>CM020055.1:3686205-8486205 GCA_009769605.1 Bucorvus abyssinicus
GAGGCCGAGAGGGGTGGAGGCGGCAAGTGTGGGAGGCCCAGAAGGGGTGGGAGGCTGAGAGTAGAGGCCGAGGGGTGGGAGGCCGAAAAGGGGTAGGAGGCCTAGATGGTGAGGGATGCTGCTGGGGTAGAGGCTGAGGGGTAGGAGTCTCAGAAGGTGTGGAGGGCTTGGGGTAGAGGCCGAGGGGTGGAGGCCGAGAAGTGGTGGGAGGCCGAGAAGGGGTGGGAGGCTTGGGGTAGAGGCCGAGGGGTGATAGGCTGAGAAGGGGTGGGAGGTCTAGAAGGGTTGGGAGGCTGAGAGTAGAGGCCGAGGGGTGGGAGGCCGAGAAGTGGTGGGAGGCTGGCAAGGAGTGGGAGGCTGGGGGTAGAGGCCGAGGTGTGGGAGGCCGAGAAGGGGTGGGAGGACGAGAAGGGGTGGGAGGCTGAGAGTAGAGGCTGAGGGGTGGGAGGCCAAAAATGGGTGGGAGGCCTAGGAGTTGTGGGAGGCTGGGGGTAGAGGCTGAGGGGTAGGAGTCTCAGAAGGTGTGGGAGGCTTGGGGTAGAGGCCGAGGGGTGGGAGGCCGAGAAGTGGTGGGAGGCCGAGAAGGGTTGGGAGGCTGGTGGTAGAGGCCGAGGGGTGGTAGGCTGAGAAGGGGTGGGAGTTGTAGAAGGGTTGGGAGGCTGAGAATAGAGGCCGAGGGGTGAGAGGCCGAGAAGTGGTGGGAGGCTGGCAAGGAGTGGGAGGCTGGGTGTAAAGGCCGAGGGGTGGGAGGCCGAAAATGTGTGGGAGACCTATGAGGTTAGGGATGCTGGGGGTAGAGGCCGAGAGGTTGGAGGCCCAGAAGGGGTGGGAGGCTGACAAGGTGTGGGAGGCTGGGGGTAGATGCCGAGGGGTGGGAGGCCAAAAATGGGTGGGAGGCCGAGAAGGGGTGGGAGGCTGAGAGTAGAGGCTGAGGGGTGGGAGGCCGAAAATGGGTGGGAGGCCTACGAGGTGTGGGAGGCTGGGGGTAGAGGCCGAGGTGTGGGAGGCCCAGAAGTGGTGGGAGGCTGAGAAGGGGTGGGAGGCTGGGGGTAGAGGCCGAGGGATGGGAGGCCAAGGACTGGTGGGAGGCTGAGAAGGGGTGGGAGGCTGGGGTAGAGGCCGAGAGGTGGGAGGCCAAGAAGTGGTGGGAGACTGACAAGGGGTGGGAGGCTGGGGGTAGAGGCCGAGGGGTGGGAGGCTGGAAAGTGGTGGGAGGCCTAGAAGGGGTGGGAGTCTGGGGGTAGAGGCCGAGGGGTGGAATCCGAAAACTGGTGGGAGGCCTAGAAGGGTTGGGAGGCTGAGAGTAGAGGCCGAGGGGTGGGAGGCCAAAAATGGGTGGGAGGCCTAGGAGGTGTGGGAGGCTGGGGGTAGAGGCTGAGGGGTGGGAGGCCGAGAAGGGTTGGGAGGCCGAGAAGGGGTGGGAGGCTTGCAAGTGGTGGGAGGCCCAGTAGGGGTGGGACGCTGAGAGTAGAGGCCGAGGGGTGGAAGGCCAATAAGGGGTGGGAGGCTGGCAAGGAGTGGGAGGCTGGGGGTAGAGGCCGAGGGGTGGGAGGCCGAGAAGTGGTGGGAGGCCGAGAAGGGGTGGGAGACTGGCAAGTGGTGGGAGGCCGAGAAGGGGTGGGAGGCTGAGAGTAGAGTCCGAGGTGTGGGAGGCCAAAAATGGCCTACGAGGTGTGGGAGGCTGGGAGTAGAGGCCGAGTTGTAGGAGGCTCAGAAGGGGTGGGAGGCTGAGAAGGGGTGGGAGGCTGGGGGTAGAGGCCAAGGGGTGGGAGGCCGAGAAGGGGTGGGAGGCTGACAAGGGGTGGGAGGCTGGGGGTAGAGGCCGAGGGGTGGGAGGCCGAGAAGGGGTGTGAGGCCGAGAAGGGGTGGGAGACTGGCAAGTGGTGGGAGGCCTAGAAGGGGTGGGAGGCTGAGAGTAGAGGCCGAGGGGTGGGAGGCCGAAAATGGGTGGGAGGCCTACGAGGTGTGGGAGGCTGGGGGTAGAGTCCGAGGTGTGGGAGGCCGAGAAGTGGTGGGAGGCTGGCAAGGAGTGGGAGGCTGGGGGTAGAGGCCGAGGGGTGGGAGGCCAAGAAGGGGTGGGAGGCTTGGGTAGAGGCGGAGGTGTGGGAGGCTGAGAAGGGGTGGGAGGCCGAGAAGGGGTGGGAGGCTGAGAGTAGAGGCCGAGGGGTGGGAGGCCGAGAAGTGGTGGGAGGCTGACAAGGGGTGGGAGGCTGGGGGTAGAGGCCGAAGGGTGGGAGGCCGAAAATGGGTTGGAGGCCTACGAGGTGTGGGAGGCTGGGGGTAGAGGCCTAGGGTTTGAGGCCGAGAAGGTGTGGGAGGCTGGGGCTAGAGGCCGAGGGGTGGGAGGCTGAGAAGGGGTGGGAGGCTGGCAAGTGGTGGGAGGCCTAGAAGGGGTTGGAGGCTTGGGGTAGAGGCCGAGGTGTGAGAGGCCGAGAAGGGGTGGGAGGCTGGCAAGGAGTGGGAGGCTGGGGGTAGAGGCCGAGAAGGGAGTGGGGGGGCCGAGAAGGGGTGGGAGGGTGAGAGTAGAGGCCGAGGTGTGGGAGGCCGAAAATGGGTTGGAGGCCTAAAGGTGTGGGAGGCTGGGGGTAGAGGCCGAGGGGTGGGTGGCCGAGAAAGGGTAGGAGGCCGAGAAGGGGTGGGAGGGTGAGCGGAGGAGGGCCGAGGTGAGGGAGGGCCCAAAATGGGTTGGAGGCCTAAACGGGTGGGGAGCGAGGTGGTAGAGGCCGAGGGGTGTGGGAGGCCTGAGAAGGGGTCGGGAGGCAAGGAAGTGGGGGAGGCACGAAGTGGTGGGAGGCGTGAGAGTAGAGGCCGAGGGGGGTGGGAGGCCGAAAAGGGGTAGGAGGCCTAGATGGTGAGGGATGCTGCTGGGGTAGAGGCTGAGGGGTAGGAGTCTCAGAAGGTGTGGGAGGCTTGGGGTAGAGGCCGAGGGTTGGGAGGCCGAGAAGTGGTGGGAGGCCGAGAAGGGGTGGGAGGCTTGGGGTAGAGGCCAAGGGGTGATAGGCTGAGAAGGGGTGGGAGGTCTAGAAGGGTTGGGAGGCTGAGAGTAGAGTCCGAGGTGTGGGAGGCCAAAAATGGGTGGGAGGCCTACGAGGTGTCGGAGGCTGGGAGTAGAGGCCGAGTTGTGGGAGACTCAGAAGGGGTGGGAGGCTGAGAAGGGGTGGGAGGCTGGGGGTAGAGGCCAAGGGGTGGGAGGCCGAGAAGGTGTGGGAGACTGGCAAGTGGTGGGAGGCCTAGAAGGGGTGGGAGGCTGAGAGTAGAGGCCGAGGGGTGGGAGGCCGAAAATGGGTGGGAGGCCTACGAGGTGTGGGAGGCTGGGGGTAGAGGCCGAGGGGTGGGAGGCCGAGAAGGTGTGGGAGGCTGGGAAGAGGGGGAGGTGGGGGTAGAGGCCGAGGGGTGGGAGGCCAGAAGGGTGGGAGCGAGAAGGGGTGGTGGGGGTAGAGGCCGAGGGGTGGGAGGCCGAGAAGGGGTGGGAGGCTGGGAGTAGAGGCCGAGGGGTGGGAGGCGAAAGGGGTGGGAGGCTAGAAGGGGGGGAGGCTGGTAGTAGAGGCCGAGGGGTGGGAGCCGAAATGGGTGGGAGGCGAGAAGGGTGGGAGGCTGGGGTAGAGGCCGAGGGTGGGAGGCCGAGAAGTGGTGGGAGGCTGGCAAGGGTGGAGGTGGGGGTAGAGGACGAGGGTGTGGGAGGCCAAGAAGGGGTGGGAGGCTTGGGTAGAGGCGGAGGGGTGGGAGGCTGAGAAGGGGTGGGAGGCCGAGAAGGGGTGGGAGGCTGAGAGTAGAGGCCGAGGGGTGGGAGGCCGAGAAGTGGTGGGAGGCTGACAAGGGGTGGGAGGCTGGGGGTAGAGGCCGAGGGGTGGGAGGCCGAAAATGGGTTGGAGGCCTACGAGGTGTGGGAGGCTGGGGGAAGAGGCCGAGGGTTGGAGGCCGAGAAGGTGTGGGAGGCTGGGGCTAGAGGCCGAGGGGTGGGAGGCTGAGAAGGGGTGGGAGGCTGGCAAGTGGTGGGAGGCCTTGAAGGGGTTGGAGGCTTGGGGTAGAGTCCGAGGTGTGAGAGGCCGAGAAGGGGTGGGAGGCTGGCAAGGAGTGGGAGGCTGGGGGTAGAGGCCGAGGGGTGGGAGGCCGAGAAGGGGTGGGAGGCCGAGAAGGGGTGGGAGGGTGAGAGTAGAGGCCGAGGTGTGGGAGGCCGAAAATGGGTTGGAGGCCTACGAGGTGTGGGAGGCTGGGGGTAGAGGCCGAGGGGTGGGAGGCCGAAAACGGGTGGGAGGCCTAGAAGGTTTGGCAGGCTGAGAGTAGAGGCCGAGGGGTGGGAGGTCGAAAATGGGTGGGAGGCCTCGAAGGTGTGGGAGGCTGGGGGTAGAGGCCGAGGGGTGGGAGGCTGACAAGGGGTGGGAGGCTGACAACGGGTGGGAGTATGGGGTAGAAGGCCGAGGGGTGGGAGGCCGAGAAGGGGTGGGAGGCTGACAATGGGTGGAGTCTGTGGGTAGAGGCTGAGTCATGGAGGCCATAAATGGTGGGTGGGAAGGCCGAGATGGGAGGGAGGTTGGCAAGTTGTTGAGGCTGGGGTCGAGGCCGAGGGGTGGGGAGGCTGAGAAGGGTGTGAGGCCTAGAGGTTGGGAAAGCTGAGAGTAAAGGCTAGGTGTGGGAGGCTGATAGGGGTGGAGCTGGCAAGGAGTGGGAGCTGGGGGTAGAGGCTGAGGGTGGTAGGCCTAGAAGGTAGTGGAGGCGGGCAGGGGAGGCTGGCAATTGGTGGGAGGCCCAGAAGGGGTGGGAGGCCTAGAGTAGAGGCTGAGGGGTGGGAGTCCGAAAATGGGTAGGAGGCCTAGAAGATGTGGGATGCTACGGGTAGAGGCTGAGGGGTAGGAGTCTCAGAAGGTGTGGGAGGCTTGGGGTAGAGGCCGAGGGGTGGGAGGCCGAGAAGTGGTGGGAGGCAGAGAAGTGGTGGGAGGCTGAGAAGGGGTGGGAGGCTGGTGGTAGAGGCCGAGGGGTGAGAGGCCGAGAAGGGGTGGGAGGCCGAGAAGGGGTGGGAGGCTGAGAGTAGAGACCGAGGTGTGGGAGGCCGAAAATGGGTGGGAGGCCTACGAGGTGTGGGAGGCTGGGGGTGGAGGCCGAGGGGTGGGAGGCCCAGAAGGGGTGGGAGGCTGACAAGGTGTGGGAGGCTGGGGGTAGAGGCCGAGGGGTGGGAGGCCGAGAAGGGGTGGGAGGCAGGCAAGGAGTGGGAGGCTGGGGGTAGAGGACGAGGGGTGGGAGGCTAGAAAGTGGTGGGAGGCCTAGAAGGGGTGGGAGGCTGGGGGTAGAGGCCGAGGGGTGGAAGCCGAAAACTGGTGGGAGGCCTAGAAGGGTTGGGAGGCTGAGAGTAGAGTCCGATGTGTGGGAGGCCAAAAATGGGTGCGAGGCCTACGAGATGTGGGAGGCTGGGAGTAGAGGCCAAGTTTTGGGAGGCTCAGAAGGGGTGGGAGGCTGAGAAGGGGTGGGAGGCTGGGGGTAGAGGCCGAGGGGTGGGAGGCTGAGAAGGGGTGGGAGGTCTAGAAGGCTTGGGAGGCTGAAAGTAGAGGCTGAGGGGTGGGAGGCCCAGAAGTGGTGGGAGGCTTGGGGTAGTGGCCGAGGGGTGGGAGGCCAAGAAGGGATGGGAAGCCGAGAAGGAGTGGGAGGCTGGCAAGTGGTGGGAGGCCCAGAAAGGGTGGGAGGCTGAGAGTAGAGGCCGAGCGGTGCGAGGCCGAAAAGTGGTAGGAGGCCTAGAAGATGTGGGATGCTGCGGGTAGAGGCTGAGGGGTAGGAGTCTCAGAAGGTGTGGGAGGCTTGGGGTAGAGGCCGAGGGGTGGGAGGCCAAGAAGTGGTGGGAGGCTGGCAAGGGGTGGGAGGCTGATGGTAGAGGCCGAGGGGTATTAGGCTGAGAAGTGGTGGGAGGTCTAGAAGGGTTGGGAGGCTGAGAGTAGAGGCCGAGGGGTGGGAGGCCGAGAAGGGGTGGGAGGCTGGCAAGGAGTGGGAGGCTGGGTGTAGAGGCCGAGGGGTGGGAGGCCGAGAAGGGGTGGGAGGCTGAGAGTAGAGGCCGAGGTGTGGGAGGCCGAAAATGGGTGGGAGGCCTACGAGGTGTGGGAGGCTGGGGGTAGATGCCGAGGGGTGGGAGGCCAAGAAGGGGTGGGAGGCCGAGAATTGTTGGGAGGCTGGCAAGTGGTGGGAGGCTGGGGATAGAGGCCGAGAGGTGGGAGGCTGAGAAGCGGTGGGATGCCTAGAAGAATTGGGAGGGTAAGAGTAGAGGCTGGGGAGTGGGAGGCCGAAAACAGGTGGGAGGCCTATAAGGTGTGGGAGGCTGGGGGTAGAGGCCGAGGGGTGGGAGGCCGAGAAGGGCTGGGAGGCTGCAAGGGGTGGGAGGCTGGGGGTAGAGGACAAGGGTTGGGAGAACGAAAAGGGGTGGGAGGCCTCGAAGGTGTGGGAGGCTGGGGGTAGAGGCCGAGGGGTGGGAGGCTGAGAAGGGGTGGGAGGCTGACAAGGGGTGGGAGGCTGGGGGTAGAGGCCGAGGGGTGGGAGGCCGAGAAGGGGTGTGAGGCTGGCAAGGGGTGGGAGGCTGGGGGTAGAGGCCGAGGGGTGGGAGGCCAAGAAGTTGTGGGAGGCTTGGGGTAGAGGCCGAGGGGTGGGAGGCCCAGAAGGGGTGGGAGGCCTAGAAGGGTTGGGAGGCTGAGACTAGAGGCCGAGGGGTGGGAGGCCGAAAACGGGTGGGAGGCCTAGTAGGTGTGGGAGGCTGGGGGTAGAGGCCGAGGGGTGGGAGGCCGAGAAGGGGTGAGAGGCCGAGAAGGGGTGGGAGGCTGGGGGTAGAGGCCAAGGGGTGGGAGGCCGAGAAGGGGTGGGAGGCCGAGAAGGTGTTGGAGGACAAGAAGGTGTGGGAGGCTCGGTGTAGAGGCTGAGGGGTGGGAGGCCGAGAAGGGGTGGGAGGCCTAAAATGCGTGGGAGGCCGAGAAGGTGTGGGAGGCTTGGGGTAGAGGCCGAGGGGTGGGAGGCCGAGAAGGGGTGGGAGGCTGGCAAGTGGTGGGAGGCCTGGAAGGGGTGGGAGGCTAGGGTAGAGGCCAAGTTCTGGAAGGTCGACATGGGGTTCGGGGCTGGTAAGGGGTGGGAGGCTGCGTGTAGAGGCCGAGTCATGGGAGGCCGGAAATGGGTGGGAAGCCCAGAAGGGGTCGGAGGTTGGGGTAGAGGCCGAGGAGGTGGGAGGCCGAAAAGGGGGGGGAGGATGGCAAGTGGTGGGAGGCCTAGAAGGGGTGGGAGGCTGGGGGTAGTGGCCTAGGGGTGGGAGGCCGAGAATGCGTGGGAGGCTGGGGGTAGAGGCCGAGGGGTGGGAGGCCGAGAGGTGGTGGGAGGCTGGACAGTGGTGGGAGGCCGAGAAGGGCTGGGTGACTGCGGGTAGAGGCTGGCAATAATGGAGTCTGGGCTGGGAGGCCGAAAAGGGGTGGAATCACCCCTCCACCCCTGTCTCTGCCCCAGGACGCCACTGCCGCCCACCCTCAGATGCTGGGAGTCCGTCTGTGTCCCCCATGGAGGGGGCACCCAGTCTCCTGCGTCCCCCACCAGCAGCCCCACAGCCGGGGGGAGAGCGAGGGGCAGCGGAGGATGTGGAGCATGCTGATGACACGGAGGAGCACGAGCTGCTGGCGCAGCCCCAGGAGGATGCGAGGGAGGAGGAGGGTCCTGGAGCTTTGCCCCAGGGGGTGGCAGAGGAGGGTGAGGAGAGCAGGGGCAGGAAGAAGATCACCCTTACGCTCCTGGAGAAGATCAGTCTGTCCACACTGAACCTCACCAGCGAAGCAGAGCCTGAGCCACCACCGAAGCCGGCTCGTCTGCGGCTGCAAGCAGCGCCCGAAGCCCTCCCTGCCCTGTGCAAGCGACAGGATGCCTGGGAGGAGGAGGAGGACATGGCCATGGAGGAAGGTACATGGCTACAAACTGGAGTCTCTGGCCGAGGAGGGCTCTGGGTCCCTCCAGTACCCTGCTGTGCCCCACATTTTGCTGATGAGGCACCAGCCCATAATGGCTCTTTTCTTGGGGCAGCTTTGGAGGAGAGTGACAGTGATGAAGAGGAGGAGGAGGAGAAGGAGGAAGGCATAGACCTTGGCATCATGGCATTGTCAGTGAGTGCTTTCCCCAAGGGGCGGTGGCCCCACCAGCCCAAGGCGGTGGCTGGGGCTCTTGCAAGTGTCTCCTCTCACAAAGGCATCAGGCCTGGCTCTGCCACGAGGTGCCCGGTGCAGGGACTGACCCCCTGCCCGTGGCACCGTCCCTTTACAGCACCTGGACCTGAAGGAAGAGGAGAAATACCCCACCTGGAAGCGCACACTGAACCGCCGGGCCAGGGACACCCAGACGAAGCGGTTCTGCAAAGCCCAGGTAGCCCCAAGGGGGAGACCCAGGTCCCCAGTGCAGTGCTGTCCCCTGTCCCCTCTGTCCTGCTGCCAGTGGCCACATGCCAGGAGGTGCTGGCCCACGGGCAAGCTCTGCCCTTCCCTCGCAGGCCATCCAGAGGCGGCTGGAGGAGATCGAGGTGACATTCCGGGAGCTTGAGCAGCAGGGCATCAAGCTGGAGAAGTTACTCCGGGATGAGGACGGTAAGGGCAGAGTGGATGGGGCACCGTGACTCCCACGACCAGGGGTCTGCACCCCACTCACACCATCCCCAACCCCCAGGCACCTCAGCCGACCAGAAGACGCAGTGGATGAACCAGCTGCTCTACCTGGTCCAGAAGAAGAACACCCTGATGTCCGAGGAGTCGGACCTCATGATCGCGTAAGGCCTGGGGGGATGCTCCCCTGTCGCTGTGGGGGCTCGGCTCACCCCAGCCCCCCTTGAGCCCATCACCCAGCACCCCCCTTTGCCCCCACAGGGTGCAGGAGCTGAAGCTGGAGGAGCAGCAGTGGCAGCTCGACCAGAAGCTCCGGTGCTACATGAACATGGAGGGTGAGCGCCGGTGGTGCTGGGGGTGTCCCAGCGCATGGTGGGGGGAGCGGGGCCGGGGCTGTGGCCCACCCCACCCTGCTCCAGCCCCCTGCTCCCACAGAATCCCTGAAGACGCCCGAGGATCGCGTGGCCGAGAAGGAGATCTTGGGGCAGCTGCTGGAGGTGGTGAACAAGCGCAATGTCCTCATCCACGTCCAAGAGGAGAAGCGGCTCAGCGAGCTGCAGGCCTGATCCTCACAGCCCCAGGACCCCCCGGTTCCTCCCGGGGAGGGGGCGAGCAGTGTGTCCCCCCCCCAGCCAAGCATCACCCTGAGCTACGTCTGAAAGTGGTGATGCCTGAGCTTGCTCCAGGCAGCTGCTGCGGCAAAGCCAGCTCCCTGCTTGCCAAAACCTGCCGTGGAAGGGCTGGACCCACTGCTGGGTGGATGCCTGTGTGGGGAGCCACCGAGGAGCACCCCAGCTCTGGGGTGCAGAGGAGGGGTCCCCATGCTTGGCTGGATTGCCTTTGCCTTGTGCTTGCTTGAAAACAGGATTTGCAGGGGGATACGAAACCCAGGGGCTGCAGCAGGAAGGAAGAAGCCCCACAGGGCAGCGGGGTCTCGCTCGGCACAGGAGGTCCCACAGCCATCACCCCTCTGAGGGCTTTGTCCGGCAGAGCCCCTCGTGCTCGAGCCACACTCAGGACAGACTCCGAGGGGAGCGGTGGCTCATCGCCACCCGTCCAGCCCTGTGTCCCGAAGGGCTCTGCTCCCAGCAGCGCGGATGTGACCGTGGTCACCACAGGCAGGTCACAGTGGAGATGCCACATGTGGAGGGGGAGCATTAGGATTGGCCTCTGGAAGCCACCCTGGGATGTCCTTCCCAGCCTGGGACATCCATCCCAACGCAGGACAGCTATCCCAGCCTGGGACATCCAGCTCTTCCAGGGACATCTGTCACTTCTGGGACATCTGGCTCTACGAGTGGAGCCGGCGACAGCCAGACTGGACGGATCCTGCCACTCTGCCGCGCTGCTTTTGGGTGCCATGTCCACGCTGTCCCCAGCCACTGCAGGAAACCAGGGTCAGAAACGCCCCTATGAGGCTCTGGAGACAGGGAAGGGACTTTTTGTCCAGCAGCTCCCTGAGGGGATTGTGCCCAGGGCCGTCACTGTGTGACACCGGGGATAAGGGACGCCGGTGGCCATGTCCTCCTTGTGCCTCTGGGGTTTCTCCTGCTTGGCAACGCCACGCTGGCCTTTGCACAGACCTCTCCAGCCTTTCTGGGGTCACCGGCTGCTGCGGGGTGGCCTCCGCAGCCGAATGGTGCCTATGGCAGCCCCAGCCGTGTCGGTCCCGGGGGTCCCAGCCACGGGCTCCTCCGTTAGCGATACCCCACCACACTCAGCCCTTGTCCTGCTGCTCCTTTCAGTGCCTCCCCAAACCCTCCCGTCCGCCTTTTGTTTGTACTAGCCCCCCTCCCTTCAAATAAAGCCTCCCCGACCCGGCGTCAAGGGCTAAAGCACCATCTTTATTTTCTACTGCAGTCATATCTGGTGGCCAGCTTGCACCAGGAGCACCCGAGGCTGCCCTGGGGAAGGGGAGGCTGAGCCTCTTGAGCCGCTCGAGCCTCCCGGCCACGCTCGCTCCAGGTAGAAAAAATGTATTAAAAAAACCCCAGCAATTAAAATCCACCTCCCTGGTGGTTTCCACAGGGGCCAATGCCACGAATCTGCCCCAAAAATCTGAATTTCACCCCAAGAGGTGGCTGTCGAACCCGCGCTACCGAGCCGGCCGCAGCGCTGCTCGCCTAAAATCAGAAGTCGGCTAGAAAAAGGGACCAGAAGGGGCCGGGGAGGGTGACATCGTGGGACAGCCAGGGCCCCAGCTCAGCTTTCGCTGGGACGTTCCTGCAGCACCCGCAGCGCCATCCGCATCTGTTCCTCGGTGCCCTGCAGCATCTTCACCTCTATGGTGTGGAAGAGGTAGAGGCCGGTGGCGAAGAGGAGGACGCCGATGGCGAAGAAGGCCAGCAGGGAGAAGGAGAGCTTGGGGAAGGGCTGCTCGGCGCCCAGTCCCACCAGTGTGCCCAGCGCGGCGACAGCCTGGAGCAGCAGCAGCAGCAGGGCCAGCACTGCCATCCTGCCCGCCGAGTAACGCTGCCGCTGCGCTGCCCGCAGCCCCACGCCCACCTCCGTCCGCGCCTCCGTCACCACGTCCACCAGCATCGGATCTGGGGGGGCACAGGGGCGGCTCAGTGGGGTGGCACCCCCCACGCCCCCTTTTTCTCCCCATTCCTGCCACTCTGCCCTGTCCATGCCCCCCTCTGCAAGCAGCTCCCCAAGGGATGCCCTAAGCAAAAGGAAACATCCCCAAAACATCCTCCAACTCCGTCAGTCCATCCACCAGCCTCCGCAGCACACGGGGGGACCCCGGCAGGACCCCCCCACCTTACCAGCTGTGCCGAGGGTGGCACCCGCAGCCTGTCCCCGCCTCTGGATGTGCAGCGTTGCCATCACGGCTTCGTGGTCCGAGAAGGGGATGTCCATGCCCGGGGCTGTCCCCGTGGTGGTCCTCAGCTCTTCGCACTTCACCGTGAAGCCAGAGAGGGCCTGGGCGAGGGGATGGGGTGGGTCACAGCGGTGCCTCCCCACCGCCACCCAGAGCCGGTGACCAAGGGCCCTCCGTTACCTTGTAGAGGATGTAGTCGATGCGGATGCCCAGTGGGAAGGGCAGCAGCTCTGCCTTGACGGTGAAGCAGTTCTTGGGGATGAGGGTGCAGCCATCCTCGCAGCCCTGAGAGCAACCGCCTGGGTGGATGGGGGGCCTCTCAGGGAGCCCCGGGACCCTGCTCACCCGCCACCGCTCACCTCAAAGCGCGTGGCCTCGCTGAAGGCGTCCCGCAGCCCTGCCCAGCCGCACAGCAGCCGGATGCCCACGTCTTCGGGGTGCGTGTTAAGGTCCCCTCCCAGCAACACCACATCGGCTGCCTTCGAGGTGTGTCTGCGGGGACGGGGATGGATAAGCCCCCTCCCAACCCTGCCCTGTGCCAGACTGGGGCGACTGGGAACCCCTGGTGCTTCCCAGCCTTGCTCCTGTCTGGGAATGGTGCAACTGGGAGCTCTCTGACGTACAAGCCCCAGGGGCAAGGGTGACCATGCAGGCCCCCAGAACCCGCAGAGGGGGGACGCTGTGGGACACTCACCGGATGAACTGGGCCAGCTCCCAGGCTTGTACCAGGCGGTGGGGCAGGTAGGCGTCCTTCTCCCGGCAGTACTCGGCATGCAGCTGGCAAGAAGAGAGGGGCAAAGTGGCTGTGACCCCCATGCCAGCACCCGCCCTGCTCCTAGGACCCCTGAAAACCCACCCGGCCCCTCCAGACAGTCCCTCTGGGGTCTGGCTGACCCCTCTGTCTTCATCTCACCCTTCCTGGGGGCAGCCTGGGATGCTCACCCCACCACACAGCCAGGTCGTGGGTTCCTGCCCACCCCTGTCCCCTTCCAGAGCAATATGTCATTAAACCACTGCAGAGACCCAGAAGAAATGATGCAGAGCAGTGGTGAAAGCAAGGAGCACCGACAAAGGGGTCCAGCCATTCGTGTCCCCCTCCTCCCCATCGTCCCCCCTGTGCCGGGTCCTTCCCTGGGGTGCTCACGTGGGTGACGTAGACATTGAAGACAATCCCGGAGATCTTAGTGACGACGAGGCCGACGGACTTGCCGCCAAACCAGTCCCCATGCTGGAGCTGCGGGAGGGGAAGGGGAGCAGGTCGGGGCTGGTAAGGCTCTGTGGGACCGGGCACCACGGTGCCGCATGGCCCCCCCCCGCCCCGCTCACCATGTAGGGGTACCCGTTCAGCGAGTACTGGTAGAGGAAAGTGTCCAGGATGGGGAACCTGGAGAAGATGCAGAGGCCACTGCCAATGACCCCGCTGCAGGAGGGGAAAAGCACAGTGAGGACGTGTGGTCCCCCCAACCTGCACCTCCCCCCAGCCCTGAGCCAAGGGGGCTCCCTGGACGCCTGGATCCCAGCGTGCTCCCATGAGCATCCCACTCCCCAAGCATGGGGTGGCAGAGGTGACCTACAGCACCCACACCAGGCTCTCCGCATGGCAAACACCGAGGACGCGGCACAGCCCTGCCACCACCCCACGGACGGCCCCGGGGGGCGGAGGGGGTCTGGCCTGGCCCCTCGCACCTGCGGAAGTAATGGGAGAAGGGGTAGCAGCCTCCCAGCTTTGCCTTCAGGTCACTGTAGTCCTGCTCGCTCCACACCTGGAGAACAGTGAGACGGGCTGAGAATGGGAGCACTCATGTCGTGCTGAGAACAGGCACACTCATGTCATGGGCTGAGAACGGACATACTCAGATCTTGGGCTGAGAACGGATACGCTCATCTCACAAGCTGCCCTCACCTCCTGGAGAAGCACCAGGTCGAAGCCCTCCCTGCGCAGCGTGTCCCCGATGAGGCCGATGCGCTCCTGCCGCCGCTTGCTCAGGTAGCGGATGGCCCTGCCGGGGTGGGGTGACGGTCACAGCTTGGGGGGGATGATGGGGTCTGGGACCCAAAACACAGGAGCGAGGGCTCCAGTACCGGCATGGGCAGGATGCAGACTGGGGCAGATGGGAGAGTACATGGGGATGAGCAGGAGGTGGCTGTTTGGGGGCAGCTGTTCCCGCCTGCAGGGTCGAGGCAGCTCACCCTGGTGGGGGTGCGAATGGGGGGCCCTTTTTGGAGGGACCAGACATGGCGGGGATGAGGGACACTGCTCAGCCGAGTGCCTCGTGACCCTCCGAGGCTGGGAGAGTGGGGTGAGCCCAAAACAAAGAGGACACAAAGGTGATGCCAAGGTGAGACCCCTCTCCCGGGGCGGGTGTCCCCATGCCCACCCGGTGAACCCTGGACTCACCAGCAGTTGAGGTCGAAGACGCGGAGCTGCAGGGTGGCATCTCCCTCCATCGCTCACCAGGGCTTTGCAGGGGCCAGAGGGCAACACCGGGCAGAGTGGGGGTCCTGTGGGGAGCGGGCGGGGGTGGCAGCCCTGGGGAGCTGGGGCAGGGAGCCAGGTCCACAGCAGCAGAGGGGCCAAGCCGAGCCAAGGGCTGGGAGGGAGGAGGGCTCGGGGTGCTGCAGCGCAGCCCCTGCAATCTCCTCCCTTGCCACCCCCAAGACTCATCCCGAACCCCAGCGTGCCCCCACCATGTACCCAAACCACTCTGGTGACCCCTCCATCCCGCGGACGGGGACGCTGGTGGGCGAGGGCTGGGGTATGGGGCTCAAACCCTTTGTCTGTCGGTAAGTTGTGTTTCTGGACGAACTCCGCACCCCGTGTTCAAAGCGACGCTGCGAGGGATGGGCACGGGCCACACCCCCACCCACCTCCCCGCTTGGAGACCCCAAACCCTGGGAGCACCCGGCAGCTCCCGCAGCTCTTGGTGGGGCGGTTCTGCCGGCCCCGCTTCTCCCACACCCCGCGACGGGAGACGGGCCGGTTTAGAGCCCAGGGCGAGCAAACCCGGGGCTCCGGGGCGCCGGCTGCGGGCAGCGGGGTCCGGGCTGGGCTCTGCCTGCCCCGCGCGGTCACGGAGCGGCTCACCCCGTCCCTGCGCCGAGCGAGAAGCGGGGCTGAGCCCCCGGCGGGGCCGCTTCCGCCCGCTTCCGCTCCCCGAGGGAGCGGGACGGCAGCGGAGCCGGGCGAAGGAGCGGAGCAACAGGCGGAGCCGGCAGAAGGAGCGGAGCAACAGGAGCGGGACGGGGGGGACGCGGAGCCGGGCGCGGAGCGAGCGGCGGGGCCGGGGAGCGGAGCGGGGCCGGGGAGCGGAGCGGGGCCGGGGAGCGGAGCGGGGCCGGGGAGCGGAGCCGAGCGGGACCGGACCTTGGGTGGGCCGGGAGCGGCGCGGGGCTGCGGGACTACGAGTCCCGTCGGGCAGCGGCGCGGGGCGGAGCGGGACGGGAACGGAAACGGGAAGGAGCCGGGGCTGGGGGGGCCGGCCCCGGGGGGCGGTGCGCGGCGGGGAGGGGGTGGGGCGGTGCGGGGTGGAAAGGCGTGGGGTGTGTGAGGGGTGGGGTGGGCAGGGGCTACCCGGCGCTGCACCTCCCCAGAGCAGCCCCCGCAGCTTTTGCCCGTTCAGGCTCCCTCCATCTCCTGGGGGCCTGAGGGGTCCTGCCTGGTCACAGAACCACCGACTGATCTGGGTTGAAGGGACCTTAAAGCTCCTCCAGCCCAACCCCCTGCAGGCAGCAGGGACATCTGCAACCAGAGCAGGGTGCTCAGAGCCCCAAGGAACAACCTGACCTGGGACGGTGCCAGGCATGGGGCTTCTCCCACCTCTCGGGTCAGCCTGGGCCAGGGTCTCACCATCCTCAGAAGAAACAATTTCCTCCTTCTCTCTGGTCTGAATCTCCCTCTGTCGGTAGAACCAACAGCCCTTGTCCTGTCCCAGCAGCCCCTGCTGAAAAAATTGTCCCCATCTTTCTTACAGGCTCCCTTGAAGCACTGTCATGCCGCACTCAGGTCTCCCCGCAGCCTTCTCTGCTCCAGGCTGAACCCCCCCAACTCTCCCCTATCCTCCCAGCAGAGGACTTCTCCTCCTCCAAGACCTCATTGCACACACGTCCCACAGCCTGTTCCTGGGGCAGCGGTGGCTCAGCAAGGGCTGGTCCCCGCGGGATGGCAGCGAGCTGACTCTGCCGCCGGGGACTCTTGTTTGGACCCAGCACGCGTGTTCTGTTGCCTTTCCCAGCCTGTGGCTCAGGCTGGATTAACTCCATGGGGAGCCTGGTTAGAAATAAGTCTGGCAGATGCCTTTGAGCAGGGGAGGGGGTGGCAGGAGGAGGAGCGGGGCTGTGGGTCCCCCCACCTCCTTCGGGGACATCATCCTGAGTCCGCAGGGACAGCAGCACACAGCGGTTTGCTGGGCTTGAGCGTGTTCAGCAGGGGGAGGAGGATTAACCAAGTCTAGAGATGTTTGGGATGTGCAAAGCCAGCGGCTCCGATGGCATCCGGGTTCTGCCAGCGGTGCCCTCGGGGTGATGGGAACAGGCACCTAAATCCCATGGTTTGGCTTTTAGAAAGGGGAAAAGCGGTTGGTATTAACCCACGTCTTCTGGGTCCCCTGGTCCGGGGTGTATTGAGGCCAAGGCACTGCAAGCAAAGCTTTGATGGGTGTTTGACTGCTGGGGCACTCAGCCCTCTGGCACCTGGTATGGCAAGGATGCGACCCCCTAAAACACATGTCCCTGAACCCAGTGATGCTGCGGGGCAGCGTTGGCCCTGGGGTGAGCTAACCCAGCCGTCACCTTTCAAGCAAAGCCATCCCCGGTGACACAAACCACAGCAAAGTGCTGCTGGATGGGGCATCTGCGTGCCCAGCACTGGGGCCCCAGGGGAAGCATTGCCCAGCCAAGGGGTTTTGCAGGTCTTGTAGTCCTGGATGTTGAAGAAAACAAGAAATAAAAAAAGAGATGAACTTCAGAACCGCTTGAGCCAACCCATGAACAAATAATTTTAATGTTTTTTTCTTTTTTCAGCAGACTGTAGTTTTCTCGGAGCTCCACAGTCTCCTCTCTTTGAAGTTGGACAGATACAGTAAACACAACAAATATATGATACAACCCATCACAGCTGGATTAAAAAAAAATACACAAAAAATATAATACATAAAAAAAATGGATTTTTAACATTGTGGACTGACACAGCTCTAAAAATGGTGATTGTAACCCTGGTAAGCTTTACAAAGTCTTTAAAAAAATAAAACAGTACTTCATGTGAAATTCATAAATACACTGGAGGAGAACGGAGGGGCTTGGGGGGGGTTGAAAAAGTGTCTCTGGGATCGTGGCTGAACCCTGGCCAGGGCCGTTGGGGCACCAGGCAGCGTGTGCGTGGGCTGCGGGTGGGTGCTCTGGGGCTCGGTGTAGGTGGGATGGAGGGATGCAGGGATGGAGGCGGGGATGGAGGCACAAAACGGTCCAGTTCACGAAGAGCTTTGTCCCCCGGCAGGGCTGGGAGCAGGGCACGCCTGTGTTTTACGGCGGGGAAGTTTTGAGGTTTTATTCCCAGAGTTTTAGGTCAGCGAGTGAAACAGAAGAAAGAAGAAGAACCACGGAACAACAAACATGCTACATATGAGACTCGGCCGGGCGGCCCCGGCACAGCCCTGGGATCGGATGCTGGTGCCTTTCCCGGAAATTTTTCCTCTTTTCCCACCTCTGCCCAGCCCCATCACTGAGTCCTTGCCCGGGCACAGGTCCCGTAGGGATGGGTGGCTTCTCCTGGCAGCGAGAGGTCGAAGTCCCCAGCCTTGTGGCACACGGGGCATGGCGATGGCAGCCAAGGCCCTTTCCTGAGCTCTGGGGCTGTTCCTGCTCCTCTGCACCCGGCAGCATCGAGCCCAATCCGCCCCCTGTGCCCCCCATCCCCCTCAAACTGCTCCTGCCCTCCTGCAGCACCCAGCTATGCACCTCCCACTGCCTTCGCTCCCCCACCGGCACCAGAAACCCGGCCAGCCCTGCCCATCCTGGGCTCCTCGTCACCTCCTGCCACCCTGCTCCATGCTGCCACCACCAACCCCAACCTCTGTCCCTCCGCATCCCTCCTGCCCCCCAGGGATGCTCTCCCCAGCCTCTGCCCTTGCAGCTGCCACCACGGGTCCGGGCATGCTGCCTTGGCTTATTTTGGGCTGCAGCCGCAAAAACACCTCCAAGCAGACCCCGTGCCCTTGTCCTGGCGTCCCTCCTGTCCTCTGTCCTGCCTCTGTCCTCACCTCTGCCCGCTCGCAGCCTGGCCCTGCACTGCACACTGTGCTTCCCCTGGCACGAGCTGCCTCCCCGGCTGCTTCCGTGGGATGCAGGTGAGTGGGGAGCAGCTGAAACCAGAACGGTCCACACAGAAAAAAGGCAAAAAAGGTGGGGGGTAAAAAAAAATCGACGGAAAATGTACATATGCAAAGTAAACCAGGCAAAACCTCCCTCACTGCTCTCTCCTTGTTACTCCTCGGCCACCGAGGGTACGTTTGCCCTGGGCCACCCCTGAGCGTGATCCCTGCAGGCACACGCAGAGCTCAGGGGATCCCACTGACGTATAAAAACCAGCCCCCAGGCTGCAGCAACCCCAGAGAGCTGGAGACACCCCCACGCCTTCCCTACCCAAGCCAGCTCTGACCCGGCAAACTCGGCTGTGTCACCTCCTCTGGTCACTGGCACAGGGAGGGTGGCAGGGGAGCAGGTCCTGGACACCGCCGAGGGACGTAATCCCAATTCCAAGCATGGTGTCTTTTTAAAAAGTATTAAAAACCACTTTTAATTTAAAAACAGGAAAAAAACCCAAAGAGCCATAAAAAAATCACTTTGCAACGTCGATGCCCTGCCGCCTTCAGTGCCCAGCTCCCAGTGCCCCGGCTGGGCACGGAGAAGGACCATCCTGGCTGCCAGTCCCCAGGGAGGTGGCAGTGTCCCCCTCCTGCCCTGCCCTGCTCCTACCTGCTCCCGCTTTGGCACGTCCATCCCCATGTCCCCGTGGCCCCCAGGCTCTGCCAGGCAGCCATGCCAATCGGTTTCGGGGCAGACCTGGCACGATGCCACGTCCTCCAGCCTGTCTGTGCTCACTCCTCTCTGCTCAGGACCGGGACCGCATCCAAGCAAGGGAAGGGGGGCGAAAGGAGGGGTCGTCCTCTGCTCCAACGTCCCGCTGCTGGCAGTGGCACAGCTGGTTCCCGGCCTTCATCGGTGATGCCGAGGGCTGGTCTCTCCCCATCCAACGCCAGACGCGGGGTTTCCTTTCTCCCTACGCTCCTTTTCCCATTCTTCTTTTTTTTTTTAATTATTTATTTAAAAAAAAAAAAGAAACTGTTCCTACGTAGAAAACATCTGCGATCGCAAGTCAGTCTTTTTTGGCTATTGTTTTTCTTCCTCCTCCTCCTCCTCCTCCTCCTCCTCTCTTCAAATGACTTCTCACGAGCCAACGAGCACGGGCGGCTTGTCTGCGTGGCCCCCTCCCTCCCCTGCACGCCCTTCATACCCCCGAGGGCCCCTAGTCCTTGACCAACTTGTACACATGGTGCTGGGCGCCGTGCTCGCTGGTGGAGACCTCGAACACGAAGGCGATGCAGAGCAAGGTCTCCTGGGTGTCCCTGTTCGTAACAACCTGCGGCAGAGTGGAGAGCGCATCAGGAGGGGGCTGAGCCCACTGGGAGATGCTGTTATTTGGGGCTCAGGCACAACCGCTTTAATTACACCACCCAAAATTTGCTACCTGTAACGCAGGGCTCAAGCACAACCACGTTAATTACACCACTAAAAATTTACTACCCATTTTTGAGGGGTTGTACGGGCTCGGGAACAGTTATTTCATTTACACCATCAAGATTTGCTCCCTGTCATTCAGGGGGTCAGGCACAGCCACTTTAATTACACCACCAAAACTTTAGCACCCATTTTTGGGAGGGGTTACACAGGCTCAGACGCAGCCAATTTAACTGCGCCATGAAAAATTCACTACTCGTTTTTGAGGGGTCGCACAGGCTCAGGCAGGGCCGGTGCATTTGCAGTGCCGGGGCCGGGCAGCACGGCAGGGATGGCAGGATCCATGTGAGCTCCACGCTCCCGGTGGGAAACGCGCCCTGGAAAAGGCGGGGAGGTACCTGCAGGATGGTGAAATTCTCCAGGACGCTGTTCATCATATACTTCTCCGGGAGGTGCTTGAGCTTGTGGATGAAGTTGATCATGTACTCGCACATGGGAGACCGGTGGATGCGGTAGACGAAGCGGCCGTTCTCCAGCCGCGCGTACTCCGTCTGCGGGGGACAGCCGGGGTGAGCAGCCGCCCCAAGGGAGCCGAAACGCCGCAAAGGGCGCAGGCACAGGTGGGTGGTGGCCAACTGGGACATGGTGGAGATGTCTCCTCCACTCCACCCATGGACAGGCGTGTACCCATGTCTCCTACACCCAGCTCTGGGGCTTTCTCCACTCCAGGACCCGCTGTGGACCCAATTCCCACCCCTTCCCCATGCAGCAGGGCATGGGACTCACCTCCACCTTCTCCACGACCTGCTTCCCAAAGGAGCACACCTTGGTGGAGACCGTGATGGTCATGTTCTCTGCACTGCTGTACTGGCTGCTGACCCCGTAGAAAGTCCCCGGCCCATCCTGGATTGTGCTGTTCAGATCCGCCTGGAGAGATGAGAGTGACGAGAGAGTCCCGTTAGGTGCCATCACAGCCAGCTCTTGATGGGGATGGGGGACACCAGCTTATGGAGCTTCCCAGGCTGTTCCCGCTTTGCTAGTGGGGTGCCCAACCTGCAATGAGCCCGCAGCTCAAGGACAACCCTCTCCATCCTCATCCTCCCAGCACCGTACCCAAAATTTGACGAGGAAGAAGGAGTTCTGGGGGCCACGCTCATAGAGCTCCTTGAGGCCACCTTTCTTCTCGGGGAACTTGTCATAGATCTGGCGGATGTCCACGGCCTCCAGCAGGGGATCGCTGTACGAGGGGTTTGTCTGGCCGATGTGCACAAAGAGGTGTTTGCTGTACTGTAAGGACCGGGCAGGGGGGGATAAAAAAAAGAGAGGTCAGATGAAAGCAAGATGCCACCAAGCGCAGGGGTGGGCACGATCCTAGCCGGGTGGCGGGGACACAGAGGGGACCGTTACCGTTTCGGCGTCCCGCGGCACTTCCATGAAGGCGGAGTACTCGAGGAGCCGGAGCTTGGCGGAGGCGATGGTGCGGTCCTGCCAGACGGGCACGGCCGAGGCGGCTGGCGGGAGCGGAGCCAAGGGCTCGTAACCTGGGGTGGGGGGGGGACACAACAACCAGCCGTGAGCTGAGGTGAGCCCCCCCTGCACCGTCTTGGCTCTTACCGTGTCACCCACCCTCCCGTATCTCCCAGTACGGAGGTTTTCCCGTGGGGAGGCCAAAACACGGGATGTGCCAGTCCCAGTCCTGAGTGGAAAGGGACGGGGGGGATGGACAGGGCTGGGGAGGGACTGCAGGTGGGTGGCACTGTGGGTGGGAGGGTGGCATGAGATGGGGGACAAACAGGACCTGGCAGAGGTGCAGGGTGCCCTGCAAGGGGGCAAGGACAGCACTTACTGGCTAGTGATGGAGGCATGGGTGGCTGGATGGGGTAAGCTGGCTGTGCAAACGGTTTAATGCTGGAAAGCAAAGAGCATCGTTAGGTTAACAAAGCCTGGGTCACCCCAGCCCCTCACCAAGGGGGTGTCCTGCCCGGCACAGCAGAGGGGTCTCATACTTACTCCTGAGAGGGTCCAGGCTGTCCTGGGATAGGCCCACTCCAAAACTGGGGGAACAGCACAAGAAAGAGTCAGAGGTTTCTGATGCCCCCCCGGAATTCCCCTCCTCACTTGCTGTGAACCGCAGGGACCCCCCAAAACCCCCCTTGCATTGCCACCAGGGCTGAGGGTGGCCATCAAACATCATCCCCCAGTCCCCTGTGCAACTCATGCATGGGGATCCCTGTCCCCCCCCCCACCCCAGGATGTCCCCGTCCAGAGGGGCAGGGGCTGTCCTCACCCTGGGGGCAGCAGAGAAGACGGCCTGAGGAAGAGGAGGCGGGGGGCTGAGCTTGTTCTGCAGGACGCTGGCTGACACGATCTGCGCGGAGGACATGGAAGCCATGCTCTGCAGAGCCTTATCCTTCGAGACCTGGTCCTGGGGGGACGGGAGAGAGATGGGGGGTTACAGGGGCACACTGAGACCGCCCCAGACCGAGTGTGGCCAGCAGGTTTCGGAGCTGGTTGTGCAGCCCGGCCAAGGGACCAGGGCAGGGAGGTGCCCCCCTCCCCAGCTGCACCCACGTTAATGCTCGAAGCTTGCCAACGTGCCCGGGGCAGGAGCTGCGGGGTCTGGGTGGTGTCCCCGCTCCCACGGTGACATGAAGGGAGGTAACTGGGAACAAAATGGGGAACAAAAGGCATCATAAACTCAAGCTCAACTTACCAAGTTCATGGCCTGTCCGCAAAAGAAAGGAAAAACAGAAGGTTAGAGCGTCGTGGGAGCCTGTGAGCACTGTGTGCCCCCCCTGAGCTGTGTACCCCCCAACCCAGCTCGTCAATGCAGCCTGATTTGGGGACCAAACCCCTTGACCTGGCTGGTCACTGCGGGCTGCACATGGTGGGCACCAATGCCCAGGCTTAATCCCACCAGGAAGGAGATGGCAAAGCCCCCTCCGCTATTTCAGGGGGTTGCTGTGGCGAGCCAGGTCTGTGCCTTTGTTAACTTTGTAATATCCTTTACAGCCTTTAACAGCCTCAACAACCTCCTCAGCAGCCCCCAACCCTTGCACCAGGGCATGGAGAGGCAGAGCTGCCCAGCTGCTGCCCAGCAAAGGGCACCGACTCCCCTAAAGGCACCCTGGGCACAACCCCCCTACGCCGTGTGTGCATTTACAGCAGACACCAACTATTTTCCCTTTTCTCTTTTGCTCTGGAGGTTGCAGCAGCTCCAGGCAGGGTCGAGGGGCTCCAAGGTCTTGTCCCAGGGCCAGGCTGCTCCTCCAGCCACATCTCCAGCCCATGGGTGTGCTGGTCCCACCACACACCCTGTTTTCCCCCTGACCCTTCCACAGGGATCAGTTGCCCTGCACCGGGCTGGGAGGGGATGTTCTGCACCCACAGCTTAGGGGGATCCCTGTCCTCGCTGTTCCATGCCACGTTCCTGCAGGCAGCGTGGCCAGGGTGGAGAACACACTGGCCTCCATCCCCAGACCCCTGGGATCACCCCTGCCTCTGCTGCCCCCTTGCCCTGCGCTGGGCGGTAAGGAAAGCCTATGTTATTTTATTTTATTATTTTATTTAATTTCATTTATTTTATCTTACTTTATTTTACCTTACTTTATTTTTTTGTGCAAAGGCTTCTGCTGTGGCTGCCCCTGTTGCCCCTCTTGGGACTGGGTGCTGGGTTTAAGACATACAAGCCCAGAGCAGCCTCCCAAACCAGTTTCGGGTGCCCTCTCCTGGCTTCTCCCAGCAGACCAAACCAGCCGGGCTGTAGGCACCCTCCTGGCACCCCATTCCTGGGGCGCTGGGGGTCCTGCTTGGCAGCCTGGTGAGCTCCCAGAGCTCCTTAAAGCTTTGGGGACCAAAATGCCAGTGCCAGCTCTGATGGTGTCCCCTGCTGCCAATCTCAGTGCTGGAGGCTTGGACACAGCACCCAGGACAGGGGGACAGGGAGCTGGTGATGCTTCTGGGACCCTGAGGTCACGGCAAGGGGCTGAAAGGTTCTCTGGGCTCCCACAGCCTCGGCGGGGCAGCAGGTCCCCCCCGGACCCTGCCCTCAGAGATGCTCCTGGCTGTCCCCAACGGGGACAATCAGGCAGTGGGGACTGCCCTGTCCCCCACCTTGCACCGTGTGGGGCTCCGTCCTTCGGCAATGCCCCCAGTCCTGCCCACACTCCCCCCACCATCACGCCGCGAAGCTCGGTGGGAGCGGTTACGGAAGGGTTAGTCGGGCTCCAGTTAGGAGGAAGGAAGGAAAGAAAAGCCAACCAGAGAAGAGAGGATGAGCCAGTTTTTCCTCGCTCGGCTCCCTTGGCACCTGGAACCACGACTGTGCCCCCTCCCTGGGACCACTGTGCCCCCTCCCCAGGAGCATGGCCTCATCCGGACCCACTGCCACCCACATCCCCGAGGTGCCACCTGAGCCGTACTCAGACCCTGCTGTGTCACAACCGCCGGGTTGGCAGCCTGTAGGGACCCCCAGGACTCCCCTGCTTCTGCCCACATCCCGCCAGCACCGGTCATGAGCAGGGCCAGGTCTCAGCTGACGGGGTGGGGGGCTTTGCACCCCTTGCTTGAACTGCACTTTGCCTTGCTGGCTGCTCTGGGGGGTCCTTCCCCTCCTGGGAGAAGCCCTGATGGCCCAAAAGCTGGGGCAGCCTTTGTGCATCACCGGAGGGGGGTTTAAAACCCTATTTCCCACAGTGAGGTCCTTGCCTGGGCAAAAGGAGGGGGGTTGGCACCCAAATTCACCCTCCTGGGGGAGAGGGAAGTGCCTCTGGTGTCCCCACCCAGCCTTCGAGCTGGACCCCCTTACACTTCTCTCTGGGCATCCCACAACGATGCCACTAAAACCCATCTGGTCCCAGGAGCCGAGGGAGGGGGAAGAAAAAAACGACACCAAAAAAGAGAGATAATAAAAGAAAGCAAGCGGCACACCACAGAGCCGAGTGAGTTAGTGGTCAGCAGGCAGAGGGGGCGGCAAGCGGGGTGGCAGGGGGGACGCGTACCTTCAGCTTGGACTGAATCTCACGAGATTTCCGTCGGGCAAGAACCTGCAAGTGGCTAGAGACCTGCAGAGAGAGAGCAGAAGGAGAGGGGGAACAGCAGAGCCGTCAACCAGAGGAAAGGAGGAGGAAGGAGAGGGGCTGCCCATGCTCACAGAGACACCGCCGCGGACCCCTGGGCACGGGCGCCAACGTACCTTGATGCCAACCTGGTACTCCCGCACCTTCTTCCGAGCTAGAACCTGTATGTGGCTGGACACCTAGCGCCCGCCACGCCGTTCGGAAAGGAAAACACAGAGAGCGTGAAGATACGTTCCCCCCGCAAAGTGGGATGCTGTCCCCGGGGAAGGGGGCACGGAGAAAAGGGTCGGGGGGAGCACGCGGGGCTGCCGGGGTGATGCTCCTGGAGATGCTGAGGGTCCGCTGCAAGCTGGAGGGAGAAAAATTGTGGGGGGATCCTGGCGCTGTTCTGATTGATGCTGGTTTGTGGCCTCCCCCAGGTGGGATGAAGCTCCTCAGAGTGAAGCTGCTGCAGTTGGGGCTTCCCGGACAGACAGACCCCCGCCCCAAGCACAATTTGCTGCTGCTTGCAGACAGCGTTGAGGATATGGCCCGGCTGGTGTGGGGTGCCCCTGGGTTACCCCAGCCGGGGCTGCAGCGGGACTGCTGGTCCCAAGGGAGATCTGGGGGGGACCGGCTTGTTCCCAGTGCTCCTGCTGGTCTCGCAGGTGGGAAAAGTGAGAAGAGGGTTTATGTGTGTGTCCGGACCCCTGTGAGCAGGATCCAAAGAAAAGGGGCTGATGTCCAGGGCAGGAAAGGCGCAGGATGCCTGCTCCAAGCCCCAAGCAGGGTGGGGGTCCCTGCACCCACTAGGGCTGATTTCAGCAAGATCCTTCTCCCACCAGTGCCAGGCTGTGCAAGGACACCGGGACAGGGCTGCGCAGAGGGGACAATGCCACGTGCGCTCTTCCCTGTGCCCTTCCCGAGTGCCCCCTACAAGCATCGCTGTCACCCAGCGCTGCATCCTTCCCCCCATGGAGAGGCACCAGCGGAGGCTTTAAGCCAGAAATAAAGCGCAGCTCAGCACTGGTCTGAACACCAGGGTGGTGGCCGGACCCTGATGTCTCTCCCCGCAGCATCAGTCCTGGAGGGATGTCCCCACTCAGTGGGACCAGAGCCCCTCCTATGCAGGGACTCATGGCACAGGACAGTCCCAAAGCGTGTCCCCATGCCCCAAACCCACCCACCCACCCACCCACCCGCTCCCCAACACCCTGGGCTCTGCCAGGACAGGCGACACAGGACAAAGGGACATATCCCATCGAGGGCTCTGCCAGCATCCCTGCCCCAGCATCCACCCTGGTAGGGCAGCGAGGTCGGGGCAAGGGCTCTGAGGTTCCTCCGGGCCCCCCAGGACCAGCCTATCCCCTGGCCAGGAGGGCTTTGGGGGGTGCCTTTACCATGACGTCTGGCACAAACGGCGTAAAGCCTGGAGGAGGGAACAGTCTCCGTATCCAGGCGGAGCAGCAAGGAGATGCACGAAGATGCACACGCTGCTGGGATGGAGACTCCAGGGGCTCCTGCCACCCGCGGGTGACCCCAGCCAGGTGGGGGGGCTGGTGCTGCCTGCCCCCACACCCCGAATTTCAGGGCATTCCCAGATCAGGCTGGGACAGAGCAGCCCAGGGTGTCTGCGCTCGCAGACGAAGCTCCTCG
This sequence comes from Bucorvus abyssinicus, assembly GCA_009769605.1. NCBI lineage: Eukaryota > Metazoa > Chordata > Aves > Bucerotiformes > Bucorvidae > Bucorvus > Bucorvus abyssinicus. Next base: position 3,712,068 of record CM020055.1, read on the forward strand.
CAGAGGATGAAGGCAGCAGCGGTGGCTCCAGGAGGGGACGCAGAGCATGGACATGGACGACACAGCCGGACACCCACTCCCCAGCCCGGGCTTACCTGGCACCCACCTCCTGCCCACCCTAGAGACCCCCCCCCAAGAGAAAAAGCAGAGCAAGAGCCTCACCTGCTTCCTCGTCCGTGTCTTCCCCGTCCGCAGCTTGATGTACCGGGCGATCAGCTCGTTACGACCTGCGGGCAGAGCCAGGGGTCAGCCGCAGGGAAATGGGGGGCCAGGGGCAAAAGGCACCTCCGGCCCCTACCTCGGCCTGAAGATGCTGGTCCTTAATGAGGCCAGTCCTTAATGAGGCCGGTCCTTAATGAGGGAGGCACTGCCAGGAGATGGCGCTGCCATGACGGCTGTCCTGCCCAAGGGGGCATCGGGGTGGCCCAAGGGGACACGGGGGTGGCTAGACCCGCACCCCCCCAAGCCAGCGGGACCCACCTTGTGGCACCCACCCCACCAGGCTTGGCAGCCCTCCCTGCCAGAAACAGGGGGCTTGGAGAGAGGGGGTGTCAGTCACCAGGGACCCCCACCACAAACACAGAACAAATCCCCCCCCCAAAAGCCACCCCAGCTGGAGCAGTCCTGGGGGGACCCCATCGTCCTGCTCCCCCCAGGGCTGCTGGGGTGCCCCCCCCTGCACCCCGCTCCCTATTTACACACCGTGCTGGCCTTTCCACCAGTATTTCCTAACGCCCCGGGTTTAATTCGAAGCAGAAGTTGCTTTTGCGCCACATTTTCGGGGCCAGCTGTGGCCAATCTCCGCTCGAACGTCAGAGCAGCTGGGAGCTTTCTGCTCCCAACCCTGGCCCCCCCCTCCGCCGCCACCGCACCCCCCGCGCACGGGGGCGGCCAGGCACGCCAGATTTATTTTAATGGACCAGATGGTCGCGGTTGGAACTTGTCGAAATGCCCTTGGAGCGGGTTTCGGCTTTAGGAAAAAAAAAAAACCCCCAAAAAAAAAAAAGACACGCACCCCTCCTGCCCCTTCTTCCACCCTAACCAGCCCCCTCCCAGCCCTGGAGCAACTGGGCTCTCCTGGAGGGGGGGACACATGGGGACAGACAGGGCCAGGTGCTGTGTGGGGATGGCTGCGCCTTGGGGTGCCCACGTCAGGCAGGAGCTGGGTGGGTGGGTGGGTCCTGGAAATGGGGGCAGCCCAGTGCCAGCAATGGCACCCCAGCGCCACCCCAAAGCACTGAGCACAGCTCCTGTGCCTCCCACCACTCCCAGCCCGCGCCAGCTCCCTGGCCCCATTGGCACCCAACGAGGGCCAGGTCCCCAAGGGTGCCCTTTAAGCCCAGGGGAGACAATGCCTGCAGCACAGTCAGGGCAGAGGGGACCCCGGTGCTGAGCCCCCAGCTTGGGGGGGACGTTTTCATGGAGCACCGCAGCATCCCCCTTTGCACACCCCATGTCCCAGTCCCGTCCTCTCCTTCCCGTACCCAGCCCCTGGGAGATAAATATGGGAAAGAAATGCGGGTGCCCTCACGCACCCCAGTAGGGCCGTGCCAGCCCAGTGCCCAGCACCCATTGCCAAGCATCCCCTGCACCCATCCTGCCTCACACATCTCCGTCACCACCCTGGGCTGCACCTCCGCAGCCATCCCCGTGCCTGTCCCTGTTCCCCGTGATTCACCCTGGCCCGTGCCATTCCCTCCGAGAGGGCACGTCCTCCTCCAAATTACCACATTCCCCAAATTCCTCTCCCCTGACACCACCACGTGAACCAGTTGGACTGGCTGGGTTAAAAATAACCAGGCGGGCAGTGAGTGCCCGTGTCCCGGCCCCCCCCCAGCTCCCACCTGCTTCGCCACCCCCGCACCGCTGGCATCAGTGGGGCACAGGCTGGCGTGGCCACGGGCATCCCATGGGACCCCTCCCCCCCAAAAAAAAGGAGGGTGGCGGAAAGCAGCAGCACCCCCACACCTTGATGTCGGATGCCGGCATCGCCCGTGCTGCTGCTGGCACTGGGGTTCCTGGTGAGCTCCGCACCGAGGGTCCCAGGGGTCCCAGTGGGGAGGTGCTGGGCAGGGTGGGGGGAGATGAAAGGCGGCTGGTGGGGGCCGCTGCCTCTTTAAGCAGCTGCCAGATGTCTCCGAAAGGCTGGAAAAACCGGTCGGGGCTCGGCGTGCTGCGTAGGGCCAGGCTCCCGGCGGCACTTCAGCTATTCCGGGAGAAATCCAAAAAATGCACCCGCTTGGGAAGCCCTGGGCTCCCCGCCCCGGCCGCAAGCCCCCTCGCCCCGGGTTGGGGGCCCCGGTAATCGGGGTGGCACGGGGAACCGGCGCGGGGACGGGGACAGGGGCACGGTGCTCGCCACAAAGCCTCGGCCCCTTTGACCCCAGCGGCGGGTGAGCCATTGCCGGTGACGGCAGCATCCCGGGCGGGCGTGTTTGGGAGGCTGGGGATGGAGGCACCAGCCTTGGTCCCTTCGTCACTATGGGGTGACAGTGACATGGCAACCTGTCCCCAGCTCTGAGGTCACCGGCCCTGGGGGTGACATCAAGGCAGGTAGAGGGGAGGAGGGACCAACCCCGACCCCAGCAGGGATGGGGACACCAGGGCACCTTCCACTGCTCGTTGGTGACACCATGTACCAACATCATCCCCTGTCCGTCCTCACCCTCTTCCTCCCAGACATTGCACAGAGCCACCAAGACAGAGGTGTTTCAGGAGACACCAGAAACCAGGCTGAGACCTCCCCCAAACTCATTGCACCAGTGGGGGTGACCAGCCCCGCTGCTGCCAACAAAGGCACCGAAAGCTGCGCCGGGTGCCGGTGGATCGAGGTGACCGGGTGGCCCTCGCCACCGGGCCCGGCTGGGGAAGGTTTGGGGAGCGATGTGAAAGCACACGGGAGCAGGCGGGCTGGCGCTGGCCCCGCAGCCCTGCGCCCGCTCCCTGCCCGCTCCCGCTCCCTGACGGCTTCACCAAACCAGTTGGTCCGGCAGGGCCAAAAGAGGGAGGGAGTGGGAGGGAGAGCCAGCACAGAGGGAGGGGACATGGGTCACTGCCACCTCCCCGGTCCAGCTCTGGGATGCACCCGCGGAAGCTGCTTTCAGGGTTGGGGGGAGCTCGAGGGCGATGCCCCGCTGCGGGTTTGGGGCAGGAGGTTTCGCTTCACCCAGTGCCCTGCCCCGCTGCCTCCGTCCTGCCCCATCACTCACCATACATCTTGCCTTCATCCGAGAGGATGATTTTCCGCCGGCCGCAGGGTGGGTAGATCGCCAGCGCCTCCTGGAAGCTCTGCTCGATGTCCGGACTCCACACGCCCTCGGCGTCATTGTCCAGACTCTTGTCCATGCCGTCCTGGCCATCTTCCCGCCCCTCCCCGGGGCTGCCGCTGGCGTTCCAGCTGTTGGACGCTATGGTGCTGGCTGCTCTGGGCTCCGACCCCGAGCCCCCACGGACACGCGACAACCTGCCGGGACACAGGGGACACCCATTAGGCCTTTGCTGGGGGTACGGGGCTGTGGTGACAGCGTCGTCCCAGGTCCGTCCCCTGTGCTGGCTCTGCCCCCATTCACACCCAGGGCTGGGAGCAGCATCCTGGTGTGGGGCATCAGAGACACAGCCAGGCTTTCCTTGCGGGGCAGAGCCATGATTCCCATGAGTACCCCCAAATCCAAGGCACAGGTGACCACCCAGGGTCCCCTCAAATTAAGCTGGGGAAGGAAACAGCCCGGATGCTGCATCATCTGTACGAGGAGCTCGGGCACACGGTGCCCGTGGGTGACACCTCAGGAGGGGGTGGCAGCAGACCCGCAGCCTGCAAGCCCTGACCGTGCCACCCAGCCGGCCCCAAAACCACCCCCAGCTCCCCAAATCCCCATTCCGCCGCGCCTGGCAAAGGCAGAGCCGAGATTTGAAGGGAGACCCTGGGCAGCTCCAGGCCAGACCCTTTAATGGGAACCAGGCGGCCGGAGCCCTCCGGCAGCCCTACCCCTGGCACCGGGAGAACGCCCCCACCCCAGGGATGCTCGGACGGGACCCTGGGTGCTCCCTAGCCAGCAAGCGATGCCGGGGAGCCTTCAACCTTCCTCCTCCTCCTCCTCCCTTTGCCCGGCTCTCGGCGTAGTGTTTTGCAATAACATGTTTGGCGGCAGCTGACGGCGGTGGGAGCAGAGAGGTGTCTCCTGCTCCGCTGCGCTTCCCGGACGGGCTGGGAGTGTACAAAGGTCTCCGGCGCAGACATCTCCTTTTAAAGGAACTCCAGCAGCCGCTGGCTCAAGCGCGCTGCGAAGCCTCTTTTTTTTTTTTTTTTCCTTTTATAAAAAAAGAAACTCCCCCCCCTCACCATCTCGCTCTCTCCCCCTCGCCATGATGTGATGTCAGCCCCTTCGGGTCCCCGTCGCCCGCCCCTGCCCGCCGTCCCCCCCGCCGTCGCTCCCCCTCTTGCCGAGCGCTGTGGCCAAATAAGGAGAACTGGATTGTAGGATCGAGCCAGCCGGCCAAGGGAGCGATGGCGGCAGCGGTGCCGGACGGGCCCACGGCACCCCGAGACCCGCGGCATCCCAACCCCGCGGCACCCCGAGTCCCGCGGCACCCCGGTTGTGCCTGCTCCCGGGCTGCTCCGTGGGGCAGACCCAGGGAGGGATGGGTTGTCCAAACCAAGCGGGGTGTCGGGGATGGGAGGGTGGGGGGGACAGGGGGAGAAGGCGCCAGGCAGGGGTGGTGAGAGTGGCATGTGAGGATGGCCCCGGTGGGACCTCCCCGCTCCCCTCCCCACGGCCCAGTGAGTGCAGTGGGGCTCCATCCTGATGCAGCACCTACGGTGGGGTGTGCATCTGCCTCCGCCGGGTGCTGAGCCCCGGCTGCACCCCGGCAGCCCAAGACCTCCCAGCAAACCAGAATCCCCCAGACCCGACCCTCCAGCTGCACCACAGCAGCCCGAGAGCCTGCAGCCCCCAGACCCCACAGTGACCCCGGTCCCCACGGCAGCCCAAGACCCCCCCAGCTGCACTGTGGCAGCTCAGGAGCCCCCAGCCTTGAGATCCCACAGCATCCCGGGACCCCCCGGGGCTGCCATCACTCCGAGAGGGGAAAGCCCCAAGAATTGGTGCCAGGGCGTGGACTCCCTGCCCTCCCCACTGACGGGGGCTTTTCGGGCCAAGGACGATGCTATAGGGCTGAGAGAAATCTATAGGGCTGGCTGCATCACCGCGCGCAGGATCCTGGAACAACCAGTGTGACCAGTGCCCTGGGTCACCGTCCCCGTGCCGGGCACTGCCCACACACCCCGCCTGCAGCACGTCCCCTCCTGCCACCCCCAGCCCCCTCCCCAGTCCCCACTGCCCCCCCAGCAGGGAAACCCCAGCCCAGCCTTTTGGGGGAAGCCAGGAGAGTAGGGAGGGTGATGCCAGGGTCCTGGCCAAGGTGTGAGGAAGCAGCTCCTCCTCCTCCACTGAACCTGCTTTTGGCCAGGCCGAGACACTGGATTTCCTGGAGGGAGGGTGCACGGCACCGCTCTGACGCAAGGCCGAGCGCCGCGCTCCACCCAGCCCTTACAAAACACCAACAACACGAGCAATTAGGAAACCGGCACGGCTGGACGGCCCGCGGACAGACCGCCGGACAGACCCGCTCTGGGCAGGGAGGCGACCGGACCCGCTGGAAAACATGTCACCAGCCCCTGCCTCCCGGCTGCTCCCCGGGGACCAGGGCAGGAGAAGCCCCCTCCCAGGGCACAGGCACCTCCGTGGGGTTTGGGGACCCCAGAACCGCCGATCCGTGGTGGGGACGGTCGTGTCCCGTGGGGATGCTTGTCCCCCATGAGCAGGGATGTTCCGTGCCAGGACGGAGCCCCCGCACCCAGCTCGCTCACCCCTCTGCACCCTGCATTTGTGGGGTACCACGCGCCAGCCCAAGGCTTTAGAGGGGGCTGGAGGGGAGCTGCACCCTTGCCAGGTCTGCCAGTGGGTGCAGGACGGGTGCCCACGGCAGGCAGGGGAGGATGCCGCCGGGGCAGCCCTTATCTCCCCGCAAGGCCAAGGCTGTGCCAGAGGATGACGTTGCCACTGGCTCACAGAGCTGGGCTTCGACAGGGGAGTGCGAGGGAGACCCAGGGCTGCGGGCAGCTGCCCGGGCAGCGAGAGCCGCTTGGGGCTGGAGAGCCTGGAAATACTCTTTGAACTCAAAGGGGAGGCTTGCAAAGAGGAAACGGTTCTCGCTAGTGGGTGGGGGGAAGGAATTGTTCTGGAGGCAGCGGCTGTGGTGGGAGCAGCGCGGTGGGCACCCCGCTGGGCTGGGTGCCGAGGTCAGGAGCAGGGTGCTGCTGAGGCCAGCACAACCAGCTGTGACAGGGATCGGGTCAGGGGTGTGTGGGGTGGCACCGAGGAAGCGCTCGGGGCTGGGAGCGCAGGGACATCACTGCCCAGAGCCAAAGGTTGTAGGGCCACGATGGGGGCAGAGGTGCCCGTCACCCCCACAAAGCCCCAGTCCCCATCCCTCTCCAACACCACCGAGCTGGGGAGCACGGTGCGTTCCTCTTCCCCAGCGTGCTCAGCCCCAAAAGCGTTGCCCCAACTCGCTCCCATAAGGCACAGCCGCAGCAGCCCCCACACCACCCCAAACCCATGTCCTGGCTGCACCAGGGTGCACGGCAAAGAACTCGGGTCTGCCCAGAGCAGTAGGGCAATGCCCCACCACCCGCTCGGCTGAGCGCCCTGCCATGGCACCCAGCCCTGCCTTGGCCAGCACCACGGCACAGGGACCGGTGCCCCTTGGCATGCTCCTTCCCCAGCCACCCCTGCCTTCCCGGCCGCATCGATGGCCAGCAGCGGTGTCACCCCTCCCCCGGCACAGCCCTGGGGAGGTGGGGTGGCTATTGCCACAGCAGCCCCCCGACCCACAGGGGATGCAGGGCATGGCCACCAGCACCACGCAGCACGTCCCCAGCTGACACCATCCGGGAGGACAAGCTGTGGGGCAGAGGAGCCCCAAGGTCCCCTTCTTACCCAGGGCTTCCCTGACCCAAGGACCCCATGAAACAATCCACGGTGGTGCTGGGGACACTGGGGGGCCAGCAGATCCCGGAAAGGCAGAGCGGGGGGTGTCTGGCCGCATCCTGGCTCCATCCCGCCTCCCCAAGTGGGGGGCCCGGCAGCGATCCAGCTCTCCTCCCTCCTCCCCTGCACCCGGAGCCCCCAGCAAAAGGATAAAAGTTCAGCGACAAGCTGGGGCAGGCGCGGCGCAGCGCGGTGCTCAGCCTCGCACCGGCACGGGCAAAGCACCCGCACCAGCCCCGCGGGGCAACGCACGAGGCCACCGGCACCCCCTCCCCATCGCCGCCACCAGTGGCACCCGCGCCCCAGGGGCGAGGCGGGGACGGGAGCCCCCATCCTGCCCGGTGCTGAGCAAGGGGGGCTCAGGGACGCCGGGGCTGGCTTGGGAGGGGGCTGGGAAGCCACCTTGGCCCCAACGCGGTGACGTCCCTGGGGACTGGCTCCACCACCCAGCAGCCTCTGCAAGACCCCAATGAGCAAACCCCAAAGTTGAGGCTGCCCCCTGCACCACCCCAGCGCCAGAGGACGTGGCTGGGGGTCCGACAGCGCTTAGTAGGCAGGCAGAGGCCTTCGTTAACGCACCCCTCGTTTCGGACGGGGTCATTAACGGGCTCCTTGTTTCAGGGGATCCCTGCAAGGCCACAACACACCCGGGAAGATGCTGCCCTGGCCGCTGCCAACCCCAGCACCCCGCGGAGAGCCCAGACGCTCTCGGCTCGGCCGAGCACAACCCTGCGGCTCTTTTCTTGCAACGGCCAAGGGCTTTTTGCAGGAACCCCGTATCCCTGGAAAGGAAACCCCTCCACAACACCCTGCGCCACGTCCTGCCCCAGCCCCTGCCCTGACACTGTCCCGGTTGGCACGCGACCGTCCCGGGGATGGCCAGCACCCATCGAGGCGGGCGGCAGCGGCCGAGCGAGACCCGGCTCGGAGGGGAGGGCGGTGGAAGGAGGTTTGTTTACATCGCACTCCTTTTCCAAGCAGCTCTCGGGCTGCGGTGAGGGATTCCCCAGTTCGGGAAGGGAAGGATGGCCGCTCTGCTCCTTCCCAGCCAGGTCTGCACCTTCCTGACAGGGATAACTGGTGACCTTCTCCCCAAAGGGACCCCCGGCACGGGCTGGGGACCCGGGCAGTGGCAGAGCCCCCCATGCAGAGCCAGGCTGGCTCCCCATGAGACAGCTCGACTAATTTCCTCCCCTCTATCACTTCCTGTCCCTTCCGGCTTGGCAAGCAGCTCAGGAAGCAATCGGAACAGGGAAACCACAGGAGGCCACGTGGCAGCATCCCACCGGGGTCCCCGGTGCTGCCAGGGTCACCCCGGCCACGTGCCCTCAAGAGCCCCTTGACCAAAGGGTCTCCCAGTTGCCAGCAAAGCTCCAAGCCCCAGCCTGGCTGGGACGCGGCTGGTCCTCACTCAGCGGCCGAGGCTGAGGGATGCTCAGAGCCCTCGTCCCAAAGGTCTGTGGGAGAACAAGGAGGAAACTTGAGCAATTTGCCCTGAAAAAAATGGGTCAAGGAGGAGGGAGGGTATCAGGCAAACCCCGGGGCACAGCCCGAGATGCTCCATCCTAACGGCAGAACCGCAGCTGCGCAAACCAAGCCCTCCATCTCCTCCTCTTCCTCCAGCCCTGGTAGGACAGAGCCGGGTTTCAGCTGCTGGATGACCTGAGTTGGTTTTGCTCAAGCCTTCAGGCTCAAGACCTGAGGGCAGAGGACAGACGGACAATATAACCCAGCCTCCCTCCCTGGCCCAGTTACGGCCGCCCTGCCCAGGCAGGACGGGGCGTTTCACCCAGCAGTGCATAAATAGAAAGCTTTTGCAGCATTAATTGCTCTCTGCGTTATGAAACGAGCTGGATGGAAACAACAGGCTTGGAGTCGCCTGCCGGGGACGGGCCACTGCCATAGCCATCCCGTGACACCCCCAGCGTCGGTGGCCTGTGGCACGGCTGGTGCTGGGCACGGCACCCGCTGGGGACCATTGAATTCGCTTTGCTCCTGCGCCAAAATACGCCCATCGTGGGACGTCTCCCACTGATGATGAGCTCCGGGCAGCCACCGTGACCCAAATCCCCGGGGTCTCCCAGCACTGCTTGCCCCACAGGGAAGCCAAGGGTGAGGGAAGCACCGGGGGAGCCCAGGGCCAGGCAGCCCCGTGCCTGCAGAGGGTTGGTGTCCCTGGTACCCTCAGACCTGCTCCTGGGAAGAGAAATACCTCCACAGAAGAGTTTGCCATTGCAGCAGGGCCAGGGATAATGTCTTCCAGGGGACAGCGGCTGCCAGGCGAGGAGGAGGAGGAGGAAGGCTGCAATGCATTTCACACCCGCCCCCGGCCACCTCCACCCCCGCGAAACCCAACCCTGCCCAGGGAGCAGCTGCACCCGCTGCCCGGGGCACGGCACCCACTGGAGCCCGGGGCCAGCACCACCACGTTCCCCGGCTGAGCAACCGGAGGCAGAACCCCAGCGGGGTGGGGTGGGGGGCAAAAGCTGACCCTCCACCCCCAGGCAACCAAGACACGAGTGTGGGGCTGTCAGTTGTTACCGTCCCAGCCGAGACGTCCCTGGCTGCCAGGCTGGGGCAAAACGTGACACGGCGATGTCACTTGGCCACTGTCACCCCTGCAAGGAGTTCATGAAGCTCACGAGGAGCTCACAGAGCTCATGGCACCATCAAGCCGAGGTCTTGCATTTACCGTGTTAGTGGGGTCGCGCTGCCCGGCACGAACCGCCTCGGTGATTTGTTCCCGAGAAGGGATATTTCAGTTTAGCACCATTTCACCATCACCCCTGAGCTGCCCGGCGAGCAAACCCTCATGCACGCCAGGTGCCCGTGGCAGAGCATCGCCCTCTCCCAGCACCTCTCGCCACTGCCCGAGCCGAGGGCTGGAAACGGGCACAGCAGCTCCCGCTCCCGCAGATTGAAAAATTGCTCTGGAATCCTCAGGGAGGAAAGTTGCTAAAAATACACGATGGCAGTGTTCTTGGTGAGAGAAGGAGCTCCAAGCTTGGCCCAGGAGTGCCAGAGAGCCCGTCACGGCGTGCCAGCCCCCTGCCCAGCACGCCGATGTCAGAGCCAGACTCTGACCCTCCGCTCCGCGATGCCACCCGGGCAAGGCTGCGAGTGGGGCACAGCGGCCACCCCCCGCGAGAGCCAAGCCCAAATTCACGCCATAGATGAGCACAGGCACCGGCGAGCACCGGGCGAGGACCGGCGCCCAACTTGTGAGCCAAGCATGTGGGCGAGAAGCCGGGCGGGGAAAAAAAGCGGGGTCTAGCACCCAGACCTTTGCTCCTGGAGTGTGAAGCGCCCAGATCTCCCTCCTAATAAAAACCCGACGCTCACTCAGGTCGGGGGCTCGCGTGCCTGCGTGCGGGCGTGCTTCTTCCAAAACCCGAGTTGCCTAAGCCGAGGAGGGGGGAAAGGCAGGAGCTGGCTGCCTCTGGGGGAAGGGCGGGCGGCGAGGAGCTGGCATGGGAACGGCAGCCCATCCTCCACGCACGCCGCGCCGCTCCGCGTCTGTAAACTTTGAACATCTTCCGGAGAGAAGTTTAGTGGCTATTGTGAACAGCTGGATCTAATTTTACGAGGAGTGAGGAGGAGACAGTCGTGGGGAAATAATAAGGCTTGGCGCTCGCAGGCGAGGATCCTCGAGCCCGGCCAGGCCTCCTGCCTCCACCGCACCCCATCGGGGGGGAGCGCCGGCAGGATGGCCATGGGGAAACTGAGGCACGGGCTCAGCGGCGTCCTGGGTCATGCAAACCGGGAGTCCAGGCATCTGGCGCGCTGTGTAGTCCCCAGACCTATTGCCCCTCCTCGACCAGGGGACCCCGGTGCTGGCTCTCGATGCTCCCGGGCACCATGACACATCCTTCGGCCGGCTGCTTCTCGCGAGGCTCTGCCCACCACCTAAAATTAGCTCCAGCTCTGCTGTCCCATCCCCGGGCACCCCCCGCAGCCGGGGGGGGCTCTGCCTGCACTCGCTCCGGGTCCGAACTGATCCCACCGGCAGTGAGGGGGAAGGGGATAAACCAGCCCCCTCCATCGCTCGCAGCTCTCGCTCGGCAGCGCTGAGCCTCCTGTGAGCAAGAGCTTCCTGGTGCTGCTGCCGAAATCACCTTCCGTGCCTCTGGCTCGTAAGAGGGTGGCCAAGGACGAGCTCTCGGTCGCCTTTAGCCTGCTGAGACCCAGCACATCTCGTGACACATGCAGTGCTCAGCTGGATTTTGGTCTCATGGCACGTAACGGGGGACGCTGGGGACATCGGAGCCTCGTAGCCATTGGGGACCAGGTGAGGGGACGCGCTCCGGCAGGATTTGCACTGCTGGGATGGGGCGTGCTTTGTGCAACTGGACACGCGTGTTTCTGCGGACCCTCTGCCACGGGATCCTGGTGGCTATGCCAATGCAGAGCCCTGCAGGGCCACCAGCTGCCACCCCCAGGGATAAGACCATGGGGTTTATGACCCGTCACCTCCGAAGGGCTCAGCCCCGCGTGCGCTCACTGCAAAACCCCCTAACAAGCTGCACGGGGAGCCCACACTGGCACCCGGCACCCCGTGACCCGCTGCTCCCCACCGCCGCGGGCAGGCAAGCGCCCGTCCGGCAGCACCAGGAGGTTTCATCGGGGCCCCTCGCTCCCATTTCACAGGCGGGGAAAACCGAAGCACCGGGAGTCGTAGCGGCGTGTCCAGACCCGCAGCGGGATCCGGCCGCACGTTATCGCAGGGGTGGGGGGGCCGCTCCTGCCACGTGCCCGCTCCGAGCAGGCACGGGGCACGGCCCCGCCGGCTCACCCCATCATTACCTGCCCTCCCTCCCTCCAAAAAAACATTTCATAAGCCGCCACGTGACGGTGGCAATAGCGAACGCCCACGCGCTTCAGGTGCCTGCCCCGACCGCAACGCGCAGGTGCCTGGGCACGGGCACCGACCCCAAAGAGCACCTCGGACGCACGGCCGGGAAGTTCAGAGCACGGTCTGGCCACCCGGCAACTCCGCAGCGGGAGCTGCCAAAATCAAAGGTGGTTGTATCCCACCCACCAGCAGTGCCCAGGGTGGTGCAAACACCACCGCAGCCCCGCCGGCCCCTTGCAGTTGCCATCAAGGGTTTAATAGGAGAGAGAAGCTCCTAGAGATGGACGGTTTTGGGACAGCATCCTTCCTGTCCGTGGACAGACGGAGGGATCCCAACCCCACAAAGAGCCCGGGGATGGCTCGTGCCACGCACGTCCCGGCAGCACCCTCCGTGAGGCTCTGCAGCCCGTTCTCTCTTCCCCTCCATCCTCCGCTCCCATGGATGGCAGAAGAGATACTAAGGCAGGAAAACATATTTTTTTCCCCCGCAAACAGCCCAAAATTGCCCATTTCCCCCCTTTCCAGCCTCTGCGTGCCCGCACCACTCCCGCCGCTGATCTCACCTGCCGCCGGCCTCCTGCTTGCTGCGCGTTTGACGGGAGCTGCGCGGTTACTCGCTTTTTAATACATTAATTATAGCTGATTACCACTGCCACCCCCACCTCCCCAGCGCCACGACCTGCTCACGCCGCACCGGGAAAAGGCTCCTTCCTTCGGCACAGTACCGGGGTCACTGGACTCGCCTGCCGACCTGCTCGGCGGTGGCACGATGGGGATTAAATGGCGATTATAAGGAGATGCTGTTTCTGGTATCGTGATAAATAGCGACCGTATGTCACGGGAGGCGGATGCAAGTCCCTTTTATTGATGGATGTGGAGGCTGGAGGGGGGTTTGCTTTGCGGGAGGGGGATGTTAGAGGTGGGATGGCTGCTGGTGGGTTCATCTCTGCGCCCCTTTACCCCCCGGTTGAAGCATCCCAACGCTGCAGTCACCTCAGTCGGGACGAGGGTCCTCGAAATACCTGGGTGCTGCTCGCGCAAGGAGGCGGGAGCCCGGTGCGGAGCCCGCCGCTTTCAAAGGGTTATTTTTGTTAGGAAAGCCCATGCGGTGCCAGCCACGCACCCGCCCCGGGAGGGAGGTGGGTGCCCCAGGTGCCCTGGAAATAGGAACATCACCCCATGTCACCCAGCTGGGAGGGGGCAGCTGGTCACCCCACAGCCATCCGCAGCCCCTTCCCATGGGAATGCCAGCCCTGCAAACCCAAACGGGCCCAAACCCAACACCTTCTCCCAACAGAACGCTCGTGCCCACGGTCTCCAGTGGGGAAGTGCCAGGAACGCCGCTCAGGCAGAGCCACGGTGACCATCACCCACCCCGCCAGCAGGGTCCCAGCCCCACCACCCATTTTCTTCACTGCTGGGTGACCTTGGCAAGCTCTCGCCCCCCATCCGCTTTGGGGACCCTCTTCCTCCCATCACATGGGGAAATGACCCGCCCCGAAAGCTGGCTGCGGGGAAGGACTTTGGGACGTGGAAGCCCCCAGGGCTGGGGGGTACATGGTGGGTCACCAGCTTGGCAGACCCCCCAACTCTCCACCAGACATTGTGAGCACCCCAAAACTGGGGAGGGGGTGGCAGCCCGCTGGCAGGGCCCCCCAGGCTGGCCGGGCAGTGCCAAAGCCCTGACTCACGGCCCGCACGTACCCGCGCGGGGTAAAGCGATAGGAGGGGAGAGAGGACGCCGGAGCCCAAAATACCCCGGCGCGCCTGACACCAGAGATTATCGCTTCGCCGGCGGGACGCTCGCCCACCCCGGCTCATCCCGGCTCCCCGCAAAGCCCCAAAACCCCCCAAAACCTCTGCCCTCGCCTCTCCCCCTGCCACCCCACGCCAAGCACCCAGCGGCAATGGGGGGCTGTGGGGTGCCTACCGCCCCGGTACCATTTCCAGCGGGTTTCTCCCCAAAATACGGCTTTTTGCTGAGCCGGCACAGGCCTGAGCGGTTTCGGGGAGCGGGCGGCACCGTGATGGCTTGGCCTTATTTTCCTTCCAAGGGGGAGAAAAAAAAGTAAAACCCAACAACAACAACAACCCCAAACCCTAGGAGGGTGTAAAAATAAAACAATAATAATAATACTAATAAACATGACACACTGCTGAAAATTACACCCCTAATTGCCGCCTCGTTAGCTCTGCGCCCCTATGACGAGGCACGGAGCGTTTAGCATACAGTCAGCCCATGGTCATCCCCTACATGCGTGTGACACACATGTAACGTGACACGCGTGTGCCCCCCGCGCCCCAGCCGGGACCCCCCCGCCCCGGGGTGCCGTTTTTCCCGGGGGGGGGGGGATCGGGCCGGGGCCGGTCCCTCGCTCTCTATAACGCCCGGCTCTACGGGCTATACCGCGCACAAGGCCGCTTTGTAACCCTATAGCCCCGGGGATGCGCCGCACCGCCGGGGGGGACCCGGGGGGACGGACGGACACAGCGCAGCCCCGACGGGGCGGGACCCTGGGGACCCGACCGGGAAAAGGGGGGGGGGGTTGGGGACAACTTGGGGACACGCTGGCTGTGCCCCCCACGCCCCCCCCCCCCACTCCATGGGGTGCTGTCGGCGGCGGGGAGGGAGCCCCGGTACCGGGCTGCCGCGGGAGGGAGCGGAGAGACCCCGGGGCTCGGTGCAGGCGGAGGGCTGCGGGCTGGGAGGAAGGAGGAGGAGGAGGAGGAGAGGAGGAGGAGAACAGGAGGAGGAAGAGGGGGTTGGGAGTCTTTCCCGGCGAGCGCTTACCTGCTCCGTGCTTCGGAGGGGCTGGACCGGCCGCGGGTGCCTGGACCGGGACCGGACCGGGGCCGGACCGGGGCCGGGGCCGGGGCCGGGCCGGGGAGGGCGGCAGGAATGTGGGGAGCACGGCGGGCTCCCGGGTCCGCGCACGGAGCCAGGCGCAGGGACGGGAAAGTTTATGCAAGGGAGGAGCAGAAAGTTGGGAGTCAATCAGGAGGCGGCGGGGCCGGGCCGACCCTCCTCCCTCCTCCCGCTGCCCTCCTCCTCCTCCCTCCTCCTCCTCCCCGGCCCTTCCTCCCTCCCTCCACCCGGCCGACCCTCCCTCCCTCCCTCCCTCCTCCCCGCCCGCGGCCCCGGGCTTCCCCTCCGTCGAGTTTTTTTTTTTTCGGGAAAGGGCAGCCTTGGAGCCCGGCTCGGCCCGGCCCGGGCTCTGGGAGCGCCCTCTAGGAGCCTTCCTCCCCCTCCTCCTCCTCCTCCTTCCCCTTCTCCGGCCCGCAGCCCCCGGATGCCGCCCCGGGCCGGGGCAGGAGGGTGCTGCTGTCCCGTCCGGTGGTCACCGGCCAGCCCGGTTCCCCCGGGCCCGCCTTCATCCCGCTCTGCGCATCCTCACCCCGCTGCGCTCACCTTCATCCCCTTCCACACACCTTCATTGTCCTCTGCACGCCCTCATGCCCTGCCGCACACCTTCACCCCCCTCCTCATCCCCATCCTCACACCCTCATCCCCCTCCAGACACCTTCATCCTCCTCATCCCCTCACTCACCGCCCCGCATGCCACCACCACGCAGATTCCCGGTGCCTCCCGGTCACCCAGCCCACCCCAGGGCACCCAGGACAGGGATCTCAGCCCACGCCGCCGCGATTTCCATGGGGAACCCAGCCAGGAGCCGGGCCGTGACCATTTCCTCGGCGCGAGCCGAAGGGTGGTAACGCGCTAAGCCGCAGCCGGCTGATGGGATGCGAGTCCCTGGCCACCACCCAGCCCGACTGTCGGGAACCGCGGCCCCAGTAACGGGCAACACACGGCAAAAACCACCGGCCGTGGGGTCCGGCACACACCAAGGACCTGTGCCACAGCGCCCGAAACCAGGGATAAATCGGGGAGAGGGATCCTCCCGCCGCCCAGCTCTTTGAGTCCCATCCCTTCCAGGAACATATTTTTCTAATTTTCGTGCTGAGCTGGGTTGTATTTAAGCATTTTGGGACAAGACAGCCAACGCCGCAGCCCGTCGAGCGCCAGTCTCCGAAGCATCCAGCGCATTCAGCAATCGTGTGTGATTAATAAAGCCCTATCGCATTCTTCCACCCTTGGCCTGGTGCTAACTTGTAAGAAATCTGGACCAAAAACTGCAACGAAATGGCTGCAATTCTCCCAGGGCCCTTCGGAGCACTCGTTACTCATCCCTTACTTGGGCAAAAATGACATGGAGAGCTCCTGGAGATGACAGCCCTAATTGAGTTCAATAGGAGTTTAGGCTGAGTAAGGCATGAGCAAACAACGTGCATTAGCCCGTGAACAAAAGCCTGATCTGCAGATGTTTGGGACCGTATGTAACACCACGCAGGGGAGGACCGAGGGAGTCACCGCTCCGCCGAGCCCGCCGGGCGGGCAGGGGTCGGACCTCGGCGCTGCGACAGCCTCTGACCCGGCGATGCCGGCATGAGCGTGTTCCGGAGCGCGGTGATTCAAGCCTGGCTCGGTGGTTTGTTTCAGTCCTGCCTCTTAATTTTTTTTTTTTTTTCCCCTCCTTCAGAAGTCCACAATCCTCGTTTCTGCTATTCTTCGTCCACTGGTGGGAACAGCGACTTCCTTTCCCAATTTATAATATAAAAGAGCTGCGAGCAGCAACGCCATAAATAATATTTTCTTATGGCCGGAACATCCAAGTCTCGGCAAGACACCAAGAACAGCTACAACACTGTAAAACTCCAACACTTCTCCAGAATGGATTCGCTAATTAAAAAATGATTCCTTTTTAAACACGGTTGAAAAATATTGGCTGCCCGTCGCCGAGAAAGAGCCCGTCCCGCGCAGCCACAGCCCGGCCTCTCCCTCTAAAAAACGTCTCCGGAAAAATATACCCAGGGAGGGGAAGGGGAGAGAAAAACACCCCACCACGATCACTTCTTTAATTAATTAATGTATCGCCACTTCAAAGTGGGGAGCGAGTGCCCCTGAGGCCGAGGCGATGCTCTCTGCAGGGCAGGGCCCTCGCTGGGAACCCGACAGCTCCAGCCCTTCCACGGGCAGGCGAGGAGCTTCCCAGCACGGCTCTCCCCTCCCGAACCCGCCGGGATGCAGCCGGCCCGGCCGCGGGGGCATTCGCCTCTCACAGCCCCACGGAAACACCCTGCGGACCCCCGTGAGGGTGCAGGGGTTGAGGCTGTGCTCAGGGCTGGGCGCCTGGAGCCCCCCGCATCTGGAGCAGGGGGAGAAGCGAGTGGAAAAGCCTCCCACTTCCATCCTCCTGCTCAGATCTGGACCAGCATCTTTCCGCCCATTGGCACAGGATGGCGATACTGGTGACCGCCAGCTGCGAGAGCCACCGGCGCCGCAGTCACATCGGTCCTGGCTCGATGCGGTGCTCAGCACCGAGGTGGGACCTTAGGGTTTTTTCCTCCCCTTTGCCTTACAACTATCTGCGCCAAAATAAAGTGCCTTTCCCAGGGGGTTCCCTGGAGCTGCCGGCCGTGCCCGCACCCCTGCGTGAGGGGTTAAATCCATCCCTGCAGCACCAGCCCAACACCAACCCCCTCCAACGAAGCCTCGGAGTCTTAAACCCTCATCCCTGGGGATGGAGAAAGCCCTTTCTCCAAGGAAGACGCAGGCTTTGGGCTCAAACGCCACTGATAAGGCTCCTTCTCCAGTTTTTTTGATCTCCTGGCCCGGCGAGCATTCCTTTCCCACCCACGCACACCCCAGCACCCGCAGCCATTGGTCTGCCGGCGCATCCGTCACACTTTCCGTCGGCCAAAGCCGATACACATTTCAACTGCTTCCATCCCTCGTCTCCTCGGGTGCGAACAGCCAGCGCAAACAAAGGGCCCGAACAGCCGTCGCCCTGCGAAACGGTTTTCATTTGTGTTCTCGTGCCGCAGTTGGTTCGGGTTAGAGGGATTGTGGAGGGACGTGGGGCGGGCGGCGGAGGCGGTGGCCGCTCTGGCGTGGGGTGGCATGGCCTGGGACACCCAGGATGGATTTTCTCACTCTGCTGGAACCGCAGGCTGAGAATCCCGAGGGGTTTGCAAGCAACAACGGGCAAGATGGAGACTTTTTGGGTGCGGGAAGGGAGAAATCCCCTGGGATAACAGCAGCGCATGCTCCAGCAAGAGCTTGAGGAGCCCAAACTCCTCTCTCTCACCCTGCTTCAGCTTTTCTGCTTCCACCGGAGGAAACAGGGATGAGCGATAGCCGATTTCAAACAGATGTTGGGTCCACAGCTGGATTTGGGCAGAAAGCTCCGGCTTTCCCCACATTTGCTGGCCCCGAACCGCGGTGCCTGGTTCTCCCTCTGGAAGGTCTCTGATCTCACCGCGTGGGTCAGGGAAGATGTCCCACGCCGGCCCGTTGTCCTCGAGCTGTCCGCCTCCATCTGCCGATGAATCACGGAGCCCGGATTCGTGCAGCTGGTGGGAAAACCTCGGCTCCGTCGGCAAAGCCGTGGGGGCAGATGTTCACCAGCGGTTCCGCTGCAGCTCGTGGTCCCACTGTCACTGCCCCAGCCCCACACCGGGATGGGTTTGGACTGTGTAGTTAACTTGGGGGGCTCAAATCACCCACAGAATGGGGGAAAGACCTTTGTGTGTCCTGGGAAAGGGGACCCCAAATTATATCAGCCCCACCCCGGGTCAGTGCGTGAGCTGAGCCGGTGGGAGCAGCATTTTTGGGGCATCGAGGACGGTGTTTTGGGGCACCTCGGCACGTCCTGGTGATCCTCACCACTGAATTAATCAGATTTGGGACTGTCCGTGAAGCCAAATCCCCATCCCATCACAGTGGGTTTGTGCTGGAAATGGGGGCACGGGCTGCCCTGCTCCCCGGGAGCTGCCCCTCCCCAATGCCTCCCCGCCATCACCTCCCTGCTAGCGGGGAGCACCGGCAGCAGGGGCACCCGGGGCGGGGGAGCGTGGGGCTCCCTGGGACCACCAGCCCGGTGGGGTGCGCCAGGGCGGCGAGTGCCCGGGACGCAGGAGGCTTGGCTGTGCCCGGCTGGGTGCTGAGCGTGATTCAGCACCGCGCCACACCTCGTGAGTCACCTCGGTGCTTCCTGGTGCACCCAGCGTTTTCTCTTCCAGGTCCCTCCTGGCAGCGCCAGCCCGGCCCAGCCCCGTGCCGGCAATGCCAGCTCTGCCTCACGTGGCTGCCAGCCCTTCTCCGCCAGCACCGGCTTCCCTGGGCACGTGCCCGCGTGGCGCTGGTGCTCTGGGCACCAGGCTGCTCCTCAGGGACCCAAATCCCCAAAGGCAGCGGGGTGGAGAGCCCGGGGCAAAGACACCGCAGGCACCGCACGGCCGCTGGCTCCACGGCAAAATGGGGCGAAAGAGGGAGTTGGCGCTGGGTGGGCATTGAGCTGGGCAGGGGTCCCTTGCCGGGAGCTTGGGCAGAGCCTGGCAGGGCGTGGGCTTTGTGCACACTCACAGAGGGATGAGGAAGCACGAACTGGGGAGACCACCATCCCCCCCACCACCGCGAGGCTGAGCTACAAAATACAAACCAGAATCCAAAAGAAAAAAAAAAATTGGTGGGGGATGAGTTTCCAGGATCCGAGTCCAAGAAACGTCTCAAAGGGATGAGATCGGGATGGCAGTCAGCCTCATCTGCTAAATATACCCCGGGCCTGACCCTGCCATCTGCCCCGGACCAGCGATCTGTCCCCGGAGACGGCGGCCGCGGCCAGCTGAGCGTCCCTGGGCATTCTGCGGGCACCGCGCGCCCCCAGCCACCCCGGGAGCGGCCGCAACCGCCGGGCAGGCGGTGGAAACGGAGGGAGCGGAGCAGGGCGGGGATGCAGGAGCATCCACCGGGCAGCGGCAGGCGGCACCAGCCGCTCCAGCAGCCCCGGTGCGGGTGCTACTCGCAGGCCAGCTTCCCGTCGAAGCTGGAGAGGGCGATGGCGAAAGCCTGCACGGCACAGAGCGGGTAGTTGTAGTCCATGGTGAAGGCGTCGTCCGCCACGCGCCCAAACTGCATGACGATGTAGTCGGCTGTGGGAGAGTGGGCGAGCTCTGGGGTGGTGCCCGCGCACCCGCCCCATGTCCCCGGGGACCTGCGCACCCATCCCACCCCGTGTCCCTGGGGACCCGCGCAGCGGCACCCCAAAGAAGCCGCCCCCCCTTTGCCAAGCTCTGCCCACAGCTCGGGCACCGGCTGCACCATACCGCATGCTACCAAACCCATCATCTTCCCAGCACCCCTCGGTCCCCCCAGGAGCCGCGGTCTCCCAAGGGACAGGGACCCCACTCCCCCGCCATGGGACCGCTGCTGCCGGAGGGCGGGTGACAGGAAATCTGTAAAAATAACCAGGGGCCCCCGAGGGGTTTTTTTCTGTCCCGTAACCCAACACCCCGGAGGCCGAGGGCTTCTGACTGTGCCGGACAGGTGACGGACGAAGGGCCGCGTCCGGGGCACAGCGCCGCTGCCACCCCCGAGGGATGCACCCCGGGGTGACCCCGCCGGCAACGTGGGGTGCGTGCCGGGGGCGATGCTCTGCGGTGGCCTTGGCTGAGCGGGTGGGCGTAGAGTGATGGGTGGGGGGGCTCAGCACCCCACAGGATTTATCTTTGCCTTAATCTGCCTGGCAACGGGCGACCCGTGCGCTCCCTCTGCCGACACCCGGGGCCAGCAGGCAGCTGCCTGCGCGGTGCCGCACGCCTCGGCCAGCTTCATCCGAGCCCCAGCAAAGGCAGGCAGAGCCCCTAAGCAGCCACGCATGAAAAAAAACTAAACCTCCGCGCTAAAAAGGGGGTGCTGGGGCCAGCTGACAGCAGTGCTCCCCCCTGTCGCCCCCCATCCCGTCCCCTGCCCAGCTTACGGTCGCTGCCGTGCACGATCTGGAAGTTTTTGACGGAGGCGTGGGTGACCCGGCCGTGGAAGTTGAGGACGTAGGACTGGGTCTCGTCGTTCCACACCGGCGCCTTGTTGTGCAGCTCGATCACGTTGTCCATGTTTCTGTTCTGCCATCGCATCAGGAGGCCGTCGTTGTCCTTGGGAGGGGGAGAGCGGGGAGAGCAGAGTTCGGGTGACCGCCCCTCCTGAGCCCTGCCACCCCCCCATGGCATGCCCAGGGAGATGCTCTGCGGCGGGAGATGGGATCCAGCGCCGAGAAAAAAAATACAGCCACCGCATCTCCCACCTCCCCGGGAGGTGCCTTGAGTTTCAGGGACACTAGAAAGCCTTTCCGTGCCCCGAAGCGGGTAAAACCCAAGTTGAACCCCAGAAAACCCAGGAGTTTCTCCCAGTTCGGCCCCTGACTTACATTTCGGGGCCGGATAGGCACCCTCTCGTTGTCGGCGTTCATCCCGGGGATGATGACCGTCATCTTCCGGGGGCCTTTGAACCCTAAAACGTTGGTTTCCTGCAAGAGAAACCCCGTCCCTAAAACCAACCCCTCGCCGGCAGATGAACGGGGGCTCAGGGACGGCTCCAGCCCATCCCATATCCCTACAACCCCCCAGGGCAGCTGCCCAGTGAAGGGGTGCAGGTCTGGACCCCCCCGGCGCCTGCCCGGGAGGTGCCGGGGCGGGGGTCCCTGCACCGCTGCTTACGTAGACCACGGCCGAGAGCTCCTGCCTCACGTTGGACCAGTCGGCGTTGGCCCTGTCGGGGTTCGCCCCGTTGTCGAACACCGTGAACTTCGTACCCATCAGGTTGGATCTGCAGCCAAGGACAGGAGGTGGCCGCATCCGGCGTCACCGAGTCCCCTCCAACCCCTCCCCGGTGACCCCCGCCCCAGGCACAGCCCCAGCTTTGCTCCAGCTGCAAAACCCGCGTGCAGTCACCGTCCTTCCCACCCTTGAGCTGTTGGCTTGGGCTCAGGGCACCCGTAAACAGGGGCGTTACGGGGTGCTGCCGCGGGGACCCCCAGCATCGCGGCACAGCTGCCGGCGGTGCAACGGGCCAGGACTTGCCCGGCGCCATTTCTAGCCATGACCTGTCTGCCAGGAGGAACCAGATGAGCCTGTTTTCCCCTCCCGGCCCCCCGACACTCCTCAGGTCGGACCTAACAGCAGGGAACACCAGATTTAGCCTCCTGCCTGAGCCAGCCGTTGCTTGGGGCACCCAGCGGAGCAGGAGCAGGGTGCTGCAGGAAGGGGGTGCCACCTCCGCTCCTACCTCAGCTTCCCGATGAAGTTCTCTCCCCCCCGCGACAGGTCGGTGGGGTCGATGGAGATGAGGTAGTTGGAGGTTTTGCTCTTCTTACGCTTCCTCCCAGCGAGGAGGAACACCTGGGAGGGCAGTGGGACAGCGTGGGGACGGGGCACAGTCACCTCCATCGCCATCCCCGGCCTGCCACCCCACTGCCCCCTCTGCACAAGGCTTGGCCCAACAGATCAATACCACGATCTTGCACAAGTCATGGAGTTAAGACCAGCACCATGGTGGGATGCAGGCGGGCATCCCCCCAAACCCCTGTGGGTGCTCCCCACCCCACCTTCTTGTCGTTATCCAAGTGGAGGTAATAGGTGGGGTAAAGCCCCCGGTCCATCCCCTTCTTGTCCCGCGTCACCCGGCACTTGATGGTCACTCCCTGCGGTGCCGGCCGCAGCACGAACTCCTCCAGGTTGTCCACCTCGATGACAGGAGACGAGGGCCTCTCCTCCTTCACCTGCAACATGACAGGGGGGGTAACCCCAAAGCCAAACCTGCCAGAGCCTCCCCTCCTTTCCCAGCTCTGACCCAGCCCTGTGGGCAGCGGCTCTGCAGCTGGTGGCTTTGGGGACAGTGCTGCAGCCGGTCCCCAACCTGCCCTGGGGCAAGAGCTGCTGCCCCTGCCCCAAGGGGACCCCCGTGGCTCTAAT
Source organism: Bucorvus abyssinicus (assembly GCA_009769605.1). Taxonomy (NCBI): domain Eukaryota; kingdom Metazoa; phylum Chordata; class Aves; order Bucerotiformes; family Bucorvidae; genus Bucorvus; species Bucorvus abyssinicus. The sequence goes on from CM020055.1 coordinate 3,734,773, forward strand.
AGGGTTTTTTGTACCTTCTTTGATTTCTTCCCTTTTCCCTTCCTGTTGGAGTTCTTCTGCGGGGTCTCCGGGGTCTCCTCCTCACTCTCAGCTGCTTTGGGAGGAGCTGCAGGCAGGAACGGGCAGGGGCATGGAGTTGGGGAAGAGCCTGACTGTGCTGAACCCCAAAGCCAAGCTCAGCACAGATCCACGCCAACCCCGTTGATCACAACCCCTCTCTCTGTGGCCAGACTCACCCTCACCCCCACAAGCCCTCCCAGCACCCACCACCCTCCATCGCATCCCCGGTGCCAGGCTCTCACCTTTCTTTTTGGTTTTCTTCTCCTTGGGGGGGTCCCCACCCGTCCGGAAGAGGGACGCTGGGTTTTTCTTCTTCTCCGACTTGATGGGTTTGGTGCTGGAGTCGGAATCGTCCTCCTCATCGCTGCTGGTGGTGGCTGGGGAGGGGACACGGGGGACACCGTCACACAGCACCAGGTGCTGTCAGCTCAGGGTGATGCCATGGGGTGGTGGGACTGGCTGCCACCCCCCCGCTCACCCCATACCTTTCTTCTTGCTTTTCTTCTCCTTCTTCTCCCCGTTCACCTGGAACATGGACATCGGCTCCTTCCTGGTGCTTTTGGCAGATTTGGCTTTGCCTTCGGGGTCGCTCCTGTCTGCTGGAGGGACCGAGGAGCTGAGGAGCAGCCAGAGAGGGGGACCAGGACAGCGGGGTGATGGGGACACAGAGGTGGCAGTGTGGGGCGGTGAGAAGGGAGGAGAAGTGGGAAATCACACAGGGAGGGGGTGACTGCCCCAGAGCCCCCTAAGGCTCCCGGAACAGCGCTGGGGATGGGATGCAGTGGTCCCTCATCCCAGCAAGGATGGACTCAAGTGGCAACGGAACCAGGCTCGAGCCACCCCCGTCCCCTGGACACTCACCCTTTGGCTTCAGCTTCTTCTCCCGGCTCTCACCCGAGGAAGCCTCTTTGGGCAGCTTCTTCTTCAGCTTTTTTGGTGGGTCTTTATTCTCCACCTCCTCCTCTTCCTCCTCCTCCTCCTCATCTTCCGAGTCCTCGACCGGCTCTGCCCAGGGGTGACAACACGATGGCTTCGTGCCTCGCGGGCTGCGAGAGCAGGACGCTCCCTCGGCAGCAGCGGCCGGCACGGACACCCGTCCCGCCCCGCCGCGGGTGCCCGGCCCCGCCGCGGTGGCCAGCGGCACGTTGGCCGTGGCCAGTGCTGGTCACAGCGCGTGGAGCCACACCGCCACCTCGCGGCTGCGGGCCCGGGGTGCCGAGTTCGGGGAGGGGGCGGGTACGAAGCGCATCTTCTCGCTCTCCCCATCTTTTTGCTCCGGAAGGTATCCAGGGAGCTGGTGGCACCAGCCAGCCACCGACTGCCACGTTCCCGGGGACCGCGGCCCCCCCACATGGCTCCCGCATCCCCGGCCAGCACTGCGCCCACAGGGCCACTGCCGCATCCCCTTTCCCCCCAGCTACGTCAAAAAGCCCCCCAGGCACATGCCGAGCCCTTGCAGACACCCGGAGCATCGACGGCACCGGCGGGACGCGGGGCACAGGGACGTGCAGGGGGACATGAGGTGCCACGAGTGGGTGCCGCCCCCCCACCTTGCTGCTTCTTGAGCCCCTTGGCCACGCGGGAGCGGGGGGCCAGGCTCTCCTTCTTCTTCCGAGGCTCCCGGGTGGGTTTGGAGCCGGGGTCCTTGTCACTCTCCTCCTCCCCCTTCTCTTCCTTCTTCTTCCTCAGCTTCTTCACCCCTGCACGTTTTGGGAGCTGAGCACTGCGGGCGCAGGGTGGGACCAGCGTGTCCCCCCGTTCCCGTGGGGGGTGGGGGGGGAGGGGGCTGTGCTTACCCTGCCCCAGGGCACGGGGCTCCTCCGCAGCCCCCGCCTCATCCGGCTTCTTCACCCGCAGCCGTCGAGGCTTGGCCTCGGGTTCCGGCACAGGCTCCTGCCGCTTCTTCTTCACCTTCTGCCGCCGCGGACGGTTCTGTGGGGACGGTGCCGGCCTTAAACCCCTTTTCCCTTTGCAGGGCAACCTCCGCTCCCTTCCCGGCACCCGGGCGGGCTTTTCTCCGGCCTCCTGGGGGAGTGGGGACCCGCGGCAGGGACAGGGACAGGCTCATGCCATCAGACGAGCGACTTACCGCGGGGCAGCCCCCCAGGAAAGGCAGAGGGAGGGAAAAGCAGAAAGGGCTGTTAGCAGGTAGGTGGGAGAGCCTCAGTGCTGGGACTGCGTGCCAGCCCCGGGGACACGATGCTGGCACTGCCCTGGCACCACGGGCCGTCCCGGCACCGAGGGACAAGCCACGCTGTGCCATGGAGAGCCCGGCTGAGAGCCACCCCGGGCAGCGGCTCCTCTCCGAGGGGCATCCCGGGGGACCAGAGCCGGGACAGGGGGACATGAGGACAGGCAGCCCAGCTCCGCACCTCCATCTCCTCCGGCCCCCGCGAAAGGCTCCTGGGGAAGGCGAGGAGCCGGGATGGAGGTCAGCAGGAGCGGGGCCAGGGGGATTAGGGACAACTCACCTAATCCCGGTGAGCCGGGGCTATAAATAACCCCGATTTACCGCATGTGGAGCGTGTGGGGCAGCACCTGCCCCCGGACGGGAGGGACCTGCAAACCCGTTACACCAGCGCACCCACCTCCCGACAAAGCAGCTTCCCCCTCGCAGGGGTTTCGGCCCCCACAGATGCCCTGGCGCGGGGGGTGAAGGTGTTCTGCAAGAGGGGGGTTCCGGCTGGATCCCAGCAGGATCCCAGCACTGTGGATTTGGGGAGGGGGAAGCTGGGGGTCCCACGGCGGGGCTGGGAACGAGCTGGTTTCTTCCACACCATCAGCTCACACCGAAAAGCTCCTTCGCATCCTTTAATCCCTTGGGCAGCTGAGGTGGGGGGGAAGAGCCCCTCACTTCGTTAATTAACGAAGCGCTTCGAGGAGGAGCCGCTGTTTAATTATCAAATAACTGCCGAGACCCTCCAAGGCCAGGCAGTACCCCAGGGCTGTGCCGAAACGGGTGGGGGGCGCCTGGCCTGCAGGGTGACGGCTTGGGGAAAGTGAGTCACAGCTTAATGGAGAGGCTTAATTAAGGTGTTAATTAGGAACAGAGAAACAACCTCATGGGGTGCTTCGAAGTGATGGAGAGGGGGGTTGGAAGGATGCACAAAGGAGCAGGGGGGGCTCTGGGATTTCTTCTACCCACCTGCTCTGGAGGGGGGTCCCCAAAAACTCATGTTCCCCACCCACCCCCTGCAGCGCCCTGATGGATCAGCCCAAGTGGGTCTTGGTGTGGGGCCGGGGGTCTCCGATGTCCCCAGCTCTTGGGGACAGGGCTGGTGGCGCGAGAGGAAGGATTTTTTTTCTCACCTGCTTGGGCTTGTGCAGCTGGGGGCTGCCTGGCTCCTCGCTGGGGCTGTGGGCACGGAGAGCGAAGGGGTGAGGGCTTTCAGCCCTCCGCAGCACCCCGAGGGGGGGCGAGCACCACCCCAGGGGTTTTTTTTGCGAGGGGCGAAGGTCAGCCTTGCACTTGGCTCCAGAAGCAGCTCTCCCCATCTCGCCCAGGTCGAGCTCAGCTGGCAGCATCCTCTGCCGTGGCCCGGGGTGCCAGCAATGAGGTTAATTTGGGGACACTCCCCCCCCTTACAAGCACTTTCCCTCTCTTCAAGCCAACGAACACCATCTCACCGACCCACCCCAGGGACAAAAAAAAAAAACTCTGTCAAACCAGCTCATTAAATTACAATTAAACTGAAAATAGGAGATAGGGGCCCGTGGGGGTGCCCAGCCCCTCGCCCACCCCGCGGGTCGCATCTTGCCCCCCGGCACCCACCTGTCAGCCCAGACCTCCCGTAGGATGTCGGCCTGCAGCGGCATGGCTCCCGACGGGGCGTCCGGCTCCCGACGGGGCGTCCGGCTCCCCCCGGCCCGCTCCGAGCTCCTGCCCCCTGCCGACCCCCCGCTCCGCAGCTGCTACCAGCCCCGGGCCGGACCCATGGGCTCAGCCCCGCCGGCCCGAGCGGCCCCACGGCATCGGCTCGGCCGCCTCCAAGGAGCAGGAGGAGGAGGAGGAAGAGCAGGCGGAGGAGATGATTAACTTTTTATTTCTCCTGCAACTCGGTAATAGGATTGCAGGAGCCGCCGCCCCCCAGGGCAGCTGGCCGGGCGCTAATCCCGGCAGAAGGACATCCCAGGAAAAGGGGGCTCCGCGGGAGACCGGGGGGGGGGGGTCACTTGGATCCCGTGTGCCCTTTGGGGTGCACGGCTCCCCCCGCGCTGGGGGGGACTCCCGGCACGGCGAGGCCGCTCGCTCCAGCCCGGGGTGAGCAGAGAGATGCTGCCGGACCCCGCGCTCAGGGTTACCCTGCCAGGATGAGCCTTTTCCCACCCAAAAACATCTTCCTGGGGATAGAAAAGCAGGCTTGGGGCTGTCTGGGGAACCCGTGCGGCACCCGCGGCTCCGGGCGATGCTGCCCCGCGGCCCCGGCTCCCCCGGGGGGACGGGTCGCCCTCCCGGCACAGCCCGCTCCCGCCTCGCTCCTTAACGCTGAACATTCCCCTGCTCGTAGCCCCCTCCGAAGCCGTCCGAAGATGCTTTCCAGTTGAAAAGCCGGACGAGCCCCGTGCCCCCAGTGCCCGCAGCCCACCGCAGAGACCCCAAAGCCTGCCCCGGGGCCGCCCCGTCTCCCACCCCGCGCCCGGTACCACTAGATGGCATTTGAGCACCGCTCACCCGGCGCTCAGCAGCTCCCGAAGGCTCCGACACCGTCGGGACAAAACCCTCCCAGTTTCCCTTTAACTTAAACCGCGCCTCGTCACCTGCCCTAGTTTCAGTTCTCTACCACGGGGGAGAAAATCACCAAAAAAGCCCAAAATCTGCTTAAAAATCTGCAAAGCGAGTTGTTGGAGTGGTTTGTTTGTTTTTTTTTGCTATAGAGGTTGTTTCCTATAGAAAATGTGGCTTGAGCTGCCCTGAAATAACTTTTTTGATTTGCCTGCAAGGAAAAAAAAAAGCCGATTCTTTGCCGAGCCACGGGGTCTGGCAGCACCCAGCCTGGGGAGCACCCACCAGCGCTGGCTATGGGACCCCCAGGGCTGGTGTAAAACCAGAGACCTGGGTGAGCAGCTGGAGCAGCCACATGGCCGGGGATATCTCAGAGGGGTTCCAGAAATGGTGCTTCAGGAACCACCTGATGGAGCAAAGAGGAGGAATTTTAACCCGGTCGGGTTTATCCTCTCCAGATTGCAGTGGGGGGTAAGACAGGGCTGGCCCCACGTCTCTCTGCTCCCTCAACACCCTCAACCGAGGGGCACAAACGCCTCCTCCACCCACCCAGGTGCCCCCTCCCAAAGGTACACACTGACAAAAAGCATGAGGATAAGCTTCCCTCTCCAAGGCTGGAAAAACAGCTGAGACCTCCCCAAGTCGCATCCCCCATCATCCCCAGGGAATGATGGTGCTGGTAAAAAGGGGCAGCATCCGTCCTTGGGGACACCAGTAACTCCTTAACGAAGCCCTCACTGATGCTGGCGCATCTCATAGAAACAGAGAAAAGACCTTTAGGATCGTCGAGTCCAACCACGAACCTAGCACTACCAAGTCCACCCAGGGGACAGCACGCCCGGCTGCCCCACGGCCACCCCCTTGGCTGAGCACGAGCAGGAGAAAAAGCACGTTTCTTTCTTTCAGTTTTTTATTTTCAAGCTCCAAAAGGGGCTTTACAAAGAACAGACAGGAAAAATAACAACCGGAAAGCTGTTCTGACACAGTGGTAGCCACGTCCCTTTAGGATGGAGGGGGACGATGGCCGAGGTGGCAGCAGCACTGGTGTGGGGACACACTGGGATCCCCCCTCGCTGCAGCAAAGCTGCTCAGCAATGGGCTGTGAAGCCTCAGTACTGGCTCAGCCCCAGCCGCTCGTTTTCTGAACCACAACATGTCAACCTGCTCTTTTTTCCCCCTATAAGGACCCCAAATTAGCAAGAAAACACCCATTTAAAGATGGGAGCCGAGGGGTGGCTGCAGGATCGAGCGCCTGCAGGCAGCAGAGCTGGGCAGGAGGCTTTTGCTCTCCGAGGAAAGAGAAACCAGCTTCTTCCAAAGATAAAATCCGCCCCCCAAAACGGTGCTTTGAAGGCGAATTATGTCCCCACACCACAGGGCTGCGGCGGAGGTGATGTGGGTCCTCGCCCTTCACATCACAACCCCTTCGGCCTCAGGCAACAAGCCGCCAGGACAGGAAACCAGTGAGCACCAGTGAGCAAGCTGCTGGGTGCTCCAGGGCACTGGGTCCCCGCGAGCCCGCCCCGGGCTCCAGCCGTCCACTGTGCCCGTGCCAGCGGCACCCAGTGCTGATGCCGGTGCAGTGCCGCACCATCGTGTGCCAGATACAACTGGAGGCAGTGTGGAGCATCTCCCACATCCCACCTCGTCAAGGAGGACCCGGGATGTGCTGGGCCGACAGCCGACACGAAGCCAGGGGAGCCGGGACGAGCTGCCTACTGAAACCTCCCAAGAGCCAAGAGTTTCAATTTTTATTTATTATTTTTTTCTCTTTCTCTCCGTTTAAAAGCTATTTGTTCCACGTGCGGTGGTCCCGCGGCGTCCTGCCGCTCCCGCTCTGCCCCTGAGTGTGCCTAGGGCGGTGGGACGGGGTTCGGTTTCTCTTTGCGAGGTGCTTTTTGCTTCCACGATCACACAAACTGTAACAAGCTTTACAAGGAAACACGGGCGAGTCCCGAGGTCTAGCAGCAACCTTTCTCTCCGCACGGGCCAAGGGCAGGAGGCTCCTCCTTCCCCTCCTCCGCCATCATACGTGTCCTTCAGCCTCTTCATCTTTAGCACCGGGAGTTTTCAGACTCTTTTCACAAGCTGCTTTCTCTGCTGCTTTTTCGACCCCAGTTTTGCTGGCTGCTTCCTGCAAAACAGCAAATCACAGACTGGTTTGGGGTGAAGGGATCTTAAAGGTCACCCAGTCCAACCCCCTGCAGGCAGCAGGGACATCTGCAACCAGAGCAGGATGCTCAGAGCCCCAAGGGCCAACCTGACCTAGGATGGTGCCAGGGATGGGGCTTCTCCTACCTCTCGGGGCAACCTGGGCGAGGGTCTCACCACCCTCAGCATCAAACATTTCTCCCTTCTCTCTGGTCTCAATCTCCCTCTTTCAGTTTAACCCATCAGCCCTTGTCCTGTCCCAACAGCCCCTGCTGAAAAGTCTGCAAATAAATCACACAGAGCTGGAAATGGGAGAAGGAGGTAGCAGGCAGGTGACAGTGATACTGGGGATGGGGACAGGCAGCCAAGTCTGTCAGGACAGGCCAAATTCCCCCCCTCGGCTCCCCCCCTGCCCATCGACCACCACAGCTCACACCACAGGCTCTTGTTTTCTCGGCTCAGCAACTGATGGGGGTTAAACCTCATCAGCTTTTGGGGAAGGTGTGGGGTCATCTGGGAACAACAGGACCCCCCTTGATGGCAGCAGGACACTGACACTGACCAAACCTGTGATGCCACCGCACCATGGGGCCAGCAGCCGCTCCCTGCCCTGAGCTGGTTACCCCAACAGCTGCTTCCAGGGTCTGCACCGGTCACGTATTCCACAGCCTCAACCTCCAGGCACAGGTTCAGAAGAGGTTATACTAAAAACGACCCGTGCGGGCGGCAGGCAAAGCCACGTCCTCTCTCGTTACAGCACACCGGGGTTTGTTCGGAGGAGTTCTGGACGAGAGCCTGCTCCGAGACAGTGATCTCTCTGTATGAGCAGAGGAGCAGGCTATCGCCTTACTGGCTTCAGGAAACTCATACTATCATGTCTCAAAATACCCTCAGCCTTGCCAGAGATGGGATGACATTTCATTTCATCGGTGACCAGGAGGTCATCAACGGTCACTAGCTGGGAATGACAAAATCATGTACAAACGCCAGCCCTGCAACCAGTCCCCTGGTGCTCACACCGCAAAGACTTTTATTGATGGCTGAGCATCTGACAGCAGCCGCTGCGTAAGAGAGACCGAGAAATAAACTGCTTCTTGCCACCGCAGCAGGCTTGACCCCTCCAGCCTCAACCTCCTGATCTACAATTTAATTGGTTTTAACACACCTCATCACAAACCTGCTGAGCACCCTTCAGCGTGACCTGCTAGACGGCCAAAAACAGGCAACACACACCTTTGCATCCCTCTCTGCAAACTTCGTGAACATGTTGGCGTAGATCCTCCGGTCCCGCTCGTTGTGCTCCTTCGTTTTCTTCTGGCAGACGGAGATCTGGGATTTCGCTGCTTTGTTCTGTGGATTCACTTCCAGCACTTTTTGAAAGTCACATTTTGCCAGCTCGAACTCGTTCATCAATAACCTGGCCTCACCCCTCCGGTACAAGCCCTTCTCGTTGTCCTGGTCCAGTCCTAGTGCCTGCAAACACAAAGGTCCCCGTTAGCAACTTGGGGCTCCCCCAAAAGATCCCCCAGCAGCTGAAGCCTCATTAAATCCACCAAAATTAGGACAAAGTGGCTTCAAGTCTCCAGAGCACTTGCAGATTGCTGGGTCAAAGTTGACTCATCTCCATCAGCAGTTGGCAGGTCATTATCAGAGTTTAGTTACTCCCCCTGAGGGGCACAGAGTCCGTGGGAGACAAACCCACAGACAAGAAATCAAGTGTAAACTCTAAACCTGAGCCCAGAGGAGCGAGGAGAGCTGGGAGACGAGGGAGCTGATGGATTAAACGTGCTTTTGTCTCCCTGCTTTAGCAGTGATATTATTTTCCTTTAGTACAAGCCACAGATGCATCTCGGAGCTGATTCACCTTCTAGATCAAGGCAAATAGCTTCACTCTCCCACATAAAAGATGCTTAAATTTAAGACTTTTACAAAAGAACTAATAGTTTCCTGCCACAGACAAGGTTGCAGCTCTTTCAGGGACAGGCAAAGCCCCATCCCAGCCCTCAGTGTACCCAGATCAGCACCCAACGCCCAGATCCAGCCTGGGCCACCCCAAACAGCGGCCTAAGGCTGCTGGTCCTCACGGTATCCGTCCGTGTGGATCCACCTTGGGAAGAAACGATGTTGTACGTGCATGCTTTGAACTCCAAAAAGCCCTTCTGCTCCTGCAGTCTCCAAGCACAGAGCACCTGCGGAGACGCCGAGGTGCAGAGGGGATGCCACCATCCCACTGTTGCTTGGAAATTGCTTCTTATCCAAAAAGAAATTAAAAAAACCAAAACGCTCAGTGAAAACCTGCAAGAGGGGAAGATGCTCCAACCCCCAGGCTCGTGCCCCTCTACCTTATCGCAGCACTCGACGGCTTTGGCGTACTCGCGCAGCTTCAGGTAGCACATGGCCAGGTTGAGGAAGGCGGCCAGCAGGAAGGAGTCGGAGGCTTTCGACTCTTTCTCAGACAAGCCGTACTCCATTTCCAGCCAGGACACGATCTTCCCGTACTGAATCACTGCCTGCAGGTATTTGCCTTCCTGGGACGGAGCAGAGAAGAAGAGGTTAGAGGAACGCGTGCTGACCGCACTCAGTCTGCTCCCCAAACACCCCGCCAACAGGTTACGAACGTAACACAGCGCATTAATGAAAGAAACAACGGAGGATGCTGAACACCTACATCAGAGCGGGCCTGGCTGGAGCTGGAGCTCCCTCGCTCTACCTCCACCATCCCCAAGTTCACAAACCTTGAAGTACATGGTGCCTTTCTCCTTGACAATGGCAGCCTGCTCCAGCTTCTCCTTGGTGTCCATCTCCCACGACTCCTTGGCCTGCAAAGGAACGGCCGGAGCGATCGCAGCGGAGCACGGCAGCCCACCACGCCGGCAGGACAATGCGATTTCCATCACCGCTCGTTAACGACTGGGGTTCGTCAGGGCAGTATTACAGAGGGTGGATCCAGCAGTATTTTGAATTTGAGGGGCTGGGCGGGGAGGAGACACCCAGAGCACCTGTGAGGGTGCAGACCTGGAGCCTTTTACAACAGAGAAACCCCTGCCGGGTTCTGGACTTCACCTTGAGCCAGGTGGTTTGTCCATCACAACGCCACAAGGATGGAAAACCCCGACAAAAAGTAAACCCCAAGGAGGGAAGAGGAGGATGGGGAGAGGCATCCCTGTCCCATCCTACAGGCATGTCCCGCACCCTGTCCCCAGCCTTGGCATGGGCACAGCCAGCCGAGCTCCTTGGGCCAGCTGGCCGGGCACACCAGCTATTATCTGTGCAGCCCAGGGAAAAAATTAATACAAGAAAAAAAAAGAAAAAGGAAAATAAAAGGAAAAATAAAAGGGGGAAAACAAATAAAAGGGGGAAAACAAATAAAAGGGGGAAAACAAATAAAAGGGGGAAAACAAATAAAAGGGGGAAAACAAATAAAAGGGGGAAAACAAATAAAAGGGGGAAAACAAATAAAAGGGGGAAAACCCATAGAAAGTACAAAAGGAACGAGGCTCGGAACAAATAAGAGAATCAGCCTTGGACTCCAGCCAGAAAAATAAAACAAACCAACAGAGGAGAACAAATTAAGAACACCGAGAACCTCGGTGACGTATCCACTTCAGCAGGGGCCGGGCTGCAGCCACACCAGGGACAAAGGGTGGACGCTGCAAAGAGATGGGGCTTCCTGGCACCTGGGGAGGGAGCAGCGCGCTCCTGCCCTCACCTTCTCGAAGCTTTTCAGTGTAACCTCGTACACCAGCTCCGCGTTCGCCTGGATGCCATATTTCGGCTTCCCCGCCTCGCCAAAGCCGTACCTGAACGGGCAGAAAGGATCTGTCAGAGGAGGGGGTGGGGAGCAGAAATCCTTATTTCGGCAGCGTTTGGCCATAAACACAGACCCAGGCTGCTCATTCTGGTTTCCCACCGAGCAACATGGCCACCACTTTCTAACGTTTTGGGGCCAGGGTGATATTATTCTCCATGAGCAAAGACACCTGACAATGCATCATGTACTGGGACTCGTCCTCTTTGATACATCAAGTTCGTCATTTTGTAGAGGTTTCTCTGATTTTTTTACCTGACTTTTTAAAGCTTCTCGAGATTCCTGCCCACATGCCACCAATCGCTCTTGCCAGCCCTGCTGGGATCGCTAACCCGGGGCCCTCCTGGAAAGTCCAATTTTTGGGATCTTCTGCGAGTGTTAAACGACCTTGGATGCTGGAAGTTTAAAACTAAACGGCACCCCCTGGGAATGCTCCTTACCGTGGCCCGAGATAAAGGATGCAGTGCTCTCCCCTCTGCATCTTCTCCAGAGCTTTGTCAATGCCAATGGGGATGTCATGGTCCTCCCCTTCGCCCACGACGAACTTCACGTCTTTGCAGTCGAACCTGGTGCCGCCACAGAACCCCTCCAGGTGAACTGCAGCGGGGCGAGAGGGCAGGATCGCACCCAAACCAAGGTGGGCTCCAAAGAAAGCATCTTATAAAGCCAATCTCCCCAAATCCAGCAAAGCCTCCAGCCCTGGAAGGGGGAAGACACGGGGTTGGGGGCCGCCCAGGAGCCCCCGGCGAGCAGTGAGGAACGGGGAGGGCTTGAACCATGGCTGAAAAGCAAGGCAGGCATATCTCGCCTAACCAAGGACCAGACAACAGATAAACATCGTGACTAATATGTTCCCTTCGGACTCAACGGCACGAGTCAAGCCTTACTGGAACTGGATATTGCTCCTGGCACGCAGCCATGCAGAGTTTATCACGGCGATTACAAATCTGCCATACAGTGCTATACCGCCCTGCCTTCCCCCTCCAAAACAAGGCTGTGTTCTCCTGCCTCCTCAAACTCAAAGTACAAGATAAACATTTTTTTAATCTTCAACCAATAACCACGCTGTTCCAGCCCAGACGCTGGCAGAAGCGCAGCCGGAGCGGACACCGGGTACCTGGCACATTCACCACCTGGTACCTCCTGGCTGCGTTTCCACAGCGAGATTATTCTTTATTTATCGAGCCTGAGACGTCCCAGGCTTTGGGGACAGTTTTATATTCTTTGAGTTCTGCAGACGCGTGCAGGGAGGTATAAAGTAAAAGCTAAACTCCTACGTACCATTAAAAAAAGCCAAAACAAGCACAAAAAAAGCTTTTAAGAGGAAAAATTCATGGCAGGCATCACACCTGGGCTTAAGGACTTCGCAGCCTGGAAGGACACGAGCTTTACCTTTGCTTGCTGCAGAGCTGAGAGAGGAGTTGTCACCCGTTCAAGCGCTGCTGAAGGTGGGAGAGGAGGGACACTTGGCAAACAAACATCCCTCGGGGCCAGGGGCTGCTCTCAGAGCCCCTCCAGCACCGTGCAGGGCCACAGGATGTGACCTGAGCTGCTGCGGGGCACTGAGCGCCTTGCCCTGGGTGGCCAGAGGCAAGTGCCAGTAGATGCTGTGCTGGACACAGCCGAGAGCATCCGGGCTCCGGATGGGAGAGCTGCAGCCTGGGCTGATAGAAACCTGCTCAACTCTGCCCCACGGGCACTTCCCTGCCCCAGGACCTCCAGAAAAGTCCCCAGGATGAGACACACGGACTGAGACCGCGGGCAGGGCCTGAGTCCTGTTCCCAGGGCAGCTCCAGTTCTCCAGCTGCTCCAGAACAGCCCGAGGACACTCTCCCCACAAGGACACTCTCCCCACAAGGACAGGACACACAGCTCTGCCTCGCCACCTCCCTCCTGCCACCAAAGCCAGGCTGGTACTCGAGCGCAGCAGAGCACAGGATGCTCATGTGCTTGCCAGCACCCAGGGATGCATCCTGCACCCCTCGTTGGTCACCAGGAGGATCAGGCTGGTGCATGGTTGCCTGGCTCGGGACGAGGACAAAAGGCAATTTCAGCTCCTCCGGGTCTGAATTCTGCTCTTGCACTACCCAAAACCAAGCTGGCTATTTTCTTAGGTATAGAAAAGTGGAAAATTCAGCCTAAAATACAGGTAACCCAGCAACCCCACGGCAGCACTCCCTGCATGTTTGAGTATGGAGCCATAATCCCCAACCCCAAAAGCAGCACAATGGCAATCCCAGGTCCCCTGTCCCCAGCAGGATGCAGCAACAACAGGATGATCCTGCTTTAAAACAGGACGCACAGGAGGATGCCGCGATCCCTCCCTACGACGAAGAGTTTCGCTCTATTTTAATTGCACATAAAATATACAGGGCAAAGGGGGGGAAAAATTCTCCGCTCAGGTTTCCAGGAGCGGGTCAGCTGGCTGCAGTCGCTCTTGGATTACAGGGAAAAAAAAGCCGCCGAAGGAACATCACTCCGGTTGCAGCTCTGACTTATTGTTCTCTCGGTGCCTGCAGCGATTTTGTTTTTGAAGAGCTGAGAACAGAGTGTACCGAGTGCGGCTGGCACACGAACTTGATGTGCTGACAGCAATTTGTACTCAGATTAAAAAGGGAGGAGGAGGAGGGGTGGGGGGGGAAGGTTGTAACAAAAGCTGGAATGCCAGATTTCAACTGCAGCCCAGGTTTTGGGGACAGGAATCGCGATTTAGGGTCTGTAAAACCTAAACCCTATAAAAACACCTTCAGAACTCCAGCCTGGAGACACTTGCTGCTGGAAACACGGTTTCTTCCAGCCTAATTTCAGCGGCAATGCACCTCCCAAATACTCACTGAGAGAAACCATCACTGTTCCCTGGGGTCACAGCCTTGCCCCAGGGTGGGCTGCCGTGCCGGCCCCACGGCTGCCGTGCCCTCCCCAGCCCACTGCCCACCGGAACTAGCGTTGTGTTTGTTAAAAAAAGAACCTATTTGCACCCAGACTGCTCACTGCAAGGCCGCCTGGTGCTGCCCTTCCTTGTTCTCTCTCACAGGGGTGTATTGCAGGGTCTCTGGCCCCTGGATGGTTTAAATGAATTACGGGCCACCCGAGCTGCGAAGGCAGCGGCTGGCAGGGCAGGCAGGCTGCCAGTGGCACCAGTGCAGCATTCCCGACCTCTGCTCGGCAGGATGGACAGGCAGGGTATCCCTCTCCACATGTGTGCTGCCACTTCCAGCATTTGCTCCGATGGACACCTTCATTTGCAACAGGCAAAGCAGAGAGAACAGGCTGTGGGGCATCAGGCACACGAGGAGCCGTGTTATTTGGTTCCTTGTGTCCTTTCAGAGAGACGATCCCTGGCTGGTGCCCGCCCCACCTGCTCCCTGCCTCAGTCCCCTCCTCAGCCATTAAAGCATTCCAGAAAAACTCGAGCTGCAAAGGGAACAACCAGAGAGGGACCAGGGGTCTCCCCATCCTCTGCACCAGCCACAGTGCTGCTTGTAAAGCGCCCAGACCTCATCAAAATAAAGAGGAAAGCTGGACCTGTGATGATTTCAATTATGTTTAGTCTTTTAGTTTGACCTGTGGGGTAGCAGAGCCAGCGTGAAGCTTAGCTCACAGCTGGTCCCCAGCTCAGATGCTCACCGTGGGAGAGGCAGACAGTCGAATCTGAGTGAAAAAACTCATTTTTCCTTACAAGAAAGCCTCACTGGAAGAAGCAGTCATTTAAAGCGGTGAGCTTTATGAGCTGTCACAGCTCAGACACAATTTCTCCTTCGCTAAAGGACTTAATCTCTGTGCATAGGAGCTAGACAGTCTAGAAAGTAAATGCCTCCCACGTGGAGTGAGCTCTGTGGCTGCGGCCGAGTGGTTCTTGGGAAGGAAAAACAAAAGGGCCTGAGTTCCCCCCACCAAAAAACATCTGCTCCAGAAATGTGATCAGAACAGGGGCAGCCCGACGGACCCGAGCTCCTCATCCTCCCATGTCAGCTGACACCACCGTCATCGCAGCAAACCCCTTGTACTCATTTCATTTGACCCCCATGAGCAGCAGCCGCAGGGGAAGGAAAATAAATGGCTCCATTCTACAAGAAATGCGATAAAACCCACCAAAACTATGATTAACATTGGAACAAGGAGGCCAAAGAAGCTGCCGAGTGCCTGTGTTGGGACCCAAAATGCTCAGCAAGGGATGCCATCGAGAGAGGACGTCCCGGCTACTGATGCTGTGGAGACAAGGCAGAGCTGGGGGTTTCGGCAGCTTGGACACTGCAACGGGTGCAGAAGGGTCAGGGGAAGCAGCAGAGCCCTGAAACCCTCGGCGGGGTTTGCTCCTTCCATCTTCCCCTTGCCGCTGGCTGAGCAGCTCCGGGGTCACAGGGATGTGTGTGCCAACATGACTGAAAACAGGGTACAGGTTATATTCGTGCAGTCGCTCCACCATCACCTGTCTGCTCCCGTGGCTCGAGGTTTTCCAACCAGCCCTCCTGGCCACAGCTCTGGGGCCCTGCCAAGGAGAGCTCGGAGCAACATCCCTGGGCAGGCAGTGACCCACTACCCTCCCAGCCCTTCTCCAGCCCCTCTGGCCTCTGGATGGATGAAACTGCATCCCACCAGGACACACAGCCACCTACAACCAATATAGTGTCTGGGAGAAGAAAGCAGGGTGTTCCGGGGCAGGCTCACCCCTCCACCCCCCCACAGAGGGACCACCACTCACTTTCTACCGTAGCACCTTCGTTAGGGTTGGAGTAACCTTCTCCCTTCCTCTTGATCCTTCGGATTATCCCTCCATCCTCAAACAAGTCCTCGCCTTTGAAGTCAAGCAGCTCGACCTGCAAAATAAAATCATAAAAGGTGGGCAGAGCTCGGGGAGGAGGGGGAAGGAGACGAGAAGAACAACAGAAAAGCCACAAAGCAGCAGTTCATCCTCCAGCTGGAGAGCCAAGCCAGCTCATTCCCCATTCAACTGACAGGCAGAAGTTGCCCATAAAAGCCAGCTCCAAGCCACAGCATAATACACCCGATTTATTAGGAACTGGGACATGTCCAGCACCTGAAGCATAACACAAAATAACAGTAAAAATCAGTTTATTAAGCCTGTAAGGGTACAAGATGCTCGGTGCTGGGAGACGCTGTGAAAGCTGCCTGGGACCAGCACAGGCAGGAGTTTCCCCTTTATCCTCTGACAGGAGCAGCTCCAACCCACGGCTTAGTCCCCACTCGACTTGGAAGGACTAAGCCTTAATTTAGGACAGACTCATCCCTCCCTCCCCACCGCCCTGTCCTGACGAGCCCTGCCCAGCAAGCGCACCGTGCCAGCACCTTGGCTTTCCTACCGTCCACAGCACCAATCAGTTTTTAGCACCCAGAGGCATTGCCCAGCCGCTTGCTTCCTCCCATGTGCATTTTTAAACCGGGAATCTGCCTGCTCCCCCCCCACCCCGGCACTGAGGCTCTCCCCAGCCAGAGCTGCAGTTCCAGCCTCCCAGCTCAGACACACATTTCTGAGAAAACCCTGGCAGCGGTTCCTGGAGCAGAGGGACACGTTTCAGGAATCCAAGCTGGGTTTTTTGTTGGTTTTGGTTTGGTTTTTTTTTTTATTTCTGAGCTGGCTGGCAAGGCAGAAAGGGAGCCAGCGAGCTCAGCCACGCACCAACTCGCTGGCATTACTTGCCTCAAAAAAGAGGGTGGCGTTGGAGGGGATTTTGGGGGCACTGCCAGCAGAGCCGTAGGCGTACTCAGGTTTGCAGAGCAAGTAGCAGATCTCTCCCTTCTTCATGGTAGCCACCCCGATGTCCCATGCCTTGATTACCTGACCTAGGAGACAGGCAGATGTCAGGAGGGAGGGAGCAACCAGCAGCCCAGAAAAAAGCTGGCCTGGGTGCTGCTTCCCCAAAAAAACCACGCTCAGGAATCACTTAAGGCAGGGCTGACACTGTCCATCTGTCCTGCAACAGGGTCCCACCCCTCAGGATCATCGCAATACCTCGGGATCACCCCACCCTCCCCAGGACCACCCCACCCTCAAGCACCCCTCCTGGGAGGGCCCTCCAGACTAGCTCACCCTTGCCCAGGCTGAAGACAAAGGGCTCGTTCCGGTCACGGCTGGAGTCAAATTTTTTACCGTTGGCCAGTTTGCCTTTGTAGTGGACATAAACCTTGTCCCCGATCATGGGGGATTCATCTTCGCTTCCAGGTCGTTTAATGATCTGAGAGAGAGAAACCACTCATCAGAAGGGAGGCCATGGGACAGCTAAGGATGAACATGGAGAGATACAGAGATACACACACACGCATGCATTTTTACATACACACACGCATATATATATAAAAAAATATATATACACACATGCAGGTACAGCCCAGTACTGCTCTAAACCACAGGAAGGCTCCAGGCATTGCTGTTCAATCCATCCTTCCATCAGCCCCTATAAATAAATCCCAAACCGGAGCCACAGCGGTGGAGGGGGACAGGGCTGGGAGCAGAGACCTGCCGGTGCTTTGTGGACGGTGTCTGGGTAAACACCGTGGTTCGAAACCCGAAGTGAATGCGATTACGCTCGGTCTCTGCCCGTACACATTCTACTCACAGGGGTGTGTCATTTCACTACTTGCTCCTTGTCAACACTTCTTTTTTTTTTTTTGAATGCTACAGCCTGGAACAAGCAGTTCTCAAGCTGAGGATGGAGCAGGGGAGGATGCTATTCTTAGAGGAAAGGTCCTATTCAACTGGAGAAGAGCAAGCGCTGGGGAGCAGAACTATCCAGAAACAGCCCTGAACATGAAAAAGGGGCTGTGGAGCAGCAGGATGACCTCAGTGATGTGCTCTTTCTAATGTCTGTGAGTCACACGCAAACATGCTTTGTGGATTTACAGCTAATAATCTGATGAGGAGCACAATAGCAGCGAAATTCATTGAGCAGCCTGAACCCATCAGCCTCAAACACTGCCCTGTCCCTCATTCCAAGTGATGCTCTTTTCCTCTGCCTTTCAAATACAGAAAATTACTAAATTCATCCTACAGCCCTGGAGCACTACGTGACCCCAAGGGCTGGGGATGCAGCCCCCCGACATGACCACACATCCCAAAAAGCAGAAGGAAAGGCAGGGCCCTCCCGGCAGCCCCCCTCACCTTGAGGACTCCTCGGTCTTGAGCTGGCGTGATGTCCTCCCCACGCTCAGCGAGAGCCACCGCCTGCACTTCCCCTTCGCTCTTGGTGGCCTCATCAGTGGTCATGGTCTCCTTGCATAAGCCCCGGACCTGGGGAGACACAGCACGCACCCCATCAGGCCCATACCAGGTGGTGTAAGAGGAAAGGGTTAAAGAAAAAAAACCAGCTCTCTCTGCTGCGGGGCCAAGGCAGGAAGCTTCAAGCACATCTCAAGCGTGCAGAGCGGAAAATCCCTTCCCAGGGGCCACCCAGGCTCCACCGACCCACAGGGCACAGGAAAGCCCGACGTGCGGTGCCGGCCGGGGACAGGGGACAGCCCTGCAGCTTCGGCTGGCCGTGGCGAGGGGGATGCTCACGGCCTTCATCGTCAGCCTCCCTAGGCCAACCTGCACCCCTGGCACTGCCCCGGGAGCCTCCCCCAAAAGTAGAAGTGGGACTCTTGGGTACAGCGCTAGAAACATGTGCCCCAGGCCAGCATTTGCCCACGGAGTTACTTTATAGGTTCAAGGTTATTTTCCATTACCTATTTGTCAGAGGCTCATTCAGAAAGCAGCACCCCAACCCCAGCCTGGCTTCCTCTCGCCCACCAAGAACACCTCAAAAAGAGAGAGCGGGCTCCACGCCTCAGGCAGCCCTGCCTGGAAAGACCTGAACGCACAGCAAGCATCTTCTCCACACACCAAACCCAACACCAAAAGAATCTTCACTACTTGGGTGGATAAAGAGAAAATTCACAGCAAGACCCTACGAAATCGGGGGGGTTTAGGACAAATTACCAGAGCACCATGGTCCCAACGTCAGTCAAGGTGCCAGAAAAGCCACGTTTTTCATCAAGCGCCGACATTTTCCAAGGGCGCCTGGTGCAACAAGGGAACTGCCTACGGTTTAAGAAACGTCTTTCCTTATGATTTCCTTCAGAGCGAAAGGCTGTTCTGGTAGCCACGCTGCTGCGCCACACGCAATCAAGGAAACATACGACGGAGAATTAGAAAGCAATGGGTTTTTTAAGACATAAACCAGATCTATTAAAGTCACTCGAATTGCAAAACTTTCCCACAGCCTTTGGTGAGGAAGCTGATGTTAACCAGCAGAGAAATCATTCATTCGTGGGATTCAAAAAGAGCAAAGAAAGGATGTTTTCAGCTCCAGGGGCAGATAAGTCGCGCGGCAAGAAGAATTGCGCTCCTCGCACCCGGGTGGGAAGGGAAGAGCTGGAGCCCGGCCCCCCCCGGCACAGGAAGCCACCGAGACACAAAGAGCCCTGCAATGGGAGAAGCAAAGAGAAAAATAAGGGAACTACTTGCTGCACTGCTCAATTATCAGAGTCTTTCGGGTAATGTTTAATGAGGTTTTGCGTCTGCTCCCTTTCCCCTGCTCTGCTGAGGATTCAGAGGGAAACATCAAAACAAACACTAAAAAAAGCAGCTTTGCTGGTGAGACTCATCATCTCACGGGTATTTATACATTGGAAAACATTTCGTCAGTTACTTCAGAAGAAATTCTTTACGCTGAGGGTGGTGAGAACCCAGCCCAGGTTGCCCCGAGAGGTGGGAGAAGCCCCATCCCTGGCACCGTCCCAGGTCAGGTTGGCCCTTGGGGCTCTGAGCACCCTGCTCTGGTTGCAGATGTCCCTGCTGCCTGCAGGGGGTTGGGCTGGAGGAGCTTTGAAGGTCCCTTCACCTCAAACCAGTCTGTGATTCTACGATTTGGGTGCTGAGACCATCTCCAAGCCACCATGGTCCATGCTGCCCTGCCTCCACCGTAGCATCCCCTTGGAGACAAGTGAGGAAACCGCACCACGCACTGGTTCAGGGCTTCCCTGCACCAGGAACGCAGCATCCATCACCCATTCATTAAGAACCAGGAGAAGCCCGACAAAAGGGGAGCAGCTTGCAAAAGAAGTGCCACCTCCCGAGGCAGAACCCCCCAAGGTCTACCAGGCAGCCAGCACTGGGACGCAGAAGACGGATGGGGAGGTGCTGGCTCTGGCTCGTCGGTTGCTAAATCCCACCAAGAGACATCTAAAAATACATCATACGCATCCTTCTCATTATTTTTCTACGTAAGCAATTAGTGGAGTCATCCAGGGAAGCCGGCCAAGGCGAGCGGGAGGGGAGACGCTCTGCGTCAGCAGCAGTGGGAGGGATGGAGCCCACAAGACCAGCTATTAAGATGTGGTCCACGTTATGAAAGAGCTCGAGACTTCTCTGTCCAGCGCGAACGGCTCCAACTAGGTTAGAGGAAAGACTGCGCCGCTCCCGCTTATCTCCGGTTTGGAGCGACAGAAGGAGGCTGGCCCGGCTCCAAAATCCCAATTCATTTGAAACAAACAGCCATAGGGACAAAAAATATCTGCTGTTCCCCGAGATTTCAGTACCAGGGAGCCCGGGATGGCCACCAAGAGCCGTGCAAGCTTCCTGGAGGTGTTGGAGCCCAAATCTTTCCCCTGTGGGACCACGTGTGCTCCGGATAAAGGGAGCAGATTAATTAATTAACCCACGCAAAAGCCGCTGGGTGTTTCTGACACCCCAAGCAGATCCCGCTCTCCTGTTGCTGTTACCCACAAGCTTAACATTGTACGTCTGTACATGAAGCCAGGCCAAACCACCCTCCCTCCTCCTAACACGCACGCTGCTTCGTTTCACTGGGATGTAAACACGGGTGGGTGGGAGGAAGAGGGAAGAGGGTGAAAAAGCGTTAAACCCCCACGGCTGGGGGTCCCTGTTCACCCAGAAGTGCAGCAATTCGGCAATGCGTAAGGGGCAGCAACGAAAGGCCGATGAGAGGGAAGAGATTTCCCTGCATGGAGAGTAAAAGCGATGGGAAGGTGATGAACGAAACCCAGCGCACACCACAGGAAAAGCGCACGTGGATGACGGGGCCGTTTTGCGTGTTTTGGGGCGGTTTTGCACAGCTTGATTTCCACATCCTGAAGCAAAATCCCTTGTAGGAGCCTGTAACCCCCCCCCAAAATGACCCTGCTCGAGCCCCAAGCCCAATGCCAGGGTCTGTACCTCCAGCCACAGGGGCCGCAGGGACCCAGAGCTGCCACCTCCTCCCTGGCCAGGCCCTGCGAAAGGGCAACGTTATTGCTCACTGCTGAAGGGAAGGGTTTGTGGTTCTCAGCTGTTTGCTTTTCATCAGTCCCCGGTCACCAGATGATCTTACAATTCAGCATTTAATCTGTAATTTAAGAGCTTTAAAATCCAGAGGTTTCAACATCTGGACACAATCTCTCCTTCGAGTGCAACTATTTTAGCGTAAATTAATATGAAATACAGTAACAAGCTTCTAGCTGAGCAAACAAGCAGACTCCTACGCGTGCACAACACGTGCTTCACTGGACCAGCACACCCCGACCCACGGCGTCAGCACGTGCCTGTCCTCAGCCTCCCCACGGCATCAGCACCACTGATGATGCTCCAGTAAATGATGCCCATGTGCCGTTAAGCCACGCTGGATGCCCACGAGCAACAGAGCACAGGCTGCCCAGGCAGAGCACCCTCCCACAAGCCCCGACACAGCTGGGCACGGCCCTGCTACAGCTTTGTCCTGGGTTTTGGCACCCCCGAACAATCAGATGTTAATTCAGCTGCTTCGGAAAAAGACATTCTGTGCCTTTTTCTGTCTGTTTTTGTAAAAGCAGGTATGACGAAAGGCTTTTTTTTTTTTTTTCCTAAGCTGGTGTCTTCCCCACCTTCAGTCACAAGTGGTGCCCCCAGGGCTCACTGATGGGGCCTGTCCTCTTCAGTATCTCTATCAATGATCTGGACAAGGGGATCGAGAGCACCCTCAGTCAGTTTGCAGACACCACATTGGGTGGGGGTGTGGATCTGCTGGAGGGTCGGGAGGCTCCACAGAGGGGTCTGGACAGGCTGGAGCGATAGACCAAGGTTCAACAAGGCCAAGTACTGGTTCCTGTCCTTGGGTCACAACAACCCCCGGCAACACTCAAGGCTGGGGGAAGGGCTGGAAACTGCCCGGGGAAAAGGACCTGGGGGGGTTGAGCCTGGAGAAAAGGAGGCTCAGGGGAGACCTTCTGGCTCTCCACAACTCCCTGACAGGAGGTTGGAGCAAGGGGGTAGTCAGTCTCTTCTCCCCAGGAAGAAGTGACAGGACGAGAGGAACCGGCCTCCAGTTGTTCCAGGGGAGGTTGAGGTTGGCCCTGAGGAACAATTTCTCCCCCGTTGGGGTTGTCCAGGCCTGGCCCAGGCTGCCCAGGGCAGTGGTGGAGACCCCATCCCTGGAGGGGTTTCCCAGCCATGTGGAGGTGGTGCTGAGGGGCAGGGGTCAGTGGGGACCTGGCAGTGCTGGGGGAGCGGGTGGGCTCGAGGAGCTTAAAAGGCTTTTCCCACCTAAACAATTCTGTGGTTCTGCAACGCTGTGACCCTCCGAGTGTTGCATGTTTTTCTGCCAGCGATACCAGGGCACCTCGCTGGACCTTACAGAGAAGCAACAGATGCATCTCAGAGCCCTTTCCCCTCTGCACACACCTTTCCAACAACAAAAAGTCTGCCCCAGGAGGATGCACGCCTGCACAGAAATCCACACCATAAAACCAAGCCATTTATTCTTACGATCCCCCTCTCTCATGGATGTTGCTATCTTCCAACCCAGAGAAATTAGAGAAAATTCAGAGCGGAGAATGGGACGCAGATGCGTGACCCCAGGCCGAGGACAGACAGGTATCACACCTACTAGGGTTTCACCGAGCACCCGGTCCCGAGCCACGTTTCCTAGAAATCGGCATACCAGGAATTTGCCAGCTCCAAATGGAAACTTCATGTCGCAGATCCCTCGCGGAGACTCACGGGAAGGGAAAGGGAGGGGAAGAGAAAGGCTGGGGTGGGTTTTTGAGGGGTCTCACCTTGCCACCATGCGATCGCTGGAGAAGGTCTGAAGGTCCAGGGAGGGTCTGGGGAGGTGCCCACCTAGAGACACGGTGGGGATTTCACACAAATAGCTGGTAAGAAGAGGAAAAAACCATTGAAAACAAAGTAATAAAATATAAAAACCACATATGCTTTATTCTAAAACAGAATTTAAGAAGGGAGGACTGAGACAGCGGTTTTAAGCCACAGACTATGCTTCACCATGGGCAGAAAAGGGTGAGGAGACCATGGACAAACCCTCCCGTGGCAACTCCTTGGCTCCCTGCAGCCATGGGAAGATGCTTTGACTCGCTGTTTCCATAAAGCAGCGTTTAGCATCTTACCGTCAGCTTAAAAAAAAAAAAAAAAACCCACTATATTCTGTCCAACTTTTTTATTGACCGTTGCTGAAAGTCAGGATGAAAATTAACAGGATGGAAAAACAAGAGCTGACTGCTCTGGGGGTTGTTTTTTAAGACCCACTTAGCACAAAGCGCTTTCACTTCCACAGCACTGCAACAGCCGTAAAAGCTTCAGATTGCAACATGGGAGGGACTTTCTGTAAAATGCAGAGGTCAAGCTGAAAAACAACGAATCCAAATGCACGGGGGCAGACTTGGGGTCCAAAATTCCAGTGAACATCACCTCAAATTCCAGTGAGCACCACCCCAAATCCCAGTGAGCACCACCCCAAACCCTGGCCCCTCGAGCAGCTGGGCTCTCTCCACCGTCCCACCATGGTTTCGCTTCCCCCTCAATCGAGAGCACGATTTTTTCTAACAAAATACCCACTTACTGAGCAAACTGTCCCCGTGCAGCAGGAGAGGGAAGACCTGAGCAGCGATTTTCCTGGATGAGGGTGTTTTAAGCCGCCTGCGACTCCAGCCTGCAGAGCAGAGACCCAGGGAGATGGCGTTCGCATCAGTAATAAATTAAAATTGGGATTTCTAAGAAAACCTTCTTTAGCCCAACAAAGCAGCTCCACGTAACCCTCAGCTCCATCCTGACGCGTAAGGACACACCCAGACGAGTGCCATTTCTCACACATCACAGCTTGAATTAAAAATTAACTACTTTTTTTTTATTTTAAATCCTGGCCACTTTTTTCCCCCCCCCTTCCTTTAAAATAAGCAGGGAAGCCATCAAATCTGAATTCTCGCTCGCTGAACAGGACTCACGTGGACTCATTTAGTTCCTAGGGTGCAGGTTGTGCCCGCAGCTCACAGCCCACCAGGCCAGGCATGGCCACCTCCCTTCAAACCAAGAAACAAAACGCAAAGGGAGCTGCTTTAACTGCCCAGCACCCTGATGAACCTCCACAGGAACGAAGCAACTCCCCGAACTCCCTCATCCACCCCCGGCTGCTGCTCCAGGGTTCACTCCTTGTGCCCCCGGAGACTCCGGTACCCCCGGAGCATACCGCTGTTGGGACACCCCGGAGAGGGATGCGGTCGCCGATCCCCTCCCAAGGCCCAGAAATGACCGGTTAGAAGAGCAGCAGCAAGGGAAGATTTTTAATCAATTAAGAGAATAACAAAATGAGAAAAGGAAACTACTGTATGCAGTGAGCTTAAATACAACGGTATGTGTGCCGTCACACTCGCTTAATCATTTCGCCCAGCTAATATTTTTAAGCTTCTGAAGTGGTTTTAGTCAAGATCCAAGTCACAACTAATTTTTTTTTTTATTTTCTTTTTAACTCTGTTGAATAAGAGGCTGCCCTCAAGTTTCAGCCGCAGCCAGAGGAACAAGTGAGCAGGGCGGCTCGCTGCTCCCTGCCAGAATAAATATTCCAAGAGAAAGCGAGATGGGTTCAGCCTGTCTGCATCCCCCGGAGCGAGGCCAGTGACCCGCTGAAGACTGTCAGAAAGGAGGGTTTTTCCCCAAGTTACAATAAAACCCATTAAAAATAATCTGCCTCTTTCACTGGTGACCTAGCACGGCAGCAGCGGGGAAACTCTTGCTCGGTGGTTTTTCCAGGTTGCTTCAGAATAACAAATCACAGGGAAAAGCCCCCCCAGTGTGGGCACCAGAGGCACAACACCCATCGCTTCCATGGGAAATGGAGAAAAAAAACAAAAAAAACCAAGCAATATAATTTTTTTCCCTTTCCTTTATTCCAAAAGGGAAAGGAAAAGCCATAAACATTTATGGGTTGAAGGTGCCAGGGACGGGATGCAGGCAAGGGTTCCCCGGCCCCGGCCCCAGCAAGGATTTCAGCTGCTCCCACCACAAAAGTCACGACGAGCCTCTGTCACAAGCGGCGCAGCCCAAAAATAACGGAACAGAACCCAGGAACACTGAGCTGGCAGCAAAGCCTTTGCTCTCCATCAGCAGGGAGAGGCACCAGCCCACAGCCATCCTCTCCTGGAGGGGCTGATGATGGTAAAATAAATAAATTTTTAAAATATCATAATAATAGTGTATAAATAGCTGTTCCACACCTGCCTGAGCTGCTCAGGAGCCGGCTGGCAGAGGGCCTGAGCACAGCACCCGAACAAGCTCAGCGGCCGTTATACACAGACCCTCACGTAACAGCGGGGAATGCAATTTCCTAAAGCTTCCCTAAATTAGGATTATGCAACCGGTGGGGTGGGGGGGGGGAAATACAACAATATAGCCAAGCAGGTTACATAAACCATCTTTAGAAAGTGAGAAAGCTCTTGACATCCCGCTGCCCACTCCCTGGCACCCTCTGACTGGGGGGTGTGCCATGGAAAATGAGCAGGCTCCTTCCATCGGGTCTCTCCCCTGGTCCAAACAACCGGGAGAAGGATCTAGACGGGATTTTCAGGACGCTGGAGGGAAACGTTCCACCCCTGGTAGGAAAGGTGAAGTTCCGCTCTCCGCGGAAAAAGCTCAGCCTCTCCCGGGGTCTCAAAATTCCATTTTGAGAGACAGCTTGGGGGAAACTAAAACAGACAGAAAACAGGAATCAACAAGGAACACGTTGTTTGCCAATTCTGCTCCAATTTAGCCTTTTCTCCAGAACTAACCCGCCAACTCAACTTGGGTTTATTTAATTTTCTTTTTTTTTTTTTTTTTTTTAATTTCTGAAAGCTCCGTATTGCTTGCAACAGATTCAAGGGTTTCTCCAACAAACTTCCACCCAGGTGACCCCAACCCACAGTGGAAATGCTGTATTTAAGCACCAATTCCCACATATGAGGGCTCGGCCGCACCTCGAGAGCCCCAGTGCCGAATCCCAGGGTGGGGGGATCCCCACTCGGCATCTGGCATCGCCGCACCTCCTGACACAACCCGGTTTTGAAGCCACGTGTGCACTGATGGTCTATAAATACCAAATTATATCGGGCAAACAGCAGTTCCCGGCGTGTTGTGAAACCCCAGCCTGTTCCCGCGCCAAACTGGGATTTATTGGAATGGACAAGGACACACCATGAGCGGCCAAAGCGATGGAGTGGGGCCAGGACCACCATCGCTGGGGGATGCTGCGCCTTTGGGGGTGATGTGGCAACACTGCCGGGTCACCCTTGTCCCTGCCAGCCCAGGAGTGGAAACATGCATGTGAACATGCGTGTGCGTCACTCAGGGATGAGGAGGGAGCCCGCATCCCGCCGGGGCTCCTCGCCGGGATGGGGGTCGTGTCCGGAGATGACGCTATTTGCTCCTGGAGTTCATTTTATTGAATTATGTGATTAAATTTAACAGAAATCAAAAAGTGCTTGAAACGGGCATATGTGTAATGAGGCTAATTTTCTAATTATTTCTAATTCTAATATTTATGAAGACGGGACATTGCAGGCAGACAATGATTTAATTACAGTCCCTCATCACCCCCTTCTCCACTGCTGAGAGTTACTTGACTATTTTCCTAATTTTCCAACACGCTCAAACTCAGAAATCCTTATTTCAACCCCAAATCCTGATGACGGAAAAAGCCCCAGGACAAACACGTTAACATGAGCGACTCGTATATTAGAATGCTCGTGGCCATTTCTTTACGCCCACAAACACACTGCATTAAAATAAAAACACCCCTTGCTCAGCAATTTATTATTTCCCTGCGATAGGCATGAGATCAGCGCAAATTCCGCAGCTCCCTCAAGGGGCTGGAACTTTATATAAATATATATAACCGAGAGCGAAAATAAAATAAAATATTAAATAGTATAAAAGCAGAAATAACTGACAACAAATTATTCTCCAAATCCTTTATAGAATATTTTCCGTCTGAGGGAGCTGCGGCCAGACAGGGGGTGCTGAGCACCTCGACCCTTACAGTGACCTTTCTTCTTCCGCAAGCTGCTAATTAAAACATACCTAATTACACGGCGGTGATGGATGCAGTTTGCTTTTTAGTCACGAATTGTCCTTATTTTCTGACTCGTCCCAGTGGGGAGATGCTCTGACAGTGCCGAGAAAGGACCTCAACAGAATTCAAGCGTGTGCTGGGCAAACACAGCCCTGGGGAAGCTGCGATTATTTGCCGGTATTCTTTAAAAAAAGATTTAAAAAAATACTTGCCCAAGCCACCATCCCAACAGACACCTCTGCTCTGGGCAGGATGGGTATCCAAGCCCAAAACCACACGAGAGGCCACATGCCATCGTTCCTTCCAGCGATAACTTCTCCACCAATTCCCCAGAAATCTGGGGTTTTTTTTTTCATTTCCACACCATCTCAATTCTTCTCCAGCACAAACCCCACCTGCTCTATCACCCCAAACCCCCTCCAAGATGTCCCCGGCCTCCCCTTCCTCTGCCAGCACCCCATCACCTCTGGCCTTCGTGAGCATCCACCTCCATCGCACTCTCGCCTTCCTCCTGCTGTATCCACAGGGTGCTGTCACCACCCATCACGCCACAGGGTCGAGGACCAGCACCTCACCGAGGATCCCAGCACCCCCAACGAGGGACCCCAGCACCTCCTCCTTGGGCTGCAAAACTCTCAGCCCCACTGGACGGTTCCTGCCCAGCCCCACACTCCCAGTTAACCCCGTGCTAGCAGTGGCCATCATTCTCTCCACGTTGGCAGTGTTTCCGTCCCCCCCCAGCAGTTTTGTCCCATCTCTAAGGTACCAGGTTGGACATAAACCCTGAGCATCTCCAAGTCGCAGCATCACCACCGGATCCAAACCCCCCCCACTGCTGAGAAAACAGCCTGTAAAAGCCAGGTATCGGCTCTGCCGGATGGACTGCACGACGTTCTTCCCCCCAGCCCTTTGCGGGGCAGGGAAGGATGCAGGAGGGACGCAGGAAGGAGGCAGGAGGGATGCAGCTTCCCCACGTTTTAAAAGACGGAGCGATCTGTGCTTTCAACTTCTCTTTTTTAACTTGTAACCCCAATTTCTAGGCTGGATTTGATGCCCCAGTGACGTCCCAAACCCACCTCAACAGTTTAATAGCTCATTATGGAGAGACACCAGGTAAACTCCACCGTTAAAACCCTAACGTATCAGCTCCTTGTTGGTTTTTTTATTATTTTTCAAGGTTTTTTTCCACCAGCAGCTGCACCGTCCCATTTGCTCGGCACAGCGAGGACAGAAACCACAGTGGAGCCTCAGCTGGAAGCCGCCGGCCGGGGACACGCTGGTGACGGCCATAACCCCCCCGAGCTCTTACACCTCATCGCGTAAAATACTGTTTCCTGATAACAGCAAGTTCACTTGAACGTGCATTTTAAAAAGAAGCTTTGTAAGAGATTTTGCGCCCAGAAAGGAGGGGGAAACAGCAGATGCTTGAAAAAATATTCACATTTACCTTGTGCAATCGCTTACACCTACTGCCAGCCGACCGACACGGCCACGCACACACCCCGTGGGGTGGTTCTGGTGGGTGGCAGCAGCGGGGACCTTATAGCTGGGCGCAGGAGCCTCGGTTTGTGAGGGAAAGGGGGGAAAAGAGAAATCCCACACCCCCCCCGAGCACCGTCCCACGGCGGGACACCGACCCCACCCCGACAATGCCACCTCGTCCCCATCCCAGTGCATCCCAGTGTCCCCAGCAACGCTCGGGCGCCTCTGTATTAACTCCCCCCGCACAACCCCTGCACTGGGGAGGGGGAGGTGTCTATGGGGTGGGGACCCCCATCCTATCCCCACCCCACAGCTGGGGGGGGGCACCACCCCCTTCCCCACACAACTCCTCGCATGACCCCAGTACCGCCCCAGAGCCCCCGGCAGGGCCCACCATCCGCCCCCTGCCCCGCGCCATCGCCCCCCTCAGACACACGGCATCTCTCCAGCCCCACACAGACCCCACACACGCCCTCCCCAGCCCCGCACCGACTCTCCGCAGCACCACGGAGGGCACCCCAGCCCCCCAGCCCCACGCAAGGCACCCCCGGCCCCAAGGAGACCCTCCGCGGCCCCACGCCGGGACCCACCTGCCGCCGCTGCCGCCCGGCTCCGAGTGGCTCCGCGCTCCCGCGCCTGCCGAGTCTCCCCGGCCGCCGCGCCCCACCTTCCCGCCCGAGATCCATTGGCCGCTCCGACTGCCCGTCACGGCGAAGGCGCCCGATGCGTCTTTTCATTGGCTCGAGTGGCGGCGGTATGCAAATCGCAAAATTCGCCCCGCCCCCGACGGGCCGGATGACCCCGCCCCTCCCCGGTCCTCCCCGCGCACTTGCCGAGGGCAGCGGCGAGGGCGCCGGGCGGGAAGCGGGGGCCTGTGAGGCGGCCGCGGGCAATGCCCCGGGCGGGGGTTTTGGCCCCCTGCGATGTTCCGGACGTGTCCCCGTCCCTTTACAATGCCCCTGGGGGGGGTCCTGTCGCCGTGCAATGCCCCGGGGAGCGGGGCGGGGGGTGTATGGCCCCGTGCAATGTCACCGGGGGTGTTCGGCCTTGTGCGACGTCCCGGCGCGGGGGGTGTCCCGGCCCCACGAAATGTCCCGGCGGTGTTCCTGGCCCTCCCTGGGGGTGAGAGAGTGTGTGTGTGTGTGCAGCTCCACGGCACCGCTCCAAGGACACCTGGGCCCCGCGCCGTGCCCCAAGGCCTCCCCGGCCCTCAGCAGTGCCCTTGGAGTGGGGACACGGGGCGTTGGGACAGCCGCCCCCCAGGGACAGCCCCGCGCCAGGCCCCGGGGGCACCCCGACCCCCCGCCGCCGCCGCCTCCTTGGGGTGCGTTCAGGGCAACATCCCACAAACCCCGATGGAGTGTCCCCCGGCCGGGTTTGGAGGACACGGAGATAAGATTTTACGAGCTGCCTCAAAATACCCCCGAGATGAGCAATAACGTGCCGCTACGGCAGCACCTGAGCCCAGCGGCGCCAAAAAAGCTGGGGTGGGGGTCACTGGGTGGGTTTAAAATGTGGCATTTCAGAGTATTTTGATAAAGCGTTTGTTTTTAGCAGGTCGGTGCTGGAGCTGGTGCCTGTGGCTGCCAACCTGCCAACCTGCACCCCGGGCCACGCTGAAGGCAGTTCGATTTTCCCAGCTGTGGTTCAGACTCGTTGGAAATCCAGAGTTTTAAAGGTGGAAAAAAAAAAAAATTATGTTTCATTTTTCCCGGGTGAATCTTGCATTAAATATTTCCCGCCCGCCCTATGAGAGCTTTGCCTTTCCATTCACCAAAGACATATTGTGGGTTTCCAGAGTGAAGCCCTCACCATCCAGCTGGCCGCACATGTCCTGCCCCAGCCCCGCGCCCGCCCCGAAAGGATGGGGGGTTCCAGGGCGAAGCCGTGCCCCCCGCACCAGAACCGGGGAGTGAAATCCAGATCCGCTCCCCGCTTTGCCGGTGATGTCCTTCCTCATGCCAGTCCCTGAGCACCTTGGGTGATGTGAGAGCGGCGGTTCCTGAAAAAAAAAAAAAAAATTACAATAAAATAGGGGATATTTTTATTCATCCTTGTCTTCTGCTAAAAATAACCAGCGTTAATCTGCCTTGAGAGCACGGGGAGGAGAGACGTCCCTCCGCCTCGGCTTCCCATCTGAAAGCCGCATCAGCGAACCTCCTGAGCGCGTTGGAGAGCCGATGAAATGGGGCTTCTCCCGGTTCCCTTCCACGTGTGACACCACAAATCGATGGCCCCAGGGTGTCAACCGATGGCCCTGGGGTGAATGACCCATGCGGGATCCCCTCCCAGGGCAGCCGAATCCATCCTTCCCCCCGGTACCCACCCGCTGATCATTTTGAGACCAATGTGGTTTTTCACAGCCTGGTGCTGCCGTGATCCCCCCTCCAAGGACCCGGTTTGTCACCGGCGCAGGGGATGCGGCGTGGCGGGGGCCCCGCGGGCAGGCGGGTGTTTACGGGAGGTGCAGCCGGGTGTTGCACAACAGGCAGCAGGGAACGGGAGGACACCCTGTCCCCGCAGCCGGCCGGCCACGGGTGCAGCTGCGCCGCCGGCAGCAGCGGTGGGCGGGGGGGACATGGCGGGGACATGGGGGGCGTGGAGGGGGCAAGACCACTCTCTCGGCTTAGCCCAGGGAGTGCGAAGCCGCCGGTAAGCTGCTTTCTGCATGAAATTCCCCCCAAATCTGCCTGCTGGAGGTGTCATGGTGGAGCCTGGCTGGCAGCGAGCGGCTGGATCCAGCCCAGGGTGCGGGATGCTGGGGGTCATGGTGGAGCCAGCCCGGGACGATCCCTCCTCTGGGATCAGATAGCTCAGGCAGCTCGTGCAAGGGATGTTTACCGGCAGAGGGGCCGAGGCATCCCCAGCACATGAAGGGACCCTGGAGCGACTCCTGCTCCGTCGCAGGCCTGATCCTGCCCCATCCTCAGTGCAGCCAAGGCTGGACCTTTCCCCATGCGCTTCCAACCCATCATTTTCCGGGGTGTGATCCAAACACTGACCCCCATTACAAAACCCTCATGCAAGCCGGCATGTGGCACCTCCAGCCAGAGGCTTTGCCAGGCCTGGATCCATGTCCCAGTCTCACCTCCTGGTCCCCATCTCTCCCAGTCCCATCTCTTCCACGTCGTTTCCTCTCAGGCGCCGCCATCACCTTTTACCGGCTGAAAGGATGCTAATATTTTCCCAGATTATTTCTCCCCTGGGATAAAGGGGAAAAATCCCTGGCTGGAGATGCGCAGTGGGGGGATGGCGGGCAGGGTCCGGGGCTCCCCCAGCCCTGCCAGAGATCCAGGGGAGGGCAGGATGCAGCGGGGCCGGAGCAGGGTGGATAAATAAAGTCCGGCTTTGCCGTCCTGGCCTGGAGCCACTTCTAACACAAAGTACATTCCGGTCTGGACATAACGAACTGTACCAGCCTCTGCCGGGGCGGGCGGGAGGGCGGCCGGGGCTCCCGCCTGCCCCGCCGGGATGGGGATGCCGGGGTGCTGGGGAGGGGTGCAGGCTGGCCCCTTGCTCCCGGGTTGGGTGCAGGGATGGCAGCGGGTGCAGCGCCCTGGGGATGCTCAGCGAGGCAGTGCCGTGCCTGGGGGATGCCGGAGGGATCTGCACCCTAAACACCCCTCTGGGTGCCCTAATGCTTGTAGGGTGCCTGGGGAGCCCTGGGGTGGGGGGGACACCTGGCAGGGACATGGCACCCAGCGGGCACATGGCACCCAGCAGGCACATGCACCAGGGTGACCCAGGCCAGTGCTGGGTTTGGGTCCCCCTCCAACCTCTGCTGCAGCTCCCGGGGCTTCGCTCCCCGGCTACAGCCCGGGAGCGCGGCGGGGCGCCTGCCGCTGCCCCTGCCCCTGCCCCAGCCCCTGCCGCTGCCCCAGCCCCTACCGCTGCCGCTGCCGCTGCCCCAGCCCCTGCCGCTGCCCCTGCCCCTGCCCCTGCCCCTGCCGCTGCCCCTGCCCCAGCCCCTGCCGCTGCCCCTGCCCCTGCCCCTGCCCCTGCCCCTGCCCCTGCCCCTGCCCCTGACCCTGCCGCTGCCCCTGCCCCAGCCCCTGCCCCTGCCCCAGCCCCTGCCCCTGCCCCTGCCCCTGCCCCTGCCCCTGCCCCTGCCCGCCGCAGCCCCGGGGTGACCGGCCGGGCCGGCTGCCAGGCGCCCGGCGCGGGGACGCGATGTACCGGCCGCGGGAGCGCCGGGAACAGCCTGACTCAGCACCCGGGGCTGGAGGGGGGGCGAGACACCGCTCGGCGGGGCCGGCCCGGCCGGGGGAGGGCTGCCCGCTGCCTCGGGGCATGCAGGCAGGAACCCCGCCCCTGCTGCTGGCAGGACCCACCGAGCGGATTGTCCCCCTGCTCCGTCCTTCCTGGCTGGTGGGGCCACCAGTGTCACAGCCCCCGCCTCCCAGCATCACCCCTGGCATAACCCACCCCCCAGTACCACCCCCAATGTCACCCCCAACACCATCCCCCACCTCAGCATCACCGCCAACACCCCCCAGCATCCCCCATAGCGCATGGACCCCCAGCACCACCCCTAGCATCCCACCCCCCCGGTACCCCCCTGCATTTCCCTCCCACCCCCATCCTGGCCCGCTCCCCCAGCTCAGCTCACCAGCATGGGGGGGAATTTAATGCTAAAAATACCCAGTGAGGGGGATCCCAGCCGGGGGGAGCCACCCCCACACACACACACACCCGGCTGTCACCCAGCACCCAGCCTCCAGCTCTTCTCAGCCCCCTCTCGCCCTCCCCACCTCCCCTTAGTGCACTAATCAATTCCTCCAGCAGTGCAAGTAATTCAGCCCCAGGATCCTCCCGCTGGAAGACACCAGGAGGGGCTCAGGAAGGTGCTTGGATGTCCCCCAGGGCCACCTCCGTGTCCCCACGACCCGCTCACAACCTCCACTACTGCGCTGAGCTGGGCAGTCCTCAGCCCTGGGCTGCTCCGGGCGGGGGAGCATCCTCAGGGGACCCCACTCCTGGCCATGCTCCCAGCCCCAAAGCCAGCCCCACGTATGGAGGAGGGACGGGGACCCCCGCGCCAGGACTGGGGGCCCCGGGAGCCAGTCCCTGCCCTCCCGCCAGGTCCTTCCTTAATCCCAATCCCAGGGAAAAACATCGGAAGGGAAAAACTGGAGAGCGACATTGTTCCCTCCATCGCAGGCGGAGGCAAAGCCGGAGAGGCCGGGAAAAATCTTCAACAATTAGTTTTGGCAAGAAGAGGCAAACCAGAGCTTTTCATGAATTTTTTTTTCTTTTTCTTTTTCTTTTTTTTTTTTTGTTGTTGCTAGAAAGGTTTTGCTTTTCCTCCAGCGAGGGCTTGAAAAGCAGCTTCTCGCCAGCTCCATCCTGAAACCGTCGCCCCAGGACAGTGCAAACCTGGCCGCGGTTTGGGAGAGCCCCACTGGGAGCTGCGGGATCAGGCCCCCGCGTCCCTTGGGGCTGCAGTTGGGTCCGGGGGGAGCGGCTGCACCTCCTTGTGCCCCACGGCTTGGACCCCTTGGCTTCACCTGCCGGTGCAGGTCGAGGTGTCCCATGCCGGCACTGGGCAGACTGGGGCATCTCCCCTGGATTTGGGGGGTGGCTGGGGTATCCCACGCCCCACAGGGAAGCGCTTCGTCCCCGCGGCTCCTGCCTTGCAGTCGCGGTGGCCACCCCCAGCCCAATGCCGCTCTGGGTGAGGCGTACCCCCAGAGGGGACGCTGGACCCCCCCGGCCCCTCACCGCCTTGCCATGCCCCAACCGAAACCAGGGGGAGAAAATCATCCAAAGGGGCAGAAAAGGAAAACCCAGCCCCAGAAGCAGGCAGGTACCCCCAGATGCCTCTGGGCACCCCTAAACACCTCTGGGGCACCCCCAAGCCCCTCCATGCACCCCCAGACGCCTGCGGGCAGCCCCTTGGGTGTGTTCCCACCGCATGAGCATCCCCAGCACCCCCCAACCCAAACCCCCTGAGACCCCCTGCCCCTGCTCCCCCCCCGCATGACACCAGTCCGCAGCAAACTGGAGTGGTGTGGGGGGGATCAGGCTGTGCCTGGGGTGTGCCCCCACCCCAAATCACTGCCCCGAGGTGGGTGCTATGGGGCTGCCACCTCCATGGGCTCCTCTGTGGGGGCTGGGGGCAGCTCATCTCCCCCCCCCCCCCAAGCATTCCCCCCCCGGGGGCTGGCAGCCATGGGGCAAAGGCTGCAGGAGAAACACCCACCGCCACCCCCCCGCTCTGGACCCCCCTTTTCTTGGTTTTTTTTTTTTTTGGCAGAGCTTGGAGGGTGCTCCTCGTTTGCAAGGGTGGGGGGGTCTGCAAGAACTGGCATTGGGTGGGCACCCCGCTGGAGACCCTACAGCTCGTGGTGGTACGTTGGGGGGAGCGTGGTGAATCGTGGGGCGGGGGGGTGCAGAGATGGGCAGAGAAGGAGCTTCAGCCGCATCTTTGCCGAAATGAAAAAGAAATGCAGCTGAAGAAGAGGAAAAAGCCGCGTTTCGCAGAAAAAAGGGTTAAAGCAGCAGGGAGGAGAAGAGGTGAAGGCCGAGGGCTGGCGGAAAGGGGGGGGGAAGAGAGAGGGAGGAGGGAGGTTGGGGAGAGGGAGCTTCGAGAACATCCTGTACCCTCCTGGTAAAAACAGCCCAGGCGGGCCGGGGGGGGGCGGGTGCGGAAAACCCTTCCAGTGAAAGTGGGGGACCCTGAGGACACCCCAAGGGTGAGCAGCAGGGGAGGGGGGTGCAACCTTGGTGATGAGGTGAGACCGGTGGGGGGGGGGCTTGGGGTACCCCCCCCTCTGCCATACCCCTTCGCCCTCCTCCTCCTCCTCCTCCTCACCGCCCTGCGCAAAGCAGGGCGGGGGGAGGAAGGGGCACCCCAGTGCTGGTGCAGCTCAGGGTGCCCCCACCCTGGCGTGGGTGCCCCCCCCCGTCCCCAGGGTTGGCAGCACCCCACAGGCTGCGGGGGCCCCTTCCTGTGTTTGTTAAGACGCCGTGAGTCAAGCGTCTGCTTTTCGGTTTAAGCCAATATTTACCAGCCCGGAGCTGCCAAAATAAAGCCGCCGCTTCACCAGTGAATAGGGGACCAAGGTGGGGGGGTGCCCATTCATGTGTCCCCCCCCCAAGAACAGCCACCCTCTTCCCACCTCTCCGGTGTTCCCATCCTCCTCCTGCCAGCAGAGGGACACCCCAACAATGGGGACACCCCCAAGTCCCCATCGTGGGCACCAGGACTTGGCCCAGGCTGCCACCCCCCCACCCCCCCAATATCCTTCTCTCCGGGGGGTGACCCCCAGCGCAGGGCTCAAGGGCGGTGGGGCTGGGCGCTTTTCAGGGTGTCCGTCCCCCCCTCTAGGGCTGAGCTGCCCCCGGGCTTCTGGGGTGCCCAGGGCTGGGGGGGGTCCCTGGCTGTGGGCACGCAGCGGCTGCCCCCTGCTGGTGCCAGAGCCCGGGCACTGGCCGCATCCTGCCCATGCCGAGGGTGCAAAGCACCGGGCGAGGCTGACCCTGGGCAGGCAGGGCTCCCAGCACCCCCAGGATGTGTCCTGGGTGATGCCAGCCTCTCCGGGGCGCTCTCCGCCCCTGTGGGATGGCGTGTGGGGCTGAGGACCCCACGCAGGCGGGGAGGCCAGGGAGAAGGTCCCATGTCCCGTGTCCCCTGCCCCGTGTCCCATCACTGTGCCCGGGAGTGCCTGTCTGCCGCAGGACAGGAGCTGCTCTCGCCATCCCCGTCTCCATCCCCATCCCCATCCCCATCCCCTTCCCAATCCCCATCCCCATCCCCATCCCCATCCCCTCCCTCTTCCTCCAGGCTTCATCCTGCACCCACGAGGACATGGACCTGGTGGCCTCCTGCCAGGACCACCACGACCAAACCACTGGCTCCAAGCGGGGCGTCATCCCCCTCTCGCAGCCCACCCTGCCCTGGGGCAGATTTGAGGGGATTTGCCGCCTCGCCCCACATCCCCCTGAATTCCCAAAGCTCCGACAGCCGGAGAAGCTGCCCTACGAGATGCTGGTGGAGGTGCTGGACAAGGGACCCCCACGGCACGTACAACCACTCTCCATGCGAGGTCCTTCTTGGGGTCCGAGGTCCTTTTTGGGGTATGAGGTCCTTTTCGGGGAGACTCCCACCTGGCCACCAGATCCTGGGCACATCTGCCCGCCCCGGGGAGGAGCAGCAGCTCCCAGTGTGCAGGGTCACCCCGAGCCCGCAGCGCAGCACGGCCACCGAGCAGCCCGAGCACCCCCAGCTCCAACACCACCTTCGAGCCCCTTTTCTCCAGCTCTTCTAGGGGACGTCTCCAATCAGAGCAGCCGCAGCGGCAGGTAAACCGAGTCCAGCACAACCCCAGCAGCTCCCTCAGACCCTGGGGCTGCCGCACCCTCCCCTGCACCCCCTTTGCTGACGTCCCCCCGAGCAGAGCTCACCCCACAGCTCGCTGCTCACTGTTAGACAATCACACACCATGTGCACACACACAGGTAAAGCCATCGTGTCCCTGCCGCTTTTTCCAGAACCTTCCGGCCCTGCTGTCCCCATCCCTGACCAGAGCAATGTGTCGAGTCTCAACCCCAGCTTGAAGCTCAGCAGAAGATGCTCTTTACTCCAACCACCCCCCTGCAGCTGGGGCAGGACGGGCAGGTCCTGGCATCCCTGGGGAGGGGGAGAAGCAGCGCACAGAGGCAGCCCAGGGGGTCTCTTCCTTCAGTGCGACCCGCTGGGCTCCTGGGGGTCCTTGCAGATGCCAAAGTTGCTGTTGACGATGGAGCCCACGAGGGTCTTATCAGCGTTGCAGGTCAAGCCACTCTCGCAGGGACACTTGTAGTAGGTCCCATAGAGCGTCTGCGGGGAACCAAGGCACGGTGAAGCATGGGGGACACGACCCTGTCCCCGTCCCCGCCCCGGGAGCAGGGATGCACGTACCATCGGGGAGCACTCCTGAGACTCGGCCGCCTTCGGCGCGCAGCGGGCCAGGCTCAGGCCGCTGGTCCGGTGGCAGCAGCCGCTCTTGCACTGGAGGCTCTGCAGACACAGCTCCCCGGCGTCCTGCACCACCAGGCAGGGCGTGAACACCAGGCTCCGCTCTGTTCCCCCTGAATCCCCCCTAAGCCACGGGCCAGGGGTTTGGGTGGGTGTCGAACACCAGCTTTGCCTTTCGGACGGGGCTCGGCACGCCTGGGTCCCCCACCCTCCAGGATATCCTCGGTCTGGCCCAAAAGACCACCCGCTGAAGGGCTGTGTTCTGCCGGGCTCAAGGGAACAGGGCTGACCCCCCGCCCCATTCCCCGCGAGCCCCCCGGGAGGGGGTCCTGACTGGCGCAGACAGCCGAGAGCTTCAATCCCATCTGCTTCCAGGCTTCCCTGTCCCTCTCCACAGCTGCTTTCCCAGAGCAAAGAGACCCCTCACAACCCCGGAAGACCCAGCATGCCCTCCCTGCCTGCCTCAGTTTCCCCAGCCACAATAAGTTTTGCCCTCAGCAGCTGCTGCCATCACCCTGGGACACCCCCATGCAGCTGCTGCCAAAGCACTGCGGACCCCTCCAACCCCTCCAACGCAGCACTCAGGGTGTCCCCCCCCGGTTGTGGCATGGGCAGGGTTAGTGTCCCCCTTACCAAGTTAAGGATGAGCCCTCGCTCGTGTGGCGCGGGAAGGGCCGGGGCCAGGAGCAGCAGGGCCAGGAGCAGGCGGGGGAGCAGCGCGTTGGCCATGGTGGGCTCGCTCGTGCCTTCACTGCGGGGCCGGCGGGCACTTTATAGCGGGTGACTGCACCAGCTGACGTGGCTGTTCCTATCACACCCCAAGTCGTGGCACTGGGGCAGTGCCGCAACGCCCTGCCCGGGGCAGGAGGACAGCGGTGCCCATGCTGCCGGGCCGTGCCACCATGGGGATGTCTCCAGGTGACCATCCTGCACCGGCGATGCCAACCTGCCCCTTGGCAGCTCCTTTGGCCAAAGCGATCTTGAAGGAACGGCACTCCCGCGCTTCTCCCCGGGGGGGTTTCCAGTCCTCACTCCTTCTCCCTGGCTG
Source organism: Bucorvus abyssinicus (assembly GCA_009769605.1). Classification (NCBI taxonomy): domain Eukaryota; kingdom Metazoa; phylum Chordata; class Aves; order Bucerotiformes; family Bucorvidae; genus Bucorvus; species Bucorvus abyssinicus. The sequence goes on from CM020055.1 coordinate 3,773,308, forward strand.
CTGGGAGCTGTGGAGCTGGCATTCTCCGAGGCACCCTCCTGGATGGGCACTGCTGGTGGGTTCACAGGCAAAGCAAGAGCTGACTCCATGACAGAAGCTCCTCTCCACCCCCAGATCCTCCATCGCTCAGGCGTTACGATCACAGACACCAAGAAACCCCCTTGAGAAAGCCCAAAGCGCGGCAGGAGTGAGCCCACCCCCCTGCTAGTGTCTCAGGGGGCTGCCCCCCGTCCCAGGGGCCACCCCGCCACCCTGCCCCGCCAGATGTTTGCTCGGGGTTCCAGTGCTTGGGGGATGCGGCTGATGAAAGAAAAAGAGGCCTGGGAACGGCACAGCTTTTTGCAGCCACCTTGGCCCGGCTGCTCTGGCCAATGATTAACCCCCCCGGGCAGCCCTGGCCTTCGGGCCAGCCCTGTTGAGGCTGGCTGCGGGGTGACCGTCACGCTGGCACGTGGCACCCGGGCACGGGGGCGGGAGCTGAGCCCCTGCGGTCCCTGGGGATGTGGCACCGATGTGGCTCCTGGAGAATGGTCCCAAAGTGGCCACAAGTGCCTGCAGCACCTCGGGGTGGGCTCGGGGGCTGCCCACGCTCCTGGGGCACAGGACGTGGGGCCGGGCAGAGCCCTGGTGCCAGCCGACCCTTCAGGGTGTCCTGGCAGCAGGATGGGCCCTTTCCCATTCCGCAGGGGGCTGTGGGGACCGTCCCCACCCCGCTTGCAGCCCCAGCCAGCCCCGGCGCTGACGGGGGGATCGCAGGCACCCCCCTCCGGTGGGGGAAGACCCCGGTGACAGCAGCTGGGAGGGCAGGGGGGAGCTGCCGAGGGGGCGCAGCATTTGGGACAGACCCGGGGGGATGCTGGGGGGCATGGCACTGGCACTGGGCACATCCCAGGGTGCACGTAGGGCACATGGTGGAGGCAGAGGGCACGTCCCGAGGGACCACCCCAGGGACACGGGACGTACCCTTGGGGCACATCCCAGGGGTGCATCCTGGGGTCCCATCCCGGGGACACCATCCCGGGGGCACGGGGCTCATCCTGGGGGGCACAGGGGGCATCCCGGAGTGCCATCCCGGGGGCACGGGGCTCATCCCGGAGACACGGGGTGCATCCCGGGGTCACGGGGCTCATCCCGGGGGGCACAGGGGGCATCCTGGGGACACGGGGCTCATCCCGGAGACACGGGTCCCATCCCGGGGTCCCATCCCGGGGTCCCATCCCCCGCCGCGCCGCCCGGCTCCTCCCGATCCGCCCCCCGGCTCGGGGCGGGGGGGTCGCGCCGGCTCCTCCCGGGTCCTCCCCGGCTCGTCGGAGGCGGCGGCGGTGGTGGGGGGGTGTCGCGCCACCGCTCCCCGGGGCGGTCCCGCCGCCGCTCTCCGCCGGGGCGGGGCGGGGCAGCGCCGGGCGCGGCGGGGAGCGGTCCCGGTGCCGGTGCCGGTGCCGGAGCCCCCGCCATGCCCAAGCTGCTGCCGGCGCAGGAGGCGGCCCGGATCTACCACACGAACTACGTGAGGAACGCGCGGGCCATGGGGGTGCTCTGGGCCCTCTTCACCCTCTGCTTCTCCATCCTGATGGTGGTGACCTTCATCCAGCCGTACTGGATCGGCGACAGCATCGACACGCCGCAGGCCGGTTACTTCGGCCTCTTCTCCTACTGCATCGGCAACGCGCTCACCGGCGAGCTCATCTGCAAGGGCAGCCCCCTGGACTTCGGCACCATCCCCTCCAGCGCCTTCAAAACGGCCATGTTCTTCGTCGGCATCTCCACCTTCCTCATCATCGGCTCCATCCTCTGCTTCAGCCTCTTCTTCTTCTGCAACGCCGCCACCGTCTATAAAGTCTGCGCCTGGATGCAGCTGGCGGCAGGTGAGCGCGGCCGGGGGCGAGGCCGGGGGGCCGGGGGCCGGGGCTGGTCCAAACCAGAGCTGCTGTTCCCCGTCTGCCCCCACCTCAACTCTGCTACGGCGTGGGGCTGGCGGGGAAAGGGACACCAGCGTCACGTCGGTGCTCCATTTGCTCCGCCTCACTGGTTTCCAGTGGGGAATTTGCAGCGAGTAAAGCCTGTCAGAGCAGCTGAGACCCAGCAGACTCGCTGCGCGTGGGCGACGCTCCCCCCACCGCGCGCTGCTGCTGCTGCTGCTGAACCCACGCGGCACCATCGGCCCAACCCTGCTTACCTGGGGGGGTCTTTCCTCCGGCCATCGCCCAGCGCCGTCGCTCCTGCTCTGCCCCACGGTGCGGCAGGGCCGTGGGTTCAGAGCATCGGTCTGAGCACCGAACGCTGCAGGGCCGGGGCAGGAGGCTCGGGCTGTGTTCGGGATCCTGGCGGGATTAATGAGGGACACGGGGATAACGTTTGCTGGGTTATTTGGAGTCTTTGATACCCCCTGCAGCAACCAGGAGCTCCCCAAGCTCCGGGGGTGACATACTGGGGAGGTGGAACAGGAGGAGGGGACTGACCGTGGCACATCGAAATGTTTTCCTACATTTCTGCTCATCCTCGCATCCCTGCGCGCCTCCAGCCTTCCCCATCCCTCCCCCAATGCAGCGAGACACCCGAGACACCCGGTAACCCGGCTCCTGCCTTCGCAGCCCCAGCTGAAACCCAACCCAGCCCTTTGCTGCTCCTGAATCATTCATGGGGGGACCGGCCGCAGCCCCCGCCGTCCCCTGGAGCCGGGACACCCCATCCGACACCCCGCATCGGGGTTGCTCCAGTTCCCAGCTAAAGAAACGAGCTCAGGCAAAGCTTCAGATAAGAGGCTTGGGGCAGCTCAGCCTCCTGGGGAGCCGGAGCAGCGAAAGGCTCTGCTGTCACCTTTGGGGCTTTTACGTACGGTTTTGTGCTGGATAGGGGAAAGAAACCCGGCGCAGGCAGCTCCGGCCACAGGGATGAGCCCGAATCATCCCTGACAGCGCAGCTTCTCTGCCCCAGACAGGCGCTCGGCAGCTTTCGAGCCGTCAGCGCGCGGTGCAGGTGCTGCTGCGTTTCTGGGAGTTATTTTAGAGAGGGGGCAGGTGGCGAGAGGAGCCGTTTCCTGGCCTTTGCTCCACACCCAGGGTGCATTTTCACAGGAGAAGCAGCTTCTTTCCAGCCTCCCCTGTTTCTCCGTGCCCCTCCTCTGCGTTAGCTACAGGGAAGAGTAATTAAAATGGGAGAAACCAGCTGCTTCTCAGCGAAGAGCGACGCTCTCTGCAGCCCTCGGAAGCTGCTCGCTGCCCTTGTCGCTCCCCCGTCCCCCAGCCAAGGGTGAGGCGGCCACCCCGAGAGTGTTTTCTGGTTTACCGAACACCCAGGGACAGAGAAAAGGCCCTGGTACGGGTGCAGGGAGCACCTCACTGCTGCAGGAGGCTGCGGATCTCCGCAAAGGGCAGGGACAAGCGGCGGCCCGGCCAGAGCTCCCACCGTGGGGTTGTTATTGGCACGAGGAGTCCGGGAGATGCTCACAGCTACATGAAAAGGTGAAAAGGACCAGTTACTCCCATGCTCTGTGCTAAGATGACAGTGGAGGATGCAAGGAGCCTCCATTAATCACATCCCGAAGCCTTGCAGATGGGCTCGGCTCTTCCCCCTCCTGAGCCCGGTTCCTCTTGTCCAGGAAATAAAATTTCTTCGAGCATGTGAGGGAGAAAAAGGCACTTCCGAGCTTTTGGGACACAAGCTTCTTGGCCCAAGACGCCCGCCAGCAGCTCGTGCTGGGTTTGCTGCTGCAAGGGCGACGGGCCAAGGGCCCTGTGGCCGGGCTGGAGCAGCCACTGAGGCTGTGTGTGCGCCGGGGTCGGGCGATGGGAGCAGCCGGGGGCTCATGGCCGGGTGGAACCACGGCAGCTGAACGAGCAGAATCAACCTGCCTGCAGAGCTGCTGCTGATGGCTGCTCCACCCCAGCGAACCATGAGCTGTGGAGGGGTAACAGGGTTCTCCACCTCGCACAGGCTCAGTCCATCCTGGTTTTGTTCGGATAAAATATTTCTTTCGCAGCCAGGGATGTGCGCGGAGGCAGGGAAGGTGTTGCCTGGGCAACGCGGCGATGGGAGATGCTGCTGCAGCATCTCCACGGCCTCGCTGGGGAGCGGCATGGGGAGCTCCTGGAAGGGCAGCGTGGGGTACCCTGCTCCTCCCTGGAGCAGAGCCCACGCGTGATGGGCAACCACAGGGCACCTTTGAGCCCAGTTAGCCGGCCCAGAGTATTTTACTGGCGCAGGAGGTAGCTCATGGCTGTTCTTTCTCCCCACAGCGACGGGGCTGATGATCGGCTGCCTCATCTACCCCGATGGCTGGGACTCAAGCGAGGTGAAGCGCATGTGCGGGGACAAGACGGACAAGTACACACTGGGCGCCTGCACCGTGCGCTGGGCCTACATCCTCTGCATCATCGGCATCCTCGACGCCCTCATCCTCTCCTTCCTGGCCTTCGTGTTGGGGAACCGACAGGACAACCTCCTCCCCTCCGATTTTAAAGTGGAAAACAAAGGTAAAGGCAGCGGTGGCTGAGTTCGAGCCCGCTGCAGTGTTTCTACCCAGCAGCTGATTGCTGGGAGTGGGGAGGATAGTAGTGGGAGCAGCAGGAGCTGTCAGGGGCATCCCGCTGCTTCGCAGGGATGTAGAGAGCCAGCAGAAGGCAGAAAATCGATGGAGCACAAGGCAGGAGACCCACGTGAGCCAGGCTATGTTTCACAGCCCTTCCCCTGGCTTTCTCCCTCTCTAGTTTACAAAATTCTTTGCCCCTTTTTGAGGACAAACCTGGAAAACACACCCACACCTTACCTTTTGCACCACTGCCCAGTAACTGTCACCACCTTTTTGTTTTACAGAGGAGGGCAACGACTGAAAGAGCCCATCACCACGTAAGTGACGCCCACAGCTATTTTAATGTTTCTTCCCAGCTCCTGTCACGGTGCTGTTTTGATTCCTACAGGTTTGTCTTTGGGGCTGTAGTCACAGTGGGTTGAGCTGTGGTTAAAGGGGAAATAGTCTTGTTTCGCCTCCTGAAACCAGGAAAACATAAACCATTGCCAAGTAACCAAAAAAATGTTTTAAATTTCAATTCTTACTCCCTTGGGCAGCAGCTGATCTGTTCCTTCTCTTCCCAGGGACATCCAGAGCTCTTCGCCATCAGCCCTTTTCTCTACAGCGACTTTTCCAGGAGCTTTACACTTACCAGCTTCTGTGGACTTTCCGCAGCTGTTCTGTTCACCGAAGGGGCCGCTCAGGGCTCACAGCTTTTGAGGAGTTTATGTGATGCGAAGAGCCCGAACCGGACACAGAGGGGTTTTTAATCCATCAGCAAACCTGGGGCAAAGGGGAGGGATGGCGATTGCTTCATGGGGTTCATACACCTTCTTTCAAAGTGACTTTTGAATAAAAACATGAGTGGTTTGGAGTTTGTCCTCGTCTCCTTGGGGCAGAGGAAATCCTCTGCCCCCTCCCAGGTTGCCCTTGTCCTAGAAAAATACAACACAGCCACTCCGAGCAAAGTCGTGGATCAGGTTCCCACCCTGGGCACAAGAACCAAACACCACCTTTTTAAAAAGGCACTTTGGGTAAAAACCCACCCGATTCATCCATCATTTCTCAGGTCCGCAGTTGCTGCAGGAGACCAGCACATGGTCCCAGTTCAGCTCTTACCTGGTCAGAATCCCACGTGAGCCTGGAGGAGGATTTCATTCCTGCCCGCTGTAATTTGCTGGTTCCTGCAGCAGTCAATTCATTTCAGTTCTAACTACCACCTTCCAGCTTTACACTTTTCTCACAAAGTCTTAAAAAAACTTCCCAAACACCTTGTTCGAGGGAAGATGGCAAAGATGTGACAGACTTGGAGAAAACACCCATTTTAGAAAGGAAAAACTCCAGCCCCTGACTCTTCTCCCCCTTTTAAAGCGGGTGACACCACCAGCAAGAAAATCTTCAGTCACACCATCTCCCTGCAGCTCCCTCCTGAATCAAAACTAAGTGCTCCCTGGCAAAGAAAATTCACTAGCTGGGCCCCTAGCTCAGGAAGAACCAACTCCGAGGGAAGGCAGGAGGAATAGGGCTGAGTTATTAAATAATCTGTTTATTGTACGGCTTTCACAAAGGAAAAGAAAAAAGAGGCAAAGCACCAAGTAGAAAGAATAAAAATGTATTTTCCTTCAGGTTTTAGACTGACACAGCAAGTACAAATCCTTTAGTGTGAGCACTTACGGCAGTTTGGGAATGGAACGAACCCAAGGTTGGAACGAGCACAAGGTACAAGACTGAACCCTGACAGCTGCTTCTGCAGGTCCTTCACTCACACGCTGGCTCCAGCCTTGGTTACCAGTAAAAGCCCTCCTCCTCCTCCCGTCAGGGAGGGCAGAGGGAAGGGAAGGAGGGGAAGGAGCCCTCATGGGTCGAAGCGTGCAGGAAGAGCTCTTTAACCAGCCAGTCTCAAGCACACAGGACTGGAGCTCTCAAGACAAGAGGAATAGTTTGCCCTGCCGATGTGTCCTCGCTGTACGTGGACAGGGGCTATTCCGGCACCCCGTCCTGCTCCCAGTCCTTCTGTAACAGGTATGAAGTGACACAACTGGGAAACTCCAGATGAAAGGGAAAGAAAAGTCAAATCAGCAGTTTGCAATTCTTTTGGTATGTTACCTTCCTTTAATGTTCGATTATATGCATAGAGAACCTGACCTACCCCTAAAAACATGCAGCATCATTTGCTTTAACGAGCCCAGTCAGACCCTGGACTGCAGGAACGCTTCCAGAGCATTCGGTAACACCAGGCCTCATGAACGAATGATCCTTACGAACCAGGATTTCCAAACACACACCGGAAGTGACACAGAACAGTGGTCGTGGCAGCTTTGACAACGTAATGGTCTCGGATAGCATTTGCGTGGCCTCCAGCAACTTCTGTCCTCTGAGAGCCACCGCGAACCCAGAGGCCCGTTTGGTCCAGGGTAAGAAGGTGCCTCTGAAGTCTCGACGCTGCCACATCTTGCTTTAGACTAGAGTAGAATGCACTGAATCTGTAACCGGCTGGGCAAGTCTAGAAGAAGCCATCATAAACTATGAAACGCCACCGTGATTTAATTAAAATTAACCCATTCACTCATTATATCCAGCCCCCTCTCAGAAGTTTACATAGAAACCCCGCAGAACGTTTTTACCTGGGGTAACTCTAGAAACAGCTTCTAATCAAGTGGAGAAAGCAGTTCTCTTCCACTTCTGCTCGCTCTCCTTGTGCTAATGGCCCAGAAAATACAAGGCAGTCCCATCCTGGGAAGTTATTTCTGAAGGCCAGCACCAGAAGCAAGTTAAAGGAAGAGAGATCGTCACACTGGGCCTTCAAGTGTTGATTTTGAAAGTCAAGGGCTGTGGTACAGACGCCACCACCCTTTTCCTTGGAAAAAGTGAAGGGTCAAAAAATTAAGAGCCAGAGTAGACTGCACCAGTGAAAGCCCATCTCTCACGGATACAGCAACTGCCTCAAGCAAGGCAAAGAAGTGCCAGAAAGGGATAAAAAACCAAAAACCTTACAGCTCACTAAAACATTAGAGTTGCCTGCAACAAGGCTCCCTTCTCCGCAGCCACAGGGTGCAGCCACCTGCGTGCCAGAGGTTGTGCGTTGGGTCAGCTCCAGCCCTGCTTATTTGTCACTTAAGTCACAGGCACAGGCAGTGAAGTAGAAAATGTGACCAAGTCCTGGCTATCTGGGTGCAGGGAGGGGAAAAAGGGGCAGGGCACTCTGGAGGAAGAGAGAGGGAATACTAAACTCTAGGTTTAAACAGGTCTTTCCAAAAGCAGCTAGAACTAAAGAAAAGTTGTGTGACGGAAAGCAAAGAATATAGTCGGCACCTAGAAAACCACCGAAGATTTGGAGGTCTTTGCTCTACAAGGAACTACCAACCACCTTGGTGCCATCTCTTACTTCTCACCCCTCTGCTAGCTACTGATGCACCGCAGGAAATCGACTCCTGACATCAGCGAGATAAGAGGCGTTCGGATCTTCACACCCACCTTGTGAAGAAAGGAGGGTGGAAATGTAGCTATGGGAGCAGGTCTTGAGCAGGGGTGAGCTCTCATCTGTACCACACAGTGCAGGACAGTGAGGAGACTCAGGAAAGACATCATGTTCTAGTCAAGTCGTCTTTGGCGAAGCCCAATTGAGGCAAACCACCGTGACGCTGGCCGGCTGATGAGAGTCCCCATTAAGTCACACAAGCAAACTCAGCAGAACAGGTCAGATTTATCTAAAATCTTGGAAGCCCTTGAAGGAAGAACTGAAAAATGGACAATGGGGAAAAAAAAGCAAAATAAAGAGGGTCTGCTGTAAACCAGAGTAGTGCTGGGGCATCGGGTTGAAGCCTCTAGGAGTTCAGCCAGTGGTGCCTGAGACACTCTGCTGCTGTAGCTCGTTTCTCGGGATCAGCTCCAACATGGGTAATAAGAAGTCTGTGATGCAGCTGCCTCATCCTGGGACCACTCGTATTTTTCCACCCAAGACTTCAAAAAGGCCCAGGGCTTCAGTTTGGTGATGTGCTTCAGGTCACCTGAAAAGCAAGACACAGAGGGTAAGGGTAAGACCTGGAGCAGAGCAGTGGGGTAAAAGGGGCCAAACAGCTCCACAAGAGAGTCAGAATTCAGAGACTGTTCTGAACAGCTGGGCACAGGGAGTGTGAAGTGGTAGGACACGCTGAAGAGATAAATGATACTAACCCCCTTTTCTATCTGTGTTTGTAGACTGTTCTAGAAATGTACTTCCTTGACGACTTTTTCTCCACCTGCTATTTCTGATCCAGTATCAGCAAATATTGTTTAACTTCTTTAAATCACCAATAACCCCGGTTGGCAGGACGGATAAACACCGTGCCATTGACTTGGAATACAGGCTACGCATGCAGCACCGTTCGAGGAAGCAATACACCGCTAACAAAAAAGGGTTGGTTTTATAAAAAAAAATTAAACCAAGGTCAAAAGCTTCTTCTTGAGCCTCACCACGTTTGTGGGGTACTTGGGGCGTTGGGATAAATGGCACAAACGTGTCCTGAGCAACACGGCTCAGGATTCAAGGCACTTGTTACGTGACTGGCAGGCTAGAAACAGAACAAAGCTGTCTGGAGAAGACTTCAAAGGGGAGTCAGCACCTCTGCTTGACAAAGATCAGCTAAACAAAGCCAAATCACGTCTGAAGAAGTATCTACTGCGTTGTTTTTCTACCTGCTGCGTTGTTTTTCTACCTGCTGCAGTTGATCTGCACAGAGATGTCAAGGACTAGGGTGTAGGAGACTTTTAGCACTTAGACAGGAACGCCTTATCTTTAGCTGTGGTTTTACTGAGAAAGCCTTTCATAAAGCTAAGGAAGGACTTAGAGGCATCTTTGCTGGCACCTATTGCTAACTGGTATCTCCAGCAAGGGCACTCTTGTCACTTAGACCCCTCAGCCCCTGCCCCAAATATACACTGCTCTGTTTCCTTTACCTTTTTTGGTGAAAAACTCCTTGGAATATTTTCCTGCAAAAATGAGCTTGCGAGGTATCTTCCCCAGCAGTTCTATGATCAATGCAATGTGATCTGCATTTGTTCAAAGGAAAAGACAGTGAGACACAGCAACCACAGAAGACACCTCTATGCCCCAGTTTTCCTTCTCTGGGATCAAAGGACAAAGACATTATCTCCCCTAAAAGAGAGATCCACCAAAATCAGGTCACACTAAGCAAGGACAAAGTCAAGGAGGAAAAAAGGTGAAGGGCCTGTTTGAGGGAATCCAGGGGTAAGAGGAAGGGGAAACACCAGAACAAGAGCAGGGACTTTTGTTGCACGGAGGTTTACCGCGGAGGCCTCGAGCACAGTTGTCCTCCACAGCACTGACTTGGGGGAACAACCTTTTTGCACGGAGCCTTGGCTTTGCTGGCTTGTAAGAACAGGCTCACTCTGCAGCAGCATCGCTACGTTTCAACATCCCAGTTTAAAAAGGAAAGACTTGGAAAAACACACCTTCATCCCGCGAGTACTCCTCCCCAGAATGGGGCTCGAACAGGTAGTCGCCCGTTGCCAGCTCGAAGGCCCTGAACAAACAGGAAGGAGCATGTTAAATCACTTAGCGCGTGCCACACGTCATTAGACGCACTGCAGGTCAGTTCTACCTATCTCTGTGGGCCAGCAGCAAAGCGGTGGGGAGAATAACCTGCGGACCTCCAGTGCACTATCATCATCTTACGTGGTGAAATGACTTTGCCACACTTTAACGACACAGGCATATCTGTGCTGAGCTCCGGATGGGAGCACAACGCAGCGTGTTTGTGGGAAACTGGGCAAAATTAAGGCACTTCACGTGCTTTTCCCTCTCTTCTGCCTCACGGCGTTTTGTAAAACAATGGCAACGGCCAAACTCGAGAGTTTTTACAGAGGTACTCCCCTCTCTCCAAATTTCAGATATTAAAATGACATTTTTCAAACAGTTCATCTCTGACGCTCATCTGTAGATATAAAAACCTGTTTTAAATGAGGAAAACCAGTTGCTCTCATTTCATCTCCCCTAAGTTCCACGACACATTTCTCTTCCCATGTACCCTTGCACACAGCATACCCCTGACCTGCCGCGTTCTCACAGCTTTGACTGCTACGGCCCAATCACCGCACAGTTTTGGCCACACATTCTGCAGAGACAACACGACTCTCCCACATTCTGGTTTACCACAGTCAACAAACATCAGAGTTTGTTTTCCATGACAGTGAAAATTACTCTACTCACTATTTTCCAAGCATTAAAAATAACCCCAAGCTTGGATTGTAGAAATCAAGTGAGACACCAAAGGACACAGGCAGTAACTGATTAGACTGATTAATTTTTAAATCACAATATTCTACATTTGTCCAGCTGTTATAGCAACAGCTCCAGCCTGCTCTCAGCATTACTCAGATTATAAACGATTCCCAACGTGCAGAGGATGTGTGCGATTAAAATGCTTGGCCAGGGACTTGGCAGCCCGGGGTGCTCAGCACACGCATTTCTCCCGAAGTTCCACAGAAACCGTCTGAAGGCCCCGGCTGAGCCACTCACCATACAGGCCGTGCTCCAGATGTCAGCAGGGGTGTTGTACCCTGATCCGATCAATACCTCCAGGGATCGGTACTGCCTTGTCTGGATGTCTTCAGTGAAGTGCTTGTGCTAAACGAGAGAGATGTTTTACTGAACAGTTAGAGACTGTTTAAAAGAGGTGAGTCAATGACCTGAGAGGCCAGAGCAGATCAAAGTTCACTGCATGTTACATTCATCTGAATTCTACATCCTCATTATTTCCTGAGACTCCTACAAATACTGTTTAAAATGCCTCTACATGAGAACACTCCTCCTTCAGTGAGACACTCCAGCAGTTTAGAGGAAAGCAAGTCACAGAAATACAGTAAGGGCCAACTGTTTGAGGAGCTGCTCCTCTCCTGTCTGCTTGTGACGGGTCAGGATGCAGCCACCGTAACGCAGAGAAGTGACATCAACATAAGAGACGGCTGCACGCTGCAATCCCTGATGTGCAGTTCTGAGTTTGAGACTCTCTCCCGTAAGACCTGAAGTATTTTACCTTTTCAAAAGCCAAGTAAAATGACTTTTCTATCTGAAACATCAGACATTTAAAAGCAGCGCAGCACAACCATCAAAAACTATTACGAGTTCATGTGCTCAGGAATCCACTGAAATGATTAGACAAGCTGATAAAACTACAGAACTAGCACATCAGAGCAACTGTCTGCAGCTTGTTCTTTCTCCAGACTCCTCCAGAACTTTCACACACCCAGATTTCCACAGGTTATGCGTGACACTCTTCATGGGTCTATTAGAAGTAATTAATGACCAGTGAGGCACCTAGAGCACAGGCTGACACCCTGCATTAGAGAACCACTTCTGTCTTTGTGTCCCTGCTCCGCCCCAACAGAGTTCCAAACTGTCACTACATTCACAAGCAGGACTAAGAATCTATGAACAGATTCTTACCCATCTTAGCATACTGTGAATGAATTAGCAGGTTTAAAGAGTCTGTGTGAGGAGGCTGTGAACTTACCACCCAGCAGGCATTTCCTAGGTCAGCTATCTTCACTTTGAGCTTATCTGCATTCTTGGGCTCAAGAGGATTAAGAAGGAAATTCCCAGCAGCTGATTTTCCTAGAGGCAACATGTACAAGCTGATTAAAGCTACATGGACAGTGTCACCAACTGTCATCCAAATCCTACAGCCCTCTCTGCCCAGGAAGGGTTTTGCTTATGGATCAGAACTTTTCCCTCCCTGAAGCCCAGGTATAAAAATCAGCATCAGTCTGCATTACGGACAACAGACCCACCTCCCAACGACACGACAGGTGTTACAAAGCAGGACAGGCAAACACATGCAGGAGTGACCCTTTCCCAGCACACTCTGCACAGCCTTAAGAAGTCTGTCTGTACCTAGACAGGCTTTGTAAGGAAGGGCATTGCCAGAAACAAGCCCCTGAGCCCTGAAGTCTTCCTAAACATTTGACGGAGGAGAGTCACCTATTACAGCATCTTTTTGACATACCCGTCACTCACTGCTGCAACAGAGACAGTGACAAGAGCTAAAGTATGTCCTGGGAAAACCTCAGTGACACCGTGGAGAACAAAAAACACTAAGTCACGAAATTCCATCCAGCTCCAAAGCAATTTGGGAGAGAGCTGGGAGAAGCAAACCTCACCCAGTCATTGACTGGAGCAGCCAACCAACTGCAGCTCGACTTTCCACATCTAAATTTCACTTGCTGCTCCCCAGCATCTCTGCCAAGAAAGTGCCACAGGGATTTTTTTTTAAGAGTTCAACTGTTAGTTTCTCCCTCCTCCAAGCAGACACATTTCACCTGACCTTGACTCAAAAGATGTGAAAAAGGCCAGTTTTATCCATTGCTTCAAGTTTTTAAAAGCCATACACCTAGAATGTGTTTAAACTGCTATATACTTGGGTCTTATGTTCTCCTAAACTACAAGATTTAGTTTTCCCCCTGAAACAAATCATATTTAAACAAAAGCCCTAAAGATGTTTTTTCCTACGCTGCATAAGATTTGGTTCAGTCAGGCTGCATTTCCAGTTCTGGGAAAACAACCGGGAAAGGAGCCCTTCCTCACCAGGTTCCTCTTATACCTTTGTTGTCTGATGGGCTGTTCTCATTCTCATCCTCTGAAGGTATCTCTGTCCGGATGCTTTCTTGAAAATGGTTGATTTCCTGCTCATTGAATGATTGCTCTTCATTGGACGTGGGCTGACACACCATGGAATCTTCCGAAACTAAGGGCACGAACAAGTCCGACATTGCTTCTTGAGGCCTGTTCTCCAAGTCACCGTTACGTTGACTGTAATTACAGCTACGGAAGTTCTCCTTCTTCTGAGCGTGAGGGTGATCGCCACAGTCATTGGCATTACGAAGGTCGTCCTCGAGTCGCACAGACCCTTGATTGCCGGCTGGAGTCAGTCCGTCATTTGTACCACTCCATTGCAGTTTATTTCTGTTGCACTTTTTCCACGCTGCTTTCCATGAGAATAGATTGCTCTGGTACAACAGCCTCCGCTGGAGGAGTGGAAAGGAGAAGATAGCAGAGTATGTCTAAACAAAGTAATAGCTGAAGCTGTTCAAGGGGGCCCTGACAATGTAACTGTACACGATCATTAATTCAGTCTGTAACAGCAAATTTCTGAGCCTCTTTAGAGAGTAACACAAACAGGTTAAGTGACCCTGGCCACCTCTACTGAAGGTGCTCGCTCTACTCAAACCAGTGTGAGTGAAAGGACAACGCTGTGCTATTTTAGCAATACTTCAGGTCCATACCTGTCTTTTTGCTGACATTTTCCTCCGGAGGACTAGCTTTTATGAGCATTTCCAGAGGGCTCTGAGCTTCCTCCTCCTCTTCAGGTGTGTCTGCCCAGGGCTTGCTTCCTTCTCCATTTCCTCTATCTCTTGCATTCGTTTCTCTAACAACTCAGCCTGTCGTTTCTGCTTCTTTTTCAACTTCTTTTTCTTATTCTTTGACATTTTGTCAGCCTACACAAAAGCAGAGAAATTGACTTAGCATTTCATATTCCAGTAACTCTAAAATATGTCGAGTTTTAATTTATTCTGGAGTTGAGGAAGCAGTCTGAGGTGAAAACTCCACAGACAATTCTTCTCTCAAATAAAAAGCTGGTATTAAGGGTTGGGAGCAGTTGTCTGTGGCTCTCATCAGTCCGTTTCTGTCCTGACTTGAGTATTCTCCAAATGAGGGATCTCAGACTCCACAGACAAGTCACTTCCACAACAGACCTTGAGACCACCAAAAAGACAACTCGTCCTGGGGATGTACAAACTAATAGTACTTACATCTCCAAGACAGCCCTGAGCCTGCGTCTATGACAAACAAATCACACTTTTCCTTCCGACAGGAGGTTGCTTTCCCTTAACGCTGACTGCATCATGAAACCACGTGCTAGGCACTGTAAGCAGACGGATACTTACACACGAAAGCTGTGACTCTTACCGGTTTTGGCTGTGGTGCAGTGCTCACTGAAAGGGAAAGATCACTACATTAGTATGTTTATATTCAAAAACTGCAACTGCATTATCTTAATGTAAGCTCTTTCCTATGTGGTTTGGCATCAACATTTTAAAGGTATCAGCAAATGCTACTTTGAAGGCTCATTTCTCTACAAAAGCACAGCATGAATAAAGGAGGAGAACATTAAATGAGTAAATGCCTAATTAAAATTCCAGGTAGTAGACTTGCTTGACTGATATCAAAGACTTAAACTTCCTGTCATGCAGCTTCATTCACTGCATGTGTTCTGTACGCAGCGTACTGAAGAGAAAATGCAAACTAAAACATTAAAATACGGAAGTTAAAGAAGCTTCCCTACGCAAGGCTACGATGGGCTCAGCTAAACATCAGCGGTAAGATTGAGACTGACAGAGCCTTCCAGCACACGCTGCAGTAATGAGTGATGACTGGGGGAGTGAGGGGGAAATTGCACCAATTTTCTGGAAAAAAGCACCTGCAGAGCCCGATGGTGGGGGAGCCCCTGATCTCTGCCACTCTGTAGCTTCTGCAGCCAACCTACGGATATACTGGTCGTTAACACAGGAGGATGTTCTCAGGTTTAATATCTGTATGAATGATTCGGCATTTTGTGTGCAAGTAATCCAGACCCTGAAGGACCTGCGGAGAGGAGGGAGAGAAGGAAATTGATCATCAAAATGCAAAAAATGAGCAAATTGAGAGTGAAGAGAAAATGCAGCATTGCCTGGGATGACCAGTGAACCTAATGGATTCCTGGGTTTGAGAACACGCTAGATTACAGCTCATGTGATAGTGGACACTACTCAGTCCCAGAAAATATAGATTCACATCCAGATTTTAGCTATGAATTTAAAATACTGTCGTCTTTACCTTCATAACTTCCCACAGTTGAAAACCTAATCTTAATACCCCACAATAAATTCATGCTTCCCTCCTCCCCTCCACCTCACATGTAGAAAGATGGTTTCTTCCTAGGCAACCAACCAGTAGGAAGAACAGGTTTCTCTGGCTCTTCCCATCACTAAGCACTGTCACTGTAACAGAGTTTTAAAATTATACTTGCATTTATGAGGAATAACCAGGGTAAGAAGAGGGTAAAAGCAAAGCCAGCCTCCCATCATGGTTTAAGTGTCAGAAAATAAGTATCTGTAGCAGAAAATAAGTATCTGTAGCAGAATGTTTTTGCAGTACAGAAAGGAAATATTAACCCAGTAATGATTTTGTTGCATGAGAGAGATCTCACTTGTATGTTTTTGTATTTTTGGATCTGAGCAAGATCAGTGAAAGTTCTCACTGGGTCGAGGGGAAGAGCGCAGAACTGGAACTTACCTGTTTGATGATCTTTTTCACACAAGGGAGCGGAAGGCCCTGATAATTTGACTTGATGATCCACTTCAGGAGATGATGCCCTAGGACTTCAAACACCATACAGATATCTGGAACTCGGTCAAGAACAAAGACGGCCACTCCGACCCAAGGAGCCCTGAATTCCCAGGACTGAGGATCAAAAGAAATCCACAGCAGTTAAGCGTTTTATACTGAAGCACCCTCATTCTCCTGGCACAGCTCAGCGAAGCTGCCTTCCGTAACAGCACCAACCCACCCTGCACAACAGTGTCGTTTATCTAAAACCCAAAATCCAGAGGATGGAGTTGCTTAGGACCGTGGTCCCAGCGCAGCCGTAGCAATCTCCTGCTTTGCCTGGGAGCCAGTTACTTAAGCAGGCGAGCATTAGTATTTCCTGCTAGTACTGAGACAGCTTCAGCCAACAGCGTACGTTTTGGAACAGCCCAGGCTCCTGCCCCAGGCAAAACTTGGTGCCAGATCTCTCTGAACAAGCATTACCTGAAAAGATAATAGAATTTCCATTTCATAAATCATCTTCAGCACAACGAAGTTATTTTCTCCACCCTTCCTTGCCTCTTCACCAGCAAAACAAACTTTGACAAGCCTGGACTTCAGCAATATTTACATTCTCTGCTTTTTGTCTGGAAAATCTCAACGGCTGCAGTCGCCCTAGTGACATGTTCAGTATTGTGCCTTTGCTTCAGAAGCCAAACTTCTAGGAGTTTATTAGGCTGCTCTTCCTCTACGCTGGCAGAAAGCATGTGTGTGTTTCACAAGAGGGAAAGACATACAAGATGAAATCAACCTTTACTTGGTGCTGGGTACCAGAACAAAAGTTAGAGGAAACAGACCATGGGGCTACTGTTTTCTGGAAGAGTTAGAACATTAATAAGCTACAGCTCCATTCCTCAAGCTTAGTAATTCTCACTGAAATAAAATACAAGGTACTGCAAAGCAAAAAACATGCACAAAAGTCCAATTTCCAAATTTTCAGGGTGCATTACTAGGACTTGCTACAAATCTGCCCGTTCTGAGAAACTGCAGGGATTCTCAAGCAATACACCTCAACAACGTCAATAAAGTCCAAGGCAAGATGTTTCCGTGACTGGAAAGCAA
The DNA here is from genome assembly GCA_009769605.1 of Bucorvus abyssinicus. NCBI lineage: Eukaryota > Metazoa > Chordata > Aves > Bucerotiformes > Bucorvidae > Bucorvus > Bucorvus abyssinicus. Next base: position 3,790,278 of record CM020055.1, read on the forward strand.
CCTTATTATCAAGTTACAGAGTGCCTGTGTTTGCTATTTTTAATTACAGATCTTAACATTTTGTACTGCTTTACTTAAACAAGGGGTTAGTAGCCAGCTGCTCGCAAAACAGAGGGGCTGAGACAGATGGGCTCTGGTAGCCCAGAGGCACCTCGGACACTCAGTCCTGATTCACACCCCGATGCAGCCGCCCCAGCTCATGTTAAAAGCATGACTAAGCAGCGCCGGCTCCAGGATCGACACACATTGTCTGGCTAGATGATCATTCTGGATGTGAGCTTAGCAGGCAGCTTTGAGAAAGACGATTCCGCCATAGGTTTCCTCAGGCAGAGAGGGGGACACCTGGGCATCGCTCACCAGCCCCGACATGGCAGTTACCCAGCGAACTCCGGTCTTTATGCAATTCTCTGCCTTCACTCCACGAAAGGATACGAGAACCATTAACTCCTGAAATCTTGAAGTCATCCAGTAACTGAACGACTCTCTCTTTGCTTGGATCATTTGGATCACTGTTGCGGACCTGCAGAGAAAAAGAGGATTAATTTTGGGTTCCTTGAGGTAATTACCAGGCAAGAATATATTCTAAAGTCAGATCTACTGCACTGCCATTAGGTTCCTATCCAAATTCTTTGCAGCTAGATGATCCTGAAATATCAAGCACATGACTAATGTGAACTTCCCAAAATGAATTAAAAAAAAAAAAAAAAATTGACCCCCACTCCCAGGCACTCACCGATTTGAGCAACTTGATTTCATCCAGTGCTGTTTCTGTGTAGTGCTCTGCGCTCTTCACCACCTTCATTGCCACAAACCGCTTCCCTCTTACACACATGGTAAGTAAATTGGAGACTGTTAACGCTCATGCAAAGAACGTTCTCCAGGATTAGTCTAACTCTTTTGCATGCAAGAGAGCTACTTGTTTAAGGCATCATGGAAAAATAAGGTTAAACACTCATGAAGATTGTCTTTGGGGCTCTTTTTATAGAAACATCCATATTAGTCACTTCTCATAAAACAAAATACTAGGTTAGAGGCTGCTGAGCGCTTCCCCACACACAGAGTTGTCCTGTTAACCCTCCCACATACACGCAACATCCAAAGCAACTGCTGCATTAGGATATGGACAGCTGTGGTTTGGGGTTTTATTTAGAAGTAAAAAGATGTTTTCTGACGATGTTAGTGCAATGTTATTCGAACAGGACTTACTGGAGGTCCCAAGCCAGCCACACAGTGGAGAAGTGGCCCCATCCCAGCTTCCGGATGACGTGGTATCGCCCATTAAAGAGATCTCCTATTTTCACAAGGTGATAACCCCCTAGAAACACAGGGAGAAGTTGATGTTATGCAAGTGCTGAAGAGCAGGTATGTGGAACAAGCATCACAACTCGAGGCAGACTTATTTGATGTGTTTAAATTTTTAATATAAACAAATGAAAATGTTTCTCTAATTGGACCTTGCTAGAACAAATATACAGCACGTTAGAGAAGAGCTGCAACAGCCCTCTAGTTGGTCTAAAAGTTTGAATAGAATAAACTAGAATGACTGTCTTTCCCTCTTTTTTTAACGTAGGGCATCACTGCAGCACCACAAAAGAGTACTTCCTCAGTGCAGGTGCTTGAAGCCTGCCAGACTGACCACCTCTGGAAAACAGCTCATGATGCTCTGTAACAGGCTCTCACAGCTAAATACCAGCGTTGCTTCTGCACGCTCTGTCCTCACAACACGAGAGTACCGCACCCAAGATCCCAGTGGAGTTTCTCTTGCAACTGCTTTCCTGATTGAATGTGCTTTGCCATTTAACGTCACCACTGAAAGCGGGGAAGTCTCCTCCTGTAACCCTGCTGTCTCTCAAGCTGGTATCTATTAGGACTGAGCAGAATGATTTCATGATGGAAGTAAAGACATGAAAAGCCAAAGACACGAGGGAACTGGCAGAAAACAGAACAAAGAGAAGAATCTGTGATTGTTAAGGCATAAATTTTTGCTAGAACCTGGAATTACAGCCCAGATTCCAGGCGCGTACTGTTCAGCTGTGGTCAGCAAACACCACCCATGAAACACATGCTTTGCCAGGAAGGTTCATCTCCCCCAACTGACCGATTTGCAAACAGGACACAGAATCGCCACCCATTACTGCCTCAGCTCCAGCAGCAGACGTCCCCTCACTAAAAGACTTCAGTTACAACGGTAACAGATGCACCACTTGCCAGCTCACAGAATGGCTTTCCTCTTGCCCCTTGCTTTACAACAAGATCCCACAAATACTCGGGTAGCACGCTAAAAGCGATGTAAATGCTTTGAAGTAAACCACTGAAGTGTAAGAAGCATTGCAATTCAAGCTCAAACATTGCAATTTGAGCAACTACAATAAGTAGTATCACAGTAGTTGTCTCAAAGCGCTTGGAGGTGAGGGCACACGCTTGAGCTTCAACTAATCGATCAGTTGAACTTGTATGGTCAGTGCTCTGTCTTTTTTAATTATCTGCTGTGTTAAAAAACAGCTTGACCCTTTTGATATTAAATACATACTGTGCTACTTGCATTTGCTCTGTATTTAGTTTCTACTCAACAGAAACAGAGGAAGACTATTTGCAGACACAAAGTTATCTGAAGAATGGATAAGATGATCTTCAAAAGAAAACAGCAAAGAATTTCACAATGTGATCATCAGAAACTGATTTGATAGTGTCCTTCTGATGAAAATCAAAAGAAATTGAGGCTTCAACTGAACACCTGAAGTAAGAGGGAGGCTATTTCAGTCTCTGTAGATGGGAGATCAATGGAATTTCCCAATTACATTGAAAACCCTGCACCTTAAACAGGCAAGTTCTCACCTTTGCAGTAATCGTTTGGCTCCTGTTCATCGTCGTCCGATCCAGGATTTCCTCCTCTTGCTCGGGAAGATCATTCTCGGTCTGTGCGGCAGGGCCCCGGTGCTGAGGGTCGGGTCTGGAAGAGAACACACTGCACATCTCACACATGGCACTCTTAAACTCCGCAGCTTTCAGTGCACCTGGGGGATGGCTGACAATGGAGGGGATGCAATAGTTTAAGGTGTTACCTCACGTATTTTAAAGACTAGTATCAATTCTCACTTTTTTGGAAAAAAATTAAACCAGCATTTTAGAACTTGTGCCTTTTGTCCCTTTCACCTTCGAGATCACATGAACATTTAACAATCCTGCTTCCAACACTTTAGAACTGTAAAATCCCTAATGCTGCCCTTGATTTCCCCGTTCTCATGTGGCAGGCTGCAGAGTCCACCTCTTCGCTGAAGGTCTGAAGTTTGTACAGTTGTCTGAACTACGGAGAGTGAGAGTACACAGAGCAGATGTTCTGTAAAGCCTTCTGAGAGCTTGTGACCGCAGAGGGATTGAAATCAGGCATTGAGGTGGTATTTTTTTTTCACTCCCACATTCATAAATTAAAACATTAATTTTGTGCGTTTGACTTTTCACCAAACGTGCTACTCTAAGTTCCTGCTTGTGAAGATCACGCTGGCAAAGGCCACCAAGCTGCTCTCGCACATTTAAACTGCGTTTGAGTTCCCTGAGCTTCAACATATTGTCACCCCCTGTGCCCCGACCCCTTTGTGGCAGCACTGCCGACAGCCAAACAGCTTGACACAGCAATACCAAACCAGCTAAGTTACTGACTTCACAAAGCATTACAGGGAATGGTTAATTGTCTATAAAGCTTCATATCCTTTTGTACAAAGCAAGAATTTATAGTGAAAACGGTGCCTACAGACCATTTGCACTGGGGAGATTCAACGGCAGAGCACTGCAGGATGTTAACATTAAGTTTTCTTTACACAGAAGTACGAGACATTAAAAAAAGCTGGAGGTGTCCAAAGAGGTTGGCAACAAATTCCTTTACAGCAATGACGTACAAGCACGAGATAACATTCATTAAAACGAGCTCCCCTGTCAGCCTGAATTAGCGGAAGTTTCTTGGGCTGAAACTATTGTTCCAGTGGAGCAGCAGATACCTACAACACCTACACTCTGCTGAGACTTCCTACGTGAAATACGTTACTACACGTTATAGCTACCCATCTTACACAGCTACGGAGTGTAAAGAGGAAGAAATCACACGTTCCAACCTGATTGCGACTAAACTTGTAGCTGTTTACAATTTGGAACTGCAGTTCATTAGAGCAAAGAGGAGCTACAAAGGTCACTCCAGGCACAACCAAACCACCCGACATTTGTATCGGTCTGTTTTCAGAGCTAGTAAGTCCTGCTGATTTTTTAACTCAGGAATAGATAAGCAACATGGGTTAGTGGTCCCTGCGAGACTGCCACACAGCCTGTCTCGGTGCTGCCCGGCTAACGAGGCATTTATTAACAACCCCGCGGCTTGATCCAGCTCCAAGAGATTTCGTATTCAGGCTCCTTCTCCCATAAGCCACAGAATTACAAGTTGGGGGTCGGAAGAAGGAAACCAGGGAGGGAGAGGGAAAAGCTTGGAGGTCAAAGAGCTACCTTAGAACTGCTGCATTCCTTTGGAGACAGCTGAGCTAGGAATAAAGTCACAGACTCCCCCAAATGAGGAGCAGGCAGCAAAGGGCCATGGACAGGACGGATGCTCAAACATAACAAATCCTGTGGACAGGTAAAGAGACCCAGAATACAGAACTGTCAGAAAGGAGAATTTAAGGCCAGCAGCCACACCCGTGGCGTAGGTAGTAGAGAGTCATTCTCCTCAATGCTGTTTAAAGATTTTCACTTTTGTAACTGCACAAGATGTGGGGGATTAGAATGGATTCACAAGAAAATTCATCTGAAGATCCACTGATGCAGAGAGAACCTCACGCCATTCTGCAGTACCAGCGCTTCACAATAACAGTAATTTCACGCATCAGGGAAGAAGTTACTGGAAGCACTCAGGCCCATTCTCTTGGGAGCTTTCTGCACCCCTCCTAAGAAGGGGCTGACAAATGATGCTGCTGACAGTCTCGTACATGACACACCCTGTAGCCTACATTCGAGCCTGTCCTGGGGATCCAAAAGCATTTCACTTCATTATTATAATCTGTTATACCAGCTACTGTGACAGCGAGCCGTATTCAGGTCACATACATTTCTACAGTGCTATTATTTCCTTTATGAAATCACCTCCAAAACACACCGCATTCCTTTGCCTTCCTGTGAAAATTCATTAGTAATAATACATATAGGTAATAATACCAGAAATCCCTGATACACAAACCCACAACGCTCCTCTGTCTGCTTCGCTCACAGACAGCGCTCTAAAAGGCACAAAAGGCTGCCAAAGACAGCAGAAAAATCCAGACTTGGTTTTTAGGATGACATTGAAACAGCTGACAGCAATACTGCAAAATGCAGAGAAAATACATAAAGAGCCTAAGAAAAATGGTTACTACTTTACACATCAAAAATCAAGTATTCTACGGTCTATTTTTATAGCCCCCTCTGTTCTGCTTAAGAACACCTTGATCACATTATACTTTGCTCTCTCACTGGGCTAATTAATCAGAGTTAACTGGATTTGCAGGGTCTCTCAAGAGCTATATATTTTACTCATTTTGCTAAGGCAAAATGCTAGATTTTTTTATGGAATTCACGTGAACCCACATCTAGAGACCCTCCCCAAAGTCCTTATTCTCTCAGGAATGCCTGAAGAACTGCAAATTCATGAGACAAAAAAAAAAAGAGCATAAGGTAACCTACCTGCATGAAGCACGGCCTCCCATCGCTAAAGATATTACTGAAGACAGCCCAACCGTTTTGGAAAGAGCCATTAAAGCCTGGCTGCCACACTGTGCAAGAGGCAGGGGGACATGGGCGGCAGGTGGGGGGGCTGCTACTTCTGGAAGGCAGCGGAGCTTTGTGCAGGGTGAGGGAGAAGAGGGCTTCGCCTCCAGCAGCCAGCTGCAGCTGCACTGCGCTGCATTGCAGGTACGGGGCTCGCAGCGAGGCTGGGCTGCTGGTGGCTCGGCCTCCTGCAAATTCAGTCAGGGGGTGAGCCTGAGAGAGTCATCTCCTCCTCCTGATGTTTACCTGTCTCAATCTTCCCTCTAATGAAATTAGAAATTCAGGCAGATCCTTCGTTTCATCTTCCTGAACCAGCCGGTTTTATTTGCCTATTCAATACTCCACCGGATTCAAAGACAAGGATCGTGGTAATTGCCAACAGTCCAACCCTTTTGATACAGAAATGCCAGTGCGATTGCAGGGCGTTCAAAGGAAAAATGCGTTTTCTGAAGGAATTCCAAACCTCCCCATAAAGAGTTACAAAACAAACTTAGCCTTTATGCTGAAAAGTAACAGGGAAAAAGCAGAAGGAGTCGAATCTCTTTTAAAAAGGTGAACTGAGTATTTTTCACAGCAGCAGGCACTTAAGATCAGCCTCTGATGCAGAATTACCAGCCATTTCCTGTGCCTGTTTATCCTGCTGGTTTATGTAAGTGATAGGGGAAACAAGTCAGCAGCAACGTGACAGAGCAAGTAATAATTTAGAGATTTTCCCTGCCACAGAGGACAGAGCTTTATTACTGACAGGGTTTATTAGCGAAAGACGCCCTGAAGTTTTCAACCAAGAGATTTAAAGAAAATCAGATTCACCTGACTGTTCATCTGAAATATCTGCACCTCAAAAGCTCGCTGAAGTTTGAACATCCTCCTAATTCAGCGTTGCCAAACCTTTTCATATTAGAGGCAGTGCAAACAACATGCAAAATTTTCCTCTGTAGACGAGATTTTGCTCCATGTTCAGTTGAATACATCACCCAACAACTCTGCTCGCCGCTCCAGTGCGCAGCAGGGATGGTTATGTGCAGGAACGAAGATTTCAGTCACTCACTTATTCCTTACAAAAGGTGTTCAAAGAGTTTGGAAAAAACCACTTTTGTGCTCTCTTGCCAGTTTCCCATAGAATCACTGATCTGGTCCACACACTAAAAATCAGGTAAAAAAGCAATTAAGAAGCCTCGACCACACATCGTGTGTTCTTAGGGATCTACACAGAGGTAAAGGAGAAGCTGGGAGACCACAGTCTGCCCCGTGGGGACAGACAGCGCAGTGAAAAGCAGCGTTCTCCGTGCTTTCACCGCGCGGCCCCAGCGCGGGCTCCTTCACTGTTCTCTGGACATCGCCTAGTCAAACCAACCCAACAGCCAAGCCTCCACACGCAGCTTCACCATCAAAACTCAAAACTTGTTTTCTTCATCCAATAACTTACATAATAAAATGCCTGGAGAGGTGTTTGGTTCTCCTGCTGAAGAGGACGAAGAGCAACTTCAAACCCCTATTTCGTACAGGAAATCAGTATTGCTCCTTGTCCCCAAATCAGCAGTACTGTCCATGCTACCTAGCCACCTGCTTGGCCCCAGTACAGAAGCAGACCCCTTCCAGCACGGCTGGCAGCACACATTTAACCCCAATCACTTCTGTCACACCCATCATCCTTAGACATGTGCTAACAAAGATCCTCTCCCGACTCCTCTTCACCTCGCTTTGCTGTTCCCTTGACACTCGCAGGGATGACGCCCGTCTGCAGGAAATTGCCTCCCTAAATGATATTTAAGCCGCCTGCAGCACAATCTTTATAAACGCTGTCATTCCTCATTTGTGAGCTCAAGTGACACACATGAAACATCCCCAAACAGATCTAAACTCGGTGAACATACGATTAATGACAGATCCAGCTCATAGTGCAGGAGATGCAGACAAATGAACCATAAACCCCCTGGGACTCTTCCTGAAGGAAGCGTTGCTTTCCAGTTGAACCACCCAGCCAACCATTTCCAGGGCAGTACACCCACCGCAGCCAGGTCCCGCTTCACCGTTAACAATTCCTTGTTTTCATTTGGGGAAGAGGAAAAAAAAAAAAAAGGCTCCATATGGCACAGCGAAGAGCCAGGATTTAAAACCTCTCCCATTTTCACACCCGCGCATCAAGACAATGTCTCTTTAAGGGCAGCCTGCATCTCATTACGGTTCCTCACGGGGCCTATAATTTCCAGATCGTGTTAAGGCACATCAAGTCAGAACGGCTGCCTCTGGTGCCAGCCTCCAGCACGCTCACGCACAGCTCGGCTGGCAAACCTCACGTTCGATAAATAGACTCAAACTTTACGATGAATTCAGGTCTGAAATAAGGGTATTTTCCTGCTCACATGCACTTCACCTTTCTGCTCAAGAAATTTGTATTTGCAGGGATGCGGGGGAATTCTAAACCATAGATTGTGAGAGATCATACGGTCTACAGTCCATATTATTCTGGGATGACTGCAATGCGCTCACTCTCGCATCCCTCTTTTTCTGAATAAAGAACTGGTGTTTTCTCACAGCATGGCAGATCCTCAATCCTTGCTGCCATCCCACAGCCACAGGAATACCTTTGTCAAGAACTTCAGAGGACTGGAGACGGTCTAACCCTTAGTTTCAAAAGACCAGAGCTCGGATGCATCAAGACATGCGTCTGTTCAGTGGGTCTGTGGGAGTTCTGTTTGAAGAGAAGTACTAATGAGTTTCTCATGAGAACGGTATGAATGCCCAAACGACAGAGGCCATCAAGTTCCTTGCTCCCCAATCCCACTCCCCCACAGCATCACTAAACGAGCTGTTTGCAGAACTGCTATTCCGGGTATTACAAACCACGGGACTTTCATGGAAACCTGCAGATCTTCAGTCATGTCCTGTCCTGGTCCGACAATCACTGCTGTATTTGAACAAAAAGTCCTGGGGGTGATGCATTCTGACTCTACCTTAAACTTACGTCCAAAATACTTATGACTTAGCACTGGTAAGGAAAACATAAGCCAAGATCCTGATCCCAGGCACCGTTTTGAATAAGGAAGCTGAGGAAGAACCTGTCAGAACTCCAGGGCTCCTCAAGACAGCAGGAAAGTGGTACAAGCAGTAACAAACTGGAAAGTATCAGACTCCACTGGGAATTTTCTGCTCCTCAGACCACATAGATGGAAAAATTACCACCTTCCTTACACAGAACTGCTGGTGTTATGCATAAGTAGCCCAACTTTTCCTGAAACATCCAAGACACCGGACTTGCTGAAACAGAATTATCATCTGGGCCTGCAATGAAATAAATACCTGTCATGTACCTGTTGGGCAGACCTGTAGCCCATTCTAGTAATATGCTTATTTGCTTTCATTTCAGATAAAATTAGCTACAACCCAGAACTGTTTGTTCAGTTCCTTCTCTGCTTCTCTAACCGCTCTGAATCCAGATGGGGTTTTTAGCCCAGTTTTTAACTCTGGGTCAACCCCGGTAGTAACCCCAAGAGTCATTTTTTTCCTAGGCCAAAGAGAACAGTTTGAGCTTCTGAGTGTTTGCAACAAACACAGGCAGAAAAAAAGCCCTGCTATTTTACTGGCAGTTATGGTCTAACAGCCACAAGTGCCTGATTCCATCACCAATTCCCAGAGCCATGAGTAAAAGCACATCTCAATTTGTATTATCCTTCAAACGGAAGCTCGTATTTTCGAATAGAGCATAGTTTGGAAGCAAATACCAGATCTTCCTCGTGTATCGGGCTTTCACTCATAGCGTGACAGTCCCACAGTGTAGGAAGTTAACCTCTTGCAAATGAAACCATGTAGATGGCTCCAGCATCACTTCAGTCAGGAGCAGACATTCTGTCCACACTAGAGTCAACTCAGAGCGACGCTCCCCTCCAAACAGCACGTGGGGCCTTCAAAAATCACCTGTCTTCTCCTGTTAGCCTGCACGCTTCCTGAGTGGGCTTACACATGTGAGCTAGACCTGCACGGCAAGAAGCAGCCACTCGTGCCAATGAAAGGTTGAACCTTTGGGACACCCATCACGCCTTCCTCCTGCTGTAGTCATGGACATCCCCATCCCACACAGCTCAGGGAACACCACAACATGGGATTCCACTTTCAGCTCCCTGGAAGTCACACCAGGAAAACCAGCATGAGAGCTGTTCCCAGGAAAGCACTGAGCAGCTCCTCCAGCTTCTGAAGGGACCAGCGCAAATACGCCCAACACATCGGTTTGCCACTGCTGAACTCCAGAGATATTATTAACTGCTTCAAAGAACTCCAAAATCTCCTGCATTTTGGGACAACTGGGCAGAACCACCTGAAGCACCTCACGAGTTAACGCTGCCTGAAGAGTTTACAGTCCAAGTTATTCAAGTTTTACTAAGAAAGCTTATAAGCCTACAAGCTCCTTTTTTAAAGACAGGCTTTTTTTGAGTGCCTTGGGAATCAGCTGTTAGTGCTCGAGATGTTCACACCTCGTGAATGATAACATTAATACATGGCATACTTCAGAGAGCTTTCAGCACAGCTATCTCTTGGCAGCAACACGCGCTGCAGTAGCCTACGTACCACACTCCCTGTGTTTATTAGCAACTACAGCTTTGACATGCGTATTTTCTGACATATTCTTAATATTAAGGAAAAGGCCAAAGAGAGCTTGCCTCCTCATTTTCTAAAAATAATTTGAAGCAATTTTAATTCTTGCCTTTTGGTGGAAAAGACTGAGATAAAAAGAAACTGACATCACAGCTTCACTCAAGGCCACAAAGCAACCCAGTGACAGTCAACATGAGGACTCAGGATCTCCCCGTATCTAGGGCTGCTTGTTGTCCCTCCAAGGCATTCAGCTGTCACTCTCCCTGCCCTTCCTCCTCCTCAGTTCTCACGGAAATGGGAGCTGGGCAAAGGTACAGAGCCACCACATTCTTCCAGCTCCACAGTGGCAGGCACAGGACTGACGAGCAGGCTGAGCAAGTAGAAGCTTCCTAAGCAAAGACTTGAGACAGTTGGTTCAACGATTCTCCCACATTACCAGAAGATTTGGGGTAGTTTTACTGGAGTGGGAAGACAGGTACCTCACCTTCAGAGCACCAAACTCTCTGCAGATTATAAATGCACTCACTCCTTCACTGATATCAAATAAAGCATTAAGTCAGGAAGGACGTGAAGGAATAGCAACATCCTGAATTGATGGAAGATTAAAAACATGGTTGACCTTCCCATAAAAATAAAAAAAATCTTATACACGAAATCGTAATTAGTATTTATGAGAGCTTTCTTTAAATAACCACTTTAGGCTGGTCTTGTCTGAACCTAAATAGCATCAATTCTAACTACTGAATGATAAAAAAGCAGTTACTTCCCAGCTTTGTACTATACACAGTCCTTTTCAACTGTTTTTTTTTCTGTTTTCAACCAAACCGGGTTGATGGGAAAACTTAGAGCAGGTGCAGTTCTTTTCTAAAGTGAAGATCTTTTGAATTGCTTTAAATCCCTTCAGCACATTCTCTGCATTTTTATACTTACCGTAATGAGATAATGCCTAATACTTACCAACTTAACCTTTTCAAATCAGTTCTTTCATGCTTTTTACTGCCCTTCATATAGAAAAACAGTAACACGTGACCTAACCAGCTACCACAGAACATTAGACATTAAAAGGACATTCTGTGTGGTTTCAAGTTTAGATTTTTATGGAAGAAGTCTTGCAACAACCCAGTTAAGCTTATTTTAGAAGATTTAACTAGAGCAGCTTTATATTTAAATAGCATAAACGTTGTGCAACTGCACCTAAAGTTAGAGGCTGACACTGGGTTCTTTTTGTTGTACAACATAAAGCATTAAGTACATGAAGTTTCTTCCATTTCTGAGGCAGGACCTAATAAACCTACAGTACCAGAACACAAAGTGGAAGAGTGTCCTTTAAGAAGATAAAAGCAGCGCTTTTAGTATACTTCTCTGCTCAAATCAAGGTTAGTGGCAAGATGAACAGCTATCAATTGAACAATGGATCATTAATTCAGCAAATAGGATGCAGATAATGCTATAGAAAGAGGAGAGCTCTTCAACATCACCCTAATGCCACTTCAAGAAATACCAGGAACAGGCACAAAACAACAGGGAAACTTAACACACATCTCCCAAGGAGTTTAGTTAATGCTCTTCTCCCCTCAGAAGCTCTATCTCAAAACCACTCAATCTTTGCTGGAGGCAACCAGATTTTTTTTTTTAAAAATCCATGCAATTTGTCTGAGAAAGTGACTAAGAAGCGTTACTCTAGACCTAAAGAAAACCCCTCCAATTCCCACCCCCCAAAGCCTTACTCACTAAATACTTTTGGTTCCCAGGCACCAGCAAGCACCAAACCTCCTGAGGTACCAAAGATTTTACACAAATCAGCAGCATTTTACTGAGCGCACAGAACCAGCCCTGGGCTTCTCATCACCTTTCAGGAGAAAGGAATCCACGAGCAGCACTGAATGCAGTCGGGTGGGGGCTTTGTTTAGTATTTACTCGAGATTTTTTAATTTTTATATCTGCAGCCAAAAGCTCACCACATATAAAGACCTGTGAAATTCCTGTGGTAGGAGAGAAGCCACACGAGAGCATCAAAGTTAGAGACAGAAGTAAACAACCCACCACAGCGTTCTTACGGCAAGATTTAAATAGGTTTTTAAAAAGCGGGGGAGGGGGGGGAACAGAGTCAAAAGAAGCTGGTTTCTAAAGCCAGCTTTGGAGGCTCCAGAGAGCAGAGGGGACCCAGGCAGCCCCCCCCCGCCGGGCACGGCCTGGGGAAGAGTCTGCAAGGACGGGGCACCACAGGAAGCACGCCTGCAGCTCCACCACCCAGCTCCGGGGCAGATGGAGACAACCGAGACCCTCCTCACACAACGAGGCAGCTCTACTCCCCCGTCCGCAGCCCGCCAAGGAACCTCGACGAGGGGGGACGGTGAGGAACCGCGACAACCAGCCCCGGCAGAGAGCAAGGCGGCAAAAAACCCGCCGCCCCGGGCCACCAGCCGCGCCGGCTCCTGCCTGAGCCGCGAAACGTGCCTTCAATTAAACCCGCGGTAACAACCCGACCGGCCCGAAGGCTCTGCCCGCTCCGCCGCCGCAGGGCTCGGCAGCCCCTTCCCCGAGGGGAGGGCCGGGGCTAACAAAGCGGCGGCGGGTGCCGGCGGGAGGCAACGGCTGGAGCCGCCGCCTGAGGGGGAGCCGGGGGCCGCACTTACTTCCTCTGGGCCTTGTCCTTCTTGGCCTTGGTCCGCTTCTTCCGGGCCTGCAGCGCCAGCACTGAGGGAGACAAGGGCAGAGGGGTGTGAGGTGTGGCGGGGGGGGGTCGCCGCCCCGGGGGTTGGGGGGAGCCGAGGGGCCGCGCCGCGCTCACCTTTCCGCTCCATGGCCGCCAGAGCCGGTAGCCCCGGGTGCTGGGCGCGCGTGCGCGCTTCACACCCCCCCTGCGCCACGCCGGTCCGCGCCGCCAGGCGCATGCGCAGCCTCTCGCGCAGCCTCGAGCACCGCCTCGCGGCCCCGGCAACGGGCAAGCTGGAGCTGCCGCTAAAGCTGGATCTCGAGGTGGTGGCGGAGGCCGCGCCCCTTCGCCGCCGGCTTCTGCCCTGCCCGTCCATCGAGGGGCGGAGCTCCCTGGGCATCGGCCGCTCCGTGGCGGGCGGGATGGTGGCGACGCGCAGGCGCGGGCGGTGGGAAGCGCGCGTTTTGGAGACCGAGCCCGCGGCTGTGACGTCAGCGCCGCGCCTTGGTGACGGGCGCTAGGGAATCGTCACAGAGTTGTGGAGGTAGGACGAGGCCTTTGAACTTACCCGGTCCCAGCGTTGCCCCAGCACCGCCAGGCCCCACTGACCCCTGTCCCTCAGCACCACCTCCACACGGCTGGGAAACCCCTCCAGGGATGGGGACTCCACCACTGTCCTGGGCAGCCTGGGCCAGGCCTGGACAACACCAGTGGGGCAGAAATTGTTCCTTGGGGCCAACCTCAGCCTCCCCTGGAACAACTGGAGGCCGGTTCCTCTCGTCCTTGTTCCTGGGGAGAAGAGACTGACCCCGCCCTCGCTCCAACCTCCTGTCAGGGAGTTGTCAGAGCCAGAAGGTCTCCCCTGAGCCTCCTTTGCTCCAGGCTGAAACCCCCCCAGGTCCCTCAGCTGCTCCTCAGCACATTGTGCTCCAGACCCTGCTCCAGCTTCGCTGCCCTTCTCTGGACACGCTGCAGCCCCTCAATATTCTTCTGGCAGTGAGGGGCCAGAACTGAACCCAGGATTCGAGGAGTACTCTCACCAGTGCCCCCAGTACAGGGGGACGATCCCTGACCTGGTTCTGCTGGCCACACTAGTGCTGGTACACGCCAGGATGCCACTGGCCTTCTTGGCCACCTAGCACACTTGGGCCTGCAGGGCCTTTTCCCTGGGCGGTTTCCAGCTGTTCATCCCCCAGCCTGGAGTGTTGCCAGGGGTTGGTGTGACCCCAGGGCAGGACCTGGCACTTGGCCCTGTTGACCCTCAGCCCATTGGCCTCGGCCCATTGCTCCAGCCTGTCCTAGAGCACCTCTCACTCACTTCTGCTCAATGTGTAAAGCTTTGCCTTGAAAAGATTTGTAAACCGTGTGCCTTTAGTGGAATGAAATGCCCATTAGAATCAGAGATTCCTAATATTAAATTATTTATTTAATAATACCATGAAAAAAATAAACTTTTTGGCTAATGGGTTATCCAGGCATTTTGCTGTAAGTGCTGAACAAATAGGTGTGGTTTATAGTGTTTTTTTATTCACCTTGGAACTTTTGCCAGTCCCTATTCCTATCTGCACTTTTGGTTAACACTATTTTACTCCTAAAAACTTCTCAGCCTCAGTTAGAAGCACATTATATGGTCTATCAGGTTTCTATCAGGGATTCTCGCCCCCGTTCCGGATGAGAAGCCGGCAGAGGGAGTCGTGGCCATCGGCTATGAGCGGAGCACAATCCGTGTCTGCTCCGCTTGTGATTTCCAGGACACAGCATTTTTAAAGTGTGCCCGAGCAGATTATAAAAATTTTCACGGAAAAGCACATATATGTGAGTGCAATTTTGGAATACAGAAAAACCCTTCTCACAATTTGTGGTTGTTGCTCTGTTGCTCACTACAAGCAGGAGATGTTTTGTACATCTGCCTGTTCTCCTGCCAGAGTTCCGCGTGAGAAACTAGCACAAAATTTTGTGATGATAATACAAGAGAGGGGCAAATTTCAGCCTTGGCACAACTGCTGTGGCCAAGGTAACACTGAGCTGAAGGACTGGTGGGGTCCCCCCCGCCAGCACCGCAACAGCAACTTCCCACCTCAAAGAAGTCACAGTACAGACAACCACAGAAGCAGTTGTCATCTTGATTTATAGTAGCCTATGTCATCCCACATTTGTAATACATGACTCGTGCAGTTCGCTCTAGCGAGGCATGTACTCTGTTTCACCCTTCCGCTGGCCTTGGCCAGGTTTCTTCACGTGAGGCCATCAGACAGTATGTGGCTGGGTTTGGAAAGCAGTGAGCGTGCCGACGGGAATCGTATTCCCTCCAACAGTAGCTGCCACCAGAGTCTGAACCAGGAGCCTCTTGCAGAGGTCTCTGCAGAAGCGAGATATTCCTGAGCATCGTCAGTCCTGCCAAGTTCCTTCTACGATTCTTCTCATTTGAGACAGAAAAGCGCAGGCCAGGGCAGCACCTCAAAGGGTTGCTGAGCTGGGTCGAAGCCAAGATCCACAGCCAGCCTGGCACTAAGTTTTAAAGCAGAATAAATGCCCCTGAACTATGCCCATACAAAACTGGTTTATCTGCAGTGCAACACGCTGCAGTGCCCGGCCCCAAGGACTGCTTCTGCCACGCTCTGCATGACTCCTGAAGTGCTTCTATGGCTTCTGCAACCATTTATGCACCGGAGTAACAAGTTAATAAAATGACAGCAGCCTTGGGGGTGGTTATCTACACTTTGCACCGTCTGCGAAGATAGTGGGCGGGTTTGGGGATGTGTAACCTCTATTTCCACGCAGAGGGAGAGCTGCTGGGTTTCTGCAGCATGCCCTGCTGGGAAAACATCCCACGAGCTGGGAAGGACATGAAAAAGTTGTTGTGTGCACGAAACAACTGTAGTTGTTGCAAGTAGGTCAGGTGAGAACGTCAAGCTGCCTGCAAACGCGTGATTACAGACAGGCCTTTGAACTCTGTGGCTTTTTAGAGCTATAGGTGGAGTCCTTGGCCATGAAGTACGTGCTTTGTCACTTCACAGCCCGTGTCCATGGATTTGTGCTTGGCTCAACACTGGAGCCTTGTATACACGTGCGGGAGCGGAGTTACGGCACCGCACAGCTATAAGGGAAAAAGATCAGGGCTGTCTGCATTTCCTCGCAGCCAGCTGTTTGTTTTGCAACACGAGTACCCATCTTTTGAACGCTAACATACTGACGTCTGAGTTGTCCCCTGGTGCTCCACTCTGCGGAGTCACGGGGGTAGGAAGGAAAGATTCAGAACTTTGCGGAACAAGCCAAAAAAAACCCACCAACCTCTTAAGTTTGCAGTGGAGACTTTGGATGGTGCCAACAGCCAGGAATGTCATTTCACCTTAAATCAAGGCTGCTGTAGGAGGGCCAAGAGAATCTGGAAATGAGGGCTGTGCTCTTCACGGGTTTTTTATGACTGTTTTGAACAGAGCTGCAAGGAGCTTGGCATGAAGCCACTGTCCAAAACAATGCAGGGAAGCATATGTGGTTTGAGCATTACTCAACACCGTTGGAGCTTTCAGTTTTTCCTGTCTTTCAGTCCAGAAGGTATGAGGCTTCCAGGACTCGGTTTCCTCTACAGTAAGCAACTCCACACAGTAATGCTCGCTAAAATCCTTCACCACTGCAGTTTACCCATGCAGTACTGTGGCTTCCCTCCAGAAATGGCTTGGAAGCAGTAAGAATTTAGATGGAAGAAATTAAATATTAGAAGAACTCACTGGAATACATTACAGACAGTTTAATATTAATATTCATATTAGCCATCGTATCATCGCTAAAATCTAGCAGCCAGGAGCAGCGGTTCAGAACCTTGGTGTTGCTGCACATCCAGAAACCACAGACAACTGCCCAGCAGCAAAAAGTAGAGCTGTTCACACGCTAACAGCTCTAGCCCAGAGCACAGGATCTGTCCACATCATTGAAATCCAAGCTTTGCCCTCAAATGAGGTGTGAATGGTGGATCCATACACAGTGCTGGCCACCCATCCCAAATCCTGCAGCTCTTCACACCGAGCAATTTGCTCCAAGGGATGATCCTCCAGATGGGGGCATGGTGAAGCCTTGTGATGTGCATTGCTGGTTAAATGCTTCTGCGTCAGTGGAATCCTAGCTCACACCTCTGTACTGATATTCCTGCATCAGACTCTGGGGCTGATTTACAGAAAACAGAACCACGTTGATTTTTTCCCGTAAGTGCTGAGTGTATCTAAGTCTACAATTTTCCTGGCTCTTCACCACAAAGTGAACGCATTCCTCCATTCTTCACTACTTCAGTAAAGGACTACAAAAACATGAAAAAATATTTACTGGGATTTATTCTGGTGGACTAGAAGGGGACTGAGGAAGAAACAATGGACGGACACCATGTCAATGCAGACAATATCAACTTCAGCAAAGAGTTGGAGAGTAATAATAAAATGTTTTCTTTGAAGCTTTACATCATTCTAAATACATCTGAAAATACTGAAACTGCCTGCATGTAATCCATGTTGAAATATGGCTGATTAATTTTACTTACTAGCAAGCAATAAATCTGTAACAAGTGCTAAGTTACTTCTACAGCATTTCAGAAAAGAAGCACAAATAATTTCCTAGAATTAGCTACAAAACTAGGAATTATGTTACCCATTGGAACGTCTCTGCTCTCGGGGTAGCGTGTCTATTTGAAAATACTTGAAAGCAATAACATAAATGTTGATTTTTGTCTAGAACAGCAGAACTTCTGGAGGCATTAGGCAGGCTGTCTGCTTTAAGAACTCTGGAACAGAAAAAATAAAAAGAGGATGGAAGGCTGTTGCTTCGCTGTACCTTTCTCCTCTCTACTGAAATCCCAGTTCCCCCCCAGCTGTAATTCAGGGATTGCTGGTGTACTTCCATCTCTTTTCCCAGCCTGGCTCCTGGAACTTGGGTTGAAGGGGTGGAGTATCCCACTGCCAGAGAGAGCTTGGCTCTGCTGCATGCTGGGCTGAGCAGCAGATATCTGATACTGGCTCTTCATGCAGAAGTTTGTTGTCAGAGGTCTTTGCAGAGAAAAAAAATCTTGATTGCAGAGCAGCCGTCGTTCACGGTATGTACACAAACATCACTGTAAGCCAAGGGTGGCCGATTTGCCGAGCCGGTCAAGTGCAGTTCCCACGCCGAGGCGATGTCATGTGAGCGGCGAGAGGGCCCTGCTGGCGTGGGAGCTCGGTACAGTCCAAATCCCGGCTGCCAAGGACAGGAGCAAGCAGGGACTGCCAGCACCGATGTCCCAACCTGCCGTGGGTCCCATCTGCACCTCCAGCCCAGCCTTATCTCAGAGCGTGCTCCTGGGGAACCACTGTCACCTCCTGCCTGGTTGCTGCTCCCAATCATCCCTGCCACGTCCATTAAAGGGATGTTGGTGAATGTCTACTGTCACCTTCATTCTTTGAAGTTTTTTCTAAGGGGGACAGAGTCCGGAAGGTCACTGTCCCTGCATTAGTCTGTTCTGTACAATGCCAAGATAAGAGAGTTAAACAAGTTCCATGAGCAGCAGAACTCAAGAACCCTGTTTTCCTGCAGATGTGAATAGGTTTTTGCCTTCATTCTCTCCTCCTGCAGCCATAGGACCCCATCCTGGCTGTGCACAGGACGATAAGCCAAGGCTGGGTGCCTTCCCTAGGTGGGGCAATTACTGGAACCGCCGACTCAGAACAAGGGCTTTTCCTGGAACCTGCAGGAACAGTTTTTCCTGCTACCGTCTGCTCTATTCGAAGTTGGCTGCGACAGCCAGCAAGCCTAAAAATGATTGAGAGTGCTGACAGAAAGAGCATGTGCGGAAACTTCAGTTCTTCAGGAAACCAAGCAAGCACTGTCCTTCACTTCCCCCATCAGCCCCACGGGAGCTGGTGCAGTTACCTCTGGGAATAAAAATTGTGGAGCTTTTGCTCTGCCTTGGCAGGGCTCTTGCTCTGTCAGAGAAATGGAAACGATTTAAAATGCAATGAAGCCACAAAGCTCAGCTGCACGCCTTTCCAGTCTGCACGGGATGATGCCATTCCCCGAACAGGAACACAGGACTCAAAGAAACAAATTGGATTGTCAATCCATTGCAAAAAGTACCTGTGGAAAACGGGAGCATTCCAAAGAGCATCTGCTCTGCCCTATTTCCTCAGCCACACAGCAAGGTTTAAGTTGCTGACAGGATAATTTAACAACATGGAGGCTTAAATGTTAAGCTAAATATTCCACCTTCTGCAGTTCAGCCAGTGGTTCTTCAGCTTGGGGAATCTGAAACACCCCAACACTTAGGCCTGCATATAGATCCCTCAAGATCCATGCTCTGAACCGAGATGAAAACAGCCCATTTAGACCGGGGAACACCTTGAAGGTTCTTTCTGAACCTTCTCCAGGAGAAGCTGAAAAAAATCAGACCTATACAATGTCTTTAGTGTCCGTCTCTGCAGCGCTTTTGCCCGGCCTCATGCTCTGCAGGCACAGAAGTTTGGCAGCGCTGGCTTCACGGTTGGACTCGATGATCTGAATGGTCTTTTCCAGCCTAAATGATTCCGTGATTCTAACCCACGCTGCTCCAGTCAGCTCTCTGCAGGCACCAGGCGGTGCGAACCCGCAGATCCAGCTGGCACACCAATCCCGCACAGGCACCCCCCCCCCCGTGCCTTTGCATTCCATTTGGATGAATCGCAAATACTCTGTGTGCCATTTGTATGATGGCCCGTCAGTGCCGGAGCCTGGGGTGCCGCACGCATCAATTACGTGACCTCATTAACACCGCAGTAAAATAGGAGATGGTGTTTTGATTCCTCCTGATCTGGAAGAAAAACATACAAACACTACATCTAGGGGACAAAAATAGACAAAGTTTTCCCATCTCCCCCCAAAATCAGATGTTTCCTGTGTTTAATTCCATTATTTAATGAAGGGATGCAGGTAGCCTCTAACCTACAGGATCTATTTTGCACATATGTTTTTGAATCAGAATCTCCAGTAGGTAAGCTCTGGCCAACCCCATGGCCCTGTCCTCCTTCTTCCCCTTTTTAATACCCTGGCAACTTTCTACTTACAAAGCAAATAGAAGTGATGTAGCATCTGCCCGAGGCTTCTGGCAGCCTTGAACAGTGGCTGTGGGGACAGACCCCAGGTAACGTTACAGAGGTCAGTCCCGTTCCATCATTTTATTGTCCAGGGTGACCACCCGCTGGACTGGCAAGTGGCTACAAAATGGAGAACAGAGCAACACATGAGATAGAGAAGTGGAAAAGAAGCAGGGAAGAGCATGAGGAAGCGAGGCGGGCTCTCTGGGGGAGGGAATAAAGAGATTTTGTTATGAAACATCAAGTGCCGTGATAAAGTTTCCAGTAATATTAGCTACAACTTTAAAGCATCTTTGGGCAAGACTTATTTTATTGCAGCAGGTGTTTCTGGGTGGACAAACAGTTAACTCCAGATCACATGCCGTAGTTATACACAATTCACCCCTTTCTATCAAGTAACTGTTTCTCTGACTCCAGGCTTCATTCAATCCCCTTCTTATTTCTTTTTTAGATATATAAAAGTCAGCACTGAAACAGAAGGCTATTGCACTATCTAAAGGATCTACTCTTGCAGAAATTAATCTTGACAAGTCTTCATGGAGGAGGAAAACTAGAAAACACAATAGCAACTCAAATTATGGCTCCATTTGCCTTCACCTGTCACCAGGAAATGACTCGACAGCAGCGGATGTTGGAGGTGACCCATAGTTTCAGGCTGCAGTCCCACACACAGCTGAGCTGAGGTAAGAGCGAGGCCTGGCTCCCCTGCTGCCCTTTCCCCGTGTGCTCCCGTCCCTTCGGCAGCAGCGAGCTGTCGCATTAGCTCACCACACCTTGGGGAACCTCACCCATGGCGAGACTCGAGTCTCAAGTCCTGCCATGGTCTGAAGACAACAGTTGAAGTTTCAGTGAACTTTCAGTGTACGCGCTGCAACACAGCCCAGATAAGGGATGAATCACAGATTTTGTATTTACTTTCTTAGGAGGACTCTGTAGAGCAGACACAGCCCTAACCACTGACGGTCCACTCTGGATCCGAAAAGAGATTCAGAAAGAAAACGGAGATATTCCGAGTCAAAGAAAACTGAAAGGGAAGCTGTGAGCAGGATTCCTATTTTTTATTGTATCAGGAATTATATCAGGAACCCTCGAGGGCTCCTCTGGCAGGAGAGATGCTTCTGCTCCCAGTGTAATGCCCAAAAGAGGGTTTTGGCAGATGGGAAAATGAGGGTGCGGAAGCATTAATGCTTTCTCGGTGCCCAACCTCACCCGTGCTCCTCGAAGGACACAGGAACGTAGCTCAAAAATAACGCCAAAGCAGTTCGGTCAATCTCAGTCAAACCATTATGCAACTTTCCATGTTCCCAGCTATGAGGGAACAGAAAAAGGCTCTTGAAATGTAAGAAATAGAAGTATCAAAGTGCATCTCTCCCTCACACTGTCCCAGTCCTGAGGGGAACAGCCCCTTTCGCAGGTTGCACATAGCAGCTTCGGTGGTGCAGGGGTCCGGTGACGTTGCACGCTTCAGGTACGAGCTGCTGGAACTGGGTGTTCTGCTTTGGTTACCCACCAGTGCAGAGATTTTAATTACCGGTTGTGGAAAACGAGCACCTGTTAGACACTTGGGCTTGAGGAGTCTCTTTAGTTTCTTCACACCTGATAAATTCCTGGCACAGAACTCGCGTGCACTGTAGCCATCTGTCCTCTTGAGGGGTCGGTTGTGCTCCATCAAGGTGGAGGACAGTTTTCTTGCAGAGTTTGCCTGGAAGTGCTCCTCAGGCCGCATTGCTCTGTGGACCCTGTAAGCTGCTGGTCACCTGTAAGTACCGACAGGATTGTAGTCAAGCACCGTATTTTCCTTCTGACCAGAGTCAGTCATAACCAGAGGAACAGCAAATGCCGGAGCCCACAATGAACATTCATTTTCTTGGCAGCGAGACTGGAAGAGAGAAACGGGGTCACTGAGTAAAATATCTACTAAAACCAAAACAAAGTGTGTGATATGGGATCAGTCCATCTCAGCATCACTGCTGGGAAGCCAGTAGTTACGGCAGGGATAAGCAAAGCTCTGGAGACCAAACATGCTGCTCTTAGGATCGAACAAATCATCAGCCAAACCAGCTGTCGGAACACTGGGTCCATCTGGAACTTGCCTTGTTCCTGCTCTGTAGGAAAGACCAACCTGGATCCACTCCATTGTGTGGTTCCAAAAGCAGGGCCATGCTGAGGGAAGTAAAACCCCATCCTTCTGAGGAAACAGTCTGGGTTCTCCTTGTTTCCAGTCAGAAAGGCTTAGTCTGACTCTTACTGAGAGCAGCTCAAGCTGAGGCTGTACAGATGCCACACCTTGCCGTGTAAAACCGGTATCTGATACCATTCAGGTTTCTAAATCCCCAAAATATCTGACTCGGGATCTTAGTATTAGGAAGGAGATGTGCAGTCACCCACTGTCCCTCAGAGTAGGTAAGGTGTGAGTGCCCAGAGGGAATACTGAGGAAGTAAAGGTCCAGTGCAAGAGCAGATCTAAGACAAAGTTCTCACACCGACAGCTGAGGCAGAAAAAAATTCAAATCCAGAGCTACCAAGTGAAAGCACATTTAAGAAGGGTGGTGACATGTAGGAACACTTTTTTTTTTTTTTTTTTTTTTGCTACGGGCAGAACAAAAAAAGAAAAGAGGAAATATAAAACGGCTGTGAGAGCAGTTGGGAGTCTGTTCTGAATGCAAGCTGAGCTTGAATTATCCTGCAAAACAATTAATTGGGGTTCAAGTTTTCTCCTCATCTTTCATTTCCTGCAGCTCCAGGATCAGTTTGTGCAGGTCTAGTGCTTTGCATCGCTGAGATCTGCTCCTTCCCATACAGCGAAAGGGGCCAGCACGGGACTTACTGTCCTGTCAGACCAATCTGCCAACACATACACGTGCTTTTGAAGCTGTAGCTATTTCTTTGACCCAATCAGGAGGATGGGCCAGACCCTCCTCAGTGGTGCCCAGTGACAGGATGAGGAGTAATGGGCACAAACTGGAACATGGGAAGTTCTGCTGAACATGAGGGAAAACTTTCCTGTGTGGGTGAGGGAGCCCTGGCCCAGGCTGCCCAGAGAGGTTGGGGAGTCTCCTGCTCTGGAGATCCCAAACCCGCCTGGAGCCAAACTGGGGACCCTGCTCTGGGGGGACCTGCTGGAGCAAGGGGTTGGACCAGGTGATCCCCTGGTCCCTTCCAGCCCCTCCAGTCTGGGATTCTGTAATCACTCCTGGCTTGAAGCCCCTGGAAGGGAACAAAGCATGCTCAGGAAGTTTACAAAGAGCCATGAGCACTGGCCTGTGGGCAGCGCTGGGTTCCCCGGACACACCACCGCAGGTGTCCGTCGCCCTGGCCCTGCAGCAGTGCTGCCTTGGGGACACTCTTTCATCTATTTCCCTTTTCTTTTCTCTCACAGCCTGCCCTAAGGGGCACGGCGCAGTAGGGCCAGGCGGGCTTCCATGAACAGGCGGGACAGCGGCAGCGGTGCCCCCATGTCACCGTACTCCCACGGCAGCAGCTTCACACCGCTCCCCGCCACCGCGCGAAACACCCACGAGGCCCCGCCCCGCGCCGGCCCAGGCCCCGCCCCGCTCTCCGCCCCCTCCCCGCGGGGCCGCTCTCGCGAGAGGCCGCCGCGCTGGTTCCATATTGGGTCATCTCTGCCCTCGGCGCCGCAGCTCTCGCGAGAGCGGTCGCGACGAGCGATAGGGTCGCTCTGTCGCGGTGAAAGGGGGTGTGTGTACCGAGGGGGGGGCCCCAGCCCGGGCCGGGCCGCTTGAGGCGGGGCGGGGAGGCGGGAGGTGTCGCCTGCGCCGTCCTACCTGCGACGGGAGTGTCTGCCGCTGCCCCGCCTGTCAGCCCCCGCCGCGCCCGGCTTCACCTCGCCTCGCCCCGCGGGGCTGTCCCGCCCCTGCGATCCGGAGGAGGGACGGAGAGAACCGGGAGAGGGACGGAGGGAGCCGGGAGAGAAGCTGGAGGCGGGCGCAGAGGAAGGCGGTGACAGGGTCCCCCGCACCCCGTGGTCCCTGAAGTGAGGGGAAGGCGGGCGAGGGGAGCGCGACCGGCGGCGGCCAAGGGGCGGTGGCGGCCAAGGGGAGGGCGTTGCTGTCGCAGGGCCGCCCCCGCCCGCAGGAGAAGCGAGGCGGGGAGAGGAGAGCAGAGGAGGAAGGAAGGAAGAAGCCGCCGCTGCTGCTGCTGGAGGTGGTGGCGGCGGTGGTGGTGCTGCTGCAGCCGTGGGCAGAGCCTCCCCCTCCCGCCGGGCCGGGCGGGGCGGGCTCCGGAGCCGAGATGTCTCAGGAGCGGCCCAAGTTCTACCGGCAAGAGCTGAACAAGACGGTGTGGGAGGTGCCCGAGCGCTACCAGAACCTCTCCCCGGTCGGCTCCGGGGCCTACGGCTCCGTCTGGTGAGTGCTGGCAGGGGACCGGGGCGGGGGTGTGTGCGGGGCCGTGCAGGGGCGGGGGTGTCGCTGCCCACCCCCCGGCCCCTGCCGCGGGTCTCCGCCTGGAAACCCGCCCCGGGCCGCGGGGCGAGGGGAGCAGGGCTGGCGTGTGCCCAGGGGTTCCTCTCCCCCGACTTTTGAGCAGCAAGGAGCACTTTTCCTCCCGGGTGCAGAGCGGTGCTGCCGGGAAGCCGCAATCCCGTGTCTGGAATGCGTCGGGGATTGCACCACATGGCAGGTGGCACTGAAACATTTTTGCAGGGGAAGATAATCGTGTCCCAGCCCCCCCGCTCCCGAATGATCTCATATAGACATATTTCTCCGTGGCTTCTTGCAGTTAGGAGGTGGGGGGTGGCGAGGGATGGAGGCTGGCGAGGCCCCCGTGGCTGCTCCGCAGAGCCCAGGGCCTGGCAGCTCTTGTCCCAGTTTCCTTCTGGACCTGAAGGAGAGATTCTAGTTGAAGCAATTATATTTTTAACTGGGATCTGTGGGTGGGCAGGGAGGGTAGAGAGAAGGCTACAAGGGCTGGTTTTGCATCCCTGATTTGTAACAGCGGGTTTTCAAGTATCAGTATTTTCTTGGCAATGGTAGATCAACACGGGAAACCTTGTTTTATTGCTGTAGAATGACAGAATTAGTGCAGTATGTGCTGCCTGCGAGAGGGGAGTCCTGTAAGAGACCTGCAGAAACAGAGCTTGGAGGAGAGAGCTTAGCTGTTAATACCTACTTAATATGACAAAAACATATGACAGGTTACACGTGCAAAATGCAGGACTTCCTTAATTTGTAGCTTCTCCGCTGAAGTGCGTTGGATCATTAAACATAAATTAACACGGCTTGCATACGTAGTTTAATCTTAAAGGCGAGGTTGTATTTGAATTGGGTTTACGTCTGGAGTTTGGCAGTCGTGTAGCAGAGCTGCATAAAAGTGTTCGCAGGTTACGCTGTCCTTTTAATAAGAAATTTCTTCTGTGCAAACGTTCTGGTTTATATTCGTAGTTCTTTGGCTCTGTCACAGTGAGCAGAATTTTCATATACGGGTGCATAACATCTGCGCTGCTGCTGTATTTGAGCAGGCACGCATGTATTTTCATTAAGAAAACGTGCCAATTTATATCGTGGATATCATTCCTGTTGTATCACAGGGAGGGATGCGTACTGCACTCCGCCAGTGAAGAAAAGGAGCTGGTTTGCATGTGCTGCGGTTTTAAAGAAATAAAGTTCTTGGCTGTTGGAAAATTGTTGGTAAATTAAATAACACATGTTATATTTCATAAAAGACCAGGGCTGGTCAGTTCTAGTGGCAAGATTAACCAATGTACCTGCTGAGTTTTTCTAGAAGGAACAGCCTGGCTGCCAGGGCTGGTGAAAACCCCTGGAATTGCCACGGAGTTACGTAATTCCCCGAACGCGGTAGGGGATGGAGCCGCTCCATGCCATGCCCATTGTGGTTGACCCTACCCCATCTCCCCCATTCCTCTGCTGTTTCCCCCTTCCCACCATCTCCACTGTCCGTGTAATCCTTCCAAAGTTCATTTTCACAACCAATAACTAAAGAGTTTTGCATCATGAATTTCCTGTTTTGCTGTGTCAAAACTTTCAAAGATTGTGCAACCCTGTCCAGGCCAGATGAAACAATTTTATATGGGGAGCGATTTCAGATACGTGTCACGTGAGCCTTAGTGCGGTCCCTGTTAACGGTTTTCTGTATGTTCTTCTGAAAATATGTTTCAGAAAAGATGTAGTTCAGAAAGACATGGAATATGTCAAAATTAAAAAAAAACCCCATCAACAAACAGCCCCCCCTGGCATATATCTGTAATTTTATTAAGCTGCAATGGTGATGCACAGCATCCAGGATCTTCCTGCAATGGCTTGTCCCACTCTCTGTCCCTTCAGAAGTTTTTCTCCCCAGTAAAATGTTTCCTGGTTTAATGGAGTTGGGATAGTAAACTGGGGGGTTTTAACCACCCTTAAACCAAACGGTTAAATACACCTCCGTGTATATCTACTGCGTGGTTCTATTAAATGCAATCAAATGCTCTGTTATTTATTTAGTCAAGATGAGGCATTTAAAAATGAGGGATTTGTAGAAAGTGAGGAGAAAAATTAATGAAAAAAGAAAGGACTAAGGCAGCAGGTGAGTCATTTGGACTCTGGAGCTGGCTGCTCTAGGCTGCTTGAGGTCTAACGTGAGTGTGACTTGAACACCCTCAGTAAGAACCTGCCTTTATTTTGTAGTCCATGGATGGAGAGAGGGGCATTTTCTGCAGCAGCCCGAGGCATGTGCTTAACACTGAGAGCAAATATTCCAGGGCTTTCCAAAATACTGTGTGCAGGGTTGGTAGAAGGAGGTTCAAAGGGCCAACTTGGGGATTTTTCAGGGTCTGTTTTTTGAAAACTGGAAGCATGAGGATATGCAAGTAGGGATTCGGTTTCAAAACTTTGAGAAACTTTGCCAAGTGTCCTCAGATGGATTGTTGCTAAGTCATGTAACAATTGCTGTGACATCTGTTGTGTGAAATGCTCTTTCATTTATTCTTGCAATGGTTTTATATATTCATACACCAGAGTCTTTTGCATGAAAAGGGTTTTGTAACCAGGTCCTCACCAAAACACATGTGGGTTCCTGAGGTATTGGACCAATAGTACCTCCCACGAGGAGGAGAGGGGCTGATAATGCAGTGAATGGCAGTGGGAGGTCACTGAACGGAGCTGGGACCAAGTGGGGACTCCCAGCTGAGCTGGAGGATGGCTGGGGCTGATGGGGACTCCCAGCTGAGCTGGAGAGTGACTTCATGTCTTTTGTGCGCTGGAAGGAAGTCTTAGCAAATGGCATGAACTCAGCCCGCTCCGAGCTGAGCACAGCGGAGTTCTGACGGTCTTTGCCATCGGTGTCCAGGGTGCTGTGAAGGCAGACTCGTGTACTCCTGGGACTTCGCTTTGTCATGGTGTTCTTTGCAGCGGTTCTTTCTGTGTTTATTATACCCCTGTAAAAGAAGAGGCTCGGTTTAATTCCTTTGCAGGCTGTCTGTATCACCAAAGCGTGGCAAGTGCCTGCAAAGTGTGTGTGCCCTTGGAGGGATGCGTGAAGTGCCTGTGTCTCCAGTGAGGTGTGCTAGATGTGTGAGGAGCGATATGAAGAGCACTATAAAAGTGTGTGGGGTGAAGCAGCCGCCCAGGTAGGATAAGCAGAGCAGAGGCGAGGAAGGGGGACCAGGCAGGAGATGGGCACATGCAGGAAAACCGTAAGCCGAGCTCTGAAGGCGAAGCCAAGGGGTTCAAACTTCATGTACAAAGAGATGAAATTAGTGTGAGCCCATACAGGGAGGTTTTTATTGCAGTTTTCTCAGAAGCAGAAGCCGAGGTAGCAGAGGAGATTTACAGCTTTCAGCAGTGCGCTGGGGGGTGACTGGTTAAATGTGTGTGCAGACTGAACTTGGTGACTGGTGTCAGGGACCCAGAACCGTCTGTAACAAGGGCTGCACAAATCAACTCCCGAGGTACCGCTCGAGACAGGGTGAGCTCGGGCGTTTGCGTAGGTGCCAGTGAGGAGCGGCACATGGTTCAGCCAAGCAGCCTTTGCGCAGAAAGTGACATTCCCATTACCTACTGTTTAAATAAATTGCACTCTTAAGTAATTTTGCGTGTGCTTCAGTTCCTCACACTGCTTCAGGTGTTCCTTCTGATAAGATAGAAGGTGAATCCCTGGATAGGTTCTCCAGAAGAGTTGTTTTCTTTGAGCTCTAATGTTCAGGGTAGCTCAGAATTGTGGGTTTAGCTCACCTGGGGAGGGGGGATGCGGTTCCTGTGCCATAGCGCAATACTGTAAGAGGTTAAAAACGTGGAAGCTGTGATAAATTCTGAATTTGTGCTGATCTTGTTTGAAAAGGGATTTAGAACTGTGGATCATGCAATTTTTTTTCCCAATTGGGCTTTTTCAGTTGAAATACAATCAGTGTCATGCAGCTGGTTTAAGTCTGTGTGGAAAACCAGCTGAGTGTTCTGTAAAACCTTCCCAGCGTGACAGCGGCTGCGTAGCACCGTGTTCTGAACTCGTGAAGACCATGAGGCAGTTACCTGTATTGGCAGAAAATTACTCTGTGTGCCTTTATCTGGAGGGAAATCCTGGGCTCATGCACAGTTGTCACTGTGCTGGTTACATGGTTTCTCAGCTCTGATTGCAGTTATCCTTGAGGTTGTACGTCCGCCACAGCGGAGTGATGGCACGACCCCAAAAATGTGATTGAAAAGAAAGTGAAATTTGAGTTTCTTTTGGACTCTGAAATATGTTGCGTCTGGTGGCTCTGAAATCTTCTTTAAAGAGACTCTTGTGGAAACCAAGAGAGAAATGTGGCTGTAGCTGCGAAGGTGCTTGATGTGCAGGAGATCTCCTGCTTTCCAGGGAGAAAGAGATGTTGGTACCTGCTGCCTTTTGTCCCCAAAATGTTTGAAAGCTGGTGAAGATACGTGACTAATTCACAGCAGCGTGTGTTGAATTGGGACTAATCTTATTTCTGCTCTAAGTCCTAGAAAACACCTTGAGTATAATTAAAATATTGTCATGGAATTACAGCCTGAATTAGGCATGTTTGTGTATGGCAAACTAGTGTATGTGAAACTTAAAAAATTGGAGTTCTGTGTTTCATGAAGTGTTTCAGCTTAAGTATCGATATTCTGTAAGAGTTGTACTGCAGGTGTGGGTCTGTCCTAGGACTCCTTTGGAGGGTGGTTTTGAAATTTCGGTCGGTTAAACTGCTCCACTCCTTATGTTTATAAATGTGTGGCTCCCTTTTCATTTGGTGTTTATCACGGACTAGTGCATCCTCACTTGTAAATGGAACCAGGAGTTCGCCCTGAAGCCAAGTGCAGCAGGAAAATAAACTGACATTGTCCTTCTGTGACTTTCTCTGTTCCACGCTCTCCCCTTTTAGATAAGAAGATCAAAGAGGAGAAGAGGAGTAATGTGGTTCACTAAATACCTGCATTTTTTTAGTTCCTCACACTTTATCCCTAAGCTCTGGAGGATTTTATGCAACGGATCAGAAATTTGACATAGTCCTTCTTGTGTTTAAATTTATGGTTGTTTCGAAAGTATCAGGCTTTTGCCTCTTTATCAGTAGGTTGTAATAGGACTCACTTCAAAAGGTGATTTTACAGGACAGAATATCAACTCTCTAAATATGAAGTTACTGAGCAGGATGGAGGTAGAATTCATGGGTTCTAAGAAGAATCGTTATTTATATGGACAGGTTTTTTGTGTAAGTTCCTGCTGAAGGGAGAGGTTTTAGTAATGTGCAGCTAAACATCGCTT
This sequence comes from Bucorvus abyssinicus, assembly GCA_009769605.1. Classification (NCBI taxonomy): domain Eukaryota; kingdom Metazoa; phylum Chordata; class Aves; order Bucerotiformes; family Bucorvidae; genus Bucorvus; species Bucorvus abyssinicus. The sequence goes on from CM020055.1 coordinate 3,820,107, forward strand.
ACTCACCTGCATTTCTGTGTAATTGGAGTTTAGGGCTAGATGTGATTTACCAAAGGGGTTTGACTTCAGCGTCAGGTGTGATTAACAACCATCACTGTTGATTTTAGTAGGCACAGGCCCTGGATTTTGGTGGGAACTTAAACCATAGAAGACAGATCTTGAGGACAGCATTTTGTGATGAACTGTGCTCTGTGAACACGTGTTTAGGAATATAGACAATATTTACAAGTCCTCTTCCTCCCTCCAGGCTTTTATTGCCGTATTTATGCTTAGGAGCACCTCTGGTTTTAGACAGAAAAATCAAAACATTTCTTTTTTTTCCACAAAGTTCCGTTTTCCCCTGTGAACAAGATTCACCTTTTAAACGTTTTCTGTAGAAACCAACTGCTGTGTAAATAGCCCAGGGGGGGTGCAGGTCGTGGACCAGGACACCTAGAAACTATTTTCATTGCAGAAATGGAGAAATGGCATTGCCAATGACTCAGTGTCCTGCTAGATGCTGCCTGGAGTGGCTAAGAGATTATAAACCATTCATTGTGATAATTTGATCATTCTTCCTCGTAGTTCCGCCTTTGACACAAAAACTGGCTTGCGTGTGGCTGTAAAGAAGCTGTCCCGACCATTTCAGTCCATCATCCATGCCAAAAGGACCTACCGAGAGCTGCGGCTGCTGAAGCACATGAAACACGAAAACGTAAGTGGAAGGAGATGGTATGAAAAGTTGGTCTATGGTTGGACTCTCCAGCAAGCATCCGTCATGATTGTGTTTAAGGATCTTGTTGCGTATGGGTTTTTTTTAATGCTAAATACAGAGCTTGCAGTAGTCCAAGGGATTATAGCTATAGAAAAACGTGCAGATAAAAAAAAAATACATAACGTATTTTGTATTAAAAAATCTGAATATTTCCTAGGATAATCTGGAAATTACTGCTTGGGAGGTTCATGTGGCCTTAAGGATTTAGGATCCAGGTGATGTTGCTGATGTTCTGCTCGCTTGCTGTAGTCAGCTGTAGGTTTTGTTATGTTACAGATTTGTTTTAAAACAGAAAATCTCCAAGTTTGTTTGTAGCATCTTCTGGAAGGTTTTTTGTATTTGTTTGTTTCGGCTTGGCTGTGTCGAAGGGTGTGGAGTTCGCTGGGTTCCTGTAGGTAAAACAAGGAGGAAGAAAGTAGGTAGTGAGGGGGTGGAAATCAGGTGGCTTCTCACACTGAAATCACCAACAGGGAAACAAAATGGGATGTAACAAATGTTATCACAGCATCACAGTCTGGTTTGGGTTGAAGGCACCCTCAAAGCTCCTCCAGTCCAACCCCCTGCAGGCAGCAGGGACATCTGCAACCAGGGCAGGGTGCTCAGAGCCCCAAGGGCCAACCTGACCTGGAAGGGTTCCAGGGATGGGGCTTCTCCCACCTCTCAGGGCAACCTGGGCGAGGGTCTCGCCACCCTCAGCATCAAACATTTCTCCCTTCTCTCTCATCTCAATCTCCCTCTATGTCCTGTCGCACCAGCATACATAGTGCCTCCGTTGTCTCCACAGCGTTTGATCCTGCTTAAAACCCACCCCTGGAGATTTTTATGGGCCTTTCCTCATAGCTGAGATATTCTCCAATTGAGTGTCTGAGACCAAAAATAAAGAAATCAGCATATCAGTCCATTTTGCCTAAGCTCATAAGGTTAAGCAATGAAAATTAGGTTGGGGCTGGTGCTACAGCAGCTTGGTGTCTGGCATTCACTATGGTTTCTGGATTAGTACTGCAAAGAGCCTACGTAGCTTTAAGAGTAAGGGGTAAAAGGAAGTTGTTTATATATAGAAATCTTCATTATTGGTTCATCATACCATCAGCTATCTGTGGACAGTTTATCTAGGTTGTGGTTTAAAAATCCTGCAGATGAGGAGCTGTTTGGGGCCAGTTCCGGCACAGTTGGTAGTGCTGCTGTCTTGACAACTCAGATCTCGGTTCGGAAGTGAAACCCTTGGTTTTATGTGGCACAGAACACAGCGAATCTGGAAGGTGTAGCGGTGTCAGGGGCTTGAGCATGGGATGGTTTTCTGTGTCCTGATTCCACTCTGGTTCATGCTGACTTTGAGCAGATAAAGGGACCTGCCAAGCGCTCGAGTGTGTCTGCGTTAAACTTCCGAGTTTCAGTGGTTAGCTTAAAGCACAGCGCTGAGCAGACAGGAGATAGGTGGGCTTGTTGTCCTGTGAAGAAATAAATAAGCTCTGTAACATCCTAAAATGCTGGGAGGTGAAAGCAAAAGGTTAGGAGCTGGGTCTGAACCTGGTGCTGTTCACGCTTCTTAGAAGGGAGTTGGTGATGTGCTGCAGAATAACCATGTAAACTGTTTGTGAAACGCGATGGAGGATCTGGGTGGTTTGGTACGGTGTGGTGAGATAGAAGTGATAAACGAGAAGACCCTGCAGTCTAGATGGCAAAGTCAGATTTTTAACTCGCCATGCTGAGGTGGATAGTGTTGAATTTTTCTGTAAAAACTGATATGGAAGGGTCCACCAGGGAAAGAAACTGTGAGCACAAGGATTGTTATACAGGATGGATGTGAATGTTTGGGTTTGAAGATGATGCGTGTCTAGAAATGGAGTGGCTGTGACCTGTGTCCAGAGAGGCAGGAAAGTGTTCCTCCCTTCAGTTTCCTCAATAAAACATCATCTATAATGTAGGACACAGATCAGCCAGAGGCTTTGACTTATACGCACTTGCTCTTTCCTCCAAAAACAGAAAAATCCCCAAAGATTTTGTCTTTACTTCTCAAAAGGTAACTTAAAGGTAACTCAGTTGGTTCTGACACGCTTGGTATGTGTAAACAAGGGGGTAAAAGGGGGAATGCGAAGGGGAACTTGGGAATCCAGCTCTGGGTTTCGCGTGCATGCTTGGACCAGTGCTGGAGGTGCTGGTGCTCGCGTACCCGAGACAAGGGACATGCTGGCTTGGAGAGGGAAGAGGGGTTTCTCGAGGGTGGGTGAGGAGAACCTGTCTCTATTTCATCCATTCTTAAAATAAAATACACTATTAAGGGAAGAAAAATAAGGTTTAAAAAGATGTTTCAGTGAAAAAATAAAATGAACTCTATCAACCAGATGGATTTTTTTTTTTTTTTTAAATGCTGTAAACAACCTTGAAGATAATTACAGGTTAATAAGGTGTAGTTCTGCTTTTCCACACAGAAACACGTGCATGTGCTTTTACTTTCTACTGACAGAACAGCTTGGCTGTAAAACGAGGGGTGGAGTAGCTGCTCTTTGGGCAGAAACGCAAGCGGCAGAGAAGCTGTCAGCTGTTGGTGGAACCCAGCTCCTCGCTGCACTGCCGTTTCCTGACTGATTTTCTAGTGTAGTCATCATTATTCATCGCTTGTGTTACAGATCCTTGAATTTTTCAAGCCATTACTCAGTACAAGCGACGCAAATTCAGTCTCCCAGTTCTGGTTTGAGTGTATAGTCGACAGTATAACTGAGAATTGAGCAGGAAGCAAACGGTTTTGTCTGGGAGTTGTTTTGTTTCTCTCATTATTTATTTCCTGAACAAACTCTGAACCAGTGCTCACACCGGCCTTTCATTACCACTCACGTTGGCCGCTGGAAGTGGGTGGCTGGTGTAAAGAGACACCTGTATATTTTTAACCATAATTTATTTTTTTTTAACACGAGAACTGAGCATTTTTTCTGATCTCGTATGAGGATTAATTTGTCTACAGCTGAGTGATTCATGTACTTGAAGCAAAACATTCACTGCAATGAGTAGTTTCTGTTCCACAAAGGCTCTCGGTAGCTGTATCGTGTTATATCATGAGTGTTCTGCTCAGCTTTTTCACTTCACCGTTTTCTCTCTAGGTGATTGGCTTGTTGGATGTGTTCACCCCTGCCAAGTCACTGGAAGAATTCAATGATGTGTAGGTAACTTCTCTGACGACTGCACAAAACAGCTTGTCTATCTCCTTTGCATCTCCCAGATTATTATAGAAATATTTGCCACCTTAATTTGTCTGCCGCCCAGTTCTGAGTTCCAACACAAAAGATACTATGACACCCTAAACTATTGGACTCCTCAAACCTGTTCACTTGTGGTTTATCGACCGGTGCTGTAGGAATCGGTGTACTAATCTGCTGCGCTGTTCAAAGTGTCATGAACTGTGTTTCATTTCATTGGGGACAGTCAGCCCTGCTACTGGAGCTTCTCCCAGCTCTGTGGAAGGGATTGCTTCACAGCCCATGCATTTCCTCTTGTTCATAGGTACCTGGTGACACACCTCATGGGAGCAGACCTCAACAACATTGTGAAATGCCAGAAACTCACCGATGACCATGTGCAGTTCCTCATCTACCAGATTCTCCGGGGACTGAAGGTACCTGCACCTTCTCTACCTGAACGTTGGTAGCTGGAGGTGCTTGATGAGTGTCAAATCCTCAGCGATTCATGAGTGGGACTTCTCTAACTTCCCTAACGTATCATAGCATAACCTGTGGTTACTGCTCCTTCCCTTCGTACCTCTGTGGAGCTCTGTATCAGTAAAGCTCAGTGTCATTTCAGAACACATTCCTCTATGTTCCTGTGGGCAGAGTCTGGAAAATGATGACGTATGCTGTCCTCTGCTCTATGAACCTTCCATGTCTTGTGCACTTGGGGTGTTCCACTCGTGGTGGCAGCACGCCTGGGTGTCCCTAAGCAGAGCACCTGCCTATTTCAAACCCACAGACACACTTGGTTCCTCCTGCAGACAGGCCATAGTGTTTGAGTTGTGTGGGATGGGGTGGGGCAGTGCTGCCTGGTGAAGAAATGAGGAGGAGGCTGCTTGGACTGTTGTGTAAAACTTGTCATCTTGCCTTCCAGTACATCCATTCAGCTGACATAATACACAGGGTGAGTATTTATCCTCAGATCACTTCCTGTACTGAACCAATGCCTTCAAAACCCTCAGCACAGAATCTTACTGTGTGGCAGCTATAGAAACAAGAAGAAATTTCCCAGGAATTATTTGGGTTAAACGTGGGAAGTGACTGTCAGGATCCTCAGTCTCTGCCGGTGTTTGCCTTGTACCTCTGTGCAGTAGGTTCTCTGTGTGTTAAATATGCATCCACAGCACTGGTGTTGCAATCAGCCTTTATGCATTTTTGCTTATATGCAACACCACTGAGGACCACACTGGGATCAAATGGTTTTCCCAAGTATGGAGAGTCAGAATCTATTTAGTTAGAATGTATTTTCTATCTGCATTTACATTTTTATCTACTTTAGACATGAGAAACAACATATATAACACTGTTAATGCTGATGTTGTTTATTTTTTTAGGATTTAAAACCCAGTAACCTGGCTGTAAATGAAGACTGTGAGCTGAAGGTAATGTAATCTGCTTGGTCTGATCCTGATTTCAGTGAAGGCCTTGTGATGTCCCTTGCAATTAAAGGGACAAATTAATTCCTTATGGAAGTACTTCTGTGGCCCAAAGTAATAATGTCCTTCCCACCATAAAGGGCTGCAAGGATGTTTTTTTTGTGTCTGTTCCTGTGTTTTTAATGAGTCATCGTGAAAGTGAAGAGTTAGCAGCTTTAGTTTGGGTTTAGTTGGTTTAGAGACAAGATTCCCATCCGGAATTCTGACCGCTGGGTCCTGCGCTGTTCTAGACTGGTATCTTTTAACAGCTTGTGAAATGTGGTTTCATAACCTGCCTTTGCAGTTGCAGCACCTTTCCTCCACCCAACCCCATAGCTGCCAGGTTATCTCTCGCTAACTAGTTGGCATGGTTCCGCTATGGTAGTTGGTGGATGTCTTTTCTCTTCTCTAGATCCTGGACTTTGGCTTGGCCCGACACACTGACGATGAGATGACCGGGTACGTGGCTACCCGGTGGTACAGGGCTCCCGAGATCATGCTGAACTGGATGCACTACAACCAGACAGGTAACGCGTTTAAGGCTGGTCAGTTCCTGAACTGGGGAAGAAAAAAGAGGTTGTCCTATGTACGTGCTCCTTTCCGTCTGCTCCTGTAGGTTGGCAGTGACGGTAATGACACTTCAGGGAGGGTGATTAGGAGAAGGAAGGCGTAGAATTAGTATTTGAGCACAGTCTGCCAGATGTAAATTAAGAGCCATGATGGCATTCCTAAGGCTTCTTTAAACTCCAGCCTTTGAAATTGCAGTCAGCTCAATATTGTCAGCACTTCTCCCATGTTGGTCCTAGCGCAGTGGTCTTTAAAGGGAGTGGAGTGTGTCTGGAGGAGGAGAAGGTGCGTTGCTAAGAAGCTGCTGGGAATATGCTGAAAAATGTCTGGATTAGGGTGTGAAGAAGTGCTAAAAGCATATAAATCTCCCTTCCTCTCCTCTCTCTTAGCCAGTTCTTCACAGTTACATCTTCCTCACAGTTCCCAGTATCTTCTCAGCAACTCACCACGCTTCCCTGCAGCCCTTCCAGATCAGGCACAGAGGAGAAGAGGAAATGCTGGGAACGGCTCTCGTACAGGAGAGCAGACGGGTCAAGGAAAATAATGTGCTCTCGGATTGCACACTATACCACTTTTCCTCTTGCCTGTACATGGACTTGTCCTGTATCTGCAGTGTCATAGCTGGTGGTTGCTTGGGTAGAATTTCCGTAAGGCCACACACAGACTCATTCCTCAGCATGGTCTGGAGCAGGTTTCTTCCTCTCCAATTGTGCCAATTCCTCCCCACCTCTGGGGTTCGGGGCATGGAAGGGAAGTCAGCCTGATCTGTTTTGCTGCTCTTTGGACAAGTCCTAGATCTGCAGTTACCAACTACCACCTGCCTTGGGCTCTTTCAGTGCCATAAGGCTATTTATGGATGGAGTTGTTTGCACTCGTTGGATAGGGTGATCCTGTTGAGACTGTGTTTTTCTGCATTACACTGTTTTGTTTTTAATTTTGTTTTGTCCAGTTGATATCTGGTCAGTGGGATGCATTATGGCTGAGCTGTTGACTGGAAGAACGTTGTTCCCTGGTACAGACCGTATCCTTTAAAAGTGCCATATTCTTTGAAATGGGAGTTAGAGATCTTCACGTTCACCTACTACGCAAGAGAAGCAGCACTGGGTTTGGTTGGTGGTTTTTTGTTTGCTTGGTTTTAAATTAATGACTTTTTTACTCACAGTACGACGAGGTGAGTGCTTGATTTTGCCACACATGAAACCACCACAGCGTGCCAGAAGGCAAATCCATTCTCTCCATAGTCTGTTGGCATCGCTAGAACTGCTCACACGCTGTTCGTTTCCGGGAATTACTTTCCTTTAAGTTCATTATAATTCGTTGCTCTTTGAGTTTGTAGCACATCGCTGCGTGGAGCAGGCTGGCTGCTCAGAGCCCTCTCACGCCTCAGGTTGCTGGCAAAGGCGCAGCGTCCCTTCCGACCTCTCATCTGCGTCCACTGTGAAAGCAGCGGGTTTGCAGGTCCAGTGCCAGGGATCCCGTTCCAAATTGCTCAGAAGTGGTTAGGTTCCGCTTCCGTGCTTGAGTGTAAACAGCCTGTGAGCCTCCTTCACGGTGCCCATGTACTCATGGGAAAAATCAAGCTTTAGTAACAGCTTTTCAAAATGACATTTTTTGCTGCACCAAAGCGGGCTGGATGGGACGCTCGGGCAAATTTCTGAGAGCAGCTTGAGGAGCTGGTCACCATTTCCCCAAGACATGAGAACTGAGACCTGATGCACACTTACACGTCCAGCTCCGGCTCGCTCAGGGTGATTTAATGCTGGCAACGCTTTTTGTTGCCTAGAAATTGGACTTTATTCGCCAGAGAAAAGGACATCACCCACCTTTTACCAAAGGTCGTTCTTTCAACCACAGTTTGTTTATTTCAATGACTTTTATTAATTCTTTAGTATTTATACCTGTTAATTCAAATCTATTAGCAGAGAAGAGAAAACTAGTGGTGGAAGTGCTGGCCTTCTGCGTACCTTACTTCTGGAGAGCAGCTGGATCCCACAGCTCTCTCGCGGGTGCGGGGGACTTTCATTCTAACTTTGACACCATTTCACCTCCCTTTTCAGTGCGCTTTACCTTGATCCTTTTTTCTCTTTTTCTGCCTGTCTCCATCTCATAATCTCTCTCCAAATTTGTTGCAATTGCTGTACTCTACCGTTCAGTCATCTCTGCTGCTTTTTTCTGTTGTCAGAGACAGAAGCAGAACTAGAAAAAAGCTGCCAGGTTTCTAGCCGCTGATTAGGCCAAATAATTTGGTTGGGGCAGATTTTTTATTTCTTTCAATCAAAAACGAGAAATTAAGAATTGTTGATTCAAACAAAGCAAAAATCTTCAGGCTGTTGCCATTATTTGACCCTAATAACAGTGACACTTCAGATTCTAAAAATCTCGATTCTTGCAAATGACGTATTTGCTGATAGGATTTTCAGTCCGTAAGAAACGCTTCACGGCGTGTTCTTTATGATTGAACACAACCCTTACCGGGCACGCCAGAGAAGTTCTTTCTCCAAGCTGTGTGTTACAGCCGATAATATCCACAGCGCAGAATAAAGTTACTTTCAGGATCGAAATTGTTTGCTTTGCCATGTTAAGATACTTCTCTAATTTATATCTCCCAGCAGGGGCTTGCGATTCTTTACCTCAACTGCTCGATTTCTTTCACTAATGTTAGTAACGATTTTGAATTAAATGCTTTTTCTGTTCTGTGTTGATTAGATGTTAATTAAAATGAGGCCTGATCCTTTCCCATTATAGGTAACACTTCGCAGGACGATAGTTCTTAGCAGTTGTGCGTGTGGTTCCCCGCTGTGAGTGATGTATACGCTGGCTGATGGGAGGTTAGAGCTGCCAGGGCAGCAGGGTTTGTGGTTCTGAACATTCCTTGGGTGCGTAACACCTCCCGAGGGTCTGGAAAGGCAGCGGGCCGCCAGCTTTTCTTCCAGCTTTGCTGAGGTCTAAAGACAGCAAGTGCAAGATAACGGTGGGTTCCAGCTTCTTCCTGCTGTGGAAGGCACTCTGAAATCATGACGTACGTGTGATTTTGTGAGGCAGTTTTAGATTTCCAGATGTAGACCCTGTTGGGTGCTTCTGGGCTCTGAATAATGTCTTTGTCCCTGCAGATCTGCTGAGGTCCGTGTTCCTCCTGCGGTGTCCCTGTGCCATTGCTGACTTACTGCCTTCACAATTACTATTAACATGCTTAATTCCAGGTATATTTACCGTGATTCTAGTAGCCAAGTGTGTAGTGTATCCAAATCCAGAGCAGCAGGGAATTTGCTGTGCGATGTGTGTTCAGGAAGCTAGAAACCGCTCCCATTTGACAGCTGAAAATTGGACATTCTTCTTGCTTTTTGCTCTCAAGACGTTAATTTTCTCAACTAGACAGCTTTACGTTTCTGAAATGAAACAGTGGCAGAACAGGGAATACCTTCTCGGGATGATCCTCCTGTTCTGGTGGGTCTGGTTTGAAACCCTGGTCCCTTTCACCAAGGGTTTAGCAGAACTGGTGTGATGTTCTGTACAGGTATTTCTTTATACGGCCTGGAGATGCAGGTCTTACTTGTAAGGTACTTGAATGCAGGCAAGAAGAATGTCCGTACTGTAATTAAATCTGGTAAGTAATTAATAATCTGAGGTGATGATCTTCAGTGTTGTCTGTAATGATTATGCCACTGATACGCTAAGGCTGAATTTAGTTGTCAGTTCTGAAGGACTAATCTGTAGAGAATCTGACCATGGTTGTCATCATCTTAAAGCAAGAATTGTCAATACTCTTACAAAAACCCTGTGATTAACACAGGCTCAGCTCTGCGGGGTCGTTACCATATTCCTCATGTAACACCGAGTGTAAACTAATGGAATTGTTCCTACTGTGACCTGGTGCAAGTACTTGGATGAAAGATGGATTTCTGACAGTGGGAAATACTCTGCTGGGTGGTGGGGACAGGGAACGAGGTTGTGGGGGCGACCAGAGACAAAGGTAATGAAAATCAGAGTCCTTTGATGTTTCAGTGTGAGGCACAGCGAGACGCTTTCTTTTTGTTATCGTTGTATCTCTCTTATCCCAAGATCAGTCTCTGTTAAACATGTATATTAATATTTTACAGCTCTTGTAATGTGAATGATTCATACAAATAAGTAGGAAATTTGACTTGGACAATTTGACTTGCATGAAATGATATAAAGTACAAATATCGTGACTATTTTGTACAAGTTTAGCCAATTTTCTTTTCCCATATGTTTTAAGTTGACTGTATTCCCTTATACTCTCAAGAGTGTTTTGATTACTATTTTTATTCAGTAGTATGAGACTGCCATGATAACTAACCATCAAATGACATGTTCTTCTGATACCTCTTACTCTTGCTTGTGGTGGCAGCTAAAACGAGTTCTGAGCTCGGCTTCGCCTGGGCGAGCTCTCCCCTCCCCTCCCGCGGTGCCGGGCTCTTTCCTCAGTTACAGAATCACGAGACCCTTCGGTCCTGGGGTGATGGTGATGGTGTTGGGGGTCGCATGCTGCGCTTTCCTGCTCCATGCACATGTGTGGTTTTGTTTTTTTCTTTTGCTTTGTATTTACTCAGTCTCTTTCCTGTCTCTAATTGCTCATTTCTCTGGGACGTGGCCGGCCCCGCAGTGCCGCGGTTCAGCGGGTTACAGATGTCAGCCCAAATCCAGCAGCAGGGGCTGGGTTTTGGCATGCCTGTGGCACCGTCGCCTACACAATCTGTGTTCTCTCTCGTTCATCCGAGAATTCACTGACGATATTACACCAGTAGCTCCCGATAGCAGTTTTCCCTGGGCAAAGAGCTGACAGCAAACAGGGCAGCACCGTGTGGGCACACGTGATTTTTAAATACCATTAGAGGAATTGAAGTACCTAAGCCGAGGTACGGCATGTGACTTCTGAGGTGGGTGAGCAGCCCAAAATCTGCCCAGCTGCACAGGAGCCAGTGGAAGGTGTGGGGCTGTTTAAACAGCGCTGAGGAAAAGCCAATTTAACTGAGCTCATTGCGGAGAGCGTGGCAGCCGCTGCCAGCTCTCCTGGGCTTTTAATTCGTTTCATGTGTAAAACTTGAGACCAAAGCTTCTGTCAAAAGACAAAAGTTTTAGCAGAGTGTTGGCAGTGTCTTTCACGTGGTTTGCTGGTGTTACAGGGACTCTGAGGCTTTTTCATAAAACAGGAGACGGGTTTTGAAGTTCTTGTAGTAGTAGAATTAAAAGATTTTCTAACAAGGAGTTGTAACTGTGGCGTAAAACATCAGGAGGGTGTTGATCAGGGGAAAAGAAACATTGTCTAGCAAGAAGACTACTTTTATCGAAAGGAAAATATGTCACTAGTTTGATATAATTTTAAGAGCAAATACAAACATTAAGGACACTGTGAAATCACAAAAAGGTTTTGAAAGGCAGCATGGAGGGTCATTCAGAGAAGGGAGATAAAAAGATATCCCGTGTCTCCTTACTATGTGCAGTTTTAGACGTAAAACTGTGTCTTTAGTAGACTTTTTCCCCCAAGTGATACCAAACATTTAATTTTTCTGCCCTCTTGCAGCGGACAGCTCTGGCTGGTCCGTGGCCTGGTGGAAGCTCAGTTCTTTGCTCCTGCAGTGTCCTGTCCCAAGAGCTTTCCACGCAGAGTTTGTAACCCTGAGCCCGTGCTCTGCTTTAGCCGCTCTGGTGGGTCTGTAGGGAGGAAGGGAGGGAGATCCAGGAGCTTTGGTCTCCTGGCCCCCACAGGTCCCCGGGTCAGCACCCCGTGCCAGCTGCAGCACCCTGCCGAAAGGGGCGTCCCGTGTTCAGGTGGAGGGCGCTGGAGCTCGCGAGCGGGGTCCAGGCGTTTTCCTACTTCTCTGTGGCTGAACTACCCTGGAAGGTGTTCACCCACCCTTTTCAGCCTCCTACTTTACCTCACCTGTCACTAACACAACCTAACCCTGCTAACTGCTGCTGCTGCTTCAGTGCGGGGCCTGCCAGGGCGAAGCGAGCGCGTAAGCCGGTCCTTGGCCGGCGGGGAGAAAGTTTCCACTCTGCTCCCCATTGCTGAGGGTGCAGCGATGGATTCCCTTTCCCTGCATGCGGGGTGGTTGTCAGTCTGACGCAGACAGCTCTGTTACACGGGGTGTTCAATTGTACACGAGAGGAACGGACACAGTTTGCTTCCAATAGCCTTTCAGTGGAGGCCTTGGCAGGCGTTAACTTTCTGCGTTTATAGGCTGATGTGTTGCGCTTTTTCATTTTGATTTGTCCCAGCATTTTCCTTTATGGTCCATCATTAGATATTGATCAGTTGAAGCTCATTTTGAGACTCGTTGGAACCCCAGGGCCTGAGCTTTTGAAGAAAATCTCCTCAGAGTCTGTGAGTTCACACTTTGATTGTAATATCTGCCCTTTCGGAAGTCCCCGGTTTGTGTGTCACCCTCCCGTAGTCTGCCTGTAGTACGTGTTGGGATCTGTTTTCTGTTACTTTTCGTCCTTTGTCATTCTTCGCTCCTGGATGGCTTTGAGTTCTTATGCTGTGTGTATCTGATCTTTCTTCCTCTTACCTCTGCCTGTGCTATGAGTTCTTCCTTCCACATTCTCATTTTACTGCTTCGTGACTTTTCTTACCGTTTCTGGGTTTATTCTTGGTGATATATTGTACGATCAGGTGCTGCTGGGGAGGTATTTTTCACAGCCAAGAGCTTGAGGCTCGTCTCAGTTGTTACTTCTCCAGGCTCCCTACCCAGGGTCTTTGCACTGTTACCCTCTGAACACACACACACATACACACACACACACACACTGTCCCTTCTGGAGTAAAATGCCACTGCCACCGTCTTTGTTTCTGTAGCATAAAATCCCAAATGCCTTTTTGGTGCTTTATGTGGCAGCCGTTCCCAGGGCTTGCAGCGTATAGTCTGCTGAGGATGGAACTAACGGTGCGATGGATTTAAAGGGTGTTGCTGTACCAAGGGGATGGCCAAGAGCTGTTTCTGCGGTCCCCTCTTTGGAGGGTGACCTTTCTTTTCAGCCATACTGCCACTTCTATTTGATTCTAATCTTGAATTGTGAACTTCTGCAAGTGCATAAGAGTTAGAGCAAGGGATGCTGAAACAGCGTGGATTGACATCGCATAGCGAGCAACGAGCTCCCGCAGAGGTGACCAGCAGCGCACTCAGCAGGTCACCCCGCTGCTCTGGCACAGGGTAGAGGATCAGCGATGTGGGAGGGATGATAAGGTGGTTTTGTCCTGCAGCTTCTGTCCCTCCTCTGTAACAGTGACTGTAGATGTGAAGCGTGGGTGTAGCCTGGAAGTACATTTGGTGACGGTAGACATGTGGTGCAAGCTGGGATCACTTGTGCTGACTATCACCCCCGGTTCCAAAGCCCTGGGACGTTCTTCAAGGGTCAGACCTGAGGAGCACAGGTTGCCCTGGCGCCCCGTGAACTGCCCGTAAGGGTAGTCTGGAAGTCCAGGGGATTAGCGAGAGATAAGCTGAAAGGTTGACTAGGTTAAGCAAAAGATTAGTTTGCACATGTAAGATTGAACTGGGTCATTCGGTTTTTTTATCGTTGCACAATAATTGCACTGAGCCAGGTCCAAATCAAGACTCTGTTTAAAACCTGCAGTAAACTTCTGTTTCTACTAATTTTTTCCACTGCATGGAGAGAGCAAAGCTCTGCAGTGTTGGAGGGCTTCAGTGTGTCACACTAACGAACTCTGGTTTTCTGCTGCCTGACTTCACTCGCTCTGACTGTCTCCGTCTGTTCACTGACATCAGCTCACTCTGTCTTATGCAACACTCGTGTTCTGCTAATTTTGCATTTATTGCCTTCTGTCACCTCGCCCACGTACCACCACACGTTCGAAGCTGCTCGGGAGGAGGTGGCAGCTGGGAGCCCATTTCGCTTTGCACCACAAGGAACTTCAGTACTTTCTATGCAGCAAGAAAAAAAGCTGGTAACTAGTGCAGAGGGTACAATTTTTTTTTCTGTTCTAATTTTTACTCATTTTCCTGAGGCTGTTTCTAGCTGCAGCAGCCCAGGAAAATTTTTTTAGTAGCTTCAGCCAAAGGAAACGTCTGCTCTGGTGGCTTAGAACCTCTGGGAGAAGTGACCACAACCGTGTTGTAGTGTAATGCTGCTTAAGGCAAACAGAAATCCTCTCTGTGCTGATACTGTTACCGACTGCTCAGTGATTCACCATTATTTTAAGTGTTCACTAGGGCAATCACTAAACTTTTCACTAGTATTTGGAAAAATCAGTGGACGCTGCCTGTGTGGCTTTTGCCTTGTGGTTTGCAGAAGAGAAACTTTGTGTGCAGCCGTTTTCTGTTTGAAATGGTTTTTGTCCTGTTTTTAACAAAGCCCTTGACGAGGCACTTAAGATATTAACCAGCTTCAGCAGATCATGCGTCTGACGGGAACACCCCCTGCATATCTCATTAACAGGATGCCCAGCCACGAGGTGAGACCTGAGCAGACGAGGGGGGTTTGCAGGGCAGGTCCTCACTTGCATCGTTGCCCACGCTCGCATGCGGCATGGGGTGGGCAATGAACTCCCCGCTCCCCAGCGAGATCTTGGTGCTAAATGAGATTTGGAGGGCGTGTGCTCAGCTACAGGCTTGTGAGGCTCAGCAGAGCCTGGCTGTGGGTGGTTTGGCATCGTGCAGCTCACCGCCACGCACCACCCCAGGGCTCCAGGCACCCGGCTCTTGCAGCACCTCTTTGCTTTTCCGTCTTGCATGAACCCCAAATAATGTCAGCTCTTCCTCCGCTGTCCTGAGTGGCCTTTGGCTGGGGAGGGATAATGGTGATGGGCTCAGTCAGTATCAGAGTAATTCAAGAGAAGGCAAAGCGAGGAGACGGACCATAAGAGCTGGTGCTTCAGGATGATTGGAATGGGCTTTGTCATGGTGCCTGGATTGTATTAGACTTCAATAGAGCATTTATTTCCACAGGCAAGAAACTACATCCAGTCTCTGTCTTACATGCCGAAAATGAACTTTGAGAACGTGTTCATTGGTGCCAATCCCCTAGGTAAGGCTTGCTCCGACGCGTCGGGCTCTTCCCGAGGCTGAAGCCAGCGTGTCCTGGGACTGTCCCAGAGCTAGATTTTGACTGCGGTAGCTTGGAGCAGAGCCATGTGCCATTGTCAAAGCCTACAGAGTCTGTGTGAGCTGAGGAAGAAGTTGTGAGTGCTGAGGAGCTGCAGATTCCTCACAGGCATTGGGCTCTCAGGAGGTTCCGTTTCAGCGTCACACCAGTCTCACCCAGTGAAATCCTTTCTCTTCTGTTCTGGTGCTGTTGCAGCTGTGGACTTGCTGGAGAAGATGTTGGTGCTGGACACAGACAAGCGAATCACGGCAGCAGAAGCGCTGGCTCACGCTTATTTTGCTCAGTATCACGACCCGGACGATGAACCAGTGGCAGACCCCTATGACCAGTCCTTTGAAAGCAGAGAACTTGAGATCGAAGAATGGAAAAGTGAGTTGGGGTACGGGGGGAGTGGATCTTCCTCGTGGTCTGTTCCACGGTTCAGCTGAGCCGCAGTAGATAGAGGCAAAAAGAAACGGATACCACCGTGGGCGTCCTGTTCGTTCTGAGGTCCTTACACCAGCGAATCTGTCACGTGCTTTGCATGTAATTAGCATAATCCCTGGTAACTAATTATTACTGTGAGGATACAGACTGAAATAGTTGCTCATGTCTTTGCTTTCGACGTTGTATCTCCTCAGCGCTCTGTAAGTGTCTTTCACTGTGTTAGTCTCTGAGAATGGTGTAACCATTCTTTTCTGTTTCTTCTTCTTAATTAAACCTTGGTTTTTTTGTTTAAAGCAGTGTTAGAACACAGAATTCCAGACCGGTGGGGTTGGCAGGGACCTTATGGGATCACCCGGTCCAACCCCCTGCTCCAGCAGGTTCCCCAGAGCAGGGTCCCAAGTGTGGCGTCCAGGCAGGTTTGGGATCTCTCCAGAGCAGGAGACTCTCCAACCTCTCTGGGCAACCTGGGCCAGGGCTCCCTCACCCTTACAGCAAAGAAGTTTCTCCTCACATTCAAGTGGGACTTCCCATGTTCTGGTTTGTGCCTGTTGCCCCTTGTCCTGTCACTGGACACCACTGAGCAGAGTCTGGCCCATCCTCCTGACCCCCCTTTAGCTATTGATCACGTTGATGAGGTCCCCTCTCAGGCTGCTCTTCTCCAGCTGAACAGCCCCGGGTCTCTCAGCCTTCCCCCGGCACAGAGATGCTCCAGCCCCTCAGCGTCCTCATAGCCTCCACTGGGCTCTCTCCAGTAGCTCCTGTCTCTCTTGAACTGGGGAGCCCAGAAACCTTTCAGGCCGCTGCAGTTTTTTTCGCGTGAGGGATGTCTTTGGTACCACCCGTTAACTTGCTCTCTATTTTCATGCCAGGCCTGACCTACGATGAAGTCATCAGCTTTGTGCCACCACCACTTGACCAAGAGGAGATGGAGTCCTGAGAAACGGCTCTCTTCTGTTCGTCCCACTTCACTGTGAGGGGAAGGCCTCTTCGTTGGGACTCTCCGATTATCGTCCAAGTGCCTCGTCACAACAATATTCTCCTTGGTGGAGGGGTTTTGTGTGTGTTGAATTGGGGAGGGGGGGAGGGAAGAAGCCGAGTCTGTGTACCCATGCTGCATGCTCTCGTGTTCTGTGTACAGCCCGGGCAGCTCCTGACGACCTGCTCTGACCACCCTCGAGCCCCTCCGGAGCAGCAGTGCCCACCCCCTGCGCTGCTGGGGCCAGGCAGGGGAGCTGACCTTGGAAGTTGGGTTACAATCGTTGCCATTTATCAATTCTTCTACAATTAAGTAACCTCAAAACAATGGAAGTTGTTTTCTAGGCTGAGTCCTCTCTTCTCTCCAGGACCGAAGGTGGGGTCGAGGGATGTCCTTGCTCGGTGCCGGGTGGCTGGCGCAGGCCCAGCTCTCCCTGCGCGTACGGGCCCCTCTCACCCCTGATTCTTGGGTTTGTTGGACGCTGTAAATATGTTTGTGCCTTAAATGGATGGGGCAGAGGGGATGGGAAGCCTGGAGTGGAAACCTCTGACCCGCTGCTTTTCAGGGTGAAGGCTCCCGGATAGCCAGGCATGAACTTGGTGTCATCAGGAAATAACTTCCCGAGGCAGCAGCCTCTGCCCCTGGATTTGGCTATTCCTGTAGTTTTCCCTCCTCCCCTCCTCGCGTTCGAGCTCCCCGGAGTCAGAGGCCGCAGAAGACTCTTGCTAGCCCCACCTCTGCGTCTGTGGCTCCCGAAAAGGCGGGCTGCTGTTGCATGTCGTAGCTGTGTGCATGTAGAGCTGCTTCATTTCTGTCGTCACTTTTTTTGGGGGTGGCACTGGGGCAGTTTGAACTGTCGGTGAACGATTTTCCCGAGTACCTCAGCCAGCGCCATGGAATCGCAGCGTCCTTCCTCCTGTGCTGCAGCTCACGGCGAAATCCTGCCATGGCGGGGGCTTCGGCGAGGAAAGGATAAAATACGCGGCGCAGAAACATGCACCTTTTTCTTTGTTCTGCCCTTGGGGTTCCAGAGGAGCAGAGCTTGGGACGGAGGGTTTCATGCGAGATCAAATGTAAAAAATGGTCTTCAAAGAAACAACTACGGCAGCTTGTGCGAGAACTTAAGTTATTTCCTGAAAAGAAATTTTTTTAGAAGTATTGGACTCCAAAGCGAAGAGCTGAGCATGCATAAACCCACAGCCTCCCTTCCACTGTCTGTATCTATAAATATTTATATACATAAAACTAACACTTACTAGAGGATTTTTTACCCTCTCAGATAAGAGCTTCTTGGCTGTTTTTTAGCAGGTGGATCTCTGCCTGAGGAAACACAAAGGGAGTACGTGTGAATACCAGTGCGCTGAGTTTTACAGGACTCTGCGGGAGTTGGAGGCGGGCAGGAGGGAGGTTTCTCGGCACGTCTGTGCCCGAGCTGTACCCGGGGAGCTCTGCAGCCCCAGTTTAGCCTTGGGGAAGAGCCGTTGTGAGGTGTTTCTTTGTTGGAGGTGTCCAGTGCATGCTGGCTTTGGCAGCGTTTCATGTTCTTGTTACTGTGGGACGGAGAGGAACTGTGTGGGGGTTTTTACCCCATGGTTGAAGAGGCAGCACAAAGGGATGGGATGTGGATGACAAAGCCATCGATTCTTCCTAGGCTGCTTCCCAGTGGCTGCGTTGGCCAAACCCTTAGTGGAGGCCTGGGGTGGGGTGAAGAGAGCGGTTAAAACTCTCAATAATAACAACTCTCGACAGAAAACCTCCCTTTTCTGCTGGGCCAGCGGGCCAGGTATGGCCATGGAAATGTAGATACCCCCTGTAAACTGCCAGCGAGGTTCTTTTTATCAGCCATTTTATGTGTAGATGCTACAGTGTGATTTCATGCGGAAATATCGCTCGAGATTTTTAAACCTATAGACGTCGTGTGTGCGCGTGTGCGTGTCCGTGCGCTTGTGTGCGTGGGAATGTTCCCCTGGGAGCCCGCGCTGGAGCGGGAGCCCCCCTGGCAGGCACTCCCTACCCGCAGCGTTGCGGTTTCTGTCCCTGGATTTTGCTGTAAGTGGTTATGCCAGATAAAATGTCACAATACCACTGGTTACAAATAAAACCTATTTTTCAGATTTATCGCGCTGATGGTACACAGAATCATTTTGGTTGGAAGAGACCTTTAAGATCGTCGAGTCCAACCGTTTCCCCAGCACTGCCAGGATGGTGGGAGGGTGTTGGGAGCAGGAGCATCGTGGCTGTCTCAGTGGTCTGTCGGTGCTGTTCCCTCGGCAGAACGACTGACCAGAACCACGTTCTTCACTCTCACCAAAGCTCTGGGACTGCTAAATACTGAAATCAGTGAGAACTGAACTGGAGAGAAAAAACAAACTGCGGCTCCAGAGTCAAGTTACTCAACTCCAGGTTTCCCCCTCGCTTTGGATCGGTCACTCGGATGAATTCACCTTTTACAGCCACGATGCGCCCTGGATGGAGAACTCCCTAATTGTACACAGTGACCTGCGCGTGCACACGTGGTCGAGCAAGAGTCGTGTCCGTACAATAACGAAGGAGTTCCATGTTCTCTGCCGGAACCCCTCTTGCTCCTCGGTGTAGCTGCAGACCCAGGCTGGCCCGCAGTTCATTCCCTGACTCTGCTGTTGCCGTAGGGGCTGGTTTACACATCGATGCATAAGCCAGGTTCAAAAATCCCCATGGCAGCGTGTCCCCAGTCTGTGTTCTGTGACCCAGCAGACCTTGCCACGGCCACGTGAAGAATGTACGGGCCACCACCGGCACCTGTGAACAGGTACAATTGAGTCTTTCCCAAAACACTGCTGCTGCTTTTCCTGTAATTCCTATTTATTGGGTAACTCGGCTCTAACCCGCTGCCCAGCCGTGCCGGGACACGGTTGTGGGTGACAGGTTTGGAAGGGGCAGAAGCGGTGGCAGGGTCGAGGGCTGGCGGGGCAGAGCAGAGCATGGGGCAGGCAACTGGGCCAGGCCCCTGAGTCACTTCCTTTGGGATGGGTGTGGGATGCCTCGGCGCGGCAGCCCTGCCTGAGCTCCCGGAGCCCTGCCTGAGCTCCCGGAGCTGCAGCAAAATGTCGCGGGGCGCTCTGCAAGCCGGGAACGGACCTGTGTGCAGGGCAGGTGTGATGATCCAGGCTGGTCTCGGCAGGCACAGCCCTCAACGTGGGTTAGACCTGCTGCGGGAGATGAAACCAGCCCCAGCAGAGCAGCTCTCAGGATGGTCCCGTCTCACTCCTGAACCTGGACCAGGGTGAGGAACCTCCGCTTTCCCCACGTCCTGCTCTGCTGGGAGGCTTGGCAGAAAATGGCTGTCGCTCCTTGTTCTCCCGTGGATGCAACCCCCTGGTGTCCTCTGTCTTCCGTCTCCTGGAAAGAAGAATGTCCCTGCGCGTCTGACGAGGCGCTGTGGCTCATCTGCCGGATTCCCCGGCTCCACAAGTCCTTACTCATCCCCTTGTTCCCAGCAGGGATTTCCCGGGACCCCCCGTGAGCCCCACGAGGAGGTTTCTCGGCTGGTGGCCCGGTGGCGGCAGGCCAGCAAGAGCCGGAGGTGGCGGTGGGGCTCCGGAGGTGGCTCCGGAGGTGAGCCTGGCACGGGCCGGGCGCTCGGCTTCTCTGCCAGGGGCTGGAGGCACCTGCACAAGACCGAGGCGTGTCGGGAAACGTGATGCCTCACCTCCGCCAGTGTGGAGGCGGAGGGAGGAGGGCCCAAAGACATGTCCCTTCACGCTCGCCACAGCTGAGAACGGAGAAGGAAACTCGCTGGAGCCTGTCTTCGCTGGCGCAGGAGGCCTCGCTGCCCCGCTCTCGCCCCAGCAGCCCTCCGGGACTCCGGTACTCTGGGGGGGCGGCAGTCCCGCACCCGCCGGGCGATGAACATCGCAAGGAGGAGAGGCTTCTACAGACAGGAGGTGAACAGAACCCTCTGGGAGCTGCCCAGGAGATACACGTCACTCCACCCGCTGGGGTCCGGAGCCTACGGCTCGGTGTGGTGAGTGGGGTCCTGCCCAGCGGGGCGGGCGGGGGGCGGTTAGAGTATCGCGCCGGGGGGGGGGAAACGAGGAGGTGCGTGTCGGCACCCCTCCATTAGGAAAGGCCATTTGCATGTGTGATGAAGGCGGTTGGTTCGGCACGGGCAGCGGGTTGGGGACTTGGTCGCTTGAAGAAACCGAGATGTTTCCTCGTGTGGTCGCCCCGGGGTGGGCAGAGGGGAGCGTTTCCCACCCGGGTGTCCTCGGGCAGGGCTGGGCTGCAGTGGGGCAGCTCAGGGGGTCAGGCAGCTCCTGAGCTGCCCTGTCTTGAGCGTGCAGGAAGATTTCTATCTGGGTTAAAAATCCCCGGAGCATCTGAAAGCGGTTTGTGGGTGATGACAGAGGTGGTGCTGGAGCAGCGTGTCCTTGGCTGCCTGGGGAAAGGAGCCGGACGACATGACCCCCGCCTTGATCCTGCTTCCAGCTTGAAATCATGGAATAGCTAGAAATTATTGTAACTGGGGCCAGTAACAGACTGGGGCTTCCTTCCCGGCTGCTGCTGACCCCCAAGCTCCGAGAGCGCGGCGTGAGTAGTCAACCAGTGGGGCAACGGAGCCGGTGGTGAGGGCGAGCCGAGGGCAGATCTGGGTTTACGCTGGTGAACCGGAGGAGATGGGCGACGTCTGCAGAGGATCACCCCGATCAGCCCATCGATAGGATCTGAACGGAGCCCTTGTTTCATAACACGCCAGGTTAAAAAAAACCCCAGAGGTGTGTCCCTTGTGTAGGTGTTGGGCAAAGTCTCCGCCGGCTGCGGCGCAGCCGGGATCCCCGGGGCCCGGCGGCTCTCCTTGACCCCTGGCTGCCCGCTCATGAAGAGCACCAGCGTTCCTTTCCCTGTTTCTCTGTCCAGCTGCATCTGAGATGCTTAAACAAGTCCTGCAAGATCAGGCAAGACTAAACGTGACTTTTGTAATGTTTGTGCAGAGTTTTACCATAAAGGAAAGCAGGAGAACAGAAAGAAAAAAGAGACAGGACAAAAAGGGAAGAGGGAAAGCCGTGCAGAGTTTCCTCACCCACCAGAAAAAACCAAACATCCACAAGACGAAGCTTTTACCGGTGACACGGAAAGTCTCGGCTGCTCTGGAGATCCCAGGGAGGGAGGGATGGGTGTTCAGCCAGCCCCAGGGGCTGGGGTGGACCCAGGCTCGGCAGGGCTTGGCATTCCATTGCTGCCCAGAGCAGGGGTGGAAGGAGAGGAGTGAGGGTTTGCTGTCCAGAGCAGGGGTGGAAGGAGTGGAGTGAGGGTTTGCTGTCCAGAGCAGGGGTGGAAGGAGTGGAGTGAGGGTTTGCTGTCCAGAGCAGGGGTGGAAGGAGTGGAGTGAGGGTTTGCTGTCCTCTGCTGGGAATCGCGGGGAAGCTTTTCCTCTCACAGCGGTGTCTGGAAAGAATGTGGTGAGAAATTCACCCTCAGCTTGGGAAATCTGCCTTCAACACTGCAGGGGCTTTTGACCATCAGCCCTGAGCCCCTTCCTCTGGCTTCCCTGGCTCCTCGGAAAACTCCACACTGTGCTGGCCCCTCTGCCACCTCCTGCTCAGGTCCTGAAACTGAGGCAGCTCCCACTGTCCTCCTGAGATCCCCAGTGGTATCTTCAGCACTGGAGCTGCCCCACCTAGCTGTTCCTGCTCCTCCTTGGCTTTTCCTGCTGAATGCAGTGACAAATTAACTGTCCTACCGGAGCTGCCAAAGGATGTTTTTTGAGGGGACCTTGGTGGCCAAAAGCAGGAAGGTTGTCTGATGGTGTCGGGGAGGTTGACAAGAGCTGTTGATAGCCCAGCCTGCCAGAGGACGCACCACAGATGGTCGCTTGTGGCCGATACCTGGAGAAAGCTGTGCAAGAAGCTTCCAAGATTGGCAGCAAGGGACTGGCAACCCGTCCTGGGCGCTGAACTGAAGAGGAGGCCATGTGGGGCGGGATAGTCCCACCTCTCCTTGTGAAATCAGCCTAAACCCAGCAAATTGCACTGGTTGATCGCGGTGTTCTAGACGGCATTTCCCTGGGGATGAGGTCTTGCTGCTGAGGGATGGTCCTGGAGCTCATGGGAACGTCGCTTTATGGTACCTGCCCCTCCCTGTCTTGGGTCCTGCGAGAGCCTTGAGGAAGAAGCGGTGGCTGGAGCCTGGCAGACAGGGACCGCGGTGGGGTGAATCGCATGTCCCTTTGGAGAAGGAAGCAGGAGAAAAGTGTCTGTGCAAGGCTGGGGGAGGTGTGCGAAGTGCTAACGCCAGCATCCCGGGAGGCTACAAGCTCTGGGACTGAGCATGCCTGTTTATGACCCTCCTGTTTCCCCAGGAGAGGAGAGAAGGATTTTCAGAGCGGTGGGAAGGCGCGGGAAACCCACAGCGTGATTTGGCAGGGAAACCCCTTTCTCCATCTGTTTGCTTCTTGGAGGGGTTGAGGAGGGGCTGAGGCACCAACGTGTGATGGGCGCACTGAGACCCCCTGGAAGACACCCTGAGAATCCCAAGTTCCAGCTCTCTCTGCCCGAGGACCTCCCTGCTTCCTGTCTGGTGAAACCCGGGGATTCCTTTCCCATCTGACCAAAGAGCCACCAGAAGCAGAGATGGTGTCGTGGGATCACCCCGTCCAGCCGCAAACCGCCGACGTGACCCAAGGGAAGAACACGTCCCGCCTCCAGTACCGGCAGTTGCACCAGGGTTTCGGTAACTTTACGACAGGCTCTCGCAGCACCCAAGATCCGGGATGCAGAACGAACTCCAGCAGCCTGTTATGTTCCGTGTGACATCCCCGTCCCACGTGACGTCCACGGTCTGTGCTCCAGCAGATGGCAAAGGCGGCTGATGTACCTGAGAAGACAACAACGCCCAAGCAGATGGCAAAGCAGAAATTGTTTTATTGTTTTATCTCTGGATGTCAGGGAGGGAGAAGGCAGAGTCAGAACGAATCCTGACCTTTAACCGTTTGTTTCCCTCTTCTCACGGCTCGTTTCTGCAGATTAGGGGAATAAAGACAAGCCATGGATGCTTTGCTTGGTCGCCCACCTCGTCCTCCAAAGGGCACGGGCCGGGGTCTGCTGCCCAAAGCCACCCCAGGAAACATCTGTGGGTTCCTCAGGGGACCTGCCTGTGCCGTTCTGCGAGCTCCGGCGTTAGCGCTTCTCTAGGGGACCTTTGGGGTTGCAGAACTTGCTAAACTGTCCTGCCCATGTCAGAACTGTTTGTTATTTGTCCGCCGCAGTTCAGCCATTGACAAGAAGACGGGGGAGAAGGTGGCTATC
Source organism: Bucorvus abyssinicus (assembly GCA_009769605.1). Taxonomy (NCBI): domain Eukaryota; kingdom Metazoa; phylum Chordata; class Aves; order Bucerotiformes; family Bucorvidae; genus Bucorvus; species Bucorvus abyssinicus. The sequence continues at coordinate 3,843,833 of CM020055.1, forward strand.
AAGAAGCTCTGCCGCCCGTTCCAGTCGGAGATCTTTGCCAAGAGAGCGTACAGAGAGCTCATGCTGTTGAAGCACATGCAGCATGAGAACGTAAGTACTCGTTTCTCTCCAACCCTGCTGGAACGAGGAGGGTTTCTTGCTGCCTGGGAGCAAATCCTCTCTGGTGGCGTCAGCTCTGTTGTAATTGAGATCCCGGCATGTGGCACGTGCAGGCAGTCTCGGGGTTTAGCTCTGCCTGTCGTCTGTGCCCAGCTGGCACCGGGCTGAGGCAGGTGTGTCACGGGGCGTTAGTAAGAGGAAAAGCAGCCGCGCAGCATAGCCGGGAGTCCTCGGATTCCTCACGTGGAGTTCTCGGTGCTCACCTCTCTGCGTGGGCCGATGGAGAGCTGCTGCCTGAGTCCCGTGGGCACAGCAAATGCTTTCTAGGTTTAAGTCTGGGCTTCTCTTCCCCACCAGGTCATCGGGCTGCTCGACGTCTTCACCTCCGCCCCCTCCTACCAGGGATTCCAGGACTTGTAAGTTTGGAGTTTGCGTTCGCTCTGTCTAGACCCAGCCGTCGCCCACGACCCCGGTGACTTAGCGGCAGGATAACGGCTCAGGCGGAGGTTGTGTGGGAAGGGAGCCAGGCTACAGGCAGACATCCCTGAAGACAGGGAGAGTCGAAAGCACGAATCAGTTCCTGTGGCTGAAACACCCAGAGCACACGAACAGCCCCCGTGCCCTGCCCAGAGGTGGGAGAGAGTCTGTACGGACCAACGTGTGCAGCCAAGAGGCTTTACCTTCCGTGCCCTGTCGTGGGCAGCGGGATCCAGTGGGACCCGTGCCCTGTCGCGGGCAGTCTGACCCGTGCCCACCCGCTGCCTGTGCGGCCGCTGAGCCAAGAGGCTGCGCTCAGGATGGGAGACGTGGTGCTTGTCCGGCCCGGGGGTAATTCCACTGAGGATTTCACAGCTCTGGTTTTCTTTCCAGCCAGGTTCTTTCTGTGCTCTGGGGGGTTTTGACATTTCCCTCAGTGTTGGTGGTTAGGCTGGACGAGTCGTTTTCCCTTCCCCATCCTTGGGCACGAGCAGCGTGTGCCCGGGTTCGGGTTTTCGGCAATGGCTGGTTTCAGCAGCCCGCAGGAAAAGGGCTTGGAGGTTCTTCGAGCAGCTCCTGCTGAAGACCGTCAGCTCACCAGCAGTGTGAGCAGGCAGCCAGAGGCTGGGGGAAGCTGGATGTTGTCTGCTGAGGCAGGGCTGGAGAACATGGCAGAGAGAGATTTGGGAGCCAAGGCAGCAGTTCTGCAAAACTCTTCAAGTTGTGCAAGATATTTCAGCTCCGGGATGGCGTAAGGCCCGTCCGGAACCAAACATCACTTGAGGTCTAAAGTAAACTAATCCAGGATGGTTACAGTTTGGAAGAGCCTTGTTCTTACTTCAGATTTCAGGGGAGGAGCAGTTTTCGGAGCAGGGTGCAATCCAGCATCGCTGCAGGTCACCAGGAACAGTCACAACAAGCCACCTCAGAGGCTGTGACACAGCCAAAGCACCAGCCGAGTGAGGACAAGGCTAGCCTGCTCCCCGCGGTTTGCCTCCAGACTCAGGGCCTTGTCTTACTGCCTTTTAGCTACCTGGTGATGCCATACATGCGGACAGATTTACAAAAGATCATGGGACAGGAATTCAGTGATGAAAAGATCCAGTACCTGGTCTACCAAATGCTGAAAGGGCTGAAGGTAGGTGGGTCTGGAGGAGTTTAATGACTCCCTGTGTCTCCTCTAACGTCACCTCTGGGTTGACCAGAACTAAACCCCCTTCCAGCACCCTACAGGAGGATTTGGGGGTTTGTGGCATCCCCTGAGAACAGCTATTGGCTGCGGAACTACTCTTGTTCCAGCACACGCCAATAAAGCGGCTGCTTGTTCACCTCAGCCGAGCGGGAACTGAAGCAATCAGCAGCCGCGGACCTTGTGACGGTTTTTCCGTGACAGCAGCCGCGCTGCTCTTGCCAAACCCTCAGCAGAACTGTGTAGGAAGGAAGAGGCTGGCAGCAACGGGAGCTGCCACTCGGCTCCTGACAGAGGCTCTCGGGGGAGGAGACAGGGGCTGGTTTTCTGCCCAGTAGAATAGGGAAGGAACTGCTGGGACTGGCTTTGAGAGCAGAGAGGAGTCACCACAACCCCGGGACGTCGAGACAACGTCTTGATGTCTGCCACAGCCTTCTCCCAGAGTCAGAGCAGCGGCTGATGTTGATGAGCTCTTCTTTTGACAGCACCTTCCCCACATCCCTGTTACCTTGAGCTCGAATGAAGAGGGGAAGGTGGTAACAGCCAAGCAGGCAGTTTCTGCAGTTGTGGGTTTAATGATCAGATTTTTTTTTCCCCCATGGTTTAATACCCAAAACAACACCGTTTTCACATCGCCTGCTGACCGTGTTCCTCCCCGCAACCCTGAAGCCTTGGTTTGACAGGCTGAAGCTGTCGGGGTCCTTGCTCCCCACCTCCTCCCCTGCTCTGCCTCTTCCTTAGACTGGCAGCACCGTGGCAAACACACAGAAATTCAGAGCAGAGGATTCTGCCCAGCGCTGCCCGCGGCCGGCAGCAGCTGCGGGGTTGTGTTCTCAGCAAGCTCGTGTTGGTAGCTCTTGTTGCGCTGCCGGAGAACGGAAAGTCCGGTCCGCTGGTGCTCACATTGTGGCTCCTCTTTTTATTGCAGTACATTCACTCCGCCGGCATCATCCACAGGGTAAGTCCGTGCGTGCTCTTACTCTGGTGTCTGTCTGCTGAGGAGAAACGCCGCTTGGCCGTAAAGCTAACGACTTCCCAAACATCGTTTCACTAACAGCCTCATCTGCCCTGAGGTCCCTCTGGTGTCCGCCCTCTTCTTCCTCCTGTGTTTGGGTTTGGGGAGCGTTTGGAGGAAATGCGGTATTTTCGGATGAGCTGAGAAGCATTTTGTGATGCTTTTTGAATGAAAAGTGTTTCAGGAAAAATAAAACAGCGATCTGAAGCTGTACAGTGTGGCAGGCAAGGTGCCTGCTGTATCAGTACCGCACTTGGGATGTTATGGATCCCACCAAAGGGAGCAGAGGTTCAGCTGAGGCTGGTGTTGATGCGTTAACTCCTTATTCTTCCGCTTTTGTCTGCGGTAGGACCTGAAGCCGGGGAACCTGGCTGTGAACGAAGACTGCCAGCTAAAGGTAGGTGGAAGAGCACCGCTTTGCAGCACGTAGCGTAGCAGACCGTGGAGGAACTGCTTTGCCGGCAGGAATCTGGCACCGTCATGTAACCTCTTGCCTTCTGAGATGCAATTTGAGGCATTTCGTTCCTCGGCAGTTGCGGGCAGTGGGAAATACCCACCTGCTGATGTCACCTGCTGAATCAGGGCCCAAGACCTGGAATGAACATCCTGTCACCGTAATTCCTGCAGCATGGCAGTTCGTAACGACTTCCTAAACCCATTCAGTCCTGCTGAGCAAGGCTTGCGTTAGGAGCGCGACCCTGAAGGATAACTGGGTTCCACCTCAGTTACCCATTGGTTCTCGTTGATGTGATGGTTGTGGTCCCAGACAAAGCTCTGGAGGGTCTGCTCGCAGCTCGCTGGAGCGGCGCTCTAGCACGAGTTTGCTCTAATGTAGATTACGGCGAGTGGCTCCGTCGCCCGTAAAGGTTGGGTCGAGCTGTGTTCACCTCCAGTATTGAGGGAGAGGCCATGCCCTGTCAGCCGCAGGGTGTTTTTAGAGGACAGGGAGAGTCGTGGTGGGCTGGCAGTGTGTCTTCACCGCCAGGTTATGAAGCAACTCAATTAAATAAAGCTCATAGAGTTGAAATTTAAGTGGTCTTCCAGGTACCACGCAGCACCGATCCTTTCAGCAGGGTCTTCACACAACAACTGGTTGTGCAGCCAGTTTGCAATTTACAGTGGAATTAAGACAACCCTGTTAGTTCTTTGAACTGTCCCGTGGGTGGCCGTGGAGCTTCATTATTATCTGATTGGATCTGCTTCATTTCTCTTAGCAGTAGATTCTCACTTGCCCGTAGCATTTCTCTTCTCTTTCCTGCCCTTCCTTCTCCCTCTTCCTTTGGTGAACTGCAGATCTTGGATTTTGGCTTGGCCAGACACGCCGATGCTGAAATGACGGGCTACGTGGTGACGCGCTGGTACCGCGCCCCTGAAGTCATCCTCAACTGGATGCACTACAACCAGACGGGTGAGCTGCCGTGCTTCCGCGGGCCACTGCCCGGTGACGAGCCTGGGGATCCCGCTGTCACACCTGGGTCAAATCTCCCATAATCCTCCAGAGGTTTTTCTCTTTCATCATCGGTGTCCCCTGGAGCGGAGCGAGTCCCAAAGCTGTTGCACAACTCCCAGAGCTGGTGCCTGTGGGAAATGGTGAACGCGGAGATTTTAGCAGCATAAGAAGAACAGGGGAGGGTGGGAAACAGAAGAGAAATTGGAATCAGTGCCTGCTGCAAGCAACAGCCCCAGCAATCACTGCTGCCTTTTTACCACCCTTTATTTTCTCTTTTTTTCTCCCTGAACAGTGGATATCTGGTCAATTGGGTGTATCATGGCAGAAATGCTGACCGGGAAGACGCTCTTTAAAGGAAAAGACTGTATCCTCTCAAATTGACCCTTGTCCCTGGGGGGAGTAATAATTTTTGGTGTGTGTGAAAGGGCTTTTTTGAATGAGAAAAATCGGTGCTGGTTCGGTTCACCAGGAGGTAATCACAGGGACCAGTCTCTTTGGTGAGGAAAACAGAGAGGAGGCAGGAGGGAGCCAAGTCCCCCTTAGAAACGCACCTCTGTGCTGGCCACGTGTCTCTGCACCCTGCGTGGCCACAGCTCCATCCCCAAACCTTGCCAAGCCCTGGGCATGTGCCCTGGCAGAGCTGTGCCAGCAAACTTATCCCTTGATAAAAACGGCATCCCCAGAAAAAAGCCTTGGAGCTCTTTGCCAGTCCAGTGAGTCTCTGCTTGTGCGGCTCTGCTGGGTTTGCAGCGTAACCTGCTCATAGCTGCCACGGGGCTTGGGCTGCCCGGCAGCCAGCCTGCAGACCGAGCTGTCTCGGGGGGTGTCCGGGGCTCGCTCCTAGGGGGGTGATCTTTAACACAGCCTGTCAGACCTAGATCAACTGACTCAGATCCTGAAGGTAACGGGGCACCCAGGAGAAGACTTCGTGGAGAAGCTGGAGGACAAAGCGGTAAGAAAGTTCCCTGTGGACTGGGGTCTCGCTGGCAGAGGTGTGGGGGGGAGACTGTGAGATGGGAGAGGTGCTGCTTCTACGGCAGCCTGACGAGGAGCGACAGCAGCCCTTCCCCGCTGGCAAGGAAGAGGTTTCTCTTTGCTCGTGGCACGTCTGATGGATTTGGCATTGCGTGGGGAACTGGTGTGGATTGCAGGGGCTCCCAGGTGAGGTGTTTGATGCCCCGGCAAACCACCAACCTTTCTGTATCTCGAGTGATTAACAACAGTTCCCTGCAAACTGGTCACTGAAATGTGACATCTGGGACGATTGGCTGTTCTCTTCACTTGCCTTCGCTCATCTGAGCCTTGAGACCCGGGAGCTGCTTGTCCCAGCCCCTTCACACCTGCCCTCGTGCAGTAAATGTGCTTCCCTTTCTCTTTCAGGCCAAGAATTACATCAAGTCCCTTCCTAAAATGCCCAAGAAGGATTTGTCTGTGCTTTTCCCCAAAGCCAATCCCCAGGGTAAGTCATCTCCAGTGGATTTTGGCTGATACTGGCTTCCAGAGGTGGTTGCTGGTAGCCAGGCAGGTGGGATTATGATCAGTAGCATCTGGCTAAACAAACCTGCTCTTCTTCGGTCATTATTATTTCCAAGGCTCACTTCTCAGGCACCACAGGTTTTGATAAGGTGCTGAGAGCCCCCCAGCCCACCCAGTAGTTTCTTTACTCTTTTGCGTAGAGTGCAGCCTAGATCCGAACTGTTTGTGGAACGCCTGGGTCTGCTGATTCTTAACAGGCAGCTGAGGTGTGCAATTCTCAGGGAAAACATTGCTCTCTTACAAGGAGCTCTTTTCCCAAGCAGATTAGGGGCGAGAGCGAGCAAAACTCTTCTCAAAGCTGAAAGCATGAAGATATTAAAACCCAGGGGGAACGGGGCCGACAGGCTCGTCAGAATCTGAGTCTCCTGCCTCCTGGTCCACCAGGGCCGTATAGATTGTGGTATCAATTACTCGCATTAAGACAGCTTTGACTTGTGGGGGTCAGAGTGAAAGCAAATGATCAAAACTGAAAAATATCTTGAATATCTCTTTATGTTCTTGCAGCCCCATCTGTGCTGCAAGGCTTATTCAAGCCTAATTTGATACTTCTGCACCATTTACACCCCCAGCTCTGTTTGTAAGAGCTGCCCGAGGCTGCTGTTGGGCACTGATGGGAGCTCCACGCTACCTTGGCCAGGTCATTTGCAGGTCTGGAGGTGCAGTACTGGAGACACTGGTCCCATCGCTTGCAGGGTTCATGCACAGGATGCCCGGTCTCCACCGCGCCTTGCTGAGCCCTGCTCCTGTCTCCTCCCGCAGCAGTGGACCTGCTCGACAAGATGCTGCAGCTCGATGTGGAGAAGCGCCTTACGGCGACGGAGGCGTTGGCTCACCCCTATTTCGACCAGTTCCGAGACGTCGAGGAGGAGACGGAAGCGCAACGGTCCTATGATGATTCCCTGGAGCACGAGAAGCTTTCGATAGATGAGTGGAGAAGTAAGAAGTTTCCTTTCTTTACTTCCTCTGAAGTTCCTGTCTAGGACAGGACTTTCCTACCTCAATCTCTGTCCTGTGCACACGCTGAGTAAGGCTGCGATGGCCCAACGGTGCCTTCACAATGGTGCACATCTCCCTTGCTCCTGCTTTTATGCTCCAGCTTTTCAGGCAGAATTGTTTTCCTCTCTGCTTGGCCTTTCTCTTCTGCCCTCTCCACTGAACACCTCTCTGCACATATAACATTCAAAGTTTCATGTGTGTCTTCTAAAACTCACACATTCATGGTTATTTGTTCTGTTTTTCAAGAGCATATTTACAAGGAGATCTTGTCCTTCAGTCCCATCGCTCGGAAGGACTCCAAGAAGCGAAGCGGGATGTCGTTATAGCAGCCGGGATTCACTTCTCCCGGGTGACCCATCGGATTTACTCCACGCTGCCTCGCTGGTGGCCATCGTGTGGCCCGTGGGACTTCTCTGTGTGCCAGCACAAGGATGACACCGTGCTGTGGCCAGTGGACTTTGTTCTACTGGGGTGGGGGAAGCCCCCCCAACAGTTTTCAATGCAAACGATAAATATATTCTCATTGAAATTTCAAGTGGGAGAATTTTACCTGGTGTTTGCTTGTTCCCATGGTCCCCTCCTGCCCCAAGAGAGCAGGGCTATCACTGTCCCTTCTCTTTGGTCTTTCCAAGCACGGGTTTCAGTACGTTAATTATGGATAAGGTAAAGAAAAGGGAAGTGAGGCCCCAGCGCAATAATCAGCAATAGGGAAATTCAGCACAAGACCGTATCCCATCTAACTCTGAGCAGTCAGCCAGCCTCCAGCACAGCGAGGCTGCGAGGACAGCGTCGGCTCCGGGACACGGTGGGAATCCAGTCGATCGTGGATCGGTCTGTGTTCGAGCAGCTCCAGACGCCTGCTGTACACCCAGCTCCTTGCTTCCCGCTCCAGCCAGCTGCTGCCTCCTTGTTTCCACTGCTTATGTCGTTCCCCGGGGTCTGATGATCAGCGTTCTCGCCTCCTCACTGCCAGCTGCAAACGCGTCCTGGGGATTCGAGGCCCCTTCCCACACTGGACCGGCTCTCGCAGGGTGCTGGGTTATAACCTGGCGGTGCTGCTGCCCTTCCTCTCCGCTCAGCTGCTGTCCCCAGCCGTCCTCTCCTCCCCACGCATATCTCCTGCCGAACACGCTCTCCCTGCAGTCCCCCTGCCTGCTCCCCGCTGCCCTTCTCTCTCAGTGGGGCTGGTGTTTCCTTACACAGCCCAGCCACGGGACCCCTCACCTTCTCACTCCTGCCCTGCAGCATCAGTTACACCAAGGATCCTCCGCTTTGGTTCTCCTTAAGGGCTGCTCGTTCCTCAATATGACAAGACATTTAACCTGATCATTTGGAAAATGGTCAATTATCAAACCTAAGGCTCAGCCCTGAAAGCAACTAAAAAACAAGTTCATATAGTGGGGGAAAAAAAGCAGAGCAGTATTTTGGTGAACACAGTAATTCAACTCAGCACAGAAAATGAGTTCAGATGTCTTCGTTTCTTGGTATCAGACTGGCTCCTTCCGTCGGCATCATTAGAAATTGCATCGAAGATCGTTGATTCAATAGAATATCTCACGGAAGCCTCTACAGGCTGGAAAGCATCCTTGTGAGCTCGCTGAGAGCAGCACAGTCTGTGCAGCAGGGCGCTCGGCACAGCGTTTCCTCAGGATCTTCAGGCCGTTCCTCAGCCGGTGCCGAACCGCTGTGTCTGCAGCTCCACGGCTTGTTGGTATCGTCACCAGGCAGGTACAGGCTGTCACTTGCGATAACGCCTCCGGACCGCAGCGGAAAGCCTCCGTAGCTGGCACCTTCTTCAGTGTTAGTCGGTGATTCCAAAGTCCATCCTGAGGGACACGTGCCAAGAGACAAGTGTCTGTGCGAGAGCTCTTGGGAACGGGACAAGGGGACGGTGTGTTTCTTGGCTGTCTCTCTGTGGCAGCTCGTGCTGTGGGCGCTCGGGATAACCCCCCAGCGACTGCAGCTTTTTGATATGACGGGGTTGGTGTTATCTCGCTGTCACTACGCAGATGCTCCACGCTGATGAGACGCGGTTTCTCTTGGCTCGTATCTCTCTGGGCTGTGTACAAGCCCTTTGCCTCAGGGACAGCGGGCGCAGGACTGTCGTGATGTTCCCTCAACTCCCGTGAAATTCAGTGGTTTCGGAGGCCATGCAGTGGTGCCCTCCTGACTCTGTCTGGAGAACCCCAGCTTGATGAGAGCGAGGGACCATCCCTTCTTCTTCCTAAGAGTGAGACAACCTGCATTTTCCAGTGGAGGGGAGAAGTTCCAGCTGCATCGGCCCAACCGCAGTTGAAATATTGTCCTTTTGAACCTGGCAGCTGACTTGGCTGCCCTGACCACTGCATAAACTTTAACAGAGGTCAGAGCGGAGCTCGCTGCAGCTGCCAGAAACCTCCCGGAGAGCTGTGCACATTCAGAGCTGCTCATGCCCTGGTGAAAGGCGGTTGGTGGTTAGTGGTGGAGGGTCATGGTGCGGGTCAGGGTGTGCGCAGGGAGATGGCTCAGCACGGGGGGGAGGCAGGCGGCCTCCTGCCTGCACACAGCTATGGACAGAGAGGCAGAGAAGAGCCTCAAAGGCTTCATCTTGTTGAGAAAAATTGAGTTGATCTATGGAGGCTTTTGCAGTATACTGCTTTCCTTCAGAAGGGTGAAGAACCTGTTCAGACAGAACTCATAGAACACTTCAGACAGGAATTTAGGGTGTGATTGATTGCTTAATAATCTGGTCCCTTGTCAAAAGGGGACAGGCAGACCCGAAGAGGATCGGCACTTGCCAGCTCTCTGTGATGATGGCTGAAGGAGACAACATCTTCATCACAAAGCAGCGTGCTGAGCAGTCTACTGGTGCTTGAAAAGGAGCCTCCACATTTTTAAAGAATAACCTGAGATGCCCTTTGGGACTGGTCTGACTGGAGGACGAGTGTGGAAGAGGCACTGGGGGCTTCTGATACGAATGGGGGTGAGAAGAACCAGTGTGACACAACGAGTGGGGTACGCAGGCTTTGCTCTCTGTGAGAGCAACTATTAGTCCCACTTGTTTCAGGGATAACGCGCGAAGGCTCTTCAGCATCAGCCTTTCTGCTGGATAGACTTCCAGAAAATATTCTGTGTTTGAAGGCCAGCAGCTGCTGCGTGGGCTCCACGCTCCGCTTTCATTCATTCACCCGCCGACCCCAGCACACTGCCACGAGCCAAACGCTATTTCTCCCACACCCCGGAGGGGAGCGTGTCGCTGTGGTGGTGGGATGTCCCGGCCGGGAACTCGGAACAGACAGCAGGAAACGCAGCAGCTTGGTGGAGGAGAGGCAGCGTCTGTCTGTAAAGACCAACCGTCGCAGCGCTCGTATGGCATCTGAGGACACTCGATGAGGAGGAAGGAGCTACTTGAAGGGGAAAAAAAAAATCACATTTTGTGAGAGGAGTCTGAAAACCACCTGCTCGAGCCAGACAGTGACTCAGGCCAAGGTTTAAAATACCTCAAAATCAGCGCGAGAAAGGGGGGGTGTGGCCCTGGCAGACGCGGTTACTCAGAGAAGACGTGACCTCGCGCCGAGGTGCGGGTGCCTGTTGGCTGACCCACACCGACACGTGAGGGATGGACATTCCTTCGGGGACGTCATTTACATCCTTAAAAATGCAAACTCAAGTGATCAAAACCACTCGGCCATGAAATGCTCACCCCAAATTCCATGAATGAGACCAGCCAGAGATGTCGATGTTCGGGATCGGTGATAAAAATTTCTATGGGCACAATCTTTGTCTCACCTCGCATGCAGGTGTTTATCTCGAACTACTATTTATTTGTTATTCCTGCCTTTATTTCTGTGTTTATTAGCTAAATGTTTTTTATTATTCTTTGGAAAGTGAAACCTGCACGGTAAACAATCTTTCAGTGTGAGGTTTTTTTGACAGGTAATTAGAGCTGTGAAGTTGCAGCTTTGTGGGGTGTTTTTATTAGGTACTTCCAGGCGTAAGCGGGAAAGAAAAAGCAGAGGAAACACTGATCGATTTATTTTTCTTTCTAAGAGCCACCACAACATTATCAGGGTTTTTTTAAGAGACGAAATACCTGCTGTGTTTTGGGCAGCACCGAGAAACCTGTCCGTGCAGAGCAGGCTCGCAGAAAACCACATGCTTGTTTCATCCTGTAGGAAAGAGAATAATACAGAACCTTGTCACGTTCCAGGGAGCAGACTGAAATAATGTTCAGGTTTAAAGTGATGATGGGAGAGAAGAAAAACACAGAAAATGACAAACCCACCTGAGAACTCCAGTGGGATCCAGTACACGGGGTGGTAACGCCTCTCATAGCTCCGTGTCTGGCCTGAGCGAGCAGGGAACATGTTCCTGATCCTCCGTGGTGTCCCGTACCGGGGGTCAGCGGAGCGTTGCTGGTAATGTGGTTGTGGCTCTTTTTCTTTTCCCAACTAAGAGAACTACGAGAAAGGCTGAATGAAGACCAAAATAACCAGTACTAACTCAGGACAGGGATCGTCCCCCTGTACTGGAGGCGCTGGGGAGGGCACCCCTCAAATCCTGGGTTCAGTGTGAGCCCCTCTCTCCAAGAAGGACATTGAGGGGCTGGAGCGTGTCCAGAGAAGGGCAGCGAAGCTGGAGCAGGGTCTGGAGCACAATGCGCTGAGGAGCAGCTGAGGGACCTGGAGAGGTTGAGCCTGGAGCAAAGGAGGCTCCGGGGAGACCTTCTGGCTCTGACAACTCCCTGACAGGAGGTTGGAGTGAGAGGGGGATCGGTCTCTTCTCCCCAGGAACAAGCGACAGGACAAGAGGAACTGGCCTCCAGTTGTTCCAGGGGAGGTTGAGGTTGGATATTAGGAAATATTTCTTTACAGAGACAGCTGTCAGGCAGCCCTGCCTGAGCTCTCTTGGCCGCCGCTTTCATTCGAAGCGACGTCACTGGGTTTGAACTTGCACCCTTTGAACACTGGGAGAGAGCGAAGAAGCGGAATGAAGTTGCGCCTCTGGGATTTGAGATAAGTTCAGAAGTTTATTTCTAAGGAACACATTAGTTCCGCAGCTCTAATACAAACGAAACGATGGAGAACTTGGTTTGACGTAGCGACGCGTGGCCCCCGATCGTCGAGGGTGTCGGTGCATCGCTGCAAGCACCGACTTCACGGGGCTGTTGCCACGCTCGCCGTTAGCGTGTGTGTGAATCTCGGCCAGAGCGGAGCCTAATGGGATTAGAATAAGCCAATTCCAGCGCGAATCGGAGAGTGTAACGTTTCCAAAGTGAGGTCAAAAGGAGCGTGCAGAAGTTTGGCGTATTTAAAAAGGACACCAGAAGTGCTAGGGAAAACCTGCCACTAAAACCTGCTGCTAAAATCGAGCTCTCACATGAAGAAGGAAAATGAGATCGTGAAGTTGTTCATCGGTTACTGAAATTGTTTTATTTACGGTTTAACTGTCTTTCCAACACTTGACTCAGAAGCAGAAGCACCTACAGCTGTATTGATGTCTCTATTTATTACCCCTCGTGGACAGGACCGTGCCTTGCACGGCTGGTCTTCTGGGGTGAGATCCTACGAAAAGCAGGGAGAGTGGTGGGACTTTCTTTCTAAATTGTCAACAGGTTATTTTTCATGAGGGCAAGAGCAGAATGCGCTGTGATTTGAGTCTTCAGACATTGAGATTCTTTACACAGGAGCACTACGGGGTTGACCTCTCAGACTGCTCAGCCTTACGGAATGTTTTCCCCGGCTTTTAGGGCTTCAACAGCCCCAGTCCAACCTGAGCACTTCACAAAATAGATTTGTCAGACTGTTTCCACCATAACATACGTTAAGAGACAAAAGATCCACAGCTGGGCTGTAAATGAGGGAAAATAGCATTTTTGTCCCCCCTTTGAAAACCATTCGGTTAATTGTCTAAATTCTGACAGTAACATTATGCAATTCTCTGCGCGATCCGAGTGGGAGCTGGAGCGTCCATGTGCACAAGTACGTGGTACGCTCGGTATAAAGTGAGTGTAGGAGCCTCTGCAGTTCCTATCTCACCACTTATCTCAGCTGCAAACATAACTTCGTCCTTGCTCGCTCCCCTCCGTCCCTCTCCCGCTGTCCTTCCACCCCATCGCACTTCTGTGTGTTCAGGGGCCATTAGACCTGAATATCAGACTAGAAAATAAACATGACTTATTATTCCCGACGTTGGTTTGATGTTGCTTGTTTGGGCTGGCGGTGGCAGAGACAAGGCTACAGGGGTGCAGCCGCGAGGGACTGTGGCAATGCTCCTGCACATTTTGGGGTACCCAATGCCTCCTGCAAAATAAAAAGCGGGTGCAGCATGAAGGCACCCCAAGGAGCCTGGGCCAAACCCCACGCTGCTCATCCCCAGCAGCCTGGGGGCTCTCGGGAGAGAAGCACCAGCCTAGGAAAGGAACTCCACGGCTGTACCCGAGCCCCCAGGCAAACCCCAACCCCGAGGAGCTGGGGTGGGGGTGTAACAGACCCCCTCTGGCCACCCAGAGCCAGAAGCGGCGGCCGGGCCCCCCTCCCCAAGCCATGAGGCCAGCGCAGAGGGACACCCCCCTCCCTCCCATCGCCTCGCAAACCCCGGGGGCCTCCAGCTCGGCGCGGCCCGGGGGGGTGGGAAGGCACCGGGGAGGGGCGGGCGGTCCCTGCCCGCGGCGGGGGGGAGCGAAGCCCGGCAGCCCCCTCCCCCGCCTGCCCGCTGGCTGCCGCCTTTCCTCGCCGCTCGACCGGGCTACGCCGCCGCTGCCACCGCCGCCTCCATCTTGTGCGTGTGTCCCCTGCTCGCCCCCCCTTCCCCTTCGCCTCCACGCAGCACCGGGAGCGGCGGGGGCGCTGGAGCGAGCGGGGCCCCGGGGAGGGAGGGAGGGAGGGGGGGCGGGGGGGAGGTGAGGGTGGTGGGGGGCGAAGCGGCACCGGGGCCGGAGCGGCAGCGGCGGGAGCAGCGGCGGCAGCGGCGGCATGAGGAGGCGGCGCTGAGGAGGCGGCGGTAGCCGGAGAGGACGGAGCCGACATCTTTGCCCTCCCCTCCCGCCGCCGGCTGGGTGAGCCCGTCCGCCCCAGGGGGGAGGGGAGGGGGAGGCGGAAAGAGAGGATTTAAAAAGAAAAAAAAAAAAAAAAAGAGAGGAAAAAAAGGGGAAAAAAAAAAAAATCCCCCAAAAGGAGGCGGCGGCAACGGTGGAGACCGCCGCGGCGGCGGCGCGCTGAGGCGGCCAAGGTAAAGCGCTGCGCGGGAGCCGCGACACCCTCCCTCAGGGGGTCTCTCCTCCCTCACACCCCCCCGCGCCGGGGTCGCGGGAAGGTGACCGGGCGGGCGGGAAGCAGCCGGGGGAGGCGGGTGCGCCGCAGCCTGCGGGCCCCGCTCTGTCCCCCGCGCGGCGGGAGCGGGCCGCGGCCCCACGCCGAGGAGGGGGCGGCGGCGGGGAGTGCCCGGGCAGGGGGAACGGGCAGCGCCGTGTCAGCCGGGCCCCCCCCCCAGCCGCCATCTTGGCCCCCCCTTGTCGCGGGGCGCGTGGGGGCCCCGCCCACCTTCTCCCACGCTATTGGCCCAGGCGGGGCCGAGCGCACCCCCCTTTAGTCCCGCAAAGTCTTGCGTAGCTATTGGTGGCGGAACTCGGATGGACGGCGGCAACAGCCAATGGCCTTGCCACGCTGCCTGCGCGCGCTCTCTCGCGCTCCCCAGCCTAGTCCCTCGCGCCTTGGGGACTTTTTTCGCTCCCCGGGGCAGGGCCGGGTGCTGAGGACGGGCGCAGCTCATCGCATGCGCCGGCTGCGCCTTCTCCTTCCCCGGGGGCTGCTTTAATGTTGTCCGGGTCCCTGCTGGGTCTTGACCCCGATCGCTGGCTGCTGCTGGGGCTCCCTGCGGGGACCCGTGGGCTGCGCTGCACAGGGGAGCTCCCGAGAGGAGCTCCTGGCCGGCACCTGACACAGCTCACGGCATGTCAGGGCTCCCTCAGAGCGCTACTGAGGCCAGGCACAGCTCATGACACACACCATCTGCTACTGAGCCCAGACTTTACCTTAAACCTCATCCTCAGCCCGACATAGTGCCTCGCACCTCCCCGCTCCAGAGGGATCTCCCCTCCTGCAGCAGCTCGACTTGGTGACAGCGGTATCAGGGGTCCATAAAGACCTCTGCGTGTGCCAGGGCAGGCAGCGCTCTGCAGGCTCGGCTCTCTGCTGAGCACTGACGCACTTCACTGCAGGCGTCAATGTGGGCGTGAAGGGCATAAACCCTCGGCAGGCGTGCGAAGGGAGTATGGGCCGGTGGCGGGGACACGGAGGGATATCGATGAGGGCAGCAGGAGTTTCGCCCGGCACTTTAGGTTGTCGAAAGAAAGGGGGCTGCGACTGTTCCAGGCTGTTTGTTTCCTCTGGCGTCCGTTGCTTTTCTTTTACGGACGCGTTTCTTAAATAGCCCCGTGGGTGTTGGTTCCCCGGGGTGCAGGAAGGGGTTTTAAATCCCAGCAAACAGCAACAAGTGCCTGCCCGGCGCGGCGTGGCTGCCAGCACGGGATGGTGATGAGGAGGAATGTCTCCAGACCTCGTGTTTGACTTGGTGTCCCAAAGACAGGCAGTCTCTGGTAATGCCGGAACGCCGCGTTTTCTGGGCTGTGTGAGCTGTAGCCACTGCCGGTAATCACGGTGCACCGGTGTGGGATGAGAGCCACATTGCTCCCATCTGCAGCTGCCCACCAAGGTGCTGGTGGCCTTCACCTCGGTCCAAGTCACTGAAGATCATCATCGAGGGACCTCGCTCCTCACGGGGATCCCCAAGCTGTGCTGGAAAGGGCTGGGAACCCCCCCAGCAGCAGTGCCTCGTGTCTGCCGCAGGTTAGCAAAGAAACCTGAACCTGTTGCTGGAGAGAAAACCCTCGGCGGTTCAGCATGGGAAGGCTGGAAGGAAGGACTGCAGCGGGTGGGAAGGAGACCGAGGTCTTCTGCTCTGCAAGAGGGTGCCTCTGACCCTCGGAAATGGCCCACGCAGCGTTGCCCGGGGGTTCATCACGGCAGCGGTGAGCCCTTGCTGTAGAGGGTCCGCTTGTGCTGGGTTTTCCAGGCTGCAGGCACAGCTTGGGGCTGTATTACGATGTTGTTCGATATGTGGATCCCTCCATTTTTTTTCAGTGGAGCTTTCAAACCCTTTGAGGTAAATTTAAGTCTCCTTCTTGGTCACCTTTTGCAGCCCCCCAGGCATCTCTGGCCCACAGGTGTGAAAGCCACTGCTCAGGAGAACCGACCCACTCCTGGGCTGGAAATAAGTTCACCCCTGGTGCACCGTTTATTCAGTCGTGCTCTCTAGGAACCTCTCCCCTGCTCCTGGCGCAACACCCGGTGGAAAAGGGTGATGGGAGGTTGGGGAAAGCCTTGAGCAACGCTGTGGCGAGAGGATGGCTTTGAACTTTCTGCTTTCACCTCAGCAGCCTTTGTCCATGGTGGGACAGAAGCAGCATGGGCTGAAACAGCGTTTAACCCCGACGAAGTCAAGTCTGTTCAGCGTTTCCACGAGTGCTGTTTGCAGAGGGATCCTCTTTAATCCCTGGCTGGGGCGGTGTTTTCAAGATCAAAACATCCCCAGATTGCTGCTGAGGAGTTCCTGTTGTTGCAGACACGGTCGCAGCGGCCAGCTCGGTGTGTCCGCGTTCGTTTCGTTGCTGCTTTCGGGGTGGTTTGGAGCTGCGGGGCTGTGTCTCCCCTAACACCCAGGTGCGTGTCTATCGCTGGCAGCAATTTCTGCGCCGTTTTAGATGCTTCTGTGCAGGGCCAAGTAATTGTGTGTTACAAATGGGCTGGTTTGTGGCGGTTGTGGTGGAAAGCCCAGCTTTGGGTAATTTCTCTAGACATTAAACTGGTTGTTTCACTAACACCCCTACCCTTGTTTTTCCCGTCAACAGGTAAAATAACCCTTCAGGTGCTTGTTCCACTGAAATTTGCCCATCCCTCAGCACTCCCAGCTAATGCCTCATTTTTCCTGAACACAATATTAATTGTCAGCTCATGCTAATTATTTTATCCTCCAGTATCTTCTTGCTCAGCTATCTTTTGGCCTCCAGTAACTTCTTTGCTCATAATTCACCTGAATTATAAGAGAGCTGTTGGTCAGCAGGATTTTCTAGTTCTTCATTGGATGTTCAAGTTGCCTTTTTACCCTTATTTTAAAATTCTTTTTTCCTGCTGATCGAAGCCGTTGGAGCTCAGCTGGGACAAGTGCGGTTGGATCTCTGCAGTCTGTGGATCAAGTGGCTGATGAGAGTTCTAAGGTGAAGGTCCTGAAATTCGCAGTACCTGTATTTGCAGGTGGAAATTGTCATCTGAAATGAAATGTGTGCTCCATCACGGCGGGTGTGCGTCCTGCCACCGGCACCCGCAACTTGTTCCTGCGGATGCAAAGGAGACTTTGAAAACTTTTCCCAAAGCCTGTTCGTTTCTTAGGACGCTTGTTGTACCATGGCTTAGTCTCGTGGTTCACAGGGCTGGTACTTTCAAGAGAAAGGTGTCGCTCCTGGAGTTCGTTACATCTTTCTGGGATAAGCTCAGGACTTTGTGTAGGTCCTGGTCCTGCGAGGTGCTGCTCGCTCTGGCCGAGGGTTTGTGGAGCCATGTCCTTCACAGAGCAGAAGTAATGCCACAGCCGAGTACAAGCGAAGGGTTTGCAGTGTGATGTCTTGTCTGTGGGTCCTGCAGAAAGGGGCTGACAGTGTGGACTGCTCTAAATAAGGGTGAGGTGTTGGGTCAGGCCTCTGTGCAGCAGCAGATAAGCTCTGGGCTGACTTATCTTCTCAGGAAGATTTTACAGTTGCTTTTCTTTGTCTCCTCTCAGGCTTGTTTCAGCCTCAGCGCGTTTCTTCCCATAACTCATGTTGCCATCCCTGACGCTGCCCTTCTCACTTGCATTGCCCACTTGGCTTCCTCGCCGCTCTCCCCCTTCGCTCCCTCCCTCCTTCGCCCTCGGATCACCAGGCTCCAGCCGCCGCGTCTCCATCCTCCCCCAGCTCATCTCACCAGCTCCAGGCTTCTGCTCTGCTCCCGCCTTGACGGGCACTTCCTTAATGTCAGGAGCTGACTCAAATAATTATCTGGGTTGCTGATTAGCAGTTTGCGAGGGCAGAGCTGGCTTGGGCTTTGCGTTAAGGCTCTGAGCAAACACCACTGCACAGTTCTGGTGCAGTCCAGAAGCTGTCCTGCTTTCCTGCTCCTACCCCCGTGGACTCTCACCAGCTTGGGTGCCTGAACACGGATTGTGGCTCTGGAGGAGCTATCACTGAGCCAGAGCTAGTAAGTCCATCTGGATCGATGCTGCTTGTTCCCGTGCTCATTCCCCTTGGCTTCCTCATGGGTCCCTCTGAGGAGCAGATGGGGTACACATCTGGCACCTGCTGCATTGCTCTGTTCATCCTCTGGTTCTCTTTGGGGTTTTGTGACCCATTTTGCATGTTGGGAAGGACACAGTCCACCCAGTGCACACTAGAGAGGGGTGTAAGCAACAGCTCTGTCTGCAAGAGAAGGGAAAGCAGGGCTGGAGGTGGCTTTTCATTACAGGACTTTCTGCATCCACAGTGTGGGAAGGGAAGGAGTGGGGAGGGGGGCAGCCCTGAGGTGGGAAACCTGGAGAAGCACCATTGGTGTTTCCACATGGAGCTCAGTGAGAAAAGACATCAGGAACTGCTTTCAGAGGGCAGGAACAGTCTGAAAAACATCCAGCACATTTTGTGTGCCATTGGGGATATAAAAGAGAAGCCACAGGGAAAGGAACAGAGAGGAATTCCTTGGCCTGTGTGAGCTTAGTGTGTGAATGGTGCGAGCAGATGTGGTAAGTGCTGCTGGAATTCCGGGGGATCTGGACGGTTTGCTGAGCTGAAAGCAGAGAGTTCGGATGCTGTGCTATAAGATTCGTTTGAGCTCTTATCGTCTGGTGGCATGGAGGTGTATATGTCTCCTGACGTGCAAATAGGGAGGGTTGGCGCATTGCTCTGATTGCGAGAAATGGTTGATAGATTCATTACCTGCTTGTACCCAGAAGGTGTAAAGACTCAGCAAGCTCGAAATTGCTGGAGTGTCCAGTAGAAACGTTGCTCTGTTGCAACGCTGAGTGAGTTTTTGAACCTGTGCTGCTCCTTGCTCATCTTCTTGGCTTACGCTGTCCTGGGGTGTTACAGGGTCCCTGGAGTGCAGCGATGAGGAAGCCTCGGAGAAGGTCCCGGCAGCTCTTGGAGCGTTCTCCCTCGCCCTACAGCCTCAAGTGCTCACCGACTCGCGAGACACTGACGTACGCTCAGGCCCAGCGGATCGTGGAGGTGGACATCGATGGACGGCTCCATCGCATCAGCATCTATGATCCCTTAAAAATCATCACGGAGGACGAGCTGACTGCCCAGGACATCACGGAGTGCAACAGCAACAAGGAAAACAGCGAGCAGCCCCTTTTCCCTTCCAAATCTAAGAAGACACCTTCCAAAGGCAAGAAGAAGGAGTCCTCCTCCAAACATGCACCAGGGACGTCTTTACACTTACCCCAGCCCAAATTCCGTGTGGTAGACACCTTTGGCCAGCCAGATGCTGCTCCTCTCCCTGCCGCCTACTACCGGTACATCGAAAAGCCTCCCGAGGACCTCGATGCTGAGGTGGAGTATGACATGGATGAGGAGGATCTGGCGTGGCTGGAAATGGTCAATGAGAAGAGAAGGGATGATGGTTATGGGACAGTTTCTGCTGACACTTTTGAGCTGCTGGTGGACCGGCTGGAAAAGGAATCGTACCTCGAGAGCCGGAACAGCGGGGCTCAGCAGTCGCTCATCGATGAGGATGCCTTCTGCTGCGTCTGCATGGATGACGAGTGTCACAACAGCAATGTCATCCTGTTCTGCGATATCTGCAATCTGGCCGTGCACCAGGAGTGCTACGGCGTGCCCTATATCCCCGAGGGGCAGTGGCTCTGCCGCTGCTGCTTACAGTCCCCTTCTCGCGCTGTGGATTGCGTCCTTTGCCCGAACAAAGGTGGAGCCTTCAAGCAGACCAGCGATGGCCGCTGGGCTCACGTGGTCTGTGCCATCTGGATCCCAGAGGTCTGCTTTGCAAACACTGTGTTCCTGGAGCCCATCGAAGGGATAACGAACATCCCCCCGGCTCGGTGGAAGCTCACGTGCTACATCTGCAAGCAGAAGGGCATGGGAGCCGCTATCCAATGCCACAAGGTGAACTGTTACACCGCCTTCCACGTCACTTGTGCCCAGCGGGCCGGTCTCTTCCTGAAGATCGAACCCATGAGGGAGACCAGCATCAACGGCACAACGTTCACCGTGCGCAAGACTGCCTACTGCGGGAGCCATTCCCCTCCTGGGACGGTGAGAAAAGGGTCTCCAGCTGCTCGCGGTGAGGGCCAGGAGGACACTGTGAAGGAGGAGGGTGAGGAGGGAGCCAATTCTGGCCCTCCCAAAGGTTCTCTGAGAAAGAACCAAGTGAAATTGAAGCAGAAGATCAAAAAGGAGCCTAGAGATGTGACCAACGGGCGTTCATCTGTGCCCATGGTGGCAGTGGCACAAATCCCCTCTTACAGGTGAGTGTGGCTGGTTTAGGGAAGCAGCTGGACGGGGTCTGTTTTATGGACTTGGTCCCTCTCGTTGTGGACCTCGGAAAGACTGAATCTTCAATATTCAACAAGAACTGTGTTCGAGTGCTCTGCAGAACCATTCCTGACCCGAGCGTGGCTGGCACGCTGTGGTGTCGCTGCTCTGCCGAGCAGCACTCCCGAACTGTCGTGTGACGCAGAATCCGTGGTGGTCCCTACGGCAAACACCCATCTAGCGTCTGAATTCACAGAGGTGGCTGCGAAGGTGGTTTTAAAATGCTTCAGGCGTTACAGGTCGGCAGGCAGAGAGGGGTCATCCTGCTATTAAATTTTTTTAATCTCCTCATTTCATAGTTTCTTAATCCCTCCTCTTATTACAGAGCGTGTCAAACCTGTCAGTGTTACAAGCAGCTTTGAGTCTGGCTGTGGATTTTTTCCCCCCAGCTCTCTCAAGCAGGACTAGGCAGTGCTGAATTTTCAGTTGGTGAATGTCACCAGTATTTTAACAGATAAACTTCAGAAAACTGCTGATGAGGCACCATGTATAATCCAACAAATGGTTTGAAAAGGTTAAAATAGGTGATATATTATTCTTAGACTCCTTTCAAGTTCATTTCCCAGACTCCAGCTTAATCACATCAGACTTAAATGGACCCCAGGACAGTTCTTGCCACCGAAAGCAGTTTTGAAATTAAGGCTTGGAGCCAGATTGGTGCTGTGGCACATGCCTGGGGAGACCCTCCACCCGAGCTGCTGCTAACACAGGGGTTTGTTGTGAGAAGTAGGCACCTAGGTCTTCATGGTGGGGACATCCCGGATTGTACCAGTTGCACACACAGTTCAAACTGTGCATTGACACAACACCGCAAAGCTTCGTCAGGAAACCTGATGGTCTCACCACGGTCCGCAGAGTCACAACGTGTGGTTGGCTCCATGACTCCTCTTTGCTTCCTTCAGGCTGAACAAAATCTGCAGCGGCCTCTCCCTCCAGAGGAAGAACCAGTTCATGCAGCGGCTCCACAGCTACTGGCTGCTGAAGCGGCAGGCAAGGAACGGGGTGCCCCTGATCCGGCGCCTGCACTCACACCTCCAGTCCCAGAGGAACGCGGAGCAGGTACTGGTCCCCAGCTGAGCCCACGTGGGAGGACGGGGAGCTTGGATTCAGGGGGGAGCTGTGCTTGGTGCGTGGCTGGGAAGGAAGGTGAGGGTGAAAGGATTGGAGTGTGACCTGGTTTAAGGCTCTTTCGGTCTCCTCTTGGTATGCTCATGCCTGAAGAGCTGGGTTATCAGAGGCATATCCACCGTACCACGAGAATTGGTGTCGATGAGCCAGCAGGTAAGAGCTTGTGCCCTGAGTCAGGAGACCCAGGATTGTGCAAGGGTGCGATGGGCCCTTGGCAGACCGATCTCTTAGGTGAATCACGAAACCACGTTCCTCACGAGTGATTACAGATCCCCTCCTCGAGAAAATGGGTGTCAGCTCTCGAGTCCTGGCCAAATTCCAGTTTGGGTCATTCCTGCAGCTTCAACTTCTAACCCTTCCCTGCGCATTTGTGTGGAAGTTTAGACGTAATCACTGGCTCTGGACTCTTTTGCTTCCACCTGTGAGCTGGCATCCAGAGTCACTCAATCTCGATGCTGTCAGACAGCGTTTGGCACGAGAGGTAGTTGGTGAAGTATCGAAGCAGTCGGAACCTCCCCTCTAACGTCGCCTGGCAGTAGGTGTTGTGCACGTTGTGCGCGTGTATTTTTACTGTAGTTGGAGGAATCTATAGGGTTTTGGTGATCCCTGCTGTGGGTGATCAATTAAAAAAATTTTTCCCACTCCTCAGCGTTTCCTTGGTGTATTAAGTTGGCAATTTACCCTAAGTAAGTTCTTAAAACCAAATGTCCTATAAATGGAAACCCTCAAGATCTGAATAAGCAGTTCTCTTGGCAATCATGAGAAAGCTTATGCACTTTGGTTACATCCTCAAAAACATTTAAAAAGCTACGGATTTAGGAGAGGAAGGAGCATTGTTGCGTTGCAAAGCCACCGAACTGTGTCTTGGAAGGTGTGAGCTCATCCCCCGGCGTTGGCTGTTCCTTTGTGTTTTGGCGAATCTCTTCCCGTGGCTCTGTTTCTCTTTGGGAACAAAGAGGACAAGAATAGCTCTTTTCTCCCGGGCTTTTGCCTTTATGCTGTGAACGCTTCGGGCTGCCTCTTCCAGGCAGGAAAATTTCCAGCCTCGCTGATGAACTTGAATATAAAAGCAGGGAGGGTATAAATGAGTGTGGACGCTGACGTGTGTTCCCGGAGTGTAGCTACCGTGTGATTTAGGCCTGACTTCCAAACCCCAGCAAGGCTGCTGCTGGTAGACAGCTAAATGCTGTCAGAAGGAGGGGACCTAGTAGACGGGAGGAAGACTATGAGAGCAATTAATGCCTAGAAAGAGGAAAGCCAGTCGTGTTTTTCATCTCCCCCCACTGCTGTGTCTTACAGAAGGAGCAGGATGAGAAGACCAGTGCGGTGAAGGAAGAGCTGAAGTACTGGCAGAAACTGCGGCATGACTTGGAGCGGGCACGGCTGCTCATCGAGCTGATCCGTAAGCGGGAGAAGCTCAAGCGGGAGCAGGTAGGTAGTTCTGGCTGTCAAGCTGCTGCGCTCAGCTTTGGTCCCACACAAGCAACCTGTGCTGCAGGAGGCAGAGGAGGAGCACGATGGTTTTTCTTGAGTCTTTTTTCGCGGAGTCTGAGTGTGGCTGTGCAGTCACAGGCTCAGCCCCTGCTCTCGGAACCAGGGCTGGGCTGCAGAGTGCTGGGAACATGTATCTGCAAAGTTGCACCAGTTAAGGCCGCTTCCCTTGCTTGCCAGCTTTGCCCGTCGAGGCTCTGGGCTTGCCATACCTGGTTGGTCACTGCAGCCACAACTGTGCTCTCTGGCACGAGCGTCTTTGAGTGCAGCTTCACAAGCCTCGCCCTGCGCACGGTGAGCCTGTACCGTGGCCTCAGGCGTTGCCTGGGAGCTCTCAGGCTGTCTGCGGAGAGCCAGGCAGAGGGCAGGCAGCATCCTCGGTGACTGCAGCTCCTCTGTGAGCAATTTTTTCGTGGCCAGAAACTGTGCGCAGCTTTTCTGGAGCCCTTTTGATGCCAGCAGAGGTTCATTTGCTGCCTTGGCCTTGATTTACAGCAGTGCCTTGGTCCTGCTTGCTGTGTGGACATAGGACCAAAGCAAAATCACTCTTGGGCTTTGTTTTGCTTTTGATACCATGATACATCCCGATCACAGCTGGCTAAATCCATAAAAGCTTGTTAAAACCATGGTGTGTGTGTTATAAAATGATATCACAGAAAAGTGTCGCTTGTTGGAGCTCTATCCCAGCCCAGCTTTTTGGTGAGTGGACAAGGTTGCTCCAGAGTTTTTGGCTTCTTTCTTGTTTTGGGGGAAGAGGGTGGTCTTTACATCCATCTTCATCATTCTCTCGTCGCTGCTGCTGTGTTGCTTAGCGCATCGACTACAGTTTGCTTGGTGTAAACGCCCTCGCTTTCCTTGGCTCCTGAAGAGGTTGGTTTAATGACATAATGAGGAATTAGAAGATCAAAGAAATTAAAGCTTTAAGGGAGAAATAAATACTTCTGTCCTGTTGCAGGCTCCTTTGAATAGAGTTTCAGTGTAAGAGATCAAACCGGTGCTCCAACTTGCTTGCTTGAAACCAGACGGGATTAGAGACTTCACAGGGGATCTAAGGAACTGCGTTAGGAATTTGCAGACATCAAATCCACTGTCGTGGTTTGGCTTCTGCCTTGAAGTGTGAGAACTTACATCTTAAACTTGGTTTATGCTCTTTGGTCTAATTTTGGATCTTGTATGTGTAAACGCCCACATACTTTTAACTTTCATGTAATGTTGCTAATTGGCATAACAATACCTTGAGGGAGGGAGTTCTACAGGGTGATTTACCAGGCGTGACACGCTTCTTCCTGTTCTCATTTTTAGTTGTAGTATTTTTTAATTTTCTGGGGTTTCCTCTTGTTTTGGCTTTACGGGATTGTTTAAAGAGGAGTTCCCCACCCAGCAGGATTGAACTGTGCAGTTAGACTCTGAAAATGCTGTCTGCACATGGAGAGGACATGGCCTTCACCAGAAATTCTTCAGCAATGAGTCTGCCAGGCTGGTGGTATGATGAGCTGAGGTTTCCACCGCTGAGCAGAGCTGGGGTGATGATTCAGGAGAAACCGGAGGGAGACCCCGCTCACATATCCTGTCCTCAATAACTGTGCTCATCGCTCTCTCCCGTTCCCAGGTCAAGGTTCAGCAGGCTGCAATGGAGCTACAGCTGACCCCTTTCAACGTCCTGCTGCGCACAACACTGGACCTGCTGCAGGAGAAGGATGCTGCCCAGATCTTCGCAGAGCCCGTTAACCTGAACGAGGCAAGTCTCTTTCCTAGAGGTGTCTCATGGGTTGTAGATGAGGTATCGCTGGGCTTCTGCCCTGCTGTCATAACCCTGGAAGCACAAACCACCTTGTCCCAAGCTGCTGGTGGACTAAAGACTATCTCAGAGAGGACTCACAATGTGGGTATCTCCCAGGCCAGAAAAGGGTATCGTTTTCTGGAAGCTTCAGCACGTCTCAGACATGTAACGTTTTGCAGAGCCAGGATGTGTCTGCCTTGACCGGGTGACACAGAAATGAGCTGCTGGCGCTGCCCCTTGCCTGCGGAAAGCGCGTTAGGAGTTCAGAGTGCTTGTGATGGGTGCGCTCTAGTTGGCTCGTAAATGGTTTTTGTAATTGTACAGGTTTTATATGTTTAGGTTCCAGATTACCTGGAATTCATTTCCAACCCAATGGATTTTTCCACCATGAGGCGGAAGCTGGAGTCCCACCTGTACCGAACATTGGATGAGTTTGAGGAAGACTTTAACCTTATAGTTACCAACTGCATGAGGTATAATGCTAAAGACACGATTTTCCACCGAGCAGCTGTCCGGCTCAGAGACCTCGGAGGAGCGATATTGCGTCATGCACGGCGGCAGGCTGAAAACATCGGCTTTGACACTGTGGGGATTCACCTGCCTGAGTCACCCAAAACCGAGGACTTTTACCGCTTTTCTTGGGAGGATGGTGAGTGTTAATGAACCTATTTTTTGGGTGGATCATAACCATGTTCTTGGTTCTAAGCATGTCACTCAGCCTGCATGGCAATCATCACTGTCATTCAGCATCCGAGAATTTTCCTGTCCATCCGTTTAACTCTTTTAGAGCAGGTTTTCAGGTAAACTGGCGAGGTGTAGAGCAACTGGGTTAGATGGAGCGCTGCAGGCTGAGAGGAGGTGATGTGGAATTAAGGTACTGGAGCCTGGCAGTCCCCCTAGCCCGGACTGTCCATTCACAACATGACCCACAGCCCTCTTGAGATGCAGCTCCAGTTACTGGTTGAATAACTTGGCTGAACTCAGTGCAGAGTGCTGCTGCCGTCCAGCCCGCAGAGCTGGCAGCCTGCTGGCCGATTCCCAGATGTTGCAGCCCTCTTGGAGACAGATGGACAGTCTGTATGAAAGTGGTGTTGGTGTAGGACAGCGCAGCCCTCAGCTGTCTGCCCTGCTGCGGCGGGTGCCAGCCCTTGGGGAATGGCAATCGTGTTGTGTGCTGGCCACTTCTGTTTGTGGTCTGATTTTGTCGTTTAATCTGGCCGTGAAATAGGTTTGTGCCAAGGACCAGGGCTGTGAGCTAACTTGTGTGGGGTGCAGACACATATGCTTTCACTGTTTTACCTGGGACAGGAACGGGAACTGGAGGGCAGTGCAGGTTAAGTCAGCTGCTCTTTAGCCAAAGGAAGGAAGTCCAAGCTGCGAGGTTAACAATTCCTAAATCCCTGAACTAAAGCAGCTGGTTCATGAATAGTGTCACAGGGAATGCGGCATGGCAGGGGTCCCAAATGCTTCTTCAAGAAGCCTTACTCCTTCCCTTCACTGTTACGCTCTCTTCTGATGCAGTGGATAACATCCTTCTCCCGGAGAACCGGGCTCACCTCTCCTTGGAGGCCCAGCTGAAGGAGCTGCTGGAGAAGCTAGACATGGTGAGCACCGTGCGGTCCAGCGGCGCCCGGACGCGACGCATCCGGCTCCTAAGGCGGGAGATCAACTCCATTCGGCAGAAGCTGGCCCAGCAGCAGAACAAGACCATGCCCAACGGGGAGCCTGTGCTGCGGGAAGAGGGGCTGGACAAAACATCCAGGGAAGGGGACGAGGAAGGGGAGAAAGGTGAGAGGTTGCAGCAGGATTTTAGCTCCAGTTCTCTCTCAACAGTCAAGACCTGCTGTTTCTGCTGTCTGTGGCCCTAGTGAGAGATGGGAATGGCTGGTGGTACTTTTGGGAATAACTCTTTCTAAAATGTTCAAGCAGATTCTTTGTTCCTTTAGCAGATGATGCCAAGCCCCCGCACCCTCCAACCCTGGAGCCCACAGGACCCGCACCCACCCTCTCGGAGCTGGACTCTCTGCAGGACCCTCCAACGCTCAAACCCATCAATGAAAGCAAGTCCTTGAATCAGCTGCAGAAGAGGGTGGTGGCGGACGGGGAGCTCTTCGACAAGAAGGCTCTGCAGCGGGAGAGCCAGGCCTTCCAGCGCCTGCTCAGCGACAACGGTCTGAACGGGCTGGCCTTGCCGCCCGCGGACACCCCTGCCAGCCCCCCCTTCAGCGGCGTAGGCCGACGGACATCAGTCCTTTTTAAAAAGGCTAAGAATGGGGTAAAGCTGCAAAGGGGCCTGGACTGCTCCCTGGAGAACGGGGAGGACCACGGGCAGAGTGGGCAGCTTTCGCCCTGCCGCCCCGACGGGGAGCGACAAGCGCGGAAGCGGCCGCAGAGCAGGACCTGCAGTGAGAGCGATGGAGAGAAGTCGCCCAGGCAGGCAGGACAGAGAGGTAATTCCTTGGGATTCCTCTTCCTTCTGAACCCTTGGGAACTGCGAGATGGGGCTGAGGGAGTGGGAATTCTGGGGCCAAGTAAAGACGTCTGCATGCACACACCACTCACAGAATCACCTGGTTGGAAGAGACCTTTAAGATCATCGAGTCCAGCCATTCACCCTGCACTGCCAGGGCCTCTAAACCATGTCCCTGCAACTGTGAGTTGCAGCCCTGCCTTTGTGATTTGGCTCCTTCCACTGTTTCAAACACAATTGATTTCTCCGAACTGGAGGGAGTGTCTGATGTGCCAAATCTCCGTTACCGCAGGAGCAGGTCAGCATGATCGGGGTTGTCAGAACAAGGTGTTTCCCAGAAATGTGCTGCTTGAGGCTGTTCCGTATTTACAGCTGGAGAAACAATAGTGGCTTTGGCAGGCATTTGCCCTTTGTGTGGCTGATGGGCTTTTGAAGAACCCAGGGGACCTCGGGGGTCATTTCTGTTTGCCCCTGCCTGTCCCTAGCTGTGGAGCTTGTCTCAGCTCGGCAGCGATCCCAGCTCTCTGTGTGGGTAACCCTCCAGTGCACGGGGCAGGAAGCCTGGCAGAGAAGGGAAGATTTTCAGCACCGTCTGGGGCAAAGAAGTGAAATATTCCAGTTAGGGCTACAGAGACGTTTGTACCGGCCAGAGAGGAAGGTGGTGGGGAGCCGCCTCCCACCCAGGGGGAATTTGCTTCCTCAGTGTCTGCTCCGTGCACTGGAAAATCTCTTTTTGAGAAACTGAAGGAATGAGTTTTTCCTAGAGTGGTTTTCTCTCGGCAAGGAACTGGTAAGGGAGTAAGCCGTGGTTTTCCAGGCCTGTTCCCATGGGCAGGGAGCAGCCAGGCTGGGGGTGAGGCAGGGACGAGTCTGTGGCAGTCAGCATCAAGCCTCCGTGTCTTTTCCAAATATGCTTCAGCCAGATGAGCAAGTGGTTCCTTTCCTGGCCTCTGGGCTTCCCCAGTGAGCTGAGTGCTGTGTGGGGTCCTCCTGTACCATCCCTGGGGCTCTCCCATACCATCCCTGGGTGCTTCTCCAGCACTTGCTTCTTCAGAGACAGCCTGTGGGTCGGTTGGGGCGGAAATACCTTTTAGGAGTCACCCTTTGGTTGCAGCTGAGTCTGGGGAACTGGATGCAGAATTCCCCTCTCTGGCTGAAGTGCTCGGCATCTTCGTGGCTGGCAGTCATGGGACAGTGACCTTACTTGAGCCTTGGTGGCTTCTCTGGGTCTTCCTGCTGCTTGTTTGGGCTGATTCCCCCTTGTCTTCTCGGCAGGAGTGACCAACGGCTTCACGAAACACGCAGAGAGCGGCTCTGACTCCGAGTGCAGCTCAGGCCTGGGCGCTGGGCTGGCGTTTGACGCCTGCAGGTGAGTGCCCCGTGTGAAGCTGTTCCCCAGAACACCTTCTGTGTCCGGGTTAATCTGCCTGGTTTTATCGTTCAACTTCTTTGTCGAAATCAGCCCAAACTGTTACTTATTTTGAGTGTTGACCCTAAAGACGAAAAGCTGCTGAGGTTCCATCCCATCCCCTTAATCTGTGGGTCCCAAAAGCGGTGCTTGATTTTTCAAGCAAGTGGGTGTCTGTTACTCCTCTGTTCCTCAGGGCATACACGTCCTCTCTGCTGGTCCACACCTTCTGTGGTTCTTGAGAGCCAAAGCTAGAGGAACCTTGAACTCCAGTGTCCAGCTCAGCTCTGCACCTTCAGCTCCTACCACCTACCGAATTGCTGCTTTCTTCCTCTCAGAGGTTTAAAAGCCTCTGGGCACTTCAGACAGACTTAAAGCCAACCTCTGTCATCTTTTGGTCAGATGCAGTAGGCAGACATGGGTACCGTATCCGTTTTCTGGTCTTACCTGCCTGTCCAGCCCTCCTCACTCGGACTCGCATCATTTCACAGCCCGTTCACTGCACGGTAAAACCAGTATTAGACCGGAATCCCGCTTACGTGTGCTGTGAGTGACGGGCTGAGGACGTTCGACCTTGGTGGGTAAGATCAGCCAGGACAGGCAGAATCAAGACTTTAGCTGATATTCTTAGTGCCTTGACCACGTCACTGCCCTCTGCTTGTCTTCGATGACTCTGAGGGCGATGGCCCATCGCCAGAGAACTAAGTTCAGACACTTTACGCTCCCTCCCAGTGCCTGTGCTCAGTTGGTCCAGTAAGATTCCAAGCTTGCAATGTCAGTTCAGCACTTAAAACCATAGAGCTCCCCGTGCACAGCCGTTCCCAGGGCTGAAGCTGCAGTTTAAAGCTATTGGCTGTGTAACAAATTCTCCTTCAGCACGGTTGAATCCCAGGGGCGTTTTTCAAATGAAAACTTGATCCTAAACGTTAGCTGTCAAAGGAGAGGTATAATCCTGCAGTTGTAGCTCAGGATTGATCAGAGTTCCATTATAAACCTGTTTGCAAAGGCTTTCCTGCCCATGACAAGGGGCAGGGCCCTGGGTTCAGAGGAGCGATTTTGGCGCAAGGGATCAACAGAGTGATCCCACCTCCATGGTCAGGTTCTGGGGAGGCCAAGGGAAGCACGTGGAGCCCCAGTAACTGAATTATCTCTTAGCACGTGAGCCCTTTGGAGGCACAGGACCTCCAGCGCTTCTCTGAGATGGGACACCCACCCTCCTCTTCATCTCTGCCCTCTCTCTGGGCTGTGTTCCCAGATCCAGCCTCTCCTCGGAGGTGGGTGCTACTGTGACCCCCGTGCGGAAGGCACTAAAGCTACTCCAATAAACTGTTGTAAAGCTGCAGGAAGGGAACAAAAAGGAGAGACCTGGATTCCTGCGTAGCTGTAGTGTCATTTAAATGGGGGCCCTTGAGTCATGCAGAAAACCCTCGTGGGGTGAGGACGCTCTCAGAACAGGACCAAGAGCCAGAAACTCACCTTCAAAGCATGTCTTGGCCTTATGGCCCCACCGTATTTACCTCCATTTCCCCCTGTGTAAGCGAGGGAGACAAATCTGAATTCACGGGGGAGCGTGGGGACTTGTTGGTTGATGTTTGTGTAGTACTTTGAAGACGAAAAGTGCGGTGTAAGTGCTTATTACAATAATTGCAAGCAATTCACATAGCCAAAATGACATTAGAGCTATGTGACACCCACAAAACAAGGAATTAAAAACAAGCTGGTGTCTCATGGGTAACTCGGACAATTATGCTATTTAGGAACAGCTCTGTTTACTGTGTTTTCTCCACTCTTTCTTTTTGAGCATTGAATTCACTCCGAATGGGCTGGTTATTAGAAAATTGGAAATAAAAAAAGAAAAAAATAAAGAAAGAATTACCATAAATGAAAAGGATGCACCAGTGCAGTCATTTTGCAGTATTTTCAACATCGACTTGGCTTTGTTTTCCAGGGTGATGTGCTTTCTCCTAACTCGTCCTTTTCCATCTCTTTCCAACAGTGGTTTGATGCCTCCCAAGCGAAGCCGAGGGAAGCCGGCGCTTTCCCGGGTGCCCTTCTTGGACGGTGTGAACGGCGACTCCGATTACAGCAGCTCAGGTGAGAAGGGCTGCGCAGTACATCCTGCCCCGCTCCCAGCACACATCCGAACCGGGGGAGCGGGTCTCGGGGCACGCCGGGAACCAGTGCAGCACGAAACCATCCCGGTTGTGCCATCAGGCTGCTGACCTGCCCCTGCTTCATTACAAATTTAGGTTGTTGCACAGAAGGTTTTTCCTGCTCTCCCTTCTGCTGAGCCTGTGCCCCGTGCTCTCCCCGCACGGGTGCTTTCTGTAGGGCTGGGGTGGGTGCTGTGCCTGGTTTGGGACTAGTTCCCCCTCACGGCACTGCAATGCAACCAGTAAATCGATTATCGGAGGGGTCTCTCTGTTCCCTCTCGTATTGACGTCGCCTTCAAGGTCTTTGTAACACGCTTGTCTTTGTCAGGCTGTGCTGTGCAGCAGTAACATCACACAACCAGATTCGTGTCTTTGTTAGGGTCTGTCAGTGATAGAGTTACTGCAGGTCTCTGCTGAAATCAGAATGCAGCTTGGACGCCCTGGTACGCCTGTTCTGCACAGCTCCCATCTCCCTGGGAACCGTTGTTATCCCGGACCCCGTGTGCTGAGCAGTCTGCCTTGGGGATGAGCTTAGAGAGTGGGGCTGGTACGGGAGAGTGAGAACCGGTGGGGGGTTCTGGGGTTCAGAACATCATGTCATTAACGGGAGAATACAGCTGGGATGTTGCCGTGGAGAAGCACATCAGATCCGCCTTGGCAGAGTGCTCGTTTGGGTCGTACTCAGCATTTTCTAGATTCTGTTTGACCTCTGGTAAAGGCAGTGTTTGACCATTCCCCCCGTAAAATTCACGTTCATGAAGATTGCTCCTGTTCCAGGACCAGGAGCTGCCAGATCAGTTGTTCATGTCTTGAATGGATCTTTTGCAATACTTCTGACTCAAGCCTGAAGAAATTGATGGCTCGTGGACTTCTGTCAACTAGAAGCAGGCATTTTCTGCAGAGATCAACTAGCCCCAAAGTACATGGCCTGAGGATAGCCTAGACATCTGTATTTGGGAGGAATAAGGAGCTCTCTGAACGGTGGTCCAAAATAATCTCAGATGCAGCTTCATCAGTTCCACTGAGGGTGGATTTGGCTCGGTGGAGCCCAGTGGGCCGAATTCCTCTCTTGTAAACCCATTTGATTTCAGTGGTACAGCAGCTCTTCACTCCAGAACTGAGCTTGGCTCATATTTCCAGTTGAAGAGTTCGTCTACATGCAGGCACAGACTTAGACCCGTGATTTAGGAGACTGTGGCTTCCTCCTAATGCAGAACGTGACTGTGGTTTCTCCTGTTACCATAACCCGTCGCTAGTAACCGCCCTCCTAAGCCACGTCTTCTCCTGTCCCTTAGGCAGGACTCTCCTGATGGCCTTTGAGAGTCCGGCTGAGCTGGAGCCCTTGGAGCTGGTGTGGGCCAAGTGCCGTGGCTATCCCTCCTACCCTGCCTTGGTAAGTACCCCGCTGCTCCCGCAGCCTGCACCAGCCCAGAACAAGGTGCTGGTGTGTGGTGTACCCAGACAGAAAAGGAAAACTCCCCAGAATCATGCAATAAGGGCTTTTTTTTTTCTCCTTTCCCCTTTGCACAGTTAACTTTCCCTGTGCTCATTGTTTCAGAGGATTCATAAAACATCAGTGCCAGGATGGGAGGAGATCTTTCCTCTCCTCTCCTGTTCACTCCGCAGGTATGGGGAGACTAACCAGTGCTGCTGGCATGAGAAGACCTAAGTTAGATAAAGGCAGGCTGCAGCTGTCCCCTTAAGTACCTTTATGGTTGGGATCGCAAGGACAGACAGTGCCTGTGACTGCTGGGAGGTTGCAGGAGGTGGAATCGAGTGTGGTCATCATGGAAATGACCCAGGTCTTGCCATCCGAGCAGCCGAGCTGTGAAACGGGGTGTGAGCTGACACAGCATGTGTGCCAGGCTGAGCACAGGTCTGATGCCGTCAAAAAGGGCAGATTCTGCTCAAAGAGTGACCCCCATCCATGGTCTGACTAAGTGAGAGCCTGGAGGAGGGCGCAGCTGTGCCTCTGCCAGCCACGTTGGCGTTTCTAGATCTTCCTGTGACTACAGCCAGGGTTAAGCTGTGCTTTAGCAGGGCTTTAAACGGTGGGATAGATTGCCCCTAAAAAAGGCGTTTTTTATAGCAGTCTGTTGCTCTGGTAAAACACCTTAATAAACTCCTACAGTGGCCAATGTCAAAGCCAAGCTGCTTTTTCACGCCCTTAGGAGCCACGATCAGGAGGCAGAGAAGAGCAGAGCAGTTGCATCCACCCTTTGCCGCTCCGTTCTCCTGCGATCACACAGCACAAGTGCTGGACACTGACAGTTCGGCTTTACGTGGGCAGGGTCACTGCATCTGTGGTTGCTGCTCTCCGAAATGTCTGGTGTGTGATCCCCAGCCCTGACACGGCCGGCACTGCTTGTCCACTCTCAAAACATGGGGCCTGATCCTGACCTAATGAATAAATACAAACGTGAGCTGTGCCACTGAGACCGGCCGAACCACACCAGAATGGAGCTGTTGAAATCCCGTCGTACCTGCTGAGCACAGCGAGGGGGTTACCTTTATCGTACGAACTGGGAGGGAGGGAGGGAGAGAAATCCTTTGCTGATCACCACACCTCAGAGTTTGGTCTGTGACCCACTAGTGTAAATTCATCTCCAGCCTCACGGAGCCACCCACTTAGGTCCTTCCCTTTTTGAAGGGCTTGGCTTTCGGATTGACTGGCTTCCCTTCCCCAGGGGAAGCCTCGAGGACAGGACAATCCTTTAAAAATTGCTGCTGAGACAGAGCAAGCGACTTTGCTTCCCCACCCTAAGTGCAGTTTAATTGTCTGGCTTGGATAGACTGAAAGAACAGGGAAAAACAAGTGTTTTCTGCAGAACTTGAAGGGTTTTGTGCTTAACTCTCCTCTCGCTGTGTCACCAGATAATCGATCCCAAGATGCCGCGCGAGGGTTTGCTGCACAATGGAGTCCCCATCCCAGTCCCACCGCTGGATGTGTTGAAGCTGGGGGAGCAGAGGCAGACAGAGGCAGGAGAGAAGCTCTTCCTTGTCCTTTTCTTTGACAACAAGAGAACCTGGTGAGTGTGTGCAGACAGGCGGGGCCTGTGTGCTCTGGCAGAGGGAAGGTTTGACCTAACTTTGGGATGTGGGGTTGTACTGGGATGATGGTGATGATGGTACATGTAAACGGGAGCATTTAGAAGTGCAGCAGTGAAGAAGGGTCTAACTAAGGAGCCAGCCTGCTTTTCCTGGGCCAGGAGCACGGCGTCCGACTGCTCCGCTTCCACGGTGAACAGCCCAGCATCCTTCAGCCGGGGGTCACATCGCCACAGAAATACCAAGGAGCCAATTCAGGAGTCAGAATCTGCAGCGAATCAGAGCATTTGACTTGAGAACACCAGCAGCCTGAGCAGCCCGTTCCACTACTGCACAAAAGATTTGCCAAAAATCTCCAGGGTAACATTTTCCAAATGCTGGATTTGTTCCGTATTTAGACTTGCCTGATTTTTCAGAGGGGCCGAGGAGCCGCAGCTAAAATCGAGTTAAAATGGAAAATGTAGGTGTGAGCACCTGGTTCGGGACAAGTGAAATATCTCCAGCCTTTTACCGGTCTCTCTCAGACGGACCAAATCTGCTGATTTTAGACCATGCTCACAGTGACAATGACCTCGTCTACCTCTGTGTGGATAGGAGCGCCAGGGACGTCGGAGCAGCCAGAGGCCTCCGGGTGTTGGCTCCCCTCTCCCCATTTCCCCTCTCGATGCCCTCGGTGATGGGTCTTCACCCTCTCCTTTCTGTTTCAGGCAGTGGCTTCCGCGTGACAAGGTCTATCCCCTCGGCATGGATGACACGGTGGACAAGTTAAAGATGCTGGAAGGCCGAAAAACCAGCATCCGCAAGTCTGTGCAGGTGGCGTACGACCGAGCCATGCTTCACCTGAGCCGCGTGCGGGGAGATCATCCCTTCGTCACGCCCAGTTTCCTGTAAGGGCTCGGGGCAGCCCGTCGTCCTTCCCCCCCCAGACCCCGCAAGCGGCCGGGGGTCCAAAAAAAAATGTGCCAAAAAGCCTGTCCAGCGTCTTTCTGAATGTGTCTCGCCAACGAGCTGGCAGGAGATGAACCGGATGGTCCACGGGGCCAGGAGTGAGGCGGGGAGGAAAAGCCGCCAGCCCAGGTGGGCTGACCTGGGGAGCGGTACCCGCGTGTTGGGGCTCACGCACCCTCCCCTGGCCCGGCCGCCCCCGCGCCGCCGGGGTGCTGGAGTCGTCAGCAGCCCCGGGAGCCCGTCACCGCTGTGACCCAACCAGGAAAACCCCAGCTGGACTCTGTCGTGCCAAATTTACCCGAACCGTCATCGGCCTTTTGAATTTTTGTAAATGACGTTGATTGTCCCATCGCGTTAAAAAATCGTAGCGGGGGGGGCGGTTCCTGTTGCGACTTTCCTGCCTGCGTGCGCGGGGTTCTCGCGGTCGATTCCTCTCCTGGGATGGTTTGGGAACCTTCCCCTGCGCCGCACGCGCTCACACACCGAGGGACGGAGCTTTAAACACGAGAAGCAAATTACCTGGTTTTCGTGTGTGCGTGTGTGTGTGTGTGTGTGTGTGTGTCCCCTAGAAATGTATTTGGTTATTTCACATGTAAATTCAGATTTCAGTAACATTTCGTGTCGCGGTTCAGTCCCGGGGTGAGTCTGAGCAAAGAGAAATTCCTTTTTGTAAGAAGCAAAACTACTTTTGGAGGTGCCGGTGAGCCAGAGCCGCTCTGCGGGCGCCGCGGTTGATCAGGGTTGGAAGGAGACGCATCTTCTGTGTTGGTTTCCGCACATTTGGTGTAACGCTCCTCTTCTTTTCTTCCCTTTCTTTCTGTCTCTCGAACGTTTCCCTCTGGCTCGGTTTGGGTTGAAACCAAGCGCTGTTGGAGCACACGACCAGTTTGCCTTCTCGCCTTCCCCCCGCGAGCCCTTCCCCTGCGCGGGGGGTCCGCAGCGTTAAACCCGGGTGAACCCCGGCCCGGCCCTGGCTCGGGGTTCCCAGTCCCTGGGGGGTGCGTCGGGGCCACCCGATGGGTGGGAACTCGATGACAAACCCTTTTCCTACAGCCAAGGACTTCCCGAGTTCTCCGATCTCTCCTGTTGTTGCGTTTTTGCTTTCCCATTTTAAGAACCAAAGGTGCAGAGCAAGATTGTAGATTGAATAATCATCATTTCGCTTTTTAACTCGATATTTTTTTATTATTTTAACTTTTTCATACTGAAGAGAATGTGGGGTCAAAATAATAATAATTATTAATAGTAATAATAATGAATAGCGGGGAGTAATCACTGCCATTTCTACTTGGTCTACTTTTTTAAGATACCACTTCTTATACATCGGGACGTGGAACCACACTTTGAGGAGGATTCCTGTAACATAGAGAGGTGGGGCATAGGATTTTGTAATAATAATTAATAATAATAATAATAATAATCATGCCTGTGGAGTGTGGCCAGGGACGGATGTCATGTACATAGCTGTAAAATATTATTCTAAATTATTCAGCCCTATCATCACCGTTCTTGAAGTCCTCACTTGTGTCGCTGGGTCTTTTATATGCACACGGTGTAATTTATTTAACGGGACGTACGCTTTGCCGGGTGGTGGCTCAGCTGTGGACCTGTGACCTGTGGGTATGTTTTACCATCTGGGGAGTCGGGGTTTGGGTGGGTTTTTGGGTTGTTTTCTTGGTTTGGTTTTTTGGGTTGTTTTTTTTTGGGGTTTGGTTGTTTGGGGGTTTTTTTAAATGATGTTTTGGAATTTGAATGGGCAAATATCCTGCTGTTGCTCCGGGACCTAAACGTTACTGTCCGTCTGCTGTAAAGCACAGATCGCTCTATTTATTGTAGAAAGTGAGTTTATTTGCTTTCTAGAATTGTTTATATCAGATGGTATAAGAGAGGTAAGAAGAAAATCTATGCTTGTAAAGAAAAAAAAAAATGCTAATTTTACCTACTATAATCTGACTGTCTGAGACTATATTTTCTCTCTGAGAAATAAATGTTCTAATGTACAAAAAAGCCCCGAGTCCTCCTTGCTCGTGGTGTCCCGAGGTCCTGGACGTCACCTACCGCGGTGGTTTTGTTCAGCCCCGTCGTCCCAGCTGCAGCCCTGAAGCGGTTGCACAGCGCAGTGCAGGGTGGGGACACGGGGGGTTTCCTGCCTGGACCATCTCCCGAAGGTCGGTGTGTTCCCGCGCAGTGGGTGACAGCGTTGGGTGCTGCGCGGGGGGGACCCTCCTGGCCCGGGGGTGGCTGAATTAGGGCAGAATTAACACCCCCCCGCACCCACCAGGCAGGTCCACGGGCACGGCCAAGCTGTGACGGGGGCTCCTGGGGCTGCTGGTGGGGGTGTTGCACCGTAACTCATGGTTTAACTCTACTTCAAGGCTGATCAGAAAAGAAATGGCATTGTCATGCTAATCTATTTTAATTAGTCCATTAGCGTTGCTGAATAAGACGCTTCTCGCGGGCAGACGCACTTGCTGAAGCATGAACTTTCATTTCTCGTTCCGGGGCTGCGCAAAATTACTGCTTCTGCCTCCTGAGGAAATTTTGAGCTGCTTCTTGTCGCCAACCCTGGCAACTTCGGCAGGACCCGCTTCCTCCACCACGGGGGTCTCGGGGGAGCTGCGCGTGGGCTGGGGATGCGGCATGGAGCGAGGGCAAAGGTTTGGGAAGAGGCTCCGTGGAGCTGGGGTTTGGGGAGCAGGTAACAACCCGCACGGGATGGGTGGTGGGTGGTGGGAGAAGGGTGTTTGGATTCCGATGGGGATGAGGTGGTTTGGAAGAATGTCCGTGTCTCCCGGTGAATTTAAATCCTGTATCTCCAGTGAGTGCCAGTTAAAGGAACAGTGTGAGGAGCTGGAATATGAGTCTGGGCAGATGGGTAAGTCTGATCTTGGCTGTTCACCACGGCCGAGGCTCTGGGGAGCTGCAGGAGCCAGGATGAGGCGAGGAAGCATCAGCCTGACCCTGAGGCTGCAGAAAGCACATGTCTGTCCCACGGGTGACTGCTCCGGGCACCCATCCCGCTGCTCCTCTGGCTCCGGGCACCACCCCCGGGATGCTCTGGGCACCCCCCAGGATGCTCCTGGCACCCCTCGCTGCCTTCCTGCCAGTCTTGCTGGAGCTGCCATTCTGCCTGTAGTGTTTTAAACCAAAAATAAGCTCCCTATCGCCATTCCTACCCTCTCCCCAAGGGCAGCTGGTTTGACAGGCCACAAAAATGCCCGATTTCCCGGGGCTGTCGCCCGCTGCAGCTTCCCCAGGGACTCGGGGGCTTTTCCTGCCGCTGCAATTCGCCCTGACCCTCCACTGCCCAACGCCTTGTGCTGTTCTTGTGTGAGTTATTTTGGGGACTGAAAAAAAAACAACGAAATGAGTCTTACTGTCAGTTTGAAGCGTTTATCCCTTGATCTGGGGTCCGGTGACCAGGAAGGTTTCACGGTGCACAGAGTTCCCTGGCTCTGGGGAGCTGCAGATGTACCTGAACGGATTAAAAGGGGGTTCATCACTTTTTTTTCCTCCTACACTTTCTACCTGTTGCAAGAAATGGGGGAGAAGGAGGAATTAGCAGCCAGGGAGATGTTGGGAAGCTGCTCTGCCGGAAGAAAGCACCGAGAAGCTGCAGCCGCAGACCTGCCTCAGCCCAGGCGCTGCCGTAACTTCCCTGCTGCCACTTTGGGGGGGGAATTATTGCACGTTAATAATAAAAGAGCTTCTCCCTCCCGCCCCGTCTTTTCCTCTTTTAACAAATGACATTATTACTGAGCTCCTCTGCGGCTAAAAGGTTGCCATGACGATGGCATCTGCCAGGCGCAGCGCGGTGCCCGCACCAGCGCCAGCTTCGTGCCCCCCCTGCCTGACATGGGGGAGATGAGGCAGAGCAGAGTCACGCCAAGAAACTCACACCGCGGTGGGGCAGAGAGGGGCTGGGGGCTGCCCTGGCCCTCCCTGACAGCCCCTCGTCTGTCCCTTTGCTCCCCGCCTCCGGCCTCACCATCACCCTCTAACCTGGGTGCCCACATTGGCCCTGTGCCCTGTGCTTCACCCCTTCATCCATTCCCAGTGCCCCCCAGCCCATCCCAGTCCTCATCCCCGTCCCTGTCCCCACCCCCATTCCTATCCCAACACATGCAGGTAATTAGACTCACCCAGAAGTAATTATATTTGTTCTACTCCACTGAACTTAAAAAGTAATTAATAGGAGACAGAAAGCGACTGGGGGGGTTAAAGGTTTCCCTCAGCAGCACAGAGGGAGGTTTGTCCTCCCAAACAGCAAACTCGGACACCTCCGAGACCCCCAGCAAAATACAACGGGCAGAACCTGCCCCTCGTTTTGCAGGTGGAGAAACTGAGGCACGAGGCACGGGAGATAGGTGATGAACCCGCAGCCCCTCACGAGGCCAAACAAGGCATCCCCCCGCCCAGCGCCACCACAGACACTTGCCCGACCGCACCGTCAGTTGTCGGGTTTGGGTTCTCTTGGTTCTTTTCTTTCTGTTTAATTCGTGGTGTTGAACTCTGGTGCGCCAGGTCTGTCCTGCCGAGGAAGCAACAAAAGGCACCCACGAAAATAACGTAAAAGCCCAAATGCCTGAGAAAAACAACTCCAGGGGAGGAGAGCAGTTTCTTGAGACACTGTTCGGAGTTTTATTGGCAACAAGGCTCTGCCTTTCACATGCTTGGCCCTGGCCTCGCGGCCCCGCTGCCTTTTCCCCCCAGGACCAGAGACAGAAAGCGGAGGGAGCGGGACTCTCTGTGCCCGGCCGTTAGCCCCCATCACCCTGCGGGAAGCCGGGGTGGCCCGATCCATCCCCCTGCACCTGCCCGCATCCAGCCCTTGGCCCGCAGGAAGAAAAGGGCCCATTAAAACATCCACAGTTGGTTGGATTTAAAAGCAGGTGGCCTGAGGCGGGCCCGGTCCTTGCTGGCCCCGCAAGGACACGTCTGCACAGCCAGAGAGCGCTGGCAGCAGCTGGTGCTGGATCTGGGGTCATTCCTTCCCGGAGAGTCCCACCGACACGGCTCCGAGGGACATGTGCCAGCAGCCGATGAGCCCAATACCCTGTTTCCTCGACACGGCTCTCCCCTGCTCCCTTCTCCTTTGGACACCCAAACCCTCCTTGCAGGGGAAGCTCCGAGATCCAAATTTCCACCGCACCTCTTCCTGGCAGATCCAACACTGCAAAAACATGTTGGGGCAGAAATACCTGCGGCTCTGGAGGGGTCCAAAGCACTACGCTGCCATACTCAGGGACCCTTCCCAGGCATGGAGAGGAGGGGGAGAACAAGGGGTGCACGTTATAAATATAAAATCATTATCTGCTACAAACAGAAGACGTATATTGTACATCTTTGACCCATATACACAAGAACACAATATACACAGAACGCCTCGGAGCAGCGGGGGCTTTTGCGAGGGGGTTTCAGGAGATGCTGCTCCCCTACCAGCCCCCCCCCCCAGCTCCCCTCGCACCAGAGGGGGTTGTACCGACAGCACATCAGCCACCGAAAGTCCCATCAAGTGGTCGAACTGCCTGTGGATGGGGCGGTGTGCTCCCCCCGCTGCCCTGGGGCAGAGGGAGGGGAAGAGGATGGAGAGGAGAGGGCAGGCACGAGGGCTCTCTCGCGAACCCACAAAGTGCTTGGGGTCTCTGGACCCTCGGAGCAAAACCAGGCCCTGAGAGAAACTTCTTGCCCTGCCACCCTCGGGGGGAAGGATTTTCCGGGTCTCTGATAAGGCATTTTCCTCAGGGAGGTGGAGTGAAGGGTGTCAGGAGAGAGAAGGGGGCAGACGGGGGTTAACACGAGGCAGCAAAGCCAAGGTGGTCCCAGTCAGCCAAGCCCAGGGCAGGAGGTGGAGAGGACAGGAGGGCTTCATCCTCGGCTCAGTTTATGGGTAAAGCTGCCCCCCATGTCCTCACCCAGCCCCTTCAAGCCTCTCTCGTGGCTCAGCGTGAAATACTGACGGTGGTTGGAGTGGCACATCCAGGCGCGTGGAGTGGCAGACAGGCACACGTTAAGTTAAGACGAGTCAATGTGAGCTTTGTACAGCGAGGAGCAGCTCCCAGCCGGAGTGT
This sequence comes from Bucorvus abyssinicus, assembly GCA_009769605.1. Classification (NCBI taxonomy): domain Eukaryota; kingdom Metazoa; phylum Chordata; class Aves; order Bucerotiformes; family Bucorvidae; genus Bucorvus; species Bucorvus abyssinicus. The sequence continues at coordinate 3,884,704 of CM020055.1, forward strand.
CCGAGGATTTGGGATGACGAAAATGCCACAGTGATCAGATCAGGCCGGGACGAGGGGGTGGGCACGGGGCGAGGAGGGAGCCGAGCCCTGGCCCCTACCGGCGGTAATGGTTGGGGGCGTCTGCAAACATGTACTTGAGTCTGTAGGCTTCAGCGAGCAGGAGTCCGATCTCCTCGTTACCCCAGTGTATCGTGGGCAGGTTTTGTAGCAACATCAGAAGGCCCTGAAAGAGGGGAAGGTGCTTAGTGCGGGGTGGTTGAAGGCCAAGAGCTCCAGAGCCAGCCTGGGGCCAGGAGAACCGGAGGCAGCAGCACTCCAGAACTTTGGCTCCCTACACGCTCAGCTCAGAGACAGCTTTAAGATGCGCTTGTGTCTAGATCCGAATCGATGAAGCTCCTCAGATGCCCCCAAAGCCCTTGAGATAATGGGTGCTGCCACAGTGTTAGAGCTGGACTCCAGAAGGCAAACACCCAGGGATTTACCGTGACCAGAGCTCGAGCCTGGGGAAAAGCCGGTAGCTGATGACTGAATCCTCCACAGCTCTGGTCTCTGAGCGCTGACGCTCAGAAGTTCCTTTTAGGCAAAGTTCCTGCGACTGGATGATCTTGGAGCCAGCTCCGAGATGACAGTTGACTGTATCCACGCTGGGCCCCCAGTGGAGCAGTTCCCACCCCGCTGTCCCCCCAGGGAATCACCCCCAGCCCCAGGGACTCACCTGGAAGTCTTCCTCATCCAGGATCTCCTTCCGCCACTTGATCAAGAAGGCGGCGCAGACGTACAGGTGGAAATGTGAGAATCCTTCTGGCTCTGACTGCAGGCAGCAAAACTGGGGTCAGCTCCTGCAGCTCACTCCCCCGGACACCACCCACCACCCAACCGGCTGTAAATGTCCCCAGGCCACGCTGCTTTGCTTCCCTCACCTCCCCAGCTGCCAAGAGACCTCTGTCCCCCTCCCCATTCACAGGGAAGTGCCCCTATGGTGACCAGCCGAGGTGGGCAGGTGGTGGGAGCCTCATACCTGGTAGGTGTCCCAGAGGCGGATGGTGCAGCGGAGAGGGAGCTCCCTCATGAGCAGATTGTTCATCCAGCGAAAGGCAAACTGCAGGTATTCGACCTCGTACTTCCTAAAGTGGTTATGTACCTGCTCTGAAACGGCACATTTCACTTACAAACCTGGGGACCATGGTGCCCCAGCTCCCGCTCGTGGCACTGCCACCACACACCAGCTTTCACGCACTCATCTCCTGATGCCTCCACTCCTCAACCCTGCACCACCTGGCCAGCAAAACCCTGTTCCCAGGGTCTGGATGACCCTGCCCTGCTCCCACACATGTCATAGGGAAGCACCTGCCCCTTGTGGAGGAGACCCCTGACTGTTGTGACCTGCTCAGATCCCCTTGTCACCTACCATCGATCCGGCTGACGAGCTCCTCCAGGGCTTTGACCTTCTTCTGGATCCCTGGCTGTGCAAAGGTGTAGTTATCCTGTGGGGAGAGGCCATGAGTCAGAAACAGCAGCTCTAAGAATCAACCAAAATCAGATCCCCAGCTCCACAGCAAGCTGTAATCATGATGACCCAAGCAGACATGGCTCCTGAGCATCAGGACCACCTGCCTGCCATGAAATCCCTCATCAGGGCAGCTGCAGCACCTGATTTCCCCAGGATTTTACCCGTGGGCTCACCTGTATCCCGTCCAGCAGCTTGCTCATGCACCAGAAGCTATCGGCTTCGATGCTCCGTAAAACATCCTGTGACAGGTTCGTCACGTCGAAGTTCTCCACGTCCTCTTCTGCAAAACAGAGAAGGACGAGTGTCGGGAGGACAGAGGACACTGGGAGGCTCTGGGACACATCGAGGGGCTTTATGAAGCCAAGGCAGGGCAAGAGGCACTACGAGGCTCCCTGTGAGATGCCCAGCACAGAATCAGCACCCATGCAGTGACCTGCTTCTCCAGTCCAGGCAAAGGTTGAAGGACTCCAAAAGTCTCAGCAGCTGCAGTCCAAACCCAGCCCAGCTCCCCAGGGTACCGTGGGAGGGATCCCACAGCGCTGCTGCTGTTGGTGTCCCTCTGGGGTGAGGGCTGTGGTGGACAAAGCTCCCGGTTTACGGGACCCATCTTGCTGGAGCAGATCCTGCCCTTGGGGGACAGCAGATTTCTGCCAGCACCACAGGGAGAACCAGGAGAGGTGAATCCCTCATTGCAACCAGGGAAGGACACACTACCCTCGGCCTGGGGCAGCAGAAAGGAGCTCAGTTTCCACTCCCTGTCGAATTCATCAGCATCATTCCAGGACTGAGACACAACAGAGGCTCCCAAAAAAGCAGCTGACAACACTGAGGACCCATGAGGAAGAACTGCTAAAGCCTCAGAAACCGCTACAGGAGAGCAGGACCCTCCGGCACAGTTGTAGGGACCCAAAAGCTCAGGAACACCTTCCTGGAGAGCAAAAAGGCTCTGAGTGAAACCCAGCAGGGAGCCTGACAGCAGGGCCACGCGGCAGAGGGACTGCCCTGCTTCAGAGAGCTTCTCCTCCTCCTCCTTGAGTCCGGCTGACAGGAGAGCTCCAGCAAACTGCAGCAGCCCCATGCATAGAAGGACCCAGTGAACTAGGGGGCTGAGAGCATAAGGCTTAGTGGCAGCTCTGTCCCCAGAGGTCACTCACAGAGTGCCAAAGGCTGCCCTTGCATTTAAATGGGCTTATGAACCCCCAGGAAGGGCAAGGGGAGAGAGCAGATGCTCCAAAGGCGGCACGGTAGTGATGCTGGTGGAGTTTGGGGCAGAGGTCAGCTGCTCCAGGCCAGGCTTACCTTAACCTGGAGGCTGTAGAGGAAAATAGGCACAGGAAGGCAGTGGGAGCCAGGGAGGAGACAGCCAGGAGACCCCCAGCAGCTCCCTCCCTTCCTCCTCATCATGCTGACAGAGGCCTTGGAGGGAGCTGTCATGCCACTAAATCGGATCAACAAGATGCCAGGGCTAAACTGGCCCATTTCCAAGCCCAGAAGCCCAGAAATCCAAACAAATGTCTTTGATCTTGCTTGTAAAGGAGCAAGAGGGAGAGGATGGGGCTGGGGGCTGGAGCTACACCACCCTTCAGGCTCAGACAGGCCACAGGGCAGCTGTCATGGGCTGGCAGCGCTGTGAAAACCAGTGCTCTCAGGTCCTGCCCATGGGAGGATGTGGAGCCAGCAACACTGCTCCCACCTCTGCCCCCACCCCGGGGCAGAGCTCAGCTCTGGAGCAAACTGCTACTGGGAGGTTTAGGGACAAGCAAAGGCTTAATCCTGCACTAATCTGACAATCTTGTGGCACAGAAAGAGCAGTGAAGCTGTTTTCCAGCCACAGGTCATCAGCCAAAACTATCACAGTCCTGCTGGCTTCCCCATGGCCACTGCTGGATGTTCCAGGTAAAGAGAAACGCAGCAAAACCTGTTAAATACCCATCTCCTTCCCCATGCATCGTCCCCCATAGAGGAAGGGGAAGAACCCCCCCTGCAGCTCCAGGCTTGAGGACTGTGATGGAGAAGGGGATGTGGTAACCTGCCCAGGCAATGGGGAACACCCCTGGCTGCTGCACCGGGATAGGGATGAGAGGAACAGCCCTGCCAGCACCCCGGTGTCAAAGCAGAACAGCGGCCGAGCCAATATGAATTGCAAGAAGCTTTGAAAAAGAAAAAAAAGAGTCTCTGGAGAGTGTGGCTCAGCACAAACATCTGCTCAGAGGCATCATTACAGAGGCCCCATGGAAAGGAGTGGGATACTCAGCATATGGCTCCGACAGGGACTGAACAGGAGCCAGCAACACGGTGACAGCCAGAACACTGCTGCTACTGCCACAGGGTGCCCGAGGGCAGCTGGGGCTTAGGGGAAGCGACGTTCCCCTGAGTGACATTTGGGGATGGAAGCAGTGTCATACATCGAGACGGGCAGAGAGCTCTGGGATAGGGTGCAGGGGCCAGCACTGACCCTACCTGGGGATGTTGAACTCATTTCTGAGCCCAGTCAGTGCCATCTGAAAAGCAAACATAAGCCAGGAGCGCTGGGACCGACCCAGCGCAGCAGGAGGTGCTGTGGGCCCGGACCTGGGAGGCAGTTTTTGCAGGACTGGCAGCTCAGCACCCCTGCGCTTGCTGGGCCCTCACTGATCACCTGGAAAAAGGGTTATATGGTTTCCTCCAGGAAGTGCCAAGGTGTCATTCCTGCCCCAACTCCTCAGATGCCAGACTGCCTCTCCATCCCCACCGCTCAGCTCTGCCTCCCCAGTGGCCCTGGCAGCCGGTGCCCATCCCATCCAGAGGCCAGCAACAGCCAGGCCAGCTGCTCCCGCAGCCTCAACACCTCCCTCGAGCACTTCCTCATGGCAGCACCAGCTGAAAACAAGCCGTGCTCAGCAATCCGCAGCAGGAGCCATCCATCAGCACGGGGAGGAATCGCTCCAGCTACGGAGCTGGCAGTGGCCAAGGCGCAAAGCCGAGTAGCTGTGGCAGTGTGTTGGCACAGGAGGCAGGTTGAGCATCACAGAGGGGGGAAAGGGGAAAACAGCAGTGGGAACAGAGGCAGCTTCCCTCTTCGCAACGCCCTCAGTACTAGCTGACAAAGCCCGAACTTCCACTGATTTCAATAAGCTTTGGATGAGACCAGAAATATCTGTTCACCAGGATGACTTTGTCACTAATACAGCCATATAAATTCCTTTTTCCTTCTATTTACAGTGAAAATTAAGAGCCTTTAGGCACAGGGATTACAGCATCCCAGCGTTAATGTCAACCCCAAAACTCAGCAAGAGCTGGAAAAAGAATGACAATGCCACGGGTGGAAACGGCTTGATCTCCAGCTAAAAGGAAAGCCAAAAGCAGCTGGGAGACCTGAATTTGCTCTCTGGTACTCTCAGCTTGAGAAACACACCTGTACCAGCAGCACGGGACAGGAATCTTTATTTCAACAGTTTATTTTACATTCTCAGTGGGGTCTCGTTATACTTCAGTCATTCCTCCTAGAGCAAGAACTAGCTCCAATGCCAAGCTTTGAGAGCAAGACCCTCCCCCAGCTCTGTACACCAGGGCTTTGCCTAAAGTCCCTGAGCGCCCGAAGCCCCTGTTCTCCTCCAAGGATGTTAAATACTTTCAAATGCAAACCCGCCCTTAGCACTGCAACTCCTGAGGAGCTCAGCAAGCTTGTGAAACTGCAGTAAATTCTTTGCAGGCAGCAAAGATACAGTAAGAGGTCGAGATGCATCTCCAGCCTGTCACATCACCCCCATCAACAACGGGGAGCACTTCACACCTCTTCAGACATTGTGGTCAAGAGGCAGCACCGTGCTTCAAACGGCAAATGTCACTCACCAACATACTCAGAGAGGAACACAACAAAGAACGGGGTGACCAGGTCGTTGATTCCCTGCACATAGCCGCTGGCTGGGTGTCGAATGGCCCAGATAAACAGGATTCTTTCAAAGATCTAGGGAAGAACGAGGGAAAGCAGGTACCTGCATTAGCCGTGCACGAGGGAAAGGTGGAAACGCACAACCACGCAGCTCAGGGAGCGGAGAGCACACACCGACAGCAATATGGGTAAGATAAGAGGCATGCTGGTCCTAGATGAAACTCCAGTGTGATCCACAGATCCGCCCCAGGCCAGCCCCAACTCCACAGAACACGATGGCCCAGGCTCCTCATCAAAGCCTCCATGTGAAGAAATGCAGACATCAACTTCTCAAGACCTGAGCGGCTTAAGACCTTTCCACCCACAGGACAGGGCTGCCTCTTAGAGCAGCTCACGTGGACAGCTAAGGCTGTTAAGGCTCCAAGTCTGATGTCTTTCAGGAAACAGGGGACAAGACCAGACAGTTTCAGCAGGTCTCTGCAGCAGAAGCTGCAGCTTCGGCCCAGAAGTTTCCCCACAAAACTAACACACACACACCCCATGGCAAATGTGGGGCAGGGGCCTCCCCACCTCCTTACCTCCTGGACAAGAGGCTGCTGGAAGAGGGGGATGAGTGGGTTGGTCCTTGGAATGTCGATGTGGATCTGGAAGAGAGGGTGGGTTACACACACCAGGGGCATGATATCTCACCACAGGCTAACGGAGGGGGATCCACCCCTTGGCGCCCCCCCCCAAGCAAGAGCTGCACTTGCTGACAAGCACGGTGAGAGCTACAGATGATGGCTGCACTGGGAAAACCATCTCCAGTTCTCTCTCTGCTTGGCTGTGGGCAGGTGGCCAGAGCTGGGAAAGAGTTGGGGTCTGAAATCTAGTTATTAGATCAACTTAGGGAAGGCTAAAACCAATACCCATAAGATGACGGACAGAAACATGATGCCCTGTCCCCAAGGAGAGGATTCCTAATAGCTATAGCTAGAGGAAGTCCTAGCATAACCCTGAGAGGGAGGACAGAAAGCTAGGCCACAGGCAGAGGGTTCGTACCTGTCGGTAGGTGTCTTGATGGTGCTCCTCATTCCGGGAATCATAATACTGCTGGATGAAGCCAAAGTACTCCTCTCGCTTGCGCTGCAAGGTCAGCTTTCGCCGCTCCATGTTTGCGGGGAGATAACCCTGCGGCAGGAAAACCCGTGTCAGGACAGACCCCCTTTCCTTCACCACAAACCATCCCCTAACATCCTGCCAGGCAGCTCGTGAAGCATCAGGCACAGAGACTCGGGAGCTGGGGAAACAGCTTTCATGGGATTTGGCTTTCCCAGCCATTGGGCTTCCCCAGCTCCTGATGCCTTTACTGAGCTTGGAGCAACCCAACTTCACGGGATTCAATTTTGAAACAGAGTGAACTGCGTATTCCCAGCACCAGCCTGGGCTGGGTGCTCAAAGAGGAAGGACACAAAAAACCCCACAGCTCACGCGTAGGCTGGGGCACAGATACCACATGAGCAAACCTGGTTACAGGACACATGAAGGTGTAGGAGCACGCGTCCCTGGCTCAGCACATTCCCCCCAGCCTCTGGCATCAGAGCTCCAAGTACTCACTGAGAGGAGACGCCAGGTCACGGGCCGGACCTCCCTGGGCACGCCAGGCCAGCTGCATTTCCTCAGCTCATCTGCAAACGGACAGTGGTGGCAATGGGTTAGATCCTAGCCACGTCCAGGCACCACCACACCTAGAAGGAGAGGAAAGCCCAGTCTGCTCCTGCGGGCTCTGGAGACACTGAGCCTCCAGGAAGGCTCCACATTAGCCATGACTGGAGATGTGGGTCTGCGTCAAGGAGAGTAGAGATGATTTCAGCTCAGCCTGGGCACAGAACTGGCGGTGGCAGCAGCAATGACATGCCAGAGTCTCAGTTCTCACGCAGAGTCCAACAGCCCCCAGTGACCACAACCATTTACAAGGTGGAGAATGACTGGGAACAGGCAGGGAGCTGGTGGAGGACATTTCCACCTGCCAATAGAGCAGTTTGTGAAACCACCCCACTTGATGCAACTACAGGTAGTTTTTTTTCCACCCTGAAGCAGACCTGATTAAAACCCAAAGAAGTCAGCAGACCCCCTCTGCTTCCCCTTCCCACCTCCTGCCACACTCACCCAGGTCCGTGTTGTGGCTGGAAAGGAGCTGCCGAAACTTCTCCAGGCGGGTTTTCTCCCTCACTGTCATGGGTGGAGCACCCGAAGCATTTTGGTCAGAGATTCGGGCGACGAGTGGAATGACGGGTCGAAGGGGAAGGGACTGCTGCTTCTGAAGGGGTGTCCGCACACAGGCCTCCTCTGCAAGGAGCAGGAGCTGCAGTGAGGTGGGGAAGGAGAACCAGCACCTCTCCAACTCCACCTCGCTCCTCTGGCCTCTGTCAGAGACCTGCTGCAGATTGCACCTCTCTCCTCCCCAGCCCCAGCAAACAGAGCATCGCTGGCCTGCTCCAAGGGATCACCTGGTTCACAGGCATCTGTTGTAGCTCTTGCATCATTTCCCCCCCCATTTCTCCTTCCCTTTCTTTCTCCTGCCTCCAGACACCCGGCTGCCAGCGGGTCAGACTTCCATGGGCAGAGGGACACAGGAGATGAGGCAGAAGGAGCTGTGGGAATCCCAGAAGAACAGACCTTCAGATCTGCTCTTCTTGCGGCCGATCTAAGTAGTGATCAAGGTAATTTCTAGCGTACAGAGAGAGGAGGTGACAAGCAGCCAATGCCACCTGCTGGCAGCAGGGACCTGCTAGGTTACTTCCCCAGTACAGGTAGCCCTCTGCCCACAACAAGGCAGTGAGCAGGGGCTGATGCTGCCCAGTTCCCTGCCCAAGCTGTACCGACCCCAGCTCTACAGGGCCTCATCTAGAGCTTTACTAATAGCTGGGCCACAAAGGAAGCAGACAGTGAGCAACCTCAAGCAAGAACTTAACAGATCTCCAGATTCCCTTAGTACCCAGAACACCCAGGGTCCTCTGGGACAGACGTGCTTGTCTGCAGGATATCGAGCAGCAGAGGACACAGAAGCATTGAGCCCAGACCTCTAAAAACAGCTCCTTCGAGTACACGATACTACAAGGAGGTGAAAGCCTCTTACATGGTGATTCACCACGCCTCTTGCCCATAACACATGAGTAGCAGCAAGCAGCTGAGTTCGACTAGGAGAGCACCAAAGCAGGAGGTTGCTTCTGAGACGGCTCTTACCAGATGTCCGGGAGAGCTGGGCCTCGCTGCTGGACTTGATGACCTTGCAGTTGGTGGGCATGTCGCTGAGAGCAGACTGGGCCCGCTCGGGTTTCACCCGCAGCTTGCTGTGGTTCTCCAGAACCTGGGCTGCCGTGGCCTTGGCCACTTTAGAGTTCAGGGTTTGCAAAGAAGAAGAGGAGGAAGAGAAGTCCTCATCTTCATCATCACCGATGTCCCAGGCATCACTGGTGTTGCGGGCAAACTCATGAAAGCTGGAGGCCTTCTTGCTTTTCATGGGCAGTGCGTTGGCCTTGGAGCGGTCCTTGATGAAGCTGGGAACCAGAGAGAAACAGTATCAGAGCCACGTCATCAGACGAGTCCCTTCTCCTTCCTTCCCTATGGCCTTTCTCCAATCAGCCAGTCCCTCTTTCCAGCTTCCCCATTCCTTCTCCCAAACCCAAGGAATGCGTTAAGTCTCTCCAGGCTGCCCAGTGTTGGGAGGCAGAGCCTGAGCTGGAATGACGGCAGGACAGAGGCCACAGCGCCAACAGAGAGCTGGAGAGGTGCCAGGCTTCCAACTCAGCAGGGCGAAGGGGTGAGACGTACAATTCCTCCAGCTCTGCCTCCTCCCACCCTAGAGAAAACCAGTAGATTAACACCCAAAAAAAGCCTTGCGACCGGGGGAGAGGCATGTCGGAGCTGGTCTGCGCTCGTGGACACTCCCGATACAGCTGTGACGGCTCCCAGCACGGACCAGCCTGGTTCTTTTCTCAGGCACAGGAGGAGCCTTTGCATTTACCCTTAAGCTACAGGAGTCAAAGTCCACCAGCCAAAGCGTCACAGAAAAGAGGAACCTTCACCACTGAACAGCACAAGACAGAAACAAGGCGGCAGTGCAGATCAGCTCTGCCTTTTCCTGCTGGGAAAGGTGCTGAGGTTCTCCAGCCTCACAGCTGCTGGGCAGCTTTACTTCCCCTTCCCTCAATTCTTCCATCTCTGAAAGGGAGCAGAGGGCTTAGACACCATTACTAAAAAATATCCCGGTCTCCTTTGACGTGGCCGGCACGATGTGGATTTCTGGCCGCGAAGGGTGCCAGCAGATCAGCTTTCCCTGCCAGCTTTCACAGAGCTCAAGACAGCACCGCCTGCCACTGCTGCCCTTCTCTGCTGGAACAGCACATGGCCAGAAGATGCTGGAGACCAGCTACTGCAGGACCGAGTCAAAAACCCGCAGCTTTCCTCAGGGCCTGCATCTCCAGAAGACAAGCACTTACTTTTTTGTGAGCCGAGGATCCAGAGGAGGATGCTGTGCTCCATAGACGGGTTGAATGCTGCAGAAAGGGGAAAGAAGAATAAGTCGAGGATGCAAAAAGCCACAGAGCACCCACAAATCATCTCCTCAGCCTAGACTGGGGTCACACTCTCGCCTGCTGTCGGGAGCAGGCCAAAAGCAACTTCAATAACCTTCTGTCTTCAAAGCCTTAGATCCAAAGTGCCACATTCAGCTGGAGATTTGTTCTTTGCAGTGGCAAAGAGAAGCCTTGTTTCAACTCTTAGGCTCTCTCCAGCCTGAGCTGGGATTTGAGATCTGCTCTTTTCTGCACCACCAGTTCACTCTGACATTCATCCTCTTTTCCATCAAGGGGATTTCCAGGTTTGGGAATTCACCCTTCCGAGTCAGTGACGCTGGGGCTCCTTTGCAACACGCTCGAGGGTTTGAACCCCACGCTGGCTTTCAGGCTCGCAGTACGGTGCACAGTTTGACTCAGGTCCAAATCCCAGCTTAATCAACTACTTCCTACGTGGCCTGAAGTAAGTCGCCACATCTCAGTCCCTCAGCTGCCCTCCCTGTGGAATGGGACTAGTGGGACAAGGAGCCCGAAGGCTGCAGGCTCTACCTGGGGAGCATCACCTCGGAGAAGAGCTGCTAGACGAGCGCTTGTCATTAGTTTTACAGGCTCTGGACACGAGAGGGATCCTGAGTTATCACCTCCATTGGGGTAACTATTCACAGCCACCCCACCCTGAAAAATCATCGAGTCCTCCCCATCCCCTGGTACAAAGCACGGTCCCACATCCCACAGCAGAGACAAGGGCCCATTCAGAGCTGCCACACAAGGGACAGGCTCCTCTTGGGTCAACAGAGCTGGCCCAGTTTCCAGAAGCTGCAGATGGTGCCCGGCAGTAAAACGAGCAGAGCCCAGCCGTGTAGGAGGGGGATGGCAGCCTGGTGCAGCTGGAAAACACACTGGGATCCAGTTGATGCTGGGGAGGTGGCAGCAACAGGGGAGAGATGCAGAGATCCAGAGCAGAGGCTGGAAACAGCCGCAGCACAGAGAGATGCTGGTGGCGAAGCCTGGCAAGGGGTGGGCTCGCCGCTGGAGCAGCCGTCCCTCGTGGCTGGAAGTGCTGGAAAGGTTCCCTGTGTTTACCCACCAGCAATGGAGCCTAGGAAAGAGTTTGCTGACTAATTAGCATCTAGGAGTCAGGACAGCCATTGAGCTGAGGCATCCCCGTGGGTAGGCATAGCAAGCAGATTATCAGGAGTAAGAAAAACAACCCCTCCAGATCATCACTGCTTCCCAATGACTCATGGCAGCTCCCTGCACAAGCGGAGCTGGCAAAGCCTCTCTGAGGCCCAGCACCAAGCTCACACCGTCTCGTGATGGTAGCCACACCGCTGCTCCTGTCTGCGCAGGGATCCACACACTGCCCACGGGTGACCTCTTCGATTCACGTGCTTCACAAGCCAAGTGAACGAAGTGTGTTAGAGATGGAGGAGGGGATGTGGCAGCCAGCTCTAGGTGAGGAAACCCTTTCCTGGGGCTCTAAAGCAATCGGGCAATGCCTTCACTGGCTAATGGCCAAGACCACGGCAGAGGGTCCCATCTCCCAAGCAGCTCTTCTGAAAGAATTTGGGCCCAGGCTCCCCCAAACTCAGCATCCCAAGCTGATCTAACGGCACAGCCCATGATGAAGATGACAGTCATGTTTCCAGCAGGCTGCAGAGGCAGGACTGGACACCACCATCCCACACTGGTGAGCTCCAACAGCTGCATGAAGCCAGTATGCCTGATGTTCGTCCCACCTTTGCCGATTCTCTGCCCTATCCACCTGTTCAAGGCAGGAGGAGTGCAAACGCTCCGAGATGCGTGACCAGCGACCTCTAAGACACACAAGCACATGCATGCCCACCAGACAACTCCAGGCCATAGCGTCTGTGGCACCCTTGATGCCTGATCCCGTTCCTCCAGCTTGTGTCCCAGCAGCTCCACACAAAGGCACATTTCCACATCCTGCTGTTACAGCTGAGAAAACCGAGGCAGGGAGTGACACCACCAAGGGACGCTCAGCAACTTTATTTCCTTGCTCTTGCCTGGCCTTGCAGCTCAGATGGATGAATCTGCTGTCTCCGAGCTTACCTCCCTGTCTGAAGTTGTCTTCACCTGATTTTTGCATGGGCAGAAAGCTCAGGACAGGCTCCACTTCTCAGCAAACACACCACTGGGTCAGGTGCTGAGACCTAACACTGTGCTCCCAAACTGACCAATGAGTGCTCCATCCTGTTTCTGTTTAAGCTCTTTGGGACAGGCATTTCTTGTCACCCGCATGTTCAGGGTCTGGTAAAACGGCTGCGGTCCCTGCGTTACGAGATGATTGCAGGGAGCGGGTTATCGACACTGCAGCAGAGAGCACATCCACGAAACCTCAGTGCCATGTCGGACACTGAACATATTTATTCATAGCAGACTCTGATTCTCTCCTTTTAAAACAGCATTTGAATACACACCCCTGCCCCAAAGCCTGGCTGCCCATCTCCAGAGAGCAGGAAATAAACACCCCATCGCCCAGGACAACACACCAGACCAACCTGCCAGCGCTTCTGCAGAAAATTACTGGGGCGAGAATTCCCAGTGTAAAAACCACAGGGCAGTGCTGGAAACAGGAAACAACATTTATCAGTTCTGCCACCCAAACCTACAGGGCAAAAGCACCAACTAAAAGCTACAACAACTGACCAAATGCAGTGTGTCACAGAGAGGGAAGCCAGCAGAGCCTCTGAATCTTTACAAAGCCTCCCTCCAACTTGTCAGGGCAAAGAAAGGAGAGAGCCAAGAATCCGTATGGGAAGATCTCTCAAAGCTCGGACAAAAGAGAACGGGAGCTTCGCGTCTAATGACTGTGGATGTCCACCTCCACCTTTCATGGTTGTGTTGCTCAAAAGCTGTTGGTAACCATCCCTGGAAAGGGTTGGCACGCTGGGTGGTAACAAGGCTCTTGGACAGCAGGATATTTGCCAAGCACCGGTTAGGAGCAGGAACTTTGCCAAAAAACTAGACGCTGGAGTGTATTGTCTAGGCAGGACCTCCTGCCTACCAGACCGGTTCACCTGGTTTGAGCTTTCCAAGCTGAAGCTCCAGTCACCCGCTGCAGCAGAGTGATGCTGGCTCAGGCCCCCAGCTGGGAGCACGGCTGTCACCTCCAGGTGAGGGATGGGAGCGATCGGGAGACAAAATGACCCAGGGAGAGCACAGCATTTTCTTCCCCACGAGCAGAAGAGGAGGAACGTGTAGTGCTCATCAGCTTCCCTTTGCTTGCCACAGACCTGGATTGTTCCACCAACCTGAGGAAGCCAGCGCAGTGGCATAGAACCGAGTGAAAGCACAGAGAAAGAGATTTCACTGGCCTAGCAATATTTAAAGCCAACTAAGCACTTCAGACCATGTCCACACACCGGCAGGGGAAGGGCAGGGCTCAGATAAGGCAAATGAGAGCAATGTGAGGAGCACCAGATGGGAACAGCACTTGTGAAAGCCTCCCCAGAGGGGTGGGTGCCCTCTCCCATGGGAGCCGTGCTCCCAAGGCCTCGTAGGGAGCATCTCCTTCATCACCACCAGCCTCTTCTTCCTAAACACCACCTGAATCGGACATTTTGCTTGTTTCTCCCATCCCCAGGTGAGTGCAGGTGCCTCAGCAGGAACCGGGACATCAGTGCCAGAGAAACCAAAGCAGAGGAGGTGCACAGAGAGAGCCCCCCCAGCGCTTTGTGTTGAGTAGAGATGGACCAGGAGTGACACCCCACACCGAAGAGGATAATGGGGGGGGTACATGCATTGGCAGGGGCACCTGTTTGGGACAGAGCTGCTGCTACCCAAGGTGAAACCTCTTAAGGACTTCGGGAAAAAATGAGGTTTCTTCAATATCTGTGGAAAGAAGGATGGTACAACCCTGGCTCTGAGGCCACCCCGGGGGGGCTTCAAGGCCTTGACCCCCTCCACCCTGCTTCCCATGAGGCAGGAGGAGCACACAGGGATCCCCGCAGCCCCCACACCCCCTGCTCTGCCCTACAAATGAGGGGGCAATCCTGGCACTACCCTTGTCCCTTACAGGGGTATCTCCTCCAGCAAAATTCCCCTGCCCCAGAGTCTGGGGTGCCCCTAGCATGTCCCCTATTGCAGCTTCCCAACCCCATAGCCAGGGTAGATACCCCTGATAGCCCCCCACCCTTGCAGCAGGGCGGAACCCCGGGGTCCCCGGCCCCATAGCCAAGGTGGGTGCCCCTGACAGCCCCTTCCCAAGGCAGAGGGGCTGCTCCAGCTTCCCTACCCAATGCCCCCTCCCCGCAGCTGGGAAGAGGGGCTGCGGTCCTTGCAGCCCTTCCCCTGCGGGCGGGGGGAAGGCCCGTACCGGCCGGGCCGGGCCCGCGCTCACCTGCCCGGCAGCTTGGCGCTCCTCTTCCAGAACTGCCTGCCGCTCTCGGCCGCCATGGCGGCGGGGAGGGGCGGGCCCGGCCGGCCAGCCAGCGAGCGAACGAGCCCACCGGCCGGCCGGCCCCGCGGCACAGCGGCTGGGAGCGCGGAGGAAGGCGGCGACCCCCACCACAGGCCGCCTCACCGCCGCCCACCCGCAGCCCCCGGCGGCGCCATCTTGGATCCGAGCGCTGAGAGCGCCGCCATTGGCCGCTTTGGGAAAGGCGTTGCGGAGGGACCAATGGCGAGGGGTACCGTGAGTGACGTCAAGAAAGGGGCGTGGGCTGAGGGGCTGGAGGCGGAGTTGTGTGTGGCGGAAGAGACCATCGCGGGGGGGGGGGGGAGGAGGAGGAGATAAACCAGTGGAGCAAACCACTGGCAAACGACTAGGTCGTGGAGTGGGGCGGGAAAGCGGCGCTGAGGCGGCGGTGCCTGCGTGGGCCCGGGGACAGCGTGGGGACAGCGGGGGACCCTGAGGAGGGGAGGGCGGAGAGAGCTAAACAGCGGCCTGGGGCACGGGAGAGACCATTCGCGCTGCGGGGGGTGGGGTGGGGTGGGGTGGGGCACCCAGCAAGCACCTGGGCGAAACCATGGGAGAGGGCGGGCGGGAAGGGGGTTAAACCGCCCCCGGCGAGCCGGCCGCCGGCACCACGCGCGGGGCGGGGGGGGACACTCTGAGGGGTGACAGGGCCCGGTTGGGTCCCTGTGGCAGCCCGGGATGGCTTTGCTGGCTGTCACGGTCCCCTCGGGCGTGCGAGGCCATTTGGGGCCGTTGGCAGCCCTCAGCCAAGCCCCGGTGTCGGGGTGTCCCCTCAGACCGCGGCGGGTGTGAGGGAGGAGCCGCCATTACGGGACAAGCCCTGAGGCGCACGGGGCCGCTCCCTGAATAAACGGGGATAAACTGGGGGAAACCCCACAGATGTCAGAGAACGAGGAACTTTCCGGGTGACGTGGGACGCCGCCTGAGGCACCGCCGGCCCCCTCATGCCCTGAGTCAGTCCCTCACGAGGTGCCTCAGTTTCCCCTGTCCGGGGCAGCGGCAGCGGGGAGCTGGGCGTCCCCGGGGGTATCTGGGGCGTTGGGGTGGTCGGAAAAGGGCTAATCGTCACCCCCAGCTCAGCCTCCCGCCTGGGGCGGACGCCCAGGGCTCTTGCCGTCGCCTCAGGGTCGGGTCCCGGCTCGGCGGGATCGTGGCCCCAGCGCAGCACTCGGGGAGAGGCTTGGAGAACCTTTCCGCACGCAGAAGGGTGGGAAGCACTCAAAAAAAAAGGGAAGAAAATTAAAAAGCGGATGCCTTTCTGCAAACCCGGCCCGCTGCGGGAGGCCGGGGCTGACGGCAGGGGGCGGCACAGGCTCGGCGGCGGAGCCTCGGCCGCCAGCGGCCGGCTTCGCCCTGAGCCGGCCCGGGTCGGCGCCTTCCCCCGCCATCGGCGGCGCTTGAGGGCCAGCGCGGTGCTTCGTGGGGCAGAGCGAGCCCCGGGGCCCTGCCAGCGAGCCCGGGAGCTCCGGCAGGTTTCGGTTCTGAACAAGAACGAAAGCCGCGAGAGGAGTCAGTTCCTTTTCCCATCCTGAAGCTGAAGCGGAGAAGGGAAACTTGAGAGCTGGCAAAAATAGAGCATTTCGAGGTACCCAGCTGCAGCGACATCGCTGCCCTCCTGGTCATAGAATCAGAGAATCGTTTAGGTTGGAAAAAAGACCTTGAAGCTCTTCGAGTCCAGCGTTAGGTGCTGCGCTGGACGAGCGAAGTTTCCCCGAAGGAGCTGGTCCTTCCAGGGACGCTGCTCCGTCCACCCACAGTTAAAAACCTGGGCTGCAAGGTGTGACAAACGGGGTTATCGCACATCACTTCATCCCCAAACACGACTGCAAACTGAGAAATGGAAACCATCCCACGCTGGAGCGGGAGACCTGGGTGTCAGCGGGAGGCTGTGCACACCAGGGAGGGTGTCCATCTGTCCTAGAGCTGCTTTTGGGACCCACACATCCCTGTGAAGCCCCTTTGGGTCCCTGCTGTCCCCTCTCAGCCTGAGGGATGGATCCTCCCTGGAGGAATTTTCCCTCCCACTTATCCACGCCTAATTCACTCATCATCTTCTCGTGCTTCATTTATTGGCTTTATCAAAGACTTTGTTTGGAAACACCTAGCTAGAAAAACAGGAGAGTGACCCCTCTGCCCTGGCGAGGGAGGGTGGCTCATTGTCTCCGCTCTGCCCACACCCTGCTCCTGTCCTCAAACAGAGAGAAAACCCACCCGGGGGATGGGGGATAGGACTGAAATCCCAGTTCTTCCGCATCCACAGCCGCACTTGGATCGCTGTCAGGTCTCAGCCAGCAACAGCAGGAGCCAACCTGAGCCAAATCTGTGTGCTTTGGGGGGGAATTTACAGGCACCCACGCACCTCTGCGCACCTATGGGATGCTACAGCGAGCAAACTACTACGAGTAGTAGCCTGGCACCGAGATTACGGCTGCTGTGGCACATCCGTGCCGCGCGGTTGGCAGCGCGGGGGCGGTTTCCGTTGGGGTCGGTACCGATGGCTTACGGGGCCGCGGGCGTGTGCCGGGGGGCCCAGCTCTGCCCCCTCATTTGGGGGATGAAGATGAAGAATTTCAGCAGGGGTTGACCCGAAATGACATTTCACCGCTTCTGTTTTTCTCACAGCTTTGGCGGCAGGGTGAGATCTGTGTCCCCGCAAGCCGCTTGCCTTTCGAGCGCACACGGTTCCTGGGTGTCATTTCGGGTTAACTGAAGTGGCTGCTTCGGTTTGAAACAGGAGCTGGTGTTTCGTTTCTCGGGTCGCTTTAACCCCCTCCTAACTGCAATAAACACGGTGATTAAAGACAGAGAAAAATTACCCTGGAGGGAGGGGACCAAAAGCTTGGAAGAGGATGAAAGAAACACTTTGATTACTCCTTTTTAAAATACATTTTGTTAGCTGAAGCTGCTAAATTAGACTCAACTTTATGTGCTGGAAAGGTTTTGCGGTTGGGTTTTGGGGTTTTTATTTTCTTTTTCGGTTTGGTTTGTTTTTTTTTTTAATACAGTGCATAAAGTGTTTTTTCCTCACAAAAACCCCCACCAACTCTCAGGCTGAGTGATGCAGTTTCGATGTGTCACGGAGGCAGATCCCGCTCTCGGGAAGGTCAGTGTAAACCCCAAAACACAAGACTCTGGTCTCGAGAGGGGCTCCAGGTGCCTGAAACCAGCACCTGGCCCCCTCGCCCTCACAGCACGGGTTTGGTTTTTTTTTTTTTCAGAGAAGTTCTGGGAAGGGACAGGTTGAGAGGGGCACAGGGCTTTGGTCTTGGTCCCAGAGGACTAAATCCCCTCCCCAGGAGACATGGAGGGTTTGAAGGTGGGAGCCCCTCTGCAGCCAGTCCCAGCCCAAGGAGGGATAGGGCAGAGAAGGGCAGGGAACGCCAAGCTCCACTATAGAAGATCTCCAGTGAATTGGGGCACCGTACCTCAGTTTCCCCATATGCCCCACAGAGATAATGCTGTTGCCACACAGGCCCTCGGTAAAAAGCATCTGGAGACTGTCTTCCCCAAGGATTCATTACCGGGGAGCCGAAGCTGTGGGCCACCTGCTTGGCTGCTCATTCACCTCCTCCTAAGGCAGGTGTCTAAAATAGCTCCTGTGACTCACAGTGCCCAGAAGGGCCGAAGGGTTCCAGACACCACCTTGGGGGCAGCTGGATGTTTTCCATGCGACGGGACGTGGGGCCAAATGCCACCTCCGAGTCTCCAGCTCTTCAGGTCCCTGTGGCAAGCCCGGCCCCTGCTCCCCAGGTGGCTTTTCTCCGCGCTGCATTTTTCCAGCCATGGCAGACGTTTGGCTGTTGCTCATCTCCCATTCCCAGAAAGGGACATAGAAAATATAAACGTCCGCTTAGCAGGAAGCCACTGGTGTGACGAGTGCTGGTCCTTTGCAAGTCCTCAGTCATCCATGGGACTCCAGTGCTCCCAGAACGGGAGGTCCAGTGGCCTGGACTCTCATCCTGGTCCTGCTTCATCATTTATTTCCTGCTTTCTGAACTGTGGGTGCTTCCCCAGCTGACGCTGAGGAGCAATAAAAAGTTGTGAAAGGGAGGCGGGAGAGCGATGCTGGCTCCAAACTGCTTCCTGCTGGATAACTCCTGCCTCTTCATTCTCTCCTGTCATAGCTGACGGCCCCAAAGGGCAGCAAACGTCTCCCTGTCAAGGAGAAACAAGGGTGAAAGGCCTTTTCCTCTCCTCTAGCCCCTGGGTGCAGTCCCCACGCCATGACGTGACAGTGATGGGCAGCATGAAGGGGAGCCACAGGCGGCCGACGCGGCGGCTGCCCATTTTCTGACCTCCCATCACATCTGCCGTGGTCCCTTCCCCGTAGAGAGGTCTGAGACCCGAGTCCGGTGGCTCTCGGCCTCGTGAAGGTGGGGACAGCATCCAGGCAGCGGGATCTTTCCAGGGGACACAACGGCACCGCTCCCTTCCCGCGGCACAAACCCGGCAGGGACAAAACCATCACCAACAGGCGGAAACAGAGCGACTATCAGCAGGCCAGCCCCGTGCCGGACCCCCTCGGCCTTTCTGCGGCGAGTTTTCTCAGAAACACCGCAGCAGTTAGCGAGCGTTTACGGGAAGGGTGGGCCGAGCTCAGCCTGCAGCCGGGGCGGCCGCGATAGCGTTTCGCCGGTGCTGGGGGGGACGGTGGCCTGTTGGAGGGGGTCGGGCTCTTCGCGGTAGCAGGCAGTGTGGAGGTTTGCTTTCGTGGAAGAGCAGCTTCCCGGATGGTCCGGGGGGAAAAAAAAGCAAGAAAGGAGGTTAAATACAAACCACATCTCGAAATAGGCCTAAACTTTGAAGGCGTTTGGAGCTGCGCTTCCTGCTTCTAGCAGCCCTGAGGAGGAGATGAAAGATGCAGCTGAGTAAAAATAAAAAGCAATAAAGAAAAAAGAGAAACAAACAGAGTTAACACTTTCTGCTGAAGGCAGAGGCACAGCGGTGACACAGCACACCAGGTCACCCCACGAGGCTGGGACATGACTCCCCGGTTCCCTCGAGAGCAGCCCCATGGCTCGGAGAGCGGTGCTGGAGCCCCAGCTGAGCCGGGGAAAGAGACAGGGCTTTTAAGGGAGACAGCCCTGCGGTGAGCCAAGGACAGGACAGTCCTGTGGTGTCACATCTGGCCAGGGGGACTTGCAAAGCAACCTGCAGAAAGGGAATCGTAGAATCACAGAATCCCAGGTTGGAAGGACCTCAAGGATCATCTGGTCCAACCTTTCTTGGGAAAAGCCCGGTCTAGACAAGACGGGTGAGTCTCCCTTGTGCGCCTTCCCCGTGCACAGCAGCAGGTGCTCCACGAGGTCAGGCAGGAACAGGGCTTCCAAATTTGGCACAGAACCCAACACCCCTGAAGCTGAAGAGCTGGAGGTTTGACAGTTTGGAGGGTAAAAGCTCGAGCGAAGCGTTACCGCTGCTGACTGATAGCGACCGACTTCTCGTAATCCGAAGATCGACTTCCTCTCGCCGAGCTGGAGGTGGGGACAGCCCGCTGGCGGCTTGCTTCACCCACCGGCACCCAGCACGCAACACCCGCTCCACGCCGGAGCCGGAGCAACAGGCTCTGCCTCACCAAAATTGCATTTGGCTGACAACATCCGGCCTTTCGTAAGGTTGCTTTGATGTTTGTTTACTCGCTGTCCCCAGCACACGCTCCGCACCAGCCTGTGGATGAATGGAAACGAAAAGGGCTCCACACCCCTTTGATCTCGCCCAGGAGACCTGCCAGGAGTGCTGGCACTGGGAACATCCCGCAGGGGGACGGATCCAGCCTTCCCCGTGATGCTTTCAGCTGGCTGGTCCTGGTTAACGCTGCTCGGGAAGGAGTTAGATGCGGCTGGAGACTGTCCCCGCAGTAGCGACGGTGTGGTCACCGGTAGCCCGCATGCTCGCAGCATCCCACCCCACAATAAAGCGAGGTCTCCATTGCTGCGAGTGGGTTGTTTTTATTTAAAACCGCATAAAAAAAATAAGATTTCTGAATTCCCCTGTACAATATTAACTATTAACAAAAAAACCCGCCAGCTACACACTTGGTTACATGTAAAGACTCGACAGCGCGGACAGCCCGGGCCGGCTCCCCCCTCCCCAGCCCCACACAAGACACCCGTGGGGAAAACCCCCAAACTCATCTGCAAACTGAGAACTGCACGTGGCGAAGGAAACAACCAACAGCAACCAGAACTATGTACACAGAGAGCTGGGGAGCGGGTGGGCGCTCCGCACCTCCGGCAGACATCCAACAGAAACGCGACGGACACGGGGACGGACACGGGACAGACGGGGTGGGGGGGAGACCCGAATGGAGGACCGGGGAAGGGGGGGATCAGCAGCTGTAGAAGCAAGGCATGGGGTGGAACCCCACATGAATTATAAATAAATAAATAAGTTATGCTACCAGCTAGAACTCTTTCTTTAAAAAAAGAAAACAAACCAAAAAAATTCATGAAAATAAATTAAAAAAACCAAAAACTGGAAAAAAAAAAGAAAAAAAAAAGGTAAAACGTTCTCGCTATTAACAACTGTACATCAAGCTTTGCTCCTAGAGAACTCTGTACACATTTACAGCTCTGTGGGTTTGCATTGTTTGTGCATTCGTGAGGGCACAGGGAAGCAAAGAACCCCAGAAGATCCACGCGACGGCAGGCGAGGAGGCACCGCCCGCCCGGCTCCCAACCGTCCTCTGACCTGTTCGCTGTTCGAAAAGGGAAAAAGAAACTAAATCCCCAGGGCGAGTCTTGGAAAAGCAGCAGTGTAAGAAAATTCAAGTATTTCCTCCAGCACAGCCCAGATCGCGACTGAAGGCACTCGAGCACGGTGACAGCGGAGAAGAGGCAGCCGGAACCTGCCCTCCCCCCCGACTGGTTTCCCCCCGTTGAAGCTTTTCTCGCAATAATGTCTCTGATCCTCTCGTGGTCCAGAATTCAGCAGGTCAGGAAGACACGCGGGAGCCTCCAAAACCAGAACCGACCCACCTCCACACCCCCCAAAAAAAGTACTGGCAAAACATCACATGAGACAGGTTCATTCAGACTAGGCTGGATGGTGGCCACCAGCACTTGGAAGACCAAGTCTCCAGGCCAGCTCCAGGCCAAGCTGGGTGTATTTCCATCTCTGGTCTCTGCTCAGTGCCACAGTCCCGAGGAAGAAGTCTGGCTTTCTTTGCTTCTGATGGCCAGGAGGTGTGTGGAGCTGTTACTTGCCAGGCTCCTGGATCAAACTGTGCAGGTGGATCTCTGCCATCTCCTGAGGCAGGTGAATGCCTTGCAGCCAAGGATGGTTGAAAATGTCTTCTAAAGACGGCCTGTCCGAGGGGTGCATGGACAAACACCACCTGATGAGATGCTGGCACTCTGGGGAGAGAAACCAGAAACCACCGGTCAGTTGAGAAGGCTCTTCTTGTCCACCTTGTACCACCTCCAGCGGTGCCCAGCCATGCTGGGTGTGCACCCAAATCCCCACTCAATGATCCCTTATGGAGGGGAACGGGACAGGAGGACATGTGGCACCTCCTCCAGCTTAACCAGAGGAGATTAACCTCCTCCATGGCCATACGGGTGACACGGTCACGCGTCCACAGCCATCTCCCAAACCCATTATCCCTGTGCTGCCGCGAAGCCGGGTACCCACCTACAGACAACCGCCGCCGGAATAAGAGCTGCCCCCGGATGATGTCGTCGTCCTGCTCGAAGGGGATGTCCCCGCAGACCATGTCGTAGAGCAGCACGCCCAGGGACCAGACGGTGGCTGAGCGGCCGTGGTAGCGGTGGTAGCGCACCCACTCGGGCGGGCTGTACACCCGTGTTCCTGGGGGAGAGACCCGCGGAGCCCGTCAGGTGGGTGCTGCCCGTGCCCAGCATCCTCGGCCGGAGCATCCCCACGGATGCAGGGGCTGCAGTGGCGGCGGGGTGGGGGGACACACATGGTGTGACCCGCCACCCCCTCGCCAGCACGTGACTCTTGTTTACAAACTTTGGGTTGTAAAATACAGCCACCGGTGCCGGGAGAGGGCAGCACTGGCCCGGGGAAGGCCGACCGTTACATGCAAAAAAAACCCACGGGTGGGGAAAAACCACGCCTTCCCCCCCCCCACCCCGCCTCAGCCAAAATAAAAAAAAAAAAAATAATAAGCCAAGGCAAACAAGGGGAGCGGAGCAGCCCCAGCCCTTCCGCGCCGGCAAAGCAAACCGGCCAGCCTACGGGTTTTGCAACCCCTCCACCTCTGCTCCCCCACCTCCCCGCCACGGGTGTTTGTTTTTGTCGGGGTGGCTCCCCCCGCCCCAGCCCGGGGCAGGGCCAGGAGCCGGCTCCCGTTTCACAACATCCGCCCCATGCCAAAAACTCAACCTGGCAACAGGCTGAATAATTAATCCTGCACACACACACCCCAGCGAAGGGGGGAACCTCCTCCAGCCGTGCCCGGTACCGGGAGCACCCCCCCGGGTCCTCACCGTCAAATTCGGTGTAGACCGTGTCCTTGAGGATGGTGCCGGAACCGAAGTCGATGAGCTTCAGCTCGCCGGTGGAGAGGTCGACGATGATGTTCTCGTCCTTGATGTCGCGGTGCAGGACGCCGCAGTTGTTGCAGTGCCGCACCGCCTCCAGCACCTGCTGGAAGAGCCCCCGCGCCAGCTCCTCGGACAGGGATCCCCTCTCCGTGATGAAATCGAAGAGATCCTGCGAGGGCTCCGGACGCTCCAGGACCAGCACGAAGCTCTCGGGCAGCTCGAACCAGTCCAGGAGCTGGATGACGCCGCGGAAGCCGGAGCCCACCCGGTTCAGCAGCACGATCTCCATCGGCACACGGGTACCGCTGGGCTGTGGAGAGACCACGGCGCCGTCAGCGTGTGCCGGGGGTCCGGTGTCCCCTGCCTGGGATGCTCCGGTGCTCCCTTGCCCAGCCTCAATGGTGCCTGGGCATCCCCCCACTCACGGGATGCTCCGGTCCCTCCCTGCCAGCCTCACTGGTACTGGGCACCCTGCACCCAGAGGGTGCTCCGGTGCCCCTCTGTCCAGCCTCACTGGTGCCTGGCCATCCCCCCTAACAAGGGGATGCTCCGGTGCCGACCCCCGCTCAGCCCCACCGGTACTGGGCATCCCCTCGCCCGGGATGCTCCGCGTCCCCCGGTGACCCTACTCCCGCTCCCCCCGCAGTGTCCCGGTTTCCACCCTCCCGGAGCTCGGCTTATCCGCCCCCGTGATGCCCCCGGTTTCTCCCGGTGGCCCCAGTCACTCACCAGCTCGCCCCACTGGGAGATGCGTTCCCGAGCCACGTGTTTGATGGCCACCTGCAAGCCAAGGGGAGCGGCGGGGCTGAGCACGCCGCCCGCCACGCCGACTCCCCCTCCTCCTCCTCCGCCGCCGCCCCGCCGCCGTCCCCGCCACTTACCGGGGTGCTGTCGGAGAGGCGGATACCCGAGTAAACCGTGCCGTAGCCGCCGCTCCCCAGCAGCGGGCCCACCCGGTACAGGTTCTCCAGCGGCCCCTTCTCCTTCCCTGTGGGCGAGAACCGGCGGTCAGCCCTCCGCCCGGAGCCCCAGCCGTCCCCCGAGCGCACCGGGCCGAGCCCGGCCGGCCGGTGCCCCTCACCTGGCTGTAGTTTGGGGTTGTGTAGCTCTCCACCGGTCCCGGAACGTAAATGGGCCAACGAAGAGAGCAGCATCCCGGCTCCCTCGCCCGATTTCGGGGCCGGACCCGGCACCTCCCGAACCGGACCGGCCACCGGTGGCTCGGTTCCGGCTGTCGGGTTGCCGAGCGGCAGAGATCGGGCGGGGGAGCACGGGAAGGAGGAGAAGGAGGAGGAGGAGGAGGAGGAGGCGGCGGCGGCGACGGCGGTAGCTTGCCAGCAGCTGGGCGGGGAGGGAGCGGCCGCGGCGCGGCTACTCCCCGCGCTGCCGCGCTCCCGCGTGTGGCGCCGGCCCCCAACCGGCCGCGGGAGTAGCTGGAGCCGGGGGTAGACCCAGAGGAACCGGAGGAGGAGCTGCACTGACCGAGCCCAACCATGACGCGCCGCCCAACGCCTCCACAGCAAATAGGGAGAGAGCCGAGGGGCGGGGAGGCCGCGGCGGGCCACGACGTGGCGGGAAGGAAAAGGCGCCAAAGGCGGGCGGGAGGCGGAGGGCCTCATCCCCCGCGGCTTTTTCGGACGGAGAAAAAGATAACGGGGCATGGAGAGCCGCTGCTACCGTGCGCCGCTCGGCCGCGTCTCCCGTTACCAAGGAGTCCCACCGCGTCCCCCCGTCGTTAAGGGCCGGGGCAGAACGCAAGGCATTGTTACACAGGCACCGGTACACCGGTGCAACGGACGGGGCGGGTGGGGGGGACACGCGACCGTTACTCGCCCTCTGCGGGCTCGGGCTCGGGCTCGGGCTCGGGCTCGGGCTCAGGCTCTCCCGGAGCCCTGCACATGCTGCCTGCTCGGCCCCACCGGCTGCAGCATCCCCGCGGCCAGCGGGGCAGGACCGAGCTCCGCTTCCTCTCACAGCCACATGAAAATACCCTTTTTCTTTCCTTCTCTCTCTCTTTTTTTTTTTTAAGCTTATTCTTCACTTTATTAATTTTTCCTGCAATCCCACAACTTGCCGGTGGTGCTCGGCATCCCCCGGGCTCTGTCCTGTCCCACGCTGCTGTTACTTCACCACGGGCAAACCGGTATCCGCACTTTTCCCTTTTCTAGTCAAAGTGGAGGTTCCAGCCGCACACTCTTGACGAACAACCCTTCTTTATTTTTTTTTCCCCGCAGAAGGCGCTGGCTGAGATGCCTTCCCGAGTTCCAGAGATAAGATAAATAATTTACTGGATGGAGGGCTCTGATTACTCACTCTATCAGCATGTAGAGCAAAGAGCTCCAGCCACCAGGAGCTGAATTATTCCAGACGAAGCCCATCTGGGCTCCCGCGCCCGAGCGAGACTGAGGAGTTCCCAGCATCCCACACATACTTGTGGGATGAATTGCTTGTATTCGAATGGGGTTTACTGGAAATGCTGGTGAGCTCCCCACTCCTTTTGTATTTCTCGAGTTTATTTTAAAAAATAATAAAACACGACCAAAATGCAAAAGCCCCGATGGGTGACGGAGCTGCGGCTCAGCCCTCGCGCCGGCTGGGAAGGGCTCGCCACCGCCGTTGCCTCTTTTAGATTTACCAAGAATGCAGCACATCCTCTTTCAGCCACCTAAAGACCTAAAAACTGAAAAACCCACCTTGGTTTTTACCCAGAAGGTGACATTTTTAGTGTGGGGAAAAGCGTAGAGAATATGACGCATCCCCCTTCTTCCCTTTTTAAAAATCGTTTATTTTTCAAGGCATTATTGTTGTTATTTGGGGTGATGCAAGCTGCGGGTGGAGGAGAGGGGCGGGCAGCGCCTTTCTCCTGCCTCATTCCCACCCGACGCCTGGGCATATTTGGGACAACTGGTTCTGCCAGTCGCCGCTCAGCCATGGGACGGGGTGACGCAGCATCTGGTCCCAAACTCATGATCAAATTCTTCGCGGGGATGATGAAAGGTACCGAAGGGGCTGCCCTGGAAACCTTTATTGACAAACAAAGCTCACCTCGGGAGCGGCCCGGCTTTCCTGGGGGGTGCCTTCCCCTGACCTGCTAGGGAGGAGCTGCTGCTTCCTCGCTCTGCCCAAACCTGCTAATTAGCGTCGAAGGGAGCAGCAAAGTGTCTTTGCAACCCCGATGATCTGGGGCCAAATCATCCTTGTGCGTAAACCCGCCCAACTGCTCGTTTCCCCGGGGGACTGAGTCAGCGCCAATTCCTGCTGGCAACGAGGGGTTCCGTCCCCTCTGGGGGGCAGAAAACCCCACGTCGTGGAGGCCGTGGGGAGGCATTTCCCCACGTCCTGGCTCTGTGGAGCAGGGATGCGGCCCCATTTCCCAGCCGTATCCCTCTTTTTCCAGAATAACCTGCCCAGACACATCCCTCTTCCCCAGCTGACCCCAACCCAGGGCTGGGAGCCACCTTGTACCCCAGCCCATCCCACATTCCGGGTGAGGCCGTTGGGATGTGTCAGCCGTTCAAGCTAACACGAACCAAACCCCATCCTGCTCGCTCCCCGCTTTACCCTCGCCCAGAGGAATCGCCTCTTTTCCCAACCCTCTTCCTCCAGGATGAAAACCGCCGGGGACAGCAGGTGCGGGAGAGCGGCCCGCAGCTTTGCACGGACACGCCGAGCTGCCCCGAGCTGCCCCAAGCTGCCCCAGTGCTCGACGTGAGCCCCCGAGCAGCAGTTTGCAGCTCGGAGGAGGTTGCGCGGGGGGACCCAGCCAAGCAGGACCGTGCCTGGGGCGGAAGCAGCCCCCCGAGGTGGCACATGGTGCTGGTGGCAGGGCTGCGGGAGAAGAGCTCGCAGCAGACATCACAAGATCAGTTCTCAGCCCTTGCAAACAATCCCGGCAGCTTTCGGGCTCTTCAGCGGCATTCCAGTCTAACCGGGGCTGCCTTGCATGATAATCAGGCTTAATTACTGCTTTATCGCTTGATTGCTGTGCTGGGCCCTTGGAGCTGCAGTGGTGCTTTCGCAGTTTACTTTTTGTATTTCCTCCCCCTCGCCTTCCCCGCCAGCACAATTAGCAAATAGGTGAAAATGGGGAGGGCCGGGGCCGTACCCAGGAGGGAGAGAAGCATGATTTGCTGCCCAGGAGTCCCTGGGGTGGAGGGGAAGCAGATTTGCAGCCCGTGGAGAGATAAAATTGAGATTTCCACTGGTGTCCTGCAGAAAAAATAGCAAGGTCAATGCCAAGCCGGGAGCACAACCCCATATCAGCCCCTGGAGCATCCCCCTCTGGAGGGGACGTGGCTGGAGGAGGGAGGGGAGGAGTGCGGGACCATTAAAGCCGTGACACAGAAAGGCTGTGGTTTTCCTACCAGGAGCTTTGAGTCACTGCGTGACCTCGGCTGCGTCTGCCCGTGGCTCCCTCCATCGGGCTCGGTCGCCCACAGAACTGGCCGGCCCAGGGCGTGGGGCGAAGCGGTGGCGCAGACCTGCTGGTCCTCAGGGGAAAGCATGAAACCTTCCTCCGTCGGGCCAGCAGAGACGCTCCCACCCACGCGCAGGGAGCAATCCCGGGCCACACCAGCGAGGAAGCGGGTGCTGCCCTCGGCCAGGCGGTGGATGCTGCGGTTGGGACACCCCCAGCGTGCCGTCACCCACTTGAAGCCACCTCTGTGACAGCGAAAAGGTGGCCTGGTGGCTTTCGAAATGCAATAAAACCTGTGTGTGTTCCCCAGCATGGTGGTGGGGCTGGTGATGGGACATCGCCGTGCAGGATGCGGCCGATCCGGGGGTGCACAGAGGCTCCGGGGAAGCTCTGGAGGTGCTGGGCTGCTGGGGGTCGAGATCGCGGATGCTGGGAGCCAGCATTGCCGCAGGGTGCTGGCTGGGTGCTCCCTCCCCATCCTCTGGGTGCCAGGGGTTCCCCTAGACCCAGCTGACACTCCAACACAGCAGGGAACCGCACGTCCCCTCCTGGGGCTGGAGTCACCCGAGGACGGGGAGGAGAAAGGTCCTCGCTGGCATGCTGGAGCACCCCCAACCCCTCTAGACCAGCACCCAGTGCTGGGCCTTTGGGTGCTGTGCCCCGCGAGCGGGGCAGGAGGCGCGAGGAGCCGCCCTGTTCCCCGGGAGGGGCAGACGCGGGGATTGGGGATTTCTTCTCATTAATTTCGATTTTTCGGAGTCGTGTGGTGGCTCTCAGCGCGGGCTTTGGGGACGCGGTGTGCGGGGAGGCGGCAGCATGGCTAATCTGCCTTGTGAATGGAGCCGCACGGGGGGCGGCCGAGGGGATCGGGGAGGTGGAGGGAGCCACATATTTGGGATTCCTTCATCTGGGTGGGCTCCTTCTCCCCAGACTCTCAGGATGTGGGAAATGGAAGATGAAAGGAGCTGCATTTCCAGCCTCTCGGGTTACAATGTCTAAAGCAGAAAAGGGTGGTTGGGGATAAAAAAGGAGGTGGGGGGGATGCTACAGGGAAACCTGGGTTGGGAAATGGCCCGGCGAGGTTGGGGCAGGGAAGGGGGCGGCTGGGGCCGAGCCGCTCGTGTTTCACATCACGTCAGGGCTGAGGAATTTCCTCTGCTCTGGGGGTGCCTCGCAGAGAAAAAGGGGGAGGCTTGGAGGTTGCTGGGGATGAACAACAGCCAAGAGGCGAGGGATGAAAAGTGTTACCCCGCGGCTGTTGGTTACAAGCAAACCCTCTGGCAGAGCCAGGGGAAAGAGGGACATGTCGGGGGGATGGGGGGACCCCGGGCCGCACATCGGCCACGTCCCGTCCGCTCCGAGCAGAGCGGGGCGATTGCCCCCGTCCCCGGCGTGGTTTCCTCCCCGAGAGCCCCTCGGCAGTGAGGTGCCCGCAGCCGGTCCCCTGCACGTGTGGCACGTCCTGGGGTGCCCGGCCTGGCTTCCCCGCCGTGTCCTCCCCTGGCCCCGGCAGCTTTGCCATCCCTCCTGTCCCCCTGAGCTGCAGTGTCCCTTCTCTGAGAGGGCTTGTGCCACCCACTGCGTGTCCGGGAAAGGGGCAGGGAGAGGGGGCAGCCGGGGACGCAGGGCTCTGAGCAGGGGGCACGGGCTGGGTGCTGCGCCCGGGCACTGGGTGTGTACCCTCTTGGGTGATGGGAGCAGCCCCCAGCCCTGGGCATTGCCTGGTATCATCCCCTCACCTCCTGAGCCCGGGTTTTATCCCCAAACACTTCATTCTCTTTTCCCCTTTATCGCTATTTTGGATGATGCAAGGTCAAGGTGGGGAGGATATTCCCTCTTATCCTCCATTTCTGATACAACAGCCAGGAAGGAATCATTGCCTGGCGGAAGCGCAGTCCCCAGGCTGGGCCAAGGGATGCTGCAGGATCCGACCCAGCTGCCTGCCCTGGGATGGCAGAGACGCTGGCACGTGCTGCGGGAAACCAGGCTCCAATTCCAGGGGCTGTGTGCTAGGGACAGGCTGTCCTTCCTGATTTAGCCCGGGGAAACTGAGGCACGGGGAGGGTCAGGGAGCCCCTGTGGGGCTGGAGGGAGGAGATGGGCTTATTCCACCCCAAAAAGATGCTGTTGAGAGCAGGCTGAGCAGGTGCACCTGCACCCACAGATACGCTGGGGGAGACCCTGCACCCAGGCGAGACCCCTGACCCTGCTGGGGACTCAAGAGCTGGCCCAGCGACCAGCACCAGGGGCTGGCATCACCTGGGAGAAAGGACATAAAATATAAACATACCCAAGGCTCAGGGTGCCCACGCACCCCCAGCCCGCCCCGGCGGAACAGGTTTCTTTCTGAAGAGCGTTTGCAGGAGAAAAGCATCTTCGAAAGGTTGTGATAATGATTCTGGAGGCTGTGGGGGGACCAGAGGGTGCCCAGCTCTCCTCTTCCCCCTCCGCCCTGCAAAGCCCGGCCTATTCCCAGGTACATTCCTGGCATTGCTCCGGCCGGGAGTGCAGGGAGGGCGCTGACCCCCTGAGCATGGGAAAAATGTCTGTCTGCGTGCGGGAACGGAGGTGCAAATAGTGCGGGGTGAGGAGGTCAGCCGGGAAATCCCTTTCATCTTTTCCTGCGCCTTGAGCCGACACGCGGCCAGGGAGCGCGTGGGGCGAGCAGGAGCGGGTTTTGTCTGTGGCTGGAAAAGGGGAGGCTCCCGGGGGGGGGCTCCTGGGAGGCCGGAGGCTCTTTCCAAGCTGGAAGAGGCTGAATTGCCATGTGGGGGGGACAGTGCGGAGATCAGATGGGTGGGTCACAGCGGTGACCCCCAGCACAGGCGATGGGCAAGTAGGTTTGGCCTCATCCCTCTGCGTGGCTCAGAGGGACGTTGGGACCCCCCTACCCTGGTACCACCATACCCCGCACCCCGGGATGCCCATGACATGCAGGCGCTGGTGGCTCAGCCCTGCTGGGAACATGCAGGTTCCTGGGGGGGTCTCTGGGTGCTGGAGGGAGTCGGACCAGGGTGGTGCTCCCAGACTGGAGAAATCCCGATGGAAACCCAGCTCTGTTCCCACGAGGGCAGCTTAAGGACGGGGCTTTCCCCTTGCTGGTGTGGAGGTTCAGTGGTGCAAAGGCTGGTCCCGATCCTGCACCCGGGCTGCTGGGGCAGGGTCAGAGCCCTTGGCAGGAGGGGAATAAAAGGCAGACCTTGCCTTCCCTGCCTGCTTGGCAAAAAAGGAGGTGGATGATGGGGGGATGATGAAAAGGAGGAGATGGGGGAAGCCCCTGAGGAGCCCAGGAGGTGTGGAGCCATCCCCTCCTGTGCCCCAGCCCCTCGGTCCGATCCCTCCATCTCTTTATCCCATCTGAACTATAATAAACCTCTCCCCGTGGCTTGAACCCTGGCATCACCCTCCCGGCAGCCCCCGGGGAGCGCGGGGCCGTCGCCGCCGTCGCCTGCCCTTGTTGGTCAAAGGAGGAGTCCCAGCGCAGCCCTGCCCCGCGCCGAGCCGGATCCGGCCTGGCCTCCAGGATTCCTGGGAACCCTCCAGCGCCGGGGCGGGTGGCCGTGGGTGACAGCTGATGCCTTGGGTGCCCTCCGCTTGTCCTGATGAGCTTGGGTCCCTCTGCACCCATTGCCTAAAGCACCCACGTCTCGATGCACCCAGGTCCCGCTGCCCTGCAGGACCCCGGCTCTCCCTGGGGTTTTCCATCGCCGGTGCCGGGGAGCGAGGGCTTCTGCTGCCTGCGCAAAGCAGATGGTAAAACACAGACTAACGAGATCAGAGATTAATCTGCACTTTGCTTCCAAATCACATAATTATCTAATTATTCTCGGTATCGGGGTGGAGCAGGCTCCAGGCTCCAGTCCCTGCTGCCTCCTGGGCCACTTGGCATGGTGGCAGGGGGACAGATCCTGCCCTGGCGCTGCTCCGGGACCCCGCTAGTTTGGTGGGACTGCCCGAAGCCTGGCTGGTTTGCCAGACTCTGGGACCGTGTCCGGCGGGAGGTGGTGGGAGAGGACCCAGGAGTGGTGGAGCAGCAGCTCCCCATCGTCCCCCTGCCCTGCCATGTCCTGGTTCGACCTCGCACCGGCGCTACCCACCTTGCGCCAGGGCAGCCCAGCATGAGACACGTCCCCCAGCACCTTCCCACACCCCTCAGCGCAGCTCAGGAGCAAACAGAGCCCAGT
The DNA here is from genome assembly GCA_009769605.1 of Bucorvus abyssinicus. Lineage (NCBI taxonomy): Eukaryota > Metazoa > Chordata > Aves > Bucerotiformes > Bucorvidae > Bucorvus > Bucorvus abyssinicus. The sequence continues at coordinate 3,916,193 of CM020055.1, forward strand.
GACTCCCAGTTCCCACCAGTAAGACGCACTAAGGTGGAACTGGAGCCTTGCCAGTGTGTGATGTTGCTCCACATCCTGCACCAGAGCCGGGTGGCATCAGCACCAGCCGCCGCTGCCCCAGCACCACGTCTGGCTTTTATGGGAGAGGAAACGGGGGGAAATCTCACTTTTGGGGCAGCGCGTGCGGCCGGCGGCCCCGAATTCCTGCGGGGCCGGTGGCACAGCCCCATTATCAGCACGCCCGGGCTGTTTGCTGGAAAAGGGCGGCAGCAGGGCTGGGTGACCCCACGCTTCCTTCCTTTCCTGGAAACCGCTCGTTCGGAGCGTGACGCTCGCACTCTGATAACAGGCTGCTTTCACAACAGGCGCTGACGAGCGCGGGGCCAGGGCCGGCTTCGCTCCCCGCTCTGCCACCGTCCTTCCCGCCTGGCTTGCATCGTCCTGCAGGCGCCTCCTTGCCCTGCCTCAGTTTCCCCCCTCCACAGAGGTGGAAGCACAGCCCCGAGTGCTGCAAACCCCGGCTGCTTGCGAGAAGAGCGTGGATGCGTCTCACTGCGAGGTGTAATGAAGTGTGTCTGTCCTCAGCCTTGTTCCTCCCTCATCCAGCCACCTGAGTAACAAGGGCCGTGCTGGAAACTCCCCTTTGTAAAACTTGGAGCAGGAGAGTGAGGAAAAGTGGGGGGGGTCCTTCATTTTGGCAGCACCCAAGAAAGGGTTTGTAAGTCCCCGGGGCTGAACCATGGGGCTGCGCTTGCGGTCAGGCCAGGCACGAGGTCCCCTTGTCCCGTGGGGTGGACATAGATCCTCGGAGCAACTTGTGGGATGGGATGAGAGCGGGTTGGGGGCTTATCGGTCCCTGGAGCAATGCAGCCGGTGTCCCCCCTTTGCACCGAGGGGCTGAGCAGTCCCGGCTGCCTTTGAAGCCACTGGCAGGGGAAACGGCAGGCAGGGTCCTGCCTGAGTCAGGCAGCGTAATGGCCAGGCACGTCCCCGGTGCAGTCCCCTCCCTGCGTGGTGGCAGGTCCCTGCACGCCACAGAAGCCAGCGCCGCAGGTCAGGGAGGGACGTGCAGGGCAGGAGAACTCAGCTAAAGAGGAAACTGAGGCAGCAATGCCTTGATGTGCCCAAACCCTCCTGGCAGGAGACCCAGCAGCCCTGCCTGCTCCCTGGACACCAGTTTGCAGCTCCGGGGGTGCCCAGTGCTGGGCTGGTGTAACAGAGGTCAGCCCGGGGCTCTGGGACCTGGCCGGGGCTGAGCACGGGGTGCTCGCATCCCCCAAACCCCTAGGGCATCCACGCTGCTGCCCACAGCACCGCTTTGTGCAGGGTCCAGGGCATCCCCAGGGGACTGCCACCCCCCCGGGACACCCAGCTCGGGGTCAGTGGTGAGGCCAGGGTGCCAGGGTCCTCCCTGCCAGGCCGGTGCGGGGCTGAGCGCAGCTCCTTCGCCTTATCTGGGCTGTGCGAGGAGGAAGTTTGCCGGGTGAATTCCAGCAGGCAGGTAAACAGCGGCCAGATGGGACCCAGATACCTGCCCGGAGACACCCGCCAAGCCAGGTTTGCACAGCCCGGATGCTTATTTGCTCTAGGGAGGGCTTTTCCCTCCATCGGACGTCAACAGCGGTGCTGAGACGTCACCCCAAGCAGCCTTGTCGGGCTCCTCTGTCACCCTCCTGGCTGGGTGCCTGCATCCGGGGTGCGGGCGCTGCTGTGGCACAGCGGGGCTGGGAGGCTGCGCTGCTCTCCGTGCCACCAGCCCAGGGACCGTGGCCTCACCTCCCATTGCCAGGAACCAGTGTGGTGCCCAGGATCCTCCACCTTGGCCAAAAGGGCTCAGGGAGCCTGGGGTGCCCGGCAGCATGGGTAGGGGTGCAGGCTGCACGTCCTGGCCCTGCCAGATTCCCTTTGCTGTGGGGCGAGGGGCTGCTGCTCTCTTCCCATCCCAGGTGGAGAAAGTGGCCGAGCAGGGCCAGGCTGCTGGCAGCAGATGCCAGGCGTGCCCTGGCACACGTGCAGGTGCACCTCGCACCCAGCCCTGTTCTGCAGCGCCGCCAGGATGCTCCCAGCCCCGGTTGCGAGATCCTCTCTTGGCTCATCCAGCTCACCCAGCTTGCCCTTCTCCGTCCACACCCAGAAAGCCTGCACCCTTCCCTGCTTCAAGGGGGGAAACTGAGGCACCGGGGTGTGCAGGACTGATGCAGGGGTGGGGAGAGGAGCTGTCAGGGGGGCCATCGGGCAGCTGGGGAGGGCTGAGCCTGGCACCAGGGCTGCCTGCACTGAGCATCACCCACCCGTCAGACCCCAGCACCCTCACCCCAGGGTGCTGCCGCATTACCCCAGGGGCATCTGCATCTCTCCCACCCGTGGATGCTGCTGGGGCGTTTCTTCTCCCAGGTCTCGATCTTTCCCCCATCACTTCCCGGTCCCTGAGGTGGGGCAGCTCTAGGGCACGGTGCCCACTGCAGCATCACCCGCATCTCCCTGCACTTTGCGTGGTGGTAAATAATGCAAAGCCCAGAAGGTTGCTCGCTGCCACGGGACGAGCACCCGCAGGATGCTGCTCCCTTCGCCTGCCGGGGCACGGAAGGGAAATGCCGGGTCAGGACCCCGTCGGCTGCTCTCAGTGTGTGTTTACTGTGTCAGGAGAAGCCGTAAATTCGCCTGGTTTAATTGAAAGCCGGTGCTGTGGGTTTGCCTTAATCCGCCCTCCTCCTCCTCCTCCATTAGATAACGTCTCGCTGAAACCACTTTGCAAACTCACGGCATTCCTGCGTGCTGAGCGCTGGGGCCACGGCCACGGCCATGGCGGGGGCTCCCAGGCTGCGGGGCTGCTTTGCTGCCGCTGGCTCTGCTCCCTGCACTCATCCTGCCCTGGTCCTGGCTGGGAAGGGGTATCTGTAGCGGTGAAGAGAACTGACCCATTCATGACATGTATGGGATGGCAATGAGATGGGCTGGCTGGGGGTGTGGGATGCAGCGAGACGCAGCGTTGTGCTGGGGGAGCCCCCCGAGGGACCCCAGGACCTTGAGTTGAAAAGATAAAGGGAAAAGTTTTGGGTGGGGGGAAATCTGAGCAGCAAAGGGGATGGGGTGTTCCCAAAAAGAGCTGGGGCGGGGGGTGTGGGACAAGCACCGGGAACCCTCTCACCTCCGCACATGGCATTAGAGGGGGCGACACTGCATGCCCTCACCCAGGTACACGGAAACTGAGGCACAGAGCCGGGCAAGGCTTGGGGAGCACTCGGGCCAGGGCTGCACTGGGGATGTTTGTGGGGAGCCCTGTTCCTCCTTGGGGTTGGGCAGAACCAGCAGCAGAGGAGGAAACCTTTAAAGGTCCCTTCCAATCCCAAACATTCCACGATTCTATGAAACCTGCAGGTCATGGAGAGGCCGGTTTGCCAGCACGAACACGCACAGGGGGCTCTCTGTCACCCACCCTTGCCCAGAGCCACCCCAGCAGAACCCTACTGCCTCCCCCCTGCCCGGCTGAGGACCCCTGGCATCCAGCACGGGGGGAGATTTCCTCTGCCAGCGGAGTTCAGGCAGAGGGCAGGGGCTGCCAGGGCTCTGGGGGTGTCCTCCGGCCACCGCTGACCCATGAGGAATGCTGTGAGTCACGGGGAAAGCATCCCCCCACCAGCCCCTCACCGTGCCGGGGAGTGACTCGAGGCTGCGAGTCCTGCACCCTGGGCTTCGGGGTGAGCCAGGGGTGCGCGGTGCCCTGGACACCCCGTTCCACCTCACAGAGGTGCCCAGGGCAGAGGTGGTGCCCACCCATGGGGTGAACCCAGCCGGGATGCTGCTGCTGCAGGGGTGACCATCGCCCTGGCGTCTGGGTGCAGGATGGGACGGGCAGGCCAGGCGCAGTCCCCAGCTCCGGGGAGGCCAGACATGAACTCAGCCTGTCCGAGTGGAGAGGGATGACGTGATGTTGGGAGGTCACCCGGGGCCGGGAAGCCATCCCAGCCCAGCACTCAGGGCTCTGCCGCTCGGCCACCTCCGGCCCACGGGAGGGCAGGGGGACAGATGCTCCCTGAGGCAGCTCCAGCTCCGGTCCTTCCCCGGCGAAGCCGGTGTGTTCGGCTTTATCAGCTCACCGCAGCTTCATGCCCGGCGTTGGAGAGGCAGGTTTTCTCCCCACGGTGCCTTATCGAGGTGCGGAGCCCTGGCCGCTGCTTTGTTTCAGGTCCTGTTGCAAAATCCAAGAGGGAAACAGCTTTTTGGGGGAAGAAGGGCAAATTCCTGGAAGATTATCTGGCTGTGGCAGCTGCCCCTGTTACAAGGTGATGAGAGGTGGTGTGGGGCCAGGATCCTGCCCATGGAGCAGGAGTCCCAGGAGGGGACAAGCCCCAGAGCATCCCTCCATAGGTGAGCACCTGGAGCTGTGCCCCTCACAGCCTCCATGGCTGGATTTGTCCTGAACGGGGAGGAACGTGCTTTGTTTTTACAGATATCTCAAGCCTGGGCTTCTCCTGGGCAGTGGGAGGATACTGGGAGGGCACTGGCTGCAGGTGGGGACGGCTGCAGGGAGCAGCTGCCAAGCAAGGCACCAGCACCGGCCGCTTCCTCGAGAGCTTTTGCTTTTGCTTTCGAGCAAAAAACCACACCAGGTTATGGAAGGGCCAAGCGTGGGACAGCAGGGACCTGTTGCCACCTCCTGCCTGTCCCCCAGCACCAGGGCGGGAGACCCAGAAGGTGACGGGGAAGGGCAGAGCTGGGGGCAGAAGGCTGGTGACCTCCAGGGATGACAGCAGCATCACCAGGGACATGCGGTCCCCTCCCAGCAGCCGGAGCTCACCAACCCTGCCCGCAGCATCTCCGGTTCGGAGATGCCACCCCAAGGGCCACTTCGTCATCCCATCCTTCCTGTCCCACATCTGCTCATCACCCCAGGAAGAGCAGAGCCCTGATGCGCTTGTGACACCTAATGGCAGTCACTGTTATCAGCTCTCCCAGCAAGGCTCTGCTTGCCACAGAGCCACAGGTGGAGGGATGCTCTGGTACCCAGCCCAGGCTGGGGCTGGACAGGGCTGCCAGAGGGGTTTGGGAGAGGGAGATATCAGCCCTGGGAAGGACAAGGCCAGCAGCTGGTTTTTCTCCCCATTCCTTACAGAAACGCAGGCTGCGACTGCGCTGTTGTCAACTTGCCTCCTCCCAGGGATGCTGGAACCTCCTGGCCTCCTCCAACCCCAAACCGAGCGGTTCCTGCAGAGCTGAGAAGAACCAGGCGGGTGTTCAGGCAGGAGAAACTCTGCTCTTCAATCGTCCCCCCACATGAAGGGAGAGGCAGGAGCCTGCCCACAACCACAGCATCAGACATCAGAGAATCCACACCAAAGCACCACAGAGCAGCCCCGGCTCCCCAAATCCTGCTGCCGGGGGAACGCCCTGATAAACCCAGCCCCATCCCTGGGGAGGAGGACGTGTCCCCTCGCCTCACGGCACCGAAACCTCGGCCAAGGTCTCACCGCGAGGTTGCATCACAGGGTTGGAAAGCTCCCGGATCTGGCACCGCAGGGGTCAAACCCTTTTAACTCCCCAGGACCACCGTTCCCAGACCCTCCAGCGCTGGGACACTCATTCTCCAGTTTGCTCAGATCCCACTGCCCAGTGGCAGCACTTTGGTCGCTTGCCAAACCCACCCGTGGGGACGAGCTCACCCCTCCCCATGCAGGGACCGACCCGCAGCCCCCAGACCCCGTCGGGGCGGCGGAGGCTCCGGGACCCCCTTGCCGCTGATGCCAGAGCAGGGTCCTGCCTGCCACATGCTTTTAGATTTTGCTAGGTGCTTCCAGCCCAACAATGGGCATCCTAAGGGGCTGCAGGGCCCTTTCCACCCCCCAACCCCCCTTCTGGCAGCACGGGGTGTCCTGGGTGCCGGGGTGAGGGTGTCCTGGGGGTGAGGGGTGCAGGGGGAAGTGGTGGCAGAGGATGGATTTCTGGGAATTTAGTTACCAGACCGCAAACCATGCTCACCACTACTTCTGTTCCTGGGAAGGGATGTGACAGGGGACACAGCACAGACACAAGCAGCACCCATGGGTGGCCCCAGGCAGCACTGCAGGAGGGATGGGGAAACTGAGGCACAGAGCAAGTACATGGGCTGCCCACAGGGGACACCAGCCAGTGTCACCACAGCTATCTGAAGGAAACACCAGTACCTAAGGGGGCAGCCAAGCCCAGGAGCTGGGAAATCATCCTCCAGGCTCGACCAGGCTCCGGGGGATGCAGCCCTGGGGCCTCCTCGCTGCTCCCCCCACGTTTCCACCCACCTCCGGGCCATTTTCCCTTCCTGAAGTGGCTCTTTGCGGGGCGGCTGGCAGAGGGGGGCACTGGCTTTAAGTGTATTTGATGGATAATTCCTCATTACTTTAATGCATTTGCAAGCTGGGATAATTGATGGATGTTTAACAGGATGCGCTTCCGACGGCCGGCTGGAGAAATGGACTCCCATTACTCCGCAAACGTTCCTTTTTACCATCGAACTCCTTTGTTTCAATTGATCCTCGCCTTTCCCATCACTCGCTGCTCATTAATAATCCCCAAAGCAGCTGCTTCCCCCCCTCCCAGCTCCTCCCGGCCCCGCCGGCTCGGCCCGCGATGCCGGAGGCTTTCGCAGGGGTTTTGCAGCAGAGCTGGGCATCGCTGCGGCTCTGGGCTTTAGAATCAATGGGATTTCCCCCACCCACCCAAAGCGTGGCCAAAGCGGTGTAGGAGCAGGGGAAAGGCATGCCAGGGGTATCGCCAGGGTCAGAGAGACGCAAGCTGCTTATCCGGGGCGTGGGGGGGAAATTTGGGGTGAAGTGGGGGAGGTGGACGGTCTGCTGGGCTGAGCCGAGCCCAAGGTCGCCCTTTGGGGCCGGTATCAGCCCAAGCCAGGCCTGGAGCTGAGCCCGGCTCAGCCTGCGGTGCTTTTATCTGCGGCTCCCTCTGCTTGGGAAGGGCAGCCCGGGGGGTTATCGGCTCTGCCGGTCCCCTGGCAAGGCTCTGCTGGCCAAGGGTCCCTGCGTTCCCACCCTGCCAAGCCACCCGGGGGGTCTGGGGTGGAGGGGAGCACCCCGGGCTCTCCCACCTGCTGCGCTGCTGGCCGGGAGCGACCTGACACTTCATTCCCCTGCGGTTTCTGCAGTAAAGCCCTCGGCTCGGCCGTGGCAAACAGGGCTCCTTCCTCGGCCGGGGTCACCCCAGGCACGGCTGCACGATTGCCCCAGTGCCGGGGTGGGCTGAAGCCCCCCGTCCCCTTTCCCAAGCTGTCGGGAGGCACCGGCAGTGCCGGGGGTGTCCCAAGGGGCTGTTTGCCCCACCATACCGAGCTCTTCCCATTCCCCATCCTGGTGCATCCCAAGCCGAGGTGCTGCCTTGATGCTCCCCCCGCACGCTCAAGGTAACGCTCCTGCCTGCAGCCCCGTCCTTGGCCACTCTCACCCCCAGACCTGGACTGGGAGCTCACGCTTCGCCCCCCTTTCCTCCGCAGACCTCAGGTCCTGCACGACCGTTGCTCACACCCTCACTTCTCCTTTCCAGTTCCCCCCCCCCGAGCTGCAGACAAACCTGCAGCCTCTTCACGAGCTTTTCTGCTCGCCCCCTCTTACAGCCACGCACCTCACCGGGGCAGGAGCCTCCGCTGCTGTTCACTTGCCGTGGTCTGACCTACCCCGCAGCATCCCTGAGCCTTCCAGCCCTTCTTCCATCCGCCTCTTGCCCAGGGTGAAGCAGAAGAGCCTTGGCACAGGAGATGAGCAGCCGCTGGCCTGGTTTAAGGCAGAATTAAAAAGAAAAGCAAACCCCAGAGAGGAGAAAGTCAGCTGGGGCTGCTCGGGGTTTGCATGGCCCCAGGTGAGGGGGATTGGGCCAGGTCCAGGCCAGCTGGGGAGGTGGGATGGAGCAGGGCTGGGAGACCTGCAGCTGGGATGGAGGGGGGCAAACAGGGGGCTCGGAGATGTCCTCGCTCTGGGGCGCGCTGGGGGGGCCTGAGGGGCCAGGTCCCAGGGCATGGCCCAGCCTGCTGGAGCCCCCACTGGGGGACTGCGCCAGGGAGTGGAAAAACCTCTCTGACAGTAAATAACGCTCTGAGAAGGGCTGAGCTCCGCAGGCAGAGCCGGGTGAGACCCTTCCTGCTGCAGACACGGTGCTGAGCAGGAGGGGACCGGGGGCACAGCAGAGGATGGGGGGACAGCGGGGTCCAGGGCTCGCCCCCCGCTCCCGTAAGGCACATCCCAGGGCAGATTGTCTAAGCCAGGCTCGTACCCCGCTGACGCTGCCCCACAAACACCCACGGTCAGTACTTGCCCATATGGGGCATTTCCAAGCCAGGACCAGGCTTCATCCCGGGCAGACCTGGGGGGTCCCGCCGAGCTGCCAGCCACGGCTCGGATCGCCTCCTGAACTGCAGAGCCCGTCTTAAATCATCACAGGGAGGCTGGTAAAAGCCTCGGTGCCTTCAAGCATGAAACACAAAGCACTCACCGCCCCCTTTCAGCCTCTTCCCTGAGTGCCCGGCTCACTGCATGAAACCTTTTATATCCCCCCGCCCCGATTTCCCCCGGCAGCCCCGGCGCCGCCAGCAGCACAATCCAAATTGCTGCCTGCCTTTATTATTTAAAAATCAAAAAATAAAATAAAAGAGGAAAACCAAGGCTGTGTTTTCCTTTCTCACCTCTGAAATGGCGTGTGGGGTGAGGAGGAGGGTTGGGAGGCCCAATCCGCCCCATCCCTGGTGTTTCGCCCCAAGCCCAAAGGTGCTGAGGGGTCTGATTTTAACAGGAGGCTTTTTGCAGTGAGGAAGGGAGGAGTGTGATGGGGATGTGGAAACATCCCTATGGCTCCATCGCTGGATCAGCCTCCGGCAGAGCCGGTACGCACCAGGCACCGCAGCGAGGGGGCTGCCGGACCCCGGTGATGCTTCACCCCGGCAGCACTGGGATCCCAGCACGGTCCGATGGGGATGGAGGCAGCCGTGGATGCTGCAGGGTGCTGGGGAGCATCGTCCCCACGTCCCGGTGGTGGCGGCGGGGTGGGGACGGCTCCATGGGGCGATGCCACCGCGGGCAGATGGGGCTGCGGGAGGGCGGGTGGCGCGGGGCTGTCCCTGGGCGCCGGGGGAGGATGCAGATGGCGCGGGGCTGGGATGCTGTCGCGCTGCTATCAATCAGTGGCGGCTTTACCGAGCACGGCAGCGTCTCCGGGGTGTAAATCAGAGCGGAACAAGGCGGAGGATTTCTCTGCGAGATCTGGCCTCGCCGTCAGCATTCGCTCCGGTGACAGTGTCGCGACAGGGAAGGGGGCGTGAGGATGCTGACCGTGCCACGGCTCTGCTATCGGGGGAAAACGGCCCTGGGGAGACCCAGCGGCAGCTCCCGGGAGCCTGAACCCCTTCTCAGCCTCTCCTCCCTTGTCCTGCTGATGGGCTCCCAGCCAAGCAGCCGTCTCCGCACCCGCCGCGGCCCGGCAGGTCTTTGTGGGGAGCAAGGAGGCACCTGCAGCATCTGCACCGGGAGCCTTCCCGGACTGGGGTTTGTCTGAGCAACACCAGGGCTTGCTCCCAAACTGCCCCAAGAGAGACTGGGATGGGGACAGGGGCTCCTTGAGGCAATCTGGCCTCTGCGGTGGCCTGTCCCCTTGTCCCCATCCTGCCTGGCACAGCACAGTGGACATGGCTGGGGGGGTTATTTCCCCCTCCTCATTTTCCTTGGCATCCTTTCGGTGCGGTGTAACCCCAGGGAGCCCAGTGTCCCCCGTCCCCACGGCCGCGAGGACAAACCCAGGGAGCTGCTTTCCTGCCCTAAGCCCCTCCGTGGGCTGCCGAGGCAGACGCTGCTCCCATTTTCCCCCATCAGGCAGCACTTCTCCAGCAGCAAGAATTGAAGGAATCGATTTCTGCCGCCCGGAGCCCACCCTGGTCCCAGCTGCCTGCTGCCTGTACTCGAGCTTTTCCTTCCCCTGTGCTTTATTCCCCCTCCAGTGCCGTAGGTGCCTGGCGAGGCCGGTGCTGCCGAATTGCTTCATCTCTCTCTGAATGTCGCCCGCCTGGAAGCCAGCCCAGCCCTCACGCCGTGCCGTGCCCGCTCCGAGCGTCGCTGCCTGCGCCGCTCTTTGCCATCACGGTTTGCTCCGCGGGGTTTCTCCTTCCTTCCCCTCTCACTTGTCTGTTCTCCCCCATCAGCTCCACGTTCCCCCTTGTCCATCCTTCAGCTGCTGCCCCCAAACTGGGGCGTTTTTCCTGCTCCCCAGAGAAGGCGGCTGGAGCCGCTCCTTCCTGCCGCGGCGGGTGGAGAGCGGGTGAGCTCCCGGCCTCAGCTCATGGGAGCATCTTTCATCCCTGCACAAACGTGCTCACATTTAAGGTGTAATTATGGTATGAGTCAGCTGTTTCGGCAAATGCCCGACAGCTCCATCCCTGCGCGCCCCGATTCCTCCTGCAGCTCCCCCCGTTATCCCCCCCCACACCCTGGGGACGCGAGCTCGGGGCATCCGCACCAGCAGCACCTTCGGGGCTGGGTTTTGGGGGAAGGAGAGTGGGGGATGCAGAGCGTCGTGTCCCCCAGGAGATGTTCAGCCCCTGGGGACAGCGATGCTGGCGAAGGGGCCGTGGTCCAGCAGCTGCCCGACGCATCCCGGGCTGGGGCTGCCAGCGAGCGCCGGGAGCAGGGGAGGGCTGGGCGGCTGCGATTATTCAATCTGGAGCAACCCTGACCTGCTGACAAAGGCAGAGTTATTTTTAAAAAGCAGCCACTCAGCGAAATTCGCCTCCGCCGCCCGGCCTGCTGCCGCTGCCCGCCGCCGGCCAGAGATCTGTCCCGGGAAACACGGCACTCGGATGCTGAAATGGGGGGCAGGAGCATGGGCCCCGCTCCGCACCCTCCTGGCCGCCCTCCCCGGGGCTTTTCGGGCTGCTGAAACCTCCGTGGAGTGACGGGAGCGTCGCAACCTGCTTTCCAGCACTACGTATCGTCCCACGCGGGTGGTGAGCCCGGCATGGAGGAGGGGAGGGCACCCTGACACATCCCCCCCCCGGAGGTCCCCGAAATATCACCCCACTCCCTCCACCAGCAGCAGGATGGATCCTGGCCGGCCCAGGGGACTATTTTATTGCAGGATGATGCCTGCCATGGTGCAGGACCAGCATGGCAGCAGGATCGCCCAGTCCTTGCCCTTGCCCAGGGGGGAGCGCGGGGCTCCCCCACCCTCACTCCCCCGCTGCTCGGTCCATGGGTCAGGAGGAGCCGTGGCCTCTGCCCGTGCTGGGGTTTGCCCTCTCCATGCCCAGGCCGGTTGGCATCGGGGAGGGATGCGGGCAGAGGGTTTGGCGATTGCAGGGAAGAGCTGGACCATCTCCAGACTTCCAGGGTGAGAAAGTCGCCCCAAGCCCTGCTCCAGCTCCAGACAAACGCTCGACTCCAGGGGCCGGCGATGCTTCACCCGGGCAAGACCTCAGTGCTCCCACCTCGCAGCCTCCCCCTTTCCATCCAAAACCACTCATGGGAGGATTAATTCCCAGCTGGGGGGGGGCCGTCCTCTCCAAGACTGCCTGGCCGCTGCCTGGTGGAGGATGCACTCCCCAGCCCCGCTTGCCTTCGCTCCCCGGAGGCGGCCGCACTGCCCAGGACCCTCCTTCCCTTTTATTGCCACGATGTGAATTAATACCCATTTCCTGAAGCTTTTATGGTTTCCTCCCAAATGGCTCTTCCATCGGGGGGATATTGGGTTGCAGCAAATACCAGCAGCGAGGAACGAGCCCGGTCCCTGCCCGCTCCTGAATCCACCAGTGCATCGGGGCACTGTCGACCTCCGGTTCTGCTCCCCATGATTATTCCTTCCCCAGAGCCAGGTGGATGCTCCCAGCAGCAAAAGACTCTGCTGGGATGGTGGGAGACACCGAGGACCCTCTTGAGCCTCGGCGTGGGGAGAGCAGGGCTGGCAGAGCCCCGGGGTGTGGGGTTTTGGGGGCAGCCCCAGTTTCGGGGCGGTTTCGGGGTGCCGGGGCTGGCTGCCGGGGCTCCTGTCTCCGCTTTGCTCCGAGCACACACACACCTCTCGGGCTGGTTACTGTAGAAACGAAATTAGCACGGGGAGGGAATGCAATCCCTGAGCTAATTAAGGTAATTACAGCTTCACACCAGCTGCTCACGAGGTCCAAGGACCTTCTGTAACTTGTGGAGGGGATCAGCCGCGCGGGGGGACGTTGAGCTCCAGCTCCCGGGGCCCACGCAACTCCGGGGGCGCTTGGGATGGGCTGTGTCACTCGCCACCAAGGGTCACAGCGAGCCAGGTGGGATGCACAGCCCCAGATGTGCCTCCCAGATGTGCTGGCCCCATTGCAGCAGTGGGATCTAGGCTGGGTTTGGGGTCTGGGGTAGGTTTGGGGTCCCCGGGGAGCTGCTTTGGAGGGGGGCTGGTGCTAGGGGGGTGGCAGAAGCTGCTCCCCGAGCCCAGGGCATCCTGCCAGCGGTTGCACTTTACAGATGTGTTGCTTTGGCTCTTCAACCAGGGACATGCTGAGCTGGCGGGGAGGGAAACTGCAGCGGGTCAGAGTCCCCTCCATCCCCCAGGGACCGGCTGGCGGAGGCCGAAGGGAGCAGGATGGGTGCAGACAGCAGGGAGGTGGCAGGACCCAGGACCGGTGGGTGTCAGGGGGTGTTTAGGGTGGGGGGATGTGGGCCTGGAAAAGCAGACATCTGCTCCAGGGTGGGATGAACCCATTGGGACCAGTTAGGCACACTGGGGACAGCGCAGGGACAGGATGCCCACGGGTCCAGCATCCAGCGGGCAGGAGCATCCGCAGGCTCCCATGAGCCGGTGAAATATTCCTGCCGAGCGGTGCCTGCCCACAAAATGTGTTTTTTGGAGCCGATTCCCGGCACCGGCCCAGGGCGGGAGCCAGGGGAATGCGGCCAAACATGTTTGTGCCGTGGCCGAAACTGGCCGGTGGCCTGGCTGCGGCGCGGAGCCGGGCATGGCGGGGGCTTCGCTGGCCGGGGGCCCGTGGGGCTGGCGGGGGACCAGGGCTGGGGACAGAAACGCCGTGTGCTGCGGTGGCAGCGGTGGGAGCGGGCGGTGATTCACCGCTTACCAGCACGATGATATTTATTACTCAGCTTCGTTACCGGGCCGACGTGAAATGTGGTGTGGGGAGGGGGGGGAATAAATACAGCGCCGGTGTGGGGGGCAGCAGCATCCCCCGTGAAACCCAATGGGTTTCCCCAGCCTCCCCCTGCGCCTCACCCCCGCTGCCTTCTCCGGCTGGTGGATTTTGATGGAGGAAAATAAACGCTCACAAAAATCACTCTGCCGGCTTGTCCCCGTTTGCCCTGTGCTTTGGCAGCGCTGCCGGGGTGGGTGGGACGTGGCGAGAATGGGAGTGAGGAGCGAGGGATGGCGGGAGGGGGCTCCCCCGGGATGCTCGGCCCCAACGGGGACGTGGGACTGAACCGGGCCCCCCTCCCCTGCGCGGGACCCCCAGTCCTGCAGCCTCGGAGGAAGCTGGCCACGACGTGGAGCTGCCCGAGGTGCACGGGCATGAGAACGGCTGCAGCTCGGTGCATGGATCAGAGATGGAGAGGTGGGAGGGAAGGGGACAGATCCCCCCGAGATGGTCCTCAGAGTCCTGGTGTGGGACTGGATCTGACAGAGGAGGACGGAGTGAAGGGAGCAGGATGGGGCCAAGGCAGCGGGACGGAGCCAAGGGAGCGGGACGGGTCCCGTGCAAAGGGAAGGAGCCGAAGCAGAAGGATGGGGCTGGTCCGCAGGGTCGGCTCCAGCGGGGAGGGCCGGGTGGGATACGGGAGGCTGGTTCAGCTGCAGGGGGATGATGCTGCTGCGAGGGGACGGCTCTGATGCGGCGGGATGTCTCGGAGGCAGATGGATGTGCCTCAAGAGCGACATGACAGGAGCGCAGGGTTTGTGTCCCCACCCCGCCCCGCCATCGGCGCGGGGCTCGTCCCCTCTCCCCCGGCACCGCGGGCGAACGAGCCCATCGCCTCCCCTGGCCCCCCCACCTCCGCAGAGCCCCACCTGTGCCTCAGTTTCCCCGCGCGGCCAAGGGGCAGAGGCTGCTCGTCCCCCTTTCCCCGCTGGCCTCTATCCGTCCCTCCGCCCCTCCAGCATCACGGCGGGGCCGAGGGCTCCCACCTCCTCCCGCAGCAGCCGGGAAGGGCCGGAGCGACGCGGGGCCGCCGCGATCCACCCCCCCGGGTTATTTATAACCGCCTCCAAGTGCCGGTGTGCGGCGGCGGCAGCGCCCGGGGCTATTTTTAGCCCGCTGCAGGGAATCACGGCGGCGAGCGCTGGGGAGCAGCGAGCGGGCGCGGTGCTGCGGCACGAACCGCTCCGGCCCCGAACCCCCCCCGGCCTCCCTTCTGAGGGGAACAAACCCCCCAACCCCGGGGCGGCTGCAGGGTCCCCGCTGCCACCCACCGCCTCCCCGCTCCCCGAAGGCGGCCGCGGGCGGTGGGGCAGCACCGCGCCACGGGGCACCCCCGGAGGTGTGGGGGGGGTCCGTGGGGGGTCTGTGGGGGCGGCTCTCCGCTGCGGACGGGGGGGGCGGGGGCCGAGCAGCGCTATCCGCATCCAGCCCCGAGCCGCCGCGGGGGCTGCGGGAGAGCCGGGCGGGGGCTCGGCGGGCACGGGGCTCCGCTCCCCCCGCCGCGGGTGCTGCCCCGCGGCTGCCCGGGGGTGGGTGCTCCGCACCCCGCAGCGCCCACGGCCTCGCACGTGCCTGTGCACACGCGTGCGCGTCCGCGCGTGTGTGTGTGTGTGCGCGCCTGGCGGGCACAGCAGGACAGAGGCACCCAGCCCTGTGCCAGGACGGAGGTGCCACCCGGGGAGCGGGGAGGGAGCCCTGGGGCCAGCAGCGACAACCCTAAATTTTCCACCCCCCCCAAAGCCCCCTGCAGCCTGCGGGAGCTGCCGAGCAGCCGGTGCCACCCCCGGGGACAGGGCTGGGCACCCAGCACCAGGGACAGCCCCGCCGGGGGCCGGGGCCAGACACCCGCCCCCGGCAGCGCGGGGCCGAGGTGCGAAGCGCCGCCCTCCTGTTCCAGGCAGTTTCCCAGTTTATTTTCTCCCTTATTAGATTCCAGCTGGCAGGACGGTGCCTATAAATATACATAAGGGCTCATTTCCATGAGGGTTGAGTCGGGAGCAGATTCCGCAGCTGCCTGGCAGACGGCTCCGTGCAGCGGCTGAGAGCTGAGCCCGAAACCAGCCGTGCCTCAGTTTCCCCACCTGCAATCCGGGCCGGGGTGGGAAGGGCTTCCCCCCCTCTTTTTGACGAGCCGTTCCTGGAAAGCCCAGGCTGTTATTATCGAGGCTATTTATAGCTCGGTAAATGGGTTATTAATATGATTATTCGCAGCGTGGCGATGGGTAATGGCCCCGGGTGGGGGGTGACACCCTGCGCGTGTCAGGTGCTGCGTGGGGACAGGCTCGGCCCCGGGGGAAAACACCCCAAAAGCTCGGCCTGGGGCGGGCGGTGGGGTCCCACGGCGGAGCCGGGGGCTCACGGCCAGTGAGGGGGGAGTTGGTGCTGCCGTGCCCCGGTGCTGGAGTCCGGCTCTTGTTTCGATCATGATGATTAGCTGAGTCACAGCTGGGGTGCTGCTAATTAAATGTATTTCTTAATTAACAAGATCACAGGGAAGGGCCTGCCAGCCCGCCTTGGCTTTCAGTCACAGCGACGGGCAGCTGCGGCCGCGGGGCTGAGGTGT
This sequence comes from Bucorvus abyssinicus, assembly GCA_009769605.1. NCBI lineage: Eukaryota > Metazoa > Chordata > Aves > Bucerotiformes > Bucorvidae > Bucorvus > Bucorvus abyssinicus. The sequence continues at coordinate 3,931,897 of CM020055.1, forward strand.
GACGAGCGTCCCAGTGCTCAGCTCTGCCCCGCGGCCGCTCTCCCGCCCCCGGAGCCCGTTTCCCCGGCGTGAGGATGAGGAGGCTTCGTGTTGGCATCATCCAGCCCTGGGGGAGACGAGCGGGGCGGCCTCAGCTCCTGGTTGTTGGGGATGCGGGGTGCAGTGAGTGTGTTGGGGCTCAGCGCAGGGCCGGGCCAAGCCCCTGCTCCTGCCCCGTGACTCAGGGCTGCTTCACATCCCCCCCCCCCCCCCGGCGCTCCCCACCACCCCAGCCCTGACTGAGCTGGGCTATTAATGTTAATATTAATAATACCCCCCTGCAGCTGCTATGCACTGACCTCAAAGCACAACCTGAAGTAACCCCGCTCCCTAGATGGGGAAATACACCGCTCCCCACCGGATGGGGAAACTGAGGCACGGGAACTGGGGCGGGAGCAGAGCTGGGAGCTTTCCCTGCTCCTCTGTAGGGCCTGGCCTGGAAGATGGGGCAGCAAAACCCCAGGGAGGTACCCACAGCCCCATGGTGACCCATGGGTGGGCAAGCCAGGGTGCTGAGGAAAGAAAGAAAGAAAAAAAAGATGAATAAATACATAAGCAAAGAAATAAATTGAAATAAAATGAAATAAAATTACACAAAAATAAATACACGAGCCCATTCAGCCCCCCAGCCTGAGCCCTGCCCCACGGTGACAGGCCGACAGCGCTGTGGGGAGCGGGAGGCTGAGCTCGCCGGGGGGCTTCGCGCATCCTCGTCCGCCGGCGTGAGCAGGCGGCGGCGCTGGGGCTGGCGTTGGCAGTCTGGTCATGTCCTGCCGGGGAGAGCAGCGGGACGGAGTCACGTTCCAGCGGCAGCACTGACTCACGGCCGCCCCAGCCTCCCAGGGAGCAGCCGGCACATTGCAGAGATTCCTGGATGGAGGCAGGAAAATAAAATTAAATAATAACAACTGCCAGCCCCCCCCTCCTCTTCCTTCCCTCCTGCAACACAGGCACAACCAGCAGATTCCTGCGCCGCCGGGAAACACCTCCTGCCTCGCCAGAGCCCGGGCTGCACCGCCTGGGTCTCCATCGCGCCAAACGCCCTGTGCCAGCAGCCTGCGGGGACCCCGAAAAGGAGGGGGGAGCTGCACCCCCACCCCAAAGCCCCCCCGAGCCTGGGGACACCCCAGCAGCGAGGTCCTGCCAGTGCGATGCAAAGGGGGGGTGTGGCTGCGGGCGTCCTGGGGTCCCCCTCCGGCTTTGCATCGCTCCGGGGGGGCCTGGGGGGGTGCAGGGCGGGGTGGGGGTACCCCAGTCCTGAGGATGCACAGCCCTGGCTGGGGGGCGGTTTATGGGGGGACATCACAGATATTTAGCATCATTTAGCATCATCTCCCATCCATAAACCACCCCCCCAGGGGGTGCCCCCAGGCTTGGGGGGGGGTCCCACATTGACGGGGGGATCCCACGTTGCCCCTGCAGCCCCGGGCACGGCGTGGGGGGGGGACACACCAGGACAGGGCTCCGTCGCGGCTGCCTTTGGCCTCGCCGTGTCTGTGATTTAAAGCGCTGGGTGGGAGCGGAGGAAAACTCCCGTGGGCTGCGAAGGCTGTGCAGGGGCGTGAGGCCACGGTGTCTGCGCAGCCCAGAGCCGCGGCGCTGCTGAGAGGACCACGCTGGGGGAACGCAACGAGGGCCATCACCCAGCAGAGCCCCTGGGGGCCACAGCCCCCATCGGGCAGGGCGCAGGGACATACCTGTGGAGCCCTGGCACCTATAGAACCCGACACCTATAGAGCCCAGCACCTATAGAGCCCGACACCTATAGAGCCCAGCACCTATAGAGCCCGACACCTATAGAGCCCAGCACCTATAGAGCCCGACACCTATAAAGCCCAGCACCTATAGAGCCCAACACCTATAGAGCCCCACACCTATAGAGCCCAGCACCTATAGAGCCCGACACCTATAGAGCCCAGCACCTATAGAGCCCAACACCTATAGAGCCCCACACCTATAGAGCCCAGCACCTATAGAGCAGGACCCCCGCTGCGAGGGCTGGGGCCCAGCCCCTCCACAGCCCAGTCCCGGGCGTTACAGAGCGAGAGCCGCTGCCCCAGCGGAGCAGAAGCCCACGGAGCAGCCCCCATAGAGCAGGAACCCCCCCACTCCCGCAGCAGAGGGCAGCCCCTATAGCGACCTATGGAGGGAAGATGCCCACCGGCGCAGTCCTTATAGAGCGGGAATGCCCGCCCTGTAGAGCCTGGCCCTATAGAGCAAGAGCCCCCACCCCACAGAGCAGCCCCCCAGGATGGGGCGTGGGGTTTTATCGGCCCCTTCTGGTCCCAATCCCACCCCACACCTCAGGGATACACGAGGAAACTGGCCCTGGGACCTGCTGAGCCCCTTCCTGGGGCGCAGGCGGGGATCACGCCGCAAAGGGGGGTCCCACAAAGCACCCCCTGCTTCTCCGTGTCCCTGCCGGCCACTGCCCCGCTCGCTCCACGCTGCTGGACCTCTCTACAGCCCCCTTCCCGCTGCGGTACCGGGACTGGGGACGAACACGGGACACCGGAGCCTCTGCCCCGCTCCCCTTGGCCAGGGGCTGCCCCTTCGCTGGGTTTTCTCAATGAGGGGCGGCCGGTCCCCAGCGCAGCGGCTTTCACAACGCGTTTTGGCCAGTGCTTACAAGAAAAGGCTGCGGGGAGGGCTGCGGCCAGTGGGGGATTCCAGTAAACGGCCTCCGAGCCTTCCCCATTCTCGAGAATAGGAAACTGCGCGGCTTCTCCACGGGGTTTCACTTTCTGTGCGGGGAGGAGAGAGCCCAAACTGCTCCGCTTGACCATCGCTGCGAGGGGACCCAAGAAGCGCCAGAAGAGGGGATTCATGGGGGACTTTGCCCCGATCCTGGGTGTAAACACCTTTTCTTTTTTTCTTGGAAAGCAGAGTGGGGCATCACGAAGCCTGCCCTGAGTTAGGTCTCCTGTTTCGGGGATGCTGGGGGCAGCATCCCGGCCGGCTGGAGGATGTCTTCGGGGACCGCAGGATGCCGAGCTGGTGGCATTAACCCGCCCTGGTGCCCCGTCACCCCCTCCATCCCTTGGCCACCTCTCTTCCCCCTTCCCCATGGCGGGGGTCCCCAAGGGCGGCTGGCGACTGGGAGCAGGGTGGGCAGGAGCTGTTAAAAATAGCGCCCAGGTGCCCTCTGCCCCAGAAGCGATTTCTCGCTGGGTAAACAGGAAATCTATTCTTAGGCCCATTCATGAGCCGCGGCTGACGGCAGCCCCGCTCGGGGCTTGTTTTGTTCCTCGCTGACACAGGGGTGACGCCGTGGCGGAAGGCCACCACGCAGGACCTTCTAGCCCCGCAGGCTTCCCCCCTTCCCCGGGCAGCATCCGGAGCTCCCGGCTTTTCCAGGGCGCTGGGGTTTCCCCTTCATGTGGGGTGGTGGCAGGAGGCGAGGGTGGTTTTGGGGTGTCTCTGGACACCCCAGAGCTGGTTGCTTCTAGGTGGCACCCTGAGGGGCAACTGTTTAGCAGAGCTCCCCCCCACCTCCCAAAATCTCGCTGCTCTCCCTTCTTCAACTGGAGAGACAAAGCCACCAGTTTGCCCTTTCCTGGGATGGGCTGAGGAAGGAGGACGATGCTTCTGGCTCCCCAAAGCCCCCAGAACTGTGGTTCATCCTCACTCATCCTGATGGAGGGGGGCTTCCCCTGTGTCTCCCCATCATCGCTGCCCTGCACCAGCATGGCAGCACCGCCCTGGTGGATCCAGACTTGTCCCAGAGCATTTTCCCCCTGGGAACGGGTGACGTGGAGAGGTACAAGAGGGGAAGGTGCTTGTGGGCAGGAGGGGGTGCAGGTCTGGGGTGGGCAGGGGTGCAGGCTGGGGGCATCAGGGGTTAAGGGACACCCTGACACACCATGGGACTGCAGCAGTGCAAGGCCAGGAACAGTGCCAGACTGGGAGAGGGACATCCCAAACCCAGCACGGGGGTCCCTACCCAGAGCTGGGTCTCTGCAGGGTGTCACCCCGGGGCCGGTTATGGATAAGGGGATGTGGGGCCGCGGTGACAATCCCACGGGGCGCCCTGGAAAATACACCCCCCAAAAAGGCTCCTTGGACAGACACGGGGGTTGCAGGTTGGGTTTATCACAGCAGTCCCAGTCCCATAGGTGCTTTCACAGAACTGGGCCCCATCCACCGCGGGAGGAAGGCTGAGGCGCTGCTGCCCTCGGGTGGCAGCCGGTGACATGGCACGGCGGGCCGGGGCCAGGCGCAGCTCCCCTGGCTCCCCCTCCATCTCAGGGCTCGGCTACCTCCATCGTCTCTGTCCGGTGCCGAGAGCAAGGAGGGAGAGAAGGGGAGGGGAGGGGGGATCCGGCTTGTCTGTGCGGTGATGAACGTGGCCCCGCCTTGTCCTTTCTGTGACAAAAAACCAAAATGCAGAGAAGTTGGGGATCTGCCCGGAGGCTGCAGCGAGCAGGATGGGCATGGGGAGGTTTGACCCACCGGGCAAGCCCAGGAGGTGGGCATGGCCTCATTCTGCTTCTTCACAGGAGTCCACATCCTCCTCCTCCGGGTGCGTGACCCCCTCGGCGGAGCGTGCCATGGCCCTCATCCAGCGCCGCTTCAGCTCCTCAGTGTCGGCCATGAAGGTGTAGAGCTGCCCAGACTGGGCCAGCTGGAAGAGGTGGCGAGAGTGGCCCTGGGGCAAGTCCTTCACCCGGTAGCCCAGCAGCGGGATGGAGGTGTGGGCTCGGACATCCTGCCAAGAACAGAGACAGTGGTGGGAGGCAGGGGATGGGCACACCGGGATGTCTCTGGTCCCTCAGGAGCCGAGCCCGGCCTTACCTGGGGGGCTGCGTAGATGTACAGCACGAGAGGATCATCCTGCGGGATGACGAACCAGCCCCGCATGCCCCCCTTGCCATTCTTGTCCAGCAGCTGCAGGAAACTGCACATCACACTCCTGCCCGACACCTCCGCGGCTCCTTTCTGCCAGAAAACCCCAACAAATAAATCCCTGAATCCCCAGCGTGGGAGGCAGGAAGGGCACCGAGCAAAGGTCATTTGCCCCTGCTCCACAAAACCCCCCAAACCAGGGGCAGCCAAGGGGTGGTCCTAGCTGTGAGGGTCCTGCTGAGATGCCGTAGTGGAGGGAGCCCCGATAACTGGTCCAGAGGCAGGAGGGAGGGAGCTTTGCACACCCACCAGCCTCGCTGTTTGCAGGTGCCTCTGACTTGCAGCCCTCCCGCTGCAGCGGCACGGCCAGGCTGTGGGAGCGGGGCTGGGGACCAGGGTGGGTGGCAAAGCCCCAAGGAAGGGGGACAGAGGAGCAGGGCCTGGGGGAGGACAGGCAGAGCGGGGCAGAGCTCACCTCCAGGATGCCTTTGTGCTTCCCCTCCCGGTCCTCGAGCACCATGTGGCCTGTCAGGAAGACGTAACACTCCTGGCACACGCGGTTCAGGCGGTTCCCATCGTACTGCAGCTCGGCCTTGTAGTCAGAGCAGCGAGCGCACACCACCTACGGCCACCAGACAGGGACACTGGTGAGACTGGGGCAGGGCTGGGAGAGCCCAGGGACCACTCTGTGAGGAGCTGAGGGGCAGGAGCAGCCCTGAGCCTGGGGAAAGGGGGACGAGGTGTAGGAGGAGTGTGCTCCTGCCCCCCAGCCAGCTGACCAGGCTGGGAGGGAGGGAGGAGAGGGGGGACAGGGCAACTCACGTATCCGCAGGCTCGGCAGTGGTGTCTCCGGCGCACGATGGCATTGAAAGGCTCCTTGCAGCGCATGCACATGGTCACCAGGTTGTCCCGCACCCACTGTGGGGCCCGGCGGCCCAGCTCCTCTGTCTGGGGTGGAAAACAGCATCGCTGGGGCTGGCTAGCTGTGGTCTTGGTGGGCCCAGCCTTTCTGCTCTCACCCCTTCCCCTCCTCAGCCCCTCTCCCCATCTGCAGCCTCCCCTCAGCTACATGTCAAGGCATGGGGAAGGCAGGAGGTTTGCCTTCAAGGCGTGGAGGCCTGTCTCCTGCCCTGGTACTGCTGTCTTAAAGGTCTCACTCCTCTTCTCCTTCCTGTCAATGGCATCTTGGAAGGCCTAGACGGGAAGGCAGGGTTGGAGGGGCAGGCAGGGTGGCTGCCCCTGTCCCAGGGCACCCAGCTGGGGTGAGGAAGATGCGCCGCCTCTCCCAGCACTCCGTGGTACCTTGAGCCAGGCGTTCATCTCCTCCCCAGACCTGGGTACAGAAAGGGAGAAGGATAAGCCGCTGTCCCTCCTCCCTGAGGACCTGCAGGGCCATCACCCTTCCCCTTACCTGGCTTGTAGCTCCAGCGTCCGCTGCTTTCCTGAGACTAGGAAGGTGTGAGGGAACTGCTCATCATTCAGCTCCCGCACCTGAGAGAGACCGAAGAAAGGATGTGGAGCAGCTGAACCCACTGCTGGCACACAGGGACCCTCCTCCATGATGTGGGGGACTGGGACTTCCCTCGGGCACAAGCCCTTCAGCCCCTCAAATCCTGCGTGCATGAGACTTCATTGCGATTTCACAGGATCCGGGTGTATCGACCAGTCCCCCTCACCCACAGCTCCAGCTCCCCCCTCCCTTCCGAGGAAGTGCAGGACAGCAGCTGCCTTACGCCCCAGAGCCGGGTGCATCTGGAGGAGCCAGGGTGCGGGGGAAGCACAAAGACGAGGTGCCTGTCTGACCTTCATGCTGTCCACATTGATGCGGAGGTGGACCTGGAACTCAGCGCCCATCTGGATGACCTTGGGCACACAGTACAGCAGCATGTTGTTGAACTGGGCGGGGGGAAGAGGGTTGGTTGGAGCCCAGCACCTGCCTGCTCAGAGCTGGGGGCTTCCCCAGCATCTAGAGTCCTTCACCCCTCTGGGGCTGGGCTGGTCCTGGGGAAGAATCCAGCCTAAAAAGTGACTCTCCCACCCTGCAACAGTGCTGTGGGAGTGCGTCATCCCCCGAGAGCCCATCAGCAGGTTCCCAACCACATCCTGTACAGGGTGCCCTGTGCCAGGGTGGGTCAAAACCCCCAGCTCTGGATTCATCCCCTCTGGGTAGAGATGACCCAGCAACTCCCTGGCTAGGCTGTGCTCCCCTCTCCCCATTCCCATCTCCTCTGCTCCCTGCCCCTGGGCAGCCCAGCTCCCACCAGGAACAGGTACTTCTCCGATGTGCTGTTGTTGCGGGTGGAGATTTTTTGGATCGGCCCCTCCTTGATCAGCTCGTTGGAGGGATCCACAATGTCGTCCTCGAGGCCCAGCCGCTGATAGACCACCCAGAGGTTCTGCAGCCGCTCCTGGGGGGGCAGGGGGATGTATTTCTGCAGGGAGCTGAGCAGCCACAACCCTGTCACCCCTGGGTCCCCTCCATCCCCACCTCCCCGGCCAGCTGGCAGAGGTGGCACAGCTCTGTCACCCCAGACTGATCTTCGAGAGCAGCTCCCAGTCTCTAAACAGCCAGTTAAATCACGGCTGACATTGCAGATATGAATTCCCCAGGCTCGGGGTGATAGGATCAACACCAAGAGCATGGTCTAACCTCCCCTGCTGAACCCATAGTGCTCCTGTCCCTTCCAGGGCAGGGCTGTGCTCCACTGAGTTGCCTGGCAATGATTCCTTGAGGAAATCTGGCAAATCGCTGTACCGTGAGCTGCAAAGTACTCACCATCTCGGCAATAGCTGCGTTGGAGTGCTTGGCCACCATAAAAATCATCTCCAGGGCCTCTGCAACGAGGAGAGAAAGGAAGGAGGTGAAGCACTTGCTTGGGAGCTGTGAGAGAAAACCCCCTGGTCTCTCCCTCACGGCGGGGGACACGCATGTTGTGGGTGCTGCCCTCCCCTGGGCACAACCCGAATGGCCCTAGAACGCTGCACAAGCGGCTGGGTCTGGCCGGACTGTGCGGTATGGGGTGGTGGGGTCCTGGGGGACAGACAGCCGGCTCGTTTATTGCTCCATCCCAGCCCGACTGGGAACTGCTGTTATCCCTGGGGGTCTGGTAGCTCCCCCAGCCACTGCAGGTCTCCTTGGGGGATGGTCTGGAGGGACCATCATCCTGAAACACCACCCATCTTCCCCACTGACCTCCACAGACCCTGAAAGGGCAGATTAATCCCTTTTCCCACTAGAAAAGGGTCAGACTGAGAGGTTTATCCAAGGGCACAGGGCAGCTGGTGAGAGAATCCCAGTACCCTGATGTCCATGTTCCACATCAGGGGTTGTTATTTCCCCTACGAACCCACCCTGTCCCTCCCCACCGCGGGGACAGCCAGACAGAGCCCTTACTCTCTGCATCGTCCCGGTCTGGGGACTTGGGCGGAAGTTTTCGGACATAATCTTTCAGGAGCAGTTCGTAGCGTGGGATCCTCTGCACAGGTTCCAGCATGTGGTGCTGCAGCGTTAGGTTAGCACAGACCTTCCTCTTCTGGGGAGAGAGAAACAGTGACCAAGGCAGCTCTCACCCTCCGCTGCTTTCCCCTTGCGGGGGGATTTTGGGGAGCGCTGCTGCGGCCGGCCCATCACCTGGATGTCAGCAATGAGCTCCTGGAAGGGCGGGGATTTCTCCGACCAGACAGTGATGAGCTCCACGGCCTTGTCGAAGTTCTTCACATATTCTCCGTACATCTTGAGGAACGGCGCGAGCTTCTGGATCACATCCCCGATCCGCGGGTTGCAGCTCCTGTGGGAGGGAACCGTAGACCAGCAGCTTCCTCAGACCAGCGGGGCCAGACAGACACCGAGGGACAAAGTGAAGGTGCACGGTGCAGGACAGAGGCTTTTACTGCTGCGATGTGCTACATCCCCACACACCTTCCTGCTCTCCAGAACGGGAACGTCCCCAGCTTGCAGCCAGCCAGAACCACAGAATCATTTGGGTTGGAAAAAACCCTTTAAGCACCTCGAGCCCACCCGCTCCTCCAGCACTGCCAGGTCCCCACTGACCCCTGTCCCTCAGCACCACCTCCACACGGCTGGGAAACCCCTCCAGGGATGGGGACTCCACCACTGCCCTGGGCAGCCTGGGACAGGCCTGGACAACCCCAACAGGCAAGAAATGGTTCCTCAGGGCCAACCTGAACCTCCCCTGGAAAAACTGGAGGCTGGTTCCTCTTGTCCTGGTGCTTGTTCCTGGGCAGAAGAGACTGACTACCCCATTGCTCCAACCTCCTGTCAGGGAGTTGTTGAGAGCCAGAAGGTCTCCCCTGAGCCTCCTTTGCTCCAGGCTGAACCCCCCCAGGTCCCTCAGCTGCTTCTCAGCACACTTGTCCTCCAGACCCTGCCCCAGCTCCGTTGCCCTTCTCTGGACACGCTGTAGCCCCTCAATGTCCTTCTGGCAGTGAGGGGCCAGAACTGAATCCAAGACTTGAGGTGCAGCCTCCCCAGTGCCACCAGGACAGGAGGATGATCCCTGATCCGGTCCTGCTGGCCACACCAGTGCTGGTACAAGCCTGGGCCATTCATGCCTGTGCACAGCCCTAAAGCACCGGAGGAGTGAGGGTGTGACAGAAATACCCTGAGCTGGGCTGGAGTGTTTTGCCTTCCAGCATATTTGGAGCAAACCAGACTGAGCTCTGGTCCTGGTGGGAGACCATCACTGCTCTGCCATTCCAGTACAGCAATCCAGGCATCCTGCCCTCCCCTGGCAGCTCACCAGTCCTCCATGCGCCTCTGCAACTCAGGCAGGAAGAACTTGGCATGGAACTGGTAGATGGAGGAGATGTTGGAGAAGATCATTTTCACCACCTCCTCTGGCACCATCTTCCCATTTTTGGCTTCTCTCATCAGCTCTGTGTAGAATACCTGGAAGAAAGAAGTGGGGAATAACAAGGGGCAGGAACAGGCTTGAGGATCCCATGCCCTCTCCAAGACTGGCACATCACCCAGTGAAAGGGCCTGACTGTGCAGGAGGGAAGTCTCAGGCCCCAGGAGAGAAGCAGGGCAGTTGGAAGGCTTTGCTGGGACAAAGATGCTCCCTGGAGGTGTAAGAAAGGCCAAGGCCAGACCCATTCTCTGGCTGTGAAGACCAGCAGCCCAGTGTGGCTCTCATCTGCACAGCTTCATTCTCACCCACACCTCCAGGGAACAGTCCCTGGCCTCTGTAACCTGATCTGAGCCCAGGCACTGCCACAGGGGCCAAGCCCTGACGAGGAGCACAGGAAAATGGGTGAGCGTGGATCCACGCTGTGGCCCTGCCTGGTTTGTCAGTGTGGGGTGGCCGAGCTTTGCTGGAGGGAGCAGAGGCAGCAGGGCTATCGCTTCCCAGAGCTGCCTGGGCCCCTCTGCTCCCCAGCTCACCTGGTCGAGAAGGTGGAGGCGGTTGACATAAGCCTGCTCCGTCTCCAGCAACTCCAGAGCGATTTTCTTTTCTTCTGGTTCCTGTATGGGAGAAGAGTTCAATCTCGTGGGCAGAGACAGGGCCCCCACCAGCCTGAGGGGATTCAGCTCCATTGCTTCCCAGTGTTCACAGCCACAGCCCAGCATCAAACTGGACCTCGTTCTGTGTGAGGGCAAGGGAAGGACATCTACAAAGCCCACCTGGCTGGACCCTCGTGGTGTAGTTATACCAGAGCTGGAAGAGACAAGGTCTGCTTGGATCTATCAAGCACCTCAGGGAAGGGGCCACTTCTCTGTCACCCCACACACTGGCTCTCACAGGACAGGGACTCGCTCAGTGCCAGTGCAGACACCAGCTTCAATCCAGCCCATGGGACTCCCCGCCTGAGCGTGGGCACCTGCCAGCCTGGTCAGAGCCACCTCCAGAACTCACCTGGCTGCCAGGCTCGAGGCCTGGCTCCTGCTGTCTCCTCCAGTTGTCCCCACTGATCTTCTGTCTCAAAGAACGGAGGCATTTGAAGCTGAGCCCCAGCTGACCCTGCTGCTGCTCCTCCTCCTCCTCTTGCTCTCTTTGGTGCCTGGCAGCCATCTGGGAGAGGCTCTGGCTGCCAGGGGGTGCTGGAAGCTGCTGGGGCTGGCTGGTTGCGGTAGCCTGGCCATGCAGAGCCTGTTGGTCCTTCCAGGCACATTTGCCGGCCCTGCCACAGAGGAATCAGCACAATCAGCTCACCCATTCCTCTAGCACAACACGGCCCACCCAGCTCCCAGGTTAAAGCCACCATCCTCAAGTGAAGGCGATAAGACACAGCAGCAAAAAGACACAGCAGCACCCAGCACTGATGCTGCTTTGCTCTGCCACAACCCTGTGGATACAACCTGAGCTCCGAAAGCCCATAAATCCTCCAAGGGGGGCAGGATCCGGCCCCTCTTCTCCCAGTGCCTCCCGCAGATGTGGCCAGTCCCTGTCCTGCTCTAGAAAAGCACGACCCTGCCATTTATCCCACCTACAGCTGTTCGCTTCCGGCCTTTTGGCACAGCTCTGCCTTTCTGCCTGTGGCCACTGCGGAGCCAAAGCCAGGAGCCAGCAGCCTGGGGCACGAGGCTTTAAAAGCCAAATAGCCAAGAGGTGTCAGTCAAGAGGAGGTTGTGTGGGTGCCTTTGCAGGGTGGTAGCTTTTTGGTGGTTTTCTCTCTTCCCTTTGCTGGCAAAGAGAAGGAAGACAGATCCAGAGCAGCCATGGGGGAAAAACCTCACAGGGCACAGGCCGTGACAATGACAATGGTGAGTCGGTCACCCAAGAGCTGGTTCCTGCAGTAAATTGCTTCCGGCAGAAACTGGAAAGATATCCATGGGCAGCCAGCAGACAGGAGTGGGATGATGAGGAGGAGAAAACTGGGATGAAACAGGACACAAAATGGCAATGTTGATGACTTGAGGGGCAGAAGTCCTCTGGAGAGGACGATGGGTCCATCCCCATGCTGATGAGCATGTCCGTGAGTTTGGGAGCACATCCGTAGCCATCACACTTCCCCTCTGGGCCAGAGGGGCTGGCAGAACCCTTCAGGTGACAGAGAGGCTCTATCTGTCCCTCCCAGTGCCCCCCAGACCCGGGCCAGCCAAAAGCCACTGCTGTGACCCCACAGGATCTTTCTATTTGCACTAACTTGGCCTGAACTGGTTTCTGTTCCAGAAAACTCATTTCCAGATTCCCTAGCTTCCTCCAAAAGTTACTTTTATTTCCTCTAAATCAAACTCACACTTCACAATAGACCATAAACACACGGCAGCAGCGAAAGGGAGGCAGATCAAATGCTGCTAACAGTTCCAACACATTCCGACCGTGGGACCACGGGGAGGACCACGCTGCTCTGGAGCCATCCTGAGCACAAAGCCCAGGGCAAAGCATATGGTGGAGATGCAGGTGAAGTTCCCAGAGCAGAAGGAAGTCTTGTGCCTGACCGTCTTTAGGAAGTGCTGCAAAACTCACCTGCCCCCTGAGAGCACCTCGCTCATACAGAGAAAGGCAAGATTCTACATCCCAGTTCAACAGAGGGGGAAACTGAGGCACGGACCACTACAACGACTTGTCCCAAGTCTCAGAATTCCTTCTGCACCAGCAGCAAGGCAGAACCCCTCACTGTGACCCTGGCACATGCTGTCTGCGGGGCCCAGCTCATGCTCCAAGCGCAGGTGCTACTTTATGGAGCTGCCACGCAGCCCCAAAGGAACTTGCTCTCCCCCTTAACATGTCGTTTTCTCTTCCCCTTCCGAGCAGCCACATCGCTGCACACAACTGGATAGTCTGAGGGTGCCTGAGGCGCGGATCCTCCCAGATGCTCAAGCAGTTAATTCCCAGTGCAGACCCCTGCCTATGTATTTGCAAATATATATTCCCCAGCAAATATACTGCAAATATATTCCCCAGCAGCAGGAGAAAAAGCATTCACCAAAGGTGCTGAGCACGGAGGGAACGAGAATGCCACAACCGAACCCTGAGCCAGCCACAGAAACCTCCAGCAAAGCCAGTCCCATCCCACTGAGGTTTTCAGCCTTCAGAACTTGCAGCAGGAGGAAGACACCAGGGCAGATCTGAGTGCTAAAGAACAGCAAATCACCCAGTTGGCTTCTCTGCAGCCTCCAAACCACCTTCATGGTGCGTTTCTTCCTCCCCAAACCCACCTGACATGGAGCTCTGATGTACCCACACCACCCTGGACGCCCCCTCCTTACCGGCGCTCCTCAAACAGAGCCGCCAGCTTCAACACACTCCGTTGAGTATTGGTGTCTCCCTCCATGGCACCGGCAGCACCCTCCTGGGTGCAAGGGAGCTGCAGGGGTGGGTGCTGATGGCTGCAGCTCCCTTCTTCTCTCCCCTTCTCTGCTTCGAGGTGTTTCTGGGCCTCAGGATGTTGTTTGGAGATAAGGATTTGCACCAGGCAAAGACCATCTGCTGTCCTCTCTGTGATGGGAGAGCTTGTTGCTGGGTTGGTCTCAAAAGGAAAGGGAAAGAGGAAGCGCGGCAGGTTGTAAGTGGGAGAAATGCTGAGAAAACATGGGGAATTTGTCCAGTCTGGAGAGACCTTGTCATGTGGCCCAAACTGGCGGCAAAACCAAGCCCAGAGCAGCCGGGGGAATGGGGCAAGGGTGCAAACTGGGCAGGAAGCCTGACCAGCTGCATGCTGTCTGCTGGGAGCCCCTGGCAATGGGGTGAGCTGTGTCCCACCACACGTTGCAAGCCCAGGGTGTCCCTCCAGGGCTGTGTTCGAGTCATAGAATCACAGAATGGTTTAGGCTGGAAAAAACCTTTAATGTCATTAAGTCCACCCATTCCCCCAGCACCGCCAGGTCCCCACTGACCCCTGTCCCTCAGCACCACCTCCACACAGCTGGGAAACCCCTCCAGGGATGGGGACTCCACCACTGCCCTGGGCAGCCTGGGACAGGCCTGGACAACCCCAACAGGCAAGAAATGGTTCCTCAGGGCCAACCTGAACCTCCCCTGGAAAAACTGGAGGCTGGTTCCTCTTGTCCTGGTGCTTGTTCCTGGGCAGAAGAGACTGACTACCCCCTTGCTCCAACCTCCTGTCAGGGAGTTGTTGAGAGCCAGAAGGTCTCCCCGGAGCCTCCTCTGCTCCAGGCTGAACCCCCCCAGGTCCCTCAGCCACGCCTCAGTACATTTGTCCTCCAGACGCTGCCCCAGCTCCGTTGTCCTTCTCTGCAGCCCCTCACCTCTGCACAGTCCCACTGCCGGGAGGGCTGGACGGGCCCTGCTGTGACAGAGGGAGGAGCGGGTCAGAGACCCGCCAGCACAGGCCCCACGGCCGCCCCCACTGTGGGTGCCCTGCTGGAGCCGACCCTCCGAGGAGAGCCCTCGGGAGAGCAGAGCACGGGGCACGGCCCCACCACGCCACATCTGCCCCTGCCTCTTCCCCGTCACGGCCTCGGCCGCCCCGTCCCCTCCCTCACACCGCGGCGCCCCATCTCTCGCCGCCGCTCCTCACACAATGGTTATGCCCGCGCCCGCCCCACCCGCGCCCGCCGCTCTTTACGCAATGGATCCGCCCTGCGCGGTGACGCAATGACGCACAGGGGGCCGCGCAGGCGCAGTGGCGGCGGCGGGGCCATGGCGGCGGCGCCGCTGGTGCCCCCGGCGGCGCGGGCGCCCCCTGGCGGTGCCGCGGGGCGAGCGGAGACAGACCCGGGACCGGGGGGAGCGACCCGGGCTGAGGGCGCCGAGGGGCTGTTCGTGGTGCTGGGAGCGGGGCTGGCCGCCGCCAGCCACCCTCTGCTCTACGTCAAGCTGCTTGTCCAGGTCCGGGCCGGCCGGGGGGGTGTGCGTGGGGGGGGCACCGGCGGGACGGGAACGCCGCGTATAATGGGGATCGGAACCCCAGTGTAATGAAGGGCGGGGGACCCCTATGTAGTGCCCCTATGGAGATGTCTTTGAGATGGGGACCACTCTATATAGAGCTCCTCCCCCTTTATAACAGGGGACACAGTGGTGGCACCTATATAAGGGGGGGACATCCCTATAGGAGGCAATGACTGTGCAACGGGAACCCCCGTATATAACGGGATGAGGTCACCCTGTGTCGGGGTCCCTAATAACCAGGAGGGTGAGGGCAGCTGTAAAGTGGGAAGCTCTATATAACGGGGGGAGAAGATACCTTCTACTGTGGGGGTCCCCTATAGGACAGGGAATAGACCCTATATAATGGAGGGATGAGGACCCCCATACAGCAGGGGCATCAGGACTCCCTCCTGTGACAGGGGATGGGGACACCCTGTAGAGTGGTGACCAGTATAGAAGTGGGGGTGATAAGGATGCCCTGTGCAATGGGGCCTCCTGTATAAGGAGGGGTGGGGAACCGCTATAGAATGGGTATCCTGAGAACCCCTCTGTAACAGGGACCACCATGAAATGGGAGGGTTGAGAACCACCCGTACCCTAGGGACCCCATGTGATGGAGAAGGAACTGCCGGTATCACGGGACTTCAATGTGTCTGAGGTGACGGGGTAGATGTGGCCCTTTGGCAGCTCACAGACTCCCGGGGGCCTTCGGGAACGGCGGGACAGGGGCAGGTGCCTGCTCACAGGGCTTCTCTGGCAGGTTGGGCATGAGCCACTACCTCCAACCGTTGGAAGAAACGTGCTGGGAAGGAAAGTCCTGTACCTGCCCGGCTTCTTCACCTACGGTGAGTGAACGTCCCTCCCTGCCAGCGTGAGGTCCTGCTTGAAAATGGGTCAGGGAGCTGCCCCGTAGACCAAGCTGAGCACTCCCACATCCCCTTGGGATCATCCCGAGGCTGCAGCGAGACGTAAACCACTACAACTAGTTGTAAGGCTGTCAGATTTACCTAACTGTTGTTGGCAACAAGGAGAGGGTGGCCTCGCCGTTGGTGCTGCAGCCCCTTCCCATGGCACAGTGCTCTGGATTTGCACCGTAGCAGAGGGGCCATGGGTTTGTTGCTGGAGGGTTCTGCGTGTGTTCGAGACAGCAAAGCGCTTTTCTTTGCTACAAAACAGCCCTGCAATAACTTGGCCCCCTGCCCTGCTCATACGTGTTGTAGATGAAGTCCTAAAAGGGAGAGAAATAACAAGAAAAGGGAAGTGGAGCAGCACGGGAGAGGCGGGGGAATGTCCTGTGACCTTGGGGGTTGCTTTCACAGCAGGTTGGCTGTAGGGAAGGGGAGCGCAGAGTCCTGCCAGATGAGTTGGGCTGATCCCAAAACCAGACAGCAGCACCCATGGGGTGGGGGGACCCAGGCAGGAGCAGCACCAAGGCACCACAAACCCGTCCTGGGGTGCCTGGGGCTGGAAACACTCTGGTGCTGCCCTTTGGAAGATGCATTTTCCAAAAAGACCTACAGTGATGGAGATGTGAGAAGCTTCCTGACTTGAGGCAGCAGAAGATGGGGGGCACGAGCAGTCAGTATCCACCACCATGCAGTGGGTTGTGTTCCACCTTGTTCCATCAGGGAGAAATTGGATCCATTGGCTTTTCTTTTGGCTGGAGAGCTGAGGAAGGTTCCCTGGGGGGGGCAGGAACTGAACCTGGGCTGGTGAGATCCATATTAACCAGAGTCCAACCCTCAGGGCGGAAGGATGAGGTGACACCACACAACACACGAGATGATCCCTCCCTGCCCCGGTCAATCCAAACTGCCTTGTAGCTCTTCTAGGTGAGCAAAACCAGCAAAAGATGAGAAATAGCCCCAAATACCAGAGCTGTCCTTCCAGGTTAGACGGGGAATTCTCAAGGATTCTTTGCATCCTATTTGAAATTTATTTATAATAAATCACTGAGGGTGGGACTGCGGAGCTGTGCCGAGCACTGGCGTGGTTTCGCTGAACACCGGAGGTGTTTGGGGTGTCCCCGCGAGTCGGCCGGTTCCCCACTGATGGCACCTGGTGTCTTCTTACCCAGCCAGACACATTGTGGAAGTGGATGGGAAAAGAGGCCTCTTCCGCGGTCTTACTCCTCGCCTCATCTCAAGCACTTTATCAACCATCACCAGGGGGAGCGTGAAGAAGGTAAAGGTCGGCTTCTCTCTCCATCAGTCAGCTTCACTGGGTCAGCGGGTGCTC
Source organism: Bucorvus abyssinicus (assembly GCA_009769605.1). Classification (NCBI taxonomy): domain Eukaryota; kingdom Metazoa; phylum Chordata; class Aves; order Bucerotiformes; family Bucorvidae; genus Bucorvus; species Bucorvus abyssinicus. The sequence goes on from CM020055.1 coordinate 3,948,813, forward strand.
CTGCAGCAGAACCAGGAGCCTGCACCCAGCCCGACTGCGCAGGGAAGCATAAAGCACCCATCCCTCTCCATCTCCTGAGGGCTCGGAATAGTCTCTGGGACTAATACCCCTTAGCCCGTACCCCTAAAACTTATCTTTTAAACAACTTTAATTTAATTTGAACAACCACTTGCCTTTTATCAGTTTTGTGACCCCTCCCTTTCCCTGTTTTACTTCCCTCTCCTGTGTTCCTTCTTGCCTGTTTTTCTTCCTCTCCCATCAGGAGCACAACTGCTCGTGGTTTCCTCCTCTCCTCAGGTGTCGAGGGGTCAGCGTCTCCATCAGTTCTGACTGTGTTTCTGCTCTCTCTGCTCAGGCCTTTCCACTGGAGGACATGGAGCACGTTTCAAACAAGGATGACGTGAAGACCTCCCTTAGGAAAGTGGTGAAAGAGGTGAGAAGTGGATTTAGCATGTTAACAAGCGAGCGGGGAGGTCGCATTGGGGATGTGGAAGCCCCGTCCCTGGCGGTGTTCAAGGCCAGGTTGGACGGAGCTTTGAACAACCTGCTCTAGTGGAAGGTGTCCCTGCCCATGGCAGAGGTTGTCCTGGGTGATCTTTAAGGTCCCTTCCAACCCCACCCATTCCATGACTCTAGGATATGATGATTCTACGTGCCTGGAGATCAAAGGAAGTTTAATCTGTGGGCTGTGGGTGAAATTACTCAGAGAGAAACTCTGGTTGAAAAGGTATTTAGTAGCCACTCTGTGTCCAGCTATGAAATACTCTGTAGGACCAGAGGTTTACCATGAGCAACAGCTTTCAAAAGAGGGACCCAAACTGGGTTTCACCACACTGAGGGAAGGGGCCTGACCTGTGTGGGTGGAGCAGCGCGGCTTTTCATACTGGTGTGGGCTTTTTTCCTCCCCTTCCCAGACATCTCACGAGATGATGATGCAGTGTGTGTCCAGGGTCGTCTCACACCCGCTGCACGGTGAGTCCTGTCCCCCTGTCCCACAGTCCCCTCCGGACTGAGGATCGCCCCGTCACATCTTCCTTCACATCCACTGCAGCCCAGACTGGGTTTGTTTCTTTGCCAGCCCTGTGTTTCTTTCCTCCCAGTGATCTCCATGCGCTGCATGGTCCAGTTCGTGGGCCGGGAAGTCAAATACAGGTGAGTAGCTGCAGCTCCGAAGGGTTTGGGCACATAGAAACATGAAGCCGGGAGTCAGCTGTGTCAGATGCTCCCGGGCATTGCAGGATGTGGGAACCCAGGAGGACTGAGAGACCAAAAAGGGGATCTGAGCCGTGGTTAGAGGGTGGGTGACCGTGGGCTGAGGGGACGTGGGCAGGACAGGGTTCTGGGGCTGAGAATCAGTTTAATCAAAGCATGTTATCTGCCATGGTTGTGGCACCTGCTCCCACAAAGCCAAGCAGAGCTCTTCTAGCTTCAGCATTCGAACAGTTGTCAGCAAGCTGAGCCTTGTCCCAGGTGTTATTGCGGGCTGGCACAGCACAGCCGCGACCCACCTTCACGGGTTGGGGAGAAGCAGCAGACCAGAGCTGCCCGCTGCATCGCTGACACAGTGGCTGGGGGGACACTGCTGTGGCTGGTGGCTGCAGAGGATGTGTGAAGCTGTCCTTGCACACTTAGAGCTCTTTTCCTCTCCTGGCAGCGGTGTGTTCAGCGCCATCGGCAGGATATTTAAGGAGGAGGGGATCCTGGGATTCTTTGTGTACGTGAGTTGCTGGTTAAATCCTTTCTCCCGTCATCCGAAGGTGCCAGTAGCTCTCGTGGCTGCTCTGCCAGCCGCAGAGTTGCGCTGAGCTCCCCCCATCTGAAGCCTTGTCTGCCCGCGGGGCTCTCGCATCAGTCCTGGGAGCACAGGTGAAACCTGCGCCTTGGACGGCGCTCCAGTTTGACCATTAAGTTTGCCCCAGATCTTCTCTTCAATCAAAGCCTCAGAGCCCAGAGAAAACCCTGTATTTTTTCTTTCCTTTCCTTTTTCCCCCGACACTTCTTTGTGTTTCAGTGAAGGGCCATTTGAAGCATTTGTTTGTGCAACAGGCACCGAGATCAAGTGCACCAGTACGACCCCTCGCTGAAATAAAAGCCAGGGCCTGGAGAAGAAGCACATTCCTCTGAAGAGCACGTGGGTGCTCGCAGTGAGCAGGTGGTCTGTGCTGGCGGCAGGAGCGTGATGCCCGGCTCAGCGGCCTCGCTGCCTGGACCGGGAGGAGCTGAAAGGCTCTTCCAGCCGCTCACGAAGCATTTTTTGCTTGAACCTTGAATTAACGCTTCTTGCCTTTTTTCCACATCCAGCAGAACCACCTGCTGCCTCCGCTCCCGGTGGGGAGAAAACTCACTTTATCATGCCAATAATATAAAGAGAGCTCTGAAATTTCAGGAGGAGTTTTCAGGCCTGAGGCCTTTGGCTCTTCAAAAACAAAATTTAGGCCTCCAGGTGAAACACAAAGGCATCAGGAAGAGGCAAGCAATCGCAGGGGGTCTCACCCTGTCCTTCCCCAAGGGGAAGGGGCCAGTGGTCTGCAGAGACCCCATCAGTCATGTGTTGCTGCATCTTCCTTTGGCAGCCCAAGGCTCCTCTGCTGAGGCAGCCCCAAACCTGCTCCGTTAAAGATAGGTTCCTCTGAGACGTTCTCTGTGTGTGGGGCATGGCCGGAGTGTGCTGCCCAGCTGCCCTCCCTCCCCTCCACCTCCCGAGGAGATAACGTGGAAGGAGCTGCTGCATTCCCTTCCTCCACATAAAATAAACACTGCTGGAGCCTAATTAAACTTAATAGTTCACAGGAAAGGCTTTAACAACCCAGAATGTCTCAGGAGGGCTCTGAAATTATGTGTTCTACACAACCCTGCGAGGAACTCCCTCTGCCATGAGGGGAACACAAACTGCACCCGTTGGACCAAATTGCTGCTTTCCTGCCCTCAGCCCTCCCAACGCAACCCCACACTCATCCACTCCCTTAAAATCGTGGTGATACACTCATTTCTTGTGGCCTTGCAGCACTAACAGCGGCACCCGCTCGCGCTGGGTGTGTGCCTGGCTACAGATAGCGACTTTTCAGGGGATGGACTCACCTTGCTTCCCCTCGCACCCGCAGGAGTCTCCTCCTTGCCGGCAGCTCCGAAACGGCTGCGCGTGGTCAGCTCGAAGGTGGCTTGGCCCAGCGCTGCCGGCACTGGGGTTTCTCCTGCTGGGTCACGTCACCGTACCTCACAGGCTTCACCGTTTGCCTGCCGCTGCTTCAGCTGTTAATGACTTGCCTTCTAAAAATATTCCTAGTCCAGCTCTTCGTGGACATCTGACTGGGCAGGAGAGCTGTGGCACGATGAATTTGGGTTCTTTAGTGCCCAGTCCTGTCCCAGCCCTCTGTTTCTGGGCTTTATAAAGCCCCAGTTGTATCTGCAGCAGCTCAGGAGTGTGCTTCAGGCTTGACTTGGAGTTAAAGGATTTTTTTACAAAGGCTAGATGCTAAATGCAAAGCTGACCATCTCTTTGGGACCAGAGAGCTTTGATTTCTTTGTCCTGTCCATTGCTCTCATGTACCACATGTTTTAAGCCAGCAGATCTTGTGTTGAAGGATCCTGCTCTGCTGGGCCCCTGACACCTTGGCTGCACCTCCAGAGCCACCAGGGCCTTGACAATACACAGGTTGTCTCCAAAAAGTATAAACCCTGACCCCAAGCAGGCGGAGCAGGCTGGGTCAGAGCATGCAGTCCCCATTGCAGACCGCAGCACGAGGGAAAACTGTTCCCCTGCCCCAAAGAGGCAGAATCGTGTTTGGGAAGAAACCAGTGACTCAGACTGGGGTGCTTGGAGGTGGCCGTTTCCAGCCCAGCAAACTCTCGTGCAGCTCTTGACAGGCTCATTTTGGGCAGAACCATCTGAACAGGCAGGGTTAAAACACAGCTGGTTCCTTTCACAGTGGAGCAACTGCACAGCGGGAGGGAGGTCTGCGCCCGGTGCCTGCAGTGCTGCTGAAGCGCCTGAGAAGTGAAAAAACCCTGGAAACACTGTTAGTGTTTTAGTGCTGTTAGCTGCAGAAGCTGGGGCTGCTCGTGCTGCTGGGAGCTCCAGCCTGTGGGTCCATGAGGGCTGTAAGGCAAAGCAGCACTTCACCCTGTGTCCTTGTGCTCCCAGCTGGCAGCTGGGACTGGGAAAATCAGAGGGACTGGGCTGCTGCCCCCAGTTCATCCCTCTTTGCAGTGGAGCAGGTTTGGCAGGAGCAACCCCCCTCATTTTAATTTCTCAAAAGAGGGAGGTTCCAGAGATGAACTTCTCATTCTGAAGAGCATCTGCAAAATGAGCTTAACAGAACCGCCTTTGTCTGTGTCTCAGAGCAGGAGCTGGGCCAAGCAGGGCTTTGGGGTAGAACAAGGGGACTCGGCTGAGTCGTGCCCAAACGACAGATCCTAAACTTCCCCCTCCAGAGCATCCCCTGGCTGGAGCAGCTGGCAGCACACGTAGGACTGTGTTGGAGGCCAGGAGAACGCTTCCCTGAAATCTCCCCATTTGCTTTCTGTTCCTCCCGAAGTGAAGATGCACTTTGGGGGACTTGGGTGCGCTGGTGGTGGAGGGAGGGCTGGGTGCCGGGACCCTTCTGCACCTCACACCCCTCTTTTTGCCGTTGCAGCGGTTTAGTGCCCCACATCCTGGGGGACGTCATCTTCCTCTGGTGCTGCAACCTCTTGGCTCACTTCATCAACACCTACGCAGTGGACGATAATGTGAGTGGAAGAGCCTGATGGAGGGTTTGGGGGTCCCCCACCAGGCACCTGCAGTTGTGGGGTGTTAACGGGAGGTTCACGGGCAGTTTAACACCAATAGACACTGGGCTTTGGATGAAACACTGTGAAGTGCTAAAGACCAGTGTCTGCCCAGGGCCGTGTTTCAGCTGCAGTTTGGGGGATCAGGTTTAATAATGTCTTCCCCGATTCTCTGCTTTCCGCTGCCTCCCCCTGCCCCACACCCTTCATCTCTGGCTCACAGGGATGTCGCATAGTGACAGTGACAGTCTGGTGTCATCCACTCCCTCCACAATCCCTTTGGTTTCTCTTTCCAGTTCAGCCAGGCATCGGTGATCCGGAGCTACACAAAATTTGTGATGGGGGTACGTAGGCAACTGCCACTTTATTTATGAGGATAACTTTGCTCTGATGCAAAAGCTGGAAATAGCTTTTCTGACCTGATGAACATTAGAGGCTGCCGGTTCTCTGTGCTTTCAGATCGCTGTGAGCATGCTGACGTACCCCTTCCTTCTCGTGGGAGATCTCATGGCAGTGAACAACTGTGGGTATGTCCGTCACACTGAGATCTAAGGCTTTCCCTTCCTTTCTGCCAGCCCCTTGTTGTCTGTTCCTCTGCTAACGATCGTAAAGCTTTCATACAGAACCGTAAACGGTGTTGCACCTCGCAGAGCTGGCTCGTTTCCTGTCCCAGGTTGCTTATAATTTTAGATCAGAGGGCACAGACAAGAACAGCACAAAAGCTCAAGTATAGAGCAATAGGGAGAGTCGTGGTGGTGTGTGTGGTCCCAGCTGAACACGACCGGAGGCAGAGGAGATCAAAGGGACCGTGCTGGCTGCAGGGAGCAGCAGGAGGGAAAGCAAAGCCCTTAGTGCAGCGATGGGTGCAGCCAGCAGCGGGACCAAGCGTCCTTCCCCGATCCCGCTGCTGCCAGAAGCCTCCTGCATTCGTGTTTATGGGATGGGGCTGCATCCAAGCTGCTGGTTTAGCATTTTCTCAGTATCTGCTGAAAGGCTAGATACAGTGTATGGTCCTGGACTCTTAACGTACCCAGGTAAAGCTCCAGGGGTAATTAAATTACATGATCTGTTGCATTGTAATTAACGAGCTGGTCATTTGGCCCTCAGCCCAGCACAGACACTGCCTCTGTGTCTTTGCTTACACTCGCTGCTGCTCTTGTGTTGCCTGTCTGGAGAACGTGACACACGTACAGACCATCTTGGCTGTTTCTTGTTGCCGTGCAGGTTGCGTGCTGGCCTCCCGCCCTACGCTCCCGCATTCACGTCGTGGATCCATTGCTGGAGGTATCTTAGTGCTCAGGTGAGGGAGTGGGGCTCACACGGGGCTTTGGGCTCCCTCTGCTCCTTCCCAAGGTCTCCAGCACTGCCCAGAAAGTGCCTGTGCTGCATCCTTGACATGTTCCATAACCTCTTTCCATCCCTCCAGTTCTGGCACTGGTACCAGGCATGGCAGGACTGGTCTGCCCATTATATGCCCTGGGTTTGCAGCCTGCAGACTTTTAACCAGTGCATTGCACACAGCAAAGGAAGGTGGCTCTGCCCCCTCCACCCTGCCTTCTCCTCCGCAGCAGCCCAGGGTGCTCAGGCCTCGCAGCCCTGCAGTGGGCACAAGTCAAGCCTTGCCAAACCAGCTGTGGCTCCTTGTGGGGTCTTGGCACGGCCACCCTGAGCTTCTGCTCTCTCTCCTCAGGGACAGCTGTTCCGCGGCTCCAGCCTGCTCTTCCGCAGGGCACCCGCGCCAGCTGCCTGCTTCCCCCTCGACTGACTCCTCGACGGGGAGAGGTGATGAACCTGGACTCCTCAAGAAACCCTAAGCTTGTTTCGATATATGTATTTTCTTTTCTTTCCAATCCGAAGTCCGTGGTGCCAAAACAAGACACCTCTCCAGCAAGGCCAGCAGCAGGCTGGCTTCTGGAGACCTGGCTTCAGGCTCCAGCTGGACCAAAGCTCCATTCTCATGGCTGTCTTGACCGGGATGTGTAGCAGAGAGAGCAGAGGCACGTTGTCGTGTCTCTTTGGTCCAGACTGTAGCTCTGGAGTTGCTGGGGAAGTCTGGGAAACCAGAAAACACCAAGGAGAGAGCTCCAAGACACAGGGGCAAAAGACTGCTTCGTTCTGCCCAAGCTGAGCAGCAGCAGGAGATCCACGGTCTCCTGGCTGGGAAGGCTACGCCAGCTGACCAGCATCCCGCCTCTCTTCTGGAGAGGACAAACATTTGTGTGGCAGGTTCTGTGACCCGTATTTAAGCTTTCAAGGGTACCTGAACACCCCCTCCATAGGCACCAAAGGGAAATTACAGCATCCAAACAGAAAAAGGGAAAAAGAACCCTGCTACGGAGTGGTACAGCCCCAAAGAGGGGCACAGCTCAGCTCCAGGGCAGCGCTGGGCCTTGGGCACAGAGAGAGCTCCTGGGGAGGAACATGGTCACTGCTTTGGGAAGGCTTTTTGCAGCAGGACAGGCTGGATTTAGGATCCACCCAACAGAGCTGCTGGGTGTCACCCGGGCAGGCAGCCTGGGCACATTTCTTGGGGGAGATGATTGACCTTGGGTTGGTCAGGCAGGATTGCCTGGCACAGCGTGGCCCAGCCGGCAGAACCACGAGCCCCAGCCAGGCTCCTGCCGTGCCCGAGTGTTGCTGATGGACGTGGATCTGCACAGCAGTGCCTGGGTTCGCCTCACAGGAGGGACACTCAGTCCGTCGTGGTCTGGAATATAGGGATAAACCTTGGCCCTGGCCAAAGGCTTGCAAGGCTTCGCGGCCAAGGGCTCCTCAGGCACACGGCAGCACAGCTGGCTCTTGTGTAACAGGGCAGGATTTATCCTCAGCTCCCCAGGCAAGAGTTTGTTTGCACCAGTCTGTGCTGCCGTGGTGGCCAGGCGGATTTCCCCTGCTGCGGTCCCCCCATGAAGCAGTCTTTTGCACTGAGGTGTTACTGTGCTCCCTGGAAAAAGGTTTTTGGGGTCCTTGAGCAGGTTCCCGTGTGCTGCTGCAGCAGCAGCTGGGGTCATACCTCACCCTGGTGCTGTGGGCACCCCAACCTGCCATCACATGGGGGTTTTCCTCCATCAGATAGGTTCGATCCACACCTCCCAGCCAGGGCTTGCAGGAGAGTGCTGGTACATGCTGGGACCAGCAGCCCCCACCCTGCTCCCTTCGGTGTCGTGAAGTCGGTCCTGTCTGTCCCCCCATCCTCCCGCACAGTCTGTGTTGCAGTGACAGACGTTAACTAACGCATGGCCCCGCTCCCTAACACCAGAGATGATTTCAAGGAGGATTTAACTATGCTCCAAAATACAGCTGTAAAACAACTCTGGGGTGTTTCTTCTTTCAAAAAGTTGCTTGGGTTTTTTTTTCTGCATGACAGGCTCTCTCACTTGGGGAAGGTTTCAGTTTAAGACAGGCACTTCCTTTGGTTTCCTCCCCAACACAGGGGCTAAACCAGCTCTTGCAGACTCAGACTCTCTGCTCTTCTTCTCCCCCACGGAGGGTCGGCAGGTTTGGGCTGAGCAAACTGCATTGGGGGCACCTGGAGCGAGGGTGGAGGCAGCAGTGGGCTTGGCTGCTGGACACAGTCATCATGAGAAGAAGGTTTTGGAATTAAAATTGACCCTGAGCTCTTCTGGAAGGGGTGAGAGAGACCTTTCGCTGCTGTGGGGTGGGCTCAGCCGCTCTGTCCTCCTCCACCGGCTTTTTATCACATCAGCTGGTTTCTTGCCTACCTTGACACTGGGCATGGCTCGTCCCAGCTCACACCCCTCTGCCCCTACCCTCAAAAATTAAGGACGCTTCTTCTGGTCACACGCCTGTAAGAACCCCCCACCCTGCGCACAGCCCAGCCGCTGCCATGAAAAGCACCATTTCCTCTCCTTTGAGGAATTTCCAGAGGAATTTACCTAAATCTGCACCAGACCAAGCATCCCGCCAGCAATTTCTGCCCAGTTCACTGGGCCCCACAAACCTTGCTGCAACCACAGCACTTGAATGTAGTTTTTGGTCAGTTTAAATGGTAACCAGGTTTCAGAGCCATCAGTGCCCTGCCTTACCTTGAAGCAGGGGCTGCCATGCCCAGGAGGATTAAATGTTTCCTTTACTCCAGGATGATCAGGTGTTTCCTCACCTCCTCCCCTGTCTCACCCTGCTGCTTCTTGTCCCGGGCTTCACCAGAGGTGTTCTACCACCAGAGGTGCACCAGGAGCAGCCCAGGAGACAACCCAAACCCTGGCCGAGCATCCCCCTCCCTTAAATTGCCGCCCCCTTAGCGGGTGCCCAGCCCTGCAGCTGCTGCTCATGGAGCTCAGCTGGTGGGACCAGCCCTGACCCCGCAGATGAGGCGATCGGGGTGAAACCTGTGGTCAGGAGAACAAATGAAGGGCTGGAGGAGGAGGTTTGGGTCTGGCGCCCGGGATGGAGCCAGGGATTTCTTGCACACGCAGCCCCAGCGCACCCCTGTCTGCCCAGGAAACAAACTTGGGATTAAATATTGACTTTCCTCTGCACAAAACCGGGATGGGTGGAGATCGCTGCTGCCCTGTGCCCATGCCGTTTATCAGCCCTCGGTGGAAAACGAGATTGTCGGGACTTCGGCCTCATTTGCTCCCAGCTGCCGGGGTGGGGAGAAGGAGGCAGCGACCGCAGCCGGGAGAGGGAAACTCAGGTCAAGGCTGCCCTGAGTCTCTGCAGGGCCCAGACGCTTGAGTTCGGCAGGATCTGGGGAGCAACAAGGTGCTGGTGAAGCCCTTGTGCCCGCGGCAAGTGCAGCCGAGCCTGCACCGATTGTATCGTCCTTTCCTTCCCCCCTGCAGAGCCGTCCTGCTAAAGACCCTCCAGCTAGAGCCAACCCCCACCCAGCCGCGCTGCTCTCCCCGCTGCGGGGAGACCTCTCCGAGGGCTGCACGGTGCCCGTCACCCAGGGGTCTGGTCAGCGGGAAGGCCAGGGGCTGCTGGTCCCCCTCGCCAGCCCTCGCCAGTGCCGGCAGCGATGGAGGGGCCCCGTCTTGCGGCCGCGCACGAGGAAGTGCCCCTGCGGCGCGGCTGCCCTCGATAAGGCTGTTTGCGCTGTTCTGCCGCAGCGCCGAGCTCCACGTAGGCAAATAATTATTTAAAAAAAAAATATATAAAATAATAACCCTCCTGCCGCCGGGGAGGTGGGACCGGCTGGTGCCAGGAAATGCTCCGGGTGGGGACTTGGACCGGCCCCAGGCGGTGTGGTGGCCCTGGACCTGTCCCCTGTCTTTGCACAGCGCCGTCCCCCAGCATGGCCTTCACCCAAAGCCGGGGGTTATGGAGGAGCCGGGTCCTGCTGGGTTCCTCCCCGCTGGACAAGGAAACTCCTGGCTGGAAACAAGGAGAAAAGGCCACAAAGAGCTCGGCGTGAAGCTCGGCGTGAGGCTCGGCGTGGTGGCCTGACCTGCCACGCTGGCCCTGGCAGCTTCGTCCGCTGCTGGTGGCTTGTAAGAGGAGGGGAAGAGCTGCCTTCCATGCTCCTGCTTGCCTGCTGCGGGCCCTTTTGTGGGGAGAATCCCCTCAAATCCCCCCAAGCTGAGCCACCCCATCGCTCCCGGGATGGCAGCGCTCTGGGAGGGGGAGCTGGCGGTGTTTTACCCCACCCCACGGAGACCCCAGGCCTTGGGGGATAGAGGCGGCGGCCCAGGCTGGCCGGGGTCAGCCCAGGTGCTTTTCCCCGCGGCCGCCGCGGGCCCCGCACACCTCCCTCGGTGCTTGCACGGTGCCGGGCCCCTCATCCTGGGGGAGAAGCAGGAGGCCCAGAGAGCCGGGAAGGGGGGAGAAGCCTCCCCGGCTTTCACTGCCGCTTCTCCCCGCCGCAGCGACCCGCTGGCCGGGACAGCGCGGTGAGGGTTGGCACCGCTGCGGCGGCAGCCGCCGTCCGGGGCGCCGTCCCTCGCTGGGAACGTGTTAATTCTTTAATCTGGAGGAATGGAGTTTCTCCCTTAAAAGCCGCCTGCGCGGTGCGGCTCTTGTCAAGCTGCCAGAGGAGGCTGGAGCAGCGTCACATGCCGCAAAGTTTTACAAGGCGAGCGAGCCGTCTGGGGAGAGGGACGGCGAGGGGACAGGCGCACGCACGCAGCCGGACGCGCACGCGGAGAAACCTCCTCCGGGCTCCCTCCGGCTCCGATCCCAACGTTTATTATGGTTTTTTTTCCTCCTTTTTTTTTTTTTTCCTCTTTTCGGAAGAACAAAGACTTTGGGGTGGGTTGGCGCGGTTGTTTTCCCGAGGTTGGTGTCGGTGGATGAAGGGGGGGAAGGAGGCCGGAGGCGGAGGGGGGAGCCGACAGCTCGACCGCGAGAAAGTCCCGAATTTCCCCGGCCGAGGAGGTCTCCAGCAAACTTGGAAGAGGAAAGAACGGCGGGGCGGGGGGTGGGGGGGAAATAATTAAAAAATAAAATATGGTGACGTCACTTGGAGCAGGGGTGCCTTCCCCGCTGCCTGTCAGATGCGCCTGAAAAGAACAGGGCAATAAAACAACAGCCGCCTCTGTCTCCCTCGTTAAACACGGCGCTAATTGGATGTTAATTTCTCCTTGCTCTTCTCGCTGCTCGATTGTGAGGGCTCTGCCTGGCTCTCCCGCTCGCGCTTGCTTTCTTTCCTGTTGCAATGCTCTTGGCAGCTCCGAGGGACTCCGGACCGCGCGCTCCCCTCCCGCTCGTGGACTGGAATAATTCAGGAGCTGGGAGAATTAAAAAAGACGAGGCGCGGGGGCGAACGGTTCAGAAACGGGGCGGGCGCGATGGATTTCGAGAGCTACGCTAATCTCCCCGTTTCCCGTGCATTGTCCTGCCGACTTGGAGCTATTCTCTTGCCATTTGATTTCTCTTCCCCCCCTTTCCCTTCGCGTTGGGTTTGGGCTGCCGGGAAGAAAAAAAAAAAATTACATTTGAAAAATACAGAAAAGCATAAAAAAAAAAAAAGAGAAAAAAGGCCAAAAAAAAAGAGAAAAAAGGCCCCAAAAGAGAAAAAAGGCCAAAAAAAAAGGCAAAAAAAAAAAAAAAAGCAAGCATGGTTCAATGACGACAAACCCCCAAACCTCCTCCCAGCTCCCCCCGTCTCGCCGCGCCGCCTAACCCCTGCGTGGAAACAGGCGTTTTAGGGAGCCGGAGCAGGAAGTTGTTGTTCTCGGTCTTGCCCAGGTCATCCTTAAAGGGTATGTGTGCAAGGGCGGCGGGCGCGCGGGCTCGGCGGGCGCCCGGCGGCGGTTGGCCGCCCCTGGCGTTGCCCCCCGGTTGACGAGGCGGGTGAGCAGCGGAGGGGGAACGGGGGGCCGGGCGCTGTTTTGGGGGACGCGAGAGGGGCCCAAGGGACAGGATGGGTGGGGGAGCGGAGGGGAGGGAGCGGGAGGCGGCGGTGGGGGGAGAGAGCGCGAGCCGGGGAGTAAAGTCCTACCTGGGATCGGTGCCAACTTCCTGCAAAGGGTTACAGACCCGCGGCTTTGAGAGCCCACCAGAGGCGAGTGCGCTCTTGTCACGGTTCCAAGGCGAGATGAAGGCAGCGGGAACAGGTACAGCAGATGCCGAGTGGCCTCGTTTGCCCGCCGAGCCGCGGCTTTGGCTCGGTTTAAACCTCGCCGAGGCGGAGGCTTCGCTTCTCCCGCCGGCGGGGGCCTCGCCATCCCGGCACGAGGCCGTCGGGGCCGTCGGGTGCCAAGGGTGGGCTGCGCGGGGCGGCGGTGGGGGGGGTCGCGTGCATGGCGAGGGGGGGGCTTCCGCCGCGCGTTCGCCTTCTCGCCGTTTGGATTAACATGCGGAAGATGCGCCTGTCACTTTGCTTACTGTCAGCGCCGGCTCGGGGATGGGTGACGGCTTTGTTCGGCGCGGCCGGGGGAGCGGTGCCAACTCGGACTTGGCAGGCGACGCCGGGTGGGCAGGGAGAGGGGGACGAGGCGGCGGGAGCGGCTGCCGGGGCGGCTGCGGAGGGACGTGGCCGCAGGCCCGCGTCGGAGCGCGGCGGCTCGCTGGCGGCGCGCGCCTCCCTCTCCCTCCCTCTCTCCCGCGCTCGCCCGCGCCCAGGCTGGTGCAGACAAAATGAAAACGTGTTTTGTTTTGTTTTTTTGGCATCTCCCCAGCAGCGCTACCAACCCCGGCCGCCCCCCCCTCGCTTTCTCCGGTCCCTTCCGCAACCCGCCGCGAATCCCCTTTTACAATCGACACAACCCAGGTGCCAGGGCAGCGGAAAGAATAAAAAGGCCAAAAACACCCCCTGGCACCCAACCGCCCCCGATCCGCGCCCCTTGGCAGCGACTGCTCCCAACGCTCCGCCATGGCGGGTGGGTCGTTGTTTGTGTATATTTCTTTTTTGTCCTTTTTTTTTCCTTCCCCCCCCCCGTCGGATCCCTCCCGGGTTGGGTGTGTGTGTTCCTACTGAAGGACCCACCGCCTCCTGTCGTGCTAAAGCCGGGAAGGAGGGAGCCCAGGGCTCATTTCTGCCTGGACGCTGGGGCGGCGGGCGAGGGAGCTGGCGATGGAGGGCGCCAGGAGGGGCACGGCCACGTGGGAAAGAGCCCGGAGGGGCGGAAAAAAAATAATCCACCTCCCCAGGCCTTTTGTTTAACCTGCGTCGATGCAAAGCGAGGTCTTGGCTTTTTTCAGCCCCCCCACCCCGTGCTTGGGTGTTTTCGAGCCCAACGGGGCGACTTTCTGGAGCGGGCGGTATCGGAGGTTGATTTTTTGGGAGGCGGCGGGCTCGTCCCGCGGGCGCGCGGCTCCGAGTGCAGGAATTCCTGCCAGCTCGCCTTTGTGCCAGCCTCCGTTGGCCTTGGGTGTCTTGTTCGGATGGAGCCTGGCATCCAGGCACCGCCCATTTCTTGGCGTTGAGCTGCGAGGAGAAGGGAAGGGGAGAGAGCGAGCGAGAGAAGGGAAAAAAAAAAGCTGTCTCACTCAAACTGGCCTTTCTCGGAAAAGGATCCTTCCCCGATGATTGTCCGGATAAGCGGAGCTAAATCCAGCCACCACTCCACAACAAAACCACTCTCTTCCACGGTGCGTCTCTCTTGCTGCCTTGGTACGAAATCGAACCTCACTCTTAATTTTGGGTATTTTCTTTTTCGTGCGTGCGGTTGGGTTTTGGTTTTTTTTTTTTTGCCTTTGATTTGAAATAACGTTTCGTTCCTCCAGTTACTCAGTCGCTTTGTTGTTGCTGTAACCTGCCTTCTCCCCGAAACCCCCTTCCCATCGAGTCCTCCGGCCCTTGGTGCTAAAACATCCGACTTTAAAACTGGTCTCCTATAGAGGGATGTATAGCAGAGAGGCAGCGTCTGGAGCAGGACCGGAAGGGTGATTTCTCTCCCTGCCCTCACCCCGCCACCCGGGACGTCCCCGAGAGCCGCCCAGAGCTGGGCGCGCGTCTCGCGGGCGCTTCTTTAGTTCCCCGCCGGGCGCCGCCGAGGCGGGGAAGAAATATGTCGAATCATGTCGGATTTGCAATTCAACATGGCAGCCGCAGCTAACGTGGTGGGAGCTCGGAGCGGCGGGCAGAGCGGCGGGCACGCGTGCTCTCGGCCGGCCGTGCCAGCGCGGGGTGGGGGCATGGGAAGGGCGGAAGGAGAGGGAGGGAGGACGGGAGGGAGGATGCCCGGGCGAGGTCAGAGGAGGAGGATAATTTTATTTCGTTTTGGGGGGGTGAATCGCGCCAGGAGCGATTTGGGAAGGAGGGAACTCAAGCGGTCTGGTTTTGTCAGCGTTAACTGTTTAGAAGCTGGCTGGTTTTTCACGCTGGCGTGGCGCGCCAGGGCGGGCGGCAGGGCCGGGAAGATGCCAGGGAGCAGGGCGGGCGGCTCTGCCGGTCCTGGCGGGCGAAGCTGGCCGAGGGGCGGCTCCGGCGGCAGCTTTTCCCAGAGCGATGGTGGCCTTTAGGCTTTGGGGATGGCCCGAGCCGGGGGCTGCTGGGAGGAAGCAGCTTTGCGAAGGCACCGGGACAATTACTGGGGCCGCTCGCAGCCGCGCAGCGCCTCCCGCCTCGTGGAGGTTCACGCCTCTCCCCTCGCACCCAGGCGAAGTTTGGCACCGCCGCGCCAAAGCTCTCCAAGTCCGTCCGGCCGTAACCGAGCCCGGGGGTTTGGCCCCAGCGCGCGTGAACCTGCCCTCTTTCTGTCAACCTTAATTTAGGCCCCTTGGGGATGCAACAAAAGCGGCTTGTTTGCAGGGCAGGGTCCTCCTTCCCGGCCACGGTGCGCTTCGCTGGCACTCGGGAGCCGGGAAAGCCAGCTCCCCTCCCTCACCAAAATTTTTCCTTCTCTTTTTGCGGATAAGAGGCTCACCCTGGCCTCCTCCCTCCTACCTCTTTCGGTGGGTGACGCATGGCCCTACAGTAAAGCCTTCGATGTGGCCACGAAGTACCCGAACGCCCCGGCCCTGCTTCGCCGCTGTGACTCGCCACCTCCCAGAGAGCCTGTCATGGGTGTCTCACATCTTCCTGGCCCCGCAGCGAGCGGCGTGGCCTCGTGCACCGAGGTTTGGCAGCCACGCCGCCGGGCTCTGGCTCCGAACCCTGCCGCTCGCCAGTGTGCCCTTCGGCACAGCCGGGGGAAGGTTTCCACAGCCCCCGCGGCTGGTTTGGAAGCTGAAGCTCCCTCCCGAAGCTGGGGGCAGCTGGTTATTCGTGGGGTCTGACCCCCGAAATGTGTTGGGATGGGGTCTTCAGCGAAGCGTGTTTACACCCCGGGTTACATCCAGACCTGCACGGAGAAGGCAGCACGAGTGTTTTGCTCATCAGTCCAGCTTTCTCCTTGCAGATCCTTTGTACAAACGGGGGCTGGGGTGAAACCGGACCTTGCCCCTTTGCTCCCACTCCCTATTGCTTCGCTGGGAAAAGCTGGTGGAGGGCAGGTAAAAAAAAAACCCGCTGGAGCTCCAGCGGGCAGCCCGAGAAGAGAGAAAGTCTGAACTTGAGCAAGACACTTCTGACGTGTCCTAAGCAAAACATCTGGCACCCCTGGAAGAACCATCCAGCCAAGGGACGCAGCTGTTTTATTCCACAGCTCGCAGCAAAATAGGGCTCGTGCTTCCAGAACATGGCTCAGCAAAAAGGATGAATTCTTGAAATTGGGAGTTGGATCTTTCTGCTCTTTGTGGCCTTTGACTGGTGAGTTTGCTCTCGGGCTGCTCTGCTGCAAGCTCTGCTCCATCTCCGGGTGGGAGACCAGGAGCTTTGCTCCCAGGCTCGAGCCTCCTTCGGCTGCTACAACCCCCTGGCAGTCAGCAGAGCCACTCTGGATTCGCCCCGACATTCCTGAGAGCAGGATCGGGCCTCCGGGTTTGTCGAGGGTGGCTCTGGGAAATTTCATTTTCTTAAAAGGGCCAGGTTTGGCCAAGCCACAGTTTGGATCGTGATTTCCTTTTGGCTTTTTCCTTTAAAAAAAAAAAAAAAACCAAAACCAAAAAACCAACTTGGAGCAAAACTTGCATTGGTGAAAATTGCCTGATGTACCCTTGCCGAAAACTCCGTGCTCTGTGTCTCCACCAGCCAGACCCGAGAGGACCAGCTTCCCCCATGCTGGGCCAGCCACGTAATCAGCTTCGCCATCCAGTGACCACTTCTGGTGGGAAAGAGGGCGTGAAAGGCGTCGAGACTGAGTCTGGCCTTTGGGGGCTCTGTCCTCAGCCTTTCCACTCATCAGTCCGGGGGGTTTGGGGGCACAAGCTGAATGGGATCCTTGCAGAAACACGGCCACGGGAGAGCAGATGCTCGTGGCTTCATGCGGCATGGGGGACCCATGAGGGACCTGAATCTGATTCACCCTCCGTACCACTCCAGAGCTGCTCCTCAGAAGAATCAATATCATTTATCTTCCTTCCTGTAATATTTTTCTCTCTCTCTGCCACCTCTTTGACCCCCTAATTTCCCTCCACTTTTTTCTGTAGCACTGGTTTGTTGTGGTGGAGTTGCTCCTGGCTACCGTTTATCTTTGACGTTACTTGGCTTCTGCGGAAGGTGAGGTCCGGGAGGACAAAGCGCGGGCGGCCAGTTTGTTATTGTAGGGTTGCTCACGGACACTGAGCTGTGCTGTCTGGCTTTGAGGTTGGAAAGCCCACGAAATACGCTGGGCTAGTGCACGCTGGGTTTGGAGTGCCAGGGTCACACACGAGATGGTCCTGGCCACTGAAAATGGAAGAGAAGTAGCCCATCAAAGGTCACAGCCAACACACTGCATGAAGGGAGGTCGGTGGAGTCTTAGAGGCAGGCGTTACAGCATCGTGATGATGACAACCAGCTATGACCCCGTTTGTAGCACCCTGTGGTTTTGGGAGGGCCATAGCCAAGCTGCGGGGCGGTGGCTTTGCAAGCACTTCTCCCGCTCGTTCCCACCGTGCTGTTCTGTCCCTTGGCTGCTGCCAGCACGTCAGCGTCACTGTCCTGCTGGGCTTGGGGACCAAGGACCAGCACAAGGGAGATGGATGTGCATCCCAGTGCAGCCCCGGCCCATGCAGGACCGGGCAGGAGGTTTCTCCTCACCTGAAAGGCCATGACAAGCGTTGTGCTGCTTCCTCCTCCTCCTGCCGGCCTGAGGGCTCTATGGGGCAACCACGGCCACCTTTGCCTTGGTTGACTGTTCAGTCAGGATCTTCAGGGTCTGGTTTGAACTCATGGCATGGCCTGTGCTGATGTTTTAGTGTGGAGACCTGAAGCAGCTTCAGGTGGGCAGGGAGGTTCTGGGAGTAGCACCAAGAATTCAGGGAGTGGTTCTCCTTTCCTTCAGTCTTGGCTTGCTTGGCACTGAACACTGGCTCTGCCGAGGGGAATGGAGGTCACAGGGGCAGCACGTGGCATTCCAGCACGTGGCATTCCAGCACGTGGCACCAGGATGGCAGTGGAGCAGGCAGCAGGATGGGAGCAGGCTAATTTGCTTGCACCAGGTTTGACAACAGAAGCCTGAGGGTAGGAATGGAGGTACCCTGGGCGTGCAAGCAGAGAGGATCCCAAAAAGCCTGACTTGGAGCAGCGGCTTGGGTTATAACATTTTTCAAGTAGGCTGCGGTCCTCACGTGGAGACTCCACCAAACGTCAGGGCGGGTGCTGATACCAACATGATCAACAGCTTAAATTTCTGCACATCTGCTCCCAGGGCTCCCGGTTGAGGAAGAAGGATTGAGCTAAGACCCTGGGAGCTGAGATGCCTGGGATCGTCCCTCCAGCCGTGCTGCCCTAGGAGCCCATCACTGTGGTTGAAGAGAGCTGGGGTGGACACAGGGTACACCAGTCAAGGAGTCTAGGAGGGTTTTGCTTCTTTCTCTGAGCTGGCACTGCACAAAGCCACTCAGGTGATGAAACCTGACCACTCAGCATGCTTCAGGCTCCCAGGAATAAGAATACAGCTAAGGTCTCCAGCATCACCTCCCAGTTCAGTCTGGCCGGTTGTCCTACAGCCTGCTGGGGGATTGCCTCTGCTGTTTTCAGGCTGCAAAAGCTCCATCTCTCCCTGGCTCCACCGGCCGCGTGCTGCTCAACACATGGCTAAATCTATCCCAGAAGCAGCTACATCTCAGCAGAGACGCGGAGACACACGATGTGTCGAAGCCCAATGCAGTCTACGTTGCACAACTTGCTCTCGATAGTCTTGAAATCTTCCCGGCTGTTCAGAGAGGCAACGGCAAGAGAAGAGTCTGGCAATGAGCCCCCAGAGCAGGGAACCAGGAGCTGGTGGAGCCTGGCGGGGCGCGAGCGGACGGCCAGGCCAGGCCCCTGCCCAGGGGCTGGGTCCAGCCGAGCCGGCTGCAGGAGCTCCCATCTGGATCTCAGCTTTGCAGTCTGGGCCCTGCCCTGCCTCCGGGATTAGCCGAGATGTGGTTCCCAGGCTGGGGGAAGGGGCTGATGAACAGAGACAGGATAACGAGGCAGGTAAGGGCTTCCTGTCCTTCAGGGCTCCGGAGGAAATCCTGCAGCTGGTGAATCTGGCTACGATTAGCGTCCATTTCTCCCTGCATAATCCACCCATCTGTTCATCCTCGCACATCACCAGTGCACGCCCCGTCGCAGGCAGACACCTCCCAGGCACTGTTTTCATCTGTGCCCGCCACGGCCACTCCAGGCGGGCTGAGGACAAGGGCCGCTCTGAGCCGTGGGTGCCGTCACGGCGTCTGCTTCCTCTCCCCACCCAGCTCAGCAGTGTAGGTGAGGGCAGAGGGAGCCCCAGAGAGCTGCAGCCAGCAAACCAGCTACGATTGCTGCGAAGCGCAGGACCAAGCCCAGGAAAAGCCTCTTAAAGCGCTGTTTAACACGCTGTTAAGGCTCAGCTTTCCAGGCGCTGCCTGCTGCTCTGGGCTCAGCTCTACCGCTAGCAGGTTTGGCTGCCAGGCTTGCAAAGTCTTGTTTCTCGCCTGGGATCCCAAGCAGAGGTTATCCAGTCCCCTCGTGGTCGCAGAAGGGACTGGGCTCAGTCCCGCTCTGCAGGAACGCTGGTTAAAGTTGATAGGTGCCGGGGCAGGATCCTGAGGATTCATTCCAACTTCTTTTCCTCAGCAATCTTGCCCAGCTACGGGAAAAGCACGTGGCGGCCCTGGCAGACACCAGGCCATCGCGCTGGCTGGGGCTGAAATGAAGTCAGAGGAGGAGCTGGGTGTGGATCGAGGCTTTTCGCGATGCAGTGGCTCAACGTCGTGTGTGGTCCTTTAGGCTCTTCTGAAAGGTCAAGCTTGGTGACAGAGTCAGGACAAAATCTAAGGGTTATAATTCCCAGTCCTGGCGTCCCCTGTACTCCAACAGTGTCATCCTGCACTTCTTTAGCTCTAACTCGTGTCACATTTGGTCCTTGAGGGAGGGATCCATTGTACTAAGTGCTGTCCACCTATTGAAGACAGCTGGTCCCCACCCGGAGCAGTTCACCCACTCAGCCCAGGTCTCTCCCGTGCGCAGTGCCGAGCGATCCAGGCACCTGAGCTTCTGCCGTTTGCAGAGGGCCGGAACGGCACTGCCAGCCAGGAGCAAGTCGAGGTCTGCATCACACGTTAAACATTTCATTTGTTTTCAAGGGGGGCTTGTTGCTTAACTTCTAAATCCAACCTGTCTCCAGCCCCTGTTGTATTGCTCCGGACCGCTCTTTGGGTCCTAAATCTTCTCGGTTTTGTTTGTTTTGGGATACACCAATTTACCACTAAAGAATAAATGAAAAGCTAAATTAAACATAGCGCTTGTTTGCAGAGGCCCGACATTGTTCTGTGTTCTGCTGCTGCTGAAACAGAGGCGATAAATCCTGCTCCCTGGACAGAGAGGGTTTTGGGTGGCGGCTGCATGTAAACAAGGCCAAGGAAGATAAACAAGCAGCAAAATATTGTTTTTAGGAAATGACAGGATGGCCAATCAACCGATGGGTCAAAGCCAACACAACACCATCAATTAGCAAAGACGTATTGGCGTTATTTCTCCAAGGCATTTTTGCATCAACAAGGAGGGAAGAGAGATGGGTCTGTGTTATGGTGTCTGTGGTCAAACTTGGCTGCAAGTAGGAGTCCGTAGAGGTTCTGTGGTGGAAAAGGGGAGTTTTGGAAAGAACTCTGCCTGGAGAAAATATGTCCACAGTTCCAGAAGGGTGATGAAAATCTGTCTGCTGGTGTCAACGTCGGAACTGGTGGAGGTGGGAACATTTGCTAATCTTGGTTGTTTTAGGGGCCCTGCTTTCAGCGGCAGCTCATTTCTGAAAGTGCAGCTCTTGAGAGCCCAACCAGACTAGTCTAGGAAGGGGGGTGCATTTTTCAGACTGTAGGTTCTTGCCTGCCAAAATATGGTTTTTCAGCTTCTTAAAGATTAGGCCTTTGCATGGCATCAACGTGACACAGGAGAAACGGCTCTGACATGGCCTTGTGTTCGCTTTTGCCACTGGGGAGGAACCCAGCTAAACCTGCAGAGCTTCAGAGCTTGAGGAGCTGCAGCGGAAGGAGGATTTAGTCTCACATTTGGAAATCAAACTCGACCTCAGTTCCCTGAGCGATCAAAACTGTCACAATTTCTTTTCCATCCAGCCTGCGTGGGCTGGCCTGGGGACAGTCACACTCCTGAGGGGTAACTTTTGGTCCCCTGATGAAGCACAAGCTCTAGTTGGGTTGCTGTATTCATGCCTGAGGAAGGCAACCAACCTCCCGTCAGCTCCAGTGGTTGCACCTTCGTTGGAACCCTTCACAACTAGGTTACAGCCTCTGCTGCGGGGTTTGACTTCACTATTCAGTTGCCTCTGTAGACACAGAAGGTGGTTGAAGCTGCATGAAATGGCCTTCGGGTGAGTTCGGGACTTGTCTTGCGGGATTCATTGCAGCTGCTGCTCCACATCCAGTTTGTGCTGGGTCCCAGTGATGTGGAAAGTGAAGCTGCCTCTCACTTTAGGATGCAAAGTGTTCTCTACCACCATCCATCTTCTGGAAGAAGAAGGTGCCGTGGGAGCATGCAGTCCTCCAGAGCTGGGTGGGCTATGGCTGGGATTGTACCAAAAAAACCAGCAACGTCGTCAAAAACCCTGTCTTGGATTTCTCCGCTTCCTTGGTCTGGAGCCCCAGAGCTGTGTTTGTGAGAAGCAGAAAGTCACCTGCACCTTCAGCCTCGATGGGAGAAGCAGGCAGGGAAGACCTTGGATGGCTGTGGCACCACTGCGAACGATGCAGATGAGATCAATTCTCTGCTCTGGCTGAGGGCAAGGTGTCCCACCCAACAAGAACTGGGGGCCCACCCTTGTTAAAGCCAGTATTAGACCTTAATGAGATCTACTGCCTCAAGCAATTCCATTGTTCAAAGCACATTCGGTTAATTAGTACATTGACTAATTAACCTTCTCAGCATTCCAGGTAGAGAGCATCCATCTCCCAAAGGAGGAAACGGGGGCAAAGGGACTCGCGAAGATTGGATGCAGGAGCTCAGCAATGCAGCTGCTAAGTCTGTTTTTCCCTTCCCAGATGGTTTTGTTGTTGTTGTTGCCGCCTTATGTACATAGTTCCCCTGAGACAGTCCTAAAGGCTCCCAAGAGGGTGCTCGGGCCTGGTGGGGAAAGGTGCTGCTGGGAAAACCTGGGGAAGAAAAGAACCCATCCAAATATAGCCAGAGAAGGCAAGCTGGCTCGCCCACAAGCTCACACCAGCTGAGGAAAAAAGCTGATGCCGTTTCTCCCCATTCACAAGGGGAGTCTTTCTCATCAGCAGATGAATAAAGTCCCTTTGCTTCTCACTCCCATTTTCATCTACTCTAAATTTCATGAACCAGAAGCAAAACAGGCCAGTGCGAGGAGGAGCGAGCACGTGAGAGCTGGTGGTGGGGCTCTCTTTGCGTGGGCTCGCTGGGATGTGAATAGACCGCAGGGTAGGACCTGAAGAGACTCAGCAGACAGCCCGCGGGGAAGCTTTGATGCTGAGGAAGTCCATCGGCTCCACCTCATGAGATGAGCAGCTGATTCCCACAGCTTTACAATGCAGTAGTAAAAAAGAGAGCTGCAGCACAAGGGTAGAGTTCTTTGGCTTGCAAGACCCATGACAGCCCCTTTCTCACGAGCCCTGATCACAAGTGAAATGGGAGTCTTGTCCTCCGCCAGCCCTGAGCTGCGGTCAGACAGCACGCTCTGCTCTACCTACGATCAAATGACAGTCCTTGGCAGCAAGTGTTAAGGGTGTAGAAGAATGAGCACCAGCTCCTGCATTCAGTGATTATTTCCTGAGGAAGAAAGTCTTCGGGGGCTTAAGTTCAGGTCCACGTACCAACCCTTTCCTCCAGGCTCTCAACCAGCCTGTGCCCAGGCAGTAAGCCCTTCACCACGCCGGAAGCTTGAACGGCAAAGTCAAGAGCGTGCCCTGAACGCGTGTGCTGGAGAGGCCATGGCAGCAGCAGCTGAGAGCAGAACGCGCCAAGAGCAGCAGCCAGTCCGGTGGAAGGGACTCCTTCCAGGACCCCCTCTTAATGTACCACCAGTTTACTGAGCCCACAGCAGCCCAGACTGGAGGCTGCAGAAACACCAACCGCGCAGCAGCTCCTCCATTGTCCTCTGTAAGGCTCCAGCATTTTAATGGTGTTCGCCCCTCCCTCTCCTCTCACAAACCATCCCAGCTCGCTCAGGTCCACAAAACCTGTCCATTTGTGACCTCCTTCCATTGCTTACGTGGTCAGATACCTCCCCTCCACACCCCCCATCTTGCGTGTTCCTGTTCCCACCTTTCACCCTGTGCACCCCCCTTTTGACTAAGATATATTGAATAAGCAGCTAGAGCTGAGGGGCTCTACACAATTAGTGGGGGCAATTAACACCATCAGCAGTCCCAGCCCCACGCGCGCCCCCAGTCCCCTAGCGCTCCATCTCAGGACCCACCAGGAAGGTGCTGCCCAGTTGATAGTGGGAAAAGCAAAACACCATGACCCACAAATGTGTCTTGTCCTGCCTTGTCATAAGCAGTTTTCGCTTAGAATAAGGGTAAAAATAACGTTCCTCAGTTTGTCAGGATTTTTCTAGAAGAGTGTTTGGGACCAGAGCGGCTGGAATTGTTCCCCATTCCTAACTTAAAGCAACATGCGGCACATGGCCATTTCTTGACCTATTGCTAGAGGCATCTAGAGCCCTTTGGTCTTCATTCTGCAAACTGCCTCGACGTTTTCCTGGAAGAGTATTGCACAAGAAATACAATAATTTTTACATTTCTAAGTGAGCTTCGCCCCCCCAAATCCTATGAAAACCAACCAGGCTCAGAACTCTCAAATACCTTCAAAACTCCCAAACTACAAGGTTAATGTGAAGCGCACAAACCTACCGCTGAGGTCCTACAGCTCCCCGCCAAGCCCCCGTGAGAGGTCAGGATGGGCAGGGCAGGCACTCGAGCAGAGGTGACGCTTATTTCCAGGGGCATTTTAATAAAACCATCAATCACAGCAAATTACTAAGCAATACATCCACACCAATTTCCAGCTGGAGATCTTTGCAGCAAGTCGAGGCTCAGATAGCGAGGAACAGCGGTTGTTAAAAAAAAATCTTAAGCTTTTAGGTTATTTTAGGGTAATTCAAGACGTCGGCATTATGCTTCTCTCTGAATTACTCTGCAGAGGAATTGCCCTCCCCACTGACTGGATGAAGCCGAGCAGGTCCAGCCCTCAGTGCTTAAATTTATCCCACATGAACACGCCGCAAAGTCCAATTAACATCCCGCCTTATAGGATTTGCCTGCAAGATCTGCAACAGCTCCACAACGGGGCTGGGTTGGGGCGTTTCCAGTTCCCTGCGTCCTTAGGGGATAGGGCTGGGAACTGGGAACTCTTACCCATCCTAAATCTGGGAATAGTCCTGATTTTCACCGCTTGTCTCGCCTACAGAAGCAGAAAGCCCAGGGGGTGGTTGATTCGTGGGCTCTTAAGGGTCTTCCCATGACGGGTACTGTCGTACAAGGTCCCAAGGTTCTTGCTTTGCTCTAAAAACCTCTTGTCTGGTTTTGGTCAGGACTCGAAGGGGCTTAGCCTCTGTGGTGGAGGGTGGGATTCCTCTACGCAGCTTGTGGGCTTCTTCCGGAGGGCTGACAACCAGCTCAGCCCTGGGCTTCGGGGAGAAGAAGGTTGAGTGAAACCCTCCCCTGGTTCCCCACGGGAGTTGTCTGGATGGGCGGTCGTGGTGTTGGTCCACGGAAGGGCAGAAAGACAGACAGAAGTCATGGAGCTTGCAAAGCGCTTGGCAGCGTGAGGTGCCGCCCAGGCGGTCGCCGGGCAGGCAGGGCTGCCTGCAGCGCGGCTCAGCCCCGTCCTCCTGCCCGTGCAGCCTTTGGCATGCGCAGAGGGACGGGGACAGACCCACGCCCCGCGTTACGGGCAGGTACCAGGCAGCTGCCTGCGCTGCCCCTGGTGTGCTTGGGAACGCAGAGGCGTCGCTGCTGGCCGGCCCGGACCCTGCACGGGCCCCAGCCATGTGGCTCCATGTTGGAGGCAGGCTCCTCCGGATGGGAGCAAGCGAGGAAACCTCGATGGCTCCTCCCCGGGCCTCCTGTCCACGGGTGCCGTTAGGATCCAGGCTGTAGAGGCCATGCTGCCGCTGAGCCGCCAGCCCCAAGGCCTCCTCGCCCGCTCCGGGTTCCTCTCCCCCTCCCCGTGGGTGTTATTTACACCGTTTCCTGCCCAGGGAAGTTCAGGAGTTTGACGTTACCGGGTCGGTTTCCGCTCTCTTGCCCGGCTCCCATCGGGAGCTCCCGCAGACCCGAGCCCCGCCGTGCCGCCAGCGGCCGGGCAGCAGCCTGCCCGTGCCCACGGGCGGGATGGAGTTGCCGGCCGGGCCCGAGGAAGGATGTGTAACCCCTGTTGAGCTCAACCGGCCCAGGAGGGCTGGAAAAGCCGCCCCCCACATCTGCCCCACCGCATGGGTCCTGCTGCAGGGCTGGACGGGACCGCTCAGCCCCGGCGGGAGGAAGGGAGGACGCGCCCGGGCATCGCCGTGGAGCTTTTGGGTTCCTGCCGAATCGACGCCCTCCCCTCTCCCCCCCCATCCTTCCCGTGTGCTCTCGCCTGGCCCGTGTCTCCCCTCCCTTCCCTCTTCCCTCCCATCCCGCAGCAAACAAAATGGCTGCTGCATGGCCATTTTGTTTTCCGTCTGGAAGGGGGAAGCCAGGACGCTGGGACTTGGCTCTTTTTTGGAGTCTGCGGCCATGTTCGAGCCCAACTCTCCCGTCTCTACGTGGCACCGGCTGTAGCGAGAGAGAGAGGGAAAAAAAAAAAGAAAGAAAAAAAAAAAAAGGACCTTTTGGAACGAGACCAAAGTCAGAGGCAGAGAGTGGGTAGTTTTGGCGTATGTTGAGTCCTGAAAATGCCTGGAATTGCCAAACTGAGCTTTTGTATCAGCGGCGTAAGGCTACCGGGGGCACGCAGAGCCGCGGGGCTGCACGGTAGAGCCGGACGGAGAGGTTTGTTGGCTATATTCAATAAAAGAGCCCTCCTTTCTTCTGCCTTTACAAAGTACCAGAGAGCACTGTTGTCTAATTTGTTTCTGGACGGGCGGATGGTTTTACACATCGGCTTGGTATGATCAGAGCCGGTCACTGCCGGACCTTACCGGTAGCGTTTTAACCTGTTGTGTGTCCTCTTGTTTTTGGTGAATCTGAGACCTGCCCTTTCCACGGATCTGGCAGCGCCTGGATTGAGCTGATGTAATCTGGAGGATTTCTTTTTTTAGGGTTGGTTTTTTTTTTTTTTTTTTTGTTTATTGCCTTCTTGCCTTGAAAGTTTTCATCTCGGGAATACAAAATCTTCATTTAAATATTAAAAGAAATAGCTGCTCTTGGCTTTTCGAGCCCTGGCTTTCCAAAGGAGGACGGAGCTGTGCCGTGGTAAGGAGCTGCTTGCTGCACCGGCGTGTGTTTCCTGCACACGGTAAGGTGTGACACACAACGGGGACGCCATCAACACGAACATGCCTTGAAAGTTTAAGGGAACTTGGTGGCGTTGCCATCCAATTTTGCGCAGAAGCATGGCAAAAATACCAGAACATGCGCCAAATAAAAGCCTTTTTTTTTTTTTTTTTTTTTTTTTTAAAGTGATTCTGCACTTCCTTCGGTAGCCTGGATGTCTTGGAGTTAGTAGTCACGTCTCTTCGCTCACGGACGCTCGGAGGAGCAGATCTCTGTCCAGTGGCATGGCGGGGATCGGGCTCCGATAAGGCGTCGGTGTTGGGGCGACCGTCCTACCTGTCCTTGAGGGGCTGCCCAGACAGCTGGAGAGAAGCAGAGACTTTGAGAGGAGCTGGGAAGGAGAGCAGAAAGAGGTGAAATCGCTTTTCTTGCACGGAAAGGTATTTGCCTCCATATCTGCTTGGCTTGCTTACGAACGGACGATGTAGAGAATTGCCCGGGCGACGGTGGTCCCGGAGCCGGGGCTGCACGCGTGGGCGCTGGGCGGGCGGTTGGCGATGCGGATTCAGTGTTTGGGTCCAAATCTGCATTAGGGATGGACGTTACCTGCACGCCTTTTGTACTGGACATCAAGGAGGGAAATAGTATTCATGGAAGAGTTTTATAGAGGACGAGAGGAAAGGATTCTCTTTCTTTAGATTTTTGAGTTAACCTATAGAATGGAGCAGGTAAAAATCAACCAGAAAGATATTTTTTTTCCCTCTTATCTCTCTCTATTTTTAGTATTTTGGAGAAATTGCTCTATGAAACATCCGTGGCACCTGTTCTATGCCAAAAATTCTGGGATTTTTTTTTTTTTCCCCCTTCAGGAGGATGTAAATTATGCGTTAATTTACAAGAGAAATACACAAACCTTTAGAAAAACCGTAACCTCTTTGGCCACCTTTAACAACAGATTTGTGAAGGGTTGATAGAAGTGGTGTAGCAAGCAGGTGACAGATACCTAACGACACCAGATTAATTAATGATGATCCAGGTGTTTATAGACATCTGATAGGACTTGAAACAAGCCCGAAGAGACGAGTGGCTGTTCCTTGAGATATTCCTCCGTAATAAACCGCGACGACATCGATCTGAGATACGACCTACACCATTGAGAGCATGGAGGAGAGGCAGTGCTGAGAGAGGGGGGCTGTTGCAGGAATGGACTTTAAATGTTTTCCCTTCCGTTTCCCTTTGATTAACTCTTTGGAATGGAGATATTTCAATACCGGCTCCAGGACGGGGTGTCCGGGAGGACGCTCGGCCTTTGCTTTCCCCAGAGGATCGCCTGGCCTCTCCCCGAGAAGTTAAAAGCAGCTTGTCCTCATGGCTAGTTTGGCAAATGTCATTTTTTTCTGCTTTCTCGTGGCACAGGGTGCGTTCCAGATGGGTTTTTGGGGCCGTTTGCTGCTCTGTCGGTGAGCGGGTTCCCCGCTGCCGGCCGGTAGCTCTGGACGGCGCTGCACGCCCCGGCGGCGCTGGGGAGCTCTATCCCCACGTCATTTTGTTTCTTTGGGGTTTGGTTTTGGTCCGTTCCTTCGTTGTTTTTCCACTCCATCACCAGGACACAAAGTCCCTCCGGGCTTCCCTACGGGCAAAGCTGAGGACTCAAAATGGCCGACGGTCAGCCATTTTGTGCCAGCGCAGCCGGCCGGCGGCCCGCAGCCTTCGCCTCGGCCAGGGCCGGTCCTGCCCCAGCCCGGCCCCGCTCCGGGAGGCTGAAAAGCCTCTCGGAGATGCAGGGCCCTGATTTCCCGCTGAGAAGCCCTGCCTGTCCCCGGCACATTTTGGCACCGACACGCGGGACCGCGGCTACACAAAGGCTGAAAGCAGTGTCTGCTTTTAAAGCAGCGACTTTGTTGTTTTATGGTTGCCTCCTCCCTCCTCCCCCCCTCCTCCATTTCATTCAGTGCTCCTTAATAAACCAGATCAGCTCCTCAAAGCTCCGGAGCCTTTCCAGCTACTCTCCGAGGCGGCCCCGTGCCTCCCGGTTTTAACGGCAGAGACTCGGCTGTGCTCAGGCATCGCCGCGCTGCAGATACTTCTGAATTTGGGGGGACCTCGGCTTGGGGGCTCCGATCTGCTGGCCATCAGGAGCCGCCCTGAGCCCTGCTGACTGCAGAACGGTTGGAGGTCACCGATCCCTCCCAGAAACGAGTCTGAAAGCTGGGCTGGAAACGCCGGGTTTTCGCCAGCCTGGAGGATCTTGCTGTGAACGTATTAATCCCTCACAGCCAACGTTCCTCACCCCTCCGAGCACCTCTAGCCAGCAGGAGCGTGCTGCGGCACACACTGAGCACGGGGAAACTTCCTGCGGTCTCTCGCAGAGACTGGCCGAGCTTTTCCACAAAACCCCAATCTGGCGAATTTTGAAGGATTCATATGAGTCTGGAAGGGGAAAATTGCAGGAAAATTGGGTTTAAGGTCTGCACCGAAAGTGGTGTTTTTCAAAGAGGTCCAGTTCTTAGTAGCCAAAAATCTTCAAAAGCTGGGCTTAAATTACGTAGAAGGTGGCAAGAGGCTTTGGGGTACAGGCTTCTGACTCCTACAGACCCCGCTGGCTGTTTTATCCCAGAATTTCACAGAGCTACATCACGTTCAGGCGCTCGTAAGCCTAACGCTTCAGCAGCGACGTGCTGGAGGGAGAGGCTGGGTGTCTGCAAAGCAGGGCAGAGCTGGAACGCCGCTCGCTTTGGCCATTGCCACGGGATTTTTGCTGAGGACCTCGGTAGATGGGGAGTTTGCACAATGTTAGGGCTGCGCGGATCCGTGACTAATTCATAGCGGCTCTTTGTGAGACCCCAGCGGGGCTTTGCCATCCAGCTGGTACCCCACACACGTGTGATCTTCCCTCTCCCAGGATCTGCGATTCTCCTGCAGGTTTAAAACAGAACCTCCCTTTTCCCCGCTCTGACAAAGACAGGTGGTAGAGGTGGGCATCGACCTGTCCTAACCTGGTTAGGCTGGTCTAGGCAAACCATCGCCCTGGCAGTGCCACGGGGGACGAGCAAGGCTGGTTCTGGTGGCAGCTTTACCACAGACCTGCTGTGTGATCTTTGGCAAATCTGGTCACCTCTCTCCGCTGCTTCTTTCCCCATCTTTTGTCTTGATGGTTTAGACCACAAGCCATCCCAGAGAGGGACTGGCTGTCGTCGCAATTTGCGGAGCACCCAGCGCAAACGAGCACGACAGGGATGGTCACAGTGACCTTCACCGAGCACAGTATTTCTAAACCCTCCTGCTTGACTCCTTTCTTCGCAGATCCTGGCAAGACCAGGATTGCAGCGTCAGCAGCTGGGTATTCCCGAAGCCTATACTCATTAAGACAATTATTATAATTAAATCTCCTGTTTTCAGGATTACTTACAGAAGTCAGAAGGGAGGGTTTTTTCTCTCTCTGTATAATTAGATGTATGTGAACTAGGAGTTATTTAATGTCATTTCCCACCCACAGTTTGAGATTGGCCCAAAAGTCTGTTCTCTGCCGTGGTATCAAGAGCGACCTTTTAAATTCCTGGCCTATACGTCTTGCTTAGATGCTTAAAATACTATAAACCACCAGACTGGGAATCGGGGAAAATTGTTCCTCCAGGTCAGTTGCCAAGAATCTCCTCGGAGAAGATGATCGCATCAGGTGATGCAAAGGTCTCTCATCTGGGCCACCCACCTTCCCAGTCTTCCACCCCTGCAGCGACCACTGGCCACCATGATCCCTCCTGGTTCATGATGTGGCACTAAGTTTAACTTTTGGGAAGCTGAAACGCTTTAGTCTAAACTCATCCTCCTGTCCCTGAGGAGACAGTGGCCTGTGACAGACTGGATGGACCCTTGAGCCTGATTGTGAAGCTCTGGCTGGTGTTGTGTGCTAAGGAGAGGTGGACAACCTCTGCGCACCGCTTT
Source organism: Bucorvus abyssinicus (assembly GCA_009769605.1). Classification (NCBI taxonomy): domain Eukaryota; kingdom Metazoa; phylum Chordata; class Aves; order Bucerotiformes; family Bucorvidae; genus Bucorvus; species Bucorvus abyssinicus. The sequence goes on from CM020055.1 coordinate 3,978,810, forward strand.
CGATGCCAATAAAACAGGAAGAATAGTGTTTCCCATCAGAGGGCGGTTGGGACTGCCAGGTATTGGCACCAGGGGCTGGGTTCTGAAGTGCTACAGGAATCAGTCCTGCCTCGTCGGGGTTTTGACGTTGGTTGTACCCTGTCGCCCTCGCAGAGGCCAGGGCCAGATGGCCTGGCACGGTAGGTCAGCCCTGGTGAAGGCTAGGTTCGTGAAAGGAAATGGAGAGAATTCCCTGGGCTGGGTTGAATGCCAGCGAGGAGGACTTCTGGGCAGATCTGCAAAGGAACAGGAGCACTTCCAAACCCCGCTGCACAGATAACGTCGTACCCCAAAACCTAAACTCTCGCCTCAAGGATCCCAGCTCGGAAATTCACCACACCTTGGGGAATCTCACTTAGTTCGGAGGTTCCTGTTAGCTGTGGAAGCACAAAGCATCAGGCAGCCTTTGTCCCTTCTGCCTTAGCGCCTGCCTCTCCCACCGCAGCACTCGCAGATGCTTGGGGACGCTGGGGACACCTCCTGCCGAGCTCTCATGGGAAGCCCTCCCCTGGGTCTCGCTGTGCTGCACATGCTTAACGTGCTACCGGAGGCTCCCTTTTCATTACGGCTTTCTTTAATCTCCAAGGGGAATTCTTTCTCACTGCAAAAGAACCTCACGCGTTTCTTTTAAACTACCAGCTTAATACCTTGCATCTGTATTTGGGTGTAGAGAGAGTGAAAAAGCCTCAGAAGGTGAGCCAAGGGCTTGGGGGGGAGCCAGCGGCTCTCGGATCCGTGCTAGTATTGCCTGGCTGTGCTATAGCGTTCGAGGGACACCGAGCCGGCATATTGCACTCATTTGTTTAGGAAATGAGATCTGCCTTGATGTACTCGATACCATTACACTCGCAGCCTAAAAGCTTCCTTGTACTCGGTTATTTCTAATCTGCGCAATTCCCCGGAGCAGCTAAATTGATGGATTCTCTTATCTGGTCTGGCAGGTTTGTTCTAGATAGGCTGTGTGTTCAAGAGGTGAGGTCAGCCTGGCTGAGCGCTCCTTGGCGTGGCTGCGGTGTCAGGAGAGCCGGGCTGTCTGCACGTACGGCCCTGGGTTCAACGCTTCTGAAAGCCCTCGGGCGCCTGAAGTTTGCAGCCAGCGTCATGGCCAAGGATACAGTACAGTCCAAGGGGACTGCAGGAGGTTTAACGAAGGAAAGCGAGCGCCAGGACGAGGTTGGGTATGAGGCTCCTTTTCCCCAACATCACAAAGTCTGATGAATTTTCATGCGTTTCTCTTCCCAGGAGCCGCAGTGCAGCCGACGCCTGGATAAGGATCATCTCATTGCCTTAGTCTGCCGCGGTCGCAAGCTGTCCTTGAGGCTGAGGTAGTAGATTGAATAGTTGTGGAGTCCGGTCCTCCCTTTGAGCTAACTATACAATCTACTGTCTTTCCTAAGGAGACAGTCAGGTCTTCAGCTCTCGTCATCTCCTTCTACACCAAGCGTGGAGGCAGGTGCAAGTAATGCAAAGGCAGCGATATGGCCGTGAATCAGGCGAGACCTCCGCACTGCTCTGTGGAGGTGAGGTAGTAGGTTGTATAGTTTGGTGGGAGGGATTTTATCCCATTTCAGGTGATAACTATACAGTCTATTGCCTTCCTTAAAGAGCAGCCAAACCACTGGAGGACTGGCTCAGGCACAGAGCTCCTGAGGCATCAGCTCTGTCTGCTGAGGATCCCAAAACACAGCACGGTGCTGTTGAACAACTCAGTGGGTCTTCTCTTACAGCATCCAGGATTGCACTCCTCCAGGGACCGCTCCCTGCCTCAGCCGTATGAGCATGGAGCCACCTACTTACAGAAAATCTACCGCTCTGTTCAATGGGAGCAAGAGAAACAATGGGATGAGGTGGTGCACCAGCTCCTGGCGTTCAGCTCTATGCCTTTTTTGCAGGAGGTGGGCTCAAGCTGTGAAGGGGTTAAGTCTGCTCTTCTCCTCCGGTCTGTGCTGGAGTCTGGAGGGGAGTGGAGACTTTGGTACAAAGAGGAGAGATCTGAGCTTGCAATTTAAGTTTGTTGCGCCCAATTCTGAAGTTCGGGTTAAGAATTAGATCCAAGAGGAGGCTTAGCCAGTGGACTCAGAGCCTGGGAGCTGAGCAGAGCTGGCGGCTTGGCCCCTGCTCAGGAAGTCCATTCGGCATTGGACGAGTTCCCAGCTCTCCCATGGTATAGAGTTAGAGGGTGGTTCTTTCTGATTTGATAATCCATATCGACATAACTCACAGGCAAACCCTGGCGAGAAGATCCGGGCTCCTGTGCTCTTACCTAGGACAGGCCAACGATTCAGACAAACACCCCGTCCTCGAGGGGAGGCAGGTCAGGAAGAGACGTGAGCCAAAAGCAGCAAGCCCTAATCCTCCAGGTCCTTCCAGGCAGGTAACACTGTCACCTGCCAGCGCCGTAGGAGAGGACAGCATGCGTCAGAGCTCCGGCACTGGACGAGGGCCAGGGAATCCTTCGCTGTTTCTTCTCTTCCTTAGGAGCAGATGGGCCTATCCCTCTGCCACAGTGCAAAGTAGGTGGGATGAAGACCATGAGGAGCGGTAACGCGATCAGGGCTGCATCAGTTCTTCAAGACTGAAGGACATCTCAGGCCATTATCACTGACTCCTCACTGTCAGGGAGAGATGTGAGACCTGGGGAGCGAGGGCAAGCGGAGGACACCTTCTCAGATGAAGTGGGAGGCAGGCCCCTGCAAAAAGAACCTGGAGCCCTCAAATTTCACCCTGAGCGAACGCACAGGGAGACCAGACCTGACTGCTTGGGCCGTGGGAGCGCTCCTCTGCTTCTGGGGACGGAGCGTAGCTGGGACGTGACTTCCTCAGGCCAGGCAGCAGCTGGTGGGTGGGGATGCTGCAGTGTCTAGCGGTGAAGGAATGCAGTCCTCTCTCCATAAATCTGGCTCTTCAGCAGGCCTGGCGACGTGCTGTGCAAAACTACAGCGCGGTCCTCTCAGATGTGTTATTACCCTCCAGCTGCTCGCTGAGAGGCAGGGCTCCTACCCACAAATTGCTCGGAAGGTACCAAAATAGCACCACAAGCATGGGAACGGCGCGGCGTATCCACTTCGTATGTCAGAGGTATCCCCTGGAAAGGAGCTAATCCGGTGTGTCCCACGTGAAATAGTTCAGTTCCCCCCCCTTGCCTTGGTGTTAACACAGAGAATCTCAAGCAGCGGAACCGCGTGAGCTGGAATCCCTGAATAAAATATTACTGGAAATAGTCTCTGGTGAAAATAAACTTGGTTTGACTTTTTTTTAAAGCAGTGTCTTTTGACTGCCTTGACGGGAGCTTGGCTGGTGAACTGGGACCTCTGAGAGGGGTGGCCAGTGTTCCGGTGTGTCACCAACCAAATTCTCCATTTGACCAAAGCCGTGAGCATCAAGGGGAAGCCACAGCCAGGACATGATGAGGACGTGGGGCAGGTGGGGATGGCCGAGCCGCTGAGACCATCCATTTTGCCGGTCAGTAGGTGTTTTCCTGGGCCAACCTAAACCCTCTCGTGAAGCCCTAACCTGCTTCCTCACCCTCAGTGTGCTCAAGGGCTGCAGGTTCGGCTTCTCTCTGCCTTGGGTAGTCCTCGCTATAAGCATGTTTATAACTCGATATAACATAGAGATAAACCACACCTAGGGCTCAGAAACCAGCCCAGGCGATATTTACTTCCTCTGATGCCTCCTGGTGCAGCCTCAGCCCAGGACGGGGGTTGGCTGGCTGTCTGAGCTTCTGACCGTGGATGCTTGGGACACCCGGGTATCCCGCTGGCCAGGAGCCCACAGCACGCCTCGGCAGGGCAGCCACGCTGCAGCAGCGACGTCATCACTGGCCACAACGGCAAGGAGGGACAGGCACCTTCTTCTAGCTCAAAGCAGCCAGGAAGCCAGATCAGAGAGAGGTGGGACCCTGCCAGCACCCCTGGGGACACAGTGGGATGAGAGCGCTTTCAGCCCAAACACTCCAAGGGATACCGGGCAGCTGGCCGGACCCACCAGCATCACAGCCCAGCTGCAGATCCCCAGGACGATGTATGTGCTTGCCCCAACCCTTCGGACTCACCGTATTCAGGGGAGCTTCAGGAGCCGAAGCCGAGCAACCTCCTCTCGCTCAAACAGCAGCCAGGAAACAGGGCAGGGGTGGGAGGCAACCAAGCTGGGTGGGGCTGGGGCAGCAGCCAGGCCTTATAAACACCACAGATCTCCTGATTTTAACCCAACTGACCACAGCTGATGGTTAATGCCTTCTCCTCCTCCCACACGTGGCCATGGGGCTGCCAGAGCCCGGCAGCACCTTTGCCAGGAGGTTGCCCCACCACGTCACCCGGGTGCCAGAGCATCCTTCACACCCACACCAGCGATGGTGTGGAAAGGCTGCAGAAGTCTCACTTGCGTGTTTTGTGTCCTACCCTGCCCTTGCCACGCCGTCACCTTCCCCCCGTCCCTAAACCCCCCTGATTTAGGATTAAGCCAAGCCCCCCCAAATGCCCGTGCTGGCCGGGCTCAGCCCCGCTGTCCCGGAGGAAGGGGAAAGGGGATTTTCTTTCTCATTTGATGTTTCTGTTACAAGGAACTCTATAAATAGGTCCTTGCAAAACTACGTGTCTCCAGAGGTCAAAACCTTCAGAAAAACAAAACTCGACAGTTTTTACAAGGTTCATTAGCCCCCAAATCACGACCAGCTATTTAAAGCCTAGAATTATTTTGATGGGCTTCTGCTAAGGCAGTTAATCAGCAGCACCGTTGCTCCCAGCTCCACGACAGCTCTCAGCAGGGAGGAGGATCCAGCAAAAAAATCAGCTGTTGACCAAACGCCCCGATTTTGCAGCGCTTTTCTGCCCTTTTTATTGTTTACAGGGAATTAACGCTACCTCCTCCTTCACCCAGATGGAAACCCGGTCACTGAAAGGCTCTCCCTGCCTGAACCCTCGCCCCTTACAGCGGGCGAGCAGCCGCTGCTCCGGCTGTGTTTCCATCCTCTGTCCTGAACCCGAGGCTGGATTTTTTTGCCCGAAAGCAGGAGCTCAGCCTGCAGCGGGAGCGTGCGGCAGCAGCGGCACCTGGGCAGGAGGTTATTTTTAATCCGATTCTTAACTACATCTGATGCGCGTGATTAAATCAAGCGCCCAAGTCTCGGTGGGGTTCTGCGTAGCGAGTTGGGAGCTGCCCAGTTCTCTGCGGCGTCTCTCCCACTGCCATCTGCCGGCCACCGCTCCGCGGGGCCGGCCGTGACCGTGACCTCAAAAAACCCCGCGGGCAGCTGGTTTCCTGCGGGAAAACTGCTGCTGCTGGGCTCCTGCTGCAGCTTTTCAGGGAGGAGGGAACGGGGAGCCGGGGAGCAGCCTCGCCAGGCAGCGCGGGGCAGGCGGAGGGGAGAAGCACACAGCCAAGGGCTGATTCCAGCATCACCAGTTTTGCCTCGCACGGCCCTTTCCCCGCGCGCTGCTGGCAGCTGGGTGAGGTTTTGCAGGGAAACCGCGGCGGAGCCACGGGCTCTGGGAGACACGCTTGCTTTTAACTTCGTTCTGTGCTGCAAAGGTGAAAGAGCGAGTGTTTGGGGGCAGGAGGGTCTGGCTGCTGGGAGTCTCGAAACGGGCAACCAGAAGTGCTCCAGCCCCAGTTTTGATCCTTTTTTTTCTCCGAGCTCTTCCCCTTGCTTTCCTTGCCCAAGAACTCCTGGTGGGGACAGGTTTGCCTCGCGCTCAGCGGGGCGCTGGGGGAATGTTCCCGACATCATCCTCCACCTCCTCCTGCTGCTGCTTGTAAAACCACTGAGTTGCAGCTTTGCAGAATCCAACACCCTGATGCTTTTGGAAAGCCAAAAAAAAACCCCCCACCCCTCAGCACCCCAGGATGCCTTTAGTGACTCCACCAAGAGCATTTTACCGAGATGATCAGCACCAGCCTCCAGGTCCCCCAGCGAGACACCGCAGGGCCCAGCACAGGCGTTCACCAGAGGATTTATTCGGCGCGTGCTCTGGGGATGCACAGGACGCAGCATCACGGGGGAGCATGCGAATATCGGCCCGCAGGTCATTCTCTACCTCATCTGCTCAAGAAACCAAAGGATGCAACAGCCAGAGAAGGGACTGGGTCTCCTAGTCCCTTCCGTTGGACTTACACACCTTACTGGGAATCCTCAGGTGAAGGGAGCAGAGACACGGGGGAGTGAAACACAGTGCCCCAGACAGCACCAGCATCCTGCAACGAGCCCTGGAACCACCAGTGCCCTCTAACATCATTCACTTGGCTCTCCTGAGCTCAAATTGTACCAGCACACGTGATGTCTTGTTTCTCCTGGCCCAGGTTCCACCACACGCAAAACACACATCAGCCGGCGTCTGTATCTAAATTCAGCTACACTTAAGTTCCGCAGAGAAGGAAGCCATGCAGAAGAGGAGCCGGTTCCTCCTCGCTAGCGCTGGAGGTTTTTCTTCTGTGCGTGCACACGGGTGCAGGCACACGCGTACAACAGAGCCGCGGCAACGGACTAACTGTGGAACGGGTACATGCGGTGGGGAGCGGCGGGAGGAAGACAAGGGCTGCGGAGGGGTGAGGAGGAGGAAGGAGGGAGCACTGGTCGTAGCTGGACCAGAACCAGGGAGGAAACAGAAATCCTCTCCTGTGGGGAAAAATACCAGCCACTCTTTTTGGACAAGAAGGGAAGAGGGGAAAGTTCTCCAAAATTGAGACAGATAGACGCATCAGGAGGGGAAAAGAGCGTTTCTGCTGGACACTCATCCCAACAAACACCGCGCCCAACCACCGCGCCTCGTCGCCACTCGGGTGTCCGAGTCATTGTGCCTTCCCTGGGGACGGGGTGCGGCGGGGCCTGCCAGCCACACGGATGAGTGGGATGGCTCATCACTTCCAGTCTGGGAACGGGCCAGAAGCCCAGGATGGCTGGGAAGAAAGGAGAAGCTTCCAAGGTCACCAGCATTATGGCAGACACCCTCCTGCCCTTGGCTCTCCTCGGGAAAGGGACCAAGTTCCCACGGGACTGCCAGCTGCCCTTGGCTCGTTGCGGCTGGAGCAGATTAGGCAGCGTAAGAAGAGCGCGTGTCAACCCAAACTGGCATCTCCCAAGCCTTCCAGGGCTGTGCAACAACCAATGCTGAAGAAAGCCTTGGTGACTGGTGCAGGGACAGCTGAGAAAGACCATTCAAAGCAGAGGGCCCACCAGGATGGCACTGGGTAGGAGGAAAAGTGAAAGCCCCAAGCAGGTTCCGGGGGCTCCAGAGGTGGGCTGGTCAATGCTCGACTGGTCTGAGTCTGTCTCCAGTTCTTCAGCATCCAGGGCACCTGCTGGCAGACGAGAAGAAAACATGGAGTTAGAGGGGAAGGTGTGGACAAAAGAGAAACTCCCGCTCATGCAGGTCCACCAGTGACGTGCACCGAGACACGGCGAGGAGTGAGGTGACAGTGCACTGCTCCAGCGAAGACATGACGCAGCCGGCGGGTTAGTGGGGAGCAGGCTGTAACCAAAACCATGCGTCACGACCGAGACGTCCAAGAGCCTTTCAGCGTTAGAGAAAAGAGTGAGAACAGTTGGTGCCACGTACGAGAGGAGGATCCAAAGGACCAGTCTGTTACTGGTTCCTCCCAAGCGCTCTCCATGCTGCTTGGGGATCACTGAACATCTGCGTGTCCATGCCAGGACCTTACCTGAGAGGGAGGTCTGGAAAGCAGGGCTCTGCCCCTTTTTGCCTTTGGAAGATGATGTTAAGCGCAAGAAGGTTGGTTCTTCAGGGCTGAAACCCATTGACTGGGCAGGGGTTATGAGCTCAGCTTTATTGAAACCCAACTTGATCTCTGGAACAACTGGGCTGAGGGGTGGAGGTGGACTGGAAAAGGCTGATTTCTCTTTCCCGTCCTCTTCCACACCTTTATCTGTTTCTGGGACTGAGCTGGGGCTGAAGGCTGCACCCACGCTTTCTAACAAGGCCGGGTCCTCTGTGGTTAGGGGGCTAACAGGCTCTCCAGTGGCTGCCTCTACTTCTGGAGACACTTTATAATCCAGGTCTAACGTGGGCTCAAAGGAAAGAGTGAGCCCAGTGGCCTCAGTGGAACTGGCTCTTTCTGTTTCGGTGGGTTCTGGCTCTGTGGTGGTGGTGGCGGGTTTCGGTTGTGTCTTTGCTGTTATGGTAGGTGCTGGTGTTGTAGTGGTGAGTTTTGGCTTTGCTGATGTTGTAGCAGCACGTGTTGGCCTGGCTGTAGTGGTGGTTGTGGTGGGTTTTGGTGTGGTGGGTATTGGCTTGGCCGTAGTTGTGGTGGGTTTCGGTGTGGTGGGTATTGGCTTGGCTGTAGTGGTGGTTGTGGTGGGTTTTGGTGTGGTGGGTATTGGCTTGGCCATAGTTATGGTGGGTTTTGTTGTGGTGGGTGTTGGCTTGGCTGTAGTGGTGGTTGTGGTGGGTTTTGTTGTGGTGGGTATTGGCTTGGCCGTGGTTGTGGTGGGTTTTGTTGTGGTGGGTATTGGCTTGGCCATAGTTGTGGTGGGTTTTGGTGTGGTGGGTATTGGCTTGGCCATAGTTATGGTGGGTTTTGGTGTGGTGGGTGTTGGCTTGGCTGTAGTGGTGGTTGTGGTGGGTTTTGGTGTGGTGGGTGTCGGCTTGGCTGTAGTGGTGGTTGTGGTGGGTTTTGGTGTGGTGGGTATTGGCTTGGCCATAGTTGTGGTGGGTTTTGGTGTGGTGGGTGTTGGCTTGGCTGTAGTGGTGGTTGTGGTGGGTTTTGGTGTGGTGGGTGTTGGCTTGGCTGTAGTGGTGGTTGTGGTGGGTTTTGGTGTGGTGGGTATTGGCTTGGCCATAGTTGTGGTGGGTTTTGGTGTGGTGGGTGTTGGCTTGGCTGTAGTGGTGGTTGTGGTGGGTTTTGGTGTGGTGGGTATTGGCTTGGCCATAGTTGTGGTGGGTTTTGGTGTGGTGGGTGTTGGCTTGGCTGTAGTGGTGGTTGTGGTGGGTTTTGGTGTGGTGGGTGTCAGCTTGGCTGTAGTGGTGGTTGTGGTGGGTTTTGGTGTGGTGGGTATTGGCTTGGCCATAGTTGTGGTGGGTTTTGGTGTGGTGGGTGTTGGCTTGGCTGTAGTGGTGGTTGTGGTGAGTTTTGATGTGGTGGGTGTTGGCTTGGCTGTAGTGGTTGTTGTGGTGGGTTTTGGTGTGGTCATTGTTAGTATGGTGGGCTTTGGCTTGGCAGTAGTGGTGCTGGGTGCTGGCATGGTGGGTTTTGGCTTGGCCATGGCTGTGGTGGCTGCTGGTGTTGTGTGTTTTAGTGTGGCTGAAGTTGTTGGGAGTGTGCTGGCAGGTTTTGGCTTGGCTGTCGTGATGGGTGCCAATGTTGTGGGTTTTGGCTGGGCTGTGGCTGGGAACGTGGTTTCGGGTGGTGGCTTGGCTGTGGCTGTGGTTGGGAGTGTGGTTTTCGGTGATGGCTTGGCTGTGGTTGGGAGTATGGTCATAGGTTTGGGCTTGGCTGTGGTTATGAGCATGGTTGCAGGTGGTGGCTTGGCTGTGGTTGGAAGTGTGGTTGTGGGGCTTGGCTTGGCTGTGGTGGGCACTGGTGTTGAGGGTTCTGGTTTGGCTGTGGTGGGCACTGGTGGTGTTGAGGGTTCTGGTTTGGCTGTGGTGGGCACTGGTGGTGTTGAGGGTTCTGGTTTGGCTGTGGTGGGCACTGGTGGTGTTGAGGGCTCTGGTTTGGCTGTGGCTGTGGGTTTTGGCACGGCTGTGGTTGGAGTGGGTGACCTTGCCTTTGATGTCACAGGGGCTGGAGTGGTCTCTTCTACAGTGGGTTCTGGTAAGAGACGAAAAGTGTCATGGGTTAGGGCTGGGGTCGGCTGACCTCAACAGATCCCCTGCACTGAGCAAGGCCAGCAGAGATCAGCCTGGGGGTGAAGAAGCAGCTGATCCCTCTCAGGTCACTCTGGGCCACTCCCCCACTCTGGGGTTCCCAACGTGGAGACTCTCCCTCACACAACCTCCTGCCCCTCAAGGAGCATCCTCACAGGACAGCAGTTGCTGGGCTAAGGGGCTACAAGGTCCTTGTCCGAACCTCCTCACCTTGAGGCAGTCTTGGGGGCTGCCACCACACCTGATGTCTCATGGTCCAGCCCTGGACCTACTGGTCCAGGGAGTCCTGATAGCTCCAGCAGGGATCAAAGCTTGGACCCCAACCCAGGGGTGTGAGTCCCAACAGCCTGTCAAGGGACACGTGCCGATTCGCTTCACTTACCGCACAAGGAGTTGACGCAGACTCTGCCCTCGGGACACTGCGAGCAGGAGGGTCCTACCTGGTATGGCTTTCGGCCTTTCATGTTACCCCTGGAAGCAGAAGACGCCAAGAAAAGGAAGGTGTGAAGAGAGGGGGAAACACCCATCCCAACGCAGGGGTCTGGTTCCACTGGAACATCCCAGCCAAGGCAAAACTCAGGATTCATGTTAAAAAAAAAACCTCTTGGTGTCCTGCCACAGACTGTCAGTGCCCTTCGCTCGATGGCCTGACCCCAGGGCTGCTGAAACCAGGGGAGACAGCTCCATGGAGCACGTCCTTCACCACCCCTCAGCACAGAGCAGTCCATGGGCATTTGGACCCGTGATTTCGTTTCCTTTCTGCCCAAGACCCCTATGAAGGTCTGCAGCAACCAGCCACTGTGGTTGGTCTCACCAGCTCCAAGCAAGTGGTCCCCAAGGCTGGTCCCAGGGCTCTGCAAGTGGGCACCCACCTCTCCTCCCACGTCCAACCCTTCCCGCTGGTGCAAACGTGCTTCTTCAGCCCAGGCGACCGCTGCTGCCGGGGGAGAACAAGGCACAGAGCCGGGAGCTGCCGTTTGCACCCTCAGCTACTGCGACATCAGCCTTGGGCAGCTCTCGGGGGGGGGCGGGGAAGGTCCCTCCCTGGGTCTGTGCCAGGAGCTGAACCAGCCCTCAGCAGTGGCAATCATGGGCAAGGATCGCCAGACAACCCTTCCATCCTTTGCGACCAAGCCAACAAAGGCCCTTCTTGGCATCGCTTTGCTGCTATTTCTGAACAAGGACAAATCCCGCTCTGCCGCAGGGCCCCAAGGAGGGACATTTCCCGTCAAGACCCACGAGCATCCTGGAGTGCGCCTTACGGTGGGTAGTAGTTGCAAACCAGCAGGTACATGTTCTCCGTTTCAATTCCGTCGATCTTCTCACAGAACGTTGCCCCACAGCCGATCTGCTGCGTGCTCGCCCAGACCACCTACGGCACAGAGCAGGGTGAAGGGGAGGGGACCGGGGGACGCAGGTCCCTGTTGGCAACCTGTCCCCTGGCCCTGAGGGCTGCTTTGTCTCACTACCAATGTGTGTCCCTGCATCTCCTAGATCCCACATCCCCACGTTGTTTTAGCATTCAGGATCCCACCCCTTGCCCCTGTCTGGGCCAACCGTCCCACCCCAGGGCTGCAGCCCACAGACCCCAGTGCCCCAGCTTCTCTCCCACATAGTCCATCCAGGCAGAGCATCGCCACCTCTGCTTTGCTCCTGAACCCTCCACACAGCCATCCTCATGTTGACCACCACCGTCTCTGCTCCTCCTCGCTCCCACCCAAGCTGTGAAGAAACTCTCAGACCTCCTATGCCTGCCCAAGACAAGCTGGCACCCAGCTCTGCCAAGAGGCCAAACGGGGGACATGAGGGACATGGTTTAGGGACCCTGGCAGTGCAGGGTGACGGTTGGACTCGATGATCTTAAAGGTCTCTTCCAACCAAAATGATTCTGTGATTCTGTGGGGCTGCAGAGCTTGTTTAAAAAGGTCTTCTCCAAAAGGCTGGTCCTGGCTGGCACCATGCCCAGGTCCCCCCGTACCCTTGTGATTCCTGCCTGGTTCCCCATCGCTCTACAGAGACTCTGGGACAGCTGGGACTCTGGTACAGCTCCTTTCACGACAGCCCCACCCCTCCATCCCACCAGCTCGGTACCTGGGTGTAGTGGCCACACATCTGCCCGGGGGCACACATGGAAGTCGTCAGGTTGTAGTATTTCTCCTCCCCGTTCCAGTCTTCCACTGCGAATTCGAGGTCCAGGATTGGGGCCATAGCGAAGAGGTTTTCGCCCCGTCGGCCCCTCTCCTTGTTGTGGTCCCAGATGCACTTCTCTGCGTAGGCTTGAGCAAAGGCCTCCAGCTCCGTGTCCCAGCTCTGAAAGGAGCTCGGCGTCAGCATGCTGGGACACTGGGCTCTCCATCCTACACAGGGACCTCTACCAAGGACCCTTGGGTGCCTCAGCCACTATGTCCCCATTTGTGAGTAAACTTCAAATCCCCACCCAAGCTAGTGCTCAGGAGAGGGGAGCTCCACAGCCAGTCCTAGCATGACCCAAACCTTGTGGGTCCAACAGGGGAAAGGCAGCGCATCAGCGCGATTCTCACAACCTTGCCCGGAGCATCTCTAACATCATCATGGCGCATTCTCAACTCAGCAGGGAGAAACCACGGGGTTGGATGGAGGAAGGGAGGAAACTGCTGGGTCACACAGGAGGGGGCCTGGGGACACCCCTCTTTGACCAGGGTGGAGATGGGTGGAGAACACGACACATCTCCCCCGACAGCCGCGCAGAGTTTGGGAGCACACGCTCCTGGGAAACACCCTCTGTTCTCCCGGACCCGAGACCTGGCCGGCCGCCTGCCAAGAGTCCCCTCCGGGGCGGCAGCGGCCCTGCCGCCAGCTGAGCCCACCAGCCCGGTCCCCGCCAGCCACATTGATATGCAGGAGGAGGAGGAGGAGGAGGAGAGGTTTTCTCGAAGGGAGGAACCCTACACGCAGCTGTTTGGACCGTCCTTGCACCGTTTGATGGAGACAGCAGCTTTGCTCCTGGAAGGCAGCCCAGCAAACAGCAGGTCCGACGGAGGGACCTTCCCCCCCGGAGCCAGGGGGACGGAGCACGGCCCTGATGCAGCACATGTCCCCATCGGGGTGTCGAGGGGGTGTGGACAGGCCCCTGAGCGGCAGCACTGAGGGATTGGGGGGGAAGACACTGAAATATCTGGATGGGGGCACAGAGCGTTGGTTGAGCTCCCACCGTGGCCCTAAGCCAGGCTGAGAGCGATGGCTGGAACCCCAGTCTAGGGAGCGCGCGCTCCTCTGCCGCTGGCACGGAGCTGGGCGCCAGAAACAGGGACACGCACCTGCAGGATTTGCCTCATGAGAAAAAAAAAAAGCGGCTTTAGGCCATGACCCCCCCATGGCCTCCTTCCACAGCAACCAGCCCTGCGTCCCAAACAGGGTGACCTCAGCCGGGCACGGTGCCGCGGCAGCAGGTGAACCGGGAGGCGAAGGCAGCCCCGGTGGGGAGGCGAGGACGGCGCTTCCGTGGAAAGCCTCCACCAAGGGCTGGCCAGGGCTGCCGTAAGCTGAACGTTTGTTCTGCTTCAGAAAAAACAAAAAAAGCAGCTTTTGGCTGCAGGCTGCGAGCGGGACCTGCGGGTTCGGCAGAAACGAAGCCACTCTGCGGGGGGGCACCTCAGCGCCGGCGGTCAAAGCTTCGGCCGGGAGCAGCAGCCGCCGGGTCACGATTGCTGCTGGCTGAAGGACCCCGAGAGACTGTTTCCCTCCGGCTCTCCCTACGACCTCGGCTCCAAAGCCCTTACCCTCCGTGTTTTCTGTGCCTTGCTCTGGTGGGGGCCCGCGGGACGACGGTGCCGTAGGGTTCTGGCTCCGTCCCCTTCGAGCCTGAAGCCACTGGTCAGACCCCCCACCTGAACACAGCTTTTCCCTTCATTTGCTCCGTAAGCTCCCACTCACCAGCCCACCCGGGTGGCATTGAGCCTGGGCGACTTTCGGGCCAGGCAGGGAGGTCTCCTCCAAGCACTCCGACCCAAGGAGCAAAGCACTCCAACTGCCTGGTAAACAGTCCTTCTCCTTCTCCTCCTCCTCCTCCTCCACGTGTTTTGCGAACCGTGTCAAAAATCCCACGTGGTGTGATAAGGGATAAAACGTGAGGGCCAAACAGGAGGCAAATCGAGGGTCTGAACAAGACAAAAAGCAACACCAGCTCGAGAGCTCGTTTTTGCTCAGCCACACGCGATGGTGGGCACCTGCCTCAGTTTCCCCCAGCAAAATGGGGGATCCCTCCCCCCCGCCAAGGCAGCCACGCACGAGGTGTGCAGGGGATGAGGAGCGTGATGGGAAGCTCAAATACCTGAGTGACCCGGTCGCCTCATTTGAAGCTGATGTTCCCTCCCGTAGATAAAAGCCCCGTCACCCGCAAAGGCGATGCCCCACGCAGCAGGAGTCCCCCTCAGCCCCAGCACCGGCTCGTGGCAACGTCTCACCCTCCTTCCCGCCCCAGCACGACGAGCTCCCGCGGGCGCTCCCGGGAGCCAGAGCTGCATCACCTCCTCACAGAGCATCGGGGACCCGGATCACACTTGGGAACTTCCAGAGACAACCAAAGACAACTCCGTAGGTGAAAGAAAACTTCTCTCTTCGGAGGCCATTTGGGGACCCCCCTCCGCTGACACCTCATTGTAGCCCTGCGCAAGAATTGCGCTGCCTCCCCCGGAGGAAACCCCGACCCCTCCTGGCATCGAGATCGTGGCTTCAACTACACAAACACCCTCCGATGTTCCCCCGCAAGAAAAGCCACTCACCATCTTCAGCATATCCACAGCAGGTGGAGAGACCTGCGAGCGGTATTTATTATGCTCATCCAAGATGATCTTCTTCTCTTCATCAGTCAGGGACCAGCTCAGCTCCAGCGCCGTGAGCAACAGGAGAGCAGGGGGAAGACCTGAGCTCAGCATCGCGCAGCCGGCTTCTGCTCTCAGCAGCCCACGGCTCTGGCAGCCAGATTTAAAGCACCTCCCAAAAGCAAGGAACACCCAACAGCTTGAAGATTGGGGAGGAAACGTGTTTCTTTACTAGAGCAGCGATGCGGAGCCGCGCGGTACACACCCATCTCACATATCGGCCTTGGTGGAGAAGCGGCAAGAGCGGCTGGTGCCAACGAGCGTGGGGTCCGCTCCCCGAGACAGAGCCTGCGCCTGATCCTAATCCCTGCATCGGCGTTTTCATCCAAGCCTCTGCTGCTCCAGACCTCAGACATCCCCTTCTCCCGCAGTTCCGGGTCCTCTCTTCCACCTCCTGTCCCTTTTCTCCTAAACAATAATAATAATAATGATCCCTAAGCAACTGGCAAAGCTGTTTTACACCGGGGTCCTGCCCTGCCCCTGGAATGTGGCTGTGTCCAGGAACAAGATGCAAGTGCTGAGAACCGTTTGCAGTGTCAGACCCCCCCGGGCAGGACTCGGAGCCCACCTCGTCCAGCCCAGTGTCCATTCACCAGCCATGCCCGGGGAGTGGGAAAGTAGAGGGGAATGGGCCCCCCGGGGCTCCCCCAGTCTGCTGGGGGGGGGGGGCACACAGGGGGTTGATGCCCCTTCCCTGTGCCATCAGGAGAAGGGTTAGCAGGAGAGGAAGGATGGGACATAGAGCTGAAATTGCCCCCAAAAAAGGGGAGTCGAGGTTCTAGAGCTGCCTTCGGGACAACCTGCCGGGAGCTCTGCAGGGACAGGCTGGGCCCCCTCCCCAGGGCTCAGCATGAGGTGTCCCGGGCCCCACCGCCACAAAGAGTGTCTGGCAGAGCCCCTGGGGCTGCCTGCAGCCTCTTCCTTCCCAGCTGCGGTTGTGCAACCGCCCGGCTCCGCTCCAGAGCGGCCCTGGGGGATCGCAGGCCATTAGACAGCATCAGTGGGTGGGCAGCTCTGGCTGCACTGCCCGGTTCATCACAGGCGATCGGCTCTGCCTCCCCCCCTCCCCTCCCCTCCCCAGGCATCGCTTTGCCATTTTTCCTTTTTCCTTTTTTCCAGCTCTCAAACCACCCCCTAACCCCTTACCTCCACACATCACCTTCTCGTTCGTTAGGTCCAGGCTCTACCACACCCTCAAGAGTCCAACAATTTCTGCAGGCAGGGGCTGAGGAGAACAGCTCACCAGGCCAGCTTCAACCCACCTGGTCAAACCAGAGGTTCCCAGACTGGAGTCTGGGGCGAGGCAAACCTGTCTCCATCATGAGCACCTCAAATGCTCTGCTGCTGCATCTCCAGAGACCTGGAGAAACAGCTAGAAAGGATCAACACTGGCTCCAGCTCCACCTCGCCGTGGCCTGGGCTACAAGGAGCCAGGTAGTTCGGGGAAGACCCCAGTGCATATACTGGTGTCTGCAAACGTGAGGTGGAGGTGAAGGGCTGAGCTCCACGCAGCCCCTGGCACTGCAGCAGGGGACAGCGCAGCACCAACGGTTAAGGGAAATGGGACACACGGTGCCCGTGGGGAAGAGAAAACAGCCCTGGAGGAGTCACGGCCAGGGCACGGGGCTCATGGGGAAATGGAGGAACAGCTGATGCCTTCGGCAAGGTCAGCGGCGGCTGCCGGCAAAGGGGGCGCAGGGCCATTTCTCAACTCCTCAACCTGCCCCAACGGCTCTTTCTGGAGCCAACGTCTGGAGCATCGAGATGAACAGCGCGAGGGCCAGGCCCCACCCTGGAGCCGAGCAGCTCGTGTCCAGCCGGCATTAGGTAAGTGCTGGAGGAATGTGCCTTTCCTTCTGCTCACCAAGGAGCAGCCCGTCCCTGCAGCCCCGGCGCAGGCGACCGGAGCCCCAGGCCGACACCACGGGGGTCTGCAGGGCCTGGCACCGGGCCGGTGGGCTCCAGGAAGGCCCAGCTCTGCCCTGCAGCAGCACCAGAGCCTGGTTTTCTACTGACTCCCATCTCGAGGGGCTCCAGCGTGGCCTCTCCGGGGTCTAACAAGGCTCACGTGCTGTCGTGGTAGCAGCGGGACCGTTCTCTACCTGCCTGTTTTTCTGATCTCTGGAGGAATTTATCATCTCCTGCCCTCGAGGTTTGGCTGAAATGAGCTGAATTGTGAGGGATGGACAGAGACTGTTACTGGGAAGGAGGAGGGACGGGCAGAGCTGTTGCATCAACCTTGTTCAGGGAACCAGGCTAGCACTGACCAAACATTCTCCCAAGTGTTTCTTTTGATGTTTTCCCAACAAAAGTGTTCTGGCTTTTCACTGCAAATGACATTTCCACGCAGAAAAAAGTGCCCTGGAAAGGGTTAAACAACCCCTCAATCACTGACATGCAACACGAAAAGGAAAACAACCAGGAAAAGGGGAAAAGGTGCCTTAAAATTGCAAAAAGTAAAAACTTTTTTTATTCTCCTTACATACAAATCTCATTTATTTACACACTTTACAGGCTTTTCCCAACTATTTACAAAGGCTGCAATATATTAAATTACGACCATCCATAAAATTCTGCATTAAGTGCATATTTACATTCTTTTTGTTTTGTTTTCTCCTCCACTGAATCAATAGTGTTCAGCCCTGAAACAGTCTGGATGCGTACAGAGCTTTACCCCCCGGCACCCCTGAGCCTCTAGGACCTGCCTCCCCTCCCCACGGACAAAGATAACGCTAAAAATAAATCACCCGCCACTGGTTTGGGTCTCCAAAGCAAAGGGGAAGCCCAGCATCTCCCTCGGGTGATTCAGCGGGACAGTAAATCTGTCCTTTACACGGAGGATTGTCCTGGAGAGGAGAATAAATGGTTCTACATATAAAATGTACAAAGAGGAGAAAGTTTGGTTGGCAGGAAGCAAAAGCTCTTTGTGCACCCACCGCCAGGCCCACGGGAATGGCCTCACCCCACTGCTTTGGGGGGCCACGGGGCTAAACCTGGACCACTGAGCCTGGGATGGGGCAGATCCTGCAGACTTCCCTCCGTGGAGCCGTGCTCCCACTGTGAACCCAGGGTTTAAAGGCAGGACATCGCCTTCCCGACACGCTGCAGCTGGCCTCCAGCTCCTGCTGCTGCGAAACCACGAGAGAAGGGAGCTTGATCCAGCCCAGTAAAACCAGCTTCTCTGCCAGAGCGTTACAGCAAAAGGACCAGTGGGAGAAGCGAAAAGCCCGTGACTCCCGGGAAATCGACCCCAGAAAGCTCTGCAGGGCCTGGTGAAGGGAGAGTGAGGCTGCGATGTGTACAGCCACCCCAGGGAATTTGTCTGTGCAACGCCAGAGAAGAAAAAAAAAAGACTCAATAGAAAGGGGGGGCTTGGCTCCGGCGGGGGATGCTGATCTCCTGGTACCGAAGTCAGTAACAATCCTCCTTCCTCCTCCTTTCAGTTACGCCGAGCTCAGGACTGACCGAGAGCCATGGCCAGTGACCTCTGCTTCGGGAAACCAGCTTTAAAGCAGGACCCCCTGCCCGGCTGGCGGGTGACTGCCCCTCTGCCCAGCCTGCCGAGCGGGGAGACAAGCCCTCCACATCCCTGCCCAGTTTCTGGTGTGATTTCAGCAGAGCTCTGCAGCCTCCGGGATGCGGGGCGAGCAGGAGCCCATTTCCCCACTCTCAGGCAAAGAGCTCTGAGCTGGCCGGGGTGGGGAGCAGGGATTGTCCGAACCAGCACACGTGCCTGGATCTAGTGCCAAGAGATGGCAGAGACGAGGGAGACTGTGACGGGACACACACCCTCCGCAATTCATCCCATCACGTCTGTCACCGCGGTGCCTCAAGAGCCGAGGAAACAGCCACGTGCCCCCAGGTCGGCCTCGGCAGATCACTGGGAGCCACCGGGCTCTCTCAGGAAGTCACGGCCTCCTGCGGCCTTTGCGAAGCTGGTGCCCTGGGTGAGGAAGATGACCAGGACTCACTTACAGCCACTCAGCCAAGGTGTCTACACCATCCTGGACCTCACCAAGGTGTTCACACCTCCTCTTGGCCAGCCTCATTTTGCCACTTGGGCCTCACCTCCGAGTCCTCCAGGCCGGCTCCTCGCCCACATCTCACCGCTCCTGCGGCAGCTCCAGACGGGAGCTGCTCAAGGAGCCGTGCTACAGACCAGGGCTCAGCAGTGGCTACGGCCAAAACCGGCTCTTTATCAGCAGACCTGCCCTCCTGGTTTAGTTTAGCAGCTAATTCCTTACAGCTTTTGGAAGAGGAAGAGAAAATATACTGGCAGTTTAAAAACAAATGATGTCAACTCCGAAGGGAGCGAGGCCGGGACATATGCAATGTATCGCCTCGACACAGAGCTGGAAGCTTATGCAGAGACTGTAAAGTGCACTTGGAGAGCTGAGCTGCCAGCAGGCCAGATCCACCTTCCTCAGTCCAACCAGCTGCAGCTCTTTGAGGAGGGGAGAAGCGATATGTGAGAGCACTTTGGCTACACAGGCACCAACCTGACCCCCAGCCCCGCCTTCCCCCCAGTCTAAACAGCAGCCGTAACCAGGTCCATTTTCTCTGCTCCTTCCCAGGGGACCCGGCCAGCCACGATGGCTTCAGCGCGACTCACAGAACCCTGGCGTTTCGCAGACACCTGAGAATTGTCCCCACAGCTCTCTTCCAGGTGATATTCAAGGACACTTGGAAGCAACAGCATCACCAAACCACCTGCAATCTCAGCCACGGGTCCAGAGCTTCTCTCCCCACACACCTCTCCCCACACGCTTTAGAAACGCAGCAGGTACACAGCAGGACGAGGTGACGTCCCCTTGTCAGCCTTTGAACTTGGCTGGAGGAGCTGCCAAAGTGTAAATAGCAACAGTCACCAACGAGGCCCTAACTCTGCCATCACAAGCTGCCGAATTTCCATGAACTAAGACCCCGGCTCTAAGAGGAGGGACTGGGGTGGTGCGTGTGTGTCTTGGCACGGACAAGACCCATGTGTAGTGTCAGCAGAATGCCCCCAGGCATTAAAAACGCTAGCGGAGGTCGCGGTAATCCAATTCTCTTTAATATTTTGCTACAAATTAAACTAGTTGCTGTTCTGTCCTGCGAGAGTCGAGCTCTCTCCGGTTAGTTCTACCAGACCTGGTGTGTGTTGGTGCTGTGTCGGGGGCCAGGCGCAGCCTGACACGGGCACTGGGGTCATTCTTACTCATTTACAGGAGGAAAACAAGGGTTATGCATAGAAATGTTTGTAGTGTCAAGGCCTCAGACTAAATTCTTTGGAGCAGGAACTGTCCTCTGCCTTATCCTCATGCAGGAGCCAGAGGTGGTCATCCCACTTGGCAGCTTTTGTCAGACCCTAATAAAATTAAGTACCAGTTTTTGCTCCCATTCTCCTGGTCTTGCTCAAAAACAAAGGCTGGAGAGACATTTTTCCAAGCTGTCATTTTACACATACCTAAAATATTGACAGCAAGAAGGTTTTCACTCCTGAGAACAGAGTTAACTTGCTGTCAAACAAAACCCCTCCCAATTCCATATTAACAACCGTGAGAGTATGTTCTGAAGCCCAGCCCTGGCCTGTGAGTTCAGCCTGACACATCTGTAAGTGATCTTCTACAGTGGGACCAGACCCAGAGGATCGGCCTTGGAAGGGACAGCAGCATCTGCGGAAACGCTGAACCCGAGCCTCCCCCAGGGCACTGGGTAAAGCAGCGCTTGAGCAGCACGAAGATGCAAAGGCAGCTTGGAAAGGACTCGGGAAAACCAACGCTCAGTCTGAAAAGAGCTCCAGGTCTGGAAGGAGTCAATGCAAAAAAACCCGCCAGGGATGAGGAAGGTTTAGGTGCTGCTCTAGGTACCCTGGGCCAGGAAAGCAGGCAGCACCTCTTGAAGCAAGGAGGATCTGGGAATGGCCAGGCAGCCCTGGGGCACCAGCCCGAGGTGGAACTTGTACAGTGCTGCTCCGCACCCAGCCCCAGTCCAGAGCTACCGCACTCAGCACCACCACCGCTACGACTCGCATTTTGTAGGAAAGGAGGTGGAGGGGAAGAAAAGCACAGTTACTGTTTGAGTCACTCAACCTGCTGATCGAGAACGGCAGAAGAGCAATCGCAAGACATGAAAGAGAGGCCTGAACAGGTTCTTTTGGTACAAGAACGACGCAGTGGGTGAGGGTCTCTGCCCCAGGCTGCAAGGCTCATCACGGCCCTGGCGCATGGAGCTGAGGGTAGCTTGGTGGGGCACACAACTACCCACGGGATGGAGAGAAAGGGTGGAGGTGGGACACACCAATTCATTCCCTTTATAGAGTTGGCCTGACAAGACAGGCTTGAAGCCTCCTCCTCAGGAGGAACGTACACAGGAACGTGACACAACCCTCCACTCCCAACCCCCCCCGGGAAGTTTCAGAAGTGCTGTAATCCACAAAGGACACAAGGTGAATCTCATCCTGAGAAATCCCTCTGCTGCTCCTGGAAAAAAACCCTTTGCTGCAAACCCAGGGCTTACCTGAGGGGACAGGGAAAGTCATAAATAGCTTGAGCTTCTCCCAAAAGACATTTAGGAAAGGCAAAGAATTACCTCAGGGGTCAGGAAAACAGTCATTTTAAACCCTGTAAACATGCAGGTGGCAGAGCTGCCCCGGCTGCCCCAGCTCGCTCTTTCACAATGCTGCCTGGGCTTCAAAGCTGAGAGTCTTCTCGTCCTGAACCAGCTCTGTTTTCCCATCCCACCGTCCTTAGCTGGCAGCTCCACTGCAAACAAGCGCCGGCTCTGTCCCTTTGGCCGTGAAGCTCATTGTCCAGTGATCTGCGCTGGCGTAACCTTGGGAGGATGCAATGAAGAAGCCGTATGAGACAACCCCATGTTTAATGAGAGCCCACATTTCCCGTGAAGCCACGGGGGTACATGGGAAGGAACAGCCCTCAGTGACACGTGGGGTTTGCAGCACCCAGCAGAGCATTGTGGCTCGTGTAGCCACACTGCTCACTTTTCACACCAAGCATCTCATAACATCCCATTGTTTGTGTTCTAGGCCACAAACTCCCAGTCCAGAATGCTCACCCCTCTGTACCATGACGAGTAGGCACACATCAGTTTGGAGGTGGGAATGGCAGCTTCTCAGGTGTCAGACAGAAAAGACTCAGCTGGAAGCAGTCTCTGGCCCCCAAGGGATCTCCCAGACCCACATGGTACAGCACCACTACTCACCCACATCTCCAGCTTCCAGCTCCACCTTGAACATCTCACAGTGGCCTCTGCACTTGTCCAGAGGTCCGACGGTCAGGGTGAGTTGTCCGCTTCCAACAGCAAAGAGGCTCTGCAAGCTGTAGCTCTAGGGTGAGAGGAGAGCATCTCAAAAGCCTTGCCAGCTTTTCTCAGGTCTGTCTGATCAAACAGGGGGCAAGTCACTGCCCTGCAGCAAGGTGAGATGGTGCAAACCACAGGTTTGCTGCTGCCTCCAGTAGGTCGTAGCTGAGTTCAGCTGCATGCAAGGGTCCTCCTCCCCTCTTCTGCGATAACAAGTGAAAGGACAAGAGGAACCGGCCTCCAGTTGTTCCAGGGGAGGTTGAGGTTGGCCCTGAGGACCCATTTCTTGCCTGTTGGGGTTGTCCAGGCCTGGCCCAGGCTGCCCAGGGCAGTGGTGGAGTCCCCATCCCTGGAGGGGTTTCCCAGCCGTGTGGAGGTGGTGCTGAGGGACAGGGGTCAGTGGCGACCTGGCAGTGCTGGGGGCACTGGGACTGGAGGAGCTTAAAGGCCTTTTCCACCATAAATGATTCTGTGGTTCTATGCAGGCCCTCCACACCACAAAGCCCACAAGAAAACAGAGGAGAAGGTCAGGCTGGATGCCTGAAGTGTCACTGTCTTCAGTGAAACAGCTCCATGGCAGATACCTCGGAACGGGTGAGACTTACTGCCAGGACCAGCTCCTAGAATGCAACTCGTAAATGAAATCTGCATATCCTCACCCAGCTACAGAGCAAGGCCAGGACGTAAACGTAAACAGAGCTGGGCCACCCCATGGGCACCTCTAACTGCCGAGGGTGATGGGCGCAGTGAACCACCCGCACAAAACCAGCCACAGCTTCTGGGGGTCCCAGCAACCTCGAGATGCCCCATTACACAGGGACCAGCAGAACTGACCAGGGTTGTACCAGCTGAAAGTGTCCCGCAAATCCCCCAAAGACTTGGAGCTTCTGGAGGACAACTCAGGTGATGTCTCTGGGATGAATTTCTCACCTTATTCCCCAAATCTGGATGGCGGATGAGGAAGCAGCTCTCCAGGGACACTGTCTTGGGGAAGGACAGCAAAGAGGAAGTGGGGAAAAATTCCTGCAGAATCCGAGTTTTATTCACAGATTTGTTCCTAAACAAAACAAAACAACCCATATTAAAGAAATATCATGGAATGATAATGCTCACATTTAAAAGGCTACTTGCAGGATCTAAATTGGTCACAAATACTCATGCTTGATAAACAGCCTGTTGATCAACAAGCCCCAAGGAGCAAAATTTGTCCTCTCAGCTTCTGTGCTCCTCCTTTTCTTCCTCTTAGCACCTGCAGCAGGACTATGAAAACAGGGAACAAACAGATCACCACGGATGCCTGAAGTTAACGTCACTCCCCTCTTCCCTTAAAATGATCCGAGTCATTGATTGGATCCATTAATTGCAAAAGATGCAGAACGGTGGCATTGTACACTACAATCACTGAACCCCCAGGCCAAGATGGGGGGAACCTGAGTTTGTTCTCCAGGCCAGGGAATGTCCCTGGAAAAGGCAGGGTGGGGCTTGTTAGTTTTACATCTCTCTCTAGTGGCTTGACATTAATAATTAATTAATATTTCTGTACCCTGACCATGCGTCTACCAGTGCTGCGCTCGAGAAGTGCAGCAAGAAGACCCTATCTTAGCATCAGCCAAAGCTCAGACTCCACCACGATCTTCTCCAAGTCAGCTTGGACACTGCTCCTTTGCTGGGATGAACGTGCCAGGGAGCCTGCTCCACCCCAGATGGCACCTTCCCACCTTACTTCTCACCCTTCTCCACCTGAAAAGACTTTGCTGGGTTTCTCTGCAACCTGAGAGAGCTCTGAGCTGTTCACAGGTCTTGCAGCTAAAGCCCCACTCAAGGCTTTAGCAGAGTTTTTGGAAGGTCAGGACTAGGGCTAGCTGGTTTTCCTGCGTGAGATCAGACACAAGTTGCAGGATCTCTTCGCTTTCTGTTACTTCTCAGTCAATACTGGTGGAGGAGGATTTCCACTGAGCAGCCAGAACTGTAAACCAGTTGCCTCAGGTGACCAGACCACAGCCCAGATGATTAACCTATGGCCTGAAGGACAGGACTAAGCAGTCACTGGGCTGTTTTTATCTTGTAAGGGGAGCAATACATGAAGTCCCAGCCACAACACTCCATTTTTAGTGCAGAAGTCTTCTCCTTGGGTCAAATCAGGGCCAGCAGGCAGACAGGAGCCTGGAAGCCATTCCTGTCCCCCTTCCCTCCACTTACAGCGCAGCTCCTGGTAGTTTGCACTGGCAAAGAGCCCAGGCAATGCTGCAGAAGGGATGTCTCTGTCTATCACGATTTATCTGTGACTCACCAGGGAAAGAAAAATGGACAGCTCCACAATTCAGCCGAGTTCTCTTCTATGATAACCTCTGCCAGGTCTGGATCCTGGGACTGAAAATGCTTCAGTTCTTCATAGGAGAGGTGCTGCCCTGTCTTGAACAACATGAAACACGGCTAAAAGCCACGCCCCAGGGCTTCCTCCCCGCTCCCGTTTCCCTCCCGCCAAAGAGTGGCAGCCATCTCGGTCACTACGTTTCCAACCACACTGATAGTCAGTCAGAGGAACAAGTGAGCTCCTCACCCCCAACATCTTTAAACTGGGGATAAATGTCTTCTGAGATGCATCTTCTACCTCAATCAGCAGTTTGGGGTTGAAAATACTGGGCCGGGGTCTTTGGCTGGTGCTATTGAAGAGTTTGGACTAATGATCCAGCCTTACACATCCATCCATTACCTTGATCAGAAAAGGCTGAGACCTCTGGAGCTTTTCTGATAGTTCTCCCAAGTCTGTCACTACCGGAAGGCTCCTCACAGCAGAACAGACTGTGCAGTTTGCAGGAAGCGTAGAAGCGTTCTGTCTGCAACCTGCTGCCCACCAGTCCTGGCATTCTTGGGGAGAAACAAGAGAAACGTGTTTAATAAGAGCAAAAACGAAACAGAAAGGAGAGAGACTCGATGATAAACTCATTATCCCCAGCATGAAACACTGAGACTTCTTACAGCTTCCAATGGCTCTAAGTTACTCAAAGAACAAGCTTCAGCGGGCAGAGAACTCATCACTGGGCGGTTCCAGCACAGGCTGGAGATTTTGGAGATATGGCTCAGGGTTGTGAGACATGGAAGAGCTTTGTGGAAATTCCGCATCTCTGTATACATGAGGCTCACAGGCTAAGTCACCCTTTCATTGTCAACAGGAGGACGGCAACCGCCATACCTGGTGCAATTAAAGTGAGATGAGTCCATGAGCGAAAGCACAATCCAAATGTGTTATTGCAGAGACACCCAGAAGACAAAAAAAAGATCCAGGTTGAAAAGAGTAACTCTAAGGCACTGGTGTCATGAACCCTGCTGAGACACCTCTGCAATCACCACCCTCCCCTTCACCTCTGTGTTGATTAAGAAATACTCTGTCCAGGGCAAAGTCTGCCCAGTCTCTGAGTGCAGAAGGTCCTGGGGAACATGGAATTTCACCAAGGTGTGCTGCTGCTGGTTTCATTCATCCCATGCATTGACTTGAAGATGAAATGGGGTGGAAAGTCCCAGACCACAGCTATACCCATTGTATATTCCGGAAACCGCTGTTACACTACAATTGGCTGAACTGCCCTATGACGAACACTGCATACATTCACATCTTCAAAAATTCAATTTTTATGTGAAACCAGCCTCAATCCCCCGAGGAGATGTTTTACCTCGGGCAGTGGCAGCAAACCCACCAAGCGCCTGATCTGTCAGGGTGGGTGAGGACAAACCCACGGCCCAGGACACACCTCACATGAACCGTCCAGAGATCTGTCCTCACGACAGGCCCACCCGTCGTGGCCGGTGCCAGCACACGTCAAAACAGCTCATGTCTCCTGGACGCTGCTGCTGGCCACCCACTTGGGAAACGGAGACAGAAGAGACGGTGAAGCCTGTCTGAAAAGTCAAGCTGGGAAACAAGGATGTGCAGCAGCTTTTCAAGGGGAAAAAAGATGATGTAGAGCTTGCCTGTTCCTGCCTTGGTGGCTTCCAGCCACACTCATGCACATGATGAAGAGCATTTAATTGGAAAGCTTTTGTTTTATTTTTCCCTCCAACACCTGTAACAGACACCGAGGAATGTTATAGAGGATTTAGGTTCACTGGAACACAAAAACAAGGAGCAGACTGGGATTCGTTTTGCTTTTTTCTTTTGGAGTATTTCCAATCAAGCCTCAAATGCTGCGTTTCCCACCCGGCTGCTGAGTGGGATCAGGATATAATTCCTCATCTTTCTGGAAGATGCGTCTACACTTTCAGGGAAAAGGGTAAAGAGGCGAAACAAAGTGTAAAATCCTTACTGCAAGCTGAAGCCCCACTCCCATGAGAAACTGCTCCAACCTACTTTCCCTCCCTGCTCACAAGAGAAAAAAGAAAATCTTTGTTCCACTGCCTGCAGAAAGCTTCACTTTTACAACAACAAAACAACCCAACTCACAAAAACCAGCTGGTCGGTGGCAGGAAACAAAAGGCTGAAAGATCTCACCAGAGGACGGGCTGTCGCCTTGAAGACAACGAGAAAACCCATCTCATGGTCTCTCATCACAAAGGGAGTAGCAATACTATAATTTCCCTCTGGGCAAAATGTAGAAACCTCATCCCAGGGTGTTAAGCAGAGTTATCCCCGAATTTCCTGGCCGGGCTCCGGGCAGTACCCCACGTACGGGGATGCTAATCAGCCTGCCGGGACAGAGCTTGGGGCCTCTTTTGAGCCAGGCTGGCATATTTGCATTCTCAATTGCTCAATTCAGGAGGTTATTTCTTTCCCCCATGAATAACCCAAGCGAAGCACAGTTGAGATGCATTTTTTTTTTTTTTTTGGTAATTAATCTTGTAGATTTATTGTTGAGGGTGTTAGTCTGTGCACCAGCATGTGTGTGACTGGCATGACAAGTATGGGCAGCGAGAAGCGCCTGCCCTTCCCAGGGAGGAGGGAGAAGAGGCCACGCGGAGAGGACACACAACGGCACACGGGGGGCCCGAGCGGGGCTTCCACTGAGGGCAGTTGTTCCCTTTCGATTACCCTCCCTGCATTCCTTTCACATCCTCACCCTGCCCAGACACCCTGGGCATGATTTTGGTTTAAGGCTGTGCGCTCGCGTGCTCTGCTCAGAGATTGAGAAGAAGATGAGCTCTTCATCCAAGCCATCGCACCGCGGTCCCATCCACTCGCACCCGATTGATCGTTCGAGCGCTGGGTGTGGGCCGTTACCCCACTGGAGCTGGGGCACAGGAAAGCAGCCGTAGGATTGACTTATACAACTATAAATTACATTCAGGAGCGCAGGCCAGTCCAAGCTAAGCTCTCCTCCATGCTTGGGCTTTCTCAGCCCTCTCTGAGGAGCAGCTTTTGCTTTGTCAAGCAGATCCTCAGCTCCCCGCCAGTCATACCCACGTAATATTTGCTTTTATGCTTTACTAGCTCTCCCGAACAAGAGCTGTGGCCTCCCCCGTGTCAAGACAGCTCCTAGCAGAGCCAGGGCTGGGGACCTCCAGCTGCTAACATAGCACAGACGAAGCGGTAACAACTTAAGACACAGCTATGATTAATGCTAGAAGGAGTTTATGACTCTACTCTCCACTATGCAGAAAAATAATTTTCAACTTACAATTAATTTAAAACGAGTACCCCGCCCTTCTTGGCCATTTTCACAGAGGATCTCCCAAGTTTTTTGGCTGTCCCCAGAACTACAGAGGGGTGTGTGCGCACAACCCTGAGATGCTGGGTGGGGACGACCGGATTGGAAGCAAAGAGGTGACTGAAAAGACCTGGCCCTGCTCCTGCCTGTTGCAGCAAAGCAATAAAACTTAAGGAAACTTGCCCACATAGATGTGAGAGCGGGATCTCAGTGACAGCCCTGGCCTCTATAGGGACCGTATGGAGGGTGAAATACCAGCCTGTCACTGCAGCAGGTTCATAGGGAAGCCCTGGAGCAAGCAGCTCCACAATCTGCAAAGGTTGGTTCCAAATCCCTGATTCCTCTTCCTGAGGCTGACCTTATTGCCCAGACCCACCACACACCTCATGAGGAACCAGTGCTTGGAGTATTCAAGCAACTTCAGCAAGCCCAGGATGAGCTCTGGGCTCTTAGGACAGACCAGCCTAAATATCCACAAGACATTTCTCCCTCCTGTCTTTTGGGTCCATTGTACACGCCTGTTCCATTAACACCCACAATACTTCTGGACGGCCCCTCATGGGGCCCAATGTACCATCGAGAACTACAAACATACCTATAGTCAGGGTAGGTCTGCAGGTAAACCTCGGGGCTCTCCAAAAGCATGACCAGCTCTACTACGGCCAATTCAAAGGTAAGCTCGGGATGGGGTGGACTCACCCTGGCCCAACCCTGTGACTCATTTATGTCGCTGCACCGACAGCAACAACCTTGTTCCTACGTGCTAGACCCAACAATGAGAAGATGCTGATCTCCACTTTCACAATCTCCCCATAGCTTTGTAAAAGTCAGCAGATTTTTCAAGGTGGGTCTGAAGAGACCCTAAAGGACAGGATTAAGACCTCAGCCTCCCCTCTGCTGCCTGTGTCTACACTTTCCCTGTGGCCAAGGGGACCCTTTATGGACGCACATCTGACAACCCAAGGAGCACTTGCCTCCTCCTTTCCTTTTCATAGCAAAAGCCCAACCACAAGCTGGTTCTTGGGGCTGACAGAGTTTTTTAAGAGACATTGGATCCCACCTGTATGATTCCTGGTGCCGAAGGGCCCACGAGATCCTCAGTGCTCTCATGTCCAACCACCATCACCACCGAAGGGCTGCAGCTCTCCCTCCAGTTGGAGATATCCAGCTTCCAAATGCTGGGTTTTACAGTGCTGTTTTCCATTCTTTTCAGGGCAGGGATTTCCAAGGTCCAGCCCTTAACCTCAACATGAAGCTGTGGCTCATAACCTACTGTTACTGCTTCGACAGCCAAAGAATAGGCTGGCCAGGTTGTTCTTGCTATGACTGGCTAGGCTGGGACCACTGCAGACTTACAGATCCTAAACTCAAGTAAACAGCTTGTCGTTACACATCGTGCTGCGCCACTGCAGCGGGACACATGATATGCATATCACCACGTCCCCTCCCCTGATTTTACAGGAAGAGAAAACAGTATTTTAAAAGCTCAAAGCAATTTAGACATCAATTCCTGATCACACGGGTACATCTCATTCCTCTTACTTCACAGATGTAAAAACAAAGAGCTCTGTGGTGGCACAGTCTGGAGGAGATATTCGGAGCGCTTTGGTGCAAAAGCGACATTTCCTGAGCTCCATCTTGCTGAAATTCTTTCACTATGCTACATATTAATTTGATCATTTATAATGTCATGTCAAAGTCAGGCTAAACTGATGGGTTCTGGAGGAAGTCAGACAGGAATCCTAAGTGCTTATTAATTACAGTGTGCAAGTCCTGATTAAGGAACACATCACGGTGGGGTTTTAAATCTATGCTGCGAAGAGAGTCCCTGCTCAGCACAAGACCCTCACCTCTTTCACACTGAACTTCTTCATAGCTCTGAGTATATTGAATATATTTATGCCAGGAAAAGAAAGTACCTCCCAGTCTGGTTCATAGCATTTTTAGGAACATCTAGTAACAAAATAACATCTACAAATGAACCCACCAAGAAACCCTTGTTTTTGTTCTGGGTGAGAAGTCAGCAGCTCGAAGAACTACTCATTCATGTCACTAATGGGGAACGGCTGGTGAAACGACCCAAGGATGATTAGTCCATCTCCAGCACAGCACAAAACCGATTTTGATCCAACCAGACATTGTGAAATCCAGCCTGCTCAGCCCAGTCCAAGAGGAATTCGAGGTCCCCTGGGTGAAAGAGCATGACTGCAGGAGAAATCTGCACCAGTCTAGAAAACTGAAGGCAGGGCCCAAGCTGTCAGGAAAGGCCCCAATGGCCGCCCCAGGCTGCACCTCTGGTTACGTGCCCTAGAAAACAGCTTGTGCTGCTCTGGCAGCAGTCTGGCTCGGAGGAACAGCACCCTTTTGAAAGAAAACCCTCCCAGCTGCTGCCCCTTGCTCGATGGTGGCTTCAGCCTGTGAAAGGTCTGACGTGCCTGTGTCACCAGCGCAAACGGGCTCTGCCAGGCTGCTAAACCCTCTGCAACGGGCCACGCACGGCACGCTCTCTTCCCAGGGGAGCAAATTCAAAGCGAGAATTCACTTACTCTGCAAATGAGGAAACAAATTCTGGAGGCATCAAAATATAGAAGCAAAAGGAAGATTTTCTCGTGATCTGCATTAGCACAACGACCTGGAGGTAGTTTACTGTCAGCAAATCCAAGTACACAGTCCACTGGTTGAATGGAGGCCAAAGTAAAGCAATGCATGAAGACAGCTTGGCACCACCCTGCTCTGCCAAGTCAGCCTTTATTCTCCCACTTTGAGCCAACACACGTGTCTGTCGGTCACTTTCAGGTTATATTATAAAGGCTTGTTTATACACACACAAACCAGATCAGATAAACGGGGAGCTGAACGGTGACAGGAGGGAGCCCTGTGCAGAGCTGCACCCCACAGCACACTCACATCCACCTCAAACACCCCAGCCCCTGGCGCAGGCGCATGAGAACACGCACGAACACAAGAGCAAACCAGCTTGACTTTGCTTAGGGGAAAAAAAGAAGGAAGATCCTTTGTGAGCCAGAGGAGAAGGCCGTGCTGAAGGCAGCAAGACGTCAGAAATCAGATCTTGCTTCACCTCCCCGGCTGCCTTGTGCAACGCTCTCCTGCAGAGCGGGCCCATGGTCCTGGGGCTCACGCACAGCTGAACCCGGTGGGTTAGATGCAGCGCGAGCTGCAAACCCCACGGGAAACAGCTGGCTCAATATCCCATGTCGCACTCAAGAAGCGGAAAGTCCACCCTGGTGTAAGACAGGCGTGCTGGATGCTCCCTTTCTGCCCAGAGCTGTGCTGACAAATGCACTGTAGGGCTCCAGCAAGAGGGGAGGAGTGTGAGAACCAGAGAGAAACGTGGCTGTGGCTGGCCCATCGCAGGCTGCCTGCAAAGGGTTAAGATCAGGAAGAAGCCAGGACCTGGCCAGGCGCCAAGTGACAGCCTCCAGCTGAACTGGAGGTGGCCGGCCAAGAGGCAGAGCTGCTCTCCTCTGCCAGTAACCATCCCCACAGACAGCTCTGGCACCCAGCAGGCTTTCGGACGGGACAGTGACAGGCTGTTCACAAGGTGCTGCTTAAACACAGCTCCTTCAGCAGCGTTTCTTTCTCTAAAACAGATTCTAAAATGCCTATGTGTGATTTGAGCCCTCCTGCTCTAGGCAAAAAGGAGCATTGGACACAAAGAGTCTTCTCCAGGGTCCTTTTCCTGCTGCTGAGCCACATGTGTGCTTGTGTCTGGTTTTAGGTGTCTGAGGAGCTGCTGGTCCAGTTGAGCTTGAACGGTGCAGGATGTGTGTGGTCAGCACCAGGGCTCGTCATTAGAAGCAGAGTTGCATTTTCCTTGAGGCCATCACAAACCCCTGCTGTCACTACAACATGCAAACAGTCACGTTGCTGGACGAGAGCTGGTTCGCCACTGACTGACCCGCTCTGCTGAGGGTTTTGAGCTGCAAGGACTGAATTTACCGTGGGCAGACACACAAGCTAATGCAAGAGCAACTTCCTGCCCTGCTCCTCCCGTCACTGCTCTGGGTGGCAGCAGGGAGCAGTCATCAACACCAAAATCCACACTTAGATGTTAACAAAGCTGTAAGGATGTCACACAGCTGTGAAGGGAAGAACCACTGAAAAACAGGCAGAGTGACCACCACTGTGGTTTTAAAATCCTGTTAAAAGAAGAGAAAAGCCCTTTTCGTTTCACTCCGATTACCACAGACTCATTATTTTACTTCCTAGCACTTGCAGGGGAGAGGGAAGTGCTTGTACCTGTACTTTGCACCAGAGAACCGAAACACAGAGGGAATGACTCGACCATCCCAGCCTACGTCAGAGAAGAGAAACAAATCCAGGTCACATAGGCCCTGCTTGCTTCTTGGAACAGCACTAGAAAGCCTTGAGCCACCCCACATGCCTACCCAAATCCATGGTGTTCCTTAGCGCAGGTAGAGCCCAGAGGTCTGCAAGCCCCAGGGGCTTCGTGAAGTGCTGATCCCACCGGCCAACAGCCGCACGCTGCGGCGGTGGGAGGTGGCTCCCCCAGCCCGGAGCAGGCAGCGTGACCCAGTACTGGGGCTTTCACAAGCTCAGCGCAAACACGAGCTCAGGAAGAGCAAATGCAAACCACATTTCCACAGAGCTTTTCCCCGGCCGAAGGGCCCACAGTTCCTCGCCCTGGGAAAACAGCTGAAAAAGAGGCACAGATGCCAAAGGCAAGGTTCTAAGAGTCAGCTTGGAAGAAAGAAAGGGGGGGAACATTACTTCTGATATGGGAATTGATCCGGGGGAGAAAGCCGGCAAGCAACAGAGCAGAAAGGAAATTTGCTTTGGACATAATCCCACAAACATAATGCAAGAGAGAACTTTGTGGCCACTGCTCCTCATCTCAGTCCACCCACAGCCACCGACAGACAGGCAGGCCTTGTCATCCACAGCATGCTCCTGGGGTGGACGGGATGCGATGAAGGTCCCTCACCTGAGGCAGGTCACCCTGAGCTGGAGGGAGAGAGGAGCAGTACGCTGCACCCCCACTCCTCCCAGAGCCTCACCACTGCTCTAATGGGGGGCTCCGGCGCTCGGGAGAAACCAGGCATCCGAGCTCCCCTTGTTCTGCGACACAAAGCTGGCTGCTCAGCCCACGTCTACCCAGGAACTGGGCTTTGTCCGGCAATCCCGGATGCAGGAAAGCTGCCCTGAGCCTGGGACAGCCTGGCCCCAGACCGCAGGCGGGCTGCCCCTGCCTGCCCAGGCACCTTTGGGCCCAGAGGAAGCGAACCGGATCACCCACGCACCCACGCTTGCCCCGGCGCTGCTTTGTCTGCACCACACTGGGCGGCGCGGCCGGGGGAAGTCTGCCAGCTCTGCCGGTGGGCCACAGCAGCCCACAAACTGCTCACAGGTGGCTTTCAGCAAGAACAGCCCGAGCTCGATTTGAACTGGTGCCCAAGCACAGAAAGTTCCACATTTCATCCTCAGCCCCCTCAAAATTTTCATCTACGAGGATCTACACAGAGAAAGGAAGAGGAGCCTGTACATCAAGTCCCTTTGTCAGTGCTCTTCTCTGCTGCTCAGTGTCCTTGTGTGGTGCCTTCTCCTATCAAGCACACACCAGGGAACGCTGGACCTGCCAGCACGACCTCCTGGCCTTCTGCTCACATCAACAAACGGGACAGCGAGACATGGCTTTACCTCTTCCCTTCAGCGGACCACGAGGCCAAAATTAAGGGCAAAGCGTGACATCATGCATGAGGCAGGCCCGAAAGAGAGCTCAGGAGGCCACTCAGCTCCAGGCCATTGAAGTCGCTCTTCCGGATCCCTGACAGACGCCTTTGCCACAGTCCACTCAGCAGCAAGCCGTGAAGTGGCCCGCAGCACTGCTGGGACAGCCGGATGCTGGGAAGGCCCTGGTGGCCGCAGCTGCCAGCTGGGAAGGCAGGACACGAGGGATTCCCACAGGAACCTGGCCAAGGTTCACACTAGGTGCTGCACTCAGCCGGGGTCTAGCCCGGTCCTTTTTGCTGAGGCAGGGTCACAAAGTCACAGAGGATCAAAGTTTTCACAGATTTGCTCCTGCTCCTATTTCTCTTCACAGCAAGACGCTCATGGTTTCAGGCAGCCCCTGTCCTAGAAACCTTTTGCTGTCCTGAGGAACCTTGCTGGGCTCTCCCTGTCCAAAGGGGCCCTGTGGCATGGGGAGGAAGAACCCATCAACTTGCTGAACAAAATTTCACTGAACAAACACGAGCACTCAAGTTCCCGTTGGTTTTTCCCTTCTCCGCACAGACACAGAGGGGTGTGCACAGACTCACGTCAAGGCCAGATCACATCAGAGCAGACTATGAATGTCAGTGGCTATCAGAGCCAACTCCTTGCCCTGCGGGAGATCCCAGTGTTTAAGGAAGGGGAAGAACAATGGGGAATACCCTGTCCCACCCATAGGAACCCAATCAACAGAAATGCCCGGTGTTGGCAGAGGAGAGGGAGACCCCGAGAAAACACGGCGCTGGCATTTCAGGGAGCCCTTTGTAGCTACGGCAGGAAGGTCAGAGCCAGAACAGGCAACTCCAACACAATGAGCTGCCGCAGCTAAATATAAACGGGTGGAGGGCACGGACACAGGAGTTTGTTTTTACAGTGAGCGGACACGAACAACACTGTGCCACATCCCTGCTCAAAATAATTCCCAGCTTTATCACTGCTGACAAGTCTTTGTGTTTTATCAGAGAGGCAGAGCCCATAATTCCACCCATTTGCCAGGGGAAATGATTAACAGGGAATGAGAAATACTCAAACTTTTTCATTTCTATTATGCCAGTCTAGGAAAATCCATTACGTTTCTCTCCCCTAATGAGACCAGCTCATTAGGGAGCCCCTTACCCAGCTTCCCCCCCAACATTACCCTTAACATCATGTTAACTGCTATAAACACCATCGCGCTCAAGCCCACAGGCCTCTCCCAATCCACCACTTGGCAAAACCAACTTTTCCTCAAACCTGGGCCACATGTTGAGGTTCCTACACTTTGCTCACAAGTATCACGACTTGTTTTGACAAAGTGTTTTTCCTGCTTGCTCAGAACACATTAGAAAAGGTGACATTCACCCAGCACAGCTGTGGCAGTACGATTCGCAGGACCACGGAGATTTTGAGAGGAAGGGAACTCTTGTGGCAGAAAAAACCCGAGGTGTTAAAAGCTAGAGAATGTGCAAGAACAAAATTATGAAGTTAGACAGAAAACATGCTTCAGCCCCAGCGAACGGAAGGGAAAGAGCCTCAGCTAGAATACAGGATGCTATTTTTAAGTACAGTGGTAGGAAAAGAGAAAACCATGGTGCCATGCCAGTGACACATTTCTTATTTGGTGCCCAAGCGATGCGCAGAGCTGGCATTTAACATGGTATTTCTTGCTAGGCTTATGTTACAGCAGAGAAACGGTTTCCTTACTCTCGAGCATGTACTTCTTGGCAATGGGCAGAGAGAGCAGCCGGATGTGGCCAATGAGGGAGCCCCAGGCGTGGGCTCTGGAGAGCGGAGCCTCGGGTGGCAGCGGGCTGTACGGCTGGATCACAAAGTACACAGTCAGCAGGACCAGTCCCAGTGTGAGCAGGCCCTGCGAGAGAAAATAGGCACCTAATAAACAACACTGCAGTGAGGTGATGTGCCTTCAGTCAGGACACACCTTCTGGCTGGTATCAAAGGGCGGTGGCTACGTGCTGTAAGAGGAACACTCCCAGTTTTGCCGTGGCTCCTCGTTCAGCTGCATTGTCACGCGGTTTTATTGTTAGGGCTGGCCAAGGACAAGATGAAGCAGCCTTCAAACCACACAACACTGTTCTTGTGTCTTAGCACTGAAAATAATCCAGTGCCAGAGCAATGAGGATCATCTGCAGCTAGCTCCGATTCCCCCACCTCATCAAATAAAAGCTCGCTCTTGTGCCATGGCTCTTACACAAGGTTTTCAGGACTTTCTGCAAACATCCGCCGAGCCTTGAAACACTTTGGCAGAGTTGGCACCGGCTCGTTTCTCCATACCAGAATCCCAAATAAGCCTCACAGAGATGACATGACGCATTCCTCCCCCTGTCCAAAATCAAAGTAAATCAACAGCAAAACCAAGA
Source organism: Bucorvus abyssinicus (assembly GCA_009769605.1). Taxonomy (NCBI): domain Eukaryota; kingdom Metazoa; phylum Chordata; class Aves; order Bucerotiformes; family Bucorvidae; genus Bucorvus; species Bucorvus abyssinicus. Next base: position 4,014,575 of record CM020055.1, read on the forward strand.
ACAGAAGCTGAAAGTTCAAATTCTCATTTTCCTGTTCTCCTGCCTCATTTTACAGCTTTTTATAGGCCGCAAGGAAGAAAGCTTGAATTTTTTTCTGCATAGAAACCATCGTGAATGACGATGCTCCAGTATGTCTGAATATTCCTGCCAGCGGGAAATTCTTCATCCTTGTAGCAAACACCTCAAACCTACCTACAGCAGCATCATCACCCACTTTGCAGAACTTTTTACAGTGCCCTTTAGTCAAGGGCCTCCAAACATTTTTCTAGCATCAAACATCACAGCAACAGGTTTATTTTATAAACTAGGAGAATAAAGACAGGTAGAAGTTTATGACAGGGTCAGAAACAGAACCCGTATCTCCTTGCTATTCAACCCTGAACTTTAAGGACCTCCTTCATTCCTTACGTTTCCACTGAGGGTGCTGACACTGGGAATCTTTGCCTCAAGAATCAATCCAAGCCTCATTCTTTAATAGTTTAAGGAGACAAAGATGTTGATAAATTAAAAGTTTCAACACACATGGGCAATTTCAAACCTCAGTGAGCTGCCTTCTGTTTTCAAACCAGCTCATGGGATGAAGGAAGGAAGCTCCACTATGCAGCTTTTTAAAGAACTCAGGAAAATTCATCAAGAATGATGCAATGGGAAAGAAAAGGCTCAGGTGCAAAAGAAGAACTTCCAACCCTCCAATGGTCTGTGCATCCTCTTACCTTGTAGAGGGCCACTAAGACAGGGTACCGCGGAGGTCCCCTTTGGGGCTCATTCCTTTCCAAGAGTTGCTTGATGAATTTCTCAATGGCTTTTTCTGACATCCCGCACTGGTGGCCAGTCTGCCTCACCAGATCAATCGTCTCCGAGAGCTTGTCATAGATGCTGAGCTCGTTGGCCGACAGCTCCATGGCCTCCGATGAAAAACCCCTGTGGAGAGATTCAGCATGTTAACAGAAAACACACTCCAGCCGCAGAGTGCTGAGAGACCACAGGCCCATCGCGGTGCCCGGGTGAGAAGAAAGGCTTCTCTGGAGCAGAGCTCTTCGCAGCCAAGGGCACAACGTTTAGCTGCAGCCCTAAGAGTCTCTGCTGGGTCAGTGTCTTCTGGGGACTGAAAGAAGCCATGAAATTACCTGACGAGAGAAGAACCAGCCAAGATTCACAGCTTATGGGAATGAACAAAGCTTCCCAGAAATCAATGAAACTCCATGGATTCATCTATTCCGTCCCAACAAGCGATTGCTCACCAGTACCAGAGCCAGCAACACGAAGCTGATCATCCCACAGAGCAGCCGAGCTAAGCTCTCCTGCGCTGCAATTTTAGTGGCTGATTTGACCGTACATTTGTTTTCATTAAATCCCCTGTCAGCAATAGGAACAGGACAGAGAAACCAGCCGTACGCGTGGGGCAAAGTTCAACAATTTACAATCTGTTTAAATTTTCGCAACCTAACGTCCAGGCCAACTGATTATTGAGTAACAGTAACGTGATCGCAGTGTGCTCTGCAGGCAACAAAAGCTCCTGCGTTCCTCTAAAGTTTGCCCACAGGTCATTCACAAGCAGCAACGCCATGTAACTAAATACTGCAGCAAGAGCTGCGAGACGGAGACAAAATGGCATTTGACAGCAAATTATTTCCCTACCATGAAATTTCAACGGGGAAGCTTGTACGAACACACCTATGAGCCATCAATAAGATGCCAAAGAAATGTGTTTCTCCACCACTCCCCCCCGTCCGCCACAAAGGCAGAGCCTCGCGATACCAAGAGCAGCAGATGGGCTGAAGAAAAGATGCAAAGAAATGGCTGGAGGAGCTGAGAGCTGCCAGCGTGAGAATCCCGTTGTTAGAGAGACATTTTGTCTCAGAAAAACACTGCTGAGGAAAAGGGAGCATCTGTGAGGTCTTGTTTTGCCTCTTGTTTCTGAGCTGGGAAAACTCTAACCTGGATCAAACTGGGACAACTGGCACTTTCTGGGGAGACAGAGCGCTGAAAGCACAGACTGAGACCATCAGGTACAAACAGAAGGAGCACGACCGATAGACCCAGCTCGGAGCTGACAATGGAAAATCAGGCCTCTACCCGCCTTTTTGCTCTAAACACCACCCAGAACCGGCTCGTGAATCCCACACGCTGCTTGTCCCTGCTCACCACCCTGCCCCGCCAAGCCTGTCGCTGTCCTGTGAGACCGGCCTGGCTGTTTACAGGGCTCTTCTCCGCACGTGCCTACCAGCACAGCCTGCACTCAAAAAGCACCGCGCCATTCTGCACACCTGAGAACGAGCTGACAGGCACTGCGGAACCTGTCACCTAAACTTAGGTTTGCTCTGCGGTAACTCGCGCTGGCTGCTCCCACAGGACAAGTCAGACGTAAACGGGTGTATATCAAGAAATAGGATTCTCGTTAGGCAACTAAATATGAAATCTAATTTGCCTTTAAAGAACTGGCCCACAGCCCTGAACTGTGGGCTCCTCCACATCAGAACTCAAGCAACGACATTTTTAATATTGTTTTTTCTGCAATGCTAGGGTGTAGTTTCCAAAAAAAACCCCATTTTTCAACAGGAACTACCAGCTTCAGCGACTGCTCCTCTCCCCCCAGGATCAACTCCTTGTTCTGCTCTTGCACATTTGTTTATGTGGTCACACGGTGAATCAGATCACAAAAATTATCTGGCTGAAAAATAACCCCTATGTGTTCGGTCAGCAGCTGCCCCAGCACCCCACTCAAGTGGTTATGTCAGACGTTATATTAACATCAGTGTCAAATTTCTAGCCACAGCCTCAGAAACACCAAAAGAGTAAAAAACGCCAAATTAAGCCCTAACCCCAAGCACACAATGAGGACACGCTGTGCTACACTGCCAGGCTAATTAGCTCCTGGCCCTGTTCTGCCGACGTTCCTTGCGTTCCACGCAAACACTTGTCCCAGATCTTTTCACTCGAGCTGCCCCATGGCCTACCAAAGCTGCCCCAAAGCAGGGCTGGTCAATAATCGCTCATTATGGACCGTGAGCTCTCCGAGGGAGGGGCCTCTTCTTCTCATCTGCAAAGCACCCGGAGTGCACTTCACTCTATAAAAACAATACATCGCTTTACTGGCTCGTCCATTTATGTAACACCCTGATTCATACAACAAGCAAGAGCCAGCACATCTGCAGGATATTAAATGCCTCCCCCCACCCCAGCTTTTGATTACTCCAGTTGCCTTGGTACTGGAACCGGTGTGCTAAATGGTCCGAAAGTTTATCTAGCTTCCTCCGGCTCCCGCGTGCCAAAGCTTCCTCCTGTGAAGCTCTGCCATCCCCAATTACGGCCGAGTCAGCAAGATCACTGCCTGTGGGATCTGCCTGGAACCACTTACAACAATTATCCCCACAGAAATGCTGTCAAACACGGTGATTCCCCCCTTCCAAAACAGCAGAAACATCCTACTACGGTGACACACGGAGATACATCCCAGTCCTCCCCACCTCAACACTTGTATTGGCCTCTGAGCACACACCTTTGCAGACAACCCCTGCACGTCACAGGCGTTAAAAAGCCAACGCAGCTCCTCGACACACTCAAGAGTAACCCGCATCCTCACCTAACAAGGCATTATGCTCTGGCATTGTTGTGAGAACAGATGAGGCCTTAAAAAACAAATAACAAACCCATTATTTCCCTTCCTATCGCCACAATACAACCGACAAAATGATAACAACAGGCTACTGTACCCGCTTCGCCGTCACCCGCACGTCCCGAGCCAGCCTCAACCCTTGCGAACAGCAGTCCCTCAGAGACAGGCCTTTTCAACTGGGGAACCCATATGTCATGGCTGGTGTTTTATGAACTCCACAGGAGCAGCCACGCCTGAAGGGCTTCCCCGGCTCTACCCGAGGCGCACGGCAGGGTGTTGGGACCCAGGCTTTAGAAAGCGGAATATTTAGAGAGAGACTCTGCTGTGGGAGGGCTCTTTAAAGCTGGCTCGCCTCGCTGGTGAACCTGAAACACCGATATAAATCAAAAATACGTTTTCATCTGCTTTAGCACCGCTTATGCTGCCGCTCTCGGCCCTGCTCGGGGGTCAGGCCCCAGCCCTGGGCTTAAAAACCGCCGGGAGAGGGGCCTGCAGCCCGCCCCAGGCCCGCGGCACGGCCCTCGCTTATCGCGGAGGCTGAAAAGCTCCAGCCAGGATAATTTAAAAAAAAAAAAAAAAGAGTCAATAAATTGAAGCAGAAAACAGCCCCCACCCCCGCAGCCGGGCACCCGGCGAGGGCCTCGCTGAGGCCCGGGGAGCCCCGCCAAGGCCCGGGCCCACCGTGAAGGGCCGAGGCCCGCCCCGTCCCGGTGCTCCAAGCCCCCTTCCCGACCTCCGCCCCGTCCCCCCTCAACCGCCCCCGGCCTCACCCCGGCGGCTGCCCCGCTCCGCCGCCCGGCTCCGGGCTCCTCCCGCCCGCGATGGAGGCGGGACGCGGGGGGCCGAGGGGCCGGGCCGGGCCGCCCCGCCGCTTCCTGCTTCCGCCGGGGCCCGGCCCGGCCCCGGGCGGCCCGGAACCGCCGGGCGTCCACAACACCCCCAGGGGGCCCTGAGACCCCCCGAACAGCCCCCGGAGCCCAGGTACCCCCCAGACTGCCGGCACCCATTTAAGCCCAGAACACGGAGATCGCCTCCCCACCCCGAATGCCTCCGACGACCCTCCCAGCACCCCCCGAGCCCATGGCTACCCTCAGCACCCCACCCCGCACCTCCCTGAAGCCCCTGCACCCTCAGACCCCCTCCCAGCACCCTCAGACCCCACCCCAGCACCCACCTGAGCCCCCGGCACACTGAGATTCCACCCCTCCAGGACCCTCAGACATCCCCAGGAACCCTGAGACACCCCTGAGCACCCGCTTGAGCCCATGAACGCATTGAGGACCCCCCCAGCACCCACCTGACCACTCCTCACTACCCACAGACCCCTCCCAGCACCCACCTGAGCCCCCAGCACCTTATGACACCCCCAGTTACCTTAAGAGACCCCCCCCCCAGTGCCTGCCTGAAGCCCACAGCTCCTCTGGGACACCTCCCAGCACCCCAAACCCTTTCTTAGCCGGATCCTGCAGCACCCATGGCACCTCCCTCCACCCCCAGCATCCCCCCGCAGCACCCACCCATCACCCTGTATAACCCCCCAGACCCTACAACAGCCCCACTGGGCCCATTTACCTCCTCCAGCTCCGCTGAGCTGCATTTGTGCTCCCCACCAAGACCCACCCAGTGCCTCCCTGAACCCCACTTACTCCCAGCCCCACAGGGACACGGATGCCTGTTCCCGCAGCTCGACCGACAAGCCATGACCACGCATGGGGTGTTAACCCCCTAAGACATGTGGGAAAGCCCTAAAAAGTGTGCGAAAGGCTTCCAGGAGTAAAGGGCTGGGAGATGGAGCAAGTAGAGGTTCCCCAGAGCCATCCCTTGGCTGGGAAGAGAGCAGGAGCAAGAGGTCTCTGCCTCACCCAGCTCTCTGACGTGGGCTCCAGCCCTTTGGTATCTCTCCGGTCCCCTTTCAGCCTTGTTTACGTTCTCGGCCTCAACAACTTACCCTGGTGATGAATTCTGAAGTTTAATAAACATTATGACAAAAAGTCCTTCCTTGTGTCAGGTTTGAGTTTCCTGCCTTGTCACTCCCAGCGCAGGAAGCGGGATGGTCTCCACAACCCCATTTACCGCCTTTCGAGGGCGATGGGATGAAATCCTGGGGGGTGCTGCTGCGCCAGACCCGAGACCCGGTGGCCAGGGCACTGAAAGCTTTGGCCGATGGTTTGTTCCAACTCGTCCGGAGCTCAACCGGCTTCTCTGCCCGCAGGTGGACGCATCAAAGCGAGACGGTGGGAAACTCCTGCTGACTTTGGGCTGGTGTCCGAGACCTGCAGCCTTGGCTTGGCTGGGGCAGCTCCTCTAATTCTCATGGAGCACCTTGAGGAGTTTCAACCTTGAGGAGTTTCCAAAAATTTCCTGTGGTCCAAACAAATACACGTTTCCCTGTTGCTATTAATACCTCAGACCTTGATGCTCCTCCAAACACTCGTGCGTGAGTTTAACTGCTCACAAACAAGTGGTCCCTTTGATTCTGGAGGGGGAAGCTTTGCTGGGATCAGGAATTATTGAAGGTGGAAGATGCTTCTGAATGCGACACACTGACCATGTTTTCCAGCATGCTTTACTACCCGCCCGGCCTTTCTCTCAAGCTGGCAATGAAAAGTTCATTTCCAGGTCTGGGAGGGGAGATTTGGCGTGGAGTAACACTGGGTTTATGCAAACCTTTGGGCACAAACTCAATCCTGTCATCTAGACGTGATTTCTCGCGGAATAAGACGGACATTTCTTTCTGTCTGCTGTTCCTTTTCTTGCGCAGGTCTCCCTCTTGAGCCCTCTTCCAGCTCCCTGCTCTCTGCACCAGCAATATTTGCAGTTTGAAGGAATTGCTGCCATCTAATGGGAGAATCCACCCTCGGCGATCCCACTCTTTATTTTGCAACCAAATCAGATCGTTTTCCTGCACAAACCTGCATCTTCTGCACATAATTCCAGCAAATTTAGGTGAAGAGAAAAGCTGAGCTGATGGATGGCATCGGTGAACCTGCGGCTGGGCGGCTCTGCGCGGGGTCACGCAGCCAGGAACGACCGCGGATGCAGTAAAAAGAACCTTTTTGGGTTGAAATGGTGCTTCTGCTATCGTGGGCCAGACTTGCAAAGCGTGCTTAGATTTGTATTACTTTCAGATAAAACAGCAAAGCAGCAATAGATCAGATGGGCCCAAACAAACGAAGAAAAGGCGCCGTTGTTAGATACCCCGATAGCGAATGCCGGCGCCGCTCTGAACGGAGCCGCCTAAACTCCTCCTGAGGAGCCGTGGTCTTCAGGCTGTGTCTTAGAAGGAAATAAGGTAAAGAGGGATTGACACGGAGTGAGAGTAGAAATATACTGCATTAAGAAAAGAGTTTTACTGATAGAGCCAAGGGAGGATGGCAGGGGATGGGAGCGTTAGTGGTACAGAGGTGCTGGAGCGCTGAGATGGGGCGTGCAGAGGGATAACTCACCTCTCAAAGACTCGGAAATTCCTGCCTCACTGCACAGCTGTAGCCTACCTGGGGAAGCTCGTAGCCCTGGGCATGAGCCTTGCCCGTCCGTGGTCCCTTTTGATCTCCATCTGTAAATCAGCACCATTTCCACCCAGCGCTTCCGGGTATCACATGGAGCTGGCCCCGTTTAAACCAAGAAGGGCTGCTCCCGCCTGGCTCTGGGCGCTGCAGGTCCCTCCCGTGGAGATTTGTCATTGTCTGATAGAGACTAAACTTACCCTGCAATTTTTCCATCCTCGGGGATGTCAATTAGCCTCAGTTACTCAGGCCTTGACTCATTCAGAAATCACAACGTCTCATCGCTTTGCAATCACGACCCATCAGGGACTGCCGAAAACACTCCGTGGACTTAAAAACCAAGACCGACGGTCTTAAAGGTCTTTTCCAGCCTAAACAATTCTACCATCCTCCCACTCCAAAGCTGTTTGAAGCAGGAGAAGAGAAAACGGGTACATACACACGGGCATCGGGAGCTCTTAAAGCTATTTCCTTGGAAAGCTGAGCTGTACCAGGGCCAGGAACACCCAGAATTGTGTATATTTTTATACACACATTGTGTTATTAGAAAACCATCCCTCGTTGTCACTCTGGTTTTGGATAGCAGAAACTGGCTACTATTATGCTGTGCCATCATATACATCTAAATAATAATGGCAACAAAAAGCAAACCCGTCTGAGCAGAGTTATTTCCCCGCAGCCTTTCCCTTCATCTGCTGAACTGCGGTGGGACGAGGCAAGACACGGAATATATAAAAATACTAAAATATAGCCCTTGTGTTCTTATTTATTTAGTCTGTACGTCTTTCTCTGCAAACGTATAGTTCTCTGCATCAAGCTGTAAAAAGAAAAGAACCTTGAAATCGTGGCATGTGCTTGTTTAGATTTTTCACGCTGGGTTTTACCGCGGGTTCAGTCCTTCCTAAAGAAGCCGTCGCAGAAGGGCAGGGGCAGCAGCTTGCTCTGCCCGTCCCAGGAGTTGCTGCAATAGCACAAAAATCCGCTCTGGGGGCTCTTGCAGGCAATTACCTGATCCGATTCCCACCCCAGCGCTCTTTCTGTGATCCTGGGCGTGCGCTTGGGGCTTTTGCATTTTGAATCCACCAGCCTTCGGGTGACTGCTGGGATTCATTTCTTTAATCCTCAGACTGGGTTTTGCTCCCTGCTGCTTCCAGTATCCTCCCAGTATCTCAGATCCAGCTGGGTTCCTTTTCTGCCTCTTCCCTTTGCCTGTTTTTTGACTCCCAAAGAAACTTCACATTTCCCAACAAGTGTTTTGGAGGGCTCGAGTGCTCCGGGGTATCGGCAGGAGATGAGCGGGGACGGGGCTCAGCAAGGCAGAGCCGTGGGGAGCCGAGATGGTGTCTGAGGGCTATTTTTATGCTTTTCTGGCTGTTGCTGCAGTTTCAGATCACAGCGTGGGGGTCTGTCCATTACCAACAGCAGCCCTTTTTCTTCTGGGGTGGCTTGGGCACCTCTTCTGCCTTATTTTTCAGTTCATCTTCGCGAACTTTGAGCAACCTTGGAGAAAAGGAGGCAAATTAGCAGGGTATTTCCCCCGTATTTTGCTTTGCTGTGCTGTTTGTCTCGACAAGCATCAGAAAAGCAGCGATTTGAGAACCATGGGCTCTGCTGAACACACCAACCTAAAGCAAATCCCAGGCAGAACTGATTTCGGTCAACCCAGGGAGAGAGCAGCAGCATCCTGAGCAGGGTTTTGTTACTCCCCTTGCATCGCTGGCGGTTCAGGAGACACCCTCCAGCACTTCCCTCGGCTCAGCCCAGCCCGGCACATGCTGCTCTGAGTTTTCCCTGACATTTGGGCATGTGGAGTCTCCGGTGACAGTAACACGCCGGCATTTGGAGTTAAACGTCAGGGAGGGAGCCCATTCAGCTCAGGGTGGCTGGAAAATCCCAGCACATGCCTCACCTGACTAAGCTGACCATGGACTCAGAGACGTTGTGGCCCGAGGCAGCACTGCATTCAAAAAACATGAGCTGATGCTCCTGGAAGACAGGAAGCCGAATAGAAATTAAATATTATTGCACTGGAATAGCTTAATATGGGAGTAAATAGCCACGGGACAGGCATGGTCAAAGGAAAACAGGAGGGACTCAAGGAGACAAATAACTCAATAAGTTATTTACTGGAAGAGAGGGTGAAACGCAGCTCTTCTGGTCGCTACAACACCGAGTTTTAACCCCGAGGAACAGGCTGACACTGCAGACAGAGCAAGATGCGATGCCCTCTGGTTAGTGGAGCAAATCTGGAGACGTAACTAGATGTTCCTGGCTCTTATGCGCCTGCCAGTGACTGGTTTGGGGGAGGGAAAAAAAGCATCTAAGCCCTTGTCCTGCTGTCCCCTTTGCGAAACCGGCCCAAATCCCCCATGCTTTGAAATTAAGTGGGTAAAGGTGAGATTTTTCTCACCTACTTTTTATTAGCCATCTGCATTTGGAGAGATTAGCCATACTTCAAGAATTTCAGTATGTAAAACAGGACAGGGCTGGTGGTGTTACTATTTGTGTGATGCTGGGAAGGCACGTGAGGCTTCGCAGCACAGATAAGCGGAGCTGAGGATGTTTGAATTGGTCAATCCAGTTCCACAAACTGTTTCACTGGGCCGGTGCTGCGTCCAAACTAAACTGGCGAGGGGAAAGCAGGGCAGGGAAGGGGGAAAGGCGAGTTCAGCGATTGCCTCACCGACCGCTGCTGCGCAAAAGGTAAGTCAAAGGCTTTCACCTTTCTGCAGGTCCTCAGGCTGGTGGCACCCCTCCTGTCCTCGCCTGCCCGGGGCGGACAGCACGCTTAGCGGGGCCGTGCACCTACCTTGGCCAAGCGCTCCCCCTCCTCCGCGGGGACCCGTCTCTCTGCGGCGCAGTCGGTTTTGTTCCCGAGAAGCAGAACAGCGACTCCGTCTTCTGCTCCTTCCTGGGCAGGTAAAAAGGGGAGGGTGAGGAGCGCGCCTGAGTCTCCCTTGAATCACAGCCGGCCGCGCTCTCTAGACACGTCCTGGAGCACCGTGAAGGATGCCCGTGGGTTTGGGATGATAACAAAACTGGAAATTCTTAAGCAAATTTAAAGAAAGGGATTTTTTTTTTTTCTTAAATCCTCTCTCCTGGTCTATTAGCAGGGCAGAGCACTGGAGGAGTTCCCCTTGTAGTGAATTCCCGTCGTGTTCCACGTCAGGAACCCTCCAGGAGATGCTCTGGATGGGATCTGGCTGTGAAGTTTTTAATAAAGCCCCAGTTACCTCCCATTTCCCAGGAGTCAAAGTGGACTATTCTTGATTTAAAAGCGCTATCAAAATCACTTTCAACATTTTCCATTCCTCTGCACTGGTTTTTAATTTTAAACGACGCTATCGACAAATTACCCCAGGAAACAAGGGCAAAGTATAAAAATTGCCAGTATCTGCATTTAAATCCTCCAAGAAAAATTATCTTCTAAGCTAAGCAAAGCCACCCCCAGCTGTCCATCCCTAACCGGTGGCAGAGGCCAGGTGGGGAAATGCTGATCTCGGAGTCACCGCCTCGAGGGCAGAGCAAGGTTGTCCTGCTTCACCCACCTGGATGCAGCTCAGCCAGTACCGCACGTTCGAGAAGGAATACTCCGACGTGATGTCGTACATCAGCACCACGCCGTCCGCCTTCCGGAAGAACTGCTTGGTGATGCTGTGGTACCTGCGAGCGTTTTAAACGGTCACCGATCCAGTCTAAGGAGGTTTGGACGAGGAGCGATGCGAAATCCCCCAAGAAAACCCCAGATTTTGTTCCCATCCTGATCGCAGCGACCGTACAAACAGCCTAAGGGCTTGTTTTTATCTTAATTACTTCCTTTACTACGCTTTATCAGATCACACACTGTACAGAGTCCCTTCTGAAACAACCCCTCCTCCGCTTAGCAAAGCCAAGAACATTCCCTCCCGCTAATCCACCCGAGAGACACCCACAGGGTGCTCTCCTGGAGCGGACAGCTCAGCACCTCACCTCTCCTGACCGGCGGAGTCCCACAGGCGGAGAGCAAAGCACTTGTTGTCCACGACGAGGCTTTTGACCTGATAATCCAGTCCTAGGAGATACAAAAAGGGATATTTTGATACTGTAGAGTTCATCCCTGCAATGAGGGTGGATGGAGGCGGCACATGGTGCAGGCGTGGTCTGAGGTTCCAAGCGAACCTCCAGCTTCTAGATCTTCGATGGCTGGATTTTGGGAAAGTCTCTGATCTCATGATGAAGAAAAGCAGGTTAAGAGAGAAGAATATAGCTGAAAGGCAAAATTAGAGAAAAGCACGAGGGCCATTGGTATTGGTGCCCTAGAGGGGGCAAGGAGGACCAGCGCTGCCTGCTCAGGAGCATCCAGACAGGTGAAGTTGGTTGTCCTATTTGGTCCTTGGTGACAGGTTGTGTAGCACGCTTGGCGTGAGCTCTAACATGCGTGTAGTGACCATGAGCAGCTCGTGGGGTGGAGGAAAGGTCACCCAAGCAGGTGCAGAGCAGTGCTGGAGAGGAGCTGGAGGAGACCTACCTACTGTGGCAGTGAGGTGCGGGTTGAAGGTGTTGGCGTGCAACCGGAACAGGAATGACGTTTTGCCCACGTGGGTGTCCCCGATGAACAGCACATTGTAGAGGTGGTCTGGGTCCAGGGAGGCTTCAGGAGAACCCCTTGGGGCAGCTCCTGCCCCATCTGCAGTCACAGCCCACTGCTCTCCAGGGCCGGGCTCACATTCCCGGCTCATTTTCTGCACAATCTCTCGCTTCTCCTGTTGACCAACACTGAGGTCTTCACTCTGTTCTCCTGAGAGCTCTCTTGGAGGCTGAATGCTGCTGTTGGCTGCATCCCCCAGTGAGCTGTTTCTGAAGACCATCCCCGACTGATCATTCCCATCATCCTCCTCCCGGTGGACCCTCATGTGAAGGATTGGTGCTGGTGGCACCTCCTCTTTTGGGGGCTTGGCAGGTCCAGCAGCAGCCTGCTCCGTATCCATCACATGTGCTGGCTTCTCCTCCGGCTGCTGGGAAGCAGTGTGAAGCCTCACCTTATCTGCCTGTGCTGAGACCTGCTCCCACAGCTGGCTTTGGGCTGCCTGTCCTGAAGCGCCTAGCCGCCGCACATCTGGAACGAGAACATCCTCCTGCATCACTGGTTCCAGTAATGTCACCTCGGAGACCGGGGCGGTCAGTGCAGACGCACCATCATCACGGCCCTGCTCTATCCCTAGACTCTGAGCTTCGACCAAACTCCTCATCCCTGCCTCCAGCCTCTCTCCCTGCAGCACTGCCAGACCCTGACCTTCATCCAAAGGCCTCTCCTCTGCACCAGACCCTTCTCCCTGTGGTGTTTCCAGCATCTGGGCATCCTCCAGGATCTGGCCATCTGGACCAGTGTGTGCTCCCAGCATTGCTTCCAGTCCAGGGCCCTCCGCAGCAGCAGCACACTCAGGATGTAAAGCGGCCTCAGCCGGAGGGGACACACGTGCACCAGCAGCTCCTTCCCACACGTCTGTGGTGTGAGCTGCACCCAGACCTGCCTCCGAACCAGGAGTCTGGCTCTGCCCCCCTTCCCGCATCTCGGCTGCGCCCAGCGGGGCCAGACCTGCCTCCGTGCTCCCTGCTGGGGTCAATATGAGCTCGTCCACCCCTGTAACCAGCTGCACGTTGGCATCACTGCTCTGCTCCTCCAGCGTGCTCAGGCTTTCAGCCTCCTCCCGTGGCTGCACGCCTGCACCAGCCCCCTCTCCCTGCTTGATGGCCACTCCATGGGGATCGAGCACAGGCTCATGTGGCAGCTCACACTCATCCTGTCCTTGTGCCCCACCCTCAGCCTTCTCCACAAGCTGCATGGCTGCACAGTCCCCTCCTTCCTGAGGGGTTTCTAAGCTGGCACCTTCCTGCAGCTGAGTATCTGCCCAGGAGTCCTCTGCCTCCATTTCCACTAACCCTGGTTTATCCTCTTGATCCAGGGGCTGCACATCTGGAGCCACGCTCCATCCCTGTTCTGTATCCCGGGAGCTGACCTCGCTCGAGAGCTGCAGACCTGCCTCTGTGCTCCCTCCTGGGGTCAATATGAGCTCGTCCACCCCTGTAACCAGCTGCACGTTGGCATCACTGCTCTGCTCCTCCAGCGTGCTCAGGCTTTCAGCCTCCTCCCGTGGCTGCACGCCTGCACCAGCCCCCTCTCCCTGCCCCATTCCTGCTCCCTGTGGATCGAGCACAGGCTCGTGTAGCAGCTCATGCTCATCCTGTCCTTGTGCCCCATCCTCAGCCTCCTCCTCGAGCTGAAGAGCTGCTTGACTCTCCCCTCCCTGGGTGTTTTCTGGGCTGGCACCTGCAGGCAGCTGTGAGTCTGCCCAGAGGTCCTCTGGCTCCACCAGTTCCAGTGCCTGAGCTATTACTGGGAACAGCTCACCCAGGCCTGGGCTCTGCGCAGGTGTTTCTGCCGGGGAAGGACTCTCACCGTGCACCGCAGCAGCACCCGTTTCCTTCCCCAGCCCTAACCCTGGCTTATCATCCTCCTCCAGTGGTTGCACATCTGGACTCCCACTCCCTCCCTGCTCTGTGCCTGGGGAACGGGCCTCACTCAGGGGCTGCAGAGCTGCCTCCACCTCTGCAAGCACATCGGCATCGCTGCTCTGGGCCTCCAGCAGCTGCACATTTGTTCCCTCTCCATCTTCCTGCACGTTGGTGGGTGGCACAGCCGCCAGCAGTGGCACATCTGCACCCATGCTCCCTCCCCAAGCTGCATCTCCTCTCGCAGACTCACCCTGCGGCTGCGGCTCTGCCTCCCTGGGCTGCGATACCTCCATGTCCCCTTCCTCAGCTCCGGCTCCGCTGCTCCCCCAGTGCTGAGCTGGGGCTGGCTGCACGTTGGCATCCGCGGTCTCTCCCCAGGGCTGCACCTCTGCACCGACACGCTCTTCTTCCAGCATCCCGGGGCCAGGAGCCACTGTCACCTCGGGGAGGACACTGTCCCCCTGGGCTGCTCCCATTCGCTCCTCACCCCGGGATGGTGGCTCTGGCTCTGGGAGCTCTCCTGGCTTTATTTCAGGCTTCTCAGAGAGCCCCGATGGTGGGTCAGCCTCTGTGCCCAGCCCCGTGCCCAGGGGCGGTGTGTGCTCTCCCAGAGCTGCAGCTGGGCCAAGCTCATCCTCGGCAAGCTGCTGCCCCGCTGTCAGACCTGCTTCCCTGGACTCAGGTGGCTCCAGACCTGCCTCCAGGTTTTCTCCCTGGCTTAATGCCGCTTCCTCAGCTTCTCCGGGGGACTGTGCTTTTTCCCAACTTGTTTTTTCCTGCATCCATCCTTCTCCCTCCACCTCCAGCAGCGCCTGCTCTCCTGCCTCCCTGCTCTCTCCTGGTGCTCCTTGGAGATCCTCAGCCACCTTTAGCACCAGCTCCTTCACACCAGTGCCCTTTCCCTGCTGGAATAACACCCTCTGTGCCTCCTCTGGGCTCTCTCCCTGCTCTGTCCCCAGCTCCTGAGCCCTGCAGGGCCCAGCTCCCACGGACGCACCAGCCTGTGTCACATCTGGAGCATCTGGTCCCTCTCTCAGGTCTCCTTCAAACAGCTCGTGACCGACGTGGCCAGGGAGGGTCTCTCGCAGGACCCCTGGGGTTGTGCCATGGGTTGCAGCGGTCTCCGGCCCCGTTTGGGGCTCAGCATCATCCCGGCCATGATGGGCAGTGTCTGCCAGCGCAGGGGGTGCAGCCGGTGCCTGTGACTGCAAGTGTTTGCTCAGAGCCGCTATTGCATCATTCATCTCTCTTAGCAAAGAGCTTCGGTCAGAGAAGTGTTCCTCTTTCAGAAATTCTGGGAAGGGCTCCTCTTCCGTGGAGCTCGCTCGTGGCAGGGCTCCCAAAAGGCTTGTTTCTGCTGCCGGCATTTCCCAAACCCTGGAAAAGGCAGAAAAAAAGGGGAGGGGGTGTCAGTCCAGTTCCCAGGTCAGGCTGCAGCTCCCTGCCACCCACCTGTACTGGGGGGTCTCTCCTCCACCACCTCACCCCATCCCTCTGCAAACCCTCCGGCTGTACTGGAGGTGCACAGGCAGCGATGGGGACAGGGGAAGGGGGATGCAACCCAGGGAGCCAGACTCGGGGCAGGATACGGTCCCACGAGTGAGAGTGCCTCTTCCCAGGCTCCTTGTTCATATTATCAGAGAGGAAAAAACAGCTCCTGGCCAGGTACGGTGAGTGCCTGAGCCGAGGGAGAGGTGCAGGGCAATGAGCTGGGGTAGGTGATCTGATCTCCGGGATGAGAGATGAGGGGGTGGGAAAGGAGCGTTAAAAGGCATAAAGATCACGAGGGCACGAGCCGAAGCAGCGGTTGCTGCCCAGGACCCCTTACACTTGATGGGGGCTCGTGGCTTTGGGCTCGCTGCTCCGGGACCCCAGCCTGATCCGCATCTCGGAGCGGAACTTCTCACTGTTCTCTGGACTCGTCTGCAGTAAACAGGGTGGGAAGAGCAGAGAGAAAAGTGCTTGGTGAGGGAGCGTATCCACCTGGAACGATGCTGAGCTCTCCCACAGGTATCCAGAGGTACCCATCCGAAATCTTGGGGGTCCCAGAACCAAGGTGCTGCTACCCCCTCCCTTCCCAAGCATCTGTAGGGCACCGTGCCAACCCAGTTTGAGGAAGCTTTCGGGGAGGCACTGCCTCTGCTGCAGAAGCACCCTGGGCTCTGGGGCTCCCCAGCAGCCCCAAACCTAGCAGCATGAGGCCCTGGAGCACAGACACCTCGTCCCACCCCCATGCACCCAGCTGAAGTACCTGTGGGGACACTGGCGCCTCGCCGGGCAGCTCTGCCACTGCTCTGTCCCTGCAAACAGAGCACAGGGGTCAAAATGGCAATTGCATCCTCTTCACCATTCCATCCCTGCCCCAGGGTTGTCCCCAGCCCCGGAGGCAGCGATGGGCTGGATAGCAAAACCCTTGGATCAGTCCTGGTTGGGTCCTTCTGCGTGCTGGACATCCCTATCCCCGCTGGCACTGCCTACAGGGATGTGTTCAGTCACGGCGATGATAGTCCTGGCCTTTTTCCTAAAGCTTTTCACACCAACCCATGATTAATCTGCACCGTGGAGACCACTGAAGCACCGCGGTGGCTGAGACCCATCAAACTCATTTCCCATCCACCACAGCCCCCGGCATGTGCAGAGGGAGATGCTGGTGTCTCAGCCACTCACCCAGGCTCCTCCGCACGCTCCCACGCCACCGCGGCCCTCGCCGTCCTCAGGCGCCCGTGGGTCTGCTGGAGCTGCTGGTGAAGGTGCTGCAGACGGTTCTCCAGCACCCAATTGCTCTCCTCCAGCTGCCGGTTTTCGGTGCTGGCGGCTTGCTGGGTGCTGCGGAGGTTGCGGCACCGCGTCTCCAGCTGCGGGATGGCGACCAGGACACTCACACTCCACACAGACCGAGCTCGGGTGTACGACACCACAGCACAGCCCAGAGACCCACCGACACGATGGGGGACCGGCGGTTGGGGACACCTCACCTCCATCTGCGCCGTGACCAAGCGCTGCACCTCCCTCTCGCTGGCATCCAGCGCCTGCTGCAGCTCCACGCTGTGCTGGTGGCTCCGGGCCACGCTCTGCGATGGCAACAAGGACGTTAGCACCCACTCGCCCATCTGGGAGCTGCCATAGGGGTTTGGGGGTGCTGGGTCCCCCTCCCAGGGTGGGCGGCAAGGGGAGAGGAGCTGCTGGTGACCCACCTCCTGCTCCAGTCGCTGCTGCTCCTGCTGGATCTGCTGCTCCAGGGCCTCGCAGAGCTGCTGAACCTCCTTGTCATGCTCAGCCACGCGCCTGCCAGGGACAGCGAGGCCAGGGGGGTGGTCAGACCCTGCTGCAGAGGGTGCAGCTCCCTGGGACCCCACATTGCCCACGGGACCTGCGGGCTGCGGCTGGGTTTGCCCAAAGGGGCTCACCCAGCGAGGACGTGTCCAGCAGCTCAAGTCCAGCATTTCGCCATCCCGAGGGTGACTGTAGAGGGAGCCCGACCCCAAACATCAGCTCCCAGCGAAACCTCCATTCCGGCCGCTGATGGACATGCTGAAAGCACCCAGGTTTCTCCCTCCTTGGGGGCACCTCCACAGCTGTGTTGCCCCATCGCTGTCCTCGGCTGTCCTGTCCCAGCCCTCTCCACCGCCCCGGGGTGACTCACTTGTTCAGGGTCACCTCCAAAACCTCCTTCTTCCTCCTGGCTTCTTGGATGCGCTGCCTCATCTTGGCCAGAAAGTCCTCCAGGTTGCCCAGGAGCTGGGGTTCGTCCTGCCGGAGCTTCACCCAGAGCTGCCAGATCTCCTGTCTGCAGGCAGAGGGGTGTTTTGTGGTGAGCATCTCCCCAGAGCCCCCCAAAGCCACGCCAGCGATGGGGTCCTGGGTCACGTAGCTGTTATTTCAGGGTGTATGGTGCTGGGGGACACATGAGCTTTGGGGTGACCGTGATCCCATCCCCTGCTCCTGTGCTTGGGGCAAAGGCACCTCCAAGCCACTTCTGGGCTTGCTGCCGGCCTGGGGAGCAGATGAGAGGAACACCCTGCCCCATGCTGCGGGCACCCATGGGTGCTGAGCAGGGCCTTACTCTTCAGAGACGTTGTCTGTGCCCAGCTGGTCCATGAAGGTGGCAAAGTGTCTCCGCTCCTCGCTCTCCACCCCCTCCAACGCCGGGCTGGGGAGGACCAAGCGGACCCTCCTGGATGCCGTTTTCCGCCGGCGGTGGAGCCTGGCAGCTTTTTGGGAGCTCAGGAACTGCCCTGCCGACAGATAGCCCAAACCCTCAGTGCCCGGCCAGGGCGACAGTAAAGCCCAAACCCCGACACTTCCCACCTCATGACTTTGACAAGCCTCTTTGGCACAATAGGACCCCCCTCCAGGTGAGCCATGGGCTGAGACCCGGGCATGGGGACACTTTTGGGGCCACCATGTGCCACCCAGCAAGGGGAACATTTCAGGTCCACCCCCCGCCCAGGAATGCACCAGGGCCACGTCCAGGATCAGCCCGGGCTGCTCAGAGGCAGCGTGACGGCGCTTACCGAGCCCAGCAGTGAACTCCTCGGTGCTCAACCGCCCGGTGCCAGCAGCATCCAACCCATCGAAGACGAGCTCCAGCTCCTTCGTGCTGCAAGGGAAATCTTCCTCTGGCAATTTCTAGAACAAAGCAAATCAGGAGGAAAACCTGCCCATCATCCCGTCTCCAGCCACCCTGGTGGCATTTGACCCGAGAAGACATCCCCATCCCTTACCTGCAAATCCAAGCGGGTGACAAACCCCGCCTGGTCCTTGTCCCGCTCCCTGAAAAAGTCCTGCACCTTCTGCACTATTTCAGATGCCCACGGCGGCTCCTCATCAGGGCCGGGGGCTGTCACCGGTGCCTCACCGGGGCCCTCGAGCAGCTGCTTGCGCCGGCTGGAGCCCAAGCGCCGGCTCTTGGCGCCTGCCCGGCGCTCGGCCATGGCTCCCGGCTCACTCCTGTTGAGTGGGATACGGGTGGGTGCTGGGCTTTGGCCAGCTCTCTCCGTGCTGGGGCCCTTCGCTGTGGTCTGGTGGGTGACGGCGGAGCAGGACTCTGCTGGAAATTCATTTTGGCTGCTGTAAATGGTCCCCGCATTTGGCAGTAGGAAGAGAGGGGCACAGAGCCAAGACCCGCAGCGAGCCACGGCCGGTCCCACTGGCTTCCAGCCCAACACCCCCTGGGCGAGCAGCTTCTCCTGCTGCCGGCCAAGCACCCACCCCGAATCCCCCCGTGCTCTGCCCCAGCTCCGGAGGATGCGCAGGGCACTGGCACCACCCGGGAGCTGCCGCAGCCAGGAGGTGCCCCTGGCAAAGGACCAGCCAAGGCAGCGCCGAGGTCCGGGCACAACACGCTGCTTCCACCTGCTTTCTCGGAGCTCAGCAGCAGCTTTGAAAATTCCTCCCCCGGCTTTCACAGCCGTGCGTCACCTCCGGGCAGAGCTGCGCAAGACCTCGGTCGGGGTTTCATCACGCCTGCGCATTTTCCCTGGCTCGTGGGGTCTGAGCTCGGGACCACCCCCGCTCCCCTCTCCCCATCCTGGGTGGGTGGCACCGTCACCGCAGCCACTGCGTCGTCGCGGGAAGGGGCTGTTCTCTGCCTGACGAAGCTGAAGCGCCGAGCGAAGGAAACCACGGCCATGGCGAGCGGCTGCTGCAGCGCTGGAGCCACGCAGGAGCTTTCTGATGGCCCCAGCTCGGCTTCCTGCTGCCGGCCCAGGGACCCCCCCCCCCCCCCCCACCGCTGCTCCGGCCCTCTGCGATGTGACACGGGGATTCTGCTAAACCCCGGGGGGCGCCGGGAATGTGGGAATGGGCCCCCAAAGCATCCCCTTCCCCTTAAAGCACACCCGCAAGGATTACCCGGTAGCGATACGTGGACACAAGAGGGTCTCGAGGGGTCCCTGGAGCCCCGTGGGACACCCAGCAAGCCAGGGACAGAAACCAGGTGCCTTTATG
This sequence comes from Bucorvus abyssinicus, assembly GCA_009769605.1. Classification (NCBI taxonomy): domain Eukaryota; kingdom Metazoa; phylum Chordata; class Aves; order Bucerotiformes; family Bucorvidae; genus Bucorvus; species Bucorvus abyssinicus. The sequence goes on from CM020055.1 coordinate 4,034,138, forward strand.
GTGGTCCCACGCCTAAGCTGGGCAGAAGCGGGAGTTCTGAGGGGCGGCTGGGGTGGTGTAAGGCCGGGGGAAGCCCCAGTTACCTGCCCCAGCCCCGGGGGCGAGCGGAGCCTGGTGCCCAGTGGAGGCTCGGAACAAAGAGGGGGGCTGGGATGGGAACCACATACCCCCCGGCCCCAGCTGAGGAGGGTCCCAGCCCAGCATCACCGACCCCGGTAACCTCCAAAACACCCCACCCTGCTCCCAGCCCCCAGCCACAGCCCCCCCAACAAGCAGCAAGGAAAAGCCCCCCCAGCTCACCAACAGCAAGAAAAAGCCCTTATTTTCCTCACTTTCCTATTTTTGAAGGTTCTAGGCGAGCTATCCCCCCCCCGTGCAGCAACACTCACCTTCCCCGCACGCCCGGAGGGACCCTCCAATCCGGGGTGCGGGGGGCAGCGAGGGTCCCCGGGCCGGAGGGATGCTGGTGCCGTGCCGAGGGCGCCCGAGCTCTCCTCTCCTCTCTTACTCAAGGCGGCTTTTCCGTTTCGGGGTTACCCTCAACTGCCGCCGCTCACACGTTTCCTGTTCGCTGCTTTACCAGCGGGGTGTGGGAAGGGCCCGTCCGCAGGGTCCCCCCAAACCCCCCCCAGACCCCAAAGCAGCGGCACCGCCGGCGTCGTGGGGAACGGGGGCAGCAGCCCCCATCCTTCCCTCCTCTGCAACGGTCCGGCCAAGGCTGGGGCGCGTTTGGGGCAGGGGAAAAGCAGCAGAGAAAGAGCAAGTGGTGTTTTAAGCAGCGGGGGGGTTGGATGGGTCATGGGCGGTTTTGCTGCACTTCAACTGAAAAATGGGAAAAGAGCCCAAGGAAAAGCCGAAAATAGTAACAACGAGGGGAGACGCCAAGTGTCACCTGTGGGTTAGAGCTAGAATTAACTTCCCTGGGCTCTCGGGGCAGGGGCTGTGGGGTGGAGGCTGGTGCCCTGCCCGTCTCTCCCCATCCGAGCTGGTCAAATCCCTCGCTGGGAACTGGCTGCGCAGGTGCCCTTCCCCAGGGCACCCGGCCAGCCCCGCTCGTTTGGCCTTTACCCTAACGAAGCAGGTTCTGCCTGGCCGTTCATGGGCCAGTCCAAGGCTGGTGCCTGTTAGCCCAGACTGAAGCAGCCCCAGGGCCAGGCTGGGCTGCTCAGCTTGCACAAACCACCCCTGAGCTCAGCTTGGCAGCACATCTCGCAACGCCCGGGGCTGTTTGCTGCTGCGCAAAGACTGAGTTATGGGTTTGCTTTTCCTGAGGATGCTTTTTTTGGGGGGGAAACCCTAAATATCCCTGGGAGGGCTCCCTGGTTGGTGCCCTCTGCCCAGCAAGACCCCGGCTGCAGAGCCCCGTGCTGGGGTTCGCACCGGCCGTGGGAGGGTACGATCCAGCCTGAGGAGATGCTGGGCAGGTCCTGGTGAAAGGGGATTGAATGTAGTGGGAAAGGAGGGGAACGGCCTGACCCCCTGCCCAGCCCTGCTCAACCCCGGCATCCTCGCTCCGTGCTGAGGCCAGGCGGGGAGGGCAGAGCAGCAAAACCACAGCCTGGACCGAAGGGGCCAGCTTTCCATCCATCCCTCCGCTGCTGGAGGCCCATCACCACTGTGTGCCTCCAAAGCTGGGGCAGACAGAGTCCTCCCCTTGAGCCGGAGCAGGGCTGGGGTCTCCCGGCGGCGTGCAAAGCTCAAGCCCAGGTACCAAACTCCCTCTCACACAGCAGAGCCAGACCCTGGCCGTCCTCGGAACCCACCACAGCTCCTGACAAATGGAGGTGACAGCAGAGGGAGCAGCTGGCAGTGGCAGGGGACTGGAAGGACTGACAAAAGAGGAAAGATTGAAAGGGTTAAATCCATCAGGCTTGACTCAACAACAGCTAAAAGATTTCATGATGGTGCTCTGCAGGCATTTCTAGGGGCATCGGTGTGCACGGGTGTCACCCAGCTCCACAGGGACAGGCGGGTGCTTCAGGGATCCTGGGCTGAACGACAACCCAAGGGGGATGTTACCAGGAAAACCCAAATCCTCAGCAAACGGGGTCATTTACCACGGGAACCCTAACGAGCTCACAGGCCACATACACGGCTCAGTCCTCAGGGGAAGCAGCACCGCAGACTCCAGAGGATCTCAGCCCCAGTCTGCCCCACAACACAGGTCACCCTCACTGGCCTGGGCACCCAGGACCCCTTTACAGGAGAAGGTGGGGGGGATATGACCAGCTTGCCCCCAGCTAATGGCCACTTGCCCCACCAGTTAGGGCACTGGGGGTCAGTAGAGGACCACGGTCACACCAGGGAAGGGGGAATGGCACATGGGCAGCAGAGGAGCCCAAGTCCCGAGCATCCCCCTCCCCACAGCCAGACCCTGCTCCCAGCACAACCGTTTCCATTATCCCGGAGACAGCGATTCCCTCGCACAGGACAAGGTTTATTCCAAGTTAACATTGAGACAAACAGGTATTTCCTCTTCCCACCCACATAGACTTAATAGCATTTTTTTTATAAATAAACATTTAGTGCTGGGAACTTGCCAGCTTCACCCACAAAGTGCATCACGGTGCAAGGCAGGAGGTTGACCCCATCCCTGTTCTGCCTGGGACCATCTTGCACCCATTTCCAGAGTCCAAATCCAGCAGAGCAGGAGATGAACCCCATCAAAGTGCTGAGACCTGACAGTGGCAAGTCCTTCAAGAGCTCATCCTCCAGCACTGGGACCGAGCAGCCTTCGCTCCAGGACATCCCTCAGTCCCAGAGGTGACCAAAGCCCCTCACTCTGCAGAGCCAAGGGCAGGTCCTCTCCCTCCAACCCCAAAGGAGAAAGAGTCCAGGAAAAAAGGTACCATTTCATCTTCCGGTGTCGTCCTTGCTGGTGAGCAGGACTCCTTCCAACAGAGCCAGGGCAGGCAGCTCCCCAGCCTGGTGTCAGCTTTGAAGGAGGCAGGAACATGGAGGGAAACGGCATGGCTCAACAAGCCAATCAGGTAAGGAAGTGGGGGTTTGGGTCAGCAGAGTCCAGGGGACTCCAAAGCCTCCCAGGCAGCACGGGTCCCACCGTGAACCTCCAACGTGTTCGTCGCCATCTGCAGCCCATCTCTGATGGGTGATGACTCCGGCGAGTCACCGGAAGGAAGGGATGGACATCCAGAGAACATTTCCTCTCCCAAGCAGCCCCTGCAACACTTTGTTTCCGCATGTGGACAAGGGTTTGCTACCGCTGGGTCCATCCTGCTGGGAAGAGGGCAACCACCACATGCCAGCATCCGGGGTGTCCTCAGGGCCACGCTGCCCCAGGCTCTACTATCCACACTGGTGACCTTTTCTTAAAGATATCTGGTGCCACCAGGTGGCTGGGACAAGGGTCCTCCACGGCCTGTCACCAGGCAGGGGAAGAACCATGGCTGGACAGCAGGATGGTGCAAGGACCATGCTTGGCCCCACCACCACAGGGCAGAGGACACACTCTTTCTCCTCTTCAGGCAAAGCAACACCTTAGTCCCACCAGGCCCGTCACAGTCCATCCCCTCCGAGGGGCTACAAGCCTCAACATGGGCTACTCCTATACATTGCACACCATGAGGGTCCGTCAGGACCCCCGAGCTACTCATAAATAGGGAACTACAGACTCTACATTGCTTCATACAGACAGCTTACACAGTACGGGGTGGGGGAAAGAGCCACGGACACCCCCAGGGCACGTCAGCATCGGCAGCTGTCCCCAGTGGCAGAGGAGCCCAGCACTGCCGTGTCACGGCTTGGGCTTGTCAGGGACGATCCTCCGCTTGGAGCTGTAGAAGTCTGGAAGGCAGAAAGAGAGGGTTGGAAAGTGCCTCCAGCTCATCAGGAGCAGCAGGGCAGGAAGGAGGGGGTCTCCAGGAAAGCATCCCAAAACCCAGCCCAGGGGGACTGAGGTCCACCCACCCAAAGACCTTGTGTTCCTGGAGAGAAGAGCATGGAGGTCTCCACCATCTCTTCTATTTGGTCTCATCTCCATTTCCAGCCCAGCCCTTGATCTCAGAGGCCAGGCTCAGGCCATGGGAACTGAGGGTGAGGAACTCTTTTGGGGCATCTACAGCTATAAAACCCCCAAGCCCAATGTAAGCCCCCATGTAACGCCCAGCAACCAAAAGGCACCTGGTTTGCAGCCTTCTCCCCCCTGAACGCAGGCCCTGCTCCCCCAGCAGAGGGATGCAGGCAGGGTGGTCCCATCCACAAGCCAAGGAGCCAGGAAGGGCTCTTACACCCAAGTCCCCTCCCTCTGTCCCTACCAGGAGAGCCATGACATCAACAACGCCACCAAGCACACATGGAGGGACACCAAGCCTCCAGCACTCACCTTTGATGGTGGTCTGCCCACGTTTCAGGCTCCGCGGGGAACCAGCCCTGTAAACTTCGGAGCTCTGCTGAGACCCCTCAGGGCAAATCCTGCCAAGATGGTCCTTGGGAGGGGCCTTGTAGACCAAGGAGCTCCCGCTCTCACTGCTGGGGACCTTGACCAGGCTGTGAACCTCCTGGGGTGGCTGCTCAGCCAGGAAGACCCTCTCCCACTTGAACTGTCCTTCCAAGGGAGTCTCAGTCTCAAAGTTGAAGTTCCAGCGCTGCTGAGCTTCTTCCAGGTGTTGCCTCAAGAGGTCCTCAAAGTCATTCTGGAGCTGGTGGTGGTCCACGGGGCCAAAGAGGTTCCTGCAAACCTTGCTGCTGTATGGCATCTGCCCAGTCCTGCTCTGAGACAGGGGCATTGTGGCAGCTGCGAGGAAAACAGAGCAGTTACCGGGGTGTCGGGAAGCCATCAGCAAGCCCAAGGGCCAGCACATTTGCTACCAGAGGAAAGCGCATGGTAGCCAAGGTGGAACAAGCTGGGTGGTGTCTTTGGCAGAGGCTCGAGCACGACCAAGGTCCAGCAGAGCCTGGTGAGATGCAGGAGGATGGGGAAGGTGCAAATGTGGATGTTCCCCGTTCCTCCTCCAGCAGGTAAGGCCCCACCAGGGCAGAGCATCCGGCACCCATGCTGCCACCAGCTCCATCCACAACCCCGCAGGCACAAGGCAAGTTGGCACACGGGCGAGTGAAGCAACAGGATGTTTTTCTGGCCAGTTTCTTCACCTCAGCAGGCTCGGTGGCAAGGAAGCCTTTTAAGCAACTGCGAGGACATGCCACAAGCTTGACCACTTTGCCAACCACCCTCCTTATCTGCAAGAGGCTGTTGGGTAACCGGAGACAAGACCCTGTTTGTTTGGTTTTTTTTCAAATCGGTGCCAAAAGCCTTGACCTTCACAGCAAGTGGCAAAGCCTTTCCTCCGGAGCCGTCCTCCCCCTCCCCGGGCTGGTGGATCCCCCCGCACCCGCGGCGATGAGGGACCTCGTTATCAGCGCAAGGCAAACAGCGCTCTGGGATTTGACGGCTTGACCCCGCTTGGAGAACCAAGCTCGTTAAATCTGCTTTAAAAAAATCAGATTCATGGTAATAAACCCCTCAGGCACGAGGCGGTTTTCTCATCGCCCACCCAGTCTGGGACCCCCAAAGCCAGGACCGCAAGCCCCCCAGCTTGCGCCCAGGGATGGGGTGCTCAGCCTGGCACAGGGAGGACTGCTGCCCTAACTCAGTCCCTCCGCATCGCCCCGCCGCGGTACCAGCCCCACACCAGTGGGGCCGACGGGGCCACGCTCCATCCCTGCAGCCACCCCGCTGCCAGCCCGGCGGGAGCATCCCCGAGTAAAAATAGAAACCCGGCTTCCTCCGTCCTGGCAGCGGCGCGCAAGCGGGGTGACCTCACCGCAAGGCAAGTCCCAGCATGTCCAGGCAAGCCCTGGCAGGTAGCAGGCAGGGGACAGGTTTCGACACCCTGACCAGACACCCTCCAGCCTGCGCCGGGCGCCCATCGCCCCACGCTCGGGCCGCCGCCGTGCCCAGGTGCCACCCCGCTGCCCCACGCCCCGAGGTGACAGCCCGGTCCGGACTCAGGGCTGCAGATTGCCCCGGAGGGAAGGGCCGGGGAGGTGACCGTCCCCTCCCACGGGGCTGGCGCTGCCTTTGGGAACCTCCCCAAAGCTGCAGCGTGTCTGCAGCCCGGCTGGAGCGACCCCCGGCTCGGGGGGGAAACCGCGCCCGGCCGGGCCGGGAGCCGAAGGCTGCCCCAAGGACACCCCTGCCAGCCCCACAGGCACCTGCGGCACCCAGGACCAGTTACACCAGTTGGGGGAAGGTTTGGGGAGCGGGAGGGGCCGGGAGCCCCCGCGGCTGGCTGGAGCCGGCAGCCGGCGTCCCCCCGCGGGGGGAAGGCGCAGAGAACGCCCCGCTCGCGACACCGATGAGCCCGTGAGACTCGTCAGCCCCGGAAGCCCGTTCCGGAGCCCTCCGGGGACGGTGCCCGGCTCCCGGCCGCCCCCGCCCAGCCCCGCGGCCACTCAGGGATGCTCCGCGCCGGGGCCGCCCGGCCGCGCCCCGCCCCGCGTCCCACCGCCGCCGCCGGGGGGCGAGCGCGGCCCGGCCCGGGGCTCCGCGCCCGCCCGGGGGGAGCTGCGGGGGGCTGCCCACCGCCCACCGCCCCTCGCCGCGGGCCCAGCCACCCCCGGCCCCGCCACCGGGAGCGGCCCCACCCTTCACCGCCCCCCCCCCATCGCTGGGGACGCGACCACCGGGGCGGAGCCGCCGCCGCCCGCTCCCGCTGCGGCGCTTTCCCCGCTCCCCCTCCCCGTGCCGGGCACCGGCGGCCGCCCTTCGGTGACAGCCCCCCCGCCCCGGGCAGCGAAGGACCGGAGCCACCGGCGGCCGCGGCCGCCGCCGCACTCACCGTCGCGTCGCGTCTCCCGGCGGCCGGTGCCCGTTGCGTCTCGCCGCGTTTTTATACCGGGGCGGGGCGGGGCCTCACCGCGTCGCTCGGGATTTCCCTCCCGCCCCTGCCCAGCCCCCGGGGCAGCCGCCTCCCTCCGGTTCTTCGTCCCTCCCGCCCCTGCCGGTGCCCGTTCCCGGGAGTGCGAGCGGTCCCCGCGGGGAGTGGGGCGTGCCGGGACCCCCCTTCTAAGGGGGTGCAGGGACCCCGCCTCACGGGGTGCAGTGATCCCCCGTGAGGAGATACAGGACCCCCTTCCTAGGGGGGTGCAGGGATCCCCCATCGGGGGATGGAGAGACCCCCCCCATGAGGGATGCAGGGACCCCCCCGTCAGCGGGTACAGGGCATTCCCCATCGGGGGACACAGGGGTCCCCCGTCCCAACCGGAGCCGCAGGGACCTTAGAAAGCAGCGTTCTGCTTGGCTGGAGGGGGGGTGTCCCCAACCCACCCAGGGGTGTCCCCGTCCCCCCCAGGCTTTCCTGCCCACTGTGACAAGGGCACAATAGATTAAGGACGGGGCGACTCAGCCCCCGGGGGTGCCCACCTCGGAGCCAGGCCGGGGTGATGCTCCCCTGGTCCCCAGGCACTGCCCGCTCCTGTCCGGAGCCTCACAGGCTGCCCTCGGCCTCTCCTGGTGGGTTTTGCCCCTCCGGTCCCGCTCTGCTCCACCAGCAGAGCCCCCCAGCAGCCGGCCGTGCCCGAAGGATCCGCTGGCCTGAGCCCTGCGGGCTCCGGGCAGGGACGAGGAGGAGGAACAAGCCCGTGCTTGTCCTGCAGGAACCTGCGGGGAGGGCTTGAGGGGCTCTGGGGCTTACCTGGAGAACGTCCAGTCCAGGGGCAGGAAAGGTCTGAACCCGGGGCAGCTGCTGGAGGGCACCTCCCTGCCGTGCTGCACCGACCCCCCGGAGCTGGGGCAGCGGGTCCCCCTCCGCCCCGCGGCGCCAGAGCTGGTGCCCTCGCAGTCACCTCACCCCAGTGCACAGAGGGGCCGTATTCTGCAGCACCCTCCCAGCGTGGCGTAAGCTGCCCGGGCACCTCGGGCACCGCGACACGGGCAGCAAGGGTGCGGACGTGGGGCACTGTGGGGCACAAGAAGGTGAGAGCACGCTTCCCTGTGACAAAGACCACGTTAAAGTGATCCCTTGGGAGTGCCGGGCACCCTCGAAGACCCCTGGAGCTGGTGGGTGCTGGGGTGCCGAGCAGGACCCTCGGCGTGCAGAACACCCGTGTGTTTCCCAGCTGGACCAGCAGCTTCCCGCTGGCCTGAGCGGCAGGAGAATGTGTTTGGGCATGTTTGGCTGGAGGCTGCCACGCTCCGCAGCAGCGTTTGCCATCACTGCTCCCCGCTCCATGGCGCTGGGCCGTGGCGTTTGGGGCATCGGCGGCTGCTCGCCCCCTCGGCTGCCTCCAGACGAGCCCGGAGGGACGGGGAGGAAAGGTGACAGGAGGCTGAGGGATGCGAAAGCATCCTGCGTGGACACTGCACTCTGTGTGAATGCACCCTGGCAAAGCTGGGGATGCCCCGAATTCAGCCTCTTCCCCTTGGTGACGGGCAGGGCCGAGCTGGAACAGCCTTTCCCACCGGGAAGCTGTCGCTGCTGCTTCCACGGGGAACGGTTTCTGCTGCCCGCTGCGAAGAGCAGCTTCCAGAGCCGCACTGCGGAGAGCCGGCTGCGTCGCGGTGCAGTAGCAGCTCGTTTCCTCGCCAACCGCCAGCTCTGCTCCGGCTGCGGTTCTCGGTTCGCTCCCTCCGGGTGCGAGGAAGACGCGCTCGGCGCCGGAGGGCTGGGGGTCTGGATGCCACCGGCATCCTCCGGCGGCCAGCGCAGCCTCCAGCTGCGAGCGGGGGCTCTCGGGTGAAGCAGCATTTACCGAGGATGCTCGGGGCGGAAGTGAGGGGGTTTTCATAACAGCCCCCGCATGCTCCGCAGGGGATGGGACTGTCAAAACCGGCAGGTTGTTAAATAGCGCCCGAAGAGGCAGAGGAAGGAGCGGCCTCGCTGGTGCCACCCGAGCGAGGGGTTAAACCGGCAAAGGGATGCGACAACCCACCAGCCTGGCTGAACCAGGGCAAAACCAGCCAGGGAATAAACCCACCGCAGATTGTCCCTTAGGGAAGTAACTCTGAGGATATCTGTGATTTTTTTTGGGGGGGGGTCCTTCCCCGCACCCCGGGATGGGGGGGAGCAGGTTTCTGGGTGTTGCGAACTCCGCTCTCGCTCCTCTTGCCCCCCGTGGGAGCCGGGGAGCTCCGGCTGTGCCGGCGTCGGAGGAGACCTCGGCAAACCGGGTGCCTGGAAATAGGACGAGGGGAGAGGAATCGCGCCAGGGTCCGGGTCAGAGAGTTCATGGTCAAGTCTGCAGCGGCATCACCAGGAAAAAAGGGGGGGAAAAAAGTGATTAATCCGGAAGGCGGTGCAGGAACTGGAAAAAGAGATCCTGAAGGTGACTCACGATGTTCGGCCCCAGCAAGGCGGAGGAGGAGGAGGTGGGAGGCGCGGGGCTGGGGACCAGCATCTTCTGGTTCCTTCCCACAAGTTTCAGCCACGGCGTGGGAGCTGTGACCAACCCGGTCCCGGGCTCGCCCTCCCCGCGGGGGGACCCAAACCCCCACCCAGGAGGGCTGTGACCTGGGAGAATCCAACCTTGCCTGAAGAGCCCACCGTAACGCCGGGGAGCAAAAGGAGTATACTAAAGGCTCATATATTCCACAGCCTTCAGAGCAACCTCCTTCCCCGCAGCTGGGGCACCCAAACGCCGGCCGGGGACCCTCCGGAGGTTCCTCCCCAGGGGGGTGTCCCCAGGTGGGTCCCGCAGATGCCGAGGCGGGAGGAAGCCGCTGCAGCCGGGGATGCAGCCGCGTTATTCACGCGGGCGGGCAGGGTCGGTGCGTGACTCAGCCCGTCCGCGCCGGCACGGCCAGGCTTTCGTCAGGGGATCGTGCCCGGGCACGTCACCTCTGACACCGCGACTCATCCTCTCTGGGGACGTGGGGAGCAGCACCCCCGAAAGCCGGGGGGATGCGGGTGGGACCCAGGGGATGGTTTGAGCTGGGTGAAGAAATCAGGGGTCGATGGCCCGGTCTTGGGTGAGGAGGTGGAGAATGAGGAAACACCTTCGTGCTAACCCCGACCCCGAAGTGAAGAACCAAACGTTGTGCCAAGGAAGGACCTCGGTGTGTTTGATGGGAATGACACGCCGAGGTCCAGCCCATGTCCACGGCTGTTTTGGAGGCACACAAAGACCCCGGGGTCAGGATTTCATAAAGGCTGAACACAAAACGTCCCTAACCTGGTTAACCGTGGTTAAAGCCCGTGGTTGACCTGGAAGGTTCTCCCAGACAGGACCCCATCAGCACGGATCCGCGTGGGTCCCCACCCAGCCCGCCCCGCAGCCAGGATGGTTCGGAGCGTGGGTGGTCGAAGGTGGATGTGAAGTGTTTTTCTGGGGGAAAACGTAGTATTCGGGTTCGATCGACCAGTGCAGGGGGAAGAACCAGGCCAGGGGCAGGCAGAGGAGCATCCTGCAGGTCCTCTGGGATGGAGCTGGCAATGACACATCAGGGCACGCTCCGGTGTTTTCCAAGGAGGGACAAACTCGACTGTCTGCCCAGGGAAACAACCCGAGAGCGGGGGAACCAGCCCAGGACCTCCACCCCAGCGCCGAGAGCAGGGTCTGGGGTCCAGCCCTGCAAAACGCACCATCCCACACGCCGAAGGGCTGAGCGGGGCTGTCACCCCGCTCCCACGGGGCACGGGGGCGACTGTCCCTCCTCGAACAGCCCGGACCCAGCCGCCCCCCACCCCGGGCAGGTGTGAAACCCCCCGCCGCAGGGACGCGGGTTGCCGGGCGCTCGCTGGAGGTGCGAGGGGCTCCGCCGGGGACAAAGCCCCGCGGGTTCGGGCGGTGAAAACCCTCCGCAGCAAGACGCGAATCGGCGAGATTTTTTGTTGTTGTTGTTTTTATTATCTCTGCTAACAAGCTTTTTTTCTTTTAAGTGGAAAATGCGAAGGCTCTTAATGAAACACGCTCCAGCAAGAGCCTAAATGAAGGCAGTGTTCGGCCGGCCGGCGTTTATAGCCCGGCGAAGGTTGTTTTCCCATCAGCCCTTTGAAGTGCCCAATTAAGTGATTTTATACTAATAGGATTTTCCCAGGAAAGAAAGACAAGAATGACAAAACGCTGAATGCTTGATTAACTCTGCCCCTAAAAGAACTGGGATCGTGTTAATCGGCTGTTTCCCCGCCACATACAGCCCTTGTTCGCTCCATTTATGAAGGCATTTTGATGAGACGCCGGACCCGGCAGCGTGGAAACGGGGTCCCACCAGGCGCAAATGGGGGATGCGACAGCCCTGCGCCCTGCGCTTACGGGAAATCTTCCTGGGTGCGGGAGCCGGGCTATGAATCGGTCGCTTCATTCGGCCCCTCACTCATTTTCATCCCGGATTGTTTCTAGCCCCGTTCACAGTCATTAACGTAATTGCTTCGCTGACTTTCCAAGAGCACTTTGGAAGCTTTGTGGGGTTGGTGGTTTTTTTTTTTTTCTCCTGCTGGCAGCAAAGAGCCTCATTGTTCCGGCGAGGGCGGCAGCGAGTACCTGGCTGCGACCTCCCGCTCGTTTGCCTCTTTATTTATTGGCTGCTTCACCTCACTGAGCGCGGACCCGGAGCAGGGCAGGACCGTGCAGACCACGGAGGGGGCGCGGACGCTCCGCTGGGAACCGGGGCGATGGGCTTCAGCCTTCTGCAAAGCTCCTCGCGGGGAATAAATCCATCCAATGGAGCCACATCCATCCAAAGCGTCCGCGGGGTTGGGGTTTTTTGGCAGATCTTCCCCACGGGCATCTCGGGAAGGGCAGAGGACGCTTCCCGCGGGGTGGCAGGGAGAGGGCAGCGACTGCTCCGGGCCCACCGGGACCTTCCACAGCAGGATCCACCACGTGGGTGGGTGCGAGCGAGTAGAGCGTGCGGCAGAATCGCTCCCCTCCACGCTGTCTATGGGGTCCCCCAGCCCTCGGCAGCTCCTGGGAAGCCCGTGGGAAGGTGGTGACTGAGGTAACTGCTGCCCAACGGACGTCGCATGTGGCACGGAGCTGCCAACGAGGGATTTGTTGCTCCCCGAGCCGCGGCGTTGCTTGAAATCCATCGGGAGCATGATCTGGCCCTTTGTGGCCACCCCTTTTTATAGCCTCACGAGTTGGTGACTACGGAGAGCTGTTGACTAAGGCTCCCTCACGGCGTGAGCTTCAAACACGAGCCCTGATTTGGCACAGAACCCCCCGCCCAGAGCCCCCAGACACGAGGATGAGGCGTCCGTGAGGCCACGTCTCTGCTCCCGCCCGCGGAGGCGGCGACACCGAACCCCCAGCCCGCGGCTCTGGGCGACGCTCGTCCATCCCGGCGCCCGCTCGCCGTGTGTCAGCGTCTCCTGGGATCTCCCCGCTCGTAACGCAAGATTCGGGAATCTCGCCACCCCTCGGGGCTTGGGGTCGCGATTCACTTTGCCCGTGCGCTGGGGGGTGCGCAGTGGGGCTGGGTGTGGGGCGGAGGAGACGAAGGGGCAGGGCCGGGGGCACATCAGCCCGCTGGCACCGTGAGTAAAGCGATGCCCGAAATGGCGTCTGTAGGAGGGCAGTATCCAGACAGACGCCACGGACAGACGGACGGACACGGTCTTGCCCGGTGACTCACGCTGGGGCACGGTCCTGTGCGGAGCAGAGGTAATGGGAGGGGACGGCTGTGTGTGCACAGCTCCCAGTAAAACCATCGGCGACGGTACGCCGCCGGGTTAAGGGTCGATCGCACTTTCCTCGCGACGTGCCGGCGCGCAGCGGCGTTTCCTGGAACCGGGGCGAGGGAGCAGCGTTCGGCCCACGCTGAACCCGCGCTGAACCCCCGCTGTCCTTGACCCCGAGCTGTGCCAGACCTGGCGGTGGGGACGGCCGCAGCCTGCGGCCCGTGATGGAGCTCTGCTGGGTTCCACCCACCGGCGTACGAGCCAGGGAGTTCCAGGTGCCGCTATAAACCCTTTTTCTTTTGGTTTCAGCCTCCCTCACTGGTTTCTTGCTCCACCAGGGAATGGAAATTTGCCGAGTCTTGGCAACAGAGGCTGGAAACAGGTTAAAAACATCCCGTACGTCACCCGCCAGCAGTGATGCTGCGCCAGAGCCCGTAACCAACTCGGGCTTTGCAGAAGACCAGAAGATTGAGAGATGAGCAACTGTAATAGGCCACGGAGAGAGTGGGTGGGGGGACAGAGGGAGGTCGTGGAACAGGAAAACCTGAAAAATCTGCAGGTCAAACCCCACCCCAGCGGTCCCTATCAAGCGCAGGGGCGACTCCTGACTCCAAATCACACCCAGCCAGGGGTGAACGCAGGACGCGTCAGCCAGAGGAGTTTCCAGCGGCCGGAGTGGCAGCTGACCACACCGGAGGCCGCTCGCCTCGCTGGGGCAACCTCCTCCCCAAAAGCTTGTACCAGCGGCGCAGGAAGAGCCGATCAATCCCGTCAGTGGTGGCAGGGAGATGGCACCCGGGTCAGTGGCGGGAGCTCTGCGCTGACCCACCGCGCCTGAACGCGACGGGGTTAGTCGGAAACGAGCAACTGTGAATGTTTTACGGCAAAGGGAACGGCGGACCCTCGGCCGGCAGCGGTGGGGAAAGGCTGGGCGGAGCGGCCGGGGCTTCCACGGAATATTGGTGAATATTCATGGGCAAAGCAGCTTCTGCAGGTGGCGGAGATAAGGCTCCTCTCCCGCAGCTGGCAGGAGCGATCTGCTGAAGTGACACCCCGGGTGACACAGTGCCTCGCCCTGATACCGCTGCTCCACCCTGATACCGCGTGCGGCTCCCGAGGGAGGGCTGCGGCTTGCCAAGGGCCGCCCGCACCGCAGCGCCCGGCTGCTGTGGCGGCGTCTGCACGTGCTGTCGGTGCATCGCGACCCCTCGGCGTGTCCGGGGGGCATCCAGCGAAGCACCCAAGGATGGCACAGTCCCTAGGAGGAATCCTGGGGTGCCACGGGCAGGTTGTGCAGGAACACCGCTGAAATCAGGGGCAGAATCTGGCTGGGCAGGAGGAACTTTTCCAGTCCTGGCCGTGATTACTGCCACGGAGAATCTGGTGGCGCCAGTGATGGGGAGGATGGAGCAGAACCACTGCTGGAATCAATGCAGAGATTTATCCAACTCAGGAGTTATGTCAGCTACTGAGTTATTAAATAGGAGCTGAATGAATCACTTGGGAACATCGCGTTCCTGCTGCATCGTCTGCGTTCTGCTGGTCTGGGTCCCGGGTTTATTTTAGTCCAGTATTTGCTTGAAGGATGTAACTAGTGGTGGTGCCTTCGTGACCTGGGGGAAGAGCCACAGCGAAACTTCAGAAACGAAACAGAAAACCGAGACAGTGACAGTGTTTCTAGGAAGCCAGAGTGCTCCGGGCGTGGGCTGGGAGGCAGTGCTGGCTCCAGCAGCTGCTTCACTCAGTGACTTTAATAGTTGCCAAGTGAAAACAGTCTTTATTTTGCCTATTTCTGGCTGGTCGAGGTGCGGAGCTGGAACTTGCCGCACCTCGGCAGCAGGGAAGCGGACCCGCCTCTTCGTGGCGGGTCCCGGGCACTGCACTATCGCCTTGCTGCGGGATCTAAGGTCGAACTGGAGTGACTGGAATCGCCCTTCGGCCTCTTGTTTGCAAAAGGGGTTGATGCTCCGGTTTGTTGCAGCTGCGCTCTGGCAGCACCGGAGCAGGTGGTGATTCACGCTGGTGGCCGGAGCGCGGGTTCGGGGTATTTCTGGGGTACGGTTTGAACACAGGCATGGGGACAGGGATTAAAACCAGCAGAAAGGGGGAAGTTTGTCAAAGGTTCAGATGCTTCGTGGATCTTTGTGTCAGGAGACACTGTGACACCTCGTGGTGACGGGATGGTGAGTGAAAAGGCCAGACTGGGAACAAAAAGAGGGGATGTTAACAGCAGAGGAAAAGCCATGGAAGTGCCGGGGCAGCTGTCCCCTCCAGCGGGACTCTGCTGACAGCAGCACCGAGACAGTGGGAGAGGCAGAACCTGCCCTGCCAGGCACTGCCAGCCACTGTGGGGGCACCCAAAGGCACAGTGCAGCATCTGCTGAGCTCCTTTGACTTCAAACAACAAGAAATGCCAAGACAGAGAGTACGAAACATGAGCGATCTCTGTCAGGAACATAGTTGAGTTCCTGGTGTGACTGGAGGACGGGACGTACCCATCAAAAGAACGAACAGATCCAACCTCTCCTGTTTTCAGCACAAGGCACATTCTTACAACAATCTTCTTTGCCACGAACAAAGGGCAAGCGCTTACATAAAAAGAAGAAAAACCCCTCCCTTTCTTCAGAGAACCATTTGCACACAATATTGTCCCTGGGGAGAGTGTGAGAACAGAACCAACCGCACAGGAACCGAGGGGCGTGATGTCACCGAAGGTGCCTCTGGGATGTGCTCAGATACCGCTGAGGAGCGCCTGAGGAGCACAGATAGGGTGAACCCCCGGATGCCTCGCTGGCCAAAAGCAGCTGAACCTCCCCAGACGAGACCCGCAGCATAACACATCAGTGTGAGTGCTGTGAAGACAACAGCAGAGGTTCCCCATCACCTGGAGCCCTCAGAGCTGTCCCTGAGGATGGGGCACGAGGCACAGTTTCTGCTAAGGAACTGCCGGAGAGCATCTGTCTGTCCTCTGCTGGCAGGACAGATTGGTCAGCAGCTCCTATTGGCTGAGGAAACTTTGAAGGATGTTCCCGGCCTTAAGAAGGTCAACGCAAACATTTCCTCATAGATTTGAGTTTCAGCGTGGAGTGGAGTTAAACCCAAGCCCCAGTGTTCCACCTGTGGGCAGTGCTCCTGGGCTGCCGACCCACTCCGAGGAGCACACTGGGAGCCTTAAATCCACGTGCGCTGCTGCTGCATTAAAAATGACACCCTGGGAGAAGAGCTGGTTATACACTTCCCATCTTTCTGTAGAAGTTGCTCATTAGGTTCCCCATCAAACCCCACCCGATGACATCGGACCAGCAGTCCACTCGTCTGCTCCACCCCAAGGGCCAGCTTCTTCATTCAGCTGAGGAGCGTAATGTGGTCAGAAACCTGAGACTGATCCACTCTCCCACTTCTGCACACAACCCCCAGCCTGCTTCCCCACAGCCTACAGCGCTTCAGATTTCTTCCCCTCCTTTCCCTGCAGTACTTGGAACTACCAGAGTCCCCTGTAACCACAGGAGGATGGCAGTGCCAGTCAAGGCTGGTAACAGGGGCTGTGGCCCTGCTAGGAGCTAAACCCTGGCAGAAGCACAGGGGGTTGAACAGGGAACAGGGCTGCACATGGTCCTCCCAGCCCTCAGCTGCTCCTCACCCGGTACAACTATCCCCAGACCTGCCATGGAATGAGAACAGGAGCCCCGACAGGGCCACCCCGCCCTCTGCTGGGGAGCCGCGACAGTGCGCAGCAACAGCCACCTCACCAGCACCCTCAGCTAGGAGCCGACGCTTCCAACTCCTTCTCAGGTCCACGAGAAAAGGCAATGGCTTTTCCCGTCCCTTGTGAGCTCACCACACTGGCTTCAGATGACCACAGCCCTGTCCGGGCCAGCGGCTGCTCTGCTCCTGGTCAAGAGGGATGGACAGAGCTCATCTCTCAAATACCAGGGAGAAGGAGCCACTGGGCAGCTGCCCAAGATAGGGAACACAGGCAGGGACCTGTCCACACAGGTGTGGTGCAGGGAGATGCGGGGTCCCCTCACCCCACACTGCCCAGCGCAGTTACTCTGAACTGCAAGACCCAAGTGCAGAGGGTACCCCAGTTAAATACCAAACCACAAGTTGTAACCAAAACTTTAATCCCAAGGATCTCACAAAAGACATTTTACAAGTGACATGAAAATTCTTGTACAGTAAAGAAATGTTTAATTCATCTTTTTTACAATGTACCATCCCACGCGCGACACCCACTCCAGTTGTCAGTTCTGCCGTGTATTTGGTCTGTTCCGAGGTTTTGGAATAGATGGCAAATCACCACTCACCTATTTAACAAGTACACTAGTCACATCAAGTACAAAATCAACTGACCCTATGGCTAAAAATCTGTATTTCACGTAATATGAAGGAGCTCAGTTCCAGGTGATGGGAGTCAGAACTTGAGCTCTGGACAGAACTGCAGCTCAGTCATTCCCTTCACACACCACTAGCTCAACAGTCCCGACTATCCCCGAGAACTGGACTATGGAGCATCCACGTCTGGTTCCATACAAATGAGCCGTTCCTGGCCATGTCACCACTACAAGCCCATCTTCACTTCTGCCCACAGGCTGAGTGCCAGCCAACCCCGCCCCCAGCACCCCCAACCAGACGCATTCCTCTAGGCAAGACAAATCACTTCTCGTGCAACATGGACACAGACGGGCGTGACTGGTACATTGTAAAGCGTTAATAGTACAAATCATCGGACCTGCTCAGAACCATATACAGATTCACATCTTTACACCTGCCACCTGTTACAAGATACAAGGAACAAAGCGAGTTCAACAGCTAAAACATTTTAAAAATGCACCAAGCTTTATGAAGTTTCCAAACAAAACAATGTTCTGTACATACTCCTCCTGTCCTCCCACCGAATGGTGTCCTGTACACAGCTCCTCCCCACAGGCCTACTTCCGCTCGTTTGACCTGGAGCGACTGAGGGAGAAAAGACATGTTAGTACCTGGACACTAAGGGCAGGTTTTGCCTGAACCCCCCCCACTCACATCAGCACCTGGTGTTTACGTGGTTTAAATCAGTGGCCACATAATAAAAGGGAGAGTTTAATTACTCAAGGTAAAGAACCTCCTAAGACACTGCAGACGATTCTCCACCACAACCTTCTGCAGGATCACCAAAACATGAAACCATCACTCCCGCAGACCTACTCAAAGCACACAACCACCGCCAGCCTCATCCTACCTGCGAGACCTGGAGAAGGAGCGAGAAGGCTTGTGATTCCTCTCCCGTGAGAGTGACCTCTCTCTTCTTCTGTCTCTGGAGAGGGACCTGCAGAAGATGACCACACACGGTGACTACAGCGCCAAAGTCACACTGCACTGCATTACAGGGCTGGCTGGAGAGCTTCCTCCCGGGCAGGAAGGGTTTGGACTGGGAACCTGTTCAGGATTACGGCATTAGCCTCTCCTCCAGGCAAGAATAATCGGCTTGAGCCACATAACACAGCTGAAGTTGTGCTGGAAACAGACAGCTACTCCTCCACAGCAGTTTACATCGGTTTGGAGTCAGGCTGCAAGGGACAGTGCCTCAGCGAGCACAGCATGTCTGCACACACTGCCCACCCCCTCCTACAGCACCCTACACAACAACCTAACAAGCCCCCCCCAAACTCCAGCAGCTCCAGAGAGCCCAACACCAGCCAGCATCACACCGCTGTGTCACCACCCAACCCGCTGCGGTACACAACAGCAGGACCCGTGTTCCTCATCACTTGTGGCTCACAGGACCTGGAGGAGAGCAGCACACGAACACAGCAACTGTGGGAGAAAAGCTGGCAGGAACCCTGGCCAGCTGCAGAGCGGGAAAACCGGGTCCCCTGCTCCATATCCTTTGACTGACAACCGGGAATCTCAAACCGCGTGGGACTGGATGGACTCCAGGCAGGCAACAGACAAGAGGCAAAACCCCCTTCTCCCCACTGCCGAATCACAACACCCACCCTGGACCGTCCCCATGCCCCAGCCCAAAGACGAAGCTGGTTCCATTTCTCTGTGAAGCTCCTGTCCGCGCTGTCATTAACTGACACGTACCTGCTGCGGCTCCGAGAAAAGCTTCTCCTTCGCGGTGATCTACAACCAGAAAAAGAAATGTGAGGCTTTTTACCAGTTCTTCCAGCATTAACGGGGTGAGGCATTTCCCAACTTGTCAAACTCACTGTTGGGCCCAGGGAACGTGCCAAGAATAACTGGCATCCATCATCCAGTCAAAGGCATGGGAGGATTAGGCAGTAAACCAAAGCTCAGTGTGAACGGCACGTTTCCAACCACGAGATCACTTTAACTACCAATTGCTTCACAGCAGAGTTGTCCAATGCAACACTTTCCATTTGCACTCAATACACTGCCCAGACACCACACCAAAGTCCCACAAGTGGTTCCAAAAAAAAAAATACAATAGCACAGACCAAATGTTTTGGAACCCATGCAAGCCAAAAAGGTCCAGAACAAAACATAAGAGATACCACGTGGAAAAAAAGTGAAAATGCGCTAAGTGTAAATATTGATAATGCCATTAAGTGCGACATTAGAACTGCATATCGGTGATTGTCAATTTTTAATGCCATCGAGGGTGTTTACACTATTTTCTTAAAAAATAAAAATTAAAAAAATAACCTTAGCTCGGCCCAGTTCATCCCAAAAAGTCATTGTTTTAAGTTTTGAAAACTGTTAGTAAAACCATTTAAAGGTGATAGGATTTTTTTTCTGGCAAGGAAAAGCTACATTTGTTAGAGCTCTAGTCAAAATTTAGTTTGGCATCTCACATGCAAATATACCATTTTCTTACGTTATTCACAGTGTAAGAGGTTCCGTATCACCCTTAAAAGTTTTCTCAAGCAACATATGTACGTTACCACTCAATTATGCACAGCCAGCCTTTGATTGAGAAAAGTAATTACTTATAAGCCGCTTACTCCTTATTTTAACCAGCAGTAAACTGTATAAGCAGGAAAAACTTACTAGTTTTTGGTTTCAACAAGCTAGAAATGGTGAGGTGAGGCTGCCGGACTGACTGCCAAGAAGAATTTGCTGAAAAGGTTTTGCCAGATGTTGCGTTGGATTTAGTTGGTTGGCGAAGGGGGTGTTGTGGATTTTTCCTGCTTTTTTGTTAGCCGAAGGCTGCTGCTGTAGTTGTTGTGAAGACATTTGGTAAATAAACAGCTGAGCTGATTGGCCGGGAATGTGTGGGCGGTCGAGGTGGCTGCTGCCGATTTGGTTAAGGTTGGAGAGAAGGCTGAGAGAAAACAGCATGCTCGGGAACCAAAGGGCGGTGCAACCTGACGACTGGCCATGCCTGGGTCATGTGAAACGACACCAGCCAAGCTGCATGGGGCGCGCTGGTCACATGACGCCGAAAGGGCTAGTTGACTGGCTAATGCAGACTCAGAGGGTGGTGAGAAGAGACATGATGGTGACTCTGTAACGGGTTCATTTTTATTAATAGATGGACCAAAAAGCATAAAAAAAATGAAAAACAAGCCATCAGTACAACCATCTATTCGCTAACAAATACCCCTAATGTGTCATTTTAAAACAGCAACAGGGAAAGCTCGAACCCCTGACTCGGGAGGACCTCACTCACCTGCAGCAGGGCAACTCGGTCCTGCAAAAACCACCCTGCAGACTTAAACCACCAGACAAACTAGTCTGGGCCCAAGAACCTGCCAGTTACCAAAAATCCTGCTACATCTTAGAGCTGGGTTTGCAAACCTCCAGTGACAGGAAGGTCACCCACTGCTTTAATTCCAAACTAGCACTAAGGTGTAAAGATTCTAGATACTTAGAGCAACTGTTCCTCAATCTATTATTAAACAGCTGCCTACTTGGAAAGCATTTAAATTGTGCAAACAAAGCAGAGAAACATCTGTATGGAGATGCTAAGCTGCCATATGTCATGTTTTGCCATTATGGAATAAAGGAAAGGAACAACCTAAGTTGAAGTATGGGGAAGAAAGGGAAAGTGTGACTAGAAGATGAGCAGATTTTTAGGAGGAAGGAGGGGAAGTCCAGGACAGAGGGGGCTGACTACCACAGTGACCTAAGGACAAAAGCCAACATTCAACACCACTTAAGTTCACCTCGATTTTGTGGGGTTTGGGGGTTTGTTTTCTTTTTCTTTTGTTAGCATTTGCAATCTCCAAATTGTCATCAGATAGAGGAATGTTATCCATCAACATGCTTTTAAAAAAGCCTGCTTCTAGGATGCTAAGTGGTAACAGTGCCAACATTCTACAAGTGTTCTTTGCCCTCGGGTACCTGCGACGAGGAGGAGGACTTCTCCTGCGATAGTCATCTCGAGGACGTCTGCCCCAGGATGGAGGTGGACCACGGTTCCGACTCCGCTTCTCACCATTGGAGAGCTCCACTCTGACCCGACACCCACAGAGGGTTCTGGGAAGAGAGGGTGACATTGGTTAGAATTTCCAGGGACAAGTCTGTGCAGAAGAAAACCTATGGAGTGGAGAGAGGGAAAAAAAAAAACATCAAGAGAAAAAACATGCTGTCTATTAGTCAGAGTATTCATTATTAAAGCAGGCAGAGAAGGAACCAAGGAGAGTTTCCCTGATCGGTTTTGGCTCCTTACAGTAACACCATCTTGCATTTAACTAACACACCCAAGAGACCAAGTCCTGACTAACTTGGGAGTCCAACTCCAAAACAGGAGAGTTCATTTTACATTTTGGAGTTGTACTCCCAAGTTTGACACGACTCAAACCTCTTGCTATTCCTGCACTGAGGAAGACTACCCTTATTTCCCTGCACAAATAAATACTGCATAACAAGTGTGACAAGTCCTCGGGTTTGCCAGTTGAAGGTTCCCAATTTACACTGCACCACTACCCACCATTTCTCTTATTTTCACCAGGCAAGCCAAACTCACAAGAAGCACATTTTACCTTCCATCTAGTTCTCTTACTGCATCAGCTGCATCTCGTGGATCTTCAAATTCCACAAAGGCAAAACCAGGAGGATTTCTTGCCACCCATACACTGCGCAGTGGCCCGTAGTAGCCAAAAGCTCGCTCTAGTTCAGTTTTGTTGCCATTGTTTCCAAGGTTACCCACATAAACCTTGCAGTCCAGCGGACAAGAGTCACGATGCATCGCTAGGACAAAAAAAAAAGCTCATGTAGATTTAACACACAGCGTTTATTCACTTACAGGGGATTTAATGCTATTAGTTGCTTTTCCCAGGAACTTCAACAGTGATACAATCTGACATGATAGAAACATTAATCGGGGGTACGTGTGTGTGGGTGTGTGTTTAAGACCAAACTAAAAAGCTAGCTGCTGTAATTGTGATTAAAATTCACCACCTCAGGGAATTTCGTTTACTGTGAAGACTCCCAACTTTGAAGGGGGTGTTTCTCTGCGCCCCTCTCCCCCGCCGCTGGGTCACAGTGGGGGCCGGGCCTGCAGGGGGAGCGCTGCGCGGAGACGGGCTCCATTGTTCCCGGAGCGGGACTGGGGAAAGCTGCACATGCCTTGGGGGAGAACGAGCGCCATCTGCGGCAGCGGCCACGCCGGGAGCGCTCGAGAAATCCCTCCTGAGCGTCTCCTCGGCGCTGCGTGAGGAACCAGCGCTCCCCCGGTGCAGGCGAGAAAGGCGCCTCTCCACCCCCGCGGCACCTCCCGCCCAGCCGCACCTCGCCTCACTGGCCACGGAGAAAAGGCAGCGAGCGGGCTCTTCCGAGGCAAGCCGTGGCCTACCCGCCTTCTCCCCGCCCGGCTTTCCTCAGCGTAGTGGCAGCCGCCGCCCGCGGCCCAGCTTTACAAAATGGCGGCTGCTCTTTGTTTGCCGCCACCGGGCCCCGCCGTTTCCATCCGCCCTGCCGGGGACCGAGACCGCGGGTGCCGCCTCCCCCCCCGCCCTCCGAAGTGAAGCTCCTCACCGATGCTAAGAGGGAGGGTGGGCGAAGGGAGCCCGCGCTAAATTCGTAGCCGACTCGACCCTCCACGAGACTCCCGCTCCGCTTTTCCTCACTGGACAAAATGGCGACAGCCGCCTACCCCGCCCGCCTTTATATACGGGCAGCGCTCTCCCACGTGACGCCACTGCGCAGCAAATCAGAAGGCGTCATTCCGCTGATTGACAGCTCTTCTCATCCCGCCGCCTCCGCGCGGCCCCAAACGGCGGCGAGCGCGCGGGCTCCTCTTCAGCGACAACGGCGGGAGCCCGGAGGCAGTTCCTGAGGCCGGGACCGTCCCGTCGCCTCCCCTCGGCCAAAATGTCCTTTAGAAACTGATGATGGCGGGGAGACTTCAGGTCCCTGCAGTCAGGACACGGCCACACGCCCGGGGAGGCCGTTTCGCTGCCTAAAAGGGAATCGGCGGTTTTGTGTTGCTGCCGTGCCGCCCTGAGCCGGTGCGGTACGTTCGGGCCGCGTTCTGGAAGCCCCGTCCCCGCCTCAGGAGGGCTCTACGTGCGTGAAAGCCGGGATTCACTGCGGGCCTTTTCTCCCCCTGTGCAGGGGCTTTAAATCCATGTGGCGTTCACCCGCAGTTTTTGGTAAATTTTATGTCCGGGCTTCCGCCTGCTGAGGCCGAGAAGAAGGAAATGATCTTTATCAGAGGGTTCGAACGGGGCGGGGGGGGGGGTGGATTTCACTCACAGAGTTACAGCGGCGATGGTGTGCTGTACTGAATTTCACTCATCTACCTAGGACATATAACATGAGTTAAAAAAATAACTCACTCCAGAGGGGTTATTTAACACCCCCCTTGTTTGGGGTTATCGGGTAATAACAAAAAACCCCCCAGGGCTGTGGCCGTAACTTCCCCAAATGTCGCTTTGCAGCGGTATCTGAGTCTGTGTTTAATCCAGACTTAATGACTTGGACCAAAGACGAATTTACCTGCCACAACTATAATTAATAATACTTGGAGTAATATTATATGCGATGAGGCATTCTGAGTACAAATCAATGCACGTGCACTCTGTTTGCCGAGCAGGAATTGTGCAGAGGATGGTCCTACAGACATAACCGACTGGGCACCCCCTCCAGCATGAAGCTTTCTAGGCTGGGGACAAGAACCTTGATTCTTGGGTAACTTCAGGGCTCTCCTGCTTGTCGGGCAGGATCTAGGGCTGCTCGGTTGGGCTCAGCACCCCCTGCCCACCCCTCTCGCCGCTCTGGGCTGTGGGCACCAGATGGCAGCATCCCCCTGTGGCAGGGCCGGTCCCGGGGCACTCCTCTCCAGGGCAGGCTGGTCCCTGGCACTGGGATACCCCTCCTCCTGCTGGGTCTTAGCTCAGCCGAGGATCTCAGCAGACCTCTCCAGGCATGCTGCAGCGCCGTGGAACCAGGGTTAAGCCCAGAGAGCCCAGTGGGTGTCCCAGAAGCAGCATACAGGACTGGAGGTTTTCTCTCAGCTTCACCTGAATTTGTTCTGCACACAGAAAATATTCGATCTGGAGATTATTTTTGGGAAGGAGAAGGAAAGGGCAGCCCCAGGCTTGACTCCAGGGCAGGTTTTGCAGGGCAAAACCCTTGCACGTGCCACTGTGCTCGGACAGAGCAGACTCTCAGGCTTGAAATGAGAAAATGGAAAATGCAAACAGTGAGCCTGACTCACTGCTGTTCCACCCCGGCTTTAATCCCCAGGGAGAGGGGAGTTCTCTCTGGGAGGATGCAGTACGTAGAGACAGGGGCCAGGATTCAGTCCTGCTGCACCCTACTGCCCAGTGTGATTGCTGTAAGCTCCCAAACCGGGGGACGCCTGCAGCCGGCTCTCTAGGAGCTGCCTTACATCCTTCCATGGTTACCGAGGCGATGCTGCTGCTGGCTCCCTCCTCCCGGGGGGCCGAGGGCTGCCGATGGCCCCTGCAGTGCCCGGAGACTCGGGTGTGGTGGTGCAAAATATTCGTGGCCTCCGGGTTTGCTGCGAGGTGTCATTTCCTCCGCTTGCAGTTCGGGAGGCCAGGAAGGGAGCGCAGCCCTTCCCCAGCAGCTGCTTCACCAGCCGCTCAGAGGAACTATATTTACCCCGCCAGTGTGGTCAAACAGCTTCCTCTCGGCAGGGCGGTGTCTGTCTTTCCACACGCCGCACTGAGCAGCTCGTATGAATGTCAGTCTGTCAGGCCAAGAGCAGTTAGGGGAAAAAAAAAATTTAAAATCCAGAAACACAAAGTTGATTTTACATCAGAGCAGCACGAAGCCTTCTGGAGCCCACACTGCTGTAACTGGTGAATAACAGGGAACAGCACGAGGGAAAAACTCATCAGATCTGCCTGTCCCTCCCTGCAGACAGAGGATCCCTTTGATGCTCGACAGTCTTTGTTTAATTAAGTTCTCAAATCCCAGGCAAGAGGATCCCCCTTGCCCTAACGAGGCTGTTTGCACATTCCCTTCCCTCTCCCTCCCTGCCCCGTTCCTGCTTCCCCCTCCACTGGGCCTCCAGCCTGTCTCTGCCCTTTTTCCCTCCTGCTCTGCAGCAAACCATATTCCTTCCTCCCCACCTGGCTCCCTGGGGAGAGGGCTGGAAAGCGAAACAAAGGAATCACTCACTGGGACACTGTCATTTCGGAGCTCTCCTCGCTCAAACACTCCTGCTGAAAAAGGTGATGGAACAGCACAGGCCTCCTCTGACAAGAGTGTGAAGAGCCAGAGCAGGGAGCGAAGGCTTTGACGCCAAGGCTAAAACCTTTGATGGCTCCAAGCGTGCTTGGAGGGAGGAGGCCTGAGGTAACCAGCCTGCCAGCAGTTGGGCTTGCTGGTTCCTTCCCTGGCTAACTGGGCTCTTAGACTCTCTCCGCCGCTCAGGGCTCTTGCAGAGATTAGTCTAAACCAGCTAAAAAGTGCACCCGGTAGCGCTGGTCCTACAACTTCACAATGCTCCCATCACAGTTAGAAATAGGAACTGGTGTGTGTGGCTGTGGCACCAGCTGTGCAACTGACACCTTTTTATCTTTCCTTTAGAAATACTGCACACCCTGGCAGTCGGTCCCTGCGGCACCTCTGGCCAGTGCCAGCAAGTCTCTGCACCGGACCCTTCTCAAAGACACGCTGTAACTTCGGCGCAGCCTGTCCCCACATCCGCCTCTCAGGGAGGGGTCACAAAGTCATGTCCAGGGTTGTTTTGGCTTCTTCTACGTCCTTGGGTGGAAAGAAATACCCCGTGGAAGCGCGTAGCCATGGCAGCGCGGTCGGGCCATTACAGAACGATTCAAGTGCCCATTTACTGTCCCCAGGGGAGGGTCTCTGGCCTGGCCCAGTCGCTCAGGTTAATGCGATGTTAGTTCTTCCAGTGGAGATGCCGGTAACCGCATTCAGAAAAACCCATTATATGGAGAAACGGAAAGTTCAAGGATGAATTAGACCAGATGTTTTGGACATGACTTTGGCCTCTGCTTATTAGTCCTTGAAGATGTAACTAAGAAACGGTGGTTTCGCAGGCAGATAATTCAGTGTGACTGTGGCTGCCCTGGAAACGAAGCAGCAAAGCAGCTCCCTGTTTTAACAACATTTAACAAATGTCATCTTTAATTGGCGATACGCTCCGTTCTCTTTAATGAGTGACACTCCCTTAACAACTGGGACTCACACAGTGACACCGGGAACACTCCTCTGAGAGCTCCGAAATAGCAAGGATCAAACACGCTGTCCCGACAATACAAGAAGCAATGCAATGCCCGCAGAAGCAGTGAGAATTGAGGGGGTCGTGCGAGCGCAGCTCAGAGGGTCTAGCTCTGTTCGGGCAATGTCTTTGCATTTGCCTGAGACTGGGTTTAACGGGAACGTGTGGCTGGGCCCGTGGGAAGGGAATCGAATGCTTCAGATGACACTAAGCAACTCTCCTGTTCAACCTTCCCGGGGAATAACTCCTCAGAGATGACAAATACATTCATGTTGAGAAGTAGGAACTGGGCCTCTTAAGGAGACTCTGCTGGGTCAGCACACCCTGAGCACCCAAATTCTGCTGAAAGTACCTGCTAGAGACCGTAACGTGGGTATCACACCTTGCACGGCATCACCTCGTAGGGTTCCAAAGCACGTCAGACTGGGCTTTTTGCCTGAGCTACTACTTGTAATTTTACTGTTTAGTCAGTTGAAAAGTCTCCTCTGCTTCTCCCCAGTTTCCAGGATTTAAAACAACAATATTTACTGTACAGTCGATGGATTTGAGTGAAATTTGTACTGAACATTAAAATCCAGTTGGATCTTATTTACCAGCTCCTCGGATTTTCTGCGAGTCAGCGTCCCCGTTTGCGGACTGTCTGGTAAGTGCCATTCCACAGCTCGTCAGCATGGCTGGGTTAGATTCTTCCTACCCAGCATTAGTGTTGTGCACGTGGGCCCATGAGGACAGCAAAGGAGGGAGATCTCGTTTGCCTACCAGAGACATTTGTCCTGATCTACCCTGGAACAAGAGGTTTGAAGATCCCTTTTCTATCAGCTTGGGGCACAGGAAGGCTGCATTAGAATAAAAAGTTCTCACCAAACAGCAGAGACAGCAAAGGAATAAGAAACTGTCCACAAACTTGTGATCTTTTCCTTCGTCACAGCTGGACAGAACATTTTAGAATCCCAGAGTTATTAGCGCTGGCAACGGGGAGCTGTCTCATCTCACTGACACGAGAGGAAAGGTCTTAGTCACAAAGTGCGGTCGAGATCACGTCTATTGTTTCTGTGGCTCCTGGGCAGGTATAAAAGATGGTGAAAGGCACCCGCTGTCATTGCGACTGGAACATCACGCCGAGACTGGCCAGGAGACACATCCGCGCAGCTCCGAACTTCACCGCGACCTCTACAAGATCATCGGTGAGTAGCTCATGTTACTTTTGTACCTGGAAGATAGGTTTTAATTAATCGTAGTTCGTGTTGATCGCAAGAGGGAAGTACAGCTCAGGCACTCTGCGAGCAGGAGCCACCTTCACATAACCTAAATACCACACAGGCAGCTATCGATCTGTTTGTGCGTGTGTCTGTATTTAACAAAGAAGCTCAAACTGGAACTACAACCTCTTTGTTCTTGCATGTCTAGTTTAATTTGAACACACTGTCCAAGTAAATTACTCACAGATTAGTGGGGCAGACTTAGTCAGAACAAGTTTAATTTTTACACCCCGATGGATACTTTGCCTTTCAATCCAGTCATTGGCAATTCAATATTCAGGTTAGTATCAAGAAAAGTAATTTGAGGAAGTGCTGAGGTTTTTATTAACCTTGTTAAAGTTCTGCCCAGTTTTTTACCAGGAAAGGTCTCTTGCCAGCTCCAAATGAAGTAAGAACGAGAAGTGGTACATTGAGAGAAGATAGTGGAAGAGGAGATTTAGGGCTCTAAGGAAGGAAATGTAGAAATACACTACTTTTACTGGTGTATGTCACAAACACACACGTCTGCTGTGCTGGGATGATGTTCTAGCGCACTGCTCCACTTCAGCAGTGCTTAAAGGCTGGAATTCATTTTGTCAGGTGAAAGAAAGAACAGAGAAAAAAAGGTTTTTGATCGTCCTGTCAACTTCTTGTCCCGTGGAGCAGATCTGAAGAAGAGAGAAAATGTTCCTGCCCCTGAGATCTCCACAGCTGGTTATGTTTTTGGCAATTCTTTTGTTCGCCTGTTTTGTGACATGTCAAGACACTGAAAAGTAAGTGACATCATCCTTTGACCTGGTACGGTTAGAACCCTTTGGGTTAGTGGGCTGGATTCCCCACTGCTCTCATTTACTCCAGGGCATGGTGGGAGGAAAATTCTACACGTTTGATACAGCAGTGTGTTACATTACACCCTATGAAGTATAAAATGAGACCAATTGCATTCTTAGATGCGTCACATTGCAGTTGATGCTGTTAAACAGCGCAACAAACCACATAAGGATGTTCAACGCAAGCCACGGAAATAGCACACACTGAAATTCCATATTTAGGTTCCCATTCAGATCCAGACGTGCAGCAGGAGCCTATAGCTGCACTTAGACGTTATATAAACAGCCTGAAATCAGAACTATTTGCAACCCAGAATTAGGCTGCCCTCCCCAGACAATATTTGGCTCAACATTTTTGGTATATCTTAAGAAAATAAGGCTTTGTTTTCATTTCATGGACACCACTGATTTCAGTTAACTTACTCCAGACTTACAGCTCTGGAAGGAAAGGAACAAACCCAACAATCCCAGAACACTGAGGTAATGAAAAGGGACCTCGATTCTGGGATTTAAACCTCTGTAAAGAACGCAACTTGTGGAAAGGCCAAATCTCCGTAAGAGCTCTTGAAGCCTTCTAAGGCCATTTTGTCACTGTCTCCCCAGCTTGCCTTCATTTTGTTTTTTAAAAAAGCATATTCAAGATGTACCTTTTGGGAATGGCAGTTTTTCAGCTTCCCATCATCAGGAGCCAGCTGCCCGGCTGCCTCCCAGTCTGCTCGAGCTGGCCCAAGGGGCAGTGCTCACACTATGGGCTTTGCAAGGGCCAGGCTGGCACCTGCAGTGGGGTTGTCCTCCACCTTACCCACAGACACCACCAACACTCCTTCCTCAGCAGCACCTAATATTGATGGATGCCAATCAGCCACGTTCGAAATAGGGGCTTGAAGCCAGCTGAGCTTGGTTCCTGACTCACTCTTTTTCTTCCCGTTGCAGCAGAAGAGCCGTGATGGAGCATCAGCTCATGCACGACAAGGCGAGGGCAGTTCAGGGGCTGAAGCGCCTGATGTGGCTCCACCACGCCCTCGGCAGCGTGCATACAGCCAGCAGCAGGGACATTTCACTTTCAGATGCCATGTGGGGTTTGCAGAAGAGCCAAGACCCCTCACATCCCTACAACAGCATCGGCAGGGACGAGACTTCCAGCCTGATGAAGCAGCTGCTTGAAAAAGAGCAGGGCTTCCCCCCGATAAAGCAGCTGGATTTGCTGCAGTATGTGAAGACCCCAAAGGGTAACTGGAACCCACAAGACCTTTTCGACCTTAAAATCAAAGAGCTGGGCAGCAAGAGAGATCCCAGCACCCAGCCCCAGAACGATTCCCACTAGCCGCAGCCCAGCTCAGCCCCTCCACTGCTTTAGACAAGGAAAAGCTCTAGCGCAAACGTGAACTGCGAAAGAAAAACAATGCCCATTTGTTCCATTAACTGCTCCTGGATGTCGAATAGAGCGCCTTGCAAGGACCCCTGTGCTCCCCCCAGCAGGCAGCCTGAGGACTGGGATTGTGAGATGGGGTCATTTGTCACAGGCCAGAAATCCCTTCCCAGGCAGGGCCCTCCCTGTCAGGTACCGATGTCGTAGGGCTGTGGCAGCTCTTTGGGGCTCTGGTAGCCCGCACGTAGCAGGAGCTTTGGTTCATTAATCTGCTGATTCCCAGGCTCACTTGCAGCCTCATGTTGTGTCTCATGAAGCAGCAGTTCCCTCCTCATACAGATTCTCTTCTGTTTCACACCTGTCTGCGGTAGGAATAACTCTCCTTCAGGTCCAAAGGTTTATTTTTGCCTGCTTCCCCAGCACACAGAATGGTTTAAATCTCTCATCTCTCAGGTTTTCCTTCAGGGTGGCAAACTTTTGCCAGGCTGCAGAGGTAGACGTTGGCAGTGACCCCCACCCTCCCAGCCACAGCCCCAGACATTCACCTTGTTCTGCTGGTGGAAGAGATGAGAATCAGCTTCCAGAGTCCCTATTTGAGCCTTTCATTTCAAGACTTCCTACCTTTTCTTTGTTCGTGTGAAATCTTCTCCAAGAGCTCCGACAGTGTATTGTTTTCTCAGCAGAAAACCAGCTTCGTGAGGCCATCTGGGTTTCCTGAAAGAGTGAGCACATGATTTTGCTATTCACCTTTAACACCGAACTGACCAGCTCCGTCTAAGCAAAGCAAGGGCTGGTAAATTGCAAAATTAGTGCTTCAGAAATTAAATGTCATGTGTGTTACAAATATATCAGCCATTTTAAATCCTGAAATTTCTCTGCTGCTCATAGACTTCGCCTGCATGTGCAGAGGTATTTCTCAATGATTAAAACCTAAGAAGCCCTTGATGTCATTAATAATAAAACCCTTTTCACCCTCTGAACTGCACTTGCTTTTTTGTATTAGTGTAACTAAAATGAAGCAAACCCCTCTTTGTCTGCAATCCCCACACACTGGGATGAGTACAGACTCACATTTCTTTCGTCGAGCCCCTCCTCAGAGCTCCTGTTCGATTCCCAAGGCCAATCAAACCATTTCTGAAATGGTTTCAGATGTTCTGAAGAGCTGAGAGGGCTGAGACGTGAACAGGTTCTTCACCCTAGCGCTGAGTTTGCTGAGCTGGGACATGGGAGCTCTTCCTGCCCTGGGCCTGTCTCTGGGCGGTGCCAGACTGCAGAGCCGGGGGTGAACCCAGGGGATAGCTCTGGAAAGCTCACTCCTCTAGGGAATGGCCACGTCCCACCGATCTATGGATCAGCCCGTCTGCTCTTGCAGACGTGGTGTCCTCTTGGCCTGAGGGACCTTTCCTGAGCTCTGGGAAGCCCGGCTGACCATTGGCACCCGTCCCTGGGTCCGCCCCACTGCTGTGGTCCCCACGCGGTGGCCCACTGCGTGTCACCCCGGTGGGGATGGGGCAGGCCCAGCCTCCCCTCGCCTCGGGCTGGGCGCTGAGGCCGGGCTGGGCGCTGTGGAGCCGCAGGCCTCAGCACCATTGTGGGGAGCCGGGAGGAGGCAGGACAGAGCTCCCCAGGCCTGCCGGAGCACCGCCGGCAGGCTGCCACCCCAGCACCGGTACCTCCGGCTGGGCCCAGGGGATAAAAAGGGCTGATTTGAGACAAAGGGCCCGCATGGGCCCGCCGTCCCCTCAGGCACCCCTGGGCCCCTAGCGCGCCGCGCATGCGTCCAACGCACCCTGCCATGCTCCGCCAGCTCGAAGCCTCCCCGCGCACGCGCCGCTGGCGGGAGTGGGCGGGCCGCGGCGGCCCCGCCCCGCGGGCAGGGGCAGGGGCGGGGCCGGAGGATGGTGGCGCATGCGCACTGCCGCGGCGGTCCCTGAGGTGCCTGGCCCGGCCGGGTCGCTGTCGGAGCTGGGGGCGGTGGTGGCGGCGCGGGGGTTTCGGTCTCGTTCTCCCACCCGCCGGCTCCTTCTGCCTCTCCGCAACCCCTTCGCCTGTCGCCGCGCTACCGGGACCTCGCCGTTGCCTTCAGCTGCTCGCCGCCCCCCTCCCGGGGGGCTCCGGTAAGCCGCTCCCGCCTCGTTGCCATGGTGACCCCCGTGTTCCCCCCGCCCGGGGTTCTGCATCCCCTCCCCGCCCTCCTCCCTCCCCCGGGGCCCTTTGCTGGTCCTTGGGAGCGGGGGAAAGCAGGGGCGGCACCCCTGAAGCCCCCGGGTCCAGCGGGGCTGGGAAGCGGCAGCGCTGCGACCTCGGCGAGGTCCCCCCTGCCCCGGGGCTGGACACGCGGCGAGCACCAGGGCGGCGGAGGGACCGTCCTCCCCCTCGGCTAGGGGAGCTTGGGCCCTTTTTGTCCGCTCCCCGGTGATGCTGCCGGGCCCCTCCGCCAGCGCGGCGGGTCGGGCCGCACGGAGGGCCGCGGAGCCGCCCCGCCGCTGGCCGAGTCCCGGGGCCGGGAGCATCCTGTCCCGTCACCAGCTCAGCGCGGTGGTGGGTGTCGGTCGGCTCGGAGCGCCGCTCCCCGGAGAAAGGGCCACCGAGCACCAACAGGTGGTTTGGCACTGCCCGTCCTTTCTCTTTCCTTCCCCTTCCCATTTTTTTCCCCTGCGTCTCCTTGTAACTGGCTCCTGTCAGATAATGTTCATCTTCTGGTCTCTAGGAAGTGACAAGCAGGGGTTTGGCTTCGCACCTACCTGCGCGCAGGGGTGTGACGTGCCATCTCCTCGAACGCGACCTGTCCCTTGCGTGGTGTCGCTCCAAGCTGCTCCTCCACAAAGATGTGGCTGGGTCCATCCCAAAGGCCAGGCAGCTGGAGCTCCTTACCGGCTCACGCGGTGTTAGCTGTTCCGTGACTGAGCCTGTAAATGCAGCAAATCAAAGAGTTGGTGGGTGTGAAGGAGGTGATTTGCACAGGCACAGTAATGGTGCCTTGTAAAAGATCTGCAAAAAGTAAACAGAAAATAATAACTCATAAAATGTTGCCAGCGCCAGGCGCTGTAAAAAGGGGAAGTGTTGTGTCTAACCTGTGTTTGCCTGCAATTTTGAGTAATAGTTTTGAAACTTGGTTACCTTACTGGGAGTTACGTTGTGACCAGCAGAACTGGACTAAGAGGTGGTTTTACACTGGAAATCTTTGGATTTTAATGTTTTAGAAAGTAGAGCTTGGCTGTCAAATCTGTGCTCCTGGTTGGAAGTGGCGACTCTGATATATTTATTTCTTCAGAGAATCCGGTCTGTAAGTGTAGGATACTGACACCAGGGTTGGTTTTTATAACCCACAGTTTGTTCCGATCCTCTGGATTTTGCCAGGTTTCTGTGTGAAAGCCTCTAGTAAAAGCCAGAGTGCTTAAGGGCTGCAAAACGCCTTTTTTCTCTTCCCTCAGTTGCTCGGTTACCGGATGGCTTTCAGGAGTTTGACAAAATTCACAGCAGAGGAGACAACAGCCAGCTGATGGAGTTATTTCTGCGAGGGTCACAGGAAGAAATTCTGGATTAGATGTTTCAGTGTGATATTTCCAAATTTTTCCCATTTATTTAAGCTAGAATATATTGGGAGCAATAAACACTTGCAGTACTGCCCAAGACTGTGGTTTTTGAGGCATCATGTTTCTTAAGTTTCCTTCTCTCTTATTTTCAGATCAAAAATGTTCAAAACAGGAAGTTTGACTTGTACCTTTTATGTTGTAAGACTTTTCCCTCCTTACCCTTCGTTTAGACAGCTGGGCTGCTTGCGCTGTTAAAATCAGGACTCCGCGATTCAGCATCGCTTCATTCGTTTCAGCTCCTGTTTGAAGGTTATTTGTCATTTAGGATGTTAAATGTCTCTTCCCCTTCTCTGTCCGCGCAGCCATGGCGATGACAGGCCCGACGCCCTGCTCGTCCATGAGTAATCACACCAAGGAGCGAGTGACGATGACAAAGGTGACCTTAGAGAACTTCTACAGCAACCTCATCGCGCAGCACGAGGAGCGAGAGATGAGGTACAAATCTTTCTTGCTTCTGTTCCAAAGTGGGTAAGAGCCAAATATCGATCGTCCGCAGTCAGCTTTCTGGAGCCAAAGCTACGATGGAACGTTTTGCTGAGCTCCGGAGATGGGCACCTGGATGGGGCTTGGCACGAGGGTCCGGAGGTAGCTGCTGGGTTTGTGGATCCTGCGGCAGTTTAGGCTGGAGCTTTTTGAGTTCCTTCTGCAACCGATTGAAACAGGCTTGGAAATGCAAGAGTGAGAGAACTGCTACCAAGTTTAAAAAAAAAAACAACCCCTGTATTTGATTATGTGACTCCGGGATGTGCCTGGGATGATTCAAGGACAGTTCTGAAGTAGAAAGTGAACGTTAACAAACATTTATCCTGCCTGTGTCTGTTCTGTTGCCTCTCCCTGTTTTATGTCCCTGGATATAATATTTAAACTCATTCTAGAGCATCAGTTTTGGTTTGGATTATAATGTGTGCTCGGGTCAGCTGATGAAGGAAGAGAATCTTTTTAATGACTGTAAGGACACTCGCTTAGTGCTAACTTCTCTGAGTTAGCTGAGCCTGTGGCATCTCTTTAAATATATTGGTTAAAGTATAACAAGCGATTTAACTGAGAAGTATTACTTTTACTTTCCTTTGGCTGGAACCCTCTAATTTGCTGAATATCCCCAAGTTGTAGCACTGGGACTTTGGATGCTCTCCCAAAGTGCCATGCAACACTTCTAATCAGTGTTTTGAAAAAGGTTCAGTGTCAGTCCGCTTGCGGACTTGCTGCCAAACTCCAGCTAGATCCCGGAGGAGCACTGGCCAACTGCACGAACTGCAGGAATGGGGAAGTAATTTAGAAATAAACACCAACTTGGACACTTATTTTCTTCAAAGCTTCAAATTAGTAAGGAGAGATTGAGGTCTAATCCAAACAGAAAATATCACTGATTTAATTCCTGTCTTTCTCTGTATTATGAGCGCTATTATCTGCTCCCAAAACCTCAGTGACAGGGTTTGTGATGTTGAGGATCAAGACTTTGTCAGAACAATCATACTGGGCTTCTTGAGGGACATGGTTTTTTAACCACGGATGTGCCTGTGGGTGGGCAGTGGGGTGGCTCAGTGGGGCTGTCAAAACGCACTGAAGAGCAGACAGGACCTTTTAGGGCTGTTTGGGGAATTTCAGCACCCCTCGGTCGTGCTGAGCTGTTTAATTCTGCGTACTGCAGCAGTTGTTTGCTCCTGGTGTCACTGCTTTGCCTGTGAAATGAGATGCCAGGACAGGGCTTAAATAAAGGCAAAGCGATTTGAATGTGCCTGATGGTGGAAGCGATAACCCAAAATGTTATCACGGCGCAGCAGCTGCGTAGTGGCACAGGAGACCGGAAGAGGATCTTGCGAGGAGTGACTTGCATAAAGAGAAGGAATTTTTTAGGATGTGTGTAAAGTTACACCAATAACACCGCACACGGAGATTAAAACGCCAAGAACACCCATCCCAGTTCAGCCAGCTGTTAACGTGAGCAGTGGTGGGAAGAAGTTCCCAGAGGTGGATCGTTACAAATGTCCCCTGAAGCCATTCCCCCCTCTGAAGTCTTGTTTCCTTTCTTTATTTGCCCACAATAATAATTTTTACTAAGGCTGCAAATATTTCTGATTCTTTAAGGGGGAGAATGTGTTCAGACATGTTTCTTCTTCCCAGGTATTTTGAGTATCTCAGGTATTAGGAAACAGAAAGAAACTTTCCTCATTTTGCATATGATGAGTTGGAGATGCAGAGAAGTTTCAGGGCAGATCCACGGATATGTTGAAATAGCCAATTCGCTCTGGAATAAGTGAGACTTGGGTGTTGAAATATTTATTATGGCTCTGGCCTTAAGTGACTTGCCCAGCTGTCAAAGAGAGACAAGAATGTGATTAAGAAACAACGTTAATGATTCAACCTTTATTTTTCCAATTTGTCTCTGCTATAGACAAAAGAAGCTGGAACAAATGATGGAAGAAGAAGGCTTAAAAGATGAAGAGGTAATGAATATGGGGAAATTACCTCAGTGGTTAAAAACAAGTGTATTTCATCTCTAAACAGAGATGTGGGGTCTTTACTGGAGATTGCTGTGGTCTCCCTGGAGCCCACCTGCAGAATTCTCACTGTGGGTTGTTTTTTTTTTTCTTCCTAAACTCTAGAAGAGAATCAGGAGGTCAGCCCACGCACAAAAGGAAACGGAGTTTCTTCGCCTCAAGAGAACAAGGCTTGGCTTGGAAGACTTTGAGTCTTTAAAAGTCATAGGCAGAGGAGCCTTTGGAGAGGTGAGTCCAGCAAAGGTGTTTGACGTGGCATCGGTGCTGGCTGGAGACTTGCACAGTTCACACCAGCGAAGGATAAATGTTGTAACAACCGCAGATTGATTTTTAGCTGATGGTCATGTGCCTCTATGCCTAATAAATGTGGGTTAAAAACACAATATGCTTTAAAGGACGTGAATGCTGTGGAAAAGGACTTGTTGGGCATGTGAAAGAAAAGTTTGGAAGCGTACTCGAGCTGCAGCCTCCCGGGACCGGCCCTACGGAGCTCGAGGGCCACTCGCAGTGGTCTCTTCTTCAGAGAAAGTGGCTTTGGGCTCATCTGCTTTAGGTGTATGTTTACTCGACGTGTCAACTCTGTTAAAATGATATAATCTCTTAGAATTAGCAGAACACGTCTCCCGCTACCGCTATGTAATACTTTTGGTCATCATAACTTGCTCTGATTTCATTAAACAGAAGCCAAGGGCCTGACCCCTGGGTTTATCGAGAGCTGTGGTGCCCGCGCTGTATTTGACTCCCATTTTTTCATACTTCCAGGTGCGACTTGTCCAGAAGAAAGACACGGGGCATGTGTATGCAATGAAAATACTACGTAAAGCCGATATGCTTGAAAAAGAGCAGGTGAATACCCCTTGAGTGGCTTAGCTGCCAGCCATGGTTTAGAGTCTTTGGGAGGTCACTGGGACGTGTAGAGAGGAGTAACGGGCGTCTGTGGACGAGGTCTAGTAGCTGAAGAATTCTGTGGGATTTTTTCTCCCATTTTTATGGAGGAAATAGGTCAGAAAAATCTCATGAGATTTCCTAAGGATCTGTCTTCTCATGGGCTCTCTCGAGTCTTGTTGTTGTTGTTGTTGTTAATTTAATTAAAACATACCTTGTCACAGAGCAAAAGTTTGAAGAATGTCTAATCCTCAGCTAAAGAGGGTTGCAGCGGTAGCTGCAGGCTATTGTATGTCACCGAGTGCTCAGAACAGGGTTTCAAAGGACCTCTAATGCCTGGCTCAGTCTTAATGACAATTGTGACACCTTTCCGAAGAGGCTCTTCAGTCTGCAGCAAGGCAGGACTGAACTCTGTGTGCTGGAAACATGGGCAGCAGGGCGTTCTCGAAGGACTTTCTCCGGTGAAAGAGGAGGACGGTTCCACGTGTCTGATTTATGTTCCTCCTCCTCGTTTTATGCTGATGGATGTCACACGTGTGCAAGTGATTCACTGGAGATGTCAGGATCGGTGTTTTACTGCGTTTCTGATTGACGGAATCAGTCTAAATCTCAGAGTCACACAACTGCTGCAGTTCTGACTCATAAAGCAGCGGCATTCACGCTTCTAAGTGTTTCAGTATCAGAGGGTATTCCAGATCTTCGTGCTGAGGAGTAAAATGGAGTTGGTGTTCAATGGGATTTATCAGATAGGGGAAAAAAAATTTTCTGTAAAAATACAGCAGTTTAATGAAAACTTCTCCCCTTTCTGCTGTCAGAAACATGACTTTTAGATTTGGGTTTGAACATATTACGCTCTTTGATTACCTAAAGGGTGTGACTGTTGAAGTTTTGCTGGTGTTTCTGCCCTCATGCAGAAGCTTTACTGCTGTCTTCTCCCTGTTTGATGCTTTTCAGTATTTCACTTGTCTGTGAAATAAATGCATGTAATAAAACATAGACTCGTGATTAATCCAGTGCATATGTGTATCTCCAGGTTGGCCACATTCGTGCGGAGCGGGACATTCTAGTGGAGGCAGACAGCTTGTGGGTTGTGAAAATGTTCTATAGTTTTCAGGACAAGCTAAACCTCTACCTTATCATGGAGTTCCTGCCTGGAGGTAACCGCCTAAGCTCACGAAGCTGCTTTCCTTTTGGCTGGGGATGTCTAACCTCTTAATTAGAAGTGTAGTCTGGGCCCAAGCGTCTGTGGTTCCACACAGTGGTGCTTGAGGAAACAAGGCACTGTGAAGCATCCTGCTTTCAGGAGTCGGAGTGCTGAGGTCTTTGGATCAGGCCTGAGGTTATCTGCTGGGGTCTTCTAGCTGCAGATGTTTGAAACTTGGCCTTAATATTCTGCTGGTTGTCATCCCTGCTGTGCACTGGCTGCCTACAGATCTGTACCGTAACCAGCTCTTGATTTTCTAACCTTTTGCTTTTAGCTGGCTTGCAGCCAAAATACCTTTTAAGGTCCTTTTTTCAGAAGATGGTATTTGTCCTTGAACGATAACGCTACTGTGATTCACTTGAGAGGAAAGTGATTCCGAAAGCCTGTAATCTGTGTGACTAACGACACCCCGGGAATGCTCTCTGAGATGATGCTGCACAAGCGCAATCCGTGTTTTGTAACAGCCCTGTATCTCAAAGTACCTGTTTCAATCTGTGGTTCAGAGGTGGAGAGTCCATCCATCGCTGACTCTTGTCTAAGGGATGCTTCTACGCTGCTGTTCCATCTGGATGCTATTGAGCTGTCTCAGGAACTTTAATGCAATTATGGTACCGTGATACAAGAGAAAAACAGAAGTTTGTCCCAGAGGTGCTGGGGAACTGTGTTACTGTATATGAAATCAGTTCAGATGTCCTGAGGTTTTTGTGGCTTAGTTCTTTCCTTTGTGAATGTCTTCAAAATTAGCGAGAGTGGAGTTTGTGCGTTCGCTTGTACTGACCTTTGCTATTTCTGGGGGCTTCTAGGTGACATGATGACCCTGTTGATGAAAAAAGACACTCTAACAGAAGAAGAGACGCAGTTCTATATAGCTGAGACCGTGCTGGCCATCGACTCCATTCACCAGCTGGGTTTTATCCATCGCGACATAAAGCCGGACAACCTTCTTCTGGATAGCAAGGTATGGCCTAACGACTGGCCTGGGGCTGGGCAGGGGTAAACAGGGCTTGTCACTGGGCTTGTCACCTGAGCTAGTGGTGACAGTCGTGAAAGAAGACAGTACCTCTTTCTTAGCCCTGTTCCTTCCAGCTTTGAGGGCACATCTGCCACAGTGCTGAGAAAAAGACCAAGCCCAGGCAGAGCTCTCCTGCTCTATCCAGACCTCGCTGACAAGCTCTATTCTGACAGTTGTTTAAGCTAGTTTTGGTTATTTCAGCTGCAGTTTAAAACACGGTTTCACTTCTCCCCTCTTGGTCCAAGACATTTCCTTTTGGTCTCGTGTCTCTTGTGCTCACGTGTGGGAACCGTTGGGCAGATGATCGTATCAAATGCAAAGGGCGTAGCTTTCCCTCAGCAAGACTGGAAACAGAAACCTCATCTCCCTCCGAATTGGGAGGGATTTCAGGAGGCTGGCCAGGCTACCTGATCGCCTCCAGTTGGCTAGCACAGGCAGTTTGCAGAAAGCTGGATTGTTTCACCATCCTCCCAGTGCTCACTATGAGTTTGCTTAAAATTTAGCTTGATTGGAAAAAGTTTGCCAACAGTAAATAATTAAGAGTTCACCACTAGCCAGGTAATAATGCACTGTTGGAATTATTGATGTAATTCAATATGCCTACATGTAGATAAATTCAGGACTTTGAAAATCATACATATTTTAGGTGTACACCTGAAAACGGCACTGAGTCAGTGTGGTCGGATGTTATACATTAGGACAGATCCAGTCGCTGAATTTGAGGTGTTTCTTTTCATCTGCTGGAGTCAATGCTCAATCCAGGGTCTACAGCTCCCTCTGGAGACGTTCGCTTCCCCTCCGAAGCGGCCAGGAGCTTGCAGGAGCAGAGGGTTCCTGAAGTAAAGAGCTACTGGGCTTCCTCTGTGTAGGAGTGATGGAAGTATTATTAGCTTAATAAGTATTAATAGCTTGATCCTAGGTGCACATCCAGCCGTAGGCTAGAACAAGGAATGCAAAACATTGATTTATTCTCCAAAAGAAAAGGAGAGGAAGAAGTAGCAGAGTTTATTTGCTATGATGAGGTCTCATACTGGTTTTGTATTTGTGGGGTTTTTTTTATTTCTAGGGCCATGTGAAACTCTCAGACTTTGGTCTATGTACTGGACTGAAGAAAGCCCACAGGACCGAATTTTATAGAAACTTGAACCACAGTCTTCCTAGTGACTTCAGTAAGTTGTTTGGCTTCACAAGGGTGGCTAGTACTTGCTCTCGGGGCCTGGCATAACTCATTTCAACGTGAGGTTTGAAGGCCACAGTGGGGGGTCTAATAATCAAGGTTGGAATAAATGTGACTGAATCCTGCTAACTTCGTGATCAAAGTTACTCCCCTTGAGAGAAGAGACCCTGTGCTCACTATTCCAATCTCCTTTAGCTTTCCAGAACATGAATTCCAAAAGGAAAGCAGAGACTTGGAAGAGAAACAGGCGGCAGTTGGTAAGTGGTAGTCGCTGAGCGGTTGCAGTCCGAGGGCACACGTAGTTAATGAGAAGCATTAATCGATTTCAGAGATCTGAGCAACGCTGAAATAAGACTCATGCTTTTTCTTTTAAAAAGAGGAATGACTGTAGTTTGTCCTTCGTCCATCTGCTGAACACCGGGGACGTACGTGCCTGGGGTAGCACTGCCATAATTATTCACACTGATACCTGATTTCTCCTGGCTACAACTAACAGTTCTTGCCACTTCCAGTATAACAAAGGGTGACTGACCCACTCCAGGGGGTGTATTGGCAGTGGTACCTTTCTCCATTTTTCTGACGATACTTTAAACTCCTTCACTTGAACATTTTGATTTTGTCTCTACTTATCTCAAAATAAAGACTTTAAACAACTTTGCCGAAGGACCTTAGATACAATCTGGTGCGTTCCTCAAAACAGCCCTTGTTATGTAAGTCCCCACGCCTCTCCTGGGCAGTTTTCTCTGAGGATACATCACCGGTGGTGTTTGTTCCAGGCTTTTTCGACCGTGGGTACCCCGGATTACATCGCCCCGGAGGTTTTCATGCAGACCGGATACAACAAGCTTTGTGACTGGTGGTCCCTTGGGGTCATCATGTACGAGATGTTGATCGGTAAGAAACGGGCAGTGTCCACGTTTTAAAAGGAATTGTGGTGTGGGACCTGGGCTGTATTTATGTGCTCGGGGTCACGTTCTCAAAGCATCTGCTCCTTGCGTGGTTTGAGGTGTGTTCTGGTGCGTTGTAGACTTCAGTAACTGTTTTTGCTTTTTGCAAGACTCTATTTTCCTTTCTTTCCAGGTTATCCACCGTTCTGTTCTGAGACTCCTCAAGAAACATATAAGAAAGTAATGAATTGGAAAGAGACCCTGACATTTCCTCCAGAAGTCCCAATATCTGACAAAGCAAAGGATCTTATTTTAAGGTGCCAGCCATACAGTTTGCCAGTTAACACAGCACTGCTTTTCTTGTCTTGCAAACTGTACTGTTTATCTCTCACAACTTGCTTCACATGGAGAACCTGATGCTTGTGACAGCTACACAGTCTGTTCTGCACACGCATCACACGCTGAGCCCCTGTGTCAAATCCATCCGTCTCTGAGGTCCATGAGGTCGTGTAGTGGAGCCCTGGCTGAAGGAGCTCCCATGGAAGTGCTGCTATCTGGCAAAATAGGAACGTTTCTGCTCTTTATTTTGTCTGCCAGCTTCTCGTGGAGGCAACTGAAATCTTTTTGCCAGAGCCAGCTTCTTACAACGGCAGTGGTGGTGATGCTGCACGTGCTGGCGCATACAGACGTACCCCAGGCCGTGCTGCCTCCTGCTCTGTTGGTTGTAATTTCAATCTCTTGCCTGTTCTCAGGACAGAAATACAAAGGTCTGGCTTCTCAGGCTTTGTACGTTCTGCTCCTGAAATAGAAAGGGCACATTATCCTGTTGTGAAAACACCAGCATTTGCCATGACATTCCTAAACATAACTTTTTGTGTCGGTTTTGCAGTGGGAGTTCTTAACCTTCTCCATTTATATGTCAAGAAACCGTAGCAGTGTCGGTTCAGAAAGCTGTTTCATTTCTGGATGGAACGCTTTCG
The DNA here is from genome assembly GCA_009769605.1 of Bucorvus abyssinicus. Classification (NCBI taxonomy): domain Eukaryota; kingdom Metazoa; phylum Chordata; class Aves; order Bucerotiformes; family Bucorvidae; genus Bucorvus; species Bucorvus abyssinicus. Next base: position 4,076,004 of record CM020055.1, read on the forward strand.
TTTTCATTCTTCCTTCATTTTCATTCTTCCTTCCATCCCAGATTTTGCTGTGAATGGGAGCACAGAATTGGTGCATCTGGTGTGGAGGAAATAAAGAGTAACCCATTCTTTGAAGGGGTTGATTGGGAGCATATCAGGTAAGATGCTTGGCAGAAAAACAAGTGGCTCTTTGTGGGCCTCTTCGACAGAAGGGAGCAGCTTGACTGGCTTTTACGGTATCTAGGTGTGGGTGAGAGTATTTTGTTCCTGATCTGAAGCTTGATAAGGTTTAGGTAGCTTCAGTCTTTGATTCTCTTCAGAAATGGGACGGGGCTGAATCCTGCTTTCTTCTGCCTTTGAAATCTTAATGCTGAAACTGCTTTTCTTGGCAGAGAGAGACCTGCTGCAATTTCAATAGAAATTAAAAGCATTGACGATACCTCAAACTTTGATGAATTTCCAGAGTCTGATATCCTTAAACCAACAGGTAAATGCTTTGATTCTGCACGTAAACAGTCCTTCCTCTTCAGTAGAATATCGTAACTTCCCAGTGAATCAGAGAAAGGATCTTTCTAGATGCCAGGGGCTTATCATGATCAAACTGGTGGCTGGTGGTCTTGTGGGGAAGCGGTAGTTTGGGTTTTGGGTGGGATGCGGCCTGGTGAATGATGTGGGAGCTGCCTGAGAAAGGGCGTCTGCGAGGCAGGAGAGCTCGCAGCCAGTTCAGATCTCAGCAGGACCTGTGAGCCCAGCGCTGTGTGTAGCCCTTGGCACTGGCTAGGCTAACGCTCTGTATTAGGAGTAGGGAGAGGGTGGGACAGAAGGGGATGGTGTTTTGGTGTAAATCTCTAAAGGATCCTTGTATTTACGGGTCAAAGCAGAGTCAGACATTTGCTCCCTGTGTTTAAAAAACCCTGTTACAGCAGTTCTTGACTGGGGTGGAAAAATGAAACGAAATGCCCAGATTTATGACATCAAAGCATTTTCCCCTGCTCCACATCCAGTGTTTTGTATGAAAATCAACTTGATGGTCTACAAAGGATAACTTTAATTATTTCTCTATTTTCTCAGTGGCAACCAGCAACCACCCAGAGACCGACTACAAGAACAAGGACTGGGTTTTTATCAATTACACCTACAAGCGTTTTGAGGGGCTGACGGCCCGAGGAGCAATACCATCCTATATGAAGGCAGGGAAGTAACGCACCTTTACCTGGGACTTCTGAGCCCTGGAATTCTGCTCCTGTACTTTGGGTTTATGACCATAAAAGAACTTTTTCTTTTTTTTTTTTTCCGAAGAAAACTTGAGGGCTATCAACTCTTGGAGAAGACTCCAGGACCCTGTTTTGTTACACACCCTGGCTGTTACTAAGGATTTTTTCTTTCTGCGCATTGAAAAATTCCATGAAATGTTTGCATCGTCTCTGCTGCAAGCACGTTTTGCTGCTTTGGGAGCAAGAGTTTGGTTTCTTTTTAAATCCTTTGCCAGCTCATGCAGCCCGTTGGGAGGTGGGCACAAGCCTTCACTCTGATGCTGCAAAGCACGTCGTGTTTATAGGGACTGTGCTGCCAGTCCTGCGTTAAGTGACAAACTCAGCCTGCCAATTCCGCCAGCACTGTTTGCCCAGTGGCTACGGACTCCAGTACAGAGGAAACAAAGCAATAATTAATGCTTGAGACAGACAACTCTGCAGGAAACTCCAGTAAAGGACACAGCTTGTGTTGCCTTAACCCTAGTTTGTAGTGCTGAGTTCTATAATGCTACTTGGGAGCCTCTTTAACAGCGTTTCTCACCTCTGTCGCAGTGGCCTCCAGTTATGGTGCACTTTACTTCTGGTACTAAGACAGTGACCCTCAAGCCATTTAATATTTTTTTTCTAAATTAAAAAATTGTGCAACACTTTTCCAGACAGTGATAGGAGAAACGGGGCCACTTCCTCCACCAAGCACCAACAGTTTTCGGTTTCTGTATGGAAGGATGGATCTATAACCAATGCAGAGAATAAAAACTCCAGCTGGTGACACCAGTGGGTCTGGAATTAGAGCAGAGGGAGGGGAATTGGTTTAACCTGATCTTAGTGGGTCCTGCTGCTGCTGCCATCTTTTGGCCACTTCTAAGATGTGCTGCATCTTCATGGGTTTAAAGACAAAACCACCTTCTGTGGCCTTTTTGCTCTCTGTTTTGAGCAGAACAGGGTCAGATTCTTCCGTGAGTCGTGCTGATGGAGGCCTCCCAGGCTTTTCCTGACAGAGCTGCTCGTGATGTCCCTGTAGTCTTCCAAAGAGATGGTGCCTCCTGGGGTCACTCTTGGGGCAGCAGAACCCACCCTGTCCTCCCTTTGATTGTTGCCTAGTGGAATTTATGAAAGTACATCCAGTTCCCATCAGGCTGCTCTCCTTTGGGAGAGCCCCGAAGTGCTTTCCTTGCAGAGACATCTCTTGGAACACGACTGCGCTTTGGGAAGGATTCTGCCTTTTGAGCTTTTTGCTAATTCCTTTTATAATCATGAGCTCCACTTTGCCTGTTTTGTGGGTAACTGCACTTCCAGGGGCAGGTGCCATTGACCTGTGGGCCTGCCTTGGGTCCAGTCTTTAATTTGCAATTAGATTTTTTTAGCTATGAATTTAATGAGGCTTCTAAAAGTGTGTATCAGTTTGAGCTGTCTTCCTGCAAACTTTTATTGGTGCTGAACACTAACTCCGTGGCACAGACAAAACGCCGGCTATTTAGAGCCCAAGCTAGAGCAGGGTTTCAGAGTAAAAGGAAGGTGTTCAGGTACATTTAGCCCTAATTTTCTAGATTAGGAAATGAGAGAAAATGGGTTTGTAGTGAAACATTTTTTTTTAATAGGTGCTTTTAGGGATTTTTTTTACTGAGATGTCTTTTGGATTGAGTGCCATCATGGACTGACTGGGGGATTGGAAGTACCGTATACAGCTACAACTGAGTGGTAACTCGTTGGCATCCTCTTGGCATCCTGTCCCTAACCCACCCCTTGTGCTTTTTGTGGGGGTCCCAGGAGTTTCATTGCCATGAGCAGTTTAGATACCAGTGGGATCCTCCAAAGCTGAAATGCAGAACTAGCCTTAAGGAGAAGTTCAGGATCCCCACGGTCGCTAGGGCTTACTCAGATGAATAAGGGCTAACTCAAGGGATGACTTCTAGGATCCGGCTTTTTACCAGCCATTCAGGAATAATCACCTTCTGCTCCCTTTTTACTTTCTATGAGGGACCGATACCAGCTTCTCAGATTGCTCCATCTCCTTACCCTGCAGTCATTTGAAACTGTTGCCTTAGAAACCATTGGAGAAATAGAGGTATTGATAGCAAAACTTTTTTTTAAAATTCCTAACAGCTTAGTTCCTGCCTTAAAATAAATCAAAATCCTTTAAAACTGCTGTGGATTAGGCATAAATGATTTTGAGCTAGTAGCTGCATTATTAGCCCTTTATTAAAAGGGACTGGCATTTTTATTTATAAATACCAAAGATGAAGCTAAACAATTGTAAGCTGTGATAACTTGCTGTGAAAAACCCCTGTACAGTGCTATGACTTGTGCATTTTTAGTGGATGTGTTTTTTAAAGCCTTCTGAACTCTCAGCCCAGTCCCTTTCTGAATTAAAGGTGCAGTTTTTTAGAGGCACAGGGGGCAGCTGGGTACCTCACTCCTGCTGTCTCAGAAGTTGGGTGTCTTTGAATCCAGACCTCTTGGACACAGCTTCCCAGCCGCAGGCTGCGTATCCCGGTGTCCTCTCCCCAGGATTGGTACTTCACTGCTCACAGGTTCAGGTTTATCTATGCCTGGTCCATCTCCCACATCAGCCAAATGTTTTCCTTAGCTGCTGGATGGTGTATTGAGGTTGGATGCGTCTTTTTTAGCTCTTTTGTAAAGCTGCAAGCAGTTGCTGGACTTCTGGGAGTATTTCCAGTGGGTCTGAACTGGAGTTCCGCTGCCAGTTCACCTCTGTCTCATGCCTCACACAAAACTGCACTAAGTGTTTCTTATCACTGTGCCCTGACTCTGCCTTAACCTGGCAGTTGAAAAAGTGTTCTGTAAATATTTAAAAGCTGTTACTAGATTGCACTGTAAAATTTGGCAGTTTGTGTGTTGCTGGGGGAGCCAACTTTTTATGGAAGGATCTTTGCATTGTGTTGTATAAATAAAATCCTCTTAGTAAACACCATTTTGCTGGCAAGTTGTGTTTTTACACACTGGAATCTCTCAGGTTTGGTTTTTGCAGACTTGAAACTGATTTTAGCATCAACTGCTTGGGCATGAGAACACAGTCGTAATGCTGGAGCTGGAGACTGCAGCTCCAAAGGGTGCACAGCACCCTGTTAACGGTGACGGGTGGTGCTGGTCTCCTGAAGAATTAAACCTTTCGGGTAGAATATGCCTGGCCTCACTCAGGCCTGGGTGGCTTTGGTTTAACAACTTCAGGGCAAGTTGTTTTTCACCTTTTCCTGTTTTTAAATAGGCAGTAAGCAGCGAGCAAGCAGCACTGGAAACAGAGCCATGACCCTTCTGGTTTTTTCCTACTGGTTTGTAACAGGCCAAAATCCACTTGCAGTTCTTACTTCACTGCTCCACCTTTGTGACAGCTCCCCTTGTGAGTACAAGCTCCTGTTACCCCTTCAGCAATTCCTCTGAAGTCCACCTTGTTCAAACTCTAATGCTTTTCTCAAGCTTCGTCAAGAAAACCGTTGTAATACGGACACCACCAAGGCTGGAAGGGAAAGACAGAGCTGCTCCAAAGACTGTAGGAGGTAGCAGTGGGGAGCATCGTTCACAGCATCCCGACCAACCAGCACTAGGGCTGTTCCCGACACTGCAGTTTGGGGTTAGAGATGTGTCATACCTGTGCAGCTGCTGCACAAGGTCCCTCCCAAAACAACCAGGCTCCGGCTGCTGCAAATCTATGTCTAAGACTTTGGGGTCACAAGCCACACTTACTTCACAAAGCAAGGAAACAAAACCTTCTAGCACTCCATCCCCTGGCCTTAAAACAACTTTAAAGAGAGCCAAACAAGCCACTTATAATTTATACTTTAATACAGAAACCATACAGCTGTAGTTCATACACACCACGGGTAACACTTCAGTATATCCAGAATAAGACAAAACTTCATGTTGTAGGTGACCACGAGACAAGGAGAAAAAGCAAATACATATTTTTTCAATTTGATTTAGTGTTCCAATGGAACTGACTGTACTAAAATCCAAAATTCACCTTTAATTACTTGGGAAAGCCAATAAACTCCAGTGGGCTTTTGGAGTGGTAAGAACTGCATGGAAATCATGAAAGCTGGGTACCCCCATCCCCTGCTGAAGGTCCAACATTACACAGAGCTCCTCCAGATTACACCCACAAGCTGCTCCAAGGCACTGACAGTCAGGCACTAGCCGGTTGCAGTTGAGTGCCTGCTGTCGCTATTTCTAATAAACTGGCTGAATCTTTCCCCAGCTGCCACTGGGCTCAGGGACAGACACTGGTGGGGTTTGTTTTGGTTGAATACAGTGCTGTCAGACCCCATAAGGTGCTGGTGCGTGGACACAGTCCTGCAGGGTAGCACTCAACCACATCCACGTCTCAGGTCCTTAGAGCAGAACCTTTCAACTCCCGTTCCAAGTCAGCTGGTTGAAACCGATACACATTTACTTAAAACTTACACTGCAGTAAAAATAAATATACACATACATTAAAAAAAAAAATCCATAGGGCCTGGGGACAGGCTCCATCATTGCCGGGCAGACCAGTGCCTTTGGCCTGACTTGCGGGAACGGCTTGTTACAGAGGCGTGTAATGGGTTTGGTCTGGCCCTTAGCTGGAAGGTCAATGACCCATATGTCTTCCTTTCCCTACTATAAAAATAGAAATCCATCTGGAGCGGTCATGGGGAGTGACTGTGCACACCTCTGTGCAGATGCTGAAGGACACTTCTCCACTGATCCAAAGACACACAGGGAAGATTTTCCAAAAGGAGTCAGATGGACCTGGGCAAACGAACCTCTGGGACTCTCAGGAGCTCCTCAAGCACTTTGGGAAATCTCCCCACAGGCACTTACAAAAGGAACAAATCTAGCTGCTGCACTTAAGAACAAAGCTGAGAACAGAGACACTGCAAAGAATGGAACCTGTATCCATACAAATGGGAACTACATACACCAGTGAGTATACGCCAGGGCAGAGACTGAGTTACTCTTCAACTACAACACTCATAAACCTCCATGAAAATTTGTGCTTGATACTGTCATGTTACACTGAGAAAACCCAAACATCCTGAGCAGCAAACACTAATGGCAATCTTCAGGGCTGAGCCTACCTTGCACTTTGCAGAGAGTAACAAAAGTTTGCTTGATGACGCAACCCTGACAACAAAAGATGAACCTTCTAGGGGCAGGGTGACACCCACCTCTGTTGTGCCAGCTGTGACCAGGTAACTCGATGTGTAACTGTGACCGGTTTCAACAGCAGTCGACTGCGAGGGCAGAGCTGACCTGACCTGAACACCCTGACAAGGGAGCACTCTCCCTCTCTTTCCTGTTGCAGCTTTCATCGCACCAGCTCCTCGTTTAAGTACTTCACTCCGGGTACCTAAAATCTCTGGCAGCCATCGGAGACGATGGCTTTGTGATGAGCAGCTTGGCTGGGGCAGCACTGAGCTCGCTGTGTGCTGACTGGGGGGTTAAGCAGCCCTACAGGGAACTGTAGGACCAGGACCAGCCTGGCCCCAGTATAACCAGCTGGGCTAAACCAGCCTGGAGTGTGTCTATACTGAACAGTCACAGCTCTGTTGGCCCTCAACAGAGCCTCCACCACAGACTGGGATAACACAGAGCAGCAAAGGAGAGCTGTGCCCAGGTACGCATATTTTTCTCTACCAAAGGCTGGTTTACTGCTGGTATTTCTTACCTGCCTGACAGCAAACCGGTCCAGTCGGCTCCAAATTGGGAAGAAAGTAGCTGGCCTTTTAAAGCTGCAACAGTAGAGAGCTCCTTGGAGAGTCAACAGACACTCTGACTGACTGAGGTTGATGACACCAAGGATTTTACTCAGGTAGTGAACTGTCTGTACTGGGAGCTCCTCCACTGGCTTTTATTGTCTTAGCAGGGGGATGGAGGAGACAAGTGAAAGTCTTTAGCATGCACAGTCACCTCTAGGAAGCTGCTTACATCTATTAGGCTACTGAACAGAGTTACTTTGTTGGTAAAATATCAACTACAGTCTTTTCTTTCTGGCTTGTTCCTTCAGCGTGACCTACTTGCTTTACTGAACTTAACAGACAACATCCCTAAAAACAGTGACTCCATCCTATGGAGAAGTACATAGGGGAAATTCCTGTGAACAGGCATATGCTTCCTATCGAACTGGGTCATCCTTCCTAGAACAGCAGCACAACACGCTGGGTGCAAAGCCAGGCGGCAGCGTAAACACATTCCTCCACACTTGGGATTCTGCTGTCACAGCTGTGCTACATTTCTGCTGGCTGATGAAAGAGTATCGTCTGTCCTGCTTTGATGTTCGGTCCTTTATCGCAAAAGCAAAGCTAAGTGCCTAACGGTAAAGGTGAGCTTTGTCTTGACAGGCCCAGAATTTCCTCTCTCATGTCAGACAAGACATTTCTAAACACTTCTGCTCCTCTTTTAGAAGTTCAGGTAAAATATTCAGCACCCACCAATGTGGAAGCCTTTGTAGTAGAAACAAACAGCACAATTTCTTTTTGTTTGAGGAGACATAGCTTTTGATCGCACAATTAGACTATGAAGTGTTGCTCTTTATTAACATGCTTGAAATACGACAACGTAGTGAGCATGAATGAGGATAAAGCACCTTGCAGGAGTCTGTGTGCCATTGCCTGGGATGAAACTCTGCTGAGATGTCCCCACTCCAAGCAGGACTATCCACCCTGAGCCACTAATCTGGTAGATCGCTAACGGCCATTTGGGAGAACGGTGCGTTTAGCCTGTCGAGTTCATCTACTTGTGGGGGGTGATGCATTATAACCTCATGGTCCTCTGAGACGTCATCACCCACAGTGACAAGGTTTGTTAGGGATTTGCTCCGAACACACTGGAAATCAACGTGACGGCTTTTGCCCTCTTCCTTTTCCCAGGACATCTGGATGAACGGCCGTTGAACGTAGTTGTATATCACTTCGGAGCGGCCACCGGGCCTCCGCTTCACCTTCTCTTTGCAGGTGGGATATCCTGAAAACACAGGCAGACAGTCAGTTGCAGGGCACGTCTCTGACTTGCACAACAACAGAGCACAACCAGCTCCCTAAGGGAATGCTGGGATCAGCAGGCAGGAGCCTTTGATCCCGTTTCCTGCTCACTCCGTCCTAAAGAGACAAGACTTGCTGCTACACATCTTTCATTTTCTTCTAACTTTTAAACCTCTGGCCAATATCAATATGACATGATAGAGGTAAAGAAAAATGCCCAGCTTCTACTGGTTTCATGCAAATAAATGCCCTGTAAAACAGAGAGCACACCAGGAAATGCCTGGAGTCCAGAGGAAACCAGGCTTTGCTGACTGCAGAGTCACCGGGTTTAGAATTGCCTTTGCTGAAGAACCACTCTACCTTCGATGCCAATGCGAATATTTTTCAGGCCCCGTTCCTTTAACACAGCTTTTGCAACATCGCGGTTCTCGATGTACTTGAAGAATCTGTACAGCTTGGAACTGTAAAGGACTTGAGAAATAAAAACAGTGATTAGAATCTACAAGGAGGCACCTTCTCCCCGTTTTTGACATGCTCAGCTGTGGGGGTGCCAAAAAAACAGGTCTGGTCTCCAGGAACTATTTCAGGAGCCTGTTCTTGTCACTGGGATTGGCTGCACTTCCTTGGTGGGAGGGTGGTGATGCAGTGGGGATAGAATGGGTGGTGATGGTTGTGTAGGGCAGAATATCCTCTCACCAGGGAGCCAGGAAAATGTAGCAAAGAAAAGGACCCCGTACACAGAGCTGGTAGCCCCAGTGTAGCTCTTACTTTGCGAGTACTCCTCTCCCATCGGAGGTGGATGATCTTCATCCCAGTCCACGGTGTCCTCATCTGTCAGCACGACGATATGGCATTCACGTTCCCCTTTCCTCGCGCTGTCCACCATTATGGGCAGAATCAGCTCCTCCAGGTAGCTGTCGAACTGCTTGTGAGCACCGTCATTGGAGAGCTCGTGTAACAGAGCACCTACCGAGGCGGAAATCATGAGCTTTTCCACACAGTAAGAAAATCTGTCTGCATTTTCCAGAGACATACAAGAGCACAGCCCACGTTCTTCTGTAGACAAACTCCTTAACATATGTTCAGCTGCATCAACAGTCTCCAGCTCCAGAATTGGCAAAATCAGAGGTATGAGACCGCATTTCAAATAGGATGCAAATCACACTGCAGCCATTACATTACCATCCAAAACACACCAAGGTCCAATCACCACAGTGAAACAGTAATAGGCTGAATAATTAATTCATTATGATACCTAACTTGAGTCGCCAGCAACAACCTCTGACCTTGAAAGCACGTTTTCTGCCTTCTCTGCGATCACTCACAGGGCAGCGGAGGAAATTCCACCCACAGCCTGTGCTATGACACCACACCCCCCATTTCAGTACAGACCCTTTCACAGATCTGCCTGTGCTAGAAGTACATTTTTTTGCCAGCACCCACCAAAAGTCTGCTCCCAGGCAGATCCCTTCATGACTGGGAACTCTCTTCTACTTCCCAGCTTTGCTAGCTTTGTCCTGCTCTGCCCATCATCCGTCAGCTTAAATTATTCATGATTCTCTGGTACACTTTAGATGAGAGTTATAACCCTGCTTTCAGCCTTCATTTGGTTTGGCTGGAACAAGCAGCTCTTCTCAGCCTCTGTTACACGAGGAGACTTTTTACAATTTCTATTTGCTTTTCTGAGCACAGTGTTTGCGTTCTGCAGGAGTCAATCACTTCACTTTGGAGTGATGCAGCAAAGGAATCAGTTTAAATGCAACACACGCACGAGTCCTGGAGGAGCCCACACCTTCGCCCTTAAAGCACAGGGTTAAGAGCTCTCCTGAGTCAGGATCAGAGCGCTCCACACCATGCAGATCATCTATGAGCTGATTTCTCTCCATACTTACTTAAATCTTGACATTTGATTGTGTTGAAATCAAAGTTTATGCAGAGGTAATCACACGTGTCTCGAAGGTCTGGGATGGAAATCCCATCAGGGCAGTTAATGATTCCAGTTTTGTAATAATCCTGCAAATAAAAGGACAGATTTTGGGAGAGAACAATTAAGAATAGCTTGGATTCCCATCATTTTAATTAGTGCTTTGCTTTGTTAGCCAACATTTGAGAGTTCCAGAGGCTATATATAGCTCTGTGAATCAGGAAACCAGCCCTGCTTGTCCGAGAATCTGTCTCTGCAGATCCTCTTGGGTCTGATAAACGATGAGCTCCAGTTAAAACTTTTCCCATGGCACAGGGTTTCATAACATTTCATGTGCAATACGCATTTATACGCAACTGTGAGGTCAGCATGTGGTGCAGGAGCTACCATGGCATGACACAGGGAAGGTAAAAAGCAACATGAGCAAACAGCTGAATCATTGACTCACCCCAAAGTCTATTTTTTTTTTTTTTTAAACTCAAATGCAAAGCAGTAACAAAAGAACACAGCCCAGGGGTGGCTCCGTGCTGCACCTGACACAGGGATCGGTGTTTTCTCAGCCTGCAAACAACTCCTTACCAGCACGGTGCGGAACACGGCTGAGCTGATTCCTTCGGCGATTTCGTATTCCCCCTTCTCATTCGGCCTGGTGAAATTGTATTCTCTTCCCGGTCCAAACATTCTGAACAGAGAAAAATCTACGTAAGAGCAGAATTCTAGAGACCTTCATTCTAGAGACCAATATGTGCACCGAGTCAAACCTAGCAGTGGCACGTAGATACAGGAACCTGAATCCTATACTCCAATCTCTGACACAGTAAATAAGACCAAAGCTGTCTCAGCTAAGTCCTCCTTTAGCTGCACTCTGTAGCTGTAGCTACCGTATCGTACGGAACAAACCACAGCTCAGCAGAACAGCTCACTCACCCCTGGGTCAGGAAACACCCTGGAATAAAGCCCTTTCTCTGAGGCTCTGTGAGATAACCAAACCGCCACGTGCCTTCTGACCCCTTGTTTTACACAGCGAGCCGTGCTTGGGTCAGTAACCCTGCAGAACCCATCTCCCTTCGGTCAGAGACGGGTGAAAGCACCAGCGAGACACAAAATGAGCGCTCCAATAGGTGCCAGCCTTCAAGCCGTGTTACAGGGAGCTGAGGAACTTCTCTTATGTCATAAGGTAATAGCGGGAGGGGATGGAACATTATCATGTCACCCATTCTGGAAGGGAGTTTATCAGCCATGAACAGATACATGAAGGCAAAAGCAGACAGTGTCTCGCTAAAAGCGCACACTGTATGAAGGAAGTGGACTGAAGGGAGAATGTTTGAGAGAACGACCTACTCTCCCTGCATCTGGGCTTGTCTTCAAGGCCTCCCTCAGCCAAGTTCGAAGCGAGGGTGACCGCATTCAGCTCGTGCGTACAGATCAGATCGCAAAACAACCATCAGGGGTTTGTTCCATTTTAGCAAACGTTTGGCCCCCTTGAGGTACCTTGAAAACAGTGGAAATCACCCACCTTCCCAGCATAGTGTCAGGGTGAGCAGTGAAAATCTGGGGGTTCACTGTGAAGCGAGTGCCGTCTACCACGAGCGTCACTTTCTCTGGAGCCACTGTTTGTGAACTGCTGCTTGAAGACACAGCGCAGCATCCGTGGCGCTCCTGGGTGTTAAAATATTCCGACTGTCTCTTATTGCCATCTTGGAAATGACAGTTGTGCGTGTCTTCAGGAGCAGACAACATACTGCTCATCTGGGGACTTACTGGGCAAGCGGTGTGTCGGCATTCAGAGTCCAAACCTGAGAGAGACCAAGGAACATCACAAGGGTAACATGGAGTTTACTGAAAACCATCATGTCATAGTAACGCTTCCTACTGTCCTGAGAACACCGAGTCATAGGAACCAAAGGCTGTCAATACACAGAGCTGTCAGGGTGACGTTATGTGACAGAAATCTTGACTGCAGTTTCAAACCGAGCCAGCAGCTGGAGTTTGGATTAAAAATGTCGGGATGAACCATGATGCCATGATACTCCTCGTTAAAGTAAGACGGATCCAGCGTGTAACAGGCAGCAGCACAGGGACTAAACAAGGCCAGGAATACACACATGGACACCCAGTACTGACACCTACTCTCCCAGGGAAGCTGGAGCAGAAGCCCACACCACACTGGAGGTGGTTTAAGCCAGCAGTGCTTGATGCCTGGCCCATAGTGGGCACACAGCTCATCAGCACTGCCCAGCTATTTTTGGTTTATCTGTTCAGGGACAGCCTCAGGAGGAGCTGCACGTTGGCCAGTCAGGGCATTCCCATGGGATGCTCTTGCCAAGACAGCAAGACACTAAACTCTGCTGTGGACGTTTGTCCTTTAGCCCAGCCTGGCAAAGGCAGGGTACGTACAGTCTGCACTCCCCAGTGCAAGCTGCCTTGGCATACTGGAGCTTTTCAAAACATAAACAACCCTCAAAAAACATAATCTCCCTTAAAGCTTACTACAAGGTAAAGACACTAGCCTTACCCTCAGTCCTGGGACCTCCTAGCACCACGTTACTGTTTTCTGCCTCATGGACTGCTACCGTTAGGTTTTCCACAGAGCAACCGGACTCCTGATTTCTTGACCAGTCTGTCCCACCAGCACAGTTAACATTCATGCTGGGCCTCCGTGACGTGAGGAGTTGGTTGCGTTTCCTAAGAGAAGAGCTAGGAGAGAAAATACCAGGTTGTTGGTTTTTGAACAAACTTCCAAACAATGAAGCTTTTCAAATCTTAAATGTCCTTCCAGCCAGGCACAGATACATCTCCTGGTTTTGCTGTTCAGCCTCTTTCCTCTTAAGTGAAATTCCTCTTCCCTGTTCCTGTCTTTAAGACCCACCTCACTCCTTTGTGTCTCCTAACAGATCTCTTTTGCTGTCTCTTTCCCTCATTCTCTCTCTGGCATGTATTTGGTCCTGCTATTGCCTTGGACAAGACACAGCTCTCCTTTCTTGGCTTCAAGTGTTTTCCTTTCACTCTCTCAAACATAAAACACCAATTTCCCCATTAATGAATTTTCCCCCCTGCAGAACAATTGTCCTGTGTCTTTTTCTTGGCTGCATCAAGACTCCAGTGCCCGCGGGTGCCATCTATAAAGCGTGGCAGGACACTGTCGTGGCTAGATACATGCTAGATAAAATACAGCACTAATAAACCCACAAAATGCCCACTAAGAGCTGGCAAGCTTTCTGGTCAGGACCTGCTGAGGATGAAGGCCTTAATGAGCAGTTCAGCGGTGGGTTTCAAGCCCATCGTTACTGGCAGGCAGCGTAGGCATTTCATTCTTAATTAGAAATGTAAAAAAAGAATAACAATTCCTTCCTCTTGCTCCATAAAACCAATACAAAGTTGCCAGCATTATTATAGCTGTATATTTTTAGAAAATCTGTTGTTTACACATCATGTGATATTCATCAGAAGGACAATTTCTGGCAACAGCAAAACCACATGAAATCTACTGTATTCCTTCTTTTTTTCAAGGCTGGGGCTGGCTGGTAGGAACAGCAACATGAGGAGTCTACGAGGATCATCTTAGTTCCAGCGAACTCAACAGCATGCAGAGCATTGCGATCCACCTCTTCCCTTGCCAAATACCCAATCCTGGCTCAGGGAACTCCCCCTCCAACACTTTCCAGACTGTTTCACTTGGACCCGTTGCATCGGTTGCCTGGACCCTGGAGAGAGCCCCTCACCAGTCCCACCAGCAACCCAGCAGGTCCCATGGATGGTGCCTTGTGTTTGGTCACACATGAACAAATCCATCCCCTTCTGCCTGAGTAAAGGGCACCGCAGACTCCCCATGGATAAACCTGTGGAATGTCTGCCCTCTTTTCTCGCGTGTCAGACAGCAAAGAGGCAGTAAGAAAGTCCCTCAAGCTGCTCTTGGGCCATGGGCAGTGGGACATGGGCATGTGGAGCCCCCAGTGTCCAAGCAGAACACACTAACACAGAATCATGGACTGGTTTGGGCTGGAAGGGACCTTAAATGTCATCGAGTCCAACCCCCTGCCATGGGCAGGGACACCTTCCACTAGACCAGGTCGCTCAGAGCCCTGTCCAACCTTGAACTTCCAGGGACTTCTCTGGGCAAAACCACCAACTGCATGTGTGCTGCACAAACCGCCCCACTCACAGGAGAAAGCGACTCTCCCGGGAATGGTCTGTATCACTGAGTAAACACACAGCATACGCAGAAGATACTGCGTAAAGTAAACCCAACTACGCAAACCCACGTACTGTGCAACACCCTGGAAAACCACTGAAAAAGCACCTTTACATCAATTCCACAACTGACATTTTCAAATGTCAAACAAAAATTCAACCCTTTGCCTATTTCATACAGTTGTAATAATTGTGAGAAAATGGAGTTTTCCAGGCTGCAGATGTTCAACTATTTATACAACTAATACTGTGGGTTCAAACACATTCACTGAATTCCAAACAGGACAATTACGCTACACTTCTTGACCAAAACATTTTCAAATTTGGTAACTGCACTGAAAGCCAAAACACATTTTCTATTATTTACTTTGGCAAAAGTGTTTTGAGATGGGGGGAAATCTCCTTGGCAAGTGGGTAAGTAACCACCTTGGGAAGGGCCTTAAGAGGAGCCGATCTTGAGGCTGGGGAACACGAACACCATCACACTCAGCTGGGAACAGACTTTGCTCTGGGAGCTGACATGGAAAACTCGATGTGCCTAAAATTTCTCCTCAGCCTTTTCTGTTACACTAAGTTTAGCACCAGTGAAAGGTGCTAAAAAATGCAGCGATGGGAAGATAAACAGATGCTCTTTGCAACTGGGGTGGCTTTTACAAGCATCAGATCTGACTTTCCCCATTAAACTGACAGAAGCCGAATGCTCAGCCCTGCTGATAACCTGAGCTGGGCCAGGCCAAAGACATTTTCCTGTCTCCATCCCCTCTTGGCGTGTCCAAATCCTGCACACTGTGTGTCAGCAGAATTGAGGTAAACGACTCACGATTCTGGCTGGTACCATAAATATCCAAACCGGTCATTTGACATGACAAACCTATTGCCATCGCACACGCAACCCAGTAGGGAAACCAGTACAGAAAGACCTCAGAGGCCACGCTCATGCCTGACCAGCTCCCACACTGGTTTCCTTTCATGCCCAGGATCAAGGTGATCTACCCATGGCGAGAATAAATACCTATAAATAATAATTAGCACTAGTCACCTTCAAAGCTTTTTACAAATATTAACTGCTCATTGCTCCTGGGAAGCATAGCAGGGAAGTCTTTGATCAGAGAAAACAGGGACACGGAAGAGGAGACATAATTTTCAGGACCAGCCAGAGTATCAGGCCCACTACTGACCTACGCACCCACCCAAGGGTTACGCTGGCTTCTAGCACATTCACTACTCGAGCTCTTTGACCGTGCCCAGCAGTTACCCTGTGGTTAGCAGGACAAATACAAGCAGGTTTCCATCTTTCGAGGTCTGTTTCCACACACATTCCTCCCCTCTGGTAAGTGCAAACCAGTGGCTGGTACCACAGAACTGACTGTGGGCAGTGGATGAGCCCCCTGACTTCGCTCACTTCTCAGTAACTCGTTTGGATGCTCAGCTCCTGAAGCACCAGGTAGGGACCAGCCTGCGGAGGAGATGAAGACTCCCAGATTGTGAACAGCAGGATTTGGGGAGCTGGGAACTCCGGAGTATCAAAAGCCCAGTGTCACATTCAGCACAAAAGATCAGAGAAAGAGCTCCTACACAGGCTGTGATTTCTGGGTTTTGTTTTTGAAAGGAAACCTGTGTCACAGTCAAAAAAATAAAAATTCACATCCGAAGCCATTGATTTTGCCTAACTTGGAGCATGTGGGTCCCTCCTCTCTCCAGAAGATGACAATGTTAAGGCTGAGCTGTGCAACTGAACAGGCACCTCTGTTCTCCAGACCACATGCTGATGGTCACAGTGAAGTCATCTTTATTTGAACTCGTTTGAAGTGTTTTGAGAGAAAAATATGGAAGTAATATTTAATTTTTTTTTTTTTTTAAAACACAGACTGGAAACAGGGTCTTATTTAGCAAATGCAATCCACGCTACAAACCTTCTGCAGGGACAGAGGTTGACCCTTGTTCTACGTAATTCTTAAGAATGGAAGAAATGTTCTGGAGTGTGAAAGGGCTGGGACAGTCTTCAGCACTTTACCCTTCCCCACCCTAACGAACGTGAGGCACATGCAAACCCCATTCCCAAGGTACACAGCTCTCCCCCAGCTCCTGGTAGGAGCTGAACGGCTTAACTCGTACAGACCAACACAGAGAGTATAGAGGTGATGGGTACTCTGTATACACGTCCAGCAGAGAAAACCCAGTTAGAGGCAGGACATTCTATGAAGCAAAAGATAACAAAAGCATCAGTACAGATGTGTTGCCTCTAACTTTTTATTGTATTATCTGCTCCTTGTCCTTACCCTTCAGATTTTGTTTTAAAGAGCCATTGTAAAATATTTCAGGTATCAAGTTTGCAGAACTTGACAGAAACTTCAAAGGAAAATCATGAAAAGCCGAGCTGTCAAAATCCGGCGAAGAGTAAAGCCCTTCGCCGTAACGTCTGACAGCTCATGCACTGCTTTGCTGTCATCTGGCATGACAAGAGAATCAAAACAGTAGAAGTGAGTAACCTCACTTCACCACTGGGTTTGCGAATGGCAAAGAAGGACCACCAGTGACTCAGGTGGTCAGCAACCTTCCACCCTTCCTAAACCACAGCGTTAACCACGAGGACTGAAATAAAACTCCAAGCAGCTCACTTTTAAGGTGACAACCCTCCTTTAAATCTACAAAAGCATTCCCGTGTGCAATTCTCAGAAATATGAGCAAGCAGGAAACACGCATACGCAGGGCGTGCCTGACCTAATTCTCCAGTCTGCTACTCCAGAACGTGCTGTGTTTTTAATATAATTGCACGCCTTTCAGAAAGGGTTAGCTTTGCTTTAATTTCTTTAAAGATGTCCTTGGCACATGCCAAAAGTTCCTCTAAAGCATAAAAACAAACTAGCAATGATCGAATCCCTCCTCCGAAGAGGAAAAGAGAAATCTCATGGGCTTAAGATAAGTAACGAGAAGCATTTCCTGTACGTAAGGATTAGCGAACCAGTATAGGATCTGTCTAAACCATGGCGGGGAGGGCAGCTCAGAGATACGCACACCAGGAGAGAGGCGCTGTGCCGTACACAGCACGTGGGTTTGTGAGCCGGAGACCACAGCAGTGTAGCTGTTGCAACCCTGCACCTGCAGAGTTCCCAAACCTGGCCCCTCTCCAGCAGGACTCACCACTCGCGTTCCCCTGCTCCTCTGCACCCCATGCATTTTCAGAATTGGGGCAAATTAAAAAAAAAAAGTGATCAAACTTGCTATGAAAAAATACATAAACTTTCTGTTCTGTTTAACAGATCTGAGGTCTCATCTGTAGAAGTGAAGGAATCCTCTGAAAACAGCAGGCTGGGATTTGCATGAATGAGCCTAGAGGCAAACCCTAAATTTTGGCTCCAGCTTTCCCACACCTGTAACTTGGGAGTCCCTGAAGATTTTAACAAATAAAATGGATAAAGCCTAGAGGGGCATAGGAGGAAAGCCAGTCAGGCTGTGCCTGCTCTAGTCTCGGCAGAGCCTCCTGTCTTATGCTCTGCTTCCCCCCCACCTCCTTACTGGGAACACACAGCACCATTAGGAGATCGGAATAGACAAAGTATAAAACCTGCCTATTGAAACACATCTTCAGTGCAAATTGTATAAATATCCTCGAGTTTAAAATGCAAGAAGCTGCTGTTCCTTTTACAAGCTGCCTGCAGTAAGCATGAGCTATCGATTATCTACTCCAAAATTCAGGTGAGCCATGGGCCCATGCTGTCAGTAGTGCAGAGTTTACAGCAGAAGAAAGGCACTTCTGAAGAAATGACCTCCTGCTTTTCACACCTGCTCCCTGTGTTTGGCCAAATTCTACAGTCTTGCATTCACCCGGACCACATCGGATGGAAAAATCTACCTGGAGCCTTTAATGTGCTTTTCTCGTACCCATACTGATGATCCTCACTTCATTTTCTGCTACAGACACAGACATAAGCAGACAGCAAAAGGCTGATTTATAGGATGAAACATTACAAAAGGTTTTTCCCTTGTTATGAAATAACTCTATCAATATATAGAGGAATAATTTTCCATCTGCCTTCGAAATATAGAGGGTAAACACTCTCCAGCAGGACTGATGCAATGCAGGACAGCCTGCAAATCCTGGCAAGAGGCAGCAAGAAGGCTGATGAAATGCTCGATTGTTTTCTCCTATTCTGTGCATAGTGCTCCACTGTCAGCAAAGCTTTCAGATGGACCCGTTTCCTTGAACCTCAACAAAAATCCACTGCTTCTACCAGCACAATCCCAAAGTACAGTCTGCAGTATGGTTTCGATGGTTTCACACTGTACATCCACCCCTTGATTTAAGACCCATGGCTCACCAGGTCTTGTCAGCGCCTGCTTCACATGCTGAAAGCTCGCGTGGCTGCTGACAGCCCTAAGCCACAGCAGGGCCCCACGCTGGCAGCATCATTTCTTCTGCCAGCCTATCCTCACCAAGACTAATACATGCAGAAAAGGCTCTGAGATTTATTAACTTGAAATAACCTCTTATAGGCTTTTCCAAAACAGAAATGTTATACCGTGGCAGCCTCATCCATGGGAATAGTTGAAGCACATCCAATAATGTCCTATACTGAATGAAAAGTCTGAATAAGGCAAAAGGTTAATGTTTTGCCAGGGCTGTTTCTGCCCCACGAGGCTCAAAGGTACTAGTGTTAAAAAGCCTGTAAAGGCTGTTTGCACTGTTCACACTCTTGGGTTTAAGACAGTTGTCTGAAAAATTACAGTTCTTAATTAGAACTTCAGAAGGAGCTTCCCAATGCTACAGCAATGGCAGCTGCACTAGTGCTATCTGACAAAGTTCAGTCAGCTCTTTGCGTAAAGCTGCCCATGCCGACAGAACATCCATCTCCTTTCTGGCAGAGGATGGAGTATGCAGACCTGAGCAGGGTACGGGGAAAAGCCCTGGGGAAAGACAAGCTGTGGCAAACACAAGCTGGATCTTCTCTAGATACTGAGTGAAAGGTTTAAGCTAGGCGACACCTACCATAGTATCACAGATTGGGTTGGGTGGGAAGGGACCTTAAAGCTCCTCCAGTCCAACCCCCTGCAGTAAGCAGGGACATCTGCAACCAGAGCAGGTTGCTCAGAGCCCCAACATCCAACCTGACCTGGAATGGTTCCAGGGATGGGGCTTCTGCCACCTCTCTGGGCAACCTGTAACTCAGATTATGCTACAAACATGTCAAAAGCTTCAGAGGTAGCAGCAGCAGACAACAGAGCTTTGTCCTGTGTTCTCTGTTCACCATTTTCTGCAAAACTACTTAGAAAGCTTTCAGAATTAAAAAAAAACACCCCAGATTTCAGGAAAGCATAACAGCAAGACCTACCTTAGCCCTTTCAATTTTAAAATGCTATTTTCTTTCTCAATTTTTTGCAAGCAAGGTCTCACTTGGTTTCAAATTCACACCATTTCAAACCCTACACCTACAAGAAGCCAAGCTCCTCGATTACAAGCTATACAAAGAAGGTACAACGGGGCTTCTGAGAAAGCTCTAACCCCAAGTCCGATGTACCCGCAGCTGTCAGAACTCCTGAACAGAAACAATCCCCCCGTTCCCGACTGTAACTCGGGACCAAACCCCCTGCCAGGCACCCCCCTCTCAACACCACAGCTCCTTTACTTACTGGCGGCTCATACGTTCTCAGGGCTACCAGCACCAGTGTCCTGAAATTCTGCTTTATCAGCGGGAAGCACTAAGGCACAGCACAGCTTCAGAGTTTAAATTGTTTGTGCAGCGCTGGGCACTCCCCCAAAGCCCGAATGTCTGATTCACGTAAATATTTCAGGCTAAAAGTCCCCGCCCCGCCCCCCCCCAGCTGATTCATGAAAAGTTTGAATATAAAGATCTGTAATAGCTTCATTTTAAGCCTCCTCTTTTCAGCAAAAGCCACCCCCCCCCACCAAATCTGTCCCATCCCAGATTCCTGGTTCAGCCTGTTCTGGCAGGAATTGCGTGGTGGAAAAGGCACAGTTTTATTAAACCCTGGATGCCCTATGGGTAAATACACTCCTGCCACTCATCGGCCACGTCCCTCACGCAGGCAGAAAGGAATTAACTGCCAGGATTTTTGAATATGTACATAACCATGTCCACAGAGAGTCCCAAGTCCAGGAGACCTTGGACTTGGGCCCAGATGTACAGTAGCTGAGGATAAAATGAGTTGTTTGGATCTGACAGGCATCTGGCCTGTCTAGATATGGGTGCAATAAAGCGTCCGGGGCCCGTTAAAGAGGTTGGGGGTGTAGGGGAAGAGCAGCTCTGGTCACTAAGGCACACTGTCCCCCAAAGGGGGGCTGGGTCTCTGCCCATCATTTAGGACTGGGAAACTCCACACCGAGCATACGATGCTCAAGAGTGAGGCAGCTTGTGGCACTTCCAAGGCATGCGGCAGAGCACGCACCCCAAAAATCAGCAAGGAGGAGACAGCAGGGGACAAATTAACACTTCAGCTCCCAATGGAGGGGCTGGACACACCATAACGCCCCTCCACAGTGGCCTTAGGAGAGCCAGGAGCTACAGACCCTGTCTGAAACTCAGTACTGGGAGCTGTTGCCACCACCACCTGCACTTCTGGCCCGCAACATCGGGTCCCAACACCAGCACCCAACCTGCAGCACCAGAAAGGCTCAGTAAAGCTCCCTCTTTGCTAAAAGCTAAATAAAGTTCCCTCTTTGCTCTTGGCAACCAGTGTGGATCCTCTTGAGAGGAGGACAGGCATTAATCCCGGTATTTTGAAACACACAACAGTTTTAATACAAGTGGATTATTTTACAGCAGTGGGTTCAGACTAAAACAAACCTCCTGCCTCACTTACTGAGCTTTTAGTTTTCTACAAAAGGTTGGTTGATGTTCCACCCGTAGCAAAAAGCACCTACTTGCTTGGACTCTTATTTTAGAAAGGCCGAGAGCGGCTTAAAACTCCACCTTCCTTGGCTGGAAGGGATCCCAACAAGTAACTGCTCACTCATTCGCAGCTCATCTGCTACTACTCCAACTGCCATTCATTTTTAACCAATTACACAGCAGCGCTGGAAAACCTCCCAGTGGATGGCCGAGTTTTGAAAGTTGAATGCAGTTACAGTAGCTGTTCACCAGAGAGATTTCAGAATAACAGAGCAGAAAAACCCCGCTCTTTCAAGACAGGAATATTTATTTTCAAATTTAATTAATTTCATTAACCAGTATGATGCAGCTTCGGCCTGGACATGGCTGCCCCTGCTCCAGGGCCTGAGGAGGGCTCCCCCAGGAATGGGAGGAGGGCCCAGCATCGCAAGCTGGCCCCTCCACCTGCAGCCCAGTGCCCTGGTGTCACTGGTTAAAGGTCCAGCAGCAGTTTGTGGGCAGCATGGAAGAGCAAAACAAAGCTGGGCAAACCTCAAGTGCCATAAGCCAGCACAGATCTTGGCCTAACTTTGGTACGAGACAGGCTGGCATGGGACCCCTGCCAGGGCAATTATCTAGCACCCCACGAACTGCTGCCGTATCTCACATGACAGCGGGGCAAGTTGCTGGAAGCCAGTTCAGATAAAGCCACTGAAGCTACAGCCACAGCGTCCAGCTGAAGAGCTGAGATCCTCCTCGTGAGCAAAGGCACAAGCAAAGGGAAGATTATCAGCTCGTTCTCTGAATTGAGCCAGTTCACATGAAGATACAGACAACAACCAAAAGCAAACCGAAGGCAACGCCGCCCTCTCAGAGTGCAGCCGCATTAGTGCTCTGCGAGGAACACTAAAGTAACCCAACCCCAAATAAACACGAGACTTTTATTTAGCACAATTGCAGCTCTTCAGGAAAACATGTCTTGATTTATATTTAGGGAGGTAAGAGCAGGGGCTAAAACTTCAGCACAGTGAAGCCAACCATTAGCACTCTGTCAATTTACGTCGAGAACTTGATCCCTTATTTTCAAGAACTGGAAAGCATCTTGCTCAAGGTTTCAAAATAACTAAGGGTTATGACAGGACATTGGCAAGACACCTTCTGCTTTGTTTACGTGTCTGGATCCATATTTTACACGTCAAGCACAGTTCTAACACTTTCTAAGAATATTCTGTTACATTCTTTCTTATATGACTAATTCTTTCACAAAAATATTTGACTAGCGTCACGTTTCAGCAAAATTACCCAGGAACCGTAGCCGTGTTTTGTGGAAGTTTAAAAAAGGGAAAAGTACCACTAAAAAAAATACAGAATTGAAAAAGCAGAGACGATACCTATTTCACCACACACAAGGAGGTGTTTGTGCAGAAGAAAGGTGCCCACCTGGGCACTGAATAAGGTTGCTGTTGAAACTTCTAAAATGTTCAAGCATTCCAGACCAGCCCACTCTGGCTCATTGGCAATTTGACGAGCCAGCAGCCCATCCATATTCCAGCCAGAACTGCAGCTGGTTTCAAGAGGGTTTATCTCAAAGACAACACGCCAAAGAAAGGCTGGGATTTAAAAAAATTATTTCAAGGAAAGCATCTTCAAAGGCTGTCCTTGTGAGAAACAGCCGACTCTGCTGCTGAATAATTCAAGATTCACAAATAAATTAGCATATTCCAGTGGTAGAGCTTATGCATGATTTTAATAAATCCCTAACAAGAAGATAGGTCTTACTGCAGAGCCTGGTAATTAAAGGGCCTATTAATGTCCAAAGGGACTCTCTCTAACCCTTGGATTTCAACTTAGTACCAACCAGACATGTCCACAACTGTGACATCTTAGAGCTCTTAACACGAAGGGATTAAATGAGTTTGCTCTTCTCAGCTGGACAAGGCACAAGAAACCACCATCACTAAGTGAATCACTTGGTGGAAAAGCTGGCCCAAAACTCACCGGGGCCGAGGTCTCAGCACACTCGACACCAGCGAGTGCAGCCGGGGACACTGCCGGCGTGCTGGTGTGTTCATCGACAGGGCTCCAGCTCCTCTGGGGACAAGTAAAGTCTTTAAGCCTGATGGCTGTCAATCTGGCTGGCCCAAGTTCCTGGGAGGTTTGGGTTGAGTTGTTGTTTTTAATTGAGCTGTGAGAGTCTCCTAATTCAAGAGAGCACCACGTGTCTGCAGCACACGGGGTGGGAGACTGGAGAAGAGTCTATTTTCTGCATTAAGAGCAGCTTCATCTCTCATAAATGCAGTAACTCCACTGTGCAAGCGGTGAAATGGCATTTCCCGTAGTTGTCCACATCACTTTTAAAACAGCCCTGGAATGACTCAAGAGTGCCAAGCAAAGACAGCCACAGGTGCCACGGCACATTCACCAGTTTTTTGAAAACAACGGAGAGTTTCAAAACCAGCTTTTTAAAAAGCTTTTTTAAAAGGGGAGGCTCACCGCATGATCTTGGCAAAGAACATTTTGTAATAGGGCCATCTGACAGACAGGGCACCGTTTAAATATAGCACAGCCCTAATGCACCAAGCTCTCCACAGCTTTGTAATTGCCAGTAAACACAAATCCAGTTTCCCGCCCCCCCCCACACTCAGCCCACGCTAGGTAACAGATATAATTAGACTGGTTTCACTCCAGTATCTTACGCAGCACATTCAAGCCAACTACCTCAAACCAGCTGTTTATCGCTGCTCCTCAGGTCTGCCAGCAAAACCGCACGTAAACGCATTTCCTCACCACCAAATACGTTCATTTCGGTCTTTTTGAGAGCGTCGCCTCACACAGCCCCGCGAGGGGACTACACCTCCGGCAAACGTGGAGCAGTGACGCGGAGCTGAGTCACAGCAACCTTTTCACACCACTCCACAGTAGACAGAGCAGAGTGTCTGTCCACAGCCTCACCAGTACACCTGAAAATGGACAGGTTTATGCAGGGAGGGGGCAGACACATGCTCAGGCCCCGCTACAGGCTCTGAAACAGGGGTCTCTTCTGGGAGGGGATAATGAGAAAACTCCTCTCCCACTTGCTGCTCACAGAGGCCCAAGAAATGCACACGATCGATATTTTCCTGCATTAGTGCAGCATTCAATAGCTGTCGATCGTACTCGGAAAGGTTTTAAATTGCTGTGCAGAGTGGCTTAATCCAGAGATCAGCAGCACGAAGGGGAAGAGCTAAAACCTGTCCAGTCCAACATGACTCAAACACTGGCTTGTTTCCACATCGCAACAATGAAGCGCAAAGAAACCGTGGATATGAGCAAAAACTTGAGGGTTTTGAGGGGCTTTACATTAAAGCTAAACCATTTCACAAATATACCTGAATCATCTGATTTGAAGATCATTGAATAATCTCCTGATTTTTCATATTTGTCCGAAAGGCAAAAGAACAACGTGGATCTTATAGAAAACAGCCTGTAGAAGAAAAAATGATGGTGCTCATATGGAAGAAACTCCAGAGACGTAACAAATTCAATTCTAACAGCAAATCTACACTTACTGATATGTAAACAATGTTTTCTATTCCTTGGTTGGCCTTCAGAGCAAAGTTACATGAAATCAGACAAACCTGTTGAAAATCTCCAGACTCCTTCCCAACACAGGCAGTAAAGCCTTTTTCTAAAAACTCTTATTTGTATAAAAGGTCTTTGCTATCGCAAACATCCCTCTCCTGAGCGTGTATCGGTCACTAACCCCTGATGAACAGCAGTCGTCTCAAAGCGTTACACTACCGGGAGGTTTGCAAGCGCCTGCCAGAACGTTTGTGTCAATGGATTAGGGGACTCATTCATAACTCCCAGCGGTGGCAGCAGATAACATTCAGGCGGATGTAACCTTTCCCGTGGCTGGCGATTATGCAACGCCACGATTTTTAATCCACTCACCCCAAGGAAGCGGAAATTTGCCAGCTTTCACAGGGGTTAAAGCATCCTTCTGTTGTCCTCCGTTAGTTGTCCCCGTTATGATGAACCAGCAGATGATATTAAGTGCACATGAACTGGGAGACTTGTAAAACCCACCCAGTCCTACTGGAATCTCTGCTGCTGCAGCACAACGACTGGGAACAGTTTCTCCCTTGCTGCCTCTTTTGTGGACATTCCACACCAGTCTCTCCAAGCTACCAGACCTCCCTGAGTGAGAACTGCAGTCATTCGAGTTACCAAACAGACACCACTTAGAGAAAAATAGTGTCAATTATTATTGAGAAAAATCACTGAAGTTGGGGCATAGATTTAATCAAGACCATTAACAGGATACCACCACATCCGTGGACTCATGGATTCATTTCAGGAAACGTCACCAGCCTTTGTCCCAGTGGCGTGAGCCGCAGGACTGGGCTCCAAGAGACCCAGCTACACTTTCTAGACCCAGAACCATACGTATTGAGGACACCCTTTCATTAACTATGGCCTTGCTGATTTTGCCTACCTAATCTGTTTTTCAAAGCTACATTGCTGAGACTTCCCATCCAAGCAGCATTATCTGACAGCAGTGATCACTCGTTATTACACCCTGGTTCTTACTGCTGCCAGGCTGCCACCAGCCCTGCACGTCCGCTGTGATGAGCGCTGGGCACAGGGTTCAGTTCTGCTCTTTTTATGGCTGCCAAGCTCTACTTCCTTCTGAGAACTCTGATTCAACGGTCTAAACCACCACATCCCAACACACAGGTCAGGGACGAAGCACTGTTTTACGGGAGCTGGTTGGTAGTTGTGCTAATTTCCCAGTTCTTGTAATGTACTGGAAGTATGACCAACGAATTGTCATCCGTATTATCCGTTCACAAATTGCAAAGGCAGCCTGACACACACAGAGCTGTGCTCTCATTTCTCTTTATGTGATTCCCTTCACCTCTTTTTTTGCTTCTTTTGGCTATTTCAGTATTGGATCCCAGGCAGTTTTCTACTGTCACAGTAAACTGGTGACTAGTTCTCTAGTCATTCTGACCAGTTCCAGTTCACAAGGGTATTACTATATTCACATGTTCAGCAGCAAAACTGATGCAATGACTGAACATTCCCACACTCAGGAGCAATCAGTGGCTTAATCCCATTTTTAATAGCTGCACATAACGCATTTGAGCTTGTTCTGAGGGAAAAAGCAAGCCCAGCCACTGCAGATGAAAATAATGAATGTTGAACTTCAACTACAGCCCACGGTCAAGGTCTCTTCTAAGACTAACAGCCACGGATTTTACTTCTCAGTTTTGGGCCTGCACTCACAAAACCGCTGCCCTTCAAAGTCCCTGCCCTCTTCCGTGCTCTGACAAGCGGAGCCAAAGCTGGTGAAATAAGACATAGGGAATTCAAGTTCCAGGACCTCAGTTACAGCAGCTGTAATTATTTCCCTGTAACACACTCCTGAAACACACCCCTGTGAAAGCCCCCTCTGCTCTGCCTTTGTGGTTCTGTTAGGTTACAACTCAGCCCGGTCTGGGCACCAGTCTGCTGCCAAGGAATTCCAGTCACCAGTTCCATGGGTATGAGCTAACAAGGCCTTGATAAAACCTCCCCGCTACTGCTAGGCCTGAGACTACAGGACATATTCCTCATCTCTGCTCTCCCGTTACAAGCCTCTCCTCTGCATAGCTGGATATCCTCTGACCTGATGCTGGGATCTGAAACCTGCAACCAGAGGGGCTGCCACCAGCAGCCTGGCTGAGTCCCTCCCAAAACCAGATCTCGCAATCACAGTGCTTCTACAGAGAATGTTAATTTTACCAAATCGGTCAATTCTGAACTCATCATTGCCTCTGATTATGCTCTTTATGAATAAGGTGGAAGGAAAAATGGTGGTGGCTCCCCATCCCTTTACATTTCCCCATAGAGAAAGTACTTATTATGCTGCCTGCCTGGCTGTGGGTTAAATTAGCCAGTAATGAACTGATCCTCTAGCTGAATTTACTTTCTATTAAGCAATTAATTTAAAAATCAGGAGATCCTTTAGACAGCTGAAGTGGCCTTTATCAGCAGGAACCAATTCAGCACATTCCCTGCAAAGAAAGAGCTCATTCTCCACAGGCTCCTTGGGGACCTCTACAGCAGTCCCAGACCCTTCCCACACTGACGTTTTAGGGAGGTTCACTGCATTTATTAACCAGGACTGCACTGTCTGGCAGGAGAAAGAGTTTCTGACACCAGCTTTGGCGAGAATGCATAACAAAGAGAGACCGCCTGGGTACGTGTTGTTTCAGGTAGCTCTGCAAGTCTCCTTTTGGCAGTTATTTGGCTGCTGAGCAGCTCTGTCATCACGCAGTGACTTTCCTAACAAGACTGTGCAGTTATTAACACCGCACCACCGCTCCCCACCCGATATTCCTTTGTGACCCAGCTTCTGGCAAACGGGGATAGAGTGGGTGTTAATTGCAAATTCATTACAAAGGGTGAAGTATTATTTACCTGTCTCTACACTCTAATTTTCTGCTTAGGGGTTTTCAGTGAAGTTAATAGCATTTCTTTTAAACCAGCTTCCCTTGAGTATGCTGCCATGCTGTGAACTCAACCCTGGGCTGCCTGTCACGGGCACATAGAATGAGTTTCAAGATGAGGTTGAGTGACAAACACATCCCAGCATGCCCCAGACTTTGTGCTGAAAGCATCAATTAATAAAACTGTACGTGATTCTTACTTCTCACGACCTGCAAAGACAGACTGAATTGCCAGACACAAAAGTGTTACAATACCCTGAACAGAAAGCTAAAAGCAAGTGGTTATGAAACTTCTTGGAGACTGAACACTCCCCACAAAAACATCAGAGATAATATCAGATTTATGATCAAATCGGCTCCAGGAAGAGGGTTCCCCAATTCTGATAGTTAAAAATGCTTTGGGGAAGAAACAAAGATTACTGTTGTGTGTAGCTCAGGTATGGCTACCTCTGGAGCACACACAAATAAAGTGTGACATTAATTTTAAACCAGACACTTCCAACAAATCTGACCACATCCACATGGATCTCAGAAAACACGTTTCCATTAGCACAATTATGACCTGTGATGAGGCTTCCTGGTTTTGAGGCTCTGGAATTACTATCTTACCTTCCACTAAAAGAACTGTCAAAACCTTTCCAGAAAAAAAACCCCACAATCCCCAAAAACCCCCAACCATGTTCTCTGCCTGTACATACCTGGATGTTATTATAGAAAATAAAGACAATCGTGCCAGTATAAGGAGTAGTTGTACAGGCTGCTTTGCAAAAGAGCATTTTTTTAGTGACATAAGTACACAGAGGTTGTAAACAGTATCAGTCTATTTATTTTAGTAAAAGGCAACTGTTTCCCTACATAGAATTGCTCCGCTCTAATAAAGGCATGTGTTAACCCAGCCTGAAGAATAATAACTAACAACTCTTACAAGCAGCTCTGCTTGCAGACTAACCCACAGGTTTTGAGCCCAATAATGCACTGTTTTGATTCTGACATCACTGCAAATGCTTCTCTGAAGTGAGAGCAGGAGTATTTATAACCCTTAAACCCAGGCAATTGCCAGCAGTGCAGGCATGGAGGTAAACAAGGATAGACCTCAAAAGGGTCTGCTGAGCCTTTCTGCTGCTTCCCCAGACACAACTTCCTTCTGATCAAGAGCTCGCAACTGCTGCTAATGCCAGCAGGAAGGATGGTGACTTTGTGGAGAGGATACAGCAGGCAGAGGAAGCACAGGTGAATTTTCTGCCTTAAAGCCATAACCTCCTGCTACAACAGGATTTGGGTTTGCACAACCCTGGCAAAGTAATTCAAAATACTCTCCCTACAGAGGTGTGTTCTCTGACTCCCAGGTTGATACCCAAGATTGTTAGCATTATTATTACCCCTTCCCTGAAAAGCCTGAGGTCACTGAGGAGGCAGTACCCAGCAAGTGAGAACAGGATCAGAGATGGGAAAATCATGACACAAAAAGGTGCCTGTGAGCAGAGGCAGGCTGAGGTCTCACCTACTCACCCATTTAGGGAAAAACCCTTTAGAAATCCCTGCTCTCTTTCAGAGCACTGTGGGGCCAGAAAGGAGGGAGGAAAGGGAAGGTAGATTCAAGCCTAAAAACATGCTTAAGGATAATAACGCACCAGCCTACAACTCCAGAACACGCGTAGGAGGGCAGTGTGACCAACCAGCACCCTCAGAGACGGATGTTTGCTGCTCCGGAGGTGATGGTCACAAGCAGTGGCCTCACCAAAGGCCACTGGCGACGGTTCAGGCCCCAAGGCCTCCCACACAGTACAGGGATAACGCGTCAAAGACGCAGGGATGCAGCACTAACTCCAGGGGTAACAGTCCCAGCTTCCTGCCAAACACAGAAAGAATGTGGGAGAGGCCCCAAAGGCCCCTCTACAAGTAAACACGGGGCAGATGGAGGTATTCCCAGCCCCATACAGAGCCCTCCCAAGTCAACACAGAGAAGGCCCCAGACTCACCTTCCCAAACGCCCACGGAAGGGCACCTGCCCCTCGGCCCCACAGGCCCCTCCAAAGCCCATACAGAACAACGGAGTCCACTTTGATCCCCCCAGACCTTCCCCCGCCCCACAGATACACTCTGGGTGCCCACAGGGGACAGGAAAAGTCTCCCGCGAACCCCGAGTGCCCGCCTTCCCCCCGCCTGTGTACAATAGCCGCCTCCAGACCCCGAAGCCGCCCTCAGAGAACTGAGAAGGCCGGGAAGGCCCCTAATGCCCCCCAAGGCCCAGAGAGGGCCGGAAAGGGCCCCCGCAGACCCCCAAGCCCCACGGGGCGTCAGGAAGGCCCCACAAGCCACCCTAGGGCCCACGGAGGGCGAGGACAGACCCCCCAGCCGTCCCCCCCCCCCGCCATTAGGCCTAACTCACCGCGTCCCCGCCGAGGCCGCTCCCTCAGGCGGGCGGAGGGCGGGGTGCCCCCGCCAAGCCCCGCCTTGTCCCCGCCGCTGCCCGATTGGCCCCGTGCTCAGGGCCGGCTGGCCAATGGGAACCGAGGAAGCGGGAGGGGCGGGGCGTCTCGGGGCGCGCGCGGACCGGGGAGCGCATCCCGGTACGAGAGCGTCCCGATGCGCGCGCGCACGGCAAGCGCACCTCCCGGTGTTCAGGGCTCGGTGCGCGCACCCGCGCCCCCCCCCGCCCCGTGTCTCCGGGCTCCCCCCGCCTCGGGCTCCCCCCGCCCCGGTATCCCCCCCGCCCCGGCCTCCTCCGGCCCCGCTCGCCGCAGCGTTGCCCCGTCCCGGCCGCGCGCCGGGGAAAAAAAAAAGGATAAACGCAAATATTTGAGCTGCCCCCCTCCCGGTGAGGCCCCGGATCTCCGGCCCCCGGCAGCGCGGCCGCCCTCGGGGGTCTGCTCCAGCCCGCGGCGGGACGGGATCCCCGGAGAACAGGGTCGCCCCGGGCGCAGCGGGAATCCCCGGGCGGAGACCGTGCCTCCGGCGGACGGGGTACAGCACCGGCGGTAGGCGGTGGGTGTAAGCTGGGGAACGATACGGCCCCGCCGGCCGTTCCCCCGCCGCTCTCCTGCCCTCCCGGGGCTCCGGCTCCTTTCGATTTCGTTTCCCGGAAGGATCGCGGCGGCCGCAGGGACGGGACTCACCCGCGCCCGGGCACCGGGACAGCGCCGAGCTGCGGATCGTGCCGGGGCGGGGGCAGCGCCGAGCACCGCTGCGGGGACCGGCCACCCACCGCCAGCGGGGATGCAGGTAAGAGCCGCCCGCCCCCTGCCCGCCCCCGTCCCCCGCTCGGGTCCCCCCGCCTCGGTCAGGGGCTGGAAGACGATGCCCCGGCAGGGTGACCCCCCCTCCCGGCCGCCTCCAAACGGTCTCACGGGGCCCGGAGCAGCCGGGGGGCTCCATCCCCCCATTTGTGCCTGCTCTCCCACGGCTGGGAGGCGGTTTCACTCCCCTTCCTCACTTTCCCACTCGACCTCCCCCAAGGACCATGTTTCATCTCGAATCAAGGAAACGTTGTCTCAGACGTGCCTGAAAGCAAGAAAAAGATCACAGAATCGGTACAAAATAGTAACAAATTGAGCACGTGTCTCCTATGCCCTGGAAATCTTTAGGGGCAAGAAAAATAATTGAAATATTTGGTCTGGTTTTACTGTAAGTCTTGTGGTAAGAATCACAATAAGGAAACACTAAAATAAGTTTTTTAGAGGAGTTCTAGACAAAACACTGCTTATTTCTTTCACTTTAATTTTTCCCACAGCATGTTGCTTAGAATGACCCCCAAAGCTGGCTTTGCTTTGGAGCCTGTTCCGAGTCGATACCGGAGTTTCTCTGGTTTCCTCAAACCATGCCCTTGCTTTGCTAAAACCAACCGCCCTGAGTCAGCCAGCACTCGTTACACCGCGAATTCACAAATCTCATCCTTCCCCCTCGCCCAGCCGCCACCTTTCTCCTGCCGTAACCCCCTAGAAGTGATTTCCCCGGGGGGGGGGGGGGGGCTGGAGCGCTTTGCTCCTGTCTCTTTCTTGTGCTCCCGGTTTTGGGGACACCAGCTTTGCGTTTAAGACGTGTCCAACCACCGTCTGCTCTGTGATGTTCTCCACCCCTGGTGTTCAGCTCCTCGACCCCTCACGCAGCTGAGGAGCGCTGGTGGCTCTAACCACCTCCGAAAGGCTGCCTGAGGGTGTACTGAAGTGCCCAGAGTTGGCACCTGCTTCGGAAAATACTGTTTGTAGGTAAAATTGTTAATTTTCCAGAGAAAGCGGCTGAGAAATTGCTGGGATTCACGTTAATAGCTTTTTAAGGGGAAACATTATCTGCTTGGCTGCCAGTAATATTTCAAGATCTCGGCGGGGCTGAGAGCAGGATCTGAGCTCCCTTCTGGCCCACGTGCGCCAGATGAGAGCCTGGAGGCAGAGCGGGGGCCAGGCTGGCCCCCCAGCCCAGCACTGCTGCTGGGGCCACCTCTCCTCCCGGCACTGACCAGCTCACCAGTTTGGTGAGGCTGGAGGGGCTCCTGAACGAGCAGCCGAGAGGGAGGATTAGTTCTTGAGGGGCTGGGACATCAGGGCAGGAGAGCAAGACGAGAGACCACCTTCCTGCCCCCAGGGATGGCTATTTCCACTTACCCCAAACGACCCCTGGGGACAAAGTTAGAGCCACCTCTTCGTACGGAGTTTTTAAGACAAAATTGCAGTGCTATTGCCAGCTGTTTTTTCACAAATAAAGAACTGAAGGACTGTTCTAAACCCCTGGGCACCCAATGAGCACCTGAGGATCCTGCAGGGAGCGGGAGCCAGCTCAGGCGCTGCAGCATCCACCAGTCCTGGCTCCAGCCTCGGGGCGGTGGGGATGGCTACGGCCCCGCGGCTGAAGCCTGGATGAGGGCAGGTACCTCTGCTAAAGAAAAGGACCAGGGAAGAGACGTTCTGGCTACTAACGCTGTCCTGGGCAACCAGCGGTTCATCCTGGAGCTGGGAAAAGGACCGGGAGCCGGTGTGGAAGCGCTCCACGCAGCACATCATGCTGCTAGGAGAAATCAGTTGGAAACGACTTGAGCAGCGTTTACTGCTGCGGAGGGATGTCCAAAGGCAGGTCTGGAGTTGGAGATTCCCCACCCTGAGGTGTTTGATCTCTTTTCCCCAGGGGAAAGTGGCAGTCAGCTCTTCCAGCCCTGCTGTCCCAGCTTTGCTCCCAGCCCTGTCCCAGGCCAGGCACACGCCCATCAGCGAGGGGGAGACCTTCAAGCTACCAGGCAGGCTGAGTGAGTAGATGTTGAGCAAGTCAACGCTGCTTAAAAAGGGAGCTCCTACCGGGTGGGACATGGTGGGTACAGCCCTGGTGTCCCACTCAGGGACCATTCCCTGCTGTCAAGTGTGACAAGATGGACCAGTCATGAGGGTCCGTTTTCTCTCTTTGGGGTTTTTGACCTGGGAGAGCATAATATAGAGGGAAAGTTTCATGACGGAGAAGACCAGCATCCCATGTCACCCCACCCCTTAGCAGTCTCCAGGATGGAGACTGAGTTGTTTCAGAGGCTGCCCCTGGTTTCAGGAATCCAGCCCTCCCTGTGGAGCAAGGACGACGTGATCCACTGGCTCAGATGGGCTGAGAAAGAGTATTCCCTTCGGCCAACTGATGAAAGCAAGTTTGAGATGAACGGCAAAGCCCTGTGCATCCTCACTAAGGATGACTTCAGACACCGAGCTCCGAGCTCAGGTTAGACCAAGTGCAAGGGTGTTTCTGAGGACCTTCCAAGTGAGAGGGGCTGGATGGGTCCCAGCAGACCAGGCTTCAGCTCTGGCCAGTTGGATGCTGGCAACAAGGACAACCCTCTTCCTTCCTTTAGTCCACCTGGACTGCAAGTGTTTTGGGATGCGGAATAACCTCTTACACTGTAGGGCAGAAATCTAAACAACACCCTCAACTGCGAGAGATGATACTATAGTCATCTGAGCAGACTTTCCTCCCCCGCAGGTGATGTGTTATATGAAATCCTCCAGTACATTAAGACTCAAAGAAGAGCTCTGGTGTGCAGCCCTTTGCTGAGCTCCCCCTTCAGGGAAGCCAGGAGCACAGAGGAAGGTATGCTGGAGAATAGCAGCTGTCCATCAGGCTGTCCTCAGCCACAGGGGGTTGCACACATCTGGGGTTTGAAGCTCAGCCAGCTGAACCCATCCCACGTCACCTGAGCAGGACCTCCTGGAGACAGCACTCAGGTCCAACAAAGTCCAGGTCACCAAGGAAGCTGGTAGCGATGAAGCACACCTAGGCAGCACTAGGTGCGTCTGTGGTGACCAGACAAGGCTGTGACCACACTAGGAAACCTATCTGCAGGTGGAGATCCAGATCAAGATGGGTCAGCCCTGTATGGAGACTAATTCTCTTGCAGCATAGCCAGGAAAAGCCTGAGGAGCCAGGGCTGAGCTTAAATAGAGCTTCTGGGCCAATGGGTGGAGTGGGGAGAGCCCCCAGGTGAGGGTGGTCAGGGCCTGTGAGGCTTATTAGTGCCCTCGGGGGGCTTGGGAAAGAATTTGGGTGGGCAGAGGTGGGTATCAGTGGCTGGCTTTGCAGTGAGGAGGTCCAGGAGTGCTTTCCTGAGCCCTCCTGCTGGCTCAGGAGGAGGGTGATGACCATCTGAAGCTCCCACAACAGCGGAGTGCCTGTACTGTGGCTCATTCTCCTGTTCCAGCTTTTCTTCTGTACCTGGCTCACCCTGCTTGGTACCTCCTGTAAGTGCCCGTCACCTGCTGCTGCTCCTGGCTTAGGAAAGTCCCAGACTTTCCTCTGCCTGGGCTGGAACTAGCCTGAGAACCACCCGGGGCAGCTCCTCCCCACCTGTTTCAGGACTCTGCAAGATCTCCTGGGACCTGCCATCCTGCACCAACAGAGGCTGGCTTATTTTTTCTTTCTTGTTTGCAGGGACAGTCTGTAGTGCTGAGGCTGCCCCTGTTTCCTCCTGCCTGGGCTGTACAGAACATCCTGTGCCCCGCAGCCACCCAGAGCCGCTGAACCTCTCCCATCACAGCTTGGAGGGCAGCTGCAGGGCAGATGCCATCTGCTCTTTTCCTACAACCCTGTCAGCTCCAGCAGATGGGAAAATTGCAGGTAAATGTGACTTTATAGCCTGGCTCCTTGGGGAAATGAGACTGTGCTTTGTCCTGTCTCCATTTATTCCATGCATTTGTGTGTGCTTCCCTGCCTCAGTTTCCCCACCTGAAAAGTCGTAGTGTTTTGAGATCAAGCAATAAAAGTGCTGTGCATGAGCTCTGGGGTCTTTTTATCGTTATTATCAATGTTAACATGTGCCGTCCTGTTGCTGACTGACCCTCACTGGTGCCGTAGTGGGAGCTCTGTGACTTTGTATTCTTCACCAATGCTCAGACTGCAGGTTGCTGTGGGATTACGTGTACCAGCTCCTCTCTGACAGCCGCTATGAGCCTTACATCAAGTGGGAAGACAAGGAAGCCAAAGTCTTCCGGGTCGTTAACCCAAATGGACTTGCCCAGCTCTGGGGGAACCACAAGGTAAATGCAGCTGAGAACAAATTTGTCATTCCTGCGCTTTTGTGTGTTGGCTTCATGATGGGTTCTCCAGAGCTGATGGCACAGGGACTGGGAAGGGTGAGACACAGGGGGTGAGAGGTGCTGACCTCCTGGTGACTAAAGAGGGAGGCCTCCTCATCCCTTGGAAAGTGAACCATGATGGCTGTGGACCCAGAAGCAAGTCTGGGTTAGAGACCCACACTGCAGCTGCAATGCCCAAGAACCACCTTGAATGTCCCACTTGTGGTCCTGCTGCAGACAGACCCAAACCAGGTGTTGGTGCTTGCTTTTACTCACACATGCCCCCACCCTCCCAATCCTTTTCTCCTTCTAGAACCGGATGAACATGACATATGAGAAGATGTCACGAGCACTCAGACATTACTACAAACTCAACATCATCAAAAAGGAGCCTGGGCAGAAGCTGTTGTTCAGGTGAGATGAAGCAGATCAGAGAAATGAGCTACCTGGGACAGTGCAGCTGGGGCATGGGAAGGTGGTGGTCTCCAGATGTTGGCAGCTCCTTCATCCAGCAAGATCCTCCTCTGCAAATGCAACACCCTGGTGGGTTTGTGTCCAGGCTCTGTCCTGTGCAAGCTGGGCACTGGGCCACCTGAGCTCTGGGTTCCATCTGATGCCCTCCCAGTTTCAGTGCTGGCTGCTTTCTCGGGACTAGTTTGGACTTAACACGCCAGCTCTGGGCTGGTGGGTGCGTTGTCTCCCCAAAGCAAGAGCTGGGATCCTCAGGAAAGCCTGGGAATGGCAGATACCCTCTGGTGAGCTCCAGAGCTCAGCTGATGAGGGCAAGAGCCTGGTTTGGGACTGGGTTTGGATGTGCCCTTAAAGCCATTAAAAAAATGTGTTGCAGGTTTTTGAAGACTCCTGGGGAGATCATCCATGAGAAATCCAGCAAACTGGAGCAGCTGGAGAACGAGGACCATGAAGACTTGAAAGAAGACCCACTGGAGGTTTCGCTGTAGGAAATCTTTGGAGGTGCCACTTCCATTGCAGACAGGCTTGTGCTCCATGGGGAAGTGTCGGTGTCTCTTGCATCTTCTGGACAGAAGACCACAGGTCCTGGATTTCCAAACCTGCCCTGAGCCAAAGCCGTGACATCTCTGGGGCTTCATTAGCAAAACAAACCCAGTGACTGTCTCCCAGCCCCAAAAGCGCGGGTGAACGTACGGGCTGGTCTTCTGCTTGCTTCTCCCCTCGGGGAGGGGGCCTGATGCTTTAGCTCTTGATGCTTGTCCTTTGAGGTTCAAACTCCCCGGTAAAGACTGCTCCGTTCTTACAGCGAGACGGGCTGATGGGGGTCAAGCACCTACTGAAGCGCTTTTGCAGCGGGTGGCATCCTTGCGCGTGAACACGCTGCTCAACCTGAGCCGCTTCCCCGACCCCAACGGACTCAGGCTGTGGATACGCTGTGACCTCATTGTCCCCCGAGGGGCTGCTCCTGTGGTTAAGGGTGGGAGCGTGCTGAAATATCTGCCTGGGTCAGGCCTGGCTGGAGCTCCAGGCTGTGAGGATGCCCTAAGCTGGGTCTCATTTTAACTCCTTTCCTGCCGGGTCATGCTTTTTGTAATTAGCTGACTAAATAATGTGAAAAACGAGGCAAATAACGAGTGCGAACACGCTCCCTGTCAGACATGTGGTTAACAGTTGGACTCGATGATCTGAAAGGTCTCTCCCAACCAGATGATTCTGTTATTTGCTTTGAGTCCGAAGCAGGAGCACCCAGGGACTGCAGAGACCTGGAAGGAACAATGTGCGTGTGGCTTTAAATCTGAAAAGACCCACTAATAAAATCCAAAAATATCCACTAATATGTTCAGGTTGCTTTTCACTGAGGAAGTGAAAGCCCGTGACTATGTAAGGTTGAAAATGCCACTTCTTGCTGGTTGGGCCAAGCTTTGTCTGGCTGGAGTCGAAACACGTTTAGTCGGAGCTCAGCAATCCAGGTGAAAGTTTACAGCTCCTGGCATCAGGCTTCAGCAAATCCAGCTCCTCATGCTAAGTAAAGCCCAGCAAACAGCTCACTGGCTCAGATGGCATCAAACTAAGTGATTCATTTACTTAACATTTACTTATTTAAGCTAAACGATATCTCACGGTCTCTGTATCTCTCGCTGGAGAGACAGGAAAAGGTGAGTTCCTTCCAACCTTGGTTTTGCAGCGCTGCAGGAACGATCCTACTGCCTCGTGTCTTTGCTCGGGACCCTTTCCCAGGGCCAAGCTGCGTCGGCACCGCTTTTGGGGCAGCCATGCTGTGAGCGGGCCTGGGAGCTGTCAGTCTCGTGAAAAACTGTGGTAGGGGTTGGTGACAGGTTTCCACCCAAACTGGTTGTTGTCAACCTGAAACTACAGTCCCTTTTGCTATGACTGGTGTTGCTCCTCCAAAACTACTTTAGACCCGTTAACTGGAGCCTGGAGGTGCTGGTGGGCTGTAGCCAGCAAGAGATGGTGGTGGGACATGCGGTGTCTGGTTGGTAAAACATCCACAGGATGAACATCTCTGGAAATGCTGGCTGGGAAGTTTCACTTCCAGAAAAAAATCACCACCTTGTTGGCAAAACTCCATCGCTTGACCTGTCAAGCACTTGTGGAGAAGGAAATTAGAAGCTCTAGCGGGGTAGATGAGCATAGTGTCACAGCCTTTGGGAGGTCCTTGCTAGGAAGTGAGACCAAAATCTTTGCTAGAAGGAGGGGCTGGAGGTAACCCAGCACCAGCGAAGTTCCAGCCTGGGGATGCGCTGTACCAGGAAGGTGCAGCGAAGCACCCAGACCTCATCCTTCCTTCCTCAGAGGGTGCTTTTTGTCCTAGACAAGACTAAAGCCAGACCTTTCTTGGGGTGAAATCCAGCAGAGAATCAGTGTAAGTCCTGCCCAACCCTGAGGGACAGCTTTGGTGGGAAAGCCCACCTCCTTTCTTGGCAACTCTCCCTGCGTTGCTCTTGGGACGCACACCTATGGGTGCATTTTTCTTGACCTTCTCCTAAGAAGACACCCCCTGCTTTCTGGCCATGGAAACAGCCCTGATGACCGCTGAGCATCCCATCGCTTCTCCAGCCTCTGTGGTTTGTTTTGTTGGAGCAGGTGACAGTTGGTGACCCTGGTGCTTGTGCTGTGCTGGCAGGGAGCGTGCGAGATGACCTCTCTTCATGTTTTTCCTGCGATGACTAAGGATCCCGCTTGACTTGGACGGGGATTTCCTCTCCTGGTTGGGAAGCTGCCAAAAGCACTCAACCCTCCTCGTGCCGTGCCGCCGCGGCTTCGGAGGGAGTGCGGAGGGTGAAAATCGAAGGGCACCTTTGCAAGGGCAGGCTGCAATGATGAGTTCTCACCATGCTCCTGGGAAACCCTCGTGTCCTTCCTGGAGCGACGTGTCTCTTCCCTGCAGTAAACAGAGGTGGCGGGGCTGTAAATCTGCTTTCCTGTAACGGGG
The DNA here is from genome assembly GCA_009769605.1 of Bucorvus abyssinicus. Lineage (NCBI taxonomy): Eukaryota > Metazoa > Chordata > Aves > Bucerotiformes > Bucorvidae > Bucorvus > Bucorvus abyssinicus. The sequence continues at coordinate 4,114,587 of CM020055.1, forward strand.
ACCCGTCCCTTTCGGTAAACAGCCGAGCAACCGCCGCTCGCGCCGGGGTGTTTGTTGTGGGTGTGTGGGGAGGGAGAGCACGCGGCGTCGGTGACTTTTGCCATGGCTGAAGTCCAGGGGTGGTGGCATGCAGGTGGGTCCCAGGGCTGCAGAAAAATAGCATTTGCTTTGGGGGGCTGGAGCCCACCATCCTCTTGGATCAGGGACACCACACAACCGGGCGGGGAGGATTCCACCGAGGCCATGCGTTGGCTGTGACGTCTGTCCAAACCGTGGTCGGTGCAGGGAGCAGTCGCTCCCTCGTCGCCCCCGTCATGGTTCAGATCTAAAGCTGCAGATGGTCCTTCACCCGGATGGCTGGCGTTGGCTTGAAGGGACCTTTGTGGTCCACTTAAACACACCTTCCCCCAACGCCCAGCCAGCCTGGCCGTGCCTGTGGCTCACCACACCTTGAAAGCCTCCATGGGTGGTGATCAGCAGCCACTCTGGACACCCACTTGAGGTTGTCCCACCCTCCTGCAGAGGAAGCTTTTCCTGATGTCCAGCTGCAGCCTGTCTGTCCTGTTCCCAGGACTGACCCCTGCCTTCTGATCCTGCAGTAACCCCCCACACCTTGCAGCTCCGTGCCAGGAATACCCCTCCCTTGTTTTCCAGCTTCTGGAGCAGGTTCCTGTAAACCAGCCAGTTCCCCCCCCGCTGCCTCCGCATGCTTCTAGTTCTGCTTTTCCCCCCGGGTGCCGCTGGCCTGAAGATGCCAAGCTCAGCGCTGTGTGCTCTCGCCACGTGACCGCGTTTCCAACCAGCTTCCTCATTCTCTCCCGGTATTGATGAGAAAAGCAGACAAATGTGGATCCGGATTTCTTCCCCCCACTCCGGTGATGGGCTTTCGGTTTGTCTCACGTCTCTTGCAAACATCTTTATTTATGCCTCTCCCATTAGGCTTGAGCATGTTGCAAAGCCCAGAAGGGATCTGATCTTGGATAAAGGTCTGGGTCAAGGTATTTCCTGGCGTCCCTTTGGGTATCCCACCTTCAGGCTGTGTCCAGAAATGCTACTGCAGAGAGGAAAAACCTGCAAGAGGCCGTAAGTCAGTGCTGATGCCCAGTTTAATCGTGAGAAGTCCTCTGGGAGCAGGGACAAAGCCTGAGCTCAGCCGTGGACGACATCCAGCAGCAGGATCTGGAGATGGCTGAACCGTGCCCTATCTCTGGGGGGGATGCGGCTTTTCATTTTATGGATGTTGCAGGGGGGAAAAAAAAAAAAAAGAACAAAACCAAAACAACAAAATTGATTGTGAAACGCCTTCTCACCCACTAGCATCGACCACTCGTGACAGGACGTGGTCACGCTGGTTATCGGCACGGAGCTCCTCGTGGCTGGTTTAATGATTTGTCAGAAGGAGATGCTGAAAAACAAGGGCAGGTAATTCCTAATCAATACCGGACTGATTCATCGGTGCAGGCGCGGGAGAAACAGCGGGGCATGGATCTCTGCCAGTTATAGGAAATTGTGGCACAGAAAGTTTGTAGAAACAAAGACAATAATCCTGGGCTGTTCCAACTGCAGCTGAACCCGCTGGCAGAAAAACCGGGAGGGACCCGGGCAGCACGTGGTCCCACCTGAAAACTAGAGGAAATGCGGCACTGCCGAGAGGCAAATCTTGCCGAGGGGTTTTCCAAGCCCTGCGAGGCGCCAGCCGCCGCCCGGCCAATGCGTCCACATCCAGCACCGTCCCTGCAAGGTGCAGTGCGAAATATTGCCATGAGATGGCAAAATAGCCATGGGGATGGTGGGCGCAGCCGCGGCAGGGTGCAGCAGGCGCGGGGCTGTGGGGCCAAAGGGATCCTTGGGGTAAGAAAGGGGTAAGAAGGTTTTTTTTGGCCCAGGGGCAGATTGTAGATGCTGGGGTGTGCGGCTCTGTCTGGCGGGTTCGGCCCTGGGTGATGCTCTGCCCCTGGGCGAGGCTGAGTGGGGGCTATGGGGGTGCGAAGGACTTGGGTCCTGGAGCCGGTCCTGTTCTGTGTTTTAGGGGGGTGCGCGGGCTGTCTGAAGGACCCCAGGGTGGGTTTCAAAGATGCTGCCACCCAGCCAAGCTCAGTGCTGGGCAACAACCTGACAGCACCGTGCCCCGGAGTGTCTGCGGTCCCCAGCACCTCCAACATCCACTTTCCTGGAAGCTCCAGGGCTGTGAGTGGGGCAATCCACTTGCTGCGTTGAAACCTCAGTTATCTGAGAAAGTTATGACGTCTCCTTACTAAAACAACCCAGAAAGGCCCATACGTGGCATCACACCCTGTAAAAAAACCCCACAAACCAAGCCAAAGCCACGTGCTGAACAGCTGGCTCAGGGCTGGTTTCAAGGGCCAGCGCGTACACCGGCTGGCAGGTGATTTTTATGCTGTTTTGCTCCTATTTGTCATAAGGAAATAGTTTTCTCCTCCAGCGAAACTCACGCCCGCTGTTTTCCACCAACGAGGGAGGTGATAGCGGGGATCCCAGGCGGAAGCATCGGCCGCTCTCCTACCTGAGTGGCTGCTAAAAATAGGACTTACTCAGCCAGCCGGGGTATAAAAAAGGCACCTCCCAGGAGAGCCCGACAACCCTTCGAGCCTGTGGCCGAGCAGCCTCTCTTGACATATGTCCGGAAGGGCAGAAATACTGATGGAAAGGTAAATACCAAAGGAGCAAATAACAGATGATGTGGCCAAGCTACTGGGACCAACCAAAGTGGGATGGGGGTCGTCGCTCTGCGGCGATTAAACCCAGCTGAATGATTTATTGTCGGGTGGTCGGGTGGCTCTGGTGTCGTCTTGGATGAAGGAAACTTGCCTTCTTCATCCAACCGCAGGCTGGGGCGGGTGGGGGTGCTTGAGCGTTGTAGTGGTGCTCACCCAGGCTGCGCGGAGGCTGATGCCTGGCACAGGGCGGTGTGTAGAGCCGAGCGTGCCGGATTGCGGCGTTGGCTTCCCCGCGTGCTGCTCAGCGGTGGGGAAAGCCTGGGTTGGGTCCGGTTCTCTGAAGGGTGAAATTGGTTTCAAAAGCAGAGCCAGCACAAGGCACAGGCACGGCTCTCCAGTTTTTCAATTCCTGTTTAATTTTGCTCATAAATATCGAGAAAAAGCAAGTCGGGAAAGGCAGGGACCGGGTGCTCCACGCTCCGTTCGCAGCCCCGCGTTCCGTTTGCAGCCCCACGCTGGTGAGAGCTCAGAGGTGCTGCATCATCGCAGGGTGCTTGGCCAATATTGGCTGTGACTGAGGACAGTTGTAGAGCCACCGATGCCCTCGGCCTCTCCAAGAGCTGGAAGCACCCACCTTGGTGGAGAATATCTTATATAAAGCCAATACTTTAAGGGGAGATACTAAAAAATCTGGGTTGTGTGCTTTATCAGGGGGATGGTGCTCCTGGTAGTTTTTCATCATAGTATGGGGAGGTACAGCTCCACGGTACCTGGATGATAAACCCCTCTGCATTATAACCATCCTCGCCCTCTGAGACGTGCCCAGCTCGTCTCCCCCTCCCCGCAGTTTCGCTTCCTCCGCCAGCGGTGTTGATAGCCCGTCGTAAAACCCGGCGCGCGCAGCCCACGTACGGAGCACCCAGATAACAACTCTAAAAGGGGTTGATCATTTACTGGGAGCATAAACACTCCCAGATGCCCAAAGCCCCCCTTGGGTGCCAAAACAGGGGTGATTTCCACCATGCCCAACCTGACGGTGCAGCGTCCTGGGGAAAACAAAGCTCAGGCTGACAATGTTGTTTTTCTCCGCAGCAACATGCGGGCTTTGGCTGCGGAGAAGCCTCAGTGGGATGCGGGGTGGCAGCCGTCGGGCAAGATCCTCTCGCTGGACAGGCAAGGGGCCAAGAAAGTGCTGGAGATCTACGTCAGGCGTTCGCTGAGCTGCTGCGAGAAGTCGGTGGAGGCCAAGAAGACGCTTCAGGAGGGAGACAGGAGGAGGAAGGCAGATGGGCTGCAACGGTCGAAAAGCGACTTCTGCAAGTATTCATATGCCAAACTCAGCCCCAAGAAGGACCAGGAGGGATCCAAAGCAGCGGACCTGGAGGATGAGAGCAAAGCTCTTGGGGAAGTCCTTAAAGAGAAACTAGAGCCCAAGAGGAAAAGCACAAAAAACTCTTCCCATGGCAAAACCCAACACACCTGGTTCAAAAGTTTCTTAAATTTCCTCCTCAAGAGGAACCCTGAGGAACAGAAGGAAAATGCAGGGCAAAAAGCGACGGAGAAAGACGTCAAAACTCCTCACAGCTCCAAACCAGAAGGGGCTAAAAGACCTGGAGGGGACCTGGGCACGTCCCCGCCGCTGGGCAGGGTCCCGAAGAGGAGACCCAGCCTCAAGAGGGTTTTCTCCTTCAAGAAGCACACAGAGGAGGAGCGGGGAGAGGTGGCAGGCGGGGCGAGGGCCAAGCGCCCCAGCTGCCTTCCCCTGCGGCACGTCCAGGCACCAGCCACTCCAGGTGGGACCCCCACCACCCCGACCTGACCCTGACCCAACCCTACTGCCATCGGGACCCCTGTTGGGCTCCCTTTGGGAAAGCTAGAGTGTTTAGCGCTGGTTTCTAACCCAAGCATCCTCCTCCCGTTGCTGTCTGGGGTCTGGGGCAGGTTTGGGGGCTTCTGATCTCGACCTGCTGCCCCAGGAAGGGGTCAGTGTGCCCGTGCTTCGAGCACACATCACTGCTCTGACTTGTGGGCACAGCAAGCACCATCCAGGCACACGTTTCCACTCCCCAGCAAACAAGGCACGTGCTGGTTTGGTTTCAACCTGCATTCAAGACCCGAGAATAAACCTTAAGCCGCTTTTGATCTGCAGCGGGAAGGAGCGCGGGCAGCCGGCCGCTGCGGCACAGTGGGCAGAGCCCGCGGCACAGCCCTGTCCCAGCCCTTGCCCTGCTGAAAAGCTGCTGAGGGGGTTTCTGTGAAGCTTTGGTGGATCCAGGGCAAGCCGCAGCTGCTGGGTTTTGGCCCAGGGAGCGCAGCCCCCTTGTTCCCCGGTGGTCTGCACTAACCCGGGGTGGGCACCAGCACACGTGGACGCAGCCGCTGCTGCCGCTGCTTTTCCCTTTCAATCAACAGTCACCAACAAAAAATAATCCTGACTTCGGAATACCGGCTTTTCTTCCAGCGGACGTGGAGCAGCCCGACGGTTACTACGCACGAGTCTCAGAAGAGATCGGGCTCATCGTGCAGGGCAGCGAGAGCCAGGGGAGCAGAGCACGTGGACGTGGGGAGCCACCACAGCCGGCCGGCGCCGATGGGCTCGGTGAGTGTTGCCCTTGCAAGGGCTTCATCGCTGGCACCTCTGGAAAACATCTGCCCGGGGCTTGTCCCCATGCAGAGCCAGCATGAACCCCAAACCCTCCTTCGATCCTGACCCAGGGGTGACGTGACCTGAACAGGCATGTGAAGGGAGATTTTCAGCATCACCGCTTGTCTGGGGAGCGAGAAATCCAAAGGCAGGAGGGGGTTTTTACTGGCTGAGGATAACGAGTCACTTGGCGATAGGCTGAAAGGGGGTTTGGAGGGATGGAGGTGGATAAACATTGCTCAGGGAATTTTTCCTGGGGACTAAACAGAGCATCTGGGTGCGATGAGGCTTGGAGAAAGGGCTGGAGGTAAGCTGGGCTCTCCCTCTCTCTGCAGATGAGGCCATCAGGAGGATCGTGGCCCTGCTGCAAAGTGCAGGAGACGAGCTGGACAGGCAGGTGAGCTGGGGGTCAGCTGGATGGGCTCGAGGGGCTTTGGGCCAAGCTCTGTGTTGCTGCACAACAGCAACACCACCGGTTTCCCTGCGCAGGGGAACGCTCAGGAACATCAAGGAAACGGTGTCTTTTAATTCCCCGACGGGGTGTGCTCGTGGCTGTCTGCCTGTCCTCCCTCCGCTGCAGCCCCAGCGCGAAGGCGTCAACACCCGGTGACGCACCGAGTTATTCGCTCGTAACGTACGGTCACTTGCTTCTCAACCAGGTGAGGGAAGACGCACGGCTGCGGATGTTCTTCAGAGACATGTCCTACAGCTCCTTCAAGAACCTGGCCGACGCCTACGTCCGCAAGGAAATGACGGCCAGCAGACCCGACGTCAACCCTCAAGAGATCCGCTTTGCCTTCGCGGTGCACCTCACCGCCAGGGTGGCCGGCATCTGTAACCAGGCAGTGAACAGGATCATGGGCTTTGGCACCCGCTACCTGGAAGATTCCTTTGTGCCCTACAGCAAAATTCTCCAGGTAGGGAGGAGGACCGAGGCGGGGGCTGAACTTCCAGCAGCAAGTTAGGGCAAGGGGTGTAGTTTTAGGGGACCGGAGGACCGGGGTGGGTAGCAGGTATGCTGGCTTGTACTGGGCGGGGTGGCTGGGAGCTGGGTCTTGCCCCAGGCTGTTTGGGCTGTAACCGCAGCTTTCCTCAGGGCAGAACTTCCTCCTAAACCCATCTAGAAGACCAACAGCACCGGGTCAGCTTGGGAAGGGACCTCACAGAGTGTTTTCTTCTGTCTCAGCAAAACAGAGAGAAGTTCAGCACAGACAACTGCGAGAGCCCGGACTGAGCCGGGCTGCGCCGAAGGGCCGGCGCTGCCCGGGGACCCGAGGATGCAGAATTACCCATGGGGAGACAGACCTGCGGCCAACCTGGATGCGGGGTGATGGTCTGAGCAGTGGATTTAAGAACCTTCTACGGAACCCCACAGCGACAGCCACATAGCGTGGAATGCTTAAACCCCGCCTGGCTGGAGGCAAAGATCTGTCCATCAAACAATGCCCCAATTTCAGCCTGTCTCTGCTTTTTAGCTCTTGCCAAGTGCATGGGTTGGAGCTCACGGTTTGTTTGTGTTCATGTATTTATTTACCTGGTCTGTGAATGTACAAAACTTTTGTAGCTTCTGCTGTCAGCCAAGCGTCCAGTTCAGGGGGAAAAAAAAACCCTAGAACTCCAATAAATTGGTCCCTAAACAGCAGCCAGCCCTGTCTAATGGTGGTGTGTACAGCCCTTATATGTGGAATAACTTCTGCTTTATATATAAATATATATATTATACATACATATAATACACGGAATATATATATTATACACGGAATAACTACAGCCGTCGTGGGCTGCTCCTTTCGAGCGCAGCGGCACAAAGGCAGACTCACAGCAGACCCACGGTGTGGTCCTGCCATTTTTCCCTATTTATAGCCGTTCCCTTCCCAGCAGAAGGAGATTTATTAGCCAAAGCAGCTTGATCTGACACCAAGAGCCGGGCAAAGCCTGCTCCTGAGCGGCGCAGGAGCTGCCCTTGCTGTCGCTTTCTCGAGGACCGAGGGGATTTACAGCTGCCAGGGTCTCACCTACGAGGTCTAAGAAGATGTGAAATGTCAAAGCGATTAAATTCTAATCCCTGGGAATGTTCCCAGCTAATCTTTGCCCAGACCCCTAAGTAATGCCACGGATTAAGGCAGCTCGGGGCCGGGGCGGGGGGTGATTGTCAGTGCTCAGGGCGGTGGCACCAGCAGGAGCATCTCCCTCGCCAGGGTTGGAGCCAGCCCGGGGTGAAGGTTGCAGAATTTTGGGGCTGGCAGCGTGCAAGAGGTGGGATGGTCTGGTGGGTTGAAGGTGGTGATGGTGGCAAACAGACCTGCTATGCTGGGGGTGACAGTCGCCCGTGGGCCACCGGCTCTGCCCGGCACCTCCTCTCCTGGAGGAACTGAACTTTTCAGTCCTTGTAAAACCTCAAGTAGAACAAAACGGGGAAGCAGAGCCCTCATGGGAAGGAAGCAGCAGCCCCTCCCCACCCAGACCGACATCCCCCTGTTTGCGAAACCTTTAAGGAAACGTTTGATGGAGCCGTAGAGGGTTGAGTCATGGGCTGCTGAAAAGCCCCAAGGAGGGGGATCCCTTGCAGGGGCTTGTCTAGTTTAGCCCAGCATAATTAGAACTGTGAAAAACATCACGCCCCGCTCCGGCGATGCCAGCAACAAGCACGGCACCAGCACCAGCACCCCGTTTCCTTCTGGCCAGGAACCAAGCTGGGCGACTTTTACTGTGGGGGAAACCGAAACTGCTCTCTCCTGTTTGCAAACCACCCCGACGTCCCCGCTCCCTGCCCGGAGCCCTGGAGACTGTGCTGGGGTGGTGACCGGGGCAGGGTGACACGGTGGGGACCCGGCGGCAGCATCACGCGATGCCCCTGTTTTGCATCTGAGCTCGTGCGCTGCCAGGTGCAGGTTGGGATTTGCATGGAGAAGAAGAGAGTTGTGCCTCTTCCCCGAATTCCCGGAGGACATCATGACCCTTGGCGCATGGCACGCGCCTGCCACCCCACCTCCTTCTCTTGCCCTTGTCCTGCTATCAGGGCTGCACCGAACATCCTCCTTCTGTGGTCTGAGCTCTCCCCACCCACCAGAGCAGCGGTGCTGGGAACACAACGAGCAAAACCTGCACAACCCTTTGCACAGGGGGGCTCCTGGTCCCAAAGAACCACCCCCTAAAGCAGGGCTGCTGCTCCGGCCCGGTGTGCTGGGCTGCGGTGGGGAGCGGTGGGGAGCAGCACCCCGTGGCTAGTGGCTCTCAGAGCCCACGTCCCTTCTGTGAGCAACTGCAGCGTCTTGGCTTAAACCCTTGGTTATAGAATTGAGACCCTGATATTAAGAAGGTATTAAAGAAGGGCAAGTTATTAGCCCCGGGGTTTTGATCGGTTTCCAGCTCTTGGTATTACCTTCAGCCCTCCCTAAACGCCGGGCTGTGTCTTCAAAGAGCTAAGACAGCTTCCTGGGATGGAAATCTCCGGGATCACGGACGACCGCCATCTGGGCTCTGCTCCTGCCCAGGCGCAGCCCCCTGCCCGCCCCGGGCTCCCTGGGAGCTGGGGGCTCTTCTCCCGAAAGCATCTCCGGCTGCTGCTGGGATCTTGCGTCTCCCAAGGCATTAGTCCGCCCTAATCCCGCTTTGCCGTGCCGGGCGGGGAGGGGGGGGCGGCTTAGAAAATCAGCCTGGCACTTAATGAGCCAATTAATGCGGAGGATGATGACAGGGTTTCATCTCACGGGAGCGTGGCAGCGGGCCAGGAACGATGCTGGCTCCTGGGATGCTGTCCTGGGGCCTCGGTGTTCGCAGCGGGTGAGGGTGTGGGGCGGATTTTGCATCCCCCCCCCCCCCCCCCCCCACTCGGAGAAGCGGCCCCCGCCCCGTAATTCACTGCGGGAGATGCTGTGATGTGGCCGTGCACCCCCTTGGCCGGCAGACCCCCAAGGCACCTCCCCAAAGCCCAGCTCCTGTGGGGCTTTGAGGATCTGAGCACCCGTGATGTCCTCACAGGTTGGAGTGACGACTCTGGGGGTGCTGCCCTCCCCTCGCCAGGTCAGACGTCTCCTGTCCTTCCCTGCACACGGACACTCGTCCTCTTGTCCGCCTGCCCTGCCCCTCTCCTGGGGCTGGCCCTGCCTCGCTGTGGGGCTTGGCGGTCCGCTGGGCTTTCTCCTTGGTGGGCACCTTCGCCGGGCACCTCCAGCTCCGCTTGCCTGGGGATGGCACTCAAGGTGCTCCTGGAGCGCCACGTTTTGTGGCGAGTCCAGCTCCTATGAGGAAGTTGTCCTCGAGCCATGCACTGGGTGGAGAAGCCTGTTTCTGCAGGTCCTACGGGCTCATTTACACCTTTCCTGACTCTTGGGCTCCACCGAGGAGGTGCAAGTGCTGAGTGAAGCAGGAGCACCCTATGCCTCTTCCATGTTGAATTCCCTCGGCCCTGATGGAGTTGCTGGCAGAGTCAGTGCCCAGGGAACGTGGAGACGACCCCTTCCAGCGCGCAAACCCTCCGGCACCTCCCGTGCACTCACCTGTTCGGTTCCCCTCTCCACATATCTTTGACCCGACAGCTCGCTCCTGCCCTCCCAGCGTCCCGGCGGCAGGCGCTGAGGCCAGCCCTGGCCACGGTGGGGTGCGCAGGCAGCGACCACCCGCCGATGGGCAGCGACCGGCAGAACTGCAACCCAGCGACACTGCACATCGAGGAGGGGTCTGTGCCCCCGGGTATCGTGCAGGACACAAGTCTGGCCGTGGGGGGGCCCGGCGAAGGCTGGAGAGGCCAAGGAAAAACGTATGAGAATCTGGGGTGAACCAGCCTCGCGAAGGCTGAGCCAGGCTGCTGGGAGCCTCCCAGCGTCCTGGCCAGGCTGGTGCTCCGACACGGGATGAGAAATCCCCCGTGAGCCTGTCTGCTGCTGCGGACGTGCTCCTGTATGTTTGCACACACCAGCGGGATGTGACAGACGCAATATTCCCCGTATTTATGTTTGCTGGATGTGTTTGGACAACATTATTTAGTAATATTTAATAAATACATCTGTTGAAAATGGCAATTTCTACCGTGCGTGTTGGCAGCAGCTTTAGGTTATTCAGGCTGGAAAGCCGTAAGAAATCTCTTGAATCTCTCCCTGGATTTTAACTGTCACCCAGCCAAGGACGACAGCCCGAAGGCAGTTTGACTTTGGTTCCGTAACCGCGGATTTGGGGAACACGGTGCTGCCGCAGGCACCCTCCCAGGTGCGGGGCGGGGAGGAGAGAAGCCAACCCTGCTCCTTGTTTATCCCCCCGAAGGGTATCCAAGAGTCAAGCAACGACAAGACCCTTCCAGCAGGGAGAAACAGCATCAATATTCCAAACCTAACCCGGCATAACGCCCTGTGTCCACCCCTTGTGTAACACCCTCTGCCTTTAAGTGTCTTACACAAGCCTTTTCTTGCCCGGCACTGAGCTGTGCCTAAGCCGGGATTGTCGGAGAATCCTATTTAGGAAAACACGCCTGATGAAGAAAGCACGAAGCCAAGAGGGAATTTGGCGGGGAGGTGTCCAAGTGTGACGGGCACGGTGATGCGGGGTCCGTCCCCGGGAGGGCTTCTGGGGCGCTCCAGATCACTTGGCGTAAGAGAGGAGCCTTGATCGAGCCCCGAGCATCTGAGCTGGCTGTGGTCTAGGATTACAAGAGCTGTTTTGATCAGGGGAAAAATTCTGTTTTTAGCACAGGCGGCAATTAAAATAGCTTGTGAATCTAAACGCCTCGGGGAGCTGTCATAAAAGGAGGGAGAAAATCCATCTTCTGGACTCCTCTGCAGGCAGAGATGAGCCAGGAGGACGCAGAGAAGAGAGCTTGAGGTTCACCTGGTGGGAAAGGACAGCCCGCAGCATCGAGCCGGATTTACCAGTTTGCTCTCAAAATGGCTGAGGAGGATCTCCAGGGTGCGAGCACCCGTTTCTCGCTCTCCTTTTCGGGCAGTGGCTTCCTCGTCCTCTACCAGGTCGGGGTAGTGCAGTCCCTCCTGGAGCTGGCTCCCGAACTCCTCAAGTCCGCCTGCAAGGTCTACGGGTCGTCCGCCGGCTCGCTCATCGCCGCCGCCGTGGTGTGTGGCGTCGGCCTCGGTAAGACGATTATTGCCTAGATTTCCTTACACAGATCGTTTTATTTCAGAATAGAAATAGAGGAGCTAACGCCTTGAAGCACTGGTGGGGACGTGATGCTGGTATAACTCACGTCACTCAGCAGGCAGAGAAGAAACCTGCAGATGTTGCCACTTTTGGCAGCTGCTCTGGAGCAATTTTGGGTGGTTTGAGATGAAGAGAGCCGGTTGTTACCGTGCGGGTGTTGTGTCAGGTGGTCGGGTAGATCCTGAGTGGGTAAATCTGGATGTCCCTCTATTTTATTGGCTCACTTTCCTGCTCCTGCTGAAGGAGCGGGTCTCCTCCTCTTCTGCTACGAGGTCTAAGGAGCACCGAGATGCGTCCCGGAGCAGGTCTGCGCTGCCGCGGTGGGTGGATGTGCCCGTGTAAAGCCCCCTCGTCCCCTATGGATCAGGTCCCTTGGCATCCTTAGCCACGCAGGGACCCGGGTGGCAGTCACCTGGGTACCTCGAGAGCTGACAGCCCTGCCTGCATGTTCTTTGGGTTGTCCCACTCCGCCTTCCCAGGATAAGGGCAGATGTGGCACAATCCCTGTTTCCAGGTAGCGGAGCACCTTTCCCCTTGGCAAAGGACACGCCTGGGGGAACTGCAGTCCCTGCTTCAGCCCGGGGCTGGTTTCTCTTATGCTGCCAAAGAGGTTTTATGCTGGACCTCTTTGGACAGAGTGGGAACGGGCCCGCCTAGCAATAAGATCCTCTATGTGCAGAATTAATTCAGAGCAGTTCATCCACTTCTAATAATCACATCCTCCCAAATTTCCAACTGGTGTCTGTCTGTAAACAAGCGTACACAAGACTTGAGCCTTTGAGGGCTGATCCAAGCCCCGCTTCAAGCAACGGGGACAGTGAGGAGGAGCGGGGCTTTCAGGGTCCAAATACTGACCGAGGCAGCAGGGAGGAAACGCGCGGTTCCCGAAGCCCCTGGTGGATGCTAAAACCACTCTGCTGGAGCTAAGAATTAATTCAAAACTGTGGCACATGGATTTGGACAGAGCAGGAAGGAATGTTTCTGCCCACGTGGGGATGAACCCCTCTACAAATCAGCAAAGGCCCCCAAACCTTCCTCTCTGGTTCCTCCAGCTGGTGTAATGGGATGGAGCTGGAATAAACCAGCTCGGTAACTGCTCTTGCTGCAGGCACCAGTGCTGAAACGGGGGTTTGCTTCACCGGGGGTGGCAGTACCATCCACTTAGAGGTGCTGAGATGTTCTCGTGCCCCAATCACCCTCCTCAAGGGCAGAAAAGACCTTTCGGGCAGTGATGGCTCTGGTTGAGCTTCTACCAGGGAGAATGAATGTGGCACAAACTCTGTAACTTCTCGTTGGGGAGGACTGGGACGAAGAGAGGGTTAAAGGTGTGCTTGGCTCTGGTGGCATGTCCCGTGGGGTGGCTGCGGTCATGGACCTGGCCCCTGTCCTGACCCAGGCTGGGTGAGAAGCTCAGATCTCCGAGCCAGTCTGCCCTCTGCCACCCCACAGGTCACCTCCTGGGCACATGCTTGTCACCAGCAAGCTGGCACAGGTGGGGACAGGCATGGCATTGCATGTCAGGGTCATCCCTCGCTCACCTCGAGTCAAAGCCCCATCCAGAGCCAAGCCCCAAAGCTGGGGTGGGCTCTCACCCCCCACCCCTCAGCCTGCCGGTAGTTTCTCCGGGTTTTCCCCCATTCCCAGAGCACGGAGCAGCCAGACAGTGCACCGCAGGTGATCACCTGCCTGGGGTGTCTCCGGCTCTTTCAGCATCCCTGACGACCCTTCGTGAACCCGCCAGGCGTTAATCGTGACACCACATGGCCTGAGCATCCGCTCAAACATTTATAACCCCTCTTAATACCTGCGTGGCTCCAGCTGCCTTCAGGACAGCCCATCTAATCCATCTGTCTGTCCAGGATTTTACAGCACTCTCACGAGACAGCCCCAGAACCTTTTTCCCCTACAAAGCCACAGTGCCAAGGCATGGCCGCGGCTTTGTGCCGTGCAGGGTCCTGGGGAGCCCACCCAGGCACCAGGATGGCTCTGTGCAGCACTGGGGCGGCCAGATGAGCTTTTTGCTGCAAGGGTTTAACCCTCTCGGTGGGGTGTTACCCCTAAGCAGAGGGGGTGGGGGTCTGCCCCCATTCCTCACCTTTGAGCTGTCCCAGCTCCCTGTGTGTGAACCCAGAGGTGGGAGGCAGGAAGGCGTCATGCAAGTCACGTTGGCACCGACAACTCGGTGTCTGCAGCGGTGTCCCCCTCCCCAGGGCTCTTCAGAGCCCTCCCCTTATCCCCGGTCAGGCACACCTCGAGCGCCCATCTCCGGGGATTTCCCCGGTGGGCTCATGCGTGGTCCTGTGAGGACACCATGGGAGTGATGTCCCCTCTTCTGCCCCACCACCACGTCCCCCATTAGAGCAGCGGTATCATCCCGGGGTTGACACAAAGCTGCAAGAGGCTTTATTTGGTGGGAGTGTAAAAACCCAATAGGGCGGCAGGGATGTTCACTTTCTCTCTGTCTTTTTGCCCCACTGTGTCAGATGACCTCAAGGAATTTTTCTTTGCCATGGCAAAAGAAGTCAGGAAAACCATCCTGGGCCCTCTCTCGCCCAAGTGCAGCTTGCTGGCCAACATCAAGACTGTTCTGCAGCAGATGCTACCAGAGGACTCCTACCAGCTGGCTTCGGGGCGGCTGCACATCTCGCTGACGCGGGTGGCAGATGGCCAAAACGTCATGGTCTCTGAGTTCAGCTCCAAAGAGGAGCTCATTCAGGTAAAGGGACCTTCCTCAGACGCCGTAGGAAGATCTCTACCTCCTGCCTGGGGTGGAGATGCCTCAGCGATGATGACTTTAACTGCGCTGTTTTCTCCCAAGATGGGGACAGTGTCAGGAAGCTCTGCCAGAGCTGTGGTCCCACCATGAGGCTTGGAGGGAGGAGGGAAGATGTTAGATCCAGAGTCAGGCAGGAATAAATCATGTTCAAAAAGCTGATGCTGACATGTTGGGCGGCTCTAATAAGTGCCAACGGCTCTTCGCAAAGAGCTGTGTTAATGCTAACATGACCTCTCAGCTTTCTGGGCAGGCGTCTCCTTGGCCAAGTCCCATTGGCTGTAATTTTCCTCGTTGCCTCAGCGCTTTGCTGGGAGGAAAGAGCTGGACAAAGTGTTTGTGCTGTCAGACAAGCAGCAGCTGATTAACCAGTAAACGAGCTGCTGGGGCAAGAATCCCCGGGTAAAACCCTACAGAGCTGAGCAGGAGGTCGTGGGCTTGCTTGTCCCAGGGGAGCAGCGGAGGATGGCAAGTCCATGGAGCTGTTGGCGTTCACTCCGTGGCGCCTGCCCTAGGTCAAGGCAGGAGTCTGGGGTGCTCATTCCCCGCTGATGGGATTGGTGGACAACGGTTGTGAACGGCCCAGCAGTGGCTTTATCACTGCCAAATCGCAGCAGAGCGAAACCACATCGTGAGGGTGTCCTGGGTTTGTCCAAGGACCCACATATGTGAAGAACGACCCCAAAGCTCCCCCTCGCCACCGTCAAAGGGAGCGTTTGGGCAGTGACCTGCAGCAGCACAGCTCCAGCACTGCTGTAAAAATAACAGACCAAGTGCCGTGCTCTGCTCCAGAGAAGTGTCCTGACTGTACCGCAATGAAATGTTTTTCCCTCCTCGACACTGTCCTTCTCGATGCAGACAAATGAGGAGCCCAGGTGGTCCCGCCAGCCTGGCTCCCGTTGGGCTGCCAAGCCTGGCAGCTTTCGTCCGGGAGGGCTTTGACAGGAACACTGACTTCTGCAATCCCTCTCCTCCCCCAGGCCCTCCTCTGCAGCTGCTTCCTTCCGATCTACTGCGGCTTCATCCCTCCGTCCTACCGAGGCGTGGTGAGTGAGGCTTCCGATAAAACACGGGCTCCAGCAGCACGTTCCCGGGTTTGAACGTCGCAGCCCCTTGCGCAGAGAGGGATATATATAAGTCTAGGCTGCTGCTTTAATTAATGGGGGGTGATGAAGCCTTGCAGCTCGTTCTTCATCCCACCCTGAGATGGTAGCTGGGTGGAATCGCCATCTGGAGAGCCCTCTCCTGCTTCGCCTATGGACAGGACCTGCATGACTAGGTCCTACCCTGCAGATCTCCAAAGTGAGACGGGAGGACGCCCATGCTCGGGGCTTTGACACACAACCCCTGGGCAGGCTCTGTCCGCAGCGCAGATGTCCTCCTTCGGTCAGGTGGAGACTTGCACGGCGGAAGCACCACAGGTCCGTGGGAGGATCCTCCCCCAACCACGCGCACAATCAGGTTCTGCAAACCTCCGCAGAGAAATCAACATTTTGGGGCTGGCTGGTGGCTGACCCTCGGTGAGCACGCGCGGATGGACCACGGAGCGGGCTGACAGCAAAGCCATGCTACTAGATCGCAGCCGTCAGAGAGCTCGAGCCTTGCCTCGGCTCTCGTTGGTCTGCGCTGACTGAGCCTATTCAGTCCTGGGGTGTCCGGCCGGATCTCCAGCTCAGCCGCAGCCCCAGACCTTGCCCACAGAGCACATGAAGTCTGCAGGACCCGCAGCCCGGTGGCGTGGCTGGGCGAGGCTCCTCCGCGCTGGGATTTCACGAGCATTTAACTTGACCAGCCGCAGTCCTGGCAACCTCAGATCCCACCGAGGCAGGTGGCAAATCCAGATTCCTCCTGGAATACGGCCGCTGACATTCTCCCTGCTCGGGGACTGGCGGGTGGTTATCAGATGCAGGAGCTCCACTGCCTGGGCTCAGGACTTGAAATCCATATGGCACGGGACGGTCAGGGCTGCTTGCGTGGGCTAACAGCTGCCCAAGCAGCCTCACACAGCTCTGTGAATGACAATATTTGTATTTCTATGTTAAAAGCCGCTGCGGCTTATGGCACAAAGCAAACCCTCCCTCTGCTCTGCCCCCGCAGCGGTACGTTGACGGAGGATTCACCGGCCTGCAGCCCGTCTCCAGCCTGGAGGAAGCCGTGATCACCGTGTCCCCATTCACCGGAGAGCTCGACATCTGTCCGCGGGATTGTCCTGCCATCTTCTTCTGTTTCCAGATCTTCAACGGCAGCATTCAGATCTCCATAGAAAACCTCTGCAGGATCAGCTACGCCCTCTTCCCACCTAGCACCATGGTAAGCCCACCAGGTCCTCCGCCCTGCTGCATGGGGGTTAATGCTGGACCTGCCTTCCCAAGCCCTAGGGTTCAGCTCAACCTCCACCGTTAATTAACCAGATTTCAAGGTGAGGGGGTGGTTCCTGCTGCTTTTGCAGGGCTTTTCTTTCGGTGGACGCTGCTGATGGGTGACCAGCCTGGGTTGGGGTCCACCCTGCTCTGATGACCTGCAGGGGACCAGCGCTTTGGTGGCTGGAGACCAGCCTCTGCTTGCTGCCTTCCCACCCCTCCACCATCGGACTGACCCTGCCAGTGCCTGGATGGAGGCTCTTCAGTGACCTCAAGTGTTTCTCCTTGCAGGTCTTGAATGACATTTTCTCCCAGGGGTACCAGGACACCGCCCTCTTCCTCTACAGGAACAGTAAGTGGGACCCGCAGACCCGACGGGCACCTCCGAGTGCGACGCGCTGGCAGACACCAGCCCTTTCTTCCCGTGTCTCGCAGACGCCTTTGGCTTTAACTACAGGGACGGCAATTTCCGCTTCGCCAGCCTGTGCGGAAAGAATGACTTCGCGCCGTCCCAGCAGACCCGCTTGGGGCCGTGCAGGCGGGTGCCACAGTGCCTGACTCCCTGCTTCCTGCCAGGTAGAGCACCGGGGCACGGCTCTTGGGTCCTGGGGGCGGCTGCGGGCTGTGAGAGGAGCAGAACTCCGTTTAGGATTAGTGAGTTATTTGTAATAGTAAATATTTCCAGATCTGCAGTAGCTGTTTGCAAAGCTTGGTAAGAGCAGCTCGAGCTGGATTCTGGGCTTCGGTCCCTGGGCTGCAGCAAGAGTTGCTGGACAGGAGGAGTTGTTGTGTTTATTGGGTTGTTTCTCATCATCGGTCTTTATTTTGTTCTGTGTTGTCACCCGTGGGCGCAGGCTTGGCTCTGTGGAGGAAGGAGCAGGTGCCTGGACTGCAGGACCCGCTGTCGAAGGTCCTGCTGCAGCCCTACATGCTGCCAGCTTTCCTCAGGAAGGGGTAAGAACCTCTTGATCGCGGCATCGAAGGTGATCGCGATACAGAAGCCAGCAGTGGTGCCTCCCCACTGACGGGACATGGCGCGAGAGCAGCCCGAAGCCCGTGGGCGTCCCTGCGAGCCCCTGTCAGGGCGTGCCAGGGGTTGCAGCACCCTTCAGACGGCAGCTCCATGGGAGACACGCAGGGCAGCCGCCGGGGTGGTGCGGGCTGGCGGTGAGTCCCTCCCATTCTGCAGACCAGGGAAACTGAGGCACATCTACTGCATCTATAGGCGCATTGTCCCCTTCCTCTGCAGGGGATTGGGTGTTCCCTGAAGAGGAGCTCTCAGGGAGGGGGATATGGCCAGCAGGAACACCTCGGGATTGCTGAGTGATGTAAAGGGTGTTCCAGTGTGCACCGACCACTAACCCCTGCTTCCACTGCATTTACCGGTCGTTACTATCTGCCTCTTCATTGGGGTTCGCAGGCTGAAGAAGCTCTGGGGGCTGCTGGCAGGTATCAGCTCCATGGCCAAACAGCTCCAGAAGCTCCTCCAAACCGTGGTGCCTGGTTGGCGTAAGGTGGCCGTGGCCAGGAGGTGAGACGCTCAGGGGGAGGGAGGGCAGGGAAACCCCGGGGGGACCTCACCCATGGGTCACTGATGCTGAGTGTGGCTAAAGATTCCAAAGCTGGGGTAGCCCACCTCAAGAGTAGCCGATTTTTGTCCCTGTGATGTTACTTATTTAGTGACATCTGAAAGAAGGGATGAACAAGCTCAGTGCTGCTCCCCCACGGCAACGTATTCTTGTTCCAGAGCGTTTACCTGCCGGGCTCCTCCTAGCAGGACATCAGGCAGGTTCCCCAGGACCCCCAGAGCTGCTTTGGCACTGAGCTCTCAACGATTCAAGGCTTTTAAGCCGTGGCACAGACAGCTTTTAAGTCACACCTCCCTAAACCCTGCTCGCGAGTCCCTTCTCGCGCAGCTGGGGACGTGGCCAGCACTGAGGGGTTTCACACCGCAGGCAGCCACACGGTTCCTCTGCTGTGGAACAGCCCTTCAGCATCGAACGTCCCTGGGGCGGCTCGTCCCCGTTGGTTCCTCAACCCTGACTCAACTCGTTCCCTGCTTGTTCCCACAGGTAACCATCCTGGACAAGCCCTGCAGGTCTCCAAGGCCACGCGGTTCTGCTGCCCCGGCAAGCGGCGGGCGACCCCAGCGCTCATGACACACCGAGGCTGATGGCTTTTTCTGGGATCTTCTGGGGGTGGTTTGCTTTCACTTGGGGAGAAGCGCCGGCGTTTGTTGCCGGCGCTGCTGCCGCAGTCTCCCTGCCCAGGCCTGACCTGCTTTGAATGTGACAGCCGAGGAAAAGCACCACGGTGCTGCACCCGCCACCGAACCGCAGTCGGTGCAGGGCAAGCCCAGGCGCCTTCACTTGCGCGTCCGTGCAGCCCAGCCACCCCGCTGGCTGCTCACCAGAGCACCCTCCCCTGCTTTAATACACGTTACAGGCATTTACCAGGAAATGTCACATCTTAAGTGTCTTCCTCCCACTCAAAAACTTTCAGAGATTCATCAAACAGAAAAGAGGGAGAGAGAAGCCTTGGGAGCATCGCACCGGGCAGGAACTCATTGTTGTCCAGTTCCCTGAAGCTAATTGCCCAATTACCCACGTCCCCTCGCAGTCTGCCCCTCCTGCCCGTGGAGGCACATTTGGACCCCTCTGAACCCACAGCTCAACCTGGCCTTGCTTCAGAGCACCGCAGTCTTGTGGGCTGCATCTCCTCCTGCTCCAGGGGAGCTGACATTTCACAAAAACACCAGCTCCTCTCACGCAATTCTCTGTAACTCGCTGCTGCAGACAGCGTGGGGTCCAGGCAAACAGCCCTCGCCTTGGTCTGTACCTGGAACCTCTCGGCAGCGCTCCATCACCCCAAACACATCCCACGTGCCAGAGGCTGATGGATTCGCTCTCCCCCAACCCAGTCTCCCCCGTTTGTTGGGTGCCGGTGGGCAACAAACGGATCACGACAGCACGAGCTGGTTATAGGAATCATTTAATTGCACAAAGGGAAAAGGCACAGGGGGAAGTTTCACCCGAAGCGCCCTGGAGACTGCGGGCAGGGGTGTGGGGAACAGCTGGAGGCTGCACTGATGCAAACGGGCTCGAAGTTAACTCTGAACACTCAGCGAAAGGTTAGTGTGAGATGTTCTGTTAGCTCTGCTTGAGATCAGCCGCCTGGGGATGTTCTCTCTGCCATGAGCTTGCTGAAAGAAACCTGGATGCTACTTTGCCTTGGATCCACGCTCCTGCCTTCCTTCCACCCTGGACGGAGCCGCATCTCTCAGCCCCCGCAGCCAAAGCTGCGCTGCTCACAGCCACCTCTGGAGCTGTGCCTGTGTTCCTGTCATGGGTGGAAGTGGAGGGCACAGGGGCACCCACCGCTCCCCGGGCAGGAGCAGGGCCGGTCAGCCCCGCAGCTGCCTTCCCTCACACCGTACCTCTGCCTTCCCTTCCCACAGCAGCTCTCCTGCTCTCCCCAGCAAGCACCAGCTCCTCCAGGCAGGCTGTAACCATTTCAGCCAGCCTCAGGCACTTCCATTATCCCTGTTCAAACAGGAATTAAAATCCCCCCAAGAAAAGCCTCACATGGCAACAGGACACCCACATCCACCGAATTTGTCTGCAAATCTCAACCACCAACAGGAGCCCAGTTAGAGCTTCCCAGTGCCTCCCACCCCCCGCACGGTGCTCGGTCCTAAAAAGTTTGCAAACTTTAACAAAAAACAGCTGACAAGGAACCCCCAAACCAAAAGGGTCACAGCCCAGAGTCCTGCCCCAAACCTGCAGAGCTGGGTCAGGTAGAAGGATTTAATGGTTCCCCGCTCCTGTCAGTCTTTTGCTTTACGAATTCCCCATCTTTTCAAGCACGCCCACATGATGCCATCTCCTGTGCTCAAGCTTGGAGCTAACGGCAAAAGGAGGCAACAGAGAGAGGCAAAGTTTGGGCTGCAAGCTACTCTCTCTCTTTAAATCATGGACTGGGGCCAAAGGCAGCAGCAGGGTCAAAACTGCTCCTCTGTCGCTGGCATGGCCTTAGAGGGAGTAAAACCATGTTGGTCAGTCTGAGACACATCTGGCTGTTCTTGCAAGACAAACCAGATTCAAACATGTGACCAGGGCTGAGTCCCTCCCTCCTGTTCTCGAGAGGGAAACATGGTAAGCAGTTTTGATACCTTAAACCATTGTCCTCACGCCACTGTCCTCGTTCTCGCCCTGGTCTGCACTGAACTCTGCAGGGACGTGAAGCCTGAGGCATGTGGGATGAGAGTCTGGAGACAATCCAAGGCAGGAGGAGGTCTCCACAGCTCATCCCACTGCAGACCTCGTGGGATGGGGAGTCCTGGGTCCTCACCCACACAACTAAGCCCAATGAAGATGAACACACCTCCAGCCCTGCCTGTGCCTCTGGTTGTCCGGGTGCCTCACCTGCCAGACTCTGCTTTGAGCCTAGATACTGAGGAGGAGGCAACTCGTGGTGCAGCTGTGCTGGTGGGCACGTGGACAAAGAGGCAAAGCCCTGGGGTTAACCTGCACCTCCTGAGCCCTGCTGCTGTGCCGGCTCTGCAGCAGCAGTCATCCTTCAGAGATATTCTTACTCAGGCAAACAAGTGTGAGCTGTTGGCAGGTTTATACCCTTGTGTGTTTGGTAACATCAATGATATTACGGTATTGAGCAGATAAACGGTCAAACTGCCTTTTCCTGGCCTAGAGCATCATCAGGGCTTTTTCTGCCCAGAACTGAAAAATCTGATGTGCTTCTCTGGAGACTGAGAGCCCTGATTTACCTCTTGGTTCCTCTCTAGCCTAACAAACGAGTCTCCATTCTTTCCCCAGGTGACCTTAGGTTGGTGAAAACTGTTGCAGCAAACTAGAGACTGAGACTCCTGATAGCCCAGGGCCTGCCCAACCTCCAAAGAAACCTACAATGTTGCTTTCAAAAGCTCCATGTAGTTGAGACTGATGAAGCCTTTAAAGCCAGCATGGAAAACCAGCCCAGCCCAACACTGTCCTGCAGTGGGTCCCTTCCCATAGCTGGAGCTGTCCCGTTTTCAACGTCTTCGCTTTCATTTTATGTTCTTCAAGTGTTTATTTTTAGATATGGCACATGGTGCCGCTCCTGTTCTGTCCCCTTCATACCCCTCATGTGGTGTGGCCCTCTGAGGTAGAGCAGAACAATATCTGGGTTTTTTTTCTTTTTCCACTTTTCATTTAATTTATATGGCAACATTTTAAACCACCACCATGTTGGAAAAGCCGTGTAATTCTTCCTAAGCTGACCAATTCTGAAATGCTGAAAGACATAGAAAGAAAATACATAATAAAATGAGAGGAGGCATTGGACTCCACCACATACTTCTTTGTATTTCACTAGCAAGAGAAACTGGACTCTGAGGCACTGAGCGTTCCCTGGTGTTCTGTGTCCGCACTGGAAAGGGAGAGGACATTATTTTGCATAGGATTGCAGAAAATGACAAATTTTGGATTTAAACCTGCCTTATGTTGCTTAAAATGGATACAGATGGAGGTTTAACTGCAGCTCTGATTAGCTTTTCTTGCACTTAAGTATTTACACAGAGTAAGTAAGCAGAGGTTTTGATTTACTGGCCCAGCAAACCCAGCTCTGACCATGGAGACGCTGCTCCTTCCCTCACCCTGATGAAATGACACCTGGGCAGAACCTGTTATCACCTCACAAGGTGAGTAAACAGTTTTCTTCATAGAAAGAGCTAATTCTCCAAGGAGCCATAGCCCAAAGTCCTCAATCCTCACCCAAAACAAGCTCAGCACAAGGCTTCACTAATTCCCACTGACCCAAGAGGGGACTCTCCCATTCCTGATGTTCTCATCTACTGGAGCCTGCAAAACCCCAGCCAGCCTCTTTTGGCAGCAAGAGCCCTGGGCAGGTGTCACTTAGCTAACAAAAACTGATGGGGTAAAGGAAGTGCTGCTCCTCTACCTTTCCGATGGTGGAGAAGGTGGTGTGGAGCTTCCTCTTCCACTTCTGCTGCTGCCGGGATGGTCCCTGGATTCTCTTGGGTGACATCTCCAGAGTCTGTGGCTCTGGGATGAAGTACTTTTGTTTCTGGCTTCTGGGGCAAGGTCCCTTCGCCTTTCTGACGTGATTTATTGGCCAATCGAAGCATAAAGTCATCATCGAGGTAATTTATACCGAATGCACCTGATGGGAAGAGAATCCAGCTCTCACTGCTTGTTGCTCAACTGCCAGGTCTCCAGCAATGTGTGGCCTGAAAACAGGGGGGACAGATGACCACAGCGCCTGGATACTGAGTTGGTTTCTGGGTCAGGGATCACCAGACATCGCTGCTTCTTGCATTGGTAAAAGCCCACAAAGCACCCGAGCCTATGCTTCTCCTGCCTAGGTCCTGGGGACCTGCATTGCCTGGAAAGTTCTACCATGTCCATATGGCAGAGAAGAGGGGATCCAACGTCATCAGAGGGGAAGGGGTGAACAGGGAGCTTCAGGAGAGGCCACAGAGAGGATGAGACTCAAGTAATCCTGACAACGCCAGTGATCTCTCTGCTCTGGTCACTCTTAGGTGCCCTGGCAGCATCTCTTACCTTCTGTCAAGAAAACGTTTAAAAGAAGCACTCGACCTAGCTGCTCCTCACTCCCAATCACTTACTCAGTCTTTCTAAGAAGGAGACCGTGTCCTGGTAGCCATAGGTATAAAGCTGGTCCATAACCTGCAGGAAGGAGGTGGCAGTCAGGGCAGATGGACCAGCTACAGGGGTCTCATGGTTCTGGGTACTTGTACAAGGAGCTCACTTGAACTGAGGGAAACTTAAAAAAATACATTAAGCGGCAGATATTTCTTTCTGATATCCCGAAAATACAATCAAGGACTTGGAAAGTGAAGAAGGCAGCTGAGCCATCTCTGGGGCAGATGTCATACTCGCCAGCGAAACTAGACACTGTGATCGTGGCCTGGGACACGAAGTCGGCCCGCCATATTCCGAATTCCCCATCAATGTAATGCTAGGAGAGAAAACAAGGAACCCTGAGCCTTCCTCTTTTCAGAGAGGAGTGCTGTGTCACATGTACAAGCAATTGGGGTTTCCTTCCCACCCAGGCCCAAAATAGACTGAGCTACTGGGGCTACAGAGATCCCCACCCAGGGAACAGCCCTGATCACTGCCCTGTGTGCTTCGGGTCAACACCCACCACCTCCTGCCTTCCAGCTAAAACATTAATGAAGTTGGGGATAAGCGCAGCAGAAAGGAGCTGAGTTAACCCCATGGACAGGGTGAGGATGGACACTTGTGTGAGAAGATCAGTTCTGTCTGCAGTAGAGTCAAACTGTGGGGCCAAGGTTCAGTTCTTCCCTCCACAGACACTGTGTGGTCACAGCACCAAACAAGTTTGGTGGCAAAGGGGTATAAACATCCTTAATGCCACCAGTGGAGAAGGGACACAGGCTAAGTGGGCCCTTGGCCTGACCCAGGATGGATTCTCAAGACCACAAGGCTACTCACCACCCCTTGGTACTTAGGAGGGAAAAGTCCAAAATACAGCGGGATGAAGCAGCTGCATACTATGGCCTGTGGGGGAGATGGAAAGCACAGAGGTGAGCAAAGAGCCACCAAAACCAAGCCTTTGGGAACGGTGACTCCTCTGTGAATGCCAAAATGGGGACCCACAGCTGGGCTATTGGGCACCACTGACTACCGTGGACCAGAGCACGTCTGATAGCCACAGCCAGGGTGGGAGAGGCAGGAAGGTAACCTGTGAAATGCCTCATCTTGCTCCCTGCATACTCAGGCCCTGCAGATAATTCAGCCTGTAGATAATTTCAGCATGTGACCCTGTCTGGCTTCCAAGGGTGGCAAGGACAGAAATCTTGGCCTGCCAGCCCCAGGCTTCCCCTGTGGCTGGCGGGGGCACGGCTGGGCAGTAAATGTCACACATCTCCTCATGGAGAGCGGTTCCGGTTGCTCTCACCTGAATGAGGTCCTCCCTTGAGGCAAACTCGGAAACCACCACGCTTCTGCAGTCGCGCACACGGGTGAGGATAATGTGCAGCTTTCCAGACACCAGCTGGTGGGCATTCAAAGGCAGGTATTAGTTTAAGGTACTTCTTAAGATAGGAATGATTCTTCCTCCAAGCAACAGCGCTCCGTAAGAGTTTTCCATAATTTGGAAGAAGGCTGACTTCACGTCATCTAAAGCAAAGCAAAGCAATCATTCCACATCCCTTCTGTTACTATCTTTGTACTTTCTGGGCTGCATGTCCACCTGGGAAAGGGGCACTTTACCCTGCAGATAACTGTTCATAAAGAGCCATCATGTTCCTTAGGGCTGGAGCTCTCCTTCAGAGAGACCTTCAAGGTTCTCCAGTATTGTAGGAAGCAGAAGTATTTTGTTTTCTTTTCCCATTTCCCTCCATTTCCTCCACAAGACATCTTAAAAAATTTTTGGAGAAAGGAGAGAAAATTGACAGGAAGCCTTTGCATAACGTTTCCTCCCGTTGGCTCCCATCTACGCCCCCGGTGTATTTCTCAGCTCTGTGACTGTAACTTTCTTTTTATGTCATGCAACAGCAACGCTGATCCTCTCCCTATTCAGTACTTTTCCCCCACCTCTGCATTTTGGAAATCTTCCAAGAACCCCAAATGCCTTATTCGGGAGGGCACTTTTGATTCTTATATTAGAGACTCTCACCATTAATTCAAATTAATAAGATGCAATGACTTAGTTAATAACTAGAGTCTATTTTCTCTGTGCTGGTTAATTTACCTGTGTTTTCCACTCTTAAAGACATCACTGAAGTACGGAGGACTCAACCACTGATTAATGATAATTAAAAATAATTATCTTTGCAACTCCAAAATTTCCAGACA
This sequence comes from Bucorvus abyssinicus, assembly GCA_009769605.1. Classification (NCBI taxonomy): domain Eukaryota; kingdom Metazoa; phylum Chordata; class Aves; order Bucerotiformes; family Bucorvidae; genus Bucorvus; species Bucorvus abyssinicus. The sequence goes on from CM020055.1 coordinate 4,140,044, forward strand.
TCCAATCTTGTTAGACACGGAATAAATGGAAGAGCACAGCCCTTACCCATGTTACAGCCACACAGCCCAAGGGTAGCTACAACCGATCCCGAAGACGACCCGTAGACCTTGGAAGCAGATTTCAGTAAGTCAGGCGCCAGGTCCTGCAATGCAGCGAACACTCCGGTTTCATAGAATACCAAGGAACTGCAGCCCCTGAACAGTATTGAGAAGGGTCTCCCCTCATCTCCACTCCTCATCACCTCTGCTCACACCACGCACTCAAGCCACAAGAAAGCAGCTGCCCGGGACAGGGTGGGAGGTTTTGGAGCCAGCCAGTACTGAGCTGTGGCTGTTCCCAGCCTGCTGCTGTTTCTGATCATGCTCTTGCTGTCTTATATCTCTCAGTTTGACCGAGATCTCTATGCCCAGTGTTCAAGAGCAGTGGGCAGAAATGGATGAGGTGATGTCTGAACACCTCAGGCCACTCATCAACACACTGCAATGTGTTTGAAGGTGTGTCCTTCGCCGTAAAAGCCCCAGGCGGTGCGAGGGCCACGTGTCACACTGATGTCCTCGGGAAGCAGCCCAGGGGAGGTCAGCACAGCCTCAGCAGTGAGCTCTGCAGAGGGAAAAGCTGCTTCCCCAAGCTGATGGGCTGCCTTTAGTGGTACCCTGGGGCCCCAGTCTAAGTTTCCAGCCTCTTGGAAGCAGGAATCAGCAAATATTCCCTGGTGTACAAGAGCCTTGCGAGATGCTGCCTCAAACCATCTTGCCCCATTTGTAACAGGTTACAAGCCCCATCCCAGGGAGTGGACAAGCTGGAGAAGGTGATTGGATTGTTAAAGAAATCGCAAGGCAAGCTGCTCTAGTTTCACAATTTCAGGGTTTGAGTTTGTTTATAGAAGGGTAAAAATACAGTCCAGGTAACGACTCGAGGCTTAATCTGCCTCCTAAATGGCTGAGGTTTCAGTAGAGCAATGGGTCAAAAAAGAAGTAAAGAGGGGGAAAGAAAATCTGACACACACAGTGGTCTATCGATTACCCACCCAGAACTGCAAAGCCAACCTTAGCCCTGCAGCTTATACAAGACATTGGGAAAGGGCAGCCCTGAAAGCTGGGCAAGAGCAGGAGCAGCTGTCCAAGACAAACAGGAACAACGAGAGTGTGGACACGTTCTCTGAGATACAGGGAAATCTAGCCAATGTCTTCAGGTAAAAGGCTTCCAAAATCACCAAGGAGACACTTCTCTCCCTCTTGCTGTGTGATGAGGCAGCACTGGGTGAGTTTTGTAGCTGGACGCAGCTGTGATCTATGCAAGGGGGCTGCAAAGCAAACCCAGCGATCACATAGCAGCTGCTTTACTGGACATACTGGTTTCCTCTAAACCCCAAACTCGTTGTCTGAGCACTGTGGGCACAGTGTTAATCCAGCCCCAGTTCCACGTGTGAGCAGCATGCGTCACCACCCAGCTCCACCCAGGAGCCAAGCCACTAAGCTCCTTGCACTCACCCTGCGTGAGCTTTGCTGAGCCCGCCACTGAACTGCAGAGGAAACAGGGCAACAAAAAACTGAAGACTCGAGAGGAGAGGAATAAATATATTCCATGCCTGCTCAAGAGAACATACGCACTGGAAAGAATTTTCCGTATACCCTTTATAAGGAACCCCTAAGAATTAACTGCAATGAGAAGAGTCAATTCCAGGAGCTGCTGTGTGCCACTTCTCAGCTGCAAGAGGGATGTGGCATTGGAAACCCACTGGTCAGCCACGCAAAGGAAGCTCTTGAGATTAAGGAAAACTTTGATGCCCAACTTCAGGGCAAAAAAAATAGAGCCAGCCTTGCAGAAGCAACAACATTCCCCCTGCTTCAAACCTTGGGTTCAAGCCGTCCTCCCCTACGTCAGCAGCATGGGCAGGGAGCTGGACATGTGACGGTATTGCACCGCTTTCCAAACGCAGCCGGACAATCGTATTACCAAACCCACAGATCAGGCCATGTTTTAATCGCACCTCTGTGTTATTACAACAGTTTGTAAATCCATTTGTTTTAACTTCCTGCCCAGGATTGCAGCACCAAGAATTAAATAGTGTTTATAGCAGAAGAGTAGGGGGAAGCCAAGTCTCACTTGCCTACTCCATCTCTAGCAGGTACTGCTGCCTCTCCCTGTCTTTCCAACCCTTCAGCTGTCCCTAGGGTCTTTAAAAGGTGCAAGGAGTAAACAAAAACCCATAAAACACAGCCCCAGGCAGGCTTTGTGTCAGCAAGAGGTACACAGACCTCAACAGTGGGGTGTGTCACGGACAAGAAATTCAGGTGATCTTCAGAGTGACCCAGGTGGTGTAAAGAGTAATGGGGAAATCCTGCTGTGGAAATGCAGAAGCTGTTTCTTGTCCCCTCTCTGCACCAGGACAGGACACAGGTTGGGTTCATACCCACGTGACATTGATTTTTAGGGCAGTTCTTTTACCAGGCCAAACACTCTCAGGCTCTTTGGCCCGTGTCATGTCTCCATCACTGGGTTAGAAACAGCTCCTGGCAGAGGGACCCTGCTCATTTGTCTCATTTCTTCCTCCCAGCTTTGGGGACAAAGGCCTTGAGCAAATTGACCATCCGGAGGGCCATTCTGAAGCACTACTTCAGGCAGCCAAATGAAAAAAAGGAATCTGTGTGCATTTGCAAGATGACTGATGACACAGGGAAATACCCAAAATAGGACTTTTCGCCCTATGACATTAGAAGGAACCAGAAGCCAACCCAGCAGCCGAGCCAGGACACAGCAGGGAACAGGCTGACAGATGCCAGGAGGTTATCTCGACTCCCCAGTGTGGCAGATTTCAGCGTTGAGCTGACACCAGAGCAAACCATTTCTTTCACAGGGCTGTGAACCTCGGCTGCCCAGTTCTGGGAGTCCAGTGGTGTTCCTAACCCACATACAGCTTGTGAGGTGCGAGTCCTTTCAAGAGAAAGACTTTGAGGAATTAATTTCTGAGGAACAATGAATTACCTCACCGCTCTGAATCAGATGTGCTGTCTGTCAGACTTCAAGCGCCAGCACGTACCTTGACAAACACATTGAACGTGCAGTGGATGAGCTGGTACTGCAGAGCCCTGCAGGATTTAACTAGCTGGGAGCCAGAGCTGTGTTGTTGCTTCTCTTGCAGACCTCTGGGTGTCCAGAAATATCATCTCCTGCAACAGAGAAAAAAGGAAAAGCCATGTCCTGAATGCTTTTTCACTCGGCCATGTATAACATGAATTCACAGAATCGTTTCAGTTGGAAAAGTCCTTCCAGCTCCTCAAGTCCCCCTGTTCCCCCAGCACCGCCAGGTCCCCACTGACCCCTGTCCCTCAGCACCACCTCCACACAGCTGGGAAACCCCTCCAGGGATGGGGACTCCACCACTGCCCTGGGCAGCCTGGGCTAGGCCTGGACAACCCCAGCAGGCAAGAAATGGTTCCTCAGGGACAACCTCAACCTCCCCTGCAACAACTGGAGGCCGGTTCCTCTTGTCCTGTCGCTTGGTCCTGGGCAGAAGAGATCGACGACCACCTTGCTCCAACCTCCTGTCAGGGAGTTGTCAGAGCCAGAAGGTCTCCCTGGAGCCTCCTTTTCTCCAGGCTCAACCCCTCCAGGTCCCTCAGCCGCTCCTTGGCACACTTGTCCTCCAGACCCTGCACCAGCTTCATTGCGCTTCTCTGGACACACTCCAGCCCCTCAATGTTCTTCTGGCAGTGAGGGGCCCAAACTGAACCCAGGATTCAAGGGGTGGCCTCCCCACTGCCCCCAGCACAGGGGGAGGGTCCCTGCCCTGGTCCTGTTGGACACATCAGTGCTGCTACAAGCCAGGATGCCACTGGCGTTCTTGGCCACCTGGGCAACTGATGGCTTCTCTTCAGCTGCTGGCAACAAACACCCCCAAGTCCTTCTTCCCCCAAGCAGTTCCCAGCTGCTCTTCCCCCAGCCTGGAGCACTGCCAGGGCTTGGTGCGATCCCAGGGCAGGACCCAGCTCTTCGCTCTCTTAGACAGCAGTGCCCGGCTGCTCAAAATGCATCACCCTGGACAAGGAAGCTTTCAGCTAGGCAGGATGTTCAGGGCAAGAGGCAGAACTCAGGAGGGGCTAAGCTCAGCCAAGCTGTGTGCTGAGTCACCACCCAAAATGTCCTAACCCAGCCACACCTGCAGCAGTGCCCAGGACCCATCTACAAGCCCCATGAGAGAGATCCCTGACAGGGACAAACCCTGTGTGCGACCAGGAACCTGAAGCTGCTGCTGCAAAAAAGCACTTGAAAAAAAAGCTACTGACTGCAAGACATTGAGCTGGAGAGGGCTCACAGCTTGGCAGGAAAGTAAAGCTGCTGCGCTTCCAGAAGAGGGACAGACTCCCCCATGCTGTTAGAGGAGTCATTCCCTCTCTCTCAGGGTCAGCAGGGATTAGCTGTGGCTCTGTCACACATCCCAGAACAAGAAACTGCAGGTCCTGGCTTTGGTTTCACATTTACCTTAGCAAGACCATCCCAACACCAAAGGATCCACCAGCCTTGCCTACAGCCTGTGTCCTGCTTCCCCATGCATGAGCCTGGCCTCATCACCTGCTGATTCTGTTAGGAATCAGATGCAGCTGGTGCTGCAGGGTCCAAACCAGGCAAACTGGGCATTCACTACAGCTACACTGGGAGAAAGAAGTAAAGGATTGGGGGGAGAAAGAAATCACTGTGGAAATTCAAGAGAACAGCTTTGTATTAGGTTGAAATCTTCTCATGTAGGAGTCTAATCTGAGCAAAAATTGGTTTGTGTCACTTTCACCTTCATGGCAGCTGGACTTTTTTTGTTGTTGTTGTTTATTTGTGTCTAAACAGTCCATAAAGTGATTAATCAAGGAGTTTCCTTGGCACCTCCCCAGCTTAGTGCACTGAATCAGCAGCATGAATAAAGGTGTGCCTCTGATACTGGTCTGGACTTGCCCATGCCAGGGGAAACGCATTTCTCCCAGCTTGGCAACACACTGTGGTCACCCCCCACAGCTCACCTTCCTCTTGGGCAGCTCAAGTGTTACACCAGCCCACAGCACTGACCTGGAAACAATTCACTTGCTGCCTCTGCACCAGAAAGGGCTGACACTAGTCCCAGAGAAAGTGTTCCCACCTGTCTGTCCTCCTACTAAAACATTGGTTTTGACAGAGTTGACAACACGATCAGCACTTTTGCCACTGATTTCACTGACCACTTTCATTATAAGCAGGAAATAAAAAAAAAGGGATTAATGATCCATTGTAGACCTTTCTTTATAAACTGCTATTTCTCTGATTTGGTCAGCTCCCAGAATATGCCCCAACATACTTTTTTTTTCCTTGTAACAAGAATGCAGCATACAAAGTCCAGTCTATACTATGTTTAGCATTAAAGACATCCTTCCATCACATCATGTGACAACTACCTCACCCACGCACATGACATGATGTCACTGTCTACAGCAGCCAGATGAACTAATGGTGATGAGAACCACTGACTTCACAGGTGTCCTCTCTCTTCATGTAGGGGAGGGCAGCTGGGAAGATCTGCTTCCCCACCAAAGGCAGCCAGAGTCACACTCAGCCTTTCTGGTACATTTGTCACCACGCAGGCAGCTTCCCAGTGCTCTGGGCTGTAGGACTGTAGCCACCCAGGAAAGCAAGGCAGCAGCCACATCACACACAGCACCTTCTGGGAAGAGAAAAGCTCAAGGAAAAGGTAGAATTTGCCTCTTTAAAAGTTTTCAAGACGCTCACTAGCACCAGGATGCAGAAACTCCCAGGTGCTGAGGCAGAATCTGAGCATCTCGCACAAGCAGTTTACCACAGAAACCCCTCCCCAGCTTTGCAGGGGCATTTAGCATTTTCTGCCAACAGCAGCAGCCATTTAAGAGGCCAGACAAAACCAGGCCTCCCCAGCTTCTCCCTGATTCGAGAGCACCAGCACGCAGCGGGCACTGGGGACAACAGGCTTGGCCTTTTGCTCCAGCATTCGGCTCGGACACAGCCCAGCATGTGCCCGGCACCCGCGGGCCCGGCTGAGGGCTGGGTTAAACCCACCAGAAGGGCCGAGGCGGCCGTGGGGGCCCTCAGGGGCGGGCCGGCCGGGCTGCAGCTACCAGCCCCCTTCCTCCTTCCCTCTGTCCCTCCCACGCAACCACCACCTCACTACGTGTCTCTCTCATTCCCCTCCCTCGCCCAGCCCCAAGTCACCCCGCAGGGACAATCAAACACGACACTTCACAGACCCCTTCGCGGCAAAAGACAAACAAAGGCCCCCGCCTCCGCCCCGCGCAATTTTAGCGGCTTCCGGCGCGCACATGCGCAAGGCGGGCGTTTGCCGGGCCCGCCATGTTCGAGAAGGGCACCAGTGAGGGCAGGAGGCCACGCCCCCTCTCTGGCTATAAAGGGCCGGGAGGGGCCGCTCGCGCTTTACTGCCCTGTCGGGCTGGGTGGGACGTGGCGTGGTTGGGATTAGGCCGCTGTTCCTCGTTTGTCTGTATTTTTTGTTTTTGTGCGTTAGATCCTTCTCTTAAGCCACTCTACGTCTCTGTGGGAATAGGCGGATGATTTTTAAGTGTAAACCGTGCACCCTGCAGGCTGGGTGTGCTCACCCTGTCATGGAGGGGTCTGGGGACTGGGCAGCCTCCCCTGAGGCCTCTCGGCACAGGGCTGCTGTGTCTTACAGCTGCTGTTCCTTGAAGGCAAACGAGCAAACAGACTCATGGGCCTGCAGCAGCCGCAGGGGTTTTTCCTATTTAAAGTTAGAAATAACAGGTTGGAAGCTCAGCTGAGGAGGAGGTGGTGTAGCCCAGCTCCGCTGCTCAGTGCGAGCTGGGGGTTGAACCGGGGGACTCAAGATATGGCTGAGGAGAGCTAGAGTTAAAAAAGGGTCTCTGTGTTTCCAGGAGGAATTGCTGAGCCTGGGTCTGTGTGTCTGAGGGCTCCCCAAACACTTGGCAGTAGTTACAGCCTTGTGAAAGGCACCAGCTGCTGCATTGGGAAGGGATGGGAGCTGTGGGGAGAACTTGAAGTATTTTAGTGATAAGGGCTTCAAGAACTTAAATAGTAAAAACTGAGGCTTTTTTCCTGTGCTGGACAGGCAGGTCTGGCTCTGTTTTGTGGCTCCATCACTGAAGGAGCATCAGTTTGAGAGAGTCAGCTGTCCTGCTGCTCCTTGTAGGTGTTGGTCATTCTCTATTTCTGCTCTGGCTGTTCAGCTTGAGCACCCAAAGCTGTTACAAGCTCACACAGACTTGATAGAAGCGAAACTAAATCAACTGTATAATGGGGAAGCTGAAGATCAGCTTTGCAGGCTTTAAAATCTTTGTACTTCAATGTGGTGCTGAGCTCTGGGCAAACAGATGGTTTGACCTTCCTCCTGTTGTACTTGTCAGAGCGGGTTGGGCTGCGAGTCGCTGAGCGTTCGTCTGGGAGCGGAGCGGGGTAGCTGTGCCATCTGTTGTGTGGCTCTGGACGTGCCGCATCACGCTGGTTGTCAGCTTTTGGGATGGATCCGGCGTCAATACGAGCAGTTCCCTGGCAGCACCCGTGTGATTCAGAGCCCGGGTGGTGAAAAGTAGCTCTTGGAAGGAAAAAGGCCCGGTGTGGTGGCGTTGTGGATGCAATTGCATGATCCAGAATAAACCCCACATTTTAATTCACAGTCCTGTGGAGGACTGGAGGAGACTGCATGGAGTTTGCTCTCCTTGTGCCCATGGCATTTAAAAGCCAGCGGGGCTGCACAGCCTGGGTTTGGTGTGGTGTCATCGTGCTGAAGTCAAGGACTTGGTGGGCCCAGTAACGATCTAGATGAGAGCACTGGATGCCTTGGGAAGATGAAAGGAACCCCGGGGAGCCTTTGGCATCTGTCACTGGCGCTTTGGGGGAGAAGGAGAACACTGATTGACCTGGGGTGGCTTTTGTAGCCACGTATGTGGGTGCATCTTCTAGTCTTGAACAGGGCCAGGTATTTTCAAGTCACAGTTCTTTCCATGCCTTGGCTTTGCTGGTGTAAATGACCCTTCCTTACAGCACAGGCTGTGGGCACAGAGGAAGTTGCAGCTATCAGTTTCTGAAGGGACCCACCTGGCTGGGCTGGATTGGTACCATTATCTCCAAGCAAGATGACTTGTGGGTCATATGTCGGGGCTTCAGGAGGGTGACGCACACAGCGAGGGAGCAGGACCTCCTCATCTGCCTCAGTTTCTGGGTAAGTCATGTCTTTCTGTCCCTACATGCAGCCAGTGGGAGAGACATGGGGTTGAAGTGGGAATTTGGGCTGTGCTGGTGCAGCCCACACTGGTGCCAAATGTAGATTAGAGCCAAAGGTTCCTGCTCCTTCTGGACAAATCTTCAGCAGGCAGGAACATGCCGAGCCTCCAGCTGCGTGCTGCGTCCCTGCCCTTTGCTGGCCACATCCCCCAGGATAAAAACCCACCAAATCCTGATGTCCTGTGGAGGCAATACCCAAAACAGGGCTGTGAAAAGGGGAGGGAGGGATGAACCCTGCAGCATGCTGCCTGGAGCACCTGGTTGGTAGGAAGAGTGCACAGATCTCCTCTAGCATTTTATGATCGATAGATTGATCGGCGTTTACTCCCCAGAGTCCTAGGGAAGCCCTGGGCTGGCTGGAGAGAGCCAGAGCTTTGTCTCAGCGAGGGGGAATCTCCTGGCTCAGGGCTTTAAGAAGAGATCGATTGCAGGATAAAACAACGTGAGCCCAGTGCAGGTCGTTGCAGAACGCTCCATTTTGGGAGAAATGATGGTCCTTAAAGCCCTTCATTCACACTCAGAAAAGCTTTAGTGATGTGAGTTGGGGACAGTCCCTGTCTCTTCACACTTCTGCTCTGGAAACCAGCTGATGTGGGAATGTGGGTTTGCAGAGGTCTGCTGGTGGATTTCCACAGAGCTTCACAAGAGGGCAGAACGCAGCTGTGGAAACATGGGTGGCTCCGGGAGCCTGACGGTGACTTTCTGGTGGAAGGTTCTTAGCAATGATGTGGTCGGCTAAGAGGCAGAAGCGTATTGTGGGTTTGCCAGGAGAACTGCTGTAAACACGTAGCATAAAGTGAGAACAAGAAGAGAAGCCTCCTTGCCCTGAGCACCCTGCTCATGAGCAGAGTCACAGCCATCCTCGTCCCTCTGCCTCCTGGGGAGGGCAATGATCTAAGTGTGGGGCAAGTGGAGTGCAGAAGTGAAGCTACGGGAGGGTGTTTACTTGGGGTTGCGGGAGGTTGGAGAAGGGACGGTTAGATGTGGTTGTGTGGCTCGGTTAAAGTTCAGCCCCTCTTGTCCCAAACACACTGCTTCTCCTGTTCCCAGCAGTTCCCAGACAGGAATTGTGGTTTACACCAGTGCACTGGCCTGGGCGTGGCTGTGATGGAGGGAGAAGATAGGTGTTCTCCCTGGCACATGCAGAGCACTGACCATCACCAGATGTGTGTGGTGGAGTGTCTGGGAGACCCATCACCTCAAGTGAGCACAGCAGCTCTCAGGGCGGCTGCTCTTTGCTTTGCTCAGATCTGACTGGGAGAAGACCCTGCTGTGGGCAGGTCACAGCAACCAGCCTTGGCCCCGGGGAGCTCCATGTTTGCCCGCTTTGAGGATGCTGTAAGAGGAATTTGTGTGTGCAAACCTGAAGTCCTCACCCGTGCAGACAGGTGCCTAACCCTGCTTCTCCAGCTCCCGTCAGGGTGTTCCGAGATGTGCTGTGTGTCAGGTACCGCAGGGAGAAGCAACCAGCAGGCCCAGCTTATCGTTTCCTACAGGCTTCAACTGAGCCCAGGCAGCATCAGAGGTCAAATGAGCATCTTTAAGTGTTGAGAAAGAAGCTGGGAGTGCTGATTTTTCCATCCTGCGCTTTTCCTCACAAACTCCTGGAACTTTGGGCTCTCTCTCCTCAGTAACAAGCCACCAGTTTTCCCTAATGGTGACTCTGGCCTGAGGTGTGACTTGCTTATGTGGATCTGTTTTAGGAAATCTGTGCCAAAGTGTTTAAAATAATTTACAGGCCAATTTCACTTTTCTGTGTGGTTTGTTTTTTTTAAGGAACTAAAAATAACTCTTTAGTTGTAAAGCAAAATAAAAACACTGCCATCTTTCATCCCAGTGATTCCACAGTAGCTGGCATTCTTTAGACAAAGCTTAAAATAACCATGAATATACCAGTGAAAATAAATGGGTGAGTCATGTTTGTTAAGGCAGGATTAGAAGTATTGCTCCTGGCTCTCCCACTGTGTGACATTGTGGGCTCTCTCAAGCAGATTCAAGGTTTTGGCCAACCCAGCAAAAGAAAATTTGGGATCCCTCAATTCCAGCTCCTCCTGAATGGGACCTGTGTAAGGTGGTTTAAACCAGGGACTGTTTTTTGTTTGTCCGTACAATCTCTCGCATTGTGGTGTCAGCAGCACTGTGTAGTGTGAACTGTTGGCAGGAATTACTCTGCCTCACTCTGTGGCTGAGCGAGTCTGATTTGGAGGGGTTAAATGGCGAGGCTCACTCAAATACTTCTCTCCAAAGCTGCTGTCAGCTGGTCTGGCTCCTGCACTCCTCTCTGCTCCCTCTTTGTGCCTCTCCTCCTGGCAGCTGGAGTTGAGGGAGGAGGAGGAGGATGGCACCATCACGGTAGTCGCTCATGGATCTCAGGCTGCATGGGGTCCATCATCTTCTCTTGGACTTCAAAGAGTCCAAATTTGCCCTGTGGAAGGATGGCTAGTGCTGGCATTTGGCTCTCTCTCTCTTGCTTGCAGTTGGACACAGAGGGGCCAGTGAGATGTCATTAAAATCACATCTCAACCATTTTTGAGCTACTGGACAGGGTGGACAGAGCTGCTGTGGAAGTGGAGAGCATGGAGATGTGCTGTTGGGCATGGCCTACCAGCTTGACTTCTGTCAAAGTCAACTCACTGTGGCCAAAGCAAAGCAGGACAGACGCTGCAGTTTTTCCTGCGCGTTGCACTCGTGGAGGTTTCAGAGTGGTTTAAGGAGATGTCAATGAACCTACAGTGATCTCTGGGGCTTAAAGACTTTGCCAGCCCAGCTCTGGTGAATCTTGCTGGTGCTCTGGAAGGATCCACCTTTCTGGCTGCCAAGAGGTGACTGTTGCTGCAGGAGGGACTGCTTTGTGCTGCTGCAGTTTGCAGCTGGCCCTGTTAGCATGGGCTGCAAGTGACAGTGATGGAAGTCAGGCAGTGACATGTGGCAGTTTGGGGTGGTGAGAGACAGTGCTGTCATCTGGCTGGGCTGTGTGGTGGGGGCAGAGAGCTGCTGGAGGCAGCAGGGACAGTGTCCCAGCCTTTGCGAAAGGACAGATCCAGGCAGGCAGAAGGGACTTGGGGAGAGACAGTGGAGCTGATGCAGAAGATGCAGAGCAAGCCTTCAAGGCAGCAAGTAGTCAAGGACCTTTCTGAAGGACCTGGAGTGAGATGTGGAACAGTCTCAGCTGAACCATAATCTGCATAATCCACCTACATCCAGGTACAGGCCTGCCACAGCCCCAGGTACATCCTGAAAGGTCTTGAGTGGCGCGAGGTGGAGCTCAGCTGGTTTGCATGGTGTCTGGGTATGGCCTTCACCATCATCTCTAATCATCCATGCACTGGCAAAATGGGAAATACAGGGTATGTGTTGCCCCCCTTTGCCTTCATCTTTTCTGACAGCAGCCTCTTCTCACGGGGATTTCCGTGTCTCCCTCTTTTCATGTCTTTAAATATCCCAGTCCAAATGTAGGCCAGTGAGAGGGGTTGCTTAACTTCTGGTTAAGGAAAAAACACCCCCCAGGGATGGGTAGCACCGGCTGGCGCAGCAGGATTGTTCCTGTACTTCCAGTGTGATGCTCTTTTGTACGTGTTGTGGCTGTGGGTCCTCAGCGGGTGCTGCTCAGGACAGGCACAAGCTGGCATCTCCCACCTTGGGAGGAAAATCAGGAAAAAAAAAAAAAGACTGAAAACCAATCCTAGTGTGCTGCTGCCTGTGCTGACAGAAAGCATTAGTGTTCAGAGCCTGGGACAGAGCTTGGCTTTGGTACAGGAGTTAGTAGTGATGCATACTAATTGAGGAGGGACACATTTCTGTTATTTATGAAGGAGAGGAATGCTTTTTCATATGAATATTTGGTCAAGCACACACACACCCTGTTTAGTTTTTCTGCCTAGTTTCAGCCAAGTTCAGGTGTGTTCCGGGGCAGAAGGAGCCAAACTCACTGCTGTGCCATCTGAACACCCAGCCCTGGGTCCTGCCCTCTCTGGTCTTGGGGGCTTAACTCTTCCCTCCATGACTCTGTAATTCTTTGACTTTTGTTATTGCCGATGTGTGAAGGGTCAGAGCAGCCGGGCTGGGTGAGCATTCCCCGCACCCTGCTCCTGAAGTTACCTGTGAATGGTGCGCAGGCCCTGCAAGGCTGTCCAGAACCTCTGTGTTCCTGCAGAGACTGAAAATCCCAGTTTGAAATTCCATTCCCAGCCTGGGTTTCCCTATCAGATGAAGCAGGGTCGTGGCATTAAAGCCAGCAACAAAGTGGGTCGAGATGCCTCGGTGACCCCAGGAGAACAAGTCCTCTGTCTGCTTCCCCCAGTGCCAGAAGAGATTCAAAACCAGAACTCCCTGAGTCATGTGCAGTAGAAATATCTCGAGAAATGAGTCCTTTCCTCCTACCTCCAGACTTTGTTTTTCTCTCTTTGGAGTTCTGGTGGTGGGTGGAGGAAGCTGCAGGAAATGTCAGGACAACCCCACTTGGCTGGAGGCATAGCTGAGCGTTTTGGGATGACACAGTGGCCTCTTCCAATGTCCCCTGGCAGGGGCAGAGGCAGGCTCCTCGTCACCCCTCTAGCCCCTGGCTGCCTGGCCACAGCCACCTCACTCCATTCCAGCTTGCCACTCAGGGCGCTGATATTCGGCTGCTTTGTGTTGATGGGATCAAGTCGAACGAGACCTTTGACCAACTGGGTGAGTGACTCCCTCTGTTTCGCTTTGGCTCCCAAACGAAGGGGAAGAAGCTGGCGGCTGCTCTGCGGTCAGTTGCTAGGGCTGTTCTCGACGTGGCAATGTGTTAATCGCTTGCCTGGCCGGTGGGGCTGTTGGGCTGCAGAAGTCCACTGGGGCTTTTTTATTCTTGTTCCTCTTAGAAATGAGAAATAAGTGTCTGCAAGGAGCCTTTCCTCATCCCTCCTGGGCTCAGTGGGAAATGGTGTGTTTCAGACCTGTGCTCCAGATGCCCAGAGGGCAGGAGAACCACTAAGCCCCTTGCACCCCCCTCTACACACGCAACTTTGGGTACCAGAGGAGACAAATTCCCTCTGTGCCAGGACTGAGGGTGGATGTTGCTCCTTCCCCGGCCTGGGGCAGTTCAGATCCACATGCAGGGTTCCCATTTCCCCTGTTGCTTAACCCCTGCAACACAAACAGGAGCCGGCACCTTGCGATGAGCAGCGTCTTGCAGAGGAGGAGTTTAAACCCCACCGAGCAGCTCTCTCCCTGCAATAAGCTCCCGCAATTGCATCCCCTCTGCTGATGCAACAGCCCAGAAGTCATTGAGCTGTCTCGTCAGTCAGCCTCGTGTCTGCCCGCCCTGCTGGTGCGGGGGCCGCACGCTGGCTCCTGCCGTGGGTGACTGTCAGCACACGATGGGTGAGGTTATTGCGGGTGACAGCCATATCACCCGTCTGATAACTTGCACACCAGTGCGGTATCGACTGAGCTTAAAGTCACTGAAGACAATAAGTGACCCATCTCTCTATTTAGGTGTTGGGTTTTTTTTAATAGAGAGAATGCTTCTGCTGTTAAAAATCCTGCCCTGGGTTGTCAGAAGCCAGCCGTGTTGGGCAATTGCTGCTCTCGTCGATTGGCAGCGTGTTTTCCTCCTGCCCTGGAGCCACAGTGAGGCTGGTGGGTGGCTCTGTGTGGCTGCTAGGAGGTGGCAGAGCCCTGCTTTGCCCGCAGGCAGCAATGATGAGGTTTGGCAGCCCAGGCAAGCAGCCTCTGACCCCTTGCCAAACATTTTTCTTTCTGCTTCACATGGTTTGGCTAGATCATAAACCCTAGAGCTGGGGGAGGACTGAGAAGACTTTCAGAGCCAGGAGTGTGCAGGAAGGGACCATCTGGGTGTCTCATCACTCCTTTTTCTCCCTGGGGGCTGCATTGGGGTTCAGTTTGCCCCCCCGAGGGGAATTTCTTTCTCCTGTCCCCCTTCCCAGGGGGTGGATGCTTGTGCTCACCATTTTCTCCTGACATGGGTTTTGGGGACAGATTCCTGTAAAGCGTGGGGGCCCCTGAAATCCAGGGGAACTGGTGAAGCTGTCGTGGCTGGTCTGGGCTCAGAGCTCTTCTGTTGCATTGACCTCTTTGGGGTTTGCAAACCAGGGCAGTGTATGACTAAGTCTCAGGAGGACCATGAGGTCTGAGGCTGAGATCACACCCAAATCCCACAAAACCCAGCAGCACTTTCCCTGCAGACTCTGCAAGGCAGGCAGTGCCCCTCTGACCCATTTATAGCAGAGTCTAAGAGTGAAAACACTCCGTCAGGCCGCAGAGGTTGGACCTCGGCCCAAGGGTGTTGAAATTCGCCTCTACCAAGGAGGGAGAAACTTGCTGGAAGGACATCACCCAACCCAAGCAGATGATATGATTTCCTGTGTGGTTCTTCCGTGCTGAGATCTACTGGCCCTAGGGACTTCAGGGCACACTAAGAGACATATAACAGGACATATAAAAAAGTTGAATATATAAAAGGATGGAAGTCACCAGCTCCTGGACTGGGATGAGTCTGCATGCTGGACTATGAGGATGGATCCTATATACTCCTTACACCAGGGCTTACACCAGCCTTCCTGCTGCCCCTGGAGCTGGCCGTAGGTGGTGAGGGTGGCTGTGGAGAAGGCAGCTCTGTTTCATGCCCCATAGCAGTGACATGCTCCTGTAGCTCTTGATAAAGTGACAACAAAGTCCTCAGTGGGAGGAGAGGAGCATTATGGTATCGTAGCGTAAACGCCAACCTGCTTGGTGCTCACTGACTGGTCCTGTTAGCGTGAGCTGTGGGACACGGAGAGCCCCCTCCTCCCTCTGCGCCCCTGTGAGCACGCACTGTGAAGGGTTTCACGTAGGAAATAGAGCAGAAGGAATTGAGCATAGCATGTGTTCCATCTAAAGATAGCACGCTGGGCTTGCATCAAGGAGCCTGCCATGCTCAGCATCCACAACAACTCCATCGCCCTCCCTTCACGACGGGTCTCCCGGTGCGCTGGAAGGGCACCAGACCTGGAGTTCCTGGCACTTTTCTGCCCTGCCGCAGTGGTCTAGAAAATGTACACATCGAGCGCAAAATCGCGGGTGTTGGCGATGGCTCGGGTGCTCACTGGTGCTCCGGTGTGGGTTGGGGGGTCAGCACGGGGCTATTTGAGCCTTACCCAAGCCCGGCTGTCTGAGTCCCCTTGTTGCAGCCCTAATCTGCAGCCTCTGCCAGAGGACAGCAGTGCCCCAGCCCTGGTTTATGGCCTTGATGTTGGCTGGTGGCCTCATGTCTCACTTAAATCAGCTCCAGTGCTACCATAGTACGTCCCCATGGTGCTTTTACAGGAATAACTTGATTTTGCCACCTGAGCCATGTTTTCTCTCGCCGCCCGGGGTATCGATGTCATGCTGGGATTCCCTGCGCACAGGGAACCCCACAGAAGCTGGCTGCAGGCACCGTTGGGCTACCAGAGCAGATGTAGGATCTGGGCACAGCATTTCTGTGGGATTAAATCCAACCATGCTTGCTCGCTTGAAGGTCCCCCCATCTGGCACACCGGCTCGGAGCTCGCCAGGCTGTTGCTGCTGAGAAGGGATGTGGCAAAGGGGACGGGAGCTGGGAGGGGTGTTGGTCTTCAAAGTAAACCTCGAGCTGTGCAGGCCATGAGTGTTGGGTTGTCATGTGTAACCCTGCACCTCTGCAGCAGCAACAGTGGAATATCACAGGGTTTCTCTAGCTATTACATTAAAATCTGCAGGGTCTGGGTTTTTAGAGGCTCTAGCTGCAATTCATGGTGTCCCTGTGCAAGGTGCTGTGGAAACACATAGTCCCCATGAAGAGCTGGCCCTGTGGGAAAGCTGGGAGCAGGGGCTGACCCCCCTCTTGCAATTAAAGGAAAGAAACCAGCATCTCGTGGCTCTCCCTCCTATGAACATCCCCCTGTGTCCTGGTGGCGCAGAGCTCTGCCCTCTCCAAAGAGCTGGGCCAGCCCCTGCTGCGGAGCTGACAGCTTTGCAGCGATCAAAAACCAGAAAGAGAGAGGAGAAGACAGGCAGTGTACCTGGGAAAAAAAATAATCACGTCAAGTCACATTAAAGCGAGAGAATCTGTTGCCGCAGGGCTGAAAGGAAAGCGCTGTCTGGGCTGAGATCTCGTGGGGGTTGAAGCATGTCCAGCCATGCCTGCAGAAGGGATTCGCGTTCTTCACGCGGCCGTGGCCGCGCTGGATAGCGTCACACTCTTTCTGTTCCCAGATCCACCGTGCTGGGGTGGGGAAGGAGCAGCCCGTGCTGAGGGTTTCCCATAGCGGGAGGCATGGGTTGGGGTATAGCAGAGAGCGGGAGGTGTTGGAGCACGTGGAGGGGGGCTGGAGACATCCCCAGGGTGTCTGGTCCACCAGCCAAGTTATTAACTCCATTCTGACTAGAGCAGTGCTGCGTTTCCCCATTGAAATGTGCCATGAGGAGGTGGCGAAGCATCTTGTAGTCTGCACTAGCCCCACCCAAACGTGTTTCTAGTGGGCTTTGGGTCCAGTCCAAGCTCAAATGAAGCCCTTGGACCCATTTCTCTTGCTCTGTGAGGGTCGAGCATTAAATGCACAAGCAGTTGTAAAGGCAGCAGCCCTGAAACCTTCCCTCGGCTACCTTCACGCACCATAAACTTTCCCTTAGGCTCCATTTTTAGTCTATTGCTGAATTTTAGTGGTTACCATCCCAGCCGCTCCTTGTCAGGATCCCAATATCCTCACCTCTGCTTTCCCTCCTGCTTTTTATGCTCGGTGGTTTCCTGAATCCAAACACGGTGCCACAAAACTGCATTTACCAGGGATTAGCTGAGCTAATCCCCGAAGTGTGGGGTTTTGTCAGCGGTGTAGAGGGTTTTCTCCTTCACTGTGCGGGGTCTGCTAAAGGGTGTGTGGATCCTCCCCACTAGTGGAAAGGCAGGCTGTGGGGCAGACAAGCATTTTCTTCTTTTTAGGGTTATTTTTCTGAGGATAAGAAAACTGGAGGTCCTTGCCTGGGCTTTGAGGTTCTATATACCCTTTTTTTTTTTTTTTTTTTTTAATTTTCCTGTCTCTGCAACTCCAATCACTGCAGATTTAATAGAAGAATTATTGTTAAAAATAAATACGACCCAGGGTTAGGCAGCACCAGGCTGAAGGCCCCGTTGACAGGATTTTTAAGTTTCCTGAGACAACATGTGCTGCTGCTCGAACACTGTGGCTTTATTGTCTGCTTAGTTTTGCTTCTGTATTAAATAAACCCTCCCAAATGCCAGAAGACAAATAACTCCTGGCCAGGAGGGAGCTCAGCACAATGTGTCTTCTCATGGCAGGGCTGGTGGGGCACATAGCGTTCCCCTCCGTGAGTCGAGCTGCACGCCTGGGTGTGCATAAGTCCGTGTAGGTGGGTAGAAAGACAAATGGAGCTACTGGGGCAGGAACAGGAGCCGGGCACTGAGATCTGCCCCTGCCTAGCAAGCGGCTTTGGGAGGTGGTCTCCAGCTGGCCACACAGAAGTGGTTGAAGATGCTGTCATCAGGCACTGGTGACACTGAGGGGTGATGGTGGTTTGCATGTTACTGGGCACTTGGTTCTCTCACCCCTACGGAATCATCAGCTCTCCCATCTCAAGCTCTTCTTGACACCCTGGGCTGGCTGGGATGAGATGGGATGGGATGGGGGTGGGCTGCACTGGGCTGGGAAGGGGAGGGAAGGGAATGCTGCTTTTTCCATACCTCTGTGATGACTCAGGTTGAAAATGTGAGCGTTGTCCCCATTGCACAGTTAAACGCGTGGCTGCTTTCTGATGGGGTGGCTGTCCCCACCTTCTCCCGATGCTCTGTTCACACTGCTGATGATTTGGAAGAAGAAAGACACCTCGCCAGGAGTTGCATGGCAGCACCTTAAAATAGAGGCGTGCTGGTGCGTTACACATCCCCCACCACATCTCACCTGGTGAGATGGTGTTGGCCAGGCGCTTGGGCTGGGAATAGCTGCAGCGTGAGCGATGGAAACGGGGGAAATCCAGCCACCCTTGTGCAAAGGCAGCTGAAATGAGCGGCTGCTCAGCTCTCCCGGCAGCTCTAAGCGGTGCTGGGCTGGGCTGAGGGGTGCCTGTGGTTAATGGCAGCAACATTGAGGTCAGATGTGAGAGATCTGCTCGTAGTTCCTGAAGTGAGGCTGCTGGAGGAAACCTTGTGCCTCAGTTTCCTATCTGCAAGGCATGGTTAGAACTTTAAGCTGTAGCTTTTTAGAACAAGAGTGATCTTTCAGTAGACAAGACCTGCCACAGTGGGCAGCAGTGGAGGGCGTTTGGGTGTTGATGCGTGGCAAGGAGCAACAACCTCTCCTTGGTTTGGGGTCCGTGGCAGGAGCTTGGGGCATCTGTTGCAGTCAGTTTGTGCCCCATCTTCATCCCAGTGCCATACTCGTTCCTGAGGACATGAGTGATGGGTTTGCTTGTTTGCTGAGCTCCACTTTGCAGCTCTTGCTGGAGAGTTTGCAGGATGTGGTGTTAATCTGGGAAGGGATGAATGGGTCTGGGTGGAGGCTCTGCTACAGCCAGGCTGCCTGATGCTGCATCACTATCATGGACGTGTCATGGATGCGGGGTCCAGATCTGAGGCTCGGGGCTGTTCACCTATGCTGCTGAACTTTGCAGAGAGGGTTTTTCTCAAAGACGATGCTGGGATCTCTCAGGCTTTTGGGGGTGTCGGTTCGAGGCAAGCAGGGCCAGCAATAGTGGTGCCAGCTTCTGTTCGTTTCCACTTGCTTCATGGAATTTATAATCAATTTTCTTAACAGCCTTGGGTCTGAATGGCCTCCTAAGGACTCGAATTCTGGAAGTGCCAATTCTCCGAGCGCCCTGGGAAGAACAAAGGCTTGTCATTCTAGCAGCCTCCTTTGCCAAGCGAAAACAAACCTCCTTCTCCCAGCTGTGACTATAAAATGTACAAAAACCCAAGGTGCAAAAAACCCATTTTGTCCCAAATCTTGTCGTTAATGACGTTGGTAGAAATGACAGGCTTTGAATAGATCCAAAAGTGGGCTGTTAGGACTGGGAAGGATGCAGCTGATGCCTCGTACAATGGGAAATAAGGCGGCTGGCAGCAGGCTGGCCGCGGGGTGACCGCGGAGAAATGAAAGATGGTATCAGCTTCCTTCAGTGTTTCCCTATCAGCTGCTGCAGATGGACATACGGAGTTTAAGCACCTCTAGATAATGCGGAGGTTAAATAGACATTTCTCTTCGAGGAGAGCATTCCTCAAACTGCAGCTATGCCTGGGAAGGAACAAAGGCTCGGATCAGTCGGGTGTTCCTGCTGCGGGGAGATTTGCATCTGCTTTCAATGCACGTAGGTCTGAAAGAGTCTGGTTGGGAGCTGAAGGTGGCTGGGGGAAGACTCGGGGAAATCTGTGAGGTTTTCTGCTCTCTGGAAAACATCTCCATGCTCTCCTCACCCGCAGGCACAGGAGCAGGAGTCGAGAGGCGTTGGGGCTCTGCATGTTGCCTCAGAGGAGACGAGGATCGTGCGTGTGTAGGGAGTGAACGTGCAGATGAAGGGACCAGGCTGCGTGTCTGTGTGTCTTCACAGCCTCCCCGAAGACAGACGTCCCCACTAACAAGGCAGAGAGCACAGTCCTGTAGCATCCGGGTTAAAGCAGAGCACAAAACCAAGGGCAGCGGGTTTTCTGGACTAACTTGCTCCACTTGGCTGAGCTGCAGTCCCTGGACCCACAAAGGTGGGTCTTTGAGCCTCAGAAGTGAACTTCCCATCCGCCCAGCGATGGCTAAAAATAGTCCTTTTTTTTCCTCTTGTTTTTTCCACATAGATTTATGGTTATGTCAGTCTGAGATGAGGAGCAAAAGGCTGCCCAGGGCATCCTCAGCTCTTCATCTCCAGCATGGCTTCTGGATGCCCACCTTTGCAGATGGGGCTGGCAGCTGCTGTGGCAGTTCTGTCCCCCAAACCCCACAGCTCACACTATTTTCAGTCTCCAAAAACAGGAGAGGAAAAAGAAAAAAGGAACAGATGAGATTGTGAACCAAAGCCAGGATTTTTAACACATCACCTGGGTACGCGCCTGCACGACTGAAACATCCACAAGCCTAATCCCTGGCTTTCCTGGCTAGGGAGTGCGGGAGAGCCTGTGTAGCTGGAGGCCAGCGGAGCAGGATAAATAGAGCAACACAGAGATTATCAGGTAAAATGGAGAGAGTGGGGATTAATGCAAGAACCAGAAAGGATTTGGTCATTGCTGAGCTTGCCCTGCCTGGATAATGCACTGAAGCGCTTCCCGACATGAGCAGTGCAGCATCTTCATGGGGTGGATCAAAAGTAATAGGTTCAGCATCAACCACAATTGAAGGAGACAAATAGAAATTAAATCAACAGCTTTGGCCAACCGCATTTGTTCCGTCTTTCCAGCACCAGCTGGTGTTAAAATAGGATAAGAAGCAAACTCCTCGACCTCAGGTGGCTGAGGTGGATTGGTGCCTTTGCTCCAGGACGGTGCCAAGGGCTGTGGCACAGGCTCTCCCTTGGCTGGCTCGTGGAGATCAGGTTTTCTTCCTAAGAACATTGCGTTTTTCATTCAAACTCCACATCTCAGAGAGAATTAATTTGAAGCTGGGCTAAGCCATGTGTCTGTATGTGGTAGGCACAAGTAGGCACTAACGTACTTGGCAGGGAGATGCTCCTTCTCTTCTCTCCTTTTAAACAGTGGCTCCATTTCCATCATGTTTTGGGCTGAGATCTCAAGATTTGCAGCTCAAAGACTCTCCTGCTGTGCAAAATAGCTCTTTAGCGGCTCTGTAGACGTAGCTAAATAAACTCAGCTGTGGAATAAAGCGGAGATGGAGAAAGTAGTGGAAATCTCGCACTGAGATGAGGTGGGACGTTAAAGATCTCTCCAGCTCTGCTGCAAACCAGGCTGGAGCTGGGAATTCCTGGGCAAGAGGTTGTTTTTTGTTAAACACTGTGAGGAGCTTCTTGCTGGCCTTTAAATCTGTGCTAACACCGAACCAGATGCGGGGAAGCCCAGGTCATTTTCTTAAACTCTTTGTCAAACAAGAATGGATTCAGCCTGTGTTTTGGGGTCACAGTTTGGGGGCTGTTTCCCAAGAAATGGCTCATGGTATTTCAGAGCCATCTTTCACCAGGAGCAAGAATTTTTGGAAGCATGAAGCTCTTTTTGAGCGCTTTAATAGCGAATTGGCTTTTTAGAAGAGCTCATTGCAAAAGACAGCGGGTGCCAAAAATTTCCCCCTTCCTGGTTTAGAGCATCTTGCCGAATGCTCTAACAAAGCCTGAGGCTCCGGCTCATACGCTTATGCCACAGCTGGATCTCCAAACTGTGTCACCTTCCTCATTGCTCGGGAGCGGGGATGGCTGGAAATGAGGTCAGCTCCTTCCCTGGCAGGGGAGAGGACATCGATTGGTGTGGGGGGTGGTGGCAGAAGGGTAGGTTCTCCTTAGGAAAGGGTTTATCATTGTTTGCACTCACAGGCGAACACATGCAGCTGGGACTTGGCTTCCCTCAGGATCTGGGATTTGAGGAGGGTTCAGGGTAAATGCTCAGGACAAGAAGCAGGAGCTGAGGTCTGTCTTGACCAGCCCATCCTCTAACTTAAAAAAACCCCAGACCCACATGCTGGGGAGCTGACGAACACCCCACCAACCATCCTTTCCCTTCTGCCTTTCCCAGTGCTTGACGTCCTCACGCAGTCCTTGTCACACTGAGAGGGATATTCCCACCGTGGGTGTCTGTGTCCCCCCGGTCCCACAGTCCCTGTGCCATGCCCTGTGGCTGTATGCCGGGACAGCTTGCTGGGGACACACGGGACGTGTGGGAGGCTGCACATAGACCCCCGGGTCACACCACCTCTGTCACTTGGCAAAATCGGCTTAATGAAGTCATTGAGGAATGAGTTGGGTATCCCTGAGTGCAGGATTTGGCCCAGATAATCCATCTGCCAATGCACACATTGCAGCACAAAGCTCAGTAAATCAAGAATGCTGTATCAGCCTTGGAGCCTCCCCAGAGGCTGCCTGTCCTACATAGCCACAAAACGGCAGGAGGAGGTTACATGACAACCTACAAACCTGCTCCCCTTCTGGGTGGCGCAGGGCCGCTGGCTGGGACCACAGAAGATGCACTGATCCTGTGCTGTCTGGATGTGGTTTTCAACCAGCATCAGCATCACGACCCTGAAACCAGCCGTACGCGTCCGCGGAGGAGCCGGCTCCTTGGAAACTGGGGAGAGCAGCACCTCCTGGACTCGACTTGGAAAATATCCGTGAAGCTCCATCACCGGAGCACTTTAATATCTAATAAAATGCACCATCCGCACGTGCCCGTGATGTGTCTTGGTGCACACACGTGTTCGTGCACACACACACTCCCTCACTGGAAAGCAAGTTCACCATTTTCTATCCAGCCTCTCTGATCTTGCTGGAGATGCTCCAAGTCCCGTGTTTTTGCTGGAGACGATGCTGTGTTTGCAGAACATCCCTTGGAGCTGGGTGGGAACCAAGTTTTCCATTGCCCAAGATTTCCCCTTTTGATTTTTTCCTCCCCACCTTTACTGGGGATTTCCTGGGAATGGTGGTTCTCTAAATAAATGTATAAGGGAGTGTGAATTTGGATGAAATTGGAATATTTCATTCTGATGTTGACTCCCGGGAAGTATTTTAGGCAGCAGTATTATGAACATGTTTTGGGGAATAAAATTATCTCATCTCCTATTGAGTCATATCAGATTTTAGAAGCAGAAAAAACCTACTTTTAGCACCTAAGAGTTTTCATCAAAAAAAGATCGTATTGGGAAAAACGAGGCGATGGGAAAGATTTGCTTTGGGCATTTAATCCTTCTGGATCCGGCCACTCTAACGGGAGATCCGAGCAAGGACCCGAGCCGCAGGAACCTTCATTCTGCTAAAACTTTGCAAAGTTGCTGTGACTTCAAGGATGGTTCTTTGGAGACGTAAACCCTTTATATTCCTTAGAAAACATTTCTTGTTCTGCCTTAACTAACACGCCGCGAGGCACGGGGGAGGTTCGAGCCTAACATCGTCCAATCCAAGACGAGTACTGGCTATTGCAGCGGCGGTGCAATGCTCAGGAGAGAATATTTCAGTGCTGTATGTTGAAAAACAGACAAAATAGCCTTGTAACTCCATCCCTGCACTTTGTAGGGTAAATCCTGAACCTCTAAGATCTTCAGCATTAATGTAAAAAAAAAAAAACCATCTAGGGAAAGAAAGCAACAAGTAGCAGCTTGATTTTTGTCACAGGTCTCTGTGAATATTTTTTTTGCTTAACTGCTTTCAGGGTTCCTCTGCACAGCATCCCTTCAGAGATGCCTTTCGGCCAACATTATCCTGCTGCGATACTGGATATGCTGCTGTTCTCTTCAGTCCCTTTCATGCACGCATAGATCTCCGTTATATCCCTGAGATCTTAAAATAAAAAAAAAGCATTGGAGCTGCTGCACTCACCTAACATCTTTATGTGTAGCCCTGGGGGTAGCGACTTCAGCAGCACTGGGAATATCAGAGGATGCCAAATACTTCTCATAGTATAATTTACATTATAATACAGAGATTAAGGATTGCGCCTGCCTTTCAGGAGCCCGGTAACTCCCTTTTGTCACCCCACAGCAGCAGGGTGACATAGATGTTCCCTGTATAACCACGAACTACTGCATGGAGCAGCGAGGCTGGAAGATCCCTTTGAGCTGACGCGCGCTGTTGAGGCAGGTGACGGGAGGAGAGGTCAGGATGAGCTCAAGGAGCCGAGATTTGGAATGATCTACAAAAATTTTCCCCTCCGCATCTTTCACGGAGGGGAATAGATGCCTGGATTCTGCAGGAGCATCTTCCCCCCGCTGCCGAGCAGCTGCCCTGGCGCTGGAGACTCCCAGGCTGTCACTTGGGTGTAAATTTACTTGGATCAGGTATTTTTCTTTTCCTCAAGTAACTCAAGTGCTCAGCCAAGAGAGTTCCAGCTCCTGCTTGCCTCTGGGACCTCTTCAAAGGAGCCGAAGGAAATGGGTGGTCCCAGCCCAGCAAACTCCCCATAGACTCATCTTTTACCCATGGTGTTAGAGCAAAGCAGCCTGTTTAGAGACTCAGAAGGAAGAGAGGCTGCAAACTTGGAACAGCAGCATCCCAGGAACCCCAGACGACCCGTCCTGTGGACGTAATTGGCTTTATCAGCCAGCTCTGCGTCCCGGCAAGGGGCTCTTCTGCGCTTTCCCACAGCACACCATTAGTCATCCCTGATTATTCAGCTCTCGTTGAGCAAAGCCTTGTCTCTGTCTCTGTTGTTGTTGTTGTTGTTAGCCTGAGAACCTATATTTAAATATGAAGGAGTAGGAGGCGTTTTTAAGCCCAACAGGATAAATCCTCAAGGCCCAGAGGTAAAGCCTTGGCAGGCAGCTGCTGTCGGAACGTGCTGGTACGTTCCTCTGCGTAAAGCTGGACTTTAGCACAGCTTACGCCAGGTCCTGCCTTGCTCCAGATCCACTTTGCCGTTGTCTGCTGGGTTTGCTGTGTGCGCCTGTGCGGGGATGTTTGTGAAGCCTTTCTGGGTGTTTGGGCTTCGTTTTGCCGTCGGTCCTGCCGTGGGCACCACGTCTCGCCCCTGTGACTCCTCTGGTGCCTCTTCCGCTATCTCATGGTTTTAAGCCCGTTAAACTGGGCAGTGTTTGGGACGTGGGAAAATAGTGTGGCTCAGCAGCGAGGGGTGGCAGAGCTGCAGGAAGCCCATATACCGGGGCGGGGAAAGAGGCTTTTATGGGGTAAGTTCAGGAGAAGCAGCTAGCTCCATTTGGGGCTGTGCCTTGAGTAGCCAGAGAGACGAAGAGGGGGACACCCCGCAGCGACCCCGGGCCAGACCTCGCCTCTCACCTCTGTGAAAGGAGCCAGACATGAAATACTCTCTGAAACAGAAACACCCCTCGTGCAATTTCTGTGTGAGGATCCAGAGCACCAGAAGGCTTCAGGGCCTGACCCAGGGCCATGGGGAGGCGGTGGCAGAGGCTTCCTCCAGCCTGCTCCCCACCCTCAGCCCATCGCCATCATGGGGAGATCATCTCTCCATCCCCTTAATTTGAGCTGGGGAGACTTAATCTTGCCTTGCAATCTTGATTTGGAGTTTCATTATGAATTACTTGAGTCTCATGTGCCGTTTCAAATTGATTCGTTATGCTAAGTAGTTGCCAAACGCATAATGAGGGTCTAAATCGGTCCGTATGTAACAAGGCAGCGATTCAATTATTCCTGACTCTCACGCTCTGACAAAAGCCTCGATTATTGCTGTCACTTGCGTTTTGGGACCTTCCCGCACACACAGAGAGGCACTTCGTGGTTTCTAGCACCAGCCACGTTATTTATTATTATTCTTCTTATTATAAACGTTGCTATTTTCGACTTCCTCGCACAGGAGCGTGGGGCTGGGAGTCCGCCCTGCGGGGATTTGTATTAATGAGATCCGGAGCAGCTTTCGGAGGGGATGGCTGCTCCGTCTTTTCCGATCCATTCACAAAGTCTGTGTGGCAGCTCTTAAAGACCGATGGCAGAAATGAAAATTAATCAAATGAAGGGGCTATTAGCCACAGCACATCAAAGAGAGCCTGAAAACCTTCAGACTAACCAGCAAAAAAAGCTTTTATCTCTTTCTAACAAATGTTACAAATCCAGCCACGGCCACGATGGGCTCTAAAATGCCATTGGGGAGGATAAATAATTCTAATCACCTCCCTGATCATGTCTTCCCTAGGTTTCAGGGCCCTCCACGAAGGAAGGTTGGTACCTCCCCATTTTACAGATGGGGAGGCAGAGACACCGTTTCCCAAGGGCGTTGCAGAGCCTCAGTGACAGGAATGGGGTAATGTGGGATTTAGTCCTTTTCCCCCCAAATTTTGTGCCTTGCCTTGGGAAACACTCCCAAACTCATCTGTTTAATGGACTAGGGAATCATGGGCTAAACCAAACCTGGATGTGGGCACCCGGTCGAGCCTCCTGGCTTTTCCCCGACCCTGATTTGCAGTTCAAATATCTCTAAATAGTGAAGCAGCTCCAAAATCCAGCTCCAGGACCTCCTCCTGTCCCTGCTCTGTGGCTTCATCCCTCTCCTTGAGTCGGGCTGGTGGCAGAGCTGGTTGCAGTATTGCTCACATCACATTTTGGGGCATTCCTGTGAACTTTGGAGCTCAACAAACCCTTTCAGCTTTTTGCTTTGTTGATTCAGGTGAGCAGAGATCGGCCTCAGGTCCAAACCTCCATCTCTCCTCCGTGCTGCAAACAGCCGGGAGGTGCTGGGAGCCCTAAGCTTGTCTTCCAGGTTCCCTCATAATGAATGTCGGGGCAAGGCGGTGCCTGTCCACAGTGCCACGGCTGGCACCGGGGCCAGAAGCTGCTCTGAATCAGCCTCATTAAGAAGCATTTCCAGCACAGCGTTGCAGTGATGCCTCACACCATCTCTGCTGCCATAATGGAGCTATTAAAAGCTCCCGTGTCAGGCAGGCGGCAGACAACAGACACAGGCAGGTACAGCCCGAAACCCCATCGCAGATGGCATGGGGTGAACAACAAGTTTTCTCACCCATTTCCCATGCCAGGAGCAGCAGGAGGATGCTGGATCTGCACCATCTCCACGGCCCAGAGCCTGCTTGCTGGACAGGGAGGGACCTGGCCTTATGGCACAGGGGCTCCTAGGGAGGCTTACGTATAGGTGACGGTGTTCTAGGAAGAAGGATGTGTGTAGGCTGTATGTAGGGTCTATATGGCCAAGCAGAGCTGCTTAAATATCCCACCATATCTCCAGCCCCACCCTGAGCACGTGCCCGGGGCTCTGACAGCGCTAGGTTCCTGCAGTGCCAAACACGGTTGTATGTGTTGCAGAATTTGGAGGATTTAGCAGGATTTCCCTGTTGAATTCTGGCTTATGACAAGTGTTGAGCAAGGAGGGATCTTTTGGGTTGGTTTTTCTCTGACAGGCTCCGCCACCCTCGTGTGTTTCCCAGCCGTGAGTCACATCTCATCCTCTGCTCTTCCCTCTCCCTGAAATCATCAGGCACTCATGAGGTTTTTGGAAGATAATAACAATAATAATACCTTGTGCTGGGGTTTTGCTGGCTCTGCTCTGCCGGAGGGCTGGAAATCACCCTGTGAGTGAAAGGTGAGAGAATTCCATTGCTGCTGGGCGGCAGGAGTTGGGGTGAGGGGGAGAGGAAACCCAGCCCAGACACGACCACGTGTGGCGAGACCATCCAGGCAGCTTTACAGCATGTCGGGGGTACCTGGGTGTGTTCCTCGTGATGGACCAAACGGGTGAATCAAGGGCAGAAATAAATCCAGGTGATGAAATAGCATCACCAAATTCACTGTTTATTAGGAGAGGTGTCACGTCACTTTGCTCCCAGTTGTGTCGTGGTGGGGATCCCCGGGGCCTCTCAGCACCCTCCCTGCTCCCTCCCGCCCCGGGGTGCTGGAAGCTGCCCTTGGGTCCTGCTCCCATTGGTGTCTCCAAGCTCTGCCTGCACCGTGTTCCCATTGTGCTCCAGCCAAACCGACTTCACCAGGAGGAATTGCTGTGAGAACAGGCGAAGTCAGCTGGTTTCCTGTCTCTGGGCTGGGCTGGTTCTCGTTTTGTGCTTCCCCGAGAGAAGGAGAACAAAGCAGTGGGGGCAGCTTAAGATTTGCAGTAAAAAAGAAAGCAAGAAACAAGGACAAAGGGAAGGAGCGAAGAGACTTTCGGTCCTTTTGGGGAGAATTCTTCTTTTAAGGTCTTCTCAAGTTTCCTCCCCTTTCTTGTTCTCTCCAGGCTGTTAATAATTCAGTGATTTATATTTGCAGCTGAATCTTCCATCTCGGGAGTCATTTCTGTTTGTAATGACTTCAGCGAATTAATGGTTGGTGCTGTCTTTTGAACCGACACGATTTCCCGTGTGGAATTAAGCTTTTCCTTTATATTCACTGATACTTCTTTTTTTTCCACGTGTCCACTTATAATTGAGGATTCTTAATTCTTTTTTATTTTTAAGGGGAGGGTTAGAGGAAAGGAACAGAGGACTCTTCCAGCGATGCCTTTAGTGAAGGGTGAGCTGCGAAAGCGAAGCCGGCAGTGAGTCAGCATCCTCTCCTGCTTCTGCTGGCAGCCGAGCCGTTGCTGGGGTGACTGTCACAGGTGACAGAGCACATCAGCCTTCCTGGTGTCCCCAGGCTGAGTGAGGACCTGGTTGTCCTAATACATCAACAACAACAAAAAAAGCCAGGCTCCAGGAAGCCCCCCCCAGCTCCAAAGAAAACACCCCCAGGTTGGTTATATTGTCATTTGGCTCAGAGAAATGGAAAAGAGGAATGTGGTGGCTTTACCTTTGCTTTGAGGCTGGTGTAAGAAAAGTCATTTGAGAGAACCTTGCGTTAATTGGTAGAGATCTCGTTCATTAGTAGTAGCTCCTCCCAGAAAGGCTGTCAGTCAGCGAAACCACCCTGGCCCTTGTGGCACCCATGGCCCAGCGTCTGGCATCCCCTCGGTCCCAGTGAACGCGGACAAAAACCCGACTCATCTGCTCCACTTCAGCCCGTTGTTGGCGCGTTCCTGCCTTTGCAAACCCCCCTGGTATGAGGGGATTTCTGAGCAGGTTTTCAGGTCTTCTCAGAAAGGGGCTGTGCAAGGAGAGGGATCCCAGAGTAGAAGGGCTGCAGCTAAAAGGCAGGAAATCTGCTTCAAAACAAATGGACAGGATTTGCAGCAGAGGGTCTTGGAGCTTCCTGTGCTTGAAAACCACAAGCCGCTGGCCAAAAAAATACCCCCCAATAAATAATGTTACAGCTGAGGGAGGGCTCTGTATCACAAACCCGTGCCCCGCGCTGGTGATGGAGGGTTTAAACCCATGGGGAAGAGGGGGAGGAAAGGCCGAAGAAAGAGAATTTCCCCTGGATCACCCACTAGAAAGCGAATGGTGACAATATTAGCACTTAATTCAGGTTGGGTTTATTTTGGTTTCAAAGCCCTGTGCAGACATTAACTAATTAACTTAACGCCAGGAAGCTGAGGCTGCACTAACGTGTTTTGCCTGGTGACCTGTGCAAGTTTTCATTTTCTGTTTAGCCATTTCCTTTGAGACCGAAAGCCCCAGGACGGTGTGGCTGGGGGATCCAGCTGGCTGCAGCAGCCGTGTCTCTGGAACGGGGCTCTCTGACTGCAGCCGGACGCTCGCCCCATTTCTTGCCATGGTTTATTCAACTCTCATGGAGTTTGAATGGCTTCAGAATAATTATACCACAGCGAATTTGCTCCTGTGTTTGTTAGAAGGTAAAATGTGATGACCTCTGAGAGGGTTTTTCCGTCGCCTCTTGGCATTCCCCTACCCGTCGTGTTCCCCGTTTTAACCACCAGCAGTTTCACATCCGTGTGAGGTCGGTGGAAACCAGAGTTTCCTCGCTTTGTTTTTGGGTTTGCAGAGTCGTGTAGGGGGCTGTGGGTACCCAGAGCTCGGGTCAGGCTCCCCTAGTCCCACTGTCCCTTAGGGGATGGGGATCGTCTGTGGGACAAGCCTGGTCTCCAAGAGCTCCTTGTCCCCAGCTGAATGTCTTGTAGTTGAGTTCCTCACGCTGGGCTCCTTACTGGCACCCCAGTTTGCGACGTGAGGCTCTTCCCCAACGACGCCACAGATGTGAGGTGATGGGAGTCGTGTCCCACTTGAATACAACGGGATGGCAATGCCTTATCCCTCGTTGTTTGCTCCGGGGCTGAGTCAATCCAACTCCGGCAAGCTCAGATTTCGTCTCTTCGCTCTAACATGATGTTCACTGAACTAGCAAATGAAAAGTCACAGAAAAATCGAGGTGATTGGGGAAAGGTGGAGAAAGCCACGAGGCAGAACACAGTTTGAAAGTCCTCGACTGCTTTGCAGGCGGCACAGCGGCTGTCACAGGGAGCCAGCGCTCGGTGAGACAGCTCAGTGCCCTCGACAAATCTCCTCCGTGCCCAGCTCCTGCTGATCTGATCGTTGGGCGGCCCCCGCGCCTGGTGCCAGGTAAGAGGGGGGCTGAGGCTCCCATCCCCGCTACCCAACATGGGAAACATCACTACTTCTGTGATGCCCTTAATTTTGCTGAATATGACTTGCTAAAGAGGGGGGAAAGGGTGAAGCGTTTCTGCTCTAAAAATAAACATTTTAGCCCATACAAGGGCTGCTTTGTGGCACAGCGGTGGCTGACGGATTCTTCAGTATTTCCATGCAAAGCAAAATCGTGTTACTTAGGGACAGAGTTGTCTGTGCAGCCGAAGGGACTTGGGCAGCAATTCGGCCTGAACACCTGGAGCATCCTCTGGAAATTCAACTTAAAATACTGTTATGAAGAGCCTGATCCTGTATTTGGGGGCAAACTGCTCTGACCCCATTCATTTGGACGGGGTTTGGTTCTAGGGCTGACCCCAGGACTTCCGCTGCCCCCGCTGCGGCTCGCTTGGCTGAAGGAGGCTGTGCCTTGCCTCGTGCCACCTCGCTGGGTGCCTGTCACCCACCCCATCCACCAGTGACACCCAGTCAGCTCTGGTAACCGCACGAGGCTTTTCGCTGCCAGTAGTTGGGGCTTTCGCATCTTTACACCGAGGCTGCATCTGCCTCGGCTCTGATGCTGCATCCGCCTCGGCTCCAATGCTGCATCCGCCTCGGCTCCGATGCTCTCCAGCATCACCTCACTGGCTTCCCTCCTCCCCATGGCTGAAATGCAGGTTCCTGCAGATGTGTTTACCTTCAGAATGAGAACGCAGTCACGTTGCCCTGTCAACCCCCTGGATTTGTGGTGAAATCGCTTTGTCAAGGTAATCATATATCTCGGTGATAGAAGGGTGTGCAACAGGAGCTGCGTCACAAGTCGCTGGGTGTCGCTTTGCTGTCATTGTGAAGGCCTTGGAACATGATCCCCATTACAGCGGAATTTGCATTAATGTTGTTTGGTCACCATAATCCCACCCAGTTTATCACATTTTTAGGATATTAAAATAAGTCTTAACTATATGTTGAGTTGTAACCCCCAGATCCCTGACGGGCTGGATGGGATTTAGCTCCGGCAGCTCCCTTAAAGGTAGCGGAGTCACCGAGTGAAGTAACGGAGCGATGCAGAGTAACTTGGCCGATCTTTTCAAGCTGCTAAACCTTTGCTGGCCAAGTACTACTCTAGCTAAAGCCACCACACAGTGGAAAAAAATACTGTCCATGCTCAGCTATTTTGGGTTAGTAGTTCAATTTTCACTTTCCCCCATCTATTACCGGTGACGACTGTTATCTTAGGACACGCTGCCCTCGGTACCTGGATTGCAAGAGGACTCAGGGGGTTTGGGGTCCTGCTGTGCTGGGTGCTGAACACCCTGCTGAAGAGAGGCATCGGTTGTCTGTGTGGAGTTGGCAGCCAAGCTCCTCGCCTGGGCCGAGGGCTGAGCACACCGCAGTGTTCCAGCAGCACTGAATTTTCCTCCCTCTTCCAAATTTTGGTATCTTTCTCATTTTCTGCAACCGTGAGCGCAGCAAAAGGCTTCTGGTGTAGGATTTAAATAGACTCTAGGTGGGAGGCGAGAAAGATTCTCTTAATGTGCAGATGAGAAACTGAGGCACGGAGAGACTGAAGGATTCACTCCACAACTGAGTTTTACTGGGAATCTGACTAAGAGGGGGACAGGAATAGGCACTGTGTGCTCCACAGTTAGAGCAGTAAATTCACCCGGGGAAATCAAGGTCCAGTTCCCATCCCTCCTGCTGCCTCCTTGGGTGGCATTGGCGGAGAATTTGTCTTACCCCAGAGGCGTATCCCTCATGGGATGCTTTTGTGGCTCGACGAGGAGATGAGATGGGATGCCCATTTTCTGGGAATGGGGCAGTGATCCCATCTTGGTGTCTGCTGGCATAACACCACAGCTCTCCTGGAGGGGTGTGAGCCTTGGGGACTGCAGGGCTGCTCCCTCCTCCTGCCTCCGCAAGGGAGAAGGTGCGGATGGCAGCACCAGTCGGTTGGAACTGGAGCTCGTGTTGTCCAACTTATTCCCTGAGCAAATAATCACCATTAAACCAGGGATAATCTGGTGGGGAAGAACCAGCTGAAGGTTACTGGGAGGGCAAGCAGCTGAACCTGGCTGAAGCAAGTGAAGCAGGGCAGGGGTAGAGCATCTGTTCATCAGTTTTAGCTGTGTAACGTGTTTTAGCTGTTCAATGTATGAATTGCTCCCTGTTAATCTTGAAAAGTTGAGTTGATGCTGAACTGTCTGATGCCAACAGTCCTCTGCAGTCCTGTCTGCAAAGGTTCGGGGCAGTGATTAGTGACCCAAGTGACAACCTCAAGCCTTTCTCTGCAACATTTGTCCCTGTTACGAGCTCCTGTTTCTGAGATGACCCGAGAAACTCTCCAGTGAGTTAATACTGCGCTGCCCCGATGGAGCAGTTGGGGCTTTGTGTGTTCGCCGCTGTGGGAGGAGAGACAATACATTTGCAGCGCATTAAGGTATTATTGTACCAGCGTCTGCGCTGAAAGGGTTCTGATCCTCCGAAATAAAGACGAGCAGATTTGTCCCAGATTTATCAATGGAGGCTGGCTTCCCATTCAGACACGAGGGAGGGGAGAGCGGGTGAGATCCCGCTCGCTGCAGCAGCTGGGCTGGATGCCTGGTGCTCATGGGGGACAAGGAGAGGCTGGGTGGGAGGAGGACAACCCCAAAATGCTGCTTGAGAGGTGGTGGGATTCAGCAAGAAGGACACAAGAAGGGAGCCAAGTCAGCCCCGTGGCTGGGAATAGCTGAGGGCTGGGGTGAAGGTGCTGAGATGTTTTGTGCAGCCCATGTCCCCTGGGGAGGGATGCTGCGGGGGTTCCCCTCGCGGTCCTGGTCTGGCTGTGGAAGAGGGAAGCCGTGTGTCCCCTCTGCTTGGAAATCCGCCCTGACAAGGCTGTTAGAGGAGGAAAAGAGTGGCGCTTGCTCCGCTGCTTTGTAGAAACTGCATCTGCTGTTATAAGTCAGGCTGCAGATCATTGTGCGGGGGCATTTCTTAAATGGCCGTTAGGAAAAAAATTAAATTTGTTGAGACCAGATGCGGCAGAAGAGCTGGATGCAGGGTGAGGACTGGGACATCTCGTACGAGCCAGAAAAGCCACAGCCTTGAGGAGCAGGTTTGATGCACTTTGTACAGCGAGCTCCCGGCTCGCAGGAAAGCGCTGGTGGGTCAGACATCGCAGAGATGTCCCTTCCCCTGGGCTTTTAGTCCCCTGCCTCTGCCCTTGTGCTCAGACCACCTGGATCTGGGACATGACCTAGGCCACCGCTGTCACTGCTTGACAGATTCTGGGCTTGGGGCAGTGGCTGCGCACAAGGCCCTTGGGGGAACACGTGTGGGGCTGGCGGTGGCCGATGCCAAGCCGGAGGTGATGCTATTGCTGTGTCCCCAATGCTGAACCAAACCTCGGCAGGGGACCTCACCAGAAGGAGGGCGCTGAGGAGTCTTCGCCGGGGAGGGGATGATCTGCCCCTCCGGCTGCTGTCTGCCTGCAGCGAGGCTGCTCGCCTGGCACAGCTTAATTGGCTTTGATAGGATTACGGGGAAGCAGCGGAGGAGTAAACAGGGCCAGGAGGCCAAGCGGTGCCTGGGGCCACAGGGCTGCAGCCCCTGGAGAAATCCTTTGAGCCAGAGCAATGCCGAGCCAAAGCTGCCCGGAGCTCCAGGGTTAATTCTGCTGCGGTGTTGCAGCTGATGGTGGGGTAAGGGCTTAATCCTCCTCCTGGTTTTAATGGAAAGGCTTTTCCTAGCAGCACCGCAAAGGTCTGGGGCTCTCTCCATAATTTCCAAAGAGTTTTGGCCCCTGAGATCCTGAGTAAAATGTTGCAATCATGGAAGTTGCGCCTCGTTGCCTCAAGCCTTTTGTCATCAGTGGATGTTTATGGTTTAAAGCAGCCTTGTTTGTTTGCCGTAGCCCAGATGACAGTGATGTATTGGCAGAAATCCTGGCGGAGGAAAGAGCTGAGCCAGACAAGTCTTGAAGTGCTGCACACGTGTATGTAGAGAGGGGGTGATGGTTATGTCATGGCTATGAAACCTGTGGAAAATAGAGCCTCCAGCCTGGGCGTGAACTGCTGTTCGCAGGAGTTTTTCTCCTCCGACAAGCAACGTGGGCAGCTCAAGGGTTAATGATGCTGCAGGGCTTTGCTTCCCGTTTTACCTGGGGTTGGGGAGGGTGGGAGATGCTGTGTTGGAAAGGGGGAGTGGGTGCTCTTGCTGGGAGCGTGTTGCTGATTAGCTCTATTAATTGCTGTAGGAATGATGAGGGAGCGAGACAGGGGACCACGGCCCCTAGTCCCTCATCCCGGCAGATCTGCAGCCTCAGGCAAAACTGGACTCAAAAGTGGGGCTTAAAGCCAAGGATGGAGGCAGCAACAACGGCCCTGTGTCCAAGTCTGGGGCGCGGTGACATGGCCTGGAGACGAGTGACCCTCTGTGCGATGGCGGGTAAATGTCAGCTGCTGCCTCGCTGCTGGCGTGAAAAACCTGGTGTCGGCCGTGCCAGCACCGGGAGGTTGGTGGGTCGGCGGCAGAGCGGGCAGCTCGCCTGGGGCTGGGTTGGGTGAGGTCCCACAGCCAGGTCCACCTTTTCATCTGCAGGACCTTGCTGAGGCCCTTTCCCCCAGGAACCCCCCTGATCTCTAGTGGCAGAGGGTTTTTCCTCTCTGCCAGCAGGGAGGAAGGTGGGCTTGGCTTGCGCAGAGCTTGTCCACGCTGTTCATCTGCCCTGTACAGTCTGGAGTCAACTCTTACACCAACATTCATTGTATCCCACACCCCCCACCCCGGTCTGTAGATTTTGTACAGCCCGTTTCTAATTTAAAGTATCAATAAGTTTGATCCTTTCATTGTTTTTCTCCCTCCCTTTACCTTCTGGAGACTGGTTGAAAATCACCACGGGGATGAACTACAGCGGGGCTGGTCAGGGGGTTTTAACCTCCGCCACAGCGGGACCACCTATCCGGCATGGGAACGGCATCCCCATCACCCTCCTCGCCTCCCCCTGACCCTCGTGGTCGGGCTTTTTCCCAAGCCAGGAGCTCCCTGAATTGCCTAAACCCTGCTCGGCACGTGGGGATTAAAGCACTTCTGCTGTCGGGGGTGGGAAACGGGGACCCGCTGGGAGGGCACAGCTGGGTGTGGGGACCAGAGGTTGTCCCCGATGAACATCTTCTGGGGCCGGAGCGATTTCCAGCGCTGGACTCCTGCAGAGGAGGCTTTTGCCTGAACAAAAAAATCCCTTTTGACCAAAGTTGAACTATGTGTGTAAGATCAATCGAAGGCAGAAAGAAAAAAAAAAAATCCAAAGCCTTTTGGCTGTCTGGAAGGAAATTCTGAACTGCAGCTTTGGGTGGGGGCTGAAGCCTCGGCCGAGGGCTGGAGCAGCTCCACTTCGCTGCTTATTTTGCCGAGGAGGGGATGCACACGCGTGTGCGAACACACGCCCAGGACCCCCACGTGTGTGCACACGGACACACATGCTCTCCCCCCTGGAGAAACCCCCAAACCCCCAGCGCTTCAGCCCAGACGCTGATTCAAAACAACTGTTGGCAGCTCCGGCTTCTGCTGCCCATCCCCACCGCGACGGCGGCTTGAAACCAGCGGGCAAAGCCCCAAATGGAGGCTAAAAATGACATTTCACCTTCCCGGGGGAAAGGCAGAAAAACTCTTTCGAGGCAGCGGGAAAAAAAAAACCGAAACCAACCCTCTCCCTCCCTGTCAAAAGGTCCGAAGCCCCTCGGCGTGTCGCTGGGTGGGGAGCCGGGTCGGTACGTCCGGGCAGGGGCAGGGGCAGGGGCAGGGGCAGGGGCAGGGGCAGGGGCAGGGGCAGGGGCAGGGGCAGGGGCAGGGGCAGGGAGGGGGTGCCCGCAGCTCGCCGCTGGCCGCGGGGCAGGGCCGGGGGTGCTGGTGGGTG
The DNA here is from genome assembly GCA_009769605.1 of Bucorvus abyssinicus. NCBI lineage: Eukaryota > Metazoa > Chordata > Aves > Bucerotiformes > Bucorvidae > Bucorvus > Bucorvus abyssinicus. The sequence continues at coordinate 4,176,231 of CM020055.1, forward strand.
TCTCCGGGAGCGGTGACTGAGCGAGGCGGTGCCAGGGCTGGGGGCGGATTTTTTGAGAAGCTCCTCAGAGCAGCGGCAGCCGCTGGAGGAGTTGGGCGGCTGTTGCTGCCTCTCCGCCCGGAGGAGGAGGAAGAGGAGGAAGAAGAGGCTCCGGCTGCCGCCTCTCCGATCCTCCCCCCTCCCCTTTCCCCTGCCGCCCCCCACCTTTATGGACGAGCGCCGGAGCTTGCTCTACTCCCCGGCTGCCTCCTCCGCCAGCCGGCATCCCCGGGGCGGCTCCAGCAGCAGCCACCACAACCTGGGCTACACCGAGCAGCTGCCCCCCGCCGCCCCCCAGCCGCTCCCCGAGCAAGGGGAGGAGGAGAGCGAAGAAGGAGAGGAAGGCAGCATGACCGTGGTGGGGGGCGGCGGCGGTGGAGACCCTTTGCTGGAAGAACCGCAGCATCCTCAGCCTCTGCTCGGGGGGGACCGCTACGAGCACCCCCCGACGCCGGCCGCCGTCCCCGGCGGGCAGCCCGCGGGCGGTGGGGAGCACGAGTGCTGCGAGCGGGTGGTGATCAACATCTCGGGGCTGCGGTTCGAGACCCAGCTGAAGACACTGGCGCAGTTCCCCGAGACGCTGCTGGGGGACCCACGGAAGAGGATGCGCTACTTCGACCCCCTCCGCAACGAGTATTTTTTTGACCGCAACCGGCCCAGCTTCGACGCCATCCTCTACTACTACCAGTCGGGTGGGCGCATCCGGCGACCTGTTAATGTCCCCATTGACATCTTCTCCGAGGAGATCCGCTTCTACCAGCTAGGGGAGGAGGCCATGGAGAAGTTTCGGGAGGATGAGGGTTTCATTCGGGAGGAACAGCGGCCGCTCCCCGACAAGGAGTTTCAACGCCAAGTGTGGCTCCTCTTCGAGTACCCCGAGAGCTCTGGGCCAGCCCGAGGCATTGCCATCGTCTCTGTCCTGGTCATCCTTATCTCTATCGTCATCTTTTGTCTGGAGACCCTGCCTGAATTCAGGGATGACCACGACTATGAAGGAACTGGGGGCACCTTCGGGACGGGTGGTGGCCCTCTCCCACCTGAAGTCATCACCAACTCCTCGTCCTCGGCTGCTTCCATGGTGTCATCCTTCACCGACCCTTTCTTTGTGGTGGAGACTTTGTGCATCATCTGGTTCTCCTTCGAGCTGCTGGTCCGCTTCTTTGCCTGTCCCAGCAAGGCCACCTTCTCCAAGAACATCATGAACATCATTGACATTGTGGCCATCATTCCCTACTTCATCACGCTGGGCACCGAGCTGGCAGAGAGGCAAGGCAACGGCCAGCAAGCCATGTCCTTGGCCATCCTCAGAGTCATCCGGCTGGTCAGGGTTTTCCGCATCTTCAAGCTCTCCCGGCACTCCAAGGGGCTGCAGATCCTGGGGCAGACCCTCAAGGCCAGCATGCGGGAGCTGGGCTTGCTCATCTTCTTCCTCTTCATTGGTGTCATCCTCTTCTCCAGCGCCGTCTACTTTGCAGAAGCCGATGACCCCAGTTCAGGTTTCAGTAGCATCCCCGATGCCTTCTGGTGGGCGGTGGTGACCATGACCACAGTGGGCTACGGGGACATGCACCCCATCACCATTGGGGGCAAGATTGTGGGCTCTCTCTGTGCCATCGCGGGGGTGCTGACCATCGCTCTCCCCGTGCCCGTGATAGTCTCCAATTTCAACTATTTCTACCACCGGGAGACAGAAGGTGAGGAGCAAGCCCAATACATGCACGTCGGGAGCTGCCAGCACCTGTCGTCCAGCGAGGAGATGAGGAAGGCTCGCAGCAATTCCACCCTCAGCAAGTCCGAGTACATGGTGATCGAGGAAGGGGGAATCAACCACAGTGCATTCAAACAGGCTGCCTTTAAAACAGCCAACTGCCCAACCACAAACAATCCCAACTGTGTGAACATCAAAAAGATCTTTACGGATGTTTAAAACAGTCCAAACCAAACAAACAGCGACCAAACCTGAGGATGCGGTAAAAAATAATAATAATCTCAATAATAATGCAAAGTGACTGTGTACTCGGTGTTGTGTGGAACATGCACCATCGTCGGTCTGTGTGTGCCCTCAGTTTTATACATTTATTTTTTTAGATCCTTCCTTTCTAAAGATCCAAAAAGAAAAAAAAAAACAAACGGATTTAAAATTCTCTGAAGAAGAGGATGGCTAAAGGGTAAAGCGAAGGAAGATGAAGACAAAACACACTCACCATCGAAACAGGTGTTTGTTCTGCAACGTGTTGCGGGGCTGCTTTTGTTTCTTGGGTTTGGGGACCCCTCGCTTTGCTCCCGAATTCCCCCCGTCCCTAAAGGCAGCGTGTGGCCGGTTCCCCTTCCATCACATCGGCTCACTTGTTGGATTATCAGCCCTGGATTGAGTGGGGAGACGAGGAAAACATGTTGCAGAGCGTGCTGGAAGGGGGCTGGGAGGAAAGGAGCATTTAATTTTGCAGAGAGTCTCCGTTACCACATTGCTAAATGACGCTTAATATCGGAACATGTGGTGTGCCATTATGGGCACAGCACAGATTCCCTTTTCTCCCCCATTAGGTCATTTATGAAATTCTAATCTGGGCAGAGACCGAGTGCAATCAGTGCTGATTTCAACAGAAAAACAACAACAAAAAAGCCCTTGTTTTCCATTCTTAATTCCTCCCCTGGAACCCCACGGCATTATTTCAGCCACTGTCAGATCTGTGGCCGTGCAGCGGGGCTGTGTGCGGGGAGGAGGGGGGTGAAAGGCAGGATGAAGGGTTTCAGGAGCCGGGGGTGCACGGCGAGCGATGCTGCCGTGGACCGGGGGGATGCAGGACCTGCGAGCGGCTCCTTGCCCTGGCCGTGCAGCCTCAAGCCCACCCGCCTGGAGACAAAGGGATGTTTCCTCCTGTTTTTGCATCACGTTTGGGAGAGATGCAGCCGCTTGTCGCAAGAAGATTAAAGTGGCGAACACGCCTTCCAGCGGAAGTCACCGATTCGGACTGGAGTGATGCAGTTGCCATGGCGACCCTGGTTTCCTGGGAAACCCCCAAAGGTTGTCATGGCATCCCTCTCCCATCCCCCTCGGTCCTCGCTCTTCCCGCAAAAAACCTTTCCAGATGGTTCCAGCCCCGTCATCCCGCAGGACACTGCGGGTGCGACCCCATCCTGGCGCCCCCTTCCCGGGCCACGGCCCCTCCGTGGCATCCCCTGTGCTGAACAAAGCGCCCGTAGGCAATAAGCATGCCCCAAACCCCCTCGCCCTCGCGGAGGAGCTCACGCCTCGGTGGTGGAACGTGGGGATGGAGGCTCAGCCAACACGAGCACCTGCTCCACCTCTGCACCCCATGAAACCCAGCGGGTTCCCCAGCCCCGGGGCGAACAGGCGCCGAGCAGCCGGTGGGACAGCTCGGCTCAGAAAACCTCAGCGGCTTTTTGAAACAAGGGGGACACGTCTACGAAGAGCAGGATTGAAAAGTCACCAAAACCCCGCCGGGGAAAACACACCGGCCTCGTCCTTCCCTGTGCGCCCGGGGCCGCGGGACATCTGATGGGATCAGGTGAGCTTCGCACGGGCCTGAGTTCAATGGCATCATGGAGTCATGGCGCTTTGGGGGGTCAATCCTCGTGTTTTCCACTGCTTCGTTTTAGTCCTCAGCTTCCCCTGCTGCTCTCGGTGGCGGGGGGTTGTGCACTCTGGGCGACATGGGGTGACCTCCTGTAGCCCCTCTGCTTGTCTTTGCTTTTCACTTTGCAGAGGAGGAAAACCCCACTGCCTTTTTCTTTTCTTTTTTTTTAAGCTGATTTCTTCGATTCTGCACTAAGAAGGTTATTTATGGTGATTTACTGTTTCGGCCCAACCCCTGCCATCGAAGTAGGCTGAGGGCAGGCCCTGGCTGCTCAGCCTCCAGCGCCGCGGCTCCAGCTCTGCTCTGGTTTGGGTGGAATCACAGCAGGTTCCTTGGAGGGAGCGATGCTGGGGTGATGCTACTGCAAAGGTCTTGGACCTTGTCCTGGGGGCGTCGCCTGCCCCGCGGGTGTGCAGGGGGGGATTGGTCCTGAGGGGTGCCGGCCAGGCTGAAATTGGGGCTTACCTGGGGTTTTACCCAGACCAGAGAGGATCAGGATGGTCTGTAACACCCTCCCTCGGCCCCAGTTCATAACACCCTTTTAACCAAAAGAACCACCAGAGCAGCTCCTCGGCTCAGTGGCACATGACAGCTTCGCTGGAGCGACCGCCCTTATCACCCGCTGAGGGTCTGACGAAGGCTCTTCAGTAGGGAGCGTCACGGGAGGTGACAAACCCGGGGTCCCTCCTCCGGGATTACTGGGATCCCTTGTCTGGGATAACTGGGGACACCCCAGTGCACTGCACTGCTGTTCCTACCGACGAGCTGTCGCTTGTTCTCGTGATTCCAGCTTTCCCATGCCTGGTTCTCCGGGGAGGGTCAGAGTTGAGGAGCGGTGGGAACGGCCCCACTCAGCAGAGTTTGCCGGGGAGCGTGGAGTCAGCGTTCTGCCCGTGGCAGCTGCGCGGGGTGCGGAAACCGCATGTTCTGCTGGAAACGGCACAGCGTCGTTTTCGTTTCTCTGTCTAAAATAAGCAGAAGCTCTGCCGGTTGTGGGTTTGCTTTCCTGGCTGCTCCCTGCCTTATTTCGTAGGGGCAGAATAATTTCAAATGGGTTTTAGTGGCAGTAAAAGGTGCTGGGTGGAAGAGGGGACAAAGAAACCGCTTCATCCACCAGAGCAAGAGGCAGTTTTGTTCCAGTGCCAAATGGTATCACGGAAAAAATTGAAGTGCTGCTGCTCTCTCTTTAAGATACACCCAAAAAACTGCGAGTGGAAAACCAGGGGTGTCGCCCCAGTTCTCTGCCCCGCTTCTGCCTGCCCCTGCCCTTGGTGCCGTCTCATTAGGCACCGCTCGGCGAGACCAGCCCTTGCTGTCAGCACAGTCTGGCGGTTCTGCCGGCTGGCTGCCACACTCCGGGAGCCGGGAACCGGAGCGATCCCCCAGGATTGCTCTCCTGGCAGCTGAGCGTGCTTTGCTCCCTCGCAGTGTGCCTCCTATTAGGACTTAGGGCTGTTTTAGCGGGCGCTGCAGAGTTCAAGACGAGCCTTTGCAGCGTGTTGGACTCGACTCTCTCTAATGTGCTTAGAGGAGGCAGCATGAGATTAGCGTGAGCGGAGCTGCCTGCTGTCGGCAGAGCCTTCCCGAGGCAAGGCCAGGGGCTTGCCTAGGCTCGGCTTATTGCATTAGATGGAGGAAAGCGCATTACGGAAAGCTGCTGGCTGACGTTTCAGACCGCACAGAGAGCTGCATCCCCAGGTAGTCCCCGGCGCAGACTGCCCGGCTTGTCTTGGCATGTGCAGTGCGGCGGGGGTGCTCTCCGAGCTGTCCTCCTCCTCCCCTGTCCTTCGTACCTGTCATTGGAGAGACAACGTGGCGCTGCTGGCACCGAACGGTGGGAGCAAGGACAGCCGGCAGTTCCTGCTGCAGGGACGCAGCCCTGGGAGGCCGTAGCTGCCTCCCCAGCACTTTGTGTGTTCAGTTTATTTAGGGGCGCTGGGCGATGTAGAGGCTTGTACCACCTCCTGCCTCTGTTCCCAAGCTCCTTTCCTAGTGTTTTGTATTTTAGGACCTTTCCCTTCCCCTGTTTCAGCCCTGGATGCCACCTCAAAGCACATCCTCGGTTCAGGGGGATGCAGGGGACACGCAGCAGCCCTAACCCTGGCCCCTCCGCTTGGTGCTTTGACACCATCACCTTTTCCTCCTGCTAGTTGCCCTTTTTGGGTGTGTTTTCAGCCCTGAACTCTTCTAAGTTCAATAGATGCCCTTCAGGCGCTTGGGGTGGCTGGAGGAGCCGCGCTGTCCATCCCACCCCACGCGTGGACACAAACAACGCCTGAAGGTATCTCTTTCCTCCAGGAGGGTTCAGTTTCTTCCCAGACTATTGTTCCTGCTCCATCACTTGACAAAAGAAGTCGGGTTTTGTTTTTAACCCCCAGTTTGTGGACAGTTAAGCGGAAGCAAAGCGGCTTCCCCAGCAGAAGGGAAGGAGCATCCGGAGCTCCTGGCTGAGCCGGGCTCTCTGCTGGCAGAGCCGTAGCGCAGGGCCGGGGTCTCTCGTGGCGGTTGCTGTGTACGGGGAGTGTTCTGCGTGAAATCCATTGAACTGTGTAGTTTGGAGCCCTCTTCCTGCCAAGCTTTTAAAATATGCATATCTTGGTGAGAGCACGTGGAGGTTCCCATCACAGCCTGATGGGTGGCAGGGCCATTGTTTTTTCATTTTTCAATGCTTTAACAAGTGATCTCTGGGCAGGCTGCAAAGCTGCAAGGGCAAACAAAGAGCGTTTAAAGGCGACTCCTTTTTCCCTTTGGTTTCATCTGCTGCGTGTGCCGGGATGGAGAGCTCAGAGCACAGCATCCTCGTGCAAAGGTGGTCCTGTGGGCGATGGGTGCAGGGAAATAAGGACTTTCTGGACATTATAGGATGCTGTGGGCAGGGCAGTGTCATATAAATTGTCTCCTTTGCTGCCACAGAGCCGGTACCGCTCTCCTGCCCCCTGCCCTGCTGTGGGTCCGCACCCATAGTCTGAAGGGGGTGCTTGGCTCTGCTTTGGGGGTGTTGTCGAGCTGGAGGATGTGTTGAGGACGGGATGCTGCTGCCTTTCCCCGTTTCCCTGAGTTCACGTGGCAGAGGCTGCACTAACACAGCACCCGCTGGATCCAGGCGAGCCCAATGGGTGCTGTGCTGTGGGTGCTGGGTGGCGTAAGCCCTCCCCAGTGCCAGTGGTGGGAGTCAGGCATTGGGCACGGAGGGCTGGAGCGATGCTTTTCTCCAGAGGAGAGTTTCCCTGGAAACAGCCAGGGGACTGTGGCCATTACTGCTCCGGCAGGGACATTTTGGGGGTGTTTTGGGCTGGGTGCCCTGAGGTGCCTCAGCCCGGATGGGAATCGCTCCTCCGGTGGTGGGAAGGTTTGGCTTCATTTCTGGGGGGTGGCAATAGAGGGTTTTCTCTGGGCAGAGAAGGGGGTACAGCCCTGCTGCAGGGCAGAGCCATCCCACGGCGGGGAACATGCTCGCTGCTGCAGCCCCAGCTCCGCGGCATCTGGCTCGTGCCCCAGCTGAGGCTCTCCCAGCTCCGCTGTGGTTGAGTCCGGGACGCAATCGAGACCGTTTACGCCTGACCTTGGCTTCCTGAACAAGAAATTGAGTAATGGTGCCTGTCAAAGCGATATTCATCCCACCTGACGGGACGTGGGTTTGCTGCTTTGTGCTGGGATGCTGTCAGGGCTCCTGCTTTCTGTCACCAGCAAAACCAAATCCCATTTTTTGCTCATGAGAACCGTCCTCTGTGCGGGAGAGGGATGTGTGTGTGTGGGTCCCACGCTGCCCCGCTAGCTGGAGCCCTTTTATCCCCACTGCTGGCAAAACTCAGCTAAAAATGCTCAGAGAAAACCCCCTGGGTGCTTTTTCTTCCATAAAGAAGGTGCTGCTTTATGACACCCTCAAGTTTCAGGGTCTGCCTGTGTCTCACCACCTCCCTGAGCCTGAATTTTTCAGCGCTGGGGACGCTCTGCAGCAGAGCAGGGAAACCTTCCCGCATGAACCTCCTCGCAGGGCGCCGTCAGTTTTCTCCTTCTTATGAAGCCAGACGTGCCCCAGTCAATTAAAAGCTGTCTGCTATCTCGCTCAGCTTATCCCTGAACCACTTCCCGCTCGCTGGTCTTCCCTGACTCCCAACGCCCAGGAGGAGCCTGTCCCCAACGTGCGCCACAGCAAGACCCCCGGCTCGGCGCTGCAGCCGGCGGCACCTGCTGCCGGGTTGGTTTGAGAGTGAATCATTTCCTGAAGCCTTGTCATTCATAGGCTTTTCCGAGCACGGTTAAGCTCTGTCAAGTCTGTTGCTTTCCTCCAGTTGTCGCACTCCATTTTTAGCATCTTTAACACGCGCTGGGTGGGAAGAGGCACTTTGGGTGCGTGGCTCCATCTCTGCTCTCGCTGGCGAGGACGCAGAGTGCAGGCGGGTTTGTGGTGGTGCTGACCAGCGCCAGCTGCTTTGCTTCGCTTCCTCCCAAGCGCTGTCACGGGTAGATACGGAACATGCTTCGGGGTTGTGTCACGGCTCGATCAGCTGCTGGCAGCAGGGTCCCTGCTTGGGTCTGGCTCTCACGGGGAGCCAGAGATCACAATGGAGCGTGGACAGGATGAGCCCACGCTTTGGCCAAGCGGGTTTTGCGTTTGCAAAGGGACGTGTTTGCTGTTCGTGGTGCTTGCAGCGAAGGAGCTGGGGGCAATGAAGGGGGGGGGGGGGATGCTGTGCTGCTCAGGGGCATTTTGGTCATCAGACCATGAAAAGAGGTGTTCCTGCACCGCAGACCTGGAGGGTGGGAGCGCTGCGGGGTCTGTGGGGTGTTGGCTGTTTGCCTGCTGGTGGCTTTGGGCTGGTCAGCTCCTCCGGGCCTCAGTTTCCTCATCTATAGATGACACCGAGTGGCTTCGTTAAGTGTTTATGATGAAACTGTAGAAGGAAGAGGCATTTTTGAAACGCAGAGCAAAGAATCCTCTGAAGGCTTTATGGAGTGCAGCTTTCTGGGAGCTGTCAGAGCCTGCAGACACTCCTCCCGACACTCCACTACCTGCAGGTTTTTTCCCCCAGCTGGAGGGAAGCCCAGGGTTTCACCCAGCTTCCCGCGAATGCCAGCTCTGCCCTACAGCTCCCCACCTCATACCCATCCTCCTCTCCCGTGATTTCCGCTCTCTGTATCTTTGCATGTGCTTTTCCATCCTTATGGCCCATTTCTCCTGTAATTTTTGTGCATTTATAGTCAAAACCCCTCTCCTCCCTCCTCGCTGCTCTCGGCTTGGAGCTGCCACCGTGGCTCTGTAACAATTTGAACCTCAGGCTGTTGCAGAACAAAAACGGGACAGAGGAAGTTTGGGCTTAAAATGAACCTGCTGTGAATGTGAGCTTGCAGGAGGGATGTGGAAGGGATGGAAACCTTTCATCAAACCAGTGCACATGCCCTGGGCTGGGCTGGTTTTCTGGCATGTGACATCCCCTGGGAACTGGCTTTATTGCTCCGTTTTCTTAACCAAGCTGTCATGCAGCTCACTTAGAGCGGAGCATTACACAAGCACTTTATCAGCCAAACGTGGAACTTACCATAATAAGATCTGTTTTCCCTAACCCTGTGCTGATTGGCATCAATTACATCTTCCTCTTTAATTCTGTATTAAGACTCTCAGCCATTCCAGCATATTGTTTGGGATCAGCGACAGATGGCCAGACCCATCGGTTTCGCAGGTCACTTTGTTTATCCCTTAAAAAACTGGCCCAACGGGAGCTGTTTTCCAGGTCTCTGGATTTTCACCAGGTCCAGGGCTCCAGAGACCTTGGTACTTGCATTCTCACAAGCTGCTTCGTCAGCTCTGAATGCTTGGATACGAGTTACTTGGCTGGGCTGGTTTAAAAACAGCTAATTTTTGTGGCTGCTGTTTAATATCTTCTGTTTTTCTTGGAGTGGAGAGGATTTCATCACCCCCATATGATGGGAAGACATCTGGATCCTTTCAGGAGCTGGAGCAGCAGTATCTCCTGGATGCTCCTGACTTCTCACTCCCACTGCTGTTCCTGCTGAATTTGGTGAAATAACGTCATCGTTAGGCTGAGGATTTGGGGTTTCTTTCTACAGGGACAAGGAAACAGCTTGAAAAGGCACCGGGGCACCCCAAAGCCCTGGATTATTTGCCCACTTTGAGAACATTACCACTTAATCTGCAGAGCCCCAGCTCTGCTGTCCCCTCCCTGGCCAAACCCACGGCATTTCCCAGGCCGTGCCAGGCTGAAGGTGCTATTTAAGTTTTATTAATGTAATACTCCAGCAATGCTGGAGGATCCCAGCAGCTGGACCATTGCTTTGCCTAAAAGCAGGAATCCTTCCCTGCTGGCAGGTGGGAGGGGGGTGTAATCCCTCCCAGCAAGCTCAGTCCAATAAACCCTAAACCCCACTTAACATTAAGCCCATGAATAGTCCTCCTGGCACCACAAGATAAACCAGTGCTTGAATAACCGGCTGGTCTGAGACTCTTGCAAGGAGCACTAAGCCCCTCTGGTAGCTTGTTTTCTCCTGAGCACTGCACTGCCTTGCAAGGGGATCTTTGCTCCTTGCGGAAAATCCCACCCCTCTCCCTTCTCTCCCTGCTTTTAGCATCCCGGCAACATCATCCCTGCAGCATCATCCCTGCAGCATCATCCCTGCAGCATCCAGAGAGTGGGTCTCACCCTCCTCGGAGCATGGACCCTATCCCGTCTTGCCTGTCTCCATCCTGACTCTCCATTTGGGGAAGATAGGCTCATTTTGGGGGTTAGCTGGGACCAGGCAGGTCTCTGAACCATCACTGCAGATCTTTCCTTCCTACCGTTGTCTCATCACCGGCTGCTAATGAAGCATCCGGCTCACATAATCTGATTTGGTGGTAGCGCTCATCTCATTAGTGTGCACCACACACTGGTTTTAATATCATTAATGAACCTCGCTATAGGAAGCTTTACTAATTCCCACTTGAAAAATCACCGCCAAAGGGACAGAATTGGGGTGCATGGCTCCTGCTGACTTAGACGGGGCTTAAACCCTCCGGAAATTTGGCTGTGCCCCATCTGCAGGCAGGCACAGAGCAACTGGGGTTCCACCAGGAGGTGGGATGCTCCAATTGCCGTGGTGTGAGCTAAAGAGAACGAGAAGGAAATAAGCAGTTGCATGAAGTTTCTAAGAATTTCAGTATCTTAAAGACAGAGCAAAGCATCTCCCTGTGTTAAAAGAGGAGCCAGGATGAGTCCCTTCGTGCTCTGGTTTGATCAGGCTTCGCAGCTGAGCGGGGTTCACGTGCTCCGGACCCCCGGCAGCTCCAGCACCACAGGGGTTGGGCTGATCTTTTTTTGCTCTTTACCAGAAATCTCCATCCCCACATCAAAAAGGGTCTCAGGGTTGAGCTCTGCGGTCCGAGCGCTGGGCGTGGGGTCAGCCCTGGCTCCTGTATTGGGTTTATAAAATCAAACAATTGCTTAATATCATGTGAGTCGTGTCGGGTCGGAACAAACGCAGCTTGATGGAGATAAAAACACACGAGGAAACCCCACTTTGCGCTAATTATGCTGGATTTGGAACTTGCCATTAATGGGAGATAACAGTTAATATATTTAATGACGCTTTGTCTATCTTTAGCTAGCGTTAGACCGTGTTGCGTTGAGGCCATTAAACAATTTTAATCAGCCCATTTCCCCTTTTCTATTTATGGGGAATGGGGATGCGACGTTGCTGGAGGGGACCAGTGCGCATCATCTCCTCCTGCCCCGTCGCTTTTCCAGCCCAGGCTGTGCCTAAAAGCGGTTCTTTGCTCTGCCCAACAGATACCAGAAGAAGATCCAAAATTAAGACCTTCAGGACTGTGTTGAGAAATAGAACGTCTCCAAGGAAGGGGCAAACACCACGGGCACGGTGACCGACGCTGCTGTGGACCCTGCGACGGAGGGTCTGCCCTCCCCAGTTAACCCCAGTTCACTGCTCATACGTGTGTAGGAAATACTTGCCACATCATCCGTGTTCTCTAACAAGTGCATTATGTAGAAGGGAACATCTTTGCAGCCGGAAGATTATCTTCAAATCATGTGCAATATAATGAGACTGAACAAAGCCAGGAAAGAGGAGGAGGGGAGGTGGAAATCATTGGGACATTATTTCACGGGGTTTTTTTTAATTATTATTATTAAAAAAAAATCCCTTGAAAGTTTAAATCCCCAGAAAGGAAACGTTAACCAGAGCTGCAGTAAGCAGTCCGAGGGTTTTGTTAGGGGTGGGAGGGAGAGGGGGGAAATGTGGTTGCTCTCACGAAGGCCACGGGCTGTTTTCAGCACTGGGACGTGAATAATTTCCATCCTGTTTTTCTGACTTTCATGTCAATGCTCTTTATAAGTAGGTATGTGCTGTACCAAAGACTGTGGTTTATTTTAAGCCCTGATTAAGACAGTAACATCGCCGCCGATGCTGAGGGTAGTGGTGTTGAATAGCCAACAAGTCGTGCCTTGCTTTCCACATCTCTCCATGAAAAACTGAGGGAAAATCCAGGGGTGGAAGAGGTATAAAAAGCCCAACCCTGGCTGGTCGTGCATCGTTTCACGAGATCCCAGGCAACCATCCCTGCTGTTCCGGAGGGAATATTATAGTATTGACTTGCTCATACTGTCCTGAAGGGGAAGCCCATCCTTCCTTTGCCCGTTGCTTGGTCATTTTGCACGCTGAGGGTTTTCCTGGCACAGGTTCAGAGCTGTGGGTTGCCCGCACTGGGCTGCGGAGCTGGTGAAACCGGGGTTTCTATAACCCCACTGCATTTCCTCGGACCACATGGGTGAATATTACCCCAGTGCAAAGGGGTAGGTGGTCTGCAAAGGCAGAAATGCAACTGGCAAAGGGGTTGATGGTCTCTCCTGCTTCTTCCCCAGCCTCATCCACCTCTGCTCGCTGCCTCCATTCCAGATTTGAGACTCAAACCCACCCGGCACGTACTGCATCGGAGGAGCAAAGCGATGCTCGCAACAGTGTTGGATTGCTGGGCAAAAATAACGTTGGTGGGACTCCGGCGAGCACGAGAACCTCTGCGCCTGCGCTGCAATAATTCACTGGAGATGGTTTGGGGGATGCTGATTAATTTGGGCTGGTCCAAGTGAAGAGAGCTGGAGCTTGTTCTGAAGTGGAGGATGCTCAAGGGGAGGTAACGGGAGACAAAATCGTTAGCCATGTGAAGCAGCCTCTTGAATTCATGCCACTGATTGCTTTGGGTCCGTGTTCAAGGACAAGCCTTGAGGTCCCCAGCGGGTACCTGGAAAGAGGAGCAAGGACTGCTCTGCCTGGAGAGCAGCACCAAAACCTGGATCCTCCCCCGAGCAGAGCCGTTTCCCTGCATTTCAAACCAGATCCCGGGCAGGAGGTGGGGAACATGCACAGGAGACACACGTGGGATGATTCGAGGCACAACCCAAGTGAGGATGCACTTAAAAATAAACACCCTAACTGGAAGAAAGGCTCCAAAAGGGGAAAACGCGGGGGAGTATTGTGGCACCACAATGGTGGGGAATATTGTCAGCACCACGCGACTCTGTTTGTGGAAGAGCTTTGAAGACAAACGAGACCCAAGTGGGTTTCCAAGCTGTCACTCAGGGCTGGGGTCACTCTGGAGCTGTCTGTAGTTCAGCAGCAGTCATCTCCTTGCTGGCTCTCCAAACCTCACATGTGAACTTCGGTTGAAATTAGGATTGAGAAATTCCCCTAACGGTGGGGAAATGATGTGGCTCCTAAAGGAATGCATCGACTGGTGAGGTTGCGTTTATTTGGTTTGGTTTCTAAACACAGATAATTTCATGGCTTGAATTGCTCCTCCTGTCATGGCACATGGAGCCCTTGTTCATGGGAGCAGGGCTCGGGCGTCCCAAAGGCAGAAGTCTCTGGGGCTCAGGATGGGGAGAACGGGCTGAAATGGTGAAAAAAGAAACAAAAATGAGAAAACCAGCAGTTTTAGTCAAAGCTGTGTTGCTCACCTTGGAGATTGAAGAGCAAATATGGATCTGGCCCTTAGTGGAATGTTGCTGTCTGTGCTGGTTCTTGTTTATTTCCAGCATGGTAGAAACCCTGCGGCCACCGGAGCTGTGGGTGAAGGGACCAGAAAGGGCTGGTGCTGAGGGCACCTGTTTTTATCGTGGCTTTTGCAGCACGAGGTGCAGAGGAAGAGCTGGAAGAGCCCGTGGAGAAGGTCCCCGAGCCTCCAGAGATAAGCTGGGCGTGCCGAGGCTCGGCAGAGGGATGCCGGGGAACCACGGGGGTGAAGCACCCCGTGGTGTGAAATCAATCCGGTGTGAAAGCCGCCTGCACAAATTAAAGCTAATTGGAGCGGTGGCTCTCATTAACCCGGCATTTGGCCGTGCCCTACCCTGAGGCCAGCCCACAGCAGGGTAGGGAGAGGGAGCTCCTCCCCAGGATCCCCCAGCGAGTCGCTCTGCCGGCAGATCCCCCGGGATCTGGCGGTGACAGTGGTGCTGCTGCAGCCGCCGAGGTGTGAGGATGGGCTTGCAGAGCTTTTTGCCTCGTGGCCAACTGTGTCTTAACGTGGCACAGCCAAAACCCCCCTCCTGGGCATCTGTCCCTTGGCTCCTGCAGAGGGGACCTCTGCCCCTCTCGGGCTGTCTGATCCTGCAGCTCCCCAGCACCAAAATGAATTAATACTCAGGCCATAAAAAGTCTGAGATTAAAGTGAGCCCTTAAAAAAGACCCTGCAAAGCCCCCAGTGTTTGGGGAGTGAGGGCTGAGCCTGTTTTCACTGCTGAGAACGCCAAAAAACCCAGCAGTGTTCTCTCCCCAATGCCATGGAGCTGCTGGGGGAGATGGGGCCGGGCTTTTTCGGGACATCTCACCTCCAAAACCACTGAGGAGCCGCAAAACAGATCTGTTTGCAGCCTCCCCTGGAGCGTGACGGGTTCGTAGCGTGTGCAGGAGACTGAACAAAAGCTCTAGCAACTCTGGGATCTGGAGGGACTGACCCAGAAAGCACTTTTCTACCACACGGGTGGTTTGGGGCTGCCAACAGCCAGAGCACCCACTGACGGTGTGACCCAGCACCACCTCCGCAGCCCTGCGACACCCCGGGTGCCTGCGGGGGCAACAGCTCGTGAGCAGGAGGGGAACTGATGCTCCGGACTGCTGTGCGGAGCCGGCTTTCGGGAGCCCTTAAAATGGGGGATAGAATGTGTCAGTACTAAAGGTATTTTTATTTTTCACCTGTCTTACGGCGAGCTTTTTTCTGGCATGTGTGTATTAATCAGACCTTGTCTGTTTTCAACAGCCGCTTCGTTAAAGCGTCTCTCTGTTACGGTTCAATGTGCGTACTTTGACAAGTGAAGCGACGGGCGAAACCAGCTCCCTTTGCCCCGTTGGGTGGTGGGTCCCCATGGTCTCGCTGCCAGCAGCAGAGCTCAGCCTGCGGGCGCTCTGCTTCTCCCGGCCAGCGCCGAGCCCACCCCATGGACATCACCCAGCGGCCACGAACTTGCCAAATTCCAACCTCGTGTCACTGTGGCACATACTTGACGATGCTGCCCCAAGCTGTTGGGTTTCTTTTGCTCGGTCGCTGCGCCAGCTAATTGTTCATGTGCTTTTTCGGGATAATGGAGAGTTTGATAGTCTGTACCTGTCGGTCCGGTGTGTTAATCTGCGCTGCCACGACTCTGACTCCAGCCTCGTGTGTTTTAAAGATAACCATCGCATCAGGGCGGCCACGTTGCGGCATCGCTCGGAGCAGAGGGGCTGGGTTTGGCAAGGGAAGACAAATTAAAAATGTATCCAGTCGATTAAAAAAGCAAAAAAGGGAGTGATTTAATGACGGCTGACATCAAGGGAAGATCCGAAACCCAGCGCGTGTTGATTCCCATAATCACCCCAGCACAGGCTGCTCATCTTTATTCATAGCCCTTCAAAGCCGAGAGCATCTCCGCGATGCCGACAGCGTTCAACATGCTCTTTAGACGCTGAACACGTAGATGTTTCTCCTCTGCGCCCAGCACAGCTGCCGCCTCCGGCGAATGCTGCATGCCCTCCCTTCCCCGCTTTGGTTTTAGGGTGCTGTGGAAGCGAGGAGAGCTCTGCCCTTGGGTCCGTCCTGGACACAGGCAGGAAAATCCGACCTGGGGAGCTGGGCTGGTGTAGAGTCACACAGAATCACAGAATCGTCTGGCTGGAAGAGACCTGTGAGATCATCGAGTCCAACCAAGCCACCTGTTTTCAAGCAGTTTTAAGATGCTTTAAGATGGCAGCAAAATTAGAAAGAAAATATCTCGTGGAGTGTTGCAGGGCACTGAGAAAGGCTCGGAGGGCGCAGCAGATGGGATGGGGCTTAGCGGCGTGGCTGGAGAAGGTTCCAGAGGCAACATACAACAGGCTGCTTTGCTTGTCCCGCTGGATTTGGGGGAAAAGGCGGGATTCCTGCGGTCCCATCGCAGCCTCCAGCCTCTTTCCTCAGGGCTGGTGAAACCCCCGCAATATCACCGGCTCAGAAACCAGCCTTTGAGCACCCCGAACGGGAGAATTCCGCACCCATGTGGGCGTTTTCTGAGACAGAGGTTCAAACGCTGTGGCTGCTCCTGAACCCTTTTATTAAAATGGAGGTTGGTGGGATACTGGTTTTCTCCCTCAGAGGCTTCGGTGTGTTCCCCACTCTGCCCTTCCCCTTGCACGGGCAGCTAGAAGGTCGTCCCCTGAGCCGAGACAAGCCAAGCAGCAGCCCTGGGTGAATTAAACCACCCAGCTCCGTAATCCCCAGATTTTCCTCCACCAGCCTCTGAGACAGGTAAATTACGTTTCTTTTTCACATTTTTTCTGCTTCCTCCAAGAAGACACCATCAGTTCATCTTTAAAACGAGTGGCCTGAGATGCTGCTGTCACTGACCGGCGTTTTTTCCCAGCACATCCTCTCTCTGACCGCTGCAAGGCCGGGCTGCTGCTGGGTTTTTGAGGCACCGCTCCAATTCCTGAAGATGATTTTGGAGCAGCACAATTTATTTGGCAACACACAAGTCATTGATAAAGCTGGACTTGCAACGTGAAGGGTATTAAGGGGAAACGGAGCCAGGAAATTGTAAACCAGTGCCCGAAATAGGGTGGTTTTAATGCAAAGCGATGTGTTTTCTGCCGTGTCCCCTGTGCTGCCATCAGTGTATTGGAAATGGGACTGGGATGGTCAAAGTGCTCAGGTCTTGCAGGAAAATGGCCTTCGCTGCCGAAGGTCAGATACTTCCATGGCTGAATTCAGCATCTTTCAAGGAGAACAGACTCTTACTTCATCGCTGGACGTCCTGAATCACTGCGCGTGGGGGACGCTCCATCGACCTCCGGAGCAGCTCGTGGTTCTTCATTGCCCATCCTTTACTATGCAACTTATTTTCACGGTATCTTCCTGGGACGGAGACGGCTGGATATAATTTTGTCTTTGCTTTCCCTCATTCGCTGGATAACACTGAAACATTTCCGTGACTGTCTCAACTGGCACCCGCGTTGGGTGTGTTTGAACAGTGGAAAACTGCCTTGTGAAATCAGACCGAAAGACCAAAGCCTTCTCTGCACGAAGGCCAAACCCTGACTGAAGAGGTGCCCCAGGGGCGGTGCGGGTTGGGGCTGGAGGTGTAAAGCACAGTCTCGTTACTCTGAGTCCGTTTAAACTCCGGCTTTGCCACTGAGCTGTGTTGCGGTTGATTAAACTTGTTCTTTTGATACCAGCCTGATGCTAAACCAAGCTGCTGCATCCCGTCATCCTGGTGACCTCCACCGTGGTGTGGGCCTTGTGTTCAGTTACCGGTAAAAAACGTGATGATTTTTTTTTCTTTTTTTTTTTTTGGTTGTGTGATTTTTTTACCTGATGTTGAATTTATTTTTGTAATTTTTTTTTTCATTAGAACTTGAAACTGTTATTTCATACGCAAAGTCCAATAAAACGGCTGAAACACGCCACGCGTGGTGTTTGGAATGGGGCGGAGATGTTGGTGCAAGGATGAGGTTTGAGATGCATCTTCTGGATTAACTCATTTTTCAGGATAAGTAATCTGAAATCCAATGCCGTTCTCAGGAGTAAAATGCACTCTGTTAGAGAAATAAAATCTTGGGGTAAAATCCACACATTTCCAGCATCTGCCTGGAGAGCTGCTCTCCCCTTATGGACTGAAGAAGCTCTAGACAAAGCCTCGAAGTGCCGATGCTGCATCACAAGAAGGGATGTCCCCGGTGATGCTTTGGCAACGTGGAGGTGGCCGCTCCTGTGCTGACCCGCTCGTCCTGATCTTGGGAAATGAGGTTTGAAGCTCATTGAAAACCTTGCCCTTGGCTTCATACCACGTCTTTCAGCTTCACCCCAAAGCAAACCTGGCCAAATAATGTCAGACGGGTTTTTTTGGCTGTTGGTTGTTGTAAAAATATTGACTATGAGAATGGAAAAAGAAGTTGGGACTTTACAAGCCACAGCCACCCTGGCAGGATCAGCCCTGGGGAGTTCAGCAGTGATGGAGAACCTCGAAATCTTGAATTTTACAAAACACCTTGTTTGACCCTGTTGGCCTCAAGAAGGCTGACAGGGTCAGAAGAGTTCCTGGAAGAGCAGAATTGAGTGCAGGGACTGGTTCGTGTGGTGTCATCCCTTCACTCTTTAGCTTTGCTGCGAGCATCAGGTCTGCTGAGGACAATGAGCTGGGTCGTGGATGACCCCTAAGGAGCGAAATCATCTTCAGCACAATTATTTCCCAATTATCTCAGAGTGGCTATAGTGGATGGGACCAAACTAGATCCCATCTGGTGGTGGTGGCTGGGATGAGGGAGCCCCAGTTCAGGGGTGCTCAGGTCTGGAGCAGCGGGTTTTAGCAGCTCTTGGTGCTTCTCACTTTGCTGTGACCTTGATTTCTGTGCCAGGTCCCCTCAGGGTTGTGGTGCCTCCAGCTGCATGTTTCAGTTGCCGTGCGGTTAACTGGGGAGGTGATTAAGCATCCGTGACAAACCGGATGTCACAGTTTGAGATGCAGATGGTGGCATGAATAGCATCGGCCAAAACCAGCTCAGAGGAAGGACGGGGGCAGGAGCTGTGGCTGGCACAGCACCTGGATCTGCTTGAAGAGCAGCAGGAGACACCTTCCACAGCACCACTGATGAGCGGAGGGTGATGTTCCCATACCCTACCCATCACCGGGACCCAGGGGTGAACCTTGATTTGAGGTGCATGCCCAGACCCCGCGGGGTTTGCTGGGTTTCCAGCCCACACCTGGGGTGACAAATGCATGGAGAAGACATTGCACAAAGAGCGGGGAGGGACTGGGCACAGTCAGCTCCGACAGCTCATTTCCCCCGCGTCAGATTTTATTTACCAACTTTTTGGCTTTTGGAGGGAGGGAGGAGCTGAGAGGATCGCAGAGGCCGCAGGATTTAGGTCAGCCCAGGGGTGGCATGGAGTGACACCAGGATGGATGTCTCATGCTCTATCTCCGGAGGTTATAAACAGCAGCAGGTAAATGCCACCATGGCAGTAACCGAGTTGTGAGGGCTTGGAGCTGTGTGTGGAGCCAGCACCGGTGCTGCCTGGGTTTGTGAGGTATAAATTAACCTTAAAATAAGGGTCTGGAGGAGCCTGGCTGCTGACGGGCTGGTTTCTGCTGTCCTGTTGGCTGAGGTTTGGCTCCCCTCCTTACCCGAGCATGGGCATCCCCATGTGAGGTGGCTACAGCAGCCTTCAGCTGCACGACTCCGCACACCGATGTGACGTACGCAATAAAACCTTTGCTTGCTGCCTTCAAATTTGCTGCTTGGAAATTTCCCTGGGTGCCATTTCCTCCTCGCGTTAGGAAGAAATACCGATGAATTGTTCCCTGCTCACCGTCTCTCCACCATGCAGGATTTTAATGACCTGTGTCGTATCCTTCTTTCCGAGCCAGAGCATCCAGCTCTTCCAACCGTGACTTTGCCAGGATGCTGCCGAAGGGATCTTCCAGCTCAGCGTCAGGCTCCTGCTGGGGATTTCCTCTCTCCCCAGTCCACCCCTTGCTAAGGAGGCCTCGTATGAGACACTTCTGCTTCCCATCTTTAAAACACATGTTGGTACCCGAAAGGAGTATCGAAAAGCATCTCCTGACCAGAGGTTGGAGCAAGGCGGGGGGTCGATCTCTTCTCCCAGGAACAAGCACCAGGACCAGAGGAACCAGCCTCCAGTTGTTCCAGGGGAGGTTGAGGTTGGCCCTGAGGAGCCGTTTTTTGCCCGTTGGGGTTGTCCAGCCATGGCCCAGGCTGCCCAGGGCAGTGGTGGAGTCCCCATCCCTGGAGGGGTTTCCCAGCCGTGTGGAGGTGGTGCTGAGGGACAGGGGTCAGTGGGGACCTGGCAGTGCTGGGGGAGCGGGTGGGCTCGAGGAGCTGAAAGGGCTTTTCCAACCCGAACCATTGCATGATTCGATGAAATCTGGACCCTGCACCCCCTTGCCCCCACCTTGTCCCCTCTGCGACTGCAAGAAAGCGACTGTTCCCCCGGCTCCACGGGGTCGTGGAATCACAGGGAATGCTGCAAGGACGGTTGTTCCAGAGGAGCCAGCCGCAGACCAGTGGGAATCCTGGATGCTCCCAGGACCTCCCTGCAGAACAGAGCAGTTCTTGATACCCCATTCCCACACCTCCGGGGGGAATTAAGCACAAATTAAGGGAACCACCAGGATCTGGAGATGGACCCGAGCAGCGACTGAAGCTGCTCTTGCCCCTGCCGAGCTTCCAGGCATGTGGGTGGTCCCGCGGCTCCCTTGGGTGCTCGGTGGCGGTGGCAGCCCCGGTGGGTGCCATTTGTCTGGGAAAGCGTGAGCTGAGAGCGAGGAGTGGGGAGGGGGAGAAGGGGAAGCCGGGGCTAAAAATAGCAACTTTTGAAAGAAACGGATGAAAACCTCTTTGAAGAAGTGAGGGGAGAAGGGGAGGGTTTCCATGGAAACGGGGAAGTCTGTCTCTTCCCAAAAGAGGGGGTGGGAGATGAAGAAATAGTAAATACGGCAGAGAAATGATGGGGAAGAGGATGCTGCGAGTCAGTGGCATTCCCCGTGGATCGAGGGGAGGGGGCTGTGGGCTCCGAGCACGCCTGGGTCCTGCAGGGAGCCTTGGGCAGGTCACCTCGCGTCCTCCCCGTGTCACCTGCAGCCCTGCCGCTGTCACCTGCCCACGTCACCGGGAAGAGCAGCAAGCCCAGAGCTGCTGGGGACACGTTTGTGGGGCCAGGACAGTGCCGCCGCCATGGGGCATCTCCAGCCGCTCCCGGGCAGCAACGGTAGAATTTCCTCCAAACCCTTGGAGAAAGTGCACAAAATCTTGAGTTTTTTGTTCTTCTGGAGATTTTCCACCATGGTTCAGCCATTTCAGGGAGAGACCTGCAGGGAAGGGATCCGGGCTGGAAAGCTGGCACGGGGGTCATGGCTAGAGGGCGAGGGCAGCTGGGGGCTTGGGGGCCAAGCCGGAGCAGGCTGGCACAGCATGCAGTTTGTCACAGCTCCCAGTCTGGCGTGATCCCCCGTTTGGCACAACTCACGACCTAGTGCAGCCCGTAGTTCGGCACGGCTTGGGATTTGGCATGGCTCACAGCCTGGCACAGCCTGTGGTTTGGCATGACCCGTGGTTTGGCACGGCTCACGGGGCTGGCGTGCCCCATAACTTGGCCCAGCCCTTGGTTTGGCCCTGTGGTGCTCTGTGCTGCGCCATGCAGTGCCATCTCGTGGCTGAAGCTGCCCCGCTTCCACTGATGCCCACGGTGCCACCGTGCCCAGGCTGCTGTCCTGCTCATGCCAGCAAGCCGTGGGGAAGGTGCTCCCCAGCCCGAGCATCCCCACTGGCTGCATCTCCTCCCTGCAGCATCTCCGCGTAGGAGGAAGAGAAGAGTCAAATCATCCTCTCAAACCACTTTTCCTCCCGGCTTGTTTGCAGTCCTGCTGCTCCCCAGGGAGGGATGAACGTCCGGGGAGATGGGCACATCTAACCCCTCTCCATGGCTCAGATCTCACCTTCAGCAGGTCTTGGCCCCCACCCAGAGACTTGGGCTGATATCCACAGGGTCTAAAAATAGCCTCTGCGGAGCTGCTTGTCCCATTTGTGCTGTGATGGGAGATGCTGGCACCCTGGTCATCACCTGCACGGGGAACCAGTCCCAGGGCTGGAGACTAGGAGGAGTTGTGCCCCATGGTGACAGTGCAGAGGGGACCCTGAGGTCACCTAACTGCTCCCCCAAGGCAAAGGCAACCTGCCTACAGCAGCTGGCCATCGCCACTGGAGGGTTCTCCTATCTCCCCGTAGTCTTCTCCCTAAGCTCAACAACCAGAAGGTTCCAACTTTTGGCCCTATTTCCCCACTTCTTGGTGAGCATCACCCCATCAGCGCTGGGGGAGGAGGGGTGCTCCGGCAGGCCGACGGGCATGGGCTAGTTCAGAGCTGAGGAGGATGAATCAGCCGACGAGAAACGAGACGTTCATCACCTCTCCTCGGTCCTGGGGCCACATGAGCAGCCCTGGCTCGGCAAAGCAGGCGTTTGGTTGGTGTCTCAGACACTTCAGGAGCCCTCAAGCGAGTCTACTTTCTCGGTCCCTTTTGAGCAGGAGGACTGGAAGGACAGAGGGACGCAGCCGGCTCCCCTTGCCGTGCAGGCGGTGGCCCACAGCCAACCTGTGGGGATGCGGGCACTCAGCCACCACCTTAAATAAAGCCCCAGCCCCGGGGAGGAACGGAGGCACTTTTATCCACGGATGATGCGTGGGCGGGCAGGCTTTCTTTCCAGCGCCGAACGCGCTCGCGCCGGGCTGGAAGGAGGCTATTGATTTCTTTGCCGTTCGCTAATTTGGCTTGTCTGGTCCTTTTTGTTTGTGCAAGTGAAATAAAGCGGCTCTGAGAGCCTTTTAACCGGAGCAGCTGGAGCAGCCCAAGGCGGAGGCACCCGCCCAGGACCGATGCTCGCCCTGCGCCAGCCCGGCAGCGGGTCCATTAGCTCTCCTGGAGCGAGCAGCAGCCTGGCATGAAATATTCACAATCATCTCGACGAGCGCCAAAGCCCTCCAGAACTAAAGTTCTTTACTCTCTTTCTTTTGAGCTAAATGACTTTTATTTTCAATAAACGGTGCCCGGCTCCTCTCCAGCCGGCCCGGTCAGGTTGGTGGAGCATCCTTGGAGGCAAAGATGTTGCAGCTCAACGATCTCGACCCAACGAGGATTCAGACAGGTAACCAAAGGAGTTACTTTTAAAAGAATCAGTATTTTATTGAGAAAACCACCCTGGAGGAATACAAAGGGTGAATGTGTTCAGCATTAACCTCACAATCAGGCGATATTTGCTGTTTCCCCCTTGGCCATGATGGGCCTTCCCAGGGACCAGGAGATCCTCCCAGGGACCAGGAGATCCTCCCAGGGACCAGGAGCCCTGCCCAGCTCCTGCAGAGCCCAGCACCACGTCTTGCTTGGCTCCTCCTTTCCTGCCTAACCGCGAGCAAACCCCTGACCCTCCCGCCGTCTCCCTGCTCTGACCGGTCTCACCAGCGTATTTTGGGAGTCACCAGCAGCATCTGCTAGGGAAGCGCGCAGTCTGCTCTGCGGGTCTGTGTCACTTTGTTCCCCGGCTGCCTTCGTTTTTAGGGGCCGTGCCCCCACGCCACGTCCCTTGATGTCCCTTCCTCTTGCCACCGTGCACCGAGGGGTGGGTGCTGGGGGGATGGGGGCCTTGAGCTCGGTCCCCTGACGTAGGCTGTGGGTGGGAGGTCGGATGCTTTCCCCAGAGAGTGGCTCACAGCCCCGGGATCTCGCTTACAGCTTTCACAGCTCCTAAAATTACACAGGGCCCAGTTATGTCAACCCCTGTGACTGGAAAGCCATGGCTCGAGTGGAGGTGGGGGCTCAGCACTCTCCCCCATCCAAGTCCACTCCGCTCAGCACCATGGCCAAGCCTTGGTCCAGCTTGGCTCTTCCTCCTGGCACGGCTGCTGGTGTCCACTCTGACCCTCAAAGTCCCTCTGGATTTGCAGGATGTGGCATGGGGGGGCACCAGGAGGGACAGCACGGAGAGATGCCATCATCTGAGGCTGTGCTGGACGCGTGAAGGTGGTGGGACAAGGTCTGTCCTCTCTGGAAGGAGCAGCTTGGCTTACGGCAGCATGCGGAGATGCTGGTGATATGGTGAGGGGCCACGGCGTGGTTGTGCTTTGCGATGTGTCTCTAGGGCTTGAGTTGTGCTGTTCTGGAAGAGGCCAGTCCTGGGGACACCCTGCCCTGTGGCTTTCATCCAGGGCCCTGCAGTGCCACATCACGGAGCATTCCCCAAACCCACTGGCTTCCCACAGGGAACCCAGAAAGGGGGAAAAAAGTACATTTTTGCTTTTTGTTTGTGTGGTTGGCTGCAAACCCACAAACAGAGGGTCTGAGCAGCCTTTGGGGGCTTCCCTGGCAATAAAGGTGGTAAAGCAAGGGGAGCTCCTGGGCTTCCTGATGGGACCTGGACACCGGATCACCTGAGACATCCCCACGCCAAGTGACTTTCTCAGGGCTACACATACAGCTGGGGTAAGGTCTCCAGATTGGATGACACTGAAGTCCATTGGGAGAAGAGGAATACTCCAGAAGTGCCTCCTTTTAAATGCTGATGCTGCTGTGAAGACGTCGGCTGGTGAAATCCGTGTAGATCAGACACGTGGGTGCAGTGCTTCAGCTCCTCGTTCTCTGGAAGGCTGGGTTACGTCTGGAGTTGTCAGCGTGGCTGAGGGAGGCGAGCGCAGATACACCGACTGTAATAATAGCTCCACAATTAGGAGAGTAAATCAGGAGAGCGTCACTCCGCTCGGAGACATTCCCCTGACTTGCTGGAGACGGGGTTTTTGTGAGGAGCTGCTGCTGTTCCCGTGACCACCCCACCCACCCAGGTTTCACAAACCCTTCACGAGGCGGCAGCGGCAATGACAAGTTAAACATTTAGCTTCGCTTGAATTATCCTCTGCCCAGCCTCGGTTCCTGCATCTTGCATAAGGATCAGCCTCAGGCACATCGTTTTCTGGATTCCACCTTCCCTGCTATGGCAGAGCCGCCTTCAGAAGACGCTGAAGTGCTGCAGGTGACATGCAAAGCCCCTCGTCCAGGGGAGCTCCTGTCCAGCCGGACACACGCAATACGAAACCCCGCACACGCAAGGGCTCATCACGGCGGGGAGCGACGGATTCCCAGTTGTCCACGCTGGGATCTGGTTGGGGCTTGGGGGAATGTTTCAAGATCAATGGGGGGTGTTGGGAGGAGCAGCGGGCAATAGCATCCCCCTCCCTCCCAGGGTCCCCACACCCCCTGGCTCGCTGGGCATCGCACTTCGCACGGATTTTCTTGGGTATCCAGGGTGGTCCCTGCCCTCCCATGCCACCTCAGGGCTGTCCCTGGGGCGATGGCCGTTGGCACCGGCAGCTCCTTGCGAATTTGCCGGCTGCGTTATGGGAATAGGAATATCTCCATATATTTTTTGCTTGTGTTTGCCGGGTGCCAGACACCTTGCCGGACTTGTTGCTGCCCCGATGCTCTTCATGGGGCTGTGGGATAACGGCAGAGCGGTCGGAGCAGATGCATCTCCCTCGTGCCCAGAGGCAGGGCTTGATCTGCAGGTTTTAGATGCCAAGTTCACAGGAGCCTGGTCATGTCCCTCCTGTGAGGGTGAGAGATGCCTCCACGTGACGGGAGGTCGGGAACTGCAAAGGGATCTAAAATTATTGCTTTTTACATCCTCACCCCAGCCAAGGGCAGAGCAGAGGGGTCCCTGCGAGCCCAATGCTGCCCCACCTCCTGCCCCCAAGCCGCGCGGAGCTGGTGGTTCTCCACCCCCCAGATGTCCCCGAGCAGATCCAGGCTATTACCAAGAATATGGTGCAGATCGGAGCCGCGCGGCAAAGCAGCATCACGTATCCAGGGATATGATTATTTCCAGTGGTTGAAATCTAGGTCTCCTGCTTGGGAGGAGGGAGGCGGGCGGGTGTGGGGGGGGAGCTGGGGGGAAGACGGTCATATTAATCTTATGAATATTCATGGCGAAGCTCTGCTGCCTTCAGAGGGTGCCTCCCGGGGTAGGAGTTTGGGGGGCGTAGGTGAGAGGTGCGGCAGCGGCGCAGAGCAGAGCGGCTGCTTGTGCATTCGCCGCATGCCTGACTGCAGAGCCAATTGTAAGTTGGTTGCCTTTTTTCTCTTCCCCCCCCACCCCCCCACCTCCCCAGCTCCTCGCATCCTTCCCCCCCTCCCCATCCCCACCTCGGCCCTGCTTAAATACAGCCTGGCCAGAACCTCTGCGGATGGAGGGCATGGATTAACCCCAAAGATGCTCGGAGGGGGGTGTTGTGTGCCAGGAAAACACGCGGTGGGGAGAAAGTAGGAGAAACGGAGCGCTGGGATGTGCGGTGTCAGCTGAGATGATGCCGTAACCGACTCCGATAAGCACCGAGCATCATCGCTTGGGTTTGGGCCGGGAGGAAGGAGCCTGGACCTCACGCCAAATAAAAATGAACAGTTAAAAAAACAAACAAAAAAGTAAATCTCTGTGCTGTTGAACAAAGCTGGGGTGTTTGGGGAAGGGGGAAAGGGGAGGAGAGAGCTCACGGGCAGCAGAAAAACTGTAATTAGAACAAGATGGGTTGATTTTTGGTGAAATGGGGGTTTGTGGCTGCCGGATATTTGGTTTGGTTTTTTTTGGTTTTTTTTTTTTCAGCAGAAAGATGATGGTTGGGGGTGTTTCGGGGTGATGCTCGGAGGAGCCAGGGAAGGGCAAATCCAGCCAAACTCCGCAGCGAGTCGCCGGGGAGCGAGCGGTGGGGAGAAAATGCAGGAAAAGGAGAAAAAACTGGGACAAACGCAAGCTCCTCTGCTGAGGGCCTGGCAGAAAAGGGTTAAGCGAAGTGGTTGAATGCTGCAAGCCTTGTCAGGGTTGTACTATTTTTTCTAGTGCATAAGGAGAAGGGAGAGGAGGGTTGCACGGAAAGGGGAAATTTCCAAGAAAAGAGGGATCTGCGGCAATATCTGCACCTCGGGGGATGGAGAGAGGAACCAGCAGGCGTAAATGGCCTGGAGACGGCTGAAATCTTTGCCGAGGAGACCGGGACCGCGGGGTTATTTTCCACCTGCCTCCCCTGCCCGGTTCTGTAATCCTGGCTCAAAGTAGACAAGTCGAGTTGGAGCTGAAGAAGGGAGGTTAGAGGTTTTGGGGTTGTTGGGTTTTTTTTTTCCCCCCTTTGGGAGGAGAAAAAAAAAAATAAGATAAAATGCGAGGTTGGTTGGAGCTGTCTGGGCTGAGCATCCCCGCGGCGCGAGGCAGTACGGGATGATCTACGCGACGCGCGCGGTAGGAGCCGGGATGCTGATGGCCCCGCGCCCGCCAGGGACCAGCACCTCAACACCCCCCTGAGAAATTTTGCCCCAAATTCCCCCGGGGGGGTGGGGTGCGTCAGCCGGGAGGATGGGGCGGGCGGCTGCGGGTCGTGTGGCTCCCACGGCTGGGCCCACGATGCTCAGGGCTCCTCGGAGCCATCTGGGGGGGTAGGTGGCCTTTTGGGGGGGGGTGCAGACAGGGACCGGTGGGGGGTTCAGTCTCGCGGGTGAAGCTGGAGCCTCCTGAATCACCCGGGAACGTGCCCGCGACGGCGTGGGCGCTGCACCCAGCGGGTACCACCAACTCCCGGGTGCTCGGCAGTCGCGGGGACCCACCGCAGCTTTGCAGAGCCTCCGTGGCTGGGGCAGTGCGGGGTGGGGGGCTGCATCCTTCCCCCTCCCCTTTGCCTGGCACCGGCTCCCACGGGCACCCCGTGGCGCTGAGCGAGAGCGGAGGGAGATGGGGCTCTGGTGTTTTCCGCCGTGCCGCTAGCGCGCTCTCGCCCTCCTCTCGTGTTGCAGTGCAGGGTGGCCAAGGCGGCGGGGAGGGAAAAGGGGGTGCCTGCAGGAGCCGGGGCTTTGCGGATGCTCCCCTTGGTCCCCCAGCAGCTCGCTCCCTTCCCCATGTTTTTTCCAGGCGATGCCACACCTCCCGAGGACACTGGGGACATCGGGTTTTGCTGAGCTTGGCATCTTTTCAGCATCGTACCGAAGGCATCAGACAGACGCTCGTCTGCCCTGAAGTGCGGATCTGCAACAGCTACCGAGAAGCCTCTGTCTCTCTGTCTCTCTGTCTCTCTTTCTCTCTCTCTCCAGTCCAAACCATTACAAGACCTGACTTCCACCATCTGGGAATCTAACCCCTCTTATGTCCCTTCTCCTTTTTCTGCGATGACTCGCCATTATTTTTAACTTTGAAGAGAGAGGAAATTATGGGGATCTTGGAAGCCTGTATCCCTCTCTAGGATTTCCCCAGGGTCAGATAATCGGTGTTACTAAGAGACACTAAGCTTTGCCTTCTCCAGGTAATGTGATTTGTTTTCTGTGTGCCATGGTGGTTTGCAGAGGATGACAGGAGCCGGGACACCAGCGCTCGAGGAGGGGGGACTGCGGTGGTCCGCGGGGCAGCTTCCGTCGCCGGCTCCGAGCCAAGCTCGCCCCGCTCGGCTGCAGGCAGGGAGGGCAGCATGTCGCCTCGCCGCTTTAGGACCGGGGCAAGAGGCTGGGGAAGGTGTGGAAGGTAGAGCCGGAGCCCCCCGAGGAGGGTGGGTTGCCTGGGGTTGCACGGTGTAGCGTTAACCCTTAGCTGCATGTCTGGAAATGAGCTGAGCCTGCTCTGCCGCTACCCGGCACCCCGCGGGGTCCCCTCGCCACTTCAGGGCTGGACAGGCTTATTTTTCTTCCTTCCTTTCTCTTCCCCTCCCCCCTCCTTTTATTTATTTATTTTTTTAATTGGAATTTTTATTTTTAGCTAAAAAAAAAAGCTCCACTTTGCCAGTGCCAGTTCTTTCCACGCTGGCCTGGAATAGGTGACGGTTCCTCAGGTGTTTTCTCTTTTCCACCTCACGGGTTTAGATGGGAGTTTGGAACTCTCTAAGGGAGGCGAATTAACCCCCCCGAGGAAGGGGTTAGACGTGCTGCCAAAGAGAGCTGCTCTCCCCCCTCCAACTTTATCTCATCTCTCTCTTTCTCAGCAGGGGCGATTTCCTTTCCTTTTTCTTTTCTTTCTTTTCTTTTCTTTTCTTCTCTTGTTTTTGTATCATCCCTTCGCCTTTTCATGAGACACTTCCCAACCTACGTAGCTGTCCTTCCGCCCTGCCCTGAATCCGATCCCACCACGGGCACTGGGAAGAGTTTAGCCTAAGGATTGCTTTTAAAACCCCAATATGACAGTTGCCACTGGAGATCCTGCAGACGAAGCTGCAGCTCTTCCCGGTCACCCGCAGGACACGTATAACCCTGAGACCGACCATGAATGCTGCGAGAGGGTGGTCATTAATATTTCGGGTCTGCGCTTTGAGACACAGCTCAAGACGCTCGCCCAGTTCCCAGAGACTTTGCTAGGGGATCCTAAAAAGAGAAGAGATATTTCGACCCACTCCGGAATGAGTATTTCTTTGACCGGAACAGACCCAGCTTCGACGCAATTTTGTACTATTACCAGTCCGGTGGGAGGTTGCGGAGGCCGGTTAACGTGCCCTTAGACATCTTCTCGGAAGAGATTCGTTTCTATGAACTGGGGGAAGAAGCGATGGAGATGTTTCGGGAGGATGAAGGCTACATCAAGGAAGAGGAAAGACCGTTGCCCGAGAACGAGTTTCAGAGACAAGTGTGGCTGCTCTTTGAGTACCCCGAGAGCTCAGGCCCTGCCAGGATTATCGCTATCGTCTCCGTCATGGTGATTTTAATCTCCATCGTCAGCTTTTTGCCTGGAAACTTTGCCCCTTTTTCGGGATGAGAACGAAAACATGCACGGCAGCAGGGTGAGCCACCTCCCCTACTCCAACAGCAGCATGGGGTACCAGCAGTCCACCTCTTTCACAGACCCCTTCTTCATCGTGGAGACACTTTGCATCATCTGGTTCTCCTTCGAGTTCTTGGTGAGGTTTTTCGCCTGCCCCAGCAAGGCTGGGTTTTTTACCAACATCATGAACATTATAGACATCGTAGCCATCATTCCCTATTTCATCACCTTAGGGACGGAGCTGGCGAGAAGCCAGAGGATGGTCAGCAAGGCCAGCAAGCCATGTCCTTGGCCATCCTCAGAGTCATCCGCTTGGTGCGGGTCTTCAGGATCTTCAAGCTCTCCCGGCACTCCAAGGGGCTGCAGATCCTGGGGCAGACTCTCAAGGCCAGCATGCGGGAGCTGGGCCTCTTGATATTTTTCCTCTTCATCGGCGTCATCCTCTTCTCCAGTGCTGTCTACTTTGCCGAGGCCGACGAGAGCGAGTCCCAGTCCCGAGCATCCCCGATGCCTTCTGGTGGGCCGTGGTTTCCATGACGACTGTTGGCTACGGAGACATGGTCCCACGACCATCGGGGGGAAAATCGTGGGTTCCTTGTGTGCCATCGCTGGCGTACTAACGATTGCCTTACCAGTGCCCGTCATAGTGTCTAACTTCAATTACTTCTACCCACCGGGAGACGGAGGGAGAGGAGCAGGCTCAATATCTGCAAGTAACCAGCTGCCCAAAGATCCCCTCTTCCCCCGACCTCAAGAAAAGCAGAAGTGCCTCTACTATTAGTAAGTCTGATTATATGGAGATTCAGGAAGGCGTAAACATAGCAATGAGGATTTTAGGGAGGAGAACTTGAAGACAGCCAATTGCACCCTCGCTAACACAAACTATGTGAACATCACCAAAATGCTCACCGATGTCTAGTCGCTAACATCTAGTAACGTATTTAAAGCCGAAGCGGAACAATCACAGATACCGAGCGCTGCTCTGCATTGTAGTTAATACAGTATTTTCTACGGTGTCTATTTGGTTCTGCATGGGGAAGCAATAGCTGTGTAAGTGACTTTTAACCTTTGATTTCCACACCCAATCAGTGTTTGTGCAAAAAAAAAAACCCCAACTCAATATTCTGTTTCCCTTCTCCCATCCCAGGCTTGTGGGTTTCCAAAGAGTGATGGGATGGGGATGCGGGTGGCGGCTTCGGAGCATCCCGGGGGTACCATGACCGTTGGTCCCTGTCCCACGGAGCTGGGTGACAGCCAGCTTCCAGGCACGGGGACTGGCCAGGAAAGGTCAGGCAGAGCTTAATGAAGAGAAGATGCAGTCGTGTGTCCGAATCGCTCGAGGGCTCGGGTTTCCGCCCCGGGAATGCCAAGTGCGAACACATCGCCCAGGCTCGTGTTTTCATAACTGAGAGTGCTGCATGCTGCAATAGTTTCAGCCACTGCAGTATGCCAGTGTGAGGCCCAGGGGAGGGATAATTAGTATGACGGCACATTATTTATGAAGTCTTAAATTTTCTATGCTAGGCATCGGGAGGGACGAGTAAATAAATCAAGCGCTTGGGTTTTATTTATTTATTTAGCCGACACTTCCATCCCCAATATTTCCAGGATCACCAAAGACACCTCCACTGACACATTGAAAATGAGTTGGAAAAAGCATCTTTTTTAAATACCTATATATAAAACTGGAGCAACTATGCTGTGGCCTATAATATATTTATACTGCAGTGAAATTTAACCAGTAACACAGTACAGCTGCATGGATAGTTGTTGCATGAATCTGAATATTTAATACACACACAAATATATATTTTTCTTAGTAGACTCTACAGTATTCACGTTTGTAGTGTTTATAGATGCTCCGGAGGCTCGAAGGAAATTCATGGGAGTTAAAAAAAAAAAGCTCCATTATCTTTAAAAACTGGCTGGGGAAGGCGTGTGCTGACAGCAGATTGATAGAGAACACGGCAGAGCCGGAGTGCCCGAGCATCCGGAGGCGGGATCCGCCTAATGGGAGCGAGGGAAGGTGAGCTGAAAGTTAAACCCCTGCACTCATTATGGGGCGAGTAATTAGTCATTAATCTTGGTGTCATGAGTAGAAACCGCGGCGGATCAGAGAGGGCGTGAGGAGCAGGTGGAAGAGCAGGTACCGGCTCTCCTGGCTTGTTGGTTCAGCAATTTTCAGCCGTTTCCCGTATAATTATCGTGTGTGTGTATATAGATATTTAGAGAGCGACTATAGGGCCGAATCCTCAGCAGTTGTGAGCACGCGGGGCATTGGGGCTTTCCAGGCTCAGGAGCGCTGGGATGGTGGGACACGGGCTGGAGCAGGATGGCCTGCCCCCCGGTGACCGTGGGATGAGTTTTGGGCTGGAAAACTCCTGTTTGACCATGCAGAGCCTCAGGGCTGGTGGTTTATTCCTTTATGGTGGAGAGGGCATGTGCTGAGGGTGGGCTGGATGCAAGCTGGTGCCTCTGAGCCTGTGCTTTGCCTTCTTCCAGGGTTTGGAGGGGTGAGTGGAGGTGCAGAGACCTTGAGGTTGTCTCTGCTGCTTCTTCATCCCCGGTGTTATTTGGGTTTAGGTGGAGCTCTTGGTCCAGGTTGATCTCATCTGCTTTCCCCATCCCCATCTGGATGAACTTGTGCTTCCCCCCCATTGCCGACAATCCCCGGGGACGGGCACCCCGTTCCTCTGGCTGGTAGGGTAGAGGGATGCAAACCTCTTCCAAGGTCTTGGTTGAGCAAAGCCTCTCTGGGGCACGGGACGGGGTTTAGCAGCCTGTTGAGTTGGGGTGAATTTGGGTGGAATTGGGGCAAATTTGAGTGGAATTGGGGCACGGTCGGTGCTGTACCTCTGCGGTGAAGCGTGGAGGGAATCCCACTGCAGAGCATGCGA
Organism: Bucorvus abyssinicus; assembly: GCA_009769605.1. Taxonomy (NCBI): domain Eukaryota; kingdom Metazoa; phylum Chordata; class Aves; order Bucerotiformes; family Bucorvidae; genus Bucorvus; species Bucorvus abyssinicus. The sequence goes on from CM020055.1 coordinate 4,208,558, forward strand.
GGGAAGTCGATCAGACCCTTCCTGAGCTCGGAGAGGAAAACCACTCCAATAACAATAAACTACACGGTGCTAGCGTATTCTACAGCAATGGTTCAAAATGCTGCTCTAGGGCCGGATCCGTTTCTCGTGCTGATGTGGCTCCACTCAGCTGGCTGGAATCACTCCTCATTTTTATTTGATTGATTGATTGATTCAGGCCTGGCTCTAATTAATACCAAGTGTCCATGGTTAGTGCACAGGAGTCCTGGCTTCTGCTTGGTGCAGAGGACCAGCAGCATCAATGCCATGGGTCTCAAAGGTGCTCAGCACCACGCAGCATGGGACCCCAGCCTGTCTTTAATTACATCTCATTATATTAGGAGCCCTCTCTTCCCTCTCTGCTGCTGCAGGAGACCCTGATGCCCGTCAACCTCTTAAATGCACATAAACTGAAGCAACGCAACTGAAAGCAATAAATTTCTGCCTCTGCAGCTCATCCTGTAGAATGGGATGGGGCTGGCGTGAGCCGCTGGCTTGGGAGCGATTCCCAGGGCCGTCGGCCAGCTCCCACCGATCCGGTTTGCAGTGGGGATGTGACTTTGCATGGGGAAGCTGCCCTCCCACCCACGGGTGCTCCCAGCGCAGGGTGATCCCATCGCTGGTGCATGGGAGAGCACCGAGGCTGAGGGCAGGTTGCTGCAGGTTTTTTAGGGAGATGCTGGTGCTCAACAAGACTTTGCACAGTGCCTGGTTGTTTCATGCCTGTGGGCTTCGGGTGGTTTGGGGGGAGCGTTTGCTGAAGTAGTGGGAGCGTCTTGGGAGCGTGAGCGCTGCTGTGGTTTGGTAAGGAGGAAGAGCATGGCTTTTTTGGGAAAGGTCTTCCTGTGGACACAGTGCCCCTGAGGGCTTCCTGAGGCCTGGCAGGAGTGGGGAGCAGGTCCGTGAGCTGGGTCAGGCACATCCAAACCCGCTCACCAAGCTGGGGGGGGACCAGCTGCCGTGGGAAGCCCCAGCCCTGCATCACAGGGAGGAACTGGGCCAAAGAGCAAGAGGCCACGCTCCTCCTGTCGTCACCAACGTGAGCTGACATCCATCCCCACAGCAGGGGCCAGCGCGGCCGGTCCCTTCCCTAGGACGGATCCTGCACCTCTTGCACTGACCCAGGCAGATGTTCCTGGGGCAAATGAGCCCTGGTGCGAGAAGGTCTCTGTGCTGCCCTTGGCACCGTGTGTGGGAAAGAGGGAGAACGCCCAGATAAGTGCTCAGATGTTGGGTTCGGGGCAAAAAAGGTCCATGGCTGGAAGCGATCTGTCAGGCTGCATGAAGCGGAGGGGGCCAGGTTTCTCCCCTGCGTGCAGAAACGGTTCCCCTATAGCTTTTAATGGGATTTGTGCCTGCAGGTCGGAGCTCTAGTGCTATTTCTAGCTTTGCTTCTGACTCACTGATGTGATCTTGAACCAGTTTTTCAGGAGGAGACTGTGATATTTTTTTTTCCCCTCTTATTTTTTTTTCTTGAGGAATTTGGTTTGAGAGCCTCTGGGCCTGTTTCTGTGGAGATGCTGAGCATCCAAAAGTCCCCTTGACTCTGAAGGAGTGCAAAAATGAGCCGCGAAGCGGCTCAGACTGAGGATGCGAAATGAGGGACTGGGGAAGTGTCCCACCATCTACGTTAGAGCGCGTTGAGCCACGTAACGTAGGTTGTTGGCTCCTTTCCTCCTCCCGTGGAGGTGTTTGCCTCTCTCCAGAGGTGGGCTGGAGGACCGAGGCTCTCTGGTCCGTGGAGGCGCTCCTGGCTGGGCACCCAGAGGACCCAGCACCTGTATTTTAGCTTTATCCTTTGTGCCGTGGTTTTGGAGAGATGGAAAGTGCTGATTGCAGCGTGGGTTGTCTTCTACCACCCAACCACGTGCCCAAGCCTGCAAGCAACCCATCAGCCCTTCCCTATCTTCTGAAATCCCCGCTAAGGGCAGTGGGGCGAGGCTCATACACTGGCTGGACACCACCTGATTGAGGAAAAAATCCTCTGTACGGGGCAATGGGCTTTACGGGGAAGCTAATCTCTGTGGCAGCGTTTTGTGTCCAAGTCTGGCCGATCCAAATGCTGAGCTATACGAGTGAAAGGATCTCGAGGCTGGTGTTGTGAGACCGTAGCACGTGGGTGTATAAATATGGGCATATTTGTGCATAAATACACAGAAGGAGAGAAAAAGACAGAGGAGGAGGAGGAGGTATTTCAGGAAGGACCTTGCTTTGTTATCCGATAATTCCTGGGTCAGCCCTTGAAATTGCTGCCAAAGTCTTGCAGCTTTTCCAGCGCTTGCAGTCCATGTGGGGATGGGCCCAAGCGAAGGAGATCGGCATCAGGCCGTGGGAGCGGGAGCGTCCCGAGGGGCTGGTGGCACTCGGCTCCGCGCATCCCCCTGCGAACCGGCAGCTTTGCAGCATCTCTGCTCTCCATCCCGAATCCCCGGCTTGGGCCCGTCACCACCGGTTCTGTGATGGAAAGCCAAGCAGAGGTCGAAGGGATTTGTCTGTGCCGCACCGGGCGGGTTTTCTCTTTGGTTTGTTTGGTGATGGCTGGATTTCATGTCCCTCGAACCACACTGGTTTGTGCTCCAGGGTGGTGGCAAGAAGCATCTCCTTGTTTTGGAGCCGGGGTGGGTTTATCTCAAGGTCCACATCCATGGCGGGGGTGTCCCAGGGGAGCTGGTCAGCATGCTGCTAGGGTGAAAGGGGCTGAGGGGTGAAGAAAGGAGGAGTCAGCCCCAGACTCTTTTGTTTTGCACCCAAAAAGAGGCTGTGGCTCCCCCCTCGCACCCCAGCAGCATTCAACCTCCTCCATGTCCAGCCCATCCCTCAGCCCCTCCTGTTGGGGACCAGCTGGTGCCCCCCACCAGCAGTCCTGGGGGGGACAAGGTTTCCCCCCCATGCCCCAGCCACTGTCCTGCCCTCTGGCCAAAACACAGCCCTTCCCCAGCCCCTGTGGGAACGGTACCCCACGGCCTCCACCTCCCCGTGGCGTTACTGCACGTGGCTGCCCAAATCTCATCCCCCCCCTTCTCAGGAACGGGTGCTCCGGTCCTGCCACACCCCGGTGCGAGGGAGAGGGACCAGCCACCGGCGGTGTAAATCATCCCTGAGAGCACAGCACTGATTTACACCCGGGGACGAGATCCCCCAGCCCAGTGGTGTGTGATGAGAGAGAAATTCCTAAAAAATAAATTCCCAGCCCTGCCCAGCTGTCCTGAGCTTGAGGTCGGTCTTTTGGGGGGTTGTTTTATTGATTATTAATTTTTAATTATTTTTCTGCTGTCTATACGACTGTAATTATCCATTTGCACTTGCTCCCTCGTTGCTCGAGCCTATGCTCTTGTCCTCCAATGTCACACGCCGAGGCGCAAGGAGGGGGGAAAAAAAAAAACGGGTATTGGATCAACCCCGTGTGTGGTGCCTAATTTGAGCGAATCAATAGGAAGAGGAAATCCAAGAAGGACTCGTCCTAAGGATGCTGGAGCTGAACCTTTTGTTTCCATGGTTACGGGAGAAATGGGACCAGCAATGGAGAGAGGCCTGTTGAAGGAGGACTCATGGGAATTTCAAGTCGTTTAACCATGCGTTCGCTAGACACAAATTTAGACACCAGCTGTATCCGAATTGCACAGTGTGTATAGACGTCCCTGCCCTCATTGACGGCGCGGGGGTGTCCTGGGGGCGGGGTGGGTCGGCGGGCTGCGCGTCGCCCCAGTCAATAAGGCTGACCGATGTATATAGGTATACAGATCCCTGTACATACATACTCCAAACGAGCATTTGCTGTCTGGTTTATCATGAGTGTATATAATTTATTCTTCACAGAGTATCACGATTTTTGTAAATACCGGCACTAATTAAGAGAAAATAAATATGTATATTATTGAGGAGTTATTTTGATATCGGTTCTCTGGAGGGTGGGGATGAAAAAGACGAGCAGCTGTGGTTTTGGGAGGCTGCGTAATTTTTTTCTATATCTTCTGTGAGAAAAGAGAGTGAGCCATGGAAAAATCAGTTTATGCTCCACCAGCAGCAAGGGCTGTTGGAGGGGGAAACCCCCTTGGGAGGAGCTGGTGGGTCTTGGTGATGGACGGACACGCTGCTTGGCGTGTACGGGATCCCCCGTGGGATTCACTCCAAAACAGCTCCAGCAGCAACGCAGGCGGAAGGGAAGGGGCTGGGGCCGGGGTCAAGCCCGCGTTCCCCATGGTTCCCCATGCCACCAGCTTGGATATTGGGCAGGGAACAGGGAACTGGTGGTGCTGAGGGATAAACCTGCTCTCAGGAAACCTCGCGGGCACCTGACAGATATTTTTTTCAAGCTGGTGATGCCTCTTGGCCCCTCTGTGGGGTCACGAACCTCATGTCCCTGGAGATGTCTCCTAGTAGAATCCCTGGCGGGGAACGGGGATAGACCTCCAGGATGGCTTCGGTTCGTCCTGCAGAGGGGTGGTTTGCTCCATGTAGCCATATTTTCTCCTGCTGTTTCATCTTCTCCTCTCCTATAAGCGTCTTGGGGCAGGGGAGGCATTGGGGGCCCTTGGTCCTTGTGTTCGAAGAACCCATCTCCCATGGCACAGGCGGGTCCTGCTCGGCTCCGGGAAGTGTAACCCAAGGGGTAGCACAGCAGTGCTTAACCTCCGGCTCAACCACCTCAAACCCCCTCATCTTGGGCTTGGAGGAATCCCTGATGCAGACTCAAAATCAGAGTCCTTGGGTTCAGGTGTCACTTGTGCCAGTAAAGCCACTGTGTGACCAAAGGGACATCATGTCTCACTCTGTGCCTCAGTTTCCCCATCTCCAACACAGCTTGCTAAGCTGTCTCCAAGGACCCAGCAAATTGCAAAGCTCGGTTCAATACTGGGTCGGGAAAAACGCATAACTGGATGGCTGAACCCACGGATGGATGTTGTGAGGAGGAGAGGAGGTACTTAAGAGCAGCCACTTCTGAACATTGAACTATGGAAACACCGTCTGAGTGCACAGGAGTAATGGAAATATTTATGAGCAATCAGGAACGCAGCCTGAGCAAAATGTTGCAGGATCTGCCATGGCGCTGAGCAGAAGCATCCCCAAACCGGGCTGGGTTGTGTCCCTCAGCCCCCTTTCCAAGCCCAGGAGAAGCTTCCGCAGATGCTGAACTTCTCTTCTGTGTCCCGTTGGCTTGTGGGCTCGTGAACTCCTAAAGACAAAGTGGTCCGAGGAGTTTGCAGAGCGAAGTCTGCTCTGCTCGCTGAAGAGGTGGCAGGAGGAGGCTGAGAGGCAGCACAGGAGTGATTTTAAATTGCTGGTCTACCAGCGTGCTGCGCCATCCCGGCCACGCCTGGAGGATGCGGGAGATGCCATCGGGGTGTTGCATCCTCCTGCCAGCCGAGCTGCTTGTGCTTTTACACCGGCCAAAGAGACAAGGAGCGGGATGGAAGAATCCCAGCGCCCAACGCAGAGACCTCACCGTGCTCGGGCGGCTCGAGCGGCCCCGCGCTCGGCGGCTCGAGCGGCTGATCCCCGCTGAGCGCAGCCCGGCTGCTTACGCCTCTGCTAAATGACCTACTTTCCGCCACTTTCTTTGCTGAGCAGCGCCTCTCTGCCGGGCGAAACCCCACGAAACCCCTCGCGGATCCGCTCCAGAGCTCATGAATTAAAGAGACCTCCAGGGTGGCGCGGCGACGCTCCTCGTCCCAGGGTGGACCACGCCGCGTGTCTTTGCAAAACCTCCTTTCCTTGCTGAGGGGCTCAAAATGCTGCTCCTTTGCATCAGGGAAGGGGAAGGTTCAAGTGCCAGGAAACCACTAACTCTGCTCTTGTCCTGGGAAGCTGAGGATGCTCAAAGCCCATTACAGCCCATCGCGTGCGCCCCAGGGACAGGCAGGAATTTTGAGCCCTCCTGGCTGCTGCTTCCATTTGGCAAAGTGGGCGCTCGGGTCCTGAAAGCACCTCTCGGACCGGAGCTGCGAAGATGCTGAGAGTGGGGAAGCGAAAATGCTCCTGCCCCCGGGATGCTGCCACTCTCCCGGTGATGCCCTGCGGGTGCCCGGGGTGCTGGCGCTCTGGCGGGAGCTGACGCAGAGTCCAACCGTTGCTGCTGCAGCGCTGCCGGTTCCGAGTAGCATCTCGATGCAAAAAATGGGCGAGGGTGGGCGTGTGAAGCGGGGCCCCCGCAGCCTATCTTTAGGTAACCTCCAGGCAAAGGTTCGGAGCTCGCACAGCTCTCGCCGAGATGCACATTTCTGCCGCAGCTCTGGAAATCAGGCCAGGTCCCTCTTTCTCCTTCCCACTTTCTCCTTCCTCCTTCTCCTCCCTCCTTTGCATTTGCGCTGGGTGTTGAAAAAACCTATTCCTGGGAGCAGTGCTCACACCCGCAGCCCGGCACAGTGCTCGGGGCAGGAGAAGGGGAGCTGCAGGCAACTGGGAGCAGTATCTGGGTGTATTAAAGAAACATAAATCTGTGCTTTTATGGATGCAGAACTGAGTCTGCTGAGGCTCCTGCATCTGTGAAGCGGACGAAATAATGAGATCCAGGGGTTAAAGCCAGCTCTACCCAAATATTTAGAGTTGCCCCAATATTTAGACCCCTTGCTCCAATGTTACCCCAATTTGGGGAGGGCAAACACCCAGCTGCCTTAGAGTGCTGGGGAGCTGCAGGAAGAGCCGTGTGAGACTGCCTCAGCTTGTCCTCCTTAAAACGGGTGGGAGAACCTGGGTCCGGGGTGCCTAGGAGATTTCCCGAAGGCTCAGCAGAAAGTTTGCTCCCTTCCCGGCTTGACGTCATTGGGGCAAGGCTTCCTCACCGCCGTGGGTGGGCACAGGGGACGGGGCCATTGACCCAAGCCAGGACTGCACGATGCTCCACAGATGGGTCTTCAGGAGGTTATTGGTTCGCAGGATGACTTGCTGAGTCCGTAGGGACCCATCGCGACGGGGCACCGCAGCCTCGGGGTTAGCAAAGAAACCCCAGGGCTGGTGAGAGCCTGGGGGAGTTTGTTTTGCTGCTGCTTTAATGCAGCCAAAAATCAGCTCAAGAGCAGCGCCAGGGTTTGGGGAGCCGGACGCGCCAAGGTCATCCAGCTCCTCCCGTCCGCACGGACATCAGCCAGGCACAACCCACCAGCTGCCCCCTCGCCCGCCGCCGCCGCCTCCCTCCTGCGCCTGCCCCGCCGCTCCGCGGGCAGGATCGGGCCCCAAGGACGTGGTTGAAGGTGGGGGGCAGGCAAGGGAAGCAGAACAAATCTATCCTGCCAGGCACCTGCTCCCCGCCTTGCAAAAAACTGCCGACGGCGCATCGTTTGAGAGCGTCGCCTTTTCTGCTTAGGCGCGGGGTTGTCTTCCAGTGTCCTTTTATCCTTGGCTAATTAAAGGCAAATCTCTGCCGAAGGAACACAGTTCTTCAGAGCTGAGCCTTAATAACTCGAAAGTGGCTGCAAACGCTGGGAGGCAGCTGCGGAAATCCTGGGCAGAAATAGCATTTTTATCTCGCAGCTCACCAGCTTTGGCTCCGGCGATAATAAATTTCTGAGCTGCAGGAGGAGGCAACAACGGATACAGCCCCATCTTGTCCGAGTTTACAGAAGGATCAGTTGGATGGGCCGACTAAACTCCCAAGTCATCCCTGGGGAGGACCTCAGAGATGATGTGGCCGAGGCGAGGTGCCACCGACCCCCGGGGATGCCGCGGGGTGAATTGTGTCTGAGCAAACAAAGGTGTTTGCTGGTCTCTGGGCAGGCGGTTTGAGGTGCAAGTCCTCTTCTCCCCCAGGAGGTGTCTGCAGGCGGCTGGATCCCCGCTGGCAAGGGCATCGCCCCGCTCGAGCTGCTGCGGGGGAAGGTGAGGGAGGCTGATCCCACATCCCTGATCTTGGGTGAGATCTTTGAGGTGGATCTCAGGGAGCCCAAAACCAGGCTGGGAAGGTGGAAAGGGTGGCGATGGACCACGGTGCTTGCCTTGCTGTTCGGCTGTGAGCGCTCCCTGCCCCCTGTCAGCTCTGCATGGTGGAAGGGCTTTGCCCCAAACCTCGTGGTTTATTCCCCTGGGAAGGCTGGGCTGGCCCGGGGGGAAGGAGCAGGGCTGGAAGCCGTTTCTCCAGCTTCAGCTGTCTAAAACCAAGCAGTCAGGTCTGCTGGGGTCATCTGGGGCTCAACGGAGAGACTGGCCCCTCTGAGAGATGGAGGGATGAGGCTCCCCTTAGCTGCTGGCCTCCCTCCAGCGACTGCACGAGGGGTCCAGATGGCTGCAACTTCTTCCACTTCCAGACTAGTCCAATCCACGCTCTCCAGCGTTCACATGCTGGTTATTTCCACTTTTTAAAAGGCAAGAAGGAGAATTTAACCCTAAAGGACCTCCATCAAAGCTCTGCACTTGTGCAACGTCTCCTACCCAGGCAGCCCAAAGCACTTCACTCGCAAATGTTTTTAAAGCTTTTGGGTTGCCGTAATGCCCTGAAACCCTTAAGGATGAAAAAAAACCCAACCCAGCGGAGCATTTGGTACAGCAGGGCATAATTTCACGAAGACAGACACACAGACACAAAAAAAAAAAAAAAAAGATTGTGGCATCCAATAATGCTGGCAAGAAGCAGACATTGATAGTAACTATTATTACTCGGCAGATGACGTTACGTGGCTCTTACACGGCGCGTTTTCATCAGTAGCTCTAAAGTGCTTTAGGAAAGAAGAGATTCAGACGTCTCGCCCGTCGGCAGCGGTTTCGGTGGAGGAGCACAGGTCTTACGCAGAAGCTCTTACTGCAGTTTGACTGGTTGCAGGGCAAGGGCCTCCTCCGCTCTGCTCCCAACCACCCTAATGGCGTTTTATTTATTAGCCGGCTTCTAGAAGTCTCCCTGTGCTGCACAGCCCAGCGATGTGGTCTCGACAAAGCAGCGCAGAGCTGGGGGGACACCCCACTCCACGAGTGACCCCCCTCCCTTACAACCTCCGCCAACATCCCCATTCCACCTGCCGTGAATGCAGCAGCCTGATGCGAAATTCCCACTATTTTTGGCCGTTTGAACATTTATGTGAGCAGCAGCTTTCCCACGGTGGGAAAGGATGGGAGGTCCCTGGAGGTGGGGGGCACTCCCGTAGCTTTGGTTTTCCACCCTGGAGGGGTTTGCCCAGCACAGGCTGTTGCAAGGACAGAGAGAAAGGGCGTTGCATGAGCTCCCTGGCACGGCTCTGCGGTACAAATTCTCCTCCGGTCCTCTCCCTGCTCTGGCTGGGGGCCAGGCAGGTAACATTAGCTGCCCTCCACCATAGCCCTGCGGATGCGGGAGTGAGCTCATGCTCCAGGCAACCTGCGACCATCCCTGAAGCAGCAGAAGCTCCATCCTTGCAGCGTCGGGCAGAGCAGCCTCCACCGGGAAGGTCCGTCCTTGCCTTCACGCTGCCTGCAGCATCCGTGGGCAGGGAGGAGGGGCTGAAGGTGAAAACACTCCTTTGAAAACAGCAACAGCTCAGCCCAAAGGCAGCTGGTGCCTGAGCCTCATTTTGGGGACCCCTGGGTGCACTCCGAACCCACACGAGTGCTCCTGGGGGCTGCTGATGTTCGGCTTGTGTCAGGAGGAACCTGGGTTTGAGGTCAGGGTGCTGCTGACTGTCTGCAGGGGGGTTGCAGCAAGCATGGCCTTGGCCAAGGGTCTCCCCACTGCACGTAGCCCACCACCACGTGCGGGACTCGGGGCTTTGAAATCTCCTCTGCATCGGTTGGCAGGTGTGTACCCCCACCCGTGCCCACCCAGACTGGTTCATGACCATGGGACAAGTGTGTGGATGCAATCCCTTATGCGTTGACACACAAGTAGACCCATTAAATCCCAGTGAGCACTGGTTTTGGATCCCTTCCCCTCCATACCCTAGTTCAGCCCTAGTGATGATGCCGTAGGAGGGAACAGCCCCTGGGTTTAGCTCAAGCGGTTCCTGGGAGGGATGGTGGCACCTTGACCACGGTGGGAGTTGTCACTGGAAGAAAACAGCCCCTGACAGCTCCAGAAAGAGAAGCAAAGTCACCTTCGAGGACCATGCAGGCATTGCTTCGGTGCTGTGAGACTAAATGGGATGGCACTGGGATGCTCTGCCGGGAGAGGGTTTGCTCAGGTGGCTTCTCCCTGGTAGGGGCGCAGGGGTGGCTCAGTTCAGCTCCTCTGTGCTCTGCGGCTCCCGCGGGCTCATCCTCTCCCTCCCCACCAGCATCGTCAGAACCGCCGGCTCAGCACAAAGCTCCGGCATCGCGGCTCAAGGATTAGACATTCATTTGCCAGAAATAGAAAATTGGGAGAATGTGTTTTAGTGTATTAAATATATTCCGAAGGGCTGCTGATGGTCAGGAAGACGACTGTGCTATCGATCCCTGTCCTCGCCCTGCTCCCCACCTCCATCTGGGCAGAGAAGACCCTCTCGCCCTGTGCCAACCCCAGGACCTGACCCTGTGGCCGGGAACACCGTGGCAGTGTTTTTTGGGAGCAAAGAGCCCTAGAGCCAGGTTCCCCATCAGGGTGGTCCCCTGGAATGGCTCATGCCTGTGGAGGCATCCCCAGGACAACCTCTCCCTTCGGTCCCAGGGTTGGGAGCCCCGTTCTGGTCAGCGGAGAGAAACTCCTCCGCATGATTCATCCAGCTTAATTTAGCCATTTGCCTCGGGGCCAGACAAGACATGCCTTGAAAGACCCATTTTTCTGCATTCGTGATGAAAGGAGCCAGGGAAACAAGGTCAGAAGGGCTGTAGGTGCCCGCTCTTGGTGCAGGGGATGCCACTCGGGTTGCCACGGCACCGGTGCCCGAAAGACCCTTATTAAGCCCTACCTGTTAGGAGCTGTGTGGGACGGGATGGCTTTGAGACGTGCCCAGGCAGAGCAGCGCTGAGGTTGGGGTTTGCGTGACTGCAACTGCTTCCCGTTGCCAGCTCCATGCCCGGATCCGTATTTTCACTGTGAAGCCATAAGGACATGCCCTCTGCTCTCTCAGCTGGTGCTTTTCATGCCTACAGAGAAGAGAGAAGACCACTCTGGATGCTCTTTTCTGGGCTGCGTGCCTTTGGCGTGCTGGGGATGTGCTTTCCCAGCTGCCCGTGCTCCTGCCGTCTGCCGCGGTGGCACGATGCCTGCTCATGACTTGGCCGGATGGTTTCCCAAGGCAAGCTCTTGCCAAGTGAAGATGGGTTGAATGACCAGCCAGCACAACGCCGCGGGTGCCACAAGCCTTGGCGTTGGCGTAGGGGAAAGGATCTGGGGGCAGTAGAGGATGTAGTGTCCTCATGTGGCTCTTCTGAGGGGCATCCCCTGCACCAACAGTGAGACCACGAGTGGTCCATCTGAGCTTGTCTCTGTGACTCCTTTCACCGTGAATGCAGAGAAGTGGGCCCTCTGAAGGCATTACTCTTCTTGCCTGAAGACACGGAGGTCCTCTGTCACTCTGCTGACCATGATGGTGCTCTTGGCAACAAGAAGTTCTCTTGGGGATGCCTCCATATGTGTGAGAGACGAGGGGATGAGTCAGTGGGGCTCCAGGTCCCCGTAGGAGCTCTTTCCCCACACCACATACGGGTCATCCTCTCTTACCCTCGAGCCATCACTGCTCGTGGCAGCGGTTTCTGGTGCTGCAAGAGGAAACCAAAGGGGCATCAAAGTCCCTTGGCAATGAAAGAGTCAAGAGGTCTTTGTGGCAGCTCAGCGCTGTGTCTTCTGTGCCACTGCACTTGCTTATCCCCAAGTGCCCAGCTCAGAGTGCCTTTGGTTCCCAGCGCTGCCAGAGCCCCAGCACCCCTCTGCCACCGCTCCGGTGCCCTGACCCTGCACATGTCCCTGGATTTACGCCAATTTTACGCCTGATGAGGCTCAGGCCTTACGTTGCCAGTTAATGGACCTTAAAATACCTTGAGAGCCTGGTCTCGCTTCCCTGGCTTCATCGAGGGTGAAGTCCTGCGGCACGGGGGTGATGGTGAAGGTGCCCCAGTCCCATGGGTGCAGGGAGGCTCATCCGTTCAGGTCCCGTGGGAGAGCCCAGGCTCTGCCTGGAGGAATCTTGCATGTGTTTCCATGAAGACTCCTACGCAGGAGCTACAAGATATTATTTCTAAGGGTATCCTCTATCCCTTGCTCTCTTCCTATTGGCTGAAGGCTATGCCCCTGGGAACTGCCTCAAGGCCACACGTTCCCAAGCCGAGCAGATGTGTCCTCTCCACCAGATCCGTCTGCAAGAGCATTTCTATGTCCCACAGAGGAGCAAAAGTCCCTGCAAGGGACCCGATGAGGCATCTGCAGGGAGATTGGGCTGATCCCAAGTGTCTAGGGGGGAGTGAAGAACATCCTTCTCAGCAAGTCCTGGTGGTGTTTACACCCTGGAGCAAAGCCACTGCTTTTTAGTGACTTCCTGCTTATTTTGTAGACGGGATGATTTTCACTGGCCTTGGGAGAGACAAGAAGTCTCGTACGGTTCTCCTCCCTATTGATCGGACCCTCCAGATAAGACCTTCCTCTGAAAGCTATTGCCTCCGTTGTCCATTTTTCCTCCAAAATCCTCCTGCGATGGTTGTGGCTGGCTGCTGCCTTCAGCGGTTCAGCTCACGCTCGCATCTGCCGTTTTTATAAATAAATGATGAGTGGATTGATTAGTCACTTCCCTCCACTCCAGGCCTCTCACCCCCGACCATTGGTTGGCTTAAATGGAAACTTCTCCCAACTCTTCTAGATGGTACCAGAGTGCGGTTCCCCTTGGGATGAGGTGGGAGGGTTTAAGCCTCAGAAAAATCTCTCCACCTTTTTTCCACCTTCCTGAGACATAGGGCTGGTTTAACCTTGCTCACCGCTCACCCGTGGGGTCCCCGTGTGATATATGCAGATCCGCGGGGTGGGATGAAGAGATGCTGATAGCAGGGTGGTTGCACCCGCTCTGGGGTCCTCACTGCTGGGACTTGGCCAAGGTGAGGGGTACGTGAAGGCAGGATCATGCCCACCAGCCAGCCTGGCCCTGTCCTCTCTCTCTTTTCTGCCTCCTCCAAAGCTTTGGCCAAGTCCCTTTAGCACAAACCCTCAAAAAAAAAAAAAAAAAAGAAAAAGGACTTGGTGGGCTGTGGGTGCTCTAAAACCCACCCCCCGCAACAAGGCACTGCAGGTGGTTCTACCCTGGGAGAGAAGGAGCATTTACTGGGGTCTCTCCCCCCATTAACCCCTCGCCTGCTGCTGAATGTGCTTGCTGGGGGAGAAAGGAGGAAGGGGCCAAGCCAGCAGCCCCCACCTCTGCCCCCTGTCCCCCCGCCCCAGATTTGTGCCCTTCTCAGTGTAGCACACCGGCAGCTTCATCCTCCTCTTTAGAGGAAATCTATAAACCACTTAGTACAGAGCGAACCCGCCAGCCTTCCCGCGGCCTTCTGCAGAAAATTGATCAGCCAAGGGTTTAATCTTGGCATTTTCTTTTTTCTGCCCGCTTTCCTTCTCTCTTTGTTCTTCTGAAGCCACCGGCTCCACCCTCAGCGACAGCACCCAGCACCCTCCTGGCTCCATGCCGCTCCCACCTCTCGTGAGGTGGTAACGAAGCCCCATGGCTGATGGAAACCATCCCCAGCTGATCTGCAATCTCCGAAACTCCAGGGATGGGTGAACTAATCCAACCAGGCAAAGCCCACAATGCCAAAAGGGTTGTAGATCGTGCCATTAACCGCAGAGGAAGGAGTAAACCCTGCACAGGTAACCCGGACCTGCACCTACAGCTGGAAGAGACCCACATCTGGCCAGGACCCACCACAGCTGCTTTGGCCGCAGGGGCTGGTGTGGAGATGGGAGCTGGGGAGCGGTTATTCTTTTCTCACAGCACAGCAGTGACTCATGGACTGAATCCCTTTTGTTGTTGCTGTCGCTGAGGGAAACGCGCTGTTTTGATTAATATCCTGGCTTGGGAATGCAGATGAGGGAGAAGATTTGAAGTTTTTAAAGCGTTCCATCAGCAGAACAAACTCGCTTTTGGTTCAAAGGTTAAACTGATTGGGAAAAGGCTTTTAAAAGGTTAAAAGCGAGGGAAACACTCACTCAAATATTCAAACTGCAAAGTTCTTTGGTGTCCCAAACTCTTCATTTACTCTAATTCTAGCCAGGAAAACCAACCAATCCCCACAAAGAGCCTGCAGAGGCGAGAACGCTGTTTCCAGCCCAGAAATTGTCTTAAAGGAAGGATTACAGGGTCAGGCTCCGTGGAGGTACCTCAGACCTGTTTTTTGGCTTAGGATGTCCCCGAAGCCACCGTGGTGGTGGAGCTGCAGCTCGAAGCCGTGGCACAGGCGGGAGCTGCTGGTGCTGGCTGGTCCCTCCTCCCCAGGGTGGGACAGCCTGGGACAGAGCACCGGGATGGAGCAAGAGCTGGAGCCCACCCCTCCTGGATTTTTTTGAGGTTTTTTTTTTTTTTTGCCTTTTCACTGGAGGATGATGAAGGGATTTGCAACCAGGGTCCCACCAGGAGGAGGATGGACAGCACGAGCCCGTCTTCCTATGCACGGTCTGGTGCAAGAGCAAAGGGCACTCGGCGCATTTAAAACTGCTCCTGCAAAGCTGGAAAACCCCCAACCCTGGTGAAAACCACTGAAATCTCCAGGCAGAAAATGCCCACAATTCCAGCAGCTGAGGAGATGTTTCCAGATGTTCCCCAACCACCGGGATCGGGTAAATACCCCCAGCAGCTGCCCGCCCTGTCCGGGCTGGATGCCGGGAGCTGCAGAACAGATTTGCTGCTCGTTTTTTTGGCAATTGTAAATTCAGGTGAAATTTCACGGAGGTTTTGAGCCAGGGGAAGGCAGCAGAGGGGAGGAGAGTGCTGCGGGTTGAACCGTGTCGTTTGGAAACTCCTGTCCATAAAACGTTCACCACTTTCCAGTGCAAAGACATCCCTTCCTCAACTGCCCCTTCTTTGGGAGGGCAGGAAGACTCGGACATTTGCTCCTAACCGAGATATACATTTTTTTTTCCCCTTGCCCCAGCGTACACACAGCCACAGCGATGTCCCAACCTGTCCCCATGGCATCTGCCACCCGTCCCTGGGGCCGCCCCTCAAGCTGGCAGCTCCGCTCAGCTTCATCCTGGTGAAGTTCAGCTCTAGACGTCTTGGTGCTATTTAAATATTTACAGCGGACGGTGGTAAAAAAGATGGAAACATGAATTATTCACAGCTTCGCTTTTATCTTGGCAGGAGCCCTCGTGTTTAGCAGGGAGGATTCCTCCAGCCAGGGATGGGCCGTGCTGGACAAAGTGGTCCAGAAAGTGGGGAGGGAGGGAGGGTCTCGAGGCGGACGAGGGGAAATCGAGGGGGCACATACAGGGCACGGCGAGGTGAGCCTGGTGCTGATGCAAGATGCGTTTTCTCCTCCTTGGCACAGGGCTGGTCCCCTGCTGACGTGCCTGGGCACGGTGGAGGTCTCCGGGTGCGGGAGATGCTGCAGCATCTGCACGGTCCCATCTGTGGGTGTAATTTCTGGCTCCAGGCTTGTCCCCGACCCTGCGTGTCCCTGTGCCTGAGCAAGGTGGTGGTTTCAGGAGGGTCCCTGGCAGCGGGTGGGCTCCCAGCCCAGCCTGCGTGGAAAGGAGCGCTTTCCACTGCTCACTCAGGTAGTTTCCAGCGATCAGGGAGTTTGTTGCAAACCCCTCCACACTCCCGCTCACCCCCGGGCAGTTCACCCCAGGGATGCCAGTAACGCAACCCCCTGCCAGAGGCTTTTTCTGGGGACTCAAGGGCTTTAATCCCTCCTTCGAGGCAAAAACAAGTGTTCAAAACCTCAGCTGCAGAAGGGGGATGGAAAATCCTCTTTGCTTTTCTGTCCCTGGCAGCTTCTCCCCACGGGGACTGACTCCCACCAGCCTGCGGGTGGATTTTGACACCATTTGGGATCTAAAGGGGAGCAGGTGACATAAACCGGAGTCAGTTTTTTGGAGAGGAGGAGAGAGGGAGAAACACATTCGGGAAAAAAAAACCCCACAACCCCGTGTCTCCTCTGCCTGGGATTCGAGCCTGTTCTCAAGCTGGTGGCATCGCGTGCGCATCCAAATAAACCCGAGCCTGGCGCTGGACCAGTCTCACCAGTACGGCCATGCAGAAGAGCCCGGCGGCCCCGGGAGGGAAGCCAGCCCCGCTCTCACCGTGCCGGCTGTGGCACCGCCGTGCTTTGCCCCGAGCAGGACATCCCTGCTCCTCTCCTCCGCCGATCCGCTGCGGCAGGATCTGGCCCTCTCCAGCTCTCCAGGCGGTTGTGTTTCCTTCGCCTGCAGCGGGAGGTGCGGAGCGAGGGTTTGCAGCTGGCGAAAAATTAACCCTGGGGGTCAGAGCCCCTGCCCGGGGAGGCTGCGCATCCTTCGCGGAGCAGCGAGGGGAGCGGGCAGCCAAAAGGCGGCTCGTGACGCAGCTCCGAGCAGGATCGGGCCCCGGGGGGCTGCCAGGGTGGCGGAGCAGCCGGTCTCTGCTGCCAGCCTGGCCCGTGCCAAGAGCCGGAGGCTTTTCCTGAGGGGAAATTATTCATTTATAAATTATGCCATTATTCAGCCCCCAAACTCCCCTTCTAAGTCACCCCTGACGTGGGGGCCAGCATGACTTGCTGGGGACCCCCCACATCACCGCAGCTGAGGATTTGGCCCCTGGACTCCGTAGCTGCGGTCGGGGGGGTTGAACCTGCAGAAAGATCCCGCCATGCCTCAGTTTCCCCATGCCCCAAACAGCCACCACACAAAGCTCAGGGGGGTCACTTGTGTAACTGATGGCAACACGTGATTTTTTAGCTTTCCCTGGGAGGGTGTTCCCTTGCGTACCCCCCAGGGGAATTAAAGGCTGGAGAAAGGAACGTTTGGATGCCCACACTGCGAAACCTGGGTGTCCTTCTGGAGCAGCCCCGGCTGCAGGCACAGTTCGAGACTCGGCACCATGGACGGAGGATGCCCTGGGTTGGGTTTTCGCAGATGGGAAGAGCTGAGTGTCCCTGTTTGTGCGTGAGTGGGCACGTACCATCACCGGGGCTTCCCTAAGAGGTTCTTCGCCCATAATAATAATAAAAAAAAAACATTAAATGATTCTGCGTAATTAATCCCATGGAGATCCCAGCGAGGGCTGTGTCGTGCCAGTGGGGTGGGAGAGAGGGGTCGTTCCTCCTCCGTGGGTGGTGAAATGAGGTGTGAGGAGCTCGGCTGAGGAGGAGGGCAATCCAGAAGGTTACACCGAGGGTTTGCCCAGCCTCGTAATTAAGGGCTGTCCCTTCCCTGGGAAAGACCCATAATTATTTCCTTGCTCCCAGAGGAGAATTAGTCATTGTTGGCTGCAAAAAAAAAGGTGTTTCTTATTTCACGCTTCTCATCGCTAGTGAGGGTGGAGCATGAGGGCTGTCCCCGTCCCTGTGACCAAACCACGAGCAGCTCCAGTTTAATGTGGCATTTCAACCCCCCCGCCCCGCAAAAGCCACCCTCTGGCTGCCCAAATTTCAGCCCCTCCTGGGGCTTTCAGTGCACTGCAGCAAAGCTCTGCCCCTGCTGGGATTCCCTGGGCTGGGGAGCTTTAATATTTGCTTAAAAGCCTTTGCCAAGAAGCCCCTCCGGAGCTGGGGGGGTGGCGGCAGGCTGCAGCGCTGAGCAGGGTCCTGGGTTGCCATCGAGGCAGGTAAAATTAGGATGAAGAGGAGCGTGTCTCCCTAATCCCGGCAAATAAACCAGCGCTGGAGAGGGGACGCTCCACCGAGCTATTCCCGCGTGGGAACTGCTTCTGGAGGCTCCCCGAGGTTCAGCTCTTTGAGGGGTGCAGCTATGGGTGCCAGCAGAGGCTCATCTCCCCCAGGTTCCTCCAGGAGGGATCAACGTCGGCTGCCCCTGGAGGAGGACGGGGATGGGGACAGCGTCTCCAGGCCTTTCCCGTGTCACGTCTCCAGGGTCTGTGCTGCAGAGCCCTGCCTGGACCTGCAGGAACGTGTCCCCGTGTGTGAGTTGCGGAGTGGAGAAGATGGGCCAACCCCCAGCTGTGGTCCAGCATCTTCCAGCGATGCTCCAGCATCTCCATCGCTCCTTTTCACCCTCTTGGGGGATGAGGAGGGAGGATGCTGCAGCCAGCGCTGGAGCTGGCGTCGCGCAGGGTGCTGACCACCACCAAGGTCCTTTTCCCTCCTATTCCCTGCCCAGTTCCCAGGTTTTTAGCCCAACAGGCCCCAACCAGCAGGAGAATCTGCTCGCCAGCATCAGCAGGGGAGCTGCAGGAGGGCCAGCTGGGTGCTGGAGGAGCAAGGCTGATAACGTGGTGAGCAGCTCCACCTGCCTGAGGTTAGAAGAGGACCTTTGGCAAAGGCAAACCAGTCTGGGACCATGCCTGGGGCTGCTGGTCTTACTGGGACAGCCAGCTCTGGACTGCTCTTGGGTGCAGCAGGTGAGCGCGGCGGGCAGCGGGGGCTGCGGCTCTACCGTGGGCAACGAAACCCCAGAGGTGACTCTCCGGGGGCGCAGCAGATGTTGTGACAGCTCCCGGCTGCGTCGCCCTCCCCTGTGGGCTCTGGGGAGGGGGGAGAGGGTTTGTTCGTGGAAATCAGGGGAGCGGTGGGGTTCCGTGGGTGGCTTTGTTTTACACCAGTGGATCGCGCTGGCTTGTTTCAGGGCGAACGCCGTCGCGCTGGGGGTGGTGCTGGCTGCTGAGCTGGCAGGAGCAGGACTTGGAGGGGCGGAGGGGACCTTTTTGGGGGCAACAAGGAGAAGCCAGCACCCCAGGAGCCTCCTGGAATTAGGAGCAAACACCTTTTTTATTTTTTTTTCCTTATTTTTCCTATCCCCCCCCCCCAGGAAGGCTGTGGGGTGCAAAGGCCATTGGGCCGATGGATATACCGGTGTCGAAGAGCTCCTGATCTGTGTTTAAGAGTGTCTAAGCGCCACCTCTCCCTGCCCAGGTGTTTTTTTCTTTTTTTTTTCCCCCCCAAAGAGGTTAAATTTTGCAGAGGACACCTGTACCCCCTTAACTTCCAGGAGCATCACCAGGTCGAGGCGGGTTTACACCGGCTGAGGACCTGTGACAGGCTTTGGCCCCTCACACTGGTGATGGAGAAGGGCCAGAGTGGGTGGAGGAGGCGAAGGGGCTCCCTTCTGTCAGGGCTTTCCCCATCACTGCTCGGTTGTGCTTGGGGGGGACTGGAGGAGCGGGACGTGGCAGGTCACCGCGCCGATGTGCCATCCCTCCCCGCGGCAGAGGACGGGGCGTGGGGGCCTGGCTCGGTCAGCAGCAGAGCCCTGGGTTTGGCCAGGAGGGGAGGGGGGTCCGGAGCAGCCCCCAGGTCCTGGAGCAGAGGGGGTGCTGGGGTGGGTTGTCCCCCATCCTGGTGAGATTGCGATAAATGTGGCCAGCTGTAAAACCGCCACGTCCTGGAGCAAGCTGCTGTATTTCCATCCCCCAGACAGGGGCACTGTTGGATTTAGATCCTGGTACAAGTTATTTTGATTTTTTTTTTTTGTTTACGGTCCACTAAAGCTTCTCCGGGAGGGGCACAGATTCCCCTGCAGGTGAATTTAACATTGCTGACAGTGACTTTGATTTTCTTGGTCGTTTTTTCAGAGCCACCCTCAGCCAGCAAGAGCCGGTAACCACAGAGCAGGCAGAAAGAGCTGCTTCGGAGACACCAGCAGGTTCCTCCTGATGTTACCGGGCTTCTGGAGCCGCAGATGGAGGGACCTGGACAGGCGGAGCTGCTCCCTCAAGCTGCTGCCTGAGGATGCAAAGAGGAGCCAAGGGTGTGAGAGGATGTTTAGGCAGCTCAGTCCTCTTGTGTGCCCTGTGCCTCAGTTTCCCCATCCATAAGCTTGTTTTGGACGGGGTTTTGAGACAATGAAGTGGTGCCGTGCTTGGTCTTATGACGCGCTAAAGCAGGAAGAGCCACTCGGGAGGGATGTTGTCTTACGCTTGTCTCCTGCACCTCCCAGGAGGGACCCTTCCCATCTGCTATCGCTCCAATGACGCTGCTCACAACCAGTGCACCAGAGCCTTCTCCTCTCCTCCTTCCTGGCTGTCCCCATCATGTGCAGGGAGGAGAAAGGACCTAGCAGAGGTCCTAATTTCAGACTTTCCCCCCTCGCTCCTCCACCTTTCCTTCCCTAGTGTGCAGATTTACCACCCTCTTCTCACTGCAGCCTTTCATTGTCCATCTGCGTCTCTTTTCTCCCCTGATTGCCTGAAAAGAAATCATCTCCCTCTCCTTTGCCTCCCTGCTCACCCCAAAATGTGACACGGCCACATCTACACCCCTGCACTGGTCCAGTGGCATCTCCTCCCTTTGCTGCTGATTTGAGGGAGGCGATCCTGGCGCTGGGTTGACCCCCCTGCAGGGCTGGGTCCAGCTCTGGGCTCCTCAGCCCAGCAAAGACACGGACCTGCTGGAGCGGGGCCAGAGGACCCCCAGCAATGCCCCGAGGGTGGAACCCCTCTGCTGGGAGGAGAGGGGCAGAGGGAGATTCAGACCAGAGAGAAGGGAATGATTGTCTCTGCTGAGGGTGGTGAGAGCCTGGCCCGGGTTGCCCCGGGAGGTGGGAGAAGCCCCATCCCTGGCACCGTCCCAGGTCAGGTTGGCCCTTGGGCCTCTGAGCACCCTGCTCTGGTTGCAGATGTCCCTGCTGCCTGCAGGGGGTTGGACTGGAGGAGCTTTGAGGGTGCCTTCAACCCAAACCAGTCTGTGATTCCTCATCCTTTGGCTGATAGAAAATGGACAATGGCCCCTTCATGGGGAGGTTGTTGTGGATGCTTTGATGTCATCTGTCATGGATGCTGGGGTGAGACACTGCTCTCCCCAGGGAGGAAGGAACGGTGTGAGCAGATACGTGTGCTGGTCAGAGGTGGTGAGAGTTTCTTATTACTGATACAGAATAGCCCGATTTCGGTGACCGGGAGCTGCCGTGACGTGGGTTGGGGTTATGCAAACCCGCCGGGAAGGTGACAGGCGCAGAACAGGAGCCTGCCCGTTGATGGGGCAGCATCGAGTTGGGCAATGAAGACCCACCAGGCGGAACTTCATCAGGGTCAGCATGGGGTCTGGGGTGATTAGTGACAGCCTTCATAGACAACATGACGAGGGGGTGGGGATCAGATTGCCCAACACCACCCCAGCATGAGGGATAGCATAGCCCAGCCCGGTGAAATCAGAGCGGGCAGAGAAAGTGATAAGATTAGAGAGGGGGGGAGTGCTGGCAAAAGGGGGCCTCGAGGCACAGAGACAGCAGTGGTGGGGCCATCATCCTCCAGTTAGAGCTGGTCCAGGGACTGGGATGCTGATCCGAGCTCTGCCCTAAAAGCTCTTCGCTTCCTCTGTGTGTTGGGGATGGGGCTGAACCTGCCTGCGGTCCCTGACGCAAAGCGATAGCGGGAGGTTAACCTGTACCAGCATCCCTGGTTTGCTGTGCTCCTCTTGCTGTCTGGAGCCAGCCCCGAAGCTGGGGGCTCCAAGATGTTTAATAAATGCTGAGGGCGCTGTGCCAGCAGACAGGATCCAGAAGTTCGTGGCCTCCTGAAGAAGCTGCATGTGGGCTCACAAACAGCGTTTAGAGCTCGGGGAGGGAGCACTGACGGGAAGGACCACGCTGGCTGCAGCACCAGGCAGGTACCGGAGCGCTGCCCGCAAACCAGATGGGAAATGAGACTCAGGAGAGCGAGAGGGGAAGATGCTGTCCCTGTCGAAACAGGAGCGGGTGACAGTCCCCAGCTGCTCTAACCCGCTGTGGTGTTACCCTAGCCGGGGACGCACCGATGAGGCAGATCCGTCCCCTCCCTGGGCTTTGCAGAGCTGGGGCCAGTGGCCGAGTCGTGCAGAGGACAGGGAGATCCCCAAACCTCCTCTCACTGAGTTAGTCTCAGCTTTCCCTTCTCCTCATCTGGGTTTTTGGGATGCTGGGGACCCCAACTTCTGAGTGCATGGAGCAGCCCCCCCCCCCTCTTTTTTCTCCCACTCCCCACACCACCAACCAGCCTTCCCCTTCCCTCCCTGCCAGGGACCCGCTGAAGCGTGGCCGGTGCAGAGCTGCTGGCGCTTGGCCGCCTGCACCCCCAGCAGCTCCGGCTGCTCCTGCCAGGGCCGGGCAGATGGCAGGCAGGGCAGGTCGCAGCCTGCAAAGCGGCCCGGAGAAAACCACCGTGAGAAGCTTTTGTTTTGCTGCCTGGAGCTTTTCTTTCAGGTTCGGCGTTTCCAGGGCATTGAGAGGTCCCTGGTGTGATGGGGATGTCTGACCCCCCTTGGAGAGGGCTCGGGGTGGCCAGTGCTCCTGTCCTGCTCTAGGTGGATGTGGGCAGCCAAGACATGGGGGAGGTTGGGTTCAGCGCTACAGCTTGGAAACCTTCAGTGATGAGCAAACGTGCAGAAGTCCTGCGAAACAGGAAAATAAAGGTGGAGGAAGAACCAAGTGGGACAGAGAAGGGAGGTGATGGAGACGGCAGGGTGCCATGAGGAGGGAGAAAATGATCCACTCAAGTGGGTACATAATTTATTTGCCCATTAGCTATTAATAAGCCAGCCTTTTGTATCAAGTCTCCCAACGTTCTTGTAACAACTTCAAGCCTTTCTGCCAAGCATCACCCTTCCCTGGTGTTCCTGTGGCACTTGCCATGCTAACATGATTCTTGATATGTCCCGGGCCTTCGTTACCACCGTTCAGCTGAACGAGTAATTAATGAGATTCCCCATTACTGCAGTGTAACCATAACCTCCGGGAAATACCTGTGAGGCACTTCCATCTCCCAGGGACACTGGCCATGCATGGCTTTGGGTGGTGCTTAAAGGATGAGGTAAGTCTTCGGGGCTTCCATGTGAGTTGGGTTAAAGCAGAACGGCCAAGCTGATGACTTGGGCGAGCCACGGACCTTTCCTGCCGCTGCCGTCTGTGATTACTGTGGGACTGGACGTGGTCCCTGATACTGAGATGCAGATCAACTCAGTGTTGCCAGGAGAGGTGGAGAAGACCCATACATCCTGGTCAACAAACTCATGGCTACTGCAGCCTCCAGCACGTACCTTCCTCCCATCCTCCTCTCCAAGCAGAAGACAGATTGGCTTAACCCATCCTACATATTCTTGGGATAAAGATGAGCAGGACACCATACCATAGGCTTGGAAGGACCCATGAGAGCAGCCAAAGTCTTCTACAGCTGGTTCTTGGTGGCTTGGGGAATGAGGTGGGTCTTTGCTAATGGGAAGACCCTTCTGTGACCTTGGGGTTTGTCACCTCTTCCCTGGCATTGCCTGATGCTGCTGCTCAGAGCTGAATGCAGGGGCGCTTTTTGAGTTTGCCCACAGCGTGGACGCTCGATGCCTCCCGGCAAATCCCTTGAAAGGCTCCCAGGGCCTCCCTGGGACATGGAAGGGGCCACAAGTCAACTGGTCCCTGAAGTATTGGCCTTGTGCCCCTTAGGCATTGCACAGGGAAGAGCGGTGAGGCCAGGACCCAAGCTCGAATCCATGCAGCAACTTGCCTTGGTGGGACCAAGAGACTGGGCTACAGCCCACAGCTGGGCAGGTAAGAGCTTCTGGGGCCTTTTGGTCTTAAAATGCGAGTGTTGCTTCTTAGGACAGGTCTTGCTGCCGAGTGGGACGCTCTTAATGTCAAGCAGAATCCCTGCCACCATGCGTATGTTGCCCATGGAGCAGTGATGGGGACAAATCTGCTCCCAGTAGTGAAGCCATCACTTGGGGGGGTCCAGCTCAGGAGCTGAGCCCTTGGGGCTATGACCCCTCTCTTGGGGCTGCTTGCCAAAGACTTTGGGTTTGTTCGGGGCAGTTGTTGCTCCCCATGTGTGAAGATGGACCACAGCCCTGCTTGCAGCACCGCGTTTCTCCCCCATGTTTCCTTTAAAGCCAGCAAGGCACGGTCGGGTTTCACGAGGGTGTAGGATTTCTGAATCTGAGTCTTTCCTGAGACAAACTCTTTCTAATCCCTACGTGCGTGTCAGAGCCGTGCAGGCACCCGCCACGTCCATAAGCACCCAAGATGCTCGTATTGCTCGAGGAAGGGCTGTAATCGAGGTTGGCTGGCCGGGGCTGCAGGTGAGTGACTGGTTCTAACTCTCTTGACTGCGCTATGAAAGTCTGTAGAGCACTGCTGATACAGCGGGGGTGTAGCTGAGCCCACCGCCCACAGCAAGTCCCCACCCTCGTTCATCCACTCCGTTTATTTTACGTTATTATCACCAGGATGCGGAAGAACCCCCTGGCTGAAAAGGTTTCCATTTCTCTCCAGCTAAAACGGCCCTTGGCTCATGGTTTTGTACCGGCTTGTGCTGATGCAGGAATTTTTGGTTGCTTTTGGGTTTGTGCCTGATCCCAGACAGACCCACTCGGTGCTTTGAGCATTGACAGCCTTTGTTTCTCTTCCAAGACTTAAATAAAGTAGTTACTCCTGGCTGTGATCTTCCTAATGGCTTTGAAGGCTTTGCAAGTCTTCCATTAGAAAATCATCAGCCGCTGCAATCTGGTTTTTTGGAGCACGCGCAAGAGCCGTCGAAGCACGCGCGAGGAGGTATTAGCTGCCTTCAGCCGGTAGACATTAAACCGTCAGGACCTGGGGTGAAATAATCCATCAGTATTTCTGACAGGCTGAAATCGGTGGCTGCCAAGTGGTCACTTAAACCCCGGAATAGCGGCGGGAGCATCCGTGCTGTCGGGATGAATTAGATGGGGAGGGGGTGGGATGCAGAAGCGGACGACGTCAGAGTCAGGCTGCAATAATAGCAGTTAACGGGGTCTCGCCTTTTAGGTGGGCTCTGGTCTCGCCTGGAAATAAAAGGGGTGTTTTAGGTGATCCCAGGGGACCGAGCGCGGGAATCGCCATGGCACAAAGCTGCGCAGGGTTAATGGGAATACTGGGACAAAACTGCTTCTAGCTCCAGTGGATTCCATACAGTTTGCCTGTGGTGGTGAAGAATAACGTACGATTTTCAGGTCGTGGTCCCTGCTCCTGCAGGTCGGTGCAGGAGCTCAGACGGAGCCGGTCCTGGTGCTGGCTCAACGCTCCCCACGGCTCTCCAATGAACGAACGCGGCACCCTCCAAGCACCGATGGCAAAGCCCACAGAAAACCCGGCACTGGGGGTACAGGTCGGGTGGGGGGACTCGGAAGGGGCCAGAGAGACTTTCCGTGGTTAGTGCCGGGTTCGGACTCAAGCAAGCGTCACCCCAGAGTTACTCCGTAAGAGTTGTTTCATGTTTGACCCATGCTGAGTTTCATCTCTGTGGAGGTTGTAGAAATTTCCATACAAGCAAAGCCTCAACCAAATACAACCTGGTTTTAATGGGGGGAAAAAATGATTGTTTTGCTGATCCCCAGAGCGATGCGGTTCGGCTTCCTCAGCTGAGCTGTTCCCTTTGCATCATCCCCAACCCCAAAGCGCCCTAAAACTGCACTTTTACACCCGAGATGGTGCGACTGTGCCCCTGTGAATGATTTTTTGGAATGAAATTCGGTTTGTGGCATGTGGTGGGAAAACCACGGCTTTGCCATGGTCACTTAGTGCTGTCCTGGGCATGGAGGGGGGACCAGGTCACCCCATCCTGGGGCAGCCGTACACCCCTCCGGGCTCGGCTGCTGCGGGGCTCGGCCGTATCCGTTTTTAAAGGTTATAGGAAGGAGATGGGGAAATTGCTCCGAGGCAAAATCAGCTCCAAAGCAACATCGGCTCCAGCTTTGCGTGAGGACCCTGGGGCTGCCGGGGGAAGATGACCCCAAGAAGCAGCTTTTTGCTGCATCCGAGCTTTGAGATCCCCCTTGCCCCACAGCTGAGGGGAGATTTTCCAGACCTGATTTTCCAGGATGTTGTTTTCTTTTTCTTTCTTTTTCTTTCCTTGGAGTTATTCCTGAGCAGCAGCTCTGGCAGACCCCGGCTTGGCTCACCCCGCTGCCGGGATGCCGCGGAAAGGGCTCAGCACAGGCTGATCTCGCTACTTCCCTTTCCCAATTCAACGGCACAGCGTGGAAACCTGCCCCAGTTACACAGGCTGGAATAAAGCTCGAGGGAAGGACTCAGCATCCCAAGCTGCTGGCAGGAGGATTCGGGATGCGGGCAAGGGCCGGGGACGGCTTTTGGAGGTCAGTCGGGAAATGCCCTGCCTTGTAGTCACCCCGTTCTTGTGCGCTGGTTCTCTTCTCAAGGGGATGCTCTGATTTTTGCTTGTGAAGTTTTGGGGCAGGGAGGGAAGACAATGTGCTCTGCAGGAAGCTGGGGGAAGACATGGAAAGAGCTGTGGTTTCATCAAATCCCGCCGGCAAAGCAGGCAGGGGCTTGAAAGAGCAGCTCAGATGCCTTCACTGGAGGCAGTAGGTGATGCTCACAGCCCTGGTGGCCCTTTGGACTAACTGAGGGGTTACAGCTGAATCCAGCAGCCTCTGCCCTGCACCTGGCTGGGGCTGCTCTTGGCTGTGTCCAGGGTATGGCCAGGAGCCCGTGTTGTATGGGCAAGGTGAGACCCCCACCCCGGCAGAGGTTCATGGAGGAACGGGCACTGCTGGCTGGAGCAATATAAGAAGAGGATAGAAAAAGCACCCAGGGGGCAGTTCCTGCTCTGGGAGCACCCCTAACGGCTCCCGGGAATGGAGAATTTCCCCATGCACCGGAGCAACGTCAGGCCCAGATGTTGGCAGCAGCTGAGGAGGTGCCCAGCCAAGGGGACCCATGGCCAGAGGAGTCCTGGATGCCTCCACCTGGCTGGTACCTCCATGTGCAGCCGTGCTGGTAGCGGGAGCGACGGAGGGTCCTGTTTTTCCAGCTTCTCTTTCCTTTCAAGAGGGTGCAAATGAACAGGGTCCTGAGAAAGCAGCACTGTCCTGAGTGGAGGGGACAGAAAGGGCCACATCTGAGCATCACCTCCTCTTCCTCCACTCCGGGCTGCTCCTTGCTGACCCTCACTCGGGACACAAAGGCCATACACGCGTTTGCGGACAGGAAAGTGGCGGGTCAGGGTCCTGGATGCCGCTGCTGCTGACGGGCAGGACCCAGCAAGGGAACAAAAACCCATTTCTGGCACAAGGAGAATGAGGGCAAGGAGTCCCACCGGGCTCACGTGGGTACCAGCATCACCTTTCCGCCCAGCGCAGGAGAGGTACGAGCGTCCCCGCGCTGCTGCGGCCATGCGCCTGCGAGAGACGAAGGGGCGGCACCACCGGGCAGCCCCCAGCCAGCGGAGCTGAAGGAGGAGGAGGATGGAGACAGAGGGACTGGGCACCCCATGTGCTGGAGGAGGATGAAGATGATGCCAAAGCCGGGTTTGTTGCTCCCATCTTTGCAGCTGCCTTTGCGGTGGGATGAAGTTGGGGGCGGAGGAGAGGAGGAGGGTTTGGCGGGTGGGTTTGGGGCAGGCGGGCGCTCACTCCTTTCTTGTTGGGTATTTTTTGGGTGGTGGTGACCAGGGGAGAGGTTTACTTCGTCCTTGGAGGGACAAGGGAGGGTGAAGTGCTTGTGATCACTGGGTGAGCGCTGCGAGTAACCCCGGCTTTGCCTGGAGCTGGAGGGTCCCACTGGCATAACTTCAATCACTTCAAATCTTAATTGTTTTTTGCTGCCGGGTCCACATTATAAAGTCCTCACCTGGACGGGACTGGGGGGTCACGAGTTGTTGCGACGTGCTTGGGAGAGCTGCCCCCATCTCTGCAGCGGTTCTGGCTCAGCACGCGATGCCACGAGCCCCGAGTGACACCAGGACCCCAAACCCTGTCACTGGCTCTTTCGAGCTGCTGTCGTTGCAAGGATCGGGATCAATGCAGGGATCCGTCTGACCCGATTAGCGGCTTCCCATCGCTTTCCATTTGTACCATATCTCCATTTTTGGCTCCGGCCAAACAACCTCCCAGCAGGGTTTGCTGCCGGTGCGGATTTTGAGGGGGCACAAAGTCAATGATTTGTCCCCAGGAGCAGGCTGAGGTTACAGCACTGAGCTCTGGATGCTGGGTCGGGGGAGAGGGGAGGGCTCTGCCTCTATCCCAGCACTTTTGGACAGGCTGGGAAAGTTTCCCATTGATTCGGGACAGAATTGCCTTTATCGCGTTACAGCCGCGGTAAGCAGGAGGGGGAGAGCGGCTGCCTCCCCCCAGCCCCATCCCGGTGCGTGGACGGAACCGGGATGCTCGAGGTGAAAAGGGTCACTCCACACCCTGGCGCTGTCTTGCACTTTAAAAACGCTTCGTGTCTGTCTGTCCATCCCCCAGCCGCTTCCGAAAGCGGGTCGGACGCTTTGCAGCAGCAACCGCTTCGCGAATCCCGGCGGAGAGCAGCCCCACAAAGGGCCCATTCAGCATCCCAGCCAAAAAACCAGTAAAATCCTGAGTCGGGCTCAGATCCGGGAAGCTGAGGAGGGCTCAGCTGCTGCAGGCGGGCAGCTCCCTTCAGCGAGCAGCCTGCAGCCCCGCAGAGCTCATTTCACCCCATCTGGCCTTTCTCGGTACCTGTGTGGTTCTGCGGCAGCTTTTATGGGGCAGCCGGTGCGGGACCACGGCGGCTCCCTCCTAGCGGGGACTCGCCCTCGCTTGTTATTAAATTACATCCTGCCCTGGTTAATCCGTAGCTGATTAACTTTGGACTCTGTGGCTGGGTATCAGAAAGGTTTCATCTGTCTCATGGCGTGTACTGTATGTACTGGGCTCTCTGTTAATCTGATTTTTTTATTTAAATATAAAAAAAAGTATGGGTGGAAAAAATCAGAATGAGGTATGCAAACCGGGGAGGATTAAAGGGGTCTGGCTGGGCTTCTCTGCCTGCCACGGGGGTCAGCAGTGGCAGACCCCTCCATCCTAGCACCAGAAATCCAGTTTGGGATCTTTCTCCT
Organism: Bucorvus abyssinicus; assembly: GCA_009769605.1. Classification (NCBI taxonomy): domain Eukaryota; kingdom Metazoa; phylum Chordata; class Aves; order Bucerotiformes; family Bucorvidae; genus Bucorvus; species Bucorvus abyssinicus. The sequence continues at coordinate 4,237,324 of CM020055.1, forward strand.
GTGTGACTTTTCCCGCAGGGCTCCTGCTTGGCTCTGTAGCACATCACCAGCTCTGGGGAAACTGAGGCAGGGAGACGGAAGTAGCCCGTAGGTGTCGGTGGCCGCTGATTCAGGGTGATTGTTCCTTTGCTGGAGTGATTTGTGCGTTTGGATGTTGGGGCTGCTCCTGCCCCCCTTGCCTGAGACACGCTCGAACCAATCCTTTAAATCATCAGAGCTTAAATACCCCCTTAATTACCACCATCCCTCGGGTCAGCCCGTCGGGCTGGAGTCACTCCCTAAAGCGAAGGCATCGAAGGGTTTGGGTTGTGCTTTGGCGTATTGGACCCCCCCCAAATCCAGCTCTCCCTGATTTGGGTGGTTTTTTTTTTTCCCTAATTGAGGGATTCTTCACACGGGGCTGAGAAATATGAAAAATTCCCCCAATACCTGAAGCAGAGGCAGAGGTGCCATCGAGCCAGCTCCGGCCAGGAGCTGAAACAGTGCTGAGCCCCGGCTAATTAGTGCTGCTAAGAAGGAGGACAGTTAGCAGGGCCTCGTTACGGCAGTAAATTGCTCCGTGGACTGAAGCGGTGGCAGGTGCCAGGAGGAGCCCAGCCCAAAAGTCTCTGTGGGCACCTTTTTGCTGGAGAATTAGGGGAAAACAAGCAAATTAAGGGCCATTGCCTTGTTATTGGACCCTGCCTGTCTGCTCCTCCTTGTTCCCACCTTCAGATCACAAAGGAGATGGGTGTGATGAGCTGGTCAGTTCTCTGCCCTGTGTCCCACAGGGAAAAATCAAGCTCTGGGAGCAAACACGGGGCCAAGCTGCAGAAAAGCCCCTTCACCAACTGATCTCTCTGTGCTTTGGGGTGTGTTGTATCTCCCCTCCAGCTGCCGAGCTGCTGGGCAGAGATCCCCGGCCAGTGCGTCTGCCCGCCTGCAGGACACCCTCGGGGGCCAGATTTGTCCATGGGCTAAATCCCAGCAGAGGCAGGAGCGCGGAGCAGAGGTTTAGAGGGGAGGAAGGGCAGGAGGAGCACCCGGGGCAGCCCGGCTTGGGGAGGGGTGGGGGGGTTAAATCCTTAGGGCCACAAGGGTGTTTAAAGTCACCTTGGCCAAATGCAAAGGCAGAACTTTCCTGAGAGTGTAGCCGAAGTCTCCAGAGATGGGTGAGTTGTGTAACCGTCCTGTTTCCTGGAGGCAATGATGTTATTCCGGGCATCTCCCCGCCGTACCCATCTCCCCCTGGACCATAACCCAGCTTTGACCTGAGGGATGTTCCTACCAACAGCAGGGTTTTGCTGACTGCCCAGCACCAGCCCACACCAAAACATTGGCTCCGGTGGGTGGTTTCCACGCTCCACGTTTCCCTCGGCCATAGACGTTCTTTGTCCCGGTGCAGGATGCGACCCTGGTTAGTGACAGGGAGATCGCGGGGGAAAAAGTCCCCAAAGGAGGTCAGGTTTTGCCCACAAACACTGTCAGCTGGTGGTTGAAGCCATCCCAACGTTGGGTTTGGAGGAGAGATGGGCACGGGCTGAGGCCGAATGTAGGTGCCAGGAATATCGATTTAATGCCTTTTTGTTGGTAGATGTCCAGCTGCCTCACGGGGGGTCGGTAAATATAACACCGTGGTCTATAGGGGTGCAGAGACGGGTGTGTAAAATGATAAACCAGCCCCGAAGGGCCCGACCAAAGGTCTGGGTGTTGTTGTGTCCTGTTTCCATCACGGATGACTGGAGATGATGCTCCAAGCCAGCACGTCCCGGGCTCTCCTCCGGGATGGGGGCGTTTAATGTGCTCATTAACGTCACGGGATGGGGAGAAATAGCGCACAGGACAGAGAGGGATGCTGGAGGGAGGGAAATCAAGGTGACTGGGTCCCTCAAGAGCAAAGGAGCGTCACCGTGGAGGAATTCAGGCTGAAGCAGGCGGGTAGAAATGTGCCACCCCCTCCTCTGCTTTCCCCAAGTGCAGAGGCCTGGGAGGAGGAGGAGGAGGAGGAAGAGAGCGGGAAGGTCACCTGGGTGAATATAGAGGTGGGACCCAGCCCTGTGTGAGGCCACCCAACAGGGATGACACCACCCCAGAGCCCCCGAGGCGAGGATGCCCGTGAGTGTAACAGAACGGAAAGAAAGAAAAAATGGGGAAAGAAAAAAGAAAAATTAAAAATAACCCCCCAGTTATTTCAGTGGATCGTGCTGGCCTGCCCCGTCCCCCCTCCCAGGACATTTATTCATTCATTCATTTATTCGTACCGGCGGTTGTAAGCCCAGCAGCGCTGGGGGCCAGGCGCGAGGAAGGGGCACGTCCCCTCTCCGTCCCCTCGGCGGGGCGATGCCAGCTGTACCTCCTGCTGCAACCAGTCCCAGCCACCCCGGGGAGGGGACGGAGATGTCCCATGTGGTGGTGGCACCGTGGCCGTCCCCTCCTGGGAAGCAGCCCACGGTACCCACGGGCACAGGCAAGAGGTAGGTGGGCAACTGGCGATCTCCAACCCTTGGGCTTTCCCCTCCTCTTTGAACATCATTATTACCAATTAATAACCAAAAGAGCCCCGTCGCCTGCTGTAACTCTCTCTCCTGGTGCCAGCGGCGGGCGGGTCCCCGTCCCCCTTCTCTGCCTCCCTCCTGGGGACCAGCTCAGACCTCACCACGTCACGGACAAGACTTGTCCTCGCTGGCCCATCCGGAGCATTATTGAGGATTAAAGGTGGCATCCGCCAGAAGGACACGTCCTCCCCCGTCTCACTCGCCGACGAGCGGACGGGGGCAGGAGGTGGGTGGCCTGGTCCCCCTTCCCCGGGCAAGCAGGGCATGGGGATAAGGTGTCCCCTGCACCCCACCAGCCTCCTTTCCCGATGGAGCGCCGGCTCTTTCTAGGGCTCGCGGGGCGATGGCGGGGCCGAGGCTCCGACCCGTGCCGGATGCTGCCGCCGTGCCTGCCAAAGCCCGTCCCCGGCGCGCTGGGCTGCCAATTACACAGTGAATCAAACCGAGAAGAGCCTTTTAAATGACATTGCCTGCGTTATCCCAAAGGGACCTTTCAAGGGTATGGCTGGACCTTTTTTTTTTTTTTTCTGTCTCCGCTTTCCCTCCACATCCCTCCGTGTGTCTAACAACTCTCTTCCCAGACGCGGAGAGCGCTGGCACTTCCATGCCCCGTGCGGGTAAGTCCCCATAGGTGATGGCGTGGGGGAGCTCCTTCCTCATCCCAGTACTGGGGAGGTGGGCAGGGGATGGGAGGAGGGGAGAGCGGCTCAGCATCTCCGATTTTCTGGAAAACCCTTGGAAACGGCCGTTGTTCACCCCAGGACTACGAGGGGTCGCTGGGGCTGGCAGGACGATGGGTGGGGAAGCAGCAGGCGGTGGCAGACGGGGAATTGCAGAGGGGCTGGTGGAAACCACGGACCCGATTTACTGGGATGTGCTGGGCAAAGCACAAACTCTCCCTCCAAATGACCTTTCTCTTTCGCCATCTCTCTCCCTCGCTTGCTTTTTTTTTTATTATTTTCCCCCGCCAGGGATTTTGGCTGAAGGATATTAGTTAATCAGATTCTGAGAAGCAGATGTTAGGTGATTTAGGAGGAAAAAACGAGTCAACTTTCTAGTTCAAGCCTCTGCTGGAGCCCGGAGCGCGCATTGCGAAGCGTTGGGAAAATGTTTTGTGGCTTCGGGCAGCGCTATTCGTTTTAGTCTAAATTTAAAATGAGGTGGATGGGGTGGTCTGGGGGTTTGGGGACCGGTGCGACACTTTTCTTCGGTGACAGGACAGGCAGATGTCACCACGTTTCGGGGCTCTGAAGGCAAGAAAAGGGAAGTTAGAGCCCTGCATCCCTTTGGGCAGCTCCCCGAAGGCTTGAAACGGAGCTAGAAAGCACCTTTCCGTGTCCCAACGGAAAGGCACAACCTCCCCCTCTCAACCCTGACCATGGCACACAAATTGTCTTGTCATAGCTCCGTGCCTCAGTTTCCCCATAAGAGTTGATGCTGGGTGGCTCAGTTCAATGTGCATGGAGGCTCAAGATACCACAGTTGCCAGACATCATGGTATCTTGCGTGACCAAAAGTCGCGGGTTGAAGCCGTCCTGCCAAGCAAGGGCTGGGATGCCTCTCGCCCGCGGTGCCCGCCTGCGGTATTAAGAGTTTAGCACACTTAATGCTTAAAATACCAAGATCATCTCGCAGCACTGACTTAGGATGCAATTTCACAGTTGGCTTTAGCTGCTCTGACTTTGCTCCACTGTTGAGAGAAGCACCGGGGCGTGTGGACCCCTCGGAACTCTCCCACCGGGACAGAGGGAAAAGGAGAAAAGGCCACCAGGTCACCAGGCCTGGAGCAAAGGAGGCTCCGGGGAGACCTTCTGGCTCTCCACAACTCCCTGACAGGAGGTTGGAGCAAGGCGGGGGTCGGTCTCTTCTCCCCAGGAACAAGCACCAGGATGAGAGGAACCAGCCTCCAGTTTTTCCAGGGGAGGTTCAGGTTGGCCCTGAGGAACCATTTCTTGCCCGTTGGGGTTGTCCAGGCCTGGCCCAGGCTGCCCAGGGCAGTGGTGGAGTCCCCATGCCTGGAGGGGTTTCCCAGCCCTGTGGAGGTGGTGCTGAGGGACGGGGGTCAGTGGGGACCTGGCGGTGCTGGGGAGCGGGTGGGCTCGAGGAGCTCAAAGGGCTTTTCCAACCCGAACGGTTCTGTGGTTCTGAGATCCTGAGGTGTGGTGGTCACCCGTAACACTAAACGCTCTCGCTCTCCTGATTCAAACTGATTTTCTTTATTTTTTCTGGTTTAAAAGTCACCTCTGGAGGTTTATATAAAGCAAAAATAAGAACCAATAAGAATCTTTCTCCCCTCAAAAAACTCAAAAGAGCTCTATCTGGGCCGGGTTTATCGCAGCATCCCTTGGTTGCCTCCCGATGTACACGGGTGCTGGAATGTGGGTTATCTCATCCCCGCCAACGTTGCGTTGCACCTTCTGCACCCCCCGTTGCTCTGAAGCGACATCTCGTCCTACCTGCAACAGCTTTTCAAAGGAGCCACCAAAAAGTCAACCCTGAGCTGAATCTGGCCCCACGGAGACCTGCTGCACCTTGGACATGCCTGAGCAGGACATCGCTGGGGCTGGAGGACTCGGTTTGGAATGGTTGGGGCTCCTCAGCTTTGCAGCAGGTTGTTTGGCATGACAAACCCACGCTGCTGCTGCTGCTTCCTCCAGACATTACTGCTGCCCCTTTGACCCAAACGCTCCTCTCTAGATGTCCCCAAGTGGGAAAATTGGCACAAAACCAGCCAGAAGCAGCTTTCTGGAGATGGATGACTAAGAACCACCATGCTCCGTGGCTTTTTTTTTTAAGCAAAGAAACACGTTGTTTAAATAGCTGATGATAAACGGTGGGATTTGTCCTGAAATCGAGAATCTCAGGACTCCGCTCAGGCAAGAGCGAGGTTGAGCCCTTGTCTGGGATATAGATCCTGGCTCCTGTTGAAGTTTTCCTCTTGGGGTCATAATGCCGACAGCAGAAGAGGGAGGGTTTGTAGCAAGGCGGGATGTTAACGTCTCCTTCTGCAACGGATTTGGGTTTCTAGCTTGTCCTACCCAAGTTCACCAGCGTGGAGGGGTGAGTTCGCTTCTGGGGAACAGGGGAGGAAAAACTTCAGAGCCTCAAATAGCTTCAGTTAAATAGGGAGGTTGAGGCAGCTCAGTCCCCATGGACAGGATGAGTCCCTTCCCAGCACCTGGTTGCTCAAAGCAAAGCCCGCCGTGGAGAACATCCTCACCGCAGGACCAGTCCCAGCACCACTGCTGCTCTGTGCAGACGTGGCCTAAATTGCGATGCTATTCTTGGCAGTCGAGGGCATTCGGGTTTTTTCGCTCCCTCTCTCTGAACTTCGCTGGGTAAGGAAGCCAGCGTGCCCTTGGTGATTAGCGGTCACGCAGAGCAGCTCTGTGTGTCCTTCTGTGGTTTCTCATGTCTGGAAAAAATATTGAGGGAGGAAGGAGCTGGAGGGGAAATGAATGAAGAGGTTGAATTTACTTGGAAAGGGCATTTTTGGGCAAATCTCCCCAGAACCATTCCCCATTAACCTCTAATTTCTGTTCACGCTTCCCCCTGAGGCAGGACAGGTAATTTCCCAGCTCCATCACTTGGCCTGGTCCCTCGGCTCCTCTTTGACTTTGCCTCCAAGTTCAGTACAGCAGAAACGGTGTGTCGGGGAAATGTGTGCCCCGGAGCGTTCTGGGGACACGGAGTCTGTTGCTGACTGCCTGACAGAGCCCATCTGGGAAAAAATCCACCCACGGCCTGAAAGATGCTCTCCCGTGACCTGAGGGTTTAGTCCTTGTCTTCTTCCTATGGCTGGGAACATCAGGTCTACCATGAAGGAAGCTCAGGAGAGCTCTGGAGGATGTCACCTCACCCTCTGCTCACCCCAAAGTCTGGATCCCAGTTTGTACCCTCTTCACACAGAGCAAAGGGGGTGTCCCTGGCTGGTGGACATGCCTTTCTCCTCCTGACCTGCCTTCCTCCTGGGCTGCCCTCCCCAAATCCCGGTGTGGCCCCTAGTTTGAGAATCACTTTCCAAATGCTGGGTGACCCAGCCACAACGTGTCCAGGATCTCCTGGGGTTTGACCCAAAGCCTCTCCGAGCTGCTGGTAACCAGGACACCCATGACTAATACCTCCAAATCCAGCTCTAAACTCTGGAAGTGTCTGAAACGACCCCTTGCTCTGCAGGGCTGGGATTGCTGGGGAGAGGCTGGGTGGGACACGTGGTTCATCCCCATCCTCTGCTACCGCCTGACCTTTTATCCTTGGGTGCTGTAAGTGGTATCGGGAGGTTTAACGGCGATGACGAAGCCATGCCAACAGGGCTGGCAGGATCTAGAGGTGAACGACTTGCTGGAAGTATAAAGCTTTTGCCAGTCAATAAAATGAATGTTTCCATTAAAAAACACCCAAACCCCAGAGTTTTCTGACCTCAGGCTTGTTTTACTCTTTTCAGTCGAGCCAGGCGATGCATACGCACCATTCAGCTCTGTCTCCCTGTCCGTTCACTTGCAGATCCTCATAGCGTGGGAAAGACGCAAGCTGCCCACATCCGATCCGGGGATTTATGCTGCTAATCTGATTAGTGTATGATGGACGTGTCCAGTTGGAAGGAGATGGAGGTGGCACTAGTCAGTTTTGACAACGCTGATCAGATCGTGGAGGATCCCTGTTATTCAAACGACCTCAGCCCCGCTGGCCAGTCGCGGAAAGGCCATCCCAGCTGCGCCAACCTCCTCTCCAACTTGAGAATCCTCATCAACAGCGAAAACGCCAACAATGAGACCATTTTCTCCAGGTTCTCCGCCGATTTCAGTGAGCACCTGGTTGGGGAGAGGGTGGGCATGGATGAGGGGGACCAACGAGTCATCATCAACATCGCTGGGCTGAGGTTTGAGACACGGCTCAAGACCCTCAACCAGTTCCCTGAGACCTTGCTTGGGGACCCGGAAAAGAGGATGCGTTACTTCGACTCCATGAGGAATGAGTATTTCTTTGATAGGAACAGGCCCAGTTTTGATGGGATCCTGTACTATTACCAGTCCGGTGGGAAAATACGGCGCCCAGCCAATGTCCCCATCGATGTCTTTGCTGATGAAATCACCTTCTACGAGCTGGGTGATGAAGCCATGGACCAGTTCAGGGAGGATGAAGGGTTCATCAAGGACCCCGAGACCCTCTTACCAACCAATGACTTTCATAGGCAATTCTGGCTGCTCTTTGAGTACCCTGAAAGCTCCAGTGCGGCCAGGGGTGTAGCTTTGGTCTCCGTCCTGGTCATTGTTATCTCCATCATTATCTTCTGCATGGAGACCTTGCCAGAGTTCAGGGAGGAAAGGGAATTTAAGTCCACCCAGGAGCTTTCTAAGAATCTGACAGACACCTTGCTGGCCCACAGTACCTTCACGGACCCTTTCTTCGTCATAGAGACTGCCTGCATTGTCTGGTTCTCCTTCGAGCTGTTCGTCCGGTTCATCGTGTGCCCCAGCAAGACTGAGTTCTTCAGGAACATCATGAACATTATCGACATTGTGTCCATCATCCCCTACTTTGTGACGCTCACCACGGAGCTGATCCAGCAGAGCGAACTCAACGGGCAGCAGAACATGTCCTTGGCCATCCTGCGGATCATCCGGCTGGTCAGGGTCTTCCGAATCTTCAAGCTCTCCCGGCATTCCAAGGGGCTGCAGATCCTGGGGCAGACCCTCAAGGCCAGCATGCGGGAGCTGGGCTTGCTCATCTTCTTCCTCTTCATCGGCGTCATCCTCTTCTCCAGTGCCGTCTACTTTGCAGAAGTGGATGAGCCACAGTCCCATTTCTCCAGCATCCCTGATGGCTTCTGGTGGGCGGTGGTCACGATGACGACCGTTGGCTATGGAGACATGTGTCCCACCACCTTGGGTGGGAAGATCGTGGGGACTCTGTGTGCCATTGCAGGGGTATTGACCATCGCGCTGCCCGTCCCCGTCATCGTCTCGAACTTCAACTATTTCTACCATAGGGAGACAGAGAACGAAGAGAAGCAAATTCTGCCCAAGGAGGTGGAGCAAATACTCACCAGCGTGGTGACGGGAAACGGCAGCATGGAGTCACTCAACAAGACCAATGGGGGTTACCCTCGAGACAAGGCCAAAAAATGATGGTCGAGGCCATGACGGGACTGGGCACTGTCAGGTGGGATTGGCTGGGTGAGGTATCAAACATCTGCACGCTGTGATTTTTTTTTTTTTTAAACCAAATATGCTGCTGCTTTTTTTTTTTCCTAGACATTTTTCGATCTCTGATTTCCTGTGGCTATTCAAATAAATACCATCTTTCTTATCTCTCTTCCTGACCCACCAGTCTGGTTTTTATTATTTGATGCTCATCTGCTTGTCATTTATCTTCTCCGTCCATGGCGTCAGAGCAGATTTCCCCATATTCAGAGATTTCCCCCATTTACCGGAGGGGAAAAAAGGGCAAAATGATGTGAGATGCTTTGCTCGGTGGGACCCAGCTGTCCGGGGATGAAGACAGGTCCAGCTCCCTGCTTTTCTTAACCCATTTTGAACAGTTCCTCCCCACCCACCGCTTGGGATCTTGGGGCTGAATTCCCAGATCAGGCTGAAAAATCAGCTGGAAAAAAAAAATTAAAATATTAATTCCCTGGTCCACCTGCCTAAATAATTTGGTTGGCACTGCAGGGCGGGACCGAGCCACCAAGTGAGGAGATTGGGAGGAGAGGGACGGTGACCAGTCACAGTGGCATGGCTACCAAAACAGGTCCAGGGCGCCGTGGCTCAACACCCACCGGGGTTTCTGATGGGAAACTGTGCTCTGAGAGAGGGGAGGGGATTTCTCCAGCAACAAACACTCGACCCAGGGGTTATCTGGTGTCCAAACACCCTTGGGGAAGCACCACTGTGACCTTGTCGCTTTTATTGTCACTTATGCGGCCACCGAGCGACAAGGGCTGATGTGTTCCCACAGCTCCGCTTCGCATTGTAAAACAGCCCTTCTGGGTTTCTAAAAGATGCAAATTTCCCTTGGCACTTCTGGTGGGAGAACCCAGCAACAGCTCATTTTGCCGTTCTCTAATGCCAGCAGGTTTTCTTCCGACAAAAACATTTTGTTCCAACCTCACTGTTTCACTTGGCTTTTTTTTTCCTTTTTTTTTTTCTGATGTTTCTGCCTACATTAAAATCACAGTTTCTCCTGCAGTGTCTACACATCCGCTTTTATATCCCACATCTGTTAGACTCGATGTCTCATCTCCTGAAGGTTCAACACGATCATTACGCAACGTGCCAGCATCTCTGGTTTGCGATTTCATTCAGAGAGGAGCCGTGAAAGATGGAATTTTTTTATTATTGTTGTTATTCCTTGTCTGATGGGAAATGTGCGTTTGGGCTTGCTGGGATTTTCCCCGTAGCAGAAATCCTGCAGCCCTGGTCTGGAGGGGGTGTTATTTTAGTTTGGGGGGGTTTAGTGGACTGTCTTTCTGCAATGAGGTCTTTTGCGCTCCAGGGACATGGGTCTGGGACATGACCAGCACAACTCCTTCAGGAGAGGTTTTTTCCCCCCTTTTCGCCTGCTCTCCATGTCTTTCCCCCATCCCCCCACCATCTTCTTCCTCACTCCATCCCTTGTAACCCCCAGACCAGCATCCTGGACAGAAGGAGAAGCTGTGAGAGCTATTTGATCTCCTCCCCACCGTCTTCAAGTTCTGGTCCGTGGGGATGGCTGGAGGAGGCACAGCTGCAGAACAGCACCCTGAGCCACCCTCAGCTCCTCCCATCCACCCCCCCAGTCTCTCCAGCATCACTTCTTTATTTCATAGAAGGTTCTTTCTCCTTTTCCTCTAGAAAGCTTGAACTATTGACATTCTTTTGGTTCTTAGTGCTCCCCTCCCCAGACTTCACTCCCAGCCTGTCAAAGCCGAAGCACTTTTGGTGTTAATTCCTTGGGAAGTCGCCACGAGAAACCCTGCTGGAAAGGTTTGGGGTGGGGAATATTCAGCCTGCTCACCATGAGCACATCATCACAGCTCCTACTGCCTTGGCAAACAGGGACTGAAACAGTGCTGGGATGGATGGATGGATGGATGGATGGATGGATGGACGGACGGACGGACGGACGGACAACCTGATTCTTATTAAATTGTAAACTTTATTCTCAAATAAAGGATTAGATGCTTCAAAGATGCAGAAAATAATATTTGGACTCAACTTTTTGTTCTTGGCTTTGTGCTGCTCCATGGGAGCTGGTCCCCAGCTGGGAACTGGGGGGGTGGCGGTGGGTGTTGAGGCATGGGACATTACAGATCTCCAGATCTGTGAGCTGAGGACAAACTCTGCTCCCCAGTGCTTCACCTTACACCACCCATTGTGGGCTCTGGGGGAGGATCCCTGCTCTATGCTGTGAGGATGGAGTCAGAGGCATTAAACCTCTCCAGATACATCAGCTTATTTCCAATTTATCCTGAAGTGGAGGAAAACCAGGCTGTGAATACCCAGTGTCAACACCCAGCTGGTGCTTGACAAAAAACCAGCCAGAAAATCCATTTTCCCTGCAAAATTTGCAGCTCAGAACCTTCCCAACTGCAGCCCCAAAGCTCAAAGCAAAATGAAATCCATAAAAGGCTCTTATTAACTGGGTAGTCTTGAGCCAAGCCCTAATGAGCCGATCCGTCATGTCCTGCAGCCCACAGGCTGAATTCCCTCTGGAAATTTCGCACTGCCACAGAAAAAGCTCAAAAGAAGACAAGAAATCTCTTTGCCTTATCAGAAACACATCCTGGCCGCTTCTTATCCCTGGAGCAGGTTGGAACCTGTGGCCACGTGTGAAATATTTGTCAGCGAGAAGCGCCTCCCTCCTCCTCCTCCTCCTCTGAACTTTCCGAGCCAGCCCCGCAGCATCCTTTGGCGCAGATAGCTCTGCGCTCCCCTGGTGCCCAGCAGTCCAGTTTTGGCACCGCAGCCACGAGGTGGCACTCCAGGATCGACGTTTCCCTGGACGTAGACAGTCCCGACGGGTGCTTCCCCCTCTCTAACTCATGCTTGGAAGCTTTTATAGCAAGTGAGAACACGGATGGGGAAAGGGATGCTTTGGCTGTGGGCGATGCTCTGGTGGAGGAAGCCCACAGCAGGGTGGTGGTCGCTGGGGACACTTGGCACCGGTGCAGAACAGCCAGGCCAGGAGGGTGTAGGAGCTGCCTCCTGGCACAGCATCTGGCCTGTTGGTCCCACGTGGGACAAGGACATGGCTTCCCTCTCCCATCCCACTCACCCAGAGCGCAGCTACAGCCCCTGGGTGCTCCTGGCGGGTGTTGTCCACCCTGGCAGAGGCGGGTCCATGGGTTGCTGCTCCTCGGAGTCATCACTGTGTCAGGGTCATTCTAATGAGGAGATTCCTGTGATGGAGCAGAGATGAAGCCCCAAAATCCAGACCTGGGTCCGTCTCGGGCACAAGGAAGTCCCACCTGCAGGGCTGCGTGAGCTCAGGGAGGGTGAAATGGCATTTCCACCATCCCACATCATATCCTCCTCTCCAACTGGCTCAGAGGGGGCAACTTCTGCACGGCGAGAGGAGAGAAAAAATCATTTCCAACCCCCATCGCCTGGATCTCTCCCTCCACATCCCTGTTCCCAATCTCTGGACCCCATCGGTGATGGAGCTGCGTTGACCAATAAACAATGCGCACAGCCCCTATCCCTCCGCGGAGCCGAGATGAAGCAGCAGCGGGGACTCCTGGCACTCTCTCTGCTGGGGAGGAAGGAGGCAGCTGCCGTCTTTAATGGTTTTTTTAATGGATGGAGGTAATTTCCTTCTCAAAAATGGGAACTGCTGCTTTACAGGAGGAGAACAGAATTGGAGAAAGAACGTCCTGACTGCTGCGAGGGAGAATTATCATTAAATAAATATATTAAGTTTTTGAGGGTTTTTTTATGCGGTAGTAAGGACTGTAACTGAGGTCCAGCTGGTGCTTCCAGGTTCTTGGTGACCAGCTCACAGCCCGGACTGGTTCATTACTGGGAAAGGGGGCATTTAATTTAGATTCTTTATGGGGAAACAACAGAGTGTCACTGGATTGTTCTAAACGATGGGAGCTGGAATAACGTCCCCTCTACACACGTGCAGCTGTAAACACCTCGCGATGGGAGGGCACGCATCAGTGGGAGCCAGTTCCTGCCCTGCTCTCTTGGGTGGTCCAAGGGAAATCTCCAGTGAGCCACATTCTCCTGGGGACTTGCTGCCCTAAGGTGTCTTTGGGCTACTGGACATTTTGTAGGGGACACAGGGGGAAGCCTTTGAGCCAAGGGACCGGGAGGTACTGGGTGAGCTCCTGGTGGAACATGACTTTGGGTCTGCAGGGGTCTGCTCCGAGATGGGCTGTGTCTAGCATGGTGAGTTCATCCTCCCTGGATGAGATTTGGGGGGTTCCAGAATCGTCCACTTGATGTAGCCCCAATATAAGAGCCAGCCTTGACCTCCTGGAGACCCGCCCCTCAGCCCCTGCAGGCCACGACTGCAGCTCCCAAAGCCACCATGAAGCAGCAAGTATATAACACCCCTTTCCTAATTGCTTCCATTTTATCACAAATAAATGTGCAGCCACCAACTCTGAGCCATCAATGCTTTATTCACATGTCAGTGAGAGATTCCTTGGGGGTCTCTTGCTGTCCAAACCCACCATGGTCGTGGTCTGGTTGCATGATGAAACAACCAGCACCACTGGCATTGTGGTGGATCTAAATAGCCTTGGCCAGTCCAACACGGTTGTTGGCCCGGTCAAAGATGCTGTAGTACACCCTGATGAAGACATCTCCCAAGATCCAGAGGTTCCCAGAGGTGTTCTGGAAGCTGCTGATGCAAGGGCCTTGGTTGTTCTGCATTTGAGCAAGAAAAGGCCAATGGGGGAAATGTGGGTTAGTATCTTTTCTTGCATTGCTCTGGCGGTCCATGGCCATCCATCCCATGGAAATGGGAGAGGCCAAGGTGACCAGAGCCGTTGGAGAAAGGACCTTGAAAGAAGCTTCTGAAACCAGGACCTCCTGGTTCCCCCATACCTGCTCAGTGTAAGCCACGGCGGACACAGGGTACTGAACGCCGTCGATGACAAAGATGACATCAGGCATGGCAGAAATGGAGTTGCAGTTCACATGGTACTGCAGAGGGCAGAGGAAAGAGGCTCTCAGGTAAGAAGTTACATGTTCCTGGGGTGAGGAAGGGTTTTGGTTTCACTGGTGGAAACTGGGAGTGTCTGATGGTGAATCTCTGTTGGAGGTATCAGAGCAGCAGGGCTGCTGGGCCATGAGTGTAGATGGAGTTTCCTGCACATGGAAGTGAGCTTGCTGCCGGGCTCGGCAGTGCCAGGCTGCCTCCGGGGCGAGCAGAGCAAGCCGTGGGTGCTCTTACCTCTCCGTGCGTGTCCTGCCTGGCCCCGACTGCGCTCTGGATGTTACTAATGCCAGAGCGTGGCCCTGCCAGGAGGGATGTGCCGGTGTCGACGACGGCTTGGCAGCCACCACTGCATGCAACCTCCTGGCTGTTCACCATGATGCTGGGGGAACAGAAAAAGCATGGGGCCATGAAACAACCAGCTGGATCTCAGTGATGGTTTTGAACGTCTTTTACAAGAGTTAAAGCTGGGTAACCCAAAGGGCTGCCCTTGAGCCTTTTGCTTCTCGGAGTGTGCAATGCCAGCAGGTATGCACATGTATGGGGTCCAAGGCACCAAGCACAGCCCAGCAGTTGAGATCCAACTGAGCCCAACAAAGTAGGTTTGGGACCATAATTTTGCTCTACTCATGACCAGGTGCCTCCCCAAGAGCACAGGCTTTGGGCAGAGAAGAACTAGGCTGTGTCCCAGGCACACAGCATCACCATTTTGGGTGGCAGTTACCAAAGTACTATGGATTTTGACCCCTTAACCTTCTGCACCCGCAGCCATGGGTGTTAGATGCCAGTGGAAAGCCTCTGCTGTGGGTGGGTCCAAGGCCTTTTCAGATACAATGGCTCGAAATGAACACAGACCAGCAGAGCTGTTTGTAACCTGTCCATGGAGATCTGCCAGTAACTTTGGTAAGAGACAGAGATCCAGTTGATGGGGCTGGTGAAGTAAGACTCATCAATTCCCCCGAAGATGATCACACTCCCTGTTGTCTCGCTGGATGATGCAGAAAAGAAAAAACAGGAGGGTTTGCCAGGTGGCTTCAGAGAAGGTAGATTGAACCAGGAGAGCTGTGTGTCCTGCGGGGTGAGATGCTGCTTGCGATGCCACTGGCCCCTCCTCTTTACAGAGCATCAGTGAGGCAGCGGCACGACACCAGTGTGCGTCAGGTCCTTTGGACCTGGAACAAAGGCAGCCAAGGTGGAGGCAAGTGGCTGGAAACTAGAGAGGTTCCCTGGAAAGCCACAAGCCAAAACGAGGGCAAAATTTCCCTCGTGAGTCTGGTGGCCACCAGCTATGAGCCCTCTGTGTGTCATGACACAGAGACAACAGTCTGATGGCTGCAGTGACAGCAGAGGAGCTGGAGCCACCAGCAAATGCAATGATGTGATGAGATGCATCTACGACCTTTCCCAGCCCTTGAGACCCCTATGGCTTACCGGGACAGATAGACTGAAAAGAGGTCCTCCTCCAGCAAGCTCGCGTTCACCATGTTATCGAACACTGGTGTGATCCCATCGACAGCCAGATTTGGGTAGCCCAAGCCCAGAATCCCATCGAATTTGACATGGACAAAGAATTGGCCGGGCTCGGTTGTGCTTAAGCCGAAGAGCTGGTTGGTGTCCACCAGAGATGCAACCTAGGGATGGGGAGGATGCTGTGAGCTCTGGATCAAGCACTGCAATACTGATGTTAATCGGTTGGAGAAGACACAGAGGACCGCACACACACACACACACCCCCCCCCCCCGGAGAAGCCATCGTGACACTCACGGTGACGGTGTCGGAGCCCACGATGCCCTCGATGTCACCAGTGCCATAATGAATAGAAAGGTTCTGCCCTGTGCTTTTGTAGGTGGAGGACTGCGATGGGTTAAACATCTGATGGTTTTCTAGAAGGTAAGCGGGGAAAAGCAGAACTGAAGCAAGGCTGAGCCGTAAGGGAAGTGTGGGAGGAGGAATCCCGCTGAGTCGCTGCTTAGTGCTGCCATTTATTATCCTGCTTTCAGGAACAATTTAGCTGGGAGCATCTGCTGTATGTCCCTGCCCCTCCTGCAGCAACCAGGGATCTGCAGGAGATCCCACCACCCCCTTTGGACAGATGGGGAAACTGAGGCACTGAGCACATCACCCTGTGCCATACAGCACTGAGCAGGTCCTATACTCCAAATACTCATCTCTCCAGAGCACTCTACAGACACCATGGACCCAGCACCATGGGGGCTGCTCGCCGCCTTGACTAAGTGGACCCTGGTCCCCTGGCAATGTCACCCCAATCTTTGGGCTCAGTTTGACAGTTGTAAGCCCAGGATGTGCTACTGGAGTCAGCTCGGCCAAAACGGGGAGCCCTGCCTGCCCCTACTTACGGCAAGCCAGGCTGGTGCAGGAGATGGAGGGAACCCAGAGGTTGGAGGAGCCGGTGTCGAAGACCACGGTGAAGTCCTGCGGTGGGGTGCCGATGGAGATGGTCCCGTAGTACTCCATCTGCGGGGCAGCAGGGCCAAGAGTTGCTTCTAAAGCATGAAACCAACCCTGGAGCTTCCCCAGGCTTTCAGCCTTCACGGTCCCCGTCCTCATGGGGACGCTCTGCTTCGAGCAGAGCTGCTGGGGAGACATTTCAGTGTCCTGGCTCTTGTCCACGGCCACCCCTGTGGGCAGGAAGGGGCAAAGGGGATCACGGCTGGGGGATCAAAGCCGATACTCACATCGAGGGAGTTCAGCAGGGGCTCGGTGGCCACTTCGGTGCCGTTGGGAAAAGCGTGTGGGAATTTGGTGCCGATGTCGTAGCGGTGACGCTGGAAGAAGCGGTGCAGCAAACCCTTCTCCCTGAGCACCTGCCTCAGCTTCTTCCCCCTTTCCAAGGGCAGCCTGGCACAAGCACCAAGGAAAAAATAATTCAGACGGGGTTTTGCTGCCTGCAGGCAGCGTTTGAGCCCTTCAGCACTTGTGCTGCTCCAACAGCCGGAGCCCGGCGGACTCCCCCAAAACCCCGAGTCAGGGGCACTGCTGCAAAACCCAAAGCACCCATAGAGACCAGCCCCCTCCAGGCACCCCAGCCTCCTCCGCACCCCTGCACAGTTTTCCCAGACCCCACCGCCGCTTCTCAACGCCATTCGAAGGCTCTGAGCCCTCATTTTCCCCCCTTCACCTCGACTCGAGTGACCCACCAGAGCAACGCTGCGGTGACTTACTTGGTGACGCCCTGGCAGAGGGCAGAGGCAGCGCAGAGAAGCACCAGGAACTGCATCGTGCTGGGGCTGCCAGGGCAAATGCCCAGGGCTTTAAATAGCCCCTGTGGTGCCAAGAGCGGCCGGGACCGACGCTGCGCCGTGTCCCCCTCACCGGGCACCCGGCCAAAGCAGGTGACACCCAGGGACCGAAGGACATGGCAAACATCGGCTAACATCACTACGTCACCCGGCAAGGTGGGGGGGGACAATCACATCGTGATGCCCCGTGCACCACCCCCCACCCCCCACCCCCCCATGTCCTCCCTCCATCCTTCAGCACCCAAAATCCTTTTTCACATCCAGGCGCTGCCTGGTTTGGGGCATCATTTGGGGTTATTTGGGCACCCAAAGCAGGCAGTGGGACCCCCCCCTCCCCATTATGGGCGTCTCTCCCCAGCTGGATGGGGAAGGGGGCCTCACCGGGTGCTGACGTGTGCGCACACCCCGGCGAGGTGGGCGCGTAGGGTAGACGCACGTTTTTGACACGCCGGTGCCCGCCGTTATCTGCAAACCCCACTTAGTACAGTGGGACACAAAGAGGCTGCCGGAAAGGTGACCCTCTCAGCGTGGTTTGCCCAGCGATAGGGGACCATTAAACCAGGATTAAAACCTCCTAACGAGCGCCTCGGTATCGCCTGCAGCGATAACGGCTCCAGGCATCAACTCGCCTTCCGTGGTCTGCAAAGAAGAGCGTTCGAGGGACGTGGCAGGCGAAGGACATGGGGTGATGCTGAGCGAGGCGGGATGAGGATCCTGGTACCCACTCGGGGCTGCAGAGTGTCCCAGGGCACTAAACCTCTGGACCCCGAACTCTGGGGGCAGCTGCTGGTACTGTGGCAGGAAAGTGGGTGGAAAAGCTGATGGACCCTTTTTTTTCTGTCTTTATTTGTTGAATTTCCTCTTGGCGTCTCCACTATTATTTAGGAAGGGTGCTGGGGGCAGAGCCACTCGTCCCCGTGCTGCAGGGACGGTCCCCTCTGCTGTGGGGGGAAGGTGGGTCTCTGCGATGGGGCTGGTCCTTGTCATGGAGTAAAGCAGGAATTAACCACGATTTTTTCAGCAGAGAGAAGGGAACCAGCTGAAATGGTCCACTTGGTTTGTACAGGAGTGGGAAGGGGCTGGTGCTGGGCTCTAGAGGCCAAAAGGGAAATGAGGCGCATCCCAGTTTGGTCTCAGACGTAAACTCAAGTCGGATTTGAAATTAAAAATGGCATTAGGACAAAGGTAGAACCCACCTCAGGAAGAAAACCTCACTCCAAGGCAAAATACAATATAAAATAAAAATAAAAATTAAAATTATAAAACAATAAAGATATCACGGTAATAATGTTCATATAGAATGTATCATGAATACTATAAATAACAAAAATTAAACATATAAACAATATATTCTATCTTTTCATGGAATGCAAGTATCTAAAGCTCACAAAGCCCCGTCACGGTTCACCTTGAAGCCAGAACATTAAACAGGGAGTGGGGGCACGCACGTGCGGGAGGACGAGGGGGGCTCTTGGCACCGCGCCGCAGGGCGGGCAGCAGCTCCTGAGCACAACCAGCCCCCGGGGGCTCCTGCTTCCGTGGCCAGGTTGACCTTTCCTCCTGTTCATGAGCTTTTGGGTTTCTGCTTTGTGCTTTTCCCCCTCATGGAGGTTTCCACCTCTAGGAACGAACTGGTCGTGACTTCTTCAATTCACCATTTTACATCAAGAAGCTCTTGCCACGGGGGTGCCCCGCTATAAATTTACACCAAACCGAAGTGATTTCCCACCAAATTGTCACCTCCAGTAATTTAAAGCCGCTGGGAGGTTGGTGAGTCCCACCAGGTCATGCTGCCCCGGGGAGTCCCCACGAAACGGGGATCGATGGAGAGAAGTTGTTTGGTTGTTCTATTTCTTTCTGATGTTGTTTTTTTGCTGCTGGGAGAAAATAATTTGCAGTATTTTCCACTGGGAGATGTCTAAAAATTAACTAAAGAACCCCACCCCAGCCCTTTCTGCCCATTTCCAAGTTCGTGGCAAAGCCAGAAGCAGCGAATGAAGTAAAGCAGCTTAATAAAAGAAACCCAAACCAGGAAGCCATGCATTTTTTAACACTGTTATGAAATACGGTGCTTTTTTCCTGATTTTTTTCCCTGCTCTGCATGGCTATGGGACTCCTATGGCCACCCATGGTGTCCCGAAGCCCTTCTGCCATGGTCCCCAGTGCCAAGTGATGGGTATCACGGTCTCATCAGCCCGGGCAGCTGCAGGACCTTTCTTTCATGAAAAAAAAAAGCTCAATAAAATCAACCTGTTTGTTGCAGGGTTTTATTTTCACCAAATATTTACAGGATTTTGTTGGGGGAGAAACAAGCGCGGGGGAGCTTTCACCCAGCGTCAGACGGATGTTCCTTGGCGATACCCCAGTGTCTGCCGCAGCCCCACATCGGGTCTCCTCTGGGGTCTCTCAAAATGGAAACAGTTGATGCTCCAGCACCCAAAGCCACCAAAATCCACCCAAAGCCACCAAAATCCACCCAAAGGCACCAACCGGGAAGCGCCCGGAGCCCAGGGGAGAGCCACGACCCCAGCACCCACCCCAAGGGCTTTCCAGGAGCACGTGGGCGCCTTCAAACCCCCAAAAGAAGATTTTGCCAAGAGTTTCTGCACCGCTTCAGCTGGAAAAGAAACCCGCTGGGGGGTGGGGGGTTATTTGCTGTAAATGCTGATTGTTCGTTTCTATTTTTTTTCCTTTATTACTTTTCATTTCTTACTGCCGGGGGTTGCTGTAGGAAGCAGGAGAGAAGCTCAAGCCACACACGATTTTTCCACAATACATTTTTCAGAGGGGAGCTGAAAGCACATGCCTGGGCGCACTATTAGAGCATTTAATTAACTTAAACATCCCGTTCTCCTCTCAAATCCCCCTGACACGAAGAGCGGCTCCCAAACCCCATCCAGTGCCTGAACCTCAGGCAGATGCTGAGGCTGGAGAACAATTTCCTATGTCGCAAAGCCCCACATCTGGCTCCAACCAGCCCTGCCTCAGCCTCTGCCAAACATATCGCGTCGCCTGAGCCTTGGGGAAACCCAACCCTTAGGTCTCAATACCCATCCCCACAGATACCAATCGCGGTGTCTTTTAATTGCCACCTAGATTAGATCATCACCACCAGCTTGAAGAGCTGCTTCCAGGAAAAAAGAGGCTGATCAGCCCCCGCCGGGCAAGACCACGATGGGAATTCTCATTACAGAAGGGGTTTACCTGGTAAGAATTGCAGGGAAACTGCTAGAACTGCCCCCAAAAGGCAGCTTTGGCCCCTCTGGCTTTATCTTTCCCAGGACACGACTGAGAAGCATAAGGATAACGAAGGCGAGGTCTCCACGCCCGCCTCGCCACGGGGTTCAGCCCTGCGGAGGCTTTGGCAGGTGAGATGCTGCTGCCTGGCTTTACGGTGCAGATTTATCATGTGCCGGGATGAACCCTGCGGGAGGAGGCTCTTGGCTCTGGGTGCTCGGTGACCACTTTCATTCTTCCCAAACTGCATCAGCCCCGATTTTCACCATATAGAACCAGGAGGGGGGCGAGAGATGCAGGCAGCACCTCGGGAAAGGGGATTCTGAGGCCACCGGTGTTGGCCACACACGGTCCTTCGCTCCACTCTGCAGAGGAGGCTGGAGCCGGGTCCTGCTCCAGGCTGGGGCAGAGCTTTGCTAAGCCACATGTCAGAGCAGCTTTGCCTGACCGTGCCTCAGTTTCCCCATATAACATAGAGCTTAGAGCAATACTGTTTACCTTGGAAAAGCACTTTTAAGGTTGCCTGGTGCTATGTGGGCACCTGACAGCCATGGGAGAGGGCAAGAAATGGGTGCTGGAGGCTCATGGGTGGAGACCATCACCCTAAAAATCCACGTTCTTGAAGTCGACGGAGCAGCGGTAGCGGCCGTCGAGGAACCTGGAGCATATGAAGTTGGGCAAACAGGGGCAGGTGTGGTGCTGGCGCTTCCCGAAGAAAGGGACCTGCGGAGCAACACAGGAGAGATGAGCGTCAGATTGCCGCATCCACGAATCTATCGAATGGCCTCAAAGCCCTGCAAAAATCTCTGGCTCTTCTCAGGGATTTAATGGGGATGTGCCTGAAATTAATTTCTGATCCTGCTGAAGCCCTTCGCTCCTTCCTCGTGCGAGCAGGAGGCGCAGCATCATTAAATCTTGCTCCCCCCATGCAAAATCAATATGGGAGCAGGAGGCTCCCCCGAGGCCAGGACGTCGCCGCTAAATCCTCACCAAGGAGGGACTGCAGCAGCATCGCGCTACGGGCTAATCCCAGTGCTCCGGGCTTCCTGATCAGACAGAAATCACAGTGCTGGGGTGGCTCCGTGGCATTATAGCAGCTTCTCTCGCTTTGTCAGAGCATTTATGGCTCAATCTGGAGCAGCACAGCAGGTGCTGTTCCCAGCGGCTCGGTCCGCAGCATCCATGGGGCATCCTGAGGATTTTGGGTGGCGTGGACACGCTCAAACTACTTCAGCGGCTGAAACCAGCTGCATCGCACCAGCTCAGGGACCACCATGATGCTGCCCAGGGCTTCATCCCAAATCCACCCCAGCACCCTGACGTTGATCCCCTTCTCCATCCCATGGCTTTAATGGAGCTTTTCTCCCACTCAAGGAGCTCAGCGCCCTTTGCCCCGTCCCCATCCCAGCCCCACTGGGCACCTCACACTGGTACCTTGTGGCTGAAGGGGTGGCACTCGTCGCCTTCCTGCCCCAGGGGGGTGCACATCCGCAGCCCCCGCAGCCAGAGGCTGACGGCGCAGCAGGTCCCACCGCCGCACTGCGGGTCCCGCTCGCAGGCCTGGGGAGAGGGACAAGGTGGGGTTAGTTTGGTGGGTGAGCAACGGGTTGGGTGGCATATCCAGAGGGCAATGGTCCATGGTTTGATGTCCAGATGGGGATCGGTGACAAGTGGAGTCCCTCAGGGGGTCATACTGGAACCAGTGCTGTTTAATGTGTTCACCAATGACATGGACAGCAGGATCGAGGGCACCCTCAGTGTGTTTGCAGATGACACCAAGCTGAGTGGTGCGAGGACGCACCTGAGGGACAGGAACCATCCAGAGGGACCTGGACAAGCTGGAGAAGTGGGTCTGTGTGAACATCATGAGGTTCAACAAGGCCAAGTGCAAGGTCCTGCCCCTGGGCTGGGGCAACCCCTGGTATCAGCCCAGGCTGGGGGTGAAGGGACTGAGTGCAGCCCTGCAGGGGACTTGGGGGTGCTGGGGACAACGTGTGCTCGCAGCCCAGGATCCCACCGTGTGCTGGGCTCGTCCCCAGCAACGTGGGCAGCAGGTGGAGGGAGGGGATCCTGCCCCTCTGCTGCGCTCGGGGGAGCCCCCCCTGCAGTGCTTTGAAGGTCCCTTCAACCCAAACCAGTCGGTGATTCTGTGGTTAGTGAGACCAGCGTGGGAAAGCATCACTCCCTCCTTCTGGGATGGCCAGTGGAGGAGTCAGCCCACACCAAGCTGCTGGTTGTAACCCCTTACTGGGGATTTAAGGGAGAGGGGTTTGTTGTTCCTGCTTCTCCCATTGCGGGTCAGGCTGGGGAGGTTTGGGGCAGGGCAGGGTTGGATTGGGGGTGCTGGGGTTTGCAGGACGAAGGGGGAAATCCCTCTTGCACAGTGATGGGAGGGACAGAGGAAAAGTTTGCAGCTGCTCCCCTTAAGAGCAGCATCAGTGTCAAGCCAGAGCTGCAGCATTTGTGCCATCACCGCCCAGACATTGACTGACTGTCTGGATCTTCCAGTGTGGACTCGCAGCACCCTCTGAGCCTGCAAAACCTGACAAATCAGGCAAATCCCAGTGTCTTTTTTTGTTGTTAGTCAGGAGCAGTGTAATGCCAGTGACTCAGCCTCTCCCACCCGCCACTTCCCCTGGCATGGGGAAACTGAGGCACGGATGCAGATGCTGCACCAGCTCACCACTACACCTGGGAAGCCATGAAGATGAGAAGAGGTGGCCAGGGGTACCTCAAGCACCAAGCAGGTCCCATGTTGCCCCCAGGCTGTGTTGACCATCACTAGAGCAGCTCATCGCACCCCAGACCCCTTCTCGGACCCATTTCCCTGACGTCAGGTTGGCAGCACAAGAAGAACGGATGGGGCTCACCCATACCCTCCCTGGGGTCACCCCCTCCTTGGGGCACCTCTCTCCCAGCCACAAGCCCATTGCTCGGATGGATGAAGTGGTG
This sequence comes from Bucorvus abyssinicus, assembly GCA_009769605.1. NCBI lineage: Eukaryota > Metazoa > Chordata > Aves > Bucerotiformes > Bucorvidae > Bucorvus > Bucorvus abyssinicus. Next base: position 4,260,456 of record CM020055.1, read on the forward strand.
GGAAATTGCAGGTGGGGGAAAAAACCATGAGGGATGGATAGACAATAAATTTGGGGGTGCAGCTTTCTCATGGGGGTTGGGGGGGTTGGCAATGAGGGGATTTGGCAGTCTTCCCTTTCCTGAACCTCCTCAAGCCTCCAAAGCACCTTGTGACACCCAAATCCTGTTAAATAGCAGATCTCAGCAGTGATGGAGACTCACCCGGAAACTCAAGGTGGGGCTGATGGGGGCTGCAAGCAGCCAGGGGGCTGCACACCCACCCTCTTTTCTCCAGTTACTCAAAATAAGTCGTTTAAGCTCTGGGAATCATTTCAAGAGCTGCTGGAGGTGGCTTCCCCCAACCTGGCTTTGCAGCTCCGGGTGTACGGAGGGGTTGGGGGGACCCAGCCGAAAAAATATCACAGGCTTGAAAGAGGTCTGACTGCAAGGGGTGTCTGGGAAAAGAGGAGCCAAGAGCCAGCTGATGTCAACCACAAAATTCCCATTGGTTGGGAAAAATCGGGAGGCAAAGTGGCAGCCGGGATGCAAACACTTCGTCTTGGTTTTCAACAGAAGGCTTTTGGCTGCCAGGGGATAAAGGGTGGGATCAGCCAAGCCCAGCTTTGCTGAAACCAGCATTGGGGCTCCTGAAGCCCCACAAACGCCTGGATTCTGTCCCCAAAAGTCACTGCTCCTCTTGCTTTTAGCACCACCCTTGGTGCGGCTCAGCGCCGAGCCCTCGGACACACCGAGCCCCCAAAGCCCGTTAACACAGCGGGGTAAGCATCTTACCCCCATCCTGACATTTCCCATCTCGTCTAATAATTTCTCTCAATACCTGAGGGAAAAAGACAACTCGGGATGTTCGAGCCCTTGTCCCAGTTGGGAACATGCTCTGGGGATGCCCATAAAGATCTGTTACGTTTTTCCCTGCTGGAAAACTTCCTGAAATCCCCCGTTCCTCTGCGCCTGACATGGTGCTGAGAAGAGGAGCAGAAGGAGCAGCTCCCGGCATGACTTTCCACCCACGTGGGCTGGGGCTGGCTGCCCGACCTCGGAAAAATGAGGAAGAAATTGGGAAAAAACCCAAACACCCCAAATCAAACAGTGAAAGGCCCCGATTCCTGCCCCAAACCCACAATAAAAATCGAAATAAATCCCGCAGGGTGAGGCTGGGGCTGGCACTTACCCCGGTGATGACGGCGCAGGGGCAGGGGCTGATGAGCAGGAGCAAGCAGAGGGTTTGCAGGATGCGGCCCATGGTGCTGGGGCAGGCGCCGGCTCCCCCGCGACACCGAGCTCTGCAGCAGCCCCGCGTCTCCCGCTCTATATAACCCCTTCCAGCGCCACCGCCGAGGGATTTTTTTTTTCCCCCGTGATGACCTCAGAATAAGCAGATGAGACCTGAATGTCTAATGGTATAAAAGAAATATTAATAAAGCACCGAGGAAGGGGAAAAAACCCACCTCTCCTGCCCGCAGCCACGTCCCAGGGTTATTTTTCAGCTAAGCCAACAGAGCTGGGTTTTCCGAGCGCACCTCTAGATCCACGTCTGTCCCTGGTGGGTGTAGTTTAGAATGAAATTAAGAATTCATGGTTATTTAGCTTAAAGGAAACCCAAGAATAAAGTTATCCTGCTCGTAAGTGCACGAGGTGTAATAACGAGGCTCTGGGATGAATACCCTGTAGAACCAGAGGCTGGGCTGCGTTTACTGGGGAGAAGAAAAGGCGGCAGAGAGGGTATAATCTCTTTTTCGGCGATGAAGGTGTGCTTGACTCTGAATAAAAGGCGTAAATAAGTTGATTTATGGATTGAAGTACATCTCCCCCACCTCAAACTGCATCTGGAGCATCGCCTGGGAGCGCGAGGGAATAGGACCAGGGATTGCTCCCATGGCTAAAAAGGCAGGAAAAGCTGGAATTATCGGCTGCTTTTTTAATTTGTCCATCCTGGGAGGATGCGACACGGCAACAACCTCGGGGATGGGGTGGGGGTCTTGGCGGAAACTCTCACTGGCCCCCACGGTCGCATCCGTCGGGTGAGAGAAGAGCAAGAAATCTCTACAGATTAACGGAGCTGGGGGCATTCGTCACCCGCCGCCTCATCCCACGCAGCCTCTTGGGGAGTCCAGCAATAAAGGAAATAGAAATAGGGAAAAATTGGAACATCCTTCATGGCCAACGGATGGTGCTGCGCTCCCACGGTCCAGCCAGGATTCAGGCAGGACTCCCCGCTGGAGCTCCCTGTGCCCGTAGCTGTGTTGGCCAAGCAGCAACCGGGGCTAAGACCCTTGCAAACAAGGGCAGGAAATAAAACTCCATTTTTCCCCTCAAAATAAGGCTGGGTTTGCAGTGCTGTTCCAGCCCTGGACCGCTGGGTATCATCCCCGTGGCCTCAGGGCTCTCACCAGCATTATGAATTTAGTCCCTTCTGGCTTTTCCCGCTGAGGAATGAACATCCCTGAGCCTGATTTTGAGGCTGGTTCCTGGGGATAGATCAGGGACCAGGAGCAGCCGGAGAGCTCAGCCCAGAGGGGAACACGGCCCGAGGTGACGGGCTGAGACTGGAAATAAGGGTTTGATCCACATGGCTTAATGGGGCTTTTCTGTTGAGTTTCTTCTGCAGATTATCAGCCCAGTGCTAATAATCTGTTTCATTAGTTAAACCAGCATTTCCCTGCCCGGAGACCAGCCCTTCGGTTAATGTGGCAGCTGTTCTGCTGCTTCGCTCAAGTCTCCTCCACTTGGGCTTGTATTAATCCCGACTCTCCCCAAATGCCCCCTTTCACAAACCCTGCAGCTGGGAAGGGCTCAGGAGTGGCTTTTTCAGGGAAGTTTCCTGGAGAAGATGCGGATGGGATGGGGAGATGCAGCCCCCGGCCTTGGTGGGGCATGTTTTACTGCTGTCCTTTGTTAATTCCTAGGGATGAGGGAAAAAATCCCTCCAAAAAAGGCAATACAAGCCCAAGCCATGGCGATGGGGTGGGGTACAGCGGGCAGGGACCGGGGCGCTCGGTGCTGCCCGAGAAAGCTGCCAGCTCGACCAAAGGGAAAGAAAAATCAACTCAAAAATAAAAAATCCTGCCGCACTTCACTTCCCCCATCAATAATATTTTAATTTTCGGACCTGACAAGCCAAGATCTACGGCCAGGCGCAGCCGGGAGCAGCTTCAGCCGGCACCTGATCAGCGTCACCGAGCACTGCGATGCGCCCCCCGTAAATCACCTCCTGCTCTCTGCAGGGCTCGGCTTTGGGGGGGGCTCCTGCAGGAGAGCGGGGCTGAGCGTTGCTTCTAACACCTCTCTGCCCCATGGGAACGAGGTGGGCGTCGTGGCCCCCCCGGCACCGTAAGCACCAGCCCAGCGCTGCGGCCCATGTGCCTGCATCCCCCACCGTGGTCCAGCTGCGAGAGGATGCTCTGGGCAGGGAGGGTGTGCGGGGGTGAACCACCACTTGAATGTCATTGTTCAGCACAGGGAAGGGTGTTGGGGGGGGCGAGAGGGTGCGGGGTCCAGATTTCATCGAATCATGGAACCGTTTGGGTTGGAAAAGCCCTTTCAGCTCCTCGAGCCCACCCGCTCCCCCAGCACTGCCAGGTCCCCACTGACCCCCGTCCCTCAGCACCACCTCCACAGGGCTGGGAAACCCCTCCAGGGATGGGGACTCCACCACTGCCCTGGGCAGCCTGGGCCAGGCCTGGACAACCCCACAGCAGCTCTTTTTCACGGTGGAAAGGCCCTGCCCTGCCCGCCTTGGAGGCCCAGCCCTTTGCTTCCACCCCGGCACTGCAGGGTCCTGCCGGGGGGGGCAAAAATAACTCGTTATTTTGCTAAATCACCTTCGGCAGATGGCGGACCCGAGCCGGGAACCCCCCGGTGAGGAGGGCACGGTGTCGCGGGGGCTCCCCGGGACGGCAGCTCCTTGGGGTACCCCCGGGACTCCGCCACGAACGGAGCTCGCGAGCGCCTTTGCGCAGCGAAGCCCTTTGGCCCCGCGGAGCCGCCGTCTGCGCGCGTCACGTGGGCGACGCCGCTGCCCGCAGGCGGCCGGGAAGGGCGGAAGTGGGGGCGCGGGGCCCGGCGCCATGGAGGCGACGCTGGAGCAGCACCTGGAGGACACGTAGGGGCTCGGCGGGGCCGCGGGGGACAGGGGCAGGGCTGGCCGGACCCCCCCGGGACCGCGGGGTGGGGGGGTGAGGAGGGAGTCGGGACCAGGCCGGCCTGAGGCCTAGCGGTGGGGAAGGCGGGTTGGTGGGGGTGCGGGGCCGCCCCGGCGCTGACCGCCGCTGTCTGCCTCCGCAGTATGAAGAGCCCGGCCGTGGTGGGCGTCCTCTGCACGGACTCGCAGGGCCTCAACCTGGGCTGTAAGTAACCGAGCTCCGCCGGGGCCTGCCCCACCGGAGACGGCGGGCTAGGGTGCACCGGGCCCTGCCCAGGCTTTCTAAGGACTCCTGTGGGCAGGGAGCCCCGGGCCCTGCCCTCCCAGTTTTGGGGTACCAGGCCTTGTCCTCCATGACCCCCCCACCCCATATTTTGAGGACACTAGGCCCTGCTCTGCTGTAGGCTTTCCCTCTCACACCTTCGGGGGTCCCCAAGGGCCCCCAGCACCCCCCTGCACCGTGGTACTTGGCTTCCCCCCGCACTCATTGGAGGAAGCCAGAGCCAGCTCTAACTGCCGCTTCAGTTCAGGCTTTTGGGTGGTTTAAGGGCAACACTTCGGTGAAATGCTGCATCAGCCCACAGGGGAGGCAAATGGGCCCAGGTGGGAACAGCCCCCTTGGCCCCGGGGAGAGGCTGCTCATGCAAAGCGCTGTCACAGCCCGTGAGGCTTTGGTCAATATCACCCACCTCTCGCAGGCCGAGGAACCCTCTCGGATGAGCACGCTGGGGTCATCTCCGTCCTTGCTCAGCAGGCAGCCAAGCTCACCTCCGACCCGACCGATACGCCCGTGGTGTGCCTGGAATCGGACAGCGGGTGAGTTTCCAGGCTGTGGTTGCCACTTTTCCCCTGTGCTTGCCTTTTCCCCCAGCTCTGGGGCCCTCCCTAGAGCAGCTCTCATCTTCTTGAGCTAACCCGGCAGATGTAGAGGAAGCCCCAGCTCTGAAGCTGGGGGGAGGGTGGTCACTGCCATGATGTGAATTCATTAGATTACTGGGAACTCGAGGAGCAGGAACGGTAAAAGCAGTAGGAAACCGTTCCGGGGGTGGGGGTTCCTGCAGATCTGGGATCCCCACGGGGAGCAAAGCCCACGCTGCAGCCAGGCAGTGGAGGCAAGGACTTCTCCAACACTCTTTGTGGGAGCAGGCGGAAGAGATGCAGCGACTGACTGCTCTAGCGCAGAGCCAGGGGTTGCAGCAGCCCCCAACTGACACTCCTGTCCCATTCCCCACCCTCGCCAGCCCCCGCCTCATCCCAGCTGCCTCCTCAACCGCCTCAGCCCTTTTCTTGTCCTAGGAATATCATGATCCAGAAGCACGACAGCATCACCGTGGCAGTGCACAAACTGGCATCCTGACCCTCAGGAACCTGCCCAGCGCTCCGCTCCCACCTCCGGCCCAGCTCCTCCTCCCTGGACAACAACTCTGCTCCAGCGCAGAACATGCTGGTAGCACCAAACCCAGGCTGAAGGTTCTCCCTATCCACTTAACAGCTCCTGTGCAGCTATCGGGGTCTCCAACTCACCTTTTAGCGCTTGTGCTGCTGAGGATGACACAGGGGTCACTCACCAAGCTCATGTGATGGTCAGATACTACGAGGTGTGTGTCTGTGTGTGTGTGCGTGGCCTTATTTGTGGAGAAATCAATAAATGACTGGCAAAAACACACTTTGCTTCTCTTTGCTTGGCTGTGAAAGCTGTGCCCATTGCTTTGCCGGGTGAGGGACCTTCTCCCGGTCCCTTCATCAGCATTTCTCTAGAGAAGAGGACTAGCGCACAAACTCTTGAATTAATGGAGGCTCCTCCAGTAGGAAAGGCACAAACACTCTCTGAGCAGTTTCTCCTGGGAAATGTTTAGCCTCCTCTAGTTAAATGTTCTGTGTGACAGTTACTGACTTACTCTGCCTTGGATTGAAGTTCAAACCTGTATGTGTGGGTCCAGCCTGGTCCCTGTGTGAACTGTAAAGGGACAGTGACAGCACCCGCCCGAGTCCAGACCTCTCCCTCTTAACAGAGTCAAGCATTTGAAATGGGGCAGGGAAGCACTCCTGTGAAAAAGCTTGGAAAAACTGTTCTGCTTAAATGTTTCCTTGGTGTAAAGGGAAACAAAGGAGCTGGTCTCATGGGTGAAGTGGAGGGAGCTTCACTGCAGGGTGGAGCTAAAACTGGGCTGTGTCAGAGATCACAGAATGGTTTGGGTTGGAAAAGCCCTTGGAGCTCCTCGAGCCCACCTGCTCCCCCAGCACTGCCAGGTCCCCACTGACCCCTGTCCCTCAGCACCACCTCCACACGGCTGGGAAACCCCTCCAGGGATGGGGACTCCACCACTGCCCTGGGCAGCCTGCGACAGGCCTGGACAACCCCAACAGGACAGAAATGGTTCCTCAGGGATAACCAAAACCTCCCCTGGAACAGCTGGAGGCCTGTTCCTCTCATCCTGTCACTTGTTCCTGGGGAGAAGAGACTGACCCCCACCTCACTCCAACCTCCTGTCAGGGAGTTGTCAGAGCCAGAAGGTCTCCCCGGAGCCTCCTTTGCTCCAAGCTCAACCCCTCCAGGTCCCTCAGCTGCTCCTCAGCACATCGTGCTCCAGACCCTGCTCCAGCTTCGCTGCCCTTCTCTGAATACGCTGCAGCCCCTCAATGTCCTTCTGGGAGTGAGAGGCCAAAACTGAACCCAGGATTCGAGGGGTGGCCTCCCCAGTGGCCCCAGTACAGGGGGACGATCCCTGCCCTGCTCCTGCTGGCCACACCAGTGCTGGTACCAGCCCGGATGCCGTTGGCCTTCTTGGCCACCTGGTCACGCTGCTGGCTCCTCTCCAGCCGCTGTCACCAACACCCCCAGGGCCTTTTCCCCGGGCAGTTTCCAGCCGCTCTTCCCCCAGCCTGGAGCGTTGCTGGGGGTTGGGGTGACCCCAGGGCAGGACCCGGCACTTGACCTACAACACTCACACTGCTTTGACTTGGCTCCCAGGAGCAGCTCCGGTCACCAGCCGCGTTCACGGTCTCGCAGTCCCACTGTGTTTGAACCAGCAGGACTGACCCTGCCCTGGGGCCAGGGTCTGTGCCCCCAGCGAGGTCACTGTTAATTCTGCGTAACAACCCGCTCTCGGCAGCAGCATTTGGGGTGTCCGAGCTCTGTGGCAGTCTTTAAAGGTCCCTCTTCTCCCCTCTCCCTGGCAGCCCACGGAGCTGGGAGCGGCTCGAGCCGGAGCAAGATGAGTTAACACGATCCTACAGTTTTATTCGACCTCAGGAACGCCGACCTGGGGGGGACAGGTCAACCAAAACGGGGGGAGGGAGCGTGAGGGCTCTCTTTACCCGGCAGCTTGTGCATATTGACAGTGGAGGCACGAAGCCAGCTCAAAGCCCGCTCAATCGGCAGCGCGGCTGCTCCGCTCCAGCTGCCGAGAATCCTGGCTGGAAAAGCTGACGCTTTCCAGACTATCCCCTCCGAAACGACACAGTTTCCCGGGCCAAGGGCCAGGGCTCTGCTCCCCGGCAGCCACCAGCAGCCCCAGGCTTGGCTGCAGGCCACCGTTGCCACCTCCTCTGGCAACAGCCAGGGCTTTGCCTGGAGCTGTAACTCTGGCAGGTTTCCCCTCCTCTTTGCTCCTGATGGTATTCCTGCTCCGAAAGCCCCGGGTTTCCTGCTCCAGCTGGGGAAGGGGAGGGACTCCTGGCCTTGGGGCCCCGCAAGCAGGGCTCTGCCTCCGGGGAGGAGGAGGAGGAGGACGGGCTCCCTGTCCCGCTTCACGGCTTGTCGGGAAGGACAGACCCCATCGTCCTCATCGGAGGCGAATGGAGGAGCAGACTTGGGGGTGCCAGCTCAGGAAGGGGGGCGTTAGTCTCTGGAGCAAATGAAGAGACGATTCCGCTCCGCAGCCGACGGTTTCGGGGCGGATTTTGCAGCATGCAGCAGCAGGGCGGTAAGGAAACGACCCAGGCCCATCATCCCCGGCTGCTCTGGGGTCCAGCTGCTCCGCGGGGCAGGGTCCTGCCACTGCCAGAGGATGGCAGGGAGATGAGCCGCCAGGGCTGGGGAAGGGAGAGCTCAGAGGTGGACCCAGAGAGACGGCGACCCCCGGCTTGGGGCGCAACCCAAACTACCCGCTCTAAAGCGACAGGAAGGTGCGTGTCGCTTAAAAACGCCTTCGAGCTTCAGTGGTTACAGGAATTTGGTGGGAAGGGGAAAGGATGTTGAAGGGTTTGCAGGCAGGCAAAAAGGTTGGTAAAAGCTTCGCCCGCCCTCCAAAGCTTTCGCAAACTGCGGAACGCTGGCGTACCTCCCTAGAGCCGGGGAGCTGGGGGGCTCAGGGGCAGCTGCTGCCTTCGCTTTTCAACTGCAGCAGCCACAGAGCCAGGCGTTAACGTGTCCTGACGTTCTCATCCCCAGCAGAAAGGAAGGAGGAAGAGCCGGAGGCACCGGCAGCCGGGCAGAGCCGAAGCGCCGGAGCCATGGACGGAGGGTGGGCATGGGCAGCGGTGCTTCACTTCTTCCTGGTAAGCAGAGGACACGCTCAACCGAACCCTCCTGGAGCTGGGGCAGGGAGAAAGTCTCGAGTCTCGCTCCACGGAGCAGAGGACAGGCCAGGCTGACCCACCGGGGGTGAGCAGAGACACCTTCCCCCAGGAGACGGCGCCTGGAAACATCTCGGTGATGTTAACGAGGCTGCCCAGGGCCAAGAGGCAGCTGGCAACGACCAGCCGTCTCCTCCCTACTCACAGCCACCACCGCTGGGGTGTCAAACCCCAAAGGGGTGTCGGGTACCTTCGCTAAGGGCAAGATCCCATCTTGGGGCATCGGAGCCGAGACGGGTCCCCAGGGACCGCCTGTGGGAGCAGCGCAGGGTGCCGGCAGCACCCACGCGCGCGGTGACTCTCTCCTGGGGGACCAGGCGTCTCCACACCGCTTAAAGGCACCAACTCTCCATGCCACAGGCTTGAATGCCACACACCACCTTCCCGTTGGCGAGGAAGACCACGCCAGCCCCAGCTGGGAGAGCTGGGGAGCGCTGGGGAGCTTTTCCACTTCATCCAGTCGCGCGCTGCCGATCATTAACCACCCGCCAGCGGGGAAGAGAGGGAGCGAAAATTAAGGACACAAACTGTCCTTGGTCCCCGCGGCAGGGCGAGCCTGGGAAACTGCCCCCAGCTCAACACCTCAGCAACTCCCAGCGATCTCCAACAGCGCGGAGACCCATTTCCATTATTTTTTTAGCATTAAAAAACAACTTCCAGAGCACAGACCAGCCCTGGGCTCGAGTGATATTTTGTTCCTTTGGAAAAGCCGGTTTGCACAGAAGGGTTTTGTTTGAGGGGCTGTTGATGAAACTGCAGCGTGGCCACAACCCCACCCTGCGGACACTCCCCCGACACACACGCCACCAGTTAAGGTGTCCCAGTTTGCTTCTCCCACAACACAACCCATTACTCGCACAAAAAAAGCAGAGGGAGAAGCTTCCCCCCGCCACCCCGACCCCTGCGGCATCTCACCTCCATCTGCTTCCAATTCAGGTCAACGTGCTCATCATGGGGATGCTCAAGACCTTTGGGATTTTCTTCGTGGCTTTCCAAGAGGAGGTGGGGGGCTCCTCCGAGCAAGTCAGCTGGATCGGCTCCATCATGTCCTCCCTGCGCTTCTTAGGAGGTGAGCCGCCACCCGCAGGGGTCTGGGCAGCGCTTCCGCCACCAGCCCATTCGCTTTGCTGTCAGGGGCCCCGAGGACGCCCTGCAGCGCCCATTTCCATCCCAGACCGCTGCAAGCTGGCCACGGCGGGTACCCAGATGTGTCTTAGCAGGAGCGTGGCCAAGGACAGGGGTGGAGTGTGTCACTCCGAGCGAGCCAGCGCCTGAAGAATCCACAGCTGCTGAGCAGGGTGAAAGTCTGGGCTTTGGCTCCTTCCCCTGCCCCTGAGCTCCCAGGGTATGAGGAAAGGTCTCTTGGACACTCTCTGGAATATTAACCCATCCCAAATTTCCTGTCACCCCCTCCCTTCCTCCCAGGGTGACACATGAAGCACCTCCCAGGGCACCAGATGCGATGACCCCAATACCAGTCCCCACGCCCTGCAAAGCAGCATTTGCCATCTGCAGCCCCGGATTCTTCCTCTTTTTCTCTTCCAGCCCCGCTCGTGGCCGTGGTCTGCAGGAAGCTGGGCGAGTGGCTGACCTCCATCATCGGAGCTGGCTTGGTGGCAGGGGGCTGCCTGCTCAGCACACAGGCCACCAGTGTCCCCTTCCTCTGTGTCTCCATGGGGGTCCTCCTGGGTGAGCAGCCTGCGACTCATGGTCGGGCAGAGATTTTCCTGGGCACGATGAGTAAAAGCAGTTCCTTTAACGTTAAACCTGGCAGTTCCTTTCCTAGAAAAGCATCCCCAGCTCCTTTCTATGGGGGCTTGTGTGGAACACCAAAGGCTCACGCTCAGGAGCATGAATACCGGTTTCAACATGCTCGTCCCGACAGGAGGTTGGAGTGAGGGGGGCGGTTGGTCTCCTCTCCCCAGGATGAGAGGAACCGGCCTCCAGTTGTTCCAGAGGAGGTTGAGGTTGGCCCTGAGGAACCATTTCTTCCTCGTTGGGGTTGTGCAGGGCTGTCCCAGGCTGCCCAGGGCAGTGCTGGAGTCCCCATCCCTGGAGGGGTTTCCCAGCCGTGTGCAGGTGGTGCTGAGGGACAGGGGTCAGCGGGGACCTGGCAGTGCTGGGGGAGCGGGTGGGCTCGAGGAGCTCCAAGGGCTTTTCCAACCCGAACCATTCTGCGATTCTAGTCCCAGCTTACCTCGCTGTTTTTCTGGTCCCAACATGAATCGTGGCCTTTTACAATCCCTTACTAAAGGGGCACGGCCTCAAAACCCCCCGATACCGAATGTACCACGTGCGAAACCTTGCTCTCCACTGACTGCAACAGCACCAGTCCCCCACTTTCAGCCCATGAACCCTGCAGAGCAGCTCCAGTGTGGGGACAACGAGCTTGGGATGGCATGACATGGAAATCCCTGAAGCTCACGACACAGAACAGTCACTTCAGGGGTCTGGGCATCTTCTCCCCTCCCCTTCCCGCAGGTATGGGGTTCGCCTGCCTTTACCAGGCAGCCGCGGTGATGACAGCCAAGCGCTGCAGGACACGGCTGGCTTTATCCAACGCCATCGCCCGCTCCGGGATGGGGCTGACGTTTCTAATGGCTCCCTTCACCCAGCTCCTCATCGACCTTTATGGCTGGCAAGGTGAGCCCAAACCCATCAGCGCTGAGAGGGTGGTCGAGCATACCTGGGCAGGGTAAGAGGCACTGAGGGACAACTCTGCCTCTTCTAGGATGGTTTGGGGACGTCTTGTCAATGCTAATGACTGAGGAAGTGTTTTAAAGTTCAATTAGAGTCAAAACAAGAGACCTCAGAAAGCACAACTGAAAAATCCCTAATTCCACTGCACTGTTTCAGGCCATCCTGAAGGTCCACCTCCTGTAGTGGACTTCTAATGAGGAAAACAAAACCCACTCCCAAATCCCAGAGGTGGGTCTGGATTTGTTGCCTGTATCGCAGCAAAAGGCACTTCCAGCGGGAAAAACAGGAGTAAAAGCTCCTGTACGACACCTCCTCCTTAGGGCAGAGCTTTCTCCACGTTCGATGCCAACTACACCCTGGTTTAGGAAGATCATTTCCCACTGCTCCTCCCTTCCCATGCCAAGAAAAAAGCACCTTCTGTCTTCCCTTAGGTACCCTCCTGATTTTTGGTGGCATCATGTTAAACTTGGTGCCTTCCAGCATGCTGCTGCGACCCACCAGCACCCACCCGCCTCAACGCACCGCTGCCAAAACCCAAGAGCGGGGTTTTTTAATGGCAAAGAAGGACTCGGAAACCCTCGATGGCTGCTTAGATGAATCCACTCCCAGGGAAACACAGCTCCGCAGTGCACGGGACCTTCCCAGCACAGAGGGACTCATGACATCCCACGACAGAGATGTCTCTGGTCCAGGAGATACATCTGCTTTGGAAAGGCTCAAGAAACCCTCCACGGAGGGCTGCTCACCAGAAACAGCCGCTGAGGCCAAGAGAAAGACAGTTCCACTGACCGAGAAAGACAGTTCAGAGCCTCTCCTCGACTTCTCCCCACTGAAGGATCCCGTCTTCTTCATTTTCACCTGGTCTTTTTTCTTCAGCCACTTGGCCTACTTCGTGCCCATCTTCCACCTGGTAGCCAGGGCCAGGACGCTGGGGATAAGCAGCATGGATGCCTCTTACCTCATCGCGGTGGCTGGTAGGCAACAGTCCTTTAAACCCATTTCTAATTAGAACGATACCAAAACAGGAATGAAAACCACCACGGATCTGGCCAAGGAACAGTCCCAAGTACGTCCTAGAATATCCCTTGGTGGCAGAGGTTCAGCCCGCAGCCCTGACCCCCTCTGGTAGATAAGGCGTCACCTTCTGTGCGTGCACAGAGTCGCTCTCACGTGGTGGGTGGTTCTTTCAGCCTGAGCTAGAGGATCCCCCGTCCTCCCCGCACCCAGCACACACGTTTCCAGTCACTGAGGTGCCATCTGTCCTCCTTCCCACCACCATCCCCTGCCTTGCTTCTACACCCCAGCCACAGGAACCTAGAACCGCTTGACAAAGAGCTGCAATTCGACCCAGGAGTGTGTGCAGAGGGAGAGAAATTCAATAGTGGGTAAAAAAAACAACATTAACTTGGGTTTAGCCATTTGGATTTGGCACATTCACCTCCAAGGGGGCAAAAACCAACCCACACCCCTCAAAAAACCAAACCCACGCCTGAGTCCAAGCAGGGATTAACACAAAGGTCACGGTGGGACAAGAAAGCAGCTCCAGCCTCACTTATCATAAAATATTTTATTGTACAAAAATAAATTCGCCTTCTACACTGCGACAGTCAGGGATGAGGGACGCTGCCGAGGCACCAATTCATCTGCCGTTCTGAATTAAGAGTGGGAGGGATGCGCTGGTCAGCAAGACCTTGGTGACAGCAAGCACTCCTCTGAGCTTTTGGTCACAAAAACGCATCGAGAAATGTAAAAACCACGTATCAAACGTTTGCTGGGCCTTTAAAAAAAAAAAAAACCGCTGGGCTTCTGTCCTTCGCTTCTTTACAGAAATTACAATATCAGAAGCGTATTTCTTCTTCATATTCTGCTGCTGCTCTATCTTCAAAAAAAAGAGATCAAACAGCAAACTTATCTTCCCTGCTTTTACTGAAGGGCACTGCAGGGTTCTCAGCCCTTAATTGAATTTTTACAGATCACTTTGGTGCACCCACAGGCACTTGGCAAGAGCAGGCACTGAGGAAAAGTTAAAAAAAAAAAAAAAGGCAACATGAATTTTAAATCCCCCGAAAACCTCTTTCCTGTAACCTCCTGGTGTTTCAGCCCTTTGTGGTCACGTTCTTCCAGCGAGCAGCAGGTGGGACTGGGAATTTCAGAGCGATGCAGTGCAAAATAGCAAAAAAAATGAAAAACCAGGTCTTTTTTGCGGCTCTGCTGAACTCCTCTTCCCCCCAGGCATCACGGAGACCATCAGCCAGCTGCTCTCGGGCTGGGTCGCCGACCAGAACTGGACCAAGAAATATCACTACCACGTGGCTTACCTTGTCCTCAGCGGCGTCACCAACCTGCTCTGTCCCCTGGCCACCACCTTCCCATGGCTCATGACCTACGTGGTGGCCTTCGCCGTTTGCTGCGGTGGGTTCATGGCTCTGGTCCTCCCTGTGCTGGTGAGTAGGAGATTCCATTAAAAACCTGGTATGGGGCATTTCCAGCAGTATTCCACAACTATCCAAAAACCCTTCCATAAAGTTCAACCACCCTGGGCTGCTGCAGACATGCGGAGAGGACTCTCCCTTCCAGCCTTCCCACTGGAGAGCCCCAAGTCTCCTCTCCAACTCACTTACTGGTCTCCACAACAGCAGCACTGGGAGTTTATTGCAGATTTGTCATGAGCTGGCTCTGCTCGTTGCCTCCCACATCCTCCTTTCTGAAGGAGGCTGCTCCAGCTCAGGGGAATCAGGATGAATCCAACCATTTCCTAACGCTGAGGCAGCGGGTTGTACACATCTGCTCCCAGTCCCAGAATTATCTGTAACACACAGACCAGTTAGGGATGGATCCGCATGGGGAGACACCGTTACTAGTTTCAGGAGATGCCCAAGCAACTAGGAAAGCATCCTGTATCCCAGTAATTTCTGCGCTGGCCTTAAGGAGGTGAGTGGAGCCCAGGCTGGGTCAGACCTACTGGTACAAAGTCCTTTTTGAAACCCTCCAGAACACCGTGAAAACCCCTGGTTTCTGCGCATTCACGTGAGCTCCATCAATAATTATCCCTTTGCCTTCACAAACAGGTAGATCTGGTGGGGGTGCAGAAACTCCACAGCTACCTGGGGTTTGCCGCCTTCTTCGCTGGGATAGGGGCTGCCGGCGGACCTCCTCTAGCAGGTAACCCTTCTGTGACACCTAACCAATACCCACCGCAGACAGCCAGCGACAGAACACGCTCCTGGTTCACTCTCCTGCCCACAGGTATCCAAGGAGGGTTCTCCTGCCTGAGTGGGAGAATAAAAAAAAAAACATATTTCAGAAACTTCTCTTCACACCCCGGCAGTATTTTGCTCGTGAATTTGAAAAACCCAACTAGCAGATGGGCAAACAGCTGCACGGAGAGACGGCGGCTAAACCCCACGTGCGCATTTTAAGCCCGACCACAGCAGAAGGGTAACGACCACGTTACCGGGGATTTCACCCCCAACGCGCTGAACTTGGAACAGAGGGTCTGGAGGAGAGGCGAGGAGAGGGAGGCAAAGCAAGGACAGGCACAGCGGCAGCTCCACCGGGCAGAGGCACTGAATCATAAGGAGAAGCCTCAGTAATCTCTTGTTTTGAAGAAGATTACGCGGCTCAACCACAAGAGCTCCTGGGCCTGAAGATAAGGAGGATGAAAAGCCTTTTCTCCTCTCTCTCTGCCAGGAAATCGAGGCAGTTTTGAGCATCTGGCAGATTTCAAGTGCTTAGCAGCGAGTCTCCAGCCGCTGCTTATGAGCAAGGGACGTGTTCTCCTCCAAACACCTTGGCCAGGACAAGCGTCTCCTTCCCCTGACGACCCTTCGGCCACACCTCCCGGCTGGAAGCAGGATCTGAGCTCTTCCCCGCTCCTCACGGCGCAAGCTAGAAAAAGCCGCAAGGTCAAATATCGGTGTGAACAACAAGCCGTCGCTCCCCTCAGTGTACCCTGAATCAACCCCGGCAGCTTGTTCCTCCTTTACTGCTCCCTGCCCTCCGCCTGCCCCACGCCCGCAGAGCCACTTTGCTCGGGGCCACCAAGGAAACACCAGCTCCCTGCAAAGTTTTAGCGGCGCTCGCTGTACCGCCAGCACGTGAAAAAAAAAAAAAAAATTGATGTCCCTAATCAATACGTCTAGGTTGGTAAAACTCCGTATACGGATGGAATTTCGAGCAACTAAAGCGTTTTATTGACAGCGTGCTTTACCCTGTCACGGTGATACACGGCCCACGTCGGGTGAGCTCTCTTCTGCTGATACATGTCCACCAGAACGCAATCCCCGCGCACCCAGCGCAGTAAATTCCCCGATACGGGATGAAAAGAGCTAGATAACTTGGCCGGCTCTTACCCATGCATCACACACGCCGTGAGAGCGGCGATACTTCCATCCGCTTCCAATCTGTTCTGGCTAATTGGAAGCCTCGTGCTCTCTGGAAGCGCGAATCACTCACCGCCCCAGCGCTTCTGGATTCTGTAAAGCCAGCAGGTTTCCTGCAAAAAGCCTTCTGCGGAAATCAGTCTTCTTCATAGTGGTGCGATAAATAACAGCCGAGCAGCAAAACTCTCGCTGCTCTGTCTCGCGGTGGGCAGAGCGAGAGGGACACATCCAGAGTTCAGGGGCTGGCTTTGGGATCCGAGATAAATTCTGCAATTTTCCCTTCTGACAGGAAGCGTGAAAACTGGATGTGGCCAGAAGTCACTGATTAAGCATCTGAAAGCGCCTGCTCCTGGCGGAATACAGGGCAGGGTTTGAACCTACCCCGGGGTTTAGAGCCTCTGGCTGCTGCTCACTCCTCCAGCACCTTGCCTTTAGAATTCCAATTTTCTAACTAGTTCTACGCAGGGAAACTCAAGGCATCACGAGACCCACACCGGTTAAAAATGCTTTTGCACGCGAGGACAAAGCCTAATTGCAAGGCAACGAAAAGGTGACTTACCTGCAAATCTGTTTAACCACAAGCCCTTAAATCCAGAGGCAGCCGGCACGGCCGAAAGCCCGAGGTGAAAGGTCTGAGGGCTCCTTCGCAGCTTCTCAGCCGCCAGCGTTGCTGGATGCTTCTGCCACGCTGAAAAAACCCCCCGAATGAAAAAGAACGAGACAGAACAAGCGTCACTGAGGTGAGGCACAGGCTGTATGTCCAGCAGCAGCACAAATCGGGAACTCCAACAGCGAAAGGAATAAAACAACCCCTGGAATTCGGATTGACAAACCAGATCCCAGCACAAACACCAGCCCCGGCAAACCCGGGTGGTGAAAGGGCAGAGGATGGAGCGGGCACGGGCACAAAGATGCTCTCAGCTAAATTTTACCCACGTCTTCACACAGGGTGTCGCTGCTTTGGGCATCAGGAATAACCAAACCTGCCGGTTACAGGGCGGCGGCGATACAGCCTGGCCACAGCCCGCAGCAGGACTCTGTGCCGTGGATTTGGACCACTCAGGATTTACCAGCACCGCTTACAAAACTGCTGCTGGGCTGATGTTTTCACACCATGACCTTCTAGCTCGGCTTTCTGCGGCAGGAAGGGTTTTTTTCTGGATGGGGAGTGGGGGCAGAGGCACTGCAGGTGTTTGAAAGGCTGGGGTGTGATGTGGTGGAAAGGGATCGCGGTGCTGCCAGCAAAGAGGCGATGCTGGTCTTTCAGCACCTAAAAACTCCATCAAAAATATCCTGAATTATACTTAAAAATAATTTAAATAAATTGGAGCTCCACTACTGTCCTGTACATCCTACAACTGACTGTTAGCAGCCCTTCTGCTCCCCACATCCCACAGACTTTCAGACAGCAAATACAGATCCCACCTCGGAGAATGAACCACTCCATGAAAACAGCAGGGTCACGGGAGAGGCACCCACGTCACCAAGTCCAGCGCCTCAGGATCCTCCTTTCCAACAGCAAAAGCTCCGGAGCTCACACGATTCCCCTGAGGAAAAAAAGAGCTGAAACTCCCCTGCAGAAAGGCAAGAGCCAACAGAAACTGGGGCAGAGCAGAGCAGCCCGCAGCCTTTGCGCTGCCGGATGAACCCCGTGGAAATCCACAGCCAGGGAAACATCACCACCGCTGCTGTGTCACAGACCCTCCAATTTCACCGGCACCGTCTCCTGGTGGCACTGGCAGACCTGCCCAGCCGAGCCCGGGCTCTCTGGGGACCACATTAATCCCTTTCCTAACCAGCGCTGCTGCTAAGAACCCCGAATTTGGGGCAGATCTGCTGTTTGTGTAAATCACACGGGGTGCCCGCGGCCGGCACCGGAGGAATTGCATTTTAATGCCGGCAGCAGATCTGGCTGCACTGCTAAGCCGCCTCGGACATCCAACCACCCCGTGCCAGATTTAGGAATATATTAAAGGAATATATTAAAGTTTTTATTACATGCAGCAGCAGCTCCCATCGCTTTGTGTATTTTTGACTCAAACGAAGGAATTACCCACCTTTAAAATGATTGTCTAGCCGTAACGAAACAAAACACTTCGAGGTCATTTTAAAAGGCGACCTGCCCCCTCGCAGATTCCTGAGCCTTTATGGAATTTAGTGTTTCCTTTTAAGTGCTCCCAAAGTTATTTCTAAGCAAGTTCAGCCCGAGCTCCCGGCCTGGGATCTCTCGTATCAGACACGTTGTGTTAAATTGGGTCTGCTCGCAAGGCTGGAGAACCCGGCGTTTGCAGCCCAGATGTTGCCAACACCAACACGTGCAAGTCATCTCATTAGCCCAGTGGGATCTGCCATCTGCTGCAGAGGAAAAAAAAAAAAAGGGAAAAAAAAAATAAAAGGTCAGGGCTTAAAGTCAAGCAAATTAAACCCCACGTCCACCACAAGGGCCAGGAGAAGCCAGCACAGCTCCCCGCTTGCCTGTACACCCATGGCAGTCGTCCCGAGGGTCCGTGTCAAGGCTGTGCAGCAGCAGCAGGTGCGGGAAGGGTTAAGATAATGTAAAGAAAATATCTCAGGAATTCTTAATGAGAACACAGAGCCTTTGCTTCCTGCCCACCTCCCCAAAATAACTTTTTTTTTGGTGAGAAAAACCCACCGGCTTTAATAACGATCTCTTCTCTTGCAGGGTGGCTGTACGACTACACGCAGACGTACGTCTGCTCGTTCCTCTTCGCTGGAGCCTGTGCTCTCGTCTCACCCCTTTCCTTCCTCTTTGAGCCCTTGGCCCAGAGGTGGAAGCTAAAAAAAGCCAACATGAACAACGGCCCCAGGCCTGGCTGAAGCGATGCTGCGGTGGGAACCCGAAAGGATGGTCTTTGATGGCATCTGCCAGCGCGGTCCTTCTGGACCGGGAAATAGAAACAGCAGCAAAAATGAAAAAAGGAATTTTTAGATGATGGATTCCCGGTTTGTACATCTAGATATTCCCCCTGCCTGGGCGATTAAAGCTATCTGAGAGATTCGTACCGTAAAGCGTTATTTGATGGGAAAAAATAAGGCTCCCAGGACACGGACACGGGCTTGACTTGGTCTTGGCTCCTGAAAAATCCCTCCTTGGATTTAAGCCCCCTTCCCATGCACAGTCCGACACCTCGGTACAGGGCGTAGAGCCGCTCCTCCGGCTGCCCCGGCCGCCGCCAGAGAGCAAAGCTGCCCCACCTCTGGGCAGCAGGCAGCCACCGACCTCAAAAACGACGAAGCCCAGCAAGAGATTTTAGCTATCTTTCTATTCAGAGAGAAATAATTAGCCCCGGGGAGGGATGCAAGGACAGAGATGGAACAGAGGGATAAGGGTGATACTTCCATGAGGATACGGAGCTGGCCGCAAAAACCTCTTTGTCAGCGAGAAGGATTCTGCACCGTGGCCTCGTTCTGCTGGGCACGGGGTTATCTGTCACAGCACAGACAACCTGGAAGCAAACGCAGTTCTAATTAGAGCCAGCACCATAGAACGGCAAACTTAAACCTCACACCCAGCTCAGACCCCTGTCCCCTCCTCCCCACGCTCCCAACGATCCAGCAGCTCCCTGGGATTCGAGGAACCCACGGAGGCACCTTCCAGAGCCACCCAGCACCCTACAGATTTTGCTGGGATGGGTGAGCTGTAACAGCCACCCTGGCTTTCCTGCTGAGGTTGCCATTTTTTGCATTATCACCAGATATTTGAAATCATCACTCGGATCTGGGATATCGTAAGGGGTTTACATACAACCCCCCCCAGCCGCTGGCAGGATCTCTTTTTCACCCTCCCCTTTTTTAATTAATATTAAACTCACAAGAGAGTTGTTTCTCCTATAGAAACACTCCTTTAAACCATCGAATGGATTATTTCCAGGACAAAATCAAGCAATCTGTATTTAATAAAAAGCTACAGAACATCACAGCGGCATTAAGGAGCTAAAACATCCCCACGGGCAGGGAAGTTCCCTCACAGATAACGGGGCAAATTCAGCAGTTACACAACGGTAAAAAAGTAGATGTGCTTAAACGAGGGAAAAATTTGGCCTTGGATTTGCAGAGGATGGGGAGTCTCCGGCCGGTTCCCGGCTTCTCCCCACACTGCAGGAACCCGCAGGCAGAAACGGTCCTTTTACACCTTACCCGCTGCTGTACCGGGAATACTTGGCTTCAGGTTGTCCCACGCAAAAACTTAAACCACCTCCTTATTCTGCACCTCTCCGACACGCGTCCGAGCTCACTAGTGCTTCTGGCTGTTAACAGTGCGAGCCCCAGCGACCAAAGCAACGCAGGGACGAGCAAGAGCCACCTCAGCACACCCCCGCCCCGCTGCCCTCGCCCTGCGTGGTTTGCAGCACCTATCCCCACGCTCTGACCTCCTCCTCTCCCCAGAAACAAAGCCACTCTGCTCAACACCGGCCTCCTTTCAACACAAGCTCTGGGACATTTTCCCCTCTTTTGCCACCGAGAAACAACTTGGAGCGGGATGTGGTGTCCACACCTCCCATCCCATCTGCTCCAACGAATGGGCTCCCTTCAAAAGCTCCTGGTTTTTAAGGAGGACGGTGCTCCCCTGTCCTCTCCAGGGTAGCACATGCCACTAATTCCTCCCCCTTTGTTTAGAAAAATGGGTCTGCCAAGTGCTCGTACGCTCTCTTCCCTTTAGGAACAGCTCAGGAGCTCCCATTTCCCACAGCATCTTACCCCACGGATGGGCACCACCAGCCTTTATTTGCCCCCAAAATAATTCTGCAGAGGAAAAGTACCTTTCTCTGGGCTGCACGCCCTCTTCTCTATGAGAAGAGGTCGAGGAAACCAGTCCCTGTAATGGGAAACTCCTTCCAGCTGCCCTGCAGGGTCCTACCATCAGGCTGGGAGGTGGGAGAAGAGTCTTCAAGCCCTTGTCTTTGCAACCGAGCGGGCTCAGGACAACGTCTGGGGGTCGGATACGCTCCTCCGCGCTCACGCCTTTTGCTGCGAAGGGAAGCACAAGACAGATGGTTTAGTCTCCTCGCAGCTCCGAAAACTAAAGGCATTTATTTACTTGCATCTCCACACAACACATGCATTAGAGAAACAAACAGCAATGACGATGGGAACATCTGCCCGGAGGAAGATTTTCCCATCCCATTGAAGTCACAAATCACTTCATAAAGCACTTTGCATAGTAAAGAGCAGCAGAGGCTGCACAGATAAAGGCGAAAGTGGCGTTTGCTGGGACACAGACGAGTTTAAGAGCTGTAATCTCTCCAGTTGGCTGGCAAATCCCCGCCATGCCTGCTCCCCCACCCAACTGCAGGATACGGGGGACAGAAAACGAGCAGCGATGGCTTCATGTATAAAAAACATTTCGTTTAAACGCGGTGCCCTCCCAGTCCTCGCTCCCAGTCCTGGAAAAGCAGCAGCCCAGCAGCAGAGGACTAGGCTCCCTCCTGCTTTCCAACCCGTTTGTACCTCTTGAGCACCCTCTCTACACTTTCTATTGGAAAAAAATTGCTAACAACCTCCTAGAGATCTTTCCAAGAACATACTTTAGCTTGCAATAAATAATAAAACCATCGTAAAGCTAATGACAAGCTCAGCACTCTGACTCAAGTCACTCGGGGCAACTTCTCCCTGCCCCAAGCTCAGCTTTTCCCCTCGTGATGCCCCGGGGGTGAGGTGCCGCAGGCTGCACTTGGATGTTGATGAGAAATCAGAGCTGGGGGCATTTCACCAAAGATTCGCTGGTTTGAAAAGCTTCCTCAAATTCACGCCAGGAAGATGGTGCAGAGAAACCAAATCCTAAAGATCTCTCCAAAAGATACAGGCACCAGGACAGCAGAGCTCGCTGGAGAAGCATCCCAGTGACAAAAGACTTGTAGGAGAAGCCCAAGGAACAGCCTCTAGTTTTTACTGTACCCCGACAAACACCTGGCACAACACCCCAAACGCCTTCAAAACAAGAGAGAGAAAGTTTTCTGAGCACAGGGACCTTATTCCTGGTCCATTTTAGCACCATGGGACCAGGAAAAGGAGAAGAAAACACCAGCTTGGCTTCTCCAACAAGGCGCAGCAGCCCGCGCTGCTGCTGCTACGGACTGGTGACTGCTGGGGTTGTTCCATCCAAACAACTTGGCCGTGGGGCTCCCACCCTCCCTGCGACTCACAGCGAGGAGGGGGAAAAAATGCGTTTCCGTTATTATTCAGGGATTGATTCCCAGGTATAATCCCAGGCAGCTCCAGGAGCTCCAGTGCCAGGCGAAAAGGGAGCGAGCAGTGACACGAGAGCACTGGGACCCTGCTGCCACCCCAGCCGTGCCCAGAAGAGCCCCGTCACCCCCCGTCGGGACCTGCCCGCGGCGCCCGTGCCAGGTATTTCGGCAGGACTGATTTATGGGGTGGGCACCTGCTGGACCTTAATCCCCACTTCCACTGGTTTGACCGGAGCCAGGATAAAACACTGCTGAGACTCAGCTCAGGGCTATCAACGCTGGGGAAGCCGGTGACGTCGGAGATCACATCGAGAAGCGCACGCATGAGTCCATAACTCCCACTGGAATTATTTGCATTATAATTTTATACAGTCACCGTTCGCCTCTGAGGGCCCTGGCTATTGGCCGCAGGTTCCTCCTCCTCCTGTGTCTGCTCTGGGTCACTGAAAGGCAGGGTAGAGGCGTCAAAACGTGGATTTCGCCTCCTCTACACAAAATAAACCTCTCTCCCCGCCTTGCGCTCTCCACGCTCAGCCTCTCTCCTCGATAAAAATAACAAATGCACTAACAACCAAGGCTGGGACCTTCCCACCGCTCCTCTGAGATGCCGACAACGGACAAACCCTGGCACCAAATCCAGAAAAAGTGGATCCTTAGAGCTCCAGGATAACCACGAGACCGAGGCGAGGGGCGAGAAGTTTGGGGGTTCACCCATCCCCTGGGATCTGCTGTTGACCCTTCCTCGGCACCTCAGTTGCTTGACGGACAAAACCACCACGAGACTTCTCGCCTACGGCTTCGCAGGGACAAAACCAGAAAAACCTACAGAATTCCCATTTTAAAGGAGAGCGAGCTGGTTTCGCAGGGCTGCGGCAGGCAGAGCGCTGGGGCGGGGTGGTGATACACCCCAAACGCGGTGCTCCAGCTCCCCGCGCTCCTGAGGTTTCCGCAGTCCCCTTAAGGCGCAGGAAGAAAGAAAAAAGCAGTTTAAAATAGCTGGGTGAGGATATGACGACGAAACGAGGCTCGTTTGGCAGATATCGCGTGCGGTTTCGGCTGTTTACTTGCCCTCGCGCACGCTGATAACAGGAACACTCAGTCTGGGTTGGTTTTTTTTTTTTCCTGTTGTTTCCCTCCCTGGAACGTGTTGGCGATGCGGAGCGTTATTAGGCTGAAATTCAGCTAAGCCTGGATGGAAAAGTTTCGCTCCCAGATGAAAGGCTCCACAGGAGGGGGGGAGTTGTCTGTTGTTGGGTTTTCTTTTTTTTTAAAAAAAAAAACCTCTTTAAAGGTACGTAATGATTTTCATTGAAGTCGATGGCGATTTATCAGCCACCCTAATGAAAAAAAATTAAACCAGATGTTTGAAAAACCAGATGTTTGAGCTTTAGCGAAAAGACTCTCTCAGAAAAGCTTTCGAGCCTGCGGTCACCGCAGAGATGGGAGCTGCTGCTCACGGCCACGGACAATTTCAGAAGGAATTCGTGGGTCAAAGTCTCCCTTTCCAAAGCCATCCAGACTTTGCCTCCTCAGTCACCACCAGCTTTGCAAAACTTTCCCCTACGGATAATCCTCACGTGGGCAAGACAGGGCGAGGGCTGCCCTCTGGCTCGGGAGAGGCAAAGGGTGTCTGTGCAACACCCCGGTGACTAAGGCAGCATCAATAAATCGATCTCCAACACCTCAAGCCTTCGGTCAAGCAGCGAAAGGGAGTTCCAGCCATAAGGGTGGTCACAGGGCTGGGGGATCCAGGGCCGGGTTCTTGCAGCCTCAGCCTGCTGCTGGGACACAAGTCTGGGTGCAACGAGGAAGAGCAACGGCAGTTGATAAGAGATCTGACAGCCAGGGACACGTCTGTGCCGACGTGCTTCAGTGCAAGGATCCCAGAATGCCAGGCTGGAAGGACCTCAAGGATCCCCTGGTCCAACCTTTGTTGTCAGAAGCCCAGCAGAAGAAAGCCGGGCTGGCAGACGTGAAACGTCCAGCCCTGTTTTCATTCCCCAGGAGGAGCAGCATGAGGAACTACGACATCCCCTTCCCCGCCGTGCCCTCCCCACAAGCCTCGACAGCAGCAGCTCGAGGGGTTCAGGAGCTCATCCTGCGGCGCTGGGTTCTGAGCTGAAGCACCCCAGGTTGTCCTGCCAATGCTGCAGGCAACGACTAGCACAATGCCTTGGCCAAGTGGGCTGCAACCACCACCATGGCCTCAGGAGAACTCCCCTCGAATGGCAATAAGAGTTTAACGACCACCTTGCAGCCCTCGCTGCCTTCCCTTGACTGAAAATCTCCACCTTCTCCCTTCTGCACCCTCCGTGTCTCCTCAGGAATACCTCAAACACCGAATTTACAGGCTTGAAGCGCAGCCCTTGCCCACGGAAGGAGACACAGCCTGAGGGATCCAAGCGCTCACTTGCTGCAACGGCAGAAGTCACAGGGAAACCTGCCAGTTGGGGGCAGGACACGGGATTAAGTGGGACGCGTTGCTCAAAGCCAGCCCGACGTACCGGTGGATCTGGGCTCAGGAAATACTGAGGACAGCTGAAAATCTACAGCCCCATCTTCAGATCCAGTTGCAGACCCAGGTATGAAGGTCGAGGCAGGGAGATAAGGAGAGGAAATACCTGTTACCCACTATAACCTACGGCTCATCAGTGGAAGCACCACAACCCCACCCCGGTCCTGGGACACCATCCACGAGCCCAAACCCAAAACCAGGGGCACAGGAGCTGGGCGGGGAGGTGGCACCCCATTAACTCCCAGCGACACCATCACGTCTGGCAGCAGCCACAGCTCAACTCCTCAACCACATTTCATTCCTCCACCCCTGGAGCAGGATACAAACGGTTGACAAGACAGGAGACCTTTGTGCCACCACATACGCACTCGCCGCTGCTGCCAGAGGCACCTCCATCAGCGCGGGCACCGACGGGACAAAGACCAGCAGGCTCTTGTTAATTGGTCCCGCGGAACCCACCACGCCGAGGGCAGCTGGCCGGGTCCTTTGGCAGCGTACCCTGCCTGCAGAGCTCCCTTCGCCCATCCTTGAGCCAGCTGTAATTAAACTCGGGCACGAGCTCCTAGACAATAACCAGAGGCGACACAATAGAAATCACAAAGCCACCAGCCCAGACACCTCCCGCTCCTCTCCCTGGCCTCCCTGCAGCCGCCTTCGCCCGATCGACTCGCACCAAACCCCAGCGCGCGCGGGGAGAGCGTTTCCTTAAAGAGCATTTGCCGTTTCACAGGAACCCAGCAGCGCGAGGCGAACGTAAGCCTGCGATTAGCGAAAAGCGGAATCTGGGCCATCTGATGTTTTAAACTCACTTATTAATTCAGCTGCGGCTGGTAAAAGCACAACTCAAAAAAAAAAAATAAAAACCATGTGAATTCAAAGCACCGGTTCCCCGTCTCATCCACCCGCATCGCTTTCCACTGCAGTGCAGTTAATTAAATGCTTCTCTGTATAAATCCACTTTCCCCTGAAGTCTCATTAGCCAAATTAATATAATGCGTACAGAGCACTTAACCCTTCAAAGGGACTGGGTTTAACAAAGCCTGGCTTTACCCGGCAGCTGAAGCATCCCTCTAACCCGTTCAGAAATGAGAAACAACTCGCTATGACAAAGCGACCACAGCAGAATCATTCCACACCACATCCCACGGTACCTCCAAGTCTCCGGAATCACACGGAACGTAAAGCAGAGGGAACACGCTCACGGTGAAACCCGCGGCGAAGGCTGAGTCAGGCCCCTTCGGGAACAGCCACCGACGGCCCCCTTTGCCGTGACACAAGTCAAAGCGAACCCAGAAAGATCCCCCTGGATCTGCCCAGCCACCCGAGCAGCCAGCCAGGGTGTCAAAACCTCCTCCTGCCCTTGGGTTACGCTAACGGGTCACTCGTCTCCTCTTGGCACCAACCACCCAGCTGAGCTACGGAGGCTGAAACGTGCCTCCCATCACCACCTCCAGCCCCAACCCCTCTGGACAACGCTCCCCATTACACCAGACTCAGAGGTCACATCTCAACAGCACATGAAACACACGGCAAAAATACGAATTTTGTCTACAAACACCAACTTCTAGAAGAAAAGGCATCTCGGGAGTCTCTCCTCCCCACTTCGCCCCCCTCGTTACCAGCAACATCCACAATCGCTCCCGTTTACAATGAGCAGCTTCATCTAAACGCTTACACCAGCGTCCCGCAAACTCCGAGAGCTTTGCCGAACCATTGGCTTGGCTTTGCCCATCAACACACACCAATAACCGCTATTACTCGGGGTCAAAGCAGCATTAATCCAAGCAGTTCACCACGGCCAAGTCCCAGCTCTAGCTCGCCGAGCCGAGAACCTGCGGTTTCACGCCAGGTAGGCAGAGAAACCCCCCGTTCACCCCCAGGAGCCCCCAAAGCAAACCCATGGAAGAGTTTGGTTCTTCGCCCGCCGGCGCCGACGGGAGCAGCACGTTGAGCAAAGCAAACACATTAGTCAAAGTTAGTAGAGAACCAAGGAAAAAAAAAAAAAAGGTGAACAACAAAACCATCTTGTTTCACATTACAATTCAGTCCAACCTCTTCAACCCCCTTACCTGAGGGAGGGATTTACACAGCTCTTTGCCCCGGGAACAGGCAGCTGGCAGAGCACAACCGTGGCATCCTCGCGGTGAGAGGCACCCGCAGCCCAGCACGGGGTTCCTCATCCACGGGAGGTTAAAGGGTGTCAAGGCAATGAGGGCAAACTTGCATTTCAAGGTGTCTTCATCTGCACATCACATTAATTCTAACAGCCCGAGAGGGTGCTGAAGCCAACGATGCAGCAGTGTCAGCTTCCTCTTGACGTCTGCGGTTGTCAAATGCGCCCCGAAGTCTCCTGCAGCCACCGTGGAGTTGGACTCCTGCACTGGAACCGCCTTCCACACAGCTCAGGAGCCCCCAGGTAACAGGAGAACGCAGCAACCACAGCACACAACATTTTCGGGCCGCCTCCATTACTTTTTTTTTTTTTCCTCTCCTCTCACCATCTGTACTACACAGGGAGGCGACCGCAAGAGCGAACGCGCAGCCGGACCTGGGGCGCGAGCAGGGTGCATGCACATCCGAGGCGTGTGGAACCGTTTGCTTCAAACACCGGTCAAAAATAAGGCACTGAGAACACCAACGCAAAGGTTTTAAATTACCAACTCTCGCGCTCAGGAACTCTTCATCCATTCAGCACTAAACCCATAACCGCTGCGAAGCCCCTGGAGATGGAGGAGCGCCTCGCGCATGGCAGGACAGGCTTTATTACCAGCATTTAACCCGCTTTTAAGGGCTCATTTCTCTTTTTTTCTTTTGGCAATTTGGTGCCAATGTTTACGTGCAAGATTCAAAGCAATTTCAAACTTTTTCTTCAAACTTAAAAAGGAAAATAATCACAACTAAAGCCAAACGCGCTGGGTGAACAAAACAAATCAGAAAACTTAAAGATTCAGGAACTCCAGCTCTTCCAAACCAGCGAAGCCCCAGACTTGGCCACCGTTCCGAGACCCAGGGCGGTGCGTCCCCGCTTCTTGCATGCCAGCGCCGGCACCGCTGCCTCGGCCAGGTGAGGAGGAAAGCAGCAAGCGACCCCCTTTTTTTCGCTGCCAACCAAGGGGGTGCCACGGCAAGAACAATCAACTAGATTTTCTTCTGGTTTGGTACAACAGGCCGGTCAACGCGAAAAGTGTGTCGGTTCTCCCTGCGTCTTGCTCAAGACCCACAACTATCGGCTCGAGCGCTGAGCGGCAGCAGCAGCGCGGAACCCCTCCGCCGCAACCAAAAGGGGTCAAAACGTTTGTCGTCAATTCACTTCCAGGCAGAAAAACCATTTTCCTCAAAAGAAACAATTTATTTAGAATGAAACAAAATCAGCTCAACTGTGAGCGCATGTTTGAGTGACAGCTACGTTCAAGCTGTGTGAGCCATAAAAAGGGTATTCCTTTACTTTTCCAGCAATCTTGTGTACACAGCACAAAGCAAAGAGGTCATTTTTTTTTTTTCCACTTAAAACACGGGCATTGGCATCACAATAGCAGATACACAACTTTTTTTTAAAGCTGCCATTTTAGTAAAATGCACAAATACTAAACAGATAAGCTTTCTTCCATCGAGAGGCCCCTGGAAAATCCACATAAGCCACAGCTTCTCTTCCCAAAGGTCCATTAGAGCTCGGTATCCCATGCGGTTGTCTTCTGCAGTCCACCAGCTTTGCTTGCAGGAGGAAAGAAAATGTTATTTCCATACAAATGTACACAACAGATTATTTGTTCGGGTGCTTTTTTTCCCCCTCCCTACATTATACAGATGTACATAAAGAGCTACAAGGCCTTTCTGAATATTCTACTTGGACTTCAAAAAGCACCAACAGCACCCACGGGCACGAAAAACCTTGAAGTCACCTTCTGTGTCGAGATGCACAACGAGCAGCGCGGGGCTTCTTTTTGGACCAAGGTTAAACCAGGCTTATAATTACAGTACTGACTTATTCAACTTGCAGTAACAGTTAATGGGACACGTCGAAATAACGAACCGGGAGAAAAACCAACCGAATTGCTGAGAATTCGGTTGACTTTCCTCAAAAGAATATTCCCTG
Source organism: Bucorvus abyssinicus (assembly GCA_009769605.1). Lineage (NCBI taxonomy): Eukaryota > Metazoa > Chordata > Aves > Bucerotiformes > Bucorvidae > Bucorvus > Bucorvus abyssinicus. The sequence goes on from CM020055.1 coordinate 4,289,071, forward strand.
AAGGCAACGTAGCAACAAAGGTACGAAATGTAGTGTTAGACGTTTCTCTTTTGTTCTCATTTTGCTGCGTCATCCTAACAGCGGACAACTCCGATAGGAAAGGAAAGGTCAAATCAAATCAAAGACACACCTAATCCCATTTAAAATCGGTCCTATCCGAGTCATATTTCTCAATCATCGTTTTCACACCATCGAGACTGCGTCAAGTTGAACCCTCAGTTAAACCACACTCCGAACCATCCCGTCTGCTTTAAGCCTCATACCAAAATCACCTCGTCGTTCGGTTTATAAACCATTGGCAGACCTGTCCTTCGGTGCTATCTGCACAGTCATAAAGGGGGAGACGAAGGGGAAAGAACCCCAAAAGCTCTACAGCCACCCGGCAAGACTCTCTCCCACGCTTGTTTTGGGGGACAGGCGCGGGGCAGCCTCCCCGGGAGCTCTACCCTCAACACTGCTTCACTTTCAGCCAGGAACTATGGGTTTCCAAGCCGTTTTTCCCTGAGTCCTCAGAGGTTTTGAACCTGTCTTCACAATTTGGATTCACTCCTCCTCCCCGTTAATACTTAAGGCCTTTCACCTCAGTTACCATCAACCAGATGGTTCCTCAACCAATGCGCAAAATGTCGAACTCTCTTCTCCGCCCTCCGCAGGGGCCGAGCGAGTCGTCCCCGAAACATTCCAACCCTTTCACATCCTTGTGAAACAGAGAGAGAGGGAAAGATTCATCCAAGGGGCACAGAAAAGCCCCTTCCCTCTCTCTGGGGCGCTCACAAGGATGTGCCGGTCTCTGTAACCCAGGAGCGGGGAGCCTCTGGAGTTGAGGGTAACCTCGGTGCTCGCCGCAGTCCCAGCGAACCGGACAAGAGCCGGGAGCAAACAAAGCCACTGGCCGGCAGCCAAGGGAGTTGCATAAAGTTTCCAATTAAAAAAAAAAAACAAGAAAACAACCAACACACAACTAAAATCTTCAACAAAAGTATGAGTCATTTGAGGTTCTTTCCCCAAAGCACGGCTATGAAATGATTCAGGAAAAGGACATCGTTTTTCCACGCTAATCCAACACGTGACTGAAATACGGGAACATGAGCTGCACACGGCGTCAGGAGAAAGACCGAGCGGCCCGACGCCGAACACGACGAGAGCGCACGAGTCTGCTGCCGCCGCTCTGCTCCGCGCAGCAGCGGGGTCACACGCGGGCTTCTCCTCGTGCTCAGCCCTGGCCAAGACGCGTGCGACTCCTCTGCAGGGCGAAGCAGAGCCCTCGAGCTGCACCAGCCCCTGGGGCAGCGCGGGAATTTGGCGCTGGCAAAAAAGAAACCAAAAACCATTGCCAGTTGACTCTGTTTGGACATTAAGAACCCTCAGAGGGTGGTAAAATCTTTTGCTTACAAGACCAGAGCAGCAACCACAAATAAACCAGATTTCAAGAAGCAGGTACTCCATGAAACAAGGGACCAGAAAACCTGGGGTCAAAGGCAGCCTCGCCTGGTCCTCCCCACCCTCCAGCGCAGCAGTTTTGGCGCGGACGAGCCCGCGGCAGGTACAACCACAAGCTCTTTTACGGGGAAAACTGGAAGCGCACCTTGGATGCTCCTTCCCAAAGGCTTCCCGCATCCAGTTTGCTTTGACAAGCCGTGATGACCCCAAGTTTTCCGGATTTTAAAAACAGGTGCCTGCTGCCTATCAGTGTAACAAACGCCGTTCTCACAGCAAGTTCAAGTGTTGAACACAAACATTAGTGCTTCTTTTTTTTTTTTTTTTTGGTTTTTGGGCAGATTTGAATTTCCAGCGGTTCAAGTTTCCTTCGAATTCAGCGCTCACAAGCGACTCACGTCAGACATGAGGAGAAAACTCGCTCCGAAGGGAGCGAGCAGCAGCGTCGGGACCCGCTGACACCCAGCAGACACCTGTCAGAATTCGAACAGACATTCTCTGCAGTAAGTGGTAAACACACTGTATCCTCTAAAACAAACATTTTTTTGCGTTACCGGGGTCAGCTCGGAAATTTCTCCTTGTTAATAGGAAGAGGAACGGCTGAATTCTGCCCTCTCTTACATTCATGCTGAAGGACAACCCAGAAACGCTGGATTTTCCCCTCAAACGTTTAAGAGCATTAGATGAGGTTTGTACGTTTCTGTTTACAAAGAAAAGGAGCTATAAAACCAAAAGCTGGTTCCAAGATACGCTGCCACGTTCAAGTTCTCAGCTCGCCGCCACGCTGGGGGTACTGAACCTACCCAAACGGGTCGGCTAGAGGAAATCAAAGCCCTCTCTGACAAGTGGGTCAGCAAAGCGGGGCTACAGAAATCCCTCTTTCTGTGACAGCAAGTCACACTTCAGAGCTGCCGTGCCCACAAAATACATTCAGGACATTTCCTCCTTCATTTTACACTTGGTTTTTGTGCTGTGCAAGTTGAAGCACAAACCAACTTGTTGCTGTAGCGGCTGCCCAAGGAGGGTGGCCCGACGGAAGCAGCGTGGCTTTTCCATGGCCCGAGGCTCTGGAAGCGTGACTAAGTGCATGGCTACAGGCTGGGGTTAAGTGCAAGACTACGATTTCGGGGGCTGTAAATAGCTACAGTCAGATTTACGCCCCTGTTCCGAAGGTGGCTGCAGCAGCCCTTCGGTTGTTCCACAAAACAACAGGGATTTCGATCCCTTCTTCCCTCCTGAGCAGCTGAAGAAAAGTGCCCAAAGGGAAAAAAAACTATGAGAAAATTAACTCAGTTCTTTGCGGGGGGGGCGGGAAAAGTCAAACTGTTTTCTCCTGGAATGACAGGAATAAGAGCACAAACGGCGGCACCTCGAGGGGGTTTTAATACTTTTCCAAGATGCTAAAACCACTTTCCTCCAGCTAAACCTCATGTAATGCCCCTGCGCTATGCCCGAGCAGACAGCAGTTTCTTGCTATTAACAAAGAGGTAAAACGTTAATGAGAACTTGCATGTAATTAAATTATCACAGAATTAAAACCATCCCTGGAGAGAGGCACATGCTCAGAGTTTGCACCGTGGAACCAGACCCCACTGTACCTGCGGCAGTTTGAAAACACCAGAAAAAAAAAAGGCAGTAAACCCCCAAAAAACCACAATATAACTGAAGTGATTCTTAAAGCACCTCGTTTCCCACATTCCAGAGCAAGCACAAAGACATCCACGGTTTGTAACACGGTCCTCAGCTCTTGACCACCCACTGTCGCTGCTACAAACCCAAAGCGCAGGGATGGGATACAACAGAATTTGGAGAAATACCTGTTAAAACGCACGCTGGGTGCCTGCAGCCGGGGGGGCCGGCTGCAACCCCCACAACACCCACTAAGCTGTGCCCTGGACCCGGGAGCTGCTGCTGCTCAGCCGAAAGAACATCACCCTCGAGCCACGCAGCTCACGGGGAACCCGTGGGGCTCCCGAAGGAGGGGACAGCGCGGGCCGAAGGGCCGGCACAGAATTTCAGGGACTCAGAAATGGAGCTGACACCACTTTTTCCATCAAAACTACTGAGGGCTTTAAATCTGGTCTTTTAGGTTTGTAACTATCGAGGATGAGCTGTTGAACTTGCTTTAAAACACATGAAATGAAAAAAGGACACGAATCAAAATTAAGAAAATGGGAGTTTGCTCTTTTTTTCCCCCCCTCCCTTCCCCAGTATTTTTTTCTTTTTTTTTTCCTTTTTTTTTTTTTGTAAATCAAAGCAGGCCTGGCCTCCCTGCTACCCCCACTGACGGGGGCCTCTCAAAATCTAGTCACGCTAACGGCTAACCAACCTCTCTGGCTTCTAACTTTATAGAAAAATGTAGTAACAGGAAAAAAAGGAAAAAAAAAAACAAACGGGCAGGGAAAGTCACCTACAAACAAAGACCTAAATTTAAAATAACGCCGGGGCTGGCTAAGGCTGTATCCCATAGCACCTGGCACACGCTGGAGGGGCTGCGTGGAGGAGGAGGAGGAGGCAGGGACAGAGAACACGAGGGCCTTAGGAGGCCCCGCGGACAATGATCATGACCAGATAGTCGTCCTCTGATTTGGCCAGCGCCTTGGCTGTGGAGTCCAGGAACTGCTGGGAGAAATCGCAGGGCGGGAAGGCGTGCAGCACCCCGCTGTTCTCCTTGTCTTTGTTCCCCCCCACGGGGAGGCTGATCACCCCAGCAGCCTGCTTTTGCTTTAGGTACGACACCAGATTCCTGAGGGGCCTCTGGGTGGAGGTGGTGGCGGCCTCGGCAGCTCCGGCTGCGGAGCGGTTGTCTGATGCGCCCGGCACAGCCAAAAGGATGGCGTAGCCGTTGGGGCCCGCCACTTTGATGCGACGATTGACCTCGTCCAGCTTGGGCTGGTCCAGACGAAGACGTTGGGTGATCTTGAGCTGAGCTACTTTCCCCCCAGTCGCTCCCTCCACGAGGAGACTGCTGGCAACACCCAGGTCCCCCTGAAGCAGATGCATATTGGACGGGAAGTTGCTGTTCTTCAGCAGGAGCATCCCCTGCCAAGCCAAGCACAGCTTGGGGGCTCCCCCGGCTTGCGATGCTCCGTCCTGCTGCTGTTTCTGAGGAGGAGGTTTGAGGCGGGAGCCTCCACCGCCTCCCTCCACCGCCCGCTCATCCTTTTTGGCTGGACTTTTGCACTCCTGCGCGGCGGCCACTGCAGAAGCGCGATGCTTCCGCTCCCGCTCGGCGGAATTCTTGTGGTCGCGTTTTTCGTTCTGGCCCCGCTCCAGGCTGCCCCTGCGTGACTCCCGGACAGGCGAAGGCCGCTCCAAGAGGAGCAAACGGGAGGACGAGCGCTCGGGGTCACTGCTGTACCGCTCCCTCCCTCCAAGGAGCTCGGGGCTGCGGTCCGGAGGAGAGGTTGTGGTTAAACAGTGACGCTTACGGGAGGAAGAGGAGCGCTCGCTGTCTGGAGAGCGGTCCAAGTGCCGGCCTCCATCCTCTGCCAGCCTCCGTTTCCTAGGCTGATCCCTACTGCTAGTGCCCAATTCCCTCTCCCCTCGGTCCCGCTCCAAGGACCAACCATCCCGGCGCCGCTCGAGGCTTTCCAGGGGGTCGTAGGCAGCTGCCCGGTTACTCCTATCCCGTACAGGGGGTGGGGGGGGCACCCACTCTGTCTCAGGATAAAGGTCTCTGTCGCGGTCTCTATAGAGCAACGGTGGCGTCCTATCCCGGGCCCCCCGAAGAGGATCAGGTGGGGCTCCCCGGTGAGCCCCAAAAGCAGCCGCCTCTGCCACAATCTCGTAATGAACCGGGGGTGGCAAGGACAGGGGCTGCAGGTAGGGCTGCTGGTACCGATGCTCAGTGTCGGCAAAGTCTACGCGGAGCCGGCGATCGGGCCCCCCCAAAGGAAAACCACGCATGTGGGTGCACGCCGCCTGCGCTGCGTCCAAGCTCTCGTACTGAATATAGGCCCACGAATCACCTTTGCGGTAATCGATGGTGCGAATGGTGCCAAACCGATCAAACTCCCTGGCCAGGGCAGCCAGGGGCACCCAGGGCCCGAGGCCACCCACCCAGAGCCTGGTAGTCGGAGTGGCTTTACCATACCCAATCTTGATGGGGTTGCGCAGAAGCACCTTTCCTGACATGGCCAACTTGGCCCGATGCGCCATGTCCAGGTTTTCAAATTTAAGAAACCCGTACGTGCTGGTTTGCCCGCGCCCCGGCCTTTTGATGTCCACCTCCGTAATGACCCCAAAACGGTCAAAAGCTCGGCGTAAATCTGTCTCGCTCACGGTGATGTCCAGGTTGCCCAGGAACAATGTGCGGTTGGCTCGCTGGTCATCCTCGGGGCTGATCTCCTCCTCGCCGGCGGCTCCAGCACCCCCTCCTCCTCCACGGAAGCCCCCGGCAGCGGCCACACTGGCCACCCGCTCCAGCCCATAGGCCGGCCGCACTCGCGCTTCGTAGAAACCCCCGTAGTCCCTCTCCCTCTCCAACTCCCTGGGCAGAGGGGGCGGAGGCGGCAAGCGGCCCAGGGCGAGCTGCTGCAGCCGGTAGTCTCGATAACCCAGTGCCCCACCGCTCCCAGCGGGTGACAAGGCCCTCTGCGTTGCCCCAGCCGGAGGGTGCCGGACAGCCGCTGCCGCCGCGGCTGCTACCCCTACAGCTGCCGTGCCGTAGGGAGACTCCTTGTCCAGCAACGCCGGGGAACGGCTGCTGCGTCGTCGGCTGCTCCCTCCGCTGCTCCCGACGTAGACGGCCTCGATTTTCAGCGGGCGGTTGTAGAGCACAAGGCGGCCCCGGGCGTGCTTAGCAGCACGGGCATCCTCAGGCCGGCGGAAGTTGACAAAGGCCACGCGCTCATCGGCGGCACCAGTGCCGGGCGGGAGGTGGCTGATTTTGACGCTCACGTCACCGAAGCGCTTGAACTCGTGAAAGAGCCCGTCCTCCACCGCCTCGTCGCTCAGCACCGAGCCCAGCTCGCTGATCTTCAGCGTCTTGTACTCCCCGCCGCTGCCCGACTCGGATGAGGAGGAGGACGGGGCCGCTGCCGGTGCCCGGGACTCACCCCCACCGCCGCGGCTGCTGCTGCTCCGCGACGCCTCCGCGGTTTTGCCGCTGCCGTAGCTGTGCCGGCTGCCCCCGCCGCCCGCCGCCGCCGCCGCCCCGGCCTCGTACTCGCGGCTCCCGGCGCGGCTGGCCTTGTCCGGGTGCGGGCCGCGCCGGCTGCTCCCGCTATTGCTCTCGTTGGAGGCTGCCGCTGCCGCCGCTTTCCCGCCGCTACCGTTCGATCCGCCGGAGCCGCTCGGCTTCTTGCTGCTCCGCTCGCCCCGCGCCGACGAGGAGGAGGACGCCGAGTCCTCGCCGCCCCCGCCGCCCCGCGAACGCTTGGCTTTGGCCGGCGAGCGCTCCTTGCCCTTCATGGCGGCGGGCGGCGGGGCCCCCCTCCCGCCCCCGGCCCTGCTCCCGCCGGCGGCCTCACCGACTGACTGACCGCCGCGTTCACGCACCCGCCGCCATCTTGGAAGCCGCGGCGGCAGCGAGCCCCGCCCCCCCGGCGCCCATTGGCCGCTCGGCGCCGGCCCGCCGCCCTCGTTGGCCGCCGAGCGCGTCACCCCTACCCCCTCGCTCTCGCCGGGAGGAAGACCCGCCCATTCCCCCTCTCTGCCCTTTTCGATTGGCTCAGCGGGCTGTCCTTCCGCCGGCCGGCCTCGCGCGCTCGCGAGGAGGGGGCGGGAAGAGCCTCCCACCCGCTCCTCCCTGCCTCGCTCGCTCATTGGACGGTTAGAAAGGGCGCGGCCTTCTGACTGGGGACTCCTCCCTGTCAATCATAGCGGTTCAACCATGGGAGGATTCCCCCTGCTCATTGGCCATTGGGCCGAACCTACGTCCTCCTTCTGATTGGCTTTCATACCTGTCAGTTATAATGGTCCTGCTGCGGCCCCGCCCCGTCCTTCCCCATTGGCCCGCTCACCTAGACGCGGGTTCCCATCGTTCCTCTCAAATTCTCGCGAGCTGCTCTTTCCCCACCCCCTTTCCTCATTGGTCACTGGTAACCTTTCCTTCTCTGCTCTGATTGGCTGAAGTTCACGCCGTTCCCGAAGAGGCGCGGGCTGCTGCCTAAGCTCTAGTCTTCGTTTATCATTGGGTGAGAAAAATCTCCCCAGCTCTTTGATTGGGTGCAGTCATCTAGCTTGAGGATAGGCTGGAGCGGTCGTCCGTCACGGTTGCTCTGACTCTGACTGGTGTCAGCGAAGAAGAGGGCGGTTCCCCAGCAGAGCGGACTCCGCGGCCGCGGGGGAGGTGTCAGAGCGCGCTGGGCTGCGGCGCGGTGCGGCGCGGCGCGGCGGACGTGCTGGCCGGGACGGGGGAGCGGCCGGGGAATAAAAGCCACCGGGCTGGGCTGGGGCTGAACGTAACTCGGGAAGGGCGGAGGGGGAAAGGAGAGCGAGTCCAGGCGGGTTGCGGCAGCTCGTCCCGCAGTCGGTGCCCGCTCTGCCCACCGCCTGTTTCCTGCGGCGTGTCCGCAGCAGGAAACGCAGGGCACCCGCTCCCGGTGCGGCTGTGGGAGCCCCCGGCGTGCCGGGGACAGCCCCGAGGCCCGGCCCCTCGCTCCTGGGCGAGGGAGCGTGGGGAGGAGCGGCGGGAGCCGGGCCGGGCGACAGAAGCGGCACAGAAAGTCCCCCGTTACGGTGATAGGTCGTTAGGGACGGTTCTCATCGGTCAGGGGCTGGAGCTCGGCAGGCGGTTAGGGGTGGGAAAGGACAGCTCTGGTGTGGGGCTTGGCCGGGCCTGAGGTTGGAGCTGCTGCGGCCTCCAGGCCGGGGACACCCCGTCCCCGCGGACCGGGAGGGATCCGGCTCCAGGGGCCCTTGGGCTCTTGCTCCGCTTTGCCCCCCGTGCGCCGCCGCCCCCCCCCAGCTCTGTCTGTAGGAGGCAAAAAAGGCTCAAAGGATGAGAAAGCTGCTGCAGGGGTGAACCGCGGTGGAAGTGCTGCCCCTGCATCCCGCTATCCCATAAACCACCGCCCCCAACCCCTAATTTCACACCCCGGGAGGATTTTCCCTTCTCTGCTGCCATCGACACGCATCGAAATCCAGCAGTACCTGAGGAGGGAAAAAAAAAAAAACAACAACCCAAGCAGCCCTGCAGCCACACTGCAGCAGGAAAAACTCCACTTAAGCAGCGCCGCTACGGCCCCCCTGAGCCGTGTTTTATAACCACAGCCTCGGCGGCTGGAAAGCGGAGCAGAAAGCGCAGCGTTCCCTCGCCTCGCTGTGTCACCCCCTGGAAGTCGGATCGCTCCCCAGCAACGTCTTCACGTGGCCGAGGGAGAATCGAATCCGATTTTTCAATCGTGGTCCATCAGGCTGTCGCATCGTCTCCTGACAGAGACGGTGCACGGAGGCTCCCGAAATTGTGGGTGGGTTTTCAGTGGTGGGGGAAAGAGCTGAGAGCTAAATATAGCCCTCAGAGCGATAAAAATTGTGTCTGAAATACATGTTGAGCCTCTGAGAACGGGGTAACGAGGCTGAGTTAAACTAACGGGCGTTATCGGAGACGGGCCCGCACCGAGACGGGCGCTTGGCTCACGCGGGTGTAATTATTGTAAAGGACATGGGAGACAGATCCAATTAGGTGGACACGGATAGTCCCGGGGAAGCGAGACGAAGGGACGTGCGGGAGGGACGGCAGCTCCGGCGCGGAGGAGCCTCGGCCGAGCGAGAGGTGGAGGCTGTCAGCCAGGCTTGTCGCAGCCGCTGCGCTTGCCTGGGGCCAGCCGCTTTCCTGGGGAGACGCGGCTGAAGGAGGAAGCTCAGGGGTTACTGTCTCCCCCTGTAAAGTTGCCCTTTGGTCAAGGTGTTGCTATTGTACAGGAATCTCTCGCTTCCAGGGCCAGAAAGGTTCCTGGAGGCCGGGTTGGAATGGATTGAGGAAGGAGGCCCAGCCCGCTGGCGACCAGAGCATCCCAGTTCACAGTAAAAAAGCACCACTTTAGCCTGGATCAGAGGCACCCGCACCCCGTGCAGGCACCTCCCTCCAGCGTGTCCCACCTCAGAGCACGCAGAAGAGCTGAGGAATCGCAGTAAGAGAAAACTGGGGCGAAAAACCGATTTTGCCATATTTCAGCGTCAGCTTTGAGGTTACATCTGGTAAAACCTGGCTGGGCTCCGCTGGCTGGAGAGGAAATGCATTACTTTAAACAGCCATCGAGGCTTCTCTCCGCCGCGTTCCTAACCGCTTCCTCGTGCTGCGAGAGCGAAAGACAAATGGAAATTCCTCAGCTGACGAGTCAGGGCATAAAAGACACCTTGGGGGAGCGCTGGGCCACATCACCACAGGGATGGCCTCTCCTGAGACCCTTCATCTGATTTCAGGCCTCCTGACTCGCTCCTTCCAAGCGGGGGGACTCGTCTCCTCCTGGATTTTTCCACCTCTGCCCCGGCCGCCGTCGACGCGCGTCTCTGCGGCGCCCGGTTTGGCAGCGCTGGGGCGATTTGGCGGGCGTTCGGGCCCCTGAAACCAGCCCTGGGGAGGATCGCGCTTGGTCAGGTCGTGAGAACCGACCCCGCGCGAGCAGGAATCTCCCCGCGGGCCCAGGTTGGATAAAGAGCGCTCTGCCTGCGCTTACATGTATGTGTATGAATAATTAAGGTGCCAGATGGCCCTTGAGCCCCTGGCCTAGATATAAACATCTAATTACATTTGGTGTCGGTGAGAGTTGGGCATCCAGGTCCCTCTCTGCAGAGCTGAGCTCAGCCCGGGGGATACTTGGGCGTTGCAGAACCAACGAAACTCGCTGTTTTCCTGCAAAAACCATTCTCTGGAGGTTGGTTTTTTTTTTTTTCCAAACTCCATCTGGGGCTGCCCGCAGCGCTCAGCCCAGCGGAGGAGGGGAGGCAAAGACATCCCGAAGCTGAGCCACGCGGAAGGCTCGTGAGCGTCTCAGCTGGGGAGGCAGTTGCTTGTGTACGGTTTTGCCTTCAGACGAGCTGCTTTTTTCTTCCTGGAGATGCGCTTCCATCCCAGCCGGCCATTGGAGACACTGGAAGACATTAGCTTCGCTTAGCCGAGGCCGCAAGAGCCCTCCCGGGACAGGAGCCGCCAGCCCAGAACGAGCTGTCGTGTGCCCTGACCCGGAGAGAAGGCAAAACCTTCCCCAGAACGGCCGCTGCGACTCTCGTGATGATCTCCCAGCCCAGACCTCGCCTTTGGCAGCAGGAAAAAAAAAAAATAAACCCAACCCTGGAGAACATCCACCCTGCGGGATGTCGGTGAGGTTTGGCAGTGAACCACGAGGCAGCTCCCAGTGCCTCGAGGAAAGCCGGGAGCGAGCGGATTTCTTCCTGCCGCCGGGAAAGCGGTGCCCGGTGCTCGCTGGCAGCCTCACGGGGGGACGGGGTCGAGGTCAAGCCACCTCACCCTGCCCTGAGCCTCTCCTGGAGTTAACCTCTGCCTAAAGCCAGGCTCCCTTCGCCCCAGCGCAGCTCTGCTCAGCACCATCCCCGAGGACTTTGGGGTTCCCCGAGCAGGGTCATGCCTGCACCCCATCCCACCCGTCGTCCTTCTCGGAGCATCCTCACAGCAAGCAGCCCCCGGCACCCCGTGGCCTCCTGGGGACCCCAGCCCCGTGCCCCGGGGCTCTGAGCCCCCCTGCCCTCTGTGCCCCCTGCCCGCCCCGCTGCCGGCAGATGGCAATGGCAGCCCATGAATTCCGGGGGCCCGATCCAGCCCACTGGCTGGAGCTGGGCCCTCTGCCCTGGCTCAGCCCCTCCTAACCCCCCTCTGCTCCCTTTTCTTCTCCATTTTGTCTCTTTTTTTCTCCACTGCGTGGGGAGTGCTCGAGTTTAATAAGTAATGAAGGAATTTATGGGGCCATTAGCACAGTAATTGTTCACTTTCCTCCTAATATTCAGAGATTAATGGAGAGGGAAGAATAAACCCCCAAAGAGAGAATTAAGGCAGGATCGGGGTCTAGAATCGCGTTGCAATGCCGCGTCCTTCACCAAAGCCCCGTGTCCTGAGCAGAGCCGGCGGACAGACAGGAATCTGTCACTAGGAAGATCTGAGCACCCAGGGACCCTCTACGCCCTTGGCCTCCTGCCCTTTCCTGCCCCCGGCTGCCCTCCCTGGGGCTCGCCGAGGACAGCCCTGCTCGGGACAGCGATGTCCGTGGAGGCACCTGCTTTTGGGTGCCCACCTCTGGTCCTTCCTGGCATGGCCCTGCGGCTCCCGCCCGAGGAAGCCAAGCAGCACCCTAGGAAGCTGCGTCCATCCACGGAGGTTTGGCTCGGCCCCATCTCCAGCCCATCTGCCCCCTGCAAGCTGGTGCCTTTGCCTTCCAACCGCTCCCTGCGCTCCGAGGAGCCCCGTTTTACATCCTGCTCCGCTCAGAGACCCCGTCACCGAGAGGCAGTGATCTGGTCCAGCGTCACTCTGTGCCTCGGTTCCTCTCCCTCCTCGGGAGGAACATGAAACGGTCCTCTCAAGCGTTGCCCAGGAGGACTCAGCTGAGCGGAGACAGACCGGCTCCGGCAGCCAGGCGCCTTTAAACACCGGAGCCTCCGCTCGAGCCATCGCCGTGTCACCGCACGGGGACACGCTGGGACATGATGAACGAGCGCCGCAGCGAGCCGGGTCTTGCCGGGCAGACAGCAAACAGGTGGCAGCTCCGGAGGACGGGGATGTCACACAACCACGGGGCCCCAAAATGACCCGAAGAGCCGAGACGTGGCTTGGTCTCAGCTGGGGCTCTTGGGTGCTTTTGGTGGAGGAGGATTCTCCGTGGTTGGGCAGAGAGAGGGAATGGGGGGGGAGACACCCCCCAGCCCTGCTCAGAGCTGTACCATCACACCGAGTGTGACGTGTTTGCAGGGTGAGCGGCTCTCGCTCCAAGGGTGAGGCAGCACCAAGGGCTGTGCAAAGTCAGCCAGCCGCACTGGTGCGGGGCGCAAGGACCCGGACCCTTTCCCCATGTGGAAGAAACCTCATGCCGCTCCTCCACCCTCCTGAGGATCAGGACCTTCTTCCTGCCGTGCCAAATGCTGTCACAATAACACACGAGTCCCCCAGCTCCCTTGAGGCTCCAGGCTGGCGTGTGTCACGTCTCGCAGCTCTTCCCCGTGACGTGCTCCAGCCGCAGTGGGAGCGGATGGCATCGCGCCGAGCAGCACGTCCTCTCCTGTCCCATCGGGGCGTCTTTGCCTGCAGCCCTCGAGGAGAAAAGGCCAAATCTTGATGACACCTTCCTAAGTGAAAAAGGCGTTGGGATGAAATGCAGGTGAGGAGCTTGGGATGTGCCTGGAACCCCTCCACACGTGCTGACCACAAACATCTGGAGATTTTCCCTAGTCATCCCCCTTCCCCACCTTGGCAGCCTGATGCTGGTTTCTCCTCCCTGTCACCCATGCAGAAATTCCCATCATCTCTTAACCAGCTCCAGTGCCTCAGTTTCCCCACACTGTGGGTTTTCAGAGAGGGGTGGGGATGGATGATGCCTCCACCAAGCACCAAATGCCCCCCAGCATCTCTCAGCTCAGGAAGCCCAGCACGTTCATCGTGTCGCTAGCGGGAGGGAAAGACGACAATTAAAACAAGTCAGAGGCTGGCAGCTCCATTTGTCATCTTGAGGTGAACAGTTACAAACTGGGCAGGGTGGGAACTCGGGCAGGAGATGATCGATAAAGCCCACAGGTCTGTAAGGAGACACCCAGCAACCTTCAGCTGGGGCTTCAAAGTCAAAACCCTGCCTGACTTTGCCTCACCGGGCTGGAGGAAGGAACATGCGGGTTCAGCTCCCTTGAGCTCTTGGGTTTCCACGCTGACAGCCCTGGGTAAGGTTTTGCTGCTCAAGGAGACCCTTCTCCAGGGCGTAACGGGATCCTCCGCACCACGGAGGAATGGTGAATAATTCATGGGCTCTGGCTGATCCCGCAGCTTCTGGGGCAGAGCTGGGACCTGGACAACCAGGGCTGCTCTGGGACAGGGTCTTTAGCCCAGGATGCTCCTAGGAACAAGGGGATCTTCTTACTCCTAAAGGACTGGGAGCCTTCGCAGGACAAGGATCCAAGCCGAGCTGTCTTCACACAGGCAGGGGGACCAGCACGGGTTATTCCCAAAGGAGGAAAACCATGATGGAGGGGATGGTGGCACCACAAAGCTGCCACATGCAGGCTTGGCGAGAGCCCGTAGGGTCTCTGGACGTTGCATTGCCAGCCCTGCCCCATCAGCAGGAGCCCTGGGACCTCGATGGAAAAAGACATTGGTTTAGAGACCCAAAAGGCTCAACACATGGCTTTAGGCAGCATGGGGGCAGTTCACGAGCACGGGAGGGTGGCCAAGACCAACCCCGCAGCCTCCTGCCCCGGGCATGGGGTGGGATCTCCCCCATCTCCATCCCACGAACCTCCTTCCCCTCTAAGCTGTGCTGTGGGTCTTTATCCAAAACCACCCCGCACCTTTGGTGCCTGGAGCTCCCTCAGCCGTGGACTATGAATTCTGGCTAAATATATATTTAAGGGAGTCGTGGGGATATTTTTAAATGACCCCTGAAGCTATTTCTGCTTAATTTCCCCTCGCTTTTCCTCCATGTCTCTCCCTGGTCTCCTCCTCCAGAGGACGAGAGCTCATTTTCATCTCTCCTGTCTGGGAGATGGGGTGCCTGGCTGGCTGAGGACAAAAAAAACACCGGTCCAAAAAAGAGCAGACGCAGCTGAGCAAGAATAGCAGCCAGGGCCAGCCCGGGGCAGAGCACGGCGGGGTCCATCCCCCTCCCTGCTTCAGGGTGCTGCTCATCACCAGCCAAGAGCAAACCAGGGGGAAATATTCCCCTCTGCAGCCCTGCCCAGGCACTCACCAGGGTGTTTAGCCCTGCTATAATCTAAATTAGATTAACCCTACATGTTCTGGACAAGATGTTCTCACGGTCCTGAGGTTTTGGGCCAGTCTTTGGTCCCTGCTCAAAAAAAAAAAAAAGGAAAGAAACAGCCCCAAAATCATCTTGCTTTCCATCCCAGGGTCAAACCATTTCACTGCTTTACAGCTCCATTTCCGCACTGACACCCGTGGATAATCGCCCATCCCCGGAGCTCATAAGGCCCCGTTGGCTCCCGGCCACGCGCGGACCCCGCACCTGGAAGAGGTTATTTCCACAGCAGCCCTCGGGGGAACACGTGTGGGGTTATTCCACCTAAACACTGCCAGGAGAGGAAAACCAATGAGTGGAGAACCCAAGTCTTTGCTGCTGAGGAGAAACCGGGTCGTTGGCTTAACCCTTTCATCCCCACCGCGGTCTCCTACGCCATCCTCTGCCTGCCGATGCCCTTGAGAAGCCGCTGTTGTTCATCTTGAGCCATCGGCTCATTCGTCTTCCCCGCGGGAGTGATTTGCCCTTCAGGCTCTGCCCCTCACCCTTCCCATCCATCCTTTTCACGGCGATTAATTCCTGGCACTAAGCTCCGTTTCTGCGGCCATCTTCCCCCACCCCACAGCAGACCCCACCTCATCCTGACCGCTTTAGTTTGGGCGTGGGGATTTTGTCTGACTTCTTTGGTGGGTTGAGTGGGAAGCAGCAGGATCACCGGGAAAAGCCTCCTTGCTTCTCTTCCGTGACTTTCCATCCCTGCCTTCCCTCCAAAATTTCCTCACCTGCACCTTTAGCTTTTATTTGTGGCACTTCCCTGGCTGCTCAGACACCTCCGACCCTTGCGGAGCACCGACTCACTGAGATCCCTCAGAAAATACAGATGAGACCCCAGAAAACAGGGATCCTGGGGACAGACTGGATCCCTGCCAAGGTCCCACCTCCCAGGGAGCTCCCCCAGCCCCTTGGTCCCAGGGCAGGATTTTAACCTACGTCTGCATCACCCTGGGTGATCAGCCCCAGCGTTTCACCAGGAGATTTAACCAGCAGGGTCCAGCCTGGATTTCCCACCCGGGCTCCTCCAAAGTGTCCCACAAGGCAAGTGGAGCAGCACAGACACCGGAGCGAACACATGGCAGAGCCTGAGGACACTCAGAGCTTCGGTTCCGCTCCAAATCTCTCCAGAAAGCTTTCAGACACCTTAGCTACCCCAGGGTAGACGCTGCTGGCAATCAGGTTACCGACACTCTGCCGAGACGCAATAACCACCGCCGACACGCTCGGGGCATTCACAGCAAACAGAATTGCATGAGCTGCCGCAGCCCCGTCCTCCCTGGGAGCTCACGACACGTTCGGGGTTTGGCACTGAGGTGGTTTCTCACACCTCAGATGCAGGCTGGAGCTGCTGTGACTATTTTCTTCTTAGGGAAAAAATCTCCCCAAATTCTGGCTGGGAGACAGGACAGAGGCGCTGAGGGCAAAGGAAACGGCGTGAATCCCTGTAAAACTTCTCAGCCAAGGTCCTTGGAAAGCCCTGTTGCCCATTCAGTCCTGGAGGTGCTCCATCAACTCCTGCATTTGTATTTCAGTGCAGGACGGATCCGGGATCCTTCTCTGTTAGGGGCTCAGCAGCACCCAAGTGCTACAGCCCAACATTGACACCAAGTACAGATGGGGCGAGATGCCCTGGAACGCCTCTAAGAGGGG
Organism: Bucorvus abyssinicus; assembly: GCA_009769605.1. Taxonomy (NCBI): domain Eukaryota; kingdom Metazoa; phylum Chordata; class Aves; order Bucerotiformes; family Bucorvidae; genus Bucorvus; species Bucorvus abyssinicus. The sequence goes on from CM020055.1 coordinate 4,305,069, forward strand.
GAACCTGACCCCAGGAGACCACCAAGACATGGAGAGGAGACCCTACGGCTTCTGAAAACATTTTACCCAGTGGGAAAAGATCTAACCCCCTTCCTCACCTCCACAAAAGGCTGCCAAGAGCTTCTGCAAAGCTACTTGCTTACAAATGCTCCTGGGGCAGGTCCAGGACTCCCTGAGCTGCTGTGAGCCAGACCCGGGCTCATGGCACAGCACAGACCCCACTGCCACTCCCGGCTACCTCTGCGCCTCAAGCAACACGGGTGTGAGAGGCTTCAGCCCCACGTTGCTGCTCCTGGTCCCTCTGGTGGCTCCAGACCCCCCATCCTGGGTCCTTTTCTTTCTCCAAGCCGTGGCATCATGGCAAGAGCTCTTATTGCCTGGGCAGGCGCTGCCGCCCGGAAAAGGTCTCCCAAGGACACAAGCCAAGGAAAGTCACACCACACTCAGCTTGATTAAATGGATGAGAGACCGGTTCCTAACCGTCCAAGGCCAGCGGAGCAGGGCTGTGACCTTCCCAGGTGACTGGCTCCAGTTTGCCTGGGGAGGCAGAAGGCGAGCTGACACCCACCTCCATGGGAGCCCCATTTTCCCCAGGTCCAAGGCCAGGGGTGCAGCCCTGCAGCGCTCTCCCTCTCCCCCCAGCTCCTCTGGCCGCTGTCCCCACGGGGAGGCAGGCAGCAGCTAAGATAATTTACCATGTAATGTGGGCAGATGGCTTAATTTAAACAAAATCAGAGAGGAGGGAAGCCAGGCTGTGTGTGTCTTGATGAGTTCAGCCTGTTCTCCCATCTCTCCCCCTCCCCACACCACCCTGCTCCAGCAGCAGGTAAGGTCCCCACATTGCCTGGGGCACAGCAGTGCCCTGCTGCAGGGCTAGACCCAGCCCCAAAGGCTCCTCAGGTCCTTTCTCCTCCCCAAGCTTCGCTGTGCAGAAGGGAGAAAAGAAAATATCCAGGCACAGCAAAAACTCCAGCCCCTGCTAAGCCCCTTTGCAACTCACTTTGGTCTTCAGAGGCTCTTGAGATGTTCACCTTGGCAGGGGTGGGTTGACCGATGACAGGTACTGGCATGGTTGGAGGTGGTGGCAGGGTCACCCAGCGGTGCTGTGCCCCAAGGGCTGTTCTGCCAGCGATGGAGAGAGGGGCTGAGGTGGGCAGAGTTAAGGGGAAACCTGCTGGGGTGGGAGGTGGGTGCAAGGATGGTGCTGAGCAGGCAAAGGGAAGGATAAAGACCAAAGAGACTGCAGCACCGGTGCTGTAGCAAGCTAAATCCATTCCTCCTCCTGTCCTGCTCCTTGGGGATGTCCCAGCAATCACGGTGCTCACTAATCCCTTCTTAAACTCCCCTCCAAGCTGTGCTCCCCAGACTCTCTGCCTGCACCTGAGGCTTCATCACGCTTCCAGCTTTTCCCTGTCTCGAGGTCGTCCCCCGTCTCAGGGCACCTCCTGGCTCTTGCCTTCCACCCAAAACCAAAACCTGCTCAGTCTTTAGCCATGCAGGTCCCATTTTATGCCCATCAAGCCCCTTGCACAGCACAGTCCTGCCCCGGCTGGAGTTCCCAGTGCTAAAAAACACCAGTGCCCCCTTGGCCACACTGGTCAGCAGCGGCGGAGGCGGCAGATCTGAGGCGAAACCATCACCAGATGCCCGTGGTGAACACGGAGGATGGTCAGGCTGAGGTATGACCAAGCGTTCAGCACTGCGATACCCTACCCAGGAATTAACCCAGCACGGCTCCCGGCGCTCACGAGGAGAGCGGGCAGCCAGCCCTGGGCGGGCATCGCAGAGCACCTCGGGTTGCCAAGCACCACCATCCCCACCTGCACCAGCAAAGCAACGCTGCGACGGGGGAAAACACCTACAACAACTGCGCTGACCCCCCCGACTTCCAGAACGAACGCGGCAGGCTCTTACCTGCCAAGGGATGGTGCTTTTCCTCTACGTACCCCGTCCCCTCTGCACATAACAAACCCGTCCTGGTTATGCAGAAGGTTTTCATAACAGGTTGCATGGCCGTAGGTGATTGCCTTAAAAAGCTCCCCACCCATGGAGCCGCGCGTTCCTGCCTGTTCCCTCCGCAGTAATAAACGCTAATAACGAGGCTTTAGTACCACGCAGCATTTTATGGCCTGTCTAAGGCAGGAAGTCAAAGTTACTGAACACAACGGTCTCTTCTAGCCATAAAAATAAGCATAATCCAAAGAAAAGAGACAAAGGGGCCTTTGGAGCTGGCAGAGCCCGCTGGCAGCCTTGACGTGGGATAGCAAAGCTGTGTCTGGGAGTTAAATGATGTGCCCGAGGTTAAAAAGTGCATCGGTGGCAGAACCGGTGGTGCCCATTTGCTCCTCTCCCACCCATGACCAGGAGCCTGGCTCGGGCCAAATGCGGCTGGATTATTCCCATCTCCCCCCAGCAATCTTCTCCCCCTTTCGACTAATTAGACCCACCCACACCCCAACCCAGCGGGTTCCCAGCCTGATTGCGGAGCTCTGCCAAGGCTGGGGGTCTTGGGAAGCTGCTTGGAGCCTTATCAGCATGAAACAGCCGCTTTGCAGTGGGGTGGTGGTTATCAGGGCTGATGGCCAGCCAGGCCAGGTAAAATCCACCCACCTGCATCCTCCACAGGGGAAGTTTGGGGGGAGAAGCCCAGAAGAGGTTTCTTGCACCTGGGGAAGATGCTGATCCCATGGAAGTGCAGCCATCAGCGGGGCGTCGAGGTGCAGCAGGCACTGGGAGCATAAAAGCAACGAGGAAACGTGTGGAAGGGAGCCAGGAGCAAAGGTGATGGTGCTCACTAAGAAGCTGCTCTATTTTCCTTCCTCCTGATGGGGTTTTGAGGAGGACGGGCAGGGACCATGTCCACGAAAGCCAGGAAACCGTCCCTCAACAGCACCAGCAGCATCTTGCCCGCTGTGGAAGTTGGGGATCCCCCACTGCACCTCCTTTGGAATCACCCAGCAGCAAGGAGGGAGACACATGAGCCCTCCTGATTTACACCAGCACTTCAGTTCCCCCCGCACCCTCTTCGCTCCTGCTCAGGCTGCCAGGGCTGTGCTGTCTCTGCAGCAGAGACAACGGGATTAGCATCGATCTGCTGAGAGCAGTGTCCTCGGCACGGGCTCCACACACTGCCCCGAGCAGCCCAGAGCACCCACCGCCCCCATGGCTCCCTTCTCGCCTCCATCTCCACACCTCTTCCACCCCCCAACCACCAGGCAGATCCTTTTGCAGGGTGTCTCGGCCCCACGCTGCCCCAAACGCATCCCAGTGGAGGGTCGAAGAGTCAGTCCCGACCCAAACAGGGAGAGCTCAGAGCTGAGCATCGCCCCGCTCCTGCCAGCTGGGCGTCTTGGGCATGGCTGTTGTAGGACAAAGCTGTTTTCTTATGCAAGAGAGAGGGAAGAGCATCTCTGGGACCAAAATGAGCGGGTTTATCCCCAAAAGGCTGATGGTAACATCTGTGCAACTCCAGAGGGAAATGGGGAGAGGGACTGAATGCCCCGAGCAGACAATTCCCAGGGCACGTGCTGTGGTTTGGGATGGGGAGATGCCTGCAGCCCAGAGAGCTCCTGCATTTAAATTGCTCCTTATAGAAGCCGGGTCCCCGTTGCGGTACCCGGGGGCTGGTATGGAGGGGAAGCGGCAGCACAGCTGCTGGGAACAGCTCGACACGGCTCTGCCGTGCGGCCATCGGCCGCCCCCTGCCACGCCGTCGCCAGCGATTTCAAAGAGCTGCTGGGGAACGGAGGCACCTGAACGTTCTTAATGATGCATGTTCCCCAGCAGCTCTGTGCGGAATGAGAAGCCTTTGAAGTCGGGTTCTCTTTGATTAGACAGTGGACCTGGGGAGAGAAAAGCTTCCCCTCCATACCCGTCCTGCCCCAAAAAGGCTAAATTTAGAAGACAACCCCCCCTGGATTGCAAGCGAGGGGCTGCGGATGCTGCCCGAGAGGAGCAGCCGCCCCACGACCAGGCACTTTTGGCCCACGGTGTCTCCTGATGGGGTTTAGCAGCGGATAGGGGACACCGAGGGGACTCCTCACCCAATTTATACCCATAATTTTCTGGGAGCCCTCGTCCTGCCACACAGAGCCGACATTTCCCCCCCATCACGGCCACAGGCAAGGCCAGAGAAGAGAACCTGCACCTCTCCCTGATCGCTTCCCACGTGCTGCGCTGGAGGGGTTGTGCCAGTTCAGCCCCAGCCTCTTGAAAGGCCGTTCCTCCCCGTAAAATCCTGCCCTGTCGAGCTCATGAGCTCACGCTGGCTTCCCAGGCGCCGGTCAGCTCCGAGGACGCATTTAAACCAGTTACGGGAACGTGACGTCCTTCTCCAAGAGCGATGAGCACTCGGGAAGCACGAAGAGCCTCCAGCTCCAGCTGACTCCCAATTATTCTGCTCAAAAAAAAATGCCACAGAGCAATTTCTGAGCCGTTAATGTCCCATTAAAATCCTCCCGTTAAGCAGAGCTGGCTGGCAGGGAGCTGGGCTGGAAGGAACCCCAGCTCTCCCGTTATGGCAAGTTTTCCAAAATCCACTAGTTATGTCCCTGAATAGTTTCCTTCCACAACCAGCAAGATGGTGTCAGCTGCTTTTTTTACACGAACAGCAGAAAATAACAAAACAGCTGCAAATGGCAGCTATAAATGCAAGGCAGAGGCTGGAGGGGGTTGGTCCCACGGAGGGGGAGAAGGGGGCCACGTTCAAAGGGGACAGTGCTGGCGCTGACCCTACGAGGTGCCGCCGCACCGCTGGGATGCGGTCGACCTTCCCTTTGCTTGCAAACCAGAGGGAAATGGGTTTTATTCCAGCTGGAAGCATCCAGAGCATCCTCACTGCAAGCTGCTCCGGGGGCTTCTCCTTTCTCCCGCGGTCCCCACGCCCAAGGGAGGACGGGACACTCTGCTGCAAACAGGGCTTAAACACAACAGGTTTGTGTCTCCCCCCCATTCCCTGCATCATCCCGGCGGCCCCTCGGTGCTGGGAACGACGCTGCACAAGTCACCCCCTCCCAAAGGAGGGCCACGGGCTCCCCTGGAGGATTTGGGCACGTTACTGAGATAGAGTCAGGAGGTATCTGGAGCTCTGCGATTCGACTGGGGTACCTTTTGTTGGTTTTTTTTCTGCAGGATGTTCCACAAATATCATTTTCTGTGAGCCAAAAGCCAAGATGAAGACTCACTCACCCCAGGAAAAGACAGAAGGAGCAGCCTGGGCCATCAGCAGTGACACGAGGCCGTTCGTTTGCACGGGTTTCTGCAGACACAGGTGAAAAAAACCCCTCGTAACTACTGAACATCAGGCAGGGTTGAGAGCATGCCCTCAGCACATGGTGCCCAAGCCCAGGGACACCCGGATCACATCCAGCATCCCCGCTGAACGGCTGCCCCCAAGCCAAGCAGCGTGGCGGGTGCTGGGGTGTCGGTCCTCTGCTGACCCATGCCAAGCGTTGGCCAAAGCCAAGAGCTGAACCGCGAACCTCAGAGTCCCTCTGGCTGCACCCCCATGGTTCCGTGGGGAAAGACACCACTTCCAAGACGACACAAAACCGAGGGGCTGGGCTGAGATAGGACTTTTTTCTCTTTTATTAGCAAGAACAAGGAAAACAGAGCATTTTCTGAACGCAGCCGGAATAGGAACTAGTCTGCCTAAATCCACCGTGAAGGTAGATGAAATCCCATCGTGTCGGCTGATTCCCAGCCTGGAAAATAACCCGTTGGAGAGGAGCCGTTCCAGGCATGCTGAGTGCAGGCGAGGGATGGAGAGCAGCCTTTAACGAGAGCAGAAGAGGTTTGCCATTAAAAAAAGCCGATGAGAACAGTTTTCAGATCAAAAGAAGCCTTTTGCACAGAAAATATTCTGCTTGGGAAAAAATATTAATCAATCAGGCTGAGAAATGCTGCAGTAAAAAATCATTTTGTTGGGTACAGGTTCTCAGCTTGGCTTTCGCTCGGAGGACACAGGGGTTTAAACGTCCATTCCTCTTTTGAAGAAAATGCCTCGGAGAAACCCAAGAAGTTTTGCTGCAGATGGAGTTTCATTTTCTGTCCCTGAGGTGAAGGATGGGAAAGCATAAACTCGAAAAACCGAGTCGATTTGTTCAACCATGGCTGCTCGACTGCTTTGAAAAATCAAAATACCAAACCCCATCACAGAGAATGTGGCTTTGAGGTACCCGATTGCATCAGGGGGTTGGTGGCTCATGTCTGTCTCTGGCCTTCTAGCAAAATCTCCGCTCCACCTCCCCGTGAATCCTGCTGTGGGGTGAGATCTCACCAGGACCTCTGGATTTGGGGAACCCTTCTGCTCCCAGAAGCAGCTCATCCCTCCAGAGGTGATCCATCCCAGCCCTGCCCAGAAGCTGCACCATGTTACCCGTCATCCGTGGATCTGTCCCCACAGATCCAGCAGCCCCATGCAAGGAGGCAGTGACGGGGCTGGAAAGCAACTGGGAGGAAATATCTTGGCTCCAGCTTGATCTCAGCGGGTTCCAGGATGGGGCTTGCTTGGAAAACTCATGACCGAGGCAGGATCTGACCACTGGGGGCCATACGAGCAGAGATCAGCTCCACAGGTTCAACATGCAACCCACATCCCCAACAAAACAACGTCTCCAAGGGTGCCACCGAATGAGGCCGCAGACCAACCATCTTGCAGTTAGATCGTCTCACTGCTCCAGCCCAGGGTATCTCCTGCCCAATCTCCAGTGCCAAAGCGGGAGCGCTGAGTTTTCTGCACCACTAACCCCTGTCCCTCAGCTCCACGTCTACCTCAGGACACTGTCCCAACGTGGGTAAGAGGATCTGTTGATTTAACTCGTTTAATTCCTGGAGATAGGGGGCCAGTTCCTGGTTCCACCATTCCAGGAGAGCAAACCCAAAGCCATCTTCTTGGCACCACGTCGCTCCTTTACACCACAGCAACACACCAAGACCTCGCAGCAGCCTCCACCACTCAAAGCGCATCCAACCCCAAGAAAACCCACCAAAGGGCGTGAGCGACACCGCTCCCACCCAACCACCTTTTAATGGGCTTTTGCGACCTAACGCCCACATCTCCGCTTCCTCGCCTGCATCCCGGGTGAGACCAGACCGGGGTTTACAGCCACCATCCTCCTTCTGGAGCCAGACCACGGCCATCCCTCCCTACCTGCTGCTTTTATTTTTTTACTTTTTTTTTTTTTTTGCAAGGAAAACAGGTTGCCCTGGAGCTCATCTCCATGGAAACTTGGGTTTTTCAGACACTCAATGGAGAGCGCTGGCACGGAGAGGCTTGTGCAGGAATACTGATTCAGCCCCAGCGTCTGTAACACTGACTGCATTTTAATCCCGCTGCGCTCCCCAGCGAGCTAAAAATACCCGGCGCGCTGTCGCCTCCCGAACGCGCGTAAACAGCTTAAAGCAACGCGGTGCTGCCAGAGCAGAAATTCCATGAATCAGCTAAAAAAAAAAAAAAAGAAAAAGGATGGGGGAGGTAACATGGGGTCTCAGCCCTTGTCATGGCATGGGGAGCAGCAGCTCGGTGAGGAAGAGCACATCCCCGCTGCGGGGATGGTGGAGAAGGAGCGGTTGGAGATGGGCACCACGCAGGTCCTCGGGGGTTCGGTTCACCTCTCCACGATGCCCGTTTCCAGGTGCAAAAGCAAGGAAAGGAGGTTCCTCGCGGTGCCCAGCCAGCTGGGAAGAGCGGCGGAGCCATCGGCATGCCAGGCTCAACACGTAGCGCTAACACGGGCCAGGGGACGGAGCCAACTGTCTGCAGCAAGGAGTTTGGGGACAGGCTGGGGAAGGGGTGACCTTGGCTGCCCGCTGGCGAGCCATGACCTGGCGCCGTGCTTTCCCTGCTCGCTCGTATCATCTCTTGGAGAAAAAGATGTCGAGGTCCAGCAAGAGGAGCCACTCCAGGGTGAGGGACATCGGGGCTGTCTGCCCTGCCAGCACCCTCGCTGTGCTTGCAGCCGCCTGTCAGCCCAGCGTTACTGGGACCGTGGCAGGCAAACCAGATCCTGCTCCTCTCTCCAGTTAGCTGGGACTGTCCTCATCTGGCTCCCAGAACCTCTTTTTGCGGGATACACAACCACCTCCTTTTATTTTTTAAAGGCTTTCTCCCTGCAGCACACCCTTCCCTGGGAAGGAACACCCAGATGGGGAAACTGAGGCACGATCCAAACTGGAACAACTCCATGTTTTCCAGCTCGCCCAGCCACGCTGGGAGCCAGGGGTCGGGCATTGCTCTTCACCTCCAAAGCGCTGCAGCCTGCAACACCCCAGCACCCATCACAGACACCCTCCTCCCCCCCATTAGCGCTGCCTCCTAATTAAAAGGCTCCCAAAAGCCCAGGGCAGGGGGACAAACCCACATCCAACCACCTTTGGGGAGGTTCGTCCAACCCAACTGCTGGCTGGAGAGTTGGGGGTTGATTTTTTGGGGGGAAGTTCTGTTTTTACATATTTGCTTTCATCACGGCTGGGGAGGGGAACAACCAGCACTCGAAGGATGCTGCTTGGAACCTTTATTTCCACCAGGAACTGAGGAAGCAGGAGGAAAGTCCCCAGCTCACAGTGGGAGCATCCAGGGTGGGGTCCAAAGCAAGAAAAAGCCAGTTTCCCAGTAAAAACCATTTCACTTGAATTTATCGAGGCTGAGGACAGAAGTTGCTGCAGTTTCTCACTGTTGGCTCCAGCAGGGGAACCTGCACCCCGGGGTCCCTCTGCAGTCCCCAGCCCCCTCAGCACCCCCTCCCAAGCACCTCCCGCGCCAGCCTGGCTTTCTCAGCACGTTACAACAACACAGAGTTGGGAGATGGAAGAAAAAGAACATTTTAGATCACTTGTTGTGGGCTCCAAGAGCTTCCTGCAGCGATGGTGGGATTAAGGCTCTGAGCGGTGGCATAAATCCCTGCACAGCTCAGCCGAAAAAGGGCCGCAGGTCTCACTCATTCCTTGATGGTAAAGAAACACTGTTTGAGGCTGGAGTTATTTGATTTCATCACATTAAGTGCCTGGGAACCGGCCCCGACCCTCCGTGCCAAAACCCCCAGCACAGCCCTATCAAACCAAGAGCCTGGAGCATCACCAGTGGGAAGGGGACGCGCAGGGATGCAGCAGCCATGGACCACTACCACGTTCCGCGGCTATAAATCTCTGGAGGGGTGGAGGTTGTTCACCCCAGCCCCACATCTGGCTCAGCAGCCCACACCGGGGTGCTGGAACAGACCCCAGTGACTTCACTGGGCACTGAAACACCACTGGGGGAAATCCTGAACCCCTTTTTCCAACAGCAAACTGGTTCCAGTTGCTTTGGAGTTGAGCTCTGGTAGAAACAGGGATGTGGGGAATAATTCTGCCGGGAAGTTGGAGAGAGACTGGGCTACACAAGGCTGGGGCTCGGCAGGAGTAAAAAGCTTCATAGTGTCCCACCAACCCCAAACAGAGCAAGGCAGTCCCTTGCACGGCTCCTCTTACCTTCATCATCCCCACTCTAAGGCCACAACCAGCAATGTCAACTGCACTAGAGACTTCAGCAGCCTCCAGAGCTGCTCTGGGGAGGGTTTATAACCTGACCAGTGCTCCCAGCTCCACCTCCTGCAGCACATGGGCAGTGGCAGGCACAGGCAGCCCCAATTAGGGCTGGGATTAGGGCAGGGCAGCACCCGCCTGTCTTTCCACAGGTATCCAGTACCAGGAGATCCACCTGCCTGCCAGCGAGCCTCCCCCTTCCAAAATCCCCCCGGGCGATGCCACAAGCTCCAACCACAGCCCCTAAGATGAGGGTGGTATGAGGCTCAGTCACCCGGAGCGATGCAGCGGAAGCGGAGGTGCCCGCTGCTTGCAGGGCTTTGAGAGAGGGAACGCGGCCACTGGGTTCATATGCACCTGGTGGGAACATGAACTGGTCCCAGTGGTTTGGGATTTCCTGAATCTTGGTGCCTACGTGGCTGTTGGAGAGCTGTCACCCCGCTCGGGTCACTGCAGGGGACCCGATGGACAGACTGTGCTCAGGGCAGCGGCTCCACCCGCTCCCGTTCCCAGGATGGAGATGCAGCACGAAGCTCTGGCTTTGCTCCAGGCTTGTCCCACAGCCCTTTGCTGCCTTCATGCAACATCCTGCCAACGGTCCCTCTTCTTATACCCCCACCCAGCAAATCTGCCTGTCTTAAAGGGGTGATTAAGCGTCTTCACTTAGGAAAGGGGAAACTGAGGCACAGAAGAACCATCCCCAAGCAAACCAACTGCAGAGGAGCCCAACATCCCCATGCAATGACCAGACCCCCCATCCCTTTCCCCACCACCTCCTCCTGAATCAGCACCCTGAAGGGTGGTCTGGCCCTGGGGGGTGTGGGGAGGAAGCCCCTCTCCCAGCCCGGATCCAGCCGCTCGGTTACCCCTGGCATGGCCGCAGTTCCCGGGGAGCTGCTGGCCGGCTGCTGCCGTTCCCCTCCCGGCAGTTACTTCCCTAGATTAAAACCCATGCGCTCATGGCCCTGGCCCAGCGCCACGGGGCCTCTCGCCTGTTTTTACTGACAGCACCAGCTTTCGCTGATTAAAATTCCTTTAAGTGCACCCGATGGCTCATCCCAGCCCCGATGCCAGCGATGCTGTCACTGTCCCCACCCCCCCATATCGGGTCTTTCTGCCCGTGTTCCCTCTCCGCTGCGCATCCTCAGGTGCTGCATGTGCCTCCCTCCTGGCTTGGTCTTTCCTTGGCTTCAAAAATAAAAGAAAAAAGGCAAAAATGCTCCTGGAGAGGGGGGAAAGGGTGGTTTTTATTTGGGAAGCTGGTGTCAGGGTGCTCCGGGCTCTGTCCCCATCCTGTGTCCCCATTCGGCTGGTGCTGGATTTATAGCAAGAAAGATGGAGAGCCAAGAGCCACGGGCCAGGAGGGGAGTCCTGCCAAAAGGATGAATCCAAGCCTTGCCGCTCCAAACAAGCAGCAGCACTAACGACATCCCCGCCGGCCCCGGGCTGGGGCTGCCCACCCACCAGCTGGGATCACCCACCAGCAGGGATGGGATATGGGGAACACTGGGAGCATCCCGCTGCCTGCTGGAGAGCCGGATGCCTGGGTCCAAAACTGGTTTGAATTCCTCTTGGGGACAGTCAAAGCGTCAATAAACCGACCTTCCTGCTCCCCCCTGGGCTTTCTGCTCCCTCTGGGAGCTGGTGCTCCTCCATGTCTGGTCCTGGTGCTTCCCTGCTCAGGGGTCTGTCCTCTCCCATCTCCATCCCCCCACCTGCCACGACCCTCCTGTGTCTCCGTGGTCCATTGGGGAGTTGGGGTGTCCATGGCCATACCCAGCAGCCCCAGCACAGCCCCAGCCTGGCGTGATGGAGCATCCAGAGCAAGAGCTAAGGAAGACCTGCACTGGCTGGGGGTTTGGGACGGGGGCTTCACCTCCCTCCTGCACTCAAACACCCCCACAGTGTCCTGGGGCGAAGGATCTGGCCTGGCTGATGGCTCACGTCCACCTTCGTGCAGCTTGGCAACGCTTCACACCCACCCTCCTGCCCCAAGCCTGGGCTGGGGTCAGGACAAGCTCATCCTTTTGCCCCAGAGTCGGGTGTAGAGGGACTTGTCCCTGAGCCAACAGCCAAAGAGGGAGGAGGGAGGAGGAAGGAGAGGGGCACCCTGGAGAGCTGGGGGATCCCTGGGGACACCCTCGGTCCCTAAACCACTGGTTTGTTCCTCCCAAATCATTTTTTGCACATTGGTCAGTGAGGAACAGGTTGTGAACGGCTGATGTGCTACGGAACAGTGATGGGAAGAGGCTTTGTCCAGGACGGAGAAGGGACCTTGTCCTGCTGCTGGGGGACACTACAGGGGACATCTCCAGCCACTTTGTCCCAACCTCCCACAAAGTGACCACCCACCTAAACCCTCCTCCCAAAGGGTCAGGCTGCCCCACGGTCCCCTTGAGGTCACCCTCAAGTAGGTCCTGAGCACCACCAAGATGCTCCAAGTGCTCCCGGTCCCCAAACGCTGTGTGAGCAGGACCCCGGGGGGATGCAGGTGCCCAGCACCGTTTGACTGAGCATCCCTGCTCAGCCAACTCACGCTGTTGGCATCGATGCGATGAGCCGTCCAGGACCACCATGGCCACGGCGGAGAAGGGCCCTGGCACGTTCAGCAGCACCGCGGGGCTCTCGCAAGGGCTCTCTGCAGCTGCAGCGGGAGCAGAGCATCTTGCTCCCACCCTGAGGAAGGCTCTCGCTGTAATTGCTCTCTGGCCTCCGGCCACCAATCACTCCTATTCGTGGCTGCTTTCTTTGCAGTTTCGTGGCAGCTTCTCGGTTTCCTCCCCCTGGTTTTAACCGTCTGGTCTCAAATAAAAGACCTTGTGGCCCTGGGCTGGGTTGTCAACAGGTAAAGCCCAAAATCTCCATCTGGGAGGTGTTAGCTGAGACCCCTCCAACTCGCTGCAGCAGTGGTTCGGATTATCAGAGTCGTGCCAGGTCTCTCCAGGGCCTCACACTGCACCTCGGCGGGGTGCAGGAGGGTTTAAACCTCCTTCGGAGCTGGTCAGAAGGTGACACTGGGAGCACCCCAGCCCCCAAAGGGTGTGAAATATTCAGCCCTAACCCCCTAAATGAGGTCAGTGCCATCCGCTCTGCCCAGACAGCGCGGGGGGGACCAGCCCCTTCACCTCCATGCGGTGTTCACTCTGAAACCTAAGGATGGCACCGCTGTGGCCATAATGCTGATGAGTTCATCTCCGACAGTCGAAGCAGGCAGAGCCGCAGCATTTGCCAGCTCTGCAGCACCTTTCCTTCACCAAACGAGCACCACGCAGGTGCCGGAGCCGCTCTGCTGTGGGCTTTCCAGTGGGTTCTGCTCCGAGCAAGGAGCTTGCCCGCAGCATCCAGGCAACGCCGCTGCTGAAGTCACTGTCCCCGCTGCCAGGGACACCCAGGGTGGGGACGGGGCTCTGCGGGCACGCAGGGAGCTGGCGGCGAGGAAGTGCGGAGGCAGGAGGGGTACGGGAGCTGACTCAGCTCGTGGATGTCTTTATTTGAACTCTAGTACGGTTGGACAGGTAGAGGCATGCGTACAGGACAGACAGAAAGGGGAGTAGTATTGCCTTGGTCACAGAGATATGTAACAGCGTTAGAAAGACACTGACCCTTCCAGGCCAGCCAGGTTCACCCCACCTCCTTCACCTATTGCTTCCCATCCCCATCCCCATCCCCGTGCCCCAACCGACCCCCTCATCCTCCCCATCCTCTCAGGGTCTGCACCCCGGGGTAAGTACCCATGAGAGGGGGGCCATGGTGCAGCAACCCCCTCATGGCACCTCAAATGGAGCCTTCGAATCCCTGGAGCAGGGTCCCCAGCGGCCGTGTGACGATGGAGGGGGTCAAAGCACGGATGGAGCCATGGGCGAGGTCTCGGTGAGAAGCTGGCGAGTCTCCGGAGGGGACTCTCCGCAAGGGAGAGGCGCATCCAAAAGCATGGGCAAGGCAAGGGGGGCAGCCCAGGGGTGCGCCAGGGAGCCGGGCAGCATGTCTGTGGCAGGGCTGGCAGCAGGCAGGGATGCGGGGCCACCCCTGGTACCACCCCAACCTCCCCTCCCAGCCCTGCTGCCCTGCGGCACCTCTTTTGGGGAGGACCCCGCTGCCAACCCCTCTCCTGGCTGCGGAGCTGGAAGCCAGAGCTTTGGGCTGCTGTGGTGGGCAAGCAAAGCTCCCTGGGGAGAGCATCCCTTGGCCTCAGGGAGAGCATCCCTGGGGGAATGCATGTCCCAGCCTTAGGGAGAGCATCCCTGGGCTTTGGGGAGAGCAGCCCTCTGCCTCGAGGAGAGCATCTCCCTCGGGATTGTGTCCCTTGGCCTCAGGGAGAGCATCCCTGGGGGAATGCATCGCTCAGCCTTAGGAAGAGCATCCCTGGGCCTCAGGGAGAGCATCCCTTGGGGAAAGCATCCCCTAGCCTTAGGGACAGCATCCCTCCCCCTCGGGGAAAGCACCTCTCAGGGCACACATCCCTCCGCCTCAGAGAAGGCATCCCTTGGGGCGAGCATCCCTTGGGGCGAGCATCTCTTGGGGCGAGCAGCTCTTGGGGCGAGCATCCCCTGGGGAAGGCATCGCTCGCCAGGGCGCTGCCTGCATCCAGCCGGGACTCAGGAGAAGGTGACAACCTCACCCTGGGGGTAACTGGAAGCGAGGACGTCTTGGCAGGTGTCTGCAATGAAAGACACAAGTATTAAACGTGCCGTTAGACACTGTTTTCATCAGCTCTTCATGGAGAAATAGGAGAGGGAGAGCGAGACGGAGCTTCCAGGCTGCCAGACTTTGCAGGGTGCAGGAAACAGCGTAACTGCAAAGTGCAGTGGCCTCTCCGGAGGGGTAGGATGCTGCTACTCAATCAGCAAATCAGGAAAAAAGTGTTTTTAGAAAAGCCTCAGAATGGACCCGGAGATGGAGACCTGAGAGAAACCAGCGGTGGAGTCAGGGCAATTTGGAGGGTGCAGCCGGAGCGCCGAGGACAGGAGTCACCCCCGCTGCAGCCCTCGCCTCCCAGAAAGCTGCTCTCGACCAAGACTTCCCAAGCCAAGCCCAAGCCAGGCGTCCCAAAGCCAAGCCTGGTGCATTAATATCCCGCAGTGTTTTTGCTTGTCTCTCTCTCCCTCTCATTCGTTATTGTTGAATTAATTAACATTGATTGGAGCTCTGAGTCACGCCACCGCCTCCACCCACGTGCCAGGACCCGGTTTCCAGGTGAGGGGCCGTCAAACGGGGAGGCAGCTCCCGATCCACCTGATAAGCCACGGAGCTGCCCCTTCCACCCAGGGATCTTGTGCAAAACCCACCACCAGCTCCTGACCGCGGGTTTGACCTGAATTCCCCCTCCGCAGACTGAACACAGCTCTAAAAGCATCTCATTTTCCCCAAAATAAAGCTTTCAACATCTATCGAGTATCGCTGCTCAGCTTGGGTGAGGCTTTTCAAAGCCCCACATCCCCCAAAAACCCTTGGGATTAAAATCCCTGAATCCCAGGGCTTGCCGGAGAGCTCCGAGCTGCCATGACGGACCCGTTCGAGGGACCCAGCATCACCCCCGGCAGCAATCTGGGGACCAGCGCTGGCCACGCACAGAATACCACAGCTCCTGGGTCCATCACTCCTGCAAGCAGCTAAAAGCTCTCGGCAGGGCTCGTGGCCTGCTGGAAACGTTCACCGGCAGGTCGATTGATTTACCGGGGACACGGCTCGGCTTTTAACTCCCATCTCCTCCTCCCCGTTCAAAGCCATTTTGTGTGCTAGCTCGAGACCTGCTGCCCGCATCCTCCAGGGACCTGCCTTGGAAAGCAGCTTCCCAGCCTCGGAAAAAAAAATTAGCGTGACTAAAAATAAATAACAACAGCCGAGAATGCTGTTTGGTTTAATGGCTGTCCCCTAGACAAAGCCACCACGAGAAAACCACCCTCCTGCCACCGCTTATCGCCCCCAGCTCCACTCCTCGCTGCTGGGGGGTCGCAGCCCCTCTCGCCCTCGCAGCGGATGGCTCCTTCCTCAACCCTTTCTGGGGGATGCTGAGTTCGCACAGTCCCACTTTCCCCCTACAAGCGTCTCCCCAAACCCTTAGCACCCTCAACATGGGCTGCCAGCCTCCAGCGTTTGGGTAGGTCCTACTCTAACTCCGCTTTGGTCTGCCAGTGCGCTTGTGTCCTCATTTCGGCTTTTTTGTTTGTTTTTCCTCTTTATTTTTCCCCCACTGAAGATCTGTTTGCAGACAAGAGGCTCAGGAGGTGCTGAAAGAGAAATTACCAGAAGCCAGAACTCTCCCGGCTCCTCACAGCCACCCCAAGCCACCCCTCAAAGGCTTCCCCGGGCCACCCCGGGCCACTTGGCAGGTCCCTTCTCACCGCTGCGACAGGAGAGGTTCGCGGAGCCGGCAGCGCCCCGCGGGGCAGAGCACCCCGGCAGCTCCCCGGATGTCGGAGTCAAACACCTCCCACAACGCTCATCTCCACCGACCATGTAAAGACGGGACGATTTCCTGGTGACGGAGCAAAAGGCAGCGGCCACCTGCATCCCCTGAGCTGTGAGGACCAGAGATGCTGCCCTGGGGGGCTGCTCCCCTGCAAAGATACCCCTCGCCTCGGGCACCCCCGACACAGCCCCGAGAGCCTGTCCCGAGCCTCGTGGCAGCCCCGGGGCTGATTCTCCTCTCGCTCCCCAAAGCCAAAGGATCACTTATTTTTTTGACAGCCACCAGAACATCCTCCCAGCCCCAGCCTGTCCCACGCCAGAGGCAGAGCGTGACCCCAGTTCACAAAGCACTTTCTGAGCCTCCATTTACCTTGTCGTGGGGGAAAAGCGTAAGGACCGGTTGCCCGGGCGGAGGTGACGAAGTAACAGACTGGGAGCTGGGAGGCACCTATTTATAAGCTCCACTGCATCTTAGTTTGCATCTGCCTCTGTTCTCCCCCTTCCTCGTCAGCATGGGCAAGGGATAGGCTTGCCATTTCTTTTATTTTTTTTTTTTTATTATTGTCATCAAATAAGCACTGAGGATTTTTCCTGGCAGCGCTGGGGAAGCCAGAAACAGGCTGCTGCTGGGTAGAGCAATTACTCTCTTGACATCTTCACCTCTGCCCAGCTGCCTGCCTGGCCTTTCTATTTTCTCAGCTCTTTCAGGCATCTCCCGAGAAACAGAGCAGTTGTTGTGACAATAAACAACTAATACCCCGCACGCAACCCGGGCTGGCGGCACTGCCTCCGCCGTGCACTGGGCTCCGGCTCTCCCAGGAGGAGGAGAGGAGGAAGAGGCTGCTGCTGGATGACATGATGCTGCTGGATGTCATTGAGCTGCTGGATGTCATTGAGCTACTGGATGTCATGGAGCTGCTGGATGTCATTGAGCTGCTGGATGTCATGGAGCTGCTGGATGTCATTGAGCTACTGGATGACATGGAGCTGCCAGAGTGGGGCCAGAGGACCCCCAGCAATTCCCCGAGGGTGGAACCCCTCTGCTGGGAGGAGAGGGGCAGAGGGAGATTCAGACCAGAGAGAAGGAGGAAATTGTTGCCACTGAGTGTGGTGAGACCCTGGCCCAGGTTGCCCCGGGAGGTGGGAGAAGCCCCATCCCTGGCACCGTCCCAGGTCAGGTTGGCCCTTGGGGCTCTGAGCACCCTGCTCTGGTTGCAGATGTCCCTGCTGCCTGCAGGGGGTTGGACTGGAGGAGCTTTGAAGGTCCCTTCAACCCAAACCAGTCTGTGATTCGATGATGGTGGAGGGGAACTGCCCCAAACCCCTCCGGATCCAAAGGATAAGGCTGCTCGGCTCTTGCCCCACGCCCAGCTGCTTTCTGCACCGGCCGTGGGTGGTTCCAGGGCTCTGATCCCCGTCCCAAAGTGCTGCCAGTCTCAGCAGACAGATGCAAAGACTCGAACACCAGGGCAGCGCCTCAGACCCCACACGCTCACACCATCCCGTGGGACACTCTTCTTTCCAGGCTGGGATGCTGGCAGCGAGCTCCCTGCCCTGACAGTTCCTCCACACCAGTTATTTTTTTTTTTTAATACCATTTTAGGACTCGGGCAGAGGCAGCTGGACTCCTATTGATTTATTCACTTCATCAAGAATAAATCAAACGACCTTGCTTTCTCCCGCTGCTTTTCGCCTGCGCTGGAACGTGCTCCTCGCCAGATCCCTAAACATAGATAAGCGGCTGGGAGGATATTCGGGGGAAGTATCGTATATTCTTGCTCTATTCTTATCCTATTCTCTAGGCAGCCAATTTTGGCCACTGTTTGAGATAAAACCCCGGGCTACAGAGATATTTACCACCCTGCTCTTCTGCGCCACCACAGCTCCTCTTATAATCTTAACCAGGGGCTTAACCCTGGCCAACTCGCCCCCAAAAGCCGCCCTGACCCCCCCTAAAAATAACAACAGGCTGTTTTCCCCCTCCTGCATCCCCCAAATCACTTGTTCAGAAGCAGGCGGGGAGGAAGAGGGAGAAGATGCGATGGGTTTTTCGCCAGTTTGGTGCCTCCCACTGAAATCCCTCCGTCTCCCGTTCAGGGCTCGGTTGTTTTAAAGGAGTTTTTTGCACATTAGTCATCCCTTCTCCCCAGTTGCATAACACTGCTAAAAATTGCCTGGTACCAGCTCCACGGCAGCTCATACTCAACCCTCGTTGCTCTGATGGGGACGAGATGGTTTCTGGAGGGTCCGCCAAGGAGACCCCTGCAATCGTGGCGACCTTCCCCCCGGTACGGGCTGGGGATACTCCAGCTCCTCCCGCTCCGACGGGGAGGATGCGCCAGGGAAGCACCGATTCGGTGCCATCATGCTCACCCTTTCGCCCGGCTCACGGTGGTTTTGGGTCATTCACGAACCTGCCGAGTTCCCCCGACCATTTGGTGTGGGAATACGCTTTAATTACAGAAATCCAGGGAATGCACCCATGGCAAACTCTGCTGCTGCCAGGCAGCTTATGCCCGGGGTTGGAAACCGCTACTGGACATCCTGCACGGGAGAGAGATGCCGCTCATCCTCATTTCCCCCCAAATCCAGAGGAATTCCAGCTCCACCACCGGGTCTACGTGGTGCTCAGCTCCTGCTCTCAACCCCCAGGATCCAGCTCATGGCACGCAGTTTTTTCCCCTCTTTGCTGCTTTCCTTTGACTCTCGCTGCTCTGCTCACATGGCTGGAGCAGAAGAGGGGAAGGAAAGAAGAAAAGCAAAATAAAAGGCAAGAGCTTCTTGCTCGCCCCGTGTAGGACTTGGAGGGGGTTTGTTTTGGAGATATGGTGACCGGCTGCTCCCGGCAGCACCTTCAACCCAGTAGGGAGGGAAAAAAAAAAGCCAGAGGAGGCATTTAATGCTTCTTCCTTGCATAGCATCTCCTCCACTGTGGCAGCAATGAGTTTCACTGCAGGAGGTTCTCAGCATTCACTCTTCTCTACACCGAGGGAAACTGAGGCACAGGGAGCCCTGGGAAGGAGCAGGCAGGTCCCTGCTGTGGAATCTGCCAAAATTCAGCCTGGCTGCTTCGGGGTGCAGGGACCAGCCTTGCACCAAGGAGATCCTCGCTCTGCATCACCCTGCCGAGCACCAGCTCCAGTTTGGCCATGGTGGAGGGGAAGGGCCTGACCCCTCAGAAGGGGGGACTTTGGCTCTCCAGCCTCATCCTCCCAAGGATGGGGGAGGACCCAGTTCAGACCCAGCTCCCAGCCCCACGGGGATGCTCTGTCCCACCACCCTGCATCCATCTCAGAAGAGGATTCATCCCCCTCCATCCATTCAGCCATCATTTTGTCTCAAATCTCTCACTCCCCCACTACTCAACAGCAGCAGCAGCTTTCCCACCCGCTCCCAGTGCCCCCCATGTCCCTCCCCACCACCTCCCAGCTCTTCGTGGGAGCAGCCACACAGAGATTGGGCCGATCCTTTATCCCACGTGCTCCCCGCACCCAGCCCGGGGCCCTACAGGCTCCCACGTCCATGGGACCTCGGGGGCGGTTCTCAAGGCTGCCAAAGCCACCATCAGCCCCAGGACCATCCCTGGGGTTGGATGGAGGAGCAGACACAAGCAGGGAGGGAATGAGGATGATTTAGACAGAATAAAGCCACGAAACAAGAGGGGAACCGCTGCTGGGCAGGGAATAGAGGTTTATTCGTCTGTTGCCTCCAGAAACTTGAGGCTGGTTTAAAAAAAAAAAAAACAAACCAACAAAAGACTCTAAAATTATATGAACTCAGCCATTTCCAGCACAACGATGTATAATTTTATGAGTCAACATGGTCCTCCTTGCACTTCCACCACCCTTTAAGCCCAAGTGCAAACAGCCCACGGGAAGGAGGGCTCGGCAGGAGGGGGGGTCACATGGCTTGGCCCCGTTTATTGAGGATGAATAAGGTTTCAAGGCAGGGAAAAACCCAAACCAACAGCTACTCCGGGGACTGTCCCAAACACACGGACACGAGACAAGGTCAACGGAGACGTTACAGGTCCTGCAAACCGGGCGGGGGGAGCACGGCGGCAGAGCTGGGCTGGAGAAGATCAGAACCTGCTTCTCAGGGATGGAGATGTCCCAGCTCGGTCTCCTCTGGGCTCAGGCACCGCCGCGGAGACAACGGCGTCACAGGGGAGGGAGGGACAGAGCGACACGACACGACAAAGCGGGATCCGGACGGCGTTTTAGAGGATGGAGGGGACGGGAGAGCAGGGACGCTGCAGAGGACAGGGAGAGCTGCAGCGGGACACGAGGGGAGCCAAGCCCACCGTGGATCCTGCCACACCATCTATGCTGCTTAGGCTTCGGGATTTTCCATAGCCTTGGTGAAGAAAACGGACAGGTTAGAGCTGAGCAACCTCTTTCCCAAGGCTCGGAAAGCGAAAAGCATCCGGGTGAGCATCGCCCGGCCCCGCACCCCAACTCAACCCCCTAAAAAAAATCCAAGAAGGGCTTTTGGAGGACAACCAAGCTCCTGCAGATCCTCCCTTCCCCTCAGCTCCCCGTGCAGTCAAGCGGCGCCGGCCCGACCCAGGACGCCGGAGTCATTGATGCTGGGAGATCAAACCGATCCCGGGGGGTGCTGGGGTTTGCTTCCCAAATTGCTCAGAATGAGGAATGAGTCTAGGGACTTCATGGGCTGAAGCAAAGGGGGGAAAGCGGCAGGACTCAAACTAATGGCGGATTTGGAAGGAGTTATTCCCCTGGCTCTGCTTTTTAAGGCGGCTGGAGCAGCAGGCTGCTGCTGACACCTTTCTAATGGAAAGGAGCAGGTAGTCAGGCTTCTTGTTTTCCGCAAGAAACTGCATTAAAGAGCAAAATATTTCTATTGCTTTAAGTATGGGAAACCTTCGCACTCCCCCAAAGAGCCAGGAATTGCTCCAGCTTTTATGGAGAAGGACCAGTCAGAAAATACGCTCTTGCAGGTCAAAAGCCACTTTTCTTCCTGAAAAGAAACTCTTTGCACTGAAAATCGCATTTTTAGATCCAAACAGCAGCCCCGTTCAGAGATGAGCCCCAGGACCCGCTCTCCGGATCGTTGCACCTTGCAGCGACAGCTCTGCTGCCAAAACACGGAAAATAAAGGATGCTCCCGGCCATGATGAGCCCAGCCGCCCTGCGCCATGCCACGCTCGCTGCATCTTCCCCGAGAGCAAACCCAGCTTCGCCTTTGCCTTCCCCGCAAGCACCAGCGAGCTCCGCAGACAGCAAGCGCATGCGGGCGGGCGGGTGTGCGTACGCAGCGGGGAGCGGCGGCAGGCGGCTCCCTGACAGCAGAAAAACAAGGTGATGGATGGTCCCTCCGGCAGTGCCAAGCTCGGAAGCGGTCCCCACGTCCCTCCCCGAGTGTTCATGGCGCGTCTTTGGGTTCTGCTTTGCTGCGAAGACACCGACGGTGGGTGCTGGGCGTGGGTCAGGGATTAACTCTCACACCTGAGCTATCGTGGCATCACCCCGAGGGGGATTTTGAGACATGAGCGTCATCTGGAAAAGGCTCCAGACCTCTTTAAATCTGATTTTTTTATCCCTATTTTATGCTTTTTTTCCCAACCACAGCAGCCAGCAGGGAGACGCGGGAGTCATGAACCGCTTCCATAGCTGAGCCCCCCGAGGAGACGCGGGAGCCGTGAACCACTTCCCATAGCTCAGCCCCCCGAGGAGACGCGGGAGCCGTGAACCACTTCCATAGCTGAGCCCCCTGAGGAGACGCGGGAGCCGTGAACCACTTCCATAGCTGAGCCCCCTGAGGAGACACGGGAGCTGTGAACTGCTTCCCATAGCTGAGCCCCACAAGAAGACACAGGAGCCGTGAACCGCTTCCCATAGCTCAGCCCCCCGAGGAGATGCAGGAGTTGTGAACTGTTTCCCATAGCTGAGCCCGCCGAGGAGACACGGCTCCTCCGGCAGAGAAGGGTCCAGGGGACACAGGGTCGTCTGCCTGAACCTGTTGCTGACTTCAGCAAAGCTGTTCCAGTTCCCGCAGTGGAAGCAAGAGCAGACTCCGGCCCCGAAGAGAAGAGCAATTTCCTTATTTGCTTTTTGGCAGGAATCCACGCAGCGAAGCGAGGAGGGAAGCGAGCGCAGCCCTGAACTGGGGGGGAGGCACATCCTGAGCTGGGGATGTTTCCCACCTACAGCAGCTGATGCAAAGTCCCTCTGCTCCCCGCAACAAAACCAAAAAACCACCACACTGGGCTCATCCTTCCGCAAACTTTGCTCTTTTCCCGGGAGCGCTAAGGCTCTTGGAAGAGCTCACGCGTTTCCCTGAGCCACAGGCGTAGGAAGGAATCGTGTCCAGATGCTACCGGTCCCTGAAAGCTTGGGGTTACCAATGGCTCCAGCACCCAAACAGCAGCGACTTGGCAGTGGGGGTGACGGGGTCAGGGCTTGCTGGAAGCCACCTTGGCGATGCGAGGACCCGCTGATGCAGTTGAGCTCTTTGTAGGGATGCTCTCTGTCCTCTGGCTCAGCTCACCGAATAGAAAAGGATGGAAATGGGCGAGGGAACAGGGCCAAAATCACGCAGCCAGGTTTGATTAAGTCTCAGGCATCGCAGTTTGGGGCAGCACTTCATAAAGCTGTTTGATTGCCCCAGGGTCCCTCCGCAGCGGGACTCCGAGGGCAGACCTGCCCCAAGCCCAACACTTTGTTTTCTCCATCGATTTATTCCCAAGCCACGCTCAGGGAGCACCCGGGGCGGAGCTCAGGACTCCATCCTCCATCCATCATGGTTTTCCACCAAGCTCAGGGTCAGGTGCCACCACGGAGTCAAGCTGCAAAGCGCCAGAGGGTTGTGCTGGGCTAATTGCCACCGGTTCGTTAACGGCGCCGGTATCCCAGCAACCCGCATAGGTGCTAACCGAGGTCACCGGCATCGCTTTATAAATGGCTTTGTTGCCAAGGAGTCGTGGGGGCTCATCACCGGGACCTGGCGATGCCGCGCTCGCCACCCGTGAATGCTCGCAGCTCCCGAGCGCACGTGCACGCTCGCACATGCTTCGAGCCGGCAGCAGCAGATGGGAACGGTGTGATGCAAGCAGGCAGCGCTGCCCAGGAACGCCCGGGCTTGTTTATCACGGCGGCCTGGCGCTCATCTGCGTGATGCACGTGTGTCCCCGCACAAACATGGGCTTGTCCTTGCTCCCCCCACCTCCCCCCCCAAGACAAGCATCAGTCAGGTGAGTGTCCCCACGCTCGATTCCATGCCGCTGAAGCCATGTGCTGGTCACAGCCCTGCACTACCAGCAAGCAACAGAGCAAAAAGAAGCTGCAGGATGCTCTGGGTTCTGGCAACCAAGCCAAAAATCGGTGCTTTGCCGTGCTGGAAGAGCTGCCCTGCCAGGAGGGTAAATCCCCTTCCCTCCCTTTAACCCCGTTGCCTGTGGCTCCTCTTCAAATCCTGCTCTGGTCCCAATCACGACCTTTTCCTAGACCATCATAACCAATCTCACTAGCATGGGGGATGCTGGACTCATCCTGCCTCCATATCGTCCGTCCAAGCAGAGGATGGGGGTGCATGTGCCAAGACAGACCCATGGCAACGTGTCTGGACACCTTTTGGGGAAGCGCTGAGCAGGACCTGAGTGCTGACGGGAGATAAAGGGTCTGAAGCCATCGCGGCAGCAAGGTGACAATCCCAAGAGGGATAAGAAACACACGCCCCATGACAATCCACTGCAATCCAGCTCAGTCTTCTCCAGGGTCCGGGTCCAAGGGGTGGTGGGCAGGGGTAGCTCTTCTCTTTGAGCTGCCCCAACAAGACCAACCACTGGAATTGGGCTCAAACCATGATGGATGCCAAGATCTGCAGCATATTCCTGAACCAGCTCCATCTCCTGATTTCCACAGCTTGTAGAGACATCAGTACCTGTCCCGAGATCTGACAGATGGCCATCAGCAAGCCGGGCTCAGAACCAAGCTCATCTCAATTTGCAGAGCTGCCAACATCCCAGTACCAGAACAAACAGGCTCAGCAGGAGATAAATCAGGACTGGGGGAAGAGGCGCCCCCGGCTCCCAACAGCTTTCGGCTGGAGCCCAGGAGACTGCTTTGCCCCTCTGATCATCTCTGGTCACCACTAACCCTGACCACGCTGGAGCATTTCACCAGGGAAGACATCAGCCCCGACCTCCCGGGACAGCATCCCGGCACTGCCCAAGCAGGAGGCAGATACTGAGGTTCCCTCTTCCCAAAAGGTCTCACGCATCACTCAAGCCCCTCTAGACACCGGATCCACCTTTCTGCAGGTGCAAGACCACTTCAGCAAGGTGCGTCACTGGCATTAGATGGTACCAAGGAGGTGGAGGTAGGTCAGCTCTGCGGCTACATCATCCCACACCACCCTGGACTCACAAGTAAAACTGCAGAATTAAAAACAATGAGCCATGTCCTAAGAACAGCAGAAGCTGGAGCCCTGGGGAGCAAAGGGACAGACCTGTCCCCAAGGAGGCCAGCACAGCCAGCATGGGGTCACAGACCCCAAATGGTGGCAGTCAGGGGAGGAGAACTTGGGGGACGAGAAAACAAAAAGAGTAGAGTAGCATGGAGAGACGTGGTGGCCGGAGATGAAGTGGATGGAGAGGCAGGAAGACAAGTGGATTTGGGGAGCGGAGAATAGCCAGGCAGGCAGATGGAGATGAACCACTGTCTTGGATCAATGCAACAAACCTCCATCTCACCCTCCCCAACCCACGGGCCAGCTCACACCTCCAGCATCAGCCATACCTTTCTGGATGCCTCCATCCGCTGCACAGGAGAAGTCACCCGTGGCCAGCAGGAAGCACGTGGAGGATTTCTTGTTCTTATCCCGGGTGCTGGAGCGTCGCATGGGCCGCTTCTCCTCATCAGTTGGTGACAGCGGTTGCTCCTCATCTGACAGCACCACGTTGGCCTCACCATTCTGCTTAGAGTCTGCAAGAAGGTGGCAGAGACCCATCAGCAAGTTGATAAACACACAGAGCGAGGTCTTTGGGGTGGCCAGAAGGGTTTGCGTAGACCACACAAGGAAGCAGAAGACCAGGTTGCAGATGGCCTGGAGCAACACCAATAAATTCAGGTACTGAAAACACTTCTCTGGGGTATTTGGAGCTCCCCATGTCCCCACAGCTGAAGGACCACCACTGGCCAGATGTGTGACTACTCAGAGCTGACCTCAGTGAATACCAACTCCAAACTTCAGCTCCGTGCATGAGAGCAAGGGATAAATGTCTGGGGACTGGTTTTGCTCCTGCCTGAGCACAGGATTTGGAGCAGCGTTGGCCCTGTGCAGGGATGCTACCTCCACTAGAAGATGAATGGGGAGGTGGGGTCAAGGCAAAGAAAATCTACCCCAAGGGCATTACCGGGCTAAAATGGGACTCGGGCTAATGGTCTTACCTGTGTCAGCATGAGGAAGAGGTGGGCTGGGGAGGGACACCTTGAATCACACCATGGTGATGTGATCTCTGCCATCAGAGAGCAGGATATGGCCCTTCCCCCTACCTGGAGGGGGGATCTTGATCTGCAGCATCCTGGTCCACCAACCCGGCACCCGATACCTGGACACGCCCAGCCCTTTCCACACCAGGAGACGGGGGCCGCGTCCTGCAGCAGGGCAGTCCCCGGGGACCCTGGGACATGGGGGACCAAAACCACGGCTTTGAGGGCTCTCGGAGGTCTCCCCCTCCCTCTGCCCCACCTTCAGGGTCTCACCTGACCGTTTCCGCTCAGCCAACCCCTCCTCTACTGCCAAGGGACAAGTGTCGCTCTGGGTGCTGTTCCGGGGAGAGTTTTCCTCGGATTTGCAGTAGGTGGGGGAGTCCAGCGGGGCCGGACGGGGTATATGCTTTTTCTTCTTCTTTGGCAGCTTCTGCTTGGCCATGGCCAATGAATAGTACATCCCAAAGTTATTGACAATGACGGGCACGGGCATGGCGATGGTGAGCACCCCGGCCAACGCGCAGAGAGCCCCCACCACCATGCCCGACCAGGTCTTGGGGTACATGTCGCCGTAGCCCAGGGTCGTCATCGTGACCACAGCCCACCAGAACCCAATGGGGATGTTCTTAAAGTGAGTCTGGTCGCTCCCACGGGGGTCGGATGTCTTGGCTCCGATCCGCTCAGCGTAGTAGATCATAGTGGCAAAAATCAAGACCCCCAAGGCGAGGAAGATGATGAGGAGCAGGAATTCGTTGGTGCTGGCCCGGAGCGTGTGGCCCAGCACTCGGAGACCCACAAAGTGCCGTGTCAGCTTGAAGATCCGGAGGATCCGGACGAAACGGACCACCCGTAGGAAGCCCAGTACATCCCGGGCAGCTTTGGAGGACAGGCCACTGAGACCTACCTCCAGGTAGAAGGGCAAGATGGCCACAAAGTCAATGATGTTGAGGAGGTTTTTAACGAAGAGAAGCTTATCTGGACAGCAGATGATGCGAACCAGAAACTCGAGGGTGAACCACAGGACGCAGACCCCTTCGATGTAGGTGAGGATGGGCTCCGTCTCCACTTTATGTGTCAGCAGGATCGTCGTGGTGTTGCCAACCACGAGGGTCTCCGTCACATTGACGTCGATGTTGAAGGCCTCGTGCGTCTCCAGGCAGAAGGTTGTGATGGAGACCAGGATGAAGAAAAGTGAGGCAAAAGCAACTACCTGCAGAAGCAGAAATTACAGGGGCCATTATCTTGATTGACCATTTGAGTCAACCTCTTCTCTTTGGAGGAGAGCGGCAATTTTATGAACCACCATGACAACAACTTTGGGGCAGTCTGAGACATCCTTCTGGTGTCACCTGCCTTTGGCACATCTCTTCTAACCCCTACTAGTGAACAGCAACAGTAGGGATGGGAGAAGTCCTCAAACAACAAAAATGGGTGCAGCAGGCTCAAAACACCCCAGGAGCTATGCTGCTGCCAACCACTTCCCCAAGACCAAGGATGGAGAATGGGGGGGTGGGTTCCCTGGACCTCTCCCCAAGAGTTGGCAGCAAACCTCAGTGCCTGGGGCCATCAGTCCAGAATCTTTCTCCAAGTGCTCTGATATGTACAGGGGAAAGTGTGCTGGGCTCCAGCTGTGGCTGGAGGTGTGCCAGAAAGGCCAGTGATGGGGATGAAGGGAGACCTGCACCAGCCTGGGTTTGCAGCAGACCCCCACGGGGAACACACATGAAGAGGGAACTTTGAGAGGACTAAGTCAAAGAGCTTTCCTCCTCGTTCATCCCAGCTCCCCGTAGATGAGATGTTTGCGCCATCCAGGACTGTGAAGTTGGGGGTCTGGATGTATCAGAGATGTCCTTTCCCCCTCCTTGCTCCCCAAGGGTCAGTAGTGGACGATGTGCCCACGAATGGTCCCAGGACAGAGAGGGCAGGATGAGGAGGGGAGGAGCAGGCAGAGCTCAGCACCCCACTGATGCCTGGACCTGGTGACACCCAGATGGTCCCATTTCTCCCCTCTGCCCACCCGGTAAGACCTTTGTCCCCTCCCGCCATCTCCTCCCCACAACACGCTGTGGATGGGGGCGAGGAGGGGCTGGCAGCACGCGGTGGAAATCGCAGGCTGTGTCAGAAAGAAACCACTTTGTCGTCCCCCCATCAATCCTGCTCAGCTCTCCCCGCTGACATGATGAGCTCATGATGAGTCCAATAAACAGAGCATCTGTTTCCAAGAGCACACACCAGCCAGCCCCCCCACCCACCCCCAAAAAAAAAAACCCAGGAAAACTCTTCATCTCCCTCCCTCCAGCACGAAAGCACAGCGGATTGGGGAGCAGATTCTCTTTGCTGCTGCACACCCAGCAGGACACGACCCTTTGCTGAGGAACCCACCCGACCGGCTGCGTTCAGCCAGCAGCCACGCGTCGACAGCCCAGTCCTCGGCCGGAGTGAATCAGCAGCAGAGACAGCCTGAGTCACGCTGGAGAAAAACCCGGCCCCGGACACCGGTGGGAATGAGCCAGCAGCCCTGAGCCTGCCAAGAGCGTCCCTAAGGGGTGTCCCCAAGGGCAGACCCCTGTGGGTCCAGCACAGGGAGCATCAGTCTTCCAAAAGTTAGGTGTGAGGTTTAAGCCAGGCTTTAATTGATGAAGAAACCTCTGGGAGATGTTTCTCCCTGCCCAGCCATAGACACCTGCTCGGGGGTGGGCTGAGATGCTCCACATGCCCCAGTCCAGACCCCTCTGGACCACACACCGGGATGTGGCTCCACTGGTGGCAGCTCCGAAGGTGGCCCTCACCGATCAGCATCCCATAATTTGGGAAACAAAGCCAACAAAGAAGAGGGATCCTAAAGCAAGGCCAGTTTAACCGGACAAGTGTGTCTACACAGCGGTGGCACGGCCAAAATAATCCCCTTCTCAGCTGGGGGCTGAGTAACGGTCCTGAGTTTCCCTGTGTGGGGAATCTCGGGAAAAACTGAAGTGTAAAAACTTTGACTCAAACCAAAGTAGGAAGGAAAAAAAAACCCACCCAGGCAACGAGGCAGCCCTGCTGCGTGAGCCGAGGAGGTGAGATCTGATTTAGCCCCAGGAGCAAAAGCAACCTCTAAAAATAGGAGAGTCAGGTTCACAGCCAGTGCCAACCAGCGTGTCCCCCCCAAAGTCAATAGTGCTGCTCCAGTTTTGTGGCAGCGGAAGATCTGACCTGAGGTTTCTTAACCCACCTTTAGCCTCTGCTCCAAAACTGTCTTAAAAATGAAAGAAGATCTACGTATATACGCAGTAGCCACAAGACACCACCGAGAGTCCCACCAAACAGGTCCTCCAGAACCTGGCGATGACCTACACGACCTCAACACGCGCTCAGCAGCTTGAGCTGGGTGTTCCCCCAAAACCCCATGACCCTCCGGGGCGTCACTAGCCCCGGAGCCCCAATGGTAGCGGGGTCAGGACCCCGCAAGTCGGGCTGCAAAGGGGACAATAATGAGGAGCTACAAGTGAGAAGAGTTGGGAAGTGGAGATAAAATCACAACCAGGGCAGTTTCCCCTGGGGAGAAGAAGAGTTGTGTGCTCCAGAGCTACGCTAGGGACCAAATTTTCACGGAGGCTGGACTAGCCACCCCAGCGAAGATCTTGTGGGCATCGCTGCTACAGGGAGAAGATGCTAAAACCATGGCGGGTGGAATTTTAACCGCACACTCGGGCAGTTGCCGGCTCAGGAGGTGCCGGGAGAGAGAAGTGCTGGAAGGAGGGAAAGGTGGAAATAGCCGGGAGCCGAGTCGGGGCTCGCGGGGCCGCTCCGGGGGCCAGGAGGAGCAAGGACTGAAGAAATTCAGCCCTCAAGACTCTTGGTCACTGCGAGGGTTTACGCACACAACCTGGTCCCGGCTGCTCTGGAGCGTCCCGAGGCCAAACGCCGCAGGCAGCAGCACCTATTTTGCTCTGAAAAGACTCCAGAAAGGGGCGTTGTTAAAGAAATCCCACTTCAGCCGCCCCACAACGCCACGGCAGCGCCATGGACGTTGCACCAGCAGAGATGCCTCTGGGTCCTGGAGCATCCTAACGCTGCACGGTGACTCCAAACCAGTCACAGTTCTCTGCCTTAACTGGGGGCAGTGGGCGCGTTGTGCTCGCTTGGGTTGGTTACGCTGCTCCGTGCCTCAGTTTCCCCTTCTGCCAAAGCAGTTCTGAGCCACTACAGAACAAAGCTGATATTTGAGAGTGGAAAATGCGATCCAGAATGAGCGTCACCGCTGGCATGTGACATCCGCGCAGCAGCGCTAAGCTGAGCTTAGAGCAGGAAGAAAGAAGCGGGGAGCTCCCAGTGCAGACTGGTCCCACTCCAACCCCAGTCAGGCCTCATCTCTGCTCCCTCCGGCTCAGCACGCGGGGAACGCAGAACCAAACAACGCCGTGAAAAAACTGGAGCTGACTTGTTGCGCTCGGGTTTATTTTCCATTTTTTATTTGCAGCTCTGCACCACCAGCGGCATCTCTCCGCGAGGGGCAGGGGATCGCAGACCCCTTCTCCAACAAGCTCTTGCTGCTCGAGCATCCTCTGCGTGTGTGTGTGTGTGTGTGTTGCTCTTCCCTGATCTGCAAAAACGCCGCCTCGACAAAGCGACCCCCTGCCCCGCGCACTGCTGGTGGGTGTGAAATGCCTGCAGGATTTCTTACCATTGATGGTGGGTTTTTACACCTCCAAATGCCCCCAGAATCCGTTTAGAGCCCCAACACCAACCCGTGCGCGCGGCAGATTGATAAGCTGGGCGTGACGGGGGACGGGCAGGTGGGGATGGGGATGGGTGGGTGTCCCGGGGGGTCAGCGGGCAGCACTTTGGGGATGAGCTAAGCGTGGCTGGGCGAGGAGACGCGTGCGCAGAATAGCGGCCGAGCTGGGCCGGCAGCCCAAAGATGCGCCTGGTTACGGGGGGCAGGTCGGTGTCGGGGGGTAGGGGCTGTCTGTGGGCGCAAGGGGGGGTGTCTGTGCGTGTAAGCGCTCACGTGCGTGTGCACCCGGCGCGTGGATGAAGGGGCGGGTGCGTGTTTGTGTGTTAACGGCGGCTGAGAGCCTGCGCTCGCACGTGCTGATGGGGAGCGTATGCTGCGCGTGGGCAGCATCGACGCGGCGACGGAGGGGGACGGGGCTGCGGGGACGAGGGTGCTCGCGGGGTGCGGGGAGAGGCGCTTGCGCAGGGGCAGGGGGTGTCCTTTGGGGCTGCTGCTGCTGCAGAAGAGGAGCACAAGCTCCTTGGGGACAAGCAGGAGGAGGTCCTTGGCTTCAGGAGGCCATCGGGGTGCCAGCAGGCACCAGCCCTGTCCCCCCGCTCCACGCCTGGGCCGTTACACGTGGGTTTTGGCACGGTCATGGAGACAACCCAGTCAGAGGAACCCAAGCAATCCTGCCCGTCCTAGAGCATCCTGAAACTCCGCCAGGACTCAGCCCTGCCAAGGACCCTCCCTGACCATCCCTCATGTCCGTGTGCCCAGGAGGTGCCCAGGCAGCACCCAAGGGGGCGAAGGAGGCAGGGAGCGGGCTTGGCCCCAGTTTCAGCCCAGCTCCTCCCGTTGTGATGTGTTGGGATGAAGCAGAGAGGCGATGGAAGAGACTTCCCATAGGATAGGAGATGGCCAGCGTGCCCCATGGTAGGATGGGGATGGCTATGGGGCAGCCCACATAACCCATGAGGAGAGTCCATCTCACCCGTGAGGACAGGGAGATGAAGACACAGCCCCAGCAGGGCCCCATCCCACCTCCCCACTGGCGCGTTTCGGGAGCTTACCCTCGCTGCCTTGGACGAGTAGGGATCCTCAAAGAGCGCCCACATCCTGGGCTGCCAGTTCCGACAGCAGCCGCTCCCTCCGGCAGCCCCCGCCGCCCCCGGAGGCCTGTCATCCATGCCCAGGCGTTGAAGGGCCATCTCCCTACCCCCTTCCTCTTCGGGCTCCTCTCCAGCAGCCCCTCCACCAGGCTCGGGACTCTCGAAGATATCCAGGGCCTCTTCGGCATCGCGATGCTGGCGGTAGGTCATCCAGCAACAGGGCTCCACGTCGGTCTCATCGATGCCCCAGTAGGTCAGCTCCTCCTCGAAGAGGGGTCCGCAGATGTCCGCGGGGCAGTGCAGCTTGCCGGTGCGGTAGTAGTTGAGCACGTAGGAGAAGATCCCGGGGTGACGGTCGAAGAAGAACTCATTGCTTTTACCGTCAAAGTCAAAGTTGCTCTGGGCATCGGGGTCGGCGAGCCAGGCCAGGCGGGTGCCCGGCAGAGTCCGCAGGGTGCTTTTGTAGGTCTCATGCCGGGTACCACCTACATTGATGGTGATCTTGTCCGACTCTTCCCCTTTGCCCATCTCTTCCTTCAGGCATGTTTTGGAGGGTGGTTTGTTCCCAGACTTGCGTCCACGGTAGGAGGAGACACACACGGAGCTGATCATAGATTTCGGTGGATGGGAGATGCACGCTACGCGCACCCTTCCTCCGGGCGAGGAGCTGGGGGTCGGCGGAGGCGGGAGAGGGGGGCACAGATGGGACTGGGGAGGGGAAAAGGGGGGGCTCAGGCTTGGCTCTGGCCGCAGGGGGAGCAGGCTGGAGCCGAGCCGGACACCGCTGGCTGCTGGGGGATGGCAGGGGAGGCTGCAACCTCCACCCCCTCCAAAACCACCCCCCGAAATAAAACCGCCCTAAACCAGGAGCCAGCCCAGCGCTGCCGGGCAGCAACAAGTGCAGGCAGGAGGGGGCGGCGGGCAGGGCTGGGGGGGTCCGGCAGCCCTGGCTCGGATGCGGGCCCGGCTGGGGAGGAGGAGGATGCTGTTGCTGTTGCTGTTGCTGTTGCTGTTGCTGTTGCTGCCGCCGCCAAGGCCGGGCGGGGGGGTGGTGTCTGGGGGTGGCTGTGGAGAGCGAGCCCTGAGCCCCGGCGGGCTGCGTGTCCCGTTCCCCCCGCCCCGGTACCTGCAGCGCCAGGCGCGGGGGGGTTGGAGGTGGGGGGGGACGAGGACCCGCCGCCCGCCCCTCCCGCTCCGGCGGCTCCGCGCTCCCTCCGCCCCCCACCCCGGACCGGGCTCGCGGAGGGGGGTGGCGGCCGGGGGCACCTTCCCGGTTCCGGCGGAGGGAGGGGAGGATGCTCCAACCCCCCCACCCCCCCCACCCCGCCGCCGGCCGCTGCCCTCCCCGGGGTGGGGGGGGACTGCGGTGCCGGGGGAGGGGGGGACCCGCTCCCTGTTGCGCCCCGGCGGAGCTCGGCGCGGGGGAAGCGGCGAGGGCTGCTCCGGGGCCCGGCGGGGGAAGCGCCGCCGCCGCCGCCCGGGGCTTTTATAAGGCTGGGAACGAGCGGCGGGGTTACGGGAGCCGGCACCGCCCCGCCGGGGGACCAGGGACACCCCACCCACCCCCCCCCCCAGCCCCAGCGCCCAGCCCCACAGCCCCCCGCCGCTGTCCCCCTCCCCGCCCCAAGCACGCTCCTCCAGCCCCGCATCCCTCCCTCCCTCCATCCTCCCATCCCTCCCTCCCTCCATCCCCTCCACTCCCCCCAGCCCGGTCCCCCCCTCCCCACCTCCGCCCCCCCAGGCCCCCGCTCACCTCCCCGCGGGGCCCGACGGGCGGGTGAGGCTCTCGGGGCGGGCTGGGGCGGGGGGGGGGGTCGGTGTCAGCGAGGAGTGAACCCCGGACACCCCGGCTCTGCTTCGCGCCGGAGGGGAAATGCAGCCCAGCGCTGGCTGCGGAGCCGGAGCCAGCTCTTGGCAGAGGCTCGGGCAGATCCCATCCCTCCCTGGCTCGCAATCCCTCGCTCCCCGAGAGGTCAGGAGAAAGCGACCCCGGGGCCAGGGCCGGTGGGGAGCGGGGTGGCTGCAGGCAGAGCTGGCCCTTCTTCCCTCCCACCACCCTCCCCGAGCATCTCTCTGGTCCTGTTTCAGCTCCCCTTTCTCCCGGAGCTGCCCACACGGACGCCGAGGCTGGGACTCAGGGTAGTGACCGCCCCAGCCCCTTCTCCGAAACCCCTCTCTTTGGGGGGCTCTTACATGCCCGGGGTGCCAGTGGTGCTCGGCCCCATCTCCTGGGGCTGGGGAGGAGATGAAGAGCTGCAGTGCCCCAGGGGATAAGCCTGTCACCAAGGCGAAGACCGGAGGGACCGAGTCCCGCCAGCCCTGTTTACTCCTGCGCTGGCACTGGGGGGATGCAGGCGGGTGCTGTGGGGTCACAGGTGGGATCCAAGCCCAGCACAGGCCTGTTACTGAGGTGGGGGGCTGAGCCAGGGGGTCAGCACTCGGGTAAGGGGGTCCTCGGTGCAGGGTGAGAGGGTGGTGAGTGGGGGATGCTGCCGCCGCACTCCAGCATCCCTCTCTGCACCACCCTGGAGCATACCCCAGGTCCCCTCCTCACGCCCTGCCCGGGTTTGTCCCCTCGGTGACATGCTCACCCCCTTCCTGGGGAGGTGTTGGGGGTGGCTGGGGCAAACGCTCCACCCCAAAAGCCACAAGGCATGAGAGCCGCGCTTAAAATCTTACCACCAAGCAAGCCCTGCTCCAACTGTAACTGCAACTCGACAGCTTCCAGGGCCGGATCCTGAGCGGGTGGAGGCTGGCGTAGCTCCACACCCAAACCACCCGGAGAACGTGGAGCCCGAGGGAAAACCGTGCTGGAAGAATCAAGCCTTGCATCACCGGCCAGGCATGGCAGCTCAGCTCCTCACCGTCGGCGATGCGAGTTTGGCCAGGAGGAAGGAACGCTGCGACCTGATGCTAATATTTTATCCAGCGACTTTCATCCCAGGAAGATCTTGGTGCACCCGAGCGCGGCCGTTCCTGGGGTGGGAGGAGGTGGCCAGGCAGACAAATGGGTTGTATCTGGGGAAGGAAGAGATCTTTTAGCCAGCAACACCCGCCCAAAGCTGTCTGCTCTCTAAATATGCCTTCAGATTTTTAATGTCCATGAAAAAAAAGAAAAGAGAGAGAGAGAGAGAGAGAGAAAATAGAAAGAGCTTGATGAATAAGGGCCTTTTTGGAGCAAGAGGGAGTCACTTCTGCAGGGACCTCCTGCAAGGCTGAAGGCATCTCAGATAACATGCGGGTGAAGGATGGAACGAAGAGCAGGACCTGGAAGATCTCAAGGAGGATCAGCTCCAGCTGGGGAGCCACAGCCCTTGGCTGGGTCCTGAGGACACGGCAAGGAGTCTCTGGGTCCTCCCCACTGGTCTCTGCACTGTCTCTCCCCCTGGCCCGGCACAGCACCCCGAGTCCTGCCCGTGGCCCGGCCCATCATCCACGTCCCCAGCTCAGCACAGAGACCAGCACGATGAGCCACGGGATGCTCAGAGGGCTGTGTGGCCTAAAGGAGCGGCTGGGGACATGCTGGGATGTCTCCATCCATGGAGGGACAGAGGAGGAAGGTGCACCGCAGCTCACTTCAGCGAGGGACGATCCTGCTTTGGGGCAGAGATGGACAAACCAGCTTCTCCAGGTCCTTCCAGCCCGGGATTGTTAATAAAAGACACACTGACCTCAGCAACCCCTGGATGCTCCAGACAAGGTCTCTGCCCTCTTCCCTTGGTGCTTTAGGTGGGACAGGTCCATCTCCGCTCTGCGGGTGGTGGCACCCCCGGCTCTGCGGGGTGCTGCTGCCCCAGAGCGGCTCCCCAAGCAACCTCCCGGGACGCTCTCCTGGGGGTGCATTGCTCTCTTTGCAAGCCGTGGGCCAGGTCCATCTCCGCCGGCTGAATTTTTCAGCTAAAACCACCCACCCCCAGCCGGGCTGAGGCTCTTGGGGATGCGCCGGTCGCAGGGTCGGGGTCCGCAGCCCCGTCCCTCCGCCGCCTCTGCCGGGAGGGGGAGCGAGCGCATCCTCCCAGCCTGCCGGAGGACCCGCACCCCGCGCCGGTGCCGGCAGGCGGGTGGCAGGGTCCCCCGTGCCGCTGTCACACAGTGCCACCTTGTGGGTCCTGCCACGCAGGCTGGAGCCGGGGCGAGAGAAGGGAGCAGGCAGCCGCGGGGGGCTGGCTCCAGCCGCCGATCCGGCTCCATCCGCAGCCGAGCTGATGCAATTTTGCTCCATAAAAGCAGTCTGGGAGCGGGAGGAGGCTGGGCTGGTGCGGGGGGGTGGGGGGGTGGGGGTGGTGATCGTCTGCCTGTGGAAGGACCGGGAGCGGTTCATGAGCTGGTGCTGTGCCTCAGTTTCCCCATCTTTAAGGCTCGGGAGTGCAGTTTCCTCTGGTTTTCTTTCCGAGGCGCTGGGGGAACCACAGCAAGACGGTGCTGGTAGCAGCTCCACCCTGTGTCCGTACCCCCATCCAGAGCTGGTTTGAGATGGGGCGCCCAAAAACCACCCCCCGATCCGACAGCACCAGCCTTCGCCTCCCACGGGGCTCTGATGACTCCCTGCCTCGCTCTCACAGCAAATTCCTTTTTTTGTTGGTTTGTTTGGTTTTTTTTAAAGCATGTATTTGGCTGAAATTTTACATTTGGGCCCATTTCTCTGTGTTTTTTTTTTCCAAGGGTCACGATCATCCTTCTCAGTTCATTTCACTCACAGGATTTGCGGGGAGCCCCTGGCACCGGGACCCGCGTGTTTCTGCACCCTCCAGACCCCAAGAAGCCAAATCCTGCCCCACTCACCCTGCTGGCCCTGGGGGCTTTTCCACGGCAGCACTCACCCAGCCCTGTGCGATCACTGCCATCACAAAGAGCTGCTGCTTGGGGGGAGGTTTCAGGTTTTTTGCTTTTGCAGGTGGAGAAGGAAAGAGGGATAAACCAAATTGAGGCCCCTCCACGCTGGGGGTGGCCTGGGGACAAGCTGGCATGGCAACAGCCTGCCAGTGCCTTGGCCTCAGACACAGGCCAGCAGTGGGGATGTGTGTCCCCTCCCTGGGTTGAAGCCTCTTCCCAAGCCCAGAGCACCGGGAGCACTGGGGTGGGCTGAGGCCGGCCAGCTCAGCACAGCAGTGAGCCCCACCCGTGGGTACCGCATATGGGCATTGCCCTGCGCTGGGCTTGAGGGGTGCCGTGCCTGGAATCCTGCGTCCCATCTCTGGGCCACCTCCCTGAGGATGAGGAGGAGCTGGGAGCATTCCTGCTCCCCCAGAGTGGGGCTGTGCTGGGGGCAGAGCTGCCCTACACGTCCCGTTGTCCTGGTCATGGCTCCTGGGGGATGTTTACCCCAGGGCCAGGTCCTGGACAGCCTCTGGACAAAGACAACCCAAGTGCCACCTCCTGCCTCCACCAGTGCTGCTCCTCCAGCCCCGATCACAGACACTCACCAACATCTCCAGATGATGCTCAGAAAACCCACCCTGCTCCTGCGCAGCTGCCACCGCAGCAGGGGACAAGTTCAGGTCACAGCCACCGTGGTGCCCAATGGCAGCCCCAGTGCTGGTGGATCTCCTCTGGTCCCATCCATCTTGGGTTTTTTCCCCCCTCCCCAGGGCTGAATCGGCCGTGGAGAAGCCAAACGAGCTACAAAAGATGGGAGGGAAGAGGCAGCCCCACTCCCCACCAAACCTGTTGGTGAGCTGATGACCTTGGCTGCTGGGTATCTGGGGCTGCTGGAAATCTCCGGTCCTTCTCCAGGGAGCACCTCCAGACTCCCAGTATCCCCAGTGCTCAACATAAGCCACCACCAAGGCATCGTGCCAAGGAGCAAACGCTGTGTCTTACCAGCCCATGTGCCCCGTAAAGCCAGTGTGTACTGGTTGAACTGGTCTGGGAAGGAAG
The DNA here is from genome assembly GCA_009769605.1 of Bucorvus abyssinicus. Classification (NCBI taxonomy): domain Eukaryota; kingdom Metazoa; phylum Chordata; class Aves; order Bucerotiformes; family Bucorvidae; genus Bucorvus; species Bucorvus abyssinicus. The sequence goes on from CM020055.1 coordinate 4,342,136, forward strand.
ATCACCTCCATGATGCTCCCGAAGCACCTGCAGGCACTGAGCGAGCCCCTTGCAGGGGCCGATGCTGGATGGGAGAAGGGAATCTGAGAATGAGGGGAGACAGAAGGATGACAGTGGTGACGGGACAAGGACATCGCTGTCCCCGGGTGCCGACAGCCCCAGTGCCCGTTGCTTTAGCTCTCCACGGCCCCAATGCCCTCACCCCCCCAAGAATGGAAACAGAGGCAGAGACTTGGTGAGAAGAGATTTGGTAAGAAGAGACTTTAATCGGACTCCGTTGGGCTGTTACAGGGTTTCTCGCGACTGCCGAGGAGTCCGGCCGGCACGGCACGGCACCGTGGTAAATACACCAGCTACGAGGATACACGGGACGAGTTACTACGAGATCTGTGCTTTCACCTGTACAGGAGGGTTTCGCCAGCGTTGTGCTTGCCCGCAGGGGAAGTGGTGGCATCCTGCGTGCTGCCAGGGCTCTGCCTGGCTCTGCCGTGTCCCACCCTGGCCACCAAGGCCTCCTGGCTCTGCTCCCTTCTCCTGCCAGCGAGACCCAGGCTCAGGGCAGGGTGGAGGACAGGAGGAAGGCAGTGGGAGTTGCTCCAGGGAGGTGCCGGGAGGTGAAGCAGGGGCTGGTTTGGAGGGATGGAGGGGAAGGGGCCAAGGGACGCCCAGGGATGGTGCAAATGAGCAGAGCACAACCTGCTCCAGCCCCCCTCTGCTTCGCACCAGCATCAAGGGCAGATCCAGCCCCTGCCCACAGCGGAGCCCGATGCTCGGGGACGGAGCTCCCCAGATCCAGCCCTATGGGGACCACACGCACCCTGACCTGGGGTGGGCATCCTCCTGCAAAGCTCCTTTCTGCCCTCGGCACCACCCATCCCCTCTCCAGACCCACTTAACCTCCTCCCAGCTCTGTCCCCAGAGAGGGGATGGGGGGTTTGACCCCCCCAATCTACCCAGGACCTCCTTGTCCCCCAGCCAGGGACACGGACCTGCTCCCAGCAACAGCATCCAGGCTGGGAACTGAGCAGGGAGCTAGTACAGGGGGACAGGAATATTGGCAGCGGTTCCCCCCTCCTTCTCCCACTGCCCGGAGGAAAACTGAAAAGTGCCTGTGCTCACAACTAGCAGCTATTCCCTGTGCCTCTGTGGAGAAAAAAAAAAAAGAGGAAAAAGTGATTTCTAGGGCTAAAATCCGCTGGGGATCAGCCCAACCCGCTGTCTGGGACCCCGAGAAGGTGTGCGGAGGGGGACCCTGCCCCGGCGAGCGGGAGAACCCCCCAGCGGCGGCTCCACGAGTGACCCAGCACAGCGAGACGTGAACCCGAAACAAACCCACGCACCCAGCCCGCGCACGCCCCCCCCCCCACCCCACGCACAGCATCTACGGACGAACACGCGCACGCTCACACGGCGACGACACGGACCACTTTAAATTTAAACACACGCACCCCCACCCACCCACCACCACCGCCCCAAAACCCCAACACCGAGCAAATGCCACGAAGAAATACAGTATTTTCACAGATTAAAATAAAGGTGTCATCCCTCCTCCTCCTCCTCCTCGCTGCGGCGTCCCCAGGGTAGCTGGGACACCCTGGGGCGGGTGGCGGGGGGACGACGGTCACCCATCACACACGAGAAATAAAAAGGTAAAAATAGGTCCCGATATACAATGAGAATCGATCTGTACAGCACCGGGCATGAGAAAATAGGTCACGGGCCACTTTGGGAGACGGTTTGTCATTTAACAGCATTTACAGTGACATTTACAGAATAAATATACAATAGAAATAGAGAATCTCTACGGTATTATTCCATCTCCTCTCTCTGTATATATTTTATATATATATAATATAGCTTTTTTTGTTACCTTCGTATTGACTTCGCCTCTTGTCGGCGCTGCAAGAAGAGGGGAGGAAAGCGAACGCCTCCCTGGCTGGTTTGGGAATGGTGACGGGAGAGACGGAGGGCCGGATCCTTCCCCCCAGGGCTCGAGGAGCATCACGCCACGGGACTGTCCTGCTCCGTTAACTCCATGGGAGCTACGGTGGGAATCCGGCCCCCGGGCTCAGGGGCATCGGGAAGGTGACGCTGGGCAACGATTTGGGTCATCCTCTGTTTTGCTGGTTGGGTGGAGGAAAGCGGGGACAGAGGAAGAAGAGATGGGAGGGAACATCTTGCCTAACGATGGGGAAATGCCATGAGGTTTGTGCTTCTCCCGATCTGTGACGAGGATATTTCGATGTCCTCTGCATGGGCAGGGGAAGGAGGACAACGGAGGCGATGGCGAAGGGGAACCACTGGAGGAGAGACAAGAGCGTGGCTGGCCCTGACCACCCAGGGCTGGGGCTTCTCAGAGCCAGCAAAGACTGAGCTCTTCGGTCCAGTCCTTGCCTCCGTTTTCCCTCTGGAAAAATGGTTTACAAAGGGCCTGAGCTAACTGTCCAGGAAGAGTCTCCAGGCCACCAGCCAAACCCATGGAGAAGGGCTATAAATGATCACAACCCACAAGAGAAATGTCATTGGGGGGGCCCTCCTGGCCCCAGGGATGCTAAGAGAAGTCAAGGATGTGGCGGATGGACCAGGTGCTTTCTGCCTTCACCTCCCAGCCGAAAGGAGAATCGAGGTGGAAGAAAACCCAGTGACAGGAAAGTGGAGGAGAGAAGGGCTCGTGGGCAAGTACCCCCAAACCTGGCCTTCAGACCAGCCTGAAATACCATCATGCATGATCTAAGCCCAGTAGAACCAAGGATGAGGAGCTCCCTCAACCCTTGGAGGCCACTGAAAGGGAGAGAGGGTGCAAGCAGGCTGCTGCTCCCCGTCCCCATGGGAAAGGAGAAAGGAGCCACCTAGTACTGGTACCCTTGACAGAAATACTCGGGTGAATTAGGATTCAGGGGAATGACCTTCAGACCCTGTGGGAGAGACTCGGAGCTGGGAGATCCCAACCTTTCCGAGACAGCCTGGGGAGAAACAACATAAGGTGACACCAGTTTGGTCCCCAGATAACGTAGATGGGCACGATAGAGGCCCCTGAGCTCTAACAAGGGCTCACCAGCCTGGATCAAGAGCTAGCGGGGACCCTGGGACTGGCACTGACTCCCAATAACCACTGCTCGGCAACGCCGGCTGTCCCCAAGAGCTGGTTACCCCCATCCGAAAGCTGGTGAGCTCCTGCGGAGGTGCAACGGGAGGCAACGCAGACCCCCGGCTTGAAGCTGTGAGCCATGAGGACCCAGAGAGCATCACTGCCCAGCTCACCTCAGCTGGTGGGTGCAAGGGAGGTAAGTCAGGGGTGGTTTCCTGAGAGCTAAACTGGGACTGTGGTAGGGCTGGATGGTAGGGCTGGACACCCCACAGCTTCTCTGCTTGTCCCTCTGGGACATCTAAAGAGAGTGACAAGAGGAGGCAATCACCATGCCCGGGATTTTGGTTCAGCAGAAGGTCCCACGTGTCAGGAGTAATTCCAGACACGCTCCTGGCCTCCATCACAGACCCCCCACACGCTCACACATCCAAATCGCCCTCACTTCCTCTGTCACTCAGCACGATGAGTGCCTAACCACGGAGCACACTGACCGCTTCGTCCCACGGACGTGACATCTGGGTCCCAGAACAACCCACAGATGCTGGTGGTAACAAAACAGGTACCCAGGAGGCCCCATCCGCTGCCTCACGCATCGCGACGTCTCAGCCAGCCCCACGCTGCTCCCTGCCAACCCTGGTCAAAATTTGGGGGTGTCCACAGCTATAAAGACCTACAGGAGATACAACAACAACGATGGTGACAACAGCAGCACCTTTCTGTGCTATGAACATCGACGGTTAATTGTGCTCGTTGGAATAAGGCCATGACTCCTCCCGGCTAAAGGACAACAGACGGGGAGGGAAGAGCGCTGGGTTCCAGGAGGAAGCGTGGTTGGCTTTCCACCTGACGCCAGGTCCTTTTTCCAACCATCAGCTGCTTCGAAAAGAGATTTTCTTTGCCTCAGATTTGAGCTGCGTGAGAACAACTCTCAGAAAGATGTTGCAGCGTCTCTTGTTCCTCCTCCCTTCCCCGACGGCGAGCCCGGGGGGTTCCTGCCTTTCAGCCAAGGGTTGTTGGAGAAGTCCTGCCCCTCCCGCAATCCCTCCTTCCCGATGTCACCTTAGAAATGGCTGCTTTTGGTTACGATTTTAAGAGGGGTTTCTTCTTCATCTTCCTTATTAATGAATTTTCCTGTTGCCTGGACAGCCAGGATCCACTCCCCAGTGACCTCCTCTCCCGGTGGGGGTGGTCAGCAGGCAACCATCACAGTTCGGATTCTGGGGTGCTGGCCAGTAGGTACCCACTCCCGTATCGTCCGTTGGGGGCACTGCTCATTTCCATGGGGGAGTTGCTCCCGGGACCCAGGTAGGAACGGTGCGTGGGCATGGGGGACGGGGTCTCGCTGGGCACTTTGCTCAGGATGAAGCGGGTCTCGTCGTTGTCTTCCAAGTTAGAGATGTCCTTCATCATCCGGCCCTTCTTGTATGTGACGGAGAGGGCATTGGAGCCGTCCGACACGAGGTGGAACTGCCGGAGGATGAAGACCAGAGGCAGAGGGAGGGATGCCAGGATGATCAGAGAGATGAGGATAGCCATGGCCCAGGTTGGGTAGAAGAGGAACTTCTCTGCAGCCTGGAAGAGACAGATATTAGTGTCAAGGGGTTGTTACAGCAAAGGTGATGCACGCCAGGTACAACGTCTCCTAAGTGTCTCCTGCCAGACTTCATCCTCGAGGGCACCACGTGAAGCTATCAGAAGGTGGGTTCAAGTCAAGGAAAAGGACATGGTCCTGCACACAGCGTGTAGCTGTGAACAAACTGAAATCCGAGCTCAAGCTTCAGCTCACGGTCAGAGCTGGCTGGAGACTTCTGGACAGGGTGCCCAAACCCGACTGCCTGCAGAGGACAAGTGGCCACAGGCAGGACGTCTTCCAGCAGGAAAGGGGAGGAGAAACGAGCAGAGCTGTGAAGAGCAGGGTGGTCTGCAGCAATCAGCTGCCCCCTGCTCAGCCTGGCCCTGGGGTGGAGGTGGCTGCTCACCTCCTCTCTGATCCACGCGCTGTAGCCCGGGGGGCTGACTCCCAGCTGGATGATGCTGGCTGTCATGAGCACGGCCATGCAGATGGGAGACACGTACTTCCAGGTGTAGTAGTAGAACTGGTAGGGCCGGAAACCCAGCATTTCCGTCAGCTCCTGCATGAACCTGCCAAGAAGAAGAGATGGAGCCACGCCGCTCCTCACCTCCACGTGAGAAACTCCCTCTCCCAGGAGCCCTCATTGTGAATGACACTCAAGGCAGGGCCTGGAGAAGAGCCCAGCTGATCCAAGTAAGCATCCAGGTGTCCCTCAAGCCTGTGGGACTGGTTGGGAACCTTCTAAGGAAACGGCCATTTGAGCATTAGCCAGAACCTCCCTTACTCTGCCCAACTCATGAACAACAAGAACAGGCACTGGGGAACAAGGTCCCCTTCCAGAAGGGCCTGGAAACTTCAGACAAAAGGGTAATGACAAGTGACAGAGCACCACAACCTGCACTAGATACCCTCTAGAAGGACTGGGTTACACCCAGGGCAGAGCAGAAGGGCAGGGTGAGCTGAGATCCTGCCTCCCTGGGGCACTTGCTTCATCAGAACTGGCCTCCTGAGGAAAATGTGGTATGGAAGAGAGCTGGGAGGAGGGTTTTTCTTTTTGCCTTACTTCTTGGTGCCGTAAATCCAGGCCACAGCGATGTTCTCCAGGATGACTACAACCGTGAGCGGCAGCGTGGCCGAGTAATCGTCAAACATGGTGACAAAGTAATTCCCAGAGCGCTGCACAAAGATCAGTCCCACCACAAAGGCAAAGATGCAGCAACCAACTGTGGGGAGCAAACGGGCATGGTCAGCAGAGAACCCCACGGGGAACCAACGCCTCCGTCAGGTGGTCCGTTCCCTGCATTAGCAGGACCCAGTACACATCCACCATGTCCACACCTTTCTGGAGTGACTCCCCAGGGCAATGGGGACCCTCCACCCCTTCCCCAGGAGGATGCAGGAGAAAAGACCTCACCTGTGAACACTTCCTTCCGCACCTTGAAGGTGTCGATGATGGGCGTAGTGATGCCTGACATGGTCCCAATCATGCTCCCCAGCCCCAGGTTTATCAGCATCAGGAAGAACATGACGGACCAAAACGGTGAGGCCGGGAAGTGAGTCATGGCTTCTGTGAAGGCAATGAAGGCCAGGCCAGTTCCCTGCACTGACTGTTCAGGGGGAGAGAGGACCACAAGATAAGAAGAAACATGTCAAGGAGACATCCTGCAAGCCCCTGTGTGCCTCAGGTCTCTCCTGTCACACTGAACCACTCTTCAGGGAAAGAAAAATTCAGTCTGGTACCCCAGCCTGGAAGTGGCGATGACCCTGCTAGACTTGCTACGGTGAGACATTTTCCCCACCCCAGGAAGGACCAGTGAGTACTGGAGAAGACCACAAGGAACCTCCATCCCTGGTGGGTCTCTAAAACCAGCTTTTCCAGATCCATATGTCAGGAGTAACACAAGTAGAGCAGCTCCTCCAGAGAGAGGCAATGGGACAGGTGACCTCCTGGTCCTACCAGGAATGCCTCCAGGTACCTTGTCGAGCTCGTCCTCCAACAGGCAGGCGTCCAAGCCCAGTTCTTTGAAGTGCCCCTCTTTGACCGTCATGATCACCCTGTACATCTCGTTGTAGTCCTTAGCGGTGAGGTGAGAGAAGTTCACATGGGGTGGGATGAGGTCATGGCTCAGCACATTGGTGTTCAGGTAGCCCAAGATCTTCTCAGCGTTCCTAAAGGAGAGCAAAGCCTGGTCACCCAGAGGTACCCCCTTCTTCCCAGGACGGAGGATGAGGCCTGACCATGGAAGCCCTTTGCACCAGCCGGGATGAACCTCCCTGGGTCATATCACCCAGGTCCCAGTCAGAGGACCTCTGCACCTTCCCAAGGTGTAAGTGAACATTGCGATAGACCACATGACAGAGGAGGCAGACAGGGGCCCACCAGGGCTCTCTGCACCTCCTTCTCAGGCTTCTCTTCTGCTCTGGGACCCCACATGGCATGGCCAGGAGTTTTATGGACAGAGCTCACTGTCTAAAGACAACACTAGGTGCACAAATTCACCTTCCTCCAGCTGCTTCTGAGGTCCAGCACAGCAGCTCCCTTAACCTGGCAGACAAGTGGGTCCTACGATGGGTGGCAACTGGGGAAAACCCATGTGACGTGACCAGACCTGTTGGATTCATGCTCAATTTGAGGACTAAGAACTCATCTTAGGGCTGGATTTTAGGTTGGAGGAGCTGAGTACCCAACTGCCTCAGCTACAGTGGGACATCTCTGGAGATCCAGGTCTTGACCGCCTGGAACCAACAAAACATGGTATCACCCAGATCCAGAGCACTTATTCTATCGCCTCCAGACCCACCACAACCAGCGACAACAAAGACCTGCCCACCCCAAACAGAGAAAGAGCAAATCCTCTTACTCCACCACACATTTCTCATTCATGATGTTGGCCTTGAAGCCCAGCACAGCAAACACAACCAGGGTGGCCAGGACGGACGTGAAGAAGTTGATGAAGGAGACGAGCGTGGCATCAAAGTGACAGTTGTTGTCCTGCTTGTTGTAGCTGGAGAAGGCGATGACCCCCCCCAAAGCCCAGGCCCAAGGCGAAGAAAACCTGCGTGGCTGCCTCCCGCCACACCTGGGGGTCCAGCATCTTGTCCAGCTTGGAGAGGAGACACAAGTTAGGTGGTTTGGTGGTCCCACAGCTCACCTCAGTGGAGCCAGATTAAAAGGCAGCTGTACCTACAACCTGGGCTGGTCTTGGAGCAGCCATGGCCATGCTTTGATCTACCATGATCAGGTCTTGCATTACCCAGCACTCACAGGTCCCTTTGCTCTTTCCCACAGAGGGGGAAACTGAAGCACGGAGAAAGGCAAGTGAAGGCTTGACCTGCCCATGTCTCTGGGTGTTCCACCTGCCCCAGAGCTTAAGCTGGGTGCCCAATCTCCCAGTGCAAAGCCTAACAGCTTCTCAGTGGCCCACCCAGCTGCCCTGGGGAGCTGGTGGCCCTGTTCCCCCACCCAAGAGAGCCAAAGTACCACCTAGCCATGGGTCTCCATCTTTCCCAGCCACCTCCTGACCCAGAGTGCCTGGAAATCAAACATTTCAACCGGTGGGTTTTTCAACCTCCGTCCCCCCCACCACGTCCCCCCTCTCCTGTGAGCCAGGGCTGCAGACTGGAGGCCTCCGAGCATCATTCATCAAGAGATCGTAATTAATATCTTCTAACAGCCTCACTGGCTGAGCTGATTCATCTACATCTCTGCTTAATTAATTACTTAGCCAGTTAATTAACGGGTGCATACCACCAGTGGAGGTTTTGCTGCCAGCCAGCATCTTCCCATGAAGCCTTTAAAGACCTCACCTCAGGCACCCCCATGTCCCCACCCTGCTTCTGGGCACCTAAAGGTGACGGGAGCGATGCTAAGGCTCAAAGCGGCTCCAGGGGGGTGAGTTTATGAGGCTCTTGGCTGTCCTGGCTGTACCAGGGTGTGCTGGCACATCCTGACGATATACCAGGATGTCTGAAGGTAGTTTGGGGTTGGTACTCTGGTTTTTGGGGTGGGGAGCATAAGGGGAGATAAGGTGTGACCAGCCAGGAGGACAACCTGATGGGCTTGGAGACTTACCTTGGGTGTGAACATATGCATGATCCCATCCACCGCCCCGCGCAGCAGCAGTCCCCGCACCAAGAAGCAGACCAGCACCACGTAGGGGAAGAGCGAGCTGAAGTACATCACCTAGGGCAGGAGGGACACGACACAGGCACAACCTCGTGTACCATCCACTGAGCACTGCCACCTCCCCATCCAACTCGAGGACAGCTCAACAGGGGTGAGAAGGGAGGGTTACCCTCCCCCAGATGAGGTCTGCCCCTTGGGCAGTGTGGGGTTAAGCTGTGGGACTTCACGGTGCAGGATGTTACAGGACAAGAGGAACCGGCCTCCAGTTGTTCCAGGGGAGGTTGAGGTTAGCCCTGAGGAACAATTTCTCCCTCGTTGGGGTTGTGCAGGGCTGGCCCAGGTTGCCCAGGGCAGTGGTGGAGTCCCCATCCCTGGAGGGGTTTCCCAGCCATGTGGAGGTGGTGCTGAGGGACAGGGGTCAGTGGGGACCTGGCAGTGCTGGGGGAGTGGGTGGGCTTGAGGAGCTCAAAGGGCTTTTCCAACCCAAATGATTCTGTGGTTCTAAGTGCTGAAGCTCGGGTCGATTCGCAAAGTGCTTGGACACACTTAAGAGAGAAAATCTGCTGGGGCTGCTGAGCGTGAAGATGCTGGTGCTGGCTCAGAAAACCCCTGGAACACAGACTGCTGGTGCCCAGGGAGCCAGAGGGATGGACAGCTCTGTACCCCCCAACCCCTTCTCCCAACATCTGCCCCAGGCTGTAGGTGGTGCCAGCCGGTTCCTGCCCCGGGGCACACAGCCCCTGCCCCGATGAGCAGATGTAGGTGTATCTTCATCCTGGGCAGGGGAGACCTGCTGCCGTGGTCCTGCTTCTGCAGCTCACTCCCACCTCACTGCTCTCAGGGCTGCGGAGCAGGAGCCTCATTGGCCTCTGCCACCTGCTATCCCACCAGATGTTTTACAGAGCACATCTGGAGACGGGGATGTTCAAGCATCCCAGGAGACTGTACTCTTCTGCATCCAGCCCTGCTGCTTACACAGCCTGGCTTGCAATGGCGATGGCCTCTGCAAGCTGACGGCATCCCTCTCCTACTGCTTTCTGTTCCCCCTGCCCCACTTCTCCTGCGCAGAGCCCCAGTGCTCCTCCCGTGAAGGAGGACTCAGCTCTCGCCCCCTCAGCCCACGAGCACCCATGAGGCTGGTGCACATCAGGGGATCAGACAGCGGATGGTCCCCAAATGCAGGGGCTGGGCTGGCGATTTGGCCTGATGTGGCTGAGCCCTGGGCCACAGCTGTGGGTGTCAGTTGGACTAAACCTCTTCCCTACACCCTCTTTTGGTCTTATTCTGGCTCCCCCTCAGAGGTGGCCCCAGCTCCAGAGTGGGTGTGAGCATCCCAGGGGACACAGCATCCTCCAGCGCCCCCAGCTCAGGGCAGGGGAGCATGGTCCAGACGGGAGGTTTCTGCCTCAAGGAGAGACTCCAGCCAGGCTCGGGTGGCCACCAATACCCACCTTCCCCGAGGACTGGATGCCCTTGATCATGGCCAAGCCAACAAGGCTCCAGGCCACCAGCAGACACAGGGTCATCTTCCAGTTGAGGCCCCCGCTCTCCGAGATGGAGTTGGAGATGTCCAGGGCCTCCCGGTACCAGAAGTAGGTGGTAGCCGAGCTCCTCTCGCATTCAGTCTCCACAACTGCAACCAAGCAGAGGCAGGAAGAGCGTGAGGGGGCTGGAGGGGAGTCATCCACCATCTCGTAGGGGATGAACATCAATTAATGTCACAGACCTGCGGGGGCCAGCCAGGCCTGGCAGCTAAGGGACAGGAATTAATGGGGCTCATTTTTAGCAGGAAGGAGAAGAGCCAGGACATAAAGCCACTGACAGGTGAAAATAAGATGTTAAATACGGGGAGAGATGTTTTCATTTGCTATTAAACCTCCCAGAGTGTCCCAAGGAGATGCTCAGATGCTGTTAAATACCATTAGCTCCATCAGCATCTCAGCTGAGCACTGACGGAGCAGCCAGGCTCTGCCTGCGTGCCTCCATGGTCCTGGCCCTGAGCACCAAGACCGCCTGGAGACCCAAGCTCTGGATCTTCAAAGTGGCATCGAATTCCATCAGTGGGGACAGACCCAGAGGGCAGAGCACGGGAGAGACTCGTCCCACCCAACAGAAACACCTCCATATGATCAAGGCAGCTGGAGCGGAGAGGCCCCAGGAGACACCTCAACATCCAGTGTCCCCGACCTGCAGTAGCTACAGGTGTTGGGGGTCCCCAGTAGCGCCCCCTTCCCTGGGAACTGCTCCTTCCCCGCCGAGCCTCCCCCTGTGCCAGCGGCCATCCCTTACCGGCCACCGAGCCGTTTCTCACGATGGGGCACTCGCTCCAGGGAAGAGGGTACTGGAAGGACTTGAAGAAGTAAAAGATGCTCCAGCCAATGATGACATTGTAATAGAGACCGACGAAAAAACAGACCTGCGGGGAGTAAGGAGGACACGGTATTACAATCACAGGGCAGCGACACTGTCCCCCCAACACCTCCTGCTGGGCAGAGACCCGAGGGAGCCAGGCTGCTGGGATCAGGGGATGGGCCAGTTCCCACCCAGCCCCAGACCCGCAGGTGGAGCTGGAAAAGCTCCCCTTGACCTCTCAAGCCTCTGCGCGGGGCTCCCCGAGGTTTGTTTCCAGGCCACCCTCCCCGCTTTGCAGTTTGGGCAGCCCGAGGTGAGGGTCCGAAGGGACCCATGGGTGCACTCACGAGGCAGCTGGCGTAGCCGATGCCCCCCAGGCGAGGACAGATGTAATTCCAGACGCCGATGCTGCCCCGGCGGATCCGCTGCCCCACTGCCAGCTCCAGGAAGAAGAGGGGGAGCCCAATGATGACGAGCAGGACCAGGTACGGGACCAGGTAGGCACCTGGCAGGGGAGAGAAGACTCACCATGGAGCCACCTCTGCCTGCTCTCATGCAGCCAAGGATGGACAGACAGGGATGGACAGACAGGGCAGAGCTGGGACAGGCTCTGCCTGGTCCATCAGTTCATTTGTGACGGATCTGGGAATGCAGATCAGTGCTCGGGCAGCAGAGAGGAGAGGAGCACACAGCCCTGCGGGGAAGGAAAGGGTGCAACATCCCCTGCCAGCATGGGTACGCGTGGGACACCCCAACACACCTAAAGACACGCTGCAGCCATCCAGGTGAGAGAGACACCTCCCTAAGCCGACCCACGGCAGGAGACACACGGTCCCGGCTGTCCCGGACACACAGGCAGGAGCCCTCCTGATCACCCCAGTCCTGCCTGCCCACGCGTGTCCGAGCCCAGCCAAGCCCCTGCACTGACACGCCACCGCCACGTCCCCAGCAGCACCCTTCACTGCGTCACCCAGCGCGGAGCGAGCTGCTCTGGTAGGGGCGGAAAGAGCTCAGACTAGAAACTCCCTTAATCGCCGCCTAATTGAGGAGGGCAGAGAGAAACCAGCAGCTCCCGAAGGTCAAGGCTGCCGGGACTCGCGCTGCAGCGCCCGGCTGATGAACGACCCCAGCCTCCTGCCAGGGGCTTGGGACTGGCCGCACACCAGCTGAGTTGGGCAAGTTTTTCCTGGTGCTGGTGGGACTGGCAGCACGAAGGGGAGAAGGGTCTCCATCGCCCCACACCTTGGGGACCTCCCTCTGCACTGGGGGATGCTAAGAGCACCCTTCTCCAAGAAGGAAGGACCAGGAGCAAGCCCGTGGTTGAACTTGCACAGGGATGAGACTTCCACAGCCCGCAGGAGGGAATTTCTGGGAGCCGCAGGGGACGGTGACACCGCAGTCTCATTTAATGGGGAAAAACCTGCTTGGAAGTCAGAGGCCAGGCACAGAGAGCTCCATAGTGATGCCAACGGGGCCATAGGGATCTACCCCAGCCCTGAATTTACCCCAGACTCTGCCTCCAACCTCCTCCCGGCCACACGTACAACCCTCCCCGCACCGAAACCAAGCCGAGCCTGGACCCAAATTTAGGGCACTGGTGTGTGCCAGCGACTGGGGAGATGCTGGGAGGCAGAAGCTGGCTGCACCACGCTCCATCCCAGCCAGGCTGGGGGTGGGAAGTGCTGACTGCACAGGTCTTCGCTTGGGAGAATGACTCCTGGTGAAGATGACATCAGAGATGTTTGAACTCCAGGAGCGCTGTGGGTTTGCCAGCTCCGAGGGCTGGGGGCACGTCCAATGGTGCACGGCCAGGAACGAGGGGACTGCGAGCGGGGCTCATCCCGGCTCCGTTTGGTGCCGCCAGGCAGGGGCTGCTTGGTGAACAAGCTGCTCTCTCATCAGTGTCATGAAGGAGGTCAGGTCTCAGCGTGGCTGGAAAGAGTCCTGGCCCCACCAGGCTGCTCGTGGAAGCCCAGGGAGGGGGCATGGGGTGGGATGGGAGGACAGGTTGGCTGGAAAGGCGGGTTTGGGAAGGGGCTGGAGCTTACACAACGCAGCTTCAGGACCCAGGGAAATGGGGGGATCTCTCTCCTTTTTTTCACCCTTTAGTTTCCAAATTGCCCCAACAAGAACAGGGGGCTGCAGCTCCCAGCCCTGGCTCCCAGCCTGGGATTCATCTTGGCTTTGGACTGGACGGGTGAACACCCTTTAGGAAGAGGCTGTCCAGGAGGTTCCTGCATCTCTGTCCTGATGAACACGCCACGGTGAGCAGCTCCTGGCTGCCCCTTTCCTCTTTCAGAGCCCAAATAACCCACTTTAGGGCCCAAATAAGCACCGTCCTGCTCCAGGATCCACATCCCGACGTGCAGCCGAGGCAGGTTTGGGCCATACTCCCTTCCCCAAGGGCTGAACCCATCCCTGCCGCATCTCTCACCTCCTCCGTTCTTCTGGCAGAGGTAGGGGAAGCGCCAGACGTTGCCCAGCCCCACGGAGTAGCCGATCTGCGCCAGGATGTACTGCAGCTTGCTGTTCCACGCCGGCCGGTTCTCGGCATCCAGCTCCTCATCTCCATCCTTCTGCTTGTCCCAGGTCTCCCCCGTCACATTGAGGACGCTGCGTTTGTAGTCCACGGGCTCTTCGTGGGCCAGCAGGTCGGCCACCGACTCGGTGACATGCTCGCTGCTGTGCTCCCGCTGCGTCACCTTGCTGTTCTTCGGCATCGGGACGGCTCCACGCGGCCCCGGGAGGTGGCGAGGGGAGAAGATGAACGTCCCGCAGGGAACAGCACCCGTGTGAGCTACAGCTTGGGCTTCACCTCCTCTTCATCAGCAGGACCTGGGCAGGGAAGGGGTCAGAGGGTGAGGTGGTTTTGCCTTTTCCCCAGTTTTCCCTGGTGCTGGTGGGACTGGCAGTACAAAGGGGAGAAGGGTCTCCATCGCCCCATGCCTTGGGGACCTCCCTCTGCACTGGGGGATGCTAAGGGCCCCCTTCTCCAAGAAGGATGGACCAGGAGCAAGCCCGTGGTTCAACTTTCACAGGGATGAGACTTCCACAGCCCGCAGGAGGGAATTTCTGGGAGCCGCAGGGGACGGTGACACCTCTTTTCCTCTCTAACAACCCTGGACCAGCAGCTGGTCCCCCCCGAGGGCTGACACCGGACCCAGCGCCGGCCACGGCTCTGCCCTCCTCGCCCCACTCCCTCCCCTCCTGGCCCATTAGCAGAGCCTGAGCTCAGCCCCACGACAGCTTGAACTGCTCAGGGGCCAGTGACAAACACCCGGGTTATCTCTCCATCCCTGGACATTATCAGGAGCGACTTAAAAGCCCCGGAGCCTGCAGCTAAATCTTCCCAGGCAGCTCTACAGCAGATAACGGCTGCAAAACAGCTGCAGACAAGGCAAAGCCATCACTCGTCCTGCTCCCTCCACCTTCCCAGCCTTCATCACGGGCCAGCCTTGGCCAGGGAGAGCCAAACCAGTCTCACAGCATCCACGTACTTATACCAGTGAACACCAGTTTGCCCCCACCACCTCATTTCCAAAACTGATGGCACCAGATCCCATGGGTGGGGGGCCGGGATGGGCCCAGGAAGGGTCATTTGGACCCCGGAGGGAGCGTGGTGGGGAATGTGGGTGGGAGCATGGGTTTGCTGCCGGAGTGGTGACAAGCGGATGCAAACAGGCAGCCACATGTTTGCCCCAGGGACTCCTCCAGCTGCTCGGAGGCGTCTCAAGGGGAGCCCACGATCCAGCTCAGCCCTGCAGCGCTCACCCTCAACCTCAAAAAGCTTCAGGGAAATCCACTCTGGTGGGATGGGGCTCCCCAACGCAGGAAAGCACCATGTTCCTTCTCCCTATACTGGGAGAACTGGTGTCAGACCAGCAGCTCTCACCCCAGCTAGGTCCATGGTGTTTCACGAGCTGGGGAGAAAACACAGAACCCCCCCCCCGAGGAACTCCACATCTTGGAAAAAACCTACTCTCCCGAAGAGCTACGCTTGCTGCTTTTCTCTCCCCTCTGTCCCTTCTTTGCAGGGGACACCAGGCTGGTCACCGATCTCCAGAAGAGTGGTGGTGGGACCTGTCCCACCCCAGCCTGGCCGCAGCATCTTCTCACCCTGGGGACTTTGTCCCTCGGTGCAAAGCTCCTACAAGACCCAGGTGACACTGCACAAATGCCCCATCGGCGCAGCCAGCCATCGGATGGACGATGCAGGATGGGCGATACATGATGGACCTCCCGCTGTCTCCTCAGGAGAGCTGAAGGAAAACTCTCCCACCTTTTCCAGAACCACCCCCAGGTCCTCTTTCCTTTGGGCCAACATCCATCTTTTCGACCCAGTTCAGCCCAAACCTTTTCACAGCAGCAGAGCCCATCCCCAGTGAGCGCACCGCAGCCCTGACCCAGCGCGGGAGGGAAGCAGCAGGGACACCTCACCCTCCCTCGCCCTCACCCTGGCGCTTCTTCACCCCTGAAGAAAGTTCCCCCTTTGCCAGGCCCCGTTCCTATTAGAAAAGCTATTTTGGGCCGTCGGCTGCATCCGTTGCCAGGCAACCCTGTCGGCTCCACATCTTTCCTGGATCCGGCTCCTCTGGAGGAGCTGTTTAAATTATTCTTTCAAGCCTGGCCCAGCAATATTTAATTTCCTAACGAGGGCTCATTCACACAAACCGCTCATGGCTCGATCGCGGCAATTACCGGCACGTGGCTGCCCAGGGCTGGAGCATCCTCAGCCGGGATGGGGACCGGCACAAAGGGGAAGGAAAGGTCTCACCCAGCAGCCAAGAGATCACTCGGATTTCCATCGATTTTGGACCAGGCTCTGGAGAGGTTAGTGCAGACCTGGCTGAATCACACACGAGATGTTTGCTGCTCCCTGTCCCTCCCAGCAGCCACTTAAGCTCCTTCTGAGCGAGGGTGACTCAGACCTTCAGAAGGACACGGCCTCGAGGGCTAAAGTCTCTCTTTATATTAGGGGTAGAGCCTAAAGCCCTCAGGTCTGCTGACTGAGCCCCAAGACCTCAGTGCCCCATGGCGAGGGCACCCAAACTGCTCTCCTGGGACAGCTTAACCCCTTGGAGCAAAGCCTGGGAGATGCCCAGCTCCAGGGAAGGTGGAGCTGAGCCAAGCCAGCATGATGGAGTCAGAACAGACCCCACAGCATCTCTATCTGGATCTCTACCTCTCCCCTTCCTCAGTTTACCCACCCCTCAGTGTTACCGTTAGGAGCTGAGAGGCAGCAGGACACAGCGGTCCTTGAGGAGCAGGTTCCTCCAAGCATCTTCAAGACCCCAGAGGCTCTCAGTGCCTTGGAGGACACTTGAGATAGCAACATTCCCAAAGGATTTAGGGATCAAAAGGGGAGCTTGCCTGCTCCCCTGGGGCTGGGGCAAGGGTTCTCTAGGCACTGGCATGAGATGGCACCAAAGGACAAAAGGAGGGTGAAGGAGCAGAGGTACAAGTCTTCCTCCCCACAGGAGATGTGCCCAAACTGAAATGGAGCAGGGGAATACCATGGTAGAGATCCAAACCTTGAGCCCAGCATGGCTCTGTCACTGTGTCCCCATGGCTTGCTCGGGGAGGTCATCCCAAATGGCTCATCACCCCAGCCTGGCACTGATGGTGCTGCTGCCTGGAGGAGATCCAGGCCTGAGAGGACCAATCCCGACAGCGATGCCATGAGCGTACCCAACCTTCACCAGTACCATGAGACGAGCCCAGCCAGAACCAGCACCATACGGCACAGGGACCCAGTCCAGGGAACGCTGAGGTCAACACGCCTCTTCCTAGTCATTTCCCCGGCGTTCTGCACCAGCCCCAAGGTCTGCTCCTCTCACATCGGAAAGCGCAGTCCAAATCCACCCCGGAACGGTATTTTCACTCATTTCTTTGATTGAAAAAGGGAATTTAATAAAAAAAATTCATCTGCCAAAAATAATAACCACCCTGCCAGAAAGACGAGGCAGATCAGCTGACAACCAGGCGCTTCCCGGGCTGGAGATAGAAAACCCTTGTCACTGACAGATGGAGATTCAGCTTGTTTACTTAGCCCCCATGACCTTAATTTTCTTAAATGTGCATTTTTTCTTGCTCTTCAGAAGACAGATTAGGGTCTTTCAGAGCCCACGGCTTGTAATCACTTCGCTGGCGCTGCCGGGCCACGGGTGCCTCTGCACCGACCAGGTAAAACCAGCGCTGATGCCTGGGGAGGGACCACGGCTTTTCCCACAGCAGGACCAGGGAAAGGACCAGTTTGTGCTGGGGTTGTGCTGGTGTCTCTAGAGATCCCTCGAGAGCAGCCAACAACATCCCGCGAGGCGTTAGGAGGGGAGATGTCGGGGAAAGCACCACCGGGTTGGCCCTGGGGAGAGCTTGCCTCCTGCATCTCCCACCACTCAATGTCTCTAGGTATCTCCTCGAACGGGATTCCCACTTCATGATCCCCGGTGGGCACCTTCATGTCTAACCCCCGGCAGGACCTTCCAGGTGACACAGGGGTGGCCTCGACCACCATATCCCTTTGTGGGGACAGCTCAGGAGCCACCGCTGCAGCGGGTGGAAGGTACATGGCAACGGGTCACTGGGGTACAAGCTGGATTCACCCCACCCAGGGGAGGGGCAGAGATGGAGAAGCTTCTGCTTTGCTACACCCAAGGCGTTTAACCCCTGTCTGGAGGTTCCCATCGATCCCAACGGGAGAAGGAAACATCCACTGGGACAAAGCTGCTATTTGGGATGGGTGAAGAGCTCCGGGAGCAGAGGACACCGCGTCCCCCAGCCCAGCCCTGCCAGCAGCATCACGTATGGTTCAGCAGAGGAGGGATGCTCCGAGCCGCGTGTCCTGCCTCAGCCCGTCCTTGCTTTCTGGGGAAGGCGGCTGGGGAGCAATAAAACAGGCTGGAAACGTGTCAGCAAAGCTTTCAGCCAGGCCTGGGAGCATGGAGGCAGGTGGGGAGGAGATGGAGATTTAGAGCAGCCACTGGCAGCAAACATGCGCTGGGTCTCAAAGACAGGCACGGAGGGAGAGCTTTCCTGTCCTGTGTCCAAATCCTACACTGATTTGGGTCCATAAAGGGGAAACTGAGGCAGGAAAAAAACACAGGCTGAGATTGGGCGAATTCAAAACTAACCTTTAAGCCATGGGGGCTCTCTGCTGGTCCCTCCCTAACCCACCACCTCTCCTCCAGCTGCGGCCCCAGGCAAATCCCCGGCAGCTCCTAAAGGAGAGGGGAAAGATGCTCCTGGCGAAGCATCCAGCTCACTCCAAGGTCACGGAGCAGGGAAGGGAGGTAAGAGCAGAGGGACCAGAGGCACAGCGGGATTTCAGAAGGAGGAAGCTCACTCTCGGGTTTGGGCTGGGAGATCGGAGCTCCTCATCCTCCCCAACACACACGGGGCCAGGGAAACCTTGGCCAGGCTGTTTGGAGCCAACATGGAGACTGAAGCAGGGAGGGAAGGGACCAACCCAAGGTCATCCAGGAAGCCAGAGAGCCCAGGAGGTGGAAGGAGGGAAGGCACAAGCATCCCTCCCGCAGTCCCTCTGCACGCTGCAAAGGGCAGGAGCCCTGGATGCACATCCCGGCTTTGAGACCGGATCAGGAGAAAACCGGGTCCTTTGGGGGGTATCTCACCCTTACGAGCTGCAAGAAACCACAGGCAGGACCCTCCCAGCAGCACCCAAACGGCTTCAAAGCCCAGAGGAAAAGATTTTTGCCCATGGCAGAAGCACTGCAGCTCTGATCCTCCCAGCCCTGCTCCCAGGACCTTCCTGCAGCCTCTGCCACCCAAACCTCCCTGCCACCAGCCAAGGCCAGGCCAAGACACCTCCATCTTCAAAACCTACTCAGTGCTGGGGCTTGCTCCTCCCTGCTCGTCCTCTCTGGCTCCACCGGGAAGGTTTTTCCATCTGGGCTCATTAGGGCTGCTCCCTCTCTCCCCTCCTTTAAACGATCCCTGTTAATTAGCACCAGGCTCTCACCACCCTGCAGAGCTGCACCCCGGGGTGCTCCCGCCCTTCCAGAGGCACAAACTTCAGACAGGGTCAGGGTCGAGCAGATGGGAGAGCACGGGATGCCTGAGACAAGGGCACCTGCAAGAAGCTGGACTGGAAACCCAGCTCCCAGCCCAGGCATGGGGTTCAGGGCAGCTCGGTGGCTTTTCCCCACCGGAAGAGCCGAAGAGGTTCTGCGCCGCATCCTTCCCATTGCGAACGCTCCGACCCGCTTTAGCATCATGACACGGGAGCGGTTCACATCCGCCGATGAATCAGAGCTGCCTCCGCTTCTGTCTAACACCCACCTCAGTGGCTTTCGCCAGCAAAAGCGCCCAGCTGTTATAAATAACCCCCAGCTCCTAGAAAGGCAAGTAGAGGTGGGGCTACCCCAGCCACCGCCGCCCGCTCCCCCCCAGAGCTGGGCGCGTTTCCCACCATCCCCAGCTCGGGGTTAATTTTTTTTTTTAACGCCTTGGGACATGACAGCGACTGTTTTCTTCAATAGGTGCCAAGAAACCTCGGGGAAGGGCAGTTTTGCTGCTGGGTCACGAGCCAGACGCAACAGCCCGGGAGGAGGGGACGCCTTGGCAGCGGGCTTGGTCACGAAGCGTACGAGCCCGTTGATTCATCGGATTTCTCCTTTCATCTCTCATTTAGTCCCATGAAAACATACATCAGCTGCAGCAGCGTGACACCGTATCGCAGCCAACAGTCGCCCTGTGCTTCCTTCAGGGCTCGGGTTGGTTCACCAGATGATCTTTCTCCAGTTAGAGCTTAGTGACTGAATCCCCAACCGGTCCAGGTTTATCCTAAAAGGCAGCAAACGGGCAGGTCCCTCTGCAAGCTTCGCGTTTCCCTGGTGTAACTCGTGAAGCTGCTGCCACGTTTGTAAACAAACAAGTCCAAACACAACCTGGGATGGGGACAAAGCAGAGCTGCTCCTCCCAAGGCAACGGCTTCGTCTGGATGTGCGCAGGTCAGCATCTGATCTAGGCTAAATTTGAGCCTCGTGACTCCAGCTCGGCTCTGGTCTAACTCCAGATTCCTGGCTCAGTGCAAGTCACAGCGGAGTCACTCCAGATTTAAACCAAACCCTTTTATCCTTACTGACCTCAACAGCGCTGTCCCTCATTTATCCTGGACCCACGTTTTATTTCCCGTCTTGAGCTACGGTCAAACCAGCATCCAGGTTCCTTGACCTAGTCCCGACACCTCTAGAGAGACACTCACAAGAAACTCTACGCCCTGCCGAGAATAGCTCGGCTGCCGTGGCGTTTCGGGTTTTTTCCTACCGAGCCCAGAATAATTGCATCAGCTCCTGGTGGATTCAAACCTCAGGTGCCTCAGACACGAGGCTGAGCTGAGGAGCAGAAGGATTTCACCTTCTGGGTCCTTTGCAAAGAGCTGGGACCAGATTTCTCAGCCGGTCTAAGCCCCACGACCCCGGAGTGATGCAAATCTGCACCTGGCCAAGACACCAGCCCAAAACGTGCACCTTTGGGCACATCCAGCGATGCAATAAATGCACAGAAGAGAGTAAGGACTCTCCACGCCCAGTACTGAGCACCGCACGAAACCAGGAGCCCCAGCCCCGTTTTTCAGCCTCAAACCCGGCCATCCACATCCAGGGAGCAGCACAAAAATACAAGAAGGGAAAATAAACCCCCAGCACCTTGGGAAGGAAATACTCATCGCAGCCCAATGCTTTCTCCTCTCCCAATGTTATTGTCAAGGTCAACCTGGAAGCTGCATTTCCACCCTCCCTCAGGCAGCGGCTGGGAGGGGATGAGCCCCCCACCAACCTGAGCCCGGTGGCCAGTGCCACCCTCCCCGGCGGCCACCCCCAGCCTCTCCAGGGTGGCTTTAAGCCGTTTGCTGTCCCTAAATGTCGCCCCCCAGCCCTCGATGCCACCACCCTTAGAGCCACGCCTGATGCCTCCAGACTTAGATGTCATCCCCCAGCCTGGCCCTGAGCATCTTCCCACACACACAGAGAAAAAAAAAAAAAAAAAAAAAAGGGGGCCCCGGGGAGGGTGGGGGGAGGCAAAACAGAGCGGACAGCACCCGGTGAGGCGGGGAGACCCCCCGGGAGCGGGACCCCGGGAGCGGGGGGAGAAGGAGCAGCCTTACCTCGGCGCTGCGGCGGCGGCTCCCGAGGCGGGTGAAACTGACCCGATCCCGGGAGAAACTGACCAGACTCGGGAGAAACGGAGCGAATCCCCGACAGAAACTGACCACGTTCCCCCCGCCCCGGGGAGCGGCGGCGGCGGGACGAGACCGGGCGGCGGCGGCGGCGGAGCCGGCGCTGCACGGAAACGCCGGGCAGCCTCCGGCAAAGCAGCAGCCGCCGCTGTCTCCGCTCCCCGCGGAGGAGAGGCTGCGCCGGTACCGGTGGCTGCGAGCCGGGCGGCCGCTTTCCTTCTGCACACACCCCCCGCCCCGTTCGGTGGATGCGCGCTGGGCTCGGCCCGGCCCCGCTCCCCTTCGCCGGAGGGGAGGCAACTCCGCTCCACACACACACACACACAAAATAAAAAAAGCAATTAAAAAAAAAAATTGAAATAAATAAATAATGAGGGACACGCAGCCCCTGACGCAGACTTGAGTCACCAGGGCTGCACGTCAAAGCTGGGGTGCCGGGCCACCCCCCCACACACCTCTCCGGGGGGGGGGGGGTCTTGTGTTAAAAATAAAAAATAAAATAGCAGCGAGGGCTGGCGGAAGGGGGAGGTTCGGCTTTGCCCGCACTGGTGCAGTGGAAAAAGGCAAACTCCCCCTATAACAGCTCCCAGCCCCAAAAGTGCAGCCCCGAGGTGCCCTCCTGACCGCTGCTGTGGCTCTGCCCTGGGGATGGGGAGGGCTTTGGGGGGGAAGATTGGGTCACCCCTTTCCTCCAGGGATAATTCAGTATATTAGAGCTGAGCCACTTTGTCTCAGTCCACGTAGGGACAAAGGGAGGCGGGAGGAGGCGTCAGGACCCGAATTCTGCTCCCCATAACTCCGGTGTGGATGCAGAGCCTGCCCTTGGGACACAGCGATGCTCAGGGCTGGCCCAAAGCCCAGTAACACTCAGAGACCCCCAGACTGGACTCAGAGGACACCACATCTCCAGCCACACCAGTTCCCTCTTGCACCAAAACCAAACCCAGGAGCAGGCGGGTTGGAGCGAGGCTGGGCCAGCTTTGGGGAACGAGGCATTCACGTTTATTAACCCACCTTTAATGCTGATGGTGAAATTCCGCAGGCAAAAGGGTCCCACTCCCCAGCCCAACAGGACACACTGGGATGCAGCAGCAGGTATTTATCCAGCATTTTACCCAGATAAAATATCAGGCAGAACTACACCTGCACAAGCAGCTCTTCAGGAGAAGCAAACCCCAAACCCACCTTTTCCACCTTCATTTATTACAGCCAGTGAGGCTCAGCAGAGAAGCCAGACTCACCTGGAGAGCCCAGCCCTCCCCTTTTATTCAGTGCTGCCCTCAGAAAACATCTAACGGGGTTAATTGGGCAAGCCAGAGGGCTGTTAGGTTGGTTTACTGGGGGGCGCGAGGAGTTCTCAAAGGAGTTCATTGCTGGTTCAGCACCTGATGGGAATTATTAAGGTCCTGAAAATCCCAATTCAGCCCCTGCAAACTCCAGTGGTGTAGCCTGGACTCATTTCCCTAACCAGTCTGTAACTGGTGCTGGGGATACCATACTGGTATCCAGCTTCTGGTCCTGTGGGAAACACCGACAGGAGGATAAACGCATTTGGAAGAGCCAAACCTCCGAGGACTCAGCCCTCCACCTCCAAACCACACTCCTTCCAACTGCCGGATCTCAAAGTTTATGCACGTTTCTGGCCCTTGGACCAGTTTCCCTTTCCAGCCTATTAGGCACAGAGTGATCAATTCTCCCAGGTACTCGGGAGCTCAGCCAGTGCCTGCACCGGGCTCCAGCACCCGCCAGCAACCGTCGTAACTCTCCCTCCCGTCCCCCCGGGAGAAATGAGGCCACGCACCATTAAATCTGCACCGTTACCCATCCCGGGCAGGGGGTGAAGCAGCTCCGCGTGGCACTGGAAGGGGAAGAGGCGCAGCGCGCTCAGGATTTATTACCATGAAAACATCCCTGGCATCTTCTCGGCTTGTTGCGGTGGCTCCGCACTTCTCACGGGGGCTGATGGACCTTGGCAGGGGCGAGGGGAGTTTGAGGCTGATGTGAACCAGCCTGGAAGAGACAGGGAGTGGGTCAGCGCCCGCCAGGGGCTTCTCTGGTTTGCAGTCAGCCTTCGGGACCACTCCGAAAATTATGTGTTTTAAAGGAAAGGAGGTTGGAGCAAGTTGGGGTCAGTCTCTTCTCCTCAGGAACAAGGACTTGAGGAACCAGCCTCCAGCTGTTCCAGGGGAGGTTGAGGTTGGCCCTGAGGAACCATTTCTTGCCCGTTGCGGCTGTCCAGGCCTTGCCCAGGCTGCCCAGGGCAGTGGTGGAGTCTCCATCCCCGGAGGGGTTTCCCAGCCGTGTGGAGGTGGCGCTGAGGGACAGGGGTCAGTGGGGACCTGGCAGTGCTGGGGGAACGGGTGGGCTCGAGGAGCTCAAAGGGCTTTTCCAACCCAAACAGTTCTGTGATTCTGTGGATCCGCATCCTGGTTCTTAGGAGAAGTAGGGGGAGCAGGCAGGGATGCAGCCCCCAGGCTGGGAAGGGAAGGCGAGACTTGGATCCATCACAGCCAGGACATCAATGGGGTCCCCTGCTCCTGTGGGGCCACGCAGGGGACGGGCAATGGCAGGTAGTACTGAGCAGGGAGAGAGAAACTTGCCCCACAGCAGGTCGCCTCCACAGAGACCGAGAGCCCTCTGTGGGGACGTTCCCTGCTCCTCTCCCAAAGAAAAACTTCTGAATTTCCAAAAATGGAGGGTTTTCTTGCATCCCAGCGCTGTATCCATGGGGACGAGCTGGGGAGGGCTGGGAAGGGGAGCAGCAGAGCCCGCGGGCTGCCAGTGCCGACAGCGTGAAGCTCTCTGCACAGCCGGAGGTTAAACAAAAGAAGATCGAGTGACCTTATTAAGAGTGTCTTAAGGAAAGGGAAATCAAGAAAACTTATTAAGAGGGGCTGAACTATCCTGCCCATCTCAGCGGGGAGCAGGGATGAACCTACTGGAGCAGGGGAGGGGGCAGTTCCTGGGTCCCGGGTGACTCAATGACACCCTGAGGTGTCAGAAATCCTCCCCTGAGGATTTAAAGATCTCCCCGTGGACAGAGCATGGTGCTGGTTGGTAAACTGAGGCACAGAATGATCCCTGGCTGTATCAGAGCAGAAAAAATAAAACGAGACAAGGCTGGTTCTGGGCTCTGCCATGAACATGAAGGCTCAGGACTGGAATTCCAGGTCGTGGCCCACGCTGTCACGCTGCAGACGGTGCCAGCCATCGGTGCAGGAGGTACCACAGGCAGATGCAAGAAGCTCTGGCTGAGGCTGATCCAGAGATTCAGCCTCAAAACAAACCATAAAAAAAAAAAAAAAAAAGGTAAAAATCCCCCAAACCCGGCGAGGCCGGTACTTTTCCGACACCAGCCTGAGCAGCGGGAACAGTCTGGCTTAAAGCAGAGCGTGAGTAATGCCTCTCCTGGAAGAGCAGTGCCCCGGAGAGCCGGCGAAGGGCTGATACCACGCTCGTGGAGAGCCGCATTTCCATAAATGCTGGAGCAGCAGCCTATAAATAACCGCCTGAATTTACCGCTGCTCTCATGTGACCCCGATCCCCGCATTTTCGGCTGCCATCTGTCACCATGGAAATGGCATCACGGGGCCACCAACCCACCGTTCATTCATGGGACTGGGCCAGGGGAGGGGGCCCGCCGTGGGGGAGGCGTCGCCGAGGCTTTTTAGAAGGATGGAAGTTGCGTTGCGGGGAGGAAAAATACAGCGAGGAGGTTTGGAGGGAGCGGGCGAGGGTGGGGGGGTCCTTCCCAGGAGGGATGCGGCAGAGCCTGCGTTTCCGAACGTGCTGCAGCCAGGCAGAGCTATGGGAAGAGACAGACAGACAGACAAGCCCAGATGGACAGAGAGCAGGGATGGAGGGACACGATTCCCTCCCTGGTCAGGCCCCAGCGGTTCGGAGCATCACAAGGGTGATGCCAGCACGGGGAGATGCATTTACCTCCACACCACAGGGACCACCCCAGTGCCTTTGGGAGGAGGCGGCTGCCTTAATAATGCCCCTTATTGCCTCCTCCGCTGGCCAAGCAGCTCCTAAACCCGAGTTTTTCCCCCTAAAGCAGGGTGCGAAGAGGGAGGGATGAGCAGGACAGTGAGCGTGGAGCTGTCGGTACACTCAGAAGATTTTCCACCTAAGCTGTCAAGCCGACCTACATTCAAGCGAAAAATAATTGAAGGGGATAATGCCCTCTGGTTTCTAAATATGTATTTGCCTGCAAAGCCAGGGCCTGTCGCGGCTCATCCGAGGCCGGGCGCTGCTAACACGGAGGGAAGGGAGCAGAGCCTGGGAAAGGAGAGCCCAGCCTGACTCAGAGCGGAGGAATTTCTGGCTCTGATGGAGCATTTTCCACCCAGGGATCCCAACTCGCTGTGGGGAGCTGCTCCCCGCATCCCCCCGGGGCAAAGGGATGTGCCCAAGGCTGCAGGTGAGGCGGTGGCACAGCCAGGATCCCCACCAGGAGATTCCCCTTGGATTTGCTCTGCCCCATCCTCATCATCACGAGGAGGAGGAGGGACAACTTGGGCCGGTGACCATCGAGTCTGCACGGACCCGGTGGTGTTTCCAAGGGCTCCCAAACCTCCCGCATCACCCAAGAGCAGGATGACAACTCCTCAGGGTACCGTGTCCCCAAGAGAGGGACAAACACCAGACAGCCCCGGCTGGAAACGCCAAGAAACACAGTAAAAATGACCTTCAAAAGAAACATCTACCATTTATTAGTGATCTTAACGAAACCAGCCCCGCTGCCCCTGCCTGCACTCACCCGTTGGCTGTTTTCCCTCCGGGTCTGTGAGGAGCAAGGACCTATTTTTGGCTTGGAGATCATGTCTAAAATACTAAAGGGTGGCTGGGAAGAAGCAATAAGCCGTGTCTGAGCGTCAGAAGAAACCCACACTGCTTCGTTCAGCCCCGGGGGGGACAAGCGTGCGGGGAATAAAGGGGACTCTGCACAATAGAAGGAAAAATAATAAACCCCAGCCCAGGCGGAGGAATGAGAACCATGTCACAGCGCCCCGGGGCAAGGGCTCCTAGCAGCGGGACAACGGGCTTTAAAGAGCTGCTGCTCCTGAGTTCTGGTCTTAATTTTCTTCACACGCCGAGCTGCCGTTGGATCAGACGCGGTCGAGGCTCCGCGTTGTGCAACGGGGGGGGATTGGGGAGCGCCGGAGCCGGGCTGGCCCCGCGCTGGCTCGGGCTGCTGTGGCAGGGCAGGCTCCGTGTCTGGGTGGTTTTGGTGGCCTGGATGGGTCTTTTTGGAGAGGCTTTGGGTGATTTCAGGGAGGGTTTTTTGCCTGTAGCTTGGCTGATGTTGCTTTGCCCCCACCCCAGACCCCCAGTTCTACACTCCCCAGCTGAGCCACCTCCATCTCCCTTTGGGGTAGACCCCAAAAGCCCTCCCTCACAGCCAGATCCAGCCCTCCCTGCCCAGCATAGCGGCCCGAGCCGGGGATCTGGGGTGGTCTCAGCGCTTGGACCTGCTCTGGGGGAGCCGCAGGGTCCTCTGGACATTCTGTCCTTGGAAATGAAAACTAAACCCCTTCAAAGAGCTGCTCAGCCTCAGATCTCGCGTGGCCGCTGCCGGCTGCGCCGTTTGTTCCTGGAGGAATAAAGAGAGATCTCAGCCTGCCTTTGGGCCAGCTGCTTTGAGAGGGGACATGTGTCCCCTTCCTGAGTCCCAAAGTGGGGACGCAGCCTGATGGGGAGGGGGTTTGCTACAGCCTTGGCTGATGCTGCCCAAACCAGCACGTGATGGTGGCCGATGCTCTTCGTGACCGTGCAACCTGCCTGGCAGACTCAACAGGGCTGCAAGTGCCAAAACCAGAGGATTTTCACTCCAACCCACATCCCCTGGGGAGAAAAAGCATGTCCTGGGCTCTTAAGCCAACCCTGCTGAGCTGCTCATCATCCCCCACCACAGCCCTGCCCTTCCCGGGGAGACAAACCCCGGGCATCTTGGCACCAGCCATCGTTCTCTCTCCAGCTAACGAGAAGCAGCCAAACACCATCCAGCCGGTCCCCACCAGCAGCTGCTTTCAAACAGAAGTCACCCAGCAGCCGCCCCAGGGCCGTGCACCCGCAGCCCCGGCTGCTGGGGAGCAGATGGGAGCCAGCCGGCCACCTGCGGTCCCCCCGCCACTGGCCAGCCCTGCCTGCTGTCCCCAGCCTGGCCACGCAGCTCCCGGCTCACAGCAAGGGCTGGAATAAAGGCGTGGAGAAAGCGAAGCCGTTGACCTCGGCCAGGGGACGCTTCCCACCGGCTCCCCGAGGATCCCACGAGACTCGGTGCGTGGAGCCCGCAGGCTCGTTCCACCAGCTGCCATGTGATTTTGCCCTGGGTATATTTTAAGCGCTGTCCTTTGACGTCACACCTTCTTCCCCAGGATGCTGCTTTCTCTACGTTTCCAGGCAAAACAGTCCCCAAACCTCGCCTTCAGCTTCGACCCCATCAGGCACTGTGCTCCCCTGGCCCCAGTTTCCCCCGTCCCCTGTGGTATCGCATCCCCACAACCAGGTCACCCTGTAGCGGCCGAACGGAGGCCGAGGGAGGTGATATCTAAATAATCCCCTTTGACAGAACAAGGAAAACGTGGAAAAAGACGCACAGGCTGCGAGATGCCTGGCTCACCCGGCCATCAGACTCAAGGCAGGAGTGGTCCAGCGGCGGGGCGGATGCGGGAAGCGAGGTATGAGGAGATGGAGCCACCAAGGGCGGTGGGTTCACCCTGCTCTCTCCTTCCTTTTGGAGCTGGGAGCAACTGAAAAATCCTTCCCATTCCCCAACCAACCACCCTGACGAGCCCCACCGGGCCTGACAGGGTCTGCATCAAACTGGGAGCCACACCCCATCCCATCCCCTCCATCCCAGCTGCTCTCCTGGATTAGTCCCAGCCTAAATGACCTGCTGCATCCTGCCCTGGACCAGGAGCAAGGCTCCGAATCACCCCCCTCCCCAGCCTGAGCGCCCCCAGGAGCAGGATGCGGCCATACCCGGGGAGAAGGACGCGGGCAGGGACAGAGCAGCGTGGCCGCTGTTCTTGTTCCAGCAGCTGGGGAGTGTTTTGCAGCACTGCAGCACAAACACACACTGAGCCCTTCGCTCGCACATCTCGTCCCAGAATCAGCCGGGGACCTTCACCTGAGCCTCGCTTCACCTCCCGTCGAGCTGCCTGGGCTGACCCACAGGCGGTGGAGAGCAGCAGAAGGCAAAGACCGGCCTGTTTGTTCCCTCTTCCCAGGAATTTTTACCCGCAGCTCTGTCTCAGCACATCCCACGGGATCTCAGCACCAACACCGGGCACACAAGTGCCTCCGTGTCCTTCCTCGGAGAGCCCCAGCGTCAGGCTGCCCACGGAGATACCCCATACACCCAAACCCACCCTTCGGTGGCCTGTCAGCACCGCTGGCCCCAAAGAAACCCAAAACATCTGGCCGAGGGAGCGTGTGCCCTTACCCTGGGCACAGCCAGCTTTTTCTCTTTGGCTGCCTCGGCCGTCACCCAGCCGGGCATTTCCACGGGCCACTGGGATGTCTCTGGCTGCAGTTCAGCCCTCACTGGAGCTGTACTGGTGGCGAGGGACGATGCAGGAGGTCTCAGGGCTGGGAGGAGGTCACTTGGAGGACTAAAGCAGCTGATTAAAAAAAAAAACCATACCAGCAGTTCAGCTGGAAACGATCATCCACGTGAAGACAAGCGGGAACCGCCCTCCACTCCCTTGTGCCCCCAACCCTCCAAGCTCCCCACACGAGGGGGTTTCGCTGAGCTTTAAGGTCAGAGAAAGCCCCAAGGTATGGGAAACGCTGCTGGAGTGAAGTGCCTGGCTGCCATCTCTCGCCCTCCCTGCTGAGCTCCTGTCGCCCAGTGCCCCACTATAGCTGGCACGAACGAGGGCATCACCCCCCCATCAGCTCCCTGGAGCTGATTCTTCTTCTCTCCCACCCAAAAGCCTGGAGCCAGCCCAGCTGCAACGGGGCCAGGAGGAGGAATCCGGCTCAGGAGAGCTTTTGAGGAGCAGTTCTGCCTGGGCAGCATCTCCTGGGCTGAGCCGCG
Organism: Bucorvus abyssinicus; assembly: GCA_009769605.1. NCBI lineage: Eukaryota > Metazoa > Chordata > Aves > Bucerotiformes > Bucorvidae > Bucorvus > Bucorvus abyssinicus. The sequence continues at coordinate 4,371,520 of CM020055.1, forward strand.
TGGGTCCACCAGGGATGCAGCCTCACACCTTGAGCATCCTGTGCTGTGGCAGGATTTGCTGCGGCTTTGTGAGATATTGGGAGAAGGGGATGGTTTTCAGCTGAGGCAGCGTTTGCTGCAGCTTTGAGAGGAGCTGGGAGAGAGGATTCTCCTTACCTGGGCAGGGGTGACAGCAGGAGGTGGCTCTGCCACTCGGCAGCGGCGGGGGTGGTAACCCCAGCCGGAGCAGGGCTGGCTGTGGTTTGTACCTGTTTAATCCTCCCATGGTTCTGGTTTCTGCTCCTTTTCCCAGTGCCCAGGGCCTCTTGTGCTGGCTGTGGAGTGGGGGTCCCCTGCTGTGCCCCATCCCTTCCCCCGAGGCTCCGGCACCGCCTGGGGCCAAGCGAAGCTGCAGACAACGAAGCGACGATTGGTGGGATCAGGGAAAGATTTACTCAGGCTTCGGTGGACGGGACTTTCCTCCCTGCTCAACAGCGTTCAGAGCTTCGGCCACGGCACAGCGGGATCCCAGCCGGGACCCCCCATGCCCCCACCAAGGGCACCTCAAAACCAGCCATTCAGGGACCTCCTGGGGCATCTTCCAGTGGAAACACCCACCCGGCTCAGCCTTTACGTGGGAAACCATCCAGGCACCGACCGCCTGTCGGTCCCCAATCCCATCCACCCCCCTGCCAGCATCCCCACGGCTATCTGTCGGCACGCCAAGCTGCTGCCAAGACAGCAACGAGCTCCATTGTCCGGGTCAGGCTTCAACCGCTGCCACCCGAGAGGAGGTTTGGACACCCAACAAAACTGGCAACACCAAAGAGACCCCGGAGGAGGTGAAGAGACAAACAGGCGGAGGAATCAACCCCCCAAAAACACAATGCGTCTTTTTGAGGCCGGGATAAAGCCCATCGCTTTCCCGCTGCAGGGCTCGACCTCGGCTGAGAAAAGGACCGCGGAGGAATGCGGCCGCGCGGGGGTCCCCGGGAAGGGGGGGGCTGTTCGTGTCTGGGAGCCTTTTGAGCCACGGCACCGTCAGAGACGAGCGCCTGTGGCTCCATTTCGGCTGCACCACCTGGGAGTTGAACCCCCGGGCAGAGCTGGGGGCGCTGAGCACAACCTGGGAGCTGGGGAGCGGGCTGTGAATCAAGGGGAGGGTTGAGGGGATGCAGAAGGAGCCTGGATAAAACAGGAACCAGTCAAGCAGGCTGATCTTACAGTCATTTTCACCTTCTCTTTGTTACCTTTGAATTTACAGCCCCTTCGAGAAGATGCTGAAACCTGGAGCCACCATCTCTCAGCAGTTGGGGAAGATCGGATGGAACCAGCAGGTCCCAGCTCCCATCATGCCTCAGTTTCCCCATGTATGAAGAAGTCTCCTCACCTAAACGCCTGAGCCCATCAGATGAGGCTTTGGGTTTGCACTGGGCACCTCCATTCAGGCTGGAAATAGGGGCTGGGGGTGCAGGGGAAGTGGGAGAGGTCCTGCTTTTGAGAAGGTTTGGGAAGTCCTGGAGGGGATAAATCAGCAAAAACAAGAATAAGAAGAGTCAGGAGAGAGGATGTGGAAAGGGAAGAGCGAGGAGGCGGCGGCGGGGAGACAGACTGCACCGACCATCTGCTGCGGGTGCTTTAATTGCTTGGGCTCGTTTCAGCTCCGCTGCCTCGGCTTTGCTGCAAGAGCTGCCAGTGATGGGAGCAGGTCCCCAGCACCAGCCTGGACCGCAGGGAACACTCGGGGATGAAGCAGGATGAGACCCAGCCCTGGAGAAGCGTAAAGTGCTGTGGGGGAAAGAAAAGAGCCGGGTCTTGCAGGGCTGAGCTGGGAGGGAAAGCGACATCTGTGCCAAAGATGGGACCAGCCGGGGCTCCATCACCCACCCACCCGCTGCGGCCAGGGACCTCCGGCAACCGGCTCCGGCAGAGCCACACTGGGGCAGGGGAAGGAAAAGCTGCTCGGAGCAGCCGCAGCTGCTTTCCACAGCCAGGCAGATGCCCCGATCCCTCGCAGCTTTTTAAAGATGCTCCACTTGAAGCAGTCGAGCTCAGGAAGGGAACGTGCACCTGGGGCTGCCAAGCTCTGCTCCAGGCTATAATTATCACCCCTCTCCCCCAGCAGCTCCTTCTGGACCATCTGCGCTTCCCCACACCTCCCTCGCTCTTCCCATCACTGCCCTTCTGCCTGTCCCACCCACCCCCCACCCAAAACCCCTCAGCCGGGGGTCCCCATCCCTGCAGTGTTGCTTTCCCCGCACCCCCAAATCACCTCTGCTGGAGCGGGCACAAAAATCACCAGCCATAGATTTGGGCATCCCCTGCCCTCCTCAGCGTGGGTTCTCTCTTGCTGGACTAGGAAGCCCATCAAGGGACCAGCGCTGTCCTGGTGGCCAAAGCCACTGGCCCCTGCCACGCTGCAGCCCCCTCTGGGTGGCTTTGGGGGTCCCCACCATCGCAAGGGCTGTAGCCCACCAGGTCTTTGTCTCAGCCCTACCGTGACACAACGAATAACAAGAGGCCACGGCGGTCCCTGCAGCTCCTTTATCCCCCGTTTGAGGGGTCAGGGTGGGAGGGAAAACCCAGCTGTTAATTATCCCTTCATCACATATGCAAAAAGCCAGCTGCCCATTGGCTGCACTGCTCACACAATGGAGCATCCACTCTCCCACTGGCTTAGTGGCTGGCAGTGATTTATGGGCTGGGCATCCCCTGCCCTTTGGGGGGTCCCCAGCCTCCCGAAAAGCCCTAAATCCCTCACTGGGCTGGTCCAGATCTGCCCCCCCATACCCCAGATCCCATTAACCAGGGCCAGTTAACGGTTTGCACACAGCGGGGACAGTCCCGGGAGGGGGACGGGTGGGACGATGCTGCACCACGACTCACACGTCTCCACGCACACCAGGAAAAAACAGCAGGAGCTGCAGATCCTGGTGCCGTGGGGTTTTGTAGGGGGATCCCAGCGTCTCCATACTGGGAGAGCTGGGAATGTTGAGCTGTGTTGTCACAGGGATCACCTGTACCCCAGAAAACTGATGGGGTTTAGGGTTCAGAGGGGAAAAGGCAGCTCGTCATCCCGTGTCGGACGGATCAGGGTGGTCTGGTCGGGAAGCTGAGGGGTTCGGCCAAGCACCGGAGCCGGTTACGAACAGCATTAGCACTGCCAGCAGATTAAACGTGCCGTGCTTGGGGTTTAATTTCCTTCTCTGGGAAAGTTCGATATCGAAAGCCGAGGCTACAGTGAGCTGGGGGCCAGCTGTGGTGAGTTTGTCAGGCCTCAGCTCATGCTCGGTCTCTGAGCCGCTCGCTAACCCCAGTGGGTGAAATCGTCCTGGGGAAGGGGCTGGGGGTGTCAGTGGGGGCCTGAAGCCGAGGGCAGTGGAGGGGGTTGGGCAGCTGAATCAGTGTCCTGGGTTTGGGGGGATGCCAGCAGGTCCCTGCCAGACCCTGAGCCCAGGCAGAGCTGGGAAGATACGACCAAAGCGATCGCTCACCAAGTGGCTTAAATCAATCGGCTTAGAGCAGCGACGAGAGAGAGAACCAAGTCGGACCCTTAATCTTGGAGCAAATCCTGCTCCGAGCCCTCCCCTCCCTGCCCCATCCATCCCCTCGGGACCTCACCCTCCTTTTTCCAGCATCCCAGGAGGGATCGTGGAGAGCGGGGTCAGCTTGGGGACAGCCCAAGCTCTGGGGACACCCGTCCGCAAGCACAGGGGAGTGGAGAGGCGAAGGGGGATGTTTGTGACCCTGACCTGGGGATTCTCACAGGTAAGGTGGCGGCTGGCACACGCGAGGTCGGGGAGAGAGGCTGGTGTCCAGGGGGAGCTGCTGCTGCGGGGGTAAACCCTGAGGGTCAGAGTTAGAGCATTAAAGGGAGGGGAAGGAGAGGGACAGCGACGCTGCTCCTGATTTACCCCAGTAGCAGTCGGGAAGGGATCCCACGAGCTGGGAGAGCGACCCAGCCCCTGTTCCCACCTCACCTCACCGCGTAATTGCCTCTCCCAGTCGCGCAATTAACGTAAGGATGGTAATTACAGGATGGAGGTGAATGATCCTACAGCAACTGCCGTGATTTCGGGTGGCCAACCGAGGAGCGAGACGCGTTCGGGGAGACGATGCCGGGAGGGAAATCACCTCCAAAAAGTGGGGCACAGGGATAACGTGGCCTCGCACACGCGTGTGCACCAACATGTGCTCTGGACACGTTACTGGCTCGTCGGAAGGATGAATTACGGAGCCAGGCAGCCACCAAGAGATTTGGGGTGGTGGTGGGTTAATTACATTAACGCACACCGGTCCCCTGCCCCGGTTCTTCCTTTTCTTCCAGTGCAGGGCTCGGGTTTGCGGCATTTTTGCTGCTTTATTATCGCCCGGAGGGAGGCATTAATGGGCAGGTGGAAGGAGAGCTGGCAAGGCCAGGCAGCCGCCAGCAGCTGAGGGTCACGAGGTGTTAATTATGTTAATAATTTCACTGGGTTGATGAGGGGAAGGAAGGAGGAGGTAGTGGGGAGATGCTCCCAGGAGGCTGTGGCATGTCTGAGGTGCCGGTGGGAGTTGGGTATCGATAAAGGTGTCCAGGGACCTCGTTCCCATTGGCCCCTTTGGAAAAGGCAAGTTTTTTGGAGTGGAAAAGCCTAATCGAGAGATGTTTGGGGCCTGAGCAGGTTGTGTTTGGACAGGCAGGGCTGGAGAAGCTGTCTTCCCTCCAGTGATGCCCGGCCGAGCCAGGCGGGTGCCCACAGCGGGTGGCAGAGAGGAGGACAACGGGGACACACTCTGCCCTTGTAGGAAGAAACCAACCGTGATGGAGAAACCTCCTTGGCACGGCAGAGCCGGGTCAGCTGCACCCCCAGACCCCCCGGGCAGGACCCGCTGGGCTCAGCGGTGACCGGTGCCACCCCCCTCCCTGGCCGGGGTCCCGTTGTCACTAGATGGCAGTGGAGTATCTCCCTGAGGCTCAGGGGTAGCCCGGAGCCTTGGGAGACCCTCCCCGACCCTCTCCCATCCCCTCGGGCAGCCCCCAGAGGGATGCCCGGAGCCATCGTAGCCCAGTGCTGGGCCAAAGGGGTCCCAGTTTGGATCCCAGCAAAGCCCAGCTGCGAGGCGCCGGCGTTGCCCTGGATACAGCCCATTTTCTGGCCGAGACTTTATTTGGGTGGAAAAAATGAAGATCTTGGCTGCTTCTGCAGGATTTCTCCTGCAACGGTCTCGGTTCTGGACTCACGTATGTTGCCCACGTTTCTGCCCAACAGAGCCCAGGAGCCAGCGTGAGGCAGAGCCCAAATTCCCCGCTCGGTCCCAGCCTTTGTGCAGACCCCGGCCGGCCCCTCGTAACGGGGACAGGGCCGTGGGAAGGACCCCGTGTTGTACAAGCTGTAAAGAGGGGAGGCAAGAGAAGCCTTGGAGCTGCCATCCCCATCCCAGGCTACCACCTCTGTGGGGTAAAACCAGACTCTTTAAGCCAGGCACAAGCCCACGGGAACAACCAGCCTTGAGGAATTAAACTGCCCGGCCGGACTGGCACTGCCAGACGAGGAATCCCTCATGAAAATCAGTTCGGTTCAGTCGCTGCAGCGGTTGGCACGTGGTTACCAACCGATCTAGAAACCAGCTCCATTACATCAGTGGAATTTCTGGGCGTGCATCAGCTCTGGTCTGACAATCCTACGTGCAGAACACTCCATCTACAGCAGAGTGGACTTTTTTGGAGCGGTCTGGTTTTCCTGCCTCAGCATCGTACCTTCCCTCTGCCCTCCAGGGCCGGCAGCCGGCTGGGGCAGTCCCGGCGCAACGGGGTAGCAAAACCTAGAGATAGACTCTCTCCAACGCGGTCAGGTCTGGGTCATGAAGCTCCAGGCTGAAACCTCGGGTCAAAATGCACAGCAATCCCTGAAAAGGGAGAAAATCACCCCAAATGCAAGACTAGCTGGGAGGACAAAGCCCCCAGACCCAACAGAGCAGTGGGACACCGCAGGGATGGGGTGAGGTCAGGGAACAGACATATCCTGAGCTGGGTTAATAAAGGATGGGAATAAATAAGCCCGAATTGCTCAGCTCCTGGTCCGCACTGCGCAGAGCATCAGGAATTAGGGCTGGTGTGATACAAGCCCTGCAAAACCAGTTTCTCACCAGCACCTTCATCACGGCACCCACCACCTGCTCAATATGGGCTTCGAGACCAGTTGGGGAGAGAGATTTTAAGGTTTCTCCCTCCTTAAGCCCAGCCCGAGCCTCACTTTGTGACCCCTGACTCAAACCTTTCCAGGGAGCAGGGGGGATCCGCGCGTCCTGGGTCTTCAGCGACCACAGCGAAGCCTAAAATCCAGGATGACATTAAATCACAATGAACACCCTGTAGTTTATTGGGTGCTTCAGGGGGTGCAGGTGGCCCTGGCAGCTTTTAACCCGCTGGCAGAGCTCGGGGTGATGCAGGCGAGGGGCACTAAGACCTCATCCCTCCTCCGATGGGATTTCTTTCTTTGGCGGCAAGAAGGAGGGAAAGCAGCGAGATCTGCTCATTCTCAGCTGCGATTCCACAGCCCTCCGAGGACCTGCGCTCCCCGACACCGGGCATCGGGTTTCCACGGCTGAGCATCAGCCTCTTATCACCGGGGTCTGCAGGAAATTGGGGCTGATGGGAGGCCCTGGGAGCCAGGATGGAGTTTAGAGGCTGATGCCTTCAGACCAGAGGCTCCTGTTGTCCCAGTTGCTGCTGGGATGGCCGCAGAGCCCAGGTCTCTTTGGGGGCCAGGTAAAACACCTTGGGGTGCATTTGGGGTTTACCGGGGCAGGGCACAGCACTCACCTCCTGCCTTCTGGCACCACCACGCAGGTCCTGGAATGGAGACGTGAAATAGGGTGGTGGGGAGAACATGAGCCTGCGCTGCGCGGTGCAGCCAGCATGGCAGGGATCCCTCCTCATCCTCATCCTCCTCCTCCTCCTCATCCTGGCTGCAGGAGAAGGAAGGAAAGATGTTTGCAGGGAGCCTCCAAGAAAACAAACCCCAAGGGCCTCACCCCACGTCCTGTTGCCCCTCAGGAGCTGGGTTGAGCCCTCGACCTCTGTCCTAAACCAAGCAGAAAACTGGAGGCAGCAGCTGTTGAAGAGGAGCCCCTCACCCTGCCTGGGGACAGCCGATGCCGGTGATTGACAGCGGCTCAGGACCCCTTTGCCCGCTTCTTCCCCGCTTTCCCTCCCTCCCAGCCCATCCAGCTCCTCAGAAGAGCTTCCCCACGCCGGATCTGTCTGCTCCGTATTTATTAAAACAACAAACAGGGGCTCTGCTTCCAGGTGCCCCCGCGCATTCCTGCGGGGCCGGCAGAAGCCAGAGCCAGTGGCGGGTGCCTTGGAAGAAAAAGCATCGTCCCAAACCCAGCTTCTCTGAGCTGCCCCGTGGGATGGGGGCGACCTCGTGGGAAAGGGGTTTGTCGTGGCACGTCAGGTCCCAGCGAGGCGGAGGTGGCCCAGCAAGAAGCCAAGGGGTGATGGGATGATGGAGCTCATGGTAGTACCCACCATAGAGCAGATGCAGGTTTGAGCCCTATAGAAAATGCTCTTTCTGCCCGGTTCCCAGCTAGAGGCAATATTTCTGCTGCCCTTTGGGGGCTGGATACAACCCCTCACTCCCTCCTAGGAGCTGCCTGGAGCGGCGGGTAAGAGGCTGCCACGCTCTCCCCCAGAAGCGGTTGTGTTAATGGGCAGAAGCAGGGGGGAATTAATCCTCCTCCAAGGGGAATGGGGCGGGCTGGGCGCTGGCCCTGCTGGAATCAATGAAAGGATGGATTTCAGCCCGCCCGACACCGTGGCCTCGACAGAGCCAGCATGGCCCGCGCCACCGAGGTCTGGCTGCCGCTGAATGAAACGAGTTAATGAAATTACTGCAGGTCGGGGGGGACACAGAGAAGCCTCTGTGCCTTCCTCCGCCAAAAAGCATTCCCCCATTCAGCTCACCAGGATTGCCTCCCTGCCAGGGGATGCTCTGCAGGGCGGGAGCGAGGGGATGCTGCAAAATCCCTGCCTGAGCACCCGCTCTCAGCGCCCGGCTCTTGGCCGGGGTGATGGGACAGGGTGCCGGTGGGATGGGGAGCAAATCAAACAGCACTACAGACAAAGAGGCAGTGGAGAAAGATGCTGCAGCAACCTTCTCGCTCCCTGCCGCCGATTAACCTTCCCCATGCAATTCTACCCTCCGCCTGGATCAGCAGGTCCCCAGACATGGTTTGGGTTGGGCTGAGAGGATGGGGCAGCCCCTTCTCAGCTCCTCAGGGAGCAGAGGCACAGAGAGGGGTATTCTGCTTCCCCGCCGCCGCCGCCAGCCCCGGCTAACAACCATGACTCCTCCGCGCGCAGAGGAAGCGGGGTTAATGCCGAGGAAAGCCTCAGCCAGCTCCTCCGAGCTCATGCCCTCGGTGAGGTTATTGGATTTACTTCCTCCCCGAAAAGCTGAAGGGGAGAGCAGCGGGGGCTGCTGCGCCTGGGAGCCCAATGGGACCCAGTAAACCCCGTCCTGGGGACAAGGCAGCTCCATCCCACCAGTCACACTTCTCTCCAAGAGAAGGGAGGGGACCCCTTTCCTCTTGCCCGGGCAATGTTCTCCCAAGAACGGGGCTGGGAGAAAACCCCAAGGGCAGAGAAGGATGGAGGGACAGTCAGAGGCGCTGTTGGGAAGAAAGGAGGGGAGCAAAGGGGGATTGCTGGTGCGAGTTGGTCCTGCTCATGGGGTGACTCCATCAGCCTGAAGGTGGACATGCTGGGGTCTGCGTTACCCAAATTAGCAGTTTTAGACCCAAACACGATGGTCACTCGAGCTAAAATTTAACCTGTGTGAGCACCAATGTGTCCCAAGAACCTCTGCCCCAACGAAACCACCTCGTACAGAGCCCCTGACCCCCTCACTGCAGGGTGCCCCGAGACCCCAGCACCCAGAGACCCCCGTCCCCCCAGGTCCCAGTGCGAGGGGCTCCAGCTCCAGCTCCCTCCACCACGTGGGTCCCCTCTCCAGCTCCTCCCTCCAGCTTTCTGGGCTCTGCTCAGCCAAGCTGGGGTGGGGAACCCCCCCTTGAAGCTGCTCAGAAGCAGCAGCATCAAAAAGGATAATCACAAATCCACACTTTTCTCCCAGAATGGCCCATTCTGCCCATTTCAAATGGGGAATGCGGTGCTCAGACACCACCATAATTTTTCCCCTGACCCAACCCCCTAAAAGACTCACTTTCCCCCAAATTACCTGGATTTGGTGACTTTCCCGTAGGCTTCACATCACGGTTCTCTGGGTGATCCCTCTGGGAGCATCCTCTCCTGGGCGCTGGACCACGGGGTCGGCAGCTCCGGGAGGCAACGGCCCCTTTTCCCCTCGGCCGCTCCTGCCCTGTTTCTTCCTCCCCAAGGACTCTGGGCACAGAGATTTAATGTGAAAATGCTGCGGGCTGTTTGGGGAGCGGGAGGAAGGCATGTTTTACTCCAATTTGGCAGAGGTCGCCTCCACTTATTGCTCCAAGCTCCCACCCCCACCCCCCACACCCTGCTGCTCCGAAGGCTTTGAACCAGCTCAGATCCTGTTAATGGGGTTAAGCAACGACAGGGAAAACGTAGGGTTAATACCAGAGGAGCCACAGGGAGCCCGCTGGTGTTTAGGGCCTGATTCTGCGGGATGCTCAGGCTCTCCATCACCCGGGACAGCCCCGTGTTTCGTGCCATGGAGCTGCTCTTGATAAACACCCAGAGTCATGGGAGTCAAGTGGGGATGAGCCGGGAAAGCGTCACCGCACGCCACGCTCCTCCACCCCCTGGGCTCCCGCGCAGTGAGACACAGCCCACGTCCACACTGCAGCGAGGGGAACGTGGTCCCCAGAGCCTTAAGTGGTTTCCACGGTCCAATCATCCACCAAGACGCAGGTCCTCTGCCCGATCCCCCCCGCTCCGGAGCATTCGCAGAGCTGCCGCGTCTCCTGCTGTTGGGTTTATACCAATTAACTCGCTCAAAGCCATTAATGAGCCCCAACACCTCCAGCCATCACCTTCCTACACCAGCGGTGACCCAGAGGGTGTAAGTGGAGAGCAGGGCACGCCACCGAGCTGGACCGCGGTGCTTTGGGGTGGGAAAGAAAACAAGGACGGGGATTTGCTTCTATAGGCACATCACGCGGCCGCTGAAATCCCAGGGGTTAACTCATCCTTTCCTAGCTCATGCGAATTTGCACCATCGCCCCTTAGCCGTGAGGGCCCGTCTGCCCGTCCCCAGTCCTCCCGGTAAAGGTCCCAGCTTCACCAGGGCCTCTCATTCTCCAAGAAGAGAAGAAGAGGTGCCAAGCATCCCCCAAGCCTTTGCACCCTACCAGCGGGTCTGCACAGCAGCCAAAAGGGGAGGAGAGAGCAGATGACCAACACTCCAGACAACTCATCAACCCAAGACACCTCTTACGTGAGGCCGGGTTCCTCAGCAGGGTTCAACCCTCCCGCTGCTCTTCAGCTGAGCTTAAGAGGATTTTTGGCTTCAAAGTTCAATGGCACCGTTTTTTTTCCTATCCAGGGACCTTTGAGGTATGGAACAGCTTGTGGCTTCTCACAGCGAGATTTGCAGTTGAAAGGTCAAAGCTGTTTCTGGTTCTCCTTATCAGCGTTGGCCGAGCAAGAAGGAAACCTTTTGCCGTCTGGGTCGGGCAGGGGAGGTCATGCCGGGGACAGAGCACCGGGGCACCGGGGAGCCGGAGATGAGGCACCGATGGCAGAAGGTGGGAAGAAACCCAGGAGACAGCAATTAAACCCTATCTCCAGACCTTCAGCAAGGCCACGGAGGGGAAGGTGACCCTTCCCGCCACCCTGACAGGTCCCACAGTCCCATCCGCTGGAGAACTAAAGGCAGTGGGACACAATGGTTTGGGGGATACCACTGCCCAAAGAGGATTTGGCCACTGCAGCTATGGGGCTGGCCCCACTGGTGGCCACTCAGCTCCCTGGACCAGTTCCACATCCCTCCCAGCACTGCTGGGTCTAGCTTGGCTTGCACCGTTGAGGACGTCGATGAGGACCAGTTTGGGTTTGGGTGCTGGGACCCCTCCAGGGCTCTGCAGAAACACAGCGGTGGCACAAAACCCCCAAAGAAAGCCAGAAGCTTTACAAAACTGAGGTCTCCTGAGCCTAAACAGAGTCCTGGCCCTGAGGGACAGGTTTCTCCACATCCAGGTGACACGGTGCATGTCCCATCCGACCACCTTTGCCTTCCTAACCCAAATAACCAGGCGCTAGAGGCATCCTCCAGCGACAGCAAGGCTTCAATGCTTCTGGGCTCAGCTCTGACCCAACCCTGCCTTGTCCTCAGCCTTCACCTCCCTCTTTCCATCCATCCACAGCACCATGGCGCCAATCCAACAGGTGCTCCAAGCTGGTGGGCACTTTGATCTCCCCCTTTCCTTGCACGAGCTCATCCTCACACACCTCCTATCTGCCGCCCCAGCCAGGCCGGGAGCCAGCAAAACCGATCGGTGGGAAGCGAGAAGCCTCGGCAGCCCATCTGGAGTTCACGCGGCTCCCCCGGGGCTCTCGGCGTTGTCACCCTTCATTCATCCTGACAGGTACAGAGATCACCGCCAGCCCGATCTCTTGAAGTCTCAACACGTACAATCCTGTTATGGAAATACCAGAGCTCCTGCTGATGCGTCTCTGGGGAAAGCAAAGCCCTTGGCTGGGAGGAGTGGAAAGCACATGGCGAGGTGGGGAAAAATACTCCCCTGAGATGCATGAAGGTGGCTCTTTGGGGTCGACCTCACCTCTCGTGTCTTCCTCCAGACAGCCAGCATCACCAACCCGTCAGTAAACCACCCAAGGAAGAGCCGGCAGGATATCTGCAACCCTTAACACATATGTCAGTGCCCCGTGCCTCAGTTTCCCCATCTGGAAGAGGAGCACTTTGTCCCCTGCTGTTGTCTCCTTGATGAAGCTGAGCTGGAGCATCCCACGTACCACGTCCATCTGTCCAAGTGGGTCTCACAGCAGCGAGAAAATACAGAGCAGAGCCCCCAGGGCCGGCTCCTTCCCCACCCAGCCACCAAAAGAAAAAAAAAGCCGATTACTTTCAGGTGTCGGCCAGTTAATAAAATAAATCTCCCCCTTAAGGAAAGAGGCGGTTTGCAAGGGGGGATTTTTTTTTTTTTCCCCCAAGGTCTAAACACAAACCAGAAGGCAACGGACTCCGGCACATTTCCTCCGCTGTCCTTTCGGGCAGTTGGAGACATTTGGCTCCATTTCCCACTCCCCCACCCCTTGTTTCACCACCACCACCCCTTCTGCCAAAAAAAATTAAATCTTCCCTAATTTTTAGGGGCTGCTGCGACTTTATCCCAGTAATGACAAGGCGACGCCATCCCCACGGAGCGAATTTCTCCCCAGAGAAAACTTTTCCTTTCCCCGCAATAAATTCTCCACTTACATTTTAAGGCAAGAAAATGTTTTCCGGTGCTTTTGCTGGCTCTCTGTCGGGACTGATTATTCCCAGATTTATTGGGATTTGCAAAGGAGGGTGGCGATACCTGGGACCTCCGAAACCCGCCGGGATAATGGTGCGGGCAGCACTTGTCAGCCTCAGATCTGATTTATGGAGCACCATGTCGTCCCTCCCGGTGCGTATAATTTACTGGGCGCTGGAAACGGCTCGTTAGGGGCTGAGATGAATCGATCATCAATCCTCGGGGAGGGGGACGAGCTTTGTCCAACTCCCAGAGCCTGCGGCGGGAGGTTTGGGATTTTCCTTGCCGGGATCGTTTGGCATGGCCGGGGTCCGCGGCCGGGATGGCTGAGCCCTGGCTGGGGGTTGGGGGGGTCCCAATGAGCCCCCGAGGTGGGGGAAGCGCTGGGCAGGGTGTGGGTCCTGCTCCCCTGGGACAGCCGGCTGCGAACCGGGGGGGCGCTGAACCCCGCGGCTCCCCGAGCTGGGGAAACCGGAGCCGAAGGCGTTCGCTCTCACAAAGACCTCCGGAAGGGTTCGGGTTTATCCCGGAGCCCTCCCGGGAGCCGAGAGTCGGTTCAGCCCTTGCTGGGGCCAAAATCTGCCCCCCAGCACCCCAAAACATACCCCGCATCACCCCCCCTTGGGCTTTTTTCCCCCCGTTTTCCCGATTTGCGGGGTCACCCCTCGGAAACCCAGATCCACTGAGGCACGGCGAGAGGCTCAACACCCCCAGGGAATTAATTCCACCCCCCCCAGCCAGGCTGTTCGGCACCCTTTGGGCAGCGTAAACCTGGACCAACACCGAGTCGCTCCGGTTTACACCCATCCCACCGGCCGCGGCCGGATCCCGGGTACCGACGCGTTAAACCCCATTTATTTAGTGCCGTTCTTTCCGATTTTTTGAGAAACTCCCATCGCCTCACATCCTACCACTTCCCGGCGGAGCAAATCCAGAATAAATTCCCTTTAAGCCCTGATTTTTCAGCCACAATCAGATTTTTTCTTAGGAGTCAAACAGCTCGGCTCCCAGTAACGCGCCTTTTACTGGGATTAATGCCACCAGCACGCATCCAGCCCAGCATCGACCCCCAATCGCGGCCGCCAAATTCCAGGCTTTATTTCAGCCCTTTTTTTTTTTTTTTTAAATAATAAATATATTTGGAGCAGCTGGAAGGAAAAACAAGCCCGAACTTGGCATCCTGAAGCACTTTCAAAGCCGCTTGAAAATCCCCAACATGCCCAAAGTACAAATCTCTCCTTATTAAAGCAGGAACCCGACGGGAGAGGGAACCATCCCTCTGCCTCCCAGCCTAAAATTCACTTTATAGCGACCGAACGAACCGACGCTGAAAATCCAGCCCGTGGTCTCACTGCACGGATGGGGCCGGATCCTGATTTAAAGCAGCCCGAGGGAATTAAACGGATTTATTCCCGCCGCTCCTCTAAAAGCCACTTCATCCCCAAAGCGCTTTATAAACACTTGGATTTTTATTCAGCAGCTGCAAAATAAAAAGAAAAAAATAATAAGTTTTAACGTTGGTTTGAATCGAACCAAAATAATGGAGTTTCTTAATTTTTTTTTTTTTCCCCCTAAGCTATCTCCAGGAAATACAAATGAAAACAAAAGCGACGGGGCCGGGCTCTCCCGCCGCCTCCGGGATGAAAATGGCAACTTCGAGACGTCAGTGACTGAAAAAAAATGAACCGAAATATTGCTAAAAAATGGCAGTTTCAAGAAATTTGCTTTTTTCCGTGTAAAATCCCCCCCTGTTGCCAGCGCTGATCCCTCCTCAGTGCGTCACGTAGGGACGCTACAGTTGTAACACCAATATTTTATAGAGATCATAATAAAATAAATTAAAATTCTATTTGTGCAACTCCGTGGGTGCGATTTGGGAACCTCTCTGCCCTCGAGACCCAAATTTCGACGATTTTAGTGCCGGCGTGCGGCAGAAATACGGCGTTTGCATGCGTTTCTTTTCTTACAATTAAATTTATAAGACATTTGCACGGGATTAAATTATCAGCGCGTTTATCTGACGGCTGTAAATATGCACATAAACGAGCGTGCAGATAAAATAGGTCATAAATATGCATAAATAATTATTTCTGTGTAATTAGCCGCATATAAATGTAAAGCACGTGTGTGACATGGAGGCTCTAGCCTGCCTTTGTGCGTGGTGGATTTTTGTGCTTGTGCTTTCCCGAGACCTGGAAACCCTTTTCTACCTCGTCAGCCTCGTTATACACCAAATTTGGCCCCAGCTCGGTGGATCTGATGATTTTCTGGCGGGGTCAGCCCGAGGGGCTCCGTCTCCCCCTCGTTAACGCAAACCAGGGTTGTGATCAACGAGGGAGATTTCCCCAGGTGAATTAATAGAGATTATTGTTAATAATTAATTTTTCTCGCCCTCGACATGGACGTTTCCGGGTGAGAAGCTGCGCGATGAGTCGGACCCAAGGAACAGGAGGATTTTCTGGGCTAGTTGGGAGGCAGAGGGAGGCGCCGAGGACAAGAGCTGAGGATCAGACCCCACGGCTCGGCAGCTAGAGCAGAGAAATAAAACGTAAGCGGGGGCGCGGGTTCCCTTCGCTGCTCAGTGCCGGGATTATTGTCCCGGTCTGAGAGATGAAGGGATGCGCCCAAGATAAAGGAGAAGACCATGGTGGCACCCAACAAGGGGTGTGAACCAGCCAGGGATGAGTCTCCCCTGGGGAGCAGAAGGTCCTCGCCACAAGCCTGGAGGAGCCCTGGCTGGGGACACAAGCCCAGGAGCAGCCAGCGTGGCCAGCTGAGTCCCACGTCTTTCTCAGGCACAGGAAGAACCTCAGGGGCTTCCCCAAAACACGTCCTTGAGGAGAGAGGGAACAGCTGCAGGCAGGGGGTTGGACGAGATGACCTTTAAAGGTCCCTTCCAGCCCAAACCGTTGTGTGGTGCCACGATTCGTTGTACTGTCTCAGCTCCTTTTGTCCACCCGTGGCGTTTCTCCAGGCTGAGGACCTGGCCTGGGCACGGAGAGGAGCAGCAGAGCTGGAGAACAGCCTCCAAGCCCTGGTCCAAGCTTGGTCACCCGTCACCCAACACAACTGGGCGCCGGCATTTCCAAGGCTCTGGGTAACGTCGCAAAGTCTCGGTGGTGCAGGGACGTTCAGAAAACCTCGGAGCTACGCAAACCCTCGCGGCCTCCTGCCGAGCTCTTCGGTGGCATCTCGGGATCCCGGGAGAGATGAAGCAGCTCTCTGGGATGGTTGGAGATGGCCTGGAAAGCCAAGGGGTTGCAAAGCGGGAATAATCCTCCTCCCAGCAAGTAAGCAAGAAACCAATTTGCCCACAGAGCACCCCGCTGGAGTCCTCCCGCAGCACTCGGTGGTTCTCTTGCCGTGGGCTCGTTTGGTGGCAGTCGCAATTAAAATGGGGCCACAAAAGGTCATTTCAACCCAAGAGCTGACCCAGCGGCATTTCCCCTTGCAGAGATGTCAGAGCCAGATGCTGGGACATTGTGAAAAGCTTCTCCTCAAAGTTTCCCAACCGAGAAATTTGTTGGGATCATCCTTTGCCCACAAGTAAACTGGTTTGTGGCAAATGAGCCCCAGTGAGTCCTGGGAGCACCACGGGGACCTCCCTGCCCCGGGCAGTCTCACTGTGGCACCCATCCATGACGCCCTAAGAAGAGGCACCCACCTTGGTCGCCCCCAAGAGCCTTTGCCCCTGACCTCAGAGCACCCACCACATCCATCGGCCGAGGCAGGAGGATGAGGTGCCCTGATGTGGCTCCACACACAAGAGAAAACCCCGGGCAGAGGATCGATGGCAAGGTCAGAAGGAGACCCCAGGAGTCCTGGTCCTCAGCTCCGCTCACTGGTGGGACCAAACCCCTCAGCAGCTCCACAAACTGACACCAACCCTACAAATACCCAAGAGAGCTCAGGAAAACCTCTCCTTGAGGCCCCAAACCCCCCAAATCCCACCTTCCCAGGACCTCTTTCACCTGCCCAGGAGGGTCCCAGCGATGGAAAACCAGCGCATCCCAGCACACCCGGATGGACTCATCCCTCTGCCCTTAAAACCCTTTAAATACCAGCAGTAAAACTGGGAGAGGTGCGTGGAAACCCCTAAGTGGGAAATAATCAGCCTTCACAGCTCCTACGTGATGTTTAATAATCTTTAATGACTTGTTGCGTGCCGGAGGACCCGTAATCCCGATTTCACAATAATTTACAACCCGCCGCGAGCTGGGGAGAAACCTCGGCAGCTCCAGCTGCCACCGAGGGAAAGCGTTGGGACGCAGGGGGAGCCTGTCAAGGGGGCACCACACGCTCGGACCCCCCGTTTGCGGAGTCAAACCTTCGTGGGACTCTCTGCCGGAATAAATCCCAGCCCAGGACCGTAACCCAGCCGCTGTTTTACTTATAAACAGTTTCCCTGGAAAACCCAGCTGCGATTTACACCCCCAACCCAGCGCTGCAGCGAAACCATCGGTTTTTGCAACAACCCGACGACGTCATATCGGTCCCGCGGGCGCTGCCACGCCATGGAGCCCGGGGACATTATATTTTTATCACGAGATTGTCTCGTGATTCCAGCCTTGCGCCGTGTTGGGGATGATGAAGCACAGCCCGTGTACGAGCAGCAGCGCTGCGTAACATTGTTTAACGGTCAGGGTTACCCTGCGGTTCTGCTACTTCACGCGGCTGGGATCCGGCTGCTCCTTCTCGGCCTCTTTTCGCTGCTCCCATCCCCTGCCCTGCAGCCCTGATACCCACCGGTTATTTTTCCCCCCAAGACCTAAAGCAAGGAGCGATGCTCTGGGACGAGTTAAAAGCCGCCGTAGAGGAAAACAGCGAATGGAGGCAGAAAACCTCACCCCTCAGCTCAGATATCCGCTCATTTCTCCGTGGCCGTTATTTAATCCCCCCTTGGACACCGAGCCTCCAGATCGCCAAACCTGCCCCATCCTTTTGCACCCAAACCCCCCGAAAGCTGCGTAACCCCCTCCCTGCTCTGCGGAGCCGAACACCCAGCCCCAGGGAACAGCCGAAGCAGCGGGATGCAAAAAGGGCTGGAAAAAAGTCCAGGCGAGCTCCGATCCTCTCTGCCCCGACACCAGCACCCGCAGTGAAAGCCAAATCTAGGCTGCTGGGTGGGGGAACCCAAACCCTGGGGTGTGGCAGCAGCGGCAGGGAGCAGGATAGGACCCCCTCGGTGCTGGGAGCAAACACCAGCCACGCCAGCAGAGCCCAGTGCCTGCTCCAAGGATGGTCACAGCACCGTGGGATCCCGGATCCCCGCGTCCCAGGGGCTCCATCGCCCCTGGATCCCCGCGTCCCAGGGGCTCCATCGCCCCTGGATCCCCGCGTCCCAGGGGCTCCATCGCCCCTGGATCCCCGCGTCCCAGGGGCTCCATCGCCCCTGAACCGACCTGCCCAGGCCTCAGCACCGGCCTCAGGAAGGGAAAGGCTACAAATGGAATCGGCACAGCTCGGGAAAGGGAAAAAACCCAGCGGTTGCCTGAAAAATGGGAGTTTCTGCCCGTGCCCAGGAGTTTGAGCCGCTGGTAGCAGTTGGGGATGAAGCTTTAAATCAAGGAAGGGCCCTGGGCATTTCCTGTAGCTGGAAGACACTGGGAGCGCTGGGAGGGGAGGAGCGGGGCTGCCCCCACGGCCCCTCTCTTGAGGATGGGGAGGGGGGTGACTGCTGCTCTGGTCCAACCCACTGGGGAACGGGACCTTGGGGCAGGGGTGGGGGCTGGAAATTGGATTTCGAGGGTTAACGAAGCGGCTGGGAGGGCGCACGTGACTGGCTGTGGAGTGGGGGAAGCGGGCTGGGGTGTGCGGGTGGGTGTGGGTGGCTATGGGGGGGTGATCCCTCCCTTCCCATCCCCGCTATCCATCCCCCTCCTCCCCGGCTCCCCGCACAAAATCCGCTCCCCGCCGCTCGCCCCCTCCCCGGCCGTTCCCTCCAACCTGCGGCATGGAGGCACCGGCCTGCCCGGCTTTTACCCCTCCTCGCCGGGCCGGACCCCTCCCGGGGCTTCCCCGAGCTCCCACCGCCTTCACCGTCGCTCCACCGGGAACCCCCCGGCACCCGCCGCCGCTCAGCCCTCGCCCGGGCCGCTGCCCGCCGGACAAGGCGGAGCCCCGGTACTTGGGGGTCACCAGCCCGGGCCCCATCGCCGTGGCCGTCCATGGGAAGCCCTTCTACCCGCCCGGGGCTGCAGGTACCGGGGGCGAGCGGCGGGTGGAGGGGGGCGGTGCGTACCGGGATCGCCAACCCCCTCCCGGCCCCTTCTGCTTCTCTTTCCTCCTCTCAACCCCTGCCCGGGGGCCCGATCCTGCCGCTGCCCTCGGTGTCCGCCGGCACCGCCCGCCCCGATCCCCTCCTGTCGCCGACACGCTTCGCCGAGGCGGCCGCTGCCGCGATACGGCCCCGTCGGAGCCGAGTCCGCCCGGGCGTGCCCCGACGGGAGCTGGCAAAGGTCGGGCCGGCGCTCCCGCGGGTCGGGCGGCCGGGACTGTGTCGCGACGGAGATTGAGATCTCCGGGATCGCTCCAGAAACGGGGCGCGGGAAGAGACCCGGCCCCGCTGCCGCGACGGCGGGGACCGGCCCGGGTGCGCCGCGCCCCGGGCAGAGAAGCGGCGGGTCCCGACGAGGATGGAGCCCCTTTCCCGGGGCCGGAGAACGGCCCCGTCCTCCGGAGGAGGCTGGAAAGGCTCGTCCGGCCGCCGCCTCCCGTGCTCGGTCCTCACCGGGCAGAACTGGCGGCAGCAACCGGCGCTAGCAACCGGCGCTCCGGCCGCTCGGACAGGCCCGGGGAGCTCCGGGCCCGGGCAGCGCCGTCAGCTCCCAGCCCAGAAGGTCAGACCGCGGGGCTTGCAGCGCTCCCGGTTCCCCGGGGCACGGCTCCGGGGCTCCAGCGCTCCCGGTTCCCGTCCTGGGAGGCCCGACCGCCGGGTTTGCCGAGCGCGGCGCTCCCCGGGGCTCAGCTCCGGTGCTCCCGGTTCCCCGGTGCCCGGCTCCCGGGGGCTCCGCACCCCTCTCTACTCTCGGGGCAGGGCGAGACGCTTCCCCGGGGCTCTCCCCATCGCTTCCACCGGCCGAGCAACACCCACCACTCACCTCACAAGTTTCCTCCCAGTCGGGACCGGGATCATCCCCATCCCTCCGGGGCTCCCCGGTCCCACGGGCCTTTTATTTGCCACCCCTTCGCTTTCATATCAGAGGCAAAAGGCAGCGCCCTGGCTGTAATGGGAACCAGCTGGGGCCCAGCAAAGCCGCCCCACTCTCAGCTGGGGGGGAACAGGTAGAAAAAGCCCCGGGGGGGACCAGGGACACCAGGCTGGTTCCCTCCACCGCGCTTACCTGCTCCCAGTACGGCGCTGGGGGATGCTGGTGTCCCTTCGCTGGTGGCTGGGGTGTCTCCCCCGGTTGCTTTCCCTGTCCCCATCCCTTCGCTAATGCGCCCTCGGAGTTCTCCTTTCCCCTCCCTGTCAACCCAAGGGTTGTGCAGCTGTTCCCCAGCTGCTGCCGCCGAATTTTTCAGGGGGTGTCAGTTTGGGGGGGGGGAAAGGAATCATCTCTATCTTCCCTTTTTCCCATCCTCTTTGTCCCCCTGCCACACCGTGTTTATTTAGCGACGCGCCCGGATCCCTCCTGCCTTCTCCTGCTTTCGGGCCATTTATTTATCCGGCTCCAGCGCCGAACCCACCGGTCGCTCGGAAACAAAAAAGAGGAAAAAACCCAAACCCAACGAATTTATCAGCCTGCTTTGTGCAGCGGGGATTTTTTATTTTGGTCTTTTTTTCTAATTTTTGGTCACCTTTGAGTTTTCCGCCTTCCTTGGTGGGGTTTGTTTTTTGTTATTAAAACCCCTCGGCCCGGAGGCCGAGCCCTTCGGAGGACAAAGCAGGGAGAAAGCGGCGATTTGGCCTCATCCCTTCGCCGTTCCCCACCGCCGGGCACGTAGACAGGTCGGTACCGAGGGGGACAGGGAGCGATCGTCCCCCCGACCTCCCCGAAAACATTTTGCCATTAATTCGAAGCAGATCTTGGCTCTCAGCTACGCGCCGTAACCCCCAAATTGCATTAACTAGGAAACAACCCGAAATCAAAACCAAAAGTCCGGAAAAGGCCACGGCGGGGGCTGGTTCGGGGGGTGCGGAGCCCCGGGTGGGTCCTCGGGGATGGGGACCCCACTCCCCGGTTCCACTGGGATGGGATGGTTGAGGGACCGGGAAGGAGGATCCATCCCGACGGCGGCGATTTCCCCCTCGCCGGCGCTGAGCCCGGCCGTGGGCCCGATCCTGCCCCTCCACGGTGACCAGTGGTCTCCACCTGCAGCAAGCCCAAGTCTCTGGGTGGGGTGAAACTGGGGCAAAAAACCAGCATTTTCAGGTTGTCCCCTTCCCAAGTGATGCCCCTCAGCTGCTGGGGGTCTCCAAGCTGTTCCCCCCACCCACTAAGTCCCCTCTTAACCAGTTCAGCTCCTCGAGGTCCCAGCAGCACTCGGCATCACCCAGAGCCGCTGAGCTCCATCTGTGTGTCGCTGCATGGGGACAAAAATCTCTCCCGGGGGACAAAGGTGACCTCGGGAACGCGTGGCAGTGACTGACCTCCTTGAACCCATTTCTTCAGACACCCCAGAGGCGCCGCAGCAGCGAGGGGAAGGGGGGGAACCCCCAAATTTCTTGCTGTGGCCCCCCGGCCCCGCAGGAGGGTGGGGAAGGCGAGCGCTTCTCCGGCAAAAAACGGGGTGGAGGAGGGTGGTGGTGATATTTTTCACTCCTTTCCAGATGGTTTCCTGAGAGTTCCAGCTACAGGGAAATGCCGGCCTGGGGCCAGCCAGAGGCTCCCCTCGAACCCGGCTGGAGCGCGGGGATCTGGATACAGCCCGGTGCTGGGGCGTGCTGGGGTTACTGGTGGAGCCACTGTCTTTGCCCTGGGTGCACTGGGCAAGGCAGAGGCGTCAGCCGGTGCTGGAGGAGAGGGATGAGGGCAAGTCCTGGCTGCGTGACCACCCTGCGCTCGCCTTCGCTGCCCATCTCAGCAGCATCCGAGAGAGTCCCCAAGTCTGACCCCCAGCTGTGGGGTCCCCGAGCATCCTTAGCTGTCCACAGCTCCCCCCGTGAGCCGTGACTTTGCCCTCCCCGGTGATGGATTTGACCCACCACATGTCTGTGCTGAGCCCCTTTCTCCCGGGACTGGACCCCAACATCCCCCTGGGGTGACCGGGACCACGAAGGGAGGGTCGGGGCTGTGGGCACAGAGAGCTCTTGGCTTCATTAGCACCATTAGCACCATTAACGCCACCCCGTCTTGTCCCAGGCGGCGAGAAGGGATGCAAAGGCGGGTACCAGCCGATGCCCGCAGCCTGCCAGGCCCCCGTGGAAGCCCTGGGGGAGCTGGGGTGCCCGCTGGCAGCACCCATGGGTGGCCTCCGAGAACACGGGGCGGGCCCCGAGCTGCCCGAGCCCCTGGGCAAGAGCAAGAGCAAGAAGCGGAGGAACAGGACGACCTTCAGCACGTTCCAGCTGGAGGAGCTGGAGAAGGTCTTCCAGAAGACTCATTATCCCGACGTCTATGCCCGGGAGCAGCTGGCGCTGCAGACAGAGCTGACTGAAGCCAGGGTGCAGGTATGGGCGCGGGGCCCCGGCTCCTGCGGGGGTGGGCACGGGGCCCTGGGAGGTGCTGGGCAGAGCTGGGGGGTGTTTCCCCTCTGCAGGGTGATGCTGAGTTGGAAGCTGTTTCTCCCAGGAGGGTGATGTTAAACCCCAGAGGGGAAGTGCCAGCCCAGGCGCACGCTTCACCCGCTGCCACTCTCAGCTCTCCCCAGTTCTTCCCTTGTCCCCTCTCTGCAGCGCCCAAGAGCCAAAATCTGGGAGGTCACTGCCCAACACCCCTCAGCATCCCCTACTGGGATCCCCCTCGTGCATCCATCATCCCCAGCCTTCCTCCCCAGCTCAACCCCCAGCTCAGCTCCCTCCAGCTCAGCACGAGCAGCGATGGAGCTGCTGTCCCAGGACAGGGATCCCCAGAGGCTCAGCGTGGATGGGGCTGGGGGGCAGGATGAGGCCCTGCCTCACTGCCCCGGCTCTGCCTCACACCTGCGTCAGCCAGCGAGCTCCTTCCAGAGGCATCTCCGTGTGGTTTGAGGCTCCCGGTGGGAAGAGGCGGCTGGAGGGGGCACCCAGTGGGGAGCAAAGCGAAGGCGGGTGGGGACCGAAGTGAGCAGGGAGTGCCCACTGGGTGCTGGGTGCCTTGAGCCACCCGGTCCTGGGTGCCTCCCTCCCCTTGGGGACAAGGCAGGGGCTGTGCACCCTGAACCTGCAACCACCCAGCACCTGCCTCCGAGCCCCGTTTCGGGGTGGATTTAGCTGAAATAACCACGAGAGCCCTGTGAGCATCCCAGCACCATCACCTCCTCTCCGGGAGATGCTGCTGGTGCCATCCCCAGCCCAGCTCCGGTCCCCAGCCCCATCCAGCAGCATGGAGGGGACACGAGGGCACCCATGTAGCACCCAAAGAGCTTCACTCTGCATTGAAATCCGGGGAAAATGAGGCGGCTTCCTCCGTTCAGCTCTGGTTTACCGGGATGCTGGAGCATCTGTTCGGGCTCTTCTCCTGCCGGGAAGGTGCACGTGGACACGGGGGACCCTGCGCCTCAGCCCCCTCTTCCGTCCCCCAGGTCTGGTTCCAGAACCGACGGGCAAAGTGGCGGAAACGGGAACGTTATGGGAAGATCCAGGAGGTGAGAGATGCCGCGGCTGCCTGCCCCAGCCCTGTCCCCCCACCCTGCCCAGGGCAGGGGTCCCCTCCAGCTGCACCCGGGGTCCCCACGGGGTGACCCCCACCACCCGGGTTTGCCCCTTCCCTCCCCCGGACAAAGCAGGTGGCCCTGTGGGAACATGCCCTTTGGGGCAGGTTTGGGGCAGTGTCCCCCCTCCACCTTGTTCCACATCCACCAGGGCTTCTTGCCTCCCCTTTTTTCTGCAAAACTGCGGGGGTTTTCTGACACTGAAAGGCATAAAAATAATTTAAAATTCAGCTTCAGGTGCATCCCCGATGCCCAGCGCTCCTACAAGGGCCCAGCAAGGGGTGGGCCAAGGTTTCAACCCCCTCTCAGGCAATTAAAGTAAAGCAAAGGCATCACTGGGGGTGAGGGGGGTCCAAGGGCAGGGGGGTGATGTGGCTTCCCCCGGCCCCCCCCCCGCCCCGCTGCTTCACTTTGGGCTTTTTCTTTCTGGTCTTTCAGCTGCAGAACAACCTGTGGCCAAGCTCCAGCCCCGGGACCCCCACGGGGCTGCTGCCCCCCGAGAGTCTCCCGTCGCCCTGCATGGCTCCGTACCCGCCCCCTCACAGCAACATCACCGGCTTCGTGGGTATCGCTGCTTCCCCCGGCCCCCACCCCGGCATCAACAGCCTCTACCCGCTGCACGGCCTCCCCCCACCAGCCCTGGGCACCCACCGCTTCGAGCCGGCATCCGATCACGGCTACAAGTCGCCCACCCTGGGGCCACCGAGGATGAAGAGCAAAGAGGCGACCAGTAGCCTGTTGAACTGGGCTACGTGATTCCCACCCCCCCACCTCGGAGCGTGTCCTTGTCCCCCGCACCCAGCACAAGGCTTTGGGGAGCAGGTTGGTGGGGTCACCCTCACCCCCCTCCCTGTGTCCCCCCATCTCCATCAGCTTTCCTGCGTCCCAGCTCCTCCACCCTGCAGCCCCCGGGTGAGGGGGGGGGCAAAGCGGGGCTGCTGGGTCACCAACAGTTTGCCCTAGTGGGGCTGGCACTGGCTCAGGACCCCAAAAGCAGCTCCCAAAAAACCTGAGCCCCCGCCTTAAGCACCTTCAGGGAATGGGGTTTGAAGGGGATACTGGGTGGTTTGCAGCCTCTTGCCCCCCCTGCCTGCACTCCCCCGGTATGTCCAGGGAGGGTGGGGGGCACTGGGTTGTTCTGGGGGTGGCACTCCTCTCCCCAGCTCAAATTTGGCCACCAACCCCCACCCCCAGCACGGCCAGCAATGGTAGAAATGGGCTCTTCACATTCCAGTCCAACCGTACTGGGAAGACGCTAGTGCTTGGGGGGGCGATTACTAGAGGTTACAGCAAAACCCCCAGCCATGTTCAAGGACCCTCAAAGCCCCACCCCCAAACCACCAGCAGCCCTTTGTGCTCCCCCTTGGAGGGGAAAAAAGGTTCAGGACAACCTGCCTCAGCACAGTCACCAGCTCCTGGAGCCCCCTGGGACAGGCAATAAACCAGTATGGGGTGGGGGCTATGGGGAGAGAGACACCATCAGCCCAGTTCCCTGCGGGGTCACCCGCTGGAAACACTCGGATGGGTGAGGCAGGGGGGGCTTTAACCCCAGCAGGTGGGACCCCCCACCCCTGGGTGCCCCAGCTGGGCTGTTTGAGGATGAAGGGCTTGGCACCCCTGGGTGCCCCCGGGAGGTGGCCCACGACCCGCCCATGCACCCAATGGGTGCCCACCCTCACCCAGGACATCTCACGCCCTGGCTCTCGCAGCCCCCCACCCCCTGGGGGGGTTTTGTTCTTCATTTCTAAACAATAAACCCCATTTTTAATAAGTTATTTACAGCTCCAGCAGCGCTGGAAAAGCCCCGACCCAGCTAGGCAAAGTTTTGGGGTGGGGGTGAGATGTGATGAGGGGCTCACACCTCATCTGCCAGCAGACCCCCACACCCACTTCTGCACTGGCATCAGGTTTTTGGGGCTTCTCTGATGTCTACTAGGTAAATCAGGGCTGCCCCAGCCTCCCTCTGCCCACAACCACCACCCCACCCTGGGCAGGGACGCAAACGGCTCCCCTCCTGCCTCTCCCTCCTCCACCCAGGGTGAATCTCCTGGGATTTCTCCCACTCGAGCTGGCCGGGGCTGCTGCTGCCCCTCTGCCGGGGAAACTGAGGCATGGCAAGGCGGAAGGATGAGCTTGGTCAAGGCCAGGCTTTGAGGATGGTGGGTAGGAGCCAGGGCTGAAGAGAATCCCAGTGACACCACCATGAAATCCCGGGGCAGAACGGGGCAAACGCCTGCTCGAACCAACCAGCTCCTGCCACACCCCATCAAGGGCACCAGCTCCCCCAGGCCCACAGATCCGCCTGCAGGATAAATAAATATTAAATCTTTTGGCGACAGGCAGATCGCGGGGACGAGGACATGAGACCACAAGCTCCAGGCACCAGCTCAGCCCCACGGCTGCTTCCTAGGGGCGGGAGGGACGGGGAGACACAGAGCCCAGGCGCACTGGGGTCAGCGATGTCATGAAATATAGATATTTATATATATATATGTACAGCTCGTCCACCCCACCCAGCGGGGCCAGGGCAGACTGCAGCCTCCAGCCCTCCCCAACCCCTCAACCCACCCTCTCACCCTCCCAGCACCCCTGAGCCCGTCACCGTGTCCCCAGGCAGGGGCTGGGCAGCACCCAAGGGACCCTCACACCCAGCTTTGCCCCGCTTACCCCTTCTCCACCCCAGCTGCTGGCGAGGAGGAGGGTGATGGCGGTGCTGCCTCTGAAAGCCTCGACCAGGGGCGCGCACAGGTCCTCCCCACCCAACGGGAGACCCCCAAGGGCACCTCTGGCCTCCACCGTGGCTTCACCCACAGCTCAGGGTTGAGCCTGGCACAGCCTGGAAGGAGGGAGAGCGGCAAGACGGCATCTCCGTGAGGACTCCCCCAGCTCCAGCCTCTTCCCAAGCCCACTAAAAGGGGTCCAAGCACGCACGGACCCCCCCAAAGCCTCGCTCCCCTGCCCCTTGGCAGGGTGTGGCCAGCCTGGAGGCCTCCCCCAAGCTCCCTTCTCCTGCGTCTGTCACTGCAGCAGCTCCTCCCAGGAGATGGGACGGGAGAAGACCTCCCGCTCCAGCCACAGGTCGTAGTTGACCTGGAAATCCTCGGGCAGGTCCACGCGCTGGCCCAGCACGCTCTGCAGGCAGTTGTCCACGGGCAGGAAATCAGGGTTGCTGTGGGCCCGGTCGTAGCGACGTGAGTTGAAGCGTTCGATGCTGGCGCGCAGGGCGCATTCCTCCGCCTGGAAATCCCAGGGGCGAGCATCCAGGTCTGGGCAGAGGGAAAAGAGGCGTCAGAGGAGAGCTTGGAGCCCTTCGGCCAACCCAAATCCCTCAGGAAAGGTCCTTTGAAGGTCCTTATGCAGAGCCGCACACAGGACACGGAGTAAGCAGCCACCACCAGCCCTTTCCCTCTTCCTCATGATGCCACCACCCCAAAATCCCTTCCTGCGCCCCAGAGCTAAGGCCTAAGCAGCCAAGGGACAGCTCTGGGCACAGACACATCATGGAAGAGGACAGACAGTGGGTATGGGGATGCTCCGCAGCCAGCACCAAGAACGTACCGTTGCCGTAAGCCCAGTCATCATTGAGACGGTGCCGCACTTTCTGGTAGATGGCCGACATGGTCTTCATGTTGCTTTTCCTCCACTGCCGGCCCAGGTACTTGGTCTGAACCTTGAGGAGCTTAAGCACGTAGAGCTGCATCATGGCCTGCTTCACCTTCAGCGCCCGCTTCAGGATGGGGGCTGACTTGAACACCACCAGCATCTGCAGGGAACAGTGCTCCCGGCAGCCAGGAGACACAGAACCATGATGAGTTGGGTGGGAAGGGACCTACAGAGCTCCTCCAGTCCAATCCCCTGCAGGCAGCAGGGACATCTGCAACCAGAGCAGGGTGCTCAGAGCCCCAAGGGCCAGCCTGACCTGGGATGGTGCCAGGGATGAGGCTTCTCCCACCTCTCAGGGCAACCTGGGCCAGGGTCTCCCCACCCTCAGCAGCAACAATTTCTCCTTCTCTCTGGTCTGAATCTCTCTTCCAGTTTAACCCATCAGCCCTTATAATGGCATTAAACTAAGACATGATACATGGTGCCTCCTCCTCCAGCACACACAACCCCTTCCCTGCAGGGTGTCCTCTCCCCCTCCCCTTCCACCCACCCTGTCCCACCTCACACTCCCAAGCCCAGCACCACAACCCCTTCCCTGCAGGGTGTCCTCTCGCCCTCCCCTTCCACCCACCCTCTCCCACCTCACACTCCCAAAGCCCAGCACCCACAGCCCCCTCAACCAACCTCGGCCCCCTGCAACAGCCCAGTTTAGCTGGGCTGAGCCCCGGGGGCGTTCCTGGCCCCTCACCATGGTGCGGGAGTGTTTCCACTTGGTCAGCTTGTTCAGGATGCGCAGGAGGTTGATGCAGGAGAAGAGGTTCCTCCAGCAGAACTGGTTGTTGTCTCCGGCCTCCTGTGGGAAAGCAGAGGCAGGGGTCAGGCAAGAGGTTGGAGCGGGTCTCTTTGCTCCTGCTGGCACCCAGCCCGGCTCTTTCCCTTCTCTCTGGTGACACCAACACTGTGGTGCGTTGCCCAGGCCCTCTTGTTATGGTCTGAGGACCCTCACCCAAACGGGTCATGCAGGCAGGAAACACCTACCAGCCCCATGCACCACCCCAAAGCCAGAGCGGCCAACCACGGGCATGCTGAGGGTGCCAGGGTTGGGTGCTGGAGCCCTGCAGCCTCCCTGCACCCACAATCCCCCTCCCCAGGGCCTGGCTGAGAAGGGAGCAACTCACCAGGCTCTCTGCCGTCAGCTCAGGCAGCTCGTGCACCACACAGTATGGGTAGTCCAGGACAGAAATGCTGCAGGAAGGAGAGGGGGGGGGTCATGCTGCTTCCACCCACCAGAGATCCCTCCCCACACCTGATGCAGCCCCCTCCCTCCACTACCTGTTCTTGGCAGTGATGTAGGACATGATGTTCTGGTTGAAGAACTTGAGGATGAGTGGGATGCAGTTGGCAAAGACCAGATGCTGGGCCATGTACTCAAACTGGGGAGAAAAGCAGGTGAACGGGGACCTCGCGCTGGGTGCTGCCCATCCCCAAAGCCCCATGCAGAGCGGCCGGACACCAGCCCGTCTCACCTGGTAGATGTGGTTCAGCTTGAAGTGCTTGAGCAGGAGGAGCAGGACGGCAGAAATGGCTTTGACGATGATCTCCTTGTGCCGGTTGACGTCCACCCCCAGCTTCATGCTCTGCAGCACTGTGGTCCTGGGGGACACAGAGGGATCCTGGGGCTGGGGCACTGTCTGTACCCCAGAGGAGTTAGCGGACAGCCCTGTCATCCCCTCGGCTTCTCAGCAGCAACCTGCAGCCACGGGCGGTTCCTGGCACACCACCGAGCAGAAGATGGTCACGTTGCCCAGGAGGCCTCAACCCAAACCATGACACCCTGCCAGGATCCCTCATAGAATCACAGCCCCTCAATGTCATTCTGGGAGTGAGGGGCCACAACTGAACCCAGGATTTGAGGGGTGGCCTCCCCAGCAGCCCCAGTGCAGGGGCACAATCCCTGCCCTGGTCCTGCTGGCCACACCAGTGCTGGTACCAGCCTGGATGCCGTTGGCCTTCTTGGCCACCTGGGCACACTGCTGGCTCCTCTTCAGCCGCTGTCACCAACACCCCCAGGGCCTTTTCCCCGGGCAGTTTCCAGCCGCTCTTCCCCCAGCCTGGAGCATTGCTGGGGGTTGGGGTGACCCCAGGGCAGGACCCAGCACTCGGCCTGGTTGAACCTCAGCCCATCGCTCCAGCCTGGCCAGACCCCACAGGCCTGGCCAGCACCCAGCACCTTTGCTAGCCCTCCATGGTCACTCACGGCATCTCCTCCGGCAAGACATCTGCCAGGATGTTGATGGAATCTGTCTTGGCTTTGGAGGTGGGGGCTGCAGCGAGGAGGATCTTTAGCAGAGCGATCTGGGGAGAAGGGAGTGATGGAAAAGGGTATGGAACAGGAATGTGTATGTGGGAAGGGATGGAGCAGTGGCAGGATGCCCCTCCAGAGAGCCCAGTAGACCCCAGTGCGCCCCAGCTCACCATGTACTGCGGCAGGCTGGGCAGGAGGCCCTGGTACAGGATCTCTGCAGGGACTTGCTCCACTTCTTCTTCCCCCTGGTGCCAGAAGAGACCAGAAAACCTCATACCAGGAGCTGCCACCAGCAGCTGGCTCAGCTCTCTAAGCCTTAGGCTCCTGCCCAAAGCGCCCCCCACATCCCACCCTCTGCCCCAGAGAAATTCTTCCCCATTCCCAGCGGAGCAAACCGCCCCCCCCAGCCCCGCCAAAAGGCGTGGTGGGCCCCCATCTCCCAGCCCAGGAGCTTCATCCCACCCTCATCATCCCCACACTCACCCCAGAGAGAGGGGAGCGCAGGTACTCGTCCTCCATGTGCACCTGAACCTCCGCGATCGATGTGTACTTGTGCTGCACGAGAGAGAGCAGCGGTTCACACCACAGGTCCCCAGTGATGCCACCAGCCCCAGACTGGTCCCATCAGCTTCTTAAGGCCCTTCCAGTGACTTCTATCCCAGGGTGGACTGATGCTCACGGGCAGGGTGGTGGCTGCTGCTCTCACCTCTAGGACACCCCCAGTAAGAAAGGGATGAAACCAGTGAGAAAAGGGGCTCAGCCTAGGAGACCAGGGCACAGGTGACAACTTGAGGCCTTTCCTGTCATGGGGCTGAGCAAGTGGGAGAGGGGACAGGAAACAGCACCCCTGGGCCTGCCCTGTGATGGGTGCAGGGGTATGGGGAGGGGGCACCCACATGACGTCAGGGAGTGGAGGAATTTGTCCGTGTACTCACCAGCTTCAGGGTTCGGATGCTCTCGTGGATGGGCCTGGGCAAACCCACCACAGTGTTGGTGTCACTGGAGAAGGGAAAGAGCTGAGCTGGGTGCAGGCAGGAGCAAACCTGAGCCACCCCAGTCAGAGACCACCACCCCAAGAAGGAGACAGCGAGCCCTGGACTTCTCCACGGCCAAGCAGAGGACAACGGCAGCCCTCACCCCAGCAGCCTCTTCAGCAACCCCCCCAAACTGGCAGACCCCCCAGGTGGCTCTGCAGGAACCCACCTGCCCAGCGTGTAGCCGATGAACTTGCTGCGGCTGGACTCCAGGAACATCTCAATGTCCTTTTCTCTGCAGCAAAGGGACAAGAGGAAGGGTCACACCTTTCTGGCCACGTCAGAGCCCTGGGCACCAAAAAGCCTCGTGGGCAGATAAAGGAGATGACACTGAGTCCACCCCACCAAGAACAGCCACCAAAGCGACCGTCAGATTGACCACCCCATCCTCAAGGTCTTCCCCACAGCCCTGAAGGTTTAAGAAGCTCCGTTCTGCTCCAGCTGTGGGTCAGCCCCACGGACTCACCGGACCTTGGGGGCCCAGGGCAGCCCCTTGGGGCAGGTGATGCGATCACTGGGGGGATGCTGGGTGGGTGGAGGCATCACTTCGTCCCGTTCGAGGGGGAAGGTCTCTCCTTCCAGGCTGTTGTCATCATCGTTTTCCTCTTCTTCCTCGCGGGAGTCGTCCGCTTTGTAAGGGTCCCGCTCGTTGAAGGCATCGAGGTTGTCCTGCTTAATTAAGGCCTGGAGAGAGAAGAGCAGGAAGGTGAATACCCTGGGGACAAGCTGGTCTGAGGTCGGTGTCCAGACCCCAGTCATAGCCTTGTAACCATCCCAGTCTCCCCGTTAATGTCCCCAGTTCCCCCATTAACGTCCCCAGTCCCCCCGTTAACATCCCCGGTCCCCTCGTTAACGTCCCCAGTCCCCGAGCTGGCCTCACCTTGTGCTCCCGCCGGCCTCGTTTCTGCTGCTGCTCGATGAGGTCGGAGGCGGAGGCGGGCGGGGAGGCCGCCCGCATGTTGCGGATCACTTTGATGCTGTCCTCCGGCAGCGGCGGCAGGCCCAGCACCTCCCGCTTCTCCGCCTTCATGCTCTGGAGCTCCTCGAAGCCCCCCAAGGTGCACTACAAAGGAGGCCAGCGGCACCCTGAGCACAGGGGACCCCTCGACATGTGGCACTGCGGGCTTCTTCACCTGCCCTCCCCAAATCCACTCTTAAGGAGTCCCAAATCCTTCCCCAGGGTGTAAAGCAAGAGCTGCCTGTCCCCATGCTGCTCTTGGCATCAGGAAAGGCAGAAGGAACAGAAGGTTCTGGACATTTTCTTTCATGCAGACCCCAGTCAGGGACCTTGCTTTGGGTCTGTCCTTGGTATCCAGCTCCAGACACCAAAATCCAACTCTCCCCTATGGGCTGAAGCCTGAAGGTGGGTTTAATAGGGCACAAACTAGTCAGCTGAAAGCCCAGAAAAGAGGATGGAGCAATTCCAGCCAGCTCCGAGGGCAGAACTTCCCTCCTCCGCCGAGTATCAAACCACAAAACACGTGCCAGCACACCCCGGGGCCTCTCCTCACCAGCACAGTCTTCCAGAGCAAGAGCAGCACCTTCTTCATGGGGAAGTGCGGAGCATGGCCGCTGCAGAATTTGGTCACCATCCCGAAGAGCATGACAGAGAAGGGCTCGTTGTTGTACAGGGGGGCTCCTGGAACCAGACAGCAGCGATAGCCAGGCCTTCCCCACCCCTGTCCTCGACCCAGCCACTAGCCCCTGCACCCTCCCACGGCCTCGGCAGTCTCACACCCCCATCTTTAAGATCGCCATCTTGCCCCAGGCAGCTTCTCTCTTCCTCTCCAAGGTCTTCTAACCTCCATAATTTCTTTCTTCTGTGTTGAGAGGAAACAACAGCCCCAATAT
This sequence comes from Bucorvus abyssinicus, assembly GCA_009769605.1. Classification (NCBI taxonomy): domain Eukaryota; kingdom Metazoa; phylum Chordata; class Aves; order Bucerotiformes; family Bucorvidae; genus Bucorvus; species Bucorvus abyssinicus. The sequence continues at coordinate 4,403,548 of CM020055.1, forward strand.
TGATTTCCGCCCCACTCCCAGGGAGGCTAGCTCTCTTCCTCTGCTCATCCTCCTCTGCCCCACCAGCAAGGTTCAGCCTAGCAGAAAGCAACCCAGCACTGCCAGACCCATTAACCGAGGCCTAGAGCCAAATCCCATCTCACTTTCTTGCTCTTCAGCCCTGGAAACCCCCATCCCATCAACCCTCAAGCGCCTGCTCCTCACCCAGCTCCGCTCGGAAGGTCTGTCTCATGCTTTTCCACTCGGGTTTGTCCCCCTCAGCCTCCTCTCGAACAGTCTCCACGATCAGGTACATGATGTTCAGCAACACCCTGTGAAAAACCAGATGGTCAAGCGAATCACCAGAGGTTGGGATGAGTTCTGGAAGCCCCACCAGCACCCAGGGCTCTGGAAGGGGCTGGACCAGCCCAGACCGCAGCCGGTTTCCAGGCACCAGTGAATCTGGGCTCAAGCACTGGGGACAAAGGTCCCTGCAAGCCAAAGTGGGGAAAAAAATTACTTTCTTCTATTTTACTGCTTTCACATCCCCAACCAGCCACAGGTGGGCTGTGCAGGCTGTGCACGAGGGACATCTGTGGACAGAGCACCCCGACAATGCTCAGGGAGCCAAGGCAGAAGCTGGGACGGCACTGGGACACCCCCCAGTGCCTGCTGGGGCCTGTCGCAGCCCACTGAATCAGGCAGCCAATGCTGGGTTCCCCCCAGGCCCCCTCCGTACCTCAGGTCTGTGCTGTCAGCCAGGGAGATGGCCGGCTTCCTCACGGCGCTGCTGCAAGCCGCGCTGTTACTGCAGGGGGAAAAACAACCTCAGAGGGGCCTTTGGAGACATTTTAATGCTGCTACGAGCAACCCCCACGCCAGAATCAAACCCTGGAGTGGATATTGCTGCAATGAACCCCCTGGTTGTACTGGGATTGATGGAGGAGGAATAAACTGTCTCTATTTGCTGCCAGGCAGCAGGGCTCAGAGCGAATTTCTGTATAACTCAGGTATAATCCTACACCAGGACAACAGGAGTCACTGTGGTAGCTGCAGGAATCGGATTCGGGAGAGAAAGCCCAGGAATGGGCCTGCTATGGGCTGGAAAAACTCCTGCCAAGAAGCTCTGGAGCCATTCCTGAAGCACGTTCCCACAGGACTCACTCGATCTCCATGTTCAGCAGCTCCACCAAAGCGTTGAAGGTTCCCACTTCCAGCAGGAGGAAGATGTTGTACCTCATCCACGCCTGCACCTCGGCCTCGGAGCTGCACTCCCCGAAAGTGCCTGCAACGACACCCTCGCTGGTCCCATGGCTGCAGAGATCCCCAGGCCCTCCCACCCTGCCAGAGTGTTTTGAAGGGAAGAATAAAAAATGCAGCCTTCATTTTAAGACAAAAAAATTGGATTCAGAGGATGGAGCTGCCTCCTGGGGGTAACACAGAGCATGGATAGCACAGGGAAGACAATTAAATTTTGGACTTATAAACCGTCTAGCTCCCACAAGAATTCACTTCGCTCCAGACATCCCCGGTGAAATCCAAGACACAAATTAAAAAATTATTTTAAATATTTTAAATTTATATTCTCCAATTTAGTTGGGGAAACTAAAGGGGGTGGGAGACAGAGGCCTGGTGTCACCTTGAGCAACGTAAAGGATGGCTCGGGCAACCCTCAGCCTCTTCTCCCGCGCGGTGACCTCCAGCCCGTCGAGAAGCCGCATGGCATGGGTGCGGTGCTGGTTCTTGTCCAGCTCGGTCCATTTCTTGTCCCGCACTGGAAAGCCAAAGGAGCAGGTTGAGGGCACGGGACACCTCAGCCTGCCCTGGGTACAAACAGCGCTGGAAAAGCTCAAAAGGATTCAGAATGATGGAAAACGGGGCTGCCCCAGGCTGTGCTCTGGAGGGATGTCATGATCGGCCTGGCGGGACCATCTCCTGCCTTCCACAGACAGCGAGATGAGTCCCATCTCTCTGAAATGAGCTGGGTGCTGTCGCTGCTGCCAGGATGTTCCAGCACAGCGTGTCCTGGAGCCCATCATCCGCCTCGGACAGGAACATCAGTGAAAGCTGCGCTCCGGGGCCAGCCCATGCCCACAGCAGAGTCTCCAGGACAAAGAGCGTGAAGCTTTCTGCGTCAACCCTCATGGCTCCTTCAGGAGATCCCCATCCCTCCCCAGAGCAGGGAGAGGTCCAAGAGAAGGGTCTTACCGTGGATCCTGAAGTCCTCCTCGAAGCACTTGCGGTTAAGCAGGAACTCCGGCCCCTCCGTGTAGCTGTAGAGCTCTGCCGAAAGAGCACCGAGGAAAAGCTCTGACACCCCGCCCAAAGCTGCAACCCCTCTGTTTTTATCACAGTTTTATCCGAGACGAGGGAAAAACATACCCAGCATAAGGCTAAAAAAAATTAATTCTGTGACATCGCTTCCCTTTTAACATGAATAAGGTGTTTAAAACAACGACAGGGTGATACCGGAGCTGACAGAGCTCCTTTAATTGCTATCAGGAGAGAAAATCACAGCTGATTAATCAATCCGTCAGGACCAGTCTCTTACCAGAGAGCTCTGCTGCCCATCTGTCGGTATCTGCATACTCAAACTCCAGGTCTGGGGACTCCGAATAGCCCTGAAAGCAAAGAACTCAGTTAAACTACATTTTTCAGGAAAACCAAAATCCCAAGGAAATTCACGCTTCACCTCATCCTCCCGCGAATCCAGGATTGCTTCTTCTGTTTGAGACACCAAAACCGTACCCACAGCCACAGTAAATGTTACCAAGGCAACTCCTACCCACCTCCTGCATCTCCATCCCAGCTCTGCCGCGCCCAGCCAGGCTGAGCTGCGCTGCTGAGCAGCCCCCGCCGCTGCACCACCTCTGAAAACACTCTGGGAGCCCCAAAAGGCCACAGAAATAAAGCAGGGGAAGGGGTGTGTTTAATCTCAGAGTGGGGAGTGGGTTACGTAGGACCAGGGAGCTCATGCACAGATGTGTGAAAATTTGGGGCTGTCTCCGCCCTGGTGCCGATGGGATGCATATAGTGAGATGAAACAACTCCAAGAGACTTGAGTGAGGCTGGAAAAACATCCAGGAGAAGCCTCAGAGCACGAAACGTCTGCTCCCTTTAATGTGGATCAACGTCATCAACGTGGATCCACAGCAAAAATCTCAGGGCAGCTACTCCTGAGTGAGGGGCTGACCCACCCCCTCGGCTGCTTGAAGGGTGCTGGGTCTGGAAGCCATCCCTGGCACCCAACACTCACTCAGGACCTCATCAGGACCCTCCTGTGTCATTCCTCACTGGTGGAAGTGGGTGGCTCTGGAACCATCCCAGTAATGAAAACGCATTTGGGAGACATAGTGGGAAAGTGGTGGGAGAAATTGGCTCCACCCAGACCCACACAACCCCCCTGATCGCCCACGGCTCGGGGGTCCCCACTGGGGACCTCGGTGTCCCCTTGGAGGGGTCGGTCACCTCTAGGCAGAGCCATCCCTGCACTCAGCGGTGCAGCGGGACACAACTCAGCCCTCACCAGGCCAGGCTGGACAGACTGGCAAAGCCGGGGAGAAGCCACTGGCTGGAGCAGTGGAACCCAGAGCAGCCCTGGAAGGAGGGTGGCCGGTACCGGGCCAGTTTGGGGGCCCAGGACCGAGACACCCTCATGCTCCAGACAGGTCAAACCGACCCGGACTGGGGAAAGAGCTGGATGATTTGGAAACCAGCACAGACCCGAGTGGGCTCCGGGCAGAGCCAGTACCAAACGGGCCTAGCAGAGAGACACCTCCCAGCCTGCACAGCCCCGGTGCTGGAGCATAAGGCCAAGGCTTTGGGGCGGCAGGACCAGCCCCGGGGGACAGGTACCGAAGCACCGACTCCAGTGGGGAGGGACTGGTCCAGGACAGGCCTGGAAGAAGGCAGAGCCCAAGCGGGGTGTGAAGCACCGCGCGGGTCAGGCCTCAAGCGGACAGCGGAGCCCGTGGGCACCGCCCAGGCAGGCCTCGGACTCGCGGCGGGGAGGACAACGCGGCCCCGGCCCGGCCCGGCCCGGCCCGGCCGGCCTGTCCCGCCCCGCCCGGGAAGGCCGCCCGCCCCCCTCCGCGGAGCCGGGCCCGGTGGCAGCGGCGCTGACCTCGGAGTCCTTGCGCGGCGGACGGCCCAAGTCACGGGCCTTGCCGGGCGGCACGGCCCCGCCACGGGCCTTATTGTTCCCCGGCAGCGGCCCCGGGACCCCCGCGCCGCCGCCGCCACCCGGCTCCATGTCGGCCGCCCTCCGCCGCGCCGAGCTCTCGCGAGGACTCACCCCTCCTTCTCGCGGGAGCGGCAGGGAGAGCCGGGGCAGCGCCGCCGCCATGTTGGGAGTGGCACCGGGGACAGGGTGTACGGTTGTTCCTCCGGTAGCTCGGGGCTGCTGCGATGTGGTTCCACCCGCCGGCCCCTCCGCGGCGGCCGCGTCACTGCCCAGCGTCGCCCGCCCCCGGTGGCCACGGCCGGTGCGGCACCCGGCCGGGCGGCGAGCTCCGCCCCCCGCGCCGCCATTTTAGGTGTGGCACAGCCCTTATGTCCGCCATGTTGGGAGCGGCACTTCCGCCCTCCCTTGGCCCGGAGAAGGCGGGGCCCGGCCCGTCGAGGCCGCCATGTTGGGAGTGGCAGGAAGGGACGGACACCCGCCCCAAACTGAGGGGCCTAAAACAAGTGACTCTTCAATTCAAAGGACTTGGGGGGCCCAGAGGAGAGCCAGACCCCCACAGATGGGCCTGATGGCGTTTAAACCCCAAGCGAAAGGGCCCAGCATGGATCAGACCCCAAACTGGGGGCTCTGGAGACGCTCAGGGGGGTCCTGGTGGGGCCCGAAGCCCGTCTGGAGGTGGCCAAAGGCAGAGCCCGGGCCCTGGGCATGGGGGGGTTCACTCCCTCTTCCAAAGAAAGTGCCTACAGGCAAAAGCGCTTCATTTTTCCTAATAGTTTAATTAGACTTTAATGATTTATTGCTCATCTGCAAGGATTAATATTGCATTCATTAAAAATCATTCATATACAAAATAAACCTCTCCCTCCCAGCCCGATGCTGCCACCGCCATCCCTGGGCTCCCCCCACCCCCCTGCCACCACATGGCTTATACAGAGACGGAGCCCTTACGAGGTTCGACCCTAACGAGGATGGGAACAGGGGGACCACGACCCCCCGAGCGCAGGGGGCCTGGCGTGGGGCCCCTCACCGGGAAGGAGGGACAATCTCGCTCCCCCTCCACCCCGCAGACGCCCATCCCAGCTCGCTGAGCCAGGCGTGAAGCTGGAGGGATGGCGGAGGGGACCCGGCGAGGCAGGTGATCCCCAAGATCTGTGAGGAGAGCGAGGGACCCAAGTGACAGCCCAGGGTGATAGAGGAATGGTCGAAGGAGGAGGAGGCGGAGGGGAAAAGAGGGGAGTGATGGAAGCCATGAGCATCAGCCCCATCTTCATCCTGTCCCCACAAAGGAGCTTTGCACTCCCGAACCCCGTAACGCCCCAGAAAGGGACCTGGCCCCCCTGGGATGGGGTGGCTGGAGGTGAAGGAGCAGCCCTGGTTACGGGTACCACAGCATGTCCATGACCCGTGTACGGGTAGATGCAGGCGGCGGGGTTCCTCCTTCCCCCCCGGGCTCTGCTCTGGGCCAGGGGAAGAAAGAGGCAATTTGGGGAGGATAAAAAAAAAGCCAAGAGAAACCTCACTGGGTTGCAAGGAGCTTCCCCCTGTCCCGCGACAAGCTGCAAGAGAGGGAAAAGAGAAACATGTCACCGGCAAGGATGGGGAAGGGGATGAAGGAGGCAACGGGAGCAGCTGAAACGCACTGCGAGAGGGTGGGGAAGGGCTGAGCAAGGCCAGCTCGAGGGCTGGGGCAGCGACAGGGAGCGGAGCGCTTTGCACGGGGTGGGGCTGTGGGGCAGGGGAGGCTCATCTCTGCAGCCATCTCAAAGCAAAAAGTGAAATAGACCCCCCCAAAAAAAAAACCCCAGACAGCCTTAAAAGCACCCCACGCTTCTTGGTGAGAGATGGGGCCGCTTGGATGCAGCGAGGGGGTGGAATGGGCAGGCAGATGCATCCCCGATGCTTCCCCCCCTCTTTAAAACATCTCTTTAAGGGTCAAAAAAAGGAAAAAAAGAGGAAAAAACCAACCAAAAAATGCTTTTAACTCAATCAAGGTGCAGTTTGGCTAGAAAAAAAAAAAAACAAACGAACAAACAAAAAAACCTAGGAGAGATGAGGATGATGCTGGGTAAGCGACCCCCGTCCAAATTCAGATTAGCACCCTGAAACAGCCAACTCCCCGTACCCGGCCGGCCACCAAACCCGGGCCAGCGGCCACCAAACCTGGGCCACCTCAGCGCAGGGAGGGTTTAGGGCCGGTCCCCTATTCGCGAGGTGGCCAGCAGATGCCACTCTGCTCCCAAGCAGCGCTGGGAGCTTGATCTAGCAGCTAAAACTGGGCTCTTTAAGGCAATTTAGAAGTTGCAGATAATCCACACAAAGAAAGAAAGAGAAGGTCGAAGAGCATCTCCGTATCTGCAGGGATCCCGGCCGAGACTAACGCGGGCTGGAAAGGTGGAAAAAAAAAATAAACCCAACACATCGCTGCGGGAATGAAGCGCCTGTGGCACAGAGAAACCCTCTCCGGGAGCCAGGGCTGGGAGTCACCAGCAGCTTCAGCCACAGGACGGTGAGAAGCGAAATCCCAGGACAGAGATGTGATCACGTAAAAGGGTGAAACTGAGAGAAAAAAACCAAGAGTGACCTTAAAATCACACTGATAAATGTAAAAACAGGTTCCTTTGTTGGTTTAAAAAAAAAAAAGGAAAACCAAAATAAAAATTATCTTTAAAAATAATCTCTCTAATGGTGCCTTGTGTGGTCTGGTCCTTCATGGGTATGGTCCATCAGTATCTAGGAGAGAAGGGAGGGGACAGTGAGGCCGTGGGGACACAGCTCCCGGGAGCGGCTGCTGTCCCGGCACAAGGAGGTGCCCCCAGCAGTCCCCACTGGGTGGGGAGGGGGCAGCTCCCTGCCCCGGCCGGTGCTGACCTGTAGTAATTGGGTTTGAAAGGCCCGTTTTTGTTGAGTCCCAGGTATTTCGCCTGATCGTCGGTCAGTTCAGTCAGGTGGGCGTCGAACGAAGGCAGATGCAAACTGGCGACGTACTCGTCTGGGAAGGGGCGAGAGGAGAGAGGGGATCAGGGGGTACCCATTGCCCACCGCACTGCTGGGGGGACGACGCGTGGGCTCAGTGTAGGGCATGCAAAGGGCCGGGGCACCCCGCAAGAAGCTGGCGAGGAGCTGAGTGGGGCTGGGGGTGCACCAAAGGCACAAGAACCACATGAAACACCTCGGAGCAGGAAGGCTGCGGGACGAGGGACTCTTAGAGACATCCAACTACCCTCACACAGTTTAAGGCTGCTGTTGTGGATGGTTTCCCTGAACTCATTGACTCTCTGGATGTTTTTTCCAGCCCAGGTTTGAGTTTCTCCGCGGGTCCCACACCGTCGGCCCGTGGCAGTGTGGGTTCCCTCCACTCACCCATCTTCTTGGGCAGCAGGTACACGTCCTGTTTGTAACGGCCCTCGGGAGCGTTGTAGAGCTCGATCAGAGCCAGAGCCTGCAGAGATGACAGCCCGGGAACAGTCAGGGACGGCCACCAAGACGGCAGCACCCACCACCACAACAGCACAAAGATCTGGGGGCCTGAGGGAGGGCGAAACCATTCCCAAAACGCCTTGAGAAGGAAAAGCTTCCACCTAAGGGCTCATCCCTCTCTAGCCTCCCACCGCCACCAGGGGAGGACCAGAGCGATTGGGAGCGGAGATGCCACCCATCTGGGGAAAACCAGGAGGACGGAGGACAGGGGAGCAGCTCTGCGAGGACAGAGGAGTTCTCAACTGTGTGTTCCCAGCTCCTTCCAAACCCTCCCCACTCTGAGGGCTGTGCAAGGCCCCAGAGCATCCTCCCCTTGCTGCCCCAGCCCTGCAGCATACGGACCTGAGTGGTGGCCGTGATGGAGAGGACGAAGGTGGGAACCGTGGAGCAGCTCAGGTTGAGAAGTCGGCCCTAGGAGACAGCAGGAGGAGTTTGCAGAGAGCTGAACTTGACCCCAAAGCCAAACCAAATCCAGTCCTGAGACAGGCTCCACCTCTACCCCCTACCCTGGGGCAGGGGACAACCACAGTGCAGTTGAGGGCCACCTATGTGACCAGAGCCTTCAAACTCTGCCTCAGTTTCCACCCTAACCCTTAGCTTTAAGGCAGGCAGATTTTGTGGTCCCAGAAAGAGCTGGTACTACTGCCAGGAGAGCTCGAGGGGCGAAGAGGAGACACCCGGCCAGTTTGCTGTGAGGAAAACCCGGCCAAAGCCAGGGGCCAATGGCATGTGGCTGGATGGGATAGCTCCCAGCTCAAAAAGAGGGCCCAAATGGCACCTCTGTGGCTGCGTGTGGTACACGGTACCTCCCCAAGAAAAGGAAAAAGAGGAAATAAATCCAGAAACCCTTCCCTGAGCTCTGAACCTGCTCCTGGGAATGATGTACCAGCACCTTCCCGCCTGGTTAAACCCCTGTGACAGGCTAGGGCACGCAGGGGTCTCCTGACAGAGGCCCAAAGCAGCGGCGCGGCACAGCTCTCGGCGCACCTCGGCCAGCAGCACCACCCGCTTCCCATCCGGCCAGATGACGTGGTCCACTTGGGAGCGGACCCGCTCCCAGGTCAGCTCCGGGGTCCGCAGGCTGGTCTGCAAGAGCAGGAGGAAGAGGTTGGGATCGCAGCGGGAGGATGGCGGTGCTGGCCGCAGCTGTGGAGGCCACGGGCAGACTCACCACATCGATCTCGGTGTTGGAGTGGCCCATGTTGCACACGATGCAGCTGTTCTTCATCCGATCCAGGTGCTCCCTGGTCACGACGTTCTTGTTTCCTGCAGGCAGAGAGGGCTCAGATGGACCCAAGGCAATGGGAATATAAAGCCTCCGATTTCTCTTCCCTGCTCTTGAGTCAGAGAAGCTCGGCTTCGAGGAACATCAGATGAACTTCCGCCAGGACAAGACAAAAGAGAAACACACGGGGTGAGGGCTGATCTTTGGTCCCATGAATGAACCAGGCCTGGACAACCCCAACAGTCAAGAAATAGTTCCTCAGGGACAACCTTAACCTCCTCTGCAACAACTGGAGGCCGGTTCCTCTCGTCCTGTCACTTGTTCCTGGGGAGAAGAGGCCAACCCCCCCACCTCGCGACAACCTCCTGTCAGGGAGTTGTCAGAGCCAGAAGGTCTCCCCTGAGCCTCCTTTTCTCCAGGCTCAACCCCCCCACCAGGTCCCTCAGCTGCTCCTCAGCGCACTTGTGCTCCAGACCCTCCAGATCCACACTCCTGCTCAACTGACCGGGGGTGCCCTCGATCGCCTCACCCAGATCACTGATCATTAACAGTGAAGTTTCCTCCACCCCCAGCTCCCCCAGAGTCCTTCAACACCCACTTGGCAGTGACTGCTCCTGCCCAGCCTGCTCCAAGGCTCGCCCAGGACCTTCTCCAGCCCTACCTGTGCAGGTGATGACAACATCCACCTGACGGATCACTTCACTCAGCTTCACCACCCGAAATCCATCCATGCTGGAGAAGAAAAAGGAGAGGGACCACACTGAGAAGGAGAAGCCTGTTCCCACTCCATCCCAGGGATCTCAGCGCCTTAATGCTGCAGCAGCTCCGAATTGCTCCGAAAGCATCAAACCCGCCCTTTCAAATGTCAGAGGAGCCTCTGTCACTGGGTTTCAAGGAGGCCACAAAGCAGATGAAGAGCTGCTCACAAGCAGCACAGAACATCTTACCAGGCTTGGAGAGCGCAGATGGGGTCGATCTCCGTGACGTAGACGATGGCTCCCAGGGCTTTCAGAGCGGCGCAGCAGCCCTTGCCGACCTGCCGAGGCAAAGTGTCAGCGTGAAGCCGAGCACGGGACGCTCTGAGCGCTGCAATCCCTTCCCTAAAACAGCCCCACTGTGTCCCAAGCACTGGGAGACGCTTGTCCCGCCCATGTGCCTGATACCAGAAGCAGCTCAGCGATGTACCAGCCCCTAGCATTGCAGGAGCCCTTCAGAGCTCTCCTCCAAGAGGTGATTAAAGCCAGTCTGGTCCAGCACGCACTTCCCCCACTTGCCTTTAAGGGCTTCTTTGGCCTTCAGAGCTGCCCTGCGCTGATCAGGGACAGATCCTCCACCCCACGCTCTCCGTGTCAGCATGGGGACAGCGGAGCTCCTGTAACAGCAGCTCTGACTCTGTCCCTCTCCTCACCTCGAAGTTGAACTGAGGTCCTGCTCTCCACGGCGCTCATCCACTCCAGCACCTGGCTAATCTGCACGGCCTCACGCTCAGCCCTGAGTTCTGACCAGCAAGATGCTGCCAGGCAAGAAACATCCCCAGAAACGCCCTCACTTATGACCCAGCTCCAACATCAGGTCGACTGAAAACAGCCAGGCAGGGCAAACTGGGACTCCAACCCACATCCAAAAGAGAAACCAGTGAGGGTGGAGGGACTCCCTTGTTTTGAATAAGTCCAGTAAACCCCAGGACAGGCCCTGGAGACTACAACTCCCAGCACAAATCACGGCTGGAGAGTCAGACGCCAGCCTGCAGCGCCTGGGCGAGAGCCAGCGCAGCCTCTTGGTTGAGCCGAGCTGGGCTCCACTGGTGTCTAAACAAATTAGTAAGCGTGTTCCTGCCGGGAAGAGCATTTGCAGCTACTGCCAGGCCCTTTGCAGCATGGGAAGATAAACACCCCCACAGATAGCGCACAGATGGAGGGAAGGTGTCAGCTCCCGGCTCCCTGCTCTGCCAGGGCAGAATCATTCACAAGTTGGTGATGCGATTCCCCTCTGCCAGAGCATTATCCACCAGCGAGATGCAGCCTGTGCCGCCGCCTCCCCCGCCACAGGCTCGGTGACAGCCGGGCTGGGTGCTGAACTGGGTCCAGGGACAGCAGATGGGAGCACCCATGGGCAGGGCGAATTCAGGCCAGCGTTCCCAGCAACTGTCGCATGTGCAGTCCAGCTAATCTGCGGCAAACTGGGGAACCTGGTGCTTGTTCTCCAGCCTCGCGGCAGGTTCTAGCAGGATTCCCACTGGTAATGGCTCACCAGGGTTGATCTACTCCTTTACCAAGGGTGAGTGGTCTGTGTGCTGGGAAGCAGCAGATCGCTGAGCTCAGGGGAAGGATGGCTCAGGGGGAGGCTGACTCACAGCTCCACCAACTCCCGCTTACAAAACTCACCTCCCCGTATCCACAAACCACCACTTGCTTTCCTCCAAACATCACGTCCGTGGTCCTCTTCAGGCTGGGGGACAGAGAGAGACCTGTGTTGGGATTAGTCCAGCGCACACCGCTGACGGCACAGGGCAGCGCTGCGAGAGTCCCCCAAACCTTGCAGGCAGCGAGGGCCAAGCAGCGAAGAGCTCGATCTCTGCTCCAGAGGAGCCGCAGCCAAATCCACCGTGTGAGAGAGCGGCTGTGGGGATGGGGAGGAGGGCGGGACTCACCCGTCCAGGATGGATTCCCGGCAGCAGTACAGGTTATCGAATTTCTGCTTGGTGACGGAGTCATTCACATTCATGGCTGGGACACACAGCTTCCCTGCCTTGGAGAGCTGGTAGAGCCTGGAAGAGGACACAGGCAGATCAGAGAGCAGCAACCCAGTGAGAGATCTCCACATCGGCCTTCCCGAGCCTCCTACCTGTGCACGCCCGTGACGCTCTCCTCCACGATCCCTCGGATCTTCTTGAATACGTTGGGGTATTTCTTGTAAACCCAATGGGTCAGGTCCCCACCGTCATCCAGGATCTAGAGAACAGGCAAGGAGGAGCATGGAGCAGCCAGGCCTTCCACTGGGAAAAGCACTCACTGGGGACAGGATGGGGAAAAAGAGATGGTGACCATCTTCAGGCAGAGCAGTTTGGGCAGAGGCCCGGAGCAAGGACTCCTGGGTTCCCCTAGTTGCCAGCAACTCGGGGTCTCCTCCAAAACACAGAGGATTCCTTCCCCCCAACCCGTGGAGCTGAGGGATCCTATCAAGGTTTTCCACCCCTGCTCTTGCTCTATGGCCTGGAAACGTGACCCTAGGCAGCACTAACTAAACGGGCTGAGATCAGAAGGATGCCACGACATCCACCCCTGAAAGCAGACGGTCGGGAGGAAAAGGCTGCAGGGGCTGTCACGGCATCATGCTGCTGCATCATTAGTGATCATGAACCGTGCAGCGAGAGGCATCATCTGCTCGCAGCAAGGGAAAGGTCCCCTGCAGAGACCTCCCCTCTCTTCGGGAGAGGGCAGATGGGATGTGTCAGGAGAGGAGCTGATGGGGCAGCTCCTGCAGGGCTGACCCTGGTGGGAAAGAGATCCCGTAGTTTCTCAGCTCGTTGGCAGCTCCGGCAGCGGATGCTCCCATGTCACTGGGCTGTACCAACTTGGGACATCATCCCTGCAGCTCCTGCAACTCCCACCCCAGCTCCTGCTGCTGTTCCCCAGGAGCCCCACTTTAACGGGGACTCAGAGGCCTTCACAGCCCCAGCAGGCTCCCAGGAACAGACCCAGGGAGGGAAGGGTGAGGAGCACCCAGTGACCACTCCCCGGAGGAAAAGGATGGGCTGGAAGAAGGCTCGTTACCATGTTGGCCTGCCAGCCATCCACGTTCACACAGCGGTCAATGCACCACCAGAAATCATCCTCCGACTCCCCCTTCCAGGCAAACACGGCAACACCTAGAAGAGGAGGAGCATCCTTGGCATCTGCGGAGCTTGGCAGAGCTCTCTGCTGCTTGGCCAACTCCGGAAAGCCACACACAGGAGGGCCCAGGGGCCACGCAGAGATCAAACCGCAGCCCACAACAGGATTACCCCTGTTTATCCCTCCCGAAAAGATATTTGGACCAAACTGCCCCTTAAACCACCCGTGTGGGCCAAGGCTGCAGAGGCAGGAGGGGCGGGAAGAGCTCAGCTGCACTCACCAGCTTCTGCCAAGGCAGCTGCCACTTCGTTCTGGGTGGAGTAGATGTTACAGGCAGACCAGCGGCACTGGGCTCCCAGCGCGCACAGCGTCTCGATCAGCACCTACGAGACAGCAGGGTGAACGGCGGCGATGGGCCCTGGGCACAGCCTCGTGCGATGGGCAGCGAGGAACCCATCAGAGGTAGCAGAAATATGGGCAGCAGAACCTTCCCAAAAGGTTTCTGTAGAAGTGAAGGTGTCTCCTCCAATTCCCCAAGGCTGGGAAGCTCAAGGGACTTTCTCCCCCAGGGAGAAGCTGGTTTCTCCCACCCCGGATGCCCCACGCAAGCGGCCACTCACCGCGGTCTGTGCTGTAATGTGGGTACAGCCCACAATTTTAGCTCCAGCCAAAGGCTTCTCCCCTTGAGCTCGTTTCCTGAGTGAAATCAGAGCGGACATGTCTGCAAAAGGAAGAGAGGGGGGTTAATGATGCCTTGGTCCGGAGAGGCCCCTCTCTGCCAAACCTTATCCCCTTTCTGCGGGTCTCACAGGCTACATCCAGCCCCACGGTTTTTGCTATAGCTGTTACAGAGCTGCAGGGAAAAAATCCTCATGCCTGGCCAAAATGAGACCAAAACATCAGCATCATTTGTCACTGGATCATGAGAGAGGTCTGGGACAGGCCCTGCGCAGGGAAGGCAGCTAAGGACAGTCACCAGCCCTGCGGCAGAACAGCATTGAGGAGAAGGACCTAAAGAAGATGAAAACAGCATTGCCACATCTCAGCAGAGCTGTTCTGAATGTGCCTGGATCATCTTCCCCTTCTACAGCTTTGGCAGCGGGTGTCTAAGAGGAGCCCGAAAGCAAAGTTACCCAGTCACGCCCCTGGAAACGGTAACTCAGCGTCCCACAGGCCACAGGGGAAGGGGCTGGGACTGTCGGTTCTCATGTCTCTGAAGGCGGTACAAGATCCTCGTCCACGGAGGTTCCTCGTGCAAAACCACCAGAACACTGACCCCTGTGAGAGCTCTGCTGCCAGTGGGAAACGGAGGCCACGCAGCATTAACCTCTGCTGTCACACCTAGCTCTTCCCCACGCAACCTCCCAGGTTGGGGGGGTTAAAACGGGCTATTCAGGGCTTTAACAAGAGTTGGGGGAATTGTCGCGGCTCAGCTCCTGGAGAACACGTGGCCCCACGCTCCCATTACCTTGCTCAGCGATCTCGATCTCTCGGCGCCCAAACTCTGCCTGCTTGATGTTCTTCACGCAGAAATTGCTGCTGCCTTTGGAGTTGGTCTGTTGTTTCTCGCGGGGGGACACCTCATCGTCAGAGCTGTCCGTGTAGGAGGCAGCTAAAGCCAGGAGAGGAATCCGCATTACCCCAGGACCTTCCACCCTTCAGGATTCTGCTCTGTTTCACCTCCCAGCTCAAATTCACAGCTCAAACTACAAAGCTCCTAAGGAAAGCCAACGTCCAGAAGGAACTCTGCACTCTTCATCCCTAAAACAACCCAAAACTAACTGGGTTATCAACTGGTAATCAATGCCTGAGCTTCGGGAATCCCCAGAATTATCCTCTGCACATCACAGCAGGACAGAGTATCCTGACACATGGTGTGAGCTTGGGGACCATGCAGGGATGAGGAGCCCGGCACCTACCGGAGCTGTAGCTGTCGGTGGAAGACTGCGAGATGGAGCGGGACAGGGACCGACGGCCCGTCTTGGTCGGGAACTTGGTGAACTCCTGCATGTCATCTGCAAACTGGATTTGCTGAGGAGTGCGAAGGAAGAAAAGGGCTCAATCAGCAGCGCTCCTTACGGTGCGGCACCTTTCCAGGCTACACGGGCCCATGGTTCCCTTCAGCCCGCCTCGACAGCTGTAGCCACACAAATGAGCATCACCAAACGCATCAGGATGCTACAGATGGCTACAGATGCCCAAAATGGAACCCCCTCCTCTGACTGGTCATCTCTGTCCCCAGAAGGTTAAAGCTGATTTTACACCCAGTGCCTGAAGATTAGGTAAAGCACCCGGTGAGGCTTGAAACATCCCCTTTAGCCCATCTCTGGCTCCCTGAGGCTCCTCCAGACAAGCCCCACTCCGACAGACCCTGCCCCAGCTGCTCCCGACGGTGCAGCAGCCAGAAAGCTGGGGTGGTCCCAGCAGAAACTGAGATCCCTGGGGCTTCCAGGCTCCTCCCCAGGCACAGAAAATCCCGCAGGTTAAAAACATGGCGCAGCCTTCCAAAATTGACACTAAAAGCAAGGGGGAAAAACGCAGCAAGAGAGAACATTTCAACAAAAAGGAGTTGACATTGCATTGGCTTTCGGTCTCCTCCGCATTACGGATGTTTCCATTGTAAGAGAAGCCCGAAAACAGCCACCCCTCCTTCCTCTCTCGGCCAGAGGCAACTCGAGGCTCTGGCACCTACCACCAGCTCATCAAATTCAAGCGGTTGGGCTGAAAGGAGAGGGAAAAATAGCCCCAAACTGCTCATCTGCTGCACTGATCCCGTGTGAGCGGCCAGCAAAAAGCCTTATTGCTGCTTCAGCGAGAGAAAGACGACAGAGATGAAAGAGAACTGGGAAAGCACCATTGAATGCAGTCTGCTCCCCCCTCCCCATCATGCAGGAGACCCTGACAAAGAGCCTCTCTGATCGCGTCGCTGCGGGATTTGATTTTGTCACTTAAGGCAGGGCCGGGACGTCATGGCAGGGAACGGGATTGACGAAGCATCCCCGCAGACCCAGGAGACCTCGGGAAGAGTCCTGAAGAAATCAAGGTGATGGAAAGAGACAGGCCACAGTGGCCTCAAGGAGGGGTTTTCCACTCCAAGACCATCCCAAAAGCTCCCCAAAATCTTTGATGTGGGAAACAGCCTTCAGGAGGAGAAGAATGAAAGTATTTAGTTGAGCTGATCCATCCCAGAGAGGAGGAATCTGCGCAGCCCGGGTTGTCTGCAGCACTAACGTGGCTACTCGGGCTGTGCAACGGAGCCACATTCCTGGAGAAACCCAGCTGAGGGGCCAAAAGCAGCATTGGATTCTGCTCAGGAGGGGAAACAGGGCCGTGAAACGCACTGCTCAGCCCAAGGCAGGACGTGTGAGGTGATGTGGGCTGGAGGTGACTCCAGCATCCCCTCCAGCAACAGACTGGCACCAGATCAAGTCCACCATCACACCCAGACAGGCATCCCAGGCGTTTTTGTGGGTGCTGCTGCTGAAAGATTCGGAGCCAGCTCCTCCTGGATTCGTTTCCGCCTGGTATCTGCTTCCCAGACCAGACTTCCCAGCAGACACCGCGTGCTTCTGACGCAAATGGCATGAACTCGCCTCAGCAGAAAGAACAGGAATGCTCAACCGAGTTTCCAGGTTCGGTTTTGCAACTGGTTTAGGTGGTTTGGTGCAGAGGGAGGAACTGGAGAGCAGGGTAAGCTACAGCACTGCTGGGCGAGCTGGGACCAAGAGCTCAAAGGCACAGGAGTGCTTCTAGGCAGGTACCAGCAGTGTCCTCGGGGCCAGAGCTGGCAGTCACGGCTGTTTCCCAACCAAGGAATGATACTGCTGGAATTTGTTCAAGGGCTGTCACTTGGATCAATCTTCTCGGACAGCCTGAGAAAGGCTTGTGCCACCTCCCTGCTGGCGTGTTGCTCAGGGGCATTTCCACAGGAGGGGGGGAAAAAAAAAAAAATCAGTGATTTCAGAACGACTTGATTTCCACCCCTTTGCACCCACCTCTTCCTCTGGCAACTCATCAGAGGGTGTAAATCTGCCCCATAAACCAGCTTCTGGCATTAAACCAGCTTGGAGTGTTGGCTGGGGAGTTTTCTCCATCTCAGGGAAAGGTTTCCAGAGAAGAGGGGAGCCCAGGAAGGAGAAAAAACAGATCGTCCAGGCTTTGCTGTGTCTGTCCCCACTTACAGCATGAGGACACAGGAGCCCCGGGTCGGGGCACAGCCCTGCAGTGAAACATGGAGCCTGGATGGTCTCGTCTGGGATGCGACGGGAAGGAAGGAGAGGGTGGGGATGGAGAGCTGGGGTGCTCCATGCCATTCCCACCCCACCAAGACAACCGAGATCTTTGGGGGTGGAGTCAGCTCCAAGGCACAGTCCTATTTTTTAGGAGAAACAGCATCTAGAAATGGGGGGTCTGAATCAAGGGGGGAAAACCCCATCACTAAAGAAACCAACTGCTGCATTACCCACAATAATCCCCACCGTGGCTTTACCAGAGCTCAGCTGAACTCCTCAGCTTAGCACAATCTGCCCTGTCTAAAATTATCATCAACCATCACAAGCAGCTTCTGCATCCAACAGACCGTTTGCACCTCAAACCCCCCTCCCAGCCCGGTGAATTCAGGCAGCGGCCGGCAGAGGAAGATGAGGGAGGACGGCGGGTGCACAGCAAGCAGCAACGTGCGTGACCGGCGCCAGCGTCACCTTCCACGTGCTGGGTTCTCTCACTTCGTTAAGAAGACGGAGAAAATCTCGTAATCCCTCGACTCGTCAGGGGAATTTGAATGAACAGCATCCCCGGCCGGGGGCTGTGGCGAAAGGGAATCGGGACCCCCCGGCTGTGGACAGCACGATCACTGATCGCCTCCCGAACTTCATCCTGCTTTTCCAGCTGGGTGGAGGACTAGGGTTTAAGAGCAAGGAAAATATTTTTTTGTCCCAGCAATTCAACGACCACGGAGGTAAAATAATACAGCACCGATTTCTCTGCCCTGAAATGGAGAAATGGGGAGTTTCCAGCATCGCTGCCCCAGATGGGAGGAGACGGGGCCGGGGTCCTCATGGAGCCCTGGGCCAAACAGCAGCTCCTTGCTTGGGGTTTTTTGGGGACCTGCCCTGCAGGAAAACACCGCGATCCAACAACGCCTGCCAAGGTTTTGCAAAGCACCTGCCAAGCCAGAAGAACATTTTGTCCCCTTGCAAAAGCCAGCATGACCATGCTCGTGTCCATTCCCACGTGGATCCAGCTCTTCCTATCAAGGACCACTCGTTTTCAGCTCAAACCACCACTCCAGGCGCTGGGTCTGGCTGGGCAGGAGGGGCTGGAGTATCGTCCTTGCTGATACAGCACCGCATAAAGGTGCTGTATCCCAAAAAAATCTGCACAGCATCCCAAAAGAAGGGTTAAACGAGGTGCCAGGGACTCCCCGGGCCCTCCCAAGGCAAACACCAGCTGCATCCCCAAACCACCGTGAAGTTCAACCATCAGCTCCGACGAACCTCTCCCTAATTTATAAGGTCCCTGCACGTTGGTCGGGCAGCCCCGACCCCAGTGGCACATCCAGCCTCGTTTGTTTAATGATTACGACAGAGGAAGGACAAACAGAAGCCAGACCTGGGCTGCTCCCTCCTAAACGAACTGGCTTGTCCTCAGCAGCCAGACTGAAGAGTAGCATTTGGAGCTGACAGAGACAGAGAAGTTCCACCCCCTCCAGCTCTGAGCTGCAGACTGTGTAAATCCAGCTGGATTGACCTCAGGCACCAACCAGCCGGGCACGTCCCTCTCACACAAGCCCCCACTTTTCATTTTAAAGCTCTTTCCACCCCCAGAATGGCTCTGGAGAGGACACTCAAGCTCCTTCTCCATGCTCCATGTCCCCCATCGTGTCCCACACAGCCCCGGGGGACAGCGGCAGGGCAGGTTGTGGCAGGAGGAGGGTCTGGAAAGCTTCCATCACCCCACAGCCACCGCCGGGGCCGCACGCTGACCCTGTTCACCGAGGTGCAGGCTCCATGGGGAGAGGGGACATACCAGGGAGCAGCTGCAGGCTCCCATCTTACCACCACCAGGTTGGCCTCAGCAGCCCTTTCTTCTTTTAATTATTTATTTAGGGACAACGCAAGTGGTGGCACATCCCTGGTGGTGTAAAAAAAAGTGCCTTTAGAGCCACTTCTGACCTGGAGTAACTGGAGGGGTACAAGAGTACAGATAGCCATCTCCTTGGGCACCCATGAGATGTCCCAAGGCCACCAGCTGCTCCCCTGGGGTCTCAACATCACAGGGAACCCCTAGAACATGTTCCAGAGCCACCAGGTGCCACCTCAGGGATCTCCCAAGGCCCCTGAGGACATAGCACAAGGACCCCAGATGCCAGATCACCCAAGATAAGAAGGAAGCAGGGAATCACCTAAACCCTCCAACCTCCGTTTCCTCCACCATGCCCATGGACACGATGACACAGCAACAGCAAAATCAGAGCAGAGCACGTTCTCACAGCTGCCTGGGAAGCAAAAAAGCCTCTGTAACCCACTTCCGCCCTCCCAGGAGAAACCCTGGAAGGATCCAGGATCCCGGGACCTTCCCTTTGCCTGCAGAAAGCCAGCAGCAGAGATCAGGGCTATTCAGGGCAGCCAGTTCCCCTTAATTCATCTCCTCTCCCGAACAAAAACTCGCTGGCAGTGGCTGGGAGGGCACTGCCGTTTGCCCATGTTGCCCTGACGTGCCCTGTCTTCTAAGTTCATATTTCTCTGCCATTGCTGGAAATTCAGCCAGACTAGAAACGCTTCACAGCTCCAATCAGCGCTCACTCTCCTCACCAGCCCCACTCACACATGAGGTGGGATCAGCAGCTCATACCAGGGCTGAGTTTTGCAGACCTGGGAATGGGCACCTTCTCCATATCCCCAGGCTTCGACCACCGAGGATTTGTTATCGGCAGAAGGACTGTTTCCTCCCGGGGAGCTGCGACTAGTTTCCGACGAAGAGGTGGGTCCTGCTGCGCTGGTGAGTTCAGGCGTTTCTAAAGGACGAGTTGTTTTAATCCACTTATTTGCAGAAGTGAGTCGTCACGTTCAGCGAACGCAGCAGTGAGGGAGGGAAGAGGCAGCCCAGGGGCTGAGGACTCTTCAGCCACGCGT
Organism: Bucorvus abyssinicus; assembly: GCA_009769605.1. Taxonomy (NCBI): domain Eukaryota; kingdom Metazoa; phylum Chordata; class Aves; order Bucerotiformes; family Bucorvidae; genus Bucorvus; species Bucorvus abyssinicus. The sequence continues at coordinate 4,423,378 of CM020055.1, forward strand.
TAGCGGAAGAAAAAAAAGTACAATAAAATAACCAGCATGAGGCTTTTTTCTATTCTAGGTCAAAAAGAAAAAGCCAAGCAGCCGGTTTGCTTGTGCCACCTCCTCGGAGAGGAGACACACTCTTCCAGTGGACGACGCGCTGCCTGCCCAGGAGAAACGTGCCCTCCCTGAGGCCACCAACAGCCCTGTCGCATTTGTCCCCTTCGGGACGAGGGGCTGAAGCCTTCCCACAACACTCACCGCAGGTTGCCAGCGTCTCTCCCCTGTGCTGGCCCCGGGGCTGGCAGCACTCGGGGAACCAACGAGCGAGGCCATGCCAGGGCACTTGGTTTGTTTAGAGGACTTGGTTGCCACTGTCCTCAGAACCCCCCCTCTGCCCCACTGCCACAGGACACAGGGCAGGAAACCAGCCGCAGCCGCCAGCCCTCCAGACACAGCTTCTGCTCCACCCCCCACAGGACGTGTATTTTTGGGGGGGGAAATCAGCAAAGCAGTCGTGGATGTTTTTCAAGTTCCGATTCTGGAGGTCACCCAGCCCGGGAGGGGTATTTCTGGACCACAGTGCTCCATAAGGCGTGAAGGAAAGAAAATTCAGGCACTAGGAGCAGATGGATAAGGGCATCGGGATCATTCAGGCTCCCACCCTGATGACTTGCTGTCCTCACCCCGAAACCACTGGGAAGGTTAGGGGTTTGAGGTGAATGTGGCTTCGTGATTCATAAACCACCTCATTTCACCAATTCCAAGCTCTGGACAAGCGAGCCAGCGCACACCTCCATGACAAGAGAATGCAAGAACTAGAATCATGGAATCTTTTGGTTGGAAAAGCCCTTTCAGCTCCTCAAGCCCACCCGTTCCCCCAGCGCTGCCAGGTCCCCACTGACCCCTGTCCCTCAGCACCACCTCCACAAGGCTGGGAAACCCCTCCAGGGATGGGGACTCCACCACTGCCCTGGGCAGCCTGGGACAGGCCGAGACACCACCAATGGGCAAGAAACGGTTCCTCAGGGCCAACCTCAACCTCCCGTGCAACAACTGGAGGCCCATTCCTCTCGTCCTATCGCTTGTTCCTGGGAAGCAGAGACCGACCCCCACCTCACTCCAACCTCCTGTCAGGGAGTTGTCAGAGCCAGAAGGTCTCCCCGGAGCCTCCTTTTCTCCAGGCTCAACCCCTACCAGGTTCCTCAGCTGCTCCTCTCAGCACCTCATGCTCCAGACCCTGCTCCAGCTTCCCTGCCCTTCTCTGGACATGCTCCAGCCCCTCAAGGTCCTTCTGGGAGTGAGGGGCCAAAACTGAACTCAGGATTTGAGGGGTGGCCTCCCCAGTGCCCCCAGTACAGGGGAAGGGTCCCTGCCCTGGTCCTGTTGGCCACACCAGTGCTGGTACAAGCCAGGAATTCACAGGAGGCTGTGGCCAAGCTCACAACCAGATTTCCATGTCAAATCAGCTCGGCAGCAAAAGACACCCCAAGGCAGAGCACAAGGCCTGGCAAGGCCGAAGGGGGTTGCATTAGCAATGCCCACGGCTTCAGCTCCACCGTGCTGCAGGGATGCTGGAGGATCTCAGCAGGCATCTTCTGATCCTCCACACCCACTGACAGAGCACATGGGCCCCAGGGAGAGCTAGAAGTGGCACAGCCCCGGCTGGAGGAGTTACATGGAGGAACAAGACCTGCTTCTGCTCCAGGTATGGCCTTTGCAACAAGAAGAACTTTCTCCTGATGGTTCTCCCAATCCAAAGAAAACTCAAAGTGCTTCGTTTGGACAACACAGCCAAGAAGAGCTGCCTGAGAGTGTTGCTCTGCTTCGTAGATCAAAGCATGATGAGCACTGAACTCAGCGCCGCTTGGATCTGCCCCCCTGGTTCCCAGAGGGTTCACAGGGCAGGTTTTTCTCCACGCAGAGGCAGAGACCTCCCCGCTGACTCCCTGAGCGGGAACCACAGCCAGATCTCTGCCTGGAAACCTTCGCTCCACCCCAACAAGGAAACAAAAGAGCACTGAGGTCCTGGCAAGGTAAACCGGCCAAGCCCTGATACCAGCCTCCATCCTTCCCTGGCAGAGAAGGGCTGGCTGGGTCAAAAAAAATAGTTCCTGTGAGTTCAAGAGGAGATTTAAGGACTTTCACATGAATCCCAAGGCAGAGAAGAAGAAACACCAGGAAAGAAACAGGCCCATTCCAAAGGTTAATGGGTTGGAAGCTACTGCAAGGTTTCAGTCATCATGGAATCACTGTAAATGCTACCAGAAAAATAAACAGCAGGCTGGATTAAATAAAATAAATGTGATTCTGAGTGCCTGGCTGTTAAAGAGTAACTGGGAATATCTGCTGCCCCATAAACCCCTCGAGCTCAAAGGTGCAGCTGCCGCCAGCGAGTGCTGAGGGGAAGCTCCCCCCAGCAGATAAGGCTCCAGGCCTTGGACTCCGGGGATCTACGTGCCCGGTGTCAGCGGGGAGCGCTATCTCCTTCCCAGCCGGCACGGCGGAACACCGAGAGCGGGGAGCCTTGAGGGCAGTGAACTCCCATCACGTTTCAGAGGTCACCCCGAGGAGCCCAGAGGGGCAAATAGGGCCAAAAGCCACAGGCTGAACGACACCTCAGCTATGGACTCGCCTGTGGCGGCCGCCCAGCCGTGAGCCTGCGGCACGGTGAGTGTTCAGGCAGAAGTGAGTGTCACGGCAGAGTGTTCAGTGGGATAACTGGTATTCACAGACTGGTTTGGGTTGAAGGGACCTTAAGGCTCCTCCAGTCCAAGCCCCTGCAGGCAGCAGGGACATCTGGAACCAGAGCAGGGTGCTCAGAGCCCCAAGGGCCAACCAAACCTGCAATGGTGCCAGGCATGGGGCTTCTCCCACCTCCCAGGGCAACCTGGGTCAGGGTCTCACCACCCTCAGCAGAAACAATTTCCTCCTTCTCTCTGGTCTGAATCTCCCTCTGTCAGTTGAACCATCAGCCCTTGTCCTGTCCCAACAGCCCCTGCTGAACAGACCCTCCCCAGCTTTCTTGGAGGCCCCTTGAAGCACTGACAGGCTGCACTAAGGTCTCCCCGCAGCCTTCTCTGCTCCAAGCTGTACCCCTCCAGCTCTCTCCCCTCTCCTCCCAGCAGAGGGGTTCCATCCTCGGGGCATTGCTGGGGCTCCTCTGGGCCCACTCCAGCAGGTCCCTGTTTCTGCTGGGCTGAGGAGCCCAGAGCCAGACCCAGCACCGCAGGGGGGTCTCCCCCGAGCGCAGCAGAGGGGCAGGATCCCCTCCCTCCACCTGCTGCCCACGCTGCTGGGGATGAGCCCAGCACATGGGGAGATCCTGGGCTGTGAGTGCACGTTGCCCCCAGCATCCCCAAGTCCTTCTCCGCAGGGCTGCTCTCAGTCCCTTCACCCCCAGCCTGGGCTGATACCAGGGGTTGCCCCAGCCCAGGGGCAGGACCTTGCACTTGGCCTTGTTGAACCTCATGATGTTCACACAGACCCACTTCTCCAGCTTGTCCAGGTCCCTCTGGATGGCTCCTGTCCCTCAGGTGTGTCCTCACACCACTCAGCTCAGTGTCACCTGCAAACACACTGAGGGTGCCCTCGATCCCGCTGTCCACGGCACGGATGAAGACATTAAATAGCACTGGTCCCAGTACGGAGTTACCTTGCTGGGCTCATCACATGGACAGGACTGTGGGTTAAATCATTTGCAGTGGTTTGTGGGACAAACTGAGGACTAACAGCCTCAAAGGGGCTGTCTGGCCACCACAGAGCTGGAAGCCCATGGAAATGTGTTTGTGTGTCACTCTCTCAGCTAAACCTCAAAGATGCCCATCCCCACGCCCCGGCTCTAAGGGACAACACCTGGCAGGACCAGCACCGTACCAGGAGCAGCCTGTTTGCAACGCAGCCCAGAGAGTCAGGAAATACCACTGTGCCACCAGAAAGCTGGAAATAGCTCCGTGTCCCCTGCCCTGGCTGATCCCCCCAGCCCCTCACAGTGGCACTTCCACACATGCATCACCAAGAGCTGCCCGTTTCTCATTTACCATCAATACCACAATGGACAAACATCACCCTCCTTGCGTCGGGGCACAACTGACTCCTTCCCACAATCATGGTTCTTTAAACAGGGCAGGAAGGCTCAGAAGTGGGATCCTGGGGATGGCCAGCTAGGAGGATATTTGGAGAAGGGGTTGGCGCTGCCTGCAAGAGGCTGACGGCTCCAAGGTCAACATGGATCAGCCAGATGTTCTCACTCCAAACCATGCCCAGGTTGGACGTGAGCCTCTCCCCACGGTGCAAGAATGTGCGATATTCGAGTTCCCTGTGGGGAGGCGAAAGGAGGAGAAACAGAAAACAGCAGACACAGGTTGAACCTCACTCCGGGCCATCTGGAAAGGGGAAACCAAAACATGAATTTCGACAAGGCCAAGCCCCAAGGAACCTCTTTTCCAGGCTACCTTCTCCCTCTCCCTCCCCGTGGAAGGCTGGAAGGAGCTATTCCCCACGCCTTGTAGATAAACCAGGCTCCAATCCCCACCCAAATCACGGCTCCTCAATCAAGGGAGCTCCTCCTCTGCCAGGCACCAACGGGTCCTGCCAGCGAACGCCAGGTCCACGGGAGGCAGCCAAGGGGAAGCTGTACCCACCTCCGAGGGCTGCAGGAGCCTCACCCGAATCACAATGCAGCCTGTTTGACAAGCTGGAACATCATGTCCTCGGCCACCGAAGTTCTTTGGCTGTCACCAACCTGAAGTAAACAGCTTCTGCAGCAGCAATAAGCTCGTTACCAAGGCCACCGTATTGATCCCGAACTGTAATTAAAATTCACAGTTCCAGCAGCCCAATGTGACGGGGCAACCAGGACAACCTCCAAAAGGCATGAATATCCCCAGCTTCCGCCTCCTGCTTTCTCAGCGGCAGCGAGCCCACAGGGCTGCTCCAATAGCCACCCTAAGTGACAGCTTTCTCTCTGGACCATCAACCAAGCTGGCCCAGAGCGACTGTTCCCCACCAAGGGTCAACCATGCACAAGGTGATGCTTAGCCCACGGTGCAGAGCAGGTCCAGGGGCTGCGGAGGGTGGCCAAGCACCCAGGGCTTTGGCAAAGGACTCCAACGTACCCTGTTGAGATACCAACAAGATGCTCCTCCCCAGTAGGACTCCTCGACCCTCCCACAGCAGCCCCCAGACCCACATTGATCCAAGCCATAAGAAAGAGCAGGGTCACACTCTGCACAAGGTCCTCTGCACCCGTGATTCCCTGGGGACAGTCGTCTCCAGCGTTACCACCATCTGCTGAGCTGGGGTGAGTCAGAGTCCCCAGATAAGCAGCCCCAATCAAAGGGCTCAGCAGGAAACACAACAGCCCTCTGCAAACGCAGCCATCGCCCGCAGGAAGCTACTCATGAGAAAAGATACGGCAAGGCACGAGCAAACCTCTTCAGCAGGCGAGTCCCACACCTTCCCCTGGGACGAGGCACTTGCCAGCTCCTTGGAGGAACAGCGTGGACAGGCTCCTCACCGACAAAGCCCTGTATCAAGCCAGTTGGTCACACAAAAGGATCATCTCCAATCTGGCCTAGAAGAGCTGGTTTCCAGAGCAAAAACACCCCAGTCTCAAGCAGGGAGCTCAGGAAAAGGCTCCTACATGTGCATGGGGCCTGTGGTGGGCTGGACCCTAGGAGAAGATCTGCCTGCTCATGGGGGAAGGAGGCTCCCTCCACACACAGCAGGGCTGACAGGAGACCCAGCGTGGCTCAGATGAGTGGTCCCTGTGCCCACACCATCAAAAGATGCCAAGAGGTGGTTCTGAAGATAGTGAAGAATGAATATCTGACTCCTGACCCATCTCCAAAGGGCAGAAACAGAGTGGAAACCCAAGAGACCACATGGGACTGCAGGAGAACCAAGAAGCAAAAGCCACACGCCCTGGCACGTCGATTTGAATGTGGCTTGTGACCACCAGACCCCTAAAATCTCCTTTCTTCCTGCTCTCCACTTCAATAATTTCACTAAGCACCTTCTGGCCTTGCAGTAACGCTGGGTCACAAGGACAAGCCTCCCCCCTGGACAGCAACGAGACCCTCCAAAAAGCCAAAGCGATGAGAAGGACCCAAGAGCCACTTATAACAGGAATAATTACGATTCTGCCATTGAGTACAGCACCACCAGTGACCCGTCTGCTCCCAGTAAACCACCTCTGCTCAAAACACCCTCGTGGTTTGTTCTCACCACAGGACCAGCTCAACCTATGACCATCTAACCACAGCAATGTGGTCACTTACTGGGGTTTTCCTGCACCCCAAGGAAGGCCAGACCCATCCCTGATGGTCCACACAGAGCAGGATCAACTCGTCCCAGCCTGGGCATCTTGTTAGGAGAAGGAAAAACTGTGGGGAAAGTGAGAAAGCAAAAGAACAGAGGATTTGGGCCAGGAAGCCAAGACAGTCGAGTGCATGGCGTCTGGCTGAACAACCAGGAGAGGAGGTGGCAGCCACTGCCCTGGACAAGGGCACAAAGGCAGAGGGGGATTGATGAGCAGCCAGTAAAAAGGATGAAATCAAAGAAAGAGGAAAAGCGAGCGACTCCAGGAGCTCTGTCAGCACAAACAAGGGTGGTCTTGTCCCCCTGACAGCCCGAATGGGACGGTGGGTTATTAGCACCCAGCCTGGCAGAGCAGCAGGGACCTGAGATGACTCGGGACTGAGAGAAATGGGGCAGAAAATCCGGCTCTGGGAAGGGGCTGCGTGCGGGGCAGGGCAGCAGAGGACTGCAGCAAGGTCAGACACCACTCGGGGAACCAGGAGAGTGGCTCCACAAACAGCAGAAACAATGCTCTGGAGCAGGCGTCCAGCCCTCCCCAGGGACCAGCAGCTCCCCAGGGGCTCTGTCACCCTCGGCCCAGCCTTCCCCCGCTCCCGGCAGCACGGAGCTCCGGCTCCGCACCCCTGCAAAGCCGCAGTGCTGGGCATTAGCATTCCCCACCGCACGGCCTCAGCTCGGCGGAATCCCTCCAGTGCCAGCATCCGCAGGGCCGCGGCACCGACCCAAACACACCGGCCACCGGCTTCTTCAGAGGACGGGCACAGAGGTGCTCACCTCCCCCAGATCAAATTGGAGGCTTTAAGCCCATTTGACACGCTCCAGGCGTGCTGCATGAGTAAGCAGATCTGTCTGCGGAGCGCCCGTCTGCCTGTCTGTCTGCAGCCAGGTGTGAAGGAGCCCCGGACACGCAACAAGGGCGCAGCGGGTGAAGTGACAGACGGGGACGGCACTTGTCAAGCCCCCCCTGCTTTGTCGCAAGCGCGTCCTTCCCGCTCCAGGGCACCCACGGCTGGGCTCGGCTGGGAGCGTAAGGGCTGACGTGGATTCAGAGCCGTCAAGGACGCCTGCAGGCTCCAGGGAGGCAGAGGAGCCGATGCCCAGACGCAGCGGTGATGGCACACAGGGATCTGGAGGAGCACAACCCACCCTTGAGCTCTCCCATCACCCCCACAGCCGTGTTCACACAAGGCTCCGTGTTTCCAACCAGCCCCCGCTGCAGCAACGCACTGGAGAACACAGAAAGCTCCGCATCGCTCACCTCTGCCTTGAAACCACTCCCCACCAAAGAACCGCCTCGCTCTGCCCAAAGCTGTCGTTATTTTGCTGACAAGCCCAATTCCCCACGAACTGCAGTGAAAAAAGAGCTTCGGCAGAGCCAGGCAACCCCAGCTCTTGGGGGAAAACCACCCCATTGCTGCGGGAAGGCTCCGGCTCTGCTCGCCTCGACTGCACCAGCTCCTGCTTAAACCCAGAGTCGATCATATTTCGTCTCTTACCTCCCGCTGTTTCACTTTTTCACCTTAAACAAGTCACTGACAAGAAGAAACACAAGACGTCAGAGATCCCCCGGGGCCGGCTGCCCCCGACGTGGCACGGCAAGGACACCAACTTCTCCCCAGCATCCGTGGGGCCGACGTGCCTTCGGAGATGCTCCCCCAGGTCCAAGCTCTGGGCACGGGCCGCTGACGGGCTCGCGGCAGCTCTTCCGCTGCGCACTGGCACTTCTCCCCGAGCGCCAGCCCGAGTTAAGGCTCCTCTTTGAAAAGCTCTTCCGCGGCAGGTCACACGGAGGAGACGAAGCTTGGCCACGTTCCCACCCTCCCCATCGCCAAACGTCTTATGCAAACAGCGTAAGTTCACGAAGCCTAAAAACTGGGGGAAGGAGCTGCTTCAGCAGCCGCGACTTCCCCTGCCTCGATGCTGGGAAACCATCTTCTTCACTGGCCACGCCAAGAGAGCACAAAAGTCACTTCGACTTGCATTGCAACCACTTAAATGGTTTAATTGCGCTCCAGCGTCTGAGCTGGGGGCACTCAGCGGCTTATCTCGGGAGGGCAACACTCCCTTCCTCCTCCTTTCATCCTCCTGCCAACGCCTGGGCTATTACCCAGCGCTGCTGGCAGTAACTAGCCAGGCAAGGAAAACAGTGGCCCAAAGCATTTTGTTCCTTGACCTCACAGCTGTGTCTGAGCTCCCTGAGATCTTGCTGGCTGCTGATGTTATCAGCCTCAAATGATGTGTGTCACTCTGGGCACCTTTAATATCATCACCCAGGCGGGAAAGGCCGTGGCAGCCGCTGAGTCCGACGGTGTCTCCTCATGACAGCAGCAATTCGAGGCGATGCAACACGCCTGAGACAGGAGGAAACTTCATCTCTGAGGGTGCTGGATCGATTCCCCTCTAATACATACATGGATTTCTTTAAGGACGCCCATAGGATGCTTCAGGATGAGGAGGTTGCTCTCCCCTCTCAGCTGTCTGCTCCCCCGCTTTGAGAAAGACGACGGTGAAAACGTAAAACCAATCCCTGAGTTGAGCTGTGCTGAGGCACCGCTGGAAGAGGCAGGTCCCAGCTCTCGCATTCCTCCGCTCCTTCCTCCAGGCTACATCCACAGCTCGGACAAACAGGGCCAGGGCGCAGGGAGAGCCCCCAGCCCCTGCTGCCCCGAGCCTGGGTGAGGAGACGCCTCGAACGCAGCCGCCTGACGAGGGTCGGACGCTGCCCTGATCCCACCACGAGCCAGAGCAGGGAAGAGAGAAGCTCCCCCCGAGAAGGAGAATGTCCGCTTTCACTGGGGCTGTTTCGCCTTTGCTTCCAGACGGCTGCAGCCCCGGGGGGGAACACAATGTTCAGCACAGCAGGGACCTCCGGCTGCAGCCGCGCGGATCCCTGCAGCCTTGGGAGCGTAAATCCGCCTCGGTGGCAGGACCAGGACTTTGGTGGCACGTTACCGAGCCCGGCAGGTCCGCGACAAGCCAGATCTCCAGGCCCTCACCCATCTAAAAACCCGTTACCCAAGTTACCAGAGGTCCTGCACCCTGCCACAGCGGCACGGCCGGTGCTCGCCTGCCCACCGTGCCATCCGTACACCCCGTAAGGGTTACACAAGCAGGGCCCACACCGCGGGGAGCGGCACCGGGAGATCTGAGGAGCTGCTGCGAGGAGGCCTTCAAGGATGAAAGGGTAAAGAGGTGACTCAGGAGAGCTTAGCGACGGGGGCAGCTTCTTCCCCAAGCACAAACGTGTTCCCACCCACATCTCCAACAGCCCCCTCACTCCAGAAGAGTTGGACATGCCGAAATGTCCCCCGCCACCCTTCAGAGTGACCTACCGTGGGACCTCCAGGTCTCTGCTGCCAGCTTGTCCGATTTAATGGGTCCCCCTCCCCTGTCCCCATCACAGAGCACTGTCACCTCCACGCACACGGCACCCGCCAAGGTCCCGACCCACGGGGTGCCCAGACCTGCCCCTCTGAGCTCACCCACCTGTCCCCCTGCCCAGGGCCACCCTGCCCCCCAGGCACCCTAATGCCACTGCCAGAGCCCTGCTCTGCTCCCCCCCAGAGCTGGGCCAGGCCTGGCCCCAGCCCCCCCCATCCCCAGACGGGCCAGGGCCGTGCCCCAGTACAGACCCTTCTCTCCCCAGTACCCAAACCCTCTCTGTTCCATCCCAAACTGGGCCAGCATCCCCCGTTGAGCAACTCCATCCCCATTTGGTACCAATCGCCCCCAAAACGGGGCCAGACACCCCCTGGCCAGTACCAGTCCCCTCCGAGCCCGGTACCGATCTCCCCTCCGTCACTGAACGGGGACAGCCCCCCACTTCCCAGGTACCCCCCAAAACGGACCAGTTCCTGCTTTCCCAGCATCCCTCCCGCGGGGCTTCTCTTCCCAGAGCCAGGCCAGCCCCCCCCACCCCCGCGAACCGCAGTCTGCTCCCCCCGAACCGGGCCGGCCCCCCCTCCCCTCCCTGAACCGGGGGCTGCTCCGCCCGAACCGAGCCGGCCCGACCCCCGCCGGTACCGGTACCTTCTTGGGGGCCTTGGTGACGGTGGCCATGAAGGAGTATTTCTCGGCGTCCTCCACCTCCTTGGCCTGCTTCACCTCCTCGCCGCCGGCGGGCTCCGGCACCGACATCCTGAGGAGGAGGAGGAGGAGGCGGCGGCGGCAGCAGCGGGGCGGGCCGCGGCCGCCCGCGGTACCGGGCGGGGCGGAGCACGGCGGGCAGGCAGGAGCGCTCCGGTTCGGTTCGGCTCGGCCCAGCCCGGTTCGGCTCTGCTGGGCCCGGCCGGTGCCGCGGCGGAGGCGCCGGTGCCGCCGGCTCGCAGCGCGCTGCGGCGGAGACTGCGGGGCCGCCGCGCCGGGCGCCAGGGGCGTGCCGGCCGTGACGTCAGCGCGTACTGTCGTCCGCGCGCACCCGCCGGGCAAGTGAGGCCGCACGGCGGCGGCGGGAGGAATGGGAGCGGCGCGGTGGCGCCCCCTGGCGGCGGCGGGCGGCGGCGGGGCCGTGGGCGGGGCCGTGGGCGGGGCCGTGGGCGGGGCAAGAGAAACGAATCACGGAACCAATCCACGTTAAATCATAACAGATGAAAGAAAAGAATAAGGTTTTCGGGTAAAAAAAATTAATGTTTATTCCGGGGAAAAAATTAAATCGCGGGAAAAATTAAAAATAAATCGGGGAAAAAATTAAAATCAATCGGGGGGGGGAGGGAAATCGGGGAAAAAAATTAAAAATTCAAGAAAATGGAGAAATCGCGGAGAAAAGTCAGTTGCCGCGGGATGGCGGCAGGAGCAGGAGGCGGCCGGGCGGCCCCGCGGCGGGCGGGGACACGGTGGGGACGGGGACACGGACACGGGTGGGAGACACGGACACGGGTAGGGGGGACGGAGACATGGGGGGGGCGGTCGGGAAGGGCCTGACCCTGCCCCGCTCGCACCTCCCAGCCCGGGCAGGCAGCGGGGTGCCCGAGGACATCGGGAGGTGGGTGCTCAGCCCCGAGTGGGTGCACGGCCCCGGGTGGGTGCCAGCACCGGAGGGCGCTGGACAGGGTCAGCCCCCACCGCCCCGGTGCAGCAGCCCCCGGCTCGGCGGCAGGGTCGGGGCCGTGACCGCCCCGGTCCTTGTTATCCGTTAACGGGCCGAGCCGGGCCCCGAGGTCCCCGGGAAGGACCCGCCGGTATCCCCAGCCCGGGCGGGGGGTGCTGGGGCTGGGCAGGGCTCCTTCCTCCCCACCTCTTCCTCCTCTTCCTCACCCGGGTCCCCCAGCTCGGGGTCCACAGACCCCCGCGCCCTGCCCACGGGACCGGGGCGTGTCGAGAGGCCGCATCCTGCCCCGTGACAGCGCTCAGGGCTGAGCACCCACCCGGGACCCTCGAGAGGACCCAGACCCCCTCCTCCAGCAGGGGGTGCTGAGGGTGCAGGGGTGGGCAGGGTGCGGCCTGGGTGGGGGTCCCTCTCTCCTGCCGGGCATCACCCCCACTGCCAGCCCCACCCATGGGTGCTCACCCCACCCTGCCCGGGCACCACCCCCAGGTCCCCAGGGTCCCCAAAGGGGCTCTGGGGACAGGCAGGGAGGTGGCAGCTCTGCCCGTGGGGCACCCTGACCCCCTCCTCATCCCTGAACCCCTGCTATGGGCAGCCGGGGTGGGGGGTCTGAGCCCCGCTCCGGCATTCCCTTAAAATACAAACTGGGAAACCATCAGCCTTTGGGTTAAAACCCCAAGGGGGGGCCTTGCAGATAACATTTTTTAACCAAAATCGCTGCGTCTGGCCACAAAATGGCCTCTGGCCACCAAAACCCTCCAGCAGCTCCTTGGGCCAAAACCCTGTCCCGAACCCGCTGTGCCCCGGGAACCGCGGCCCCGGGGGCCCTTTCCGGGCGTCTCTGCCCCGTCAGCAGCTCTGCGGTACCCGCAGCCGCGCTGGGGGGGTTCCTGAGCCGGGAAGAGGCATCTCGGGGGGCTTAGGGAGGGTCTTGGGGGGCTTGGAGGGGTCTCGGAGCTCATGGTGGGGTCTGAGGGCGGTGGGCTGAGCCTGGGATGTCCCAGTCCAACTGACGCTGGAACCACCAGGGATGTGGGAGACCCCCCCAGTTTGGTGCTGGGACAGGGTGACCCCAGTTTGTGTCACCCCGTGCCCCCCCATCTCACTTCGTCTCCACTTCCCCTCCCACCAGCCAGCTTTTCCCCCCCAAGACACCATTTTTTCACCCCATCGAAGCAGCTTTTTAAGGCCCCCCCATCCATTCTGCACCCCCAGGGTGCCCCCACCCTCCCAGGGTACCCCTCTCAACCCCAGGGGTTGGAATTTCACCTTCCCCTACAAGTGTGGAGGGATGGAGATACAGCTCCATGTCCCCCCCAGGCATGAGATCCCTGATATAGGGGGCTGAGAGCAGGATTTGCCACCCCCAGACTGGGGGGGGGGATGCTTTGTGATAGTGGTTGGGGACACGAGACCCAAGGGCCCCTCCTGGCCCAAACTCTGTGGGGGCGAGATGTTTTTTCCTTTTTACCTCCATTTCCCATGTGCCTTCACAGGTTTGGGCTGCTCGAATCAGCCCCGGGGTGGGGGGTCAGGGATGAGGGGTTGTGGGGTGTAAATTCAGAGGGGACAGCTACTGGTGCTCCTCACCCCCCCACAGCAGCCAGGGACCCTCCCCGCTCTACTCTGAGCTCCACCTCAGCACGAAGCTGCCATCATTCCGCTCCAGAGTGAACAGCCCCTCCTGCTCTGCAGGGCAGGGGCTCGCTGCCCCCCACCCCTAAGAGCAGTCTCTGGCCTTAAATACCGCCCCCCCCCCCCCCCAAATCCGACCATAATGACAGTGCCCTGGATCCGGCGGGATATATATAGGTCCCACTTCCCTGGGAAGGGGATGTGGAGCTGGGAAACCCCCGGCTGCTGCTGGGGGCAGAGGAAGGGCCGGGCTGAGTCAGCTCTCCTCGAGGAATCCTGTTTGTCAGCAAACCCGGCACCGGGCTCAGCACCCGCACCCGCAAACGCCTGCCGGGTCCCATCCTGCCCTTCCTTGGGCGAGCGATGGCAGGGCACCGAAGCCCCCCACCAAGAGGGGCTCAGGATGGTGATGAAGCCGTGCCCTGCGTCACCCCCCGGAGATGCTGCAAGGCGAGCAGGCTTTGGGGCTCCCCCCGTTCCTGGAAGGCAAGGGGAGCTGTGGGGGGGTGGCGAGGAAATGCCTCTTCGAGCGCTGCCTCTCCAAGTGAAGTGCTCGCAGGAAGTTTCACCTCCAGCCTGTTTGCGTTAAGCAGCTGCTTCCCAACCCTCCGTGTGGCTTTCGGGGGGCGCTGCGCCGGGAAGGGGACCCCCCACGCCCGGAGCCCCGGTGATGGCAGGAAAGATGCGGCAGGAGGGGGAAGCCGGGGGCAGGAAGGCCGGATCCATCCCTCTGCCCTGGAGCCGGTGGCCGTGAACTCCCCCGTGCATCAACAGGAAAGTGGGTCAGGGCGCTGTGGCCGGCCGGGACACCAGCCCCGAGCCCTCGACCCGCTGCTGGCCATGGCCAACCCTCCACCGCTGTCCTCCACCACAGAGCCCAGAGGTGCCCCATCACCTCCCAGGGACCCCCCCCATTGTGAGGACGCAGCTCTGGCTCCTGGATGTGACCCCAGACTCCATCCCCCATGTCCCAGGGTGTTGGGGTGGCTCAACAGGACCCCCCCCATGTCTCCCCATCACTGGGATGGAGCCCCTCTCCATTCCCACCCCCCCAAATCCCCCCCAGCAAGGACCCCAGAGCTGGGATGGGGAGCAGGGCATCACCCACGTCCCCGTACCCCCCCCAGCAGCCCCACACTCACACAGCGCTACACCTCTCCGTTTATTAATAATATTAAATATACAAGCTGTTTCCTATTATTTTCTTTAAATAGACTTTTTTAAATGGCTTTGTATAAAATATTTCAACATTTCATTGTATAAAAACAAACAAACAAACAAACAAAAATCAGGCAAAATAAAATCCGACGCAGCTTAAAGGCAAGTTTTGTCCCCCCAGGAGTGGGGCTGGCGTGGTGTTGGCATCTTCTCCACGGTGCAAATTGGCGGCAGCGAGTTTGGCCCCAGCCTCCCTGATTTACACCAGTCCCTTGCACTGGAACCCCTCCTCTTGGCAGTCATAAATACACTTATATATAAAAAAAATTAATAGCGATGCTTTTCTTTGTCCACAGTTTCTTCCATCGTATAAAAATAATACTTCAAAACCCAAGAGCAGCGCGGGCCAGGCTTCACCTTCGGGGCCGGAGAGATGCTGCGGCGGGGCAGGATGCGGCCCAAGCCCCGGGTTTGGGCTGTCTCCGGGGCTGCTGCCTCCCCAAACCGGGCTCTTCCCAAAGCCAGGGCGGGGGGTGCTGAGCCGAGGAGCCGGCTGGGGCGTCTCCTCCTCTTACGGCCACCTCGACACGGTGCTTTTCCCCGGCCCCGTTTCCCTTCTCCAAAGCGCGGTCCCCAGTGAAATCCAGTCGCGGGCGAGGCCAGCTCGCAGCAGGGGCGTGGGACATTCCCCCCCCACCCCGCCCCAAATACTTCGGTAGTTTAAAGACTTTCATCCGCTATATTAAAAAATAAAACCCTAACGGCGTGAGGGCGAGCCGAGGCCAGCTCGAGCACGGCCCCGGAGCCGGCGCTCCGGTGGCAGGAAGATGGGGAGCGGGACGGTGCCAAGCGTCACCCTCGAGCCCGGCCCCGCGCGGGGACACGGGCACCGGTGGGCTTTAAATATTCACAGTGTGAGGGTTGAAGTTGGGGTCGTGCAGCCCCGGGGGCAGTGCCGGTGCCTGCCCCCCTTCCCAGCGTTCGGGATGCTCCAGCTGAAGCCTCGGGCAAGGCAGGGTGAAGCGGAGCGGGAGGTGATGGGTGCTGCTCCAAACCCCACCGCGCTGGGGGTGAAGAGCTGGGGGAGTTCAGGGAGCTGGTCCCCTCCATCTTCAGCCAGCGCTGGCCGTGTCCGAGCGGGATCCATCATCCCACATCCAGCGTCTTCGTCGTCCCGCTCAGCACCGCGATGTCACATCGGCCACCGCCGCCATCCCGGCGAAGCCCTTCGGTGACAGTCTGACGCCTACCAGCACTTCTCTTCCCAGGGGTCCCACTCAGGTCCCCCCATCCTTTCGTCCCTGCCAGGGAGGGGTTTTTTTTGCAGTCTCTGGCCGCCGGCGCAGGGCGAGGGAAGAGGGAGCGGCAGCAGCATGGCGGGACCCGGCACGTGGCGACCCTCCTCCGCACAGCGAGGAGCATCCGGATCCGTCCCCCGAGCAGCTTCACATCCCGCCTCGGGCCCTGGGAAAAGGAGGAGAATGATGAGTGGGAGCAGAGGCTGCGCCAAGGAGGGCGAGGAGCGGGGAGAAACACATAAAAACCACAGGAAAAAATAGTCTATATATTAAGAAAGTGCTGGTAATGAATTAATGGGCTGCAAAACCGCATGCTGGCAGTGCTGGGACGCGGACCTGCTCCTCTCCGTCTCTTCCCAGCCCATCCAGCAGCCAAATTTCCCCGCCCCTGGCTGAGGCCGGTGCCGGTGGGGACAGTCCGGGCACTCGACCCTGTCCCCAGGGGCTCGGAACGGAGCCCTCTGAGGTCCCATCCAGCCCCTGCTCACCTCAGAGGTCCTGAGTCTCCAGCTCTGGACAGCCCCGTGCTCCCTGAAGCGCCCTGCGAGGGGAAACCAGGGCAGGTTTAGGGCAGGGTGACCCAGGGCGGAGGTCCCCAGAGCCCCCCAAAGTAGGATGGTATCGCACCCACCTCCTCTCCGGCTCCTCGGGGTCACAGTCTCCATCTTCTAGCGGCCGCTCCGGGACCTGTGTGGAGGGAGGGGGACAGGGGAGATGAGCCCTGGGGAAGGGGAGGGGGCTGCAGCATGGCAGGGGGGCTCTCCTCCCCAGCACAACAAGCGGGGAATCTCCCAAATAACACCCTCCCACCCCCCTCAGCACCACCATTTGTCCTGCCCATCTCGAAACAATGGGGAAAGTGGGGCTCAACCCACATGGACCAAGACACAATCAGGGAAACTGAGGCAGGAGAGTATGTCTGTGCCCAGGGAGGAGGTGGGCAGGTGGGAAATAGTGTCTTACCCTGGGTTTATACTTGTAGAAGAGCAGCCCTCCCATGGCCAGCAAGACGGCCACCACGCTGGCCACCACGACAACTATCAGGGGCTTCCAGTGGCCCTCGCTGATGGGCGGCTCCTTCCTGCGCAGCTCTGCGCTCAGAACAAAGCCAGAGTCAAAGCTGGGGCCGGCCCCGCCGTCCTCCGGCTCCCGCAGCCGGCTCAGCCCCCAGCCTCGCACCCTCGCCCCGTCCCCGGGGCCACCCGGTGCTTGGCCCCACATGGCCGGGGCCATCCTGGAGAAACGGAGCTGAACGACGGGCTTGAACGCCTGGGTGGGACGGATCCTGGCTCCGCCGCCCGCCGAGCCAGCGCTGGGGGATGCTGCTGGGGTGGTGGTCCTGAGCCCGCCGGGGTGGTCCGGGAGGATGGAGGCTCCCTGCCTCTGGGCCAGATCCTGCGGCGGGTGGCTGGCCACCACCTCGGTGCCCCCCTCCACCAGTTCTCCATCCCCACGTAGGATGGGGACGTCCACCGCTGCCAGGCTCAGGGTCCCGGCCGGATCCAGGAGGGCTTCGGCGCTGCCGGCTGGAGCTGTCTGCTGCATGGCGGGGGACAGCAGTGACACCGTGTCACCTACCCCGGCACCCAGGACCTCCTCGGTCCCCGAGCCGCCGTCCGTGCTACTGGGGGGCTGAGACTGGGCGTCTAAGTCAGCGAGGGTGGCATGGAGGAGGCTGTAAGGGACCTGGGTGCTAGTGGGTGCCACCTCCCTGCCGGCATGGGTGGCAGCGGAGAGGGAGGGCTGGGTGGCAGGAGGGAGGGCAGGGGACAGGCAATTGCAGTCAGGATCTGTCCCCACACCTGAAAGAAGCAGAGAGAAGAGACGGCCGTGGGGTCACCAGCCTCCAAGAGGGGCACAGCCAGCAGGTCCAGGGTCAGGGACAGTGTCCCCGTCACCTCCCCACAGCCCTGGGCAAGAGGGGTCAAGCAGAACACCGCACCCCCCAAAAAAAAAAACCCAAAGGGAGAGCAAAGGTGAGGCAGGGAGCAGGCAGGGAGGGACGTGGCAGCACACAGATGCCAAGCAGCGGGCAGGATGACGCAAACCCGGGTCAGCGGGTCCCCGGAGCTGATGGCAGCGGGTTATCCACGACTTGCAGGAGCCGGACAGCCACATTTAACGTCCCCCACGGCACAGGGACACGACACAGCTCTGACACACGGGCGACAGCGAGATGTCTCCTCCGCGGACATGCAAACACAGCACGGGTGCTCGCGAAAGCACGGGTGGCAGCGACGGGGCTCTTCCAGCCCAGCAGGCAGTGCCCTTCCCAAAGGCTTGGTTGGGGGAAACTGAGGCACAGGACAGTTGAAGTGACACAGATGAGGTCATGCAGCATGTCGGTGGCAGAGGGGTCCCGGCGCCTCGATTTCTCCGTGTTGCACTCAAACGGGTGCTGGGGCTTTGAGACGGAGCCGAGCGTGATGCCTCCAGCCAGGCCGGTGGAGATACCTCCTTATTCCCCCTCAGCACCTCCCTCTGGCCTGGTCTCCAGCAGGATTCGACCCAAACCCCACCTCCAGAGGGTGGCCAGGGCCCTCTCCCAACCCCGGCTCGACACAGACGCAGAGCTCGCCAACACAGCGCCAAGGCCACCCCACGGGGATGGCCACCAGCCGAGCGACAGAGACGAGGACCAGACACGTGCCGTGCCCACGGCGCCTGCGTGTGCCCACGGACAAGGACACGCGGCTCTCAAGCTGCTCCATGCAGGTGAGCCCAAGCCCCCCAAGGTGAGGTAAAGCCTCAGCATCTCACCTGGTGAGGATTCACCCTTCCGGGGGCCCAAGCAGGTCCTGCGGTAGACCTGGCTGCAGTCCTTCTCGAAGGTCTCCTGGTTCTGCAGCAGCTGGTTGATGTCCTGGAAGAATTCCTTCACCAGCAGCAGCATCTCGTAGGGGGAGGTGGTGAAATCCTCAAAGCACATCTGCGAGAGCTGGAGGAAGAGCCGGGCTCAGCATCGGCTCCGTGATGGTGCGGAGCACCCGGCGTCATGGCCACGGGGCACCGCACTGCACCCAGGGTGGGGTTTGACGACCCCCACAGCTCCCTGCCTCCGTGCACACCCCACCTCTGCTCCACGTGCCCAGTCCAGGGTGGTCTGGACGCCCCATTTCACCCAGACCCACACCCCTGCGGGTCTGGCACCCCAGGAGGCAGGAGGACACCGAACCTTTCTCTCCTCATCATCCTCCTCCCTGATGCAGGGGTCGACGTTCTCGTCGATGCGGCTGTACATCGTGCGCACAGCCTGCATCTTCTTGGCATTGGACGAGTTCTCCTTGAACTCTGTTCGCTTCAGGATGTTGCCCAGCAGAGGAAAGGCGGCTTTCACATAGCAGACGGAGTCGTTCTGCAAGGAAACCCCCCCAAAAAAGTGAGACTGGTTACTGGCTGGGCAGAGGCAACAGCACCCATCCCATTCCCAGGGGAAACTGAGGCACGGAGTAACAAAACGCCTTGCTATAGTCCTGCAGGATGACCAAGCTGGGACTTGACAGCCACCAGGATGGGTCCCTCCTGGACAAGAGAGGGGACATTGGTGTCCTAGGGACCCCCCTCTGTCCCCAGCAAGGAGCCACTCACCAACTGCATCTTATTGATGAACTTGAAGGAGACCCTGCCCGGGTGCTGCATCTGGGTGTCAGCCTGGGAGGAGAGAGCAAGACGTCACCCCGCAGCCCCGAGGGGATGGATAACACAGTGGGAAGGGGCAGCAGAGCCCACACGGGCACCCCAAGGGCATGAAGGGGTGGTTGAGTCCCCCTGAATCCACAGGGCTGGGGTGGGAAGGGGGGTCTGCTCCCACCCCTGCTTCATCCCACACCACCCTCCTCCTCGCATGCTTCACTGTGGTCGAACCTCTGGCAGGGGTGAGCTCAGGATCCCATCAGGACCATGCACTCCCCTTGCCTGCTCCGACCCTGCCTCTCTTCCTCCCTCTCTCCCTCCTCTTCCTCCCAGCACCACAGAGCTCAGCCCTGCTCCATTCTCCCACCCCGGGGCTGCAAAAGAGCATCCTCACACTCCGGATGTGGCCATCACACCAAGGTCACACATCCCCCGGCATCACACAACGCCAGGGTCCTTCGCGCAAGCGCCGCCGACTCACCACCACCACCAAAACCCACCCCAAACAAGCCCCCCACCTCCGGGCCGGCATCCCAGGCTGGGAGGATGAGGGCTGCCAGAATTGCCGGCCGGCAATTCTGGCAGCCCTCATCCTCCCAGCCTGGGATGCCGGCCCGGAAACAATTGCTCCATTATCCCGCAGGAGCTGGAGCAAGGGCTGGCTCCTCCATCAGCGGGAAGAGGAGAGGGCTGCGATCCCCCGGCAGGAAACCCACCGCTTCCACTCAAACCCGCTCCAGCCCCTTTTTCTCCTCCCAGCCACACACTCGCTTTTAATCCCAGGGTGGGGGTGTAAAGCAAAGGCTCCCCCCGCCGGGGGACATGGGGTGCGGGTGGGGATGGCTAGGGGAGAGGAAGCCGAGCTTGCCCGCGCCACCGTGGCTCGGTGCTTAAAGGAGGAAGAGGTGAAGCGAGCCCGGACACAGCAGTTACACGCTGCGAGCTGGCAAGCTCGCTGCAAAGGAAGCGGCGTCCCCCGGATCCTCCGCTATCGCCCGCCCGCACCCCGTTCGCTGCAACGGCGGAATTTAATCTGCGACAACCGTGCAAATCCCCGCGTGCCCCCGATTCCTGTTTTGCCCTGGAATATCCGCGTGATTCCCCGCTCGAGGGGTGAGCCAAGGGCCAGGGCGAGATACGGCCCCAGCAGCCAAGGTGGGGCCAGGAGTTGCCTCCCTGTGGGGTGGGTGTGAGCACCCAGAGCTGCCCGGGGGCCACGTGGGACGAAGGGACCCATTGCCCCAGCCTGGCTGGCTCCAGCGCCTGGCTAGCCTGGCCGCTGGCCCCCCTCGCTGCCTGCCACCCACCCACAGCCCCATTGCCAGCCCAGCTTCCAGGCAAGCAGCTGGACTCAGGAATGCAGCCGGATTCCTCGGCTTAACCCCTGCGCAGCCGCCCGGAAAACACCACGGCCCTTCCCTCCGCCGCTCCCCTATCGCCCCCCCCGCCCGCTCGGCCCCACTCGTGCCCCCTTCCTGGTCCCACTCCTGCCAGTTCCCTCTTCTCCTCTTCTTCCATTTCTCCAGCAGCTCTTTTCTGCAGCCACCCTTGCGAGAGGCACGACAGCGGGTCACCCCCCCCTCCCTGGTGCCCACAGATGCTCAGCTGGTCCCTCATGCCCACGGATGCTCAGCTCCTGGGTACCACCGCTTTGCTGGTGGAGCTGAAAATAAGCTGATTTGCTGATTTTCAGCTCTAAATAGGGGCTGATTTGTGCCTGCCCGGTCCCGAACAAGCCCCCCCATCCAGCGGCAGAGCCTGGGGAGGGCACTCACCAGCTCCTCCAGCTCAGCCAGGTGCTTCTCCGTGATGATCTGCTGGCAGTAGCTGTTCTGCTCTGTCTCATGGATGCTGCAGACCAGGAGGAGGAGGAGGGATGACAGCAGGGTGCAGCGGAGCAGGCACACCTGAGCAGGGCAGAGCAAAGGCTTGGAGCAGGGCGAACGCCCCCACACGCCCCACTGAGCCCCCCGCCTTTCCCCACCACCCCCCCAGAGCAGCCACCTTTGTGGTGGACAGGACTTGACCACGGTCCAGCAAGATAACCCCACCATGGTCCTCCAACCTCTCTGCCACTTCCCATCCTGCTATTTTTAGGCGCGCCAGGTCAGCGGGGAAATTCCCAGTGCCCGGCGCGCGGGGGCTGCGTGGCTGGGCCCTGGCTAGCACCAGCCTGGATGTGGCTCTTGGCCACCTCCACACTCCCCATCCAGCCCTTGTCCCGCACCATTTCTCTGTCTCTCCAGCAAATCTTCTCCTCCACCCCTGCGGGGAGCCGTCTGCCACGCTGACCCACCCAGCCCCAAAAATCCTCTTCCCACCCTCCAGACCCCCCCAGCCTCCAGTGCTTGCACCCGCCGGGCTCTTTCCATGCAGCAGCTCTGGCGTTGCCCCAAGTTCCCCTCCCAATCTCCCTGTAAAGAAGCAGGGAGGCCCCGAACCATGGCAGGACCCCCATGAGCAACAGAGCTTGTCCCAGGGCCAAGACCCCCGAAGCGGGGATGGAGCAGCCCCCCGGGATGGGTGCGTTTGTGTCTCCCCCACCGGGTGTACCGGCACCGAGAGGGTGCCTGGGTGATGGGTGGGGGGAATTTCCCTTGGAGGTTGTCCAGAAATCCTCCCCTCTTGTGAAACTGCAAGATGCCGCCCGGGCCACCGCCGAGCCACGGCCACGGCTGGCCGGAGCCTCGCCCCGCCGGGGACGGGCTGGAACCGGGGACGGGACAAGCTGGAGCCGGGGATGGAGCCGGGGGATGGGTTGGGGCTGAAGCCGGAGCCCCTCTCCCCGCCGGGGACGGGAACCGGGACGGGGCAGGAGCCGAGAACCAGGGCTCCGGGAACCGAGCCGGGGCTGGAGCATCACCCCGCCGGGGACGGGATGGGGCTGGAGTCTCTCCCTGGCGGGTGCGGGACCCGGGGCAGGGACGTGGCTTCACCCCACGGGTCCAGAAGCCAGGACGGGGCTGGAGCATCACCCCGCCGAGAGCCGCGGACCCCCGAGGAGGGGGATCTGCCACGTCCCCCTGCGTGACCGTGGAGGGGGGCACCGGGAACCGGGGCTGCCGCTCCCCCGGGGGGACCCCGCGCAGGTGGCGGCGGGCACCGTGTGCCGGGGGCGACAGCGGGGATGAGGGGCAGCGGGAGGGGCCGCCGTACCTTGGCTCCGAGGCGGGGCATGGGGGCTGCCGTGGGGCCGGGGCTGCGGCGGCGGGGCCGGGCGGTGCGGGCGAGGCGGCGGCGGAGCCGAACGGGGCCGGGCTGAGCCGCCGCCGCCGCCGCGCTCCCCTTTATAGAGCGGCGGCAGCAGCATGTGGTTTATGAGAAAAGGGTTGGCGGGCGGCCAGCGCCGCGGCTCGGCCCCGCTCGGCTCGGCTCGGCTCGGCTCGGCTCGGCTCGGCTCGGCTCGGCCCCCTCGGATCAGCTAGGCTCGGCTCGAATCGGCTCGGCTCGGGTCGGGTCCCTTGGATCAGCTCGGTTCGGATCGGACCAGCCCCACTCGGCTCAGACCGGCCCCGCTCAGATCGGATTGGACCAGCCCGGCTCGGCTCGGGACACTCGCCGCGCTGGCCAGTGCGTGCGCGACCCCGCAGCCCCCCCGCACTATCACATGCACACGCACATGTCCATGCACACCCCTGGGCACACACACATGTATGCACATATGTGCACACGCCAGGGACGGGCACCCCGTGGACACGTGCACACATGCACATGCACATGTATGTGCAGTGCCGGGACACGCATGCACAGGCTACTGTGTGTCAGCGCTGGGGCCTGCACACGTGTGTGTGTGCCCGTGTGTGTGATCACCCCCGTGAAGTTGTACCCATGTGCACTCACACATGTGTGCTCCGGGCTTGCACATGTGTATGTGCATGCTCACCTTGGGCACATGCACACACACGGACACATGCAAACACACACAAACACACAATGCTGGGGCTTGCATGACTCCATACATGCACGGCTACCCCCAGGAACACGCACAAGTGCACACACGTGTGACACCACATGTGTACACATGCACAGAGCCGTGCACACCCATGCACGCACACCCATGCATGTGTGCACACAGGCACTGCCCGTGCGTGCAGGGGTGCAGGATTGGAGCCATTGCAGGGGGGTGCGTGGACACATCTGTGTGCATGGATGAATCCGTGTTCGTGGATGGATCCATGTGTGTGGAGGGATCCACATGTGCACAGATGGATCCTCATGTGTGTGGAGGGATCCATGTGTGCACAGATGGATCCTCGTGTGTGTGGAGGGATCCATGTGCGTGGAGGGATCCACGTGTGTGTGGAGGGATCCATATGTGCACAGGTGGATCCACATGTGTGGAGGGATCCACATGTGCACAGACGGATCCACGTGTGCACAGACGGATCCACGTGTGCGTGGATGGATCCGTGTGCATGGACGGATCCACACGCACGTGGATGGATCCACACACACATGGATGGATCCACAGGTACATGGATGGATCCACGTGTGCACAGATGGATCCACAGGTACATGGATGGATCCCCACGCTCACGGATGGATCCCCGCATGCACAAGCAGATCCATTCACATGGGTGCGCACGAAGGGCCCCCTGAGTGCACGGCTGGACCCGTGAGCGCGCGGCAGTGTCTGCACCGACCCCTCTGGGGACAGGCTGGGGACACCAGAGCCACCGGCGCCGGGTGCTGCCTGCGCCGAAAGCCCCGTCCCCCTCTTCGGGCTTTGCCCCTTTGTGTGGAGTCAACTGGAAACCGTTCGGTGCCGGGAGGTCAACCGGTGCCTTCGCCAGGAGTTCATCACCGCCCACGGCTGTGACAAGGGGCCGTGTGCCGGTGACAGCCGCTGCCACATCCCAGCTTCGAGGACGCGGCGGGACCCGCTCACCGGGGCCGGAAACGCCACCGGGGCTGTGGAACCTGCGATAACCCCGAGGGAGCGGAGGGGACTGGGGACCGCGGCGGGGGGACGGCGGGGGTGCGGGGGAGAGCTGGGAGGGCCCCCCTCCCGGGGATGGGGACAGCGGGGACAGCCCCGCCATCAACTGTGCAGCAGCACGTGGGTGACACGGGTGGCCTCACCACCCACGAGTGGCCCTTAGCTACTGCAGATCAATATCGGTGTGAGGGTGATGGGGACGGGGGGAGGAAGGCGGCTGGGGCTGAAAACGCGCCGTACTCACAGAAGAACCCGTTTCCCCCCGGAAACGCCGAGAGCTTATCTTCATTTTCCACCACGAGCTGTCCTGGGAGCCTCAGCAGCACCCGGCAGCGGGAGGACACCGGGGTGGGCATCCAAGGGGTGACGCCAGCCCCGGGGGTGACTCACGGGGACCCCGTGCCAGCCCCGGGGGGTGACTCACGGGGACCCCCCGGCAGCAGCTGAGGACCAAGCTCCTTCTTCTCTCCCGCACACTCATCCCCCTCCTCCTCCTTGTCGGTGACCGGAAAAGTGTCACATGCCCCAGTCATGGTATAGGACAGGGGGACAGGGGACAGGGGGACAGGGGGACAGCACTGCCCTCGGTTAATAATTGACTGGCGGAGCAGCAGCCGCCTCGCGGGGTTTTGGCAGGGAAGTGGCTTTTTGCCCCTCCTCCCCACCCCAACCTGCCGAAATCCCTGAGTCATGGGGCCGAAACAGCGACATTGCGGGTGACAGCAGTGGCAGCACCCTAACCCCCCACCTCGCCTGCAAAATTTAGTGGGGGGGACACCTGGCTGTCCCGTGCCCTGGTTGCAAACTGGGACCAGTGGCGCTGTCGCTGTGGTGCTGTCCCCATCTCCCCCACAGCCAACTCCAAGCCCTGGGGGTGGGGAGGAAGGCAGGATGAGGCCGTGGGGGCTCGTGGGCAGCCCGGGGGGGTCCCGGGCAGGAGGATGCGGGCAGGAGGATGAAGGATGCTCCCCACTCCCTAGGGCCTGGACCAGGCACTGGGACCATCCTGCCGCGGCCACATCCCCAGGTCGGAGGTTGGAGCAAGCCTCGACCTGGACCAGCTCAGGGAGCTGGAGGTGACGCTGCTCGGGCAGTTCCAGCTTCCCCCGTTGCCCCTCATCCCATCCCTGATGGGAGCAGAAGCACATCCCGACCCGATGGTGCAATTTGGGGAGGTTTTTGAGGCCAGCGAGCACTGAAGAGGGAGGTAAAACCTGCAGCACATCAAAGCCCCCCCAGCCGTGTCGGGGACAGCCTGGAGGAGAAAGTTATTTCCAGCAAGAGCGAGCTGCGAGCTCTCAGTTCCTTCCCCAGTGATTCACCGCGGGGCCACGACACTCTCCCCGCAGCTGGTGGACGAGTCCTCCCAGGTGCCAGGACCATGGGCCCCCCCACCCTCCCAGCACCATCCCAGCTGGATCGGTGTGTGCCCAGGCTGGAAATCCCCGTGGGAAGGTCCCGGCGCTGGTCCCTTGAGGAGCGGAGGAATGCGGGTGGCGGACGCTCCCCCTGGCCCGCTGCCAGCGGTGGGGACTCGGGGTGGCAGGATGAGGTTGGAGCCTTCATCCCGCAGCGAGTCGCCCTCTTCCTCCCCTCCATCCCTCCCCGTGCCACTGGCTCCACGCTGGGACCCTCTGTCCTGCTCTGACCTCCCAGTCCAGCCCCAATGCCCACTCCGTGCTCGAGGTCCCCCAGCAGCAGCCCCCTCCCTCCCCACTGGGTGGGCACCCATGGTGGGGGGAGCGCTGGCCGGACCCGGGCATGGGGGGATCGAGGACCGTTGACCAGCCAGGCTGGGAGCGAGGGAACCGCAGGGTCAGGCTGTGTCCGGAGAAAGTCCCTTTGCGGAGTTATCGTAACCCGGAGTCCGGCCGTCCTCCACCACGGAGGCTCTCTGGGGACCTGCCACCCCCCCAGCACACGCTGGGGGGTCCCTGGGCAGCGATAACACTCAGCCCCTTGGCTTGGGGAGGGGTCACCCGTGCCAGGGGCTGTGAGGGGGGACAGAGGACGGGTTGTGGCCCCCCATGTGTCACCAGCGTGTCCCCAGCCCTCGTGGTGGGGGCTGAGTCACGCCAGGCTCCAGCTCCGGCTCCACTCCTCCCTCCACCGAGGAATGTGGCCGAAGCTGGAGCCAAAAGCCTTCCCGGGCGGCTGCCCGCCGGCACCCACCAAGGCTGGGGGGCACAAGGGGGGCCAGGAGATGCCACCAGCAGCCCCTCAGCTGCAGCGGTTTCGAGGGGATGGCAGGAGGCTGCCCACCCTGCGGCATCTCCATGTGCCCACACTCCGGGGGGCTGCACCCAGGGCTCGCCAGCACCCCCAGTATACCCTGAACCAGGGTTCTGGGGGGAGTCACACCTCCCAGTGTGCCCCATCCCCTGCTCAGCCCCACAGAGGGAGCACCCACCCCCTTGGCATCACCCAGTGCTCATGTCATGGTGCTGCGTGGGTGCAACCCCGGCACCCTCCAGCTCAGCCTGGCTGGAGCCCAGTGGGTGCTGACCCACGGGGGGGGCCCGGGGGCTGCGCTGGGAGCAGCTGGACGGAGGTGGGGGTGGGTGGCCCTGTGCCAGGACTGAGGGCAGGATGGGCAAAGGGCTTGGGAGCGCTCCAGGAAAGCCTGCCCTTGGCGCCACAGTGGGGAACAACGGGCAGCGCCCACCCCAGGAGGGCGGGGGGGGGTGTCCCTGGCTGTCACTGGGCTTGGACACGAGCTCCTGCCGACCCCTCCCTGGGATGCCACATCCCTGGGGCTGCCATGATGGATGGAGCCAGCGTCATCCCTGACCTCGGCGGATAAATCCCCCCTTCGCCCCCCAAATTGGGCATCTGCACCCCAGGGGGGTCTGGCCCCAGGCTGCCGGTGGCACTCCTGTGCCACCCACGAACGCGGGGCTGGGGGGGGGGCGCGTTTCGAGGCACCCACCCCCCGGCGATGGAGATGCTGACGGGGCGTCGCAGGGAGGGTCCGGAGCTGCCCCACATGGGAACAGAGGAGCCATTTGTCCTCCCCGCCGGGGCCAGTTGTTTATCCGCAGCCGGAGCTGTTTACATCAGCGACTGGCCCCGGTCTCCACCACGGACACAGACGGGCCCGCCACCGGCTGCACCCCCCGGCTCTCCAGGTGCCACTGGGGCTTTGCTGGGGAAGGAGGAGGAGAAGGGAACAGCTCGGGGTGGGCGAGAGCCCTGAGTCACGGCCCCATCCTGCTCCTGTCCCGCCACCGGCAGCGGCTCTCCCCTGCGCAGCATCTGTCCCCGGGAGATGCTGGGCTCCTTTCCCCGCAACCAACGCAGCATTCCGGGGGACGAGGACCAGTGCCCGGGTGCTGCGGGGTGCAGCGGGGCTCAACCCCCATCACCTTCCTCGCTGGCATGGAGGAAGACCAAGACAAGCACCGATGGAGCCAGAGGGCTGGACAGACAGACAGACCTCCCCAAACACCCCCAAACCCCACGATGTTGTTGCCCGATCCCCAAGGGGTGGCTGGGGGGCTGCCCCTTCCCCGAGCGGGGGGCTCAGCCCCCAGGAAATCCCCGCGCCCGGGGTGGGGGGGCACACGAAGGGCCCCGCTGGCCGGGGCAGGAGCCTTCGCCTCCCGAAAGGAAGCGTCTCCTGCCAGGAATTCGAGGCATTACTCAGCTCCACAGCCACGGATCAGCTGTTTGGCTGCGCAGAACCTGTTTTTCATTAGTGACAGAGATTTTAGCACCCTAAAGCTGCCTCCTCCCTCCCGCCCAGGGCTGCATGATGGCCTCCGAGAGCCCTACCTGGGGGGGACGGGATGCCCACGGCAGGTCAGGACAAGCCGGCGGTGGTTTAGCCCCCGTGAGCCTTGGCTGGGAGAGCTCCGTGTGGCTCTGCGCCTGGATCTGGCCCTTTTCCACCGCAGGGATCCGTTTCAGGTGGCTTTTCAGAGGCATCGCGGTGCCGGGGCAGCTGCCGGTGCTGCGGCACATGCAGGGTGCGAGCCCGGTGCCCTGGCTGGGAGCCAAGGGCTTGGTTTTGGGCTGGAAACAGGCGATTTGGACCCACTGCGGCAGCTGGCGGGGGTGAAGGTGGCGATAAGGGGGTGTTTGGGGGTGAGGGACAAAGTTCTCCAGCCACACTCCACGCTCTGGAAGGGTCTGGGATCCACCCAGGTTTATGAACAGCATCGTTTGGGCTCTGGGAAACCACATAAATGCGTTACAAACACCAACTCCAGCCCCTGCTGCCAGGAGTCGGGGTCCGGCACCACGCAAGGGGACACGGCAGGACCGAGCGCGGCCGGCACTGGGCCAGCATCTCTGGGTGACAAGGCAGCGGCCGGCCAGCACAGCCCGCTCTCACCGCTCCCACGCTCCCCGGCCAGCGCCGACGCTAAATCCGGCCTTTCCCATCTCCCTCGCAGCTGCACGAGGTGCTTCTGCCTCCGTCCCGGCAGCCTCGGGTTCCCTCCCAGGGGACATTTCCCATCCGGACACCTTCCCTATTTTCCTCGTCCTCTTCCTCCCACCCATCACAACCTTCATCCCCATCCGAGAGCGGAGCTGAGCAGCCCCCAGCCACAGGGGAACCAGCTCCAGCTCCTCGCACATGGTTGGAGACTCCAATTTTGATGCATTTCCTGATTTTTCCAAGAAAACTAATGCAGGTGACTTGTTTCCCCACTCAGCCAGGGAGCAAACGCCCCGTCCCGCTCCGGGGAGCATCGATGCAAGGCGGGGGGGGGTTGAGCAGAGCTGGAAAGTGGGGTGCTCCTGCAGTCCTGCAGCAGAGCTGGTCACAAATAGGGTCCCACTGCAGTTTGGGGGGGGACTGCAGCTCAGGCTTGGAGGAGGAAATGCTTCGGAATAGCCCGGCTCAGCCTCTTCCCGGCTGATAGCCTCGCGTGTGCCCGGCCGCCGGGTCATGCACCTACGCCAAGAGCATTGTATCATCGCCGGGACAGCACAAACAACCTTCAGCCGCCACCAGAAAAACAGAGGCTGATGCATCTTGGCATGTGCTGCTGCGCCTCCGCCCATCATCCCGCCCGGCAGCCCTCTGGCCCGCGGGACCGCCGGCCAGAACAGCCCCGCGGCCCCTCCGAAACCCCGTGGGGCAACACGCTGTCGCAACGGGGTGGGCGGAAATGGTACCCGGCGAGGCTGAAGAGCGATGAAACCGCGATAGGGAACCTGCAAGGCCCCAGAGAGTGGGTGATGCTTGGCGGGGGGGGGCCCTCACCTGGACCCTGAGTTTGGGTCATCTTCCATGTCCGTGCCTGGGGAAGATGCAGGATGGGGACCAGGATGCAGGATGAGAGCCAGGATGCAGGATGGGGACCAGGATGCAGGATGAGGACCAGGATGCTCAGTGCCTCCAAGCCATGGAGAGGATCAGCAGCCCCCAGCATGATTCCTCCCACCCCAAGCAATGGGAGGGACCACGGATCCCTGAAAACCTTGGAAAGGCTCAAATGTAGGGGCTGAGATGAGCCAGGCAAGTCCCAGCTCAACAAGGAGGCCTGAGCACGAGCTGGGGCTGGTCCATCCCCAAACGCGCTCCCGGCCATGGGGAAGGGGCTCCACGCCACTCCCCTTGCCCGGCGATGCCATGGGGGCCGGTCTGCTGCTACCACCCCCCCTTGGCGCTCGTAATTAAGTATAATCCATTGGAATTTCATCCCGTGGCCGCTGCTGTCGCATCTGGAGGTTGCTGCGGTCCACTCGTAGCTGCACTTCATTTCCAAGCAACCACAAGAGTTTTCCATCCTCTTTTGATTAGCGTGCGGTTCCCGTCCCAGAACTCTCCGCCAGCTTGTCCCGAGTGGTGCCAGCAGCCCCCCGCTCAGCTGGAGACCTCGGCTGTCATGTCCCCTGGGTTCCCCAAGCATCCCCGATCTGTTAAAATTCACAATGCCCCCCAACCTGGTATGGCTGTGCCATGGGCTGGGGACAGAGCTGTGGGCTGGGGACAGAGCCATGGGCTGAGGAGGGCGGTGGCATGGCGATGGGGACTTGGCAGGTGACCCCACTTCCCAGAAAACAACCCCGGGGTGGGAATCTGCAGCTGACAAAGGGGGAGCTGCCCCCCGGTCTCCCAAGCCAAGGGCTGAGCAGCCAAGCTGGAGGCAGTCAAAATACCGAGGTTTTTCTCAGCCTGATGCTGGTGGCACCACTCATAGCCCAGTGACTGTCCCCAAGGGTGGGGTTGGCCCTGGGTGGCCCCGCCACCCCTCCCTGGGGAGCACCCCACTGCAGAGGGGACACTGTCCCCCTGCCCGTGCCCCCCGACGGGTGGGATAAACCCCTCCGGGAGCTCCTGGCGCTCAGGTCCTGGCCACCCAACAGGTCCCTTCTGCTGTCCCAGTGTCCCCAGGCCCTTGCCGGCCCTGTCCCCACTCATGGCTCTGCTGCAGCAGCGGCTCGGCCACATCTGGGGCTGATTTTCCATGCAAAGCCACATTCGCCTCTGGGACGCAGCAGCCACTCCGGGAACCCCCGCGGGAGCGAAGGGAGCAGCCCAAGGGCTGGCTCAGGATGTGGTCGCTCGACCAGGGGGAAAACGGAGCTGGAGGGGCAGCGGGGGAGAGCTGCTGGAGGGGGGCAGAGGCAGCAGAAACCTTCCCCTATGCCGCTCGCCCAGACCCCGCCAAGAACAGCCTCGCCGTGGCCCTGGGGAGGGGATTACGCCGAGCTGGAAGCACGTCCTGCCGCCAGCCCAGCGCTCCATGACCTCACCGCCACATGCCTCCGACGAGGAAGGAAAAGGGGAAACTTCTCTTTTCTGTCGGTTTTTTAAAGAATAACCTTTGCTCAAGCTTTTCCCGGGAGAGAGAGTGTGACCTACAGCCAGCACCCCTCACCCTTTCCACGACAGCGAGCATCACCCCAGGGTGACAGCGAACCCTCTGGCTCTCGCATCCCCACACCGCCGGGCATCGCTCCTGGCCATGCCGGAGCTGCCATCCACCTCCCCAAAGCCACCTCTGCCTTGTCCCAGGGGCACAGCCACACCTGGGGGGCACCTATGGGTGCTGCATCCCCCCCCCACTCATCGCACTGGCAGAGCCGAGCTCGAGCGTCTTCGCAAGGCAGCAGCCAGTGTTGGGAAACGAGGCCGGGGGAAGTTGTGCCAAGCTAATAAACACATCGAAACCGTTTGTGGCTTCCGCAGGGGTCACGTCCTCCCCCTCCCACCCCCGTGGCGATGTCCCCCCTCGTGGGGGGGGGTCAATCCCCATCCCACCCCAGGGCTGATGCTGGAGCCACAGGCAGATGCAGGAAAGGAAATCAAATTTCAAATTAAAAAGTGGGAAAATCATCATTCCTCCTGGTGAGAGCGGCACGGCGCCGGGACGGGGCCCACCTCCATCCCCAGGGATGCCTAAATTACAGCAGGGACCTGGGCAGGGTTGGGAGCGGGGACCCCTCGGTTACCCCGAGCTGATGGAATCGCTGAGGAAAAGCTGGGATCGGCTCCCTGGGAAAAGCCGAGACTGCTCGGAGCTGCTAATTCCTCCTGCCCAGCGCCAGGTCTCTTGGCTGGGAAGTCCCGGGGTGGTTTGGCTGCACTCCAGCTCTTGCTCTTGCAGATGAGGCTCGATGTCACCGCAAGGCATTTGACCCCAAAAGCAGCACCTTTACTTCAGGGCGGGGGAAAAAAGAGCCAAATCCCACGAAAGCGGCTGGAGCCACGGCTGCCCTGCGCCCCCCAGCATGGAAAAATGAAACTGGAGCCGCTCATGGGCTGAAATCTCCCTTTTTTTGGGGGGGGAATGTTTACAGCAAGGGGAGCTGAGCTGAGTGTTTTCCCACGCCCCAGCCCTGGGGGGATCTTGCTCTGCCCAAACCCCCCAGGTTGAGCATCTTGGGGTGCAGCTGGAGCCTGAGTGTCACCCCCCTCCTGGGAACACCCCAGGAGCCGCCACGGCACCAGCCACGTGGTCACAACGGGTGATCCCCGTGACTCCAAGGGAGGGGGCGTGTGCCCCATCCCCACCTCGGGGTCCCCACGGTGCCACCGCGCTGCCCTCATCCCTGTCCCCAAATCCTCCAGACCCCAGCCCAGGTGCTGCGAGGACGAACGCGGCCCCGAGCACCCCCAAAGGTGGATGATCCTCCCCCACGTCAGGGCGCAAACAAGCTGCTGGCTCCTCTTCGCCCAGCGCCGGGCACTGGGAGCGAGCAGGACCTGAGCTGCTATTGCAATAGTGAGAAAATGGTTGGGACTGGGATTGGGACTGGGATTGGGATGAGAGCCCTCCAGCCCCCTAAAACCTTTCTGCTGAGCCAGGGAGACAAATTTACCCTCCCCAGTACCAGGACTAACACTTGCAGCTGGATTTGGAGGCGTCTGGGTGGATTCTTCATGTGCCAGAGTCACAACTCGCCCCCCACACCCCCTAGATGCTCCTTTGGGGCTGTTTTTCCCCCCAGTTTTCACACATTCCAGCCAGGCTCGGCTGCTGAGGCATGCTTGGCTGGCGGAAGGACAAGGGACCTGCCAGGGGACAAGGGACCTTCACCATGGCAAGAAGAGACTCATCAAAACCGGGGAGGAAAAGCTCTGGGCACCCTCGTCTCCAGGACACCCGTGCCTCTGGGACACCCTTGTTAATGGGGCAGACACATTAATGTCACCTCTGGGGTGTCCTCACCTCCAGGACACCCCTCTTAATGGGGCACCCTCAGCTCTGGGGCAGCAGCATCCCTGGAGCACCCTAATTGAGTGGGCACCCATATTAATAGGGCAGCAGCATCTCTCGGTCACCAGTATTAACTGGGCACCCTCGTTAGGTGCCACCAGCCCTTCCAGAGCATCCCTCCCACTCCTCCCCACCCCTCACCCTTCTCCAGCAGTCCCACGGGTGCTGCATCCCCGTGGAGCACCCACGGGCATCGGGGCCGGGTGCCCCCGCGGGTACCCTGGAGGGTGCCGGGTCGGGGAGCACACAGCATCCCCCCTGCCCCTCCATAGCGTGAGCAGCTCCAGGCCTGGCTTTGTGCTTGCAGAGCCAGAAACCAGCTGTGGTCTGGGAAAAAAGAGGAAAATGTGAGTTTTCCTCCTCCGTAGGAAGGATTCTGGGGGAAGGAGAAGCGGCTCCGGGTGTTGGGAGGTCCCAGGGAGCTGCTGCTCGACTTTCCTCCCTGCGTATTTGGGGGAGGATTTTATTTAGCTGATAGAAATGATATTTGGGCCACTTTTTATTCCTGTTTCCTCCCGGCAACCGGCCGAGATGAGTCAGAAATCCAAAAAAACAGAAAAAATAAATTTAAAAATCAAGGGAGGCGCAGGCAAAACGCCCACCCCTCTTGTAAACCACCACGGTGCAGCCTGTGCCAGAGCTGGAGGAGCGAGCCGCGGAGGCTGGAGGAGCGCAGGCTCCCCGAGCGCTGCCTGGGCCAGATCCTGCAGGATTTCGGGGTGCTGGCATCACCACCGCAAGGCGGTGCTGGGCTGCATCCCCCCCCTCTGCTCTGGTGTGTCGGGCATCAGGCATCGGGCATCAGCCCTCAGCGCCGAGCAGGATTTTGGCAGGGTCATAGGTGTCATCAGGCTGGAAAGGAGCCGGGGAGGAGGTTTAACCCCTCTGGCCACCTCTCCGTGCCCAGCCCACCGGGGACCGGAGGTGACACCAGCATCCCCCGACCCGGTGCAATGCAACCGTCTGCTTCCCGTGCCCTGAAAACGCGGGGCCGGGCGGGTGGTCCGCGCGGACCTTCGCAAACGGCCGCCGCGGTTTGGCCAGACACCCTGCCCGCTGCTGCCCGTCCTCGCCGTGGCCGCAACCCGCCACCGTCCCCACGAGGGGTTTCGCCAAATATGACCCCAAAGCGTTGTCGGGGACCGGGAGGGGTGGCTGCAGATCCCCCCCGCCTTCTCCACAGCTGGTTCCTCTTGCCAGCGCATCGTTAACGAACGTTCTCCAAACGAGCGGTGCTGGCCCCGCGGGTCGTGCGGCACCGTGGAGCAACGCTGTTTACAGCCGAAAAAACCCCGCAACGGCCTTCGGCGCCGGGTGTTGGCAGCAGCAACCGGCTTAGTCAGGCTGGAAAGGAGCCGGCTCTTCCCGGGAGCAGAGTTTAACCCCTCCGGCGAGCCAGGCGCCGTCTCAAAGGCATCTTCCCCAGACCCTTTCGCTTGCTGGGGGGTCACTCTTGGGTGCTGGGGGGTGTAGAACCACCCCCGGACCCACAGTCCCTGTTTCTGCTGTTTGGAGAAGCTGCTGCCTCCTGCGTGATGGGGCTGGGTGTATCTTGGACTTCTCCAGAACAACAAGATGCTGCTTGAAAACCGAAAACAAAACGGGGAAAGCTAGAAATAGCCAAAAAAAAGCTTGCTGCAAGGGTGAGGATGAGGATGGTGCCGCACGGAATAACCCTTCCGGGGTCCCAGCTGCCATGGAGCAGGGCTCTCCTCTCCTTGGCAGCCTCCTCCTGATGTCATTCTCAAGCACTTCCAGCATCTGGAGCCAGAAGGTCCCTCTTCATGGGCTGGGGTGTCTACACGCCTGCACCAGCCCAGCTCAGCCCTCCTCCGCGGCTTCCTCTGAAGCACCCGATGAGCGACCGCCACCGCCACCCCAGCTCCTCCACTGACAACCCCATCTCTGAGATGGCTCAGAGACACTCAGCTTCCTCCTGTCCCGTAGACCAGCCTTGGCCAAGGCATCTCCAACCAGATCAGTGAAGACCAGGAAGGTCTAAACCTGCAGACACCAGCTCAGACCAGACCCACCACAGCCCTCCAGGACCATTTACATCCCACACAAGCAATGACTCGGTTCACACTGTGCACCCAGGAAGCGGCTGGAGGCATTAGCCATCTCCCAGCTTCATGGACCTTGGCCTTCCTCTCTTGCCTGTTCCTTACAAGCCACTTTGGAGGTTGAACTAAGGACCGGGAGATGCTCAGATGGCAAAAAGCACCCCCAGGGAAGGCAGAGCTTCTCCAGCCCTCACCAGTGAGGGACCCAAGGACTGGCAGGGAAGGTCAAACATTTTCCAAACCAAGTATTTCTCGATAGAACATTTTCTGGCAGGAAACAGCTGCCTTGTAGGGGAGAAACCAGCCATGTGTGTCCCAGTAAGCCCCAGCTGTGCTGGTCTGGAAGTGGTGCTGGGGCACTCGGGGCAGCCGGACTCCTGCCCTGTGTCTCCCGTTGCATCGGGGGCCGTGGGCCAGTGTGGGAGATGTCTCCTGACGAGTCCTGAGGAGTTGGGATTTCACTTAAAACACCTCAGGGTGCTCCAAGTGCTGCTGCAATTCCCCCTCTCCAGGTCTGCGCCCTTTTGCAACCACCTTTTACCCAACTCCCCGCCCCAAGGGTAGGAAGGACCCGAGACACCGCACTGAGGCCACATCCGATGACGTGTGAGGAGGAACCTGCCCCATCCGAAGCCCTGGGAACCTCCTGCCACGAGCTTCCCCCACCCACCCCACGCCGCGGCTCCCACCACCCCACGCAGATGGCATCTGGTCAACCCTTTCACAACTTCCTCCGCAGCTTTTCCACCAAGCAAGACACCTCGAACCCGTGCTCAGCGGCACGCTCCTCGCCCGTCCCCACCGCCGGGGACCTCACGGGTGGCTGCCAAAGCAATCCCACCACCACGAGGTCTCTTCGAGGGTTGACTCAGCAGCACATCACCTCGGGAAGGGAATCGCTCGTCACAACCCCACCTCCATGTCGCCCGCTCGCAGCCTTTTTTGGTTGCGCCCTCCGCACCCCGACCAGCTCAGCATCATGTGCTGCCACCACCCGCGTGCCTCTGCCTTCATCACCCTCCCTGGAAAGACGCCGGTGAAGATGTGTTTTCCCTGGAAACACCGTCGGTTGCACCACTTGACCCCGTCCTCCTCCTCATCGTGGCCTCAGGCTCGATGACTAAAGGCAAATGGCACAGCCAGGCTGCACCGCTCGATGGCGATGGGTTTAGGTCCCCGAACATCTCCAGCTCCTCCATCCAGGCAAGAAACTCAGCTCATTTTCTTCAAGGGAAGGGTTGGGGCAGCACCTTTGGCTGCCATGCTGAGCCCCGGTTGGGTCCCTGAGCCTCCCAGGATGAGTTACCTGGTGGCCGAGCTCTGCTCACCCCTGACTTTGTGGGGTTTTAGGGGTAGAGGAAAGTTCCGAGGGCCAGATGCTGCTGCTGGAGAGGGTGCTGCTCCAGCGGGGCACACTGGAAGCTTTCAGGTCAGGATGAGCCCCGGTTTGGGCAGCGATGAGGAGGAGGGAAGGGTTGGAAGGAGGATGGGGAGGCAGCACCGGGACAATGGAGACACCAGTTCTTCCCATGGAGGAATGTATCCCAAATGCCCAAACGGGAGCAGAATAAACCCCTGCCCAAGCTCTCCCTTGGGGTCCCCAGGCTGCTCACGCTTCCCCACGCTCTGCGCATCAGGGTCCCATTCCCCATCCCAGAGAAGCCACGTCCACGGGCCGGGATGACTGTGGACGCCTGACCTCCCTGACCCACCTCCCTGCCCTCTCCCACCCCGGTGCTTACCCCAGCGCCCAGCCTTCTCCCAGCACCCGGAACCCGGGAAACACCGAGGAGCCTCTCCAAAGCCTCTGGGGACTTGCAGCAGCTCGGCCACCCCCGAACGGGCTGTAACCTGCTCGTTTGCCTGTCCCCAGCGCCTCTAATTAAACCCGAGGGGTGCCAGTGCCCTCTCGGCTCCCACCACCTCCAGAAATCCCCGGAGCGTGGCCGGGCTGGTTTGTGCTGCCGGCAGGACAGCGGCGAGCAGGGCAGGATGGGTCCCACACACACACGGGGGGCCCTGGGAATGCTGGTTTTTCCCTTTTCACCCCAAAAGCAAGATGATTTGTGGAGGTTGTGTGGCCAAAGCCCCAGGGCCGGCTGCTTCTCCAGAGGGAAAAGGGATTTTTACGTGGCCACACACGTGCCTTGACGGGGCTCCTGGTGGTGGGCTAGGATGACGGCTCGGGGTTTGGAGGGACCCGAGCGATGCTCTGCAGCACGTGCAGCTCCCTCGCCACTCTGCTCCATTTCAGCCTCTTCAAAGCGAAAAAAGTCCCGGTGCGAAGGTGGCCGGTCTCCAGCTGGTCCCTGCGTGTGCATCACCCACCCGCCGGTGTCTTCTCCATCACCCTCCAGAAAGGAGAGAGGGGAAAAAAACCAGCAGCAGGTTAAAAGGCAGAGGAGGAGGGTGCTGGTTCTGGGATGCTGCGTTGGAAAAGCCTTTGAGGATGTTGCTGGAGGGTTTTTAGGAAACAGGGTGGAAAAGCCGCAGGGATTTCTTCCAGTTCCTCCGAAGAGATGGGATCCAGCAGCGTGCTGGTTATACTGGGATATCCCAGACCAACAAGGGCCAGGATGCCCCACGGCCGTGGAGCTCAAGGCACCGGGCTCGGAGCTGGGGCTCAGCCTCTCCCTTGGGGTGACCCTGAGGGTATCCCCAGGGAAGGGTTCGGTGGCAGCACCGAGCTGGGACCTCTGGGGATGGTGGTGGGGGAGACGCAGACCCCCCAGTGAGCCCCAATGGCAAAGGGGCCCAGCGGGGTGACAGGGACCCAGCAGTGGCTCTGGGTGCTGCCCCTGCAGTGGCCTGAGCCCCTTGGCAGGATGTGACCCAGGTCCAGCCCCCATGGGCTGGGAACATGCCTGAGGCTCCCCCTGCTCTGGATCCGGCCCCAGCCCCACTGGGGAGGGGTCCAAAACCCGGGGCAGGGATGGGACACGGCGCGCTGGGGTGATTGCGGAGCAGTGACAGACCAAGCGGGGTGCAGGGAGGCAGGGTGACAGCGGGGCATCCCCCCACGTCACCTCTAACAGCACCCGAGCCCAGCTGCTGTGACAGCGGGGACATCAGCTTGTCACCGTCACCACCAAGGAGACCCCGTGGAGGGCAGAGGGACGTGGGGATCCGGGCATCGCCGAGAGGGACATCATGACCCTTGGGACCGTGCCACGCCATGCCATGCCATGCCATTCCTCCCGCCCAGGGAGAACGATCTGATACCGTTTCCCAGCCCCCAAAGGGTTAAACCGTCCCCAGGCGTCCCCAAAATGACGGGGAGAGCCGCCGGTCCCCAGCAATTAGGTGGCAGGTCCGGGTACACCGCGATCCGCCCCACACTTGGCCTCCGTGACGTGGGGAGGGCTCGGGGCTGGCTGGTGGTTTGTGCCGCTGGCCACAGCTGGAGCCACAGCTGGAACCACAGCTGCTTTCCGGCCCCGGTGGCACCTGGCCGGGGCGATGTGTCACCCGTAATTCCAGGAACCCCCGGCCCTGCGGTGCCCCCCCCTCCACCCGGGTACCCCCGAACCTGCACCGGGGCCCCATCCTGCATCCCCGGTGGGGACGGGGCGGGTGGCCGATGGCTGGTGCGGGGTGTCAGGCGTGTCCCCAGCACTGTCCCCGTGGTGGGCACGGG
Source organism: Bucorvus abyssinicus (assembly GCA_009769605.1). Classification (NCBI taxonomy): domain Eukaryota; kingdom Metazoa; phylum Chordata; class Aves; order Bucerotiformes; family Bucorvidae; genus Bucorvus; species Bucorvus abyssinicus. The sequence goes on from CM020055.1 coordinate 4,461,763, forward strand.
TGTCCCCCCACCACGAGCTCTACAGGGCAGAAAAGGGGGAGCAGGATGGGCCCCTTATCTTCCCCGGAGTAGCTGCGTTTTGGGGTCAATTCAGTGAATTTGCACATTTTGACACTGAGGGGTTTCCACACCTGAAGAAGATTCGGGGTCACTCCGGGCTGGAGGGGAGGGAGAAGCCCCCGAGCCCCTGCCCGGCTCTTCCCAAGATGGGGGGGGGACTTCCCGAGCCTGGCGAAGGGCGAGGGGACACGGCGGGGCTGGGGCGGTGCAGGGAGGGGTCGCCGCCAGCAGCGAATAGAGGGGGGGAAAAATATTAAAATGAGGGATTTTAATAATATTTCTGCAGCCGGCGCCATTCCCAGTGGGGTGACTGGGAGGAGCTGGGACGGGGCGGGGCAAGCACCCTGTTCCTGAAGAGGGATGGACTGGGATGGGCCACCGTCCTCTCCATGCTGGGTGGGGGGAATGAAGCCCACCCCACGCCCACGGGTGTCATAAGGAGCCAGAAAAGGAGCCGGGTTCCTCCAGCCAGGCCTGCAGAGGTGGCGGGATGCGGCTGGGGAAACTGAGGCACGGCCCAGTTTGTGGCTGGGCTGGGCTGGGGGGTGTCTTGTTCAGCCCTTGGGACGTGGCTGGGGTGCAGGGGTGGCCGGGGACACCCCAGGGTGCGCAGTTTGGGTGCCCCATGAGTTTGTTGTCCTTGTCACAGGGACTTTGCTTCCTCCTTCCTTCAAGGCCACCCCGGAGCTGGGGACCGTCACTGGGAAGGACTGGGAGGTGCGGGGAGCCAGCAGGACTGGGGCGGTGCTGAGCTGCTGGGGGTGGTTCCTTGTGGTGTCCCCCCACTGAGGAGTGTCACCCAAATGCCACCAGCGCCAGGGACCACCGGGGGAGGGGTCGGCGGTGCCAGCGGGACCTGGGGTGGCACCGGGCACATCTGGGATGCTGCACATCTGGGGCCCTGTATATAGCGAGGGGCTGCACATCTGGGGAGGGGGTGTCACATCTGGGGACAGGGGTGACGTGGGCACGTGCTGCCCCCTGGTGGCCGCAGGAGGGGAGTGCACGCTGCCCCTGCCTGACATGGGGAAACTGAGGCACAAGCCCAACCCCTCCCCGCGCCCTGGCGGCCGTTACCAGCCTTCCCCCGCCTCTCTTTGTCCCCTCGGTTCTGCTCGTACCTGCCCACGGACGGTCCCCGACATCCCCCCCCCAAAGGGGTGTCACCGGCTGCTCCCTGCGATGCTCTGGGGTGCAGGGTGCCGGGGTCCCTCCACAGTGGGACCAGTTTGGCCCCAAAACCTGCAATGAAAATGGAGAGAGAGGGTCAGCAGGGATGCGACCCCCCGGGGGGGTCACGGCCGGGCCCCCCACGCAGCCAGCGATGCCCTAGGGGACACGGTGACCGCAGCCCAGCCCACCCATCACACCCAAGCTGGCACCAGCCCGGAGAAGCCAAAAGGCTCAAAATAAGCCTAAAACCCACCTCGCTGCGCTGGGGGAGGGGGGTCAGCGGGTCACCCCGGTCCCACGGACACAACCCCCAGCCGCGCCGTGGCCACCCAGCGTCCCCCAGTCACGGCTGGGGGGGACACAGACTGGGGCCGGAGCTCTCCCCGATGTGCCGAGGGACGGATCCTGCCCCAGGGACCCTGTGGGATGGAGCAGTGCCGGGCACCCAGGGCCAGGGGTGACCCCTCGGCACTGGGGACAGCGAACCCGCTGCCACCAGCCTTGACCATCCGGCACCTTCCTTGGCACAAGCCACCCTGGAAGGTTTTTCTCCTGGTGACAGTTTTGGGGCGAGCCCAGGGTCACCCTGCGGGCACAGGGCACAGAGGTCCATGGGAGAGAGGGCTGGGTGCTGCCACATGGGACGTCACCAACACTCAGCCTCGGTGCGGGGGGGGGGACACCAGGCCACCGTTGGGGTGGGGGGCACCCTGCCCGCCCCAGGCTTCCATCCCACCTGGGTGTCCCCGAGGCCAGCAAGCCCTGAGCAGGGTGGGCACCCCGGGGTGGGGGCGGCTGGGCCAGGTGGCTTTTGCCCCCCCCCACCTTTGTCATCCTCCCCCCTCGCCTTGAAGCAGGCGCCAGCGGGCAAAGAGCAGGCGGGTGCGGTGCCAACGTCAAGTGCTCACCCCCACCCGTGGCACCCTCTGCTGTGCTCTGCCAGCCCGGGTGGCCCAGCCAGTGACACCAGGATTAGGGTAAGTGGGGGCACCCCCAGAGAGGGACCCCGTCTAGTGACATGGCAGGGGGGTGGTCCAGCCACTGGATGAACCACCATGGGGCTGGGATGAGGCAGGATGGCTGGGAATGGGGGGGACAGGGGGGGTCCTGCTGGGGAACGGGGCGATGTCACCGTCCTGGGGGAGGTGGTGGCATAGGAGGGGCCCCAGGTGGTTGGGGACACACTGGGGGTGACACGGGACCACGCTCATCCCAGGACCTCCACCCCGGATCGAGCCGCCCTCGCGGCCCCCAGTAGGATGGGAGACCCCATCAGGCACCAGAACAACCCCCCGTTCTGGTGAGTACCCAGCAGGGTGGGAGTGTCCCCACCTTGGGGACCCCGCAGGGGCTGGGTGGGGAGAGGAGACCAACGCTGCAGGTCACAAAGGTCCGTCTGTCTGTCTGTCCATCCGTCCAGGAGCGAATACAGCAGCTCCCCGCTCCGACTGTCCAGTAACTTCACCCGCCCCAGTGGGAAAGCCATCTACAGTGAGTGAGGGCCCGAACCCCCCCGTCCCTGTGCCCAAGTGTCCCCATCCCCTGACCCCCCCGTGTCCCTGCAGACCAGCGCAAGGACTACGGCCAGACCCTCCTCCAGCCCCACAGCGATTTCCAGCACCGCGTTGAGGTAGGAGCCCCCCAAACCCCCCCACCTTGCCAGGGTTGTCCCCAGTTTGCAGAGCGTGGGGTGGCCGCAGGGCACCCAGTGACACCCGTGGGGTCCGTGTCCCCCCCAGCACCTGCTGACGGTGCAGCTGGAGCGGGACCTTCGCAGCGTCGAGGACTGTCTGGAGCAGCTGAAGGTGCTGGAGGCTCAGGGACGGGTCTGGGGGCAGGATCTCATCCTGCAAGTCAAGGACCAGGAGCTGCTGCTGAGGGATGTGGAGAGCAAGGTACCCCCTGGCCAGGGCACCTCCCCTCCCAAAGCCTGGTACCCCCTGGCCAGGGCACCCCCCCTCCCAAAGCCTGGTACCCCCTGGCCAGGGAACTCCCCCTCCCAAAGCCTGGTACCCCCTGGCCAGGGCACCCCCCCTCCCAAAGCCTGGTACCCCCTGGCCAGGGACCCCCAGAAATCTGGTGTTCCCCCAGCTGCGGCACCCCCGTATCCCTGGTACACCTCCACACCTTTACACCCCCATAAACCCGGCACCCCCTTGGCCCTGGCACCAACCACCACCCTTTCACCCCCGTAACCCCGCTACCCCCCCAACCCTTGCACCCCAAGTTGGCACCCACAACCCCACCCCTGCCACCCCTCCCAGACTCAGCACCCCCAAAATCCTTGCCCTGCCACCCCACCCCCCCCCATTAACCCTTACATCCCCACAAGCCCCCCATACCCTTTGCAGCCCTTAACCCTTTACCCCCACTAGCCATTCTGGGGGGGTGGGTGGGTGCTGAACACCCGATTTTCCCCCACACACCCCCCTCGGCCAGGAGGAGCTGGAATCTTACCCGCTGGGCAGCATCCAGGGGTGCTCGGCCACGCTGGACACCTCGAGCAGATACGACTCGGTGCTGGCCATCAGCCTCCAGGAGCGAAACCCCCCCGGGACCAGAGTCCTGCTCTTCCAGTGCGAGCAACTGGGGGTGAGGAGCCCTGAGAGTGGGCAACGGGGGGGCGGGGGGTCAGCACCCCGGGGTGGGGGGGTTGATGGTGGTGGGTCTGTGCCAGGCAGAGACGCTGAAGAGCAGCCTGGAGAAGCTGGTCAAGCACTGGAAGGAGGAGCAGAGGGGTCAGTACGGGCACAGGTAAGGGGGCACAGGGGTTCGCCGCCCCCCCCCTTCCTGGGGACAGCCAGGGTGGGCCCCCCCGCGGTTGGTGTGGGTCTGGGGGTGGTCTCCCTGGGGGTGGGATAAGCCCACATGGCTCTCACGTCCCCCCCAGGAATCCCTCCCTGGGGGCGCAGCCCCCGCTCTGCCTGCTCCCCACCTAGGGAGGGACTCCCCCTTCTACCCCCCTCCCACGGGCTCAGCCCCCTTCCTACCCCATCCCCACGGACACAGACGCCCCCATCCCCATGCCCCCTCCCACACCGTACCCCATCCCCTCACCCCCACGGGCACCGTCCCCCACCCCATACCCGCTTCCCCAGCCTCATTCCCCCCCTCCCACTCCCTACCCATGGACACAGACCCCCACACACGTCCAGTACCCCCTCCCCAGGCTCAGCACCCCCCCTCAGCTCCCCCCTCCCCACCCCTCCTTGCCCAGGAGCAGCCCGGACTTGCCGCCCATCCCGGCCCCCCTGTACGCGAAGGGTCCCTACACGACCCCGGAGCGGTGGGCAGAGACCCCCGAACCTGACTTCCACGAGCTCCCCCCACCGCGGGTCTATGGTGAGTCTTGGGGGGGTGGGTACACTGTGCCTCAGTTTCCCCAGGCAGAGGGGGAGTGGGAGAGGGCCGATGGGGAGGAGAGCTGGAACCTTCTGTTGTCCCCAGCATTGCCAGACCCCCAGCAGATGCCATCAACCAACCCCCCGGCCAAGGTCATGACCGAAGTGGAACGAGATCTTGTAAGTCCCACCCCACCTCACCCCACCTCAGCTGGGGACACCTCAGCCCTCCCCACCAGCACCCACCGGGTCCCACCCTGCTCCCGCAGGAGGTCCTCAGCCACGTGCTGATGGAGCTGGACCTCTTCGTGATGCGGCTCAAGAGCAGCTCGACCATCAGCACCAAGAAGAAGAAGAAGCAGGAGAAGAAGAAGAAGAAGTTGCTGGAGAAGACCAAAGGTGATGAGGGAGGACTGTGGCCCCGGGGGCTGGCGGGGGCCTGGGTGGGGGGCCATCCCGATGCCAGCCCCCCCATCTCTGCCCCTCCAGCCCCATTTCACGAGGATGACTACAGGGATTTTTTCCAGAAGGTGAAATACGCCTTCAACCTCATGGTAGGTCCCATTGGGTTGGGTGAGACCCCACAGCTCGTGGGCAACCTTGGCATGTCCCCACCCGCTCCTGCGGGGTCCGAGGGGCTGCGTGGGGACGGGGGGCGCTGCGTGGGGACACCCTTTCGCCGTTCCGCGCAGGGACAGACCTACCGGCACACGCGAGACCTGGACACCTTCAAGCTGCTGGGTGTCATCTTCACGCAGCTCTCCTTCGTGAGTGTCCCCAAAAGCAGGGCCCAACCTCTCCGCCGGGGGTGAGCAGGGTGGGGAGCGTCCCCCCCGTCCTGGGGTGGTCAGGGGGTGCTGCTTCATCGCTGCCCGTGGCAGGTCCTGGACCACTGCCCCAACACCAGCCTGGCCCCCATGGTGGAGGCTCCGCTACTGGTGCCGGAGGCGGTGGAGATGCTGGAGAACACCCTGCCCCAGGATGACTACAGTACCTGGAAGACCCTGGGCATGGCCTGGAACATGAGCAGGTGGGGTCCAGCCCACCCCGAGATCGGGGTCTGATCTTGGAGGAGGGTCACACCACCCAACCTCGGCTTTCTCTCTGCCTGTTGCAGGGCAGAGTACCCCAACAGCAACCTGGTGCCCAGCTACATCCCCGTCTTCTCGGATGGGTGGCTGCCCCCTCCGATGAGACAGGTACAGCACCGGAGAGGACACAGCGACCCCAGAACGTCCCATCACCTGCCTCAGTTTCCCCACCTCGCTCTCAACACCCGTCCCTCTCTCTCTCTGTCCCCCACAGTTCACGGTCACCGAACAGAGGGACAATCCCAACCAAGCGTAAGTTCTCCTGCTGAGGGCTGGGGCAGGATTCAGCCCCCGGCCGGATGCTCATGCCCCCCACCTCTCCTGCCCTGTCACCCCCCCATCTCTAGGTCCCAACTCTCCAGCCAGGCCCGAGTCCTGTACGAGTTTCAGGGCAGGAACCCACAGGAGCTGAGCATCAGGATGGGCGACACTGTGCAGGTAGAAACCAAGGGGTGCCCCCCGTGGGTGCTCCTGGGGAGGACGGGGTGCTGGGGTCCCCGAAGGGGGGGTGACAGCAGGGTGCCGCCCACCCCAGCCTTGTCAACACACCCTGTAGGTTCTGGACCAGCGGAGGAAGTGGTGGCTGGTGCAGGACAGCCGGGGACAGAAGGGCTACGTCCCCAGCAACGTGCTGGAGCCCCTGGGGCAGGGGCAGGGGGACATCGTCAGCCCGGTGGGTGTCCCCCCTTCCCTCCCCGCTCCAAACCCGCCCCCACCAGGAAGGGCTGGCAAAGGGGCTACTCCGCTGTCCCTTCCCCTTGTCCCTCCGCTCCAGGACAGCCCCCCCAACCTGCTGCCCAGCTCCTCACCAGCAGAGGTGACGGCCTGGCTGAAGGACAAGGGCTTCTCGAGGATGTGAGTGGACCCCTTGAGCACCCCCCCCAAACCCGTGAGGCTCCTTTTTTTGGGGTGGGCCAAGCCCTGCTCACCCCTTCCTGTTCGTTGGTCCGCAGCACGGTGCGGTGTCTCGGGGTGCTGACGGGGCAGCAGCTCCTGCAGATGAGCCCAGCAGAGCTTCAGGACGTCTGTCCCGAGGAGTGGCGGCGGGTCCTCTTCAAGCTCTCCCCCATCAGGACATCCATGGGGGTGAGGGACCCCCCACACACACCCCCCATGCCCCCACCCAGGGGCTCCCACCCACACCGCTTCTCCCACCCCCTTCTCTGCAGATGGGTCCCAGCGATTGAGCCACCGAGGCCACCACGTCCCCCGCTGTCCCCACCATGAGCCACCCAGGATGGAGCACCTCGGGTGCTGCAGGATCCAGGGTGGGGGGGACACCCCCCACCCCACCTGCCCCCTCCCCAAAAGGGAAAGCCACTCCTTGGGGGCTAGGGGACATGAGCCCCCTGAAGACACCGGTGACGCTGGGACCCCCCCACCGCGTCGGAGGGCTCTTGGGGACAGCCCCCATGGAGATGTGCTGCCAGACCCCCCCACCCCACACTGTCGTGGGGAAGTGGGGGGGCAGGCAGCCCCCTCGGGGGACACCCTGACATGTATATGTACCCCCCAAGGTGTAAAGCGACTGCTGTGGAAAATAAAGTGTGACAGCACCGGGGTCTGCAGGGTGGGGACACCCCTCGGTCCCTGTGTGATGTGTGACCCACCCTGGGGGCGGGGGGGAGGTGGGCAGGGAGGGTGACATGGTGTGCCAGTGCTACCCCCCCCACAGTGGGGACTTGCCCAAGGGGCACCTCTGGGTCCCCATCCTGGGGAACCCCACCCATGTGTGGAGCAGGGCCCGCAGTGAGGGACCCAGGGGACAGGGTGACCCCCCCAAACACCAGCCATGCCAAGGCAGGCGGGGGGGGGACTGCCCATTCTGCCCCCCACTCACCCCCAGCCCACCCCCCAATGGGTGGGGGCAAACCCAGCCCCTCCCACCCCATGCCACCACTCAAGGTGCCACATCTGAAGCACTTTATTGCGTTGAGGGGCTTCGTGCCAGCAGTGCCCACCCCACCCCACGGTGAAGGGTGCGGGGGGGGCTGTCAGGTCAGGTCAGGAACCCCCCCCAGCTACTCCCCCCCACCCCGCTGAGCCCTCTACTCCTTCTTGTTGCCCCACTTGGCCATCTTGTTGTTGATGGGCATCTTCTGGAAACGGCTGGACTTCATGTAGGCAGCCACCTTCTCCAGGGCCTGCGGGTACACGGGGAGCATCGGGGACCCATCCCACCGGAGGACCCCCCACCACCACCACGGGGTGCCCTCAGGGGCTGGGGTCCTTCCCCAGGATGTGGGGGGAGTGGTCCAGCTCACCCCAAAGCGGTCCATGAAGTCCTTGAGGTTCTTGAAGGGCTCCAGGCACTTGGGCTCGAAGATGCGGTTCTGCTCCAGCACGTCGAACATGAGGAAGTCCACGAAGGTGAGCTGGGGAGGGGGACACGGTGAGGGCCAGGGGGGGATAAACCCCCTCCCCAGCCCCCATCACTGTCCTGCTGGTACCTTCTCCCCCGCAAACCACTTTCTGTCTCCCAAGAAGTTGGAGAAGAGCTTCAGCTTCCCCGGGAGCTGCTCTAGGTAGCCTGGCTTCAGCTTCTCCTGCAAGAGGAAGGGGTGGAGAGAGTGAGGAGGGGCACCCTGGTCCCCCGACCCCAGGGGACAGCACCGTCCCCACTCAGGGTCCCCAGGCCTGATGCACCCCAGAACGGATTCCAGCGTGGGTTTGGCCACCTGACCCCACAGCCCGGGGACACTCACGAAGTCGGGGTTGTAGCAGACCATCACCAGGCTCATGCGGAAATCCATGATCTGGTTCTCCAGCATGTCCACGCGGAGGATCTCCTCCTCCGTGTCACCGCCTGCAGGATGGGGAGATGTCAGGGCTGGCAGGGTGAGCCCCAGCTCAACCAAACCTCAAGCCCATCCCTACTCCAAGCCCAACTCTGTTCCAAACCCAAACCCCAATAACTCCAAGCCCAACCCTAAACCATGACCAAGCCCAACCCAACTCCAAGGCCAACCCCAATCCAACTTCAGCCCAAGCCCAACCCTACTCCAACCCCAAGTCCAACCCATCTCCAAGCCCAACCCCAACCCCAACCCCACCCCGCCGGAGCCCCCCCAGCACTCACACATCTTGTGCTTGCGGGCGATGTAGCGCATGATGGCGTTGCTCTGCGTCAGCTTGGTGGAGCCGTCGATGAAGTAAGGGAGCTGGAGGGGACATCAGGGCCGTGGGGCCACCAGAGCACCCACCCCCCACGACCACACCCCCGCCGCCCCCGGCTCAGGCCACCTACATTGGGGAAGTCCAGCCCCAGCTTCTCCTTCTCGTTGATCCATTGGCTCTTGTCGTAGTCAGGAGCTGGAAGAAGGGGCGGGGGGACGGGTGTTCGGTGACGCCGTGTCCCCCTCCCAAAAGCCAGCCAGCTTGAGGGTGGCTTGGGGACGCCCCAGGACCCCCCTCACCTTCCCCGCAGCTGTAGAGCTTGTCCTCGTAGGGGGTCTCCGTGTACTCCAGGAGCAGGCGGATGGCGTGGGCGAGCTGGGGGGTGCAGGGATCAGTGAGACCCCCCCCACCCCCCTGCCATGGGGAAACTGAGGCACGGAGGAGGACAAACTGTACTCCGCCCCCACCCCAGTATCTCCAGCCACCCCCCCCACGCCCTCCCCGCAGGCACGGGGGACCCCACAACCACCTGGGTGCCCCCAAAAGCAACACCCCCCCCCAAGGAACCCCCGTACCCCCCCCAAGAGCAAGGGGACACCCATAACGCCCCCCCCCAAATGCAGGGGGACCCCCGCAGCCCCCCGCCCCTCCAAGACCCCCCAAGAACAGCGTTACCTCCACAGTCGCCCCCGCCCGCAACCCCAAGGGGACCCAAAGGGCCCCCCGATATGAACAACGGGACCCCCGCACCCCCCCCCCCACGGGCCAAAGGGACTCCTACACCACCCCCCCCCCGCCCCAGGAGCAGGGGGACCCCGATGGGGGGGGTAGTGACGACGGGGGGGGGTCAGGCCGCTGCACACACCCCCCCCCCCAGAGGGACCCGACCCGACCCCCCCCCCCTCCGCCGCGCACTCACGCCGCGAATGTCCCAGTAGCCCAAGACCGCCATGGCCGCGCGCGCCGACGGCCCTGTGCGCGCCCGCGCCCCCGCCCCGCGCCGCTGCGCGTGATGCCCCCCGCGGCGGCCCCGCCCCGCCCCTTCCGAGGGCGCGGGGCTTAACGGGGGGAGCTCTTAAAGGGACACAGGCCTGGATGAGGCTGGTGGGGGGCGTATGGAGGGGCTCTGTTTGGGGTTTGCATTCCGCGCCCCCCCCCCCCCCCCGTCCGGGGGGATCACGGGGGTCCCCAGTGTGTGTGGGAGCCCTGTTATGCTGGGGGGTGCGGGACCCCCCCACTTGAAACCCCTCCGTGTGCCCCTCCTTGTCCTGGGAAGGGCAGGACCGCCTTGTCGGGGGGGGGGGTTATGAGGCCTCCTTTGCACCCCCCCGGCTGTATGTGGTCCCCTTTACCTTGGGGGGTGGATCCTGCCGTGCAGCCCCCCCCCCCCCCCCGAACTGCATGGGGGTCCCCAGGCTGCATAGGGACCCCCTTACCCTGGGGCGGGGCCACGGGTGCTTCTGTGACCCCCCCCATCAAGCTGCATGGGGGTCCCCCCCTTTCAGCCCCCTCCATGGGGGTCTCATCGTCATGGGGGGGGGGGGCATGGGCCCCCCTTGGACCTCATAGTCTCCCATAGCCCCCTCCCCTGTTACCCACCCCCACAAAATGGGGGGGGGTCCCCGCACCCCCGCGGTCCCACGGCGGCTCGAAGCACCCCACAAGCAGCCGGTCCAGGGGGCAGCGCCCGCCCCCTCGATTTATTCTGCAGGGGATGGGGCTGGGGGGGGTGCGGGGGGGGGTCCGGGGGGGTCACTCCTTGGTGTTGCACCACTTCGCCGTGCGCCAGAAGATGGGGGTCTTCATGAAGCGCCCCGAGCGCATGTAGGCTGCGACCTTGTCCAGCGCCTGGGGACGGGGACACCGCGGGTCGGGGTGGGATGGGGACACCGGGGGGGTCCGGGTGGGATCGGGACATCGGTGGGGTCGGGGTAGGATGGAGACACCACGTGTCAGGGTGGGACGGGAACACCGGGGGGTCGGGCTGGGACGGGGACACCGGGGGGGTCCAGGTGGGATGGGGACATCGGGGGGGTCCGGGTGGGACGGGGACACCGGGGGGGTCGGGACAGGAATGGGGACATCGGGGGTCAGGTTGAGGATGGGGACACCGGGGGTTCGGGATGGGGACACCGGGGGGTCGGGGCAGGAATGGGGACAACGGCGGTCAGAATGGGGACAGGGACACCAGGGGAGTCGGGACAGGGATGGGGACAGCGGGGTGTTGGGGACAGGGACACTGGGGTGTTCGGATGGAGATGGGGACATCGGGGCATCGGGGCATGGGGACAGGTAACTGGGGTGGCAGGGATGGGGACACCAGGGTGCCGGGAACGGGGACACTGGTGATTCGAGGATGAGGACGGGCAGACTGAGGTGTCAGGGATGGGAATGGGGACACCGGGGTGTCGGGATGGGGATGGGGACACGGGGGTCCCGAGAACGGGGTGGCGGGTGCCCCCGCTGTCCCCACGTCCCCTCACCTCGAAGCGCTGCAGGAACTGGGCCAGGTTGCCCTGCAGCTCGGGGCACTCGGGCACGAACATGCGCTGCTGGTCCAGCACGTCATACGCCAGGAAGTCCACGAAGGTCAGCTGCGGGGGCGGGGCAGAGGGGGTCAGCACCCCTCCAGGGACCCCCCACCCCAACACCCCCCCACCCAGCACCCCCCCACTCACCTTCTCCCCCGCAAACCACTGCCGGGAGCCCAGGAACCGCGACAGCTCCCGCAGCTTCCCCGGCAGCTGCTCCAGGTACGCCGGCTTCAGCTTCTCCTACACGGGGCGGGGGGGGGATGCACAGAGCTGGGACCCCCCCCAGCACCCAGCGGCATCACCCCCCGACCACAGCCAGCAAGGTGTACCCCCCGTGGCTTGGCTCCCCTTATCCCCATGTCCCCAGGGGGGTTGGGGACAAGACCCCCAGGGTGAGGAGGTGGTGGTGGTCGTGGGGGGGGGTGGTCCATCCCCTTGTGCCCCCCCCCCCCACCATGGGGGCTACTCACGAAGTCGGGGTTGTAGCACAGGCGGGCGAAGTTCATCCGCAGGTCCATGAGCTGGTTCTCCAGCAGGTCCACGCGCCGCTTCTCCTCCTCCGTCTCACCCACTGCGGGAGCGAGGGGAGATATCAGCCCCCCCATCCCTCACCCTAGGGACCCCCCCACCTTGGTGCTGGGACACCCCCCCCCATCCCTCACCCATGTTGTGCTTGCGGGCGATGTAGCGCAGGATGGCATTGCTCTGCGTCAGCTTGGTGGTGCCGTCGATGAGATAGGGTAGCTGGGGGGGGACACACACAATAGTGCCATGGGGAGGGGGGGTCACCCCTAGTGCCCCCCCGTTGCCCATCCATCACCTACATTGGGGAAATCGAGGCCCAGTTTCTCCTTCTCATTTGTCCAGTCGCTGGGGTCGAAGTCAGGAGCTGGAGGAGGTGGGGGGTGCAGAGATGTGTGTGGGGGGGGTGTCCCCTGGACCCCCTTCCCTGCTCCTCCCACCCACCACAAATTCATGGACGGGCGGAGAGTGCAGTGTGGGGGTCCCTGCTCTGCCCCAGGAGCAGCCACGTGTCCCCCCCCACCCCCATCACCCTCCCTGGGCAGATAAGGGAGGACATTGAGCTGGGACGAAGGTCCGGGGGGGGGGGGGGGGGCAGGCAGAGGTGCCCCCCCCGCCTGGCAGGAGGAGGGTGGGGTGGGTGAAGAAATAGGGAGTTTCTGCTCCCCCGGGGGGTTCTGATGCATCATGAAGTGGGGTGGGGGGGTCACAGACATGGGGGGGTCACAGATATGGGGAGGGCACCCCGGTTGCCCCCCTCACCTGGGCCGGGGCGGTACAGCCTCTCCTGGTAGGGGGTCTCCGTGTACTCCAGCAGCAGGCGGATGGCGTGGGCCAGCTGGGGGACACAGCGCCCACCTCCAGCACCCACCTCAGCACCCACCTCAGCACCCACCTCCAGCACCCACCTCAGCACCCCCGTCCAGCACCCACCTCAGCACCCACCTCAGCACCCACTTCCAGCACCCACCTCAGCACCCACCTCCAGCACCCACCTCAGCACCCACCTCAGCACCCACTTCCAGCACCCACCTCAGCACCCACCTCCAGCACCCACCTCAGCACCCACCTCCAGCACCCCCCTCCAGCACCCACCTCAGCGCCCACCTCCAGCATCCACCTCAGCACCCCCGTCCAGCACCCACCTCAGCACCCACCTCAGCACCCACCAACACCCTGCTGCACTCCTCACCCCACGCCCCCCCACACCGTGGGCACCTCTATCCATCCCCCCAGCAAGGCACTGCCACCCCCCCACCACCCCCCACTCACCCCACGGATGTCCCAGTAGCCCAGTGTAACCACCATGGTGCCACCCAACTCCGACGACACCGACTGACACCGACCGGGACCCGGACGTGGCTGAGTCCCACGCCAGCACCCTCCCCTCTCCACGTGACTGGGTGCCGGCTGGGTGCCAGGGCATCCCGCCAGCGTGGGGCCAACGCCAGGGCTGCCACGCAGGACCCACCCCCTGGCCCCCTCCGTGCTTTAGGGACCCCCCAGCCCCAAAGCCAAGCCATGGTGGGGCAGACACACCACCCCATGGCAGCAATTTGGGGGGCACCCTCTTGCTGCCTCAGTTTCCCTCTGGAAAATACCCCCCCCACCTCAATAACCCCCCTCCAACTCTTAAATTCAACTATTTTACTTAAATACTTTATTTTTCATGCTTGGTTGTTTTGTTTTGGTTTTTTTTTTAAGTTTTCCGGGGGTTTTTTCATCATGTTTTCAGAGACCATCAGCCATGGGCTCCGGACCGTGGAGGGGGGAGGCAGGACCGGGACGTGGGGGGACGGGGTAACGCCCCAGCGGGCCCGATCCGGGCCACCAACAGCTCCTGGGAGTGCTGGGGACGGGGACGCGCATCACCCTGGTCCTTCCCTAGGGAGCATCCATCCTCCACCCGGTCCCCTCCAGCCAGCACCCCGTGTCCCCCGATGTGGCACGTCTGTGGGAGGGTGCACGAGGAGCTTGGGGGGGCGGCAGGCCCAGGTTTGGGTCCCGAGGGTGCTGCTTGGCTTTGTCCCCATGTCCCCGCGGGGTGAGAAAGTGGACGGAGAAAGTGTCCCCACGCGTGGCACCGATGTCCCCCACCCTGTCACCGCGTCCCGAGCCCGGGAGGTGAAGCCAGGACCCCTCAGCGGTGCCCGCACCCATGTCATCTCCCGTGTCCCTGTGCCACCAAGCCCGTCACGGACCAACCCAGCGAGGAGACACCAGTTAAAATAAAAAAACAACAAAAAAAGGCCAACCCCCCCCCCAAAAAAACGGAGCGAACCCAGCAAACCCCCCTCGTGGTGGCACTGCTGGGGACAGCAGCGGGGAGCGTCCCCTTCCCAGGGCGGGAGGTAGCAGGAGCGGGGGACGGCAGCGAAGCCCTGGAGAGATGCGGGGTAACGGAGGTGGGGGGGGGGTCCCCGGGGTAGGGGGGCAGTCAGCGGGTGCCCAGGGTGGAGGTGATGGTGAGGGCGTCCTCCTCCTGGATGGTCTCCAGCTCGGCGCTCTGCACCGCCTGCGTGATGAGCGTCAGCTCCTGGCACAGCGTCTCGTAGCGGTAGCTCACGCGGATGTCGGGGACGTTGGTGCGCCGGATGTCGTTGCCCTCCGGACCCTCCTTCAAGTAGTGAGGACCCAGCCAGTAGCTCTTCACCTGGCCAGAAGAACACGGAGAAGCTCCCGCAGCTGCTTTGCACCTCTGGGTGCCGCCAGCGCCCGCCGCAGGGTGCTCCGGGGGGGTGTCCCGCCGCGTTACCTTGTGGGAGAAGCCGCTCATGAGGACGCTGTTGCGGGCCAGCTCGCACATGTCGCAGGAGCTGAGCTTCCAGACCTGGGTGGCGATGCTGTACTCCTCCATCAGCGGTTCCTAGGGGTAGGTCCAGCCTCAGCACCCACCCGTGGGCCACCTCCGAGAGAGGATGGGGGTCCCCAGCTTCTCCCACCCTCCCTGGGCCATCAGCGTCCTCTGGAGCCCATTGGCGTTGCCTTGCTCCTGGCCACCACCAACCCTGGCCCATCACCGGGGCTTGGCTGGTGGCCACCCTGTAGCTATTTTTGGGGGGGTGGGTGGCCTGTGCCATTGCCCCCCACCCGCTCACCTTGGTGAAGTGGAACTGCAGGGGGTCGTCGGTGGAGAGGGAGACCATGAGCCCCCGCGAGAGGTACTCGGGCAGGGGGTTGCGGTGGTAGCTGAGGA
The DNA here is from genome assembly GCA_009769605.1 of Bucorvus abyssinicus. Lineage (NCBI taxonomy): Eukaryota > Metazoa > Chordata > Aves > Bucerotiformes > Bucorvidae > Bucorvus > Bucorvus abyssinicus. The sequence continues at coordinate 4,476,797 of CM020055.1, forward strand.
AGAGGCTGTTGTTGCTCAGCGGGGACATGGCGATGCCGATCTGCGCCAGGTAGTAGAGGTACTGCAGGACAGGGGCCTGGAGGGGGACAGCGAGGTGAGGGGGGGTCTCCGCCGCACACCCGGGCGCCCACGGGCACCCCCGCTCACCTTGCGCAGCAGCAAACCATGAGAGATGTTCTCCGAGACCATGAAGCCCGAGACGAGGTGATGGATGGGCCCGGCCTCGCCGCAGTGCGGGCGCAGGACGAAGGTGTGGAAGCCTCTCTTCCTGGAACATGGGGCTGGCCATCATCACCTGGCCCCCCCAGAGCCCCCCCAAGGGACGGGTGGGGGAGCCAGGGACCTCGAGGTGTCCTTACCGTCGGAGGTGGTTGAGGACCGTCATGTTGGCGTACATGTAGTACAGGTAGTAGGAGTAGGGTGGGTTGTCCTCCTCCACCCAGTTGCCCGGCAAGGGGCTGTCCAGGTTGAAGATGTGATGCTCCGGTTTGGATTCGTCGTCCACGCTGTCGAAGCCATCCACCTGTGGGAGAGGCAACCCCAGCGTGGAATGGTCAACCCGCCAGCAGGAGATCTTCTGGAGTCCAGGCTGGGGGTTGTGGGTGTCACCAGTGTCCCCCCAGGACCAGGGCATGGTGCTCACGTGCTCCAGGAAGAGGTGCAGCTCCGGGTGCTGGGCGGGGTGGATGGTGGCCTCGTAGAGGGGCAGGAAGATGTTCTCCAGCATCTCCTGGAAGTTGGCCAACTGCTTCTTCGTCCGGTAGACATCGCTGCAGGAGGACAGACCCCGCTCAGAGCTGGCTGTCCCATCCCACCCTACCCGGCACACGGTTCCCCTTGAGGGGGTCTCCCCCCCAGTTACTCACAAGAGCCGGGGCACCTGCACGAGCCAGCGGACGTTGTTGGAGTGGACACGGTGGTTGACAGCCCAGCGGGCCAGCTTGTCCCACTCGTCCCGGGAGCGGCCGTAGATGGAGAGCCGCAGCTCAGCGTTCTGGTACTTGCTCTCCTCCAGGTCGGACATCACCTCCTGCCCGGGGTGCGGGGGGCAAGCGTCACCCCTCAGGCACTGGGAATGTGGGCGGCACGGGAGGGAGGGAGATGTGGAGGGTCACCCATCAGGGCCACTCACCTTGATGATGTGGGCAAAGTACTTCCCCGAGATGCGGTTGTCCGTCTTGATGAAGATCTCCCGCAGGATGGACTCGCCGATGGGGTTGTACTTGGCGTTGAACTTGTCGAAGCGGTGGAAGGTGTTGCGGTCCTGGCAGGGGAACACGGTGTGAGCCCAGACTCCTCGTCACCCTGGAGCCACCACAACGTCCCTGTGCAGAGCCCCCGGCATTCCCCACCCTGGGACAACCCCTGGAGAAGATCCCCCACCCCGGCGAGAGATGGGCTGACGGCCCAGCTCATCTCCAGGAGTTGGGGGTGTCCCCCGTACCGCGTGGACATCCAGCGTGTCCACACTTAGGTCGTAGGCAGTGAGGTTCATCGTCTCAAAGACCTCCTTGAGCGTCTGCTCCTTGCCCTTCTCCACATGGACAATTTCGTCCAGATGCTTCTTCATGGCCCGTTTGATGAAGCGCAGGAGATGCTTCTGGTTCATGCAGGACGAGGCATGGATGTGGGTGTCCACCTGCACGGCCAGAAGTGATGCTCAGCCCTGAGAACATCCAAGTGCTCCCTGGTCAAGCCAGGACCACCCCTGCGACCCGGCGGGCACCTTGCGGATGTTGTAGAAGTCCCGGTGGGGCACCTTCTTCTGGGCTGCCAGCTCCTTCATCTCGTTGAGCAGCACGTGCATCTGGAACTTGGAGCTCAGGTACTGCAACCGGCGGTAGCAGAAGGATTTGCTGCCCGAGGCAGGGAGGGGGGACGTCAGTTTAGGGGAGAGGAGGGAGCACATCCAGCCCCAAAAGGCTGGTGCCCACCAGGATGAGGGGCTGCAGCTCTGGACTCTTGGACCCCCCATCCTTGAGCATGATGACCATGAACAAGGATGAACGCATAGACATAGAAGCTGCACCAGTACCACGTGTCACAGCCACCACCGTGTCCTCTGGTGCTGTCTCCAAGGTTCTGTCTCCCCCAAGACACCCCCATGGTGTGACAACCCCCAAGACACCCCCGTGGTGGGACGCTTCTCCTTACATGGGCCCGTTGATGATCAAAGCCATGAGGAAATTCATGTCAGCAATGAACTCCTGCAGGTCGGGGTACGGCAGGTCCAGCTCCGTGCTCCTGAGGCGGGGTGGACAGAGGTGGGTCACGCGCGGGGACACTCCACTCTCCACCCACCCACCAGAGGCCCCCCGGCAAACTCATCCCCCCGGTGAGCGGTGGCTACCCTGACGACTCACTTGTCGGTGAGGTCCTGCTTGGTGTAGACGTGCACCACACCATTCACCATCTTCAACCCGAAGCCCAGATCGGCCGGCATGGTCTGGGGGTCCCACGTCTCGTAGGGGTGCTGCTCCGTGAACGGGGGGTGCACAGGGGCATCTGCGGCCGGGAGACACCCAACGAGACGTTCGTCATCAGATGGCTCCTCCAGCGCCCCATCCCAGCATCAAGAACCCACCCCAGCCCGTGCTCACCGGCGGCCACAGGGGTCTCGGGCACCTCCTCATAACCGCGGGTCTCCAGGGGTTTCTCGGAGAGCTCCTGGAGGTAGCGGGCGGTGGTTTTGCAGAAGCTCTGCAGCGACAGCCCCATGTACTTCTCCCGAAGGAACAGGGCCTTCACCACGCTCTTGGCTGCGTCCAGAAGGTCCGTGAAGGGCACCTGGGGAGGAGGCCACCGAAATAAACCAGCGCCAAGGTGGAGGTGGACACCCTGAAGGCGCTGGCCCGGCTGCAGTGGGTTGGGGGGGCTCACCCCACACTTCTCCTCCCCGGAGATGGTGACCCGCTGGAACTCCCGCTCCAGCAGCGCCTCCCGCTCCTTGGGGACATGGTCCACCAGGTCCTCGTTCTGCTCCTTGAAGAGCCTGTGGGTACAGACAGTGGCTGGTGACACGGTGACACGGTCTGTCCCCATCTCTGTGTCCCCCCCACCCCAGGGAGCAGCACCCGCCCCAGGGACCGTGTCCAGCCCTGGGGTGGCAGGAGCGTGACGTTGTCCCCAAGGATGCCACCAGTAGGTCTGGGCAGCTGGGTGCCAGCCACGTCGCTGGTGGCGGTGGCATTGTCCCCCCACCCCAGACACACCCCCCAGCCCCACACGAGCACAACGAAACGTGGCGGGGGGCGGGGGGCGGACAGAGAACGAAATAACTCGTGACAGAGACGACCCTCAAGCGGAGACAGGAGGGAGGAGGACACGCAGCATCGGAGGTGACAGGGTCCTGGGACCCCTCAGCTCACCCCAAAGCCCCACCCCTACCCCCCTCTGATGGGTGCATTAACCCCTTCAGTGCCAGTGAGGGCGGCTTGGGAGGGGGACTTCTGGCCTCTGTATTTGGGGGGGGCTGGGTCAGAGTGGGGTTGGGGGGTGGTCCCCAATATCCACCCCCTCCCCGTGTCCCCGGCCGGTGACACCAAGCCGGACACTCACTGTAAGTCCGTGGCACTGTCAATTTTCAAGAAGTCCTGTTTGGCTCTGAGCAAAATGTCGGGCTCGAGTCTGGGGACAAGCAGCAGCGGCGAGGTGGGGGTCGGGGGGGGGACAGCCAGGACAAGGAGGGGGGGAGAAAACACCCCGTTAATGTCACAAACAACCAGAACTACACAGAAACAACTGCCAAAAGGGGGGACACCAAGCGTGACACCCACGGGAGAGAGGACACAGAGCTGGCACAGAGGACCTTCCCGCCCTCGGGGGCACCCAGGGTGGTGGCACATCCCCCACCCCGTGATGGTGAGGGGGGGACACGGGGGACTTACTTGACGTCCTGGCTGATCTGGCGCTCGAGGCGCTGCCGCCGCTCCTCAAGCTGCTCGATGGGGCTCTCCTCGGGGAACTCGTAGGGCGCCGAGCGCATCTCGCTCTCGGCCAGTGAGCGGCAGAACAGCTCCTGCCCGGGGCATCCCCGTCACGAGCTCAGCCCGGTCTCAGCCCAGGGCATCCCCGTCACAAGCTGAGCCCGGCCTCAGCCCGTGGCCTCAGCCGTGGTGGGGGAGAGGATGGGAGGGGGAGGGATGGAGGTGGGACCCCCACACACACCCCACCCCCTCCCTGAGACCTGGGGAACTCGGTGCACGGGACCCACCTCAGCGATCTCCTTGTACTTGCCGTCCATGGAGGTGCGCAGGTCCACGGGGAAATGCTTCAGGCAGTGAGGGGTCCCCGGCAGCGAACGCGCCGACTGCAGGGGCCGGGAGCTCAGCCCACCCCGCAGCTCTGCGGACACCAGCACGGCCTGAGCTGGGGGGGCCCTGACCCCCCTCCCGGGCAGGAAGGGGTTAATTAGCCCCCTAGGGAACTGGGATCCGGGTCCCCCACAGTGGCGATGGGGAAACTGAGGCAGCTCAAGGGCAGGAGGGTCCCCACCCGCCCCGTCCCGCTCAGTGCCCCATGACAGGGGGGTGATGAGCCAGCAGCGTTAGTGAATGAGGGGCTCGGGGATGGGGGCCAGGACCCCCCTGGCATGGGGGGGACACACACGCTCGAGTCCCCCCCATCACCCTCCCCTTCTCTCAGCCAAGCTGCTCCATCCAGCTCCCAGCCCTCTCCCTCTGGCTGCCCCCCCCAACTCCAGCGCTGCCCACCCCACCCCATCCCCAGTAAGAGCCCCCCACCCACCTGGCACAGCTTTGGGCATGAACTCCCCACCCCAAGATAAGCCCCCATAGCGCATCCTCCCCACATCACCGGAATGGTGACCGTTGCCAAGGTCTGAGGTGGGGAAACTGAGGCACGAGCAGCCAGGCAGGGGGGGTGTCACTGCCCGGCACCCCCGTGCACACGGAGCCACCCTCTCCCCTGCCTCAGTTTCCCCACCACACAGGTACCTGTGAGTGCCCACCCGCGGTGGGGGCCCACCTTCGCCCAGCAGCGGTCACAGTCGGTGACACCGTGGCAGGGCTGGTGCCGCTGTCACCCAGGGCAGGGATGGCACCGGTGCCACCCGGCATGTGCCCGGCTGCGTCACCCAGGGCACGCCTGGTACGAGGACACCCAGGGTGCCTCGTGCCACCCCCCCCGGGACACGACCACCACCGTGTGCCACCCACAGCAGCCCTGGCAGCACCCCGAGACCCCACCAGCAGCACCAGCCAGGTGCCACCCCCGAGGTGCCACCTCGCCCCCTCCTTGTCACCATCACCTCGTGCCACCAAACCCCCACGAGCACCCAGTGCCCCGCGACCACCACAGGATGACGCGTGACGCCCCCCACCCCGTCCCACCCAGCACCCAGAACCCCCTCCCACCCTCGCGGGGGTCCCACCCCCCCGAACCCTCCTCCTCCTCCTCAGCGCGCAGCACCCGCTGCGCCACCGCCCCGCCGCAGAGCCCCCCCCAGCTGCGGGGGCGGGGGGGGGGAGACCCAGGACACCTCAACCCCCCCATCACCACGGGGGTGGCCACGCCAACGCGACACCCCGCCCCCCAGCACCCCCATCAAGACACTCCCCCCCGCAGCATCGCGCCCCCCCCCCCGGGTCTGGACCACCCCGTGGGCTGCGGGGGTTGGAGGAGGGGGGAGGCTCAGCCCCAGCGTGTCGGTGCGGGGCGGGGGGGGGGGGTGTGGGTGGGTGGTGAGGGGGGGGCGCTCACCTGTGGGGCCGGGGGTCTGCAGGCTGCCCCGCTTCTTGAAGGGGTGGCTAGGGGGGGCGGCCGAGGACATGGCGGCTCCGGGGGCGGCGGTGGCGCGGGGGGGGGGGGGGCCGGGGGGGCGGTAGTGGGGGGGGCGGGGTCCCGGGGTCCCCGTCGGGGACTCTTACGGCAGCGGGGCGGCGGGTGGCGATGGCCGCCGCTCCCTCCCCTGGTTGATGATTGATGCAGGAAACCCGGGGCTGGACCAAAGTCCCCGGCGGAGCCCGGCCGGAAGCCGGGCGAGGAAGAGGATGGGGCGGGCGGAGGATGTGGGCGAGGAGGAGGAGGAGGAGGAGGAAGGTTGTCGGAGCAACCGGCGCTGTTGCGGGGCTGGGCGGGGAGGGGCTCACCCCGACGTGGGTGCTGGGCGCCCGGGGCTGAGTCGTGTCCCCACCCCTCGGTGGGCGGCCACACACCCCCCCGGCAGGCTTCGGACCCCCGCCCCAAGAGGGGGTGACCCCCCCCCCGAGAGATGGGGTCGGACCCCCCCCCCCCAAATGGCAGCGGCACCTCGAACAACACGGTGCCGCCCCCCGAGGGGGGCGTTGTGCCCCCCCCCCCCCAAGACGGGGTGTCACAGTCGTGAGACCCCCCCCGCAGAGATGGGCACCAGCCCCGTCGAGGTTGGAGTATCCCCCTCCCCAGCTCCGTGCCCCCCCGCTGGGCACTGCCACCCCCCCATCAGTCACCCGCCCCCCCGGGACCACCTCAGGACCCCCCCAAGACCGTCACCCCCCATCAGACACTGTACCCTAATAAAAGACCCCAAAATGGGGCAGCACCCCCTCTAAGATGAGCATCCCCCCCCTCGGAGGACCACACCCCAAAAGAGGGGACACGCTGTCACCTGCAAGGGGGGGGGGCTGGGTGTCCTCAGCACCCACTGGTAACCCCCCACCCCAGACCCCCCGCAGCGATCCCCGCCTGTCGCTTACCTGGGCCGGGGGCTCTGGGTGCGGGTTTGGGTCGGTGCGGGTTTGGGTGGGGGCAGGTTTAGGTGGGTGCGGGTTTGGTGGGTGCGGGGGGGGGGGTACGGGCTGTGTCCCCCCGAGCCCCCAGCCGAGTCCCCGGCCCCAGCGGCGCAGCCGGGGGGGTATTTTCAGCCGCCGCCGGAGCGGAGGGAACGCCACCCCCGATGTCCTCCCTCCCGCCGTGTCCCCCAGCCCGTCCCGCTGTCCCACGGACAGGGACAGGAACAGGGACAGGGACAGGACACCGAGGTGACGCCACCCATCAAGGGCCACCTCGGAGCCAGGCTGGGGGGGGGGGGACCACAGCCTTGGGGGGGGACACACGGCGACAGCGGGGACCCCCAGCCTGGGCTCTGGGTGAACCGTCTCCCCCCGTGACACGGGGGGGTGTTGGCATTTTAATTGGACCCCCTTCGTTAGCGTCAAGTTCATTAGCGGCTCAGAAGGGGCTTTGTGTGGCGGGGACAGCGGGGACAGCGGGGACAGCCTGTCCCCGGGCCACCGCGGCTGGCGGGGGGCGCGGGGGGACACGGGCCGGCTGGGGTGGTGGGACACCAGTAAGGGAGCAGGAAGACCCCGGTGAGGTGCGGGGGTCTAGGGCCAACCCCAGCACCGGGAGCTGCAGCACCCCTGGGAACACCCAGCGCCATGACCGGGCTGGGGGTCCCGACACCCCACCACTGCGGTGACACCCCCCACCCCAAATCAGCCCTGGCAGGGCCGGGGTGGGGGGGCACCCACCTGCCCCTCCAGGGGGTGTGGGCGACCCTGTGGTCCTGCTGGGGTGGGGCAGGGGGTGCTGAGCCCGAGGGGAGGAGGAGGAGGAGGAGGAGGAGGAGGAGGAGGAGGAGGAGGAGGAGGAGGAGGAGGAGGAGGAGGAGGAGGAGGAGGAGGAGGAAGGCTGAGCACAGGATCCCATTAAAGAGCTTAGGCAGCAGGAGGGCGAGGGGCAGCACCCAGCAGGGCAGGATTAGGGGGGGCCTCGTTACCCACCGGGGTAATTAACTCCCTTTCTCCCATCGGAGGAATCCCCCAGTGCCACCCCTCATGCTGCCACCCCCCAGGGACCCCCCAGCACCCACTTTGGTGGGGGGTGATGGTGACACGCAAGCAGGGGGTTAAGTCCAACGCCAACCCAACCCATGGCGGGGACACAGCGGGGCGGGGGGGGCACACAGTGGATGCCCCAAACCCACGTACCCACCCTGTGCCATGGTGGGGGGACACGGGGTGTCCCCGTCCCTCACTCCCCATGGGCAGGGGGTGTCGCGGCGCCCACCCCCCCTTACGTAAACCCCCTGCCCACCTCCCCGGGATGCTCCATTTTATTTATTTTTTTTTTCCCCCCTCCCGAGCCCTAATCTTTGCCATCTTGGGCTAATTGGATTTCCTGGGTCACATGGCGAGATAAAAACCCCCCAAATCCCACGGCCCAAAAAAATCGGGTTATCCATGGGGAATTAACGGAGAGAGCGGGGGGCAGCCAGCCCGCAAGGACCCGCCGAGCTCTGCCTGCCGCCGGGCAAACCCCGACCCCTTTCGAGCCTTTCGAGGCTCCTCTTTCTCTCCCCATCGCCCACCGCCCGCCCCTGGGGTGCGCGCGCCGTTCCCTGAGAAGAGCTGGAAGAGCCGGGGGACCTAGAGGAGCTCCTGGAGGAGTTAGAGGAGGAAGCCAAGGACATGGGGAGCGGGGCCAGCGCCGAGGACAAGGAGATGGCCAAGAGGTCCAAGGAGCTGGAGAAGAAGCTCCAGGAGGATGCCGATAAGGAGGCCAAGACGGTCAAGTTGCTCTTGCTTGGTAAGGGATGTCCCGGAGGGGACGTGGGGGACGTCCCCCGGTCCCTGCCCGGCACAGGGGATGCTGTTGAGGCTGGGGGGATGCTGGGGAGGGGCAGGGGGCAAAAGGAACTGGGGAGAGGGGAGGGGAACAGCTCCTCCGCCTTTCTTCACCCCCTTCGTTACCCCAACGAGCAGCCATCAGGTTGAGGTTGTCCCACCAGTTCCATGTCCCCCAGGGCTGGAAGAGCCAGGGGTGGCATCGGCTCTTGGCGGAGGCTAGATGGGTGGCAGGGGTGGAGGGGACAGCGTGGGGACAGGGGAGTGACCGGGACGCCAGATCCCACCTGGGCCAGGCTGCGGCATGTCCCAGGGGGGTCAACGAGACCCTGGGGAGCTCCTGTCACCAGCACCCCCAAACCTCACCGCTGGGCACAGGGCAGGAGGGGACAGTCTCTCAGGGGACCCCCTGCACCTCGCTCGGGCAGCAGGGTGACCCCAGGGGAGGCACTGGGGCCCCGCAGGGCAGGAGCCAGTGGCGGGGGCTTATCCAGGTGGGGGGGGCCGGGGTCAAGGCGATTAGCACCCTAATTCTAAGCGGCTTCCTGTGCTGCCCTAAGCCGCTTACGGCACCGAAGCCCTCGCTGGTGGCTCCCGTGGCGGGCGGGGGGCATGGGACCCCGGGGACCGGCATCCTGAGGGGTCCCCACCACCCTGGTGGGGCCCCAGGACGTGGTCTGGCACAAGGGGTGATGGGAGCGTGAGGATGATGATGGCACTGGTGGGCGCAGGCCAGGCTGGGTGTCCGTCCAGCCATGGGGGAGCACAGCGGAGGGACGGTGCCCATCACTGTGGCATCGGGGCTGTGGGTCCGTCCCGCCCTGACTAGCGCTAAGGTGTCCTCCCACCCTCTTCCAGGGGCTGGAGAGTCGGGCAAGAGCACCATCGTGAAGCAGATGAAGTGAGTATGGCCCGATGCACCCAGATTTGGGGGGGGGGAACACACCCACCAGGTTGAGCCCAACTCTTGGACAGGGGGTGGCAGGACCCCGGACACCCCCCCATGTCACGCTGGGGGTGGCACCCTGCTCATTCCCAGCGTGGGGTGATGCTGGGAGGGGAAGGGGGGGGCACCTTGGGGTGCTGGAGGTTCTGAGGCCGCTGTGTCCCCCCGCCAAGGATCATCCACCAAGATGGCTACACGCCTGAGGAGTGCATGGAGTTCAAGGCCATAATCTACGGCAACATCCTGCAGTCCATCTTGGCCATCATCCGCGCCATGTCCACGCTGGGCATCGACTACGCCGAGTCATCCCGCGCGGTCAGTCAGGGCGGGTGGTCCCGTCCCCCACACCCCTCCAAATCCACTGTGACATGGGGATGGGGTCCGTAATGCCAAAAGGTCCCTCTTGCAGGACGATGGGCGGCAGCTCTTCAACCTGGCCGACTCCATCGAGGAGGGGACGATGCCCCCCGAGCTGGTCGACTGCATCAAGAAGCTGTGGAAGGACGGAGGGGTGCAGGCGTGCTTCGACCGCGCCGCTGAGTACCAGCTGAACGACTCGGCCGCGTAGTGAGTGGGGGCACCGGCCGTGCTTGGGCGGGGGTCAGGGACACGCCTGGGGACCCCCCCGGCTGCTCATCGCTGCTTCCAGCCCTGTCTGGCAAAATCAATCCTCTCCCTGATGCTGGGAATAGCCTGGGGCCACCATCCTCAGTCCCACTGGTGACATCCTCCGTCCCACCAGTTACATCCTCCATCCCACCGGTGCTGGTGGGCTGGAGGCCCGCGCTGTCTCCTTCCCGATGTCCCTGCAGCCCCCCCAGGGATGGTGCTGCCTTGGAGTCCTGACGCTTGGCACAGCTCAGCCCCCCAAGTGTCCCCAAGAAACTGTCACAGAGACACGGGCAGCGCCTCAGCAGTGGCTCACAACCCCTCCTATTCCCACCCCCCCCAGTTACCTGAACCAACTGGACCGGATCACAGCCCCCGGGTACCTCCCCAACGAGCAGGATGTGCTGCGGTCCCGCGTGAAGACCACGGGCATCATCGAGACCAAGTTCTCAGTCAAAGACCTGAACTTCAGGTGGGTGGGGGGTGCCTTGCCCACCGCAATCCTCCCCCCCCCTCAACAGCGGGGAGGGGGTTTGGGGTGAACCTGATGCTCCAGGGACTACCAACCCCACCAAGAGCGGGCATGGTCGGTCACTGCATCCTTAGCAGGGTGCCAGGACCATCACGGTGGGGGGTGGCAGGGCCAGATGTGTCACCCCCCCCACATGCCACCCTTGTCCCCTCCCCAGGATGTTTGACGTGGGCGGGCAGAGATCGGAGCGCAAGAAGTGGATCCACTGCTTCGAGGGGGTGACCTGCATCATCTTCTGCGGGGCGCTGAGCGCCTACGACATGGTGCTGGTGGAGGACGATGAAGTGGTGGGTTGGGGTCCCAGGGGTGCCTGGCCGTAGCTCAGAGGGAGTGGGACCAACACCCCATCACAGCTGATGCTCTGGGTGATGCAGGAATGGGGTGGGAGGGGCGGGATGGAGCCGGCTCCCACCTAGTTGCAGCCAGTAAACGCGTCAGCACTTCTGGTGTGGCTCGAGCAGCCCAGCAAAGGTCATGGGGCTGCGGGTCTACCCTCGCTGCTGCCGCCCAGGAAGACCCGGGTCCTTCCGAGCAGCCACCGGCAAAGCAGCTCCCAACGCCGAGCTGCTCCCGACAGCCGCCGTCCCACCGGGGACACTCCCAGGTGCAGGAAAACCACCCACCGGAGCCAGCCCCGGCGCGGGAAAGGAGGAAGAGTCCGACCGGGCTCGATGGAGGAAAACCTCACACAGGACAGCCCCGAAATGGGTCATTTCTCGGAAGGAAGGAAGCGGTGAAGAGGAGCAGGGTAGAAGCCGCAGCTGGGGGACTGGGGCAAGGCATCCTTGGTGGCATCTCCCACAGCAGCCAGGCCCATGGATGCTCCCCGGCACTCTGGGGTCGCTGCCTTCGCCAGGAGCTGGGCCAAGGTCGGGGTCTGCCAGCCCTGGGGTGTGCCAAGGCCAGGCAGGAGCCCCCAGCCCTTCCTCGGCAGCCTGGAGGAGAAGGAGGGAGCACCTTGCCTGGGGAAGCCCTCAGGAGAGGCTGGAAAGCTTCCACCACACAGGGTTTTGGCCAGCGCCAGCTCTGCCTGTGCCCTGCTCGCCAAAGCCGTCCAGAAGAGCTGCTGCAATGAGAAGCTGGACAACCTGTGTCACCCCTGAAGAACCTTCGTGCCACCATAGGATGCTGAAGGAGATCCACCTTCTATCAGCAGAGCAGCGAAAGCCCGCGGCTGGACTTGACTCCAGCTGGAGGGAGCCTCGTCCTCCTGAAGATGCTCCTGGAGCAAACAAGATACAGCACGTTTGGTTTAAAACTGGAGCTTTTCCATTTCCCAGCTCCTCTCCGAAGCTGTGGGTGACGGCTGGGGGGTGACATCCAGCAAGAGCATCATCCCACAGCAGGGCGTGGGCGACGGGGACGGCTGCTCACCGAGGTCTCACCGGACCATTTCCCACCGCAAAGCCTTAACTTCTGCATATCCCAGGAGGAATCGGAGCATCGCGCTGCTGCAGCTGCTTAATTCCCAGCGCAGCCCGGACCGAGCTGGGTCCCTCGCACTGGGGCACGGGGTGGGGTTCGATTGGGCAGGAGGGACCCTGGGCGCAGGTGAGCGGGAGCATCATTGGCAGCGCGGGGCAAAGCTCCTGCCTGGGGGACGGGGGGGTCTGGGGGGGGCCAGGAGGGGTTTGTAACCGATGCGTGAAGCCAGCGCTTCGTGCCCACGCACCTCTTTGCCCGCAGAACCGCATGCACGAGTCCCTCCACCTATTCAACAGTATATGCAACCACAAATTCTTTGCCGCCACGTCCATCATCCTCTTCCTCAACAAGAAGGACCTTTTCGAGGAAAAGATCAAGAAAGTCCATCTCAGCATTTGCTTCCCCGAGTACGACGGTGAGTTGGTCCGTTCGTCCTCCTCGAGCCACGGGGTCCCAGCGCAGACACGGCAGCTCCAGGCTGGGTTACGCTGGGACCGAGTCCCTGGAGGTGGGGGCAGAGGAGGGGACAGATGTGGCCTCAGGAGGGTGTTTGGAAGGATGGAAATGGGATAAAATGGGCTTTTTTTGGGAAATTTCTTTGCTTGGTGCAGTTGCTGCCCAGCCCTTCTCCTCCTCCTCCTCCGGGAGGTTTCAGGTCGAGCTCTTAAAACTAAGCCTTAGGCCTCCCCCGGTCCTCGCCCAGCTCCCACGCTCGTCTCCCACGGGAGCAGCTCAGCAGCGGCGGCGTCTCCTCCCTCCACAGGTCCCAACACGTTCGAAGATGCGGGAAATTACATCAAGACCCAGTTCCTTGATCTCAACATGCGAAAGGATGTGAAGGAGATCTACAGCCACATGACCTGTGCCACAGACACGCAGAACGTCAAATTCGTCTTTGACGCCGTCACGGACGTCATCATCAAAGAGAACCTCAAGGACTGTGGCCTCTTCTGAGCACCCGGGTGGCAGGTACTCCAGAAACGGTTGTTTAACCACAAAAAAAAAGGGCTGGGGAAGGGGAGAGGGGGAGGATGGGGCAGAGCCGGCTCTGTCCACAGACACTAAAACACGGTGACCCGGCAGTGCTGGGGGAACGGTTGGACTTGATGAGCTTAAAGGTCTTTTCCAACCTAAATGATTGTGTGATCCTGCTCTGTGGAGGTTGAGGTTGACCCTGGGGAACCATTTCTTGCCCGTTGGGGCTGTCCAGGCCTGTCCCAGGCTGCCCAGGGCAGTGGGAGTCCCCATCCCTGGAGGGGTTTCCCAGCCCTGTGGAGGTGGAGCTGAGGGAGAGGGGTCAGTGAGGACCTGGCAGTGCTGGGGGAGCGGGTGGGCTCGAGGAGCTCCAAGGGCTTTTCCAACCCAAACCTTACCATGATCCTGCTCTGTGGAGCGATGGGATGTGGGTCCTCCCCAGGCTTTGCCATCAAACAGGGTCTCGAGACCCTGGAGACCAGCATGGAGCAGCGGGTCCAGGGTCCCACCCTGGGTTATTATTTTGAACCCATTTTCTCAGCCTGCTCCACACCCTCAGGTGGAGAGAGAGACTAAACCAGCAGATCAGAGCCCAAATCCTGCTCCAAACCCTTTTCTCTTGGTGTTTCCTGCTGCCACAACACGGTTGTGGGAACAAGCCAAGCGATATTCCCGGGCAGGGAGAAGCCACGGGGAATCTCACCCCACGCTCCGCTTCGCCCTCCCCAGAGAGGCGTCATTCAGGTTTACATCCCCCCGAGTGGCCCTGGGGGTCTCTCCCCGCTTCCCCAGCAGCTCCCAGCTCCGTCGCTTTGTTTCCCAGGAAACCTCCAGCGCTTCCCTTATCCCTCAACTTTAATAGAAAAGCACGAGAAAGCACAGAGCGGGCAGGCCAGGCCAGGAGGCGCAGCCCCCAGGCCATTGCGCTGCGGAAGCTGCTTTCGAAGGACCGAGAACCCGCTTCCAGCAGCAAAAGGGAACAGGAACACTGCGCCGAGGCTCCCCAGGGCAGACCCAGTGCAGAGCTCCGGGCTTTCGGCTCAGGGCATTTGAGCTGATGAGTTTTATTCCATCGCGATGAGAAGTCGCTTCTCCAAACTTCCTTTGCCGGAGGGTGGTTCCAAAGCCTTTAACGCCCCCCTCTTCTCTCTTCCTCCCCCACCAGAAGAGGACAGGACTCCGCTTCCACATCGCCGTTCTGCTGAGGCAGAGCAAACAGATCCACCAGACACACCACTTCCCCAGACCCCACTTTTTCTACGACCTGCCCAACCAAGCCACCTCTTGTCACAGTAGGAAGGGGCTGAAGCTGAACTTCCTGCTCCCTTTCGTGGCCATTTCCTCTTTTTTTTTTTAAAACCCCCCCAAGAACGAACCCCCCGCTCTCTGCCGTGCCCAGAAGGCAGCGTTTGTAAGCGAGCCCTGGCGCGGTTTGACACCAAGGAGTGTGCGGTTCCCCAGGGCACCAGCCAGGGAAATATTAATCTGAATATTAAAATACGAAGCCATCGTCCTTTGCAGCCTGCAGCAGGCGGGCGGCTCCGCAGGGCCAGGCACTGCCCCCCTGCCCAGCCCTCCGCAGCGGGTTCTCCCCCTTTATCCAAGCTGGAGGGTTTTTCGGGGGGGAAAGGGGGAGGTTGGGTCACCTACGAGTCACCTCTGGGAATGAACCTCCTTTGGCAGAGGAAATGAGGGGTTTTTTGGGCACCGCTGGGGTTGGGGCAGAGGGGTGGGTGAGTGAAGGCAGGAGGACGTGGATGAGGGTCTGGGGGAGGCGGGTGGTGGCTGCAGAGGAGGAAGGGGCTGGATAAAGAGGAAATGGTTACCTGAAAGGTTTTCATTCTGCTATTTAGAGCTGAATTTGCTCTCTACTGTTTGTAAATAAACCTCCACTGCTCCTGTAGCCAAGCCCTGCGTCCTCTCACCGTTTAGGGCAGAGATCTCCATCCAGCTTCGTCTAACCATAGGAAAAACACAATAAAGAAATGCGCATGACACCACGTCTGTCATTCCTCCCATCTCTGTGGTCCTGAGCGCCTCGATCGAGGGATATCATCCATCCTTCACCTTCATTCTGTTCCTGCTGCACTCGTGAATCTCCCATCGAGATCAACCGGGGCCACCAAGCCACCAGCAGCCCCAAAATCTTCCCCTCCAAAGCGCCCAGGGTGGAGTAAAGCGCGTACCGGGACCTCGCAGGGCTGGGGCAGCAGTCGGGGAGTGCCGAGCTGTCGCAATCCCATTCTGGGGAGGTTTGTGTGAATTCGCTTCAAGGCTGAGTTACCCCATGCTGTAGCAAAGCCTCAAGGCCCAAAGGGAATTGTCAGGCGGGTGTTAGAACTCAAGCAGCTCAGGCAAGTTTCCAGGAGATCAATACCCCCTGTGGGGCCTGTCAGACACCCGTTCACAGCACCCACAACCACCCTGGGGAGTTTCATCCTTTATTTCTAACCAAGTGTCGTTGGAGCGAGGGGAGTCGGTCTCTTCTCCCCAGGAACAAGCGGCAGGAGAAGAGGAACTGGCCTCCAGTTGTTCCAGGGGAGGTTGAGGTTGGCCCTGAGGAACCATTTCTCCCTGTTGGGGTTGTCCAGGCCTGTCCCAGGCTGCCCAGGGCAGTGGTGGAGTCCCCATCCCTGGAGGGGTTTCCCAGCCCTGTGGAGGTGGTGCTGAGGGACAGGGGTCAGTGGGGACCTGGCAGTGCTGGGAGAGCGGGTGGGCTTGAGGAGCTTAAAGGGCTTTTCCAACCCAAATGGTTCTGTGTGACGGATACAGCACGAGGAACCTTCCTGTCCTGCTCATGAGACCTTTCCCCAGCACTTACCTTCCTTCTCCAAAGCTCAAAAAGGGAGGAAAAATGAAGAATAAACTCGAGAAAAGGCTGAACTCTTTACTCACCATTTTAATACTGCCAACAACTACAACAGACTGGAACTGTACACAGGACAAACCGGGGGGAAAAAGAGTCTCACCGCGATGGTTCAGCAAAGGAATGTCAGGCCTGGTTGGGAACATCGCGCCGGTAAAAACATGGCAAAGGGGGGGTTTGGCACCACAGATACAAAGGAAAGGCATGCGCGTGGAACCGCTCGGGGCAGGAAAGGCCGTGGAAACCGTGCAGCGAGATGAACCCCGACAACCTGCCCCGAAACCCCGCAGGAATGGAAGTAGTTGGGGCAGGAGCTTGGGGGCAGCATTTCTCGTCCGGTTTGGGGCTCAGATTTTACTTCCCCAGTGGACACAGGGAGCTGGTTCGAGCCTCGTGGCTCCACACCAAGCTAGTTCACCCCAGCTGTAAGCTCAGGACTCGCTCGTCTGCTGCAGGAGCTTCTTTCCAAAGCCCGACGGTAGCGGGACAGTAACAAATGACACACCAGAAAAAGCCGAAGCTATCGCCTAAGGATCCTTTAAGGAGTTGCGGAAATATTAAATCCTGACCATACCAAGTGTTAAAAACAAAGAGTTCCTGCTAAGAGGAACGTTTTCTGCATGATCTGGTCACATGTGCATAGTTAAGTGGTTTTTTTTTGTTGTTGTTGTCTTTTTTTATTTTTAAAACAAGATTTGTTTGCAAATAAAGAAATAAAATTTAGTAAAGTTATAAGGTTTCTTGATGGGAAAAAAAAAAAACAATCCAAACACTTTAAAAAGAGGCTAGTGGTGGCTTGTTAACCAAAGAGAGAGAGAAAGCTACATATCGAAGGTCTGGAATCCAGCACCTCAACGTCACAAGAGCTGTACACACCGGAGGTTACGCCAGCCAAACGACGCCGGGGTGAGCTCGTCCACCAACGAACGGTTCTCCCCACCCCTCGACCTCACTTCACCATCCTGTATCGATCAAAAGGTCCCTAAGAGAGAAGATTGTGCTAAAGAATGCAACGGTTCTGCATGCGGTCGGCGGTTCCCTGCTCCTGGCCGTGCTGGCCACCGGCCCCGTGAGGCAGCAAAGACTTCGCTCCTCAAAAACGCCATCGACGCTGGAAAAGAACCGGGGGAGTGTCAGCGAGGAGCGAGGCCAAGGTGGCCCCAGCCGCCACCCAACGCTCCCGCCCGCCAAGCGTTACCTTCCTCCTCAGTAGAGCCCGCACTCCTTCAGGTTATTCTTGATGATCACGTCCGTCACGGCGTCAAAGACGAACTGCACGTTCTTGGTGTCGGTGGCGCAGGTGAAGTGGGTGTAGATCTCCTTGGTGTCTTCCTGCGGTTCAGATCTTCGAACTGACACTGAATGTAGGCAGCTGCCTCTTCATACGTGTTGGAGCCTGAAAAAGAGAAGATGCCTTGACTTTGGGCAGCACTTCACGGCAGAGAGATCTTTTAAGTCTGTATTAAGCTGCTTCAACCATCTGCCTTATCCAGCTACAAAGCCAAATCCACCGTTAACCCCTTGTTGTAAATCTGAAGGTCTATTCCCAGCTTCTGGGCGGTGACCTTGGACAAGTCGCTCGCTCCTGCGACGCACCAGCCACTCTCTGCTCCAGCCATGGCGGGAGGGAATGTCACACGTCGGCCACAGCGACGCTTCACGCTGAAAACATGGAGTTACAGTGGACGAGCGACAAGTGACAGGAGGTTTGAAGGAAGGACTGTTAAAAAATTATCTAAATGCCTCGAGCAGAGACTGCGTGAAGCATCACATCCATGCGGGGCCGTGGCAGGCAAGGGCTCTGGAACAGGCTGTCACTGAGACACAGACACATGGGGTGGACCAGAGCCTTGCCCAGGACAGGGATAAGTTTCACAGTCTCTGAAATTAAAGTTCAATGGAAGCATTGTCCTAACGCCCTGCGGAAAATGGAGTGACCTTGATTTGCTGGAGCGTAATACTCTGCTGTTCGTACTCCAGGCCATAAAACACACGGACAAAGGTTGGCCTGAACTGCAGACGCGCGTGACCACAACATCTCTTCTCAAAACCCCTCTGCTGGGACGAGAGGGGAGAGAGTTGGTGGGGTTCAGCCTGGAGCAGAGAAGGCTGCAGGGAGACCTTAAGTGTGGCCTGTCAGTGCTTCAAGGGGCCTCCAAGAAAGCTGGGGAAGGGCTGTTCAGCAGGGGCTGTTGGGACAGGACAGGGGCTGATGGTTCAACTGACAGAGGGAGATTCAGACCAGAGAGAAGGAGGAAATTGTTGCCACTGAGGGTGGTGAGACCTTGGCCCGGGTTGCCCCGGGAGGTGGGAGAAGCCCCATCCCTAGCACTATCCCAGGTCAGGTTGGCCCTTGGGACTCTGAGCACCCTGCTCTGGTTGCAGATGTCCCTGCTGCCTGCAGGGGGTTGGACTGGAGGAGCTTTGAAGGTCCCTTCAACCCAAACCAATCTGTGATTCAATGAGAATGAGCCAGCAGCTCACTGGACAACCCAAAGATGCTGCCCAAGAGATAGAATGAGGAAAACAAAATCAGCTTGAAAGTTGTCCTGGATTCCGTAGGCTTTGACTGAGTCACCCCTGGCCCTGGCGCCCAGCAAGGGCAGCTCCCCGCACCAGCCGTACCTGTGTACTCAGGGTAGCAGATCGTCAGTGGGCTTTTCTTAATCTTTTCCTCAAACAGGTCTTTCTTGTTCAAGAAGAGGATGATGGAGGTGTCTGTAAACCATTTGTTGTTACAATGCTGTCGAACAGTTTCATACTCTCGTGCATCCGGTTCTGGAAAAGAAAACGAGGGTGATGCATTGCACCAGGATATTAGGGGAGGGTGGGGGACACACAGGCTTCACTTTCAACACTGAAGAGTCACTGACAGGTCCTCACTGTCACTCCATAAGGAAGAGAGTGAGCACAGCCCTGAGCAGGGCTCAGGCCACCTCCTCACCCCTGGCCGTGTCTGTTCCCACAGCAGCACTCACACGTGGGGACACAGGCTGTGGGGACTAGGCCAGGCCCTTCCCTGTGACCAGGGGCCTGGAGAAGACACCCATTTACAAATTCCGTCTATCGGTTTCTAGGGCAAGGCTGCTGCTCTGGTGCCCACACCATGATTCTACCTCCCTTCTCCAGTAACTCCTTCAGAACATACCATTTCCTCGTCCTCGGCCAGGACGAGGTCATAATCGCTCAGGGCCACACAGAAATAATCGCTGTCACGCCTTCGAAGCAGTGGATCCACTTCTTCCGCTCGACCCGCTGGCCGCCAACATCAAACATCCTGGGAGAGGCAGAAGAACCGTCTCAGAAGCTACGGAGACTGCCCTGCCCGGCCACCACACCGTTCAGAGGGGATGGAGGAGCCTCTAAGGACTGTCACACAAGTGGGGTTCGGGGGAGGAACATGGACACCGCCTTCCCCCAGCAAGGCGACAGCTCTGAGCCCTCCCTTTCCAGGAGAGGGGATTTTTAGACCGGAATTCTTTTCTTTAGAGCAGTTTCAGGAGGAAGATCTAGACCTACGCCGCTACCCAGCGGATTCACCAGGCCACGCTTGGTTTGTTCTGTCTCCTATTGCCTCAGCAAGGATCCGTTTGCTTGACTGGCCTCCAAACACCTACTCCCAGTCAGCTCTTCCAGTTAACTGATGCTGTGTCTGACCAAGGATTATCTGGGACCTGCACGCTGCCGCTGGGACCCAGACAAAAATTAATGGGGTTAATAGACGGTTTCATGCGTTATTAAAATAATCTGTGAAGTTTAAAGGCTGCAGAGTTTCTGCAGGATTCTTTTCTAGACAGAATTGTGTCTATAAACCAAGATGTGCGCAACTCGGCTGGTCAAATATGCTGCTCACCAAAATCTTTGATGACATCGCCCAGGATGTCCTGATGGACTTTGACTTGATTAAATCAAGCCAGGCACGAGTCGATATCTGAGAGCTATAAAAATCATAAACATTGATTTGTTATCTGAGCAAACAGGCAGAGGAACTGCCCAGGGTGGGCCAAGAGCCATTTAATGATGCCCAAAAGTGCTCTCGAGCCAACCCCACCTGCTGTTTAACCTAAACAGTCCCTGTGGAGCACAGGAGGAAGGATCAGTATCGTATCACCTGCCGGAAGGGAACAGCATCCCTGACAAGGCAGCTCCACCGAGCTCATCCTAATTCGAGTCACGGTTATGCTAAAGCTACTTCGGCCCCTTGTTAATGTCTGGGATTTAACACCAAGGCTTCCATAGCGGGAAAGGCGAGAGCTTCGGGGTGGAGGATGGATTAATGCTTTCTTTTGTGGAGCAAAGCCTGCCGAGGCGAGACGTGGCGGGTCTCAGCTCTGCACATGACCGATGGCTCCACGGAGAGAGCACGGAGGGAGGCAGAGCCACCAAGCGCTCAGCCACTGCACTTTAAAACTGGGTTAGAACAATTAAAACCGGAATACGCTGCTCCCTCCAGCTCCCTCTTCCATTAGTCAGACATGATGACTTTTAAAGGAACCCTAGATGCTCAGGACAGTACGAGGGAAGACGCGTTTTTCCCCTGGATGAACTAGAAGCTGCGTAAATAGCTCAGTGATGAGGCGGTTTTGTTGAACTGTCTGTAAGTTAAGGCAGTTTAGAAGCCAAAATGCTCCTGTTCTCCCCGAAAAAGAGCGCAAACACATGAGATTTGATAAGCACCCCTTGGATTTTCGTGACAGCTCTCAAACACAAGCTAAAAATAAGCAAACAGACGCTTGTTTAAAGGCTCTGAGCAACAAGACTTGAAAACATCGCCACAGACGAAGGGAACTGATGCTGCCCTTTCCTACATCCCCGTTATGGGACAGGAACGGCCACCCCGCGGGGTCTGGGCTGTTTGTCGGGATCCAAAGCGAGGATTTGCTAACGAGCGGATGAAAAGCAAGGAGGAGGAGGAGGAGAGCTACGCTGTAGGCTGCCAGCCACGACGGGGTTAGAGGGAGCTCCATTAGTGATACGTAAAGGGACACTGCCAAGGCCAGGCTCGACACCCAAGAGCCCTGCAGGGACAGGACTGAGGCGGCAGAGGGGACAGGCGAGTGTCACACAGAAGCAGTCCGTCCCCGGCACATGCCCTGAGCCCAGAGCATGGCTGCGGCGAGAGCTCTCGCCTCCCACTTCGACAGAGGGGGTTAAATTCAAACTCAAAACCCAGGAGTCAGTGTCCTTTTAGTATTTGTGATCCTGTCAACGAGCAGGCAGTACCTTGTCTGCGATTCCAACACAAAAAGCAGCTGAAAAGAACAGAAGAAGGCAAATAAAAGTCAAACCGATCTCTCCAGTAGAAAGGGAGCGTAACGGAGAGAGGGAGGACAGTTAAAGCAGGGTGGGGGACCTCCCACCACCACCACGCGCTGAGGAAGCCACCGCAGCCCGCGGGGCCCAAGCGCTGCCCTTCGCTTACTTGAAGTACAGGTCCTTGAAGGTGAAGTGAGTTTCCACGATACCCGTAGTCTTCACCCTGGTGCGCAGAACATCCTGCTGAGTCGGGATGTAGGTCGGCTGCGATATTCTATCCAAGTCGTTCAGGTAACTAAAGCAGAAGAGAAAACACAAGATGCGCTTTTTTAGCCTGCAGGCTTGCCATGAATCTTTATTAACTGCAGAACAAAGTCAGTGCAGAATTTATTCCCCATCACCACAGTACAGACCTCGAACGTGCAAACAAACCCCCTCGGGGTTGATTTTGTGAGAGTTCGGGGTATTTTAACCCCTCCCCATAGGACCTTGCAGCTAGCTGGGCAGTGCTGCCTGATAAGGAGCCAGCAGGAAGTTCTGCTGATGCAAAGGCCATGCCCAGACTGGTACCTCCTGGGGCAATTCAAAGCAGTCAAGGCCATAAATCCAGTGGTTCGCTTTTAAAGGGCAAGAACATGGAGAAGGAACCAGGAGGAGAAAATTGAGCATCAAGAACCACCCCTGAAACAGGCAGATTCGTTCAGCTCCTTCAGCAAGAGCAACCTGGCTCCCCAGCGTCACAGCCACGCGCCCAGCGAGGCCCCAACTAGCTCCAGCTACCGCAGGTTCCCTTTGACGTTCAGCCCTTGGGTGCGTTTACAACATTCCCAGCAGCACTGGAAACCCCGCTGCAGCCAGCAACACCCCTGGGCTCACTTCTCCCACTATGGGGAAGGCAACAGCCTCCTGCTCCAGCCTAGAGGCGAGGACCACACCAGCTCCGTCAGAGACTGGCCACGCTCATGAGGAGTGGTCTGTAATTGCGAGGTCTCAGCAGCACGACTGCTCTGCACTGGTGTGACAAACCCAGCTGTCCCAGTCCAGTGTTATCACCACAGACCTGTGGTCAGTCGGGGATCGCTCCTTCCCACGCACCCAAAAGCTGGGTCAGGAACCCCATGTCTCCACTTGCCTTCACCACCCAGCGACATCCTCCTCCCCTCAGCTTCAGCATCTCCCCTGGCCAGGACCACCAGCACGTTTGCAGAGCACTGACCTATTTTCCAAGCCCCAGAAGAATCCAACCTACCCGCCACCTCCTGCCCGTGCTCACCCGGCATGGCGGGGCTCTTCTCACAGAGCTGGTATCCACGGGCAGTTTTAGGGCAGAATGGGCCAACTCCTGCCACATTCAGCAAGACAAGAGGTTTGTGAACAGCTCTTTGACCAGAAAACGCAGCGCCCAAAGCTCACACTGGGGACTGGCTTTAGTTTCCAAATTTTGTTTTACAAAGCTGAAAGTATTTACCTTATTAAGCTTCTGTTCAGAAATATGTGTGCTGAGGAAATAAAATCCAGATTTCCTCCCCTGCCCCTTTGCTACCCGTATGAGTTTAGCAGGGATATGGTGGTTCAGGAGCTGATGGGAGTGATGGCCAACAACAGACCCAGCGACTCCAACAGCCCGGCTCCAATAGGGGTCACCGCCGACGGGATCAACGGGCAAGCTGAAGCTGGAAAGCATCTGCTGCCAGAGAATCAGAAGTTTGGGCAGGAAAAGGGTATAATTCCTACTTCAGACTTTTTAGGCAGCCAGCAAGGAGGGAGCCCGGGGAGGCACAGAGGGACCCCGGCAACCCTCACCAAGCCACTTGCAAAGGACGAGGTGTGTCAGACTAAGCACAAACTGCCTTCAAAAATACACTTTGCCAGACTAATTCCAGAGAGACTCAAAGGGGCAAATCCCGTGGAAATGCTTAAGCAGCTGGAAAATCTAGCCCAGGGGATTTCTCGGTAGCAGAAGAGCCCCCTGAGTGCACGTGCCTGGCCTCCCTCTGCCACCCCATGCCCAGCTGGAGCCAGCCATGCCCACCAGCAAAGCCGGGCTGAGGAGCCCAGCCGTTTTCCTCAACCACGTACGAAGTTAGTGGAACTTGAAAAAAATAGAAACCAGCTGGAAAAGCACAGTCTGAGAGTGGTGGTTGTGAGCAACTCGTAGCCCACAGCTTGCCACAGGGGCTGTCTGAATGCTTCAAGATGTTCCTCACAAATGGTGTTTTGGGAACCGAAAACACACACCTTGCTGCTCCCTCCCACGTCCCATGCAGCCCCAACCTCTTCTCGCAGCCCCCTTCACAGGCTGAGGCTGCACCGGTCGCTCCCCACCCTGGAGCTGTGTGTTTACAGACCAGCCCTTTCTCACGCTTCGCTGCCACCACTTTGCAAACACCAGCTTGCAAAAAGACAGCGTGGGCTTCCCTTCTTTTGGGAAAACGAGGGCTCGAGCACAACCACCAGCTGACCAAAAGCCTGGGTTTGTCTCCGTGACCCTCCAAGCCTTCCCAGGGCCAGCACTGGTTCAGTACTTGCATGTGCAGGGAGCTGTAGTTCCAGCCCGAGTTTTAGTGCTGCAAAAAAACCACCAACAACAACAAAAAAACCACTTCCCAGCCCAAACCAGCTCTGAAAGCTTCACACAAAGCATTTATTATCAAGAGCTCTCTGCAGCCAGAGCTGGGACTGTCAGGCTCAAAGGCAGCGCAGCAAGCAAAACCTGGCCAGGGAAAGGAGAAAGAGGGCAGAGAGCTGCAGGTCTGGGACCCGGGTGGGTGGGTATTTGCCACCAAACACCAAGAACCGTGGTCACAGCCCCAGTGCAGGTCTGGAAATGCAGACAGGGTTTATTCTCCCTGCAGAGGTTGATGGCTCAGACTGAATTAATCATCTCTGGCCACGTCTTCCTGCAGCAAGACGAAAAGAGGTGAAGACCTGGTAGTAAGAAATGTGTTTCTTTTGCAGGAATTGGCCTCTTCCCTCCTTAGCTGGAGTTTGGCAGAAAAGCAGAAAAACAGGTACCAGAGCAGGATCTCCATGAAAAGGGAACGTTGTGTATTACTGTTAGTGATCCAAATGCTCTTTTGGGCCAGCTAAGAGAGCGAGCAGGACCAGGGCAGGGATTGTCCCCATGTACTGGGGAGGGCACCCCTCGAATCCTGGGTTCAGTTCTGGCCCCTCGCTCCCAGAAGGACATTGAGGGGCTGGAGCGTGTCCAGAGAAGGGCAATGAAGCTGGAGCAGGGTCTGGAGCACAATGTGCTGAGGAGCAGCTGAGGGACCTGGGGGGGTTCAGCCCGGAGCAAAGGAGGCTCCGGGGAGACCTTCTGGCTCTGACAACTCCCTGACAGGAGGTTGGAGCGAGGCAGGGGTTGGTCTCTTCTCCCCAGGAACAAGTGACAGGATGAGAGGAACTGGCCTCTAGTTGTTCCAGGGGAGGTTGAGGTTGGCCCTGAGGAACCATTTCTTGCCCATTGGGGTTGTCCCGGCCTGGCCCAGGCTGCCCAGGGCAGTGGTGGAGTCCCCATCCCTGGAGGGGTTTCCCAGCCACGTGGAGGTGGTGCTGAGAGAGAGGGGTCAGTGGGGACCTGGCAGTGCTGGGGGAGCGGGTGGGCTCAAGGAGCTGAAAGGGCTTTTCCAACCTAAACCATTCTGTGATTCCATGATCCCCCATCTGCAGCACAGACTCACAGATGAAAAAACTCGCTTCAAATACTGACTGAATGTTCTTTCTGTAGCTGGTGAATAAGAAAACAGGTCCTTAATTGCTAAGGGAACCCACTCGTGGTGTTTCCTAACCACCAAGCTGCTGAGCTACGACTCCAAACAACACCGCTTTGATGCAACTTCCCATGGTCTGAAGACAGGAAGTAAAATTCTCGTATCAGAAAATCGCCACATGGGTTGTCATCAGGCTGGAATCCCTCTGCCACGTGGAGGTGGCACCAGCCCATGACAGCCATAGCAGCTGTGCCAGCATGTACCAGCACCAGAAACTGGACGTGAGTGAGTTGCAGTTACTCCGGAACAGGAATAACCCTCCAAACCCAGTCTCTGGGCACTGACAAGCCTGTCAAGCTCCTCTCTCCCCAGCCTGCGCCGCTTCTGAGCCCCTTCTGCCCCATCTGCTCCAGCCTGCGATTCTCCTTCTCTTTCAAAGACCACAAAGCTGAGGTTCCTCATCTTCAGCTTCCTCAAGCTCCACCCAGTCATGCACACTTTCTGCCCTGGATCCTCTGCTCAGCAAGTCCTTAATCTTTCCCTCTCCACTGCTTTGCATTAATTTATTCCCTCCTTCCTCCCCTCTCCTTTGAACGTGAAGGTTCCTCCTCACACACTGTAAAGGCAGGGAGGAATCTGAGAAGGCTCCTCCTGGCAGCTCCCTCACCTTGATCTAAACCCATGATCCCTGCTGAGGCGCTGCAGATTTAGAAAAAAAATTTCTCCTTTAGTTTCCAGCTCTGCACAGAAAGCGCCTGCGGGCGCCTGAGCTCTCACACATCGACGGTTTCTTTACAAAGGCACTTCCAAATGAATTTTTCAAAGGCTTAAAACTTGGCTAAATTGAGATGAGTTTTCAGCCGGTCATTATTAACCCCAAAATCAGCCTTTCAGAGTTTCAAATATTTGTTCTAGAGAAACCAAGCGGATGACTTAAAAAAAAAGAAAAAGCAACAACTGTTTTGCTCGTTAAAAGAAACAGTTTCCCCTTCCTGCATGAACCTGCCTCTTGGAAACAGAGGAGGTATTTAGTCAGAGCTCTCGTTAACCAGCCAGCAGCAGCCCGTTTATCTCGTCATGACTTCCCCGTTCGTTAAGCGATTGTGTGTGTTTGAGAAACAGAACAATAAGCAGGTTTGTAGCAGCCGGCAGTGCTGCCCGAGTGGCGTCAGGCCCAGGAACAGGCGCGTAGCGAGGAGAACAGCAACAAGTATTGACCTGCCAGCATCAGGAGATCTCAGAACCACAGACTGGCTTGGGTTGAAGGGACCTTAAAGGTCACCCAGCCCAAGCCCCTGAAGGCAGCAGGGACATCTGCAACCACAGCAGGGTGCTCAGAGCCCCAAGGGCCAACCAAACCTGCAATGGTGCCAGGCATGGGGCTTCTCCCACCTCCCGGGGCAACCTGGGTCAGGGTATCACCACCCTCAGCAGCAACAATTTCCTCCTTCTCTCTGGTCTGAATCTCCCTCTGTCAGTTGAACCATCAGCCCTTGTTCTGTCCCAACAGCCCCTGCTGAACAGACCCTTCCCAGCTTTCTTGGAGGCCCCTTGAAGCGCTGACAGGCCACACTTAAGGTCTCCCCGCAGCCTTCTCTGCTCCAGGCTGAACACCCCCCCGCTCTCTCCCCTCTCCTCCCAGCAGAGGGGTTCCACCCTCGGGTCAGTTTTGGGGCCCTCTTATGCAGATCCCACTACTGGAAGTTGTTCACCCCAAATTTGGTGGTTTCACCAGGAGCTCAGTTTCGGGAGGTGTCGCTCCTCTCTGTGAGGACAGTGAAGGTGATGTAGCTGATCCCCTTCCACTAAAAACCTGGGGCAAATTCACCCACGCACAGAACAAGAAATGGGGTTTTTTTCCAGCACTACACATGGGGAAGACAAACACTAAAACTGACTCTGATAAAAAACGTGAGGAGAAACTTCTTTGCTGTGAGGGAGCCCTGGCCCAGGCTGCCCAGAGAGGCTGGGGAGTGTCCTCCTCTGGAGAGATCCCAAACCCACCTGGATGCCAAACTGGGCAACTGCTGGAGCAGGGGGTGGACTGAGTGATCCCCAGAGGTCCCTGCCATCCCCTGCCTGGGATTCTGTGAGCTAAAGCACCAAGTCACCTTGTGAGCCCAGCCCTGTGTAAACCAGTTAGACCAGGGTTTCTGTCCACCCCCTCACCCCAAGTACCACCCTGCTCCCAGTTACACCAACCCCTTTTGAACCCAATTTGGGACAAGCCCAGATGCTGGTTAACGGTCTCTTACTATGATGCTGAGTCGTTGAGCTGATATTCTCTCGATCTGCTGAAGCAGGCCTGAACTCCAGCATCTCTCCATAACCGCTTGATCACGCCAGCCAGCTCGGCTGTCATCACGCCTTCCTCTGCGCTTCCAGCCAACACAAACAACTGACGGGCATCGTCCTGCAGGAGGAGGGGAACAAGGTCAGGTCAGGGTGTACAACCGCTTCTACGATCACAAAGAACAGCGAGGTTTAACATCAGCAACGATCCCAGGGGCTGCAGCAACGACTCACAATCCCCTCACACCATCTGCCCAATCTTTTCCCCCTAAATCATCCCTTTGTTTTCCTCCTGCAAGGTAAATTCTGGGCAAGAAGCTTCAGCCCATTGGGGGAAACACACTGATGGGGGGTGGCTGAGGATGCTTCTGCCATGCCATTGCTGCAGGGGTCGTCGCTCCACAGTAACGGGCAGCATCCACGTGGGAAACGCGATATTGCAGAAACCTGGTGTCTCCGGGGAGACCTTAGTGCAGCCTGTCAGTGCTTCAAGGGGCCTCCAAGAAAGCTGGGGAGGGTCTGTTCAGCAGGGGCTGTTGGGACAGGACAAGGGCTGATGGTTCAACTGACAGAGGGAGATTCAGACCAGAGAGAAGGAGGAAATTGTTGCTGCTGAGGGTGGTGATACCCTGACCCAGGTTGCCCCGGGAGGTGGGAGAAGCCCCATGCCTGGCACCATTGCAGGTTTGGTTGGCCCTTGGGGCTCTGAGCACCCTGCTGTGGTTGCAGATGTCCCTGCTCCCTGCAGGGAGTTGGACTGCGTAAGCTTTGAAGGTCCATTTCCACTCAAAGACCTCTCTGGTGACTCTGTGATGATTTGGTTACCCTCAGCCTTCTCCTAGGAACGCAGCATATTATTTGCCCATTGGGGTGCACTGGGACACAGGGACGTTGTTGACACTCAGCTCTTGTTCTGCTTTTGCAAAGCCCAGGCACGTCACCTGAGGAAGGAACTCGGCTTTTAACATCCTCAGCCCTCCAGCTGCATTAGCATGCTGACATCACTGTTCAGCTTTGACAAGCATGGAGGAACGGTGGAGGGGAACGCCAGGGAGGACCTGGAGCTGAACGACAGCTTGGGTTAACGTGCCCTTCAGCCAGGACAGGTTCCAGCGGTTGCATCACAAGGAAGCAGAGCAGGTCACTCCACTTACCACACATTAAGTGTAAGGATGAGGAATTAGTGCCGAGTATCAAGAGCCCCAGGCTGAGCAGTCACTGCCCTGGGCTGACACACACCATTCCTGTCTCCTGCACGTTTCCAGGAGTCCCCGACTCCCCATCCCCACCACCACGGGGGTCAAGACTTCCCAACTTCAGTCCCTACCACCCTGAAGAGCTGGAGATGAACGTTAAAAACAGCCCAAGGACTGTGCAGAACGGATGGGTGGGGAAAAGCAGGGCCTCAAACCCCCCCAGAACTATGAGGACAAGTATGAGCAGTGAAAGATTAACATTTATTTGGCTCAGCTTAAAGATTTCACTGCGAAGCTGCTGGAGGCTGACGTCAAACAGCTTAAACCAGCCTTGAGAATCTTGTTAAAAATTCAAATAGTTTAGACAATGGTTTGGAGATGGGTTTTTTTTTTTTGAGCATTCAAACTACTGAAGGTTCTTACCTGTAACCTCAGTGAAATACCAGACACTTTGTACTGGTCACACATTACAGGTTACAAAAGGTCTTTGGCTATTTTGTCTTGTTAACAAACATTTCCTCCCTGTGAGCGTCATGGGCTGAATTTCCAGGACTCACTGACACAATTCACAGCCTCAGACTAAGGGAAATAAGTGAAATACTTACAGCTCTGGCAACTTCCCCAAAGTCTATCTTTAGCCTTCCCATGGCTCTTATTATTGCGATGATGGACTGGATGGTATTGCTGTAGACAACCACTTTATACTGTTTGCATTCCTCCTCTGAATAGCCATCCTCGTGAATAATCCTGCAAGAGAAACGAGCTGTCAGTCTCCAGCCAAACCAGCGGGCACCACTGATTTCTCCCTCCACCCCATTTTACAAGCCTGTGCCTCACTTACTTCATCTGCTTCACGATGGTGCTTTTCCCAGACTCTCCAGCACCTGTAAAGCACCAAAAAAAAAATAAAATATTCCAGTTAGCAACTAGATGAGATTAAAAGGAAAAGTGCAACGTCCTCTTCCCAGTCCCCACACAGAGGCTGGTGGGGTCTTGTGCTGGTAACAGGGCTGCGAGGCACCTTCCCAGCCCCTCAGGAGGAATTGCTGAGGAGCAAGTCCCCAGGTACGTCCTTCTCTGGAGGTATTTATGGACACTGACGGTCATGGTGTATTCATCTAAAATAAAACAGTCCCTGGAGTGTCTGGATCTCCAGTGTTCGCTTCTTGATCACTGAGGCTGGGTCTGGAAAACCAGGATGAGGATTTATCCACTGTCCCTCTCTCCCAGCTCCGTGACAATGGTCCGAGGTGGCCGTACAGCTGAGGGCATCATGACCTCATCTGCTGCCCACCAGCACTGAGCTGCGCCAGGTGAAAGCATGAGCCTTCAACAACCGGCTGGATGCAGCCACAGAGCCTGGAGCATTTTTACAAGCAACATCTAATTCAGAAGCTACATTGTGTGATACACAGTGGAAGCGAAGCAGACCCAGCCCAGAGTTCAAAAGCTCCTGCAGATCCAGGAGAAGTAGCTTCAGACTGAAAGCTTTAGTTTGGAGCTTTAGCTAAAGCCCAGAACCCCATTACTGTGCCAGAGCTGGACCACCATGATGGGTCTGGCGAGTTCCCTGGTCCACTGAGCACATCGGCAGCCCAACGGTGCCCATAATCATTCAAACTGAGGCAGTTCTTCCACAGGGGAGAGCCCAGGAGCCCTCCCAGGATCCATCTCCCATGCCTAGTGGTGAGCACAGCGATATCAGCCCTGAGCGAGACACCTCTCTAACAGCTCTGGCAAAACTCGGATACCTGTCAAGACTTGAAGCACCTGTGACTCACCAGCAGCACAACCTGGGACCTGAGTTCCTGCTCAAACCCTCCAGCTGCCAGCACTGGTTCCCACAGCCACCAGAAGCTCAGGGATGGACCTTCCCTGTGGCACACCCAGACACGTCCACCCACGGAGCACGCACAGCAAACGTCGATTGATTAAGGAGCTCTATTCTCTCGCCTTCCCCACAATACAGGGATTAGTATTCCGGGAAATTGAGGGTGAAGAGACAGGTGGGTTGAGCTGGGAAATGAGCCTTTGGCACAGGGCAGTTTCCAGTTGGACTCTCAGACCCGCAGGCTGTGGCCCTTGGACTTCACACTGAGAACAGCCTCCCTCAAAGACCGGCAGAGAAACCTGGTTGGCCAAACCCCTGCAGACCTTGGGGGGCTCATTTATCCCTTTCTGTCTGCAAAATAACACCCAGTTCAACTGGTTTTCACAGCTTTGTCCTCTTGCACTCACAAACCACATCCCCCTCCCACGGGGACAAGGCAGAAGCCACCTCTGTGCACCTGTGCATGGCTCAGCACAGCAAACACTGGCTCCGAGGCTCAAAGCCATTGCTGCCCACACGCCTGTCCCCGGCCCTGCAGCCTGCGAAAGGCTCACACGGTGTGTCAGCGGGGCCTCAGTTGCTCCACCTTGTGTGACCGCAACACCAGGAGCTCACTGCAAACGAGCCGGACCAGCTTCAGGGCTCCTCAGCCTACAGGGCTCACGCCGAGCTGCAGAACTGGGTTTGCTGAGGGTGAAGGAATGAAGCTGAGCCTGCCTGGATTTGGGTACATGACTCAAGAGATGCCGGGTGGACTAAGAGACCCGAGTTTCCATTCGCTTCTAGCACTGAGGCACCAGCTCATCGAATCACAGACTGGTTTGGGTTGAAGGGACCTTAAAGGTCACCCAGTCCAAGCCCCTGAAGGCAGCAGGGACATCTGCAACCACAGCAGGGTGCTCAGAGCCCCAAGGGCCAACCAAACCTGCAACGGTGCCAGGCATGGGGCTTCTCCCACCTCCCGGGGCAACCTGGGCCAGGGTATCACCACTCTCAGCAGCAACAATTTCCTCCTTCTCTCTGGTCTGAATCTCCCTCTGTCAGTTGAACCATCAGCCCTTGTCCTGTCCCAACAGCCCCTGCTGAACAGACCCTCCCCAGCTTTCTTGGAGGCCCCTTGAAGCGCTGACAGGCTGCACTAAGGTCTCCCCGCAGCCTTCTCTGCTCCAGGCTGAACCCCTCCAGCTCTCTCCCCTCTCCTCCCAGCAAAGTGGTTCCACCCTCGGAGCATTCCTGGGGATCCTCTGGCTCCACTCCAGCAGCTCCATGTCTCTGGCAGAGCCTACAAGAGGCAGCAGCACTGACCCAGCATGGCAGTGTTGTCAGCAAGACACGCTTTGCTGGAAGAGAAAAATTCTGAGACCAACAGGAAAAAAGACCAGATGAGCTTTCAGGAACATCAGGCTGCAACAAAGTTCTCCAGAAAAAAGCTTTCTGGTGCTACCTCTGGCAGTGTGGCTTCCAGGAAAGAGCTTCCTCCACCTCTCCCAGCACCCAGAGCACATGACCATGTTCCAGGGTCATCCTCACACCCCTGAAGCCTCCAGGAGGGCAGTTCCCAGGAGCAGCACCACCAAGAGGGTGTGAAAGCAGCAGCACTTGTAAAAATCCACTTCTCGGTCTCATGACTTCATGTCATATGGGCAGAGGAACAAAGAAATCAAAGCCCTGAAGATAAGAGGGCGCTTTGTAGGGTTTGCGTTCATGATAGGAACAAATTATTCCCTTGATTGGAACTTTGTATGTCTTTTAACTGCTTATTTCCCATTCCTTCATTTTTTTTCTCCCACCATCACTAGAGTAAAACCCTTTTGGCTGATGAGGGAATTACGAAAGTCCTGGCAGGAATGTGAAGGTGCAGGTGACAGCGGTGGCTGCGGAGGAGCAAACACAACTGCTGCTTCCTGAACCCCACAGCCAGATACACGCAGTGGGTGAACATGCTGGGGCACGCCGAGCCCAGACCCACCATCGTCAGTCAGGGCCGAACAAGAACAACGTAGCCTGTACCACTGTATTTCCACTGCCAAGGTCACCCCAGTCCACCCCAGATGCTGACCGGGATTCCCGAGGATCCATCGCTGTATTCAGTGACAACAGAAAGTTGCCCCGCCATCAGACGAGGTCATGTTTGAGCGGAAGGTGCATTTCCTATTTACAGCTTCAAACCAAAGGAGCGGCCAAACATTTTTAGGTTCTCAGTGGCTGAGCTGAGCAGAGCAGATGCAAATCAGCCTCGTCACACGGCAAGAGCCTTCGCCATAGGACAAGCAGGTTCTCAAGCTGCCAAACAGGAGGAAACTCCGGTCAAACAGTGCCTTCAACTCGTTTCACTCATCTGCAGGTGTCACGGGGTGGTACCTCCATTGCAGGGGAGGGGCTGGATGAGGATTTCTGCTTCAGGCCCTGGGATTTGCTTGGGTGGGAGGTGTTAACCCCCACATCTGGCTCCTGCTGTGGCTTCTCAGCTGCTCAGTATGTGTGGCCTGGAGTCCCAGCAGTGCAGCTTTAGCAGAGACTTTCGACCATCACCTCTCTGGCTTTTACTTCTCGTTGTTATATTTGCTGTCATTTCCTCCTCAGATTATCTTAAAATAATCTGCTGCCGCAGCAGGCAACGCTCAACCTGCGCTACCTGTCACTTGACTGACAAAACACCATCAGATACAATTATGCCATGACAACATGGGCTGGGTGGTTACACAACAACACGTCAAGCCATATTCGCTTAACCCCTTCCCAACTCCCCCACTTCAGCGGAGTGTAGGAGAGCCCAGAGGTTACTCACCCTGTTCCTCCTCTGGAAACAGTGACCCACGGCCCCTAAACCTCGCCCCTGACCAAGATGCAGCCCAAAAGTGGCTCCTACAGCCCACGCTAATGGTAGCCACGGCTCCGAGGGCACGGCCAAGTCACCTCCTCTGCAGCGTTATTCCTAAAGGAGCTTTTCCTGATGGTCCAGGTCCTCTCCTAGAGGTCCCTCATTAAAGAGTCATTTAGAAACATCTGCCCTCTGGCTCTGAAAACCTTTGCTGGGAGCTCCCATTGGGGTGGCAGCTGCTTGCTGACGCGATGGCCGACATCAGGCACCATCGCTTGGGAGTGAAGCATTAACGCTGCCCTGCTCTGTCCCAAGATCCCTGTTCATGTCCCCACGCAGCACGAGGCTTTCCTGGGGCTTCCCTTGCTTTGTGCCTTTGCTTTTATCTCATCCTCCATCCCAAACAAGGTCCACAATCATTCACATTTCACTTTCCAGCCCTAATTTCAACCTCTCCAGGTCTCACTTCTGTTCTTTGATGCTTGAAACTCCTCCGAATATCTGCAGATGGACACAGGCCAGCAGCTCCTTTTCTCCAGCTCTCTGGAGCGGCCAGAAAGGCTTTACATAAGGAGAACCACAGTGGACCCACTTGGTAAAAAGCTTCTGATCTGGACCCTTTGCTCCCTGCTGTCATTTACCTGGGCGCAGGGTGTTCGCACTCACACCGTAGCTTAAGCCTGAAGTACCTTCAGAAGGAAATAAAAAAAGAGAGCAGGAATTGAAATGCTGCTGAAACACTGCTCCAACCTACAGAAAACCAATGCTTCGCATTAGAAATTAAGATGACAAGCGCAAGAGGATGGAGTTACACTGAAATTCTTATGAACTCTGCAGGAGAAGCAGGTAGGGAGCCAAGAGGAGTTCAAAAATCATGAAATAGAACACTGTATCTTATAGAGATTGAAAAATACTGAAGTTGGAGGATTCCTGGGATGTTTCTCACTGTAAAAGGCAAAGCAAACCTTTCTTTTTTGCTCCCATGAGCACAGCCACACAGGGAGCACATTTCGTCACAAGCAACCGAGGCTGACCCAAGCAGGGATGTCGTAACACCACGGAAAAACTGTTTCAGAAGCTGCAACTTCTCTTGTCCCAAGTTAGCAGCAAGGAGCCTCCGTATTCCACAGCTCTGCTTGCGGTCCCGAGACACAGGGAACTGCAAAGCCCTGCTCGTTGTCCTCGTGGCTTCACTGCTTGATCACTGCAGGAATTCAGTGAAACCCTCATTCCTCACCCTGTCCTTCAGCTCCCAGCCCTCCTCTCCGGGAACCAGCCCAAGCTGGGAGGCATGGTGGCTCCGCAAACCTCCAGAGCTCACCCCAAATCACCCGAATAACCCCCCAAAGCATTTAGGGAAGAGCTTGGCACCACCAGACAGCCCTAAGCGAACCCTGTACAAAGTTCTGCAGCCAGATCCCTCTTTCCTGTGGAGGGGGAAGGGAGTTAGAGCAGCTTTCAAGCCATATTAGTGCCAGCCCTGGGAGACCAATGAGTACAAAGTGGGGAAATTATCGCCCAAGCACTTCCCCCTGAGGAAGCTGGAGGCTTTCCTGCTGCCGAGCAACTCGCCATGTCCACGCGCTGGAGATTACAGGGAGGAGAGCAACCAGTGAGCGATTAAACACAGCTTCAACTGGGAATTACAGGTCTAGGCCACAACACGCTGGAGAAAATGTTTGGTTTTAAACCCATTACTCCTCAATTCACACTGCTCAGGAAACAGGGAAGGTAGGTCGAAGACTACTGACACCTTCCAGACCTAAGCAGCCAGTTCGCTGCTTCAGAAGGTACTAACAATCTTTTTTAGAGTCTTTTTTTTTTTCTAAAGCCATATCAAACCAACATTAAACTGTACTTCAGGCGGGGAATTTTCCCCTCCCTAATTAAGAGGAAAAGCCCTGCAGCATCTCAAAGTTTCTGAAGAGAAACCAGGTCACTGCTGAAAGAAATTCTTACTAGAGACACAGAAGAGATGCACCTGGAATAGCCGTTAAAGCACAAGCGAGGCAGACAGAACTGAACAGACTGCCGCGGTTCTGATTTCTGGCCTCCCGAGGGGAGCACGTGCAGCTCATAACAACAGCAGCGGCCTGTATCGGCTGGGAAATCTTAGCAGGGGCTCGCAGGAACCCTGCCAGCTCATTCCTGAGGCAGGATGATGCTGCAGCACTCGCTGAACTCTGAAATCCACGGGAATTCCTCAGCGTTTCCAAAATCCCCTCTCAAGCAGCTCGGGAATAAGCCCAGATGGTTCACTGGAAGAGCTGGAGGCTGCAGGGCTGAGCTGCAGACCAGGGAGGGGGGACGGCCCAGCCCTTTCGCGCTCAGGCAGGGCTGCGAGGTGAGGCCGAATCGCCTGACGTGGTTACAGCCCACCTGTGTAACCCCAAAGAGAAGCAGCTCCCCTTGGACAGGCTGAACACGGGCCAAAGCAACAGTGCGACGAAACTGTGAGGAACTCAGCCCCGAAACTACCAGGGGAGCCAATGCGAGCACGCAGTCGGAACTACTTAAACCATCACCAACCCCAGTGGTATGTCCTCGATAAAGCAGATGTTTCCTCTTGTCAAAATTTATCCAAGGCCCCGCTCCAGTGCAGGACCACAAACCCCTCCTCTCACATGCAAACAGGCTCAGAGAGGGTTTGTGTCCCACCCCAAAAGGCTCTCGGACCCCCCCACATCCCCTGTACCTGTGCAGCCACGTTGCTGGCGGGTTGAACTATCTGGTTTTCTTCCTCTTTGCCGCTTCCCTCCCGGTTTCCAACTCAAATCCCAATATCCCCATCTCCCTGGACATGGATTTCTAAGCTGCCAACCCCGCAAACGTTCGTCCCACCTCCCCTTCCTGAGGTTTTTCATGTCAATGCACCCTCAGAAAGCTCTTGGACATCATGAGGCCAAGCGAGGTTTGACAAACTGCAGAATTAAATGTGGCAAGAGCCGCACTGGGAGTCAGGAGAAGGGGAAAATTCTTGGGGCAAGAAGCAGCGTGGTTCCACCAGGCCTCAAAACCACAGCTAGGAAAGTCAACAGGACCTGCAACAGGTCAGGCTGACCCTTTTGCTTTAACTACACAGTGGAAAAAATAATATATATAAATAAAACAGGGTGTATTTCCCCCCTCAAAGACACCTGAAGGTGCGCAGGAACAGGAGCCACCCCAGAGGAGGATTTTCCAATGCAGAGACAACATCGTACCATGGCCCAGCGGCAGCCAGGGACTGGGAAACATGGGTTTGAAGCACCAGCTCCACACTGGAATCTGGTTAAAACACTCCTGTGTCCATTCAGAGGATTGAGCTATCCCCAGGAATTCCGCTTCTGCGACCCCAGGGAAACACCGTCACCCGCACACAGATCTGAGTGGCCACCAATGTCCTCGAGATGTTGCTTAAGGAGTTGCAGAATTAGGCACTAAATTGTGCAGTTATAAAATTAAAGAGGTTAAGAAAGTTTTTCTTCCTAATAAAATTAAAGATAGAAACTGGAAAAGGGAATAAAAAGGCAGGTTGGGTTTTCCCCTCCTTGTACTAGACCTTTATGACCATGTAAACCCGCAGAGGTGCAGCTGAGGAAGTGGACAACTGGTTTACAACCACTTGTAGCCATGGAGATAGCAACTGTTGAGCAGAATCAAATCAAACTTCAAACTAGATTTAGGAGAGAGATGTCAGAACCCCGTCACCTCATCCTGGCTCTGCAGCATAGACCCACCAGCACGAGGGAGAATGGCTGTCCCAACTGGGACTGCCCAGAGCCACCAACCCAACTGTATGAGAAAATGTTTCTCTGGTGGAAATGAGGCCTTTCATTCCCACCACAAAACGGTCAACTGGTCCAAAGGTGAGAAATGTAGAGTCTCAAATCACAGACTGGTTTGGGATGAAGGGACCTTAAAGGTCACCCAGTCCAAGCCCCTGAAGGCAGCAGGGACATCTGCAACCACAGCAGGGTGCTCAGAGCCCCAAGGGCCAACCAAACCTGCACTGGTGCCAGGCATGGGGCTTCTCCCACCTCCCGGGGCAACCTGGGCCAGGGTATCACCACTCTCAGCAGCAACAATTTCCTCCTTCTCTTTGGTCTGAATCTCCCTCTGTCAGTTGAACCATCAGCCCTTGTCCTGTCCCAACAGCCCCTGCTGAACAGACCCTCCCCAGCTTTCTTGGAGGCCCCTTGAAGCACTGACAGGCTGCACTAAGGTCTCCCCACAGCCTTCGCTGCTCCAGGCTGAATCTCCCCAGCTCTCTCCCCTCTCCTCCCAGCAGAGGGGTTCCACCCTCGGGGCATTCCTGGGGCTCCTCTGGCACCGCTCCAGCAGGTCCGTGTCTCTGCTAGGCTGAGGAGCCCAGAGCTGGACAAATCCCAGCTGTGTCCTGCTCAGTGAAGCCAGCACCAGCTACAATCATGGTAGGACACGATAACAACCTGCATCCTAAATGCTCACCAAGGAAGCCCCAAATTCCCTCCTCTTCAACTAGAGCATTCAAACCCTTCCCAAAAGCAGCTGCAGACTCCTTGTCCTCTCCAGGAGCTGGCCCCTCTCCTGCGCTTTACGCTACGCAGCTAAGAGCCAGCCCGGAACTTCTCTCTTGTAGTTGTTTTTGTAGCTCTTTGAACAACACTCCTAGCGGTGTTTGAAGCTATTTGTGCCTGCTGTCAAGCAGCGTGGGCTCAAGACACCCACCGACTCGCAACAGGCTGCGACGATGTGTCGTTTGGCTGAAGATCAAGTGAACATCTCTCCTGGCTGGGCCTCCTGAGCACCCCTTTACACCGACAGCTCTTCACCTTCAGAGCTCAGATAGAGCATGGGGAACAGCATCCAGCAAAGCACTGTGGCCGCAACTGCAGCGAACCTCTTCCCTAACCCACTGTGAGAGCCATCCTGAAGAGTTGCTCCATGGCAGCTTCTTCAGCCTCCAAAAGCTGTGGAATAACGCAGTAATTCTCAGGCACGATTTACACAAGTGGTAAAAAAGGCACCATTTGGTCTGCTCGGACACTAGTATGGGTGGAATAAAACAGAGAAACAGCTAAGCAAGGCTGTTATTTTAATTTTTAATTCTCATTTTAATGGGAATTATATCCCTTGGAATGGGAAGGAATGGTGGGGAAAGAGGGGGTTGGAGAAGACTGTCATTAGCCTGGTCTCCTGAGTGTGGAGTTTCTCCTTGCCATGTGCCTGTTTTTAAACATCAAACATTCCCCGAAACGCGATGCAGGGACAACAGTCCTGAGGCGTTAAAAAACACGTATAAAAACAAGCAGCCGGGTAGGGAACAGAGCATCAGCTCCCCCACAGAGAGGAAAGCTCATTCCTCAAACACGAGGGAGTTGGCAAGGGATGGAGCCCCCCAAAACACCCAACTACAGGAGGCTGAGCCCTGCCAGCAGCTCCACTCGCCCCAGAATCCACATCCTGCTCCTTGTTTGTTTTCAGAGATAACCCGGCCAGTGCCAACCCGGTAAGGAGAGAAGGTTAAACGAGGCAAAGAAGTTACCAAACACCAACTGAGAAAACACGAAACAAGAGACAGGCATCGCATGGCGTCGCCGGTCGCCACAGGGGAACAAAGGGTGAGGGTGCAGAGGCGGTGTATCAGCCCGGCTGAGCCACCCGCTTTGTGCGAAATAATCAGCGGCTGTTTCAGACACAAACCCTGTTCAGGGCATTGAGAGATGCCGCTGGCCTGAGAAGCATCTTGTGTCCCTGGAGTGGGGAGTGTCGTGCTGTTACAGCTTAAAACTTAAAAAAAGCCACGTTCTAATTAAAAAAACTCTTCATGGCGCGCTCTGCTCTTCTGAGAGAAGCTACTTCAGTGCTCTGCCTTGGTTTGATGAAACTCGAACCGTCTCCAGGGGGATATGGAGGACAGGATGAACTCCTGCAGCCGAGCTGGGGGTTATAAATTGTCTGTGCTCTGGGCCCACACACTCCTGCCCCTCTGTCTGTACCCAACCGTGTGACATACACATACCCAGGTGACATTGGCCAGGCTGAAGTCCCATCCCAGCGCTGCCGGTGGCATCGGGTGTGACATTGTCTCTGTTCCAAGCCACCGTTTCACAACCAACTCCTCAAAAAAACCCCACATTGAAGTCAAGTCACTCTGACCAGTGATTGATCTGCAGATAAGAAGCTGCATCTGGTTTTGGTGGGTGACAGGCAGAACTGAAGACCAAGAAGGTCCACAGAGATGCTCCTCCAAGCAGGTGGGAGAACACAGCTCTAAGCTGCAGCTGAAGACGGGGAAATACCAGCACCAAGATCTACCTCCAGCTTGGTAGAGGCCAGTGCACGGGGTCCTCCCAGCAGCTCACAGCGCAGACGACAAGCACAGGGTCTTCAGAGAGAAGATCTGACCTGTTATGGAATGGCTTCAAGCATCCTCTGCTGAGCAGCGTCACCAGACAGACCCGTCTGCACAAGCTCAGGGTGTCTAGGACATCAGGAACACCCTTCACACCAGGAGCCAGGAGTCAGGCCCCACACTGATCTCATCAAACTCCCACCATTTGCCTCTTCAAGATAATTGGATTGAGGAATTTAATTTTTGGCTGATCAAAACCAACGTGGGGGTGAAACTAACTGCTGCACGTGTGAGGAAGATCTACTCATGGCCATAGCTCACAAGATCCACACTGTGTTCCTCAGCTCATGGGATGAAAGCTCTGGATAGCTCAAAGTGCAGGGAGGACACAGCTCCCAGCAGGTCCCCAGTTCAGCTCCAGCAGCCCCAGCTGAGGAGGACGCTGGGAACAGCAGGGTCAGGACAACCCACACTGGAGACCTGAGCCCAGCCTTGGAGCTTCGTGTCACCCTTCAGCAGGCATTAACCAGCTCCAGAGCCAAGGGCTGACACCCCGACGGTCCCTCTGAAACAAGGACCCACGACAAACCTGCTTCTGGACAACAATATTATAAAGAGCATCAACAGCTTTGCCCCAATTTGCAGCCCTGAAGGCTCTTCCCTAAACATAACCAAACCTCGTTAAGCACTGGCGCTGAGGGAACTTCGGTGAACTTGTGGAGGAGAAATAGGTTGGGAAAAAAAAAAAATCAGGCTGAGAAAAATGTAGAGGCCTCCAGGAGCAGTTTGTTCAGTTCATTATGCAGATTATAGCTATTTTAGAACAAACTTTGGCTTTTAATTATTTTTGCATGAATTAGCAGGGCCACTTCAACATAATTACACAGACTAAATCCAGTAAGATCGTAACCGGCCCAATAACAGGGCGTTTTAGGGACAAACAGCTCGTGCCAAAGCTTCTGAAAGGCGCTGGGGAGCGGATCCCAGCAGCGCTGGCTCTTGCTGCCGAAAGCCTTGACCTGCTGCCACGAACCGGCACCATTCAGACTGTGCCCAGTGCTGGTTCCAGAGAAGCCACCGATGGCGTTTGCCCCTGGAATAATTCATCATGTGGGATGGGGTTGGCGTGACCTCGGGTCAGTCGCTGCTCAATGCTTTTGATTTATAACGACACCAAAGCTCAGGAGTTGCTCAACACAGTGAGTTGAGAGAGGGAAACGGGATGAAGGGACTCAAAATCGCTGTGGAGAAGCTGCCACACTGACAGCTCCAGGATTAGATTTACCCCAGTGATCCCAGTTATGGAGCTATTGAGACCACCGGCACCCAGAGCCCCCCTCCCAGATGCTGCTCCTGGCAGAAGGGAGCGCAGAGCTGAAACTGTCCCCCCTTCCTCCTCCTCCCAAGGAAAGATGATGCTTATGGAAGGGGGGAAGGAAGTCAAATGCACAAAAAAAACCTCCCGCTTTTGGGTCTGTCACTAACTCCTAATGCCCAGGCTGAGGAAAGGCAGCGCTGGGAAAAAACCAACCACCCTTTGCACAGCCACGAGGCTTTTCTTAACCTACATAACCCTGCAAAGCCTGAACTGGGGCAGGTATTTCACAGAGCTGGGGAAGAGCGTCTGGACTCCAATTTCCTACAGAAATGTGTTTGTCTGGAGCTTTGCTGCACCAGCAGCGCTGCGAGAGACTGGGACCAGTTACCTAAAGCACCGCCCGATCTCTGACACCAAGTTCATGCCATGAGACACTCTGGAGACCAGATGGTTTAATTCTGTGTTATAAAAAAACAATAAATCAATGCTTGCTGGAACAACGGAATAAAAACCTCATGAACTTTTTCCACCAGCTTCTCGACCTCTCACTGAAAGGCCGTTTGCTCCCACCACAGATATTTTTCTGCTGGCCATTAACTGTTTTACCTGCTCATTAAGGAGGTTGTGGGTGGGGAGGGCACATTTCAGCTTCCCTTTGATCACTGGGAATTGTTACTAATACTTAAATCTAGGAAAACGTGACATTTGAGAGACATTGCGGGGGTTCTGCTGCCGTCCAAAGCCCCCAGCAGTCCCAACAATGGCTGCTGCTCATACTTCTGAAAGTCCCACCTGGTCTCTAGTGCTTTGAAAGCATTTGGACACTCGCCCATGTGCTGACAAGGTCCCGGCCTCACAGCCCTCAGGGCTTTTTTCAGAATCAACACCATAAAGGATGGACCTGATGGACAAAAATACCAAAGGGGGAATTATTCCATCCAGAAAATGTGCAAGTGGTGCTTCCTCACACCAAACCGAACACCCAGGGAATAAAGGATCACCTTGACACACAGCCCAGATGTTTTCTACGGATTGCAAACCCCAGAGCCCCTCCTGCAAGTAAAACCAGGTGAAATGGGGAGAAAACAAAGTATTCTTAAGACAAGGATCGCTTGGAAAGCAGGATTGCTCAGTCACACCTCCTGTTCTCACAGGAGACGCCACTGTTCTGGTCCTTGCAAACTCAAGCTGTCTCCCTGAGGTGGCAACCATCGGTATAACCAAAACCTCCCAACCCTGATGCCGGAAGAGGAAGACCTACATGGCCAGATGGCCCGTGCACTCCCCACCCCACTCTGCAGGGCCCTGAGCTCACACCACGCTGCAAAGAAATGGCACAGGAGCCACTCCGGGGCCAGCAGAGTTTAGGGACAGGCAGCTCTTGCCTCCTCTGCGCTATAGTTAACACCCACGAGACCTTCCCAACACAGCTAAAAAATGCAGAGCAAATAGAGCAAAAGTTCCCCTATGAGGAGAACCTCTAGTTCTGCTACATAGAAACATTCCCTTCAGCTCATCTCAAAGACCAGGAACACATTTTAGCCAGTGAAAGTAAAA
Source organism: Bucorvus abyssinicus (assembly GCA_009769605.1). Classification (NCBI taxonomy): domain Eukaryota; kingdom Metazoa; phylum Chordata; class Aves; order Bucerotiformes; family Bucorvidae; genus Bucorvus; species Bucorvus abyssinicus. The sequence goes on from CM020055.1 coordinate 4,519,017, forward strand.
GGGCAGAGAAGCAACACCTCCTTTCTCAGCTGCCTGAGCTGCACAAGGGCTGGTTCCAGCCTCCCGAAGCTCCACAGAACCAGCTCAGCTACAGCAGAGCACATCGAGCTGAAACCATCCGTCACACGTGGTCAGATCCTGCCCGAGGATCGCGGGCAGCCAGCACAATTACCCATGCCAGGGCAGCTCACGCCCTGCCACGGGCACCTCCAGGTGAGAAACACAGGTGCCCAGGGGCCATTTTCACCTTGCTGCCTGATAAGAAGATTTAATTCCACTCCCCCATCCTGAGGAAAAGCTTAACACTGAGCTCCGATGATATAATCTCTGTATCCAGCCAAGAGCATGAGTGCTCCCTTCCTCCTCCATCCCAGGAGCCTGAAGATGAAAGGACGCCCACGCCAGCCCAAGGAACACCTTCTGCTCCCAGAGCCCCAGCCCAAAGGCTCCCAGGAAGGGGCCATGCCCCAGGAGGGAGCACTGGTCACATCCTGGTTAGAACCAGAGGAGTTATTCCATGAGGCGGCAGGTAGCCAGGAGAAAGCCCCATGCCAGGACAGCAGCAGTGCCCTGGCCAGGCCAGGTCCTCATCCAATGCCCCGGAAAGGGGACAGGATCACACCTGGGCTTGGGGACATCGTGGAGAGCCAAGCCCTGCCCAGCAACACAAAGGCAGATAGTGGCCTTGGCCCAGACCAACCTGGGCCCCCCAGACCCTTCCCACAGCACCGCCAGGTCTGCTGTTGGGATCCTCTCCCAGCCCTTCACCTTCCTCACATCTTCCCTGCTCCCCAAGAAGCCCTTGGGCCCCTCAGCCCCTCTCATCACCCCTCTCCCCACCACTCATCCACTAAAGACCTTTTAATCTCGAGGAACCCTTCTTCACTCTCCTCCTCTCCTTGAAGCTCCTCCCTCCCCCGATGCCCTCCTGAGCCCTGCAAAGCCCCAGACCCCCTTCCCAGGGACTCCTTCACGCTCTCCAAGCCCCAGAGACCTCACAAAGCCCTCAGCCCTGCCGGCACCTCTTTGCAGAGCCCCCTCAGCCTTCTCAAACCCCTCTGGGCCCCGGGGACGGCCCAGCGCTCTCCGTGAGCCCGAGAGACCCACAACCTCCCTCGCTAAGGCTCTCTGTGGCCCCTCAAGTCCGCTTCTCGGGGCACACACCCCGCGACACTACAGACCCTAACCTCTGCCGTCTTCATCCCCAGGCCCAAGCCTTGTCCTGACGCCGGGAGACCCTCATCCCGCTCCAGAGACCCTGCCCAGAGCCCTCTCCCCGCCTCCCCTGAGACACCTCACAGGCCCAAACCGCCCCCGGGCTCTTCCTCACCGAGCAGCAGCAGCTTCACCTCCTTGGCCGCCTTCTCGCCATCCTCCCGCAGGTTGCGGTCGATCATCTTACTCCGCTCCACCGCCGCCTTGTCCTCGGCGCTCAGCGTACAACCCATGGCGGCGGCGGCAGTGGGTGGGTGCCTGGGAGAAGGCCGACGGGGCGGCCTAGCCGCCGGGAGCGGAACGGGAGTGGGGCCGGTGCGGGGCTGCGCCTCTCGCCTCCCTCGGCCCGGGCGGCTCCCTGAGGCGGCGCCGGATATCCGGTCCCACGCGCGAGGCACGCCGGGAAGTGCAGTCCTCGCGCTGTATGCTGGGAAGTGGAGGCGGGACTTCCGCCTCGGTACAGCGGGGCGGGACGGGAGTGAGGCGGGGACAAGGCGTTATTTCCGTCTCTGTGCGGCGGGGCATGATGGGAGTGAGGCGGGGACGTGCTCCATTTCCTCCTCGGTGCCGCGGAGCATGATGGGAATTGTAGTCCTTGGGGACACCTCGGCTTCCCCGGCCCCACACCGGCCCCACACCGGGCCCAGAAGCCCCTCGGCCCGTTTGCAGCTCCCCCCCGCTCACCTCATGCCCAGCGCACCCCCGGAGGGACGGACCTTGGCCCCACACCTGTGGGGTGGGCACGGGGAGGGGGCAGTGCTGGGTGGCCCCTCCAGGGAAGCCAGGTGGGGGTCAGGGGACCCAGAGGACTGGGGCTATCCTGCTCCCAACCCCATCACCTGGCTGTATGGAGGGGTGAAGGGGTCCCCCCCTCCTGAGGAGACCCTCAGTGACCCCAAAACTGCCGCCCCCTCCGCTCCCGTGCTTAGCCACACCATGAGACGCTTTCCCCAGGCTTGTGCCCCCCAACCCCAGCGGCCCTTCCCGTGGGACCCCTGAGCCCCCTCGACGTCAGCACGGACCCCCCACCGTGCCCCGCCAGCGAGGGATTCAGACCAGCTCTGCCCTTGCAGCCATGTTTGCCCCCAAACCGCGCCTCAACGCTACAGCTCCGGTTTGGACGAGGCGACCACCGGCACGTAGAGCCCGTCCCCAACGCATCGCTCCGTCCCCTCCACCGCGTCCTCCTCGATCTGCCCCGGGATGCGAAAATCCACAGAGGGCTGGTCCTGCTTGGGGCTGGGGGTGCGAGGCCGGGGCTCGGCGGGACACCCAGTGCCCTGGAGGAACTGGAGGAAGTTCTCCTCGATGGAGCCCTCCCGGCTGGGCAGCCGCAGGTCCTCCTCCGGCGGCTGCTTGAAGAAGCACGTGAGGAGCCGTCCCAGCTCGCCCCGGATCTGCCGGTTGAGGCACCCGTAGAAGAAAGGGTTGGAGGTAAAGCAGAAGTAACCGAGCCAAGTGACCACGGTCTCGGCCGCCGGACCTACCAAGGGCTGGGCGCTCAGGGCCGTGTAGAGGTGGAAGGAGAAGTAGGGCAACCAGCAGAAGAGGAACTGGCCCCCCACGGCCAGCAGGATGGCGGCCGCTTTGCCCCCTCCGAACGTCCTCTGCGGGGTGGTGCGAGGAGCCCCCGAGGTGGTGACCATGGTGGAGCGGCTGCTGAGCGACTCGGAACGCCGGCGCGGCGTCTCCATCCAGGTGGGGAGGGGACCGTGGTGCATGGCGGCCACCCGGGCCACCTTGAACATGCTGCAGTAGACCACCACGATGATGAGGAGGGGCAGGAGGAAGTAGAAGGCGGCGAAGAAGACCACGAAGAACTTGCAGTAGGGACCGCGGCTCCACTGCAAGGAGCAGCCGCGGCCGGCGGGCACTGGTGGGCGGTCGGGGGCCAACCAGCCCAGCACGGGGACGAGGGAGGTGGCCACGGCTTTGAGCCACACGCCGACGAGGACGCAGGCCACCAGCCTGACCGTCATCCTCACCTCGTAGCGCATTGGGTGCACCACGTAGTAATAGCGCTCCACGTTGATGGTGGAGATGGAGAGGATGCACATGCTGATGAAGCAGACGCTGAGGAACAGGTACACGCGGCACATGGCCTCGCCAAACACCGGGCTGTCGAAGACGGCTGACCCGGAGAGCATCTCCAGCGGCATCAGCGTGAGGGCGGCCAGAAAATCCACCAGGCAGAGGTGGAAGACGAAGACGAACTTGCGCAGCGCCGGCGTCTTCACGATGACGGTCATGACGGCGGCGTTGCCCACGATGGCCGTCAGGTCGATGAGCAGCATGAAGAAGAGCCCCACCGATTTGGAAGCCACGTCTTTAGGTTTGCCGTCGGCCGTGCCGTTGGGGGGCATCGGCCCCGGGGAGGGCTGCAGCCCCCGTGCCCCTCTAGAGCCGTTCCAGCCCCACGGCGCGGGCAGGGAGGGCTCCATCCTGTGCCGCTGCCCCGCTGCTCACCGGCCCATCGCCCATCGTCGGGGTGGCCAGGCATCGCCGGGAGGGGGTGGGGGGGTCACATCCTTGCCCGGCCCACACCCGCCGCTGGCCCTGGTGGGTGCTGCTGCGGCGGGTGGTGTTCAGAGCACCCCAGGGTGCCCCCTGGCCCCGCTCATCTCCCAGCCTTGCGACGCCAGGCAGCTCCGGGCACCTGCAGGAAAGGCAGAGGCATCAGTGGGGGGAGGCCAGGACCCTGGGTGGGGGTCTCAGCTCAGCCTCCATCGCCCCCGGGTGCCTCTCCAAGACACCCCCCACCCACCCACCAAACCCCTTTCTCAACCCAAAACCTCGTTTCCTTCAAAAATGGGCAATTCTGGGGCTAACCGCCCCCCCGCCTCCCACAAATTCCGACATTTCAACCCCAAACAGCCCAGCGGGGTCCTTCGCCCAGAGCCTGGGGACCACCAGGGGTGGTTGGGATGGGTGGGGGGGCACCGGCGCCCCTTGTGCTTTGAGGTCCGTGCGTGACACCCCCCCCGCCCAGATCCCATCCCCGGGATGGGTGCTGCACCCCCACCCACGCCAGCGGGTGCCACCAGCTGCAAAGCAGAGCCCGGGGCGCTGGTGGGGAGGGGCTGGGGGCCACCACAGAGCCCCCCACCCATGGGTGCTCACACCGGGGAGGGTGTCCCTGCCCCCCAGGGAGCCCCCGGAGTGGGGGGAGGGTGCTGATGGCAGAGGGGTGCAGGCAGCGGGTGCCCACCCCCTCCATCCCCCGCTCCCTGGGGCGATGCCACCGTTTGGGGTCCCCCCTCCCACCCCCCCAGTCCCCCCCCCAAGACTCCACCGCATTCCACCACCACCCCCCCCGCCCCCGGGCATCGCCCCGGTGGGGCAGCTCGGCCGCGGCACCTACCCGGGGGGGCTGCATGGGGCCGGGCCAAGGGTCCCCGGGCCGGGCGGGGATGCGCGGGGCCGGGCCGGGGCCGGAGCCGCTGCGGCGAGGGATGCTCCGCACCCGCCCGGCTGCTGGGTCCTAAGCGCCTCCCGCCAGCGCGGCGGTACCCCCGGTACGGCCCGCCCCCGCCCCCGCCTCGGCCTCATTGGACCCCGGGGGTGGGGGGGTGGCGGCTGTCTGGAGCCCGGGGTGACCCCCCCAGGATGGGGGATCAACACCCCACCCCCCGTCTCCGGTTCCTGCCGCGCGCATCACTTCGTGCCTCAGTTTCCCCAGTAGCCCCTCGAAGGGGATGGGAGTGGGGGGAGCTGGAAGGGAGCAGCCCCTCGGGTGGGTATGATGGGGGGGGAAAAGGGGGGTCTCGGGGAGGGGTGGGGAGTGACAGCGCGATGGGGGGGGCGGTGGGAAGGAGGGGACAGGGCAGGTCTGCAGTGGGGGGGCACAGAGTGGGGATGGGGCGGGTGTGGGGAGGGGCAGAGGGCCGGGGGGAGTGCTCAGAGGGGCTGCAGAGGCCTCCCGTGCTCTGTCCACCCCCAGCTCAGCACCCCTTCCCTTCCTCCCCATTCAGCAACGGAACCAACGGGTACCAGGGCAGTGCCCCCCCCCCACGCTCCGTGCCTCAGTTTCCCCAGGACACACCCATTAGCTCCCAGAGGGGGATCCCCAGCACCTCCAAGACCGCTAAAACACCCTGCACAGGCTGCAAGCTTCCTCCTGGCAGTGCCCTGACCACCCCCTCTGACCCATGGGTGCCCAGGGTGGGGGACACCCAGGCCCCATGGCCAGGGCTGGTGCGGAGAGGTGGGTGACGAGCGGGTGGCGGGCGAGGCGCGGCGGGCAATGCGTGCGGCTGCCGCAGGCCCCCGCATCACGTGCCCATTGCTAAGCTACGAGCACCCAAAAATAAACCCGTCCAAACCAGATTAGAAACACGGGACCTGGTGTGAACCGGGCCCGATGTACCAGGGCCCGGCTGCCGGTGGCTCCCCGGGCACCGCGGGCACCCGTCGTGGTGGCAGCCTGGTGAGCAGGAGGCCCGGGACACCCATGTCCCCCTCCCCACATCCGCTTGCCCTGGGATGGGGGAAAGCCCTGGGCACCCCCTTGTCCTGGTACCGTGGGTGGGCACCAAAATCCAGGTGGGCACATTACCTTGGGTGCCCACCCCAAACTGGGTGGCTCCACCTCAAACTGGGTGCCCATCCTACTCTGAGTGCCCACCCTATCCTGGGTGCTCACCCCCAACCTGGGTGCCCACCTCAATCTGGCTGCCCACCCTGCTCTGAGTGCCCACCTTTCACTTTGTGTCCACTCCAAACTGGGTGCCCATCCTACCCTGTGTGCCCACCCCAGCCTGGCTGCCCACCCCAAATGGGGTGCCCACCCTTCCTGGGTGCCCACCCTACCCTGGGTGCCCATCCCAGACTGGGTGCTCACCCTTCCCTGGGTATCCACCTTGCCCTGTGTGCCCACCCCAGCCTGTGTGCCCACCCTAAACTGGGTGCCCACCCTACCCTGGGTGCCCACCCCACCCCAGGCTCACACCCCACCAGCCGCTGACCCCTCCCATCCTCCCCCCCCCACTGCAGACAGGGGTCCAGCCATGCCGACCCCCCCGCAGCACCCCAGTGTTTCAGGGGTGCCCCACAGTGAGGGGGTGCAGAGCTGGCCACCAGCCGCCCCTGGTCCCTCTGCCCCAGCTGCGCTGGGCACCCTTCCTGGCACCCACCTGCAAAACCTGTGACCCCCTCCAAAAAGGACCCCCGAGGGACTTGGCATGGTGGGTGCTGGGGGGGGGGGCTGCTTTGGCATTATGGGGTTTATGGTGCCCTGGCACCCTGACACCCCAGTACATTGGCACCCCAGCACCCCGAGGCTGCTGGCACCCCAGCACCCTGGCACTCCAGCACCCCAACATCCCAGTTTCCCAGGACCCTGGCACCCAGTACCCATCATCATGGCACCCTAGCATCAAGACGCTGTGACACTCCAGTACTCCAGCACCCTGGCACCCAGTTCCTTGGCATCCTGGCACCCTGGCATACCAGCAGCCATGATCCTGGCACACCAGCACCATGGCACTGTGGTGCTGCTGCACCTTATCATCCTGGCACCCTGGTACTGAGCACCTCAGCACCCTGGGATACCCATACCTCAGCACCCTGGCATCCTGGCACCCTGGTATTCCTGTACCCCGGCACCCTGGCACCCCAGTACCTCAGCATCCTGACATACCAGCACCCTATGACCCTGGCACCCCAGCACCCTGGCACCCTGATATACCTGTACCCCATCATCTGGGCACCCTGGCACACCTGAACCCCTGCACACCAGCACCCTGGTGTACCGGTACCCAGCACCCTAGCATTCCTGTACCCCAGCACCCTGGCACCCTGGCACAGCTGGTACCCTGGCCGGGCATGCAGGATAAGCGTGTTTACACGTGTGCACGCACATGCCTGGTGGGTGCTTGTGTGCACACGCGTGTGCGGGGCTGGGGGGGGCCACACACACATCCACACACACGGAGCGGTTGCATCCACGTGTGCGCACACGCGTGTGTGTCCCCGGTGTGTGTGACCTGGGACCCCCCCCATGGTGGCACAAGGTCAGGGACACCCAGAGCTCACTGGGGAGGTCGGGGGGGTGGGTGCCCCAGCTGGGGGGGGGGTTGTCTGGGTGCTGGGGGGGGTCCGGGCTGGGCAGCGGGTGCTGGGCAGGGATTAGCACCCGGATTAAAGCAGAGAAATTGAGGACGATCAAAGGACAAAATTCCCCGTGACCCAAATGGGGGGGACACACACACACGACAGGGTGAGGGGCACCCTGGGGACACCCTGCTCCGTGTCACAGGGGGGGCCCCTTAATTACTCCCCCCCCCTCCGCCCCCAATAAAAAGCTGCATCATGGCAGCGTGGTTTGTTCCGGCTCCTTTCCCTCTAATTTTGGACCCAAAAAAACCAGCACAAATGTTTCATGTCTAAAAATACTCGCCGAGGCAGAGACAGGAGCGGGCGACAAGGGGGGGGCGCCGGGCACCCATGCCTGGCCGGGGCTGGCAGCACCCAGGGGTGCCCCCGGGCAGGATGTGTCCCCTCCGTCCTAGGGGTGGTGGGTGGCATCGGGATGGGGTCGGTACTGGGGGGATTGGGGCTGAAATTGGGGTGGGGGGTGCCAGGGTGGGTGGGCCAGTGCCAGGGGTCTGGGCTGGCACCGTGGGCTGTGGGCCGGTGCCACCAGTGGGTCCCAGCACAGCAGGGTGCTGGGACAGTGCAGCGGGATTTGGGATGGGGTTGGGATGGGGATGGAGGTGGGGCTGATGTCGGATGAGGATGGGGATGGGGACAGGGATGAGGATGAGGATGGGATGGGGATGGGATGGGGATGATGGGGATGGGGTCACAGGTGAGGATGAAGAGGGGCAGAGGGATAGGGGATAGGGATGAGGATGGGGATGAGGATGAAGAGGAGGATGGGGATGAGGATGGGGATAGCTATAGGGGATAGAGATCGGGATGAGGATAGGGACAGGGACAGGGATGGGGATGATGGGGCTGGTGACAGGGATGAGGATGAAGATGAAGATGGGCACGGAGATAGGGGATAGGGATGGGGATGAGGATGAGAATGGAGATGGGGATGAAGAGGGGGATGTGATGGGGAGAGGGAATGGGGGGGTTAAAGGATGGAGAGGGGACTAAGGGTGGGGCTGAAGATGAGGATGGGGACTGGGATGGGATGGGATGTCCATGAGGATGACGATGGGGTCCGGGTGATCCCGGGCCGGGTCCCGGCTCCTCGTGGTGGGGGGTCTCAGCCGGGGGCCGACTCGCGGCCCACGAAGGGTTAAGCGGCCGCTGCCGCCATTGGTCGCGGGCGACGCGGCGGCAGCCAGTAGGGACGGGCCGTGCGCGGGGTGCGCCGCGCCGGGGCCGCCCCCAGCCCCTGTCCCGGGGCCGCAGGTGCGCGCTGCAGCCGGCGCGCGGCCCGGCCCGGCCCGCTCGGCTCCGCTCGGCTCCGCTCGGCTCGGCCCGGCGCGGCTCGGCCCGGTTCGGCTCGGCTCGGCCCCTCTAGGCTCTGCTCGGCCTGGCTCGGCCCGCTTGTCTCGCCTCGGTTCGGCCCGGCCCGTTCCGCCTCGCCCGGCTCCGCCCTGCTCGGTTTGGCCTCCCCCGGCTCGGTTCGGCTCGGTTCCGCCTCGTTCGGTTCGGTCCGGCTCGGCTCGGTTCGGTCCGGCTCGGCCTCTCCAGCCCGCTCTCCTCGGCACCGGCCCCGGTCCCAGGCCCCGGGAACGCCCTGGGAAGCGGGCGGGGGGCGGGTGAGCATCCTCCGGCGGGCTCCGACCGCAGCAGGGCCGGGACCGGGGCGGGTGGAGCCGCCTCCGCAGCGCGGGGAGGAGCGGGGCTGCGGCGGGCGGGAGCCCCGGGGCGAGCCGCGACCCAGGGGCACGCCGTGAGAGCGGGTGACAAAGCCAGCCCGTACCGGGACATCGGGTGACAAAGCCAGCCCGTACCGGGACATCGAGTGACAAAGCCAGCCTGCACCACGACACCAGGAGAGCAGCGAGCCCAGCACATACCGTGACACCGGGTGGCCAAAGCTACCCCATGCTGTGACACCGAGTGACAAAGCCACCGCTTGCCGGGACACTGGGTGACAAAGCCAGCCCGTGCCACGACACTGGGGGAGCAGCGAGCCCAGCGCATGCCGTGACACCGAGTGACCAAGCCACCCTGCGCCGTGACACTGAGTGACCAAGCCACCCTGCGCCGTGACACTGAGTGACCAAGCCACCCTGCGCTGTGACACCGAGTGACCAAGCCACCCTGCACCGTGACACCGAGTGACAAAGCCACCCTGTGCTGTGACACCGAGTGACAAAGCCACCCTGCACCGTGACACCGGCTGACCAAGCCACCCTGCGCTGTGACACAAGGCAAGCAGCAAGCCTGGCACGTGCTGTGACACCAGCTGACCGCAGCCACCCCATCGCACATGCCGTGACACCGAGTGACGAAGCCACCCTGCGCCGTGACACCGGGTGAACAGGTAGCCTGGCACGTGCTGCGACACCGGCTGACCGCAGCCACCCCATCGCACATGCCGTGACACCGGGTGACAACGCCACCCCACTCTGCCACACCAGCTGACCGAAGCCACCACGCCGGCGCCGCGTCCCCCGACGCCCACGTGACGCCGCGGGGCAGAGCGTGGCCATGGCGGGCTGCGTCGGCGGGGCGCCGGCGGCCCCGCTCTTGCTGCTGGCCCTGCTGCTGGCCCTGCCGGGGTCCATGGGTGGCAGCTGCCCCCCGCGCTGCATCTGCGCCTCCAACATCCTGAGCTGCTCGCAGGCGGTGCTGAGCGCCGTGCCGGCCCCCCTGCCCCGCTTCACTGCTGTCCTCGACCTGAGCCACAATAACGTCAGCCGGCTGCGGGCCGACTGGGCGCCGGGCCGCCTGGCCCACCTCCACGCCCTGTTGCTCAGCCACAACGGCCTCTCCTTCGTCTCCACCGAAGCCTTCGCCCACGTCCCCCATCTCCGCCACCTGGACCTCTCCTCCAACCGCCTGCGGGCACTGGAGGAGAACCTCTTCAGCGACCTGGCCGAGCTGGAGGTCCTCCTCCTCTACAACAACGAGATCTCCACGGTGGACCGCACTGCCTTCGAGAACCTCGGCCGCCTCCGCAAGCTTTACCTCGGCCAAAACCGCATCGCCCGCTTCCCGCTGGAGCTGCTGCGCGACGGCAGCCGCTTGCCCCAGCTCGCCCTCCTCGATTTGTCGGCCAACCGCCTCCGCAGCTTGCCCGTGGGTGAGCTGCAGGCCCTGCCCGCCTGGCTCCGCGACCGCCTCTACCTCCACGACAACCCGCTGGCCTGCGACTGCCCGCTCTTCCAGCTGGTCGCCCGCGGCCGGCGCCGCCGGTTGAGCGCCGTGGTGGATTTCCAGGAGGAGCTCCGCTGTTTGCTGCCCTCTACCCCGGCGTCCATCGGCATCCTCGCCCTGGCCGGCCGGCAGCCGCTCAACTGCAGCGAGGCACGGGAAGCGGTGCTGGAAGCCCACCTGGGTGACAGTGTCACCCTCAGCTGCGACACCCGCTTACGGGGGGTGCGGAGCTGGCACTGGGTGACGCCGGGAGGCGAGCGGGTGCTGGAGGAGGGGGGGAACGGCAGCGCCGCTCTCCTGGCCAACGGCAGCCTGCTGCTGCGGGACCTGCGCCCCGAGGATGCTGGCACCTACGCGTGTTGGGTGGCGGGACCCCTCCTCAACGAGACCCTTTACGTGGAGCTGCTGGTGCACAACTTCACCCTGCACGGCCCCCACGACACCCTCAACACCGCCTACACCACACTGGTGGGCTGCATCCTGAGCGTGGTGCTGGTGCTCATCTACCTGTACCTCACCCCCTGCCGCTGCTGCTGCTGCCGCGGTGCCGAGAAGCCCTCGGGGGGTCCCCGCGACGACAGCATCAACTCGTCGGTCCTCAGCACTACCCCCAACCACGCCGCCGGGGTCCCCGGGGAGCCGTGTCGGTCCCATTCGGCCTCAGCCACTGGCCCAGGGCAAAACGGCAGGTTCAAAGTGGGGGGCACCCCCCAGCCGCCCCCCCGGCACGGCCCCAAGGTGCAGAGGAAGGTGTCGGATCCGGACTCGGTCAGCTCCGTCTTCTCCGACACCCCCATCGTGGTGTAGAGTGTGTGTGTGGAGGGGACACATCGTGGGGATGGTCCCCAGGGTCACTCCACATCCCCATCGCTGCTGAGACTTGACGCCCTGATGGATGCGCTGCGGGCAGAGGGGGCGGCCTGGACCCCCACCGCCATGTCCCCAGCTTGGGGTGGGGGCACACGCCATCGCCACCTCCCCACCCCCCAGACTGAGCATCGCTGCTGTCCACCTGCACTGGCCTCCACCAAGGTCATGGCCACCGTGGGACCGTAAGGGACAACAGGGGGGCTCCCACGGGGACAGCGTGGCTGCAGAGCTGGGGGCTCTGACCCCAGCGCCCACTAGGCACCGCAGAACTATGGGTGACAGCACCCAGGCTGGCTCGGCGGGCGCCCCCCCCGCCACCAACACCCTCCTGGCCCCCCTGTGCAACCCCCAGCTGCAAGCAGAGCCCCCCCACCCTGCAGAGAGTGGGACCCAGGGGGTTCCAGCACCCCACATGGGGAAGCCCCTGAGCCCTTGCAGCCCAGCCTGTGTCCTCCATGCCCCCCCCTCCCCGGGCCGTGTCCCCCCGCCCCGCTGGCAGCTGCCCCGCTGATGCCTTGGCCACAATAAATGTGTCTCCCCGTCATGCCTGCGCAGCCTTCACCTGGTTTTGGGGGGCTCTAAAGGGGGTCCCCAAGGTGGGATCACCCTCCCTGGGTGGGGGGGGCCTGGGGGGGGTCGGGGACAGGGATGGGGCCTCCCACGGGATGGAGGTGGGGGGTCAGGCTGAACTGGGGTCCCTGCTGCCACGCCGGCTCCCATCTGGGGTGTGGGAGGGTGCATGGGGGTGGGCTCACCCCAGTGCCCTGGTTTCCCCTCGGTACACCCACTCCAAGGGCCAGCTGACCCCGGCCCCCTTGGGGTCACTGACTCCCCTCGCCCCCCCCCCAGCCCCTGCTGTCCTCCCTGGGGGGGGACACCCCACCCTGCCCCATCCCCTCGGTTGTTCCCACAGACCTGGGGACACTCCAGCCTCTGCTGTGCCCTCCCAGGGCCCCTGGGGACAGCCCACAGTCCCCAAACACCCCCAGGACACCCCAGCCCGACCCCCCCCCCCAACCCCCCTCTGCACTTCTTGGCTTTTTTTTTTTTTCTTTCTTTCTTTTTTTTTTTCTTAAAAAAAGAAACAAAAAACAGCAATAATAATTCTTATAAATATCTGCGCCCGGCGGTGGCCGCTGCGGTGGCCCAGGGGTGGCCCGTCCCGTGCCAGGACCCCCCCGGCCGCGGCCACCTCTTCTCCCGGGGGCTGGTTTAGCAGCAAGAGAAGAGAACTGAGAGTCTTGAGGTATTTTTCTGGAGTTCGGGTTGTGGGTTGGTTTGTTTCCTTGGGAGGTTTTGGGCTTTTCGGCAATTTTCCGGTGGGGGCTTCTTCACCCCCAAGGTGGAGGGACGTGGGGGGGACACCCGTGTCTGGTGGGGGGTGGCCCCGGTGGCCCCTCTGTTAATGGGCTTTGGACTGTAGGAGAGGAGGTGCTGGGTCAGCCATGGGGACTAACCCCAGGGTGGTGGCCCTGGACCAACGGTGGCCCTCGACCGCATTAGAGTAGCCCCATGGTGGCCCCCACCCAGGGTTAGGGTGTTCCCGGAGGGAGCATCCCCCCACCGTGGCCGCAGAAGCCCCCACCTCATCCCCCAGCCAGGGTTAAGGTGTCCCCAGAAGGTCCTCACAGCATGCAGCACCCACCACCAGCATGTCCCAGCACCCAAGACCACGTCGTCCCCTACTTGGGGCCTGGAGGTACGCAGGGGGTCCCCGTGGTGTTCCTTACCTGGGAAGTGGGTGGCCTAGAAGGGCCCCATGGTGGCCTCCACCCAGAGCCGCGGTGTCCCTGGGGGGTCCCTCCTGCATCCACCACCCACCACCCAAAGACCCATGACCATGCTGTCCCCCCCTGTCCTCTACATGAGGCCAGGGGGTATCCAGAGGGTGCCCAGGGTGTCCCTCCCCTGGGACACGGCTGTCCCCACGGTATCCCCAACCCAGGGCACCCCCATAACTGCCACCAGGGTGTCCCCATGCCCCCCCCCCCCCACCCCAGGACCAGGGTGTCCCTCAGGACATGGCTGCACCCAAGCAGCCCCAAGCCCAGGGAGAAGGTGGGTCCCACCTTGTCCCCTGTGCATGCCGGTGACCCTGGGGGGGGTGTCCCCCATTTCTGCCCAGCCTCACACCCTGCCGCTGCTCTGCACCCCCAGGAGCCCCCCAAACCCCCGCTCCCACCCCCCAGCCCCGCAGGGACCTCCCCAACACCTCAGCCCTACCTTCATGGCGCTCCGCTTCTCCTCGAAGCCCAGGGGAGTCCCTGGCTTCTTCCTGCGGATGGACCCCCCCGAGTTGGGGCGGGGGGCCGAGCCGGTGGGGGGCGGCGCGGGGGCGGGCAGGGGGGGCGCAGGCTTGGGCTTGACGGGCCGACAGTACGTGGCCGCGTTCTTCCGCTTCTTGACCTCATCCTCGGAGATACCCCGGGGGGGCGGGAGGGGGGGCACCCCCGGTCCGTGCAGCAGCGACGAGCTTCGGGGGTCCACGATGGCGGAAGCCCCGGGGGGGCCGCGGCAGTCCGGGGGGGCGAATCGTTTCACCCGCGTGGTACCGTTGAGGACGGCGGCGGTGGAAGATGATGCTGGACAAGCCGGAGTGGGGGGTTTCGTTTTGCCCGGGGGGGCCGAAACGGGGCAAGCGGCGTTTTTAGGTTTGACGCCGTCGCTCGGACAGGTCCGTTTGTAGGGGGGGTCGCCGGCGGCGAGGGGGGGCTTCCGTTTGCGGGGGTGGGGGTCCATCCCGCTGGCCTTGCTGGAAGGCAGCTTGCTGAAGGAGGGCGAGGGGGTGTTGGCTGGCAGCGGGGAGGTGATGGACTGGCTGCCGCCCCCCCCGCACTCGGGCTGGCTGCAGGCGGCTGCCGCGGGGGGGGACCCCACCGTGTAGTTGAGGCTGGCGGGGAGCCGGCCCTCCCGGGGGGGCACCGCGGAGGAGGAGGAGGATGCTGTTGAGGTCCGTGGAGGGGGCTCGGCGGTGGGGCTGCAGGGGGGGGTGGCAGGGCTGGGGGGGGGCGCAGGGGTGTGCAGAGGGGGCTCGGCGGCTGGAGGGATCTTCCTGTGGGAGAGGAGAAGAAGGGTGAGATGGGACCCCCCCACCAATAACCCGTCATGGCTGCTACGTCCCCCTCAGTTCAGGTGGGGAGCGGTAAGATGGGACCCCCCCAAATCTCTGCTCCCTGCCATGTTCCCCCCCACAATTCAGGTGGGGAGGGGGTGAAATGGGACCCCCCCAATTCCCTTCTCCCATCCCTGCCCCCCCATTCTTCCTGGTTGAGGTGGGGAGAAGGTGAAATGGGACCCCCCCCAAATACCTGCTCCCGTCCCTGCACCCCTGCTGTGTCCCCCCACAATTCAGGTGGGGAGAGGTGAGATAGGACCCCCCCAGATCCCTGCTCCCCACCACATCCTCCCCAATTCCAGTGGGGAGGGCGTGAAACAGGACCCCCACACCCCCCCCTAAATCCCCGCTCCCCCCTTGTCCCCCCAACCCAAATACCACCCCCTCCACACCACACCAGGACCCCGGGGCTGGGTGGCTTTGCACTCTGACCCCCAGCAGCACCCACCAGCTCCCCGCCCGGCACTGCCCCCCCCCCCGCCGCCGTCACCTCCACATGTGGGAGCTGAGGTGCCGCTCCAGCATGGAGCCCAGCGCCGAGCAGAACCGGTCCAGCCGCCGGTTGAAGACGTAACAGCCCGGGCTGACCAGGCGGCTCCCGAAGGTGCAGAACTGGGTGGGGGGGACATACGCACACACAGGGTCAGCGTGGCCCCCCACTCAACCCGCCCCCAGCATCACACAGCCGTGTGAGCTCACAGCAGGGTTGGGGATCCCCAACCCACCCCGGGGTTCCCCCCACTCACCGCCTGGGGCCGCGGCGGGCGCGTGGGGGGGCAGGGGGGCTCTTCACCCCCCTCTTCCTCACTCTCCTCGCTCGACACCCGGTTGCCCCCCTTGGGTGGGGGGAAGGGGAAGACCCCTAGGCCACCCTCCCCGGGGGCGGCCGGTGTGTCCTCGGGGTCGCTGTCGGAGGAAAGCGGCGCCCTGTGCCAGAATGGGGGGGGGAGAAAATTTTAGGGTGCCCGATATGAAGGGGGGGTCCCACGGGGGGTCCCACCCAGCACCCAGCACCCACCTCCCAGGTGCTCACCTGGGGAGGGGGCAGTGGGAGTGGGGCAGCTTGGCTCGGCAGGGAGAAGCGCTGGGGGGGCCGGCGAGGGGCTGCGGCAGTGAGGAGGGGTCCTGCTGAGGAGGGGGCAGCGGCTCCTTCCCGGGGGGGCTCCTCTCCTTGGGGGACTCGCTCTTGCGGGCGCTGGCCTTGAGCTCGGCCACCAGCACGTCAAAATCCTTGGCCCGACCCTGCACCTCGCGCCGCTGGTGAACCGAGTGGATCTGGGCGACAATGGGCTGTAAAAACACCCGTCGGGACCCCCCCCCCGCCAATAAAAAACAACCCCTGGCCCCCCCGGCTACCTTGCAGGTCAGCAGGCGGGTGCAGATCTTCTGGGTGTCGGGGTTGAGCACGCCGCACTGCCGGTTCAGGTCGCACTCCTTGCCTGCGGGCACAGGAAGGCAGCAGGATGCCGGGGGTGAGAGGGGGGCACCGGGGACCCCGGTTCTATCGGGGGCGACTGGGAGTGACGGGGGGAATCAAGAGGTTTGACCCCTCCCCATGTCGAGCCCTGGTTGAGGTGGGATGAGAGTGGTGGGGGGGTGGATGGTGGCTGAGGGGGGTGCTGGTGTCACTGGGACCACCACCATGGGTGGGGGGCTCTGGGAGGGTCACCCCATGGCTGGAGATGGTGACCGCCCCCCCAAGGCGAGGGCCAAGCCCCTAAACCTGCCAGTGAAGGGGGCTGCAGGGCATGGCCGGGAGGTGGGAGATGCCCCCTCGGGGACCTCCCCCGCCTCCCCGAAATAACGGGGCCGGAATCCGGTGGGACCACGAGCTGCCGCCCCCCACCCCGTCGCCAGCAAGAAAACGTTGGGGGGGGGACAACTCACGCGCCAGCTTCTTGTGGGACCTGGGGGGCGGCTTGGAGGCACCCGCGTCCTTCTCCCCCGGGGCGGGCGCGCTCTCCGGTTTGCCCCGGGGGCCGGGGGCGGGCGAGTCCCCGCCCAGCCCGGCCGGTGGTGGTGGCAGCGGCTCCTTTGGCACCGTGGCGGCAGGTTTCCCTGAGGGCTCCTTGGAGTTGGTGGCTCCGGCTTTGGGGGGCACCTTGATGCCGTGCCCGTCCGGTTTGGGGATGCTGGGGATCTTCTCCAGGTTAACCACGGGCACGAACAAGCTGGCGAGAGAATTTGGGGTGGGGGGTGTTTGGGGCGGCTCGGCGGCACGCAGCGGGCAGAGCCGTCCCAGCCCATCCCGGTGCTCACCAGAGGTTGTTGTCCTTGTCCGGTCGCTCGGGCAGAGCCTGGACCCTCCCACGGGCACCCGGCGGCTTCTCCCGCAACCCCTTGGCCGCTCCGGGGGTCCTGGCGGGCACCGCCCGGCCGTTCACGGCAACGTGGCACTTGGCGGCGGTGGCGGCGGCGGCGGCGCGGGCGTACAGCTTGCTGAGCGGGCCGTGGCGGCGTTCTACCGGGGTGGCGAGGAGGGGGAAGCCCAGCGTTAGCCCACCCCGGGGCTCCCACCGCCGGTGACCTCGGGCCGAAGCGGCACGGCCAGCCCCGGCAGTGCCATGGCCGGGGAGGGGATAGCGGTGCCCGGTGTCGCGTGCCCCCCCGCCTCGCCGCCCCGGCTCACCGCAGTGCTTCTGGAAGGCCTGGGGCTTCACCACCTGGCCGCAGTGGTTGCAGACCACCAGGTAGAACTCGTCATGCGCCGGGCACTGCCCGAAGATGCTCATGTCTGCCGGGGCGAGAGGCCGGTGAGCCGCGCGGTGACGGCGCCCGAAACGCCACATTTTCCCCCCAAAAGACGGGCTGTACCTTCCTTAATGAGGGTCATGGCATCCAGTTTCTTACCGCCGTTCTTCCCGCTCTCCTCCGGCTCCGGCCCCGCTCCTGCCCGAGACAAAACCCCATCAGCGGTGGCTACCGGCACGGTCCCGGCTCCCTGCCGGTTGCATCCAGCATCGGGCGCTGAGGCGCTGGCACTGCCGCTGCTCCCGGCACAGTGAAACCGGTTAAAGTGAGACCCGAGAGACAGATCCATCCCAGGATCGGGGATGGGGCACCCCGGGGACACCCCGGTCCCCAGCTGGCCATGGCCTCGCTGGGTGGCCCAGTGCCAGCACCAGGCTGTGCTGGGGGTGGGACTGGTGGCCACCAGGCCAGTGGCAATGGTGTCTGGCCAGTTGTGCCATACTGGGTGCCCAGTGCCGTCCAGCAGTGCCATAGTGGGCACCCAGTCCTGTCCAGCCATGCCATACTGGGCACCCACTCCTGTCTGGCTGTGCCATACTGGGTCCCACGTTCCACACAGCTGTGCCATACTGGGCGCCCAGTATGGCACAGCTGGGCAGGATGGGGTGCCCAGTCCTGTCTGTGTTGTACTGGGTGCCCAGTCCCCATCAGCAGTGCCATACTGGGTGCCCAGCCCTGCCCAGCCGTGCCATACTGGGCGCCCAGCTGGACACAGCCACACCAGGAGTGCCTGTGCAGTGCCCAGTTCCCAGTGCAGGGTGCCCCAGTATGTGATGCCCAGTTCCCCACCTGGGGCACCTGGTACCCACCGCCTGGTTCCCAGTGCCCAGTCTGGGGCACCCAGTATCCTCTGCCTGGTCAGGGCTAATGGCAGCAACTGGTGCCCAGTCTGCGCTACCCAGTTCCTGGTCCAGGCCACCCAGTGCCCACCACACCCAGGGACAGCTGGCACCCAAGATGGGCCAACTGGCTCCCAGTAACGGGTACAGTGACCCAACTGGGGTGCCCGGTGCCAGCTCTGGCTGCCTGGTACAGGGTGCCCTGTTCCCGCTGCCCTGTTCCCAGTGCTGGGTGCCCGGTTCCCAGTACCCGGTGCAGGGTGCCCCATTCCCCATAGCCGGTGCAGGGTGCCCCGTTCCCGCTGCCCAGTGCCCGGTGCTGGGTGCCCAGTACAGGGTACCTAGTGCAGGGTGCTCTGTTTCTGCTGCCGGGGGCAGGATGCTCCATTCCCGGTGCCCGGTGCGGGATGCCCCGTTCCCGCTGCCCGGTTCCCGGTGCGGGATGCCCCGTTCCCGATGCCGTGTGTCCGGTTCCCGGTTCCCGCTGCGGGATGCTCCGTTCCCCATACCAGCTGCCCGCTGCGGGCTGCCCCACTCCCGGTGCCCGCTGCCCGCCTGCCGCGCGGCGGCGCTAGGACCGGGGGGTGGCGGGCGCGGCCCCGTTCGCGGTTCCCCCCCACCTCCTTCCTCCGCCGCCGCCGCCGCCTCTCACCCGGTTCCACCGGCGGCCCGGCCCGCTCCACCCAGGCGCTCCAGCTCTGCCCCGCGAACTCGTCCAGGCTGGGCAGCCGCCGCTCCGCCGCCGCCGCCATCGCCGCCGCCGCGCGTCCACGCGCCGCCATCGCCGCCGCCGCCGCCGCCGCCGCCGCGGGAGCGCGCGCCCCCCCCCAGCCACCGGCCACCGCCGCCGCCGCCGCCCCCGCCCCGCGCGCGCCCCCGCGCATGCGCCGCGCGCCCCCGCCCGCCCCGCGGCACCACGGGCGGTGTAGTCCCGCTAACCGCCCCGCCCCGGCCCCGGCCCCGTGCTGCGAACGGGGCTGGGGTCCATAGAGCCCTGTGCGGGGCTCGGGGGTCCCATGTACCCCGTATAGGGGCTGGAGCCGGCGGTCCCTCCCTATAGCGCTATAAGGGGCCGGGCGTCCCATATAGCTCCTATAGGGGTTGGGCGTCCATAGAGCCCTATACCGGGCCGGGGGGTCCATATAGCCCTATATGGGGCCGGGGGTCCATATACCGCTATACTGGGGTGGGCAGCCAGGGCGACATCGAGCCCTATATGGCGAGGTGACTCGGGGGTCCTATATCCCCCCTATACAGCGCTGAAGACCCGGTGTCCATATACCACTATATGGGGCTGGGGAACACCTATACCGGGCTGGGCAGCAGGGGTCCTATATACCCCCTATATGGGGCTGGGGTCCATATACCTCTATATGGGGCTGGGGATGTGGGGCTTATATATAACCCCTATACTGGGGGGCAGCTGGGGGTGACATATACCCCTATATAGAGCTGGGGACCTGGGGCTATTCCTGTACAGGGCCGGACAGCCAGGGGTGACATATACTCCCCATATGGGGCTGGGGATCCAGGGCTTATGTATATATGTCCTCTATATAGGGCTGGGGTCCCCGCTGCGGCCTGGGGGACCCCCCTATTTTGGACTCCCAGGGGTTCTGTATAGCCGCTATATGGGGCTGGGGACCCGCCGGTGATATACGCGCCCCTATAGAGACCCGGACGCAGCCAAGGGCTATATGGCCCTCTATAGGGTCAGCCCGCAGGAGTTACCCGTGCCCTTACATGCCATGGGGTTCCCCTATAGAGAGCGGGATGCCTGGGCATTATGTATGGCCCCTATACATCCGGGTGTTTAATTACTCCTGTATAGAGCTGGATGCTGGGCATTCTATACAGCCCCCAGAGAGGGCCGGGCACCCAGGCGCTATATAGCTCCCTATAGAGAGGCAGGGGCATATAGACATCCCCTACAGGGTCCCTTTGGGCATTATCTGGACCCTGTGGAGAGCAGGATGCCACAGGGTTATATAGACCCCTATATAAAGCTCCTTGTATGGAACGGGACACCCAGGGGTTGTATATACCCCTATATAGCACTCCCTATATGGAACAGGACACCCGGGGTATGGGGTATGTATACACCCCTGTATAAAGCTCCTTATACAGAACGGGACAACCGGAGTGTGTCTATACCCCTATATAATGCTCCTTATAGGGAACGGGACACCCGTGGTTGTATATACCCCTATATAATGCTCTTATACCCCTATAAAGAGGCAGACACCCCGGGGCTATAGGCACCCCGATATAGAGCTGGTACCCAGGTCTTTATATGCCCCCTGCAGACACCCACCCCCCTGAGCTCCCCCTCTACAGCGCGGGACCCCCCGGGGTGACGCAGACCCCTATATACAGCCAGGTCAACACCCCTCCCTCCACCAGCACCCATACCCCCGTGGCCAGCGGCACCCCGTCCCCGGGCTGGCGGCCGGCGCGAGGTCCTGGGGGACGGGTGGCACCCGTGGGTGCGACTGCTGGTCGGTGGCTCCCTGCTCAGCAGGGTCGCAGGGGATAGGTGGCACCCATGGGTGCCACTGCTGGTCGATGACACCCTGTTCTGTGGGGTTACAGGGGCTGACTAGCACCCATGGGTGCTACTGCTGGTCAATGGCACCCTGCTCGGGGGGGTCACGAGAGATGGGTGGCACCCATGGGCGCTACTCCCTGCTTGGTGGCAGAGGTGGGGTCCCAGGGGCTGAGTAGCACCCATGGGTGCTACCGCTTGTCGATGGCTCCTTGCTCGGCAGGGTCCTGGGGGCTGGGTGGCACCCATGGGTGCTACTGCTTGTCGATGGCACCCTGCTCGGTGGCGGCGGGGTCCCGGGGTGCCGCCTGCGCCCTCCACGCCGTCTCCTGCAGCACGAACCAGCAGTTCCCGGCCCACAGCACAAAGTTGATGAAGCCGAAGAGCTGAGGGGAGAGGAGGGACCCACCCCCCCGTGGGGGGCACCCATGGGTTAGCGCCGGCCCCAGGCACCCCAACGGGCTTCGGGCACCTTGGGTGCCCCCACGCAGCCCGTGTGCACCCCATGTGCCCCCCGCATCCAAGGCACCCAATTTACCCCACGCCTCTCATGCTCCCTGGGCACCCCGTGCTCCCCACGCACCCCATGCCGGGGGGGTCCCCTGGGGTGGGGGGCATCTCGGAGGGGGCACAGGGTGGGTCCCACGGGAGCACCGTGGCCACAGGGGACCCGCCCCACATGTGTGCACAAGGGCTTGTGGGTGTAAGCGCACGCGTGTGCGCCCACCCGCGTGCAGGCATGTGCGCACGGGGTGTTCATGCGTGCGTGGGCATTTTCATGTGAACACGCAGGCGCATGGGTGCGCGCTTGTGTGCAGGGGTTTGGCGAGCATGTGTGCATGTGTGGTGCACGTGTGTGCATGTGTATGTGCATGCATGCGCGCTGTGTGTGCAAGCGTGCACATGCGTGAGCATGCATGTGCTGCGTGTGGGTGTGTGTGCACCTGTGCACTTCTATGTGTGCTGTATGCATGTGTGTGTGCATGTACGCACATGCATGCGCATGTGTGTGTGCTCTGTGTGCATGTGTGTGCATGCATGTGTGCACGTGTGTGCTGTGTGCACGTGTCTGCATATGTGTGCCAGGTGTGCGTGTGTGCATGTGTGCACACACGTGTGGCATGTGCATGCGTGTGCACACGTGTGTTCACATGTGGGCCCCTGCAAGGCACAAAAGCTGCCAAGCTCCGCTCACTGTCCCCCAGATCCCTCCTCAGAGACCCCCCTCCCTGTGCCCACATGCCCGTGGTCCCCTCCACACATGCCACATGCCCACATGCCCAGGACCACCCCCACCCATGCCCACATGCCCAGGGCCAGCCCCACGCGTGCCCACGTACCCAGGGCCACCCCCACACGTGCCCACGTGCCCATGTGCCCAGGGCTACCTCCACATGTGCCCACATGCCCAGGGCCACCCCCACGTGTGCCCATGTCCCCACAGCCACCCCCACACGTGCCCACGTGCTCAGGGCTACCCCCATGGGTGCCCATGCAAAGGGCCACCTCCACATGTGCCCACATCCCCCAGGCTACGCCTATGTGTGCCCACGCGTGCCCACGTGCCCCCCACGCTGCTCACCACAGAGAGGTTGGCCAGCCCCATGGCCGGCGTGGGGCCGGGGCTGCAGCCGGCCTCGGGGTCGTGGCAGGGGGTGACGGCAGCCAGCAGGCTGGCGGGCCGCGTGGCCGCCTTCACGTCGCTCAGCCCCTTGCCCCACGCCGCCGCTGCCACCAGCCAGAAGAAAGCGAAGCAGAGGGTGATGCAAAAATCCTGCCGGGAAACGGCGGGGGGACAAAGGGGCTCAGCCGCGGCGCGGAGCCGGGAAGGGTCGGATCCTGCCCCGGAGGGGACACGGTGCCCACCGCCGCCGCCACCTTACCGCGAAGGGGAGCTTCTTGTTCTCGCCGTAGAGGGAATGGAAGCGCAGGTAGACCACCAGAGCCACCATGGTGTAGAGGAAGGAGAAGACCCCCAGGGTCACGAAGAACTCGGCGGGGGCGGAAAAATCACCCACCAGGTGCAGGGTGTGGGTCTGCGCCTCCTCCTCCTCGCCGCAGGCTGGCACCTCGAAGGGGATCTGGTATAACCTGGGCGGAGCGGGGAAGGGATGGCAGGGGGCGCGGGGTGGGGGTCCGCTGGGGCGGGACCTGCGGCTGCGCGGGAATCGGGACCCTTCGGCCGGTGCCGAGGGATGAGGTGAAAATGGGGTCTCAGGGCTGGCCCGGCGCCACCGGCGCCTTAACGGGGATCTCCCGGTCTTCCCCAATTGATGAGGATCCCCCCAAGTCTTCCCTAATTAACAAGGATCTATCAGTCTTCCCCAATTAAGGAGGATTCCTTCCCCTTCCCTAATTAATGAGGATCTCCTGGTCTTCCCCAATTAACGAGGATCCCCCCCTTCCCCAATCAATGTCGATCCTCACCCCTTCCCCAATGAAAGAGGATCCCCCAGTCTTCCCCAATTAACGAGGATCCCTTCCCCAATTAATGAGGATCCTCTCCCCTTCCCCAGTTAATGAGGATTCCCCCCTCTTCCCTAATTAACAAGGATCCCCCAGAAGGTGTCGGGAACCAGGGACGCCTTGTGGTGCCGGACCGTGGCTGCGGTCCCAGGGGGGTCCCAGCAGCTGGGACAGGGTTTAACCCCACCCCAGTCCCCCCATATCCCCCTCCCTTGGGGCTGGGGTGGGTTCCGGGGGGGGGGTGGTCCGGGCTGGGTGCCCCATCACCTGAAGGGGTATCCGAACTGGACGGAAACGACGCTCATCTCTTTGGATTCGCCGCCGCATCGCACCGTCGCCCCGGTCTCACCGCTGAACGAGCCACAGGCCCCGAAGGCGAAGATGGCGAAGAGCTACGGGAGAGGAGGGGGCAGGCTGGAGACCCCCACCCTGGGGGGGGAAGCACCAGCGCCTTCCCGGGTGGGAGCCCTGGGATGGGGGCAAAATCACGGGAGATGCCCAAACGGGCCCGGCGTCGCACCCCGGGTCTGAGCCCCCTCTCCCCGTGCCTCAGTTTCCCCAGTGCTGGCGCCGGGACGTGGGGCTGGTGGGACCCCCCCGGCCCCGGCGAGGCCGAGCCACAGAAATGCCGCCCTGAAATACAATCCCGGAGCCATTCGTGGCACGGCCGGGACACCCAGACGAGGCCTCGGCCGCTCGGCTCCCCCCACCCCCGGGGTCCCTCCTCCTGGTGCTCACTGACCCCCAACCCACCCACCCCACCCACCCACCCGCTTCCACCCCCCGAGCCCGTGGGAATGGCGGGGACCTGGCACCCCCATGTCACCGTCCTCTCGGGCACGGCCAGGCGAAGGCACCCGCTCAAGGTCACCGGGGGGGCCACGGGGCCCGAACCCAGGCGTCTGGGTGGCCTCGCACCCCACAGCACCCAGAAGCCCCCCTCCCCAGGAGGGGGTCCCCACGCCCGGGGCTGCCCGGGGTGGGGGAGGCTCTGGTGGATCCGGGTGAGGGCTCCAAGGTCCCATCATCCCCAAAGGGGGGGGGCTTTAGGAAAGCAATGGGGCACCCCAAATCTGGGGTTGGGGTCTCAGGGAAGCAGCACCCATGGGTGCTGGGGAAGGGGCTGTGCCCAGCGGGGGGGGGGTCTTGGTGCCAGTGCCAGGATCGGGCCCGGGATGGGGAGGGGGCTGGGGGGGCACACTCACCCATTCCAGCACCTTGATGAAGCCCAGGGGCTCCAGGAGGCGACCCCAACGCACCCCGGCCAGGACACGGTCCTGAGTGGGGAGAGAACCGCGGGAGCCGGGGCACCGGGAGGCACCGGGGCACCGCCGGGGGGCTGCTCCGAGCGGGGGATTGCCCCGGGGAACCGGGAGTAGGCACCGGGGGCTACCCTGAGGGACTGGGGGACTGCTCCGAGGGGCATATGGAGCTGCTCCAGGGGACGGGGGATTGCACCGGGGGACCGGGGGTCGGCACGGGGGGCTGTCCCGGGAGACGGGGGCACTGCTCCGGGGGACCGGGGTCGGCACCAGGGGAGCGGGGAGCTGCACCGGGGGCTACCCCGGGGGACGGGGGGTCTGCAAAGGGGGACCGGAGGGGATGCACCGGGGGATTGGGGGTGGGGCTGCTCCGGGCGGGGCAGCTGCTCCGAGGGACCGGGAGAACTGCACCGGGGAGCGAAGGGGGCTGCAACGGGAGCGGCTCCAGGTGGGGAGACTGCCCCGGGAGACTGGGGTCTGCTCCGGGAGTGCGAGGGGGTTGCGCTGGGAGACCGGGGGGCTGCACCGAGAGCTGCTCCGGGGGGGCAGCTCCGGGCCGGGGGATCAGGAGGCTGCAACGGGAGTTCCCCGGGACTGCACTGGCCACGGTACTGGTTGCACCGGCACACTGAGAGGCTGCACCGGGAGTTGTACGGGGAATTGCATGGGGTCGGCACCGGGGACTGCGCCGGGAGCTGCCCCGGGGAACCGTGCCGCATCACCGCGAGTCTGCACCGGGAGACTGCCCCGGTCACCGGGGAGAGAGGGGGTGTCACACCGGAGCCCTACCTGGAGCCGGGGCGCTTTGTCACCGGCTGCGGGGGCGCCGGTCTCCGACATTGCGGGGCCGGGGGCGGTCGGTGCTGCCTCCGCTACCCACTGGGACAGCTCCGCTGTCAGAGCCGCCCCCGGGGCAACCCCTCCGCCCCCGGGGCGGGCAGCACCGCTCCGCCCCTGGACACCCCTCCGGGACAGCCCCGCCCAGCCCCGGGGGTGTCTGTTTGTCCGTCCATCGGCTCGTCCGACCCCCGATTAGTCTCCCTATGACCCTCGGACCTGGAGCGGGGCGGGGAGACCCACAGCCATGCGGGGTCACGGCTCCCAGTGCGGCGCCGACAGCGCCGTTACCGGCCCCAGGTGGCCGGTAACGGCGCTGTCCGCGCCGTACCGGGAGCCGGGATCCCGCACGGCCTCGTAGGACCCTGGGGCATCCCAGTGCCTCTGCCCTGTCACCCGGTTCCCCCGGCCCGGGAACGCCCGCCCGGTACTCGCGGCGTGCCCGCTCGCCCCGCCCCTTCATGGCTGTGACCACGCCCCCTCAACGTAACCACGCCCCCTCCACCTCCCCACGCCTCTTCTCTTCGCCACCGCGTTCTCTCATTGGCTAAACAGCGGGCCGCAACGGACCAATGGGAAAGCGGCACGGGCGGAAGTGGGGCGAAAGGGCGAGGAGGCGCCTGCGCAGTCGTGCTCTCTGGCAGGAAGTGGCGGTGATAGAGCCCGGTTCCCGCCTCTGCCACCCGGTTCCCCTTTCCCCTGGGTCTTCCTGTGTCTCCCGCTGCTGCCATGTTCCTCACACGCTCCGAGTACGACCGGTGAGTGCCCGCCCTGCCCCCGCTGCCTCTCGCCCGCGCTCTCCTCGCTGCCCGCGGCCTGCGGCTGAGTCACGGGCCTGCGGCTAGTCACCACCCGGTGAGCCCTGGCCGGTGCCTTCCGCCTGCGGCCTCTCTGAGAAACTGGCGGGGAGGCCGCAGCCCTGCTGGGCCATGCCCAAGGGCCTCGGCTCGTCCCCCAGCCTGCTCGGCCCGGTGGTGGTTCCCTCCTCACCATCTGCCCCCTCCCTGCGGCCAGTTCTTTCCCTGAGTTTTTATATTTTGTGGGTTTTGGAGACTCCG
The DNA here is from genome assembly GCA_009769605.1 of Bucorvus abyssinicus. Lineage (NCBI taxonomy): Eukaryota > Metazoa > Chordata > Aves > Bucerotiformes > Bucorvidae > Bucorvus > Bucorvus abyssinicus. The sequence goes on from CM020055.1 coordinate 4,545,260, forward strand.
GTTCTGTTAAATACAGAGGAAGGGAGGGCATGGTCCGTGTGACCGGGGAATTCCAGTGTTGTAAGGCCCTGAGACCCCCGGTGTGGGGGAAGGCTGTGTGCGGGGTCCCTGGGGGGGGCGGTTTCCTAAGGCTGTAGTTTTATCCTGTTAAATGTCTCCTGAACCCCGGTGGGTTTGAAGAAATTCCTCGAGGGTTTTGTGTGTGGATGGAGTCCCTGGGCGCAACGCTGAGAAGGCACTGGCCCAGCGGGTCTGGTGGAGGAGGGCAGTCATCCCTTGCCTTGTGCAGTGGGCTGGGGTGCGATGGAGTAACTGGGGAAAGGAATGGGTCTGCTCTGGTAAAACAAAATCCTGCTGGTGCCGTGAGAAGGCAGAATCCACCGTGTGCAGTGAAAAGAGACCTCCTGGCCTGGTACTAGGCCTGCTGCTCTTCCATTTGTGCTCAATTCTGTAAGCACCCTGAATCCAGACCCCTGCCCTGAGGGTGCCAGGCTCCAGGTGCCCCTCCTGTGGCACCCATCCCCAGCTCCATTGCTCTTGCATTTCTCCTCAGCCTTCACTTTCCTGCCCTTCACACCTTTCTGATGTTGCTTTTTGCAGGGGTGTGAACACTTTTTCTCCGGAGGGGAGGCTCTTCCAAGTGGAGTATGCGATCGAGGCCATCAAGGTATTGTTGACCCCGTCTCCTTGCCCAGCCATGACCTTAAGGGCTCTTTTAAACCCAGACCCTGGGGTTTGGTCAGGTGAAAAACCAGCAGGTTCTGTCTACTCAGGCCTTGGCCTTGCCCTGCAGGGTTTAGCCATCTCCCAGGGCAGCACCGAGCAGGAGCTGCTGCCTTTTCCCTCACATGCGACTGCCCTGGCAGCTCTTTGCCAGCCTTTCACCTCTGGTTTGTAGCAGCTCCCCTGCAGCTCTGCCCTTTTATGTGTCGTGAGGGACCAAAAACCCCATCGATTTCCCCTCCATGTCTCCTACCAACCAACTGACCCCCCCCAACCAAACACAATCGATGATTCTAACCCCCAAATCAAAGCTGACAAAGCGGGACATGCCTGTCATGCCCATAAACACTTGTCTTGGAGCAGAGGAGCACTCAGCTTCCTCCTTCCCTGAGCTAACAGCGCTCCCTTCTGATGGAGGTAGTGGTGGTGACCATGTGGTGGTTTCCAGCTCGGCTCCACGGCCATCGGGATCCAGACCTCGGAGGGTGTCTGCTTGGCTGTGGAGAAGAGGATCACCTCCCCACTGATGGAACCCAGCAGCATCGAGAAGATCGTTGAAATTGATTCCCACATAGGTAAGCAGAAAGAAATGAGCTTTGGGAGAGCCCTGGAGGTTTGGAGATAATTAATAAGACTCTATCCCCTGGGAGTGTCGGAAGCAGCGTTTCGAGGCTGGAGCCTTCCCTGCAGGCAGCTCTGCTGTCCCTCCCAGTCAACACCAGCTCCTGGTCACTGGTTTTCCAGGCTCTAGGCCAGCAGGACATAGTTACAGGAGCTTGAGGAGGCAGCTGAAGCACTCCCACCCTGCCTCAGTGACCTCCCGCACGAAAGCTCAGCCCAAATTTAGCTCAGGGAGGGCAGAGAACTACAGCGAGAGGCTTGACTCAGGGCCAGCTTCTCCTGGAGCTCCGGTGTTGGCCCATTCCCCTGCTCCAGCAGCCGCCTGTGCTGCGAGGGGCCCGCGACGGGCTCATTACCAAATATGTCACCTTGAAAAGCAGGAGCCCTCCAAAATACCCCGCTGCTGATGAGCTGGGTGACGGAAGGAGCTCCTGAAGAGTCTGATTTCCCCCTGCTGTGTGTTGTGTTAGGGCCCTGCTCTGCCTGGAGCAGGATTCGTGCTGGGGGCTCTGGCTGCATCCCCCCAGCCAGCCCTTCTCGTGCTGGAGATGGGGGAAAGAGTTTCCCTTCCATGTAGGTTGTGTTTCTGTCACTTGGATTCTCTCAGAAGGCCTCAAACATAGCTTCTTTAACTGGTTCAGATTTGAGGCATGACTGGTTCTGTACCTGCTCTCGAGTGAACCCGTTCCCATCCTGGTGGGATGCTTCCATGGAGGGACCTCTTGAAGTCTAGGGGGAAAGTGTGTGGCAAATAATCCCTGAAATGATGTGTTTCCCCTCCCCGGTTCCAGGGTGTGCCATGAGCGGCTTGATAGCTGACGCGAAGACTTTGATTGATAAAGCAAGAGTGGAGACTCAGGTGAGACTTGGCATTTCTCATCTTCAAACAACAGTGCTCAGCTCAGGGGCATCTCAGAAGTCTCTGGCTCGGAGGCATCATCAAATCACAGAATGGTTTGGGTTGGAAAAGTCCTTTCAGCTCCTCAAGCCCACCCATTCCCCCAGCACTGCCAGGTCCCCACTGACCCCTCTCCCTCAGCACCACCTCCACAAGGCTGGGAAACGCCTTCAGGGATGGGGACTCCGTCACTGCCCTGAGCAGCCTGGACCAGCCCTGGACAACCCCAACGGGACAGAAATGGTTCCCCAGGGCCAACCTCAACCTCCCCTGCAACAACTTGAGGCCATTTCCTCTCGTCCTTGTTCCTGGGGAGCAGAGACCAACCCCCCCTTGCTCCAACCTCCTGTCAGGGAGTTGTCAGAGCCAGAAGGTCTCCCCGGAGCCTCCTTTTCTCCAGGCTCAACCCCGCCAGGTCCCTCAGCCACTCTTCAGCGCACTTGTGCTCCAGACCCTGCCCCAGCTTTGTTGTCCTTCTCTGAACCCCCTCATTAGAGCAGAGGAGCAGGTGTGGAGTGGGAGGCTCACAGGGAATGTTGCTGCTGGTTATATTTTTGACTCCTAAAATGTACTCGGTGCCTCAGGCACTCAGGGGTCCCAGGTACCGCAAAGACTTTTCCTGTGGAGTTTTTCTGCGTGTCACCATCTGGAGACCCAGATAACCCCATCGCTTCCAACACATACTGGGATCCAGTGCTCCAGCCTTGCATTTCCGCTGGTGGCATCCCAAGGCCTGGCTCTCCCAATGTTTCTGGGGGATCTCTGCACAAACTTCCCAGTTTGTCCTGCACTTCCCACTCTTTTCCTGGTGCTTCCCTCCAGCTGAAGGGCTGTGCCCGGAGGAACATTGTTTCTGTGGCTCCTCCTGAACTATCCAGAATTGTTGTATTTTGGGTACAAGGTCATAATTGAAATCTTTATTATATATTTATTTCCGCCCCCTGCAGAATCACTGGTTCACCTACAACGAGACCATGACGGTGGAGAGCGTGACGCAGGCTGTGTCCAACCTGGCGCTGCAGTTCGGGGAGGAGGACGCAGACCCTGGGGCCATGGTGCGGAGCTGGGGGTGTTGGGGAGGTGCTGGAGGTGCACTGGGGGGTCCCCTCTGCCCTTACCCTTGGCCTCACCAGCTCCTTTCTGTTGCAGTCTCGTCCATTTGGTGTGGCACTGCTTTTTGGAGGAGTGGATGAGAAGGGTCCCCAGCTGTAAGTTCAGCTCTTTTAATCCAGTCCAGAGCCCTGGGAAGAGACAAAATGTCTGCCAAAACTTCCCAGGACACTTTAATGACTTGATGCTGGGATTTGACTTAAGCCAAACACTTGGGGTTTATCCCATTATGGACCTGTTAATGCTTTTAAACCCTTCCCTTCAAAGCATGGCTGGCAGCAGCCTCAGCACCCTTCAGGGTTGAGGAGAACGCTGTGTCTTCACCAAATCCTTGCGTTTTAATCCGGTTTCCTGGGCAGGAGGGAGGTGTTAAAGCTCTCCCCATCCCCAGTTTATTCTTATGTTTCGCTAAAGGACTAGCAGAGCCACCCGTAACCTAATCCATGGAGCCTGCTGTGACATTCCTTGGGGAGGTGGTGGAGGGCCTGTAACCCGAACTCGAGTGCTTCAGCCACGGGGAATGGCCCAGCAGAGCCAGCCCGTAACATCTCCCTCCCAGCAGGGAAAACTTGCTGGTTTTATTAAAAAAATATGATAAGGGAGAAAATGAAAAGTGAAACAATGGTGCTGTGAGTCTGGAGGTGGTGTCAGGAGTGTATAGTCTCCTTCCAGTGACTCTGTCACTCCTCCAACCTCATTTATCTCCTGGGTGCCAGGAGGAGAGACCCACTGCAGCACTCCCCAAGGAGGCTGGATGCAGTGAGGGGCTGCCCCGAGCTCTGCCCCGTGTTCTCCCCCAGCTCCGAGCTGCGCTCTGGGGAAGCCCTTGGGGTGTGGTGGCCATTCATGCTCCCTGACCCCCATTCCTGCAGGTTTCACATGGACCCATCAGGGACATTTGTCCAGTGTGACGCCAGAGCAATCGGTTCCGCCTCGGAAGGTGCGCAGAGCTCTCTGCAGGAGGTTTACCATAAGGTAATGGGCTGGATCGGGGTCGACACCTCCCGAGGTACAGACGAGGGATTCACAAGGCTCTTCTCATGCTGTCGGGGAGGTGCAGGAGCCTGTCAAGGTGGGGTCAGGAGTGCATCTTCCAGCAGCTTCCCCCCAGGCTGCAGCTGGAACGCGAGGCTGGTGTCCGAGACACCAGTGTCCAAGATGCCTGTGGCTGGTGAGAATTAAGATCACTTCAGGAGTCCTCTATAAATAAAAGGCCTCTCCACGAGCACTGCTGGTCGGCGTCGGGGCTCGCTGTGGCCACAGCCTGAGTGTAAAGCAAGTGGCTTTGCTTCACCAGAGCTGGTAAACTGGTGGAGTTCATGGCTTATTTGTCCTTTTTGATATGAAACAGAAACTCCCTTCCCTCCACGAGGAGGGAGCTGCCTGACTGGTGCACTGAGAAACCTAGCACTATCGAAAAGCACAATTGGTGGTGATCGCTGTGAAGAATCCCGGCCCAAGGCTCAATCACCTCATTTCTTTGCTAGTGGAATTGTCCAAGTTCTGGGCTCTGTGGCTCAATAACCCTCTTCCACGGGCAGAGTCGCTGCAGACCCAGCTATCGTCAGTCGCCAAGTGTGCCCGGCTGTGCTCTAGTCCCGCCTCGCGCTGGGATTTACAAGATTAAAGCTCCTGCCAAGGGGGAACCCGGCTTTTCGGAGCTTGTTGTGGGGGGAAACTGCTTGACAGACAGTGCCTGGTGAAGAGAAACAGACCCTCGTGTCCCCATCCCGACAGGAAGCTTCGTGTGCCCAGATTAGTGGTCCTTAAACTTTGTAAAAAGTTACACAGAGGCAGGACGTCGCCATCCTCGCGACTGTTGCTGCCCTGTGAGCTCTTGTTGATGCTGGGATAATTTGATAAGCTTTTAAATTTGCTGCTGGTGACAGCAGAAAGAATTTGAGAGGAGCGAGAGGGTGAGCCGGTGCTTCCGCGGTCCGGGGCGGGGGGTAACGTGCAAGCGTTCCCTCCGGCGTCAGCCATGCCGTTCACGAGCGGTTTGTCTTACAGTCCATGACGCTGAAGGAAGCAATCAAATCCTCCCTCGTCATCCTGAAACAAGTTATGGAGGAGAAGCTGAACGCCACCAACATCGAGGTAACCACGGCAACCTTTCTTTTGCCTTCTGGCAGCAGCAGTTCCTGAGGGGCTCCCTGGCCCTGCTGACCCTCCCCAGGCCAGGCTGGCCAGCAGGAACCCATCCTGGGTGGCTTTTCTTCCCCGTCGCTGCCTTTAGCCATTCTTTTTTCCCCTACTACTTGTAATAGTAGAAGGGATGAAAATTCTACAGCTTCTGGACTTGCTATATTCAGTCTTGGGGAGGTGCCAAAAATCTTGGGCAGAAGGACCAGGGAGGTGAAGCCTCCAGGAACACCCATGCTTTTCTATCCTCTGGCTTCGGCTTGCAGAGCTCAGCCTGGCCCGGAGATCCCTGCAACCATAGCGGTACCTGTCCGCTAGACCCTTCTACTTAGACCAGTAACACTCCTTTTGAGGGAGCAAAGGTACAAACCCTTCCAGTTTGACGATGGAGAGATGAAGAGCGAGGCTGGTGTAGAGTTTGCTTCTATTTCTGGCAGGTTATGAACCACCAGACCTTTTCAAACCCCATCATTCCTGCTTCTGGGCTGCTCTCCTCCTGCTGGTCTCCCCTTCCTCTCCTCTGAGTGCTGGGAACCTGTTTCCTAAACAGCCTAAAGCTGTGCACTCCATTTTTTTTAATTAAATCCTGCTGCGGGACACCCTCCCTGACATGATGAAGCACCTTCATTTGCGGGGAAGGGCTGGACTCTGCTTCCCCAACCCGCAGCGATCAGCTCTTGGTCAGCTTCAGGTCTCCTCTGGAAGATCCACAGTACAGTGCGAAGAGATGGAGGCAGGGGAGCGCGTACAGTATCCTGACGTCATGTCCCCGTTTAACAGGGCTTAACTGTGCTTGGCAAAGCTCTGAACAGGCTGAGGAATCCTGTCGGGGTTAAGGATGAGGAGAATGTGCTGAGGATTAAAAGGTCTCTATTGACTCGAGTCCCCCTCCTGGCTGAAAAGCTTCTACCTGAAGCGGCTGCTTTGCTCTTGAGCCCCGTAGAAGTATGTAGGGTTCCCAGCTGTTTACCCTGCTTCCACCTGTGGTGTGGGAGCTTCCATATAGCAGGGGCAGAAGATGGTCAAGGAAGTGTTAAACCCATTAGTGAGCCTTAAACACTGTTTATGTGTTGAATGAATCGCTGCCCGTGAAGCAGGGTGGGCTTGCGGGCAGGAGGTGAGGTGTGGGTTGCAGCAGGCATGGAAGAGCGGAGCCGCGGGTGTCTCTGGGTGCTTGTTTGGGGTGTCGATATGGGTCTGTTCAGGTGCAGTGTCAGGCTGGTGATGTGAGGGGCCTCAAGTGGCCTCTGCAAGTGTGTCTGACTTGTCTGAGGGCTCAAACCTGGGCTTTCAGGGGTTCTCAGGCTGAGTGTTAGGGATGTTTCTCCTGGAAAAAGGCTCCTGGCTGCTCTCCCTCTGCCCTGAGGGGGTTCCTACCACCCCGTGCTGGTTTATGGGGGACCTTGCAAGCAGAAAAGCCTTGGGAAGAGCCCTGGGATATGCCAGGACCCTCTGCAGCTTCCTAGAGCGTTCCCTCTCATTACTGTCGCGTTCATCTCCCAGTCCCATTGCTCTTCGAGAGTTCTGGTGCTCGTCCCCTGAACCGTCTGGGCTTTCCACCCCTGGCAGAGGGGCAGGGCAGAGCCTGGTGTCCCCCAGCCTCATCCCTTGGGCTTCACCTTGGACACGGGTCACCAGGCAGCATCGGGCTGCACCGTGGCCACCTCATCAGTGGCATTTGGCCGCCAAAACCTGGCTTTGCCTCTGCCTCAGTTTCCCCTCAGTCCCCTTTGGAGTGTTTTGGTCCTTGCAAGGACTGGGCTGGCAATTTGTCCCCTCCGTTGGTTCGTGGAGGAGAAGCAGCGCTTCTGCTGCCGGCCCCGCTCTGAGGAGCGTTTGACAAAGGACTCGTATGAATGGGGGGCTTTTTCCTGCCTGTTCCCACCAGCCGCCTCCAGTGGCCACTGCTCCACGGAGCCCGAGTCAATTAAAAGCTATTTCTGTGGCAGGCGGCTATTTTAGGGCATCAAAGAGCGTGTTAGGGGGTGGAATGATCTTGCTGGGCTGGCAGGAGACGGAACAGCTGCTGCGGTGGCTCCCCTGCCCCGCGCTGTCACTTAACCCCTCGCTCCTTCTCTTCCAGCTTGCCACCGTGGAGCCTGGCATGAAGTTCCACATGTACACGAAAGAGGAGCTGGAAGAGGTCATCAAGGATATTTGAAAAGGAGAGAAACTCCCTCAAAAGGCTCGTTTTCTCCCCCCTCACCCCCCCAATCAAAGCGAACTGACCAGTTCTTTCCAGTACCTGTGATTTTATTTTCCAGCAGCATCTGTAACTGCTCCTCTCAGCAGGCTCTTGAGGTTGGTTTTTTTTTTTTACAGTTTCTGTACATAACGGATCTCCACAAGAGGAAATGAGAATAAATCATTTTTACTCTACCCTGGGTCTGAGGTCTGAGGCGGGGAGGGACCGTGTCCAGCTAGAAGCGAGGGCTGAGCTGCTGGAATGGGCACAGGACGAAGGTGGCGGCCGGTCTCCCTCTCGTGGCGGTACGGCACCAGGAGATGGCTGGGTGGTGACACAGCAGGCTGGGGACACAGCAGGTTTGTCGATCCACACAGACCCCTCTGGCCTGTTCCCCATGTCCTCCTCAGCGTTTTTTTTGTCCGTAACGGCCAACCTGGAGCTCTGGCTCCTTCCCAGGGAAGAAATCCGTGACCAGGCTTGGGGTTTGTGGTTCCTTCTAGGAAAATCGCCCCTAAGGACTGTGACAAAGCAGAGCCCACCAGCGGGAACAGCTCGGGGGGCTCCTGGGACAGCCCCTCACCTCTGAAATCGGACCAGTACCGCTTCATTTTGAGCGTAGCCTCATTTTACCCAGCAAACTTCCGCTCAGCCGCTTCACGAGGCTTTTGTTTCTCATTCTCCAGCCAGACGTCTCTTATCCTCATCCTCAAAATAGCAGCTGAGAACTGAAGATCGGTCTGATGAGGGAATAAGCTGAGATTAGTGCAGTATTTTCCTGCGGAATCGTGCTGGCGTGGTCAGCGCGGCCCCCGGTCGCTCTGGACGTCAGCAGCCGGTGGAGGCTGCTCTGCTCCGGCCTCTTTTGAGAAATCACAGCTTCACCCCGAACAAACCTGCGTTGTCTGCTGGGGGAGAGCTGACGAGGCCAGCAGGGGCATTACCTGCATCAACCAGGACATTTCCAGCGCTGTTGGAGCAAAATGAGTCGTTTTCCTCTCGGTTTGGCACTGGGGATCATCTGCCGGGCTCTACCTTGGTGAAACCAAAGGCTGTGGCCGGTCTCGCATCCACCAGCCCTTTTGTGGCAGGAAAATGTTGATCCTGTTAATTTTTTCCTCTCTTGGTGTTTTCAGGCAGACACAGGATGGGAAGATGAGGCCTGGGGTAACCTCAATGGGCAGAACAGCCCCGCGCCCTCCTCCTCCTCGTGAGTTCTCCCCAATTTGTGTAATTAAAGGGAACAAATTAAATGTAATTAAAGGTCGAGGTGCGGGTCGGATACACCTAAACCTGCAGGAGGGAGAGCAAACATCCGGAATAATTAATCGGTGGACTTTGCCCATCAGGGGGGACATTTCTTGTAGCCTAAACATGGGGAAACAAGCCCTCATCTCTGCCTGTGCGGGGCTGGAGCCCCCTACCCTGACTCCTTGCCCCCCCAAATGAGTTTGGCGCTATGAGGGTGTGGGACTCGCCCGTCCTGAATATCCAGTGGGCCAGGATGACGTGTCGCCCCGTAAAAGCACCCTGGCAGTGAAACTGGGGCTGTTATCGGTGCATGGAGGATGAAACGCCCTTTCTCCTTATCGTCCTTCCAAGCTTTGGATCCTCTGGCAGCTCCAGTGCCGTGTTTCTTCTCCCGGGGAAGGAGACCAGGAGTGGCCCAGCTGTTGTCAAGCTCCTGCCCCACGTGGAGCCCTGCGGTTCCAGCAGCTCCTGTGATTTTTAGGACACAAACAAGCCTCAGAAACACAAAAAGCTGATTCTTCCTGACTTGGCACTCGGCAGAAAATGGTCCTTTATGCCCTGCCCTCGTCACATGGGTGGCTGGTGGCAGCATCACATGAGGGCGGTTCCTCGGAGTGAAAATCGAGGCTTTGTGCTCCTTATCTGATCCCTCTTGGCCAGGAGTGGAAGTCCTGAGCTCCCCGAGCTCCCGGCAGCAATGGGGTGGGGGTAATGGGGCTCTACTTGCCCCCTGCCCCGGGTCTGCTCTCTGCCATTTCCATGTGCCCTTCACAACATCAGACCGGTAGATTTGTGGGATTTGGGGGGGAAGTTGAGGAAAAACCAGGCGGAAGGATGACACAGCAGTAAACTAGAAGTTCCCTTTTTGCCCAGGAGAAAGGGGGGTGCCTGAGGACAGGCTCCCCAAGGCTCTCGCTTCAGTCTGGTGGCGGGTTTAACCTGCCCAGTGAAGCTGAATGTGCCAGGCGCGGGGGCACAGAGCCCCCGGTCCCCTTCCCCACTATCCCCCTGGGCTGGGGCTTGGGGACTGGCCATGGGGGTGGGCTGCCAGGGGGACCTGGGGCTTCACCCGGGCTACCCGGGGAGGGCAGCGCAGGGCCGTGCTTGTGTGACGTGGCCGATGTGTGAGGGTGTAACCGTCACCAGGGACGGGAACACCCGGCTCTGCCCGTACCACCCCGGGCGTGCAGCCTCGGCAGGGTGGTGGGGGGTAGTGGACAGGGACATGCTGCTGTCCCCTGTCTGCCTCCCCTGCCACCTGTGCACCCCCACAGCCACATCAGCCTCCCCAGTCCCTGATCTTCCGCCCCGCCGCCCCGGGACCTTTCTCCCGGGGGCGCCGGGTCGGGGCCGGGGGTCCCGCACACGTGGGCGGCTGCACCTTGCGAACGGGCCTGGCGAGCCCACGGCTACCTGTAGCTTCGGCCAATCAGAAAATCGCTCCCCTCGCCGCGCCGCCAATCAGAGGGCTGTCGCTAGGTAGATTAGAGGCCGAGGTCAAAAGGGAGAGGGCGGGCTCGCACCCATGGTGCAAGCGCGGCGGGCCAGTCACGGGAGGAGGAGGGAGCTGATTGACAAACGAATGGACTAACCAGAAGGTGCAGGGCGGGGCGCGCCACAGGGGAGGGTGTCTCAGCCGAGAGCGACGTCCCTCACAGTCAACCAGAACGTGGGGGCGCGGCGCGGGGGCGTGTCGCCGTGCGGCAGGCGCCAATGGGGCGCGAGGGGCGGGCAGGCGGCGGCGGTCCCGGGCGCGGGGCGGCGGCGGCGGCGGCGGCGGCGACGGCGACGGCGACGGCGGCGGCGGCCGGAGTCGCCATGGGCCCGCGGCGGGCGGCGGGGCTCGCGCTGGGGCTGACGCTGGCGCTGGGGGCGGTGGGCGCGGTGTTGGGGCTGAGGGCCCCGGCCCGGGCTCGCCCCCGGTTCCCCCGGGGAGGGGTCGGCGGGCTGGCGGCGGCGGGCGGCGAGGCCTGCGGCGGCCTTCGCGGTGACCCAGCTGCCCTCGGCAACAACACGCACCAGGTGAGCGCGGACAGACAGACCGACAGGCACCGGAGCCAGCGGGGCGGGACACCGGGGAACCCCCAGGAGCGACCGGGGAGACCAGGGACACTCCGTCCCCGCTCCCGGTCGGGGCAGGCGGACGGACACCCCCGGTCCGTCCCGTCCGGCGCTCTGTGGGCTGGCCCAAGGGACAGACGGACAGACACCTGACCACCCTGTGCCCTGATAGTGCCTAGCGAGGGCAGGGAATTGCTTGGGGGGCGGGACGGACAGACAGACGGACAGACAGACAGACGGACAGACAGACAGACGGACAGACAGACAAACGGACAGACAGACAGATAGACAAACAGACGGACATGCCCCTGCTTCCCCTGGGACGGACAGACAGTCCAAGCTCTCCCTGTGCCGGCTGGGGCAGGACGAGCGGACTGACAGACACGCCCCTAAGAGACAGACAGACCGACACTGCCCTGTACGTGCCAGCAGAGAGGCACCTGCTTCAGCGGGACAGACGGACAGACAGATATTGGCCGGGCAGTGGGTGGGTGGCAGAACATCCCCTACCCCCCTGCCCCGGACAGACAGATAGACTTGGGGACAGGGTGGAAGGACAGACAGACAGACAGACAGTGCAGGGGATCCTGACTGCGGGTTGAACATTAACCCCGTGGCTGGCACCAGATCCGTGCTGGGATCTGCCAGGATCGGTGCTGGGATCAGCACTAGGATCTGTTAGGATGTGTCAGGATCGGGGCCAGGATCGGTGCTGGGATCTGCCGGGATCGGTGCTGGGATCTGCCGGGGTCGGTGCTGGGATCTCTGGGATTGGTGCTGGGATCTGCTGCACCCGCTCCGCCTGCCTGGCTGGTTGCTGCTTTGCCAGCCCAGTTTGACCAGTCCTTTGACTGGTCCTATGCCCGTTTACATTCTTTCGCCTTTTCCACCTTTTTTTCACCCCAAAAGGAGCTGCTTCCGTGGAGGGGGATGCGGGGACACAGTGTCCCTCCGGTGTCCCTCCAGTGTTCCCTCCCTGCCAGCTCCCCTGGGATGGGGGGACGGGGGCTCTGGGAGCCTTTTCCAGCCTCTGAGTGGGGCGGGGGGCGGGGGTGAGGGTGGTCGTGATGCAAACGGGACCTTCCCACACCCACGGTGACAGGTCAGTGTCACCCTCCCCAGTGGGAGGCAGGGGGAGGCACTGGATCGCCGGTGTCCCCAGGGAGGGGGTGGCCATGGCGTGCTGCAGCCCTGAGCCGCTGGGGGGGGTGTCCCGGTGCTTATTCCCCCCCCGGGTGTTGGAGTGTTTGTGCCACCTCTTCCCCTGCAGTGCGTCTTCGATGACCTCAGAGGCTCCGTGTCACTGTCCTGGGTGGGCGACAGCACGGGGGTAAGCACTGGGGGGTACTGGGAGTGCTGGGGGGGGCCTGCGGTTTCCTCCGGGGGTTTCAGCAGTGTCCCCCTCCTGTCCCCCTCAGCTGACTGGTATGGAGGGCGGGGGGTGCCCAGGGTGGGGACAGCCCTTCGCCCTGGTGGTGAGGAGGTCACACGGTGGGGAGGGTCTCAGAGCGCTGAATGTGACCCTGCCTGTGTCCCTGTCCCCCCCTCCAGGTCATCCTGGTCCTGACAACCTTTCAGGTGCCGCTGGTGATCGTGAGCTTTGGGCAGTCCAAGCTCTACCGCAGGTGAGACCCCCCCAACCCATCCCGCACCCTCAGGGGGTGACCAGGGGGACCAGGAGGGAGTGATGAACTGGGGACAGTCCCCTCCCACATCCCCACGGTGGCTCACGGCCATGCCGGTCCCCTCCTTCCAGCGAGGACTATGGGAAAACCTTCAAGGACATCACCGGCCTCATCAACAACACCTTCATCCGGACGGAGTTCGGCATGGCCATCGGCCCAGAGAACTCTGGGAAGGTGCGCAGGGACCCCCACGCTGGTGGGTCCCCCATCATGGCGGAGGGGGTGCTTTCAATTCCGGAGCTGAGTCCCCTCCTCCCCGCTCCCCACACCCAGGTCATCCTGACAGGAGACGTCTCCGGCGGCAGCCGCGGCGGCCGCATCTTCCGATCGTCCGATTTCGCCAAGAATTTCGTGCAGACGGACCTGCCCTTCCACCCGCTGGTGCAGGTCACCTACCACCCCCACAAGGGCCACTGGCTGCTGGCGCTCAGCACCGAGGTGAGGGCAAGGAAGGGGGGCAGGATGTGACCCTGGACAGCAAACGCTCCTGGGGGGCTTCTCCAGGGCTCAGTGTTGGGGCTTGTCTTTAACGTCTTTATCAACGACCGGGACGAGGGGATCGAGCACCCTCAGTCACCTGCAGATGTGGATCTGCTGGAGGGTTAAGAGGCTCCGCAGAGGGGTCCAGGCAGGCTGGAGCGATGGGTCAAGGACAGTGGGCTGAGGGTCAACTAGGGCAAGTGCCGGGTCCTGCCCTGGGGTCACCCCAACCCCCAGCAACGCTCCAGGCTGGGGGAAGAGCGGCTGGAAACTGCCCAGGGAAAAGGCCCTGGGGGTGTTGGTGACAGCGGCTGGAGAGGAGCCAGCAGCGTGACCAGGTGGCCAAGAAGGCCAACGGCATCCAGGCTGGTACCAGCACTGCTGTGGCCAGCAGGAGCAGGGCAGGGATCGTCCCCTTGTACTGGGGCCACTGGGGAGGGCACCCCTCGAATCCTGGGTTCAGTTTTGACCCCTCACTCCCAGAAGGACATTGAGGGGCTGGAGCATGTCCAGAGAAGGGCAGCGAAGCTGCTGCAGGATCTGGTGCACAATGTGCTGAGGAGCAGCTGAGGGATCTGGGGGGGTTGAGCCTGGAGCAAAGGAGGCTCCGTGGAGACCTTCTGGCTCTGACAACTCCCTGACAGGAGGTTGGAGCGAGGTGGGGGTCAGTCTCTTCTCCCCAGGAACAAAGACTAGAGGAACCGGCCTCCAGTTGTTGCAGGGGAGGTTGAGGTTGGCCCTGAGGAACCATTTCTGTCCCGTTGGGGTTGTGCAGGCCTGTCCCAGGCTGCCCAGGGCAGTGGTGGAGTCCCCATCCCTGGAGGGGTTTCCCAGCCGTGTGGAGGTGGTGCTGAGGGACAGGGGTCAGTGGGGACCTGGCAGTGCTGGGGGAGCGGGTGGGCTCGAGGAGCTGAAAGGGCTTTTCCAACCCAAACGGTTCTGTGATTTAACGACCCCGTGCTGGGATGGGGGATGGGGTAGTTGGGGACGGGGGTTTTGCAGCCCCAGAGCTGGGGGGAGACGTCTGTGGGGAGGCCATAACCCCCCTCTCGGCTCTTGCAGAACGGCCTCTGGATCTCCAAGGATTTTGGAGAGAACTGGGAGGAGATCCACAAAGCTGTCTGCCTGGCCAAGTGGTGAGTGGCTTTGCAGGGGGGTGGGAAATGATTTGGGGGGCTGAGGCCACCATGTCCCACCTGCTTTGGGGTGTCCCTCACCTTCCCCTTCTCCTCCTCAGGGGTGCAAACGACACCATCTTCTTCACCACCTACCTGAACACCTCCTGCAGTAAGTACTTCTGGATCTCTGGGGTCCCCATCGCTCTGGGGACTCTGGGGGGGGGACACACAGCTCCAGTGATGGCTAACGAAGCTCCCGGGCTTGTTAATCCCCTGTCCCTTCTTCTTAAGAAGCTGATCTGGGGTTACTGGAGTTAAAGAAAACCACCGACTTGGGCAAAACCTTCAAGGTCATTGGCACCAAGATTTATTCCTTCGGGCTGGGAGGACGCTTCCTTTTCGCCTCCGTCATGACAGAGAAGGTCCTTGTCTGCCTTTCCCGGCGCCGCAGTGGTGGCACGTCCCTGCCCGCGGCTCTCTCCGGTGTCCCCTTCTTCCCCCTGCGAGGAGGATGAAGGGTGACGACGATGTTTTGAATCCCCAGAGTACCATGAGGCGCATCCATGTCTCCCTCGACCAAGGGGACACCTGGAACATGGCCCAGCTCCCCTCCGTTGACCACGAGCAGTTTTACTCCATCCTGGCTGCGAACGACGACCTGGTCTTCATGCACGTGGATGAACCGGGTGGTGAGTGGGGGACCGGAGACACGGACACATTCCAGGGCTCTCTGGAGCTCCTTGGCCCAGCACGGGGCTCTCCACAGCTGTGCCTTGGAGGCAGGACGTCTCCATCCCTGGACGGGTGATGGAACAGCTCGTGCTTGGTGTTGTCTCTAAGCACGTGGGGGAAAGGGAGGTTATCGGCGGTGGGCAGCGTGGATTCACTGAGGGGAAACGTGCTTAGAAGTGTGGTTGAAGGAGTGGACGGTGAGGTGGGGTGAGACCTGGCTGAAGGACACAGCTCGGAGGGTTGTGATCAGCAGCGCAGGGTCTAGCTGGAGGCCTGTAGCTCATGGTGTTCCCCAGGGACTGGGTCAGGTCTCAATCAACATCTTCATCAGTGAGCTGGAGGAAGGGATGGTGTCCCCTCAGCCAGTTTGCTGATGATACCAAACTGGGAGCAGTGGCTGACACACCAGTCCTGTCTCCAGTGCTGGGCTCCCAGTTCAAGAGAGACAGGGAGCTACTGGAGAGAGCCCAGGGGAGGCTGCGAGGACGAGGAGGGGCTGGAGCATCTCTGTGCCGGGGGAATGCTGAGAGCCCTGGGGCTGTTCAGCTGGAGATGAGCAGCCTGAGAGGGGACCTCATCCATGTGACCAGTAGCTAAAGGGGGGTCAGGAGGAGGGGCCAGACTCTGCCCAGTGGTGCCCAGTGACAGGACAAGGGGCAACGGGTATGAACTGGAACCTGGGAAGTTCCAGCTGAGCAGGAGGAGAAACTTCTTTGCTGTGGGGGTGAGGGAGCCCTGGCCCAGGCTGGGTCCGTTTCAGCAGCGCTTGGGGGTTTCTCTTCTCAGGGGGTTCACTGGTGCCAATGTCACTCTATCCCTGGCCCCCTCCCTCACCGCTGTCTCTGGGTCCCTCTTGCAGACACGGGGTTTGGCACCATCTACACCTCCGACGACCGCGGCATCGTCTACTCCAAGTCCTTGGAGCGGCACCTCTACACCACGACCGGCGGCGAGACCGACTTCACCAATGTCACCTCGCTGCGGGGCATCTACATCACCAGCGTCCTCTCTGAAGGTCTCCGTGTGTCACACTTCCCCAGGGCTGTGATCTGGGTCTTGGGGTGGGGCTGGACCCCCATGCAGGAGGGTGAGGACGTGCTGGGTGTCCTCCTGACCACACCACCTCTTCCTCTTCCTCCCAACAGACAACTCCATCCAGTCCGTGATCACTTTTGACCGGGGTGGGGAGTGGGTACCGCTGCGGAAGCCCAAGAACACGACCTGCGACTCCACAGCCCGGAGCAAGGAAGAGGTGGGGCTGTGCCCCCACCTACCCCGGGGTGGTCCCAGTGCTGCTCCCCTGGATGTTGCTCCCCTGGGAATCCTCCGTCTTGGGGTGCTCGGGGGCGAGTGGGTCCATCCCACAGCTCCCACTGGAGACGATGAGGGTGTGGGGCTGAGGGTCTCACGATGGGACTGTGGGTTGTGCTGTGGGTGGCACCATGGGGCTGTGGGTGGCACCGTGGGGCTGTGGGTGGCACCGTGGGGCTGTGGGTCATGCCGTGGGGCTGCATGGCAAACCCTGAGCAGGCTGGGGGCGGTCCTGGGGGTGCTGCCCAGAGCCCAGCAGGAGTTAACGGGTGAATCCCCCGTACCGGGTCCCTGCGGGCTCCTGGACGGGTCCTCCTCTTCCTCCTCCCCCTCTTCTCCCCCGCTTCTCCCCCCTGTTCTCCCCCTTGTTCTCCCCCACCCCATTCTCCCCCTCTCCCCTCCCCTCCCCTCTCCCCTCTCTCCCTGCAGTGCAGTCTCCACATTCACGCCTCCTACAGCATCTCCCAGAAGCTCAACGTCCCCATGGCTCCCCTCTCCGAGCCCAACGCCGTCGGCATCATCATTGCCCATGGTACCGAGCTCTGGGGCGGGTGGCGAGGGGGGACAGGGAGCCCCTATTCGTGTCCCCCTGTTCCCCGCCTGCCAACTCCCGCTGTCTTCCAGGGAGCGTGGGGGGGGCCATCTCGGTGATGAGCCCCGACGTCTACATCTCGGACGACGGCGGGTACACATGGGCGCGGATGCTGGAGGGGCCGCACCATTACGCCATCCTGGACTCGGGTGGCCTCATCGTCGCCATCGAACACAGCAGCCAGCCCGTCAACGTCATCCAGTACGTGCTGGGACCCCCTTGCTGCGGAGCGGGGAGCTGGCTGGGTTGGGGGGACCCTAATGAGGGGGGTGCTGGGGACCTGCACCCTGATGCTGGTAGGATGAGAGGAACCAGCCTCCAGTTGTTGCAGGGGAGGTTGAGGTTGTCTCTGAGGAACCATTTCTTGCCCGTTGGGGTGGAGTCCCCATCCCTGGAGGGGTTTCCCAGCCGTGTGGAGGTGGTGCTGAGGGACAGGGGTCAGTGGGGACCTGGCAGTGCTGGGGGAGTGGGTGGGCTCAAGGAGCTGAAAGGGCTTTCCCACCCCAAACCATCCCCTGGTTGTCCCCTCCTGTGGCAGGTTCTCGACGGATGAGGGACAGTGCTGGTACCAGTACACCTTCTCCACCGAGCCCATCTACTTCACGGGGCTGGCGTCAGAGCCGGGCGCTCGCTCCATGAACGTCAGCATCTGGGGCTTCCGTGTCAGCTTCCTCTCCCGCAAGTGGGTCTCCTACACCATCGACTTCAGCGAGCTGCTCAGCAGGACCTGTGAGAGCCACGGGGACAGCCAGTGCTGGGGACAACGGCCTGGGGACAAGCAGTGCCAGAGACAAGCAGGGCTGGGGATGACCAGGGCTGGGGACAAGCAGGGCTGGGGACAATCTGTGCCAGGGACAGCCAGTGCTGGGGACAACCAGAAGTGGGGACAGCCAGGGCTGGGGACAACCAGGAGTAGGGTCAACTGGGGCTGGGGACAACCAGTGCCAGGGGCAAGCAAGGCAGGGAAGAGCCAGGGCTGGGGAGAGCCAGAGCTGGGGACAGCCAGTGCCAGGGACAAGCAAGGCAGGGGACAGCTGGAGCTGGGGACAGCCAGGGCCAGGCTGGGGGATGCTCCTGCCCCCGCCCTCAGTCCAGGTGCCCTGTGCGGAGCTTCCCCCAGGGTTTGGTGGCCCTCAGTCCCCACGGTGGGGACGGGGGGGTGATGGGTTGGTGTTTCCGTGCACGTGCCGGGTGCTTCCCTCTGGCGCAGCATCCTGCCGTCGCTGGGGTCCCCTCCGTGGCCGCCACGCTGAGCCCTGTCCTTGCAGGCGAGGACAAGGACTACACCATCTGGCTGGCACACTCCAGTGATCCCAGCAACCCCAGTGACGGCTGCATATTGGGCTACAAGGAACAATACCGACGGCTCCGCAAATCCTCGATGTGCCAGAACGGCCGGGACTACGTGGTGACGAAGCAGCCGTCCATCTGTCCCTGCACGCTGGAGGACTTCCTCTGGTAGCCACCGTCATCACATCCCCAGGTCAGACCTCCTGGGTCCCCCTGGCAGGGTCTCAGCTCCTTCTCCCTGTCTTCCTGCAGCGATTTCGGCTACTACCGCCCCGAGAACCAGTCAGTCTGTGTGGAGCAGCCGGAGCTGAAGGGCCACGACCTGGAGTTCTGTCTCCATGGGACGCAGGAGCTGCTCAGGACCAGCGGGTAACACTGGGACGGGGCAAAACCCTCCAAATCCCTGGGGAATCCGTCACCCAGCGGGGATGGATCCTGCCCTGGATGGGGCTGCGGGGTCACCGGTGTCACCGGCTTCCAGGTACCGGAAGATCCCGGGGGACAAGTGCTCCGGCGGGGAGAACCCGAGCCGGGAGGAGAAGGACATGAAGAAGAAATGCACCAGCAACTTGCTGGAGCCTGGGCAGCTGGTGGGTGACGGGGCCACCGCCGGGTGCGGTGATGGCTCTGGGTATCGCTGACGCCGTGGCCTGAGAACTGGGGGTGCTGGTGTGGGGTTTGGGGTGACGGCGGTGCCCCCAGCTCCGGCTGCCTCCTCGTGTCCCCGCAGGCAGCGTCCCCCAGTTCGGCGCCCGTCGTGCTGGCCGTGGTGGCCGCGCTGCTGGGCACCGCCGTGGCCGCGGTGCTGCTGGTCAAGAAGTACGTCTGCGGGGGCAGGTGAGGAGTGGGGGGGGGTCCCTGTGCGCCCACCCGCCACGGGGCAGGGAGGACCCTGCCCATCCTCATGGCCGGAGCACCCTCCCCAGGCTCACTCTATGCTGGAGGGGCTGTGGAGTACCTGCTCTCCCAGTGCCACCCATACCAGTACCACCCACACCAGTACCACCCACGGTCCCTGTGCCACCTGTGCACCCAGCGTCACCCACAGTCCCCATGCCATCCACACCAGTACCACCCACAGTTCCAGTGCCACCCACCCACCCTGGTGCCACGAACGCCTCCAGTGCCACCCACGGTCCCAGTGCCACCCACAGTACCGGTGCCACCTGCACACCCAATGCCACCCACATTCCCAGTGCCACCCACCCACCCTGGTGCCATCTATGCACCCCAGCACCACATACCCAGTGCCACCCCCATGCTCCCAGTGCCACCCATGCCCCCAGTGCCACCTTCCCCCACCCCGGGGAGGGTGGTGCTGGCGGTGCCAGTGGCGTGGTGCCATGTGTCCCCCCTGCCAGGTTCCTGGTCCACCGTTACTCCGTCCTGCGGCAGCACGCAGAGGCCAACGGCGTGGAGGGGCTGGATGCAATAGACCCCCCCGCCACGGCCACCAAGGGCGGCTACCACGATGACTCCGATGAGGTGAGTGCGGGGGCGGTCCTGCTGTCACCCCCACCTTGAATGGGTCCATTGTGGGGGGGCACAGATGGGTGACGGGTCCCGTCTCCCCCCAGGACCTCCTGGAGTAGCGACGCCAACGCCGACTCTGGGGACACCACAGGGACCGCCCCCATGCAGACAGGGACCCCCCCCTGCCACTGCTGGGGGTGGCTTTGCTGCTGGGGGGGGGTTAACTTAACCCCACTTTAACGTTTCCCCCCAGTGCGGGGGGGGCTTTTACCATCTTTTATTTTTCCCTTTTCTGGGCTGTTTTATTTTAAGGACTGCGGGGGGAGCAGTCACCCCGACCCCCCCTCCAAGAGCAGCGGCATCCCCGGGGGGGCTGGGGACAAGCCCTGAGGTGTCACCGCTTCTGGGGGGGGACACTGAGGGGGGTGGGCAAGAGCCTCCAGCTCCTGCTGCCCGTTTCTTCTCCCAAGCAATAGGAGCTGGGGCCCCCCCGGCCCCCCCAGCCTGGTGGTGGTGATGGAGGGGTGTCCCCATGCCCCTGGCTTGGCTCTGCCCCCCCCCGCAGTGTCCGTGTTCCGCCCCCCGCCGCCGCGGGCTGGCCGAGGGAACGCAGCAATAATGAATTAAAGCTTGAAGCTCCTTACCAAGGGGCTGGGGGGGGGGGCCAGGCAGGGTGCAGCCCACCCCCCAACCCCATGCCAGGTAGGTCCTTCCCTTGGCCCCCCCCCGGCCGCCCCCCGCTTGCCCCCTGACAGGTTCTGGTCCCAGCACTGTTACAGTCTCCTTACACTGGAAATACCCTTTTCTTTTGCGGGGGGGGGGGCCACACACACACACACACACACACACAAGTTGCTGGACCCCCCAACAGCCCCATCCAAACCCTCAGCTGAGGGGTGGGGGCTTTACCTGACACCCCCCCGGCTGTGTCATGGGGTGCAGCAGGATGGGGTGGGGTACAGCAGGATGGGGGCTGCAGGAGCCCCTTTGTTGTCCCCCCCACCTCGCAGCTATCACGACAGGGGCCGTGCTGTCATGACATGGCTCCCACGCTTCCCCCACCCCAGCGGGGGGGGTGCGGTCCCCAGCCTGCCCCCCCCCGCCTTTGCATGTGCTTCAGCGCCCCGATGGGGACAGGGACAGGGACGGGGAGGGGGTGTAACCGCCCCTGACGAAAAGCCATAGCCTTGGGGCGCCCCCCCACCACCTCAGGCCTGGCTGGAGGCGGGGGGGGGGGTGCATGGGGGTGCCCCCCCCCGCGGCCAGTGCAGAGTCCTGTAAATAAACTGGGCCGGCGGAGCTTTGTACTGGTATTTTTCTGTATATTTGCAATATTCGGGTTCTTCCAAATAAAACCAAACCGGACCCTTCGTGCCCCGATCTGTGTTTGGGGGGGGGACGGGACCAGCCCCAGGGGGGCAGCGGTAATTAAAAAGACTATAATTTATTGTGGTTTAAGGCAGTTCAAATACAGACACGCACTGGGGGGGGGGAAGGGGGGGGCCCGTCCATGCAAGTAGAAAAGTGAAGGGGGGGGACACACACACACACAAAAATGGGCTTGAGACACCCCCCCCCCCGGGGATGGGGGTTGTGTGTGGGGCTGGAGGGGGCATGCGGCACCCCTGGGGGGGGCGGCTGGGGATGTGTTGAGTGTCACTGGGGCCACTGGAGGGGGGGGGCAAAGGGGGTCCTGCACCCCCCTGACTGTGCTCAATGGGAGGGGGGGCTGGGGACCCCCTGCCCCTTTTTTTTTTTGGACAGGGGGCAGGATATGGCCCTCAGCACTGGTGAACGATGGGGACAAGCCAGGATGGGACATTGGGGGGGTTTGAGAGGGGGTCCACCACACTCACCCCCCCCCCGGGACCCCCCAAAAAAGTGATTTATGGGGTGAGGGGGGTCCCTAAAAATGGAAAGAGGGGGCTCAGCATGGAGGGGGTGGTGAGGTGGGTGCAGGGGGCGCCAGGCGGGAGCGGGGGTCATGGCTGGGGGGGCCCGGGAGGGTCGGGGCTGGGGGGGGCCGGCTGGGGTTTGATGCCGCGGGCTTTCATGTAGGAGATGAACTGGTCAGGGATCTCGGCCAGTACGTCCTTGGCCAGTCGGGCCATGCTCAGCACCGCGCCCCCCCCGCCTGCCACGTAGTCACGGAATGGGACGAACTGGGAGGGGGCAATGGGGTTTAACTGGGGAGGGGGGGGAAGCCCCAGGGCTTGGTGCCACCCTGGCCAGTGTGGCCCAGTGTGGCCCCATGGCTTGGTGTGGCCACAAATCCCAGTGCACCCCCTCCATGTCCCAGTGCCCCCCCCACCATATCCCAGTGCACCCCCAATGTCCCAGTGTGCCCCCCATGTCCCAATGCCTCCCCCATGTCCCAGTGCCCCCCCATGTCCCAGTGCACCCCCCCCAATGTCCCAGTGCCCCCCCATGTCCCAGTGCACCCCCCCCAATGTCCCAGTGCCCCCCCATATTCCAGTGCACCCCCCTACCATGTCCCAGTGCACCCCCATTTCCCAGTACACCCCTATGCCCCAGTGCCCCCCACCAGTCCTGGTGCACCCCACAATGTCCTGGCCCATTTCAGCCACCGCCCCCCATGCTGGTCCCAGTCAGTGACACCCCCCCCAGGACTGATGGGGCTGATCTAGGGGAGGGGGGCAGGACCCTGGGGTGGG
The DNA here is from genome assembly GCA_009769605.1 of Bucorvus abyssinicus. Lineage (NCBI taxonomy): Eukaryota > Metazoa > Chordata > Aves > Bucerotiformes > Bucorvidae > Bucorvus > Bucorvus abyssinicus. The sequence continues at coordinate 4,567,607 of CM020055.1, forward strand.
TCCCCCAAACCCCCCAGGGCTGTGAAGGGGGGGTCGGTACCTGCACGATGTCACGCTCAGCCACTTTGCCACGGGAGGAGACGCGGATGTCGTCCCCGTCCAGCTCCACCATGGCTGGGGGTGGGGGGGTGGGGGTCATCACCCCCCCCACCCCGGTGGGGCAGTCCCCTTTAACCCCCCCAAACCCAACCCCAGCAGCCCTCCAGCCCTGGGGGCTGCAGGCAGCGGCGCGGGGCTGGTTCGTTACTGGTAATTACTGGGGGAGCTTTAATTCGGCTTTGCTGCTGAATTGGGGGAGGAGGGGGGGCTCCCTGCATCCCTCCCCCTGCCAAACACACCCCAGAGGGGGCTCATTCCCCGCCACTGGCCTGTGGTGAATCCCGCTGAACCCTGACAAACTCATCTCCTATTTCCCCAGCAGCCAAAGGCCCCCCGAGCCCCCCCTGAAGCCCCCTTCTGGGGCGGGGGGGGCTCCGGGGACCCCCCCAGTCTTACCATCAAACTCGGCCTGGCCGACTCCGACGATGATGATGGACATGGGGAGCTTGGCAGCCTGGCGGGGGGGGGAGAAAAAACCCACCCAATATAATGGTGGTGCTGCAGCCCCCACCCCAGCACCCCCCACCCCAGCACCCACCGGGCTCTGGGCACTGGGGGGTCGCGCAGCAGGACTCAGCACTTGGGGGGGCCAAAGGTGCCGCTGGCACCCAAATGGGTTTTACTTCCACACCCCCCCGCAGGGATGCTGCGCCCTTGGGCACCCATCGCACCCAGCACCCCCAGCTTGGGGCACCCCGTGCTCCCGGCTGGGTGTCGCACCCACCCTGAGCTCACAGCACCCTGTCAGGGGCACCCCAACCTCTCGGGGTGTCTCCAGCACCCAAAGCACCCTGTGCACCCATCTGAGCACCCGGACCCCAGCTGGGGCTGATGGTGGGGGGGGGGGTGTCTGACCAATGTGACACCCAGGGGTGCAGCATGGACACCCAAGGGACCACAAAGCCCAGCATGGGTACCCTGGGCATCGTGACACCCATGGGTGCAGCACGGGCACCCTGGGCACCATAACACCCAAGGGTGCAGCATGAGGACCATGACACCCAGGGGTGCAGCATGGGCACCCAAGGGACTGTAACGTCCCAGGGTGCAGCATGGGGACCAGGACACCCATGGATGCAGCACGGGCACCCAAGGAACCATGACACCCAATATGGGGACCCTGGAGACCAGGACACCCATGGATGCATCACGGGGGCGCAGCACCCGCCGCCCTGCGGGACTCACGTTGACGATGGCCTCCTTGGTCTGCGCCATGTCCGAGATGACGCCGTCGGTGATGATGAGCAGCACGAAGTACTGGGACCCGTCCAGCACCGCCGCCGCCGAGCTGGGCGCACACCCGTGAGGAGACGCCCGGGTTGGGGGCGGGCTCCCCCTCACCTCCACCGAGGTGTGTGTGGGGGGTTGCTGGCACCCCCCTTACCGGGCGACGTGGTTGACCACGGGGGCGAAGTTGGTGGGGCCGTAGAGCTGGACGCTGCGCAGGCTGCGGTGATAGGCTTCCAGCACCCCCTCGATGCCGCTGCACGCCGGGTTGGCCGCGTCCCCGTTCTAGGGCACGAAGAACCAGGGTGATGGTGATGACCAACGACGACGACCGATGATGATGATGGTGGCCGATGATGATGCCACCACGTCCCTTTGGGGCCGGGGAAGGGGTGGCGGGTCCCTCACCAGTGGGAACTCGTGGGACACGCGGCCGTCGGGCGGGATCTTGGCGCCGAAGCCAAGGGCCGGGAACATCTTGTCGCTGTCGTAGTCCTGGATGATCTCGCCCACCGCTTTGAGGGCCATGGTGTAGGCGTTGAGCTGGTAGGGGCTCAGGTAGTGCAGCGAGGTGGACTGCGAGGGGTTCCCTGGGGGGGGTGGGGGGGCTCAGACGGGTCCCATCCGACCCCCCCTCGGCGGGTGGGCGGGTGCCCCGCGCTCACCGTTGGACGCCGTGAAGTCGATGGCCACCGTGAAGTTGATTTGGGTCCTGGAAGGGGGCGAAAGCGGCTTTGAGGAGCTGGGGTGGGATGTGACCCATGGGGTGAGGTTGGGGGGGCAGCCCCCTCCCCGGGCCACCCCTTGGGCCCCGCACCCCGCTCTCCATGGTGAGCACCCAAGGAGGGGGCGCACCCGCCCCCACCCCAGTTCGCAGCACCCTCAGATCACCCCGCGCTGGGGGTCTCACCCAAAGGAGCAGCTGGGGGTGCTGGGGCCACCCAGCCCAGGAGCCCACCAGCTCCAGCCCAGCCCCAGTATCCCGGTGGGGAAACTGAGGCTCACGTCCCAGCCCACATGGCTCACCCGCCCCTGATGTAGTCCAGGAAGGTGTGGTCGGACTCCACGGCGAAGGACAGCAGCGTCACCTGCCAGGGACAAGGGGCTGAGTGGGGGACGGCGGCTGCGCCCCCCGTGTCCCCTCCTCGCGTCCCCCCATCCTCACCGTCCCCGAGTTCAGGTACTTCTTCTTCTTCATCTTCTTCCTGGGGTTCACCACCTGGGGGCGGCGAGCTGGTCCCCATGGGTGCCGCAGCACCCTGGGGTGCACCTTGGGGACCAGGACGCCCCGGGGTGTGGCACAGGGGGGCTGTGGCACCCAGGAGTGCAGGACAGGGGGCTGCGGCACTTGGGGCACCCTGGGGATGGGCATCGTAACACCCCAGGGTGCAGCACGGGGACCAGGACACCCATGGGTGCAGCATGGGCACCCTGGAGACTGTAACACCCAGGGTGCAGCACCAGGTCCCTGACACCCGTGGGTGCAGCATGAAGATTCTGGGCATCACAACACCCATGGGTGCAGCAGAAGCACCCAAGGGACCATCAAGTCCCTGGGTGTCACGGTGCCCATGGGCGCAGCGTGGGCACCCAAAGGATTGTAACACCCAGGGGTGCAGCACCAGGTCCATGACACCCATGGGCACAGCGTGGGCATCCAAGGGTCTGTAACATCCCAGGGTGCAGCACAGGGACCTCGGGCTCCCATGGGTGCAGCTGGGCACCCTGGGTCCATGACACCCATGGGTGCAGCTGGGCACCCCCACCCCTGCGCCCCCCGTCCCCGCTCGCCGGTCACACCTCGTAGACGTTGAACTGGCTCTGGCCCCGGGCCAGCTCCCGGTAGCTGGTGGTGAACTCCCCGATGAAGTCGTGGCTGTGGGGTGAGGGGTCCCCATCAGCTGGGGTGGGGGGGTCAGGGGACAGGGGGAGGGTGTCCCCCCACCCAGGGCCACCCTCTAGCTCACCTGCCGTCGCGGTCCCAGTCATACACCTCCACCTTGATGGCTCTGCAAGACACGGTGGGGGGGTCATGGCCACCAGCCAGCGCCCCCGAAACCCCAGACTGCTCCCCCGGGAGGGGGGGGCTGCCATGCTCTGCACAGCCCTTCCCCATGGGGTTGTTTTGACGCCTCCATGGGCCTTTTCCTCCTTCCTCCTCCTCCTCCTCCTCCTCAGCCTTTTTCGGTGGGATATTTTTATCCGCCGTTGCCACAGCAACGTCCGACACGGGGCCAAACCAGCGGCACGACGCCGAGCGCCGTTTGCCAGGACACGCAGCCGGTGACACCAGTTTGGCAGTGGGGGGAGACACACCACCCACCCCCCCACCCAGGACTGGCTCTGCAGCCCGTTGTGTAGATGGGTAAACTGAGGCACGTGGGACTGCCTCTGTAGCCTGTTGTGCAGATGGGTAAACTGAGGCATGCAGCACTAGGGCATGCCGGAGGGCCCTGGAGGCCTCGGCTATGGGCGGAGGTACCATAGAGAGGGTGGGAAGAGGGTGCAGAGTGGCCCCGGCGCTCACCGGTCGTAGTCGCCGTTGCAGAGGGCGCGGACGGGGATGGCGAATGCCTGCCACACCGGGTTCAGCGTGTTCCGCACCACCTCTGTCTTGTGGCAGATGGTGAAGCTGGGGGGGGACACACACACGGTAGCAGGGGGGACACAAAACAAGGGCGTCACACCCTGATGGCAACACCCACCTCCCCAACCCATCACCCCAGAGGTGGGTTTTGGGGACCCCGCCAAAGCCCCGTGGGGACGGGGAGGTCTCCTGAGGGGTCGCGTGGTCGGGGCTGCGACCCCCCCACTGTGACATGGGGGGCGTTGCTGTGGTTTGGGGGGTGTCACCGGGGTTTTGGGGGGGTGACGCTCACGTCCCGTCCTCGTTGCTCCGGTAGAAGACCAGGAAGGGGTCGGATTTGCCGAAAAAGTCCTTCTTGTCCAGCTTGTTGGCACAGAACTGCAGCGTGGCCACGTCCTGCGGGGACCGGGGTGGGTCACCTGCCCCGCGCCCCCCACCCTTGGGACAGCGAGGTGCGGGGTCCACCCCAGCACCCATGGGGACACAGCAACCCCCACCCTCCTCGTCCTCACCCCAGTGAGGAAGTGAGGAGTGAGGAAGGCCCAGGGGGTGCAGGTAGGCAGGGGGTCTCAGCCTGCCCCCCCACAATGTCACCAGGGTGTCCCCAACCTGTCCCCCCCACCTTGTCCCTGCGGCAGCAGCTCACCCGGCAGTTCCCCAGCTCTTCGGCGAGGAGGATGATGGTCCCACACTTCTTCCCCGGGATGCCGCTGGAGGGAGGGGCTGTGAGCCCGGGGGTGGGGGGACACACAGTGACCCAGGGGTGTCCCCCCCCCCTCCCCGGGCACCCCAAAACTCACCCATTGGAGAGGGCTGGTGCGGGTCTCCTGCCCCGGGGGTGGGTGGTGACCGTCCCCATCCTGCTGGGACACACAGCGAGGGGTGATGGAGGGGTCCCCCACCCCAAAAAAGCCAGACACACATCCCCCACACACGGGGAAACTGAGGCAGGGGCTGGGGGAGGGACACGAGGAGCCCAGAGCTGTCGGCACCAGGGTCTGGGCTCCATCCCAGACACCCAGATAAGGACCTGGGCGTCCAGCCAGCGCTGGGGACAGCAAAGGGGACACACGGGGACACTGGGCAGCCAGCCCAGCGCAGGGCCCCTCCGGGGGAAACTGAGGCACAGGGCGGGGTGGGGGTCTCACGTCAGGGGCTTCTCCAGGCGGCTGCCGGCTGAGCCCACGATCTCGCCCAGGGTGCAGAAGGCCTGGCCCAGGAAGTCCTATGGAGCCACCATGTCACTGGGGGTGTCACCAGGGCTGTCACTGTCCCCAGTGGAGGGGGGAAGCGGTGGCCCCCACTTACATGCTTGGAGAGGTCAGGGCTCTTGGAGTCCACATCGTACCTGGGGACAGAGCAGGGGACGCGTGGCCAAGGCAGCGGGGACAGGGATGGGGACAAGGTGGCCTTGGGGACAGGGATGGGACAGGGACAGGGATGGGACAGGGACAGGGATGGGGACAGGATGGGATGGGGACAGGATGGGATGGGGACAGCGATGGGGACAGGGAAAGGACTGGGCGGCTTTGGAGACAGGGATGGATGGGGATGAGATGGGAACAAGGTGGCCTTGGGGACAGCGATGGGGACAGGGACAGGGACAAGGACACGCCTGGGACAGGGACAGGTGCCAGCAGCCGCCCTGCACCTCCAGGCACAGGCTGAGCCAGCTGGGGGCAGGGGCAGGGGGGACCCTGCCGGGACAGCGGGGACCGCGGTGGCCGGGAAGGTGACACGGGGCGGGGGGACAGCGTGGGGACATGGGGACACTCACAGGTCGAAGCGGAGGTTCTGCTTCTCCTCGAAGAAGTAGTCGAGGACGAACTTGCGCAGGAAGTCGGGGTTCAGGGTGTTGTCAATGACCTCGGTCCGGCCAAACTGGGGGACATGGGGACATGGGGACACCACGGCGACGCGGGGACACCATGGACACACAGGTGTGGGGACATGGGGACACAGGGACGGGACAGAGGGATGGGGGTATGGGGACAGAGGGACATGGGGACACGAGGATGGGGACATGGGAAAGCGGGGGCGGGGGTATGGGGACACAGGGACACGGGGACATGGGGACAGAGGGACATGGGGACATGGGGACACAGGGACGGGACAGAGGGACATGGGGACATGGGGACAGAGGGACATGGGGACACGAGGATGGGAACAAGAGAGAAGCAGCCGGGGGGGGGGGGTGCTGGCATGAGGGACGGGGACATCAAGGACACATTGGGGACACACGGGGGGTGGCAGGTCCAGGTGCCCCTTTGTCATCGGCCCCGCCCAGCCCCTGCCTGCTCATTACAGCCCCGAGCCCCTCAATTAAGCGGCGGCTGTTAATTACAGGGCTGGGGGAGGCGGGAGGCAGCTGGAGCGGGGTGGCCAGGGTCCCCCAGGGGTGTCCCCTCCCTGGGACCAGCCCAGTGTTGATTGGCTGGCTGGCCTCATGTCGACGGCTGATTGGCCGGCTGCCTGACACCCCAACACGCTCCCCAGCATGCTGATTGGCTGGCTGGCAGCACCCCAACACGCTGATTGGGTGGCTGCTGACCCCAGCAGTACACGGCTCACTAGTGATTGGCCAATGGGCCAGCACCCCAACGTGCTGATTGGCTGGTTGGCCAATGCCCCGAAGTGCTCATCGGTCAGAGCCCCAACATGCTGATTGGCCAATGGGCCAATGCCCCAATGTGCTGATTGGTCAATGGGCCAATGCCCCAACATGCTGATTGGCTGGTTGGCCAACACCCCAACATGCTCATTGGTCAGAACCCCAACATGCTGATTGGCCAAAGGGCCAGTGCCCCAACATGCTGATTGGCCACCCGGCTGGCACGCCCCCATGCTCATTGGCCATCCCCCCGACATGCTGATTGGACGGCTGCCCGGCACCCCAACACGATGATTGGCTGCGCTGTCCGTCCGTCCGTCTGGGCACCCACCTCCCGCCACTGCCGGCAGCCGGGGCGCTGGGTGTACAGCACACACACTGCGGGGAGGACGAGTCGGGGGGGGCACGGGCACCTGCTTCAGCACCCCCCAGACACCCCCTGACACGCCCCTGGGCACCCTGGACCCCTCCCCAGACACCCCCAGACCACCTGGGCAGCACCCAGAGCCTATCACATCCCTCAGACCCCCCCTCAGACACTCCCCAGACTCCCTGACATGCCCCCCCCGGTACCCCCCCAGACCACCCCCAGCCCTTCCGGACACCCCCAGACCCCTCCAGACACCCCCAGATCCCTGAGCCCGCCCTTGGACCACCCCAAGCCCCCAGGACCCCCCAGGACCGCCCAGGACCCCCCCAGGACCTCCCAGCCCCACTCACAAGGGTCTGACTTGGAGAAGGTGTCTTTGTCCAGGAGCTGCCTGTAGGGAGACAGCGAGTGTGAGTGTGTGAGTGTGAGTGTGAGTGTGAGTGAGAGCATGTGTGAATGTGTGGGTGTGAGTGTGAGCGTGAGTGTGAGAATGAGTGTGTGAGTGTGTGGGTGAGTATGAGTGTGAGTGAGCGTGAGCACGGCTGTGCGTGTGTCAGGCTGTGCGCAGCCACGTGTGCTCCATGTCGGCGTGTACAGGCATGTGTCGGGGTCCAGGGTCCCGTGCCAGGACGTGCACAGGCGTGTGTGTCGTGTGTCAGGGCATGCACCCCCACGTGCCGGGGTGTTCAGCCGCGTGTCAGGGCATGCACAGGCGTGTGTCGGGGTGTTTGTCAGGGTGCGTACAGCCGTGTGCGCTCCATGTCGTGCGTCAGCGTGTTCAGACACGTGTCAGGGTGTGCACAGATGTGTGTCAGGGTGCAAAGCTGCATGTCAGGGTGTGCACAGCCACGCGTGTCCCGTGTTGTGTGTTGGGGTGCACAAGACTCCATGTTGGGGTGTCCACAGCCGTGTGTGCTCCATGTTGTATGTCAGGGGGTGCACAGCTGTGTGTCAGGCCTGTGTTGGGATGGATGTCGGGGTGCGTACAGCCACGTGTGCTCCATGGCATGTGTCAGGGTGTTCAGACACATGTCAGGGTGTGCACAGCCGTGTGTTGGAGTGCACAAGTGTGTGTCAGGGTGCACATGGCTCCATGTTAGGGTGTGCACAGCCATGTGCGTTCCGTGCCGCGTGTTGGTGTGCACAGCTGCGTGTCAGGGAGCGCGCAGGCGTGTGTCGGGGTGTGTGTCGGGGTGTATGTCGGGGTGTGCACAGCCGTGTATTGGGGGGCACAGGCGTGTGTCAGGATGTATGTTGGGGTGTGCCCAGCCATGTGCTCTCCGTGTTGTGTGTCAGGGTGTGCACGGCTGCGTATCGGGGGTCCCAGTCACATGTCGGGGGGCACCCAGCACACCCCCCCCACCCCGCCGCAGCACCGGGCAGTGTCCAGCCGAGGGACACTCGTGTCCCCGATGGCGTGGGAGGAAAATAGGTCGGAGCGGGGGGGCGGGGGCACCCACTGCAGTGGAGGGGGGGGCACCCAGCACCCAGCACAGCCAAGGGGGCACCCAGTGTGGCCGGGGGAGCACCCAGCACCCATGTGTGTGTTCACACCCCCCGGCCCCCCCCAGGCTGGCACCCACAGCTGATGACATCACCGGGGAGCACCCCATAAGTCCCACCCCGAGGTCCCCCCCACGCACCCCTCCTACCCAGAGCCCCCCACTCTCCCCAGTGTCTCCCAGTACCCCACGCCGCCAGCGCCCTCTGCTCTCCCAGTGCCTCCCACATCCTTCCTCAGTGCTCCCCGCTCTCCCAGTACCTCCCAGTGCCCCCCACACCCCCGGTACCCGACACCTCCTGTCCCCCACCCACTCTCCCAGTGCCTCCCAGTGGTCCGCACCCCCCCAGAGTCCTCTGCTCTCGCAGTGCCTCCCAGTGCCCCCCACCAGTTAGTTCCCCCATGTTCCCCATGCCCCACCCCGAGCCCCCTGCTCCCCCAGTGTCTCCCAGTGGCTCTCCCAGTACCACCCAGTGCGCCCCACACCCCCAGCACCCAACATCCCCCGTGCTCCTCCCAGTGCCTCCCAGTACCCGACACCCCCGAGCGCCTCCCGCTTCCCCAGTGCCTCCCAGTACCCGAAAACACTGCCTGCCTCCTGTTCCCCGGTGCCTCCCAGTGCTCCCCGTTCTCCCATTATACCACCACACTGATTGCCTTCCGCTCCCCAGTGACTCCCGGTACCCGAAAACACCGACTGCCCCCCGCCTCCCACTGCCTCCCAGAACCCGAAAACACCGACTGCCCCCCGCCTTCCAGTGCCTCCCAGTGCCTCCCAGTACCCTACAATGCTCACTGCACCCCACTGTCTCCCAGTGCATCCCAGTGCACAACTGCGCACCGCTCCCAGTGCCTCCCAGTACCCTACAACACCGACTGCGACCCTCTCCCAGTGCCTCCCAGTGCCTCCGAGTATCCTACACCACCGACTGTGCCCCCCTACCAGTGCATCCCAGTGCCTCCCAGTACCCTACAACACCGACTACATCCCCCTGCCAGTGCCTCCCAGTGCCCCCCAGTGGCCCCCAGTGCCCCATCACGCCGCCCCCCGCCGCCCCAGGTGCCCGGTACCTGCAGGACACCGTCAGCTCCACCCGGGTGGCCGGGACGGGGCCGGGGCCGGGATCGCTGCCCGGCTCCGGGCCCCCCAGGCCCGCCATGCCCCGGGCTGCGCCGCTGCCCCGCTCCGGCCGCCCCCGACAGCGGCACCGGCACCGGCACCGCGATCGGGATCGGGATTGGCTCCGCCCCGGGACCGCCCCCGGCACCGCCCGGGGCTCCCGGTCCCGGCCCCGGCCCCGCACCGAAGGGCTGCCCCGGTGTTTCCTACGGTACCGCCCCCCGGGGGGGCCCCGGTACCGCCCCCGCACCGCCCCCGGTACCGCCCCTGAACCCTGTGATCGCCCCCGGTACCGCCCCTGGACCCCCGAGATCGTCCCCACCATCGCTCCCAGGATCGCCCCCAGGTCCCGGGGATCGCCCCCGGACCCCCGGTACCACTCCCGGTATCACCCCCGGGGCCGTCCCCGGATCCCCGGTACCGCCCCCGGGCCCCTGGGATCGCCCCCAGTACCATCCTAAGATCGTCAGTATCGCCCCCAGTCCCCTGGGATCGCCTCCAGTCCCCTGGGATCGCCCCCGGACACCCAGTACCGCTCCCGGCATCACCTCCGGGGCCACCCCCAGACCCCGGGTACCACCCCCGTATCCCAGGACCGCCCCTGTATTGCCCCCAGACCCTCGGTGCTCCTCCCGGACCTCCGGTATTACACCCAGTACCCACCCGGTATCACCCAGGGGCTCCCAGTACCCTCCCAGGTCCTGCCCAGGACCGCCGGTACCCCCGTGCCCACCCCCCGGTGCCACAGGACCCCCCTGGGTACCACCTCGGGAGAGCTCCCAGTCCCCCCAGTCCCCTCATAGCTGGACACCACCCCCCAGTTTCCCCTCAGTCTCATCACCTGCAGACCCAGGGTCCCCCAGTGCCCCTCCAGTGTGCCCCAGTAGCTCCCAGTACCATCCCCAGTATCACCTGGTAGTTCCCAATACCATTCCCAGCATTACCCAGGGTCTCCCAGTACTGTCCCAGTCCAGCCCTGGTCATGGTGGGGCTTGGCAGGACCCTCTCCACACCCCCACCTCCAGAGCTGGGTGAGGTAAATAGGGGTGTCCCCCCTGCCCCAAGTGCTGAGGGTGGTGGCACCTCCATGTCCCCAGGGCCAGGGGCCACCAAGCCATGATGGGGCCACCTCCCCCATCACAACCCCCCGAAAAAAACCACCACCACAAGGGTGTCACCACGTCCCACCTCTTTTATTACAACAAATTGAGGGGGGGGCCTGTCCCACCCCACCATCCTCTACCCTGAGGGAAAGGCTTTGATGACCTTGACGTCATCGAGGGGCCGGTCCTGGGCGTTGGTCTCCACCATGGCAAGGCGGGCGAGGACCCCCAGGCCCTGGCAGACCCTCCCGAAGATGCTGTGCTTCCCGTCCAGCCACTGCGCCGGGCCCAGCGTCAGGAAGAACTGGCTGCCGTTGGTGTCCGGCCCCGCGTTGGCCATTGCCAAGATGCCGGCGCCTGCCGCAGATGGACCGATGGATGGACAGAAGGACAGTTACTGGGTTGCTTTGGGGGTTTTGGAGCTGGTGGTATGGGAGATGTGCCCCGTGGTCAAGGTCCTGGCATCATGGAGGACTTGTCATCCCATGGCTGGGGTCCTGGAGGACACATCATCCTCATGGACAAAGGTCCTGGCATCATGGGGAACATGCCAGCCCATGGATGGGGTCCTGGAGGACATGCCAGTCCATGGGCAAGGTTCTACCATCATGGGGGACATGCCACTCCATGGATGGGGCTCTGGTATCGTGGGGGACTTGTCACCCCATGGTCAGGCTCCTGCAGGACACGGCCAAGGTCCTGGCATTATGGAGGACTTGTCATCCCATGGCCGGGGTCCTGAAGGACATGCCATCGTCATAGACAAAGGTCCTGGCATCATGGGGGACATGCCACCCCATGGATGGAGTCTGGAGGGACATGGGGGACATGCCAGCCCATGGCAAAGGTCCTGGTATTAGGAAGGACTTGTTACCCCATGGTCAAGGTTCTACCATCATGGGGGACATGGCACCGCATGGATGGGGTTCTGGTATTGTGGGGGACTTGTCACCCCATGGATGGGGTCCCAGGGGACATGAAGGACATCCCACCCCATGGGTGGAGTCTTGAGGGACATGGGGGATGTGCCAGCCCATGGCCGGGGTCCTGGAGGACACGTCATCCTCACGGACAAAGGTCCTGGCATCATGGGGGACATCCCACCCTACAGCTGGGCTCCTGGGGGACACGGCAGCCCCACGGGCAAGGTTCTACCACCGTGGGGGACAGGCCACCCCCTGGACGGGGTGCTGGGGCTCCTGGTCCCTCACCGGTGAACTTGAGCTCAGGGTGCAGCTCGTCCTCAAACTGTTTCCCATAGATGGAGGCGCCGCCACGGCCTGGGGAGGGGCAAGAAGAGGGGTGGGGGTGCTCAGCCTGGACCCCCCCGCCCGGCACGGTGCCACGGTACCGGGGCTGGGCTGGGGGGTGTCTCACCGGTGCCGGTAGGGTCCCCCCCCTGCACCATGAAGTCCTTGATGACGCGGTGGAACTTGGTGCCGTTGTAGTAGCCGCGGCGGCAGAGCTCGGCGAAGTTCTTACAGGTGCGGGGGGCGTGTTTCCAGTACAGCTCCAGTACCATCGGTCCCATCCTGCACCGGTACCGGCACTGGCACCGGCGTCACCACGGGGAACGCCCCCCACCCCACCGCGGCGGGGGATCAGACCGGGGGAACCGGGGATTGGGGAGGGGGGGGACTGGGGAGCAATGGGGGTGACCGCGACTGGGGAGGGGGGAACTGCGACTGGGGGCTGTCCGGTACCGGGGGGACTGGGGGCACCGAGGGGACACCGGGGTCTGTGCGGTACCGGAGCAGGGAACCGGGACTGGCTGGCGCTAGGGGTTAATGGGGATGCCCGGGATCGAGGGAACCGGGGCTGGGGGATAACGGGGGCTGCCGGGTACTGGGACACACTGGGAGCTTCCAGCACCTGGGGGAACCGGGGTCTGTCCGGTACCGGGGGGGAAACCGGGGGTCTGTCCGGTACCGGGGCAGAGGGCGGGGCCGAGGGGGTGGGCGGGGCCGCCCGGTGCCGGTACCGGGGAAGCGGCCCCACCCCTTACGTGGTCTCCATGGAGACGGTGGGCGGCTGCCAGGAGTCAGGCGGGACGGCGGCCATGTTGCTGCTGCTGCCGGTGGCGGCGGAAGGGTCGCCGGCCCGCCGCGCTTCCGGGGACACGCCCCCTCCCCGGCGGCCACCAATGGGAGGGCGCGGTTGGTGGGGCGGAGAGCCAATCCGCGGCGGGGGGCGGGCGCTCCGCTACCGTGACGCAGGGGAGGGGGAATTCGAACGAGGCCACGCCCCCTGCGCTGGGACACGCCCCCTCCTCCGCGCGCGCGCTGCGAGCGGTACCCGGGCGGTGAGCGGGGAGGGCGGGGGGGGGGGGAACCGGGAGAGGGGGCGGAGCCAACCGGAAGAGGGGGCGGAGCCAACCGGGACCCCCGGGACGGGGGAGGGGGGAGCGGGGACCCTGCGGTGAGGGGGAGGGAGGTGCGCGGCGGGGGCGGGGATGGGATCCGCGGTGCGGCGATGGGGTCCCTCAGGGGGCGAGACGTGAGGCTGGGACCCCCCGGTGTGGGGCTGGGACCCCCCAGGATGGGGCTGAGACCCCCTGGTGTCGGGCTGCGGGGCTGAGACCCCCAAGTGTGGGGCTGGGACGCCCTGGGATGGGGCTGCGGGGCTGGGACCCCCCGGTGTGGGGTTGGGACCCCCCGGGATCGAGGTGTGGATCTGGGGGTGCCTTGGAGCTGGGCTGCGGGGTCGGGACCCCCCGGTGTGGGGCTGAGACCCCCCGGGATCGGGCTGCGGGGCTGGGGTTCCCCTGGCATTGGGATGTGGGGCTGGGACCCACGTGTGAGGCGGTGGGACGCCCTGGTGTGGGTCGGGGCCCCCCCTCCGGGATGGAGGCGGGGGGCTGGGGTCCCCTCGGTGGGGGGTCGAGGTCCCCCAGGGACTGGGGTCCTCGATTTGGGACTGGGACACCCCCCCGCCCCGTGGGACTGGGGACCCTTTGGGCTGGGGGTGCTGGGCTGGGGGTCCCCCGGCTGGGGGACACCGGGGTCCCCCGGTGTGGCCCCCCCATGCCGTGCCCGCGCCGACAGTGCCGTCCCCGGTGCCACAAAGGCCCGACTGTGCCTGGCACTGGCGGGTGCCAACCCCAGGCGCTGGCCGGTGCCACCCGGGCACCCCGTGGGTGGGGGTCGGGGACATGGGTGGGGGCCGGGGACAAGGGTGGGGGGCCGTGGGTCACCTCCCGCTCGCTGCCAGCAGCCCCCGTGCCGGTGCCAGGCCGAGGCGATGGCCGAGGAGCGAGGTAGGGCAGTGCCAGCGCCGCGTGTCCCCTACCCCGTGTCACCCCGCTGCAGTGCTGGGGGGGCCGGGGCTCACCCCGCGTGTCCCCCCAGATGTCCGCTTTGTCACCGAGGAGAGCTTCGACTTCGGGGTCCTGTCCCCTTCTGACAGGTGGGGGGGACGTGCCACCCCATGGCTGGGGACCTGGGGGGTCATGCCACCCCTGGGGGGTCATGCCACCCATAGGTGGGGTTCTGGGGGACATGGGACATATGCGACCCCATGGTTGGGGACATGGGGGTCGCGACACCCTGTGGCCAGGCTCCTGTGGGTCCTGGTGGCCGTGCCACCCTGCAGCTGGTATGATGGGTGGCACGGGCCTTCTGGGTGGCATTGGGGGGCCATGGTGACACGGGACTTTGGGGGGGCTCAGGGTGCCAGGGCAGGGCTGACGCTGCCCTTCACCCCCCAGCCAGGAGGAAGAGGAGGATGAGGAGGGTGCTGGGGGTGCCAAGGGGGGCGGCTGGAGCCCCCTGAGTGGTGCCCGCCTGGAGGAGATGGTGCGGGAGGCCACGCGCCTGGCAGCACAACTGGAGCGGTGCCACCTGCCACCCCCGGACCCCCCCGGACCCCCCCCCGGGCACCCCTGGCACCCACAGCCCCCACAGCACCCACAGCCCCCGCAGCCCCCGCCGCCAGACCTTCGTGGTGAAGGACAGTCCCGTGCGGGCACTGCTGCCCACTGTGCCCGCCCCCACCAGCACCCGCGCCCCCGCCAAGCCCCGGGGGGGTCCCGCTGCCACCAGCATCCCTGGCACCCCAAAGGTAGGTGGCACCCAGTGCTCCCAGTATGGCCCCACGCCAGGGCTGAAGTCCTATGCCTCCCGGCTCTGCCACCCAAACCCCAGTTGGGGCTGGGTGGGGGGGTCCCAGTGCCACCCTCGTGTCTCCAAGGGTGGCACCGTGCCCCCCCCAGCCCTGGTGAGTGGCCACCGAGCCCTACGTGTCCCTGTCCCCCCCCGCTCCCAACTCTGCTTCCAGGTGTCGCCCAGTTGTCACCCCACAGTGGCGCCGAAGGGACCTGCCGGGGCCAGGGTGCCCCCCACCGGGGCTAGGGTGCCCCCCGCCAGCCGGGTTGGTCCCCCCCGGTCCTGCCCAGCCCGGGCGCAGGGGGCTGGGAGCCGGGGCAAGTTGGAGCCTGCCCAGGGAGGGGCAGCAGGTACTGGGGGGATGGGGACGGGGACAACCTGGGCACGGGCAGCTCCTTGGGCAGGGGGCACCCACTGCAGGGGCACCCACTGCAGGGGCACCCACGCCATGGAGCGCCCGTGCCCGGGGCACCACTGGGGCCGAGTGGGTGCCAACGCCCCCCCAGCCCCTCCATGGGGTGGGGTTTGCCCCCGCCGTGCCCCCACCCCCTCCTCTCTCCCCAGGGCCACCGAAGGCGAGAGGGGCCCCTGCCCACTGCCCCCCCGCCACCCGCCAGCCCCGGGCCAGAGCCACCGTGGTTCCCTCCGGCCACCCCCCCGGCCCCAGTGCTCCCCCCCGGGCCACCGGCCGGACCCCGGCGGGGGGGGCACCTGCACCTCGAGGTAAGGATGGGTGCTGCTGGGAGGAGGGTGGGCAGAGGAGTTGTGCCACCACCCCTCGTGCCTCAGTTTCCCCATGGCCATTCTCCCTATTGCAGGTGCGGGGGGGACACGGGCAGCCCCTCCGGCTGCTGGCTCGGGGTGCAAACCGGGACCCCCCCCCCAGCCGCCTTCGCCCCCCCCGGAAGACGGCGGTGAGCAGCACCCCGAGGTGACCCTCCCACCCATCACCCACCCAGAGGAGCTCGGTGTGTGGGGGGTCTGAACCCCCCCGCGGTGTGTGGGTGAGGAAGGGGGAAACTGAGGCACGGGGTGGGGGGGGCAGGACCGGGACACACACCCCCCAGGGACGAGGCTGAGGCATGGATTGGGTTTTGCTTTAATTACAAAAGGTCACGTCAGCAGTAGGAAACCCCCCCTGCGCCCCCCCCACCCCAGCACCCAGGGGGTCCCTCACCTCCCCCCCACCCCTCCCAAACACCCACCCACCGCCTGAGCCTGACCCTGGGGGGGTGGGGGAGGTGGGTGGGCAAAGTGGGGGGGGCAGACATCCCTATACCCCCCCAACTGCCCCCCCCTCCCCTCCACGTGGGGTTGGGGGGGGTCCTATATCCTTTTTTTTTGTATTTTTCATGGATTTTTTAAATAAAACCCTTCACCGGGCTGGGGGTGATGCTGGAGGCGGGGGGTGCAGGAGGGGGGCACCCTATGCCACACCCCCCCACCTCAGGGTGCCAACGCGGTTGCGGGGGGGCAAATCCCTGCCAGGATTCAAAGTGCAATGGGTGGGGGGGGTCGGGGGGGGGGTCTGTGCCCTGTCTTGGTTCCCCCATCCTGTCCCAGTGTGCCCCCCCCGGTGTCCCCCCTCCTTGTCACGGTGTCCCCAGCCGGCTCCCAGTTAGCCCAGTTAGATGGAGGTCTCGTCGCTCCTGGTGGGGGTGGTGAGGGGCAGTGCAGACAGACGGACAGACACAAAGAGGGGGTGGTGGGGTGGTGGGGGTGGGTAAAAAACAAAGACAGATGCGTGATCGGGGGTGAGGTGGGTGCCAGGGTGCCCCCAGCACCCAGCGCTCGCCCAGGTGGGGGAGATGGGGGAGATGGGAGTAGGTGGGGGGGGGCCCAGTGGGTTAATGGAGGAAATTAAAGAACAGAAATCTGGGCGGAGGGAGAGAAGAGGAGGGTTAGTGCTCGCGGGCAGGGACCCCCCAGTGCCACCCGCCGTGCCACCTTGGACCCCCCCCCAGCACCCAATGGGCACCCAGTTGTCAGTCAATGGGCAGGCAGTGGGTATTGTTAGAGCTGGTGGGCACCCAATGGGCACCCTGGAACCTGATGGGAATCCTCACACCCAATGGGCACCCAATGGGCACCCAACAAGCAGTGCTGCATGCTATGGGTGTCCAAAGGAACCCTGGCACCTAATGGGCACCCAATGGGCACCTGGGCACCTAATGTTCACCCAAGAGGAACCCTGGTACCCAATGGGCACCCAATCTCCACCTTTGCACCTGAGGGGCACCCAATGGGCACCCTGGAACCTGATGGGCACCCAACCACTGCCCTTGCACCCAGTGGGCACCCAATGGGCCCCCCTTGCACCCAACAGCCACCCTTTCACCTGTTGGGCACTCAATGGACACCTGGGCACCCAGTGGGCACCCAACCTCCATCACTGCACCTGAGGGGGATCCAATGGGCACTCTGGCACCCAATGGGCACCCAACCACTGCCCTTGTACCCAATGGGCACCCAACAGCCACCCAAGCCCCCGCTGCCCGCCCCAGGTGCCCCCACCCGTCACTCACTCGGAGCCAGAGGAGTCCTCGTCGGCGGTGCCCGCCCTGATGCTCATGGCGATGGGGGTAAGGCCACGGAGCTGCTCCCGTAGGCTCTGCCGGGGGCGGGGGGCGCCAGGGACCCCCCCCCTGCTGCCATCGCTGCCCGATGAACCGGGGGGGACCCCGGGGCGCTGGGTGCTGCCCCGCTCGCTGATGGGTGGCAGCGATTTCTTCAGGATGCCTGTGGGATGGGGGGGCATCACCCAGGGGTTGGGGTCACCCAGCCTTGAGGTGCCTCCTGGGGTGGGTGGGCATCACCCAGGGGTTGGGTGGGCCTTGAGGTGTCCCCCACCCCCACCATCACCCCATGGGTGCTCCGTACCTTTGTGGGGATGGGGCAGGGGCAGCAGCGGGGGGTCCCTGGGGAGGGTGTCACCGTTGGCGTGGTGGGGGTCGCCCCGGGGGTGTCCCTCCACGCGGAGGGGCTCGTTGCCCCCCGGGCCTTCGCTCTCCTCCGTCGTCATGAACTCGCCTGGCCAGTACGGTCGCCCCAGGGCCACCGAGCTGTCACCTGGGCGGGGGGGAGGGGGGGGGCGGGTGATGCTGGGATGGGCAGGGCGAGGGACCCCCACTCAACCCCGTGGGGTGACCCCCCCAGCAGCACCCCAGGCTGCGTGAGAAACCCACTGGGTGCCCCCCATTGGTGCCCCAAAGAGAGCAAGGGACCCCCCCATCTCCACTGGGTGCCCCCCTGGTACGCTGGACAGGGTGAGAGACCCCTCCACACTCACTGGGGGCCCCCCCCATCAGCATCCTAGACTGGGAACCCCCTCCATCTCCACTGAACAAGGCGAGGGACCCCCCAAGTCCACTGGGTGCCTCCAGATGGGGCAAGGGAACCCCCCTCAACCCCCCTGGGTGCCTCCTATTGGCACCCTGCCAGGACCAGGGACCCTCTGGGTGCTCCCAGACAGCATGAGGGACACCCCTGTACCCACTAGGTGCCCCCTCTCACACCCTAGGAAGGGCAAGAGCCCCCCACATCCCCCCTGGGTGCCCCCCATCAGCATCCAGCCAGGCTGAGGGTCCCCATCCTCAGTGGGTGCCCCCCCCCAGCTGGCATTACCGGAGCCAGGGGGTGGCAGGGGGGGCCCGGCCAGAGGGTCCCAGCCATCGGGGGGGGCCTCGTCCCCACTCTCGGAGGAGTGCGTGGAGCCCAGGGAGCCGCTGGGGTCATCGTCCAGCGACAGGTCACTGTCTGAGTCCGTGTCGTGCTCTGGGGGGGGACACACAGGTCGGGGGGGACCCCAGGGACAGCCCCCCCGCACCCAGCCGGGCTGAGGCCGGGCGCACTCGTTGCCGTGGTGGCCCTACCCTCGGGCTGCTCCTGGGGGTCGGGGAAGAGCCCCCCGGGCTCGGCCAGTGCCTGCTGCCCTGGGCTGCCCGCCAGCCCCGAGTCCTCCCTGCCAGAGCGGACACTGCACCCAGCGGCACCCACTGGCACCCAGTGGCGCCTGTCTGGGCCCTGCCATCCCGCCACCGTGCCAACCTGCCACCCCACCACCCATCAGCCTCCAGTCACCCGCCATCACGCCATCACGCCAGACACGCTGCTGTCCTGCCACCCACCCTAGCACCTCAGCACCCTGTCACCCTGCCACCCATCACCCTGCCATGCCACTACCCCATCACCCTAGCACCCCACCACTCCAGTACCATCCCACCCTGTCACCATCCCACCCCTCCACCCATCCCACCACTCCACCAACCCACCACCCTGTCACCCTGCTGCCACCCCACCACCCACCACCCCATCAACCCACCACCCTGCCATCTCGCCACCCCAGTATTGTGCCACCCTGCCACCACACCACCCATCCCATCACCCCGCCACCCTGCCACCCCCCTAAGCCACCACCCTGCTGCCACCCCACCAACCCACCACTCTGTCACCCCACCACCCTGCCATCTCGCCACCCCAGTCCCATGCCACCCTGCCACCCCTCCTCGCCCTCCGCTGCCCCCATCCCAGCCAGTACCGGCGCACGAAGGGGATGTAGCTGTGGTGGCTCTTGCCGGTGCTGGGCAGGGAGCCCGTGGAGCCACCCATGGGTGCTGGGTACAGCCGCCCCGCCACGTAGGTGCTGTCACAGCCGTAGGCCTGCCACGGGGACGGGGACATCAAGGCCATGGCGGTCGGCTGCCCCTCGCCCCCCCGGTGCCCCCCGGCACCCCCCATGGTGGCACTCACGGGGGTCAGGGTGGATTTGGTGGCCAGCGCGGGGTCAGGGCCGCGGGCGCGGGTGCAGCCCAGCCGCAGGCTTCTCCGCACCTCCTTGCTCAGTACCACACAGAAGAGGAAGAGGAGGGGGCCCTGGGGGGCACAGGGGCACGTGGGAACGGGGGTGGACCCCACCGGCACCCCAGACAGGTCGAGGGTGTCCCCACGCCCACTGGGTGCCCCCCATTGGCACCCTGCATATGGCAAAGGACCCCTATGCCCACTGGGTGCCCCCCATTGGCACCCTGGACAGGGTGAGGGACCCCCCATACCCACTGGGTGCCCTCCGTTGGCACCCTGGACAGGGTGAGGGACACCGAGCCATACCCACTGGGTGCCCCCACTGGCACCCTGGACAGGGTGAAGGACCTTTCTGCCCACTGGGTGCCCTCCCACAATAGGTGGGGGACCTCTGGTGCCCCCCAGGCAGCCATCAGGAGAGGGGGGGTCATCCCTGGGGTGCACCCACCCCGTGTCCCCGTGGGTGTCCCCAGCCGGGCAGCTACAAGGCGGAGCTATAGGGTGACACAGGTCTGGGGGGTGGGGGTCTTAGGGGGGCTCAGGGAGCTGTAGGGTGGTCGGAGGAGGGGGCTGTGGGGGCACAGGGCTCTGGGGGATACCTGGGGGGGCGCTATAGGGGCTATGAGGGGTGTCTGTGGGAGACTATGGAGGGTCTGGGGGGGTCCTGCGGGAGGGTCGGGGTGGGGGTCTGCACCCCCGCGGACCTGGAGGCAGTTGGAGGCGGCGAACAGGTAGTGGAGGAGCAGCGCGTCGCTGTTGACGGCGAGCAGGGCCAGGATCCACGACAGGCTGGGCAGGAGCAGCACGGCCAGCGCCGTCCGCAGCCCCGAGCTGCGGCCGGCTTCAGCACCGGCCCCGGGGTCCGCCCGCACCCTGCCCGCGCCCTGCCCGGGATCCACACCCTGCCCGGGGTCTGCCCGCACCCTGCCCGCGCCCTGCCCGGGATCCACGCCCTGCCCGGGGTCTGCCCGCACCCTGCCCGCACCCTGCCCGTACCCTGCCCACACCCTGCCCACGCCGCATGGGTGCCCCAGCTCCCCCGACTCCCATGGGTGCCCCATCTCCCCGTATCTCAGCACAGGTGGGTGCCCCATGCTCCCCTCCATAGGCACCCCAGTCCCCCACGTCCCTCTGCCACCCGTGCGTACCCCAGTCCCCTGTGCTCTCCTTCCACCTACGGGCACCCCAGTACCCAATGTTCTCCTGTCACCCATGGGTGCCCCATCCCCCTGTGCCCACCACCATCCATGGGTGCCCCAGTCCCCCGTGCTCCCTTTCCACCCCAGCACCCAATGCCTCCCTGCCAGCCAGCGCCACGCATACACCCCCCGCCCTTCCGAACACCCCAGGCACCCTGTGCCCACCCGGCACCCATGGGTGACTCACGCCGTGCCCTTCTTCTCGAAGCCCTGCGGGGTGGCACAGGTGGCCCTGGTCGCCAGCACAAGGAAGAGGAGCCCGAGCTGCGGGGGGACAGAGCGGGGTGAGCGGGCGAGGCGGAGGTGGGCACCCATGGGTGACACCGGGGTGCCCATGGGTGACACCGGAGCACCCCCCTCCCCGATACGCACGGCGAGGGCGCAGGCGCCGGGCCCCGCCAGGCTCCAGACCAGGCTGTCGTGGATGGAGAGCCAGCAGAAGTCGGGGTTCCCATAGCCCTCGGGGTCCAGCCCCACCGCCAGCCCTGCGGCAGCGCGCTCAGGGGTGGGGCCGCGCCCAGGGGGCGGGGCCGCGCCCAGGGGGCGGGGCCGGGAGCAGGGGGCGGGGCGAGGGCGGGAGGGGGGCGTGGAACGGCACGTGGAGAGGCGCAGGGCTGGGGAAGTGGTGATGGCTCGGGGGGGTGGGGCTAGGCAGGATGTGGGCGGAGCTGTGGACCTGGGGGCGTGTCTAAGAGGTTGAGACGGGGCTATGCCCTGGGGGTGTGTCTAAAATTGGAAGGGGGCTGGATGGGACAATGGATGAGGACCAGGGGGATGTGTCTAAATTTGTGAGGGCGGGGCTATACTCGTGTGGGTGGAGCTATGGTGGATGGGCGGGGCTAAAAGGGTGGAAATACACTGTGGAGGCGGGGCTGTGCTGTTGGGGGCGGGGCTATGCGTTGGGTGGGGCTATATGCTTGGGGGCGGGGCTAAGCATGGAAGTGCCAGTACCACCCTGCAGCAAGCTGATTGGTGGGGAGGTGGTTCGGGGGGCGTGGCCAAACCCTAGAGGGGGCGTGGTCACCCAAGCGGGTGTTGAGGCAGGTGCTCCAAGGGGTGTGGGGGAGCTGCTGGGGCCACGTGGGCGGGATCAGGGCGGCGGGGGCGGGGTCAGAGCGCAGAAGGGGGCGTGTCCTCACCGGTGATGAAGGCGGGCAGCCCCCAGCCCAGCACGTGGTAGAAGCGCATGGGCCCGCGGTCGACGTGCCGGGGCTCGGTGCGGCGCCGGTAGAGGTGCAGCCCCTCCAGCAGCGCCCAGCCCACAGCGCTCAGGTACAGGAAGTGCAGCAGGATGGCCACCACCGTGCAGGCCAGCTGCGCCGCGCCTGTCACTCAGAGCCCTGCCCCGCCCCTGGGAGACCCGCCCCTGCCTGCCACACCCATGCCCGCCCCGCCCAGGGGAGCCCTGACCTTGCAAACCAGGGGCATTACCCACCCTCTGCAGCCCCGCCCCCTCTGAAGCCCCGCCCATGAAAGCCACAGCCACTCGCTGTAGCCCCATCCCCACTTTAGCCTCTACCCCCCCGACCCAGGGAGCCCCACTGCTGGGAGCCCCACCCCCTTTGATAGGCTCCACCTTCTTTGAGAGGCCCCACCCATTCTATAGGCCCCACCCCTTTATGAGGCCCTACCCCCTTGATGGACCCCACCCCTTTATTAGGCTCCACCCCCTTTGGGACCCCCTCAGCCCACCATAACTCTCCCCACCACTTAACCCCACCCACCCCAAACCCCTCCCTCCCTGCTTGGCCCCGCCCCCTCCCCTCACCGGTTGGTCGGCCTGGTTGATGCCAAGCAGGAAGACGAGCTGGGCCAGCAGCAGGGCGGTGGCGGCGTGCCGGCGGATGCCGTGGCGGTTGGAGCGGGGGCCCCGCGGCCCCCCCAGCGCCAGCACGGCCAGCAGCAGCCCCGCCAGCCCCACGCCCAGCGATGCATAGGTCAGGGCTGCCAGCGGCAGGATCTCCCCGTTCTGCGGCACCCGCGTGGCCCCCCAACCGCAGCCGTCAGTGGGTGGGCCCTTGGGGGACATGCCCCGACATGCCCCGCCCCCCAGAGACACGCCCTGCCAAGCCACATGCCCTTCCACAGAGCCATGCGGCCCCAGCCCATAATGCCCCTCCCCTTGGGGGGCTTGGGGCCTAGGGGAAGCCCCGCCCACCCTGCTCAGCCCCACCCACATTGCTTAGCCCTGCCCCATTGGAACTACCCATTTGGGCCCCACCCCAAGACAGCCCCGCCCCTTCTATTTAGCCCCACCTCACTGGAACGCCACCCACCTGGTCAGCCCCACCCCAAGGGAGCCCCGCCCACCCTGCTTAGCCCCACCCCATCAGAGCCCCACCCCCCCAGACATGCCCACCACCATCCCTGACCCCACCCCACTCGACCTCTCCCCTTCTGCCAAGCCCCACCCCCCCTTGTCCCCTCCCCCTTTCTGCAAGCCCCGCCCCTGCCACCCTCCAGCCCCGCCCCACCACGTGGCACCTCCTGCTCCCCAGTGACCCCCTGCCAACCCTGTCCCCACCCTCTGCCTTGTGTCCCCATGCCAGGGCCCTGTCCCCAGGCCACCCCCACGTCCCGTGTCCCCTGTGTCCCCTCCGTCCCCCCGTGTCCCACCTCGCGCCGGGAGATGTCCATGAGGACGGCGAAGCTGGTCAGGTGGTGGCACTGGCAGCTGACGTGGCTCCGGTTGCGGAAGGCGACTTCGCAGCCCCGCGCTGACCAGCCGCCCGCCCCGCCCACCCTGCTGGCACCCACCGGCGCACTCAGCCACCGCCGGGCACCCACCAGCACCTTCAGCACCCACTGGGGCACCCAGCCCACCCAGTGACACTCACTGGCACCCTCTCCCTGTGCCTGGCACCCACCCTACTCAGGGACACCCACCAGCACCCTCATCAGACACCCACACAACCTGGGGACACCCGCCAGCAGCACCCGCAGCCTCCGCCTGGGTACCCCCACCCCAGGGACCCTGCCTGGCCCCTGTCCCTGACACCCACCCATGACACCAGGGTCAGGGCTGCCAACCTCATGCCCTGTCCCCATGCCACCCACCCAGCCACCCGTATCAGGGAGGCCACCCCACAGCCCTGTCCCATGTCACCCATGTCAGGGTGGGTGACACCCACCATGTGCCACCATCTCCATGTCCCTCAGGGCACCCACCCCACCATGTGCCCATGTCCCCCGTCCCCCTGGGGTGCCCCCACATCCCCCGGGGTGTCCCCTGTCCCCTCGCTCACAGCAGGGAGTGGTTCCAGAAGACGCAGATGGGCTTGGAGCGCTCCTGGGTCTCCAGGAGCCGGAACTGGAGGGTGATGGGCTTGGCCAGGGGTGCCCGGGGTGCCCGCGTGCCCCCCGCGTGCACACTGATGCTCACCACCGGCGTGTTGATCACCGGGCGCTTGGGCACCCTGGGTGGGACACCAGGCTCAGGGGCCTCAGCCAGGCACAGGCACCCTGTTACCCTTTGCAGTGCCCTGCTGCATCCTGGGACCCCATGGGCACCCTCCCAATCCCCTGTGCCACCACCCTTGGGCACTCCATGGGCACTTATCCTGGTCCCCTCATCTCCCAGCAGCCCATGGGCACCCTTTCCAGTCCCCCCCGGGCACCCTGGGAGCAGCCCCTTGGCCCCCCATCTCCCCACAGCACCCCACGGATGGCCTCCCTTGCCCTGGCACCTCATGAGCACCCTCCCAGTGCCCCCCAGTCCCGTGGGCACCTGAGGCTGCGCTTGTCACTGTCATACTGCTGGGGCAGGAGCCCGGCCAGGGTGCGGTAGATGATGACGCTGGCGATGGCTTGGCCCTCGCCCAAGGCCGGGTGACGCTTGCGCCGGGTCACCAGGGTCACCTCCTCCTCCTCCTCCTCCTCTTCCTCATCTTCATCCTCTTCTGCAGCCTCTTCATCCTCCTCCTCCTCCTTCTCCTGCCCGCCTGTGCCCTGGGGTCGCTGCCCGTGCCCAGCCGAGGGGCCTGGGGTGCGCGGGCAGGGGCTGGCACGATGTGCTGCCACCACCACGGTTGTGCCAGTGTCCCCAACCCCGCCAGCCCCACGGCCATGCTGGGGAATCCCCATCCTTGCCAGCCCCATGCCAGAGTCCCCAGCTGTGCCAGGGCTACCCTTGGGTACCCAGCCCTGTCAGACCCATTCCAGGGTCCCCAGATGTGCCAGTCAGTCCCCAGATGTGCCAGTCAGTCCCATGGCCAAATGGGGGGTCCTAGCCCTGCCAGCCCCATGCCAGGGTGTCCCCAACCCTGCTAGCCCCATGCCAGGGTCCCCAGTCATGCCATCCTCATGACCACACCAGGGTCCCCCCAGCCTTGCCAGCGCCACCCTGCGGTCCCCAACCCTGCCAGTCCCATGCCAGTGTCCCCAGCTGTGCCAGTCAGGCCCATGGCCATATATGGGGTGTCACCCCAGCCCTGCCATGCCCCTGTTGCCCCCGGACTCACGCCTGCCCTCAGGGGGCCGGAACACGCTGTCTGGCAGGATGACGGTGGTCTCCAGGTCTGGGGGCTTCTCCCCCCGTAGCGCCTCGTAACGTGGCAGCCGGGCGCCCGCGAAGCTGCTCTTGTCCAGCCGCACCACCGACACCACTGTGGCACCGTGGTACCCGTGAAGCCCGGCACCCCGTGCAGCAGGCACCCACGGACCCCAGCACCCACAAACACGGGCACCCTGTGTGCCTGGCACCCATAGAGCCCAGCACCCCCATGTGCCAGGCACCCATGGAGCACAGCACCCATGGCCCCTGGCACCCACGATCCCTGGCACCCATGGCCCCTGGCACCTCATGTGCCAGACACCCATGGCACCTAGCACCTCATGTGCCTGGCACCCATGGCCTCCATCACCCATGGGCCCTGGCACCCATGGAATCCAGTTCCCACATCAATGTCTTTGGGTACATGCATGTCCCCAGGCACAGATCCCCCCCCAGCAAGGCTCCCACACACGTCCCCAGCACACGTGTCATCAGGCACACGTGTGTCATCAGGCACACGTGTGTCCCCAGCACACTCCCATGTCCTGGGCATGCCCATGCCCACGTCCCCAGCAGCCTCTGCCCACGCACACGCGTGTCCCCATCCCGAGTGCCCTCTCACCGATGTTGGGGGTGACGATGGTGAAGGGGCTGAGGTAGGTCTGGGGCATGTTCTGGGCCAGGGCGCTGGCGTAGTCCTCGAAGTGCTTGAGCAGCCAGGCCGTGCCACCCTCCGTCTGCTGGATTAGCTCCCAGTGCCGCTTGTTACTGGTGTCCAGGAGCGCGCTGCCCACCCGCAGCAGGTTCTGTCGGGACCCCGCGGGTGTCCGTCACACTGGCATCCAACCTTCTCCACCAGCGCCACCCCACCCAAGAGGTCACCTTGACCTCAGGCCTCCCACATGTGGGACATGGTGGACATCTGTCCCATGTGGGTGTCCATCACCCTGGCCTTGGTCCTCCTGAACCATCACTGAGCCTCCTCCACCAACCCACCCCACCCATGAGGACACCCCTCACCCTGGTGTTGGTTCTCCTCCACCAACCCACCCCACCCATGAGGACACCCCTCACCCTGGTGTTGGTTCTCCTCCACCAACCCACCCCACCCATGAGGACACCCCTCACCCTGGTGTTGGTTCTCCTCCACCAACCCACCCACCCATGACGACACCCATCCATCCTCCTGCACCACCACACGCATGCCCATCACAGCAGCCTCAAGTCCCTCCTTCCCCAAGCCCCTACGTCCCCACACGTGTTCCCGCGTCACCTCGGTGAAGTGGGCGTCCTGGGTGGCGGCCAGGCGGAAGCCGTGCTGGGCGCTCTCGTGGCGCAGCAGCCGGGTGGCCAGCCCGTAGGCCAGGCGCAGGTCGCTGCCGAAATAGGCGGGGGTGCGGCGCGTGGCCTCGCGCAGCTGCAGGGCCACCCGCCGCGACTGCGCCACGTCCAGCCACGACTCGTTCCGCGACAGCCGCTCGGCCTGGGGACAAGGCACGTGCCTCAGTGGTGGCACCGGGGCACCGCGCTCGCTGTGCCACCACCGGGGTCCGCCTCGCCCCGGGATGCTCACCCAGGTGCGGAGGGCAGAGAAGGCCAAGGAGCTGCAGTTGAAGAGGTTGGGGGGCAACCAGCCCTTGTGCTCATCGCAGTGACGCAGCGCCGTGCCTGGGGGACACCATGGTCACCGAGCTGGCATGGCGCGGTGGGGACATCCGGGCCGTGGCCCCCGACCCAGCTCCGTGTCAGCAGTGCCAACATGGTGGCACCCCCCAGCCCTGTGAAGCTCTGCCACCATCATGGCACCCCACCCCAGCCCCATCCTAGTGGTGTCACCATGGTGTCACCACCCCCACCATGTCCTAGCAGTGCCACCAGGGTCACCCCCCAGCCCCATCTCAGTGGTGCTACCACGGCATCACCTCCCTGACCTCCTCCCAGGGGTGCCACCACAGTGTCGCCCCACCCCAGCTCCATCCCAGAAGTGCCACCACCACGTCATCCCCCTGCCCCATCCCAGCAATGACACTGTGGTGCCACTACCACGTCACCCCACTGCCCCATCCCAGCAATGCCACCATGGCGTCACCCCACCCCAGCTCCATCCCAGCAGTGCCACCACGGTGTCACCTCCCACCCAGACTCAATGGTGCCACCACGGTGTCAGCTCCCTGACCCCATCCCAGCGGGGCCACAGCAGTGCCACACCCCGCCTGTCCCCATGTCCCCACCTACCAACGGAGCCCTTGGGGCAGGGGGCAGCGGCTGGCAGCCCAAAGCGGGTGCGGGGCCACCAGATACTGGCCTCGATGGCACGGGGACAGCTGTCGTAGTTGACTGCAGGGCAGAGCAGGGCGTCACACCGGAGTGACAGTGGCACTCAGTTGCTGGCACCAAGGGTGACAGCAAGGTGACACAGGGTGACAGCAGGGTGACAGTGGCACTCAGTTGCTGGCACCCAGGTTGACCCAGTAGGTGACAGTAGGTGACCCAGGGTGACAGCAGCATGACAGCAAGTGACACAGGATAATGAGGGTGACAGGAGGGTGACAGCAATGGTACCCGGTCACTGGCACCCAGGATGAGAGAAGAGTGACAGCAAGGTTACACAGGGTGACACAGAGTGACAGCAGAGTGACAGCAGAGTGACAGCAAAGTGACACAGGGTGACAGCGGGGTAACAGTGGGGTGATGGTGGCACCCGGGCATGCCCACCTTCGCAGCCGCTGGCCGTCACCTCGGCGAAGGGGTTGTCACAGCGGTCGCAGTGGCGGCCGATGACGCCGGCCTTGCAGGGACACTGCCCGCTGGTGGTATCACAGCGGCGGGACAGGGACCCCGTGGGGTAGCACTCACAGGGGTGGCACCAGGCACTGCCCACCGGCTGGTAGTGGTTCTCCTGGGAGAGGGTGGTGGTGGCACCAGTTTGGGTGTCATGGTCCCCTGGGGCCACCGCGGGCACCCTTGGGGAGGAGGGACCCACCTTGCAGTGACACTCGCCCGTCGTCTTGTTGCAGTCAGGGTCGAAGCCCTTGGTGACGTCGCAGCTGCAGGGGCCACATGTGGGGTGGCCCCACCACCCCCGCGGGCACGGCTGCGCCTCCCTGCCCAAGGACACCGCATGCGTGGCACTGCCTGGCACCGCCTGGCACGGCCACTGCGGCTGGCATGGCCACCCTGCCCATCCCACAGCCACCATGGCCCCATGTGCCCACTGTGGCCTGTGCACACCCACCGTGCCCGTCCCATTGTCCCTTGCATGCCCACCATGTCCCTTGTACGGCCACTACGTCCCTTGGAGGGCCACCATGCCTATCCCACGCCCACCCCATGCCCACCATGTCCCTTGTATGGCCACTGTGTCCATCTCATGTGCCCACCCTGTCCCCTTGCACACCCACAGTGTCCCCTCTCATGTCCACCCGTACTGGTGTCTGTCGCCCTCGTGGGTGTTTGTCCCTCATTGTCACTCACTTGTGCTCGCAGTAGGGACCAAAGTGACCCTGGGGACACTCGCAGGTGTAACCGTGGGCCGTGCCCGGCTTGCGGGTGCAGGTGGCCGGGGGCTGGCAGGGGTTGAGGGCACAAGCGCTGACGCAGTTGTCACCGAAGTAGCCTGGGCACAAGGATGGGCACGGGTTGGAGACAGCCCAGGGAAGGGAGTGTCACTGGGGAGGGTGGCGGTGTCATGGGGATGGGGGTGGCAGCGAGCAGGGAGGGTGGCAATGCCCTGGGGACAGTGACAAGAGGGTGGCAGGGCCCAGGTTAGGATGGCAGTGCCAGGGGTGTCAGCGTGGGAATGAGAGCACAGGGTGGCAGGGCCAGGGTAGGGGGTGGCAGTGCTGGGTTGGGGGTGGCAGTGCCAGATGGCATTGCCAGGGTGACATTGCCAGGACGATGTCAGTGTCAGGGTGTCAGTGCAGGGGGTGACAGTGCAGCAGGGTGGCAGTGGTGGGGTGGCATCAGGGAGGTGGCATTGCGGTGGGGTGGCAGTGTCAGAGTGGCAGCGGGCGGTGGGTGGCAGCGCAGGGGTGTCAGTGCCAGTGATGGCGCAGGGGTGGCAATGCCAGGGTGTCAGCAGGGGGTTGTCAGCACGGGGGGGGGTGGCAGTGCCAGGGATGGCAGCACAGTGGTGGCAGCATAGGGGTGGTAGTGTCAGAGTGGCAGCACAGGGGTGGCAGCACGGGAGTGGCAGTGCCGGGGTGACCGTGGGGTGGGTGGGTGTGGCAGGGGGTGCCCACCGGGGTGGCAGCGGCAGGAGAAGCTGTCCCAGTCGTCGCTGCAGAAGCTGTGGGGGGGGCAGGGCCCCGAGTCGCAGGGGTCGGGCAGGGCGCAGCCCCCCTCCACGTTCATCCGCGACGCCTGCGCCAGGCTCAGGGCCACCGCGCTGCCCGGCCCCTCACCCACGCGCACACCCTGCGGCACCAACACGCTGTCACCCCCCTGTGTCACCCTGAGAGTCTCCCCCCACCCTGAGTCACCCCTGTGCCCCCCCTGCCTGTGGACCTGTCCCCGTGCCCAGGCCACAGGGGCACATCCAGGTGCACCCACGGCCCCGTGTCCCTGTGCCTGTACCCACCCCCGTGTCCCCAAGCCTTGTGCCCATGCCCATGTCCCCCCCCCACCCCCCACGTCCCCCTGTCCCATGTCCCCATTCAGTGTCCCCAATGCCAATGCTACGTGCCCGTGCCCCCCACTGCCACGTCCATGTCCCCAGGTCCTACACCATGTCCCCAAGCCCATACTCCCTTGTCCCTTTGCCACTACCCCTGTGCCCACCTGCCCCGTGGCCCTGTGCCTGTGCCCATGTACCCCACCACTGTGCCCACGTCCCCACATCCTATGCCATGTCCCCAAGCCCTGTGCCCGTGTCCCTGTGCCCATGTCCCCGTTTCTTTAACCACACTGTGCCACATCCCCATGACTGGTGCCATGTCCCCATGTCCCTGTGCCCATGTCCCCACACCCTATGCCCTGTCCCCAAGCCCTGTGCCTACATCCCTGTACCCACATCTGTGACCCCCGCCACGCCCATGTCCCCGTGCTGTGTCCCCCTGCCCCTTTGCCACCCCGTGCCCACGTCCCCATGCCCATACCCACGTCCCCAGTCCCTACACCATATCCCCCTGCCCCTTCTCTGTCCCATGCCCATGTCCCCATGCCCGTACCTGCAGGCACCCACGGAAGCCCTGCTCCACGGTGCCCCCGTCGCCCGGCAGCCCCCCCACGCTCAGCGTCCGCAGCCGCAGCCCCTGCAGCTCCCCGGCCACGTCGGCTACCACCTGCGGGCACAACGCGGTGTGTGTGTGGGGACACTCGGACACCCGTGGGTGCTATGGTGACACCACAGGGTGAGTGGGGCAGGGTACCCCTCAGTTTCCCCCACTCATCCTGGACTCCCACCTACCTGGTGGCGGCCGTAGTCAAGGGTGAGGAGGAGGAGGGTGGCGGGGGGGGCACGGCCGGGGGCCGCCCGCAGCTCTAGCTGAAGGTGGTGCCAGTCGCCGTCGTTGACCTTGGCATGGGGTAGCCGCAGCCAGGCCAGCCGTGACTCCCCCTGCCAGACGTCCGCCTCTGCCTGCCCCTCGCTCAGCTGATGAGAGGGACATCAGTGCCACCCCCCCAGCACCTCTGGGGTGGGGGGCGCACCCCTGGCACTGCCCACCCTCCCACCACCTCCCCCAGGGCAATACCACTCCCAGGGACAGCCCACCCCGTGCCCCCAAGGAGAGAAACCCCACACCAAGGGCAGGAACCCCCGGCAATACCCCTATGGCAATACCCCCCCCAAAGTAAATACCCCCCCCAGGGAAATACTACCCCCCGCAGGGTAATATCTCCATGCCAAGGGCAGTGCCCCCCACAAGGACAACATCCCCCTCCCCCCGGGGCGATACCTCCATGCCAATAACCCCCCCCGGGGCAATACCTCCCCCCAAGGTGCAATACCCCCTGTACCAATCCCTCGCCATGGCCAATCCCCCACCCCATGCCAATCCCCCCTGTGCCAACCCCCCCACGCCCCTCGCCTCGGGGATCCCACCTGCAGGGTGACGGTGAGGGGGGGCCCGGTGCTGGCCCACAGCAGCACCCCCCGGGGGTGCCGGGTGCGGAACATGAGCCCCAGGTGCCAGGGCAGGGTGAGGGGCAGCGCCAGCCCCCCCCAGGACAGCCGGCTGCTGCCCACGAAGCGCTGCGGGGCTGCCATCTCTGCGGGGACATGGGGTGTGGGGGGTATGCTGACATACCCCCCCACCCATGCCCACCCCTCGGTGCCTTTCCCAGTACCTTCCTGGCAGGTCTTGCCCCCGAAGCCCAGCGGGCAGCGGCAGCTGAAGTTGTCCCACTCGTGGACGCAGGTGCCACCATTGTGGCACGTGTTGGTGTCACACAGCATCTTCTTGGCAGGGCAGCCTTGGGGGGCACCCCGCCACGTCACTCTGTCCCCTCCCCTCCCAGCCAGCCCCACAGCCCTGGCATCGCCCAGCCCCACGTCCCCATGCCCCAGGGGGGTGACACCGAGACCTTCGGCCACTGGGTTCCAAGCGCCCCAGGCCCTTCTCTATGGTGCCAGCCCCAGACCCCCCTACCCTGGCACCCCACTGGCCCCATAGGGCCCAGTCCCATGCCCAGGGGGCACAGAGACCCCCCAAGGACTACCCAGTCTGCCTTCCCCATGCCCCTGGCACCCCCCTCCAGCCCCACAGCTCTGGCACCCCCCTGACCTCACCACACACCCAATGCCCAATGGGCACAGCCCCCCCATGGCCCTGACACCCCCTCTAACCCCCCACTCCCCACCCCGTGGGCACAGCCCCATGGCCCTGGCACCCCCCACCCCATTCCCAGTGGGCACAGCACCCCATCTCCAGCCATTTGCCCACCCCAATCCCCTGCCCCCCGTGCCCCCCATGCCCCGCCATGCCCTCTGCCATGACCCCCGGCCCGCACCGGGCAGGGTGCCGTTGTTGGCGATGAAGGCGGCCATGTCGACCGGGCGCTGGTCGATGTGGAGGTGCCTCATGCACCCCACGAAGTGGCGGCTGCGGATGGGGAAGCTCTCGGGCAGGGTGGGGACGCCGCCCAGCAGTAGCGGCCCCGTCAGATCCAGCGACCTGTGGCACCCAGTGTCACCCACAGGCACCCCCGGCGGACCACCCACCCATGGGGACCCCGAGAGACCCCACCCTCCACCTCCACGGGGACTGCACGGGACCCCAAGAGACCCCACCCCCCTACTCCACCCATGGTACCCCACGAGATCCCCAAGAAGTGGCTCACCTCTACCCCCACAGGACACTGAGGGACCCCAGATGCCCCCTGCACCCAGAAGGACTCCAAGGGCCCCACCGCCACCATCACCTTCACCCCCGCCCATGGGGACCCCAAGAGACCCCACCCATGGCGACCCCAAGAGCATCCCACCCTCCACCACCATGGGCACCCCAAGGGACCCCTAACCATGGGGACCCTGAGTGTCTCTCCATGCACCCACCCAACCCATGAGGACCCCACGGGACCCCTAGAGACCCCCAACCCACCACCAAAACCATGGGGATGCCAAGGAACACACCCCACATGGTGACTCCAAGGGATCCCCCCTACCCATTGCCTCAACCCCTAGAGACCCTGAGGGACCCCAAGGGCCCCCCCACCCATGGGTGCCCCAGAGCCCCCTCACTTCTTGCTGCCGGACTGGGTGCCCTGGGCGGCGCAGGAGTAGTTGCCCAGGTGGTCCCCAAAGCGCAGGGCCAGCGCCGTGTCACAGTCGTCCACGGCCACCACGGCCACCTTCTGCTCCGAGGGGCCCTGGGGCAGCCCCGATCGGCCCAGCACCGGCTGCGGGCGAGCCTCAGCCTTCAGCTTCCTCTTCCTCCTCCTGATGCCTCCCACCCCCAGACCCCTATCCTCCATCCCCCAGACCCCCTCCCTGCTTGCCTCCAGCCCCTTCCCCCCAAATCCTGCCCTCTCCATCCCTCCATCTCCTCCCAAACCCCCATCCCTTCTTCCTTGCCCCCCCCAAACCTCCCCCCGTGCCCCCCATGCCACCCACCTTGTTGTAGTAGTGCAGCTGGACCCGGTGCCACTGGCCATCACTGACGCCTCCAGGCACGAAGGGGGACACGGTGGTGGTGGCCTCGCCTGTGGGCACCGGTGTGGGGCAGCAGGCATGGCCCGGGGGGCCATGGCGGGGGGTGTGGAGGGGTGTGGGGTGCCTGGGATGCAGTGCCATGGTGGCGGGGCCAGGGATGGGTGTCAGGATGCAGTGCCAGCAGTGCAGTGCCCAGGATGGGATGCCCAGGATCCAGTGCCAGGCAGTGCCAGGAACATGACACATGGGATCCAGTGCCCGGGATGTGATACCCGGGACATGTGCCAGGGACCCAGTGCCAGGGATGTGTGCCCGGGATGCAGTGCCAGGCAGTGCCAGGGATGTACCACATGGGTTATAGCGCCCGGGGCGTGGTGCCAGGGCGTGGTGCCCATACCTGCCGAGAAGGTGAGCTGGACCTGCTCGCTCACGATCTCCAGCGCTACAAAGTCGTGCCGCTCGTTGAAGCGCCCGTTGTAGAGCAGGAGCCCGTCCCGCTCCTTGGTGGCAAACCTGGCATGGGGACGAGTGCCAGGCCCTGCCCGTCACCCCCCCAGACCTGCCCTGGTCACCCCACAGCTTCCTGGCCTGCCCCATGCCCCACTGCTTTGTGGCCATTGGGATGTGCTGGCACCCATCACCCACTGCCCCACTGCCACCACCCTGTGCCCACTGGGTGCCACACTGTCCCTTGCCCCATTGCCCCTGCCCATGCCCATGGGGTGCCCACCTCCCCATGCCCCATCTCTCCACATCCCATCATCCCAGGTGATGCCCACAGGGCACCCATCACCCCACATCCCATCACTCCACTTCATGCCAGCTGGGCACCCACTATCCTCCCCCCCCGTGATGCCCATGGGACACCACACACTATCTGATGCCAACGGGACACCCATCACCCCCTACCCCATCGTCCCACATCCCATAGCCCATGGGGCATCCATCACCCACCCCCAAAATGACACCCATGAGGCACCCATCACTCCAGGTGATGCCGATGGGACATTCATCACCCAATATCCAAAATTATGCCCACAGGGCACCCATCACCCCCCACCCCATCACCCTGGATGACGCCCATGGGACGCCCATCACCTCCCACCCCACGGGACACCACTCAGCCACCACCAGCTACCCTTGGGGCACCCGCCGCCCCCCCGGGGCTCACGTCAGGGCGAGGGTGAAGTGGAAGCGCTGGCGCAGGCCGCGGAAGGTGAGGAAGGAGCGCGGGGGGAAGCTGCGGGTGCTCATGGTGCAGAAGGGCTTCTCGTAGTGCCCGGGTGGGCACTGGCAGCGGAACCCCCCCACCAGCAGGTTGAGGCAGGTGCCCCCATTGCGGCAGACCCCCGGGCTGCAGCGGCCCCCCCGGGCGCTCAGCTCGCAGCGTTCCCCTGCGCGAGGTCCAGCTGGCACCCAGTCCCGCGCCCAGGGCACCCGGCGCCCCCCGCACCCCCAAAACGGGGTGGGGGGGCTCCTCTGTCACCCCTCCCCCTCCATCAGCTTCACAGCAGCTTCATCCCCAGCTCTATCGCCGTGGCAACCACCTCCCGTTGCCATGGCAACCCCCAGCATCCCCTCCCCCACCAGCTGGCACCCCCCACCCAGGTGTCCCGTGGGGGGCTGGGGGTGCCAAGGGGTCCGCAGGGTAGGTGGGGGCTGTCCCCAGTGCCACCAGTCTCCCAGTGACCGTGGTGTGTCATCCACTCCCAGGGTGAGGAGCAGATGACCGGGCCACTGCCGTGGGGACAGGGTGTCCCCCACCCCAGGGTGTCCCCAAGGCTCTGCCCCCAACAGTGGGTGATGACTGCACTGGGGTGGAAGGACAGAGGGGCCAGGGCAGGGGACATGGCATGGAGGGTGATGGAGGATGGGGGGACAGGAG
The DNA here is from genome assembly GCA_009769605.1 of Bucorvus abyssinicus. NCBI lineage: Eukaryota > Metazoa > Chordata > Aves > Bucerotiformes > Bucorvidae > Bucorvus > Bucorvus abyssinicus. The sequence goes on from CM020055.1 coordinate 4,602,796, forward strand.
GGAGGGAGACGGACGGGTGGAGAAAGGGAGGAGGAAGGTGGAGAGATGGAAGTAAGGAGGAAGATAAAGGTGTTGGAGACAAAGGGGAGGATGAAGAGGTGGAGGAGGGATGAAGGAGGGATGGGGATGGATGGAGGACCAGCAGAAGAAGGTTTAGATGAGGAAGGCTGATGAGGAACGGGATGAAGGCTGATGGGCACGGATGATGGAGGACTGAAGTGGGAAGAAGGGGTCATGGGGATGGGTGACGGAGGGACACTGGAAGTGACAGACAACGGAGGGCTGAAGAGGGAAGGATGAAGGGATGATGAGGATGGATGGAGGGACAACCAAGGAAGGAGTAGATGAAGAGGGGCTGGCTGAAGGGACGGTGGGGATGGACACCAAGAGGATGGGATAGATGGATGACGGAGGTCTGAGGAGGAACCGGCTGAAGGGCTGACAGGATGGACCCCAAGAAGCCGCGATCACCACTGGAGGGCTGACGGGGACAAGGTGACCGCAAGGACGGCTGGGGGCCCTCACCGGTGAAATCCTCGTGGCACTCGCAGGTGTAGCCGCCCTCGCGGCTCCGGCACCAGCCGTTGCTGCCGCAGGGGCTGGAGTAGCAGAGGTCGATCTCGGTCTCGCAGTAGTCGCCCGTGAAGCCGGGCGGGCAGCGGCAGCGCAGGCCGGTGACGGGGTGGATGGGGCGGAAGAGGATGGTGTCGGAGGCGAGGAAGGGGGCCGAGCTGTCGAACTGCAGGACGGAGACGCAGCGCATGTAGTTCTCGCAGGGCTCGCGCAGGCAGATGTTGTCGTCGAAGGGCAGGACCTGCTGCGCCGAGATGGCGGCCAGCAGCGAGCGGTTGAGGTAGAGCCGCTCCTGGAGCTCCTCGGAGGAGAAGAAGTGGGCGCCGTGGCCCAAGGCGGGCAGCAGCACCGAGAGGCTGACGTTGAGGATACGGGCCGTCCCCACGTCCGTGTCCGTCTGGATGTTGAAGAGGATGACGCGGTGGCGGGGGGTGGCCAGGACGGTGGCCACCCCCTCGAGGAAGCGGCTGAGCAGCGGCGAGAGGAACCGCTCCTGGGACATGTTGGCCAAGCGCAGGGTGATGCTGTTGCTCAGCATCTCGTCCGTGATCACTGTCACCCGCAGCGTGCACTGGGCCGTCGCGCTGTGGACCCCGTCTGCGGGTCGGGGGGGACAGGGAGCGGGGGTCAGTGACAGCACCGGCCACCGCAGGGTGGGGACGGTGGTGGTGGTGGGGCACCCAAACCACTTGGTCACCACGGAATGGGGGCAGTGGAGCACCCATCCTGACGGCCACCACGGGATGGGGACGGTGTGGTGATGGGGCCCCGGTCCTGCTTGGCCATCGTGGGATGGGGACGTTGGTGATGATGGAGCACCCATCTTGATGGTTACTGTGGGATGGGGACGATGGCGGTGATGGGGCACCCATCTTGATGGTTACTGTGGTATGGGGACGATGGTGGTGATGGGGCACCCAAACCGCTTGGCCACTGTGGCATGGGGATGGTGCTGGCTATGGGGTGCCTGACCTGCTTGGCCACCACGGAATGGGGCCAGCGCTGGCCATGGGATTCCCGTCCCACTCAGTCACCGCAGGATGGGGCTGGTGGTGGCAGTGGGGCACCCATCCCACTTGGCCACCACGGAATAGGGATGGTGGGATGGGGACGGTGCTGGTTATGGGGCACCTATCCCACCTCACCCAGCAGCACTGAGGGGTGGGGCAAAGGCTCTACCAGCACTGGGGCACACACCTTCCTCCTCCTCCTCCTCCTCCTCCCGGTGGCTGGGATGAGGGGCAGTGGGATGGGACAGATGGGGAGCGGGCAGTGGGCGGACAGATGGACGGAGGGAGTGGCGAGGAGGGGGGGGCGGGGGCAGGGAGAAAGGGGTGACGTCGAGGGGGGATGGCGGGGGGCTGGGGTTGCCCGGTGGCCCGTGGCCGGCGGGGGGGTTGCCATGGCTGCGGCCGCAGGGGCCCAGCTATGGCCAGAGCTTTTGTTCCCCTCCCGGCTGCCCCCATGCTGGGGGGGGCATGGCCTGGGCATGGGGGGCTCCCTGCCCCCACCCTTTGTGCCCTGGGCCCCCCCCAACCTTTGTGCAGCTGGAGGGGGGTCTGAGGTGGGGGGGGCGATGAAGGACATGTGGCTGGGGACAAGGGACATCACGACATGGCCTGTGACTCAGTTTCCCTCCCTGCCCTGGGGGTGGCCAAGGAGCTGTGCCCCCACCTCAGGGTGATCCCCCCCACCCCCAGCAGCACCCACTGTCCCCCCCCATCACCAAGCAACCCCCTTGGCCCCTTCCCACCAGTGTCCCGCCCCCAAAACAGATGCACTGGGTTGGGGGACGCACCCAGGGGGCAGCCACAGTGCCAGAGCCCCCCCCAAAGACACACACCAGGCCCTGTGCTCCCCCCAATCATGAGCGTTGGGCCCTTCTAGAAACACACGCGTTGGGGTGCCAGGACCACACACCCCCCCCCAGATACTGGACTGGACCCTGAGCCCCCCTAGATTCACCCACTGGCCCCCCCATAACATACACACAAGGGGAATGCCCCCCCCTCCACTCTGCCCTCCCCCCCAGTACATGTAGCAGCCCTCCTGCTCCCCCCCAAACACAGGTGATGGGTCCTGGACCCCCCCAACCACACACAGTGAGGTGCCAGGACACCCCCTCCCCAATATACACACATGGGGTTCTGACCCCCTAAATCCCCACTACAGGGTCCTGACCCCGGCCCCCCAAAAACATACACTGGGGTATTGGACCTCCCCAGGGAAGGAAAAGGGGGTGGGGGGGACCCCAGCTGCCTCCAGCCAGGATGTTGGGGTTGGGGGCACAGCAGTCCCATATCCCCCCCAGGTCTGGAGAAAGCAGTAAAGGTGGGGTGGTGGGACCCCAAAACACTTCCAGGACCACATAGAAGGATGGGGGGGCACCCATAAGGTCTTCCCCAGCCCCAAACTTTCGCCCCCTCCCAAGCCAAACTGTCCGTCCCCCAGCTGGGGGGTCTTACCCGAGACAGAGACCCTCATGACGGCCTCCAGCGGGCGGTTGTTGTCCAGGGCAGGGCTGAGGCGCAGGTCCCCACTGCGGGGGTCCAGCAGCACCAGGTTGAGCTCATTGCCCTGCTCGAAGGCGTAGGTGAGGCTGTCGGAGACGTCGGGGTCGTGAGCTGGGATGCGGCCGATGACCCCCCCGGGGAAACTCCCCGAGCGGTTGGTGATGTAGTTGTTGAAGAGGATCTCAAAGTTCTTGAGTTGAGGGCTGTTGTCATTGGCATCGCGAAGGCGGACGTGGACGGTGGCTCGACTGACCAGGGGGGCCGAGGTGGCTTGGACCACCATGACATACTCAGCCTTGGTCTCATAGTCCAGGTCGGCCAAGGCGGTGAGCTCACCGGAGAAGATGTCCAGCTGGAAGACCTCGGGGATGTTGCCCTCCACGATCTGGTACATGATTTGGGCATTGGTGCCCTCGTCGGGGTCAGTGGCCGTGATCCGGGCCACCACCAGCCCAATGGGGCTGTTCTCCTCCACAAAGATGTCGAACTCATCCCGCTCGAAGACAGGTGGGTTGTCGTTGACATCCAGCACCGTCACTTGGATCTCCACTGGCGTCCGCTTCGCTGGGACCCCTTTATCAATGGCGAATGCCCGCAGGGTGTAGAGTGGCACATTCTCCCGGTCGAGGCGGCGCAAGGTGCGGACGATGCCTGAGGTGGACTCGATGATGAAGTCGCCGTCGCCATCATCACCCCCTTGGAAGGTGTAGAAGACCCTGCCATTGAGCCCCGAGTCGCGGTCGGTGGCAGAGACCTGGAGGACGCTGGTGAAGGCGGGTACGTCCTCGTAGACAGAGCCCTGGTAGGAGTCGCGGAGGAACTGGGGTGCGTTGTCGTTGACGTCACTCACCAGGATCTCCAGGTAGGTGGTGTCGGACTTCTGCGGGATGCCATTGTCACGCGCCGTGATGGCCAGGGTGTAGGACACCTGGTCCTCGTAGTCCAGCTCCATCTGGGTGGTGACGGCCCCCGTCTCGGGAGCGATGCGGAACTGAGGGATGCTGTCCTCCATCAGGTAGGTGATGCGGGCGTTCTCCCCCGTGTCCTCATCTGTGGCGCTGATGACCACCACCGTGGTGCCCACCGGCCGGTCCTCATTAACGTTAACAGTGTAGTGGGAACTCTGGAAGACAGGGCGGTGGGTGTTGGCGTCGGTGACGTTGACGACCACTTGGGCCGTGTCCTGGCGGGTGCCGTCAGAGGCGGCGATGGTGAGCAGGTACTGCCGCTCCAGCTTGTAGTCCAGGGGCAGGGCAAGGGAGATGAGCCCACCGCCGCTCTGGCTGGTGATGGAGAAGCGGTTGCGGGTGTTGCCGCTGGAGATCTGGTAGGTGATGACGCTGTTGGCATCGCGGTCGACGGCGGAGACGGTCAGGACGCTGGTGCCCACCGCCGCGTCCTCGTTCAGACGGGCGCCGTATTCCCGTTGCGTGAACTCGGGGCTGTTGTCGTTGACGTCCAGGATGGTGACACTGACGCTGGCCGAGGAGGCCATGGGGGGGTTACCCTGGTCCTGTGCCTCCACCCCGAAGCTGTAGAAGTCCACCACCTCCCGGTCCAGCTCAGAGGCCACCACGATCCACCCGGTGCTGTTGTTGATGGAGAAGGGGAAGCCAGCGCTGGTCTCCAGGAGGGTATAAACCAACCGGCCGTTGTCACCCGAATCGGCATCAATGGCTTGAACGTGGATGACGGAGTAACCCACTGGGACGTTCTCCAGCACGGTGGCCTGGAAGGGGGTGCTGACGAAGATGGGGGCGTTATCGTTGACATCCAAGACCTGGACGGTGACCAACCCGCTGATGTTGGAGAGGGGTGGGCGGCCCCCGTCCTGCGCCCGGATCCGCAGGGTGAACTCCTTGCTGACCTCATAGTCCAGGGGGGTGACCACATCCAGGGCGCCCGTCTGCGCGTCGATGTAGAAGTGGCCGCGGGTGTTGCCGCTGACAATGCTGTAGTGCACCAGGGCATTGCTGCCCTTGTCACGGTCAGTGGCCGTCACCCGCAGCACGGCCGAGTTGGGCGCCACGTCCTCGGGGACCTGCGCCACGTAACGCTTCTCGCTGAACTGCGGCGCGTTGTCGTTGTCGTCCTCCACAGCGATGCGGACGGTGGCCGTGGCGCTCCGGGGTCCCGGGTCCTGGCCCTGATCCGTGGCCTCCACCAAGAGCTCAAAGGCCTCCACCGCCTCGCGGTCCACTGGGCCGCGGGTGCGGATGACACCCGAGCGCGCATCAATCTCGAAGACCTCGTTGACGCCGCCGCCGTTGAGGAGACGGTAGAGGACGTTGGCGTTGGGACCGGCGTCGCCGTCGGTGGCCCGCACTGTCAGCACCTCATAACCCACCTCCAGGTTCTCCCGCACGCTCTCCCGGTACTCGGGCTGCTCGAAAACTGGGTCGTGGTCATTGGCGTCGCTCACCGTCACCGTCAGCGTGGCCATGGCGCTGCGCCGTGGCGTCCCCTGGTCCACCGCCGTCACCCGGAAGACGTGGGTGCTCTTGCTCTCGCGGTCCAGGGGGGCGGCAGTGGTGACGGCACCGGTGACGGGGTCCACGGCGAAGAGGGCGTCGGAGCGGCTGTCGAAGAGGGCGGCCATGGCATAGCGCAGCTGTCCCGCCTCCCCCTCGTCGGGGTCCACCGCCGTCACCCGCGTCACCGCCGTCCCCGCCGGCCGGTTCTCCCCCACCGAGGCCTGGTAGCTGGAGGGCTGGAACTGGGGTGCCGTGTTGGGGCTGCGGCGGGAACGGCTGTGGGTCGCGGGGCTGCCGGTGGCCCCCGCGGTCGGGGGGTTCCCAGTGTCCCCAGGGCCCGTTGTCTCACCAATGCAGCTGGTGTCCTCTGGCAGTTGCCCAGTCTCCCCAGTCTGTCCAGTATCCCTGGTGTTCCTGGGGACTTTCCTGCTGTTCCCGGTATCCCTGGGGACTTGCCCAGTCTCCCCAGTCTGTCCAGTATCCCTGGTGTTCCTGGGGACTTTCCTGCTGTTCCCGGTATCCCTGGGGACTTTCCCAGTCTCCCCAGTTTGTCCAGTATCCCCAGTGTTCCTGGTGTCCCTGGGGACTTTCCCAGTCTCTCCAGTTTGTTCAGTATCCCCGGTGGTCCTGGGGACTTGGGTGCCCCCTGTGCCCCCAGTATTCCTGGTGCTCATCACCTCCCTGGTGTCCATGAGGATGTTGGTGCTCCCGGTGTTCCCAGTACGTCCAGTATTCCCGGTGCCCCTGGTGTCCCCAGCGGCTTGGGTGCTCCCAGTGCCTCCAGCATCCCTGCCGCTCCCGCCGCCTCCATGGCCTCGGGCACCCCCGGTGTCCCCGACGCCGCCGCTGCCTCGGGACTGCCCCCGGCCGCCGCTGTCCCCGCTGGAAGCGCCGGTGCCCGCTGCAGTCCCAGCGCCGCCGCCGTTCTCGGAGCCTCTGCCGCTGTCCGGGAAGGGCCCGTGGCCGCCGCCGCCGCTGTCCCCGGTGCCGCTGAAAGCGCCGGCGCTCAGGGAAGGCCCCGCTCCGCCGCTGTCCCCGGTGCCGCCGGAGCCGCCGCTGTCCCCGGTGCCGCGGCGGGGCTGGAGCAGCGGCAGGAGCGCGCCGGGCGGGCAGGTGCCGGTGCCGGTGCCGGTGCCAGTGGCGGGTCTCGGCGCGGGCAGCAGCAGCAGCAGCACCGGGAGCAGCACCGGGAGCGCGGCCCCGCGGGCGGGCGGAGCGCCCATGGCCGGTGGCGGCCGGTGGCGGCCGGTGCCCGCTGCTCCCCGCCGGTGCCGCCGCTTGCGCGCTCCCGCCGCCCGCGCGCGCGCGCGCCGGCCGGGGCGGGGCCGGCCGCTTGCACCCACCGGCGCCGCGCTTAAAGGAGCCGCCGCACCCACGCGCAACCCCCCCGCCACCTCCGCCCGCCCCCGGGACTCCACCGGCGGCACCGACCCCGCCCGCACCGGCGGCAGCGGGAGCGCGGGGTCGGGGGGGACACACGGAGCACACGCATGTACACGCGTGTACACACGCATGGAGCACACGCGTGTCACGCACCAACACAACACGCTCCCCACCAATGTCACTGTCCCCAGCTCACGGGGGTCCCGTTCCCCCCCGCCCCCCCCCGCTCCATGAGGCCGCTCCGGCGCTGGTCCCATCCCACAGAGCCTGGGGGGCACTGGGAGACTCCCAGTTTGTCACTGGGAAGCATAGAGGACTGGGAGCACTGGGACAGACTGGGGATACTGGGAGACACTGGGAGGACGCGTGGCGGGGGGGTGTATCCCCATGGGCGCCCAGCGGAACCGAGGGTGCAGCCCGCCCCCCGCCCAGCAGCGCGCCTGGCACCCACCCGGGCACCCACCCACACCAGCACCCACCCGGGCACGCGGCGCCGGGCGTGGGTGCCGGGCAGGACGGTGCAGAGCCCGGCCCGGGGGCCCCGGCGGCAGAACGAGTCTGATGGGTGTGTGGAAGGCGGGGGGGGGGGGCGGGGGGGGCACCCACGGGCAGGGTGAGTGGGTGCTGGGGAGCCGCCCGGGACCCCCCCCGGCACCCTCCGAGGGCTCCGGTGACTCAGCGGGGCCTCTCCCCGCCCTGGCCGGGGGGGTGCGGGGGGTGAGCCCGGCGCCCTTCAAAGGGAAAGGGGCGAGACCAACCGGCTCGTCGGGGTGCTCCGGAGGGGGGGGGGGGGGGGGGCAGACGCCTGCGCTCCCTCTCCAGCACCCATGGGTGCAGCCATGGCCGCTTTCCCACGCACAACCCACCCCACGGACCCACCTCCCGAGGTGGGAGGGGTCGGGGCTGGCAGCTGGGGGCGGGATGTGTAGCGGGAGGGGTCCCCGGGGTGTGGGGGACCCCCCTCACCCCGGCCCCTCTTTGCATAACAAACGGGCTCGTGGAGCACAGCCTTTGTCTGGGCCTTTGTGTGGGGCCTTGGCGGCCCCTGGGTGGGGGGGTGAGAGGGGCAAAGGCAGCCCGAGCCCCCACCTCCCACTGCCAGGCTGGACCCCCCCTCGCCCCCAGGACACACAGCTCAGCAGTTCTTGGCTTTATTGCAGCGTGGGAGGGGATTTTGTCCTCCCCGGGGAAGGGGCATGGGGGGGGCCCCAGGTCCGCTCGCTGGCAAGGGGGGACACACACAGAGCCCCGATACTGTCAGTTCTTTGACCTGTGGCCGGGGGGGGGCCTGAAGCCGAGGTGATGGGCACAGACCCAGCAGCATCATTCAGGAGGCCCCCAAGTCCCTGGGTGGTGGGGTCTGGGTGGGGACAGCAGGCTCAGGCGCTGTTGACGCCCATGTTCTGCATCTGCTCCTCCAGCAGCCGCTCGCTGCCCCCTCCCGCCTTCTTCTTGCCCCCCTCTTGCTGCTTCTTCTGCTTCTTGGAGAGCTCCTGCTCAATGGGCGCCAGCCGCACGAAGGGGATCAGCTCCCGCAGGTCTGTGAGGAGGGGGCACAAAGAGAGGTTGGGGGGCACCCAGGAAGGGAAGGAGGGTGCTGGAGGAGGAGAGGGGGTCATACCTGGGGGCATGAAGTCTCGGAGCTTGTCGGGGACACGGATGCCGTCGGGGGTCTGGTAGTTCTCCAGGATGGCGCAGATGGTGCGGGTGGTGGCACACATCGTGGCATTCAGCATGTGCACGAACTCCACCTGCGGCCCCGGGGTGGCACAGGGTGGGGCGGGGGGGTGACACAAGCCATGAGCCATCCCCCCCCTCATCATCCCCTGCCACCTCTCAAGCTCAGCCTCACCTTGTCCAGCATCTTCCGGGTCTGGCCGTAGCGGATGCGCAGGCGTCGCGCCTGGTAGTCGGTGCAGTTGGAGCAGGAGACGAGCTCGCGGAAGGCGCCGGAACCAGGGAACCAGGCCTCCAGGTCCAGCTTCTTACTGGCCGCGTGGTTGAGGGAGCCTGGGAGGTGGTGGGGAGGGGAGCAGTGCTGGGTGCCACTTGCTCCCCGCAAAATGAGCCCAAGCTGGGGGAGTGAGGCCTCCAAGGTGACTTGGGAAGGGACAGGAGGTCCCTGCTGTGATAATTCTCCTGGAAGTGTCCAGGAGGAGCTGGGACACGTGGAGGGGACAGTGGGGACAGTCCAGGTCTAGGTGGAGTCTCCTTGCTCCACAGGCTGGAGCTGAGGCACCTCCTCCCCCTCACCAGCTCCAGGGATGGACCCCCCTGGCATCACGGAGCCGGGGACAGAGGACAGGGAGCTGGGATGCAGGTCAGGGCCCTGGTGCCACCCCCCTGGTGCCAGGCGGCCAGGAAGCCCCCGCCCGGTACCCGAGACGATGTTGACGATGTGGTAGGGGATGCCCAGGGACTGGTAGAACTCCTCGGCCGTGGCCATCATCTCCTCAAACATCTCCCAGGACTTGTTGTCGTGGGGGGAGGCGTAGACAAACTGCTCGATCTGCAGTGACAAGGGGACACCCCGCCAGCCTTGGCACCGGGCTCCGGCCACGGCCCCAGATGCCGGCAGGGAGCGCGGTCGCTCTGATCTCACCTTCTCGAACTGGTGGACGCGGAAGATGCCGCGGGTGTCGCGGCCATGGGAGCCCACCTCCTGCCGGAAGCAGGTCGACAGCCCCGCGTACTTGAGGGGCAGATCCTCCGGCCGCAGCCACTCATCCCGGTGCAGGGCAGCGATGGGCTGCTCCGAGGTGGCGATCAGGTACTTCTCGTCCACCGAGTTGTCATCCGCCTTCTCGCTGCCTTTGCCGATCACCTGCCAGGGGACAAAGGCCACCGGTCTCCAGCTGCCCCCGCACCTCTGGGGACAGACATGTCGGGGGGGACGGACACGCAGAAGGGGACAAGACGGCTCAGGAGAGGCAGCAGCTGCCGTTTGTCGCTTGTTCGTCCTCATTCAAAGGCCTCGATGGCCTCATGCCAGCGCGGTTGGGGACAAGCCACCTCCCCGTCACCGCGTCACCATGACAACCGCCTCAGCTGTAAAGATGGACCCGCAGATCGTGAGCAGAAGGGACAGAAGGGTCCCGCCACCACCTGCCCTGGGCAGAGGGGTATGGGGGAAGCCTTGTGGTGGTGGCTGGGTGCCCAGAGAGGACACAGCGGGTGGCAGGCAGTAGACATAGAGAGCCCTGGGGTGGCTCACCTTGTAGAGCTCCTCGTCGAACTGGCTGAGCTGGGCCACCTCCTGCATCACCTCCTTGCGCATGAAGAAGGGGGTGTAGACGGGGGTGTAGCCCCTGGCGCGGAGGCTCTGCAGTGCGTACTGGATCAGTGCCTGCTCCAGGAACACCAGCGGACCCTGCGGGGACATGGGCTCACCGTCTGAGCCACCCGTTCAGCAGCTCCGCCAGCCTCAGCGTCACCCTCCGGCCACAGCGGGTGCCCAGACCGTGGCGGCAGCATCAGAGCCCAGCCTAGGGGTGGAACAGCCACGACCCCCAGGTCCCCACCCCCGCTATTCCCTCTGCTCCAGTGGTCCCCGGCTCCCCCCAGGGGGATCTGGGCTGGCACCTTCAGGAAGTAGCCGCGGCTGCCTGCCACGACAGCCCCCTTCTCTCCCTCATAACCGTCCACCATCACCACCAGGTCCACGTGGGAATATTTCTTCCGGCAGCTGCAGTCGCCCCAGACTCGCTCCACCTTGTTGTCCACGTCCTATGGCAAAGATGGAGAGAAGGGTGAGCCCGTCACCTCAGGCGGCCACACCAGTCTCTCCAGGGTGCTCAGCCCAGTTTGGGATCTCACAGGGCCTGGAACCCCATGTCCTGATCGCGGGCGGTCGCTTTATTGTGTGGCCACTTGGCAGCCGGCCTGGCCCGATTGTGTTTTCCCGGCAAAATATTCCAGCCGGATGAATGAGGCGGCGGAGGGAGATCCCACCCCCCCGGCTGGCAGCGTTTCCCACGTATCCCCCCAACAAGGGCTGTATCCAGCGGTGTCTGAGCTGCTCTTTGTCTGCTCCCAGCAGGAAACCTTGGTCTTGTCATGCAGATTCTGAGCTGGGGCTGGGGGATGTCCCCACCACTAGCCCCCTTCCCTGCCAGCCCCCTGCCCGCTCGCCTGGCTGGCTGTGCTGGCCCCCCCACCTCGTCATTGCTGATGGGCACTGAGGGGTGAAGGAGGTTCCCAATCTCCCGCAGGCTCTCGAAACGTTCGGCCTCCAGCTGCAGGCGCTCGGCATCGCACTTGAGGATGGCTTCATCAATGAGGAGACGGACCTTCTTGATCTGGGAAACCTGCAGAGCCTGAGTGGGGACCCGCGTGAGGTGGGGAAAGGGAGAAAATGCTGCAGAGAGCGGGGCCGTGGTTAATCACAGCCCCTCGCCTGACCAAAGCAGCTTCTGGAACAGAACCGTGGCCTGAACGGGGCAAAAACCAGCCCCAGGGGACAAAGGACCGACGTGACTCAGGGGCTGGAAGGGGCTGAGCGAGTGGCGGCATCATGCAGCACCCGGCAGGGACTAGGGAAGCCCCCAGCAACCACAGCAGCTCATTAAACATCAGGGTTAATGAACTGGGACACGGAATGAGTGAGGCTGCTCAAATCCTCCCCCAGGAACCGTAGGACGAACACCCATGCTGCTGAGCTGCCAACAACCAGGGCTGAAGTGGCCTCTGGATGAAGGACACGGGGCAAAAGCTGGGTGGGATGGGGGGAAATAAGGCTCCTCCTGGCAGGAGGTTCGGGCAGGGACCCCTCGCTTGGTGCTGGGGCACCTCACACCACCAACTCAGGCAATTACAGGTGAAGCTCTGAACAAACTGGGTGGGCTGGTGGCACAGTGGAGGGAGACGGGGTCAGACTCACCCCCAGGATGTCGGCTGTGAGCTCGTCGAGGTTCTGTGCACTCTCTGGTACTGACTCGTCCGTCCCCACGGGTTCTTTTTTCTGTAAAGGGAGGAAAACCGAACCCCAGCAGGGTTCAAGAGTAAAGCTCTAGGGTAAAAATACCCCCCAGCAGTGTGAGGGCGAGACCTGGGGGAGCTGCCACCGGTTGGCAGGGTCCCACCAGCCTTGGGGCCTCACCTTCATCTTGTCTCCGATGGTTTTGCTGCAGAGGTTCTTCAGCTTGTTCAGGTTATCAGCACGGAACCTGCCTGGAAAGCAGAGTGGGGGGGCAGCCATCAACCACTGCACCAGTGGGAGCGGGGCTGGGGTCCCCGGGGGCACCAAGTGGGGCCATGAAGCTGCAGGTGGGAGCAGGAGAAGGGCCGAGGCTCCAGGGATGCCCAACGCTGCCAGCCCCTGGTGTTTTGGAAGGACTAGGGGAGTGGGGGGGGGGGGGAGGGTTGATGGGGGGGGCAGAGGGGTCCCACACAGTGGTGTCACTAAAAAACACCCAGAGTGTCTGGGGCCACCAAGGGCTGTGGGGATCCAGGGCTCTGGGGCCACAGCACTGAGATTCGAGGAAGCGACCGGGGAGGTGCTCCCTGGGGACACCAGGGACAAGAAAGGCAGTGCCCAGGACACAGTTGTCCCTTCCTGGCAGGGCAGAGACACCCCAATGTCACCCCAGCAGGGTGACACCCCCACCCGCAGGCTGGATCAGACCCACGGGGGACGATCCAGAGTTAGGAAACACGAAGCATGAGGAGCCAAGGGACAGGACACGGCACACACCACCCTGGCAGCCTCCCAGGGACCCACCGGCAGAGGCGGGATTGCATCAGCCAGCAGCTCACCAGCACGTCCCTCCAGCCCTGCACCCCACCGCAGCACCCAGCAGTGCCGGGACGGGCCAGAGCCCCGCAGGGAGGGGGCTGGGGCGCAGCCCCCACCGCCAGCCTGGAAAACTGGCGGGATAAAAGGCCCTTGGATGAAATTAAGGTGGTGATGATGGCATGGCTGGAGCCAAGGGACGCGCCAGGCATGATTAAGCAGGGCTGGGCTCATTCACATCAAGGCAACGGAATTAAAAGGGTGTTTCAAGCTGCTGCTTTCATCCCTCAGCGGCAGCAAGGGGGATCGGGGTGCCCTGGGAACTGCGGGTTTCTGGGGCACCCAACCCTCCTCGCCACCCACCGCACCCTCCTGCGCACCCCAGCACCCACAATTGTGGCCTGACAGCAGCTCCCACTGCCCGACCTTCCCCCCCCACCCCGGGCTGGGGGCTCCTGCCCCCAAAAACCACGCCAACGCGTCGGGGGTGGAAGCGTGTGGGAAGCCCCACGTCCTGCCCAGCTGCATCCTGCAGCAGTGCGGCTCAGGGAGCAGATCCCTGCGGATCACCAGCGGGGCTGGATCACCGGCAGGGATCCACGTGCAGGCCAGGGGAAGACTGGCCCCAGGGATCTGGCCCTGGCCCCAGGGAAGGGGCTGAGGGGGATCCAGCCCGGGACGAGCCGCCGGTCCCCGCAGGGATCCACCCACAGTACCGGAGGGGAAAGATCCGCCGAGCAGATCCCCTGGGGTTGGGGAGGGGGGTGGGAGCGATCCCCTAAAGGTCACTCCGCCTTGGTGAGGGGGTCTGGGGATCAGTCTGGGGACAGGCTCTTGTAGAGGGAGGGCACAGAGGGACTCCTGAGGGATCCCCTATCCCTGGGGAGGGGAGATGGGGTTGGGGGGGCATCACCTGGGGCCAGGCCGCCAGGCTGAGGGGTGCTGACAGGGCTCCCCCACCCCGGGGGCGTCAGAGGGGAGGGACATGCCCAGCCTGAGACAGAGAGTCCCCTCTGGGTGGGGGTGCCAGGCCCTCCAGAGGGTCTCGCAACCCCTGGGGGGGGATGCCAGGTGCCCTCACCCCCCGCCCGCAGCCCGGGGAGGGTTCCAGCCGCCGGCCCGTCCCTCCGCCCCACGTACACCTCCGCCAGGCGCCGTCGGCCCGCACCAGCGCGTCCACTAGCGCCGGGTCCTTGAAGCGTTTGCGCTGCATGTCCCGCACCATGGCGGGGTCGCCGCCCTTGTCGGCGCGGAAAAGGTCCAGGTCCAGCACCATGATGGCGGCGGCGGCGGCAACGACGGCAGCGGCGGCAGCTCCTGTCAGGCCCCGCCGGGGCCGCGCCGCGCCGCGCAGGCGCGGAGGGCAGATGCGCATGCGCAGAGACGCACTGCGCCGCCCGCGCCGGCGCAGCCCGCCAGGGGGCGCTGTGAGCCCCCCCCCCCCCCCCCCCCGCCCCGCGGTGGGGACCGTGCCGGCGGAGCGGCGCCCCCTGGTGGAGCGACGGCAGCACTGGGAGGGGGGCTCAGCGGGGTGGGGGTCTGAGCATCCCTCGGCACCCCCCGGGGGGCGGGGTATCCCTCTGTCTCCCCGGCTACCCGCGGGTGTTCCCTGGGTACCCCCATCCTCCGGCCCCTCCCTGCACCCGCCGGCGTCCCCAGGAGTCCCTGGGGGTCCCCAAGTGTCACCCCGGGGCACCCCATGGCACAACCAGGGCACAACCAGGGCACCCCATGGTACCCCAGGGCACCCTATGGAACCATATGGCAATACCGCCCCCATGGCACCCCACATCACCCCATAGCAAAACAAGGGGACCCCATGGCACCCCATGGCACCCTACAGCACTCCATGGCACCCTATGGAACCATATGACCATACCACAGCACCCCACATCACCCCATGGCACCCCACATCACCCCACGGCACCCCATGGCACCCCATGGCACAAGCAGGGCACCACATGGCACCCTGCAGCTCACCCTCATCACCCCCAGGCTGGGAGCCGCACCCCAGCAGCGTGTCCCTGGGGGGGTTCCCGGAGGGACTCTGGGTGCCCCCACCCATGTGGGCACCCCATCCTCCCAGGACAGTGGGGCCACACCAGGCCCCCCCTTCAGCGCCCCGAGCCATGGCGCTCGCACATGCGTGTGCCCACGCCCACGCCACGCTCCCCGTGTTCCCGTGTCCCCGTGTCCCCGTGTGCCCGTGTGCCGGTGCCCGGGCGGGGGTCCCGGGGGGGCGACACACACACACGGAGCCCTCGTACAAACCCCACTCCTGTATTTGGCATTTGTCGGTGCTTGGCTGAGGCTGGGGCGGGGGGGACACGGACACGGGTGGGGTGGGGGGAACACACACGTAGAAAAGCCGTAACGAAGCTCCGGTCCGAAGCGGGTCCCTAAGGCCACAGTGGGGGGGGGTGGGGGGGTGGCCGCGGTGGCCCCCCCCGCCCCGTCACAGCTCCATGTTGGCGCTGCCAGACGACGTCTTCAGCGGCACCGAGTCGAACCCGTCCGATGTCCTCTGCGGCGAGCTCGGTGTCAGTGAGCCGCAACCCCACCGCACCGCGCCCTCTCCCGGCGGGGTGGGGAAACTGAGGCACCGCTGCTGTGGCTTCTCCAGCGGCTTCTCTAGGGTCGCGTCCACCACTTACCTTGGCCGTGAGCGATTTGATTTTGCCAAAAAGCGACTTTTTGGCGGGGAAGAGCAGCTCGTCCTCGGCATCCTCGCCCTCCATGATGGCACAGCTATCCGCCACCGGCACCTCGCCCTCCTTGGCCGCCGCGCTCAGCACCAGCTTCGAGTATTTATACTCCAACCTGGCGACCCGACAGCGGCAGCGTCAACCCCGGTGATGCCACCGTGTGTGTGTGTGTCCCCAATACCCTCGCCGGTGGCACCTACTTTTGGTTCTTCTCCCAGAAGTAGGCGGCGAGGGCGGCGAGCAGGAGGGCGAGGCAGGTCCCGGCCGAGATGCCGACCTTGAGCCAAAAATCGGCGCTCCGGCAGCTCCTCACTGTCTGCGGCGGCAAACTCAGCCCGCCGCGGCACAGCCGGGGCTCCCGCCACACGTAGGTGGTTCGCTGGGGTGCGGTGGGGAAGGGGAGGGGGGTCAGTGAAGGGTGGGGGAGCCACCGAACCCCATGACCCCTTGCTGGGGGGGTGAGAGGGGTACCTGGGTGCCGCCGAGGCAGGCGCCGATGATGGGGCGATAGTGGTCGGGGGAGCAGAGAGGACACCCCTCGCCTGTCACCCAGAGGAAGTGAAAGGTGCAGCCGTCACAGGTGCCCTCGGGGCATTTGCTGGGGTGGGGGGTGAGAAAAAGAAATGGAGGGGCTCAGCCAGCGGGGGACACGGGGATGGCACCCGTGGCAAAGCACCCATGGAGCACCCCACGTCCCTCAGCCGGCAGTGACAACCCTGTGGGGGACACAGGGACAGAGGGGTCCCCGTGGCAAAGCACCCACAGACGCACCTCACGACCCGCCGGCCAGTGGGTGCCACCCTGGGTGGGTAGTAGGTGTCCCCACTCGTGTCCCCGCCTAACCCACCTGGGCACGCTGAGGGTGCCGGTGCCCGGGTGGAGCGGGTCGCAGCGCAGGCGGATGGTGGTGGCCCGGCCACCGCTGCAGGGCTGCGTCATGTCGTTGGATCTGCCACGAGGGGACATGGAGGGGGTCAATGCGGGGACAGCAGGGTCCCTGGAGGGGGATGTCCCCTCCCCAGGCCACCCACCCTCACCTGTAGAAGAAGACGATGTCGGGCAGGCCGGGGTGGCCAGGAGGGAAGAGCTCGGGGCGGGATGTGATGCCGTCCAGTGTGGGGCCTGTGGTGATGCCTGCACGAGAGAGAGTGTCCCCGTGGCACTGACCAGGGTGTCCCCAAGGCACCAGGGTGTCCCCTTGGCACCAATTGGGGTGTCCCAGTGGTATGGGGATGTCCCCATGGCACTAGGGTGTCCCAATGGCACCAGGGAATCACAATGTCACTGGGATGTCCCAGTGGCACCGATCAGGATGTCCCCATGGCACAGGGGTGTCCCAATGGCACAGGGGTGTCCCAAAGGTACCAGGATGTCCCGATGGCACAAGGGTGTCCTTGTGGCACTGGAGTGTCTCCATGGCACAGGGATTTTCCCTGTGGCACAGGAGTGTCTCCATGGCACAGAAGGGCCCCCATGGCACCAGGGTGTCCCAATGGCACAGGGTGTCCCAATGGCACCAGGGTGTCCCCACGGCAGCTCACCCACGAGGCGGTCGGCCAGGCTGACGGGCTGCGAGGACACGGCCGCCTTGTAGCCCATGATGTCGGGGGGCACCACGATGGCCTGGCACACGTAGGAGGTGACCACACGGGTGGCCCCTGCGCCCGCCGGCAGCCGCGCATCCGTCACGTTGTCAGTGCAGGTGGCCATCTTCCTGCCCTGCGTGAGCAGCCGGTCAGGCAGGCGCCCGGGGTGGGCACACATGTGTTTGCACATGTGTTCATGCACGTTCACATGCGCGTGTGTCTATGCACTGTACATGCCAGCACACGCATGTTCCTGTCCCCATGCACACCCATCCCCGGTGCTCCCGCTGACCCTAGCCCCGGGGCCCGCAGGTGGGCGGCAGCGTGGTTGGTGCTGTGGGTGCTCTCTGTGCTGTGGGTGTTCGCTGTGCCCCGGGTGCTGTGGGTGCTTCCTGGGCTGTGGGTGCTCCCTGCACTGGGCTGTGGGTGCTTGCTGGGTGGTGGGTGCTGTGGGTGCTGCCCGCCCCGCCTCACCTGGTTGCCGCAGATGCTGACGCTGAAGTGGTGGAAGTACTTGAGGCCCTTGGCGGTGAAACTGGGGCCACTGGAGAAGGCGGCGCCGGGGGCCAGCGCCGAGAAGTCGTAGTGCAGGATGCTGCCCGGAGGCTCCAGGGAGAAGGTGCAGTTGTTGTAGCAGAGGGAGCGGAGCTGGGGGGCACGAGGGGATGGTTAGGGACAGCCACGGGGGGGGTTGTCACCCAGCCGGGGTCAGGTGGTGTCACCCACCCAGGGTCAGATAATGTCACCCACCCGGGATGGCCAGAGGGGCTGCTGTCACCTCCCTGGGGACAGCTGGGGACTGGCATCACCTCTCCAGGGTCAGATAATGTCACCCACCCTGTCACCCACCCAGGATGGCCAGTGGGGCTGCTGTCACCCACCCATGATGGGAGGGGCAGGGCTGGTGTCACTAATCTGGGACATCTTGGGGGGGGGGGGCAGGGGCTCATGTCACCCCTCTGGGGCCCCCATTTGGGATGCTGGGGTGACTGAGGGGACATCACCCCACACGCACACCCCACCACCACCCGGGGGGGGGAGATGTGGGGCCGGGCACCTGGTTGCTGCGGGTGCCAGGGCCGCAGGGCTGGCAGGGGTGGGGTCTGTCGTAGGGGTGTCCCCGCAGGTAGGTGTTGGGCGGGCAGCGCAGGCAGGTGCCCGAGCCCCGTTCCAGGGTGTTCCCGGGGGGACACGGGGCGCAGGATCCGGCCGGTTCAGGGGCGCAGCGGCGGCAGAAGGACGCCACCCCCCCCAGCACGTTGGTGACGTTGATGGAGTAGAGCTTGGCCACGTCGCTGGTGTATCGCCGGCCCTGGCAGCGAGAGCACCCGTCACCACGGGCCCCCCACACCCCCCCAGCATCCGCAGCACCCCCGGGGGGGAGCCAGCCCCCCCCACCCCTCACCGCCTCATGGTAGGGGGTTCGCTGGAAGGCCCACGTGAAGCTCGTGGTGGCGTTTTTCTCCACGACGTAGGTGTACGACTGCTTCCCCTTGGCGCCTGTCCACGTCTCCACCGGCGTGTTGGTGTGGGAGTTGATGCCCTGCGGGGACAGGGGGACGGTGGGACACCCCCCAACCCCCCTGTCCCCCTCAAATCCACCCCACGCGGCCCCTCCACTCACCACCATGAAGTAGAGCTCACAGCTGACGCTGCAGATGGTCTCAAAGACGAAGGTGATTCTGGCCACCTCCTTGCTCTCTGCATCCTCCAGCACGGGGCTCGGAGGGCTGGGGACGGCGTGGGGACAGCATGGGGACACTGCCAGGCTCTGCCCCATGGTGATGTACCCCCCCTGCCATCCCTGGTGATGCCCCAGCGCTGGTCCCCACCTCACCTGAAGCCAGGGACCACCAGCGTGAGGATCATGAAGTCATTATCGGAGGCTCCCGCTGCCGTGTAGATGTAGTCCCCAGCCACCTCCCAGCCTGTGAGGACATGGCGACGGCTCGGAGGGGTCCCCAGCTGCTCCCGCAGGAGGGCACGGTGAGGGGACAGCAAGGGGACAGCAAGCGGACAGCATCCCGGCGCTACCTGCCATCCCTTTGTACTCAAAGTTGATGCCGCTGAGGACGGTGGTCTCCATGTTGGGGGGCAACACGTTCCACCACTTGTACTCCAGCCCCAGCACCGGCTCGGTGCCCACTGGGCAGCTGAGGCAGCCTGGGGACAGGATGGGACAACCCTGCATTGGAGTGGCACCCACTTCTCCTTCTCAGCAGCTCCGGGTGCCCCAGTCACCCCTTGGGGACAATGACGGGCACGTCCTTATGGGACCCATAGGGACAAGAGGGGACAACCCTGCACCCATCTCCCCCCCAGCATCTCCGGGTGCCCTGGTCACCCCTTGGGGACAACGCCATCTGTACCGGAGCCGTTGGAGTAGGAGCCGTAGGGGCAGGGCTGGCAGCCGCTGCCGTTGCTCTTGGCGAAGCCGGGGTTGCAGGGTGGGCAGGGGGTCTTCACTCCGGACGGGGGCAGCTTGGCCGCCAGTGGAAGCTCCTCGCTGCAGATTTTCGGCTCTGCCCACTTGAACATCAGCTGGGTCTGCCCGGGGTGGGAGGGGGGGGTAAGCTGGGGCAGGGGGGACATGGGGACAGCAGGGGACAGCCTCCCCTGGCCCTTACCTCCCCGCTGGCATCACAGGCTGTGTGGGTGTAGAAATAATCCTTGTCGGTGCAGGGCGGCCGCGGTTTGCAGGAGGCTGAGCCGGGCTCTGCCGAGCACGAGGGAGACGGTGGCTGAGCCAACCTGGCGAGGGGACCTCATCGATGTCCCCACAGGATGCCACCACCCTGCCAGCACGTCAGTCCCCTGCCCTGCCCCTTGCCGCCACAGGCATCCCCACAGGATGGAGATGGGGGCGGACAAGGGGTCCTGGCTGCCACCTCGGGGTGGTGGGGGGACAGGGGACGGGGGGGACGCGCGGCCGCCACCTCTCACCGGCATAGGTGGGGGGGTCGCAGGGCTGGCAGGCGGTGGCCCCTCGGCCGGAGAAGGTGTCGGCAGGGCAGAGCTGGCAGGCGGAAGAGCCGGCGGCGGGGGCGAAGGTGCCAGGTTTGCAGGGGAAGCACTCGGAAGTATAAGCCACCCCTGGTGGACGGGAGGGGGCTCAGGGTGTGGGTGCGGTGGGTGGGGCGGGGTGCTGGGACCCCTACCCTGCACCCCCCTACCTGTGATGCCGATGTTCCTCACCAGCACCGGCTTGGGGACCTTGGCCCACACCGAGAAAGCCGTGGTGCGCCAGTACAGCACGTTGTTGCCGCGGCTCAGCTCGACCTGGGAAAGGGGTGAGGGGGGTCCTGGGGGGGGGGGTCGGGTGGTCTCGCTGCTCTGGGGAGCAGGTTGGCACCCATGGGTGGGGAGGTTGAGGGGCTACACCCCGCCTGCTGCCACCCGCCACCCCCTCCGCATCCTCATGGAGCATCTTCGCCCCAGAGAGGGGATACAAAAGGGACTGCGGGGGGTTTGCTGAGGGACCCCCCACCCACGTCACCTCCCACCACCACACCCCCACTCACGCTGTGAAACTCCCAGCCCTTCTCCGTCGTCCGCATCCAGCGCGACTCCTCCACCGTGGGCTGACACTGGTCATTCTGCACCTGCGGGGCCGGCGTGAGGACAAGGACCCTCTCAATGTCCCCCAAAACCCCCCCATGTCCCCAAGGGCCCTCCACCCCATCACCTACGAAGAACTCAAAGACGATGCTGCTGTCAGGGTAGATGTACTCGAAGGAGACAGTGCCCGACTGCTTGAGGTTGACAGCGTACATGAGGGTGGCTGTGCACTCGTCCGTGTTGGAGGCCACGTAGTCCCCCAGCGGCACCCACGTCGACCTGGGGGCGGGTGACACCACCCGTGGGCTCCGTCACCACTCCCAGCCCCGTGGCAGCTGGGATGGGGACGCGGGATGGTCCCCGAGCCCGTGGAGTGGGGAGGAGGTGACGGACATGGGGCGTTGGGGACAGCATGGGGAATCCCAGGGGTGGAAAGCTGAGGAACTCTCATTCCTGGGGGGCACCTTTCCCTGCCCAGCCTGTCCCCGTCCTGCCAGCAAGAGGCGGGTGGGCTGCAGGGAGGAGGAGAGTGGGATTCTGCCATGTCGGGGACGGCGGCTGAATAATTCAAGCGCTGCTGGAAGTAGGTTACATTTGCAAGTTGCATAAAAGCTGCGGTGAGGGGCAGCGTGGCGGCTGCTGGCACAATCGGCTACCGGGAGGGTTCGGTGGCTACCGGTGTCTGATCGAAGGGCCAGGGTGGAAAACAAAGGTGCTGACCCCGTGGCGCAAAGGCGTGGGGTCTCCCGTCTCGCCGAGGAGGGTTGGGGTGGGTGTCTCATGGGGCTGGGGGTGTCCCCTGGCATGGTCTCCGAGCAAAGGGTGGCTCCAGCTGCCTGCTCCCACCCCACCCCCCCATTAACCGGGATGTGCCGACTCACGCCGTGCAGTTCTCCACCACGTCGCCAAAGCCGTCGTCCACCTCCAGGTTGGTGGCCACATTGGCGAAGCCATGGGGCACCTCGTCCCACTCGTCGAAGCGGACACCGGTGCCCAGTGAGTAAGTGCCCTCGGCGCAGGGTTGGCACGCCTGCGCCTTCATGTCCAGGAACTCACCCGCTTTGCATGAGAAAGCTGCAACGGCCAACAGCGGGGGGGGGGGGCGGTTAAGGTGGTCGCTCCCCACTCCCCTCGGCTTCCTTATCCTCGGAGACACTTTTTGGGGCACTCCCTGCTAGCAGACGTGCCCAGCCGGCTCTGGGACACCCCTTCCTGAGCATCCCTGCGTGGCCCCGGGTCCCCCATCCTGAGCAGCAAGTCCAACCCCCCCAATTTATGATTTTCAGCAAGTCCAACCCCCCCGATTTATGATTTTTGGCAACTTCGCGGCGCTTCTCTAACTGTACCCAGCTCTCGGAGAGCACCGGGCAGGATGCGACCCCGCGCCGAAGAGCGCCACAGAGCTGCAGCACCCCCCAAGGTTTCGGGGTGGTGTGGGGGGGTATTTCCATCCCCCTCCATCACACCCAGCCTTCCCCACCACGAGCTGACAGGATGAACAGAGGCTTCTCGCCACGGCGCAGACGGGTCCCGTCGCCACCTTTGAAGGAGCTGATGAGACGCCGCGTGTCGTCTCGACGTCCCTCTCCTCCGCCTCACCCTTGTTTCCCCTTCCCGCACCCCAGAACCCCCCCTTGCCCCCACCCCCAGCCTTACAGCACTCGGTGCCCCTGACGGGGTCTGGCAGGCCGGTGCAGAGCCCCGGTGTGTGTGGCACTGCCACCCGCCAGCGCGAGCCCGAGCTGTCACACGCCGTGTACTCGTAGTGGTACTCCGACTGGAAGAGAAAAACATACTGGGAGAGCTGCAGCCCAGAGACCACCCCGCTCAGTGCTGCCCCCACCCCAAGGGGCTGACTCCCCCTCCACCCCATACCCGGCTGCTGCTTGCGTTGGGGTTTTGGGGTGGTGTTGGAACAATGTTCAGGGTGGGGGGCGCTGGGGCAGAGGTATGCTGGGGGAGGGGGTGATTAGGGTGGGGGTGTGCTTGGGGCAGGGGGATGTGGTCCCATGACACCCCCCCCCAGTGCCACCAGCTGCCTCCAAGCCCGGGACTGGCTCAAGGCCACCAAGGAGGCGACGTTGGGGGCAGTTAATCCCCGGGATGGGGCGAAGGCTGGGTCCGGCTGCTCCAGGGGGTACTGGGTGGGGTGTGATGGAGCGACGCCGCAGCCCCCCCCCCCGACATCCCCCCCCTCCCGACATCCCCCCCCTCCCGACATCCCCCCCCTCCACTGCAGCATCTCTGGGGTTTCTGAGCCGGGCGTCGTGGCTTCGTGCTCCCGGCAGACGCCGGAGCGTGGCAGGTTGGCGAGAAAACAACGCTTTGATGTTTCCCGTCAGCTGGAAACAGCGGCGATGAAGTGGGGGAAAAGGGGGGGGGAAAGGGGGGGACGAAGCCTCTGCCTGCAGCGCCCCCCTGCATACAGGCAGCACTGAACCCCTCCCCAGCCCCAGGACGGGGATGCAGAGGAGGGTCCCCACCACCGCGGGACAGCGAGACCCATGGGGTCACCTCGGCTCGCAGAGCCCTCTACATCACTCTTGCTCCTCAGGGATTTCCTTGGGGAAAAGGGGGGGGTCCCAAACTTCCCCCCCTCTCCCCACCCCAGCACGGAGCTGAGCGGCCGGGACGAGCAATATTAATTATAAAGGCTGCAAATATTCTTAAAAATCTAAATAAATCGACCGAATTCAGCTCTGGGGCAGCTCTGCAGCAGGAGGGGGGACCCCGGGCTGCCACTGCCACTGTCAGGGGAGGGAGAGGCTCTGTCCCTAACGGGGGGGACACACAGGGGACACAGGACATGACCTCCGTGGGAGCGATCCCTCCCAGGGCTGGCACCGGTCACAGTCTATTGTTTCCAGCGCTGGCCCGTGGAAAACACACAGACACACAAAACTGGATCATGGCACAAAAAAATTCCTGGCCCAGATGAAAAGCGGCTGCGGGTTGGGGAGAGTCGGAGGGGGGACAAGAAGGGACACCCCCGGGGGGACATTTGGAAGCTGGCGGTGGGGGGGGTTGCCCCAGCACCACTGTCCCCGAGGTCCTGGTGAGTGGTTTCTCCTTGCAGGACACTTTGTCCCCACTTTGGGCCACCGCGTGCCGGGCTGGGAAGAGCACGTGGCCAATGGGGACATGTGTGTGTGTCCCCCATTGTCACCCACCCCCCCAGCAGCGCTCGGTCCGGGGTGGGTTTGGGGACATCTCGACATCACCCTGGGGTCAGAGGCCAACCGGGACACGGGGACACAGAGGTGGGGCTGGAGGTGGCTCCAGGGACCCCCGGGAAGACCTCGGTGTCCCCAGCAGCGAAGCCACGCACCCCCTCCCTATAGGGGACCCCGCGTAACCCCCCCCCCGGTTACAGGCAGCACAGCCCAGTCCATACGTTCCCTATAGGTGACTGGGAGGGACTGGTCGATCCCCCGGGGGTGTCGGGGGACCGGCCAGTGTCCCCCCATCCCATGGCAACCGCATCCCCCGCGCTCGGGGGATCGGTTTAATCTACCGGCGGAGACCGGTTGCCGGTCCCCCCCCTCCCCGCTCCTCCTCATCCTCCTCCCCCCGTCCCTCATCCCCCGGTTCCGGTACCTCCTTGCAGACGTGCAGCCGCTCCCCGATGCGGCCCGGTGACACGGTGACAACCAGACACAGCATCAGCAGCACCCGCCGAGCTCCGGTACCGGCCATGGCGCAGCGGTAACGGCGGCGGCGGCGACGGTAGCGCTCGGCCCCGCGCGGGCACCGGCCCCGCGGCCCCGCCCCCCGCCAACGGCCCGGCCCCGCGCGCGCACCTGCCGCCACCTGCCCCCGCCCCCGGGAACGGAACGGGAGCGGCACCCGGAACGTTAATCCGGGAACAGCACCGGCATCGATATCCCGGGAATGGCACCGGCAGAGGGAACGTTATCCCGAGAGCGGCACCGGGCATCACCACCGGGAACGGTACTGGGAACGTTATCCCGGGAATGGCAGCGGGCATCGGCCCCGGGAGCGGCACAGGGAACGTTATCCCAGGAACGGCCCCGACACGGGGGACGTACCCCGGGAACCACCAGGCACCCCCGCACACCGTGCACCGACACCAGGAGCGACCCCCCGGGCGCGTATCCCTGTGCAAAGGCACCGTGCCCCCGTCCCCGGTAACGGCGCCTCCTCCCGGGCCTCCCCCACCGTCCCGAGCAGCGGGGCCCAGGGCGGAGGAGGGGGACACCGGGACACGGCGTGTCCCCTCCCCACCCCGGCGCGGTGCCAGCGCTGAGCGCCCCCGGCAGCTGGGCCAGCCCCGGCAAGGAGCCGGTGCACCGGGGTTGGGGAGCTGCCGGGAGCGGGGAAGGGGGACACGGGGGAGGTGACACGCTCTGGGCATGGGGGACACAGGAGACACAGGGGACAAGGGGGACCCAGGGCACACGACGCTCTCCATGGTGGCACTGGGATGCTGGTGTGCACCGTGGGGTGGGGTACACCGGGGACACGCCTCCATCCCTGGTGCCACCGGGATGTCAGCACGTACCACAGAGACGGGAGACACGCCTGTCCCCGTGGCACTACAGGGACACGGCTGGGGACACGGTGGCGCGGGGACGTGGCCGAGCCGGTGGCCCCCGTCCTGGAGCGTCCTCCCGCCGCCACGAGAACGGTGGCTCCTCCTACAGCACCGGCACCGCCGTTGTACCCTCGTGCCCATGAAACACGCAGGGGCGCAGCCGGGGTGTCCCCGGCGAGGGGGGGAAAGACACTGCAAACAGTCTCCTGCCAGGCCTGGGCACCCCGCGGGGGGCTGGCACGGCCCCGGCGGACACTCGTCGCCACCAACGCTGGGCGGGGCTCACCCCCGCGGCGGGCGGGGCGGGCCGGGCTGGGCCGGGCTCCCGGCGTGGCGGGCGCTGGCCGGGCCAGTGCCGGCGGCGGGTCAGAATCGCAGGGCGCTCACGGGCCGCGGCCTCGCCTATCTGATCGACTCATCCCGCCCGCCGCCGGCCACCGCACAGCGCCCGCGGGCTTCGCGGCGCCGATTCTTCTCACCTCGGCCCGGCCTGGCCCGGCCGATCGAATAAGATCAACGTGTAGAGGGAAGGGGGGGGTGGGCGCCACACACACCCGCCTGGCACCACCACACCCGCACCAACACGCACACCCACGCGCCCCCCCCCCCGCCCCCCCGCCCCGACACACACGCGCGCGCGCGCATCCCCAACACTCGCCCGCGCCGCCGCCAACCCCAACCCGCCCGCGCTCGGCCTGCGCACCCCTTTTGTAGCGCGTCCGCGCGGGGCACGACGGGAAGAGGCGGTGCGGGCCACGCCCCCTCCGGTGCGCCACCTGGCGGCCGGAGGATCCGCCCCCGGCGTGCAGCACCGGCAGCTGCCAGAGCCGTCCGGGGTGGAAAAGCCCTTTCAGCTCCTCGAGCCCACCTGCTCCCCCAGCACTGCCAGGTCCCCACTGACCCCTCTCTCTCAGCACCACCTCCACACGGCTGGGAAACCCCTCCAGGGATGGGGACTCCACCACTGCCCTGGGCAGCCTGGGACAGCCCTGCACAACCCCAACGGGACAGAAATGGTTCCTCAGGGCCAACCTCAACCTCCCCTGCAACAACTGGAGGCCGGTTCCTCTAGTCTTTGTTCCTGGGGAGAAGAGACTGACCCCCACCTCGCTCCAACCTCCTGTCAGGGAGTTGTCAGAGCCAGAAGGTCTCCCCGGAGCCTCCTTTGCTCCAGGCTCAACCCCCCCAGATCCCTCAGCTGCTCCTCAGCACATCGTGCTCCAGACCCTGCTCCAGCTTTGTTGCCCTTCTTTGGACACACTCCAGCCCCTCAATGTCCTTCTGGGAGTGAGGGGCCCAAATTCGAACCCAGGATTTGAGGGGTGCCCTCCCCAGTGGCCCCAGTACAAGGGGACGATCCCTGCCCTGCTCCTGCTGGCCACACCAGTGCTGGTACCAGCCCGGATGCCGTTGGCCTTCTTGGCCACCTGGGCACACTGCTGGCTCCTCTTCAGCCACTGTCACCAACACCCCCAGGGCCTTTTCCCTGGGCAGTTTCCAGCCGCTCTTCCCCCAGCCTGGAGCGTTGCTGGGGGTTGGGGTGACCCCAGGGCAGGACCCGGCACTTGGCCTGGTTGAACCTAAGACAGTTGGCAAGGAGAAAGTGCAACAAAAGGATGAGGAGAAACCAAAGGGAACAGATGAGGAGAAGCTGGAGGAAAAGGTACAGGAGGAGGAAAACAAGAAGGATGATGAGGATAAAGAGGAGAAAGAACAAGGATAAAGATGAAGAGGAACAGGACGAGGAGGAGGAGAAAGATGAAGAACAACCAGAGGAGGACAAAGACACAAGCAGAACCCCCATGTCCACACTTGTGCCCCGGGAGCGCGTGTCTGTGCCAGCCCCCCCAGGAATGAAGCCACGGCTGCCTGCAGGGGAACCCCCACTTTATTTGCACATCATGGTCCCGCGTTTACACCCCAGGGGGTTACAAACCCTGCAGCACCAGGGTGGGGGAGGAGACCCCCGGGGAAATCCCGCTGGGGAGGAGGGGCCCTGCTGCCCTCCCGGTCCCGTGGGGGTGGTACACGGTCCTGCCAGGACACAGTGTTCCATGTGGGGAGACAATGCTGCTGGGGCACGGCTGGGTCTTCCTTCTCGCCGGGAGGTTGCCGCGGGGAGCCCCTCGCCCATTCCATGCCCAGGAAGTCCCTTTCTGACAGTGTAAAGGTGGCCCAGTGGCACCCGTGGCTGGGCAGTCCCGCCCAGGGGGACGAGGTGGGTTCAAGCAGGGTGCTGGGCCATGGCGGGTCCCCAGGGCTGCTGCAGACAGGGGCCGGGCCAGTGGCAGGGCGGCCGGGGTCGGTACCGGGGTCTCTGGTGATCGGTGGGTCCCTGCGGGGTCACTTCACCACCAGGACATAGAAAGCCATGAGGACGCAGGAAACGGCCACCGCCACGTGCAGCCGGGTGCCGATGACAGCGGCTGCGAGGTCGAGGCAGAGCAGGGTGAGCCGAGGTGGGGTGAGAACGCTGTGTCCCTGTTACAGACCCCTGTGTCCCTGCCCTGGATCCCCAGACCCTTATGTCCCCATCCCGGACCCCCGTGTCCCCATCCTGGACCCCAGCAGCCCTGTCTCAGACCCCTAGGTCTCTGTCTCACATCCCAGTAGCCACATCTCGGACCCCTGCGTCCCCATCCCGGAACCCAGTAGACCGATCCTGGACCACCATGTCCCCATGTCAGATGCTGCTTCCCCATCCTGGACTCCAATGTCCCCGTCCTGGATCCCTGTGTCCCCATCCCAGACCCTCATGTCCCCATCTTGGCGCCCAGAAGCCCCATTCCAAATCCCAGTGTCTCCATCCTGGACCCCCGTGTGCCCACCCCGGACCCCTGTGTCCCCGTCTCACCCTTGTAGAAGACGCCCCACACTCCGCGCTTCTCGGAGAGCAGCCAGGCCTTGAGCCGCGGCACCTTCCGCAGGTAGGCGCAGGTGCAGACCAGCAGCAGCCCGAACACCAGCAGCCCGTCCAGGGAGTACACTAGGGGGGGGCGGGGGGGACCCTCAGTGGAGCCGGACCACGGGCACCCCGCGGACACGCCGGCCTCCCAGCTGATCCCAACCCAGGGGGACCCAGACCACCCAGCTGCCCCTCACCAGTAGACCCAGGCCTCCCAGTTCTCCCTCCAGAGGAATCCAGCGCTCCCAGCTGCCCCTCACCAGGGAGCCCCGGCCTCCCAGCTCCCTCCCTAAGGGGTCCCGGCCTCCCAGCTTCAGCCTCACAAAGGGCCCAGTCTTCCCAGTTCGCCCCCCTTCAAGGGTGACCCCGGTCTCCCAGCTCCCCCTCCCCAGGACCTGAGTCTCCGAGCCCCCTCCCCAAGCTCTGAGGCCCCCAGCCAAAACGTCCCAGACCTCCCAGTTCCCCCCATCAAGGAGGACCGCGGCCTTCCAGCTCCTCCCCTCAGAGGGTCCCAGACCTCCCAGCTCCCCTCGGCCCACCGACCCGGCGCCCGAGTGACCAGTCACCCAGCCCCAGCGTCCCCGCCGGGCCCTCACCGTTGGTCATGGTGGCGGTGGGGGCTGCCCCCGGCGCTCCCCGGCTCGGCGGCGCTGCGCATGCGCGGGGCTCCTTCACCGCCCCCCCAGCCGCGGCCAACGCGACACCGGAACCGGCCCAGGCGCGGCCAGTCGCTGGCCGATGGCGCCAGGCGCGGCCAGCCGATGGCCGAGCCGCCAGGCGAGGAAATCGAGGCAGACCTGCGGGAGCAGGCGGCCTCAATCGAGCACCTATGGAAGGGGGCAACAGCAGTATCGCCCAGTACTCGCCCCACCAACCCCACTGCGCCCCGGCGCCATTAACCCCCAGTGCTCCCGGGAACTACCAGTGCGATCAGCCCTGTGCACCCAGTTCGTATCCCAGTTCCCCAGTAACCCCCAGTCGTCCCAGTAGCCTCCCAGTACACTCAGTCCTCATCTCGGCCTCCAGTGTCCCCCAGGCTCCTCAGTAACTCCCACTCTCCCCATAGCCCCCCATGTCTCCCAGAGTGCCCAGACCCCATCCCAGCTCTCCCAGTAACCCCCAGCAACCCAGGAACCCCCAATAACTTCCAGTGCCCCCAGTATCCCACTCCCCCAGTAACTCCATGTGCCACCCAATCCCCATCCCAGTCCCCCCCATACGCCCCATCTCCCAAATGACCCCCAGTGCAGCCAGTAACTTCCAGCACCCCCCACAATCCCCAGTGCACCCAGTCACCAACCCAGTTTCCCCAGTAACCCCCAGCCCCAAATAACCCCTATAATCTGGTGGGACCAGCACCCCAACAGCCCGGTAACCCCAGTGGGACCAGTGCCCCCAGTGGGGTCAGTGTCAGTGGCGGCGGAGCTGGGCGCGGTGCCACCAGCCCTGCACAGGACACGTGTCACCATCCCCTCGGCCTGCCACGGCTAATCCCGGGGCTTAATGGCTTTGGCTGACAGGAGCGGGGCCACCGTCACCAGCTCCGGCACTGGCACCGGCACCGGCACTGGGGGAGCACCCGGGGCGATTGGCCGGGCTCGCTGGAGCCGACACCCGGCCCGCGGCCCTGCGCCCCTGGCCCCCCAGGGCCTGGGGAAAAGGACCACTGGCACCAAGGACATGGGGCTGTTGCAGAGCAAGAGGGTGAGTGGTGGCAGCTGGCCGGGACGCCCCGGGGACAGGGACAGCCCCGAGCCCCCCGTCTCCTGTGCTGGGGGTGGAAGAGGACAACAGGGGCCACCCCGAGACATGTCCCCAGGGCAAGGGTCTGGCTGTCCCTGTGCTACCCCTGGGGACTCCTCGCCATCCAGAGGTAATGCGGAGAACATCCATCCTCCTCTCGCTCCCTTGCACCCACCCACTTGGTCCCCGCAGGTGACAACCGCAGAGGGATGTCCAGCCCCACAGAATCCCCGGCTGTGCCCCTTCCTGTGCTGGGAGGGATGGGGGTGATGAGCAGGGCCCTGGCAGTGTCCCCCGTGTCCCCAGCCCCAGGAGGACCTGGAGCCGGGGACAGGCCGAGTGTCCCTCTCTGACCCTTTGCTTTTGCCAGGGGGACGACCCAGCCCCGAGGAGCAGCGCGGTGCCGGGTGGGTGCTCTGGGGCATGGGGCGGTGGGACGGGGGGGTGATGGGCACCCCAGGGACAATGGGGACCTGGGGGGTGATGGGGACACCAGGGACAATGAGGGCCCTGGAGGCAATAGGGACCCCAAGGAATAATGGGGACCCTGAGGCATGGTGGGAGGACATGGGGACCTTAGGGTGGCCTGGGGACAGGGCACAGGAATCCTGGAGGGTGCCAGGTGCTGAGGGACAGCATGTGAGGACCCCAGGCTGTGACACCCCAAGACCTCCTCTCTGGGGGACACAGGGTCTGGTGTCCAGGATCTTGTCCTGAGCTGGCATGTGGCTCTGGGTGAGGGACCCAGGCAGCGTCACCACACCCCCTGGTGACCCCGTCCCAGGTTGTCCCATCCCTCATGGTGATCCCATACCCCAATGACGCCATCCCCAGTGACCCACTGGTGACCACAGCCTTCCTGGTCACCCCATCTCCTGGTGACCCCATCCCCTGGTGACCCATCCCTCGCTGTCCCTCGCTCCCTCTCCAGAGGGCAACGGGAGCGACGTCCTCTCCTTGGACATGGCCACTGATGTCCATGAGGGCCTCATCCAGCCCCGGAAGGTGCCAAACCCGATGCGGGAGTCCCGGAGCTACCGGGAGCTGCACCGGGAGCTGCTCTTCAGCCACAGCAGGTGAGCGGGGATGGGACCCAGGCTGTGGGGACGTGACAGTCCCCAGCTGAGTGGCCAGGCAGGGGTGGCCCTGTTGAAGTCCATCTGTCTGCTCCACAGAGGGATCCTGCCCCGGCACAAGGCTGAGCTCCCGCGGGTGCTGGAGAGCCGGCGGCAGCGGCAGCTGAGGGAGGAGCTGCAGGGACCCCCTTCTGACCTGCAGCAGCAGCTGAGGAAACGCCATCAGAGGCTTGAGGAGGTCTGTGCCGTCCCCCTGTCCCTCTGTCCCAGCCCAACGTCCCTATGTTTAGCCCAGACCTCCTGCCTTCATCTCACCATCCTTCGTCCATCCTCCATCTATCCATCCTCCATCCATCCTCCATCCATCCTCCATCCAACCATGCATCCATCCATCCATGTATCCATCTGTCCATCCACCCTTCCATCCATCCACCCAGCCCCACTCTCAGACCCATCCATTCCTCATTGCCCCATGGATTTAGGGTTTGAACAAGGGAGGTCACACCGTGGGGACAACGGGGGGAGGCCCAGTTGAGTGTTGGCAGCTAGGTTGAGGAACAGCCAGGGGAGGCTGGACTTGGTGGGTAGCCAAGGGAAACTGTGTTGGAGGGACAGGTCAAGGGATGGGTCAAGGGTGGCCAGGTCATGGGGACACTGATGGAGCCATGGTTGATGGGGTACTCAGCTCAGGAGATGGCCAGGTGGTGGGGACAGCCACAGGGATCCAGACCGGGACCCATGGCCGCCCCTCCTGGGTCCCACCTGCTGCAGCATGAGCGGGACACGTCAGCTGAGCCAGACCCAGACCCTCGCCCCGAGTTCCTGCTGGTGCGGGACAGCCTGAGGCAGATGAAGCTGGTGGAACTGGGCGCCCAGCAGACGTGAAGCAGCAGCTGGGAGTTACTCCCCAGGCACCCTCCGCGGCTTCCCACCGGGGTCCCCCCCAAACCCCAGTCCACCCCAGCGCCGGGAGCGGCACCCAGTGCTGTCATTCCAGGAGGGCTTGTGGTCAGGGGATGGCGGAGAGTGCCACTGCCTCAACGTCCCCAACGCATGAGAACCACTGTGCCAGGGGCTGGAATGAGCTGGCAGCGCTGGGGCAGCGCCGGGGGCGGTGTGGGGATGTTGCGGGCAACTGTCTCATGCCGACCTGCACCTGCTCCAGCTCTTGCTGAGAAAACCCCCGTTGAATAAAAGCTTTCATCTGGTTTTCTTGATGCAAATGGGACGGGGACGGGGACGGGGACGGGGACGGGGATGGAGACAGGGATGGGAATGGAGACGGGGACGGGGACGGGGACGGCGTGGCGTCACGGGTTGATGGTGAGCAGCAGGCAGCCACGGTGGGCAAAAGCAGGGTGGCCAGCGGCTTGGTTCAGTGGTGGTCCCACCAGCCCTGAAGGAGGTTGGTGTCCACCAAAGGCCTTCAGCCATCACCTGGTGGCATGGAGCCTTCCTCCACCCCCTGGTCTTCCTCTCCCCCCTCCTTTTTTGGGGGTTTCTTTCTCATTGGGGTTGGTTTTTTATTTCGGTTTCCAAAATTAAACGCCCGTCACCCCCCGGCCCTGCCACCCCCTTGGGAAGGAAGGGCGAGACGTTGTTTTTGAGCACAGCTCAGATCAACAACCCAACCACGGGCACCGCCCCGGGCACCAGGGAAGGCACCCAGCCACCGACATGGCTCCCGAGGAGCTCGTTGGCTCGGCCGACTATGATTACCTACCGCTGACCAACGTCACGGGGAACCGGGAGGTCTTCTCCAGGTGGGAACGCTTCTTCACCACCATCTTCATCCCCGTCCTTTACTCCTTCATCTTCCTCCTCGGCCTCGTGGGGAACCTCTTTGTCATCGTGCTGATGGCCAAGAAAAGCGGAGGCAAGAGGATGGTGGACACCTTCGTGCTGAACCTGGCAGTGGCTGATGTCATCTTTGTCTGCACTTTGCCATTCTGGGTGGCGGCGGGGGTGCAGGGCAACCGCTGGCCGCTGGGCGAAGGGCTCTGCAAGGTGAGCAGCTATGTCATTGCCGTCAACCGCTGCTCCAGCATCCTCTTCCTCACCGCCCTCAGCGTGGAGCGTTACCTGGTCATCAGGAAGGTGCTGGACACCAAGGTCATGGGCTCCCGGAGGCAGGTCCGCGTCACCTGCGGTGTCATCTGGGCAGTGTCCCTCTTCCTGGGTGCCCCGGCCCTGCGGTACCGGCAGCTGGATGGGGACGACTGCTGGGATGAAGATGGAGAGGACTTCAGCCTGGCCATGGTCTTCCTCACCTTCCTCCTGCCCTTGGGGGTCATCACCTTCTGCTACTGCTCCATCTACTGCCAGCTCCAGCGCCACGTCCGTCTGGGCAGGGGTGTCCGGCGCTCCCACCGTGCCATCGTCACCATCGTTGCAGCCTTCCTCTGCTCCTGGCTGCCCCTCAACGCTTGCAAGGTGCTGCTTTTCTTCCTCGCCAAGGGGACGCTGGTGCTGTCCGATGGGCAGGAGGTGGCCCTGAGGTGGGTGGTGGCTGCCAGCACCTGCCTGGCCTTCGTCAACAGCTGCATCAACCCCCTCGTCTATGCCCTCATGGACGGACGCTGCCGGCCCCGATGTCCCCTCGGTCCCCATACCCCCAGGACAGATCCCGGTGTGGCCGCCCCTTCCTCCGCCACCGACTCCAGCCTCCTCTTCGGTGGCCGGGCCCGGACCAAGCTCCCCCCTGGCCCACGGTGCAGGAGCGGGACCGAGCTCCAGCCAGCACCGGGGGTCACGTGGACCCCCTCCTCCTCCCCAGTGTCCCCAGGTGCCACCACTGTCCCACCGTGTCCCCAGCCCTGACCATCCCGGTGCCACTCCCCAGGGAGCTGCTGCCCCATGCCCTGTGCAGGGGCAGGATCCAGCCCCCAGCATCACCCCCCGCCCCATTGCCCCCCCAAAGACGCTCTTTGTAATTCGGGAGCAGGAACCTGGGTTTAATCCCAGTTTAATCCCAATTTAATCCCAATGAATACAAATTTAACCTGATCACTAACGATGTATTTTTGTCTTAGAGCTGGTTTTACCACCCGCGGGGGGCGGGGGGGGGGGGTGGCGCTGCGAAACGCTAAGAAAAAGACCCCGTTTTTCTCCAAATCCACCTTTTTTCCTCCCAATCTGCCCTTTTTTGGCACTGGGGGGTGGTGTCCCCCACCCCCAAATTGCGGGGGGACTCAGGGATGTCGGGTGGCTGGGATGGTGTTGGGGGGGTTGTGGAGGTGCTGCCTGCACCCTGCCTGCACCCTACACCCTGCCTGCACCCTGCCCGCACTTCTCCTGCCTGAACCCTGCACCCTGCCTGCACCTCTTC
This sequence comes from Bucorvus abyssinicus, assembly GCA_009769605.1. Classification (NCBI taxonomy): domain Eukaryota; kingdom Metazoa; phylum Chordata; class Aves; order Bucerotiformes; family Bucorvidae; genus Bucorvus; species Bucorvus abyssinicus. The sequence goes on from CM020055.1 coordinate 4,636,926, forward strand.
TGCCTGCACCCTGCCTGCACACTGCCGGCACCCTGCCTGCAATTCTGCCTGCACCCAGCACCCTGCCTGTACCCTGCCTGTACCCTGCCTGTACCCTGCATCCTGCCTGCACCCTGCCTGCCCCTCTCCTGCCTGCCCCCTGCACCTTGTCTTGCACCCTGCCTGCACTTCTCCTGCCTGTACCCTGCACCCTGCCTGTACCCTGTACCCTGCCTGTACCCTGCCTGCACCCTGCATCCTGCCTGCATCCTGCCTGCACCTCTCCTGCCTGCCCCCTGCCTGCTCCCTACCCGCCCGGTGCCCGCTGCTCTCTGTCTGCCGGGGCTGAGCCCCGCATCCCCCCGGCCCGGTGCCCGCCGCACAGGATGTGGCTGCGCCGCCTGTGCCAGCCGCTCTGAGTCATCTCGTACCGCAGCGGTGACCGCGACAGCACCGTTCCCACGGCTGGCACAGCCCTGGCACAGGCCTAGCACTGTCCTGGCACAGCCCTAGCACAGCCCTGGCACAGCTCTGGCACAGCCCTGGCACTATCCTGGCACAGGCTGGCACAGCCCTGCTCTGCCCCTGTCCCCTCCCCTCCTGCCTGGGGACAGGGATAGGCTGCCCCCGGCTCCCAGCAGGTTCCTGCTCCGGGGAAGGGACAATGGTGGCAGTGCCAGGGCAGCAGCACCAACCTCCCACCCTGGCACTGCCACACTCGGGTCCCTGCCTGCCCCAGGGCCATGGTGGGGATGGGGACAGTGTCCCTGCGCTTGGCCTGGCCCTGCATGGCACCAGGGATGGAGCCTTCAGCCAAAACTGTGCCACAGTGTGCCATGCCATGCCATGCCGTGCCACGCTATGCTGGGCCCTGCCATGCCATGCCATGCCATGCCATGCCACGCCATGCCATGCCATGCCACGCCGGGCCCTGCCATGCCATGCCATGCCATGCCATGCCATGCCATGCCATGCTGTATGGTGCCACGGCAACCCACCCAGTGCCACGCCACACCATACCATGCCACGCCATGCCAGACCTCGCCATACTGTGCCATCCCCTGCCATACTCTCCCATGCCACATTGTGCCACGCCACCGCACTGCCCTTTGTCACCCACCCTGTGCCACACGGTGCCGGGCAGACCCTCGCCGTGCTGTGCTCGTGCCCGTGTCCGTGGCGGGTGCCGTGGCAGTGCCAGGGCGCGTGGGGCGGGTGCGGGCGCAGAGGGTGTTGCTCACCCGCTCCTCCCCTGCGCCTCAAGCCCGAACCCGTCCCCGTGGCCCGGGTGCGGCAGAGCCGGCCGCGGCGCCGAGCGCCCAGGTAAGGCATCGCTGTCGCCATCATCGCTCGCCCCCAGCCTCGCCGCGCAGCCCCCCCTGCCCTGCCTCAGTTTCCCCACACCGCCACTGGGGAAAACTGAGGCACGGCGAGGGTGAATGCAACGCAAAAACCGGGGGCGAGCCCCGTTTTCACCCCCCACACCCCACGAGCAGTGGGGTATCGGGGTGCTGGGGGGCGAGCTGCTTTCCCCCGGCCGGCGGCCGCCCCCACCCCGGGAGCCGCCGCCGGCCCAGACGGAAAAGAACAGAAAACTGGGAGAGGCGCCCAGCGAAACCGGCCGGGGCGGGAGCCAGCTTCGCCCCCCCCGCCCCCTTCACGCCGCACCCCGACCACCTTTGCCCCCGGGATGGGTCCCACGCAGGCGCCGCGGCCCCACGCATGTGTTCGCACACCTTTGTTTATCGTAGGACCTACCAGAAGGCAGAGGCAGAGCAAACACGGCCTCGCCTTCCTCCCCAGCGCCGCCATCGCGGCGGCCGGCCGACGACGGGGCCATGTGGGGGGCACGGGGGGGTGGCACTGGGAAGGGGGCACCCATGGGTGCTCCCCTAGGGGGGGCGCGGGGACAAGGCGTCTCCCTGCTGTCACCCGTAGGGTCCCGGTCCGGCATGGGGGAGGCGAGCGACACTGACAGCGGGATCATGCTGCATTCGGGTGAGCGCTGAGGGGGGGGTTTGGGGGGGGGGGGCGGGAGGGTTTTGGGGTGGGGGGGTGGGAGGGTTTTGGGGTGCCCCCCCCCGCCCCACAGCCGTGCCGCCCTCCGCGGGCTGAGAACGGGGCAATTTGGTGCACAGGGACACACAAAAGTTCCTTTGGGGGGTTGGGGGTGGGGAAACCGGGGTTCTCCCAGTTTCGGGGGGGGGGCGCGCTTGAGCGTGGCGGCGGTGGGGGGGGCCTGGATGGGGTTTGACTCAGCCGGGTTTCACTCAGGGGTGGCTGAGTCAGGGTGAAACCTTCCCCATGTGAGTGTGTGTCGTGTCCCCCCCCCACGCTGGGAAATTGCGGCTGGAGCACCCATGGGTGCTGCTGGGGGGGGGGGATGGCGAAGGCGGGGAGGAGCTCCCCGCTACTTTTTCCCCCTGGTGTTCGTGGGGAAACTGAGGCAGGGAGGCTATGGGGTGGCGGTGGCAGTGGCAGTGGGGTTTGAGTGCAGATCAGCAAGCGTCTGTCTGTCTGTGTGTCTGTCTGTCTGTCTGTGCCCCCACCCAGGCCCCGACAGCCCGGTGTCCCCCCCGAAGGAGCGGGTGCAGGCGGGGCGCCGGCGGCAGCAGGCGCTGGAGGCTCGGCTGGAGGGCTGCGTGCAGGAGCTGCGGCGGCTCTGCCTGCGCGAGGCGGTGAGCAGGACACCGGGGGGGGATCCCCTGCCCACCCCCCCAACACCTCCCCGGCCCCCACTCAGCGTGGCTGTTGTCGTCCCCAGGAGCTGACGGGGACGCTGCCCTGCGAGTACCCCCTGAAAGCCGGCGAGAAGCCCCCCAAGGTGCGGCGCAGGATCGGTGCCGCCTTCAAGCTGGATGAGACTCTGGTGCTGCGCGGGGCGGTGAGGGGCTCCCCGGGGCGCGACCGGGGTTGGTGGTGGGGACCCTTCTCTGTCCCACCTTGGAGCTGCTGGGGGTGTCAACATCTTGGTGACATCACGGGCTGGGTTGGGTTGAAGGGACCTTAAAGGTCATCGGGTCCAACCCCTTGCCATGGGCTGGGACATCTTCAACCAGACCTCAAAGCCCCATCCCATGGGTGAAACTCGTGTTCCACCTCGTTACGCCAAGCGAGCGTGATGGGTGGTTGGCTGGTGGGGTCCCAGCGCGTGTCCCCTCGGTCCCCAGGACCCGCTGAGTGCCCTGGAGCGGGACCTGGCGCTGCAGCTGCAGATTGCCAAGGCCGCCCGGCGACTCTGCCGCGAGGAGAACATCAGCAAGCGGCTCCGCAAGCGGCGGCAGACGGCCGCGCTGCTGGAGGAGCAGAAGCTGAAGGACCTGGAGAAGGTCCTCAACCAACGGCGGCTCCTGGCCGGCCGACGGCCTCTGTCCGCCGGCGCCGGAACCGGCGCTGCCGAGGGTGAGCCTCGCCGTGTGCCCCCCGTGTCTCCCCACCGCGTGTCCCCAAGCTGCTGGTGGCTCCTTTGGGGGATGCTGAAGGTTGAGGGCGGTGGAAATGGGTGCGCTTTGGTTGGGCATCACTGGGGAGTGTGCCCTGGTGGGTGCCCCCCCAGTCCCCCACCCCTGGTGAATGCACCCCCCTGGGTGCACCCCTAAGCACCATCCCCAGTAAGCGCACCCCGAGATACACCCCAATCCCCCCCACCTCGTGATTGCACCCGGGGGAACACCCCCCCGGTACTTCATGCCTGTTGAATGTGCCCCGGAAGGTGATCCCCAGGGAACACACCCCAAAACCTCCTCCATGGTGGCTGTGCCCATGCGAATGCCCCCTCAAAACTTCATCCCTGCGCACCGAGCCCCCATCCCTGCTGGCTGCGCCCCCATGAGTGCATCTGAGGATGTCACCCCTGCAGCTTGCACCCTGTGGCTGACCCCGATCCCCGGCGAGTGCACCCCAATGTGTCCCCATCCCGCTGGCAGCTGTCCCAGCGGGTCCCTGCTCGCCCCTGCCCATGCCTCGTCTCCATGCCTGCCACCCCCCAAAATCCATGGGGGACATGGTGGTGGCTCCTTCCCTCCTGGTGCCCCCCAAAAACCTTCCCAGCACCCCATCCCCTGCCCGGCCTGGGCAGGCTGGGAGCTGCCCGCAGCGCCGGCAACGCGGCTTGGCAGAGCCGGCCCGGCCGGTACCGCCACCGTCCCGGAGCGTGTCGGGACAGGCGGCGTTGGGAGACGGGGAGCGGAGGCCTCCGGGGGCGCGTTGGGTGGCGGCGGGTGCCGTGGGAGCGTTTTGGCACCCAGCGGCACCGTTCGCAGCGGTGTGTCCCCCGCTCCCCGCAGAGCTCAGCGCCTCCGACGAGAGCTCCCTGTCCGACGCCGGCCCGCTGGAGGAGGGTAAGGGGGCTGCGGGGAGTGAGGTGGGGGGACAGGGCCCCCCATGTGTCCCCTCCACCCCAACCCTCCATCTCTCCTGCAGAGGAGATGCGGCCACCGGGACCTGCCACCCCGCAGGGGTCCCCGTCCCTCAAGGAGCCCACTGAGGAAGAGGAGGGTTTGGGGTCCCCGCTCGCCCTCTCCAGCCCCTGGCGGGAGACCAGCCTCGACAGACCCTATGAGAAGGCCAAAAAACCCGGCGTTGACCCTGGGGATGGGGAAACTCGTGGGTCCCGGTGCTACCCCGGGTCCCCACCGGCTGCCCCCACCACCCCCTCAGTCCCTGGCATCCCCAACCTCTCAGCCCCAACAGTGCCCAGGGTGGGGGACGTCCCTCCCTACCGCTTCGTCCCCATCAGGACTTTGATGCTGTGCCGGCAGGCGGGTTCCAGTGCTCCCAGCACCCCAGAGCCATCGAGCCGGCGGGGCCAGTCCCAGTCCCTGAGGTATGTCCTGGGCATGGGAAGGGGGCTCAAGGGCTTCTCCAAGGGGTGGTGGAGATAACGCCATGGGGAGGAGGATGGAGATAGTCCCATGGGGAGGAGGTTGAAGATAATCCTGAGGAGATCATGGAGCAAAACCTATGGGGAGGAGGATGGGGATAATCCCATGGGAAGGATGGAGCTCAGCCCATGGGGAGGAGGATGGAGCCAACCCTACGGAGAGGATGGAGCTAACGGGGGGGATGGAGACAACCTTATAGAGAGGATGGACCCCTATGGGGAGGAGACAACCCCGTGGGGAGAAGGTTGGAGCTAACCCTATGTGGAGGATGGACATAGTCCCATGGGGAGGAGGCTGGAGCAAACCCCACTGGGAGGCTGAACCCTGCACCCATGGGAGTGCTCAGCCCCCAGCCCCCCTTTCCTCCGACTTGCCCTGACCTTCGGGCTTCGGGAAGGGTCCACCAGCAGCCGGAGCCCTCCTACCTGCAGGGTGGAGGGATGCTGGCAGCCCGGCGAGCCGCGGGGCCGCAGCGCTGTACCCCGCCGTCGCCCCACGTACTACACGGTGACGGTGCCCACCTCCTGCATCCCGACCCAAGTCGCCACGTGTCGCTCCGGCTCGGACGACAGCATCTCCGACCTCTCCAGCGTCTCCCACGCCACCTCCCCGGGCAGCAGCAGCCCCGACGTCTCCTTCCCGCGCCCACCGGTTCCACCACCCCTCACTGAGCACGGTTATTACCCACGGGGTGCCCACCGGTTCCTGCCACCTGCTGCCCCCCCGGCTTTCCTCTACGAGCAGGATTTGGCCCCGCTGCGCTACCAGCGCCTGGTGCCCTCGCACAGCCGCATTGTCCGCACCCCCTCGCTCAAGGACTATGCGCCGGCGGGTGGCCGGGGGCTCTCCAAGGCTGCCGTGACTGAGGAGCTCAAGTCGTGGCACCAGCGCGCCCGGCTGCGGGGTGCTCGTCCCCACTCCCTTGACCGGCAAGGGGCCTTTCGGGGACCTCGCGGTGGGATCGCCAGGGACGTGCCCATCGCCCGGGGAGTCCTGCCGCGGGCTCAGGTAGGGCGCGGGATCGGGCTGGAGCATGGGAGGGTGGGAGGTGCCTGTCCCCATATGGGGACGCCCTGGGTGCTGCCCTGCGGGGGACTGGGTGACACGGGTTGACACCCTGAGGTGGTTCAGGGACGAGTGGCTCTGGTGGGGTCCCATGAGAGCCCCCAGAGCTGGAATAAGGTCCTGAGTGGGCACAGGTGGAAGAATTGGGGTCCTATCAGGGTCCCTTGGGCCAGGGCTGGGGACCCCTAAGGGTCCCTGGAACAGGACTGGTGAAGGTCCCGTGGGACAGGACCAGGTCCTAAGGGGGTGCCTGGGACAGACCCAGGATCCCAGAAGGGTCTCCAGGGCAGGACTGGGATCCTGAGGAGGTCCCACGGCCAGGTCCAGGGTCTTGGGCACAGGACCAAGGTCCCTCAATGTCCATCGGAGCAGAATGGAGACCCTCTGAGGGTCCCTCTGGGCAGGTTCAAAGTCCCGTGATCAGGGTCTGGGGTCCCATGAGGGTCCCTGGGTCAGGACCAGCATCCTAAGGGCATCCCTGGGTCAGGACTGGGGTCCCATGAAGCTCCTTGGGGTCCCATGTGGGTCCCTCCAGGGACACATCCAGGGTCCCACAAGCAGGACCCAGGTTCCCATACGTGTTCCCAGGGCAGCACTGGGTTTGCCCCGGGCAGGGGGGTCCCTGCAGACATTTCGGGGTCCCAAGCTCCCCCCTCCACCTGGGGGGTCCCACTGAGCTGGGTGCACACCAGAGTGGCCCCCACGGCACAACTGGGGGCCATGCCAGGCAAGTCAGGACCTGCAGCCATGCCTCCACAAACAACCCCCCCTGCACCCCGCAACGCCCCCTCCCCAGGATGTGCACCCCGGGGTGCTGCTGCGGCGCGGGGTGGGAGGCTGGCACCCATGGTCTCCTTCTCCCATGCAGGCCCCTCCGCTCCACGTCCTGCGGCGCTCCCCGGATGGGGGGCCCGTGCAGGTCTACGTGCCTGAGAACGGCGAGATCGTCACACAAGTGTAAGCATGGACACTCCACACACACCCCTCAAACCTGGGGGGGGCCACAGCCTGGCTGGCCCAGGGACAGTGTTGGGGACATGAGGGGAGGTGCAGCCACTCCCCCCCCAGCACTCCTGGGGTGTGCAGGTCCAGGACGGGGTGGCAGGGGCTGGTCCCCCACCCGCGTCCCCTCACCGTCACCGTGACCCCAATGCTGACGGTGCCACCACGATCCTCGCCACGGGTGTCTAATAAAGGTGGTCCTTGGGGTGCTCCTGTCCTCACCGGCCCCTCGGGACGCGTCACCTCTGTCCCCAGCCCCGTCCCCTGGCGGGGTTCCTGCTGGGGTGGCACTGCCAGGATCGGGCCCCGGTGGTTTGTGTTGGGGTTGGGATAGCGATGGGGTGACCCTGCTGCCAAGGGGGGGGTGCCCAGGTCTAGCTGTGCCCCCCCCTGCTCCCCAGCAACCAGTGAGCCCTTGGCCTGGCCAGGAGGGGGATGCTGGGGAGGGGGTGATGGGGAGGTGGGGTCCTGGGGAGGGGGATCTGGGGAGGGGGATCTGGGGAGGGGGTGCTGGGGAGGGGGATGATGGGGATGGGGCTGGTGGGAAGGGGGTGCTGCGGAGGGGGGATCTGGGGGACAGGTAAGCGATGGGGTCGGGGAGGGGGGCTCAGGGGCTGTGGAAGGCGGGGGCATGGGTGCAGGGGGCAAGGAAAGGGGTGCCGGGCTGGGGAAGGGCCGTGCCGGGGAGCCCGGTCCGGGTCGGGTCAGACCACCGGAGCCCCCCATCCCCGCCCCCAGCAGCCGTGCCCGTGTCCGCGGGGGCGGGCAGGGACCGGGCGGGGTCCGGAGCGGGCGGCTGCGGCGGGAGGTGCCGCCGCGAGGGGGCACCGGGCGGCGACCGAGCGCTGCCGGGCTGCGGCGTCACTGCGGGCCTGCGGGGCCCGGGCGGCACCGGCACCGGCCCCGGGAGCGGCCCCGGGCGCGGCCCCGGGCTTGCACCGGCCCCGCAGTCCCGGTGCGGCGAGCGGGCTCGTTGCCGCACCGCAGTTGCCGCCCCCAGCGAGGCCCCACCCGGCCCCGGGCAGCGCTGAGCGGGGGCTCCGGGCCCGGCCCCGGCCCCGGGATGGGGCCCGGCGGCAGCGGCGGCGGGTGGCCCCTGGCCGGGACCGTGCTGGTGGCCGTGGCCGCCTCGCTGGGTAAGAGACACGGCGGGGACCCGGGGGAGGGCGGTGCCACCCTGCGGTGGGACCCGGTGCCACCGGCTGTGACCGTGCGGCACCTCGGGGTGGGAGCCGGTGCCACCGGCTGTGACCGTGACTGGCTCCAGCTCACGGCCCCGTTGCGGGGGGGTTCTTGCGCCAGCGTGTCCCACTGCCCCCCGCCCCATTGGCCGCTTTTGGGATGTCGCCGATGGCCACTTGCCCCCGGAGCCGGTGGCCGCTCGAGCCGGGACATCCAGTCCCGGGGGATTCGGGTGCTTCCCTGTGCCTCAGTTTCCCCACTTGGCTTTGAGCCGCTCCAGTCCCGTGAACCCTATATGAGACCCCGGAGAAGCCGCTGGGGAATGAGCCGGAAACCCCGAGGGAAGCAGCCAAAGGCCAGTGGTCGCCCGGTTGCCTCCCTGGCGCCTCCGGCCGCTCCCCAGGCTGGGCCCGTGGCTATTTCTGGGAGCGCAGGTGGCTCCAGCCAGAAATAGAGCCGGGAGACGGGGTGGGAGCACCCGGGAGGCGGCCGGGGGGGCAGGCTGGGGGCTGGGGGTGAGGGTGTGGGGTCCCCAAGGGTGGGGGGCAGGACGGAGCGGGGTATGAGGGGACATGGGGACACTGGGGGGGGCATGGGACAGGATGGGGTGGGGTGGGAGGGGACATTGGGACACTGGGCAGAACGTGGGGACAGGATGGAGTGGGGTACAGGGTGCGGGCACATGGGGCAGGGCTCAGTGGGGCATAGGGGGGACATGGGGCAGGGTGCAGTGGGGCGTGGGCTGTGCCCCTAGACAGCGCTGGGGGAATGGAGGCCGTGGGCTGATGCTGGTGCCACTGGGGTGGCCGTGTCCGGGCTGGTGGTGGCCAGGCTGGCCCGAGGCGCCGGTGACGGGCAGCCATCCGCAGTGGCGGGGGGCGAGGACTGCCTGTGGTACGTGGACAGGAACGGCTCCTGGCACCCTGGCTTCGACTGCGACTTCTTCACCTTCTGCTGCGGCACGTGCCACCAGCGCTACTGCTGCCGCGACCCCCTGCGGCTGCTCACCGAGCGCCAGCAGCGCCACTGCCTCGCCTTCAGGTGCCACCAACGTGGGCGCTGGGTGCTGGGTGCTGGGCGCTGAGCCTCAGCAATGGGTGTGGGGTGCTGGATGTTGGGTGCTGGGCACTGGTGCTGGGTGTCATGCGCTGGCACTGGGCACTGGGCACTGGGCAGTGGCACTGGGTGCTGGTCAGTGCACTGGGTGCTGGTCACTGGCACTGGGTACTTCTCTGGACATCCCTGTCCCCCCAGCTGGGTGCTCCAAGGGTGCCCCTGGGTGCTGTGGGCCCTGGTGTGACTGGGTGGGGGAGTGATGTCTCCCCCGCCACGTCCCCGCATGTCCCACAGCCCCCGGACCATCGCGGGCATCGCCTCGGCCGTCGTGCTCTTCATCGCCATCGTCACCACCATCGTCTGCTGCTTCATGTGCTCCTGCTGCTACCTCTACCAGCGCCGGCAGCACCTCCGCACCCCCCTGCAAGGTGGGGGGGGGGCTGGGGCAGGTCGTTGGGGTGCAGGGGGGATTGTTTGGGGTGCAGGGAGGGGCCTGCAGCGATGACGGCGGGTGCAGGAGCGGGGCTGGAGGTAGAGGGTGGGGGGATCTTGGGGGTGCAAGGTGGGGGGGTGCTGAGGGGGGCACTTGGGTGTGTAGGGGGTGGATTTGAGTGCTGGGGGAGGGCACTGAGTTGGTGCTGCTGTGGTCACTCTGTCCCCCACCCCCGGACACCCGAGGGCACCGTTGGGATCTGTCCCTGTACTGGGGTGCCACAGCCCCCCCTGCTTCATCTCTCCAGCAGGCCCCGAGATCCCGCTGTCCAGCTACCCCCCCGCCCCCCCTCCAGCCCCCTTCCCTGTGGACCCCAAAGCCGGCCCCATGCCCCCCCAGCCTGGCTTCACCCCCATGGCCATGTACCCACCGGCTGGCCCCACTGCCCAGTACCCGCTGTACCCCTCCGGCCCCCCCGTCTACAACCCCACAGGTGAGCACTGGGCTTGGGGGGGGGACCCTCCTAATTCCCCAGGGGGGTCACAGTGGCCTTGCAGGGGCTGATACCCCATCCCACTCCTTCCCCACCCTGCAGCGCCTCCGCCCTACGTCCCAGCACAGCCCAGTTACCCCGGAGCCTGAGCACCCACCAGGACCCCAGCACCCTCCAACCGCCGCTGACCAGCGGGGCCACCCTGGGGGCCCTCGTGCCCCCACCCTGGGGACGGGGGGGTGCCCCGGTGGCAGCTGGATCGGGCCCTTCCCGGCTGTCCCGGGGCTGACCCCGTGCTGGCAACACAGGGCGGCTCTTGTCCCGCACACTGGGCCCTTTGTGGGTGCCTCCACCCTGGTGCCAACAGCCCTGGGGCACCCATGGGTGGGGGTGCCTGGAGGGGGCAGTTCCCCCAAGGGCCGTGCATCACTGCCCCCCCACACACACCCACGTCAGGACTTGGCCCCAGCTCATCCCCCCGCCCCGGGGTTGGCATTAAACAATGTCTTGTGCCCCATGTCCCGGTGTCGTCTTGGTGGCTCCGCACTGGGGTGGGAGGTCAGAGCCCTGCACTGATCCTGGGGAGCTCTACGGGGGGGATGGGGACATGACTTTCTCCCTTCCTCTCCTGCTTCTCCATCCTAAAATTGGGTTGTGATGGGTAATTCCCACCAAACCAGCAGCCGGGATGAGCCCGCCCAGCCCCACCTATCAAACTGGGGCAAGAAACCACCCCCAGCAGCGTTTTGGGGTGGAAAGTGGCAAATCCAGCCCCAAGATGGGGCTGCGGGTGCGAGGCTGATTCCTCCATCCATCCCCCCATCCGCAGCCGCCGGAGCCAGGAGCCGTCACAGCCGGTGGCGAGGAACAGGCGTGGGGGGCGCGGGACTGACCCCGGCTATTCCGGACGGCTGCTCACAGGGTGACTGACCCCCTTCCTGCACTGGGAGGTGGGGTCCAGCCCCCAGCTAAATTTGGAACTGCCGACTCCATCACTCCCACACAAACCCAAACCGCAGCCCCATCTCCCAGGGAAACCCCCCAAAAAACCCTGCGACGAGCCCGGGGAGGGGGGAGCTGGGGGCTCAGCTCGGAGATTTATTGAAATGGGATGACAGGGGAAAACAAAATAAGAATAAAAATAATAAAAAGAAGCAACGTGGGGGTTGGTGGTGGGAGGGTGGTGGAGGGAAGTTGTCCCCAGGGCGGTCCCCGGCGCACGCAGCCCGCTGCGTGGGGGCTCAGGGTTTGGGGACCGCCCGCTCCCGGAGGTAGAGGTCACGGATCTCGGCCAGGCTGCGGCTGAGGCTGCCCAGCGCCTGGGCCATGACCCGCAGCGCGGCCGACGTCTCCCGCCGGCTCTCGGCGTATTCCCGGCGGAACGCCCGCAGCTCCTGCACCAGCCGCTCGTTGGACTGGACAAGGCGTTTCTCGGCCGGGCTTAGCTGGGCGCAGTCGGCCGCCCCTTCCGACACCCCCGTGGTCCTGGGGGGTCCTGCTTCATGCGCTCCGCAGTTATTGAGGTGCTCGGCCTCTTGCTCGAAGAGGAGGCTGGGGAAGTCGGAGCCCAGCGGCTCCTGCTGCCCGCCCAGGTCGCCGAGGGAGAGTTCGGGGGGCGCGGGGTGCGGGGGGCTCCGGCTCCAGCCCTCGCCCAGCTCACCCGGCGAGCGGATGCTGGTGCGGGACGGCCGGTGCTCGGCGCTGCGGATGCTGTTGGCAGCCGGGCCGGGGAAGGGCTCGGTCTTCACCTCCACCGGCTCCTCCTTCAGCGGCTCCTCCTTGACGCCTGCGGGAGGGATGGAGAGAGCGGGGCAGCTGCTGGGACCCCCCTTTGCCCCAGCACGCCACGGACCAAGTGACCCAATTCCCTTCTGCCTCTGCGTCCTTCATCCCCGCCTCCCTCAGCCCCATCCCTGGGCTCCACAGCCCCTCTCATGGTCCTGGTCCTGGTCCCATCGATACATACGTATCCCCATTGCCCCGTGTCCTTCATTGTCCCCCATGTCCCTTGTCACTCTCCTGGTCTCAGTACTTCCATATCCCCGTCCCTGCATGGTCCTGGTACCCCCATGTCCCTGTCCTGGTCCCAGTAACCCCCAAGTCCCTATCTTGGTCCAGGTCCCCATGTCCCTGCTCTGGTCTCCTGTGACCCTGTCCTGGTTCCCCCATGGATTTTGTTCCTGTCCTGGTCCCCGCACCCCCTGTCCCTTGTCCCTGTACTAATCCCAGTCACTAAGTCTGGGTACCCCCATCCCTGTCCTGGTCCCAGTCCTCTCCTGGTGCTGTCCTGGTGCCAGTCCCCTGTCCTGGCCAGGTCCCGCCATCTCCCTGACCTGGTCCCCTGTCCCCGGGCCCTGTTTCCTGTCCCTGTCCTGGTTCCAGTACCTCATGTCCCCAGTCGGATCCCAGTACTGCCCTATCCTGGTCCCAGTCTCCCTGTTGCTCTCCCTGTGTCCTATGTCCCTGTCCTGGTCCCCCCATGTCCCTGTCCCAGTCCCTGTTCCTGTCCTCCCCACCCATGTCGATGTCCCCTCCAAGATGCTGCCTCCCCCTCCCTGTCCCTGCCCCAGTCCCTGCACGCACCTGTACTGGTCCCAGTTCCCCTGTGTCCCTGTCACCATCCCTCCCGTCTGCGTCCTGCTGCCCCCGTGTCCCCGTTCCAGTCCCTCCATGTCCCTGTCCCGGCCCCCCGCCTCCGTGCCGCGGCCCCCCGCACCCACCGTGCGGTGCCACCACCTCGACGCTGAGCAGCGGCGGGTCGATGCCGGCGGCGCCTCGCGGTCCCCAGCCGGGAGCGGGCCCGGGGCCGAGCTCCGGCGGGCCCGGCCCGGAGCCGTTGCCGTTCCCGTTGCCGTTGCCGGGTCTGCCGGCGGGCCGAGCGGCCGGTCCCTGCCTTTCCTGCCGGTGCCGGGTGATCTTATCGTTGGCCCGACGGCGCAGCCCCCGCCAGCGGTTCTTCACCTCGCCGATGTCGCGCTGGTTGCGGCCGGCGGCGTTGATCTTGTTGGTGATCCGCCACCAGATCTTCTGCTTCTCGTAGGCGTTCACGGTGCTGGCGGCGGCGCCGAAGAGCAGCTGCTCGTACTTGAGCACCTCGCTCATCAGGATGTCGATCTCCTGCAGCGTGAAGTTCGGCTTCCGCTTCAGCAGCCCCCGCCGCGCCCCGCCGCCGCCGCCCGCCGCCGCCATGCTCACCGCCGCCGCCGCCGCCGCCGTCGCCTCCTCCTCCTCATGGCGCCGCCCCGCCGCCCATCGCCCCGGCGACGCGCCTTTTGTCCCCGGTACCGGTGCGGAGCGAAGCGAAACGGATGCGGCGCCGGAGGCTCCACGACCCCCGACGGCCGCTGCCGGTGCCCGGTACCGGGGCGGGACCGCGCCACCTGCCGGCCGCCGCCGCCGCGTGCACCCGCTCCGGTACGGCCCCGGGACCGCCCCCTGCCGGGAGCCGCCGTCCCGGTTCGTTATGGCGCCCCCTGCCTGCCGGGCGCTGCCCAGCCCCGGTTCTCTCCGGTCGGCGCGGCCCCGGGCTCCGCTCGGTTCGGGATGTCCCGGTGGCCCCGGGGTGCCCGGACCGGGGCGGGCCCGCCATGCCCGGTTCAGGGTCCTCGCCGGAGCCCGAGTGACGGGTGGGATGGAGCACCCTGGGAGTCCACCCCAACAACCCCCCAGCATCCCACCGGGTGACCGGGCTGGGGGGCGCGGGGACCCGCTGTCCCGGAACCCGCTGACGGCTCCGCCGGGGCTGGGGCGCTGCCCTCCTGCAAAATGCCCAAATATAGGAATTTCACCCCGTTTCGGGAGCCGCCGCTTGGCTTCGCAGCCCGGTCCCGTAGGGGGGGTGTCCCCCAGGGTCCTCCCTGCACCCCGAATCCAGCCCTGGCACCTCGGTCCCATCCTGGGAACCGTGCGTGGGCCTGGGGGGAGCCCCCGGCCCGTCTCCGGGTGACCCTGGGGGTTTGGGGTGTCCATGTGTCTCCAGGGTGCCCAGCTGTGCGTGTCCAGCAGCCCTGTTTGGGAGGTTCTGGGTGGTCCCAGGGTCGAGGTGTCTGGGTGGTCCCAGGGCGCCCAGTTTGGGGTGGCCGCATGGTTGGGGCTGTGGGTGCTGGGAGAGGGGTCCCCCAGGGTGCCGCACCCTCCCGAGGCAGGGGAAGCGCTGGGTGAGCTTTATTGCTGATGCAGTGGCCGTACAAACCGCGAAGGCGTGGGGGGTGGGTGGGCACCAAAACCCGCTGTGGGGGTGCAGGCAGCACCCCTGCCCGGCCCCACGCCCGCGGGGGGAGCTGTGGACAGGTCTGCTGGTGGCACTGGTCCCCCTCGCTCCACCAGCTGTCCTGTTTCCCCACTACCCCGTTCCCTTTCTCTTCCCTTCTCTGAGCCCCCCGATTCCTCCTGACGTGGAGCTGGTGCCCCACCGCTGCACCCTGGAACATTCCCGGGGACCCCGGCCATGGCCTGGCTGTCCCCTGCCCCTCTGAAAAGCCAGGCTGGGGCGACACCTCTGCTGGCCCCAGGCTGGGCCACCTCGGGGGCCCCGTAGGCAAGCCAGGATGGAGGGTGCCAAGACCCCTCCACTGGCCTCAGCGTCGCCGGGCAAAGCTGGGACGCGGTGCCGGAGAAGAGTGAGCTTGAAGGCGTCACAACCGTAAAAATAATAAATACGTTATCTTCCTCCAGGGCCATGGTGGCCCTTCGTCCGTCCATCTGTCCCCGAGAGATCGCTGCTCCTCGGCCTCGGTCACTGCAGGCTCCCAAAGGGCTGATCATGGCAACAGTCACGAGGAAGGCGAGTGTCCTGGGCTCCGGCACGCCAGGCGCGGGGGGACAACCGCCCCGCTCCCTACTGCAGCAGCTTCGGTACCTCCACCTGCCGGAGAGGACACCCCGTTTACTGGGAGGAGCAGGGAGAGAGCTGGAGTGGGCTGGGGGCCCTGAGCAGACCTGCTGTGGTGGAGCTGGGCCCCTCTCACAGTTCTGGTCGGTGCTCCATGGGACATCTGGACTGGGGAAGTGACGGTCCCTCTGTGCTGGGGGCACTGGTGAGGCTGCCTCTCGAACCCTGGGTTCAGTTTTGTCCCCTCACTCCCAGAAGAACATTGAGGGGCTGGAGTGTGTCCAGAGAAGGGCAGCGAAGCTGGAGCAGGGTCTGGAGCACAATGTGCTGAGGAGCAGCTGAGGGATCTGGGGGGGTTGAGCCTGGAGAGAAGGAGGCTCAGGGGAGACCTTCTGGCTCTGACAACTCCCTGACAGGAGGTGGGAGCGAGGAGGGGTTCGGTCTCTTCTCCCCAGGAACAAGCGACAGGACAATAGGAACTGGCCTCCAGTTGTTGCAGGGGAGGTTGAGGTTGGCCCTGAGGAACCATTTCTGTCCCGTTGGGGTTGTGCAGGGCTGTCCCAGGCTGCCCAGGGCAGTGGTGGAGTCCCCATCCCTGGAGGGGTTTCCTAGCCGTGTGGAGGTGGTGCTGAGGGAGAGGGGTCAGTGGGGATCTGGCAGTGCTGGGGGAACGGGTGGGCTCGAGGAGCTGAAAGGGCTTTTCCAACCCGAATGATTCTGTGATTCTGTGATTCTGTGATCTCTTCCGCCTGCCCAGGCAGGTTGTCCCCACGCTCCAGCTTGTGGATCAGGGACATCACCCACCTCGGGTAAGTGAGATGTTCCAAGGCATCATGCTGGCCTCTCCAGCCACCCTGGGCTACCTCCCAGCCCCAGCCAACACAACAGCAAGAGCTTGGTCAGCTGCTGCTTGGTGACCTGCTGCCTGCTGGGACACTGGTCCTCATGGGTAGGTGTGGTTAAAGCTGTCCTCTTCCTTGTGTTCCAACCCCTGGAGCCAAACCTGACTGCTGGGATGAGGTGGAGCTGCCCACCCAGGGGCTCTGCCAAGGGATGAACCTGCCCCTGTCACAAGCTCTGCACTGGGGTTGGGACCACAGACTCCATACCCTACACCGCAGAAGGACCAGAGAAGGACAGCCCTCACCTCTCCTCTACCCAAGTGACCACAGACGTGACCTCAGATCTCAGCCCACAGACCAACCCCACAGGTGGAGCCCACCACCACCCTGCACTTGCCTTCTTGAGCTGTTTGAGGTTGCTGGAGCGAATGGCCGCCAGGAGCTGGTCCCGTGAGTTCTTCTCCTGGACTGGCAGTGCCCGGTCTCCCAATTTCCTCTGCGTGGCTGGCGACAGTGAGTTCCTCAGGTTCTCGTTGATCAGCGGTGGGGCGAGTGGAGGAGGAGGAGGTGGTGGTGCGGCGGGCGCTCCTCCTTTCTTGGGAGAACTTTTGGGGGAAGCCTTGGGGGAAGGCTGCGGCGATGGCTTGGGGGACCCCTTTGGCGGGGCTCCAGGCTTGGGCACCTCCAGGAGGTCTTTCTTCTCCCCACGCTCCTGAGCCAGTTTCTGCTCCTGGAGGCGTTTCTGCCTCTGTTTGTCCATGTTTCGGCTCAGCAGGTTGGTGACCGTCATGCGTGGTCCAGCCAGCTCGAAGTGGTAGCCCAGCTTCAGGAGCGTGGTGTTCTCCTTCAGGAGCTTGGCGATCTCCATCTCCGTCTTCCCCCCGCAGATGTGCCGCTGGTTGTGGAACCGCAGCTCCGTCAGTGTGTTGTTCTGCAGCAGCGCCCGGAAAATGGCCAGGATGCCCTTGCCCGTGATGTGGTTGGAGTCCAGGTTGATGCTTGTCAGCACCTTGTTGGACTTCAGCATGATGGCGATGGCAAAGGCCACGTGGTCGTCGGCACGGGTGTTGGCCAAGGCGAAGAGCTTGACCACGGTGTTGAACTCCAGGGCCTCAGTGAAGCGCACCAGGGTCTCGTTGTTGATGCAGTCTGAGTTGTTCACGTTCACTTCGGTGACCTCGGCGTCGTTGTTCTTCACCTTCTCAATGAGCTCATCGAAAATGCTGGAGGCTTCATCATCCTTGGCCTGATCCGAGGAGCTGCCGGTGGGGGGCTTGGAGGGGCTGCTCTCCGCTGCCCCCTTGGCCTCCTGTTTCTCCTCCGCTGCCTTCTCTGCTGCTGGCTGGGCTTTCTCCTTCTCGTCTGCCCTGGGTTTTTTCAAAGCTGGACTCTTTTCCTCTTCTTTTTTGTCTTTCTCTTTCTTATTGTCTCCTTTTGTGTCTTTTTCTGCCTGTTTCTTTAATCCCAAACTCTTCTCTTCCTCCTTTATGTCCTTCCCTGTGCCCTTCTTCAACCCTGAACCCTTTTCTTCTTCCTTTTTGTCCTTCCCTGTCTCCTTCTTTGCTGCCGAGCCCTTCCCTTCTTCCTTTTTATCCTTCTCTTCCTCCTTTTTATCCTTCCCTGAATCCTTTTTATCCTTCCCTGCATCCTTCTTTAAGGCCGAGCTCTTCTCTTCCTCCTTCTTGTCCTTCCCCATGTCCTTCTTCAACACAGAACCCTTCTCTTCCTCCTTTTTGTCTTTCCCCATCAGCTTTTTCTCCATGGCCTTGACCTTATCGTTGATCGCCTTCTCTTTGGTCTTGGGCTCCACCTCAGCTTTAACTTTTGGGTCTGTTTTCTGAACATTTTCTTCCTTTTTAGGGTCTTTCCCCAGCTTTGTCTCCCGTTTCCAGGCCAGGTCTTTGGCAGGAGCTTCCTTTCCCTTTTCACCTTCATTCTTGTCTCCCTTATTCTTCTCTCTCCCTCTGCTTTCCTAACAAGAGAGAAACACCAAGGCGTTACAGAGACAGATGCCTCCACGCTCCAGACTCTCCACCCCAGCCTCATCGTCACCAACTCTGCACCTCTGTCACCACAGGGTGGCTGGGGAAGATACACAGGAGGGTGCAGGACAGGCTGGTCTCAGGAAGGTCTTAGACTACACCTAAGAGGGATGAGCTGCCCTAAACCTGCACTTTGTGACAGAAACCTGGTGAGAGCATCATGGAGGGTCCCCAGCAGGCACAGAGAGGTGCCGTGGGGAGCGTGAGGGCCACGAACTCTGGGTCTGTGCTGTGGCAGGGGACAGGCTTGTGGCCAGGACTCTCCAGGGAGGTAAGTGACCTGCTGCAAACCACGATGTCTTAGCCCCGAACACGGGCCAGAGTCTCACCCAACTCACCCGAGTGAGTCATTCCTGCGCTGCAGCCTTTGGAAGAGGAAAATTTAACCCAGTCGAGGTCTCGGGTCCAGAGAAGGGTTCAGATGAACCACAGATGAGATTACTGAGTGTAGGCAGAGCCTGCAGGCCCCAGGAGTTACGAGGACCCGCTGCAGCGGGTCCTCAGCTTGACCACAGGGATGCTGGAGACCTGACAGCGACGCAGCAGGAGGAGGAGAAAGCACCAAGGTGAGAGGGTAGCAGAGCAAATGTCATCTTTGCCAGGACTTCAGGGGAAGGAGGAAGTAAGATGGTTCTGGGAGATGCAGCCGTGACACCTCTACGAGCCCCCTGGACCCTCTCAGGGCTAGGACAGCCCCACGGCTTCACTCGGTGCCTTGAACCCTCAAATCTGAGTCCAGGGCTGGCCTCCTCCTCTGGACGATGTCCTGGCCGTGGTGTCTGCCCCAGCTCGGGGCCCGTGGTGTCCATGCCGGGGCAGACACAGCTCTGCCTTGCCAGCGCATGGCACTTCTGGCCCTCGGGGACTGGTTTTTGTGGAAAGAACTGGCCTGACTGTGAGCGGGGCAGCCGTGGGGACTGTTTGTACCTGGCGTATAAACAGATGCCATCTGGGAGGACAGAGCTGTTTATGTAGTGATTTCTTGGCTCCTCTGCGCAGACCTAAACAAGGCAGAAGCCAGACCCTGAACAGCCAGTCCCCATGTCCCCTCGCTGCCACAAACTTCGAGGACCAGGGATGGGGCTCCAGGAGGTGCCCTGAAGCCAGCAGCCCCCTGTCCCAGGGCTTGTGGGGAGCGGGTGATGCCACCTCCTCTGGCACAGAGGTGGTGGCCCTTCTTACCGAGACGTGCCCTGTTCCCAGGGCTGGGATGGTGCAAGGATCTCAGTGACATCCTGAAGCACTTCGGTGACGGAAGAGCCACGTCTGCCCTGGAAGGAGGCTGGGCAGGAGGTGTGGCAGGGATGAGGACTCTGCTGCCTCGCTCTGTCCCCCACATCCATGCCTAATGGTGCCTTTCAAAGGTGTTTGGGGATGTCCCAGGTTGGTGGATCCTCACAGGTCCCTGTGAGAAGGGACAGTTGACCCCTGGGGCTTTGCAGCTCTTCTGCGTCCACAGGCTGTGCACTCCTTGAGTCAGAGCCAGTAACCTCATCTCCACACCAGCTGCTCCAAACCCCTTCTCCTTCCCATCCTGAGCTCAGACAAGTTGACAGTGGAGAGCTCTGAGTCTCTCCTAAGCTCCCTGGGCCACCCAAGACCAAGCAGAGCAAAGGCTTTGGCCAGGAATGAGCAGATCTTGGAGAAAGGGAGGAAAACCCTGGAGTGAAGGACCTGCAACATCTCCCATGCTCAGAGAGGGCCATGGATTTCTCCAAGGAAGGTGAAACTACAACAAAATAAGATGCGTAGGACATCCCTGCTTAGCAAAGCTGCTGTTGTCACGTCGTTAGGGCTGTTCTCATTAAAGTGTCCATCCATGGATGCGTGGCCACATGCATGGAGGTTGTGTCCAGCAAATTTGGGATGTGCTGGAAGGATCCTGTCAGGGAGCTGTGAGTTACTGCAGGAAGTGCTGGCTGGTGGCAAGGGCTAAGAGGTGTTCGGGCTGTTTAACACAGAGCTGCCTCAACCATGACACCCCTGTCCCCGCTGCGGAAGGCCCTCTGCAAGAGCAGTGGCAGAAGGGGAGGAACCAGGAGAAAAAAATTCCAGGCAAGGAATGAGGTCCATGTTTCTAAACGCAGGGGTCGCTCTTCCCCATCTGCCGCTGCCTGCACGAGACTCTCCACCCCTTGGTGGAGATTGGGGACACCTCTAAAGCCAGGTCAGAAGCTGCTCTTGGCTCTGCCTGAGGCCAGGCGTGTGCCCAGGAGGGAGCGTTCCTTCCTCCTGCCTTTGGTCCCATCCCGGGGCTCTTGGTGTGTCCCACCCCCTTGGCTCCACTGCAGGTGTCAGCCCCGGGTGGTGACATCGACCCAAGCTTTGCTCACTGGAGTCCTCACCTCCGGGCTGGAAATGAAGCACATCGCTCCAGATCGTGGAGCTCGCCGGAGGAACTGCATGTCAGGATGATGAGGAAGAGGAGAGAGAAAAGCATCTTCCTCCTGCTCTTGAAGCCCTGGCTGTCCCCACTGCCACCAGCACACCTTCTCCTGCAGCCCAGGCCACCACCCAGGCCGTCCCCATCCGCAGCGGCCAGCGCCAGCCCTGCACCCTCTCCATTGCCATCTTGAGCCTTGCCTGCTCACTCCTCTCTGCCACGCTGACATGTTTACCTTGGATACCTAGACACCCGTGCCGCTGCACCCCCTCCTGTGTCGTTCCCTCTGCCGTGAGCGCGATTATTAGGGGAATATTTTTACACAGCGTGTCAGACCTTTAAAAATAAGCCTAATGAAAACAGCCTGGTACTCAGCTGATTAATCACCAGTGTTTTGATGAACTGAAATGCCTTCCCCGTTTCCTCTAAATAGACTAAAATGAGCATTGCCGTTCCTTGTTAGCATTTGTAACCCTCAAACCCACTCAGATGTTTCCTTAAAAGGCAAAGGAGACTGGGAACTTCTTGCCTGGAATCCGACCGTCTGCAGCACCGCTCCCTACGCTGAACGAGGGATGGGGCTGGCGACGGAGCAGCCGGCCGAGCTGGGGACGGGTGGGAGTGGAGCAGAGGGGCTGCCGAGATCTGCTGCGGGTGGTGGGGATGTGACGGTGGAGCGAGGTTCTCGCCTCCTGCCCTGAAAGCCCCGCAGCTCATTTTGGGGTAAAAAATGGCTGTTTGGGTGGTAGGTATGAGAGCTGGTGAATGCGACCTGGTCACTCTGCCATGCCCGCACGCAGGTTTCTAAGGGAAAGGGAGGAGAGGAAAGGATGGGCTACCCAGGGACTCACAAAACCTGCAGCCGAGCTACAGGGAAGGGGCACTCTGTGGCCTGACTGCTGCCGTTTTGTCAGGCCCTGGCAGAGGGGACATATGGAAATGCATTTGTGGAAGAAATGTTTTGTCTTTGGAAGGGGCCAGCTTTCACCAGCCCGCAGTTATTTTCAGAGGTACGTCCTGGGAAGAGTCCCTCGCGGCCCCGACAGACCAGGCTGGACATAGTGACCCACAGGCTTGGCTCAGCTCAAGAACAACCTGTCAGGGTGGGAGCCTTGGGGGATCCACGTTGGCTCCATCTGGGTTCAAGGAGGGCTTGGCTGAAAGGGGGAAGCCAGGAGAGTCCAGGATGGCTCCTCCATGAGGGCACATGGCACAGCTGGAAAACACGGGGTTAGCTCCAATGTGGCTGATGGCTCCAGCTGCTGCTGGCTGCTGGTGGCCACGAGGACTTTGCACGCAGCCGAGAAGGGGATCACGGTCCTAGGGGTATGTCCATTCTTGAGGGGAAGACATGGAGCAAAGAGAGTGGCAAGTGTTGGTGCCTTCAGAAACTGCCCAGGCATAGAAATGGCACCTCTTTAGCCACGTCAGCTGAGCTGCTCAAGTCTTGTGCCTACACTCTTGCCAGCGCCAAGGAGTTCTCACCACTTGTAAACAACCTGCCCGATGCCAGAGCACAGCTCTCCTAACCAAGACACGAATGTCTGCAGAAGGACAACTGGACCAGCAGAACTTAATTAATCCAGGAATGATTTCAACCCCACGGGGTAATTTCTGCACATACGCTGGAGCCCACCAGAGCCCATGGGTCTTCTCCTTGCGACTCACCGTCTCCTTCCTCTCCAGCAACCCCACCGGGGTGCTGGCTGCCTGGCACGTGGCTTTTGCCACCATCAGAGACTCTCCACCCAGAGCTGTGCTCCTTGCAAAGCAACCTGAAACCTTCCAGAGCTGCTGGGCTGGGGGATAAAGTCCAGGCTGAGAGACTGTCCCTTTCTCCTGGCCTCTGCTGGGACAATAAAGTCCTTCTGCACCCCACAGGACATTTTCCAGTTCATCTCTTGGCAGGGCATGGCTTAAGTAACAAGTACCCACCAAGCAAAGCTCCATTGGTCCCACGTGAATCCCGAGTGACAGAGGGGCTTTTGGAGATGGGAGAACAGGGAAGCGGAAGCCCCAGGGACAAGGAGAGACCTCTGAGGGACAGAGAGACAGCTCACCAAAAACTGGGGGTCAGCTGGGGGTCCTTGGACCAGGCTGGCAAGGGAAGGATCTGGGTTTGGTTATTTGAAGTAGAGGGGTTGGGTACAATTACGGATTCATAACTAACGAGCCAATCTGGTATGACTGCCTGAGGGGTTTCAGTCTGTCCTACACATGCTGCCAAGTCCTACAAAGGTCTCCAGAGCCACCACAAGACTCTGAGATCAAACCCACAGCTCTAACTTTGGGCATCAGCACCATCCTCTGGAGACACCCACCTAGATTTGTGGGCTCTAAAGGATCCCAAATATCCCCCCGTCCTGCCCAGCTATCCCAGACCCCAGCGGGGCCGAGGAGGCCTGAGAGCTCCCAGGGGACAGGGATATCCCCTGAGATTGTCCCACTGCATGGAGAAGTCCCTTGAGGTGGCCAGTGGGCAAAGGCAGGTTGTTCTGCTCTTGACATTCCTGGGTATTTGGATACCCGTTGTCATTACGTGGCATGTGAGAGGGTTGCTGGAGCCAAGCTAAACCACCACAAACTGGCCAAGCTGTTCCTTTCCTCCATTCCTCGGCCAGTTTTGAGTCACTCAGGGACAACTCAGAGCCAAGGACATTCTTAGAAAAAATGCTGCGTCCTTGGCCAAGTCCTGAGAGCTGCTAAACCTGCCTTGCCAGAGGCCACCGGAGGAAGCAGGATGGTGAGGCTTCTGCTGACCCTGCTTGCCCAGGACAGCCGAGTCCAGGTCCATGCGGTGCCCACCCCCTCACAAGAGGATCTGGCCTTGCTCTACCTGCCGCAGTGCCAGGGCAGCTCTTCTGGTCCTTGGCTGAGAGCAAACATCACAGGCTGGTGTCAGACACCCTGGTCGCACCCCCCGTAGAGCTCTGGCCCCCATAGGCTCCCTGGTAGGACCATTCCCAGGCAGGAAAGAGTTTCTCTCTTGGCATGTTTGGATTCTTTTGGCATGAAGCAAGGGTGAAAGGACCTTGGCTCCCATCACGGGGACACACGCAGACCCCGCGTGACCCCCCCACCATGCTCTGCGTGCTAAAGCCCAGAGCGACATAAACAACTTCTTGCCCCGTCCTGCCTCAGCTCTTACTCTGATATTTTAAACAGGAACTCAGTTATTCCCCTTCCCTTCTGCTCAGACCTTTCTGACCCCAAATATCACTGTCCCTTTGCACTTCCCGGGCCAATGTTTTCAAAAACATCTTCTCCCCGTGCCGCAGAGCTGTTCTCCAGAGACGGGACAGCTTCTGGCCTGACTTTTGTCTTGCTTTGCCTCCATCGCCAAGTTAAGGCCGATAATGAAGGTTCCAACTGGGTTTCCTTTAATAGAATAGCTCCAGCCATTCCACAGTGCCACCAGCCGATTCCCAGAAAGCCCTTAGAGCCACTGGATCCTCTGCAAATGGAAACTTTTGCTTCTCTGACAGAATCTGTTAGAAGTCGGGGCGTTTCTCTTCTATCCATTGTATTCCCAGTCCCTTCTCCTGGTGCTGCCATGGTTGAACTGGACACTTCTGAGATGAGTGAGACCTTTTCTCTGATTGCTTCCTCTTCGGCCAAGGTTGCAAAGGACAGTGAACATCAGCCAGTCACACCACACCACCTCAAGGCTGGATTTCTGCCTGGCACACAGGGCCAACCTGACCCGGAATGGTGCCAGGGATGGGGCTTCTCCCACATCTCCGGGAAACCTGGGCCAGGGTCTCACCATCCTCAGCAGAAACAATTTCTCCTTCTCTCTGGTCTGAATCTCCCTCTGTCAGTTGAACCATCAGCCCTTGTCCTGTCCCAACAGCCCCTGCTGAACAGTCCCCCCTCCCCCCCCAACTTTCTTGGAGGCCCCTTGAAGCGCTGACAGGCTGCACTAAGGTCTCCCCGCAGCCTTCTCTGCTCCAGGCTGAACCCCCCCAGCTCTCTCCCCTCTCCTCCCAGCAGAGGGGTTCCACCCTCGGTGCATTGCTGGGGCTCCTCTGGCCCTGCTCCAGCAGCTCCATGTCTCTGCTGGGCTGAGGAGCCCAGAGCCAGACCCAGCCCTGCAGGGGGGTCTCCCCCGAGCGCAGTGGAGGGGCAGGATCCCCTCCCTCCACCTGCTGCCCACGCTGCTGGGGATGAGCCCAGCACATGGGTGTAAATCCTGACCCAAATACCGTCTCTCAGCCTTCCACACCTTGACTTCGAACCGCGTGCCCTGACACTTCCTCCCCTGCAGAGCGAGATCCTCTCGCTCCATCATGCTGTGATTCCCACCACGGCAAAGGGGGTGGGTGTGAGTGACACCACCGGCTAATCCCAGCGTCCTGCTGGGATCTGAGTCACCCAGACCATTTTAGCAGGCAAATGACATCACAACGCTGTGACAGAAAGCGATACGACAAGGATCCCGGCTCTTTTCCTCCTCCGTGCGTCTATTTATCAGCTCAACATGAGCAGGTAATAAACCTCCTGGGCAGCTCGGCCCATATAAGCTGAAACACTCGCAGCAACTCCACAGATTCATCTGCATCCCGGTTGTGGTTTGTGTAAATACAGATCTCAGCTTCTTACTCTTGGGTTTTTTTCAGACTGACTAAAAATTCAGCTTTTTCTCCTGCTCGTGCCCTTATACGGACCCAGACATTTGTCTTCAGCATGAGCAACGAGTCGCTGGGAACGCTTCCTGCTGCCCCTCGCCCTGGTCACAGCAAAACAAGGATCCTGCCACTGTTTCCCAACAGCTTCCCCAAACCACCGATGACCTGGCTGTGAGGTTCCTTCTCACCCTCTTTGCTCAGAAAGGTGGTTCAAACCTGGTCGTGTTGCCACCTCACTCGCTTCAGCAGTTCCCTCCTCTGCAGATCCCTCCGTGACCCGTCACGGGATTGTTCCTGCCTCTTGGTTCACTTGGAGGTCTGTTCTATCGCCTGCTGCTGGCTGACAGCGCTTGCTTTTCATCCTCAGCCTTCTCATTATGGGGCTGGTACGTTTTCAGAGATGAAGAATGAACTATCCGAGCACAGACAAGGGCAGTTTTCAGTTCTCAGCAATGAAAGGGGACCGATTTCTCTCTCGTTATGTCTTTACTGGCTGCAGTAAGGAGCCATGAGCTCTTAGAACTCATCTCTGCATTGAACTACTTGTGGATATTAGTTTAAGTTTGGCTCCCGTCATACCTGGGCCTCCAAGGTGGCCTCATCGAGCGCATCCGAAGACAGGCATTGCCCCATGGCCCCACTGTTGACCTTGGGGTGAACTACTCACTAGCAATACAAAATGCAGATTAATTAATTAATGCATCATCGAGATGTGAATCTGGCTCCCCAGTGTGGAG
This sequence comes from Bucorvus abyssinicus, assembly GCA_009769605.1. NCBI lineage: Eukaryota > Metazoa > Chordata > Aves > Bucerotiformes > Bucorvidae > Bucorvus > Bucorvus abyssinicus. The sequence goes on from CM020055.1 coordinate 4,662,482, forward strand.
AAGTTAGGGCGAAGCTCGCGTCTATTTTGGGCTGTTTATAAACTGCTTCCTAGTTACCCAAGTTTGCCCTTTTCATCGCTAAGAAGTCGTGTTATTATGTAGTTGCCGTCTCTCTAAATATACCCACTCCACCCAGTATTGAGCAGGGAATGGGGGTGCCTGGAGCCGGTCCAAGAACAGAGCAGTGACTGCAAGAAGGAGATGGGCAGAAACGGAACCTTTCTGTTTAAACCGCTTTATTTTGCACTTTGGAGAAGTTCCTGCGCTTCCCATCTCACAGACACCGGACCAGCGGAGCCAGACTGGGAAACCCCTAATATCTTCCATCCTCAGCGCCTTCGTGCCGGGCAGCTACAGACCTACAAACTCACTGTAGTTCAAGGACAAGGATCCAACCTCCTGTCCCTCCCTCCTGAAGAGGCATCGAAGACGCAGGATAACATTTTCCAGATGTTTGGAGGGCTGGTCCCAGTGGAAGGACCTCCTGTTCCTTCCCTGCCCTCACACCCACGCTTCCCTCCCACGCTCACGAGTCTGCTTCTCGCTCACAAAGGTTTTGCTCGAGGTGTCTAGTCAGGGATGCCGGGTGCTGCGTGAGGTGGTGATGCACAACACTGGGAGCAGTTGAGGGAGGAGGGCAGGGATGGATGTGGACGGGGTGACGGCTGCAGCGTGAAATCCACTAACACTGGAGAGGGATCTGTCAGCAGAGGCTTCAGTGCTCTCAGCAGCTGGGTGAGAGCTCAGGAGCTGCCTGGGAGGCTTTGCACGGCTCCGTGTTCTCACTCCAGCCTGCAGCAAAACACAGTCTTGGGGCTTCCTTGGACTGACAGAACCATCAGCTTCCTGGGCTGGATTCTGCAATTCTTCTGTGGTTCAGGGATCCCATCCCATCCCATCCTGTCCCATCCCGTCCTGTCCTGTCCTGCCCCACCTCACCCCACCCCATCCTCGTGCCCCATGGTGGAGCAAAGGACCTACTCCCTCCTGGCACGGGCTGACCTGCCAGTGCCACAAGCTGGCATTTTCGAGGTGCTAATCCCAGGTCCTAACAATGCCAAGGAGGAAGGGGTGGAGGATATTTTTTTCTTGGCCTCCAGGGATTGAAATAGAAGAAGAAAGTCAGTTCTGCCCTATCCAGTTACTGCAACACAATCTAACTGGGCCGGTTCCACCGACAAATTTGACCGACAGCCAAGTCGCTTTGTCTTCCGTGGCCCAGAGCTCCTGAGGTTCAAAGGGAAGCACCACCAGTGCTTTCCTCAGGACCTCCAGTCACTGCCCTCCCCACCAGCCAGAGCTGGACACCCTCTCCCGGGTGCTTCTCCTGCCTGCACCATCCCTCGCCACCACCCGAGTCCTCTCCCGCCGCACACAGACGCACAAACACACTCTCAGGCATCTCCCAAACAATGTAGTGTTTAACTGGGCAATTTCCCAGCTCTCTTTTCCCAAAAAACCACCAACTTCCCTTTCTTCTGATCATGGACACTTCGCTGTTCCAACTCCCAATCGACTCCTCATCTTCCCATGGTTAAAACAAACCAGCATCACTAGTGAGGCCGAACACCAGAGTCCCCCCTGCCTCAAAATGCAGCTTTTCCAGTGACAGCTCTCAGTTCTGGCTGCAAACCAGTGCAAAACCCTGTGGCCTCACTGGGATAACTGGTCCTACCTAACAGCACTGCCCGTTCCAGCCAGGTTTGTCCTGCAGCACCTGCAGTTCCCCACCATGGGCTGATTTTCCACTGGGAAAATAAACCCAGTGCTCTGGTGGCGAGAGGCACAGAGCTCTGTGTCCTCCAGCCCACAGAGCTCTGTGTCCCCCAGGCCATGAAGCTCTGTGTCCCCCAGCCCACAGAACCTGCTGTCCCCCAGCCCACAGGACCTGCTGTCCCCCAGCCCACGCCAGACGCCACATATAGAAGGTGAAGGCTGCAAGTGCCTTGTGCTCAGGGCCAGAGAAGCTTGGAGAGGGGTGGGGGGAACTATTTAACTCCTTGCTCAGGTCTCCAAAACAAACCTTCATTTATTTCTCCTATAGCTGCAATTTGCATCTTTTTCTCCCTGTTTTCTCCCAGGCCTCATCCAGGAGAGGATCCTCCTGTAACAAACTCCGTTCACATCTACAAAGAGCAACTTCCAATTGCTCACGGACTAGTGACAGCTCGATCACCCAGCTGGGAGCTCCAGGGTGCTGCTGGGTGACCTGGAAGAGGTGACGATCCATGCCAGAGCTCATTCCGAGGAGGATCCACATAAGCCTCTGCTCTGCTTACGCTGCTGATACTCCTCAGTCCTGCCCCGTCACGGCAGATGCAAATCCAGCCTGTGACATGAAATCTGCCCGGGAGCACACAGATAAATAGCTGAAGAGTCTCCTTCCTTCACTGTCTGGCTCAGCCTGCCGTGAAAAATGAGGGAAACCAAATGCTTCCCAGCCTCCCACGCACAAAGCACATACCAAGAGCAGAGGTTAATAAATGTTACCGAGAAGTGGGATCAGCTCCCACTAAGGCAAGGCACAGAAAGAGGAGAGGGGCTGGCACGAAGCTCTCTAGCTCAAAGCAAACTATGTGAGGATTTGCCGGGTGAAGAAAGGGAGATAAATGTCTCCAAATCAAAATAAAAAAATGAATTTAAACTGAGCAATAAACACGAAACAAACAGCTTGGGGCAAAACCTGGGGTGATTTCCACAGTGCAGCAAACTTCTGTTAATCCACAGGAACTAGAGGCTGTTTAAACTAGTGGAAGGGAAAGGACCGACAGTTCTGGAGCTCTCCAAAGGAAAAGAACAGGGGAAAAATAAACGCAGCCTGCAGGATCGCTGTCACTGCGCCTCCGGCTGCCTTCTGGGAGCACCATCTCTGCTCCCAGCCCTGCCAAAGGATGTTCGAGCCGAGGCAGAGAGAAAATCCCTGGCACTGGCGCCAGTTTTGCCTTTGCGGGTACCACCGGGATTTCACGAAATACGCCATTCCCTCCCGGGGCAGCTCCCTGCCTCGCTCCTCCAGTCTCTCCACGATTCCTCCTGGGCCAGCACAGCACCGGTGCTGGGGCCCGTGTTCTCCAGCTCATGCCCCTGCGCTTCTGACAGAACCAGCTCAAGCACGGGGAGATGGGACTTACGTCTACGGAGTGTTCCCTCTGGATGCGTTTCCTGCTCTCCTTTTCGCAGTGGTTGAGCGTTGTGTCGCAGTTTTGTGGGCCAGGAGGGGAATTTTCCGTTTGGTTTTTCTGACTGAGCTCCAGAGGGATGCTGCCATCCGGCTCCACCACATCCAGCTCCTTTTCCAGCTCTTCCATCTCCTCTGGAGACAGAGTCGACAACAAACTGTCGATATCCGGATCTTCGCTGACTTGTCGCCGATATTTGGCCACTTTGGACATCTTGGCTCGCTGGCGAGACACGGTGGCGGTTGTGTGTGGTACCCAAGGAAGGAGAAAAAACCAAGAAGCCGAAGCTCCGACCCTGCTTCCCCCAGCGGCAGCAGGTGCTGAAGTGTTAAATCTCAGCAGCTCTCGATCACTGCAGCCCAGGATATAGTGGTTATAAAGAGGGGACACCCCTCGGTCCAAGAGTTGGCCAATAACAGGGTCCAGCTGCGGTTCGGGTGCTGGGAAGCCAATGGAGCCCAGCGGGAGGCGGGGAATGGTGCTATCAGAGGAGCCTGAAACCCGAGGACATTCCAGGGAACCGTGCGGAGCTGCATGACCAAATTTAGTGCGGAGCATTTCGCCTTTTAAAGGCAATGGGCCAACCTTGTGAGAAAACACACAAAAATGCACAAGCTGGCAGGCTGGGAACGGGGTGGGGGGGGTGGGGAGGCAGAGCCCTACATGCGCCCCTTGGTGCTGGAGGGCTACTAAAGAGGCCAGCGTGGCTCCGAAGACATGGGGCGTCTCCTCCGTTACGGGAGGGGAGAGTTTCTGCTGTGACGGTGACAGCTCTTGGCTGAGATCGGCCATAAAGCTCCCACCCCAGGGAACGTTTTCAGCTTTATCCCACCGCTCTGCAGCATCTGTACGGTTCGCCGCAGCGTGCAGCCCTCTGGGGAAGAACTGGTGATGCTGCTGGTGCAGACTGGTTGTTTCACGAAGGATAAGCCCAGCACAGCACCTTCAAAGTGGGGAGGAAGCAGTGAGCGCCAGCCCAACCAGGCGCCTGCTCCTTGCTCGGACACGTCTGAGCCCAGCACTGTCCCTGGGTCGTTTTATCTGCGTCCTGGCCTCTGCAGGGGGGTTCTGCAGCTGCTCTTCACCACAACACCCCCACTGCCCCTCACCGAGCCCCACAGACACCCCTCCTGCTGCACAGACTAAATCCCCGAGTCTCTCTGGCTTCTGGTTCAGGCAGTGACCCAAGCCTGGGCTTGGGATGGAGGCACCGACTTTCCATCACCCTCATCCACAGGGAAGCTTATCGGCACCTGCACAATATCCCAGGGGCAGACAGGCTCCTCTCTGTGGGTTTCCCAGCAGCTCTACCCCATGCAAAGCATTTTGTACCCATTCATTACACTGCCAGCTTCACTCTTTTTTCATCCTTTATCATCCTCCCAAACAAGCAGCTCTTGGTCTCCTCTAAAATAATCTCTCATAAGATTTTCCTCGTCAGCCCAATCACCTTCTCTGCCCGTCGCCCCGGCTCAGGCCCTATCCTGAACACAGGCTCTGGGTCCTCCAGGTCTCTCGATGCCTCATGGTACCAACTAGACCTTCCTTCTCTCGACGGGAAATGCACACTCCTGTCGCATTTGAGGATTTCGTGTATCTCCAGCCTCGCAGCGCCCAGCTCCTGCTCATAACCCTCCTGTGATTCACCAGCACGGCTGAGAATTTTTCCCAGATTGTAGAAGAAACTGGTGGGTGTTGTTTCCAAGTTCACAACCTTAAACTTCTTCCCTCAGCCCACGGCTGCAACAGCACCGAGGGCAGCAGAAGCCAGGGTGAACTTAACGTATTGGTGCCAGTTTGGTGCCTTCTTCACCCGTGGAAGCCAAATGAGTGTCTTGCTTGTCCCGTGTCACTGCAGCCCTGGACCTCTCCAATGTGCTGTCTGGCCACTTCTCAGGATATGCCATTCAAAAATTCTTAACACTGTGTTTCCTGGAAGAGAAATTTGAGTTAACGGAGTCTGGGGGTGGAAAAAATGGCCAAACGTCTGGTATTTGTACATAGTGTCACTGTGCTCAGTCACCAAGTGCTTATAACAGGCCAGCAACAAACTGGGAGCTCGGTTCCCAACTGGGGAGGGCAGAAAAAAAAGGCAGCGAGGACTCAGAGCTACGTGTCCTCCTCTTCCAGGCACGATCCAAGCGTTCCTGGGCGTGCCAGCCCTGGCTCCAGTCATGGGGGATGTGGACAGCCCCAGGGACAATCTGCAACAGAGGAAGAACCTTTCCACTGGTGAGCAAAACCTCGAATTGTCTGTCTGTCTGCCTGTCTGTCTGTCTCTGTCTGTCTTTCCTTCACAACTCTTTCCTGTGTTGTAAATGGGTTTTTAACAGAATAAAATCACAACTGTCACCTTGATACAGCCTCGATTTTGTTGTTCCGGAGTCTTGGCTCCTGTGACGAGAAGCACCAGACACCGAATTCCCAGAGAAACTGTAAACAAGATCTGGGAGGCTCCAAGTTTCTCCTGAAGTATCTCACACCCTTCCCTGACCCCAGAGCCCGCGTCTGCGTGGCTCGCCCCCGCTGCGCTGCAGAGCTGGCGGTGCAGAGGCAACGCAGAGTCAGTTTTGTGGAGGAATATTCCTTGGTTAGCAGAAAAGCCAGGAGAGAAGCAGCGGCCACCCGAAACTTGCTGTGGTTTGTAGTGGATGGTCATACTGCCGTCTCTCTTTAAACAGGGATATAGCGCAGCTCTGACTGCACCATGATCCACAGAGCTCTTGGTGCCATAAGAAAGAAAACACTGAAAGAAAAACTAGTGTTTTCACCCCAGAATATGAGGAGTTCTGGATACGTCTGCACTGGCTGCTCCTTCAAGGGCCACCAGCAACTGGGACACGTGTGGGGACTCTTGGGCCTTGCTCCACAGCTGGGTCCAGCCACCATGGGCTGGACACTGACCCTTTGAAGCTGTGTCGGTCAGGAGAGCATGGTGCAGCACGTAGAATCACGGAATTGTTTGGGTTGGAAAAGCCCTTTCAGCTACTCGAGCCCACCCACTCCCCCAGCACTGCCAGGTCCCCACTGACCCCTGTCCCTCAGCACCACCTCAACACCGTACGGCGTGGTTTGGCGCGGAGGAGCTCCCAGCAGCTCAGAATCTCCATCAGTCTCTGCCTTTATCAGGATCCCCATCTCCATAGCAACTGAGCACCTCGGAGGCACTAATGAGTATTTCTGTACAACACCCTCTGAAACACAGCAGCAGGATTAGCCGCATCTTAACGACAGGAGCTCTGACAGCGTCACATGGAGTAGCTTTTCCAGACTCATGTACAGGGTTGCTGGCAGATCTGGGAATGCCTTCCGTGCCCCCACCTCTTGTGCCACCTCCTAGGACCAACGTCCTTTATTTTTTGCTGTTAGCTGATACAGGACGGATGGAAATTGCCTGGGCTCCTCTACCCTGTCTTATTTCCCTTACCTCCAGAGCCTGCAGGAGAAAAGGTCAAACTGGCTGAGCTTTCTTTTCATTTATAAGATGTTCCTTGAGAAAGCAGGTGACATCTCCTTGCCCGGCTGTGACAGGCGGCTGCTCTGGAACATGGTCCCACAGCCAGTGAGAGAAACCGCTTCACCCTCAAACCCAACCGCAACCTCACCCCAAACCTCGATCTGCAAAACACCTCCTCACACGAGAGCGAGGGAAGAGTGGAGAAGACATTATAAACTGGGAAAGGAACTGGCTTCTGGCAGGAGGGAAGTTCAGGAAAGCCCAGAGAGCCCTTGAGCACTTTCCACCACCTGCTCGGGGGTGCGCCCAGGGCTCCCAGCTGATCTACTGGAGGTCCCTCTGGTGACTCTGGCCACTGCAGCTCAAGCACCACAAGGGCTCTGCAGGGAGTTTCATGGACTCTCCCACAGCTTGTGAAAGGGATGAGCAGAATCACCCTTCGGCCTGATGTGATCACCCTGCCACTCATCAGGGGAAAGGACACCCGAAGAAAGGGGGGACCAGTGTAAGACCAGTCACAGCAGTCACAGAGGACACCAGGTCTTGCTCCCACGGTGGACCAGCCTCAGCGGCTGGGATGAAGCTGGGATTTTCCGCTCTTCCCATCTCTCCTCCTTGGTCAAAGCAGAAGCCACAATACCATCTCCTGGTGATCTCCATTACTGCATGGCCCCAGCTCCATCCCCACCGCCGCGCTCACACCACTGCTCGGAGTCCTTCAAAGCCTTCAAAACCAGCAAATTAAAGCAGGGGGAGGATTCCAGCTCCTTTCCACTGCTTCAGTCTGTGATTTATTAGAGCAATTAAGTGTCTCGGCGCACGATCCGCAACGCCCGCTGCGACCGAATGATTTACCGCCCTGACAAGAGAGCACAGTGCGTAAGGTTCAATTGAGAGCGTGAAAAGAAGAAGTGATTTATAACTTCGAGTGCTTGCAAACATGTGGGGAAAGGCTGCAGGGGCTTTGCGGGCTGCCCTGGCACCTGCTGCCAGCACAGAGACAAATTCCTGGGGTTTCAGCTCGGCCTCCATGGAGAACTGCCCTCTTGCAGGCACCATCTCGAGGGGGACCTCAAAGCCCAGCTCTCACCCACGCACACAGGAGCATCCCTTGATGCCATCAGCAAGGTGGGCTCTGCTCCCGAGCGTCTCCATGGCTCCAGTGGGATGGACGCCCTCGGCACAGGCATGTCACCCTGCACCGACCTCTCCATCTGCCTCCAGCTCAGGTGCTGCTAGGCTTGTTCTCCACTTCCACTGCCAGGGTGGCCACAGCGTTTTCTGTCGGGATGAATTTCCAGGCAGAGCCCCTGGCTCTGGGGCTGCTCCTGCTTTTGGTGCAGGCTCTGCTGTGAGGGCTAAACAAAAGCTGGTTTGTGTTTCAGGCCTTTGTCAGAGGGCTGTGACCTGGGCCTCGTCCTAACACACAGAGATATAATGTGCTTTTTTCTGAATTGGGGTCTCTCCTCAGCACCCGACCCGCACCCACAGCCAGCCTGTGAGCGCAGCCCCGTCTAAGCGCACTCTCCCCTTCCCCAGGGAAACACAATGACGGCTGTGCCTGAGGAGGACATGAGCGGGGCTGGCCAGCGTAGACGATAAAGCAGACCCAGCAGTATCAGCACAGGCTGGGGATAGAGAGCAGCCCTGGGAGAAGAACTTGGGGGTGCTGGTGGGTGAAAAGCTGCACAGAAGCCGGCAACGTGTGCTCCCAGCCCAGAAGCACCCTGTCTGCTGGGCTCATCCCCAGCACCGTGGGCAGCAGGTGGAAGGAGGGGATCCTGCCCCTCCACTGCGCTCGGGGGAGACCCCCCTGCAGGGCTGGGTCTGGCTCTGGGCTCCTCAGCCCAGCAGAGACACGGAACTGCTGGAGCAGGGCCAGAGGAGCCCCAGCAATGCACCGAGGGTGGAACCCCTCTGCTGGGAGGAGAGGGGAGAGAGCTGGGGGGGTTCAGCCTGGAGCAGAGAAGGCTGCGGGGAGACCTTAGTGCAGCCTGTCAGCGCTTCAAGGGGCCTCCAAGAAAGCTGGGGGAGGGGGGACTGTTCAGCAGGGGCTGTTGGGACAGGACAAGGGCTGATGGTTCAACTGACAGAGGGAGATTCAGACCAGAGAGAAAGAGGAAATTGTTTCTGCTGAGGGTGGTGAGACCCTGGCCCAGGTTTCCTGGAGAGGTGGGAGAAGCCCCATCCCTGGCACCGTCCCAGGTCCGGTTGGCCCTTGGGGCTCTGAGCACCCTGCTCTGTTTGCAGATGTCCCTGCTGCCAGCAGGGGGTTGGACTGGAGAAGCTTTAAGGTCCCTTCAACCCAAACCAGCCCGTCATTCCCCCACGCTGCAGCACAGCCCCGCACACGCAGCGGCCCAGCCCCAGCCCGCTGTCGCAGCCCGTGAACGCAAATCCGGGCGCGGGCGACACAGCGTATGCGCAGATCCCGCTGCCACACCTCCCTGACCACCGTTTAGTCCCGCCCCCCTCTCTCATTGGCCGACTCGGGGGGAGGTGAGCCAATCGCGCAGCGAGAAGGTGGACGAGGGCCGTGGCGGCTGAGGCTGCCAAGATGGAGGAATACGCGCGCGAGCCCTGGTGAGCGGCTGCGGCGGAATCGGGGCCGAGGCCGGGGTTGAGGCGCGGGGAGGCCGCGGGCACCGGCTAGGTGGGACCAGCCCCGGGACAGAGACCGGCCCGGAGAGTGCCGGGGCGGGGGGAGCGGCGCGGCCGCCCCTCGTTGGCGGAGGGTGTGGGGGGGTATGTGTGACCTTGGTGGGGCCCTTCCTGAGGCGGCGGGGGGGAGGCCGGGCCGAGGGGAGCGGCCGCAGAGGCCCAGCCGGGGCTGGCGGTGGCGTGGGGCCTGGGTAGACAGAGCCCCCGCTGCTACTGAGGCCGGCGGAGCCTCCCTGAGCGGGGCCGAAGTACCGGCTTGCTGGGAAGGCCCTGCGGCTTGCGCCGCGCCTGCGCCTCAGTGGGCCGCAGCCTCCGGGCACACGCTCCTGGCTCTGGCGGCGCTTCGACACCTCAGGGTCCCCTCAGCCTCCGGTAACTCTGCCCTTCTCCTTCCCCCGGTTCCCTGAGGCAGGAGCCGGGCTGGCCTCCCGGGCAGCCTTACCGCCAAACTGCCGAATCTCATCGCGGTATCATGGACTGGTTTGGGGTTGGAGGGGACCTTAACGATCACCTAGTTCCACCCCCTGCCGTGGGCAGGGACCCCCTCCACTAGCCCGGGTGGCTCAAAGCCCTGTCTAACCTGGCCTTGAGCTCTTCCAGGGCTGCAGCACCTTCAACTTGCTACAACCATCATCTAAACCCCATCACGTTTCAGCAGCGTCTTTGTAAACATTTGCAGCCACGTTGGTTGCAGCTTAAAGGTTGTTATTTGTAGTATTTGTATTTAATTGAATGCGTAGGCTCAAGATGAGGTGTGCAGTGTTCTCGTGTCTGCAAACAGAGACTGAGGCTTTTCCCAAAGCTTTGCTCTGCTGCTGCATTTTCAGTTCCTGCACGAACGTCAGCTCTGTCTTTCTACTGCACGACGTTTGGGACATCAGCAAAACAAAATATGTTTATTTATTGATTCCTGTGGGCTCCAGGTCATCTTCTCTCTTCAGTCATGTCATGCCATGAGGTTGTTTTGCTGCGCAGCTCTTGATGTTCCCACACTGTTTTGTCCTGCTTTGCTGCTGGTCACTCCATTATCTCTCTTCCCCCTGCAGTGATGTGGCGGGGATTCAGGTCCCCTGTTTGTCTGAGCGGTGTCACCTTGCTGGAAGGTAGCCTCTGACTCTGGTGGCTCATTGGCCATTAGGAGCTTGAGGGGGACAATTGGTCCCTCTGAGTGAGGCTCCTGGCTCACGGGCTGGCCCTGCTGCCCTCCAAGCAGCGCTGTACACCCCCACAGCAACCTCCAGGCGTGGATCTGAGGCGGGGGGTACCCCAGCCTCTCCGGGCAGCCCAGCGGGCACGTGGCTGCTCCTGGGCCCTGGCACGAGCGAGGTTCTGGCCTCCACTCTCCTTATCTCCAAGCAATCTCAGTTGCCATCAGGAGAAGGAATTCGACCTTATCTTGCCATGAGCGTATTGTTTCCCATCTGTGAGGCCTCATCTTGATGTCAGGGAACCAATTAACAGTAACATTACGCTTGTAGATAAGTGCCAAATTAATAATGGAACAATCCCTTTTATTCTCTTTGGCTTCTTTCCTCCACCGAGGTCAAGTGCTGCTGGCGCCGGTGTGGGGGTTTGTCTTGTCTTTCAGATCCTATGGCATCTGTCCAGGAGCTCAGAGGAGCTGACACACGGCATGGCTATGCTGGGGTCTGAGGTGTTTCTCGATTAGAAGCCTGGTGACATCTTGGAGGGTGGTTTAAAGGGCACATTAAGATCCTCAAAGGTAGCAGTTAATGAACTGGACATTTGAAGAGGGGTTTAAGGCGGAAAAAGTCTGGGAAAGGGTTCCATGAGTGGGGTCGAATTAACGAAGCTTCCATAAAGAATAGTCGTTATTTTCTAAATTGGGATTCTTTGACCTCTGGGTAAAGCAAGACCAATTTCCATTGTCTGTTTAGATCTCCAGGAAGGTCACGGTCAGCATGAAGTGATGAGATGATTTATTCATAACCAAGCAGATCAAAATCAGGGCAGGAGACGTGGGGAAGAATAAAATAACAGAAAAAACCCCTAATAAATAAGAATAAGAATAAGAATAAAGACTGAGTTGTGTTTCATCTTGGCATCCCTGAGCGCAGCGAGCTGGAGCCTTTTCCTCATCGTTAAATGTGGGAAAGAGGGGAAGTGAGATAAAACGGGGCTGGGTTATTTAATGTAGTCCAAGGTCTGACAGGAGTGTGAGATGGAAGTGTTACGGGCAGGGCAGCAAGGAGGAAGGATGGTGCGTGGTAGGCTGACGCAACCCTCCTGCTGTTTTCTGAATCGATGGCTTTGGGACCTGGATGTCGCTGGAGAGGATCCATGAGGTTGTTTGGGTGGGGATGTGGTGCCTTTGGAGCAGTCGGGCGATGCCCCAGTGCGTGAGCGAACGATGCCACGTGTGCAGACAGGAGATTTCCCGCCGTCCGGCTGCCTGCACGCTCCCGAATGCGGCTGCAGAGGCAGGGAGGGGTGGGTCAGGGAGGTGAGGAGCTGGGGAAACACGGAGAAGGAGGCGGCACGGCAGAGTCTGGAATTTTTTCTGGAAGAAATAACCCTCAAATCTGCCCTAAAGTGAAGGGTCTGATCCCTCTGTACAGCCGGTGAGCGTTGGGTGTTCTGTGAAGCAGAGGAGTGGGGCTGGATGTGCTGGGGACCCCTCTAGAACAGAGATGGGACATTCAGCCTGAAATGGGAAGGCACGTGGCTGCTCCTGTCCATGGTTTGCTGGTGTGAGCACGGCGCTGGACCCTGCAGGCTGGTTTTTGCTGGGTTTGCTGGTTATTGCCAGTGCAGGAGTTAGAACCATCTGAGCGCTCGGCTTCTGCTGTGAGATTGTGGTGTGAGATGAAAGAAATGCAATTACATCATTATTTTATCCTTTGAAATGACTGGCGGTGACCGCAGAGGGGAAAGGCAGGTTTGTGCTTGCCTGGTTGAGGAGATTGGTATAGTGGTGGAGTTACCCAGTGCTCGGGAGGTTTTGAACCCCACATTACAACCCCTCTCACTGGCAGTGGAAGTTTTTGGTGCGAGAAAGGTGCTCAATGAGCAAAAGCTGCTGCTCAGGAACATTCCTGTTGTTAGAGGTGGGAGTTGGGGCCTTCTGCACCTCTGACTACATCTGGGTTTGGTTTGAGTGAACTTCAAAGATCCACAATGCTTCCAGAAAAACCTTTTCAGTTCCACAAAAGGTTTTTAAATAACCGTAACTAACGAAAAACATGAGTAATTCAGGAAAGTGGCATTTTGCACCAGCTCTGAGCTGAGTCTCCTTGAATTTGCCACCAAATTTTTCCATAGGTCACGAACAACAAATTGAAAAGCTCTTTATGCTCCATCAGCAGCGCAGAGCTGGGATTCCATAGGAGTTTCCCACAATGGTGGAAATACACGTGGGAATCCATCGCGCTGCCTCACGTGAGGAGCTTGGGTGGCTCCATGGGTTTGATGCTCTCTGCTCTGGGGTCGGGAGGCTCTCGGCCAAGGTCTGGGGTGTTGCTTTCTAATATCACTGGCCTTTGCGGCCTGTGATGGAACTGAGGATTTTCTGCTCTGTTTTTTCGACAGTCCCTGGAGGATAGTGGATGACTGCGGAGGCGCTTTCACGATGGGAGCCATAGGAGGTGGCATCTTCCAAGCTATCAAGGGGTTCAGAAACTCCCCTGTGGTAAGTAAAACCACTGGAGAGCTCACTCAGAGCCCATCCCAGTGCATCTGGCCAGCCCGAGGAGCTTTAGTTCTCTTGCTCAAAACATGCCTTTAAATGTCCCCACTGGGCCACTCAAACCAATTTTGGACTCAAATCGTGTTAACACCTCATAGCTGTAATTAATTTTTGCGGTTTAATGGAGTGATAAATACTGAAGGAGGTGTAAATGCTGTTTCTGCCAGCTCCTGGTCACTGCTCTTGGGGGAGCTTAGAAACACATTGGCCCTGGGGCCAAATTTGCTGTAAAAATTGGCTGTAAAACTCCTCTCCTTTAACTGTTGTTTCTTTTGCAGGGCGTGAACCACCGACTGCGGGGAAGCCTGACGGCGATTAAAACACGAGCTCCGCAACTGGGAGGTGATTGATTTGGGGTCGTGGTCGCCTTGGTGGATGCCTGAGTTGGGGAATAGATCATGGTGACGCCCGTGCTGCCTTTCAGCAGGGTTTATTAGGCCGAGTGATGAGTAACTAGGGCTCTGAACTCGCTGAGGTGTGGAGGAAACATGATGGTGTTCACAGGGTGATAAACAAGGGATGAGATTTGTGAATATTTGGGTTTAATATCTTTGAACGGGCTCTGTGCAGAGCTGCCTGGGAGCCTGTGCCCTGAGCTCAGTTCCCTGAGCTAATGAGGCTTTGTTAGGGTGGAAGTTCCATTCTAATCAGCGTTTGATGGGCTTCCTGACATTAATTATAAATAATTGAGGTTATTATCTCTAGGATGTTTGTGTGTAACATGTGCGTCACCGGGTGAGCTGAGAATGTCTCTCTGGGTTGGTTTTAACCTGTTTGGTTTGGAACATACTGGCTGGTCTGCCCTCTCTGCACTGGTTCCTGCGGATGTTTTCACAGGGAGCTTTGCTGTCTGGGGAGGTCTCTTTTCCATGATCGACTGCAGCATGGTCAGAATGAGGGGGAAGGAAGACCCCTGGAATTCCATCACCAGCGGAGCCCTGACTGGAGCCATTTTAGCTGCAAGAAGTAAGAAATTGAGGAGGATTGAAAAACTTGGGTGTTTGGGGTCTCTCCAGAGCAGGAGCCTCCCCAGCTTCGCTGGGCAGCCTGGGCCAAGGCTCCCTCACCCTCACAGCAAAGAAGTTTCTCCTCATGGTCAGGTGGAACTTCCCAGGTTCCAGTTTGTGTCTGTTGTCCCTTGTCCTGTCACTGGGCACCTCTGGGCAGAATCTGGCCCATCCTCCTGACCCCCCCTTTAGCTATTGATCACACTGATGAGGTCCCTTCTCAGGCTGCTCGTCTCCAGCTGAACAGCCCCAGGGCTCTCAGCCTTTCCTTCGCACAGAGATGCTCCAGCCTCTCCTCATCCTCGCATCCTCCCCTGGACTCTCTCCAGTAGCTCCTTGTCTCTCTTGAACTGGGAGCCCAGCACTGGACCTGGGACTCCAGATGTGGCCTCACCAGGGCAGAGCAGAGGGGCAGAAGAACCTCCCTGACCTGCTGCCACACTCTTCACTTGCTCAATTGGCAGATAATCTGACGCTTTTGTCCTGTGCTCACGACAGTAAATAATTCTGCTCTCAGAGTTCCGGGGTTCCTTTGTTTCCTTTAGGAGGAGGAGGGGGGTGTTGCCCAGTAATTATCCTTTTATTGGTGATGCTAATGAGGCTTAATGGATGCAAAATGACAGCTCCTGAGTCTGCTCATAGGAGGGATTATAAGGAGAGAGCTGTAATGTGCACCAAAGACCTACAAAGCGTTGGTTTGTCTTTTTCTTTGTAGATGGGCCCGTTGCCATGGTTGGCTCCGCCGCAATGGGAGGGATTCTCCTCGCTTTGATCGAAGGAGCCGGCATCCTGCTAACGAGATTCGCCTCCACCCAGTTTCCCAACGGTGAGGAGTTGGTACCGCGAGGCGCGGGCAGGAGGGGCAGTGCTGGCAGCGAGCTGTGGCCTGTGCAGGACAGCCCCGGTGTAAACGTGATCAGGATCAGTGATACAGAGCAAACATTGCCAAGAGGGGTGGTGGTGGTTTTCAAAACTGCTGCAAGAGAGACACGGAGCTACTGGAGAGAGCCCAGCAGAGGCTAGACAAATCAACTAGAAAGTCTCGTTATCGGCTCCATTAATTTTAGAGGAGATTTATATTAATGTTTTATTTATGTTCATGTGTGAGCATGTTTCCTGCTGCTAGCAGAAAGAATCTCTCATCTTTCAGTATTTATTGTTTCCCTTTTTTCCTCCTTTGCCTTGTTTGCAGGCCCCCAGTTGACAGACGACCCCTCCCAGTTGCAGCCCACTCCTTTCAGCGACTACCGGCAATACCAGTGATGACCCTCGTTCTCCTGGTCCACGCTGTCCCCGAGCTGGCATTCCAACTGCTGGAGGATGGGCTGCGGTACGTCTCCACCCCAGGGTAGTCTCACACAAACCCGAGAGTCTCTCAGACCCGGGAGGACCTTCAGCATTTCTCGGTGCGAAGCTGCGCAGGAGAACTTGGAGCAGTTGACAAATCTATTTATTCCCCATCGATGCCGTTGCTGTAACGTTCCCAAATACACGGAGGTTTAAGACAAGGGCCAAAGGGAGTCTTGTTATCCTTTGGATACGGACTGAGAAGTCTTTGGAGTCTTCTCCGGGCCGTGGCACTGCCCATGCACAGTGAACGCAGCTGGAATTTAGCCTCTTCCTGTTGGATTTAGGGGGCTGCACATATTTCAGCCTCCAGAAGTTCATCTACACGCAGTTTCACATTCCCAAAGCGAATAGTGGTGGGAGAACGTGAAGCCGGTGAAATTTCCTCCCAGCAATAGGTATTTCGCTGCTATTCTTTGCTCCGCGCCGCCCTCACGCAGCCTGAGTTCCGTGGTCGCAGCGGAACCTGCCCCGGGCTGCAGCCACCTCCACTCCCCCTGAACCCGTGGGGCTTTGAGCCCCTGGAGAGCAGCAAACTCCTTCCCCAACTCAGCTGCTGCCCCTGGCGCAGCCTCTTGCCTCTCAGCCCAGGTCAAGCCTTAAGCACAACTAAAACATCTGCTCTGCGGTTTGAGTCTGAAACTCCAGCTGTGGAGGCACGTTCCCTCATGCCAGCAGTTAAAAAATCATCCCTGGTGTTAACAGCAGGTCATGCCATTGTTTGCTGGCAGCTCCTGATGGAATGTCCACACTCAAAGAGACTCGTAATGCTGGCTGAGCTGCTCTGTAGCTTTTCCTCTGCCCAGGAAGGAGTTTGCTCTCTGTGGTCTGTCAGTGTGGAGTAGGAGGAGAGGAGGAAAATAGCACAGGAATGGGTGAGAAAGGGGAGAATTGGGATTGTACAAAGTGTATGTGTGCAACTGCTGGATCCTGACTATCCAGAGACCAGGGGGAGTTCAGCCTGGAGAAAAGGAGGCTCAGGGGAGACCATTCTCCATAAGTACCTAAAAGGAGGTTGGAGCGAGCATGGGGTTGGTCTCTTCTCCCCAGGAACAAGTGACAGGACAAGAGGAAGTGGCCTCCAGTTGTTGCAGGGGAGGTTGAGGTTGGCCCTGAGGAACCATTTCTTGCCCATTGGGGTTGTCCAGGCCTGGCCCAGGCTGCCCAGGGCAGTGGTGGAGTCCCCATCCCTGGAGGGGTTTCCCAGCCCTGTGGAGGTGGTGCTGAGGAACAACAGGGCATTAGCTCTTCCTCACTGATGGCCCCTGACCAGCTGCGCTGGTCACTCTCATACAGGGAGAAGCCTCAGTTTTGGGTGTTGACCCTTGGTCCCCACACCCCAGCTGGGCTGCAGCCCCTTTTTCTGAGCCACCATCAGCCCTTAGCAGGGAGCTTGTGTCCCTACTCATCCTCACCCATCCCCAGAGGGAAGGAAGGCAGCGGGTCCTGCGAGGGAAGGGTTTCCTGCCCCATCCCCACCCAAGTTTCCTGTGGTTTATTCCGGTCATCAGGGCCCTTTGAGGGGCCACACTCCTGGGGGTGCTCCAAGCCCCCAGTTTCTCTACACCCACCCCAAAAAAATGGAGACAGAGACCAGCAGCGTGACACTGAACTACTGACCTTTTTATTTCAATCAGCTACAGCAGCTCTACGTCCCCCCAGCCCACTGTCCTTCTGTCACGGCCACAGGGAGCCGAGGACACCGCGGCAGCTTCTTAAAGCTTAGTATTAAATATTAAATATTCTCTCCTTTCTGTTTACATTACTTTGTCAAGGAAAACAAACAAAAAAACAGACAATTAAAACTTAAGTTACATCAATCTGTGCCCTGGGCAGCAGCACCGGGGGCCTGGCGGCTCCACTGTGAAGTCTCGGGGCCCTTGGCCCAGTCATGCATGACTCTGCTCGCCCCGGTGGGTGTGGGACAGGGGTGCTGGACCAAGAACGGGGGCCCCGGGGCAGCTAAAACACTGTCTGGAGGAGGTGGGGGCTGCCCCCGACCCCAGCACAGGGCATGGGGAGGGGGGTGAGGATTTGGTCAACAACTTTGCTAAAGAATTTTATCTGTTTTTTCTTAAAAAAAAAAACAACCCCAAACAAACACAAACCACCAACCCCAAAGAGTTTTGAGTCTTCTTTTGATTTTAGCAAAGACAGAGTTTAAAAAGCACTTCGGAAGCGTGGACTAAAACCAGGTGCTCTCAGAGCAGAGAGTCGTCTGTGCATCCCCCTTCGAGTCCGTAGCGAAACTCCTGCAGGTTCGACACCCCGTAGAAGTGGACAAAGGCCGCGGCCACTACCAGCACGTGGAAGATCTGATGCGACTGGAACTGTGGGGGAGCAAAAAAGCCCTTTAGAACAGACCAAAGGGGACAAAACAGCGCTGAAAACACCTCCTCCTCACTGCCACCCAGGACTGGCCTCTGAGCTCCAGTTTTCCCCGTCATTGCTCCCAGGCAGTGTTTTTCACCCTGTACTTTGGCCTGTGCTGCTGCCATGTGTGCTAGGGCACACCAGGACACGCTCAGCCTCCTCCTCCTCCTCTCTCAGCACCCTCCATCTCCCTCCCAAACCCCAGAGCCGCTCACCCTGCACTCACCCAGATGTCGAACTTGCCCGGGAAGAAGCGCTCAGGGATGCGGGCGGCGTAAAGCCCTGCGCCCGTGATGTACATGACGGCCATGAGGAAGAACCAGCCCATCTGGCCGACGGTGGTGGCTTTCACGAAGCCTTCGGCGATGGTGAAGTGCATGGTGGGCACCACCCCGCTGAGCCCCAGCCCCAGGAAGACGCCTGCAGCAGGAGGGGAGATCAGCAACGGGGAGGGTACTGCTGCTCCCTTGAGATTGCACCAAAACTCGTGAGCACAAGGAATGCAGCCCCCCCGGCCCCCCCTCTGAGGAGAGGCTTTGCCAGAGCCATTTGTCCAGTGACTCTGGAGCTCAAGGGGAAAGTGCTAATTAACAGCACTGAAATTTTCAACTCTTTGATTAGTTCAGCAGAGAGTGCTCGCTCCCTCCCCAGGAGGTGTTCCTCCGCGCTTGACCAGGCCATTTCATTGTGGCCGGGGCGAGATGGGTCATGGGCTTGTGGCCTCCAGTAAGGCTGGTACGTGCCAGCGCATTTCTGGCTGGGGGACAGGTGAGGGAACCTCCTCAGCCTCAGTTCACTCTGCCAAAGCGCTTCCGGGACCAGCCGCCACGCACAAGGCTATTTTTGAACGTTATCTGTCAAACCTCGGGCTGCTGAGCAGAGCTCAGGCCCTGCTCAGCACAGGATCTAAATCCCCAGCACAGCAAGAGGAGGAAGGAAACTCCCTGCTGGGAGCTGCTGCTCTGAGGGAATGAATTTTGCAGGCGCTGAGAATTCTGCCCAGACAGGAAGAGCCACCCCACAGCGGGACCGTCCCAATGCGCCATCCTGAAGACCTCCCGACACCGGGGACTCGGTGGGACGGCTCCTACCTGCTCTGGTCTGCCTGTGCTTGGGGGTGGCGAAGCGGTCCCACTGTGCAACGATGATGGCGGAGATGCCCAAGACGCAGACGATGGAGAGGTAGATGAGTCTTGGCTGTGGGGAGCAGTAGAACGAGTAGTAGAGCCACGGGACGAAGCTCCCCATGATCAGCAGTGCAATTCCTGAATAGTCCAACCTGTGGCCGGGGGCGACAACAGGGAGTCACGGGCAAGACCTCAAACCCACCCCCCTCCCTTGTGGCCCCACAGGAAGGGTGTGTGGGGCCAGCCACAGCCCCACGGGGGAAGCAGCGTGGGGGGCACTAGGGTCCCATCAGCATGCTGTGGGGCAGGAGGAAGGGCCGGGGCACGGAGCTGGCTCCCGGGGATGCTGGTGGAGGTCGGCAGGAGCGTGGAGGGTGAACAGGAGATGAGTCCCTGTGCAGACGGGTCTGACTGTTCTCCTCCACCACAAAGCGCTTTCGATCCATTGGTCGATGGAGGAACCCAAATGCAGCTGCTTGTGTTACCCCTACCGCAGCAAGCACCTGCCCTGGAACACGAGGCGTTTCTGCCGCAGGCACCGTTCGCTCCGCAGACGCGAGCTGGCCGCGTCGCTGGGGTCTGCGCAAAGGGGACGTGCAGCATCTCCCAGCCAGTAGCACCAGGTCAGTGACGCTGACAGACTTGTCTCTGCATGAGCTCGTAGCCGTGAGCCCGGCTGCTGCTCTGCCCATGCCATGAAGGTGGCGGGAGCTCAGCTTCGAGCACAGCCCGCGCACAGGCCCCAGAGAGGGGCTGGCTGCTGCCCGGCCTCCCTGCTTTGCCGGGAATCCTCTTTGATTTGTTTCTTTCCATTTGGTTCCAGTGCAAACTGGATCCAAACCAGTTTTTGAAAGCATCCAGGAAGCTGCCAGTGAGACCCCTCCTCACTCACTGCCATGGGGGACATGAAGGTGGCTCCCTCAGGAGCAGTTTCCCAGGGTCTCTGTCTTCACCAGGCACCTGAACTGGCAGATTTAAGGTGTTCAGGGCCGAGGCGGAGCCCTCCAGGACCCAGCCATGGTTCCCCCTCAGCCCCATGCTGGACTCAGGGAACATTCCCTTCCCCTCAAGATAAAATACTGGGGGCAACAACTCCAACCTCTCCTACAACCCAGCCACGCAGGAGCCGACTCACTTCGAAAAAGTCCGCGAGACCTTCTCCGAGTGACAGTAGACAGTGTGGAAAAGCCAGGAGAAACTGAGGCACAGCACCGCTCCCAGGAAGAACATCCCGAACACCACCTTCTCCTGGAGAGGAGCCATGAAGTACATGTTGGGCCGCAGCATGGTCAGGATCCCCAGGCAGAGGAACAAAACGAAACCTGCCGGGAAACGCACCGAGAGGGCGAGTCAGGCAGGAGAGGGGATGAATTAAGCCAGAAGGAACCCAGCCCCGGCTGGGAGGTGCGGTGGGCCGTTAGCTGAGGCTGTTGTTACCACAGGGTGAAGAGCTGCTGACCAGCCCTGGGTTTCAGGGGGAAGCGCTCTGGGGCTTCCCCATCCTGCCCAGGACACATTGCTCCATCCCATCCTGGACAGTCACCGACCTCAACCCTGGGGCCCTGCTGCAAGGACGTGCCCTGGTCTCCCTTCACCCATGGGGCTCCCGGAGCTCTTGGGCACCTCTCAGGACCAGGCAGGGGTGTACGAGCCGCAAAGGGAGGACCTGGGCATGGAAAGGACCCAGCACCCAGCAAGTCCATGGCTGTGAAAGCCCACCCAGTGGGTGGGGGCCAAGCCCACCTGCAGCCCCAGGGCTACCAAACCCCCACCACCAGTCACCTAACAAGTGCGTCCAGATGTTCCCTGTCTCGGTGTGTATCCGGAAGATGCTCTTGAAGCAGGCCCGGAAGGACGGCATGGGCGGCCGGTGGCCGTGCAGGAGGTAATCATTGTCCTTCAGCCAGTCGGGCAGCACGTCGTAGGGGATGACACGCCAGCGCCCTTCCCACACCTGCAACACGCCAAGCAGCACTGGTGGTCCCCAGAGCACCGAGTCAGTCCATGGGCTCACCATCACCCACCCCACGAGCCTCAGATCGTGGGTGGAATGAGCCCAGCCAGGGCTGGAGATGCCCCCATAAGGTTCCTCAGGGAGAGGAGTTCAGCTTTGACATCAGCAGCACCCTGGGGGACCCCTTAACCCCCCACACCCTGCAGAGCTCCCACCCCCCCAGGGAGCCAGAGAGATTCGGACCCTCAAGGTTTAACCCTCCTGCACCCAAAGCGACTGTTCCCAGCAGTGGGGAACTTCCTCCCAGTTTGGTCAGGGAAGAAGCAGCCCAGGCTGCCCACCACCAAATGGTGCCGGGCCTCAGTCAATGCTTACCGAGATGCAGTGAAACCTGCAACAGTGCCCAGTGCTCCCAGTTCCCATTAGGGAACTGCAGAGACGTCAGGGCTGCTCCCCAGCTCGACCGGCACAACCTCCCCCCACCCCCACCAGTGCTTCCCAGCCACTGCCATTCCCTGCCCACACCACTCCCGGGAGAGGCTGCTGGGAGGAGCCCCGGTGAGCAGAGCCAGAGCAGACGCCAGCAGAGCCACACAGAGCCCCAGGAGCTTCACCCACCCTGGGTGACGTGTCCCAGCCCCTGCCCACCACCCTGAGCCCCAGGTTTGGGGCATAAATACCCCAACATCAGGACTGGGGGAATCGCTATGTGCTCCTGTACCTTATACACAAACTCTTCCATCTTCTCCATGGCGTGGTGAGCCTGCAGAGGCAGGGTCAGCACACGGACCACCTCCTCCTCTTCTTCACGGGCCGCTGGGCATGGCGGGTCTTCAGCCTAGAGGGAGAAAAGCCGGGACGAAACCGTTCACTGGAGGGGGAACAGGGGGAGGCCCCTCTGAGAGCACCTGGGGCTCCATCCCTTTCCAGGAGCTGCCAATCAGCGCTGCTTACGCAACACACTGCTGTCTTAACACCCCGGGCAGGCTAATCCCAACCTTATCCGACTCGGAAGGCAGGATTACCCCGCCAATTTTCATCCCCACAACCACAGCTGGAGGTGCTGCTTGGCCCCAGCAGGAATCCCAGCCCATCCCAGAGTGGAGGCAGCACCTCCCCAGTGCCCTCCCGGGCTGGGTACAGGCCGCCCATCCCGGTTCAACTCCTTCCATCCTCCTTTTCCACCAGCGGGTTCAAGAAAGGTGATTTCCAGCCCCAAGGGCCACGGAGGAGCGGGAACAGCCTAGCATTAGTGCAGCAGCTCTGCGGATGTCCCTGCGTGGGGGCTGTCACAGGCAGGAGAGGTTTTGGGGCCAGCTCAGAGCCCGGAGCAGCCAAACCAGCACCGTTCAGGGAACAAAATGTCTCGCAGCCAACACAAAGCAGGGACTAAATTCGGGAGCTCTGCAAAACGCTCCTAGGCGGGCTGCACCCCTCCAGCTGCTGACGGGACAACGGGCCAATTCCCCCGTTAATCTGCACAGACCGGGCAGAAGATCTGAGCACGGCGTGCCTGCCCTGGGCGGTGGAGGAGGGCTTACACTGGCCGAGCCGGCGGCTCCTTGGTCCCCCTTCTCCTCGAGGAGCGGCCCCAGCTCGGCCAGCTCCAGGTGGGCTCTCTCCCGGCCGGAGGCGGCCAGCCCGTTGCCCTGCCCGGTGGCAGAAGCTTTGCGGGACGCCATGGTGGCGGCGCGGTCGCTGCTGGTGGCCGAGGGCAGCCGGTGCGAGGTCCCTCCACGTCCTTCTGCCGCCGCGCTGGAAAGGGAGGAAGCAGAGAGTCACCGGGAACCGACGGCCGCACACCCCGCCCCAGGCCGGGGCCTCTCCGGTGGCTGCGACCGACGGGCCCGGCCCTCCCCGCGGCACCGGCGGGGCCGAGGCCGCCGCCACCCGCCCGGGGGAAGGGGCCGGCGCTCGGGCATTCCCGTCCCCTCCCGTCCACACTCACCGGCCGCTACATCCCGCGCAGGGCGGCAGCGGCGGCACCGGAAACGATGCGGAGGGAACGGGCCGCTTCCGGTTACAAAACCCCGCCCCGCATGGTGACGACACCTCCCGGCACGGAGCGGAGGGGGCTGCTCCGCTCTCGCTTTCTGACTGGCCAGAGCCGCTGTCTGTCTCTCTTCCCCCGCCCCGCCGCCTGCCGGCCGCTGCCACTGGGCGAGTCGCCCCCACGTGACTGCCGGGGAGGCGCTCTAGCCCGGCCGCGCGTCTCTCTGGCCGCGCCCTCGGCTGCCCCCTATGGGCGGGGCGCGGCGCTGCGCCGGGAGTGCAACCTCCGGGAGTCCCGTGATGGCGGCAGGCGGCTCCGGTCGGACGGGGGAAGAGCCGGGGGCGGCTTCCACACTCTGCGGCCGTACCGCGGAGGGAGCGCGGACCCCAGCAGGACGAGGACAGGGCCTGCAGCACCCTTAGGCCTGTGGTTATAGTGACCCGGCAGCGCTGCCCCGCGGAGTGCCCAGGCCGCAGGGGCCAGGCCCGGTTGTCTGTTCGTCCGTCCCTGTCCCTCTGTCCCCGGTAGCCATCAGCCACCTTGGCAGCACCGTGCCCGCACGCAGCTCCCCGCTGAGGGCCCTCCAGGGCTTCCCCAGCTGCCGACAGCCCCGGAGAGCAAATGTCCACAGCAGTAATTGAGGGCTGAGGTCACCCTCGGCCTGTCTGGGCGGCTCGGCTTTCCCTGCCCGGAGGTTTAATTACCTCCCGCTAATGACAGAGGGGGCTGGAGACTCCCCGCCACCGCCGGGCACAATGGTGGATCCTGTTCCCCATCAATCATTCATGTCCCTGCCACTGGAAGGGGTTTCTCGGGGGCTGCTCAAGCGGGAAGGGGCAGGTGGGGGGGATCTTCCAACGTTCCCGGTGTTCAAATAGGTGCTGCCAGTGCCGGGGCAGCTTCGAGGCACCTGGGTCACCCGCTGTCCCCACAGGGTGAGTGGTGGCAGGTTTGGAGGGGACACAGCATTGGGGGCTTTTTAGGGTGCAGCGGGAGGTGCTGAGGGGTGGGAGATGCTCCAGGGAGTTTGGGGGGCTGCATGCTGGGGATGGGGGGCAGCCCCGTGTCCTGCTGAGGGGTCCAAGACCAAGGTCGGGGCTGGCTGTGGCCAGGGCTCTTCTCTCCCCTCTGCAGGGACAAACACTGCTGTGTCCCCCCACCGCAGGGTCCCCATGGGTGTCTTGAGCTGCATGAAGTACCTGATGTTCGTCTTCAATGTGCTGGTGTTTGTGAGTCCTCCTGGGCCTGGCGGGGTGTGGGGGCGGAGGGGACCCGTCCCCAGGGCACAACATCCCCAGATGGCTCAGGGGTGGCTGACACCTGCCCCACAGAGGGGATCCCAGTGGAGGTCAGAGACCCCCAGTTCCTGTAGGGATGATCCCAGCACCCCATAATCGCAGCATGTCCCACAGGCTGGAGGGACGTGCCTGGTGGGCGTGGGGGTCTGGGTGGCCGTGGACCCGGCTGGTTTCCAGGACATCATGGCTACCAAGCCCCTGCTGAGCGCCAGCGCCTACCTGCTACTGGCCGTGGGCTTCGCCCTGGCGCTGCTGGGCTTCCTGGGGTGCTGCGGGGCCCTGCGTCGGAGCCGGCCGCTGCTGCTGGTGGTGAGTGAGGGGCGATGGGTGGGAAGGTGGGTGTGGGATGTGGGGAGTCAGGCGGGTGGGGTGCAGCGGGGTGCCGGGACCAGGGGCTGGAGGGGGTTGGGGGTTGTCCCGAGAGGAGCCAAAAGCCCAGTGTTCCCCATCATGGCCCTGTCTCAACAACGCCCAACCCAGTCCCCACCATGTGAGTCTTTTAATTTAGAGCCCAGAGGATTTATAAAGCCACTGAGCGGGGTCACTTCTCTGTGAAGCCATTGGCGTGTCCCTTATGGCGTTGCTGAGCTTTTCCCCAAGATGATGAGGGCTACAAACCCCTTTCTGAGCACCGACACCCCGATTTCTTTGGCATCCCCAACGCCTGGCAGCTGGTCCTGGTTTTTAACCCTCTGTATTGTGGCCACGGTGGCCTCTGTCCCAGGAGCTGTGCACTTGTCCCCTGTGTCCCTCTGGTCTCAGGGGCACCGGGCACGGGCAGGGCTGGCTGCAGAGGAGAGGGGAACAGCCCGAGGGGGCTGCCCCCGGGTTTGGGCTGGTTTCTGACTCCTACATCCCGCTGCATTCCAGTTCTTCATCCTCGTGAGCCTCATCTTCGTCACGCAGCTCATTGGAGCTCTTCTCTTCCTGGTGCACTGGAAACAGGTACCATCTGTCCCCAGGACCCACGCCTTGAGGCCATGCCCGGTGCGGGTAGCCCCTCTTCTCCCTCCGTTGTGCTGGGGTCCTGGCCCTGAGCACCCCAAGGGACAGGGACTGATGTGGGGATGTCCCTTATCACCCTGACCTTCCTCACCAGCACCCTGACGTGAGCCCAGAACTGGATGGGTGGGTCACCACATCCCCTTGAAGAGTGCTGGTGCCCTGGCCAGGGTGGCACTGGGCAGGGATGTGTGCTCACGGATGGTGCCAATCCTGCAGATCCAGCCGGAGCTCTTCCTGTCCGAGCTTCGGAGGAATTACTGTGGGGACGAGGGTGCGGAGGTCTTCTCCACCGCCTGGAACACCCTCATGGTTGCGGTGAGCAGCTGGGAGGCTCCTGGTGGGCTTTGTAGGGTGTGGACCCCAGACAGACACGAAGCCCCACACTGGGCTGTTCTCCCTCCCTCCATCCCCTCCCCAGGTGACATCCCCCCTGTTTTGACAGTGCTTTTGATGGTGTTTCCCTTCTGTTTCAGTTCTCGTGCTGCGGTGTTTTAGGACCCGAGGACTTTGGGAATGGCTCCCGCTTCCAGGAGCTGCACCCGGGGACGCCCTGGCCGCGGGCGTGCTGCGCCCGGGATGGGCTCCTGCAGGCGGGCGAGCTGCGGGGCTGGGAGCAGTGCAGGGAGAGGAGCCCTGGCTACATCCACGAACAGGTGGGACACGACCCTGCTGCGTCCCCGCACTGTCCCCAGCACTCCCCAGGTCGTGGCAGTGGGGCTGTGGCGTCCTCTGAGCACAGGGACAGGAGCATGGGATGCTGCCCACCCATGGTCCAGCAGCCCAGTGACTGCCCACATCCCCAGCCCCGCCACGGTCCCCCCCCACGCCCCCCGATCTCATCCTCTGAGCTCTCTGCAGCCGTGGGGAGCACTAGGGAGCCCCTCCATCACCTCTCCCCCCACCAGGGCTGCTTCTCCACCTTCAGCAGGACCTTTCAGAAGTACCTCTCCGTCCCTGGGACCTGCAGCTTGGCCATGCTGGGCATCGAGGTACCGAGCAGGGACAGAGGGGACAGGGCAGGCAGTGGGTCACCTTGCACGGGCTCTTGTTTTGCTGGGAGGGTGCCCTGTGGGTGAAGGGACCACAGATGAGGGCAGTGGCCAAAAGCTCAAAGTCCAGATGGAGGCTGATGAGAAGTGACATTCCTCAGGCGGGTCATACTGGAACCAGTGCTGTTTAATGTGTTCACCAACGACATGGACAGCAGGATCAAGGGCACCCTCAGTGAGTTTGCAGGTGACACCAAGCTGAGTGGTGCGGGGACGCACCTGAGGGACAGGAGCCATCCAGAGGGACCTGAACAAGCTGGAGAAGTGGGTCTGTATGACCATCATGAGGTTCAACAAGGCCAAGTGCAAGGTCCTGCCCCTGGGCTGGGGCAACCCCTGGTATCAGCCCAGGCTGGGGGTGAAGGGACTGAGAGCAGCCCTGCAGGGGACTTGGGGGTGCTGGGGGCAATGTGCGCTCGCAGCCCAGGATCCCACCGTGTGCTGGGCTCATCCCCAGCAACGTGGGCAGCAAGTGGAGGGAGGGGATCCTGCCCCTCTGCTGCGCTCGGGGGAGACCCCCCTGCAGTGCTGGGTCTGGCTCTGTGCTCCTCAGCCCAGCAGAGACACGAGCAGGGGACAGCAGTTCTGCAGTTTTCAGGCTCTCAGGTTTCAGCCAACAGCTCCAGCAGCTGCCACAGGGTCTCACTGCTCCCCTCTCTCCTCTCAGATCTGCACCATGTTCTTTGCCTTTTGCCTTTATTACAACTTCGACTGAGCAGGACAAAGGGCAGCAGAGCCACGCTGAGGCCTTTGGGAAGAGCAGCAGGCAACACCGCTCCCTTTCCTCGCAGCTCTGCGGTTCAGCACCCCCATCACTTCCCTGGGAGGGCAGGAGCCGCCCTGAGCCCCATCTGTGCTCCAGCAGATGGGTAAGGCCAGGCCTGGCTTCCTCAGGACCAGCCCCCTCCTGGATACACAGCCTGGGCCATGGTCAATG
The DNA here is from genome assembly GCA_009769605.1 of Bucorvus abyssinicus. Lineage (NCBI taxonomy): Eukaryota > Metazoa > Chordata > Aves > Bucerotiformes > Bucorvidae > Bucorvus > Bucorvus abyssinicus. The sequence goes on from CM020055.1 coordinate 4,689,575, forward strand.
CTCCCAGCTGGACTCAAGTGGAGGTTTAAGTCTTCAGAGTCAGTTTTGAGGACTGGTCCTCTCAGAGCCTTTGCTAGAGGATCTCCACAGGCCAGGCCCAGTGCAGCTGTCACTCAGCATCTGCTCCCAGTTTGTTCTGAGGCAGCGACAGCAAAATAGAACCCAAAATCCTCAGTGCTGTTCCCACTTCTCCCAGAGAGAGCTGGAAATTGGAAGCTGAACCAGTACCAGTTTTCTTAGGAATATTCCAAAAACTCCACACACCAAAACCAAAAAATAAATTAAAAGGTTTAAATTAAATCAGAAGCTCTAAATTAAAGCTTTATATTTTATTTATATAATGGAACTTTTCACATAACACGCCCCCATAGGAAATAGAAACCCAGCAGCTGCCAAAGCCCCGTGCTGGGGAAATATTTGGGTGAAAGAAAAGGACAGAGAAGGTGAGAGCCCCAACCAGCCCTGAACCTGCTCAGGGATCATCGGGGTGACGCTTCTTCCCCTCAGTGCTGACATCGCTCCCTTTCCTTTTCTGGCCAGCAGCAGCAGCAGCAGCGCTTGGTCCGCTTTGGTTGATTTTCTCCCCCAAGGGCTGTGGTCACATAAGAAATAAAAGTAACAGCTCTTGAGCAACCCATTTTAGAGCCCTCAGCAGCACTGTGTGTCCCCCCAGAACACCCTGAATTGTTTCATCTCGGGGGGGGTGGGGGTGTCAGAGCCGACCCCTTATCCTGCTGCTGGGAGAGGGAATGGCAGGATAGCAGGATAACGACTGAGCCGGAATGTGCCACGTACAAGTGGGTCACTCTGGTCACCTGGGTAAGGGAGGGAGAGGGCCCAAACATCCCCCTGATTTTTGGGAACGGGCTTTGATGCGCTTAAAGCGTGATTTAATTCCCTGTGGTGAGTCAGGGAGAGGGAAGGGAGTCAGGAGGATGTGTCGGCAGGCGGGTGTCCTACCCTTGGCTGCTGGCCAGCGTATTTCTCTGTCCACTCCCTGGCGTTCTGCAGGAACAGCTGCCTGTTGTACTTGTACTCCGCGGACTACAGGTACCAAGCGAGACAAGGGCAGAGATTAGACTCAACACAAACCTCACACCAAGGAGCCAGGACTCAGGTCTGGCTTTAGGGCTCCTGAAGCCAGACCTGCACCATGCCAAGCACGAGGCATGAAACTCATTTTGGTGGCTCCAGTTAAGCTGCTCCAGCAGGCTCAGAAAGAAGAGCTTTACCACCTCCTCAGCACCACTGGTGTAACCCCTGTGCTGTCAGGGGAAGGCCCCCAGGCCTGATCGGATCAAGTGACACTGCTCCATACCACACTAGTGTGTTAGTCCACCAGCCCCCCCTAGCCAGCAGCCCCGAGCGAGGAAGAGGAGCTGACATACTATGTCTGCCATGAGGGGGTCATCAGGGTTGGGCTCCACCATCAGCAGCTGTATGGAGCTCAGCAGCGTGGAGAGGTTCAGGGATGGTCTCCAGGCACCCTGCGAGGAAACAGGGCAAGAGGAGCTGGTAGAAACCTGCCCCTGGGCTGCCAGGAGGAGCCAGGGGACTCATGGCAGTTAAACCCATGAGGCTGCAGCCACCCCTGAGCCATGGCCCCAGGGGTCCTGCATGTCCCTGCTGGGTCAGGGATGGGGCTGCCCCTTTTCGCCTTCTGACACTAACCCTGAAACCCTTGGAGACTTCTCTGGAGCAAAGAGGGTCATGTTCAGTCTCTAAAAGGTGATGCTGCTCAAACACTTCACCCCCTGCTCCCATGTAGAGAAGCCAGTGGCAAACAGACACTCAACAAGGCTTTTACCTGATGAGGAGTTCATTACCCTCGGCAGCACGAGCTCACCTTCGGGGGTAACTTCAGAACATCCAGGCAAATCCTGCCAGCAGAGTCAATGTTCGGGTGGTAGATGGGGGTCAGGAAGCGAATCTTCGGGGGCTCAAACGGGTACCTGGAAGAGACAGGAGGCAAGAGACAAAGACCCATTGTTCTGTTTGTACGCTGAGTGACAGCATCATTTCCTCCCCCCAGTCCTGAGGAATCATGGGATTGCTGAGGTTGGAAAAGACCTTGAAGACCACCGAGCCCATGTCCTAAGCGACATCCTTCCCCACAGAGGCAGCGCTTGGCCCCTGCGGCTGCCAGCAGGGCCCGACCCTTGGAGCTCCTCACAAAGAGGCAAACACAATCAGGAGATTTTTACTCCTTCCAGAGAGCTCCAAGACACTCTGATATAGCAGAGATCTTGTCCTGATGCCTTTAGGTTGGTAATCGCACACCTTGGGGTGCCCAGTGTGAGAGTGTCAGTGGTGGAAATCACAATGACAGCCCATAAACAGAGGGTCTGGTCTAATTGACCACATTCCTTCTTGGGAGGATAAAGGGGAGACCGAAATGGCAGCACTTGGAGCAAACATCTTCCTTCTTCAGTTCTGTGGGAAGGAAGCATTAAAGCATCTCCTTAACAAGACATCGGTGCCCACTGACCTTTCAGGAACTATTATTTCCAGGTCGAATATTCCCTTCTCATACGGTGTGTCCGCACCTCCTAGAATTTCTTGAGGAGATGAGAACAGAATTAGAGAATGGTTTCGGTTGGAAAAGCCCTTTCAGCTCCTTGAGCCCACCCGCTCCCCCAGCACTGCCAGGTCCCCACTGACCCCTGTCCCTCAGTACCACCTTGATACAGCTGGGAAACCCCTCCAAGGATGGGGACTCCACCACTGCCCTGGGCAGCCTGGGCCAGGCCTGCTGGCTCATAACATAAGCATTACATTCAAAACATGTCCCACAGTCTCCACATCCCACTCAGCTAAACCCTTCCACTCTGCTTCCACAGCCTGCATCACCAGTACATACGGGCCCGGAGCTCATCCAGCTGGTTTTGGCTCTGCCAGCAGCTGATGCCTGGGGGTGGCTCCGTGGCCAGGAGGCAGAGCTCCCTCTTCAGTCTCGATGCTCTTTGCATCGTGCTGAAACCAAGAGACAGGGTTTTAGTACTGGCAAAAGGAGCTGTTCGAAAATAACACTTAACATTGAGAATTTAACCTGGGTGTCACATTGTTCTCCTGATGCAATAGCTAGTCCCAGAAGCCTGTTCCTAGAGCTGCTCTCACACCCAGCTGGAGGTGGGAGAATCAAATCCCCTCCCAGTCCTACTCTCCAGTCCCCAGCTGAGCCTAATAAACCCTTCCAGTCCACCCCAATAGGATTGTGACACCTGCCCTGGGACCACCCTGTCCCTTCAGGGTGAAATCCCCTCTCTTCCTCCAGAGATGCTTTAGACTGGGACACCCACCAGTGCCCCCCAGCAGCCAGCCTCTTCTCACCCCTCTCTCCCTGTGGAAACCCCAAACCTGCCCCAAGGGTGGGATACTCCCTAGTACAGGGGTGCCCCTGACACCACCCTCAAGGCAGGGACACCCCCCCGTTGCTCTGCCCTTCCTCAGGAGCCTCTTCCTGAGCTCCCACAGACAGGGACACCCCCTGAGGGAGACACCAGGGACCATCACCCACCTCAGACCCACCCACTCCCCCTAAGGAGGAGGAACCCCTCCCTAGCTTAACTACCCCCAAGGCCTGACCTTACCCCCACCCCAGGCACATTTACCACCACACAGACCAGAAACCACCCCCATGGTCTACACTCCCCCAAAAGGGACTAGCAAACCCTTCTGAGTCCAGCTGCATCCCCCCGGCCTGAACACCCCCCTGCAGGAGCTTGACCCCCTCCCTCAGCCTAACTACCCCTCACGGGGACAAGGACTGCCCACCCCAGCCTACCTGCCCCCTCACAGGGCTCGGACCGGCCTGCCAGAGCCCCCTCACAGAACCCCACCAGGATCAACATCCCCCGGACACGGCCTATTTACTGCCCAGGGCCTAATTACCCGCCTCCGGCCTAATTATCCCCCGGAACCGCCGCCCCCGCCCTCACGCACCGGCAGCGGCGCGGCCCTGGGCAGCGCGCGGCGGAGGCGGGACTTCCCCCGGCGCCTGGCAACCAGGGAGGACGCCTCGCGGGCAGCCCCGCCCCACTCCCCGCTACGCCGGCGCTGATTGGGTACCTCCCAGCCCCGCCCCCTCGGCGGCGGCCGTTCGAATTCGAAGCGGAGGGGCGCTGCTATTGGAAGAGCCCTGCAGGCGGGAACACAAGCCCCGGCCCCTTCCACTGGCGGCGTGGGCGTGGCTTGCGGCGTCCACGGGGAGCGGCAGTCTGTGGCGGACGGGGGCGGAGCGGGGCAGCGGCGCGGGGGAGGAGGCCGCTCCCGCCGCTGCGGGACCGTCCTGGCCGCCCGCCCCGGCCCACCAGCCCCAAACCGTCTTAAACCCCTGTGGGCAGCGGGCAGGGCCTCTACGGGGGCGCCCCGCACCCGTCTCCTCGCCGCGCAGCCGTTGCGTAACCGGCCCGGCCCCTTCTTCCCCCCGCCGGTGCTGTGTGACGGGCGGTGGAGGAACGGGCCGCTGTGCCCGCAGGCAGCGGGGAAGGAGGTAACCGTGGGTCCTGGGTGCTGGGAGCCGCCGGGCTGCTCGTCCCCTGCCTGCTGCCGGGTCGGAGCAGGGGCCGCTGCCTCCGCTCCCCTCCTCCTCCCTTCCCTGGCCCGGCCTCCCCACACGGGCGGGTTCCCGAGCCGCTGTGAGGGGAGAACTGGCCAAGCCCCTACACGGGAGTGGTTTTGGGGTTTTTCCCCCAAATTAAAATGCCATTTTGTAGTCTCAAGGGCTGTACACAGCACTTTGTTTATCACCTGAGCTGTCAGAACAAGAGAACTAACAGGTTGGATCAACAGCAGCCTCAGGTCTGGCTCGCTGTGAGACGGGGATTATGTGACCAAACACATGCGAAAGTCTCATTAAATTCCAGTTAAGGAGTTCTCTGGCCTGTCAAATCAGAATAATGTTCAACAACAGTGTGGGCTGGTAGCCAAGGACAACATCCGTGGTTTGACTTGCCTGGACAATCAGCTGTGCCTGTGGAGGATGTTAAACGGTTCAAACTTTTCCTTCCCAGCTCCTGGGCTCAGCCTGGACCTGCCTGGCCTTGCTCTGCGGGAAGGCGCTGAGCTGGCTGCTGTCCTCCTCCTCCTCTCTCAGAAATGACACAAACCCGAGTCACTGAGACCGTCTTTGGTGCAGTGTCCACCTCGATGTGTGTATTTATCGTGTTAAGGAACGTTTAAACCTGGGAAACTCACTTCCCAGTGCTTGCAGGGTCAGGAGCGGCACAGCCGTGTTCGGACGGTGCCACCCTGAGGACCACCGCGTTCCGCCGGCAGATCTCTGCCTGCAGAGGAGCTCCTGAGCAGGAGAGCTGTGATGGGTGGCTACTGGGTGGTCTCTTCCCGGGGTGCCATGCTGTAAGGACCCCGTGTCCGCCAGGTAATGCTGGAGGGAAGGCCCAGCTGGCTGACTGGGGGATTCCCCGCTTTCATCGCGGTGTGCGGGGGTACGGCGGGTGCCAGGTGTATTTTCTGCCTGCTTTTGTGGCACCCTTTGCCACCCAGAAGTGCCAGCTGGGTGCTCCCCTGAGCAGCGGCAGAGTCTCCTTGTTCTTCCTGTTCTCCTGGGGGGATGCCTGAGCTGGGGCGCAAGGCAGAGCACCCCACAAAGCCCAAACCCCCTGTTTGCAGGGTTCTATGTCGGGAGGTTGCAGGGAGCTGCATCACAGCCCGGGAGCAACTGGGTTTTTCTTGGTGATGCTGGTTTTAGGGGAATGGGGCGGGTCAGATCATCTTTCCTGAAGCGGGAAAAGCTGTTGATGGTGTTGGGTGGGGACGAGGGGCCGGGACACCTACTGCAGCTGCCTGGGAGCGGAGCAGTGTGGCTGGAGGAGCTGAACTGGATTAGAGTTTATTGTTCAGTTCTTTGCTAATCCCTAATCTCTTAATTCTTCCCTGGGTGAAATCGGAAGGAGCTTTGGACCCACAGGAGGTGGGCGTTGAGCTTCTCCTGTTTCCACGGGTGGAAACAAGCTGAGGAGATGCTGCTGGTGCAGACACAAGGTGGCAGCTGGGCTTCTCCTTTCTGTCCGCCGAGTCTGTCACCCCATAAGCAGAGCAGCCTGCAGCTGGGGGCCAGCTTCTCCCACTGCCCTCAGGTACCCCAGGCTGAGAGCCCAGATCCGCCCTCCTGCTGCGGCACCATGGAGGGGGATGAACGTGTGTTCATCTCACTCCCAGAAGGACTTTGAGGGGCTGGAGCGTGTCCAGAGAAGGGCAGCGAAGCTGGAGCAGGGTCTGGAGCACAAGTGTGCTGAGGAGCAGCTGAGGGATCTGCGGGGGTTGAGCCTGGAGAGAAGGAGGCTCGGGGGAGACCTTCTGGCTCTGACAACTCCCTGACAGGAGGTTGGAGCGAGGAGGGGTTCGGTCTCTTCTCCCCAGGAACAAGTGACAGGACAAGAGGAACCGGCCTCCAGTTGTTGCAGGGGAGGTTGAGGTTGGCCCTGAGGAACCGTTTCTTGCCCGTTGGGGTTGTCCAGGCCTGTCGCAGGCTGCCCAGGGCAGTGGTGGAGTCCCCATCCTTGGAGGGGTTTCCCAGCTGTGTGGAGGTGGTGCTGAGGGAGAGGGGTCAGTGGGGACCTGGCAGTGCTGGGGGAACGGGTGGGCTCGAGGAGCTGAAAGGGCTTTTCCAACCAAACAGTTCTGTGTGATTCTGTGTGACACTGAAGAGACCTCTGTGATGGAGAAACCACAAGGCTTTTTCTGTGGATGTGTGTCACCTTGTACTGCCTGAACCCGGAACTATGTTTCCATTTTAGGGCTGGGTGGCACATTTTACTAAATCGAGAATCATCCCGAATTCGATTCTTTGCTCCCGAACGCCACGGGCCTGAGCCTGTACTTCAGCAGGGGCCGTCTGTCTGTCTGCACCTCTTTCTACACGTTCATTTCTGCTCAGGTAAGACAGTAACGGGTGGTAGTTGAGCCAACCCCACACTCTAGGCTTGGGTTTAACGCTCAGCTCATGGTGGTGGAGATGCAGCCTGTCAAAGGCCACTGCTTTGCCTCTGTCTGCTCTCAGTGTCCCATGACACCCAGAGGTGGCTCCTTGTGGTGCGCGAAGCAGCCGTGGACGGACACGGCTCTTCCCAGCGAGAAACTTGAGATGATCAATAGGGAGCGATGACACCTGGAAGCAGCCGGGAAGCTGCTCCTTCCCCACCGGCACCATCGCCGAGGACAAACCGGCCCTTTCCAGGCTCGCAGCCGCCGGCCGGAAGCGGTTCCTCACCGCCGCCGCCTATTTCCGGTACGGCCGGAAGCGCCGCCGCCACTCGCTGCGCTACTTGCGGCCGCCCGGCGGCGCCGCGCTCCACTTCCTCCCTCTCCCGGAAGTGGCTGCCGATTGGTAGCAGAGCGCTACGGGCGGTGGCGCCGAGCACTGAGAGGCTGGGAGGGGCGAGTGGAAGTGACGCACCGTCCGCGCCCCGCCCTCCCGCCGCGGGCGCTTTCCGGTGTCGCGCTCGCGCCCCCCGCGGCCGGGGGTAGCTCGGCCCCTCTCGTCGCCGCCGCGTCATGTCCAGCCGCCCGTTGCGGGCCCCGCGGAGCCGAGAGGAGCGGCCGGGCAGCGCCGCGCAGTTGTGAGTACCGGGCCCCGGGGCGGCGCGGGGCGGCGCGGGCCGGCCCAGCGCTCGCCCCCTCCCGGCGTCGGGCAGAGGTAGGCGGGAAGCGCTTTCGCAGACGGGCCGCCGCCGAGTCGGTACCGTTTTTCTCTCGGTCAGCTCGGGAGCTTCCGGCACGGCCGAGCAGGGAGAGACCCGCCAGGTACGGTCCCACCGCCCTCCCTTCCTCCCGCTCTTGGCGGGCGCCCCTGCTGGGCGCCGCGGGCCCCAGCGGCGTACGAAGCAGCGGCGTGGGAGCGGCCCGGCTCTGCCATTCGCCCCGTTCCCGGGGCGGGCGTCGCCGCTGCTGGGGTGTTGGTTGGGAGAACCGAGAGAGGCCGGAGAGGGAGCCGCGGGTGTTGAGCGGGCGGGTCTGTGCCGCGGCTCCTCCTCCCGCCCCGCCTGCGCTCTGGCACGTGGTGCTGTCGCCTGGCACGACGTCGTGTCCCCCTTCTCCGGTCTGTGGGAGGCTGGCGAGGTCTCGGTGTGATCTGTGCCTGGAGGCAGCCAGGAAATCGGGAAGAGGAAGAGGGATGTGAGATCCGGGGAGGGGTGTAACCTGCTACCGCAGCACAGCGGCTGCATACCGTCCTGTGAGTTCACCACGAGGTAAAGGTGTGGCTGTGGGGGGCGCCATGGGAGCCGGGTGGTGCCGACTCGGGTCACACCAGGGGAGTTTTTTAGGCTGCCTGAGACTCCGTGTTTACATTCGCGCTTCAAACTGGCAGGGCCGACTCCTCAAGTCGTGGTGTGGCTCCCGACACCTTTTGCTCGTCTCTCTGGAGTGCTCCGGTGGACACGTCGGTTTGGTTGGGGGTTTGGGGTAGCGCAGTGGAGCCGCGGGGCTGCTGTGGCCGTGGGGCAAAGCGTTGGTGCTGCCGATGTTCTCTGTGGCCCTGCCAAAGGCTTTGGGGCAGGGGGAGGCCCCAGTCATCGCTCTGTGGTTTGAAGTAAAGCACAGGGACCGTTATCTGTGTCCAAGGAACAATCCGCAGTGAAAGAGTTTCTGCAGGAAACGGAAAACGTTTCTTCTGCTGTTGTTGAAAGCTCCTGGATGACGATAAACGCCCTGAGCATTTAAGAAGGGCTTAGACCTGAATTCAGAGCAGGATTCCTGGCTCATAAATGTCTGGATTCCCTTCAGATAATAATAACAAATACTGAGTTACACTCTTCAGCTGATATGTGGATGGGACACGACTGTGCGAAATCAATCCAGGCTCCAGTCTGTGGATTCTGCTTTGTCCCTCGGCATCTGCAGCTGATTTATAATACATGTTATTTGGCCACTTCCTGGCTTCAGCTTCACCCGTTAAACTGGCTGATGTTGGTTCCCTGCGGTTGACAGCAGCTCTAGACCCGTTTGGTTCATGTGCATAGAAGATGGAAGTTGCTTCAGTTGGTTTCTGCCGAGGGGGAATGTTTCTTCTGACAACTGAGGTTTGGACGAGTCTTTCTATCCCTTTGATCTCCGAAGATTTAGGAGATTGATCTCCTAAATTAAGATGTTTGTTTAGACGGCGGGTCGTGATTTCTGCGGCAGTCATATGTCGGGGCGGGCTGGTGGTCGCGATGGGTTTGGCAAAGGGTTTTATTTGCTGAAAATACTCTGAGGGTGGTTTTGTTAATGGAAAAATTGGGGCTCAAGGTGACATGGTAAACGCTTAATTTTGTTATCTAAGCTGGCGGCTTAGCGCGATGTAATGTGTGTTAATGCAACTTCTCAAGATCTCATCTGAACATTTCCTTTCCTTCTTTCTCGTCTATCTTTTAGCCCTTTGTAGTTCTGCAGCCCTATAGGTACCTGCTATTTCTTTCAAGCCAAAGAATGCTATTTGCCAGAAGATCCTAATTTGGGGGCTTCTCGCTCTTTTTGCATAGAGTGTGAGGCTAAAACACTGTGGTTGTCTTCTGTGATGATGACAAGCAGAACGATTGGGAGTTCAGACAAACTGGATTTTTTAGAGGTTCCTTCCTCAGCCTGCTTAAAAGATCCTGTTTGTAGCAAGTGTCAAAACCATTTTTTAAAGCCCATCGGAAGGGATGTGAACAGAGACGAGTGGAGGGCAGCCCTGGAAACCAACACTGCTGCTGGAGAAAATATTCATGCAAATGCATCCTCTGCCTCATCTCCCTCTTCCTTTCTTTGTTTTTCTTGCTTCCTCTCTCTGATGTGCTCCTCCTCCTCTTGCCCAACAGTTAGAGGTCTCCCCTTGCTTTGACAGGTGGAGGAACGTGCCTCTTTGGAGGTGTCTTCTGCCCCTTGATGCCTATTTGCACTGCTAGGTAGTTTGAGTGAAGGTAAGTGTCTGTTTGCTCTGTAAAAGCTGTAGCGGTTAAGCAGTTCCACCTCTGGAACTTGCTGGAAATTTCCTTCTGCTTATGCCTTCGGAATATTAATTCTTATGTATAGAGGGAACGGTGAGGCCATAGGACACGGTGTTATTAGAGATGCTTTGAGATATTCAAAGTGTGTAACAGATACAGGCACAAAAAGCAGCTCAGTGCTGGCCTTCTGAATTCTGCGTTATCAGCAGCGCTGGGAGGTTTAAAATGCCTCCAAAAGTGAGTGTTTTCAGCCTTAATTCAGTTCAAACATACAAATATTTCTAGTTGCTCTTTGTTTAAGCAAAAATAATTCTGTATGATCTTTACCCTTCGTACTAATCCTTCTCCTCTGTCATTTCTGGGGCAAAAACATCCAGCTCCATTTTACTCTGGTGGCGGCTTCCCCCTGGAACTGTGTGATGTATTGCCTGTGTTTTCATTTTTAATACATTTTTTTGAAAAAAAAAAAAACAAACTCTTTCAGAATTTCCTGCCTGCTGCACTGATAAATCACGTCAACACCTGCTTTTTCCCACAGTGTGCCTGGAAATGAGGCTTTATACCAAAACACAGGACATGGGAGTTAATTTGAAGGTTACGGCTGCGTTTAGGCTGCAGCCAGGCAATAGCACGGTTATTTCTGTTGACCATCTGGGGGAACGTGACCCCTCAGACTGTAGCAGGAACTGTCCAACTCTGGGAGTGAAGAACATCTTTGTGACTTCTGACTTGTCGGGAAAAGGCAATGTCTTGGCTGACTCCTTGAGCAGATACAACGGTGGGACGCATGAGTGGCACCTCTTACTCGCTCTGTTCCAGGCTCAGGTGGAAGCCCAGACTGTAACGCTGCACTACCAGAAAACATGCCAGTAGTTCAGATCTACTTGACAGTAAACAGAACCCATACTGATGTCGTCTGGACTGGGAGTGGGGAATAATCTCATGTCCATGTTCTCAATGCATTTATTGACCTAGAATGTCAATGGGACAGAGCTAGACTGCTCTTGGTGACTGAAAGTGGAGGTGGCATCTTTGCCTTTTAATCATGCTGGATCTGACGTCAAGACCACGAAAGCTACTTCCAGTTCACGTGGTCTCTTCTTTACTAGTGAGGGAATCTCTGTTTTGATCATATGTCTCAACATGCCATGTTGCTTCTGCAGTGCTTTGGGCATTAGGTTGTTCTTCTAAGAGCCCACGAGTTCTCTAGGGAGTTCACCTTGGGCAAACTCACTTGAAGTGGGGAAGATCCTCTTGCAATGGACTTGAAAAATCATGGCATTCGAAGCAGTCACGACTGACGCTTGGTTTGACAAGGATCTGTCTGTCCGTTTCTGGTTTGAGTTCCCATCTCCACCTGCCGAAAACCTGTGTTGACTCTTCAGGTTGCACCGGTGCTGTTTCCATGTGTTCCTCCTCGGTTTGGAAGCCTTTTCCTTCCCAGACTTAGACATCTGTTCTCATTTGAGGTGTTTTTTCTTTCCTCTCTTTACAATGACCCCCTTCACAGGTGAGGTGTAGGGGTATGAGTAGGTCACCCTACATCCTATTCCACAAAGTAAATGTGTTCTGCATCTTCATTTCTTTTTTCTTTTTTGTCTATGTGTGTCTGTAGTAATTTCTACTTCCATCTTGCCACACAACTAATCTGCCTGTATTTTCCCCAAACTTTCCTGAAATCCTCGCCAGGATTAGTAAGAGTGAGATGGGAAGGCAAAAAATCTGACTTCTCTGTGAAATCTGGAGATAACGTTTTTCTTTTTCAGAAGGAAGGGCCCTGTTAAGTAGAAGAGGAGGAGGAGGAGGATCTAAGGTGTTTTCTTGGGTCTTTTGACTTATTTTGATCTGAAAAGGCTGCCTGTGATGTAGAAGTTGGACATTCTGTTTAGATAGCCTGTGCTGCTCAGAAATGCTCACCCAAAGGGTTCACCAAGTCAGTCAGTGTGAGTTTTTTGCCAGCAAAGTTCCTAAAGACTAGAACTGCTGTTTTTCCGTGGTTGATCTGCTTCGCAGCAGCCCTGGGTATGCGATGGGCTGATGGCGTGAATTGACATTTCTGTGCCGTGTTCACTTACGCTCTCTCCCGTTTTTCTCTCTCTTTCGTTTCTTTGTTTTGTTAAGCATTGCAGGCTGTATGTACCGTGTAGTTCAGACCACAGGACCGGATGGAAAAAACCTTCTGAAATTACTTCCAATTCCTAAACCTTCTGGAAGCTTTGTGCCAATAGTTCAGCCTTCAGCCATGTCAAATAATTCTAAGCCGAATATTCCTAACCGGGTCCATATTACTTTTAAGACGCAGCTTGCCAGTCCTGCCGCACCTTCGTCTGTTAAGATCCCTGTTTTTCAGCCTCCTAATCCTGGAAAGATTATTCTTACGAGGGCAGTAGACAAGCAGGAAAGTGTCAGGGCAGGTTCAGAAAAAGTAAATTTAACTCCCAACCCTGCTGCTAACGCCCCAAGCAGTTGTGTTGCCGTTGACCAGCTGTCTTTGCAGAACATCACTGTGGCGGGTTCCTCCAGCCAGAGTAATGCTACGTACATGGTGGTGAACCCAAAAACTGTCCCAGTTGCTGTGAAGCCTCCAGTGCTGCCCTCGGACCACCACCTCCAGATACCGGCTGATGCAGAAGTGAAATCTGTCCCGGCTTCTTCTTTACCACCTGCAGTACAGCAAAAAATACTCACTGCTAGCCCCACGACCGTGTCTGGAGGAGCCGACAGTACAAAACCCCCGACTGTTATCTATGTGTCACCGGTGAACACAGTGAAGACCGTCCTTCCCAAGCAATTACAAACCTCCTCTCCAAAACCCGCCACGGAAGTTTCAAAAACAGTAATAGTGACAACTATGCAAAAGGGAAATGGTTCTTCTCCTGAGACAGTCGCAGCTGATGGGCAGCAGAGCCAGCAAACCCCAATAAAGTGGATCATGCAGGAAAAGCCGCAGCTGGCAACGCCTCGTCTTGTCCCGGTGAAGTCATCAAATAATGTGGCTTCCAAGATCTTGAAAACTTTGACAGACACCCAGAATGTAGAAGTTAACTCTGCCAATATTTTACCGGTCTCTTCTAGCAGTGCTGGTGGAAGCCAAACAAAAATTGCATCCATTAAAGATAACGCGCTGGTCATGTTCAATGGGAAAGTCTATTTGTTGACCAAAAAAGGCTTTGATGTTCTGTCAGCCCAAGCCGACAAACAAGCATCTTCCTCTTCTGATGCATCACTTAAAAAGGAGACACCCAAGCTGATCAATTCTACTGCAGTCAAAAAAATAACCAGTAAAGTGGTGAACCTGGTGTTGTCAAAAAGCAAAGGAATCGTGCTGGTTCAGAAAGATCCCAAACCATGTGCCGACTCCAAAGCTGCTGCACCACCTAGTTTAAGAATTGACTTAAAACCTGGGCCCGCAGCTCCAAGCCCGAATGCTGATCAGCAGAATGCCACTGTAGACCAGAAGAAGAGTTTGCCCATCCCCGGGAGCGTTTCAAGCGGAGTGACCCCTCTTACAGCCGTAGGGACGCAGGAAAACATGTGCCAAACCAGCAGAGAACAGATTCCTTCCCCCAAAGCAGCGAGTGCAGTTTTCCCGCAGTCTGAGCAGGAGCCTGCGCTCAGTGACAACTGGCAAAAGGTAACTCTCTCCACTAAATGTGCTGACCTCCGTCCCTGCTAAGTTCTATTTGGATGAATTGGATGTTAATAAGTTCACAGATTTGCAGAACCAGTATCCTGTCACTGGAAATATTGGTCTATATCCTATTCTAGTCGATAAATGATTTTTTTTTTTTTTAGTATGATCATACTATGCAGGTGAGACGATGCACAAAGAAAAGAAAGGAAACGATGACGTCTTATTTCCTCACAAGATAAATTGTCTGTAATGACTGAATCTAAGGGAAGTTGGTCGTTGTTTGAGCTCTGGGAGCTCTCTGCCGCCTCATGGTGGTGATGCCCCCTCTCCCAGCACAGCCGTTGATGCTGTCGTAGGGGTGATGTAAGGCAGAGGAGTTTGCAGCTACGCAGGAAGGAAACAAGGAGAAAGAGCAGGGTTTGTCACCCAGAGACGAGCTCTGGTGCGGCACTGTGTGAGCTCCCATCTCCGCTGGCTCAGCCAGTCGAGGAGGCAGGACCTCCCTGGGGAGGGATCCACCTCCTTTGACTTACATCAGGCAGAAGAAACTCTTGAGATCTTTACTGGCTTTTCCCCTTCAGGCTGGACCTTCTAAGAACGTAACATGAAAAATATGTAAGAACTCCTTAGCCTCTAATCCCACAGATTCTGCCCGTGAAGGATCACACGTCAAGTTTTCTCTTGCTCCAGAGGCCAGCATGAGTTTGCCTCCAGTTAACTCATTCTGAAGCTACTTCATACTTGCTTGTGTTGACCAGGCAGAAGAGAAGGGTCAGCTGAGAATATTTGTGCAAATTTTAGACATTTAATCATTACAACAGGCTGTAGAGCCTCTTTTCTGATTGTTTCTCACCTGAAGAATGGTTAACATAGACATTTTTTCCTTCAGTGCCATGTGGTGCCAAACGTTAACATTCATTTGCTTTAACCTCTGTGAAAAATGGCATTTCGGATGTTTGCTGCTTTTAGTCCGTCAATTTGCATGCCCGCGGATGGCCAGACATCCCGATGGGAGGTCGAAGAGCAGGAACGGCCCAGGTTTCAGAGAGGTCAGATACCACAGGTGAACCATAGCGCTTTGTTACAATTATCCACCACGGAGCAGTCAAGAGTGCCACCTGATTCACCCTGATCTTCCTTCACCTCCCCTGGTAACTCTGAAATTTTAGAACAGGCGATTCCCTTGTTGCTTCTCCTGCCTCTGTGGTGTTACGAGTTGGGCTGTGCCTCTTCTGGGTGTTCCTGGGTGTACTCGGGGCTTTACGTGACTAACAAGAGTGATACACCTATTAAAACGTGTGTAATTTCTCAAAATTCACTGTGTTAAATGTGCCTCTTGGAGAACCCTGGCAGTGCAGGTGAACGGTTGGACTCGATGATCTTAAAGGTCTCTTCCAGCCAGATGATTCTGTGAACAAGGGTTCACCTGTAACTAGTTTTTAGTTTCTGTGTGGGGAGAGAGGGAGAAGGTGACTGATGGCGCTCTCACCGTTTCTCTATTTCAGACCCCATGTGAGAAGATGGAGTCGCCGGCAAAGGTTATCCAAGCCGAACACCAAGAGAAGCCGCATTGGAAACAGTACTTGGAGTTAAGGGAAAAATTTGGTCTCCATAAAGAGGAGAGAGTGTATCTTAAGAGAATCCCACTGAGCACCCCCTGCGAGGCAGCAGAAGAAAGGGATTGTTCCAGTAACAGCGTGAGAAAGGGGAACGACTTTTCATCGTCGTTAGATGTGAAAACAATGAACCAACGTCGGGAGGCTATTAAAGAGGAAAAGGTGCGTTGACACATCTCAGAGCTGAGGTGGGAACTGCAGCGCGGTCAGAAAGCAGCAGGGGTGTGGTTGCAGCAGAGCCCCGTGTGCGCTTGGACCCTCCCGCCTCTGGATTCCTCAGTGCGAGTCGGTGACTGTTACAGTCCCTGTGAGAATGTTCTAGAACTTGTTTGTGTTCCACAGCAGAGTTGTGTGGTTTCAGTACGACCTGAGCACCATCGAAGAGTTTTTGTCCTATCTTCTGGGTTCCACTGGAGGGAGTTTGAAGGACAAGCGTGTTGAGGGAGACTGGACCTTCTCGTGGTGGCTGAACAGTCAAAGGGATGGTCTTTGCTGGAACAGAAACCATATCTCTGCACCCTGGTTTCTGTTTAGGCTCTGCAGACGATAATGTTCATCCAGCAGAGCAGAAGAATAAAAGAGTAATTTCTTGTGAGGCTTCGCCCTTGAGTTTGAAACCAGTCAAGTGCCGTTGGTTCAAGACCCTCACGTGACTAGGTGTGACTTCCAAAGGAAGGCATCCGCTTGGTCACGTGTGGGTTTATTAGAAGAGATTTACCTGCGTTCCTGTCTGATCTTTAGTGTTACTAGTGTCTGTAAACCAAGACCTTTGTCGCTGGCTCGGAACTTGCTTGGGTGCTTCTAGAAGGTTCCCACCATGTAAGGGCTTCCCTCTTAATGCATTAAAATTATTTTAGTCGTTCTGTTCAGCCACAGAGTTCTAAACTGTCTTTTGTACAATTCTGCTCTACCCAGTCAAAGGCTTTCCCAGGTTTTCATAATTCCGTGTTAAGGGCCCTGCTCGGAGCCTACCCACCGGCTGCTCTTCGTAAACATTTCGATAATGAGCGAGCTGGGAGGACGCGGTCTGGCAACGGCCGTTACTGCCAGCGATGAGAGCACAAAGAGTTCTTCTACGGTTTGAATTTTCCCCTCAAGTTAGAGACAAAGTTTTTGCCTTACGCTACAGTTAGGGAACTTCAGCAGCAGCAGGAGATGGTGGGTGTGCACAGGGGTGGCAGACGCGCGCTGTTGGCTAAGGAAGGGATTCAGTGGTCTGGGATTGTTAACTGTGAACATGTGGTCAAAAAATAGCGAACATGGAAGTGTGTTTGCTCTCACTGCTGAAAGAAACATCTTCCATGTGCAGATTCTAAGAAACTTGCCTCAGATAACTTGTCCCGTGTGCTTAGTGAACTGGGATGTGGTGATGTGGGGGGATGCTCCATTTAACGGGGGTTTATTTGGTGTTTCTTGACTGTGCAGGTAAGGGAGGATCGGGAAGAGGATGTGACTAAGAAAAGAAAAATAAAATCCTCATCACTGTCAGACAGTGGAAAGAGAAGGAAAACTTCAGTCAAGTCAAGCACAAGCCCAAGTTCCGAGAACACCACCTCTGGTTCCAGTGTGCTGACCAGAAGCGTTTCACCACCACCAGTCTCAACGCAGCCAAGTAATTCCGCAGACTTCGTGGTATCACCTGTCCGGGAGGGCTCTGAGCAAGACTCCTACACTGAATACAAGGACGTTACAGACGTTACAGACTCAAGTGTTCCCATTGTAGTGTCTTCTGAAGATGATACTTCAGTTCTCGAAGATTCTTTCAGAGATGACGCTCTCCCTTTGACTCCCCCGGACTTGGATGAAACAATACGGGATGAAAAAATAAAACGGCTCAAACAGCTCTTACGACAGCGAGAAGCGGCGCTTGAAGAGGTGCGTCGGAAAATGCAGCAAAGCTGAAATGCTGAAGCTGGTGATCTGGACCATCTTCACTTCAGAAACTTCAAGAAGTTCCTTGTTTAAACGAACAGGAACATTTCTGGTAGATGGAAGATCTTAATGAAATTTAATGTGTGTGTTTAGAGAAGTTGCAGGTTTCTTGTTAGAGACCAGAATTAAAAGACGTGGACCATCAAATCCTGCTTCTTGGAGAATGCAGGCAGACATTTTTATCAGTGTCTTCTCCATATTTGGAATTGAGGGCATCCTGTCTTAGTCCTAGCAAATAAACCTTCCCCCGTTGGAATTCCGTGGCCTGTCTCTTAGAAATGGAATGCCAGTTGCAAACCGAACCCGTAGATACGTGTTTCTTTTGGTTTCCTAATGCGCATTACGACTTCTGTGAGAAGATTTTCAGTTGTCCTAAAAGGTCAGTGGTTAATAAACACTATTTAAGTGAGCTGGGAAGGAGACTCCAGGCAGTAATAACGCAGATATTAATACAAACCCTCTGGCGGATGTGAAGGCGGCAGCGGAAGAAACCCCTGTGGACCTGATAATTTCTCTTCCCATGGTTGTTGTGAGCCTTTATAAGGCCTTTGCCAGCCGTGCAATGTCAAACTTTGGTTGTTTTGGGGGAGAAAGGTGTATTTTTTTTTTTTAAAGAGAACTATGTTGAATAATAACTCGTTGAAGCAAAAAAGGTGTATTTCTATATTGAGGGGTGGCACCTTCCATGGTTCTTGAGTCTGTTTTCCGTTCATTTGTTCTGTTGTTATTTGAAGATGTCTCCTCCGCTTGGTGCTGCCTTCGTTTTGCTCTGTAAGAGAGAAGGTGTGCTCAGACTGTCTCTGCCGTCACGGATTCTGTAGACCTCTGTAATGTACATTCTCAGCGTATTCTGTCGTGTGTTGTGTGGACGCCTTTCGCTGCCCTTTGTTGTCCACGTCACTGAACCTCGTGAGGCCCTTCCGCAGCTCTTCAGCCTTCATTACAGCTGTGAATAACTGGTTTGCCAACAGAATTTGTCATTGTTTTTTTTCCTTGTCTGTTTGTGGTTCATGGGGTCCCTGATCCCATTGCTGGTTTCAGTTCCCTATTTGCTACTATTCTTATTTTCTGTATTTTCATCAAATTTCCATCTGCAGGGTTTTTCTGTCACCACGTGGATGCCCAGTGTGTGCACAGGGGTTTGGTGAGGGATGTTGCTTTGGAGAGAGGTCTTTGGAGAGCCTGGCAGGCTGTTTGAGCCTGCTGGTTCTTATCCATATCCATCCTGATGGTGTGAAAAGGATTAGAGAGGCAGAACAGCCTTTTACATGGAAAGAAAAACAGCCTGAGATAGACCAAGTGTAGGAGAAGATGGCACATCAACCATGTGATGGTGGGTGAAGAGGGAAGGTGTACAATGCAACTCAACTAAGGATTGAGATGACTGTGATGGAGAGGCAGGGGTGAAGGGTGATGTGATCCTGGGCATCCATGGGCACAGAGTGAGCATTTTGGGGCAGAAACCCCATGGTTGAGCAAAGGGAAACAGGGACCTAGTGAAGGGCTGATGTGAGTGGAGACACTGATGAGAGTGAGTCGGACCTCGTGACCTACGTTATCAGCAGCCAGGTATCATGGAGGTGGGACACAGCAGGAGAGCTGAGCACCGGACCAGTGACCTGTATCCTGTAGCCTGACAGGCCGAGTCGCTCGTGGAGTGGGTGTGCACAGAGGTCGTGTGTCCTTTGTTGGTAAACATGCAAAAAAAAAAAAGGAGGCTCTTTTATGGGTGGTGTTTTTGAGCAGCCAGGGATCCCCAGGGGGGATTCCCCGGGGAGGATCCCCGGGTGTCTCTTTGCAGCCTCCTCTGTGCTTGTTCCACAGGGTGTGGAAGAAGCATGAGTTCGGCCACACCTGCAGCAGCGAGGAGGCAGCCGGAAAATTCCCCATGTGTGTGGGGGTGACGGGTTGGCCCTGACCAAGCACCTCCTCAGCCACTCGCTCACTCCTCTCTGGCAGGGTGGGCAGAAGGCAGGAGACAGGCATGACCTGTGGGCTGAGATAAAGGCAGCTCAGCTGGCTGAGCAGAAGCTGCAACTGGGGAATTCAATCACTGCATCCTGTCAGCAGATAGTTATCCATTTCCTGGGGCTCCATGTGCATAACGTTTACTTGGGAGGACAAATGCTGTAACCATAAACGACCCTCCCTCCTCCTTCTCCTCCACTAAGCTTTTACTTGAGGGTGACGTCACACGGTACCGAATGTCCCTTAGATCAGTCTGGGACAACTGTCCTGGCCGTGTCCATGCCTAGCTTCTTGCCATCCCCAGCCGATGCGCTAGGAGGGACGTGGAGAGAAGGAGCCAGCCTTGATGTCGTGCAGGTGTCCTGCAGCAGTGGCCAAAACACTGGTGTGCTCCCAGCACTGTCCCTCGAATCCAAACCCCGGCACCACGTGGGCTGTCGTGAAGAGTAACTCCATCCCAGCCAGCCCAGTGTGACAGGATGACAGTCAAAGGAGGTGGGAGCAGCCTTGTGTCCCTGGTGCTGCAGTCACCCGTTGGGATCCTCTTCCAACAGATCTCCCTCACCTGTCCCGTCTTCTGACAGAAGTCTGTATTTTCCAGCAATTTCCAAAGAAATTAATGAAGCCAAGTTCACTTACCGCGTCCTTTCGCTAGAGAATCCCAGGCTTGGCATTCGGCGACACAACCACCTTCTCTCTTCTAGAACCTCTTTTACCCCAGCAGAGGCCCATTAGGCCGAGTTTTCTCTAGAGACAATGAGAAGATACTGAAAATTCAGAGCAGGATCCTCACTGCGAGGCCTTGAAGAAACGTGACCAGGAGGATTTGGTGGAAAAATGTGAACGGGCTCTTTCCTTGTGATCAAGTAGCAGGAAACGCTTGGTGCAGTTCAGAGAGACAAGGCCAAGCTGTCTCTGGAAGAGAAGGAGGTGTCTTTCTTGGACCACCATCACTGGAGATCATTGAGAGCCAAGAGAAGCCCTTTGGCGTGCTGATGTGGGGGAGTTGTGCTGGCGGCAGGAGCAAAAGGACTCCCTGACGCTGCTTCTCACCCAGGCTCATCGTCTGCAGCACAGACCCAGTTCTTCTGCCCCATTCATCCGTCACCTCCTGTGACCCGTTTGGGAGGGAACAGCTCGAGTCGTGGGAGCGCTGGCTGTGGCCCCAGGGGTGAAGCTCTTGGCAGCCATCCCTGGGTGCAGCCCTGGCTGGCAGAAGGTGCTGCAGACACACGCCGTGCTTGTGTTAAGGACAAAGCAAGAGGAAACCCATGGATTGAGGCTGAGAAAGACAACGGTTACTGTCAAATAACCAACGGCAGAAAATGAACGTTGCCTGGAATGACAGAGCTGAAAAGATGGTCAAATACTTGGGGGAAAGGGAAATGTCTGAATTAATGGTGACACCCTCATTGTGACCCGCCTCTTCCCCGCTCTCCCAGGCAGCGATGAAGTCGGATGAAGGGACGAAATGCCCCAACGGAGACTGTTGAAGGCAGAAGATGAAGCGATTTGTCCCAAGTAAACACGGGGATGAGTCAGAAAGGGTCGAAGGAGCTCATTTGTGCAATGTATTGCAGGGTCAAACTGGTGACAACGGCTAGAGGCTGCTGGTCCTCAAAGGACTCCAAGTGGGAAAGTAGGAATCGTGTCACCTTTATTGTTCCCCCCGTGGGGTAATGCCAGATGGGTCATGGTGAGTGTTTCCTCAGTACAGACTCCAAAAGAGCTGCCGTGAGATCTCTTGGATGTGGGGTCAGCCTCCAGGCAGTTCGGGCGAGGGTCGCCAAGCCCCCGCGGCCCGGCTGGGGATGCAGCAGAATGGCACAAGGCCAAACCAAACAGAGCCAGGCACGGGAGACCGTGACCCACAGGCGTACCAAAGGCTGCTTTAGGAACCTGGCACAACGCGGTACCGGCCTGAGGAGCTCAGTGTCCGCGCTGACCTGTCAGCCCGACCCGTCTAACCCGGGGCACACGGCTGAACGCCGTGAGTACCTGACCAGAGCACGGGAGAGTTCCCACGTTAGGGCTGGGGAATCGAAGCCATCGCGAGGTGATGGAGAGGGACGGGAGGTCTGGGGGTATGGGGGCAGCTGCGGGTGGGCTGAGGGGGAGGTGGGACTGGGTCAGAGGGAGGGAGAGCGGCTGGGCTGGAAGGAAGCCGAGGTGGAGCGGGGAAAGGGGAGGCCTGGCACTGGGAATGAAGGAACAGAGGGGCTCGATGGGGTCCCCAGGGCAGGGGGAAGCGATGGGGGACCATGGGGGAGGGTGGTTGGTGGTCACTGGGGAGCAGGGAGCGTGGTAGGGGGTCACTAGGGCTGACGGGGAGCACCGGGGGGTGTGCCCGGGGTGGCAGGGGAGTTGTTAGGGCAGAGAGGGGGGACACGTGCAGTAACGGGGGGTCTCTGGGGGTTCCCAGGGTGGGTCGTTGGGTGCGGCAGGGGGGCAGCAGCGAGGGCAGTTGGGGCTGATGGGGGATCAGGAAGGGGGAGCCCAGGGCAGGCACTGAGGAGTTCACGGCACACCGGAGGGTCACTGAGGGGGTGACACGGGGGCGAAAGGAGCCGAGGAGTCATGGAGGGGAGACCCGGGGTGGTGGGAGGGTTGTGATGAGGCTGTTTGCGGTGAGTTTACCTTTACCTCAGCTGCTCCCGCGCCGTCCCGTGTGGACAGAGGCTGGAGGGATGCTGGCGGCTGCGGCCGAGCAGCCCCCCAGGGGGGGACCGTGCAGCAGGGTGAGAAATTTTGCAAGAGGAAGCGGTGCGAGGCGAGCGCAGGAAGGGGGAGGCGATGCTGCGCGGGCACCCAGGGGAGCAGACGGCAGGCGGCGAGCGAAGCTGGGTGCCAAGAGCGGCCAAACTCCCAGCTCTGCCCCTTCCATGCTGCCCCAGCGCTGCTGCGCAGGGAGGTGGGTGGAGGAGGAGAGGGAAGGGTTACCCGGCACGGCTGCCTGGTGAAGAGAAATAGCTGCGCTGGCTCCGGAGGATGAGCAGAAGGAGCTACTGCGGATAAGAGCCGGCGAGCTGAGGATGTGAGAGCGGGTTCGCTGCTGCTGCGGGAGCCGGATCGGCGACCGCCAATGGTCACCAGCCCCCCGAGCCCCCCCGGGCACGCTCGGCCTCTCGCCTCGGCTCGGCTTCGATGACCATCGGCAGCAGCATGAGCAGCGGGTACTGCAGCTTGGATGAAGACCTCGAGGATTGCTTTTTCACAGCAAAAACCTCTTTCTTCCGGAGCGCAGCGAACAAGGTCTCTGCCAAGGTAACAGCTGAAAAACTAGTGAGAAGGGCTGTGAGGGGGGGTTTTGCCAGCGAGGGGGGTGTCGGTGCTCCCGCACGTTTGGCTGCAGGTGCTGCCAGAATTAGCTTTCAGCTGGAGTCAGGGCAGAGCTGCCGTGGGGAGGAAGGCTCTGCCTCTGCCAGGCTCCCCGCTCCCGTGCAGGGGGGCTGCGCTGCTGCAGATCTTCCTCAGCCACGTCTCACCCTTTTACACGCCGGGTTCACCCCTTCCTGGGGGACCCAGGGGGGAGCAGCTGACTCCAAATGGGTCTGTTCAGCCTTTGGGGGGCAGGCAGCCACCCAGCTGCCAGCCAGGGGTCAGGCTCCTGGCCAGGGACCCGTGGTGTGACCTGGCAAACGTGCGCCCTGGGTGAGCGGTGCACCCGTGAGGTGGACGGGGAGACGGGGAAAGTTACGGGGCTAAATTAATCTGCAAACTTATTAACGCGGTGATGAACCTGGTCCTTTCTGGGTGCGCCGGTGCGTGTCTACCTGCCCTGGAGAAGGAGCGAGCGCTCGGCTGGGCAGCGCTTCGCCCCAGGGCGAGATTTCTGGGTTTTAGCAATAAACAACCTCCCCATCGCGAACTTTGAGGCCCCAACCAGAGCTGAGCATAAAAGGAGAAGGCGCTGCTGCGGAAGTGGGGGTTTTGCTCGGGAACAAGAGCCCTGCGGCACCGAGATGCGGTCTGGTCCGGGGAGCAGCTTTTTTCCCGTAGAAATCCCCCCGTGGGCCGTCAGCCCTGACTCGCGCCTGCCCGGGCTCGGCTGTGTTCGCCCGCCCGGGGCTGAGCCCAGTCCCCAGCAGGTGCTTTGGGGTCCCGCTTTCTGCAGCGTGGGGTCCGGGGGGCTCCCCTGCAGAGCTGAACTGTTTGTGGAGGGGGGGGTTTGCTCTGGGGGAGAGTTTTGATCAGCTGGCAATTTTATTTTAATTTCTTTGAAGAAAGGCTGCCTTGGTTTGACATGGGCTATTCCTGTGAGCCAGCAGCTCCCTCTCGCTATGATTAACCGACACGTCCTGCTGGTTTCTAAATGTCATTTGATGATTCATTTGTGTAGGAGATGTAAAAGATCAGGGTGTCAGTGGAATAGGTGCTGCCCCTTGCGCCGGTTTAACGCTGTTTTTCTTCAGCCAGGGCTCTGCAGCTCCTCGCTGCCTGTCAAAGTCAGCCTGGTCGTGCTGGTCCTCAGGAGCCCCTCGCAGAGGGGTCAGGGTCTGCTGCAGCCCCTTCTCGCCCAGGTTCTCATCGGGATGGGGCCGGCGTGGGTGACAGACCTCACGGCTGCTGGAGAAGATGGAGCCTTTCAGGGGTCTGGTGTTATGGGGAGGAAATGGTTTCTGTGCACAAAAAAAAAAAAACAACCCACATACAGAATCTGCTGCTCAAGCAAATGATGTTGCATAATGGGGCTGTGCGTGGAGGTGGGTCCTCTCCTTTCTCCGGAGGTGGAAACCATCCTCAGGCCTTGGCAGAAGGTGGCGGGGAGGTTAACGACATGCTGGGGGGTTGGTGGCCAGTTCCTGCAAGGAGCGTGAGGCTGGACCTCAGCTCTGGATGAGAGCATGGTGGGGAGGAGGAGGAGGAGGTCTGGTGAGGCTGAGCTGGGTGGTGGGTGGAGAGTGCCAAGGAGAGCGTGTGCCTGGGGAGGCAGCCACCAGCCCGGGGGCCATGCCCTGTGCCGGGCAGGAGTGGGCTGAACGCGGATAACTTGGAGGGGTGTCCTAACTGACCTAGGAAACGATCTGTGCGGAGGAGATGTGTTGTGTGTGGGGTAGGAGGGGACCTACAGGCCTCCCACCGCTTGAAAAAAAAAGAGTGGAATTTGATCACGATGATGAGAGAAACGGTTTTTCTGCTAGAAGTAACTACGAGTCTGAAGAGCCTCTTTCTAGGAGTTTTGTAATTCCTTTCTATTTTCAGAAGCAGCACCACAATCACTCTTCGTTAGGAAAGAACCGTTTGGGTCTCAGACGTGACCTCCTCCCTGGGGAGCCGTTCCTTGGCGTTTTCCTGTCTCTTCATCCCAATGGCTTCCGCGGCTTCTGCCCGGAGAGCGATGGCTTAAAACTGCCCAACTACTCTGCGAGTCCTGCAGCAGCGGCTGCCGGCGGAGCCAGCTTAGAGGAGGAAGGGGCGAGTTTCTGTCCGAGAGCAGAGGACACTCGAGGGACAGAACGTAGCTTCACCCGGGGCAGGACCCCGGGGTGGGAATGGAGGAACCCGTTCCTGGGTCGGGGTCCCTGAGCTGGGGTAACCCAGCAGGCGAAAGCTGCCTCTGCTGAAGAAAAGGGAGGCTGTGCCGCCGCCTGGGTGTTTTCCGCAGGGTGCCCGGGCGGTGTGGCTGTGCTACCAGGCGCTGGTGGCTCTGGGCTCAGAGCAGAGCCCACCATGGAGGAGGGACTTACGTGAACTTGGGAGTCAGAGGGCACTGCGGTGGTGGGTTTGGCCCCATCTCTGTTTTCTTCCTCTCTTGGAGCCCTCCGTGGTGGCAGCGCCTGCGATGGGGGGCTACATCCCCGGAGGTGCCCAAACCCAAGCAGGGGCTGGATGAGGTGATCTCCAAGATCCCCTCCAGCCTTGGAGAAACCCCTTAGCCCCAGAATTGGCTGGACATCAGGTGCAGCATCTCTGCTGGGGTGTGGGCTGCAGGTCACCGGGGGTGTTGACGTTGCCTGTGCTGGGTGGGCAAAGGGGATGTTGCTCTGCCTGGTGCAGGAGGAGCCAGAACCTGGGTCCTGTCCCTTGGCCTGTTGTCTCTGTCCTCCAAGGGGAGCACAGAGTGATTTCCAGAGGGGAGGCAGGTCTGCAGGGGTCTGGCACAGCCTGGGTGCAGGGGTGGCCCTGGGGCACCTCTCCTGGGGGGAAAGGGGCTTCTCCTGGCCCTGTAAGGCTGCAGTTGGTTCCCCAATGTCTGCTCCTGAGGATCAGCAGATGCCTCTGACCCACCCGGCGTCCCCGATCTGGGCCAGGGTCTCACCAGGCTGGTATGTGCACACAGACAGTGGGGCGGTTGTGCACCCGTGGGGTCCTGTCCAGCCCAGCCCCCTGAGATGGAGCTCCCTGGGAGGACCTGCTCAGCTCTCGCCGCTGAGCGGGGATGTGGCAGGAAAACCGGTTTCTAAGTGCCATCTCCATGGCAATCCACACGCGGAGCCCATCTCCACTTGCCTCTAAGCTCTCTGAAACGCAGCAATAGTTCTTCTCCCCCCTCTAGAGAGGAGCTGCTCTCCTCTCTGTCGCCTTTCCCTCTGAACCCCAAAGTAAACCGCAGCATCTCCTTGGCATGCCTCAAAGGGAATGAGATGTGTTGGGGGTGGTCTGGGTTTTTTCTTCTTTTTAAATCTGCTGAATGATTCTCCCCGCCCCCCACGCCTGTCCACACTCGAGCAGTCAATCCTTGCCCCACACCGTGCTGTGAACCGTGGGAGCGTGCGGGGAAGGGGCGGCACTGGGGGTTGGCAGGGATGGAGAGTCGGGCAGGAGCAGAGATGTCCCAGCTCTCTGGTGGCTGTGGCGGGGCTGCCCTAGCCCCGCTGCCCCCAGCCGCCACCGCTCCCTGCTGCAGCTGGGCTTGCGGTTCGGAGTTGCTGGTTCTCATGTTTCTGGCTCAGGTTTGAAGCGGTCACATCTCTCCAGTCCTCCGGGCTGTGGTGCTACGGTGGTCACAGGGCGTGAGCTGGGGATGATGCTCCTCTGAGCTGCGGCTCCCCACCAGCAGCACTCGGACGCGCTTCTCCGGGCTTTGTGTTCTGATGTTTTAAGATGAATCTTTCCTTAATAAGCAGAAGAATGGAGGATTGATGCCCTGAGGCATAAAATCCTTTCCAAAGAGATGTTCAAAATACTCTTGTAATCTGAATAGAGAAGCCGAAGGGAGAGCTGGGGCTGCGGCTTTGGGAATGCAAATTGTCACAGCACTGCTTGATGTAAAAGGCGATGGACCTGTGCCCGAGCTCACCAGGGAGGACTCGGCCACTCCTGCCGCTAGCTGAGACAGCTGTTGCCAAGAACGTGGTGATGTTGGGCCAAATCCATCTCCACCGTCTGCTGTTCGAGTTCATTAACTAAACAGCTGGTGAGGAAAACTGGCTGGGAGCGCAGGGGCGGGGATGGGGTCCGGGGCTGGGCTGTGGCTGTGGGGAAGCGGCTCTTCGCTCCGTGGAGTATCCCGTGGAAGTGCACGCTCAGGCTTTCTCCCTGCCGTGCCTTTCCACGGCTGGTTTTATGGCACAGCTTGCGAGCTGCCGGTCTTCCATGTCCTGAGCTGGGCATCCAAGCCAGACCCACGTGCCAGCTCCTTGGTGCCGACTGGGGCTGCGGTGGGACGGGGTGGGGAGAGGGCACCGTTCCTTCCAGAGTGCGGCGGCAGCTGTGGAAAGCTCCCAGGACCCACCTAGAGCTGCTGGTGCCAGCAGAGAGGTCAGTGTGGAGCAGAGCTGCTCCCTTCGCCTATTTAAACAGGGGTTTAATTTGGGGATGGACGTCTGTGAGGTGAGAGGCTGGAGGATGCTCTTCAGCTGGATGTGGAACACGTCTTTCCTGGCAAACCAATACATAGACAAATCTGTCTTGGAGGCTTCGTGTTGCCTTTCTTGGCTTAGAATCGCCCTCTTGAGAGTATGTCACCACCCTCATGATGGCCCGTGGGTTTTTACCTCCTGTAGTAGCCTGTCACAAGCTCACGCCTCATTAGAGGAGCGGTGGATCGCAGGGAGGAGGCCAGTGTGGCTGCCTGACCCCGGGCGATGGGCATTGTGCATCGCAGCCGCCTGCCTCTCTCCGGGGGGCTGGTTCTGGGCAGCCTTTATCCTGCCGAGCATTAGCCCAAGTGCCAGATGAGGCTCAAGTCCTTCTTACAATTGAGGAAGAATGTAGGTTATGGCAGGGGAGCCCGTTTGCAGCAGGCTCTGATGGGCAGGGAGGGACACGGGCACGTTCACCACTCTGCGGGTGCCCCAGGCCCCCATGGCCGCGTGGCCGGGCTCCTGCGCATCCCGTGGGTGCCGACGTCTCGCTGCAGACTACAGCTCCTGCAAGTTGTTTTCTGCAGTTCACAGGGGGTGGTAAACCCCTCGCCCGCTGAGTTTGAGCGGTGCCAGCGAGCTGCAGCAGTGGTTGACCTCCGTCACCCGAGGCCATGCAACGTTCCGCATCAGGTTGTTATCGGGGCAGGAGAGGGAGCATCCTGGCAGCGCCAGTCTCGCCATCCCTGCCCATGATGGAGGCGATGGGAACGTGCTGGTTTCGGAGGCTGGCAAACAGCCGTCGTGGTGCGCTGCCACGTGGCCGGGCCATCCCCGAGGGTGGCGGATGTCACTCGTTCCCGGTTTCCAGCCAGGAGAGCTGCAGGTCCAGCAGCGAGGGGCAGGGTTTGGGCGCAGGCAGTTACCGAGCTGTTGTTTTGTTCACAGCTTGTTTCATCCTGTGCCGGTACCACAGGAAATGTGGCAATGGGTTATGGTTAATCGCTTCTGTTTTTCTTCCTTCAGTCAGAATTGCATATTTTGCAGCAGAGACTTTGCAAAACCGGAGGTCTGGGTAGATTTGCGAAGAGCAAGAAGTAGCTGATCGAATCGCACACGGCGGAAGGAGCAGCGCTTCTCCTCCCAGGGCTCCCCCACCACGGTGCTGCTGCTGCTGGGCCGGTTCAGGCCCCACCACAGGCGGGTGTTGGTCCGTTCCGGCACGGCAGAGATGCTGAGCTGCTCCCGGGGCTCAGCTGGGCTGGCCGAGCAGCGGGTGCCGGGGTGCTCCCGTGTGCAGTGGGATCCTTCGGCCGCTTTGGCTTACGTTTGGGGTAGTCAAAACAAATAGACGTGGCAAATAAATTGTGGACAGTGATTCTTTCCTAGTACATTTTCCCAGACGAGGGCCTGAGCATCACGGAGCTGTGGGATGGCCAGAGAAGGGCAGTGATTTGGGAAAACCTTGGGAGCGGGGCAGCGCTGCCGCCTGCCCCAGCAGCACAACCCGCCGGATCCCAGCTCCCGGGGGCTGAAATCTGTCTCCATCAGCAGCGGCGAGGCCGGGTGGGTGCCTTGCTGGGGTTCTGCTGCAGAGCTCAGGCTGACCCTATGCCCGACCGGAGGAGTATGAGGGTTTGGCAGAGCCTGGGGGGTGCGGGGGGCTGAGCCAGCCCAGCGACCAGGTACATCGGGTCTGCCCATGCAGACGCGCGGGGAGGGCAGGACGCCGGAGACCGGGCACCGTTTGTTGGCGAAGTTGTGTGGGGACACTGCGAGACCTGTGATGTGGTGCCACCAGTACTGCGTTCCCGCTCCTCCCACTGCGAGTGAGTTCGGGTCCCCAGAGCACGAAGCAGTTAGCGTCTGCCCACAGCCTGCTGCCAACCGCTGGTCACCGGCACCGCTCCAGACTCCCGCAGGCCGGGGTGCGCCGCGCATCCTCCGTGGAAACCGGGCGGCACCAGCGCACGAGCTGCTCCGACAGCTCTCGGTTGCTGACACGTGCGATTTTCTTCAGCTGGAAACCTCCCAAGAGGGGAGAGAGAAGCCAACGGCGGTGGCAGGGACAGACTGAGCCACTCCGCTTTGGCCAGGCGGGTCCGGATGGCTGCTGGTCTGCGCCGGGCGGTGTCTGTGCCACGGGTGAAGCGTAGCGTATGTGCATGGCACGTCTTACCGTGGCAGCCATGCCATGTGGCCATGAGGGGACCGTCCCGGGGGTCTCCTGGCACCTTCTTGCTGTGCGATTGGGGTGGGGGCTGGCCCTGGTGGGTGGCAGCACGGGCTGCGCCCGTCTCCGGTGGTGTGAGGAAGTGGAGGGTTTCGGAGTGCGCATCTGCCGTTAAAGGGAGGGGTTTGTTGGTTTTCATAGGTTTTTTTTCCTTTCCCCAGCGCTACTTTTGAAAATCTCTACCCTTTGGTGTGATTTTTCCACGTGGTCACGTAGGACCCACTGCAGTGGGTCACTGGGCTGCAGGGAAGCGTCTGCCTGAGGACCGGGGCAAACTGGGGAGCTGAAATGGCCACTGTGATCGTGGATGTTTCTGAGCCATTCTCAGAGACCCCAGGAAAGTTTTGCTCTTGCTTTAAGGCGGTGAACGAGGAGGCTGTAAAGGCACCGGTGCCCCTCCGCTGGGTCGCTGCTCCAGACGGGTGTTTCGAGAGGTCTCAGTTGTTGGCTAGGCTCAAGCAGACGTTGTGAACTCTCACTTGGGAATCGCTCGAGTAACTTTGGGGCTCTCGAGACGCAGGACTGTGGCCGTCTTGCCAGATTGCCCCCAGGATTTCGGTTTGTCCCGTGCTTGACGCTCCTCCTAGAAGAGGTACCACGGGTAGCCTGGAGCGACGCTGGGTTATTTACAGCCTGCTGCATCCCGGCCCATGTGCTGCGGGGCTGCCTGGGAAGAGACGAGCTTTCCTCCCAAAGTTGCTTATTTTCCCCCTTTCTGTTCCCTCTTAGAGGTATCAGGTTTTGTTCTGTACCGGCCTCGATGGCACATCCCTCCTCGCTTGTTCCTGAGCCAGCCCACGTGGAATTCGGGAGCGCCGCTTGCCGCGTCGGGCAGCGCTGGCAAAGTGTGTTCCCAGGCTGTCTGCGGGGAAGGGGTGAGCTGAGGAAAGGCAGCGGAGCGAGATCCAGCCTGCTGAGCACGGCCCCAGCCACAGCCGGGATGGTCGGCAGCAGGGCTGGGTTTGGGGGGCTGGAGGCTGTGCTGAGGAGGAGCCCTGCTCTCCTGGCTGGGGGGCAGCCCCTCCGCGGAAGGGCTCAAGTGGCGCCGGACCTTGAAGCGCAAGATGAGCCTCGTGTAGGGACTTTCTGGTGGTCTCGTGGCAATAAAGTCATTGAGGCTTCTCGAATGCCACCGCCAGACCAGTGTCCTGCTGCTGAGAGCTGCAGCCATCGCCGACAGGAGCGAACAGCACGTATTGCTGCAGGCTGCGTCCAGCACCGTGGTGTGACGTCGTTGGTGTCCCAGGGCTGGAGGTGTGCCCAGGGCAGGCGTTCGGCTGCGGTACCTCGTGGGGATCACCGCTCAGCCGTGTCCTTGCGGGCCGCCCGCAGGGACCCGCCGTGCAGCCGGCACAGTCCCGGCCTTGGCGCGAGGAGACCCAGAGCTGGTGCAGTGCAGCCGGGAACCTCCTGGGTCAGTTTAGCTCCCTGCGTTTATCCATTTCAATCGATTTTCTTAGCCCGCTTGTGAATTTGAATTGACTTCAGGAGTCCTTCTTCCAGCTCGCGATGGCAGGAGCCGGTAACTCTGCACAGCTGTCCCAGATGGGTGCTGAGGGCGAGTGGGTGCTTTGTCCCAAATCCCTGCTCTGGCTTGTTGACACGGTCCCAGGGGACAGGGATGGGGATGCAGGGCGGTGTCCCCAGAAGCACTGGCTGCCCATCTGCTGGGGGCATGCTTGTGGCTTGGTAGCTTTAGCTTTGTGCTCTGGGTTTCCCTCCCCTCCTCGCCCCCTCCGCATGGTGCAGGCAAAGCACCGGCACCTGGGGACGGCCCAGGGAGCCTCCAGGAGCTCTGGGGCTGCACTGGGACTCGGAGGGTGGGAGCACACAACATCCCAGCCCGTAGGTGCTGGCACATCCTTCCCTGCCTTCCAGCAGGGTGTCAGGAAGGAGCTCGCCGGTTCTTGTGCTCCCGCAGTGCCTGAGCGTGCCGGGGCTCTGCTGGCCGCGCTGGTGGAGGGTCACGTCCTGATGTGTCGTTTGCAGGGTGTCCGTCGCCTTCGCAGCCTGTGCCCTGGTACTTGGACAGATGGCAGGCGGGAGCGGGGCTCCAGCTCTCGCTCGAGGCTGCCACAAACCTCCCCTGCAGAAAACCATCTGCAGCCGCCAGTTCCTGGTGCCTCCTCGGACCCGTCCTCCCCGCTCCCCCAGCGCTGCTCCTGCTCTCTCCCTGTCTCGCGTGTCCAAGGAGAGAGGTGGCCGGCGTCCCAGGACAGACCCATCCGCTGCCTTTCTGCTGAAACGCTCCAGACCCTGGGCTGTGTCTGGGAAACTCCACGAGCTGCCTCTCTGCGACAGCATCGTGTCTCCCTGTCCTTCGTTGGTGACCTGCAGATAAAGCCCTCTTGTGTGCGAAACCTGTTGCTTCGCCTTACGAGAGGAAACTCCCCCAAACCTGAGCAAGAAGCAGCATCCATCACCCTCCGCTGAGCCCACGCGCGGGCAGATGCGGAGCGGTTGCTGGGATGCCTTGACTGGGTTCGCGGTGACAGATTTATTAGTCACGCAGCCAGCTCGCTGCTTGTGTGGTTTCATGGCTCTGAGCTGTAATTTCCAAAGCTTTGGACAGGAGCAATGATTGAACTTCAGGTTCTGCCTGGGCGAACCTGCTGGAAGCTGCTTGTGGGGCACCCCAGGTTCTTACGGGGGTGCTGGGCTTGCGTAGGCAGAGCCATGAACGCTAGAAATAGGACGAAATATTTTTTTTTCAACTTTGCAAGAAGCAAAGAAACACTTGGCAGGTGCAGGTGGCTTTTTTTCTTTTTTTAAAGGGGTTTTTTAGAGGCTGGTTTCTTTGCCTTCCTTTGTACTGGGACGCCTACTGTTCTGTCCCTCGGACTGGTGGGTTTTGTGTTACCCTCCGCTGCCCATTCCTGGGGTACGGAGGTGCTTCGGGGCAGGGACGTGGCATCCCGCACGTTTTGCCCCCTGGACCGTCTCCTCCTGCGCCGTTGCTGCTGGTGTGAGCTCAGGGTCTGCGCAGCCTCTTCGTTCCCGCGATTCCCAAGGGAAAGCGGAGCTGAACAGCGTCACCCAACCCCTAACCCAGCTAAACCCGGTCTCTTCTGATTCCAGAATGTGACACAAACAGTAGAGGAAGAAAAACCCGAACCTCCGACCGTCCAGGAGATCAAACAGAAGATTGAGAAGTACAACGCCAAGGTCACCAACTGCCTGTTGATGAAGCTGGTACGTGCTGGGCTCCCTTTTCCTCATACGCAGAGAGACCGCTGCGGGTTCCTCCGGGCCGGGAGCTGAGCCAGCCTGGGGGAGGGCGGCTCCAGGGCAAGGGGGCTCGTGGCTGTTGAGATGTTCGTGTCTCCCTTACCCGATCGGCTTTTTCCTCTGCTTGGGTGTCCTTCGCATTGGTCACCGATGCTTGAGATCGCCCGTCCCTGCCTCTGTCCCGCCTCGACGGGGAGTGCTAGCCCGGTGGCCTCTGGCTGCGAAGGACTTGCCGCAAGTAGCCGAGCCGGCGTTGTTCTGGCGGGGGCGATTCACGGTGACCCCCGGGCTGTGGCGCTGCCGTTCAGCAGCTGTCGCAAAGTGGGTTTAGAGACACAACGTGTGTTTAGGGACACAAAGGCTTTCTAGCAAGAGATGCTTTCCTCCTCCCCGCTGCCAGCCCGGTCTGAGAACCTCAGAGGGTGCCTTTGGTTGTGAACCTGCTTATTGGCACCTCTAAGGACAGCCCCGATGCTGCGTGGCGAGAAGGAAAGGCAATAAGCTCGTGTACCAAGTGGAGTCCCACAAAGGAGCAGACACCGCAGGGTCTCACAGAGAGGGGGAAAAGCTTCTGAAAGGGTGGAATAATTAAATGAGAGACCTCCCAAGAACAGCAGCTCCCTAACTCCCTGGTGCTTGCTAACACCTGGGAAAAAACCTGAAGTTTCGTTAAAGTTGCAGCTCTCACAGTTCCCTTTGTGCAGTAACTTCTGCGGGAATGTCCCACCCGCCGATTTGTCGTCACTTACAGGAGTCACGTAGGGACCAGACACATACCGAGTTACTCTGCTCAAAGCTTAGCAAAAGTTCAGCCTTGGGACTCGACGCAGTCCCATGGCTCGACGGGGCTCAGCCGCTGGTGTTGGCCCTTGGCAGAGGCCACGGGCCAGTTCCCAGCACGAGGTGGATCCCTTGGCTCCTTCCTGCCTGGTCCCCATGGATGGACCGCGCAGAGCCGGGCTTTTCTCTTGGTTCCGGCACTTTTGGAGAGCTGAGGGTAGGGCAAGGGGCCCGTGGTGAGACTGGCTGATCCTGAGCGATGGTTTATCACAGGGAGGTGTGAGAATCCCATGAGCAGGGAATAAACCGTGAGAAGTTGGGAGATCCTGCTGAACGTGAGGGCAGGGACCTCCCCAGAGGGCTCACATCCTCGCCTAAGTGCAACCACAGGTTCCATGTCATGGTTCCCATAGCTTGCCTTGTAGCAGGGTCAGTTTTACCTAAGACAAGATCGCAGAGACACGAGGAGGGGATGGGTCATTGCCGAGTGGAAGGAGCGGGAGAAAATAACCCCAAATTACTGGTTTCTCTTTACATGATTGATAAGAAACCCTCAAAGCCCCAGCAGAACCGAGGGGTGGAAAGTGCTGCAGTCACCCCGCAGGCTGCAGCGCTGTGGACCAGAAAACCACTCGTAGAGGGGGCGGGGAATGGACTGGAAAGGCTCCCTGGAGCTGACCCCCCTCTCCTTTGCTTTAGAACGACGATGGGACGTACACAGGTTTCATTAAAGTGCATCTGAAACTGCGCCGGCCCGTGACGGTCCCAGCAGGGATCCGGCCGCAGTCCATCTACGATGCCCTCAAGGAGGTGAACCTGGCCGATATGACGGACAAGAGAACCTCGTTCTACTTGCCCCTGGATGCCGTCAAGCAGCTCCACATCAGCAGCACGACCACGGTGAGCGAGGTGATCCAGGGGCTCCTGAAGAAGTTCATGGTGGTGGATAATCCTCAGAAGTTTGCACTTTTCAAGGAGATGCGGAAAGACGGGCAAGGTGAGCTGACAGCCTCGGCCCCGCCAGCTGTCCTGCAGCGGGTCAGGTCCGTTCACTAGTGTGTGCTGTGGAAACATGCCCAAAGGGTCCTTCCAGCACTCAGCGGTGGGTCAGGCGGGCAGCGTCTGAATTTCAGGTGAACGCGTGGCCAGACCTCCCCAGGAGGTGCCGCTGCTCGAGCTAATGGGGAATTGCCGGTTTTCAGAAGGGGGCTGAAGCCCACTAAGAGCTATCAAAGATCGTTATGGATCTGTGTCGGGGACTCAGCTACTTCCACTGTGAACCCGAGCGCCACGAACCGCTTTTGCACGCTCCAGTGGAGCCCCGGAGCTTTCCTCTGCCCCGGCAGTGGAGATCTCACTGGGATGTCTGCTGTCCCCCTGCAGTGCTCTTCCAGAAGCTCCCTCTCACCGAGTACCCCCTGTACCTCCGGCTGCTGGCGGGCCCCGACACGGACGTGCTCAGCTTCGTGATGAAGGAAAATGAAACAGGGGAAGTCGAGGTACGGCCGTGACTCTTTCCCGTGGTTTTCACGTGAACGTTAGCAGGGTTGTGGAGCACGTGGCAGAGCTGGGAGATGTGTGGGTGAAGCGGTGCCACACAGGCGAGGCTGGTCCCTTCTAAAATAAAAGGGTTTGCCTTTAAAATACCGAGTGTGACACCAGCTTTTCTCCAAACTCAAATTACCCGCTGAACGGACTGCTTGTGCCTCACTGGAAAAAAAACCTGTTTTGGTCATTTGCTCCTAAACCACACTGATTTTTACAAAACTTAAACCAGAGCTGTGAAAACGCTGAGGCTGGTTTTGACGGCCACCCCATAACCTGGTTACAAAACCAAGCGATGCCCCCCCCGAGCTAATCCTCAACAATTAGATCGGCTGAACACTGCTGTAAGGAACCCACTGATCTAAGCAGAAGCCAGGGGTGCTCAGGGAATGAATTCAGTCAGTTTTTGGTTGCAGTCGTGCTCCCCACCACCACGAAGGGAAACGCTGGGAGCTGCCGCATCCCGCGGGACCCCCCCCTCCCGCGCCAGGAGTGGCTCCGTGCCGGGGAGGGGGTGGCTCAGGATGTGCCTCAGGACTGGGACGGTCCTTTAGCTGTAGCCCATTATCTCATCTCTCTCACAACATGATGCTGTGAGATTAAGATCTGAGATTAAGATCAGATACATGTTTAAATGTCTCTTATTGTTCCTCTTCACAGATTCAGGGGGAAAAAAAAACCAAACCCCAAAGCAGTGAGGGGTGATTGGCATGTGCTTACTCTCCCTCTGTCTTTGCAGTGGGACGCGTTCTCCATCCCAGAGCTACAGAACTTCTTGATGATACTGGACAAAGAAGAAAAGGACAAAATCCAGCAAGTGCGAAGGAAGTACGAGAAGTTTAAGCAGAGACTGCAACAGAGCTTGAAAGAAGCCAGCGGCAAGCCCGGATAACCGTCAGGAGGAGCTGGGCAGCAGACTGAGCTAGGTACTGTTTTTAAATGAAAAGACACTTCTCAGGACACCTTATAGTCGTCATTTTCCCTCTTCATCCTTCCGTGGAGGACTGGCTCACAGCACCCAGAAAATGGACATGCTGCTGCTTCTTCTTCTGCAACCTCTCATCTTCCCAGGGCAGAGCCAGGCAAAGAGCGAGGAGCCTGGATTAAACCCGTCAGCAAACCCAACACAGCGGCTGGTTCGCTCTCAGCTCCACCAGATGGAGAACGGAAAACGCTCCGTGTTAAACCCGACAGGAACATCTACTGGCTCGTGGTTGGAGCAGGGTAACGCTCCCTCTTCACGCTCCTCCCAGCGACTCGTCCGGCAGTGCTGCGGCTCTGCCTGCGCCCATGGGGCCGGGTTCTCTCTCGTTTCGTAAGCAGAGCTCAGGAAGCAGCAGATAAGGAGGAGTTTGTTGCGTCAAACCATGTGGGTGTTGCGGCTGGAACCAGTGCTGGGCGGACTTGTTGGGGGCTGAGATAGCCAGGGAGACGTGAAGTTATGACACCCAAAGAGCCTGTTAGTAATTAGTGGAACTCAGTAATGTTAATTCCAGGAAAAGTCATTCATTTTGATTCTATTTAACTGCCAGTTTTGAAAACAGAAGTGAACTGAAGGAAATACCCCAACACTTAGCTCCACTGGCCAGTGTTTCACCCATTTTCTGCTCTGTAGGGTTTGGGACCCTTGTTCCAAGAGGTTCTGTTTGAGAAGTGTGAAGATGCTGGTTGGGGCAGAGGCCGATGGTTCGATATCGAACGTTTAGCAATACATATCCAACAGGATAACCCAGGAAAACTCAACAGCCCAACACTGATTTGAGCTGTGAACAGGTCCAGCAGTGAGGGAGAGGAGCTCCAGCCAGGGCCAGGCTGGGCAGGTGGGAAAGCCTTCGCCCCAGGAGGAGTAAGGGAAGGAACCATCAGCCTCAGATGCTTTCCGCCCACCACTCTCTCATACCGTGCTTCCTCCCACTAACCCTCCTGGCACGGCTTTCCCACGCTGACACATTCTCTCCCTCCCTGTGCCGCTCTGCCTGTCACCTCCCTTCCTCCCTCCCTCCCCACTCGCGATGGGTGCTCTGCCTGCGTCTGCGGGAAGGTGACCAGGTTTTGCTCTCTCTGGGGAGTTAGGAGAGGACAGCAAGTCTCTCTCCCCCCCTCTCAGGGCTCCCACCGTCTCCCACGTGTGCTCTGCGTATCCTTCACAAAAACCCTCGAGCTGCAGCACCAGTCGCTGCCGTGTAACGCGAGGCCCTGGTCTCGCTGACGCCAGGCAGGGCTCGCTGCAAGGAAGGTGCCAGGGACGCCGCTCTGAGAGGCTGGTCCCCGCTCTCCTCCCGGTGCTGAGCGCGTGGCACACAGCCAGGGTCAGTCTTCCCTCTCTTCACGCAGGACGCCGCCACGAAGCGTGGAGATCTGTTGATCCTAGCGGGTTCGGACGGAGCCTGTGGAAGGGCCCCTTTGCACGGGCTGTAGGCTGGGATCCCACCTGCGCGAGGTGGGGAGGGAGGGGGACAGCAGGGAGTGGGTAACAGGCACCACAGAGACAACACGGACCAGTCTAAAATTTACCTCAGTGCCTTTTTTTCCTTAAGTGTGAAAACTCCACCTTTGGGCTAAGGGGAAGCTGGAAGGGGCGTCTGTGAAGAGGCCTTGGCAGTCCTGTCCCCAGGTACCTAAAGAACGTGGTGGTGGGGCTGCTTTTGTCCGTAGAGGGACAAGGATTTTGTTTTTCTTGATGGTGACTGCTTGGCATTTTTTTTTTTTCCCCGGATTTATACTTGAGCACGTTTATAAACCACGAGTGAGTAACTGCCTCACTTAAAGCCCCTGGGTTTGTGTAAAGGCCGCCTTCGGCAAGCCCGGTTCCTGCTCGTGGGTCGGTCAGCGGTGTAAAGGGTTTGCTGACAGGGCTGTGGGCGCCGGTGCGCAGGGCAGGACGGGCCTCCCGGCTGTACTGTACTCAACACCCCGATGACCTCTAACCACGTGGTGGCAGCCCAAAGAGAGCAGCGATTTTGGTGCTGCGGGGCTGTTTGTCCGTGTACAAGAATACTTACGACTCCTCCACGCGTTCGTGAAGTGATTTAACGAGCGCTGATGTAGTGCTCTGCGCCTGGGGAGCGCTGTTCAGAGGAATAACGCCATACAAACCGCCATCGGTGCTGAGGAGGAAGATCCAGCCGCTTGGTTTGAAATCTCTTCCCTTCCTGGCTAAAAGTTGTGACCATTTCTTTCTGGTTGTTGTTTTGGTGACCGCCTCCCCCTCCCCTCCCGCACCCAGCATGACTTTGACCTTCCGCAGAAGGCATGGCTTCTTATGCAACTCCCGGGAATGCTGCTGGAAACCTCCTGCAAAGGGGAGGGCTCGCTCTTTTGTAGTGTATGGGGCATTCGAAACTCACGGTCTCAACTGTCGGTTGAGCTGGGTCTGGAAGCATCGGCCCCGTCCTTAAGTGCAAGATCCTGTCGGCAGTGCCTTTGGTTACTGGATTGTCTTGCCTAGTTCATGTGAGTTTATTTTTCATGTCTGTTGTAAAACATGTAAGATACCGTGTATAGGACGGAACAGCAAAGCTTCTATGGCAAAGTGAAATGCATTTTTGCAATGCTGTAATTTATTTTTACTACTCCCCAGTAATTCTATGGCATTTTTAAAAAATGTCTCACTTCCAGCTTTTTTCGAAGGTTCTGAAACTACTTGTTCATACGCAGACAGTGTAAAAGACAACGGTAATAAAACTGTCAGTAATTCAAGAAATCTCTTTAG
Source organism: Bucorvus abyssinicus (assembly GCA_009769605.1). Taxonomy (NCBI): domain Eukaryota; kingdom Metazoa; phylum Chordata; class Aves; order Bucerotiformes; family Bucorvidae; genus Bucorvus; species Bucorvus abyssinicus. Next base: position 4,727,897 of record CM020055.1, read on the forward strand.
CTTCTTTTTCGGGCGCCCTCCGATGGCACTTTGCAGGTAATGAGTCTGTTCCCAGAAGTGAATTTCCATTTCTGAACCGTACTGGGAAGTGTTGGTGCGGTACAGAACACCCACCCCTGCGAAACCTGACCAAAGGGGTTCCTTAACCTCCTCTTCGTATTTTAGCTGGATTGGACAGAACTGCTGCCCCTGTGATAAATTACAGTTAATGTCACATATTAACGTGTATTTCTCTATAAAAATAATAGAACCCATGAAAACCCAGCTAACAGCTCGTTCTTCCTGCTGAAATGTCTGATATGAATACCTGGAGATGCTTAAAAGGATAAAATCTAAACCCAAATGGGTTTTACTTCTGACACAGACGATCTAGGGCAGAACACGCTGGGCTGTTCCAGGACACGTGCTGGACTGCGCTCACACTTCAGTGGCGGTTTGATTACGGTGCCTTTGCTAAAAGATGCAAAGCAAGACCGTTAAATGAGCCAAAAGCCACCGGAGCCAGCAAACCAGCGCACCGTGAGAAGCTCCTAGAAAATACAGGGAAAAGGGGAACGCTAGGGATTTATTCAGCTTTTTATTGGTATGGAAAATGAACCGCTGGAGCAATGTTGTTATTCGGGTGAATCCTAGACCTTGTAACCATCCAGGACTCATGTTTGGATGGACAGAGCCTGTACGTGATCCTTGATTTGTTAGCAGAACAATTCCATAAATAATGAGATCTGATAATTCTGACAGTAGCTTTTCCTCTTACTTCTTCCGGCCGAGCTTTGGAGCCTTCTCAAGGCCTTGGATGTATTTCCGAGGTAGCTGGTATTCTTCTGCAACGCAACCAGAGGTCACCTCAGGTAAATATTCAGAGCTCGACAGTTAAAACCTGTATCTTGCTGTAACCAGTCCCGGCCCAGTCCCAAAATCAACTTACCTAGCAGCATCTTGGCCAGATGATGGATTTGGTTGCCTTGGATCTGGACCTGAACTCGGTCTTTTGTTCCTGGCATGGGGGTGATGGTGGCACTGGCTTGTACTTTTTGTTGCAGAATGTTGGCCACACTCTGTGGGTCTAGACCGTACAGCTCAAGGTTCTTGATAATTGTCACCTACAGGTTCAAATAACCATTGGACACGTCACGGCTGCAGGCATTAGCAAGGCATGTCTCATTCACCCCAGCAAAACCAGCTGCCAAAGCTGCTCTCAGGATCTGGGCTTCTGCTCAAACCCCCTCATTTTAGTTTTCTCCTTTTACCTTCTTATTTGATGATCTCTGTGCTATGGTTATGTCGATGGGCTCAATGTTTCCTTTCCTCACAACAGGTTCTTGTCCAAAAAACGTCACCTGGTGTAAGGGCTGCAGTCGTTCAAGGCACCTGGACAAAGCCCACCACCCGGTTAGTCTACATAGTACAGCCAGCCCAATGTTACCGGCGCTTTTCCTCTGCAGCCTCTCACAGGAGTTTGAGACTACATGAAAGCCAAGATTCTACATTGGAGGAGAATTTGTATCTAAGAAGATAACGCACACTGGTCTCATGCCACGATTTGCATCCCAGCTATTATTTCAAGAACTGGACTGACTGGAAAGCAAGCTATCCTACTGACTGGCCAAAATCACAGCTTAGCCTGTTACTGCTCCAATTCTGTAAATCGGTTCTTGTAGAGGAAAACCTTTAATTTTGTCCTTAAGTCATTGCTCGGCTGTATTGGTCACAGATCGGTGAAGCAACTTTGGTTTAAATTCCAGCATAAATTGTGTTACTGTCCCACGAGCAAGCCTGGCTTCAGAAATAAAGGAAGCTGCTGGAGGTGCCTCAGAAGCACCGTGTGATGAAGAAAGAAGCTCAAGGCAAGGAAGACATTGGGGCTATTGAGGCAAAGTTGTTCAGCCTATGGAAACAATGGTTTTATGTCAGATACTCAGGCCTCTTAGATCTAAAAGGTGGGTTTAGGTTCTAAACGCAGAAGTTGTGCCGCACGTAAGGAGCTGGACACGAGGGACATGTCCAGCAATCTGTCGTGAAGGATGGCTTTATGAACAGGCACTTACAGATCATACACAGAACCAGGCAGTTGGTTTAGGAAGCTTTGCCTGCCAAGTGGTTGGCACATAAACCAACCCTAACAACGACAGCTAGTGCTAGATACTTGTTAAACGGTGAGGAACAAGAGTTCCTTCACGTTAAGGACTCTGGCTATTTTTTGTTGCATTCCAGTAGGAAGCTACAACTTGGGGAGCAAAACACCACGTGCCTTTGAGTTGCATGCAACCAATCTGTGTCATTCTGAAATGCTACGCTGCGAGAACAGTCACCTGCTCAAGAGGTCATCCCATTTAAGGTGTGAGATTTCATCCTGTTCCGATTTATCCAACAGGCAGTCGCACAGGACGGCGTTCACCTTTACAAAGCTACAGAACAAAACCACCCGTTAGAAGCAAATGGGTTCACTTCTTCCTCCAACTTCAGCGTCTCCTGCGGAAACAGGGCAGGACAACTTCCAGCTCTACTTACTTCTTGTTGGTTTCATCAACCAGCTCGTTAGTCTTCACATAGTTGATGATGATGTTTCTCACCTCACTGCTTGAGAGGATGCTGCCTTTTCTAAAGAGAAAGGAAACTTCCTAACATGTTAGTGTTGGGTCCTGTCACTGAGACAGGAGACAGCAACCACGCTGACTGTATTTGGTAGCAACAGCTCAATACTGAAATACGTCTGCTAGGGGGTGTTTCTTGTTACACCTCGGCTGCTCTACGCCAGATAAAAGGCTCACAGCAATAATTCTAGAGACACTAAACCCCATGGTTGGGGGAGCCTAGTTTGGGAGGATGACCCTGATGGCACCCCTAATGCCAGGGGACTGTGCATAACGTGTAGGAAAGTGCTCAGCTGCCACTGGGGCCAGCTGAACTACATCAAAACGGACAAGATTAGGGCACAAGGAGACAAGCAAGTTCTTTAAACTCCCTGGGCACCCTTTTTTACGTAAACCAACCTGTGGTGGGCAGAATGAGCCTTAACCAACGGCAAATTAAGACAGTCCAAGAAAAACGTACTGCTTTTGACACCTGAGCTATCACCTCCTCAGCTCTGGGAGAAGCGATGGGAGTACTTGCTGCACACAGTTGTCCCAGCCTCTCATCTTTCTTCCCTGTGTGAAGCAACGAATATATTCTTGATTCCCATCAACTTTCCTGACAGCAGCACAGGGCCCTCCCCATTACAGAGGGTGGCAGCGCAGGTTTCTCTCTCTCTTCAGGTATCACTGGTTTGGTTGTACTTTTCTGGTGCTTACCTGTGTCCGGATTCCTGAAAGAGGGGGATCATTTGTGTTGAGACCCCATAGAGCGGGATGATTTCAGGAGCACGGTACACTTGTTCTCTATCTTCACTCTTGCTGTCTTGGGCAGCAGAGGCTGCAGAAAATCCTTCAGGTACTGCAAACGCTTTAATGCTGAAACGAGAATTGTTTGGTGTGAGTGAAAGGGATTGAAAATATCGCTTCCGTTTCACTGAGAAACTAAAAACCAGCAGAGTCGTGCCAAGAGTTTTCTGGTCTGTTGTACAGTACGTTAGTGCCTCCAAACACATCCCGTGGCTGTGGGGGGCTGTGTCTGCGTTAAAGGGCACGATGAAAGAACAGTCTTCAGAAGCATTAGCTGTGATTTCCAAGATACACATAAATAGGCACCTTAGGTCAGGTGATTAGAGACACAGTTCAAAGGCTGCTGCCCCATGCCATAGAATTGCTAGTATTAAATTAAAAACCATGAGCCAACTGCGCTCTCCACAGATGTGCAGGCATTTAAAAGCTGAAATTACTGTTTAGTGGTCACTGATAAAAGACAGTTCTGGAAGAGAGGGGTAAGAACCATATCAGCGGAGGAGCTGGACTCTGATTTCACTGACCACAGCCGCAGATTCTCTGCTGGCAGGTAAGAGACTTGAGACACAGCGTCTGAGCGCGCCTGGCTCCTGGTGATAAGGCCAAGTTTCATGGAAGAGAAGTTAATGCACAAAGTCAAAGTAATTCTGCTTCTTTCCAAAGGCAGAAGAGAAGATATGCTTCTATCTACAGAAACGTTCTCCGCTCCATTAGTTGCCAAGGAGACCTTATATAAGAGGAAGCCTCGGACCCGCTGGGAAATTCCACAAGAGAGCTAATGTGTGTTTGCAGAAGGAACAAGAAGGATGTTCTTGGTGTGAGGTAAGTACTAACCCTTAGAGAGACAGAAACACCAATAGAGCAATGGGATAACAAGTAGCTGAAGGGGAACAGTATTTGTGCAAATCAGCGTGTGTAATGGAAAACACAGCAATTCTTCCTCACTTTTTTGAGATTGTAACTTCGGCTGCCGACTTTGCAAAGTACTTGAGTCGATCCTGTGTGACATTCTGAGACTGTGGTTTCATGAGCATTTATTCGGCAGCAGTGTCATCTTTTTATTGGAGTTATTGTCTCAACAGGTAAGTTCACCCCAAAGCTGAACAATGAGCTGTCCCAGCACACAGATGGAATAGGGAGCGGGGACCTGCTTCAACTGGAAGGGCACAACCCAGTCATACCATTAGTCACTGTTAAATAGATGCAAAACTGCCTGATGGGTTTCAATCCTTCCAGCCTGCCTTCAACAACAACAAAGAAACCCCCCAACCCATCAAGTCACTGTCGAAGGAACGTGCTTTTCAGTGACTGCTAACAGGCGTGATTGATGCCAGAACACTTTTATTAGCATCCAAAGTGGAAGCCAGGAATTTGTCACTGTAACACTGCGACAAATTGCAATGAAGTAAATCCTCGTTAACATTTTCAAAGCTGTTTCCTGGAAAATTTGTACACACACTGCAAGGACAAAGAGCCATGTGCAACTTTCAGCTCATTTGACAGTCCTTTTTGGTCTGAAGTTCTATGGATGAGTGTACAACTAAAAAGAAAGGAAAGGTGGAAATCATGACAGTGTCACTGGACTATGAGCATGCTCAGTGCTGCTGAGAGAAGAAGGAAGAATATGGTTTATCTGGAAGAACTTTACAGGAGCAGAAAACATCAGCAATGTTGTAGGGAAGCAGGGTGTAAAACCCCTCCAGAGCACGTTAAGGTGATGAGATGAGGGCTGCTACGCTGTTCGGAACAGGGAGTCCAGCTGAGTGTAGGCCATAGAGCTGCAAGGAGCAGATTCTGCTCCCTTCTTTCAGGGACTACCGGCTCTTTTAAAAACTACAATATTGTACGTACTCTGGGTGTTTCCAGTCCACCTCCACAATGCTCTCCACACCTTTGTTCAGCTCCTTCACCTGTAGGATCTTCTGGTGCTGCATACACTGCAGGAACTTGGAGAACTGGAGGAAGCAACAATCACAAATGTGGAGTCAAGCCTTTTAAATTCCTGTTCATGTGTTTCTGACTGCCCCAAAGTTACTCGGAAAATCAAAAACATCTTAAAAGCAAAAAACCAGCAAATAACCCACCACCACCTCTGCTTCTCTAAACATGGCCACTGCTGAGGAGCAATGAGGGCCTGTCTGGCTCTAAAGCAAGTGCCTCTTCTGTCAGTCTGCCCTGACTGCTCCGGAATGTTCTCAGCCAAATCTCAGCACATCTCACAGGGACTGGGAGATCATGGGCAATGTGCTTTGTCATCTACACAACAGGGACAACATCGTCTCCTTTCTCACTTTAATTTATGTGAAAAACTGATAGAAAAATCTCACCTTCTTATAGCTTGATTTCTTTATGTCCAGCTGTTGTCCAGTAGGGCTACAAATGGATTTTTTAAAAGTTCTTTAGTTATATATGTCACCCTTCATTTCTTCTTAAATCTTGCTACTTATGCTAGAAGTTTCTTAACAGCAGAAATACAAATCACACAGAGAAAGAATTACTTCAAACGAGCTAGTAAATAGGACAAGATGAATGAAACCAGTGCTGCTGCTCCTGTGAGCAGGCAAACAGCCATTCGAGTGACCGCAATCCAAACACATCGGCCAGCTCCAGTTAGCTGCCAAGCGCATACACTGACCTGGCCAATCCTTTCATCCAAGTATCTGATGTAAGAAGTGAGCATGATCTTAGATAACCTTAGAGAAGGATTGAATTTTACTTCTGAGTCAAAAACTTCATCCTAAATATCACACTCGATCTCTACAGTTTGAAAGGCAGAAACCCAGCATGCGAATCCAGACGACCTTCTCACCACGTACCAGCATGAGAACATATGGCTGCGAAGAAATGTGCTGGTGAGCAGGGGGAGATCCGACTTCTTTACTTTGCACTTTAAGGCATGAAAAAAGCACTGATTAAATAACGCATCCATTTGCTCTGCAGGGAAAAAGAGGACAAGTCAGCCATGAGCGGTCCGTCTGTCAGAGCACAGCGCTCGGTTCTTTCAGAGCACAGAGCGCTGCCTCTGCCCCGTTCTCGCTGTCCAGGACCCATGGTACTCTGGAGCCGGGTACGGGCTGCAGCAGACCCCAGGGGCACGGCTTGGTTTCGTTTGTACGCAAAAATACCTTGTGGAGTCCTGCTGTCTTCAGCTTCCTGCTGAACCTCTGTGGTGGCATCTGCCGCCGTTTCAGCAACTTCGTTCTCACTGTGTCCCTCCTTTTCTGTCGGTACTGCACAACTGTCACGCTCTTTCAGGCTCAGGTCACCAATGTCCACATGCTGCAGTGGGTCAGTGGAGAAGCTGCTGGCAGGCTCTTTCCCCTCCATCTCCTCCTCCTCTTCAGCACTCTCCTTTCCAGCAGCATCTGTTACCAAGGGAGCTAAGGTAGGAGGACAAGATTTGTCACCATATTCCCTATAAAAGGAAGAAAAAGCGTAACATAGCTTTCTGTTGGCTGCTTTGAAACCCACAGGACAATGAACAAATGTCACGGGCAGCTGCATGGATCTTTATCTGCATTCTCAAAACTGTAAAGTTTATTTTTAACTCACCTTCCTCTATAAACTCCATGTTCCCCCATGAAACTTAATTTAGAACTGAGCAGACCAGTCAAATCCAAATGCAGAGCAACTCGTTTATTTAGTTGAGACTGGCAGAGTTGATCATTTTTAAGCAAAAAAGATTCAAAGTTCACTTTTTACAGAACAAGAAGATTTTCTAAAAGCAGAGTGACAGGGATGTTGTAGCTTCATTTCTATAATTAGACTCAGATTGAAGGAACTGAATCAAGTGAATAATTTTCTCTCTCTCTTTCCAGTATGTATGTAATGGATAGATGTCAGCACAGACAGCTGCTTCAGTCAGAAAAGTGTGGTCATCAAAAACATGTAGCTGAAACCTTAATAATGGTCATACTGAAACCCAAATAATTCCATATGTTGAACTGAGAGATTAAACTTACAGGGGCACAGATTTTGATTTTAGTAAACACACAGGACTAGTTACCCCTCTAACCAAATGCCTGGCGATATACCCACCAGAGGTGATCCGTGTACGTGTGCAACACAGCAAAGCCCTTCCCCTTCATCCCAGCAGCCAGCATCTCCGCAGTGGACATGGTGGCAACTGCCACTGCTACTGGAGCCCTGGGGAAAGAAGAGGGTGTGAGAGTAGGATGGCACAAACACGCTGTGCTCCGTGGACAACGGCAGACTGAGCCATTGCGATACACCAAATTTTTTTTGTGATGTCCTTGCTCTCTACAACCTGCTTTTTCTAAAGCATCTAGGTATTTTCTGGTTGTGTCTCTGGTATGTAAAGCCTTCCAAAGAACCCCAAGGACCTGGGCAGCTGCAATACTGAAGGGAAGGTTGTGCAGTGACCCATTCTGCACTTTAATAAAGTACAAGAAGCTTATGCACTGCCAAAAGAGACCAGCAATGAGGGAAAAACCAACAGCTCCCTCACTCTGAATTCCCTCGGACAAAAATAAAACTGTGTAGAACACAATCTTTTGTTTAAAAAAGAAAGTACTGTTTCAAAACAAATCTACCCCACAGGTCCAAAAGGACGAATTTGCGGAGCTGTCCACCTGAGCTCAGACATATCCTAACCCAGAAAGTGGATTTTTTTTTTCCGCTGTGTTTTCCATTGTTTAGGTCACAGTGCACGAGAACAATTCTGCTTTTAATTCCTCAAAACCCCCAGAGCCCTCCTGTAAAAAACCATAGAAACTAAAAATGAAATGAAGAAAAGAGATGAAAAACGAATCCTCTGTACCTGTTTCCCAAAAGGGTGACAGCACAGAGCGTGCCCCGCTCTACCTGAGGAAAGCCAGAAGATGGCTCTACAACTCCTGGCAGCATCAGATCTGAAGAAAAGAGTAAAGCACATCCGTTTCTCAATGACAGACTCAGGCGCTGCCTCTTCCACCCCCATCCCTCCTGTTACTCAGCAAAACCCAAGCCTGTTGACAGCTGAGCACTTGCTGGATAAGAAGTGATGCTCTGTTTCTCCTAGTAAGGCAGCACTTCTTGCTACCACTCTGTGGAGTAAGAGACCCAACTCACAGGGGTGCTGGGCACATCCCTGAAAACAGTCAGGAAAGCTAAGGCTGCTCAGCCCCTCGCCCTGTTTTTAACAGAAAGGTCCGAGCTCCCAGCATAGAGGGCGTTACTCTTCACAGTGATGTGGGAAGAGAAGGGAACAAAGCGATGTGTCTGGAACTACCCATTCCCCTCTCTCCAGGGCAGGTTATCCCAGCAGCTCTGGCACTGAAGAGAGACTTGCCTAAAATATGAACTCTCCTCAGCATAAGGAAGCAGCCTGAACCATCTCCCTGCTAACTCGGACCGACAGTGCATACCCTGCTCAGTGCGTCCTTCTGCTTTCTGCACATGGGATGAACGGCTGGCGTATGAGTAAAGAGCAGCTTTCACACCACACGTCATCACCAAATCACATAAAGAGCATCTGCTCTCCCTCCTGGCAGCTGGAACCATCAGGAGTGTGCAGGCTTATGGACTGACCATGGTTTGGTTTTGAAGGCATCTCCCTTTTTGTCTCAACTTCACAGATTTACTGTTGAAGCAAACAACATTTTTCCTCCCATTCACTGTCACAGCTCCTTTCAGCAAATCTAGAATGAACTCTGCAGTTGCAGTAAAGCCCCCACGACTCTGAGGACAGAGATGATGCACAGACCTTAACATGACAAGGTGAGCAGTGGGTGTACCTGACATAACCAGCCAGGGCAGACAGCAGAGCAGCTCTCACGACTAGCACTGCCTTGCTTCTCTCTGCACCTGAATGCTCCCTAAATCTGCTCATCTCCCTCCACATCTGCAGCGCTGGACAGTCTGCTGCCTTTCTGCTTCTTTGGGAGATGTGGCTGTACCTCTTCTTTACGGCCATTGTCTCGGTGGCTAGCTTCTTATCTTTGGATGTACCCTGAGGTAGCCGGGTTGCCATGGGAGATGAATGACCTGCAGCCCTCTTTCATCAATGTCCTTCTCCCATTAGCAAGACTTTTTTTCCCCAGAACTAGGTCACTACAAGTCAGCAGCCAGGTTTGCTCAGATGGCTATCACAGCTACACACTCAAGCACTTTATTTCCCCAAAAGCAAAGTAAACAGAGGGATTCGAGTTCCACTTTAGATACTGCGTAATGGAAAAAGACAACTCTTCCTCCATGTACACTTCCATTTACAGACTAGGGCTGCAGCGGCTGCAATTTAATCTTTTTCTAGTTGAGCAGTTCAGCCATTTAAAGTTTATAAAGACCTGATTCTCATGAGCCTGAACTGCATCCAAAGCAGGTTTCAGAAAATAGACTCCTTCCTTGTTGGTCTTGATCTGTGATCAGGTGGCAGAGCCAGTAACCCAGGAACTCAAACCCGACCTCACCTGTACAGTCCCCAATTCACTTGACACTGGTTATGAGTGCAGGGTCCCTCATAACCTCATTTCTTATCCACAGGAGAAGCAAGCTCCCCTCTGAACGGCCAGCAGCAGGGTGGCAGCAAAGGAACTCAGTTACAGAACAGACAGACCAATGACACTGGCAGTTCCATGTCCCAATTCCAAGTTGCTGATCACCCTGAGAAGATAATTCCAAACCTGAGACTCCCAGGTGGAGCAGGTTACTGCATTTAAACAGCTTAACCTACTTTGTTTCATTCACAAACTATAGCTCTTTTTTCTATATTTCTTTTCCTTTTTAGGACATCACCATGAATTACTTTGGGGTACTTATTCTTTATACCTTTTTGTTTCAGGTACATTTTTGCCACTGGGACAGATAACATTGAAAGGCCCCAAGAGCAGCTCCTTTTCGAAATGCAACATGACAAATTCTAGTCCGCTTACCTGCACCTCCTGCTAGCTTCTGTAGCACAGGGGGCCATGTTGAAAAAGCAGGGAGAAGATCTGGGTAGACCCACAGAGTGTACACTGTCCCAAAACAGAGCAAATTTAGAGATGCATCGTTAAAACCTTCTCTAGCTGTTGCTTCCTTCCATCTTTAAGACTAAGCAGGACGATGCTAACCACAGCTAAAGACTGCCCTGTTACTCAGGCAATCAAGAAATCTGAACTTACAACAATCCTACAATAATTAGATGTGATGGCGAAAAATAAACTGCTACTTAATTCCAGGTCCTGTAGATTATTATAAAGGGTATAGATAAATGTTGGCAGTATTTTCCTTAAATCAAGGACATTTGGGGCTAAAATGCTACTGCAACAGAGGAGAATTGCTGGGTGTGGGAAAAATAAAAGCTTAGAATGTCAGTGCGATTCGTTGCCCAATTCCAGGGCTGCCTGGAAGTGGACATCACGCTTCTTGGGCAGAAAACGGGCTATGCTGCTAACCCATGACTTCAAAGATGTTTCCTGGTCTCTAACCTCTGAGCACGCCAGTTTCCCTTTCGCAGAAAGAATCCAGAAATGCCACGGATTTTGCAAAGATGTTGGTAGAGTAAATGCATTAAAGATTATGGAGTGTCGCAATACTACAGCCATGGGACAAGTACTTAGGACAGACACAAGGAAATCTTTTGGGGAAAGGCTGGTGCCCAGTAAGGAAAGAGGGAGGATTACTGCAGGCTGCTCTCCATACCTGTTGGATACAGAGCTTTCTCAACTTCAAACAGGATTGGGTTCCTGTTATTCGTGTAAACAGTGACAGCCTCCCCTTTGTGAGAGTATATTTTGATGACGTTAAGCTCTTCCTTGTTTGGAATAAACTCAGTCAGTTGTTCAGCACTAAGGTTAGGAAAAGCTGCTGCAACGTCAGTTCGTAGCTTTCTCCTGCAAAGATAAAATTCACAAATGTGTTACAAAGCTGTCTAGACCTTCCTTTAAACTAATTCCTGGATCAGTAGTTTACTATTTGGTTAGCTGTTCATGTGATTCCCCCTCTTCCATGATGGATAATTTGAAGCATTTGTGGCCCGATTTACAAATGAGATAGTTGCATGCTGGAAGAACACTGGGAAAGGCCCAAACAAGCCTGCCCTGCTCATGGTCTTCCTTACACACCTGCTTACAGCTTCTGTTGCTGCCTTTGCCTCTGTTTTGCACCGTGATTTCACCCAGCTCTGAGCTCCTGAGCCCAAGTGCGGGAGCATCAGCCTTGCTCAGCCTAGCCTGTCACCTACAGAACCCCGCAGCCCCGGCACGGAGGAGCCGGGGTGCAGCCAGATTTCCCCCCGGTTTTAACTGGTGTTTAAGACATGGTGACTAGAAGGAGGGTTTTTGTGGTCATTCAGAGTCACTGGCCTCACTGCACAGCAACATTAAGTAACGAGGGATCAGCAATTCCTCGACGTGACAATTCCCTTAAATCTCGTTTAACTGTGGCAGTTCAGACCGGGATTCACGCTTGTCACACATGCAGGGGGGCGCAGCCGCAGCTCCCCGCCTGTCCCCAGCCCGCAGCTCTGCGGGGCCAGAGCCGCCGCCGCTGTCCCCGTCGCCCTCTGCGCGGCACCGACCCCGATCCCGAACCGTGTTGATCTCAGGCCAACGCCGCCGCGCTCGGGGCCCGCCGCGGCAGCGGGACAGGCCCGGCGCGGGAGGCGGGATGGAGCCGCTCCCCTCCGGGCCTCTGCCCCGGGGACAGCGCGGGGCTCCGGCCTGGCCCCGGCCCCGGCCCCGGCCCCGGGCCGGCACTCACCGATCGGACCCCTTGATGGCGGTGTTGGATCTCACCCGGAACGCCCTGCAGAACATGGCGGGCCCGCGCCCGGCCGCCGCCGCGCTCCCCTCAGGCCGCGGCAGCCGCCATGGCGCCGTCCCGCGGTACAAATGCGTCCGGGTGGAAACCGCCTCCCCGCGGCCTCGCTCAGACCGCCCGGTCCGGTCCCGGCCCGGTCCCCCCGCGCCCACCGCTCCTGGGTCCGGCGCGGGGCGAGGGGCGGGGGTCACCCCGCCGTGCTCCTCGGCCCCCTCCGCAGGAGGGAGGCGATCGCCGGGAGCCCCCCGGAGCGCCCGGGCCGGCGGGAGCTGCGGGTTTTCTCCTAACGGAGCCTTCTACGGCTTTGTTCTGTGAGGGGCCTCCGGGGGCTGCCGGGGGGCCACCGGGAGACGCGTTGAGGGGCGACAGGGACGGGAAACGGGCAACGAAACCCACAGCTTTAGGATACGGGTTTAAACATGTAACGACTGGTCTGTGAGGAGCCCGCTCTCCCGGGTACCTCCCCGCTTCACCGGGGACGCCTGCGGGCAGCCAGGCCCCGCTCCCGGACCCGCTCCTCCCGCCTCCCCCGCGCCGCCACTGCGCAGGCGCTGCCCGACGGGCGTGCGGGGGGGACGTTCCCGTGGCAACGGCCGGGCCAGTGGCGGGCGGCCGCAGCCCGACCGGAGCTTCGCCGCCTGCCCCGGCAGCGCTGGACGGCGGAGCACGGGCAAGCAGCAGCAGCAGCAGCAGCAGCAGCGGCGGCGGTGGCGGCGCGGGGCCCGGCGGGGGATGGCGGCCGCCTCCCTCCGCCACCATGCTGCTGGGCAGGAAACCGGAGGCGCCCCTCAGCGCAGGTGAGGCGGCGGCCGCGGGGCCGGGGCGGGCAGGAGCGGGATGCGGCGGCCGCCGGGCCCTTCCCGGTGGCGGCGGCAGCAGCAGCCGCGGGGGGGTCCCGCGGGAAGCGGGGTCGCGGCGTCGCGGCCTCGGGGAGGGCCCACGGGCGAGCCCGGGCTGGCCGGGGAGCCGCCGAGGAGCCCGCCTCACCCCTCTCCCCCCTCGGTTTCTCCCGTTCGCCGAGCCCCGGTGCCGCGTTAAACGTTGCAGTTTTAAGTTCTTTCAGCAGCGTTTGCCAGCAGTTACCGACACGGCCTCTCGCCCCGCCGCAGCAGATCTGCGGACTGTAATTCCCACCTATCATTTTTAAGGGATAACCTACTTCAGAGGATAGTCCTATCAAGTATTTAAGGGAACGCGCCCTGTGCGTGGTCGTTCTCAGTGAGGCCAGTTCGGGATTATCCTGCTTAGGGGAAAAGGGGGAGTTTGTTGGTTAATGTATTTACAGTGCAGAAGTTGATTAAAAAAAGAGAGAAGCTCTAAATTAAAAGTGTTACAAGTTGAGAATTCCCAAGAGCTTTGCACTCTGTTGTGGTATTAAAATATAATCGTAGTTAAATTCTACAGATCATTTAATAAATGAACGAGAATGGGTGGTTTGGCAGACTAAAATGTGTTAATTGAGCTACATTCCGGCGTCCGTGTCAGTGTGAATTGTTGTGACTGACTGGTTTGTGTATGGGACGTTTCCAGCCAGGTTTGGAGATGGATTATACGACTCCTACATGAGGATAGATCAGATCAGGTACCAAGAGTCTGCCGGTGAAGAACACAGCCCCTCGGGACTGCCTGCCCTTGCAAGATCTAATGTGAGTATTTTGAAGTTGTCTGGGTCTTCACCGGGTTGTGTGCTGTGGCAGTGAGACCCCTCAAGGAGGTCGGTACCTCCCTCTAGAGAATAGATTTACGGAGTGAGGTGTTGCAGCTTTGTAGTAGCTTATTAACGGTGCTGCTTTTACTGAGCATAAAAACGATGTGGTGGAGTGTCCTGTGCAGAACTTGCTGGGCAGCCTCAGAAATCCGATCGTACTCTCCTCAGCTCATGTTTTAGTCAAGAGAGTTCTTTTCCAGAAGGGTGAAGCGTTCTGCCGTGTCGCTGTGTCTGTAAATCCACACAGGCTTTGCTTTACCTTTTGCACATTTCCATTTTAGTTTCTCTCGCCACAGTTCCAGGAGATCAGTACTTGGGAGCAGCAGGAGGAGCCGTGTGGGTTTGCATGGCTGCCAACAGCATCTTCCTCCTCAGAAAACTTTGGCGTGATCTGTTGCTTCGTTCACCAGCAAAATATCTCTTTGTGGGCTGAAGGTGTTTACATGCTTCTTCCTCAGGGCTGTATTTCCTCAGCAGATGTGGAGTTTGGAGCTCTGTCTTTGAATCGATGGGGATAAGTGGTAGCGGTCAGGTTCAGCTGTACAGTGGTCTGACCTCTGTGTGGTTTTTAAATGTGTTTTGGCTCTTGTTGAATTATGGCAGAAGCGAAGGAGCTTGAGCTTAAAGAAAAAGCACTTGAAAGAAGTGAAAATAGACCTTTCACTGCTTAAGATGCATTTGAAAATCATCTCTTTGCGGGAGTTGATTAGATATTAGTGATTCGTGTGGTCTGTGCTGTTCGCTGAGCAAACCCTGTAGCATGGGTCTATGTTTTCCCTTTTTGGCGCTATTGAGGGGGAGCGGGAGGCATTTAGCGGTTTGTGGAGCAGCCAAGTTTTGATGGGTGGTGGATTGGGTTTTTTGCAGGGATGTGGGACTTCTCCTGCAGTGTTTAAGTCGCAGTGTAACTGCAGTCGTTCATAACTGACCAGAAATCAGGAGACTGGGACTGTCCCCTCAAATACAAATTTAACTCTATGAATATTTGATTTCACTGGTGTATCTTATTCTTCATCTGTATCTTGTCCATCAAACCTGTTAGTTTCTTAAAACAAGAGTAAGGATTAAAAAATGACATGGTGACACATCAAAACCCTGCAGTGGTGTCCTGCGAGCGGGAGCTGAGGTGAAGCACTCAAGGCTGAAAGTCACCATGCTCAGTTTCAAAGTATCTGGACTTAAGTGATATTTCATTTCCTTCTTGCAAGGTTTTTGTGTTAGGATGTAAAGCTACATGAGAATTGAAGGTGTCTGCAGTTGCCTGTTCTTTTCATCCCAGCTAGGAACACAACCAGCTCTGCTTTGAGAGTACATGCCTTGAATTCAGCTTTCAGAAAGTAACTGACGTGCTGCTGCAAAACGAGTTGTGTAGGAGCTGGATTAAGTGTTTCCTTCTCCTTAAAATGAAGCTTTGTCCATTTGTGAGCGTCTTCCCCAGGGTGCCGCTGGTGTCATCAGTCTCATTTCTTGGCTGCTAACAGCGCTGTATCAATAAAACAAAACCAAACTGTGCGGCCTGTGATTTGGAATAGAAAAGTCTTGAAAGCTGCTGCTGCCCAGAAGTTGTCTGGCTTGAAAAGCAGCTCTTCTGAGTTCAAGTTACGGTTCATCGATATTCATGTCTCGTTGTCATATGGCAGATGATTTTGGTAGTCCTCAAAAGACGAAAATTTAGGCCTTACTACCAAGTGGCTGTTGGGTCAGGTTTGAGACCCAAAGCCACGATTTCGTCATTGAGAAATAGCTCCGGGATAAGTGAAATAATTAATCGCTTGTTTGTTGAGGGATTCACAGGTACAAACGTTGGCCACAGACAGCAGCGCTGGCAGACTGGCTGTTGCTGCTGAAGAGAGAATATTCAGGTTTAGTGCTGCAAGACTTTCACGCTCCATCGTGTCACTGCAATCGATGACGTTCGGACTGTTAACCGTTTTTTGGAAATCCAATCCTGGAATCCTGGAAAGAAATTACAGTAGCATTTCTGCAGGACAGCGGCGGGTTTTGAAGTCTTGGTGCGTAACCATTGACCTGGCTAGAGGAGGCTGCTCCACAGAGCCCTGCGAGCACCGACCGCGTCAGGGCGGCTGTCTGCAGCCCTCTGGAACCGCAGTGAGAAAAGCTGCTGCTGTTCTGCGTACAGCTGGAACCCGTGGAGGAAAAATACCGAGTTTTGACAAGGCTTTGTTTGATTTGGTTTTTCCCCTCTCTCCTGCCCCCACTGGAAAACTTCAGAAAACAAACAAGCGTGAACCTTGTTCTGTGCTTGTGTTCTCTGTTTATTTGTGAACCTGCTGTGTGAGGCTGCTGGACTGACCAGGCTTCGAGCCAGTTCTGAAAATATGTCATCATTATCTTGGAGCTTCAGCCGGACTCGGAGAAGAAGGCGTTTCTGCGAAGTTACTAGAGTTGGGCTTTGGTTTTTTTGCTAAAGACTTTCTGGAAAGGCGTGTCTTGTCCAGTGCCTGGCATTTCTGGGTTGATAGGAAGCAGAGTAGCGGAGCTTGGCAGGATGTACCAGCGGCCCCTTGTCACCATCGATAAGGACTGGCTGCTGCAGGAAATGCCCATTTTGGGGGGCTTGCGACAAGAGCAAACATTTCAAGGCAGCGCTAACAGACTTTTCAAAGAGCTGCGTGCGGTTGTTTTTGGCGAGAGCATTCACTTCCCTTATTTACTGATCGTGCTGAGGTGCTGGATTGTATGTGACTAGAAAGGAATTTGGTTTTATTGCTTTGAATCTGCAGGTTTATTTATATTTTTTGTTTGATTCCTCTATAGTTATTTTGGTTTTCAGGGATTGGGTTTGGCATGTGTCTCAAATCTTTATTTTTAGATTAAAGGACAAAATGGAAAACAGATGTTACTGCTCTAGTCGTGGCTTCTCCAGTGTTGCACAGGGTAAGCCAACACCTCTCTGCTGTCTATCAGCATGGAGCATCAGTGAGTAGCTGAGGGGAATAACGGCTGTGCTAGTAAGGAACTGAACTCCAGGGAGTTCAGCATTTACTAAACAGTAAATACGCTAAGTTGTAAAACTTTGCAGTGCTTTCTTCACTTCCTGTGCACTCCGTTCAGGTGTACTTATTTTAACAGATGGCAGCAAGAGGGAGTGGTTACAGACTGCTGTCAACTAGCATGGAGTAAGAGATATTCTCGAGTATTCAAAGCTTCCAAGTCTGTCTTAAGAGAGTTGTCCGGCTGTCATGATTTCAAAGGGAGTGGTGGATACAGTGATATTTTCCCCTTCAAAGAAAAAATGCAAGTGTGCAAGTGTGGTTTATCTTGTCTTGCTCTGTCATCCTTTGGCTCCTCGTTTCACTTGGTTCCACCAGCCTCATGTCACCTGCTGCTTCTTTGTCTTCCTCTGTCCCACTTGTCTTCGCGATACTCCTGACGCTTCTCTGCATGTTCCCGTCGCGTTGCCTGTTTCAGACAGGTGCATGCTGCATCTGTCCTTGGTTGTGCTCGCTGCACCCACGTTTCAAGCTAAACATAGCTGCTCCCCCGGCTGTTTGCTGACTGGGTGCATACTGGTGGAGATAGGTATTGTGTCCCTGTTCGAGCGTGGGGCTGCCTGGGCTTTACCCTTTATGGATGTAGAAGTGCACCGCGGTTGTGCGAGTGGCGGTTGCAGTAAGCGGCGGTCTCTTTTGTGTGCCCTTCCATCACTTCAGTTAGTTCAGGTCTCGTATTTTGTACTTGTTCCTGATAGAAATGCAAATCCTGTTGATGTTACTGGTTTTGGTTTACGTGGTGTGGATTTTATTCTTAGTCTCTGCTTTAAAAGATAAAATAAAGCTTTTTTTCTTTTTTCTTTCTCCGTCTGCAGGTTTCTAACAACAAACTCACAATGAAGGATCACCCCCTGGCTGGAAGTCAGGTCAAAGGGGAGCAGTTATTTGAGGACTCTGGCAACAGAAGAAGCAGCACTCTCCAGTCGGCAGGAATCACTGGTTCAGAGAGATCTCTTCCTTCCCTGACAAAAGATAAAAGCATAGAGAGCATAAGCACTTCTAAAGGTGGTGGGAGTTCCTCCAAAGCACAGAAAGCCATTTCCCAAGCTCCGGAGCAAGCTGTCAAACAGTACAAACATCAGCTATCTGCTTACGAGCAACAAGAGATACTTAATTTTCCTGAAATTTACTTTGTGGGTCCGGCTGCAAAAAAGAGACAAGGAGTAATTGGGGGTCCCAACAACGGAGGATATGATGATGACCAAGGCAGCTACATTCACGTGCCCCATGACCATCTTGCTTACCGGTATGAAGTCCTCAAAATCATTGGCAAGGGCAGTTTTGGACAAGTTGCTAAAGTCTATGATCACAAACTCCACCAACACTTGGCCTTAAAGATGGTTCGCAATGAGAAGAGGTTCCATCGCCAAGCAGCAGAAGAAATCCGCATTCTGGAGCATCTGAAGAAGCAGGATAAAACAGGCAGTATGAATGTTATTCACATGCTGGAAAGCTTCACCTTTCGGAACCACATCTGTATGACCTTTGAGCTCTTGAGTATGAACTTGTATGAGCTGATAAAAAGAAACAAGTTCCAGGGCTTCAGTATCCAGCTAGTGCGCAAGTTTGCTCACTCGATACTGCAGTGTTTGGACGCCCTTTATAGAAACAAAATCATACACTGTGACTTGAAGCCAGAGAATATCCTCCTAAAACAGCAAGGGAGGAGTGGAATCAAGGTTATAGATTTTGGGTCCAGCTGTTTTGAGCACCAAAGAGTCTACACATATATTCAGTCTCGATTTTATCGGGCGCCAGAGGTAATTCTGGGGAGTCGCTATGGGATGCCCATAGACATGTGGAGTTTTGGCTGTATTCTGGTGGAGCTATTGACTGGATACCCTCTTTTTCCTGGAGAGGATGAGGGAGACCAGCTGGCTTGCATGATGGAACTTCTTGGAATGCCACCTCAGAAGCTTTTGGATCAATCCAAGCGAGCCAAGAACTTCATCACCTCTAAGGGTCACCCTCGCTACTGCACTGTAACCACACACGCAGATGGGAGGGTGACTCTTAACGGGAGTCGATCCCGCCGGGGTAAAGTACGAGGCGCTCCGGGGAACAAAGACTGGGTGACGGCGCTCAAAGGCTGCGACGATCCCTTGTTTATAGAGTTCTTAAAAGAATGTCTCAGCTGGGATCCTTCCGCACGCATGACTCCGAGTCAAGCTTTAAGGCACCCTTGGATTTGTAAACGAACGCCCAAACCACCCAGCACTGATAAAAGCTCCACTAAACGGATTTCTAGCTACACAAGTTCTTTCACGGGAATAGGCTCCAAGCTGCCTCCCGTGGTTGGAGTGGCGAGCAAGCTGCGGGCTAACCTGACGTCCGACTCCAACAGCAGCATACCTCTGTGTGCTGTGCTCCCCAAACTGGTCAGCTAGTGGAAAGTGGTGGAGGCCCACGACACATACCTGTGTTTTAATTGTTTGTTAATAATGTGTAAGGAAGTCAAGTGCAGAGGTTTTTAATGGATTTACTTTTTATTAGAGGCTAAATCTTGACTATAGAAAGTTCAGTCAAACGAACCCCTTGAAAGGGCTAACTCCAAGTGTTTCCCTCTCGACGTGGTGCGTGTGACGTGACTGGGTGGGTCAGCTCGGCCATTGAGTAAAACGGCAGTTTGGCTGACGTGCTGGTTAACAATGCAGGTCTAGAAATCAAACTACTAATTATCAGGACAGTTGAACGGATTCTTTTGCTTGAGACAGCAAGAGAAATTGGTTTAAAGTAGGTATTTTCAGTTAATTGCCAACTGAACTCTTTTTACTCTGGGAGAGGTTTTACACCTATTGACAAAAGCACAAATGTGTTCATGTCACGTGTTAGGAACCCGCGAATTTCTAACTTATGTTTGAAGAGTTTTATTTCTCTGTGCTGCTTCTCCCTTCTCTATCCTGACCAGGATTTTTAAAAATACCATAAGACGTAAACACCAAGGGAATTTGGTGTTGAAATTTTATCACCTGACTTTTTTTTTTTCCCCCAAGGAGTGTAGAAATGCCATGAAACACAGGGAACACCTAAATAAAACTACTGACTTTGTACCCTTGCTACTTCCCTGGAAAGTCTGTGGAAAGCTGGGGGAGAACTCAAGGTCAGGACTGGCCCATCACAAGTGTGGGCCAGTTTATTCAGGGCTACTGAGTCAATATCACGTTTCTTTGGAGCTCAGCTGTACATCATCCCTCCTGCCGGGGCGGGGGGGTGTGTGGTTGATTGCCTGTGTTGTTCCCAAAACAAAACTGTTGAACTTTAAAGAGCTGTTTTTATATACATGTTTGAGATTCTGGACATTTTATAAATTCCCTTTTTTTTTTTTTTTTTTTTTTGATGTAGAGTGAATTCCAGGACCTCTTTTAATAAAAAGCAAACATGCCACCCCTATCAGACAAGTCCAAGTTTTTAAGGCCCAGGACTGTAACTAGGAAAGGAGGTGGGGGGAACACCCTGGCAGCGTGCTCTGAAATCTGGACCTGACCCAGGAAATATCAGGCAATATTGGTCAGGTGCAAGACCCGGGGGATCCAAATCAAAAATACGTCACGGAAGAATGGCTTCATTTCTGATTGTATTCCTTCAGGTCTTTGAGGGAGGTGCCTGCGTTGTCTCAGTCTTCAAATACACAAGCTTGTATTTCCTCTTCCTTTATCTCTGAAGACCGTGGAAGGGTGGTGTGACCTGTCCCGACACCAGCACAGCTCCTGCGGAGTGTTGCTGCTTGCAGCCACGTGGCCCGAGTCTGTTCACAGAAACGTCTGATCTCTGGCCAGGTGCCTCAAGACAGTTTTAGATACAACCTAGAGCTTTTGTGAACAGAAGGTTTTCAATTTAATGAGTTTCTCTGTAGTTTTTCTGGGTTTTGATGTTAAGAGGAGGAGGCTGTCGGTGTACAGACAAAGGCATTAGCAGGGGGATGTTTAAGATAAGGTGACCGCATGCTCGATACGAGACCCTTCCTCTGAGGAGACAGGGCTGTTTTCTCCCCCACCCTGTGTAATGACAGCGCTGGGGAAATGCTGGGTGGAGGCCTGTGGAAAACACCAAACAGAGGGAGCCAACGCTCCCAGCTCCCAGGACTGCTGTTTAAACTGAGGTTCGTGTGTATGTGGCTTTTCTAGGTTCTTTACTTTTACAGTGTAAATTCACTTAAGCTTAGGGATGTTAGCGCACTTTATCCATGCAGCTCCAAGTGACACCAGTGGGTTTGGTATGTTCCTGGGTCACTTCATGGTAACGCACGAACTGGGATTTTTTCTTTTGATGGGCTGAATGAAGTTTTATTGGAATGTAGAATCAGGGAAGTGGCTTTTTGGGGGAAGTGGTAGAAGATCCCATCAATTTTAGTAGCGTCTCTGATAGATGTGGTATGTTTTCAGAAGCGAGAAACATTCTTCTTCCTCCTTTGCCCTTTAGTCCGCGTGGGGTTTTTTGCAAGATGTACCTGGCGATTGAGGAGGAAGGAGCCTTTTGGGAGCAGTGGCTTGTTAGGGAAGATGCACAGAAAAGGACTTTGCACAGTGCCTGCAAAGTGGTGGTGGTGGTATCGGGAGCCCGTGGAGCTACAGGCTGCCCTGCTCTTAGGAACGCTGAGCAGTGTCTTGGTTCTAAACCTTTTTCATATACGAAATGCCAAATGTAGAATAATCAAGGTCGACCCTTAAATTCACCCTTTGTTCCTTGGAAAGCTGAACTCTCATGAGGTCTGAAATGGCCAGAGGTCTGTCGTTTCCATCAGCCGTGATACTGGTTAGAATGGTCAGAGTAGTCTGGAACTAAACTTGTCTAAATAAACAGCAGCTTTCATTTCTGTTTAACTTTGCTTTCCCAGCACTCATGAGGTTCCACTGCTTTAGGAAGGTGGCCCAGAACACGCAGGTTCCTCGGGTTTACAGCAA
This sequence comes from Bucorvus abyssinicus, assembly GCA_009769605.1. Lineage (NCBI taxonomy): Eukaryota > Metazoa > Chordata > Aves > Bucerotiformes > Bucorvidae > Bucorvus > Bucorvus abyssinicus. The sequence continues at coordinate 4,749,642 of CM020055.1, forward strand.
AGCAGACATCTGGAAGAGTCACCTAAACTTGTTTTGAATGTTCCCTGTGACGTTCCCTCTGTTTACTCGCTGTTAGTCTCCGTATTGTAAAGAACACGCTCTGTTTATTGTCTGTGTTTTTACCTGTTTGGTTTAGCAATATTTTTATATAAACTAAACAAATGACAAGGCGCAAGCATCCTGTCCCACACATCCACCAGGCGTTACACGGGGGTCCAAGTGTTCCTGCTGGTCCAAGTTGCAGGGAGAAACTTGTTCTTTGAGCTTGGTGGGACAGTGAAGGATTCTCCTTCCCCGCAGAGTGTGGTACCCCAGGCAGGCGCCCGCCCAGGCTGCAGTGGGTTCTCTGCGGGTTTGATAAGGCCAACTGCTGACCGTGAAGGTTGTTTAACCGCAGTGACCTGGTTCTGGAGGTCTGCGTACAGCAGATACTGCTCGCGGGAGTTTGGTACCCTTCCCATCCCGCTTGAAGAGGAGCTCCAGTTGTCTGGTGACCTAAGAACTCGCACCAGACTTTCTGGAAAGCTTTAAGGTGGCTTTTGTGGAAGAGAGAGTGTGTTGCTCAGTCTGAAATTGCTCAGTCTTCGTGACCTTTCATGCAGTTGAAAACTTCTTAAGCAGCAGTTAACAGTAGAGGTTCTTTGCATGGTCATCCTCTATAAAACTACCTCTAAAACAATCCTAGAGTCCGTTTGAAAGGGATGTTCGCTGCAGAGTGCAGCTCTTCTGGGTTTTTTCCTCATTTAACGCTACTAGCTGCTTTGGCTGGGAAATGTACCCGTGATGATCTCAGCACTGTCTTCCTAATCCTGGCCATACAGCAAACGGCTGAGTCTGCACCCAGAGATCTCTGATGAAACGAGCGCTGCAAATCCCCTGCCTGCCAAAGTTTAGTGCTGTTGTGGAGGTGGAGAGTCAAAATAATATGGAAAGATCGGCGGCACTTCTCCGCAGTGCCCAGCTGAGGGTCAAAACACACCGTGCTGGAAGGCTGCAGTGAGACCCCCGAGCTGTGGCGTGTGTGGAGCGCTGGGAGCTGTGGGGACCTGCTGGTTTTGGAAATCGGACGTCGTGATTTTATACTGAGTGCTTATCACAGATACCACTTGATTATTATTTATTTTATTAATTTGATAAGGGTTTGGGGAAATGCATACGCTTCATGCTCCCCTTGAGAGAGCTCTTGTGTGTTCTAAAGCTCTGCTTGTACCTCTGAGTTCAACGGCTGCTGTAAGGGGTTCCTCAGAGCAGCCTTGGGCAGGCGGACAGCATCCCTGTAGCGGCGGGTGCAGTGACTGTAATCCAGCCACGGTTCTTGCAGGCGAGGTCGGTGAATCCGTGCTGCTGCGGAACAACCCTTGTGCCCTGGACAGAGTGCTGTGCCTTATTGCTTTACCAGCCTACATCTGTCTTGGTGCAAACAAAGGACTCCAGGGGTTCTTATGCGTTGCAGATGTTTGACCTAAATGTCAGTGTCTAAAGGATTTACAGGTTGGCCTTTGATTAACGATCTTGTGGTGAGGTGTAACGTGGGGGAGGACATAGAACATGTGTAGGGCGTGTGAGAGTATGACTCTCTGATGGAAATAAGTCAGTCTCCAATATGTACCTAACTGTAATGAGCAGATATTGCCTGAAGTTGTATTTCGGTTCCTTTTTAAAAGAAAATAAATGCATAATTTTCTTTAGCAGCAGACTGTGCAAATTCCTCAAAGTCCTCGGTTTAAAAAGCAAGAGCGAATTCATCCCAGACGGTGTGGCTGCCAGCGCTGCCTTCCACGGTGTTGCACGGGAGAGGAGGAGAACCCTTCCCGACTCGCTGGGGGCAGCTGGTTTCGGTGTGTCTGTGCCGAACGTGATGAACGCCCTGGTCTGACAAGTGTCCTTCTCGTTAACGGTGCCGTAATTAGAACATCGCGAAGTTCTGCCCTGACATTCTTCAGTTGTCACTTTCCGACACGGCCCACTGGAGATCTTTTTAAAGCCCACAATCCTGCTTATCCCCAGCCGGGAGGAGAAAGCCAGTAAGAGCCACTTAAGGAAGATTTGCTTTTATTAGAAACCTATAAATGGACAACCTACTGTACCCCGGTGATACTGGAATAGTTGGAGGGTGAAATCATGGTGCAGTAAGTGGGTCTCTGGCTGTGACCTGTGGGGTTAAACGGTACGTGTCACACGCAGAAAGTCTGCGGACACCACCGAGAGAATCCTGTCTCTGTTTTAATACAGGCGAAGGGCAAATGTTTGACTAAAAATAAGTTTACAGTCCAAAACTGGTAAGAAAATCCGCACACGCAGACACCGAAGTGTTCTCCGAATGTCTGTGTTTATAGTGTACGTACACACGGCCGGGTGGTGGTGCCACCCGTGGGCACGGTGCCCGCTCGCTCTGCCACGGTCCCTGCCGGTCACAGGATGAGCTGGGGGGGAGCGTGTGGCGGAGCGGCGTTTCCTCCGGCACAGCACCTCACTTCAGACACAGACACTTACCTTGCCGTGCTGTAGTGCTTGTTGGGGTAGTATCAGGGCTTGTATCACAGATCCCACTGCTTGGAGCTGTGCAGTGCGGTGTAAAGAGAAGTGCTGGGTGACGCCAGCCGGGGAACTGGGGCATCTGACCCTAACTGGGACATCCGACCCTAACTGGGGAATCTGCCCCTAAAGCTGCGTTCACATTATTCTGTTGTCTAAATTATGCCGAGGGATGTCGATATAAAATCTGCCCCAAGAGTCGGGTTGTGGGGCAGGAGCCTGGAGTCTGACCTGTGGTTGCTCATGTGGTATATCCCATGCGTTATTAATTATTGCCGTTCATTAATTAACATGGTTTCTTGAAGGAAAAAATAATCAGGAGATTCATGAGCCATTTGGACGGGCAGAAGGCGATGGGTGCCTGGTGGGCTCTGCAGCCCTCGAGGAGATCGTCTGCTGAACCAGGCGGTAGCAGAGGAACGTCGGTAGGGGAGAGGTAGGAGCTCTGTCACCGATCCTCATGCACACACACACACACGCTGTTCTTACGGGTGGCCCAAGGCTGTGTGGACCGAAGAGGCGAATTTTGCCCATAATTAGGTTTTCTTGAAGCGTCAGTCAGCAGGTGAGTCTGGCCTTGGTGTGGTTCATGGAACCCTTTTGCTGAACCAAGTTCTCCGCTGCCCAGATGGGGAAGGACTGGCAGGCAGCACCGGGTTTGCTCTCTTTCCTCCTGCCACGTTACCCCAACGGGCTTCAGAAACGCTTTTTTCGGACAGCCACGTGCACAGACGCTCAGAAATGTCGCGTCCTCCGACGATCCGTTTTCTTGTCTCATTGTCTAAACGCTTTCCTGTCTGCTTACCCAGACACGAGAAAGGCACGGGGAGGATCTCGATGCAGCTGCCAGCAGCAGCCGGCGTCTGTGCCCCAAGGCATCCCTGAAGTCTGAACTTATAAGGAGTCGAAGGAGGGTTTGGGATCCGGCTCTCAGGTTCGGTGCAGGGAGATGGGGTCATCGGCACCAGCATTCGCAGCTTTTCCCTTGCCTCTTGCGACGGGGCTTTAAACCACCGGTCCCTGAAGTGGGCTTCAGCTTGTTTGCTTTGTCTGCGGGGATGAAATCGTCGCCTGAATTAAGTCTGCCCATTCTTAACTGCTGAGAGGAGCTTTCTAAAGCTGACAGAGTCAGCGGCAGCCTCTTGCTGAGGAGCGGAGCCACGTAAGGGTTTGCATTCCCCTGGAAACGCGGGTGTTTGGCTTTCCCGGCAGAGGAGAGGCGTATGGGCGAGAGCTGTTCTCCTGGGCAGGTGGGTTGTAGGTAGGAAGGCAGAGACCATGATTATAATAATTAAGTGTAATTAAGCAGGGATTGAGAGAAATAAAGCACATGCCTGATTTCCCCACGGAATTTACCGTTGGAGGCTGCTGTAAAGACCAGCGTCACTGTTTCTAAAACAGGTTGAATTTAAGATGAAGTTCTTCACAATTTTAGTTGTGTTGTGAGAACACCTGGGACAGAGCATCAGAGGAAGCTGCTGAGCAGAGGATCTCCAGACAAGAAATCACGCAGCCCGTTCTTGCGCTGGGTGGTTTTGTGGCTGCAGAGAGGCTGCTGTGGACACTGGAAATGCCCGAAGTCATAACCAAGGAGCTGGGAGAGCGGAGCGTGGCGCTCGGCTAGTGGCTTCAAAGGCTGTGCAGTGGGCAGCCACGTGGAAGAAGATCTTGTAGGGCTGGAAAAAGAATTGGAAAAACGGGATTTCCACCCTGCCACACTCAGCAGGAGCCTCAGCAGCTCGTGCTGCTCGTTCTGGCGTGGGCTAAGGATGAGGAGAGGACAAAGAGGTATTTCACTCAGTGCTGTCACCAGTCTGACCGATACTGCCCAAGGTCCTCACCCACGTCCTGCTCTGCCCAGGGCTGGGCAATGCAGCAGCACCTGCCCAGCCTGCGTGCGTGCCTGTCCTCCGTCCAGCCACCGCCACAGCGCGGGGTGTGAGCAGCGCCCAGCCTGTCAGCGCCAGGAGCTGCCAGAGCCCCAGCAGGTGCTGCTGATGGATGGCATAAATGAAATGGAACTGGAGGTGTGGGCAGCCAGCCGTAAAGTCATCAAGCAGGAAAGGTCATGCAAGTCGTTTACAGCAGAAGTTCTCTGCTCTCAGAGCCATAAACGCAGGATAAATATGTGCGAGCAAGCGGAGAGGGGTATTTTTTACCCGAGGCTGAACCTCGGAGACATGAGCCGTATATCCCCCGCAGATCCCCTTCACAATTCCCTTCATTGCTGTTGCCCTGTGAGGAGCTCAGTGAGTAACGAGCCTTTGGCAGAGTTTGGTCTTGATGCTGCCAGCTCTCGTCCGACGTGGGATAGGAAGGGGCTGGAGACGGGCAGCCCCCAGGACTCGTGCAGCTGCCTCCAGGCTTGAGCCTCGGCAGGTGCCTGAAGACACGTGCTGCCCACCTTTTGCTCCGTGCCAACAGGATTTAGGTGCTTCACTTCTTTAGATGCAGATAAATGGGAGTGGTTTAAGACATTTCTGCCTCTTGGCTGGAGGTGCCCCGCAGCACCCCGCAGGACCCCAGGCACTGGCTAACCGCATTTTCCAATGCTTTCCAGATCCTTCCACCCCGCTGATCTTCAAAAATGCCCCTTTAATCCAGTCACGTCTAGGGGCACGGAGAGGACCGGGCTGGGCACACCGGCTGTGCCAGCTGCGGCTCCCACCAGTCACTGAACTGCTGGCGGAGGTGGGAGCGTGTGTTTGTGGGGATGAGTGTGAGGGAGCCCCTGGTTATTTTGGGAGGTGCAAGAGGGGAGCAAACAGCCCGGCTTTCATTTCCCAGCCAGCTGGTGCTGATTCAGGATGTTTTTGCATGGAGCTGAGCCGCGGGCTTGGTTACACCCGCTGGCTGCAGCTCATGTGCAGCGGCGTTCTACCTCCCGCATGGCCTCATTTCTCCCTGCCTGGGACACGGGTGGTGCTCTGAGCAGGAGCACTAAATTTGGAGGGGAAGGGAGAGCCAAGACCTCCAAGGTGGATTTCCTTCTTTTCCCCCATCTAGGGGGATCACGTGCTTTGCTACAACTATTTCCAGACCCTCTTCAGCGCTTGCAGGACTAAGCGTGATCCGTCGACACATCCTCATGTGATGGGAAACGCACAAGAATGACACAAACCTTTATAAATACTTTTTGATGATTTTTTTTTCCCTGCTGAAGTAAAACCAGAGCTTCACGCAGCGTTCACACTCCTGGGTCTAATCACACCCAGCGGGTACGATGGTCTTTAGGAAACGCTTTCTCCGGTCCCGCTCTTGCTCCGTGGCTCTTTCTACGACCTGCAGCGTTACAGGAATGTGTTTTACTTTCCCATAGGGCCACAACAAACACAGCTTTTGGTGGACCCAACTTCAGGCGTGCTCCTCCCTTCCTCCCCCCGTCTCCAACCCCCTTGATGCCATTCGCAGGGTTCTTCCTACAGGGCACTCACCCGTCTGCAGCTCACGTGGGAAACCGTGGCCCTGGGAGAGGCCCCCGTGCTCCCACGACCGTTATTGTCTGATTTTGTATATAACTGGTTTTGGACTCGTTTATCGGACCATCTGCCCTATTTTCCATCTGCCTGCCATGGAGCTTGCTCCTTCCACCCAGATTCTGCCACCACAGTAGGTGCTCGGTCCCGAGCCTGAAGTCCAGCTGAGGAAGCCCAAGTCACTGCTCTGACTCCCTTTCCCGGTCCGTGCGGTGGGGATAACGGCTGGGGAGGGACTAGCACGCAGCACCATAGGTGGTGTCTCCCCAGCGCCGGGGTACAGCCCGGTTCGAGCCATCCCGCCAGCTCTGGTCTGTGCTGTGTCCACACCTCGCAGTGCACCAGCCTCCACAGGCCCGTGGTACACAGCCCGGGCAAAACCCCTCTACGATGTAAACAAATCTCTTTCACCCAAATAAATAAATATTTCTGGCCTCAAACAAAAAAACCCAAGAGCAGGACCCCTCACCTCGCTGCCGTTGCTGTTTTGGCAGTTGCTACACAAACAGCTTTATTTCTGGCTGCCGCTGCCTGCCAGCTCCCAGCCCGCTGCAACGTAATCTCGAGTTGTTGGTTTAAGCTCGCCGGGGCGGGTACGGCAGGTCGCCCCACAGCCCCACCAGCGCGGCCGGCAGCTGCTCGCCCTGTCCCCGGGCACTTCCAGCCTGCTGCTTGGGTGCCCAAGTGTTTTTCCATCACACTCAGAAACCCAGATAACGCCCTGTCAGCACCCCGCGGCCACCAGCACCCGAGTGGAAAGGCGGGGGCTGAGCCAGTGGGGTGGGACGCTCAATGTGAGCCCCCTCCAGCCCTCGTATTGCCCCCCTGACCCCCAGCCATGCCCAGAGCGGGGGCTGCGGGGGTTCCCGCGCCCCAGCTGCAGCTCTTCGCACCAGCGCTGACCCTCACCCCAAGCAGCCCTTTGGCTGCTCTGTGCCGTACGCTGGGGCATCACTCACAAGCTCTCTCAGCCGGGGTTCCGGAGGCCTTTCCCCCTCCCCGCAGGCAGGGCAGGCAGTGCTCCTTCCTCCCCCACCTGGGTTCAGAGAGGTCCAGCTGCTGGTTATTGCCAATTAATGCTGTTAATTGCCATGGGAGAAGCTTCCCCCCAGCAGTGCTGGTCCTCCCTCCTGGCAGGGAGCGATGGTTGCTGTGGAGGTGTGAGCGCTGGGTCCCTGCCTGCTCCGAGCTGAGCCCCCCGAGCCCTTTGGTGCTCGGCTCTGCTGCAGGTAAGTCAGGCTCCTAATAACAAGCCTTCTGCGGGTGAAAGCCCAGCAGTGGGGTGTCAAAAGTGATTCCATTTGGGGCGTGTAACAGCCCAGGTTCGTGGGAACTTGCAGGGAGCAGCTGCTGCCGTGTGTGCAGGGTGTTTTTAGGTTACAGCCAGCTAGTGCTGCTCTTGTTTGCTGTCCAAAGCCCCTGGAGAGGCTACGTTGGAAAACACAGGGGGCAAACTCTGCCCTGAGGACCCTGTGCTCACGTTAGAGCAGCCACTGGGCTCAGAGGTGGTTGTGGGAGAAGGAAGAGCCATCCCAGTGTGGCCATCCTGTTAGCAGGCTGAACTGGGAGCATCCGTGGGGTCCCTGCTGGTGTGCAGTGCCCTGACGTTGAGCTGCTGGTGGAAATTGTCTTCTCCAGCTCACAGGGGTCCTTTGGGGCAGCCCGGGGAAGGCAGGGAGTGGTGGCACACAGGCTGCATATATCCCCCTGGATTAGGGCCAGCCCAGGAGCTGCTTGTGCTGATGGAGCTAATCTCCATAATCTTGGCACAAAACCGCCTCCTCTCTGCTGGCAGCCCGGCAGGGATTTGGGTTATATGTGGCTGCCAGCAGATGTAGGTGCACTGGGAGGTGGCACAGAGAGGAGGCACATCTGGGGCTCGTGGGGACGCTGCCAGCATGGGTGCAGCTCACGGGAAGCCCTCTCTCCTGTGCGCTGCTCCAGGGTCTCGTCCTGTCGTCCCTCCGCAGCGTGGGGTGAGCCGTCCAGGGGCAGCTTGCCTCAGGATGCTCGCTTTGCAAAGGCAAGTCCCTTTGCCCCAGCCCAGCACCCGGAACCCCGGAGTGCTGCTGGTCCTCTGGCCTTGCACCCGTCCTGTGTCCTTTTCCACTTTATGCCATGTTTTTCACCCTTCCTGCTGGTACCTCCAAGGTGATCTCAGAGTCTGCAGCGTGTCCTCCCATGTTCCACCTATCCTTGGCTGATGGGCTCAGGCTGGGGAGGCTGTTGGTCCATCTCTGGGTCTGGTTTAGCTTATTTCCTTGTGTTGAGATTCTGACAACCTTCTCAGATCACAAATACCACTGGCTGGGCCCCTGCGAGGGGTTTCTGTGGCACATGGGAGCACTTGGTCCCGTCTGACCTTAAAAGTCTGACCTGCTCCAATGCCACCTCTGGCTGACAAGGAGCTGAGCCTGTTCAAGTTCATCTGAGTTATTTCACACTCCAAGAGAAGCCTCTGGGCTCCTATCTCTGCTCCAGAGCTGCCTGTTAAATTGCGCATAGCGATGAGTGATGTGGAGGCACGAGGCAGATCTGCCTTCCCTCCTGTCACCACGGCAGCGGGTGGCGAAGCAGGTGGCTCTGTCCTACCAAATGTGACACGTCGGGGTGGAGACCCCCAGGGACCCCGGCCCTGGGAGCCACAGGGACTGTCTGTCTCTCCGATCCCTTTTTATTCAGAACATCGCAGGCTCTCGGGCTGCTCGCTGGGCTGAAATCCTGTCCCTTGTCCCCAGTGGCAGTGCTGTGGATTTTCTTAGAAAATAAATAAAATAAGCGTGCAATTAGAGTGATGGGAGGGCTAGACAGGAGATGTGGATCGCTCCCTGCTCTGGGGCTGAGGGGCTGCCCTGCTGCTCAGATGTGCCTTGGGCAAGAACTAGTATTTGCTCACAAGTTCAGTTTTCCCTTGTGTGGGATCCGTGGTTTTGCTCGTCGGTTGGACAACATCCCTTTAAAAGTGAATTATTTTAGAAGATCTGTATTTCTGAGCAGCGGTTTTTGTGACTGGGAGTTAAGGAAGTACATTTGGCATCATCCTGTGGGCAATGAATCAGGATACATTTTCCAGGCAGAAAAATCACCCCATCTTGAGAAAAGCGGCACAACGGGTCAGTGCTGGGGGCTGTCGTGTGTGTTTAACGTGCTCTTTCCTTGGGCTGAATCCTCCGTGGGGCGGTGGGGGTGCTGCCCACGGGGGGCACGTGTAGGGGTGTTTCCCCCGCGCTGTGCCTTGGGGCATCTGGCTGGCCAGGGATGGTGGGGAGGAAATTCCTCGTGCCCTTCAGTTGGACGGGTCTAATCCTGACCAATATTTCCTGATGTGTCTCGCAGTTACGGGCCCTGTGTGTCACTAGGGCATGTCCAGCGGGAAGGGGCTGCGAAGCCGTCCCGCTCGGGTATGCGAGCAACGCTGGAGCCTGCCGGGTGCTAATCTGCTGAGGGGAAGCCCAGCCCTGGACCTGCCGCCTCTTCCCACCACGTGCCAAGGGGCATTTCTCCTTCTCCTTCTGCCGCAGAAGGGTGGTGCCCGTGGGGAATATCCCTGGCAAGGGGCTGGAGTTGCCAGCCAGGAACACCCCCTGCTTTGGCAGGGTTAGGAGAGAGGGTCTCCGGCCAAATGCCGTTGCTCTGACTTGTCTCGAGACCAGCAAATGAAGGGTGGAGGAAATTCATGGTTACTTTTTGGGTAATAAATCCAGATTATAATAGCTCCTTTCATCCTAAAGGATCCCACAGTGCTTTATAAATAGATTTGCAAACCATGCACAAGGATCACTTCCAACACCGAGACGCAGCCGCTTCCTGGGCGAGCAGAGCAGCTGGTGGGAGCGGGGCCGGAGCTCCCGGAGCGACACAGCTCGCTGCAAAGCAACCCGGGGAGGTGGGATGGCCGCTCGGGGCTCAGCAGGCTGTCAGCAGCTCGCACCCCACCATGTCTGCATGGAGCTCGTCTTCCTCACCCGCACAGAGAGCTCTGCACACTCCCTTTGCTTGGAAAAGAACTTGCAGCGTTACCCTTCTAGTGCTACCTCCTGTCCTTATTCGAATCCTCCAGTTGCTTATGAATGACATTAGTAGCTGGAATGGAGATTAACAGTATCTTTTAAATCTATTACCCCCATCCTAAAAGCGTGTGGGATTATTTAAAGGTATTATCATTTTTTAAGCGGGATAGCTATTCAGCAGCCCTGTGCTCATGCAAACCTACCCAGGGAGAAGAACAGGATGCAAACAGCCTTAACGATCATTACCCTCAGCTTCACGGTTCATTTTTCCTAGTAACTCTGCTATAATCAAATAACAACCCAGTTTATTACTTGCCAGGGAAAGCATGTTAGCAGATCAGCCACTTGTGCCACGTAGAGGTACAAGCTGAGCCTGCTGCCGGCTGTGGCTTTTTCCCTAATGGAGATGGGAGTGGAAGGAGGGTAAAATTGCTTCCTCTCGACATCCGGATACATTTTCTCATGCCAGAGGAGTGGAGGTCACTGCCATTGCGTTTGTTTATAGGGATTTTTATTTGTGGGGATTTTGTTTGGGTTTTTTTGTCATAGCAAAGGCTGAAGCTGCCAGATCTGGTGGCCGTGCAGGAGGGGTTTTGCCGGTGGTGGGCCCTGTATGGTGGTTCTCCCTCTGCCTGCAAAGCTGTGGGATGTGCAGGCAGGGAAGTGGGCAGATGGGAGGGGATCTGGCTGTGCTCCACACTCGCATCCCTCTGAAACATCGCAGGGGAGTGGACAGCTCGGTGCTTCTGGGCCAGACTTTATTCTGTTAATGGAGTACCTGGAAACAGGTCCCCAGATCTGAGGACCAGCCTGTTTCCAGCCTGCCTGCAGGGTTAGGAGGGGGTTTGGCTGTGGGTCTGTGTGCCAGCAGCTGGAGGCTGCTCACCTCGGGGCTGCCACGTCCAGCCCAGGCAGTCCGCAAAGCGCTGGGCAGGTCCTGCGAGAGCAATCTCGGCGCTGTCTCCTGCCTGGGCGGCCAGGGGAGCTGCCGTGGGACGGGTTGGACGGGGCTCCTGCACAGCACCCAAAGACCTGCCCTTGTCCCGCGGAGCGGGGAGAGACCTGGGGGAGAGCGACCAGCCCCCCTGGACGGGTCCCCCTTTGCGGGGGAGGACACGGGTCGGGGCACAGCTGGGTTCCCCCTGGCACAGGGACCCCAAATCTGCCGGCTGGCTCCTTGGGGGGTGGGGTGTCCGTCCCGCAGCCCACGCCGGTCGCGAACCGCTGCCCGCCCGGCGGGAGGCGGCGGCGGCCGCCGGACCCTCCGCGGCCGGGGCGGGCAGCGGCCCCGCGGGCTGCGCGGGGACCGGGGGCCATCTCGTGGTGGCACCGGGACGCGTGTTGGAGGGATGAGTTTTGCAGCCTGCTGGGGGCCCCGGAGTCACCCCGGCCCCAGAGTCACCCCCCCCGGGCTGGAAAGCAGAGTTTGCTGGGGCTGCTGGTGGGTCTCTCGGCTCTGGGGGGCAAGGGAGGGGGCCAGGGTTGTCCTTGCCGGCTGCTGCTGGAGGCAGGTCGGAGCCGCCAGGTCGGGTGAGGAACCGAGGAGGTTTCCGTGGGAAATCTGGGACCCCGGGCTCTGGAGCGGAGCCTCCCCGGGCACGGTGTTTGTCTCCGGAGCAGCCCCGGGGTCGGGTTTCAAAGCAAACACAAACGAAACTGAAGGGAACAGAGTAGCGAAGGGGCTCAGCCGGTCCCTTTGACCGGGGTCCGCTGCAAACAAAAACTGGGGCTGAGAGGCTCGTTTCCCCAGACGTGCCGAGACAAGCCCAAGCGAGGGGAGGCAGAGGCGGGGAAGCCCGCGGAGCTGCTGGCTGTGAAGCAGCCGCGATCTGTTCTCACCGGGTCCCACGCTGACCCCCCAAAGCCCCTCATTAGCTGGGGTGAAGGACCCAGGATCAGATTCTGGGAGATGCTGCAGGTCCCAGAATTAATCCGCTTTCCCGGTCAGAAATTGTCTTGCTGTAAACGACGTGCTGGGAGCAGGCACGGGCCTCCCCAGTTCGGCGGGGTAACTGGGGACCCGCGGCGAGAGGCACCAGCAGCTCGACAAGAGATTTATTTATAAAGCTGCCAGCGCCTGGTGTAGGTTTACTCACTCGCCCATCTGGTGACTATCGCTGCCGCCTCCTGACAGACGCTCGGGCTCTTGCTGCTCATGACGTACGTTGATGAGCCGGATCCGCTGCTTCACCCGGCTATTGATCAGTCGCTGCGTAAAAACCGGGCTTCAAAAAGCGTGAGCTGGCTTTTCGAACAGGCGGGCAGTTTTAGTGGGCTGACAGTTAATCCGAGAGGGTGCTATTGATCACAGAAGGTGCTGGGCTGGACCAGATGCCTCCTGAACCGGTGTAAGCGGAGTGTGGGAGCTGGCGGAGGTTCGGTCCTGCCCCTTCAGGCTCCGCGTTCCGCTTTCTTCTGGCGGCAGCTGCTCGCGGAGGACTTGGTGTGGGTCTTGTGTCCCGCCGGCCTGGTGTCCTGTCTCCTGAGCGCTGCCCTCAGTTTCTTTTGCTTTCCTGTAGCTGCAAATAGAAGCGGGAAGTCCCGCTTCTGTGGCTGCTCCGTCCTTGTGACACCGGTGATCCTCAGCGCGGGTCCCTTCTCTCTTGGCCTCGCCAGTGTCTCTACTGGATCCCGGCCTGGACGGGGCAGCAGGGGTGAATGAGTTACCGTCAGGACGGCCTTTACCTTTCGTTGCGGTTCCTCAGGCCCTGCCTTTGCTCCGATGCTCTGTGGCGCTGGGTACATCTCCTCTTCCTGGGAGTTGGTTAGAGATGGAGAACGGGCTGTGGAGGAGCCGGTAACTGCGGGCACCCGCTGCTGTCCCTGTCGCACCAGGGACGCCTTAGGGACACCGGGAAGAAGCCAGACGCGTTAGCTGGGTGTCACTGGGGGGGACTGGGAACTCCACGACTTGTTGACACCCCACCACGGTTCCCGGGGAGCGCGGAAACCGCCGGTTCTGGGGCAGGCGGCTCAGACCCGCGGTTCACTTCTGTGCCCCTCCATGTCCCGCAGCCCCTTTCAAGCACTCAGACCCCCCCGCCCCGCGCTGCCCAGCAGCGCAACCCCCTCCCTCCCCAACCAAACCACGCCGCGGGGAGCGGCCCGGCCCCGCCGCTCTCCGCTGTCCCGGCGGGCGCAGGCCCGGTGCCCGCCCCGCCCCGTCCCTCCCCCGGCGGCCGGGGCCGGCCGCGGCGAGGCGCTGACATCAGAGCCGGGCCGCGCCGGGAGCAGGAGGAGGAGGAGCCGCCGCCGCACCGGAGCGATCCGATCGCTCTTCTCGGGGCCGGGGGGCGGCGGCGGCGGCGCTGCTTCACCCACCCCCCCCCGCCGCCTCCCCGCGCCCCGTCCCGCCGCCAGCCCCATCCCGCTCCCGCGGGGCTCCGCCGGTCGCCGGTCCCGGAGCCCGCCCGGCGCGGCCCGCCCCGCCCTCCCGCCATGCTCTCCGGGGCGCCGCCGCCGCCGCCCGCCGGCTTCCCCAGCCCGCCGCCGCCCCAGCCGCCGCCGCCGCCCCCGCCGCCTACCGTCCCCCCCCACGGGCCGCCGCCGCCGCCGTTCCCGGGGAAGGGCGGCCTGCAGATCCGGAAGAATGCCATCACGGACGACTACAAGGTCACCACGCAAGTGCTGGGGTTGGGAATCAACGGGAAAGTTTTGGAGATCTTCAGTAAGAAGAGCGGGGAGAAGTTCGCTCTCAAGGTGAGCCGGGAGGGACGGAGCGGGGCGCCGGGACCGGGCGGGCGGGCGGCTCCGGGCTGCCCCCGCCCCGCCGCCGGGCCGCGGAAGGGGCAGGAGGAGCGGCTGGCCGGCAGTGATGGAAGATGTCTGCTGCGGGGAGAGGCGGGGGGGGGTCCCGGGGAAGGGGCCGGGCACGGGAGAACGGGCAGCGACAGCGGGAACCGGGAGCGGGGCGTGCGGCGGGGCCGGCGGGACAATGGAGCCGGCTGCTGCCCGTCCGTCCCGCCATGCTGTGATGTGCTCTATCCCCTTCAAGAGCGCCGAGACGCGGTTTTCCGGCTTTCTAACCGAAGCGAAGTGACATCTCGGTGGCCGGCCCGGGACGTCCGGAGCGGAGCCCCTGGCGTGCCCAGTGTCACCCCGCCGGGTGGCACCTCAAACCACGGGGTCCCCCGCGCCCAGCACCGCTGGCGGCCGCCCCGCTGTCCCCGTCCGATGGCAGGGCTGTCCTGGCCCCGGCCCAACAAAACCCAGCGTCGTCGTGCCCCACTTCAGCGGGGGCTGTTTCAGCGTTGGGGTGTTCGCCCCTCGCCCGTAACTCGGTTCTGTTTGAAAGCCACGTAGGCGAGCAGCGGCTGCGAAGGTGTGTTTTAGCGGGCACCAGGTGATGCGACGGTTTCTTTGTTTTCAAATGAGGTTTGTGAGCGAAGGGGGCAGCCTGCGTCCCTGCGGAGGGGCTCCAGGAAGTTTGAATGGATTCGCAACGTGCCAAGCGTGGCGCTGGGTGAGGCGGGCACAGGCGGTCTGCTCCGGGAGAGCGCCGTGTTCCCGAGCATCGGCGCAATTTGCGCCCACACATGAGCTGTTCAAACCCTTGGCGTTACCCTGAGAACTCTGAAGGCTAAAAAACCCCCACTGCAATCCGTACCCCCACCTCTTTTGTTTTTAGAGCTGCCCATCTGTTGATATCTGGGATCCCTGACCTGAATGAATGAATGAACGAACAAGGGGCTTTGGAGGGACAAGTTGTGCTGTAGGAGTAGTGGGGTTGGCAAGGGATGATGCTGAACCCCGGCGGGGAAGGAGGGGGGGTACAGCCGAGCAAGAAAAGTTTGACTTTTCCTTTGGAAACGCAGGCATTGCTTGTGAGCAGCCCCGCGTTGTTCTCCAAGACAACATGTATTGTCATCTCGTTTGGCTGGAAATTGGTGAAATCCTCTTCTGTTTTGACAGACGGGTTTCTCCTGGCTTCTGCAGTTGACTCATGTCCTTAAAGCGCAGATTCCAGCACTTCCCTTTTGCAGCCCTGAAAGCGGAAGGATGGCAGAGGAGGCTGAAGGCCCGTGGTTCCTCTCTGCCCCGGCACGGGCAGGCGGTTGGGACCTGGGCTCGGTGCTGTCACCCTGCCTGTACCAGAGCACGACGCGGCGGGAGGAGTCAGGATTTACTGCCACGAGCCGCGTTGGTTCCTCGGCCGTGTTGGAAAGCGTCTTGGAGTTCAGGACGCCGCGTTGTAATGCAGGAGCGTGGTGCAGAGCAGTGAGGTGCGTTTAGCGTTGAATCTCTGGTTTGGAGAAGTGTTGGTTCTCCTCCCTCTGTCCCCTGTCCCGGCCTCTTCACACGTTCCTGCCGGGAGAGGAGGGTTCAGCTGAGTGGTTGGACGCGTCGCCGCCTTTTCCAAGAGCAGCACAGCTGCTACTGTAAGTGATTCCTCCCAGCACCTCAAAAACTGCTGCGCTCTGCGTTTGGGCTCTCGGACGAGCCAGCACGTCCCCGGCTTGCACCGGTGAGTGTGAGCTACAGGCTTGGCTCGGTCGGTTGTGATATTTGGACGGAACTGCCCAGACCCGGGAAGGGGTGATGGCCCCAGACGCGATGCCCGCTGACTTCATCCCCTCCACTGGTGCACAGCCGGGAGAACGTCTCTGGTGGAGACATGCCGAGAGGTATTTGGATCCGAATTACTCATGGGCTGCATCAGGGTGGAAGGATGACCTAAAGCAGGATCCACAGAAGTGATTGCATCGAGTTGTCATGTTTCAGATGATGCTTAAAAGAATCCTGCTGGCCCATCGCCAGAAGCCACAGCTGAGCTGTCTCTGCGCTGCCTGCTTTGGTTGGGCAGCAGACCTTTCCGTTGGGAATGCTGCTCCGAACGTTCACTGGTCCACAGCCTTGTACAGTAATGCAATCCTCCGCTGGCGGGAAGCGGCTCTGTCTCTCCCTGATGGTAACGGTGTCTTCTGGTTATGCTGTGCTTCCTCTTGGATCATGAGCAGCTATTATGTCGTTAAAGCTCTTTCTCCCGAACTCAGAGGTGTGTCCAGGTTCGGGTTTTGCTGAGAGCCACTTTGCGGAAGCGAACTTGACAGTGCTGCAGGAGGGTTTGAGCTTGAGGACAGCGTTCCAGCAGCAGTGAAAAGGTTACAGCCAATTTTCTCCTTCCAGCGCAACAGTCCACGGCAGAGAGGCATCAATAAAGAACGTGGTGCTGCGTGCGAGTAAAGGGATGGTAGTTTTGTTCGTACCTAGGTGAGAACAGGAGATATGCCTTCACTTCCCTTGTAGCTCGTTATTATTTATTTTGCAAGTTTCCCACCCTTAAGTTTATTTTATTTATTGGTTGGTACAAACAAGCAACACCTGCAGTGTGGCATCCCTGGATGAACCCCTGGGAACTGGGCCACCGGTGGTCCCGGTCACCCGTGACTTGACCCCGTCTGATGCGCGGTGATTTACTGCAGGGTGGGAACATAAAGTTTGTGGAGAGGTGATGAATGGAGCTGAAACTTGAGGGCTAGGTGGTTTCTCACCCCTTTCTTCCTTGTACCTTGGTGTGATTTATTGTTAGGCAAAATTAGGCTTGTAATTTCGGTCGAGGCTGCCGTATGTAGGTCACTGCTGACCTGGCTCGGCGATGTTCGTTGTGGTCAGGCTGGTGGCATTAGTGAGGCAGGCTGCGACGGTGGGGCTGCGGGTGAGCTCTGTCTCGCCGACTGCGAATTCCACTGCTAAGACTAATCCCTAGGTGAGATACTGGGTTGGAACTGGCCACTGTAATGCGGCGGGGAAGTCGCCCCTAAACCAGACTGCAGAGTGCGGGCTAGCGATGGCGAGTGGTGAGTTTTCCTCTGCCGTAGACATTGCTCGGTGGAGCTCTTTGTGGAGCAGGTTTCCTTTAAAGCAAATGAACAAAGCTCACTCCTAAGCCCGGCTCCGAAGCAGGAAATCCTCACCGCTCCCGTTGGGTGGAAGAGCTTTGCGGGCCGTGTTGGCTGCTTGCGAACTTGCCCCCATTTCTGTTTCTGGAGCATCCTCGGTGCTTTGGGGCGTGTTTGCGAAACACTCTCAGTCTCACTCTTGGTCTCATCAGATAATCTGTGAGCGATGGTTCCTCTGATGGAGGAGGAAGGAGGCCAGTAGTTCTGTGGTTTAGCATTCTTGTAAGATGGCTCTCGTGGAAATAGGGCAGGCGGCTCGTAGCTGGTCACCGAGCGGCTCTGTGGACGAGCGTGTTCGCGTAGCTGGTGGCCTCGTGCTCTCTGCCGTCGTGGCGAAGGTTTGTCACAGGGACAGGGAAGCAAAGCACCCTTTTCCCATGGGTTCCTGCAGCTTCATTTGAGATCGAATGCTTTGTCCCCCAGAAAATCCAGCTGGAAAGCCTAAGTGGTGGGGTAGGTGAAAATCCTGGGCTCGCGCTCGCAGGGAAACAACTCGCTGTGTATCTGCTGTGCTTCTGCTCCTCTCTCGGCGTGGGGGGGTGGGGGGGGTGGATTTTATTTGTTTAAACTCTGCCATGTATTTTATATAACCAGAAAGGCCTTTGCTGTGCCTTCTGTACAAGCCATGGTTGAGAAGCGGTGGAAAGTGTAGTGACATCACTGGGACATTTCCAAGGCAGTGGTTTATTAGCTCATTGACCAAAGGAGTCGACTGACCTGGGGTTTGAGTTTGTTTAAACCATTTAGGATTTGCCATAATCTCTTCTAAAGACGTTACATGTTCTGAGCAGTCAAAGCTGCGGCTGAGATGGACTGATGACAGCCTGGGAGCAGGGGCTGGGTTAGGGCTTTGGCATGTGCTCAGGAAGTGGCGGGGTTCAGCTTAATAATAATCTAATGCCATCAGCTGTAGGTGCTGCAGAAGATTGGTGTTTCCCACGTTTGCAGAGGTGTGGAACTGAGCTGCAGTGATTTACTGAAGGTCTTGCAGCCTGTCAGAAGCAGTACCGGGCTTAGGAGCTGAGTTGCTTGTTCCAGCATGAATCCTTCCTGGGCAGCCGTCCTGCAGGATGAAAATACGGCTCCTGTGGGTGTGGTTTAATAGCCAAATACAGCCCGGTGAAACGGTGATTTTATCACTCACCCTTCAGCGGGGTTTCTGCCGTCTGCCAGCATAGCATCAGGAGAGCCCAATGCGTAGGACAGCGCTTGTCTGGAGGTGCTGGCTCTGCCTCCGGGCAGCAAGCGGGGCAGAGCAGACGCTGAGCTTTGTCAGACACGTGCTGCCTGTTCCAGAGCATTTATTCAGTGTATAAATAACAATCTGAAGCTCTGCAGACTGAGCGCCAGCTCTCCTAGCGTGTTTGCTGGTGATGAAAACTCCCAGAAAGTTCCTGCCTAGGAAGCCCGAAAGCGAGTTGGTGACTTCTCTCTTCCCAGAAAGCTCCGGGGTGTGTTCTGGGGTGCGATGGGATGGACGAACGCCCCATGGGCAATGCAGGGCTGGCAGGGTACATGGGAGGCATCTGGAGGAGTGGCCGGATCAGAAGCGGCCGTCTGGCCGTCCCTGTGGCATGGAGAGCCGCGTGGCTCCGGCTTTGGCATCTCCTGAGCCTTCGTGGTGGGCTCACGTGCCCCACACTGGGGTGGTCGGAGGGCTTCACAGCAGGGGCAGTAGCTGATGCCGTTTTAAAACTCATCCCTTTGCTGGGGTTTGCTCTGTGTGCTGAGAAACTGGGGGAAGGAGCCGTCCTTCATTAAGAAACCCCTTCCTCCTGCTAGCTCCGAACGCACCCGGCTTCCCAACCCGCCGACGGCCCTCGCTCGGCCGCCCGCTGCAGAAGTCAGGCTCTTCTCCAAGCACAACTGGCCCCGCGCGTCTGGCCTCAAGTTGCAGCATTCAGGCAGCATGACCTCACCTCCTGGTTTCCAAGAATAACGCGCTGCCTCCCCTTCCCCGCGCCGGCGCGGGCTGCAGCGGGCGAGGGCGGCTGCGGCGGCCCAGCACGGGCCGGCTCGGGGGTCGTGTCTGCCCCGTGCCGTTCAGCTGCTCTGCCCTTCGCGGGCAGGGGTGCAGGCAGTGGAGGTGAGGCAGGAGCTGGGAGAGGGTCTTCAGGACCCGGCTGAGCTTGCGGGCTGGTTTGGGAGGAGGGAGGGTTTGGGGTGGTGGCTCTGTGAGAACCAGGGCAATCCCTCCACCAGCTCCCGAGGCTGGCTCAGGAGCGGACCGCTGCCCAGGAAACCTGTTTGGAGCCTGGACAGTCATGTCGAGTCAGTGTTTCGGCGTGGTCCAGAGCTGTTGAGCATTGTGGCCATCTCTGATGAGAACAAGCCTCCGAGACCTGTATCCCACTGCAGGTGGGATCCCCTCCACAGATGCCCCTCGTCTTGCCTGGCTGCAGGATGCTAAAAGAGATCCTCCCTTCAGCCCTGGCTGGCACGAGGGGGTGTGCGTGGCTGGAGGCTCATCGTGGAGAGGGCTCTCGCCTCTGTGGCCGGTTCCCCTGCGGAGATGGATGGGGAGCGGTGCGCAGGGGTTAGAGCAGGACACACAAGAGCAAGTCTGAATGCAGAGAGCTTTAACAGCCTCTTAAGCTGTTGTTTCTTTGTACCTCGTGGCTGAGTCACTTCAAAGATTTCAGCCTTTTAATATCTTACCAATTTGAGGTAGGGATTACAGCAACTGGCAGGTTTAATGGTTGCATTAACTCGCTGTTTCCTTCGTGGCCTCAGGAAGGGACTAACGGCCGTGAGTCCACGAGTGCCGATAGATCCCCCTGACCCGAGAGGACCTGAAATGCGGGTTTTGCTGGAGATGCTGCGAGCCACAAAAATGTCACGTGGAGGGTGGTGGGACGGTCCGTGCTGTCAGGAGGGGGGTGCGGGACGGGGTACCAGTGTGGCTCCAATCTGAGTGCTGCGGGGAGCACGTGGAGCTCCGCTGTGGCTCTGCCTTTGGTCTGGTGCTGCCGGGGAGGACGACAGTGTCTTGCTGTGAATCCAGGCGCTGTGTCGGTGCCTACCTTCTCTGCCAGCGGAGAGGGCAGGTGAGCGCACTGGCTCGGGTGTTCTGCAGCTGGCACGGCGCTTGCCGTCATGCGTAATGAGATTATTTGAGCCGTTGGCGTCAGGGCTGCATGTGATCCTGTGCCTGGCCGTCCAGTGAGCTGTAGCCTAAACTAGAGATAAAGTTCAAAATGCAAACCCAGATCTGAATGTTCCTGGGGCGCCCAGCCAGGCTGGGATGTTGCAGCGCTGCTCTTGCTGGATATCCTTACCCGGTTTGGGAGCAGTGGAGGGACGGACTCGTTTCCATTGTCATCATAATTAACTCTGCTGCCTCACTTCATGTGCCCCTGCCTGCAGCCACCTCCCCTGGGCACCCCTCTGGAGTTCCACTTCTCCAGCTCTGCTGGACCCAGAAGAGGGGGTTAAATCGGCCCCAGGGTCGTTGTTGCCACACGCCTGACACCCTGGAAGGGGCTAAATCCGAGTACAGCAGGTCCGGGCTCTGCACTGTCCCTGTCTGCGGCACCTCCTGGGTTTCTACGGGGCAGACACGGGTGGAAACATCTTCTGCTGAGCATTCAGGAATGGAGCCGCCGCTCTCCCCGTCTGCTGTCCTCTCGGTGTCCTCTGGCCCCGCTCCGTGGCACCGAGCTAGGGCAGCCTCTCAAAGGGCTCCTCGGACCTCCTGCCAAATGTGTGTTTTCAGGGAAATGCGGCTGGAACACAAGCTGGGGCTGCTGTGGAAATTTGGCAGCGTGTCCCCTCAGCCCGCAGTTCCAGTAGCCGCAGCCCGCGGGTTCTCGCGCCTGTAGGTGCGGGCAGGAGCTGGGTCCACGTGGCACCGCTCAGAACTGGGGATGGCATCCTGGGCATCTCGCTGGGCCAGGGGAAGGCATCTGCCATCGGGTCCAAACAAACCAGAAAGTATGTGCGGTATCCACAGCCTAATTTAACAAAAATAATAAATAAAGTAAAAAGCTGGCACGAGGTGTCCGGTAACAGCGATAGGTTTTTCTTTTCAGGAGATGCCTTACTGCATCTGCCAGCTCGGTGTTGCAGAACAATTTTAACTTATTGTATTTCCACTCGTTTTAGCAGAAGGGTGGAGGCTGTTGGCACTGGCAGGTGGTGCCACTGTGGGTGTCAGCGACCCGTCACCCCAGAGCGCTGGCTCCCACGGCCCCACAGCTCCCGCAGCCGCTGCTTTCGGACACGGCCAGGCTGTAAGAGCCTCCTCGGGCCAGCCCGCTCCCCTCCAGGCTCCGGAGCGACTCTCTCTTCCTCTTCAGCCATTTTGCAACCTCGCTGCCCGTTGTGCCGGGCAGGTCGCTAAGAAATCCCGGGCGGCTCTTGCGTAAGCGGCCGTGCCGCGGTGCTGGGCAGGGCGGGCTTGCCAGGAAGCGTGAACCCGGGTTATCTCCTGGAAGTCGTTCCAGCTGCGGATCCGGCGTGTTCGGGTGGGAACCTCCTGTGCCGCAGGCGGAGCAGCGCCGGCGCAGGGGCACGGCTCTTCTGGGGAGCCCGGGGCTCTTGCAGCCTTTGTCCAGGGACCTGCCCGAACGCCTGGAGAGAATGTCTTCCCCGCTTGCTGGCCTGGGAGCTGGGAGGAGGCTTGCAGAGGCTTTTGCTTTTGTCCTCAGTGCTTTTCCCTTCAAGGAACAACCCTGCTTTGGAGCAGGACTGATGACATTTCCTCCTGCTCCTCCTCTTCCACCCCGCTTATTCCACTTTGGGGTTGAAACTCCTGGTATCTGTTGTTGGAAGGAAGACTTGCTGGTAAAGAACAACTCTCTGCCAGGACACAAGATGCTCTGTGGGTGGTGGGAGTCAGCAGGGAGGCGCTCCAGGTCCTTGGGGGTTTTCGAAAGTGTCCTGGTGCTCCTGTTCCCAGGAGCTCGCTGCTGGAGGAGACAGCCAGCCTGGCCTTGGTGCATGTCGTTAGGGATGCAAATGCTGGGCTGAGGCAGCCTGGGTGAGTAAGATGCTGGGGAGCTTGTGGATGGATTAAAATGTGTTTTTTGCATGCTGCTGAGCAGCAGCTCCGATGCCTCCCGGGAGGCTGTAGGACAGGAGGGCTGGGAGCTGGAGCTGCTCCCCAGGAGCTTCGGAGCGGGTCTATGGCTCGTGTCTGGAGTTGTTCACAGAAGAGGATGTTCTCCATCTGCCTCAGCAGGCAGCGCTTTTGGCTGATGTTGCTGTTTCTGGGCTGCACCTCGAGGAACCACGGGGCAGGGAGGGCTCTGGCCCTGCTCTTGCTGCAGTTCACTCAATTTTGCTGGACTCTGGCAGTAGGAGCAGCCTGTGCCTGACGGGTCCAGCACCTCTGGCTTTTACCGAACGTCCCTTTCACATTTCTTTCTCCCCAAAGACTGCACTGAAACAACCAGGTGAACATCACTGGAAGGAGGGTTCAGCTGGGATGCGGCGGTGATGCCTCAAGGATCTTGGTGACTTAACTCCTTGCCTGTGATGAACATCTGGAGCTTGTGCCCACCTCAAATCCAGACCCTCCCAGCAGCCTTGGAAAGAGCCTTAAACTTCATTGTGGGAGAGATGGGGGTAGTGCTGTGGGGATGGTGTTCTCACGGGCCATTGAAGAATTTATTTCTCTCTTTCCTTCAGGAAACGGAGGCTCTGCTGACTCAAGGCGTTGCTCCAGGCTTTGTGGGGCCGCAGGGGCAATGGCAATGCCAGCGCCAGTGCTTACCAGTGTGCTGCAGGGGCTGTGCGGGGAAACGTGGGGGCGGCTGGAGCCCTGGGGTGGGCGGGTGACCGAGCTGCACAAAGGCTGGCCTGTCTGCTCTTTGGCTCCCCCAGCCCTAAGCCCTTTTCATGAATAAGTGGGATTGAAAAAGCTTAATTTCACACAAAGCAGGACCCAGGAGCCCCCGGCCAGCCCGGAGAGAGCAGCTTCCCCCTGCACACCCAGTGCCCCGGGGCTGCCTCCGCTCTCGGGGAGCCCTGGTTAACTGCCCTGGGATGAGCTGGTGTCTGTCGGGCTGTCTGTCAGGTGAGGTTTTTTTTTAAAGGCTGGCTATGGGAATGCCCAGGATGAGCAGCCTGGCTGGCCAGGGCAGCAGCCGTAGCGGCAGGAGTAGGGTTTTTTGGTTAGTTTGTTCAAATGTCCCTGCCTTGATCCTTTTCTCCCCTTTCCCTTCTAATCTAACAGGCAAAATGTCTCCAAAGCACTTGCTGTCAGTGGTATTTGGTAAGAAATCTTGGAGCCTGCTGGTAAACAGGGTCTAGCAGTGGGATACTGGGCGTCCCCGGGAGGATCAGCGACTCTTTCCCAGAGCGCGTGTGGTTTTGCTGCATGTCGAAAAGCTGCAGCGGCACAAACCCTCTGCATCGCCCCTTGCTCTGGCTGTTGTCTGCCGGGCAGAACCTCTTCCTGGGAGATACCCGCAGTTCCCTCTTGGCAATGCCGAGGGGGTGATGGTGTTTTTGGAGGGGTGTGCACCCAGGCACTTCGTGAGGAGCGTTGCACCTTTGCTGGGTGAGGTGTTTTGAGGTTACAGTGCTGACCGGGACGCTGGTGATCTGAGCTCTGACCAGGCTTCACCAAACCGCCCGGGCTCCGGGGCTGCGCGGCTGCTGCCAACAGGTGCCGCGGAGGCTCTCGGGGCTGCGGAAAGCCTGGAGCGAGCTAATAATAGTCACCGTGTCCTGAGAGCTTTCATGAGGTGCCAGCAGGATGCAAATAAGGGCTTTTTAAAAATAGAAACACAACTGTGTTTTCCTCCTGGCTGAAGGATCTCAGGATGGCCGAGGAGAGAAGAGGGGTTGGTGGAGGAAGAGCCGCCAAGGGGCTGAGCCACTTGGGCTCGTGGGGTGGCTGGAGGCTCTCGGCTTTCCACTGCATTGCTTCAAAGTCCAGGATTTCACCTAAAATACGAAGTGCCGTGGTGGGTAAAGTGGGAGCGCGTGGCCATAGGCAGTGCTGGGTCTCTGGAGTGTTGTGTAGCTCTTAACCCAGGTGGGTTCATTGCAAACGACTGGGCCCGACAGCTCTTCTGCAGGTCCAGTTCCGCACCACAGCCGTGTGATGGGAGGAGGAGGAGAGCAGCCTGGGGTGCAGGGACAGCCTCGCTGGGCAGGGTGGCTGCGGTGAGTGAGAGCCACGAGCAGCCCTGGCTCTGGGTGAGCAGCTGTGCCGGGGGTATTTGGGGGACATAGCAGAGGAGAGAGAGGGCGATGGGTGATGGTAACCGCTGAAGAGCTCTTAATCACCCAGCGGGGTCCATCTTCCACCTCAGCAGCCCCTCTCCCTGCCCCGTGTGTGCTGGAGCACCGTCTGCCCCATGTGTCCCCGGCCGCGGGCTCGTGCACCCGGCTGCATTGGAGCTGGTGGCGTTTTCTGTCTGTCATGGTGGAGGGAGCAGCGCCAGAAGGAGGGCGGTTGGTGTCTGCGGGGCCCCCGCCTCGACGAGCACCCGCGCAGACAAAGGCGTGTTACAAAATCCCCGTGTCGCTCCTGTCCCGTCCTTCCCCTGCACAAAGCGAACCCGCCGCCAACAAATGCAGCAGCCGCCCCGCGCGGGAGCTGCTTATCTCGCCCAGGGAAGAGCCGGAGTCCCAGCCCCGAGGCCCCTGCAGCCTCCAAACCGCTGTGGACCCCGTGCCTGGAGTGGGTTCACGGTGATGCCGACCCCTGAGACTGGCACCACTCGGTGCCTCCGAGGGTTCGTGTCGTGGGTGCCAGCTGCTGGGGGGATGCTCCTCCTCGCTGCGGGGATCGCCCGTTGAAGGCTGAGCTGGGGTCTGCACCCCTGCCCTCGCCTCAGGAAGGTGTTTGCTGTGCCCTAGTGTTGACAAAGCCCGTGACGAGGGTGAAACTCTATTGAATAAACTGCTGAGGAAAGGACCTGCTGTCATCACTGAGCTTCAGGGGTGTGTAAATGAAACCATGAAACCCTCCTCGGGCTTGGCACTGGTGGAGGAAACACGTCCCGAGGCCGTACTGCTTCCAGCACCGAGGCCACCAGAGTGGTTGGCCTCAATGTGGCTTTGTTTTGCAATTTTTTTCTTTAAATATATATTTATTTTATTTTATATATATTATTATATAATAATATATATATATTATATATATATTTATATATATAAATATATATATATATTTTAATATGTATTTATTTACATTGCGCTAAGATCTGTGCTGAAAGGCAGCAGGCAGGATTGCTGGGCTGGGAGGGGGTGGCAGCCACCCGTCAGTCCCGCAGGGGTCCTGCCCATGGGCTGAGCCCCGAGAAACTTCATTTTTGTGCAGGGCATGAGCCCGGGAGCTGCCGGGAAGCATTGGGTGTTTGCGGGGCTTCTGGCAGGGCTTCGTGGCTGCTCCTCTGCTTTCAGGGGTGGGTCTGCGCAGCCTGAGCCTCTCCCCTAAATCACCTCCAGGTTCGAAGTTAGGAATGGGGTGGGCACGTTCGATTGGTCTCCATGGTCTTAAAGGCGTTTTCCAACCTCAACGATTCTATGAAATGATTCTGTGTCTAAAAATAAAAGCAGGTCCGGGGTGGAGGTGTGGGGAATCCCCCCCGGCTGCCCTGGGGTTGGAGGTAATGGCGAGGTTGGGCAGGCTTGTACCCAGGGTTGCTGGGGCTGGTGCACCAAGGGACCCAAAAAGATGCTTCGGGCGGCTGGTGCTGTCCGTGCACTGTGTGGTGGAGGCTGAGCCTGACCATCTGTCTGTCGTCTTGGCTGTGTGTGGAGGTGGCACCGGGGCAGCGAGGGTGCCGGTGCGGTGATAAGGGGTTTTTTCAAGCTGTGCCCGTGGGAGGGAAGTGCAAAGGACGGAGGTCAGCGCTGAGTTAATGGTTCACTTTAGTGTTTACCTCTATTAATCACGCCCGCGAATGCCAACCACTTCCTATCGTAAAAGCACATATGTGCACTTTTTCCGTTCAAGAGCTTGGCAGCGCTGGTGACATCTGGGGAGGGACGAGGCGAGGGGAAGGGTTGAAGCAGGAGCTGACCCTGACCTCGAAGCTTTGCAGGAGGGGGCAGTGAAGGGGCTGTGTGGGGCAGATCCTCTGGCCGCAGCCGTGTCTCGCATGAAGATATCCACCCCTCCCGGGGTGCAGGGGACTGGGTGGGTCCTTGAATTTGTCCATCTCGGATAAGTGAGGCTGAAATGATTTAATTCTCTTCATTAACCACCACCTCCAGCCCGCTGCTGGTGCTCCGAGTCGTCAGGGGTGCCTCGTGCTGCCCCCGAGTTGCCGTTTTACCCGCTTTGACTTCTCCCATGCGTTTTGCAGCACCCTCCGGCCGCTGCCTCCCCATCCCCTCCCTACGCCCTTGTTCCCCGCTGTCCCCACCGCACCGGTGGCCCTTCCCTCGGCATCCAGGATGCTGCTCCCGGGTACCCGCTTCGGCGCGTCATCTCCTCGAAATCAATTCGCCGAGAATATTTCTGTGGGAGGGCGGTGGGCTCTGCAGAGCGGGGCTGGCCGCGGGGCAGCGCCCCGGTCGCACGGGGGGCACGGGCCCCTGGCAGGTGGCTCTGGTTTGAGCCCGGGCCTCTCTTCTGCTCTTCGCCTTTGTGTGCCTGGAGAGGCTTTTGTTGCAGCCTGAAAAGGCTGAATAGCGGCTGCATCTGTCGCAGGGAAAAGCGGGGCGAGGAAATGCTCGGCAGATGCCCTGGGGAAAGCGGGGCTGTGGGGCAGGGGGGTCCCCAGCATCCCCCGGTGGCCCTGGACCCCTGCGGGAGCCGCAGGCAGGGGAGCTGCCAGCGCACGGGGCGCGGAGGTTGTGCAACCGTTGTGGGCAGGCGAGCGAGGCCCCGGCACAGCGGGTCCGCTTGTGAAAGCGCGGTGCAACAGCTGCCTCTGCTCTCACCCCATTTCCATCCTCTGCCCCCTTGCAAAATCTCCCGCGGGAGCAGGGACGGGGCTGCCCGCTCCGAGAGGAGCCTCCGCGAGCTTCGGGCTGCGGCTGGCGGGGCTTTAGCTCGCCCCTCGCGCGCGCAGCCTCTTTGTGCCTGGCTAACCGCGTGGTTGGGAAAGCTCTCCCTGCGCTCGCCGCGGTGGCTCCGGGTCTCCCTCGGAGCGCTCCGGTAATTCAGACTCGGAGAATGCGGCCGAGCAGCTCGAGCGTGTGCGTCAGTTCGCGTTTGCTCGGCCTGAACTGCGTCTCCAAGCTCGCTCCTGTTTGTAGCTCTAATCTGAATAACTCTCTCTCGCTGGGACACTGTTTCCAACCTCTCCGTCTCCCCTGAGGTGAGCGAATGTGGGGGATGCCCTTTTGTTCACGGAGCCACTAATGCACGGAGCTGGCCGTGCTCTTGTCCTGCCCGAATGGGCAAAGCCTCTGCCCGGGCGCTGATGGCACCAGCCGCCGTCCCTCCAGAAGGCTGGTGGCTGGTGCCGTCCTGCCGTGCAAACCGTGAGGGCTCGGATGAAGCCGTCGCCAGCAGGACCCTTCTCAACAGTCGCCCGTGCGTGGCTCTTCCTCTGGACACGTCACCTCTCCTCTCCAGCTTTCCCCAGGCAAAACAAAACGTGAGGATGAGGCTTCGCCTGGTGTGTTAAAGCTCTTCAGGCAGGGACTGTCCGTGGCTCCATGTGCACGGGCAGAGAGAAACAACCCCCGGCTGAGGAAAGTCCCCTGGCCTCTGCGCGAGCGCTGCTGGCCGTGGTGGGCGTAAGCAGTGGGTTGGGGTTAATGTAAAGGTTTATGTAAGAGCCACGGCGATGCGGGGGAGGTTTCCTGAGCTGCACGTTTAATCGTTACTGCGTCGTGGTTGAACCATGAATCTCCCTGCGTTCGGTGCCATAATTCCTCTTTCAGGCTTTGGGACTCGTGATTTTATTTCCCTTTTGGGGTTCAGAAACAGTGGAAGTGGAGCGAAGCTTTGCTGCTTCCGAGCCCTTCTGCTGCTTGCTCCCTCCGAACCGTCTCTGGCAGAGGCTGGAGCAGCCTTGGGGCAATCAGCTGTGGGCTCCCCAAATGTGCTGGCTTTAAAGGCAGAAAAAAGACGCGTGGGAGCTGATCAGCTTCACCCAGGTCCCTCAGCACTGTGCCTCGTTGTGTGGGTGCCGGGGACCGGCAGCGGGGCGTGGGGGGCGAGGGGGCTTTGCCTTCCCGGCGCTGCGAGGTGGGAACAGCATGTGCAAAGCATCCGGCTCCGGCTCACCAAACGCGTTAAGTAGTTGGTGCCAGTTGGCAACTGGTTTGCGTGGAAAGATTAGAAGTGGCAAATCCTTTGAAGAGAGACCCTTTTGCTTTATTAGGAAAAAATGCCTCTTGCCTCGTGGAAGCCGGAGCCAGGCGGGGGACCCTCTGCTTTGCTTCCCTGCGGATAACTTGGGAGGGTGGCAGCCTGCCTTTCTTCACCGTGGGTTTATTTTTATTGCAACTTAAGAAGAGTTTATTTTAACCCCTGTGGTGCAGCCAGGTCCTGAGGAGGGAGCTCCTCGGGCTGGCGTGGGGCGTGGGCACGCTCCCGCGCGTTGTCGGAGGGGCGGTTGAGGCACAGGCAAGGCATGTGGCATGTGCTGCTCCACTGGGAACCGAGGTGGATCGGGTGTGATCAAAATACACACGGAAATAAAAATACCCTGCCTGAAGAGCAGCGGGAGCGCCCGGGGTGAGCGTGGAGCCACAGCAAAGCGGGGCAGCCCTGGAAGGTGAGCAGCTCGGCGCGCCGGTCTGTGCCTCATCCTCGGTTTTCATGGGAATGGCCTGTGGGAGGTTGAGTTTTCCCTTGCAAGCTCTTGGACAGGGATATCTCACCCATTTGAGCGAGCGCAGCGCGTTCTCATGGCTCGCTGAGGGGCATCGCCCCTTGGGTGCCACCGCAGTCCCCAGGACGGAGTCGTTCGGGATGTCCTGCCGTGCCAGCGGAGGAGGGAGCTTCCCTCGTGAACCCACCGTGATTCATGGCACATCATCCCAGGAGGAGGCGGCGAGACTGAATCAGTGGTGCCTTGAGGACATGCGCGGGCGAGGGAACGTGAGCGCGGGCGGCTCCAGCCCCGTGTTTTCTCTGGCATCTTCCTTCCTGCCTCGCACCCACCCGCCTTCGCTGGGCTCGGTGTGAGGTGATGGGGGGGCACTTCAGCTCGCTGTGGTGCCGAGCAAACGGGACGGGGCTCCAGCCCTTTCCTTCGAGCTGAAGCTCATTTTCGATGACCGTGGGGAGAGGCAGGGCTGGTGGGAGCCTGCTGGGGTTGCAGCCCCGTTTCTTGCACCACGGAGGCCGTTTGCTGGGGTTTGGGATTGCTGGGTGGGCGCTGTCCCCCTGCAGACCCCCCAGTGAGCTGTTTTCTTTTCAGGAGCCGCTTCCAGGGGTTCTCTTTCAAAGATGGTGAAAAGCCCAGGGGTGCTGCGGGAGAAGCCCTGGCTGCTGGGGGTCCTGAGCACGCAGGGGCTGGACTGCACCGTCCGCTGCTGGGGCCAGTTTCAGAGCTCTCAGCCTGCGGGTTTTGGTGAAGCTAATGAGCGTGTTTAGCTTTGCCCGTCACTAATTTCTCTCGCAGCGTGTAATGGCTCCTGGGGGAACTGGCCGAGCCAAGGCGCAGGATGGCAGCAAGCGCCGTCTGCTGAAACCTCGGAGGTGTCGAGCTGCTGCCAGGAGAGCTGGACCGCGGCTGAGGGCTGAATTTCCTCCCTAATTGCCATGAGGGTGATGTGGCCCTTCCCCAGCCCTCCCTTCTCCCTTTCCTGGCCTTCAGCTCCCCATCACGCCGCTGTCACCTGCCACTGGGAACATTTCCTAAATGGACCAAATCATCCTCTTAACGAGGCTTAATCTGCTCCTCTCCCAGCCAGGCGAGGACCCTCCATCGGCTCCCCGTGCCGCGCTGGCGGGGAGCGGGGGCAGCCCGGTGGGTGCTGCGCTGGGTTGCAGCTGGGGCAGCTGTTTGCTCGCCTGCGGGTGCCCAAGTACAAAAGCAAGCGCTGGGGCTGTGCTGGTACAGGTAATGGAGGCTGCTGCTGCCTAGTTCATTAGAAAGATAATTAAGCTCCTTTCAAAGCGCTCTGAGTGACCTCTAAAAATTGGATATATATTTCTGTACATCTCCTGTTTGTCTGGTGCAGAATGATGTTAATCGCCTGCTTCCTGCTGTTCAATTTTCCCAGCGCATAATTACAAATTGTTTTTTCTTTTCTCTTCCTGGCTCCCCACGCTGGGCTCTCCAGAGCAGAGCTGCAAATAGCCGGGCTGTTCTGCAGACCCCTTCCCTGCCTGCGTGGCTGCTGGAGGGGCTGGCGCTGCGCTTGCTCAGGGCTTCGGCTTTGGCAGGAGCTGGGTTTTAGGGCCGTTAAGCAACAGAGGAGCAAGAAGGGGCTGTCCAGCCTCCTGCCCTGTCTTCCTTCTGCCCCAAGGCTGTCGGAGCAAATGATGTTGAAGGGTTCTGCAGGGGTGGCTTGGCCACTTTGGTCTTCACTGAGCTTCTGGTTTGGTGCCGGGAGCCACCCCGCTCCCCATCCACGGGCACGGCTTTCCTCCTCCTCAGGAAGCAGCAGAGCCAAAGAGGTGGGAGAGGCGTGACCGAAGCCCACGAAACGGGGTTGCAGGTGGGTGGCTGAAGTGCTCAGCCCGTTTGTCCCTTTGCCCCGTGGCGAAGGGCACTGTTGTCACAGGCAGGAATGCAAATTGCCGTTACTCTGCCCGGGCTCAGGCGAGCGCTGTCAGGGAATATTTCACCTATAAGCAGGCAGCCTGTGTCCTCTGGAGCTGCAGCAAGCGCTAACCTTTGCTCCTGTGGAGCCCCTCCTGCCGCACAGGGGTCCTGGCCATGCCCTGGGCACCATTTCGGGTCCTGCCAGGGCAGCAGAGCATCCCTCCTTCGCCAAACAGCCCCAGGAGCTCGGCTGGGAGAAAACTCAAGTACATTTGTGTCTGTGTCTCGCTAAAATGACCAAACCCTCTGTTTCCTGATGATGCACGTGGGGGTGGGATGCGTTTCACACTGAGGTGCAGACCTGCTCTGGGGCGTTTTGCTGAGCCCAGCCCCAAGAGCTGCCGGGGACAGGAAGGAAAATGAGCTACGCTCAAGATAGACACGTTTGTGGCTCTATATTTAGGAGTATAATAATTAAGGCTGGTTGTTTATCCTGACAAACGTGGTAATTAATAGTGTGTGGCAGATGAACAAATCCTTCCTGCACCTGGGAACTGTGAGTTGTCACTGGGAAGGGCGAGGGCCTCATTAAAGAGCTGCTGCTGTTTAGGGAACATCTGGCTGTTTGCTTTGCCCCCTCCCCGGGCGTGTGGGCTGGGTGCTGGTGGCCTCTGAGGCCGTGGTGAGGGCACTGCTGTGCCCAGCCTATGCGAAAGGGCACAGAGCAGGAGGGTCCTGCCAGTCGCACGGAGCAGAAGGCTGATGAACGGGCAGCGGTGGGTGGGCAGTGCTGCTGGGGGGGTGCGAAGGGGAGGCTGAGGATGCTTGGTGGCACCCAGGGGTGCAGCAGAGTAGGTACAGCATGCAGAAACTTGCTTGTAAATGCAATAGGAAATCTTGCTGGCTGGGAGCACAGGCTGGCTGGGCACCGGGGGAGGCATCTCGGAGGGCAGGCAGCCGGGCTAAGCCTTCACCAGCCTTGGAAGGGAGGGCAAGAAGGTTCCGAGGGAGGGTGGCTTCGTGCTGTTCCCACTAGATGGGGATGGAGGCATTGCACAGAGCGCGCCGGAGCTCGCCTCGATGCCGCCCGCAGAGAACACCCACACTTGGCCTTCCTCCCAGCGTCTTCCTCGGGTGGGCACTGTGCCAGCGGGGCGGCATGGCCTGGCTCTCCTTGGAGCTGACGGGGTCTCGCTTCTCTCGCAGATGCTGCAGGACTGCCCAAAGGCCCGCAGGGAAGTGGAGCTGCACTGGAGAGCGTCGCAGTGCGCGCACATCGTCCGCATCATGGACGTCTACGAGAACCTCTACCAGGGGAGGAAATGTCTGCTCATCGTCATGGAGTGGTAAGTCGCCGGCGGTGCCGCTGCGAGTGGGCTTGCGCCCTGCAAGGCGGTGGGGCGATGCCAGAAGGGGCTGAACACCTTCCTGCACTGCTGCTGGGGACCCCAGGGAGATGCTGTGCTGGGGGACGCAGCCGGCGAGCCGTAGGGACGCAAGCCCTGGAAGAGGAGCTGTGCTGCTGGCGTTGGAGGGACGGCGGGAGCTGCGCCGGCTCTGAGTCATTCTGAAAACCCGCTCAGTTGTCGGGAGGCTTCGGGCCTGTGGTTCTCACTGCAGATAGATCATAACCAAACTCGCTCTGACCATTGAAAGTTGGGTTAGTCAGCGGGTTCCGGGCACCCCAGCAGCCTGCAGTGGGTCTGCTGGGCAGCACGCGGCCAAGCCCAGCTGACGCCACTGTTGAGGCCGTTGCACCTCTTGCAGCGGCAGTTGAGCGGCTCTGGTTCGGGTAGATGTTTGATATAACCTGGGGAGGAGGAGGAGGAATGAAGGGGAAAGTATTGAAACCACATCCCAACCGCAGCTGTGATTTGCTGCAGCTTCCTTGCCAAAACCTCTCCTCGGGCAAGCCAGCAGGTTGCCTGGGGGGGCAGCGGGTGCGAGGAGAGCGGCAAGCAGCACCGGGGCAGGCGGCACGGCAGCCGCCCAAGCGGCTCTTGTGTGGGAAGAGGCTTCTGAGAACCCTGCCAGGACCCTGGGCAACCAGGGATGGGAGAGGTTTGGGCGGCAGATCTGCTTGTGTGGGAAGGACGCAGTAGCTGAGTGGTGGGGAGCGAGTCCCTGGGGCAGTGACAGGTCCCCGCAGCGTCTCTGCGACCGGTCCCTGCTGCCTGAGGGATGCTCTTGGGGTGACGCCCGTCACAAGGCAGCGTTTGACTTGCGAGCACAGCGTGTCTCCTCACGTGGCCCCGGCGGCTGCGCCCTATCGGTATTGCAGATGTCCAGCAAATGTCAAGGGCGCTGGCGGGAGATGCTATCTGCACTGGGAAGGGCAGAGGCCGTTCTGCTCCAGTCAGATAAGGCTGGGGCAGGAAGCACCGTTATCCCTGTTCTCGTGGAGAATTATCCCTGATCTCACTCCTGATCTCTCTGGGAGATGAGTTCTTCCTTAGCAGAGCCGTTGGCTGGGGAGGGAACCGCGCCAAGGTTTCCGTGCGCCTTCTCCAACGCCTTACGTGAGAACTTGCTCTGCTGCGGTGGGGTTTGGTCTCTGCCTGCCCCGTGCCACCGGTGAGCCCGTGTCAGTGCTGCTGACACCTTTCCCGTGCCGCGGTCTTTGCTCAGCACTTCTGCACGGGGTTAGCAGGCTGGCGAGGTGGTTGGCTGGTGAGCTAAAGGAGGTCAGGCGTGCCGGGAGCGCTCTCGCCGCCTGTGCTGTCTTTACTGTAACTGTGTTTCTGTGGGTTGGTGGGGAGACCACGTCCGCTCACAGCCAGCATCTCCACCAGCAGCACGAAGCCTCTGCCCCGCTCATTTCTGGAAGGAGGAGGTTTGGAAACATCCCGTACCCAGAAGCACTGACCCAAGGGCTTGGGTGGAGAGGGGTTTGTTTCTTGCTGAGCTTGTGTAGCTCCTGGCTGAGCATCAGAGGTTTCGGTATCGCTTACACTGGCGTGAGACGGATGCCGCAGCATCTAACACCACCCTCTTCTCTTCCAGCTTGGACGGCGGGGAGCTCTTCAGCCGAATTCAAGACAGGGGAGACCAGGCCTTCACAGAACGGGGTACGGCGCCCACGGGGACCTGGGGTTTCGTCTTTGGGCCACATCTTGATGTTTATCGGAGTGTCTCTGGTCCAGCCCCTTCCCTCAATCGCTCTTGTGAAGCCCCCGCAGGGTTTTGCACTTGAGGGACGAGGAACGTGGGTGCGAGTGACTCTGCTTTTCTCACTCACCTGAGAGCAGGGTCACAGCCCCCCCACCCCAGAACGAGCCCCTCCTCCGTGCAGTTGGGTGTTGGGATCAGCAGCTGGAGCCTGCCCCATCCCTTCTCCTGGGAGTTTCTCTCCCGTTTGCTGCAGGCTCCTGAACTGGGGATGGGTGCTGGGGTGGCCCTGCTTGGGAAGGGCTCTTCAGCTAGGGGAAACCCCTTTGGCCTCAGCCAGGCTCTTTGGCTCCTGGTTTGTAACCCAGACTCTGCAGGGAGTGGTGCTCATTTTAACTTGCTTATAAAGGCTTGTGATGGGTTGTTTTTGCTGCTTCAGAGGCTTCAGAGATAATGAAGAGCATTGGGGAAGCCATCCAGTACCTGCACTCGATCAACATTGCGCACCGGGATGTGAAGGTACGGTGCTGCATGCTCGCCCGGCGGCGCTGAGCCCTGCTTGGCCCGTGGCAGTGCCGAGGCTGCTCTGCCTCTCCTGCTCACCTCATCTTCCCTGTTTTCACAGCCGGAAAACCTCCTGTACACCTCCAAAAGGCCCAATGCTGTGCTAAAACTCACGGACTTTGGCTTTGCTAAAGAAACCACCACGCACAACTCCTTGGCCACTCCGTGCTACACGCCGTACTACGTGGGTAAGTGCCTGGGGGGGGTCTGAGCTTGCAGGGGTGGAGGGGCAGAGCTGGGCGGTTTGGACAGTGCCATGTGCCGCCCATCACCGCTGCATCCAGCCTGGAACCTCAGTCACTGCATGGTGCTGGGGGCGAATCCTGACTGGGGTGCTTTGGCTGGGGGTGGGTGCTGTGTTTGCTGCTCCCTGGAGCATGCAGGAGGGGCTGCTCTGAGTGCCATGTCAGTGCGTGCAGCCACTCTGCTGCATGCCCGGGCTGCAGCACTCCAGCCACTGCTGCTGGTAGAGACCACGTGGAGCTGCAGGCATGGGGTGGTCAGAACCCCTTCCCAAAGCTCCGCTTTGACTTGGGAGTTTGTTTCTCTCTTCACCAGCCCCGGAGGTGCTGGGCCCGGAGAAGTACGACAAGTCCTGTGACATGTGGTCCCTCGGTGTCATCATGTACATTCTGTAAGTGCGATGGGTCCATCTCCATCCTGCCGGGGGCAGAAGCGGGGATGCAGCTTTCGAGCTCCTTTGCGGGCTGGTGGAGCTGAGCAGAGCTCCTGCTCCTGGCACTGCCCTGTGCCCCATGGGTGCTGCTGGGGAGGCTTTTGGCTTCAGAGGCGCTGACTCTGCTCCCTCTCCTGGCGCAGGCTGTGCGGGTACCCCCCCTTCTACTCCAACCATGGCCTGGCCATCTCGCCTGGCATGAAGAAGCGAATCCGAATGGGCCAATACGAGTTTCCCAATCCTGAATGGTCCGAAGTGTCGGAGGAAGGTAAACGTGATGGCTTGTCCCCAGGCTGAGGTGTCCCTTTGGGGTCAGCCCTGCATCCAGCAGTGCTGCAAAGGCTGGAGGGGAGCTTGGGCATGTCATGGGCAACTCTCAGTGATGCAACAGCTTTGCCTCTTCAGCCAGCCTTCGCTGAAGGGTTTGAGCAGGGTACGGGCTGTGGCATGGTGGGGATGGGGGGTGAGTGCAGGCGTTTTGGGGCGGCTGGCTCAGGCTGGAGCATGGGATAAGTCCCCTGGAACCTGCTAACACCCGCCCTGGGCAAACCCTTCCAGTTAAGCAGCTGATCCGCAACCTGCTGAAGACGGACCCGACCCAGCGCATGACGATAACGGAGTTCATGAACCATCCCTGGATCATGGTGAGCGCGGGGTTGATGGGGCAGTGGGATGGGATGGCGAGGAGGATGGGGCAGGCTGGGGATGGGATTCCTGCAGCTCCCAGCTGACGCTGCTCCGCTCCCTCGGCAGCAATCCATGCAGGTGCCTCCGACCCCACTGCACACCAGTCGCGTGCTGAAAGAGGAGAAGGATCTGTGGGAGGACGTGAAGGTAAAACCTCTCTCCACTGCTGTCTGAAACGCTCTGTGCCCCAGGTGCTGTCTGGGGACCGTCTGCTTCTGCCTTCCCACCGCAACCTGGACCGATGCGGGCTTGGTGCGAGCGTGCTGGCTCTGTGCTCGGGAGGGGGCTGGAAGAATTGGCGGTGGGACACGCACCCCCTGCTGCACTCTGTCCCCATGGGGGCTCAGAGGGACACAGCTGCCCTGGGGGGCTGCGGGGGGCTGTGGGCTGTGCCTGGGCTTTGCTGACAGCGCTGCCTGTGCCCCCTGCCCGCAGGAGGAGATGACGAGCGCGTTGGCCACCATGCGAGTGGACTACGAACAAATCAAGATCAAGAAAATCGAAGATTCCTCGAACCCTTTGCTGATGAAGAGGCGGAAGAAAGCCAACCCCACCGAGCCCGCCGCGCTCCCCCACTGAGGGTGCCCCGCGCCCGCCAGCCCTTGAGAAAGCAATAACTATATATATATATTTTTTAAGAAAAAAGACAAAAAGAGACAGACTGTTATATCAAGCGCATGGAATTCAGACATTTATACCAGACTAGTTATTTTTAGCTACTCACCTGTGTTTCTGACCTTTCTGGAGCAGGCGGTAAGATCCCTCCGACAGATCCACGCGCTGCGGCCGGGGGTTCTGTCCCGTCGGCGAACGCCGCCGATGATTTGAGGGTTTTTTTTTCTTTTGTGAATCAGTTTTGATTATTTTTATTTTTTTTTCCTTCCTTCCAAAGACATGGAAATTCCTGTGGTGACCTTTTTAGGGTATATAACGTATAAATATTTTTTAAAAACTACTGTAGAGCTGAAACCCAGGCAGCGTGTTCTCTGCACGGTGCTGGCTGGAGATAGGCTTCGAGCTCAGGAGCAGGTCAGGGGGGATGAAGAGGGAGAGCTGCCTTCTCCCCCGTCCCACTGTGTGTGGCAGTGCTGGCGTGTGGGTCCCCGTGGCCATCTGGCCTGGAAAACTGCTGCTTTTAAAGCGCGGTAGCCAAAAACCACCCCCCAGCCCCTCCCTGACCTGGAAGCCTCGTCTCTACCTGGCGATGCGCAGGGCTCCCCGCAAGCACCGTCTGTGTGGCTGTCTGTCCGTGCGTGGGGTGTGTGTGTCGTGTCCGTGGGCTCGGAGCTGCTTGTGGCCACCACAGTCTGTACCTGTGCCTGGAATCCAGTTCTGACCTCAGGGGTGGGCAGGGGGTGCCCGGGCGGGGGGGGTGAGCAGGAGGTCAGTGCCCCCCACATCCCCCCAAAAAAGATGCTTCCCCGCCGCCTCCACCTGCTCCCATAGCCCCCAGCTCCGTGGAAGATGCTGTCCTGGGGGGTCCCTGGGGAGAAGCGGGTGGAGATGATGTGGCTTCTGCTGCGGGGGGCTGCTCCGACCACCAGCTCCCGGGGTGGGGGGGCCAGAAGCGATCCTCTGCTCCCGGGAGCAGGGCGGCTGCTCTGAAGTCTTTAGTCCATGAATAATTATTATTATTATTATTTGTCACAATGTTTCACTGCGTTAAATGTGTTTGAATGGGGAAAAAAGTTTTTTTAAGGCAATGTTTAGTTTTTAGTTGATCTTATAGACACTGTATGGAATTTTAATTTGTTTTAAATACTGGTTTTTGTCCCTTTTTTTTTTTTAAATTTTTGTCTGTTGGCTTATACTAATCTTCCTGGTCTGCTCTTCAGTCCTTTGGATTAAAGACCCCTAATGCGTCACCCAGTCTCTCCTCCTTGCTTGCGCGACCGTGAAGAACCACCCGGGTGCTCCAGGCTGGGCAGCTGCTCTCCTGGCGTCTTGAAATTGCTCTTTATTTTCACCGAAGAGGCTGCGCTCCCCCAGGTTGTTCTCTGGGGATTCAGCATTTCGGTCCTTACAAAATCCCGTTGCTTGGGGACAGTTGCTCCAGATCTCGTGGCCGTCTCTGTCTCGGCTGCTGCAAGTCGAGTTTCCTCCCCGGTGGCCCTTGCTGGGGCTTTGGGCACGTGGGACATGGGATGTGGCTTGTGGGGATGGCTGTGGGTGCTGCGCCCGGGTGCCGGCAGAGGGAACTGTGCATCCGGCATCGGGGCACAGCCGTGGGTGCTGGGGCACGTGTGGCCCTGGGTGGGGGTGCTGCCACCGGCCGTGCCCGGTCCCTTCTGTCACCTCCATGCTGGCAGCCCTGGGGTATGTGGTGGGTGCCGCACTGGGGGGTGTGGCTGTGGGGCTGCTGGAAGCTGCTGCTCGTACCAGTGTCTGCAGGAGAGGAGGAAGTGGTGAGATGCCTTCCTTACCCTCACCACCCTCTTCCTCCTGCTGCTGGTGGTGCAGAAGCAGTGGGGAGCTGCCAGCGAGGGCAGGCGCAGCAGCGGGGGCTGCAGAGAGACTCGGGCGGGTCCTATTGGGTCGTTCGTCTCCAAACCATCACTTCTCTGCTTCCTGCATGTGGGGCTTTTCCCTGGGGGACTCAGGGCTGGGCTCTGAGCCCTGCGCTGGGGACCCCTGAGCGTCCTCCCCGGCGAGCTGGCAGCCCCGGAGCCGAGCAGTGGGCAGGTGGGAGTGGGGGATGCTGCCCACCCGCTTTGTAAACCACCGAGCAGGAAGGCTCCGCGGGCGATACGAAGGGCTTTATCTGGGTATTCGTTTCATTATTCCACACTTGGAGCTGCGTTACTTTTCGCTCCGACTGATGGAGCTGTGTTTTCCGGCAGTGCTGGCAGAACGAGCCTTGTGCTGCTGCTGCCAGAGCTGCAGGAAACCCTCCGCTGCCCCAGCCCTGGGATGCTGGTTCACCTGCGGCACCCGGGTACCTCAGAACGCCACGAGATCCCCGGGGTGAAGCGGCCGGCGGTTCTGCCCCAGCACGTCCTGGGATGGGGCAGTAAGTGCTGGGGATGGGGGTGTGGGGAGGGTAGCAGGGGGTCTCACAGCCTTTCCTACCCCACTGGAAAGGGTCCCAGCACTCCAGATGCCTCTGGGCCTTTAGGGGATATAGAAATGCGGGGTGGGATGCACACCCCGTGCTGCAGGTTGGCTGCAGCCGGGCTGTGGGGCAGACGATGCAGGTTTTGAACCAGCCGTGGTGAGCTGGAGGGGTGCCCCGATGCTCCCCCCAGTTACTGGGCACTCCTTTGCTCAAAGCCTGGCTCTCCCACTGCCTCTTGCTGGGTTTAACGAGGTTGATGGGATGCCGTAGGCTGTTGAAGGGATGCTGTAGGCTTTCCTCCCCTCACTTGCAGGAGTGCCCAGAGGTATTTTCAGCCTATATTTGGGTGAAATTCAGTGAAATCTGCTCCAGTGCCCACTCCTGTGCCACTGGGTTTGGAGTGCGGCACTGGAGCCCAGGGCTGTGTCCGGCTGCTCGTGCGGGACCCCCACTGCTAACAGCAGAGTGGGGCTGGTCCTGGGGGCTTCCCCAGCATCTCCCCAGATCTAAGCTGCTCATCAAAGCCATCGCTTGGAGCATTTCCTGGCCAGGGAGGATCCTGTGTTGGCCAAGGTAAGACCTGCTCACCCTGCCAGGCTGCCTGGGGAGCCAGGGGTGGGTGAAGCCCCGGCCGTGGGGCAGGGCAGCTGCTCCAGACGGGCCTTTTCTGTCCTGCTGTTCCCTTCATGCCGTTGCTTTAGGTGTCTCTCCGCTGAAGTCAACCTCATGACCTCCTGCTGCTGCTGTTGAAAAGTTTCCCTCCTGCTTACGCGGACTCAGGTGGTGGTGGGAAGGGGACAGCACCAGCCCCCAAAGGACCTGGAACTTCAGCCTCATCCAGCCGCTGCGGGTCCTGGGTTGGTACATGGCTCTGCTCACCTCTGGCTCTGGCAGTCCTGAGTGTCTCCACCAGCTTCAACTCCCAGTGACCTCGAAACGTTCGTTTTACCAGGGGCTCACTCTGTTTCTTGCTAAAGTGAGTTTTCTCTAATTTCTTTTTTTTTTTTTCCCCTCCCTGTTGCATCTGGGGTGTCGCTGAGCCCAGCGCAAGGTGCTGCCAGGCGGGAAGCGTGCAGGGAGAGCTTCCCATCTTTGCCCTGACTGCAAGGCGGTGCCTCTTGGGTGGAGGGTGCAGGATGGCACCTCGTTGCCTTTGCTTACGGAGGTGTTTTAAGGCTGGGGTGTCAGCAGTGCTGTCCCCGACCTCGTGGCATCTCACAGGGAGGCTCAGGAGTGTTTCTCCTATTCCCAGCGGGTACCTGGGCTGCTCCACACGTGCTGCTGCAGGATGCTGCTGGGCACCCGGGCAGGGAGGAACCGAGTCCCATCCTACAGAGGTGCTGCGAGATGGGAGCTGGAGACAGGCGAGAAGAGGAGCTTGGGCCACCTCCTCCAACCCCGCCTGCAGAAGCCGAGCAGGGAGGAGTCGTGTCTTTAGCTGCCGTGTTCCAAAACAGTGAGCTAATACCTCAAACCTCAACAGCAAATTGTGCCTGGCTGCACGCCGCCGTTCAGCGGGGTGGAAACGGGGCCGTACGACGCCACGCAGCGCCCGGAGGTGTGAAGCCCGGGCGGATTTTCCAGGGGCTCAGCCCGCAGCTGCTGCTAGGTCTGATGGGCTGGCGCAGGTTCAGTGTTTTGGAAAAAAAAGAGTATTTTCTAAACAAACATAATCCCAGTAGTAAAACCCTGAGGTTATCTGGGGAGCGGGGGGCTGAGGTTCAGGTTTCCTTTGTTACCAAGAGCTTGTTCTGGAAATTACGGTGCTCACTGACACAAATCTCAACTCCGGTGGGGAGATTTGCGGCTTGAAACGTTTTTCTGTCTGCGTTTGGGGAGGGAAGAGCGGACCAGAGCGGGCATCGATGGCCACCCAGCTGCCCGTGCCACCCGCCCGGAGCGGGAGACTGCGTCCAGGGCTGCACAGCCCCCCTGCTTTGGCACCGCTCTTGAAGCTGGCAGCGGAGGGCGGCTCTGCCGGGGTGGCTCTGGCACAGCTCCCTGGGTTCTCCTGCACATCCCTGGGGTGGGCACGCTGTCACCCCCCCCCACCCGCTGTCTGTCCCTCCGGCCCCAGCAGAACTCTGGCTCTGGAGGGGCCGCACGCTCGCTGCAGCAGCCAGACTCCTCCTTTCTGCCGCTGCTCTCGTCGTGGCTGTCTCGGCGGATCAAAACAGAGGTCTGTTTTCTGCGAAGCTGTCGATACTAAAAGGAATAGCTGAGTCAGTGTGGGCGTCGGGTGAGAACTGAGACTTGCTCACGCAGGGCAAGATTTTTGTTGCTTCAGGCTTGAAAGCAAAATTTTTAGGCAGATTTGTTCACCAAGTGCTGTCAATAACCAGGCTGAAGAACAGAGGAGAGGGCAGACGGCGAGCCGGGGGAGCGCGCGGTGCCGCTCGCTCGCCGGTATCGGCTGAGGAGGAAAAAGGCAGCGTGAAAGGATCCGGTGTTGTTTGGGGGAGATGAGACCGATGCGACACATCTCGTTTGGAAAAACACTCAAAGGGGATCCAGGATAGAAAATCTTGGGATGAGGCACCGATATGGGACGAGCGAGAGACAGTGGCCACAAGCCCGCAAGCCCTGCGAGCTGCAGGAGAGGAGTGAGGAAACCTGGGGACGTGGGGCAGGGGCAGCACGGGTGTGCTCTGGGCAGGGCTGGTGCCAGTGAAACCAGTTTGGATTCATGAGCACCCAGAGCACCCCCACACCTCCGCGTACCCACCCCAGAGGGGTCCCGAGCTCTCCAGCGCTTCGGTGCAGGGTGAGGTCCTCGTGCAGGGTGCGCCTGAGCCTCCTGACACCAGTGGATACGGCAGTACCTTGTGACCCAGCGACTGTTGGGTTTCACAGCGCTATTTCCAGTTCCCTCAGCACCCCCCGGTGAGCAGGGGGGGTTAGCAGCCCCCGTGCTGCCCGTGTTCGAAGGCTCCCGCGCTATGAGCGGCCATCGCTGCTGGGCGGACGAAGAGGCTGCATCCACAGGGAGAAGTTTCAGCAGGTGAAGCGCTCTGCTTTCTGCTCCTCCGGAGAGCTTCCTCCCCGCCCCAGGGAATCTGCGCTTGTCCCTGCAGCCTGGAGAGCTCCCTTGGGGAGGGAGGGTGCTGCAGCGGTGGGGCAGCTGATGGGGGGCTGGGGCATTGTCTGCTGTGAATCCGAGGGTGAATCTGGGCGGCTCTGCCAGCCCGTGTGCCTTGAATGCAGCTTTTTCCTTTTTCCAGGTTTTTGCAGCAGAGATGCTCTGAAACTACGAGTTAGTTGGAAGGAGGAGGAAGTTGACCAGAACTGCACTTGTGAAGGTCTTCTCCTCCTCCTTGGTACCTCGGCTGGTAACCAGCAGCTCTGCGCTCCCTGTCCACTGATGTCACCTGGTTCATCCCGACCTTTGCTTGACTTAGAAGAAGACGGAGATGGCTGAAGAGGAGCCGCCAACGCAAAGGGCAAGGAGGTGAGCGCGTGAGAGATCTCTTGCTAACTGGGCTTGAAAATGCTTCAGGCCTGACTGGAAACCCGGAGTGGTGATGCAAACGAAGAAATCCCACACCCACTGTCTGGAACCTGGCGACAGCTGTCAGTGCTTTTGGGTGACAATGGCGATCAGAGGCTGCTCTGGTGTGCCAGTGCCTCGGCAGCACGTGCTTCCACCCAGCCCGACACGAGGGACCCACCGGCTCAGCTTCCACCATAGGGTGCCTCAGTGTCCCTTCTTGCTGCAGCAGCAGGCTCCTTGGCCATCGTTCTTCCTGCTTCCCAGAACCAGCACCCACATCTGGACATCCTCCCTGCTCAGACCGTTCTCCTCCAAAGGGCTCTCCCGTTGCCCTGGGTTTGCCTTCAGCTTTGGAGGAATGTCTCAGAGAGGCTGCAAAGGGCAGCCCTGGACTTCGAAGGCTGCATTTTGTGGCTCTAGACACAGAAGGTGCCCAAGTCCAAGCAGAAAGACAGAAGGACATGCAGCTTCCTTCCTGAGGTTTCCCACCATCCAAGACTTGCCTCTGAGCTCCATTGAAGGTCTGCTGGGGCTGTTCAGGACTGTTGTCCTCTTACACATTTGGGTTATGACCTTGATGCCTCTTCCCCTGTGCTGTTGTGGAACCTCTGACTCTGCCCTCGCTCCTGTGATGCTGGTGCTGGGCTGTCTTCATTTTCCCAGCTCATTTTGGAGCTGAAGCTGCAGAAATCGACTTAAATTTAGACTTGATGTAACCTTTTAGCATCCTCATCCACCACGTACTCCATGTACGTCTGTGCTCTGACGTCGCCGCCTGACGCTTCGCACAAAATTGAGGGACTGTACGTGTGAGCTGCTGACTCTGAAGGAATATGTGAAAGATTCACCGCAACATTTTTAATTTTTAGTAGTTAGTAGGAAAATAAACCCCCTCTCCTCACACCACCCTCTTATTTTCAGCAGCAAACTTCCTGCTAAGGAAAAAAAAAAAAAAAAGGTATTTTCACTCTCAAGGGGACGGGTTTTGATCAAAACTCTGGCTCTGCTCCAGGTAGATCATTGGTGTTTGCTGCTACCTGAGAGATGAATCACACAGACCTCTGTTTCCTAGCCTGCCAATGTGAGAAGCAGCTGCCAGCCCTCATCTCCCCCTCCTGCGGACGGGGCCATGGCGGCGGTTTGCTGCCTTCCCACAGCGTTGGTCAACCACGGCCGAGCCCCGCAGGACAGGCTGTCCTCGGGGCCCTCGCGGGTGGTCGGGACAGGAAGGCGCGTTGTGCAATGGAGGCTGGCGCAGCGCTGCGTGCTGTGCATGGGTGGCGTGTGGCGGGTGCCCTTGGTTCTCCGCTGACAAGGATTGCGACCGCGGGGGAGTCGCTGGTGTTCTACGGGGGCGAGGCTGCTCTGCACCCAACGGGAGGTGACTGTGGTCTTGTTGGCCAAGCAGGCTTTGACCTAGGCTGCGTTTCTCTCTGGTGTCCGTCTGTACCCCAGGTTCAGTTAAAAGAAGCCAACCCTGCCGTGGCAAATCAGAGGATGGTTGTATTTTTCTAAGGACCGGGATCAGGCACATCAGAGAGTGGTCGGGATTTCCTGCCATGGAACTTGGGATGGGCTAAACCACTCAAAATGCTCAAAACCACCAGATTTGTAAAGCACCCCTTAGCACCAGGCTTGCTCGAGCCTGGGCAT
Organism: Bucorvus abyssinicus; assembly: GCA_009769605.1. Lineage (NCBI taxonomy): Eukaryota > Metazoa > Chordata > Aves > Bucerotiformes > Bucorvidae > Bucorvus > Bucorvus abyssinicus. Next base: position 4,793,375 of record CM020055.1, read on the forward strand.
AGCGAGACTCTGCTGCGGGCTGGCTGGAGGCGACAGACAGTGATGGGCGACCGTGTGGACCCCGCTGCAGAAATGAGGAGTGCAGGAGCACGATGTGCTTTTCACCGGCAGCGAGGCGCTCTCCAGACACCGTCCTCAGGAATCCTGCTCGAGACTCGTGCAGCGCCAACTCCCACCGGGAAGGGCAAAGCTGCTCCGCAGCGCTCTGGAAGCCGGCGCGTCTCTGGCTGACCCGGCAGCGGGAGGCTGCCAGCAGCTTCTGGAGAGGGTGCGCAGGATGTGCCGGTCGCAGCGGCTGGGGTCAGCGTTGCAAAAGATTCAGGAAATGAAATTTCAGCTCAGGGAAAAAGAAATTTGGCACTACTGCCAGGAAAGGAACCTTGTAGTTCAGCTCCATTGTCTGGAGCCAAGACAACTATTTCATTGCTTCGGGGTGTGATGAAATGGTGGAGAGACCCTGGCAAGAGGCGAAAGGCAACAGATCACAGGAGGCAGAGGTGGAGAATGAGAACTGGCCGGGTCAAACCATCCCGTTCCAGCTGAGGTTTCCTCCCTACATGGTGGGCTGCTCCTTCTCCTCGCCCATCAGAAAGCCCAGGGAAGCACCGAAGCATCTAAAGAGCTGGCATGGACGGGGACCAATGCACCAACCTCCCCTCCTTCCCTTGCATCACCGTGTAGCAGCTCTGAGAGCGGGTCAGCGTGTCTGCACCGGGCTCTCACAAATTCACACATTGCCCCCTGGTTGGGATAAGACCCCCAAATGCCGGGGGGTTCGTGCGTCTCTGTGGCCTCACGTTGTCAGTCTGCTGCTTCGTGCTCTGACGGGCTCTCGTCATCCGCCCTGCGGCTGGGTCTCAATGTCAGGGGCCGAATCCTCCTGGCAGCCGCGGGCCGTGTCAGGATAAGGCGATTTAGCGCAAAGGGGAAAGCAAGCGGCTGCTGTTCCTGTTAGGCGGCTGCTGCTGCCACCAGCCTCTGCCTCGCTGAGGGTAACCAGTCCCCAGTCATTGCGAAACCACCCGCGCGCCCAGGAGAGGCAGCGGAAGGTGCTGGGCTCCAGGCTGGCAGTGGGGCGCGGCGGGGGCTCGGCTGCAGCTGAGCCCTGCGCGGTGCCTGGGAAAGGAGCTTCGCCGAAACCAGGAGCCTTTTGGAGAGCCAGCCCAGTCGCTCCCAGACGTCCCCACACAACTGCCCTGCACCCGCTAAAGGTGCAGCTGGGGGCACCGCTTGGCTCCGCTTACCCCGTAGCCTCTTTTAGCAGTTCGGTTTGCAATTCACTTTCTGCTCTAAACAGTGTCTGCGGCCGCACAAATGGTGCGGTGCTTCCTCGGGGTTTGTGGTGCACCGGGGCTGAATCCCTCCCACCTGCCTCCAACGCGTCCCGCTGGGATGCCCATCTCCACCGGCTGCGTGCGTGACCGGGGGGTTTGGTGATGGGGAGCAGCCCTGGGGCTGCCCGGCTCCCGCTCCCCATCGCGGAGCTGGTGCCGCACCCAGAGAGGGAAGCGGGCGGCTCCTTGAGCTCTGCGCTGGGATGCTGGACCCTTACTGGTGAAGGAGGGTGGGAATGGCTGGGTACAGAGTCTGACCAACGATCAGAGTGCTTGGTTGTTGCTAAGGGCTTTTTTTTGGGGGGCGGGGGGGGTGGGGAAGGGGTGTATTAACCTACATTTCTTTTTTTTCTACTTGCCTTGCATCTTCCCATGCTGTTGGGAGAGTAGATGAGTTTGTGACAGGAACCTGCGGAGCTCAGAAAAGGGCTAGGTCAGACTCTGCTGCCCAGCGTTAGAGGAGAGAAGAAATAAGAGATGTTGGTGTTGGGGCAGCTAGTGAAACCCTTCCCCTGAATCATCTGCCCTCCAAGCCTGCAGAAAACTGATGGTTGGGCTTTTGCAGGGAAGAAGGTGGTAGTTGAAGAGCTGTTTGAGTTCCTACGTGACCTGTAGCTTTGCGTGCAGCACTCCGGGCTCTGTCCCCACAGCGGGGCACAGGCAGGACTGGTGCTGCCTGCTCTTACCAAGCAACTGGTGTTGCTCCTTGGAAGCCAGAGCAGCTGCTCCTCGGCCTTGCACATCATCCCCGCGGGAGCTACACTTGCCACCTCCACCCATGCTGAGACCGAAAAGGCTCCTGGCAATGGTGAGAGTGGGGCAGGGCAGCCCCCCCCGCCCCCTGCGCCAGCCCCACGCCATGGGGGTGAAACCCGCCTGCCCCTGCCCGCCTCTCGCTATGAGCCAGCCGGAGCTGCCGCTCCTCCACCTTACGGGTAAAGCCGGAGCACAGATGAATAGGCGTCGGGCTTAGATTTCACTTGCTGAAATACCGAAAGTGCAGTCCCGTGGGGAGTGGGAGGACGTGCCGGTTCCCTGGGCTCAAGGGGATGCTCGGGGCTGGGGACCGTGCCCAGTGGGTCCACGGGATGCTGGCCTCGGGAGGTGGAGATGAGCCCTTCCCAGAGAGCAGCCCCGCGAGCACCCACAGCAGGGCTGGGGCAGGCGGGGAGCTCTGCGAACCCCGCGCCCTCCTGCACCCGGTATTAGTCAGGCTCTCGCCACCCCGGCACGGGTGAGATAAGAAAGTGGCAGCTTGGGAAGCCGGGGCTGCGCTCGCTTCCCCTGCTCCCCTTGGGTAACGCCGGGGCATGCCACCCTGTTTTCGCTGCGCCACCCGACCTCTTTCACGACAAAAACCCCAATTTCGGTCACGTGCTGGTAAAATCTAGGACGCACAGCGGCACGGGCTGTGTGGGGCTGAGCCGGTTAAAATTAAATAACAAGCGTTAACTGTAACCACAGCTGAAATCAGGAAAGTTCCGAAAGCTTTTGCAGTTTAAAAATAGTTAAAACAGAGTTTACTCAGGTTGGTTTTTGCCCCTTCGGTGCTTAATGTCCCTCGCGTCACCGAAAGCCTGGTCCTCGTGGCACCCAACCAGAGACCTTTTTTTCCTGGGACGAGAAGGAGGCCTGCGGGGTTTTGTTCCTCACGTCAGCCCACGGGAGGAGACGTCTGTGTCTGCCCCGCTGCCTTCAGGAGGCACTTCCACGGGGCAGTGGGGATTGGCTCCTCAGCCCGCCCCGCACTGGCCAGCAGGAGAGGATGGAGAAGTTTAATTCTGTTCTGGACAGCAGGTACACGCCGTGGTGGGTTGTCCTGCGCCTCGGGGCTCGCTGCCCCACAGCAGCCTGTCAGAAACCTGTGGCTTCCACCTCAGACGGAGCTTCTGTTGAGTGAGGACCAGCTGGACTTCCTAAAGAGGACAACGGAAAGGCAGCAGCACTGGTGGCCCTGGCCAATGGGATGTGCTGGGAGGCAGAAATGGGTTTTTTCTGCACTATAAAGGGCTGGATTGGCCACACTAGTCCCAGCGGGTTTGTGTCTGGTCTGGTGGTGATGCTCTGCTCTTCAAGAGCCACGCAACTGCCCCCTGGAACTGAAGGGCTGATAATCCTCCTTCTCTGCACTTTTAGATCAGATCTCCAATTCGTTTCCTCTAGGGTTTAATATTTAAAGGTTGGGGTTTTTTTAACCCCAAAAGTGGCTTAACCGCATACACCAGACGGCGCTTTGTGGCATATTTGCACGCTGGCACTGGCATGGCCCGGTCCAGGCACAGTGTTTGGCTGGGTGCTCAGCCTTGCTTAGACAGGAGCGCCCGAGGCTGGGTGCCGAGGCTGGGTGCTGACTCAGGCTCCCAGGTACTGGAGCTGCTGATCTGGCAGTGGGCTGAGCTCTCAGGAAGAAAAGAAAGACCCAGCAAGGAAACCATTTGCTTCTGTGGGATAAAAGAAACCAGAAAACCACCACATCTGATCGATGCGACAGTCTGGTGCTGTTACTGTAACTCCCAGACCGACACCGAGATTGGCAGGAACTACATCAGCACTAAGCGATGGGGGTAACGCGCCACGCCGGGGCATGCCGCACCCCTGCTGCAGCAGCTTTCGGGGCCGTAGGAGATGCAGCAGGCTGCACGCAGGGAGTACCGTCCCGTTCCGTTCTGCAGAGGGGATGCTGTCCCCAGGGTCTCATCCTGCGGCTTGCCCGGCCCCGGTGGGACGCAGGTTTGAGCCCCAGCCCGGCTCTTGGCTCGACTCATCTCGCCCACTGCTGCTTCAGCCGGCTCTGACGGTGTTCACCGAGCTCATGCAATGGCATCACGCTGCTGTAGTAAAAGACTGGGGTTTGTTGGGGTTTTTCCCCTCCAAACACTGACGTTTTTGGCCCGTGTTGGTTGACGTGGGGACCCAGAGGCTCCCCGGCGCTGCAGCGTGTGTCAGGGTGCAGCCTGGCGAGGTCCCGTGAGCAGGGACTGGGTGATGCCGGTGCTGTGATTCGGGGCTGACACAGGTGTCGTGAGTCTCGCGGATGACTGGTAACGGGGCCTGGGGTCTCCCAGCTCCGCAGGGTGACCTTCGGGGTGTTTTTCTGCTTTATTCACCTTTTCGTAAGTAATGTGTCTTGGCGGAGAGGAGCTGTTGTGGACAGGCCGGTCTAGCAATGGGAGAAGTCTGCGTGAGGAGGTGGCCAGAAATGAATCACGGCGATTGACCTTCACTGGAAATGCTGTTTCTCCACGGTAGGGGCTGCCTTTGGTTGCCCAGGCGGCTTCTGCTGGGATTTCCAGAGCATCTTCCTAAAACCTCTTGGAGATGATACATACATTTAGTCAGAGATGTGTTTGCATGCTATTGCCCCCAGATCTGTGCCCTGACGCACGCACCCCTGGGTTTGGGTGACAACCAGCACAGGCTTCTTTGCAGGGGATCTGGCAGCAAACGTCCCCAGGCTCTTGTTTCGCCGACCCTCGAGCAAACCCGGTTCCCAGCTGGGAGCCCCGCAGCACCTTTCCACAGTCCCTCCAGTTCCCAGCCCAGCCGGGCAGAGCAGAGCGGTACCTCCCTGCTGTGGGAGCTCCTCTCCCGCGCCGATGCCCCCGCGAGCACGCGGCTGTCCCGTCCAGGCTGCCGGCTTGCTCTGCCTGCATTTTCTGCTGAATCAAACCACTCAGGTAACTGGAAACCTTTGTTCTCTGTACAGCAGGAGACATCCCATCTGCTTCCTTCCTGTGGTTACCTACACCAGGGTGACTGAGCTTTACTGAAAAACTCACCACAGCTGAGCTGACGCTGCCCTTTTCTCCACGAGGACAGAGCCCAGGCACGGGTTTCGCTCATGAGGGGGGTCCGGGGAGCACATGGAGCAGATCTTGGAGCAGATCTTGGAAGTGCAGGTTTTATTGAGAGCACAGAGAACCTCTTGGGGCAAACTCAGAAATTCCATCGACCAGACCGAAGTCTGGGCAGAACCAACCTTAGAGATTATTGAATTAACTGGATTTTTGTGTTTGTTTCTAACGCGGTGAGGGAAGATACCCCAGCTGCCAAACCCCGGAGTCTGCTGGACTGGCAAGTAAAGGGCTGAGAGCGGTGAAGACGGAAGGGGCTGGAAAGGGAAAGAGGAACGCGGCCAGGCAGGGACCTGCCGGGCTGCCCTGGGCTGTGGCTGTGCGCTGGAGCTCGGAGATGGTGACACTGGCTGAATTCTGGGTTCGTCAGTAGCAGAGCTCTGAATTCCTGCACGGCCGCTTGGCTTTGTCCGGGATTCAAGGGCCATGCCTGCGGATCCACATGCACAGACACCCCATCCCCAGCCTGAGGAATAGGGAGTCGTTCTGCTGCTAATGGATATCGGTCTGGTTTTGAGCTAACTCCCACGGTCTGACCTAGGATCAAGGTCTCAACCTGACTGAGAATAACTGTGAAGTTTAGAACCTGGCGGCAGAGAAAGAGAGGCAGCAGCGCTGTCTCCTGTCAACCGGGGGAAAGGAGGCCGGGGATGTTACAGCCCTGCTGATCGATTATTGATGACATTCAGGCACGTAACCGGCTCTTTCCTGTCAGTGCTGCTCTGCCAAGGGCAGTGGCTGGAACACTTGCTGGGGCTGGAGGCTGGAGCGCCCCACGAGTACCTTGGGGCCAGTTTTCTCTGCTGGAAGAAACCCCTGGTAGGAATTTTGTTCCAACAAGTTTTGTCAGAAATTTGCATTTAAATGTGAGGAGCTCGGGTCTTCTCGCTCCCCTGCTCATGAGTGCGGGTAGCACATCCTCGGGGGTCCTGCCCGCGTGCCCCAGCATGGTGACTCGGGGCGCAGCGTCTATGCACTGATGCTGATTTACAACTTTCAAGGACAGAACAGAGGCTTTAGTCATTGGGAGGTCTTTATTAGCAAAAATAAAAGATTTCTTTTCATACAAATAAACATTTAAAAGGTCACACAGTGACAGAAGCCATGGTCAAGGCACAGAGCCCCTCGCCAGCACGAACCCCCCCGGGAACGGAGCCGCTGATGCTCTTGGCTCTCGCCGCGGCTCCGGGACTGTCCTTGCTTCTCCTACACCACTGAAGTCAAGCTGTTTGGTGCAAAAATGAGTACAGAGTTGGCTCGGCAGGAGCTTAACATGTCCTGGTAAAAAACTTGCTTACAGTTTTACCGTGCTTGGCTCCTGCACTGCCCTTGGGCCGATGCCACCCAGCTGCTTTCAGCAGAAGGAGCCACCCAGGGAGCAGCGTTCCTGCCTCCGGGCTGCCCTCGCCCTGGGATAACCAGTTCCCATGCGGGCTGGCTGCCAGCAAGGATACCCGTCTGTCACCATAAACATAAAAATAGAATAAATCAAGTATAAATAGCAACTCTTCAGTGGTACCTTACAAAGCAAACAACAAATGGACAGTGTTTCCTCGTACCGGTGCCCTAATACTTCTAAATATTAGAAGCCAATGCCTCTGGGTCATGGCATTTTCCTCTGGCCCCGCATCCTGTAGCACTCATGGGGGCACGCAGGAGACCGGGCCAGGAGGAAGGGGAGCCCCAGCACCAGCTGCTTTCTGGGGCACGGACGCTGCTCTTGCTGCAGCCTCGCTGCCCCACAGCAGCCGGCCGCTGCGGCTCCTCCTGGGCAGGGTTGGACATAACTCAACCCCGAACATCGCCAGCGCTGCTGGCAGCCCTGTGGATTTGATTGCAAATTACCCAAACCACCTTAAAATGGTGGTTAATTACACATCCTCTAACTTCTAAAAGAAACAAATAAACAGCAACAGAACAGCCAGTAAAACCCAGTCAAAGACTGGAAACGGCGAAGAAGAACTTTCGAAAGTGGCTGATCCAGCAGCTCTGGAGCTCAGGCGTAAGCAACAGTGGAGTCAAGTTCTATTAGAACCAAACATTTCATCCCTACTACTATTTTTTTCTTTAATCTGGACTAATATATCAGCTGAAGGCTGGAGGTGGGGTTAACTGATCTATTGCTGTGGCATGGGAGTGTACATCCTCCTCCTCCTCCTCCTCCATATGGCTTTTCATGCACAGGAGAAAAAAATGCCTTCATTTTCCTCAGTGCAAGGCCATGGAATAATCTTGAGTATTTCAGTGCCTAATTCCAGCTGCAGAACCAGAAGCAGTGGGCATGGAGCTGGGGTCGCTCCCGGCCAGCTCCCCATGCTCAGGGAGGTTGCCCTCAGGGTGAGCTCTGCTCGTTGTCTGCTCCCCAGAGGAGCTCTGCTTGGGGTGTTTGGAAGCTATGAATAAAATAGCACTATCAAAACCTAAAATATTGAACAATAAATAGTATTCTATGAGGTCATCACACTTTTCTTCAAAGCATATTGTAAACACAAACACTGAGGTATTAGGAATAATAAATATTAAATTCAGTTGTTAAAAATATACCTTTTAAATACAATATTAAACTGGCGGTTATTGACCTGTGACTCTTGACTTGAACCCTAAGATAACTTAATCTCTTGTGTGCTCTTGCAGCCTAAAGTGATTTCTGGAAAAGTAGCAGGACTTTGTGGGAAAGGTGCGGCCCCTGGGGGTGTTCACCTCCTCCTCTTCATCAGCAAGTACTCTTCGATGTAGTTAATGAAGATGTCGAACTCTCCCATGGCCTTGTAGATCCCGTTCTCGTTCATCTGCGGGTGAAAGCCAGGTCCCTTCAAGTCTGAGTGTGACGATATACGTGACGCACAATCGCTAGACACGTTCTCCTTCCACCCCCACCTCCAGCTGCTCTGGCCAACCCACCGGCTGCTGCTTCAAGCAGCGCTCTCTGGATTTCTCTGTCTTGGGTATTTATATAATTCAAGACTATTTTGGGTTCCATTCTCTGTTCTAAGTTGAAGCCAGCGGTCAAATCTGCTGCCCTGCCTGGGACGGTGGGTTCTCCTCACGTGAGCAGGTCCCTTACCTTACTGAATGTCTCCTTAATGTGCCGGATGGTTTTGCTCCTCTTCTCACACGTGAAGAATCTGTGCTGCAAAGGGACAAGACCAACGGTTTCAGCCACAGGGGTTTCCTTCCCGGGGCGCGGCAGCGGCTCTCCCCTCCTCCTGCCCCTCGTCACTGCTGCCCCGCCGCTCTCCACCATCCCCTTCCCCTTCCCCACGTGCAGCAGCGGGGTTCACTGGGGCAGCAACGGCGGCTGCTTTGCACTGTGCTGTGATGAAGGAAGCCTGGTGTGACCTGAGCACAGTTCCCGAGCCCTTTCCCAGCCCTGTGGCCCTTGTGGCTAGCCCTGGGCGAGGGCAGGGGTGAGGGCAGCCCATGGCACTCTCTGCCTGGGGCAGGATTCACCCCGTCTGACGCAGCCTGCAGCAGGTGATGGGGTTTTGGGAGGCATCGTCACAGAGCCACGCTGCTCCGGCGCCCAGGTAAGGGACAGACCCTCTGCCCTCCCTCCCGTTATCTCTTCAGCCGGACTCTGCTGGGCAGGGGTGGCTGCAGATAAGTGGTGTCCCTGAACAGAGCCTCTGAACCTCGTTACTGAACTGATGAAAGCCTGGAGAGCAGGGGCTTGGAGAAACGCCATCCTTACGGGGTCTGCCAGCCCCTGCCTGCTCCTCTGCACCATCCCAACACCCTCTCCCAGGGAGACCCAGCACCTGCTCCCCATCCTGCTGCTGCTCTGGGACTGGCCGTGCCTCCCTGCAGCTTTGATTCATCCCCTCCCTGCCCCACCCGATGCTGAGCCCCACTCACGCAGCGTCTCATTGTCGTCTTCAGGCTCAGCAGCAGGTTGCCCAGGTCGCCCATGCTCTGCTGGTGCTGCGTGCTGGTCTTCATGGCGCTGGGCAGGACCTCCTCCATGTAGAACCGCATCATCTCCGACACCGACTGGCAGCCGAAGGTCCCCTGGGGTGAGAGGAGGTAACCGTGGTGGGGTCGGTTGCCAGCACCGACATGTGTGGGTGTTTTGAACCATCCCTCTCACGGCAGTGGTCAGAGCGCTCGCAGCACGTCAGCACCACTGGCTGCGGCTGCGATGGGGGGAACCGCGCACCAGCCTGGCCACAGACACGTGTTACTGCTCGGCTGGAGGGCTGTCCCCGTGTGACGTTAGGAAATGCCCCAATGTCCAGCCTTTCTTACAAAAGGATCAAGAAGGATAAGGGACTTAGATAAAAAGGATAATCCTTACCTTAAATTCATCCAGCAGTTCGGAGCCGAGCAGCTGGATGCTCAGTTCGTCGTCTCTGGATTGCTGTAGAAGGATGCAATGGAAACGTGAGCTTCATGTGGGCAGCCAAGGGTCACCAAAGGATTGCTGGGCTCCTTCGCGATTATGGTCTCACTGAAGCGAAGGCAAAGAGCCACCAGCACGCTTGCGGGCATAGCTCAGTAACACCAGCCACGGGAGTAACCAGCCCATACTCTTGCAGTTGCAGCTACCGTTAGGTCGAGACAGCATGATCATGAAATCATGAGCTTCAGCACCAGTGATTTCACTCACGGGAAACTCCTCCCGGCGCCGCTTCAGCTGCGGAGGGTGTTTCTGTGCGAGTGCTGATGCAAACACCAACGTCCCTCAGAGAGGTGTCAAGGTTCTGGCTGCTCCTGGAGCGCGGTGTCCACCCCAGGCTGGCTGCCCGCCGGCTCGCCAGGGCAGGGGGCTCTAACCCCCTGGGTTCGTTATCAGGGACCTGTGGCGGGTGTTTGTCCTTGTGGTGCCTCTGTTGCACCATCAGCTCTGGAAGAGCAGAGGGCTGCAGTGGGGTGGGCTGGCACCACCCAAAGCATCGCTCCATGGCACCAAGGTACTTTAAAAGCTTTCCTGAGACGTTGAAAATGTTCCTTCCCAACACTACCTGTGAGTTTTAAAGCAAGATTTAAATCTAAAGGATCTAAAAATTTAATCTGGAGGGTTATCTTTTATTGCTAAAACACGCTGACATTAACTGAAACAGGACCAAAGATGTGGCTGTTGTGACCAACCTCTCTATTGGTACTGATGCTCTGGCAAATGCCCCGAGTGGGTCTTGTGCTGCTTTCTCAGCATCCCCAAGGCTCCCGATGGCAGCGATGCAAAGCAGTGACCTTTTACAGGCACCACACGGGTTACTTTAGTGTTTCTCCAGTCATAAAGTACCATTTTCAGGCTTTTGTGGTTCTTTCACAAAAAAAATCTGTAGCAAAAGATTTCCCTTTCCATCTAACGTTGCCTTCTGCAGGGCTGGACCTGTTGCCCTGGAGAGGGGACCATTTCCTTCCTATTAATTTGGTGAATAATTTGGTGTGAACATCTGGGGGTAAGTCTGGCTGGTAAAGATTCACGGAGATTCGTGATGAAATCTCTTTGAGTTCACTCGAACTAAAACTAGGAAGAAAACCCTGTCTTAGTGAGCAATGAAACCTTCTCTTGCTCACCCCGTAACACAATACACCATCGAATCATTTCTGCCAGGAGGAAGCTCTCTTCCCCTCCTCCCAATTACCGAACTTTGCAAGAACAATAATAACAGAAAAAAAAAGGCGAAACGAGAAGAAGAGACAGCAGGGTTATACTTACAAAATAATCCTTGATTTCCTCAAACTTGGTGCGCAGCTCTTTGAGCTTCGCAGGCAGGAGCTGGGGGAAGTGGAGGCAGTCGGGCTCGGCGGGCGAGCAGCTGGCACGCAGGGCGCCGGCGGCCAGGAGCAGCGGGAGCAGGAGCAGGAGCGGGGCTGGGCGGCTGTGCATGCTGTGGCGGGGGCTGCTCACCTCCTGGTCTGGCCGGCGCTGGAAGGTGCAGGAGGGTACCGAGCCGGTCTGCAGCCTTCACCTTGATGGAGCCCCTCATTTATACTCTCAAAACATCGCTCAGTTTCCTCTCCCCATTTCCTGGCGAGCAATATTGGGGTTTTAAGTCATTCATTAAAACCAAATGTCACTTGAGTTTCCCGTCAGCTTGGGTTTCCTGTTCTTTTGACCCCCCTCCTCTCCTCACACCCCATCAAATCTTTTGTGCTTAGACTCTGCACTTTTTTTTCATTGCTTGCTTCTTGTAAATTTAAATGTGGCTAAAGAGGAAAGCTGCAGATATAATGCAAAGAAGGAAAGGTGCTGTGTGAGGTTACTTCTGCGTTCTCACAGGCGCTTTTTTAGATTAATGCCCCGGTGTTAGGGGAAAAAAAAGTGTTTCTATTTCTAAACCTTGGACCAAGCCCACGCTTATACCCCCAGCACCAGGCGCAATTCAGCAGCTTTTAGTGAGCAGCACAAATACACCCTCCCCTTTGGCATCCCGCCGCTGTTCTGCAAAGGCACAGAATAAGCTGAAATCTTCATTTGTCCATTTTTTTCTTTTCGTTAAGGCATATGTCTGCTGAAGTCGATGTGCATTGTTAGTACCTCCCAGACTCGAGCTGGCGCGGGGCTGCCTGCTGATGGGATGAGCTCTGGGATGAACTGGGATGTGGCGGCAGAGCCCAGCCCAGCCAGGACATGCTGCTGCTCGGGTCCCCATGGGCTGGTGCCCGGTGCCTGGCCGCTTACCGGGGTTGTGCCATGGGAGTCGCTGTTCTAACATCAGCGTGGGGCGCCGGAGCGGATAAGCAGGTCAAGAATATTTGTGTTTCTGGCTTCTTTAAATCCTATTTCGTTTCCTAGAAATGGACACAAGCCCCGTCCAAGCAGCCCGGCGCTGGCTGGGCGGACTGAGTGTTCTGTGTTACTGCGACTTATTGACCCAGCTCTGATAAAATCCTCGGTGCAGGGCTGAAGAGAATTCCTCTGACGCCTCTCGCCTTCCGCTTTCCTCTCTTTCATGCTCTCCTTCTACAGATACTAGCATACACACCCCTGCTTCCTTGAGATACAGATTTCACTGACAATTTGGGAATCTGTTGCCTAAGACAGAGGAAGTGGAGATGAACTTGGCCTTTCTGGAATCGGAGGGGCTTCTCCGCAGGCTCCCGTGTTATTCTGAAGGGCTCTACTCTTCCCAGCCTGCCTCCAGGACCTTGCTTTGGACAAACCAGTTCTCATTTCCTCTACCATGCTGAGCTGCTTTGAAGTTGAATTTGCAAACCTCTGTGAAGGATCTCGTTGAAAAACAATGCTGGAAAAATGCGAAATTTTGTTACCGTATATTCAGATTCTTCTGTATTTTATTTTTAGGAGCAAAAGAGGGGAATATTGGGTGTTTGTAAGTATGAGTAAGAGTAAAGGGACGAAACATCAGCAATTAGGGTTTGAAGCGGAGACGATGTGGGATTTTGCGATGCGGTTTGTTTTCCTCTTGTTGTTGGTGTTGCCCTTTCCAGAGGCGAGGGGGAAGCCTGCTCCGGCTGAATCACTGCAGCCACGCTGCGTTAGCTGAATCACGGCAGGTCATGCCTTTGGTGACCCATTTTTCTTCCCCTGCTCTAACGCAGCCGTGCGGTTTCTCCCCTTGGCCGCCGGCAGCAACTTCGAGAAAGGAGAAGATCGAGCAGCAGCCGATGGCTCAGGCAAAGCCCAGTAGTTCTAAACTCAACTTGTTTCCCCTGGCAGGATCCCGACTTCCTCAGCTTCCCACCCTGGGAGGTTTTTACTTCTTTTGGATTATCTTGAATCTGCCACGGGTCGGTAAAGCTTCACTGCCAAGACCTGGATGGCTGCTTAAGTGGCATCAGAGCATCAGAACTGGTGTGGTGGGGTCAGTGAGTGGGACGCTGGCAGGAGGCAGTACCCTGGTGGGGTCAGCGGGTGGGATGCTGGCAGGAGACAGTGCCCTGGTGGGCTCAGCGGGTGGGACGCTGGCAGGAGACAGTGCCCCGGTGGGGTCAGCGGGTGGGATGCTGGCAGGAGGCAGTGCCCTGGTGGGGTCAGCGGGCAGCCTGGCCCCGGGGCAGAGCCCGGAGCTAACGCTGCTCCCTGCCCTGAAGGGTGCAGCCTCAGGCACGTCTCACACACCAGGATCCTGCAGCAGAGAGGTCACTCAGCCTCAGCCCTAGGTTTGGTGCTGGTGTTTTTGTGGGATGCAAAGTGTCTTTGGGCACATGGGCATCTCCTCTGCGGTCAGCGGGAGCCAGCGCAGCAGCGGCGTGGTGCTGGAAGCTCTCCATCCTTCCTGCCGAGCTGCTGAGTGCTCCTTTCCAAACTTCGCTTATTTTGAACAATCTGTGGGTCACCATGAAGTCATTTCAGTTTGACGCCCAGAGCGTGCGGAGCGGTTCTTGGTCTTGTGCAATTCCCTCCTCCCTGTTTTGGAACCTGGTTTGTATTTTTTTGGGGGTATCAGCGTAAGCCACATGTGTCCATTCCACAAAGGAAACTCTGCCCTGCGCACAGAGGATCCTCCCCTGTGTTTACCTGTGTTTCCTCCGCCGCGTCAGAGATCTTGACGGTGCAGTTTCGCTCTGACTCACCCCTGCTTACTGCTGTGGAAACACATTGACGGCGCTACTACAGAGCGCTCGCATGAATGAATAAAGCACCTTTTCCTAAAGAGTGTCCGGGGGACGTGGGTGTATCTCTGAACCTTTAGGAAACAGCTTTCGTGTTTGCCAAGAAGGTCATTGCAGGAAGGAAAGCGCGTTACTCAAAAGCCATTCACACACTTTTACCCCACCGCCTCCCACGGACCGCAAAGAGCTGCGGGTTCACCAGGAACCCACGGCAGGACGGCACGGCTGTGTTTCGGCAGTGAGGCAGAGGCGTGGAGGTGAGGGCTTTTCACCCACGGCAGGGCACGCAGGGAGATTTGTCCTGGCCGCGGCGGTGGGGAGCCTGCGCTGCTGACCCTGCCCGGCCAGGGCACGGGCTGGGCGCTCTGCAGAGGCCCCGTCCTCTGGAGGAAGGCGGCACCTCACGCCTCTCCGAAGGGGCCGCCTGCATGTGTAGCTCTTCCTATATCAGCAAGATTTCATGTGAGCGAGTTTTTACATTATTTTTTGCTGCCTTGGGCGCTGTCACGGCTTTCGGACAAAGGAGCGTGGTGTGGTTTGCGCACTCTCTGCTCCAGAGAGAGCGTGGAGGATCCCCTGGATTTCCAGGGTATCAGAACAGTGTGGGTCTTTCTTCTCTTTTCAAAAATTCCTGATTTCTTATCCCCTCAGGTTCGGGAGATCTGCTGTCGGTGACGCTCTGGGGGAAGCCTTTTAGTCACCCTGCGGCAGGAGCGGTGCTGAAGCAATGGCAGGTGCCCTCTCAGCCGCCCCATCGCTGATGACTAACAGTTCCTCAGGGGTGAAGCATGAAGTGGACTCTCGCTTTTTTTTTTTTTTTTGGTTCCCCAAGAACTTTTTTCTGCTGGCAAGGCATGACGTTGGATCTTTCACTTCCGGAAACCTGCCTTCTAGCACCCTTGTCAGAATTTACAACGTGACTCATTTCGACCTCAACAGGTAAATCCCAAATTACTCTTTGGAAATTTAACCAATGTCACCGTTTTGTCCTGTAACATCAAAGTGTCCAGAAATAGGTTTCTAATCATGAACGGAAGCCGTTGCTGTGACCTCTAGTGTGACCTCTGGCGTGACACAAAGCCTTACATAAGAAGTTCTTAGCAGGTTCAGAACTTCCATTTGGTCTAAATCAAGCTGCAACCGTCACCTAAAAGCACCAAGTAGCAGAGCCTTCCTCCCGTCCGCAGATCCAGCAGTTTGGTGATTAACTCAACCGAGAAGTATTTGCACTTTTTTCGTTGCACACACAATCCTCCCAGTGTTGGAAAATCCGCCGCCCATAAGGCAGCTAAGACAGTAACAGCCCGAGCTAACATCCGGCTCAGCTCCCGGCGCTCTCTGCCAACCGGGCAGAGCCAGCTGCGCAGTTTTCCCCAGCTCTCGTGGACTTCACCATTTCAAGCCGCCCCGTGAGGGGTGCAAGGAGTCGCGGGTGAGGCCGGTGCTGCTGCAGCACCCTCCTGTCACCGGCTCTGCCCTGGCGCCCATTGGTGCAGCGTCGGGGCACCCGCCCTCCTCCCCGTGAGGTGGTTTGTTACCCCTCTCCTCTCCCCATCTCTCCTGAAATAAGCTGTTGGCAGAGATTTCCCCACGCTCACAGCCCTGTCCAGTTTCTGTCCTTACAGACACCGGCGAGATCTCGGCACCAGCATTTCAGGGCATGGGGAGCGTGTGCTGCGGGCGGGCAGGGAGGATGAACGAGCCTTTCGGAGGTGGGTTTGTTGGCAGGTGAGTTAAGAAGGTGAAAGTATGCAAACACCCCTGGACGTACAGTCCAGTCTGACTTCCCCACATGCCTCTG
This sequence comes from Bucorvus abyssinicus, assembly GCA_009769605.1. Classification (NCBI taxonomy): domain Eukaryota; kingdom Metazoa; phylum Chordata; class Aves; order Bucerotiformes; family Bucorvidae; genus Bucorvus; species Bucorvus abyssinicus. Next base: position 4,808,887 of record CM020055.1, read on the forward strand.
GCACTGCCCTTTTTCTGAGCATCCGATAGAGGCAATTTTGAGCAACTCCTGTCTTGAACAGGTCATTTCACGAGTGCTGATTTGATGAGTTTCTTTTTTCTAGTTTTGGTATTACTGGGGCACGTGAACCTTCTGGACAATATTGTCTTTGTCAGGATTTAATGTCACCACTGACCAATGAAACAAACACAAACTGTTTATAGTTATGAAAGGTCATAAGACAGAAACCAGTTACTGTGGCTTGAGAAATTCTGGGTTTTCTTTTCCACCCCCCAACGCCCAGAGAAGCACGTGCCATGGCCAGCGATGCCACACGTGACGGCACGTGATGGCGGGTCATCCCTGAGGCTGAGGGATGCTGCAGCATCCCCGGTGCTGCCGGGGGATTTCCCGCGTGCCCCCGCTGCAGCTTTCCACTGCGAAATAATTTGTGTGATAATGCGGCGGCCCCTGGGACTCCCCAGCCAGCCGTTCTGCACAGGCTGGAGCCCGCGCCCAGAGCTGGGGCGTTACTCAACCAGAAAAGCTCTAGTGATGATCATGCTCAAATCTGGCATTTCAAAGGCTCCGCTGTGAAGTCAGGGCTAAGGGAACCAGTTTCATGAAGTGGATTCCCGGAATAATCAGCCCAGAGGCTGCTGCTGACACCTCAGCAAAATAGAATGGCTTGAAGGGGTTTTTTCCTGCTGAATTTGTTTATTTTATGTTAAGGAATTTCTAATTACCAGCACCGGCTGTGCCACCGGAAGGGGGAGGAAGGATAATCTATGTGAGCAGAGATTTTTCTGACTAAAAGATGATCCATCCGAGGTGCTTTTCAGCGCTTCCAGCAGGTTTTAAATATTTTGTTATTACTTTGTACCTCCATGTGGTCAGATCCCCCTTCCACTTTATGTTTTTGGGTTTTTTTTTTATTTTCAGAGGGAGCAGATGCTGTAACCTGGCTGCTTCCTCCATGAGGCATCTTAATTACAGAGACCCCAAACACCATGAGCTTGAGTCATGAAGGTAGCAGAGTTCAGCAATCGAAAAGCTGTTAGAGAAATCACGTTGATCCCAGGGGAATGACCTTCTTCCCTCTGCCGGAGCTGGGGGTCTGCCCCGCTCCTTCCCGGCACTGGTCTCACACCTCCTGCTCAGCAGCTTGCCTGGGGTCCACCTTCTCGTGGAGGTCCAAGGGAGGTTCACTCCCCCGATGGGATCAGGCACTTCTCTCCCTTTATTGGTTATTGTTTTCCATGCAGCTTTTGAGGCCACAACTAGGGAATGGAAGATGAATCTGAATCGTGGAAACCTCCCCTCCCTATGAAAATGGTGTTTAAAAACCAGAAGAAGAAAGAAGGTCTGCAGGGAACTGCTGGCTGTCTCCTGCCTGTCGGGAGAAGGGAGATGGGCAGCTCGCCGCCTGCTCCCGGGAGAGGCTGCCAGCGTCTTTGCTGAAAATACAAAGTCAAACACGAGAGCTGCCATCCTTGCCGTGCCCCTGGTTTGTGTCTATGGCTAAAAGGGGTTGTGGTGGTGGTGTGGCGCGGTGGGGAGGGACGCAGCAGTGCCAGCCCCGTTAGAGCAGTTGTGCAAATGGGGGGTGGGAAAACGGCGCAGGAGACTTGCCAAGCACCAGCACCAATGAAACCAGCTTTGGCCCCTCACGGTTGTGAAATTGAGACTGGTTCCAGTCCCAGGTTAGTATGTACTCAAGGCAATATTAACCCAGCCAAAACTGAAACCTGTGTTCAAGAGCCGGGCGCCGTGCAGAATCCTCGGCTAATTTACTGAAACGGAAGTTTCAGTTTTGGTGAAAGCTAAATCTATGACAGCTCTGACTGGCTATTGGAGTGATTCATTTCTCCCCAGATAATTCAAAAAGGGAGCTGATAGCAGCGCGCACTCAGTTCCTCCTCTATTAAGCATCATTTATTGCCTGCACCGTCAGCACCTTTTACCCTCCCAGGCAAACCCAGCCAGCTCCATCTCTTGCCCAAATCCTGGGCCAAGCCCAGCTAAAAACCGCCCTGTGCTAAAAACCGACTTGTGCTCTCACGTCAGCTCTTCCAGAGCTAGGGTGGGAGGAAGAGGAGAGTTGGGTGATAGGCACGTGCACTTCAGCAGACCGCGGTCTGGTATCTGCTGTGCCGCTGCCCGGAGCCTGATGCCGGCGCTGCTGGTGGCATCAGTCTCGGTGCTGAAAACTGATGCCATTTTCTGTGACAGTTCATTTGAATATTCAAAGTAAGGAACTTCAGCTTTGGTTTTCTAAACCTTAGCAAGACTCTTCCAAAGAAAAGCCCGTTGGTGGGGAACAGCACCCCAGAACTGCCTGCACAAGCTCTTCTGTGAGTCATGGGAGCATCCACAGGCTTCGGCTGGGGATTCCCAGGCTCACTGTGGGAAAACCCTGTCTTTGGAATGGACTGTTTTCATCAATTCTGGCTCATTTTAGTTTTGTCTCCTCTTTGGTTCTCTGTCCCATGTCTCTTTTAGATTGCCCACGCTCCAAGGTGCAAACCTGCTCTATCAACAGCACAACCCAGTGTCCACGGGAGTGCCCCAGGACTGCAGGAACACGCGAAGCATCGCGACGGCTGGTAATGCGGATTGTGATCGTAGTGCTAATTGCAAGAGAAAAAAAAGTTTAAGATTAGAAGGAAGCATGATAAACAGATGTAAATCCTGCAGGGAAGGGGCGCGTGGGGGCTTCTCATGGGTTTTGAAAGTGGGACTTTGATTTGCTTAGAGCATTTTTCACGTTCACCGATCACAGCTCTCGCCCTTGGAAAGACCTTTCAAGAAAGTTTCATTTCTCTGTGAAATATTGGTCCCTGCAGGCCAGCAAGGCAGCTCCAGATCTGGACCGTACGTCAGCAGTTTCTATACATCGCCATTACGTTTGCTCAGAGAAGCCCAATTGCTAGTATGTCAGATGGCCACATCAAAAACCATCCGAAACCTCCTGGGAACCGAAAAAAGCCTCATTCATAAAGGCTGTGTTTAACCTCGCTGGAAGGTTTGAGTCTTTGAAATATCTGCGCGTTTGGAGACCGGTGCAAATCTTGGCGTGGGCGTCAGGCTTTGTCATTCTCTAGGGGACGCTTCTGCTCCTCTTCAACAGCAGGGCAGTGCTTTTCAGGCAACCGTGCCTCAATTTGTGCTGAAATAGCCAATGTCCTTAACATGGCGGGGAAAAAAAGGAAAAAACCAGCAACATTCACCCTCTGACTGGGAAATCTCATCGAGATGATCACAAAAGAGTGACGTGTACCCAAGCAGGGGGCTGCTAAACCTTCCGAATGACTCCTGAGCTGTTGCGGTTCCGGGGTGAAAATTTCCCAGCCAGTCCCTGAATTCAGCAGGAATGTTTTGAACTCCCCCGGGCCGGTCCTTGGCATCACGCACAGCTCGTGCACTTGCCTGAGTCTGAGCACAGCGGCCCTTTGGCTGGGTTCCCCACTTTCTGAAGACGCGCTCTGCAGAGGAACCCCCGGGCTCAGAGGCGGCTGACGAAACCCAAGTGCTGGATAGTTTGGAGAAATGTGAGCAGCAGCTGCTCTTTAGCTGTTATTAAAGAGTAAAGACCTGAAATTTGCATTTCCCTTCGGGGAAGATGCCATTTATGATAACCAAAATATGAGTTCACCTTTTGTCGAAACACGAGAAGCGAAGAAAGCGTCTAACCTTCAACACCCCCCACCCTGGTGACTAAATGGATGGGTTTCCACAGAACGGGTATGTCGGTGTGCCAGATCCTCCACCACGGTTTTCCCCTGCCACAAAGGTGAATCTTAGAGGGGAAAAAAAAGCAAGCACCCTTTTTTTTTTTTTTTTAATCATTTTACCCTTTTTGGGTGAAATCCTGGCTTGGCAGCAGCAGTGCCACGGGTGAGTCACGCAGAGGAGTGTCACATCTGCTCCGTGAAGGGGTGGCTGAGGCAGTGCCATTTTCGGTGACATGCAGCCCTGCATGGCTGGGAGCTGACCATCACCCGGCCAAGGGCATCCAGCGAGGACGGGGTGAGCACTGGAGTGATGCTCCCCAGGGGAGGTGGCTCGGTACCCGTTCTGGTGAGACATGCACATGGGGGCGTCCTGGCTGGGCTGTAGGTAGCAGGAAACGGTAGAAACAGCCCCAGAGGGACAGTCACAGGCAAGGCCTGAAATCAGGATGATTCCAACATCGTCTCATGGCGGGGGACGCTCTCCCAGGCTCTCCCGAAATCCCTCAGCACTGGGAAGAGGGCTGCTCTGCCCAGAAGGGGAGGTCCCAAAGCTGCCGAGAGCCCCGTGCGCCTTGAGCCACTTGTGAAGAGAACCTGGAGAGCAGCCTGAGGTTCTGCTCCCTTGGCTCTGGTCACCCTGAGCCGCGCTTAGCCTGCTGCTCCCTAAAAGGCAGTACTCAGCGCCTGGTTTTCAGAATGATTCGCGTGGTTATGGTTAGAAACGTGACTGAGAAGAGGGCACACAGTGTATCACACCTATCAGCCGGTCGCTCCTTGCAGAGGCTTCTCTGAGTCATTTGTTGAGTTTACCGAGAAAAACATTTTTTTACTTTCGTCAGCAGCGTTGCAGAGCTGGGGCTGAGCGAGCGGCAGGGCTGGCGAGCCCCCACGGTAACCAGCTCCTGGTTTCTGTCGATAATGAACCGCACTAATTACGAGGGAGAAGAGCGGCCAGTTTTCAGAGGCTGGGAGAGGGCGCTGGCAGCCGCGGAGCACGTTTGACCCACGCAGAGCAAAGCGCAGGGGCGCAGAAGCTGGTGGAAAGAGTGACAAGGGGGTGGGTGACACCATCCGAGTGCTGATGTGACTCCCTGGCTCTGAAGAGGACCGTGCCAGATTAGCACTTGTTCAGACGAGATTTGGGATGGGTGCTGGGTTGGAGGGCCAGGCGATTGCTGAACAAGGAAAGCTCTGATTTTTAAGGCACTGAGAACTGCTCAGAGCTGCAGCCTGGCACCCCTGCTGCAGTCCGTCTTCCCGTTGGCACCCAGCTATGATCAGGGTAGGGCTGTCTGACGGTTCACACCGCTGCACGTCTGTAAGAAATTACCCTAGTGCATAAAAACCAAGTGGAAGCGTTTTCTTCTGCCTGCGGAAACAGCATTGCGTTCCTTTGGCAGGGCTTTGGGTGAGCTATAGTGCTACCAGGAGAGATGTAAAATCCTACAAGCATTTCTGTTTCGGGTGGCCGAGTTGGTTTTTGCAGATCTGTTCCCGAAGGATGTCAGGAAGAGTTCCTGAGTTCAGATGTAGCTGCTGGACTTTGGTTTTGAGTCTCGATTTTTCTTTTATTAGAGCTACTGGAGACATTCCTATCACTCACGTTACCAGGTTCTGGGGATCTGCGTACAAACCAGCCTCATATCGGTAGTACTGGTGTACCTAAAGCTGCTGCGAAACATGAGTAATGGCAAAGAATGGCAAACCAAGAATGGGCTGTAAGGTATTATCAGATTGAAATGTACTGCTGAAACTGGTGCCTTATCACTCCGAAACACTTTACTGGAAACCGAGTGTTAACATGTGCCTGTGGTCACTTCTTCACAGCACGGGTCCTTCACGTCAGAACGGCTCGATTATTTCTTTTTCATGGATTTCTTTAGGCTAAACCAGAAGGTGCTGGATATTTGAAATGACTGAAGCTGGGTCAGCAGCGGGTCGCGCCGAGCAGGACTGCCCCTCACCGCACCGGGCATGGCCCTCCAGCCCCACTGCTGGAGCAGGGCCAGGAGCTGCCGCTGAGTTTCCCATCGGTGAGTCGGTGTCTCGATTCCTGCCGTGCTCCCGGGCTCTCCAGGAGCCTCTGCTCCGTTAGTCGTTTCAACAAGCCGGTTTTCTGCAGCAGTCCGGTGCATTCTGCTGTTACTGCCACGTTTTCCTTGCCGTGGCAGTGGTGCAGCTCTGCGCCGTGGCGGTGATGCGAGCGCCGCCGCCTACTCGGCTGGGTGAGGCCGAGCGAGGCTGAGCATCAGTCCCGGCAGCGGCCGGAGGTGCCGAGAGCCGGGGTGGGCCAAGAGGCTGCCGCGAGGGCTGTTTCCCAGGCTGCAGCGAGGTTCCCTTCTGTGCCTTTTGGGGTTGCATCGCTGCGGGTGTGAGAGGTGCAGGAGCTGGGCTGCTCACCACGGCCTCTCTGTAAAGGATTTCTCAGCCAAGCCGATGCTACACGGGGTGCAGTTTTTAACCCCCTAGCACCCCTCTGTGCTGCCTTTGCTTGTTATTTGGGTCGTGACTACTTGTAGTGTGCCCTTTCTCGAGTCCACCATAAAATCCCCGGGGAAGCAGCCCTTCCCAGTTAGCTGGCAGCTGCCTGGAAGCGTTTCTGGGGAACGGACCACTTGCCTGCCACCAGCACGCTCCCCAGCGCTGCGGTACGCAAAAGGCTTAATTGTCCCGAGAGCGCCCGGGGCAGCCAGTTCCCGCTGCGCTACCTGAGCTCATCAGCATCGTCACGCTGCTGTGTTTCAGAAATCCCTGTTCCTCCTTTTCCTCTTCCTTCCCAGGGCACGTGAGAGCTGGCTTGCTGCTTTCGTTTTCACGTCGCTGTAGCTGGCAGGTAGATGAGAGCCTCCCTTGGGCAGGCTGCCAGGGGAAAGCCAAGCTTGGGTGATGCGCTTCCATCAGGACTTGGTCCAACGCACACCAAGATCCCTGCGGATGCCATCCCTTCTGTGAGGGGTTTGGACCTCCCCTGGGTCCAGCACTTGAGGTGGTTGGTCCCCATCATTGCACACATACCTTGCAACCAAAAACGAGACACCATCTGGATGGTCTTCCCGCTCTGACGCGGTTGTTCTCCTTGCCCTGGGGTGAGGTCACACTACTGCCTCTGCTTTGCAGATGGTCGCTGACAGGACGGAGAGGCCAGCAGGGCCCTTCACCCCCATCACACACCTCACTCCTGCTCCCATAATACCCCAGAGCTTTCCCCCACCAGCCTGGCTGGTAATTTTTAAGACACATGACTGTTTCTCGCCGGCTCCCGTTGGGCTGACCTGCCTTGGGCATCAGTTCAGTTACCAAAAGGAAAAAAAAAAGCCAATTAAAAATCCCTTCTCATTTGCAATTTGCATAATGAAGTAAGAACTCCTTGCCTCTTCCCTCGTTTCTCACCGGGGCTGGGTGTGCACCGGGAACGCTGCCGGTGCCGCTTCCTCTGCTCCAAGCAAAACTTTGGCTGCAATTAGAGGCAGCGGCTGGGAACCGGGGGAGGAAGGCAGAGATTTAGAGCTCTGCGCTGCTGAGGATCCCTCCAACACTGCGGCGAGGGCACATGCAACCTGCTGCAGATTTGGACCTGCCTTTTGGCTGTTTCAAAGCATCCAGGCGCAGGGATGAGGGAGGCGTGCGGTGCGTTTGGGGTAGTTTCAGCAATACGGTGTGCAATAGCATGACTAGCCTGGGCATAAAATCTATTTGCCTAGTCTTCCCCTGATGATGCATCTACTCTCAAGATTGAGCTTAGTTATCAATAAATTACTCACCCAGCAAAATTCTGTAGAACAGCCCTGGCCCCCAGGCAGTGGCACACAGGCTGTACCTGCACTGCAACAGGGGCGTGCTCCAGTTGCTACTCTCACCCCTGGCATCATGGTCGGTGGCGGGATCAGAGGGGTGTCTTTGCCACCTCCATGCCCTCCAAGTCCATCTGACCTTCCCTCCTGCATATAGGTAGCCCAAGAAGTTTTTTAACTGCTGTTTTTTGTTTGTAGGCTGAACTTCGCTGTCTCCAGAGGGGTTGCAGAAACAACCCACCAAGCCTCGGAGCCAGAAGCACAGTGAAGCAGCCCGGGCTTTGCACCAGCACTGCTGCATTCACCTCCCAGCATGGCCCAGCCGGCAAACCCTCATTCCCCGGGGACAGCCTGGATCCAAAACACTGGTACGAGCATGTGCCCGAGGACCTCGGCTGCCCCAGTTGTGCTCAGTGGCTAACGCTCGCAGCAGGGTGGTCACAGACAGAGCAGTTGAAGACTTTGGCGGCAGGTGAAGCCTCCCTGCTGCCGGTGGGCTGGGGGACTTGTAAAGGTTTGAGTGACGTCTGTCCTTCTGCAGGGTGACAGCTCTGGACGGTGCATAACGATCACCTAAGTCACCCGTGCTCCTGAAAACAAAGTGACTCCTTCTGGCACCGCGGTGGGAGCAGCGTCGTGCCAAAGCCCTGTCCTCTGGTCCCTGCACAGCTCCAGGGATGTGTCGATGGCAGTAAGTGTCCACCCACCTGAGGAACAAGCCTGCGAGCAGAGTCCCTGCACTCGGAGGATGCAGGTCCCGTGTGCCGGGCCAGGGATGGAGAAAGCTCTTGCCAACGTGCTGAGTCACAGACTTTTACTAGCTCACCATGCCCTGTTGCAAGACACCCTGGGGTGTTTGGACCACTGGCATCCCAGCGGGGTGATGCTGCTCGGCTTCCCACATCCCAACGCCTCCACGATGAGCTGGGAACGGCCCCTCTCCAGGAGGGGTTTGGCTGGGGGGAGCCCCTGAGCTTGGTGGTTTGGGGACGTAATCACCATGATGGTCCCTCCTTTTAGTCGTGTCCTTCCCGAACGAAAAGTGATTCGTCAATGCCAAGATTTCCCGCCTCCAGAGGTGAGGGAATCACCTGTGCGAGAGCGCTGGTCCCTTTGACGAGCTCATTAATTAGGTAAATTGCAAAGGGAAATAAGTGCTGGGAAAAGCAAGAAAAATTCCAAAAGTTAATCCAAGAGTTATTTCCTCCCCCTGCCTGGATAAAAACGGGTTCTTTGGAGCTCTTCAGGTCAGACGGCAGCGAGACAGGTGAACCCACATCAAAAGATAAGGTAAAATACCGATTTTTCTCCCTTTGCTGTACAGGCATGTGCATATTTCCTTCTATTCCTAGGATGTGTCTCTGAAAGGTTTTTCTTTTCATTAATAACCTTAATTTTCAGTGCTAACAGACTTACATTTGAAGTATTCTAGTTCTGAGGGAAAGCTTTTTCTTTTGGGATCAGACTTTGGGATCTGCTGTTTCAGTCACCTCCTGCTTCAGCTACCTTCTGCTGCTTGAGCCAGTAGACCTTTTAAAATTTAATTTATCTGTATTTATTTTCCTAATGAAACTTTTCAGAAGAACTTTGTCTATTTATATGCAGTCTTTTACTCTTTTGTTTTGGTTTTTTATTTTTTGTTTGTGGGTTTTTTTGCTTCTTTTGGGATCTTCTGTTAAGTATTTGGTTTCATTTGATTTTTTCTCTTGCTCATGGAGAGTAAAAAAGCAATGGGTAAGAGATAGTAGTGAGGGGTTTAAAATACCTGTGTGCATGTACGAGCGCTGTGTAAAATGTGTGTATTTTTAGAAGCATCCCCATCGTGTTATTTAGGAAAGACAGCGAGGCAAGCTTGTCTTCCTTGGGCAGGTCTGCCAGGCAGCGGCTGTGCTTGTGTCCCGTGGCAGCATGAAGGCATCCCACTTGGTCCTCTGCCTCGTCTCCCTGTTGTGCTGCTTGAATCGGATGCCAACAGCCGGGATCAGAATCTTCCGCTTCGGACCCTGCCAGGTGTCCCTGAGCATGACCGAGATTAGGGCTGGGTTCAACGCAATTAAAGCCAACATCGTAAGTACTGCTCCCGGCTCCTGCGGAGCTGGGGAAGCTCTTTAGCCGGAGCTGCTGAAGCCCCTCTGGAGGCAGCTTGTCCATCACCATCTCTGTCTTCTCCTCTGCAGCAAGCCAGGGACCCCATCCGGACCCTCAGCATCTTGTCGTATCCACACTCCCTGCACAAGGTTCAGGTGGGTGTCCTTCCCGTGCCGCCAGGAATTCTCTGAATCATTTTGACCAGGGAGCATCCTGACTCCCGTCACGAGCTGTACCAGGGGTTGGGGGAGCTGCTCAGTACCATAACTTCTAAGTTCCTGCGAAACACAGACAGTGCAGGTCAGGGAGGATGAAGTGATGTGGATCACGTATGCGAGAAGAGGTGGGTGTCCCACTGCCGGTTCCTGCGCTTGGCTTTCACCCTGACTGTTTCCAGAAATGGTGGGCAGATGGAGAGTGATGCTCCGGTTACAGGAGCTTTAGCTGCGGTTCCCCCCCACCTCGGTCGCTGGAGGCGTAGGGGAGTGAAGCAGGGTTTGGGTGGAAAGCTATTAAAGAATGCAAAATCAGGTGAAATATATTATAAATCAGTATTTTGCAGCTCTCATACTTGAAGGCACTAGACATGGGCCACTGCTCCAGGTCTCAGCCTCTAACACTCCAAAATCAGCTATTCATTTGGTTGGTTCAATGACCTTTGCTGAGGATGGATCTCCTGGAAAATCAGTCTAAATGAATTGCCTGTCTGTGTTATCGATTTACAGCCAACATCCCTGAAAAAGCTTTACATGAGCCTGAACACCCCGCTGTGCTCAGCCACCCTGCTCGGTGTTAGAGACGGCTTGTTCTAGCAGGGGGCAGAAGGGCTGGTGACCACAGGTCTAAAGCACTTTGGAAAATATTTTTAAAAATAAATTTATTCCTTCAGTCTTCAGATAGATGCTGCATCACCCATCACCTCTTCGACTTCTACGTGGAAAAAGTTTTCAAACACTGCCAGACTGAGGATTCGTCCATCAACCGCAAGATCAGCAGCATAGCCAACTCCTTCCTCAGCGTGAAGAGGAACCTCGGGCAGTGTGTATGTCTGGGGTTGCTGCCCTTCACTTTCTTCTGTTAGCGCATAAACAAACCGAAGTGGTTTATAAAATACTTATAAACCATTTGTAAATGTTTACAGAAATGGGTTTAACAGGTGTGAAGGGTGGCTATCTCTGCTGAGGAGTCGCTGTACTTGCCCACTCAGGTTAGGGCTCAGTGTGGAGCCGGTCCCTCTGCCTACCCAGGCAAACTCCGCTCTTGGCTGAAGGCTGACGTAAGGTCCTGCAGCCTCTTCCACAGCCTAACAAGGTCTCAGCCTATACAGTAATCTCTTAGTTTAGAAATCCCTTATTTTAGAAAACACACGCCTCAGACTAACGAATTCTACCTCGTTTTTCCAGCGTGAGCAAAACAAGTGCACGTGTGGACAGGAATCCTCCGAGAAACTGAAGCAAATACTCGAGAACTACGAGGGGGTGAGTTGATGAGCGAGTCCGTAATTAACGCAGCTATTCAGACTCTCTTTACATGGGTTGAACTCGCTAAATTTGCTCACAAGTTGTTCCTTTACATCATTTCAGCTGAACGTCACGTCGGCAGCGATTAAATCCCTGGGCGAGCTGGACATCCTGCTAGACTGGATGGAGAAATCTCCTTAGAGAGCAGCGGGCGTTAAGGGCCGGGGCTGTCGAAGCTGCTGGGCCATTGCACACACCAGTGGTGAGCGGGGAGGTGGGCTGCAGCAGCGCGGCTCCTCAGGGACTGCAGCCCTGGCCGGTCAAACAGTGGGTGTTTCGCCGGGCAGGTCCGTGGGCGAAGGCGCCACAGAGTCTTGCACTGAGATGGAAACACAGAGTTTGGTCGCTTCAGCGGAGCACTCGCTCGGCTGACTTCTGTCAAAGGATGCTCTGCAACGGAAAACCTCGAGGGGTTTTCACAGCAGAAGCTGTGATCATCTATAAAAGTGGTGTTTAAATTATAATTATTTTGTGTTGGGAATGGATAGTCACGAGTGCTGAGTGCCCGCTGGAGCGACTCTGCAGGGCTCAGAAACCTGGGCTCAGTCCTCGGTGACTGACACTGATTGATCCGGCTGAAACGAGGGGCACAGCGTGAGGAATGCTTCCGGGAACGGGTCCTGCAGGCACCTCGGGCCTTAGAATAACCTGTGTTTCTTTTTGAGGTGGTATTCTCTGCCTTATCAGAATAAGAAAGTGTCTGTGCAAGACTCGTGGTTGCCGAATAGAGAAAAGGTTCTTGTATGCAGTGTGTAATTTACTGACAGTAGTAAGTTTTGTGGAAATCTGTTGTAATTACTGTAAATAAACCCCACTTGAAACTGCGCTGAGTCTGTCTGTCAAAATTCTGAAGAATTATATGTTTCTTGTTGGTGAAACTTTCTGAACTCCCCGTGGTGCCCTTTCATAGCAGGTACTGTCAGCCCTGCTCACGCCAACATCCCTGAGGTGATGCATCGTTCCTGGTATGCAGAGACCACAGCTTAGACCTGAGAGACACCAGATCACCCCAGCTGGCTCCTGAGGCCAGTTTTGTTGTGCATTTTGTATAGCTCTGGTCTGTTTTCACCCGCTCTGGGCTCTTCTGACTGCTCACATGTGGCTGGCACCCCTGGTTCTGCACGCTCTTCATCCCTTCCCCACAAGGTGTTAACAGAGCGAACATACACGTGCGTCACGCCGAGCGGGGCTCGGTGATTCACATTTGAAGGGAAGATCTCCTGGATTGCTCACTATCCTGCCCCGAATAATTGCTTATGCCAAAGGAAAGCCTTCTGGGGCTTTCATTCTTTTAATGTGCTTTCTCAGGAGTTTTTGCGGCGTGACTTTCATTCCTCCTGGTGCCAGGGCGTGAACGGGTGAACACATCCCTCCACGCTCCGTCACTGTTCACGGAAGCCAAGCTTTCAACACTGAAGAATGACGGGTATCTCGCACGTACCGTGATTTTCTGTTAAAGAAGAACATTAGGAATGAAGTGGTGATGCAATGAGGCACCAAAGCTTGTCAGGGACCAAAGGAAATCAGTTGGCAGGTTTGGTGAACAGGCTGGCGAGTGAGGCAGGGCTGCTTGCTGAGGTCCCTGTGGATCTTTCTGTGGATCGTGGTGGGCTCTGGAGCACGGTTTGAAAGAGAAGTAGGGGGTTATTCCACATCCTCAGCTTACGCTGTCACAATTATTGTTATTTATCAGCTTTCATTGATGCTGTGTCCTGTGCAGAGGGTTGCATCACTCAATCCATGTGTGTTTTATTGCTTTCGTGTCAAACTGGGTTTACGCTCCCCCACCCACGGCGGCAGCCCGGGGACGTGCTCCTGTGGAAATGAGGTGCCTGGCGGAAGTGGCAGCGCGGGAGCAGCGGGCAGGTAGTGCTGGAGCTGAGGGGTGCAGGCAGAGGCGGCTGGCAGGATGCTCAGCCTGCCCACGATTCTTGGCACCTGCACCTCTCCCAGGAATTTAGCTCGCTCTCGCTGCCCCCAGCACGGTGCGGAGAAGCGGTGCTCCGAACAGGATGCCTGCGGGCAGGCGGAAGAGGATTGGCAAAGGAAGAGCAAAAGGGTTTCTCTCGTCCTTGGAAATTTCCAAACCTTAGTGCTCTCCTGCAGCTTTACGACTGCTTACCCCTGGGGACGCTTTCCAAGCACACGCCTTTCCTATTGCGCCGGAATAATCCACTCGCTTCCAGCAGCTCCGGGCGGGCGCAGACCTGTCCTGGCCCCTCCACACCTTTGCCCTACCCGAGCCCCTTCCCACCGTGCTGCCGAGGGGCAGCAGCCTGGGTGGTGAGGCGGATGAGCTACGACCAGAGCCTGGAGGTCCCAGCCTTGCTGTCAGCACGCTGATGACCATCGCATCGTGGATGGGGGAGCAGCCTGGAAACACAAACGCAGGGCTGGGAGGGGGAGCACGCTGGAGCTGCTGCCCTCTTCCCTAGTGTGGGGCAGTCCGTGATTCAGCAACCGTTCGGGTTTGATCCTTGATGAAAACCCAGTGCCTGCGGCTGACGCAAACAGCCGCTGCGCAGCACCTTGCTGAGCCACCAGAGTGTGATCGTTTTAAAGTGTGGCTCGTCTTTTCTACCCCAGAACCATACTGGTGGGGTTACTGTAAGGTCGCCAGGTCAGACCCCAGCCGGGGTGATGCTCCTCATTCTTTAGATTTTATGGTTTGCCATCAGAGCTGCCCAAACCCAACAGAGGCTCAGGAATCCGAGTCTGATCTGCAGAGCACTGGTCCTGCCGGACGCCTCCACAGCCCCTCTCTTTGCCAGGCAGGCACCAGCCCACCCCATTCCTGGAGTTCAGGGAGAACTGCTTCTCTGCTTTGTCACAGCTTCATTATTGCTGCTCCTACCTCATGTTGCGGGGTGTTCTGCTTTCTGTACCCGCACCGCCCTGACAGCCATTTCTCTTTGGAAATCCATGCATCAATCCATAGCTTTTCTCTGTTTAATCACCCGCTCTCGAAAATAAGACCAAGAGACAACATTTAATTACAGTCATCCTCGTTTCTGCCTGGATAAACGTGAAGTCAGCCAGGGAAAAGGTGTGAGTGATGTGTTGCTCAGGTATATGAAGCACAGGGTGGGTTTTCACAGCCACCCTCAGCAGGGCGGCTTGTGGCAGAGAGCACAGGTCGGGCTCAGTTGTTCCGACCCCAGGTTGGAAAGGGGAGGTGGATAACTGCACCAGTGCCCACCGGTGCCTACTGCCTGATCAGCCCTACAGGTTGTCATGCTAATTCATGTCATCATGCCGTGGACAATTCCTGCTGCTGACAATGCACATGTGAAACGTTACCCAAAACCTCTCCGGTCTATCTCCATTAGTTGTGGGTTTCTTCTACCGTCCTGTGCCGTTTGCAGTGCCAGGGGTGATGCTGCGGTAAAAGGAGGAGAACTGCCCCCTCTCAATGCCCCCTCACCACACCTCTTTGGGTGCGCTCTCCCCATGCCCTCCCACGGACTGTGAGTCCCCCCGGTCTGCGGAAAGCCAGTGGCATTCTTTATTGCTTGTGCGTAAAAACACTTCAGACCACGGCTGGTCTGCAGGTACTGCTCTCTGGAGGAGGAAGCTTAGAGGAATCAGAAGCCAGGGAAGTTGTTCTAGAGGATTTTCCAGTTGCCTTTAAAAGAAAATGAGATTTTTTTTAAACATGCCTTCTTGAAGAGCCCCCGGCATTGGAAGGGCACTGGTGGGGCTGGGGCTGTCAGTGGGCTAAGCTCCTGCCATTTCCCAGTCCAACCTGCTCGCTCAGACCTGCACCTCCATCCCAACCGCCCCATTGGCATCAAACGATTCCTCCTAAATCACTGCTTGAAGCTGAATTTAAGCAAAAAAAGGTCAAGCTATAGCAAATTGCAGTAGCAATGAACAATTGTGGTAGGTGCTTGCTGATGTCTTGCTCTGATCCTCAGGGTAGAGCCGGTCCCAGTCGCTGTCAACTCTTGGTCCCTCACCTTCAGATCTGGCCCCCCCAGGTTGCAGGGGGCACGTCAGGGGCAGCGCTGTCCCCTCCGGAGCTGCCCTGCGTGATGCTGCCAGAGGTGAGGAGGAAGGTGGAGTAGGCAAGGTCAGCATCCTCCTTGGAGCTCTAGGGAAGGACAGGAGGACACGGTTAGGTCGCAGGGGATGGACAGCAGCACACGGCAGGGGAAAGGGCAGCATTTTGTGGGCTGTGAGCTCCTCAGGATGACACAGGCAGACTGGACGAGTGGGGGATGCTAGTGCCAATGCGAGAGCATCACGCCTTTGCTTGGCCCTGGGAGGACCCCAAATGTTTGTGGGTTTGGGACTCTGTAGCATGTCTGTCCCTGCGCGTTGGCAACCAGCTGCTCGGTTTTACTGGTTTCCTGAGAGTTTCCAGTATTGCTCCAGTTCAGCTCTTGGCACATACATATTGCCTTTGGTTAGGGACTTCAGGGAAAAAAAAAGGGCTTGCATCTGGCACCTTCAGTTACTGCTGAGTGGTGCCACTTGACCGTGCCCTTCCCCAAAGGGAAGGCAGGAGCAAGTCACAGCACTTACAACGGCAGAGTCCTCCCTGCCTGCCTCTGCCCCCTGGACCACTGCCCACCTGGGGAGAAGGCTGGGAGCTGGGATGTGCTCGGGCTTCTGGTGTTTCATATTTAGGGTGGCATCCCAACCCCCACCTTCCTGGCGCTAGCTGGGCTGGCCTGGTGCACTGTTGGAGGCAAGGCAACTGCTATCACTGTCTCCGCTAAAACGAGAGGTCAGGAAAGGGTTAAGAGCCCCCCACAGGGGCGGCTCTGCCGCAGGTCCTGGATCCGGGTAGGATGGGGAGCCCCTGGGTATGAATAAGGCCCCTGGGAGAAGGCGGCTCCTTCGGCAGAGGCTGTGGTGGTGTCTCCCTGGTCGGTGGGCTCTCTCCTGCCTGCTCTTACCCTTTTTGCCTTCTTTGTCTCAGCAGCGTTTTCCGGAGCGGCCGCAGTGCTGATGAACTCTGCAGGGAGAGAAGGGGGTATCAGGGCACGGGGCCGTCGGTGGGCAGGCTGTGGCTTTTGCAGGGTCCTTCCACAAAGCCGTCCCTGGCACCCCTCGCTCAGAACCCACCGTCCCCCCCGATCTGAGTCTCCTCGCTTTCTTTCCCGCAGGCGTCGTTGCTCGCGCTGTACCCCTTCACGCTTTCGAAGTCTGACATGCTGATGTTTGTCCTGTAGCTCCCGACGGACACCAGGTCTGTGGAGAGGGAGGAGATAAATAAATACCCCGCACGCTCGCTCGGGGTCGGTGCAGGCGCGTGGGCTCCTGAACCACCTCTGTGCGCAGTTGCCATGGAGGGGGTTCTCTGTCTCAGCCCGGGCACCCTGTGTGCTGGGGGACGGAGCCATACGGCAGGTACCAGGGGAGCAGCAAAGGCTGCGGCGTGCCCAAGGTATCGCCTTCATCTTAATACTTATTGTATTTCTTGAGAGGTTAGAAAAGGCAGGGACTCACCAGATCGCTTCATCTGCCGGTACTTAAAAACGGCAAAAGCCGTCAGGAGGACCAGGACCACGGCAGCAGCGGTGGTCAGGGACACGGTGAGTACACTGCGGCTATTGCCTCCATCAGAGCTGGAATGGAGGGAAAGACATTGCTGAACTGTAAAATGTTTGGGATTTTTAACTATTCAAGACTGAGTCACGTATATGACCGTACAGCAGTCTGAACTCTGTACGGG
This sequence comes from Bucorvus abyssinicus, assembly GCA_009769605.1. Classification (NCBI taxonomy): domain Eukaryota; kingdom Metazoa; phylum Chordata; class Aves; order Bucerotiformes; family Bucorvidae; genus Bucorvus; species Bucorvus abyssinicus. Next base: position 4,825,682 of record CM020055.1, read on the forward strand.
ATGGTAGACCTGAGCCAGCATCACGCAATTCAATTAATGAACTGGGTCCTAAGCACATATGATAAAATAAATCAAAAATCTAGGGCAGAAGGTGTGCCAAAACAGCTACCCCAGCGGCTCGGTTATAAACGTGTGAGGGAAAGCTCTCTAATTCCAACAGAAGTACTGTCAGATATTCTGTACCTGGAATCTCTAATTGTTCCCTTCTGGGACTATCTCCCTGAGCTAGAGATTCATTTCAAGACCTCTGGCCTTTTGCTGTAACTTTTTCTTTTCCTTTGAAGTTTTGGGCTAAGTTCTTTAGGGACAAGAATAGCTTTGTTGCTGAACCACGCGTGCAGAGACAGCACCAACAAGGGGTTAATGCAGACCTCGCAGAGTGGTAAATGACAGAGGTGGGGGAGAGCTCACCTTTCTGAGCCGGCCGCGCTTTGCACCCCAGCATCGCTGTAGGCTCTTCCTTGGGGAATAAAGCCACCCTCGGCAGGGACAGGGGGCTCGGCATGGACGGGGGGCTCAGCGTGGATGGGGGGCTCGGCGTGGACGGGGGGCTCGGCGTGGATGGGGGGCTCGGGATGGACGGGGGGCTCGGCATGGACGGGGGGCTCAGCGTGGATGGGGGACTCAGCGTGGACGGGGCCCGCGGCGTTCAGGAGCTCCAGGTTGCGGCCGGAGCTCTTCCCTGTACCTCCTGGGGAAGAAGGGCAGTTAGTTGCGTGAGCAGCAGCAGGGGGACGGTGACACAAACACTAGTCGGGTGTATTCGGTGCACGTGGAACCGCAGCGGGGTTTGGCTGTACGTGCTCTTTAAAACGTGGTTTTGAAATAACCTCATTCCAAATAATCGATTGCAAAAATCTCAAGCCGGCGCTCTCTGCCGATGTGCGTTTCTAAGTTCTGCCTCTAGTATCTCCAGAACAAATTTTGCATGCTTGGTTTGCTTTCATTCCTAGCTCTTTGCCCGCCCAAGGCAATGAAATGAGGCTGTTTCTCTCTGTTTTCACTTTGACCATCATCAGCTCAGGGCGGTTCCACGTGGGATATCTAGTGCTGGCAGTATCCCTCCCCGAGAAAAACCTTGAATTCTAAAATACTGCTCCAAAGCTGAGACTAAGCCCCTCGCTGCGGGTGACCGCTTCCCGCTCCCGCTCCCTGCTGTTTTCCTGCTAATCAAGACAAGCTCCCTGGAGCGAGAGGCGTCTCCGCGGTCCTTCACCTGGCAGGTGTCAGGTGGTGCCTAAACGGAATGATGCTACCGGTTGTAACAGCAATGCTTAGTAAGGACTGGATTGAAACACGAAAATGGTGTGAACGAAGCGATTTTTAGACCGGTGGTGTTTTTTCTGACTGGGAAGCAAAAACGACTGAGCGGATGAAACCATCTGTGACAAGTCGTGCCAAACCAGGGGGACCGGGAGCTGCCTGGGTGAGAGCACTTCTGTTTTGAGGTGCTGCAACCTAGTGGCTATGGAGAGGGCCTTTCTCTCCGCAGAAGGCAGCGCGATTCGCCGCCCCGGGGAGCAGGAAACCCCTGCCTGCCCTTGCCTTGGAGCTCACCTCCGGTCACCGTCAGGTACACTGCTAGGGTTTCCCCGAAGAGGCCGTTGCGCTTCACTCCGCACCAGTACCACCCTTGGTCTGTCTTTGCCACTGGGTCGAAGCTTAGGATAACGGTCCTGTTGTCGGTGTCACAGGAAACGTCCGGCCCTGGCTGCCTTTGGTCAGAAGCAGGCAAGGGGTTGAAGCTGGTGCTGTTCCACTTGCACCAGTACTTCTGGTAGGAGTAGTACTTGCACGGGTAAGAGCAAGTTAAATCAACCCGTGAACCCACTTGTGCCTCCACCTCCGTCTCTCCCTGCAGTCCAGGCTCTCCTGCAAGGGCAAGCAGAACATCAGGGCTGATGTTAGTGGATTCAGTGGTGGGAATGGTAGTCAACAGGTAATGGTGCTGCTAGAGATGGTGAACCAGGCGATGCATCTTTCGCGGGAGGTGCTCCTTACATTGCTAAACTACTGTTACGGGGGCTGTCAACGCATCTCGGGGTGAAAGCTGAGGGGGTTTTTGCAAGGCTTCAGGAATATTTGCATGGGAAAATTCAGTGAACGCTTTCCCATAAAGCTGACACCTTGTGTTTCCATATTAAAGCTCACGGGGTGGGGGGGGCTTGGCACAATGTCTCGCCTATGAGATAGAAGGTCAGAGTTGGACCTCACTTCTCTTCCCCTAAAGCCAGACCTGCTCCTTTGTGGTGCTTAGGAGGTTCTTCTGTACCTCCTGAGCAGGCAGAGAGGTGCCACCGCGCAAGCTCGTACCGTCTATGATCTTCAGCTCAGTTGATGATTGTTGCTCCTTCACCTCGTTTGTCATGCACCAGTAGTAGCCTTTGTCACTGTCCGTCAGCTGGTTCAGGATGATGGTGACCGTATTGTTAACTGGGTTGTCGTACATGGCCACTCTTCCTTCGTAGATGGGACTCACAAACCCGGAGCTGTCTATGATCCGAATGCACCCGTTCTTTCTCCACTTGCACCAGTACTTCATGGAGGAGCTTTTTTGGGGCTTGTAGCGGCATTCAAAAGTTGCTGAACTTCCTTTTACTCCAATTATTGTGGGCTTTGTTTGAGGAACCTTTGATTCTGGAGATAAAAATGAAATGAGCGGCTATACATGCCTAACTCTTGTCCCTGCGGCACTATCCCAAGAGAATAAATATTATCACACAAAACAAAGCTGTTTTGGCTAAAGCAAGGGTAGGTGAAGCTCAGGGGTGCAGATGGTAGGAGAATCCTGGCACTGCTAGAACTGACTCTAATGGGTCTGTCAGGCCTTTCTTTTTCCCAGATTGCCTGGGTGGGGGCTGTCTTTGGGTACCAACACTTCAAAGTTTTGCTCCCTTTGCTAGGGGAAGGACAGCTCTTCTCCCTTCTCCAACTGTCACTTGGAGATCTAAGGAATTAAGACCTGAAGAGGCAGTTTGCTTGTCTCCAAGTGGGAGGCAGAACTTGCCTTCTGGAGTTTTGGGCTTTCCTAGCTGGGCTGGGGAAGATTGCTCGCCACTGCTGGGGAAGTTAAGTATCAATACAAGCTTTGTTTGTGATGGTTTAGTGCATTACAGATCGTTAAAGGCATAGAAAGAGAGTTCTGGGTACGAGGAGAGGATAACAGCACTCTGCAAAGGGAAATGAAACACTTTTTAAATTAAGTGAGACTGATAGTGATGCTCCTAAAGAGAAGGGGAGATGAAGGGGGAAAATGCTGGGAATAGTTAACTCACGCTCATAGACGTGCACGTCCAGTTCCTTCGTTTCTCCAGTCTCCCCGTAGACACCAGCCCCGCACACATACAAGCCAGAGTCTTCCCAGCCTATCTGAGTTATCGTGACGCTGAATGAGCCTGGACTATCCTCATGGCTCAGCAGAACTCGCCCTGTGAAATCCTTGCTGACCGTCCCATAACTGTCGATGACGTTATTGCAGCCGTTTTTCGCCATCTTGCACAAGAATTTCCTCTTCTCTGCAGCATCCTTCCCAAAGCTGCAGGACATGGTCACAGAGCTGTGCAGCTCCACATAGAAGAGCTCCGCTCCCTCGGGTATGTGTGGACCTGTGCACAGAGACACCGGTCAGTGCCCGCTGCCTGCTCTGCCCAGAACGGTGTCCAACCCCCCTATGCCTCTGAAGGCTTTTTTTTAGCACAGGGTTCCTCTCTGCTCTGCTGGCTTATGTGATCCCTCCTGGTCAGAGCACGATCTCCCCGTGGTGTCCCATGGCCTGTCACACAGCAGTTTCTAAGCAATGTTTGTGCTTTTAAGATGGGGTTTGTTTAATCTCATTTTTATGCCAGCTTTTTGGTCAAAAAATTCATTCTGTAAGAGCACAGAGAACTGCTGCTTCCTGAAAGCATGGGGCACCTTGAGCTCTTAGACACTGCACAGACTCTCTGTGGACCCTTATTAAAAAGGAGGGGGAAGAAAAAGGAAAAGAAAATAATACCTTAAGGAGGTCTAAGACTGTAATTACCTTCCGAAACATCCAGGCTGACTGTGTGGGAGAGGCCTCTGCCATTGATACCAATCCCGCACTGGTAGATGCCTGCGTCTGCCTGGGTAAGCTTGGAGATGGTGATCTGGAAGTTTTCTGCCTGGGGGTAGTCAGTGATGGAGGCTCTGCCTCGGTAGCTTGGAGCAGTGTAGCCGCTGGTGGAGACAACGGTCATGCAGCCCATGGTTGATTCCCTGCACCAGTACTTCCTGTCGTGTCTGTTCACGCTGGTGGGAGGGTAGAAGCATTTCACGGTAACGGACCCGTTGACCAGCCCATACACCTGCCGTGGTCCGAACACAGGGCTTGAGACTGCAAGAGGAAAACGTGTTGGCTGTAAATGTCAGCTGTGCTGCACAACCCGGTGGGACCTCAGAGCAGGTCGGGTGTACTGGGGCGAGTGTCAACCCTGGGCTCTGCACCATCGTGTTGGCTGGAAGGTCCCATGGCAGTGATGGGCATCGGTGGGGTAGAGACACTCACTGACCCCTGCTCCCCGCTTAGTAATGCCACCTCTGGTCTTAGGCCACCCCATGACTGAGTCCCAAACAGGGTACACTTACTTGCTGACTTGGGGGGGTTTCTGATGCTTGCGGATTTGTCTGGGAGGAAGGCGAGCAGGAAGATGAACACCAGTAAGGTCATTTTTTTTGCATTCCCTGGAAAAGGCACAGAAGTTGGTGAATAATCACACTTGCAAAATGGCTGATTGCTCAAGTCATCTAAAAATCCTTGTACCTGGAGGATATGAGGGTTGTGGCTGCATAAACTTGAGAGAAAAAAAAAGTTTAATCACTTCTGTCAAGCGATTGAATGGGAAAGAGGGACCCGATAACTCTGTTCTGGGCTGTGTTACTGCACGGCATCGTGACTGCCCGTGGGTTTCATCCCAGCACCCCGACCTTCTCTCCTGTGGAATGAGGGGAGGGGTTATGACAGGCTCGGTTAGTGCCATGCCTGCAAGCCAAGCAGACACTAATGTGTCTGTCCGAGCACGGTGCCCCAGGGACAGTGTCCCTTGGGCAGGCCGCAGCGACGGTGTGCACAACATAAAAAATTTGTTTTGGCCAAACCAGAAAGGCTTGATTGAAAATCAGAAAAGGTATCAGGATTTACACGTGTAAATCAGAACAGCCCATCTCAAGGCTGAAGTTCAAAAATGGTCCAAAAGCTGCTGAGCCCTGGCAGGCAGGAGAGTCAGGTCTCAACCTGGAGCTCAGCTGCTCACTTGACCCTTGCCAGGAGATAGTGCTGCGTCTAACAGTTTCATAGGTGGCGTCGTGTCTTATTTCGGCGTTGCTCACGCAGTCAAAGGAAGGCTTGTTCGCTTGTTCGCCTGGGGCCAAAACCACTCCTTAGGAAAACCTGCTGTCACAGAATCACTGACGGCTTGCCTTGGAAAGGGTCGTTGAAGATCATCTAGACTCAGCGGTGGCTGTTGGGGAATGCTAAACCAAACCGTCTGTCTCCTGAGACGTGTCCATAGCCTTCAGGATGAACATTTCTGACCGCCCCCTTGTTCTGGCCTGAGTGATGGCTCGGAGGAAGCCAAGGCTCTTGCCTCACTGAACTGTTTTCTTTGGCCTGAACTGGGTGTGCTGTGGGACACGGCATGGTGCGGTGGTGGGAATGTGCGTTTCTTCAGCATGGCTGTTGATCTACCTGCCCATTCCAAGTTCCAGAGAAGATAAGTGCCAAGGAAAGTCTTTATAAACATTCAGAGGCATTTGATCTCAGGGCGTCAAGTGACACAATTTTATTAAGGGTAATTCCCCGGAGAAGAAAAAGGCTTTTATTTCCGTGTTGGGATGAAAGGTGTTCTGTTGTGCTCTCTTCCTTGTATTGTGATTTCTAATTGCTCTGTGGCCACTTGTCCGTGGCTAATAATTAACGCACTGAGCATGAAAAATGCTCATTCATACACATCCCAGAAGGAGCCAGCAAGACAAACATAACATATTCTGCAGAAAGCAAACAATCTGGCACAAAAAGGGCCTTGATGTTTGCCCCTTGCTAACAGCAGCTCCTCTGGCTGAGGGTCACCTCGCTGCCCTCCAGCCCTTGCTCTGCAGTGCAAGCAGGATCCCAGATCAGCTTCCCCCTTCTTGGGGAATAATTCCTTCCCAAAGCAGTCACCTGCTTCAGGGTTGCAGACAGCATCATTTTGTCAGGTAGGGAAGGGCTACCAAGACTGAAAATTTTTTGAAAGAATTTTTGCGTGTCCATCTCTGAGGACACGTGTGCATTTGTGCCTGCACAAGAACTAGAGTTCCTGTGTGCTTGCATGACCAACACCTGCAGCTCTGAGCTGCCTCTAGTCCTGTCCCTCAGGTGCTGTTAAAGCCTCCCCCCACTCCCAATGAATGGAGAGAACTCCCATCTATAGCAAGTCCGAGCAAGCCCAGCCACTGGTTACGTAAAAATCTGTGCCCTACTGCCATGCCGATCCACTGGGCTGGATGGCTGGGAACCCCTTCTCCGCTGCCGGCGCCGTGTTGCACTCGGACAGTGACACTTTCTAGCTCACAGAAATGGTGCAGACGAGCTTTGCTGGTCCCTCTGCAAGGAGCAAGTGCTGTTAGAGATGCTGGAGGAGTTCATCAAGCTGTCGGTAAAAGAGCTCTAGTTCATTCTCGCTTTCAAGGAACGTTTGCTGTGGGATTTGCTGTCTCTAGTCAGAGGTCCAGGGAAAAGAAAAGGCTGCTGGGCTCATGTGAAAGGCAGCGCAAGTGAGTGGCTGTGCAACGATTTGTGTTCATGCTGCTGCAGATGGAGGGGGAGCTGGGAGAGATGGAACAGCAAAGGTGGGCAGGGGGCTGTAGAAGGGCCAAAAAGCTTGAGGCCAGGGGGAACTGCAGTGTGTGCTGTCTCCAGAGCAGCTGGGGAGCAAGCTCATGGGGCTGGAAGGTCTGCAGGGCTCTTACCCTGCTGTCTGCCCAGAGAGGGTGGGGGCATCTGGTTCTGCAGAACCGGTGCTGGAAAGGGTGAAGTGCCCGTGCCCAGCCTGGGCTCCTCCTGCCACACAGCTGCAGCTTCCCACTGCTCTGTCCCAGCTTTTTAGGAGTAGAGAAAGGGGGGAAAAGTGCTCCATTGTTACTGTGTTGGTGAAACCTTCCCTGGAGCTGGCAGCAGAGGCGAAGCTTCGTATACAGAGGCATGACTGTACCGGTACGAGCCCTCTGTGTGTGTAGCACCAGCTGCCACTTCAGAGAAGGGTGCCCTAGGCAGCGATGCCGTCACTGGTCCTGAGGGGTTTCCCGAAGCCCTGGTGGGGGTCTGGTGGCTGGCACGAAGCATGAGGATTGTGCAGGGCTCCCAAAACCTTCCAGCAGAAGCTGTGTGTGGTCACCCTGCTTGGGAAGAGTTCCAGTGCCTTTGCAGACAACCGAGGGTCCTCCACTGGTTTTGCCTGGGGGTTTGGGCTGGTCTGGACCCCGTTGCCGCTTTGGGTTCCCTGCTGCTTGTGTCCAAATCTCCTGACACTGGTGCTGACCCACGTGCCTGGGTGCCTGCACTGGATTTCTGATCATTCCTCAAGCAGGAAGGACTGAGCATGTGAGACCATGGTGTCCCCGTGCACTGACGGACACTGCAAATCTCTTCCACAGGCTAAAACTGGTCTTGCCACACCGCAGCAGGACAGGTCACCAGGACCTTGTGTGGTGGCCGACGTGCACGGCGCTGCACAGGTCGGTGCCTGCAGCTCGCTTTGCGTGGCCATCGGAGCTCCTGCCTGCACCGGAGCTGCCAGGCAGGAGGGATCGTGGGGGCTGACAGGCTGAGGGAAACCCGGACACATGGTTTGTGCCGCCTGTGTTCACGCAGGACCCCGATTATTCCCAGCAGGACGGTGACGCTCTGCCAGGCGGGGGTGGCTCTGTGCTCTCTGGCTGTTGGCAGCGTGCTGCTGGGTTTGTGTGTGCAACGCAACTGGGGTTTCAGGGAATTACATCATAAACCACCAAACCGGGACAGGCTAATCATTAGCAGGATTAATACCGACAAATCCAACCACTTAGTTGCTTTAAAAAAGAAGATACAGCCATTATGAGGTAAATGGCATTAACTTTCTCCAACCACCCATTTCCATGCTCGGCTTGAGTTGCCATGTCTGCGGGCTGGGCTTGGGAGGGGTGAAACCCCCACTGAGGGAGCATGAGAAACCTGGAGAGTGCTCAAGCATTACTGAAACCCAAAGAAACACCTATACCATAGCAACAGGGAAAAACTCTGCGGGACAGGCCTGAGTCGGGAACATCATCTTCCTCTCCAGCACTACCCACTGCCTCAACCTCGAAAGAGTGCTTTCGGGTTTCCAGCAGAAAGGGCTCCCTGACCAGGTCAGCTCTCCTAAATATTCCTCGCGAGACCTGCTCTGGGTTTCTCTGGTGCAGCAATACCCTCAGATCGATAATGATTCGAAAGAGCTCTGGACCTGACCCCCGAATTATGCAAATGTGAGCAAGCGGCTGCTCTTGCTGGGTCCGAAATACCAGAGTTCAGTCCCCAAATTCTGCTGACTCAGCAGCAAGGCTGGGCTCTGAGAAGCCGGTACGTTCCTCATGCCGCTTGCCAGGGATCAGCGCGGTCCAATCCATTAGCCATTAACTATTGCCCTCAACAGTGACCAGTGTCAAGGCCGTGCTATGGGATCAACAAAAACCTCGAGATTTAGATGTTGCATTTGTGACCCCAGCCTAGGAGTCCTTCTGCTTTGTAGAATATTTACTGTTATTCAAATATTGACAAATAATATCACAGAGAAGGGGGTAGCGTGGTTTTTCCACCTCAAATCCTTTTAAAGCAAGACCCTCTAACCCCATGAGGAGGCTGCAGACTGGTGGAGCCAGGCAGTGCTGAGCAGCAGCGCTGGGGGGTGCTGGGAGGAGGAGCACTGGGGGGTGCTGGGGTGACTTCTGGAGGTGCTCAGAAGGGCACAGCAAGAGCCTTCTCGCTGCACGGCCCTGGCGCTATTTCCATCCATGCGCTGCCCATCCCGGTCTCTGCGTGGCCTCACCGAGGGTTTTGTTTGCTGTGGTGGGATGGGGAGAAGCCACCAGTCCACTCCGTTTTCAGGGAGTTAGGAGTGAGCTTTAAGAGGAAAGATCAAGCTGACCTAAGCGCATACAGCAACGTTTCACGTTCCAAACCGATGCCTCCTTTACAATACAGAGAGGATAAACAGGAGGCGCTAATTTTGTGATGCAGTGAGCAGAAAGAGCGGGGCAGATCCCGTTGGAGATTATCAGGATTTACTAAGAAATCAGCAGGTTTTAGGAAGTCCTGCAGGACTTGTGGCTCGGCAGCTTTGTGAGTGCCAGCTGAACGCTGCTCCTTTAGGCTGTCAGATAGCCCACACACCACCTTGTGACCTAAGATTACGTTCTCGAAGGCGTTAGACACCCCATGCACCAACTTGTTGTGTTCCAGATAAGAGCATCGTGGCTCATTTTTTTTCCTACTTTTTGTTTCTTGCCTCTTGGGCTGGAAAGTGAAACCAACTTCAACACTACTGATCTTTTATTCCAGTTTAGCGCTACTCGTCTTGCAAGGAGCAGGAACTTACTATGGGCCAAGAGCCCTTACTGCACGGCCACGGCGCAGGGTGACGGTGCTGGGTGGGTGGGTAGTGCCAGCGCACGCAGCAGCGCGGTTGCTGTTAGGAGGTGGATTTCTCTGAACTTCACGTGAAATGTACTTCGAGTCCTATATGCAAGTTTCCTTTGCAGAGTAAAAATTCAGGAGCGCAGAAGCCCACCCTGTGCTGCTGGTCTAAGCGTGGGGGGTCTGCCAGCGCTCTCTCACTCCAGGTTTAGCTCACCGCATACATCCCCTTCCCTTGCGCTTCAGCATCTATTCATCTTCCTTTTAACCGTACAAACCTGGCAGCTTTTCGGAGCTCGTTTGGGACACAGCTGCACCAGGTCTTATCTTCCAAAATCTGCATCCCAATGATTATCCGTGGTGTAGTTCAAGACTGTAGTGACCGTAGACTGAGCTGCAGCAGTTCAGATCACCACAGGAACATTTACTAACGTTGGATATTTTCTGTGTTAAAACTCCATGTAAATATTGCAGTGATAATTGAGCTTTATTCCAGAGAGGAAAGATTAAAAATCCACTGCAGAGAAGAAAACCTGAACATCGTAAGCCTGATCCTGTGCTTCTGCCCTTCCTTGAAAAGGAACCAGCCTCCCCACCAGCCAGACCCGCACACCTCTTCCCTGCCGCTTCCCTTCGCCCATGTGTGAGGAAGAGCCCTCAGAAGTCTCAGCGCTTTTCTTCTTCTCCTTCCCCATCTCAAAGCGGTAGTGAAGAAGATTTTGCATTTCAGGAAGATAATGAAGAAGCATTACTTACACTCCGAGGTACTTCCGCAGCCTGTTTTGTACTTCTTGCTTTTTCTCTGAGACCGCCTGCTCCTGGTTTGGCTGGGGTCTGGTGCTGACCCCAGGACCTGCTGCAGGTGCCCTGCTGTGGGTGTCCTGCCTCCCTGTCGCAGCCGGACACAGCTCTGGCAGTGCCAGGCTATTTAAATACTCCTCGAACCTCTAGCCCTGCATTTCCACCTGTTGTGCCTTAAAGGAATAGCATCCAAAAACAGGCAGGTGAGCACCACCCCGCTGCGGGCAGGGAAGCCAGAGCCCGTCCCAGCTCTGCTGTCGCTCCAAGGGTGAAGGCTGTTATGTACCTCCTGATTACACATTGCACAGCAGCCACCCCAAGGGTGGGCTCCCAGACAAGGGCCAGCACACCTCTCCCTGCTTTAGGATGGAGCCAGGTGGCTGCGTGGGGTGAAGTCTGCGGAAGCTCTTCTGCTCTCCTGGGAGCAGGGTGCCTTTGAGGTGGCTTTCTGCCTGGGCAGGACCCTGATAGCTGCCAGGGCAGCTGTGATTTCTTGGTTTGAAGATGGGTGCCTGTACCTGGCACTAAGGCACTGGGGAGTCTGACTGAGCACATGAGGGTCCAGCCAGCCCCTCCTCTTGGTTGGCATTGCAACGTCACCTTTGCGGTGTGATCAGCTTCCCACCGTCCCGGGCAGGAGAGCCGCTTGCTGCAAGGACTGACCTGGCTTCTGATCTTATGATACCCCCAACCAACAGTGGAACAGCTGCACAGAGCAAAGCTGTTGCGCATTTTTTGGAAACCAGTGTCCCTAAGAAGACCCTGGTTGGCCATCCTGGTAGACCAGGTCTGTCTCCCTTCCCTGCTGTCTCCAGCCCCTCTGCCTCGCCTCAGCCTCGTGGGAAGAGCAGGAGTCTGTGTGGGCAGTAGTTGATCTTGTCTGTCCAGACAAATAACATCATAAACTCTTGAAAATGAAGAGTAGTTAACAGGAGCTTTGCAGCCGTCTTCAGCCTCAGTGCTTTGCTCTCCTGCTGGAGGCATGTCAGGGCCGCCTTGGGGAGAGCTGACGAGCCTGCACAGGATGGCAGCTCCCGGCGTTCCTCCCGCACCTGAGAGCAGCGAGATCCCGACCCGGACTCAGGACATTTAGCAAATTTGTCAGATCTTAAAGCAGCCTTGGAAGTACCTTTCCTCCAGGTAAGGGCGTCGAGCTCCTTTCTTTCTGTGAACATGCAGCTTTTGAGGTGAGGAAGGAGCTTTTGAGGTGAGGAAGGAGTTTTGAGGTGAGGAAGGGGCTTTTGAGGTGAGGAAGGGGCTTTTGAGGTGAGGAAGGAGTTTTGAGGTGAGGAAGGAGTTTTGAGGTGAGGAAGGAGTTTTGAGGTGAGGAAGGCTGTTGCTGTGCTTGCACCAGGTGATCTGCTGGGGACCCTGACCAGCAAACGCTGTGAGCCGCGTCCTTCCCACCAGTGCTGCCTCTCTGCCCGCTACTGGCGTTGCTTTTCTTGGACGGAGTTGCTCGTGCTTGGCCGCAGCAGGCACAGGTGTGTTTGCTTTCCTACTCCTCCCGCTCTCCCAGGCACCTCTCCTTGGGTGCCTCACACCAGCTTCCCCGCTCGCCTTGTCTCAGTCCAGCCATTTGCACGGAGATGGGTTTTAAAGAGCCTGGGCTCGCAGAGGGTGCGCGGGAGGAGGGCGACGTGGCTGTGGGCAGGGGAAGTCCTGGCAGAACCTGGCCGTGGGGACCTGAAACTGCTTGTGCATCTTGGGGAAGAAAACTTAGTCCTGGGTGGATGAACAGTTCCTTTAACCAAGCCACTGTCTTCACCCTTCAGGCTTCTGGTTAAGCTGTTCCGTTGTCCCATGCAAATATATTTATTTACCTTAACGGAGGAGGAAGCATCCTCCTGCCAAGTCACAGGTTCTGGAGGAATTTAGCATCTCCAGAAAGCAAACAACCCTCAGCCAAAGGGCAGTTTGCAGCATGGTGTGTAACGTACCTACACAAACCAAAGCCAGGGTTTGGGGCTGGGCTTGGGCTGGAACGATTTGATCTGGAAGCTGGGGGTGGCTCTGCAGAAGAGGTGGGGGGAAACAGCACCTGAGAATTTGGGTGTCTTGGACATTCTGAAGTTAGATATGGTTTATGTGTTGCACACTGACCTAATGGATAAAGATTTTTTAAAAATAAGCAGAAAATCCTCATTTTTTGCCTAGCACTCAGCGAAGCCGCAGCCACGAGGGTCCGTCCTCCCCACGCCCCCTCCCCAGCTCTCCCTTTCCCTCGGGGTGCTCTGCCTCTGCCAGACAGACACGCTTGCACTCTAGTAGCTCCATTAGAGACATGTGATTTTATTCTCTTCCACAAACCAGGGAGCAAGCGGCACGGGGGGCAGCCGGCAGGGATGCGGCTCTCGGCACCAGGTGCTGGGCGCTTGGCAGTTTATCGCTGGAGCCGCAGCTCTCCGCGGGGACACGTCCACGCTCGTGTACCCTGGGGCTTTGGTGGAAGAGGGTTCTGCCCCAGGGCTTCCTCAGCACCCTGAAAAGTGCCCGTTTGCCGACAGTGCTGCTGTAAACAAACACACCAACCAGCCAGGAAAGCTGTGATCTGGCGCTGCATTCCCTACAATATTTTTAGAGGTGGATTTATGAGTATTTCTGGTTTTATGCCAAACTTGGTGTTTTAAGTGGGTCTGTTATTTCAGGGAGTCCTGAGAGCAGAGAGCTGGAAAGGCCGGGGTCAGGGGGTGCTTCTGGACTCAACCTGCTGCTTAGGAAGAGAGTTATCCTGGGCTTCACCCCAAACCAGATGCCTAGGAACAAAAGGCACAACCAGCAGCTTCTGGGTGACGTTCTTGGTTTTAGAAGTTTTTTGCAGATGCTGACTGTTTATTTTCAAGCTTTTAGGGGGATGTACTTTTTTCTTACCATTCTTTACATTTCGAACTGCAAGAACCCGTCGTACAGCTTCTGTCCGTAAAGCCAAGTCTGTGCACAGGGGTTGTGGGTCCTTCCAGAGGGTGCAAATCATCACGATCACTTATTTCCCTCTGCAACTGTCTGACCCTGCCGGTATGATCTGGGAGTTGGGATCTAGGGGCGCGGTAATGAGAACGTGAAATGCCATCACCAAATCTTTTTCGAACCGCTATTCTGCTAAGTGTGGATCTATTTCTTTTTAATGCAGAAGAGTTCATTTCACTGACAGAAATTTCCACAAATTTGCTATACTTTAAAATATTTGAGGGGATGTTTTCTACGAGAGCTTCTCTCTAAAGAGTATTAGGACTCTGAGACAGACCCACTCATGTTTTCTTATATTTTGCCAGAAGTCTCAGACTCTTCTGCATCCTTTGGGCATCCTGAATCTTCCATGGATAGCGTAGCTTATCCTTCACGAAGAAGGATATGATTGCAACACAGCAAACAAGAACGGCCTGTGGGTGGTATTGCAAGAGGCCATAAGCAATCCGACTTTATTGAAACAAGTAAGCAGGAAGAGCGATAACACGTTACTATGCGTAAGCAAAAATTATAATTGACGCTATAATAAATTTATAAAACACATATAGGATTTAATCCAAGTCTTTTGAAATTGATGGCTCAACATTTCTTGGTAAGGAATAAAGGCAATCGTTTGGCATCAGGATGTAAATCCTGGACCGTGGGATGCTGATTCCTGGGCTGCAAACTTGGCGTCTGGCCTGTGGAGGTGTTTCATGCACTAAGCTGCAAATCCGCTGCTTAACATTTGTTTTTATTTTCTTCTACCAAGGGAAAGGATCAGTGCCGGTCCCAGAAAACACCCACCTGCAGTTGCCCGAGTCTGTCCCGCATCCGTGCACTTTTCCTGCAGCTGGGCTTTCCCCCGTTGGCTCTTTCACAGGGTTCAGACCAGCCTGATCCGAAACTGCTTCCAGGGTTCCTACGGCGCTTCTTTCTTCCCCTTAAAATCAAGCACACTGGCAGTGGAGGGACCACCTCCTCTAACGCCTCTCTGATTCCATCTGCATGTCCCGAGGGACACTGCACCAGGCCCATTGTGTCCCAGTTCCATGCCAGTGAATAACGTATTTCCACCCAGCACCGCTGTCGCTGAAGGGGTTTGTCCCTCAATTTACCCCTCGGGACACAATATGTGACAGAACGAGGCATATGCATCTACTTTAGAAAATCATGAGCAAGGATCTTTGGGGCAAGTCTCCATCAGCTTTGCGCTGAGCGGGTGGATTTGGCTCCAAGAAGCTGCCCAGCATGCGGTCGCTCGCGCCGCGCAGGTCCCTGCCCTTTACGCTGCAGGATTTCCGAGCACTCGCGGAGCTGTAAATCCTCTATACACAAAAGCTCAACCTTGCATTCAGCAGGACCTCAGAATTTCCGTTTCCTTCATTTGCTTTTCGTTTAAGCATATTTAAAAAAAAAAAAAAAGCAGCTTCTCTCGGCTGTTGCTTGCTGGGAAGCGCAGCTGCCCTTCCAGGCTGCCTGGCTGCAGGGTGGACTCGTGTCCCCAGAGGTGGAAACCTGCAGCAGGTCAGACTCCAGCTCTGGGGAATCACAAGCAAAGCCACTGCAAAACAAACCACCACAACCCGAAAGGGGTCGTCCGGCCAACTTACCCATCTCCCTTTGAAGCTTTACTCTGGTCAGGACAAAAATAATGACAGCGAGTAAAATCAGAGCTGGTAACACAAACGGGAGCAGACGTGATTCGCCTGATGAGCTGGAAAGATGAACCATCAGAATTAAACTGGATTTTGATTCAGCTACAGGGCTGGAGTACCTTCAGGTGGGATGCTTCTACACCGGAGTGTAAAGGAGTTGTAAACCCTGACTAAATCAAAGGACAACAGTCAACAAAGTGAAGTAGGGATGAAATCATCTGATCTGGAGCTTGGCTCATGAGGAAGTAATTTCTAGAGCTCCCTCTGCTCTACCTGGTGGGGTTTACGCTCCCAGCTGAAGGAGCCCCCCCCAAAAGGAACAGGAGCTGTTTATCCCCACTTATGACTGACACTGCAATATCTGATGCGTCTGCACCAACGATGCCAATCTCTTCACCAGGCGCTGGGTGGTGGCCGTGGCTGGGGTGAAAAGTGTAAGAGCTGCTCAGAGCCACCCTGTGTAACAGGAAGCACAGGAGGTGAATTCGCAGGGAAAACCACTCGCACTGGGGTGAGCTGCCGGGCTTTCGTGGACAAGTACCATGGAATAATTACTGGCCAAAAGAGCTCGCAGCATTTTGATTAACCTTGCCCAAAGACAGCTCCTTATGCAATATTGAGCACCCAAACACCAGCCGGGTTACTGGCTGCCTGTAAGGGCTCAGATAACACATGCAGTGAAGTCTGAGGCGGCTACTGATTCACCAGCGTTATTGCTCAAGCCTGATGTTTCCTAATGTCCTGACTCCGTACTGAGACAAAAAAAACCCACAGGAGAACATCTATTGACTCTGGCACCTGATCTCCAGGAGTGGCCAGCACAAGTTTTAGAGACAGGTTCAAAGACACGGCACAGGCAGCCGTGAGATACCCTTGTCTTCCTCTTCTCGGATTACTAAGGTCTCCTATTGGAGTTTTCAACCTGCAGCCTGTGCACAACCTCTGTCAGGCCCTGGCAAATGGGGCAGAGCGGTCGTAAGCCTGAGACAGTAAGAAGCGTGGCCGTGAACTTACCTCTTGTGAAAGATTTCGCCTGAAGAGGTTACAGAGGTGCTGGGGGAGGCAGTGGGCAGCAGGGTGCTGGAGCTCTCAGTGTCAGTGACCGTCGTGTACCTCAGGTCTGTGATGCCTCTCTGCGTGGGTGTGCTGGAGCTCTTGGTGATGGTGCCCATTGTGAAGGTCAGGCCCCTGATGCCTCTCTGCGTGGGCGTGCTGGAGCTCTTGGTGACGGTGCCCATCGAGAAGGTCAGGCCCCTGATGCTCCTCTGGGTGGGCGTGATGGAGGGGGCCAGACTTGATAAAGCAGGTGTCACAGGACTGGGTATTTTTGGGTCTTGTGAAGAGTGCGTTTCTACAGAGAAAATTATTTTAAGGTGTGAATATCCACCTTCTGGCAGAAGCAGCGTGTTAGATTTACCAAAGGTTTACACGTTTCACCTCGCATCTCAGCATGCAAAGGTAGGCAGCACCATACGACCAAACCCAAGGATTTCTCTTTTCCTTTGAGCCTTACAGAAAGCAGCTTGGGAGAACCGATGAAAACCCGTTAATACTTGGCAAACATTCGTACTTTAACCCCACTATTGCTGTCTTCGCCAGCTGAACGGTCACATGGAGCAGCGCATTTACGTGCCACAGTTTCTAAAACCTTCAGCTCATCCTCAGAGCAGGGCACACGACTCTGCACGGCTCCTGCTAGGATCAGGTTGTCAGATGTTGGGGGTTTGCGTCGTAAATAATCAGTAATATAATTCAAACAAACCAGATTTCCTCCGGGAGCTCAGCTTTCTCCCTGCCCCTGAAAACCTCTGCCCCCACCTCAGGTACTTGCCAATAACCGTGAGGCAAAACATGCAGCTGATGTTTCTCCTGTTGTTGTGTTTATGCAGGGTACAAAGGACGCTCTATTCTCCTCAAGCCCATGAAGAGGAAAGAGCGCTTTAAAAGAAGAAAAGGGATATATTGTGTTCCACCCCACCACTTACCCTTCTGGATGAGCAGCTTCACAGAGGACGTGCGCTCCACATGCCCGTTTCTAGCCCCACACCAGTACCATCCCGCATCCTCCTCTCGCAGGTGGCTCATCACCACCGTGTAAGTCCCGTTTTCCCGGTTGCTGCTGGCTATTTGTATTCGCCCTTTGTAGGACTCGTGCACAAACCCATCCGTGTCCACAAGCAGCTCGCAGCTCGCTTCCTTCCACCTGCACCAGTACCGCTTCTCGTAGCTCCCGCTGGGATCATAGTGGCACTTCACGGACAGCGAGTATCCAACGGTGCCGCTGAGAAATTTGGGTCTCTTGGGAAGGGTGGAGGCTGCAGGTTGGAGAGGGCTGTGTTAGCGTTCCACGCTCCTCATGCGGGGCTGCAAGGAACCTGTGCAGCGCGTGCAGCCCCCAGCACCCCGTCCTACCTGTGGTCAACTGCAGAGCCACCACCCGTGAGCCGTCCTGAGCACTCAGCCTTCCTGTCCCGCACTTGTACAGCCCTGAGTCTTCCTTTTTTAAGTCATTTATCAAGATTTTGAAAGCTCCAGAGCTCTCCTGAGGAGTGATAGAGATTCGTCCTTGGTAACTCTTTCCCACATAGCCATCAGTGTCGGCTACGAGAGTGCAGCCAGTTCTCCCCAGTTTGCACCAGAACCTCTTCTTGCCGCCTTGGGTGTCCCCGGGTGGGCACAGGACTGTGACAGAGCTCTGGAGCTCCCCCCAGACAAGCTCGGTTGGCCCCAACGTAACAGCATCTGTAGGGAGAGGAGAGCATGGCAGGCACCCTCCGGCACCCAGCCCCCAGGCATGCAGGAGAGGGTTTCCTGTCACGTTTATGAAGAGCTGATTTGGCCAAATCTGGGTACTTTCATACCCCTCTGTTGTAAATATCTGGTTAATAGCACAGGGTAGAAAAAGGTAATGTGGATGCTCCAGCATCTGTCCCCAACCCCTCCCCTCCAGCCAAGCTGCCGGCGGAGCGGAGCCTCCCCTATTCCCTGCCAGCGTCCTACCTGCCGAAACCACCAGGTTCAGGCGGACGTACAGGTCTCTGTTGGTGGCACCCATGCCACATCGGTAGGTCCCTGTATCGCTGCTCTTTAGCTCTGACATCGTCACCATGAAGGTGCCGTTCTGGGGGATGTCCTTGAGAGACACTCGCCCCGCGTGGTCCTTTGAGATGTAGCCGGTTGTAGAAATGATGGTGGAGCAAATTCCGCCTCCCTCCATTTTGCACCAATATTTTCGGTAGTGTTTGTTGGCTGGTGTGATGGAGTAGAAGCACTGGTGGGTGACGGATCCTCCAACCTCACCTGTCAAAAACCTGTGTCCGTAGAGGGTGCTTGAAACTGCCTCTTTTGGGGAAAGAAGCAGAAGTAAGTTGTTCGTTACTTAGAGACGATCAAATCCTCAGGTCAGGGGCATGATTATGAGAGGCCCCAGTGGGAGTTCAGAGTTTATTTTGGATGTGGTGTGTTACCTTCCTTCACTGCCACGTTATCCACTTGAGGAGAACAGGCAGGGCAGAGCCACTGCCCTGTGCTACCACACAGATGGGAACCCCTCGATGCCCCAAACCCCCTTCAGCCCTGACAGTCCTGCCTGGAGCTCAGGGCAGCAGTTAACCGCAAGCGTCAGAGAATAACCTGTGGTGTTTGCAAACCCTGCCTGGTCTGGCAGCTTGCTTCTGCCCACAGAAGCGTTGTGCAGGCACAAGTGTCTGCCTGCAGCGCCCAGCAAGGGGGAGCTGGGACTCTCCTTCCCAGCTCTGGCCAAGTCTTTGCTGGCTCTCTGCGGGCTTTGAGCGGGCACAGAGGTTTGGCCAGTTTCCATCTTGTGGGTGGAGGTGACTAGTGTCCGAGTGGGGATTTAGCCCAGGACGTGCCCATGGCCCCCGTTCCAGCTCTGCCTGTTCTCGTCCGCGTAAGAGGCTGGAGAGTTGGTCCCTTGGCCACTCACCTTGCAGCAAAGCTGCGAAGAGAAAGAGAACCACCATGGCCAGCCTTCGCCAACGTTCGCTCAGCAAACTTCTAAAATCTCGCGCTGGATACGGGATTTTGCTGATGTCTGTGTTATCAAACAGAAAAGAGGGGTTGTGGGGGGACCTGCCAAGGTCCAGACTGCTCCGCTGGCCATTCGGAGCAGAATATTCCCGGTGGCTCCCAGCCCGTGACGTGGCCTGGCCCCAAAGACAAGGGAATTTCACGAGGAGAAGAGCACTAGCGGTGCTCTGCAGCCCTCACCCTCCTGCGCTGACCCGCTGGTGTGTGGGCAGGGGCGTTACTGAAGGCACTGCTGGTTGAGACAGGCCGGTGGCAGCCGAAAGCCGGGGGTCAGTGGGGCTGGCGAGGGACCTGCTGTGGTGCTGCCGTGGGCTGCTGGGCTGCGCCATGGCCATGCACATACAGAGGCATTCCAGGAGTGCCGGCACCGAGGAGCCAGCAGCAGCTGTGAGACGTGGCGTTTCGTCCTGCCCGGCCACACGGCCGGCCGCCGGCAGACCTGCAGCATGAAGCTGTTTCTTTTCTTTTCATCTTTTACTTTTTTTTCTTATTTCAGCTCCAGAAGCAGTAGGGAATGATGCAGGTCTCAGGAATGCCAACATCCTTAAACATCTCCTGCCGCGCCCCAGTGATCTTTCCCCCGGCTCATTTTTCTTCCCTGTGCAGATCTTTGTTATCCACTTTCTGATCTGAACGTAAACAGCGTTCGAGTGTCTCTATTCGGACAGGAATTACATTCTCGTCCAGTTAAAAATTGACTGTCGATTGCTGCACTGGTTTATCCTAAAGGGGCTCCACTAAACTTCTTTCTTTGAGATCTGTCCAATGCTCCACTGCCCTTAAACCCTTGGTGACCGTAAATCACGCGGTTTATTTCATACTGGAATCACTTCAAAGCATTCAGGAAATATGAAGAAGGAAATGACAAAGTCTCAGTGCTGAAACACACCTTATTCCCACCCGCCCTGGTGAGTCCTGCCAGCTACTGTTGGCTGCAGCGCCCTGGGCTGGGGGCCCCTGGGACCCCACCGCTTGCCCCCCTCCACCCCGCCGTGCTGCGGAGGGGCAGGAGATGGGCTCAGCCCTTGTGCCAGCTGCTCGCTGTGTCTTGCATGCCCTGTGGTGGGGACAATCTGCATCTCCCCTAGCTGAGAGCTGCAAACTCAGCTCCTGTCCAGCCCTCCGCTGTTTCTCCGCTGGTGGGAAGCGTGGGATGGGGCTGCAGAAATGTTCTCTTCCCATTTCAGCACGGGCCGAAGCGCTGCGGTGGTGCAGCTGGCCCAGCATCCTCTCGGGGCAGGTTCCTCATGCAGGAGGCAGTGGAGGCAGCTCTGCTGCGGAGATGTGTGTTCATCTGCGCTCACTGGCTGACCACATCTGCCTGGGCAAGGCAGCTCTCAGTGGCCTCAGCAAACAGCAAGGAAGACCTTTGGGTCACCCCGGCTCTGTGCAGCTTGACGCCGGGCAGTGGCTGCAACAGCCACCGCAGTCTCCTCACTGCAGCTGGACAGAGACCGGACAAGTGACTTGAAAGATGGTGGGTTTCCTTCAGTGCCCAATGGCCACCGATGTGGAGGACGTGGAGCAAGTAGGAGCTAACAAGAGTGCCCTGAAGAGCTGAAAGTCCTTATTTATATTGGGAAATCGGGAAAAGTATTATCTCAATGTTCATCTAACGATTTCTGATGTAGAGCACCACAGCTGAGCCAGTGCTCTCCCTCTTTTCCTCTTTTTTGGGCTAGGGTCATGGTGAGAAGTCCTGGCATGCTGGAATTGATGAAGCAGTTGTCAGTTTGCCAGCTGGAGGCCAAGATTTCATCCTGTGCTGGCCCAGCTGCTGTAATCTTGCTGTTCAGGTTGGCATCTGAACCAGGATCTTTTCCTAAGGAGATGTGTTCTGGGCTGTGAAGGGGCTACAAGCTCCTCACCTCGTTAGGAGGTGGGTGCCTCGTTAGGAGGTGGGTGTCATGCTTACACAATCACCCGGCTCCTGTCTTTTAAGATCACAACTACTTCACAACCCCCTTATTCATTCCTTTTTCCACCCTGCAGCAACAAGCAGCGTGTTGGCCAGGAGCCTCAAGATGTGACCACCACAAAGGGCTTCCAAGCTTCGAACAGATGAAAAACTAGTCCAGTGCCCTGGGGTAGCTCCAGCTGAGCCCTTGCTGCCCTCACCCAGCCTGCAGCACTCAAACCACCCGTCCTGGGTCATTCACAGCATCCTCTGGTGTTGAACAACGCGGAGTTTGCAGGTACGAGGTGGTGGCTGACATGCAGGAAGCTCTGGGAGCAGGTAGCTGACCCGTGCTGCAAATTATTTATGGATTAGATGGGAACTAAACTAAAGCAGGTTCAGCGAGCTCTTCCTCCTCCCGCAGCAGTGCGGGGTTATTGAGCTGCTCTGCCTGAGCTCTCCATGGGGTCCGTGTGAAAACACCCACCGAGAGTGAGCGTTGACGGTGGAGAGCGAACTTGGATTCCCAGCTGCAGGGCAGAGCTGTCAGCTCAATCTCATCTCATCCAACCTTAGGCTTTAGGTGAGCTTTTGTACAGATTCTTTTTACCCCGCAAATAGATATGAAAGAAAAAGGCAGAAAGTGAAAAGAAAGAGCTAGAACTACAAATCCCAGAAACACAGGCTTTACGAAGAAGTAAACCGTGTGTGGTTGGGGGGTTTTTCCTGTCTTCATTTCAGCTTTGTATTGTGAAAATATTTATATGAACAATTTTCTCTGTTTTCTGACCAACCGCTCACCCAGCCCCCTCGAAGAGAGCTGGCCGCTGCCGTGCAGCGAGGCAGAGACGCTCTGGGTGGGCTTGCGTAAGAATTTAACCTTGTCCTCATCATTTTGGTGTGTGTTCTGGGCCAAAAAAAAAAAAAAAAAAAGGCCAGTAATCTAATTTATAGTTTAAAAAGAAAAGAAAAGCACACTACCTTTAAAACAAAACCAACGTAAATGTGCTATAGAAATAATTACTTTAAATTTCAGATCCGTTCTGTATCGTAGGTGAAATGCATCAAAGCAGCTCACATAACTGTGGCACAATACCATCCTACTCCAAACAATCGTATTTTAAGGGCAAATTGGGGATCACCTACCTTAGATCATGATGCTTCTGTCGCTGGAAATTTTCTCGTGCTTTGCCTCCAGTTTGCGTTTAGTTTAAGAAACTGGGTTTTGCAGCTTGCAGCTCAGTTAGTCTCTGCTCGGCTCTTGAGGTTTAATACTTTTTAAAAATTTATTGAAGTCTAGAGTTTAAAAATGGATCCAGAAAAAGTTTTCTTAAGTCTAGAAGTGCATCGCTGGGCAGATCGGAGATGGCCAAAGCACTTGGAGTAGTAGAGGTGCCACCAACGTACTGAATACAGAACCCCAAAATTGTCATTTTTAGCCACCTGTTGATGCGGGTGACATCACAGGAGGGGGAAAAAGAAAAAGTGAAGAGGCCAGGAGCAGAAATGGCAAGAGCTGGAGAGGAATTCCCCTGCTCTACAGGCAACTTGTAAAGTTTGAACACAAACCAACCGTTTCCGAACACGGGTGGTAAGTGCTCCTTGCTGTGAACCGCTTCCAGGCAGAACTTCACGTGAAGTGAGAACTTGGTGTGTGTTTCCTCAAACGTCTGCGGCTTGAATGAACCTGAATGCTCTATGTACCTCACGCCTGTCTTTCGACCCCATGAATACAGGACAAAAAGATGGTTTCTTCCTCCAAGTCTGTTGTAAAACCGTCCCTCCAGTGTAACACCACGCTGGTACAGGGCTGCTTAACCAACACACATGCTTCGTCTTGTTTTCCAGCCTGGTCTTTCTCCTCCCTGCAACCCCTGCTTTGTGCTGCAGAGCACGCCCAGGCGTCTCTGCCACAAGGACCTCACCTGCAGAACCAGCGGAGCCCTGGTAACCCTTCACAGTTCTGTAGAGCGGACTTTTAGGCTCCTGCTTAAGGGTGGGTTGGTTGGTTGGTTGGTTGGTTGGTTGGTTGGTTGGTTGGTCTGTCTTGTGCAGCAGCTCCTGCTCACAGGGCTTTCATCCCACAAAGGCATCCTGTAACTCTCACCGCAATTTTCTTCCCCAGTGTGACAGTCCCCTGTGAGGTCTGGAAGCGGGCAGGAACTGGCACTGGGAAGCTCAGGGCACTGGTGGGCCCCCGTGGCTTGTGTGTCAGTCAAGAAGCACAAAGGAGCCCAGCTCCACACTGACAAACCCTTGGACACGTTCCTGCTGTCATTCCCAGGACGGCAGTTTCAGCCATTATTTTCTCCCTGTATTGTGACCGTATCGGGTCGTGGCAGCGTGGCCCGACTGGGCTGAGTGGCCAAACCGCAGAACAATCAAAGGAGAGAAATCAAGTCGGGGTATCCCTAAGGCACAGGGTTTTTACCTGAGAAGAGCTTTAAGCTCGCTCGATACGTTGCCGATCTGCGGTGATTAATGTCTCTCTAAGTGTCATCTTGCCGCGTTTGAACCATTGCATGCTTCCAAGCTGCCAGCTGGTGGGTGGCCTTGCCGCAGCAAAGGCACTGCCACCCATGGCCAGCCCCAGAGCTCTGCACGGCCCAACTCCAGGCGTGTTGGAGGCACGTCCACTCGAGCAGTTCAGTTTGCTCGGTGATAGTGGCCGTGCTCGTGGCCCCACAGGATCTGAAGGTGTTACTGAAGATGGGTTAGTCATGTGCACACACACAACTCCTCTATTGCACTAAGCAAACGATCTTCATCGAGGGAAGTGTGGACAGGGTGATAGTTATTTCAAAACTACGTAGGCATGGTGACAGTTGTGCTATTGCGAGGGACTTTGATCAGGTTTTCCTTCAAAAAAAAGTGATTGATTGAAAAAAAAAAGAAAGACTTCTGAGAAAGCCTTGGGCAGGTCCCAGCACTGCGTATCCCAGGGTCTGCAGGATGACACTCACTGTGGGAGAAGCAGCGTGTGGTTCGGAATGCTCCCGGGAGAGGTGATAGAAACGACTTGGTTCTGATGTGGGGTCCAAAGGCCCTGCTCCCGCTCTCCTTGTGCGCAGACACGCTTTGAAGACAGGCTGTGTTTTGTGTGGCAGTCACGGAAGCACTTTGGAGTCTCCCTGGATGAAGATAAATCTCTGCAAGGCAGTTTTGCTTTCTTTATCAATACATGATTAATTATATTGCAGCAGTGCTTGTTGTTTTGTACCAAAGCTGTGCAATAAACTTCCCAAATATTGATCAGGCTTCAGCAGAATTAACCTAAGGACATTTATTACCAGCAGCAAAGCAATAGGATTGCCCTTGTATTGGCAATAAAATGCGATACACAAAACCGGTGGTGAAACACCCCTATAACTACTCAGTGTCATTGGTCCATGCTGCAAATGTGGCTGGGATGTTCAGCCTGGATCCCCTGACAAATCCCGTCTCTGCTGAGCCCCTGCCTGGTGATGCTGCAGGGGAGATGATGGTTTGGGGTGCAGCTCCTCCCGCTGGCACTTAGAGACCATTCTGCAGGTTTGCATTCAAGGGCCCAAAGGAGAGACAGAGCTGACGCTGCTTGTGTGAGACAGAGAGGGGTTTGCAAGGGTGAGCTGAGGACCAGAGCTGAGCTGGTGGTCCTTGCCCGGCAGGAAAAGGTCATCCCGGGGCAAGAGGGGTCTCCAACAGCCTGGTCACTCCAGCTGTCCTCGCCTGGATGGCAGCGGGTGATGCCCAGCAGCAGTGTCACCACAGGACCCCACCAGGGTAAAGCTGGCCCCTGTGGCGGGGTGGTGAGGACGGGCAGACCAAGCACCGTGGGGACCTGCAGCTGCCCTGGGGAGACCTCGGCTCTGGAGAGGTACCAAAGGGTCTGGGGGCAAATTTACGCCCCAGGTTTGGGAAGTGTTCTGTGTGCTCAAAGGTTGTTCTCATAAAGGTTTTATTGCTTCTTATAAGGCAAAGCCTCTATTAATAATCCATCCTCACCGTGGTGCTGGGTTAATTACCACAGCTCCTGCTGCCTCTTTTCTCCTCAACTATTTTTATGACCTTAGTGCCGGGAAAGGCGGAGTCCCCTCCCCTGGGTGAGTCCCCATCCCCGCCGGTCTCAGCCCCCGGGTGCTGGTCTGAGCGGGATGCGGGCGGGCAGGGCAAGGACCGTTCCTGGGCGCTACTGACCGTCCACCCCGCGGGTGATGGGGGTCTCCAACCCCACCGCACCCCGGAGGAGAGCACCCTGTTCGCACTGCCGGCAGCAGCCCCTCCTGCACCTCCAGGCTCCCCGGGTGGGCATCCCGGGGATGCAGCCCCCTCGCAGCGTTGCCCCGCCCCGCCGCCCTGTCCCCGTGTCCGCTCCCAGCGCCGCGCTGCGCTCCCCGGGCTCACGCTGCCACCCCGTGTCGGTGCCGGTGCCGGTGCCGCAGCCGCCACCCGCCGCGCCTCCCGCGGGCACACGCGTTCGGGCGCGGGCGGCTCCGAGGGGGCAGGCGGGGGTCCTGCCGGGGTTGGGGGACAGCCGGGAGCGCGCTGCTCGTGGCCGAGGCGCGGCTGGCCGCGGCAGGCGGCTCCCGCCGCTCCGTCCTTCGCCTCCGCTCTTGGCATCGGCCCGTTGAAGCCGGGTGAGGAGGCTGCGCTCCTCCTCGGGGCTGCGGCTTGCCCCCGGAGCAGGCTGCACCCCCTGCCCGGTACACCCCGTGCACCAGCGGCCGGCTGAGGTCCCTTCTGCGGGTTTTCTTGTGGGTCTGGTAGCGGGGGCGCCCAGCAGACCCCAGCGCCCCGCTGGGAACTGCCCCTTCTGGCAAGAGTTCGCCCAGTTGTTCGTTGGAAGGCTGGTTCCGGAGCCCTTCGGGTACCGGTGGAACCTGCCGCTGCATCTCCGACACGTTATTGAAAGGGGCACAGGGCATCGCTGGCAAAGGGGAAGCCAAGAGCCCGTCTGGCGGGCAGGGAAGGGCACCGGGCAGCCCAGCCGGGCAGGAGGGTTGAGGGCAGAGCAGCAGCACCCCGCTACCGGCCGGTTAAGGGCAGGCCCGAGCAGTGTCCAGACCGATGGAGTGTCACTGCTGGGGCTGACCGACCCCTTCCCCATCCCCGTGCCACTCGTGCTGGTGTGTTGCACACTGCCGGCTGGCTGCCAGCTGGCTGCCAGTGGATGCCACAGCCCGGCAGCTCGCTGCAATGGCCTTTGTGGGTGCACAAAACCTGCTGCCCCCAGGCAACGAGCCCCCAGGCTCTGGCATCCCCCAGGCTCCTTACAAAAGGGGACCCATGTGGCCGAGGAGTGCTCCATCGCCTGGTGAGGGCCACAGCCCGTGTGTGGACAGCAAGGAGCAGTGGCTGGAGGACGGCGAGTGGCAGGCAGCCCGCGCTGGGCAGCGCCCCGGTTTAGGAGGGGATCTCCTGCCTCAACAGGGCGAGATCAAAGGCAGCAAAAGCGCGGCGGGATTGCTGTCAAACGAGCTCTCCGGAGAGGAGCCAGTTGGACCAGGTACCTCGCGAGCTGCTCAGAAGAGCAATGAGGTGGCAAGATATTCTGGGTGGAGGCACATTGACAGAGCTGATCCTAGGGGGTAGTAACAAGAACCTTTCCTGCAGCACCACCGTGTGCTGCTTCCTCACCCATCCGGGGCCAAATGCTCATCTTGGTCTCTGCACAAGGTCCCCAGGTGTCCCCAGGCCGACCCTGGCATTCAGAGCAGGGACATCTGGGGTCCCCACCCACTTTAAACAAAAAAAGCAAATGAATTCAGCAGGGACAGCAGCACTGGAAGCAACAAAGGGCCATTTTCTCAGCACCATTGACAAAGCAGAAGGAGCAGCAGCAGCCAGCGGCGGGGACGATGGCTCTGGCAGGGACACAGTGATGGCAGCACACGGGAAGGACCCTCCTGGACGACTACCACTGCCTTGCACCTTCTCCTACTGCTAAAGGAGAGTTAACTCTCAGACAAGTCCCAGGATTTGCTCCTCTGGGCTATGCTTGTAAGGAAATTTCTGTCCTTCCTACGAGGAACACGTACCGGCCAGTGAATCCCTTCCCCACGACCAGCCCAAGCGAGCAGCGCCGCGGGCACCGGGCAGCCCCGGGCATCGCGCCGGGGCTCTGGGCCTGCCTGTTGTACCGAAGTGCAGTTGTCAGGGGTGCTGTCAGCACCTCAGCACAGCCTGTTGTTATTAATAAATCAGAACAACCGCTGGCTGCTCTGCAGTGCCCGCAGGAGTTAATGAGTAAACACTTGAGCAGCGTCCTGGAACCGGCCAGATCTATTATCACCGCGCCGAAAGCCCTGCGCAAGGAACAGCAGTGACCCTTTCTGTCTCTTACTGGACTTCAAAGTCAAAGGGTGTTTGGGAACAAAGAACGGCTGAGGTCTCCAGGAAGCAGGAGATGTCACACCCCTGCCAAGGTGGTCCAGCAGCACTCCGAGGAGAGCCTCAGCCACCAGTTACTGCCCAAACCCCGCAGGATGCTGTTAAAAACCGTCAGACATCTACAGTCCTCTCCCGCAGAGCTGGAGTGACTCCAGCAGGCCCCTGGGTCTCACAGCCCAGGTTTGACGTCCCACAGCTGGACACGTCTGGCCAGCAGAAACCAAGCCCTCCCCCTGGACACCCAGGGGAGGCCAGCCCCAAGGGTCCCTGCTGACACCGGCACCAAAGCTGCTGCACGGGGACAAAGTCTGTTATTGAGACAACCAACTTCTCCTGGAGACGGTACACAGGTGACGGGCTGAGATACCGCCAGGGTTTAACAAACCTCTTCGGAATTTGGTCTTTGTAATGAAAGATGGGCACAAGGATGCTTTTAATTGGGATAGTAGGTCTTGACAGGCTCGCGTAGACATGGAAATGATACATCTGAGCCAGAGTGGGGCTGATAGTTAAGAGGCAGGTGAACACTCCCCGCAAAATGCAAAGCCGAGTGTTTTCTTTGGGTCTTTCCTGACATCGTTGCGCCATGTAAACACAGTCTGTATAATCTGTGTTAAGGCACTGAGGGTACAGCTACCAACTCTTCACATGCCGCAGCATCATGACCTCTCCTCACGGCTGTTACTTTGGCTGGGCTCTGCTGTGCCTCTGCCTTCCGGGCACAAATTAAGCAAATTATACCCAGAATTACAGCAGCACAAAGTTTGTTTTCAGAGGTACCCAGACAAGACCCAGGCTGCAGTTTGGCAGGTACGTTCTGTTTCTGTCCTTGTTTCCTCCCATCCGTCTCCCAGACACCCCTGAATGCCATTAACGGGTGTTAACGGGCAGGGGCAGCCCGTGGCTGGCAGGGAGGGGAGCGCCCAGCGCTGCAGCCCCCGCGTCAGCTGTGCAGGGGCTGCAGGAGCTCAGCTGTGGTGGCTCGCCCAGCTCAGCCCCCTACAAAAGGGAGGCTCACCTCCCAGTCAGGCTCCTGCCCTGCTGCAGACTGGGGCTGTTTGGGCTGCTCCTCCCTCAGGGGGTGGTGGGGATGCCATGGGCTGGTTGCTGGAAACTCTGCTGCCCAGAGGTGGGCTGGAGCAAAGGTAAGTCTCTTCCCTTGAGCCTATGGGTTGTGGGTTCCCTCAGAGCAGGAGGGGTTTGCTGCCTGGCACAGAGGCCAGGGCTGGGGAGCCATTATCTGGGGGACTGTAACCGCAGGGCTGCTCCCGGGCCCCCCCTGCAAACAAACCTGGGGCTGCCGGTGGGACCTGGCAGCAGGAGAGGCTCCCACCCAGCTGCACTCCTGGGGCTGTGGACTTTCAAGTGCAAATGATTGAGTTTACAGGCAGCCAGAGCACAGTATAAATGAAAGAGGAGAGGAAGATAAAAGATGAAGCTCTGGGTAAAGGGGTTGGCTCTCTGCAGGCAGCTCTTGCACGGTTTAATGGTGTGTTTTCATTGCTCCTCTCCTCTTTACCCTCTGCTGATCCCAGCACTATGTGACTTACTGCTCTGTCTTACTGCACATCGCTTGCAGAACGTAGATACACGGCTACTGCAGTCTCACGGGTAACCTCATCTTGGTTATCAAAGGAGACAGGAGGAGAGCACTGAGGTCTCTCTCAAAGTGGTTTTGGCCTGAAACAGAACCTTAACTTCTCTGAAAACCTGCCTGGTTTGGAAGCAAAAGCATTCTCCTCCAGCCCTTCGCTTTAGTCCAAACCAGGGAGTGCCGCAGTGGAATGCACCCACCAAGCAGGAGACCAAAGTCTTGGGTAGGCTTCTGAGCAGAAACCTCCCTTCCAACCATGCTTGTTAAGCTCTGATGGGGCGGGGTGATGCTCGTAAACAGGAGTTGTGCCCATGGCCCGGTTGGTATGAAACGGAAACAGAAGAGAGTAAAAACAGCCCCGGGAGGTCTGGGTCATTCCTCTGGGAAGGAACCCCAGGTCCGTGCTGTTCCACGGGGCGAAGAGCTGCTGCTGCCGGGTCCTGTGGGTTGAATCGCTCACCATGGACAAGCCCTGTTCCAAAAGCAGCGGTTGCTGTTTAATCCTGCAAGCAAAATGTGATGTTTTACAGGCTCCATATGTTTGCAGCCTTTAGAAATGAAGGTGTTTATCCCCGCGGGCGGTGCGCTCCTGGGCTGGGACCTTACGCAAGAGCAGACGCATGACTCTGCTTGGTGCCACCCAGAGTCAACCCTGCTGCTGACGGATGGATCCTGCTCCTGCAGGGCAGCACGGCCACCTCTCGGCTCCATGGAGCTTTTCCCACCATCTGGGAGTGTTCTCAAAGCAAGCTGCTCTTTCTGCCTCCTGTTTTGGCCAGGGTGGCCCCCACCCTGGGCACAAGCAGGGAGCTGGGGAGGAGGGAGCAGGATGGCATGCATGGGTGCGTGCACCCGGGCTGTAAGTGCAGAGCAGCCTCCTTGCTCTCTGGCCACACGTCAGCCCGGACGTACCTTCCCAAGGCACGTGGACCTGGTTGCAGAGGGGGATCTCAGCTCTGGCCGTGTTTATTATGACCCATGGGTATTGGGATGGGCTCGCACCCAGAGTGCTGGGTGCAGGGCACTGTCTGTGCCCTGCTCCGCTCTCGGTGAAGAAACAACCTTAATCCTGCCTAATGCCCCCCCTAAGCGGCTGGCGATGCCCCAGTCATGTGGCAGAGCTGTATCCCCAGCCGTGCAGGGGTTAGAGCCATCCCCATGCCTGGCCGAGGGCACTGAGCTGGGGTTATCCCCACAGCGGGCAGCCACGCAGCAGCTCACCAGTCCCACCCAGTCGCTGCTGACCCGGCTCCAGGCTCCAAACGAGGCGCTGGGCTCAGGCTGGGGCAGTTAATCACCCTCCTTCACCCTTTTGGAGCAACTTCCTGAATTTTCAGTCAGACCTTAGTCCACAGGCTCTAGTTCCCTCTCTGATGTACAGGTTTGTGTTACTGCTGGCCAGCCCAAAACTAATTTAGTTAATTGCTTAACTACAAACAAGCATTTTGCTGCTTTCATGAAGTGTAGCTAGTCAGACACCATTTTCTCGCATTCCTGGGATTCTTTACGTGGGTCAGTGCTATTCCCTCCCCTCATGAACACCTTTACTATGTGGGGGTTGTGAAATGATGCAGCTTTTCCGGAGGGATGCCTTCTCCCTGCCATGCAAACCCAAACCGCTGCTGATGCCTGTTTGAAGCCTGGGTCTGGGTTTTGTCAGTATGAGCCTGTTTAGTAATCACAACGCTGTCGCAAAGCTGATTGTGCTGCAAGGTCGGTGATGAAAATGATGGAGTGCAACTTTATCTTAATGCCGCAAGCAGTTAATTAACATGAGTAAATTTAGTGCAATTGCCACCACGGGTCAGCCCCTCTTGCTAAAGAAAGCCAACACTGGATTGGAAATCAGATTGCCTGTTAGGAACAAGCTTTATTAGCAGAGGCTCTCTCTAGACGAAAGCCAGGATGGCATGAAAAATTTTGTTTTGGTGAAGGCAATAAAAGGATCCTTTCAAGCTGAGCTGTCAGTGCAGCTTTTCAGCTAACGGGGCTGCTGTGGGAGATGTCCCCATGGACCCAGGAGATGGTGCAGCTCGGGAGGGATCCACTGGAGCAGCGGCTGGTCCTGTGTCACCCACCCCAGCCTGGCAGTGCCGCGGAAGACTTTGCATCTGCTTCTTGTACTGGAAGCACTTTCACAACAGCCCGTCTCGTGCAGTCCTGGGTTGCGGGAGGCACAAGACTCCGGATCAGACACTGCAATGCCTGGCTGCTCTCCGGGTCACTCACGCTCCTCCAGTCAAGACATACTGGAGGTTAAAACTCGTTATTTAGATTTGCCTGCAAGGTAACTCCCTTCTACACCATCATTTTCTGACCCTATACAAGTTTATTATAGAAATAAACCCCCGTTGTCATAAAAGGTACACAGCACAAACATGGACAGCATCAGCCGGGGCTGAAGGATGCGAGGAGAGTTTGAACGGGAATGGGGCGGCGTTGTTTCAGACTCGCATCTCTGGGCAGCACTTCTGGTTCTGCCAGCAACAGAGTCTGTCGCTGCTTAACTGTCCCTTCACGATGAACGCGAGTGTTTGTGTGGCTCAAGTGCTGTATCCAGGTTGTCGGGGCTGGATGTGAGCCTCGCAGAGGAGGCGGTGGCACATCTGGGCAGCTGTCTGGCCTCTTGCTGTATGAGGAGCACCCGCGCATGGGGGAGCGTGGCTGGGTCCCCTTGGTCCGACAGTTTTGCATGTGGCAGTGGTGACTCTTGGGAGGCAGCTGCGCGGGGCAGGTGAGCGCTCAGGTCTCAAAGGCGTTGATAAAGATAAAAACCCATAAAATCCTAAAGGAGCAGCAGAGTGCTGCAGTTCTTCCCAGAGAGGCTTTATCCACGGGCAACCTCTTTTAAAATAAGCCAAATCCCCAGTTCCGTGGCTTCCCTGTTGCGATGAATCCCCAAACGCACTGAAGACCCTGTAGGAGGACGTACCCCATCCGTGTGCTGAGTGAGGCTTTATATAAATAGCTCATATACACTCGCTATATACAAAATATTATGTACACATGGTGTTACTTTATTTGGTGTGAAGCTCTGAGTACCTCTCTGGTGCCTCTCCCCAGCTGCTGGGGCAGGAGGTCACCGCAGAAGACGTTCATGGTTGCGCAGGCAGTGAAGGCACCTGGATCTGGGGGGAAAAGCCCCCTTTGGAGCAGCCCTGCTGCCTGCGGAGCTATTCCTTCAGCAGACCGAGCTTCTTCAGTGCCTCTCGCCGGTTCTCATCGGTCGCGCCCTTGGGGGAAATCTTCACGCTGACGCAGGAGCGGGGTGGCCTGGGGAAGCTCTGCAGCGGGTGGGATCGCTGCTTGCTGCTCTTCTCCTGCTCCACCTGCCCGGGCTCCTTCAGATCAGCAAAGTCCTTCCCTGCCCCGAGGGATGCTGGCCTGGGGCGGTTGCTCCTGAGGAAGCTCGGGGCGAGCCGCTCGATGAAGGACATCTTGCCCAAGGAGCTGCTGGTCTTGACGTTCTGCTCCTTGGTGCTGGCCATGTAGCTGCTCAGCCCCACGCCGGAGCGCTCCAGGGTGTTGGATTTGAAGGTCATCTGCCGGGCACCCGGTACCAACCTCTCCGCTGCCCCACTGTGTGCTTCAGGCTCCCCAGGGATGGGGAATGCCATCTCCCTTGGTTGGGAATCCGTGGTAGGTTGAAGGTGGGTGCTGGGCGCCCTCCTGTCCTGTGACAGTCCAAGCTTCTCCAGTGCCTCCTGTCGGGCTTTCTCCCTATCCTTGGGGTCGAGGTGCCCCAAATTCGCCTTTTCAGCAGCAGCATCGCTGGCCGAGCCAGGCTGAGAACCAGCCAAGGATGGAGGTGGTGCTTTTACCTTCTGGCTGGGCTCTGTGGTGAGCGGCACTGGGCTGTTTTTGCTGGATTTCAGGATAATATTTGGTGGCAATTTTCGTGGTTTGGGGGCAGTTGGAGGCCCACGCTTGGCATCAGGGTCCTGAGGGGCCCCTTCTAATGTGGATTTTTCTGGCTGGCCCCATGAAGTCCAAGTCTTGGTCTCCTTGATCGCTTCCCTCTTGGCATCTGAGCGATTGCTGCGTGACCACTCGTGGCTCACCATGTCATCCTGGAAGGGATCTGGAGGTTGGATAATCAAAGATCCCAGGGACTTCATCTGGCTTCTTGTGTTGGCTTGGTCAAGCCTGTCCTCCTTGGCCATCTCCTGTGAAGATTTATCCACTGGCACTGGGTCGTCCAGTGTGCAGACAGTGGCTTTGCTGTCAGATGCTCCATTTGCTACAGTGATGCTCCTGGGAAGACTGTAATAGCCTGGGCTTGGAACAGCTGTGGGAGCTGAACTTGAGAAGGCAGAGATGCTCGGACCCCTCTTCTGCTCAGCTGCACGCTGCTGGCCTCCGCTCAGGGGGGAAGCCCCATCTTCCAAAGCTAAGCAAAGAGAGAGGTGAAGTCACACACCGTTGTGCAGATGGGCACAGGACACGCCTTCCCACTTGCAAAACACGCTTCTTCACGCCTGCTGAGCCAGTGCAGCACCCGGACCATTTACCCCGACCCCATCTAATGCGCTGTCACTGCTAACAAGGTCAGACCCTTTGGGTTTGACAAAGCACATGGGAATGAGGAGCCTCGTTCATCTCCGTAAGCCTGTTTGGAGCATGAGCAGCGATGCTCTGCCCTGCTGCTCTGCTGACCTTGCTAACAGCTGCCGGCGGCTCCTGCACGTGGGAATGGGGAAGATGCAGTTGGTGCCCTTGCTGCCTACAGCCGCCGCTCACCACGGAGCGATGAGAACGAGCTGGCTTCACCTTCCCACGCGCATAAAACTGGGGCAGCGCTCCTCCCCTGCCCGCCAAGGGAACGCAGCCCAGCGAGAAAGTCCCTTTGCAAGCAAGGCCCAGGTCTCCAGCTTACCCCGGGCAGTGGAGTCTGCCTTACGCCAGGTCCCGGGCAGCTTGGAGGGCTCTACATAGTCGGTCTCATCGGTTGAGACCCCGCTGTCTGCTTCTGCATCCAGCGAGCCGATAGTTTCTTCTAAGAACATCAAACACTCCTTCTCTTCCACGGATAAGTAGTCATAGCTGTTATCACTCTGAAAAAAGGAGAAAGGCAGGTAGGAGATGGAGGAGTGCTGCTGTTCACAGCCCTGGCAGTGGAGAGGAGACCTGGGACAGCTCCTGCCCAGGAGACTTGGCCAGTGGCTGTTCAAAAATTGGTACCTACAGCTACAGAAATCCAGACAGCTTCCCCTAAATACATCTATATATGTACTTAAGGCCATGTTTATGTTACCCCAGCAAATCCTGCTTAATTTTTGTTGTGTTTTGAGTACCAGGAGATGTGATTGCTGTGGAAGTGCCAGGTCAGGAGGTGATGTGTGCGATATATCATGGAAAAAACTGCAGTGCAGGAAAGGAGGAGGAACTGTCCCAGTGGAGTTGTTTTGCAGGGAGGCACCTATCCAAACCATGTCCCATGCAACATTGCAACCAGTTTTTCCATCCCTAATGAATTTCAGAGGGTTTGGTTCTGGTTTGCAATACATCAGCTGGAAAACCTGCTCGGGACCGAGCACGGCACTTGCATGTATCAATTACGCTCAAGTCAGACAGGATGTAATTAGTCCATCAATCTTGGAATCAGTGTTTGGAGACAAACAAGCTTTAATGGACAGATAGGGAAAAATTACCCATCTACACCCATGGTCCAAACTCATCTCTGCCCTAACCAGGAAAGGAATCTCCTCTCAGCTGGGAGGAGGACGGCTCACTGTCTCTTCAATGTGAAGTCACCCTTGTTGGAGCCAGTCTGACCCAGTTATCTGGCTGGTCTAACCCCTCGCTGGGGAACTCGCCAGGCTGCTCCTGCCCACTGCCTGCACTATCTGCCCCTGCTTTTTGGGCAATGCAGGAGCTGATGGGCTCCTGATCGCTGCTGGAGGTCTGGGAGTGCTTTGGGGTAGGAATTAATTGGTCCTTGCGCTGCCTGTAGCACGGTGCTGTCTCGGGCCCTGAGGTGCTTCCGAAGCACCGATGGAAAGAATTTTAAAGCAGAGAGCTGACCAAAATCCTTCCGTAGCTGCCAAGAGGGGTGAGTTGAGCCGCAGCCATGCCCAGGCCGGGCGCAATGGGGTTACTTACACACTGCGAGTGGTTGGAGGCTGTGCTGACCATGCTGTCGCAGCTGCCAGAGTTGCAGCCAGCCATCCCCAGCTCCTCCCGAGGCATATCCCAGGCTGCTGCGGCGTCTGGCGTAGGGGCTGAAGCGGAGGAAAGGAGAGGTGTTAAGCTGTGAGACCCTCCCTGCGGTGATGTGAGCACGCAGGGTCAGCCGAGCAAGGAGAGGTGGCTGTGAGGCTGCTGGATGGAGGCAAATGTGCTTGACCTTAGGCTGCTCTCTCCAGGCAAGGGGCAGCTGGGCTTCTATAAAGCATCCTTGGAACAGAAGCTTTCCCCCAAGAGAAATGGAAATAGAGAAAGCTCTGGACTGCTCATCTACAGCCATCTCACGCTGGTGGTTATTGAATCATCTCGGAGGCAGTTCCTGAGCGGAGGAGGAGGAGGAGGAGGCTCTAAGCCCAGCTCAGCCTTGGAGCTCAGCAGCAGCGATCCCGTCCAGTGCAAGCCCCAGCCCAGCTCTGACGCGCAGAGCCTCTTCCCTCCACCACACCCACCGCTGCCAGCTGCGCAGCTCAAGTGCTCTCAGCTTCTCAACGCGCTGACCCGAAATGCTGCTGTTTAGTCACAGCCTTGTTCTGCCAGGAGCTTCCCCTGCCAGCCTTCCACCCAGGTGTGGTGGCTGCGGGAGGTGCCCCTGGACCTTCGGGGCACGCCTGGGTGTGTTTGGGCACACGCCTGGCATTGCTGGCAGGAGCGGGGCAGTGTGGGGGCTGTGTGGGGCTGCAGCCATGGGCCGTGTCTCCACCCCGGGAGGGTTGCAAGCAGCACCCCCATGACCCGCTCTGCTCGTGGCAACGTACCCCTGCTGCTCTTCAGGTCACAGCCCGTGCCCCCAACACCGGTGGGACCCAAACGTGGTAGCGACTGGCTGACAAACCACCTGCCACAGGCGTTCCCAACAGCGAGACCTTCCCGGGCAGCAGAGGGGCCAGTTATGCTCACGGGGTGCGTGGCCAGGAGAGCTCTGCTGCCTGCGGGGAGAGGCTGAGCAGCCTACAAAAGGCGTAATTACTTATGGATATAGAGCATTCACCTTCCAAAGTTTACTGGCACCACCAATTACATGTTTTCTTTGCGCGCACCGCCCATTCTTCAGGAGAGGAGAGCTGGGCTAACGAGAGCGGCAAAACAAACACCCCCTCCAACGCACACGGACCCACAGAAGAGGATTTGCTCGTCGGCAGACAGAGGAGCTCTTTGTGCTGTAACCTGGCCGTGGCACGGGAACACACTGCTGCCTTTTTTTCTCCTAGCAGGATCAGGGAATTAGATCTGGAGATAAGTGAGCCGAACTGGCTGCTTGTTCAGAGCGTTAGACCCTGAAAGAATTCCTTTGTAATTGGAATATGCCGCAAAAATCAGATTTCAACACCCACGCCCTGACAGATCCAGCCCTTCCACGCAGGAGGAGTTTAATATTTCAGTCCCGGCTTTGCATTATTTACTGCCTAAATTACATCTGAGCAAGAGGTAGGTTTGGAGCAGCAATACCCTTGGTTCTTTGAATTTGGAGAACTTTATAGCCAGAGCTTTTAGCTGTTGGGCAGCAGAGACACCATCTGAGTTTGGGGGGTTTTAGGCTTCTGCAAGCTGCATGGTTTCACTGTGCACCCAAATATTTGCAAGGTGCAATATGAATCTAAGTCCAAGCAGCAGGAGAAGACAGCCTGCTTGAAGGGGACTGCTGCAGAGCTCTCCACTGCCTCCCACCCTGCTGCACAATTTTGAGAGAGCAAACCACTCCGAAGGAAGTGAAAGTCTTGCTCAAACTGGAGCTGGAGCCGCTGCTCGGAGCCAGTGTCCGCTGTGCAGGGCAGACCCTGGGTGGGAGAGCAGCAGCATGGCCCAGCTCTACTGGGGAGGTCTCGACAGCGCTGATTTCTCCACGAGGATGCTCACTGCGGGAAGCCCAGGGCTCTCGTTTGAACAGCGGTTGTAGAAACAAAGCCGCTGCTAAGGCTTTGGCACCTGCCGAGCCCCAGGTCACGGGGAGGCAAAGTTCAGCCCGGAGCTTGTCGGATGCTGGAGAGGATCCATGCAGAAACAAGAAGTTCATTTTCCTGCCCACTGGTTCTCTGATGCGATTATGGCTCTAACGCGTTCATCCGAGGGAAAGGGGTAAAATCAGTGACGAAAACCCCCGGGTTCATGACTCAGAAGGATACTGCGGGTCCTTCCTTCTGCTGAGTAACTCGGCAGTTCAGCCGCAAACTAAAAATACGACCGGGCAGTTAAAGTAAAAGCCACCGTTCTTGAAAAGCTGTTTTTTAATGCTATTTATCTTCCCCCACTCAAAATGCTTTTAGAAGGAGCTATTTTATATCTAAAGCAAAAGGCCGGGTCGTGCGGCTTTTGCGACGGCTGCCGTAACCGTCCTTTGCGAAGCTCGCGGAGCCCTCAGACATCGCAGAGGCGCTGGGCGGCAATTACTGCTAATTGCTTTATGCGAAGAGGCTACTTTCCTTCAAGTCCTTACTAACCCAGCCCTCTACCACGGCTCTCCGGCCGTGTGGAAGAATGCCGGTGTTTGCGGCGGTCCAAGGCAGAGCAGCGCGGCCGGACCTGCTCTGCGCACAGCTGCCAGCAAAGGGCTTTCTCCTGGCTGGCTCCAAACACCACACAAAGCACAAGACCCTTTGCAGGTACCGGCCCAGCGGCTCCTGCTCTGCAGTGGGACGGGTCCTACCTCAAATCGAAAGGAGACGATGGTGGCAGCTCTGTAGTTCCTGCTATTTCAACAAGTAAATCAAGTGCACGTAGCTGTTTCCCCGGGCTCTCCGCTGCCCTGAGCACAGCTTTTCCCAGCCTCCCTGCCAGCAGCTGCTGGTCTCCCCAGCTCTTTCCTCCCACCACCACCTTCAGACCACCTCGTCCGTCTTCGCTGGTGCCACCTCCCGTGACAGCTCCACCACACTTCACCCCTCCAAAGTAAAGTACGTCCATAAGCCTGCAGGTCCCCGCAGCCCGTTCAGCAGGAAAAGGACAGAAAGCAAAGGGCAGGAGGCAATATAGATCAGGAATTTTTTGCTGTTTTTACCAGGACGTCCGTCGTTCCACGCTGTACAACTCCTTGTCCTGGCCGTGCCTATCCCAGGACTTCTTTGCTTTGCTGGGCTAACCAAACAGAGCCAGGTTACACATTAACTGGTCTCCCCGGCAGAGATAAGGCTGTGCGGGTGCTCGGCAGGTCGGTGCTGGTGGGTGAGCCCCCGGCCTCTCACTTGCAGCCAGCTGCAGCGGGGCAAGAAAAATTCACCTCGCACCCATGCAAGGCGGCTTTGCTCTGGGCTGGGGTCACAGCACGGCTGAGCCCCTAAAGCACCCTCGTGTTCTGACCCAAAGCAGGCGGGTCCCTGCGTGCCGTGCTCTCTTGCAGCCCTGCCAGAGCAGCTTTGCTCTGAGCCAGGGCGGCGCAGGCAGAGGCGGGCGGCAGCACCAGCACCCCGTGCCCGGGAGGCTGCAGGCAGCTCCGCTTGGTACCACCCAGTTCACTCACTTCCCTGCTTGGCTGGTGTCCTCTGGTGTCCTCGCCACGGGTTTCGCCGGAGACTCCTTAATCCGACATCCTGTTCTGCCGCATAGCTCCTTGCTGACACTCGCGGGAGCCCAACGCTCAGCCCCGACCAAGCGCCTTTGCACACCGTAATTAAACCCTTTGCTGAGTGTTTGCTCCATGTGCTGCTGAAGGCACCTCCCCACAACAGGTTTATTCTCTCAGGTGGTTTTGTGCATGAGGTCCCTCAGCTCAGGGTAAGACCCCGTTCCTCCTTGGCTCTGAACACAGAGGTTGCTAGAACAGGTATGGACTTGTGTTTCACCAAAGCTTTCCCAGAGACCAGCAGCTGGCCTCCTGCTGCTGTGCGCTGGAAGGAGAGTCTTGTGAAGACGGGTCAAAACCATTTTAGAAGGGAGGCTGCACCACTAACAGTGGTATTTACATGCTAGAGGAGGGGGTGCCCAGGTTGTGCGCAGCTCTGGGGCTTGTTCTGCATGTGCTGGCCAGCAGCAGCTCCCCTTCACCCCTCCTGGCGTCGTTCCGTGCAGGCGTTGAACTCCTCTGCAGGTTCTTTCCCCGTCTCTAACAGTGGAAACTGTTTTGCCAGGCAGCTTGAGGTCGAGTCCTGGAGCCTGCGTAAAGGTAAAGCCCCCGAAACACCCATCGCATCCACCTCAGCCACCCTCCTCACATCCACACCTTCGCCAAAACTGCTGCTGGGGCGTTTCCTTCAGCAGCAGCCCCACTGCGAGGATGAGGGGACCACCTCTGTGGCCTCTCTCTGGGGGGAAGGTAAAGAAGAGCCCGATAACTCCATCCGTAGCACCCTGTGCAGCCCTGGGTGACACTGCCCCCAGCACCCCATCTGCCCAGGTGGTGCTGCAGGAGCAGCTCAAAGAACTGCAGGGGCTCCTTGTTACACCATCTTCGGGCTCTCCTAGTAAAATCACAGCTTTTCTCTCTGAAAACGCTTGGGCCGTTGCTTCTCCTGACCAGCATAGACTTGTATCTGCTCTGCAAGGTGCTCCTCGCTGAGTAACTACAAATACCCAAGCAGAAACCCTGAAGCAAACTTCCAGAACAGAAACAGCCACCAGATTCATTCAAGTTTTCACGCTTCAATGATTTATTTTTTTTTTTAGCAAAAGGCCGTGTTGCAGCATGTGTTCCCTGTTACAGAACAGGGAAGTGGAAACATCAGTTATTTAAAGCCGTGGCAGGATGGAGAGAAAGCAGATGAGCGTTGCTGAGCCCCAGCTGGGCACTGTTACGAAAGGGAACATGTGCCTTGAGGGGCAAATCAAGAGCCCGGTGGCTCCTGGGAGCCCCCGCCAGCCCCGCTCTGCCACAGCAGCCTGCAGCGGAGGTAAGGGATGCGAATGCGGAACGTTCGGAGCGTTGCGCCAGCCGCTGCCACAGCGTTGCGCCAGCCAGAGGTTGCAGAGCTGAGGGCAGGGATGGTGCGAGCGCTTTGGGCAGTGTTCTCTGGGGTCGTGAGCAAGTTAGACAGTCAGAGTCACGCTGGTTTGGTTGAGCTGCGCTTAGTTCTGAGCCTGCTTTAAGGGAGGGAGCTCTGGGTTTGACTTCAGAGCTATTTGCTTAGTGCACACACAAACACAGTGAATGAGGAACCACCCTGGGACAGGGCGAGTGTGTCCTGGGAGCACGACCAGAACCGGCGCTGTGAAATGAGCAGAGCTGCCCGCAGGGCTCTGCCTTGGTCAGGGAAACGCCGTCATGCAGTAAGAGAAGCCTTGAGCTGCTCTCAGTCAGATGCCCAGAAAGAACCTGTTCTTTTTCCACGTTCCTCTTCCTCCAACGGATATAAATAGCTACAACCCCAAATAAAGTGTGATTTCATATACAGGGCATGAAGCATATGCAAGTAGTCAAATGATGCCGACAAAACTACAGAAAGCCGTGGAAGGACTTTGGCATGTCAACAGACCCGTCGTGCCTCACCCTGTCCATAAACAAAAGAGCACAAGTGAGTCAGTCCTGACAGCCCCGAAGGAAACGCATCCACGCGGTGTCACCGGTAAGATGCCCGTTCACCTAACGCCGCTGATTCGACTCTGCAGTTGGACACTTTCCTTCGACCAAATCGTGTGTCCAGTTCGTATGCTGAGAATGATAAAAAATACGGGGTGGTTAATGTGTGTGTGACGCAGCAGTTTAGAGAAATAATTAAATCATAATGTGGCTGAGAACCGAGCAAGGAGCCGCGGTTATTATCCCCTCTTACAGAGAACCGAGGTGCTGTTTCCACAGCCTGGCTCGCGTTCACTGCACATCAGGATTGAGGAGGCAGCTCTCAAGGTGTAACACGGTTCCCCAAGGCTTTAATTAAAATCCACAGACAAGGGCACTGCAGTCTTGGGCAGCCTCAGTTTGTTCCCCCCCTGCTGGACCCAGAGGACCGACAGGGCAGCGTTGATTCCAGCCGACCCGGTGGTTTCACCCTGCCCAGTCGCGAGTGCAGCGGAACCCGACGGCGGTTTGACTGGAGGCGTAGCTTGATCTCAACGGCTGCAGACGTTTAATTTGTACGATAAGGAGCTGTAATTTTCCAAATAGCAAGCCGAAAACTTTCTGCTCCTCTTATTAGAGAGCTCCTTGCCAGGGAGAGGGGTGCAGGCTGCCCGCGGGGGGTTCACGCGGGGCAGCGAGCTCTGCCCAGCGCAGGCACTCCAGCGGTTGCGTCGTTCCCATTTCTCCACGACTCCTTCACACGTGGGGTTCGGTGTTTCAGGCCATCAGCTTTTTCTTCATCCGTGTCTGTCCTCGCCTCCTGCTTCCTCAAAAGTCGAGAAGGGCAAATAGACCCGGCTGCTCAGGTCGGAACGGTGTGAAGACGAGCGCCGTGTACCTGCGGGGGTTGTGCCCCAGGGCAGCTCACGGCTGCAGCACTGCCGTATTCTGGACAGGGCTCTAGAAAAGTGGGACGGGTACAGGAGACGGTGTCCCCAAACTGTCACACGCGGCCTCTGCTGTGACTGCGCGTGAGAAGGTGCAGCTTTAAGATGCCGATTCTGTACCACGTACCGTGGACAAGATGTTCCTTTTCTCGAGCCTCTCCCCAGGAATTGCTCTTTTTACTTGAGTTTATCCAGAACTAAGGACTTAAGTTTGTCCTTCAGAAACTTCAGAATATTTACTCCCGAGATGGGTCTTTCGGGGAATTGCAGCCCTGAAGTAGATCCCTGTGCTGCTGAACCCAACTCTGTCTGCTTGGACTCAACGATCTTAAAGGTCTTTTCGAGCCCAAATGGATCTACTAAATGATTTATGTATTTAAATGCATTAAAGACTCTGGAGGTGAAACTCTCTTTACACTTGTTCCTCTTCATGCCTGACTAATTCCCCAGAGGAAATATTTTACTGTTATAAAAAATTTATTGTTGAACAAGTTGAAAGTGAAGAAGCTTCACCCTGAACAGGCTGTGGGGCCACATCCCTCTCGCCGTGACTGTCACTTAGGGTCAAGGAGAAAAGGGAGTGAGGCAGAGGGCAAGGGGATGCAAAATGCTCACGATGCCTCCCTGTGAAGAGCTAGAAAACGCGTGGGGGACCAACAGCAAACGGAGCACAGACCTGGAATTCCAGCACTGAGGCACAGACTCCCCTAAACACAGGGGTGTGCATTGGCCACCTTTATTATCAGCCACCTTTCCTGGAGCATCGGCCGTTGTTGCAGCCCGGGGCACGTGTTTAAGGAAATTCGTTAGAGCAGTGGATGTGCTCTGCTGCTCCCCAACCCAGGGCCCTGCCTCACTGCGCCCATCGGGAACCAGGACCTGTAGAAACGTTTGCTGAGGCTGCTGCTCTGCCGCGGTGGGAACGGGTGCTGCCTGCACCAGCGAAAGGCCTCGCTCGACGTGAGAACTCAGGCAGATTTAAAGCGCCGTCAGAACCGCGAGCTGTGGATCTCGTCACCCAACAGAACACCTCTGTGAGAGGCTGCGTGATCAGAGTGCGTCAGGAAGGAATTTAGTGCTGGTGAAACGGCCAGACTGCCACCAGGGAATCAGAACTCTTTATTTAACTGGTTACAGATGGCTGGTAAAACACTCCCGACAGCCTGGCTTTTCATCAGCACACCTCCGAGGCACCAATCCCGCTTTCCAGGGCCTGTCTAGTTACTGACCTCTGTGCTGAAGTATTCAGCGAGGAATTTAATGCTTGAGTTCGTATGGGGATAGGAGCAATGGTGAGGACATAACCTGTGTCCTACAGGCTGTCTGGATTGGCTGGGCAGGTGACACTTTCCTGCCAGTGCCTGAGCTTACGTCCCACACCACCTCTGCTCTAACGTACTGGTCTCAGGATGCCCCTTTTGTGATATTTCTGTAATGGTATCATTAAGCACAGACAAATGCTGGTAAAAAGATACTAAAAAAAGAAAAATTCACCTTAACATTTGCCACATTTAAAAAGAAAGGGAGTTGTACTTCAGACATCTCCATCTCTCACATTTTAAATACTGCAGATGTTTAGAGAGCTGAGGAGAATCATGTCAGGTTTTCCGACTCACAGGCAGTTCCTCGGGTCACTCGTTCTTTGGAAGAGCTCGTCAGCCTGTGACAGCATCAGCTTGTTCAATGATGAATTACAGGGTGATGTTTTTTAACCAAAGAGATTTTATTTTCTAGGCAACAAAAGAAAACACCAAGCAGTGCTATTGACACAGCTCCCTCAAACGAACCGATTCTCTGTTCGCAGATTTCCAACGCAAACATGAGAGCAAAGCTGAACATTCTGGATTAAATAAAGCTAATTTTAAAAATACTGCAAGTGAGAAATACCAAAAAAATAGTTGTTCACACTTTCTGAAAGCCATCCAGGATAGAAAGCTAAAACCTAAGGGTTGCTCCCCAAAGTCAATCCATTTGCAAACACAGCAGACAATAAATATGCATCTTCCACTCCTGTTTCAAAGACACCCACAGACAGTCACCTCGTACCCCTCTTGAGGTAGGTATTGTGTCCATTTTACAGATGGCGAGTGGTGAGGAGCAGCTCCTGGCCCGAGGCGTCTCACCGCTTCAGTGTGA
Source organism: Bucorvus abyssinicus (assembly GCA_009769605.1). Lineage (NCBI taxonomy): Eukaryota > Metazoa > Chordata > Aves > Bucerotiformes > Bucorvidae > Bucorvus > Bucorvus abyssinicus. Next base: position 4,869,334 of record CM020055.1, read on the forward strand.
AAGCTGAGAGCACGACTGAGCATCGACAGTCTCTTGGTCTCGCTCCTAGACAGTATTTCATCTCAAGTAGTCAGAACACAGTGTAATCTCCAAGTTCCTCTGAACTGTCAGGTATTTCTTTAGGTTCATAAGCATCAGCTTCTAGAGGGCTGCTTTTAATCTCTTTGTTTTTTCTTTTTCCTAATGACAGGCTAAAAGCAAAGTGGGGTTTAACACTGGAAGCTGAGTGGCTCTCTATAGGGAACTCTCTATAGGGAACTCCCGGCAGTGCTAATGTGTATTTTAATACTGAATTACAAAGACACCTGGTCCACAGTGCTCTTGGTGATCCTATTCTTCATACTTCATTATTCATGCCTCAATTCAGCAAAGCGCTTATGTAATTATGTTCCTTCCTCAATAAGACCCTCCTGTATTTCAAGGTCCAACTGGGAGCCCCTGCTGAGGACTTCAACGAAACAAAACATGCTTTTTACAGAGCTGAAGGTTTTGCTGCACCAGGAGTTCAGGCGGTGCCTTGAACGAACGGAGGCCTTTAAAACCAGGTCTTAGGTTCCCCTTGGCAAGTGGGTTTATTTCTGCCTCCATCCGAAGATGCACGTTCTTGCTCCCCGTTTGTGAAAGGGCAAGGAAGGTAACTCAGAATAGTAACAGAAGAACAGCAGGCTAAGAATATCTTAAAATTCAATAAAACAAGTATGTGTTGCAAGTAATTCAAAGAAAAAAAAAATCCCCTTCAGTAATATGCACCTTTACAGCACCTTTTAAAAGACCTCAAAAGCACTTACTGTTAAGCCTCACAACCCCGCTGTGAGGTAAGATACATTAAACCAGTTTCAGCTTCCCTGATTCTGAACAGTACAAGAAGTAGGGCAGCTTACACAGCTTATTTTGTTTCGAAAATTAAACTGCACCCTTCATTATCAGAATTAAAGTCTTGCTACCGAACAGTCAGCGGTGACAAATCAAACACGTTAAGGCAGAATGCAGATGAGGAACCTTCAAGCCTCCCTTCCAAGTGAGCACTCTGTCCTTCTTTAAAAAGGGCAACACTTTTCACTGGCAGAGAGTGAGAACTGTACCTTAAAGTGCTCATTGACAGTATTTGGACTCTGGTACAGCTCAGTAGCACTGCGGCCATGAGACTGGCTCTACCCAGGGAAAGTCCATGTAAGTGTATCGAACAGATGCAGATTAAGTCTCTTCCCTAACTACTCTATTTCCCTCTTGCCAGAATTTCAGATACTATTATGAAGAAGAATCCAAAGTGTTTCAAGAAACATTCCTATGTTCTGATGCTGTGTAAACACCCGGGGGTTGATAGTTATTTTTCAAGCAACTAAAAACTACCTATGGAGGATTAGTAAGTTTATTTGACACTTAACCACCTACTTGTTAATTTAAAGGCTATCTTAAAGCTTAGAGGCCATTTCTTTCTCTAAAGCCATGACTTCACACAAACCATACAGTCCACTTCTGATGGTGACAGCGGATAGGGCAGCTTTGCAGACACTCTTTCCATTCAAAACTGCACCAAATGAGCAGTTTCCCCTGCAAGAACTGCTGCTGCATGCAGAGATCACGCCCACAAGATTATTTCAGAAATCAGATTTTAGCTGCCAGCGTGTATCACCTGCCCAAGTCCTATGGATCAGCATGTGAGAAGATACCTACTTCAAATCCGCTAGAGAAGTCACTAACTACCACCACCCCGCGCATCGTGGCCATCATTAAGTTAATACGCTTTTCAAGCTTTGTGAACGGAACTTCATGATTACATAGAGCTTATCTGGAAATCCAGAATTTTATTCTGGACTGGTGAGGTAGTCGATGTAACCATCCTCATGCAGATGTCACACTTCTCCGAAGTTGGTGTGGCCAGTCTCTTTGGCGTGTTCTCTGGCCTCCACTTGCCCAGTCAGTCCCTTCTGGCACACCATACACCTCAGCGTGAAGTGATTCACGTCGGTAAACTGCCTCTTCCGCCTGGCTTCATCCGCCAGCTCCAGCGCTTGTGCAAGAACAACATCATCGGTCGTGGAGAAAATGGTCTGGGCAGGAACGTCCGAGTCGAGGATTTTACGCTCAAGTGGATCGTAATGAATCCCATCATAAATGAGAAGGACCCGCTTAGTGTAACCGGCATCTTCCCCGAAACGGTCGATTCTGACGGTCTGTGTGTCCACCACACAGATTTCACACTGGTAAAATTTGGATAAAATGGACACTTCGATGGCTCCTCCCCAAGTCTCTTCTCTTCTGATCCAGTCACAATACTCCCTGTTCGTTTTCCCAAGAACCGCCTCACAGTAAGATTCAGGATCACTTGCTACTATCTGGGCTATGAGGCTGCGCATCTCTGGAGCGCAAGCCGGGTCGTAAATGCCTCCCTCTACCACATAGTACACGCTGGTGAAGAGACAGGAGTTATCTGCTGGCACAACCCTCCTCACGAGCACAGGCACGGCTTCCCTAACCGAGTTAGACATCGTTCTTTTCGCAACTACGGGCGAGTCAGTCTTGGGTTTGGACGTATCCTCTTCCACTATTAGAGTATCGCCTGTCAAACACAGAAGGAGGAAGAACTGAGAAGAACATACAGATGGGATTTAAAGATGCTATTGCTTCTAAGATAGAAGAACGTGGCTGCATTGTTCTTATTAAGGATCGCACCCGTTTCCCCCGACAGCACAGTATCCTGACAGAAAACAGCCTCAGCCAGAACAGCCGGTAGCACCAAACTCACTGACCGAGCATACGTGCTGGCTCCAGCGCACTCACCTGGCGTGTCCTCAGTCCCTGGCCCCGCCAGCCCCACGGGAGCCCCGCACTTTTGCCTCCAGACCCCCAGGACGCGGGCAAAATCACCACCGGCGCTACCAGCGAGCAGGAAGCACTTCCTACCCCGGGTGTTGACAGGTACCCCCGGGAGGAGGAACCGGCCCGACCGCCGGATGATGAGGGGCGTGCTGGGCCGCAGCCTCTTTAATTAAGGTAATTGAAGCCGGCGGGGCAGCAGAGACCATAAAGCGCCGGCGCTGGTGTCCGCCCCCCACGGCGCAGGCCCAGGGCGCCCGCCCGACCCTCACCCGAGTGGATCCCGAGGTCGCCGAGCCGCCTCTCGCCGTCGCTGAGGTCCAGGCTCCGCGGCGGGAAACCGAGAAGGAGGCGCTGGGCCGGGGCGGGAACGCCGGTGAGGGCGGCCAGGGCGGCCTGCATGTCGCGGAGGCGGGAGTGGGCCGTGAGGCCGGGCAGCGGGTGGGTGCCGCTCCGGGCCTTGCAGCGCAGCCGCAGCATCCTCGGCGGGGCCGCCGCCGCCGACCGGCCGCCGCTTCCGCTCCCGCTCCCATCTACTCTCGCGAGACTTCCCGCCGCGCTCCATCACTGGCCGAGTTGCAGCCAATCAGAGCGCCGCCGGCCCGCGGCTGTCGCCGGGGGCGGGGCGACGGGAGCGCGCTCGCACGCATGACGTAGCGCCGCTCGGCGGCGGCGCGATTTGCATATGATTTGCGTACGATTTTCATGTGGCGGGGAGGTGCGGAGTCATGTCGGCGGTGCCCCGGCACGGCGGGACCCCGCGGGGCAGGGCCGGGGCCCTGCGCGGCGGCGAGAAGAAATGCTGTGAGTAACCGCGGGGCGGGGAGGGGGGAAAACCCGGGCGTTTCATTTATTTAAGAGAAAAAGGAAAATCTGTAACTGGGGGGATACGGCTGCTCGTGCCGCGTAAAAAAGCGCGCGTTTTGCTTAAAACGCGTTTCTGTCCCGTGCTGGTCGCGGTGCCCGGGCCGGGCCCGGCCGCAGCTCCTAGCCCTTCCCGGTGTCCCCGTGCGCGGGTGCCCGGCGCTGCGCGCCCCCCGCCCCTCCCGCGTTCTCGCTCCCGGGTGCTGTGACCAGCCCCGTGCCGTGCCGCTCCCCCCGCGTCCTGCCGCTCCCGAGCTCGCTCGGGCCGTTGCCGGGGGGAACGTGACCGTTCTGCTCAAACCCTCCTTCCGACGCCCTTGGCGGCTCCCGCCCCCTCGGTAAGCGCTTGGAGCGCTCCAGCCGCAGCACGAGCCCCATTAGGCCGTTCCGAGCCGCCTCATTAGCCAGCGCCTGGGAGACCGCGGCGGGGCCGGCCGCGCTCGCGGCGGTCGCTCGGCTGCGGGGACGCACCGGAGCGCGTGGAGAGCCCGTCACGGGACGCGCGGCGTCCGTCCGTCCGTCCGTCTGCCTTTGGGTCGGGGCTCGCGCTTTGCTCCCAGCCGCGCTGCGGTGCCGGTGATGCCGCTGGGTTGTTTTTCTTTGCAGCGTGGGCTTCCTACATGACCAACTCCCCGACGCTGATCGTCATGATCGGCCTCCCCGCCCGCGGCAAGACCTACGTGTCCAAGAAGCTCACCCGCTACCTCAACTGGATCGGGGTGCCCACCAAAGGTGCGTACGGGGGCCACCGGCTCGCCCTGGGGTGGGGATGGCTCTGCCCTTCACCGAAAGCGCGGCGAGAGCTGTTTGAGAGGTGCCGTCGGTCTCACGTGCTCGTCTTTTGTGTGTGAAGTGTTCAATTTAGGAGTGTATCGCCGGGAAGCGGTGAAGTCCTACAAGTCCTATGACTTCTTCAGGCACGATAACAAAGAAGCCATGGAAATCCGCAAGTAAGTCCGTGTCGGGGCTGAACCGATCCGTGGTGGCCTGGTTAGTCTCCGGTCTTGGCAGGCTCCATGTTTGAGGAGCACAACATAGCATTTAAAGACCGTGAAACCACCACGGGAGGAGACAGCGCAGCCTGCACAGGGATCGCGCCAGGAGGGCTGTCTCTGGCAGTTTGGTTGTTGGCTTTGGGCTGGCACAAAGAGCAGGGGCTGCGAACGCCCAGCAGTGAAGCTGGTCACAGATACAGGTGCCTTGTGATCTCTGGAGCCTCTGGGCTAATGGAAAGGTGCAGGGCTGGGTGCTCCATGGGCAGAGAGAGAAGGTATTTAAATCTCTCCGCGGTGGTTCAGAAGCCCTGCCCTCTGCCTGCCTCGCCTCAGCTCTGACAATGCCCATTTCTCTCCTGCAGACAATGTGCCTTGGTGGCTCTGGAAGATGTGAAGGCTTATCTCCTGGAGGAGTGCGGGCAGATAGCTGTAAGGCTTCTGGGGGCTAAACACGGGTTTACGGGTCGTCCAGAGCTGCCCAGGGCTTTCTGGGGACCTGACTGTAATCCCAAGTGATTCGGAGCTGGTTTAAAAGCCTTAGATAAACTTGCTCATTGCTATTTGTTCATTTTCTGGTAGGTGTTTGATGCGACCAATACAACTCGAGAAAGACGGGACCTCATCTTAAATTTTGCTAAAGAAAATGCTTTCAAGGTAATGCTCCTGTATTGAAGTTGGAGTTGGAGTTGCTGCACCGAGGGGCATTGCTGCTCCCTGGGGCAGGAGCCCTCGAGTTTTAACGGAGGGTAGAGTTCTTGACTCGCTGAAATATGCTTTCTCGCCTTCGTTGTAGGTGTTTTTTGTGGAGTCTGTCTGTGATGACCCAGAAGTTATTGCTGCCAATATCCTGGTGCGTGCCGCATGTTCTGGGCTCAGCTGCCAGTGCCTACGGTGGGAGCTCGGGTGCTTGGTGCAAGGTCACCAGCTGCGATAGCTTACGGGAATGCCTGCGAGTGCCTCGCTCTTGCGTTTCACCTTGGAAATAAGTGGCTATGCTTCATGAAAGCTAAAGATGCAGTTAGATATGTGAGAATGTGGGAATCAAATGAAGCTGAGCAGTGTTTGACCTTGACGCGTGGGTTCTTGTCGAGGGAAGGCAGGGACAGCTCACAGCGAGCTGGCTGTGGCTGTTGCCAGGCCAAGCACTACAGCGCCTTCAGAGTCGCCCTTTGTTTCCTCTCCAAGAGCAGATTTTTCCACAGGGCAGCGTTAAACAATGCGGGTGTCTTTCAAAAGGGAAGAATAATGTTATTCAGCGTTGCTTTTGTTCCCCGTTGAGTTTGCTCAGCTCTCACAAAGCGGCACTGTCTGTTCATCAGGAGGTGAAAGTTTCTAGCCCCGACTACCCGGAGAGAAACAGGGAGAACGTGATGGATGATTTCCTGAAGAGGATAGAGTGCTACAAGGTCACTTACCAGCCTCTCGATCCTGACGTGTATGACAAGTAAGCAAAGCCCTGGGTTGCATTTTGTCCTTGCACACGTGTGCTGCTTTGCTTTGTCGCTGCTGTTCTCTGGCTCAGGCTGCTGGAAGGTGTCTGTGGGAGCCTCCGCTCCCCCAGAGCGCGGTAGCTTGTGTGAAGGTGATTTCCTCGCATCCTAAGCGATTTGAAAGGCTTTTTCTCGAGTGTACTGCAGTGTAATGCAGCTCCTTGTTTAAGCAGCAGTTCAGTGTCTCTTCTGTCTGCTGGAGCAACCCAGCAGTAGTGCTGGTGCCTTTACTAGAGGGTAAATAGCTAAATTACACCCGCAGATGCACATGCTTCATTTTTAAAACCAGTCCTGTGGGTGTTCTTATTTTATGTTGACTCCAGAGATCTTTCCTTCATTAAAGTGATCAATGTGGGACAGCGGTTCCTAGTAAACAGAGTCCAAGATTACATCCAGAGTAAAATCGTCTATTACCTAATGAACATTCATGTCCAGCCACGTACCATCTACCTTTGCCGACATGGTGAGAGTGACTATAATCTTGTTGGCAAGATTGGTGGGGATTCTGGTCTGTCGCCGCGTGGGAAGCAGGTATGTGTTTGGCAGCACCCGGGATGCTGTATCTGTAGTGTTGTGTGTCCAGGGCCAGAGCCGGGCTCTGCATCCGACCCCTGTGAGGGGCAGCCCCGCAGCTGGATCTTGCCGTGACAGCCACAGCCCTTGAAATGATGCTTTTAATGGCAGCAGCAGCTCGTGCTCCCTCCTGACCCTCCCTGGCTGTTTTTTCCCAGTTTGCCCAGGCGCTGAAGAAGTTCATCGAAGAGCAGGAAATCGTTGACCTGAAGGTGTGGACGAGCCAGCTGAAAAGGACCATCCAGACGGCCGAGTCCCTGGGGGTCACGTACGAGCAGTGGAAGATTCTCAATGAGATCGATGCTGTGAGTGAAATGCTGACTGAAGCCTTTAGCTCTTCTAGATGGAAAATCATGTTTAAGGACAGATTTGTCACGATAAAATTGACTATTTCCTGTTCACTTATGACCATGTCCGTGTATCCAGCCATCATCATGAGGTTTAGGATGGCTTGGTACAGGGATGACAGTGCCCTTGCTGTGAACACATCCAGAGTCAGAAAATAGCGGTGAACATCCCAGGCGTTTGTCACACCGTCCTGGGTGGATAGAGGTTCCTGCTCTAATTCTTTGAGGCAAAAGAAACTGCAGGGTTGTTGCGGTGGAACTGAACGTTCGTTTTCATCCCTGGCAAACAAGGGTTTTGAAATAAACCCAAAAGCTCATCCTCAAACCACCCTGGGGCGCGGGACACAAATGCCGAGTGTGCGGCTGTGTCATACAATACGGAAAATTTTCATGCCATAAAGGGATTTCTGATCTCAGCCACTTGCTTTTTCTTTTCTTCCTGTTGTTGTACCTCTGAAACGAAGTGGGTGTGAACAAGGTCTCTTCCCTCAGGGGGTCTGTGAAGAAATGACCTACGCAGAGATCGAAGCCAAGTATCCGGAGGAGTTTGCCTTGAGGGATCAAGACAAATACCTTTATCGCTATCCTGGAGGCGAGGTGAAGACCCCTGAGGAACAACACAAAGTTCCAGTATACGTAAAACAAATCCTTGTGTGGAATTGAAAGACTTTTCTTAATTTTAACTTTTTCTGCCCGTATTTGTATGAGAAACCGAAACCTCCAGGATCCCCCTGTTCCCTTTCAGAGGAAGGGTTCACAGGTACCCGTTATGTCGGTGTGCAGATGGTGCCTTTCACACAACTCGCTGGGCCAGTTCCCAAGTCCCTTGATGCTCCCCTTGGACACCAAAGGGCTCGTTTGGCTGGGCCTGAATTTTCCCTGTGAAAAACCATCTTGGAAAGAAAATGACTGTGGGTGGGGTATGGAGTCATGTCTGGGTTTACTTCACAACCTTGTTAAGTGTATAATTTACTATTTTATTTGGTTTTTTTACTGTGCTCCTTAAGAGTTGCCAGTAATTGAATCCTCCTGTAACCTGAGGGTTGCTGACATTAAATTTCACCTTCTCCTGTTTGTTTTTATTTTTATATTTACCGGATCATCCATAACTCCTGCATTTCGATACTTTAACTGATTTTATTTTGACATGTTTTGACGTTTTCCTGAACGAGAAGCTGTGTTAATTGCTACTTCTGCTTTAAGGCTCTGTTTACAAAACCCCTTGAAAAATTCCTGGTTTGTTTTTTCAGTCCTACCAGGACTTGGTCCAGCGCCTGGAGCCGGTAATTATGGAGCTAGAACGGCAAGGCAACGTCCTCGTTATCTCCCACCAGGCGGTTATGAGGTGCCTGTTGGCTTATTTTCTTGACAAGAGCGCAGGTACAAAAATAAATGCCTGATGTAAGGGGCTGGCTTCTCTCGCTGCTTCCTTCGCAAAGCATTTGGGAGGGTGGCTTGTAATTATTGTTTTGATTTTTCACAGCGGAAGAGCTGCTAAAAAAAAGGCAAAAGAAAACATTTCTGAACTACTTTAACCGTACGGAGCTTTGCAGGTTGCTCTTTGCAAGACCTGCAGATGCAGGTGCTGGTGCTTTTCTGCTCAGCTGATGTTTCTGGAGCTGTTTCCACCAGTAGCATCTACATAATCTCTAGGGGATTATTTTTTAATGTATAGAAAAAGTTTTCTGATGCATGAGTAGCCTGGAAGGGTTGGCAGCAGTGCTACACCTGAGAAGTGCTGGTCCCAGGTGTGGCAAACTGGTCTGGAAGCTAGTTCCAGTCTGCTGCGAGGTCCTCTATGAACCTGCAGTGAGTGGTACTTGGAGTTTAATAAAGCTTTAAATAAAGTTAATAAACTTTTAATAAAGCTTTAAATTAAACTCCTGTGGGTCCACGGTGGCTGTTGCTGTGCTGCTTTCCCACCCGTGTGCTGCTGGAGGGGTTTCCTCTTGCTGGTCGTGTGCACTGGAAATCATAGAATCAGACTGGTTTGGGTTGGAAGGGACCTTTAAAGGACCTTTCTGGGCCAGCCCTCTGCAGGCAGCAGGGACATCTGCAACCGGAGCAGGATGCTCAGAGCCCCAAGGGCCAACCTGACCTGGGATGGTGCCAGGGATGGGGCTTCTCCCACCTCTCGGGGCAACCTGGGTCAGGGTCTCACCACCCTCAGCAGAAACAATTTCTCCCTTCTCTCTGGTCTGAATCTCCCTCTTCCAGTTTAACCCATCAGCCCTTGTCCTGTTGCAGCAGGCCCTGCTGAAAAGACTGTCACCATTTGGGGACAGTCCTGTGCCACTGCTGTGGGGCTGGGGAGGGCGGTTGAGGGGGGGCTGTGGCTGTCTGGGTGGGCACGGGGCACGTGTCCAATTGGCGTCCAATATTTGCTATGTGTGAGGTTCCCACCCAGTGCCTGGGGACAGAGGGGTGGCTGGCACAGCCGTGACACCCCCGTAACTCCTGTCTCTGTCCTAGACGAGCTGCCCTACCTGCGCTGCCCCCTCCACACTATCCTCAAGCTCACGCCTGTCGCCTACGGTAAATAACTGCCTCTTCTTTTCCTGGTTTGTGTGTGTGTGTGGCAGCAGCCGGACGTGCTGTAAAAGCTTCTCATAATATTTTTAACACATAAAAAGGTTCTGGAGAGTGGGGAGGGGTTTGAGAACACAGTAGGAGGGCAGATGGGTGGCTGGGGGGTGTTCTGCAGCCTCTCTTTTAAACGAGTGGTAATTGAGGGTTTCTCCCGCTGATGAAGGCGGCTCTTTGTGCCTCACACCTTGGATGTGGCTCTGGGGTGTGGTCAGTTAAAAATGGCTTTTCTGTGTAGATCTCTAGCCCACCTAACGCGGGGCTGCGCTCCTGCAGCGAAGGTCGAAGCCAGAGAGTAGTTAAAGAGTAAAATTCTGTTAGTAGGGTGAACTGTTTATTTATGAGCTGGTTTATTTTTAAAAAATAAATTTATTCCTGCTCACTTCCCATGCTGTTTCCAATGTGGTTTTTTTTTTTTTTTAATTGGTTATCTAATAAATTCCCCTTCCTCATACAAACTTCTCTTTCCTTTTTGGTAAAGGCTGTAAAGTGGAGACCATTACCCTGAATGTGGAAGCAGTGAACACCCACCGTGACAAACCCTCTCTGACCTCAGTAAGTCTGGCTGCACAGCTCTGGCTTTTCCCTTTTCAAAAATAAGTAACGAAGTGGAAACACTCTTAAATACCTGCTGGAAACGGCCAGTGCCTTTCAGTGACCAGGAGGCCTGGGTTCCCAGGGCAGTGGAGATGTTTCTGAGAGCTCTTGTAGGAAGCAGAATGGGCAAATTCGGATCTGAAATTCCAGGTCTTGTTCTGAGTTTTCAATGAAGTATTTGTTGTTGATACCTGTTGGCGTTCATTGCGGTAATTTTGAAAAGACTTGCCAAAAAACGTTAAAAGTGAATTTTTCTCGTTGTCTTGATGATCTTTCTCTTCCTAAACCTGCTGACGGGTCAGGCTGGGCTCTGGGTTGGTTTTCAGGGGCCAGGCTGGCTGCCCCGTGCTGGGGGCTGGGAGGAGTGGAGGTTTTTCCCTTGTCTCTGCAGAGTTCTCGAGTGTTTTACAAGCATTTGGTGCAAGGCAGGACTGGTGTTCCTGCACTTTGTGTATATCAGAACGGGAGGAGGTGGCTCCAACTGACCTCCCTTGCACTGGGAATCTTCTTACCGGAGCAGTGGCAACGCTTCAGACTCTGCCTGGCTTTGGTTATGAAATCCTGCCTCTCCCCTTACTTAAATAACTGTTTGCCACCCACCTTGTTCAGCAAAGCCCGTAACTGCGGGCAAAATCTGTGGAAGGTGCTGCTATTTTAGGTGTTTGCTTCTGCAGAGGGACTGGTCTGTGGGGCGGTGCCGCGGAGCCATCGCCTGTAATTAGCTCCCCCAATTAAAGAGCACAGACCAACTCTGCTGTGCTGGATCACGGGAAACCGAAGCACATTGCATTTGAAGTTCTTTTGGCACTTTCAGGCTTTTAGCTGCCTCTTGTTGTTGTGTTTTATGAAGAGCTCTTGGGATACGGGTACTTTTCTGTCCCAGCGTAGAGTCCCCTGTGTGAGGGACCATAAACAACGGGTGGAGAAACCAGGAACCTGCATCTGAGGCTGGAGGGTTTGTGGAGCTGAATCCAGCTGCCTGCAGAATGCTAAACTGAGGGTGTGCAGCAAGACTTTCATGGCTGGTCCCATGCTGGTGGTCTCCAGTCAGGCATTTATCGCTTTGCCACTCCTGTGCGATGCCTGCTCAGAGAAGTTGAAGGATGTTTCTGTTGTTCTTTGTTTTACTTGAGCAATGTAGCTGCTTTTGGGGAAAAGGAACACAAAGAAGGGAAATTTTTCTATTTGCTTATTTTTTTTTTCTGCCTAAATTGATTGCAGAGAGGGAAAAAAAAAAACCAACCAGAAAATAGAAAACCAAACCAAAACCCAAACAAAGCGACCTAAGCAAAAAAAATCCCCACGGGAAGTAAAACTGCTAGAAAAGCAGAATTCTCAGTGGACTCTGGGCTGGATCCGCCAGCAGAGCGGGTCACTTCCCACCACTGGTGCTCAGCTGGGGAAGGTCCTGCTGGCACAGCCCGATGTGGGGTTCACTGAGCCCTGGCTGCCGGGAGCGTGGGGTGCTGGAGGCGTGTGCTGGTGTGCAATATGCTGGTAAACTGTGGTTTTCATTCCTTGCAATACCCTCCGTCTGGGATCAGAGCAACCTCCCCGCCAGCCAAAGCCCTGTAAGGATGAGAAGAAACAGCTTTACGCCGCGGGCCGGCGCGGACACGGTAAAGCGCCCACGACATTACAGCGTTGGGAGCCAGCCTCTCGACCTGCCGGGGCCCTTCCCACCCCTGGAAGCTCGAGATGAGGCCGACCGGCCGCAGCTGCAGGTCGGTGTCCAGGGGGTAGCTATCCGATGCTCCTGCTCCCCACCATCACCTGCAGCTGTCAGTGGTCCTCTCTGACATACAGACCCTTCCCTTGAATTCTGGCTCTGCTCCCACATGAAAATCATTCTGGACTAGACTCCTTTAAAAAAAAGAAAAGTTGTTGGCTGGGCCCCGCGAGCAGAGACAGCCATTGCTACCAAAGCTGTTTAAAAATCAAATCGTGTTGGGTACTTTAGAGGTTCATGTTTTCCAAGCTGTTCAGTGAGTCCAGCTTCTTGTTCTCCTCCCTGTTAGCAGAGTCGGTAGCCAGAGAGTGAAAGAAGGGGCGATGCAGCATCGTGCTGATGTTTTCGTACTGGATGAAGAACGTGAGGCTCAGGCAGCCCCAAGCTCCCAGGGCTTTGTATTGGGATGGGTTTGGCCCTGGGCAGTTTGGGGGAAGGGACCCTGGTTGCCTGCACGCTTGTTTTGGGGGTGTCTCCAGCTGGGCAGCCCCAGGATGGGGATCCCCACCCTGACTGCTCCCTCTTCACAGCTCTACCCTTGCTAATCGTGATGTTGAAGCACTGACAGCTCTGGGCTGAAGCAGCATTTAGTAAACCCTGGGTTGTGGGGCCGTGCAGGCAGCAGGGAACCGCTCTCCTGGGAGCTGGTGCCTGAATGGAGCCCCTGAGATGAGCAGCGGCGGAGGAGGTGGGAGGGGGGGCTGCAGCACACCGTGTCCGTGCCTCGTATCGGCTACTGCTGCGACACAACCCTGCCCTGAGCTCCCCAACGCCACATCTCTGGGGCAGTTTCACTTCTTTCCTCGATTGCTTTGCTGCTTACACTGTCCTTTTTCCCTCTCCTGACACCGCACTGCCAGCTCTCCTGTGCTGTTTCTTTTCCTCTGCAGCCTCAAGGGGGAAGTGCTCGCCTGTGAGTGCCGCTGAAGCAGCTTGTGGGTGCTGGCTGCTGGCCCAGTAAGTAGGACTTCTCTTGGCTGTCGCTGCATGCTCTGCTCCCTCCTCGCTCTGCCCTAGGCTTTGGACAAAGCCTCTTGCTCCTGGCGCTCTGGTGTCAAAGGGAGAGCCGGGTTTAGTGCCCAAAAGGTAAAGCGGGAGCTGGTTCGGTTTCCAGATGTCAGGGGTTACGAGGATTTGGGTTTGGGGGGGTGCTCGCTCCCCTTGCGCTGCGGCAGGGTGGTCCCCGCAGTGACGGGGCACAGATCTCACTGCCATAGGATGTGGCTCATCGCTTCCAGGCGAGGAGTGTTCAGCTCCTAGCAGGAGCAGTTCCTCCAGGCCTGAGAAACTCCTGCTTGGATATCTTTGGCCGTTTGGAAATGCAGTTTTTTTACTGGAATCGCACTTTGTCCTTGAAGCCAAGCTCTTCCAACGATTTTCTCAATGCGGCTGCCCCGTCTGTCTCCATCTCTGGGGTTTACAGATGTGTTGCGGGACACACAGGTGTGGGTCTGATCCTGGAGTCTCCTAGTCTCTATTCTGTGGGAGCATTTTAAAAATGCTGCCAGGTTTTCTCGCTGTCTGTCCTACCAGAGCTGCGGAAGCACACGAAGCATCAAGCTCAGATGTTGCTGCAGAGTATCTCCCACCTCAGGAGTGGTCCAACCAGCAGCAAAAAGGGCGCGTTTCTCCTCAAGCTGCCCGTCTCCTTGGGTTTCAGAGGCCTTAATGTTGAAGACAAGGGGAAAAGGAGAAGGAACCTGACTTGGGAGAGCTTGCGATAAATCCGATAAATCATTGTTCCTATATTAATTTAAAATCAAATCAGGGGAGAATTATCCATCGGCTAAAACTCGAAACCTTGCCCCTTTGGCATTGCCTTTGCTCTGAGCTGAAAGGACACGTGTGTTTAGAAAATGGATGTGTGTGCCAGCTCTGCAAAATCACTTCTCTTAATGCCGCTCTTCAAATATTTCTTCTGGTAAAACGAATAACACAGATGTCCTGGCAGGGTTAATGCTGAAGGTACCTTGGTCCAACTTCCTTGATTCCAGTACAGACCTTCTTCCTTTTTAGGGCTGGTGTTGTGCTCGAGGAAGTAACGTGTGAGCAGCCGTCGTGGATTTACCTCTGGGTGGTGGTGGATGTTTTTAAGTGTCCTTGCTGAGAAAGCTGTTGAGAATTTTTGTTTTAATAGAAAGTGCATAGGGTCTGGGTTTCCTGACGATTGGGTTTTAAGTCTTGATGTTTACTGTTAATCATCAGCAAATCGGCCCTGGGCACGGCGCGGCTGGAGCGTTTTCTGTGCTCTGAGACACTGCATGAACAGCAGCTGTAGCAAATCCTGGCTGTCAGGTTTTAACTTGTGTGTTTGTAAATCTGTAATTCACTTGTACTGACCTGAGCCTGTTCCTGTTGCCTGCCAGACCCTCGGTGAGGCACTGGAAGGAGTTTTATCAAAACTCTTTAAGTATTTATTGTGGTTAATATGCAGAATGATTGCTGTAGCGTTTCTTGTTTGTCCTGGAAGTGTCCTTTCCTTTGGAGAAGATGAATAACACTGAGCACCCAGCCTGATTCGTCCCTGCCGTCCCACGAGGTGCTCCAGGAGAGCCGAGCGAGCATGGCCTCGGGCTGAGCCCGGGAAACCCTTTGCGAGGGGCTAAAGGACGATGCAGGGTGTGAAGCTGCTCGTCACTTGCTCGAGTAGAAGTAAATAAGTAAATCCTCGGATGGTTGCTGCCTTTGCTCCCCGGCACTGAGCTGAGCTGTCCCCTGCCTTACCCCTAGTGTAACCCGTACCCGTTATCTCTTGTAGGGGATGGCCGCTTTAACCGTGTAGAGGTTTGGACTTTCATCTCGGATTCGGCTGGGATTTCCGTGGCCGGGAGGAGCCCTGCGGAGGAACTTGAGCATCCCCGGAGCACAGTGAGCCGTGCACCGCTTCGGCCAGTACTTTCCTCTGAAATGTGTTTTTAGAGCCTGTCCGTGTCTTTTTTTCTTTCTGAATGCTGAAATGTCTGTCAATGAGATTGGAGAAATTTTATTGCGGGGGTTTTTCAATCTGCTTTTAATATGTGTGAGCTAATGTATCCCCGGGCTTTCTGGGGTGCTAAAATAGAGACCCACGTCCTCCCTCCTGGTTAGATGGTGCAATTCACCGCAGTGTGCGTGAGGACAACCCGGTCCTATCCACCCACTCACTGAAGCAGCTTTTCTGTGGAAGATGTGTTCCCGACCAAATCCCCCGTGCTGGTTTTAACTGGTACCATTTCCAGTGACTGCCGTGTTTAACCGTCAAAGAGCTCCAGGTGTCATCTGACTTCGCTCTCATGACGGCGGGTTTGAATCCCCTGATCCGAGCCCGTTCCTGTGCTCCGGGAAGGCTCTTTGCACCAGGGACAGCCCATGGCTCTCCTCAGGTCAGCGAACCCTGCGGGCTGTCTCCAGGGAGGGCCAGAAGGGCACAGAAGCTGCAGTCGCTCTCTGGAACCAGCATCGCTCCCAGGGCTGTTGCATCTGAACTGGAGTCCTGCTGTAGCTTTGCACTGATCTAAGCCTCATCCTCCCACTCATTTTTCCTGGGTTTTGTGGACGCTTTTGTCTCCTGCAACAGCAGAGGGGAGTGTCGCAGTGCTGGGAGTCTGGGAGCAGCGGGGCCGCGGGTGCAGGGGTTACAAGAAGCACATGATTTTTACCGGTTGTCTTTTTCATGTACCGAATTTTAGGCCCCCAACAAGTTTTTAAACTTGCCTGTGAATAAGCTGTGAACGTGACCGATGTATAATGCTGCCTTTAATAGTTTAAGCTGCTTTAGTGTTCCGTGCGTAGAGGGTGACACTCCCTGCGGCGCAGCTCGTGCGATGGCCGTGTGTCACTGAAATCCCTGCCGAGGTGCGGGGCAAGCAATAACCCAAAGTTACTGTTTTTTCCCCCCGAGTCTTGACTTGTGTTTTGCCAAACTCCATTTTACCCCACTCCTGTTCTTGCACGAAGGGCAAAATCCTCAGGTTGGGCGAAGAAAGGAGCATTTGGGTACGAAGCAGGAGGTCATTCCGGACCTGCTGTTTCCAGTGACTCCAGGATTTATTTGAGCAACTTCTAGGACCCAGGTTGCTGACTTTAAATGTGTAAATACACGTTGGCCCTACCCACAGCAGGGATCTGTGCTTGAAGTGTTGGTGCCCGGGCTGCGGAGGAGCTCAGCAGCCCCAAAGCCTGAGGTTTACCCGGGGATTGAGCTCAAACCTTGTTGTTTTAAACACTCCCAGGCTTTAATTTGATAAAGCTGCGGTAGAGAGGGCCGTGGTGAAGGCTCAGGCACTCATCCTGGCCCCGCAGGGTTTCTGAGGAGCAGAAGGGTGTGCTGATCTAAAGCAGTTGCACCACAGCGATGAAATTTGGTGGGTGAGAAACTCGAGTTTTATTAGTTTTGCTCCTCGGGCTGTTCCCACCGGGGCGCAGGTTTGCCGCAGCGTTCCCCAAGAGCAGCGCCGCCTGTTCTTCGGTTTTAAGTGTTACAGTGCTTAGAAATAAGCCAGGAAAAAAAAAAACAAAAAAGAAAAAATGTTGAAGGAAGAGATTTATAGCCAGTCGTATGGTGATGCTGGCTGTTGCACTCCAGTAAATGCACAAACCCGCCTTGCACCGGGCTGCTCCTGCCGAGGAATGCCCTGCTCTGCGGGGAAGGAGGAACGTACGCACAATACAGTAGGATGTTTACGCACAATATGCTGTAATAATTAACTCCTTAGCAAATGGTATTTGTGTCATTGAGTTGTTAATGGTTGTAAGGAGACAAAATGTATGTTTTTACCTGCCAGGATTCCTGAATGTAGCTGCTAATACATTGGCAGTTGTAACTGTTTTTTAATCACTGCTGAAAGTCAGGTCTGCAGTCCTGGGTCCGCTGGTGGGTCCCTTGTTCCTTTCGAGTGGGTCCTTGCTTTGGCCACGGTCTGTCTCTGCAGACAGCAGCGTTTGTGCCTCAGAGCTTTAACTAAAGCCTAACTGTAGCCTTTTCCTCCTGCATTTTAACTTCCAAAAGGTGTAAATATATGTGTCTAGAGCAGAGCAGCAGCACATTGGTGACCGTGGACATCGGTGGTGTGCAGGTGAATCATACCTGACAGGTCCTGGGGTCCTGCCTAGCCCTGAGCTCTTGGGGACGGCCAGGCTGGGGTGATGCCAGTGAGCCCACGCATCGCCCCAGCCCCAAACAGCCTGGCAGGTCCCTGTGCCAGGTATTTCCTTGAAATCACCTGATTTCCTTGGCACCACACATGCAAATACCCCAGAATAAACAAAGGTTGCACAACGCACCTGAACTGAGGGTTAGTGGTGGCTGGTGCTGTCAGTCATACCCGAGCCGCTGTCATGGGCTGGGCAGGCAGAGCTGGTGAACTTGGAGTGTGGAAGTTGCTTGGTGCCTTTGAGCATGGCACCACGAGTGAGGGGTTTTCTCTGTTTCCTTGACTTTCTCTCCATTTCTGTCAGCAGAGGTGGCGGTGGCTGCTGTCACCTTTGGTGAGAAGTGGCAGGGCTGCCCGTGGGACCTGTATCGCTGTCCCTGAGCCACGGTCCAGAGCCTGGCTGTCCCATCAGCCTTACAGGTCATTTTAGAGAAAAATGATTGCTCAGGCAAAACCTGTTCCATCTCTGCTGCCAGCAATGGGGGAAATCGGAAAGTGAAGAAAAAGGCTTAAAACCAGCCTGGGTAGCTCGAGTTTGTGTACGCTGGCTGTGACGTTCAAGCTGCCACCTCTACAGTGTCCCCTTCCCGGCAGCTCGGCGGTGGGTGATGGGAAAACCCAGCCCAGGCACTGCTGAGCAGCTTTGGGAGGAGAGTCACGGCCCCAGCGCTTCCAGGAACCGCCTGCCCCAGGGGTCTGTCCCCAGCCCTCACCCCGTGCTCCTCTGCAAGGCGCTGGGCGAGCACTGAGGTGCCACCTCCACCTCTCCTGCTGCTCCTCTGTCTCTGAACACTGTTTGCAAACAGCGTCTCTGTGTTTAGTGTTTAGCGAGAGGGATGTTACTCGTTTACTCGCGATTTTGCTATGTCACCGCTTTCTAATGTTGTTGTTTTAAGTTAAAAAAAACCCGCAGTGTATGTGAACTTGGGCTGTGTGTTGTACTCCGTGACCTTGAGCGTAAATTCCCCATGAGCCTTTGTTTCCAATAAAGGGATTAAAAAAAAAAAATAGATTGAGTTTCCTGTGTTATTTTCCATTATTGTTTGCTGTAACTATTGTGGGCTGCTTTTGTGAGATCCCAGGGCATTTGGGGAGTCTAGGGGCAGGGTCTGCCGGGGCAGGGTCTGCCGGGGCAGGGTCTGCCGGGGCAGGGTCTGCCGGGGCAGGGTCTGCCGGGGCAGGGTCTGCCGGGGCAGGGTCTGCCGGGGCAGGGTCTGCCGGGGCAGGGTCTGCCGGGGCAGGGTCTGCCGGGGCAGGGTCTGCCGGGGCAGGGTCTGCCGGGGCAGGGTCTGCCGGGGCAGGGTAGGCAGCCCTGGCCTATGGGAGTTGGGCTGGAAATGGTGAATCCTGCACTCGAGCTTCTGCTGCCATTGCCTCATCAACTTTAAGGGGGGTTTTATTGGAGTTCAGATTTTCATGTTTTCTGGAGAGCTGTTGAGGGTAGGAACATGTTTTTTAAAGCACATCTGTTTTTCTAGGGGTGGAAAAAGAAGGCACAACGCAGGGTAAAAAGGCTGTTTTCGGGTTCTTGGTGGTGATTCGAGCCTGGGTGAAGCTGTGCAGCCAAAGTGCAAAGAGAGCAAATGGTTGCAAGTTCTGCCAAACCTCTTGTTACTGGGAAATGTCCCACCAGCAGCAGCTG
Source organism: Bucorvus abyssinicus (assembly GCA_009769605.1). Lineage (NCBI taxonomy): Eukaryota > Metazoa > Chordata > Aves > Bucerotiformes > Bucorvidae > Bucorvus > Bucorvus abyssinicus. The sequence continues at coordinate 4,888,106 of CM020055.1, forward strand.
GATTCGGGAACAGCTTTCAGTGAGACAAAGGGCAGCTGGGTTCCCTTCGTGGACTGGGTGTTCAGCGCTGAGCGATGCTCCCTGGGACCTCGCGTGCTGCTGAGCTCCAGCTGGTGTTGCTTTAACGGGATTAGGGGGAGCTGGTTGAAGAAACTATATTCGGAGGTCAGAAGGGCTGAGCTCGTGGCTGTCGTGCCCCAGGGTGAAGCAGTCCTCTTGAGGAGGTCCCCATAGCGTGCCTGAGGTCCCTGGGCATCGCCTGGCCCTGGCACTGGGCAGGTGCCATTGCTGCACGGTGGAACAGGCAGCGTCCTGCTCTGCGAGGATCATTCCAACAAAGAGTTGGCAGCTCCACGCAGAAAACAAACAATTTCAACATCTGCTTGGGTTGTATTCATTTTTCTCATGTTTTGCTTTCTGGGTTGAATAAATTACTTCCTTCTCGCTCTGAGGAGGAGTTAATGATTTATGGGTGAATGGGCTCAACTCGATTCTGCAGAATTCAAGCTTTGCTGCGTGGAGCCGTGTCTGAGCACGTAGGAGTATCGTCACTGCTGGAGCGCTGCAGAGCCTGGAGCCGGGGGTCTGGGTGAGGTCAGGCATCACTTTGTCTTGCAAGAGCCGAAGGTGCAGGGTCTCTCCGTCTGCTGCTGCCAGACCTCCCGGTAAGACGGCTTCAAGCAATGCAGTTTGAGACAGCGTAGCTCTTGGGAACTGGGTTGGAGCTTTCTTGCAGCTTTAGCAGGCACAAAGATCAGTAGATTAAATCAAATTGATCCAAGAGCTCTAACATGGATTGAAGGAAAGACAGAGGAATGAAACAGGCGTAAGAAGCGTCAGTTTGGGGCAGAGAGCATCCAGACTGGTTTCCAGGAGGAAGGGAGCCGCTTCGAGTGTCCATAACATTGGGAGAGCTTGGGCTCATGAGTGATGATCATGGGAAACAAAGTCAGAGGGGGCTCTTGCTGATCCCCAGGAGTGCCAGGTTAGTCCAAATTGCACTTGAATGGCATTTTGTAAAGCAGCTCAGTCTCCTGAATGACTCGTAGGCTTTAGAGCTTTACTCCAGTCGGCGGTATTTGCACAAAACCGTTGTCCCTTTTTGGTTCTCTCTCTCTGCACGAGGTTCATTGTCAGGGGACTGTACAGACTCCCGCAGCTTTTAATCTGACTATGAACTTGCTTCCAAGAGGTTAATTACTAAGAGAAAATGTTTTACCTGTCAGCTAAGTTTCAGGTGGCTGTTTCCAGAGGCACAGGTACGCTCCTGGCCCTGCAGGTACTAATGTGGCCGGGAAGTGTTCGTGGCGTTACTCTGGCAATAGAGTGTTTTTAAATTTCTGTTGAAAGCTGCGTTCTCAAAACTGCAGATAAAGGAGATTGCTGGAATAAAGCCTATGGGAATTGCTCAACATCTACAATTAGTTGTCCTGCTCACACTGTATTTTCGTGTCTCTGGGTCTTGTCTGCTGGAGCCAGCATTATTCACCCAAAGCCAGCTCTGACCCCGCAGCCCAGCTCCTCCACGCTGGGTGTCTCCTGTTGGCCGCAGAGGAGCCAGGGGGCTGCTTCGCTCCCCCGGTGCTCGACCTGCTTAGGGACGGGCAAAGCAGACCTGTCTGTATGAGCTGTGGTTCTGCTGGGTGTGAATACTCCCGTGCTGTTTTTACAGATATTTGGCCTGGAAAAGGGATGTGGTAACTTCTGCGGGATCTTCAGGCAGGGAGGCTGGAATAAGGGAGGATGCCAGCTTCGGAGTCGGGGAGGCAGAGGGATCACGCCGCTGTCCTTGGGTTATGCCTCGCTGCTGCTCTTGTCGTGGCTGTCCAGAGTAAGTGAGTGTGAGGAGGGAACGAGTCTGTTGGGACCAACTAAGATCCCACAAAGGAAAGCATTCTCCTGGGGTTCACAAGACTTGGATCCTTCTCTTTTCCTCGTTGCCTTTGCATTTTGAGAAGACTTGTGATCAGAATCCATCTTCCTTTGCCTTTTATTTCTTTCTGTGTAAAATGGACATAAAATTATTCCAGCTGGAGAAGGTGCAATGATTTATACTAACTGGGGAGAGGAAATGATTAATCCAGACTTTGAGACCAGCCTTTGAATCTACTGGATGGGGTGTGAGGAGCGAAGGTGGGGTGATGCTCCTCCTCTGTCCCTGCCAGCCTCGGCCATCCCCGGTCACAGGCTGCTACTCTTGGTTCTAGCTTTAAGGAGTTTTAGGGCCACTGCAGTGTCCTTGCCTGGGACCTTCAGAGTTCATCAGGCCTGAACTCCCACAGCTTTTCCTGCCAGCATCTTTCTGACAGAGTTTCTGTCGGTAGGTGTCTGCAATGCTCCGCCACGTCTCCTGTCGGCTGAACTCAAGGAGGAGTACCTTGGCCAGACCACATTTCGCTATAAAGACTCGGTGGAATACGTCTGTCGTCCAGGTTATGCGAAAAGTTCTGCCCGAAACTTCCTCATTTGTGGATTGAACGGCGAGTGGCACGGCCCAAGGGAATTCTGTATACGTGAGTATGCTTTGGGTTGACTTTTTTGGTTTTTATTCGCTGATGCTCTCAGCTCATTTTGTTGGAGCACTGTGCAAAGTGACCTCTTGAGATGGTGGGAGACAAGTGACCTGACGTGAAGCACCCGTTGAGATCCTCTAAGTACCGGCAAAGATGGCAAAAGCTGGAATGCTCTTTGATGCTGGCTCTGATTGCAGATTCAAAGGGTGTTCTGCTCAGGCACTTTTAACTCCCGGTCCAAAAAAAGTATTTGAAACTTGCAGTAGGAGAATCCCTGAGCTGTGAAGAAACACGGTGGCGCTTGCCAGGGTTACCCCAAAACCCCACTTCACCTGCGGGGGCTGGCCACAGGTCATGATGCGAGTCTTACCGGCATCGTGAATCGTGGAACAAGTTAAGGTTGGAGCGTAAATCTGGAGGTCTCTGGTCCATCCTCTTGCTCAGTGTTGAAGGAGTCTTCTGCTTTCCTGCTGCATTTTCCCAGTTCTTAAGAAAGTGAAGTAAGAGCTAACCCCCGCCCTGTTGTCCCCCAGCCAAGACGTGCAGCTACCCTGGGGAGCCGGACAACGGCAGACTCATCCTTACAGAAAGGTTCGAGTTTGGTTCATCAGTGAACTTCACCTGCAACACTGGGTAAGCCGGAGCTCTCAGGACATGGTCCTCATCTTCCCTGGCCATTTTCTGAAGTCTTTTCCCACCAGATTAAGGACCGTGCTCTTGGGAGCCCGACCAGCGCAGGCAATTGCAGACCGTGACGGAAATAACTTCTGAGCTTTCCTTTGAGAGCTCCAAGACTGAGCTTTCTTAATCTCATACTTTGAGGCAGTTCTCGAGCTCAAGTTCGCTCTCCTTGGCCCTTTCTAAACCATTTCCTGTACTGTTTCAGTACCTTTTGGAAGAAAAGACACCAATCCTGAGCTCAGAGCTGTAGTGATGGCCGCAGCTGGCACAGAGACACTTTTCCTTAGAAACCACGTCATTGTTTGTATTTAAAAACCACTTTTGTCAAAAGCCAGGGTGGGATTGAAAAAATGCCATTGATGGCAAATTTCTGGTCATCTGTAATTATAAGGAAACCAAAGCTGTCCTGATGGTGATGTTACAGGTAATACATCAAAACCGAGTGCGTCAATTAATTCCCTCTCCCCTGTTTCCCACAGGTACAGACTGGTTGGAAGTTCTGAAATTCACTGTGTGATTCAAAACGGGGTTGTTACGTGGGACAGGAACATCCCCATCTGTGAGGGTGAGTGGAGTTCCTTAACTGATCTGCTGCTGAGAAGGCACTGGGGATGGATGCAGAAGCCGTCGCGTTGCCCTGCTGAGAATTTCAGCACTTTGATGCGTGGGGCAGCCTGGAAGGATATTTTTTCTTTGTGTTTTTCTTCCTGCATCATCCTGTAGAAAAAAAATTATTCATTGTCTGGGAGTAAGGCATCTGCACGTCAGACTGCAACATCCCCCAACCTGGGTGCCTGGGGCAGAGCTCTGGCTGCCCTGCAGCCCCCTTCAGACCCGCCCTTAATTTCTGACCCCTCGTGTTTCATTTTTTTTTTTTTTTCTTACCAGACCTTTGGATCAAAATGATTTAAATTCTTTCTCTCTTGTTCTTCCCTCCCTTTACCGTTTCTTCCCCCTCCCCCCCCCCAGCAATCCCATGTTTACCCCCTCCAGAAATAGCTAATGGGGAGCACAACGGAGCTGACAAAGAGCACTTTGAATACGGAGTATCTGTCACCTACCGCTGCCGCACTGTCAAACGGGGAGAGAGACCTTTCTCGCTGGTGGGAGATGCCTCTATTTTCTGTACGACCACAGATAACGTAAATGGTGTCTGGAACAAGCCAGCCCCAGAGTGCAAAGGTGAGCGGCTCCAGGCGCGGGGTGAGCTCCCCGGGGCACGGCGGCAGCCCCAGCCCCTTCTCCGCTGCTGCCCCCTCTGCTGGAGCTGGTGCCCTCCTTAGAGCAGTCTCTCTCCTTTACGTTGCTGGAATCACCTCTTGCAGATGAGACCCCCCCAAGTTTGGTAGCAGCCACAGGATTTAGGGTCCCCCATCGCGGGGACCACGACTGCTCACCGTCACCGAGTCGGCAGGGTCATGGGAGTGGGTTTTATCAGCGTTCACAGGCCAGTCGATGCCTGTCAGCCTGTACGAAACACACCACCTGCCCAGAATTCAGAAACCTGCCGGGACGCCTGCTGCCTTTCCTGGGTTGTTTTCCCTCTTTGTCTTAAAAAAACGCTGTAATACAGAGTAAGGAGTTCAAAATGCCACGTCAGCCCGCTACCTCGTCGTGTCCACTTTCAGCCTTTTTGATGCTAGGAGAATGTTTCCCATACCCTCATCTCCCTCCCTGAGCGTAACCGCTGGTTTCCCTGCGCAGTGGTGCAGTGTGAGCAGCCGAGCGTGGAGAACGGGAGGCTGCTGAGCGGGTACCGTCCTGCCTACGCCTACAGAGACACCGTCATGTTCGACTGCAACTTCCGCTACGCCATGGAAGGCAGCGAAACATCCACGTGCCAAGAGAACGGCCTCTGGGACCCGCCGCTGCCCCTCTGCCAGCTCAGTAAGTGGGGGGGACTGACCCAGCAGCTGTGCTCAGCGAAGCGCCCACCCATCTCAGAAAGCTTTAGGTCATGGAGGTGGTGGCTCCAAGATTTGGGATTTTTTTTTTTTTTTTTGCTAATCTGTCTGTAGCACTAAGGTGGCTTCAGGAATTTATGGCCTGGGGCCAGAGAGACTAAAGCCTTGGCCCGTTCAGACCAGTGAACATTTCTCAGTAAAACTCAAAGGGACAAAACAAACCTTTCTACAATTTAGTATTTTTGAAGTTTGTTGGTAGAGTCTCAGACAGTATAAACTTTAGTAGGAATTACAGTGATAGCTACCACACAGTCTGAATCATTCGTCTGTTCTCGCTTGTCTCCCTTGCATTCACCCTCCAGCGTTACCGCACTCAGCCGCAGCTCAGCAAGAACAACGTGAGCCCGCGGCTTTCACCCATGTCCTCTCTCTGACGTCACATCCCATTATGGGCCTCACTGAGTTATCACTGGCGACGTCCCTCATCGGAGTTTCTTTCCTAGGTAGCTGTGACGACCCTCCAGAGGTCCGTAATGCTGTTAAAGCAAGACTCGCTGGCAACCTGTTCCCTGTGGACACTGTCATCACCTACGAGTGCAGGGAGGGCCACCAGTTCAGCTCGGGAGAAACCACGCAGCAAGTTAAGTGTCTGCCGGATTTTACGTGGACCGAAGCTCCGCATCCTTGCGAAAGTAAGTGTGTGTTCCCCTGGCTGACTCACCCCTGTGGGCCAGCAAAATGATTTCTGAGTGAAGAAGCTGTCCGTGTTGTGCTGCTGAGCAGGTCGCAGGGTGGGGGATGCTCCAGGTGCCCGTATCTGGTCTTTGCTGTGACCCTTGAGCTCCTTCAATCTATTCCCCAGCCACAGAGTTTTCTTGGCTTCATTTACCAACTGTGTTTTCTAATGCCTTGAACCTGTGAGAAAAGTCCCTGCGGAGTTGAGGGCCCCTTGCTCCATCCAAGGGGAGGCTGCAGTTGCAGAGTCCCTTGCAAACACCCCATCCCGCCCTGGGACGGTGTTGGGGCAGATTTAGTGTTGTGATGTGACTTTCTCCCAAAGCATTCACCCTTCTGTTCACGACGAATCCGCTGTCACATCCAAATGGCTTCGCTGTGGTTTCACAGTCGCTCCTGTTCGGTGTTTCTCAGGAATTCGTTGCCCAGATCCAGATGTTAGGAATGGAAAGCTGCTACATGGATGGGAAAAGAAAGAGGTTTATGGGTATGGAGACAGGCTGGAAATGACGTGCATTGATGGCTACACTTTCAAAGGCCATAGCGGTAACGTCGTGCTTCGGTGTACAAGTAACGGTCACTGGGATCCAGCCGCACTGGAGTGTGTTCCAGGTAGGCGAGAGCTGGTGAAACAGGTTGACTTGGCGACTACTTACTTTTGACTGCAAGGGCAGTGTAGTTGTCTGCTGACAGTCAGAAAAAGCTACACGTGGCCTTAGATGATGGTAGTAGTGGCCAAGGAGAGTTTTGCTCCACTGCCATGTACCCGCAGATCTAGTCCTCCTGTGTTAACTTGGAAGAAATAGCAGCAAAAGGTCCCGGTGGGTCATGACATTGCCTGGGGATTGCTGTGGGGAAAGGACAGGGTCTTGGCAGGGAGCTGAGCTGGTGTCTGGGGAGGTGGGATACAAAGGGTTGGGTGTTGGCAGCTTTTTAGGGGCTTAGGAGGTTCCCAAGAAGCTGGGAGACACTCACCCAGCTGGAAGGGGATGTGGTTTGTGCTTTGGACAACAGCTGGGCTGGGTTGCTGACATGAGGCTTGGCAGCAGACGAAGTTCTCAATGCATTTCCCCTCTCGGAAGAAAATGCAACAGCATTAATAACTGACGCTGCTGACGCTAGGGCTGGGGCACCAGAGCAGTATCAGCGAGCCTGAGCTGAAAAGCTCAGGAAAACCTTGGCAGGAGGAGCGAGCCTGCTCCACCTCACCAGGAGCCAGCTTCACAGCACGGATGATTCTTGTCCTGGCCTTAGCGCTGCCTGTGAGGTGCTCAGCAACCTCACGAGCATGGCTCGGTGGGGAAGCAGGAGCTGCAGTCCCTGGGACGACAACGGTGTGTGGTGCCGAGTCCCGAGGGGAGGCTGTCAGGCATGGACCTGGCTCTGCAGCACGAGCCTTTCCCAACTGCCTCAGAAAAACCTGATTGTAGAAGCAGAAATTCCTTTAGAGTTACAAAGGAAGCGTTGAGACCCGTATCTGGGTGATGGTCACCTTTTTTCCCAGGGTTCAGATGTTCTTGATAACTGTCTTCTCCATAAAAAGCACCTTCACTGGAGTTCTTTCTGAAAATACGAGACAAACACAAATCCTTTATTTTCCGTTGTTTCTAGCACCTCATTGCCCAAAGCCAGATACTGCCCATGCAAGAGAGGTTTATAAGAGCAAAAATGACTACACAGTTGGGACCCAGCTGAGGCTGCAATGTGATTCGGGCTATGTCCTCAGGGGCCAGGACTCGACCGAGTGCCACGCTGGTGGGAGCTGGGCTCCACCGTTACCGTTTTGTGACAGAGGTATGTGTAACGCAGTGCTGAGAGGAAATGCAGAAACAGCAGCCAGTAGGTGACCCTTCAGCATCGGCTTCTGGGGAGCGGGACGATGATCTCCGGCTCATGGGCTGAAGGCGTTGAGGTGTCCTCTCCTGGAGATGTGACCCAGGTGGGAGCTGAGCGAGAAGTGGGAGCCACGAGCTGCTGTAAGAGGCGAGAAGCCGGGCAGCAACTTCATGTGAATTTGCTGCGCTGCAAACATGAAGTCAACTCTTGTACTGAGTGCCCAGAAGTGACTTTGATAGTCACCAGAATACGATAACGGTGCATTTCTTTTCTTCTCAATTCCCTTTATTCCACAGTCTGTGACCGCCCTCCACAAATCACCAACGGGCAGCACTCAGGCATGGAACGGGAGCAGTTCCCCTACGGCACGGAGGTGAGGTACAGCTGCGTGGAGGGTCTGTCCCTCATCGGGGACGAGTCCATCTACTGCACCTCCGACAATGGGGTGGACCTGGTGTGGAGCGGACCTGCCCCGGAGTGCAGGGGTGAGTCCTCCCTCCAGTATGGGATCAGATGAAGCCAGGACCTAGGTACGCTGCTGGCGCTGAGCCCCAGCCCCGTTAACTGCCTTGGTCCAGGAGCTCCAAACCCAAAGCGGTTTAATGACCGTGTGGCTCCTCCAGCTCCTGTGTGAAGGTCTCAGCACCACGAGCTGCTCAGTAACACCAGGGACTGGTGGGGCCTCCTTGGGGGCTGCTCCGGGCAGCTGAGGGTCAGTTCTTGCATTCGAGTATAAAACTGATGCAGAGAGCATCCGGAGGAGCGGCTCTGCCCCGCCTGACCTGGCTCCCTGTTGTCCCTGGGGAAGGGCAGCAGCCAAACTCAGCGCTCCCAGCTCCGCTCTCTTCCCGCAGTGGTTCGGTGCCCCAAGCCCACAGTCGAGATGGGAAGGATGACTCCGCAGACATTCACCTTTTCCTACGGGACGGCCGTGCGGTTCTCCTGTGACAAAGGCTTCGTGCTGCGTGGTGATGCCGAGAGCCGGTGCCAGGCCGATGGCACCTGGCACCCTCCCCTGCCCTCCTGCCAGCCAGGTGGGTACCAGACACGGGCGATGCCCCACGGCTGGTTGGCACAGGCCGGGGTGCTGCTCCTTCGAATCACAGTGACAGGTGAAATTTGCAGGGCATTTTCTCCTCCATCTCTCCCCATTACGTTAGTTTTTGGCATGTATTTTCCTTTCAGTTCTGTGCCGCCGACCCTCGGACGAGGAGAACCTGGTGATTCGCTCTTATAAATCACAGTTCAAGGTGAATGAAATTCTGTCCTTCCACTGCAAAGGTGACAGCTCTCGATCTGGAAGTTCAGCAAGTACCTGCTCAGCAGAGGGCACTTGGGTACCTCCGGTCACGTGCGTAAGTACCACCGTCTGCCCAGGCTTTGCCTGTATCCTGCCCCTTTTATAGCCGGGAATAGCCCTGCTCCGACCTCAGGGAGGTGGTTGCTTCCTTACGGTGGGGCTGGCCTGACTGAGGGGTGCGGTGGGAGGGGGATGCTCAGCACGTAGGTCCCTGCAGCAGAGCCTCATGCCCTCTCTTCTGGTTCTTTAAAGAAAAAGCGTAACCTGTGTGAGAAGATTCTTCAAAACACAGCAGCTTTCCGGTGTGGAGTTTCTCTGACAGACCTGAAAACTCTGCTGGAGGTCCAGAAACTCTACCTGGAGATCCAGAAACTTGAACGGGAGCTAAAAACCGCAGCCTACGGCTGACCGGTGTCACTGCTGTCATAAGAACCGTCCTCGCTGTGTGTCGAATAATCATGCTGACTAAGGATTTTTTAATGACTTTGTAATTCGTGCTTATACTTCAGTAGCCAGAACAAAATTTACTGATCAGTCAAGGAACAGGTTTGGTCATACAGCGAGTCAGAAAGCGACGACTTCTGGCTCGTTCTGTGAGAGCTCACCGGGTTAGGGCCGTACATCGCTTTATTCCTTTTAAAGCTTTACATTTAGGTACGCTTGTTCCGCTGACAAGGGACACTTAGAAAGGAACGGAGTGGAAAGTCAGTTTTCGTTGGCGCTGAGCAGAGGCTGTACAGACCCTCACGAACATGCTACGAGCCACCAGCCCTTACCCCCCACAACTGCTGCACCATCTCTGTCCAGTATGGCCCATTTCTACTCTGGTCACACATGTTGCCTTCGTTATTGTGAGCAAACACTTAATGGCCTCATTAGCCGTGTCCTCAGAGCGGGCACAGTGATGAAAACATCCAAGCCTGTCTTCTAGGAAAAACCCAGCAGTTTTTCTTCCCGAGCGGGACGGCAGTGCCGCTCGCTGCGTCTGGGTGTGTGCCCCGAGAGCAGTTGTTGGAAGTAAGTGTGATGGCTGGACTTGTGCACCGTCCAGTAAAGGGGAAGCGCTCCGTTAGCACGCATCTTGTGATCGGACAGTACTCCTTCACCCCGAGATCATAATAAAGCTGCAACTGTAATGACAGCCGGGTCTGGCTCTTGATACTCCTGTCCTGTCTGCAGGGCAGGAAAGAGGAGCTGCGATAACCGTCGCCCGATCAGGCGTGGGGGCTGCTGTTCCCTGAGGGCGGTGCAGGGGGGTGTTGGCACAGCAGCCTGTTCCCACACCCGCTTCAGGAATGGGGCTGCAGAGCGGTTCTAGCTCTAAAGGAGCTTTATTCCCGCTGTCCCCACCGGGGAAGAAGGCAGAGCGGTTCCCTCCCACCGGCCCATCCTCGCCGGGGAGCTCGGGGCGGGCAGCCCTCGCCTTGGGCAGGTCAGAGGGCTGGGGGGTGACTGTGTCTGCGTGGCTCATCTGGCCTGTCCCCAACTTCCCCCCCGTTGCTTCCCCTTCCCCAGCGGGCTCTCAGCAGCCAGAGGCTCTCGCCTTTCCACAGCTCCCAGCACCATGCTGGTGTTTCTCCGCTGGCCGGGGCAGGTCCTGGCACTGGTGGTGCTTGTGCTGCAGCCGTCCAGGGGTCTCGGTGAGTGTCGCTCCCCTGCTTGTTTTCTTTGCTTCTGTGGCTCAGCTTTGCTTACGGATCAAATATGGAATAACCGGGTTAGTAAAATTCAGCGGGGACCTTCCTCTGGCTGAAGTCGCTGCTACCTCTCCGTGCCTGATGTCCCTGTCAGGATGACCTGAGCTCAGGGGCTGCTGCTAGTTGCCCGTTTCTCCTCTTTAGCTGCACCTCTAGATACTTGCAAAGAGACACCCAAAATTCCCAGTGCTTTTCAAAGTCGAGCACTGGGGTGTGGATCCCGCCTGGGACTGGTGCTAAGTACAGCTGACCCAGCGGCTACGAGCCTGTCCCTGGGACAGCCCGGGGCCAGCTCTCTTGTCTGCAGAACTTCTGGTCTGGAGGTAGAGCTTATCGTAGGGTCTATCACCCTTTGCCTCCATCGCCCGTGCGGTAGCTGAGTTGTTCCCAGGGTCGGGGGATGTCCTTACAGCCTGGGGCTCAAGCTGAGGACGGCAGTAAGATGGGGAGAGTCGATTAGACAGGTAAGAGTTTTCACTATTGAACTACAAGGGTGGTAGTTAGCGATTTGAGCGGCATCAGGTGATGCTTAAGCCCTGCGGCAGCCCATAGACATGCTGAAGGCAGCTGGTGAATTTCGAATGCCACAGGCTGGCTCCAGAACAGGAGAAGTTGGGGTCTGCTGACTAATGCATGTCTCTGGGAAGGGGAATAACTTGCAGTTTCTGTCTGGAAGTTCACAGTTCCTTTAACAACAGGCCTTTTGCCAACCTCCTGGTGCAGCGGCAGCTGCTGCCCCCCAGCTGCCAGCACCCCCCTTACACCCGCCGAGAGCTTTTCAGTCACGGTTTTTAACTCATGGTGCTTCTCAGTCTTTTTCCAAACCCAAACAACACCAGCAGGGTGCTGATACCTAAGCTGGGGCCTGGGGAAGACACGTACGAGTATGGAGACGCTCTTTCCGTGGGGTTGGTATCGAAGGCGGCAGCAGCAGCAGCAGCACTGCCCCGGCGCCATGCTGGTGGGACGTGCCCGGGATGCTGCTGTACCAGGGTGTGAACCGTGACTGGTTTTAACTGAGGTGCACGGTGTCAGCACCTATTGTAAGAGATGAGGAAACCCTGGTTACTGCTGCCTTGAGTTTAGTTTTCTCTGTTATTAGAGTCTGTGACCAGCCCCAAATTATTTCTCAGGGGAGATTTGGCGCTGGACACAAGGGTTGTGTCGGGCCATCAATGATGTACGCGTGCGCCGGAGGGTACGCAGTCGTTGGAGAGCCTCTTGTTTGCTGTAAAGCTGGAGGGGGGCTGCCAGCACCCCCAGTGCGCAGAGGGGTCGTGCCACAACCTGCTGGAGCAAGGACCGGTCGGAAAGGGCGGCGAGCGAGGGATTGCGCGTGATGCAAACGCGCCCCGTTTGGAGTCCCGCTGGGGACGGCTGCCCGAGCCACACACGCTAACCCCTCGTCTCTGCCTCAGTCGCTGCGCTTGTCAAACCGACCGGTCCTCTCGGTCTCCCCAGAGGTGCAGTGACAGGGGGTCGCTGTAGCTGCGGTCAGTAAGAACCTCCCTGAAAAGCCCTGGGTTTTGGTGCTCCACAGAGGTCCAGTGTCCCATCCCGGATATCGCACACGGACAGCTGAAACTGGCACAGAACTTCACCAACAGCGGCACGGCCACGCTCGAGTGTGATGCCGGCTACACCCCCCTGGGTGCCAGCACCGTGCGGTGCCTGAGCAGCGGCAGATGGCAGCCGCGGGTGCCCGCCTGCGTCCTGGGTACGCTCAGATCTCTGTTCTCCCCGCCTTGTCCCCGACGTGTATTTGCCCGCCTGTATTGTGGTGTTCGCTGGGGAGGGGTTGGTGGGTGGGCACCCCAGCGAGCTGTGCTGCCTGGCGTTTGGTGGCACCGTTCCCCCTGCTCCTCCATCGCCCTGGGGTGACCCGGCAGGGTGTCCAGCTTAGCTTGTCCTGCCTTACTGCAGGGACACCCAGGGAGATGCAAAAGTGTCCAAGAATAAAGACTCTCATTAGAGTCGCGTCACCGGGTGAATTTGTCACCGTTATTCTCTTCCATTTCAGCTCCCCCACCCCATACCCCACAGTGATGCTCAGGGTCACTGCCATCCCTCGCTTCTTTCTGGGGCTTCTACCCCTGTCTGAAGGGCTGGCTGGGCTCCCCCAAAGGCCAGGCTCAGATTTGTCTGCAGCAGGTCTCTGGGCAGCTCTGAGGGTCCCTGTTGTCCCCTGCTCTGGCACCAGGTCGCTGTCCCTCCCCTCCTGCCGTCGACCACGCGGACCGAAACCCTCAGCGTGAGTTTCCTGTCGGGACAGTCGTGACTTACTTCTGCAGATCCGGATACATGTTGCTCCCTGATGTATCTCCAACATCTACTTGCCTTAAAAACTTCACGTGGTCCGTAGTCCCAAAGCTTTGCCAGCGTAAGTACCCCATTTCCTTCACTTGGCCAACAAAGCATCAGTTTGACGATGTGGAAACAACATCGTTTTCAAAACACCTGCTAGTGCTGCTGTGCCATAAGGGCTTTCCTGAGCAGTGCTTTGGCTCTCGCTAATAATTTTGCAGTTCAAAGGGTAGCGTGGCTGAAAAGAGATAGCTGCAGCTCACACTGATTATTTAGCTGTGCAAACGATGATGGAGTGATGCAGCCAGAAACACATCATCCCTTCAGCACCATCTATAGCTGATCACAGGGTGCAGGTCGTTCTGCCTTCCAAGAGAAACAGTTGTTATCACATAATCACCATCCCTGGACATGCCAGGTCTGGTTAGAGACGTCTGTCAGCGTTAACAGGCTGCCTGGAAGGTTCTCCAGGTCAGCAAGGCACCACCGTAGGAAAACGCCCTTGTGCCAATGCCTCCTGCTCTGCCTCCTGCCCCACGGAAGCTCTTCCTGATGCTGGTGTTTCTCAGAGGTGCAGTGTTCCAGCCCGGCTATCGCCCACGGCAGAGAGACCACCCCCGGGAAAGCCAACTACACCTTTGGACGGCACGTGGAATTTCAGTGTGACCCTGGCTATGTGCTGAGGGGCAGCCAGAGGACCCAGTGCTGGTCTGACGGGACGTGGAGACCCCCCATGCCGTACTGCGACAGGGGTGAGTGTGAACGCAGCGGGTGCCGGGAATTGCATCTCTGCAGCGGGTAAGAACAGCAGCAAGACAATCACGTCACCTGAGCATCACTTCTTGGAGCAGGTGTTAGGAAATGGGGTCCAACTCACAACATTAAGCGGCTTTACCATTTTCCTCTTCTGTCAAAACTGTAATTGATTAAAAGTGTTGAGTAATGGGACTTGTAGCTATTTCTCAGGATTTTTTTGAGGGGTTTATGATACTCACCATCCCCTGACCCTGTTTACAAGCAGGATCAGCAGGATCATTTCTCATGGAAAAGAGGAGGCGATAAGGAAAGGTCAGCTGAAGGGGAGGGGATGGAGACACGTGCTGAGGTACTGGGGCCATGCCATGCTGGCAGGTTAGCTGGGTCAGTCTGGGAACACTGGTAGAGCCAGGCCAAAGCCGGCAAGAAGTGAGGAGGTCTTTGAGGAGGGCAATGCAAAGTACAAACATCGAGAACTGGCTGCTTCTGTTACTCTCCTGCACTTCTCTCTCCCTGAGCCAATGAAGAACATCTGAACTTTTCCTTCCTCTATTCCCTTGTAGTCTGTGGCCCCCCTCCAAAAATCACCAACGGGCAGCACTCGGCCTTGAGGACGGAGCAGTTCCCCTATGGCTCAGAAGTCAAGTACAACTGCCTGAAGGGTCTGTCCCTCATCGGGGATGAGTCCGTCTACTGCACCTCCAACAACGGGGTGGACCTGGTGTGGAGCGGACCTGCCCCGGAGTGCAGGGGTGAGTCCTCCCTCCAGTATGGGATCAGACTGAAGCCAGGATCTGGGTGTGATATGAGTGCTCAGCACAACGGGATGGGAAGCGAGCAGGGCTGCTGGGAGATCCTGCTTCCTTTGCAGGCTGCTTTGCAGGCTCGACAGCTCGGGCTGGGGATGATCCACGTGGAAGTAGGAGTCTCTGGTTCTCCTACACTGGTGGCCATCCGGAGGAGCGGCTCTGCCCCGCCTGACCTGGCTCCCCGTTGTCCCTGGGGAAGGGCAGCAGCCAAACCCAGCGCTCCCAGCTCCGCTCTCTTCCCGCAGTGGTTCGGTGCCCCAAGCCCGCAGTCGAGATGGGAAGGATGACTCCGCAGACATTCACCTTTCCCTACGGGGTGGCCGTGCGGTTCTCCTGTGACAAAGGCTTCGTGCTGCGTGGTGATGCCGAGAGCCAGTGCCAGGCCGATGGCACCTGGCACCCTCCCCTGCCCTCCTGCCAGCCAGGTGGGTACCAGCCGGGAGCTGAGCCAGTGGCCCCCAGGACGGTGCAGAGAGGGTGGGTGCAGCACTGCATAGCTCAGCCTGTCCTCGGGGCTCCCCTAGCGCCTTCCCCTCTGCGCAGAAGAAAGAAACTTCCCAAAGCTGACGTTCACCAGGCAATAGCTGTATTTTTCTCAACAGTCCCATATAAAGGAGGCTCTAAGACGGGCCAGCAGACACCATTGCTACTGACTTTCTCTTCCATGTGCGTTCTTACCGACAAATGTCAGTGGGACAGAACTCCCAGGGGCTGTTCTGACCTTCACCCTCCGCTGTGGAGGGCCTGGGGAAGTAACTTTGCCTTAACGCTTGGTTTCGCAGCTCCACGGAGTTCAGTTCACCTGCACTGGCTCAGCTTTCACAGAGTTTGTTGGGTTTTTCCTACCAACCTAATGATGACCCTCTAGCTGAGCTCCTTCTGCTGTGGGTTCTCCTTTCAGTTCTGTGCCCACGACCCCAAGTGGCCAATGGAAGGCTGAAGAGCGCTTTGGGTGGTAAAATGTGGTACCAAACAAATGCGACGGTCACTTTTGAATGCCTCGAAGGATACCACTTCTCAGACGATGAAGACGTGTCTTTGGAGGACTCTCGGACAGCCACGTGCTTGCCTGACGGCAGCTGGACGCCGTTGCCCAAGTGTGTAAGTACCACGGTCCGGCTGAGCCCCTGGATGGATGCTGCCTGCATTCCAACCTGAAAAATAACCGCTTGAACTTCTTAAAAGCTTTTGCGTTCTGGTACCAGTGAGGGCTGCAGTCTGTGCTGGGGCAGCGCGTGGCAGACGGGACAGCTCAGGCTCGGAGCAGAGGAGCGGGCGGTTCTCCAGCTGCTGCAGTGAGATCTTACATGCTTTTCCCTGGGTTTTGTCTCTTTTGTTTAACCTTTTACCAGAAGAAGGAAGGCGATGCCGATGTCTGTGAAGAGGTTCGTCACATTGAAATGGTCTTTGACTGCGGAGTGCCTCCAGCTGAAGTGAAAACTCTTCTGGAAATACAAAAGCTGTTTCTGGAGATTAAAAAACTCAAGATGGAACTAGGAGACATGAATGACTGAGTCCCGTAATGCACCGCAACGATCCCCGTTCCGCTGGAGAACGCGCAGTTCGTGCCGGCGCGGTACCTGAGAAGGCTCTCGGTGACTTGGCTCACGCTTGCGTGCCTATAGCCAGAGAAATAACAGCCCAGGCCTGGGAGGCTGCTTTTGCCATGCTGGATGCTAAAGCACAGAGGCGTTCTTGCTCTTTTCCTCAAATCTGACGAGCTCGATTCGCTCTTTACGAACGTGTCGTTCCACATTTTGTGTCTGGAAGCACAACTCGAGCTTCTTTGCGTCACTGCACGAACGGGGCGTCGCTGAGGGGAGGGGGACTGCAGCCCGCAGCCGCGAACCGCAGGCTGAGGCGAGTGGCCGGTGGGGCTCTCGGAAGGTGTTTCTGCTGTAATCCTCCGGCCGGTGTTTACGCACACGCCGCACCCTCTGCCCGCGCTGAACTCAGCCGGTCACAGGATTAGCGTACTGCTTTTATCTAGGAATAGTGGCAAAGGGAGCGTTGAACGACGCGATTTCCTGCTAATCCAGCTCGTGATTTCTGTTGATCTAGTCAAGGGCAGTTCCAGATAAGAAGTGCATTTGTAAAGGCTTTGTTCCCTTATCCCTGGATTTAAGAGCCGACAGGTTTCTGTCCCAGCGCTGCGCTCGACAGACGCCGTGTTGGTGTCACCTTGCATGTCCCCATTTCCAGCAGATAAATGCTCAGAATAGATGCGGTAAGAATAGATGTTGTAAGTTTAAGTGTAGAGAATTAGACAGCGAAGATTGTTCTTATTACTCCATAAACGATGATCAGTTTACGCCGCTGTGTGATGCTGCAATTACTCCTTCCCTGCAGGATTACAATAAAGATAGAGGTGTAACCATGGTGTCTCATAATTTGTCGCGTTGGCTGTAAATTAGGCAGATTTCCAGGGTGGTCCGACGGTGGATCTGTGAGAGCCGAGCGCTGGCAGCCGGGTCGGTCCTTGGGGAGCCGCAGTGGGCACGGCACAGCCGGCAGCCACGGGGCCAAGGGCACCAAGCACCACAGCAGCTGCTGCCTGGGCTGGGTGGAGCGTCCATCTCCTGCACAAGCAATTAGCAGCGATATCGTGTTGCTGGATGCATGTTTTTATGAGTTATTAGAGCTGAGAGCTGCTTTAAATGTTACTAGAGCCTAAAGCACAACACCCCAGGAAGAGATGGCATCTCCCATCTTTATGGAGAAAGATGCTTTGATAACTCTTCCTGTGCATCACCACATCCTGGCGAGGAGATCTGCAGCGAGAGGGGCTCTCAGACCCACCCCAGTTCTCCCTGTGCCACAAGGAGAGCAGCGCTACACCCTCCTGAGGTGAGCCCTCGCTCCCCTCCACCTCAAGGCCACCTGGGTCAGCAAACAGAAGGTGTCTTATCTCCCCGTGCCAGGCTCAAAGTCATAAGCATGACTAAGGACTGGGTGTTCTACCCATGTGTGTCTGAGAGCGTGTTTGAGCAGCCCTGACTGATGTCAGACGGGATGTTTCCGAGGGTTAGTCAGTATGCAGATGTATTCGCTCCCACCCATTCCTCATTTCAAATGAGTCAGACAATCAAGAAAAAATGAACAAACAAAAAGGAAAATGCCTTTAGTTTTTGCTTCACTGGCGTTGTTTATGGCAGATCTGTGTTGTGTCACCTGCCAGCAAATAACTAAGCAGGCATTTCCCTACCCTGGATACAGCCTGGGGCTGGGGCGGGGGTCTTCCTGCTCTGTTCCATTTGGTTTTGGTAAAACTGTGCTAGTCAGAGCCCACTGCTAGTCTCAGGTCAAATAAAAGGGTTCAGTTATCCCCCCATCCCTTATGGGGGGGCAGGAGGCTCTACCCGAGCCTGTGCATGACAGTTGTCCCCCACCCCTGGCTGCTCACTTATTCCCTGCTCCATGGGTGTTCTGGAAAGGTTTACGCTGCTCCAGAGGCTTGGCCGAATCTGCTGTGCTGCTTCTCCTCCCAGCTTCAGGAACAGCTCCTTGGAGCCTACAGTGCTTGACAGAGGAGCACAGAAGTTGCTGCAATGAAGGCTGGAGAACCGAGACGGGGGGAGCACCCTGGCTCCCTGAGCCGCGGGACACCCTCCAGGGCACAGGGTCCTGGCTACCTGTTCCTGGCCTTGCTGGGGCTCCTAGGCATGCCTGTGGCTCATGGTGAGTATGGGGACATGGGATGCACAGGGAGGACCAGTGAGACCTGCCCACCTTGCTGCTCAGGTGCTGGGGGAGTGATGCCACCACCCCCAAGCTCCATTGCTTGATGCTCTCATGGATACACTCTTGTCTGGTGCCTTTGCCCAGAGGGGAAGACTGGACCAGCCCAGTTGCCTTCCTGGGATGCTCGCTGGGAAAGGGGAAGGAAGGGGACAGGGAACAGTGTCCTCACCCAAAGAGATCGTCTCCTGCCGCAGGTGACTGTGGGCCCCCACCTCGCATGACCCACTCCAGACCCTCCAGCGATGAGCACACCAGCAGCTTCCCCGTTGGATCCAGGGTGACATACACGTGCATTGAAGGCGCCATCAAAATCCCTGGGAGGTCGGAAACGGTGCAGTGCCTGCCCAACGCGCGCTGGTCAAAGCTGCCCGAGCCCTGCGGCCGTAAATATCTCCTTCTGAACCACAGCTCCTTCCCCCGTCTCTCGCTTGGCTTAAAATTTCTGCCCCTTACAGCGGCTGCTTTTTCCTTGACTGCCAGGGAGCTGCCCGGCCCCCACGCGGTTGCGGTTTGCTGCCCTGTCCAAGGCGGATCAGAGCATTAATTTCTTTCCCGTTGGGACCAATGTGAGCTACGTCTGCCGCCCCGGCTACGAGAACACCTCGGACAGTTCCCCCAGCAGCACCTGCCTTGAGAACCTGACGTGGTCGGAAGCTGCTGAGCTGTGCAGGAGTGAGTATCTCTGCTCCGCCTGCCGAGAAGCGGCTGCAGAGCTCAGAGCGGGTCAGGAAGCTGCTCCCAACCCGCGCAGCCGGGTCATTATCACCCCCGCAGCTACAGGCTTAGTACAGAACTAGGTGGATGTTCCTTGACATTTACGTTTAAGACTGAACAGCGGGAGTTCCGATAATGTTCTTGATTTTCTGCTGGCGTAAGCAGATCTGGTTTGATTGTCATGACAGATGTTTGCATCTGGACACTGCATTTGCCCAGGACAAATGTCAGTTTGCAATTCTAGAGCTGAACTCCAGAATGAAGGCAAGGCACGTTTCTTGCTGAAATCCACGCAATATGAACACTGATGATGGGGCAGCCATACATTTACCACAGTCGAGTACTTTTCTGCCAAGCTATTGAGGTGCAAATCTCTCTGCAAATATTCTCCTCTGCCCTCCTGTGAGATGCTTCCACTGCGAGCGCGGAGCCCTTACGGGGCTCCACACCCTCTCCTACAGCTGGTCCTGGCTCCTGCCAGCTCGGCTGTGACACGGGGGAAGCGAAATGCTTTGGCACCTCCGGGTATAACCTTATTTAGCCTTTTTTATTTCTCTGTCACTGGGTGTTAGCGCTCACGCTGGCCTCGTTCTCCGCAGGGAGGTCCTGTGGCGAGCCGGCAGCGCTGCCCGGGGGCAGGACCGTCGTTCTTACGGACCTGAGCTTTGGTGCGAGAGTGACCGTGAGCTGCGAGGAGGGGTGAGTGGTGGGGCCATGCCCCAGCTCCAGCACACCCGTGCTGACGCTGGAACACAAACTGCAGTCCAGGGCAATGAACTCGTGGACCTGGGCTGGGCTGCTCTCGCACCATATATCGCTCCTACGGTGTTGCTCCAAGCGCAGAGCGTGTGGCTGCTTTTCCCACCGGAATTACAGCTTTGGGCTGGGAAGGAATAGCTGCAGCTGGAGGGAAGGGACTAGGCTCTGAATTTATGGCTGCCTTTTCCATCAGCTTTCCTCCATCATCCAGAGGAAATTTAACTGCCCAGGGTATCTATCCCAACCGAGCTGGATGTACCATCGGTTTATAACTACAGACATCAAAACAGGTTACTTAAAATATTCCAGCCTAACACATTTGAGATATATCAGATGAAAAGGGCTTACGTTTGAAATTTTAAAATTTGGTGATGTTCAGCTGGAAAACTGCGCTGAAGCACACTTTCCGTCGGTCCACAGCTGACTCACGCTCTCTGCCTGCTTTCAATCAGGGCACATATGCGCTGGACTGACCCACCAAATGGAGCTCTGGCAACTCCAGCTCGCGTTCCTCCCTCCCTAGCAGGAGCTGCTGGCATCACCTGGCTTGATCTGCCAGACCTTGCAGCTGCTTCAGCTATAACAGAGGGGGTTTTCCCCCAGATATTCCCTTAGGATGGACTTTGGGGAAATGACAGCATGTCCCACCCTTCAGGGGTTCAGTGAATTTTCCGAAATACACATCAGGGTGGAGGGATAACGTTATCCATCCAAGCAAGATCAGATACTATCAATCCTGTCCAAAATAAGAGGTTTTTTGAACAGGGGATGTCATTTAGAGATCAGGGAAGGTGTTGGTGCTTCCAGCGAGCCAGGCCAAAAGCCACTTTGGTGAGCAGTAGATCCCTGCTCCCCCTCGCTGCTCCCTGCTGCAGTGGATGCAGTGGAGTGTTCACAGAGACCAGCCAGGAAGTTTTGCCAGCAGCCTGCTGGCGTTTGCTTTTCTGCCAAAATTTTAGCAAGGCAGCTACACCCTTATGACCCAAAGGGAGGAGGTGGCACTGAAGGTCACTGGGCATCCTGCCCTCTGCCACCAGCCCCAAGGGGCTCAGCAGCTCCGGCTCACTGCCCTTGGCACTGCAGCGCTGCAGCACTCAGGGGCTGAGCCGCAGCCTTTAGAGATGCTGTGGGTGCTCGGGAGGGGGCCCCTCACCCCCTCACCCCCCTCACCCCCTCACCCCCTCACCCCCTCACCCCCTCACCTCTTCACCTCCTCACCCCCTCACCTCCTCACCCCATCCCGGTGGGTGACAGCGGCGTGGGAAAGGGCTGGCTGCCAGCAGCCTGGATCCCAGCACTGCTCTCCACTGGGAAGCAGGCAGGGAGAACCAGCCCCTGACTCAGCAGGTCCGAGCCCAATGCTTCCGCGTGGGAATGCCCAGCTAACCGCACTCCCTGCCTGCTCCGCTGCCAGCGATGGCTTCGCCCACCCTGGCAGCAGCAGATGAGCTCTGCAATGAGGCGAAGGAGAGAGTCGCCTAGAAACAGATTAACAAGGAGCCCGGCAGAGCAAGGAGAGCTCTCCCGAGAACCAGCGGGTGTCTGCACGTCTGCGTGCTTTAAAACCGCCTTCTCTACACTCTTGACCTCATGGGTACTAAGGAAAATGTTGTTCTCACTTTCTGGGTAGTTAGACAAATTTCTCTTTTCTTGTGTATTTTCACTCAGGTACAAATTAGATGGGAGCGATTTCATCCAGTGTCAGCTTAAAGGAAACGATGTGGAATGGAGTAAACTTCCAACTTGCGAATGTAAGATGAATCCAGCCTTACCTTTGGTTTCACTCCAGTAGATCCTGTGTCCTAACGCCTAGTCTAGACATGTCGCCATACTCTGGTGTTGTGGGTATCGTGTGGCAGATCTGCCACCAACGCTGCAGCCGGCAAACAGCCGTTTGCTGCTGACGCGGCTTCAGCGGTTTTGTTCCCACGGGATCAACGCGATTTCTCATGACTTAAGGTTGTGGTGAAGTCGATGGGATGAGATTTTGAGGGATCACAAGCCAGGGCATGATAAGTTGCCTGTTTATTTTAGTGACCCTTGGAGTGAGAGGGAGAAAAATGTGACCACAGAAACACTTCCGAAAGAAAAAAGAGATGAGCTAGGCAGAGGGCAGTGCGAGTTTCCCATCTTCAGTTATCTGCAAAGTTTGTTCTCTCAAGACAGGCGAACTCCTAAGAACCTTTTTGCACTTCCATCATTACTGAAGTTTTTAACAACGCTCCCGTTGACCATTTTTCCCGCAGTAATTACCTGCTCTTCACCTCCTCCAGTCACCAATGGAAAGCACGACGGTGAAGGTGTAGGGCGATTTGCCTATAACTCAACCGTGACTTACCGCTGCGACCCCGGCTTCCAGCTCGCTGGCAACACGAGCATCCTCTGTACGAGCCCGGACAAAACCCGGGGGGTCTGGAGCGGAGCCGCGCCAGCATGCAAAGGTGGTTCCATCGGAGTTTAGCGTTCACGACCAGTTCAGTGTTTAGTATTGGCCAGCTTAACGTTCTGGGAGTGCTTAGTAGAGGACGTGGTGGGGCAGGTCACGCTGCAGTTCTGCAGAGGTAAAGGCAGCGCTGCTGAAGTGAGCAGGGAAGGGGCAGCGTGTGCAGGAAAGGTGCCGTGCTCCTAGAACGCTGCTTCTCTGTGCCCTAGAGAAAAGCACTGCCCTCAAACCTGGAGCACAGGGAGTGCAAAGGAGTCCTCCTCGCCACAGCGAGCTGAAGGGCTTCTACAGTAAGTCCCACATTTCCCAGCTTGATTTGTTCCTTTATCACAGCCCCACGACAAAGCCGCTGGATGAATTTCACGCCGTGGTTTCCATTCTTTCAGGTTCCCGTGGAAATGGCATCCAGCCGCCTAAGAAGGCTTCCACATGGGAGAAGAGGCTCAGCCTCTATAAAAAATCTCTCCAAAACACCATCTCCTCCTCCCACTCTTCTGTTTTCTTCAGGGCCCCAGGTCGGTCCCAGAGGCTCCTCTGGGGTGCAGGGGAGCTCCCTGGTTACCCCCAGCCCTGCACCTGGAGTTTTCACTTTTTCCTGTGTTTCTCCCCAGCGCCAAGGAGCTGCGCTAGCTCAGCGTTCAGGTTTGTGGTTCCTTTGTACAAACACCAAAGCTACTATTTCCCTGGGAGCAGCCAAGGATCCGTGTGTCTGCCCAAGTACATGGGGATCTCTGGCATCCTCCCCCAAGCCGGCTGCTTCGAAAACTTGAAACGGTCTAAAGTTGCATCGTTTTGTGGAAGTGAGTGATTTTTCTGCCGCGTTCTTTTCTTCTGTACTTTGTATAATTCATTTTTTTTGCTGGTTTGGCATCTGGTTCAAAGCTCAGGTTTGACTGCACTGACCTCCTCCTCTGGAAAAAACTTCTCTTTGTATTAAAAATATTTTCTCTTTTCAGTTGTTTCCTTGCCCTGTTATTACAGATCTTGTTTAACTCATTTTTTGCCATATGGAAAGGCAAGAGATAACCAAGTAGCCTCGAGGGTGCCGGAGCTTCTGTCGCGGCGCCGGCAGCGCGAGGCGGTGCACTAACCCGCCTTGTTCCACACCAGCCAGGTCGTGGGCAGCCCGGAGGAGCCGCACCTGGCAGAAGTGCTGCTACAACAGATTCCCCATCCGCTGCAAAGGGCTGTTTTACGCCTGACAACAGGGTGAGTGCCAGGCGTGTTGGAAACGGTGCCCGGGCGGGGGCCATAGGCATGGAATCGTGAGTAATAAAGACGGCGAGTGCTCGGAAAGATTTCTGTGTAGCTGGGAAGCAGCTTGTTCGTGACGGGGCTGCCCTCCTGCAGCCACGCCGCTGGCAAAGGGACCCTGGGAGGAGGCATTTGCACTTTCCCCGCCTGGTTGCAAAGACAACGGGCACGGGCTGCTCGTCCTGCCGACTCACTGCAGGTGCGGACGAGGCACACGGTTCAACGGGATCCCACCTATCTAAATATGTTGTTAATTTTTCGAACAAAAATAGCTCTGTAAGCATAAAGCACACAAACCCTTCCCCGGGGTCCGTTCCTGAAGTGCCCCATGGTCGGACTTGTCAGGACTCACGCTTTAAAACCAAGAATAAGCCTGACCAGGTCTGTAAGTACCAAATGGATTTTTTTAATTGCGATATATTTTCACGTCCCAAGAAATTGATTGAAAATCACGTGTTCAAGACTTGGCTAATTCCCATAGATCCTTCTCCCATCCAAGTCTTCTCTCTTTCAGCATTTCCCTCCTGGCATCCTGAACCCAGGTACCATCCCCTACTGATCCGACCAGCTTTTTCCAGGCTGGGGGTGGGAAGCCGTGGTTTCTCAGCAACCCCTCAGATCTTCTGCAGGATTTCTGACGGAGCTCGGTTACATCACGACCCGTTCGACTCAGCGTTTCCACAGACACCCATTTCCTTGCTCCCCAGCAACGCTGACCTGCTGCCATAGCAATCACCGCCAACAGCCTCAGCGGCCAGGCTGTGGAGAGGGACCCACCTCTCTGCCGAGCCGCGCCGCTCCCTCCACCCAGCGGGAGTTTCTGGCTGCAGATACGGCCAAGCCCGCTGCCAGCAGGGTTGTGCGGAGAGAGAGGAAAATCCCGACTTTCCTCTCCTGCAAAGTGATGAGCTCCTCTCGTTTAGGAGGTCATACCTTATGGACAAAGTGGGATGTTGACCTTTGTATCTCCAGTACCTGAAGCACTTTCTTTCGCAAAAGCTGGTTTTGTCTCAGACGTAAGTTCTTTGCAGTTTGCGTTTCTATTCAGACTAGAGGGAAGGTCTCGGGGTGTGCACCCTGGGAGGAAGGCAGCTCTGCACCGCGCGGCTGCGAGCGCATCGCCTGCGCGCAGACACGGGACTAACTGCCAAACGCACCCTGTCGTACTGCAACGGAGCAACGGGAAACGGCGGGTTGGAGGTGTTGGCTGCTTTACCGTGCCTCCAGAGTCCGCTAACTCCCCTGTCTCTAGGTGCCTTTCTGGGGATTTATTTACATCTCCTAATAAATGGGGGTTGTTCATGAAGGATGGCCTGTGAATTCCACCGCCCGCTGCTCCCCTGTCATATTTTGTGCCCTTCTCAGGAAGGGATCAGCTTTTAGAGATACCTTGACTCCGTTCAGGTGTGCTGCTCAGCAGTGCTTTACCAGCACTCCTATTTATTTTCTAAAGGGCCTCCTACACACGTTTAACTTGGTTTCAAAAAAAAAAAAAAAGGAAAGAAAGAAAGGAAGAATCCCCCTGCAGCACTGTGTGGGGACGTGTGTTCCCAGTGGTCTGACGAAGGAAGCCGGAGCGATGCGTACCTGCCTCGCTCCTATTTAGCCCCCCCGGAGCCCGGCTCTGCAGCCCCTCTGCTGCAGCTTCCCCCGACAGAGCCGGGGTCAGCCCCAGAACTGCTGCGGGGGCTGCGGGGGCTGCAGGCGATGTCCCAGGCTGCTGCCCTGCACAGGGATGGGGGGAGCAGGCAGGGAGCCGCGGGCGGGTTTCAGTGGAAAGCTGAGAGCAGCTCCGGCAGCTCAAGCCCTAGTTTTGCTGGCTGGTTTTGCTGGAACCTCCAGTTGTTGCGAGCCTGACAGCGTAGGCACAGCGCAGCGGGGGCCAGGCTGCCCGCTGCTCGTCCTTTCCCTTCTGCCATCGCCATCTGCTTGGCCTGATTTCTGCAGCACGGGGAAGGGATGTCGGAGCAAGATAAAGCCAGTTGCCCTCGGCAGCTCCAGCTGCGCAGGCGCAGACCCGCTATCGCAGGGCTCAGCTGCCAGGGCAGCTCCTGCCCAGGAGGTTTTGGTGCTCGGTCAGTTACTGGGCGAAATGGGACAGCAAACGCGGGTGGCGGAGGGACGGGCTGGACTGAGCCTGGTGGTCTGGGCAGGCACAGATGTCTCCTGCGTGGCCTCGGGCAGGAAAGCAGCCCGGTTCCAGGGGTGACCCGAACTCTGGTAGCGAGGGGATTTCAGCAAGTCGAAACCACAGCAGTTGGTTCTTCTGATGTAAGCACGAACCGAGCCGCTCCCTGAGGAGGCTCGACATTCCAAGAAGTCTTTGCCAAATACTACTGAACATCTCTATTTTGCGCTGAGGTCACTGCTGTACGCCATGGCAGGAGAATTCCCCAGCACTTAAAGCATTTCTTTTCCTGTCAGCAGCTTCCTCATGCAGCCAGGTGACCAGTGACCCAAAAAATACGTGGCTGAGACACTTCCATGTAAGTTGTCAACGTGTTCACAAGTATTTTAAAGGAAAACGCTCTTCAGGCTGCCTGACCCCTCCCTTAAGAAAACACCTCTTGGCCTCATTGCAAACGCTTTTGTTTCATACGCTTGGAGCTGAAATTGTGTTAGAAAGGGAAATAAAGTAGGAAAAAAAAAAGTAACTCTGGATTTCTCAGTGGAAAGATCATTGTTTCCTGGATAACAAAGGCAGGCAGGGGGAGGCAGGAAGGTGCAGGCTGCTGCTGGCTCCCCTGTCCTCGGGGTGGGAAACACATGTCCCTTACTGGCAGCGCTGCTCAGCAGAGCAGGACAGGGCAGCAGATCCAGCCCCAACCGTTCCTTGGCTCTTCCCCGCAGCCCCGCGGGCAGGGGTCCCAGAGCAGCTCTGCCCTCCCGTCACGGAGCCGAGGCAAACGGCTCCTGTGCCCGGCTGGTCCCCGGCACATTGCCAAGCCACGGCGGGCAGCGCAGCGTCTTGTTCGCAGAGTTTTGTGTCCAACTGGGAGTGTTACGGTGGAAATGCTGGTATCCCCTCTGCCTTGGTTTGTGCGGGGATGTGAACAGAAACAGCTCAATTAGCAGCTTCAAGGCGGGGCTGATTTACAGCCCTCTGGTCCTCTGTGCACCCCTTGGGCTGGAGGAAAGCCCTCTCCTCTCTTCTTGCAGGAGAACCTCTCCGCATGGCTGGCTGTCCCCAGGGATGGCAGGGGACACTGGAAGAAGGTTTGGGGGTCTGGCAGCAGGCTGGTGCCCCTGAGCTGTGCTGAGCTCCCTGGGCCAGATGCTGTGCTAGAGGATGCAGGCACCGATGACAATGCTGCTCGCATCCCCGCGTGCAGCAGAGCCGGTGCTGGGCAACAAACCGGACCTTCTCTACCCCTCCCAGCTTTGGGGTGCCTGCAGCGTTCACAGCCGGAGCTGGCAAGACCCACATGCCCCCCTTTTTGTGTTTGCTTTTCTTTTCCTGGGGGACTCGACAGCTTTGGGCAGAGGGGTGGGTGTCTCTACCGGACCGTGCGGAGAAGCGGTTTGAAGGAGCGGCTGAGGCAGTGGGCGTCCGGAGAGCCCCCAGCATCCCCCCGCGGACCGGCTGTGCCTCTCGGAGCAGACGCGAGCAGAATCCGGCGCTCCAACCCCGCGCCGGCCGCGGTGAGACTTTGGGCAGCGCATTTCCCGGAGCGGGGCCCGGGGAGCCGCGGGGGCGGCCGGCGGGGGCGTCCCGCAGCGGAGGGTGCTGCTGCCACGGGCGGGCGGTGCGAGGAGGCGGCAGGACCCACGCGTGCTCTTGAGCAACCCCCGCGGCTGGGAGGGGTTGGAAGAGGCCCCGGAGCCCCCGGCTGCCCCGGGCGGGGCCGGCCGGGCGGGGCCGGGGGCTGACCGGGGCCCGGCTGCCCGCTCCGCTGCCGCTGCCGGGGCCGCTGCCGCTGCCGGGGCCGCTGCCGCTGCCGGGGCCGCTGCCGGGGCCGCTGCCGCTGCCGGGGCCGCTGCCGGGGCCGCTGCCGCTGCCGGGGCCGCTGCCGCTGCCGGGGCCGCTGCCGCTGCCGGGGCCGCTGCCGCTGCCGGGGCCGCTGCCGCTGCCGGGGCCGCTGCCGCTGCCGGGGCCGCTGCCGCTGCCGGGGCCGCTGCCGCTGCCGGGGCCGCTGCCGCTGCGGGCGCCCCGCGGCAGCGATGGGCTCCGGGCGCGGCCGCTCGCTCCTGCCCGCGCTGCTGCCGCTGCTGCTGCTGCCCGCGGCGTGGGGTGAGCCCGCGGGGGTCCCGGGGGGCGATGGGGGGTGCGGTGAGCGCTGTCACCCTGGCAGTGTGCTCCGGGTGGGTGCGTGTGCTCCACGCGTGTGCATGCTCCATGTGTGCTCAGTTCTGCTGTCTGCCTGTCGTGGACGTCTGTGCTCTATGCGTGTGTGTGCGTGTACTCCACGCCTGTGCTCCGTGTGCTCCGCGTGTGCTTTGCTCAGTGCACGTGTCAGGGCTGGGTGTGCTCCACGTGTGTGTGTGCTCCATGCGTGTGCATGCCCTGCTCTCTTTTGTGCGTGTCAGGGGTGCATGTGCCGTGCTCTCCCATGGACTCTGCGTGTGCATCCGAGCCGTGCCCTGCCCAGGGAGCTGTAGTAGAAGCCCCACTAAATCCCGTTTTGTTTTGCTGCAGGTGACTGCGGGCCATTGCCAAATATAAGTCACGCAGAGCCCCCAGAGAACGTTAAACATCGAGGGAGCTTCAGTGTGGGCACCAGCATAACCTACAGCTGCCTCAGGGGTTACGTGAAGCGCCCCTTGCTCTCAAACACCATAAGGTGCCTTGGGAACTCCCAGTGGTCCGACCTCCCGGAGTTCTGTGGCCGTAAGAATTTCACTTTCTCGGCAACGAGTTGCGTAGCGATGCCCGCTGCTTGTGCAAACATTTACTGCTTTAGCAATCGCCATCTCAAGGGCTTCCCCATCCGAAGTGACACACGCTCGAGTTGTTGGTCACAGAATTTCTTCCTGTCCCTTCTTCTTAACCCCGCTTGGTCCATCGGAGCCGTGTGCTGGCACTCGGGTGTTCGTAAACGCGGATGGGTGGCTGGGGGAGCACTGGGAAGAGGGGCAGCGCTGCGGCGGGGAAGCGCTGGCGCAGCGGCTGCTGAGGCAGGAGGGAGCGAAGCGGGGAGGTTTGGCACGGGGGATTTGCAAACCGCAGTGAGAACCGGCTGCGCTGCCCCACCTCAAACACTTCACTGGTGGACTTGGCAAGGGAGGGAAGCACTGCGCTGGTGAATGACTGAAAGGGAGCACGTTTTAACATCCTCTTCCTTCAAACCGTCACCTAGGGATACATCCTAATGACACAAGTTACCAAACATCTTCTTAAAAATATTTGCGGTATCCATATTCCTAGGGAGGCTTGTGCATCACTGCTTGGATTTCTGTGTATACGTAGTTGAAGGCAGCATACTGTTATTTCTGCTTTGTAACCGTCCGCTTTGGTTGTCTCTGTTGTCGGCAGGGAGCTGTCCCAGCCCACCACGCGTGCGTTTCGCTAGCATATCACCACAAGATGGAACGCAGAATTTTTACGCTGTTAATATCACGGTGCAGTATACTTGTCGCCAAGGCTATGAGAATACCACCGACCAGCTCCCCACCAGCACTTGTCTGGACAATTTAACGTGGTCAGAAGTTCCCGAACTGTGTCGAAGTGAGTGTTTCCGTGTCGTTTCATTTTCTCCAAGGCCCTCCCACAGCTGCAGCCGCAGCGCCGTGTTCTGAGCACCACGGCTGATCTGCATTTTTAGGGTCGCTTCTTTTTAATGATGTTTAGCATGAAATGCCATCAGGTGCCCGGTTCGATGTTGCCATACTGCCACGAGAAGTGTGTCTGGGGGAGGGTTCCTTGTCCTTGTAATGTCCTAAGGATCATCTTACTCTTTTTTAGGGAAATCCTGTGGTATTCCAGCAAATCCAGAACATGGTAAAGTTACTGCAAATGATCACCTGTTCAGTGCCCAAGCAGAAGTAGTTTGTAACCGTGGGTGAGTGTGAAGCCAGCTGCCCACTGCATCCCCATCGCCTGGCCAGGGTCACTGGTGTGCGAGCCAGGATGCGGGGCTCTGCCCGGCGAGTCCTCAGCACCTTTGTGGGGTGACATGTTCTTGGTTGGCGACAACAAGCTGATGTGCTGAAGTGCCTTCCCCTGCAGGTACACGTTAAAGGGAGCGTGGTCTCTCATCGTGTGTTCCATCAGTGGAGATGGCGTTGCCTGGAGTCAGCTTCCAGCTTGCCAGGGTAAGAGAAGTTGTCCGGCGCTGGCCTGGAAACACCAAATACTCCAACTCACAACTACTGAATCGCGTGGTGATTTGGCTGAAGAAGGGCAGTTGTCTCTGGAAGGGAGACGCTGCCCTGGTGAGAGCAGCAGCGCTGGTGCCTTCTGCCTGTGAAAGACTGACACGGATGAGCAGCAGGTGGCCTCTTCTCTTTTTCTCCCCCAGCTATTTCTTGTCCTCCACCTCCTGCTATTCCCGACGGGAAGCACGACGGCAACGGTACGGAGGAGTTCACGTACGACACAGTCGTGATGTACACGTGCGACCCTGGGCTCCAGCTTGTAGGAAATGAAACTCTGCGTTGTACAACGGAGAACGGGGTCGATGGCGTCTGGAGCGGCTCTGCTCCCGAGTGCAGGGGTGAGCGGTGCTGGGTCATCATCCTGTTCTCCAGTGCTTTGTCTTGCCGGGCGGTTAACGGGGCCTCCTCCATCGTGACTCCTCCACAGCTCTCGCTGCCGTAGCCACAGATGCACAAGTCACCTGCCCATTCTACGTTCAGTCCTCACTGAAGTATTTTATGTATGTATAACGTACAAATGGAGAACTGTATAAAGGGGCATTGTGAGCCGTTTTCCTTTCTTTTTTGGTAGTTAGCACGACCGTGGCGACAGTCCAGACTGAACCCGCAGAAGAGAAGGTAGCAGGGAATCCGTATCCGCTAGGTAAGAGCTCAGGAGAGACTTTCTGCCTCAGACTCCTTTTAATCGCCGTAACTGCACTCACACCGGGTGCCCGTGACTCCAGGCGCTGCTGGGTCTCTGCTCTCACTGTACCCCCTTCATTCTCTTGGTGGGTCCACTCTCCAGTTTCTCAGGGGTCACACAGGCTCATTCCCTGCCTTATCCCCTTTTCTCTCTGCTCCTAGCTGAGTGACTCCTTGGCTGACATGATACAGGGTGGGATTTTTGATGCTTGAATCTCCCTCCGTGCAGCTGAGCATCCCAGTAGAACCCAGTGAGGTTACCTTGGCTGCCTGTGGATGTTGCTGAGGGTGGAGGTAGGCTGGAGCTAGGGCCCTCCGCCCTGTCGGTGGGGAGAGGTGGAGCAGGGACTCAAGAAGAGCACGGTGACGTGTGTAGTAGTTAATGACAGATTGTTCTAGAGCATTTGGTCTTCCCAGCAGTGTTGTGGTTATCTGGGTTTGAATACTCTTGTTCTGTGGGCATAGATGAAGGAACGTTCTGTTATCGGCATTATTGGCTTCAGTTTTTAACACCGATTTCATTTTCTTCTCCAGCAAGTATCCTCGTCCCTATTTGCCTTGGTAAGTTATTTAAAGTTCAAATGTACTTTCCTACCCCAAAGCTGCTATTTGCTGTTCGATACCTGGAGTGGGTGGGTTTGGTTTAGTCCCTCGCTGCCCCTGGTGCTGGGCTCGGGGGTTCTCTGTTCAACCCAGCGGCACTGCAGGCCACTGGCAGTGTCCTGGTGTAAAGCATTACAGCGGCTGAGGATGAAAGGAAAGAAGCCAACCAAAAACCGTCCATCCTGTCGCTCTTTATTTGATAAAGTTGCTTTAAAAGGCCTTGGCAGACATTGAAAAAATATCAGAGATTAGGGAGGCTTGGAGCAGCCTTGTTGCCAAAGAGATCAAGTACTAAACTGGTATGTTTAAAACACAAAAGGAGGTGGAGGCTGCCTATGAAAGCATGAAAGAGCTGAGGATCTCCCCCTTCAGCTCGGCACCGCTCAGCCGTGGTTTCTGTGCTCCGTGTTCAGAGACACACGCGGGGATTTGCGTTATTCTGGCTGAGAGGAGCCTCTGGGACAGGCAGCCCCAGAGCCAGGAATTCTGCTGCCAGCCTTTTACCAAACTGCAGGATTTCACCCGAATTACATACCAAACCTGGTATTTTTTTGTTTTTTCTGTTTTTTTGGGGTTTTTTTTCTGCTTTGTTTGTTAGTTCTCCTGGTAGCCCTTGCAATTCTAGCTGGGATCATCGTGAGATGGAAAAAGAGTAAAAACCAGTAAGTGAGCGTAAGCTGCCCCTCCTAAGCCATCCCTTTCCCTGGGGATAACCGGGTAGTGCCTTTTAAGCTCCGAGCGATAGTAATTACCTCTGGTATATGTTTGCCTGGTTACCGCTGTGTTTCCGTGTTGATAGGTCTCTTTCTAGTCTATGAATTTTCTCCTTTCTGTTCCTTCAGCTCTTATAACACACGTATATGGACGCGGACGCGTGAGATGCAGGGGAGGGATCCGCCGATGCCCCCAAAGGTGACGGCTGTCGAGAAGCAGCCCAGGCTGTGGAACTCCTATTTTTGGTGAGTTTGCTTGTTCACCTGCCCCAAAGCTTGTGCCGTTCTTCTGCCTGTACCCACGGACCTCACCAGCGTTATTTCTAGCCACAAACCTCGCTGTGCCTGACCACACCTACGGCACATCTTTACGCAGTTTTTGACTCTAGAACGCCAACACCTCTGCGGTGAACACGCCACTCGCCGAACAGGCGACGGCTGCTTCGCCGGAGGGTTTGGTGTTCGCTGGCTGCTCTCTGGGCTCTGCAGGAGGGATTCCCCCCATCTTTCTCATCCGCAGCCACACGACGAGTTGCCACGTGTGTCCCACATGTGAAGGGCAGCTGCACGCCGCCCTGGCCCCCCGCGCCGAGCCCGCCTGCCGCGGCTGTGCCGCCTGCGAGGAGTGGCTGAGCGGCCGGCCCGGCACACCCCGCACCTACTCGGTCCCCAGCATCGGCGACGGGGAGAGCCGAAGCCCAACAGGGATGAGGTACCGCGGCTGACCGGGCGCTTGCTCCCTTGTGTGGGTCCGGGTAAAGCGTGCAGGGGGAAGGGGGCAATTCCTGCAGGTGAGGAAGCATCTGCTCCCAGCTAGAGCGGGGTTTGCTGTTTGAACTCCTTTGGCTCCTTTAGATCCCGTTTAGCAGCAGAAAGCATTTGCTGTTTAGAAGAAAGTGGCTCTGCAGAGCAGTAGTCGTTCTCGGAAAGCCATGCCTTCGGGTGCAGTCAGGTTGTCTTCCCTCTCTCTGTCCGTTCAGCTCTCCTGGGAAAGCTGCCGATGTGCCGGGGGGTGAGGGCGCAGGAGAAGCTGTTCCGGAGCGGAGCGAGGCAGAGCAGCCCACGGACCACCAAAGGTCTGTCTTCTGTCTTCCACCTCAAAACACACAGAGGCCACAGGGGGCTTGAATAAAACTGCGAGTGGAGCAGATCCGTATTTATTTGAGTAGAAAATAAGGGTGTTCTACACCTACTTGTTTATTCCCACCTCTCTCCTGTCTTGATACTGTGCTGGGTATTACAGCATTAGTTACTTTTAAAACACTAATCTCTGCTTTCTTTCCGCTAAAAGAAAGGGGCCTGGGCAATTTTTGTGCTTTTAAAAGGCGTTCAGCACGTGCAAATGTTTCTCCCGATTCTCTGCTTGTGTGGCTCTCTGGCCAAGGCTCCATGCCCTGCAGTGCCGGCCGCTTCCCGCAGCGTGAGGGCCACCGCAGAGCTGCCCCCCGCGCTCCCCCGCTGCTCTGGGGGGGCAGCACCAAACCGGAGCGTAGCTGGGTTTGCGAGTGTGATGAGGGGAGGTTGGGAGCTGGGCGTCTGGCTATAAGGAGAGATGGATTTATGAAGCAGCGTGTTTCGGAAGAGACAAACGTTGCACATATTTTAGCAGCACAAAGGAGGTTTGTGATAGAGTTAATTCCAGGTTTTCCTCCTGTTTGGGATGGTTCCTCAGTACCAGGGAAGCTGGAGGTGCTGAACTTCACGGTTATTTTTGAGTCTCCCTATGCACATCCTCAACGGTGCTTCTCCACAGCAACCATCACGTCTGTCCCATCTGTGAGAGCTGGCTGCGCGCCCACCTTGGCCAGTGCGACAGCCGTCCTGCGGCACCCGGGGAGCGGCCGGACCAGGCAGGGCCCCGCCGGCAGGACCAGGGGTGAGAGTCGGGCGGCCGGGGCAGGTGACTCCTCTCAGCAGCCAGCACCGCGGTGTGTGACCAGCATCCCCAAAACCGAGATAAATAAAAACACGATGGAGGTGCAGAGTGCTGGTCCTGCTCTCCCATAGCAGGATAAAAGTGTGGTGACTGCTTGCAAGCAGAGAGAGGTGAAACTGGTGTGAGGTTTATTTGGACAACACTTGTGTGGTTTCCCTGGGCACCTCTGAACCTGCTTGTGCTTCTCAGCCATCCTCGCGTGGCTCGGCCTCGTGTCGGGAGTCATTTATTTTAGGCTGTTCCCGCAAGCACTTGTTCCACTTGCTGTTAGCCCTAACCCTGCAGTTCTGCACTCGTGAACCGCTACTTGTTTGAGTTTAAAAAGTTAATGCCTTTGAAACTGTTAGTGAAACTAACTTTGTGGGTGCTGGAGCTGTGCAGTGTAGCGTGGTGAGGAGCAGCCTCCAACACGAACCAGTGGGGGTTCACCCTTGGCTCTCTCTCCACAGCCCGCAGGGTCCCGTCTGCCCTCCCTGCGTCGACCGGCTGCACCTCTCCCTTGTCCACAGTGACACGACGAGCTGCCCCGTGTGTCCCCTGGCCAGAGAGGGGACCCTGGCTCACCTCGTCCCCCGCTGCACCCCCGGCTGCCACGTCTGCCCCGTCTGCACAGCACCCACCCATGCACATCTGTGCCAGGCACCTGACGGTAGGGTCCTGCACGGGGGGGCCACCATGGCCACCATGGCCAGGGCCAGAGGCTGCAAAGGTCCTTCCTCCCCAAGGCAAGGGGCTGCAGCACGCAGCACTTCCCCTGACAAACTGCTCGTTTCCCTGTTGCAGGATAACGCTGGTGGCTGTACCATCCTCAGCGGCATGAGGCTGGTCGAGTTCTACACTAACTCCTGGCGTTGTCAGGGACAAAGTTCTAAGTGTAATAAGACACCTGGAAGTGTCTGACTTCACAATCAAGAATTCCTTTGTAAAGAAGCACGAAGATCAAGCATACTTCAGTGCCTACTTTTTTGTTTGGTTTAGTCTGAAAAAACTATTTTTGCAGCTCTTAAAGTGAGGCTTTAAAAATTCACTAAGTGTTTCTTTCCACTAGGAAAATAATTTCATAGTAAACATCCTTTTTGCACAATCTTGCAAGATTTACTTTTATTTTTTAAACTACTTTTTTACTGAGGTTCCTTTACTAGTGTGCAGATACGAGTGCGAAAATGGCAGTATTTGAAGTAAAACTGTTCTGTAAATAAAAGGGATATAAAACGAGCGATACTGGTATCCTGGCTTGGGGTTGTTTTTTTTAGTATTTACTAATTGAACCTTCTCACAGAGCTCTTTACATGATTTTGCAGTCTCATTCCTTGCCGGATGTAGTTGGCTGCTCAGATAATTGCTGCTGCTCAGATAATTGTGGCTGTCGTTGCGCCGTGGGCCAGGCAGTGCCTGGCCTTTCCTGGGAACCGCGATGGCAGAGGTGAGGCACCGCGGCTGGAGCAGAGCCCACATCCACCCGGGGCACCGCCAGCTCCGCTCCGGGTGTAACCTTCCCTCGCTTTCCTGCACTGCTCCGGTGTTCGACCCAAACCACCCCAGCTGCAGCTCCAGCACGGGGCTCGGAGGGTCCCACCAGCTGCCCCCCACTTGCTGCTGCCCGGCGCGGACTGCTGGTTCGGTTGTGCGTGGGGACAAATTCATAGTGATACCGCAGGAGCTGCACAACCCGTCCTTCTGCTTCGCTGGTGTTTGCCGAGAGTGTGCTGGCGTTGTGGCAGGGGCCGGGCAGCGCTGCGGCGGGGCCGGGCTGCGGCGCCGTGAGCGCCCGGTGCCGCCGTGCGTGTCACCGCGCGGGGACCGGGCACGGTGACCTCCCGGTGCCGCCGTGCGTGTCACCGCGCGGGGACCGGGCACGGTTCTGGGGGCTCATGCTGATGGCTGCAAACCCGACACCGCTTCGAGAAGCGGCGGAGGCAACGGCCACCTGGGCTGTGCCCTCACTGTCCCTGGGCATCGTCCCTTCGGAGGTGGGGGCGATGCCAGGGTGCTCGGTGTGCCCCCGGTGTGGCCCCGGTGTGCCCGACACCCGCCCTCGCCGAGGCAGGGGTGCGCTCGAGAGCGGACGTGGCGCAACTCGGTGTGGCAGCGGCACGAGGGCTCCGAGGGGGAGCGGCTGCCCTCGAAGGGCAGGGCCGTGCGTGGACCCACCGCGGGCGAGGGTCCCTCGCAGGGCAGACACTCCCACGCCGTTACGGCGCTGCTGGGCAGGGCGGGGCGGGCAGACGAGAGCCGGATAAAAGCCTCCGGCGGCAGCAGAGCGCAGCCCCGGGGAGCAGCCGGCGGGGAGGGTGCTTCGGGCCGAGAGCCCCGAGCCCAGCACCGGCCGCCTCCGCCTCGCCGTCCCTCGGTTTCTAAGCAGCGCCGTTTGTGCCCGATAAAGGAGAACGCGGAGCCGCCACCGCCGCCGGGGACACCGCCGGACAGCCGGGGGGCTCGGCCGAGCCAAGCCCCCGTTTCCCTTAATAGCCGCGGAAAAAAAACAACCAGCCCCGCTGGTG
This sequence comes from Bucorvus abyssinicus, assembly GCA_009769605.1. Lineage (NCBI taxonomy): Eukaryota > Metazoa > Chordata > Aves > Bucerotiformes > Bucorvidae > Bucorvus > Bucorvus abyssinicus. Next base: position 4,924,304 of record CM020055.1, read on the forward strand.
ACGAAGGTCGGGGGCCGGGCCGGCACCTGCCCGCCCCGGAAAGGGCCGCTCTCTGCGCTGCGCATTCTCGCGGGCCAGGAGCGGGAGCGGTACCGGAGATCGGCCATGGCGGCGCGGGGGCTCTGCGCCGTGCTGCTGCCGCTGCTGCCGCTGCTGCTGCCCGGAGCTTGGGGTGAGCCGGGGCGTGGGGCCAGCGGGGACGGGGAACGGGCGGCAGAGGGGCCTGGCGGCGTGGGGAGGGGCTGAGGCGAGCCCCCCGCGCCATCACGGCCCCCCGCCCGCAGGTGAGTGCCCGCAGCCGCCCAGGTTCGTCTTTGCGGAGCCCGCCGAGGTCCCGAAGCCGCCGTACCCCGCGGGGACCGTGCTGAGGTACAGGTGCCGCCCGGGGTACACGATGAGCGGGGGCAAGTCCCCCCTGGTGACCTGCGCCCCCAACTCCACCTGGCTGGCGAGCCCCGACTTCTGCGTCGGTGAGTGTCCCCTGCGGGGGGTCCCCTCGCAGCCCAGCCCGCAGCCCTGGCGCGGCGCCCTCGGGAGGGGGGGACCCGGGTTCGCAGGGCGCTGGAGAAGCAGCGCTCGCCCTCTGTGGGGTTGCCCTTTCCCCTTAGAAACCTTAATCCCTGGGAGGTGATCTCTGCCCTTCCTAATTGCTTTGCCATCTGGTGACCTCGTGTCAGTGCTCTCATATAGTCGCAGACACAAGGTACGGGGTGGGAACGGCTGCGGGAGCCTGTTGTCCCCGTGGTAATGGACTCGTACCGGCCCTAGGGCGGTCCGTGGGTCCCTCCCGTCCCCTTGTCCTTCGCACTGTTTCCTTTCCCTGTGGACCAAGACCTCTGTCCTGAGCCCACCGGGGTCTTTATCAGTTTCCCTTCTCAGTAAGCGTATAAACCTTGGCTTTTCTTATTTGTCCTTAGCTTTATTTGTGCCTTTTCTTTGTGTTTTAACTTCTAGTTCCTCAGAGGTTCATGTGGGTCTTGTATCTTTTCTGAAAGTGCTGGTACTTGCTCGTGAGGGAAGTTTGGTGCCTGATAAATGGTCCGTTAGTCTGTAATGACACTGAACAGCACCGTCACTGTCATGCTATAAAGGTAACACTGATCACTTGCCTTCTAGGAAAGCCGTGCAGTCCACCAGACCTCGCCAACGGCAACTTTAACTTCACGACCGACCTCGTGTTTGGGGTGACGATAACCTTCAGCTGTAACCCCGGGTAAGCGCCAGCCTCTGAGTCAGTCCTGTGAGCCTGTAGCCACCCACAGCAAGTACGGGGCTTCCTCTAACTCCTCATCTATTGCATTTCTTTAGGTATGGAGGAAACTGTGTTGACGGGAGGGCTAGCTGATTGTCCCCTAGGCTTCAGCCCCTCCTTGTCCTCCTCCTTCAGCTCCTCCAGAGAATGCCAGTAGAAACTGTGCAACTTTCTGAATTTCCCAGGTGGTTTTTTCCACTTTTTTCGAAGAGGTTCAACCTTTTCTTTTCTTAGGTACCGATTAGTTGGGAAGTCATCTGCGACGTGTGTACTTTCAGGCAATGACGTTTCTTGGGATAGCACTCCGTACTGTCAAAGTAAGCAGATGTTAAATGTTTTGTGTACATGGCTTCCTCAAAGCTCCTCCGGTCGGTCTGGTAGTTTGGGGCATGGCAGGTGGATATTCTCTTCTTGGCACCCAACCTCTAATGAGACTGACGGGTAAAAAGGAGTTCATACTGACAAAAGCTAAAGCAGGCAGATGCAACCTCAGGCCTCTTCTGTGATGTCTCCTCTTGGACAGCAGATGCTGTTTTGCCATGCTGCCATTTTTCCATTTAAAAAAACCATGGAAAACATTCAGAATTTCAAGGCATATTGAAGACTTTAGGTTGAGGTGGTTGTTTTAGGGCTGCTTCCCTGTTTTTTCTTTGGCTTTTAGTATTTGTTTTGTTTGGGTTGTTCTTTTGTTCTCTTTGTTTAGTAGCGAGACCTCTCTTTCAGATTGACTGGAAGTGTTCCTGTGGTTTTTTTTCCCCACGCAGTTATTCCCTGTTTACCACCTCCTGAGACAGAGAATGGGCAGCACGATGGTGGGGACAGAGACTTCACCTTCGGCATGTCTGTAACCTACAGCTGTGACAAAGGGTTTGCTCTTATTGGCGATGCCACGATTGAGTGTACGATGAACGATAACCTCAATGGAATGTGGAGTGGTCCAGCCCCTGAGTGCAAAGGTAGGCGCGTTATTTCTCTCCTCATTCTTTTGAGTGTGTTTCGCATCCCTCTCCCGATCTGCGCTTTCCCGATGGGCTGCCAGACGTGAGAAGGTTGCTTGGAGTCTAAAGGGAATCCCAGAAAGCTTAATGCAGCGGTCTCCCAAGTCACGGTCAGAGGCAGGGCTTGGTTTACTGGATTCTTCAGCCCACAGACAGCCTCCCTCTCCCTGCCCACGCCCAGGGCTTCCTGCAAAGGGAAAATAAAGCTCTCTCGTGTGCGGTTTCTTAGTGACATCTCTGTTCCCAGAGCACTTGCACCCCACTGGGGACCTGCTTCTCAAAGGGGTAGGGCGGCAGTTCTTCCAGTAAGCTTCTCGAGTGATGCCTCTGGTGTCGCTGCAGGGCTTTTTCTTTTTGTAATAAATATTCCTACTGACTTCATTTCCAGTGGTCAGATGTAAAAACCCAGAAGTGCCGAATGGGAGACGGTTATCTGGCTTTGGCACTGAGCACACCTACAAAAACACGGTGACCTTTGAGTGTAATCCTGGCTATTCATTGAATGGCAGTAACGTAGTTACTTGTGAAGCAGACAGTAACTGGAAGCCACCCCTGCCAACGTGTGACCCGAGTGAGTACCAACAAATTTATTTCCTAGAGCAATTGCAATTGCAGTGAAGTGGGTGTGAGAGCTGTTGAGCAGATCAGCTTCTGAACCTTGTGCCCTTGCAGCCGTGCCCTCGCAGAGCACGCTGGCCTGGGTCCTCAGCAAGGCAGCCCACACCAGTTGCGTATTTAGATCTGAAGCTATTTATTTGTGATCAGCAAATGATCCAAAAGCATGCTGAAAGGAGAGACAAAATTGTGTCACCAGCTTCCAGACCTGCGGGAGAGGTTTGGCCTCTGAGCTCAGCTGAATCGAGGTCCTGCAGATTGGGTGGGTGGTCAGTGAAGGAGCCTCTCTGAGGCAGAGGTGCCCCCTGATGTCCATCTTTTCTCGGATGAAGCAAACTGTGATGTGTGCTGCTGTTTGCTGACCGGGTTGGATGCAAACGGTATCCCACTGACACTCAGACAGGTTAAAATTTTGGGTGCTCCAAAACGCATGGTTCGCTGTTGTTCATGCAGCCCCTTTGGGTGCTCTGCTCTACCTGACCTTGCTTTTGTCTCCAATTGTCAGTCTGTTGTGGTCCTGCTCCGCACTTCCCTTTCGCGGAGTTAACAAGCGCTGTGGGTAATAGGTCTTTTGCTGGAACTAAGCTGCAGTATCGGTGTAAACCGGGTTATACCACAGCAAGTGGAAAGTCCTCCACCGTCACTTGTCTGGATGATGCAACTTGGTCTGCAGACCCAGACTTTTGTGTTCGTGAGTATCTCTGTTCCTCTCCTGGCTGACTGTTCAGTGGTCTGTGATTGAGATGTTGCTCAGAACTTTGGGTGTGAGGTAAATCCCATGCAGCTTTCCTCTGCTTTCCTCTCCTCTAGGACAGCAGTGTCCCCCTGCCACGATAGAGAACGGGGATGTGGCTGCAGACAACTTCCTGCTTGGGGCAGTCGTGACATTCACCTGTCATCCCGGGTGAGTGGCTCACTGCTGGAAAGGGACCAGCTCGGGGGTCAGGAGACGAGGATCCCAGGCAGCAACATCCACCCTCCTCCCTGGCTTCCCAGTGCAACTCTCCAGTAAAAGCATATATTACGTCTCCAGTGAGATGAGCCTGTGGCAATGTGTGTGTCCTTCATAATGCAGTGAACTGCTTCAGTTCGGCTCTTACTAGTGCCCTTATTTCATGGCTTTGATGTGGCCAGATCCATTAGCAGGGGCTACTCCTGCACGCAGTGGTGGGGAGGCGGGGGAAGAACCTTTCTGGGAAGCCTAAACTTCTGGAAAGGTACTAAACGACTTCTCTTTCCTTAGGTATGAATTAAAGGGGTCATCTTCTGCCAAATGTGTGGTATCAAGAGATGGAGTTGATTGGGATAGAGCACTTCCACGCTGTGAAAGTAAGAGGGAAAATCCCTGCACAGAGCCATAAGATAATAGCTGGAGCTGCGCTGGTGTAGCTGCCTTGCTGGTGGGCTTGGGCTGGTCATAATTGTGCTTCTTAATTCAATCAGCTGTAAAATTCTGGATTTCAGCACTAACTCCTGCTGTGAGGCCTTAGGTGCACTATTCTGGTACAACTCAGAAATTATGCTGACGAAGTGGAAGGAGCAAGGGCAGAGCAGAAATTAGAGGGAAAAAACAGTCAGAGGAGGAAAGTTTTCTTTCTCAAGTTACCAGGGAAGGATGAAGGTAATTGGATGTTAGAACTCTGTTGGCTCACTTTGCTATAATGCTGAAATCCAGTGTTAGTCAGCGCATAGTGTTGCGTGAACCTAGAAATGGCTGAAACGTTTCTTCTAGCCTGATGAAGCACTTCAGTGGCTTATTTCATGGGGTGACATCCTGGAGTTGTGGCTAATGGGCAACAACTGAGGTCCAGTACCAAGCATGAACGCTCAAAGTATTTTCAGTTGCTGCTAGATGCATGGCGTGTGGCTGCACCTCCTTCCACCCACAGACCTCTTCACCTTGTCCGTTAGAAGTGCTCAGATGCTCTTGCTGGTGTCCCTTCTGTAGGACAGCTCCCTGACGTCCTCTGCAAAGAGCCCCCCACGATTGACAATGGAATACACAATGGCACAAAGGGCACAGAATTTGTCCCCGGGTCCGTTGTAGTTTATAAATGCAAGGGTGGCTTCACCCTTGTTGGAGCAGACCTTCTTCAGTGTGTGGCAGGAGATCGATACCAGGGAGTCTGGAGCAGGCCCGCTCCGGAATGCAGAGGTAACTTTCTCCTGTGTCTGTCTTGCTGCCTCCTCTCTGTCTTCAAAATACCTATTTTTTCCTTCCTCTGCGAATCCTCAAATCAGATAATTCTGCAAAGGAATAAGTCTTCAGTGCCTCCTGAAGCAGCTTCAGTTAAAATCTAGTGCCAAAAGAGCACGATTGGGTTGAGCATGGACTCACAGACTAGTGGAAATGTATCCTGGTAAACACATCTGGCTTTTAACAGATAAACATCTGTGGAGAAGGGCTGCAAGGGGGTCCCGTTCTGTTCTTACTGCCAACGTGCATTGGCTCTGAGTTGAGATGCTGCATGTTGTGTGGTTTGATGGAATACCGTGCTGAGTGGGTGCTGGGTTTCACGTTTTGCCTCTCTTCCTTTCCAGGTGGAGCGAACATGGTCATAGCTGGTAAGTAACACGTATTCCTGAGCCCTGTACCGTGCTCTTCCCTGTCTTTGTGATGGTGACGCCTGGGTGTTCTGCTTGAAACAGGCTCAAAAGCCTTGGGCTACAGCCTGTTGTCACGTTTATACTGTTGTTGCTTTAAGATTGTGCTGTAGAAAGCAGGGGAAGGTTAAAGGGGAGCAGAAAGGGAAAAGATAGTTGAATGCATTTGGAGCGAAGACTGAAGCTTCTTATTTTTTCTCTTGTAGGAATCTTCCCCCTCCTCCTGGCAATGCTGATTATGAACATTTAGCCAAGGGAGGGGGCACAGCGAGGAGGCACCTGTAAACGTGTCGGACTTGATCACACTGACCTCAGTGCTCTGCTTTTCCCTGCTGTGAAATTGGCCTTGAAGCAGCAACCAACAGACCCCAGATGACAAAGCCCAGACCCTCCGTGCCGCCGCCCCCACCAAAGCACTCGCACCTTTGGCTGCAGCAGCTGCACATCACGTCGGACACAGCTCGGGGCTGGGAAGGGACGGGAGGTTCTCTGCCACCCTGCTGAGAATGCTGCTCAGAAATCGAGTGCAGTTATCCCCGTGCCAGAGACCTTTACGCTGCAGTAGAGTAGGCTCAAGACAATCCTGCGCTTTGGCTACCTCCGCAGGTTCCGTTTCTCAGCTCTAAGACCATGCTGTGCCTGGATCAGGATTCGGGGGTTTCTTACGTGTCCTTAGGTGAAAGGTGCTGCTGCCGCCGAGAGGATTAATGGTGAATGTCTTCATGTGAGTGACACATACTTAAAAATTGTTTGCTACGAGTAGGATGTGTAAGTCAGGCGTTACCTGTGAGTACTGAAAGCACTGAGAATGTTCATACAAAAGTGCAGTCGTAGCCGTTACGTCAAGGCAAGTCTGAACCATTGTGCAAAGAGCAATTCTTACAGATCAGTGACTTTACCAGAGGGAAAAGAATTTACATGCCTTGTTATGAAGAACTACTATTCTGACTCTTCCTGTGTGTCCTAAAATTAGTTTTAAACTTCAGTGGAAGGTCCCTGCCCTGGCACTATCTTTGTACCCCCTCAAGGCCTTTCTGCACGTCCCTTGCCGAAACGCCCTTCCCGGCTCTGCGGTCACTCAACACTTCTCTCGGTGCTGAAGCTTTCGGTGGGCTGAAAGCCCTGGGAGGAGCCCAGCTGGGGGGCAGTGGAGCTTGTCCGCTGGTAGGTGCTGTCCCGGCCAAGTGCAGAACTTGCAGGTGACCTGGCAGATGCCACCGAACATCAGAAAGTTGCTGCGTGTGAATCTTTTCACTTTCTGCTCAAATGCCACCTGCCTGGGGTGACGGAATCAGGGAATCGCTGTCTGCATTGGCACTTAAAAGGCTTTTTTCGGTGGTGCCGTGTACCCCAAGACCACACTGGCTCCCACCGCGCGTCACAGTGTGCCAGGTCAGCCCCAGGAGTCCTCAGGGCTACTCTCATGCTGGGGAGAGGACGCGGGGTTTTGGCCTCTTGCTCCCCGGTAGGCACAGAGGCCCCTCAAGCCAAAGCCTTCATTTTCTCCTTCCCGGGGAACCTTTCATGCGCTTTTTCATCCTGTCTAACCTGACCTAGTTGATTGTTGTGATGAGGACGTTTGCGAGGGTGGGTAGAGGCGAGTGAGGAAGCGGGCTGTCCCCAGCCGCAGTCCGGCTTTGGCAGAGCCATGAGGACAGCTCAGACAATGGGACTGCACTCACCTGTCTAAACCAAAGACCAGGAGAAATGCCCTTGCCTTGTCTGGCTGCTAGAAAGCCCATGCAATGGTGGTGCTGGTTAACTTGGCCCCACTGAATGATCACTCGAGTTAAAGATTAAATTAAATGAAGACTTGAAGGTTTCCTGGGAATCCTATTTATAAGGGAAAATAAACTGACGGGATTTAAACTTGTTAAGCCTGAGTCCATCTTGTGACACCTGGTTTAGCTGCTGGTAAAGCAAGTTCTTGAGGTTTGGGGTTTTGTCTGGTGCAGAGGTAAATGATGCGCAGTTGGGAATGAGAAGTATTCAAAATGTCTACTACACACTTTTTGTTTCTGCATTTTCACCAGTGCTTTCCTGTTAACGGGAACATGCGTCTAATGAGGGGGAGAACCACAAGTAGCCATTTCCATCACTGCGTTAGTCATGTTCCAAAGAGACCCACCAAGTTCTCCCTTCCCAGCAGAGCACTGTCCTGTTCTGCTGTCGCTGGGCACCGTGAGATGCCATTTTCAGAAGCCAGTCCCGCAGAACAAGCACTTTTAGGTTGCCAGTTATTTTTACATGGCTCTTACCGTAAGCCACGTGAGTGATGAGATGAACAAAACACAGACGTAAAGCCTCATCGCTTTATGCTGTGTTCTGTTTCGTTATTTTAATCCCAGCGCTGTCGTTCCTGCTGCACAGTCCAGAGTGGTTTTTCCGAATGATTTAACTCCTGATTTGGGGATCAGCTTGAAATGATCTCCCCACAACCAAATGGAAGAAGCTGTGACATAACTTACGGGGGTGGTCACCAAAATTTACCCTTAAAAGTCAATGAAGGGTTTATCTACTGTGTCTGAATTGAGCTGTACATCTGAGTGCAACCAATCAAGTGCAATAATTGTGAATGTTGGGTATGTAAATATTGGAAGCTCTTTGTCAATAAAAGAGATAAAAGACTTGAGTAACACCTGTCTTGCTGCTTGCTTTAGGCTCGGAAAGCATCCTGCGCTGTGTGAGGTGGGGAGCTGGAGGTGGCTGCGCCTGCTCCTACATTGAAAAGTCCTGTCTGTGGATTTTTATTCTTCCAGCCAGCGGCGAGGGATGATGCCAGCTTGGATGAGCCCTAGAGCAGCCGGGGTCAGGTTAGGAGGGTTTGGGTCCAGAGCTGAGGGTAGTGTGTGGGGCTGGGCTGCACCCATGGCCAGACGTGTGGGAGGAGGAATGCCCCGCTCTGCCCCTTCAGCCGGTTCGTGGGAAAGGCTGCTGTCCTGGGCCCCTTCCCCTGAGGATGCTCTCCACTGAGGGCACAGTTCAGCTAACGGCACCTCTGTGCCCGCATCCACCCCTCGCAGGTGTCCGTGGGTGTCGGGGACCCATTCTTCCTAGCCAAAAATAACAGCAGAAGCACTGTGTGGGACCTGCAGCTTCCCCGGGGCGTGGCTGCACCCACCCTGCCCAAGGAGCCCGTGGGTTCCTGTCCTCTGGCCCTGGGAAGCCCCGCAGCTGCGGCTCCTTCCGCATGTGGGGGGAACTGGGGTGCCCATATCTTCCCGCAGCCCCCGGGAGCCGCAGTCTGCGCTGGGGACCCGAGCATGGTGCTCGCCTTCGCCCTCCACCTCCTGGGCAGCTCCGCTTTGCTCTTGGCCACCGTGGCTGGGGCTCGAGGTAAGGGAGACCGGCAGGTCTGCACCTCTGGGGCCTTCCTCTCACAGCTCTCCTCTTCCTCATCTCTGCCCCTCTCCTCGCTGATCCTTTTGCTTTTCCCTGTGAAGGCAGGTAGGAGCTCTGTGCTGGTCCCAGGTGGACCTCAGCACACCGGACCCTGAGCATCCCAGAGCCTCTGAGCTCCTCCGCTAATGAAAAACCCCTCTGGGCTGGTACCAGGGCACCCTGTGCCCCAGCAGCCAGGGGAAAGGGATTAGAGCCTCGCTGCGGGACGCTGTGGAGAGTCTTTCACAACCTGCCCAGCTTCTCGTAACAAGGGGCTTGACCTGCGTGTTTAAACTGCCAAAGCGAAGCTGGTTATGGCTACAGCATCTTACAGCAGCGAGACGAGGGGCTTGTTCCAATGCTCGGTTGTGTTTGAGCTCTGTCAGGTTGAAACTTGCTGTGATAAGAGAAATGCACTGGGACGAGGCAGGAGAGCAAAACGGCAAACAAGACTCTGCTGTTTGGCGTGTTGAAAGCCAGCAGGGCACGGACGCCTGGCAGGGAGCCCGAGGTGCTCTTTTGTTTGGGACAGGATGGGCAAAACCTCTAGAAACTCAGCTCCATCCCTGCAGCGTGGTTCTGTTTACCCCGTCCCGTCTTGCAAGAGCAGGTGCTGCAACCTGGCTGCCCTGGCAAGGTTTGAGGGGTGTCTTGGTACCGTATGGAGAAGACTTCTGCCTGTGCCCTCAATCATGTTAACGATTCACTGGCGTCTTGAGGGACCAAAGGCTGACCCTCCTGCCTTAGCTGGCTGCGGTGGCTCAGTGGCAGGCTGGGAGTGAAGCATCAGTGGCTGCAAAGGGCTAGGTGATGTTTCAAAAAAGAAAAAAAAAAGAACTATCACTAAGTTAACACTTTGTAAAAAGGTGAAGCCATATTTTCTTCTGTTATACCTGGGTTTTTATACGTTGAGCTGATGCGTGTGCAGTCGGTTCCCCAGCCCTGCGGAAGGAACCAGCATTGCTCATTGCTCGCGGCTGCTGCTCGATGCCGGTGAGCTGAGGCTCTCCAGGAGAGCCACCTCAGAGCTGGCTGACGGGGTGCGAAGGGTGTGGTGGAGAAGGGTTGCATCTGAATAGCTCAGTGGGGCGGAGCTGTGAAGACTCAGTAACCCAAAGGACTTTACCAGCGAAAGGCGTTTCTTTTCATTTCTACGTATCTAGTGCAAATATTTGCCTAGTGAACAAAAAGCCACTTCCCTGCAGTTTTGGTTCTCAATGTCTGTCTGTCTGCCACCTCTCTGCATGTCTGCCTCTCCAACTCTCTCTCTCCCAGGGTTCAATGAAACAACCCCCAGGTACCCCTGGACGCACACAGGCAGGTTCATGGGTGGGTCCCTCGTAAGGTGCAGCGGTGGCTTTGCCCTCACTGGTGCAAGCCTGTCCCCTCATTGTCACGGTGGTGCTCTGGGCAGCGTGGGCACCCGGCTCTTGCACGGCTGCGTGTCCCTGGCAGCGCGAACCTGGGCACTGCAGTTAGGTCCTGGATGGTCCTGCCGGCATTCCCCTGGATCAGATCGGAGCCGGGGGATGTGCTCGCCAGCCCGTGGGTTAGAAGCATGCAGAAAGGCCATGAAAGGCTCTTGCTGCTGCAGCCTCCCCGGGGGCTCATTGCTCAGAGTTCCACAGCCTGCGTGGACTGAATGGGAAGAGAGCATCCATTGCTCACCCCTTCTACAGGACCAGGGACACCGTGAGTTTCATTTGTGACAGAGGGTACAGCTTGCAGGGCCCACACCAGAACCTGCCGAGCTCCAGATGGAGCCCACCTCTGCCACTGTGCAAAAAGGGCAAGTGTCCCAGCACGGGGCGAGTGGTGACAGCCGTGGGGGAAAGCAAAGCCGGGATGCATCTGTCCTCCTTGCTTCTCTTCTGAAACCAAAGCAACGTGGCTTGGCTCTCAGAGAGACAGAAACAGCTCAGAAGGAGCGAGCTGGGGTGGGACACAGGGATGCCCTGTCTTGGGCTCCAACAGGGATAGGGAGAAGTTAACCCTGGGGCTGAGCTGCTGTAACCGCCCAGCACGCTCAGGAGCCACAGGCCAGCAGCAGGGATGGCAGCGTCTGCTGCCCCTGGGGGATTTCTGTGACTCTGCTTCTGCTCAGACGTGGGATGTTTTCATCTTCCTCCTGGAACGGGAAGTAATCACAACTGCTCGCTGCTCTTGCTGCTTCCACGTCCATGGGCATCTTCACCCAAATCCTGTGATGTGCCTCTGAGTTCTCTTGTCAGGACTGTTGTCATTATCAGCAATTTCCTCTGGCTGCAATGACTTTGTAGTCTCGGTGCTGCTGTACCTTTTATTAACTAATGCCTTGGTGCAGCAAATGGAACAAAGACTGAGCAGATATCAGGGCATTACCCTGAAATTGCCCAAACAGTGCTCGTAACACACAGAATAGCAAACAGCTGACCCACAGGGCTGCTTCTTTTCCCTCTCCAGAGCCGACATGTCTTCGGCCACCAAACATCGCCAACGGTCTGCACAGCGGACAGTCCGTGCGCAGGTTTTCCCGGGGAGTGACCGTGTACTATAGCTGCAAGGACGGCTACCAGCTGGTCGGGAACGCGTCCATCATCTGCACGGAGAGCGCCGTGTGGAGCAGGCCCCTGCCCCGCTGTGAAGGTGGGTGGATGCTCCGTTGCCAGGTGTGGGGCTGGCAGAAAGGATGCTGCATGTTCTGGTTGTAGGACCAGCGCAGACAGGTTTACGGCAGCGATGAGAAGGGAGGGGGCTGTGCGTGCAGGATCTGGCCCGTGCACTGAAGTTTAGAGGACGCTGTCCATGTTCCCTGCAGCAATCGGCTGTGGGATACCTGAGGTGCAGAACGGGAAGGTCCATGGGCTGCAGAGCACCTACAAAGCTGGAGAGACTCTTCGTTTTTCCTGTGACACCGGTTACACCGCAGAGGGCACCTACGAGAGTCAGTGCCGGCCAGGGGGGACCTGGGATCCGCCGGTGCTCATCTGCCAGAGGGGTGAGTGCGGGTCCCTGCTGCCTCCCCGAGGGTGGTCCTGCCCGGCCGGGTGCTCCTTGCAGGCAGGAACAGTGTGTGTCAGCAGAGCCGCTCTTGCGACAGGTTTAACCCATTGAGGCAGCACCACACCGGTACCCTTCCCCTTGCACGCCCTCCTCCCGCTGAGTTAAGAGTTTCTGTCTCCCTGCCGCAGTCCGCCCGTGCCCCATGCCTCCAGTGGTCCGCTACGGAAGTCACAACGGCCAGGGCAAAGCCTTTTTCACCACGGGGATGTCTGTAACATACACCTGCGATCCCGGCTACTACCTGGTTGGCAACGCCGTTGTGTTCTGCAGAACAGCAGGGAACTGGAGCCAGCCCGGCCCTCGCTGTGAAGGTGCGTCTGGTCTGTCCCCTTGGGGGGAAGCTTGTAGTGTGGCTCCGAGCACAGGGAGACCCTAACTGTTGCACTGAGATGTTCAGCGAGGGATTCAATTCTCTTTAATTACATACTTAAAGAATAGGCTTACACGCGCGAATCCGGGGCAGGTGTTTCTGTAGCTGTGGCTGCACATGCCATACCTGTCGTGCTGGGGCTGGGTGCTGGTGACCCCGCGGTGCATGTCCAGGAACTGGCACATCACTTCATTTCAGACCAAGTGTCAGTGGGTCTCCAGAGCCAGGATCCTCCTCCTGCTGCTCTGGTGGCAGCCTGGCTGCTGGGCACCACCAGAGAGCTGGCCAGTGACGGTGCTGGGGACCAGGCACTGGCGTGGGGCACGACAGAGCCTTTGGGGTGAAACTAGATGGATTTTTATGAGTCAATTTAACCTTCTTTGTCCAGAAGTCAGAAGAGAGACAGGGCATCCAAAGGTGGGCTGTCAGGACAGACCCAGCAGTACCTGGGGTGCGAGCCCTCTGCCTTCCCCCTTCGCCTTCCCCTATGTCTGACATGCAGGAGGTTTGCACTGAGGTGTCTCTCAGACACTGCCTTTCCCAGACACTCTCATGGGCTTTTCCCATCCCTCTCCAGAGGTGACATGTCTTCGGCCACCAAACATCGCCAACGGTCTGCACAGCGGACAGTCCGTGAGCAGGTTTTCCCGGGGAGTGACCGTGTACTATAGCTGCAAGGACGGCTACCAGCTGGTCGGGAACGCGTCCATCATCTGCACGGAGAGCGCCGTGTGGAGCAGGCCCCTGCCCCGCTGTGAAGGTGGGTGGATGCTCCGTCGCCAGGTGTGGGGCTGGCAGAAAGGATGCTGCATGTTCTGGTTGTAGGACCAGCGCAGACAGGTTTATGGCAGCGATGAGAAGGGAGGGGGCTGTGCGTGCAGGATCTGGCCCGTGCACTGAAGTTTAGAGGACGCTGTCCATGTTCCCTGCAGCAATCGGCTGTGGGATACCTGAGGTGCAGAACGGGAAGGTCCATGGGCTGCAGAGCACCTATAAAGCTGGAGAGACTCTTCATTTTTCCTGTGACACCGGTTACACCGCAGAGGGCACCTACGAGAGTCAGTGCCGGCCAGGGGGGACCTGGGATCCGCCGGTGCTCATCTGCCAGAGAGGTGAGTGCGGGTCCCTGCTGCCTCCCCGAGGGTGGTCCTGCCCGGCCGGGTGCTCCTTGCAGGCAGGAACAGCGTGTGTCGGCAGAGCCGCTCCTGCAACAGGTTTAACCCATTGAGGCAGCACCACACCGGTACCCTTCCCCTTGCACGCCCTCCTCCCGCTGAGTTAAGAGTTTCTGTCTCCCTGCCACAGTCCGCCCGTGCCCCATGCCTCCAGCGGTCCGCTACGGAAGTCACAACGGCCAGGGCAAAGCCTTTTTCACCCCAGGGATGTCTGTAACATACACCTGCGATCCCGGCTACTACCTGGTTGGCAATGCCGTTGTGTTCTGCAGAACAGCAGGGAACTGGAGCCAGCCCGGCCCTCGCTGTGAAGGTGCGTCTGGTCTGTCCCCTTGCGGGGAAGCTTGTAGTGTGGCTCTGAGCACAGGGAGACCCTGACCGTGGCAACCAGGTCCCCAGAGAAAGTAAACTGTTGCACGGTATAAATTAACTTCAAGCCCTTCTGATGCGTAGGTGCGGCGGGAGGTTGGCCTGATGTCATGCAGGTTTCCTTGTTGCGGCATTAACAGCCTGTGGGTTTTTTGTTTTGTTTCATTCCGACTCCTTTTGTACATTGCTTTGGCACATCATCATTTCCAGAGACTGTCTGCATAAATCCAGCTGTACAGAACGGAAGGCAAGTTGATGGTCAAGGACTTATCTCCGCGCCTGGGCAAGCGGTGACATTTCAGTGTCACAACGGTTACAGCCTGACAGGCAGTGCTAAATCTTCTGCCAGGAGGATGGCAGCTGGCACCCTCCCGTTTCCCGTCTGCAATGGACTGTACCACCACCAGAAGCTCTCAGACAGGCCTGAACTTCCAGGTAAGTCATGACATAGCTGCCCGGAGCACTCTACTAATTTTTGTCCCCTAATTCTGTTAAAAAGATGTGGTTAAACCCTGTGAGTGAAGATTTAAGTATATCCTGTGAATAAGAACCTCATCCTCTGGAATCCTTTGGGGAAACAGGTTGGGTTTGTTTCATAATGGCTGTATTAATCAAACAAACTGTTTTAGCGAGTCAAACCAAACACCTTTCTGACAGTGTTCTTTCCAAACCAAACACCTTTTCTGACAGTGTTCTTTCTGTGCTCACACCCACTGTACCTCTCCTGCCCGATGCTCATGTTTGGTTTCTCTCTCAATAGGTCATTGTGGTGCTCCTACAAGGTTACACTTTGCTGAGCTAAATGAGGAGCATAGAAATGAGATTGATTTTTCTGTTGGGAAGACTGTGAAATACACTTGCCGACCTGGATATGCCAAACGCCCCGGAATGTCACCTACTGTTACATGCCTTGAGAGCGGAGTGTGGTCAGAAGCACTAGAGTTCTGTCAAAGTGAATAGCTCCTTGATTTGGTGTCCATTGGTCACAGAGGAATAGGTGCTAGGTTCTGTCCACGCTGCCAAAACCTGCACGGTATTCTGGTGCCCAAAGAGTGTGTGACTAGTGAAGCCATGTAACTGTGCTATTTGAAACCCGTTTGGGGGGTGACTGGGAATGGGGACAGATTACTGGAGTAATAGTTGCATCTGTTGTGCTGTGGAATAGACAGACAGAACCTCAAATGAGTGGTTTTTTTCTCCCCCAGGGCAACAGTGCGATCATCCTGGTGAACCTATGAACGGGAAAATTACTTTCCTCACCGATCTGCTGTTTGGGTCAACAGTGAGCTACGGCTGTGAGGAGGGGTGAGTCCCGGGGCTGGCTACTGCTCCGAACAGCCAGCAGAGATGGGTTAGGCCAGTCACCCTTCTTTCCTCCTACTCATTCACTCCCAGTACTGGATTCTGTCCAGAAGGCACCGTATAGAGTTCCGTACTCACATGGCACATGAGGTGTTTGCTATGTAACACGGTGAAACGGCTCAGGCAGAGCTCGGGAGGGGAGTTCTCCTTCAGGGCCACGGCTTTGCTGTCACAGAGCTGATCGCCCCGGCCGAGGTGGCTGGGAGCGGGTCGTAACTCAACCCAAAATGTCTCGGGATGAATGTTCAATCCTTTTACCACCAGGTACAGGCTAGTTGGACAATCCAGCAGACGATGTGAGATTTCTGGTGGACGTGTGGCATGGAGTGGCAGCATTCCCATTTGTCAGCGTAAGTAGTTTACAGTTCTGGGGGTTTGCTTGGATTCGGTAAGTGGTTTCCAGCAGACACTGACAAATCTTTCCAATCAAAGCCTTCACGGGGAATTTCTCTGCTCAGCGGGCATGAAAAATACTAGAAAGTTTTGATGTCAAACCCAGGATTTTACACAGGCGATTCAAATAAAATTTTGGGGTTTTATTTCTTGAATAGAAGAAAAGACAAAGCCTGTAGGTGTTTCCTCCATAGAGGTTTGTCTTACCGCTCTGCTGCTTTCTGTCATAGAAATCACTGGGCAGGGAGATGGGATCCAGTTGTCTTCAAGGCCTCACCTAGAAAGTCACTTCCATGCAGTCACTCCATCTCTAGGACAAGTGTTGGTGCCCCACAGACTGAGGGACTTCAAGAACTTTGGTGCTGCTGTTGAATTCAGAAGCCTTGTTCTGCGCCTCTGCAGGTATCCCTTGCGAGCCGCCTCCGGACATTCCCCACGGGAAGCACACGGGCAGGCTGCTGGATGAGTTCTTCTACGGCATTTCTGTGACATACACCTGCAACCCCGGGTACCCGCTCCAGGGAGAGTCCTCCATCCACTGCACCACCCGGGACGGGCAGAATGGCGTGTGGAGCGGGCCCCCGCCGCGCTGTGGAGGTAGGGCTGGGTGCGCACGTGCAGATCCTTGGGTGCAATCGCCCCGTCCCGACTGCTTCATATTGGGAAGGACTGGGAAACCTCCGGACAAGTGCTCTTGTTGCCCGGGTGCCTCTCGGGCAGGGTTTGCATGGGGTGATTTGTGGCTGAGCTGGGCCGAGGGGAAGAGGCTGGAGGAGCACCCCACTGCCTCCAGCACCCTCAGCTTTCTCTCAACATTTGACATCGCTGCACGCGGGCAGTACATCACCTACGGGAAATCATTTTGAGATTTGTGTCTTAAAAGGGATTGCAGCTTTAAGTGGCTTCACAGCCGCACAGCTCTGCACACGGGGTAAGAGCCTGGGTTGAGGTCCTGGGCTTCTTTTCCAGAGGCAGGCTGTCCTGTCCCGCGGGTCCAGAATGGGAGAATAGTGTCTCCTAGGACTGCCTACACACACAAGGACACTGTTGCCTTTGAGTGTGAGCCAGGCTATGTTCTACGTGGCCACAGAGTGGTACAGTGCCAGCTCAATAGCACCTGGGTGCCGCCTGTGCCAGCCTGCGAGCGGGGCAAGTGCTCCACAAGTGCTCCGAATGTTAACCTTCCCCTCCCTGCTCTTCCAGAGCTGCTTCTCCTTGACTCCTTTAACGACTGGGCTGGCTTGTCTTTCTTGATAGCTGGCTGCAGTGCACCTGCCAGACTGGCGTTTGCCGAGCTGAAGAAGCCCTACAGCGACCAGACCTTCTTTCCCGTGGGGAGGACGGTGGAATACGTGTGCCGGCCCGGGTACATCCAGCAGCTGGGGATACTGCCCGCCATCACATGCCTCAGGAATGAGACGTGGTCTGTGGCACGAGAGTTCTGTAAAAGTAGGTCCTGCAAGTGCTGAACCCCCTCAAGTGCCAGGCCTGGCTGGGGTCTCCCATTGTTCTAGCTTCACGGGTTTCTGCTCTCCGTGCTGGATGTGGGTGAGCGGCTGTGGGCTAACGGCGACTGTCATTCCCTTCCAGGGAAACACTGTGCTAACCCAGAGGATCCGGAGAACGGCAGAGCTGTTGTCCTGACGGACCTCCTCTTCGGGTCCAAAGTGAATTACACTTGTGACAAAGGGTGAGTCTTGTGACTGGCTGAACTCGCTCCAAGTGAGAGTGAGGCACATTTTCAGCTTTACAGGAAGAAACCTAGTTCCCAAGTCAGAGGTCTTGGCTGCCACTTACAAGGGTTGTAAAGACATCTCAAATCTCTTAATGTAAATTAATAAATCCTTCTGTGTGACTCCAGGTACAAGTTGGTTGGGAGCTCCCAGAGAACATGTGAGGTCTCTGGCATACGTGTCTCGTGGAGTGGAGATGCTCCAGTCTGCCAGCGTAAGTAGGCCCTTGGAGATGGCTTGCAAGAGAAAGCAGCTCATCTTTCAAGACAAAGATTTTATTGCAAAAGATTTCTCAAGTCACTGTATGTGTAAAATCTTTCATTTTAATTTTCATTTTGTTTTGTTTTGGATGCTTCTGAGAATGGTTCCAAAGTTCTTTGACTTATCCTGGTTCAAACTGGGAAAACCATTAATATTTTAAAGTCCCTTTTACTGGAGTAAGTATTTCTCACTGGCCACGTGAAGAATGGTGTGGCCAGTCTCTCTCTGCATGTGTCACCACATGGAAAGGGAAGAAAGAATTGTCCCACCACCTCCACACATGGGCAGCAATGAAGGGACTCTCAGGAAGGTGCAGGTTTTCCTTCCCACATGTGATCTTTTTTCATACGAGGTTTGTCTCTGGCTAATTGGGTCATTGTACCAAGAGAGCTTCACAGCTGAGATGGGTTCAGCCCTGTCGGTTCCCTTCCTGGGAGTAAGCCACCTTGTACGTGCCCACAGGTATCACCTGCGATCCACCTCCAGACATCCCCCATGGGAGACACAGTGGGCACTTGATGGACAGCTTCTCCTACATGGATGTGGTCAACTACACCTGCGACCCTGACCGCTTGCTGGCTGGGGAGCCCTCCATCTTCTGCACCACAGTGGATGGGGAGCACGGCGTGTGGAGTGGGCCACCGCCGCGGTGTGGAGGTAGGGCTCTGCACTGCGCCGGCGTCCGTCCCCGCCAGCGAGATTTGCTTGTGTGTGGCAGAAGGAATGACCATGGCTGTGGTTGGGGCTGCACCCATTGACAGGGAGGCAGCTAACATGGCAGATATTTATTCAAAGGAGTTAATGGAATTAATCATCTTCCTCTTTTGGTTTTTGAAGGTTGGATTTTTTAAAATTTTTTTTCTTGCCCTGTCCAATATTTCTTATCTGCCTTTCCTTCTCCTTCACAGGGGTGCAGTGTCCTCCGCCTCCAGGCATTGCCAACGGGCAGCACAGCGGTCAGCCCGAGGACACCCACCTCCCAGGCTCGGCTGTGCAGTACACGTGTGGGAAGGGCTACTCCCTTGTCGGGAACGCCTCCATCAGCTGTACCGCCGAAGGAACGTGGAGCCGGCCCCAGCCCCGCTGTGAAGGTGTGTTTGAGTTGGCTTCTTGTATTTTTCTGTGGGTCCTTTCTTCCTTCTTGGCTCTCGATGTAATCAATGCAGTCCAAATCTCCAGTGAGAGGCAGAGACCAAAAGTCCCATGGGCAGGAGGAGCTCCAGCGCCTCTGAGGATTTCCCCTTCTGTCCTCCAGTAAGGCCAGACTCTCAGGAGCAGTTGAATAATGAAATTTTGTCTAAGAGTAGGAGTCAGTAATGTTGACATGCCCATGAGAGTGATGGCAAGGTTCAGCAACAGGTGCTGGCCGCGGTAAGTGTTCCTCCACACCCAGGACAGGCTTCACGTCCCCAGCAGTGCCTCGTGCTCTTCCCTTCCAGCAATCGGCTGCGAAAGACCAGAGATTGAGAACGGAAGAACGACTGGGCTGGAGACCACGTACAGACTCATGGACATCGTAGTCTTTGAATGCGATTTTGGTTACGCCTTGAAGGGCTCTCAAGAGTCTCAGTGCCAGTTTGGGGGCACGTGGAACCCTCCTGTCCCCATCTGTGAAAAGAGTAAGTGTAGAGGAGGTGGTGGGTGGCAGCTGATTTCTTCTGAACCACTGTGTGAGTGCACCTGGCAGGGTGCAACCAACTCACACTGGAGGTAAAGGGGCCACTCCCCAGGTCTGAAAATAAAAACATGCTCATATCTGTCCTCCCACCTTCACAAACCCCATTCAGACCCTCGTTATGTAGGGCTTTCATCTCCTTACATGAATCCACAGAGACAGCGAGCCAGGCTGGGTCTGATCTTGTTCTCAACCACAGAAAGGCCAGAGCAAGCTGTCAGGGCCACAGCGGGGAAACTAACCACTGTAAATGCCTAAATAGTGAGAAATGGTCATTCTTGGTGTCAGTAAGCTCAAAAACCATGAAGGCTGGAAGGTAAGTGAGGGAAGGATGGAAACATGATTCTGTGACAGCCTCAGCTATTTGGGAAAACTTAATGAGAAAGAAAGAAACTAAAAGGCTGCCTTACCCTACAGTGAGTGTTTGTGGTACCAGCTCTTCACCAGATACGACTTTTTCCCCTCCTTGTAGTGCTACAGTGTCCTTCCCCTCCAAATATCAAAAATGGCCAACATGACAGCACGGGTGTGAAAGTGTTCATCCCAGGAACATCGGTGAAGTACTACTGTGACCCGGGTTATGTCCTCACTGGGAAAACAAGAGTTTCCTGTTTGACATCTGGCACCTGGAGCATCCCTTATCCACGGTGTGAAGGTGAGCTGTACCTGCTGTTACCCACTGTGAAAAGGGAGACCATCGTGGTCGCGTGCCCTTCCCTGAACGTTGACCTCACTAAAACAAAGGGGGAAGCCCCAGCTCTGGCAGCTGCTTCCCCAACCCATGCTCTGCCGCTTTTCCTTTCCAGTGATGACCTGCACAAGCCCCAGCATCCAGAATGGAGATGTGGCTGGAGGACAGGGCACTGTGTACCATCCCGGGGCCAATGTCACCTTTCAGTGTCGCCCGGGCTATGTGCTGCGAGGCAGCCGTGAAGCCAAGTGCCAGCCTGATGGCCGCTGGGTGCCTGCTGTCCCCAGCTGCGAGCCGGGTGAGTGGGGGGTTTAGAAGGATGCTCAGTCCATCCTTGTGCGGGAGGCGACCTGAAGTTGTGCTCTCTGCCACTCTCGCGTTGCTTCAGGTGCGACAGTCTTTTATTGTGCTACCTGTGCCCCTACATCAGCAAAATCACTAAAACGCTGCTCTCTGCTCCTGCCCCGTCAGTGCTGCCATGTCCTCCGCCTCCCTCATCGCCAACGCCACGCACAGCGCAGAGCTCGGGGCAAACTTCACCACTGGCATGTCCGTGAACTACAGCTGCCAGCCCGGCTTCTCCCTCCTCGGAGACCCCTCTGTCTGGTGCACGGCCTCGGGGAACTGGAGCCTCCCATACCCACGCTGCGCAGGTGGGGCTGGCTGCTGCGCTCTCGGCTGGCTGAGCATCTGTCCGGTGCTCGGCTCATCCTGGAGCAGGCAAACCTGAAAAAAACCTGCAGAACTGGTGTGGGGAGGGGGGAATGGCACATCCAGTGACACCCATGGGTCTAAGTGGCAGCTGCGTTCACTTTGGTGGCTTTGTGCATGCATCCCTCCTGCCTGTTACCCTGTCCATGCCCTTTTTTCACTGTTTTGTTCTCTCTCTTTAGTGATACACTGTCCTTCACCTCCAAATATTGACAAAGGAAACCACAGCAGCCAGGACTTGGAAGTTTTCACCCCTGGGATGGTAGTAAATTACAGCTGTGACCCCGGCTACAGCCTCCTGGGAGAGGCATCGATTTACTGCACTGACTCTGGGAACTGGAGCCTCCCCCTGCCGCAGTGTGCAGGTACACCGTGGTTCCAAGGTGGGAGTTACGATAGTCTGGGAATTCCTGCTGCTCAAAGCCTGTAGGACTCGTTCTTTCCCTTACTCTTTCCAAAATGTTGAATCCTTCAGTCCTTCCCCTTTGTTTTCAGTTTTGCTTGTAACCTTTTATCTATACATACTCACTACACATTTTAAAACAACTTTGTGTAGTTGATATCCCTATTTCTCCCTGTGTTTTCTCTCCTGACAGGCAGCTGTGGAGCCCCTCCAAACTTACCCTTTGCTGTGCTGACCAAGGAATACAAAAACCTGACGGAGTTTCCTGTGGGAGTCACTGTGCGATACAACTGCCAGCGGGGATACACGAGACAATCCAGAGTGCCCCCAACTCTGACATGCCTCAAAAACCACACGTGGTCTGAAGCACTAGCGTTCTGCAAAAGTGAATAGCTCCATCCGTTTGGTGTTGGTTGTTGAAATTTGTCTAAATTGCATTTGTGGGTTTCTTAAAGCAATTCTTCAAAAAATGGTTCATACATGGCTTCACTAGTCACGCAGTTTGGGCAGCTATTGGTCTTTTAAAAGTCACATCTTTATTGGTGTCTGAATGTGGACAGAACCTTAAGATACATTCTCATAGTGCACTACAAAACTGCACGAGACTCATTTAAACTCAGCCTTGTTCTTTCCCAGGGAAGAAATGTAAATACCCAGAAACACCAAAGAACGGCAGAGTTATTGTTCTGACAGATCTCCTTTTTGGGTCAACCGTGAGCCACACGTGTGAGGAAGGGTGAGTCCCACGCTGCCTTTGCTGACTCCAGTTCTGAGCTCGGTGTGGGGCAACTCGCAGCAAAGGCTCAGAGCCCGCTCCTCCACGCGGGCTGTTCTCCCACAGCAAGCCAGAGTTGGTACTTCGGTTCCAGTTACGCCGGAGTTGCCTGCTCAGGAAAGGGGGAAGCATCTCTCACTTCTTCCTGCCTGTGCTCAATATATTACTTTGCAAACTTGAGTTTCGGTCTCCCTTCTCAGATGGGCACCCAGCAGGAGCTGAAAGCACAAGCGAGCGTGTGCTGCGAGGAGGCTCCAGCGCTTTGGAAAGCACTTGGGTTTGAGTCCTGATTTAGCAGCTGACCTATGTAATCCACAGCAATTTGGGATCGTTGCTGTTCCTCTTGGATCTGGGAAGAAGGAACTTGGTGTCCTTCATACCCATGTGTGAAACCATCAGAAACACCTCCGTGACCAGACAGAATCAGGCGGCTGCAGAGGAGGCCTCTGGGGGTGGTGTCAGAGTGCAAATCCAAGCTGCATGACCGGGTATCAACCCGTATTTCTTTCTCTGTAACTCCAGGCACCGTCTGGTTGGACACTCTCATAGACGATGTGAGGTTTTTGGACGAGATGTTGCATGGAGTGGTGTTCTTCCCATCTGCCAGAGTAAGTAGGTCACCACTATGTCTGGCCCAGAACTACCAAATTAAGTGCTTAAAATTTAAAAGTGGCATTTCCTTAAAAGAAATAGAACCTCGAGGAATAAGACTTTTAAAGCATAATATTCCTCTGGGACTGTTTTGCTTTGCTTGGTTGGTTTAATCTAAAAATCGTCCAGATGCCAGCTGTTGATCTTTCACAGCTACGCAAACTGCAGAGTTGTGAGATGCCTGCAGGGATTTGTCCCTTTTGTTTCACAAACAGAAACGATAAATTAAGGAAGAAAGTGTCTCACAGTATGAGAGTGGGACACTGAGTAAAACTGAACTGGGCTCCTCCAAATCCTGTGCTGTTACCCAAACCACAGGCTGTGTTGCAGGGGTTGGTCATTGCAATTAGTCTTTCCTTCAGCTGGAATTGCATTGGGAGGCATGAGCTTGGTGTAGTAAAGCAGTCATGAGAACGACTAACAGCTCTTAGGGTTTCTACACCATTTGATGTATTTGTTGGAATGTATCTGCACTATTCCGTTTGTAGGCACAACATGGTGTTTATCTATACAATAATGTGGTGGCCCTGAGGTACCTAAAGGAACTAAAAAGCCCTCAGTTCTTGGAATTATTCTTTTGTGAGTTTCCAAGCACTACCTGTGCATCTTCTCTGAGCAGCGGCACGTTAAGGATGGACTTTACATATGCATCACTTCCAGCACACATACAGCTCCATCTTTGAGATAACAAATTTGTTTTTCAGAGGTGGTATGTCCAGTCCCACAGATCCGGAATGGGAGAGTGTCTGTTCTTAAATATCGCTACACATACAAAGATACCATTAGCTTTATGTGCCAGGAAGGTTTCACCTTACGAGGCCATGGCACAGCCCAGTGCCAAGCTAACAGAACCTGGGATCCACCAGTACCCACCTGTGAGCAGGGTAAGTGCCAGCACTGACTTGTCAGCGGCGCCGATTCCTCCCCGACTGCTCCTACCCGCTCACCGAAGCCAAAGCTGGCTTTGCTTTTCCTTGTTTGCTCCAACTACTTTAAGGAGGAACCAGAATTTGTTCCTTTTGTTGATGCCTCTCTTCTCACACAGGAGATGAGCCGGGTTTGGGGTAAAGCTGTAAGTATGAGCATGACTTGCACTTCTCTCACCCTGCTTGTTGCATTCCATAATCCACATTCTCTTCCTTTCCTGAAGCTTCATGGCAGGACACTGACTATCAGAGAGGAGTGAAATTTTTGCTGGAAATGTAAAGTCAGGATGATGGAAAATGCAGGTAAATTTGCGTGTTCTCTTTGCTCAACCCAATGTCTATTTTAAACTCTTCATGCTGCATCTAGATGGAGTGGCAGAACACTATCATCACCCTCACACCACCACAAAGACAGGTAGGTCTAAGAAGAGGCAAGATTTCCTAAACACTAACTCCTCCTTCCAACCTGTCCTGCTTTTTTGCAGGGAAGAAGGTTGATTACACTTTTTAATCACCTTTTTTACAACTGAACATCACCTTTTCACCCTCTCCCCTTTCAGCAGTGAAGTGTCAGCCTCCTCCAAGCATTGCTAACGGGGAACACCACGGGCCTTTCTCAGACACTTTTGATGTAGGAGCACTTGTGCACTACCGCTGCAAACGTGGCTTCTCCCTCATCGGGAATAAGGTTCTTCGTTGTACGACACTCGGAGTCTGGAGCCGTCCCCTTCCTCGGTGCGAAGGTGTGTTTGTGCGCGGGTTATCTGTCCTGGGACGGCTGTTCTGTTTGGCCTTATCACTCTCGGTAGTGTGTGGTAACATGGTTAGGAGGCGAGAGGAATCCGGAGTCTAGAGTTCAGATCTGAAGATCCATCTATCCTAATTTTTTCCATTCCTATTGCCACAGTATCTGGTGCCTCAGTTTCTCAGTATGAACACCTTAAAAATGAGCTTAGGCCAGTGTTGCCAGCTGTAAGGAACCTGTATGGATGGTTTAATAAGATGGTCTTACAAGTGTGGAATTCCTGTTACATATATGAACTAATTCCTCTTCCTATCTGACGTATCAGGAAAGATGAAGTGGAGCTATGTGCCTTTGTGTAGGAAGAAATGTGTCTGGTGCCATATGCTTTAGCGATGACTTGGGGTGAAGTGAGGGCTGGCTCTGTGCGTTGGATTTGCTGCTGCAGGAGTGAGCGTACAGCTGTCCACAGCTGCTCAGAAGTTTCCCCTCTCACGTCTGCGAGCTCTGTTTTGATCTGCACATTTCTCTTTCCAGTGCTGCACTGTGCCAAGCCTGCAGGTATCGCCCATGGGTCTCTCAGTAGCCCGGCAAAAGCGTTTTTCACTCCTGGAACATCTGTAAGCTACATCTGTGAGCTCGGCTTCTCCCTCAGTGGGACAGCATCCATTTACTGCACGCAGTCTGGAGCCTGGAGCCATCCTCCTCCCATCTGTCAAGGTGTGTTTTTATTGCAGAGAGCTAAGAAGAAGGGACATGTAACACGACTTGCCTTAGGGAAAGGTTTGTGTCAGGACTACCCAAGTCCTACCGCATGTGTGATAAGAGCAAGATCAAGTTTATACCCATTGCCAAAGCCTGATGGAGTTACAGGGTTACAAAATCAGTTGTTGAGCCTAGGGGAAGAAACTGAAAGGGAACAGCCAAGGCTGCCCAAATACGGTGCCTTAGCAGAGGCATGATCCTCGGGTCACTGGTGTTTGTCTCTCCCTGACTTTCCAGTTGTGACGTGTCTCCTCCCTCCAAACATCACCCACGGGAAGCTCAAGGGCAACATCTCTGACACTTTTTCCTATGGAGCATCTGTGTCCTACAGCTGTGACCCTGGTTACTCACTCGTTGGGAATGCTTTCATCAACTGCACGGGGTCAGGAACCTGGAGCCAGCCTCTTCCTCGGTGCAAAGGTGTGTCGGGGCTTAGTTTGCTCATGTTGTTCGGAATTTGTGGTGGCAGAACCAGAGCTGGGCTGAGGAGACATGCAGCCAAGCTGATACACACTAAAATGTTGGGAAGAAGTTACATCTTCAGCGAGATACATGGGCCAAAATATAAGCAGTCAAATATTCTGCAGCTAACGCTGAATTCCATCCCCTTGTTTTCCTTGAGAACGACTTTTATAACACATCTGGGCAGTGTTGATCTGTTAATTTCGAATTTATCTACTCTTTGCTATCCCTGGGAAGAGTATGGTAGTGTAAAGAAGCAGGGTGAGCAGTCAGAAGGGTGGGAGTACAACAGAGGCAATTCTGAAAGGCAGTTTTAATTCTTGCGTGTTTTCCACCTCTGCTCTTGCTGCTTTTAATGCGTTGGAACTTTCCGCCATTAAAAGCTTTTTATTTTTAGTAGAAGAATAGAAATGTTTTCCCTTCCCTTTCCTTCCCTTTTGTGCCTCTCACTCCCCAGTTATCACTGACAGGGAACAAAGGAAGTGATTGTACCAGAGGAGTTGTCTCTGACGGGTGGGTTGTGGATTACACGTGAACCCGACTCCTCCCTTTGCAGAAAATGCCTTTACACCCGTGACTCCGCACTCGTATGGAGCTCACTGTGAGGGTCAGTCATCCGGCAAACTTGACTTAAGGCAATGTCCGGAATGTCACAAGGTTCCTGGTGCGGATGTTTGCAGGGTTTTCCATTGTTTCTGGACATTCACCAGAATAAATTCATGACCCACACAGGGCACTTCCTTGCTGGAGCTGAACCCACCTCAGTGATTCAAGTGTGATTGAAAGTGATTGAAAAGTGCTTGGATAGCAGCAAGGGGAAAGAATGTCCCAAACGCTTATGTAAATGTCAGAGGCTCTTTAAAGGAAACAGAATCATGGAAAAACTCCCCCTGCCATTCCACATTCCCATGGTTTAAAGTGACCTTAGTAACTGTTACGTGTCAAAGTAAAAATAACTATTAAAAAAGACATAAAACAAAGGGTAAGAATTACATGTTGAGGTTACCCCTTCGGTCTCCATTGAGAATTCTCCTCCAGAATTCTTGGGCTTGGACTGTCAGAAGTGATTAGATGCTTAAATTGAAGTAACCAGCTCACTTCATTGAAATCAGTGGTATAAGTAGCTTACATAGCTGGGCTAATAAATATATTAATTATTGATAGATATGTGGCTGGTGACACCTTTGAAGGGCAACGGACTTCTACAGACCAGAAGTGGGTTATTGGCAGCTGGCTCTAAAGCTCCCACAGAATTCTTCCCCACTACACCTTTCTTCCCCGAACGTTTTGGGAGCCCAGTATCAGAAAGATCTCTTTCTCTGGCAGCTTCTCCCAAGGTGCCTCTACCTTTACGCACGATTCTCCATCTGCCGTATCAGTGTGGAGCAGCTGATCTGTACAAACCTTCACACGGGGGAGTGAGACCCCACCCTCTTCTGCAGCCCCAAAGAGGGAATTCATGTGGAATGAGAATGAATTCCCGGTTACGTTTGGAAAGGATTCAAGCACGGTGTCATAAATAACCCACAGTTTATTCTCGTATTTTATGTTCCCTCTCAATAAATGTCCTTTTTTTGCTACTTTTAATTTCAGAGATCAGATGTGAGCTGCCAGAGGTTCAAGGTGTTAAGAAAGCCATGAAAGGAAATACTTATCGCTCCGGACTAGCATCACTCTTGAATGTGATGATGGCTACACGCTGGAAGGCCCCAGTCAGATTCAGTGCCAAGAGGACTTGAGCTGGGACCCTCCTGTACCAACCTGCAAACTGAGTGAGTGGATCGCGAACGAAGCAAAGATCAAACAGAAACATGCAAATGTCTTTGTGTGGGGGAAAAAAAAAGGACACGATGGTGTGTTTTTTAAGAAATCTTGTCTTACAGGCCTTAGCAGTAAAAGCTTTCCTGAGAAAGTGATTAACTCCCCTTGAGAAACCCCGTGTCAGTTTGCTGATCTTCCTTTTTCTCTCCCCGCAGCGTCACGCAAGCCTGGTTCCGTGGGCCTCGTAAGCAGCCTGGAAACCGTTTGTGGCCAGGTCTTTAACTTGATGCGCGGGTCTCGGTGGCACCGTTTCCCTCTGCTGACACTGAAGATCTGTCTGTTGTGCTGAGGCACTGTAAAACACATGGTGAGAACAACGCGCGCTCTTCTCTCTCAGGAGCGGTGGTTGCCGGAGTGCTGCTTCTCCTGGGGGCAGGCGTGGTCTGGAAGATTATTTCTAAGAAGAAGGAAGGGGGGAAGTATCTCTGGGTGTTCACTCACGTCCTTTGTTCAAGTCCCGAGGTTTAAACACTCCATACAATTGGACTATTTGCCTGAGCATGCCTGGGTCACACTTGCAAACTGTCCGGGGCTCGGCAGCCTAGAATCGATGGTGTGGTGTGTGGGTTTACTTCAAGGCTCTCTTCCTCAGGGGAAACCAACCTGAGTGTTCTTTTACAAAGCAATACTATTTGCTGTTTCCTTCTTTTCCGCTTAGCTACTATCTTACGTATGAAAACCACAGCTCCCAAAACCCTCTGGATGAGACCACGGGACAGAAGTGTTCATGTCTTCCATGGAAGGTATGGATTCATAGTCCTCAACATAAAATCAGTTACAGCTGCAAACTTGACTTGTTCTGACATAGCCATTCAAGCGGAAAACTCTTTCCCCTCAGTCTTTTGGTAAGGTTCTTTCTTTTGGTGAATAAGAGAGACTGTTTTAATTTTTTTAAAACATATTGTTTTTCTTTCTGACACCACTCTCGGTGTGTTTCCTGTTCTGTAATCTGAATAGATGACGTTCATGGCTCAGACTTTCAGGCTATTCCTGGCTTCTGACATCAGAGTCCTTTTGTTTCCTAAGGGTGATGGAGAACCTCCTCTCTAAAATAACAGCACGTGCTGAACTCGGCCTTTGGGGGGTTTTGCTCTTTTTTACACCTACTGCAACACCATTTTTACTTACAGGTGAATCTACTTTCTGTGCTGAATCTACTGCAGATAGTTAATCTTCGCTGTTAGCAGCACTCTGACTCATTTGACTACAAAATGACACCTGTAAACATAAACTCTTTTTTTTTAACAAAGGCTGGTTTGAGACAATTCCCCCTTTGAAACAATGCGTTTCCCAGAAGCTCTCTCCCCCTCCCTGAGTTATGATGCAACCTCTAGACCTCACCGTGAAAACAGGAAAGGTCGAGTTTCCAACCCAGGTATCCTTTTCCTAGGGTGGACGTCCCTGCTGCCGCTAACCCCGCGCGTCCCGCCTGTCCGCTGCGCAGCGAGCGTGCAGGCTGCATGAAGCGATGCCCACGCCGAGGCTGGAATTCTGTGGCGAAAAGGCACTTTACTGTAGAATCAATGTTAACCGTCGATTACCGGACGGACCTAAGAGGGCTCATCGCACCCAGCGCAGCGGCTGCTGCAGAGGGACCCCTGGGTACCGCCAGTGGGTGACGAGCGTGACCCTTCTCTATTTTCTAACCCTGGGAGAAGCAAGATCCACGGCAGCGTTGAAGCCACGGTTTATTACACCAAAGATCAGGCAATAATCTGTGCAGTAACAGCAAGTGCATTCACTTCTGCAGCGGCCGCAGGCGCTGCTCCGCGTTCTCCCCCCCCAGCCGCTTCCCCTAATAAAAGCTGAACATGGGGCAGCAATTGCTGTAAGGTTCGTGTCTCCTTTCGAAGTCTTTTTTTTTTTTTAATACTTCTCGGCACCACCCCGCGGTTTCCCTCCCGCAGGAGGGCGGCCCTGCGGAGAGGGTTCGGCCCGGGCTGGCCCAAGGGCGCCTTCGCTGCCTTTGTCCCCCGCGAGCCCTCTGGGGCCGTTCAAAGCGCAGGAACTGCAGCGCTAAACACGCTTTGAAGCTTTGCCGGAGACACGGGCGCCTCGCCGGGGACCCTGCCCAGGAAAGGGCCGGGTCTGCCCACCCGCGGTTTCCTCAGACCGGGGCCGCACCAGCCCCGCCTCAGGCCCACAGTTCATGCGCGCGGCGGCAGCTCCGCGGGCACCGCGTTCCGCCCCGCCCTTCCCTTCCCTTCCCTTCCCGCGGGCGCCGGCGGGAGGAGGCGGGTGGGCCGGGCCGCGCATGCGCACCAGCCCCGCGCTGCGTCTCTGTTGTTGCCCGAGCGAGGGACGCGAGGCGGCTGCTCCTGCCGAGGCCGCCGCGATCATGGGGTCGCCGCGCCGCCCGCCCGCCCGCGGCCCGGGGCTGCTGCTGCTGGTGCTGCCGGTGCTGCCGTGGCTCGGTGGAACACGGGCTCAGGGTGAGGAACGGCTGCTCTCCCCGGCCCGGGGGATTGACCAGGGGACGTGGAGGGGCTGGTGGGGCACGCCGAGCCCCCGCGGCTTCCCGGCCTGGAGAGGACCGGCAGGAGGGAGGGAGCTCGTCCGCGCCTGGCCTGGCCCCGAGGGATCCTCCCGGGGGCAGCCGGGAAGGCGGTGGGGAGGGAGAACGAAGCGACTTCGTCCGGTGGCGGAAACACGGCGGGTTTCCGGGCCGCTTCGGTGGGGTTTGGGCGAAAAGGTGAGAGAAAGGTGAAGACGGACGAGCCGGCTGTAGTGTGATGGGGGCTGGTGCTGCCCTGAGTCCGCGGTGTCCGTTTGTTCCGTGGTTTGGTAAATCTAAACAAAACCAAACCGATCGGAAGGGAAGGGGGCAGGTGTGGGCAGGAGGCGGCGGCCGCTGCCCTGTGCGGGGCTCCGGAGAGGCGGGTCGCAAGGCCTCCAGCACGGAGGGGTCCGGTGTCTTCAGCAGTCACCGCCCCAAGCGTCCCCGGGTCTGTGGGTGCCTCTTTGGGTTGTGTGGCGGCTTCCGAACCCGCTCTGTGATCTGCCTTTGTCCAGGGAGGAGTGGCGGTGGGTGGAGGTGTGTTTCCTCTGCAGCAAAGCCAGCAGGCCCTTTTCTGCGGGTGGGGGGGTCAGCGAGTTCAGTCCCGTGTTTACCTACAGCCATAAGGTAAACAGGCAAAAAAAAAACAACTGGAAGGAAATGCATGGTCTGGGTAGAATGCTGGAGAAGAACTGGAGAAAACAAGTGAATTAAGTAACCTGTACCAGTGTGGAGGACAGTGCCACTGTCCTGGTGTGGAGTTGGACTGGATGCAGTTAAAACGTAACATAGTTAAACGTAGATAGTTCTGGCTCTTAAGAGTGTCACCTCTTTGGTTCACCAGCGAGTCCTTAAAACCTGCTGAATTAGCTGGCTTCTGTGCCCTTATGCCTCAACTTGTACCTCCTTGTGTTGACAAGATTGGGCTTTTTCCTCCCTCTTACTCCGGCAGACGCGTGTTCCCCTCCGGACAGGCTGCAGTATGCAGAGCCCGAGCAGCCGTTCATCACGATGCAGAGCTTTCCCGTTGGAACCAACGTGTCCTACGTCTGCCGGCCAGGGTATATGGCAATCCCGGGGAAACGGTCATCTCGTACGTGTGGTGATGACTTACAGTGGTCGCCTGTAGAGCAGTTCTGTACAGGTAACGGGTGCCTGAGCGCTTTTGCTTTTTCCCAGTGATATTTAACAATTTTAGCTGCTTTTTGAGTGACAATTAGGATTCTGTAGTATTTTAAATGAAGCTTGAGAACAGCTAATGACTGTAAGAGCAGTATATGCAAAAGACTTTGTCTCTGTATATACTACAAAGGTGTGGTTTCCTTTTTCTTTTCTTTCCCCTTCCCTAGCGAGAAAATGTACCCATCCAGGAGACTAAGCCATGGTTTTATTAATGTGACTGATCTTACCTTTGGTTCGAAAGCTACTTTGTCTTGTGAGGAAGGGTAAGTATTTTGGTGAAGTTAATGAGTCCTTTTTAATTTTTTATGTTTAGACCTGATTTGAACCAAACCCAAATTTTCTTATGCAGGTTCCATTCCAGGTCTGACTGGAAATGTCTGCTGAATTCTACCTGGAGCAAATGGCATTTCAGCCAAATTTGATTTGATTCCCTGGTTTTACTTGCTGTTTGCATCAGCCAAGGCTTAAGCTTTTTAGTGAGGTTCTGCAGAGTGGAAACCGGAGTGTTACCTCTAATGACTTCTTTTAATGCTTCTGTGGCAGGGGGAATCTATGTGTTAATCACCTTTCATTATTATATTGACTAATGGCCCATCTGTCGTGTACAGCAAATTAAGTCAAAGCCTCTCGCAAGTCTTTTTCCCCCCTTTCCTTTCAGCAGCTTGTTTCTTCAGTATTAGTAACTTTAGAGCATTAATATTAGAGGGTGCACATTGAAATGACAAGACTTCCAGCAGTTCATTTAGTGGTGCCTCATTTGCTTCTCTTGTGTTTTCGAAGTTGAGAGTGTTAGCAAAATTTAAAAAAAAAAAAAAAAAGGATACCATTCTCATCACAACAAAAACTCAGTATGTCATGACTCCATAGTCACAGAACAGAACGATATAAACACAGTTTTTATCTGTTTGTTGGTGAAATGAGAAATTTCTTAACTTTCACCTCTAAAAATTTTTACCTGTCTAGGTACAGATTACGTGGAGATAATGAAATTGTCTGCGAAGTAAAGGGTAAAGTTGTTGCCTGGAACAGAGACCTTCCTCTCTGTGAGAGTAAGTAAATTACTGCTGTGCTCAGGTTTATATTCAGATGGTGGTAGTTCAGGTATAAACAGCCATGCCATGAACTTCCCCGTATAAGAAATGATTGTAAAATAGGATTTATTTTTATTTCTTTGGGACTACGGGGGATGTGCCTGAGCAATGACCACTGAAAAATATCAGTTATTGTGGTAATTAGCTCATATCAGTTAAAATCAACCTCTTCTTGAAACTGAGACTCCCTGTAGTAAATGACTGTCTGTAATTCTTGGTTATAACTGTAGCTTCTCTTAGAAATAGCTCTATGTCAGATTTTAAATTAAATTACTTGGAAAATCAAGGCTTGCTCTTTCTGAGATGAGCAAGGTCCACTAAGTTGTGTCATTTATTCCTAGGAATTCCTTGTGAGCAGCCTCCAAGTATAGCCCATGGGCGCTATGACAAGTTAGATGAGTACTTCTATCAAACGGCGGTGACCTACTCCTGTGATGCCGTACCGAAAGGCGCGGATCCTTTCTCGCTGATTGGCACACCTACTATTTTCTGCACGTATGATGCCGACTTAAATGGAGTTTGGAGTGCCCCGCCTCCACAGTGTAAAGGTTGTTGGGATTTTTGATATCTTTCTTTGTTATAACCTTTGTGAGTCCAAAACTTCAATATCTGTCCCCATTTCGGAAGAGGTGAGAGGGTGGGAGATGGACTACCCTATAGAAAAAAAGGAACAGATCCTCTGACACTAAATTTGATATAGTTGCAATGGAGGTAAGATCAACTGCACTATGGATATTGATTGATTATGACTACATTTTAAATAAACTTTAAACATACATATAGAGCATGCTGTTGGGAGGAGTGACAAGGCCAAAGTGGAGGAACTGATAGATGATAAAGCCTGGGTAGCTGCAGAAAAATGGTGTAAAGAGCAAGAATGTGGAATCCAGGTTATGGCTAGTAAAAAGGTAAGGAAGAGCTCTTCTAAGCGCATCTACTATACAAGTGCAGAGCCCAGCAAGCATGAAGTCTTGCTTTGCAGACGTAGGGAGAAGGACCGGACACTTGACTGTTGTCATTTGAACCCTAATCGATATCACTTTGTTTTATCAAATTCTACCCCTGTACAGGAGTATGTCATTTGGAAGTGGAACATGATTATTTTAATTATTACAATTTCTAACTTTAATTTTGTACCGTTACAACTCAACAGCTTAAAACAAGGATCTTCTGCACCTTTAAGAGAAGAACCTTTCTACAAAGCCCCTCCAAAACAGTTTGAGGAATGAGATAAGGAAGCTTACAAGTAGTGAAAGGATTCTGTGTCTGTTGCAAAGATGCTGTTAACAAATGTTTCAGAGTATTTTTTCTTTTACCTATTTCAGTAGTCAAATGTGAGAACCCAAAAGTTGAAAATGGGAAAAAAATAGCAGGATTTGGACCTTCCTATACCTAAGGACTCGGTGGTGTTTGAGTGTGATCCAGGCTACGTCAGGAGAGGAGCGGAGACAATAACCTGTAGAGAAAACAGCACCTGGTCTCCCAAACCAACCTGTGAAAAACGTAAGCCTTAAGAGAACCCAACTTTTCTGTATGTTGAGAATGTTGTAAGTGTTTCTTAGCTAAAGTTTGAAATCATAATGCTAGCTGGAAATGGGAAGCTAAGGAAGCCGCCATGGAGCCTTATCTGTGGGCCACTATTTTAGGAGTGTCTCTTAAGTCCAAAGAGTTTTTGGTTGAGAGTGAGTTGAGTTACAGATGTGTGTGTAGAAGTTGTGACGTGGACATACTGTAATAGCATGATGGTGTTTGTTCTAGTGATTTCTCGTGTAAATACAGGAAAAAAAGATGGATTTTGGAATTCTGTCAGAACTGAGAGTGTGCACAGCAAGGAAACCTGTAGCGTCCTTCTAGAGCTATCAGTCATTGTCATTGTGTGGTGTGTTCTCTTATGCAGCTCTGCAGCTCCTACTTTC
The DNA here is from genome assembly GCA_009769605.1 of Bucorvus abyssinicus. NCBI lineage: Eukaryota > Metazoa > Chordata > Aves > Bucerotiformes > Bucorvidae > Bucorvus > Bucorvus abyssinicus. The sequence continues at coordinate 4,958,167 of CM020055.1, forward strand.
CAGACATCTGGTGTGGTGTGTTGTTACATTTTGATCAGGCATTATTCAGTCAGGGCTAATTTGCAAGTCTGGGGACATTGCAGAGGGCTTTCTGTAACCTTTCTCCTTCCCCTTTTTGCTCGAGGGAGAGGGAATGTTATAGAGTACAGCGAGAGAATTTTTTACATGCCTACACTAATAATGAGTTCCCACGAATGAGAAGCGCTTCTGGAGGGAGTATGTTTGGGTGTTCCATATAATGAATGAGTCTGATAAGGCACCTGGAAATTATTCTAGAGCTTGCAAAAATAATTAACCAAACCCCCAAACTTCTTAGCTGCCACATCGTAAGATCATAGTACCTTAACGAATGCCTACAGTGATGGTTTTTTTAAGTCTAAAGGAAACAAAATGGTGTGAAGGGAAACTATTCAGATGTGCCGATGTTTTTTCTCACACAAAGGCAACGTGTTTGTGGAGTGAGTTAATGAATTGTGAAATATTTAAAGTTTGTTATCACTAAACTTACTTTGAAATTCCTGTATCAGTTTCTGCACGTGTATGTGCTGCCCCAGAGGTCACGCATGGGGCAGTGATTCCAGCAAAGTCTGTGTACGAAGAAGGAGAGTCTGTTCAGATAAAGTGCCATGCTTCCTGCACTTTCCCAGTGGCGCTGGAGAGATGACAGTGACTTGTCATGGGCAGAATATGTGGAGCTCTTTACAAAACTGTACATGTGAGTAGAACTCATCTCTGATAACATCAAGGGCAGAGCGACAAGTTCCAAACGTCTGATGCAGTGATGTGCAGACCCTGAAAGTCAGTGGTGTGTCAGCAGGGCACCAGCTCTGCTGGTGGGGTTGTGAGTGTCGTGGGGTGGAGTTACAGTGACTGAGCACAGCTTTTGGCAGAGTCGGAGTCCTCGATCTTAGTTTTGTTTGTGGAAATCGGTGAAGTTCAAAAGCTAGTAAGAATGATCCATTCTGGGAGTGTTTTCTGAAGATCCTTCCATTGCTGTTCGCTCGTTACGATATAAACAGAGGTCATCCCTACTTTGATGTGACTGTTGGTCCTAACGGTGTTTGTGTTCACGGTCCGAAGCCTGTCCGTCAGCAGAAGTGTCTGCAGCCTCTAGGAAGCAGGAGGCCTTGGCATGTAAAATGTCTTTAAGAATTCACTGAGCTTCTGATACTTGCACAGATGTGGGGACTTTGGTGGCAATTCCTTGAATCTGCTTCATGTACCAGCTCTATTCCTGAACTTGACTTCCTTTTCTTCTTTTTCCCTCGCCTGTTCTCTTTCCAGGTGGGCCTGAAAGTTCTGGTTTCACTCCACACATAAATAATGGCAGAGTAACTGATGGACAAAAATCTTCATATTCTAAGGGGGATTTTATTACGATTGAATGTTACGCAGGCTACACATTACATGGTGAAGCGCGTATCCAGTATATTGGAGAAAACCGGTGGAGTCCTGGAGTGCCAACTTGCCAGTTAAGTAAGTATGAACTGCGAGAATTTCCTTTGGAATGAAAACACATGTACCAGAGGTGTTACTTCTTGGGGACATTCTTTTGTATTCAGGAGAAGTAATTTAATGCAAACTTCCTTCTTTATTTGACATAAGAAAGATAGAGTTTGGTAAAATGGATTTAAAAATAGGCATATTTTCAGTTAAATGTTATGATATAAAGTGGCCTGCTACAAGGATTGAGTTGGCAGAAGTGTTGATCTATTTGAGATAACTTGTGAATTTTTTATAATAACGTTTGAGTAAGAAGCATGTGTGTTCCTCTTCTGATACTGATTCACTCTGTTTTTAGGTGCGTATATTACGGCCATCATCTGTGGTAAGTATCTTGTAAAACCTGAACGAGATACAGTGGGGATTGTATTTTTTTTGTGAATTGATATGCTGGTCATCACCTATGACTGCTGTAATATAACAGGATTTTGGACTTTTGGTTATTTGAAAAATGCTTGTCTGCTCCTCCATCTGCATAGTGCAAGAAAAGTTGAAGATTTCTTAGCTGTTCTAGATTTCTAGTCCATCTTCTGCCTGCACATTGTTACCCTGCTTTTGTAAGCTGACCGCTGCCTTACCCACCTGGTTGTAACGAGGGACGTCAGGATGTTGATGTACCCGTTCTAAGTTACGGAGCTGGTGGAGTTTTGCCATCTTGGTGGTCACTGTTCTTGAGCTGAACTATTTTGAAGAGTATCGAGTAAAGCATCAAATAGGTAGGTGTGAAATAAGCCAGGCAAAGTTTAAGGGTTTTTTGGAGGGGAGGGGTGTTTAGGACTGTAGCTGAAGACAGTGCTGTTTCTGGTAAAAAAATTTGAGACTTTGTTTGTGAGCTAGAGATGACCTTATCACTCTAAGGCTTTTTTTTAATTCTTCCTAAGTGATTGTGGCAGTTGTGGTGTTCCTGGCAGCCTTCTGGATCTATAAGAAATTCTTTTCACAGAATGGTGGAGTAAGCCTACCTTTGATTATTATTATTGCAAATTTCTAATGACTGTGCAAAGCAGCGCTAATGTGTGTGTAAGTTTCTTGAGCTTTATCTGCCCTTTCTTTTCCAAATGCCTGGTGATGATATGTGAGCTTATCACAGCAGCTGATGGGAAGCTAAAGCATAACATTATTTGACTTTGTTTTTGTGTCTGCTATTCAGATATGCTGCTAATTAACACTTGCACTAGTGTCAGGAAGGAAGACCCCTGGTCTTCAGCTTGTATTTAGCATAGGGAAAGGACTGTTGCATCTGCTCTAAAACATGTCAGTTTACCTCTTAAACCAGTGGTAGTATTGACTTGTGTGGGCTTGGGTTAAATAACACAGGCTTTAAGAGCCAGGGTGGTTTACATGGACTGCAAGCCATGGAGGTGAACTAAGGAGATTCCTCTCTTCTACATAAGGTGGACCTGGTAGTGGAGGGTAACTGGAGAGCCACTGTTTTGTGACTTGGACCAGAAAACACCTTGAATAAAATGATACAGGCTTAGTTACAAGGGAAAAGTGGAAAATAACCTTGCCTAAACCGGTTCTCCTGTGCTGTTTGAGAAGGCAGATCATCCGCCTTTGCCACCTGGAAGTTTAATGTGTGGCTCCACTTCGTTTTTTTCTCCTGCAACAGCAATGATTGGTGTCCCTGTGTTAAAGACTGCAAATCAACTGGAAAAATATTAGAGGCATAAGTAGTAGTGTTCTGTTTTAAGGAGACATCTAGGGCCTTTCGAACGACTGTTACTTAGGCTCTTTTTGAGGGAGGGTGGCAGGACATTTAAATGCCTCTGTGCATTGCTTCTTGCTCTGATGTCTTTATCTGGAAAAAAAAACCTGTTTGTTGGAGAAGTAGTTTGTAACATGCAAAATACTGAAAATCAGAGCACGGTAGGTGGTGCACACAGAATATTATGATAAGCATCTCATCAAAACGACCTTTTAACAAAATCTGTTGGAATTGAAGTATCTGTTGTTACGTGAAGCAAAGGAAGGGATGCTATAAATAAGCAAACCAGAGGAAATTTTCCTGCAGTTCCTGTTTGTAATGAAGCGCACACAGGGCTGCCTGGGCGAACCCGTGGCTCTGCCCAGTGAGTTTTAGCTTTGTTGCCTCCACGAGGACAGCACAGCATCGTTCCAAGGACTGGCATGGCCTGGAGCAGAGTGCCTGGGTCCCTGTGTGCTGCTGAGTAATCCGGTGTTTGGGGCAATTGCCTTTTCGTCATGACGTGGATGATCTGCAGGCTGGATGGTCCAAATGAGACGACACAGGAGTTTATAGTATGAAGGCAGCACTTACTGCCTTCATCAGTGGAGACACTTCTCAGGGGGTTGAAAGGAGGAGGGATCTGAAGCAACATCATAAAAAATTAAGATTGTTTTTATTCCTGAAAATGTTACCACATGAAAAGTCAGTCTTATTGCGCCCAATGCTTTCCTTAAGCTTCCTCACTGTGAACGTCTGAGTATTACAACCTCTTTCATGTCTGAAAGCCTTGATCTAATCTCCTTTTGTAGAGGCCTAGATCTCCCTGTTTAGTTTTCTGAGTTCCTGATGTAGCTGAGTCTTCGTGAAATGCTGCGCTTCCGGTGGCCTCGTACTTGCTGGGTCGTAGTCTTCAAACTGCAGCAGAAACCTTTTCTTGCCCTCCTTTCTTGTGTGTTTAATCTGCCAGTTTTATAGGACATTCAATTAGACCTTTTTCCCCTTCTGCTGTTCAGCTCGTATATACAGTTGATGAGAGTTTGCAAGGAAACATGTATGTAAAAACTAATGTTCCAGCTGAGATGGAGGAAACCGCACAAATGACTTAATTGACTTTCACGAAGGTATACACTTTCCGCTTAATTTGGACTTTTGCAATGAAGCTTAAGTGTCTTTTTTTATACGGTTTTACTTAGAGTGTCAGGAGAAGAGTGAAATGTAGCTGGCCGTGAACCTCAGTTTCCTGTAGGAAAGACTAAAATAATCATTCCTTTGTTTGGGGAGAAGAGGTTATGTTAGTGAATTCTCGATCAGCTTCCAGTGACTGCGCAACCTGTAGCTTAGTTCTGGGCCATCTTAAAAGAGTGAGGAACGTGGGTTTTTCTGTAGGTGCCTGCTGCAGTATTGTTGTTTGTTGGGAACTGATGCCTCTTGTTTTAGAGTAGAGCTTAGTCCAGCAGTCAGATGCAGCTGGTGGTAGTTACGATTGCTCCTGCACTCCTGAAGGGTCAAATGAGCTCACTCAAAAAGCTGACTCTCCAAACCTTGTTAGAGCAGGACAGGTTTGAGACAGGACAGCTTAGTGAGGACCGTCCTCTGCAATGCTTTGCCATTTCTACCTGAGCAGTGAGAGGTTTGCACACCACAAATACTTCTGTAAACTACTGTCTTTTTGTTCTCCATTGCACGAGTTTTGGGAAAGTAACAGTTTGAATCGTTATGTCTATTATTCCTAACTTAATGCAAAGGTCTTCCAAATGCATAGTCTTGATTCTTATTTACTCTTTAATGAACAAGTGAGGTTCAGTATTTTTGCTAAGTTCATATGGCATATCTGAAATAAGCTTGTGAGTGTCTTCCAAATAAATGCATGGGTTAAGGAATGTCATCGTTATCCCTGAAACTGAAGATGTTTCCAGTTGAGGTAGTAGGATTAGTTTTGGGGGTTAGTTGGGCTTATTTTTGGAGAGAGGAACAAAGGAGTAGAGTTCTTACTTCCATTCTTACCTTTTACACATGACAATGGTAAGAGGAAATGAATGGTCTGATATGTGTACACACTATAAACCCAGAGTTTTTCTTACAGTATCTAGAAACTGTGTAGAGACAGAGAGTAATAGTGCAGAGGTTTGGTATGGGTTTGTTTTTTTCATAAAGCAAAGCAGGAGTACTCAAGAACTTGAAAAACACACATATAGATGTAATTATCAATTTTAATCCTCGTGGTTTTTAAGTGTTGTAAATTTGCTGTTAGCAGGCTACAGAATCAAAATTCTCACAACTAATATTTTAGTTTCTGGTGATAAAATATGTACTAAACAACATACTGTATTTACAATAAATTACAAGGGATGCTCCTGATGTAGTCTCCAAATTAGTTAGGATCCTATAACTGTGCGGTCTCAGTTTCTGATAACACTCAGGCACGGTCCATTCATCACTTGAAGTGATCCGTCGGATCCAATGCTCTTCTGCTCCGTGGGTCATTCTTAACGTCTAGTGGGTGAAATGAAGCACAAATTGCCTCAAGCCTAGCAGTTGCTTAGTAAGAAGAGGACAAATAATGATCTAGTTCATCGACTTTAACTGTTGATTTAATGATAAAATGGGATGTGCTTTTAGAATAAATGCAAAAAAACCATTTTAATGTAAAATCTCTGATGACTTGTTTTTTTGTTTGTAGGAAACGTGACAGCTCTCCCTTGTACTGCCGAATATAAGATCTGTAAAGCATGAATGACCTGGTTTGGGGCTGGGGAGGAGTTTGTAGTTGAATATACTGTTTCGGAAATGGGAAATGATTGCACTTGCATTGAGTTTCTGTAGACTCTCTTATACCACTGGTTAACTATAGCAGGGCAAAAAGAATGAGTATATATCTCTATAGATCTGCTTTTCCTAATGGGCCATGCATGCTGCCTTTGCCGTGTGTGTGAAAGGGGCTGAAAGGCTCCAAGCTGTAGCGTGCAAGAGCGCCTGTGCCGGCGGGTGCTGGGCGTGTTGCTGCCGTAGCGCTGCTGCTGCCGCCTCCCTTGCTACCTCTTTCCCTACAGAAGACTGTCCAGTACTAGTTCTGCTCCACTAAAACCCAATTGTGCATCTCGTTTATTTTTTGTGGCTGAGGCGGTTGTAAATTATTATGTTGTCTCTTGTATTCTAAAATGCTTATTATTGATTTCCTTAAGAGATTGGTGCCACTTAAGGCTTTGTGTCTTTGAAACTATTACAGTTTAGATCTTACATTCTCTACCTCTTTGTCTGCCAAAGCTGGTTTCTCTGTATCTGATGAATTAAAATGTGCCTTTAAATCAGAGTTTTACAGCTTTCCCATTGACTTTCAGAGGAAGAAAAAGCCATATGTATTTCTGGCTCTTTCATACAGTCCCAGAAAGACTAAAGTGTATTTCTTGGGATGGAAAACTGCAGGTTTCTGTAGCAAAGGTGTCCCTTACCTTTGAATTCCTTGGCAGAAGGTATCTAAATGAACTTCCGAGGAGCTGGTGGTAGTCATCTCCTCTCAGGGCACAGGATAAGTTCCTTAGGGCATTTGATTTTTATTGAGCCCTGATGTCAGTTTCTGGAGGTAATTTGGCTGCTTTTCGGGATAGAAAGGGTGCTGTGTGCCTCCAGCTTCCTTGCTTTCCTTTTACTCAGAATCCTATATTCCCCATATAGCATTTCAAATCTGTATACAGGCCACGAAGCTAATGCAGCTCTGTAACGCTGGATTTAGCATGAGATCTGTGTTGAGAAACAGAAGCCTTTCCCTGTCAGACTCCCTCCTCTGTTCACGTTAAAGCCGACCAAAGCAGCTTAGCTGCGGGCGGGCAGGGCTGGGTGTGCTGGTGCTGGCGGTGGCGGTGCTTCTTGAGGTAGCTGCTTGCTTCACGGAGTGCTTTAGTCACGGACTGTGACTCCAGGAGTTCCCGTCACAGCCTTTGTGAATCTCTGAGTCTGCTGTCAACACGCGGGTGGCTCCCAAGGACTCCTTTTCCCCCAAACCCCAAACTGCTTCCCTTCAGGTGGCTGAGGCAGCGTTTGACCTGCTCTTTGTGTGTCTGGGGTGGGCAGACTCTGCTCTGCACTGTCAGGAACAGATTGTGTGAGTTACGTAGAACCGTTCAGGGCTTTACAGGGCTTTCTGGGACAGTCCCAGCAGTTGTGTTGTCAAAGTGTGTAATGGGCTCTCATTACTAAACGGGGTTTGGCCACACAGAGTGCCGTGGCTGTTCCTTGCTGATACCTGGTTTGGCGATGGTTTGTAACCACTGTGATAAGACACTGGGAACGGGGTGGGGTGGGTATGTGTGGATCTTCAACGCTTTCAAATACACTGGAATGCACTTAATGCTAAAGTGAAGTAACTGTAAAAATGGCCTTATTTTACACTTTTTTTCAGATGTAAAGACTAGTGATGTCTTCTAATATTACAAATAAAACATTAACTTATTTAGCAGTAAGTGTTTGTCTTTCATTCCTCATGTGGGAAGCGGCTGTTTACTCATGATGCAAAAGGTGATTTTTCATGTACCAAACTTGCATTAGGTGGTGACTGTTGAGGTGGAAGTTTGCAGTTTGAGCACAGAATGACTTAATGGTAGTTTAGAGAATGTGTTGTGATTTGCTGAGCAGCCTTCTGGTTTTCTTTTGGAATTGCAGAGAATTTCCCAGGACCTCCAAAACCTCACGGTGTTTGCTCCTGAAAAACTTGCTGAAAACTTGCTGGAGAAGAGGCAGATTATCCTGTGGCTGCTCTGACGTAACACAAAGTCAAGAGCAAAGCCCAGGGTGTTCTGGCACTTCTGCCCAGTGTGTGACAGGTGTAATCCTTGGGGAATAGAGCTTGGGTGTGTTTACGTAATACGTTAAGTAGAATGTGATTATTTTTAATTGTATGAGGTTCATGCTCAAAACGTACTTAATTTTCTGTGCGAAGAAATGTGGGGAGTCAGCTGCAGAATAGGAAAAATAACTAATACACCTTTATTTTTTAATTTGTGGATGTGGTACTCAAAATCGGTGTGGATTGCAAATGATGACAAGTTGTAGACTGCACAACTTCACAGTCTGGAGTTCGGGAGTTGCAGTGAGCGTTGTTGGGATAGGCAGCTAGTGGGCAATTTGACTTACAATGCTATAAATTAATATATCCTAATTGTCATGAATTCTGCACCGTTTCTCTAAAACTCAATCCCACATGAATTATTTCATTTTAGAATCTGAAACTGGTAATTAAAGAGTCATGAACACGTGGACTTTGTGCTAACAAAAAGGCTGCATGGTATAAAACAGTGTGGTTGCCATCTACTGGTAAAAGGAGCAGTGGTCCCGCAGTGGGAGTAACAGGACAGGTACGGCATTCCCCAGTTTGATGGGAAGCAGTGGGAAGCATCAGTGGTGGATAAGCTTCTCAGTGTTAAAATGGGTGTAAATGCTCATTTCTGAGCATGGTTTGTGCAGAGCAGGGAAAAGAGCTGGGGGCTGAAATGATGAGACTGGCAGCAGTTGGGTATCACCCAGCAGGGACACGCGTAATCTGTCTGCCTGAGACAGAGCCAAGACCAAGCAGCACACAGTTTTATTGAAAGGAGAAAAATCTGAGTAAATAACAGGTTAAGGCAAACAAATAGCACAAGGAATATAACTGGTCAGAAGGGGGAGTGGCCGTGCCCTCACGCGTGGGCCCTGGCTTGCTCGAGTTGGAGGATCTTAGTGACAGGGTTGAAGAGATGCTCCACTGCCTCTTTCAGCGTCCCACCTAGCTGAAGGTGCTGCTGACTGTCCTCCGTTTGTGCGGGACGCTCAGCCGGGAGGTGTACCTTCGGGTCGGAGAACAGGGAGGCATCATCCCGTACGTGTTTGGGAAGCAAGACCAAGCTTTGGGTGGTGTTTGTAAGGACTTTGGGGGGCGGGGGAATGAAGTTTTCCATTACTGTTGCTTTTCCCCCTACATCATAACCGATTTCAAATGGTGCTAGACAAAAACTGAGACTCTGAACACCAGGAGAAATCGGTCAGCCTGTGTAAGAGACATTTCCTGGCTCAGAGAAGAATCCTCTTGTAGATGGCAGCTACCCATTCTTTAAAGACGACTATTCAGTGCTCTGCTCAAACGCTTCCTCCACACAGCGATTGTCTTTTCTGCATATAATAACACGTTTGACAATAGTGAGGTCAAGCAGAAACAGTTCAGCTTCATTTTAGGGGTTTGGATGCAAAGGTATAGGAGTCTACTGAGACATTACTAGTAGTTAGCAGCATTACACTTAAAAAATAATTCTAGAGAGGGGATTGGATTCAGCGTGCACCAGTGTGACATCATCATGATTGCTGAAGGCACTTTTGTGTTTTAACTGCTGAGATCAAATTGTTGGAGGGAATTTCTGTGTCTGCAGAGCAAGTCTGGGAGCTATGGGATGGTGATTCTGTGGTGGTGGAGTTGCCAAGCACAGAGTGGAGGTATACTTGCTCCAAGTCAGTAAACTCAGTGTTAGGGTCCTAGTGATTGTGTGATAAAGGAAATGTACTCTGCCTGTTAAGATACGTTTACTGTGGTGGTTTTCATGCAACTTTCGGATCACTTTACTCTGGACAACTTCAACTCGGTATCCATGGTTTATTAAGTCAAAATACATTTGAAGGCAGCTATGCCTGTTGTGGCCCTGGCTTGAGAGGGTGCGCACAGTGGTTGTAGAAGTGTCTAGGAATCAGATGATGTTACAGAGTGGATGGCTGGCGAAAAAAATACCCACTGGAAAAAGGGCTGTTTTAAGGAGTAGAGGCTGTCGGAGAAGTGAGCAGCTGCTTGATCTCCTCCCACGCTGTAATTCTTGCTCCTAGAACACTGATTTCAAATGGTGCTAGATACAAAGTGGGAAAATCTAAGCCACCATGTGAAACCAGCTTCCAGAGGAAGACACATCTCATGCACGGCTGCAGGCTGAGAGAGAAAATCCTTCATCTCCACCGTACCTAGAGAAAAATTCGTTTATTTAATTTTATTAGAAAGTAAGAGAGTTAACTTCGGGTTAGTTATTGTATCGACACACTTTTTTTTGGCAGATTGTGAATAGTTGAGGCTGGTGTAGGAGAAATGAAATGAAATGTGTGATGAAGAAACCCACCGCTCTGGCAATGATTGTCATTGCCGTTCGTAGCCAGGTGGAATGTGCGGAAGCTCTTACCAGCAAGTGGTGGAAAGCTCTGACTTTGTAGTGCAGAGGATGATACTGGTGGGGTGTGGGGAGTTTGTGTTGTACAGGAATGCTTTTTTCATGCCATGGCAGATGGGACCAGGCTATAGACCTCATTCTGTCCAAGGCAAAGACTGTTCTGGCTTTCCATGATTACTGATCTCAGCATCATCAGAGAGGACAGGGCAGATCAGGTGCTTTAGTGGCAGGGAAAGGAAACGTGACTGTCACACTGGGGCTTCCTCTGTCCCCGGTGTGACAGGGCCGGTGAACAGGCTGCTTTGAATGAGCTGCGGGGTGCAGGTTTCTGTGAGACAGTTTTAAATTCTGTAGGGACACTGAAAATAAATGGCATGGAAACTACTTTGAGTGTGGGTCAGAACGAAACCTAAAAAGGGAGCGTTTGCAAATCTAACTGTAAATGGTTCAGCGAAAGTTGTCGAGGAAGTAGGAGAGTGTGAAAATGAGTGACCTGGCCGCCACGTCTAACCTGCACTGATGCGGGAGCTGATGTAAAATGGAATAAAGTGCAGCAGAAGAGGGATTAGGAGTTTCACTTACTGATACCTGGGTTTTTGGCGATGCTTTGCATTAGTTTTGTAACCAGATCCAAGAACCTGCTTCAGTGCCTACATCCTAATGCACACCCACAGGCAGCTCCGAGAGAAGGAGCCTGTCCTTCCTCAAAAGGGGGGTGGAGGAAGGGGAAAGAGCTGCACTAGATCACTGTGGCTGCATGTTTACTGTAGTTTCTAAATCCATTATCTGGGTCAACAGGGTGAAAGACAAGTGGAAAGCAGGTTCCCTCCCCAGTGTCTGTCTTGCTGGCACAGTTAGGTATGAGGCACCCTGTAATACCAGCGTGTCACCATGGAAGAGCTGGACCGAGAGTTCCCGCGGACGAGAGGGCAGCTGCAAGCACAGATGAAGCACTGCAGCAGCCCCTTTCAGAAACAGGCTCAAAGTGAAGGTTGCTCTGGTTTTTTTCTTGTCTCAGTAGTAAGCATGTACAGTAAAAAGAAATCTTTGTTAGGGCTTTCAAAACCAGCTGCTGGGAACGTCACTCCCGTTTGTGCTGGTGAGGGTAGAGCTTCTCCAGAGGTATGAGACTTAGAGAGCCCAAACACCTATGCAGACCTTCCCCTCCCCTCTCAAAGAAGACTGACCTTTCCAGAAATACCATGCACAGTTGAAGACCAGTGGCTCGTTCATTATTTATAGTTTGTTAAAACCAGGTTCCACTTCAGCATAATTAAGATGCTGCTGCCCCTCCTCCAGGCTACCTGAAGATTGTCCTGTTGCCTTAACGAGCTCCCTGTCCCTCCAGGCAGCCAGACGGTGCGAGCCCTTGCTGCCAAGCTGCAGGTACACCTTTCACCAGGGATACCTCCGTGACAGCGTATGCTGTTCTTTCCAGCCCTCACAGCATGCTTGGGCAGGCAGTGTGCCGAGGGGAGGAGGAAAAGAGCAGTTGAAGACGCTGTGATACACAGCTCTCGGCTATTAATAGGCACACACACAGGAAAATAAACCAGCGCTTATCTCAGACAGTTGCTGGGTGCGTGTTCAGTGTGTACATGTGGACACACACGTATGTGTGGAGACAAGCAAATGCCATCAGCTGTAGTTGGCTTTGTCAAAGGGTTCTGGAGTTTTCAATAAAGAATAGTAGAAAAAGTCCAGCATGATCACTCTGTTTTTTACCTCCACGTTCTAGTAGCAGCAGTGCTCTGTAGCTGCTTTCAGAGGAACATCTCAAAGCCTTTCACAGACATCACGCTGCTTTATACGTTCTACACGAGACAGAGGCAAAAAGGGAAGGAATCCCTGCCTCCCCCATGAAAGGGAACTCCCTCCCCAGCCCAGGACCTTTAATCTAGTCTGCAGGAACAAGGCAAGTCTGGGTGTCGCAGACGCGATTTTTCCCAGCCCACAGCTTAGATGTTTAGGCACTTCTGGGGCTTCACAGGAAGGACAGCAGATCTCTTCATGACCCTGTGTGCATTGCCAATTTTTTTTCCTCCATTTTCAAATCACGGAGTGAAACTCCTGGTTCATCAGACCCTGTTCTCCCCTGGAGAACATATTCCCATTTTATAGGCATAAAATCTGGGCTTGCATCGTCCTCAGAGTGAAGGAATGAGTCAGCCCCAGGCCAGGTGTAGGACAGAGGGTGTGACAGTACAAGTGGTGACCTGTAAGGGAATTGAAATGAGTGAACTTCTAAGGTTTCAAAAAAGCTTCCTCAGCCCAGGGGAGCGTGTAACCGCATCTGTTTGTTGTGTAGTGCTGTTACTGTGTGGTGGTGTGTGGGTCAGGTATGGACAAACGTGCCCAAACTTGCAGCCTGAGCCAGTCAGGAGTGTGTGACGCTGCTGGGTAGCACTGGCCAAGGCTGAGTAAAGGTGGGCAGATGCTGCAGTGCTTGGTGAAGCTGATGCTTGCGACTAGAAAATGGCTTTAGAGATGCTGCTGCTATTGTGGGCAGTGAAAGCATGTGCTCCCCTCGTGAGGTTAAAGAGCAATGGAGATTTTTGTTTTTCCTTGATAAGGACCAGAGTAAAAACTCCAGATCACGTTCTTGAGTTGACCATAGCCTATTCTTTTAGTCCTGCTACTTCAGCCTCGCAATATATGCAGGATAAATAGTAAGGTTATAGTTAACTAGTGCCTGTTTGAGCAGTGGGACAGCCAGGCCCGCTTGACGTGGTGCTTGGGGCTGAAGGGAGAGCCAGGGCTTGCTTTGCTCGTTTGTTTAATGTTGGGAGAAGCAGCTTTTCCAGATAATTTAGGACAGGCCAGGTGGTGTCTGTGATGGCTGAAATGTGGCTCGTGGTGAGGTCTGAGAGGTGCATCTCAGCCTTTCTCTTTGCGTGGTGGCCTCCCTGGACCCCTGCTAGTGCGTGGTTGACTCTTGCAGCACTGAGTGAGTTTTGACAGGGCTCGTTCCCAGCACGGGTTTGATGCCAGCCAGGGTTCTCCTAAACAGTGCTGGCCACGGTCTGGCAAACAGGTACTGGGGTTCCGATGCAGAGAACCTCATTTTAAGGGCAAGGTAGTTCAACACTCGCACTGACCCAGGCACACGGGCTGATGCGATGGGCCGGAGCAACCTTCACTGTACGGTTCTGCCATGCTGATGCATGTTTTCTGTGGTGCTTGGGTCTAGCAAAGGAGGCTAAAAAAAAGTCAAGAGACCTTTGATTTGCAATTACTGATCTTTTGGAGAAACTTCGAGATAGTTCAGTGCACTGCCACTAAAATAATTAGGATTTATTCCCAAGACCTGTCATTTTTTAAATCCCAGAATCTGGGGTTTAAAAATGTGTTCTGAAGGGAGTGCTTTTAGCACGGTGACCATTCTAGAAGTGCTAGATACTGGGGCTGCGATTTCTAATCAGTGATCCCCGTCTACTCATCTGAAATAGCTGTGACTTGCCTGGAGTCATACAGTTTTCCTCCACCTTTGCTTTCGTGAGAGCTCCTAGGGAAAACCACAGCCTGTTTGGAGGGCATGGGAACTCCTGAACCCCTGAATCCTGTGGAGGATTTCAGATTTCACACGGAACAATGAGATGAAACTGGGTAAACTTCTACAGGGGAAGAAAAGCGTTGCACTTACGTGACCTAAGTCATGGAAGAGCAGTAGGAAGGAGCAGCAATGAAAACTCACCACGTTAGCCTTACGCCGCTTGACTGAACAGCACGTTACAAAACTGACTGCTAAAAAAAATTATCCACCAAGTAGCTGGAACCAGAAAAGTAATTTTCTGTTCTTAACTTCTGTAGCTAAGCGTCACCTCAGAATATGAAGTATCGATTGCAGTCACGGGGAGATGATTGTTGGGATTTGTATCGTCAGTTCAGGAGCGTGGTGTTCCCCCACACCACCCTTCCAGCTACTCCAGACAATGTCAAAGGAAGTCATATTTTTCTTTGTGTCGTCCGAGAGACAAAAGAATGTCCCGTGCTAGTGAAGAGCATAAGAAACAAATACTGCTGGACATCCAGTGCCCTATAACCTGCCGTTAAAGCGGACATTTGAAAATGCCCTCAGTACCCTGCCCTGCCTTAGCTCTATCTGCAGAAGGAGGACCTGGTAGAAAAGCATTGCCCGAACTCCTGGCTGACTCCCTTGAGCATGTGAGCCATTTGGTTTGTACCTGTTCCCAGGATTTCCATCCGTCACTCTACCCCTGAAACTCCACTGTACGTTTGAGAGTCATTGCCAGCCTCGAAGCAGCATTCGAGCTGAATATCCAAATACAAAAGCTGTGGCTGCACCTACTATGCACCATTTTTACTGGATGAAGAGTGTTTGTGTGGGGAGCTGAAGAGATGTGCTTAACTCAGAAATAGCTCTTCCTTGGAAAGTTGAAGGTCTGAATCACACTGTGTTGGCTCAGTTTTTAGCAGACAAGCTTTCACATATGCCTCCCTGTAGGCGAAGAGTCGTCACTGGCATCAGGATTAGCAGCCAGGTTCTTTCCCTTCGAAAACTAGAGAATAACGATCCTGGAGACTAAGGCTGACTGTAAGCATGGTCAAGGCAGGAGGCTGCCCAGGGCGGGGGCTTGGGAAGGTGGGCTGGCAACACTGCGGGCAGGAGGTGTCCATGCTTGGCCTGCACTGGCCCCGTGTTCCTCTCCGTTCAAAACGAGCCAGGTAAAATGCCCCCCAAATTGTTACTGCAAATCTGGGGACAAAATAAGTTACTTAGCTCAAAAGCCTTGAGATACTAACCTCTCCACGGCTGCCTATGAAGCCAGGAAGGTTAAAGCCAGCCCAAACTTCTCCATGGTTGATGTTGCCCTGAGACAACTGAAAACCTTAGTGACGTGGACAAGTAGGAACAAAAGTGTGGAAGGGGACAAGGCATCTACTGAGCTGAGGTATCCGAAACTGAAAGCATGCGAGGGACGGCACTAACTAGCTTGGCAGACACTGGTGAACTCAGAGCAGCCTGCGGAGTCCGCCCAATAACGACTGCCGGGAACAGAAATGCAAATATATGCAGATGCTTTTTTCTTTGTTTCTGGAACACAGTGTAAGTCGATGCCTCGGCCTTACATATGTGCCACGCCTGATTCCCAGCAGTCCAGAGGATGTCTTGGGGGGAAAAGGGGATGAGGGAACAAGTGCAAAGTTTTTCTAGTTAGTTCAAGAAACAAATTCTTGATGGGGATTTTAAAGCACTTCAGAGATGCAGGATGTTTCGGGTCTGCGATTTTGGACTCAGTGGCCCACTACTGCAGTAGCATTAAATTTCAAGCCTCACCTCCAGGTTCAGGACTCAAGAACTGCCACAGTCACAAGAAATGTGGACTGGTTGTTCCTGAACCAACTGGTTGCTGACAATGAGTCAGGGGAATGACCTTGCAGCAGGCGGCTCATGGTACCTCTCTCGGAGCCGTGCCAGTATAAACAGCACTGGCATCTCTGAATGCTGTTGAAACCATTTTGTGAAATTCCCGTGTTGGCCTTTTTCTACTGCTGCCTTTGCACCGAAACTTCTGGGTGAGTGAGAAGAGAGCAGAGTACTCCCTTCTCGTTCCACAACAGGGCATCTTCGCAGCCTAGGCTTGGGACTCTCTGCATCTATATACGGATATACAGAGGATCTCTTGCCCACATCTCTGTTCATTAGCATCAGCGATACAGACACTTAACTGACTTAAATCTTACCCTGCCCTCCAGCCACACCCATATTAAATTGTAAGAAAACACCATGATCAAGTTTTAGGGGAAAACCACAGCAGCAGCACATTTTCTGCATAGGTCTGGAAGTGATGAGTATGAGGAGTGAGGGTAGAATACTTGGCGTTTGGACGTTTTAATTAATGTTCCCAAATAAGAAAAGAAAAACATTTGGTCCTAGACTTTAAGCTTCTCACAGCATCAGTAAAGCTCCTGACACAGAGCCCAACGCAGTATTTCGACGACATGGAAATGAACAGCAGCAGCAGCAGCGCTGCAGGCTCAGAGCCTACTCTGTGAGCAACAAAATGGCTAGAGGTGCTGTCGCCTTCGTTCGGTTCCTTCCCTGTTTGTGGGTGGTGGATGCCCACAGCCCTGCCGCTTCAGGTACAGTTGTGAACTTTAGCATCCATATTAAATTAATGTTTCTAACCGTATTCAAGCTTGTGCCCTCATCAGCTCAACTCCATAAAGCACAGACAGGAACCAACAGCAAAATCGGGCTGCGTCACAGATGTAACATGACCATCGGCAAAACAAGTGCAGGAGGAGATCATGGCTGTCTCGTCAGGCAGAGCCCTCCTTCGAGAGCAGAGAGGAATAAGATGGTAATGCTTTTAAATTTATGTCACAAGCTTTTGCAGTCCTTAACTTCCTTTACCAAATTTTGCGGTCCTTTAACTGTCCAAACTCCCCAGAAAATCGCCGGTATTTCGCCCTCAGACCCAACGCGTCAACAAACACTGCGTCATAATGCCGCACTGAGGCTGAGAGGGACAACAAACCCCACTTTACAGAGGAAGGAAACCAAAACAGAGCAGAACGAACCAGCTTACACAGTGTCACACACACGAGTCAGAGGGAGGAAGAAATCACAGCTTCCCCAAGTCCTTTCAGGGCAATACGCAGACAGCCATTACAGAACGGTTAGCCCGTACAGCTGACGTACAGTATCAGAGCCATCCCTATGCGCAAAATCGCCGCTGTCCTACAGAAATATGCCGTGTCCCCTTCTTAGCCTTGTTTCCTGCCAGTCCCACAGATTTACCTGCTGACAGTAACCTCAATTCCCGAGTAATGAGCTTTGCAGCCGAAGTTTAACATTGAAATAACTCCTCTTTTATCTCTGTGTCCTTACCCTCCCTGCATGTAGTCACAATTAAACTACCGCTGTGGCAAAAAGGTGGTAGCGAAAGGAATGAAACCAAAGGCATCCCTATGCTGAACACGGATACTCGAAAATCCGCGTATGCCTGAGTGAATGCCCGGGCTGCTGTTCGCACCTCCTTCCGAAGGGCCGAGAAACGCCATTGACAAGCACTGGCTTTGCAAATTATTGAGGTCCTTCTCCCCACAACTGCGGTGGGGAAAAACGCAAAGGGCTGTCCGCTCAGCCAGCACTCAGTAAAGCAGACTCAGCCCCCCCATCTTCCATGCAGCCGAGCATCGTCTCTTAGTCCAGCTCCTGGCTGTACAGAACTGCCCCCGCAGCCGCCTCGCCCTGTTCCTATCTGTGTGTGTATTTATGCCTGTCCATCTTGCTGCAGGGACCACCGTTGTTGCTGCTATTGCTGTTGTTCCCCTGCTCTGCGGAACTGGCGCTGCAGGAGGCAAGGATGCTCCAAGGGAGCCAGCTCCAGCCAGCGGAGGCTCAGTGAGTCAGGAGGGGTTGTGACGACTGCAGTAAGAGTCTAAAATTCCCCATGGAATCTGGCAGAAAAGGAGGGGAGGCAAAAAAGGTGGAGACGGGAAAGAGGAAAAAACATGGGGAGTGGCACCTACTGTCTGTTGCCTTCTTCCCTCCCTGTTCTACCGCCGCACTGCCGTTGGAAATGGCACCCTCCCCTCTCTGGTACTGCGCAAAGGAACGGAGTCGGGCGCAAAACCGCAGCGCGTACGGCCTATGTCGCCGAACAACCGAACTTCGGTTGGGTAGGTGTACGTGTATAAATACAGCCATTCTCTCTCTCCCTCTCTCTCAGACCGCCGTTCCGAGGCCAGGCGATTACCGAAGTAATGGAGACGGCGGACGCGGTGTGTTTGAGCCGGTTCTGAACCCAGTGGTTGTTGCTAAACAACCAGACCTGACTCTTGAGATGTCAACGGGTGAGTAATACGGATTAAATGCTTATGCTGCCATATCCTTAAACTCGTTTAAGCCTCGATATGATGAAAGGCTATGGAATAATGTTCCCTGCCGTATGAGAAAGCAAAGTTACCACTCCACGGCATAACCAGGAGACTTCCTCAGCCAGAAGGACCAAGCTCAAAGCTGGTTGTGTCCTCAGCATCTCCAGGCAGAGTTGCCATCTTCATTGCTGGTCGCTTTAAGAAGAGAGGTGGAAAAAATAGTGTAGTAAATGGTTAAGAGAGAAAAATGTTCTCCCCGTCATTTCCTCATTCTCTCTCTGGAGCCGCTCTGTGCCCTCAGTCTCCCACTCATCCTTACCCAGTCCTTCCCAATCCTTCAGTCCCTGCTTTCTAACACCATTAGTTCTTTTGCAAACCCTTACAGACCCATCACTTAGGGCTGTCTTCAGCTCTCCCTGGTGTTAGTGAGCCTGTGGCAAACTCACGCTTATGCAAACAAAAGCCGCGTTTGGGCAAGAGTCTTTTTCACTTCTCTAATTATTCCCACGACATAATTTCCAGGTGCAGTCCCTGCCCCAAGCAGTTTACAGTCCTGCTGCACTTAACCACCTTATAAGGGAGACAGAAGAAAGCCAGCGAGGAGAGCAGCCCCAAACCCCAGGACTTTCCCCTTCCCCGTGGTTTGCAGCTCTGACACGTCATCGTCACCACGGCACGGCGAAACGAAACCTCCCCAGCACCCGTGCAGGGCACCCACGGGCGCCGGCTCCTGCGCACCCAGGAGTTTAACTGCTTCGCTGCTGCCTGTGTCCCCTGGCCGAGGGGCACCCGAGGAGCACCCGGCGGTGGGCAGAGAGCCGCGGGCAGGGCGCTGCCGGCAGGGAGCAGCGGGCAGGGAGCTGCCGGCACTTTGAAGCGAGTGAAATCAACGTTGAGATTTGACACCCAGCCCTCGGCCAATCCGCGAGGGCTTTTCACCTGCCATCCCCTCCTCCACCAATGGGAGGGCGGCTTGGGGCCGAGAGCCCTCCCCGGCCAATGGGGAGCCGGCTCTGCCACTTAGTTAATGATGCAGCAGTACAGGGAAGACTATCACATGTGAGCTGGACGGCTGCCAACATGGAGACACGGAGAGAGCAAGGTAAACAACTTTCCAACGCCAAAATGATGACATTTAATCCCTAAATGCGAGCTTCCCGTCTCGACTCATCCTTAACCCCTTTCAGCTGGGCTGGAAGCGTCTGGAAGGCACTGTCTACCTGTCCCCAGTGCTTTTAAAAACTGGCCGACATGCCCTGCAATGATCACTGCGTCACCGTTTACCACTTTCCGAACTACGCAGTGACAAACCTTCAAGCTCTGAAACGCGGAGCGCCTGTTAACCCCTCCACCAAACCCTCGCCAACACGCCAGCCTTTAGGGACGGGGTGGGGGGGGGGAGCCCCAAGCCAACATGCAAACGGCAGTCTTTGCAAAGTTGTCATCTCTCCCCCACGACTACTACCCTCCTCTGCAGTACAGCAATGCCGGCAAGAGTCACATCAGTACAACCTGTGCCGTCGCTCCATTGAGAAAACAGCTCTGACGCAGAACAGAGCAATCGTACCCAGCCAAAATCCTAATCCAGGCACTTTGGGATCCGAACTTGGGGACGCCAGGGGAAAGGGACGCCCTGCAAATAATTAAAATACGTAGATGCAGCTCGAGCCCCATCCTGATCAAAGGGTACGTACGTGGGAAAGACGAACCGGACCGAAGAGCTCTGCCCGTGCACCATCTGCGCAGTCCTCAGCCCTCCGCTCGCTGTGTAGCGCCGCAGAATAGAAGGTTCCAGAAATTTCCTTTCCGTTAACCCTTTCGGTGTCTGCCCACTCTCCCTCCCCGCGGGATTAAGCGCGCCGGGTCTCCAGCATCGTCAATGGGTGAAACCTCCTACGCCAACCGAGCCCAAATACGGCCTTTAAATGACGGTGGATGGTGGCAGGAGCCCAGTCCCTGATGTTGGTGTTACTTCTCTTTCCGGAGCCCTCTCTGCCTCTCTTGCTGCCTCTCTCCCCTCTTGCTGCAGCAGGGCTGTTGCTGGTAGACCTATCGACGGAGCTTGCTCTCTCTCACTCTCTCGCTGAGCTCTGTGACGCAGCTCTAAATTCTCCAGCCTGCTCCCTGTGTTATAAGAGCGGAACTGCAGCTTTCCAGGGAGCCCGTGCCAGCCGTGCCAGGGCCAGGCGAACCGAGGGGAACGTCCCTGCTGGACTCTGCACCTTTTTTTGGTAATTATTATGTTCCTCACCTCTGTTTCTGTGCTTCCTCCGAGGCTCTCAGCCTCGCATCTCCTCCGAGGCTCGAGTCAGGCTGGCCGGGTTAACTCTTTTAGGGTTGGTAGTCAGCAGCACAAATCTCGAACAAGCGCAGCTGAAACCACAGCCAACTTTGTGGTGGTTTCTGCTTTAAAAAAACCAAAGCAAATCTTCTTGGCTCTAAAAAACAAAAACACACACACACACACGCCTGCACACACACACGTTCCAGTAGAGAGAGTTAGTGCTTCTTGATTAACCATTTCGGTGACAGGAACCACTGCCTGACTTCCTAAAATAAAATATTCTAGGCCTACGACTTGCAAATTCTCAGCAGGCAGCTACCCTGAAGCACAAGGCAAGTTAGAAGGAACTGCTCCTGTGACCAAACACAGGTCTTCTGGGCATCAAAGCATGAGGCTACTGCTGGACCCACAAGACCCTGCTGTGCTGGCCACAAGGCGTTGATCTGAGCGTGGTTCAGCCACGGGGCAGATGTAAGATAGGGTGCTGAAAATGCTCGAAAGCAATAGGCTCTTAATCTGAGCAGTATTAATAAGCGTTATCACACGCACAGATTCAAAATGCTCCGCGTAGGCAGGAGAACGAGTAGCTGCATTCCTGGAGCCACCAGAATCCAGCAGTCTTTGTCAAGGGAAGTCCACAAGCAGCCGTGTGTTTCAGCACAGCAGGCTTCACTGGGCAAGAAAGATGTGGCAGCTGAACAGTGTCCCCTTGTGTCTGCCCCACTTCTGGACCGTCCCCTGTGCTGACTGCAGTGCCCTCAGCCAGCTCCAGCGGCAGGCAGGGGCGGCAGCGGGCAGGGGCAGCAGCGGGCAGGGGTGGCAGCGGGCAAGGGCAGCAGCGGGCAGGGGTGGCAGCGGGCAGGGGCGGCAGTGAACAGGGGCAGCAGTACTCTCCGTCTTGTAGCCTCGACCCTGGAAATGCGGAGGAGGCTCGGTACCGCCTCTGGGGATCAAAGAGATCTAGTGGAGAGGCAGCACTGTGTTCGGGAGTTCAGGTGTCAGTCTGCACGTACAAAAGAGCGAGCGGCAGAGCCAGCAGTCCATTTGAAAACACAGAATCAAGAGAGAGCACTACTCCACAGCTACATCTGCCATTTTAATTCCATACTTCAGAGCTGGCTGCGAGCTTTGGGTTTTTCACTACAACCAAAGCTGAAGTAACCACTATTTTTTCTCTTCGCAGCGTCTGAAGAGCCTGAGCTATTTTGGGATTTGTCTGTACTACACTGAAAATGACACCTGTTACGCACAGACACAAATGAGAGGAATTGCAAGCTCCCGGCTTCTCAGATACGATTCTGCAAAAAAAAAAAAGATCCTGTGAGCCAGGGCCCTGGGCAAGCGGTGCAGGCTCTCAGGGAGCGGCGACAGGGATGACCCTCACGAACTGACCAGTCAGACACCAGTACAGAAATGTGGAAGGTCTGTTGTAGCTGATGCAAGGGGAAATCAAACCTCCACATGACCAGAAGTAGTGCTTGATCAACGAAATGCCTCAAGACGTGGTTTCTTATGCAATCAAACCCGTGGGACTTGCAGCCTTGCATACACGCTCTGTGGCCAAGGCAGCGAGCGTTGACTACTTCAGTTAATGACAGTAAAACTGCGAGTACCACGGCTACTGAAATGAGTCAGCCAGCAGTGCTGCTCTCTAAAGTAGGCCAGTGTTTTGTGTGATGCGAAGCCGCCGGTGCAGGTTTCAGTTACCCCTGAGTTATCTCCGAAGCTCCAGCGCCCAGAGTCAGAGTGGATTTTCCACGTCCCCCGTTTCCCCGTCGCCGTGCGGCTGATGTACCACACCCCAGCGCTGTGCAGACGAGACAGGGGCCATCTCGCTGCACCCGCGAGACCCCGCGAAGCTCTGAACGTGATTGCTACGGCGCTGGAGCAAGATAAAAGACTCGGAGCCTCAGAAATGGGACAGTTGAGTGGTGCTTTTAGCTCACAGCGGTTTTGTCAGTCTTGTGGTACATTAAAGTAAAATGGAGCTTTGATTTATTTCAAATTATATCTTTTTGGTTGCTTTCAGGGGAAAGGCAGCATTTACTTTACGGTTTACTTTCATTTGAAAATCACCAGCCATGGAACATTTCTACCTTGACCGGACTGTAAGTATTTACTTTACGGTGGCACTCGGGCTCCCGAGGAGACCCAGCCGCAGCGCCCTGGGAGACTCCCCAGCGTGTGACTAAGAAAACGTGGCACAACTGAAAGCTTCAGCGCTCAGAACTGAAAAATGAGGCTCCAGAAAAGTCAAGTCATCTTCTGACACTGTCGGCATTTTCTGTGAGCCAAAGTAAGGACATGGAGGCCGCGGTGCCGTGGTAGATCTGCAGGCTGCTTTTCTGGTTGTAGTGGAGCCCACGGATGTGTTTTGTTGCTCGGTTTTTTGTTTGTTTGTTTGTTTTCCTCCAAACTCTGTCTAAAAGCAGGAGGCAGAACTTTGTGAGCAGGGGAGGTGTGGGTGTGCGGCTGCCAGACTGGACATAAAGGTGCATCCTCGGTTTCCAGTTTTCTGCTGTCACGCTGCAGTGACCTGAACAGCAGCGACACAGGGAGCCTGACAGTACACAAATCTAGCCCTCAAATCCAGCGGTGTTGGTATTGTGGTGTAAAATCACCTCGGCCACCCACCGGCGAAGGTCCTTGGGCTTTTTAAGGACTAACGAACCCCTGGTGGTTCTGCCCGCACTTTCAGCTTCCTGCTGTCGAAGCCGTGGCTCAGGTTTCGGTTTAAATGCCATCGGCCACACCTTCCTCCGACTGCAGGAAGCGGCGATTGTTAAAATCAGGGCACGGTCCTGTTGGAAAGGCTGAGATCAAATAACCCAACGGCCTTGACTATGCCAAATAAATCCCTGCCCAAGACATAGCAAGTCTGTGCACCCATGAATCTGAAACCCCTCGACCTCAGTGTCCCGGTAAGTGACGTCTGGGCACATCACCTTGGGGAGCGGCTGCTCATCAACAGAAGGAGCAAAGAACCAGGCAGAGGGTGGGCAGGGGGCTCTGAAAGGTAACACCAATGCTTAGCACAGCGTTCCTCAGTTTACCCACCCCAAGGCCTGAGAGATGCTTTCAGGTGCAAACCAGAGCATTGTGCAAACCCGCTGTGGCTCTTGGTGACCTTCACCAGCGCTGCCTCTGCCTCACAAAGCGCTCACAGCCTCAGCGAAATGGTGTTCTCCTCCAAAAATTGTTTGGGCATGGAATTCCCAGCCAGCTGCAAGGACCCGTCTGCCCGGCCTGTTGCCCCTCACCCTCACCAGTCGCAGGGTGGGTAAGTTCTAAAATTTTATTTTAATCCGAATGTTGTAATAGAAAATCGTCTTTAAAAAAATAAACTCTCACTTAACTCTTTGCTATAGTAAAACAATTGTCAACATTGACTGAAAATAATGAGGTCATGTTAGTCGTTGCTTCTGGAAACTGGCAAGTTTTTAATGTTTGCTTATTTACAATTGACGTCCTTCTGTGTAGGGGAAGGCTGAATTAAATAAAGGTTAAATAATTTCACCCACATAGTGTGTGGAGTCAGGGTCAAAGCCGACAGGGCAATTCGGGAGCTTCTTGCTCCCAGAGTTTACTCAAGTTGTGCCTCTTAATTATAGTCCTTATTGCTCGGAAGGCTCCAGTCAATTAGTGAGACACAACCATCACCTAAACCTGAAGCTGCTGGACCAGGGGGGGTTTAGAGGAGGTGGGGGGGGGGTTAGTTTGAGGAGACACTTTCACTTTTCAAAGAGAAGCAGAAACAAGGCTTTGAAATCTTCTGTTTTCACGTGTACCTGGACAACCACAGACCGTTCATGGTCCTGCAGTCTGTCCAGTCACCAGGACATGCAGACTTCCAGGAAACTGGAGACGTGTGACTCCGAAGTAGGGTGATTTGCCCGCCCAGGCCACGCAGGGGTGTTCTACTCACTGTACTGGTCTGCTGTGACAGCAGTAGAAAAGTTAGAGTCCCAACAAACAGTTAGGTTTAGGGTTCTTTCCGAAAGGTTGATTGTTTTCCAGAGAAGCTTCGTGAGTGACCACCAGAGAAAGGGCTGGTGTTTGCTGTTCTTCGTCCACCGGGGTCCCAACCACCAGGAGGAAGAGCAGGTGGGCACATAAATAACGGTAAACCCCTCCTGAACCAGCTCTCAGTTGAGTCCTGGGTCTGCGTGGGCGTGCGCAAAGGTCGGGGTGGGGTGTTCCGTGGTCCTCTTTGGGGGGTGGTTCGAGGGAGTTGGATGGAGCTGCTGGCGTTGACATCAAGTGACAGCAGAGCCGGAGGTTTGGACTCGTTCTCAAGAACCGTAGGGGATGTGCCAGCATGGGGTGGTCACTCGCATTCTTCGTGCAGCCCTGGCCCACGCCGCGGAACAGGCGCCGGAGTGGAAACCTGCAGGTGACAACCTGGCCCTCCCTTTGGAAACCCGGAGCCCTGGAATTTACCCGGTGATGCCTCCGAAAATCCCAGCTGGAGGAGCGGAGAGGTGGCACCACGTTAACGTGCAGGCTGCTTCAAAGCAGAGCTTATGCCCCGTGGTGAAGCTGGGTTCGGGGTGTTCAGCATCCCCACCCTTCAGCTCTGCCCTCTCTGCTCGCCGCCTCGCAGCGTTCCTGGTCAGCACAATGACGGAAGCGCTGCCCAGGGGTCAGCGTAGTGGCTCCCCGGCCCCCCCCGGCCGCTCTGCCCGCCGTGGGAGAGCAGCAGGGGCAGCCGGGCTCCCCCGGCCACAGGTTTTGCTTAGTTCCAAATCGAAGGGGCCAACAGCGCTGAGACAAAAGTAATTATTTCAGCTATTAGCGGCTAAGAATAGAGCTGGCGGGGGAGCGGAGCAGGGCTGAGGTGCTCTGACAGCACAGTCGGAGCGAGCCGGGATTGCAGGGGAAGCGCAGAAATAGCCCTTCTCCACGCTCAGCACTTTGAAGCTCCATGAGTCACTGAAGTACACGGTGTGGGGGCAGAGAAAAACACCCCCTGCCCCTGCTCGTACATGGGCCCGTGCCCCTGTGCCCACGGCTGCATTTTTGGGGGAGAAGGGCGTTCCGCTGTTTTTCCCTAAGGAGAGCGTCTGCCCGGGCACGGGGCAGTGGCCCACCCTCTCGCTTCCACCCATCGCTGAAGGAACGCTTCACCTACACCTGATGCCCGGATGCTGCTTAAAGGTACCGATGTCCTTCCTGGGGAGGGGGGGGACACGGCCCTTGGGGCACCCGGGGCTGCTCCTTCCTCCCACTGCCCCGGTGCTGCCCCTCCGGCCACGCTCACCCGGGACACGAATATTTGCAGAAGGCAAACACGAGGGGGCGGGGGGCCGCGGGACGGAGGAACCTTTGGATCTCGACCCAGCTGCGTTCCACGGGGTTTTCCTACCTGCTGATCGAGTTCCCTTTACAAATACGCCAGAAGAGGTTAACCAGGTGAACAGCAGGGCTTAAAGAGGGGACGGGTAAGCGCCGAGGAGCTCGGCTGGCTGCTCGGAGACCGCTTCGATGTCTTGTCCTGATGTTATGTACCAGAGCTTGGGGTGGTATCGCTACATGTTTGTACTCAGTATAGCTTGGAAGAGGCAGTTTTTCCTTCCGTGCTGTTTGTGCAGCCCCGGGTACAACACATTCCTCATCGATGACTGGGTTTCCAAACCACGTAGTAAAATGAATAATAACGATAGTAAAAGTTGTACGACTTTTTTTTATGCGGCGACCTTTGTGTTATTTTAGTGCTGGATTTTCCAGCTATTGTACATGGGGGGGAAAAAAAGGTTTTTTGTAAAAACCGCCATACCCAGCCGGAACAAAAACAAAGAACCAACAAATTGAAGGGTTAAAAGAATGTTTTTGTGTCAGTCCCGGGTGCAACTGCAGGAAGAGTCAAGCTAGATAGAATTAAACATCTCAGCTGGAGCATGGACGGGGCACCAGACAGCTCACTAAAAATAGACTAATCCTAATTACAGCCACGCTTCGGCTTTTTCACGGCTTCCCGTTTCCCCTGGGGACGCAGAGGCTGTGAATGGAGAGGGGGCTCGGCGCCCGCTGCGGCGGCGGAGGGGCCGGGGGGCACCCGCCGCCCGTTATTGCATAACGCCAGGAACACGCCGTTCTCCGGCGGGAGCGATGGGAACGCCGGGAGTGACGGCAGCGTCCCGCCTGGGCGGCCTTCGGCTGCCCGGCTCCAGCCGACCGACAAGGGCTGAGCCCAGCGCCTGGCCCTGCAGCACCAGAGCAAACCGCAGCAAAACGGGGTTTCAGGGACCGTGGGCTTCGCCGCTTCAAGACTGAAACATCACCGGCTTCCTACCGGCTGCCCGACCCGCCGGCAGCTCCGCGGGAGCTGGGTCCGGTGCCAGAGCCGGAGCGGTGCCGTGCGCCAGCACGTCCCGTAGGAACGGCCATAAATCCTGCGGGATTTATTCCCTCCGGACCACATGCGCGCAGAGCCGACTTGCTGACTCATAAGCAGAATTACCAAATATTTAATATGGAATAACGATATTTTAGCCTCTGCTTTCCACAGGACAGTGGTTTATTTCTCCTGTAAAGCCTAAGAAACCATGGAAAGCAACTCGTGTCCCACCCTAACGGAGGTGTATTAATTGCCAATTTAAATACATAGCCAGAAAATGCATCGCTTCGGCTATAGTATCTGCGTTTGGTTTTACCAGAACCCAGCACCTAATCAATGCTCTGTTTTCCCTTCTCGTTTCTGCAGCAGGAATCGGTGGGTAAGCACCAGGGACCCCCCGCTCCGGCGGAGCTCGGTCTGCGCGCGTCGCTGCCGCTGGGGAGGACTGCCCGCAGCTGGAAGACCTTGGAGCTGGGGGACCGAAGGAGGGTGGGCAGCACGCTCTGCGGGGAGGGAAGGGTTTGGAGGCGCTGGGTGACGCGGTGCTGGTCGGCTGCTCCCCCTGGGAACACCGACCTTACGGGCTGGCTGCGCCGCTCTCGGAGGGAGGGGGCGGTAGGAAGAGGGGGTCTGTGTGGAAACCACCTCCTTAGGGCTGAGCAGGACTGTCACGTCAGTAAATACTGGTTTTACTTGGTAGCTCGTCAGAAAAGATTTCATTTTGCGTTTTTAGAGATTCCTTTGCCCTCTGCGCTGAGACACAGCTCCAGGGTCTGGGACTCGCTTTTCGTGTCACTGATGAGACGGGACAGACCCGCTGCCCCAGGTAGGCGCTCACCTGGGCTGGCAGAAACTCGCCTGCACATCCCTGCTTTGCTCTGCACAGATGACAATCTCGCAGCTCCAGTCTCCTGTGTCCTGGCAGAGTCTCTGTCTGTCCCGGGCTGTCAGTCCTGCTGTCACCTCCCAACTCCCCAGAGTTACACCCTGGGTACGAGGAAAACCTCCCATTAAAAGCTTCACCAGCCTTAACATGACAAAGCAAAATTTTCCCCAACCAGGAAATGACTAAAAAGGGGAAATGTGTTCAGACGTTCCCAAGCGGCTGTCTCAGCGTCCCTGTGCCACCAGCAGACCGTGCCCGACAGCAGCCCCCCACCCCGTGCCCGCTGCCATATGGGCTGCACCTCCAGCGGGGCGATGCAGAGGCTTGGCCGCAGCGACGGCTCCGAGGACCCATCTCCCTGCACACGCCTGGCTGCCAGCCCCCGCCTGGAGCGGCTGCTGCTACCGGCCCAGTGAGAGGTTGTGATTCACAGGGATGGCTACAGACCCCCCTCCCGCCCCCAGCACAGCGCCCAGCAGCGCCCGGGAGCTGCCAGACGCACCGAGCGAGCACCGCGCCTGCCTCCAGCTCCTCGTTACGCAGCAGCTGCCAAGGCACTCCCAGAGCCGTCGAAACTTGAATGCCACAAATTATTTGTTCTTATCTGAAAATATCCTGAAATGCTTTTTTATTTTTATTACGAAAAGTCCCATGTTCCACGCGGTTTCCTCAGCTCGGCTGAATAAATGGATGCTGTTGCTGGCTGCGGTGTCTCGCTGCTCGAGCTGGGTTTGGGGCTGCCAGGGACCGGCTCAGGTTCTTCTCTTGTCTCAGCCTTGAAACCGGGATTGTCAATTGTTTTGGCCAGGGACAAACTGTCTTCACTTGGGCAGCACTGAGCTGCCCCGGCCTCTGGGGCTCAGCTGAGGCTTCTATTTACTTTAGTAGCTTCTATTCTAAAAATAAGTAATTCTAAGCTATTATCTTTTAAATATTCTTGTAAAAGAGAGGGAGCAAGAAGAGGCTCCTTCCCCAGCTGTTTTCTCCTCCAACTGCCAAGATTATTTGTTCTAAACTGTGACCTTTTGGTCAGCTCTGTGCTGTAGCCTCTCATAAAACGAGGGTAGGCAACAGTTCAGAAGTTAGGGCAGGTATTCTGCACTTGCACAGCAATAACCGTGTGGAAACCCCTAGTAAGTTCTAAAATCCAAACTACCATTAACAAAATAAAAATTAACCTCAAAAAACCCCCCATTTTTATGCATGAGTCGATTACTCTTCCCAGCCTGGAATTACTTTGCAAACAAATCTCAATTAGAGGCTGAACCTTTCTTATTTTCTTCCTAAGAAAAAATAGATATTGTCATTTTTCAAGAAATTTGAGGTTTTTTCTTACTTGGCCAATTCTGATTAGTCACATTAGTCCCACTGTAGATTTTTTTTCCCCCCCTTTTTCAGGAGAGACCTTTGTTTTGAGTCATTCCTTTGTATAATTCGTAAAGCAGAAAAGAAAACATTAAACATTACAAAACAAAACAGACGAAAATACTTTCAGCTTTGCTCATGTTCCTGCCAACTATTTTCCTTTTTGAAAAAACCCACAGACAGCTCCTTCCCAGCCCACTCCTGGAGAGGGGGAAGCAGAGCGGGGGACGCGCGCTCCGGCTGCTGCCAGGGCCAGCACCCAAGTGCCACAGGCTGGGTTTAAGCCCCTGAGCCGGAGTCTAAACCTATTCCTCCCCAAAGCCCAGGTAAATACCTTGTGGTGAAGGCACTCGCTTTTAAGACTCCTCTAACGACGTGGTTTGAACAGCACGCTGAGCATCAGCCGCGGCATTCAGAGATTCGTAGTTGAGCCCAAGTTATTGCCCGCTGACGGCTCCGGACATGAGCTTCTGCCCTTCAGACCCGTTCCCCGCCATCACGTTTCACTCCTGGGGGATGCGACACTTCTGAAGGCAGGAGTGACCTCGCCAGCCGGCCCTTCGCCTCCTCTGCGCCGATACCCGGCACGTGCAGGCTCTGCCTGGGGACAGTGGCTCGTGCACGGAAACCCGCAGGAATCGGGCTGGCAGGAGTGTCCTCCTCGGCATGGTTCACTGGCGAAGAGAGACAGCGACATCCCAGAGCGCTTCCAGGGAGCTTCCAAACCCCCCGGTGAGGAACAGCTCTGCCGGCGGCAGAAAATCCTTTTTTTCTTCTTTTTTTCTTCTTTTTTTCTTCTCTTTTCTTCTCTCCCCCTTTTTGTTTTGCACTCCAGGCTTCATTTGTCCCTTTGCTTGCCTGGGAGATTTTCACCGAGTCCTGAAGAAGATCCTGTTCTGGGGACTCTCAGAACTGGAAGAAAAGCTGCATCGCTGGCTGGTCCATCAGAGCCCGTATCAGCTGCAGCCCGCCTGTCCCGCTGGCGCTGTCTGTCTGCTTTGCCTCCAAGATGCACCCCAGCCCGGAGGTGAGCGGAGTGCCCGACCCTGAGAGTTCCTCTTAAATATTCAGAGCGTGAAAGCTCAGAAAAACCAGAGCTTACGTAAGGCCTTAAAACTTGGGGCACACTGATAAAGAACCGGCCACAGGGCAGAGGCGGGCTCCTCTGCCGGGGTCCTGCAGGAGGCTGCATCACCCCGACCCCCAGCCCCGTCCCCGATGCTGTTGCGCACAGTGATTCTGTCCGGAGAGCTTCGGGAAGCTGAACCTGCACTCGGGATTTGTGGTGGCTGCCACTCGGGCTTTCTCTGTCTCGGGTGTGACGTGGGATATTGTGCTTCGTGCGACACTGGCCCCAGTTAACCCGTAGCCCTATTTTCCATCTGTAACCATGGCAACCGCAGTTCTCTCGCAGAGGTGCCAGTCACCCCGGGGTGGGAACCCCCTGCCCTGTCCCAGCCGAACCTCCAGCCCCACTGCTGGCGCGGGCCACGGGCACAGCGCTGCTGCCAGAAACTGCAAAAAGCGCCCCCAGAATCTCCGAGGTGTTTGCGGAACCACCGGTCCTAACGCAGCTCTGGCAGGGGCCAAGTGGGAGGTGGGGAGGAGGTGGGAAGAGCGGGAATGCCGGCGGGGATCAGGCTCAGTCCTGGCTCTGAGCAGTGCGATCAGCTCCTTGGCAACGGGAGGATGGTGTGTCAGGGCAGATGGGGCACAACGCGCCAGCTCCAGCAGAGGAGCATCAGCACCAACTCGCCTCATCTTGTGTTGCCACAGAACGCTTAAAAAGAGAAAGTGAAGTAACAGCTGGAAACAGCCTCCCAGGGAGCACGAGGTCCTTTGCAGCAGACTCTGCTACCGCCTGCCGTGGGCCTTTCTGCCCGTCTCCGACTCCCTCGGGCCTCCCCCCATTCCTGCCCCCGCCTGATCCACCCGCTGAGCAGCACCGCACCGGCTGGTCCAGCAATCCAGTGAGGTCCCATCCTGGGGGTGGCACTGGGGAGCCCCACACAGCAAAGGTGCTTGCGGGTCGCTGGTGCCTTTCGCCTCTGCGTACCTGGGATCCTGGTACCTGAAAGCAAAGAGCTGCTTTGAGACGTAACCCCTAAACTCTTGCTGCTCGGTAAAACCACCCCGGGGGTGGGGGGGTGGAAGGCGGGAGTGTCGGCACTGGCTCCTAGACAAGTGTGTTACCTGAAGTCCATCCTCAGCACCTCTTCCAAAACTGTCCTTCCTCAGCACCGTCCTCTTACCCTGAACACCATCCATTTGCCGACCAGCAGTTGGACTTGGTGGATCTAAACAATGATGCAAACTGTATTTTTTTTCTTTTTGGTCTAAGGAATGAAGCTGGAAATGAAGACAAGGATTCTGCAGCCATTATAAAACAGCGGAATGTCCTTGTGCTTTCGCTTGGCTAATTACAAATAATGATGCAGCAAACTGCAAGTAAGAAAATTTAAATGCAAAATATAGAAAATAACTTTATGGAGCTTCCCTCCTGCAGTCTCTTCAAAAAGCCTTTTAGAAAGCCTTTTACCACGTTACTAAATGCACCTTTATTTACTATTTTGTAAGAAAAGAGCATAAAAGAACCTAATCCAAACCAAATAGCAATTAACTAACAATGATGAATGGAAAACCGTCCTAGTCCCACGCTAAAGCGGGACTTTGAAGCCCGTTTATCTAAGCTAAAGCTGCTCAAGGGGAAAAACAAGTTTATTGAGTAAACTTTGTCTCAGCCACCTCGCTATTAAACCAATCTGCAGACAGAAACTACGTCATATATTCTGAGAGGAAAAAAAAAAAGGAGCAAGAACATAGCAATCCATCGCATGGAAGTCACCGTGCTGTACGGAGCACGTCTCCGGCAATAGCGCTGTGTGCCCCAACCAGCGCCCGCAGCGGGCCGGGCTGGGGGGTGCCGGCGGGAGCCAGCGCATCCCCCCGGGGAGAGGGCCGGGCGGCCCGGGGGGTGCGGGCAGGGGTGTGACCCCGGGGGGTGCTGAACGGGATGTTCGTGGGATGCGCACGGGGCTGTCCCCGCTCCCCCCCGCCCGCCCCGCCGCGGTACCTGCCCGGCGCTGCATCCCCGCGGCTGCCGGCGCTGCATCCCCGCGGCTCCCGGCGCTGCATCCCCGCGGCTCCCGGCCCGGCTCGGCCCCGGGGCGTGCTGCAGCGACTGCCGGGGCTGCCATTAGCTGGGGCGGAGCGCGAGTGGGAGCGGGGGAGGCGGCGAGGCCCCCCCGGTTTCCCCCCCGGGACTCCGTGGCCGAGGAGGCGGCCGCCCCCGCCCGGCGCAGCGCCCGGAGCCAAGGTCACCCCGCGCTGACTACAACTCCCAGGAGGCAGCGAGAGTCCCCGAGGTGGGGGGGGGGGGGGGGGGTGGGGGGGTGGGGAGAGCCGGGGGGGCCGGCGGAGGGACGAGGGCACCGCGCCGGGCTCCCCCGAGGAGCCTTCCAGGGACCCGGCATGTCCCGACCCGGGGAACGGCTGAGAAATCGTTTAAAGTGCTGCACGGGAGGGATTTTCTTCAGCAGAAAAGCAGCTGGAGGAGAATTTCATTTCTAAAGGTTGGCTTTAAGGTGCTGCGTGTGCCTTCCAGGTCTGCAGCCACCGCGTGGGTCACCGTGCAGCTCCGTGGCCACCGTGCAGTACCCCACAGCCCTGGGGGGTACCGCTCTCACCCCCTCTGAGGGAGCGGGGGGATAATGACTCCCCATTTAACGGATGGGGAACTTGGCGCAGCACAGATTAAGTGATTTGCTGACAGGCACGTAAGAAAATTGCGCTAGTCAAGCATTCTCTCAATTATGCCATCCTTGTACGTGCATAATTTCCCTGTGTGATTCGGAACACGGCACATACTCCCCGTGGAGGGCTTCATCTCTGCGAAGCTTGCGGCTACCATCAGCCAGCACCCCCGCACTCACGGCAGGATGGGTTACACCGGGCTCCGTCCTTGGCGTCGGTGTCCATGGGGCAAAAACCACACCTCTGGTCCCACAGACACCACCCAGGGATGGCAAAGGCTGCTGGATCCAGGTGGGCAGAAGCCCAGGAGGTGCAGGTATGACCTGGGGGGACACGGGGCTTGGGAGGCTGAGGGATGCCCTGCTGCACAGGGGTGCTGCACGGACCCCTCTCCAGCATGCACCGCTGCAACCGAATGCTGCTTTGCCTTTACGACCCGCGCCGAGGCCGGCAGCTCCTTCCGCAGCCCAGTGGAAATTCCCCAGCGGTGCCAGCACTGGGGCCTCGGGGGACCAGCAAACCTCCCTGGACCCAGCCAGGAGCTGGGACGCTGCCATCTCGGTGCAGCATCCCCGCTGCAGCCAACCTTCCCGGGGGGCGGAGGACGTGGAGCAGCGGCTGGGGCTGCACCTGCCCTTGCGGCCGCCTGCTCTTGCGGCCGCCTGCCCTCGCCTCGCCGGCTGCGTCATCCCCGCGTGGTTTTCCAGGCTCCCCTGCCCTCGTTCGCATGGGCCCTGCCCGCCCGGCCTCGTAATCTGCCGCTAAGTGGGACTGCTGATGAACGCCGCGATAAATTTAGAAAGAAATCTTTGTGTGGGTCAGAGGAAAAACACGGCGGCCTGGGGAATCCGAGCCGCAGCACGGCGGCGCAGCCGGGGCTGAATTCCCTCCGCGCCCTGCCTGCCACGCAGCGTTCAACGCGGAGCTTCTTACTGGTGAAGGCGAGAGGCATCCGGGGGTTTCTATGTCCTCACTCTGCCGGAGTTTATAAGGCAAGGATGCCTTCATAGGAAAACAATCGGGTTTATCAAATCTGAGTGAGAAAGGAGCGGGAGGATCGGAGGCTGCGAGCGGCTGAGCTGTCCCGGCTCCGAGCACGACCTGACATTTCAGCTGGAGCCTCTTAAAGAGCAAGCTTACCTTCCCCCAGGACGTGTTCATACGCACAACTAGGGAAGGCAGCTTTCCTTAATTCTGCTTCCAGGCTCGTCAGGCTCCCGCCGGCCGCTCCGCAGCGAGGTCGTTCCCTCTCCACTGCTTTGGTTAATCTGTTAAATTGTTTTTAAACAACAACCACAACAAATAATAGCAGTAGTGGCACAAAATCCCCCATGAAATCAGGAATCCGGCACCACTTTCCTCACTGAAAGTCTGAACGCAGCTCAAAACTGCTTTCTCATTTGCTGGTAAATCATGTTGTACCAACGCAAGAAAAGGCAAAGAATTTTCTGAATGCATTTCCTTTAATAAGCTATTAAGACCTTGTACTGCTAATTAAACTATTAATTAGACGTCTTATCATTCCTAAACACGTTAGCATGTTGCCAAAGCAGCAATAAGCCTCTGGGGCAGGCAGGAGATAAGAAAAGCAGGAAGATGCAAACATGAAGATTAAAAATGTGAGGGAAAAAAAAAAATCACAAGGACCAGAAATAGCAAATAAATAACTCGGGGTGGTAGAGGAATGCATTGTTTAATTTATAGGAATTAAAAAAATACACAACTTGAAAATAAATTTCCAAGGTAGAGGCCCTTGGGACCTCTATGTCTTACGCGGGGCAAGAGGAGATGTAGCTGTGCTCAGAGCTTTTTCCCGCGGGCAGGGTGAGGCACTGGGACTGGTCTCCTTTTCCCCCAACAAGATCACTTTTGCTTTAGGAAACTGCCAGAGAAACTGTTCCAAATCGTTGTGTTTGTTTTTCTCCAGAAGAAGAACACGAACAACCCTCAATAGGCGAATCTCGACCCAACGCAATCCCCACATCTGAGCCCACGGCTGTCCCCCCCGACCCACCCTCTGCCCCAAACCAGCTCCTGCCTCACCTGGGCTTGCGAGGGCAAAAACGACAAACCTGGAGCCGGAGGTCCTTCTGGCACGGCGCGTTGGAGCCCCCAGCCCTGGCGCACCTGGGCTGGGCTCTCCGCCGGCTGCACCCCGGGGTCTGCGGCACGAGCCGATTCAGCTGGGTGTAGAGCCCCGTTCTTCTGCATCTGCCTTTGATGGTTTGTCTCGGGGGACGGATAATCTCGTTTACATCTGCTGCTACAAAGGGAAACCCCAGCCAGTTAACTGGATCTGAGGGCCGAGATTAAACCCTTACAACGGCAGCACCTGTGATGGCCCGTAACGGCAATCGCTGTGGGTATCAGCTTTTCTGGGGACGGAGAAGCCCTGCACAGGTGCTGGTGTCTTTACCTGGGAAGCAGAAATATCACCCCAGCGGGGGGATGATACGCACGGGCGTGACGTGGCGCTGGTTTCTGTGGTTAGAAATGGAGAGGAAAAGGTATGAGCTTGAACATCGCCCTTTCCCAGCGCGGGGAGGTGTCTCTGCGGCCGCGCGATGCTGGCTGAGCTTTTGGCTGACTCCAGATGGGTTCGGTGCAGGAGTTCAGCGGGACTGGCTGGAGGGAGCTGAGGGCGCTGCCGGTTCACAGGCGCCGGTGGCAGGGATGTGCCCCGGCTCCACCGACGCTGCTGCGCCAGCTTCTCCTGCAGCCCCCAGCGCCGGGTAACCCGGCGGGTACCAAAGCCCGCCTGTGTGTCTGCCTTCCCCGCGCTTCCGCCGAAAAGCCTGCGTGGCCCGACAGCAGATGGTGCGGCAAACGTTGTAGAACTCCCACACCGGTTTTGCAGGATCGGGCGTTGAACAAGCAGATGGGGAGTGGATCGACGGGAAATTTCGGTGTAGAAATTTCATTTTAAATGTTCCCTGTTCCTAGAATAAGATCTTCAAAGCCCATCAAAGCCCTGTGCTTATTCTTTCTTCCATAACCCCCCCGTGTTGATAGGTGTTTTGATTCTCGTGTCAGTATTGCCAGCACCCCGGGACGGTTGTGGTGGAGCAGGACCCTTCTTCAGCTGCTGCTTCTGACTGGGCACCATCACCCCGCTACCAGCTGCCTTCTGGAGCAGCGTGAACTGTTCTAGCCAAGCACAACCAGCAGATAGCAGCATTGGTATGCGTAATGTACTCTGCTCTATGTATATATATATATATGTATATGTAACGCACCCGCTCTGCTGTGTTCCGAAGCCGTGCAGAACCCTTGGTGCTCCGGAGGCCAGGACCCCCTCCATCCCTGGGGAGCGGGGCGGCGGGGTGCTGGCCTGAGCCGCTGCTGCAGGGGTGAGCGCTGAGCTGTCAAAGTGCTCTGGAGCCTCTAAGCTAAACCGCGCCGAACACGGGTTCGCAGGGGGTGGAAACTTTGCAGCACAACAAAGCGCGCAAGGCACCCCCCTTCCACCGAAACGGCAGCAGAGTGCTCAGTGAGCCCGTGCGGGCAGATCTGAGCATGGGGAGCACCAGGAGAGCTCGCCCTTGTCTGGGGCACCCAAGGCACAGCATAAGGCAACTGGGAGCAGGAATTGGGCGTCTTGCTGCTTGTGCCAGGGACTGATCCTGCTGCAGAGAGGTCTTGGGCATCGGGCTGGCTCTTCCCAGCGCTAAATCCGTGAAAAAGACATTATCAACCAGCAAGCAGAGCAAGGAGCTGCTTCTGTCCGCCCTGGGATGTGCTGTTTTGCTGTGAAGGGCTTGTGAGACGGCGGGGCAGGAGTTTTCTCACCTGGGAGGGTCGTGCTGGTTTTGTTATGGAAGGGGTGGAAGAGCCACTGAGGGACACAGTTAATAAGACTTAACTCAAACTTGTTTGCTCTGATGAAACAGGTTGGTTTCAGCAATGGCGGAGCAGATCACCTGCAGCTCACGGGAGCATTATACGGCAGGTCCGATGGGACGGTATGTTCTGGAAAAGTCTTTGACTTCAACCTGCAGAAGGATCTGGGGGGCAGGATGGGTGTCAGAGCTCCTGCTTCTGTTTCAGGCTGGGACACGGACATGTCATTAGTGGCCGTGTCACATTTACATCTACAGTTTGCACCTGCTATATGTGGCTGCCACCATTCTTCCCCAGAGGATGCTTTCACGGCCATTACTGTCATCAGGGCGCTTCGTGCTGGTGTAAGGGTCCCCAGCAGCTAAACAGACTGTATGTGCACTGTGAGCAGGACACTGAGATCATGAACCAGCCAAGAGCACTTACATCAACCTTGAACCGTGTTTGTGGCAAAGCAGGTTGCTGGTCCAAGCCGAGATAGATTTACCCCCCCTGAAAGCCCCCCAAAAGCAGCTGCGAGCCTGCAGGCAGCACGGGATGGGGCGAGGAGGAGGCTGCCCGGCAGACGGGGAGGCTGGCGAGGAAGGAATGCAAGGGGGTTGATAAGGAAGGAATAATAATAATAATAACCTTTTCGGCCGGCCAGAGCTGAGCCTGCCGTGTTTACACACAGGCATAAAACTTCCTGAGCTGGAAGCGCAGCCTTTTCCGCTGCCTCGGCACCGTCCCTGCCCGGCCACCACCGCTCTCGGCATTTCCCTCAATCTGGAGAAAGCTTTTGTTTT
Source organism: Bucorvus abyssinicus (assembly GCA_009769605.1). Classification (NCBI taxonomy): domain Eukaryota; kingdom Metazoa; phylum Chordata; class Aves; order Bucerotiformes; family Bucorvidae; genus Bucorvus; species Bucorvus abyssinicus. The sequence goes on from CM020055.1 coordinate 4,995,627, forward strand.
GCCAGAGTAGTTGACTGTAACTTTATTGTCTCTGCTTGGCTGTAGGACATACCCTGAGCTGTGAAAAATGCACCTGACTTGATTAGATTTCCTACTTTTGATAGAGCGAGTAGCGCTGATTAGATAAACAACTGCCAAACCAAATAAAGCCAACCCCAGCTCCCTATCCTACCCTGCAGGCAAGAAGCCTCCGGGAGAACTTGCCCTGTGCTCCACAGCAGCCGTTGCTCTTGGGAGAGAAAGTAATTTCATTTTCCTGCATCAGTTCCCCTTAGAGTCCGTCTTGCAGAGGTCAGATTGCCCCAAACACAGCTGTCAGCAGTGCTTTCGAGCCGTATTCAGGACCCCAGGACGTACCCGGTGTGCCTCTGTCCAGAGAACAGGCACTAGGATGGGTCGAGCATCCCAGAGAGGAGGGGGCTGGGTGGGGAAAGATCCCCAGCCCCAAAGCTCCTGCTTTCAGCGGAGCTCGAGCATCTCCTCAAGAGCCGGCACTAAAGGGCTGCCCTGCATCGCCCTGCAAAGTCTTTGAGGCAGGAACCACTGCTGGTTATTGCACAGTGCACAGAGGGAGGACGCCTGTTTTCATCTTCATCTTCATCTTCATCTTCATCTTCATCTTCATCTTCATCTTCATCTTCATCTTCATCTTCTTCACCTTCACCTTCATCTTCATCTTCACCTTCACCTTCATCTTCATCTCCATGCACACCCACCCACCCACCCCTGCTGTCGGGTCAGACCCCAGCCCTGCCGAGACGGGAGGCTCATTTATTTATCCAGGAATTAGCTGGATATCTTAAACACCAGGAAATCAAACAAACGAGGTTTAGTAACATGCCATATGTCGCTTGTCCTGCAAAGGGGTTTATTGAAAGACGTGGAAAACGTGCACGGCACAAGCCGTCCCCTTTTTAGTATTTCTGCTGGGAAAGAGCCTCTGCGCGAGGCGTTGTCCTCTCATCGCGCTGGCACACGCTGCAGCCAGAGCCACGCGTCCCGCTGGGATAAACACGTTGTGTTTCCAAGGACAAAACCAAGACGTGGGCTTTTAATACTCAATTTTTTTTTTTTTTCAACTGGGATTATTTACAACGAGATTTGGGAGAAGCAGTTCACACCGAAACAAACGAAACTTGAAATATTTTGAACTGTGTTTAAATGACTCTTGCACCCATGAGAACAGCCCCAGACAGTGACAGACGTGGGTGTCGTTCCTTTAAGCGCTGTACCAAAGAAAGAAGCTGTCCCCGGAGGTGTTCCTCACTCAGAAGAGGTTGCTATAAATTCACTAGTGAGAGGGACGTCAGCTTCAGGGGACACTTCTGTCCTTATTTCGCATGTGGAGGTCACTGCCTGGTGCCAGCGGACCCACGCCTGCTGAACCACAGCCTCTTGTGGGCTGGCACCACCACACTGGGCTTGCCCGACAACAGCTTTGGCTCCCTAAACACGAGCGGCACTGGCTCAGGACTGATCACCAAGCTGCCCCAGTCGCCGTCTCTCCCCGAGCTGCACACAGCTCGACCTCGGCGATGCGCTTGCAGCACCGCTTGCCTCGGGAGCAGGGTCGGTGCAGAGCTAGGCAGGACCTGCTCCTGCTGTTGGGATTTTGGTGTTGGTCGTCACTTACCAAAGTGAAAATAGGTCTTTTTGTTCACGCACCCACTGCTGATGCAGAGGGAGAAACAGCCACAGCAGAGCCACGTTCTGTCCAGCACTCGTCCCACTGGGAGCCCTTTGGCATTTTTTATTCCCAAAGTCCTACCCAAGGCACTGGCCCCTTTGTGAGGGAAGGGAGGGTGGGGGGACCGCCAGCCCCAGGCATCTGCAGGGCTGTCCACGGCCGGGTCAATTGTTCTCCATCCCACTCAAGTGACTGATTGCTGGCCCTGCCTCGTCAAACCCCCTGACCTGAAGAGACCGGGGAGCTCTGCAACAGCTACCTGCGTAGTGGTGGGGTTGGAAAAGGAACACGTTGGAGGTCTATTCACATTTCAGCCTTCAATTCCATGAGGAAAGTTTTACACAGAGCTTCAGCAAATTCTGCTGGAGTAGGAAATACTAAAGAAGACCTAAAGCACGAGAAGGGGGATTAAACGCCTGATGTTCTTAGAAGAGGAAGAAATCCTGCTCTTTAACATAAAGATGAGATAAAACCCAACTCTGTTAACCAAACGATCTGAAACCCGAGCAGTTTTTGTCACTGAAATCCCAATGTAACTATTTTAATCAGCCTATCAAATCAGCCACCAGAAATTTTGGCTGTTTGGGGTCTGGCTCAAGGCTTCTGTAGCTTCAGTCTGCCTCTGCTCAAACGCTGTTCAGGACTAAGGGCACTTGCGTTTCTCCTTATGTTCTTCTAACAACAAAAGCAGAGAACAGCTGCGAAAAGTCTTGTGTGGTCACCGGGAGGAGGCAGAGAAGCAGGTCTTTGGCAGCTCTGGCGCTTAATGTGCTTTAGGCTGATTTTTAAGTTCTTCAGAGAAATAATAATATTAATAATGAAAAGGTCTGCAATTCCCTAACTGTCCATAGAAAACTCTTGCCCTCCCTTGTCTCTCCGTTCCCCTCCTAGATTGCGGTAAGGACACTCATCGCCGCCCGGTTCACATCTCGGTGTCGGCGGGGCTGTGCTGCCTGGCGGAGTGGCTGTTTTTGGAGGACACTTGGCCAGTCCCGTTCTCCTGAGTCCCACCGTTGAGGTTTGGCTTCTCCTGCAGCTCGGGTTGCTCTTGGGAGGGCATCATCAACATCGTATTTCCCTGGCTACCGCTTTCCGTGTAATATGGGTCTTCAGCCTAAACAGGTACATAAATAACAAAGGCAGAGTTAGGGAAGGGAAGGGGCTGACAGCCACCGGCTTTGATTGCAGGCAGCGGCTTGGCTGCCTGCCTGCGCTTCCTGGACAGGAGGTACAAACAACTACAGGCATGGGAACCTGCTCCCGCTGATGAGAAGGGGAACAGAGGACCTGAACCGTGCCGCGGCAAGACAAAGCAAGAAAACCAGCCAGGAACTGCGTTTTTTTCTCCCGGACCTGAAAAGAGAAGCTGTCAGATTTTGTTGTTTTCTCATTGGAGCTGACCCTGCCTTGGGCTTGCAAAGCCACCCCGTGACAGACCACCTCTGCTTTCCGCCTTGGCTCCGGAGGATCCAGAGCAATAGCAGAGCTGCCTCTATCCCCCACCACGATAACTCCCCGAGTGTTGGACTGTGGCCGGTCTGGTAGCATGGAGTGGGCACTGGTGGTCCCGGGTGGCGATCGCCAGCTCCGTGTCTGGAGTCCTGCTCCTTGTTTGCTCAGTGACATCCCGCACAACACAGGCTGCCGAGCTCTCTGCCCTGCTGTTTCGCTCGGCCCCTTTGGTGACACCCTCGTCCATGGCAGCAAGGTGGGTGTGCTGGACATGCCTCACCCAGAATCTGGATTGCCACTGCCATGCATTTACACGGGCAGCCCCCAGCCACACATCTACATTCCCTTCCTCTTGCTGCCAGCATCCTGGAGACAGTACCCGGAGGCAGCGGGCTCGAGGACCCGAGCTACGATGCCCCGGCCTCTGACACATGCACTTGACTTCCCATCTGCGTGTTTTGAGAGCATCCTTTCTGCAGTGAAATAACCTAACAGCTTCCCAGGACATAACCGTCCACGGGCCCACAAGCAGCGATGGGGAAAAGCATGACCAGTCCTCCCTTCACGGAGGGCTCACGTCCCTGAAAGTCACTGGTAGGGAAGAGTCCTCAGCGGTCAGCCTGCCTGGAAAGGGGAAATGGAAATAGGAAGTTTCTTTCTTGATATATTTTATTACCGTCACTTGTTAAGTGAGGAGAGAAATAGCCTTTATTACAGCGTTGGAACAAGACAGACGTATAACTCAAATGCAGCGCATGGGAAGTTAAAGAGTGTCACTTTTAATGACAAATTCATAACGTTTTGGCGTCTCTGAAGGGGTCTTGCTGGATGAGTGCTTACTGCTGAGCAAAAATAAGTGTTAGACCTAGAAGTACAAGTGAGAAAGGGGCGGTTTCCCCAGGGGAGCAATCAGCCAAGAGTTAATTTTAGAAGGCAAGAGAGGTTTCCCTTCGCCCTCCACGGTCTGGCCCCCCTGCTCCTGCCCCTCGCCTTGCCCAGCCCTGGGTCACAGTGCCCTGCGTGCCAGCCGAGCTGTCCTGGCGACCGGGGGACACAGGCACAGGGTGAGGTCCCGAGCGCAGGGTGCAGAGCAGCCCCCTCCCCTCCCTCTTCCCCAGGCACACCCCGCGCTGCCGGGGCTCCTTTCTACCGGCTGTTCTGCCACCTATAAGCACTAACCAGCCTCTCTCCCGCGGGGCTCCAGCTCCGCCGCTTCATCAGGTAGTATCCAGCCAAGCCCAGGAACGCCAGCAGGAGTCCACATGTGACCAAGGAGATCAAGGTCCTCTGAGAAAAGTCCTGGTGGTTCCTCACGCTGCCCCGTTTAAGGGCTTTTATTCCAAACTGGAAAAAACACCAAAGAGAACCGGGACTCTGACAAACAGGAAACATGTGCATCTGCTGAACAGGCACCAGCCTCAAAACAATGCTGCCCTTCTCCTCCGTGTTAAACCTCACGTAAACAAAGCTGGGCTTTGCTACCCAAGCTCCTGAGCTTTGCGCTTGACCTGTGAGCTCTCACGTCCTTGTGGTCTCATCTCCATCCTAGAGTCTCCTCTGGCACAGGGAAATTTTCTCCCTTGGGCCGGAGTGCTCAGGCCCTGAGACTTGGAGCCTGCATCTGCACGGCTGAAGTCTCCCTGTGCGCTGCTGCTGCAGCTCTGCTGGCTGCCGCTTCTCCAGGCACCTGGAGCACAGCTTCACCAGCCCATGGCAGCCTCACTGGAGTGCTGAGTGGAAGAATTAATTACCGCCGGCATGGTGCTTTGAAGCAGCAGAGTGCCAATTATATCCCAAGAGTTACTGTTGGGATCTAGGACTTTTTCAGGAAAATACTACAGAATTTTACAGTAGCTATTTCAAGCGTTTCTGCCTTCGGTGGTTGTGTTAGTGCTCGTACGGTGCACCGCTGCCTCGCTGCACAGCTGATAGTTGGCTCCAACCGTCTCATGTGTTAACACTCAACAAGCACCTCCGAGGTGGAGGCGGGTTCGGGTCTCAGCTGTCTGCCCCAGCCTCAGCTGACCATTGACAAACCTCCTTTCTCCAGCCACTCAGGCCACCCATTCTTTCCATCTGAATTTGCTTAAGGAATGTACCTGTTCCCAGAGAGGCTCTTGGAGCATGTCTGCAGACGGATCTGCAAGGTTTAAAACAGGAGAGGCATGTTACTTAGAGGGTCATTCTGCAGCTCATGTCACCACCGAAGAGCCTGGCCGTTGCAGAGCCCCCTTGCTGCTCTGGAGGTAATGCCGTGGCTCGTGGATCTAGCAAGACCCCCTAAGGACGAGCAGTAGTTGCAGTGAGAAGTCTCGTCCCAGGCTGTAACTGAGGATATTTATCCCACAGCCTCTCCCCACAAGCAGTGCCCTCTCCCATTGCCCACACCGGGGTCATTATCCAGCGGTATCAATGACAGCCAAAGCAATTGGCTCAACTGACCTCTCTCTCCCACGAGGATGAGGAGCATACAGTTACGGTCCACCTCAGATTTAGCAAGTTTGATCTGGCAGGGGGAGGGAACGCGGTGGTCTCTCCCTTCACATATTGCACTCCATAAGTCCGATCCCTTCATCTCTAAAAAATGTTTCTGAAAAATTAAAAAAACCCAACCAGCCATTGAACCAACCATACCAATTCCCCATCTCAGCGATGCTGATGGTACTACTGGCAGCGTTGTGCATCCGCCCTCGGTGTTTTGGTGGCTTATCTGTGCTGTGCAAAGCTGAGCAGAAGCAACAAGAAGTGACAACAGCTCCGGGCTGGGTGTCAGCCCTTCACCTCCCCCTTCACCTCTGCTTTGGGCCCAAATACCAACGCCGAGAAAATGGAGATGCTTATTTCTTGTTTCTTAACTTAATGAGAATAAATTAAATGAAGATATTCTTAGCAACTCCTGCAAATTCCATTTAAACAAAGCTAAACTTAGGGTCTGAATTGCATGGCAAGTCCCTCCAATTTTTGGACTGAAAGAGCCGCCTGAAGAGCCCTATTGTTTCAGAGTCCCAGGCAAGGGCTGGGAAAGGAGGGAAATAACAAAGAAGCATTGAGCCTTCCTGTTTAGGAAATGTCTTCAATGTTTTTGCTAGGTTGCTGATCAAAGGTTAGGCAGAAAAATACAAATTTCTCTCATTTTAGAGCTGAAGCGACTCTTGTGTGGAAGAGGAAGGGGAGTGTGGAGCTGCAGCCTTTCCCTTCTGCGGGCCAACTTCTGTAATGGACAGGATAGCCTTTCTCCTTGGGGCTATTTTCAGCCAGTCAGGCTTGGAGACAGAGCCCAGGGCTGCCCAAAGATGTTATCAGCTTCCTTAACATGCTCCCAGCCGGGGACATCATCCGAGCTGTGGCCATGTCCACCCTCTCCAGACAGAGCCTGGCTCCAGCTGAAGCCCCCGTCCTGCCCCTGCCCTCCGCTCACTCTCCAGGAGGTACCCACCAACGTGGGGCTGCGAAAGAGGAGAAGACCCTCTTGTCTCGTAGCTCTGTGCAGAGCCAGGCAGCTCGGTGCCTTCCTCTTTTTGCCTCAGAATTGCCTCGGCATTGTGCTCGGATCCCACATCCCCTTAGCGTACACAAATGCAGAAACTTGTCCGCGGGAGAATAACAAACAAATCATTCTCAGCTGTTTCTATAGAGCTTGGCTTGGGGTGAGAAAGGCCAAGATGGAACAAGAGATCCAAGTGTGCATTTTCCTTTCTCTGCTGTGGAAAGAACTCATCGGAGTGTCAGAATTTCCCTTTGCAATTAGCAGCGCTGGGTGCCAGCTCTTTGCTCACTCGCTTGGGGAAAGGCCAGCAGCAACGCAAGACACGGCACGGTCCCTCCTATCTGCTCTCCTCACAGATGCTCTTATCTGGTTCCCAGGTTCCACGGCTGCTGAGCCTGAGCTGGTTTTTCCCACACGATGGTTGTTGAGGTGGAGGCACGGGAGAGGTCTGCTGCGGGGCAAGAGCTCCCAGAAAGACGTGGTTGGAAGTGGGGCAGCCTGACTCATTTCACATGGAGGGAGGGGTAAGAGTATGTGCGATTAGAGACGGCTCGGTAGGATGCTGTCTACGTCATATAGACATCCATTTCTGTATGTGGTGGATGCATAGTGTGGGTAAACCCGGTGCCCAGGAGGTGCTGTTCCCACTAGATGGCATCTGTGGTCGGAATCCCTCGCTCCCAGAGGAGTTTCCATGAGAATTCTTGCTAAAGTGCAGTTCCTGTAAAGAGGGGCAAGTCTAAAAGCCATTTAGTGGCCGAGTTGCAGAGACAAGCCAAGTAAGGACTCCCTCATGTGAAGTGGTGGCAGCACGGCTGACCAGCAGAGGTAAAATCAGTCATCGTAATTTCATACCCAGGGCATTGCCAAGGCTGCTGTCCCTCAAGATCCAGCACCATCCGCCCTCGGCTGCCAGTGGTGCCTCTGGTGTGCGAGGCTTCCCGCCTCCCAGCCACAACAGGGCTCAGCTGGACCCTTTCCTGCTCTTATAAATGCTCCGGTTTTGGTGCACAAGGCCAAGGGCAGTTACAGAGAGGCTGGGATTCCCTCAGCAGTCGGTGCAGATGGGGACGCTGATCAGCCACCCGTGCTCTTCTGGATGCCCTGATTTCTTCCCTAGGGCAGTGGGCAACACAAGAAAAGGCACTTGTATTCCCACCCAGGAAGAGGAGGAAGAAGAACAAAGGCAATTTCCTGTTAAACGTGGTGGGAGATGCTTTGGAAGCTAAACGGACAGCAAAAGGAGGTTTAGTGAAACCAGGAGGCAGCATTTCCCCTGGGACTGATGTGATCACCCCTTTGGGGTCCTGCTGGGACTGCTGTGCTCCTCGCCACCTCCGTCAGTTTGGCACAGCTCAGATGCTCTGCCTTCGGGACAGCATTGTGAGGCCCCCGACCCCTCGCCGCCATGGTGGGTGACCCCTCACTCTTGCTGCAAGCCTGGAAGTGTCTCAGGAACCTGCCCTCAGCTGTTCGACTGCAGTCCCCCCCTCCTCCCGCATGTCCCCTCCCTTGGAGACGAGAGGACACCCTGGGCTTCTACTCACGCAAGTGTGGGACTCGTTGAGCTGCAAGCAGAGGGCTCCAGTGTCACTCACTTCTTTGACATTGTGGCATGAGATGGGCTGGAAGGGAAAATACACAGAGGTGGTACCAGGGCACTCTTGGGCTGGGGCTGTCCAACAAGTCCAGCCTCATGGTCCCGGACCCCGCAGCACCCAGCCGCATCCTCACCTTTGGGCTGTCCCTGGTTGTGTGCAGTGGTGTGGTGGCAGCCGAGATGGGAGGATGCTCCGAGGTGGCTGGAGAGCCCGTCAGAGCCGGAGTGGACCCTGGAGTTTCTGCCGTCGTGGACCCTGGAGTTTCTGCTGTCGTGGACCCTGGAGTTTCTGCCGTCTCGGACCCTGGGGTTTCTGCCATCATGCCAGGTTGTGTGGCTGGTCTCTCGGTTGTGGTGATCCCTCGGCTCGTGTGGTCTGGGCCCGAGGGGGTGCCCAGCAGCTGCGTCAGGGCTTGGCTTGGCTCCGGGCTTGTCCGCTCACTGCTGAGCCCCGGGGAGGTGGGGCTGGCTGCCAGGGACCCGGCTGCAGCTTTGGTTTTGAAGAAATGGAATGAAAAGGATGCGTGAGAAAGCTAAATTCCTCTGAAATCAGCGCGTGGCATGGTGAGGACTGAGGCACAACATTGCTTTGCCATAGCCAGTGGTACCAGCACGTCTTAGTGGCTGTATAAGGAACGCCCGCTAGACTTCAGTCACCCCATTGTTACACGCACTTCACAATCTGTTTACAAGGGGCTCATTTCCTGGGCACACGCCGCACCACAGCAAGGATGCCATCGCCCGCCCCCTCCCCCCCCTGCATCGCTCTCGGCTCACTCTTGACCCAGAGTCTCAAAAAGATGCTCGATTTCAGACAGCGTAAGAGAAAGGCGCCGCACGTCTGTGCTCGAAGCCCGTTGAGCCTTGGCCTCTCAGTGGAACGCTGGCAGACCCCTCGCGGGTGCCGTTTGCTGAGCAAAGGACAGCGGTGTTGGGAGAAAAGATTAACGAGCTTTTTTAGTGCCATCAGCTCGTGGTTGTTTTGAGGAGGATGGGGCTGAGCCTCCCGCCCTGACCACAGCAGTGTTAGCTTGTCCCAGGTGGGGTTTTTTGGACAGGACCGAAGCTTTTGACCACAGTGTGGGGCTCTTTTCTGAGCGCACGACCCACTGACCAACAACGCGGTTCCTTAGGGCAGGCCTGTGCTCTTAATAACTCGGATTATTAATGCAAACGCTACCAGGAATCGCGGGGGGAGCGAGGGGAGCGGTTACCAGATGTCTCTGGCATCGTCCCAGCACTGCTGGGAGTTCCAGCGACTCCAGGGTCTGTCACGCTGCTGGTGTCTTTCGTCTCCGTGGTCGCCAGCGTTGGGGTGTTTGTTGAGCTCCCTGAAGCTTTGCCTGGGGGCAGAGGGAGGTGTTAGGGGCTTCCATCCCCCCCACCCCATCCCCGAGCCCCTACCTGCCCCCCCAGGTCCCTGTGGGCAGGGCAGAGACGGGTTAGCTGCTTTCACAACTTCACTTTCTTCTCCCCGCAAAGTGGCAGGCAGCCCTTGAGCTCACGGGGGAGAAGCTCAGAGACCAAACAGTTCGGCTGGGCGAGCACCAGACTTTGGTGCGACCCTTGCAGGGGCTCCGGGGCTCTCGGGGCGGCAGGAGGGCAGGGTCGTTTCTGCCCTCATCCCGCCAGATCCGCGGGCTTACCGAGGGATGCACAAAGCTCTGCACAGAGCTGGATTTCTGCACAGAGTAGTTTGGGTTTATAATCCTTGGAGGAAAGACTCGGGGCTTGGAAGCGATCGCTTGTGCGCCTCAGGAAAAATAAGTTGGATTTGCAGTTGCAGGCACAATCTCAAAGTAAATAGAAACTTTCCCATTGGCTCGGGATCAGCTCTGACTCACGAGCAAAAACATCTTTGGAGGTAAAACAGAGTGTTTGGAGAATGGCTGTTCTAACTTAAAGTTTATGTATTGCTTCCTGGGGTGTTGCAGAGACGACACTTGCAGCTTTTCCTTCTGAAATGACCTAAGTGAGTCAGTGAAAATGCATTTCTTCCGTTTCTTAACCTTTCCTATTCTTAAGATCTATTTCCTCTTCTAACAAACAGCTTCAGTCTCTACTCCGGGGCTGTTGCCATTTAAGATTCTTAGCAGACACTAAAGAGAAAATCATACAAAATATGTTGTTTCATTTGTATTTCTGCCCAGGGGAGCCAAGAAATATTACTTCATCCTTCCAAACAACCTGTCGAGATGGAGCAGCACTGACAGGTCCTGATCAGGCACCCGGCGCCAGCACCGCGACAGCATCCGCTGCCAGTTCAACATGCACTTATGGATCGTGTGCTGCAGCATTGTCCTGGCAGGGATTTTTCTATGTTGGGATGTCAGTACTTTGCTGGATCAGGTCCAGAGAACCTGGACGGTTTACGAAAAGCAAAGACTGGAATCACTGAAGTTTATTGTGGCAATGGGTGGCAGCAGGCAGAGCTGCTCAGCTGCTCCTGCAGCCAGTCTGTGGTTGTACTGGAGGGTGCCGAGGTGGAAGTGCACCCCAGCCCAGTCCCACGGGGCTGCCCATGCTGGTGCATCCCATCCCATCCCATCCTGTCCCGTCCCGGCTGCAGCTGCTCGGGGTGCAGGAGCACAGGGGAGGTAGAGGCCCTGCCGCGGGCTCAGTGCAGGTGTCTGGAGCTGGGATTTACTTCTGGCAGAGCTTTTATTTAAGGGAGGAGTTTCTTCTCTCCAAGACAATTCAGTTCCAACTGGTGAAATCAACACGTTTTTCTGATGAATTTTAACAAATCAAAAGCAGGAGGCATGACTGCGTGCCCAGAAGAATGAGTAACACCAAGTTAAATCCATGCTTTGCGTACAGCTTTGTGTTTGCATGGACATGAGCAGGAAACTTTACATCACTAGAACAATGTAGAGCCTGGATTTGACCTCCCCAAGTGCCACAACCACCCAAGTGCCTTTGAACTATTCCAGATGTTTGTAAAACACCAGAGGTATTTCTAATCAAAGTCTTTTCACCACTGAACATCATAAATTGAAGCCTGGATTATCGCTCAGTGTAATTGCTCAGACCTGTCACCCCGTATTTCTTTTTCTCCCCTTCATTGTAGCGCACGCAGGCACTTTTACAGAAAACAGGGCTAAGTTTTTTGAAACCGTAGGACTCATATGAGATAAATAATGATCCAGATGTGGGCTGGCTAATCCACATGGTGCTCAGCTAAAGTGGCTCATTTATTGCACCATACGTTTTTACTGGCTTTGCTAAACTTTGTCAATTTGTTAGTACTAAGAGCCTGGGAGTTTAAGCCAAGCCATTTATTAACCTCGGGGAACTCTTCCCCTGGTAGTGCGAGCACATGGCGGAGCAAAAGCAGGCAGATACGTGGAAGAAACCGGTACTTCACTGTACCTCTTGTATTTAGCTTTTTAGCTTTTAAAAAGTAAATGCCTCTGATTTTTAAAGATATTTTAATAATGGGGCTTAGGAAGTATCTCAGCTCAAATGAAAAAATAAATGAAAAAAAGCACCATGATAAATGTTAAAGTAGTTGGCTTGGTCCAACCCTCATCCTTGAGCTCTAAACCAGGACCATAGAAGGCAAAACTCTGCAGTGGCAAAGGCTCAGGAAACAGGAAAAAAGTTTCCATCATTTGTGCCCTACTCTGCCTCCGCAGCACAGTAAACCCGGCGGCTCCCCGCTGCAAGTCCGTCCCTGCAGGCAGAAGGTGCAGCCCACGGGGACTCCCAGCCCGTGCCCGCTCCTCTGCTGACGCCCGCATCTCTTGGTAAAACTTTGGCTAACTGGGTGCCTGCTGCGGTGCTCTGACACAGCCACCCTCGGCCGGGAGAGTTTCCTGACCTCTTCCGTGTGTTAACAAAGCCTTTCCCAAGCTCAGCTGGTGCTCCAGAAGCTGCGAGGGCTGCGGCCGGGTGAGCCGGCCCCATGGTACCAGCTGCTGCAGAAGCGGCGGCTGAGGAACCGTGGGACGGGGCGCTCGGACGCCGCAGCCAGCCCAGGCTTCTTGCGGCAGCTCCTCGGCGGGCTCCAGCTGCATTACTCATCCCTTCCCAGTTTTACTGCTCTCAGCCATGTGGCAGGGGTTCAAGCGGGTGGAGCCCTCTTCCCTCTGGAAATATCTGATAAAAATCCCTTCCCTCCCCCTTTTCCTCCTCCCAGACAGGATATGGGTGTGGGGCCGCAGTCACGCAGGAGCTGCTGGGAGCCCTGAGCCGGACCCCAGCTGCTGGACCAAGGTTTTCCTTGGAATTGGGGCCCCTCCGGCAGCTGGGTGCTGCTCGGGAGCCCGGCACCTTCCCGGGAACGAGGCTGCTCCTGGCTTGAGCAGTTCCAGTGTGCAGCCCATGAAGGGACCTTAAACTCAAGCAGCTGTGAGTTTTGAAGATACTTTTTCCTTCCCTGATTTTTATAACTTCTAGGTCTTGGAAAAGGAATGGAGGAAAGAAAGAAAGCTTTAAATGCAGGGAAAGAGGGGCTTTAGAAAGTCAAGTTTGGCAAAGATTAATAAAAAAAGATACAAAAAGGGAAGAAAAACAATTTAAAAAAAAAGAAAGTGTTTGTATTCGGTACAAACAGAATGTACACGCCCCGTGTATGTTCTGAGACAGGACAGCTCACCACAGGATTTATCAATACCCAATTTTGTCACCGCAAACCGCTCGCAGCATCGCGCTGCCGCGCAGGAGGAGAGCTCTCGAGCGGCCCCGGCGCATCATCCCGCTCTGCAGACCAGGGACGGGTGTAGACGTCCCCCAGCTCAGGCTCCCCAAAGCCCCAGGCAAAGCCCAGAACAGAGCAGTTCCCATGCGATTCACTGCCCGCAGTGCCGGACGAGGCTGCCTGTGGCTCTGGGGTCAAACTGCGGTTCGCAGCGACTCGGTACCCAGCCTCTATCCTCCCGACACAGCATCCACACGTGGCATTTGCGGAAGACCTGCGCCTGGCCCAGCGTGGCCCGGGCAGGTTATTGCCCCTGCAAAACACGTGCCTTTAGCTGGCGGTGTCCTGGGGGCAGGGGGAGGCTGGTCGTCCCACCCGCGTGGGGCTCCCTGGTTCTGCTCTGCTCTGCACAGCAGCTACATTGAACAGAACTCAACCTCCTCCACCTTCAGCGCGTGCTGACAACGCTCTGGAACATCCTCCAGACGTGCGGAGCGTTGGCCAGAGGGATGGCACTTTGCAGCACCAAACCCCTCTCGCCCGGTGGCTTTGTCCTTACAAAGGTGACGCTTTAGATCACTTCTGTGCCTCTTCTGCTTTGCACTACAAGGAGCTCAGGTTTTGCGTTTCAGGTAAACACCTTTGTCTTACGCCCTTCTTGCTGCTCGCTTCAGCACAACCAGACAGTCCGGAATGTTATTTCTCTCAAATAAACCTGGTTTTTGTCCTTCCTGTAAAATTACCATAGACTGGAGGGTGAGCTTGGGTGAGCAGCACACCTTGGCAGCAAAGGGAACATCAAAGCAGCCCCGCGAAACAGAAGAACAAAACGCAGCAAACCCCTTAATAGCTCTAGTCACTCACATTTGCGTGAGGAAGGGAAAATTACATTCGAGCAGACACCCGCAGGTTCCTGGCTCCCGTCCCAGCACGCTATGCAACACGCGGAGTGCTGCTTCACTTTTTTACTCTCTTTTAATTGCGTTATGGTTGTTGGTTTGGGACAAAAGCGATAATATTTCCCTAAATTACAACCCTTTAAAAAGTACTACCCAGAGAAAAGCTCTGTATTATTATTCACTTTTTCATACGATGAATATTTGAAGAGCTGGAAGAGGAGAATTTAATATTCATGGAGATTCATTTGATTTTCAGAAAATGTTTAGTTCCTCCGACAAAACAAAAGTAGGGCTAATTTACACCAGTCCAGACCGAACAGTGGCTGCGCTCTGCAGCTTTGCCCGCTGCGTTTGCATCCCCTCGTGTTACCTGTGCTGTCACAGGCAGCTCCTGCCTCCCAGTTCCGCTCCTTTCCAAAGCAGCAGCGTTCTCTGCCCACAGCGCGGGCTGGGGCCGTGCTGGCAGGGATGCCTGACGCGGTGCTGCTCTGAAAAATGGCACTGCGGTGTGGGAACCCACTGCCGCCAGTGCATCCTCCACGCTGCCCTTCCAGATGTTACAAAGCACTTGCCCCTCGCACCGGTCTCCCGCTGCTGTTTCTCGTAACCCTGGTACTCACCAGACAGCTCCACCACACAGAGCGCGATCCACAGGAGCTGCCTCCACTTCATGGCTGTTCAACTTCCCAAGAACAGCGATCCCGCTCGCGGCTCCCCCCCGGCTCGGGCTGGCTGTGACAGCTCCTGGGTTTCAGCCCTGCAGCAGCTCGGAGCTCGCGTACCTTGGGTCTGGTTCAAGCCTTTGAGATCACTCGGCTGTGGGGTGGGTTTCTCTTCAGGGGTTGTGCTTATGGTTCAAGACTGCGAGGTGGAGTTTCTCTGATTTGCTTTCACAGTTTTATACAGTTTGTGGCAACCTCGCTATCACTTAGGTAATTCTCTCCTCCCCACTTTCCTGCCAGCGCTTCAAAACAAACAAAAGAGCAGCCCTCTCCCCAGCAAAGGATCCCAAAGCCGTGCTGGGCTTAACTCTTTCCTGAGAGCTGCTGGCTTTCCCGTTCAAGGCAGGGGGACAACGTGCTCCGGCGGGGAGGAAGGAGTACCGTGGAGCCTGCTGCTAAACTGCCCTCAGAGCAAAGCAAGCACGAGCCGACAAGGGCAGGGAGGTGGAGGAACACGAGGTGCGGGCACGGCCGGTGAGCCCCGCGCGTGGTCCCAGGGCTGGGCTGCGGCCAGTGCTGTGGAAAGGGGAGCTCTGAAAACTGACTTCAGAACCAGAGATTTTCTCAGCAAATTAAGCAAGGAACTCAAGGATGCGAAATCACCACTGACCTGAAGAGAACTAACTCCATTAGCTTCACTAAATTGACTTTGGTCAAACAGAGAGGACGAATGAAATGGTTTAGAGAGAAGGTCTAGGGGAGAGAAAAACCCACAGGCAAAAACTTCTGCATAAAACCTGGAGCAGAAGAGGGACTCGAGACTAATAAATAATTTCCTGGAGCTCATTTCCATTAATAACACATTACAGAAACATTAAGAACAGCATCGAAATCCTGGCTTCAGTTTTATCACCAGGCTGAGCTTTACCAAGTGGAAATGGCCAGCCCTGGCTCTGGTGCTCCAGCGGCTGCACCGCAGGCGCACGTGGGACCAGCTCCGGAACGGGCAGGACAAGGGATGCTCTGCAGCAGCCACCAAACGGGGCTGAGTCAACGCATCCTGACATGGCCCTAAAGAAGTGTGAGTATCTCCAAACGTATTGATTAAAACCAAACAAAACAAAACAAATTTTTATTTTAAAATGGTGTTTCCATTTCTTGATTTTTACGTCTGGGGACACCAAAGACAACAGAAATGTCGCAGTAATAATTTTGGCCTTTAGGGATATATATAAGAAATACAATCACTTGGGAAACTCAACCCTAGTTAAGTCTGAATTCTTCCTTTTCTTCTAAGGCTGAAGGAGTCTCTGCTGAGAGGACATAACCAATGAGGTGGCCAGGAGCAGGGCTACGGCAGGGAGGACAATGAAGCTGTCGCTCAATGTATTTTTGTTTTGCAGCTGCCCCCACTACACTCCTACAGTCATATGGCTATGGTCAGCAAAAGGATTAAAAGACAGAAAAAAAGACAGGGTAGGGTCATGTCCAAGGAGATCCTCAAACAGCATTCCCAGTATTCACATCTATTGGTACGACAAAATTCCAGCAGCTTTTGGTTTTAGCATAGACAAGAGTTGAACAAGATGTTTAAAGGTCCCTTCCTCCCGAGACCATTCTGGGATTCTGTGACAGGAAAATGTCCCTTCGAAGGAAACGCCTGTAGCTAAGAAATGTGTTCCGGCGCCTAGATAAAGATTTCTATCCCGTTCAGGAATCTATCACTGAATGATGGAGCTATACAGCGCTATTAAAGACCAACCCAGCCCGGTATAACAAGGTCTAAACCACGGTCTGAAACGCGAGCGTGGACGCAGCCGGCTGGCTCCAGCAGCTCCACGTCTCTTTTTTCCTCTCTCAAACGCACACACACTGGGAAACGCGTGACTTTACATGCAGAGCAGTTTGCAAAATATATTCAAAGGATGAAATGAGACAAGAAGAGTGAACAAAGGTCCTATTTAAAGAGCTTTGTTTTTTCCCTATTAAAGTGAGAATTTGGGTTGAATAACACCACTAAAAATAAAAAGTTGAAATATCAAAGTATCAGCTACTGGGAAGACAAAAGGCCATCTGGAGAAGACCAGCCTCCTGTCACACTGAGCAGCACCAAGAAACGCTCCCAAGCTGCCTCTGGCAGCCCCGGGCTCAGGACCACTGTGGTGTACAGGGAAGGCCAAAAGCTTAGAAACACTTAGAAATTCAATTTCAGTCCTGAAATTAAGTGAACTGTAGGAAAAAAGAAACCAAACCAGCTCATGCCGGGCCCCTTGTTTGCAGGGGAGCTCTAGACCGTGAGCTGGTGCAGCCCCGTGTTGGGTCCCCACCAGTGGCCCATCCCCGGTGCCCCCCAGCCCCTCCTGCCTGCCCCAGGGGCTCTCCCTGCTGCTCTGCCGGGTTTCCTGCCATTCTCCTCCAGCGCTGCTCCGGGCTCCTGAATGAAAGAAACCAACAGAACCATCCGGGTTTGGCTGCCGGTTTTGTTTCACCTTTCAAAGCAGACTAAAAATAGAGAGCTGAACTAAAAATAGCCGATGACCGGATCTGCCAGACACCGCGCGCGGGAAGATAGCGGGTTGGGTTTCCAGTGGAAGCCAGGCTGTGTTTAGATGACATTCCCGGTGTCAGAGTTGCAGGGTCCCATTAATCCTTATGTGTGCACCATGGGAGTATGTCAGGCCAGGGCTTAGAACTCAGGTAAACCCTGTCTCCAGAGGATTTTAGAAGAGAGACCCAGAGATGCTCCCACCTGTCCAGCCGCTCTGCTCTTTAAGCCTCAGCCGTTGCTCTGGCATGGGCATTGCTGTAGTCCCCATCCTGACACGGGCATTGCCGTAGTCCCCATCCTGGCACGGGCATTGCCATGGTCCCCATCCTGGCACAGGCATTGCCATGGTCCCCATCCTGGCACGGGCATTGCCATGGTCCCCATCCTGGCACAGGCATTGCCATGGTCCCCATCCTGGCACGGGCATTGCCATGGTCCCCATCCTGGCACAGGCATTGCCATGGTCCCCATCCTGGCACGGGCATTGCCATGGTCCCCATCCTGGCACGGGCATTGCCATGGTCCCCATCCTGGCACAGGCATTGCCGTGGTCCCCATCCTGGCACAGGCATTGCCATGGTCCCCATCCTGGCACAGGCATTGCCATGGTCCCCATCCTGGCACAGGCATTGCCGTGGTCCCCATCCTGGCACAGGC
The DNA here is from genome assembly GCA_009769605.1 of Bucorvus abyssinicus. Taxonomy (NCBI): domain Eukaryota; kingdom Metazoa; phylum Chordata; class Aves; order Bucerotiformes; family Bucorvidae; genus Bucorvus; species Bucorvus abyssinicus. The sequence goes on from CM020055.1 coordinate 5,013,261, forward strand.
ATTGCCGTGGTCCCCATCCTGGCACAGGCATTGCCATGGTCCCCATCCTGGCACGGGCATTGCCATGGTCCCCATCCTGGCACAGGCATTGCCGTGGTCCCCATCCTGGCACAGGCATTGCTGTGGTCCCCAACCTGGCACGGGCATTGCCGTGGTCCCCATCCAGACACGGGCATTGCTGTCATCCCCATCCTGGCACAGGCATTGCCATACACCCCATCCTGGCACAGGCATTGCCGTGGTCCCCATCCTGGCATGGGCATTGCCATGCTCCCCGTCAGGGATGCTGGCAGAGGGACCCTGCACAGCACCAGGGCTTAAACAAGGCTGACCCAGCCTAAGCAGGAGCAGGTCGGCGTTTGGTGTCTGATGTCCGTTTGCAGTCATGTTTCAGAGCTGCTGTGAAGTGGGCAAGCTCTCAGCTGTGTGTGTGTGTGTGTGTGATGTGTGTGTGTGTGTGTGTGTGTACACACCTCCAAGCATATTCCCAATAGTCAGACCGTCCAGCTGTAACCAGGCTCTTCGGTTATTGCCATCTCTTTATTGAATGAGCGGAAGGCAACACCTTTTCTCACTGATAGGACTCTCCATTTAAACCTCTGCTCAGTGTGACCTGAGCACATTGCAAACAAATGCCACAGAATCATTTCCTCCTTTCAGGCTCCTAACAAATTTTTATAGTTAAAAATGTAAAGACCAACGTAGGAAACATGCACTTGAATTTTCTGGGAGCAGCCTGTATGAGCTGTGCGAGGTTAACAACGGCGGAGGCGGTTTCTACTGAGCATTTTCAGGATCAAGTGTCCACGTTTCAAACAGCACGGCCACGAAGGCTTCTTCAGAGGGACTGGGAATTGGCCCAAGTGTTTGAGGGTGATTGAATTTAATTGTGAATGATGCAATAGACATATGGCTAGGAAGTTATATGCCAGGAAACATGTTTTCTATAAGTATTTTAGCAGGCAGATGGCATACAATAGTTTTGGTGCAGTCATTTCCTCACCTCTTAAAAGCTGCTATTTTGGAGAGATGAAACAATTAGATTCCCACCATCCTCCCAAGGCACCAGCACTGCTGACCCAGAGGATGTGCAATGTTAGAGGACTATTTCTGTACAAAATCCCATCACACAAATCAAACCTCACCCTCACCTATCCACTGCCGTTCAAGACTTTCAAAACACTTTCATAACTTTCTCACTTATATCGCAAGCGAGTGAGCATTAAAGCTTCACAGCACTCCCACTGCACCGTGAGGGCAGAGGCACGTGGAGGTGCGCGGAGCCACGGCACGCCACCGCTAAACCCCAAAGCCAAATGTTTTGCCTCCCAACCCTCAGCCACAGCGATAACGGCACCGCTTCCCAGACAGACCAATGCTTCCTGGAAATTACAACCGCTCTCCTATGTCCACCGTGCTCCGGCCTCCGACGAGCTGCTGCGGGAGGGCCAGCCTTCGGCAGCGGTGCCAGCATCCCTGCGCCTGTACGGGGCGGGACAGCCAGAGCAGAGGATGAATCTGCAAACGAAATGGTTTGGGGTTGTTTCTCCAGTAAAGCTTCTAAGAGCTGTTGGGGTGACTTCTCCCTTGTGCTAACGGGAGGCACGGGACCAAACCCCGGCCGGGGCTGAGCAAGGGGAGCTCCTGTCCGCTGCTGACACGGGACACGAGCTCTCTGCTCCAAGCAGACAGGTCCCGAGGAACAAACAGACTGTGATTTGCCTAAGAAAGGGCAAAGAGCTCAAAATCCTCCCTAACGTTATCATCCTTATCGCCATGTCCTTAACAACTTGTCATCCATTTGGCTTATTTGGTTTATTTGTTTGGTTTTCCACCTTGTTATATTAATATTCTAACCCCCGGGGCAGGAAACACTTTATTAGTGTTTCAGAAACTCACCCTGGGTCTCCTCTCAAGGCACCCTTTATGCCAAGGCTGTTCTGGAGACTCAGCCCTGATGGAACCTCCCTGTGTGTGCTGTGGGGACCCTGCCCTCCATCCCAGCTCGGCAAGGCTTCTCCTGGCTCCTCCCCTCCCCTCCCCTCTACCTACAGCTTTAAATGAAGGTTCCCCCTCTCCTCCCCTCTTGGCAATCTCAAAGGAAAACCTCCTGCCGCAGCAGAAACGTGCGTCTTGCCTGCGCTCCTAAATTTGCTTCCAAACGGATCGCACAGCGCCTTTAATAACCATCATCTGAAAGAACGCTGCCCTTCCGCTTACCTAGGTGGTCGTGTTCTTTTTCTAAGTCTTACTGAAATACAGTTCTCAGAATTAAAGACCAAATACAGATATACCCCCCTCTCTAACCTGGGCAGAGCCTTGCTTCCTCATTATCCTTGCAGCTGCATTTCACGGGTGCCTTGCTGTTTATTACCCCCTGGCACAGCTACTGCGTCTTCATGTACCCTCAGCAGAGTCATCCCTCAGAGAGAAGCACCTGCAGGAAACCCAAGAATATCAGACTTCTGATCTGGGACCATACATTTTATTTTAAAAAGCTTTTGGAAATCTTAAAAAAAAAAAAAGACGGATGGTTGTTTCAGCTGTGACGTACTGTTAATAAAAGTGGTATATTAAAACAAATTGCTTAGTACGGTTATTCCACTAAAATCAATATCTTCAAACAATAAAACAAATATGAAGCATACACGTGACTACAGTCAAGCAAACCATATGGCAGATAGATTGCTGAACAGTTTTATGCCTTAAACTTGTACTTCAAGATTGTTGGTTCAAATCTAATCAAGGCTGTGCTCATTTACCACCTTCTGTCTGTTCAGCGCTTTGTAGGACATTACCAGGCCTTTAATCTCGTTTTAAGGGGCAGGCTCCAATGTCAATCAAGTCACTTAAGCATTTTTCCATGAAACTGTTCCCCAGTTGCATATTTTCCGCAGCAGTACAGCAGATTGAATGAGTCAGAAGGAATTGCCTTGAAAAACAAGGCGAGAATTGGCGAAGCCAGAAGGCTGCAAAGAGCGGTGGCTTTTCCAAGGGACGAGCGTGCAGGAACCCTGGCAGAGGGTGGGCAAAGAGCCAGCAGATGCTCGGCCGGAGCCGCTGGCGTGGCCTGGAAACAGTCTGCTGCACACTGAACGCTGCCGGCAGGAAACAACTGCAGCCGCCCCGGCACGAGCACCACATAAACCCATTGCTGTGTTTGAAAGGAGCTGATCCCTCCCGGCTTTGTGACGGGAGGAACAAGCCCCACCAGTGATCAGGGAACCCAGCTCACATCACCAACACCCGGCTGAAAACTCCTTCCCATGGCGCTCTTGGCGGCGGGAGAGAACCGGCTGCGACTCAAGGCACGGTAACGCCTTGGGAAGAGCAAGTGAGCCACTCGGACAGCCCCAGAGGACAGGGCTGTACCCCTGCCGCCTGCGCAGGGACAGGCGAACCCACAGAGCCGGGATTTCCGACGGCGGCGGGCGGTGCCTGGAGGTGCTGAGACACCCTCAAAGCCGGACTCCTGTTTTTCTGGAAACCCACACATTTGTTTGAATATCCAAAGAACGACAAGCAGCTGCAGCACCAGATAAAAGCGAACAGGAGGGGACAGAGCTGAACTGGTCATAATTCTGTTACTATCCATCACTACTTTCGGGCTGTATCAGAGTCTCATTAACCCGGCTGGTTTCATCGACTGCTTTTCATTGCTGCACCGTCCAAAGCACTTAACTGTAATAAACAGCAGCACCACAAAACACCAATAAAAATCATTAAAGCATAAGTCCTGTAATTTAGCACAAAGATTAGCTTCTCCATGCAGATCTGCAGACTGCTGATTGCAATTTATTTCTCCCATTTATGGATGTCATAGGAACATGCAAGCTGGATCCATTGCTTGGGCTCCCATCCATCAGCAGGACTGCAGCAGGTCCATCTTGTGGACACACCAAGCAAACGGTACCCGAGGTATGCAAGATGCTTCATGGCTGTGGGGCAGGGCGGGGGGTGTTTGGGGGGCAGCCGGAGCCTGGGGCGCTGCGGGGGGAGGATGCGGAGCAGTGTGGAGCAGGAGCGTGGAGCAGCAATGCCCCTCGGGCTCTCCCTCCCTCCTGGTTCCTTCTGGAGGCTGAACGCTGGAGCGTCCCCAAGGCTGAGCAGCTGTGGGTGGGAGTAGCTGCTCTGAGTAGGTGCAAGAGGTTGTTGGTGAAGCAACACTGACCAAGTTAGGGAAAAAAAAAATTGAAATTCTGCATTGCCTTTATTTGCAGGGAGAGCATCCCGTCCAGCTGTAATTTATGTGAAACTGCGGTGGTGTTTGTCAGAGAGAAACCCAAACTGCGATCAGGAAATGAAGGAACGGCTTTTACTCTGAGTAAATACCAGGTTAGTGCCAGGTGTTACTGCAGCATCAGCTGAGATGTAGAACTCATTGGCAGCAGCAGCGAGAGGATCTTTAGAAGCACCGGGGGAAAAGGACAGGAAAGGGCTCTCATCTCCACCCTGGCAATTGCTGATAATAAAGTGCTGCTGTTTCCTACCTGGAAATGAGGTCCCAGAGGTACCAGTCTCTCCATTTTTCAAAGGAGGGTTTGTTCAAATACATAGACAGGAGCATCCTCACTCATTACCGACTCCTGCTGCTACTGACCCACTGCACCGGAAACCCTAACGGCCCACATTCAAAAATACCTTTTTGTTTGGATTTTAAAGTCATGTCCTTGGTCTTGGAGAGATAAATAAAATGAAATCGAAACCTAAGAGCCACTTCTTTGGTTGTCTCCTGAAGAGAAGGATACAACAGCAAAACTATTTCAACTGTAGTGCTAGCTGACCTGAAAAAATGACAGGGCTCTGCTAACAGTTACTAGCACGCAGCTAAATTCAGACACCACTTATTTATTGATGTGTTTGTACAATAGGAGTGGCTGGGAAGGCTGCAGACTCCCGGGTACCTTCTGATGGCACTTAATAAGCACAGACAACACAGACCTACAGTGAATAATAGAACAAAAACCTTCCGGTATCACTGAAAATCAAAGCGCATATGGAATCAGACACTATCCCGGGAAACCTCCTGGGAAGGGGAGCGAGGGGCATCCCACGAGCCCAGCTCTTGCCACCAAGGAGGACAGTTGCATTAAAATATAACCACCCGGCAGCACGAGCATTTGGAATCGTAGTGCTGTTTCTCCACACCCATCATAGCGTAGCGCTTCTAATGCTGTTGTCAGGGTCCAGCTAAAGCAGAGACACCCAAGTGGTGGGCTTAATCCCAGACTTACATGCTCAGTGCTACCATGATCGAGGGGGAAAAACTAAGTCTATTTATGAGATAATAAAAGATGCGTTAGAAATGACCAAGATGAATAAACTTCCAGAGAGTTGAAGACTGCTTTCTCCCAGAGCTGTGGGAAGGATTTCAGGCCCGAGCAGAGCTTTGTCCTCTCCATGCTCAGGGTGGCACCTCCGCACCCGCAGTGGGGTCACGGGCAGCCGCATGCCCAGACACAGCGGGGATGGTCCCAGACCCTCCCTGACCCCTCCAAGGGATGCAGCCAGACCAGCCTCAGGGCTGTGGTTAAATCCTCCCGTTTCTGGTTTGGAAACACGAGCGATTTCACACCCAGGGAATCCAAAACCGAAGAGAAAAGAGGCTCATTCTTTCCAGTCCCCCCACGGGCCCCCGACATCTCCCCGTGGCGCTCTCTCCATTTCTGCGTATGACGGCTGTTCCAGCAGCAGGAACCGCACGGTGACCCGGCACGCTCGCTGTGAGCCCGGGCACGCGCTGTCTGAGCCAGCAGCCCGGGGACACGGCCATCCCTCCACTGCTCCCCGTTGCCCACTGTTAACAAACACCGTGGCTTCTCCAATTACATTTCTCTTTTGGATATTTTCCTTCTTAGCTCCGTCAAAATCACTTTCTCCCTGCGGTACCAGGCCGGAATTACGGCTGCTGAAGGTCCTGACATGATGCAGAACAGCCCCTGTCAGCTGTTTGGTGAAGAGCAGGACTCTCCCATACGGGAATGTTTCTGGTTCGTCCTTTCAGAAAAATCTCTTCTGCGAGGATCTCGAGCGATGGTGGTGAACAAGGAGCACCCTAATTTTCAGCAGACAGAACCCGGGATCTGTTAAGGGGGGAGTGAGGGGAGGCCCTGGGGGATGCTGCGGAGGGGAGATGTGGCAGTGGGCACTGAGGGCAGCAGGACAGCGCGCGGGTACAGGTGGCTGCACAGGAGCAAACGGCAGCTTCATGAGAAGGCCAGAGCGGCGCAGCCGCTGCTGCAAGAGGAGTCGTGTTTTCCCGTGATAGCCCACGCAGCAGGAGCATTGGAGGGCTCGTCTTTTAGTGCTGCTCAGCATGTCTTCGGCCGGGGCGGGCGGAGGACGACGGAACTTGCACTGTAAGTTCGAGATGAGGAATACTACAAATCGACGGCTTTTCCTCCTCCAAGAACTTTTCCTCTGACCCTTTGGGACGCGGCCCCTCTTGGCAGCATTTGTAGTCCTAGGGCAAGCATCGGTGATGAGAAGTGACGCCGCATCATTTAGCTAAAGCGCTGGGGTGACACAGGGCACACGATCGATATGTGGAGGCTGAGGCTCCATTACTTATAAGAAGTGCTTCAGAGAGCGCGTTGGAAACACAAGCCCTCTCCTGGGACCTCAGCTAGATGGTTTCAGATTAATTGTTACAGGTTTGTTGGTTTGTTTTTATGGAATAAAGAAGATTTGTTTGCTTTTTTCCCCCTGGAGTTTTACCATCATCTGTTCTCATTAGGATGGTGGCGGGAGGTCAATGGAGTCCCCTGTCTGAGCGAGTCTCCTCCAGAATTCAGAAGGGAAACTCCCAGAGCTGCAGCGTTCGGGGTACCTTCCCCAGCGCGTTTCTCCGTGTTCCAGAGCAAACTGGACAACACAACCACCTCCCCGCTACCGGCTTCTTCGTTAAACACAAAAGCTTTATAATTACTACCAAGGCAGCAGAGACAAATTGCAGCTCTGCTGGTCCCCAGGCTCAGCCGTGCTGGCTCAGTGGTCTCCCAGCCGTGCTGCCTCAGTGGTCTCCCAGCCGTGCTTCTGGTGGCATTTTTTTCCCCACACAGGCACAAAGCAGAGAGAAACCTCCACAGCCGGGGTGGCTTCACCGAGGTTCATCAGTCCCCCCTACCCCGAGGTCAGGTCGAGAGCTGCCTGCCTCCCTCTGCCCACCCTCCTCGTCACCATTCTCTCTGGTTTTTGGTTTTCTTAATTATTTTGGAATCTGGAGAATAATCTGGCGTCAAATCCCGCAGAACAAATTGAACGTCAGGTTTTCAAACCGCTCTAGTAAAGCAGATGGCATCAGGAGCCTGTAAATCTCCTCCCAAGTTCAGTGTATCTGAACGCTGACAGATTATCCATTAATGGGCAGATTAATCCTGAACAGCAAAAACAGTGGGAAGGAAAATACATGCTATTGTCTCCGTAAGAGGGAAAATGAACATGCTAATACGTACAACTCACAGGAGAGGGGCAGCTCCATCCATTACGAGTACACGGAGCAACCGGCAGAGCCCAGAGCCCCGGGCACAAGGGGACGGCTTCCTCCAGCTGCCCAGTGCCTCGCTGGGACCAGTAGAAGAAAAATAACTTCATGGTGGAAGGGGCAGGGCAGTCTGTCCTGATGTTCAGATCTACTTCCCAAACAGACCAAGTCCTTGTCAGCATGTTGGATTATTTCCCTCTGCTTTCCTGCAGGGCTGGGACAGAGCCCTCCCGCGGAACCTCCCTCCCTGTTTTGCTGGTTCCCCTTTTGGTCAACTCCTCTTTCTCAGCCTCCTCAGCAGCACGTGCTGCCTCACCGGCCATCGCACAGCCCGGCGAAGGATTTTCGGTCTGCCACGTGGCACGCGGCAGCCCCTCCGTGCAGCATCCCCTTCCCAGCGTCATCCCCTCCCACACAGCATCCCCCTCCCAGCGCCGTCCCCTCCTGCACAGCATCCCCTTCCCAGCGCCATCCCCTTCTCTCCCCGCCGCTGACTTGCTTGGCAGGTGTGAAATATTAATTGCCTCACATGGGAGCTTGGCTCCCTGTCTGTCGCGTTTGACTGAAATATCATTCTCTGCCGCAAATATAATTACTGGGGGTCTGGATTTTAAAAATAGCCTCTCGCCTGGCTGTTAATTAGGAGCCATGCTTTGCTACACAACGAGATATTTTGGTTAATTATAAAAGAGAAAAGGACAAATTTGTCACGTCTTTTGTTTTCGTTCCACCGTGTCTCCCAGTGACAGCAGCGCCGAGCCGTGATGGACTGCTCAGCCGACAGCACCAGATGCTCCCTCCCGAAATGGGGAGGGGGTCAGCGCTGGCTGGGATCGCAGCGCTGGGGGTGCTCCTGCCTCCCCTCACCACGGAGAAGTTTAAACAAAGGAAAGAAAATGTCAGTCAAAACCTAGATCTCCACTCAAATCCTCCCCAGTCAGGGCAGCCCACCTTCTCGCTGAGTGCCCTCACCACCGCGCACACATCCCACTGGTGTGTTTCTTCCAGAGGAGGAAAAAGCCAGTTCACAGGTTCCAATGCAAACAGAGGGGAGTGGAGACAAGTTTGGGAACGGCAGATTGAAGTGCTAACAAACCTCCTCTTGCCCTCATGTGCTAATTAATAACGTGTTAATAAACCTCCAGAAGAATGACGATCAATAGAGCTGTGGCATCCCCAGGCTCTGCTTGAAACCTGCCAGGCAGCAGCCGCGGCCGCAGCCCGGAGGGAAGGGCCAAGAGCGGCTTTAGCAGCTGTGATGTTCCTGGTCGCAGAAAGCAGCCCCTACCCTGGGCTCATGCCGGATACGAGACACTGCTCTGGTTCACTGAATTTGTTTTATCATCAGGAGTCATGGAAATAGCCGGAGGACGGCTGGCTGTGAGGCTGCGCTGTGCCGTCAGGGCGCGAGGAGGATGCGCAGGAGACGACCAGCTAAACGGTTCCATTCGATGCCCAAGAACCTCTGCAGCCGAAAAGCCATTTTCAGCACCCTGCGGGTGGAGGAACCTCGGGCACGCTCGTCCCTGAGCCAGGCAGCAGGGAGAAAGAAACCAGAAAGAGAGAGAAGGGAAGCAAGAGAGGTGGTGAGAGCTTGGTTCTGGACCTGATGCTTGAGCTGCCGGCTACGTGCACGAGGGAACCAACTTGCTCAGCGTGGTGCCGTGGATTCCCTCTTCCTTTCACAAACACAGTTTTTAGTTCTGGGTTTATAAAAGATCAGCAGCAACACTTTGCACTAAGATGCATTAATAGTATGTTTCATAATTATTTATGTAATTATCCAGCATTTCAAAGAACCCATGATAACAGCTTAAAGTGATGTATTAAACAGGCATAATAATTATTCCAACAATATTGAATGCTGTTCTGTCAAATAATCATTTCAGGGGTATGAAGAAAGCTTTCAGAAATAGCACCATAATTCAAGTTGCTACCAGATTAATGACACTAAAATTCCATATCCTTTTCCTGAAGACAGGCAGAACTTCGATTATGGAAAAATAAATATGAACGGAGCATATATGGAAGTATCATACATCAAAACCAGTAAGAAACAACAGAAGAGGGAGAGAACTTTAAAAAGGCACTTCTTTAGCCTAGGATAATTGTGCAAGGATTACAGCGCTTCAGAACCCTCACAAAGTAATCGGGAATACAAAATGCTGTCTCTAAACCAACAGCCTAGATGGTATCTTCATGGCCCCAATTCCACCCCAAGCCAAGCCCGTATCATCCTCCCAGTCGTAGTCTTCCCCCAGTAGAGGCTACCAGGGATACCAATGGTAATAACGGGTGCCACTACAGCACGGGAAAATCCCTCTGAAGGAACAGCAGCAAATCTGTGCCTGTCTTCTCCTTCTGCTGATAGTTCAGTAACGCTTAGAGGAGTGCCCCAAATTTCATAACCTTGTGATGAAGATTAAAAAATAAAACCCAGTAAAAATTAAAAATCTTTGTGAATTATTGAAACTGTAGCTCATTATAACGGAAGAAGCGAGCGTTCATTTTCAGTAAGTGACATGGGAGCAGAAAAACGGCAGAAAAACGATGCTGATGCAGAACAATTATTTCATTGTGGTAGAGGAGCACAAAGTTTATCACTTTGATTACCACCCTGATTTTTTTTTTGTGCACCCCATTTAGAGACCCATAAATCAGGAGGGTTTCTGAAGCTCCATCGCTGCTGCTGGAGGCTGCTCCCTGCTGCGGCACAGAAAGCTGGTCTGCTGGAGAGGAACCTTGGTGCTCCATCACGCTCCTGCACCCGCAGCCCTGCGTCCTTGTGCCCTTTCCTGCCAAGAGCCCGGAACTTGTACAGCCTCTATTCCTCATTTCGCAATAGAGAGCTCTGAGACAAAACTTCTGACCTTGGATAAAAAGCAAGCTCCAGCTTTACAAGGGTCCCACCCTTGGACGTGTCCACGCTGAGGGCGTGATGCTGTTGATAATGATCAAAACCAGCTGCCCAAGGCAGAGCAGAAAGGGGAATTTGTTTTTTTCTTAATTGTATGAAAACAGACAACAAAAATCCTGCCGCTGGCACAGTCCTTCTGCCCAGTGCTCTGACGAACACCTTTTGGGAGGAACCTACCACAGTGGCCATCACCCAAGAGGCAGGAGAAGTTTCCAGAGGCAGGGGGCTGTTCCCACCCGCTGCCGCTCCTGCAGCACCGCTGCTTACGCTGGCACTGCCGAGCTCCTTTGGGGATGTTTGCGTGACACTTTGCCCATAAAACATGTCAGTGTGATGCACTGTGTAAGAGTGACATAACTTTTATCAAGGGGAAATTTAAGGCTTAAGTGCCTTTAAAATGCTGGCATCACTCTCCGTATGCGCGAGCTCTTTTGGAATATTACACCCATTATATGTAATTCTTTTTCTTCCTGGAGAAATATTAGCATGTACTTTTCTCCTCGTCAATCACTTTTTTTTGACCTTTACATCATCAGCCGTCTTTAAGAGGGTCACATTTATCCTGAAGTCTGCGCCTTCCAGAGCCTCCGCCAGCACCACCACAAAGCCAGACCGGCAGTAGGATCCCCGTACCCTCACACAGCGTGTTCCCTTCGGGGATTCGAGCTGGCGCACTCAGGAGGGAGGCTCCGGTCGCTCCCTAGAGAGCACCAGCCATCGCCAGGGTGGAGATGAGCTGAACCATCCCTGTGCGCGGCGCGGCCCATGGAGAGCCGCTCACTGAAATACGCTTCATCCCACCAGTTCACCCAGTCTCGCTCCTGCTGCAGCAGCGGTCGGTCTTCTCAGAGTGGTGGCGATAGCCCTGAGCTCCGGAGGGGCTCCCACCCGGTCGACCCTCACCGCACCCCAGTATTCATGCCAGCGGCTGCCCCTTGCGGGCTGCCTGCCCAGCTCCCCATCCTGCAGGGTGCAGCACATTGAGGAGACCGAAGGGACCGAGCCAAAATCTCGAGAGGATTTTGGGGAAAGGACCACGCCACAGGCCCTCAAGCCGTGCACTGAGTTTGGAAGTTCTCACTTCTTTTTGCTGTTTCAAACGAGGCAGCAACCTTAAAGCTCAGCACGACGCAGCGCTGTGTGGCAGCCCCCAGCCCGGCATTACAAGCGGGACGAGTTTGCAGGTGCTTTGGAAGCCAGCCCATTCACAGCCCACTGCCTCGACATACAGACGGGGGTTTTTTTGGTTGTTCACCCTTTGCCCGGCTGCATCGCAACAGATGAGCACGTGCGAACACAAGCGTCACCAGGGACAGGAGAGCTGACATCATTAGCCAGGTCAGAGCCCTTGTCCTTGAGCCTCCACCGGAGAGAAGGGACCCCACTTCTCTGTCCCTGTGCGCGGGGTCAGGAGCACCGTCAAGGCACGAACAGTGAAAAGCTGAACCCGAGGAGATACAGGAAAGTGCTTTAAAATAAAGATCCGACTTTACTCCCCGCCTAGTGCTAATCCTGCGCAATCTGCTGATGCCTTCTGTCCCCCTGATCCCCCCGAAGCCTGGCCAGCACTTCACTTCTAGCCCACCGCAGAAGAGAGCTGCAGCACGGTAGGCGCTGCTCGGGGAGCTGTGCATCCGGGGGAAAAAAACCTGGAGCAGCCACTAGATGGCAGACGGACCGCCGGGAGCTGCAGCATCCTCGCCGGGAGCTGAAGAATCCCCACACCGGGAGCTGGAGCATGCCCCCGGGACCTGGAGCATCCCCTCACCGGGAGCTGGAGCATCCCCTCACCGGGAGCTGGAGCATCCCCTCACCAGGAGCTGGAGCATCCCCTCACCGGGAGCTGGAGCATCCCCCCGGGAGCTGGAGCATCCCCTCACCGGGAGCTGGAGCATCCCCCCGGGAGCTGGAGCATCCCCTCCCCGGGAGCTGGAGCATCCCCTCCCCGGGAGCTGGAGCATCCCCTCACCGGGAGCTGGAGCATCCCCCCGGGAGCTGGAGCATCCCCTCCCCGGGAGCTGGAGCATCCCCTCACCGGGAGCTGGAGCATCCCCTCACCGGGAGCTGGAGCATCCCCCAGGCAGTCTCGCACCTCTCCTGCTCTTCCTTGCTCCCACTTTCCCCCCACCCTTTTTCTGCGGTCTGGGGCCACCCCCAAACCGATGGGGCTGCAGGGGGTGGCGGTGCTGGGCTCTGGGGATGCGGGACCAGGAGCAAGCGAGCTCCACTATCATCCATTGCTGCATAAATTAGCCCCGTAATTACACCATACGCACAAATCGTACCGTATTAATCACTATGGAACGGTAATGACGCTGCCCCCTGCCCCGGCCTCGGGGAACCCCCTGCCGAAACCCCGGTGGCTTCGCTGCTGGATTAACGGGAACTGTTCCTCCGCTTGTGGGGTGCTGCGGGGCTGGCGGGGTGTCAAGGCAGCGGTCCTGCCCCCAAGGCAGGGTTCTGCTAGCTGAGACACCCTCTTGCCCTGTCATCCCCCTGAACGGGGCTGTTGGCGAGAGCCGGTGGGTTTGATAAGGCTCTTCCATGGTTTTGGTGGCTGTTGCTGTGGATTTGGGGCTGTAACTGTGAGAACAGATGCTGGAGAAGAGACGTTTCAGTCCTGGACCTCTTGTCCTGCTCATTATTGCCTCTGTGAGCTGCTGCTTGCAGCCCAGAGCTGCTGTTCAACGAGCCTCACTCAGCAGCAAGAATCAATTAATACTCGAGCACCTTGGCTCAGGCTTGGCAAACGCAAAGCCACCGAGTTAAAGCAAAGGTAAGTGGAGAGCAAACCCTCACGTAACCCTCCACCACGGGGCAGCCCCCACAAACCTGGGCGCTGCCATTAGGAGATACGTGTGTTACCCGTGTTGCAGGCTCGGCGCTGTTCTCCCCCCAGCATCCCACACCCCGTCCCAGCCATCAGCAATATTTTGGATGGTTTATTCGTGAAAAGTGCGCTGAGAAGGAAATTAAAATTTTGGTGTGTAACTGGGAACCTGTGCAAATGCGCTCAGGAGCTCTGAGGAAGGAGCAGCTGCGATTTGCCAAGCCAACCAGAAAATTAAGAAGGCTGTTTTACAGCCAGGCAGAGGGCACATGCGTGTGCCCACACGTGTGCAGGGGTGGTCCCAGCCTTTCATCCGAGATTCCCAAAATGCAACCGCAGCTCCCGGCACCCGCGGTAAGGTGTGGGACGTAGCCCCCTTACGTTTTTCAGAGGGAGGGAGCAGGCAGGCTGCTCGCATGGCAAAGCTGCGAGGGAACCACGGGGAGAATGCTGCTCCCCACTGCAGCAGTGAGGACATCTACTGCTTTGCGGCACCGGGAGGCTGTGGCATCTCCAGCTTCTGTGTCTGTGGTCCTGGTCCCGGGCTCCTTGCTTTAGCCAGCAGCTGGCCATCAGTGGCTCTTCGAAGGTGGCAGGGAGGGAGGAGGGCTCTGCAGCCCCCGAGCAACACCCCGTCCCTCCCGAGGGGCTGGTGCTGCTGGGGACCAGCACGAGGGGATGGAGCGGGGTGCCTGGTCATCGCCCACAAATCCCCGCAGCTCTTGGTGAGGGCTGAGCAAAGCAAAGCAACCGCGGCAAAGGGCAATTGTCCGATGACAGCGATCATTGCTGCTTTTGCTGTAAATGAGTACAAAGCAGAAAAAGCATGTTCTGAATTTCATGCTACTAGGAGAACCTCCTGCTCCCTTCCCAGCCTGCTCGGACAGAGATGGTGCCAGACAAGCTTGCAGCACCCAGGAAGGACCCATGCACAGCCCCACGTGAACCCCCTTACGGAGCTCCAAAATCAGCCTTGAGGGAGGTCGGGACGAGCAGGAGCTCTTTCTAAACCCCCAACGCTGTTCCTGTGCTCAGGCCACAGACAGGCTGATTTCCAGGAGCAATAAGGGCGAAATGGCAGACATAAAACTCCAGTAATCAAACGTGAAAAGAACAGCCCAATTCATTAATACCCAGCCAAACTGATAGAGACATTCTTAATTATCCAATATTACCGCGGCGTTAATTTTACCTGAGCCGTTGAAGCCTGGCCATCCTCCTTCCCTTTTCTTAGACATTTTGCCATAGGCAGCATTGAACATTTGTAATTAGATTTCTTCGCTGGAGTTAATTATGAAGCGATAATAAAGCCTGAGCAGTTTCCATTTTCCTAAGTATGATTCTGAACTAAACCCAAATCCTTTGTTTTGGCACCAACAGTTGTAATTTAACACGAACCCTGGGGTATACTCTTGAGACAAATAGATGTAGACCCACTCGTGTTGTATTGTGCTCTACATCTATTCTATACTGTGTTATAATACTTTCACATTCTTTTAGATGCACTTGTCTGCACTAACGTACCTACACACCGGAGCCGACCCGGATTTCTCTTTCGGAAGATCTCTAAATTAATTAGCTAGTTTTCACCCCATGACGTCAGACCAGTACCCCCCAGTAGCGACATCAGTACTTTGTGGTTCCAGATTTACCCAGCACGGCGGGCGTGGTGAGGGGTGCTGAGGGTCCCCCGAAACACTCCCGGGTCAGGGAGGAGGGCTGTCACCATGGCTACGGGCGATGGGCTCTGTTTAAGCAGCGAAGTGTCCACGCCGCACTAAGCTCCATTTCCATGACAGATGAGTTGGCCACTTCACGGAACAAGCCCACACCTGCCTCTTGGAGTGAAGAGCAAGACAGTTTTGTGGTTATTATTGCCAGTTTACGGTAACTGCCTGGTTCCGTACAATTAGATGTCACCCTCTGGCTAAGCATGCACAGAAGGGAAAAGATGCTGGAATATAAACAGGTCAAAATGAATGCTACGATTGTATTTGGTAATTGAAAGTGTCACCTCCATTAGCTCGCCCTGATTACCGGGCTTGAAAAGCCAGCACGAGGATGTCCAAAATCCTTCCTGCTATTTACAGAGCGCCGGGGCAGCCCCACGTGTTCCGAAGGCGAAATCAAAGCTGGTCTGGGGGATGCAGAGGGTGAGCACGGACAGAGCACGGTGGGGGGGATGGAGGGAAATTCAAAGCTGTTTTGCTGCAGTTTCAGAGAGAAAAAGTGGGCAGAGCTGAGGGACCCAGCTCCCTGCATTCGGAGAGACCTTTGCTGGGACCCACAATCTTGCCCGAGCGAGGTCCAAAGCTGGTGGATAAGCGGTGCCTCCCGAAGCGCGTGTGTGGCTCTTCACTCTTCCACCCTGGGCATGGGGAGCGATAGGGGGATCTAAGCCATCTGCACTTTGTATAACCTTTATTAGGCATCACTTGACCTCGTCAGTGCCGGTAACGCCCTGTGAAGCACATGACAGTTAAAATGCAATTTTGAGTTGAGGATCCTTGTTACATTAAATATATTAACAAGGTGCAGATAAATAGAAATGACCCCATGGTCAGTGCTGATGAATCGTGTTGAAATGTCCTTTGTCTTTGCTGAGCTGAAGGAGTCAATACCCTCTCAAAGGTCACGCACGGAGTGGAAAAGCTTCCTGCCAGCAGCCGTCCTGCCGCCCACCTCCAGCGTCTCTACTACAACGCAACGGCCACGAGCGGGTCAGCCCAGCGATCAGTGTCCCCGGAGGTCCCTGTAAAATACCGCCCCCCTCTCCTCCAGCCCTCAGGAAAGCTCTGGGAACCTCAGTGCCGTTTGTATTGTACTCTTGGTATAAATTTAGACTAGCCTAAGGCACAAGTGAAAACCAACCGCCTCCTCTTCTATCCCCTAACTTCACACGTCGTGCGAAGATCCACCGGTATGGGGCTGCCGCAGCCCGCTCAGCACTGGGACGGTTACAGGGCTGCTGGCGCCGGAGCTGAGAGCCCAGGGGATCGATCTGCTGAGGCTAAAACCAACCGGTTTGAAGGGGGAGATGGCAGGATGTGGCCCAACTGCCTTCCTAAGGGTCATGTCAAGATTTGCTCTCAATTTGCGGGCAGTAAGATGAAATGACCTGCCTGAGGAGCAGGCTGCTGCCCTGACACGATGTATTTGCATTAGCTTCAAACAGGAGCAGCTCCCGTCACCCCATTAGCGCCACACTGAACCAAACGGACTCCGTGTCAAACGTCTCTAGGAAAACCACATCTTGGGGCGGTGCCGCACTCCCTGCTGTGATCCGTGCTGTGCCGTGCCTTCCCCTTCTGGGTTAGATTTATCCTTTTGAGTACCTAATTTAGAAAGAAAAAAACCTCAGAGCCTCTGGAACAAGCAGTCAGACCTCTTGTTCCGGAGCCCCATGTTTCTTTTTTAATGCTTCCTTAAGGGTCTCCATTTTTCTGTCACTTATCATCATCCAGAGTAATTTGGGGCTGTTAGAGAAAGTTCATTGCTGTAATTGCGACCATATTGGTCATTAAAGTTGACAGACAGCTGCTGAGGAAGTCGCGCGGATCCCCGCTACTCAGCAGATGCCTCTCAGCCTTCGCAAAGACGTTAGCTTGAACTTCCGAAATGGAAGCAAAGGCATTTTACCTCCAGCACCGGTAACGTCAAGGAGGGGAAGGGAAACATGAGGAACTCATCCAGGCCTTTTCTTTGTAAACGCCGTTTGCCGGCTCCTTCCCCGCCCAGGGCTCCCCGCGGCCACCCGCGAGGACGGAGCCAGCTCAGCGGCGGCAGGGCAGTGCCGCGCAGCCCCGCGGAGTCTCCTGCACCTACCGCACTTCGCTTCTCATCTGCCACTGGAAAAACCTTGCCGTGCTGCAAAGGCACGCGTTGCTTGTCAAAGGCTGGAGGCCAGGGGCAACGCCGGCCTCGCTACACGGGGGCTGTTTCCAGACTTGCACTTACCCGTTCACTGCTGGTGGCATTCAGTAAGCTGTTATTTCTCACCCATACGCCCATCCTAAAACAGCCACACACCACGTGTTAGAAAACAAGGACCCGCTCAGCAGGGCTTTTTTAACCAGTAAACTTTATTTATATATAACAACAGTACAAAGTGAGTCCTTGGCTTGCAAAATAGGAGTGTTTCATATTTACAATAGGTACACAATAATATATTAGAATAATAACAAAACCCCCTTTTTCCTCGGAACATTTTTAAATACTTAAACTTTCTTACATTTTTTCCACAACACTTGTAAAAACAACAAAAAACAGACAATCATCTTAAAAAAAAAAAAAATGATACAGAACTCCAGTGTGTCAAGTATAACGGGGAGGGGAGGAGCCAGAGAACAAGACGGTGGAATGGGTACAGAGACAAAGCAATGCGCTATTCCTGCCAATACACCCCCCCCCTAAGACTGGCGTGTGTTTATGGTAAGGAGGGGGGCAGAAGAGACCCGAGTCTGTTCCTCGGCTGATACCTCTACATTCTCTGACGCTTCCGGGGACTCCAGAAGTTTTAGTACCTGTACATTCCCTTCCCTTCGCTGCTTCCCACCGCTGCTCCTAACGAGGTGCCACGGACACAGAAACGCTCATCAGTAAGAGAAGGACAATTCACTGCAGCACCTTCTGGAGCCACGAAATAACGTGGCAACGTCAGCTCCTTTCCTTCCCGACGGCTCCTCTTGCAGGAGCACCCTTGGGCTGCCCAGTCCGTGCGATGGGAACAGCCGATGGAGAAGCTGCTGCACACACTTCCAAGCTTATTCGAAACAGAGGTATTAAAAATCTCAAAGGAAAGGCCATTCAGGAGATCTCGTGTTTGATTTGGCAGCCTCAGGAGCCCCGGAGAGTCTGGGACATTGTCCGTGCCACTGGATGGACCCTGCAGGTCTTTTCAGCATGTTCTCACGCCCTGCAGGAACATCTGGTTTTTTCAGTATTATATTCCACTTTTACACAGAAAGGAGAGGAATGGGGTAACACGGGGGCAAATGGGGATCTGAAAGTACAAGGACACAGACACCGCCGGGCTCGCAGCGCGGCCAAACACCTCCGGCTGCCTTTGAGCTGCTCCCGCTGCAACCGCAGCAGCAGCAGCGTCAGCGCAGATGCCCCGGCGAGACGAGGAGCTGCCTTGCCAGCAAGAGAACAGTCGGTCTTTGCTGTCCCGTGCTGCCCTGCTGCCTTCGCCTCCCCGCTCCGGCCACAACCCCAGCACCCAGCGAAGCACCCTGGGCTGCAGAGTGCAGGCGGGAGACCCAGAATTTTCCACCTGGAGCCAGGAAGGCAACAGGTACCTCCCGTGGCCGGGACCCCGGCCTCTGTGCCGCGCCGTGCCCAGACCAGGACCACCGCCCGAGGCTGGGGTGTGAGAGGGGCTTCGCACAAAGCCTTCCCGGCACCGCAAATCGGTCCGAAGGCTCCCGTCCTCTTCCCCTTAAACTGACCTGACCGACCCACGTTTGACTTGCACATCCAGCTTTGCTCAGCTCAGCGGGTCCTGAACGGCACCTTCTTCGCCGCGCACGCAGGCAGGTCTTACTCCGACTATCTCCCCACCGAACGTCTAATTAAAAACCAAACATCCTGTTCACGTGGGAGCTGGGTGGCCTCACAGCTGTCACCAGGGCTTTGCCTTCGGCCTCCGAGCCGCTGGCTGGGGCGATGCGGCGTGTTCACCGACGACAGGTTCACTGAGCAGACGGGACTGCTCTCCTAGCTCTACCTAGTACGCAACTATATACAACGTCGCAGCTCCCTGCGTTATTGGCTTGTGGTTCATGGTACAAATGCGATTCTGAAATCAGATGGCTGAAGCGTTGTGGCATTTTAATGCATCTTTGATGTCACTTATTTATCTCGCTCTGAACGTTTTCTCTTCTCTCCAGGGTACAGTCACTCGGGAGCTTTCCCTGATGTCCCAGCTTATTCAAGTCAGTCTATTTTAGTTTCATTTAGTTTGTTGAGCCGCGTCCCCATGACAGGTGAGTTCTGTCAGCGCTGCAAACTGGATGGAGAAGAGCCAGTGATAGGCGAGAATGTGGCTGGGCTGCTGCCAGGGACCCAGCTTGAGGCACAGCCTTGGACAGGAGCATCACCGGGACCGTGCCAGGAGCCGCTCGGCCCTTTGCCAACCTGCTGCCCTGGGGACAGAGCAAGGGCAGTGGGTAGGTTGGTGCTGCTCATCCTCGCTGGCTGCTTGGGACTTCTGGAAATCAGACCTTGTTTGCAGGTCGTGCCCACCGGAGGAGGGAAGCACTCCGACTTAAACAACTCGCACCAAGGTGCTCGGAGTCAGCAACCCCAGAGCTTTAAGCCCTCTTGCTTTTGTCCTCCACATGCTCACCCAAATTGTTTCCTACATCATGACATTTTTGGTGAAGTCCAGCTGAAGGTAGGAGAGAGAACTTACGTGGGGACGGGCCATTAGGATTTTAAGACAGTGTGTTGAAGGCACTGCTGTGATGAAGGTCTCTGTTGCCACCGTGTCGAGCGGCTGCGCTCGCCATCCCCACCGTGTCACAGCATCGAGACCCTGTGGGAAGGCACTGCTGTCCGGCACGGCCACGTCCAGTCTCCTTCAGGGATAAACCTCCGGGACACGTGTGCTGCCTGGGATGCTGCTCACCAGCAGCGCGGCCGTGGCAGCGGTTTTGTTGCTCAGCGCTGGCTCCCGTGGTGGGTCTTCACACAGCTGCAGACTGGTCCATGCTGGATCCCAGCACTTTGGCCGTGCCGATCTCTCCTGCCTCCCTTTAAACATAAATTTGTCCTTTATGGCAAAGCATGGACCACTTGACGTCCACATCCTCTGTACTTTGGTGGGCTGCAGCATTGTGGTGCTCCACAGCGGGGCTCACGCGGAGACAAGCTTGCCTATAGGTCAGACTCTTGTATATGGGTTTTTAAAAAAGGCTTTCAAGGTGGAGAAGCATTTGATTAGCACCTTGCTCCCCCTTGGAGTGGGTGCTTTGATAGCTCATGAGCAGAAGATTAAATGGAATTATTTAAGCAGTGACACCAGGCAGAGAGATTCCGGAAGATGACGTCTCCCACTTTGATGTCAAAATACCTGAAACGAAGTGAACTGGAGAAATCAAAACTCCAACCGGCCTTGCAGGAGGAAGGGGGCAATGAGAGGGATGTGGAAGTGTTTCATCTAAGGCAAAGTCACTGCCCCCTCCTGACTAAACCTCGCGTCCAGTTTGCTGCAAGTGCAAAGAAAATGGCATTTTGAGATCTGAGGCTTCCTCTTCCCAAAGGAGTAACGGAAAAGTTGGATGCAAACAGGGCAATAGATTACAAGTGCTTTGCCCCAAGGGGATATGCTGCTTCATTCCATATAATTGCCTGTAAAATCCATAATTCATGGCGACCACCACGAGGAGACACTTGGCAGGTTATTTATCGGCCACCCCTTCCAGTCGGCACTGTGCCACTCCCTACACCATCCTCCTACCGCCTCTGCAGATGATGGAAGATGAGGTATTTCTGCTGCTTCCCTCAGAGTTCGGTCAAAAGTGTAATAACTTATTGGTTTCCAAAGTGCTCCTCCTGCTTTCCCTGTCCTCTGCTCAACTCCCTTCCGCAGCACAGAAAATAAACGCAGTTGTTGCTGCAGCACCCACCCTCGGCACTGCCCGACAAACCCAGGCGATGCCGGGGACCTCCAACTCTGCTGAGAAAACACCGCGCAAGGGGGAATGATGAACTCCGCTTGTGGGGTGCTCCTGGCCAGAAGGTCGAGAGGAGGGAGAGGGAAGCAGCCCTCAAAGCGGCTGTACAGCAGCCTCTCGAATAGATGTGATGAGAAGAGGACCACGAGGGCTGACAGAGTCACCAGCACCCAGACGACGAGAAGCCTGGCCTTTGCTTCGGGCAGTTCCCGCGTCCTGAGAGTCCCGCAGAGATCCCTATTCAGACTAACATTCAGAAGTGGTCAGAAACCTCTGGAGCGTGGTTTTGGGTTTCAGAGTACTGTAAGAATTTGGTGAACGATCCGAACGTAAATACCCAAAACAACGACCACAACTAGAACAGAGACCTGGAAACCCCTCACAGAGCTGCCTGCTGCACCACCGAGAACAGCAGTAACAGAAACCAGCAAAAAACAAGTCGTGGAGGGTTTCAAAGCCTGGCATTACGCAACCTCCAGTAACACCAACAGCACAGAGCAGGGCAGGCTGGCGGCTGCTGCAGTGACAGCTCCTTCACCACCTCCGTGGCGCTGGGATCCGGGATGCCAGCCTTTAACAGGACAACCCGGACAGTTGCACATCCTCCTTCTTTCAAATCAGATTCACTGAGCAGAAGGATCCCTGGCAAAGGAACTCTCCCGGTAACGGCAGTACGAACCCCCAGCCTCCCTGTCTGTGCCAGCTCGCTGTGTCTCAGCAAATCCAAGCCCTCCAGTTACAAAGCTCCGGCTGCTGTAAATGTCAAGAACTTATTGCACAAGGTTGATCATTAGTGTTTTCTTCCAGGGTATTAACAGGGCCCAGAGAAACTCGCAGAAGCGGATTACCAACAGAAAGAGGACTCGGCATGGCTTTTACTGAGCGGTAATTAAACCAACAAGTTTCCTGAGTATTCCTCTACGCGCTTCTCCCCTCCCCTGTGCTGGCTCCCATCAGGACTGGGTCTTGAGACCAACACCAGCAGCTCTCGCAGCGCAGGGGGAGCCCGCGGTGACCCTCCTGGGCTCCTCTGGGCAGGAACGGTGGAGGAGGGGGATGGATGTGAGAATGGGTTTTTCTTCGACACACACCAAGGTCCCAGTCCAGCACGGCACCGCCCGGGCAGGGCTGAGCTGCCGCCGGGAGCTATTCTGCTGCCACTGCCACGCTCACGCAGTCAATACTCGCATTTCCATCAGCCCTAATCAGCCTGTCCTCCCCCTCGCAGCCTGCACAAATACCAATATTTATTACAGAGAGAAATATTTACAGCGTTCCTTCCCCTCCTGGCACTCTACAAAGGGACACACATAAGCTTTGGTGTTTCTGAAAGGAAGAACACTCACAAACATTTGCCTGTCACTGGCCACAAGAACACACACCAGCGGGGCCAGCGAGGAACTGAGGATAACAACGAGACACCGAGACAGAGACAGGAGGGCGGCGGTAGCCGGGGGCTGGCCCCAGGAGTGCTGGTTAAGGTTCCCCCTTGCCTAGAGCCAAGATTGCTTCCCCCTCCCCAGCGAAAATCCAAGCCCTGCGCCTGCCCCCCGGGCGACACCGTGGCTGCTGGCAGGGACACTCGGAGGGAGCCTGTGCTGGGAGACTCTGCGAGTCCAACAGAAAAGCAATAAATAGCTCACCTCGCTGCGGCGAGTCTTTTCAAGTATCGCTCACTGTAAACATCGCGGGGGGGTTGGTTTTTACCGCAAGAAATCAGAGGCCGCCCGAAACCACCACCAAAACGCAGCCAAGGAGGCTTCAGCCCAGCTCTGCCCGACGGGGAGAGGGCGGCCGGGCGCTGCCACCCCCACTGTACCCGCGGAAACCAGCAACGGCCACGGCTGGGCATGACCGCGGCCGCGGCACCGCCCAGGGAGCTGCCGGATCACCGCGGCGCAACGGGGTGCAAAAGGGGAAAGCGTTTAAAATCAGATCTTCCCTCGTTCAACAGTAAATGGGATTTAAAAAAAATAGATATATATTGACACTATATAAATACATAGATAAAGCTGGATTTCAAGACAGGTTGGATGATCTGATGGTTTTGCAATTCAGGTAAAGTTCCTTCTAGTGCCTATAAGTTACTCAGCCACTGAACTATTTTCTGGCTAAACTGCTATTTCACTTGTGTAGAAAGGTGTGGTGCAAACTTGTGCTCTTATTTTTTTGTAAGATCTCAAAGAGAAAAGAATTTCGGTTTTCCAGACACTCCAGCTGGCAGAGTCCCTTCGCAGGATGCCTGAGCCGCGTCCTCGGCAGCCTCTCAAGGACAGGATTCAGAGCTGGACCTTGCTGCTAGGATTATCTCTCTGGCCTCTGTGGCTTTTGCTCTATTTTTTTTTTTTCATTTTCTTTTTTTTTTTTAAAAAAAACCTTTAAATAAAGTTTTATTTTCTAATATACATCAAACAATTTTCATGCAAAGCAGCAGTCATGGAGACATCCAGACTTTCCAGGTTCCTTCTTCCCATGTATGCTCGAAGAAATGATCCACGGTGATTGGACTCTGATTGAGGTGCTTTGACTTTTTCTCTTCCTGCCTTTTCAAACCGGATCGTACATGATTTTGAACACAGTCAGTCCCTGGGCCAGTCTCCGCTTCCTCCAGAAGAGCCTTGGTATTTGTGTGTCCAGCGCCTTTCCTGCTTGTTCTCCCTTTAATTCCCGAGAGTCCGTGCAATCCTCTGCCCTTTGCCGTCCGTGAGCACCGCAGCCGTCCTTCAGCTCTCGATGGACATGGCACCAATCAGCTGCTCTACTTTGTACGCCAGGCGCTGCCTACGTGCCTGTTCATCCTGCTCCAGAGCCCCGATGAGCTGGTACGCAAAAAATCAACAGGGAGAAAAGAAAAGAGAAAGAAGTCAGCGTGCGAGAGGGGGTGGTGGAGGCGGGCGGGCAGCAAGATGTGAGCAGCTCGAAATGTGGATGCGTGGAACTTCAACAACAAACGGCAACGCGGGCGGCCAGCGCTGCGCCCTGCCGCAGCCGGGCTCCTGGATTTGTTGGACCGCTCGGTGCACGTTACCCGCCCAACACGACCGTTCCCACTCTGGTACCTTGGGCGCCACATTTCTTGTCTCATTTAGCATGAACGTTATGCGATTTTTAAGCCCTAATCAGAAAATAGCTGTAGCATTGTATCACAAACGCATACATGCAATTAAATGACAAAACCCATCCTTTAAACGGACGTAATTGCAAAATAGGTTCTTCTTACGCTGAAATGAAGGGGTGGAACAGATGGCGAGAACTTGGTTTCAAGTGATGCATTCATTAAAGGGGCTCACGCTGCCAGGGACTCTTTGCAAACAGAAGCCTGCGTCACCGCGACACGGGGTTTGTACCACGCCGTGCCCAAAAGGCAGGGCTGTTTCTGGGGAGCTCCGCTGGGTCATGATGGTTTTCCCCTGCATTTAGGAGCGGGCTGCACTGGGCGCATGCCAAGGCTGAGGAATCCAGTTGCTCCCACAGTACTTTAGCTCTCAGTCCTCCCGGGAAGTACACTGCAGCCATGGCCAGGACCCGCACCTCTTTGTGCATGACCCGAACCGAGCGGGACAGAGCGGTGCAAGCTACGGCCACGCTGCCTTGAGGACGGGGGAGGAGGAAGGAGCTCTGCAGGGTGGCAGCAAGGGGGATCGCTGCAGGGCCCATGGCCACACAGAAGCGTGGCTCCTCGCCCCCACCGCACACGGCATCGCCTCTCGCCCGCCCCACGGCACACCCACCTCCTCGCTGTACTTGCTGACGTAGGAGTAGATCTCGTTGAGCGCGCTCAGCATGTTGAACTCGACGGAGTGCAGGCGCGACTGCTCGGCGAGGTAGGCGTTCATGTCCTGGTCACTGATGGCAGGGAGCTTGGCAATGTCTGCGTAATACCTGCGGGGAGGAAAGGCCGAGGGAGGCCGTGAGGAACACGGAGGCTCAAAATGTCCCTCTCCTCCTTGGCGTTTAAACTAATCTCTGCAGGGAAAAGGACGTCATTTCGCTTTGTGCTTCCATCCAGCAAAACAGTCTCCTGGTCTGAAAATAAGAGCAGTGATGCTCAGCAGGACTGAGCTGGCCACCAGCTCGCTGCAAGAGCCACCCTGCTGCACCACCAGCCACCGAGAGCACAGCTGCCCGTCGCAGGACGTCAGGCGGGACCGGGGCACTCACCTCTCCACCCAGCTCTTGTAGCTGGGGATGTCCTTGGCGTAGAGCAGCTTGTTGGAGGGGGAGTCCTTGCCCAGGCGGTGCTCCGAGGTGGAGCAGGAATCCATGAAGGTCTGAGCCACAACGGAGAGGCAGGCGTCCGTGATGCTGCCTTTGTGGATATCAAACACAAACTGGGGGTTTTTGATTACGTTCACCCAGAATCGGAGAGGGAGGCTGTAGGGAAATCAAGAAACACAATGAAACGTTAAGACAAAGGCTAGGAGAGGACATTTGCTGCCACTTGTGTTCCTAAGCAGAACACAGATGGTGGGAAGCAGCAATAATCCGAGTAGGAGCAGGTCCAGCAAACGCCAGTTAGCCCAGTGCTGCCTGGATTGCCTGTGATGGGTCCCACTATACCAGGGTTGGACGCTGCTGTCCTGCGCACCGCAGGAGCTGCTCTGGGCTCTGATCCTGCACAGGAAGGTGGAGGAGGTGGGAGGCAGGTGGGCAGGTGCCGAGGGCAGGCTCTCTGTGCCAGGGCAGAGCCCAGCAGCGTTTGGCGGTACCAGGTGAGCGGCTCCGTGAGGAGCCCATTAAACTGAGATTGTTAGAGCGGGATTCTGTGGCGCAGGGCTGAGCCCGGGGCAGTGGTGCTGTGCCCCCGCGCTAATCAGCCACTGCCTGGCCATCATCTGCGAGCGGTGCAGCAGGCATCAGAGGCTTTGTCCCCAAATCCCGAGGCCTTTGCAATCAAAGGGGAATTATTATTCCTTTTTTCTTTGGCTGTAGAGCAGGATCAAAAAAACAGCTGCTGCTTTCCATTACCTTTCAAGTCGGGCTCTCTCTATCTACCCAGCTCGTTGCACTGAAGGCTTCAGCCTTAACTCTTGCTGCACTGCAGACAAGCAGCTCAGCCGTGCCCCTGGCAGTGCCAGCCCCTCTAACCCCCCCAGCTCCCGCTGGCTTTGACCCGCTCCAGTGGAATAGCCTTCTCCCATCTCCCTGCCTAAACTCCCTCTCTGGGAATGCTGCAGCTGACCAAAGTGCTCAGCAGAGCTGTTAGTTCAGAGGCCAAACTTTCGCCCTTCCCCGGAGCCCCCCGTGCCCCGGCACAGAAGGAAGGACCAGGGCTCGTGTGGTCTGATGGCTCTGGCAGAGCACACTCTGCTGGTGGGCGCTTTCTTCTTTATTGCTTTAGGAAGTCTCATCTTTTTCTGTCATTCGGGAGTTTTTATCCTAATAACTCCTTCTGAGGCTTTCAAGAAATTGTTTTTAGCTTCCTGCAGCCTTAGCAGGGAACCCTGCTCTTGCAGCCGTGACGATTAGAGACCTTTTAAACCACGAGGGACTTGGGGGAGAAATACAAAGTCTTCAGGGAGCCACCATTTGTTGTGCTTTTTCGTCTTCCTTGCAGAGGTAAATTTCTGACCCGCGGAGCTTTTAATCCTAAAATAACAGCAGAGGCAGAGACGTGGGAGCCCCCATTGTTCGGAGAAGGCTGAACCTGGCTGCAGTCCATGTCGGCGGCATGCGGGGCTGACTCTGTCCCCTCTCGCCACCTCCTCCCGCTGCCCAAATGCTTCAGCTGCGGCACGGGGCACCGGGACAGCAGCGGTGCTCCTTGAAAACCATTAGCACCGCTTCATGGTGCATCTTGTGCTTTGGCGCTACAGGACTTGGCAGTTCCCAGCCTCCCCAAAGCTCTTCCCCATCTCTGTTTTTTCCCCAGGACACCAATAAGTGCTTAATGCTCAGGTCTGTCCCCCTTTTCCACCCTCCTCCTCCTCCTCCTCCATCCTTACCAATTGCTCTTCCACGTGTGCCTCACGTCTGTGTCGTGGATGCCGTGTTTATCCGCCTGCTCATCCAGGAAGTCGAACATGTACTTGATGGCGAGCGGGAGCGCGCTGCCGCGGTGCACGGTGCTGAACAGCGTCTCAAACAAGTCGTCCACGAATTTCTGCAGCGTACCCTAATGGGAGCAGCAACCGAGAAGGTGAAGGGAGGGATGGGCGCTCGCTCGGCTAAGCGGCGGTGGCAGGAGGGGAGGCCAGATGGTGCTGCCAGCCCTGCACAGCCCCGCAGAGCCGCCACGGACCCCACGGGGAAAAAAGCGTGGTGGGGGTCTTTTATGAACGGTGCCTGCGCTGCCCGAGGACCCCGGGGGAATGCTCCAGCCTGCAGCTACTCACGGCTGCACTTACTCTTTATTTCCAAACTGAAACGATTTCTTCTGCTTTCTTTCAAAAGCCAATCTGTGTTATCTACAGCGCTGAACGCAGGGTGAAAGGCAGGAAACCTCTCTGACCAAGGAAACTGGTGAAAGACTTACAGGCACTGCTGCGCCTCTCCAGCTCTTTGTGTTTTAATACTGTGCAGAGAATCAAGTATCGCAGCAATCACCTTCAGCGTGAGGAAATCCCTCCTGTTGCTGAGCATCACTGGGGACCGCGCCCGACCCCCGGCAAGTGTGTCTAGAGGGACCCCTAGGCATCTCCCAAGCGATTTTAGCACGTGGCAGTTACCTTTGTAGCTAATAGCCTGGTCAGGTAGATCTCAGACACCATCTTACTGCCCCGGTCTCCTTCCTTCTGGTCTCCGTGGTCATGGTTCTTGACCAAGTGCCAGACCTTGACGCCGCTCTCCAGGTCGGGGGTGATCATGGGGGCCCGGGAGCGCAGGCTGTCGGGGCTGCCAGTGTAGCGGAAGGTGGAGTCTGATGGGAAGAGAAGCCGGACACGCTCACAGCAAACCCTTTTTCCTCTCCTTGTCCTTCCTCAGCGATGCCACTGTGCTCGCTAATGCCAAAATGAACTGCACTGGCTTGTTTATGGGGTAATGCAGTGCAAAACCACCCGGGCACCAACAAAATTCGGCGTTTGCCAAAAACAGGTGTTAGTCTTCACTGACTGGAGTCCCGCAGACTCCAGCCTTTCTGTTTTCACACTCAGACATGGGACTTTTCTGCTCCGTTCACACCCTTTACTCACGTGAGCTCGATAACCCAGGTTGGTACAAGGCTCCTCCACGTGTTACAGCTCACGCACATCAACGCTGGGCACCCTCTCTTGCAGGACAAGGTTCCTGGTATCGGTATTTTGTAAAGAACAAGCCACTGCCCAGCACAATCAGCACAAAGGGCAGAAGAAGCTGCCGTTCTTCTTCTTGAGGCTTTCCTTAGAGCACAGAAGGCTCAAGCTGAGCACTGGCTGGGGAGCCGGAGGCCAGCCCTACATCCTGCCATGCTGCCCGTGGGGCTGAGGGCTGTGGCCGCCCTGCTGTCCCCTTCCCCAGCAGGGAAAGGGGAGCTCAAAGGGGAGCAGACAAAGGTTTTCCCCTTAATTGCTCAAAACCCCCAGAGGGACGTGAGATGCATCTAAGCTCCCAAACAATGTGCTTCCCTGGATCCCATCCACGGTGGCTCCAAGCTGAGACACGGGGCTGAGTAGCACAGCCGGAGTTGCTGGGTTTTCCCTGCCACTAAATTTCTTTGGTTTTAGGGAATCTTGTGCATTTTCCTCAAGTTTAGCCTCCTAATTCGCAGCTCACCCTCCTCATCGAGAGTAAGGGGATCAATCAACAATCAGCCGAGGGAAATACGCAAGTCATTACCAAACTAGCTAGATTTTCATCCCTGATTAAGGCTTAGATAAATGAGTGCTCCAACTGATATAATTAAGGAGACAGACAGGGGGACAGGGAGGGAAGCATCTAGCAATTCTATTTTTAAACATAGCTCCGTAGCGCTATGTAATGGGGGAAGTAAATAAGTACCTCATTTAAATTCTGGCTGCACAATTAGAAGTATTAATCTTAACATGAGCAATGATGGCTCACATTGGTAGTTTGCAAAAGCTTTTCCATCTGCCACGGATCACTGAGCCCTGAGGACTCGGGTTGTGCGACCCAGCCTCGGTTCTTCCATCACCGCGGCGTGGGAAGCGCTGAGCACTCGGCTGGACCACGCCCCACCTCGCAGGGAGAAATGCCGTTTCCCCTGGCTTTTGCCTAAAGACTCCCCATGGACGGCTCCTCAGAACCCTTACTCGAGAAGGAAAGAAACCCATTCTTTTGGGAGCTATAAACAAGAGGAGACAGCTCTGTCAGGAGACCTCTCGTTTGTAAAACTCTCTGTAAAACGAAAGCTGACGAAAGATCAGTGCACTAGAGATTTTGCCACTGCTGCCTTTTATGGAAGTATATTATTACCATTATTGCGGGTTTAGTGCTATAAACGCACACCCGGCACCTCGCAGCCTCATTTACTCGGGCTACAGCGTCTTCAGGGACCCTCCGTGAAGAGCCGAGCCCTGCTATTATGCAAATAGCCAATTCCCAGGAGTGCACACCCGAGCGCGCTGAGCTGAGGTTGCTGTTACCCGTTTCTGACCCGTTAGCTGGGAATTCAGCATCCTCCACTTTGGGTAGAAACAGATGATGGAAGCGGGCTGTTCTCTCACACAGCCCCGCTGGCACGTGAGGGACCCAAAGCTGCTCTCCCGCAGCGGGAGCCCCACGGCAGCTCCGCAGCATCCATCCCCTCTGCCCCAGAAGCCTTGCCCTGGGCTTTCTGAAGTCCCTCATTTCCAAAGGCTGTTGGTGGGCTTGGCATTTCCCCTTCCCTCCTCTCAGCTTCTCTGCTCTTTTTGCTGTTCTGCTCACAGATGGAAAAGCCTTTGCAAAAATCCAGGAGCCGAGGAACGTTTTTCTGTTTGGCATGTGAACGAACGCCCGCTTCGGCTGACGTGGTGTGGTTCTTCGGGGGAAGCTGCTGCCTTTCCCCCCACCTCATCCCCTTACGGCGTTGCCCTCCCGCGACAACGGCACCTTCACTACCAGCCCCAGCAGCTAATTCTCACTGACAGCTGGGAGCCCACGACACGCTGGTGTCGCACCCAGACCCGGGCTGGCCAGGACCGTGCAGAGCAGCAGCAGCAACGCCCAGCCACTACCTGCGACTGCGATTCTTACCGTATCTACTAATAGATGTCCGGGATATACTGGCAGAGGCAGGAATATTGTAGGAGGAGGTCTGCTTGGGAACGAGAGCCACAACTGAGCGGTCTGATACCTGCGGAGACAAAGGAGGGGGAGCAGCGATCAGCGAGATCCATCGTCCGCACTGCCATGGCCAGCTGCTCATCCAGGAAACAGAGGGAGCAGAAGTCCCGGGGCCAGGCTGGGCAGGAGCCGTCGGCACGGCCGAGGGCACCGGCAGAAATCCTGTGGGCAGCCCCGGGCTGGCTGAGCTCTGCGCTGGGCCGGCAGCAGCTCTACAGCAAGGGACCGAAGGAAAGGAGACATAAATCAAAAGATGTATCGAAGATGGTTTTGGTCGTTCTGATTTAAGATTACTTTTCATCCAATAAAAATGAGAATCTCAAGAATTGTTGTGATCCAATTAAAGTAACAATGCAGAGGGAATAAAACGGCTATAATAACGTTATGGACCATAAAGCATTCCTATTAAACCATTTTTTATTTTAGCCATTTTTACTAACTTTAAAAGTTTGATTTACAGCTGAGCAAGTCATAAAGCCATCTTTCAGGGTGTTAAATTGTCGGTCCCTCCACCGCTCCAGAGAAGGAATTAAACGCTGGGAAGTCAAACTATAAATGAACATTAGTGCTAACAAGATTTTGTTACAGCAGATTTTAGTAGCCATGTTTAATTTTACCCTCCCTATAAATCTAGTAGTCGCTGCAAGTTTTTTCACCTATTTCCCTTAATTAATAATCTGCAGGTTTCCAGGGAATGGGCCCGAGTGTCTTTTAATTTTGAACTTGTGGCCCACGGTGCAGCACAGCGACGGAGCAGAGAGCAGAGTCCCCCCATCTCGTGGGCTGACGGACCTGCCGGGGCCCGGCCAACGCATCCTTTAGAGGAGCTGCACAAAAGAAATGCCTCTCTGTGCCAGAAAAATTGCTTCTGGGGCTCAGCCCTCCATTATTTGCCAGGAGTCCTGCGAGGGACTCAGCACCGTCCCTATGCATGGGGAAGGTCCACGGCAGCGGCTGGCTGCTGCTCCCCCAGCATCATCCCGCACTCTCAGCAGAGCGGGGTTTGTACAACGTCTGATGCCGTGAGGTGACCTGCACACAGCGATCTGCGCTGCCTTCAAGGCTTCGGCTTCCATTCAGATGAAAGGTTTCATGTAAATGCGAGTTATTATTATTGCCAGTGATAGTGGAAATAATAGTCACTTGTGTTTCACAGTACGAAAGTGAGATATTTCTAAGCAAAACACTTCAAACACCTCTGTTATTTCCTCTCCCGCTCCTGCCTCGCTTCATCCAATTTATTAACTCAATGGAAGAACCGATCAGTGGTGATATTATTTCTTACGCTGTTATTAGCTGCCACTTCAGTTCAATTTCACCAGGGAGAAATCCGAGCATGCCGCAGCCCAGGGTGCTGCCGTGCAGGCAGCGGCTCCCCGCCGCCGTGCCGGATCCCTCTCCACCAGCACTGTGGTTAACTGGGAGGGAGGTGTTAAAAATTCCACACACGCACAGAACACTCTCGCTCTCTAAATTTTGGGTCGAATGGCTCTTGTCAGCTAAAAAACACCAGCGTGCAAATTAGCATCAGATGTAACACACTCGTTTCCCATCTCGCTCCGCTTTGCCACACTTCCGTAAAACCCCAGGGATGCCCGCGAAGCGGGCTGGCTGTTTTACAACTGTACCAATGTTCTGATCCTTCCACGAGCTGGAAACACGCTGCACAAAACACCGTAAAGGAAAGAAAAAGAAAAGCTGGAGCGGGGAGAGCAGCAGCGCGGACAATAACGCCGCCCCGACGCGGGGTACCGAGGATGCAGCGAGGCTGCCAGCCCCACGCCCACACCGCTCGCGGCGCCTGGGTCTCATTTTCCACACAAATCGTCCCTCTCTGCTTCTAATTTTTCATTTTAAATAGTTTTCTAGTCCCTTGGCCTTTCGAGACTCCCGGTGGCTGACAGGTATTCACGCTCTGCTGCCTCGGAGTTAACCCTGCGTGAGCCGCTGTAAATCATTTGATATTAAATGCAGTGATTCATTTTTCCTGAGTAAAGCCACACAGGCCGAGACTCTCCCATGGAGTTTAACAGGCATGAAACCAAAAGGATACTGAGCAAATGTAATACAATTCCTTACAATATAGTCTAAAAGCTCCAGAGAATTTAACAAAGAATTACGCTTATTAACCTACACATTATTTTTATAAATGAAGAAATAAGCAGCAGGCGGGCAGTTCTCTATGTAATTCTATAAAGTGGTTCAAAAATATTACAGAAAGATGAATATTTCATTTTAAATCCAATCTGGCTTTTGCATGTGAAGGCTTCCCATGAAAAATACATCGTATTGGTTGATGCAGCTAGATATTGCATTTTCATTGCCCTCAACATGTAGAAAACAAATGAAATAGTGTCAAAATCCAGCAGCCAAGGGTGGAGCTGAGAAACTCCTGGAATTAAACAACCGCCCCCTGCAGAGGCTCCCCACCCTGCCTGAGCAGGAGGAGCTCGAGCCCAGGGCTGCAGCAACGGGGAGCAGGGAGGAGGCTGTGAGGAGTGGGCTAAGAGCTCGGGCCAGAGCGGGAAGAGACACGTGAACCGGTACCTGTTTGGATGCTCGGCAGAAAACTTCTGCTTTGTTCCAGAGCAAAAGTGACACTGAAATGGCAGCGAGAGTGGTGGCGTCTTGAGTGCCGCAAGGATTTTGTTTATTTTCAGGGTAAACTTGTGGCTGGGGTTTTCCCGCAGGCACTAAACTGGAAGCGCTCCCTCCCCTGGCACCCAACACACATCCGACAAACTCGCCTTTCACCGCCTTCAGATGACTTTTAAAGATCAAGGCATAATAGAGTCTCGCTGCCTCCCTGCACGGCGGTTAATCCCCTGCAACCGTCAGGTAAACCAGGTTTGAGAAGCAGTGGAATTCATCTGCACGACTCCCGTGACATTTTAAGGTAATCTGTGTTTAAACCCTTCGGGCTGCTTGGAGAAGTTGACCCTCCAGGTGCTTTTTTACATGCACTTTGCATATTTATGCCATTCTCTCTGTCTCGCTCCCTGATGATGTGGCTCCTGCCAATACCGGCTCACAGTCAACTTACACAGCGTGTCACGCTGATGGACTCGAGACGGTGCATACAGAGGGCAAGATGCCAGATGAAACACTGAACACTCCCGTGCAGGTGGTGATGGGCAGGGGTAGGTGACAGGTCCCGGTTAACACAGTTATCCTCGGCTGCAGACAGGTCTTTGAGCAAAAGCCTCTGATGCTCTTTAACCAAACCTTTCTCAGCTCTGTCTTTACCTCTCGTTCCATTTTTCGCACCCCATAAGAAGCCCTTTCCAGCAGACACCCCCCAGTCCGGGGCAGCCTGGGCTGGGACGTGCAAGCTGCAAAAGCTAAAGACGGCAGCGGTGTCTTAGGTCACCTCACCCACCCTGGCCGACGCACAACAGAGCATCTTCACTGTCTGCCTTTGTTTTACAAGGCTTTAGGGGAAAAACTCCTGTTACTTGGCTTGGAAGAAGGTCTGGGACTTATGAGGTTTGATGTCTCTCCGTCGAGAAGCAGCTCTTGATACTCACCTTCTCTTGACCTGGTCTCATCCCGTACCTTCCTCCCCACAGCACTCTCTCGACCCTCCCACGTGGCAGTATTTGAAGGATTTGCTGTTTCCCTCCTCCAGTCCTTGCATGATCCTCAAGAGTCAACACGTAGCAACTTCACGAGTATGAGACGAGCTGCTGCTTCGCATGAGACCATCAGACCGTGAGGTGTTCACGAAGCTCTGAAGGAAGGCAGGGACCCCTCTCCCTTCCCTGCTGCACTCCTGGTTGTCTCAGACCCCCATGTGAAGACCTAAGCCCCACATGCCATCCCCTCCCCTGGCCCTGCATCTCCAGCAGTGGCAGCCCAGCCCTCGCCACCACTCCCTCTATCTCACGGGCACGGCTGGTGGTTTTAATTCAGCCAATTTTCACCTCTGCTAGTTTCTTTAAGATCCATGTCAAGGTTGCTTTCTCATCTAATGCAGAAGCTCATTGAATCCTTCTGGTTTGTCATACAAATGTGACCTCCCTGCCTGCCTTGGGAGACGAGAGAGATACTTGGGAATTAAATTTCTGCTTTTCTTTTCTTCCCTCCTGGGCAGCCTCCTGGGAGCTGTCTGCTGGGGCTGCGTTCTTACCTGATAATGCATCAAGGTGTTCAAGCGCTTCCAATCTCCTTCAATCTTGGTGGTGATGTCTTCATCTTGCAGGACCACACGAGCGATCCGGCCCTGCCGCCACTCTGCAGGAGAGGCAAAAAACAGGCAGACACGATGGTCAGAGAGGGAAAAGGCACTATCAGGCTCCATCCGCTTCTGGCCCAAGTAGCTACTGGACAGATGAGCCTGCAGAAAAGCCCAACTCCCAGGAAGAGGCACCCAGAGAAATCTAAATTCTCAGCAGAGTGAAGGAGGCTCAGGAATCATTTGCTCTGTGATCAATGGACACTGAGCTGATCCCACTGAGCTGGAAACCCACCCGGTGGCAGCAGTGCCCGTGCCTTCTACGGGCAGAGACACGTATGGTGGTGTGCAGCCTGAGCTCTGCTTTTCAACCCCTGCAAAACCCTCCAAGGATCACTGATCAAACTCTCTGATGTTCCCCCTCCGATGAGGGCAGGGAGCTCCTACCCAAGTCCATGTCAACAGCTCTTGGTCTTTGAGAATATGGGACGTTTTTGTAAACTGCATCAAGGATCTTCTCTTTGACCTGAGTGATGGTGTCACAGTTCAGCACCTTCACGGGGATCTCTGGACTGTTCTCATTGTCCGGGTTCACGCAGTTTAGGATCTGGAAGGGAAGGAGGACCACACCATGCTTTAAAGGGCTTCAGACAAGCATTCAGGCGAACTACAACCACATGCACCACAGCAACCCGTTCTCATAAAAACCCCATTGCATCATGCTGTGGCTTCTAGTACATCTTTATAATGAACTAGACAGGAGTCCTGGATGTCCGCATTCACTTGCTAAAGGGCAGGCGATGCTCAGTGCCCAGGGAGACAAAATGCTCCCCTCAAGCCCTGCCTTTGAAAACCTTAGCTCAGGCTATTTGTACCTGCAAACCAGGGACACACCTGACTTGGGCATGGGTCTAGCATGAGGCTTTATTGTACCAGCAACACTTGTGCTTCACGGGAGTGTCCTCATCACTGGCCTAAAGGTTAGAGCAGCTCATGTCCGAGCAGGGAGGACAGAAGCGATTCAATGGCAGCTTCTACAGCAGTCACTCACCAGAGTCTTATACTCAATTTGCTGTCGGATCAGCTTGTCCTCACTGAGGGAGTAACGGGCTTCTCCTGTGATGGCATCAATCGGACCTTTCTCCATCTGCTGCTTGATGGCACAGTAAAGCATGAAGAGCGGCTCTCCAGCACATTCCTACACAACGAGACAGACAGCAGAACTAACACAGAGGTGGAGGCGCATCCCCTCCGGGGCCACCGGCCCGCACATGATGCATTTCAGCAGACACAGAGTCCCACTCACTCCGTCTTTAGCACACGTGCAACCCAGGCTGAGCCCCCAGCAGCTCCTGGAGAGGACAGCCAAAACCATGAGCTCCACTGCCCCATGGGTATGTTGTCTTTGGCTTGGTAAATCTCTACTGAATCCACATGGCTGTGAAAACCAGGAATTTGAGATCTTGATCTCAGTGTTTGCTCCCATGAAGCAAATTCTGTGAGGCTTCCAAAACCACAAATAAAGTTAAAAAACATGGAAGCCCAGGCATGAAGATGTGAGAATTTCTCCTGAGTACTAAAGAGGTGCAACAGAAACTCCTTTACATGAGGATTACACCAGGCAATGTGAGGGCTGAAGGGGGCTGAGCACAGAAGCCGTGAGAGCTTGACTCAGCCCATGGAACAGCAGCCCCAGGCACAGGCATCTACCAGAAATTTCCACCTCCCCTGCCTTGCTACTGCATCTTTAGACTTGGAGACTGGCTGAGATGTTTCAAGCCCAGATTCACCCTGGGGATGGCTGGGCGGTGAGTAGGCAAAGCAGCAGCAGGGTCTCAGCTCCACTCTCCTTACCTTGAGGAACTTGTGAAGAAGGAAGGCAAACCAGTTAGTCAGCATCTTCTCGGCCACCGACTCAGTCCTAGGGATGCCAGAAGGACACGTGCGTTACATAAAAAACCAAACCACTCATCAGAGCCCTGAATCCCTCTGGGCGACACCACCCAGCTGCACCCTGTCACAGCACCCATGGGCTCTGAACCGGTGCTGTGGCCCCGGAGCAGGCAGGCAGCAGGATGCGGCCAGCGCTGTACCCCCCTGCACCGAGCTGCCAGCAGCTTGCCCAGCTGACAGCCCTGATGGGGCTGGTGACAGGAGCCTGGTGACACTCGGCTCCTTGCACGTGGTGCAAATTACAGCCTGGCTCAGTAAATCACTGGGATTTGCAGCAGTTCCTGGCAATCAGGGACAGCAGAGTGACAATGGCAGCGAAATTGCAGCTTTCTCCCCAGGCCCACCCAGTGTCCTCTCCCCACATTGTGCCCAAAATTATCTCTAATTTAAATACAATGGCTACTAATGATAGTTTTTAATGCTGGCTCTGCAGGACGGGGAGATTTTCCTTCAAGCACCACAACCCCTTTTCCTGGGACAGGGAGAGGATGGCTGTGCTGGTGGCAGGGTGTCTTGCAGCCTGCATCTGAGCCCTGGCCACGCAGCTCCTGCTGGGGCTGGCAGCCCCAGGCAGAGCTGCTCTGCCGGCTGCGACCATGACCTTGGGCAGCCCGGCTCTGCACTGCCAGCCTTCCCCTCATGCCATATGTGACACCAGGATCTGGTCCAAATTCCAGCAAGCAAAGCGGGGTGGGTCCAACGCACTGCCCTCCGCAGCACGCTGTCCTCTGGGGACCATGGCCCCTCTGCAGCAGCCCTGAGGGGTCTGGGCACCCCTCAGCCAGCAGCTCTGCTCCCGGTGCCATTCCTGCCAACTGCCTTTTTGACCACCGTGCCCCCAACCCGCTCAGGAGATGCCCAGCAGGCACAGGGATGCTCCCAGCCTCTGCCTCCGCCCGTACCCTGACCTGCAGCCAGTCACTGTCCCGCTTCGGACCTGTTTTCCCTGTTCTCCCCCATCTGCTCTGCTGCCTTGAATCAGGGGTTGCCTCTTGGTACGTATTTGTACAGCATCCCGTGTGTTTGAAAACTCTGGCATGGAATGAAAAACACACACTACAGAAGCAACAGGGTTTGATCCCAAAGTCAAGCAAATAAATTGTAAACAAGAGCCACAGATTTCAGCAAATAAAACCTGAGGCCAGTCGGCAAATGGACCTGGGGTCACACTATCCATCACCTCTTCGGGTGGCAACATCTGCCAGGAATTTGTGAAAATGTCTGCAGATCCCCAAAGAATTTAAGCCTGAATTGGTGAACTGCCTAAAAATTCATCCTGCAAGTTGACACAGACATTGTTCTCCTGGTTAAAATATTTCAGTCACCCAATTAAGGAGGAGAAGCACCAGCACACTGCTGTGACACAAACTAATAGGTGAAAAACTCAGAAAATGATACATGCAGGACTTCGGAGTATGAATTTAATAAACTACTTCGTTAATAGAATATTAAATTAAGAGCTGGCAAGCTTCCCGATCAGCCCCACCAGTGAAGTACTGCTGTGTCCTGTCCCCGTTGGCTGCTCACGGCCTGACACCGACACCAGCACCATAAAAATAACTGAAATATGGAGTGACAGAGAAGTTGGGGCATATCGTGTGGGAGAAGGGTACCGAGCAGTCCCATGCCTGGCTGTGCCTTCTTGTTTCCCCATCGGAAATACAACATCAGCTGAATGGAACAGCGAAAAGAAACACCTCGGAGCGTCGCTGCCAAATGCCATCCCTCCGTACCTCCGAGCACTGAATCTCACTCTCATCTCAGCACCCACCGGTGCCGGGAGGTGTTTGCAGCGCACCAGCCTCGGGGACAGCCAGCGATGGAGTTAATCATCACTGTCCTACCCTGGCTGAGGAAGGGGGCTGCTTATACCCCTCCTGGCTGCTGGGTGCAGCAGCAGGCGCCTCACAAACACGTCTGGGTACACCTTCCCTGGCCTCTGCCTTCGCAGTCGGTCGGTGCTGGGCGGCTGGGTAAAAGCCAGCCCTGAACCTCTGGCTGCCAGCGGCGGGCCTGACCTCTCGTCTCTCTGCTACGCGGGGAGGGCTCCGCCGAGCCCAGCGAGAGCTGCTGCGGGGCAATGTGCTGGCCCTCGGCAGGCATCGCTCTGGCTCCATTGCTGGGCTGGCAGCTGCTACACACTTGGAGATCTGCCTCTAAAAATAAAAAGTAAGCTTTGAAGCTTAACGTGGCAGGGGAGAATCCTTGGACTGGGAGAAAACCCTTCTTGTATTGACCACAGAACAGGGGCAAAGCACGATCCAGAGATGACTTTCCAATGGAGTCTGACGCCAGCAACCAGCGCCGTGGCTGCTCCTCTGACTCTCTGAGGCACCAGGAATAAAACAAACCTAAACAAAAAGAGCTGAGAGAACCCCAAAAATAAATATGTATTTTATTAATTTTCCCTGCTATATGTAGGTCTCTGAACTGCTGTGTGCTGCGCTCTGTGCCAGGAACCAGAGCAGCTATTTGATTTAATGTCAACTTTCTTGCTGTCTCCCGTGAGGGGTAGTCATGGAAGAAAGAGAGAGGGGAGAACGAGGAAGAAAGAGAGAAAGAACTGAGTGCCAATTATCGACTGCTGCCACCAGAGAGCTCAAAAATAATAATAAAAAAAGTATCTCACTTTGTGGCTGATCACTAAGTCAGCGCAAGATGTTCCCACCCGGCTGTTCTGTGCACCAACACCAGCCGGGAGCCCGCGGGACACGGGGCTGGGACAGGCTCCAGCCATGGCTTTAGCAACGCCTGTAGCAACCTGAGGAGGGGTGATGGGTTTAAACTAAAAGGGGGTGGACCCAGACTACATATAACGAAGAAATTCTTTACGTGGAGGGTGGTGAGGCCCTGGCCCAGGTTTCCCAGAGAGGTGGGAGATGCCCCATCCCTGGAAACGTTCCAGGTCAAGTTTCCTGTGAAATGACTAAATCCTGGCACAGGTCTCCCCGCCTCCCCGCTGCTGGCGCTGCCCATGGCCCTGTCTCTTTGCTGGGTGCTGCAGGGAGGAGAGAGCATGGCTCTCATCACTAGCCGTGTATCTCTTGGAGCACCACGAAGAGTCATTATTGATGGCTGTGGCAGAAGACGCCTTCCCAGCGACTCGTCAAGCCACGGGGGAAATTAAGACGGCTTCCTTTTCCAAGATGAGTTATTGCCTCCGCAAACACAGCCAGATTTAAAGCAATTTCCTGTCAAGTATATTCATTATGGCTGGAGGAATCCCTGAAATTTTCCTAGAGCTGTGACACCCTTCCCTCTCCTCCATCCGCCCGCTCCAGGGAGATGCCAGTGGAGCCGCAGGCACAGCCAAGGCCAGGCTCTGCAGCGCAGCCAGGACCCAGAGGGACACAGGATGGAGGTGGCTCATGACATGGATAACAGCGGGAGCCTTTTACTCGTGGCTGCTGCTCTGGCCTACATTAACACACACTTTCCCCCCTTTCCTTTCTGCCATTTCCCAGCACAATCTTCAGTGAGTCGCTCAGTCTGTTCCTGAGCTCCTTCCCCAGCTGTGAAACACAAACGCCGCTGCTCCATCCAGGCAGACGTGGATGCTGCGAGGATGAAGCCTATAAACACCTGTGAGGTAGCTCAGACTTGTGAGGGTGAAGGTCACAGACATGCCCTGGCTGCAGAGGATGGGCTGCCATCAGAGGGGCACCAAGCCTTGCTGGGCAACCTGCCTTTCCCAGGCAGCTTCAGGGCCAAGTCATGGCATTGCCCAGCTGAGAGGTACTTTTCTTTACTAGCACCGCACTGGGGCTCAGCCCCTTTGCTGAACTGCTCGAGCACCTCTGCACGCAGAGGTGAGAGAGGCAGGAGCTCGGGCAGGGCGGTGCGGGCTGGGCAGGTCAGGGAGGAGGCAGCAGAGGTGACAGTGCTGGCATCATCACCTGCTCTCAGCCAAGCCTGGGGACGGGGTGCTGCTGGGGCAAGGGGGGAGATGATGAGAGAGAGAGAGACATGCAGCAGAGGTAACAGCTCTCCTGGATCTGATTTAAGACCCTGTTCAGCCATATGTGAAATCACAGAGCAGAGGTAACCCTGCGTCCTGAAGACAGCCGAGGAAATGGATGGGTCATCCAAAGTCCCTCATGGAGAGCAGCGTTTTCCTTCCGACACCAGCACCCTGGTCCCGCAGAGCCCCTGGGTGCCACCAGCAATGTGGCCGTGCCAGCCCAGGGGACCACACAGACCTGCCCACAGCCCTGTCCCCTCCCTGTCCCACTGCGTTACCTGCGCAGGAGCAGTTTGGGGTGGTTCTTGTTTTCCAGGTTCTTCTCGATGAGGTCGGAGAGCAGCTGCTTCAGCACGTCGGTGGCATACTCCAGCTTGCCTTGCAGACCCGTCATGATGAGCGAGGCAACGTTGCCACGATCGCGCATGGAGAAGCTGCGCTGCAGCTCCAGCGTTCGGATGAAGGTCAGCAGGAAGACTTTGTTGTTGATTAACTGAGCAAAGAGCTTCAAGGCTTTCTCCACGCTCTGCTGCCCATTCCCTTGGACCTGTGGTGGAGGAGAGCCCGCCCGTCAGCCAAGGCATGGGAGGACAAGGGAGTGGTGGGCAGCCCCGCACCACTGTGGGGTCACTGCCGTTGCTACAGGTGGGATGAGTGGTTTAATCCCGGGTGGACAAGCCAGCACCCCGTCTCTCAGGGTCTCAACATCCCTGGACGTGGTCTCTGGCCAGTCCTGAACAAGCGTCACCCTTCCTGTCCTCCCCCAGCACAACTCGCCTTAATCACTGCTCCGAGCTGCACTCTCTGCTTGCCATAAAGCTGCTGCTTTGAGGCTAACAGCCCTATCAATGACATACAATTTTGCTTGTTCTGCACAAAAAGTGACACTCTAGTAAGTAAATTAAATACTAATTTAGGCTATTGCTTTATTATGGGACAAGTGTAAAAAAATTAATTGAGGCTTTCAGCCAGTTGCAGATTCAAGTAATTCATTACAAGTGAAAATGATGAACAACTCCACCAAACATCTTGGAGACTTATGTATTGGTTTTACTAACGTTATGTAATTAAGCAACTGTGTAATTGGCAACACATTTATCACTTGTGCAGTTCTGTTTTTCATGAGTAAAACAAATAAAAAGCATTCATATTTGTTTGCAAGAGCATCAGCTTATTTGGCAATTTCAAGAGCGAACATAAGGTGTGGGACTGGAACCTCAGGGCATGGGAATGGGGCCGGCAATCATGAAGGCAATAGGGCTTTACTGGAGCAATGCCAGTCTTCGACTGGGAGCGCTGAGCGCGGTACCTCTGGGCACCCCAGTACCTCTGGACATCCCGGTACCTCTGGGCATCCCGGTACCTCTGGGCATCCCGGTACCTCTGGGCATCCCGGTACCTCTGGGCATCCTGGTACCTCTGGGCATCCCGGTACCTCCGGCCATCCCGGCTGGAGGACAGCAGCCCCATGCTCGGTGGTAGATGATGTTTCTTGAAGCATCATCATTTTTTTTTGGCACTCTCGCAGGTGAGCAGGGCCCATCTGCAAGGTGACCGGATGGACCCTGGTACGTTAGATCCTCAGGGAAAACCTTACACAGCTATATTCCCGCACACTGGTGGGAAGACCAGGGAGCTGGAAGCGTTGCTGGCCGCGGGGGCGGCTGGCCACGCCTGGGCACGGAGCTTGCCCTCCTGTGGACACGCCACGAACAGCAGCAGCAGGGAGCTCCAGGCAGGGTGGCCCCAGCTCACAGCCCTCCCCTGCACCAGGAGGTGACTGTGGAGGACTTTAAAAGGACACCGATAAGTTATCAGGTGTGCTCTGCTGTTGGCCTATAGCAATATAAAACCCCATAAAATAAAACTAAAGCAATACCAGGGAGAAGAAATGAAAAGGCATCAAGCAATGTGGGATGGAGATAAAACACCAGCTCCCCAGTTAAAATGAACTCGAGGCTGGTCCTGCTAACCCCAGGGCCTCCAGTAAGATCTGGTGTGGAAGGCATAAAGGTGCTTCAGGGTTTCATGCTGGCTTCCCTGAGGGCTCAGAGAAGCTGCGGAGGGCTGGAGCACAGCCTGTTCCCTACCTCCAGCTCCCTCAGGACAGGGTGGTCCTCGATGCCGGGGAAAAGGACCCTCATGGCATATGTCCTATAGTCGAGGTACGGGATCCCAGAGCGATCCAGGTCGCTGGTTAACTCATTGATGTCCGTCTGCAGCTCTGCAAAAGCTATTTAGGGAGAACAAGGCAGAGAAACACACATGAGCTCCGGGAGCTGAGGCTGCGGGGCAGAGGCTTTGGGGAGGGCTGCCTCGGGCTCTCCTGGGGGCACCGCAGCAACCACCAACAGGCCAGCTCAGGAAACCAGTTCGGAGGAGACCTTGTTGCGTGGCTCAGACAGATCCGCACCCTGGGAGACTCTGTCTCAGCAGCTGAGAGTGAGAGCGCACAGGCTGCTCGGAGCAGATGCCGAGAACAAAAGGCACTTGTTCATTTGTATGCGATTCACACCTCCTCATCCACACCTACACCACCTTTAAAGGCTGCAGATAAAGATGAGGATCTATCTTCATAACTTGATGCCTCACATATTTTCTTTCCGTTGTCTTCTCCTTATCAACAGTTGCCAAAATAATCAAATCTGATGCAGATCAAATCCAAGCAGAAACTGCCTGTGCAGGGGTCAGGAAGGGATTTATTCCTCCTCTCACAACATAACGTCACCATGTTGTACCGCTCTGCGTGTGTCCCTCTGTGCCTTCTCCAGAGTACGAAATGCTGCCTCAGCACGGTCTCTGTACCCAGCCAGGCTGTGTCCACGCCGAAGGGTGGTCTCTCCTGAACCCAGCTCATTTTTCGTCCTGTGCTTTCAAGGCCATCCTTTAAAATCAGCTGAACAAATCCAGTGCAACTCTCTCTATACACACAGAAATTTGCAGCTATTCACTTTTCTTTGTTTCTCTAAGCTCCCTTCCAGCTGCAAGGACATGGGAAACAACAGCAGCATCCCCAGAACGCTTTTTGTCTCACCCTACCAGTGCCAGAAAGGGCTGCCCACCTCCACCTCCGCTGCCCTGCGGAGAGGCTGGGCTCAGCGCGGGCTGAAATCCGCAAGCGCCCGGTCTGGCTGCTCCAAAAGACACACAGGACTTCCCAGAAGCAAACGCTTGAGGAGCTGCTTCTTGTCCCTCAGACTCACTCTTACTGCTCTGTGCTCAGGTCTGACAGACTGGAGGAGGGACCGGACCAGCTTTCCAGCCCTCCTGCCTTCCGTCGGGGACACGCGCTGTTTCGCGGGGGTCCGAACTCCTCCGCTCCCTATCTCACTCCGTGCCTTTTTAAAAGCCCTTTACTAAGAGGCCATTAGACAAGGGGCACGTTGTGCTGGGCACCCCGGGGCTTGCGCCGTCCTCGCAGTGCGATCCAGGCATGTCGCTTAAGCAGATCAAGCTCTAATCCTATTCTTTGCACATTAGGCAGCAGAGCCGTGTCTGCCGCCGACACGCTCATCGCTGACCCCCACCGCAGCGGGGCAGGCCTGCAGACCTCCCAGGGGCACATGTCCCAGTCCTCACCACAAAAATCGGGTGACTGGGGTGGCTCTGGTGGGGAAAGCTGGGGCCCAGAGCACGGTGCCACAGCGCACAGAGTGCCCAGTCCCCGGCAGAACTGACCTTCCTTGCACTCCAGGGCCACCCGCGACTCCAGATTGTCCATCTGCATCTGCAGCCTCTTGAGGGTCAGGTCGTTCTCTCGGGATTTGCGCTTGTAGGCGATGAGGACGATGATGACGATGATGAGGAGCAGGCTGCCTCCAGCCGCGATGCTGACGATGGCTGGCAGGGTCAGGAGGCTGTCTGAGATGATGCTCACCGAACCAGGGGAGAAGATGATGCCACCAACACGCACCTACAAAGCACAATGGAGGTAACCAGCAGCTTTAGGGAAGAGTGTCAGCCCGTGCCCAAGCCGTGTCCTTCCCAGCCAGCCGGGCTGTCCAGACCCCTGAGGAAGCACTGAACCGCCTCTGTTCCAGCCAAGACTATAGCAGCTCCCATCTCCTTCAAACACAGAGGGTGCAGCTTATGCGAACACGGGGAAGCTTCAAGTCATGATAAATGTGCCAGCCCTTCACTATCTGGGCTTTGTTCTTATTATCTGATGGCTCCATTTGACTTTCATTTTATAATCTTTCAACATCCTTTTGTAAGCCGTGGACATTAGCAACCCCGTGATCATTTCAGTGACAAGAAAAAGCAGAGCGACTGGGAGGAGGGAACAGAGAGGGGAAGAGAAAGCCCGCGTGAAAGCTACTGAGCAAACACGCTGGAGGTTACTGCTGGGACAGGCTTCTCTTGGATGTGCCCTGGCCACAGATGCGAGCAGCTCTCAGCCAGGTTGCGCTTCTGCTAAATCACACCGTGATAATATGAATATGTTTTGGATGGTGAACTTAAAGGGAAATAAATCACGGTTACAATCTCATTTGGGCTCTACTCAAGCATTCGGCAGCTGCGTGCCTGGT
Source organism: Bucorvus abyssinicus (assembly GCA_009769605.1). Taxonomy (NCBI): domain Eukaryota; kingdom Metazoa; phylum Chordata; class Aves; order Bucerotiformes; family Bucorvidae; genus Bucorvus; species Bucorvus abyssinicus. The sequence goes on from CM020055.1 coordinate 5,057,991, forward strand.
CTGCGAGTGGTTCAGGGGAAGCAGCGATGCCCAAAACCAAAGCAGAGGAAGACACTGACTGTTACCCTGGACGAGGCTGCCGATCCAGCCACTCCAGAGTTCAGATGTCCCTGGCTGCTTCTGCATTTGGAAAAGGCAAAACCTTTCCATGCGCTTGGCAGAGGGGCGCAGGGACTGATAAAATCGCTACAGGAAGAGAACACAGCCCACTGAGAACGGTCTCACTGCTGAAGGAAGAGCCAGCAGTGCCAGAGGAAGGGTGCTGAAAGGTACCTGGAGCTGAAGGCACTGCCAGAAAGATCTGCTCCTTCTAGAAGGCTCTGACAGTAGTGGTGAGCTTCAGGGAGGGTAAGAGTTTGTCCATGCTAATCTACATCAGATTTTTAAGCTTCCAATGAGACAGCCATAAAGATCAAAACCCTACCGATCCTCGGACAAGAATCGGCACTCAGCATCCGAGCGAGTCAGGGAGCTGGAGGAGGAGGAGAAAGGGTGGAAAGGAGGGACGGAAGGGAGGAAGGGGTGCTGACGGGTCCCTCACCATCACTTTGTGCTGTCCGGTGAGGTTTGGCGGCTCGCACAGCAGCTGGGTCTCGGAGACGGTGACGGCGCAGGGTGTTTCTCCGATCAGCACAGTGTAGTTGAGCTTTGCTCCTCCCGGAGCGGGTGGGCACAGGTTTCTGCCCTAGGGACAAGGGCAGAGAAGCCTGTACCAAGATGCAGCACATTTCTCCCACGTTCATCTCATTCCCAGCTTGTGCGAATGACGGGACTCTGCCTCGCGTACCTCATTCCCTAAGGGGGTGTAAAACTCCTTTCTCTGGGATTTTTGTTCTGCTTCCCCCCAGGTAAGGGTCTCCTTACCTTCAGGATGATGGGTGACCCCGGCTTCTGCTCCAGCACCCCGGTCGGGCTCAGGAGTTCAAACGTCGGGTTGGGGTAGTAGATGAACCTGGTGTCGTTGTAGACCAGCAGGGACTGTACGTTGTTGAAGATAAACCCAAACTCGTCCGGTCGCTCAACGGCGTCCAAGCCGGGCCGGTACTCGGGGGTGAGCGGGGGCGCGAGGCAGGCCAGCGCCGTGGCGTTCACCACCTTGCAGACCTGCGGGGAAGGAGATGCTTTGAAAGATGTCAGGGAAAAACTTATCCCAACCTGAACAATGGTGTTCTGATTCCCTAAATACTCCCTGAAAAGTCCAGTGGACTCCAGTTTAGCTGGAAATATTCACTCCAGGCTGGATGCACCGCAGCCACCGTTTGGAGGAATTTGCTTCCCCTCCAGCCAGTACGAAGGCAGAGAGTGAGCTTCAAAACGAGCAGTTTTAAAGGAGCAAGAGGCTTGTACAGGGGATCACTGAGCCCTTGTTCTTTATTTTTTCTTTTCCTTCCAGTTGCCTCCTCTGTGGCAATGCTGGCTTGGAAACAGACCCTTACAAATACCTGGTCCCTGCTGCAAACTGGAGATGAGAGGCAAGTCCCGAACGCCAGTGAGGAGGGGAACGATCGTCTGACACTCATGGGCTGGAGGTAACGCGAAGGTCATCTCCTGCCAGGCTGAGGACACCCACAGCTCCTCCAGCCCTGGAAGCAGGGAGCTGGCTGATTTATGAGACTCCTGCCTTATAATAAAGCCAAAGCCCAACGATTTGCCCTCCCTCCATACGTGGAAGATTTAATTTCGCTCAATTTTGTGCCTTCAGAATTATTTTTGTAGCGCTATAACTGCATCTGCTAGCAACAAAATTAGAGGCCTTTTTAAAACGAGCTCAGATGAAAAAGGTCTTCAGAGGGGAAGGGAGAAAGGGAATAAGAAAAGACTGCTAAGTGATTTGCCCTTTCCGAGATAATACAGATTCAGAGGCATCACTGCATAGAAACAATATATTTCCATTTTACTTGATCAAAATAATTTCTGCGGGTTCTGGATGTACAATATTTATTTGTAGCAATCAAGAACATCGCTTAGTTCCTCTTTAGCTGAGGATTCATTTCAGTTTCTCACTCTTGGACTGAGAAAATACAGATAGGGGAAGGAGGTGGCACTTCAGATCAACCCCAAACTCTGCTACCAACTCCTCGCTTTGGGTGACAGGAGGGAGGAGGGAACGGAGGCATAAAAATAACACCCAGCTTCACCAAAATACCCAGAGCCCCACGCCCAGCATCCTTCGCACGGCGAGGAGGGCACGGGGAAGCAGCACAGTGGCCTTACCACAGTGACTGAGCTGCAACAGTAGCCCGAAAGCTTCTTGCTCAGAGCAGTTCCCCTCTCCCCTGCCCTCCCCGGGCTGGTACAGACCCGCTGGGCCCAGAGCTGAGGCAAGAGGAGTTTATTTATAGAGGGGCAGCTAGGGAGAGGCTAGTTAAACATAGCAGCCTCATAGCTGGTAGGTCTCAGTGCCCAGCTCCGGGTTTCTGCAGAAAGAGCAGGGCTAAAATGGGAAGTGTGGAGCAGCTGGGAACGATGGGGACAGCTACCCTTGGACTTCCCATCATAACGTGCCAGTAGTGCTGAGCCAGGTACTGGAAAAGGAAGAGTGCTGGAGAAATGAGCTCTCGGGGCTCAGGAGCTCTGACAAAAGGGGGAATCCCAGCAGTGAAACAGTTTATCTGACCCAAGACAGAATTTGAGGTGATGGAGATGCCCTAAAATGGAGTCCTCCACTTCCAGCTTTGAAAACTCCTTGGCAGTTACTGCGTTGCTGCGGCAGTAATTTCCCATTTGTGTGTGTCAGACCCCTCTTTCCAGGGTGCCCAGTTTGGCTAAGTCTAGGGAAATACCCCCCAGAGCAGCTTTCGCCACGGCAAGTCTCACCAGGCAGAGAGCACGGGCACCAGTGACCGCTCACGTGCGCCTGGGGCGGGGGACTGGGGATGCTCCCAGGCACAGCCCGGCGGCACCGCGCTGACAACAGCCACTTACGTTGACAAACTCCTTGCCGTTGTACTTGACGCGGATCCTCGGCTCCTGGATCACGTCCAGGTTGGAGCCGGTGACGGTCAGAGGTGTGTGGCCGCTGCGGAGAACCAGGAGACACCTGATTAATGCGGGAGGGGCTTGGGCTGCCCAGAGAGGCTGTGCTTGACAGCAAGGATGCTTGTTGATCTCAGAAAGATGTTTTCTGCAGACACTCCAGGCACCAGGTGACAGCGAGGATTAATACCCGCTCCTGGGTCGCTGGGGAGGGCTGTCTCAAGCTAGCTGGGTTTTCTACTCTTGGCTGCACCCTCTCCCACCTACTAGCACTGCAAGGCAGCAGCACGAGCAACGGGGCCAAACAAATCAACCGGAGTGAGACTAAGTACGTAAGACAATAAATTAGTCACAGTGTTTAATGATTTACGTAGCGGTGTTTTTAGGGAACACAATAAATGGTACGTGCAGTGAAGGAACCGACGTGCGCTCGTAGCTGGACTGCAGACGCAGCAAGTTGTCACAATAAGCAGGGGAGGGATGAGGAGCACCCGGGGCCATCACGACCAAGGCGGACACAACCCCGTGGGCTACAGTACCCCTGTCCTGCTACAGCCAGTGCCCCTGAGCAAAGACTTTCACTCTTGGCTTCTTCTTTCATGTGCTAACTGGAGCAGCACGGCCCAGATTCACCCCAGTCTCCAGCGCCTCCACAGCAGAGCCCAGCTCTTCCCTTCAGAGCACCTCTCTTCGCAGGCCTGACCAGCCCAAACCCAGCTCAGCCAAACCAGGCACGATCTGGAATGTGGACTCAAAGCAAACATCTCACAGAACCTGCTGCCAGACACCTCTTTCAAGAGCAATTTTTAGAAGTTCCTGGAATTTGAAACGAATGGTTGTGTTACAGCCCTTGTGAGCACAACCATTAGAGGAACTCCGGGGGACGAGTATATGGCTCAGAGTTTTTAGCAGCGACGACGCCACGGTGATGTGACAGCACCGGCCGCCCTGTTCCTAGCAGTGAATCTGGGATAAACAGTACAGCTTGACTGGCATCAGCTTTTTCCTTTCTTGGTGGTTGCTGGTTTTGTTTTACTCCAGGACTACAATCAGGAGCCTTTAACGAGCAATTGTGCACTTCTTCAGCAGATGGAATGAGCTTGGTTTTGTTGGTGCTCCCAGAATCTCGGTGCAGACTGCTGCTGCTGTACTTCCCTTGGCAATCACAACAGTTTAGCAACTCTGGACCCAATTTTTAGTAAATGCAAACACCACAGACATCCAGCCCTGACAAATCCAGAATGCTGGGTGGGATGTGCATTTCCAAACCGACCCTCTTTCAGCCTCACTGAGCGTATGCTGAGAGAAAAGCCAGACCAGGCGAGCTGGCTTCTCTCCTGCTCCAGAGCCGTATGTTACCTGGCGATGCTCCACTCGGGTTCGATGTGCTGCACCTTCGGGTCGTCGATGTACTCAAACTGCAAGGTCCGCTCCAGCTGAGCCCGGTCGACGCTGACGGAGACGTGAACAGCCCCCAGGCCGTGGGCTGATGGGGCTGACACGCAGATGATCTCGTTCATGGATCGCCTGTGCGACAGAGAAACCAGGGAAGTGTTAACGGGCGGTCGTAGGGTAGGGGCAGAAAATGACCCTCTGTCCCAGTGCTGCCTTGCAGCTGCAGTGGGGCAGCTCACGGAAAGGCTGAGCCCTTGGCCAGCCCCAGATGCTGACATCTGCCAAGGGGATGAGCTCCCGAGATGGGCAGGAGGCTTCACTGGCATGGGAGGGAGGGAATGGAGCCCCACACGGGAGGGGATTCTGCCTGCCCACCAAGAGCGAAGCACAGGCTCCCTGAAATTCCTCTTTGTGCCAATCTGCAGCCTCCCGCATCCCCCTGTGAACCCGCTGCCTTCTGTTGGGCGTGTGAAAACAGATGGCTGTGTTTTAAATGGGATGCATAAGCTCCCTCAAAAGCCAAATTCTTCCCCCTCCCCACCCCACTGCACACACGGGCCCTTGTGAGCAGCATAATGGAGCCCGCGGAGCCCCCGCCTGGGAAGGGCGATGCCACCGTCACCGCTGCCTCCCAGCTTTGTCTGCCCGTCAGAGCAGGGGTGACCTCGGCCTCAGCGATGGCTGGTCGGACACAACAGACCATCTGCTTCCAGCGGAGCCCCAGCGAAGGTCGAGGCGCAGGGTAGCGAGTCGCTGTCAAAGCACAAAGGCACCGGCTGGGTGGATGGATGGGGAAGGGGAACGAGATCCAAGCGATGCTGCTCCTGCTGCCGGGACAGAGCTGCGAGGAACCACACAGCTCTGTGGCGAGCCTGGACGCTGCTCCTACAGAAAGTGCTGGAGTGACATCCCTGAAGGCCAGTGTCCCTGCATGGCCATCCCTGGGCCATCCCGCCTGCCCAAACCTGTCCCCAGCTCGCCAAAATGGCCGTGCTGTGTCCGTGGCTCATTTAGTTTTGGCTTCTTACAGGGGAGAAGGGCAGGTGGGTCTTCAGCACCTCGCTGAAAACGCCTTTGGCACTTAAACCAAAGACCGGCACTCTTGAAAGCCCAAGTCTTTGCTGTCCTCACCCTCTTCAGAGGCTGCGCAACTCGCAGAGGTGCCTCAACGGCTGAGGCTCAAGCACAGCCGTGGCTCTGCTCTGCTTCCAGCAAAGCTCTGGCATCCGTACCTGGCAAGGGGATGCTGCGTGGTCCCCTCTCCAGGGCCCTTATGGACTCCCCCCCACTTCCTACAGAGTGTGGGCACATCACTCTGCGCCGGGCAGTTCCAGGGGTACCACGATGTGTCCAGGTCACACCTTGGCACACCCTCTCACCACAACCGAGGGAACTGAAACAACCGCCTAAAATATCTGAAACAAACTGGACTTGACTGTTTCGACTGATGCAGTTACACATCTAGCCTTCCTCACTCTCCTCCTCCCTCCTCCTCTTATTCTCACTCTCCACGTAGTTTAATTTAACCACAAAGACATCCTTGTGCGAGGAGTGCGCCTCCCCACCCTCCTTGCTGATTCTTGGGGTGTTCCTGTGCGTGCCCATGCAGCTGAAGAGCTGCCTGCTCTGCCTGCTGCCTGCTGCCTGCTGCCTGCTCTGCCATCCCACGCCGGCGCAGCCGCCCAGCTCTGCCAGACTCCACCGCGCCTGCTTAGCTCTGGCATGAGATCCAGAGTGACGCATCGCTGCTGGCAGAGCTGCTCCCAGCTCCCTGTGATCAGTTAATTAGCTTTCTGTGCTATTATTATGTCGTCATGGTGAATCTACCCACTCCTCCGATCAGAGAGGGGAGAACGGGGGAAGCTGTAATTAGAGTGAATCTCATTAGAAACTGCTTCATCTCATCCGGCTCCCCCACACCCTCGAGTACAATTCAAGTTCATTGCCTCAGAACAGTCCAAGCAAAAACAAAGTGCACAGCGTGACCCCACACGAAGGATGGTGCCACTCATATAGTGCCACTTGCCTTGTTTCAGTTCCTGCCTGCCTGCTGTAATTAGCAGACACAGAGAATTCCAAACTCTCCCAGGTTTTGCAGGTCAGTATCTGCAGGTTGCCTGAGTATAAGCACATATTTAAGGGGTTGTATTACAGGGCTGATTCTGCTCCCAGGCCAGCTTGCAGGCTGCTTCTGCTGGGGGTGATGCCATCACCAGGACACCACCTGGCATCTTTGCTTCGGATATGAGAAAAAATATTAATGGATCAGTTACAGTGCTTTGCATTCGGAGAATTCACCTGCTCTTGAAGACCTCAGCATGCCCAGAGCTCCTGAAGCACCATTCTAGGGTGCAAGTAGAACAAGCATGGCTAACAACCCCACGTGCTCCCACGTCTGAATGCCCACAGCTCCTGTATCAGAGAACATCTCCATCTTCTAGATGAGAAATTCACCTCCAGGCATCTTTACTTTCCCAGAAACTTCCTCGGTTCCTCCTGGGAAGCCTGAGTGAGGATCTGACAGGCAGAATCCCTTTGCACATCACACCGTTTTGCTTTGGCTGCCGCGCAGGCTGTGCCCTCGCTGTGAAACGCACACTGCCAGCTGTTCCGGGGCACCCACGCACCTCTGGTCCAGGGCACGGATGCGTATGAGATGCACACAGATGTATACTGCACGTATCTTTTTCAACTAAGCCCCAAGAAAACCCATTAAACCCTGCAAATGTCAACTCAGAGTTTACACTGCTGGCGAAAAAGCAAATTTGCCATAGAAATCCCAGAGGAGACGGATGGCTGTGCGAGTTTCTCGGCAGGAGCGGATCCCCGCTTCGCTCTGCCACGCAACAGCCCACCTCTCGCTTAGACCGTTTCTAGGAGGCTGAGGTAGCTGCAGCAGCGGCTGCAGCAGAAGCTGTTGATCTGTGAAAAGAGAAACTGGATGCTTCATATAGGTGTTACCTCTTCTTCGGATCAGCCAAGGTGGGGGCAGCTCATGGCGACTACCATAAACATTTTACCATCGCAGTGATGCTTGCCTGACAGTTTTGGACCAGTTAACAGTGTAATGGTATTAAAACTAAATAATGGACAGCACTAATACCGACACAATCAATCCCTCCCTTGCCAAGCAAGGCTCACTCACAGTAAGAGCGAAGGTGGCTTCATGTAGTAAAAGAAGGAAGGGCAGCCTTCAGGGGTTCCCAGATGAATGTTTGCCCTGTCTGCATGTTCAGCTACAGCAGATACATGGTGGTGAGCCCTGCTAACCAGGAGATTGTGCTGGCCCAGCTCAGCCCCTTACCCGTAGAATTCGCAGGTCTGGTTTCCCAGGAGCACCGACACGTGGCTGCCAGCTCCCAAGTAGTGCCCGGAGATGGTCACCATTGTCCCTCCCGACTCTGGACCGCGGCTGGGATTCAGGAAACTCACCGCTGGAGTCTGGAGAAAGAAATGGACAAACTCAGCACTCGAAAGGCAGCACCATCAGCTCCAGCTTAATACGAACCACCAGCGATAGTTAGTGTCGGGCAGAGCCTGTTTCCTGTTGCTGATGGAAAGACATCCTTGGTGGGCAAACAGATCCCATTAGACATTTTCTTGGTGATGATACTGCAGCAATGTCTCATCTTTATCCTGCCTTGCACCACAGTAGCTATCTATCCCCCTTAAGAGCATTTGCAGAACGCAGGTACCTCTTCATGAGCTTTCAATCAGTGGATATTACCAAACCGGTTCGCTAACGCTGTCGCATTACCCTCTTTGTGACTCTCACCTGCAAAGGCTGGCAGCCTCCCCGCTCCACTCCCCTGGTACCACCTGCTTGGCAGCTCGGTGCGTTTGTCCTGTTTGCTCGACTCTTTTCACAATGCAACATGTGTTTTCTGGGTGCCACGGCATTTGCTAAAGCAGCTTAGACCAAAAGCCTGTTTGACCCTGACTCCTGAATAGACCAGAGAAAAACACACAATCCACCCTGTTGTGGGTAGTTATGGAATAATATTCAGCTGCTCCTGGACAGCTCACAGCTCCTATCCCTGCTGGCGTCAGGAGCCGACTCGATGATCCTCGTGGGTCCCTGCCAGCTCAGGATATTCCGTGATTACCCCGGTTAATGACAATACTGGGCAATCTGAATGGTAACAGCAATGGCCACACTAGGCTTGGGAGCATTTCAGGCCACCAAGACAAGTGATTCCAAAACGCAAAAAACCTCCGAAGGATGTTCGATGTCTGGCTACCTGTCAAGAACGTCCTTCAGGCTCCAGCCCATGCCCAGCGACTGCTCCCAAGGTGAACGAGGAACAAGCTGCAGTGCTGCCAACACTCAGACAGCGAGAGCCCACGACCAGTCACCCTCCTCCTCCCGCCCCATCCTGGGGCCAGTCTGCTTGTGGGAGCCGGGGGACAGAAAGGAGCAGTGATTTAACATGTCCACGAGGTCCAGCCGCTCCCATACACACACCAGTGACAGGGCTGAACGCCTGCTGGAAAGCACAGCCCTCCTCTGCTCTCAACATCAATTATAGGCAGCTCCTGGCTACAAGCACCTGACGTTTCTGGGGAAAGCATCACCTTGTCTAAGTATTGCAGTTGCTGGAAATTCAAAGCATGGCCAAAAATAGAACCTCAGGCTGTAACCCTGAGCAGTCATTCTTGTAAACAAGGAAAAGAAAGGAGAGCTGAGGGCCCATCCTAGAGACCTGTGAAAACTCCCGAGGCTGGGGTGAGGCTGCATCGGATGAGGGCCTGGACGCTGAATGAGAATTTTCCATCATCAGCTCATGATTCGGTGATAATTATGACAGATTTACAGATCCAAAGTAGCTCCGAGGTTCCACCTCCCCAGATAAAACAGGTGTAATTAAGGTGACAGCATCGCTCCGGCGCGGTGTCAGGCACCAGATGAGCTCACTAAGGCATGAACCCTCTCAGGGTCAGAACAGAGCTCTGCTTTAAGGTACCAATCAATTTTACTACTGACTTTAATGGCATAAACCAGCTGTAACAGAATTTGTGGCGGCGCTAAAGAGAAAAATGGAGGCCAACTAACAAAGGAAATGATGTGCTGGAAGTTTTAGATGCCAGCAAAAAAAGAAACGATATAATCAGGGTTAAGTGCTGGAAATCAGAAGCAACAATAGGAAGGTTGATCACGCTCGGCGTATGCTCACCAGGCTGCTGCAAGGTACCACACCAAGACTCATCTCCGCGATGACCTTCCACTGGCTCCTGGTGCCACGTGGAACCTGCCTTGCGGTCATGGCAAACCTGGGGACGACGCTGGCAGCGCCCTGGGACGATCAGAGGGGTTTCTGGCGTATTCGAGCAGAACGCGGTGGCATTTTGCACCTCTGCCATGTTGCTGAATACGTGAAATCCCAGGGGAGGGTGTAGCTCACAACGCCGGCGGGGTGGCAGGGGCTGGCCTGATTTATCTCCCAATTAGTTCACAAATTGTGGACAATCAGTAAGCGCTGGCATTTCCCTGCATACAGATTCCTCTAAGCACAAAATCAATGTGGCTGGATGAAGTGCCCTGTTTAGGCAAAACTGTAGCGATGAGAAACTCCAGCTGTGGCTTTTAAGTTTAGGAATCAAAACGCTGCTAGTTAAACACCACAGAGAAGCAACCCACCCAACCGACAGAAGCCCACCCACCCGAAGTGCAGCGCTCCGTGAAGTGGACAGAGAAAGCCTACACTGAACCAGCATCCTAGGAGGGGAAAAAAACCATCCCTGAATATGTGGATGCAGAATTACCCTTCCATCCCAAAGGGCACCATGGTGAAAAAATAAATCTATAGCCTGAGAAACTAACTCGGATACGGTTGGGTTTCACAGGCAGTTGATTAAAACGAAGCTTCTAGCAGGACCTCAGTCCCTGAGCCACGGCAGGGTGGGCTCTGGGGCTCCTCCCCTGTTGCTGTTTCTGTGTTCATGCAAAAGGGCCTTTTGGTGCCCCATGCGTGTCCACATCCGTCCAGAAACGTCTTCCGCACCAGCGGGAAGCAGCGCCCTGGATGCATCCCCAAGCGCCACAGTAACGGTGTCCATGACAAACCAAGGACAGTCATCATGGAGCTGGAGTCAGCCCTAACTCCTCCTGCACCAAGGCCTCAGGTACAGAACAAAGGGACGCCCCGTGTAACGCTCCTGCGGGGATTACAACAACGTGCGGTGCCAGGAGTACCCGAGCCGGGCAGCCCAGGAGGTTATCACCGTTTTGGAGGTGGAAAGCTGAACCCAAAAGCTGTGCGAACCTGGGTTTTGGGTCCCACATAAATGCTGTTTATTCTGCAGACCTGCACGGGTTCTAGAGCCTGAAAACTGGGTTCATTGAGCTACCAAGAAACCATGCAATGCCACGGGGAAAGCAGCAGAAGAAGATGGGAATTTAGGGATTGTCTTCTGGGGTTGAAGCCCACCCGTTGGACATGTGCACTCGCAGAGCTGATGCTGCCCCAGCTCCCCACCTCGCAGGACACTCACCACGAACACGTACTGCTGCGTGGACTTGGCCGTGAACTCCGGCTTGCACTCGCCGATGCACAGGAGCACTGGGCCGGAGCTGATCCCTGGCAGCGCCTGCCCCATTTCGCAGACGATCCTGGAAGCAGAAATGCCGCAGTGAGGCTTTGGCAGGAGGTGCCAGAGTGCCCTGTGCAGCTCCGTGCAGGGCTGGCTTTTGTTTACTTCCTGACCTCCACCCCCCGCCCCCCAACTTTGGTATCTGCCTCTTTAGAAGTTAATTACTGAGTCTATTTTTACCCCATGTAGTAATTTAAAGAAAAAAATCAAAACTAGACATAATTATTACACGCTGTAAACTCCAGAGCAAAGCGGAGCACTAATGGCAATATATTAGCCAGTAGCGAAGTGAGTGCGAAGTCCTTAGAGTAACAGATGAGTTCATTAAGGGAACAGCTCACACTGCAGCCTCCCCGTTAATCACACATGGAGAAAGCTGCTGTGACGGATGTACTCAACCCCGTAACCAAAGCCGCAGTGGTTTGGTGCAGGTTCCGAAGGAGGGGAAGACCTGAGCCGTGGCCGGGCCAAGAACTCCTCAAGAAAACCCACAGAGGAGCCGAGTGACCCAGGGCACATCGGTGTAGAGGAGCTTGGGTCACCGATCCCACGATTAAAACAGAAATAGCAGGGGGGTTTTTCCAAGACTCATTCATCAGGGAACAAAAAAGTTGCAGGTACAAGGAGTCTCATCCATATCTTGCCCATCACATGCGATTCGACTGACCCAACCACTTCATCCCGTAAGGACCCTGAGACGGCGAGACCAGAGGAAGAGCCAGAGCGTCCTTCCCTGGTGAGGCTGAAGGTGCTTTCGCGGAGCGGCACGGGAAACGCTCCGTCTTCTGTGTAAATCATGTGCAAACGCATAAAAGGCTCCGATTTGCGAAGGCAGTGTTTCGGCTGCCTTCAGCGGCATTAAATTCACTACAAACAAAATAAAATAAAAAGACTAAAGGAAGAAAGAACCCGCCGACAGCAGGAACAGGTGATGCCAGCAGCCCTGATGAAAAACGCTCGCGCCGGTAAAGAGCTCTAATGCGAAAGCCCTTAGTGCTGCACATCAAACCGGGTTGCCTAGAGAGACGGTGCCTTTGGAGAAGGGGAGCTGAAGCATCTCAGCTGTGTGCCTTCATCTGCCACGTGTTCCCCTCTGCCTCGCAGGCAGACGTCGCCCATGCACCTCCCCGCTGCTGTTCCAGCGCTTTTCCTCCGCAGACGGGCGAGGCGCGGGGTTCCCGTGCGGGGCGCAGGGCTGCCGCTGGGGATCTCTGCTCCCGCCAGCCCACCGGCAAACGAAGCAAGGTGAGGTGATTCCTGACCCGCCACGGGCAGGAGAGCAGAGCAGAGCTTTTCTCCTGCAAGATGCAAGGAATCGCCGTGCTGTATCCAGAGGGAAACACCGAAAACTCCACTATTTGCCAGCGAAGCAGCAGCTGCCCTACGGTACCAGGCGTGAGGGGTGCGGGACGGGCACAAGCGACCTGCTGCACCTGATCCCGGTTCCTGACTACAGCCCAACTCCCAGCAGGTACCTAGTTACAAAACGATGCACTCGGCAGAGCCGTGGGGTGCTGATTGCTGGGCTAAGTGGCCCTTTCACCAACATTAACCTAATCGCTGGCTGATAGATTGCGGGGCTGGAGCATATGGTGAGTCATTACAGTCTTGGAATTCAGTCTGCCCACAGAACCCTTAAGAGGGTCTTTTTATCTGTATTCATCTTTAAAAGGCAGCTCTCAGCTAAGGCTTGCTGTTATCTGCCCAGGGTAAATGTTTTAATGATGTTAACAAACTTTGAAAGCTCAAGAGCCGTAATTAGAGTCATGATTATAAAATCAGGGCTTCGTACCATCAAAGGAGGATAATTTTATAATCCTCTGTCCTTTGTTTGAAAAATAAAGTAAAACGAAATACTGCTCAGCAGATCAGCCCAAACCACTAGCAGTGACAGAACTACTGGTGCCGTTCCCGCAGTTACACCAACGACGCTTTGCGCGCCCACAGCACCCGTCATCCAGCGATCCTGACACGCTGGACCCATCCCCGCCGTTCGGAAGGGGAGATCAATGCCATTTCTGTCTTACAGATGGGAAAACAAAGACAAGGAGTGAGGAAAAAACAAACCAGGGCCAACATGTGCTAGTGACAGGTCCTTCCACCAGAAGCATTTCACCACTGGAGTCAGTGCTGCTGACGCTGGGGCACACCCGTGCTGCTGGGACCACTGATGGGGTCTGGGCTTCCCCACACGCACTGAGAGCAGCCGTCAGGACACCCTCCTGGTCCCCAGCAGGAGAGACTGGACAACCCAAGGGGAGACATGACGTATTGCTCCTCTCCTGCCCTGCAAAAATGACCCCCAACACACCCCTCAGCACGCTGAGTACACCAGAACAACCCCCCCCAAACAGGAGCCTGTGTCACTCGGGAAGGTTTATTCGCCCATCCTCTGTCACATGCCTATTGTCTAATTTTTGGTTGACGTTTTTCTTAGTGAAATAAATGAATTGAGTCCAGTGGAGGCCCGTTCGGATTAAGCGGCTGTCACCGCCTCACCCGCCTAACAAATGGCTGCGTGCAGCCAGCAGCGCCGGCGGAATTTCAAGTGCGATGGGGAGCGGAGGGGGCAGAGAGGCTCAGCATCAACAGCAAGGTGCTCATCAGAAAAGTTGCTTAGCAAAGCAGGAACCGCGGCGCGGAAGGCAACAAAACACTTAATGAAAGCTTAAAGGGCTGCTTAACCCTGCCAGTGAGCCTCCAAGCACCTCATCCCCTGCGGGTGCAGGAATGGCATGCCCTGGTCCAGGCACCATCCACCTCCAGACCCCTTCCTGCAGGGCTGGAAAGGGTGGAGGGATGGTGCCCGGAGTCTGGATGAGTTATTGGCCTCCTGTGCGTTCGCTGGAGGTCAGGGAAGAGGCTTTGTGCGGGCTGGCCAGCCCTGGGGACCTGCGGTGGGGACGAGCGAGGTCCATGAGGCCACTCACTGTTCTGCCACGACGTACTGCTCGGGCAGGGGCGTGCACTGCACCCCAGCCACCTGCACCCCGTGGGCGATCTCGGAGAAATCCAGGCCCAGGTTCACGCCACGGATGGTCACCCTCGTCCCTCCTTCTGGGGGGCCCGACACTGTCAGGATCTGGAGGGAAACAAAACACAGGAAGGTTGAGCTGGCGTCCCCACAGCACCCGTGTTTCTCCAGCCCCGTATCCGGCGTGGAAAGAGACTTTCGCTCTGCAGGCTGCTCAGGGAGGCGGAATGCTGCCGCCTCCACCTGCTCCTGCTGCCAGACCCAGGCCAGTGTCCCCCTTCTCATGACTCCTCTGGAGGTCTTGGAGAAGCCCAAGGATGCTGTAATCCGTCTGCGCCGTGCTTCGAGACAGGACATCGAGGTCCCTGAGCTGGCCAAGAGGCGTGGGCAATGCAATCCCCCAGAACACCTTGCAGAAGGGTAAGGCTGGCTCCTTTTTTACACATACAGAAGGTGAGAAGTCACCTTCTAGAAGCAGCCTGCTGCTTTGGAGAACTTTACCTTCTGCCTTGGCTGTTCTCTGAACGTTAATGTCACATTATACTAGTAATTTGCCACCTCAAACGACTCAGAAATGTTAAAGGGTGAGGTGTGAGCTTTAAAGCTGCTGTTTATAGCCTGCCTGAGCCATAATCATCTCCGCTTCTATGGGCTTTTACTAAGGACAATATCCTCGTCAATTAGGAGTATAAATTACAATAACGTATAGTCACAGCTCTTGGACCCAAGACTCTCAACCAGTTGTCCTGAATCTGCCACCAGTCTGTTGTTGCTCTTGGGTGAGTTACTAATCTTTGCCATGGTATTAATAAATAAACATAATCCATAATAATGCAATTTAATTAATTTAATGGATAAATCTTGTTTACGCTTGTTTGTTCCACCCCTGTCTTTGGCAAAAGACTTGAGCTCTTCAAAACCTTTGCCTTAGCGTTTCCAGATGGATGCGTGCTTTTCTTTCACCTTCTTATGAGCCCGCTGTTCCCTGGACGTGAGCGGGATGGGAAGGCAGCAAAACACTAGCCCCATGACGAGAGCACGGTCTGGCAATGTGCTGCATCCCGAAGCTGCCCCTGCAGGACCCCCGGCACTTGGTGCCACAGGACACATCTCCCCCATCCCACCCAATGCAAACTGCTAAAGCCACCAGGACGCCCCTGTTCCCCATCACTTTTGAGGCCCCAAGTGCCCCTCAGCATTCGAATCCCAGCTGAGGCTGCGTTCCTCCTCCCCTGCTCACACCTCTCCATTTCTTGCTCTCCAGCCCTGCTCCCGTTGAAGGTGCTGCTGTTGAATTTGGTCACACAGGCTGGGGTACAGCTGGCTCCACGCTCCCAGCAGAGCCACGAGCTGCCCCGTACCTCAAACCACCACCTCCCTCCTCCGAGTACGCTTTAATTTCTACCTCCCTGTCCCCTCGACCGCACGACCGAGGTTTCTAATTTAATTACCACACGCTGTCTGTTGCGCTGCTGTTTTCTGTAACTCACACCGCGTAACGTGTCTTGTATCATTTGGCTCCACATGCCCGTAAAAGACACTACAAAATCGAGCTGCGCTGCACTACAGCGAGTCCGGAAGGGCTGCGCTGGTCCCGTTCACATCGCTAGCTGGGAATCACCTGAACTCCGCAGTTCACCTACTTGACAGTTACAACTGTCCTCTGCAGCTCCGCATGATGTTAAAATGCGTCTGCTGGAGCTCTTACACCGCCGGGCTCGTCGTCTCATTGCGGTTCTAAAAAAGTCACGGTTTGCCATTTCCCGACCTTACCACAACCAGCCGAACAAAGCGGCGCCGATTCTGCATTTTGAAAATGTCCTGACCTGGAAAATCCCCAATATGGAGCTCCACTCGACCTAGATTTTAGTGACCGCTAATTGAACAGTTTTGAAGTAACTGTGCCATACAGCAGCCCCGGGGTTCCGACAGATGCAGCCAGTTAATTACAGCTGGAGAGATCCAGTCAAAATCCCAGCAAGAAGAGAAGTCTTAAAGGTCCCGTTGCACCAAGCGCTGGTGACTGCTCCCAGCGGCACCCCTGGGTCACCTCGTGTTGCAGACCCACGGCCGGTGGTCCACCTTCACCCCCAGCCTGTGGTGCTGGGAGCTGCCCAGGCTGCAGGGCTGGCTGCAGGGATAGCCCAGATTTCTGGGGATTAGGAAGAAATATTGCCCAGTTCCAAGCGATATACTGTAGGAGAGCGGCTTTTCACTCCGAGGGCTGGGGAGGATCAAAAGAACCGGCGAAGGGCAGCTAAGGGAAACAAGGCCATTACCAGGAATTGTACGCGCACCATTTCGGGGGTCTGCACCTCTGCTGGAGGTTGTTTGCAAAACTGGCAGTCACTGAGATCTAGAGCAGGGTGGGGAGGCAGGGCCTTTGGCTTTGCGCATGTC
Source organism: Bucorvus abyssinicus (assembly GCA_009769605.1). Lineage (NCBI taxonomy): Eukaryota > Metazoa > Chordata > Aves > Bucerotiformes > Bucorvidae > Bucorvus > Bucorvus abyssinicus. The sequence continues at coordinate 5,074,327 of CM020055.1, forward strand.
CCGAGTTACCGCGAGCACGTCACCTCTCCCCTCTGCACCAGCCTCGCCTGGCACGAAACAAATCAGCAATCCACCGCCTCCCATAGAACATGTTCCTGCTGCCCAGGGCAAGGATTCCTCCACGTGTGAAGGAATGGTGTAAGGGATGCAGATGCACCACGGCATTTCTGTGGTTGCTGCTACTAACTTGAAGCCAAAGCAGGTACCCCAGGGCCCCCCGAGGTTGGAATCTGAGGGATCCCAGGCCCCCAGGAGCCCCGACACAGTGCTGGCACGCTCCCCTCCTGCTGTAATGATGCAGGATAAATGTTCTCAGCCTCACGTCTTGCCGCTTGCACGGTTCAGCATTTCTGACATAAAGCAGTATTTAGCCTCTGGAAGTCTGTGCACCAGACAGGGAGACCTGGGGCTGGCTGTGGGTCGGGTGGGGCTTTTCTCCCAGAGCTGGAGGCAAGCCGCCAGCCTAAGACCCTTCTGCACAATATCCACTTGGCATCTGTTAGGGTGCAGGGGGAGCGCCCGGCTTGCAGAAGAGATGGCACAACCCCTGCCCCCTCCCAAAATGTCATCCACCTTCACTCTCTTTGTCTTTTTAACTCCCGCTCTAAGCTAGCTGCATCCCAGATGATGAGCCCAGCAGGGAACCAGCACATAAGCATTGTCATCCCGGCATGATCCCTCCTTGTCTCTGCCTTAGCTGATAGCACATGCAGAACCTAATTGTTATCTCAGCAGAGCAACTCCATTATTCAGCCTGACACTGCCCCCCCTTCAGCTGTTTGTTGCACTGATGTTATATTAATGAGGCCTGCAAATAAATGAATAGGAGATCAGAGTGCCGCTTGTTCGCAAGAAAGCTGATTTTTATTTATTTATTGCTAAGACCACAGACCGTGTGGAAGTTTTACGCAGTTAAAGGGACACTGGTGGTGACGGCTGGGGGTCTCACTCAGAAAAAGGGCTGTGTATATCCTACTGCTCACTTACTTTTCTGACTGCTAAAACTCAATCTCTTCTTCCCAGTTGTGCGTCCCCCGCAGGCACTGGTGCCTGGGAGCCAGGCCCTGCACCCCTGCCTGGACAGAAAGAGTGAACCTGGCCAGATGGAGCACAAGGAGTGGAAAGCAGCCCGTATTAAAGGCTCTTCCAGTCTGAGTGATCCAGGCTGCAATGCAAGCTATGAGACCACCAGTGCCTGCTTTAAACCCGCCAGGAGCAGGCGGGTCCCAGCAGGGCAGGGCGGTCTCTTCCCAGCTTTCGGTGCACAGCTCCGGGCCCAGGCAAATGGTACCCAAAGTAGTGAAAAAACGCGGATGCCGGTAAAAAGGACCCAAGAGCAATGAAGGCTGTAAGGGTCTCATGGCCCCCGAGACAATCTCATACACTTTCCTGGAGGGAAAGCGGGATGAGAGATGTTAACGGTGCTGCTGAAAGGTTTGGCTTTAGGAATACTGACCCTGCAGGGTTTCCACTGGGGCTCTGCCATTTTCTCTAGTCCTGAGAACTCCACAAACTCCTGCAGGAGTTTTTAACCCTGTACAGTGCTCCCACCAGTGGGTCTCAAAGCACACAAACCAGGGCACCAGTTCCCTCTGCTTTCCCCTTTCTTCATCTACAACAGGGAAAACTGTAAACTTGACCTTCATGAAAAAAAATTCAAGCTGTGAATTCGTAAGGAGAAGGGTGAGAGGTGGAGTTCAAGGAAAAACACCACACACTGCGAGACCTGTGATAACATCACAACCGCTCACAGCACCGCCAGAGTCAGCAGAGGCCACGGGACAACACCCCCCCCCCAAGCCCTGTATTTTCTGTCACTGACCTTCGCTGTGGCGTAAGCCAATCTGCCAGTGAAAGCACAGACATTTCCTACTCGATTCTCTCATCTCCAGGTCTACCCAGGGCAATCTCCTGAGACTCAACACCCCCTGGCAAGGCACCCCGCGCTCCCCGCTTTGAAGGCTGAGACACAGCGCTGGTTATGGAGACAAGAAATCTGAAAGAGCAAAGCTCTGCTCCCTTCCCCTTGGCCAGAGCCCAGGAGAACGGCTTTCAAGTTGGACAGTGATAAAACACTCGGTGGCAGCGCTGTGCCCGCAGCCAGCGCGAGAGCCAGCCTGGCAGCGCTCGGATGCGAGTCACTTGGTGGCTGGAGCAGAGCGTTTTTCCCCTTCTCTGCTTAGCTCAAGGAGGGATAAATAAATAAGACTAAGACTTCTTCAATGCTACAACTGTCTGAATGGTTTATGGTGAAGGAAATCTCAGGCAGAGGCTGTTTTGCTTCTTGCATCTTGTAGCATAAGCTTGTGCAAGCAGATAAGAGAACTTTGGTTCTGGCAGGACAAGGTGAATATCCAGGCAAGCCTTTAAGACTCGTTTTATCTCTCTGTAAAGATAGCTGGGACTTGCCAAACAAACAGAAACCCAAACAAGGGAAGGACAGACTCTCAGCATGGCTTAATGCTTTCATGTCTGCACAGTCAGCACCACCTCTGCTCCTCGGCAGCCTCGCAGCCTCCACTCTGCAGTTTACAAACACTGCACAAGAGCAACACCTACCCATCCAGGCTGTGATGTGGCTGGGCAGAAGGGCTAAGAGAGAAACCCCAAAGGCCTGGCAACATCCCTGCGGAATGGATGGACCCTCCTCAGCAACACCCTCCTCCGGTCAGCCCCAGCCCTGATACAGCGTCACCAGCCTCGGCAGTTTCCTCCTCTCCTCCATGAGAAGGAGGCGGATGCCTCCCAGGGGGTCCGAGCATGAGCCAGTTTCGGCTGGTGTCTACACCAGTGTCTTAACGAGAGTTAAGAGGAAGCTTGGACATCCAGTTTGTGCGCTGAGAAGCCCTGCCCTGCCCTGCCCTGAGCATCAGTGCCACGGGCTGCGTTGATCCCACACTGTGTTACACCCCTGCACTCCACCTTCTGCGGTACGGACACGTGCTCAGGGCAAGGGATGCTTTTGAGGGGAGTTAATTAAGTGAGAAACCAAAATCCTCTTTCATTCCCACCTGATACGAGTGTCACTCCTAATAGTAACGTTAACAGAGCAAGTGCAGTTTTACTGGTAAAAATGCTCCTGGGAGACATCTTGCATCCCTCAGTGGTCTGAACAGAAACATCAGAAGCATCAACTAGACTAATTAGGTCCCCAGTTTAATTAGCATTCTTGCAACAGTCCGTAGCGGTCACCCCAACGCTGGTAGCATCGCTGGCGAGTGGCAGCTGCACGGCGGGGCAGCGGGCTGCGCACCCTGGCCACGTGCCGGCGGATCCGCACATTAATTTCATAGAAAGTAGCAGAGCATTTCGTCCGCCGTTGTTCAGCGCCTGACGGACGAGGGTGGGTTTTCAGATGAGAGGGAGCAGACACAACCCCCCGCTGGAAGGAGGGCAGAGAAGGGGTCGGAGATGCGCGTTCTTACCTCAGTGATGCGAGGGTTGGAGCACTTGACGTTCCTGCTGGACCAGTCGAGCCAGGGCTGGGCGGAGGGCGGACCGCAGTGCGGCCGCAGCGTGCACTTGGCCTCGCCGCTGCACCAGCCGCACTCGAACTTGGGGTCGGCTTTGAGGCAGAGCCCGCAGCTCTCGCGCTGGGCTGCGCACTTGTAGAGGTGCACTGCGGGGAGAGGGGACGAAGTCAAGGATTGAAACGTTCGTAGGGGCTCCGGCTGCTCTTGCACTTGTAGGCAAAGGCACATGTTGAGTTTTGACTTCGCGAGCCGCAGAGTGGACTCGCATGTGTGTCAGAGGGGCTCAGCGAGCAGCACTGGTGGTGGAGCACCGAGCTGCTCTCATCCACAGCAGGATCCACCAGGACCTGCAGCCTGCAGGCGCAGTGACAGCAGCTAACGTTGCTCTGCCCCAGCAGCCACGTTCCAGCCCCCATCACCGCCTCCCTCCCGTGACTCAACAGCCAACTCAAGCAGCCGTTACCTTTCAGATCCTCCGGGTTGTCGATAACAAAGTTCCCATTCCAAACCACAGCAAAGTCCACTGCTAAGTTGCTGATGTCCATCCCATCGTAGAGATACTGCAGGCAAAGATTGGGAATTAAACGCTTGGGAGGATCTACCAGAGACGCTAATAGAAAAAGGAGATTTTTTTTTTTAAAGAAATCAAGATTATTCTCTGCTTAAAAGCACCTGCTGATGTCTGAACTACCACACTTCTACCCTTCATCTCCCAGGTCCTGCTTTGACTCTTTCCTCCTCCCCAGGAAGAGATAATTAAATCAGATCTAGCCCTTGTGAGAGGTAATAGATTAATTATTCCACTCACAGTGGTTGCTCTTGTCACTCAGTCCCTAGCTTATCAATACAGCCCCTCCAGTTAATCAGACGGGAAGGGCTGCTGCCTTCGGGCTATCTTCTCACACAGTCACCGCGCACCCCAGGGTGGCTGGGAGCTCGGCAGTCACGCTGCACACGCCGGCTGATGAAAGAGGCAGCCGCTGAGCTAAAATAAATGGTGCAAAGAGATCCCTTCCCAGTCTCTGCTCCAGCCCAGCCTAGGATTGCACCAGCTTGAGTTATTCACCTTCTCATGGACATCCTGGGGGGGGAGGGAACCTGGATGCTTTAGGTGAATTTCCAGTGTATTCTGAAATTCCCAGTATCACAAGTAGCACCAAGGAGGCCTCATTCTGATGCTAAGTCAACCAAAAAAAAGAGAGCTGAGTGAACAGCTTTGGGATGAGGGAAGGGTGATGAAACCAAAGCAGACTGCTCTGACTGCCCCATGCAAGAGTTGTACAGGTTTAACTGACATTTGGTTGGACTGATTCACCTTGCCTGGGTTTTACTAAGCTGGTGTGAAACCAGATCTTCTGCACAAGCGATAGAGCTGTGAGCCCAGAACCGCCCTTTGTTCTCTACCTACCACTTCCTATCAGGAATAAATGCTTATACGTCGCTTTGGATAGGAAAAGTACCATAGAGTATTAATGCATTTATTATCCACCAAGCTGCAAAGCCCGAAGATGGCCAGTGATATATAAATATCCAGTGAAATTTTTAAAAATTCAAAACTTCATTAACAATTTAAGACCATCTGCACTGAATATTAAAGTAGAGTCTGTTCTGCTGCCTAAAACAAACTGGCTGTGCCCTGTCTGCCCGTGGACCTCTTCAAACACACGGTGAGGAGGGGAAGGACCACGCTCTTCCCTGCTCATCGTCCAGCTGAAGCGTGTCAGTGAGACCCAAACGTGGGCTGAGGTTGGAAGGTGGCCTGCAATTGCTGGACGTCTTTTGGCATCCCCGAGTACCTGCCGCGGTGACTTTGGGCGTTCTGGGGTGAAATCCTGCCAGGTCCGTTGGCAGGGCTAAGTCTCATCCTGCAGAGGAGAGCTCTCCTCCTCTGCCTGCTTCTCCAGCAGCATCACTCAGATGATTTCCCTCTCTCTGCTGCTGTGCTCGCTCTTCCTGTCCCCCCCCCTCCCTGCACCACGCTGCTCTTCAGCATTACTGTATTCACCCCGCTACCGTGACCTGGAATTCGACAGCTCCCCGATAAGGGGTCTGTGATTCGCCTTATCTCCTCCATGTGAATTAGCCTGCCTTAACACCTTCCTCGCACTCCCTCCTCCTCCCCTTCCCCTCGCTGACCCCCCACAGTCAGACAGGGAACCGCCAGATAAAGGATCTTCTTCTATAATGAAACACCTTGTGTGCCCACGGCAGGTTCCCTCCTGGGGTTCTGGACTAGTTTAACTCCTGGATTTTCCACTCTCCTCGTGGCTGAGCCCATCCCCTCCCGCAGCTATTGGGAGCTGACACCCATTTTGGGCACCTTTTGCCCCGTTCCCCTCCCAGTCCCTCACCGAGCTGTTCTGGCACTGGACGCTGGAGCTGTTGAAGCGCAGGGCAGGCACGCGGTGGATCACGCCCTGGATGCTGAGGACACACTCGTACCCACGCTGGCCGGACTGGGGCTGGGGCAGGTTTCTCGCCTTCAGCGTGATGGGTTTCACTTCTCCCACCGGGATCAGGATCTCCTCTGTGGGGGAGAGCTGGGGACAGTCCTGGGGGGGAATAAAAGAGAGGGGGAGGTTCCAGTGGTGGTGGTGTGTCCGCAGGTCTGGCCAGGTCTCAGCCTGCCTGCTCGAGTGGCAGGGCTGACGTCCAGGCATGTCCTCCATGCACAGGACCAGCCCTTCTCCACCCACCCGTGCAGCTGCCGGTTAAGTGCAGAAATAAAGAAACCCCCCTTACAGTCCCCCTGCTCTGGGACTGGCACTGATTTTCTCACCGCAGTCGCAGAAGAAGAAACATTTGGGGAATAAACTGACAGCATCCTCCCCGCTCTGAGCTTGCCGCGGGTTTTATCTGTGCAGACACGAGCGCTCGCCCTGCCCTCCCGCAGCAGCGCGTTATCAGCCGCTCCAGCTCCGCCTGAGCCCCGCTGCTCAGGGAGGGTGACGGGCTGCTCCCAGCCACACGCTGCACTCCCTGGGCCTCCTCCTAATCCCATTTCACCCCTCACGCCCCTCGGATGCACGCCGCTCCGGAGCGAGACTGATCAGCCTGGGACGCGCTTCCCTCTCGCTACCAGGCACTGCTCCGCTCCGCTTTGTCTGGGTAGAATTATACCATTAATTTCCGAGGCGATGCTAATTTCTGCTCTATCTGCTCTCACCCTTACCGTGCTCGGACACCGACGGCCTTTCTGAAACGCCCAGTTCACTGCAATGCTCCCCGCTGCTGCTCACACAGCATCTTCCTTAGCTGGGGCTGCCCGGGTGGGACGCGTGGCTGCGCCGGCCAGGCGGGCACGGCCCCGGGACCAGAACGGCCCTTTCTATCGCTAAAGCAGTGCTTTTCCCTGCTCTGTGCTTCTGGGAAGCGGAGGACGTCCAAGGACGGGAGGATTTGGTTGCAGTCAGTTTCCAGAAGAGTAGAGACGGGGTTTTCACAGCTGGGATTAAGCTCCCTAATCCGGATCCCCCTGGGCCTCCTGAGCTGCTGTCCGGGCTGCAGAGCTGCGAAGGGTTTGGGGTGTGCAACGCACCCGGAGCCTCCTCCAGCAAACAGCATTTGTGCAGCTCTTACGGCTTTAGAAAAGCGGCCGTCCTTGGGCCTGAGGAGCGATCGCTGAGGAGGGACCTTGCACACAGGAGGGAAAACAAAACCTAACTCGTGCGTACAACGGTACCTCAGTGGGCACCCGGGGGACCGGTGCTGGGCCGTGACTGGGAGTGCCACATGTCCCTTCACCCACAGAGAAACAGCAAAATCGTCAACGAGTTTAAATTTCACCTGCAGATCTCCTACCACTGGGTGCTCACTGGAGAGACCGTCAGACCAGGAGGTCAAAAAGTTGCCAAACAAGCTGCGATGCCCCAGGATCTGAGGCACCGGGTCTCTGCCGCCTTCACAGCACCCTTTGGGCTTCAAAACCTTAAGCCTCCAACTCTTCTGGACACTGGCCCTTCAGGCACCCCAAGCCTTTTCACATCAGCCTGGGAACTGCAAACCCAGCCCGCCAGCCCCCCCAGGAACCCTGCCAGCCCCCCCAGGAACCCAGCCAGCCCCCCAGGAACCCAGCCAGCCCCATGGGCAGGAGCAAGGGGATGTCCCAGCTGAGCAAAGTGACTCAAACAAATGGGCAGCATCAGTGGCTCCTGCTGCAGATCAAAGTCTTTCTGCACCTCCGGGAGCTGCTCCAGGAACGCACTTTGCTGAGTCAAATGCAAATTCAGAAGCACATTACAGCGGGAGCCCACGGAACCATCCATCACCCTGCCAGGCCAGAGCAAAGGCATTGCGGGAGACAACCAGAAAATGGGAGGGATGCTGAGCTCCAGGAGCAGGGAGAGGCTGCGCAGTGCGAGTCCGGAGGAGGAGAGAAGAGGAGAGGGAGTGGGGGCTGAGACAAAACAGCACCAAGAAATTTCACTTCAGGCCTTTCCTGACCAGGAACTGAAGCATCTGGCAGGAAAGAGCAGATGAAACAGGTCCTGCTCCTGCGACCCCAGGCACGAGGCTGGCTGACATCCTCCTGCAGTAGGAGGCCAGCGTGATGGGAGCTTTACCACCCGCTGCCAGAGCGAAACGGGCTCCTTCCTGAACCTCAACGGCTTCCAAAACGGACTAAAGGCATTAAATAAAGGTGACTTTAAATAAAGAATGGTGCTTTGTCCTTGACGGTCACTTTATAAATGAGTTAAGGCTCCAGTGTTCTTAGCTTGATGCGGTGAAAAAATGTGTAAGGCTCGTTCCTCTGTCCCTGGGAACCGCCTGATTTCTGAGCGCACAAAACACCATGAAACTGGAAGCAGTCTAGTAAATTTTCCATTGAAAACCATGTGGAAATATTTCAAACATCAGTGTGAGTGCAATAAAGGAGCAAAGAAAAGAGCCTCCAAAACGACACCTTCTGAAAACTAAGCACAGCAATTACAACATGAGGTACAGGGAAGTGTGATGTTTCCACTTCTGCCTCCATCTGACCAAAGCAATGGAATTGTAAATTAACAGCCAGTTTTAATATTGCAGCAGCTCACGACTTCGCTACGCAAGATGCTGTCTGCAAAATAAGAGGAAACTCTCCCGGCAAGCACCGTTCTCCAGAGGAGCAGCTCTCCAGCTCCCCACCACCACCAGCGAGATCTATCAGCGTCTGGTAATTTGATGACATTCCTCCCGTAAGACCTCAACACCCTAAACATTATCTCCTCATAACACACCGGGAGATCCAGGATTTGCTCAATTTATATACCGGGAACTGCAGCACGCAGAGACAAAGGCTCTGACCGTCAGAAGTATTTACATTCTGCTCAGCTCTAATTTGCTTTGATCTAATGGAACTGGGTACCTGAGCACCTGTAAGTACCTGACACTAATAATCCTAAGCTGAAGCAGAAGTTTTCGAAAAAAAGATGGACTGACGTGTCCCTCCCCTCTGGCAAATCCCCGACTGGCACCCCAAGCCTTTGCCGCCCTGCCTAGCAATGGAAGTACCTCACCCGGGCGGCAGTGCAGGGAGAGCCACCCCGCAGGCTGCCCCCCACTAGGACGGTGGAGAGAAAACGGGAGGAAACGCCAGCCCTCCCTGCTGCCCACGCAGCACGCCGAGCCGCGCTCCAGCCCCAGCTCACGGCCGGGCTCACGGGAGGTTGTCGCTACTCGCTCAGGCAAGTTGTAAATGAGAAACAGATGCTCCCCCAGTCTGGAGAAGGCAGGAGCTTAAACCGCTGCCTCATAAACCTTTTTAGTGGCACTTTTCCTTATATATTTTTTATTTTATTTCTAACAGAGTCTTTCACGGATTAACAGCCAAGAGTGATTTTAAACTCCAGCAGCCAGAAAGCAGCCTGTGCCGGGAGGGAGCGAAGCCCTTTTCTGCAGCGGAGCAGGCGACAGGCTGGAAGGGAACGGCACCGTGAAGCTCAGCTCTGAGCCTCCCCCAGACCCTGCTCTCACGGATCCAACCCCCAGCTCAGCCTTTACACCACCACCAGCGAACTCCTACGATTCACAGCGTTTCCCAGCCAAGTGCCAGCTCTTCCGAGCTGACTTTGCCCGCACGCTCCTTCCCCCCCATTATGCACCGCACACCCGTAACACCTGCGACTCGAGACCTGGCTGCACTGAAGGTTTTGCATTTCACCTCAGAGTCATATCAAGGACCAACAGGAGACAAATGGCTCCACTCCAGAGAGGTCCCCAGCTCTGCGGAAGGCCTGCGTTTGGGAGGAAACGTATCCTGGAGCCGCAGAGTCTTTTACCACGTTATGACTGAAAACAAAAAAATCTCCAAGCACATCACCGGCAGGAGAACCTCAGCGCACAGTCCTGAAAATAATGAATGTGTTATGGACCATTATCCTTCCTGGCCACTGCCATTCGTGAGACGACTGTTAAAGAAATGCTTCTTCCTTTAGAGACGTGGGAGAGGACTTAGGTTTTCAAATCTGTCTCCGGTGCTGAAAACGCTGGTAGCAAAAACTGTTCTGCCATCATTAGAGATGAGTAGGACATAATAGATTTTTTTTCCTTTGGTTTCAGTGGAAGAAAAATGTCACATTGGGATTCTGGTGAAAACAACGGGCGAGCAGCCTGCGAGGACACGCTGCTCGGGGAAACGCCGAGACAGGCAGCCCCCCTGCGTTGGCTGACAGCTACGGTGATCACACTAATAAGGGGCTGCACATTTTGGGACGGAGCGATACGCAGGAAGATGCTACCCTACCGAAAGCCCAGGGCGCCCGTGGGGAGCCACACTGCTGCTGGATTCATCAGATGAGTGAGTGAAGCCGCAGAAGCCGCAGGGGCTGGCGGAGGCTGGCGGAGGCGCAGGGCTCGCCCGGCTGCCGCACGCCCGGCAGCGGCGCCGCTGGAGGCCCTCTCCTCCCTGTTTGTGCCGTTTCGCATCCTGGCTCATCGCTCAGCTTTCACGTCTCTCCTCCTGATTTGTTTTTCACGTCGCTGCCGCAGCGATGCGCACCCTCGTCCCTGCACACGCAGGCCTTCCCCGCAGCACGTCTCACCGGGCGCTGCTGCGGTAGCACCTCGGTGCCACGCTGGGGTTTACGGGGGGTGCTGCCATAGGAAAGTTCACCTCACAGCTGGGTTTGTCCATCACCACCTCTTCTTCCTGCTACCAGATCTAAAAGCCAGTGCTAACACAAATGGATGTGTCAGGGGTATAGCGTTAGCAATCCTCTGTCAAGGCTTATTCCCTTCACAGGAATTTCAAGATGAGCTGGGAGGCGGCTGGCGGCGCCAGTCCTGCCGCTGGGATGGGAGCTGTGTGGCTGTGGCAAAGGTCCCCTCCTGCTGCTAAACAACGAGACCGTCCGTGGTTTGCAAGGCTCAGGACTGGGTGCTCGAGCCTGCAGGTCCCCCCACCGGGGCCAGGAAGAGCTGGGCACCCACAACACCCAGACTAACAGGAAGATGCAGCCAGCGGAACATACACATGGTTCCATAATCAGTTTACTTTCTTCTTTAATTCATGAGAAGTAAATCCTGCAGCGAGTTAGAAAGGCCGTTATTGCCGCCCCTCGCTAAACAAACACATGCTGAATCTTCTCATTATCCTCCCTGACTTCTGTACACCAGAATAAACACAAATCAGAAGATCCGCTGGAGAAAGACGAGACTCCGGCACACGAGTGGCTCAGACTCCCCAGGAACATTCTGCCTGTGAAGTATCATCACACACAATTTACAGAGGCATTTTATGCTTCTCCAACACTTTTTAGCCTCGAAGATTCCGCGGTCTATAAATACCTTAAAGACCCACGAGACGCAGCTGTCTGGAGTAGATCAGGGCACCCATGGTTATTATTTGTGCTCAACAGAGCGGGATTAGTAGGTCAAACCTTCTGGCTCTTATTTGGAAAAAATTGCCTAGAAATGGCAGGCGTTTCTCTTGACTATGGGATTTAGCCCAAATGGAGGAAAATACAATGGTTTTGTACTTTTCATCTTTAAATAAAAACCACGCTCCCCAAATGTTAGCTTGCTACACACATTTTAAAGTTAGAAACATGAGCGAATCTGGCACATGAATGTAAACCCCTGGCTCACTGTTGTGTTCCCAATGATATAAATTACGGTGCCCGTCACTCATGGAAACGCATTCTTCTTCATTTACGCTACTGGAAAGGAGAGCAGACCTTGCTCCTTAGAAACCAAACACGGAAAGAAAGGCAAGCGAAGCGAGACTTTTCTTGCTGGTATAAATTCCTTCCCAGCGCCCTTTTGTCCGGAGCTCTGTGCTGTAACCGGGTCTGCGCCATCGGTTTATGGAGCACTGCGATATTTACAGCCATGCAGAACACGGAAGGCTGGAGAGCCTGTTTCCCACCCAGAAACAACCCTTCGTGTTCCAGAGGGGAGGACAGGAGCAATTCCCCCCAGCACGGCCCGGCCACCGGGGAACATCTGCCCCCGTCCCTGCGGAGCTCTGTCCTGCAAAGGTGTTCTCTAAAAGCCATGAGAGCGTAAAGGAGTCAGACCAGAGCTGAAATCTGGCGCTGCACTAAACTCCCAGAATCTGAAACGCTGCGTCCCCCTGATTCAGCACCTCACACGTGGAAATGGCATTATCTGCATGCGATGGACATCAAAGAGGAACAAGATCCCACACTCTGGGAAGCTAATAGGATTTACGTGGTTCTAGCTCTCCATCGGGATGGGGTGCGAGGGTGTATCTGTGTACCACATCCCCTTCATCTGCATGTGGCTGATGTCTAAGCAGCACCTTCTGTGGACAAATGATGCCTCAGGCTGAGAAAAGGCTGAGAAAATAGAGTTGATTCTCTAACAATTAACTCCTACAGAACTGGTCCCCTGGAAACAGAGGCCTCAAAAGAGCTGGGTTTACTCCATGTCGGAAACTTCCCACCAGGTGAGGATATCAAGAACAGCCAGCCCAGTCCTGAAGACAGTTCTGCTTCCCAGGTTGCGTGGATTTATCTACCAGCGGCTCCAAACCAAACACGCTCTGCACGCTTTCACTGTGGCAAATACAGCAGCATGAGGCAAACCAGAGCCCTGCCACTCCTGGGGCATTTCTTCTCAAGCATCCCAGATGTCTGTGGTTATCACTCACCACGGCTTCACCAGCCGCTCGCTACCCCTGTGACAAAGCCCTGACCCATCCTGTCCTCTGCGTCACCCGCGGCCACCGCTGAGCTCCGCCCTTAGATTTGAGTGAACAATTCCCGCTGACGGGGCTGGCGGAAAGACAGACCAAGCTTGTTCTCTCGGTTGTATTTTCATGGAACACAGGGCAAAAATGCAGCATCTAGCTCGGTCAGTATAGCCAGAAGATTGCAAGGAATGAGGGTACTGCTCCTGAAGAAGGGCTTGCCTTCTCCCACCACCTTGTGAAGTCGCTGAGGCTTTGAGCACTTTTCCCTTCTCAAGACAGACGACTCCTAGGAGCATCAAAGGGAGTTCGTCACACATCGAATCCCACGGGGACACAAATTCTGATGGGCCAGGAGAAAAAGGGAATATTCAAGATATTTTCTCTTAAATTAAATATAGAGGCACGAGAAAAATTCCGACACCGTGTGAACACGTGTGCAAATCTTACGTGAGACGAGACACACGGGACCGAAAGTAGGACAGCAGGCGCCGGCGCTGCTCCCTCCGCGGAGGCACTGCCGTGGTTTCCACCGCAGCACCGCTCCGGCTCCGAACACAACCGGCTCTCGGCTAGGAAGGGAGCGATGTTGGTAAGCACAAACACTTTGCTCATACATCAGGCCATGACACAATGAGAACATTGTGATCCGAATTGTTTAAAGAGAGGGAACTCTTTATGAGGCATTTATTCCACGTCTTGTGTTAGCCGGAGTGAAATGCCTGTAATAAAGGCATTAGCACTGCGCTGTGTAAGCAAGAGGCAATCCATTTGCCTTAAATAAGCAAACAACTTAGGGGTTGGGGCCGGTTTCGCCTGCGAGTTCAGATGCCGGGAGAAGCCAGGCTGAACAGCGCAGCACCTGTATCGTCATCACCAGCCCTAATCAACAGTGATCACCAGGAAGGTGTTAGATACCACACAACATTTCCTGGTAAGATGAAGATGACAGAGGAAGCTCTTTGGCGACACGACAGTCCTGTGATCCCAGCAGGAACTGGAAGAGATACCAACTCCTCCACTCGCTCCCTCTGTGTGATCTCAGGCAAGTCCTGTGCATTCCCAGGAGAAAAACAGAGATAATGGGATTGTCCTACTTTACCAAAGACTTCTCAAACACTTCTGAGATCATGGGGTTGCACACCTATAAAACTGAGAAGTACCACTGTAAAGCCTGGGAAGACAGTAATGCTCTGAGTGTGAAGGAGAACCACCCCCCCACATCGCTTGAGAGAAGGCAAAGCAAAGATTTTTCCTTTCTCTTGTTCTGTTGAAAGGAACTCTCCTGACTTTGAACTGGACTGAGAAAGCTTTTGGTTTGTCCCTGGGGTGGCTGCTTCTCCTTGGGCGTCCGTTCCCTTTGCTCGCGGGGCAGCTCTTTGAGGCTGCTGCCTGAGCCCCGCGTCTCGTCCCGTGCAGGCGGCCGGAGGCAGCGCCTGCTCCCCCTTCCACTGCCCAGCCCCTGGCTCTTGCCGATTCCCGCTGAGGGAGGCACACACGCAGTTCATTAACGTCTCTTGTCTTGTATCCTTGTGCCTCCTGGCAGCATTTTAACCAGAAAGAGCCATGAGTTAAGTTTCCGTTTTGCTGTTGGTTTAGCAGCAGCCTGGCAGCTTCAGTCACTCCTTGTTAACAGCTCAGTGGTTTACTCTACTGGCCAACCTCCTCTGCTTTATCTCCACTACTCACCAAAAGGGTTTGTCTGGATGCTGACTAACCCGACTCCTTTTCTAACACTTGTGTATGTCCTCACTGCTGCCTTTCCCACTTTCCAAGACGCTCAGGATTTTCAAAGCACCTTTTAACCCCTTTTTTTCCTTGCAGCTTTAGGACCCACCCCCATTTCAGGTGCTGCGTGTAGGGGCAGTAAGGGCGAAGACCAGCACCCTGCCAGCATCAGAGGCTTACCCGTGCTCTACTTGGTGAACCTGAAGCAGACAGCAGCGTGGGAGCCAGACAAGACAATGGGTGCAGAAACCCCAGACCAAGGGCTTAGTGGCAACCTTTGATCAGGCATTTGTGCTAACAAGCTCCTTTCCTCCATGGATGCCTCCGCCTCGGGACGTACAGAAGGTCTGGCAGCGCTGCTAACGGGCTATGCTTCCTTCCAACTGCTAAGAGCATGTTTGGACTTGAGCCCCACACCTTTTATTAACTGCTAAGAGAGATGGCTCCTGGTCCACGGCGCTGGAACCTCAATCAATTCTCTCTTCCAGAGTCCGGGGCTGTTCCCATCTGTAATCCCCTTAATCAGTTTCCAGCCAGGCTCCTGCCATCAGTTTCAGACCTGTCAACCCCCCAAACGAGTCCCACCGAGAGCTCTGCACATGACTTGCTGCTTGCCGTCGGGCAAATCCCCGCACGCCTTGTACGTGAAGCGGAGTTGCTGAAATGTGGTGGTCTTGGAGGAGTCTTTGAGACCCCTGAAGGGAATCACTACAGCAATTACGGTTATTACCTAACCTGAGCAAATCCACGTATCAGAGGTGGGATCAGCTCTGGTGTTCAGGTCAAGACACATCTCTTTAGCTAGACCGACTCCTTCTTGCTTTGCTCCTTTAAAGCTGCATCTGCACTTTTTGATGCTGGCCAAGAGAGGAGCTCCAACCCACGGAAATCCAAAAAGCCTCACGTAAGCATTGGTTATACGAACTGTGCCACGGGATCAAAGAAGAGCGAGCTGAAAGCCTGCTCCGGTACCTCAGAGACGTTGATCCGTCCCTCCTGAAAGGAGCACGTGGTGGGGTCGTGGGTGCAGAGGTTCCGGTACTTGCACCAGTGGCAGCGGAAAGCACTGTTCACACAGGACAGGCACCTGGGGGGAGAAAGGAGGAGTTACGGAGGAGGGGACCACCTTGGGAGGTCCCTACGGTAATGGACAGGCTCAGCCAGAAGTTCAGGCTCAGCGTCCCCCACGGGAAAATAATCTCTTTGGAGGGATGTTTTGAGACAACAGAAGTTTGTTGTTTGGGAAAACTCACACCCCAAAGACAGTCTTGAAGCAACCTCACGATCCATTCAGTAATAAAAGACAAGCTGGGATTTGCTGCACATCATCACACTGGCGTGAACTGAAGCACAATATTGCACAGACACCAGACTTTAGTTTCCAGAAAGTGGAAAACAGGGCGAGCCCGGCAAAAGTTGGAGCAGTGGTTTTACAGGTCAAGAACGCTTCAAGTCAACAGTAACACTTCTGCTTGGCCTCGGACAGCAACGAGTCCAGCAGGCGCTTTTGGTACATGTTGGAAGAAATTAACTGTTCATGAAATGGTTTTGAAAGAACGCAGACCCTTTTCAGACACGGAGTGGCCCAGCTGGGTGGGTGGGTTTTATTTCACATTAACTGGCTGCCAGTTAGATCCAAGACAACTGCTAATATGTGCAGTAACCACCTCCTCCATCTCTGAGGCCAACCCTCTGTGCCAAGTAGCAGCGTTTTGGTGACCGTCTGCTGCCATAAGTATAAGCTGTACCCATGGGATTCAGCTCCATGTTGTAACCTGCGGCTCCAGAGACCACGGTGCTGCCTGGAGCGGGCAGTGCCTGGGGCAGGGATGTGCTGGAGCCAGCCCAGAGTCAGTGCAGACAGACGAGAATCACCAGAGAAGTGGGAACATGGCCTTAGGCAGGAAACTCTGGAAAATGAGGAAAACTCTTTCCTGCCTCTGGGCAGAGGCTGTCTCACCAGCTGGGTGGAGGGTAGATACACCACAACCACTTCCACCAAAGGCACGGCTGCTCTCCTGCTCTCTCCAGACACCCTCGCTGTGGCATTGAAAAGTCTCTCCGCTGGCTCAGACCTCTATTCCTTCCTCCTTTTGCATGCTGCCATTCATTCCTGCCAGGCTGGCTCCTGCCCTTGTTGAACTCACCGATAACGAGTCCGCTATGATGTAAGTGCTGCAGAATTTACCACCGCATTAGCACTTTATCTCTGAACGCGAGCTGGTTGGAAGGCACGGTCAGATGAAGCCAAATGACAAGCCAGCGGAGATGCATTGCCTCTCCTGACTGAAACCTCAGCTCCGAACAGAAAATAGGGGTCCCCGTGATGCCATCCCTCATGCAAATAAAAGCCACAGGAAGGCAGAGGAACCGCGGGGGCGACTGCAAGTGCTCGAGGCCAGAGGAGGGGCTGGGGCTGTAGAGCAAATCATGATCCTGGAGCAAAGCTGCCAGCTGCCCCTGCCACAGGAGATGCTGCCCAGCCCCACGGGTCAGCTCTGCTGTTCACTATCCAACTTCTGGCAGATCCTGCTCACGTTTCCTTTTGGAGCTTTGGAGCTTGCTTTGTTTCCAGAGAGAAATCTAAAACCACATCAGGTTTTTAAGGGAGGCAGCAGATGTGCCCGTGGGGGTATGTTTCCTCGGTACTCAGCAGCATCAAGCCCAGAGCCCTCCAGGAGCAGCCCACTGCCCCTGCCACACACCCAGGCTGCTGTAATAGGCTCTCAGGGCTGCTCTGCCCCAGCTCCTGCTGCCAGCGCTCCCGCTCACCCCATCCAAAACACAACCGCTGTGCTCAGACCCCGGGGCCGGAGAGGTCCGGGTCAGTCCCTGCCGCTGCCTCCTCAGTCACCCCGTGGGGATCCTCACAGCAGCCAGCACCCTGCTCCCCTGGCCAGGGCAGCTGGAAGGGCTCTGCCTGCAGCCCAGCTCCCCGGACCTTCTGCTCTGCCCTCACCAGCTGCCTGTGCAGACACATCCCTGTCCACAGTTGCGGGATCGCGCAGCTTGGGGGCACCAGCAGGTTGAGGTTTTTCCAGGCTCACTCTGCCTGAGTCTTACAAGGCAGAGAAAGCTACAGAAGCTCCCAGAGAAGTCCAGAGAAGACAGGGACTGGTGGGCTTCCCTTCTACTGAAGGCATCTGCTGGCTGAACAAAGCAGTGTGATAACCCCCTGGCTGGTCCCAGAGCCCAGCATCCAGGTCCCAGCTCTTGCCCTTTTCAGCTGGTGTTTGGCTTTGCTCGGGACGGGGAGGGAGCACTCACAGTTGGTGGGCACTGCAGTTGTAGAACTTGAACTCCGTGCTGACAAACGTCCTCCCTGTCTCCTGCGACTTCAGCTGCAGTACCACGCCGAACCAGTCTGGGGATGTAAACCAGAGGCTGTCAGTAACGCAGGAAGCAACAGCAGACGTGGGGGCACCCGCTCTCTGCCTGCCAGTGTGCTGAGCCAGCTGCTTCTGGGGTAGAAGGAGGAAGGCAGGCTGCTTTCATCTCCCCACTCCCCCGGCCATCACGACCCCCACCTGCGGAGAGTCTGCAGCAGGTTCTCAAGGTGGGGGCTGAGCATCCTCCTGGCTGGACCCTGCCCTCGAGCACCCTGGGGTGCTGGGCTGGCTGTGACCAGCAATGACTCCAGACCAGACCAGGCTCGACGGCAAAATGCATTGGAGACACAGGGTCTAAACACTGCCTTGGGTCACAGTTGAAATGATTTTGGAATCCCATTCTGTTCCCTGAAGGATTCTGTCTCCAGTATAAATCCACTAACTCAGTCCACTCTGAGAAGCAGCCCAAGACTAGAAGAGGAGACAATGCTGGAATGATGGAATTAGTGAAGCTCTTTAGGAGCCTCAGCACTGGGTTAATTAAGAGCAGATTGCTCTTCCGGAGCTGCTCTGGGGAAGTCTACGTGAGCCCTGCTACCACGGTGGCTCTCGGTCCCCAGCGTTCAGCAAGTCTCAGGCTCCATATAATGCCTTAGAAATACAAAGATATCAGCAGGGAAGCACAGTTGACACCTGGAAGGATGCCAAGGAGAAAATGAGTTTTAAGCAAGTAGCATTTTGGTTACGGGAAGAGAAAATATGACAGCAGCGACATTAATGAAGAAACAACCCAAAGATCAGGACCGAAAAATAGAAGTTGCATCCACCTACTCATGGGTGCTGAGCCAGGCCGAGGGAAGGGCTCCTCCTTCCCAGATCAATGCAGCGTGGCAAGGCTGGGAGCCCCTGCCCCACACGTGAGCTACCCCGAGGGGGACTGACGGCTCCTGTCCTGTCTTGGGGAGCTGTCTGGCAGCGCAGGGAGGGTGCAGGGACAGGGCAAGCACATCGTGCTGCCTGCTCCCAGCGTACCTTTCCCTGTGTGGGATGTACTTCTTAAGCACAAAGCGTATTTAGCTCCCTGGGCTCAGCAGTCTTTGACAGGAGCTTGAATTTCTCCAGCAGCAGCCCCAAAAGGTCTGCTCCAGCCAGCAGATACTGCCAACCCTACACGGCCCTTTCTGGTGGCACAGATGTCATATTGCTGTCCAGAGGTCAGCTACTTACCCTGATCCACAGGTATAGCAGGGACATCTTTCGCTGCTGGTGAAACACACACAACCCGGTTGCCCGAAACCTGCCCTTCCACCTCCGTCAGGTTTCCGAAGAGGCAGCTGACCCCGGCCGTCAGGTCTGGAGCATCGCTCACCAGGAGGCTGAGCTGCAGGCGGGGAGAGGAGAGGGCGTGGGGAGACAAAGCACAGTCAGCAACCCATTAGCAGGCAGAGCTGCCCGAGCTCCCTTCGTGTTTTCAGTACCCGCTGGTTTCCCATCCAACACTGACCCCCTCCCATCACCCCTCTGCCCACAGGAGGTGGCCAGCTGCCCTTTCATGGGAAGCAGAGGAGGAAAAAGAAAGCCGAGGACTCAGGTTTTTTACCGATACAGAAACGTCCTACTGAGCCCTTGTGTACGGCAGCCCAGAGAGGTGGCAACAGCAGCTTTTAGTCCCGCTGGTTGCTCTGCAGAACCATTGCCACCCTCAGTGCCCGTGCCAGGAACCCGTGACGGCAGTAGCAGCGCATTGCCTCAATGCGTGTGAAAGCAGCAGTGACTGCCCCAACGACCCTCCGCGCACACGGCAGCTCCAACACCCGCCCTGCGCCGCGACCGCCCCTCTGAAGGGGATCACAGAATCAGTTAGGCTGGAAAAGCCCTGTTAGATCATCAAGTCCAACCATTAACCCAGCACCACCAAGTCCACCACTAAGCCCTGTCACTAAGCACCAAGTCTACGCATCTTTTAAACACCTTGAGGACAGTGACTCCACCACTGCCCTGGGCAGCCTGTTCCCGTGCTTAGAGACAGCCCTACCATGGGCACACACGGCCATCAGAAACCAGCAATTCCCCACTGGCCCCATCACGAATGGAGACTGTCCCCATGGCAAACTGGTGCCTTAAGGGGTGAGTGGCCTCCCGGCAGCCCCGTGCCATTTCGACACCGTGCGCTGTCGGGCAGGCAGCCCTGGGGGGAGTGGGAAGGGGCTGCAGCATGGCCAGCTGCCGCGGGGTGCTGGGGGGCTCTGGGAGCAACAGCTGGGATGCTTCAGAGAGCCCGGCCTGAGCACAGCTCACAGATGAGGGTTTGGGGAAACAAAGCGTTTCCTTTCAACAGCTAATGAAACCGGACCAAGAGAAATGTGAGCTGAGGCCCAAGGGCAAGGGGAATTTGTCTCTGCCATCCCCACCCCCTTCTTCCCTGGCTCGGATGACCCCTTCCCTCCCAGTCCCTCTGCGAGCCTGACTTCATGAGAAAACACTTGTGCTGACGGGAAGGGAGAAAGGCTGGAGAACGGACTGTTCAGTGGGAACCTGAAACACGCTGGAAATGCCTCTCCTCACCAGGTCTCGCCCTCCCCGCTGACCGGCAGCACCTACCGGGAGGCTGTGCTCGGAGACGGAGATGCTGCTGGGCTGCACGGTGATGCTCATGCACTGGCTGATGCTGCCTGCAAACCGGTACGGCTCGTCTGCTCGCTCGCAGCTGTCCCTCGGGGAGCACCTGCCACACAGGAGCACACATCAGAGCATGGAAAGTACCCGGGGAAGATGTCAAACAGCACGAGGTGCTGACCAGGGCTGAGCTAAATGGGAGGGCAGCGGTATCAGCAGGACCGGGGCGATGCTCTGCAGCGTATCAGGTACAGAGTCCACATTAGGACCAAAGGGCATGGAAAAATGTTCTGTAATCAGAGGAAAGACAAACCACAAATATCTCAGGAGCAATTCCCGGTCCCACCTGCACAGGGACACAATCCAGAGCTGCCAAGCCCCGTGGGACAGCGATGGCAGCAGGTGCTGGGGGTGCAGGGTGAGCCAGGCACTCTGCCACTGCTCAGTGGGGCCCTGCGAGCATGCCAGGGTGACTCGGACTGCTCCTGGCACGCCGGGTGCTCCAGGACACTCGCCATCTCTGCCTCCTATTGCAGGTGTCCTCGGAGGGGAGTGAAGTCAAGTGCTTCCAGCAGGTAGAGGAGCATCCACCAGGAAACCAAGGAAGAATTACCAGTGTTTCAAACCAGGCATCAGAGAGTGCAGCACAGCACTGGCATCCCTCGGTGATTTTCTGTTATGTCATTTGAGGAAAACTCTTTTCATCGGCCCCACTCCCTGGGAGCAGGTGACATATTGGCCTTTTGGTATTAATGGTCTTAACAAGCTATCAGCAAACTTTATCACTTTTCACTCGTTGCTGATCTTGGACCCTATTTCAAATGGTGACGCAAAGGTCAGGGGATTGAGATGCTGTCACCAGACCCACATGCCACCAGCAAGTTCCCTCCTGACAGTTACTCCAGTGTGTGTGTAACTTGCATTAACAAGGTGCTGCTGTCAAACTGCGTGTTCTCCTGGTTCCCTGTGGAGCAGCTCGGGCGGTCCCAGACACACACACCCATCGCAGAAGCACCTCCTGCCCACGCAGAGGCTGAGTTCTGCCATGCACACGGAGCTCTGACCAGCTGACAAGTGCCTGGCAAAGCCAGGGCTTCCCGCTCGGGAAGAGGGGACCATCACCTCCCCGGCGAGGCTGTTTGCTTTTGGTTCAGAAAAGCAGAGTTTACGCTTTCCCAAGCACCCGTGTGATCCCCAGCAAACGCTGGTGCTGCCCTCCTCACCCTCTCGCTTTTTTTGGAGTATAACAGAACTAAATATGGATGCTGCCAAAGGAAGAATTATTGAGGTTTAAGTGAATCTGTAAGATAGCTTTAAAGTGAGCTCTTGACTGGAGCCTTTATCTCATTGACTCGCTGGAATGGCTCTTTTTTATCATACTATTTATGGCAACAGCCCTAACAGAGATAAATAGCTCTGTAGACAATAACACACTTGCAGAGAGCAGCATATGGAACTCTTGCAGGTCTCAGATCCCACTGGACTGAAGAGACTCTTTAACAATCTCCTTGAGGCCTCTGCTTGCTCCCAGAGTGCTGTCTGCAGACGAGGAGCAGCGGAGGCTCCTGCTCTCACGTGGAGAGGATGAACTCGCGTGGCAAGCGAAGCCCCGGCCGGGAGGACACAGCAGAGTGGCTGGGCAGCTGTGCCAGGGTCCCGGGGCGAGCGCAGGAGTTCTGCAGAAGGACAAGCACCTTTCCCTTCCTGCTGGTTTTTAGCACACTCTCAAACACCCTGCGGCCAGGATTCCTCACAGCCCAGTGCAAGGCACGTGCTGTCCACGGCCGTCACCTCATCAAGCTCCTCTTTTAGAGCAGGAGGTGCCAGTCACCCGCAGTGCCTGTGCCCAGCCCACGGCCAACTGCTCCGGGGTTCAGACTCACTGCCAGAGCTCCCCGGTCAGCCCGCGCTGCCAGCGCCACCGACTCTGCTGCCAGAGCCCACCGATCCAGTGCTCCCAGAGAGCTCAGTCCTGAGCATCGCCGCCACCACTGCCCTTCAGTCCTCGGTCTGCACGGGTGTATGGCAGCACCCGGCTGTGCAGCAGAGCCTCCAGCCCCGAGTCGGGCCTCTGAGAGACAACCGCACGTATGGAGCACACGGGGAGAGCTGCACGTGGTATCGGGTAATGAAAGCTTATCCCAGGACAACGCGGATCCTTTCACCTTCCCTTTACTACTCCTCTCTAGCTAGTGGCGTGGAAGGCAGGACACACTGCCTGACGCCGCCTGGAACGGGGCGGTGGTCCGTCTGTCTGTCTCCCATCCGTACCTGTTCAGACATTCAAGCCGTCCTTTAAAACTGGTTCTTTTTCTGGCTCCCAACAGCTCAGTACCTGCACGTCCTTGCTCTCAGCTAAGCCTCTGGCAACTGCAGACGCGGATGCCAAGTGCCCAGAGAGGAGCTGCCTGGGCTGCCCTGTTCCTCTGCAGGGCACAGATTCCCCGAGCTGCCTGGGGGGCCTTGGTGGGGAGGAACAACTGGATTTCAATCCCCAGCTGAGACTCGGTGCTGACGTTTTGCACACCCGCACGTGCTCAGGCTGCCTGCCACTCTCCTGCTCTTCCAAGGACGAAAACATCTTCTCTTCTGCCCCTCACCCTTTTTAGCAGCCCCCAGAAACCACAGCGCGAGCATCACACCCTGACCCGCAGCCCTTCCACTGAGCGAAGCAGCAGCTGGTCCATCTGGCAGGAGGGACGCGTAAGAATTAAAGGAGAGAGATGACAAATTAAATACAAACACTCCAGCGCTTGGGGCCTCCAAACAAATATGACAGAGGCTTCAGGAACAGCAAGATAAACTCAATTATTTACAGCTTAAGACAAAAGCTAAAAAATGATCGTTGCTCCATGCAGGCCAGGAAAGTGCAGACGCTTGAAGGAAGGGTTGAGAAATACCATCAGGGAAGAAATTCTTGTTGGGAATAGGTTAAAGCTGAAATGTCACAGCCAAAAGGGCAGAGGAAATGACACTTCTCTCTCCTCTTGACATTGAGGGTTTTCTGTCTGCAAAATGAAGATAACAACCTTTACCTGCTTCCCAGGTGGTTTATGAAGATTCAGTTCATTAGCATTAGGAAAGCACTCAGTAATCCTTGCAGAGGAGCTGCTGCAGGAGCCTGAGGAGCAACACCAAACACCCACCGCCACAGA
Organism: Bucorvus abyssinicus; assembly: GCA_009769605.1. Taxonomy (NCBI): domain Eukaryota; kingdom Metazoa; phylum Chordata; class Aves; order Bucerotiformes; family Bucorvidae; genus Bucorvus; species Bucorvus abyssinicus. Next base: position 5,097,758 of record CM020055.1, read on the forward strand.
TCCTCAAGGCAGCGTCCCGTCCTGCTGCTCAGCTCAGCAGCATCAGGCACCCCCAGGCCACTGTCCCCAGGGGAGCAGATGCTCTCGGACCCCTATAGCTGTTCCTGGGAGCACCTACAGACCAGATGCTGAGCAGAGTACATCCCCTCTCCTCGCTTCCTTGTCCCCTCTCTATTAAAAGCCTGTGCTCTTGTCCCAAGCGCTGGAAGGGCACACGGGGATGGCTGCCCCGAGGGAAGAGCCACGGGGACAGGGACCATCAGGGATGGAAATCACCTCCTTCTGACAAAGCCACTGTGGCAGTAAAGACTTCTAGAGATAACTGCACATATGGTGGCTGTCCAGCTGAAGAGCTAAACCAGGAGATGCCCAGGGTGCCGGTGCCCCCCGTTGCCACATGGTTGGTGGGGCCACTCTGCCCCTGCCCCCAGCCCCTGCGGCGTGGGGTCCGTGGGGTGCTCAGGGACAGAGCTTCAAGCGTTCTCCAGGATCTCCCCTACAAGCCAAGCAAGCTGCGGGGAGCCGGGCTGCACCCCTAAGCCCACAGGTCCTGAATCCAGGCCGGGTTTGCGGAGGTGCCTGCCAGTGCCCGCTCCCCCCAGCACCTGCTCCTCGGGCAAGTGGCCAAGCGCTGCTGCACGGGGCCCCGTGCCCTGCCTCCGCTCCCATTTCCATGAGTTAACGGGGCCGCTCGGCAAGCTGGCACGCAGCCGGGGGGATTTCTATTCCTCTCCACCGGCCTCCTCGAGGCTCTCCCCTCCTCCCCTGATCTGCCTCTGCCCGGTGGTCCCCCTTCCGCCTTAGGAAGTGATCGGTATTATGGCAGGGGAGAGAAAGGAAGGACACAGACACCTCCTGAATGCAGAGAGCGTTTCCTGGAGCTCCCCTGAAAAAAAAAACCCAACCCTCAGCCCTTTGTGCCTGTCGATGTGCGTGAGGGGCTGCCAGCTCCGAGCCCTGCGCTGCGGCTCTGCCCATCAGGACGGCTGGAGCACAGACCCCCTGCCCCGTCCCTGCAGGATGGAAATGTCTCTTCCTGATGCATTCAGCAGGTGCTCTGCTCTTCCAGGGCCGTAACCTCCCCGAAAGCAACGTCCCGCTCAAATAATCGAGTCTACTGTTACCTTTAAAAATTCCCTGTGAACGGAGAGGTACTTGCAGCTTAGGCAAGCAGGAGTGTGCAACGCACGAGCTCTTCGTTCCCGCCCGTTTAAATCCTGCCCGTGGTACCCTCCCCACTCCTAAAGCAGGAGGTTGTTTCCCTTTACCTCTTCCCAAGAGCCCAGGGATTTTCACTGGCATTCACGCTGCAATGCGGGGAAGGGAAGAAGGGATTTAAGGAACTTCAACCTAATTCGCTTTTGCAGAGATTGCATGAGAGGCGCTGGGTGGCTCCGAAAGCTGCTTTTATCATCTCCACCAGCAGCTCAGCGGGAACGGCCAAGGCTGGACTTACATGTGGTGGAGCGTGCACCAGCCGCAGTGGGGGTCTCCTGAGCTCAGGCACTCCCCGCACGTCGTGTACTGCTTGCAGGACTCCACGGGCACCCGGGACACCTGCAAAGGAAGCAGACACACGGGTTCAGTGCTCCTCTCTCCAGAGCGGGCAAGCAAAACGAGAGCAGCTCCAGGACCTGCTTCACCAGTTTGAGTCAAGGAACACAACAGCGATTCACAAACTTCAGTGAATTTGTTCCAACATCCACGCAGACGTCAGCCAAGACTAGGAAATATTGGGGACGGAGTCATGAAGTCACTCTGTCCCTTAGGGGCAGCCTCGCCAAGAACCACGGGCACAGTGGAGCCACAGCCCGGAGCCTGGCTGGCCTCCCATTGCTGGTGCCAGCTCCCCAAAACCCTCCCGACCTCCCTGCCCAGGCGCTCCCGCAGCGAAAGCTGCGTCCTCTCCTCCCTCATTTCCAGTTTGCTACCTTACACTTGCCGCAGGGGAAGCTGCTCCAGGGAGGAAGAGCGGGCAGGGAATGAAACTCACTGGGACTTTGCAGGCTGGCAGCTTAGTTAGCCGACGTGGGTATGTCACTGCTTGCTCCTCCTCGGCCACCCTGAGCCCTTCCAGCACCAGCGTGGATGTGGCCACCCCAGGCATGACCCTGCCATGGGCTGCCTGTTCCTCCCAGGCAGGAGATGCCAGAGCACAAGGGAGAGGGAAGCATCGCGGGAACACCAGCCCAGATCGCTGCCGCAAACCCCCTCCTGCACGTGTTGCACACACGACAGGTCCCCGCGCGATGCTGAGGTGTAGCACAGGCCTGACCCACTTATCAGCACTGGAAACCCCAAAGGCTCCAAAGCGACTCCAAGCTTTAACCACGGGTCGTGCCTTGACTCCAACGAAGAAATTCCACTTCAACCTTTCCAAGCCACCCCTTGCCACCTCCGTTCGCACCTCCCGTCCCTACGCCGCAGTGCGATGCTCCCGCGCTGCCCCTGCCGGTGCCGGTCCCTCTTTAATACATTTACATTTCTATTATCAAACACTGTAAATAATTATTGCCGTCCCCAGCACAGGCTCCCCGCTCCCCTTGGGCCCTGGGAGCGATGCCTGCAACTGGCTGAAAATTAAAACAACTGTCGGCGTTGCACTCGCTCTGTCCGTCAAAACAGCGCCCGGCTCGCAGCAGCTGGGGTGTGCGGGGTGAAAGGAGCAGTGTCTCGCCAAACAACGGCCACTTTCACGCCAAGTGCTGTTGACACAGTGAGAACCCAGTTCCTCTCTAAACACGACACCAATAGGGCTGCTATTCTTCTTGTTTCCTCAGCCCTACTTAACAGCTTTTCCTAAAACAAAAATTTGCCTGTGCATGCGCAGGGCTGGGTATTTTTTTCGCCGAGGTGAAGTCTGTGGGACGGGCACAGGGCTCAGCTTGGGGTATGGTAAGAGCAAAGCAGCCCTGGAGCCGGAACCCAGGGGTGCGAGAGGCAGAGCCAGGTACGCCGGGCGCGTGTTCAGCCTGCGATGGCTGCAAAGAGCTTCAGAAGAGGAGAAGAGAAAGGCAGGGTGATGGAACAGCATATAGGTGTAAAGGAAGGGCTTGGGTTTGATTCCAGGCTGCAAAAGGCATCCAGGGTGCCTTCTCAGGGTCTCGTCTGGAGCTCGGGTGGCTGACACACTTTTACCCTCTTTGCTTCTTCCCTGTCGGGACCTCAAAGCACTTTACAGACATGACGGTCGTGCGGGAGGAAGCCCACCAGCCCAGCGGCAGGCACAGCCTCCCCAGGGCGGCCGACCCAGGGCTGGGACATGGATCTGCAGCCGTGGCACTGTAGCCATGCCCATCCCGCCCCATCGCCAGCGATGAGCCGAAATTTCCCAGCGCAGACCAGAGCTGCAGGCATTGATGGCTCCTGGGTGGGAGCAAACGTGTGCATTTCAAAGCAAAGGAGCAGTCTGTGGAGCGGCGGTGGCTCTCCGCAGCCCCCATGGGAGTCACCGGCCAGCGCAGGATCCAGCGAGGGAGGTCACCGGCTTTCCCCTAAAATTCGCCCAACATGTTGAGCTGTGTTGGAGGGTTGGGTGAGATCGGAGGTCAGGAGAGCCCCAAAATCATTGGGCATTGCTGATCCCCCACCTCTTACCCACAAAGTGAGGCTTGACAGCATCTGTCCCTGTGATTTATATGCAGCTCAGGGCTTGGTTCATGTTTGCAAGGAGCTGGATGCTCTCGCAGTGCTCTATAAATAACAGAGGATTTCAATTATATCAATAACAGTTCATTACAGACGATTTTATGTTAGGCATTTGGGTTCTTTCTCTGCTCAGAAACTGCGGCTTCTGCACAGGATAATTCTTTTAAAATTACACAGAAATGTTGAACAGTGCCCAGAGACACAGGTTTCTAGCCCAAATGGGACCACTTGATCCTTTCTTTGTAACGTCTGTAAGCGCAGGCAGATAATTTCCCCCGACCCTCTCTTGGCAGCATTCGGTGTTTGGTGATTGAAGACCTGGCAGAGGTGCCTGGGTGGCACTGGGTGAGCTGGGGCACCTTCTCCGACCACGCACCAGAGCCCCGAGGGTGCCTCTGGGTCAGCACTTCTGTAGCCCCGAGTGCCAGATACGACCCACGGCCATGGGTTTCTGGTCCCTGGCTGGAGGAAGGTCTAAGACTTCAGGGGAGAATAAACCATCTGCTTTTCTCCAATATTGATGCCTGTGACTTTGAAATTCACCCTTCGTAAAAATTAATGCCAGAAGCCCCCACTGTTCCAACAGCCAAGTAAATGTTCAAATGAAGAAGTTCGAAAAGATTATGAACAGAAGACTTCTCAATATTTCCATGCATGAAGAAGGTTGGGGGATTTCGCAGTATTTGCCCAGCTTTCACAGTACTGACACAGAACTGACCAACCTCACCATCCATGATCCAAACCTCTGCTGCGGCAGACAGCAGCGTCATGCTGGGGATAAGAGGGGGTGACGGGCACTGCACGTCAGCGCGGTCACAGCGAATGCAAAGCAATAAAGCAAGTCAGCAGAGCGGAGGAGCATCTGCTCGAAGGACCACTGCCAAGAGAACACAACACTCCTGGGGAATCTCCTTACTCCTGAGGGCACAGTCCTCCTCCTTCTGGCCCGGCTGCCACCTCTCCTGCTCCCGTCCATGCCAAAACTCTGCTGCTGAGTTTTTCTATTCCCTATTTATGAACCTGCTTCTCAACAATTAAGTGATAAAGCCTCATTACTGCTTTCCTTGACTGCCTGACTCATAACATCAGCAAAAAAATCCATACAGACTCTCCAAAACACATGAACTCAAACTCTGCCAGCCCCCGCCGAAAATAAAATGTGTGAGAATCCAGTTCCAAATAAATAAATACATAAAATAAACAAATAAAGTGAAGTTTCCACAGCTTATGCCTGCTCCCAGCACAGGCCCCTGACCTCCCTCGCTGGAGACAGCCCCGGGGCGTCCCCCCGCCACGGCACACTGCCTGCGCACCCTCAGGGTGCCGGAGTTCAAACAGAAAATCTATTTTTAATGACTTTGGGGAGTGTAGTAGAGATGCCAACTAGCTCAATGTAATTAAAGCTATCTATCACTCAGCGAGCAGGGGCCCAAAATTGATGAACTTTCCAATGAGATTTTATTCTTCCCTTCATTCACGAAAAAACACCCCCTTGTGCTGCTGCAGGAGACATGAAAAAGTGTGGGAAGGAGCACGAGGACTCATCAGTTCCAGCCGTTAACGTGTCAGGGTGACAGAGCTGGGGAAAATAAAGTCAAACTTTCTCAGAGGCTTGTAAAAAGTTTGACAGGCTCTTCTTCCTGCTGTCTCTGCTCCCTGAGTCTTCACGCAGAACCGCTCAAATCCGGAGCCCCCCTGCATCGCCGTTTCTGCCAAGGGACAAACCAGCGTGCGGGGCTGCGGAGCACCTGCTGCTTTGCTGTGGGTCCAGCCCACCCCACGCTGGGTGAAAAGTCCCACCTGGACATGACTTATTCTCGGCTCGAGCAGGGCCGGTGGAGATCTCGGACACGCCAAGACCAGCGCCGGCAGCGAGCATGGAAGGGCCAGCAGCGAGTGGGATGCAGCCAGTGTGCGGCGTGGGCAGCAGCCAGGACACCCGGGAAGAAGGTGAAGGGGGAGCGTCTGAACTGAAAAGCGTTGGGGAGCATCTCCAAAGAGCTGCCGAGCTCCTGAATGCCTGCTGCAGTGGGGACTAAGCCACTAGTCCCTGTCATAGCTGAAGGTACGTGCCCAGGCAAGGAGCGGACGAGGGGCAGTTCTCTGACAGGTACACCAGCCGCTGGAGAACCTGGCTCTCCTCTCCCACGCCGCTCAGCAGAGAAAGGATTATCAGAGCTACCGAAGGGCTGTCAGAACCAAATCAACGCCTGTAACTTTTGGCAGAGAAGCAGTGAGTGGGAGAGCACACAGAGACAATGTTTCCATGACTACAAAGGGATTATTTAATTACAGCCCTGCGGATGCATGCGGAGAAAGTCCCTTAAACTCTGATCCCACCACTTTTCCATGCGTCTGCCTTTACTGCTCTAAGAACCTCATCAGCATCTTAGGAGGACAAGCTGCGCTCGAGCACAGGAGAGCAGCCAGCTTCCTCAGCGAGTAACCAGACCTTCTCTGGGCAGACCTGGCTCCTTGGCCCCAGCTGCCCTCCACGTAGGCTCCTGAGGGAGGTGATCAAAGCAAGGGCAGCCTCCTCCGGGAAGCAAGAGTGAAAACACAGCAAATGCCCCAAAGTAAGGCTTGATCAAGCTGTAAAATGGTCCTCAAGGCAGAGTTTGCTCCACCCAACCCAGCAGCAGCTGGCAAGACTCGGACTCGGAGCAGACTCAGGTTCTGGCACACAGGCGCCTGCAGCCAGATGCCTTCCTGTGGTTTACCACAATTCGAGTTAATCAATGCATCAGTACGAGATACTGAGTGAGATCTGTTGCGATAACAACGAACCAGGCAGAGATCCCATCCCCATCCCCAGGAGCAGGCAAACCTGGAGCAGACCTGGGTTTTCACCCTGAACACGGGCTGTACCGCACGGTGCCGGCTGGGGAGCCCCATGCCCTGCACACGAACGGAGGAGTACGGGACCCTCAGCGGAGCATCTGTCTCATTCGGGACGCTGAGCTGCTCTGTTCTGCCACAGAATGAACCCACAGAAACTCTATTTGACAAGAGAAGGGGGTAACGTGATTCATGTTTACTAATAATGAGGAGTGAGATGCTAAAGGTCTCCACCACAAAAACCAGTTAATGTTGCAATACATCCATGTGTTTCCTCTCCTGAAAACTACCACGCCTCAGGGGAGCTGCATTTTTGTTCTTAACCGCGAAAAAAGTTCAGATGAGTTTCTGGCAATCAGGCTCTTTCCAGGCGTGCCACTGAGCGGCTCCGTCCGGGTGGGAGATCCTCTGCAGCAGCTCTGGCCGGGGTGACCTGACCTCCCCGCTGCCCGTGGGAGCCCCTCCGGGCTTGCTCTGGATTTCAGGATGAGGGGCTGATGTGTGGCCGAGCTGGAGGACATCGCTGCTGCCATCAGAAGTGGCTTCTTGAAGCGCTGGCACCGTCTTCTGACGAATGGCATTCTGCTCGGCGAGACCACCCTGCCACGGCCACCCAGCCAACGAGCGAGATGTCCTTTGCAGCACTGATTAGTCCAGGCCTCAGAGGAACTAATTAATAAGGATAAAAGGGAGCCGCTTTCCAAAATTTCTGGGCTCAGGTGGGGATCAATCCAACACAGCAAACTTTTATCTCGCATCACTTCACGGCCTCTGTGTTCAGCGCTCTCATGGAACTCACCGCACACTCCCTGCAGCCATTTAGAAGTTTTAACAGAAGCTCGGAAAATTAATTAAGGTGATGATAAAGTGTGCACTTCTTTTCCTCTCTGTTTTGCAAGGAAGTGGCAAAAGTAGAATTCGGAATAATTCTGGAGTTACAGCTGATGTAATTAGGTGTTCAGCGAACACTTCCAATCGGGCTGCGCGTATTCAAATCACTGTTTTAGTCAGAGCATTGCCAGAGAGTCATTAACAGCACAATGGGTCCATTCCCCGCCACTCTAATGAGTCTTGGACTGCTCGCTGCTGCGCAGGGATGCCCGGCTCTGCTGCCCGCTCCGCACTACAGGTGATGCCCGGCAGCACTGCAGGGACCCCGCCAAGGCTTCCTGGGCACTTCCCAGCCCCAGGGTGTGGGACCTGGCCAGGAGGAGAGCTAGGGCAGGGGGCAGAGCCCTTGACTCCATAGGAAGCCCTTTATTTCTTCTGTGCAATGCTCTGCAGAGCTTCGGCAGACATGGGCCAGGTCTGTGTTAACTGCCCCTTAGACCACACAAGCCTGGACAGCAAACGGCAACGCCGTCCGCAGGGCTGACGCTGGCTGGTCAGGAGGTGCGCAGCTGGGAATACTTGTAACACAAGCTACAGCAGGACAAACCTCCCCTCCTGCAGCACACGGCCATCCCTCCGGCCCCATCTCTGCAGGGTGCTTGCTCCCCGCGCAGCAGCACTGGTACAAACTGCCACGCTGGTGGGTACCAGCCACACCAGTGCAGCTCCCTCCACCCTGCAGTCACAGGCTGTGCTGCTCCCAGTCTGCCCCAGCACAGATGTTCTGGGGGTCGACACTTCCATGTCCATCCCTGCAGTCCTCATCTGCGCCTCCCCGGCCTTGGCGTTCCGGAGCACCCGCAATACAGTAACGACGGGAAGCGAGGATACCACCGGAGGGGATGACGGGAACCCCCCGAGCACTCATACACGGCCCCGCTCTAAGCAGCTTTTTAGACTGGTTTGGAAATGATGGAGGCTTCAAAGCAGGTGTCCATGAACTCCCAGTGTCAGAGAAGGGAGCTCCGTGCTCTGAAACGCAGACCTCCAGATCTGTTACGGAAGATCTAAATCTCAGTGCCTGCTGCTTGCAAGTGCCTTCAGCCGTCTGTTTTTCCTCTCTCCCCGTAAAAACCACACGCTAGACAGCGGAGGCCCCTTCCCCCAAGCTGCTAGCCTAGAACTCATGAATTCAGTTGAGTTGTTAAAAAGGATTGTGGCAGGCTAAGATAAAACAGAGGAGTTTAAAATGACAAACAGACTCCTAAATGGGATTAGAGTCTTAATGAAAAGAGTAATGAATGAATGAGGCAACCAAATATTACCCATTAATATTAGACAGATAGATTAGATCCCTAGGCGCTGCATTTAAAACCGACATGAAATTACTTCAATTACTCTGCACTGATAAATAACAAGGCCATATTTACTGTTAAAACGCAGTTGCTCCACCCTCCCCCACGCTCGCTTTGGCTTCTGTTTCCCGAGAGGGAGCGCGGACCACTGAGAGCCTGAACAACGGCACCGGGCTGGAAGCTGCCACCGCTCCCCCCGTCTCCGCAGGAGACTGGGATAACCAGCATCCACCACACGCGTTCTCCAGGGCACCTGCTGCAGAGGACCCGTCCCGTTGGTCTCAATCACCACCATCAAGGCGGCTCTTTCAGCCCGTGCATTTCGGTGAGGAGCCCAAGCAATCACTGCCGGCTCACTTAAAATCTGATGCTCGCAGCATCCTTCGTCTCAGGAATTCTCTCTCCCTCACTTGCTGGTGGGTACAGCTGCTCAGCAGCCTCCTTTCCACACGGGGAAAGTGAGATTAACCTGATCAGAGGCCTCGTCTAATGAAGAGATCACAGACGGGTAATTCCTGGGTGCTCGGTGGCATTTCCATGCTACCCATGAAAGGCACTCTGGTAATGTCAACAAGAGTCCCCTGGCCTTGCAGCCCAGCCTCCAGCCCAGCCAGCTGCTCGCTGGGTTCAGGAAAGCCCCGGAGAGCAGCTTGTTGCTAAGAAAGCTGCAAAACATCCTTTCCAGCTCTGCCGCCTTCCTGCCTGGATGAAGCCTTCTCCATGGGACGGGGGACGCTGCTCGGGGGCTCTGTGCCCTCTGTGCTGACGCCCAGCCCAGCTGATAAACACAGCCCTGCTGCGAGCACCCGCTGCCGGGGCGTCAAATCACTGCCGCTCTGCTGCCATGGGATCTTAAGTATCTTTGCCAAAAAACCTCAAAACGTATCAGTGAACAAGAACGTGAAATATTTCAGAGAGACAAGAGGAGCAGCCCGCAGGAAGAGCGCAGAGCGAGTGGCTAGCAGCGCAGCAAGGCAGAGAGCCTGAGCCCCACGGCCAGGTCCTCGCTGCAGCCATCAGCTACGTCACCTCACGGTTTCTTAGGGAGAGGGGTGGATAACCGCCCGCTACCCCTCTGCTGGGACGCGGTCCCTTGGGGCACGCTGCACAGCGGCGGAGTGGGGCTCCTGGTCACTCCGGCTGAAATACTGCTGAGCTGGAGGGTCCGGTAAGCGTGGGAATGGGGGGTAGGAGGGCCGGGGCTGTTGGTAGTACCATGCAGATATAAATTAACTTTCCAGGAAGGCAACAAGACCCAGTCTTACTGCTTTCTCACCCTGAAACAAGGGGTAAAGCAGGGAAGTGAGGAGGGAGGAATGTGCAGAGCTCTTCCCACAGCTCAGGGGATGGATGACCTTTCCAGGACTATACCTGTATAAATCTTATTTAATGAAATAATAAAAAAAAAAAAAGAATAAATGAAGGTTAAATCATTCCCTGCAGCAGATTTACATTGACAAAGTTTGCTCAGACGGCGGTTAGTTTACACACCAGGCCTTTAACATTCCTTTCCTAACTACTAGGGTGACTCTGACCAGCTAACCACAAGATGAGTGATAGGAGCCCTCGAAGCCAAAGGCAACTTGCCAAGACAGAGGCAAAAGAAACAGCGCGAGTCTGAGGTTTACTTTAAACACACAATTAGGGGTTTCGGTGGGTCACGAGTCACAACATGGTGGTTTTCCCCCATCAAACGTTCCCCACAACATTCCCGTCCGCTGGGACACGACTTGGTTTTCAGTGCCACCACCAAGTCAGCACTTTAAACACTCACTTCCCTCCCTCTGCACAGCGCAGAGCAGACACCGCTGCTGCGGCTTGGAAGTGCCCCTGGGAAACTGGGAAAACTAACCAAGGGCCTCCCATTATCGGAAATAAAAGCTGGAACGATTTTTGTAGCCAGAGAAGGTTGGGCAAAGAGTTTAGCTTTCATCTTTACCTGCTTTTCCTTGGGCTGCTGTTTTGCTGCATGGGAGAATTGGAATCAAAGAGCAGCTCTGGGGCTACGGCACCGCTTTGACGTACGGCAGAGGTGATATAAGCTCAGAGCTTATACATAAACTTCAGAATTGCTGCATTAATGCTCCCAGTGCTGCAATGCTCAGCCACTTGTCCCTAGAAGCCATATCAGCTCCTGCTGTAAACAGTCACTTTGACATCGGCTTCTCACTGTCCGGATACAGCACTCAAAACGGCGGCGTTTTGGGCAAATAATGCCATGAAACTATTTCTGCTCCATCAGAGCCCGAGGAACTCCTGCACACATTTCCATAAATATCACTGGCGTCAGTAGACGGACAGAGCCGGCAGGCTGCGAGGGGGATCCTGCAGACTGCTGCTGTGTCCACCTACGGGCCAGCTCCAGAGCAGCGCTGGGGTTGGAAGGACTTTGGCTGAATCCACTAAATAAACCGGCATGCGTGAAAATTGGTAGCCCCCAGTTTCTAGCGAGTCTGGAAATGAGGGGGGAGTCCTCCCCGCTATCGAAATGTGCAACTCATTGCACCAGGAGGCTGAAAGGAGACGGCATTGAACAGACCTGCAGGAGATCAGCTCACCCACCAAGGAATGCCAAAAAATTCTGCGAGGATGCCCCAGGAGAAGGACTGGTGGGTGCGTGACCTGCTCTCTGCCTCTGGCAGGGTGTGGGGCACAGGGAACCTCCACGGTGGTTCTTGCTGAAAGAGATGGGTCTACCAGCACTTCTAGACAAAATCTAGTCCCTAACGTTACACTCTCCAGCTGCAAACCTCCCGTGGGAGGCGAATCCCCACCCGTGCGGGGGGCAGTGGAGGGGGAAGAGGATCTTCCCTCCCCTCAGCTGCCTTCCTGCTGGAAGCCTGCATCGGAGCAGCTGCTCCAAGGGCATTTCTCTGCAGGGCGGCTGGCAAGGGACAGGGTTAATAGGCCCACGCCATGCGTGACCTCTCTTCCCTCTCTCTGAGAGCTTCTAATTACCAAGCTGCAGAAAGAGGGGCAGCGGCAGCATCAGCCAGACCCCACCGCCGGCGCCTGCCCTTGCTGCTCTGATCGATCGCAGCCCGCCGGCGAAGGGAAGGGCTTCACCCCTGGGTAGAAGCTGAGGTCTCCAGGAAAGGCTGCTTCTCCCATCCCACCCGCACACGCAGGGAGCTAATCAAGGCCAAAGCCACCCTGGGAAAAACCAGGAGCATCAGCAGGTCCCTTCTTCCAAAAAAGAGAGCAGCTTGGGGAGGCGGGGCATGAATAAATAATGCTGCTAATGAAAAAATGCCTGCGCAGCCCCGGCGCGGCCGAGGAGGCAGACCGATGACTCTATCTCTGATGCACCGGCAGCCTGACAATTGGCAAATGAACCTCTGCGGTTCTGCGTTTCCCCTCTTTATTCTTTTCTCATACAACTGGCAGGAACAGGGGTCGGACAGAGATGCTGGCGGCAGCTGGGTTCAGCATGAAAAATGAGCAGCATATGTATGGGAGGCAGCTGGAGCCCAGCGCTCGCTGCAGAGCGAGGGACCCCACGGCTGCCTCCGAGCCACGCTGGTTGTTTCCCTCTCTCAGTGGGGCCCTGAGCTGAATCCTCGCCTTGCTCCGCTGCTGCACGTACCGCGATGGAGCAAATCAGCCAAACGCGGAGAGACCCGAGGCTGCACCTGACGGTCACCAGCAGCCGGTGCTCCCCAACGGCAGCGCGAGCCCTGCGGTTCTGGCGTGCCCAGGAGCTGTCAGAGAAGTTGCAGCCCGGCTGGAACGGGCGATGTGTACACACAAAATAATAGACCGCAGCTGCGCCCAGAAGCAGATGAAACCTTATCCTCAGTTTATAGATGAGGGACTAGCGCTGGTGAGGGCAGCGAAATGGGGCACAGCACAGAGCAGCAGCCCAGCCCCAGCCGCACCGCCTGTCCATCTCTGCCTCAACAAACAACTGCTGCTCTTCCCCCGGAGCCTGCTCGGCTCTGCACGGCACTTTCTAGTGCCACAGAAACAAGATCTGCAGCAACCTGCCCAAAAATGCTTGGGGCACCCCGTGTCAGGGCCAGTGCCCCAGTGCCACCCCTCTCCTGCCCTCCACTGAGGCAGAGCTGGAGCTTCCTCTGCCATACAGCTTCTCCCCACCCCTGCCCTCACAGCATCCCCCCTCAAGTGCCTGGCCACTTGCCATCCCTGGCACGCACGGGAACATGGAGGGGCATTTTGTTTACCCTCCTTGCCCAGGAGAAAGCCCAGGGCTGCCCAGGACAACGTGTCTCACCACCCACCTTGAAAGGGACCCCACGCGTCCAACCGGCCACGGCACAGCAGGGTGGGCAACCCCGCATCTGCCCGCTCCGAGCAGCCTCGCAGGCTGTGCTCTGGGACAATGCGGGCTTTGTTCCTGGCTCTGGCACGTCCGAGGGTGTCAATGACACTGAAAAGCTTTGACTGGCCCTTTCTGTTTGTTTTCTTGGCACACGCGAGTACCATTTAAACAGCCCAGCCTCGGCTCTGCCCTGCACCTCGCGAGTGACTGACATTATTATTCTACAGCGGCTTTGCCCACAGAACGGGCTGAGCAGTAGAGGACGGCTTCCAGCCCCTCCAGCTCCTACCATGCCCATTTACCTCTCTGCCTGCTTTCCCGGGAGAGCATCACACATGCCAGGCTGGGCCAGCAGGAGCCTGGCTGAGCGGGCTGTGGGGCTCGTCCCTCGAACACCCACACCCCATGGGACATTGCCGTTCCCAGGGGACAGTGAGCTTTGGGGCAGCGTCGGGAGAGATTCCTGACAGCCATCCCGCTCAGCAGTTCTCTCTGGCTGGTCATGAAGGTCTGCTGCACGCTGCGAGGCAGGCACACGAGCAACCCTCGATTCCCCGTTTTGTGACCCATTTCAGGGTTCCTCAAATTGTTTAGTACTGCAGTAACCTAGGAGGAAAGTCACAGGCAGGACTGGTGTGGGTAATTTTATAAAGCCTTGAAAATCCACGGCATGTGAATGCCCTAAGTAGCCTTAAAGGTCACAGAGTCGCATCACTGCTGTTTTCACAGCCTGCCCGTGGTCCTACTACTCGTTTGCTCCAGGAACACTGCTGTGGTCTCCACGGCTTTTTAGAAAGTATTGCTCTCCAACTACATTACGCTGTCCTTGCCAGTCAATTTTCTGCTACTCCATCACTTTCCCATTTGTATATCATTACATACGGCTGTCAAAAATAATTTAGGAACCTGACCACCAGTGTGAGAAACGAACACTCCTAAGTATATCCCAAATTCTCTAATTCTGAAAGAAGATGAGCTTTAGGCCCTTTCCCCGCAAGAAAGCCACTGTCCCATGGCACATCGATCCCATTATCACACATGGACACACCAGTGAGGGGGTGATTACCGAAAAGGACGTCTCAGGAGACAACTGGCAAAGCTTCAGGGACCACATCAAAACAGAGGAAAACCACGAGCTGCTGAAACATGCGGTTTGCTCTATGGTTGGAAGGTGTTGTGTTTGCTCCCACCATGAGCATAGCCAGCACGGCCGGTAGCCGTGCAGCCCCTGCACACCGTCCACCCAGACCACCACGGGACCAGGATGGGCTGGAGTTCAAGATGATGTTTGCATTGAAGGCTCAAGACAACACAGGTGGGTTATCCCACTTCACTACTCTGAACAAGGCTTCCTTTTCCCATAGGGGTATGCCTAGACAAAGCACCAGCCGCCCTCCCAGGCTGACCCTACGACAAGGTGCCAGACTCACCCTCTCGAGGGAAGAGGAGAGCTCTGAAGTAACCGTTTAGACTCGAAGAGCAAATTTAGACAAGCAGGAACATCACCGCTCCTCTGTCCCTACTGCCAGGCTGCGAAAGGCCATAGGGCTGCTCTGCGGCTGGGAGGAGGAGCTGAGTCGCAGGCAGCTCCCGCGGGCAGGGAAAGGGCAGCGAGCTGGAGGGATGCACCTCTGCCCACAGCCACAGCCAGCAAAGGATGGGGGCATGATGGCACCGGGGGAGCCCGCAGGGGAAACCCCATGTGGCAACAAGGAGGAGGAGACGGGGTGACAGCACAGAGCGAGGCTCAGGTCAAGCCCTTCTCCTGTAAAACCCCAATTGTTGGGTTTGAGCCCCACGGAAGAGCCACACGCAGCACCGGGCTCGTGGGAACAGCCGGCTCTCGTGGCAGAGCCTGAGCCCGGAGCAGCAGCTCCGCATGAGCAAGCAGTCCCGCACGGTTCCTTTTCCTTCCCTCTCGGAACACACACACACACTTGTGGCAGTGCAGCACACACCGTCCATTAGCTGTTTCATCACGGGCCAGCACTAACGCTAGAGCTCTCCAAGATGCAGATGGAACGGCTGTGTCCTCGCCGAGTACGAAGGACACCCGGAAGGTGGGAGCAGGCGCCTTCGCCTTTTGCAACAAAAATTTGCCATTATTCTACTCCATTTACAGTTGTATAGCACTCGCCTTTTCCTCCTGTAACAGAAGGTGTTGGTCCATCACAAACACCAACAGGCAGACACAGTCAGCATCGCTGTGCCTTCCCTTTCTGGGAGGCTTTCCCTGTCACCGAGTCTCTCCCCTTCCCTCCCCTTCCCTGGTTGTTGGAGAAACCTGCCGGTGGTGGGACAGAGACAGACTGGCACTGCCGTATCCAGCAAACAGAGCACCCGCGAATGCTCTGCACCGGCCAGGCGCCCCGAGATGATCAGACCTAGGACCATGTCACCTAAGAGGGAGGAGGCTCCTTGAGTTACCCAGGCAGCTACCGGCTGCCCACCCTTCCCAGTGCTGGCAGATTTCGATGCCCAAAACTCGTGTGGGAGAGACTCAGTCTCCGCCGAGCACTGGGAGCTGAGAGGGGAGACGTCAGCGCTGTCAGTGCTGCAGCACAGATCGACTCCAGCCAGTTCCTGTGAGAACCCGGAGCTGCTCACATTAGCGGCTGCGACAAGGAGACATCCCCGGTGGTTTTCACTGACAGCTCTGGTCGCTCTGATTTCTTCCAGCATCCTTGGAAGCCACAGGACAAATTTGCTGCTGCTGTAATGCTTTAATTCATTTCAATAGGTTTATGCTGAGACTAAATTTGGCCCTGCATATTTTACTCTCAAGCCTAGTAATCAGTAGTGGGAATAATTTGCTGGTGGCTGCTCTGATGTTGCCAGCTTTTGTGCATATCGAAACGACAGAGACATCAGGCCCTCAAAGTCCGATTGAAGAATAATTGGAAATCCAAAGTGGCACTAAATGTTATTTTCTAAATAAAATGCATTCTATCACAGAACATGAGGCTGTAAAGCATTAAAAAAGATTAGTTAGAGTTGGGTAAAAAAAATTGTCAAACCTTCAGAGACTTCATTATACGCACAGGATACCCTCTATTCTTTGGGACAGGCAGGAGATAAAGCGAATGCAAAACAATGCAAATATTTCCAGCAGTTCACGCTGTCCCAGAGGAGCCCGGATGCTTCCGCGCTGCTGGATTTCCATCTCAACTGTTGCACATGGTCCCTGCTGAGGGTTAGACACATCCCCGCTTCCGTGACAGGCAGGCACAGCTCACTTGCTTCCACCAGCACCTTTTGTTACACGAAGTTCCCAGGTTGTTTTCAAACACCGAAAGATTGTCTCATGAATGCAAGCGCACGTTCACCAAACACTCCTGGCCTGAAACCCTTCACCAACTATCTGGCAGCCCCCGAGCCTGCCCGCAGCCCGAGAGTCCTGCAGCAATTCCCTCTGCCCTGCCCGGAGGCTGGAGGTGCTGTGGGCTCCCATCGCCCGGCACCACCGCCCAGCCCTGCGGGCTTGGCCAGAGCTTTGCTCTCAGCAGCAAAAGCCAACAGCAACTTGGAGGACGTACAGCAAACCCTGAGTGAGGTCTAGACCGGTTCGACATGGAGGGGAAAAGCTCCTCTGTGTCCGTACACATTAGCCAAGGTGGGAGAAAAAAATAGATGGCAGAAGAGAAAGCAAAGGACAGAGCAGGAAAGATTCCTGCCTCGGTGTCTGCAGCGGGATGCTGCGCTGGGAGGAGAAGGCATGGTGCAGGAACGGGTGTGAACTGGAAGGATTAGAGACCTCTGCAGGTACACGGGTGGCAGCGGGCCACGGGCGTTGGGGTCTCCAAACCACCCCTGTGCCCTGCAGGGCAGAACACGTCCGGGCACACGTCCTGGAGCTGAACCCCAGGGTCCGCGTTACGAGGTGTCTGCCACGACCTCCTATGAGCAAGACCATAACGGAGCAGACGTGCCCAGAACTTCAGCAAAGAGCACAATGGCCGTCAAGCGCAGGAGGACAAAGACAGCCGTATTTCACTCAGTAGGAGCTGGTAAACCTGTGCTCAGAGCTACACAGCCGCCGCCAAGCAAACATGACCCCGAGAGGGATCTGCGGCTCTGGCAGGCACATTCTCAGCCTACACAAACAGGGCAAGATGAGATGCATTTATCTCAGATACTTGGTTTCAACAGCTTTCCCTAACAGCTCTGGCCCCTTGAATTAATACACACTGCCAAGCGAGCGGCAGAGCGGGCTCGTGGTGGGGGACGTGTAATTATTTACATGTCTGTTCGCCGTTTCCATAGAAGGATTAAAGACCAGGTGAGATTTCTTTGCACGCGGATTTTTTTTTTTTTTTTTTAAGAGAAGATAATTGTCACTTGAAATCAGTCAGGTGCAGATGCAACAAATTGCTGACCTGCGGCTGATCTCCAACACCGGTGATGAGATCTCGACTCCACCAATAAACACACACTCGCAATGGGGGAGAGGGGAGAACAGCCTACACAGAGCTGAAGATGGATTTATTCCAGCCTTTGCTGCAAGGCTGAAGGCTGGGAAGCCAAATCCCTCTCTCCCAGGGTTTCATTAGCTGGGAATGGCTTTCTAATGAGATTTACACAATCTAGCCTGGAGCCTACACATTTTGCTCTGCACCCAAAGACAATAACAACAGGGAGCTAAGGAGATGCCTTCTTTTTCTCTGGTCACCCATAATTCAAGACCATTACACTGCTGCCATCAACGTGATTACACAGAGCGCAAAAATAAAATAAAAACCTGCCCTTCTATAGCATTAAGTCTCCAATTTCAACTGGCCCAAGCCAGGAAAATTTATAGTTATGGGGACCACATTCAGTCCATTAGGAAGGGATAGGAAATTGCCAGCTGGGATCTGAATGACATTGTCACCTCTCCTGCCACCCGCCGGGAGCCCAGCTGGGGCGAGCAGCACCGCTCCCGGACAGTGCTGCAGTTCCCCATCACTGCGGCATCACGGCAGGGGACTGGGGGCTATTTCAGGGGGTTCCTTCTGCATGTGGCAGGCGGACCTGTGATCCCAAGCCCCGCTGCGCCCCTGTAAGGACAGGGCGGGCCCTAAGCCAGCCATGCCCTTGGGCAGGCTGATGGACCGAGGTCCTTCGCTAGGTGGTACGTGGTGTTTCTGGGATGGCGCATCCTCTGCTGCAGCAAACCCACACCGATACGAAGCCTAAACCCAGACCCCCGATACCATGCTGCCGCCTTGCAGGGATGCTTCTCCCCCAAGTTCAACGCTTCCTCTAGCACCCTGCTGGGACCGAGCTGGGTCCCAAGCCACCGGCCTGAGCCACACGCACTGAAAGCAAAGCCCTAAAATGGAAAAATCCAGCCTGACTTGGACCAACACCCGAGTTTGCACAGTCCCCTCCGCAGGCAGGGGAATGCTGTTCCTGGCACAGCGTCTCCAGTAACACCATTCCAGCGTGGTCAGCTCTTTTTGGACGGGAGGGTTTTAAGCAAACTCTTTTTGTGGGCAGGTCTGTCGGCTCGCTCACACGCAGGCACAGCCGCACAAGCAGGAGTTATTTTATAACATCCATCCTCCCCACGTGAAAACAGAAAACCACCAAACTTATCATCGTCGTCTTCTGGAGATATTAATAGCACCCAAGACACTGACGGTCGCCTGCCTGTGAGTCACTTCTTACAGATGGGGAAAAGTCTACAACAACTGCGGCGTGTGAGGAGACAATGAAAACATCCCTCGTGTCCCGCGGTGCCCAATGCCATCCTTATCACGGCAGGTCACACGGGAGATGCCCGTCTACAGTGCAGCTGGCTCTACCAGGGGCTGACGCCGTTGCACAGCCAGCAAGACTGCACCCAGCAAGACCCATTGTGACCCCGGGATGAGGCAACACGGAGCCCACCAGCGCTTCCACCCACCTCAGCTGCTAAGAACCCTCAGTGCCTGGGTTTTGCTCTCGGACCCCTGCACTACTCAAATCTTCTTCTATCTCCACTGCTGGTATGGGATTCCAAAAGGGTCCTTTCATTCAATTATTTGAAAGCACCTCTGATGTCTTGACAACCTAATTTGATCTCCTCCAGGTCTTTCAAATACCACGTGCGGGAGAGCAGCAGGCACCATCCTGCCCACGAGATGTGCTGGAAAGGCAAGTTGCTCCAGCTCTCTGAGCACTCAACTCAATTTCTGTTTGAAAGGAAACATGAATACTAATTGAACAGCCATAAGGGCACAGAGCAGATAAATATGCAATGCAAGAGAAACTGGAGAGAGGCTCTGAAGTGGAGCCAGGGAGGGGAGGAGGCAATGTGTCATTGTTTTTGGTGGCACAACTTCAGAATAGCGCTCATCACTTAAAATACTCCTATAACCAACCAAACCTGGTGTGACATGAGTGTGCTGGACTGCTGCTGCCTTCAAGCCTCCCTCCTCCCCCACCGCGACATCCGTGGCTGCTCTGGCTTCAGGAACACACATTTGAAACACCATTTTGCTCCATCTGACGGCTGGGTACAGCAGGAGTTACATGCCAGCTTCCAGCACGCTCCGAAACGCCCGTGCCAGCTCCTCTGCAACTGAGCAGCCCTCTGGGCTGCAGTCGGCCGACTGGAAGGGTAACGATCATCTGAAGCATAATCTTTTCCTGCCAATTCTTCGATTAAAAAAACCCTCAACACCTCCAGCTTTTGTCTACCAAAAAAGGTGAGTAGTCGTGGTAGGAAAACTGGACTGCAGAGTGGCCCTGCCCCTCCGGTCAGCCCTTTGCAAACCTGCTGGTTAAGCCCCTCCTAAAGTTAGTTTTAAGCACAAAAAGCCCTGCCCTGCTTTGTCCGCACAGACAAGGAGCAGCCGGGATCAGTGACGCCGTTCTGTTCGTGCTTGGGAGGGTCAGAGCTACAGAGGTGCTCTGCAGAACACAGGCACTACAAGGGAGAAATGGAAAATACCACTTGAGCCTCCTTTTTTGCCATCAAAACCAGCAGTCTGGCCCCGCCAGAGCTCAAGGAGGGTTGGAGGAAAAAGTTCCCAGTCTGGGAAGAAAACCTAGACTCTATTAACACTCACAGGTGTAGCTGGGCAGCAGCAACACATACGAAAACTCGCCTGAAACTCGAGGGCTGCCACCACGCATCAGTCAAACCTGCAAACACGCCGCCGGCTACGGCCACTTCCAGCTGCTTTGCCGGGATGGGAACACGCTCCCCAAGCTCCTGAGGACCTGGCCAGCTGCCCAGCACCGCAGCCTCCACCGCGCCGGCATCATCAAGGAGCATCCTCCTTCGTGACAGGCTCTTGGGGAGCCCCTGGTGAAGGTTAAATGCTTTCAAAGTGATTTTGTGCACTGAAATCGACTGTTCATGAAGACAGATTTTTTTTAGAGGTACATTTCTAAGGGTCCAAGGGACGAACTGCAGCTGGGAAGGTGACGCTCGCACTGATGAAGACTTTGTAAGCTATTTGTCACTACAAACCGTGACCAGGGCTTTCCCTCCCTATACTCACCTCACTGACTGGCGAGCTCCGAGCTGAGCGGTGATGAAATGAAGAATGGTCCTTTGTTACCGGACTAACGATTTGGGAGGTTTCAGTTCAATCCCTTCCTCTGCCACAGATTTCCTGTGTGACTTAGGAGGGGTCACGTGCAGCTCTGTGCTTCAGTTCCTCATCTAAAAAGTGATGCTGCTGCTCCATCTCACAGGGCTTGGGGGAGGATGAGTCTCTTAGTGGGCAGCAAAACCTTCACGGGCTGCTGGTGTTCGCTGCAAAGAAGCCAGTGAGAATGAGGGCAGCTGCGATACCCAAAGGGGCGGGTGAAGGCAGAGGGGAGGGAGGGAAAACATCAACCTCCCCAGGCAAGGAGCCCCTTGATTACAATAAAAATTATTTCTTTTACACCCACACAGAAACCTTCAGGACCCCACTGGTAGTCCCCCGGAGCCCTGAGGAACACTGTGCTCCTTGGTATGGCCCCAGCAAGCCTGGCAGGGCAGAGCCCCGAGCCCAGCCCCGGGCACAGCTGGGGCTGGCACGCAGCCCCCCAGCCCCGCCGTGCAGGGGGGAGGCCACAGTGTTTAGTCTGCTGGGCACATTCCTGTGTGCTGCTAAAATAAATAGAAGATTATTAATGGAGCTCCTTTTGCTCGCTCGCATCGGCCAGAAATGCTGGAGTTATCGAGTGGCTCTTGAGGACGGCGCAGGGACAGGCTGGGGGGACCCTGGGGTCTGAAGGGACCCTCGGGGCTGGGGGCACCCTTAGGGCTGGGGGTGGTCTCTTGCTCCGGCCAGGAGCTGCGCCTGGTTTGGAGCTCAGGATTGTCATTTGGGACGCTGAACTCGCCTGCTCCCCAGCAATGTCCCTGGGGAAACCCCTGGACCTTCCCCCATACCCACGCTCTAGAAAAACTCAACAATTTCGCTACAGCAAAGTTTTCACAGGGGAAACACTTTACCAGGGAAGGAGGAGGCAAACAAGAGCAAACCCCACAAACGGTTTTTTCGGCTTTGCAGCCAGCTTGAACTTTTACATTTAGTCCCAGTCTGCAACACCACTACAGTCAGTTTTCCTGGGGCACATTCATCATTTTCAACCTATCTGGAATCTGCAGAAACTTTTTCCTGAACGTTTCTGAACTTTTCAAATAGTGCAATTTGGTTTTGAAGCTGAATACTTGTTTGCATTAAAGCTGGGCCAGCAGGACCGGCCGAAGGGTCCTCCTGCCTGAGCACGTTCAGAGGTTTGGGCTGGGACGTAGCACTGCTCTTCTCAAAATTATCACAGCAATCTGTGTTTGTAGCTCTATCTCCCTCAAGTGATCTGAAATAAAACCAACAAACAAAAATTTCCCTGAGAGCCAGCCCGGTCCATCTGAATTTGCAGAGCTTTTCAGAACCTTGAGGGGAAATACAGAAAATGGCAAAGGATGCTCAAAGGTCAAGAGTCAGGGAGGATCGGAACTCCTGAAATCCTTTAGCCCCTTTGAGCCGCAGGATTCAGTCTGGTGCTGATGCTGAGGTTCAAGGAGGAGCCGGGAGCCCAGCCTGGAGGGCAGACTGCTGAAGGGGGCTCTCAGCCACTCCCCATCCCACCCCCAGCCACCAGAAAAGGTGCCGCATCGTCCCCAGCCTTCCAGGCTCCGAGGGGCACGGGCCAAGCCGGTGTCCAAGGGCAGCGAGCGCTGCAGGAGACAACTTGCCGTCCTTCCTTGCAGAGTCCTCAGCTCTGAGCTCACAGGGAGAACATTCAGCAGGGCAAGTACCTGCACATCGTCTGCGCTTACTTCCTGCAAACCTCATAATAATAAAGTGATACTCTACACCGTATCCCTTTTTCCATTTCACCCTTCACTGGATCATTTTATGCATCTATTCCCATTGCTAATTCAAACTAATTAAAGTATAAAACAGAATAATTTGTGCAATTTCAGAGCTCCCCTCACCATATTGTAAGTTATGTTTCTTTTTTGTTAGCGCCTGGTGTGAACAATTGCCCTCCTCACCGGCTGAATAGCCGCCAAACTCATTTGCGGAGAAGACAAACTATAACAGCAGCGTGGGAAGGGGGGAAGGAAAAAAGTTTAAAGAGCTCTAGGAAACAGAAAGGGGAACCTGAGGTTTGCTTTTAAATTTCACAGCTGAGCACTGAGTGTGAAATTCCAGATTTCTCTACGTAATTTTCTCCTCGGAGAACACGGTTCTCTCCCTCTCTAGTTGCTCCTGTGAAGGACAGGAGACCTGTGTCTGTCTCTCTGTCCAAACCTGCAAATCCTGCAGCTCCGCAGCACTCCCTGCATTGCTCAGATGAGCACTCGACATTAGCATCACCCCCAGAGATGCATCAGACACTCGGCTCGCTTCCAAGACGGAGCAGGGGTGGTGGCACCACAGCTGGAGGACACCGGACCCCCCTGCAGCTGTTTGTAACGGTTCCCTCGCAGACAGCTGATGCACCCGTGTGCTGAGAGGGAGCGGGGAGGCGGGGGGAGTAGGCTACGTGCATGTAAGGGAAATTCTGGAAATATTTCAGGGCTGAGGTTTCTTGCCTGAAAATGAAACAATAGGTCTGTGGAAGAGGAGGAATTCGAAAGGGAAGCAAATGCCGAAGCAAACACATGGGAACCCTGTGGCCGTGACTGGCAGGGGAAAAAACAGACTAATACAAAGACAAACCAAAGCAAAACAAACAAACCCTGCGAGCAAACCCAGCAAGCACTTGAGAGAACCAACCAGATGAGCCATGTCCCAATACAACTCCCCTAGAAAAAGCAAACCCACCAGCCCTGACGGTGAACTTTCACATTGTGGCAGTTTTTACCACTTCCAGTAAAGTTTACTGGGCGAGTACTCCTCATCTCAAAGACTCCTGCACAACTCCACACCCCTGAATGCTGAATGTTTTGTGTCTGCACATAAATCTGAGCAGGCTGCAGGAATGTACCGGAACCAGCCTGGACACCATCACATCAGCCCCACCACGGCCAGAGCTCTGCAGGCGTGACAAACGGACCGAGTGCCAGCAGGGCAGGAGGAGGAGACAGCATCTGTCTCTCCTGGCTGGGCTGGGGGTTCTTCTGGTCAACTGCTGTTAATTAACACCTCCTTCTTGTCAGGGACATATTGTTAATAATCTCAGACAAGTTTTTAGCTGAATTTCTTAATTATTCCTAATTGACTACAGGGAGGAAAGTGGAAAAAACTGCATCTGCTCATGAATTTTCGGGGAGTGCAGCATGAGCGGATGGTTGTGGAAGAGGACGGCACCGAGCTGGTGCAAACCTCCCCGCAGAGCACAGCCCTTCCTCGAGGACAGCAGCTCTGCTGTGGCAAGGACCATGCTGCTCCGGGGGGATTCTCTCCCCATCCCACACTCCTCCTTTTCACCTCTTACCCTGCTCTCTCTTCTCCGCAGCTTTTGGCTGTTTTGTGCTTTTCTGGCAGCACTCTTGGAGGAACACAGTTTGGGCAAGTGTGTTTCTGCTGCCCACTGTGCTGGAGCAGCAGGAGGGTCCAGCCAGGCCGGTGACACCGAGGGTCAGAGCAAGCCATTCCCGGAGCCGCCGAGTCCCGCTGCACTCGCAGTTATCTGCACGGCGCTGGTGCGGGATGGCCGGTGGAGCAGCTCATGGGAGGCACGATTTTGGACATGTCTGGTGGTATTTGGTTGAGCCATCTTCCCCACCCCAGCGGTTTAAACTTTGCTAAGATCATGTCCAGCTGACTGGCTGTTCAACTAGCAGATAACGTAGTTAAAAATTTAATCAGTTCATTTTTCCCTCCTGATGACTCCAGACCCTTTTATCCACATCTCTTGCATTTTTTATTGTGTTTTCTCAGTTCTTTCAGGACACCATCAGTATTTACAGCCTCGCTACTCCACAGTTGATGGACTTCCTTGTTTTTCTCAGCCCTCATTCCATTTCCAACCTCTTCTAAATCATCCAGGCAGCCCCCGCCTGCCTCCCTCTCAATCAGCATCCAGAACGTTCAGTCCAAGGCAAAGCAGTGTCTACAGGACTGAAACCCCTTGGGGTTACAGGACAGGGAGCTGCACCACAAATTATCCTCAGAGACTCCTGCAGATCTGCAGCTCCTGACACGGGGGCATTTGCAAAGCAAATATTTCACCGCTACCAGCGCAGACTGAGAGACAGTTCCTTTACCTACAGCCACAGTGATGTAGATGGAAGAGGGACGGGGAACTTTACTCGGAGGAAAAGCAACAGGTCTGAGCCAGCTCCGGCAGCGCTGCCTGCTCCCTCCGTCCTCCGCAGAGAGAGGGGCCAGGAGCCTGCGAGAGGCTCGTAGCCAGGTCAATACCGGCCATACTGGTCAATGCCCCCGGAGCTGTTGCACGCATGGTAATGATGTCTAGAGCCCTGCTCCTCGCTGGTTAAGAGACAAGGCTGGGATAAAGTGGCTGCGGGCGGGCACATAAAGCAGCCCCTTCTACCTCTTCAATCTAAAGAACCTTCAGCCTCCCCAGCGCACCCCTGGCAGCACTCCCAGCGCCCAGGGACTGTTGCTGGCAGCGACGGCTCTGCCCTCCCCAGCACCATGTCCTTCTCGCACGGCGTGAGGGGAATCTTTAGGGGCTGGTGTTAATCTTCGCTGCCTCCCACCAAGAAACGGGCGGGTGCGCAGCCCCGCTCAGAACGCTCTGCACAAGGGTCTCAGAACTACATCAGCCGGGTGTGAAACTGTCCCATCAGCCACCAGCAATCGCTCAGGTGCTCTGCTGAGGGCTCACGTAAAAACAACAAAAAATCAGCGTGCATCCTCAAACCTCTCCTTGCCTCCCCCGCCAAGGCAAGGTTACCCAGCAATGGGCACCGAGGGGCTCAGCACCACGCACAGCTCAGCACCACGCGTGCGGGCAGACCAGCCCTGGAGCATTTGATACTCGCTGGAGTAGCAAAGGATTCCTCGGCGCATCTTGGGCTGCAGAGTCCACGGCCCTCAGAGCTCTGCCGTGCTAATTCGTGTTATCAGCATTTCACTGGGTGATTATGTGTTATTATTTCCACCACGGGAGCGCCGAGGTTCCCAGTCACAGAGAGGCTGCTGCTCTGTTACGTACTGTATAAAAAGAGAAGGAAATCCTCCCCCTGCGGCAGCACTAACCACCGAAGTAGCTACGGATGAGCTGAGAGCAGCAGCGTTCCTGAGGCAGTGAAATGTGGGGGGGTTTGGAGAACACTAATGGAAGATGAATTTTGCATGTGCAGCGTCCTGGCCAGGTACCTCATTAGGAAGGTGCTGCCTCACCCACCAGGGAGCAGACCCGCGCCGCGTGACCTCAGCACTTCATCCAGCTATTTTACATGATTAGCACTAACAAGCGATAGATGATTAGCTGAAAAATATGTCGGAAAATAAAGAAGTGGGTTTTAGTATGTTGTGTCTGCAGGTGGGGAAGAGGCACCGGGGGAGTGGGAGAGCCTGCTCCGGGGTCTGGCTCCTCTGCACCTACCAGCACCCACGGGGAGCCCCTGCCGTCCGGGCTTACAGCTCCGCGGTTGGGAAGGGAAGAGACCTGTTGGGCCACGTTTCTCTTCACTAGCGCAGGGACATTCCTTCCAACAAGCCCTGCAAGTATTTTGATCACGCCGTTTTAGATTTCGTGCCCGTAGCCCTTGATTAGGTGGTGAAATGTTTTGGAGACGACAATCGCTGCCCTGGCGCCTGCCACGCGTTTGACTGAGCCTCCGCTCGCTCCCAGATTAAAAATAACAAAATTTGTTCTTCTATCAAGAGCTGCAAAAATCCTTGGCCTCGATTCCGCTGATGCTTACGTAAGCTCCGCGCCGAAGCATGCCCACCGCTTCTCGCAGGGTCAGTGTGCGGCTGCTGAAGGTGGGAGCAGAGTCAAACCAGTGCTGCCACAGCCGAACCTGCACAGCGGGCAGGTACAGCGAGCAAAAAGGGCTTGCAGCCTCGGAGACACTAAATTGCTCTTGTCCTACAGGGATTTTTTAATTGAAATGCACCGAGCTTTCACACATTAAAAAAACTCTCCCGTCTCCCTGATGCACAGGCAACTGATGCTCCGGGACTGAACGATAAAGCCACGTTTTTCTCGACGTAACCAGCACTTTTCCCGTAAGCCTCAGCCGTTTTCCTCTGAAAGCAGGAAATCGGAGAAGGATTTCTGCACACACAGGGGTCGTTGCTGCGGGCTCCATGGCAGAGTCACCGTTAAAATGAGAAGACTTTTAATCTGGGGGCTCTTGGTGGCCCCACAGCATTTGTCGCTGGTTTTGCCCTGCAGTGCCATTAACCCCTCAGCTGCTGCTGGTGCTCTGGGTGCACCCTCGTGACTCAGGGGAGGTCAGCGAAGCAGCAACGCTACCAATTGCGCTTCGGTATTTTATTTTGTATTTTCCTGCCTGACAGAAACTGTTAATTGAATTTGCCTACGAAAAACAAGACCGAAGGTGCAAGTCCCCTCGCCACACCTGTGCTGGCCCCCCAGCACCCACCCACCGCAGCACCCACTGCTATCTCGGTTGGAGGGCGCTGCCCACGCCTGGCAGCCCCAATCCTGGGCTAGTCCCGTCCTGGCACCCCACGTAGGTCCGCTAACGCCCCAGGTCTCCACCTCAGCAGCACCCAGCGTTCTCCAAGCCTTGCCCAGCTCGTGCGCAGAACTGGTGTTTGCTTGCTCGAGCAATGCTGAGAAGTGAATCTCTGCTGTAACTAGTGTCAGAATCGTTTCCCTTTTGCTGTTTGAAACCAGGGGCAGTGGGAAGAGAGCCCATAAAAGCTCCTAATAAGCACTTTTAAATCATGTGGTTAAAGGACTCGGAATAAGTGGCTGGAAGCAAAATTTCTTTATCCTTCTCTCCCCCGGACTGGGCTGCGCAACTGTTGCTTCTGTGCTTTGTGGGAGTGAAATCAAATGTCAAATATTCTGCTTTGGAAGAAGTTGGCAATGAAACATGAAAGGCTCACGGAGAGCTCAAAAGGATTGTGGATAAATTGGAGCGAGGCACAGACAGGGCTGGGACAGGAGCCAGGGGAGCGGGGAAGGACTGTGCCTACAACCACAACTCCAGATTTTAGGATGAAGCGACTACTTCCCTGACGCATTTCAGCCCAAAGCTGATCCTCGCTGCTGCTAGCACAGGAGGCAGATGGGCTTCGTACCAAAACGTTACCTCTCCTCTTTGCTGGGGAGCATCCACGCGTCTCGGTTTATTCAGCATCATCACGGTCCAACAGAGAGCATCGCGTCTCCTCGCTGCTCCGTGCCCAGCACCACAGCCCAGAGGGCTCAGGACCTGCTACCGAGCAGCACTGGGGAGCACACGGTTCTTAGCTGAACTCCAAATAACCCCCCGTTTTTTGAAAGATGTGTTTTGACACAGGCGCGTATCCTGTTTCTTTCTCGGCAGATATTTAAAAGCACAGGCGCTGGACAATCCTCCCCCAGCACGTTAACATGCAGCAGACCAACACTAAGAACAGCTGCTCTCTATGTCATTTTACTGTGGCAGAATTTCATTTTCTTCCAGATTTCAAGACTTCAGAAGACATTTTTACTGTGTATTCTCAGTACTTCTGAGGGCACTTCCCACCATTTACAGCCTCGGCCTCTGAAGCTGCTGGATCTTTCCCCTCCTCTTGGCACTGACCCCTTTTCAATCATCAGGCTCCTTTATAAAGCACTCAGGAAAAAATACATTCTCCCCTCCACTTTGCTGAACTATCACATTGCCAGGATCAGGGCAGCGGGGTCACAGGAGCTGACGAAATCTGTATGTAAGAGCGTGCCGGGACGCCGGGACCCAGAGTACCCACCCCTGCGAGGGCAAAAGGTAAATGCTACAGCGAGTCCTGCAAGGAAGGAGGGACCGTGTCCCCCTGCTCCTGGGGTCTCCCCCAAGGTGAGAGCTTTGCCAGAGCCGTGGCTGCACATGGAAGTAGCATTCCAGGAGTCTTCTAATATTTGCCAATTCTCTTTACATCTTTTTGTTTCACAATTAAGCAAATTAGCACTTTGATATTAAGACGCTCTTGCCTCGTACAAGATGAGCTGGAGGCATTCCCACTGGATCTTCCTCCTAAGGAAAGCAGTTCCTAAACTGTTTCAAGATAGATACACGCTGGATGGTTTCCTCCCTGGCGAGAGCACGAGGAGCACACAGCTCCTGGAGAACATGGCCACAGCATTAACATTGTAATAAAATAATTCGATTTCAAAGTTTGCAAAGACCCTCGTTATTAGCACCTAATCCAAGCTGGGAGAGGAGCCTCTATCTGTGGCTGTTCACGGCAGTTTCTACCACTGCTGTAACAGGCATATAATGCCTTCCTTAACCACAGGGATTCCTTCAGTCAAGCCTTTCAGCAGGGAGAAGACTCCCCACTCTTAAAGAATTTATTCCCTGGCTTTAAATAACTTCATAACTGAGCTAAGTATTTGCCATTTCTTTTTGTTCTGCTGCGGGTTAGCAGAACAGTTTTGCTGGCTTTGGGAGGAGCCGTAACCTCCCTCCAGCAAGGCGAGCTCTTCGGGTAGCTGCTCGCTCTCCACCTCCACCAGCAGATCTTAGAGCACTCCACACAGACATCTCCCCACAGCATCTCTCGTGGAGCGGGTGGGAGGGAGGACAGCCACTTGTTTACCAGCAGCCCTGGAAAGCTGTTAGTGACCAGAGGGTTAACTCCACACGGAACGATGTAACAGCATCCAGACATCTTCAGATGAAACCCTTCTGTCTCCACCACCCACAAAGCACCAGCTCTATTAATCTGAATTACACAGTCGTGAGTAATAGCCAATAAAACGCTCAGCAGAGTCAGTGAACCCACAAGTCTGGTTTAATGGTGGGGACTTTGTGTTTTCTTGTCTCAGACAAGTACAGAAGGTCCCAGACTATTTACATCGTGCTGGCTCCCCTAAGCAACAGACTCCCGTGGACTATTGGCCATAAATTCCCATCGTGATGATTCTGGTGCTGCTTTTTTTTGGTCCAGGGTGGGGACCACCTCCAGGGCACGGCAACGGACAGCACAGCGCAGAACCAGCGTCAACAGTGTTTGCAGAGCACATACCTGCACCACGCTTGGTCCCACCTCTGCACACCAGCATCACCCACTTGCAAACACTTAAAACATACCAGTAAACAGGCAAATAAATAAATAAAGCCATCTTAAAGGACATTTAGACAAAGCTATGCAAAACCCCAGCCTGCCAGCCTGGCTGCAGGGAGTGAATCTGTAATGCTCGTGGCTCAGGATCTTGTTACTTAAGCAGGGATGGTTCAGAGCCCCAAACCACATCTCCTCCACAGCGGCTCAGCTCAGCTTCCAATACTACAGGAATAAGCGGGCACCACTCTCTCCTCCGTGCACTGATGACAATCCGCGGTCAGAGGAAAGTAAAACTGAGCTCCTGCTGGTGCATACCGATCCACGGCACAGGTTCAGCGCCAGGTGCTCCACCAACATGCTCCTTACGGAAGGCAGAACCAGGGGAGTCTGGAAGCAGACGCCTTACCTGTCGCTCCGACATGACGTACAGATACTTCCGATCGATGGAGAAGGCCATGTCTCGAAGGACTGGGCTCCCGTCCTTGAAAACTGTCACCATTTCATACTGAATTCCACCATGGGGAGGACCATCTGCTCGGATCTGGAAGAAGCACAAACAGATTACAGGTGATTTCACAGCAGCCAAATTCCAATTTTATTTTGGGGGTGGGGGGAGGAGGATGAAATAGGAAAAGGAATCTAATTCAAAAATCGCAGCCTGCAACAGAGCAAGGAGCTAGCTAGCAATGTGCGGGCACAGGAGTTACAGCAAAGGCTCCTTCTCCACTGAATTTCATGAGATTTCCCCAATCCATGAGAAATAATGAGAAAATTTTGCAGTGGCAAGGGGAGCACACAGACTGCCAGTGTGCTGTGACTGACCACAGGGATTCAAGAGTCACAAAGACTGTAAACTTTTTAGATTCTCTCTAAAATAAGCCTAAAAGAAGACCACAAGACTCCACAGGCAGCACGACAAGGCCAAGATACAGCAGAGAGATTTTCCTCTCCAGACACATAAAAAACGAGACTCAGACAATCTCCCTCACCTCCTGCTGCCACAGAAGCCTCCTACAATACCATCTCTGCCTAAAAATCTGGAGATGCTGCTGCCAGCCCATTACTTTCAAATTTGCAGGATTCAGCAAGATGAACCCAGTCCAGCCCGCACCACTGAGTGAGCAGAGAACTAACCCAGCGGCCACATGGCCCGTGCAGTTCGATGGGCTCCCAGCATCCAGCCACCCAACGGCAAGACAACTCCCGGCTCCTGCAGGAGAACCTGCCCAAGCTGTGACAAACCCCATCCCTGCCAGGAGCGGCTGCTGTTGAGGATGTCCACATCTCTTCCAAAAGTTAATAATTTATGGCCGTGGGGGCTGCGCAAGGGGAAGGGGGGAGGATAAACAAACAATGTACATTGTCTTTCCCACCAGGATTTGCATATTTGGACAGCCGTCTGATTACGATGTGGCTGAAAACACTGGCAGGGAGAGGAGAGGAGAGGAGAGGAGAGCAGCCAGACGAGCCAAGGGCTGGCTGGAGCTGCTGCCGGCCCCGCGGCTCGCAGCGACGACGGCGGTGCTGATGGACGCGGCCAGGACCGCGCTCGCACGTGGGGCGTTGGGCAGCACATGGGCGCTGCCCCACGAGGAGAGCGACGCCTGTCCCTGGAAAAGCCTCTTATCACAGAGATACCATCTGCTGCAGCCTCACGCCGGGCTGTGTTGCCGCATCCCGTTTTGCTGCTCGATTACTCCCCGCCTGGCTGCGGCATGAAGGAAGAGGCACGAAGAACCGCCTTTGGACAAATCTAAGCCTTCAGAAGAGGAAGGACGGAGCAGCAGAGAGGGACGACTGTTTTTTCTGGTTTATGTCCCCAGGAGGTAAGAGAACAGGTTGTCAGGCATCTTCAGATTTATCTGAGAAATGTGCCACCCCAGCTGGAAATAGAAGGCTATCTTCACACTCGTGGAGGAGCGCTGCTCCCCTGCACCCTCCTCCAGATAAATCCTCTTTTTGGAAGGAGCCCTGAGGCCTCCTGCCACGTAAAAACATGTTGGGCACACAAACACATGTATTTTCTGATTTTCTCTCTTTCCTCCTTACCTTCTGAGTTTTTAGTGATATGAAAGAACACCGGGTGTGAATCTGAGTGATCTGGTTTAACACCCACGGCCCGACGCAGGGAGCCTCTGGCAGGATTACGCAGGCAGCCCAGCCTGGCTCAAAAGCCCTGAACTTTCAAAAGCAATATCCAAAAAAATTGCAGAAGGTCAAACCCAGCTTTAGTCACACCTGTACGAATCAGGATACTTCACACATCATGAAACACCGGGAACCAGAGGCAGGCGGAGACCAGTATGAGACCAGTGCCCTGCTGGGTGTTGCAAACACGAGCGACCCACGCGTCTCCGGAGCCACTGCCCGTGCGTGCACCACTGCCATCCCCTGCACCAGCCCATGCACCTCAGAGGGACGAGGCTGCAAAAACACCTGAGGAATAAACAGCAGGACACGGCGCCGGCAGGGACACGCAGCGCTTCCATGCG
This sequence comes from Bucorvus abyssinicus, assembly GCA_009769605.1. Taxonomy (NCBI): domain Eukaryota; kingdom Metazoa; phylum Chordata; class Aves; order Bucerotiformes; family Bucorvidae; genus Bucorvus; species Bucorvus abyssinicus. The sequence continues at coordinate 5,129,766 of CM020055.1, forward strand.
AACGCCTGAGTAATGGCCAAACGGGAATGGAAACGCCGGACATGAAGGATCAGCAGCCCTTGTGAAAAACAACTGTTTTCCAGAGTTCCCTCGGGGCGCCGGCAGCTCATTACATCGAGCTTCTCTCTAGTAATGAGGTCAGACAGGGCTAATAAAGAGAGATACCACTGGACAAGCCTTGTGCAGTCCAATTCCAACTGGGAATTGTGGGTCTGGGCTGGAGACAGCACCATGTGCACGATGGCTTCTCCAGCCTGGACAAGTGCTTGGAGCTGTGTCTGGCACGGGTGTCTTGGGACAAAGCCGGAGCCCCCCCGCACAGGGTGCTGGGTGCTGCCTGCACCCTCCTGCCTCCCCCACAGGCAGGAGAAGCACCCCAGAGTCTCTCATCAAGCCTGTCAAGGTGAGATGGCTCCACGCTGCTCAGAGACCACAGGAGGAGAGCAGAGCCCGCTGCTCTCCTGTCCCACACACTGTGGGCTGTGTACACCCACCCGGGTATCCCACAGCCCCGTGTCTGAGATGCACCCACAACTCCAGGATGCTCCACTGCATCTCTTCCTGAGGGTTTGGTTTCCATGACAACAAATGATGATGTCTAGAAGAACGATGATTCCTGTGAACGGGGAAGAAGACAGGGATCATCTCCACAGCAGGAAGCTCCTTGTTGATGTTTGGAGGGAGAACTAATTCCTCTGCCTGCCTTATGGGTGCCCTTCCAGGCCAGACAACTCCCAACCCATCACAAGAAGAGTGCTGTGGTACCAGCCCTACAGGTCTGGGTTCACTCCTGAGCCCAGGCTCCAGGCACAGCAGTGCAGGAGCAGGAACGGGGCTGGGCTGCTGGTGATGGTGTTTCTTTATGTCCCTCCTAACTCTTCTCTCACCACACGATGACAGGGCACGGGAAGGGTTTAGGAGAAGGACACAACGGGAAGCAGTGCAGGGCAGAGTGGGTAAAACAGGGAGCAGGCAGCTATGAGGAGCAGCCCTTCGGAGCGATGGAAACCAGAGGTGTCCAAGAGCAGACACATGTTCACCTGAGAGACAGCAGAGACTGGAAGGGCAGATCACATGCTTGCACACTGAATCGGAGAAGTCATCTGGGACAGACGGCACTTTCCTCCGTCGCTCTTGATGGATGTTTACAAATATGGTTTGAAAAGTGCCTAATGACATAATCTGCAAATCCAAATATCATCCCTGGCTCGGAGGAGGCCGGGCCAGAGAAACGCCCCACGTGACGGAGCGGATGCTGCTCAGCTGAGGGAACCGCAGCCCTTCAAAGGCACCGCGAGATCTACGTGTCTACCACCCCCCCCACAGACTGCAGGCATAAGCTCTGCGTTATCTTCGGAGATCAGCAAATCCCGTCCTGTGTCCCGTACAAGGCGCAGGGCAGCACGAGTACGAGCCGTTCAAGGATCTAGGGTGACACGAAGCTCCAACGTACCACTTGTACTACAGTCTCTCTTGCGTATTTGGCCCAGCCTATAGCTCAGACACATCCGGATTCCCTTCCAGTTCCTCTCAGCAGGCTCCCGCTAGAAGACACCGAGCATGTTTGTAGGAACTTTCCATGACTAAATTACCTGTCTGTTTTCATTACGAGTGTTTCACTGAGGCTGACTCATGATGAAATACCTGGTGCCAGAAAAAACAGCTGAATAAGTCCACGCATGAAGGAACTAACCTCCCATCCCGGATTCTAGATGCAAGAACACCCGTCAGCTCGGAGGAAGCTGCAGCTTCTCCCCACGTCCGCAGGCACCTGACAGGAGATGGGTGCCAAAGCACCTTGTTGCTGGCTGCCCCCTCCATGTGAGAAGGCTGACGGAGGCCTCAGATGGGCCCCTGAAACGATGCCCTGGGTCAGGAGGTGCAGGGCGCTGGCTGAACATGCTTTTCTTTGAATGTAAGAGCGACGAAGTGAAGAACCCTGGAGCCTTAGGGCTGCTCCTTTCCTGCGAGGGTTTCCAGCCCTTCGGGGTGAATACTACCAAGTAACGTTGCACTTGACGTTTCCAGTAGACCCGTATCAGCTCTGGGAAGGCGCACTGGAGCGTTACTGCATCTACCGCCCGAAATAGAAACCAGAGACAGCGAGGCGCAGCCTTCGCTGCCAACATGCGTCTTTGCAGATTTGCCGCTTTTTTGCCATTTACGTCTCCCCATCTCAGCTCGTGGGCATTTCCCGTTACAGCTTCTCGTAAAGCTCCAGGATGGATTTCTTGAACCGTGCTGGAGCGTAGTACAGGTTAAACAGCCTTTCCCTACCTCTTTCTGTCCGTGGTTCTGTACACACCTAGACCCGGTACTAGAAGAAGCCTCCACAAGCAAGAGACTCGGCCATGCAGAAGCTTCCCGAGGACAGGTCAAGACAAATAAATACCAGTCCAGATTTTCTGTGTGTGCCTCTGCCAAAGAGTCTTTGCGGAAAGGATTTACTTCTGTAAATCCAATTTAATTAAACTGGGCTATTCTACGTTCACACCAGCCTAAAAAGGAGGCGAGATGCACGAGATGAGCTGCCACTTCTTCTGTCCTCTCACGACCACCCTTTCTCACAGCATCACTTTACAGCGTTACCCATGCTGGCACCTCCGGCAGCCAGAGAAAAAAACCCACAACAATCTTCAGGAGGGGAGAACCCAGAATGGGAATTTCAAATCTCTGTACAAGGAGTTTCCGAGAGCCCTTCAGACCCTTTGTGAAATTCTCCTGGGAGTAAAGACTCCCTCAGAGCACTGCTAACTCCCGGTGCTGCGGGAGCTAGATCGGAGCCATCTGCAGGTTGTTAATAAATCACAGGGAAGCTGAGTGGTTTGCTGAGGATCATCCAGCTGGCGGACAGCAGATTTGGGATCTGGATCTGCTACTGCAGGTGCATGTGGCCCTGCCTGAGCCGCTGGGTAGGATCGCTCCCCGCGTCTCCATCTGCGGGAGGAGAAACCCAGCCCTGAAGAACTGGCTTTCCCTGCACACACCTTCTGCAGGCAGGAGCACCAGGAGTGTGATTTAGCTCCCTGCTCTCCACATGGGAAGTCTCCCTCTTGAAATTAAAGTGAAATAGTAATCCCATTACGTATCTTCCCTTTAAATCACAGCTATGTCCGTGAGTAAGTTAATGACAACCCTTACATGCGCATTAAATTCAAATCAGCATATCCAATTAACTTCATTACCTGGAGGCTCCCTCGTATCCCAGACTCTTTCTCTCCTGTCACATTTTCTTTATGCATTTTTCCCAAATTAGGATAGAATACGTCTGTCATGGTAGGCATCACCTTTATTTCTACCCCAAAGACAGCATGGGGAAGCCTCGATGGATGGGTTCACTCTGTAAAGTCACGACGCTATCAGGCTGAGTGGCTTGGAGCAAAACAGCTCCTCAAGACCAAGTGATCTGGTCTCTGAGGGAGGAGAAAATCCCTCCTTTCCACAATTACCCTGTCTGACTAAACATTAACCACACTCACCAGTCCCTGCTGAGGTTGCCCTTACAAAACTCTACAGCATCACCTGGGGAGAAAAATCACTTTGGCGAAGAGCTCGTCGCACTGCGCAGGCGCTGGAGCTGCACTGCAAGCGAGAAGGTTTTCTCCAGCGCTGCCTCACCGTACCACGACCATTCCTTAAATTTCGGCAGACAAAGATCTTTCTTTTCTAAGCCTTTATTTCCTTCTTCCATCCTTCTGCTCCCTCCACCTTTCTGGAGAGCTGATCCTCCAAGATAAAACAGGGAGCATGGTAGAGAGGCACCATGCAGAGACTAATCAGCAGCCCCCGTGTCTTTAATTTATTGCTGCATGAGAGGCTCGTTTAGAACAAAGCTGCCAGTTCGGAAGATCATTCCTTTAAAAGACTTTTTATTTGAAAAGCTGTCAGCTCACACCTTGTCACAGCCCTACTTGCAGCAGCAGAACTTTAATAAAGTGCCACCTCATGCAAATGAGCTGCTAATTAATTAAGTAGTATTCTTCCGGGGATGGATTCATTAGAATCAGGTTTGAGGAGGCTGGCTGGCTAGGTCGTATTGCTCCGGATGGTGCTTTAAATCAGCAGCATCGCCTGTTCCTTGAGCGCCGGCACTTGGGTGGGTTCCCATCAGCAGGAAAGCGCTTTCCCATACCTGCACCCCTGGGAAGTCTCAGCACACCCCAGCGAATCAGTGCAGAGCCACGCCACAACCCGACCACATGCATGGCACAGACCAGACCCAGCTCAGCCAAGCACAGCAGTGAGACGACAAAAATGACGAGCCAAGCGCCCGGAAGACTGTCTTTGCTCCTGTTCAGTGCAGAAGAGGGCTCAGTTCAAAAGCAGGAGGTAGAGACTGTTAGCTGGGAGGGCTCCAGGGACCAGGCTGCCAGGCAGGGAACACTGCAAAGGAGCGGCGCTCTTTTTGTGGAGCACTTGTTGCAAAGAGACAGTTGCTGGGGGTTCGGGGCTATCAGCCTTGCACCTTCCACCAGCATCAAAGTACAACCCGTTAAAGGCGGAAACACTCGGCAGTCCTGCGGATTCACTCCCCTGAAGGAGGACGGCTTGGGGCACCTATGCAGCAGGACACAAAGCCTGTTCACTTCTGATTTGTCCCCTAATGAAGAGCCACAATGGGCAATGCCTTCCCTTCCCTTTCGTTCAGCCAGAAGCACCTTCTCCCCGTACATTCCCCTGTTGAAGAGATGGCTCAGGGCTCCTCCGGGAAATGGCACTCATTAAGGTAGCAGCACTTTGCTGCTTGCAGGCTTTCCATTTTGGCACCGAGCAAGGAAATCATCAAAGAGACTAAGTGTTGGCCTCCCAGAGACAGGAACGAGGGAGGTGTTGCTGTAGCACACGCGCTGCTCGCTAACCTTTCGGCAGCGTCGGCCCCTGCCATTCTTCCCTTGACTCGCCTGCTCCTCCCGCTCTGGGCGGCTTTAATCCGGCTCCTTCCCTTCCAGCTGGGAAGGAATGAAGGGGCAGGCGAGCAAAGAGGAGGACAGCTCCAGAACGGGCAGAGGGGGGGGTTTACCTGAACTATCCTCCTCTACACGCTGCTCGCAGCCTTCAGCAGGGACGCACAGGAGCTGTGGTTGTGCAGAGGACGGGCCGATCTGCTCCTCAGCCCTCGGGGTGCTGCAAATAGCCGGGTCACACCCTGGGGCTTTTCCTCCCCTTTGCCCTGAGCCCGCAGCTGGGCTCAGTGCGCAGATGCCCGCGGGGACTCACGAGCAAGGACAGAAGAGACACGCTGCGTCACGTGCTGCCTGCAGGACACAACGGGTGATGGAGGGAGCTGCGAGCAGCATGTCGGGGAGCAAGCCACAGCCGCAGAGAAGGAACAGGACCGAGCGCTAAGCCCGAGCCTCTGAGACCATCACGAGGGGAAGCACAGAGCTGGTATTATTCAGGGCGATGGAGGCACTGGGTATCTGCTCGGAATTGCTCGTCACGTACCATTCGCAGCTCCTCACCGACGTCCCTCAAATAGCCCTGTATCTGTGTTCTCTCCCCACACCTCACCCCACCCTTCCAGCGCAGTAACCCTCCACAGCGCGGTGCCAAGCGCTCTCCCTACAGCCATCCTCCGCCGGCAGGACATTTCACAGCCGAAGGGACTGGTCTTGCTTAGTCTGCTTTGTTGCTCTTGTGTGGCCATGTAAAATGGCAGAAAAAGCCACTTAGACAAGATTGTCTAACGCTCTCAACGAGCAGCAGCGAGTCGCGATTCTCCCCAAGGAGGAAAAAACTCAACAACTGTCAAAAATGGTCGTGTGAAAACCCTGTTTCTCCCAAGTCTCGGCTGCCAGCTGATCAGGTGGGAACCAGAAAGTTCCTTAGGAAACATTATTCTCCTTCCTCTTCAAAAACATCGTGTTAGCGACACATTTCAAATGACTTCGACTTGGTGTCCATCACCTCCTGGGAACGCTGCAACACCAGGCGAACTGCCAGCCACTAAAGGCCAAAACCCAGAAGGAAATAAAAGAATCTAAATTTGGGGGGTTTTTTGGTTTTGCAGACTTGTGAAGAAATCCTGCCCGGTAGTTTTGCGGTACTTTAGGTCAGACAGGAGCGATCCGGTGAACGAGGAGGTCGCGCATGTTTTTGGCTTCACTTGTGCACGCAGAAGCAGTCATGTGTCACTGATCAGATCTAACCTTGCTCGGGCAGAGGATGTGGGAGGATTGCAGAGCGCACGGCTTAGCTTAAATCCCAGGAAATGAGGCTGTCCCACGTCGCCGGCTGCCCTGCCGCAGGCACCGGCCAGCTGCGGGGGACACCGCACACCCCGGGGCGACCAGCGCCGCAGACGCCAGCGGGACAGCAGAGGTGCGGGCAGGAAACAGGTATTTCCCAGTTAAGAAATGGGCCAGAGCACAGAGGAGAAAAGCTCTGGCCAGCCAGTGGCTGACCGCCCTGTTTGTGCAGAGGCTGGGTTTTACTAAACAACGGCCTTACAGACGAGGTCACTTAAGGACGGGCAGAGCCGCAGCCCAACTGGCACGGCCCCACCGCTCCCAGAGCGCTCCCGGCTCTCTCCCCTCCCCTGAGCACCACGGCAGCTCAGCTCGTTGGTGTTTAACGCCCTGCCGGGGAACACACGCTCTGTGTTTGGGTCTTGTTCATCACCAGGCGTACGGGAGCTGAACCAAGTGTGGGTTCGTCAGGGACGGCAAGACGCGCACCAGCAGGCACAGCGAGCAGCCGGGCTGGCCCCCTGCTCACGGACCTTGGCTTACACGGGCCCTGCTCTGGAGGCGTTAAACCCTCTGACAGGATCCGGACAGGTACGAACCCAGGGGAGCTGGACCTCTCGTGACGTTTGCCTATCTGCTCCCCCACGCTCACATCTCCTGGTCTGCAGCAGACAGAGGCTTGAGGTGGCTCACGTTCCCGGCGCGTGTGGCACACACCGAGGAAGATCGCTTCTGCCTCTGTGAGCTGCTTCCCAAATGCTATTCTGGGGCAGATCAAGGATTAAAAAAAGAAATCTCTCCCATCTCTGCACTGTAACTCTCTAAGCCTTCGGCACATGCCCTTTCCAGCATCTCGGAATTAATCAGCAGATAAGCAGATGAACTGGCTCTGAACAATCTGCATATGCAACACGTGTAACGCTGCCAAACGCTGCCTTGAACCCAGCAGGGACATCACCGCGCTCAACGCACACGTCTGTCCCCATCCCAGGAGAGCTGGTGCAGCTACCGGGCACACAGCGCAGCCCTGGGACAGCCGGGGCACGGGGTGACCCAGGCAAAGCACACCAGCACCATCGGACATCCCCAGACTGGGAGGAGGGAAAGAGGAGCCACTGCTGAAGGTCTGGAACCGAAGACGACTGTTTTGGTGAGCACGAGCAGCACATCACTTCGCAGACCAAATCCAAACACCTTGGTCCAGCAGGACCCACCCAGCCCACGCCTGGTTTCACGCTGAAAGGTTTCACTCGTAGTTTCCTCTGCACAACGAGGTGGAGCAGAGCTGCCCCAGAGCTGTGAAACCCCACACCAGCAGCAGCTCTTCCCCCAGGCCCCAGCTTTTGTTCACACACCAGCCAACACGGCTAATCCATTATCGTGCCCATGGCCCAAAATCAACATCATGAGATAGGTTCAGGCTGGGGTCCACGGATGGGAGAGACAAAGCTACACCACATTACTGCTTTCGCTTCCATAATTGACCTGTAGATAAACACATGGCTTCTGCCTTAATCCCCCACAGCCTCATGAACATCAGCCGCGCTAAATTTTTCATGTAATTAAGAGAAAAACCCTAATCCAGTGTAATTAGCTCCCTGATTGCCAACGTCAGGCAGAAAAGCCCTGTTTGAACAGCAATTCGGGTCTAGCTGGTTAGGCAAACACTGTGTGTGTGGTTCGGTAATTCAGCACTGAAAGACCCCCCCTCTGCTGTCCTTACGGGCTTCCTTTCCTAAACAGGACTAAGTGGTTTCCTGTCTGCAGCAGACCCGATACCCCCGAAACTGCTGTTCCACCAAGCTGCGGTTACGTCCCTGAAGGGCTGGTCGCAAAACAAGCCAAGCAGTTCCTGAGAACCACACTAGCCGCTGACTTTGGAGTGGTGCCCCCACCCCATCTGCATCCTTAAGTGATTGCCACCAAGTTATTACGAATACACCAGCCCGACGCGCCTGAACCCAGGGTCTGCGAGTCACGGTGAAGACCCTGATGGAGAAACAGCCTCCTCATGAGCGATGCTCAGCACCGCAACCCGCCGGAGCTGGGGGCGATGGCAACCTGTACAGGGCGTTCTACTGTGTCAGTCAAAATCCATCGCAGCTACTGAGCCTTATGGTTTACAGCAGTGTTTTTCCGTTCACATACATGAAGGCAAAATTTTAAGAGAAAAACGTTAGAAATTTGGGAAGTGGAAGCAGATGGGAGAGGAATACAGAATGTGGATGTACATGCCAACGGGGAGGCAGGCAAACTGAGACAGCACAGCTAGAAGATACTTCACTTAACCATTTAATCCATCCCTCAGCAAAAGGAAAGTGTCTGAACTACTTAAGCCACTGACAAATATTTCTTTTGTCTTTTAGAAAGTCGCTTGTGATAGAAATTACAGACTACTCCACTTCTCAGCCAGTTACATCTTTCATCTCCAGACTTAATATCAGACAGTTTCCTGAAACACGGCATTTGAAGGCGATACTATTCTAGGAGGCACTTGCTGGGGTCTCTCTTAGGAGGGTTTTAATCCTCAACCTGGGCTGCGTTACAAAGGCTTTGTGGCTTTGGTTGGCCATTTTTAGAAAAAAGGCATCAGTCTCTGTTTTGCTGGTTTTGGTTAATGATGCTGTAGGGGCCAAATTTCTGTGCCTGGGAGATTGCAGAACACCCAGCCCGCTTTCTGAGAGGAGCAAGCTGAAAACCATTTCACAGCTTCAGCTCCGCAGACTAAATTCATACAGAATCGTTGTTTACACGCTGTGGCAGGCGAGAGCCAACCATATATGTTTCTGTAGCTATAACTCTTAATTCTGAGAGAGGCCACGGGCTGATGAAAGGCGGGGGGTTGAGCCTGGCTTTGCCCATGTTTGGGCTCCAGGCTCTGGCCTCTCCAGCGCTGCTCCCCTCTGCCCTCCTCATCACACCGATGCTCTGTAAACAAACCAGCAGCGAGCAGAGCAAGCTGCTCCTTTGTACCAAAGCCAGGGAGATTTCTTTATACCAAAATGAACGAAGATTTATCAACTCAAAGCTCCTTTTAAAGAGAAGCCCCTGAGGAGAGCAAGCCCAGATGCTCGCTTGCATTGCACTGTGTGGGTAAGCCAAGTCCTCGTCCTCCCTCCCTTCAAACACACATTATTTTCCATGGAAGGCACTGCAGATGAACTATCGACTGCAAACAGAGCCTCCTGGTTCGATGGCACACATCAATATGGATTTAAGTGAGCAGTTTGGTGGCACAGTTTTCTGCCATCATTCCCTTTGCATGGCAACAACGCTCCAAGCCAAGCAAACGACCGTCCGCTTAGGACTTCCAGCCAGCGAGCCCGCGTCTCGCAGGCGCCTGGGGACCACGTTTCAAAAGGCAATGCTAGAAATTGCACATCTCACTCCTCTTTGCTCTGGCTCAGGAGGTGGGAACCTGCAGTCACGACCCGAGTCGCTCTTACAACCGCCCAGCCCTGCGACGCGCTCACCCCTTCCCTTTCTGATCACGCTTTCTGTGCCAAGTCAGACACGCAGATGGGGAGGCTTTGGCTAACCCATTCCAGACAGGACATCATGTTCGCACGCTGTGGTTGTCAGTGGCCGCAGAGATGAGGGTGTATTTCATTTTTGCATCTCATAGTAATTATTCCAGCTTTTAGTCAGCTTTGGGGAAATTCTTCCTGCCAGAACCGCCAGTATCGAATGCCAGCTACACGAGTCTGTGTGTTGACTGGTCTGTGGTCTCTGCCTTAGATCCAACACAAATTCTTCTCTCCATTGCTCATGCTTTCCCAAAGCAAGGCACCATACGGGTCTGTGGAGAGCCGCTAGCTGCTGGGAGGAGCTGTACGCAGCTTGCTGGGGGCTGGCTGCTTGGTTTTTTGTTGTTGTTCACTTTCCCCATTGCACACCCAGCAATGTACAACTGGGAGCACAGTCCCAGCTCAGCCTGGCATGAAGCTGGGATGGGGGCACCAACTGGGTATATGCAACAGCCACCCAGCATCTTCTGCTACTGGCTCACAGGTGATAAAGCTACAGCAAAGCTGTATCCCAGTGAGCTGGATGATTCCTCAGCCACCACTTCACCAGAGGATGGTGGAAAGGTCTCCAGGCAGACCCAGGAACCTCAGGGGTCTTTGCTTTCATGTTAATGAGCGCTGGCAGGAGATTCACAGCTAGGCAGTAAGGAGTGTCAGGGGGTGGTGAAGGGGGCAGAAAGAGGTGGTGGAAGGAAAGGGAGCTGCTCAACTTCACCTACAGACAGCTTTTAAGTAACCCGAAGGACAATACTGCGTTGTGAGACTACCAGCTTCCACCCCTCCTACCCCCAGGAACTGAAGTTTCTGACAAGGTGAGTTCTTTGAATTGCTCTCACTAAAAAGAGACCGGGCATCAAACATTTCTAAAGCTTTTAGAGTAAGAGCTATAAATGGAGCCAAATCCCCCAAGAGACAGCACTGATATGGAAAGCTCCCTTCCAGGACAGATTTGCCCAGTGACAACAGTGTCAGTGGCAACAGCCACTCTGCAAATGCAGCACGATGCCCTGGTTTGGTATCAGAGGAGCTGAGCTGCTCCTCCCACTGCACCAGAACCAACACGGTCCCCCCTCCAGACCCACACATCTGCATGATGTAATCTGCCCATGATTTCAGGCCTCCTATTTTGTCAGTGTCATGATTTATTAGTTATAACATGGTCTGCACTCAGCTGCAAAGAAATCTTTCAGTGACCTAAAACCGTGAGACTCCAGTTTTGCTGGTGCTGGAGTCCTGTGGCCTGGCAGTTTCAACACCTCAGGTATTCCACTGCCTGGTCCTGCAGTCTGTGTTCCCCCGGGAGCAGAGCAGGAAGCCTGGCCGGGAGCCGGGTCCTGTTCTCCACGTCTGGAGCCCTGCGGTTTCTGAGGCTGAGTCAACTTCCAAAGAGTCTGTTCCTGAGAGGTTTTATGCCTTGAAAATTTATTCTAAGGCAGCTTCAAAAACTCCAGTTTTCAGTATTAATATGACTTCTTTCATCAGAGTCCACTTAGCTTTTTTTTTTTCTATTTCTGGCTCTACCCTTTCATTGTTTCCCCAAGCTCTTCTTCGGGAATGCTACCGAAACCCAGACCAGGCGACCGCAGCATCTACCCGCTCTCTTCTCACCGACAGCACTTTTTTTCCATCAAAGCTTCCTCCTTGAAGGAAGTGTTTTTAAATTCCATCTGTATTTAATCCCAGACAAACACAAACAACAATCTCAGCTCCCCAAAGCCATCACTTTCTAAATCAGTTACAGCCAGCTCCAATTAGCAGGCAGGCAACACGAGCAGCTTCGTACGCTCCTGGATCTTTGGGAATGAGCCAGCCCAGAAGGTTCTTTTCCCCAGACTGTCCCCTTTTTCCTCTGAAGAACTTGCACTGTCACTAGTCGCAGGCTCTGCAAGATAAAACACGCTCACCTTTGCATCTGCCACCACGGCAGAGCCGGGAAGGATGCTCCGCAGCCTCATCTACAGCGTTTCGTGGCTCTGTACTCCCATACCTGGAGGCTCCCTGCATGCTTTGATTTACAAGAGGATCTCAAAGCCTCTCCAAGTGGGAAAGGGGTATTTTCCTGGTCACTTGAGCTTCCCTCTTAACCTGCACTTGAAACAGGTTCTTCATAGCCTCTCTAAGCCAGGCTGCCGGAGCAGCGGCGGTGCCGGCTCCTGCCCGGGCTGTGCAGGCAGCAAACCTCTCCCTTCTTGGGTCATGAGAGAGCTCTCAAATGTACCCTGAAGAAACTGCCAGCCCGCAGTGGAGCTCACCACGTTTGCCAGAGGAAGCGCAGCAGCTCCCGGGGTTACCTGGCTTAACCCGATTGTCAATTCACTCTCTTCAAATTGCCTTTATTTTGGTGAGAAATGGATCTCGCAGGCGGGTCAGGTTTGGCCGGACTTAGCCAGCCTCTGGCGCGGGGTGACCACTTGCTCTTTAGAGCTCAGGCGTGGTGGTGCTGCCTGCTCCCTGCCTGCTGGCTGCCGGAGGATGCTGGGGCAGTGGCAGAGCTCGGCCCTTGGCCCTCGTCTGAAGGGACACGGCATCAAGCATGCAGCAGGCAGGGCAGAGCCAGAGCTTTAACTCGCAGACAGCTCTGCCCCCATTAGTGAGCTATTTCGGGCAATGATTTCAAATGAAAATCTGTATTTTATTAATTATGCGTCTGCTTTGCTGCTGAACTCTTTAATGTGCTTCCCGGCTGTATCAATCTACAGCCGTGAAGGAAGCCATTAAATCTAAATGCCTCGAGCGTGCAGCGTTTCTGCTGGGACACATCCGTCAGCGGGGTGAGTCCGGAGGTGTGAGTTCCCAGCCAAAGCTCCCGTCTCCCCTCACCTGCAGGAACGTCTCCCATCTCACCTGCTGGGAGCAAAGCAAGGGACACTGGAGTGGAGGATGAGCCCTGGCAAACCCGTCAGGGTTGTAAATGATTGCAAAGCAAAGTCCATCTGGTGACGCTGCCGGGTTTCTCCATCTTTCACACCGGCTGGCAGGAAATGCAAGGAGCCAGCTCTGGCGCTGCTGGGCTTCAGCTTAGCGTGCTGCCAGCAGCTGTCGGGGAGAGGAGATGAGGATGGCAGCGAGAAGCATTTGCATTGCTGCAAACTCTTCCTCCAGCCTTGTTTGCGAACCTCAGTGTCCGGGCTAGCTCTGCACTACCAGCCCCTTGTACTTCTCCACTCATCTCCTGCTGCACGTACCCACCTCTTCAGCAGCTGGGAGAAGGATTTCCCCGATACGTGTCTTTCCTGCCACACAGGGATATCAGAAGCAGCAGAGTCTGCAGGCAGATTTATTCCCCTGTCCTAACTGGCAAAACTGATTGGGTTTGATGGACACGTGGGGATGTGCAGATGCATTAATGACCAGTTTAGCATGGAAACCAGCAAAGCAATGCACCTCGCAGATGTTATTAGAAGTTTATTTAAAGCAAATTTTATGGCTGTGGAGAATGTACTAGATCAGCAACCTCTAGAAAAATCACTTCAGGCTCCTTCCCTAACAAACACATTAAAAACTGTAAAACAAAAGGAACAAAACCACGCCCCCAACCCCCCCAAAAAAGGTGCATCATAGATAATTTTACAAACCAAATTCTTTGCTGCAGAGATGGCTTCACCTCTCGAGTGAAGACTAAAGAGGTCACCAGCACTCAGAAGCAGAAAGGGCTGAGATGCATCAACCCTACCCAGTCCAGCCCTGCCCACCCCGTCCGTGTGGATCCTCTGCCGGCAAACTGGCCGTTCACGGGAGCTGCCTTCCCCCACCAAGCCATTTACGTCGCATTATTTGTGAGCGTCCTTGAGACAGAGCAGCATTAATGGGCTCTACTGTCTGAAAACTGCTCTTGCTTAGATACCCGCAAAGCTGAGCAAGAGAGGCACCAGGCTAAAAAAATGTTCCCTCTCAGGCAAAACAGACTCGCACTTGGATTGCACAGAAATTAAAGCAACAAAAGGTCTCTGAAGCCAATTGGAATATAACTGAGAAACAGGCGCGTCACTTTGTACATCCATCTGGCAAGGACATACTTTCCATTTCAGCAAGTGCGAGAAGGGGTGGACAGCAAAGGGAAATGTGAAAACAGCAAAGAAACAGAAGAATGGAAACCTGCAGGACCACAGGGCTGCCTGCTCGGCATGCTGTACCGCTATTCATATGAAAATCCATACGGCCGCCACTGTTGCATGCACTCTTCTTACACAGCATGAAATTAAAATTCCTCTTCAGTGTCTTATTGCCAACACTACAGAGGAACTTTAGAGCGAGCTAGCAGACAATTTATCCTTTGGCTTCCTCAGACGGGCTTGTGCTGGGATTGAAAGCCAGTGGGGTGAGGGAGACCAGCCTATTGCCCATGGCGAAATATTTTGCTTCCAAAACAAATCCCACAGAAATATCGCTGGCCGCGAGTCTGACTGTGGGTGCTAATTTCACAGTGCAGTTTCACATGCATAATTCCCCCCAGCCCCCCCCCCCACTTTCCTTCTTATCTTCCCAGAACAAACTCAACACGCAGGCTAATTTCAAGGAGTGTTTCACCCAGAGTCCAGCCAAATGTCAGTGGATCTGCTGGAAATGCAAATCGAGACGATCATGCAAAAGAGGAGGGCTTAGAGATTGTGCGTAAGGGCCACAGAAGGCAAAGAAAAGCTGACAGACAGAGGTAGCGAGGGACAAATCTCCCGGCTCAGGCTGTTGATCATTCGCGCATGTGCTCAGCGGGCACAGACAGATTTCCACCGCCAGACCAGTGCCATCGATTCTCACCGCTAAATTGTCTGGGTGGCTCTAAAACCCACATATCTCACAGCTCCTAAATCAGCATCTTGCCTTCGCTCACACCATTCACATCCACTTGGCGGGGCTGTAAATGACAACAGAAGACCCAAAGGAGCAGAGATCTGGTGCTCAACTGGGGAGACCGGCAGGTTTTTTCATGGTTTCCCAATTCCGAAGAGCCACTGAGCTGTCAAAAGCAACTGTGACTTTCACAGAAAGTGTTTTATTTTGTGCTTTTGAGAGAGTCGGGATAACTGCGGCTCCCTGAGATCATCTGGGGACAAACCGAGGAAAAGATATTGGAGATGGGAACTTGATTAGCTCAAACTCAGCCACAAAATTTTTCAGAAACAAGCAAGTTTGTAAGAAGGTTTGCTCATTATGCATGCAAAGCAGCAGCTAGAGAGAATCTATACTATGTGCCGTAACATGATATAGAATTAATCCCCCCCGGTTACAGAATTCCTCATAAATGGGACGATATCTATGGTACGGTATTTTATCGCACTTCCTGTCAAAACATGCCCCGCAGGGAGCCTTTCCAAAGATGCTATCGCAAGCCTGACTTGGGGAGGAAGGTTTGAACCGAACAGCAGAGAACTACCAGTATGTTCCTTGCGAGACTGCTAGGTAGAAAACCCCTTAGAGCCGCCTCAGCGGCGTCCCCCGTCACGCAGCTCTTCCTTAAGCAACGCCGTCCGCTGGGTCTGCCCAGGCCCATCTGGACCGTATGTGCGGGTGAGTTTTACCAACAGCAACGCTAACACAAGCTGGCTGCTGCGCTTCAGCACGCCCCGAGCCCCCGAGGACTGCAAAGCGCTTTACAAAAGCATCCGATGAGGAAAACTTTGCCACCTCTCAGGCGATGCGGGGCAACACGCGTGTTACACGCCCCGACTTGCAAACCCCAGCTGTGGGGCCACGCGAGCGAGGGCTGAGCTCCACAGCACCCCGGGAGCTGGCAGCCGGGCTCCTGCTGCCACGGCCAGCGCCGGGCAGCCGCCGAGAGCTTCCGCTTCGCTGGGCTCCGCACGTCTGCAAGGCACTCTGGTGGTTTTGGCAGCTGCTGAACTGGAAGGAAAAGGGTCTGATTATCTCCTCCACCACCTCAGTGGTGACCCAGACCAGTGACCCCTTCTCTGTCACTCTACATTTGCTCTGGATGTTTTACCCAAGGAACGGGCGAAGCCTTCTCCATTGATCCACAGGCTCCATCTTCTGCACGTGGCACGGAAGGCAGATGCTTTGTTCATCGCATGGTTTTGGCTCCATCTCTTTCTCCAGGGCGCGTGATCTGTGTGCCCGCATTAGAGGAGCGATATGGGAGGCGATGCCGAGGCAGCAGCGCCGCGGTTGGTGGAGCAGGACCCGCTGACAGCCCAGATCCAGTGCAGGCTTGGCAGTTTTCATCCAGAAAAAAAGCTTTTTCACTTCCGCTGTCTGCTTAAAAGGCAGCCAGCTCATACAGCCTCCGTTTTCCTTCACTATCCAAAACCGCCATCCTCAAAGATCCTCAAGTGCCCCCTGAGTGTTTAAGCTACAGAGCAACAGTGAAAACCAGCCAGGGGAAACAGGAGACATCCCACAGCTGAGTGGGAAGAGCAGCGAGACCACCTCCTCCTTCTGCAGCAAGCACCCACAGTCCTTAATGTCTACACAAGACTATTTCCAGCTTCAGTTTCCTTGCAGACGACAACAGGCAGCCGTTGTCTACGGACTGGTCCTGACCCTCTGACAGCAGCTTTGTCACTTCAACATGAGTGTCCCTGAGTAAGGGACATCGATCAAGGCAACTGCCTATCAATCAGCCGGCACTAACCTGCTCTGACAAGACACCTGGGAGGATGCTCCCCGTACACCACAACGAGCCTTCATTATTTACATCTCGGCGACTTCTTCAATTACTTTGGCAGAGAGGCAACACGCCCCGTTCCGCAGAGAGACACCGATTACGTGGGGGAGAAGCAGGGACAAGGGGGAGGTGTACCCTTCACCTAAGGTGAAGGCACGGGGGAGCAGGTCAGAAGAGACTTCCCAGGATGTCCCTTCTGCCTTGGTCCAGCTTTGCCTGCACCCCACCAGTGGCTCCAACCCTCTTCAACAGTGCACTTCAGCCCAAGTCAGCTTTGCCACAGAGGCTGACATCGCTTCCAGGAAAAAAACCTGCCCTGCATCGATATTACTTGAACACCGCAAACTGGCCTGAAACGACTCGCTGCTGTTATCCGCCATCAGCCCTGACTCACAGCTTGGCCCCCAGCTTTAGGGTAAAGCTCTCTGCAGCATCCAGAAGGCATCCAAACCCCCCGAGTTCCTCGGTCCTGCCTGATGCCAGCAGAGGTTTGCCAGCCCTTCCCCGCAGAGATGCGCTCACCCCTGAGCCTGGCAGGACCAGATTGTGTGAAAGATGAAAAATAGCCATCTGGATTCCCGCGGTGAAGACAGCCAGGAGAGCTTCTGAAGAAGGCACCGTTCTGTGGGAATCTGCAAAAACGTCCCTGCGGCTGCAGCCGCCGGTGCCAGGGGAACGCGGGGGGTTGTGCAGCGCGGTGGATTGCGATACAAAGCCTTTGCCCACGAAGCCACTGGCTCCGGTCCAGTCCAGACTGGAAGACGCTGCTGCTCTGACAGTGGTTTGGCAGTCCGTGTGATTTCGGGATGGGTTCGTATTTAAGCCCTTCCTGATGTTCCAGCTGCGGGTCAAGGACAGAGGTAGATCTTGTCAGGGATGGGAAAGGGACCTCTGGGCCACAACAGGAGAGAAGCTGGGGGCTATGACCTTCTAACCCAGCTCCAGCCATCATCTTTGTGTGCCCCTGGACACACCACTGTGTCCTCCCTTTCCAGTTGTAAAACGCACATAGAGTTTACCCTCATTTCCATCCCAGTGTACGTTCTTTGGGGCCGTGCACAGGGAACACCAGCACAGCAGTGGTGGAGGGATTTGCTCTGTATTACTGCGTATAAATAAGTAATGCACAGGTCCCTGCTGATCTCCGAGCAAAAGGCTTGAGCAGAAGGAGGCAAAAGGAGGCATGAAAGAGGAGCTGGCACAGGTGCTCTTTATGCTCTTGTAAAACTGCCGTTCCTTGTACTCAATGTGTTCCCAAGCTCAGTAGCACTGGTCAGGCCCTGATCTTTCATCCAAGAAGTTGCAGAGCGGTTGGGAGGTGCAGGGAGAAACCCGCACCTGTAAAGCCGGTAAGGCCAATAAAAGCAAACGGAACAGGAAACAAAAAGGAGCGGGCGAGCAGCGCAGCTCCCAGGTTATCGCCCAGATGCTGTTTCAGCTGGTCATCTGAGCTCCGCTGGCTTTCCCCAGCCCCAACAGCTGCAGTGTTAACATCTCTCTATCCTGTTGTTGATGCTGCCGGGAAACCATTTAGGGGGCTCAGGATACACGAGGATGGACGCAGAGCCAGGCGAGTCCGGCACACGGGCAGGAGACCCGGGGCCAGGGTGGTCACGGCTGAAGCCTGTCTGTCCTGGCTGTGAGGTGCCACCACGAAGGGCCCTGAGCCATCCCTGCAGCACCGGGCAAATCCTCAGGGTTCAGCCCCCGCGCTTCGCTCCAGCCCATTTCCCAGCTGCTGCCCATCCCCGCAGCGAGCCAGAACGCTGCACCCGCCTGTGCCGCGAGCCCACACCGCGCTCAGGGATGAGAACGACGGTGACAAGTTTCAAACAGACCAGCTCGAGCATCAGCACTGAAGGCAGAGCAGCCAGCAAAGAGAGCTGAGCCTGGGGATGGAGAGGGCAGCGCCTGCGAGCTACGGGCAGGGGGACAGAGGCGGGCAGGGGGCTGGCTGGGACACCGCCGCACGTAGCTGGTGGCACGAGCTCCCCATGGCACAGGACTGGGACCCACCTGCTGTCTGACACGCTGCTGGCAAAGAGAGGATCTGACACCTCTTCAACAAATTCATCAAAGTATTTTTAAATTAACTCCGGCGCACTTTGTATCACCCCGGCTCCCACCCCCGGGAGCGCCTGTAACAGACCCGGGGTTTGGTATATAATTAAATACCAACACATGTATCCTGTGCTCAGCACAGCTCCTGTATTTGCTTGTGTTAATTGGGATGTGAGGTAAAGCGTCTCACAGCAGAATCCTACGTGCTTCCAGACTTATTTTCCTTAAAGATTTAGGCAGTCACATCCCATCTGTCCATGCTCCACCTTCCTCTCCAACTCCTTTCCCCCAAAAAAGACGCTGCCTGACATTTCATTTCACCATCTCCTGCTCAAATTAACTCCCCTCGATGAAGCCCTATCGTCTCCAACGTCCCCGTATCACACACGCTCTTCTCTTGGGTGCATCTTTCTGCAGAAACCCACCCACCTCCCTTGCACTCTCGCCTGCTCCGAGCCCACCGGTGAGGAGCAGAGGGAAGCACGCCCGCCCAGATACATGCTCGTACACGCACACTTGGTATGATAGGTGCAATTTTGAGCAATTTCCCTGCCAGTCTCTCTGCAATCTCAGTAATCTTCCCCCCCAAAGGGGATCAGAGATCCCATGGTGCCTTTGCTTGGCCATAAAGAATGCAAATCACATCCCCCGATGGTTTTGAATAATGCAGAGGAGAGCAGCCAGCAAAACCCAGGGAAGTGTCTGCTCACTGCTCGTTAGCTCACGTTTGTGGTTGCTCCAGCTCCGGGTTAGATCAGATGCACAAAGAGCTTCAGCAGCGGCTGGGCAAGGGAAATAATTTGTTCAGACCATCCAGCCTGCCAGCTTCCTGCAGGTCCCATATTTAAAGCTGCTGGGGACCTGTCAAAAGGTGCCCGGTGGGGTTCTGCATTCAAATGGTCTCAGCAGAGCCGCGGATGACGACTCCTTGTGCTGTCTGCGCTAGCCCAGGAAAACCACCCTCATCAGGCTGGGTGCCGGGACTGTCCCCTGCAGGGGCTGGCCACCGGGGCTCCGAGGGGTATGCCACGGGTGGCAATGCAGAGCAAGGGCTGCCCGGGCTGTGTCTCACCCAGAGGATGTCCCCCTGCTCCCACCAGCATAAGCCAGTGCACATCAGGCCGACTTCCCACAACCCATTTATCTGCACATGCTGGAGCCGACAGCTTTACATAGAGTTTTTGGGAGTGGAGGTACAGGGAGGTAAAACACAGGCTGCTTTTCCTAGCGCTACCAAACACCAGCTAGATCCAGCCCAGCAAGTCCATGCATTAAAAATACCTTCTCTTTGTCACACAAACCTCCGCTATTTAACAGCCCAGTTGGCAATTTCACCAGAGTATTTTAGCTCAAACACTCCTCAGCTCTTGATTTAAGGTGGCGTTGAAATTCACGGCTCTGACAGATGCACCTGAACGCTCCCATCGCTGCGGTTCTCACCTCAGACCTGCCAGGTAGGACGTGGAGCTGAACCGGCCACTGAACGTCTTCTTTCAAACCTCATCTCTGACGAGCGGCTCTGAGTGTCCAGCACTGAGCAACACCGCCGGGAAAAGCGAGCAATGGAGAAGGCAAATGGAGGGAGGCAAAGAAAGCGAGGAGGGAGTGATCACCAATATATTTTACATCATTGTTGCAAATGGGACCTGAGTTGGGAGAAAGTTCCCAGAAGGCACAAAAACTCATCCAAATCATTTTTCCTTTTAGAAATCAAACTCCGTTGACAGAGCACTCCAGATTCAACAGTCTGGGATTTTGCTGTAATCCAAACCACAATTCCCTGATAAGCTGTTACCACATTTGTGAATTGACGTATCCCAGATGCTCAAGCTGCCAGAAGAACCTACAAACCAGTTCCTCCTGGGACTGGTGGCCAATTCCCAGCACTGTCAATCTCCCTTTCATGGACAAAGCCAGTAGAAACGGCACAGCCAGGTAAGAACACGACAGCCCTAGGGGAGCTGTCACCTACCAGAGCAAGCGTGCAATATTGATCTGCCTGGGCACATGGGACCTGTGCTGGCACAGCCGTGAGCACACACAGCCCCGCAGGTGGGGGTGATGGGGACAGGGCTGATTTCAGGGCAATCCTCAAACAGCTCGAAGCAGCAAGCCCTTCCTTCCTAAAAGCTCCTTCTTATATTTAGAAAAGTGTTCCTTTACAGCATACACCTTTGACGGCATTTGAACTCCTCCTTCACCACAGCAGCACTCAGATAAAAAGCCCCCATCTTTCTGAAAACACATCCCCAAGAGACCTCAGACTGCAGCAGCGGGGCAGTCCCCGCCAGCACAGCCCCTCAGCCCTGACCCTGCACCGCTGCCGGCCGCAGTGGAGCGGAACCGAGCGGCACAGACATGGGGTTGCTCCGGGCTCAGACACGTTGTGCACCATGTACCCAGCACACGTGGAAAACACAGCCGGGAGCCTGCGCTGGCAGAGACGCATGAACGGCACAGGAGGAGCCTCCTGGGCAATGCCATGCAGATCCACCTGCAGGAAACCAAGCGAAGGGAGCCAAGGGGTAGACTAATGTTTGATCAAAATGCATCAAGATCAGCAGAAGGGCTTATTTTCCAGGGCTGATAGGAATTAGCCCTCGTCACTTATAAAGGAGTAACAGCGAGCAGGTCCCTCTCCCCTCCTCCTGCGCATGATCTGGCCGCTCGTCAGAGCCCTGCTCGGAGGTGACAGCGCGTAACTGTCCCATGCCAACAGGTACGTTGTCCTTAGCACTAGTAGGCTGCCGAGTCAAGCGTTCTCTGTAACGGGCAAACATCCCCTTCTCTTCTCTCCTGACCCACGGCTCCCTGCAGTGAGCACTTCAGCACCTCTCTGCTTTCCCTTAAAGGAACAAGGCGCAGCCTTTACTTTCCATGTGAACCTCCAGAAAACACAAAACTAACTTTAAACAAAGGCTGACACGTCTTGAAACAATTATTGCCCATCTAGGGGGAGAGGGAGGGTTGGCAAGAGATTATTTTTAGAGATTAGATCTGACATACCGATATGCAACAGCGTTTGTTTTTAATCTGAAACAGGTTTGGGATAGAATTGCAGAAAAAAACCAAAAACCAACGCAGCCACCCACCGACAAGAGCTGCTCAGAGGCAAGAAAGCTGCAGCCAGCAATACTAATGCGCTTCTCACTCAGCAGCCACCCCCTCCTCAAAGACTCTCTCAAACACTTTGCCGTTCCCAGCGTCAGTGTGGGAATGTGCTCTCCCTCCCCAGGGCAGGGGGACAGGCTCCTGCACGCCGGAGGGTGCACTGCACCTCACACCCATCACCCGAACTGGGCACAGCCTGGTCCTTTCCGCCATGCAGGCACCGTTCAGCGGGAAGCCGTGACCCAGCCCAGGCTCCAGCCCACGCTGCTGCTCCATCCCAGCCACCCAGCCCTGCTTTCACATCCAGGTGTCCCTATTTTTAGGCACCCTCAGGAAGTCCCTGGTCGATGCCAGCAGTGATGGGGATCACAGCCCAGCAGCCCGTTCTCAAAGGGGTCTTGTTACCCTGCGCTGGGGGCTGTGTCGCATGTTGGCAGCTCTGTCACATGTTGTGTCCCTTTGAACGGCACTGCAGCAGAACCAGAGCTCAGGCTCAAAGTCCTCGATGCTGGAAACACAGAAATTAAAATTTGTATTGCTAGGCAGTGCCGGGGAGAGGAGGACAACTTTTGAACTGGTCCACTTCCCAGTCAAAATGTTTTCAATTATTATTAGGATTTACAAATACATTTCTTCCTTCCCATTTCGGCTGCTGGGGACGGGCAGTGGCAGTGGGAGGCGCTGGGGAGCCCAGTGTGACTGCAGCCCACAGCAACGGGTCTGCTGGGAGAACCACAACCCAACAGTTTCATGAGCTCCAACACTAGCCAGAGACTGAATTACGCCAATAAAAACACTAACAGATGAACAGGCACACACCAGCTGCATGAGAAGCTTGGGGTGAAGGCAGGGAGAATTAAATTAATCCCCTCATTATCAACCTGACCCCTGGAAAAATCTGAAGGAATGGCTGTGAAGGTTCACAGCGGAGCGCTAAAGCCAGAAGATCAGCTAACACAGCATCTGCCAGCCCAGACGGGCTCTGCTATAATCTCCACCACTCCAGCTGGGACCGCGGTGGCTCGAGGCTGCCAGGAGCCAGGCGATGCCAGCGGCGAGTCCGTGCCGAGCCACACTGGTGGCCACCGGGAGGGGAGAACCGGAGGAGAAGAGGGCTGGAGGGAAAAGCACATGGAAAGGCAGAGGGAGCCACGCAGCCCTGCGGCAGCGTCTTCTGCAGGAGGACCTTGGACATTCCCTTCGTTATCTCCTAGGCACAAACCAGCCCAAACCCCCCAGCAGCAGGGCGTGCTGCAGCACGTGGCCTTTCCCGTGGCCCTGGGGTGATTTTGCTTGCCATTTCCTACCGCTTTAGGAAGAAATTCAGTGTTTTTTCTTCCACTGCCCCCTGTACTTGCATTATCTCCAAAGAACTGGATTGGTACACACCAACACTTGGTGCTACACTACTAAGTTAATGCCCTAAGCCTGTGTACAGATTTAAGTATTAGGTGAGCTTTGGGTAAGCAGAGATGGGAAGCAGACATGGCCCGTCGGGAAGAGGAAAGGACGGGAGGATCTTAGGGAGGAAAAGATTAGCCATCAAATTTAACTCCAGTGGAAACCCTGAAACCTTCTTGTGTTACCGTATCTCTGCCTTACAGCCAGCTCTGCAGATGTCCCCAGATGCTGACCCCCACCACCGCAGTGCCGCGGACCGAGGCAGGGGATGATCCGACCTGCGCCCACACTCCGAACCTGCCCAAACCTTCGCCCCGACCCTGCCCAGTCCTATGTCTGCCCCATCCCGGTGCTCCCTAAGCTGAAGGTGGCTCAGCACTAGGAGCAGCTGCCTTAGTTCATTCTTCACAGATTTTTAATACAGATACTTAAAAAAGGAACCAAAATCCACCCCAAAGAAACCTGAACAGTAACAGCACACACACACACGGGATCGCTGGTCCTTTCCTGCACCGAGAGAAGAGCACGGGGCAGGGGAGGCCACGGGCAGGGACGGGCGCGACAGGCACCGTCTCTGGTCGGGGCAGGGAACCGGCAGCACGCCGAGGCCAGATACCACATAGCAGAATAAAATCAAGCGCACAGTGTGGAGGGATTTCTGTGCCTGCAACCCAATCCCCTCTGCTGAACTGCTGCCAAGCGCCCTCCCGGCCCCGCCGCTGCAGAGCGGCTGCTGCCAACTGATACTTCGGTCAAGTCTGGGAGGAGAAAAAAAAAGAGAAGAAGAAAGAAAAAACAACCCTTTCCTTCCTATTAATATCTCGAATATTATTTTGAAGAAGAATAACCGGGGGGCTAAATGCAGAGAGCACCAGCCCCCGGCTCATCTCTGCACCCCCCGAGCAGGTCGGGGTGGTCCCGGACACAGTGGCAGAGGCACCACACCTGGGGGGGATTAACGCAGTGGCTGCCGCACGTCACCCCCGTTCCCAGCACAGAACGGCAGCTGAGAGCAGATTTATCTGCGGGATAATAAAGGCAAAAGATTCTCAAAAGAGACGAGTTCCAAGCCAAATTGCTCGGCTCCTCCACTTCTCTTTTAATCCCTCTCAAAACTGTCAGTGTTCTACGTGAGGGGGGAAGGTGGAGGATGGGGGGATCTTCACCCAAAAAGCAAAAGAGCAGCAGCGGCTGAAACACGGTACGGCAGCCAAGCGCTGCAGAGGTGTCTCGGAGGCACAAAGAGGAGATTAAGGCTGAAAGGCTCCAGCATTGAGCCAGGCAAGGGAAGGATGGGAAGAGCACATAGGAAATATTTTGGATGACTGACAAGGAGATGCAGAGACCATCTGGGCAAGGGGAGGAAGGGCAGAGTGCCAAGGAGAGCCATGAGAAGGATCAGCCCAGCCAGGGGAAGGCTGGTCTTCCCAGCTGCATGTGCAGGACCTGCTCCCACCCTCCTCTTCCTCTCCTAAAAGAAACGAAGCAACAGGCTGGAGCTCAGGGAGGCAGACAGGCACGTTGGTTTGGTACGGAGGACCTGGCTGGTTGCACAGCCATTCTTCCACCCGTGGGGGGTCTCTGATGGGAAGTGGAGGTTTCCTGCTTTTGACACGTTTCTGTGACCCCAGGAAGATCCAGGGATGGTGAGAGCACAGCGTACCCTGTGAGTGGGAGGAGAGCAACACACCAGCACCTGTGGAAAGTCCCATCTGGTGGCCAGCAGGTTTTGTGAGCAGCCAACAAAACTCTTTGTGGTGCCCACCAACCCAGCGCTGGGATGGTGGCTGGGTCCTACTGCTTGAGAGATCGGATCTCTGCTCCTTTCGGTGGTCCGTAAAGCTGCCTCCCCACCTGCCTTCCAGCTGCGTTAACAGCACCTTTCAGGATGCAGCCACTGTTAAAGGAGGGTAACGCGAGAAAAGCAGCGTTAATCTAACAGGATTTTACTCTTCCCCCACTCTTTCGTCCTGGAAGCATAAACACAGCACAAAGGGCACCCACTCTGCACGGATACGCCATGAGCTCCAGCAGCTCACCCCAGCCCTGCAAGCGCAGCCTCCTCGTCCCTCACGGGGGACAGCAAGGCTTTACCTCTTCCGAAACGCCGCGCAGGCCTGGAGCACAGCTAACAGGTATTGGCTGATGACGGCGGCCAGCTGGTCTCTCACTCGCCTCCTGAAGGCCATCAGAGATAGCGGAGACAGCAGGGTTTGGGATATGGATGCCTGCCCGCCTTGGGAACGGGACCAGGACTCGGTGACATTTTTCACAGGGCACTGAGCAGCCATTAGACATTAACGACTTTCGGCAACTACTGACCTGGGTCAGATTCAAACCAATGACCCAAAAGGGAGAGGTTTTGCTTTGCCCATCAGCAGCCCCTGGGAGCCATCCTCCACGGCTCTGCCTCGGAGAAGAGGAGCTTGCAAAGGAAAGGCAAAGATGTCCTCAGCGCTGGTGCAGGGTAACCCTATCAACATGCACTGCAGATAGAGGCGGCTTTTTCCCCAGGAGGAATCAAAGCCTCATTGATACGTGAATTATGAATGAAACCTTAAGCTTTTAAACTTTTAACCTGTGCATTTCTAAGAAAGTCTTAATTTAGCTAGTGGAAGGTACTGGATCTTCTGGGCTTTTAAAACACACTCTTGTTTAAGATGAATATTTCCTTTACTGAGCTATTCCCTGGGGGAAAAGGAAATCCCGATCTACACTGACCAAAGACGTGGACTGAAATCTGTGTTACGACGAGACTTGCAGATGAGATGCACTTACAGTGACATCATCCCCCACCCAATTCCAGCTCCTATCGCTTCCTCAGCAGTGCCTGGAGCTTTTGCTTCTCACTCCTCCTCTCACCCAAGTTTCCAATTTCAAGGCACACTATGAAAGGCTTTAGTGATGAACAGAGCTCCGACCAGCTTCCACTGCCCGATGCCAGAGCGGACACAGTGCCCTGGAGCCCAGCTGGCTGCCACCCACCTTCTGGGCACTGGAGCCACCACTCCATGCTCTGCGATGTGCCTTCAAGGACAGTTTAGGCTGAGCCTTGTGCTGTCCAGGCAGCTGAGACAAGCTCAGGGACAAGCTTTATCCAGCTCCTGTTTGTGAACTTACCCCCAGCCAAAGGCATCAAAAGTCAGGGCCAAGAGAAGGCTCTGGGGAAGGCAGCAAAGCATAACAGTGTTTCAGTGTGATAGAGGTCAGGCCACCTCATACCAAAGAAAGTCAGGGTGGGTCGGTTCTGGGGAGGTAATGCGCGTGAGAAGAATAAGCTATACAATGAAGAGGGTGGGGGGTGCTTTGCTTAGGTTTGGTGAGGCACTGTTAGACCTTATACTGTCAATTCAAATATTTTCCAGCTCCTTCTCCACTGGAATTCACCCAAAAAATCGCCTTGCTGACCAGTGCTGAATGAGATTGTTTTTTTTCTAGACAACTGCGGGCACATTGCTTCCATCAGCAGCAGAGCTGGCACAGCTCTGGGATGTGAGCAAAGCCAGGAACAAAATGAGCCAGAGACTCAGGGCTGCTGCTGTCCCACAACCACGCATCCTCCCGGACACCCGGGCAGCAAACTGCCTGGGCAGAAAGGCAGTGCAGAACCCAAAGCCACCCAGACAGGACCGGGAGGACACAGCTGGCACAGGAGCACTGGCAGGAGAGATCACCTCCAAAGGGAACAGCTGCACGCGGCATCACGTCCCCAGCCCAGTGCACACCAGCTGACAAAGTCCTCTGGACACAGACAAATAGGGGCAGTTGTAGCTGAAGCCTTGCACACTTCGGAGCTTCGCTTGCCTGCGGTTTCCTTTATGTTTTAGGCGTTCAGATCTTCGAAAACAGCAGATTCCCTCTGGTTGCCCAACACCTACCCGCTATCCGGCTATTTCAGCACCTCAAATGAAAGGCAGCTTCAAAAACACAGACCCAGCTACAATATTCTGCACCTGATTTAGAGCTCATGAGCCTGGTGGGCCCGTGGATCAGAGCTTCAACCAGTGAGCAGATTCTGCTGCTGTGCTTCAGGAAGTTACAATCCCCGGCTGGGAGCCCAGAGGCATTAGCAGAAGGGATATAGATCTGTTTCAGCAGCCCAGGACAAAGCCTGTGCATCAATTTAAATCGCTGGTGCAGGTTTGAAGCAAAGCAGACAACGAGGTGATGCTGTCTTAAATCACCACACGCGGCTCCTCCAGAGCGCGGAGGTCCAAGCCCAGAGGGAAGGGCCCGTTACAGACTGGGATGGAGCAGCACGCTCAAGATGTGTCCCAGGGACAGAGCCAGGGCTTGCCCGCCACGGCTCCTTCTGGGTGGCAGATGACGTTGCTGCTCGGGGGAAGAAAAGGGCAGAATCAGGGCAGGAAAGGTAGAGGGGAGGCAATGCCGCACTCGGCTCTGAAAGGATTAGACTTGGCCACATCATGAGCCAGCAAAGCTCCTCATTTTCAGAGGAGGGAAGAAAAAAAAAAGTTAAAAAAAAAATCAATCAGCCACAAATTATAAATAAGAGAGATGAAAGTTAGGAGTGAAGCTAAGTGAAGCCCCAGGTGGCCGTCTGCCTGGGGCACCTCTGCTAATTTTAGTTTCTCTGCTCTTCCCTGAGCTCCTCAGTTTGATGTCTGCACAGTTTTAGAGCATTTACTTGACCGCAGCTGCCTAAAATATCACACGCTGGGATGGCCCAACCTGGGCATCGGCACGAAAGGGAAGGCAAGGACAAGCACGTGGGACCCAGCCCAACCGTCACAAAGCCAGTGGGTCTGGGGTCCCCCAGCTGGTGTGGGCTGGCCAAAGGGCCGGTTGCTGGCCATACCATTATGTGTACAGGCCAACACGTCTGCAGACCATGGGGACAGCAGGTCCATGCCACCCATGGTCCCTTCCAGCACCGGGTCCACACTGGGGCACGCAGCCGCCCACACACGCGCCTCCAGCTCGCCCTTCTCCTGGGCTGCCCCCGCGCAACCCCCCGCGCCCTCTCCAGATGCTGAGCAGCCCACCTCCCATCGCACTCCTCCACTCCCCGCCGAAAGCGCCGCTGGGTGCTGGGCGGTGGCCAGGGAGAGCCGTTTCGCAGCCACCACATTTATTCCACCGAGGGGAAAAGGCAGCAGCCTCACAGAAGCATCCTATACAGCAGAATGTATTTAAATACCTAATGAAGGAATAAATCTGCGCGAGGGAGACATTTACTGCATACTTATTCACACAGAGCCTTTGTGCAGGCGGGGGCAGCGGGGCGGCGCACTGCACCTGCGCTCCTGGCCGACAGCCGCTCCGCCAGCGTAATGAATATGGCAGGATCCTATTAAACGAGGCTCTACCTGTCAGGGAGGATATGGAGCACTCCCAGCCTCCACATCCATTCCGGAGGACTCGTCTCTGCTACGACAAGATGCAGCACCTTATCGACAGGGCCCTTCCCCGGGGTCTTGGAGAGCAAACAATGCGCTGGGGGGGACAGAGACAGATTGGGCCACTTTACAGAACCCGTCCCCCTCTGCACAAGACAGCAGAGATTTTTTTTTTTTTTTTTTTGTGATCCCCCAGGCAATATTGCCGAGGGTGGAAGTCATGAACTGGCAGCCCACCCCACGGCGCAGGCAGGGCTGAAGGCCAAGGACAGCGCTGAGGTGGAGCCCCAGACCCAAGGGTGGAGGTCCCAGGAGGACAGTTAAGTCCTACTGGTGCACTGGAAACACGCTGCCGTCAGCCGGGGCAGAGCCTGGGTGCCCCTGCCATTCTGCTGCATTTTGCTTTTGTTATTCTAAAGGGAAGAGAAGAACCTGCTGCTGTGTCAGAGCAGGGACGGAGCAGCTCAAGGCCATGCAGAAGCGAGCTCAGAGGGGACGTCTGTACCATCCATACCACATTTGTCTGGGTTCGGAGGCAGAAATGCCCTCGCCTATCAAGGCTGAGCCATGCCCTGCATCCCCAGCACAGGTTGCCTGAGAAGACACAGAGCAGAAGCTGCCACAAACGTGCGTGTTTAAAGCCGAATGGCACAAGCAGCACGTGCAGCTCTCCCTGCCTTGTGCCGTCAGAGCCATCACCCCACACCGACAGCAACCCACGGGGGGTTTGCCCCTTCCCAGCGGGGCAGGGCCGTCAGGGCGAGCACAGGTGGTGGTGATGAAATGCAAGAGCTCAGCCGTTCACTCACATTTTACATTTCAGGAAACTACATGCCCCAGCAAGTACTCGAGACGGACGGTGTGCGATGGAGCAGCAGCTCCCGCTCCCGTCCCAGCATCCCGCAGCATCCTCACACCTCCAGCCATCGCTCGGCTTTCAGCTTTTCCTCCCCCACCTCCCCAACACAGCCAAACTCATCGTGCCCTTTGCTTGCCCGCCTGCCTGCCCTCCCCTCCCCTCCCCCTGATGCAAAAGGTCAGTTTTGAAATTCAGGGGTCGAGGAAGAAATGTAGCAGGGTCAGGGGTGAGAGAAGCAGAGAGGGGAGGAATTCCATCTCTCCAACCATTTGCTTCCATGAATCAGCAGCTGCAGAGCTCCTGCCAGGCACAGGGGTGCTGGGCTCGACTCGGGCAGCGAGGTGGGGGCTCATGGGGACAGAGAAGGGTGCTCCCCATCCCGCAGCCCTGGGCAGAGCAGCACAGCAGCCCCCGCTCTCCTGCAGGCTTCTCTCCTTTTTTGGGTTATCCCAAGCTTATCACAATGCCAGCAAGTCCCCCCTAAATGAAAACCCCCAAAGCAAAGCTACAGCAGAAACAGAGCGAGAGGAAATTAAAGATGTGCTTAACACATCTGGAGTTTACATCTGCCATCTGCAGAGCCGAGCGAGGCACCCGGAGAAAGCAAAGGTCCTTCAGGCCCCTCTTGAGGTGCCTGCTCAGGGGAGGGAGTTTGGCTCACGCTGCCTCAGGTCTGGGGGGAATAAACAGATCATCCCACATTGCTGACATCATCACTTCTGCCCTAAACACCAGCTTTTGGGTTTTTTCTGTAATCCACATGATCACGAATACTCACATATCTGCCAAACATCTCCATTAGCTCCGCTTCTGCTGCTGCCTAAAGCTCCAGAGCCAGAGCCAGCTGCCTGGGGGAACCCTGACAGGAGTCCTCCCTGCTGGGGGACTTCACACTGGCCTCTCTGCTGAAAAGGTACAAACGACCACCATGCACAGGAGGAAACGAACGCCCTGAGCATCCCAACCAACTTACAAGATGGCTTAAAGACCGCGGAGAGCAAGGGGTGAACTCGCGCTGTAACATCCCTCTCTGGAGCACGGGGCTGCAGCGGCCACCTCGCTTGGAGATGGGCCACCCCCACACGGGGGTCCCTGAGCCAGGGCCGATGGATCGCACTCAGGAGAGAGGGCAGCCCCGTTTCAAGGGAAGGTGCAGAGCTCCGGCTGAGAAAGCACAGCTGCAATTGGGGAATATGCTGCGAGCGCAAAAAATGCTGTTTTCATGTAAATGTCCCTAATAATAAAAGAGTGAATGAAGAAAGCAACACACACAAACGGTACATTTGTGCTAGGGAAGCAGAAATGATTCTAAAAAGAGAGCTTTATCAACATTTTCCAGAAGGCATCGGCTGTTCTTTAATGCTCCTCGAGGAATAACACATTGATCCCGCCGAACCTGGGCTGCCTGGTGCCTCTGACCGCGGGGCTCTGACCAACCCCAGTCCCGATGCCGCATGCTTGGAAAACACCGTGCTCCTTTTTCTCCAGCGAATATTGAGCCACTATTCTCACACCCCATAACCAGCATTCTGTGCTGTTCGCCTTGTATCTGCACAGAGTTTCCGCAGCCATCGCTGCTGCGTTTCCACGGCAATCCAGACTCTGAAGCTGCTGGTATCAGCCCAACTCCAGTCAAACCCCACCAGTGGCACCAGGGTTTCCCCTGTACTCCGGGGATTTGATTGCTCTCTAGTTACCAATATCAAACATTTCGCTTGTTTCAGTTAGGTGGATACCTTCTTCTGGGACTATGCTGTCATCATTCAAGCCTCACAGCTTTCTAAAAGCCAGTGCTTTGCTCCTGCAAGGAGGGGTGAATCCAGTCCAAACTGATGAAAATCAGTCCAAAGTCAAGGTTTTGGCATTTATAGCCAGGAAGTCCCCAGTCATCCTCCTAAACAGCTTCCAGGAGTGAGAGAAGCAGCTCAGGACCCTCAGTCCCTTCCTCACGTGGCAGCATCGCACTCACTGGGTTTAACAAGAGCCAGGGAGACAGGGGACATCGTCTGTTGTACCTCGATTAAATGTCCTACTGGTTCACTGGGAAAAGTGCTGGAAACATGCTCACAGAGCAGCTGGGCTGAAGCAAGCCGAGGGAATTTCCATTTTAGCTTTTAATCAATAAGCACAAGCTGCAGGACACAGCTCCAGCAGAACACAAAAATGCTGCAAGGAACTCCAGCAGCTCCTGAGAGGAACAGCACCACGAGTGACGCACCAGTGCGGTGGCAGTGCTGGGGGCCCAGCGGCTGTCTCGCCCTTAGCCCCACGCCTGCGCCCCGCTAAAGCGGGCAGCCTTGGGAAAATCAGGGGCTGGTATTGCTGTGCCCTCTGCAATGGGATGTGTTTTCTTCAGAAATACAGGACGTTTAAACACATTTATCAGCTGATTAGTCACGGTGAAGCTCAGCATTTATCTTGTTTTCTTTGTGCTTTGGATTACAAAGTAATTTTCAGACAAACTCCCTGGGAAGTTCAAAAGTGATGTTGTCCCTTTTCCTGGTGGGAAAGGTGCAGGCAGAAGGCAGCCTGCCCGCCTTTCCAACTGCTCGGTCTCTCTCCCACTATACCTGTCCCTCATCCTGTACCTTCCAGATTACTCTGATTATTTACTTCTCAATGACAAGGCCAAGTTCCAAGCGTGACAAGCTCTGCACAAAGAAAGCGTCAAAGAAAACGGGAGGGGGTCAGCCTGCTGTCCTTCAGCTTCAAAGCTCTGCGGGGTGATTTAGTCCAAATATACTCAAGAGGTGCCACTGGGCTGAGAGTCAAAAGGAAGGAGAAGGTGGGAGGAGAGACGCTGGGTTTATTCCAACTCTGCCATTCACCAATTTAAGCACGTAAGACCAGGACGGCCCCTTCTGTATTTGCAGTACAAAGTCTCTCAGAGTGAGAAGCTTTAAGAGCACGAGGCAAAAAGCATCAAAGAACCCCGGAACTGAAGGCAGGCAGAAGATGCTGTTTTCTCCACTAATAAGCCACGGGCTGCAGGATGACTAGCAAAAGCAAACAGCACATTACTCAGCCAAATGTTAACTCGGAGCTGCACGCTTGCAGGCTGCGAACACTCGCAGCCGCTCGGGAAGGAAAGTGCTCCCAGCTGGAGGCACAGCGATGTTTATTTGAAGGACCTTGTTTTAACCCAGTGCCTCTCCCTCACCCTTTTTTCTTTGCTTTGAGCAGCTCAAGGGACTGAACTCTTGTTCCTGCCGACTAACGGGGACCTCAGGACTGGCATCTTCTCCAAGCAGCACATGCAAATCACTCTCTAGGTTAGTGGCAATGACCAGCTTAACAGGCCCCACCGCTTTTAATGAGCTGGTGAGGGGGAGGAAGAGGCCGAAGCAAGGCGAGCAATTACCACCTATAGTCACAGCAGGCTCTGCGCTGCCAGCTCCAGCTTTAGAGGATGCTCAGCCTGGTTTGTGTAAGGCCTGCAGGCAGGTTTGTGAGATTAAAGGCCAGCACACAATAAATAATTTAGCAGCTTACCACAAAAAGAAGCCCCACACTGTATCATAGCCGGGCTGTATGATGTGTACATTCGCTTTAAATGCACATCGCTTTCATCCCCGTGTATCTATTTGATGCAAAGCCCTGTCACCCAGCGAGAGGGAACCACTGGGAAAAGGCAGCAGGGTTCCTGGACGAGGCGCGGGCAGGGAACGACAGGACAGACGCTGCCGACGCCACTTAGGAATTATTCCAGACGCTGGGCAGCATCGGCCCCACCAGCCATCATCCCCTCTTTCGGGGGGATTGCACAGCATTTGCGAAGTAGCAGCTCCTCAAGCTGGCAGCGGGCCCTGGAGCACAGGGCTGGAAAAAAGGTCTATGATTTTATAGACAGGGAATGGATGCACAGGGAAAACTGCCTGACAGATGGGAATCGCTGCCATGTCTCCTCCATCCCAGGCCAGACCGTCCTGCGCCCAGACCACAGAGCCCTTCCAGTGTCCTCAGGGCTCGCCGAGCCCCGGGTGGGATACGGCCACGTGCAGGGGTGTAAATCACAATGTGCAAATTCAAGTGCTAGAGCAGAACATTGCAAGCTTGAGCAACCATTCAATGGCAGCTCGATAAAACTAGGGGCTGGCATGAGAAGAACATGAGCACCCATACCCTCAGTGTACCACCACAGTTCTCTCCTGCAGCCACCAGACTCGGCTCCCTCCCTCTCCAGTTAAGCAGGGACATTTCTGTGAGACACACCTAATGAATGACCACAACCTTCCAACCTACAGCCTGGAAGTTAAGGTGACAGCAGTGGGGAAAAAAACCACCACAACCAAAACCTAAATGCGTGGAAAGCCTGACTGCATCGGACCCTTGACAGCGGTGTGGTGGGGGGCACTGGGAGAAGAGTCAGGAGCTGCCTCTGCTGCTGCTAATAAGCTGCAATCCCATTTAGACTCAGTTTTGTTGTTCTCTTTGTCAAAGTCCAGCCAGGAAAGCCCACAGACCCCAGGGAACAGGGCTGCAGAATCCCCCGGGGCTCTGCGCTCCCCACCCCCGGGAGCTCCTCGCTCCGGCAGGAGTTTCTCTCCCTCCTTTATTGCTCAGGCTGGGCTGCCTGCAAAGGGCTCCCCGAAGGCCTGTCCATGCACCTCGGCAGAAATGAAAAGAGGGTCATAAAAGGCAAGGGGAGGGGGGGAGACCATGCATCATAACCGGCGTAATGGACTAATGCGAATGGAGAGACCGGCCGCGGCCAGTCCACCCTGTCTGGCGCATCCATCAATAGCGGGCAGACGTTCTAGAGGTGGATTCGCCTTCGCCAACCACGCAGTACTTGACAGCCCCGCTAATGCTGTGCCAGATGCACAAGGGGAAGTCTGACGGCGAGTCCCATCCCAAACCACGGCAGTACTGCTTTTGCACGGCATTTCACTCCCTGGTTGCCCCCAAATCCCAACCTTTTGGCAGCAGCAGCAGCTCAGGGGCCGTGCCAGGACTCTTCCTGCAGATTTCCCCATGTCTCCTGGCACGTCTGTGTTTTCCACGTTCATTTTTTTGCCTAAAGGAGACATTTATAGAAGCAACATAGCACAGTCTTCTCACAGTATTTCTTGCCACCCAGGGATTTAAGATCTTACAAATGGACCAAAACCCATGTTATTTTGACCTCTGAGAATTTTAAAAGCCTGCAGAAAAGAATATATATAGTAAAGAAAGCATGAACTTCTTGACTCCTACACAGACAGGCAGGAGTCTAACCCCCCCACACACACCCAGAAACCAACACCATCCAGAACACAGCAACCTCTTCGGATTTACACTCAGCGGAAAGCAGGGGACAGTCAGAAAAACTAACAGGCATTCACAAAATAGTTTGGTATTTCCTGGTATTTTTCACCACGATTCCTTCAAGAAGAAATGCATTATTGAACTAGAGAAAACATGGCTCTGCTTCCAGCATGAAGCAGAGCAGTAACTTCTGCCTCACTCCACGCCCGTAAAGGAGATAATACCTCTTCTTACAAAAGGTGTGGGGATTAATTATCTTCTAAATATGTGTACTTGTCCTACACTCGTGATGATTAAGACAATCAGTAGAGTGTTTGGCATGGCTCAGACCTTTCAATTAACCAACTTCTTCAGTCAAGCAAGACTCATCTGCCATCTTACACCTCTGCTGGGACACAGAGGTCCGTGCTCCGAGGGCGACGGATTGATCACCAAGTCAGCAAAGCCCCTGACCTTACAACCTGGAGTAACATCAGGCACCGCCTTTGGAAGCCGTCTGCAAACGGATGAATTCTATCTGCTCGGTAACAGCCTGATGTTCTCTTGGCTTCTCTACACACTGATGCAACAGACTTTTTCCTCAAGTGCTTCAGAATGTGTGCGGGGGCGATAATTAAGGATAAATTATAAGGATGAGATAACCATCCATAGAATGAAGTCAGATAAGGACAGGTTCAGACATATATATCATTGTGAAAGACCTATTTTATCCCCACTAATGGAACAAATTAAATCAGCCAAGCTGAATAAAACTATCACGTACCGAGATGCAACAACACACAAAGTTCGCCTTTGCCCTGACAGCGTAATCCAATCCGTTACCGCCGTCCCTTCAAAAGCGGAGGTTCGCCTTCGCTGAGAGCAAGGACAGACATGCCACACCGCACACCCCGGCGTTCAACAGGTAGAAGGACGGTGGGGACTAGTGACATGTTTTCCTGTAGCACTGTCCCAGACAGACCCCCAGCAGCTCAGCTCTCCACAGGTGACCCTGCACACAGAATCGATCCAAGCCGTGTACAGCGTGTTACAGGAGCTCAGAACAGGAGCGTC
The DNA here is from genome assembly GCA_009769605.1 of Bucorvus abyssinicus. Lineage (NCBI taxonomy): Eukaryota > Metazoa > Chordata > Aves > Bucerotiformes > Bucorvidae > Bucorvus > Bucorvus abyssinicus. The sequence continues at coordinate 5,165,192 of CM020055.1, forward strand.
TGACACCCGTCCATCCAGAAGGACTTGTGCGAATCGAGGTGCACCCACTACTCTTCACCCCAGGGCATCCGAAATTACCAAACCTGGCTTCTGTAGCACAAAAGTTGACATTGAAGATGGCCCATGGAGAGGACTTTCAGTTTCCTCTGTAAGAGCAAGCCCTGACGCAGAGCCCAGCCGTCAGACCTGGCCTGGGGAGCTCCAACACACCAGCACCCAGGAGTCCAACCCACATCCGCAAGCATCTTCCAGCACACAGATCAACGCCTTATCACCACCCAGCAACTCTGCCGGGTGAAAACCTGGTACAACGGCACCGTTACCCCTTTTCCCTGGGAGTCATCGCATGCGCCACCCCGGAGCACGCCCAGCTCACGTGAACGGAGGCGAGGGATGGCGAGGACGCAGGCTCCTGCTGCAAGAACTGCGGTTTTCCTCCAGCAGGCATGAACAGCGTGATGGCAAACTAATACATAGATGGTGCACTGTCAGACACAGAAGAGACATTTATTTATTCTTGATCACAAACAACGTCCTCCATTGACAAGCTGAATGAAGGGCACTTCACTGATTTATTAGATCTAATAAGAAACAGACCTCTTGGGATGAAATACAAGATTGATTTTCAGTGTGAGCCAGGCTGCCAGCCCAGCCACTGTGCTCAGCCTGATGAGATGAACCCGGGCACGCACAGGGACAGAGACGGTTGAAATGGCACTGGGCAAAAGAAATAAGTGGAAAGATTTGCATGAATAAGGGGAGATGAAACAAAAACAAGGCTTGCAATAGCAGCCCTTCAAGCCGAGGGTTACTCTTTCCTTCTGGCAATCCTCTCTCCCACTAAGTCTATATAACTTAAAAGCAGCAAACTACCAAGAAGTTTAAGGGCAACCCTGGTACAGTTCGTAGGAGACCTCTGAGTCACACCCTTCTCATGCACCTGCCTTTCAGAGGAACCCCTCTAACTACAGCAAGGGTAATTTTCACATTACTTGCAGCACCTACCAGGCAAAACATTTTAGCTGAGTTCCGTGGATGCCGGTTTCTATCAGGAAAAAGACAACTAGCACAGCAGTGCTTAGCTTGAGGCCCTATTAATAGCACTCCTAATTATATGGCTGCAAATTTAATTCTAGCAATGATTAGCGTCAAAATCAAAGGCATCACACATCAATATTGATGGAATTGTATGAAGCCCATAAACAGAACAAGCAAGCTGACACATCTCCCCCCAGCAGTTAGTTGCTGTTAACTGTTGCATTAATGTCTCTTCTAATTTTGCTCCATGAAAATTGTTTTATTGCAGGAATCCACAATTCTGAATAATTACATCTCTAACATGATCCTCTTCCCCCTTGCTCCCCCAGCCATGAAGCTGAGACACTCTGGAAGGAGAGCTGGACCACCAAGCTGCAGGGAGAACCACATCCCGCGTACTTGTGCTTTATCCGAAAGGTCACGGCATCATCAGCCCGTTTGCTTTTCACCTACTTCGGGAAAACTGCTGAGGAACAGCAGTTCTCAAAACCAGCAGCCTGCCAGGCAGCTGGAGGGGATGTCACAGTGGTGCAGCCGTTTCATACAGTACCTGCAGCGAGCGCCCTGCGAGCCCCCCACCAAGGCACACCCCTCGTACAGGGAGGCTGCAACGGGAGCCTGTGTGATGCGAGAAAACGCCTCCTCCAGCACTGGGTTTAATGGAGAATAGATCCATCGATTCGTCCTTCTCCCTTCAACGGTTACCAAGGACAGGGGAAGCAAGAGCTGGTGATACAGGTCTGTTGAGGCAGCTGCCAGAGGTACAAGCACACCCTCCGCCCTGAACTCAAACCCTGGTCCCGGCAAAAACCCTGGTTCCCTGCAGGACAGATGCCAAGTTCATTGTCAACTGACTTATCTGATATCATTGACGTGTTTGTCAGCAGCCCTGGCATCACCCCTCCGGCACAGCCCGGCTGGGCAGACAACGTGGGCGACCTGCCCAGGCTGCTGCTTCGGCTGGGCCCCGCGGGGCTCCGAAACCCGCAAAGCAAGGGGCGAGCTCAGCCTGAGAGCTGCCAGCCCTGTCACAGGCTCCTGCCCCCGAGCAGACAGAAAAGTTCTCTCCTTCCTTCACGCATCTGCCAGCGCTGGCTGCTGAGCGGAGCAGAAAGGGACTTTGAACGTACCCAGGAAACGGAGAAAGCCACGAAACTAGAGCTAGACAACACGGGGCTGTACCGAGGAGTGCAGGCAGGGATGTCTGGGCAGGCAGCGGGGCTTGAGGACCTTCAGCATTCAGCTCCTTCGGAGGAGAGAGGCTGCAGCAGCAGCTGCCACACTCCCAGGGAACGTCGCCGGAGATGGTCAGGTGAATAGTTAATGGGGAGAAGGACATCGGTGAGATAACGCAGCGTTTTCAGTAATGAATTCTCACTGGGGAAGCACAGACAAATTTGCAAGACTTCAGAGCTGGCTCCCCGACTTCTCTCCTCCAGCTACACAGAAGTGCTGTCTTTTGAAACACACACAAAAACTAGAGACAACCCGTTCCCTTCCCACTGGATCTGCAACACTTCCTCTGCAGTGAGAGTTCCAAGAACCCCTCGGCTCAACGCAAAGCTGCCTCCTGGGCTTCACATGGCCTCTCTTAGGCCATGTAAAAGATAATCCCACACTAAAAAACCAAAAATCACTAGAGGTGCAGACAGGACTGTGAGATAGAGGACACCATCCTCAGCCCCACGCAGTGGAGGATGGGACAGCGAATGCTCCAGGCAGCACGGGTCTCATCGGCTGCAGACGGCTCCGATACCCGTTACGTAAGGGTGCCCGGCAGACACCGTGGGAGTCTGACTGTAGTGAACAGTCTGGAATTGACTGCTCGAGAGATGAACCAGTTTTCTTAGTGCCTGGCTACCATGGCTCACCCAGGTGAGCGATTCCCAAGCCCTCCCTCTGGATGGGCAGGAATAGATTAACTTTACCTCAAAAAGGTGGGTGTTCAGTGTAGAGGAGGAACTAAACCATGCTGGAGAGAATGCTTCTCCTGTAATCCTCCATAATTCACGCGACAGGCAGTAAATACCTCCACAAGCTGTTTGCTGTAACCGTCTCCAAATGAGGCACCTCCCACCCCGCCCCAACCCCTGCAAACAGCAGCAGCGGCTGCACGGCTGCCTTGTGGCCCGCTGGCATGTGCGGCTGCAACACGCTGAGGGGGTCTGTCCCGGCCCCGTGCTCCCCTGTGCCACGGCGGGGGGCAGGCAGGGAGGAGGGGGGCTCTGCCTACAAGCCCACGCTCCCACACGTTCAAAACTGCCCCACTGACACTGGAGAGGCACCAGGGAGGCACCTAATGTACCACTACTCTGCACTTGTAAAGTGTTGAATGAATATTAATGAACTGATGTAATTAAAATGATGCAGACATTCAAGTGTAGTACCTGCCTGTCCTTGTATCTTCCTGGGTAGATGAGGAAGAAATTCCCTGCTGCTTAAGGACGCAAAAAATTAACAGCCTGCTGTTGATTACATTTGTTAACTCTTTCCCGGTACGAAGAAGCAGGGTCTGCATTTAGCAGGTTCACCTAATGCTGTCATTTATATTTCGGGTTGATTTGCAGATCTCAGCCTTCCAGAGTGGCATCTCCAAGGCTGAAGCTGGTGAGTGGGCTTCTAGCTGCAACTCCAACTCTAAAGACAAACAAGCGGGCGGATGGGGGCATGGGCAGAGGTGGTCCCCTCTGCTTGACCACCCCAAGGTCACTTCCACGCTCATTTTAAACGTGGAACTCCTGAAAGAGGACTAGTGCGGACCACATGACAGAGTGTAGGACTGGCCCTGACCAGCCTTTGCTCTCTATTACTGAAGGACTTGGAATGGGGGAAATCCCAGTTTAACTCCAAAATCCGAAAACTCACTGGAGTTTCCCCCACCCTCTGCACTGGGGGAGGAAACCAGCGAGAGCATCTCTTTGCCCTGGGCAAACCCCAGTGTTTGTGATGCAGAGGGCAAGGAATGTTACCTTCCAGGACTGATCAATCTTCCAACTGTCAGAGGGGAGAGCAGGAGGTAAGAGGCAGGCAGAAGGGTAGGACTTTGCCCAGAGGCTTCGTTTCCAAAAGCAGCCAAGTTAACCCATTCTCCATGACCAAACATCCTGCCACCATCAGCAATTTTGCCATCACAGAGAGCTTTCTAACTCATGGATTCTACACAAGTTGCAGAAGGATTGCTGGGAAACAGCTCAAAGCTATCTCAAGATTTCCATCAGCGTGTCAAAGAGGAGGAAAGGTCTGAGCCCTTGGATACCACTTGCTGAGCTTCACTTGCACTCAGAAATTGCAAGCCAGCTCCTCATTTTTCTTTAATCAGACTGGCCCGTTACCGCCCTGGTAATTTCTGCATCAGCCCCACAAACACACACACACCAGTTCACTGAATGACAAAATGCAAGAAAACCCCACAGACGTCAGGCAGTGCATGCATGAGCTGATGGACAAACTTTGTCTCGCCAATGCAAGGCTCTCTGTGACCCAAACCCTGTCATTTCTGCCACTGACTGGCTCCCAGTTTCATGCTAGGAAATATCTGTAAGACACAGCAGCAGCTACGCGCAGAGCCTCCCGAGAGAGATGAAAATCAGATCCTGGCTCTCTGAAGCCATGGAAATCAGCTTACCTTCTTCAGCTTGCCAGTCTTAGTGCCCACGAACACCACGCTGTAGCCGTTGTAGACGTAGGAAGCAACAGAAGTCATCCGGTCCCGGCTGGAGGTGAAGAGCGTCACCCCGTCCACTGGTACCGAGCCTCCCAGGGGCTGGTTGATGTCGAGCCCGCAAAAATTGTCATCGATGGGGACTGGCTGGAAAGACAAGGTTTGGGACAGCCGTGAGTGAAACACAGAGCACAAACAGCTCAGCTCCAGAGCAGAGTGAAACCTTCCCCACGTGAACACGGGGCTGGTGGAAAGTGCCAGCCTGGCTGCCCTGGAAAGGTGGGTGGCACAGAGGGAACGAGCTCCGGCAACATAAAACACCCGAGTACTGAGAAGGAAGATGCACCTTTGCTCCTTCCACTGCCCAGCTGTGTGCTCTCCTACAACCCACCTCGCTGTGCCTCAGTTTCCTTTCTCCAACATGGGGAACATGGACTCTGGCTTCTCCTCGGACCACTTCTTGCCACGAGCGAGGGAAAAATCACTCTCCTGAGAGCTAAGTACTATTAAGCCCTATCAGCTGAGATTGTGGAGTGAATTCCTCCATGGCACAGCAGTGGGGTGGTGACACAGGTGGCTGCTTGTCACCACACTGACTGCAATCCACTTATTTTCCACAAGGGACATTAACTACCAACTGCTCAGGCACATCATCAAGTTGTAACTGCGACGGGGTGCCTCTCCCCCTGCGCAAGCCAGCGCTTGAGCTTCTCTTCATCTTCCTTCTTTCATTTCATTTAACCCATGTTTACATCTTCCCAGCAGCCAAACTTAATATGCTTGGCAAAATAAGGCCCCAGGGATTCCCAAGTCAACCCAGGAACAATCTGCATATGAATCGAGATTAAAGAAAGCAGCTGAATAAAACCACAAAAGACACAACTGTCCTTCGTGTTTATCTTGTTATTTTGTTGATGCCACCCTCCGCCTTCCAGGGACCCAGGCTGGGAACAGCAAACACAGCAAGCTGCACACCTCTATTTATCTGCCTTAACGCCACCCCTTCCTTCCACTGCCACCACCAACTGTCTGATGAGAACATGGATTAGAGGGGAAGAGGACTACGATATCCGTTCTGTGTTCAGAGAAACTAAGGCACGGAAAGACTGATCCTGTTCTGCAAGCTCCTGGTCCATAGGGCCAGGCACTAATAAAGGTTCTGGAGGGCTACCGCAGCCAGAGCGCCCTTACCGCTTTAGTGCACTGGACATCTTTCCCCAGCAGCCAGTTGAGCTCCAGGTTGCCTTCCCCCTGGTAGCAGGACTGCAGGCGGTCCTTGATCTGAGCATTGATGGTGCGAATGGGGAAGACGCAGAGTGCAGAGTCGTCGGGTGGCTGGTGGTACTGCTTCTGTCCCTTGGAGAAAATGGCAAAGAGGACGTCCTCCTGGGCTGTGATGTTGAGGGACCTGGCCAGCACTTCTCCTGGCTTGGAGAGGTAGGCTGCTTGCAGGAGGCGGTATTCCGTATCCCCCTTGACACAGCCAAAGGGCAGAGAGACATAGGAGTGGAACTTGGGGTCGTCTTTGCAGAGACGAACGATGCGAGACGTGTAAAAGAGGTCACTAGCGGAGTTGATGGAGACACCCTCTGGGGTCTCTGGCTGGACAGTCAAAAAATAGACAAAGTTGCCGCTGGCAAAACCATAGATGTAGAAGATGTCGAAGTGCGAAACAAGTGCCAAGGTGTCTGAGGGGATTTTGATGAGAGATGAGACAAAGTCACTATGGAGCTCGTAATCCAGCATTGCTGATGACTCTGGGTCCCGGGGAAGTTTGCGGCTGGAGAGGGTGGGGAAATAATCCTGCTTCCCATCCACTGCTGTGCCAATGAAGAGCTTCCCATCCTCACCTTCCGAGCGCACGATCACACCATACATCGTGCCTGTCTTGTTGACGCTGGAGAGGTAGTGCTCCTTTTTGTGCGAGGGCTCTACCAAGATGAAAAGGTCATCGAGGCGCAGCAGCTTGCAGACCCCCTGGTAGAGGCTGCCACAAGCCAACAGCCTGTTCTCAGAGTAGTCAATGATCAGCAGCTTGTTGACATTGTTGGTGAGGGTAAGGACCTCGCTACATGGCTGGACAATGAGGGGTGGGTAGCAGGATTTATTGTCCTCCTCAGGACCAGTTTTATGAGCCACCAAAATGGTCAGGTTACCCGAAAGCTTGTAAACCCTGTTGATAGCTCCAACATAGACTGCTCCAGTGCCTTGGTGGACAGTCAGGTGGTTGAATGTCCAGTCCCGGTTCTCAGAGTGGAAGGTGCTGAACAAGGCATTGCTGGACACGTTTCGTGAGAACGATGCCAGGAAGAGACAGAGCAAAGCCACAGACCAGCCATCGGAGTCCAGTACCCGAGGCCAGTTCTTCCTCTGATCCATCCTGGGAAAGACAAACTTTGTGTTCCCCGTGCGTGTCCTGTGCCCCAGCAATGTCCCTCACATGGTTCTGGGAAAAGGAAAGAAACACAGAGCAAAGGATTAGCTCCAGCATGCCCTGCAGATAAAACTCAAAGGAGCCTTTCTAATTACACAGTCCTTGAGATAAAGCGAGGACATCTCTAAGCCCAACAAGAATTAAGCAGGTCTCCTAACTTATTGGTAAACAGTTCAGGCTTGATGTTTTGCCACTTAGTTCAGCCTCTGCGTGTTAATTTGTTACGTGGTTTAGCTGTTTAGAACACACTCTGCTCAGCCACGGGAGGGGACAATCAGCTTCAGCCCGACACAAAGCCTGCTGCTCACAGCCCCAGCCATCAACCTGCAATCTTGGCTAAAAGCACGTCTCCTGCAGGGTGTGTTGCTGGAAGCAGAGGAAGTAAGAGGTGTTTTCTACCTTTAAATCCTCTATGATTTAATTTAGAAGCCTGAGGAAGCAGTGTCACGCAGGCAAGTTCACCGAGCACATACACACCAAAGCCATCAGCTTCTCCCCTCCACTCCTCCCCAGAGCCAGCAGCGCCTTGGCAGCCGCTTCTCAGGCAGGAACTTCTCATTGCCTTCACAAGGTACCTCACCGCTGAGAAGCCGCTGCCACCAGGGCGGTCAGATCAGCAACCACTGCCAGCAGACCCCGTGCAGGGCTGACGCTGCCAATCTGGGGGACAAATCTCCTGCTCTAAACTTGCAGGTGATGATTAAAACCTCCACACAGCGACAGCTTGGACACTGGGTCCAGAAGAGCTGATGCCAAGCAAATGGCTCACGTGCCCTTCTCAGGAGCTCTGTGGATAAGCCAGAAGTAGAGTCTGCTTCGACAGACGTGTTTTCACCCATACAGACAAGGGAACGCAGGACTTGAGCTGGAGACCTCCAGCCAAAATTGCTGGGGAAATGAGGCACGGAAGGCAGGCAGGTTTGGTGGTTGGTCATTGTTTGTTTTGGTTTTGTGGGTGCTCCCAAATCACCTAGACCTCTTTCAGGCCTGAGGGACAGCTGGAGCCTCGCTGACCCCCAGCCCCCTTCCTCCCCGCTCATGCTGTCAGGCTGGATTAGGAATCACCAGGCTGGAATTTCCTTAGGAAGCGGGCGCTCGCCTTGAAGAAGCTCCAGCTGTGTGACACATGCTTACATCAGAGCTTTCCATCCTCCCTTCCGGACAGCACACACACAAGAGGACCCTTATAACCCTCTGCCTGCTTCACCTCATCACCCAGCACTTCTGATAAGGTGCCAGGCTTCCCTAGCAAAAACCTCAACAAGACCATCCAAATCCATGCATTTCCATGACTGTCTCATCTAAGGGGTGTCTGACTTAGACCATCCCACACAGCAGGTATCAGCTCCGCCCCAGACTTCCAGCACCACCTCAGGCTCCCACAGAGCAGCGGGAAGTGATGCCAGCCGAGCACCCTGCAAGGCAGCAAGGACCCAGCTCAGAGGAGCCGTGAGGTCCGCAGAACAGCACTCTGAGGTGAGCACCATGTAAGGGCCCTGAGAGCATGCCCACGCCAGGGCTCTGCACCTCCTCTGTCACCACAGACACGCCTGGAGGTTACCGGATTGTGTGTTGTCCTTGTTATCTCCAGACCTAACCACGACTTGACCTCAGCCTTGGCCACCACCACAGATATGTCTGAGTGCCTGGACTCATGGTGGTCACACCAGCCCTGGGACCAGCCACCCTTCCACTCACCCCCTCTGCTCCGAAGTCCCATCACCTCCCACCACAGCCATACAAGCCCCAAGCACACAGGTTGGTGAGAAACTGGCACTCTCTGCAGATCCGGCTCTCCTCCTCTGCCCTGGGTGCAAACGCAGGAGGCTGTTCCCCAGCACAGCCCGTGCTGAGCTGTCCTCACCTCCAGGCAGCCACTGATTTGATTGATGCTGATGCCCATGTTGGTATTTAAAGTAATTCACACTGCTCAAAGCCTACACTGAGCTCATAAGCGAGTGTCACCGAACGGCCGCTCTTTAGGCTTGTTAACGCCGGGAGCTGGAGACGGGTGTTTCTGAAAGGTGACAAAGGAGCTCTGTCCCTGGGCTGCACGCCTCAGTGTCACTGACAAGACAGGAGAAAGAGAGCAGTAATGGGTTTCTCATCCTGCTCAGGGATATATTTCCCCGGCTGATTCTTATTTGCAGTCTCTTAATTTCTACCTTTGGCTGAAGCAGTTTCTCTCCCCCGGCCGGGACGCAGACGCTGCTGCATTCTCGTTACTGTTTGGATGATGGTGGCAGAAAGCAGCTGCCAGTGCTGCGGACCCGGACACGCCACAAAAGCACGGGGTGACCCCCCCGGCTCTTACTGAATTTGAGTGAACATCCCAAAGCTATTCTCTGTCCAGAATCTTTAGAAATGGCACAAATCACACTGTTCCCGAAGATCTGCCCTCCGTGTGCCCACCCACAGTAGGGTGGCTGGTGACCCATGGTGGGCATCGACAGCCTGATCGCAGGCACCAGATCCCGGAGCAGCTTTGCTCTTGGATACCATGGCAGCGCAGCCCAAGCCACCGAGGAGCCCACCTGTGTCACTGGCAGGGAGATGCCAGCCTGCAGCATAGTACTGCCTTCTAAAACACACAGGGAAGCCCGTACCAGGGAGGAGCTCCAGAGGAGCCCAGGAAAGCTGCGGATACAGGAGTCCCACGGAGCAACTGAGTCGTGGCAGAGCACCTCCAGATCAATGCACGAGAAGGCCAGAAAGGGAAAGAGGTTCTGCAGAGAACGGGGAGGCTCCGCTCACAAAGCTCAGCATGACCCGGTTCTCCTGCTCCACAGATCTCCCGTTTTCAAAAAGTTGTTCTGTTGCAGCATAAGAAAAGAACAGTGCAGGCTAGAAATAAATACATTTAAATAATTACATTTTATGTACACATGGGTCAACAGAGGCTTGTCACTTTGACCACAGCAGTTTCAGATCCCTTCCAGCAATGTTTTCTCTCCGAGACAGTCCAAAAGCCAGAGCCAGAGCTGAGCTTTGTGCGGCAGAGCTGTCAGCTGAAGCCCAACTTCTACGCAGTGCCTTACAGTGAAGGTTCAGCAGAGTATTCGTGAACACTCGCTGCCAAAGGCAAGAGAGATCATCCAGCAAGAAGAATCTGCCCTTTCAAACGCTATCTGGAGATGACAGAGCATGGCCAGGAACTGACATCCTACCCGAAAGAGCCAGGGGACGATGATCCATCCCCAGCTCCACGTCACCCCTACGGGAGCCGCCCCCCCACGACCCCGGGGCCGAGGGACAACACGTGGGTGCAGGACGCAGATTAAGCCGTGCTCAGTGACACGGGTCTCGAACACCTACAGGAACCCATCGCGTGTCCCACGGAGGGGTTCGGGGCTGCCGAGTACAGCTGGGGAGTTAAACACCCGGGAAACCCGAGAGCAGGCAATTTTAACTCTGAGCCTTAATACTATTCGACCATTAATTTTTCTTTTTCTTTTTTTTTTTATTTGGAAGCGAGTTTAAAATATGGCCTTAAAAGCAATCTGAAGCTATTAGTAACGCAAGGTGAGAGAGGGAGTAAATTCAGGGACACAATATAAACCCAAGCAGCTGAAAGGCCTCAATTAGGCTGAAAGGAGTTATCTGGTATTTAAATAATTATTAGATTGAAGGAATAATCACAGGTCTGAGCCGATTTTTTTCCCCCACTGTCATCCTAATGGAGTCTATAATATTATTATTCAAATGCCCATGATTCTCATTGAGGGGGGAAGAAAAAAGGGCTCATTTAATCTCCATGCGACAGGGCTTCAGGAGGCCTGATTAGTCATTTCTCTTATTCCAGCTGTCACTCACTCGCGGGCACCACCGTTTGTCATCAGCGCTATTTTATGCACACGCACATGAAAAAGTGAAAAAGGAAAATTAAAGCAAAACCAAGACTCTCCGGAGGAAAACGCTGGATCAAAGGGGCAATTCTGGTGTCACCAGCGCTGCAGCTGCGCTTGCTCCACAGTGCTGGGATCTTTTCTTTTGGGGCAGGGCTGGCCCCGCGAGCAGTGATTTATACGCGGTCCCCACCGGCACCGCTCTGCCCTCAGCCATCGATTCGGCTCTGCTGGGTCCTGCTCTCCCAGGACGCTCCATCCCCTCTGGAGGAGGCAGCTCCGACAGCCCCAGCACCTCCAAGAGCAGCAAATGCCTCTGCACCAGCCCCGGCATCCCCCCCACCCCGGTCCCAGCCCTCAGCACCCCAGGGCTGTCCCCGGGCTGTCCCCACGTCACTCCTGGCCCGGAGGCCACCAGGGTCCCCAACCTCCCCACAGAGGGGAAGCAGAGCAGGCGATAAACCCCTCTATGTCTTTTTTCCTAAGCCGCACAGCTTTTGCCTCACAGAATGAGCCTCCTGAGAAAGAACCGTGCTTGCGGGGAGGGGGACAAGGGGCCCGCGGGTGCTTTCGAAGCGGGAGGTGGATCCTGCCCTTTTTGCTTTGTACGGTCAATAAGATTCATTGCTGCGAGGCTGGGAGCAGGGAGACCGGCCGACTCGCGCTGCTGCCCTCCCCTGCAGGTCACCAGGCTGCCAGAAACCCCCCAGCATTATCGAACGGGTCACCGAAAGGGCAGCCCGCACGGTATAAACTGCGATACGAGAACAAACCATTGCGAACCACCTCACCCCTGCACCAGCCTGACCCTTCCTCTGTGCACCAGCTCCACATCGCAGCTGCCAGCTGGGACGAGGGAAGAGAGCCCAGAGCTTGGCCATTCCTTGTAGCAAGCGAGAACACGCGTGCCGGGTCTGCATCCCTCCTGGAACCCACCAGGAATTGGTCTGTGAAACCTTCCCAACCATTAAAGCTGCTGCAGTGATTCATCCCCTCTGAAGACACAATATTTGTCACCTATGGAGGAAGACCTTACAATAATTAATGAGGTTTTGCTTTAATTGGACAAAAGCTGAGCCAAACCACCTGAACGAAGCATCTCTGAGCTCTGGGACACTTCCAGCCCGAATCGGAGGTCCGGCTCTCAGTCCTGCCTCCTTGGCCAAGCCACCACAGCTGGATGAGCCCCGTGTTGCTGAATCCCCTCACCCTGCACATCTGCGGCCCTTCCCTGCTCGCAGCACCTTCACCTCTTTCTCCAGAAAGAGAAGCCTTGGCACGCTGGAGCCTCGAGCGGAGAATCCTCCCAGCTGTCCCAGAGCAGAGGTGCTGGGAGCCTCAGCACCCATCGCGCCCTGCAGCACGGGTACCGAGGAAGCCCGAGGTGCAGCAATGGTGCGTTTTGAACCCAGGCAGCAGGGAACAGCCAGCGCAGCCATCTGCTTCAGAGTCTGACACCAGCCAGAGTTACCAGCAAAGTTCCCCTCTGGGCATCAGGCTGAGACCCCTCTGTTCTGCTGCCCCTCGGCGGGGTCTGTCCCCGCCACGCAGGGCTGTGCTGGCAGCCGCAGGCAGGAACCACGCCGGCAACCGTGCCCCCACTTCCCCAGAGCTGTTTATTCACGGGGATGGCATTTCACAGGCTCGTCAGCTTTCTGAGAAAGAGTTAAGAGGGCAAAATACAGTATTGTGATTATTGCTTCCTCCAGCCCCGGGACAAGGAAGAGGAGGGGAAGAACGAAACCCAGCCACGAAAAGGCACTTCCCTGATAACAAACACGATTGCATGAATTATGCACAAAATTTGTTCATATTGTCCAGACTTCAGCTACTGTTTACACAATGCATACCGGATAAGCCACCTCTTCCCACCACCTCCCTCTGGAGCACAGACATCCCAAGTGGTCTAGGGGAGGGAGAAAAGAAAGCCTCGGGGAGAGACCTGCTGGAAGCCCCATCTTTGCAGCTGCCTCCTGGAGAGCCCAGCACAGCACCCTGCCCTGTCCCCTGCCTTTGCCCCAGACAATCCTGTTACTCAGCCCCAGTTGTTCCACCTGGGACATGGGGACAATGCTCTCACACGCAAGGCACTTGGCTGTTCAGTCGATGGAAGATTCAGAAGGGGGTTACCAGGCATAAACTGCTGTAGCAGAGGATGTCTAAGGGACTGGTTTAGCACTTCTTGTCCATGAACTCTTTGATCGGAGGTGGTTCAGCAGGGCAGAGCCACTCCCCCCACCCGACAGCGGCGACAAGCAAACACAGGCACAGCTACCTCTGACCCCCACTGATGCTGAACCATCCCTGTGACACAGCAGGGAGTCATTTCTTTAACACTGACAAAACCATCACCTTCTCCAAGGGAGCACTGGCTCCTCCGGCACACCTGAAGCAGGACCACAGCTGTGGCTCTGGCATGCCTCACATCCAGCTGTGTGCTGCAGCTGGAGACATTTACCCCCCCAGCCCCAAAAGACATCCAGAAAAATTCATAATCACCCCAGGACACAGAGGTGGCAGAAATGAGACCCCTTTTTCTTTCCCTGGGCTGATGTGGCACCTGCGATCTGAGAAAGCCCAGCTGGCAGCTCCGGAGCTGCAAGTCCCCTGCTGCAAAACGGCTATAAATTACCCTGCATCAAGAGAGGCGCTGGGAAAGGGGGACTTGATTCACCACCACGCGGTCTCCAAGGACAGACCCACGGCTGGTGACAACACCACGCACTGCAGCACGGAGCAAACAGACCCTCATTTTCCCAGTTGCCTTGAAGTACGACACAACGGGACAGTCTAACGCTGAGCTGGTTTATTCCGGTTTTGGGAAGTCTCAGTTCCATCCACTCCTGCGTAAGCAGGTCACGGGCTTTGGATGACTTAAATCATAGAAGTTTGTGGCTAGAAGGTTGTGACTCTCTAATCCAGTCTCCTGCTGCAAGGACCAGTTATAATCATCATTCAAGAGAAATTTCTCTACGCTGTCCTTAAGGAAAAAGAGTCCACAACCCCTCCAGGCAATCTAGGTCAGGATGACCCTTAAAAAGTGCTTTTTCTAGTTTCTTACCCGAGTCCTGAAGGACTGAGGTTTATCCACCTCTCTTCACTGGTGCATCTGAACATCGTTTGATTATTCACGGACTTTATTCCCAACAACACAGAATTTAATGGATGGTGACCTTAGGTGCAAGCAGATTAAACGATTAAACGATTTGCCCACGGCTAGTCAAAAGGTCCCAGTGGCAAAGCCAGGAGTTTTATCTGCGGAGCCTGGGCCCAGCGCTCCCTCCCCAGGTCACATCCAGCTGCAGTTTATTACAGGAGAATATTACGGTGCAGCACGAGGCAAGATCACAGAGTGGCCACTGAACCAGAGGAGAAAAATAAGCAGCAGCTTCTCCTGGCCTCACTCCAAGTGCACCACAGGCAAGTGAAGAACCCCAGCTTCAAATTAAACGGGTCCCCAGTCACTCCGTTAAACAGAAATCCTGAAACAGAAATCCTTTGGCTGTGCCAGCCCCATACAGCGAGTGGTGCTCGCCATCCCCCACGCTCCCTACGGCAGCCAGATGTATTTACACAGTAGCCACAGTGCTGTTACCTAAGTAAACCAGGAAATTGTGCATTTGTTAAAATCAGGTTCTGTGATGCTGAATCCCCAACTGTGCAGCTACGGACTTCACTCAGCCAGCAGCGCTGGAATCAAGAGCACGCCACGGCCCACGTGCACACCCACACGTTTCCCCATCCGAGAGGCGTTCACTGGTGATGATGCTCCGTGCCACTCCAGAAGGGGTTTATCTTTTCAGATCGTGAGCAATAACCACCAAGCCAAGCCTACACAACTGCAGGTCACCGTTCTGTCCACCCCACGCCGTGCCCCCCGGCACTGGGAGGGGAGGGGTGGTGCAGCACCAGACTGGGGCAGGAGCTGTCAGAATGAGAAGCGGAAGAGCGTGCAAAGGGAGAGGTTCAACATCCCTGGGATGTGACCAGCACCACCGGCTCACTGCTTCGCTCCAGAGTTCAGCTGCCAGCCCCAGTGGCTGGCATTTCCGCTGCAGGAGTGGAAGAAATTATCATCCAGATACCACGGTGGGATCACGAGAATTTGGAAAGGCAGGACCTAACTGCAAAAGCCTTTAAACTAATGGAGAACTGAAGCAGACGGGTCGATGCAGGAGAGAGCCACAGAGCGCTGAAGAAGCCTTCAGGGACCATTAACCAGCCTCCGTCAGGCCTGTCTTAGTGGGAGCATGTGCTACGAACAGCAATCAGCGCCAGCTTCATCAGCGACACCGAGGAAGCGCCTCTGCCTCTCGGAGCCTCTTTCCACAGCATTGCCTGCCCTTTTAAGTGCACGATGGGGGTGCTTGAGGCAGTGTTCAAAGTGTTGAGGTGCCTGAGCAGAGCTGGCGGCCACGCGGACAGCGGCTGGTTGCTGGCAGGATCCCAGCGGGGCTTGTGCATCAGTGCCCGGGGGCTCCCAGGGCTGGCAACCAGGTGTCCCCAGCTTTGCGTTCTGAGGTCCAGCCAAGGACCCCCAAGCCTGGAGCCATCTCACCTCCATCCCACCATCAGCTGAAGCCCATCTCTCCTCCTACAGCACGTGGACGAAGTCTGCTCGAGAAAGCGGCTTCTTCCCACTCATCTGCTCCATGCTCCTCTGCCCTGCTTTTCAATTCCAGAGCTCTGTCAGATCACTGATTAATTCAAGCCTGTTTAATAACCCTTCTGTTCAGATGAAACAGGCTGTCTTGTTTCCTTTATTTTTAACACTAACTCTTGTTTCTTTGCTAAGGATCTTTCTGTCATTTAAAAACGTCTTTCTCTCCAGCCAAGCTGATAATAGGATGGAGAAAACATCTGCTTACGTTCACATCTGACATCAGGCAGAAGTTGCAGCACGAGGCTAAAAGGAGGACTGGACACCTTGATGGACCTGTGAGAGGTCCCAGAAGCCTGAGCTTGTCGTGCAGAACCGTTAGCTGTGCGCATCCCTGTACAGCTCAGACCCGAGCACGAGCCCCACGGACCACAGGGCCAGCACTGGACAACGTGGGTGACAGAAAAGGAGCTGAAGCACCCAGACTCCTCACGTGGCTCACCTCCAAGAAGGGTCGCTACGCTTCTGCACCCTGTCGTGGGTGGGAAACATGCCTCAGAAAACCCAAAAGCCGTGACACTGCTGCAGCTGGGCCCCACGCCGCGCCCCGGTGCAGGAATCAATTGGCAATGGTCAGGCGGGCGCGGAGCCTGGCAGCTGCTCCCACCACCACAGCCCGGCCTCCCAGCAGCACCAGCAGCCCTCTCCCCTCCACCGGCCCCCAGCTTCACTGGCCATCACCTGCTCTCCTGTGGTGGCCTCGTGCCGGCGGGTTTCGAGGCATCGGCTGGGTGGCGGCGTGAGCGCTGCCCAGCAGAGCCTGCTCCCTCCCCACCCGCTGCCCTGTCCCGGCTGCCACCCCCAAGTGCTGTGCACAAACAGCAGACACCCAGGGACCCGGCTCCCGATGGGAATGAGTTGGAGCCTCTCAGCTGTCTCCTGCCTCTTTGAATTTCAAAGCTACACTTGTCTGTAGAGCAACTGAGTCATTTCCTTCCTATGTCCAGCGTATCGGACTGGATCCAGCAGCGCCCGGAAAACAATAAATCCTTCAAGGACGTGCGAGGCCATATTTCACAGGAATGCAGCAAGCCTGCCTGCCTGGAGAGCTCATCGCACACCCCTTAATTCAACACTCCTCCGTGGAAGCTGTCATGCCCTGGCCCCGGTCCCACCCCTGCACAGCTGCAGCCCCCATCCCTGCTGCTCCCACCTCCCGGGGCAGCAGTGGGGCAGTGCAGAAGTCCAAGCAAGGACCAGCACTTGTGACCCATGCACATCAACCCCACCTCATCATCGCCGAGGGGCTGATGGGTGAAGAACTGATAACGACATTTCCTCGATTCCACAGAACACATGGAGGATCTAGGAGGGAGAGAAGCTACCGCTGAATTCTGTGGGAACAACGCTCTTTTTACATCTTGGTATGAGAAGGAAATTAAGCCAAACTTGTTTGTTTTGCAGCGAGTCTTTGCAGCTCACGTAAAGGACAGTGTGAGAGCAGATGCTGGCCAGGAGGGCGAGCTGCCCAAAGCCCTGCGCCAGCAGGACTCTTGCCCAGGGAGACTGTACCCTTACGTAAATTAGATCCCCTACCAAGAGCAGGACTGACATACAGCTCCTTTTGCACAAGTCTGCAAGGAAGTGAATGGTTAGAAACCCATATTGCTGAATCCAGACTTGGAAGGGAAAAAAGTCCATGTGCAAAGTCAGTCGGATCCCACCCAGCCTGTCCCCTCCTGAGGTTAAGTCTCCCAGTGACCCAGTGCCCTGGGCAGGGCTTTTTTTTTTTTTTAAGAAGTTATACAACACCCTTGGAAGTCCTTTACAGAGCCTCTGCTTTTGTTTCTTTCTGAGAATTTGTCCTGGCACTTCTCAGCTCAGTCCAAGACAAGTTGCGGCCACCTCCAAGTCAGAAAATTTATTTGGTGGAACCGATGGAACACATTTCCCTGTCACACGGTTTATGCCTTGTAAAGCCAACTTACACAAGCACTTGTACCAGCTCCTCATTATATCCCAGTGGACAAGCAAAGGGGCTCCTGCCTCTTTCTTCCGTGAACTCTGGAGCACTTGCCAACGCTCCTTGGTTGCTATGAGATTTTAAAGACAGTCTGCACCCATTACCGCCCAATGGGCCTTTAACACAGCTCCTGCTCCGCAGCGTTCCTCACGTGCTGGCCGAGCCAAACTCCAGAGGCCACGGAGCAGGGGAGGGCTCATCACTGCCGCGGCAACGAACCCCTTGTGAACGGCAGTGAAAACTTTACAACAGGGAGAGAAACAGCCTGCAGTGACCCTTCTGCTGCTCCTCACCTCTCAGCCAAACAGATCCCTCACCGCGCGTGCTTTTCATCCAGCCCCGCCAGCGTCGGTACCACAACGGAGGATGCCTCCGTGATGTTAAATTGATTTGGAAACACAGAGGGGCAAAGGTCAGGGTTTTCAGAAGGTTTAGGGCACACACGGAAGCATTTGTCATTCCAAGGTGGACTTTGAGAAGCTCTCGCTCCAGATTTTGAGAAGAGCTTTTCCTCGCTATAAGCACATAAGCGGCATCTTTGGAAACACTCAATACACAGCGAACCGATGCGGAAAAACCCGAAGAAAGGCCAGCCCTCACCCAGCAGCCTGACCATGGCAAGCAGCCATGCCTTTCTGGCTGCCAGAGCCAACAGCTGAACCAAGCGAGGTGTTCAGGCATCTTTGGTGTTTCATGAGCCCTGCCCTCAGCACCCACACATCATGACATCGGAAGAGCAGAAGACATGTTTGGGGGCTGCAGCAGCACAGGTACAGTTTGTACCTGTGGACACGGACAAACCAGCGCTCTCCTGTGCCTGACTTTCGATAGAGGTGATGTCTACTACACCCCCCCAGTCAGTCCCCATCAAACCCCAGGATAACAGAGACTCTTTGAGCTGGCTGCATCACTCCCAGCCGCCCCCTGAATCACACAGAACAACCAGCAACAGCTCAGTGAAACTCCGAGCTGGGGGGTTGTTGCTGGGACCTCGCTGCGCTCCTACCCCACAGCCAGAGCCGCAACACCCCAACCACGCTCGGCCCCTCTCGACACCCAGGAGCCCCCACGCTTTAGCTTCAGCACAGACTCCAAACCCGCGAGATGGCAAGTGTTCAGTGTAAGAATAATTGAGCCGGTTAGGAAACGCACAGGCATGTTCCCTCTTCCTCCCCACCTCTTCACACTTCCATTAAACATGAAAAGGAAATTCACAGGCTTTCTTTTTTTGTTTAACTAACATTACAGGCTGTGACATAAACCAGCAAAGGCAGGAAATATGACCAGGAGGGCAGTGCTCCTTCCTCAGCTTCTGTCACCGCCACTTTTGGGGACTTGGCAAATGAACGAGGAGAGGAGACAGCCCTGTGTGTTTTATGGAGTTGAACTGTAACATCCCTGTTCAGCAGCCAACTCACCATTTCTCTGCTCTGACACCCATAAATCTACCCAGCCACGGGGAACAAAGCTCTTCACATCAACTGGCTACACGGGAATCCCTCGTGCTCGGCTACCTGGGCAAGCAACCGGCCCGCTGTGCTCTGCTGCACTCGCTGCTGCTTTTCTAATATTCTCAAGGCAGTGGGAAATTGCTCATTTCAGTATCATGTCTTGGGAGGTTTTAACCCTGCTCCCCACGCAGGCACGTCCCTACAGCACCTGCCTTCCCAGCAGCCCACTCCCAGCACCTCAGCTTCCTGCTCCCCAGGGGAAACGGCCACTCTGGGCTATAGAGAAAGTCCTGACAAGGCAAACTCGGAAAGTCCAGCAACAGGGAAGCAAATAAAAAGAATTCAAAGCCTCTGATTTAGCTATTATAATTAATCTCAAAACCTGGAAGCTCAAACTCACTTTTTGGGTGCTCTTTCCCAGGTTAAGAAGACGAAGTGGTGTTACGCATGAACCCCGAGGGAAACCCCTGCACACCTCCAGATCTCTGCCCGTCTCTCGCTGGGTGCCCAGTTCCCTCCACCTCTTCCAGCGCACTGCAAGGGATCGCTCCGAGCTCTCGATTACTGATGACATGAAACCGCTACAGAGGAAAAACTACACATAAATCTCTCCCGGAGGCATTTGTTCCCAGGCTCACCGAGCCTGGAAATAACACGAGGAACTTATTCCACGCTGAGTCAGGGTCTGACGGCAGCTCCCAGACCAGCCGCGGTGGATCTGCTTCCTTCCCGGTGCGCGTCACGGCGGCAGAGCGAGTGACAGCCCAGCGCTGCCCCAGAGGTTTCCTGTTTTCCCCAGTGCCGTGCGGCTTCCCGAGACACGGAACAGGGAAACTGGGCTCCGGAGCCTGACACCAAGCTGCTGTGGGAACTAGAACGGCTGTTAAGAGCCAGTCAGGAGCTGAAAGCAAAATAAGCTGTTTCCTTTAACCTTCCCTAATGGACACAGGGAATGGCCTCTCCAAGGACTGCCACTGCCCCATCCAATGATCCCTTCACTGGGAAAACTGAGTAAGATTTGCCTGTGTACCCAAGAGCTTCCCTCCCACATCCCAGCACTCCCATTGCTGAGCCCCAAGCCCAAGTCGAGGCCACGGCAGGCGGGAGCCACTGGTCCAGCCCTCAGGGAGCCCTCCTAGCCCCTCCAAGTCACCGTAGACAGGCAGCAGCCAGGTCCACGCTCAGCTCCTCCTGCCTGCCCGCACTCCTCTGAATGGTCCCGCACTCACACGGATTTTTGCTGGTGTAACTGCTCCGATAGAGGCTTCTGCTAGAGCAGCAACACCCTGAACCAGCACCTTCCCTTGCTCCCACCAGCATTACTGCCCATGGCTGGGCTGTGAGCGCAGATACAGCATTGCATGGCACTGGCAGCCACTGGGAGAGCCCCCGCCGAGCCAAGACCCATCTAACATCCACTCACCTCGAGAGGAGGCTCAGCCTCGGCGGTGCTCAGGAAGGAGACAGCCCTTCCCGTCCAGCTCCCAGCCGCGAGGCGCCGGGCTTGAGCTCCAGCGCCAAGCCCCTGTCGAGCACAGCACCGAGCCCCCTCCTCGGCAGCACAGCCCCGGGTCAGCCGGCGGCTCCGTTAATGAGCCCTGAGAAAGGAGCAGCGGCAGCGGGAGGAGGCGGCGAGGTGAGAGGTCAGTGTAATATTTACTCAGACGTCACCTTTCACTTTTATGAAGTGGGGAAGCGGTGCCGCAGCAGGAAAAGGGCTGCGAGGGACGTTCCTGCCTGGGAAGCCACAGTCACACCAAGCACAACACACGACTGGCTCCAGAGAGCCAGCGCCTGGCTGAGGCAGGGTCCATCCATCAGACCCTCAGACCCCAAAAACCGCACAGGGCTCAGGACGGGCTCTGGGCTCTTGCCACCATCGCTGCCATCTGCCCCACCAGAGGCATTGGCTGGGGTAGGCAGGACCTCTGAGGAGTAAAGCGCCTCTCAGGTCCCCTGTGCTTCAGGAGACCTCCAGCCAACCAGGAGCCCAGCACACCACGGGGCTGCCCCTCCAGACCGCGATTTTAAGGAACCCACGACACGGCCCACGGTGCAGGGAGCTCAGACAGAAACATCAGCTGGATGATCGTCCTGGTGGACCTGTTTCTTGGAAGAAACACCTCCTTTGCCAAGCAGTGAGGTGGCACCGAGCGTGGCTCCCCACACAGAGCTCTGTCAGCGCAGGGAGCAGGGCTGGGGCCGGGGCACCACGGGGGCCCTGGCTTGCAGGGCTCTCCCAGGCTCGCTATCGCTCTGCCTTTTGACATGATCTGGCCTTTTTTATAACACGACTCTGATGCCTTTTATCTCCTGCTCTGAATGTAATTTTAGCCCAGGCAAAGCAGGATTAAATTTTCATAATATGATACATTTATCTCGCTTTTCATTCCCCCCCGTCACCACCTCCCAGTCCGCTTTCACCCAAACAGAAGCAACGATCACGCTGAGAAACACGAGATGGGCTCTCTCCGATAACGGAGGGGAGGGCACCTCTTTCCCAGCACCCTGTCCCTGGCAGCCCCCCACCATGCAGCAGCCAGCACCCGGCTGACGGCATCGCTCGGGCCCCTGAAATGCGCAGAGGGATCACAGCTCAGACTCAAAACCCAGCCGAGAACACACAGCAGATGAGGTACATCACGGACTTATGTTGCTCGTGTGCTTGGTAAACTTGTGGTTTCCTGGTGAGGTCCTGCTGGAGCCTCGCCGCCACTTGAGTGGCTCCCAGTGCTTGAGCTCGGACCGCAGCGGGCAGAGGAGCCACGCTGAGGAGCCACGCTTTCCTGGACAAGGAGCGAGGAGAGGCAGCCACGGCCAGCCTGCCCCAGCCGGGAACGTCTGAAAAGCACCAAAATCCTCCTGCCGCCCCAAGCGCAGCGTTCAGCAAAGCCCCGGGTCAGAAGGCAGCCCCTGTAACCCGTCCTCCCCTGCCCAGGGCTGGGCTCACGCACCCCTCGGGGGCTGCTTACCAGCGCCGCTTCCCCTTGGCTGGGGTTATGTTCATTTTCCAGTCGGGCTCCAGCAGCCTGATCCGGAGGATCCCCTCTAGTGGGATGAGGAGGAATTTCATGCCCACATCCCACTCCCACCTCCTCCGAGCTCTCTCCGCACCAGCTGCCCGGAGCGGGCGGGGGGCTGGCTCGCCAGTTACGTGCCCGTTTTGCCAGAGCTATCTGGGGCAAGTCAAAACCAGGCTGGAAAGGCAGATGCCGGGGAGGCGGCACAGACAGGAAGGACTGGAGGAGGGAGGAAGACAGCAGACATGAGGGATAAATCCCCTCCAGCAAAGGGGAGATGATGTCCATCAGAAAACATCCACCTTTGACGACGTGCCACGCGGAGCATCGCTCCGCCATGCGGAGAGCGGGCTGGGGGCGTTGTGGCCACCCTCAGACCATTGGCACTGCAGCACACGGGGACCCGGCCCGAGGCGCACAGCCAGCGTGCTCGCAGCCCGTCCCCCTCGCTGGCACTAAAGCACACAGTAAATACGCGTATTTGCGCCGCAGAGAAGGAATCTGAACACCAGCCCCGGGCGGCTGCCTCTGCTGCCCAAGGACGACACGCTGCCCTCGATTCTGCTTTTGTTCCCGCTTTGCTTTTCATCCCGGAGGCTCCTTCAGCACCACTCGTGCAGACAAAGAGCCCACGGCCTCCTCAGACCAAACACCTCCAGTCCCACAGAAGCCAGCCGTGTCCTCGCCCCGGGGGGAAGGTGGGCGCCCGTTCCAGAGCTCAGGAGGTCACGCACAGGAGGCTCTTGGTGATGGAGAACATCAGCTCCAGCAGGGGGGTTTGGGGCTGAGCCCTGGGAAGAACTCGGCAGCACCTCTTCCCCCTTGGCTCCCCCTCGCTGTGGCGGCAGCGGCCTCCCAGCCAAGCTGGTTAAGAGATTAACACTCTAAAAACCACATTTACTCTAATTAGCCATGAAATCTTTGTAACTAAGTGAAAAAATGTTTCCCTTGAGGGATTTTTGTCCATTCTTCACTGTTTGAATGGGGGGGGGGCTGGGGGGGGGAGGTGGGTGAGAGAAGGGGGGAAGAGGGAAAAACCCCTCAGAGCTAATGAATTAATAACAGAACGCCCTGGGGGAGCAGCGGGCTCCACAAAACACGGGCACCTCAAAGGCAGCTTTTCACAGGCTCCGAGGGGACGGTTCTGAATTATTTCGAGTTAACAGACTGTAACACAAAGCCCCGCTCCCGTCCGAGCTGGGCAGCTCCTCCCTTCCCCTCGGACAGACAGACGGACGCTGTGCCCGACTGCGTGTGGACAGCTGAGGGGACGAGGCTCTGCCGGCAGCACAGCCAGCACCCCCCAGTCACCGTTTCACTGGGAAAACAAGAGTTAGGTGGGAAGGGGGGCAGAGCCTCCTGCCATAACTTAGGCCCATACATATTTCATATCCATGGAATAAGAACGATGATATTCCTGCCAGCGCTTTTCTTGTGTATTTTAAATGTGTCACCGCCTTCTACTTTCTCCCCCGTTTGTGTTTCTTGTAACAGGCCCATGAAATAAAGATTAGCTGAATAATCAAGAGTGTTTAGAAATGTGAAGGGGCCTGTCTCAGGAGCACCGCGTGCTCGGGTTCATCGGGGGGCGTTTTCTCTTTAAGGATGCCAAACGCAGACGGGGGAGCGCAGCTTTCCCAGGCTGGAAGAGACGGGCTGGAGCAGGAGCAGCGCCCGAGGACGAGGCGAGCGGAGAGCACGCGCTTCCCCGTCAAAAATGACAGCCTCAGCGCCGCGCGGAGAGGGGGGCGCTCCCCCCGTTACATATTTATTGTTCAAACTGCAGAGGGGCCAATTAAAGCAGCTTGATCACTGCCACGTTCAAAGAGAGGCGGGCGTGCGCGGAGGAGCGGGATGAGGAGCAGGTGGACGCTTTCCTGTGGCCAGACAGCGCAGCCCGTTCCTCAGGCACTGGCACAGCCTCGGCTGAACAAAGGTACCGCTGAGATGCAGCCCCGCTGCCAGGGACAGCATCGCACCGACACCAGCCACCAGCGCAGCTTTCCACCTTAAGCCTTCCTGCCCCGTGCCCCATGCGAGCGCTGCGCACCAGCTCTCGCTTTCTTTCCTAGTTCAGTTCCTCCTATCAGCTGCCCGCGGCGTGAGACAGCCTGCCCCGACCTCGAGACAACGCTCCCAAGACACGTTCTAGACTCCCACGTTTAGCTGCAACAGGAGTTCCCAAGTAAGTTCTGGAAAGCCTCATGGCACCAGTTAAATCAGACATCTCGGGAAGATGCTGCAAATCACATGTTTCCGAGGCACCACAGGGTCTGCGCAGCAAACCGCTCCAAATGCCACCTCCATTTAGCTGCTTTGCGAGCCAATTTGTCACACACTAACACAATTTGCGGGAGAGAGCTAAAGAGCGCAGGGCAGCAGCAGCCACCTCTTCCCCGGGCTCCCACAGGCAGCCCAGAGCTGCACCTTCCCTCGTGCATCCAGCCGAAGTTCCCTTCTGCTGAGAGGCTGGAGAAGCTCGGGGCTGACCGTGGTGAGGGCACCAGGAGAAGCTGTTCGCTCATACTGGTGAGCTGCGCACAGATCTTAGGCAGCATCTTAACCTGCTTCCATGGCACAAACTTGTTACAAGCCAGGGGAAACTCCACGATTAATTACATCAAACACCACCAAAAAGACAAGGAAGAGTAAACTGGGTTACTTTATCTTCTGGCAACAAGCGCTGTGGAGATGGTTAGGAGAGTTGAGAACGATGACTGCTTTGCTAGATAAGCCATTTCACAGCAGCAGTTGTACAGTCATGTCACTCACTGCTTGCGCCAAGTTGCCTAAATCAAAGCTATTTCATCTGGTTCCCTGCGCCACCCCAAAATACCACGTATAAGCTTTGAGGGTCCTCAAAGTGACAACAGACAGCAAAAGGGCAGCAATAAAGAAAAAGAAAATACCGCATTTTAAAGGATCTAACACCTTGGTGTTAAAGGGAAAAAGCTAAACATCTGTTCCGAAGATAGCACCGATCTCTTCCGAGTCATCTGTCTTTCAGCTGTAAAGTAGGTCATTTGATTTAACTTCCAGACACCGTATCAATGAAGCCATCCAGAGGGGGAGAGACAAGACCATCTCCCCAAGTCAGCAGAGATCTATTAAACACATCCAAATCACCAGTGAAGCATCAAGTGCTCAGCAAATAACAGGGAAACCCTGTCAGCTGTAGGTTTTTACCTCTGCTAACTTCACATTCTCTCACCTCCAAGCCAGTATCTTGAACTGTAAGTCACAGACATACGGGGTTTTGTTCCTCTACCACTTACTAGTCACCTCACTTAATATTAACCTATTGACTTTCTGATACCCCTTAGAACACAGATTAATTGAACATCATTCACTTCACCTCCAGGAACATGAAAGTATTGGCCATGGCTGGAATGGAGACAAAGCCTGACCGTGCCAGGTTAAACGGAGGTCACGCCAGGAGAGGACAGCGTGGTCCTCACACCGAGCAGCCTCCGCTGCGATCCACACAGCACCCCAACAGCCACGGGGCTGGGGAGGACCTGGACCATCTCACAAACGCTGGGACTTCCCCGAAGGGAGCACAAGTGCATCTGCCACCACCTTTCAAAAAGGGTCTTGCAAGGATTTAGGAAAGTTTTAAGGGGGATTTTTTCCAAGATTTAGGGGTGGTTTTGAAAAATTACCTCCTCACCAACAGTAACTTTTTATGAAAACGAGTTTATTCTGGCGCATTGACTGCTCCAGACTGTGACTGAGGGTAACAAATGACCCCAGAATTAACGGGAAAACACACACATGTACAGCCGGTACATGCACGGAAAAGGGAGCGGGTCGGGAGGAGGGGGCGATGGCCAGGAATGGGGCAGTTCGGGGGCTTTTCCTCATGCCCCTGCGAGGGCGCTGGGCAGCCCCCGGTGCCGCTCCCGGGCAGGTTCCCGGGCACGGCGGCGGCAGGGCCGGTCCCGCCGAGCACCGCCCCGCGCTCTGCAGCCCTCGGTGCCACCCGCCCGAGGCGGCGGCGGGGAAGGGGCCGCGCTCGGCACGGAGCGGGGCGAGCCCGAACCCGCTCCCCGCATCCTCCCGGCCGCCCAGCGGCAGCGCCGCGGCGGGGATGCCCGGGGGATCCCCCGCACCCCCGGGGATGCCCGCGGGCAGAAGCCCCTCGCCAGCCTCGGCCACTCACCAGCCCTCGCCGCTCCGGTGCCTCCTCGAGGTGCCGGTTCCCCGGCTCACGGCGGGGTAATCCACCCGGCTCCCGGCACCATGGAAATCCAGGGCCAGGCGCCGGCTACTCCTCCGCCTTCCCGCAGCCGCTCAGGCTCCCCGGCGCGGCGCGGCTCAGCTCCGCCGGCTCCTCATCTCTCCGCAGCCCGAGTACGGCGGCGAGCCCCGGCTCCCCTCCGCCCTCCCCGGCATCCGCCCGCCGCCGAGCCCGGGCGCGCTCCCCACTCCCCGCCGAGCCCCGAGCCCGGGCGCGCTCCCCGCTCCGCTCCGCTCCCCGCCCGCCGCCGCCGCCGCCCGCCCCCGCGCCGCCCCCGCTCCCCGCGCTTAACCCTTCGCCAGCCTCGGCGCCGGGGAGCGGGGCTCAGCCCGCCCGCCCGCAGCGACAGCGGGGAAGCGGGTCCCCCCCACGGGCTGCTCGGGGAAGCCGCACTGCCCTGAAACAAAGCCCGACCCGGGGAGCGCGGCTGCCTCACCTCGAACGGCTTCGCATCGCAGTGCGCCGGCACGACCGGACCCCGGCCAGGCGCTGAGGGAGCTCGAGGGTCTCTCACCTGTCCCCACTTAAAGGCTCCTCACCTGTGCCCGCAGCTGTCCCACATTTCTTGGGTTAGAGCCTCCCACCGGCTCGGGGAGGGAGGGGGATGGAGGCTGCTGGTGTCTGTTCCCACCTCTTACCCCCCGTATGCCTCTGGCCTCCAGTTCTGGTGGGGAGAGCAACACATGAGCTCTCCCTTCCTCGGTTTCCCCATCTGCGAAATGCAGTCAGCATTCGGTTTTCTGCCAAAGCCACGTCACCCCCAGCAGAGCAAAAGCTGTACGTGTGCTGCGGAGCCCCTGGAGCCATCGGCCTTCACACCCCACCAAAAGCAGGCAGAGACAGTGGCCATGGCCAGCCGGGACAGGGAGCCCTGTGACCACCCACTGCCAGGAACCAGGGGATTCCTCCTTGGGATCGAGTGGCTCACCACAGAGCCACCACCTGCCCTCTCCTGCTGGCCTAGCACCTACCTGTGTTTGAAAACACCCGGAAGCTGCAGGGTACCCGAAGCGAGGAGCATCTTCACCCACCCTTGAGCCACGTCCGCTGGCCTACAAGGGCTTGGGAATGCCCACAAAGAGAGAGGCAAAGCCAGTGCCGCAGCAGGACAGCACGACCATGCTGCTCCAAAAACCCAGAAGCACTACGGTCCAGCTAAGCCTGGCCCAGCAAGGCAGCACAGGAACAATTTTGAGGAGCTGAGCGAGAGGAGAGAATCAATAACATGATGGATCGCTGTTTTCCACTTCTTGTCACCAAGATTTTAAAAATAATTTATTTATTACACATTAGAATATTTGTGTGAGAAAATTATAGCCATCATCCTGAGCCTCTTCCACCCCGAACACGAGCAACTAAACCAACCCAAAACCTCTGGAAGGGCAGTTGCGCTCCAGCCCCCTTCACCTCCACTGCTGTTAGCAGGACCCTGCGAGAGCGGTTTTGGGGGGGAAGAGGCACAATTGCTGTTGTTTGGCTGTTTGCCCCGTGTACGGGGTTCAGGAGCCTCCTGCGTGGGGTCTGCAGGGAACGCCTCTGCGTCCCACTGGGCAGCTCCAGATCCTGCGCTCTTCCCCGCTCCTGGGAGGGCTTACCCCAGAGCCCCTCTCCAGGGCGGAGACCCGTTAGCTTGCCTGTGGTCCTCCCCATCCTCACCAGTTACAACCCTTAGCAAAAAGATTTCCTTTCCAACAGGCCTGCGCGACCATCAGCAGAGCACAGACATACCTCCCCACACATCACAGCCGAGTGCCCGGCCCTGCTCCTGTGAAAAGGGTCCCCTCGCCTTCCCCAGCAGCTCTAGAGCTGGGGATTCTGCCATCCCGGGAAGATACATCGGTTGCAGCTGTTTAGCTCAGGAGAGGGAACAACACACTCAGTGGATGGCAGCATTGGCTCCTTAGCAAGCTTTTCTCTCGCCGTTCTGTCCCTGGTACATTTACTGTGTCGAGCGTTCCCAGAGAACGGTAGGAAATCCTGCTACAAACACCATCCTTGGTGAAACGCGCATCCCACTAACGCGATTCCTCCTCCTGCAGAAAGCGGTACGGGGCAGGTCGCTGTCTCCACAACCATTCCCCTCCTCTTCACAGGACTGCCTGCATCCTGCCCTCTGTGTTTTATTTATTGATGGTCAATTATGTTCCTGTATGGAGAGTCGTCCCAAGCTAATTACAGGATTGCTGGGCTGGGGAGCAGCCCCGAGACTTGCTGAGGAGCTCATGCACGGGGCATGCGAGTGAAGGGCTGCTCCAGCACGCGGGAAGCGAAGCACGGAGAGTCACCTGGGCTCGCTCGGGCAGTGGATGTGCTGCTGGGCCAATGACTTCTCTGTGTGGTTTAAGTATCAGCAAGCTCTGTGCTGGGAGAACCGCTGGAGAAATCCTTCTGTGGGCATTTGCATTCGCCTTTTCCTGAACAGGGTCATAGGAACCAGTCCTGGAATCAGCCTGGAGCCGTAACAGAAGAAAGGACCTGCCTCTCATTCAGTCAGATCCTCCTGGTGACACGTCCAGAGTGGCACATACACCGAAGGGCACAGTCCTGTGCCCACCAACCTCCACAGGACCTCTGCACACCCGTGTATCTATCTACGCACACTCACACTATCACCACAGAGACACAAAGGAAACAGCCAGGGGTGCAAATACCAGTCCGTGCCCGACGCTCCCCATCGCTGGACAGAAACGGCCCATGGACCACTCTGGGATCCAGCAGCGTGGGATCCAGCGGCGTGGGATCCACCCGGGTGCCAGCAGCTGCATCCTCAGCAGCAGCATCACCGACACAGGCACCCCGGGCAGCGCTGCTGTGGGTGCAGAGCCTCCAGCCCGCCTCCCAGAGAGCGCTGAGCTATGCCGTGAAGCAAACCAGGAGCCCCGCACCCAGGGGAGATCGGCTGTAAAGCCATCTTTAAACTCCTGGCACGCAGCCTCTCATCCCCATTTCCTCCGACACAGGGAGCTATGCCGAGCGCTCCTTTCTGCGGGGCAGGATCGGCCCTGCCGATGACAAAGCAGCCTTTAAGCAGCTGCTGAAGCAAGGCATCGGTGAAAGATCGGTCTCTGTTTCTAGCCCGTGTATTCACAATTTCTCTCTGTCCTCATCTTTGATAAACTCCCTTGCTTCAGAGCGCAGGGGTCATGAATCTGTCTGAGCCGTGAGAAGCAAGGAGCCTTTCAACCCCTCCAGCACCCGGCTCCTCAGATTCGCTCAAAGCGCTGGATAACGCGGCGTTACACATCGCCTCTGGCGCTGCTCTCGCTGCCCACAGCCACGGCAGGACCTGCCGGCAGTACCTGCCATTCCCAGGTTAAGAAAATAGATGCTGCTCTTCCCGAAATTCTAATGCAGGAAAAATACACCTTTTTTTTTCCTCTCCCTTCCCTGTGTCCATTTAGGACAAGCCGCTGCGCTCAGGAAAGGCAAGCCCAGGCCCCTGGTGCCCAGCCAGGGCTGAGAGCAGCGGCTGAAGCTGGCGCGGGGAAGAGCACCATCTATAGGCACCGTCTATAGGGACGGGACACCGGCTGCTCGCAGCATCAGTCGATAGATAGCGCAGAAGCCAGCGGCTGACAGCTCCTAGCTCCTCGCATCATATCTACCCATGCAATATTCAGCAGAGCTAATAATTATTCAGCACTAATCACTACAATAGAAGAATCATAGGCGGTTATTTAGAAATGATTGTTTTCCCTCAGTTATTACCTATGACAGTGAAAGGAAATATCAAATAGTCCAACCCACATGTATATGGGAAGCCGAGTGAGAGATCAATGGGAATTTAACCAGTGCTTTACACTATTCTTCCTCTTTAGAAGAACCTTGTCATTTTTTTTCTCTCTACTGCTCATTATACCTTCTTGGAAAATGAAGAGGATTTTTCTCTTCCTAATGCACCTTATCCTTTCCCCTCCTTGGATTTTCTTATAAACGTGAGCTTCAGTTCCTGCCTCTGTATCCCCTGGTTTGAACTGAGCTGAAATTAACTCAGAAAGGTTTTTTTTTCTTTCTAAAACAAACTCTGTTTTCATTAAGTGCAAGGGCAGGAGAACAGAAAGTCTCTGAATCCTGAGTTATAGAGTGTCTTGTTACTGTCAGAAACACAATTGCCAACAACGTCTGTGCTGAGGTCGTGTCAGAAATTCAAGGTGCAGACAATGTGCCATTTTTAATCATCTTCCCACAGCTAAGAATTGCCTCTGCTGAAATAAAGGGGATCGCACTGGCAAGAGCTGCACAGTGACCCTGCACAGACACCCGTCATGTTTATCCGTTTAAAAAACCCACAACTTGAAAACGTTGGCCATATCGGCCCACAGCCAGAAGGTAACTGGGATCGGCTTTGGCTGTGCAGCGCGACCACCCAAGGTCTCCGCACCGCGCAGCTCCCATCGCTCGTGTTCAATAAATCCTCTGCTGCGTCCTCGTGTCGCACGCTCCTGGGGCTGCACATCTCCCCGCAAACGCGCTGCCACGAGCAGGGAGAGGTTTTCCATCTCAGTCATATGCTAAGCAAAACAGCCCAAGCAAAGGTCATCTGAAGAGGCTGCCAGCTCTTCGTGGCCCCTCTGGTCTGACTCTGACAGAGCTGTTTTCCAAAGCACCTCCAAAGTGATTTGCGAGCCCATCGCCATCCCGCAGAGCTGGACAGAGGCACCAGGACAGGCGCCGGGACTGGCAGGTGCCCGGGAACGGGGCACAGGGTCCCTCGCTAGAGATGAGCCGTGGGACTGGGCACCCATCCATCACTTCTGGAAATGTTACCCATCCCAGCTGCTGACCCCTGATCCAGCTGTGCCGGCCTGGCCCCCGCGCGGCCCCTCCAGCTGCTGAAGTGATGCTCAAGGCCGGGAGCTGCTTTGCAGGGGCTGTGCGGGGCCAGGCTGCATCTCCACCCCCGGACAGTGACTGAGTGGGGTGAGTGATTACAGCCCATTCAGTCAATTATCGACCCTCTAACGAAGGAGTCTGCTCACCGCCTTTGACATGAAACAGAGGACCAGCGCTACTCCGTCTGTCACGTTGAGAATTTACAGCTTAATGATTTCCTGAGGGCCAAATCCTGTTCTGACATGAGCGTGCCTGTTTCGCCATCGATCAGGGACACGTTCTCCAGCGAGGAAGGGACGTTTCCCTGCTCTTGGGGTCACCTCTGAGCCACACACCAGCACCAACCACGCCTGGTCCATCTCCAGCCTGCTCGTGCCCAGCAGCTGAAGCAGATGCAGCAAGAGAGACGGTGTGGTCGGTTTGCCTACATTATTAATTATTTACTGATGACGCAGTTACAAACAAGCCCACTGTGCTCCAGGCGGCCTTTGAAGATTTCCTGTCCGTGTTTGCTCTAACAGAGGAAAAGTCCTCACTGCTCTGAACTCCAGACACGCACTGGCCAAGGCGCATCGCCAGCGTTATTCCAAGACGTTGGTCACCAACACGGTCCCGCTTCCCACCACCTCCACCCCAGGCTGCTGCTGGTCAGCCCTCGGGGCAGTTTTCGACTATCCTAGCACCCATGGCCGGGAGATTGGCAGAAATCCCCCAAAATTGCAGCAGGGCTCGTTGCATCACACACGTCCGGTGCTGAAGAGGTGAGGATCCCAGAGAGGAGCTTTTCACCGCGAGCGGTAACTGCGGTTTCCTAAACCTCTGCTCTAAATACCCGCCTCTGAGTCTCCCCAGGAGCTGCTGAGGTTTGTGTGCAGGGTTCCCATTTCCCCAGTACCCCGAAGGGGTGTCTCGGGGGAGAAGCATCTCTACCACTCAGTTACTCGCACTGTGAAGCCGAAAGGTGGTCGCTGTGATTAACAAGCTGTTTTAGCAATAAATCTCCCCAGCACGCTCACTGCAGCGTGTTCATTGGAAATCTTTAGTTCCTTCATCATAAAGAAATGAGTATTTCAGGCTCTCTGTCCTAATGAACATAAAATACAGAGCGTATTGTCAGCCACGCTGTGGCTCTGCCTTTTATTCTACAATAACCCCTTTAATTTTTCTGCAGGCAGGGTGTATTACCGACAATGCAAAACTAAATTAAATGCAAAACTAAATTATTTCAAACCCTAATTTCATCTCGTTTTTTGCCTCTTGTCTGAGGAAACTGAGATTTTTTTTCCCTGCATGATGGGTGGGAGGGAGGTGGAGCTGGAAATCCTTTGATTTGGGGGTCTATGAGTGTTAATCTGCTGCTGCGAATTCTGCAAAGCGCTTTGTAAGTGAGGAACGCGCAGCCTGAAGTCTGCTTATCGTCTTCATACTCTCTTCAGCATTTCTTAGGAGTTTTTTCAGGAAAGGGAGGGGAGGCAGATGTTCGCAGTCAAGTGCAAACTCAGACGCTGATAGAAATTCCTTTCTCTGCAGGGAGTTCAGCCCAAGTCAGAGAAAGGCAGAACAGGTACAGGTTCATTTTTAATATTCTTGTGATCAATCTTGATCTAATCACAAAGAATACAGACTGCCAAAGGAAAAACCAAACAAGAAAGGTGACTTCAAGAGCACCAGCCTTTTAATTTGCCTCCGAATTTGGCAGGACACCTTTCCATCTAACCTGCCTCTCCAGAATCTCCTTCCAGCTCTCTCGGCGCACTTGTGCGTGCACTGGGCAGGGCTGGACGAGGCACACCCGGGTTCACACCTCCCGGGAGATGTTCCTCTGCAGAGCGGGCTGCCCAAGCGCCGAGCACGGACCGGGGCTCCCCTCTCCTGCTTCCCCCATCGCATCTCCTCTGCGGTGAGGTCTGCCCTGAGTGGGAAAAGACGGATCGTACCAAGTGATTTATTTCATGTGTGTAAGTGATTATTGCAGAAAGGTCTGTGGCTTCCTTGATGTACTGGATCATGTATGATGAGTGTATCCAGGGAGTTTTCACATCACAGGCAGATGTACAGAGAAGGGCCTCCTCTGGTTCCTTTCTTTGACTCAATACCCAGCAAGAGGCCCTGGAATATTGGGGGATTAATGTCACAACAGAGGGAAAAAGTCTGCCATTCAATCTATTTAAACATTTTATTTCACCCGCGCACCAATTAAACATTCCCTGTCTGTAGAGACCACGGATTAAAGCAATAGCAATGCTGAAAAATATAATAATCTCTTTGGAGATCTGTCTATGGACGGACCTTTTCTCTCAAATGATCAAGGAAAATACATGAAATTGAAGAAAAAAAAGACCTCTTAGAAATAAACTTTAGGGCTACGTGAATAATTTCTCCCTCCCTTGTCTGTGCTCCCTTTCATGAGCTTCTGTTTCTTTCTCTGGCACCTTCTCCCTCGCAGCCCATTT
The DNA here is from genome assembly GCA_009769605.1 of Bucorvus abyssinicus. Lineage (NCBI taxonomy): Eukaryota > Metazoa > Chordata > Aves > Bucerotiformes > Bucorvidae > Bucorvus > Bucorvus abyssinicus. The sequence continues at coordinate 5,198,790 of CM020055.1, forward strand.
GCATCGCCTTCATTACAGGAGCTGGCAGCCACGGCAGCGCTGCAGACGCCGCCGACTGCCCTCGCTGGGGCCTGCGGGAAGCGTTTCGGGTGCTGAGCCCAAGCACTTGGGTCGGGAAGACGTGGATGAAACCACGCTATGCTCCAGTGTGGACAGTCCTGGCTCACGCAGGGATCAAACCCATGACCACGACCCAAGGAATTCCACTTCAGTTTACACCAAGACCAGGAGGAAACAGTGGGTTTCCTCCAGCGAGAGCCCCGAGAGCTCTCCCAGGCGGGCTCTGCTGAGCTGGTGGTGCCTTAGCAAGATGGTCTGGTTTAAAGTTGCTTCCTTCCCAGTAAAGAAAGACCAAAGGCACCATTTTTTTCTCCCCAAAGGCCACTCAGGGTGGTGGTGATGGCACCTCCCTGGCGGTGGGCAGCATCCCCTGGCTGCCTGGGACCTGTGATGAAGTACTGGGGAATAAAAAAAGCCTAAAATGCCTGTCAAACCCGCCGTGTTCCTCTTTCTCCGTGACTGACACCAGAAAGCAGCCCATGTGCTCCGCAAGCTGTGCACCTGCTGGTCAGCTATGCAAGCAAAGCCGCTCACGACTTCAAAATGAGAGGAACCGACGAGATCAAAGGAAAGGAGACCAAGTGTATTATTTTTCCCAACTCTGCGGCTGTGCCAAGACCTTCTTCCAGCTCCTCTCTCTTTATTTGGACAAGTGGAAGGTTCAAAAGAGAAAGTTTTCCTTGGCAAATGTGTATTGGCAGCGGAATTGGACCAGTTAAATACAGCCGTCCCAGACAAAAGGAAAAGACCGTTTCCAATTACAAATGCTCCCGGTTTTCTATTCCATCATTTCTGATGCTGCCTGGGCCAGAGGTTTAACTCAGGGAGAGGCGAAAAGGAGCAGGGGAAACCAAATAAGCAGATTTGCCAACATGTGACCGACACCTCTGAACTCCTCAGCACCGCAGCATCCTCAGGCCCCACCTCCCATGGCATTTTCAGGGCATCAGTCACTTCCAGTTACTTACGGTGACTCCAAAAAACAGGCCGAGGGCCCATTTCTCTGGCAGATGGGGAATTTCCCACGGGAGCAGAGCCCTCACCTGGTGTTTGGCCATCCAGGAGCCCTCGCAGCCCTCACGTGTGGCACCAGCAGGTTCCCCAGGAGGGTGAGACCCTTCCCTCTCGCTCCCAGGATGCAGAGAGGAACAGAACTCCTCTGCAGAGCTCCTTAACCTAGAAGGAATTCAAACAACACTTAAATAAGAGATTTGAGCAGACTATCCATAAATCTGAGTACATTATGATTATTTTATCATTTATTTCTTCTGCGGCATTGGACACCGCATGTGAGAGGTCCTGGGTGCCCATCCAGCAGTTATGGCCACGAACGAGGAGAATTTACTTTCTGTTAAAGAGGCTTTAGAAGAATCACCCCACCAGGCTGCAGCGAACGTTTCATGGAAGAACCCCGGCCGGGTCCATACTCCGCACTGGTAAGCGCTGGGCTGCACCACCAGGTATTTCTTAGAGAAAAGCAGAAGAGACTGCCACACTGTCCCTTGCAAACAATAAAGAAACATAAGTCATTAACAAATCTAACCAAAAGTAATACAACAGAGCCAGCAGAGCCGAATGTGCTTAACACAAAGAACAAAAGAAACGGGACCCATTTGTAGGCTAATAAAGGAACTGGAAAAGAAAGTCTTTGACGGTAAGGGAGGACGATTTGCTCTCATGGGCCAGTGCACATCCAAATCTATACAAGCTGTTCGCAGCAGACTGATTGCAGCTAGGCCATAATGCTATTGTACAGGCTCTGAAAAAAAACCAAAAGGGAGAAAACACTACCGCAGAGAGGTACTTCAGAAATAGAGCACGGCCTATTCATTAAAACAGATTATTTTAGCAAAATCTATCTTTCCCCTCTCTTTATTGCCATGTTTTCTTTTATGTTAATTTTGTGCCTGTTTAAAGTTGAATTCCTTGATCTGCAACATCTTCAGCTTTAATTTTTTTCTCTTCTCCTCTTACCACTGAAATGAATTCAAATAATTTGCATTTATTGCAGAGAACATACAGCCTCATCTGTAGCCTTTAGTCTGACTGAATTGCTTTTCTGCTTCACGAGGCACACAGCGTAAGCTGGAGCATGGCCCCTCGCCACTCTGCTACAGCCAGAAATAATCTAGTTGGCACGTCCGTGTTTCTCTTATATTTATCATATTGATCGTATAAAAAATAAATAAGCAAAATTATATTATTGGAGGCAATGATCTGATGAACCTATGGACCAAATCAATCACTTGGCAGACTTGAAAAAAGCAGCAGCTTGCTCTCAACCATTTCCAAAGTCAATTTTCCCTACAAATAGGCTTCTCATCAACCCGAGCAGCTCCGAGCGCGAGCGTGTCCTTCCACAAGACCTCCTTTGAACCCAGGTGCATTATACGTGGATGCTACACCACATCCAACTTCTTTAGAAGTGCATACTTCCACCTCTTTAATTAACTTCAAAATCTTCTTTTAAAAACACTGTCTTTGTTTCACGAATTTACCCTGAAGAGTCCCAAAACACTCAGAGGGAATCACGGCTCACGAAAACGGAGCTGGCTTCAGACGAGGCCAAATAAATTCATAAAACCTATGGTTGTAAATACAGAGAATTCGCACAGCTTCCATTGCATTGTCATCTCGTGTGCTACAGGAACAATGTTCTTCCTGCAAACCTACAGGGCCAAGGGGTAAGTGCTGGAGCCGGGGGAAGGAAACTCAAGACCCCCATTCAGACGATACGGAAACTGGCCTCAGCAAATACATCGTTAAAACGCTAAAGCTTGTTCCAAGCTGTTCTCTGCACCTCTAAAGCTCCAAGTGCTCCATTTCTCCACCAACTTCCAGCTCCACAGTCTCCTCCTTGGAGAAACTGGCTCTGGAGCAGAGAAGATGGAAGTCCCCTGGTGAGATGTGAATGGATGGCAAGGGAACCCCACATGGTGGAGGATCCCCAAGGAGAAGACACTCCACAGCGTGCGCCTATGTTTAAGCACAGGCATTCTGCAATCTCCCGCAGATGCTTCACCACCCTGGTAAACAGAGATGGACCTGAGCACGTGTCCGGGTGCATTGCAACTGGGGCAAAACAGAGACCGAGGCCCACTGAGGCAGGCGATGCTTGCTCCAGAGCACTGAACTCACCAGGACCCACGGGACGGCTGATGCCATCGAGGGGTTGGGGCTGCGCCCAGGCTGAGGCTGATCCTTTCCCAATTCTTCTCGCAGCTTTATCATCAGCAGCAGATGCTGCTGCAGTCAGATGGAAACAACACAAGGAACTTTCCACATGGCGTCTAGTCAAAGAGAAAAAAAAAGGGTCTGCTGGAGGCTGGCTGGGGATACGGGGGAATTTCGCTGCGGGAAGCAGACGCAGCTTTTCAGGTCAAGCTTTCCCTGCTGCAGTGCCATGCACGGCACAGTCCCAAAGAGCTTTGGGTGCAGTACGGAGTCCTGGCTGTACCTCTCCAGCCAAGAGCTGTCGTATCTATTTCGTTGGCAGAGACGCAAAAGATGGAGGCGGGGAAGTGACAGCAGGAGGGGACGCAGACAGGAGAAAAATCTGAGTGTCTTGGCAATAATCTCATTGCATATTCTGTACTTGTAATCTGTCTAATGCCATGGGATTCACATTTCCTGTAACTTCCAAGCTGACATCTTCAGGAGTAGCGTTCACAACACCTCAAGTGGCAACATCTCGGTCTTAATCCTTCTTTCCTATCCGTCCCTTTAAATCTGGAGTATCAGCCAGCGAACCATGCCAGACCCTTCACAGCGTCACCCAGCTCCAAACCTTCTCCCCTGGTGTCAAACTCCCACTAACGACCTCGGTTCTCTCCTCACACAGCCCACAGCGACGGAGGAGAATTCCATGAGAAATCAGCATGATGGGGAAAAACCTGCCCGCACTGATTCCAGGCTCAGAGGTACACAATAGCTGTAATCAAACACCGTGTGGGCTGTGCTGTCTGCCCTTGGGTTTACTCCAGGAATAAGCTGCAGACAGACAGACTGCTCCCCCAGTTGCGACTGCGGTCTTGTGGAGTATGAATAAATTAATCAAGCTCACCTCTCTTTGCAAGAAAGCCAATCAAGCTGCCTTTTCAAAGTGTAACTGCTACAAACCCTGCAGAAAAAGGGAAGAAGTACAGCTGGGATGTACACACGGGCTTTTTAACAGCTGTTTGTAAATATGTCTAATAATTCATCCTGTCGACATGCTCACTTTGCCGTTACAGGGAATATTCATAACGGTATTCCCAGTGCTGACGGATCCGTTTCCTTAATGAAATACATATAGTTTACTTGGCAAAGTTTAATTGCTCGAAGAAGGGGTGTCAGGTGTCTGTATGCGACCTGCGGTACCGAAATCCTTCCAGCTCACTTGTATACCACGTGCAGTTGATCATGCAGCTTTCGCAGCACTGGCTTAGCGGTTAAGCCACCTCTAAGCAGTAATCCCAGCAAATACAGATGGAGATGCTGGAATCTCCTGCCTTCTAGGAGCGTAGATGTTAAGCAGCGAAATGCAGTCCTACTAATTGACGGAGCAGAGGATTTCTACGGGGAACTCCTAAAGCGACGCAATCGAATCATCGATTACATTTCTTAGATATGGATGTCTGCAGCAGGACTGCGGGGCGAGAAACGCTGCGCTGCAAAAGGAACAGACTGGGTGAGAAGTCATCAGGGAAGGGGTAACGGCATCGTAGGGGTTTGTGGCTACATCGTCACGTCAGTAACACACACAGCACGTTTCTGAGCTTTGTCACCTTCCACCTTTTCTCCCCGCAGCCTGTGATAAACAGAAGGCTGAAATGACTGGAGTGTCTCTGCAGCCCTGACTCTGAGTTAGCAGAGGAGAACCCTGCACCTTCCCACCAGCACGGTGCCTGAATCTCATCGGGGTCTCAGACCACGTAAAACCATCCCCAAACGGGGCACAGCGCAGGACTGAAGGAGCGTTTTAGTAACCTGCATGCTGCAGAACTCGCTTCCGTCAGCATTTCTGGCCAACGCAGTTCTCAGTGTGTGCACCTTCCCCAAGATAGGAACGGTAACGACTCAAAGACCTAACCCGACCCCAAACAAATGGAGAGACGCTTAAATCAAAGCCTGGATTACATTGCTGAGCCAGTTGTGGTGGTGGGATTTTTAAGAGACTTTAAAATACGTTACTAAAAGCGAAACAAGCTCATCTAAGCATGATCTCTCTCCTTCTGTATGCTAATACGGAAAATGGAAAGTAGCCTGGAAAATACGGTATGCTTTCGACAGCAGGCAGGAGGGTTAGCTGGATGGCAATGCTTAAAGACAATCGAGCACTTCCAAGAGCAGCCTGAGCGTGTAAGCAAATCTCCCTCCATGCCACAGCAGCTTCACATCACTGAAGTTTCTCCAGTTACGTAAAATGAAGCTAAAGACTTACTGACTGTCTGTGAGGTGTATGAGGGGAGCACAGGTAAACAGATTCCTCATTAAAATGAAATACTATGCATTAAATCAACCCCCAACCACAGCATTTCCTGGTCCTGTTCGTGACCCATCAGCTGGACTCCTGGTAAGTTTTTAGATCATGTACAGATTTTGCTCCATGAAGTTCCAATTTTCAGAAGAAAATCTGGGGTGTGGGGGTGGTTCTTTCCCGCAAACTGCACATTCCTTGTTTCCACCTTGGGCGGGCTGGGGAAGGGGTGAAGCTGAACAGCACATTCCTGTTCCTCTGCGTCAGGCACGGTCCGTCTCCGCTGCTCCTGGACCGGCGCAGCCTGTGCTGTGGCTCCCCTCCTGCAGCAAGACCCGCAGAGCCTCGCGGTACGGTGACAACCACGCAGCGCCCAAGTAGCCGTAGGTTAGTTCCAGTATTTAATCAATTTGTGTAACGTTCACAGAGCTGTGAAAAGCCTCAATGAAGGTCCTGGGCACGCGAGTAGTTTTAACACTTTTCGCTAATCACGGGCTAGTGACAGAGGCTGCTGGGCCAGTAAACTTGCTGGATGCAGTGATGGAGAAGTGTTTCCTCTGGCCCTGGCTGCTGGGGGAGAAGGAAGGGGTCCCACAGCACATCAGTTTGTCACGTAGGTAAGTTTAGCACAGGGACACTTACCCTGTAAGTACAGGGGGATGCTCCTGTTACAGAAAAAAATACCCACGAGCTGGACCTGTGGTCCTGGGGCACATTCCCCACACACAGCCAGCCCTGGAAGGGCTCGAAGCCTCTGCCGGAAAAAAGGCCAGAGGACCGTGTGTTAACCAGCACGGTGGTTGTATCGGGGAATAAAGGTCTGTTTGGTTTTACTTCTGTCTGACTCCAGCAAAGCAGAAGCTGATCATACGTGAAAAGAGCCAGGATTTGAACAAAATCTCAGACAATAATAAGGGCAAGGCAGAGCACTCTGCAGCAGGAGGACTGATGCGGTTTTATTCCCAGATGCCCAAATGGAGGCATTCTCTGCTGCTTCAGATGTTAAGGTCAGAGGAGGACAGATAACTGAATCCCCTTTTAAACCTCGTAAGGTGAGTGACCCTCATGTAGTCCCTCTCCGAAGGACACAGACTATTTTCCTACGAGCCCTCATACAAGTCCATAGCAGAAGTACACAGCACTACATACATCCTCCAGAAAGGAAATCAAGCTGCAAAGGCTGGCTCTGCTCAGGTTTCCAAAAGAGAGGTGTGGGATCTTCCCAGGACCTGGCTTCCAGCCCCCCACAGCAAAGCTGGCTGCCAAGCAAGGTGCCACTCGCAGCGCTCCCGTCCCGCAGCCCAGACGCTCCGGCTACAGCCCGAAAGAAAGGATCCAGCTCACAGATTTGTGGAAGAGAAGTGCTGTTTAACACAACCAGCACAGGAGGCAACCTTGGCTGAAAGAACCGAGCAATCCTCCGCCACCGACTGCAGCAACAGATGCCGGCTGCTGTCTCCTTGCAACGGTTTGTACAAACCGGAGCCGGCTGTGGGGATTTTTGGATGCCCACCTACGAGAGCCACCTGCAGCCGGCTGAGCGGGCACGGGGCAGCGTGGAGCGGGACGGGCTGCCCTGCTCTGGTGTCTGTCGGGCTGCTGAGCTGCCTGGGAACTGGCTGCACTTGCCGCTTGGCACAGAGGGCTTTGCTCAGCACTCCAGGCTGTCTCACAAGTGCTCAGGGCTGTGCTAGGGTTGATGGGTTTGTTTCTTGCTAAGAAAAACAACCTATTTCTCTCTCCCCCTGCTCTTACCCTTTCATCCCATTCCTCTGCGCTAAAGTGGCACCAACCTGCAGAAACAGAGCACGTCTGGTGATTTACAGAGCAGCAGGGAAAAAACAAACCCACAAGTCCTCTCCAGTCTGGGCTCCCAGATCATCAAACTGTGCAGCCACGAAGATAAACACATGCTAATGCTTGACTGGGTGAGAGCATCTGACAAGATGGACTTTTAAGCCAAAAATTGTATCTGTTACCATAAATCCTGCCGGCTCTGCAGGATCCTCAGAGCCCCTCCTCAAACAGCCTCTCCCACCACGCAGGGCAGCAGGAGGTCTCCCGGCCCCGCAGCACCCCCTCCTCAAAGCCAGGCTCCAGAAGCCCAAGGACTGTCCATCTGCCACTGGAGCACAGTCACAACTCAGTTACACGTGAAAACGGGCTTTCAGGCGCTGATCTGATCTTCAGGCTCATTCTGAGACAAAAGACAAAGGGCTGGAATAACAGAGACTTGTCTTCATTAGGTGGGCACCTAACGCTTCATTAGGTTTACACGGGGAGTTAGTAAAGCTCTCCCAGTGTCTGAGAACTTCCGTCAGATTCTGCTGTAGGCAAATGCTGCAATTTCGCAAGGAGCCTTTTCATCCATTTTTTATATGGCTCACTTTCTTCAAAGGCAGACTGGGGCTGGATGTGAGAAGGGAAACTAATATTTCACTTTCATTCCGTAGCATTTTAACATTGCAGTTTGGCACCTGGCTGAATGCTGCCCCAGTTTGCCAGGGAAGACATCAGGAGTCAGCGGGTATCTGAGATGAGAGTCATTAGTGCAGAAGAGGACAGAATCTGGTTAACCATATTACAGGCTCTTCAATCTTTTCCTCCCTTCAGCAGAGCTTGCAGTATTTATGTCAACTGAGGATCTGTCCCTGCAGGAGCAAACCCGGGAGCAGCCAAAGGACCTCGCTCCAGAGATGCTGGGGCCAGGCTGCAGCGTGTGCGGCTGCTGCTGCTGGCAGGCGAAGGGGGGTTCGATGGAAGGGGTTAAAAAAATTTACAGTGTGCTCCTCTGGGTCTTGCTGCTCTGTTACAGATTTTCCACCTTCCGTCTGGGAAAGCTGGGTGTCTCCATCAAGACAGTGCTTAATCAAAACAAAACCTCACCAGTAAGAGTTCAATCCCAGGAGGACAGAGAAGCTAATTACAGTTTTGGTCAATCCGCAATTTTTTTCTCCTAATATAATTTTATTAATTTCATGCAGACCTTCAGTTGTGGGCAGTGTGTCAATGTGGGAGGACATCTTCTAGCAGATAAGCTATTTCATCACTGAAAAAAATTGACTTTGTTTCTGGCTTGCGTAACAGTTTAGATTAATGTCCTATCTCGTCAGCTCAGGAACCTCAATTTAAACCCTTTACTGTTAAACTTGATCAAGAAAGAATCCAATCTGGTCCAGCACAGAAATTAGTCTGTACAGTCTACGTTGTTAAAAATTAATTTCACCTGATGGCTCCTCAACGCCAAGCGAAGCACAGCCAGGAGCTGAGCAGAGCCTGATCCCTTCCTCCACCTTCCTGTGCTCTCATGTCTCTTTTCTCATCTTCATCACTTCTCATTTCTGTTCATTTATTTTTAAATGTTTTGGTTTTAATTAAACCCAGGAACAGGTACATACAAACGTGAAGAAAGGAAAGATTAGAGTCTGTTATCTACTAAGTCCAGTCCGGATGAGATATTCTAGATGAATGGACAGAGCATGGGGTCTCCTCAGAGCTCGTCACACTGCAATTAATCCAGCAGCAGGGTTACACCCCATGTGGGTTTTCACACTGGGCTTTTCTTCACGGCACCAATTCGTTACCTCCTTCCCCCGTCACAAAGTACCTCACTGACTTCAGCTCTGAGGAAGATAAATCTTACCCGACCTGAGCGTTGTTTTGTGCAGGATTCATTTCTGCTGCCTTTCTCATCGGCATCACCACAGGCTTCAAGCAGGCAGCTGGGAATCCATGTTCTTGTTTTTTATTGCTGCCTCCATGCCTGACATCTGACTTATGATGGGCTGAGAGTGACTTCTCCATTCCCATCCTCAGCTTCTTCTCGTGTAAAACGAATTCTAATTAATAAATGTCAATATGTCGGCTTGAGTTCCTCAGATGGAAGGCAGTACAGATCTACACGGTGTCATTAATTTAGAATTAGTTTCAGAGACATCATTTCTTTAACTTTATAACTGTCTATCCCTTCACCAATCCATCTCTACGCAATTTTACATCATGATCATTTACCAAAATATCTTAGAGGCTGTTATATTTTAAGCCTTTTCCACTTTTCTTTGTCATTGTTCTGATTTAGGATGTGCACTCTCGGGAAAGACAGGTTTGCCAGGCAGTGAACGGCAAGAGGTTGTCTTCTTTAACCCTGCCCGGGCCACAGCAAGGTACAGTCCTGTGCAACCAGACAGCATACGGCGATTGTTTTTTTACCAAAATCTTGATCTATAATTCATCTTAAAATGCTTTTCCTCCTCGTCACTCCCCTTACGTGTCCCTCCAAGAACACCACAGTATGTATATTTAATCGGGGAATTCACGTTCAAGGTGAATAAAGAATGGAGGACATGAAAATCGAAGCACATGAAGTTCTCACGCTTACTGCCCAAAACTGCCTAAACCAGAGCAGCAGAACGGGAAACCATCACGCTGCCGGGAATAAACAGGATCACGGCGAAAGCTGCTGATGGTGGGCAGCTAAAAGAGTGGCAGTAAGAGCCTGTTGTAGCTCTTCCCCTTCACAGAAGGTTACAGCAACTGTCTCCCTACCATCATCTCCCTTTCTCCTACCGTCCGAGTCCTCACAAACAGAAATTTTTGATCCTTGCCAATTTTGGAGATTGTTTCCCGGCCAACTCCCAGGGAGAGACGGAAATGGGGAACGCACCCAACAGGGATGTGACAATGTTAATAGGAAGACAAGTCACTCACGCGCTCTGCCGCCGGCGCTCTGCCGCTCTGCCCTTTCGTGCTTGACCCCATCTCATCTTCGGAATTTAAAACAACTTAAGACCGTGTAGCATAAATGTATGCCTGATCTCATTACACTAATAATTCATAGGTCTTGATCTGCGGGAGTTTTGCAGAGAGATGGGCAGAGTTCTATAAAAGTGCCCGTCATCTTTAAGCAGTCGCCTTTGGAACGTGGCTGCCAGATGATCCTTCCAGCAACGACGGCTCTTAACCCGTGCCCCAGGGTTTCACCCGCTCCGATGTCTCACGTCCCGACACCCCCTCGCACTAGAGCAGAACCAGACAGCGCCTGGCTCCGCGTGCTGGCCGCAGCTGCCGGCAGCTGCGCAGGGCCAGACCCGGAGCTTCCCTGGGAGCCTCCCAGCAGCTGCGCTCACACTCTGCAGTACACTTTACTCCCCAATTCTCTAGTCTCTAACTTTTTTTTTTCAGGAAACAGATTATTACCACATCAAAAATTACCTACGCAGGGAAACCAGTGATGGTTATTGAATGTTTCTCATAATTCCTGTGCTGAAAACCAGGCCAAATTCTCCAGCGTGCAGTGAAACTGTGCGTTTGGGATGAGGCACTCGGGACTCCTCGTTTGGTTCCTGGCTCGTTGCTGCTGGTCAGAGGCTTTTCTGTTGCTGCAATTATACAAAACCACCTTAAGCCATTCAGGAAATGTGAGCGTATAGATTTAAGAGGTTGAAACCAAACTGAAGGACACGCAGCATGTACCCGAAATACCTGGAGAGACTTTTCTGAAGGCTAATGTGTCCACTGGGGTCTTCCCCCACCGCAGCCCCAGCTCAGCCCGTTTGTAGCGAACACCTCGCGAGACGCCAGCGCTCTCGGTAGCTGGGCGATTTGAACCTCCCCTGCTGCTCGGGCTGCAGTTGCCCCCCGGGCAGGGGGACGGTCGAAGGGTCCGTTCCTGCGCGGGCTGCCACACGCCCGGGGTTCGATCCTGCTGCGTGGGCTGGCCCGGGAGGGCTGCGGCACCGCTTGCTCAGCACAGGGGTTATGTGTTGGCTTTACAAAAGCAGGCGCTACATCCCATTCTAACGTCAGGACACACGTGCAGTACAACGGGCGTCGCGTCACTGCTGCACAGATAAGGAGAATCTCGGTGATTATCCGCCCTCAGCTGAGACCGGGTGCAGAGTTACGGCACCCACGGTAATGTCTGTTGCCTGGAGATCTGGGAGCTTTGCCTGACTCAGAACCAGATAAATACTGAACAAACAGCTCAGGAACTGTCCCAGTAGGAGGGAATTACATTACAACCAAGCTCACGATGATGTAGATATTAGCAATGGGAAAGCTGCTGGATTTTTTCCCGTTCAGCCTCCCAGTCCTGGCCCTGGACGGTTTTCAGACGCCTTTGGCGAGCACGGTGTGTAGGGCTGTACACGTACAGCCGCTACCCACACGAAGGAGTGGAGGCAGGCAAATACAAAAGCACTCCATTCGCCCACAGAAACAAGTCAAAATGGATGTTGTTAGTCTACGTTAAACCCGGGAAAGGCTCAGAAACGAAGGAGAAATTGCTTTGCATTCGTTTCTCTGCATGTCATCCTGCTCCTAGCAGGGCTTTAATAACAATACCCATTTGAATAGTTTGCTGATCCCACTCATCAATCCTAAAAGGCAGACTCCTGCCAGAAGAATTCACCCTTCTGATACCCTCTGACACTGGGACGGAGTCAGACTCCTGGGGCAGTGCCCTGGGCAGAGGCGGTGGCTGCCACCGCCACCAGCAGCCCCTGGGACACACGGTCCCCTTCCAGTGGGAGACAGGACGGAGCCAGAGATGCTCATGAGGAAAAGCAGTGGTTATACTGGTGGTTACCTTCCAGGAGACACCAGCAGGAATAATTGTAAAAAAAAAAAAAAAAACAGGCCAAGCCCAGATTTCTTTTGTGGTTGTTTTTGAGAGTTTGCCTGTTTTCTTGGTGAAGACTTCAGAGGCAGCAGAACATTTTCAGGCACTTTATTACACAGAAAATACTTCTGGAAAATAGATAAAAAAATATCTTTGCTCTTAAACTTTAGTCCCTTCTTAAATGATGCCAGTATAGCGAAAAAATATAGGAGAATGGCTGCAGATTTAAAGAGAAAAAAAGCGGTTGTCTATAGCCCTGGAAGCAGCCCCTGGCTCCAGCGATAGCAGAAGCATTATATCACCCCATCACATACAGCCAGAATTACTTGTCCCCATTGGCTTTCCCCCCCCTTAATCCTCTTCTGCAGCTTTGCTGTGTTCCTTACTTTTTTTTTTTATTATTTCCGGGGGCTTAAGTCAAGTTTTCAGTCAGGCTTCAAAGAGCCTTATACTTTTTTGTGCCTGTAATTCCTGGACACCAACAAACGCCAGAATAAAATTGTTGGGACTCTGGAGGAGCCATTTGGAGGGTAATTAGACATTCCTGGCTGCAACCGATCCCAGTCATGTTCCCAAACAGTTGCAAGGAAAAAATATTAATCCCCAGATGATTTATATGTTCTACATCAAACTGGGATATTCACACCTAAAGATACGGCCGCTGGAGACGGAGCTCACCTCACACCTGATGAGGTCGGTAAGATCATTTTAATGAGCTTCCAGTCGCAGTCCACACGTGGGAGCACCTGCTCGGGGCTCAGGAAAGCGCCTGTTGCACGGCTGGGCCAGATGCTATTAAATCAGCCTGGCTTTACATCGCTGAAGAAGGTGCAGCAGGGTCTTCCGTGACCCAGCACTGCAGCAAATGCTGATTGCCAAATCCCTGAGGTCCAGTGGCTCGTGCAGGAGTGGGCACGGTCGGCAGCCCCGTCCCCAGCAGCTGGCTGAGGTTAGACAGCGACCATGGCACCAGGCAGCACGACAGAGCACGGCGCTCGTGTCGATAAACACACCTAGCTATTCCTCAGGTACTGCTTGTTTTTAATTGTTGATGAAGATGGCCCGTACGATGCCAGTCGCTACCCAGGAGCCGGCTCTGCAGCGTGGCTGGCAGCCAGCTCTCTCAAGGACAGAGCTGCCTCCTCCCTTCCTGCTCAGGAGCAGGGACAGACTCTTGTTCTCCCTCCAGTAACTTAGGAGCCCAGGGAAATTTCTCGTGCAGTGAAGTTGCTGGTGGTGAGCAATCTGCACTGAAGCTGGCTGTACACACACTGCTCAGAGAGCTAAAACAACACAACGGTCAGCTGTCATTTAAACCCCTTCTAAAGAAAAGAATCCATGAGCAATCTGCACTGAAGCTGGCTGTATACTCACTGCTCAGAGAGCTAAAACAACACAACGGTCAGCTGTCATTTAAACCCCTTCTAAAGAAAAGAATCCATGAGAAAATAATTTTCAATACAATATCACTAACAGATCTTCCGACTCGTGTTAGGTCCCTTTGATAGGGTTTGGAGCAACCCTCAAATCGTTCCCAAAAGGCAATCCCTATGCGGGGGCTCATGGAGAAGCACAAACCCAGGCTGCAGCAGCAGCGGAATGAAGGAGTTGCTGCTTTTTGTGCTGCTGGATGATCTGGGACTGAGCGGAACCAAACCTGTAACACACAACCTGTGCCTGAGACGGAGCACGGCCGCTCAAGAGCATCTTGGACAAGGTCTGTTCGCACAGTCAGGAAGCGTAACGTCACGTGGAGCCCCATGACAAACAGAAGGAAAGGGACCAGCAGGTCCGAGAGCACCACTTTGCTCAGCATAGTTACGTGCTCGTATCACAGAAAGAGCCCGTGGTGCAGGTCTGGAGAACAAGGTCGAGACACTAGCGACTGTTCGATTCAGTGTTCCTGGGAGAAACCATAACCCCCGCTGCTGCTGGAGCACGTCCCCTTGTCCTTCGGCCCAAACCAGGGCCGGCTGCCCTCAGCCGAAAGCAAATGCAGGGGCAGAGGTGCTCCCATCAAACCAGGCCAACGACCGAGAGGCTTCCCTGAGCAGGAGCGGGACCCTGAGCCCACAGAGCGCTGCTCGCTGGAGCTCTCTGCCCACCCTGCCTCCCGAAGCCACCTCCATTTCATTTGCAAGCGGATTTCATGATGGAGCAGAAATGCCAATCAATTGCACAGCCATCAGCAGGAGAGCAGCCCCAATCTGCATTAGCCAGCTGGGCAGCGTTCCAGAGCATCATCCACAACACATGAATTATTACCCAAACATTACTGCTGTCAGCACATTCCTCTCTATACAACTTCCTATTATTATTTTTTTGGCGGACAACCCTGAAATTTTAAACAGCTCAATCTTGCTAAAGTAATGCGACTGCCTGCTGCCTCCAGGATGAACTTTTCCTGAAAATCAACAACAATCCTTCTCCTGAGAATAGCAACAAAACCCCCCAAACAATCCTTGCATTTTCATTTTGTTTGTTTTGGTTTTGGTGTTTTTAGCAGCTCTGACTTACATTCTAATTCGCAGTAACAGCCTTTTATTTGTCTTGCAGCGGAGAAAGAGACTTAAGGGATCCTTAAGCTTCAGTGACAGAGTACGAAGCAGCTTAAAAACCAGGCTGCAGACGGCGGGGTCAGCGCCTGCCACTCGCATCGCAGCTCCTTACGCAGAAAGCGCCTTGAGTACCATTTGCTTTGAAACCGTTTGTGGTGCCGTGATTCATTCTGAGAACGCGGCAGTCCAGGAAGCACTAGAAATAGTCTTAAAGCCCCTGAAAACAGGGTTGGTAGATTAGTTGGTCAGGCATTACTACTCCTTTCCACAACAGCTGCAAGAACTAACGGCTGGGGTGAGACCCAGCAGCGCCACGCTGCCGTACCGCGGAGCCGCCCGGCCACCCCTGCTGGGGCAGTGCTGGGACAGAGGGGACACCTGCAGCGTCCCAGCCCTGAGCTCGACAGCGACGTTTGGCACTTCGGTCGCTCTAACAGATAGACACAAAGCAGAGCTGGAAGGTTCTCGGTCCCAGATCCCCTGGCATTCCCGACCCCCTCTGAAGGATCGTTCCTTACTCCCCGTGTCTTGTTTATTTGAAAGGAAGAACTGTGGAAGACCCCTGGAAGCTCTATTTCACGGAGATGAAGGTAGAGATCTTGCCATTATTACATGAATCCAAGCCATCACGTAGTTTCAATAAACGAATTACCCTGATAACTCTCCTGGTTACGAAACCCAGACATATGTGTTTGGTCCATGTCCTCTGCAGCACACGTGCTGCTACATAATTAATAGATTGTACATTTTTTTTTAATCAATCGTGGTTGAATTTACAATGCAAACTTCTAGCATAACAAAAAATGCGAACGATTATCCAAAAATATTTATTCAAGATTAAAAAACATGTAACATATGAATATTTTAATAAATATTAAATATTTATGTCTCCTTTCCAGAGCTTCCATAACTGGGCTTTTAATTAATTTGTCATAAAAAATTTACAGACCCAGGTAGACTTTTAAATATAATTATTAAATTATATCTTTAAGCTTCAGGTATTGACTTCTTTCTCAGGCCAGCATGGAGCAGGATGAGCTCCAGCACTGCCGGGGAGGCTGCACCAGCACAAACAGACTCTGCTGCAGGCAGAACGAAAGCGTGTTCCCAGCCTCTCTCACAGCAGCCTGTGAATTGTAGGGATGCACTGGATTAATCTGCATTTGCATCGCCCTGCAGCACGGCAACGCCAGCAGACAGCAGCATGCCCTGCTCACCCGGAGGTGCGCACGCCTGGGAAGAGGTGGAAGGGCTGTGGTGGACACCGGGGAGGGCAGGGCTCGGAGCAGCAGCCCACGGAGGGACACATTCTGCCCACCTTTTCCATCTCTCCCATGCAGCGAGAAGGTTACACGGGGGGAAGGAGGCACTCAGCTGCACCCAGTGCTGGGGCCACCCAGGTGCCCAAGGCAGAAAGGACGAGAGACTGCTGAGGAGCAGCTCTCCGCGGCACAGCCGAGCCGGCCCTTCCCAGGACAGCCTGGAGCAGTCTATTCCCTGCATGGCCACGACACCTCGCACGGCAGAGCTGCCTCTCCGCTGTTACAGGCGCAGATTGCATTTGCTGGGACAGCGATGCCCCGGTCTGGGCAGATGACAAGAAGCCCAAACTGCCTACGTCTGCTTGATTGCACCGTGAGCTGGCACAGATGCCCCCTTCCCGCTGCCAAGCTCCAACACCACGCTGGCTGCCCGGGTTCAGGAGGACATGTCCACCCTGCCTGGCGTGGCACGCTGCTCCCCGTGCCCGCACCCACCCCGACCCGCTCCCCACACCACTCTGCCTGGAGGCACTTTCCTTTCCACAGCCCCCACGGCAGCTCCCGGCAGGAGCAGCTCTTTGCCAAGGGAAGGTGGGCAGAGCTCAGCTCCGTGCCCAGGGATCTGAGGAGGCACCGCCAAGTCTGAGCGCTGCTTGGCAGCGCCGTGGGTTCACACAGCCTTTCGCTGCTTGCCACAAACCTGCCCAGGTTTCTCCAGCAAGCTGCCGCGAGGAAAAGAGAAGTCACCTTTCCTCAAATCACAGCGAAGGAGCACACTCTGCTCTCTGTGCTTATCTGACCCGCCGGCAGCTGCCGAGTCGAAGGAGGAAGAGATGGAGTCAGGCACTGAAATGCTGAAGCCCACTATTTTCAGGAAATTGTGCTACTTGAAGCCCTTGTAGCTTTTGCAATCACCTCCCTGTGCCACCGAGCAAACTCAATTCAGCAGCAAAAGGTGGTCACAGCCGCGCGAGCAGACCCTGTGCTTTTTCGGGGGGATGCTGAGCAAGAGAGCAGCAGTTGCCCATCCTAGAAGAGGGAAGGACTGGGGTTTTTAGTGAGCTCTTAGGAGGAGACCTGCAGTCAGGCTTTCAGCATCTGCTCTTAACTTCAGCTGGTGTTCATGCGACGCTTTGGACAAAGACAGCATTCCTCACTTCCTTGCATTTTAAAATTCCTGTCATCTGTTACAGAAATGATGTCACGTAGCATCCGAGTGCCAGTGATGGACCTCCAGAAAATCCCAGGGACTCCAAATGAATAGTTTGGCCCCAGTAAGAGGCTTTAGGTCAACCCACAGGGCCAGCTACCACATAACTGAGATCTTTTTGCCAGATGAGCGCCGAGATAAATCCCTAACCATACTGCCCAGCACACAGCTTGGCCACCTGGCAACGCCACTGTCCTCAGAGGTGAAACAGGGATGCACAGAGCCCAGATTCAGCTATGTGACCTCCCAGGAGCTCTGCTGGTTTCCTCCCAGGGGGCTGCAGCTAAACATTACAGCAGTCTTCCGTGAACTGCAGAAAACAGGACTTCGGATTTGTGGCTAATTGCAGAGCCTCTGGGAAGTTTTTGCACAATCAATCCAAGCCCGTGTCAGTCTCCACTAATTTGCCTTCCTCTCTTACACCGGTACTCCTTGCTCTGGGGGGGTGAGGATATTCAATTCCGTACATACAGACAACACACATATGGACCAGGAGGCAGCACGGCGGGGTGGTGACACCGTGCACGGCGTGGGCCAGGCTCTGCGGCCGGTGGGTTGCTCTCACCTCGGCAGCTCTGCTCCATGCTCGCAGCGAGGGCACACGGCCAGGCTGCGAGGAAAGAGCAGAGAGAACTACTGAAGCAAGTCAAAGCTGAAGCCCTGAGTTACATGGAAGGGCTGGGAATGGTTGAAGGAATCACTGCTCATAGTGCTGCTCTTTTCCCCCTGCTCCTGCTTGCCCAGCAGCAGAGAGCCCTCAGTTAATAGTTCCTGGCTTAATTCTCTTCCCAGAATAAAAGGAAGTTCACTGTACACAGCAGCTATGGGAAGGTTCAGGGAGGAAAATGTTCCTGCCAGGGTGTCCTGTGTACACCCTGCACCTCTCCTTACGCACACCCCGTTGCTGCTCCGCAGAGGATCCGCACCCAGGGGGTGCTGGCTGAGGTTCCCAGCATGTTTCATGAGGGCTGTCAGAGCAAGTCCTTCCTCCCCAGAGCACTGACATCGTCTGTACTGCCGGGGTGCTGCGGGCCAGCCCGCAGGGATCAAGCCCGTCCGTGCCCTCCCTCAGCCCCGCCGACGGCCGTGGTCCCCTGGCTCCCTCGGCTGCTGTCAGCACGCTCCGTACAGGCAGTCAAAGCGGTTTGAATGTGTCTTCTTGCATGTGGCCAACACTGATTTTATGATATACTTAACACCCCATCCAATTGCCATTAGTTTTACTGTCAGGCACACAATGTACGTGATCCATCTTTCTTCTCAGGAGCACCACGTGCCCCCTCTCAAATGACATTACTCTGCAGCAGTCTTTATTTGTTACCGTGGGGTTTTTAAGCACTGGCATTAAAGCTCTTATCTTTTTGGTTGGTTTATTATTAATGGCACGTTTTATTTAATCAGGATCAGCCCACAGTTCCTGTTCAGGCTCTGCAGAGAATGGCTCTGATTTCCTCTTTGGCAAGCAAGGCTCTGCAGCACAGAGCTGCTGCCCCGCACGAGCAGAGCCTCCTCACCGTCTGCCTGGAGGGAGCGACGCAGGGAACAGCCAAACCCTCCAAAATCCCACGGATAGGCGAGAACCACCTCATCACCTTTGTCACTGTCACCCTCTTTGAGCACCGCTGCAATGGAGCGGCACATCAGCACCTTTGCTTTTCCCTGCGGGGGCTTCGGGCTGCAGGAGCCCTGCAGACCACTTGCTCTCGGGCTGTGCGGAGGGGAGGTACCGAACTGCTCCCGAGCAGGGAGGGCTCTGGCCTTCCCTCCTCCGGCACGCTGGGGTCAGGAAAGCCCACGTCCCAGTTCCAGGATGACCCTGCACCACTCCGTGCCACCACTCCCAGAGAGAAAGAGGCACCAGGAATGCGGGGTCTAGTGACCCGGCGCACGAAGCTTTTCCTACCCCAGCCTGAACGAAGCCGTTTGCAGCAGGAGGCACGCTGGCTCTGTTTACAAGCAAAAGCATTCGAAGCTGTACAAATGTCCATCAAAGCTCAGCCTCAGACTCCACTGAACACCGGGGCTGTCAGCCAGAACACCACCACATCAAAAGCCTCCATGAATTATTTCAGAAGCATTCTCAGAATAGTTTCCTTGCAAAAGCATTCGGGCTCTCCGAAAACAGTCTCAGCAGGCAGGAAATCTTACCCTCGCCATCGGTGTCTCAGTCCTACCTGCACTTAGTGAAAGTCAAACAAGAGAATTAAAACAATTTACAGCATAGGAGGAAGCGTTTATTATCCTCATTTATTCCGTTGTCCCACCTGAGCTTGTCTCCGCCGAAGAGCTGCTCTACCATCGCCTGCATCAACCGCCTGAGCAGCGACTGACCAGCACGCTATCGGCACCCGCTTGTGGCATTTGTACCTGCACACACGCTACGGACCGTCTCGCAGCTGCGCAGACGCATTTCTGCTCCACAGACAAACCGGCCTCTTCGCAATCGTTCTACGGGGAGGATGGCAGAGCAAGCTTTGTATGGACAAAGTACTCAGATAGAATATTAAACTAAATAATAGCAATTAATTAGGCTTGTGTAAAGCTATTAACCTTCAAATCCCTACAGAAATAATAAGTAATGCTCAAATCCTCTGGGATGCACATGATATTACCCCATTCCGTATAAGAGGAAGCGGAGATCCAGAGCAGTGAAGCGATTTTTGCCCAGGGCGATGCTGTGGCGGGTGCAGGGAGGCTGTGATCGTTTCCTGTCCCACAGACCAGGCTCTGCTTTTAGACCCCACTTGGGTGGGTGGATACAAGTGATCCCTACAAACACCCCCTGTTTAACTGTTCATTACAACCTGACACTCTTTGTTTGAGACAAGCACTCGCATCACGTGAAAGGGAGATGTTCTGGAATGGGTGATCCCTGTCCCACTTTTCTTCCCCACCCCGCTGCAGTCCTGTGCAGCTCATCCCCATGGTCTTTCTCCCACCTACTCCTCAGTGTTCGCACTGCGCCCAGATGGAAAAAGAGAGATCTTAATCTTCTTCTAAGCGCTCTTCCCCAATGCCTTCCTCAACTTCTACAGGAACAGAAAACAAAAAACAGCTGAGCATCAGCTTAAACCCAGGAGTCTCTCCGGAGCGTTACATCCACAGCACCAATAAATCTTGCAGGTTTTCTTGTGTAGTATCTCCACAGCTCAGCTTTCCCTGGGGCACACAGCTAACCTGCTCCAGGTTTTCATCATCTTGTGGTCTAATTACTGCAACAACCACGTCACTCTCATCTTTGTTCGGATCACCAGTAGGTTTTGCCTGCATCACCCCTTTCCGTGTGTCCCTCCACCAGCTCATCCCTAATTGCACCCAACACAGGCTGCCTCTGTTCGCAGAGCCCTTCACAGCTTGTCCTCCCGTTCCCACCTTTTGATCGGCTTGGCCCGGGCGCCGGGCGCCGGGCTCCGTCGCACATCCATTACGGTAAAAGCTGCCTGACATACCCACAAAGCCACTTCAGTGCTCTGCTCCGAATCTCGTCTCAAGCCTCGTTTGCTGCAATGTGCGAAAAAGGCTTGAAAACAGTTAGACTGTGAGCTGAAACCATTAATTTTCATGTTGGCTCCTACTGCCATTATTTTCTAGACTAGTTCTGTACTTACCCTCTCGCAGATTATAACCACACTTACAATTCAATTACGCCACTGCCCACTTGGATTTCGTTTGGATGTTGTGCAGCACTTACTAACACGACGGTACTCCAGCCCGCGACTGCGTTCCCCACACGCTATTACATTAAATGGGAAATTAATAACCACACTCCCAAAAGCTTACGGTTTCCTGGGGTGGGATTGTCCCTGCAATAACACTGATGAGTCCTGGGGTGGGCCCTCGTGCTGCTGTTTACATGGAAATCACAGCTCCCAGCTGCCTCCCTCCCATTACAGGGCAGGAGGAGCTCTTTGCTGGGGCACTTCATTTGCCTTTTGTGGTGGCTCAATTCCCACCAGAAACAATGGTTCTTTCGTCAAAAAGACTGTGCAAACCTACCACAAACCCCTATAATTAGTTGGCATGATGGCTTCCAGGAGAAAGGAGAGACACAGACTGCAGCTCAGGGCATCTTAACAAGGGGAAGCCTCAGCTCTGAAAATCCCGGCTCTTCAGGGGTGCGAGATACCCTGCTTTACTGTAATGAAAGTCCTCTTGTCCAACGTCCTCCAACAATCTGCCTTTAATGGGGTTACTATTGCAGAGGTAAAGCATTTTATATGGAACCAGGTTTACATTATCCTGCTATTCGGAGATGTAGCTTGCAATGCTGCTCAAATCCTTTAATCCATAAATAGGATTCCAGCCAGAGCTGGGCTGCCTTCCAAAACTGTAATCTCCAGTATATGAATTATTACAAAAAGATTAGGGTGTTTCAAGTAATAACATTTCAAATAAATCAGCTTTCATGGAGGAACAACAAACTAATATCGGAAATAACAATATAAAGACATTTATATAGCCACTTGCTGGAATAACTTCACTAACCGGGGGGATCCTTTCCTCATTTGCACCGTTTTCTTTGAGAAGCACACCTCTGCCGTTGTCCCTTCACTACTGGGCTCTGCTGCAGAGCCAGCAAGGTGCTCCAGCCTCACCCACCAACCCCTCCAAATTGCCCGCGTTCTGTTGTTCGAAGGCAGAGGTGTGTTGGGGTTACTGCAGATGATGCTGAGCACTCCGAGCCTTCGGCTTTAGATAATGCTGCGATGAGGATGGTCAGATAATCCTAAGGCCAGAAACATCCCCCCAACTCCATTTTAATAATGGTGAGCCGTGAGTTTCATTATTATTCCTAGTGCATTTGCAAAAGCCCTCCCTTCCACATAGACAACCGGTCCACGCATGCCGGCAGAGCTACAGCACTACCCCTTCTCGAATGCTTCCTGCTTCTTTTGGCAATACTGTTAGATGACAAATTTACTGTGCTTTTTCTTCCCATATTGGCACAGCAAGGAACCGCATCTACAGAGTTCAAAACAGCGAGAGGGAGAGGAATGAAGAGGCGCAGGTCTGGGCAGGTGCGACGGCAGAGAAGGAGAGGTGGTAACAAGCAGAGCTAAAAGCAGGCTGTCCCTTGAGCCCCAGGGGGACAGGGCAGGGGCGCGGGCTCACTGCGGACAGCAAGGCGCAAGGGTCCCCTGCTCTGAAGGCAGAGGCTCGGGCTGGGAAAGCGGGGGGACGCGTGCTCAGTACCTCCGCCAGCCGAGAGGCTCCAGGTTGCTTAGTGACAGATCTGAAGTCCGAGGTGCCCACGGATTTATGGCGTTCTCCCCTCCTTCCAAGTGCTATGAATAAATGACACATCTCAGTTCCTTATTTATCCATTTGTGAAGCTTAATGGGCAGTTGTAGAGCAGAGTATTGAGCCTTTTATGGGGTAGGGCAGGCTAGTTTCCTGATTTACACCTGCATCAATAGACAGTGGAATACAGACTGCAGATCTTACTTCGCTTTTTAAAGAAAACAAAAGAAATCTGAAGAACACGGCGAAACTGTGCACGCTAAAAAATAAACTATAGTGGTGTCAACTAGGAGCCTCCGGTTTGAATTCAGACCTGATAATTCTATCAGAAAGTTGAGATGTGGTCCCAGGCTCGTGCCTCGTCTTGTTCCCCGCACAGAGCCCGCTGCGGCATCTGGCTCGGGGCTGCAGTGCCCGAGGATGTCAGACATCGGGCAGAGCCGCCCCGGCAGAGACCCGTACTGACGGCACAGACCCATCCAAGCACATGCTCCCCCGCCTCCGGGAGCCCACGGGCCCCACGTTAAGGGGAGGGTTGAACCACAAACACAATGTTGTCAAGATCTGGGACAAGAGCTACAGGCAGTCCTTGCACACTATACGGACCGTGTCAGCGCTGCACGGCACGACGGCCAGTGGCCTGTGCAGGGTCTGTGCTCTGGCCCCTCCTGGGACAAGCAAACACCTGGATTAGCGGCCACAGAACGTTCTCTTGGCATCCCATTTTCATCAATTGCTCTTATTCTCCTAAACCAATCCCCCGAGACCTTCAAAATCCAATCACACCTAAAGCTCCGGAAATTAGATCCTTAATAAAAGATGCCTGGTGTACTATCAGAAACAGCTCGCTTAGGCACTTCATCACAAAAAAAAGTTTGATAGTCCCCATAATTTTTGGCGAGCTCCTTCAGATATTCAGCTGTGATTTACACAGGACATTTTGCTCTCGTATCGTAAATTACAGCAGGACTCAAAGGAGAGTGAGTAGCAAGTGAATTGGTGCATCTGATTTTCAAAGGTTCTACGACAAGGAAATTAGAACCAGAATTAATTTTTTTAAAATGCTGATTTTCAAAGCTGCACCACTATTACCTTCCCCCGCAAGTGGCGGCACCATCATCAAAACGGTTATTTTCGCAGGTTTCTCGGAGATTCCAGATTGAAATTCTTTCGGCACAAGCCTAAAAGAACTAACAGAAAACCACGACGCCTTTTCTCCTTTTTACTTCCTAGTGGACAGTAACACAAACAATCCATAATCATGTGAAATTCAGCTGCTTTTGCCAGCCTGTGGTTTTTATGTGGCGCATTAAGGCGAAGGGCAGCGCCTTGGTTAGAGGCTGTCGGCACGTCCACCACACTACCAGCATTATGTTTCTCCTAGAATTCGTCTTTCAACCATTTCAAATCGAGCCCAAACTTTGACATGCAGACTGTCAGTTCAGGGAAGAATTATTATTATTCCCAGAAAATTAAATAAATCAGGTCAAACTTTATGACCAGCTTTCCCACCCATCGTGCATAAACCTCCCAGTTCCTTCCCGCCCCCTGCTCGGCCGCTTCAGAACCCTTTGAGGAAGGCTCAGGGCAGCTCGTCTGCAGGGCAGGGGCTGTCCAGGTCCCCACACAGGACGGGCTTTATCCAGAGCCTGTACAGTCACTTTTCTTGAACGCAAACCGCAGCCGGAGCGTTTCACAGACAAGGGGGTACTTCAAGCTCAGGAACTCACTAGAACCCCACGAACTCCCCCGCAGCGCAGCGCTCAGGAAGCAGCAGAGCTTGCGGCGGCAGCTACAGCAGACCCGCTCCAGCGGTCAGCCATCACCATGGCTAACCGGCCACCCAGCCACCTCCGTCCGGTTCCGCCAGCAACAGCCAGCGCAGTCACCTCATGGAAGTCACCCGCAGCCTTCCAGCTTAAACAAAAGGCCAAATGTTTGATTTAATCCACTCGAGGCTACCCACAGCAATGACTTCCTGCACGGTCGTACCTCACAACAACCTCCCGTGCCCACGCAGTGAATCACAGAAGAGTTTTCTCTCCCGTACCCTTATTTCTCACACCTTTTTTGGCTGAAGGAGATACACCGCTACAACCTGCTCCTGCATGAAACCCAAGTAAATCTCAATTCCTTCTCTCAGAAACATCGGCTCACCAAGAAATGGAGCCAGCCCCGCTAAACAGAGCTGCAGGAGCTCACCAAGCCCCCCCACCGACGTGGGGCGCCTGCTGGACCTCCCCAAGGGCTCCCCAACTCCTCCCAGCTGGGCTCAGCCCTGCTCAGGACCCACAGCTGGGGACCTCTCCTCAGCGCTCGCTTGTTAACCCTTTCCTCGCAAATCTTAGGGTGCTGCCTCCTCTGCAGGGTGCTCAGGCCGGTAACACCATGGCAACGGTATTTATTCTTTCCTGGACTCCGCGCGGTGCAGCTCAGAGCCCCCGTCCTGCCCAGAGCATCCTGCTGGTGCCCAGCCCCTGCTCCCCACTCTGGACAGAAAACGGCCAGAGCTGTCCTTGAATGTGAACAGCATTGTTCTACTGGACTCACCAGCATTTTTAATGCCTGTCGTTACGTACTGATGAACTAGAGTAACGAGAAGCCACCTCGCCCAGTTGCCCCGTACTGGCGCAGCCTGCTTCCCCCTGACTCACACTGCTCAAGGAGTCAGTGAGGCTTTTACGCATATATTACAATCAGATGTGGCGTTCAGCAAGAATAACAACAACATCTGACAAAGTTTGTTGTATTAAATGAAGGTTGAGAATTCTTTTAACCTACAGCACAGGCAGGAGTTAGCTGCACAGAAACAACAGAAAACAGCTCCGATCACTGGAAATAATTTTCTATTCATTTAGCTGTCAGGTGCACTTTTGAACAGAAGATCTAGCGCAATTCTGCTTCAATAAATAGATGCTTTAAAAATACTTTGTAACAGTCTCCTTGCATTAAACTTAAAAACTCAATCAATAATCCTGAAAAACTCAACCCAACAGCAGGCTGTTTTCCTGTTATTGAATCCTTCTGTCCCACAACCCTGACAACCGGATTCGCTGCAAAGCAAGCGCGATGCCGTAATTCTCTGCTATGAACGCTGCATTGCCGGGATCCATTAGCTGTCCTTCTAGACAAGCTGTAATCAGGCACGATGGAGCCATGTGGATTTTGGAGTTTAGGCTCATATCCAAAAATACCAGCGTGAAATTTTACCCCAGCTCCAGAATTTTGGTGTTAAATGACAACAGGACTCACATAAAACCTGTTTCGCTGAACGTGAGCCCTGCCTGCCCCAAGCCCTCTGCAGACCATGTCATCCTCCTTGCTGGGATGTCACCTCAGAAGCCTCAGCAGATGGTGCGTCCTGGGGAGGAGAGCTGGAGGTGAAAGACAAGTCTGAGGGTGAACCTGCATAATTATTAAGGGACAGGCTACAACCTAAAAATCACCCGTGGAATTGCTGCCAGATAATTACTAAATCCCTGCCAGGGATCAATGCCCCATCTGGTTCTCAGCCCAAGATGGGCAAGAGAAAAGTTCTTTTTCCTTACTAAACTTTCAGACACACTTCCAGGAAAATGAGGGGGTTTTTCTCCAAACATTTTCTTTCCAAACTTCAGTTCGAGCTGAATGCCATAAGCTGGGAAGGTTTGGAGGAGCAGCCCGTGTCTGCAGCCCTCACTCCATCAGCGCCCGGGCTCCCGCAGTCAGCTGCTGCGCGTTGGCTCATCCCACCACAAGTAAAACCGGGAACGTGCCCACCACTCCAAACCAGCTCCGTGCTTATTTAGAAACCTCTTCCAGCTTTTCGCTGCTGGGATTAGGATCTCAATTGCTTTTGAATCTTTTCTCCTCCCCTCCCTGTCCCGCTGTCTCGGATCTAATCTCTCGCTAGATGGTGGTGCCGCAGTGAGCACTAACCGTGGGCCCGTAGATTTATGTAGCCGTACCCGCAGGGACATCAAGGTGAGACCAGCTGTTCCGTGAATTTTTCACGGCAAACTTTAGCTTTGCTCGACCTGGCAGGGCTTTTTTCTTCTCCCAACAGCTAGGGATGCAGCTCAGAGTCTAGAGAGAGATAAATGCACTTCATGATGATTTGGTTTTCCATTTTTTTGAAGGGGACAATATTCCAAGGACGCAGCATTCAAAACCCTGTCCTGCTTGCCACCAAGGTTTCTGACTGATGTGTCGTATATTATCCAGTGCTGCAAAACCCCTAAATGAAGTGGATGCGTTAAAGTTATGATTAGAGAAATTCTTGTGACCCTATGTTGGTATTGAAAACATCTACCCTTGTAAACTATCTTTTTATCTTCTTCCCCTTTTGTTGTGCAGATCCATCAATAAGACACATCATAACTCTGCCATCCCCCCTTGGGCAGAGTCTTCCCATCCTCAGTTAACACCAGTGCCAGGCGAAGTGCCAGGAGATATGATGTACGGCTCTGCTCTCGATCCCATCCCCAGGAGCTATTTGACACGCTCTGGCTCGGGTCTGGGGGCTGAAAGCACCAGCCTAAACTTCCTGTTTTAATATTACACGATAACCTTGTGGAAGGATATGGCGCAGGTAAGAACTGCCGTGGCTGAACTCATCATCCAGTCCCCATAATGAGCTCGAAAGGTCCAAACAGATGATAAAGCATATGAACTATGTCGTGGAACACTAAACGCAGCTCGAGGAACTCTCTAGCTTAAATCACTTCTGGCTGGAGTGGTGGAAAAAAAAATCACCCACTAACTTTGATGTCAAGTTTGCAAAAACCTGTGTTTGTGTTTATCCTTCCACTGCCTCAAAGACACGCTGTTCACGCATGATTTTCTGGTGTATGTTTTGCGTACAGACGGGGCTGGGTGTGTTTGTAGTGGAAGATAAATGTATGAACAGCGCGAGCGCGGTCCAGACCTGCCCGGAGCAGAGGTGCATTGCAGGGGAGGGAGCACACCCAGCAGACCCCAGTTCATGCAGCTTTTCAGGAGTTGAATGGAGACGATGTGTCACCTCCTGCACTCTCCCCTGGGTCAGCTACCTTTCCCCAAGCCACAGCAATCTGGTGCATCCGGCAGCTTTGCGGCTTGCACTGGCCCAGCATGGGGGTAAAGGCCAGTGGTCCCTTTTATTTTAACAGACGAGTCTGAGCTTTTCCAGTGCACTTGCAACCGTAAACCTGGCTGCAGCAACCTGCCGTCATCCTCCAACCTGCTAATGAAAGCTGCCGGTTTCCTTCAGACGGTATCTTACGAACATCTGAAGTTCTTTCTGCCACTTTCATGCATTTTTTCAGTAACTTTTTTCATTACTTAGTCTTTTTTAATAGAGTTCATTTTCTTTGATCCTCACAATTTTTTTCTCCCAGTTCCTCTGATAATTTTTTAAACGAAATCTCGGTAACTTTGAAACGCCTTTCCCCACGTCCAGGCGGCACAGCATGGCTTAGTGAGATTCCTCCCGAACCTTTACGAATTGTAAATGTGACCCTGCTAAGAAAATGCAGGAAGTGTCATCTCTTATAACATATAAGACAGTAAAAGACTGTAATTTATAAGGCTAAGTACAAAGGGCTGTTTTTCTTTGAGCTAATTAACTGGAAGAAGAGCATAACTAATTAACTGGAGAGACATCGAAGGAATTACGAGGTTATAGCAAAGTCCTGTGACTTTGGATGCTCCTTCTCATCTTGCGGATGGGATCGAGCTCTGCCGGGGGCTGGTGCGTGGCCCTTCCCTCTCCTCGGCCCTTCCCTGCAAACTGCCGGCCCGTTAGTTCAGTTCCCGAAACCCGCAGACCGGGGTGCTGCCCTCCCGCACTGGAGGGGATCAGGTTTGAAACCCACTGCACTTTACTGAGCTGGACAAGGGCCATCGCAGGGGAGACTCGTTCTTCCTGAGACGAAGTTGTAGCTAATTCCTATCCACATGTCCCAAAAATTCCAGCGACCTCTTGGTACCTCCAAAATTCAAGCTGCTGTTATTGTAACAGTTCAGCTCAGCACATGGGCTGGGCACCAGGCTGCAGACACCGGGGCATCATCTCTAGAGACAGCACTAACTTGTGGAGCTGCTGTCAGGGAAACTGAGGAAAAAGGGCAGCAGCAAAATTCCTGCAGGAAAAACCTCTTGTCCCAAAGGAAGAACCATTCGGTGTTGCTGACGGCGTGTGTTTGCTGGACATTACTGTGGTGTGCACTGTGGTGCCAGGGCAGTCGTAGCCTCAGCACTCGCCTTTCTGAGTGTCGAGCCACCAAGTAACGTGTTCCCAGGGCACTGGCAGTCCTCCAGCCACTGCCTTCCCTAGCAAAAAGTCCAAACCTCATCAAACCCTCTGAACTTCGGGGCTTCTGTTTGTCTCCAGCGCCGGCTTGGCCAGGCAGCCCGTTCGTTAAATCCTGTCTCCCTCGGAATCGCTGTCGGTGCGACGTGCCATGGCACTGCGGCACAGCCCAGAGGATTGCACTGGCCAATCTCGAGCTGAGCTCGACTCTCATCCTGATTTCTCAGGTACGGTATAAACAAATGTCTCCTTCAACACTGCCGTGCTGCCCAGCACACACGCTGCACGGCAGGTGCCAGGGAGGTAAGAGGAAACACCATGCAGCACAAACAGATCTCATCATTTTATGCTAGCTGTGGCAATTATTTTTTCCATAACATGGGATGGCTGGAAATTTCTGGTTTCCCCATTTCCTGGTGAGAAGGAAAAACAACCCAGGATCTCCCTGGAGAGGAGGAGGGGCAGGTTTTCTCCTCTGCTGAGCGTATCTCGGTTTGCCGAGAGTGATGCCACTCCTGGCCTCTCCCATCAGCCGGGGTCCTCTCTCACCGCTAATGAGAGGCCGGGCAGGGCTGGCGGCTGTGCTCTGATCTCATCAGCTGCCCTCCTTCGGCAGGAGCGACCTCAGCTTCATCTACTCTGACATTTTCCTTCCCATTAGTATCCAGGCCCAGAAACAATTTGTCCAGGTGCTTTGCTTTTTCCGTTCTATTCCCACAGCAGAGCAAAGCGAATCACAAAAATCACCGAAATTAGAGCAGGGAAAAGACCTTTTAGGCCGTTCCAGTCTTCCCTCGGGGGTAAACGCTGCCAGGATTCCCACAGTATGTTTTCTAGTGCTTTAATCAGTTCAATTTTCATCCTGTGGGTCACAGAGGATTAGACAAGAGGAAGGTCTAGAGAATCAGCTCACCCGTTGTTTTTACCAGCAAAATTCTGTTCTGGGCTAAACCAGCGGTAGGCAACTTAAAGTATTTTGCTGAATGCTCGATAATCAGAGTTCATATGCCAGGGAGAGAGCAAAGAGGTGTCTTGAATCTGAAACACTTGGTTTAGTCTGATACAAGGGGCACCACTAACAAGGACTGATCCTTACCCATGTTTCCTGCAAGGAACTGTCACCGCATGGTCCCCCTGCTACGCTGGCAGCTGTCCCTGTCCCAGAAAAGTCATTAAAATCACTACGAGATGGACTGTGGGGAACTTTGCAAAAGATAACGACGGGATTTAGAAGCTAATTCCCCCTGTCTGTCAAAACCATGTAATATCTGTCACTTGTCAGCAAGGGACCATCCCCTGGCTGTGCTCTGTGTTGACGTTCTTACCAGTCTTGGGTTAACAATCCCACTGACATCAGCGGGAGCAGATTTGGGTCCAGGCTGAACCACATCCCCAGCAGCTCCTGTAGTTCCTGGGGTTTTCAGAGCAACCCTTGATGAGCAGCCCTGGAGTCATACGAGTTGTATCACAGCAGGTTATCAAAACACTCTTTCCAAAGCCCAGCCTAAACTGCGTGGTCAAGAAAATCTATTATTGGAAATGCCTAAATGAGAAGAAGAAAAGCAATATGGACCCACCAGTGGAAAGGGGAACCAAGGGCTGGATGCAAAGTTCACCGAGGATCAGGCAACTTCACCTCCTGATTTGAGCGCGCGTTCGTTTGACTCCTAAACTTCAGGCCTGTATGTACGCTGGTAGTGGGAACGGGGTAGCTGCATTAGTCAGAGAAGACCAGTTTCCCACTCAGAAATGCCGGGAGAAGGGGAGGAGGCAGCGGGGAGAAGCGGTGCGTTGGGCCTGCTCAGTCGCGGTGCGAAGGCAGCAGCAACGCGACCGCAGCCGCAAGGCAGGAACAAGGCTGAGCCTGGATTTGACAAGTATCCCCACACACTAACAAGGGTTTATGAGTCCAGATGATAAACAATAATGAGAACAGCTGCATCCCAAATGAATCCTTCTTCTGAGAGAGAATACAGGAGATTTCAGCTTATTCAAGTGCCATTAGCTTGGGGCAGGGTTAGATTGTTCTGCATTTTGACCTGATTTTGTAATTATCACTCCTTCATAGGAAGACGTGTTGTTTAAATATCCTCTAATTTGCCTTCAGAGATCATAAACTCCTCTTTATTATCTGCTGCGATGTATTACAGAAGATAATGACTGACTTTTGCCTTCTTTACTTGGAAAAGAGCATTTAATTTTGTGAAATAATGGAGGCATTTGTTCATCTTTAATACTATTTTCTGTGCTCCATTCCCTTTTACCTAATAAAGCAGCCTCCTTCGGAGGTCCACTCCATGAGACTGCTGCTCAAGCAGAGGCTGTACACAGCGGAGAGCACTGATGTGTTAGATATTCATCAGACACACCATACAAAACTGCTGCCAGAGCACCGCGCCGAAAAGCCTCGTCTCAGGTTTAATCTGTTCCGTTTAATGCACGCGCAGCTATCGAGACTTTTTCCAAATTACGTGTAATTAAGGCATTTGCCAGTACAGAATGAGGGTGTCTTAGGCCAGCACTGAATCCATATTTAGCAGGACGGGTGACAGCCAGGAGCTCTCTCTCGAGCACCTCTGCTGACTGAAGGCAGAACCTTTCCCCAGACCAGTAAAAAGAGCTCAAGCACTTCAACCCAGGGATCACTGGGCTTCTGCACAGGCACAGCAGAACCCCTGTCTGCTGGCTCGTTATACGGAGTCACAGTCACTCCTGCTCAAGAGAACTTCCTTGCATCACTCTGAGCAGATCTGAGCTTTAGTATTATGCATGCACAGCACTTTTTCCTGGATATTTGCAAAGCTTTTAGAAACATGAAATAGTTAGTGCTTGTGCTATCTCAAATGTATCAATTATTTTTAATTTCTCCAAACTGCTACAGCAGCATACAGAGCAGAAATGAGAAAGGCTTTTTTTCCTCAAGAATTGGGTTTAAGCATCCCCAGACATACTCAGACTGGGGGGAGTACTCTAACAATAGCTTGTTCTCTACATATTTTCATCTGTTTTTAATGCAGTTTCTGTTTATATTTTCTATTATATGGCTAATTATTCATTCTCTCTCTGGCACGCCGAGATGCACTGTGTATTTCATTATTATTTGTACTGCGGCGTGATTGTTTAATCATGTTGCAGACACACAGCAAGAGCCAGAGCTGCAGCCTGAGCAAGCCCTGGGCAGCAGCAGCTTTGGACTTAGAGCTGCTCTAAAGTCACGTGAAAACTGTGACTTTTGGTAAAGGCAAGTTAATGGGAGGGAGCTCACCCCCGAGGGAAGAGGATTAAGGTCCCTGAAATTTAACGGGCTGATAACAGGCACACAGACCATTGCTGTGGAGCAGCCGAGGCACCTGCAGTCAGTTGTTCCTCCCAGTAATTTATTCTCTGGTAACGACACACAGCATGGTTGTCTGGAACGGGGCAGAATCCCTCACATGGCAGACAGGTCTCTACCTGTCTGCGACCTCCATCACGGGTAACGAAGGCTGACGAACACCACCGCTGAGGAGCACACGCGGGCAGAGGAAGAGGAAAACCCCTGCTCGTAACAGACCCGATTCCCAGCCCTTCCAGTGCAGCTGAGAGCAGAGACAACACGCGATGCTCCAACACAAGGATGGCATTTCCCGTAACTGCCCAGAAATACGGGACACTTCCCCTCACTTTACCGTAGGTAATTGATACGAGGCCAGGAGCTGCCGCCACATGACATTTTACAACCCATGACACCAAGACCTCGACTCAAAAATTACTTGCACTCGACTAATTATTCACGTTCTACCAGTTCAGATGTTAGGGCTATACGCCATTTATTCTGAAGGAAAATCATGTGCAGGCCCACAGCAGAAGCAGAAAGCTGGGGCTTAAGCAGCCGGAGCCGCACAGCCAGCAGCGCAGGAAGGTGAGAGAGAGCGAGAGAAGAGCCAACGAGCAACGACCTGACGTGGGGAAAACGACAGGGCAAGACCGTCCGCTAAGGCGCGTACCGGCGGTCTGCACCCCACAGCGGCACCTCTGCTCCTGGTGAGGGCGCATGGGGAAAGTTCTAGCACACAAAACAATTACTGATGGACAGGGAATAAAATATATTAATAATGAAGAGGCTTCTGGTGCCTGCAGAGTCCTGCTCAGGAGTGGTCTGAGCAAAGATCACCCACAGCAGAACACCCATGTGCTCAGAGAACCCCCAAACAAGCACCACCCGGGCAAAAGCTGGCTCAGCAGAACACAACTTTCCATACCGCATCGTCCAGAAAGGAACCAGGCTCCTACACGGATGGTTTTGCCACATTTCCCCCGGGCACTGGGAAGGTTGCCTCCCCCAGAGCCCTGCCAGATCCGTGTTTTAAACCATGCTACAGCCATACTGGAAATAATTCAGCGTACGGCTCAGCTGGCTGGTTCCTTGTTGTGTAAAAACACAGGACGGATGAGGCTGGCTTTTTTCTAAATGAAATTCAAAAAAAGAAACTATAATTATGCGAGGAGAACAGTCATTTGCTTGTTAAGTGAAATTTGAAGGAGAAACGTTAATCATGGTAGGAAGAAAATCAGGTTCTCTTGTTAAACTGAATTCCAAGAGAACTCTGTGCATATACTGGACAGCACATTAAGCATCAAAGACTCATCAGTGATTCATAGAAGACTTTTTTCTCAGCGACATGAATTATTTTCATGGGAAAAGATATGAAGATATCTTAGCTGAAGATGAGGAGTGAGTATTTTTTTATTTCTGTCCTTGGGAAACAGATGGTATATAAACAAACCTCTAGCTTAAAGGCCATCTGAAGAAACCTACAACTCTGTATTTATTTTTCATTACGTTAACTCAGAAAAACAGGTTCCAATCCCTCAAATTCAACTTGGAATTGCAAATAGGTTGATCTGTTTTCAACGAGGCTGAGGGAAAATGCAGGTTAGTTTAGAAGTGTTCTCACTAACTCCTTTGACCATTTGCCCCCAGGACCGAGAGCGTGTCCCCCTTGGGGGGTGGAATCTGCTGCCTGTGCCCAGACGCTGGTCAGGCCACGCTCGGGCGCCGCCCGTCGCTTCTTGGTCCGAAGCACCTATTCACATCAGTTCAGCTAAAATCAACACCGGTGGAATAATAACATTATTGTTACTAATAATCCTCTTTCTGAGGAAGGATCTTGAAATGTTAATTAGGCGTGACATTAATAAACGAAGCCTGACTTCACACCAGCATTAAAGTATTTACTTAACGTTCTATCACAAATAGGGACACTGAGGCAAGGAGAGCTAATCTACTTTCATTTAAACACCCCTAATTCGAGAATAATTCCTTTGCAGTCACTAATACGCTTTGGAAGAGCACACAGAAGGCACACATCAGATTGTGAAAGCGCTAACCTGATTTTGAAGGCAAGTGAACACAAGCAAAATGCATTTTCACGGATTTGGCACATAAGGAAGGACAGAGCAGCGTGCAGATGCCGGGATCTAAGCCTTGACTTTCCCCTTCACCCATCAGCTACTCCCAGGCGATGCTCTCTGCCTCCCAGGACCTTGTTTTCACCTCCCACCTTTGTCTCTCAGGTGCGGACGCTCTTGAGCTGCTCTGCTCTGTTTGCCCGTTCCACAGCAAAGCAGAGCTTGGATCTCGGAGGTGGGTCCTAACGATGGCTGGAATACAAAGAGCAACTCCAGGGTGCTAATGAAGGTTCGAGCATTTCTTCCTGGGGACATCCTCCTAGATGCCATCGTCCAGCAGGACAGGGCAGGCTGTACCCAAGCCCGGCTCTGCAGCAGCACATGGTGGGGAGGGCTCCTCCAGCCCAGCCGCAGCCAAGCTCTGCAAACTCATACCAAATATCCACATTTAATTCATTAACTGACATTTAGAGGACAGTATAGTAGAAACACGACAAGCGAACGTCAAAGACAAAGGTATTTAGTGTTATCATATATCAGAGGTGCCTCGTACCATTAACGGTGGGTACTGTGGTGGTGCTGCTATCAATCCATCACCAAACATCCCCCTCTCCCTTTCTCTGTCATTCATCACAGGAGGTTTCCAACTATATATCCATCACCTCGCATTCCCCAGGAGTGTCCATCATGCCACTATCTGAGGACTGAACCATATGGGAGGAGGCGCAGCATGAACTCCTGAGTGGGCAGATAAACCCTCTGGCATCTCTCCTTCCCTCCTCCTGATTTTAGGAAGTGCAGGGTAATCTTTAGAGGGTGATTTCTCTCTAACAGTCTTGCTCTTCCCTTCCCAGCCACCATCCCACCTCCCACCCATGAGTTATTAGATGACATAACATAACATTCACTTTGCCGAAATATATTATTCAAACTGAGTGGCTTAAAATTGAAATGCTTACATGGTCATGAACCCGGGCTGCAGTTAAAAATAAATCCCTTTATCTGTGCTGCATTCTGAGGCCTGCATTTTCCATGAAAAGTCCTTTAAAATACTCCGGACTCCGAGCCTGAACAAGATCAAATGTGACTTTTTAAAAATAGGATGCCTGGTCCTCTCCGCTTTCCTCCTTGGGTCGACAATGGGAGATAAATTTGCTCCGCGGGAACCTTTTGTGGGCCGTGCTGCTGAGGCAATTTGCAGTTTGCTGTGGAAAAGGCATCTTACGCTACATTTATCACCCCCTGCCGCTGGCTACAATTCAACCCACTTGGAGCCACTGAGCAGAGGTGCCGAGCAGAGCTCCTGCATTATTATTCTACATAATAATGGGTGTTCAGGGAAGCAGGAGACAAATATAAAGTATATTCCAGAGAGGCTCAGCTGGGGAATGGAGGTAAAAGGACCATGGGGTGGGCTGCAGAGAGGGAAGGCAGAAAGGAGGAAGGTTTGCAAAAAACCTCAATGAACTTGTTCATCAAACGCGGCCTTTCTCCACCAGCGTTGGAGAAACGCCTCTGTCTCACCTTGCGACGCGGGATGTCATCGTCTCACAGCGGGTGCCAGAGCCGCCCACGTGGACACGAGCATCCTCAGTCGCAGCACGGTGGTCCATTGGTGGAGGTACTCCCTGTGCTCTTGCCCCTTGGCCAATCCCAACCTCGTGCAGGGGAGGTGAGGCCACACAGCTCAGCCAGGTACCACGGTGAGGGGCTGAAAACAAGGACTTGAACCGGAGATAACAGAACGACTTGTGACATCGGAGGGCAAGGCACTGAGGAGTTAACTAAACAGCCTACAGGCATACTGTAGATCAGGAAGGAATCCAAAGTTCCTCTGTTTTAACCCTTGAAATTCAGCCTTCTTCTACCACATCTGTATCTATCTATTTCCTCTAGCGTAAAACTAAAACCCATCTAACGGATCCTACAAGACAGCAGAAAAAGCTGCATGATGTGTTGTAAGCAGATGATGAGCAGACAGCTCTGTACTTCCATATAGTTATTTTTTATGGCTCCAAATCAGAAGAGAGAACACTTTTCACTAAATAGAGCTTACAGGCAGATACGCCTTTATCTTGCCATCCAACACACTTGCAACCCAGAGCTTTGCTGAAAACCTTTGGTGAGTACTTTGGGGAGCAAATGTCTGGTGAGATGTTCTAAGCATGTCAATTGTAGGAATCCTTCTCATATGCCTAAAAAAACGACATTCCCCTCACATTTCAGACTTTCACATCTGTGAGGATTTTATTTTTTCAATACAAGAATGAAATGCAACCTCCTGTCTGAAGATGTGGGGTTCAATCCTTCGATTGCTCCATCTTTGGCCCTTGTCCATGTCCCCGTCTGACACTCATCATTACCATTCCTCTGCGCGGGTACCCCCTTCCTCCACTGTCGGCTTTCACAGTTCTGTCGATACTAATTTTTCTTTTCCAGAGTAAGTTGTTTAATCAGATCTTTGAAAGAAATCTTTCAGCTGGATATTTGTATGCAGCCCCTCGACAGAAATGCAGATTTAAGGAGACAGCCATATGCAAGCATGAAGGGAGCAGCTGTTGTACAATCAAGGGTAATTTAAAAGAGAGGGGGAAGGTGATAGAAGGACAAAATGAATCCAAACTCGAGAATTTTGTTGTGTTGCTACAAACACAAAAATGATGTTCTACTTTGCACCTTCAAGTCCCATGATGAAAACGCTACTTGTCTTCTGGGTCACTGCCACCAAATGCCACCTCTCTCTTTACAGCTGCTGTCATTTCAGAGCTGTGTTATTGTTTCTCACACTGAACAGAGAATTCTTCCTACACATCTTTCCTTTCATCTTCCAGCCTCTTTGGAAGATGGAGAATTCCCTGCTTTTGAGCCACGAAGACTCTTGACAAATACAGTGCAAAGGGATCACATCACCACGTCTAGTGGAGGAAGCCAATGGGATTCAACCACGCCGTAATCTATCATCCCGCCAATGCAACACCCATGTTTGTTTTCTCCTCCCTCTAAAATGAACAAGCACCAGCAGTCACATTCTATGAGAGATGACCTTCCGGAGGAGCCTGTGGGGATGCTGAAGAGCTCCTTGGTTCGCTGCAGGGACCAGCCTCCTGCCAACGGCAGCCCTCACCGCTGCTCTCCTGCAGGTGCGATGGCTGGAGTGGCTACACCACGAACATCCCTGCAGCCACGCACAGGCAAAGGCAGAATTCATTGAGAACTGCTGTGCCTTACTTGCCTTGGCCAGAGAAAAGCAGAGATAGGACTAGCTCCTGTGAAATCCAGACTGCATGAACCCAACAGGGCAGGGTGAGGTGAGGGGCAGAGCTTTGTGTTGGCTCCAGCTCCAAAGAGCCAAGGCAGCAGCTAGGACTTCATCCCTTCATCCCTCCACTCTACTTCTCGGGCTAGTCAGCCTTTTGTATCCAGAGAGATCACATTTTGTCTTCCTTCCATGAAAAGGGATTGGAAAAGGAAAATAAAAGTAATTCTTTTGTAATTCAATGCAATGCTAATCAATTGTGACAGGATCTAGAGAATATTTTCACGGTGCCAATTACTTAAAGGGCAAAGATGCCATGGTAGCACTAAAGTAATAGCGCAGACAGCTCTCTAGGACACCGCGGAACAATGTACTAAATGTTGTTCAACTTGTTCAATAAAATAAAGTATTGGATCATTAACCTTACCAATGTCAATGCGCTGTCACTATGAAACTCAACTAAATGAGTGTCCAAGGTAATAGTTGGGGGCACACTTCCCACCGAGGAATGCATTAATACATTACCGGCTGCTAATAAAGAGAAACTGTAATGCAGTGCGAGGAACCCGGAGAGGAGCTATAAATGTGCATTAAAGAGAGGGTCAGCCTGGACGGGACAGACAGAAGGCTGCAGGTACGGCGGGTGCACACGAGCAGATTTACGCACTCACACATGGGTGTTTACAACCCATGAAATGACTAAATAGAAAATTTATGAAAGCAAACGCCAAAGCTGTAAACATGCATTATGGGAGCAAATGTTTGCAAACTTCCTTTGGAACAGGGTTTCGGATCTGTATATAAATATCTCTGACAAGCTGCTTGCGAAACTTCTCAGGAAGAGTCACTTTTTTTTAATCCCTCTGTCAGCAGTGCTGCGGGGGGAGCTCTGTTCAGTCGTGTTTCTCCAGAGAAGGAAAACGGCCCCATTGGCCCTGGGCGTCTGGCTGAGGAGCACGCTCCGGGAGCTGGGACATCGCAGGGCAGAGAAACCAGTTCAGGTATCGCTGCAGCTCAGTAACCTCTTGCAGTGACATGTGTGAAGAGGAAAAAAACATTGCTGAGTAAAACAAGCACTGCTCCAAAGGAAACTGTTTGCGCTAAGATAAAAAATGATCAAAATACTTGGCCACTGTAACATGCCAGTACGAACTGAATTTTCAGGTAACGGGAGAGGAAAAAAGAAATTTTCCTTCCTGATGGTTCACGGGAGCAGGGATAAGAGTGCGAGTAGCCGATGGGTACCAGAGCAGATGTCCTTCAACACTTGCAATCCTATTTCAATTTCATAATGAAATGGAAGACAGAAAATACATAGATTTAAGATATGCAGAGGTGGAAAAACCACCAGGATACTGCGCACCACTGCCATTATTTCTGGGCCGATTTGTATTTCATAATTAGTAATTTAAATGGGGTAATTTAAAATTGTTAATTCTTTTCACAGAGTCTGCACGAGCTCAGGTGATGTCAGACACGCTGTCACCAGGAAGGTTAAATACTCCTGGTAGTTGCTAATTACCTAATCACCATTACTATCTCATATTAATTCTACCCTAAGAACAGATTTCATTATGACTAACCCGAGTTATTAAAGAAGGAGCTGTAAAGAAAACCCCTGTTGTTTGCATTCATTTAAAGGAGACGAAAAAAGCCCCTGACAAGAGCACTTCTCCCCAGCACCAGGCAATCCCGGGCCGCAGCGAGCAGGCTGCAGTCCCGGCGTGGGCAGCTCTGCTCCACGGCTGCGGTCCCGGTGTGGGCAGCTCTGCTCCACGGCTGCAGTCCCGGCGTGGGCAGCTCTGCTCCACGGCTGCGGTCCCGGCGTGGGCAGCTCTGCTCCACGGCTGCGGTCCCGGCGTGGGCAGCTCTGCTCCACGGCTGCGGTCCCGGCGTGGGCAGCTCTGCTCCACGGCTGCTCCGCATCCCTGTGGCACAGGAGTGGGCCCTTTGCAGGCTTTGCTGCCCGGCACGCTCCAGCACCGCTCACTGGTGCTGCACCGGGCCTGAAGCTGCAGAGGTGACAGGTTTGGCTGAAAGCCCGTGGGCCAGCTCCCTCCTGGGCTGATGCAGCACGTGTCTGCAACGCGTGCAGGGGAGGGAGACTGCTGCTCTCCAGGATGGGGCTGCTCTGCTACCACCTGCGCCGCAAGTACCCAGAGAAGTCTTGCGATGGGAAACTTCTTCATGCTTTTCTCACACAAGTGAGTCCATATCTCGTGGCACTTACCCGGGGTGGAAGGCAGGTCCGGCAGTGAGGTCTGCTCTGGACAGGGAGGTGAACGTCCCCATCCTCTCACTCCCCCGACGTGTCACGATACATGACTCAGGATTCTCCCCTGTTAGAGCTAGCAGGAACGCCTCCCAGGCAGGTAGGGTTTAGGGCTGGGTTTAGTGCTGTGCTGTTAATCCTCACATTTGATTCAAACCGTGCATTAGGCCATGGCAGCTACATCACTGCAGCCTTTTGAAATGCTAATTGTCAAACCAAAGTTTAGAAAGACTATTTCAAAGCAAAGTTGCCATTATTTGTAGGCTGTGCTCTAAATGCAAGAGCTCAATTATCTGGAGTGTCAAACTTCTGACACCTTTGCTGATCCATAAAAACAAGGGAGATTAAAGCATTTTCTGGAGCAGAATCTCATTTTTATACTCAAGGTTATTTACTGAATTATACGCTGTGGCCAATCCCTAAGTCAGCCGGTGCTCGGGTCAGGGTACTTGTGGTTACCCGTAGCGCCCTGATGGGGGAAAGCAGCCAGTTTGCAGAAATGCTTCATCGTTTTCATAGATTTTTCGGAGTGAGAGGTCTCTGTTTTTAAGACCTAGAGAAGAGGAGCACTGGTGACTCTTTCAGGCTTGCAACTGTCTTTTTAGAGACAACAAAGGAGTTCCTTTACTGTTGCCTTGACTTTCCCTGCTATTAGTGTATGGTAGCAAGCATCAGTTTCTCAGAGGGACAGACACAGTTACGTAAAAGATGAAAGACACAGCATGAAAATGCAGTTTTGGTAGCAATTTGCATTTGCAATTCAGCGTTCTTCTGGGAAGCTGTGTCTGCCCTACCTCCTCAGAGCAGAGGAAGACACCTGCATCCCAGCATGCAATGAGTTTTTCCAGCCCTGCACTGGAAACTGATGCTCCCTGTTCACCAACACTGCGCAGGAGCAGGGACACAGCTCTGCCCTCCAGCCACAGCTCTCCTTCCCTTCCAGCGCTTCGTCTGGAAAAGAGCGGCATGATAGTTTAAAAAAACCACCCAAAAGCTCATCAGAGAACGTGAAGTGGAAAAGGTGTATCTAAAAACATATCGCACAGGGCCTAAGCACTGCTTAAATCCCGCTTGTACCAAGTGTGTGGTATCAAATATTAACTGACAACACCCTCCTGTTAAGTGAAAACTTGCTCACGAGTAACCTCAGTGCTTCTGGGGCCATCAGCTCCGAGGTACTAATGAGAGATTCAGCCTAGCGCTAAGCCGGACTTCAGAGCTGTGCGGGCTCTTCGCAGGGTACTTCCAGCATATTTTTATGCTTCAGTCAAAACGACAATATTCTTACTCTGCTTTTGACTCTCGCCCTACATTTCCAGTTGAGTAGTAGCCAGCTGTTTTATGAGCTTTGGCTCAACTTAACTTTATTCATTTCAAAGAAGAACTTAGTATGACATCCTAACGCAAAAGAATGCGGCAGGCTGTATTCTGGATCGTTTCTGAGGTGAAACACGGCATTTCTGTCACATTCACGGTATGATGTCACACTCTAGAGTATCTAAAAATTCAAAAGCAATTAAAGGTCACGAACCACATTAGTGATCACATTGCTCACACTTCACCTAGAATTTCTATGCTGTATTTTTGCTGGACAGTGCTTAAGATGTAATATTTCCAAAGATGTTTCATCTTTTGGTGTTCCTCCAGTGACAAGAGAATTCTACTTATCCCCGTGACCCCTTCTGAACCATGGCCTGCTGCCATTCCCCTTGTAGAGATTTTATCTGCCTGGCAGAGCATCTTCTCATTTCACCCTCAGAGAATCACAGATCACTGATATAATGGAGATTCCTTCACCAGGACATTGGTGGATCTGGAGACTGAGGCAGTCTCTGCTGCTATCTGCAAAGGCATGGAGAAGCCAGAGGAGGTGTAACCACTCTTTGATGGTCCATAGCTGTGGCAACAGACCCCACAGAGGAACCACAGAACAAAAGTGACTTTTGGGGAAATTCCTAAAGGAGGTGGACACCCCAGAAAGCACACCTGCCACACACCAGTGCTGCCCAGGCACCATTCACTGGTTCCACTGAACACACCAGATACAACGTGCCCTGGTACTCCATCAACGTCAGCAGAAGCTTAATGGGTAACTGCAGAGTAGTTAAGTGTCAGGATTATTAATTAATGGGTTAATATGCCTGGCTGAACTTTTGTCTCCATTGTTAAGAGGGTTGTGGATGCCAGGATTTGATTATCTGATTAAAGGGACATGCTGGGATACAGTAAGAGCACTCTCCCACCAGCTGGGTTACTCCACGTTACAAGTTTTACCCCTTTCCCAAAGCAGTAACGCGGGACCCAGCTCTCCAGCCAAATCCAACACAAATCCAGCCCTTTCAGATGAAACCGAACAAGTTCAAATACAATCCCAACTTTGTTGGTTCTCTTGGCTCAGTAGTTCTCCAGCTGGAAAAAGATTCAGCTACATCTTTATTGGCCTTTATCATCGATAGCTCTTCTCTTAACGGTGTCTTTAAGATGGTTTTATCCTACTTGAAAAAAGACTGAAGGTGTCTTTCTCCATCTCTTTTGAGAATCTCTCCTCTGAAGCTCCTAAACAAGGCCAAATGTCAACACCAGCTTTCAGCTCTAACTAACTCTGTGCTACAGCCTGTTGGCTCTGCTCCCCCGCTCCTGACATCCTGACATCCACGCTGGAGAGCCCTGCGCAGGAGCGAGCTGTTCCAGAGAGCAAGCGGTGATTTCATCCCACTGCGAGATAAACCTGTGATTCCCCATCCCAGCAAGCCCCGCTCAAAGTCACCTCTGCTGCAGTCACGTGCCGAAGCGAGGAGGAAGGAAAGCAGGCGTAAGGTACGCTTGGAATTTAAAGCTCCTCGGGTTTCAAATGAAATTGTAATAATTTTAGGGGAAGACTGGGAGCTCCAAGTGTAACAAAAAGCTGCTATTTCCAAGGGAAGTGTAAAGTTTTCACCTAGCTGCACTCCGGATTAGCAAATTGTCTCCCCTTCTATTTTGAAGTGCATAAACAGAGCTGAGAGGTAACACTGAACAGCTTCGAACTGCCAAGTAATGCTATAAATCAGTTCCATCCTAGTTAAAGACTTGAGCCTTTGGCATATATAATTCTATGAAAAAAATATGCTAATGCTCTTCTGGAGCCAAGGCAGCAGAAGGATGTCAAATGGGGGTGTACAATAGGGTTTGGAGTGCCAAGTTTAACGCACGTAAAATGAATAACCTGCATCTAAGATCCAATCAAGTCTCTGAATGCCCTTGTGAAACCCCACGGAGATGCTCCTCAGTCAGACTCAGCTGGTCCAAACCGTGCAGGACTTGGCAGTGTCAGAGCACGGGAAGGCTGAGACCTGGTGGTCTGGAGTCGTTCCACGTTCGACACCTCCAGTGAGGAGCACTACTTTCAAATTAAAGCGTAGCCCTGCGCCTGGATTACAGCACCCCCACCCTCTGGACCCACAGAAGGGAGCTGGAGTCCCCAGTTTTAGCACCTATTGCCTTGAGGAGTTCAGGCTGGGGTACAGCTGCAGCCTGTCATTATTGCTGTGTTCCAGCACATTTAACACCTCCGAAACGTGGGTAAATGGAAAAGCACATGTACTGCTGCG
The DNA here is from genome assembly GCA_009769605.1 of Bucorvus abyssinicus. Classification (NCBI taxonomy): domain Eukaryota; kingdom Metazoa; phylum Chordata; class Aves; order Bucerotiformes; family Bucorvidae; genus Bucorvus; species Bucorvus abyssinicus. The sequence goes on from CM020055.1 coordinate 5,241,978, forward strand.
TTTTGCAACTGAAATGTTTTTATGATTTTTTTAAACTGCGGCAGATAAATTGCGCAATCCAAAAGAAAACGGATCCGTGCAAAACCCCTCCTGATGTTCACACGGTTATTTGCCCCATTACGACATCCCCTGGCACAAAACCTGCCCAGCAGCCGGGCTGAACTGCAGCTGCGCCTCTTGGATGTGATCGTTATTTGGAATGTTGTTATAATGTGAACTTTGGCTGGTGAAAGAATATCTAAAAAAAAAAAACCACAATTTTTTTTGGAAAATAAACCATTAGGAAAACTACGCAAGACGGTGGAGGGTTGGCTCAGAAATCCCGCATCCGGCTCTCCACTGGCCTTGTGGAGCTACCCAGTTCCCCATCACCTCCTCCATAAAGTGCACTCCAAGAGTCTCGCCCTTAATACAGTGTTAGAGGAGTGCTGTAAGAAAAGCGGTAATAAAACAGACCATGGAAAATCGGGGGACAAAGGAACACAACATTTTGAAATGAAGCTAGTGGCAGAAAGGAGCCTAAGCAGCTGTTCTGATGCTTTAAGATCTAATCCATCACCTTTTTTTCTTGCTGGCCTTTGAATTTATTTTTTTTTACAGGGCAATTTCATAAAAATAGATTTGGCGCTTTGACGTTACAGTAAGTGCCCTGGGGAAAAGCAGATAAAAGGCAATAAGACAACTAATGGAAATAAACTTTACAGCATTAACTGGCCAGGAGCACAGAAGAAACCCCCAACTGGTGGGTAAGAGATGTAATCTTTTTATTTTCACTTAACTTTTTTTTGGCATACTGCACCAGTGCATAAAACTCTGCTGTAAGGACACAAGTTTGCAGGGTACAGATAAGGAAGTCAAAATGCCTCGTTTCAGAGCAGCGATGCGGTACTGAAGATGGATGCTGCGACCCTCCTGCCTGCCTGTGCTAAATGAAGGGCCAGATGTTGCTCTAGTTTAGGTCGGTGCCTGCTACTTTTGCTAGATCATGCCTGATCAACACGGCGGTGCAGACACCCGGCCCTGGAGAACAAAAAGCAACTTCTTCAATAAGGGGAAAACGAAAAAACCCCTCACTTTGGATTTACTGGGTCACTTTCACAGATTTATATGGGGCATCTTTATCGACTTCAGTGCATTTTCACCTACTACCTCAAGAGAGGATTTTCTCTGCTTTCCAGCAGCAGCAATAACCTATTCGGCAGAAGCAGAGCAGAGAGGTTAATCTGAGGAAGCCCAGCAGAAGAGAGGAGAGAAAGCCTGGGGGGATCAGACACTTGGGTCACTTCATGAGACAGGAGTGTGTGTTTCCCTGTCCCTTCTCCCATGACACAGCCATCTTTCTCCTGTCCGTGTTGTCAAACTCACACTGAGAAATAAAATACACCTTAATTTTTCAACGGTCCAAACACAGTTAGTGTTAATTAGCAGGTAGGCAGTCCTTTGGCTGTTGAAGAGCTGTTCTAATATTAAATGATTTATCTTGGCAGTGCTTTCCCTGCGGTGAAACAGGAGGTCGTTACCCTGCAGAGGGTCAGAGGCAGCTGAGGTGGGACATGGAGGAGGGCAACTTCCAAGGCCACCACACTTGTGACTTTCATTAGGAAACAGAAAACCGTGAGCCTGTACCGCAACAGAGAGCTGGGGTCCGTGATGACCCTGACCCTGTCAGTCACCTGTGTGCCTGTCCCTCTGCTTATCCCCCCTCTGTCCTCCCTGCAAGGGGTGGTTACAACGTTCAACCAGGAAAGGAATTGAGAAGGTGGGAGGAAAGTCAAAGTGATAGATTTGATACAAAACTATGACTTAAGTATGCAACTTGCTCTGTTTTAATCGGGCTGTCAGCAGTGGACAGTTCACTTAAATCAGGAAAATCAAGAAAATGCCTCCTTGTTGCTTCATATATCATGATGAACAATAACCTGACAGGAGAAACAAGCCCTGATTAAGAAAGGATTGCTTTGTGGGGCCCGCCAGTAAGGAAATTCAAAGGAAACTGAAGATTTGTCGCTCACAGACATTAGCACAAATCCAGATGTCTTGGAATTATTTTTTTCAACCACCACAGAAAATTTTTGAATGATGCGCCTAAGAGGGACGGATCCTGCCACCAAAGGAAGCCAGCTATTACATTAACAAGTGTATTTCCTATTCCTCCAACACAGAACGTAGTTTAATCAGATCTTCAAAGCCAGAAGAGAAACGTTAAATGTCTTTCAGAAGCGGCTGCTGCAGAGGAGATCCTGGCGAAGGTGATCTGACAGAAGCGTGCGCTGAACCTCTGCCACAAACCACGTGTGGTTTTATGCTCACCTACTCAAGCGAGCTGCAAAGACTCAACTCCCCGCTGTGCAGAGGTACAAGCTGACGCAGCACACACGTCCCAGAGCCCCGACAGAAGTTCAGCCCAGAGCACGCGCCTTCCCCGAGGCCGCTCGGATGGAGGCGGTTGCCTGCGCCTGCGCTTCCCCTGCAAGCTGAAGTTCCTCACCAGGATTTTCTTACAGGCGGGCAGAGCTGCCTTTGAGTTTATGTCAGACTCCAACAACGCCGCGAGTCTCCATCATGCTCAACTGCCGACACCGGGCTGGGGCAAGGGGAGCGACTCGGTGCCGCCGCCTGCCCACCCGCCCAGCCGAGGGAGAGGCTCAGCCGGTGTCTCTGCCCGTTCCATCTGGCAGCTGCCCACCTGGGCAGCCCCACCAGCAGCGCTCACGGCCAGGAGCGTCACGGGGTTTTGCCGGGTCAGATCCTGAGTGAGGTTCCCACTGCAGCACCCCTGCCCCGGGACGCAAACCTGGGACAGGCCTGGTTTGCTGGCGGGAGGACTAGCCTGTGCAGGAGGGTGCTCCTCGGGCCCGTTGAACCCAAACCTTCATTTTTCCTACAAGAAATTTGTTCTCATTTGGCCTCTCGCAGAGCTGTTCCCCCTCCCAGGTAAACGGTGCTCTGGGGTGGAAACTCGCTTCAGCATCACCGGGTTCTTCATAGAGGAGTGATGAAAAGTGCCGTTTTTTTCCCTGTGCAAGACAGTTTGCAGCCAAGGGGCCTGGGGCTGTCTGAGGGACCAACCCGACTGCCTCAGGCCTGGCGCTGGGCCGGCAGCGTGAAGGGCAGCCCGTCTGCTGAAGGACACCCGGGGACACGCACACGTGTAGAACAGGCACACGGGGAGAAGAGACACAGCACAGGGGGCCGCGGACTGGAGGCGCAGGGGCTCGTCCTGCTGAAGGCCGTCGTTGGTGGTTCCTCCTCTCCAGGTGGGACACACCTCCACACGGCCAGCTCGGACCCTCGCCAGCAGCGCTACCCAACCCGGAAAGCCGCGGTGTGCCTCGTGGAGCATCACCTCGACCTGAGCGGAGCACCTCATAGCCAGTCATCAAAAGTAATTATTCAAGGACGCCCGAGGCTCTAACAATGGATTTAAATACAGAACAGCAAGCTGGGTTAGAGTCCGTGTAACTTAGTCTGTCATTTCCTTCAGCTCTTCTCTTTAAAAATGGATTTTTGTGCTCATGAGAGTTCTCAGGCTGCCCGCTCAGGAGCCTGACGCTTGGCTACACTCAGATTAAGGTCAGCAGAGGCTCCAGCACAGCACTCCCTTCCCCAGACCCTTTGCAAATCCACACCTGGGCAATCTCACCATACTGGGATGGATGGGAAATCCCTTCCCACGTTGCTGTTACCAGGACCACGTCTAGCAGCATGCCCGGTCCGTAGCACGGCACGCTTAGAAAGGCAGTGTGACACTGCCGGAGTCCCAAGGCAGCTGGGTACCTGGCTCCAGACCCCACTGGACTCAAGCTCAGTGGTGCTAAACCCCACTTCTTCGCTTCTCCCCATTTCTGTGCTCCCTCCTTCCCTCCCAAAGGCTGCCTGCGAGACAGAGAGGACGAGAAGGTCCTGGAGGTACTAAAAGCTCCAAAGAGACTAAGGTTCTTCTCTCATGGTGGATAGCTACCCCCTGATCAGAACATCCTCCCACAGAGGGAGGGTCGGCTGCAGCGACGTCTGCTAGAGAATTGCATGAAACTATTTGGTGAAAAAAAACTGACTAAGAAATCACTTTCAGACTAACGGGATGATCGTGTCATTCTGCAGGTAATTCCTTGGCTTTGCAAGACGACAGCCTGGAATTCCTTTCCAGGAAAAACAGCAACGCCACCAAAGTCCTCCCCCATCATGAAGCTCGTCCCTCCTCCCTCTTCCCTCCCTCCTCTGTAGTCCCCTGACTACCACTTCAGTCATCAGCCAGAGCATTAGTCCTGGATGCAATCTGCAGCAACGCTTACTTAGGCCTGCAGGCAATTCCCTCACCTTCTAAATGTTACTGGGGAGTGCTTCAAATTCTTTTTTTTTTTTCTTTAAACAATTTCAGTTAATTTAATTATAGCTGGGATTTAATGTTTAAAAGCCATCAGTTTAATAAGTTCCAGGGATCCGTATCATTGTTAACAGCATCTTTGAAAACTGCTGAACAATGTCTGTGCCATTTAGAGGATGCAGAGATGGAGCTGAGAGGTAGCTCCATGCAGCTCCCTTCCCCCCCAGCCCCAAAGGCACCCCCAGATTCTCCAGTCCACGTTCCTCCATCTCTCAGGCTGGTTCCTACATCCCTAGAACTGGCTCTGCCCTGTGGTACACGTACACTTGCACCCATCAGCTCCTCTGTGCCGGTTCAATTCTCAGACCAACATCACGTCTCGAAAGGTCAGCCAAACCCAGTGGCATTTTAATTTCTTTTGAGTCAAAGAGGTCTTTACACTACCACGTCTGACTCTGGCTGAACTTAAGCTTGTGACTGGGAGCAAAGGGAGCGTGTGCCCAGTGAATACACTGTGTGTGCCCACAGCAACTGGCATCACGCTGAGCAAAACCCCTCCAAATCCTTTACCTGGCTGGGAGACCGTCACTGGTGTGGGATGGACTGTCCTCCACATCTGGGTGGATCAGCGTTACCTCTCCTGCCAGCTGCTGCGGGGTGTTTGGGCAGCACATCCCCACTGGCCTTGCTGAGCCACTTTTCTCAGGGAAAAGCAGGTCTGATTCTCATCTGCACTGAACTCACCAGTGCACAACTCCTTCCTGGCCAAAGCAGTTCGGAAACAACGTTCCAGCCCTTTCAGGGCTAAGTTTAAGCTCTGCCAGAACTGCACCACGCACCAGCCTCTCCTACTCCACACCCACAAGTACACTCACACACAGTCTTTCCTGCTGGTTGGAGGATTTTCCTCCTGCTTTGTCAAGGGCTAAATCAGTGCACGAGGTGCAAGGCAGAACTGAGTTTCACTTCTGAGTCCAGAAAGAGCCTCAGTGCAGAAACGGCCCTGCTGAGACTAACAAATTATCATCTTATCTCCACTGATGCTGCATTTTATTGCTTCTTAATATTTTTTCTGGGCTGTCCATGGCCTTTTATCATCTCTCCTGCTCTTGATCACAGCTTTATGGCCTGATGTTCCCTCCCCATTTTTTTTCCCCTGTCTTACTGGTCTCTATTTCTCTCTTCCGAACAAAGGCTCTTTGCAGCCACCTCATCTAGTCTGGCTGCTGATACTCCTCAAGGTTCAGTTGCTTTCTGCATTGTTATTTGCAATTTATCTGATTCCAAAACCTGACATCATTCTTTGTGGTGATATACAGTTGCCTGGCTATTGCTAACCATGTGCAAGCACATTATTCTGCATTGACAAATTTTATTTATTTATTTAGCCGCCCTCCCAAGTTTAGAGCAGCACTCACTGAATTACGGATTTTGATGTCTGCAAATCATAACCCCATCACACAGATAAGACAGAATTCATTACTGCAAGCACTGCCATTACGGGGAAGGATTTAGGTCAAACTGCTTTGTCCTTGGACAACGTCCCTGGATATCAAATTCAGTGTATCTTCCTTTCATACAAGTTCTCTCTGGATCCCAAAGAACCAGTGACACCACTAACTCTATACTGGGAACCTTTAGACCAACCAGCCTGGTTTATCAGAAGCAAATTCACTTACTCCTTACAATCTCATCGGGTGGAGCTTTTTGCAACAGCCTCTACCAGTTCCCAGATAACAAAAGGATCTTTTCTCTGTACTCCTCACCCATATTTTTCTTTAAAATGTCTATTAAGTTAAACAATGAGCATACACCCTGGAGATACTATCGGCGCTCTCATCTCCCGATGTGCAGATAGGAAGGCTGCAGCACAGAGGTGGTTAGTGAATACAGGTCACAGACACAGTCACCGCGGCACAGTGTTATCAGTGAACAGAAATGTTGTAGCTTCACTTCCCAGGGCTTTCCTTCCCTACCAGCGAGACCCTGGATTCATAAAAGGATTAAAAAGAGTAAAAATGGAAACATAAGGGTTTGGAGTCATCCTGCCCCACTTCAAGCACTTGACTGAGGTTTCCAAGTGACAAACCCAAAGGCTAATAGCCATGGAGCAGTCATCAGAGAGACACCTCTGGAAGCTCTTTGGCTGCAGATGGGCTCAATTACCTTCTGGAAGTGTCTTGCTATTTCTCTTACAGGAAACTCTGCTCCCGGTTCAGCTGCTTCAGGTAAGCACCTCTGGCAAAGCAGGAAAATCCCATGGCAGGATTTAAGGGGGGACACATCCCCTGCCTTGGCTGCAGCTCCGGGGGTGGGGAGCGGTGCCTGCACTACACAATGGGACACAGTCCTGTCCGGAGCTCCTGTGCCCCAGCGCCCGGATCATCTACTGACTCGATGGATAGCGAGAGGTCTCGGGGGATTTCTTTTTATGCACTGCTCCTAGATACCAATCAGCAACAGCAGGTTTTATACAGCCAAAAGAGACAGCGAGGAGTATCTGGAAGGGTAATGTCTCCTGACAAGTGGCAAAGCAACGTCCCTGCCCTTGGCATTCCACAGACACTCACCACGGCAAGTTGGGACACAACCAGCTCCCACTGATCGACCGCATGAGTGGTTTGCTGGATTATCGACAAAGTGCTCCGTAATCACTCTGCTGTAACAAGAAAGGCAAGGAGACAGCCCTGAGGAATGGCGAACAGATCAGATGTTTGTCACATATTAGAGCCCCAGTCACCAGAGCCACACGCCCGATTGAAAGCAGTACGGGGGAGCGGGCAGGCTCCCTGCGTGCCTGCCACCAGCTCGCGTTTGCACGAGGGCCATGGCTGCTCATCGCAAAGGGGTGATGGTGGGTTTGCTCTGCTGCCAGCTCCAGGAGCTCACAGGGAGGAGAAATTTGGTTTCTTTCAAAGCCTTCCCTTGGTGGGCCTGGTTTGAGTGAGCACTGGTGACCTCCTCGAGGGAAATTCTGGAGCGACCAGTTAGGCAGGCAGAAGATTTTTTACCGAGGTCAGTTGCCCTGGCTCTCAAACCACTAGGTAAGAGCATTCTGCAACCCACATACGGCTTTTGTGGTGAGAGATGCAAAACAACATAAGAGCAAGCAGCTACATGATATATAACCACTTACAAGACACACTTGTCCTCTTGTATAATGCACAGAACCTGGGAAGGCACCGGAGTATCTTTCTGAAAGGGCAGAACGTATTTTTGATCGAGCATCCTGCAGCCAAGCCTGCAGAGCCAAACCACTAAGCAGCCTTCGCTGCTGGAAAGAGGCAAGCTGCTGGGAGAGACCGGGGGGTCAGGGTGCGTGTGCTCAGACCGGGATGGGAACGGGGCACATAGGGCTGCACGAGGGGACGGGATGGAGTGACACTGGGACAGCCAGGGCGGCTGCAAAACACTGACGACTCCAGGAACTGCACAACCACTCTACATACTCTGGTTTACAGAAGCAAGTGCCGTGTCGCTAATTTGCATCTCTTATGACAGCCGTGTTGAGAAAATGTACTTAAAGCAAAGCCAAGCCAACAGACACCGTTCCTTCCCTTAGTTATGAACAATTTCACTTTACTGCTTCACGGGTATAAATTCAGAGCAGAGCGAGACCTGCAAGGGAAGGGGAAGAACAATCTTTCAAGAGTCTCGGAGCAAGCTAATTGGTCTCTAACCTAAATCATAAAAAGGCCTGTAATTATACTGCTCAGAATTAACACAGAGGGCTTCTAAAAAAGTCCATTTTTAAAGTGAATTTATACTCTTATAAGACCTGTCGCTTCTGAGTAATAAAACCAGAGATGTTACGTTAAGCTTCGTGTTATCCTGTTTGCTCAGATGGTGCTCATACCAGCTGTATCCAGAGGAAAAGCAGTTTTCAATTTATTTTTATTGCTCCTCTCTAAAAGCATTCCATTACAGAAATATTACGCTATATGAAGTTTCAAACCACCATCGGCAGTTTATTTGCTTGTTTTGCTGGAATGGAATAAACAGTTATTCGCAGTAACTGTTATTACAACTTCACGCATGCAACACTGCATTTCAGGGTCAATGCCTGCTCGCTCAGCGCACCCCACTTTTTCTCCCCCAAGGGGTTTAGCTTCTCCCTCAAGAAACAAAGTGGGTTGAAACTTTAGGTTTTAGCAGGTTGTACGCAGGGCGCTTTCCACGGGTTGTTTTATGAGACGAGGTTCCTCAGTTAGCTACGAAAACCGAGACAGCATCCAGCAAGGAGCTGTATCAGTTGACCTGAAAAGTATTCTGATCAAAACGAATTTTTGTTGTGCTTTTAAAAAAACTATTTTCATAAAAACATTTTTTAAAGCTTCCCTTTAACTGACCCTCTGAATTCATCAAAATCAGGTCAGAACCAGCATGGGTTCCTCATGCAAGAAGCATCCTGTCATCCCCTGGACTCGTCTCTCTCACCCACCCCTAGCTGCCAGAACAGGCGGCACAAAGCAGCACCCCAGCACCGCAGCCCCCCGCCAGCTCGGTCCCTGGGGATGAGGGATGCCACCAGCCCTCGGGAGATTCTGAACTAGACCAGCCCTGAGTGAAGCCTCACTCATTGGGGTTGGACCTTTAATTCTCCAGCTCGTGAAGTGCTGAACAAAGTGGTCAGAGAAGTAGATAATTGTCTTTGGGTTGCTGTTCCACAAAGCGGCACCTTTCTGACCTAACAGTGTCTTACTTCCACGGTAAGGGAGGGGTGGTGCAGCTTGCGAGTAAACCCACGTATTTTAACTGATTATTTTATAACATCTGAGCCTTAAATAAACCTGCAAACTTGGACAGACGGCATTACAAAACTGTATTTTTAACCTAATTTACAAGACGTCATTGGAATCCCTAACCTGGTCGAGTACAATATATCCAATTATTAAACTTGGAGCCAAAGAAAATACAGAAAAGAATGTTTTTCTAATGCCCATAATGGGATTATTTTTCCAAGTCATCACGTGGAGCACAGACTCAGAGCTAGCAGACTGTCCTGGCCAAACTGGAAAGTTATACTAAGAGTAATTGCTACCCAATAAAAAAAAAAGAAAAATATACAGCCAGGTCCTCCTTTCCAAGTCTTTAAATTCCTTCATGAACTAATCTTTTCCCTGTGGTGTTGGACAATTTGATTTTTGATATTTTATTGCTTTTAGGGTCAGAAATTCAGTCACTATATTATCAACTCATGAGAAAAAATTGGAAGAAAAGATTTGTGTCTGCTTTGGACAGCAAAGCCAACAAATCTCTTCACTGCTTGGTCAGAAAATACAATTAATTGGACTGTAGTGGACTCTCTTGAAAGAAAATTGTCGGGATTGAGATGTGAATCGCCTAAAAGCCGAACGTGTAAAAATCAATCCTTCCCAGTCCTTTGGGATATGACTGTTTGGGAAAAAGTTTGCTCTGGTTTTCCTGTATTCTCTGTGTGTGTATATATGTGTGTGTGTAATTCTTAAAACAATCAATGTAAGTCCCTGAAATGAAAAATTGAAGCTATCAAAGCCTGGAACATCTCGCAGATGAGGAGGGTTTGCACAGGTTTTCTAGGCTGGCTGTCAGACCTAATCCTCAGAGCCCTCAGCCTGACAAATAGCAGCTGAGATAGAGATTACTTAAAGTGAGCTTAGCCGGTCTCTCCCTGAGCTCCCCCTGCCCCACCAGCAACGTGCCCTTCACGGCAAAGCCCACGGGGGCTACACAGCCACCCCCGGGGGTGGTTTGGGTGAGGGAGCCTGGGAGCACCCCTGGGTTTGGCTGCTGGCAGGTCAGATACCAGAGTCATCGAAATCATCTGAAGATGGGGACGTTGGCAAGGCTCTTCAGAGATGAAGGATAGGAAGTGAAAACAAAAAGCTCTAGTGGATTGTGGACAGCACGCAGTGAGGACAAGGCTCCCCGGATGCAACCCCACCCCGGCAGCCATCCCGATGTCAACGATGCCAAGACCGCGCTCTCGCATTTCACCGCTCTGTTCTACTCGTGAGCACCTCGCGCAGTCAGCACCAGGACCCCATCTCTAGACATTGCTGTAACACAAATAATAAACAAGGGTAACGATGACGAACATCAAGAACCCTGACCTCAGGCTCCCACCTTGAGAAGTGGCAGACCCAGTAATCTCTCTATTATGAGCTTGGACCTTTCACATTCAGGCCGCGCTTACGGTTGTGCTGTTTCAGCCATATCATATTTTATGAATCATCAGTTAAATATATGTAAAAATCAATTACTTTTTATCAGTGTGCTCTGCATCTTAACTGATGCCATCTTTCATCTTCCTAATGATCCAGAAGATCTGGAAATAATTAAAAATCACTCTTGAGGGTCCAACCTTGTCTGTCGTCTTTCTTTTACAAAAGAGGAATCTCATCTTCCACTAAGATACGATGTTCTGAACCAAGCCGGCAGTGGTTTAATGATGGGATTATTGCCAGGGGAAACAGAGCCAGCACCTCAGTGGGACAGACTTGACTCATCTACTCCATCCAGTTCTGAGGACCGGGGGCTTCTCGGGGAGCAGGCAGAGCATTTCTTGAGTTTTTGGGCTACATCACGGTGCTGTTACCAGCTAGACAGAACCAAAGACCAAAAGACTCATCAGAACAGCTTCCCCAAGCCTATTTCCCTATTGCTTGGATAACAAATATAGTCATGAAGAAGAAAGGACACATACAAATGGCTGATATCAAAGAGCTGCTCTTTAATGCCAGCCAATAATGTCATGGTCCTCAGTCTTCCTAAATTTAAATGATTAGCGATGACCAAGCTCTGCTCTCTCTTGATGCATCACTTAACCTCGTAATCAGAAAATCTATCCCATTCTTGGTCTTAGATTGATGATGTCACATTAAACTTGGTTTTTTCCACGAGCCATAGCAATCATACAGGAGCGAGCCAGTCCTGAGCGTAGCTGCCACGTGCCCATCACCAGCGTGATTAACATCATCGATTCTGTTGGTAAGCAAGCAGCGCACCTCAGAGCCTTACGAGATTTAGGACACATTAAGATGTCACAAATAGATTTTTTGCAAAGAATAATTTCATTCATCTCCTCAACATTAAAACTTAGAGCAGTTGGGTTTTTTTTAATTTAAATAAAAGCAATTAAAAAATGAATCTATTTTCTCTGCTGGAAGACCGTTTGTTTTTTTTTTAAGGCAGCTGTAGCTCTGGTATGGCTGCACACCGTCCTCCTCCTCCCACACAGTCGGATGTCACTTGGCCCATGGACATGGCTGTGCCATCCCAATATGTCCTACACTGTACTTTGTGCCACCTCTTCGATGTTTATTCCTCCAGCTGCTGGTGGTATTAGCTGTACCTGACATTTTTGACAATTTTATTTATATTTTTTCACATTTCAGTTGGTAAAAGCAGCTGCTGCTGTACCAGTTTCCCTTCCTTACGACAAACAATGAGTGTCTTTTACCATATGCTTTTCTTTCCTTCTAGTGATTTACATTTTCCTGCCAAAAGATGTAAATTGACTCAATTCTTTAACTTCTTTGTCTTTCTAAAGTGATGTTTGAATTGGGAGCTGCTGGAGTCCTCATTAAATTTGCTTTTCATTTTGTAGCAGGTTATTAAGGGACTGACTGTTTGTGGAGCCTATGAAACATCCATCCCTGGAGGTCTTTAAGTCCTAGTTAGACAAAAGCTTTGTCAGAAATGTTTACTGGGATTTGGTCCTGCTCGGGACGAGCAGGCACATCTCTCCGGGCTCCCTGCAGCCCTAGTTCTGCAGCTGGATGGGAGTCCCAGCCCTCCACGCGGCAGGAGCCCTGGCAGCGGCTCTTCCTGTATGACTGACCATCACTTGGAAGGGACCGGCTGCCAGCACATCGAGGTCTCCTGCTCTGTTTCCAAAGGATGCGTTGCCTTGAAAAATCCTAAGGCCGTATCCTAGACTCGTTTACTCTTGCTGCTGCCAGGCAGCAGAGCATCCCTGTTTCTGGTGCTGGTGATGCCAACAGCGGGGCCAGGAGGGGCCCCTTCTGCCCACCCCCAGCCCAGCAACACCCCTCCTGCCATGAGGCACCCACACCGGGCTGCTGGGACCCTGGGACAGCTGTGGGAGCCTTCCCCACGCAGCCAGAGTCCAAGCAAAACCCACCAGCTGGAGGAACTGAACCAAAGCAGAGCAACGCCCTTCCCAAAGCCGAGCACAAGGTCTTCCTGTTCGGGTGAAAGGAAAATGTACCACAGGAGGAAAATGTTCTCCTGGGAGGGCCTGTTGTTTGTTTGACCATCACATGTTATTTTGGAAACGCAGCTTAGGTTTGCTTCAGAAGATAAATATTTAAACTTGTAACCAGGTACAAAAGCCTGGGAGCTGCTCAGTGACAACAGGAAAAACAACCATTTGCACAAGTGACTCCCTCCAGCGTAGCTCTTCCAGACAGGTTTGGAGCTCGTAGCACAACGTCTCTGCTCACAGCCAGGCTCGATCGCTTGCCCAGGAGTAACCCGGGAGGTTTTGGTCACAAGTGTCAAGCTCTGTTTGGGGCCGTTCTAACAGCGGAATTCGTTTAACTGCAGTAACTTTTGGTTTGCCTCCAGCGTCAGCTTGGTTCTCTAATTTTGGCTTAAACCTGGAGAGCCCTTCCAGCAGACCTCTTTTCACAGAGGACAATTCCAAAGAGTAGAAATACACCACGGCAACGTGAACCAAGAGGTGAATATTAGAAGGGAGAGCGGTTATTGTCCGTAAGTCTCCATGATTTACAGCCTGGTGCCACCCTGACCCGTCGGGAAGGTGATGCTGCCAAACGCGGTGCGGTTGTACCCTGAGCCTGCCAACAGCGTGGCTCTTCCTACGGAGCTGTTGCAATGACGTAGCACAGTGATATGTACATTTATATGCTTGTTTCTTTTATCTCTTTAGTCACCCTCTGATAAAAGAAAAGCCAAAGAAATGGCTTTTTTTTGTTTTAAAGCCATCTGGGTTATAAAGCCTGACTTCGAATCAGGGGTGACCTTTTGTTCAACATCCAGCGACGTAAAAACACATAAAAATGTCTGGTTAGATATTGGTGGGGAAAAAGAAGTTCATTGATTTTCTCAGTTCGCTAAGCTCCCCGGGTTTTTAAGAAGCATTTGTTTCTGCAGAAGGAGACAGCGCTGAGGGTATGGAAGGGCATTTTTTATTTCCAGAAAAAATATTAAAATTCAGTTTCAAAATGGATGAGCTGTCTGCCTGACACAGCACATGGGTTCCTCCTAGAATCCCACTGCCTCACACATCTTTAGGATACAGAAAATTTGTTAAATTAAATGTTCCTTGTCCCATCTACCCAGAAGAAGGCTTCTTTTGGGTGGATGTTTGTGATTTTAACCCTTTGTTGCAGGAGAGAAAGTGTCCTTGGAACAGATTTGTTGATGATTCTCACGAATACTGCTGCCAGGGAGAAGCAGATTCTTAAGCATTTGCCAAGTGACTACACAAAAGAGGATGAGAAAACTAGCAGCTCCAAACAACTTTCGGTCCCGTTTGCTCCACTGCTCCCCAGTTCTCACACTCGCTGTTCTCGAGGTAACTCTTAACATGATGTCACAGGCGTTCTTGGGCAGACACCCCACTGCCCCAGGTCCTGTGTGCGTAAGAGAAAGGGAGGTAAGAGGTAAACTGTCTTAAAAGTCAAGAGCACAAGGTGGACGAGTCAGAGAACAGAAGACAGACCCTGCTCTGACCCGGGGAACTGCACACAGAGGGAAGGTGCAGCTCCGCTGCCTGCGTGCAGTTGGTTTTGCTTCTCCATCCCAGACAAAGGAACATTCCATTTACCCCGGCAAAATCTACCAGCGGACCCCCGTGAGGGGCTCTGCTGTCCCACCCCCAGCCTACGGAACCTGACAGAAGTGAACAATTAACAGCCATATTTAGGCAGACATAAATCATCCAGGGATCTGACAGTTTACACAGAGGCATAAATTTCTCACTGCCTGTTTATTTCCCTGAGTATTCTCAGTTCAGCTGCTTTGCCAACAACAGGATAATTTATTGAAAGCTCAGCAAGTAAATCTAGAGTTGAATCTGTCAAAGGCGACCTCTGAAATGTAAGAGCTGCAGGATGCCAAGCGCTGCTCCGGTCAGCTCAGCGCTGGCGCTGCCAGGCTGCACCAACCACAGCACCCGCAGGGGGGGGCTTGCAAAATGCACCCCAGCTGCCTTCCAAGTCCTGGGGCTTTGGAGAGCCACGATAAACACGGAAGACTTGTACACATCGGATAAGGGGCCCCTTCCTGGAGACGGAAATGGTTATGTCCAGCTTCTGCACGAGGAGAGCTTGGAAGAGCCAAGCGGTGCACCAAGCCAGAAACACCGCGTCAGGGGGAGGAGGAACCGGCCCAGCCTTTCCTTGTGCGAACGGGGCGTTTGATGGCTACTGAGCACATACACCAGCACAGTCCTGAACTCCTACCTCCTTCCCACACCTGGAGAACTCCAGACAGTAGGAGACTTGGTTTCCGCACACAACTCAAGTACCAAGGAGACGTGTCTGCAGAGCCGTGAGGTCTCGTTGCCACACCGGTGAAAGCAGCCACCGCAGCAGAAATTTTCTTTGTTAAATGCATTAACTAAAAGCTCAGATAAGAGCATCAGTTTAGCAGGATTCAGAACTTGAATCAAATCCAAACTTTGCATTTGATCCCCACCACTCTAATGCACTTCAGATTCAGGCTGGGCAGAGTATTAGGCTGCAGCTATTTACGGACGACAGTTCCGGAAGGAATACACCACTGGAGAGAGCACACACCCCACTGGAAACATCTGGCTGTGCTGCATGTGTGAGACTTACAGGGGTAAGGTGAGGGAGTCTTAAAAGGAATGAAAATACAGAGCACAGAAAGAATAGGAAAAGAAAAAGACCAAGAAAATATTTTATCATTTGTTCTGCTTTCGTACATTGCACTGAGTTTGGAAGAACTATATCCAAGACGTGGCAAACAAACACCCTGCAGGGGAGCAGCGAGAGCTTCAGCAAGGTTGGCATGATGAAGGGATGCCTTTTTTAGGACAAGTGGACTGGGGCTTCTGCACGACTTTGAATCAGGAGGCGGTATCCATATTCAGCAGAAGACCTCCTGCACTTCCAAATTGCATAACCCCAGCTCACCTCCGGCTTGAACTCCTCCATCTTCTCATCTGAACTGATGCACTGAATTGGCATTAATGCCAGGCATGGCGGGAAAATCCCAGCGGAGCGACCTGCACTGCATTACGGAGGTGGGAGGATAAGAACCGCTTTGAGGAAGAAGATTAATTAAATATGATAGCTACCCCACTGCCCATCTGAGGAAATTTTACATCCCAGGCTGCAAAATATTCTCCAAGGTTTTATCTTTCTATGCAGAACCCAATAGATTAGCAGCATTCTTCTTTATGAAAACGGCTCTGGGCAGGACGTCTGTGCAGGTTTGGTAACAGCCAGAGAGCTAAAGCTCCGGATCAGACCTGACCTGGTGGGGATCAGCACCTCTCTGGACATTTCAGTACACGCGGGGTTTCTACGAACCTTAGGCCAGTTCTTTGTCTTTCCTCTAGCAGGGCGGGAGCTCAGGTTTGTGCCGACATGCAGAATCGCTGCTTTTTACAGCTGACGGCATTTAGCTCTGTCTTTTTCTGAGCATTAGATCTGGCTGTTGTGAAGGCTGGCTACGACAACCACAAACATTTCATCTCAAATAAGCATAAGACAAAAAAAAAAATAAAAATCACACAACCCTTGCTGGAAGTGTTCCCTGATGGCTGGAATTCCTTCCCTGGTATTTGCCTCCTGTTCAGGCTGTGCCCACCCAGGGCTTCCCTTCCCGGGGCTCAGGTAAGGTGATGGATTAGAAATTTCAGTGCTTAGTTCACCAAACACCCTTGAGGTAGATCTCTCCCGGATTACTCATGAAGGGTCCATCTTTCACAGCTACGGCTCAGGGGGCCAAATTTCACTCTGATTTTCAATAAGCAGCTTCCACAAAGCTTCACCCATAGACCGGAGCACCCTCAGCTACTGATGAGGCATGGGTGGTAATTACCCCAGCTCGGGTGCACTAACAAATCCGGGGGATTTCACTTGCCCCCACACACAATTCCTTCAGCAGGATAAGAAGAGACAAGCAGATCTGAGAAAGCAGATGCTTGAGATGATCCAGTGTTGCTTCTAACTTGGATTTAAACCACTCTCACTTTCTCTAAACTCACAGGAAGAACATGGCACTGAAATTACAGCGGATCTATCACTGGGCTTTTCTAACAAGGCAAAGAGTAAGTGAATTTTGCCCCAGACATTTCGGTTTAAAAAAATAAAAATCAATCCATATTAGATTAGCTGTATTTCTATTTTGTCTCAGTCTTTCAGACTTGGCTAGTTTTAGGCAGATTAAACCCACAGCACTGGATCCCTCCCGAGTTTAAGGGTCATGCAGCTGACCCACCGAAAGACCATGGACGACGAAATCAAAACGGCTGGAACACATCACAGTTTCCGGAGGAATTGCAATTGCAACCCCAGCTCCTAGCTCAGGCTGCTCGTTTTCTGCTCCTGAAAGCCTCGGTTTATTTTCCCCAGCACAGAAGGCAGGCACGCACGCCTTTTAAGCAGTGAGTACTTCGAGTCCAAACACCTTCCAGGCTTACAAAGACAGCTAGAATGAGTTGTCTGGAGTGATTTTAGAAACAATAGGAATTTGAACTGTTCCACATTAGAGCAAGCAAAATGAATTTTCAGGCTAGCAAGTAAAGCTTAAAATTCTCAACCAAGGCCGAGTGCTGCATTCAAGGTATTTCAAGGTACTTGGCTTTCTATCACCAGGTAAAACCAGCGGGAGCTGAAACTTGTCCTGCTGGCACTCGAGGCACTAGAAGAGAGCTCATTTCCTCCTCTGCACTCAAACCATCTGGGCTGGGGCTTTTCTGCTCAGGGCTTTCACCGCTCAGCACGTTCAGAACCTGCTCCGCACTCTGCCTCCCAAGAACCGCACACAAAACGCTGTTGCCCAGGAACAGCCACTGTCTTTTTTCACCTTTGGAAAAGTGGAGCAAAGACAAGGCTTTATAGGAAGTGGCAGGTTCTTAATTATTGTTATAACTTATTTAGTGTTTACTGACAAGAACTCAAACCTGTTCTGTAGAAGGTGCTGAGTACACAAGCCATTTTAAAAGACAGCCACTGCCTCTAAGTGCTTTTCTGAAGAACAGGGACACTAGTGAGCTCAGCAAATCATCTGCTAAAAGTAACCGATCAAATCACCTTTCCTTCCAAGCTTCTTTCTTCTCTCAGGTTCTCCAAAATCAAGTGTTAATTTTCTCAGATGCACCTATTCTCACGCTTTGGTAGCATGTTTTTTATAAACCAGTGGTTCAGTCATTCAGAGTTCTCCACAAATAGAAACTGTTTTGAGTACACAGCTAATTTACGATGTTGTTCTTGCCCTATGGTTGGGTGTAACTGCTGCTGGTGTGAAAAATTTCTCTGACAACATTTAAAATTAATTTCCCTTGAAAGCATCTAAATGCAACTTTGGATACGAAACGCCAGTCTCGCGAGTTTGATTACATGACAGGCCATCAAGAACCCCTGAACCTCGTCTCTGTCTGGATGATATTCCATTAATTTGTAGGTTTTTGAGGCCAAAATAGTCTGAAATTACTGCGTCTAACCTCCTATACCACACTGGCTGCAGACTTTTCATCCTCTCTCCCCACGTCTTCCAAGTTAAAGACAATTAGATGAAGATGAGAAGCCCAACTCTAGCAGATGCTCTGGGGATCACAGACAGCAACTCACTTCATGTATGACCTTCATGGAGTCACTTCTGTTCCCCATGTCTCCATTTTCCAATCCGTAGAATGGTCCTTTCTCTCCCCTGTAAGATGCAACGAAACCGTCAAAGGAAAACTGCTCCTCCAAACCTCACATGTCCCGTTATAGCCTGGTCTTTACACTCTCTGCTCCCAGCTACTAAGCAAGCTCTCAGCCCATGACACTCAAACCAAAATTAGGCCGAGGTTTTATTCTCCAGTGGACATGCTGTAATTAATAAATTACTCAGTGGAAGAGAATCTGGGGAGGAAAGTGGCATTATGGCGTTTCTTTCTGCCAGGTTGACGCAGGGAAGGAGCTCTGACCGGGCTCACCGGCTGTCACTGCCAGCAGGGCAATTCCCACTGCAGCGCTCATCACGCAGCCTGGTTTGAAATGGACAAAAACCAGACAAAAAACAGACAAAACACCCCCTCCACAACACTCAAATGCTTTACTCTAAATTACCATCCTTAAAAAGAAAAAAAGGCAAAAAAGAGCGAGGCAGAAATACTGTGATTACATTTCACGGCACACAGCACTGTGCAGGAGTGTATTTAACCTGGATGCTGCAGGGGTCACCCCCTTCTGCAAGTATTTGCATGGAAAGGAGTTTGGGTCACCCCAAGTCAAAGACTAACTTGGTCTCACCACACAAATGTATTTAAATGAAACGTATCCAAAGTTGCCAGATTATATTCACAGGAAATAAAGTCCATCGGCTGCAAGGGGACGCTTTTACTCCTGACTGAAAATGTTCATGTGACAGAGAAGGTACTTAAGAGAGTAAAAAAAGATCATTCAGTGAGTTAGAAAATTACTCCAACCTCTGGACCATGTCAAACTAAATATAAAACAAACAAACTATGGCAAACAAATGAATAATTTAAAGCAGCAGCTTACACATCACATCAGAAAACACCGTGGTGGAGCCTGACTGCTTTGAACTCACCAGCTCTCCCCATGCTCACAGATGGGGGCTCCTGTGCCAGAGCCGCTCTCCCCTCACTCAGAGCCGGCTGAAGGCACAGCAGCACCACAAGTGTCTTCTCTCCTGGTGGCTTCAGCAGCAGGAAAGGCAGCAGCCCTGGGCTGCAGGATGAGCACAGCCAGGAGCCATGCCTGGCTACCTGCCTGACTCTGCTTCTGCCTACAGACCTGACTGTTCCACCCATGTTTTGTCTTTTCCTCACACCTCATTTCCTGGTTTTATCCCTCCTACTGCAAGAGCACAGGCAGCCTCCAGAGCCATTACAGAGAGCCTGCGGCTTCCCCAAACCGAGCCAGCCCTGCCAGGACTACGTCTCCTGCTGGACCCCCAGCCAGAGGCTGCTCCTGCCCAACATCTCTTCCTCAGAGCCTGCAACCCTGAACTGACTGTGAAAGAGGAGCTGCACCCACGGGGTGGGGGTATTTTCTGAGCCCCAGGGCAGCGAGGTGCTGGGCTCCAGCCGGGAGCAATGACGTCCTGCTGGGAGGACCCCTTCCTCGCCCCAGCTCTGTGTACACCCTCTGCCCCAGGGACACTCTTGCTTCCAACAGGGTGCTGTGAGTGCTAATTACGTGAGGACATTGGCTCTGCCTCCTGAGCGAAAAAGCACACGGTGATGAATGAGACAACGGGCTCACTCCCAGCCTTTTGGGTCACACCGGGTGACTGAAAGGTTCGCGATCCCTTAAGTGTTTGTTCACCCTGACTGCCACCGTGCTCTGTGGAGTGTAACTGTGCTCCAGTTACTTCTATCCCAGATGTCGAGGATGCCAAAAAATATCAAGCTGCTGCTCTCTGCACTTCACAAGCTCTGCTGAGGCTTGGAAAGGTGGACCGCAGGAGATGCAGGAGCCCGGCACAGAGGGGAGGAGGAGAGGACCTGTCCTGGGCTCTGTACTCAGGGGCAGCGATGTTGGCGTTGCCTGAATCCCACCATGCTCCCCTCTGCATTACAACCCACACCATCTCCTCCGCGGCTGTGTGGAGTCCAAAGCCTGAAAACTCGATTTTTATAACTTTTACTCACCACTAAACTAGGTTAGCTGAACTGCTGACCTAGCTGTGAAATGCTCCACACCTCATAAATTACCAGCCCTCAAAAGGCATCTCATAATATGAGAAATGCTGAGGATAAGGAATCTCTAAGATCAACGGCTAGAAATAAATAATCAGTAAACACACCATATAGAATAGATGGAGTAAAGATACAGAGTAAACATAGAGAGAAGGTTAATGTTTGCTCCCTTACACAAAGGAACATCAAAAATAAACAGAAAGAGGATGTATCTAAGGGAAGAAAAGCAGAACCCAAAGCTTGTTGAATTCAACGGAAAGATTCCTCCCTGCTTCAGCAGCTTTGAGCCAGACACAAAGATAAAGGACAGACACCAGAACCCGGGCTGGGATAAAAACATGCGCCAGATGCCAGATTTCTTCTGGTAGCTGCTGGGTGATGGGTCACTGATGATGGATTGCAGAGGAGGAGCCAAGAGCGATGACAGAGGTCTTCTGGCTCAGGGCCAGGGGCTATCAAGAATTTGGCTGAGTTTAACGGCAAACATTTGTGCAGTGACTGGGGTAACTTGTCTCTGCAGTCTGTTTATCGGGACAGAAATATCTGAATGAAAAACACAATCTCTATTACATGCTTGTGTGTAGCATTAATAATCTGTCAGAGAAGATGACAACATTCCTGATTAGAAAAATGGGAAGAAGAAAGGTCTTTGGCTAGATTTATTCAGCTCTGTTAATCCAGACCCGCCGTGGTTTGCCCAAAACTTCCCTAACACGAAGTAAACGCTCCCTAACAGGCTGTGAATTAAAATGCCACCCAAAAGGGAGAGTGCAGGGGAACTGGCTGAAGATTCACGCCCTTATTGGTTAGACGCTGGAAGCAATATTAATGCACATAACTATTGATCAGAGCAGACTCAGAAATCATCTGTAGATTCTCACTAACTGGAACGGGGACAAGGGGCTGCAGGGCCCGGGAGCGAGCGCCCGGGGACACAGCAGAGAGAGCAGGGACACGGCCCCGCGGGACCGCGCACATCGGCCAGACCTGGGGGAAGGCGGCAGCCGACGCCGAGCAAAATGTGAAAGAACATGATGGTGGGACTTGCTCGAAGCTGGCACCTAGAGCTGTTGTTGTCGATGAAGTGTGGAGTGGAGACAAACATAAAAACCCAAGAAAAGAGCCAGCTAAAATTAAATGTACACCTCTAATATACTCTTCATTAGCACACAGCCATAAGTACATCAGTTTCTGTCAACAAAACATTAAGACAAACTGATCTCCACTCTTGTATTTATGTTCTGAAAGAAAAGAAAGCTGTCTAAAAAGCTTTTAGTTTCTCAAATAAAACAGCTACCACTTTCTGACCAGCTAATATAAATAATTCTAGGTCTAAATTTCCCCACAGAAAAACCCTCATATTTTCTTTTAAGCATTTCATTTTGCAAATAGATTGTTTTCTTCAATAAAAGCTATGAAGGAAGTAAAGAGTAAAGATTAGAATGGACATTTAAATTAAGCTATAACTATTTGGCATCCAATCTGTCCATAATAACAGCATGAGAATCTGCAGCTTCAGGAACTGTAGCATATACAGTTGCTGAGATTATGAGTCCTCATGCTTTGGGTTATGAAACGATGGAGGTCAGGAAGCAATTTTCTTGCATATATTGCTGACAGGCTAGAGACATGCAGGAATTTTTGCATATTTTTTGAAACATCAGTTATAAGTCACTGTCAAGACGCAGATCCCAGACAAGGTAGATATTACTTTTTATATAAGTGAATTTCAAAAGAAGAGCCTCCTTCTCCAGCTCTCACTGTGACAAAAGTCCTACCACAGGTCAAAAACGTACAAACTACCAAAAACCAGATCACTGCACTAACTAGACGTTTACCGAGCAGTAGCAGCGGCTCAGCGGTTTTCCACTGAGCAGAGCTCAGAACTGGGAGGTACACGAACAACCTCAGCTTTGCAAGTTCAAGGCTACGCAGGCTCCCATCTCCTCCGGGGAGTTACATCACTCAGACGGCTTTGCAGTACAAGGCTTTAAAAACCAGCCAAGCCCGTGGCTCTGCACAGGCTGTGGTAAAGCCCAACCGTAAAAGCGGCTGACCGTGGTGTAAATGAGGAGCAGGCTCCTGCCTGGAGGCCCTGCACAGCCACCCCGGCAGCTCCAGCCAGCTCCGGCCTCAGGAAACGGCAGCCCTTCATCCCCATCCCCATCCCTGTCCAGCTCCGCGGCAGTCGGTGGCACTCACCCTCCGAACACCAGCTCTCCTCGCCGTTCAGGACGCTGTCCGTGCACGCTGTGACCTTCAGCGGTTCTGCCTGTGAGCGTCCACCGTGGGCAGCCCCCGGGTGAAGGCTGAGGACACCCTGCAAGGGAGAACACTGGGTTTGTACCTTCTCACTTGGGAATCATTTACACCAGCACTTCCAGCGGTGCACTGGGACAGCGCGTGCCTGCGTGCGCACAGCCAGAAGTTCTGCCAGCATTTACCCGGCATGGAACCGCCGTCCAGCCAGAGCTGCCAGCAGCTGGGACCCGGGGAGCAGGGACAGGCACCCCGGGGTGGGGGGTCGTACCCTTTGCAGCCTTCATGGAAACGTGGATTTAAATTATACCACCAAGATGGAGGGGGGAGGACTGTTTTTTCAAGAAATGGAATAATGGTTTATAAAAAGAAATCTCTCTTCAAAGTGCAGTGAGTCACTCACAGCAGCCTCTTCAACGTGACAAACAGCTCACAGAGCAAAACAAAGAGTAGATCACTCAGCCTCGTTACCAAGACCGAACGTACTCCCTGAGCTCTAAGAGGCACTTATGATTTATGCTGGTAAAAATCAATTGCATTTTATTGATTACCAAGATTAAGAAAAGAAAAAAAAGTGGGGTTAAACCTGGGAAACGGTTGTATCTTCAGGTCTGAAGTTAAACCTATCTGGAATACCGAGAGCTTCCAGGCTGCCAGGCAGATTGATCAGGAGGAAAGTGGGCGAGTGCTTCATATGCAGAGCTGAACCTTTCACATGGCAGTACCAAAGGAGTTAACTTTATTTTTGCACCCACTAAATTTATGTCAAGTAAATCACAAAGTCAAACCCAAGGTCATTTATGACAACAAGATGGCAGGAATTCACCCAGCTGCGTAGAGAGAAAAAAAGGGATTTTGGCAGTTTGGGTTCGCATTTATCGTATTTAAGCACTGAGAAGCCTGATTCATAATTGGTGCCAGATGCTCTCAATACACATAGGAAAAGACAGTCTTTGTTCCGATAAATTCCTATTCTAAAAAAAGCTCCAGTCAAAGGCTGTGGAAGTGAGAAGGACAGTTTCCATGTCGGATAAAGGTGACGACATGAGATTAAGTGACTTGCAGGACATGGCACGAAGACCAGACAGCAGCGGCAGGACGGAGCCCCCGGTCCCTGCCCTGTGTGGGCTGTGCTGGCCACAGCCCCCCCCACCCGACGGCAGAGAGAGGAGGCTCCCGAGGCCAGGGGAGCTGGGACTGTCCCCTCGGGCTGAGGAACACGCGCGGCTCAGGTGGGAAGAGACAGCCAGGTGCCACCGCGGCTGCCGGAGCAGCTTTGTGTTGTGCCGTGCATTCATTTTGCTCCAAGGCTGCTGCTTGCCTGTTAGTTGTTAACGCGGAAAGTTTAGTGTCGTACAAAGACGTCTCAATGATCAGCCCCTGCTATCTAAATTAAATCTCGCTGCTATAAAATTCCGGGTTTCTCACACAATTTCTGCTCCTGAAAACGGCTTCTAATGTGGAGCAGAGTCCCACGAACAGTATGAACTACAAGGTCACAGCATTCAGTGAGTGAAAAAAATCAGCAAAACAGAAGATTAAGTATTAATTTCAGGGCAAAGTTCCATTTATATGAGATTACTCTGTGCTGTATGTATGTAATACCATGTTTCAGTAATTAAAGGCAGAATGATTTATACAGCTGCAAGATGTAGAGGAGATGTTGTTACTGGGCTGGGTACAGTTGGCTACAACAGACCAAACTAAATTGGAACCGTTTGTCCCAGGGAGATGCTTTTTTGGCTCGTCCCAGTGTCCTGGCCGCGTTCCAGCGCCTGCAATCTCCCTGCCCATCTAACTTCCAGCTGACACATCCACAGGGCTGGGGACTGCTCCGCCTCGGTCCTGACTGGAGCGTGGCATCGCTGGGTGCTGCCAAAGGGTCCCGTTCTCAGAGGCAGCCGCAGTTACAGGTGCTGTGACCCCAGTAGCAGCAGAGAGGTTGTTCAGTGGGTCAAGGAACGGAAAACTTCCCACTAGCTACGCGCTGGCCTCTGCAAGGCAGCTGGGGATCAGGACTGTCTGCCTCTGGCCACCTCTGTAATACTTTCCTCTCTTCATCCTTACACTTGTGTCTCTGGGGGCTCCCCTGTCCCTACCAGATGCCGGGACCTTGGGGACAAAGGGCTGCGGGCGCCGTCCAGCAACCAACCACATCTTTCTGACTTGCGATACGCCACGAGCAGCTGGGATCAGGAGTTGGGGAAATGTTTTTTTTTTTCTTTTCTCCATGGCTGGAGAAAGAGCAGTTGTGTTTGGGGATCAAATGGAAGGACGGAACATCACAACATGACTCTCTGCTTGACTCGGTCCCTGTGGATCTTCACGGCCGTGTTTGTGCGCAACGCTTCCTTTCTCTTTTTTTTACGGCGCTGTGCATCGTGTCCGGATGGAGAACATTGTTAGTGAAAGGCAGTGTGGCAGTAACAGCATTTCTGGGCTGGGTGAGGGATCCTTGCAGGAACAGCTGTCAAATCCCACCCCGGCAGAGGCTGCAGGATCCGTGCGTGTACGAACAGCTGCTGCTTCACACCCTGTTGCGTCTCACTGATGGGTGAAGCAACTCCCTGGTGTTCACTGCGCGAGGTACAGAGGGTACCTCGTGACAAGGCATTTTATAGAAATTACTAAATACTGCATGTACACAAGGACTGTTAAATTGAAACAAATTGCAAATAATATTTTCATGTTTGTGTGTTTTGCAAGTTCAGGAACAGTCAACTCCATTTGCATAACATATTGGACATTTTTCACATTACATTTTGCATACAAAGTGCTCTCAGTGCAGGATTTGATAACACCACCGACACATTAGCCATTCAAGTAGGTACGGTTAGTGTTGGTACGTGCGAAAGGCTGAAAAACTAACAGGCAGCCTGCCTGATGAACGGAGCACAGGCTGCTCAGTGGTCGGTCGATTATCCACCGGAAAAACAAACCACTCCTTTAGAACCAACATGGTAACACCTCACTTATTTAATCGAATGTGCCATCTACTGAACCAGGTACATCAACTAATGAACCCAGTGGATCCCCCAACGGGAGGGGGGAACAACCTGCTGGAAACGGTTGCTGCGCCAGCCCAATGCGTTCAGCGCTGCCTCCTGATAGAGGGACCTCAACCTCTTCCCTTACCAAAGCTAAAAGTTTAGCACGACTTTAAATGCTGATTGCGTGTGTGTGTGGCTGGGAGAAATACACACGGGAATGATAATGGAATTAAGGAAGATTGCCAGGACATAAGGCAACCTCGGAATATTAAAACATATTTCCCGTGAATGCACCTTACTCCCTGGCTGTGGGGTAACCTGTATTTTCTTTTTAAGCACTTAAGATGGTGATTATAAAGTTAAGACACTGGCTGCTGAGGACACCAGCCTGGTAACTCTTTTCCCGTTAGCTGTTGACCTCAGAAACACTAGATTTTGGTCCACGAGGCTTACGGATGAATTTACCCACTGCCTTAGGAAGACAACCCCTGCGGTTTGGACACTGCTGTTGAACCATCACCATCCAAAATTGGACTTGGTTTCAGTGTTTCTCACAATCTGATAAACCTACTGTACAGTCTGAACATCTCTTGTAAATTAAGCAAAACAACCTGATATCAAACGTCCCATGTACAGGTTTCGATTCAAAAAATTATCTTCTAAACGTGTCTGGCTTGGGAGCAGGCACTGTACCCACGAGGAGATAACATATGGAGATATTTTTCCATCTCCCTTCCTTTTATGTAGCTGCTCCACAGCTCAGCATTCCAGTTGATTAGCATTACCTGCTGAAGTTAATTAAGTATATGGGATGTAATAAGCCTAATATGTTTGAGTTCTATCAATCACAGAATCTGGTGAGTCAATATTTGAAATTAAAATATCACAGGGAGGAAAATCCTCAACGTGGCTCTGGAATTAAAGGAGGAGAGAGGGACCGCACAGTACGGGTGCTTCGATAAGCACATCTCGGTGGTAACAGGAGTGCCTCGCTGCGTATGCTCTGGACCAACAGAGAGACAAACGCAGCCTGTGCTTAGACTCATTTGAAAGCCTCGTGGTGTAATTTTAGGATATCAAGGACTAGCCACCAAGCTGCAGCTAAGCCTGCAACTCTGAGAGCCAAAGAAATCTGGGGGATATAAGCCTTTGAAATTTCTCACCAGGTGCTATTTCCCAAGAAATATGCACTTACTTCACCTCTCTCAGCAGCTGGCACCTCCCGGCACACCGGGGAGCTCACACCGAAAGCCGATGGGTGGTTCCCAACGCAGAGGAAAGCTGGGCAGCCAGTGGCCTGTGCTCCCCGTAGGGGCACTCAGTTATCCCGAACTGAACCAGGGTTTCTCCTCCTCTGCTCAGGTTCATTGCAAGATGCCTGACCACGAAAACCTGTAAGGAAGAAGCACAGCAAGACTGTAGAGAAAGGACCAGTCCTGGCACGAGTTAGATTTGTACTCCACACACGCCTTCTGGGTTTAGCATCTTTTCAAACAGTGTGAGAAGGTGGCAGCTGAGCTGCAACCCTGCTCTGGGCCAGTTAAAAGCATCCCCAGTTCAGGCTAGGCATCTCCCAGTTAAGGGCCCCGTTTAACCCGGCAGGGACAGCACAGCCAGCCTGCACCACCTTGGTCCTCACCCACGGGCGCCGGCGTGCTGCTGGGGACACGCCAAAACCTGCAATACTTGGGAAGGAAACCAGTGCAGAGGAAACGAGCCAGCGTCCCCCAGCTCTGGCCAGGGACAGACCCCCACCACACAGGCGGTAGCTCTGGGGAGCAGAGCCATCGAGTGCTGAGCCGTCAGAGCGGGATTTAAACCAGCCAACGGTCCCCAGCGCTGTCCAGACACCAGGGAAGAGAAGGTAAAAAGTGAGAGGGAGCCTCCACCATGTTAACACCAAACCTCTGTAAGGGAAACTCTAACTCCCCACGCTGCTGGTGGTCGAGGTGCACAACTCCAGGACCCCCAAGGAGCTGTGAGGAGAGGCTGGGGCAGAGAAAGGGAGCCCCAAAAAGCTGTGGCCATCTCGGCCTCTGGCTCCACCACCCATCTCCTTGCCCACAGGGCAGATGCGTTTTGCTCTCCAAGGCTCGGTGACCCCGCGGCTGGTGCACAGTGTGATACTCCACATCAACAACTGATGGGAGGGGAGGGAGGGACAGCCCTGGGAGGGCTGGGGACCTGAGGAGAGGACTCCGGGAGCACAGTGCCAACGTGTGACTGGCCGGAGCCTACCTGCACCCACCGTCTTGTGTAATGCTGTCTTAGTTACCGAGCTCTTTCTGCATAAAATATTTAAATACAATTTTATCAGCCATTCAAATCATTACCTACAAAGATCCAGACTTAACGTGCAGCGAGGACACCGTGCATTAATATTTATGACACTTGATTTGTTTAAGGAAATACACTGAGCGTTTTGGCACAGGCAATTTCTATGGAATCAAACTGCAAAAGACATTAATCACTGTCAATGATGTGTGTAGGGTACACACAGCCGATGGAAATGAAGGGATAAATAAATACACCTTGTATGATGTTCTAAAGACTGGAGAGCGCTGCCGGTTAGGAACTGGCAGGTGGTGGGAGGCTGTGGTCGGCAACCAGAGTGGGCTGCAGCAACGCCCGTCAGCTGGTCCCTCGGCGCTGCCGACGGGCGCAGCAGCCAGGGCTGCCTCCCCCCAGCAAAGGGGCCGAATCCGGGTGGATTCCCCGAGGCCAGTGGGAGAACAGCCGTAGCCATCCCGCAGAGCTCGGGGCGTACGCACAGAGGAGGAGAAGTGAAGTTATAGACTGTCCATTTGCAAACAGAGGCGAACGGAACATCGTACGACGAGGTTTGCTTCCGCTCCGGTGCCCAGAGCAGGGCGAGCCGAGGGGCTTTGTGCTGCGGTAACCACAGGCTGCTCAGGGGCTGCCTGGCCCGCAGAGCAGAAAATGTCACCGTAATCCAAAGGACCCACCAGCACCACGTCAATATCTCAAGGTATTTCCAGCGACTTGCCAGGAAGAAGAGACAGGGGGGCCCGTTTGCACCGGTTTGGGGCTTAAATCGGTCCAGAGGCAAATCAGCTCCTGTACCTGTGAATAAATTTGTGTCCCGTCTTTTTCTTTCAGAGGAAACTACCAAAAGCCCAAGGACAGCCTGCCCCAGGCGGGGCAGTGTCTGCTGCTGGGGGGTTCGGGCACTGCACAGGGGGGTGTGAACCGGGCTCCCAGCAGCAGGTACCCGGAGGGGCGCAAGCCGGAGCCTTTGCAGAGCGCTTCGGAAGTGGGCTGTCTGCAGGGCGGTAATTGCAGGGCACCGGCAGCTGCAACCAAAGCTCTGGCCACGCGGATGCCAAATGACCACTGAAATATGACGTTTGTTGTTTCCATAGCAATTTTGTAAGGGGTTAAGGGGGAATTAGAGACACTTTCATCCTTCCCTCAACGTTTATCTTTTCATTGTGGTCTAAATGAGAGAGTGCTCTTTAGAAACAGAAAGGTTTCAAGATGCGTATGTTCACAGGGGAACTAAGGTTTAAAAAGAAAAAAGTGTTAATAATGCAATTTTAAAATTTAATCTGAGAGTTTATTTTCTCCTTTGCTGCCTTTTCTCCCCTGCGGACAGATTTCTTTCTTGCCCTGCAAAGGATTTACAAAGAAACCTTTTCTTTTTCTGGAGCCAGCGAGAGGCAGTCAGAAGTGAGAAGAGTTTAGCAGTTACGAGGTCAAAGAAATGATGGCTGCTGACCTCTTTTGTTCTGAGCCAGTGGCTTAGGAGAGACTCCAAACAGATGAGGCACCTCCACACCCTGAAACCCAGCACTGCTCAAGGTTCGGATTAATTTGGACGAAAATAATTTTCACTCTCTGTTCAGCTTCTAACACTTCCCAAGCTCATGGAATGACATGGAAATGAAAACGCCAGGTAAGGTGAGAAAGGCTCTTCCAGCACATGTTGGGGCTGACCCCAGAAGGAAGTTCTGGAAATCTTATCAAAACCCCGGTGAAGGTGAGATTTCTGGCGTGACGGTCAGGCTCAGACGAGGTCCCGATAAACAACTGAGCGGTTCAGCCTCTGAGCTGACGGCGACCCAGCCGGCGAACTCTGAGTCCTATCACCATCCCCAAACACGGGAAAGCTGCTCCTCTTCTGAAGATGTAAAATGCTGATTTCCCCTCACGCTGGCCCAGCTGAGGCCAGGCATGCAAGTCACAACAATAAACACGCAGCCAGATAACCCCAGGGCCTCAGCTAACGCAATCCGTCAGAGAGGGCGCTCCCATCAGAGCGTCCTCTCGTGCTGCTCCGTCCACGTGTGCCCTCGAGACAGGCTCTGCCTCCTCTGCACTGCAGTGACGCTCTGGCCGTCCTGGACCTGCGTTTTGGTGGCTGCAGCTCCCTGTGACGCTGATTTCTGTGTTTTAAGAAAATGTGAACTGCTGTCAGACTGAAGCATGGTCCTGCCACTGAGAAACCGTATTTTATGGCTTCAAGGCGCTTGCTTCTGCTACCCAACACCCGGCCTGAGAAAAATTGCTACTGGTTTTATGCCATAACTCTTAAACTGCTAGATGCTGTATTTTAGCTGTATTCCTCCATTTCTCTTCAAACTTCTACAGTGATGGATTAATTAATTAAAATAAATAAAGCTCGCACCGACTTTTGCAATAGTTGTGAGTACTCTGCAACTATGGAAGTGAGACTTGGTGTGAAAGTAAATGAAAAATTACTCTAACACTTCATGTTTTTTTTCTACTGACATGTTTACACAGTTTTGGGATAATGTTGACATAAAGAAAGGAACTGGACAACACCACGGGAGCAGCTCTGGCAGCCCTTAGCCCAGCTGCTCCTCGCCTGCAGCCAAGTGAGGAATCGGGTGTAACATCTGGAATTCTGCAGAGAAATGGGAGACAGTTACGAAACACGGAACAGGTTTCATCTGGAACCACCATTATTGGTATGGGGGGGCCAGAGGTTTTAAGAAAACAGGGCAGACTTGGCCCTCAGAGGAAAAACCACAAGCCAGCAGATAGACACATGTTACACAAAATTAAACTAAACCATTGTATATCGACCTTGACTTTAACGTGACCAGATCCCATTAACAACCGTTAAGGTGGCTGAAGGCAGCCTAGAGCGACCCTCCCAAGGGCCTCGTGAACTCTGAGACACGCGTGTTTCACACAAAGTGAAGCGCAGGAATGAAGGACATGGAGCACAGTCGTTCAGCACAACAGCATGATCTGCTGCCAGCCGAGCAAAGCTCTTCGGGAGACCTTGGAAATAGGTTTTGGAGTAGCAGGTAAACCCTGAGTATGTTACAAGAGTTTGAAATGACTGCCATTAATTCCTTAAATGGGGAAGAGTGCCTGGAGTTTCAATAATGTGCCCTGAGGAGCTGTAAGAAGTAAGATTTAAGAAAACTTGAATCAAATCTGACTTTCATTTCAACTTGCATGATCAGGGAGGAAGGAATGCTTTGTGCTTGAGGTATGAGAAGGGTGGTAAAAAAATCTAAAGTGCCCTAGAAATCCCATTTTAAAAGTGATGCTGCCTTAGGGAGGACAAAATGCATTTGGCACCCACTGAGATCTGAACTTTGTAAGGACCTGATGCTCTTCTGAAATGTGGGACGAAGGACAAGGTTTGGGCTGCTGAACTCACAAGGATCAGGGATGGATTCGCCTGGATGCCAAGTGATGCCGATGGAGGCAAACGGGAGCTTTGCCTGGGTGGGTCCAGCGTGCCTCGACGCGGGACAGTGGATGAGGAGCAGAGCAGAACTTAAAGTCTTTAAACGAAGCC
Source organism: Bucorvus abyssinicus (assembly GCA_009769605.1). Classification (NCBI taxonomy): domain Eukaryota; kingdom Metazoa; phylum Chordata; class Aves; order Bucerotiformes; family Bucorvidae; genus Bucorvus; species Bucorvus abyssinicus. The sequence goes on from CM020055.1 coordinate 5,273,225, forward strand.
AGGACAGCATTGTCTCCTCTTAACTACCTGCTTCAGGTCAAGCTGTGGGACGTAAGCTCGACTCAAAACCCAGCTGAAACCCTACAGCCCGCGCTAGGCAGGGGATGGCTAACTGATCGTACTGATCCCTTAAGAGGTGGAAATCCAAGAGCAGTACCAATCTGTCTGCCTCCTGATGGAACGGCGTGCGTGCCATTAGAGCAGCCTTCGTGCCAGCCGCTCCTCTGTCTGAGAGGTTATGCTGTACCAATCGCCGCAGGAAAAGCAAACCCTGGCTCATCATTTCCAGAACGGGGTAAAGGTGTTCGGGGAAAATGAGCACTCTGCTACCCACACCAGCCTTTTTACTTTTTGTCTTGTTGAAGACTGGAGGTTTTTACAGAACTCACTTCGCTTTCTAAAATGTAAAGAAAAAGCCATAACCTTCCAGCTGCTGAGTTAAACAGAGTGTTATTCAAATTACGTAGGGGAAAAAAATGTCATAACATAATGAGAATCAAATGCTGGCTTCAGGCGCCTTCATATTTGAGGACTTTAAAACACAACAATAGCAACAAAACAGTTCAATTTTTTATCTGCCAGTAGAAAATGGTCATTTAAATAAACATTAACTAAGCTGGGGAACATTTGACACTGCAGTAGCAATTTGTTTCTGACAGACAGGATTGTTAAAGTCATATTCCTTTGAATAGGTGGCATTTTCAGAGAAAAACTAGGTATATTAAAGCCCTTCACCGCTCCGTGCCCTTTGCCGCCTCCCTCGGCTGCTTGCTCGTGGCTGCGCTGGGGCCGGGCTCTGCAGCGGGACCGCCAGTGCCAGGGAAGGGCAGGGGAACGGGGCGGCTCGCCGGCTGCCAGACATCAAGACAGCTGGTCACAGCATTCACCTACCTCGTTTGGTGTTTATGGGCAGGGAATCAACCTTCCAGACCTGTTTTCATCTGCTTTTGCAAAGAGCAATGCAGAAAGGTGGTGGATCATCTGTTTTCTGTTAGGCAATTCCCAGCCCTCTCCCCTGGAGGGCCACGGCCGTGGGAGCCACTCCTGACCCACAGCACTGCAGAGGTCACACCGAGCTGGGATCAAGGGAACTCCATGCTCCGGCTCAGCCTCTCGCTGGCAGCAGGGGAGGGTCTGTGCCCCCCACTCAGCGCTGGAGCCCCCGGGATGCTGCAGGGGAGCTCCAGGCACACAGCGAGGACCAGCGCCTGAAACCCAACCACAGAGCACCCAAGGGAGCATCCCTCAACCCAGGCGCAAGGGCAGGGCCCGGGGTGTGACGGCAGTGTGGAAGGAGCGCACACGCACACCACGCGACTCCGGCTTTCAGGCCGAGCACGTTTTCTGTCTCTGATAACAAGAACAGCACGCGGAGGTGGACACCAGTAGCACGGGGAAGACAGCTGGCAGTGGGCCCGCGAGGAACGCAATTCTTGAAAACAAAGAACAGGCAAGACCCGTAAACAGCCACACAAGGAAGGAAAGAAATTATTAATACCATTAATTTGATTTGCAGCAGCTACTTCAAGTCTAACCACAGGCAGGGAAGCCACTGAGTCAGCTCTGCACGTAGAATCAAAGGAGAACCTCAGTGCAAACATCTTCCTCAAACATCACCGGGAAAGGCTTTCCCCGGTACTTCGCGTGTTTAAGCAAACTGCTCCGAGGCTACTGAGGGTTGAGACTTACTAACAAGCCCCAGAACAGAACCTCCAGCCATGACACACGCAGTTATCTCCGAAATCAAGTCCTGAATTTGAGGGAATATGCAATAGGGAAAGAACAAAAGGATCCTTTGATGTGTTCAACCACATGATGTTTAGCAAAAAATGCAAATGTTCTCTCATGCCAGAGAACACTTATCAATATTAAGGCATACACGGAGGAGAAGAAAGAAGGGAGAACAAAATACAACACTTAACAAGAGGGTAATTTAGCCTCTTGGCAAGCGTTTTAAGTCTGGTTCATGAAAAACTACTTGCACAATTGTTTTGCAGGGTTTCGGGGCTTTTATGCATAAATCATAGTATTGATTCAATGTGAGTATCAGACTTACTCAGGTGTACAACTGCATGTGGGCACAGTTAAAGCCAGAAAGGATTTAAGTGTGGAAACTGGAGAGGAAAAAAAGATCCCCCCTCTTGCTGCTACAAGCTCTGCTACAATTGTCAAGCAGCTGGAACGCGCGCGGGCTGTTAGTTCAGACATGGTGGTGACCACCTTCTGCAGCCCTCTCAGGAGCACGGCCACGCAGGAGGCAACTGCCAAGCTCCATTGGTTTTTTCCCCCCCATTTTTTTTCCCCTTTGAGATAGCACTTTCTCTTCTGATAGAGAAAAGGAAAAAACACTGGGAGCCCAAGTGAAAGAGAAATAAAATCAACGGCACGTTACAAACTACCAAAATATTGCAGTCAGTGCGAGGAAGGGGAGGGAGGGAAGCGTCAGGAGTAACCTTCGAGGGCTTGTTTCATGATATTCATCTTTGCCAGCCACATTTCTGCTGCTTAAAATAGAGGGAAGGGCTCCTGCAGCATCACCATATGCACGAGAGGCAGTCACAGAGGAGGGTCAGCGGGGATGCTGTGACAGTCAGGAGAACTGAAAAAAGGCAAAGCCCTGGAAATGAAAATAGACGCAAAGAATCCGTATCACTTGCACAGACATGCAGTAATTTAATAATTTTCTAGCCTGATTCATCCCTCAGTCTTTTCTGCATAAGCACATTCTATTCAGCATCCAAAGAGGTTCAGCTGGTCCGAGCCCACAGCCTGGCAAAGTTTCTTCCTTGCCTCTTCCTCCAGTCACACAGAACTGTAAAACAAAGGCCCGAAGAAGTTCAAGGTACACAACCTGTATGCAGTTAAAACTTAGAGACCATGGAAAAACGTGGGTAACACAGCACTAGTCACCCTTTCTGGTGAAGACTCTTTATTTCTAACTTGCATTCCACTCATCTTGCTGTTCTTACCACTACCATCTACTCTGGATAACAACAGTATTGAAGTCGATACGGCGGTCACTCCCAAGAGCCACACTGTGACCGTGACACGTCTCTCCTCACCACGGTAACAGCTCTGCATTCTCTCCTGAGCAACTTGTACCCTGAATTAAAAATCTCACACAACTTCCCTGTTCAAAAGACACTGGAAGTTATTCCCGTGTCTAGTTATTCCTGGTGCAGCCTATTTTTTTCCCATCCTCTTCCCCTTCACCAGCCATAGAACTTGAGGAATTTTCTACAAGTCAAGCTGCAGCAGCAAATGCGTTCCAATCATTGTGTTAAGCCCCAGCCTGCCCAGCCTGGATTCCTCCTCTCCAAACCCAGCCTCTGCGGATCGTTCCTCCTCTCCAAACCCAGCCGCTGCAGATCATTCTGCCTCTCCAAACCCAGCCTCTGCGGATCGTTCCTCCTCTCCAAACCCAGCCGCTGCAGCTCACAGCAGTAGATCACCATCAGCTGCTCAGGGGCTGCTGGAGAGTGGTCCAATGGGAAAAGGTCAGGTTTTATGTAAGAAGGTTTAAACCCATAATCAAGTTTTGTTCTAAGTCTGTCTCTTGCACTAAAATCCTAATAAATATTAATTAAATGTTCAGGCTATCCTAATTGAATTTGATCAATTTGTTTCTTTCCAATATAAATGAAAAAGTGGGGTAGAGTAAGGGAATTATTTGTATTTTTGTAATAAAAAACAGCTATCGGTGCCACTGTCTTAAATCAAATTAATGTTTCTCTTCTTGTTCCAAGGTTACAAGGAAATTAAGTTTTATTCAAATACTTAGCCAGATTTATTCCACTGGTCCAACAGTTGAGAATTCAAGCCGTAGTGGTGCCGCTAAGCGGGCGCGATGGGGCCGGAAAGGGTATGAGGTTGGAACAGCCTGTGATGATGCACTGCTGACACCGAACCTCCACCCTCCCTGCAATAAAACTCTGCATTTATTTACCCTTGTGATGACAGGCTCGCTGAGCGACCCAGAAACGTTAACTGATTACCGTCTCCCTTGGTGGGGGGGTGTATTATTGTCCTCCTTCGACAAACGGTTCAGGCCCAGAGTGCTTGACCCAGACGACGCAGAGGGGAAACAGCGACAGGTCACCAGTTCTTTCCCAACCAACGCGGGGCTGGTCACTCTGTGCAGGCGCCTGCTGCCGCCGTCAGTCCCATATGAAATTGCTCAAGACTGACGGAACCTCCACTGCTTCCCCTGGGAGGCTCTTTCACAAGCTACTGGGCTTTAGTGTCAGAGTTTTCCCCTTTATACTCACCTTTCTTCCACTTGTCCTGTTTTATCCGATTACACATGTTCTCTCCCTGGGCAAAGTGCTCCTTCCCGCTGGTCTCTGCGCTGCTTGGGTGCCTGAAGGTGGATGGTGCAGAGCGGGACATCTTCACCCGCTGGCATCTCAGGATCAGCCTTAATCGGAACTAATCAAATGATGACAGCCCTTCTGAAAAGAGAAGTAATTACACAGTATAGATTGGATGTATCTCTTAGGAGATGAGGACTTGGATTTGATTATCTAAATTCTCCTTAATGCTTTATGATGAAGTTAGGGATGAATATTGCTCTGAAAGCAATTCAGCCAGAACTTCCCCGCAGAAAGAAAGGCCCGAAACATGACACAAACGACCAAAGTCAGCAAGAAGAAACTGTCAGCCTAAGGTTTCTGTTCGCTTGTCCAAGAATCAGTCAGAGAAACTGATTTAAGGTAGCTAGAAGTAAAGTAATATCCCACGGAGGTAAAACCAGGTTGAACTGGCTAAAATCTCTCCTCTCGGCGGGGGCAGAAAAATAAATAAATAAATAAAAATAAATCCCATGTTTTCCTAAAGTAGTTAGCTTTGCTTTCATTCTTGACCGTAGCCAACGAAAGGGAGAAATCAAAAATTTTAGGAAATGACATCTTTGGTGGCCACCTCGGCTGGCACCCACAGAGAGAATAAAATGACCCACAGCTGGGTCTGGCGGCCGCTGCTTTGAAAGCCCCTGGACTCCGGTCAAGCACACACACACTTCGAGGATCTTCTGGGGAACCCGAAGTTTGCGCTGAGCGTTTTCTGGCCTCCGGGTGGACTGAAGGTCTCTTCCGGAGACCCTTCCTCTGAGGCAGGTTCGTGCCAGCAGCCGAGCCGCTGCCCCGAGCAGCGCTGTGGTCCCTGCGCTCCCGCTGCAGAGGGGTTTTTCAGGCGTCTCTTTGATCCCGGTTCCAGCCTCCCGCAGAACAGGCTTGCGGTGCCAAGGCCCCGCTGCCGAGCTGCCCCGGGCACGGAGCGGCTCGATCAGGCTGGAGGTCACTGCTAACGACACCCGGAGGAGCACTGCCCTCCCTCCTCCCCGTTACATCTCTGGCAGGCAGCTGGAGAGAAAGAGGTGTATTTGGATGCTGTTTAAATATTGATCACAGCACATTTTTGCTAAAACCAAAGTCTATCGATTCGCCTGCGCGTCTGCAGCCTCGATACTCTGCTGGATGTTCTCCTGGAGATGGGAGAAGGCTCCTTGAGTTATGATGTTAATAAGAGCAGCCCAGGAGGAGTCCCTGACGGTCAAACCACAACTTCAGAGAGAACGTTTGTCATTGGCAGGGGCCTCTGGACACTGGGGGCTTCCTAATGTTTCTCTCTCAGCCGTGCTGACGAGCCTTTAACCCAGCCCGGGAGCAGCGCAGCTCCCGCAGCTCTGCCCAGCGCCGGGCTCTGCCGGGATTTGGGGCTGAGGACGGACAGCCATTCTAGAGCCACGCCGGCACCGGTGCTGGGGCAGGGGTCCCGCAGTCCCTGTGCCTTGCAGCCAGTCCCCGCTCCAGCACTCTGCTTAAGCTTCTCATTAGCTCAAGTGTGTGGATTTTGCCTTCGGCACCACGGGGAGATACTCGCTGCCCTGAAGCTGAGCGAGTGCTGCAGGGCTGGGGCGCTGCCGGGGCAAGGCGGCAGCGGGGCCAAGATGCCCCAGGCCCGGTGGAGAGGTCGGTCCATGCATGGGCGGCAGAGCAGCCTCGGTGCCCATGGACACGGCGTCTACATCACTATGGAAGTCACGAGAGGGAGGGCAGAAGATAAAAGCAAACCCTGCGGGCTTCATACAGACATATCTACAGGATTTATATCTACATATCTACAGCTTTTGCATTAACCACTGGCAATAAATAAAGAAAAATTCAGCTGTCCCGAATCGCTACCTGGCCTCACTGAAACCACACCAAGGCTCTTCTGACAGCCAGACGGAATCGGGCGGCAGGTGGGACTGGCCACCTCCCTTTCAGATGGAGTGCACTACCTCGCTATCGGGACCGTCGACCCGCAGAGTTTCAGACAAAAACAAGCCACCCCACACACGTCCCTCCTTCGTATCTGACAACCTGCACTGAGCTCTGCAAGGAGGGGAACAAATCCTCCCCACCCCATGCAGCGCTCGGGCGACTGTGAAGCAGGAGCTTGTTTCAGGGAGAGAGCTCTCCTGCACGTCTGTGGCTGCAGAGGTTCTCAAGGGAAAAGCCAAACGAAATCCTGCCCTCGGCAGTCCTGCACACGGGAGTGCTGCAGCGCAGGAGGGTCTGGGGCTGCAGCGCAGGAGGGTCTGGGGCTGCAGCCCCATCGGACACTGACCCACTGCTCGTAGAGCACAGCACTGACATTCCCCATTTCGCATTTCCCAGACTGCAAAACAGGAATAAGATCACCTACGTCTCGGAGAGATCGTGGGGCTGTGCCCTGTAAAGGGCTGCATGCCCTTGTGGATGACGCTGTAGAGATGAAAGTCATTTTGGGGGTATTTTAAGAGTTCCCAATCAGAAATGTCAGTGCCTTGCGAGTTTCTCTATTTGGGATGCAGCATTTCCTTGCCCCATTTGCAGGAGAGACTAAATTACAAGGACAATCACAGCCACTTCTGTTCCCAATCCTAGGATAGGATATTAATTTTTGAAGAGAGAACTAGAGCCAAGGCTTCTCCTTTTTCATCAAATCCTATTTGTTTTGTTTTCCTTCATAACATAACTTAGGGCTATTTAATAGAAAGTGAAATTTGTGGTAATTTTTTAGCAACTGTTGCCATTCTGCAGAGTCTCTTTCTATGCAGAATTTTGTGTTTCACCAGCTACTGCTTTTTGAGGACACGAAAAGTTTTTCCTTTATTTTGTTTTACTTCTAAGAGTTCACTGAAGTTGATAAATCCAAATCATTGCCAACATATAGCTATTCTTTTTAAAATATATGTATATATATATCATGGGCTATAATCACATCCATCTTTCATCCTTTTTTCATTTGTCTCAAATGAGCAAGTTTGCCAGCAAGAACTTTTTTTGGAGACAGGCTGTCTTAAATGAATTTTGAAGACTATTCTCAAAAGCAGATCTAAAATTAATTGCAACACATCATTTCACGGCGTGTTTTCAGCGGTCAGCTCGCAGACAGTCCCTGTATCCCATTAAAACACTGCATACTCTGTACATCAAGGATTTTCCAGTGCCCACTCTCCGGCAAGCCAGCAGCCTGGCAGCCCTCACCCTGCTCCGGCATGTCTGGAGAACCCATTGGCTGGCAGCCTCTGCCAGACCCCCCCGCTGCTGCCTGTCTTGGACAGATGGAGGAGTAGCTCAACACCGGACCATTCCCTCACTCCTGCTCTGCGGGCTGCCGAGGGCCCCGTCTTCTGCAGGGGAACGTTACAAAGAGCTGCTGTGCTGGGTCAGGCTGTGGTAGCAGCGTCTCAGCCCAGCTCCCTCTCCCAGGACAGGCTGGACCAGGGGACGGTTCAAGGTCCTCCCAGCCTGGGCTGCTCTGTCAGCTTGTCCCGTTACATCTCAACTACCCAAACCCAAACGTGTGTGGGTGGACAGGGCTCGCTATTACCTTCTTCCTACACACATCCAGCTTCTGGATGAGGGGCTTGTTCACCCAGAAACTGCAGCCAAACCCTTTTGTTTAATGACTACTATTGACCTACTCTCCACGGATTCGCCCTGTTCCTCCCCAGCCTCCTCTGCACCCAGCGCTCTCTGTAAGCTGGCAGGGGCAGCCGGTCCCACCCTGCCCGTGTAATTAACGTGACGAACGGCCTCTTCTGGCTTGTTTTATATCTGCTGTCTGAGGGTTTCCCTGGGTGCTCTCTTGTTCTTGCAATGGAAGAAATATAAAAATGAGGACAGCTCCTGTGGCTCTTCCAGAGACAGGCTGCGGCTGTTCCGAGGAGCGGTACTGAGGACGTATTTACTGCTCTGTCGTACAGAGTTTGCTGGGTTCCATGAAATATATTCAGCCACACTTGTGATTATACTCCAATATGTTTCTAACATATCGTGAAACTGTAGATGGTGTCAGAACAGCCTGACTTTTAACATATCTCAAACGTTTTTTCCCCCTTCATTAAAGCAGAATAATTGACACAGCATAATGTGAGTTAATGTCAAAACGTGACACTCGAGCCTATCCCCCATCAAGGTGATCACATTTTAAACCTACGGTCCGTGTCAAGCTTCTTTTTTCAACACACACAAGGCAGCTTCAGGAGTTATTTAGAACAGAAGTGAACTGGGGGACGGGTGCTTTGCCACAGAGAGCTGGGACGAGGCTGGTCGAGCCGGTGGGATGGTGCGACAGCCCTGCTCACCTCAGCAGGATTCAGGAACGCGGAGTGGCACCAGCCCGCTGAATGCCTGGGATTAAATGGCACCGAGGGGAGTATCTGTTAAAGGGTGATTTTAGCTTTCTGAAAATGACGCCTCGCAAGGAGCCTCATTTGAGAGCCGAGAACAGGGAAGCAGCGTAAAAGCAGCCAAGACAGCCCACTCAGAAATGAATTTTTCCATAATTAGGCCATAAAGTGGAAAGTCCTCTTAACACTACACTACTGAGCGCCTGAAAGCGGAGGATAAAATGTTTCTCAAGGGTCCACCAAACGTGGAAAAGCAAATCACTGAGGCCAAAGAAAATGAGATTAAATTGAATTTCTAAGATGCGGTGTGTCTATTGACCTGCCTCATACCAAGTGCTTTCTTCACGTTCCTGTTCTTAAAAAAGGGAAGAAAACCCATCCAGGAGAACGCATGCTGTTCAGAAGATAGCTAGAGGCTGAGTTGGATTTGAATTTTGATCAAAGTTTTTCTCATTTGACATGCTTTTCTGTGTCTGCGTTCCCAATCTGCCTTTTTTGCTTAAAATAATGCTTCCCGTATAAGAGATCTTACCCGCCATACATAATCAGAAACCCTGGGCTCGGGAAGGCGCAGTTTCTGCTGGGTGGTGGTCCTTCTCCACAATCCAGTTTACTGGAAAAGGAGCATTAGGAGGCCTTTGACCCCTCCCCAGCACCGTCCAGAGCGTGAACCTGGCCCAGGCACCCTGCACCACGTCTGCCCTTCTGCGCACCCAACTTCTCCACGAGAAAGAAAAAAGCTCTCCCGCGCAGGTTGTTCACGTCTCATTGCAGGAGAGCTGTGAGACCCAAAGCCTGCTGCATAAAACCCATCACAGTGCTCCCCCCAAACACGGCAAAGCCGCTGCGGTATTTTAAACCATGGATTATCTCCAGCTTCTGCTGCTCCTCTTGATGGTTCCACCTCATTCATCTTGCTACTCTAATTTCCTTAAATGTGTGTTTTCTTTACAGGCTACTAACTACAGAAAACTTGAAGCAATCAGCTGAAGTTGATGCATTCACAGATCACTTCAGGAGCTGTGACTTCATTTCCAAGGGGGCGCTGAACTTTATTGAAGTTGGAAATTGAACCATTCTGTTGCGTTTAGGGACACGCCAGCATCTGACAAAGGACTTGCCATCGGAAAGGCTCCTTGATCAATTTAAAACACAGCTTGACCCTCATTTCTTCATAGTATCCTTCCTCTTTCTGACATCCTTCCACACTTTCTGAATTTAAACCAGTTTCTGATTCTTTGCAACGACCGCCAGTGTCAGGACAGTCACTGACACTTGGAGAGAGGGAGAAGCAGCAGCAAAAGCAGCTGCGGTCTCTCCCAACCCCGTCTCCCACGTTGCATTTTGCTGTGCCCATTTCTTGGCCACATTCTCCTTCTCAAAAGCAGCACCAGACCGTCCCTGCTGTGCCACCTAATTGGAAAGTTCCGCCGAGCACCGGCCAGGAGAGGGTGCCTGAGCATGCATCTCTTTTTTGAGATGTCAGTGACATCGCAAATGCAACTTTCATCTTGGAAACTTGGAGTGCTGCCATAGAAATTGCAGCGGGGGAGTCCCCGGGTTGCCAGCTCGTGCCCTCCGGGATTACAAGTGCTCCGCAGGGACTGGTCCCTGCTCCTGTCCCTGCCGCTCCCCAGGACGGGCTCCCAGCGGGCTGAGCTCCTGCACCCAGACAAGCACAAACCGCCTTGCTCCACAGGGTTACGTTACGAGCAAACGTGCACGTGGTGACCACGTTCACTGACAGAAATTGCAGCAGCTGCTGGGAGAAGAAAGCCTTGTGCCTGCTCAGGAAAAGCAAACCTGAACAACTCCATGTGCGTTTATTATAACAACAACCATCACCATTCCTGCGGCCTCTCCTTGGGACGCCGGGCAGCTGCACGCTCGCAGCAGCTGGGCAGGCCAGGTACTGGTGTTACTGCCCCTTCATACGTGAGCAGCGGCGTGCGAGAGTGTAACTTGAAGGACGTCGGGGACGCAGGCAGCGGTGGCCGGGACTGCACTGCCCATGTGGTCCAGTCCCTTGTGCTGGAGCTCTTCCCCAAGCGGAGGCCAGATCTCAAGAGTCTCAACAGTTACTTCCTAATCTGGAAACCACGTCTGTTCAGAATGCACTGCTGAAAACACAAACTCAACATCCGAGGCCACCGCTCAGGGACTCCTGGTGACGGCCGGCGTGCTGGCCTTCACCAGACCCTGCAAACCAAGGGGCCAGTTAAGAGGCACCAGAAAAACTGTGTGTGTCGAGGGAATGTGGCTCACAAGCAGCACCCTCCTCTCCTTTGACTGGTCTGACAGATTTGCCTTCCGAACAACTTCGTTCCTTCGTGGGTTTCTTTAGTCGGGAAGGTCAGGGTGCTCCGTTGCACCCCACGTTATCTCCCCGCTGCGTCCCCTGTCCCCGCAGTAATCATGCCTTCAGCACCTTTCCTGCCAAGCTTTGACACTCCCAAATCCAGCTGAGACTTCTTGGGACTTTAATTAATGAGATAACAAAAAGGGAAAACACCCAAAGAGTGAACCCCAGAGTTGAAGACTTTATCTGCTCTTTGCAGCTGTATCTTTTTTCTCTTTTTTTTTTTTTTTTGAGCTGCATTCCAGGTCCGTCAATACTGTTTCCCATTAAATTAAATAGCTTATTGACTGGTGTGAGACGTTGCCACAAGGCCGATAGGATCCGAGCGTGGTACTTTCTCAGTGCAAACAATCACAGGTCACTGCACAGTAAATCAGTTGGTAATGGAGTTTGAACTCTGAGAATCAGTTCTGTGTACCCTTTTTATTTGTTTTTAATTTGTATCAATGGTAATTCTGTCGGTTTCAATTTATGTGACGGCAGCAGGTTGTGGAGCAGCGGAAACACCATTTTTCTTCTCGTTAACCATTGAGTTCGTGGTGCCGTGGCAGCCAGGCGCTTCTGAGCTCGCAAGTGTTAAGGTCTGCTGGCACCAGCAGAACCCTGCGCTGATCTGTTCTCCTCGGGCTTCCCTCCCCTTCAGCAATACCACCAGAAGTGGCTCCTCCCTGGAGCCTGCGCTGGCTTAGAGACTTCCACCCGGATCTGAGAACCAAGTACCCATTAGTGACCCTGTGAATTTATCTCATCCCTTTCTGAACCCATTATGCTGTTAGCTTCTGTGATACCTGGTGGCACAGGGTACCACAACTTAATTATGAATTATATAAGAAAAATCACTTCCATCTGTTGCTTTACACCTACTGCTGGATCATTTGGGCAGGTGTCTCTTAATATTTGCTGTGTGAGAATGAACAAATAATCATTCCTGACACACTTCTTTAACATCCTCATCCATCACCTCTGCCCCAGCGAGAGGGTTCTGGTCCAGCAGCCTCCTCCGGAGCGTCCCGGCTGGTCCACGCAACATCCCTAGGACCGCCCTTTGTACCTTTTCCAGTTCTGTGGAGCCGGTTTGCTGCTGGAAGGCCAGTACTGTAGCTGTGAGCGTGCCAAGGATTTATAGAGCTGCGTAAGGTTTCTTTGTTTGTTTTGTTTTCTATTTCATCCTCAATAATTCATGAAGTTCTGCTTCCCTTTGGCCTTTGCTGAGGCTTCAGCTTACGTTTTCAGAAACGATCCACGAACACTTCACAGGCAATTTTTTGAGCAATAACACTTAAACAGTGTCTGTGCTGCTTATTGCTTGTACACAGTTAGGGCTCCATTTCCCCTGTGCATTCCTTTGCACTTAGAAACACCGAATCTCACTTGCTCTCTCTCTCCCAGACACTCAATATGCCAAGATGCTCCAGGAGCTGCCCCGATCGTGCCTCTCGGGTTAAGCAGTGCTGCTGTTTCACCTGTGTAAGCACCGTGGCTCCTCGCCTGGATCCCCTTCCCAGCCTGCAGTCCTGGCGCAGGGCGGCGATCAGCGTTCCCCTGCTCCGGCACAGCCTCCTCCCGGGTCACTGCAGGCATCGTGGCCTGGCTGGTGGCCAGGAGGGAGCAGGCGGCGATGGTGGCCTCCATCCCTGACACTCGCCTTTTCCCGCTGCCTCTCTCAGTCCCTACATTCACATCCAGCAACCTTTTTTTCAGGCGCAGCACAATTTGTACCTACGGTTTATCCACCCTGGTTTGCTGCTTGTTTAAAAGCAAAGAACAGCAAGCAGAACCCCTCCTCGGTCAGCAGCGATGTAAGTTCGGCCCCTCGTTGCTGATGCATCCAGCTCTCAAAGCCTGTAGTGCTTAATGGATTCACTGAAGCGGTAATACGAGGTGACTCGCTGTCAGGTTGTTAAAACAGTGGTAAGACAGTGCACTAAGACAACAGTATCGCTGCTAACTGCGTTATAATGGTCAGGGAACCTCCTGCGATACTCCCACACACCCCACAGGAGTTTGCCCTGTCTGGGATGCTCGTTCAAGCCCTGCCAGGACACGAGGCACCGTGTTGCCGGGGCATGCCTTTGTCTGGCTTTACAAAGGGGACGTGCAGAACACGGCTGTTTGCAAAGTCACAGACACACGCGTTTCTCCTCCACAATATTTTGCGAATCCACACAGACGTGTTAGGAAAACTGTCACTTGCATCAACTTCTTTGCAAGCGGAGTGTGATTTTTTCCAGAGGTATTAATCAAGGGCTAGAGAGGAACCAGCTTGACAAAAAGAAAAAAACACCCATGGACTTATAAGACATCCCAAGAGAAGACACGAACGAGGCAGAGAGGCGCACTGAGGAATTTACAGCTGTATACAGGTGTTCACATTCCCCACATCAGCTGCAGGCTTCAGCTGTCCTCCAGGGTTGGGGATGGGAGGCTCCCGAGCAGCCCGCCCTGCTCCCCGCACCCCAGACCCTGCCCGGCGGCTCTGGGCTTCTCCAGCGTTTGATCTCTCCCCTCCTCTTTCTTTCCTCCTCGCCACTTTGTGGTGCCTCCACGTTACAAGAGGGCTGAGCGAGCGGCAGGGCTCGGCGCAGGAGCCTTGGGGCAGCGCCAGCTGCCGAGCGGCACCATCTGGGGACTTGTCACTGGAGCAGTGTGATTTTCCTGGGCCAGGAGCCACGCAGCCCTCCACAGGTGGGATTCACCTGCCAGGGAAGGACCTTGAAGCAGCAGGAGAAGAAAATGTTGCTATTTAAATCGTCAAACCTCTCTCAACCTGGAACTCCCCCAGAAGCGATAAATATTTGCTTATTTACTGGTTTTGCTCTGGCTTGTCTGTATCAATTTATTGCTTGTTCATTGTGATCACATCAGTATTTTTGATTTCTTAACGCTAATCAGCAGCAAGTTTCCAGCTTTCTCTTAATTGTGGCAAGAAAAGATGCTTGTTGGATAGACACGGGTTGCTCTGTGCAGAAAGGCAGGGGAAGAGGACTCGGCTCGCTCTCACAGCTCAGAGCCACCCGTGGGATGGTCTTTCTTCTCTCCTCACCTTCACTCCTGGAGAATAAATCCTACATAGGAAATGACTGATTGAATATCCATGATAAACCAGTTACAGCTCAGTCCCAGCCATGCAAAGTGCTGTCAAACAGTCCTGAATAAGGAGTGTATTAATAAAAATCATGATCCGCACACAAACAGAAAAGGGCTAAATTCTTCAAATAAATGACTCACAACAAATAATTTGACCAGCTCTCATGATCGGCTTATGCCCTGAAGCATGAAGATTATCAGCCACATGTAATTTTCTCCTGGCTGATGTAGCTGCAAAGACTATTCATATTCATATAAATGTCTAATGTCTAATCCTCTAATCTAATCCTTTTTTTTTTTTTTCTGCTTGTGCTAAAGCTCCACAGCCTCTACTCAAAAGCCCTCTGAGCAATGGAATTATTGATAAATTACTGCAGAGAGGAGGAGCACAGCGCAGACACCAAACCCACCAAGCTCTGCCTCTTCTTGAAGAGTCTTTATTTTCCCCTGAAGAAGTCGGGGTGTGAATTTGCAGGACAATTGCAGATATTTTTCCTCCCTGACATCTTTCCCATCCTTGCCCAGTGACGAAGTGAGGTGATTATCCTCCACTACAGCTTTCAGAGAGCTTCACGAGTGGCACCATTTCATCACCATGTCAATTAAGTCTCATCACTGCAAATAATACAGGAGTCTGTTGGCCATGTTATTTGTTCTTCCTGAGACAATGAAAACCTCTGGACCCTGAACCCAGCACAAACACGATGTTATGAGTGTCAGAAATGAAGTTTGTCCTTTGTCACTCACAGAAGAGCTTTGGGGCAGCCACAGTGACATCCCCCTGAGCTGCCCACAGCACCAGCACTCTGTGAGGCTCTCTGCATCTTGCCTATGTCACAGGCGAAAGGCAGAAGAGATGTTCTGTGTTTAGATCATCTGCCAAACTGAAATAACGCAGCAGAACCACGGCTAAGCACCCCAGAGCATCTCCTGCCACAGAGCCTTGGGTCAGAAGCAATGAAGCACCTGCTTTAATTGCCCACTTTATACAGCAGCTGGTCACATGTACACAGGTTTTGTACCAGCGCAGAGCAGAGGGTGGTTTGTGAGAGCTCTGAGTATCATTTCCTTCTCTTTCTGTCACAGTTTACATGCGACAATTCGTACTTCCCATTCCCAATGTTATCAGATTACTGGGATAACAACTGCCTGCTTCGCTGCCATTCTTTTTACTATATCCATGACAAACTAAAATTAATGTACTTGCAGCGCCTGGGAACTCTCCCTGGCACAGCACCATCTGCCTTTTGGAGACAGAGCACACAAGAAATTCTGACGGATATATTCACGCAGGAACCCGTGCAGACGGAGCCCTCGGTGCTGGCTGGGACGGGAGGTCCAGGCAGGGTTTGGAATCGAGCCCTTTGGCATGGCGAAGCTTCAGCCAAAAGGGGTGAAGGTGGCAGGATGACGGACCACATCGCCCAGTCAGCAGTAAATGCTGCTCCATGCCCGGGGTTATTTATGCCGCAGCCTCTCTGCTGCTGGGTGTGCAGCACCGCGTTTATTTATGGATATTTAGTTTGTGCACACTCTGGGGTAGAGATTTGTACCATGTTCAGGAATTATAAATCCAGACACAGTCCACGGCCTCTGAGCATTTCTATATTAAAAATTATAGTTCTGGAACTGGTTTTCATTCAGAATCAGGCTGAAACTCATCAACCCATTATCTCACTTAGACCAACAAATAAGCATCAAACGGGAACTTCTTTCAAATCACTGTGGACTTGGACCAATTTTGAAACACTGCCCTAAAGCAGAAAGACTCAGGATCCTATTTATCAGCCCCCTGAGGCCAGCCAGCTTCTCCATTAACTTTTAGCTCAAACTAATAGCACATTCATAAGCAATTTTGTGGGTGACTGTATCTGAGACTTTAAGCTGCTGTATTTTTTTTTCCCTTAGAAATTATCTTTTTGCTTGATGATATGGAATTATTTAGGTGACAACTCACATTAAAAGAACCTGTGCTCTTACAGGCAAAGGCATTTTTTCCCAGACAACACTGCTATAAAACTGTTCTAAATCTACCGACTTCAAGGGACAGAGTTCTGCCATGATTAAAAAGGAAAAACGTTTTCATTTTAATATTGCCCTTTTTAAAAGCTTAAACAGGTTTTTAGCTATGTTGTCAGACGGTGTTCTGTGTTTATAATACACATCCTCATGCTCCTCACCGTACCGAATGTTTGGCAAATACAGGTTACTTTTAAAATGTCTCTTTCTGTCCCTGTTGTATGTACATTTAGTGCTGTTTGAGCCTGGCTGCGGACAGAAAGAGAACGGCTCGGCTTGCTGCTAGAGCTTCTTCCTCGGTTACATCTGTTGCACTCAGTGAGGCAAGAGAGGTTTTGTGTGTGCTTGTGTGAGAGTGTTAACATATGCACGTGTCCTTCAAAAACACATCTAAAGCTCGAGTCAGCCTTGCTGACTCAATGGAACGCTCTGAGAAATCTGTTAGGAGAAATTTCACCATTAATCCAGAGAAGAAACGCAGCTATGGACACAGACATCCTGCAGGATTCTCACCACTCGGTTAACAAATTCATCCACTTTGCTGGTCCTGCTCCACAAACACAGCTACCACCGTCATTTGTCTTCCACTTGGTCCTTCGGGGCAGTTCTGCCTGAGACTGCCGGGACCAGAGACACCGGCAAAGCAGAGGCAGAGCCGGTCCCTGGAGGTCACAGCTCCAGCCTGGCCTCTCTGCAGAGCAGAGGACGGATTTTACAGCGGGGACTGCTCAGGGCCTTGCAGGAAATCCCTCAGCATTGCTGATTTCAGGTCCAGGAGGACACCTCCCCAGCTGCCTTTCCGTGGACCCTCAGTATCAATTTCAGCAACACGTCTCCGAGTTGAGTCCCGACCCAGGCAAGCAGTCAGCCACCGCTGAAATCGTACGTGTGCGTATATGTGAACCGGCTCTTCCGCTGACCTCCTGCCCCAGGATACCTGTAGTGAATTACACCTGAATAGAGTAATGATGCCGAACCCCGTCCTTGCTCAGAACGAGACGGGTAGTAACACAGTCTGGAAGGAAACGCTGATAACACATCACTGGGGCTGCCACCGGGGCTTGGCGGTGGTGGGTAGATGAGACCATGTTCCCCAGAACCAAGTGATAGAAATCCCTGACTATGAGCAAAGCAGCTTTTCCGAGCTGAGCTAAGACGCTGGCAGTGGCTTAGCTGGGGGCTAATACAGCTTCTGTGGCTTAAACAGGAGAGGGGGACCAGGGGAGTTTTGGTGTGGAGCTTTCATTCCACAGAGGTCACATAAGTAAAATTAAGTTCAGGTCTGAGAGTGCTCTTTCCCTGCACATCTGAGCCACTCGGTCATCGCTGCCTCCCAGCCGCAGGCTCACGGAGATGGGACGCTGCTGCCGAGGAGGCAGCTCCACCATCCCGTACTGGGGAGCTCCCTTCTCTGCCTCCACCAGCCGTCGGGGCAGTTGCGTGTGTGAAGGTTACAGACCTGCTATATGCACTCTGTCCAGTCAAGATGAAAACTCGTGCTGCCCTGATCACCTCTCCAGACTGGCTTTACTGGCCACTCCGGCCACTGCCGACAGACTTATTAGCCCATACCAACACGGAAGAGTCTCCTCTCACGTAACCATTGTGAGCACGTTATCAACCTTGAGCCAAGCTGAGGATAACAATCCGAGACCTGACTAATTAACTACTCGCTGTAAAGCTGTAACAATAAACAACCATGAAAACGCTGAAGCGGTTTTGGTGCTGGAGGACTCTTTGCAAACACAGCCTGTCAAGAACAGCTCTGAAATCTGCTTGTTTAACGCTGCTCTCCCTTCCTGCTCGAGCGTATCGCAGGCTGGGCACCTCCTGGCATCTACCTGCTGCACCTCAGGCACACCGACCCACAGCACAGCCTCATCCCTGCAGCGGCTACCGACGGGCAGCATGTGTCATTACGGAGGTGAGAGAGAAGCTGCACCCATCAGGGCTACAATGGTGACCCCTACAAGGAGGGACAGGAGGCAGCGGTACAGGCAGAACCAGTAACTGGCTCTTTATCAGCGCCCCAGGTGGGTCTGGAGCTCTTGTCCCAGTTCAAAGGCGATGACTACTAGAAAAGATAAAGCTGCCAGACTCAGGCACTAGTGGTGCCTTCAAAACAGATCCCTTTGCTCAGACTCTGAGGGTTCACTGCCCTGCAAAGCCAGCAAAGCCTGCAGGTTCTTGGCACCTCTCGTCCCAATCCCTTAACCTCCATCCGCGAGTCCGCAAGTGGGAGAAGGGTCTGTTTGTAGGCTGGGGATCTCAAAAGCACTTCCAACAACTTAGAAAGCCAAAGCTCACTGAGGGTTCCTTGGGCACTTCTACACATCCTCTTGACTGTTTTTCAAACACTGACCTTTGACTGTGTAAGGAAATAAATAGACACATAATAAACAGACAACGGCCTATATGAAAAATAAAAACGTTGACATTAATAAATCATTAAAGGATTTTTATGCCCAACAGCAAGCACAGACCTTTTATCCCTTATTTCTAGCTTTGCATCTGGTAACTAATCCTGTGAAAACAAGAACAAATTATTTATATTCTTTTAGCATTCTATAAATCAAATATTGCTGTAAGGACTGAGCTAATATTTTGAGAATTGAATACGGGATTTGGTCTGGCTTGCTACACGCACTGAATCTTAGTCTACTGCGATAGGAAAAGGCCACGAGATATGAAATCCAGAAAAATAAGGAGTCTGAAATGTAGGCAGCAGGAGGAAATAATTTACCATAGCACTGCCCAGTTTGCCTTTGTGGAGTGAGAGAGTCATAAAATGCAGTTATTGTGCTTTCTGTGAGGTATTTCGCAGATAGTGGGAGTCTATCAAAACTTTATTTCTTTACTTCTTTTGCCTACGTAGGAGAAGAGATCGATATAGTTTAACTACACAAGTACTTCCACCCACCCTCCGCACCTCCTTCACTAAGCTACGGTCAGGCAAGGGAAGAAAAGCGCCACGCAGAGCCACCCGTGTTCCAGAGAAACGGCACAACCAGAAGCCACCACAGCTCCACAGGCCAACCCGCTGTGCACCCTGAGCAGGCTGCAGCGACGCCCCAGACGGCACCGCCAGCTGCCACCGCCCAGCCCCCTGACAGGCGGGTGTACAGAACCACCGACAGCCCTTCAACTGGAGCTGCGAGGGCAGCGAGTGCTTCTATAAACAATATTTTATGGATTAGAATAGGCAGAAACTCCGGTTATTTACGACAGACTTTTCCACAGCATTTATCGATGTTCCTAAGGCTCAAAGGGGGAGGAAAGAGACCTGGCAAAGGGAACAAATGGAGTTGATGGAGGAAGCACACCTTCCTCAGCCCGGCGGGGACCCGGCCGGCACCCCTCCGGGGAACCCCCGCCTGCAGCCAGAAATGCCAAGGACTTTTTTCCCCACTTCTAAAATGAACAAATGAGCAGTACAAAGGAGGGGACATGTTGCATTGAGCTGAGATGTCCAGGCACCAGCATAAAGCAAATAGAAAATTCAGAAGCGGTGGGAGGGAACGGGCTCCATGGTACCACAGGAGCCACTGCCATGGAGCATTGCCAGCAGCAGCCTGTGGAAGAGCTGGGGCTTTTCCACAGGAAACAAACGTTATCACAACAAGAAAAATATTTTCAGGGGATAGTGAATTTGTGTCCTTTCGAGAGCAGGATGAGCTATTAGCTGGTGGAAATCTATCACCTATCTCCACACACTCCTGGAGCATCTCCTCTGAACACAGCAGGTTCCAGCAGGCTGGGACGAGATGTCCCACGTGTGGATTTCCTGCTCTCCTCGTGCTCCCCATCTTGAGTTCACATGGACAGCTGGTGGGGTAAAGGCCTGTATTTTTGCAGGGTAAATGCTTTGTCCCTCTCCACGGGTCTGAGCATTTATTGCCAGTAACTCTGGAGGTGACGGTGGCACCCAGCGAGCTGGGCAATTAACGGCTCTCCCGGGTACCTTAATTCCCGTCTGTGGATATGTTGTCCTCCTCGGAGCTGCGAGCAGACAATGCAGCGAGATGAAATGCAAACCCACGCGTTGCAGAGTCCTCATCAATATTTTTAACCTCCCGACCTGGAACGAAAGAGGTAATTTGATCACCATGGAAACCGGGTAAAGGCCTCTCCCCAGCCAAAACTGTCACTCCTGTTAAATTGGGCTGAATCATCTGCCTGGGCTCCGCGAGATGGACGGGGATAACGCAGCCTGTGGAGGAACAAGCTATCCTTAAGCATGATAATGATGCGTGACAGCTTAAACTTTGGGTCACTCCTGGTGCACGAATTGTCAAATATTGTGACAGCAGAAGCAGCTCTCCGCACCCCCACGCGCCAGCAGGGAAGTGACAGTGTTCTGCGGATTTTTATTATTTCTTCTCAGCAAGGACCTCAGAAATGCAAATGGTTTTGCAGCTTCTTGGGGCTCCAGAGGAGGTAATTTGCTGGAGGCTCTTGCAGGAAACAAACCCTGGTTCACAATGTCACTGTGAAGGTTTTAACCAGCCTATTCGCTGTGGGTCACTTTGAAGGTCTGGGGTGTACTGGATGCACTGGTCCTCTTTGTAAAATCGAGTGAGACAGAATTTTTCAGGCAATTACAAAATCCCACCTCTAAATGAACGACCCTATGGGTTAGCATTAACCCTAGCAATGTAAGCATTAGCACTAGCACACCGGAGCGCCTGGAGATCCCTGTGAGAGCGAGGCTTCTGCACGGGAGGGACCGTACGTGCGCAAAACGTGGACAGAAAATGACAAATTGCCTTTTTGCAGCTATAAATTCAAGTTCTCAAAGACTAAATCACTGTCCCACAGTCAACTAGAGAAACCATGCCAGCATCAGGCATAAAAGCATCATCCCACCTAAAGGGACCCCACAAACACGACCAATTCCACCACCACGTAAATCCACTCTTTGGCCAAACCGTCTGCGCGGTGGTTTAACAGCCCCAGCGAAGCCACGGGCGTCCAGCACAGACGTGATCTGCTCACCCCATCGCACCGTATGAGACCACCGTGCCACAGCCTGCAATGGTGGCACAGTCAGCAGCACGTGAAACGGCAAGCGTGAAGGTTTGTTTAATGATTTTTAATTAATTTTAATTACTTACAATTTTTTTGAGCAGTAGCTTAACCTCGCTGAATCGCAGCCCCTCTGATCGCTCTGGGACTTCTGCCAGCTTCCTCATTACAGATCAGTTCCCCTAACGCCATTTGATAATGAAATGGGTTTTAAAAGAAAGGGGCAGAGAAAAAATCAAATGCCTTTGGCAGAACCCTGGGGAACTGGAAGAGGATTATGATTTGGCATGGAGATAAAATGATAGTTTGGGGGCTCGCTTTATGAATAACGTGTACCTGTGTTGAAAGTGTCCTACTTTTAAAAGACAAAAGTGATGGGCCTGTACGGACCTTCTACCTCCACGGCTTCTTGCAGGCTCCCTTCCCCAGGGGCGAGCAATTGCGACAGGCAGCAAAGGCGAAGGCTGACGTCTCGTGCAGCCGAGGAGGAGCAGGTACGTGCACCCAGCCAGGGCAGCCCCCAACCCGACACCTCAGAGCATTGCCTGCGGGTTTCACCCCGTGAATCAGGGTCCTGCCTCCAGACACCCCACCCAGCAGAGCCCTCATGTCCTCTGGCCTTTTTTCCAAATGCATCATGTACTTCATTCCCCCATGAGGAGCTCATCGTCTCCCCAGTCTCTCTCCCAGCTGACCATTTATCGGTCTCCCCAAAGCCTCAGAGTTATTTGTTAGTTTATACAGAGTTTATTCTTTTTTATTTCCTTCCAGCTTTTTAAAAAATTATTTACTTATTCAGTGGCACTGGGATCCTTTTCCACCTGTACCTCGATCAGCATCCAAAAGATCCTTCTGCACCAACAGGCACTTGCAAGCTGCAGCTTGTTCCCTGGGACCCTCTGCATGGGCTTTACCACAGCGAGGGTGCAGGTGGTGGGAGGCGCTGGCAGCACTGGAGTGTGCCTTTTCTCCTGGTTGTTTTTATTAACACACGCTGCTCTGGTTCACGATAAGAACTTTCCCCCAGTGGTTCTGATCTCAGCCCAGCTGATCTGCTGCCCAGCAGCCCTGGGCAAGCTTCAAAGGACCTGATGTTTGGGCAGGCTACAGAAAGGAATCTGTGGTTTTTGGATGCTCTGCTAAGGCTTATCTGAACCTCAGTGCAGCTTCTAAATCTGGGCTCTGAGTCCTCTAAGAGTCCGTTCTCATTAGAGATGGTCTGTGTCCACAGTCAGAGCTGGAAATTCCTTAAAAATCTGATTCCGTTGGTGGCCTTGCACCTCGGTTTGTGGGCAACAAGGAAGCGGAAAGGAACAGAAGGATGGTTTTTTTAGAGCACACAAAACGTAGAAAATGAGCAAAGTCTTGTACATATTTATTACGATTACTGCCTGCATCAGCTTTACCCACAGAAGTGCTGCTGTTACCACGGTCACCACTGGCCTAAAGGGCCCATGCGCTCAACAGGCTCCTGCGGGAACGTATCAAACATGTCTTCAGGAACACAAATCAAGCCTCCAGCACTGGCATGACCCTCTCTGGCTGAGGATCTGCCCTGGACCGAAGCCAAAAGGGGTCCAAGCCCCTGCAAACAGCTCAGCTGGGCACAAGGGCAGTGCCCCCTGCCCAGGAAGGTGACGGGCAGATGCACCACAGCCATCACCAGCAGGAACTGGAACAAGCATCAGAGAGAAACGGGGACTGAGAGTGAAGGTGAATGGGACAGCGGGACTGGGACGATTTCCTACCTCCCAGCCCTTGGAGGGATGTGCATAATTCATAGGCCATAGATTGTACATATCTTATTCATGAAAGTTTTAACAGACTGGTTATTACTATTGACCATTAAACAGCAATTTTGCCCCATGTGCGACAAGGACTATTGACATTCCCGTATCCTTGGAAAGAGGTAGTTGATGTCCTGACCCCTTCAGAGTCTCACATCACTTGTGCACACAAGTCTGGGTCTCCGAGCCAGCAATGAGCTCACAAACACGCCACATTGAACATTTTCTCTCTCCTTTTATATCTATCGACAAAATGTGTCATTAATGCACTATTAAAAACTGACACTCTGATTTTACGCTTTCAGACCTCACGTTTCATTTCTGAAGAAGCGAGGCAGGGCTTTCTGCCTGCCGTGGGCAGCACAGTGGTGTTTAGCGTGGGCTAAATTACCCCTCCATTGTAACGCCACTGAAACGCTGCTGTCAGCACTCCCGGACCGGCTGCGTGTGTCCGTGCTTCTCCCACTGAAGCCCTTCCTGGGGGCTCCGGTTGTGGGGAGAACACAGGGCTGATGCGCAGCATGGTGAGCACAGGCGCGAGACAGCCCTGGGCAGCACTCGGGACTTCAGCTCCCAATCTTACTGCAGTTTGGAGCCTGGAGCCCCAGAAAGGTGATGCTCTGAGCGGTCACGGGGAGAAGCTGTTAATGCTAAGATAGGGAGGCTGATTTTATTTCTCTCTGCAGCCTGTAAGAAAATTAAATTCATGCCCAGTGGGTCTAAACACTCCTGGTAGCACTGAAGTGCAAAACTGAGCTAATACCTTTCTGATGTTTAAACAAGTACTTGTGAGATTTTTATGCCGATCTAGAAGCTCTAAAGCTTCTGGAACTGCCGCCACAAACTGAAAGTGATGTAAGAAATAAAAGGAAGGGAAAATATTTTTATTAGTCTCTGGATAACACAAAGCCACAGCGTTGGGCCAGAAGGATTCTTAAAGCTCTACCTCAGCTGCAGAATTCCCTTTTGGGACAGGACCAGAGGGTGCTGGCCACAGGCGTGCTGGCTTTGCTGGGAGGTCTCCTCTGTCCCCTCCTGAAGGGAATAAACGATCTCTTCCTGCCAACTCAACGGGCTGTGGCCAGACTTCATCCAGACTGGAGCAACTGAAAAGGCACTTTGTGTGGGGAAAAAAATCAAAACTAAATAATAAGCAAACAGTGGCCATCAAAGAGGTGGATACAAGCTAGAGAGAAAGGGAAGAGTGCTGAAAGGTTCTCAGCTTCCTTCCACCCATCGTCTGTTCAAGCACATACGGAAAAATGACTGTTCCCCTCTCTGAGGTTTACAGTGAGTGCAGCGGGAACAGATGTGGGCTGGGCACCGCCGACTCCAGCACAGAAAAGACAATTACAAGCAGAAAACGGAGCTGCTGATAGCACATGGCTTTCACTTGGGGCGTTCGGTTTAGCTATTGGGAAAAAAAAAAAAAGCGGGTAGCAAACTGAACTCCTGCCAGCAGCCACCCCTCGTGCAGACCTGCTGATTCAAGCATCGCACAGCTCCTTGCAGACGTACGTAGAAATGTTTAAAGGCTCAATTTGAGCCATTTGTTTCTCATTTTTGAGCTCTCATTAAAATAATCTGTTCTGATTGTCTGTGGGAGCTATTTTTTGCTCCTCTAAACGGCTGCAAGAGCCAGCAGGGATTAGCAAAGAGACTCAGCCCTGCTAAGCCCGTGACTCATCAAACCCCGGCTCCTGCTCCGCGCCGCCTTCCAGAGCAGGCAGAAGCCCCGTAACGGGGCAGGGAGCCGGGCCAAAGCCCTGTCTTGCCCTCTGCAACCGAGACGTTTGAAAAATGTTACCTTCCCCGAGCCATACGCAGGGGATGGGGGCAGCTCTGCTAGCTGCTCGCAGGCTCCAGGCAGAGGGGGTTGCCCGAGGGCCAGGCTTCCTGCCCACTGCGGGCAGTGTCCTGCCACACACCAGCTCGGGATGGCAAGCTCTCACCCTGCCATCAACGAGTTTTTGCCTGCACACAGATTGCCAGGCTGGAGAGGCAGAGCCCTGACAGCGCACAGCTGGGTAACCCGCCCAGAGAAAAGGGGGGTCCGCAGGAACTTGGTCAGACCTAAAGAGGGTGTCTCCAGTACAGCCAGTTTTGGCCCCTCACTATGAGAAGGTCTTGGAGGTGCTGGAGTGTGTCCAAAGAAGGTCAGCGAAGCTGGTGAAGGGTTTACTCTGTTTCTTCTCGGCCTTCCTCTACGAACTCGCACAAAATGCCTTTTGTTTTAGTGCCGTGCTCCAGCGAATCTGTTTGTTCTTTGGGCATTTAGATGTTCCTGTCATTGACATTTTTAAAGCTATGAAAAAATTTTAATTGGCTGAAACGCTGATTGCCATAACAACTGGCTAATGAACCATCTGTTAGCATATGTAATATTTATTTATACATTAAAAAGACACAGCTAAAGATCAGGACGGGCTCCTTTTCAAGGACGGGGCAGCTCACGTCCCGTGCAGATGGGCATGGAAGCACGGGGATGAGTTTCACGGACTGCGATGTGGACCACCGCGAGCCTCTGGTCCACCCCTTGTAGAGACAGCCGTGCGCTGTGAACCTGTCCCCAGCCGCCTCTGCTGCGAGTTCAGCAGTTCGTGACGGGCAACCAGGAGGGGAAGAGCCTGCTCAGCAGCACAGGGCGGCCTGCCTCCGGGTCACCCTTCCCTGCTCCCGTGCTTCAAGCATCGCCGGACAAAGCAGTGCTGGGAGATCCGGGAAAACGCGAACTGGGGACCAGGCTCTCAGGGAGCAGCACTTACGGCTGTCCTCCTCTTGCCCCTCACTCGGGGCAGGGGGACCCAAGCCCAAGGGCTCAGCCGTGACGTGAAAGCTCCCGTTCCAGATGGGGAAGAGACGGGAGTTCCCCTGGAGCGCTTCCCCAAGCTGCTCTCCTCACCAGCAGCTCGCATTTTTAGCACAAGCCTCTCCCTGGCAGCTCTCGCTCCCATCTGCCCGCCAACACCCAGCCGGCGAGAAGCGCCCTCGCTGCAGGGCCGGGGCTCTGCCCCGACCCGACCCGAGGGGCCCGTGCCCAGCGCCCCAGCCCCAGCCCTGCCGTGGAGAGCCGCGGCTCACCGTCCCCCGGCCAAGGCGGCCGGACCGTGCCGGCGGCTCAACGGGGAGATGTATTTTTAGGCTGCTGCTGAAGGGGGAGAGGAGAAGGGAGCAGAGAAAGCCCACGCCACCGAAGTCACATGCATATGCAGAACGGGCCTAATTGCCCCTTTTTAGAAACTAATCATTCGGGATTTTACAAGCCACATTATAGAACCTGACATGCTTATTTTTCCTTTTATTATGTTTGTAAGCAGTGATCCTATTGAAAAGAAAATCAAACCCTATTTTTACCAAGTCCCAGCCATCTCCCTTTTTCTTTCTGCCTGCTTTATTTTATTTTATTTTCCTTTCTTCCCATCAGTTGAATAGAGCAGCATTTTCATGTGTATTAATTGCCCTGTAAAATGCCCTCAAAGTCATTAGAATTCCCCATTCAAAACTATTATCTGTGTCATTATGTCTTTGCATTATATTTATTTAAATAGGCCTCTTCTGAATTAGCTTATTTTTAACAGCTAGCCATGCCTGAAATATTGTTCCAGGCCAAGCTGTTCTCAAATCTTTATTTTTTTTTAAATAATAACTTCACAGAAGCTCTTTATGCTTTATCCCAAGCAGAATCATAGTTTAAGGCTTTTAACCCTCTTTCCTTTTTCTTTTTCTATTTCAGAAAGACAGGCGATAGCCTTGTAGAAATTTTTGTGTGAACACACAAGACTTTCTTACACCAGAACTCGAGCTTTCCAGCTGTGGTTCATGGCTGTCACACCGGTTTAAATCGCATGATTGCGAAGACAATTAAAAGAAAAACACACCATAATTTCCTACACGTAAGGCAAAGTCGCTCTCCTCCCTCAAAACAGCCACAGGGGATTTTCCACCCTTTCTGACAGGTAATTCTGTCAGAACCTGGAGCCCACCACGACCCGAGTGGCTGGACTTCTGGAAGCAGGTGAAGGTGAAGAGTCTGAGGCAGTGCTCCCTACCCCAAGAGATGCTTTGTGGAAATATTTCTTGCTTGGAAGGAAGGTCCTGGAGCGGGAGGATGGTTTATGGACCGATCTCCTTTGCCCCTTGGCCAGTGCCACCCCGACAAGGTCTGCACCGTTCCACACCGAGAGCCTCACGTGAGGCTTGGACACTTCTGGGCTCAGGTCTGGCCCCAAGCAGAGGAAAGCGCCGTCTAAAAACCAGAGCCCGGACAGTGGAATCAGCGTTTCACCCCCGAATTCCCCTCCCTCGGCCATCCGCTCATCAGGGTTAGCCCTGGAGGAAGAACCCGACCGGCACCACACCAGTGTCCTCCCCCACCTCCAGGCAAAGCTCTCCTCCGATTCGCACCATTTTCATATTTTAATGAGACCAGCCGTTCTGCGTCTGCCCTCATTAACCAACACCCGCAATTACTGAACGTGCGGATGTCGAACTGGCGTATTCCCCCCGTCCACCCCCCCGAGACCCGGCTGTGGCGCTCGGTCCCCGCTTTGTGCTCCTTGTTTTAGTATTCAGGACGGATCCTCTCCCTCGGCAGACGCGCTCCCGCGCGAGCCGCCATCCCCTTGGTCACGCAGGTGGCCCTCCCCGCCTGCCAACCCGCACCGCCGGCTCTCACTTCACCCCCCAGAGACCATCCTCCCTCTCCTCGTGTCACGCGCCGGGATAGCCGGCAGCTCCTGCTGCGTTACTGAAGCGGGCAGCTCTGACCCTCGGTCTTACCACAGTAACTTCCCTGCCTGCCTCTTCGTGCCAATAGTTTGTGCTTTGAGGGCAAGTTTCCAAAGGCCGTGATGCCCCCCTCGGTACCCTCCTTTCTCGGCGTGCTGTGAGGAGACAGACAGGGACGTCTGAAACCATTCCCTCCCTCTGGGCTGCAGAAAAACCCTTCGTCTGTGCACAGGGAAGGAAATACGCGCTTGCTGTGGCATCTGATCTTACCCCGTGTTAACGACGAGGCTTGGCCCAATCCACCAGGTCCTCAGGGGGATCTGGGGCAGGTTACATGCCCCACTCCAGTACTAAACCCAAACCAAACATGGAGCCCTCTGCTGCACTGCCCATCCTAAGGGACGGGGCTCAGCCCGAGACCACGGCCAGGCTGCTGCGGGGGCAGAGGGCTCAAACCAGCATCAGCCAAAAGGAAACACTCACGAGATGTTGTTGAGAGGAACCCAACAGTTTTCCACCCAGCCCTTCCTCCTGCCTCCCGGCCGCAGGGACTCGGCGCTGATGGGCTTTACTTGCAGGCAGCAGTCCCAGGGAGCTGGTGGGACACGGACCGCAACACCCGAGCACGACTGCGCATCCCTCTGCAGCTGCGTGGGAAAGCCGCATCCGACAGCCCCCGGAGTGGGGGAACATGGCATATTGCTATTTTTCACAAACATCTTTTCTACAGAGCATCAGCAAAATCTCTCAATTTTAATCCCATCCCTCATAAAATTTCTTTTGAATATTTAAGAGCAAAACCAGCGCTCAGATCCTATCTGGCGTTATATCCTCCTTCATTTCCTTTTACAGCATCCAGATAACGCGGTGACCCATACGGGCCAATATAAACCCATAAAGAGATGGACAGATACTTCCGACACCGACAGCAAGCCTCTGCTCTACCATCTAGCAAGTGTTCCCCCAAAGGCAGCTAAAGCAGATTGCTTTATTACACCACCCCTTCGCTATCTGCAGAGCAGCACACCGGCGGTTTAACCCTTCCAGGGATGACTTCTCTGCCTCGCTGGCTAGATGCGCTCTGGAGTAATTCGGGTCAAGTTCCCAGGTGACATCGGAGCCCCTCTCTGGGGCAGATCAGCTCCCATCCAGACTCACCAGGTTTCCCACCACCATAAAACAAGTTTTTTGCCACTAGATGGAGTTTGAAAAGCTTAAAGACGCCTGGTTCTTTCCCAGCCCATGCTTGTACCCCTCGGGTTTCGGCAGGACCCATGGCACGAGCCATTGGTGTTTGGGGTCTGGACTGTGGGACATGAGGCAGGGAAGGGTGGCAGCAATCTGGAAACTCAGGGCTTGGCACCTCCTTGCACATACATGAAAAGCAACAGAATAAAATGCGACACACAGCAGAGTGCTCACCCCGTCCTGGTTTCTCCCAGGGCCAGACGTGGCTTGTGTGGCTCCGGGGCAGAAAGGGACACGAACACCCCACAGACCCTGTCTGTCCCTGCTGCAGTGCTCGGCAGCCGCGGGGCCCTGGGGGAACAGATTTCACCAGCACGGCAAGGGTGGCTGGACCTGGGAGCAGGGACAGGGTCCAAGGGAGCAGGGACAGGTGCCCAGACGTGTCCCCCAGCCTGACCTCAGGGCTGGCCCTGACCTGTGCTGCTCTGCTGGGCCACCCCGACCTGGCAGCTGCCACAGGATTTATATAAAACAATAAATATCATCCGCATTGGGGAGGATATCGATCTGCAGATTTCACTGACATTTACAAATAAATGATGTATTGCAGCTTTCATTTTGCTTGCTGGGCTGACCCTAACGGCCTTTACATAATTTACTTTTGATTAAAGAAGTGCTTTGACGCAAAGAACTAAAAAAAAATTAAAAATAATGAAAAGATCAATACAATTATGAGATCAGCTTTAAAACAATGCGTTATGGCAGGAAAAAAAAAAGTCAAACCCTTTGAAGATGCTGGTATCAAAGTGTGGTGTCTGAAGACATTTCGGAGATCAACAGATTCTCCACTTGCTGGGAGTTGGGAATTAGCTGGGGACACATTAGAGCTCCCAGAGACTGAGCTTAAGGCCAGGCTCTGGCAGCAGGTTCAGGAACAGTTGCCCCTTCAGCCAGGTCTGTGGCAGCGTTTCATATTCATAGACAGACAAACTCACTTGCATAAGAATGCAAAGGAGGAGCAGGCTCCACTGTGCACTTCCATACATTTAAATATTTAGCAGTGCGGTACGGTAAATAATCCCCACCGTAGCCAGTGGAAAACCAACTTGTCTAGTTTAAGAAAATAGGGCTTTGCAGTAGCTAATGTAGTGCCATATGTTCATTAAAGCCTCACAATGTGCAAAATAACGGTGACAGTAAGTTAAACTAATATTCTGGTTAGCAATATCCAAAAATATTTTTTTTTTTTGGCAACCAAACTGTGCACACCATACATAATTAACGAGTGTTCTTGCAATTAGCATGCCCTTGCATAAAGGAAATAACCACAACCTGTTTGCATTTGTGAAGCATGACAACCCCTTTCTTTTTTTCCCTGCTCCTTCTGATCAGCTATGCCACACGACTCCAGCAGATTCAGTCTTCTACGGAAACTGGGGAGGAAACTGTTCTTTGGAAGCACAAGTCACTGAGATGGCGCCAGACTAATCATCGATATTCCGGAATAATGGTGTGTGCGCTGCCTGCCCTATTTTCTCTCTCACGTCCTCTGAAAGCTAATAACATTGAAGGGGGGGGAAGGAACAGAAAGACGTAACTCCGAGCGACACCACGCTCTAGCACGCTGATGCAGAGAGGCAGGCGGGCTGCAGGCTGCAGGCACGGGGTTTCCTCTTTTTGCATTGTTTAGCAAATTCAAGGCCTGACAGGGGAAAAACCATCTGAGCCTGGATCCGGGGATGGGGAACCAGCGACCCCGCAGTGCTCAACCTCACAGAGAACTTGCCCTTGCCAGCAGTGGGCACAAGATGGAGTCTGAGGAAGTGCAGAACCGCAGGAGACGGCTCCTGGGCAAACCCTCAGCGTCTCACCGCCGTGCCCCGCTCCGGCTCCCGTTCCCCAGGCTGGCGTGCGGAGGTGCCCAGGTCCCGGGCAGCGCTACCGCAGCCCCCAGCCCTGTCACCAGCCGGGAGCCGCTCTCCGTGCCCACAGCCGGGTGCCAGCTCCTCGCGGCTCACCTGCTCTTGATGCAATGATTTAACGTGGCATGGGGAGAGGAGAGGAGAGAATCGGGCTCGGTCTCCTCTCTAACGGATGACTCTGTGTTCCTGGAGCAACACCACTGACTCACCTGGTCCTTCTGCTGTCCCACCCAGCAGCACCTCTAAACTCTGCGCTGATGTCTAGGAAGGGCAGAGCTGTTTGCAATCCTATCTCCCTCTCCAGAAGCCACGACTGCAAAAAACCCCAGACCAAACAAAAGCCCCAGAACCACGTACATAAAATCAAATAAGTAACAGCGCAGTGGCACCGACTGATCTGAAGAAAAACAATCAACTGGGAGCTGGTTTATTCAATCTGCCTAATGTAAGAAGGTTGCAAACATCCCACTGTTTATTCTATGATTTTTTTTCCCCTTTTGGCAGCAGTAAAAACAAATAATGCAGAACCACTCGCTATTCAGGGTGAGGTCTGAATACAGCAGAGGAGCTGAAAGCCGGCAGAGCGGGGAAAGGCACGTGGCCCAAATCCTTTTGGCGAGGACTCCTGCACAATTTACTTTTTGTAAACCGCATTTAGGAGGGGTTATTCTCACCGTGATGCCCCACGATTCACACAAAGCTGCTGCATTTTTACTTCATTAACCATTTGAGCAATTTTTTTTTAAATCTTCCAGACATCAGCTCCTGTCATACCTTTCTCTGCAGGATTAAAAAATACTTTGTACCTCGCACTTTCTCCCTGTGAACATATTTAAACAGCACGATCAGGTTGCTTTCTAATCTTCCCTTTGATAAGCTAATCAGATTGATCTCCAGAAGCCTGTCACCGCAAGGCACGTTTTTCAAACCACGGAACATGCCTCACACCTTCTGACAAAGCAAGCACAGTCCCAGAGGACGAGGCATCCTCCACGTTTCAGAGACAGGGTGGAGACCCTCGAGGCGCCTCAGGAATATATTTGTATCACACCAAGGCTCAGACTAATGAGTGTCTTGGTCTAATCACCTGAGAGCATCTTGTTTTGAAGCCAGACAGATGACACTGATCCCGAGCAGTTACCCTTAGTGTCTGTTCTCTGAACTGCCGCACACCCACGACAAAGGCTGCACAGAGCTACGCCCCTGCGCGAGTCCCTCCTGGGCTTTCACAACTGCGGTATTTAGTACTAAAAAAGGCTTCATGAAAGAGTTGCCCCAAGGGGAGTGTTTTGCCCTCCCAGGTGAGTGTGCGAGGATGGGGCAGCGCTGCCCTTCCCCGAGCCCGACTCACCGGCCAGCCTGCGGAGCAGGCACCAAGCTGGCAGCAGCAACGGGAGCTCTGGGGGGACGGTCCGTAACTGGAGAAAGTCACAAACCCAGATCAACCTGAGAAAGGGGTTTGCCATCAAGAGACAGACAACGGTACTTAATACAAAGTTATTTGCTAATATTCTCTTGTAAGCAACATTTTAAAACAATGATCGGTGGTTGATATAAAAAAAAATTGCCAAGAAATTAATTCTCTTCACATCCATTATTGAGTGGATCTTGGACTGAAAACTGCACAAGCTCTGGGATAACCTTGTACCCTCAGTTGTCGCACTGAAACCAGTGCTGGGGTACACCCAGTAACCGCTGCACTTCTCGAGGCCGTACTCAGCAGACGTTCGCGGTGTGCTGAGCTGCTCTGCCACAGCTCCCACAATGGGACAGCACAGATTTTCCAGGACACATTTGTGGGTCTAAACACCTCCCTGGCATCGTTAAGCCACAAACTTGCTCAGAAATCCTTGTGCTGTGTCCCAGAGGAGACAAAATACAGCCACTTGCAAGGGAGAGAACAACAATAAAAGGAGAATAAAAGCTCCCTAAGTGCTTCCTGAAACAAAAAAATTTGATATGCAGCCTGTGTACCCACGCAATTATGAAGCTTCTAGCTCTGAGCTGTAACAGATGGAATTTTTTCCCCCTGTCTCTCTCTGGTGATAAGGTGAATGGTTTCCTCAAGGGAAGACTAGGCAGAGCTGCTGAGCTGGCACGGCTTGTGCCAGGCAGCTGGTTGCTGATAAAATTATGGGTCTGGATAGGCATGGTCTGGGAGGGCGGCATAAGGGCTGCCTGTCACCAGCCTTTCCAAGGAAGAGTGGAAACAGGTCATGGGTAGATTCATTAAAGCACCTGAGATACGAAAACGGACTCGCTTTACAAAGTTACGGCAAATTACACAGATTTTCTGTGTGTTTATTGAAGTGGTTTACTTCCTTTGGACCCTTTTGCACTGCAGCTTACAAATGTAACTGGAGCACTTGATTCCTGAGACAACTTACAGCCTCACCAGAGAAGGGAAGGAAAACTTACAGCCTCACCAGGAAACAGGGGAAGGAAAAGAAAAATGATGCTCTTCAGCTGTTTTGTTCTAGAAGGTCTCAAAGCTCTGAATATTAAATCAACCTGTACTGGCACAACCTTTACTTGAAATAAGCACGTACTGTTAACCTCGTTCTACAGGGATGAAAACGGAGACACTGCGATCGCCAGCGCTCAGTCTCCAGGAGATACGTTTAGGTATTCGGATCTTTCTTGCACGCGCATTCAGCGCCTGCCTGCGAGCTCACTACGATCACAACTCAACGTGCAGTGCAAGCTCTTGCACATGGGGCTTCCGGACAAGCACGTACCTGGTTAGACACTCGGTGACCACAGGTGGATCTTTGAACACCTACACAGCCCCCAAGCGCAGTGTTACAGTCCGTACGTATAAGCATTCCCCGATGAAACTTTATATTAACACAGTGTTGAGAGCAGAACCAAGCACCCAACGTCCCTCCTCCGGCCACAGGCAGAGCCCCGCACTACGTGGCATTCAACAGACCCGGCAGCAGCACTGACACCAGCAGCACCCTGCGCCCACCAGCAGCACCCTGCGCCCACCAGCAGCACCCTGCGCCCACGGAGACGAAGCGGCAGGGAGGGTACAGAGTCCGTCAGAGAAAGGGACTGTTGCTGCCTTCGCCAAGAAGTTGTTTGCAGTCTGTAGTGTCAGGGGCTCTGCCCTCCGCTCTTTTCCCAATCACACCACAACAAAGCCAGTTGGATTTATGAAATGTCACTGTGTCTACCCAGAGACCCGGCTCAGACAAGGCAATTATCCCTTCCTGTCACCTTTCTTATTCTGACTTGTTTAAAAAGAGTGTTTTTACTGTGCCTGTCAAGCAGTGTCCTAGGAAATGCTCCTGGCTTCCAGCTGCTGAGGTGACAGAGGACAGCTCCAGAGACGTGGCCGTGCTGGGATGCCCTGACGGGATGCCCTGACGCAGCCCATCTGTGAGAGGCTGAACATGCACGAGCAGTCCAGGCTCTTCCCGGTGCTACCACAGGAAAGCACGAACACAGGCCAGGGGTTTTAACAGCTGTACAGGTAAATCCCTACAGGAAAACATCTCGACAGCTGATCACGTTCATAAACGCTTCAAAACCTGGATCCTGTGGCAGGGAGACCCAAAGAACAGCAAGGGAGGAGGATGCCCAGTTCGGATGGATTTCGATGGGATAAGGGAAATACACTGCAAGGGGCGTGCCTGAGAAACACCTCACCGGTAAGTTCAGTGAAACCACTATAGTCAGATTTATTGATTTACTGCAGGGCATTCCCCGGTTCTCCAGCAACTACCAAACCGAAACCCACAGCTCGTTTCCTCTTGTGTAAGAGCTTCGTGGCTGCAGTCTGCTGGGATCCCCCGGAGAGAGCACGGGCTTGGTCTAACCACAACAGCAACAGGGCTTTTAACCCCAGAGAAACAAGAACAGGGGCGCAGGAACAAAGGGAGCGCAGATTTAGACTCTGGCGGTGACTACTGACACAGGGAAAATAAAGGAATCGTTGCACAAAGGAAGCAGTTAATGGTCGTGCATGTGCTAGAGCTATTCCGGGTCTGGAAGCGTGTTTAGGCAGCTATCCGCACATCAGTTAGGCTAACTACTAAAACAAGATCACATCTTGCTTTCCTGCCTTGCACCCCTGGTAACAAATTAAGTCGGGGCGAGGGGGCTGGTCAGTGAAATCCCCCTCGGGCCGTGGCAGCAGCCTCTCCTGGCCACACATGCCGAGCGCTGGGACTCGACAGGAGCCATAAGCACGTGGCTGCTTTTCTGTTGAAAACACGCACGTTTTAAAGAGAAGAGATCTTATCTTTCACTTTCTATAGATCAGTTCTGCAACATCTTGATATATTTATAGTTTTAATACATAACCATAAATGCCCCCTAAACAAGGGATATTGCACTTTTAGATTACTGTTATTGCTTTATTGCTCATTGTAACCATAAATTAACAGCTTCCCCGAGCAACGCTGAGAGAACACAGAATTAGATTACAATGTACATACACAAGAGCCTATTAAGGCATTGCTATTCCATAAAAGTCTTTATAGTTTTTAAGTGTACACCTATAAGTGTTTCAATTAAAGAACTACATGCTTGCCTAGTAATTGCCCTCCCATTTGAGATAGGGCTTTGCAGCAAAAATGGAAGAAGCAAGACTAAAAGGTGGAAAATTGGAATATAAAACACCAAATATGAAACTGCCATAAAAAGAAAACCATGGGTTTAAATTATGCTTATTAGAGCCATTTGCATGGTTTAAGTCCCGTGCTCTGGTTGCTGTAAGGAATCTGTTGTTTGTCTCTCTGGACACAAAACCCTCTTCTCCTGTGCCACCAGCCCTCAACCCTGTCAGGAGATCAGTCATTGGGATGAAATGGTTTTCTGTTCTGGAGCACAGCTGCCACCATAAATCACTCTAGAATGACTGCAGAGGTCCTTCAAGGCTGGGAGACATGACAAAAACCTGAAGTCCAGACTTGGGATTCCCAGAGAGGACAGAGGCGGTGACGGAGCCGTGTCCCTTCCTGTTAGAAGGTTGACATCTTGTGGTAGGACGGGTCAGAGGACTGAGAACTAATTAAACACAGGAAATGAAGCCAAATTCAACGTATTACAAGGAGGTCAGGGCTTCCTGCAGACATTACAGGTGGAAAGGAGAACTTTGATCAGCCATGCTTTGGTTTTCATGACTTTAAACGGCAGGGAAGAAATTCATCATTCATGAACTTTCCTGTTCATCGCAGAGCCTCACGTGAGCTTTTGCAGCATTTCTACGTGCAGTTCTTCGAGAATTAAAGAGTGGGATGGAAGGTAGAAATGGGTAACACCCGATAAGCAGCAGACATTAATTAATGCTACGTTACAATGGAACTGAGCTGAAATAATGTATGGAGACCACATGAATAGTAAAAGGAAATTCATCATGGTTAATGTTATTACACTGAATGTCAAAGGAAGCAGCGATGATTTGCCACTTACTGTATAATGTAATGCAATCTAAATGCAATTTTGGTTGGAGAGCCTTGAACATCAATATTAAGCAGAAGTGGCAGAAGAAACAGGACTCAGTCCTACTCCATGGGCAGTCTACAGTGCCCTTAACTTACTCTCAAGTCCAACTCCACGCTGGGTTTCCGTAAGGACTCTTCGGTAACAAGAAGTCTGCTCAACACGTTTTTGTAAAATCTCACTAATTTTCCCTGCTACATGATACTGCAGCTCTTACCATGAGAAACACAACTCTGCAGAGACTGCCTGATGCAATAGGATTCGAAAGCAGTAGAAGACATCGTTACACATTCCCTTTTGAAATAAGAAAAATGTACAGGGGGTTATTTTTTAAGGTACCTATAAATCAGCATTCAGTGCAGCACTACAGATTCTAATTCTTTGAAAGAAACAGTTTACAGCACTTGCCATTTATTTCATTGGACTCCCACACAGCTGTTTTGTCATTGAAATAAAAATATTGAGTTTTCCATTAACTTTCGCTTACATTTCTGAAAATAAATACACTTATGCATCTTCTGAAAGAGTCTGAACAGTTGTTATTTATTTATAGAGCCCTGGAAGTGTGCTAGGCATTTCACAGGCACGCAGAGGGCCTGAACAGTAAACAAATAAACCCAGCAGAGAAGGGAAGCAGAAACCAACTTTCTCTTCTCAATACTGCTTCTGTCTGTGGCACGCTGCCCTACCTTCCCCACTTCACCCCATCTTCATCCTACTTGCAAGTGCTTTGCACCTTTTCTAGCATCGCTTACCTCAGAGGAACTCGCTCTGTTTCATGCCGCAGCAGGGGCCGCCTCCGCACGGCAGGTGAGTAACGACCAAAACCCGGTACACGCAACCCAGACAGGTACTGCCCCGGTGTGGCACGGTGTGTCCGGGAGAGACACCCCTGAGGCAGCAGGGCTGGGTGATGGGCTCCAGTCAGGCACCACTTTACACCCACCTCAGCCTTGCAGCTCAACCCTGCCAGATCCCTGGGCGCCGACAAGAGCCTCGCTTCGCTGGTGAGCCCATCAAGTAGACAAAAATGACAGCCACAGAGAAGCTGTGTGCTTCAAAGCATCCGTTTGTGAAACAACGTGTGGGGAAGCAGTGGCTTCCTTCCACCCACCGAGATCTTCGGCAGCGCAGGTTGCAAAGTCTAACTTTGCATCTGCAAGAGTTTCTAGATATGCAGCGGGTTTGTCACTAACCTTTAGAATGTGCAGACACTTCATCAGCTGCCCGAGCTGGGATGACCGGCTTTGCACACACAGGTTCCTAACGGCATCCTTTTCCTTTGTCCTAACACCATCTCCGTTACAGACCTAGAGCTGGCTTGTTTCCCCAAAAGCTTGTTGTCTTCTCGCAAGCCCCCTCCTACCATCTTTTATTTGACCAATTGAAGACCAACTAACCTGACTCCTCGTGTGGTAGATAAATCAGAAGTAATGAGCTCTTTTATTCACTATGAGTTTGAGTTTACAGACAGAAATGAGAAAGAAAAATCAGGGAGAGGCTGAAGTTCCATCTAAGGGAAAAAAATTTCCATCTCTTTCAGTTCAGAAAACTCAGAAGCATCTGGATGTTTATTCAGGCCTTACTTCTAGACGTTGCAGGGTACCCACACTTGTTTCTCACACAAAAATATATCAGTTTACTTGGAGAGCCTACACAGAGCAGCCTGCGATAAATCTTCCCACCCCGCAGCTCCAAGTGACCATCACAGGCAGCTGCTGACAGGTCGGTCGTGTACCAGACACAGCAGTGCTCCGTCAGGGCATCTCCTGGGTACACAGCAGGGCACATCTGCGGCAAGGCACAGGAACAGCACTAATGCCAACCTTGGGCAGGTCAAAAATGGGCCTGAAAGGCTCTCCCCAGCTCCCCCCCCACACAGCGCTGGGCTGTGGACACGGATCAGCACCGCTCTCGATGGCATCTGCACTGCAAATTTATGTGTGTGGACTATTTGCTGTTTCAGCTGCTTTGCTGATGCCAGTGACAGCTACGAGCATGACAGATCCTGTAGATAAATTAGGGGAGTGCAAAAACGATCTGCATGCCAGTTATTTCAAATATCAACAACTACACTTAGCATTACCTTAAAGGGGACAGGGCTTTCCCAAACATCCTGTGACTCCGCAACCAAACTTCACTGGAACCACCACCCACCCAGTGCGGGCCACAGTGGAGGGCGTCACTGTTTGCCGCATTAATGGGTGCTGTTCATTTTTTTTGTCAATGCTGCACAGAGACTTTTCCAGAAGGACCAAGTCCTTCCATATCAAGACAGAGCAGCCTCGGGAGCCCAGTACCCCCCATCCTGCCGCCAGGTTCCAGGGCTCAGGGGTCTTTGTGGCTCACGCTGCACCATCTGTAAGGTGCCAGATCATCACACCTGACTCTCTCCAGTGGTTATGGCTATGTACTGGTATCTGTGCTCAAGACTATCTCTCTGTGCCACAACACAAATGAAGAATCATTGTTTTCCACTCCCTTCCCCACTTAATTGCTCCAGGTCTGTTCCCCACCCTGCTGTCTGCAGCCTACGACCACAAAGGGGAATTCCCCAGAAAATGAGCTTTTTTCTCCCTTTTCTTTGCAGAAGCTATCAAGAGCTGGGGTGACATTTATGGAATAATTAAAGGAAACATTGATGAGCCCAGCAGTTGCCATTTCTCTTTTCACTTGAAGACCCTTTTTAATCCATGTCATCTTCGGTCACCAGCTCTACAGCTCTGACAAGTCATTTCTGCAGAAACACTAGTTGAGGTTGTAAACTTTAATGCCCTTTTTCTTTCTGGGTCCTTGTTTTTCCATACCTGTAATTAAGCAGTGCTCTCTCTATATATTTAAAGGATAAAAAAATTCATATTACTATAAAAATCATCACTGTGCTCACCACTACAAACTCTAACAGCCCTGCAACCACAGATTTGGCTCTGGCCAACAATACAAGAGGAGTCATTACTGTAACTAAATTAGACCGTTTGTTTTCTTTCCCTCAAATCGAATTGTGTAGGAGCTGCTTTATTGCAAAACAGACATTAAAATTCCAGCTAGACCTCAGAGAGAAAGTAATTTCTATTTTATCAGCACTGTAAAGCTGTCTTTATGTTCTGAAGCAGGAAATATTGCAGGGATATTTATAGCTCCAGCACCAAAGCCAGTTTGAATAGAAATGTTACTGCGGTCGGCAGAGCTGTCACATTGCTCAGTGGAGCAGGGAATTTTAGTGAATTTGTGAATTACCGTTTCAGTCTTGACAAGTCTTTCAACGGGGCTGGTGTGTGTCTGGAGCTGCTTTGTGCTTTCAGGATAATGATTAAAGATTTGGAAAACTTTAAGAGGAGATTTAAACAGTATCTCAGAGATAATCAGTTTCCATCAATGAGACCCTCTAACAAAGGTTTCCAAACTCTGCCGCGCTCCAGCAGCAGCTCAGGACCAGGCTCCCTTTTGCTCGAACTCGTCTACCTGCTTCTTTGCCGAGTTGGGTGCGCACCTGCAGCGCCCAGCTCCCGTGCCCCGTATTGGTGTCGCAGCACTAGCGCTGACATCCTGCACTGCCGCCCAGTACTTCCACAAAGGATCAGCACCTTCTGCCTTCCACCACCTTTGTGGTGCAGGCAGCTATTCTGCCCTATTAATCTCTGTCATTGTTCTCCATACAGGATTTAATACTGCCATTATACAGATGAATAAACTGATGCATGGAGAGAACAGGATCATTTGTCTTAGCAAACTTCCTAACTTTGTGGCAGAGCCAGGAAAGCATCTTGGATTTTTCACGTATTCGTGACCACCCTGGCCTCTGTAATTAAACAAGATTAGTAATAGGCTACACCAGGAGAAAATGTAAAACAAATACTCCCAGTCTCTGATTAAACCCATCCATTATCACATTCATGGTAATGGATTGTTTCAGCAATCCACAGTGGAAGCATTGCAAACGCGCTGCAGAATTTAGCCTAACAAATGTTCTATCATGCTGTAAAGAAACTGTACAGTGGTGGTGAAACACATCCACAGCCAGTAGTTGCTGAGAAGGTCAAACGGCACCTTCCATCGCTGTGTCCATTGTGGATTTACAGAGGTTCTTAGAGACAGTGGCTCTTGCCAGACGCATGAAACCAGCCAGATGGTTTGAGGCTGCTGCTCCTGCCTGTCCTGCCTTTATAACAGGCTGAGAGAAGTCAGCCAGAGCTGTTTAACGCCTCCAAACCTCACACTGCACACAGCAGACCAAGGCTCTCCAGGCCACCTCCTCTGCAGCCTTCTGGCCATCCTCACTGCACCCCACCACGCTGCCCAGAGGGTCCCTGTGCAGGCACATGGAGCAGCACCTCACCCCGAATGCAGCCGGCTGTCACATCAGCCAGGTTTCCACCCCAGCACCACGTTCACACCCCTCCCTGTCTGACTTTGCTGGCCAGGACCGAACTAACTGGGGCAAGCACGGCATCATACAGAACCACAAACAATGGAGAACTCAGGAGCACAAGTTCTTGGTCTGCAACTTGTCAGCGTTAACAAGCTTGTAGAAAGACCCTGACACTTACACTTCATCTTTTTTAAGGTGATTGTTTCATTGAGCGGATTTTGATCATAGTCTTATTTCATGGAGCTGACTGTGAAAACCAGTAAGTGGAGAAAGCTGGTGAAAGAGATCCTGTCTGTCGCAGACCGCAGAGCAGATGCAGCAGTGTGTTTTAAGGGCTGACAGAACAGCGTTAGAAAATCTTTATCTGAGCCAGCTCAGGCCCCAGGCACATCTTGCCTCATGGAAATTAAGTGATTTAGTTAAAGTAGAGTCTTCCTAATGCCCTGGGTCACAGGTCTGCACCAGGAGACAAGCAGGGAACCACTTCTCTGTGGTACAGTGAAGACTTCTCCCCTGGTTTCGTATGAGAGTCAGCAGCAGAGAACACAATGATCTGAAACATGAAATAGCAAAACCACCTAAAAGAAAAGCGAGCAGGAGCTGGATTCTGTTCCCACTGCCTCCACCTGCAGCAGCCCAAGGACTCTGCTCCTCTCCAACACTAGACAAGCGCACCATGAAGACAGGATCTGCATACAGCATCAGGGCATTATTTTCTAATAATCTTTGGTGCCTCACCAAGACTATGAACATTACGGAGTTTCTGCCACTGGAAACAAGAGACAGCGGCTCTCTCTAAGCTGGAGAGTTTAGCCCTAACTGAAATTTGTAGCAGTGCATTTCTCTCCCCCACATCTATAATAAAGCTGGTGCTTTGGCAATTACTGATGTCTGTGTCATTTTGCAAGGCTGGGTTCTTGATGAAGCAAGTGGTGTTACAGGCTAATATTTCTCACTTCTTTTGTTCTTGGGGAAGGGAGGAAGAAAAGGCTCTGTACAGCTGCCTTCTGGAGGGATCTCTGGACAGAAGGGAGTCCTACAGAGTGGCCT
Organism: Bucorvus abyssinicus; assembly: GCA_009769605.1. Taxonomy (NCBI): domain Eukaryota; kingdom Metazoa; phylum Chordata; class Aves; order Bucerotiformes; family Bucorvidae; genus Bucorvus; species Bucorvus abyssinicus. Next base: position 5,314,869 of record CM020055.1, read on the forward strand.
CAGAGTGGCACTGGAAAGGCTGCAAGAGCAAAGAGGAAAAACCGCTCCAGAAGGTAGAGAAGTGTGTTTTGAGTCTCAGTAAGTAAAACAGATCCCTGACTCCAGACAGGGCAACAGCTCCACTTGTAAATGATATTTTTATGGGTTTTCACTCCTCTCTGAGCTTGATTTGCTGCCTGATTTGATTTTTGTTTCAACTCACCCTTTTCCTCCCCTTCACCTTTTATTCTTCTGCTTCTGTTTCATCATCCCTCTTTTTCATCAATAAGTCTGTGTATTTTTTTCCTCGCTCCCTGTGAACTTCACTTCAGCCCTAAAATTCACCTGTACCTTCCAAATCCTATTCCCACTAAATCTCATCTTATCAAAATTACATGTAAACCATCCTCCCTGCCCTCTTCTCCAAAACGCTTCCTCCTATCCCATCCTCCTTTTCCTGTGTACCTATTTGCGCTACATTTAATTGCTTATGAAATCACCGTCCTGATCCAGTTCCTCCTGAAGCCGGGAGAACACCCATTGCTATGAATAGGCGCTGAATGAGCAAGAGCAGCTTTGTACCTAGGGCTGATAAACGTCGGTTAGGGCGGCGGGTACTCCCAAAATAGCAGGATCAGGCCTGATGTCTGTGCATAGCTAATGCAATCAGCCCTGGCGGAAACAAACGCAGCAGCATTGCCTTCTGCTGCATCGGGCCTTCCGTGGACGTGTGTCTCAAGGATGCTGACAACAATCAGCTCTTTGAAAGGAATTAGCTGGCTTTTCATTCTCTCCATCTTTCTACCTCTGCTTCATGAATTTTCTCTTGTGTTTAGCAGACCCATTTATAAAATATAGATTCCTATTGATTCCCAAGGAGAATGAACATTGATATACTCTAGTGTCCATCTGTTTTCTCCCCCACACGGCAGAGGAAGATTTATACGATTTTCTGGGTGTGCTGCTGACCTGCAATTGAGTCAACAATCAAGTCACACTAAATTAAACAAAGATGTATTTCTTTTCCTGGCCTACACAAGAACGCTGCCAGTCTGCCTCGGCGGGGAGGCACGCATCTCCTCCCTTAGGTCAAGGGACGCCAAAATCATTTGGACCAGAACTAAATTCATAGACCAAGATCAGCTGAGCTGCTGGATACCGCTGGCAGCTTTGTGCTGCTTCAGGGTATGTGAGATAGAACCTTTACACCTGTGTACACACAGGAACAGACATGTATACACGTATACGTAGTGCATGGGTGTGCATTAACGCATCCACGTGGATGCACTGCTTGTTCTACCCACTCCCATAGCTGCCCTTCGTAATTAGGGGAACCATACATCTTTAATAATGACCAGTAAGCTGCTTTGCTTCCAGCAGGTTCAATAGGACGCTGTGCCACAGAGACAGCTTTGAAGAATGACAAATGAAAGATGCCACAAAACATCTCAAGATCAACTGCTGTAATTATTCTTCGAATAATTTTTCGGCCATTATTCAGGCCCTGCGCATTTACGTGAAAGACTATTTCCAGCTGACCAGAAGCTCTCTAGCTTCAGGATTTACAGCTTATTGTGTTCAAAGAATTTAGCATTGCACCCTTAGGAAATTCATCTGCAGATTGTTGTGAAGATAAAAAAATATGTAAGTTCCTTTAATCTTAATGTCCTTTATCTGCTGCTCATTACTGCTCAATACATTTTCTAGGAAGCCTGTGACAGTGACAGACTCGATGGCTTACAACTATACAACTTCTTTTCCTCGTTTCCAATAGTGACATTTATAAACTGCCAAGTACCCGGGACATATGCACTAGAAAGTAGCTCCTCATCCTTTTTGCATTAATTCAAGGTTCAGAGTCTCGCTGCACTGCCAAGGGAAGGGATAACAAAAGGGACAGCAAAAGGTTCATAAGCTCATAAATATGTGACAAGCCGTCTTGTCTTATTGCTCCTTTTAGCACGGCGCGGTACTGGAATTGATAGTGTAATAGACTCCCTCCCAAATGCAGTGAGAACCAGCACGGGGCTTCTCCTTTTTATCACACCTAATTTTTATGTTGACAAAAAGAATATCAGTGAAAGGCAAGATGTGAGCTGTTTGCTACACATGCTAATTTTACACATCTGGAATGGTATATAATGATGCAGATGTTTTGTAGCGAAGACAGGTTACAAGGAAAATAAAATATATTGTCTGTTGCTGTTGCTTGTTAATATAAATTGACATCTGCTGAGTCTGGAGGTAAACTCTGCGTTTTCCTGCCATCCAGGCTGGAATAACACTCCAGCTGCTCTGCTAATGCAGCTGAACATCACTCGTCCCCTAAGTCATCCTTGACAGCTACAGACCTGGAAAAACTATTTGAGATTGTATATTGGATTTATCTAAATATCTTCTTACATTGCAAGAAAAACTACAGCTTCGGCTGTTTAAGCCATACTGGACAAACACCCCATCCGCACACAGCTTCACGTTCAGACGCTCTGAACATAATTATGAATTTATTTCCAAAGGAGCTATTCAGTAGCAAACAGTTGGAAGCTGCATTCAAGAGTCCAAGAATAAATTCCTGCTCAACCCTATCATACTCACCGGTATATAACGGGCATGATAAACCACACACGGAGGCATTTTCCACTGATCTCAGACAAATTTTTACTTTGCAACAGAGCACGTTTGTGGTCTTTGGCTGAACCTTGTGCCAGCCAAAAAGATAAGGAAATTTAAAAAAAACCCCACAAAGAGCAGCTTTCTCCGAATTCACCAAACATAAGGCTAGACACATGCAGAACAGGAGAAGTAAAGGAGCCAGGTTTTTAACGTTTGAGGCCCTGACAGGCCTTTCTGACTGGAGACAGTCATCCCAAAGGTCAGGAAGCCATGGCACCTCTCCACTTCAGAACCCTCCAAACACTGCAGTGCTCCTGTGGAAGGAGTTTCCTCCAGCTGAACACCCTCCAGACTTTTGCTTTGCATGAACATCGTCACCACAACAGGAAAACCAGAGGAGGAATGGGGGAGCGCAGGCTTCCTACAGCTCTCCGACGTCCTCAGATTCCCTTTTATCGGGAAACATCTCAAAGCCACACAAACCATGGCCGCAATCTAAAAGTATCACTGTGGGTTTTTCTCCTCATTTGCTTTTAAAAATTGTTCTCTGATTGAATCCACAGGGATCCTGAAGGCAAGAAAATGTGCTCTGCATGATGAAATACCTAAATAAGATTGCAGGGAGAACAAGGCACCACGCACGTGTCGGAACCATTCGGTCACATGTCAAACATATCAAAACACGAGGAGAAAAAATAAGCTCAAGGCAACTCCTGGAATAAACCTTTGGGGACCCAAATGAGAAATTGCCACCAAATGAAAGCATTACAAGAAAACAGATGGAGAATAAGAGAGGAACATCAGAAAATCAAATGACATGTTTAAAAGGGCAAAACATCAATACTACCCAGAGAACTGATAAAATGGGTCATTTTGAAGGATGCTATAAAGCAAAGAAATCACAAAATGCATTATGACTATGAAATGGAAGGAGAGAAAAAACCAGCACATGCACCTACATTTATAGACAGTTCCAGTACCCACAAAAATAGATGCTATTTTCAAGAATGAGTGTGTACATATATGTTAATATCTAAGGGAAGATACACTACTGTTCACAAAAGGTTTGAAGTCATTAGAGAATGACAGAAGGAGACACGTGAACATTGGCAAGATTTGTTCATTTACCTTGGTCGAAGTTCCACAGAAGTTCCTTCTGTGCTTCGAAACTCCTCCTAACTGTATTCCTTCCTGAACGTCCCTGCTGTGACATTCGTGTGTTTACGCACCCTCTGTTTGCTTTCTTCTAAGCCAGGGGAGTGCAGGAGGGGGACACTCTTTAGTGTGTATCTACTGGCAAATTGAATATGAAAACAAATTAACTAAAGCACTTTGATCATTATATTAGACACGGCTTGTTTACCTACGGGATCCTTGTCTGAAGAGGCTCTGACCACATTATCTAGAATAACTGGTGGAAGAAATGAAACATGAGGCGTTTCAAGTATGTACCAGTTCACTTCTTTTTCCATGCTAGAGGGATTAATTCTTCCTTCCTTTCTTCTACAAGTAACCCTCCTAGAAGCCAACCTATATCCCCAACAGGAACAAATGAGGACAGCCTAAGAATCGGGACCGGCCTGTGATCTTTCTGCTGTCAGATGCTCAGCACCTTAGCTTACATCAGCAGGACCACCATCTACTTCATTGATCAGCTGCAATAGGCACTGCAGTGCTAAGCACTAGGAAAAAAAGTGTAAATCCATCTTCTAAACATTCAGCCACTGCAGAGAGGAGGGGATGTTCAGACAAGCAGTACTCGATTCAACGAGCGGGCCCCTTGCACTCCAGCTAGTTCCAGAGATGTCGATAGCCCGGAGGGAAGGTGTCAAAGAACTTGCAGAAAGAAGTATAGCCATGAAAATCAAGCTGGAGACAAGTCTGAAGTTCACAGGAACGGTTAGCATGGAGACAAAAGAATATTTCAGAAAAGAAACCAAAGAGAAGTTGAATTCAATTCAAAAGCCTTAATGTTCAGGGCGGACTACGGCACTCGTAAGGTAACGTGATACCCAGAAGTGCAACTTCAGTAAGGCTCTCTCCCAGACCAAAACCAGAGAAGACTTCTTTGGTTTCTATTTCTAGAAACCCGGAGGGATTTTTTCAAAAGTAACTGAAGCTTTTTGCTTTTATTCTCCCCACCACCCCCCCCCCCCCAAAAAAAAAAACCAAACAACTGGGGTAGAAATGGAAGAAAACTGGGCTTCTCCTGTCACATCTCAGGTTGCAGTGTTTCAGACCAAGACAGAGGTGTTCATGCAGCATTATCTGCACAGTTTCAGAGTATTTGGAGTTTGTCTGCACAGATGAGGGAGGATAAAAGTGGAACGGTGTCTAACTTTTTTTTTTGGTCTTTAATCACATAAGATTCGTAGTTCGCATGAAAATCAGCCCGCGCTGTCCTCATTTGCAATCCCTGCACAGAGACAAGAATCAAAGCCGCGTGCTGATCACTAAACTGGCTCATCCCTTCAGGACAGTCCTGCCGGCTGGCATTAGAGAGAGACTTGGCATAAAAAACCCGTTTGGATGCTCAGCTCATGCTCGGATTAAGAGTAGAGGGTATTTGGCAAACACAAAGGTTTAGGTGGATTGCAAACAAATCACATGAAACTATCGAGTCTTCATGAAAAATAAGCTGGTTCTGCTGATAATGCACCCGAGTAGCAAACAACAAAGAGGGAAACCGCAAGATCAGATGAAGGACTCAGGGTTCATATCAAAGGCATGGAAGATGGTCACGTACAAGGACTTGACTCTGCACCCTCTCGGGAAAAACCAAAGAATAATCAGCAGCAGCACTGCTGTGGGTTCCCAGGCCAAGCAGCTCTGGTCACATTTCTGAGAGCAGCATGTCCCACCTACTCCAGGAAGGGTCCTGGAAAGTATTTTCATGCTAGTACCAAAGTTATCTTTGTGATCTAAAAACTAATCACTAATTACATAATTCATTATTTATCACGGTAACCTTTAAGTGCTAAGATTACAAAAGAATTGACTCAGTCTCCTGACTTTTCACCACAATCTTCCTGAGTTCCTCAGAACAGAAAAAAACATACAATTGGGAATACGTGGCATTAATGAGTGACACTTTTCTTGCTTCAGAATTATTCAATAGGCTGCCTCTTTTTTTTTTTAGTTTCATTTGTTTTCAAAGAAAGTAGATGAAAATGTAGATATAATTTTGGAATAATCACATGTAATCCATTGGTCACAGAAGGATAAATCACACCATTTTCTCTTTGAAACTTCGGAACTGGTTTCCCGGCTGGCGGGGCTGTGAGCTGACCCGAGCAACGTTGGGCTGCGCAGTGGGAACCAGCTCTGCCAGGCTCCTCCCCTGCCCGATCAAGGGGAGCACCTTGCACAAAGAGCACCAGAGACCACCTGAGAAAGATCCAGAGCCAGCACCGAGACAGACTGCTGGAGCGGGAGGGGCGAGGAGAAGGTTTACTGGCCGCTCTTCAGAGAGGGTTGTTTTGCCAGTGCGGCTTCATGGGCCTGGACCAGGCACACGAGGTTCTAGGACCTGGCCTGCACCGCAGACACCAGCAGGAAGCCAAGGCAGAGCTCCTGGGATGCCAGTTTTGGTTCTCCCTGTGCCGGGAGAAGGCAACCTTACAGAACTGTGACAGCAGGCATCTCAGAAGGGATGGATGCAAAACCTCAAGAGGACATCCCATCCATTCGACTGCCTAAGGAAGGGCCATCTACCTTCTAGGTGTCCACTACATGAACAAATAAAAGAGCAAAATCATCAATACATCAGTCAGAAGTAAGTTCACGCTCTTACTAGAGTGCAATTTCACTTAACTCCGAATGTTTTGATTGCATCTCCACCTTCATTCAAACACTACGATCAGGTGCTGTTCATACAAGGACTCTTGCTACGAAGACCCAGTTATCCTGCGTTTTCCTCACCTTGCTGGGATCCCTCCCAGTGGAGCACCTCTAGGTACTGGGGGCAGTTTTGGCATCGTAAGCAGAGGGAGAACTCTCCCCAGACAACTCCGATCTACCTTCGTGCAGCGTGGCGTCGATGTGCCGTGCAGCCGCGGCGGCTGTCGGGGATCTGCCACACCGGCAGTCTTGAAAGCAGAAAATAAGGAACTCGTGCACTCTGATTGAAAATTATGGAAAGCAGGTCTTTGTTGTTGCTCACGCCTGCCTGCCTGGATCTCACAGGTAGCTGGAAGTGTACCTTCACGTTTCATAATAGATGAGATGTAAAACTAATTTTAAAACAAACTATTAGCATGAAAGTGCTTCACTTTATCTTGGTATAAAGATGGCTTTTCACATCCCTCCTTGGCTGCTGCCGAGCAGAGCTGAAAGTCCCAGCAAATAATTTATAAAGAATGCATTAGAGGAGATACGTACTTAGAGCGCTCGTAAACACCTGGTTCAGGGGCTCGGCGCTACCTTGCGGTTATCCATCATTTATTGACTCACAGACGAGCAATCACCAGCCAACTGCCGGGGTTCTTGCGGCAGAGACTGTGTCACACTGAAACCCCCTCTGCCTCTGAATTATTAAAACATGGGAAGTTCTAAATCGACTTACAAACGGGACATGTCGTAAACCTCCGCATGCGTGCGTGCATCTGCTTTTTAGGCCAAGATCACATGCCAAGGACGTGGCAGCATCAGATAGAAGATAATCAGGCACAGATTAGCACTACAAGAGCAAGTCAGGCACCCAAGCTGAAATCAGACTTCCACACGGCCAGCGCAATTTAAACCCCCATAAGAGCATCAGAAAACTGGTAAGAAAAAAACCCTAAAAAACAGTATTCATGTGATTTTTTCCAGGGCCAGACTTCCCTTCCATTTTATTTATAATGCTGGCATGTGTTTACATCCACCCTGTATCCTACAGTCTTGGGAGTTCAGAAACGAGGTAGGTCAGGGATGAGCTGCACAGACACCTGGGTCTTGCCTCAAGCCAGCAGCAGCCTCACTCTAAAAAGGTTCGTTTCACTGCAGTCCCTCTATTCACGTCTGACTGATATCCTGGATTACACTGTTAAGAATTAATTTCAGAAGCACAATTCCGGCATATGAACTGTGCTGCTTGTTTTCAGATGCCATCATTTAGAGAATGTTCAAGGGAATTGTAAGAGAGGATTCACTTTATGATGTGGATGAAGCCGGTACTGAATTCCAAATGAGCTGGATACCGCATGCTAAATTGTGTCAGCAACACCTCAGTGAACAGAAATATGAGCTTTTCTGTCTCTTTGAGACACCTCTCCTTGAGTGATCCACAGAGTGGCATCCTTATCAACCTCGACAGAGCAGACCAGATTTCCTGACAAATCTGTCAGTTGTGCAGAGTTTGAGACACGTTTCCAGCTGGGGTAGTCAGCAGGTGTAACAAGGATGTGGTCTCTCATATCAGTGCTTCTCAGAGTTGTAGTTTAGATAATATATTAAAACTACCTGAACCATTATTTGCCACTCCCTGCAGAGCTGAACATCCAGTGGAGCTCTCAGGCCCGAGACAGTTTCACAGCCCAGTTTCCTCCTTGCTTCACTGCAATGAAGAGGTGTGATGCTCCTCCTCATACCCTGCCCACCTCCTCCTTCAACTTCTCCTTGTGCCGTAAGCGACCTGCAGCATCCACGTGAACCACGCAAACCAGGAGGCAAGACGGCAGAAATAAACCCTCGTGAATCGGTGCACAGAAAAACATGTGAATTACAGTATTTTCGTATCACGGTATTGGTAATATTCCGTACACTTAGAATGAGAAAGAGCAGAAATCACTAAAAATAGCATGAGCTCACAAGCACTAAGACTGTGTTTACTCAAACCACTCTCGTCTCGGTACCGCAGCATTCGTGCCCTGCTCAGCTGTGCAGAAGTAATCAAAATGGTACCTTGCATCCGTCAAAAGATCTGAGAGCACAGCAAGTTTTGACTTCTGAAGTTTGTGCATCCAGCCATGGAAAGAAATAGGTGATTGCATCTGGCATGAAAGTGATAGATTTTGTTAGGAAGACGTCGACCCGAAGTACCAGGATACAAGCAACTGATGAAAGCAGCGACTTTTCACTGTGTTTCATCTCTTCCTCTCCTCGCTGCAGCTTGATAGACCAGAGCATGACTAAGATGTGAGGCACTTAAATTTCACTGCCACTGACATACGCTTCATGTGTCGTTTGGGCTTTACCCATTGCAGGGTAGGATCTCAAAAGAGCATACTTTATTATAGCTCAATAAAAGGCAGTGTGGTCAAAATAGCAACTGCCAATTTGCAGGACAGTGTGGGTTCCAATCTGTCTGTTATTTATGTTATAATGGAAATGGGATGGAATAAATGACAAATACGCTTAGCAGACATGATGAGCATCCAGACGGAAAGGCATTATTAGCAAACACTCATTTAGCAGAGGCAACGACTGCTGCTACAGCCTGGATGGTGTATTGGACAGAATATGAGCTTGGAACAGGAATACCTCAAATGAACACGCAGAGAAGAAAAATGATGAAGGAAAATATCACTGGCGCGGCTGCATATGTCAGCGAGTGCCGTGCCAGGACTGGGATTCCTTCACCACCAAGATGAGCTGAGTTCTGCATCCAAACATCACCATTAACTCTTTGAATGTCCCTCTGGGATCTGAGGAGAATTAGGAAAATGGGACTGGAGACCTTGCCCGAGGCAGCGCATCGCTGAAAACCCAGTGCAGCCAGCCAGATGCAGGCAGCTGCACACTAATCCTGGGTTTTCAGCTCCAGAAACCTTTGAGTCTGCCTCTAACACAAGTGACAATAAAATAAAACTTAACCTTTTTGCTAGGAAAAGCCAAGTGGGTGCCTCTTGGAGCATGGGCTGCTCTTGGCAGGCACTGGTTCTACCCTTTTCTTTTTTCTAAAATTAAAAGCAAAGCTGGAACAACGGGGGCCCAATCCTTAACTGGTTCATCTCCCTTTCACAACTCAAGTCAGATGCAGTGTTTTCATGAGGAAGCACTAGAAGAGACCACCACTGCCTTGGCATCCCTCTGTCTTGCCCCTGCTGCCCTCTGCCAGCCCCAGCCCACTGTCTCCTGCCCTCGGACCAACGGCTGCCACCGCACACACAAAGCCCACACCCACCAGCCCAGTTCTGAATTCTGGTACGACCGTCTGCCCTTCATTTATATTCCTTCTCCTGTCAAAGTGATGGTGACATTAACAAGCATACATGGAGGGGGGCTTTGTGCCAATTAACAATTTTTCGTTAGCTTAATTAGGGGACACATGTTTTTAATCACAGCTAAGAATGTGGAGTGATTGAAGAATTGATTCGGAGCTTTTGAAAGCATCACTGTCGGTGCGTGGAATTTAATTGGGCAGATGTGGTTAAAGAGAGCAGGAACCTTACACGACTCTACAGCAGGCTGAAGCACACGGAGCTGCGGTTACAGGGACACTATTTCCCTACCAACACCAGTGACAGTCTACCCTGACTTTTCAGGACATTGGGAAATGTGTATTAAAACACCACCACCACCACGCATTCAACTCTTGGATCGGCATCTCCCGATTTGTGGTACAAATACGTCCTGACGTGCCATGCCTTCTCTGAGCAGGACATACTCCCTCCCTCTCTTCTCCTCCATGATCACCTTTCCCCAAAGATGACGGGATTACAGCTCGTGACAAAGGACTCTGGGACATCACTCGACCAGCGGCAGGTTCCTGTGAGTAATGAGAACGTCTCAACGCCACCCAGAGCTCGCAAGCTCCTCCTGCAGTGAGGCTCTGGTCAGGCTGCCGGCTGACACAGAGCCAGCTGCAGTCAGAGACCTGCGCAAACCAGGGCAGATGATACAGCTTTAGTCTCAGGGAAGTCAGTCCGTATCTCCCTGGCCAGAACTCAGACTTTTTCATAATTATCAGCTAATTGAGGTGCCTGATGCGAGTTCCTAGATACCAGAACTTCCTTCTGTTCAGTGGCTTCATCCCCTAAGACATACTCTTTTCTGCTTATCAGGGAAGACGTACCACGTCAGAAATGGTCACCTCAACACTGACCGGCCCAGAGCCATCTCCCTGGCACAACACTCAGACTGCCTCAGACCTCCTTCAGCATCAATATTACACACTCTCCTCTCCTCAGTTAACCCCGACAGCTCTCCAAGGAGAGGAAAGCAAGCAAAAGGTGTCACCCACGTTCAAAGTCTCTGTCAGCAGATGCTGGAGCAGCGCTGGGGTCAATGCAGAGCAAAGCTGCGACACCTGAACCAGATGTTCTCAGAAAGTAACTGCGGCTTCACTGGCTCTTTCGCAGGGTGATGCACTGCGTCACAGCGGGAGATGGACAAACACAGAGCTATCACCAGGGCTTCACTGCAAAAAATGAAGACGTAATATTCTTGCTGCAGGAAGCAAATACAAACACTGGCATCTCTCCGCCTCTCCATCTTCCTGATCAGCAGTTGCTGTTCCCCTGTTCACTGTAACTCCAGCTTTCCTTTAATAGTATTACTTAACATACACCTTTTGTCACCTTTTTTCTGACCCTGCCTTTGAAATACCAGAACATAACACACTGGAGCATCTGCGCAGCACCAGAAATGATGACCTTTACCAGCAACAGTCTACGCAGGAATAAAAGCCCCAAGGTCTTTGACAGCAGCAATAGTATTTGTGCAAGTGCTAAAATGAGTGGTTTCAAGCAAAAAAACGTATGAATGGAGCACTCAACAGTGTGGGCTGACAAAGGGAGGTTACCTCTAATGCACCTGGGTCAGCAGATCTGAACCTGTTTCTACAGACCGTGAGTCAGAAAGCAGAAGCCACCTTCTTTTATCTAGCCCTCTGCTTCACAGACCACATCACAGAGGAGGAGATTAAACAACCACCCCACTTTAAATACACCTGAAAACTAGTTACACTACAGCCTTCCATTGCCCTGACCTTGTGCTGGCATTCACACTCACCGCTGTAACGTGGTACCACTTTACATGTTCGCTTTAAATGACTGCACAGAGTTTTGGGCAAAGGCTGTTCGAGGACCACAGCTTTGACGGATACTGGTATTGCCCCATGTCCCAGCTGTTTAACGCACCCTCACTCTGCATCCACAAGCCTATTCCTCTTTCAGGAAGCTGAGCTCTGGTCTGGAGGATGTCTTCCCTACCGGTTTCATCCATCAGACTTCGGAGAGTCACAAGTTTTAATTGCCTTCACATCAGCCACCTCCAAGGAATTTCCTTATCAGTGCGGTTATTGCAGTAACGAATTCTGGTTGGTTCCAAATCATCTCAGAGCTGTTTGTCACAGGCTTACACTGACCTCATTAAAGCTTTGCTGTCTTAAGAAATTTGGAATGTGTCATCTAAAATGAGAACGAGTTCACTGTTTTCCAAACGTGTGTAGATATCTTGTTTCTCCCCTTGATTTGTTCCTTAATGCATTCTCCTTTTCCCCACCCAAATACAATAAATATTGTGGAAAGGTTAAGGTCAGAAGTAGATGGATTCTCTAAGCTAGTAGACTGGAAATACCCAACGACTGGAATCAGCAGAACTGAAGCCAGCTCTAATAGCTTTCATCTGTTATGTTTGCCTTCCTTCACTAATCTAATGCCCGTGTTTTCGTAGGAGAGGAGTTAAACATAACTTCTTTTTCTTCCCAGATTTATGAGTAATATGTAGCAAATGGGGCAGCTCACTCATGCAAACAGTAGCTTTTCAACTCTCAGAAACATTCATCTTGAATAAAAATCACATGCGGGATTTTTTTAGAAATGCCGCAGCCCTTGCGTAAGCGTAGCTATTGATTTCACCTTCAGAGTAGCAATTATAAGATATATATGCAATGTCAATGCTGCTAATGAAACTTATCTTCCCCTACTCAGTATTCTGCTTATTTTCTTAGATCTAGAACTTGAGGGAAGCTAAAAATCATGCTGCAGTATGAGTTGGTGATGTATTACAGAAGATTATCATATTTTACAGAGCATCATTCATCCTGAGAGATCCCACGCTGCTTGTGAAATATTTGCATAGGCACGTGTTTTCTAAAACAGTGGCAGAAAAGAGACTTTATGAGGCTCCCTCTACCCTTTCAACTTCTACACAAAATTCAGGAGGCAACAGATTTTGTAGGAGTGAAGTCAGCTTGTGGAGCTGTACCAGCTCAGAGCAGTTCCCTCCTCACTCCTGCACTGGGGAGCTGAGAGCAGGAGCCCTCCTCCAGGGAGCAGACAGGGGCTGCCCTTCCTGTGGTGAAGGACACACTCGGATTAAATACACAAGGAGGAATTCCTAATTTCAGTGGCAAGTGTAACACTGGATGAACCTTTCGTATGCTCTCACCTCCAAGGAGGAAGGGTTAGGCTGTCCCTCTGAGACCTGCTTCCAGCAGAATTACACTTCTCACATCCGCAGATTCACCCGGCTGGTTCAGGATGTCATGCTCTTTTCTCCTTCCTATCCCGATTTACCTCTCCATAGCTAACTTTTCAAAGTCAAATGGATGATGCATTATGGAGGACAACTGCATTTATACAGCATTATGATTTCTGAACGTCTTTGTCACCCACACAACAATTCCAGCGCTCTGACAATATTAATGGGTACTTGCCCGAGGCGATGCTAAACCAGCCCAGAGACCCTTCTGATGAGGGCAAGACAGTTTATGGGGTGATCCATCAGAGCAGCGGCCTGAGACCCCCAGGTCTGACAGGCAGCTGTGCTCCGCCAGGCGGGACTGAGAGGGAACACACTCATACTGCCTTCTTTCTGCCACGAGCCTAGAGCACCAGGGAGCCCTTGGGAAGCGCACACGGGGCACTCAGCCATCCTGTGGCTGCGACACAACCCCCTGCAGACACAACTCCCCTCCCATTTGCTTCAGATCCTACGTTATCATGGTTCATAGAGACATTTGACTTTGGCCTGCAGTCAAAGCCATATCATTTCTCAAATCCTTTCTCCAAGGCTGACAAAAACACCCAGGAAGGTCAGAGAAGTAGAGAGACATACCTTCTGCAGCAATCCAGCTGACGTTAGGGGAAGAGCTTCCCTCACAAACACAGAGCACACCTTGGCCCTCGAAGGCTCCATCCTGGAACAGCCATTGCTGGCTGGCACAGACGCAGAACACGGAAGGCTTCCCGCCAGCTTGCTGACCCCCACCTCGCTCTTCCCAGCACTTTCCAGAGCTGGCTGTTACTCCAGGAGCTGCTCCAGGAGCCCTCTCCCCAAGCTGGCTCAGCCAGCAGAGACAGACACTCACACACAGCATCCCCCACCATCTCCCTGGCTCCAGAGCTCCACTGCCGCTGCTCAGGACACACCTGCAGGCACGACTCCTCCACAATTCTCGTGCAGGCTCCCTCAATTAGAATAATTAACTGATAACAGTAACTTTAGGCACCTGCAGTTTTGACAAATAAACAAACAGTCAATTAGAGCAGCTAATACCTGAGTCACTGCTACCCTGCTTTTACGTCTTCCTTCTCAGTAATAAACCCGCATCGTTAACCTGAACTGATACTCAGGCACTGCTTCTGACGACGGCGTCACCATCAGTGTTCGATTCAGAGGATGAGGCCAAGAAGTCAATGGCCAAACTAGTCTATAAAAGCAGGTCAAGGAGAAACGATGTGCTGGGGAAAATGAGACAAAACGATCCGTTATCTTGGGGTTTGAATGTCTAGGCAGGACAAGTAACAATAATGGTCAGCAGGAGACCGGGCGTAGGTGCTTGGAAAGTGGCCGAAACTCACTGGAAAAAGGAGAGCTTTTGAAAACACTGAAATAGAATAATTGCTATGAAGAATAAAATTAGTTTAAATATTTATAGAACATGAAATAATTACTGCAAAGAAAAAAAGGGAAATTGTTAAACAAAATTACTATAAACAAACAAATTTCTCACAGAAATAAAAGGATTATGGCAAAGCTTGCCTGTGAAAATTGATAAAAAGCCTTATTCTCTATTTTCTCTCCATCCATTAAGAGCTAGCCATGTGGAGAAATTATTAGTAGCTGTAATATTTCAACCTGTATTTTTAATCAGTCATTCAAATTAACGCAAAGCAGATGGAATGGACCATATTTTCCTAAATCACACACATTAAAATACGTAACTGAAGTTTTGAGCTTGGAAAAGAAAATGTACTAGAGCCACAGTCCCAAGTCTTCTGTTATCTACCCTGACCTGCTGAATCAAGGGCAGGTACCATGGATTCATGACACGTCTGTAGTATCTCCTGTGTCACAGTGCGGACGAGCCCTGTTTGGAGCATTCTTGTCTGGAAATGATTTGTAGAAAACAGAGATATCTAAAACTGTTGTCCATATCTTCCCCCCAAAACAAGGACTGGTCCGTCTCGTCTATTTTTGGCAGATATTCGTCTAACTGCTTATTAAAAAGCATCAGTGGTAGTTCAAGTGCAGACTCGAGACTGGTTTGTCATGGGGGATATCTGCTGCTCTCATGTGACTGCGTCAGAGCGGAGCCATCGATCCTTCCCACGTCCATGATGGGCCCCGTCTCCCACCCGTAGCTCCTGTGAGCCTGTGCTGTCCTGTTACACCCAGTAACGCCCAGGCCGGGCTTGAGCACCGTGCTCGGTACAAGGCGGCAGGTCCCTGCAGCCCGGCGGGTCCCTGCAGCCCGGCGGGTCCCTGCAGCCCGGCGGGTCCCTGCAGCCTGACGGGTCCCGGGGCACTGCAAGCTGACAGCAGCACCCGGGGAAAAAGCAAGAGCATATGTACCACGAGGACAAACACGTCTCCCTCTCGCAGAGATAGTCTGGCAAGAGCTCACAGAAAGGCGTTAAGAAAGTTGCTGCCAGGATGCCAGAAAGGAGGGGAGAAGACAGCTGGCCCCCGAGCACAAAGCACGATCTCTCCCACACGCGGCAAAGCCCACAAAGCCTGTCCTCCCCCCGACGCCCCTTCTGCTCCTTCCCCATTCACGGGAACCGGCGGCTCGACTAAAGACTAACGAAGGTTTATGCAAACTGCAGCTGACATTTGGAGACCAATTAAGCATATGTGCACCCACCTATGCAAAACACGAGCGTAGGAAGCTGTGAAACAAGGCCCCTCTTTGGAAGAGGCAATTCTAGGACATCCTCCAGTGAAGCGCGTCTCGATTAGGAGGTGGTTGGTCGTGCAAAAACCTCCGCTGCTGCAGCAGGGTTGTGGAAACATCAGCATCTCTCCCCGAGCTGTACCTCATCTCCTCTACACAAAGTGGTTAGAAAAAGACGTTGTGTATTCTCCTGGTACGTAGGATGGATGTGTACAACAGAAACCATCATGATCGTTATTGTCACCACATCTGGGGGAGGCATGCGGACACGCCGCCCTTCAGCTGTTGATCACAGTATTTTCTTTGGTGGCTTTGGTTTGGACTAAGCGAGAGGGAAGTTATTTTTTCTTACATTTCCAAACTCTTTAGTGATCAGAAACTCAAAATTTCCGTTTCACTTCAAATGTTAATGGGTTTGCTTTCTGATTTGCAGAAATTGCAATGTTTATACACTAAAATGGTAAGCACGGAGTGATGATAGATGAAGAAGTGCACTGCGAAAAAATGAACTGAGATGGGAAAGCTGGGTTAGAAAAAACATGTCTGAAGATAAAAAATAAGACTTCGGTGAAAAACAGAATTAAACATGCCGCAATATTTCCTGCTAGTTCTATCAGAAACCCCAGACAGACTCTCTCTCTGTAAAGGGGTTCAGAATTTCCTGGAGATCACTTGAAAGGAAAACTTCCTCAGTGAAGACCGGTGTGATTTTCACCACAGTGTTGCTCTTTAAATTATAAATTAATAGTTAGTGAATGTTTTCTAAATCGATGTAACTCTACCCATGTGCATCTAATGCCACCCCTTGCAGTGTTCTTTGCAGAGGAGGAGCTGCTCTCTTTCAAACCAAACACAGATTTTCCTCCCTATCCGAGTGGGTTTGATTTTGTTGTTTCTAGACCTGTTTGTATTAACTTCTGCAGCTAAAACTAAATCCTCCCCTTTGCACTTCAGTTTGCTCCTTGTCACAGCTGGCAAAACCTCCACAACAGCGGTGCTGCTGTCCCCAGGTCAGCCCCCCCGCAGGAGGCACCTTCCCTTGTTATTGCAAAACTTGCGCTTGACTTCAAAATATTTTCTTCCTGGCAAAAAAAAATATTCTTTCCAAGTGAGCCTGGGGAGGTAGACAGGCACCGACGGCATGGCTCTCTGGAGACAGCACACGGCTGGGAGGATGTCAATGGCCTGGTCAGTTTGGCTGCGTTCCGAACAGACCCCGGGATAACCCCCCCAGTCAATCCTGCCACCACAGACTCCAGCCAGCAACAAGCAAGTCCCCTGTGCCGGGATAAATCCGCGGGCGAGCAGCCAGCGGAGCTGTGAGAGCACACAGTGCCTGAGAATCCGGTCTGCTGTTTCCAAATAAATAAAAAAACCCCCCGACAGAAGGTTGGCTGCGTGCTACACGGGGAGGGAGGCTGCAAACAGATAAATCTGGAGGAAAGCGCAAGGTCTGCAGGGGTTTTTGATGGATTACGTTGCATGTTTGAACATAATACACATTAAGGCTGGAGACACTGATGCTTTGAATGGTGTGAAATTCCATCTAATGTGGGTTGTTTGCCTGACACAAACATGTTTAACATGAGATGGAACAAAGGCGAGAAAATCACAGCGGAGTTTGTGAGTGATGCTTGAAAAATCGTTTGCTCTTCCTCCCACCCACTTTAAAAATGCTACTTTTTTCCTCCAGCCCCACACCTCTCCCCCCCAGTAATGGCTCAGTAAATAATTCAGAGAAAAAAGAAGAACCAGAACTGAGTGTAATAAAAATGATGTCTCTATCTGCTGTTGAGGCGCATCGTGCCGCTTAAGTAAGACAGATGGGAGGATACGCCGTACTTTGCTTAGTAAACTGCATTGAGAGAAACCGAATAAGCCTGAAATTAGAGCAGAGGGCGAGATGGGGGTGGAGGTACTGGTACAGTGTTGCCTGACAAAGATGCAGGAAAAAGTAATTTACTCTGAAATGACAGTTTGAAGGGGGAAGAAAAATAAACACACAGGAGGGAGCTTAGACTCATTAGCAGCCCAGCCTCGGTACTTCATCATTAATAATAATAAAGAACCCAGCTGAACCAGAGACTCACAGGAATGCTCGAGGCTCTGGGTCTCCATTTTTAGTTAACACACAGTAACTGGCAGCGCAGCGGCAACGCGGGAGGAGCAAGGGGGCAGACACGACGTGGGCTGCTGCCCCCGGAGCTGCGGAGGGCGCGGGCAGCCTCTTCGGGGAGCAGCGCTGGTCTACACCTGGCCGAGGCAAAGGAGATGAGAGCTGCGCCGTTCCTCCATCTTCAGCGCGTCCCCAGCACTTGTATTATGAATATTCCCCTTAATGTAAAATACATTCTCTGCCTACGGGAAACAGGGAGGAGCGGAGACAAAGGGAAACAGCGGCGGCAGCTTCTGCTGCTACTTCTGAGGCCACATCAGGAGAGAGCAACACGGCTGGGGCTTAACTGAGGCATGAGTAGACAGAGCTCTCGGACCTGATACAAGCTTAAGGACCAGCCGTGGTCAAAAGAGTATTTCTGCCGTTCAATATTCAAGTATTTACCTCTCTTAGAAACCTTTCTGCTGAAATACATTCTCCAGTTTGCCTTCTCCACATCACGCCGGGCTGTGACCTTCTCAGCACCGCAAACTGAACAAGCTCCGGCCTGGATGGGGATTTCGGAGGGAAACCAGGGGCAAGGAGGATGCGGATGTTGTTCAAGCTTTGGTAAACAGCCTTTCTCCCAAAGCCAGGAATGAGCCAGAACCATCGAAGGACGGCATGGTCTGTTATCGTGACGGTCCCGCGCCCCTTTTCTTGCGATTATTGCCCTAACTGCAGTGCTAAAGCACCTCTACGTGGCTCAGCTGTCGGAGCTGGCAGTCCCAACGGCCAAAGATCATCTGTAACTGAAAGGCATTTTCGGCTAAGCCTCGGACCCCATGTGCTAAGCAATTCTGACCACCTAAACTCTTACTTTGGTGCCAAGATGGAAGCCAAGCTATGCAGAGGAGCTCATCCTTGAATTTTGAGTGTCGAAAATTCGCTCGTCAGTGTCCCTCAGATTCAGGCTTTGCCTGCACTGGAAACCAAATAAAGCACAACACCCCCAGAAAATCCCACGTTGCTTAAAGGTTGAGGCTTAATTTATAAATATTGATCGTGTGCTGGAGGCTCAATCTTGCAAGGTGCTGAGCACACACCCACTGCTGCCCTTTGGGCAGCCTCAGGGGAAGGACACTTGATAAACACACAATACAGTTATTCTAGCAACGAGAAGTGCCAAGTACTGCTTTGTCGTGTCCCTTCAAACGCAAGTGCAGATTTGTTTTGAAAGCACACAGACAGTGCACGTTGCAAGGTAGAGGTTTAATACATTAATTACGCCTCAGCGTGAGAGCTCTGACAGATTATGGGCAGACTAATTAAAAGACTTTAATTAAAATACAGGCTCCTTGCAAACCTCAGGCTGGACACGGAAAAGCTGGTTCTAAGAAGGTTGGAAATTACCTTAACGAAGGCACCCAGAACCAGACGAAGGCCCGTTGTCTTCACACCGGTCTGCAGCAGCAGACCATCAGGATCTCACGTGTCTGGCGGGCTGTGAAGAGCCGACGGGCAGACCTTGCGCTGCTCGCTGCAGACAGGGTGCTCCCCCTCACTCTCCTGAGAGACAGTGCCCGTCCCCAGAAAGAAGCTGTCTTGTCACCTCGTTTGCTTCCACCTCCCAATCTGGATGGATGGTGGGAGCCCAGGCTGGCCAGCCCAGGGAATACTCCCATCCCGTTCCTGCCACACCGAGCACTGGCCCCGCACACATGGGACAAACGCCACACGTCCCTACAGCTTACTGTACAAGTCTGTGGGAAGAACAACAGTCTGGATGCCTTAAAGCCGCTAATGGTTCTTCTAGAGAGATGTAATCTGACAGGGTCTGTTCAGAATGCTGGAAAAGTGCCCCACTGAAGATGCTAACCCCGAAACGGGGAAACGCTTCACCTCCTTAAAGCAAAGCTTCTGGATTTCCCTTCTTTGTCCTGTCCCAGAAAGCACAACATTTGGGTTGTACAGAGCAGGGATCAGTTTATGTTTTATCATGAAAACCTTGGCTTTCAGACTCTTCCTATAGGTTCAACTGAATCTTTTCAACTGAGTTATGGTTTATATTTACATAAATTACCATATGAAACTTGTTAATATTTCCTGACTGTCCTTTTTCATAGCACTGTTAGACAAGGTTCTGGCTTTTGTTTGGGACTCAGTGTCAGCAGATGAGAATTCATGACTGTGATCTGTTAGGAACACAGCAAAATAATTTACTCCCTAACATACAGTCGGGGTGTCAAATAATCCGTCCCAAGAACCGCTATCTGAAATCAGCAGGATTTTATCATGCAAATTGCAGGAAGCGTTATCGTGGGGAGCAGCGGGAAGTTCCTGATTCACTGTCATTTACACATTAAATGAGCTCAGACGTGCTCCATGGAAGGCACTGTGCTGGAAACAGGCTCTGCTCTCAGGTTTCTATAGAATCACCAAGAGCAGGGAAGGGCAAGAAGAATTCCACCTGTTGAGCAGAGATCATTGCTGGATTTTATCTAGGGCTGGGACCGTTAGTTCATCAGTGAGTTAGGCAGCACCTTCGCCACCAGTCTGTCCTCACTGTGGATATAAAGATGCTCGGATGGGTCTGTACCTGTTAGCCCCAGAGCTGGGAGGTTTCTCTTTGAACATAAACTGTCCGTAGGTAAAAACGTTCAGTGAAGATGAGCCCCGGGCCGGGGGAGCTCTGGCCAAGCTCTGAAGAGCACAGCACATCCTAAAAGGAATATTCTCCCTGCGGCACACAGAGATACTAATGCACTCATGATCAGCCCTACTTTCCTACTTTTCATGGGAACTTGAGAGGGAATTCCCCAGAACGATCAACTGTTCCTCAGCAGCACCGTTCTCTCACCTGTAACAACAGGCTGGGTTAGGACAGCAAATCTGGACTGCAGATGTTTAATGACAAGGGGTGAAATTAGACTCCATCCACAACTGAGGCTCATTTCTCTGAGGACCATGAATCTGTCACTGGAAAGGGTGCTTGCAGGAGTGGATGACAGTGCTTCCTCAGGGCAATGATGTATTGGTGTGATCCACATTAATTCAGTCTCGGTCCTTCTCCTCTTCTGCAGATGAGAAACACACTGAGGGTTCTGAGGCTACGCAATGCTTTAAACTTACTTCTTGTTACTTCTTTCCTCCCAATTTGCTGTTTCACCCCGCTTGCACTGGAATGAGAGCTGAAGAGAAACAAAACAGGCCAAACCCCCTATTAGGGAGAGGTGATGAGATCACCCACCATCTGGAGCCTGTGGTCTTCCAAAGAGGAAACTCAAAAACTAATTAAAAATACTCTGTGTCATAAAGGCTAAACTGCCAGTGGGACTGAGAATAAATTGGCGATCATTAGACCTTCCTCTCTGTGCAGTATCTTCCAGTGATTTTAGTTTTGTGAACCAGCGGTTTGTGGCAGGAAGGAAAGCCAATATAATAGGAAGAGGTTGCAGCAAGTCATGTCGCTCCGAGAGCTCGGAGCAGGAGCCCTCGTCTGTCAAGACTGTTTTATCGACTTCCATCCACTGCCACTGGACAGGTGCCAACCTCCCAGTGGCACATTCTCCTCTCCTGACAACAGGGAAACATCGTTCAATGGCAGCGCTGGGAAAGAGATGTCCAGATCCCAGGAAAACCATCGGAAAGCCCTCCTCCACAGCTCCTATCCCCCTCCTGCCCCCGCTCACACACACCAGAAGCCTGTCTCTAGCCTCTGATCTTTGACGCTAAGCTCACCCCACCCACACACCGGCAATCACAGGTGGAAAACACCAGCCCCTCCGCGAGGCTCATTCCTATTACAGACGGAACAGAACAATGTTTCAGGTTTCATTTCAGCAGCAAAATCTCTCTAAGACATCACACACAGGCAGCGAAAACTAGTGACCTTCAAGGCTACGGAACAGACTTCCTTTTTTAATTCTGCCTTAAACCAAGAGCTATCAGGGCAGTAACGACTCCCTCTGCGTGGCCCGTGCCGCGTGCTGCCTCGCTGCCAGGTAAGGTCGGGAGGCTCATTGTCAACAATCCTGCTAATGGCAATCACACAAAAGGCAATTTCTCTTCCAGGGCCCATCACGCCATTAATGAACCTGTGAGCAGAAGAACAGCAGTTTCTAAGATTTATAGACATTTCTTTGCCTGTTTAGGGGCTATCAGCTCTAGAGAATCATTTCATTTTGCCAGATTGCATGGGATCAAGACGGGCACCTACCTTGGGGACGGTGTTTTCTTTCCCCAAATGGACTTTTCATGGTTATTACAATAACAAATTAAAATTAGACTGTGGTTTTACGGGTACCTCCAGCAAGTGGACACTAGTGATGTGGTCTCAATCTCTCTCTGCCATTTGATTTACCAAGGCTTGTCTTGAAGGAGTTACAGAGTAATTTTTGCACCAGAGGTCTCTGGGTTACAATCGACAGCTTCGTTTTTTCAGTCACTTAGCATCTGCCGAGTTCATCTCCCACTGCTCTTTACCTGCACGTAGCCTCTAAGAGCTGTGATGGTGAAGCCCCAATAGTAGGCTTCCGAAATCAGAAATACGGGCTAAGGCTGAGAGCAGCTTTGGGGCAAGCGTGAGAATTGTGGAGCCGTGGTGCAGAGCTGCCCACCCTCACCTCACAACACCTCTAAGCAAGAAAAGGACAACAGAAAAGGGAGCTGGTGCTTCCGGAGGTCATTGCCGTGCTGCAGGCAGCCTTGGCAGCTCGGGAGGGCTGTCTCCCGGATTTCTTCATTTATACACCTTCCTGAAAGAGCCTTTTTTAATGCAGTGTAAAACATCAGGGAGAGCAGCTGCCTGATACCGCACAGCTCACTGCAGAAAAGGTCCTGGTTTTGCTGGCGTTTCTTTCATTTTCCTGGCCCTTAACCAGCAATTCTTAATGCTCCATGTGAGAAGCAATCAGTTTATCAGAGGGAGGAACACTGAATCATGGCGTGTGACAGAACCTCGCTTGTCCTCTTGGTGAAAATGGCCATAACCTCATCAGAGCTTTTCAGGGGAGATGATGAAAAGTGCTAATAGGAATTAGGTATTTAAATTGATGACTCAGTCAGGATTATTCAGTGGTGCGCTGAAATTTGTTTTTCTCCGATGTCTGAGCCCTTCCGAGGGCCGTAGAGGACCAGAACAAACACAGGAGATGAGAGAAGTGGAAATTCTGCGTGACATTGCTTTTTCACCTTTGGAAAGACTGGCTTTATCCACACACAAATGAATAGGACTTTCACTCCAGGGACTTTGCTACATTTTAAGAGCTTTTCTTGTCTTGATTGTAATGCCATTTGAAAACAAATGCATGCAGTTTTATTTTCTCTCCTTCCATTAGTCCTGCCCTTGCCACTGACTGAGCAGCTCCTGTCCCAGGAGCACTGGGATGAGTCAGGGACTGGGATCTGGAGCAAGCCAGAAGACTGGAAGGTTCTTCTAAATACAGATCCCATTTCTTTATGAATTCATGTCATTTGGGGACCACAGTCACCTGGCTACCAGTCCTCTGTAATTTACGTTCAGGCACAATCTTGAGCATCTAAAAGGAGAAGTGTTTTATTTTCTAAGGAAAGAGGACGATTCATAAAGCATTGTATGTTGACATTTTCTGGAGAATATAAAGGGGCTCATTGCTCTGATTCAGGCTCTATTTGCATAATTTTCCCTTCACTCACCACAGGTAAATCACAGTTAAATATTGAAGCATTTATCACTTGTGTATTTTCAAGCCAGACTTTATACAAGCATAAAAGAGAGGGACACACTTTCTCAAGCACATGCATCCAACTGCAAAAATATTTTGGCACTCGTCTAACTCTGTGCTCACAAAATTAAGACCCTGGCCAGCTCTGGGCATAAACACCTCTCCGTGGAGGAAACTCACTCCAGGATTATTTTTCACGTGATGCCTAAGGAAGGTCCCAGAGCAGAGCTCATGTGCGGCTGCAGCGATGCATGGACTCACGCTGCCATCCACGTAGTGGTGACCTTCCTCCCGAGAACACTCACGGAAATAAATATCAAGTAAAAGAGTCTTTGGATGTTCAGTCACCCACACCAGAGCCCCTGCTCTGCTAGCTGACCTGTTGCTATCTGAGTTTATTGCTCTGCAATGTTGAGACATTTAATTTGGCTTAGAATTACTGGCTACATCCTCAGCTGATGGAAGCTGAGGTGGCTTTACAGCAGATGCTGCCATGGGGATCACATCTTGTTCCAGTTCCTGTTCAGCAACGCTACAGTATGTAAGTGGTAGTTAAAAATATATATATTTTACACAACAGGAGCTTTCAGCCTTTCACAAGTGAAAACATGACAGAAGAAAATGTGTCTGTTCTCACACTGTCCACTTTCATTTCAACCCCAAACTGTGACTGAAGAACAAATAAATAAGTGAAAAGGAGAAACGCAACTGTTTGTCACAGAATGTCAAACTTTCCCTGGTCTCATCCTCCATTTTCCCTTCTGTTGTCCTAATAAATAAAATAACACTTAGGGGATTTAGATTTACAAACAAACCATCTCTGTATTTGGCTCTATCTTCCGCAGCAACGCAGGAGGAAGGTTCTGCTCCTCCTGACTGTACCCAGAGAACGCATACAAATTATTGCAGCTGTCGCTATCACAACTTAGGAGTAAATGCAGATGGCATGAAATAATATTCACAAACAGCTAATAGAATTTTAATGGCTTTAGAAAGAAAATAAAATGAAAGACACTGTATTTACTTGTGATACGAGGGGAATTTATAGTGTGCCAGTGCAAGTAACGAGTCACTTTGGACCTTGCATTTTCACGCATTCAGAAGTGGGCAAGTCCCTGCGGTTTTGTTTATGGGAAGTTTAAATAGCAATCATAATTTGTGAAATATTCAAGGACGCATCTGCATAAAGTATGATGTTCGCATTATGCAAATGTCATGTATGATGAATGAAATGCATCAAATGTCTTGAGGACACCCAGATGTTAAGCCTACCAGGATGCCAGGAAACATGGAAGGAGGTGAAGAACATGATTTCTTCTTGAGTTAATTGATTTTCATGTTCCAGCATCACCTTCTAAATACTTCCAATCAGGAAGCGAGCTACAGTCACAGTTCACTGGTTGTGGTTGTCTTTTTCAATCATCACTCTCACTTTCCTTCTCCCAGCACAGCCCAAGAATCAACACAGCCTTTCCAATGGTGAAATGAGATCGCTCCCTGTGTGCAGGGCATTCGAGTGTGAACGCTCACTGCTCAAGCGCTACACTTGAGCTGTGCTTTCTTCATGTTTCCTGTTCTGCGGCCAAGAACACGGGCAGAAAGGCCGTGCTCCAGCTCCCTGTAACAGGCAGTCATGGGCGAGCGTTGAGGTTGGAGGAATCCCAGTCCTGGCACAAACCAGCGGCCCGAGAACCAGAACCAGAAGGCAGATGGGACTTTGCAGGGTGGCACAACGCTCCTGTGGCTTTTCCCTGTAGATTTGGAAGTCCAGGTCATAAAGATCTGATTGTGCTGAGGAGTGACACTTATGACAGAGTGAAAGCCTGCCCATTAAAATGATCAGAAGCTGCACTTTGACTTTATTTAGACGTTATTCATCCCCAATACTGTGTCACACAGCTAGGTCTGCCAGAGCTGAGGGCTCTGACCTGATGTCCCAGAGCTGGAGGGAACCATCTCTTGGTTCTCACAAAATTCTGCAGCTCGTGGTGCAAATTAATTCTCAGATAAAAGCCTGTTCTCTCTTGTACAACACACAAGGCTGGCCAACAGAACCAGAAGCTATTCTGGATAAGGGCAAGGGCTCATATCGTTTTTACTGATACAATAGTGATGAATTAATAACTGCTAATTATCCCACATATTAAGAAAAATTTCTCCTGTTCTTCCTTGTCTTAGGGCAAAGAGTCAATGGCCACATTTCTGTCCTGTTACTGCTGAAAAGAAGGAGGACTGTTATTTAAAAGAACAGGGGCACGTCAGTACAGCTTCTCCATGGGGTGGAGGAGGACGAGGCTGCAGCAGGTGGACACAGAGCAGATGTTAAACACGGGTTAAGAATTTACACATGATCAGGACCTGCCTTAGAGGGTATTCACTAAAATCATGAACGAGCCAACAGTGGGAGCAATCCCTGCTTTGACCCAGAGGGAAAAGATTTGGGGTAAAATCCTTAAAAGTATTTAATCCACTGACAAACCCAACCTGTGAGTCAGTCTTTTCTGGACACACCAGAGCGTGCAGCCCCGCTGCTCGGCCAGAGGGCTGCCTCAGCCTGCCCACCGACGCGATCGGTCAGGCCAGGTCCCTCTGCAGAGCAGCAAACCCCTTGGCTTTCCTGAGCTGAGGTGCTGGAGCAGAGCACGGCTCTTAGCAGCAGCACTGAGGTCCTGCTGGTGACATGTGCTACCCGAAGTTATTTATTTTTTAACTGAGGCTTTGAACAAAATTGAGTAAACTCCTAATTAAGTTTGAAATGTAAATCTTGGTTAACTTCAATGATGCTGATCTTATTGATATGGCAAATCAGTAACTGTCTCGAAATGACAGATGAAAACTGATGAAATAATTTTACTATTGAGCACATCATTTGATGTTGTAAAAATGGGATTTGTGAAAGCCAGTTAGAATGATGACTATTGAATCTGCTCACAGTGATAGATAGCTTTTAAACGCACTTAACTTGCCCACCATCTGAAATTCGTAATCATTTTTGAAAAAGTCCCTGGTAAAGGAGCGCTCACACATAAATACACATTTTTGTCCATCAGAAGAAGCATTCTGCTTTAACTGGCAATATATATCCTGATCCCTTCTGCTCAGTTTAACTCCAGGACAGTGATGTGTGTGCCTGCGCTTACCAGCAGACGGCGGGTTGTGCCTAAGCTGGTTCCCACTCGGCAGTTGTTTAGCCTGAGACTCTTAAAAAGCCTGTCAGGACCCTCCAATCCATATGGAAGAGTAAAGTCAAGAATATAATTTTTCTTGCACCAGACGCTATCAGACAAAGTGATTAAAACCACATCAGTCATTTGATGCAAGACGAATACTGCCTGCGGAGCGGATTGCAGCTACAGGATCAATAGCTTCGGGTTTAGAACAAAACCCAAACCCCTCGGCTTTGCTGGCAGTTTTTCTAGCAGCGAGGGGCTGTTATCCAGCAGCCGCACTCAATCCCATCGACATGCGCTCTTAAATGTTATGGATTCCCAAAGAGTTCATGCAAATTCAAGATACATCTGTCATTACACCACTCTGCTCCGGTCTCTTTGGAGGCAGAGCATCCGTGGTTGGGTGTGGGTAAAGTGAGTGTGGCATTCCACATCCAGTTTTGGCTTTTCACAGCTTACACCGTGACCCCTACTCTGCACAAACACCGCAGCCAGGAGTGGGAGAGAGCGGATCAGAGAGGCTGATCGTCTGGGTAGTCCGGGCAGGCTGCAGCTAACGTCACGGGGGGCAGACGGACCAACCACCCTGACTCAGTTTCCCCAGCAACAGGATTGGGATAATGACACTTACTCACAGTCTCCCTCAGGAAGTTGTGGGGATTATCCGGCTAATGTGTGTTAAGTGCCCTGGAGATGGAATACGCTAAGTAAGGCGAAAGCACAGTTATTAGCCCATCCCTCACAGCCCAAGCAGGATTGTTCCCCACAGTCCCTTTCTCAGCACTTTGCTCCATCTGCTCCTGCATGCTCTGATGGAGCCCGACCTCTCCCCGTGGGAGTGGAATGCAGCCTAACAGACATGACGGCTCAGAAGCCATCTCTGATATTAAACCTCAATATTCTTGACTTAATTTCAGCCCGTATTTCCTTGCTCTGCCCTCACGTTCAGCACTTGCATTTTATTTGTCATTAATAACACATACCAGAATATATAGTGGTAATAACACAACAGCACATGATATTGTTCTTCCTTTGACTTCGGACTTCCTCGCTCTTTGCTGATTTGTTGCAGCTCTCCTTAATGTATTTCACACGTGTGAGGGTGAATTTATACCGCAGAGCACCAAGGCACTGGCTTTAATGCATCTCCTTCCCTTGCCTCCTCCGAGCGCATGAATCTTCCACCTCCCTGATGCTGCACAGATATTAAACACATTATTCTGGTTTGATTGAATACTAGTGAAATTAAACCTCTTCAGTTACTTACTCCTTTCTACCGAAGCTGAGCAGGGAATTCGCGCTCAGGAAAGTAGAGAGAAAAGAGGGGAAAAAAGGAGAGGATCAAGCACCAAACTAAAGAGTGACCATTTTCACCTCCATTAGCAGTTTTATGTGAGATCTGACAAATTTTAGCTTCAGTGGTGCAAATTCCAACATCTGCTCCCTCTCTGCCTCACAGACGTGTTGACAGGTGTAGGCTCCCTTTCAGTCCTGCTCGGGAGCTGGCAGATGGACCGGCAGCAGTAAATAAAGGGAAAATCCCACCGGCAGTGGCCAGGGGCTCCTGAACTTTTCCTTTGTTTTCACTCATTTGATTTCACGTCTCTAGACTCTGTACTCACTGTCTTAACACTATTTAGCAAGGAATTTTCTTCTCTTTAATCCTTGCTCTTATCTCCCTCGAGAAGATGAAAGCTAAATGATATTAATCTGCCAAATATTTCTGATCATTAAGAGTGCAGTAGAAATTACCACCCGGACTGAAAATTAACTGCAAGATAAAAAGAGGGTGGAGGGGAATGATGATACCTGAACATCATTTCTTCCATCACTTCTGCAGGTCTAGAACTCAGCGTACAACCAGGACTGGTGAAACAGAGCACGGACCAGGCCTCTCCAGAGCCGGCCATCCTTGGTGCTCACCTCCAGAAGCTCAGCCTGGACTGCTTGGCAATGAGGACACACGCAACGTCCCAGCACTGCCCCCTAATCCTGCTCTGGTTTAGCATACACCCATGGCTGGTGGGACACCGACAGCCAAGATCTTCTGCAAGTTTTTGTTTCTCCTTTTAAAACCTCTGTGTAATTGTCAATAATTAATGCTTAATAATAACAGAATCCATGGGAGACTCATTAATTGCACACCCTCACAAAAACTCCAGCAGACACCCTGCACATGGCTTTGTTATCATTTAACAGTGCTGGTACTGCGGGGCTTTGTGCACAGACACACGCAACCAAGCACAGCTCATCCAAGGGAACTCGCTCCCCGCACTGCAGTTTATCTTCACCATGAACCTGGGACAACCTTCGTTAAAGAGGAAATGCACAGCCTACATAAGGTGGTTGGGGATGACAGGTGTAATTATTTGAAAGTTTGAGTGTTCACAAGGTTTGTTATAATGAGAATAAAGAAACTCTGGTACTTCTTCTGCATCTGTCAGGAATACAAAAATTCGCACTTGAAGAAAAGATCCAAAGCCACTGAAGCCAGTGGCGAGAATCTCATTTGCTGCGGTGTACTTTCACTCGGGTCTGAATGCACGGAAAGAAATAGCAGGAGGCAAACCCTGGTTTTGTATTCCACTCTTACTCACGCAGAACTCCTGCCAATGTCAGCTGGAGCTCCAGGGGAACAAGGGCGGTGCTCTGTGTGAATAAACTGATCTAACACCCCTGTATTCAAAGCTTTTTGTCTACCCGTATCTCCCCAGATAATGAATGAATCTGTCCTCTAAGGAACAGAAGAAACACCTCAAGGATTTGGTCATAACAATGCAGGAAAGTTTGTTGCTTCCTAATAGAGAAAGTTTTTCTTGCATTTCCTAATTTCTTCTCGGCTGCTGTTGATATTTATAATACTTGAGCATTACAAGTAGAAAGAAAGAGAATCCTGGACATTCTTCAACAAGAATGAGGTCACCACTGGGAAAAAAGAACATGCAAAAACCACTCTGCTGTTCTTATTTTTCTGACGTTCTAAAGAAGCTAAGCTAAGAGACCGAGGAATGGGCTGCCTTTCCTGTTGGACACATCAACAGCCTTCCTGTATTACAAATCACACTTTGTTACCTTTTTTTTTTACATTACTTGTACAAGTCCCCTTAGCTTAAAATATTCCGTTGCTTATGAAGGTTATGATAACCTGCCTGTCTCCCACAAGCGAGACAGCACAAAGGCATTTTCTGGGTGACAGGAACTGTTCCGCACCAAGCAATGATGACCATCCCGGCGGCTCCGCAGAGGCACCCGATAACCCGCCCGGCACAGGCACAGCCTGGCTCTATCCCACACAGACCTCACCCACACTGGGGGACGGTCTGGCTGTATTCTGGCAAACACACCCCGGAGCTCCTGCAGCATCCCCCGTCCCAAACGAGGACAGGCAGATGGGATCCTGACGCTCGCATGGAGCTGCACGTGGGAGATGCTGCTGGTCAGGCAGGAGCTGTGGCTCTGCACCTCCAGCCTGAGCGACTTCAGTGAACACCCAGCGAGCCCTCGATCCCGAAGCACAGGCTGCTGGAACCTCTTTGACATGAGAGATTAGGAGAGAGGCTGTGTTAGCTTTCATATGTGCTCGCACGTCAAAGCCAAACTGATCAGGAATAAAATACTCTGACGTAACTTAGACAAACACTCAGAACTGCTTATGATACACGCGGAAATGACAGACCCAGGGAAACCTGCACCACCTCTGAACTTCAGAGCCTTTCTCTTCCTTAGTTCCCAGCTGCTTGCCAAGACCTGGTGAGTCCACAGACCTGGGTTTTCTCTGCAAGAGCTGCTGATAGTTATTAGTGCTTAAACCTATTTGGTTCTAGGGAGACGGTGTCTCTGCAGTCGTTAGACTCATTAGGCTGCTTTTCAGGCTGAGAAGCAGCTCTCCAGAGCAAAACTATTTGAACACAAAACTTAGACCAGAAATTCTGTAACACTTGGCTTAAAAATATTAACTCGGGGAGTGGGGAGGGGAGTTAATGAATTTCACACTCATGTAGTGCTATCAGATTTTGGTGCCATCTGCTTATGCTTCAGACAGTTTCCAAGGCAGCTCTCCTGTGCTGCCTCAAGCCTCTGCTGGTGAGAGACCACGGACCAGCAGAGGGGTAACCTCGGCGCCTGGCCTCTCAGGGGAGCCTGCACCAAGCGCTACAGTCTGACACTGAATATATGTGCAGTCAATTTATAAATAGCAACAGCTTTCAACTGCTTTGTTGAAGGAAAGGGCGAAATGAAACAGAATCAGAAAAAAATGGAACATCATGTGGCGGAACAGATTCACACTCTTCCAAAGACAACTCTGCATTTGTTCTGCATGGTGCTCATTTACTCTCCATTAATCCTAAAGCATAACAAATTCATAGAAGTATTACTGCACCCACCACAGAGAAAGCAACAGGAAAAGCACAGTCCTAGCACCAACACACAGCAGAAAGAGGCAAACGCGTAAGGCAAGGTACTGCACATTTTGGAAGGAATTAGGATGTAACTGCTCTTGTTAGAGACTCCTCAGGCCAACAGAACCCACTTCCAAAACAGCCACAAGCCACTGCCTGTATAAAGTCATGGGACACACGTCCTAGTGCTTTGTCTGCATCACACGACAGAGTATCTCTCTGAGCAGAATGAAGCACCAGCTCAGAGGGGAGTCGTTTTCTGAATGGTAAGAATTACGACAGTGCACCTGGGAGAGCTTCAACACGAACAGTCGCCTCCCCGGACACCGCTCAGCCTGCGCGATCTAACAGCATCACACAGCACAACACGGGCTGAGCAGAGGTTACAGCCCTTTGAAGAGACGCTGCTGAGAACACCAGTCGGATGCCAACAGAAAACCCAGTAATGGCGTTTGTAAACTTGCATTTACTGTGACGACACTGGAATGTCAAAGCTTCTGTTTTGGGAGATTTTTTGCTTATTTTCCTACAGTTACGACTGACAGCCAGATGACATTACACTACAGAGATTGCATCTGCTTTTGCTTGGGTACACTTCTGCTGCTCTGGTCACTCCATACACACGTTTGGGTGCTCTGCAAGGGCTGTGTCAGCACGACACTAAAGGCAAGTTTTGTATATTCACCGAACTAATGGCACAAAAGACAGAAACATACCCCACTTAACTATTTATTATATCATAAGTCCCTCAGAGGTCAAAAGATCCTGCCTGATCATTCGCCCTTCCTTAAGTCCCAAGAGTCCTGACTCTTGAGACTATCGAGGTGGTGTAGCTGTTCCAAGTTTAGCATACAAGTGGCAGTGGGGTTGCCCTAGACAGCTTAAGAGCACAAGGGATTTTGTTAAAAACACAGCCCTGACTCATGCAAACAGGACAATACGAAGCACCTGCAGTGCCCTGCTCCAGTGGGACACATGCGTTACATGTTAGGTCGTGTCCTTAATGCAGTTTTGGAAGGTGGGAGTGAGAATGTCCATTTCTGGAAGAGACGGAACAGCTCTGCAGAGATTTGCTTGAGATGTTGTGCACAATGATTTCACAGAGAGCTTTCTGCTGTTGACCCAGGTGGTACATACACAACTCCTCCAGCAGAGAATACACACAAACCGTATCTACAGACATTAAAGAAAGCTGCTTGACATTGAAAATCAAATTGATTTCTTGCCAAGATTTCACAAGGGCATGTGTGACAGCAAATGACATGCTTAAGCCTTGCAAGAAGAAAATAAACATGTCCAATGCAAAACCCATCAGTTTCTGTGCCAGCTTGAATTATGCACATCTGTACAGATTTGACACCCAGCTCGCTTGGCAGCAGAGGCAAAGTGTGTGTTGCCACAAGCTGAAATAGATAAATAGGGTAGAACAGTGCGTGCTGTCTTATAGAAGGAAATAGTGTCGAGTCTCTTTGTTTCTCACTTTCCTAGTCAGTAAAGGTTGCTTGGAAAGCCTCTGCTGCTGCCCTTCGACTTCATGTTTCGACTTCCTTTTCCTTGAGCGCTATGTACTGAACAGTCGGCCATCAGAACGCTGTTGACTTTGCTGTCTTATAGCTAGGACAGGATTTCAAGGCAGGCAGAAACAGCCCTTTTCCAAAAAGGCAGCAATTTAGTGCTTAAGGCGCTTGATGGATAAGAATACCTGAAGCTCCTGCCCTTGCTCCAAACCTGGCTGAGCAGGCACTTGAACGCAAGGTGACCATACCCAGAGCGATTTCCTGCCATTAACTCCAGACAGCCTGGGGGTCCCTCTCACCGAGTGCCTTTTCATTTCCAGGAAATCTGTGTTCCTGTGGGAAATGAGGTCAGCCGCCTGCACTGCAATTCTGAAACAAAAGCACTGCAAACGGAACTGCTCGCTATTGCCCTGCCGTGTGACACAAGGTCTCTCATCCCTCTGACGTCATTTCTCTTGAATTATTTGCCAAATCGGAGTGTAGACCCTTCAGGCCAAGCAGCAGCCTTTCAGCAGTGTACGTCACGCCCGGCTCACTGGGCCCTGCCTGCTGGGTGCTGTGAGTGCCGTTCCCACTTCCCTCCCCGGTGAACAGAAACAAGCGCTCCTTGGTGTCCCTGCGAACTTCCACCACCAGAGATTAATGTCACTGCCACCTCCCGCGGTGCGTTCTGCTCTATTAACATAAAGTTTCTATTGCACAGCAGTTTGATCCATTTGTGTTTATTTAACTCCTGTGTTCTGGCAGAAGAAGATGGAGAATCTGCATAATTAATAATGACCCAAGCAATCTCACTTAATGCCTGTTCTGAAACCCCTGACTATCCCCGTTAACTAACGACATCTATAATAGTGTCAGACAGGTAAAAGACTCCTTTAGTCTGTTGAGATATTATTCACCTGGGATTGTCAATGGGTGTTTTCCAGCTCTAGCCATTAGCTGCAATTGCTGAGGTCATTCATAAAACTTCTCTTACTTTTCACAAAGGAGCACAAAAGCAGGGCTGGAGCAAAAAGCCAGGCACCAGGATCAATGTCCTGTTTATACATATATTGCCATAGTCCTCCTTTGCTGTCACCACAGCAGAAAAGGGGATAAAGAGTTGTCCCAATAATAAACTGCCCCTTCAAAAGAGGATAAACCGCTCTGGTTGCCTGCTGGGTCTGGGTGTCTGTCCCTGCGAGGTGCTGGAAGAGCACGCATGGCACCTCCAGACTCCTGAGATGAGCCCTGGGCTCAAATCCCAGTCCGTACGATCTCAGCCCAGCCTGTCCATCAAACCTCCTCTTTTGGCAAAGCTTCCCTTTGAATTAAAAACACTCGGTTGTGCAGCAAACTCGCACCCAGGCTGCAGCGAGTCACCGCACTATAGCTGGTGAGTCAAGAGCCGGTGCTCCTTCAACTGTTGTCCTAAATTATCTCACAGTGAGCCTTCGTGGCCCTTAAGCATTTAGGTCTGTATTGACACTACTTTTATTTTCACCTAGCGTTTTGAAGGGATTTAAAGACCATGCTCCTTGTGTGCCTCTATCACAGACCATCCGGAAACAGGGAAACTGAATGTCAAGGTCAGAAAGCTGAAGGAGACCAGGCTTAGCTTCCCGTTTGCTCAAAGAACAGATTCAGGCCAGTCCACGGGAGCAAAAGCTTCACAGGTTTTTCCTGACCAAGATCCTCCCGGCCTGAACAGATCTTTGGGCGCATGGATGGTGGGTTTGCGCTTCTGACCCCTGTGGCAGCCCAGGCCACCAGACCCCAAGCCCAGCTGCAGCCAAAGAGACAAGCACCACTTCTTGTCACCTCTGCCACCAGTGCCCCAAGCCGAGCAGCGGCTGAAAGCAGCACAGGTAGGAGCAAAGGCAGCAGCCCCCTGGCCACAAGGTGCTTTTTTTAAAGAGGCCATGGGAGGTGTGGGGTTCTGCGTGGGCAAAGGCTTTATTTCCTCCAACAAAGTAAACGTGTAATTCCTAATATCAGAACAATGCTGTTTGCCAGATCAGATGAGATGCTTGTAACAGGGGCTAATCAGATTCTACATTAATGAGAGAAAATATGAAGCTAATCAACACCCAGGCAGGTCTCTAGGCTGCAGGCCTATTTAACTTCATAAAAAATTAATGACTGAAAGAGCAAAATCATTTGTAAGGGGTCTCCAGTGGCAGTGGAAGCGTCTTGAGTACCGTTCACCTCTCATTACGCGGAATTAGCCTCACTTTCCAACCCCAAACGCCATCCGCTGAGCAGCAGTTTCTGCTCAGCCCTGGACAGCTCTGTTTCAAATTTATCCATCCTTCCTCCCTCCCTCCCTCACACCTTCTGCTCCACTTTCATGACGACTTTTTCCATTTTAATTAAGAAAATTTGTACTCTGGCAGCTCCTGGGAAATACCTTTGTTCCGGAGGTCTGGGGGTGCCCGCGGCGAGCAGGGCGTGAGGCTGCTCCAGCGGCTGCTGTCGGGCGTGGAGCAGCAACCTGCAAAACAGGGACGAGCTGCCGTGAGAACAGAGGGCGCAGGAAAACCTGCCGCCGCTCCAGCAGAAGTTTTGGCTTCGAGATATTTTCCTGTTTGCAAATGGGTTTTCAAGTGGGAACACAATCGGGGAGAGCTCCGTGCTGCCTGCAAGATGGCTGTGCAGCCGCTGGACTCCCGTCGGAGCTACCGGAATTCAGTCTCAGCGCTGCCAGTTCCACCTCTGGCAGCGTCTGAGTTACTAATAAGATGCAAAAATGTAGATCATAACACAGCGAACCGTACAGGAGTGGAAACAAGGCGGGTCCTTCTGGCCCACACCTGCTGAACAAAAGGGATACGCCGCTGCCTTCGGCTGTTCCAGTCACACACAAACAAGGCGAGCTAAAGCTGCCTGGTCCAGTGCTTCTTCTCACAGGCATTGTTCGAGTTCTCGTCTAATTGCAAGGTTGTGCACAACAGATCACTTAAAGCGATCTCCTGTATTCAGGGTTGGGGAGGTAAAACAATCATTTCTGAAATTTTTTGGCTGGGAAAACAAAAGACCGTTAGAGCAAATATTTAATGCATTATGTAAATTAGACGTTTAAGTACGTATCTAGTTCAGTGAAGGAAAAGTAGAGGAGGTACATTAAAAAGTACGAGAAAGACATCTGGAGGATTCAGTAATCATTGTTTCAGTACATGTGTCTCAGAAGACGCCGAGGTTTTGATCTGAACCATCTTCACGCCTGAATGGCTGTCAGGGGCGTAGTCCCGGCCCTATTTATAATGTGGTGCCGCTGAATTAAGCACCTCGTGTTTCTTAATCAGGTTCCAGGAGACTGTCATTTATGTCTTCGGTATTGAGACGTTTCATTTTCTCTCTTGATGTGGTGTTGCAGCACATTAGCGAGAACTCATTGCCAATAATGAACCTGCTTTGAGAGTGCAAGTCCCACAGCTTATCACGGCTTAATCTTCGCACGCTGCACTAGAGACCAGGCGCCGTCCTCTGCCGCCTTGGGCTCGGCGAGATCGTTTACCTCTGCGCGGAGACGTGTACGTCCCTGCCATCCTGGTGCAGCGGCCGCGAGATCCGCCTTGTTCTCGGCTCACAGCGATGCACGAAGCTGCCTGAGATGCAGAGCAATGCCAAGCGTGTTTTCTCCAACCCGGGCACACCGCCATTGCGCACGTTTGCTGCAGGAGCTGCTCTGCTAGAGCAGTGAGTAACTACGGAGTATTAAGGTAGTTTGAGCAGGATCATCCCAGCAAAGAAAAAGGACAAGAATAAGTAGAAAGCAACTGGTCTGACACCCGAGGGCTCTTTAGGACTCTTCAAGCAACATCATTTTCGTGAACAGCATGCACAGAAAAACACTGCAATCTCTATGGATACCCATGGCTGCCTGTTTTGGAACGTGGGCTGAGAGGACAAGCTTAAGTGGGGACGAAGAGTCAATTCCTGGCAATACTTCTCCTGTAACTGCTTAGTGGTGCACATGGAAAAGGTACTGAGAAGGGTTCTACACTGCCAGTGCCTGTGTGCTGTCTGTGCACAAAGCGAGACTGGTTTTCCAGAGCTATCAGTCAATTACCCTTGTTCCAGAGTTCAAATTAAGCCAGAGAATACAACATCATTAAGAAGATAGATGCAGCTCTTCCTCTCATTTATTATCTGCATTGTCTCTCCCAGGATCGCGCTGGCTGCAGGGCAGAGGAAGGGGCTGTGTGATCTCGCATGAAGGAAGAAGGCAGGACTGGTGCAAAGAGTCCTGAATAAAGGAAATACATCCATTGCTTTGGTACCCTGGGCTCTGAACTTTTTCAGGCAGAGCACACAGGGAGCATAGGGACAGCGCGTAGAGGTGACCTGGCAGTGCGGGGTTCACGGTTAGACTTGAAGATCTTCAAGGTCTCTTCCAACCAAACGATTCTGTGATATTTATTGCTGAATCTCATCTTGCCACTTACATTCAGTTAGAAAGAAGTAAGTGAAATCAGCTCATTAGAAATCCAGGCGATGCATTCATGTGGTTTTTTCTTCTCTTTTGGGAATCCTCTCGTGTGTAAATAAGACACATAATAACCCTTCTCTGCATTTTACACATGTGCGCTGCTTTTCAGCCATAAATGTCACAGTGCTGGCATAATTATCCCCATTTTGCAGAAGGAAAAAAGAAGCACAGAAGGGTCTGATCCACAAATACTAGATGTGACAGCTAAATTTGGATGCCAGTGTAGAGTGCAATTTTCAGTCCTTCCTCCATCTCCTCTGAAACGAGGAGGAATAGGTCAGGCAGTAGCATCAGAACACCAAGCGCCTGCACTTCGGCTCAGACTGCCAAACTAACTCATACGACTGTTTACACTTGCAGTCCCACCTTTGAAAAAACTTAGTTTCGCACCTGAAGGGGGATGTGGGTTCTTCAGAAGATCTGATCATCTTCATCTTGGGGAGATCCTGGCCCGTGTACTCTCAGAAATAAAATACTGGAAACTGGGAAAACTGGATTGCGAGGTATTTTCTAGGGTCTGAGTAGAGTAGGTCTGGGACAAGGGCTCTCAGCTTGCAGAAGCCTTAGAAGGATGTTTTGGACTGTAGCTGTTTCAGGGAATTATTCGGTGTGCAGATGAAAGGGAGTTTTATCTTGTATTGAGGCACCGACACGTTACGTCCACCAGCTCCAGCTTGGCTCCTGCAAGCACTCGCACCACACAGACAGTTTAAGTGCAAAGTGTATTCTCAGGATACACCAGCACTGCAGCAAATTAAAGCCACTTAAACGCTGCTCTGACCTGAGCTACCCTCACGTGCTGCTAAATGCCACGACCAAGGCTGGGCTGGGGCCAGCAGCCCCCTGGCTCCCAGCTCCCACCGCTGAACCTGCCTGTGCTGCCATCTCCCCTTTGCTCGGCGGAGAGACCGAGCCTGAGGCTGGGCAGAAAGGCCTGAGCACGGATGAAAATCAGCTTTAGAGAAGATTCAGTGACCAAAACACGAACCCTGCACAGGGACACCTGACGATGTGTTTTTTAATAATCCACCCAGAGCACAGACGACAGGGAACATGGAGACAGTAAGACCCAACGGAGCTCATAAACTGCTCAGCAAGACACAGTCCCTCTGTGCTCCATCTACCCTGCAAGGACCTGCCAATTTTCAGCTGACAGTGCCATAGATTTAGCTCCATTTCTGAATTAATTAATTTCTGAATTTACACAAAGACACTGTAAGTGATTGTGATTTTCCAGTGCAAAAATAGGGTCTCGCTGTATCTAACCCTCTGAGCATTTTAATCCTCAGATCAATAAAATCCATTAAACAAATTGCTCTCCCCCTTCCCCGTGTATTCTGTCCAAGCTGAACGGGTCTGCTATTATTTATTTATTTTGAAGCATGTTTTGTGCCTCTGATGATGGATTGAGCACTTCTGATGCAGTTCAGCTGTTGAAGGGTTGCAGCAAAATCACAGTTTCAAACTTTGAATGGAAACAAATGGCCTGTAAATGCAGTGCTCGAGAGGCAGAGATGCTCCACAAAAGCCTGAAATGTTTATAGATTTTAGGCTTCATGCTCTGTATGTGCAAATCAGAAGTAATGATTAAAACCAGCTCTTCTCTGTGGAAAGGTTAAGTGTCTCGTCTCATACAAAGGAACTCTGTGTACCAGCACTCTTAAATCCTGGAGTGAGATCAAGTGCGTGTAGTCTTGATAGCAGAATATTTAGTGATAAAGAATGACTATCAGGGAGGATTGAAAATATGGAGAGCAGGCAGATGTGCTGCAGCACTTGGAGCTGCATTGACAAGACTTGAGTCGGAAATTTGCCCAATAGAGAGCACAAAAAAATTAGAAAAATGGTTGCAGATTCATGTGTACCTTTACCACTCCGAGGAGATAAGGGGATGGCAGGAGTTCCCTCTCACAAGGAATTCCTGCTCAGTCTGGGAACGGACTGACGAATGGGCAACAACTCCTGGAAAACACCGTGTTAGGGTAACGGTGCTCACAGCCCTCATTCTTCCCCGGGCTGGGAAAGTAGCGAGAGCCCTGGCATCTCCCAAGGCCAGGGTGAAGATCAGCGATGGCTTTCTCAGGCACGGCCTTCAGAGCCAGCTCGCCGATGAACTCTGCCCGATCTCAAGAGGTTCACAAATTACAAACTGCCTAGTTCATAACAGTCTTCGGACAGGCTCTGGGTCTGACCTCATGGAAACTGCAGAAAGACGCTACGCCCAGGTTTAGGTCTGGACGCGGTGAGAGATTTTTCTCTCTGTGTATCAACCTGCTCCACACTCAGCAATGAACTGGGTAGAGCCCTGTACGTCTAGTGAGAAGTATTTTTCTCACTGGTCTGTTGGAGCTAATGAGATAGTTTTCTAAATTAAGTCTCTAAACATGACATTAAGCAGAATGGGAAGGAGAGTAAAGGGGCTGGCAAGAGTCCATAATTAATTTTCTGACATTTGGAGAACTGTGACATTGGGTCTTATCTGTCTGCGACGAAATACTCCACAGCCCTAAGGCAACCGATAGTATTTAACCAGTCTTCTGATATCCAGACAAATAACAACTTATTATGTCTCAGACTCAACAGAAGGACAAAAAAAAATTTAAAGATTCAAGGGCTTAAAATTAAAGCACTGAAGTATTGTTCTGACTGAGCTTCTCGAGCAATGAAAATCCGTTTTTGACGTATTGGCATTATAAAGGCAGGGTTAAAATGGTAAGCTCTGGCTCGTTTACAGGCCAGCACTGCGTGCCTCCTGCTGCGGATGGATGGGACGGAAGACGGGATGCTCTGTTGGCATGAGAAGGGGAGGTGACGGCAAGGAAGCCTGAGTTGCTGAGGAACACAAAGAATCAGCAACAGCGCCTAGAGCCTGGGGCTGGTGTTTGCTGCCAGCGGAGGAACTTGTTTCTGTTGGCTGCATTTCGGGTCATCTGAAAACGAACCCAAAGAAGGGCACTGGCCAAGCAGATCTCTCCACAGTCACTTGTCCGGCACACGCTCCCGAGATTTTCAACACACAGTATAACTCACCAGTAGAACTGGCCAGGCCACCGGATTTTTCTGTTTCCCAGCAAGAAGAGGGGAGCGAGAGGATAATGCTTCCTTTGTCAGACTTGTCATATACAGATTATGGACCCTTTGAGAGCGGATCTTCTCCTAACGAGTTTAACACAAAGGCATCTTGCACCAACAGTAATGCAAAACCACACAGGAATTGTTTGGGTTCCTATTAAAAGGGAGAAAAAAATAAAGAAAACCGCAAGTGCCAAGGGTTTGTAATTGGTAGCTACGTGCCGTCAGGAATCAATGACAAGTACCAGCAACCAAAGCAACCGACGGGAAATTTCCCTCCTCTGACCACAGGACAGCTGCCAACACACGAGAAACAAGAAGAGGGTTTGTGAAGGATCCTTCATTTTGACTTCCTGAACATGCAAAAAGCAGAAAATCTAGTACAGTGAATCCATTTAAACAGCGTTTAGCAAGATAATTGCAGCAGCTAATGGCCAAATAATAATAATAATATTAAAGCATCTTGAAGTTTGCTAATGGATGGGTTGAAGTACTGTAATTCTTAACAGATAGCAAGTAGTACAGACTTGAGTATCCAATACGTCAAGGGACCTCCTCTGTTCCACACTGGAACCCACGATGACATCCGATACGATGACAGCCCTGGCTGAGAAATCAGATATGTCTGGAATTCTTTTATTTTTATGGGGACAGACAGACATTCTCTAGTGGAAGCTAAATGAAGTTAAAGCCCTTTCGTAAACAGTCTGCAATCCCTGTATTCATTACAGTCAAAAGAAATCGTGCTGTTAATCAAGTCTTCATTTTAAACAGATCAGAACTGGACCTGTCCTATAGCCCCCTCTCTCTCCCCTCACTTTTCCAACAATCACAGATCAAGCTTGTGCAAATTAAAGCCTAAATTTGGCTTTCTGTTTAATTGAGTTCCGTTCAGCTCTGGCCTTTTAGCCACACTATCATTTGCAAAGTGTGACCAGGAGATCTGAAAGTCAGTTTTCCGCTGGTTTTCCTTTGGTCCATGATGCGGGTATAAAGCTTTTTTTTCCTCAGAAAGTTCTATTTACATGAAATACATACATTTGCTCGTACCATCTGAAGCTGACAGCACACAAGCACACTCCACACTCTGAAATAATTTTATTCCAGACAGAAATCACGCGTATCTCGGGAGGTGGCGGGTGTTTGGTTTTCAAGGCCATTCTTTCAGGCAGCGTCACGCAGCTTCTTCGCTGTGAAGCAAGATCAAAAAGCAGGCTATTATAAGCTACGTATTTCAGAAACCTTTCAGTCTCTCAGGGTCCTCGACGTCACGATGCACTACAGCTGACAGGATCTCACATGGCACTCCACACAAACATCCGGACAAGGTTCTTTTCTCATTCTAAGGACAGAGCATAAAGTTTTCCTCACGAAGCTGAAGTACAGTTGTGATGCGTTAATAGGAGCCCAGGTTTGGCCCTTGCTCTGTACTGGTGCTGCACAGTGGCCTCTGTAGCCTCAGCCCTGCGCTGCGGCTGCCTGTGAGCCCCGTCAGGGACAGAACGTGCCTGATTCGGGAAGGCCACATTCCCAGCTGCTCCTGCTTGGGCCTTGCTGGCTCAGACAGACCATTTATTTTTTTTAAATATCTCCGTCTTCATACGAGGGCACCAGCAAAGAATGCACACTGGAGGGATGCGGCTGGTCCTCAGCTTGCAGCGGCGGCCAGACCTTCGCTCCTGAAATGTCTTCAGCATGTGCCCATCCTCCTGGTCATCCACGTTTTAAATGTCTCATTTGAGCCGTTTTAAACTCAAACCTGCCTGTGTTTGACAAGGATCTAAATCTAACCTCCAAAACACCCAGAATGCCTGGCAGTATTAAGTTGTTGGGGTTTTTTTAATTCAGCAGCATGGGAAGGGATTTGCAAAGAGAGACTCTTTCTCTGAAAGGCTGGAGCAAGCTCAGCTGGGTTCAGTTGCTGCCACTCTCTGAAATTAAAGGTTAAATTTAGCCAAAGCAGGGAAGCGGTGTCTTCCATCAGTGAGCATTCAATCGCGGTGACATAACAATGCCACAAGAGCAATTTAATTCCTGGCATATTTAGAGGTGGCATTAGGGAGTCTACCAAGGTAGCAATTTTCTAGATAATCAACTTAATGTCTTCATTCTAAGTGCATTTATATGTGTAAGTTAATTAGGGGAGTTAATTTTCACAAATGGCAGAAAATCTGCATTTTCCAGGAAGCTTTGTTTCATGCCAGTTCATGATTCAAGGTAGCTCAGAAAGATAACCTGACGTTCCGATCTGCTGCGATAACCAGCCCGCACCACGCGCAGTCGTCGTTTGTCAGCCTGGCAAGGGTGCGGACGGGTTTCTGGTGCTCGAGCAGCTGCATCCAGGCACTCGCTGGGGGCAAAAGGACAACCTTCCCCGCACCAGACTGCACGCTGTCGAGGGTACTAATCACAGCCCCGACAAGACCTCAGCACCCACCCACATTCCACTGCACGGCCAACGTGCAGAGAGAAACTTCTGCTGCTGAAAATAAGAAAATGGAAATGGAAGCTACGCGACCTTCATTTTTTTCAAGTCATTTCAAAGCAGTTAAGTGTCCCACATATTTGCAAGACCAGTGCATATTACTAGGGAACCAGGATGAATATGGATCAAAACTACTGGCAGTAAATAAAGAATTGCAAAAATGCATCTCAAGGGGTGGCAAAATGTCTCCGCTGCTTAAACAGAAGTTCCCCACCAGAACCCCGTTACAGGGCGCTGGGCTGAAGGGGAAAATGCTGGGGAGTAACTCGGTGGATGACTTCACAATTGTCTCACACCTTTACGCTAAAATTCTGTAAAATGGATAAAAGCAGACAGTCGTATCTGGCCTCAGTGAAGCAAAAGGGAATTTTACCACATGCTTTAAAAAGCCCAGAATTTCAGAGTCTGTAACAGTTAAATTGCTCCGAATCGCCATGCCGCAGCTCCAGATTTAGCAGGGCTATCCGAGTGCACAGCAAGCGCACATGTAGTACAAGAATGACTGCCTTCCACTTTTTAAAAGCGTTAATGCCTTGGGTTGAACAAAGAAAGTATTTGTGTTGATTGCGTTTACACGTGGCCCTCTGAGGAGCTCTCAGCACCGCTCTCTCCTGTCCTGCTTTCTGCTGGGCTCCTGCATGTTTTCCTCCGCACCCCTCTGGCCCCATTTTCCTATTCACTTTTATCTTAGCGAGTACAAGCCAACTCCAAGCACAGACAGAGGGCTTCTGACAACGCTTTGCATGGTACCATGAGAGCAAATACGGCTTTTAAAGCACAACTTAAACAACAGCCATTTTCTACCACTGGTGTGGGGCCAAAAATCCACTTCTCTGCTCCCCACATCCATCCACCCAAACAGGCTGAAGCCCGAAGCGAGGAGGAAGGAGTCTGCTCTTCGTG
The DNA here is from genome assembly GCA_009769605.1 of Bucorvus abyssinicus. Lineage (NCBI taxonomy): Eukaryota > Metazoa > Chordata > Aves > Bucerotiformes > Bucorvidae > Bucorvus > Bucorvus abyssinicus. The sequence continues at coordinate 5,358,324 of CM020055.1, forward strand.
TGCCAGATGAAAGACACAAACGTGCAAACTCACACAAAGGCAGGAGGAAGCAGGGAGAAAAAAACGCCTTTCTCACTGGTTTGTGTGCCTGGGACCTGCTGGTCTCTACGCACGGCACAGACATGCCGGGTTTGGTGTTGCGACGTGCTGATCTGCCATTATGCTTTGTGGAGGCAATAGTGGAAGACAGGAACATATGGAAACTTTGATTTCCACGTTTACACTACTGCTAGCACGGGTTTTCATCCAACTATTCTTCTCAACATGAAATTTAATTCTCTTCCAAGCATTTATAATCCACGCATTGCTGCAGCACCCAGGTGCCAAACACAACGATTAAAAAGAGCCATTGCTTCCCCGGAAAGGGCCGTCTCCTGGTTCTTCTCGTGAGGAACAGTTCTCGCCGCCTGGCCAGGGGGTGAGGATTTACAGGAAGGGAGCTTTGCTGGCACACAGTACAGGCAACACGGGAACATCATCAGCTCAGTGCAGTGTAGAGAGATGGTGGAAAAGGGTCTGCACCCAGAAAGCAAATGTTTCATTGGTAGAAGAATGTGTCTGCAATGTACCTACTGCAAATTCCTAGTGAAATGGCTTCAACTTACTTGCACACGCGCCCGGAACTGCCCTGCTACCATCTCCTGACAGAAGCCAACACCTGTAACAGAAGAGAAGACAGTAACTTTAGATTTTGCTGAATCTTACAGGGGACAATTGCATGTGCTTTGGCAACTTCAAAAAACACGCATATTTGCCTTGTAATTAGTCAGCTACTGCCTGCGCGCAGTGCCAGCGATACGGATTCGGGGAGGAAGAGCCTGGGCGCAAAGCAAGCGGCAGAGCAGCCAGCACCTGATTGTAACAGAGTTATTACACCTTAAGGTGATCAAGCGGCAGTTGCCTCAGACGTGCTGGAGGAGAGGCACAGGAGCTGGCAGAGCAGGCAGCAGCCAGATGCACGGCAGTCAGCACAGCTTTCCAAACCCTGCACCCCTTCCCTTCTTCTAACGTGGTTTCCTATCGAGCAAAATGGAAACCATGGCAGGAGGGAAATAAAAGCAAGAGCCTGACACATGCAGCAAGAGGCTGAGAGCTACTGAGAGCTTTCTTACAACAGGGGGGACTGAACACAGTGCTAGGCTATTTTATGTGTGAAATAAACATTTTTAAGCTCGTTATTAACCTATGTTAGCCTTCAATTAGATCAGTAGTGCTTTGAGGAAGGAACCATTTCTGATCTGTGCTTATACTGAATAATGGAAGATTGGCCCCCAGGTACTGCAGCCCTATCAATAATAAACATTATTACTAAATAATAGCAATGAAGACTCGCAGTTAATATTTCAAATGGGCATGAGACCAAGAGCATGCCCAAGTACATTTCACGCTTATTTTAATTGCCACAAGACAAATAGAATGAGGATGGATGTTCATTCAAAAGGGTGTGATTCTGTTTTGCTGAAGCACTCAGATTTTAGTGTGCTATTGTCAAGCCTGTTTGGAGTAAATTGTGGGTAGAATTGCAATGAGAGATGTAGCTGCCTGGCAAAGGTCTAAGATTTCCATTTAAAATTAATGTGAACTGTTTCTCTGAATCTGACATATGGGCTTTGAGAACCCCTGCCAAGATGTCAAGAGCTAGAATGCTCCCCCTCTAACTCCGAAAAAATGCTGGAGGCAACTTTCTCCTGGTATTTTGGCATTTGGCTCAAATGCAAAACAAAGAGACAGAGAAACCCTCCTGCAGCGGAGCCGCACAACGCAGTCACTTTACGGAGTCACAAATAACGCCACTGCTCAGATGAAACAGCAGCTCTGCTCCCTCCTGACCTGCGCCAGAACATGGGACTTCCTTCACTCCAGCGTGGTCCTCAGCACCTGGAGATGGTGCTGAGCCATCAGCTCTCACGCCAGCATCAGCCACCGGCTTCCCAAAGCCTCCACATTTGTTCTCTTAGCCCAAGGCCACGCTTCGCGGCAGTATCACTGCCACTGAGAGGGGCAATACAAACGGGCTCCCGGGCGAGGCTTCTTGTCACTTGAAGTTATCTCAATCACACCGTGCAGTTCCGGGACCAAATCCCCCCGCTTTCAGCTAGACACCTGCAGCCCAGTGACCCAAGGCACTGCACCCGAGCCAACGCTCCCCACGGAGACACAGCCTCTTCTGGCCACACCAGGCAATACTGCCCGGTAATGGAAATCGTCGGGCAGAAGAAACAAAACACGCACACGCACAAAGATGCTGCCTTTTTTTGTTTCATCTGACTTGGAGTCTGTTGAATCGGTTCATTGTTTGCAGAGGAATCTGAGCAGAATTAATGACTGGCGCAGGCAGGAAGAGGCACTGTTCTGCAAATGCGGTGGCCAGACATTCTCCAAGATCTGTAATCTAATTTAGCTTGGAGAGTTAATGATTTTAATGATTTGTTGTGATCTCAAAACAACTGTTAGGAGATAAATCTACATCATTAAACCTATTATGGTGTTTTGCTTCATTTAGCAAATGGTGGGTTTTTGTACAGAAGACGCCCACACTTTAAACAAGCGGAGAGGTCAGCTGCTGATGGCAAGGAACGATTTATTCCCTGCTCCCTCGGAGACTGAAACCAAAGGTGTCCTTGGGAAAAAAATAATTCTTCACAAACGTTATTGACTATTTTATAAACAGAAAGCTTTGCTTGTGCTCTGATGTGTGTCATTGCGTGAGTGTCTGTTACAAACCAGACAAGATTTTTGAAAACAGCCACGGAGCTGATGGTTCGGGATCACTTGGTTTAGAATCCAGTGACTTCTCAAGGAATCGCACGGGGCTGCCAGGCTCCAGCAGCAGAGATCCCTGACACCCGCTACCAGTTGAAGGCAGTCGGAGAGCAGTAACAAGGGAAAGATGTCAACATCGAGCAGCTTTTCAGCAGCTGTTTAGTGCTGGATGAGGTGTTTCACTTCTGCCTTTGGAAAGACAGGTCCACGTCCCAAAGCACAGCGGGTGACGAACCGTCCTCTTGCAGGACATCTCCGTGGAGAAAGCAACGTGCTGCTACCAGAACCCAGTCCTCCAGCTGCCATTCCAGCACCTCTCACACGCACCGGGATCCAGTTCAGGCAGGGAACGTTTATGTAAGCCTGATGCAAGGGTTAGCCCACGAAATGTGCGTGTAAGCCTCTTGAGGCTGACTGGTCACACTGCCGTTCTCTCACCAATATGGTGCGTAATCCCTCCGTGCGCCCCATCAAACAGGAACGAACACCTCATCCTCGGACACGAATGAATTGACTTAAATCATCTGTGACAGTTTTCGGGCCATCAGGGATAAAGCTGACGATGAAGCAAGGGCAAAGAAAGGAAGCTCTGAGGAGCAATTTCAACCGCAGAAGGGAGCTGGAGAGAGCGTGTTCACAAAGTCAGCAGCGGGCGGCCGGCCACGGGCACGGCCACGTCCCAGCGCATTAAGATGCTGATGCAGCTCCGCCAAAGGGACAGTTCTCACCTACGGTTTCACTGTGTTCTCCCACCACAAGCCTCCTCCAATGTACTCTACCGAAAAGCCTTTTCTGCTGACTGCGAAGGGGACGTAAGGAAGAGCAGAGGAGGATGTATGTTTCCCTACTTTCTGTGTTAGTTATTTACACAGGAGAGAGTAAACAATCAGCCTCTTCTCCCCGCAAGTCTGAGAGGTCTATTAGCACTTGACTACGTTTGCCTAAGCTAAATATTTTATAAATTTCAAATACCAAGCACAGAAAGAGAAAACAATCCTGCAAACAGCAATGACTGACTGTTTTGTTGCCCAGCCCCTGTTTAATCCCCGGGCAGCGACGAACAGTTCGGTTCCTCAGATGCCATTCCGAAAGCCCTACCATGACTCCTCGCTTCCAGCCGGCCCGGCGCGTCTGCCTGCCGCAGAGCAAACACCAGAGATGTGCAGGGAGAGAAGCGGATTTGTTTGTTGTGGAAGTTAAGCACCCACCGGGGTCTGAGCTCCATCCTTGGAGCTTTATAATCCGCCACTCTGCACGGGGAGCACAGAGATGTCACTTTAATAACCCAAAGTAAATAAAACCCAAAGAAAATTCCTTTCAGTTGTGTTTATTTTGGGAAAGCCTTTTTCTTCAGCTCTGAATATAGGGAATATATTTTATTACCCACTGTGACATCTCGAAATGCAGCAATTGAACTTAACCGGAATAGAAAGTCATGTTCTGCCCTTCTGCAACACTTTCATCCCCAGAGATTCCTGTTTCTTATCCAAGGGAAAGGACAGGAGGGTCTGGAGCTGCGTGGGCTGCCAGGCACCCCATGTGCAAGGGAACAGAACTTCTCGAACTTAGGTGAGAAAAATATAGTTATAGCCAGCATTTTTCTAATTTGAAATAGCTTAAAGTTCAAGGTCATTTTGTCCGAGTCAAACCTGTTCAGCCTCGACTCAGCACCGGGGCGTCAGAGCGTACCCGTTGTGAGCGTTTTGGTACAGAAAACATCTGGTACTGCACTCCAGGTCAATATACGTAAATGATCCCAATACAGCTGAAGATATGATGGCTTCATGATTGTGTCTGCCTAGGAGAGTCACAGCTGAAGATGCAAGGCTGTGTTTTGTGGGGTTACTCATACGACTCTACGTTCTCCTGTCTGAAACCAGACACCCCATCCACCATTTTGGCCGCTGTTCCTGTGCCAACTGTTGCAGACATGCCTGGCTGGGCTGTGCTATTTGGGAACTACCCTCCAGGTAGAACAAATGTTGTTTTATTTGCTGGGTGGAAATTTGTTAAATAAATCATAGATTCATAGTGGCATAGGAAATTAGCAATAAGCTGTGCCTGGGAGGTTAGACATATTGTACTTCAAAATAAGCAGGAGGCCACTTTGCAATTCAAAAGAGACGTATCTGGGAATGGGGAGACGCATCTGTTAATCATCTTCCCCAGCACCCGAAAGGTTGTCAGCCGGGTCCCAGCAGAGCCCTGTACCGACACCGAGCGGCTCTTCTAAGTTTCAGTGACTTCTCTGCCCGGATCCGGCTGCCAGGAGAAAAGCGTGGGAGCTGTCTCTCGGAAGCCGTGCTGCCCTTGGCCGCGGAGCGGGCGGGCGGCAGGGCCAGGGCGCTGGGTGTCCGTACTGCTGGGAGCCCCTCGGCGTTACTGCGTTCAGAACACCGCAGGGTGCTGCTGGTCTGGAAGGGATGACATTTAGCAGGGGCCTCGGCCTGGGGTGCTCTTCATTGAACAATGACCCACGAGTTTCGTTTAGAAAAGAAAACAAAGACTGTTCTGAAAGCGTCCTTCTAAGTGCCATCTGATGGATTTAAATAACGGGGTTTAGCTCTGCCAACACCTCCAAACATTTTTACATTTATTATAGATTTACAAACCCTTTGTTCCCCCTCCTGATCATTTTATCTACCTGGAAATATTTCAAGCAAGCACTGGGAAAGGATGCTGTAAGCCATGACATCTCTTCACTGAGTCCTGCATCGCTGTTCGTGTCAAACGTTCTTTCTCAACAAGAGATAAAAGATAGGAACTGTTTCTTGAACAGGTTATGGAGCAGGCAATGGATTTGCTTTTTCTCACCTAGAAGAACTGATGAAATCAGAGTAACTTTGGCTCCTCAGCTTTTACGTTATGGAAGGAAAGAGTTCAACAACTTAAACTGAAAAAATTAATAATTTTTGAGCTTTTAAAATTCTGAAGTTTAAGGCAAGTACAGCTATTTTCCAAGAAATTTTCCCTTGTGCTGAAAAAGATTCCTTTTTTTTTTTACAATAAACATAAGTCCACATTAAAAAAGCCCTACCTACAGGTCAAAACTGCTGACAGAGGCTGTGGGGTAAAGGCCTTCAGAGGCAGCTCCACTCCCCAGTACCAGAGGTCAGGGTATAAAATCCCATCCACCAGCCTTAGTGCAGGGCTTTTGTCTGGGTCTGTCACCCCTCCCGCAGTCAGAGGGCTCCTCCTCAGATAACAGCCAGCAGCTACTGCTATTTTTTCATGCTTAAAATACCCAGAGAAATAAAAAACCGGTGAAGGAAAGGCCAGCGAAAGTTCAGATAAGGCAGAAGAGATGGTCATGGCTGCAGGGCAGTTTGAACTGAACTACAACGTAGTTCAGATAAACAAGGATTAATTATCTTTCTGTTAGTCTGTGAGGCAACTGATATCACATGTAATTAAATTATTTTGCAATTATTACTTTCTGAGCGCTTAACCAAGAAGCGAGAATAAAGGCAGGGTTGGGGTTTTTTTATATCTTGCAAAACAGCTTCTTGTTCAGAATATTTTGTTTTACTGTATTAGCTTGTGTAAACTGTGGTAGCGCATGTTTCCCTTTCTCTTATTTGCCCATTGGGTCGTTTACTATTGGAATTAAAGGTAGAAGTGGTTTGCTCTCACAAGCAGTACTGAATTTCTAATAAATATGTAAATAATATATCTCTGAGCTGTTGCCTTTGGCATTTGTTCCTACATTATCCTCTGCAGTGGTTCGGCTGCTGCGAACACATGCTTGTTTTAGTTGGAAGAAATACCCATGATGTGAACAGAGCCCCAGAACGGCACCGCTGTACTCACTGCCGCGGCTGCTCTGCCTCCCTGCGCTGTCAGTGCCATGCAGAAGGTGCCACTTAAACACACTGGGAGAGAAGAGAGAAACTGGAGAATGGCGGAGGTCAAACCCTACCAGCCGCTCCGCCGGCAGCGCGGGTCAGCACAGGGCCAGCATCGCTCACACCCTGGAGAAATCCCTGTTACTCCAGCAAGCAGGGAAACCTGATGATCTTGAAACGAAGTGATGTTGCCACAGGGTGAGGAGAATTTAAGCGAGCCTCGTGTTGATGGTGACAGCACACTGTGCCCCTTACAGTACCTTCAGCCACCGAAGTGCGTAGCCCGTTAGAGGCTCCTGAGCTTTGCTGCCTGCAGGGACTGGGAGCATTGGTGGGTGCAGGCAACCAGCAGCAGGCTGGAGGTCAGCACCAGGCAGGCAGCAGAGCTGAGCTGGGAGAGGGACAGGGGACGTGACAGGGATCAGGAAAATCAGCAGCAAGGTCTTGGGCGAAGAAGCTGATCCTTAAGGGCACGGGGTGACCTGAGGGTCAATGAGGTGCCTGAAGATAGGAATGGTGCCACACAGAAATTGTACCCATAGAAAAGGAGGGAGAGTATCACTCGTAATGCAGGAGCGCAAGTACTCAACCAAACTCCCCACAGCACCTTCGCTCCAGGAACTCTCTTCAGATGCTGATGTAAAAAGCCCCGTCTCTAAGCACGAGGTGTCCTGCCCAGGGGACTCCAGTCAGCTCCTGCCTTGGAGGCCCCTTTCTAGTTCCATCCAGCTCCGAGGAGGAGCAAAGTCTCCACTGGTTCCTGGCACCAGGTCAAGACCTCTGTGAGGAGGAACAGGAGCGAGGGGAAGGCTCTGAGGACTGTCACTGCTGCGCGCCTCCTTGCGAGAAACAGGACCTCGAAGGAGCTGCTGCATTTGAGCTCAGCCTCTGTAACCGAAGCCCGAGCGCAGACCGCCAGCAGCTACAATTGTCCTGTGCTGAACTGCAACAGTTCCACCAAACTCCTCTCCATTGTTTCTATTTGTTTTTTCTGCTTGCTGCCTTCCTGTCTCAAAGTGAGACGCCAAGAAGGGTGGGCTCTGGCCTTCCTCAGGTTTGGAAATCTCCGTGTTCTCAGAAAGCTCCTACCCTTGCTGTGCCCATGGCTGGTTTCTGTTCACCATCGCTCACCACGTCAGAAGGGCCATAACTTTGTTCCTTCACATTTTTGTCTTCCAGTACGGAAAAATCCCGTCGTGCTAATGGGGGAAGCTGAGCAACGCGCACAGGTCTGCGGACGTAAATAGATCCTTAATTGCTTTCCTGGGCTGAGGCTTAAATAGGTAAGACAAAGAGGATGGAGAAAGGACAGTTATTTATTTGGGGCAGACCAGAAGGTTATGAAATTTTCTTGCATTTAACCAATGAGATAATGAATCTTTTAGCGCACAAAGTGCAGCAGATCCCTAGCTACTCAGACATAATGCAATTCCATCCATATAAGCACTTTCACATCTAATGGTAGATGAATGTTTTGTGCTTCTGGTGCTTTGTCAACAAAATGCCCCTGTGTAACTACTTGCTCTTTGGAGATTATTTTCTCAGGAAAGCTGTCACCATGCAGCTGATTAATTACTCTAATAATCATAATTTTTTTCCTAATAAAAACCCCTCTTCCCATTCATTAACTACATTGCAGGTAGGTGACAGTGGTAATTATACTCTGGAAGCACTTCTGAATTATCTTTTCTAATCCAGCCTGTGCTGACATTTTTGAGAGAAAAAACCATTTTGTCTTTCTCTCCTGAGTGGGGTAACATTTGAATATGCAAACAGTGTCAAAGCGTGCCCTCCGGATGTTTTCCTGAACTATGATTTATGAGGTTCAGCTATTGTATTTGCTACCGTAGTCCTAGAAAGGTCATTAGACAAAGAGGCTTCCCCTGCAGGGGTCCCTTGCCATCTTTATCTTCTGATATTCTAATTTTTTTCTTGAACATCAAGCAGGAGATGTGCTGTGAGCTCTCCCATATGCCTCTGTTATTTATTATTTATTTATTCATGAGCGTAGAAGTCCCGTGCAATGCTCTAGGCGCAGAAATCCACATACACACCCATTCAGAGTCCAACGGGTCAAACGGTTGCCGTGTGGGTAACACACCTTCAGTCTCAGGGGTCTGCAGCTTTCGCCATTGAGGATGGGAACTGACACCTAAGGGCCAGACTTCCAGCCCTCCTGGCATGCAGTCGGTGAGGATGTGAGGGGGATCAAACCCCACTCTCCCAGACCCACTTGGACTCCCAGACAAGACCAGGTCACTGTGTCCAACTGTTCATTTCTGATAACTAGGGACAGATTTCCAAAATATCTCAAATTTTCAGAATTTTGTTCTTTCCAATTCACTATGTAAGGAAATTACCACAAGCACAAAGGATCGCACCCTCCACAGAGACGAGAGCAGTTAGGTCGCACTGCTCAGTGAGAGGAGCTCAGAGACTCTGCAAACTGCACCCGCTGAAGTCCAGGGCCACCGTTTGCTCCTCTGTGGGGCTCTGGAGCAGGACCAGCTCTGCACCTCCAGAGCAGGCAGCATCTGCCTGCACGACCCGTGGGCCAGCGCGGATGCTCAGAGTGATTCCCGGGCAGCACCAAGGGCAGGTCCTGGTCCGTAATTAGTAAAGCTGGGTAAACAGTGCAACAGCTGCTCTGCAAATACTGGTCTGCCTGTTTAAATTAACTTTTCATTGCCCTGCTCTTTCCCCTTTTGTTCTTCACTCCTGGCAGGTGGTTAGTGGGATTGGGTTCACTCGTGCAAACAGTCCCAGAAAGCCACTTTAAGTCTCAGGTAGAAATAGTCAGGGAAAAAAAAAAATACCTATCCATGAGCATGCTCAAGCATGGATGAGAAGCTGGTCCAAAACACCACCATATGTTTTGTGGAATCATAAAACAATTAGATTGGAAGAGATCTCTGGGGAGGATCTAGTCCAACCACCTGCTCGAGGAGGGGCGAACTTCACAGTTAAATCAGGTTTGTCCGATTACAATTTATTACAACTTGGTGAAATGGAAACAGCCAGCTTCCAGTGAAGAGGAACAGCTGCCAACACCATCAAAACAGACAAGTTTGGCCACGGCAGTAACTCTTTTCTGTGCTGCTCCTGTGGCAGTTTCCTGCACCTGCCTCTCCCAGGCAGACTCCTCACACGTCTGCCCATCTTCCGAGCCTGTGCCCGATCTCTCTCTTCGTCGCTGTAACCTTGCGTTATTATCCAACATGCTTGACAAACTGTAACACCACAACCTTGTTTTCAGTCTAACTGGAGCGTTTACACGCTGACGGGCGCAGTGGATACCGGTCACCACGAACAAACCGCTGTTCTCCGTGTATATGCTGGCTGGTACCGTGTTCGAGGCGCTCTGGCTCACAGAGCTACCCGAGTCTAACGTTCAGTGCCCAAAGACACAACAGCTCTGCTCCGGTGTTTAATAAAGCTACACGTTTTGAGCTAGCCTAGGGAAAATGAGGATAAATTGCTATCTTTATGTTAAAGCTGGAAGCCAGCCTAGGTTCTTAGAATTCCTCTGGTGTGCTTTGAACACTCCCGACCTCCCCACCGCAGAGCCTCGCTCTATCACGCCGGCACAGACTTCACCTAAGGCTTGATTCTGCACAGCGTGCTCGAGGAACAGCACCTCCTCGATAGTTTCGGTGGAGTGAAGGACAAGGAAGAGTCGTAAGGAAAAAGATATGTGGCTCTGCCCAAGGAGCGTAAGAGCTTTTCTGCAGCTGTACCAATGGGCAACACATACATCTACATGAATTACTGTGCGAGCGATAAGTAACGTGAGATTCAACTGCTGCACGAAGAACAGCCCCAAAATGAAAAAAGGCGCAGAAAGAAAGGCTTGATTTGAATTCATCCTGGGAACCATTCATCAAAGCTACCAACATTCATCCACATTCAACACAAAGCTACGATTTCTGTGGGGGTAATTACAGCAATCTGCTCGACTTCACTCTGCACCCCAGCTGGACACGGTGCCATCTTTCCTTCCTGCTTTTCAGCAGCACAGATTCGTTCTACGTCCTTCGTAAACGCCTTCCTGGGACAGGCTGCACTTGGGTGATGGTTGAAATGATCCTCATGAACTTCCACCATGGTACAGTGTGAAATTGAATTACCAAATATTTTTAAATCATTTATGGATCCTCACGTGAAAAGAGTTATTACATTAAATTAGTATTAAAGAACCTCCTGACTATCATTACATTAGCCTGGCGAATACCAGCATTTTGAACCCCACATTCTCCCCTCTCCAACCTCTGAGGAAAGAACTAAATCCCCTGTGCCAGGAAACACTGCACTGAGACACCCAGAAACACTGACCCCGTCACAGGCCACGCGGCCAGGGAACGGCCGTGACACTGCACACAGAGCGGGGAGCAGAGTTGCTGCTGCTGCTGAACAGTGCCAGCACTCCAGGTACCACCCCATGGCTGGCAGCTGCAGGACGATGCCACCGGCCCCTGCTGAGCCTGGCTTAATGAAGGTGGATGTGGCGGGAGGGAGGCAGAAAGAGCCACAAAAGCATGGGATCGTGGAGAGCTGCCCTGGCTCCGCTGCTGCCCTGGCTCTGCTGCTGCACTGGCTCTGCTGCTGCCCCTCGGGAGGGGGGCTTGCCACCCCGGGGGCACTCCAAGTTCCCCACTCCAGTTTCAAACACTTCCTAGGTACGTCTGTTGAAACTGAGATTCCAATGCCTAAACTCCTTTTACTTGTTTTTGCTCTCCTCATCCCACAGCCTCCCCGCGCACAGTCTGCACGTAGTAGATTTGGTTTGAACTGTTTGCACAGTGAAAACCCCGGGTGCTTCTGGAGCTGCTGATCTGTTGGGGGCTGTGTTTCTTAACAGAACACGAGTGTGTCAGGACTGCCAATCCAAGGCCCATGCAGCTCTGTCGTGCCATCACCACCATTTCAGCTCTCACTCAGAACAGGCCTAAGGGCAAATTCAGAAGTTGAGAACTCATTTGAACTTGGGAAGTATTTCAGCATCTGAAGAAGTGAGCCGAGGCACACGATAACAGACAACTGCTACAGAGCAGCGTGACCTCCTCAGCAGCTCATTTTGCACTCCTGGGGTAATGTAGGATGGCTGGTGTTCTCCTGACAGCTTGAGCATGAATTTTCATTATTAGCTTTGCAATTCGTACATATTTTGTCAGCATTTGACTTCATCACTCTGACTTTCCGCCTGCAATCTCATTTTGCCAGTTCTACCTGGTTCCCCTGCTTAATTGAGATCATTACTGCTCGCTCTCCTTCGTGAGGCTGCTGCCCAGCCCCGGCTCGGGAGTCTGAGTGTCATCAATTATCAGCTACGCTTCCCTTGCCATCAGTTCCAAATCCGGCCACAGTCACTGGGGAAGCTGACGTGTCTTCGAGCAGACTTTGATCCTTCACATACACGTACGCAGATTCCCCTGTACTGAGACGTGCGGAGCGCGTTTATCAGACTTCAGTGTTATTAAGGACAGAGCCATTTTACACAGCAGCTCTGTCTCTACAGGTACACAGAGGGCACAGCCTTCTTAGCAGGCGAAGAATATGACTTGAATCAACCTTGTCTCACCCATTGAGAAGAAAGGATTAGCTCTGTGTACGTATTAGTATACCTAGAAATGTTTGCATGACGTGTATGTGCTGGAAATACTATCTATGTCTACCTCGCGCATCCCCAGCTTGCCGAGAGCACACAACGTGCGCAAGCTCAGGCAGAGAGCAACCATGGGGATTAAGGAACAGCAGCTTCCCGGAATGCCTGTACACGGTTATTCACTCAAATACGTACAGTTCAGATCCATGAGAGGCAACTGGAAACACCCAAATACTCAATTCAAAAACCTGACTGAAAAGAACAGTGGATGTGAGTGGGGCTGAGGGCAGTGCTGATACACTCAACCCTACTAGGCACTTTTTTTCCCAACTAATCTTTCTTTTCCAGTGGATCGGTAACCTCAAACAAAAGATCTGTCCTTTCTAATCATGCTCTTCCCTCCTCATTCCATCCTCTCCACATACACAACCACGTTTCATTTGTTGATCCCATCACAGGAGCCTCGGGGCTTTAGAAAAGTCTTTTTCAGCATGATTATATACATCACTTCAACCTTTCCTGCCCCTTTCCTTTTCACTGCCATTCACCATTACAGAGCTCCAGCGCGCTGCAAATTGAATGTGACAACAATGTTCCATATGTGTTTATATAGATCTGTACATTCTTAAAAATGGTGGAATATATGTATCTATGCCTCTATTTTTTAAAAGGCTAGTGAAGAATTGCCTTGTTCGCACCCTTCTTCCTGTGCCCGATGGCTGCGCTCACCCTGTTCTGGCTGATCAGAACGGGTCACTAACACACATCACAGAAGGCCACAAATATTTGGTCCGGCAGGTGATTTTTTGCAGAAGCCAGGATTCGGCTAACCTGCAATGCTTTCTGTCTGCAAATTGTTTGATGCTAACTCCGTTTTGTGACTGTTCAGTCTGAGTGTTTGGGCAGCTAAAGCTTCACATACCAAAATCTGCCGGCTGTAACAAGTCTCTCTTTCTTTCTTCAACCTTTTTTTTGTTTCCAGTTGAGTACACACTTTACCAAGTAAACCTGTTTTGATGAAGATAAAATATGCACCAGGTACATCATAGGTTTGGTACAAAGGTGGCACCTCTGCGTGATTGCACACCCCTAAGCCCACGCTACTGCTGTTTCGTAAGTACTGTCCTTGTATTCCAAAAGCCATGACTGGGGCGTGGTTTATGCTCACACACTGGAAATGGAGCAGACTGATAATAGAATAATTAATAGTATATATGACAGATGATATAATAAGCATATTATAGTTGCATAACAAGTAGTAAAATACTACAAGGTATATAAAATGTCAGCAGTAAAATGAGAACTGTATGTGAAGGCAATAAAAACCCAGATGTTTTTCTGGTTTTGTGTCTCTGTCATCCCAAAGTCCTTCATAACCTTGGAACAGCTCTCTAAGATTTTGTTTGCCGTATTTAGAAAAGAAATTGGAAAAGCCTTGGGAACACACCACCACCGTGCTGCTCCTCTCCCTGCTGAGCCATTCTGACACGGGAGACAAGGTCTGTAATTACAGAATGACCCAGTGCGCCGAGACAAGGATCGTCTGTGCAGTAGCTCAGGGCCATGCTCCTCGGAGATCCGCACCCTTCACGCCCTCCTTCTCCTGGATCTGCTGCCCACAGGCAGTGCCTCTCCCACCAGAGTACCCGGCAGTATTACATGAAGGTGTCTGTCGGCCTGTGTATACAGTGGCTGGATTTGCTCTTTGTCTTCACTGCAAAAATATTGGGGACTGAAAACTTCTTAAAGGGCATTTGACTGAGAAAGAACCTGGCCATCAGCCCAGCATCAACCCGTGAACCCAGCACATTCCTGCTCTGTCACCGATAGGGATACAAGAGACTGACGGCACCATTCTGGTCTCCCACCAGTGACTGCCCTATGTAACACATACTGGTTCACATCTCATGTTTATGTCAGTGAGGATAAGGCATTTGCTTGTTGACTTGGCAAAACCCCTGTTCAGGTACCTGTTATCCCTCGACAGAGGGAAGAGAAAAGGCAGCTGGAAACTGGAACCACATGGGGGGCAAGGGGAGATCTGTCTGAGCTCAGCTGGGTGAAGCTCCAGTCAGAGCTGGTGGACAGAAATGCGAGCCTTAGAAACACACTAATAAAACCTGACATTGGATCTCCTTGTGTGCAGCACCCAAGGACTCAGAAGACCCAAAGACCAAATTTCCTGAAACCTCCCGGATGCCTCATGCATCGGGAGAAGTGTGTCCTGGCGAGGCAGGCGGACTCACAGCATCAGCACAGCAAAATCCCCGTCTGGTACAAAAATACGTTGTTCCTGCCTGGTTTACACCAGTAACCTGCTCTGTGGTGTCTGAACCTACCCATCTGCCACGTTTTACCACCTCACTAAGAGGGTAAAACACAGTCCCCAAGCACTCGCTGTCACCAAACAGCTCGATTCAGTCGGTGCCTGGAAACACCTAATGACCACACACAGAATTAACTCTCAGAGTAACGACCAGCACCGGAGGGGGGAAAGCAAAAATGCAAATGATGTCCTGCCAGGTTTCCCAGTTCGGCTTGGTGCTCCAGAATCCCCTCGGCTTCCTAGAGCAGCAAGAACACCTTGTTATCCCCTGGCCCATTCGGTCAGCGAGAGCTCTTCCGCACTGACAGATAGGGAATGCTGGTGCGGGAGACAGCCATGTCTGTGCATTAATTACGTCAAGGGTAGGGTTCCCAGCTGAGAGCGTTACAGTTTCTATCTAGATGAAGTCTACTAGCCCACGGCTAGGAAGATTTGCCATCAGTAACCCTGCTCTGGACTAGATTACCTCTTCCTCTTCTGCCTTTTCACTGTGAGCTCAATAACCGCGTCCTATGAGGGTTCTGACACAGCGACAATCAGCAAAACATCTTTATGTTCTCCTTTGGTTCATGTTTTCTACGTTTCCCACCCTTAAATTATTATTTCTGCACCTCCATTATATTTTCTAATCCATTAGTTGAACTGCTCGGGGAAGCATCAGAGCACGGGGAGCACGTACACGCACTCAGCACCACAGCAGGCACCTGGCACCTGGGGCTGGCTGGAGCTCCAAAACACAACGGGAGTTTGCACGGAGAAGGGAACAGGCCTGTGGCTGAAGCCAGGCCAGGCCAGTAGAGTCCGGACCAAAGGTGGCTGATCCCCCGGCATCACCCGACAGTCCTCAGGGGCACACTGCTGCAGAGGGTTAACACAGCCCTTCGGAGCCCAATGAGGCGAGGGAGCAATCCTGCACTGGAAACAGGGCTTCATTCTGTGTGCAGAACCCACAGGAAAACCCTTCCATTTTCATCCAAACAGCAGCCGGAAGGCGACGGTTCTTCATTACTTGGGCTGGATGCACTGAAGCAGACTGCAGAGGGGTTTGGTCCCCACCTAAAACCATGGCGGTTTTGAATACAACTGAAATCCCACATGAAGCACTTGGACTTCCCGTTAAGCACCAGTGCTGCACTCACTGTGCACTGGATCCGTGTGGCACTGACATTCATAGGGACTGAATTAAAATACTCACGAGGCTTCATTTCCAGTGATTCCCACAGGAACCCACCTATAACCAGTGCTGAGCACTGGGCACGCTGTACAAACACTTGCTGGTTTCCCCTAACCGCTCCTCAGACGAATGAAAGACAGCGCCTCCACCCACAGCCCTGCCCTGACCCATCATACCACTACACCGGGACAAGATCGATGTGCGTGCTCACCTCTGAGCACGGGAACTGTCCCATTAGTATTAAGAACTACGGTCGCTGTAAGTCCTCTCTGAGTCAGTGTTGGAGGCAAACCTGAGAGGTGCTTCCCCCGTAGTTAGAGTAAGGCAGTTCACATGTTTCCATCACCGTCACCATCAAAGAACACACACACCTCCCAGCCAGGCAGCACGAGGACCATGGTTATAAAAGAGCGCAGTGAACAGCAGAGAGAGCAGTAGGTCTACATGTATCGGGGAGAGTTTCCCCTCCCTGCTGAAGAGGAGGAGGATGATATGCAGGCACTGTTTGGTTCTGTGCCACGACCCGATGGTTACCGAGGGCAGGATGGGAGCCAGCCACGGGCTCCTGCCAGTCAGCGCTCTGGGTGACGTTCCAGCCCATAAAATATTTCTCTCCATTGCAGGTAGGTCCAGTCACGTTTCACTGCCTGCAGATTTATGGCTAAGTCTTTATTTTTTGCACCTGCCACAGCAGTAACTGCTCCTTCAACACTTGACCATCCCTCTCGTTGCGAGCTGTGAGCTTGGAGACCAGCGAGGATGGGTGGGTGGACGAGGGCAGAGCCACAAAGCAGGACCCCGGGAGCAGCACCAGAAACCTCCTTCCTCCTGGTTTAATATCAGGAAGATAGCAGCTGCCACAGGGCACCTTCCAGAGACAGGCTGGGCATTTGCTAAAAGATCTTTTTTACTAACAGGGATTTCTTGCACAATTTCCCCCCAGGACCCCAGGACAGTCCAGTTCTGCCCAGTGACAGGGAGGGTAACACCAGGCCAACACAGACACACAGGGCAGCAAAGATCAGTAGGTGATTTGCTGAAATTTAGGGTAGGAGACACTCACAGCCTCCCTGATAAATGTGTGTTTCTCTCACTAATAAAAGGTTATTGTAAGAAGTCAAATAAAAATGTATTTGTGTTTAACAATTAAATGTAATTGGCAAGTGCTAATGGCTCTGTGATCGCAAAACTGGGGGAAAAAGCAAAGAGGAAGAAACTAGTTTGCAGGGATTTTATCTAATTTCATTTTAATTAGATCCTTTTTCTAACTGAGTTTCTAATTTTTCAATTAGCAATTAGCAGCTGCAACTCATTCTGAGCGTCACGAGGTGCCAGAGACACTAATTACACCACAGGAGTAGGAGGCTGAAAATGAGAAATAAAATTATCCATGAATGTTATTAGAAGAAAGAAATGATTACATTCTGTAATAATATACTGATGTGAGCCTAATTAGATTGAAGGATTGGGGGGAAAACAGGAGATTTTCAAATGGATTATATTTGGAAGCCTATAGGTCACCTTTTTGTCATCAATAACAATTAGGTATACTGCTTGGAAAAGAGCCAGTTTGGGAGTGACACTGTGTCTCTACCAGTGACCCAGCAAAGGTCCCAGCGATGCGGCAGGGTGGGCTGGCACTAGCAAGAGGGGACAGGACCTTGCTGGAGACCGCCAGATCTACATGAACATAACACTATCTCCTAACATCCTTCTGTGCCTTCACACCGCAGAGGACCCGGTGCAGATCTACAGAAGAGCCTCTTGATAGCCAAAGAGGCAACGCTGCACTGAGACCATTTCTTTCCACCTTTAAAACACACCAATTCTTCTTTGGGAATCAATAATCTCTTACCCTTCATTTAGTAATGGGAGTGACCTCCCTCCTGCTCCAACGTGCACAACCTGCATTTTGGACTCACTTCAAGGGGCCCCCAATAATAAATGATCACGTCCAAATGTGGTTCTCCATAAAATTTATGAGCTCCCATTCATCCTGCTCCCCTATATCTCACCACATTTGCCACTAATTATATTCCTCTTTATAATCTGTGCTCCCCAGTTAAGGGCTGTAACTGATAGCTTCTGAAAATCATTCATTCCAAAACAGACCAGAAGAGTTTTGTCATGCTGTTTCCCCACCACCCATTACCGCTTTTCCTCCCAGCATCCCCAGTCTGAGCACTAATACTCTTCACAGCTCATAGAAGATCCAATAACGGTGCTATCGTAAGAGAGGGAAAAGTCTCATGTATTAACCCCAAATTCTTTCCCATCAGTTGATAGTGAACCATCGCTAAAGGATCACACTTGGAAGTGGGGAGCACTCTGGGGAACCAGCCCGAGATGCCCTAGAGCAGCCTTTGCCTCTCCTTTCAGCCTGACAGCTAAGTCTTTGTGATGACTGCTTACCAGGGTGAAAGACCAGTGCAGAACAACAACAGAGGTTGGGGGAAAAGTGGGAAAAAAAATCTCTTCATTTAAAATTCAGCTGTTGTAGCATATGGTCCTCTCGAGCTGGAAATTGTCTGTGCAAGCAGCTCTGCTTTGCTGTTGTGCGACACGAGAGTTTGGTGATTTAGGGGCAGTGGGGTGCAGCCTTGAATAAATAAAACACATTTATTGCAGGGTAAAGGAGGGAGAGAGGCAACAAAGGTAAATAAGGAAGTCTGAAATAGTCACAGTTTTCAATTGTGCTAAAAAATCTGGATCTAGTGCATCTGGAGAGTGAAACGGAGAGCGAGACACGCGCCTGTCTGCACCTCCAACAGCGGCTGCACCACGCTGCTCCTCGCCCCAGCCCGAGGGGGCTCTGGGCTGTACCGTCCTGCTGCCAAATCGGCAGTGCTGTTCCGATACTTCCAAACCCACTCTCATCGTTCCCTCTCGCCACCTCCCTCTTCTCACTACCATGCAGTTTTACCGCAAAGCCAGCAGGGGCCAGGACAAGGGGGGACAGCGCTCTGGGGCGACGCATGGTGATGCCGAGTGGATTCTCCTGTGAGCCTACAGAGTTTTACTTTCCACAGCAAAGCTTCACTGCAAACCATGAGCCTGCTGTCAACGGTGCTGTGGGTTTCATGGTTGTGGCCGTCACAGTGATTTTTAACAGGCTGCTTAGTAAAAGTCAACAAACCAGCCAACGCTGACCATCAGCCATGGTCTGAAAGGGGTCCTCTCCCACCCACCAGATGGAGCTGCACAAGCTCTCCCATGCCGCAGGTCTTGTAAGCTCCACTCACATCTGGGTGAGAACATTTCTTCATTTCTGATGGCCTATCTCTTCCCACAGCAAGGCGGCCAGCTGACCTGCCCAGCCATCGAGTCTCCATACACAGGCTGCCTCTCCCCATCAGCGTGGTTTGCAGCAGACGTGGTCCAACTGCCCGGCCCCCAGCAGCCAGCAGCCACAGTCCGTCCTGCAGCACAGAAAATCCCACCGTGTCCATGGACCAGATGGGGCTCTGCAACCACAGCCAAAGTTTGTATCAAATCCCGATGCCCAGCAAGTCTGTTCCACAGTTTCTTGAGCAGTGCCACAAATAAAACCAACCTATAATTAATCTTGCATTTAGAAGCTGGTTAACAATTCTGACCCACCACCTCCTGCCAGAAATCTGCTGCATCTGCAGAGCTTAAGGGAGTAAAAAAGAACGAGGAGGAACGTAGTACTCAGAAGCACTCTGCCCCTGTTTGGAGCTGCAAAGGCAGTACTTCCAAGAGCACCACACTCACTCTGAACGTCTAACTCCGAAAAAAAGCCCATCAATCGTTTTAGGCACTTCTAATATTTTAGTTCACAGTCATTTAAGACTTTTTTTTAAAAGGCAAAAAATTCCAGATCTTCACTATACAAAGCAAGGATATTTATTTCCCTGTTTAGAGTTTATTCCTCTACCAGGAGAAGGCTGACCATTCAACCAAGGTCCTTCCTCCCTGTGGCCATCAGAACCCCTTGCCTAGTCATCTTTCCATTTTACTGCTGGAAAACACCGTGGGCTTTGCAGATGTGCCAATAAAAGCTTGGGAGTTACCATCTGTTCATGGAGCGTCACAAGGCTCAGAGCTACAGAGTCAATCCAGAATTTCTTAAGAAAAATCATCACTTTGGATACAACTCCAATGGCCTCCCAGTCTCCAGGAGGCTGCACTCGCCACACAAATAAAACACGTAAATAAACAGATGCTGGCCTGCTTTTACTTTGCAAAGGAAACTAACGCTAGTTTAGAAAGACTCTTTGGAAATCAGAATTGTCCTGAATTCAGATCGAGTCCAGCCCATGGAAACCACCATGGTGCTCCCATCGAGCGGACACCCCAGATCCACTCGCTCCATGTTCCCGATAGGGGGCCGGCAGCTCTCCGCTTGCCTCCCACAATTGCTTCCCCTCGCCAGCCCTGGACCTGTATCTGGTTTTCTCACTGAAAAGCTTTCGAAGAACCACAGGTTTTCGACAAATATTTCTACCATCTCATTTGACACCGAACAAGCAGGAAAAATATGGCCCATCTCAAGAAATATCCCCGTAATGTTCCAATTTCCCACCATTTGACAGCAATCAAGTAGAGACTAATGGCTTTCCTCTGTGACTAAATCACTTAGCGACCAAGGTATTCTGTCTCATTCTCATTAGAAAAAAAAATATTCCAATAATCTCATTATCCAATGTGAATAACAGCAAAAATACACTAAGACTAATGGCGCCTTCAGCACTCGCACTCGGTGAGATCGCTCAGGCAGGGTTTATGGCTGCTGCCGCAGTGCCAGGTCTGCGTGGTGGCACGGCGCGGGCGGCTCACATCCCCTCCCGGCACGGTCCTGCTGCTGCTGTTTTGTTTCAAGCGGGACTTACGCTCTCTCCGCACACTGAGGACTTTTATGTACTATTTTTAACTAACTTCGATGGAAAAAGAATGTGTCATGGAGTGTTAAACTTTATGGAAATTCTCCTGGAGAATAACATAATTTCACGGTGCATTACTCTACAATGACCTGGTACTTGAACAATTAATTTTTGAGGTATAGCCTTTTTCTTCCCGTGCTGTATTTAGCTTTGTCCTAAACCATCAACAATACCAGGATTCCTTTTCCTTCTCTTTATGATCTGAGGAGGCAGATAAAACCTCACAGCATGTGCTGCATCCTCACAATTCATCATGCAGAATATTCTGTTTGAAAACAGAGAGAAGAAGAGGAACCAAAATGCTCCAGGATTTACCTTAATTATTTCTAGCTCATGAATCTATTGCCATTTCCAGCCTACCTTATTTTCTGCTGCAAGTCTCCCAGAATGCACTGAAGCCAATCTGTTATCACACAGTGGCAATACACTGCAAATACTCTCTTGCAGGTCTGGCAAACGCTATCTGAAAGAGTCCCCTGAAGCTGTTAGACCACCGGGCAGAGTCCGTGCTGTGTCAGCCCCAAACACAAAGCACATGGGGATCACCAGAGAAACGGGACCCAGGAAGGTGGCCATACTGTTTGGGAGCATTAATGGCTCATAACTGCCAGACTCGGCACCCAAAGCAGGATTCACTCCGCACTCTGTTAGGAAACACACCTTCCCGTGGGCATCTCCTGGGGTTTAGGGTCACTCTTGCAGCGGTGGCCTCGTCCAGACTGCTCAGTTTTGAAATCTATTCTCTTGCTACCACCCACTAACTTCAGCAGACAGCTCCCATCAAAGCCGTTGTTCTTGCACGGCTGCCAGCTGTGGCATGACAGGTGTAAATCTACTTTCCACCTCAGAAAATTGCCATTTCTGACTTTTTTTGGTTACCTAGTAATATGTTGACTCTATAATTTGTGCACGTCTGCAATTTCTATGGAATTGTGCAAAACAAGGATCAGCAAGGCATTAGAGCACGTCTCTTCCGACCCAAATGCCTTCATGGACAGGCTAAGAAATAACTCCCTTCATGTTAGACATTATCCTCTTCTGCTGCGCTAATCTAGCAGAGGAACTCTGCCATGTGCACATTAAAGTTAGATACTGTGGTCTTTAGTCCCTTCAGTGCCCCACTCGCCATCCTTTCTTTTGCACCACCTTAGCTCTGGGGTGCGTTTCAAAAGCTCTGGTAGTCACCAACACACACTCACGGAGTGCAAGGCAGGAGGCTTCCAGGGCCAGACCCTGCACGGTATGAAACCGGTTTTGCTGTTTCCTCCCTTAGCTTTGCCCTGTGCCAGCTGGAGCAGATCAGGAATAGCCCTGGTCCATAAGGGCTGTGCAGGGCCAGGGATGTTCCCATCCCTAAGGGCTCTGCCTCTGTGAGCGATTTTTTCCAGGGCTGTGAAGGGCAGGGTGGTTTTCATCCACAATGAAAAGGAAGCCAGCAGAGGCTGGGAGCACCCGAGAGCATCACTGTCACTGCAAACACACCACTGCGAGCAGCACTGACAGTCATGCAGAGCACTGAGAGGATCTGACAGAGCTGTCGAGCTCCAGAGCAGCGCTCGCCTTCCCCGGCAGATCACTCTGAGCTGTGAAGCGAGGGGCGTTCTGAGAGCCCTTTACAGCAGGCGCTGGGCTGTGCCATTGGGGGAACCTGGGTCACACATGAACCGGGGCTCCAAAGTCAGGCTGGGCGTGGAGTTGGGGTTTCTGAGGCCACTTCCTACCACTCCTGTCCAGTCCTAAAGGAAGCCCCAAGAAGCATAGAGAAACGAGAGGTGATAAGGTGATAAACGTCCAGTATGGAGAAAAAGAGACAAGAGTCAGGAGAAAAAGTGTTCTTCAAGCAACTCTGCCTTTGAAATGAAGATGTCGTCTGTCACCCAACGAGTGTGTTAGTCTAGGTAACTGTTCCTAGGCTACTCTAGCTCTACTGGCCAAAACCTTCACATCAATCTAGAACACTTTACATCAGTACGTCAGTCACGTAATTTTTCAGTCTCAGAGTTGTGATGACAAAAAGGAATTAACATTTTTCTTGCAAGGCATCAATAAACAACACTGTTCTGACATGCTCCGGTTCCTTATAAGAGCTGTACCTTACATCCCTTAACTTTAAATATTTTCCTCATCTGCTGGAACATCATTTCCTGCTGCACGCCTTCTCCTCTCCCAGGAGCAGTCACAGGACTGATTTCATGTACAAGGGAACTGTCCCCATCCAAAAGACCTCCTGGCAGTGGGGGTTTTAACTTGAATTAAATTACAACCGTGTTCCGGATCTAGAGCCGCTCAATTCCTCCTCCCCTCTACATTGGTTGCTTCAAAAAACTGGATGCTTGTACCTAAAAGACAGCAAAACAAATCCCTGCCGATCGATCCCCTTGGAGGGATTGGCATGATTTGTTTTGTTTAATTGGACAGCTCTCTGAAATCAATACCGTCCTTCCAACACAATCGACACTGCCCCTGAAGAGCCCTTCCTATCTCCATGGAAATAAAGGTGATAGAACCAGCATTATTCAGAGAGCATGGGCACAACAGACCTAACTACCTCTGTTGGAGACCTGATGGTTGACTGTGTCGATAGGCCATTAGGGACCCGGATCTGCTGATTATTGCCACTTCACTTCTCTTCAAAGCCATTATGGGCTTCTGTGACAATTAGTGCTCGGCTGGGGACTGCTGGACCGGAGAGCCAGCCCCTGAGCAAAGGGGGTGCTCAGAGCATCACCGGGTGAAGGCACACAGCACCCTGTCCCACTTCCATTGCAGAGAGGTTTCTTTCAGCAATGGTTGGTTTTCTTTCCCAAAGACAGTGATGACGCAGAGGTTGCAAAGTGCTTTACGATCTGTCGGGGTAAAAGTTGATTTCAATAAAGTAATTTACCGTTGCATCTTGGGAGCTTAAATATAGTGTTTTAAAGCATTTGAAGACCTTTGTGTAAGCAAACTAATACAGGACATGCAGCTCATGCTGTCCGGAAGAGAAGTGCCACACAGACCCATAACCAGAACAGCTGAGCAATCGCCCTCCTCTAACAGCTCATCTCGGAGCAGTTCCCTCCTTCTGGGAAAACCACCCTTTTAACACCAACCACAAACTAGAAACAACACTGTTGACTTCCGTGGCCAGTCTGCACTGCTCCGTTAACAGCCCCAGAGAGGCTGATTTCTACCTACCCCAGACGGGGCCATTGTCCTTTACCCCAGGCTGCAGGCTAAGGAAGCTGGCCAACGGCGCAGAAACCATGAAACACAAACTCCAAAGTTTTAAGTGGCAAAAGCAGCTGCTCCAGGAAAGGATAAACCCCATTTGTCCTCTTCAAGTCATTTTAACTACTGAATCCCATTGGCGGTTGTGTCATTTTTCACCATCTACTGCCGTATGTTCTTGCTATATTTAGAAATCCCACAGTGTCGCATCTTGACTCGGTGTGATGCATAACGACGACGTGGCAGCCAGGTTTATTTTGAAGTAAGCGTTAGGTCACACTATTACTTTATGTCTGAGATGAGTTTTCGCTGCCTTGGAAAGAGAGACGAGAATAGGGCTGCAGTTTACCATCTCATAAAGAAACCGCGGACAAATTACCCAGCTCTGCGGTATTGGTTGGGGTTGTTAGTTAAAAATGACAACCAGGACTATAATTTACACGCAGACGCTGGATTTAAACAAAGTCCCCTGCACTAAATCTTACCCTGCAAGCTTTCTTTTGTATTTCTGACTCATTTTGTGCTGGGAATCGTTTAACCATAGACTTTAACTCCTAATACAGTTCCATGAAATGCGAAGTATAAATCAAAATTACTGGATCGTTCAAACTCTGTCTGAGTAGTTGTTTATATGGCATTTTTCTTCTACTGCTTTTGTATGGCTAGAGAGATGCCATAAAATTATGATATACTGTACACATCTCACTACCATCTTGGCAAACTGTTGCAAATAAAAAACAGCACACTTAATTATTTTCTTAGTTATAGAACGCAGGAGCACTAATGATAATAAAGGACACTAAGAAAGGGCAGGTACCGTTATTCATCATATCGTGTGCTATGATGAATGAGTGAAATATGTTATAATTAAAAGAAAAAAAAGTCTGAGAAATCCCTTTGTCTCCATTCGAGATGATCAGAGGCTCCCCTCAAACAACCGCAACCTGAGGGCACGTCCTCCATAAATCCTCCACGGGAGGGACAGAAGGGACAGAGATGTTTCCAGAAAGAAGTAACAGTGTTTAGAAGTGACTAATATTCTCAGTCCAGAACTGTAATCTGGCGAAAGAAAATGGAAGGGAAGGTACAATGGAAGCTACAAATCGAAGAGCCCTCTGTAAATCAAGCCTTTATGTTCATTAATCCCAAATTAGCACATTAAAATAAAGCAGCAGTTGATTAATATCCCTAAGTAACACTTAGAGTTGAGTGAGAACTTGACGCTAATATACTTGATATTCCAGTGCATTAATAAAGAGAGTCTCCCTTCACCAGAGAGGCTCTTGGAATACAGCTCTCGAACCAAGCGGCAGCGAGCAGAAACCCAGGGCAGCGAGAATAACGCTGTGCTCCTCTTCGCACCAACGGCAGCAAGGGAATTACGAAGGAATGCTGTTTTGGGAGGAAAAGCCAAGCTCTAGAAGAAGGGCAGCTGGGGTTTTTCAGGGAAACTTCCCCATTCGGAGCACACCAGTTACTGCAGAAGTTGCACTGGAAACAGTTCCAGGAGAATTTGCTAACCACGACGGCGAGGCAGCAATGACACTAGGGGGTGAATGCCTTGGGAACAGACCTGGGGAGCCCAGACATGGAGCGTTTCATCACAATCAGGCACATTGTCAGGAGTGGAGCCCTGAAGCTGCCGAACCCTGCACGGCCGCTTCAGCAAGGAGCGAACAGGAGATGCTTTTGGCAGCTGACTCCAACGGGATGATGGAGACTGCACTTGTATTTTACACATCCCATCTGAGCATACTAACCCTAAATATTTTTTAAATGGGAAAGAGAAGGCATTCTGTAGGGCTTTCAGATACTTCCAGTGTTTTAACTAATATTGATGAATTTTAGCAGGCACTGACATTAAACCTTGTCTGAAAACACTCATATACTTCTAAGCCCCGAATGTACCACGAGATCAACTTCTGTAAGCCACACCATTAAATTTTATACAGTTATCCCCCTGCTGAACTCAGTAGAGCCTCATTTCTAGGCAGCACCTAGAACTGAACAAATCGAACATTGTGGCAATGCATACACTGGGAAACAGGGATGTAAAACTAACTCAGGGTCACTGAGCAATGCACACGGTTATTAAAGATACTTATTAAAGATTCTCCGGCAGTGTAAGAGAACCAAGAGAGTAAGTTACAGGGAGGGCCGCAAGGAGGGGCCTGAGCACAGCGGAAAATTCAGACCAGTGTGTCATCGTCACTTCGGAATTTTCGCCTTTGACTTCCTATATAGATTTCACAGTGCCGATATTCGTCCTGCCGGCATGTTAGACAAATTAAAGTGACAAAACTCACTACGGAAATTAAGATCATTAACATATTAATCAAACTGTCAATATTAGAAAAATTAGCGTGCGCGTGCCAAATAACCATCTTCCCAACGGCTTAAGGCCGTGCCTCTCGTCACTCAGCCCTGCAGCCTCCACCGCCCCTCGCCCGCTCCCCGCTGCGGTGAAGGGATGGACCGCTTCCCTGCGGCAGAGACTGTCTCCTTATCTTTGTGGGGCGATTACTGTGGCATTTAATTGCTTTGTTTTCTTGTAAAAATTCTGCTTCTTAATTATACCGAGTTGGCAACTAGTACAACAGAGAAGTCTTGACTTGCAGTTTTCCAAGCCCAGATTCTCAACCACTCCCAGTGAAGGTTTTTCCAGTTTCCCAAGCGTCACATACGCCATGTACACACTTCATCGCAACTGTCACATATGTGCAGACTTCTGTTTTCTGAAAAGGGCTTTCCCACAAATTTGTGGGTGTCAAAGTTCATTATAATCTGCATCTTCTAATTAATTTTGATATTTCTCTCAACGGTATAATTTCAAAATGTCTTGAGTTACAGTTATCAAAACAAAACTTCCAGTAACAAAACGTGATTGCGCGGAAAAATTGGACAGCAATTCTAACAGAAGATGATCATTAAGCATTTCACAGAACAATACAGTAAAACATTTTCTTGTAAAATGGGTCCTAGCAAATTTGAGGCAAATTTTATTTCATAAAGGAAAACTGAAGGATGATCATGTGCTGCTCCATCATTTGATATTTGTTTATTTGTGAGATGCTTTTACAGGTGGGGCGGTCAGTTACTACATCTGCACAAACACTCTGCACACCCAGCTCCTGACCCAGGGACGTCGGTCTTGACTTTCAAAGCTTTTATAGCTTGGCCATGAAAACAGGGGCTTCGACTGGAGCCTGACAAAGCACCGTATGTGAGGGTGGCCCAGCGCTGCCTACAGAGTCTTTACTCATCACTGACATTTCCTCCAACGACACAAGGTCATGCAGTTAATGAATGGCAAAGCCAAGCCATGAAAAATGGGTATTAATGAAGTGTAACTCTGAGTAATAATGTCATAAGCAACCTCTGATAACAAACACATTCTCCTAATAACATCTTCAATTATCTTCATTAACGCCTGTCCATGGCAGGATGTGCAGTCTGGCCCGTCAGGACCGCGGACCCGGCAGGTTGGGAACACACTAAGTGCTTCCCTCCAGCTTATTCAGGGAAGTGCTACTGACGGATAGCTGAAATGATGCTAATATGCATTTATCATCGTTTTTCAGAAGCATCTGCCTTCTTCATGTCGTCAAGAACTTGAAATTTGAGTCAGATTGCTTGCATTACCCAGGAGACGCATGGGCTCTGAGAAGACGGGACACACTGCTGTCACATCCGCCCATCACGAAGGCTCCCTGCCACGCACTGGGTTCAGCTCAGGCCCAGCGGTTTCTGGCAAATGTGCACATCACATCACATTCCTGCTCTTCCTTTTTAGAACGAGCTCTGAGCTTCCAAAAGATGCCAGACGGCAGTTCTAGGAAATTCAATCCTTTATTCAGAGCTCAGCTCAGCGTGGCACTGACATCTTCCTCAAACTGGCTCTCGAGTATTTGAGTCCTATTTTGGAAAGGAAAATTTCTGAGGAGAGGTTATCAGTCAGCAAACCCTGGTGAGGCTTGCGACAAAGAAGGAATAATTAGTGCTTTCTGTAAAAGCATCTTTTAGGATACAGCCATTATCTCTATTCAAGAATGAAAGTGAGACTAGAATTTCTGATAATTCTTGGAGCCATTTACTGTGAGTGAAAGATACAGAAGCACCGACAATCTACTCTCTTCTCAAAGACAGCTCTAGGCCATTTATGGCTCACTCAGGATGATATGAAAGACAGAACAAAACTAATTATTTTCTGTATTTGCTAACATTTGTTTCAGTTCTAGATTTTTGTTGACTTGAACTTACGGGTTAGGACAGTTTGAGTGCAGGGAGCTAATATTAGCAAAGCTTCCTAGGAAGTCCTTTGCTGGCTATTTTCAAAGCTATTTTCCTCTTTGATTGCTGCGCATACAAAACCAAAGAACTTTAATGTTTACATGTTCAATTAAAAACTGTGTAAAATCGAGTCCAATTATGAAGGGAGTGAAGCTATGCCAGCACTTCTCTACTCATGGAACTTGCTTGAAATCCTGTGTAATGGGAAGGAAAATCTGAGAGATTTTCATGTCATCACTGAAGCCTTGCCTAGATATTTTTATAGTAATTTAAATTTAATAAAGTCATCATCTGTAAATTTGCTCTCCTCTCCTTTGAATAGGAAAACCCTTAGTCTCAAGCCCTGCAGCCCTATGTGATCATACCGAAATGCTAATGAGGTTATGTCTCCATCTCGTCCTCCCTGGTGCAAACAGAGTAAGTGAGTCTTTCCAACTTGGGAACCTCGTTTATCTTCCGCGAGTTATTCTGTTGTTATTATTACCACTACTACTTGTCCGAGCCGAAACAGCTGAGAAGGAAGGTGGAAAGGAGAAAGGAAGAGTGCTTTCATGGCAAGGGTGTTACTGGTAGAGTTTCATTAGTTTCACCAGAACATTTGCATATGAAGAACAGATACAGCAGAAGCATTTTAGGTGGTGTGACACTCCAGCTCCTCAGAGTCCAGCTCCCCACCACACCAGCAGTGCCAATACTGGCGACAGCTCCACAGCACACCGGTGCCCCGCACTGCCAGGGTGGTCTCGCTGCGCAAGGAACAGGGACATCAGAAGGCACAGCCTTGCCCAGAATATTTCTCAGCAGAAGCAGGACCTAGTTCCCTGAGCCACCCACAGGTGCTGCCACGTTGCCTTCAGCCCACTCACATCGGTCCGGTGGGGTGTCAGCAAGCGGCAGAGGCAGCTCGCAGGGACACAGAAGGCTGTGGGAGAAGGTGGCACGATTTCTGGGGGCAGCTTTGCGTCAAGAGTGAGGAAATCTGCTATGGCCATGACAAGGAATGGTTCTGCAGAAGCCATGGTGGACCCTGCCACCTCTCTAGCCCGGGCAGCTGCCAAAGCCTGCTGCGATGCCCTCCTGCAGCTCCCGAGAGGGTTATGTACCAAGACATAGAAAACCAGGAGAGTACAAGGTGTGAGGAGCTGGGTGCAAGCTCCCTAAGCCAGGCTGCTTTACCAGCTTTGCAAAGGCATTTCCACAGAATGAGGAACAAAAGGATTAGGAAAAGGTGTGAATAATGCACTTCTACCCCATCTATCCCTGCTTGCTGTAACAGATTGGTAAAATAACTTCATCCACCAGTTTATTAACAGCTTGCCCTCTCTTGTATCTCACCTCCATAATGAGATAGAGCAGATATGATGGATTACATTTTGCCTCCTGCTTCCACCCTGAATGAATTATCATTTCGTTCTTCTCACAGTCTCGTGGTCTGGCTGCCTACAGCCCATTAAGTGTTGGGAAGTAGGAGGGGGAGGATGAAGCTCTGCGATGTAAAAGGTAAAGGTCCCACTGAGAAAGCAGTTTTAATTTTCAGACTGGAAGATATGAAATTAAAGGAGAATGAAGAGATTCTCTCTCTCACATTTCATCTGGCAGTACTAAGAAAACAAAGAGAACAATCCTATTGCAGGAGCACCTGAGCGTGCAGCCCGTACGAGCTAAACACTCTCCCTCAGCCATTGAGGGCTCAGAGCCCAGACACGGGCAATCACCATGAGCCAGGCCAGGTTTTTTTCCCCTGACCAAAACACCTTATTTGGCAGCTCTGCCCCAGTGCGAGCCCTCCGAGAGCCCAGTATTCCCAGAGCCACAATTCTTGCCCTGCTCTGACAAGAAGTACCTTATACCATCTCTCTTCATACGAGCGTAAGAGTTTTTCTCGCAGATCAGAACAGATCATCTAAAACACAACAGACACTCCTGTGCATCTTTCTTAAGCAAATCCCTGACTAACAGAATCCAGAGCTTTTTCAAGCATATTGAAGGTTTCAGCTGTTTTAGCTGTATTAGAAAAATCAAGATGCCTCAAGATGACTGACGTATCACAATGCCACTAAACACCTGGCTGCTTTTCCACAGAAATAAGCTACTGCCTGACCCCAGTCATTATCTCATCGTCTGATACTTCAAGGAATTAACACTCACAGTTCTTGCCCTGGTCACTGCCTAAAGAATAATTTTTAAATTGCTAAGGGTGATAACACAGGGCCATGCTGGAACTCAAGCAATTTTGGGTGTCCCATTTTATACAGCACCGGTTGGTCCGACACCTCCCGGGGCATCACCAAGTATTTGCCAGCAGAAGTAACAGCGGCACAATCCAGCTCCAAGCATTTTGTCTTTGCTGTCTCTTTGAGCAGTAAGTTTGTGTAATTATACGCTGGGTAAAGGCATGACAACTGCCTTTTCACTTTAAAGTCAGTTTAGCACTATGAAAATTCATGAAGCAAAAACTAATAAGCTCCGTGCAGCTTCAGCACTGACCTCTGTTTTCTTTCTCTTTGTCAAGAATTTGTTACAGGTTCTACCACCAAGAGCTGATTCTTCCCTACAACCAGGAAAAAGCACCAGAGAACCCATCGCACCTTGTGGCAGCAAAAATCTTTCACCCATCAGCACTGCAGTGGTAACGGCTCACTAACATTTCCTCTCCACAAAACCGTTGTTTTAAACCATATTTTAGCCTAATGTGAACGACGGTTCCAGCCACCATTAGCAAAATGCCGTAAGTGAATATCTGAGGGGTGATGGATTCTTGATGGCAACTGCATCTAAACGGACAAATTAAATCATAAAACAGCTTTATCTTTTGATAAACTCGATGAGTCACCCACTACAAACTAAGTCGGGAAAGAGGAGAGGCTTGGCTGACTTAGCAGCTTATCAGACACCTTTAATTTCCATCTTCAGAATTTCACGCTGTGGTGAGAGTATGAAAGATATTGATTTTGCTCGTACCTACGATGCAGGACAAGATCTAAATTTGATTTCAGTTACCCTCTGTTCTGTGCAGTACGACAAATCAAAACCAAGAGCCAAGGCTGCCGCTGTGGAAGGAAATCTTTATCACAGGCACTGCAGAACTCCCGCGGGCACCGGCTGACGCCGTGCTGTAGGTATCTAGTGCCTGCTGAGCTCGTACGCACTCAGTGCCCACAGGAACAGGCTGGCCCAACGCGGCCGGCACCACCTCCGGCACCAGTGGCCTCCCGAGCCACCAGCCCAGGTGCTGCTCCTCACTGCTGCCGAATCCCCGCTGCTAGATATCAAACGATTCTGAAAGTCGTGAACCAGCTCTGTATCTGTGCTTGGGCTTCCGACGATTAAAGCTTATACACTCAGACCCTACGTTCTGTGTCTAATAATCCTGTAATAAAACCTCCCTAAGTCTCAGAAGAAGAAAGGAAATAAAGGGGTGAAAAAAAAAAGATTTTTGTTGTAAGTTCTTGAAAAGCATGGGTGGAAAAGTCTGCTCCAAACTCGCCCCCGTGAGCAGAGCATGGGCTGAAACAAGAGCGGAGGAACTCGGAAAAGACAAGGAACCGACTTTGACAGATGGATGTAAATGTGCCTTTCAGTGCAGGAGAACAGTTGATTCTCAGGCATGAAATCAAATTAGTGCATCTGCAGCTGCCTATGTGTCATCCAGCTTCATATTTTACACACTGAAGACATTTTTTAACCTCATGTTAGCTACACTTTTTTTTTTTTTAATATTACACTCCAGGATTTGCAAAATGGTATTGGCAGGTATCAGAATGAAAGCTGAGGCAACGGTGCAATCTGTCTCATTTTCTATTGTAACATGACAGAAATCTTTTTTGGACTCATTTACTGTCAGGTAGGAGAAGACTTGGAAAAAATAAAATCCCAGCCTCAACTTCATCAAGAAATGCAAAACTCTTCAAAAAGTCTAAGCAAGTAGTTCTGCATTTCTTGAAGCAACTGAGGCAAGTTGGTTCCTCCCAACTGTGTTACCTACCCCCAGCTCCTCAGCTCCCTGCACACACCCAAAAGGCCCCCGGCACTGAGCCTCAGCAAAGCTGCTCTGCCACACGTTCCCTGAGGACGTAAAGTGCTCAGTCACAGACTGGGGTGAAAGGAGGCAATTTCAGAAAAGGTGTTGGAACAGCTCAGGGCAGTTTCACAGCAATGGGTTTTGACACTGCCTCGGGAGCTCAGCATCGCCAGGGAAGTGGCAGATAAAGGTGCAGACCCAAACTGCTCCCCAGACTTACTGAGGAAAGGTCCCCTGTCCTCACACCCTTTTTGGGTGCTTGCACTTCTGGCAGTTTCCTAAGCCCGTGCTCAGGGTGGTTAGAAAGGAAGCCCAGGAGCAGAGTTGTGGAGGACAAATGGGTCACAACTGGTGCCCCCAACCCAAAGCCTCTCACACCTCGTCCAGGGTCACTCCTCCAGGTGGGCTTGACAAATTCACAACTAGAGCATTTTGCAAGACTTGGGGTGAAAGACATTCGCTCCCTCAGACACGTCCCACCAGCACGGCACTGAGGGATCTCCTGCAGAGGATCAAAGCCTACAAGAAGCTTTGGAACCTCTCTGGCCCTTTTCTCTAAGCCACCTGGCTTGATGAGCTCCCTCATGGTTCACTCTAATGTGGCTGGAGGACCCACGCAGGATCGTATGTCTATACACGTAGGAAAAACATTTTCCTTGTTAAAGACCAATTAAAGCTGTTATTAGATGTCCATATATAACATAGCGTGTTGCACTACAGCCATATGGAAGTTAAATAATTTAGAAATGGGTATTTTAAAATAAGAGTCTTGTTTGCAGTCTTGAAAACTTTCATACTTGGTGCTTTTAACTTACAAGTTACTTGGTATTTCAAAACTTGGGAACCATGCAGACAGCACAGATGACTAAAAACTTGTTGCCTGATAATTCGACATAGACATTATTGTACCACGCTTCAGCTTTCCACAAGCAATGATTACATTACAGAACACCTGCCTACAGCCCTCAGAATTGATCAAAATAAAAAGCTGAACTCGTACAGTTTTTATAACCAATTCCTGAGGGTCTGGTCAAATTCAGTACAGGATAAAATTAAACAGAGATTGATTTATGTAGAAGAAACTGTAGTTGCAAGGTTGGCGAATTGTATATACTGCAAGTGGGACCGGCTATTGCCTGAACACAAATCAGATTAATTGTAACAGAAATAGGAAGGCAAAAGGTACAACTTTTTTCCTGTGTTCTTTCCAGTGAAAGCACCAGACTTATCTGTGAGCCAAAAAAATATAAAGCACAAATACAGGAAGGGTGATTGTTTTCTACTAACATGATGAGGCTGCAAAACAAAACGAGGGTTTCACAAGTTCTAATCACTTGATCCCCAGCCCCGATGCTTCCTTCGTTATCCCCTGTGCAGCAGAAAGTCAAGACTTAATACGTTACTACGCTGTAGTTTCACTAGTGATGTAAAAAAAAAATGTAGTAGGAAATTTCTGCATTAAGACGTGATCCAAAAGCAGCTCTTTTAATGTAGATCTTTCTGACTCAGCAATACCACTGACGAATAACACTACGGGCAAAGCTCCTCCATCGAGCCTTCAGCCTACTGCAGTACTGGATCGTTCTCCCCCATCCCACTTTCCTTTTCCTTGAAAACCCAGTGACGTCTCTGTCATGTTACCATTTAAAATCCCCTGTTCTTACATGCATGTTACATTGGTGACGCCTGCTGTGGTTGCACACTGAAAGCAAAGTGCCAAACAATGCAGGGAGAAGGAGGGGAAATCAAAGCAGTTCAGAAACCTTAAGCTTGGCAAAAGCTGCATATAATTTTGCTTAGCCTGCAAGTTGGCTTGAGGAAACAGTATCAAAGCACCATCTTTCCAACTGCTTGAGCTTTACTTTTTATTTTTACTGCTTATTGTAGATCCCAGGCTGACAGCTCTGAAAAAAGCGTATCTTCCATTTACGCAACAAGAGAGAAGCAACAACTCAGCAACAGCCCCAGCACCTGATATCCTTCCCTAAGAATGAACCCAAACTGTGGGCCTGGGAGCATCACCTAGGAGGACTGTGAATCCACAGTCCAGTCCTCACACTCACGCCTTGTGGAGGCGTTTGTGAAAGACACAGCCACAGCTATAAATTGACAGTCCAGTAATGAACCATTGATGAACATTTCACAACCAATCTGCTCAAAGTCCACGAGGCTGCACACAAATGAAAACAGAATGTAATAAACACGGAAGTCTCTTGGAAGACCAAGGAAGCCACTGCTCTAGCTGGAAAAGCTCAGTCACTGTAAAGCCCCAGTGCAGGGGGATTTGCTGCATTCCAACATAAAACTCCCATCTGGGTTGACTTTACAGCACACTGACTTCATTCACCAGTAGCAAAGAGACATTTATTACATTCCTGGAGATGAGGAAGATACAGCTGGAAAACCCATTGCTACTCTGCGATCCTGTCTGCACCTGGACTGTCCTCCCGTTTGCCAGCAGGTCCAACAGAAGCATTTGAAATTCCCAGTGTTCCTAACTCATAGGCTAGAACAGAAAATTGCTATTTCTATAGCAATCTAAAAATAAAAACACTTTTACCTGTAAATCTGTTGGTGTAAGTGATTTCTGCGGGTTCATCCCTGGCAGCAGATGAGATGTTCTCATAACGCATCGCTTCCTGATATCTGGATGCCAATTACAGACCCGTACTTCCTGAAATCAGCACAAAAAAGTTGAAAATGCATTAGGTTGGGAGTAAGCCTGGCTGCCAGTATAATATTTCTACTACAGCAGCTATCCAGTTGGAAACACCAGCTCGTCCTCCCATGTGGTAACAAGAAGCAGGTAAGTTTGCTACTGTGATTTTGGAAACTTGACACTTGCCGTATTTACCTGCCATTCACAGTTTATTACAAGCCAGCAACTAAAACTGTGTCTTCTCCTATATCACACCAAGCCAGCTGTGGCAGCGGTGGCACAGCGGGCTGGGAGCACCGTCCCAATGCACTGGGCCTCTGTCCTCTGCTCCCATTCACCGTTTGGTCCATAGTCTCCCCACAGGCTTCACCAGAAACATTCATTCCCGATTCACCTGCCCCTTCCGCACACCTGGCGGAATCCCTTCTGCTGAGCTGACTGCTAGGGGCTCCTCTGCCTCGTGGGTGTTGTGACTCACGCGGCACAAAGTGGGTTGAAAAACAATCTGAGAAATAGCTGGACCTTTTTGATCTGCTGCCTTGGGATGTGTTGTCAAAGAGCGATCGCTCCTGGAAGCGCGTGGCAATAGGGAGGCAGCCCTGCGCTGAAACCCAGCCCTCCGTCCAGACTGAAACGCTCCCGCGCTACGGGAAACCTCGTGACCAGCTCTCGGCCACCCTGTCTCTGCTCATGTTTAACACATGCTTAACACGCCGTTGCAAGCAGAACTTGTTTCTGATTCCGGATCCCAGGATGCACCAGGTGATTTGCGTTTACTTAGGTTTTCAGATCTGGGAGGTGCTTGAGGACACCCCATGATGGACGGCTACCAGTGAGCACCTTCACCAGCTGTAATCACCATCGCAACTAAATTGCTGTAATCGCCTCCCTTCCCACAGCAAAACCAACCTCTTACAAACCACACAAACAGCTTGTTTCACCCCCAAAATGGTCAGATACCGCGTGCGCTGAACCACACAGTAAGGGAAACCCATCATAAGAAAATGCAGGAACCTGTTTACAGACAGTTTTATCGGCTGCTTCTGTCAGCGGCTACATAAGGACAAGAAGAAACAAACACATTTGTCTTAAAGACAAGAGATTTTAATGCCATTTCTACAGAAATACTCGATGGCAGTGTTAAATCACGACTGAACGAGTGTTGCTGGAAGCCACAGGATGAGGGGAGCGGGAGCTGCGTGTTCCGAGAGCCCCCTCTAGCGCAGCACTTCCCGGCCGGACAGACGCTGCCAGGCTTCATCTATTCATTTGTTTCTGTGCTGTTAGAACGATTTCTGTGAAACCATGGTACTATTTATGGCTCGTGTCAGGAGAGGGGAAAAATTGAAGGGGAGTTCAGAGTCAGCTGGCTTGCATGGCGTGTAGGGCTGGGCATGGCGGAGCCCGGCTTTGAGACCTCTTGCTATCCAACGTGCTGAGAAATTAGATAAAGATCTTTACCATCATTATATAGGCTAAACCTCATTTGAGAGGCTGCAGCAAGAACTGTAAAGATTCCACCCAATCTTGGTAAACAAGTTTATATCCTTCATTTTCCCGATGCAGTTCATCTGTCAGACTAGCTCCGCAGTCCAAAGGCAGGTCAATCAAACATGTTTAAAAATGTAAATAAAATGCTGCAATGAGTAATATTTGTAGATAGACTGATCTGAGTGTTATCAAATGAAAGGAATGACTTCAGGACCTAGAATTATTTCTGTTATCAGATCACACTTCCACATTCTTTTAAAACTGAGGGGTTTTTCTGAGCCTCAATAAATTATATTCAGCTCTTAAAATCTCTTTGAGCCACAGAATACTTGCAACGGAATATAACTCAGGTTTAAGGAGTTCCCGAGGAAACAACTGGTGTGATTCAAAGTTATCAACTATCTATCAATTCTACCAATAAAGAATGAAATGCAAAAAGAAAATAAAATTGTGATAAAAATAAACAAGGGAAATTGTGTCTGGCAGGGGCAGCACTGATCTTCCCCAGAGGTCTCCCCACAAGCTCTCTTCCCTAAGATACTTCCCAGATCCAGCCGGTCGGGTTGGACCAGCCCCTCGCTTGCTGCCCCCCAGAGCAATTTGGGAGGCTGCCTCCAGTTCTCCAACAAGGCAGTTAGCAGGAGAGACCCCTGCTCCTCAGCCCCTCCTGCACGGGGTGCGGGCTGCAGTCCTTGCACACGCCACATCCTTCACCACAGTTGCTGAACCTCCACATCCCCATGTCAGTCAGGACAGTCCCTAGAGGAGGCAGAGGCACTATGTGCCAGGACAGCAGGGCAACAGCTCAGTACTGTCAGCTCTTGAACTCGCGGAGCAGTGACAAGAAGCCACCCTAAACCTCTGCTCTTCACATTCAGGACCCTTCTTCTGCAGCCCACAGCAGCAAGAGATGTAACAGCTGGCCCTCCTGCAGCTAGTGAGAGATGCCTTAAGAGGGCTGTCTAACCAAAAAACTCGCCTGTGCAGTTCTAGTGGAGCTAATAAAAACTGTTCTCTCTCCCTGACAACCTTCCCTTCCGCAGGACTTTTGTGGAGACTCTTCAGCTGAGAAGAGCTGGTCCCAAGAGTGTTCTCCATCACTGGCCTCATCACAGTGTATGCAAAAGCTCACCACGAACTCAGACAAACTGCCCTTTTGATTTGTGAGGCTCAAAAAGGATCAAGGCTTCAAGCTGCTGAGAAGGGGAGGATCAGGTTATGATTTCTCCTCTTATTCTGCTGCTGGAAGAAAACACGTTTACTCGCCCAAGTCTCACATCCAATCTTTTTTCCTTTTTTTTTTTCTTTTTTACCATTATGCCAGTGAATAACTATTAATCTCTTACAAACGCCTGAGAGCCCCAGAGGTCATTGGGACAAATGACTCGTGCAACAACAGCTCTGCCATCTTCTCCTCTACCTTTTCTCCTTATTTTTATGGCACTTTATTGACTTGCTACCTGTTGTCTACATACTAAAACGTAACCCCTCAGCAGCAGAAGCTTAGTGCTTTGTTTTAACAGCCTACAACAAGGCCCTGACCTGAGCCCTGAGACATGCCTGCACTAAACCCACACCATCACCAGGAATGGAGCAGATATTTCTGCATCTGAGATGGGTTTTGAGTTCTCCACCCATACTCCATCTCACTGACCTTGCAGGGAATGGAACAGAGCTCAGGAGCAAAGACACCGACAGAGTACATTCTCCATTGCCCATCTCCCCCAGTCCCAACGGGGCTAGTCCTCTCCTCTGATGGTCCATCCAAGTGCACACACTAGCTGTCACCGGGCAGCCTTAGATCCTACCTGCAGAGCATCTCCAGTACACTGAACAATACTGATGTTGGTATTTATGTGTCAGCATATCATCAGGTCTAAAGATATGCTGCACTGGAACCAGTCGTGTCAACTTGTGATCGAAGAAGGGCCTCAATATCACGTTGCCAGGGATCCCCTCCCAGGACTTGGAGAAGCGTGAGCAGTTGTCAGAGGCAAAGCACGAGGACACAGATGCCAAATCTGCAATTCAGAGTTGTCCCTCAGCCAGACTCTCAGGTCGCTGGTGGGCTGGGTTTTTTCCAGTGGGTCTTTATGTGAATAATGAAGACCCAGGTCTGCTTTCTGCACTTGGAAGCATTCATCTTCTGAAAGATCCACTGCTTTCGGCTGTTAGAGAGGTCACATCAGCCATTTGTACAGCTCGCCTCAGCTCTACACCCCAGCACGGAAGCTGGCTGTGTACCTTCTGAGCAAGGTAGTTTGTAACGCCAGGTTTGTTTGACACTTCACCAGAGGGAGCTGAGAAGGACTTTTCCCTTCCACTCCCGTTTGCTCCAGACACATTCCAGTCACATCTCACATGGAAAGTTACAGACTTCAGAGCCTATGTTCCCAGATCAGAAGCCAAAAAAGGAGACAGGGAAGGGTGATGGCGTACAAAGTAGGAGACAGTGCAGAGATGGTTAAATACAAAGTCTTCTTTTCTTTTTTTGGTCTCTTTTAACAGTTCTGTATAGTGCAAATGTGAAAAAACCACCCACAGCAATATGGGTTAAGGAACATTTGTCAATAAGAAAGAGAATAAAAGCAGGCACTAAAACAACAGAAATAATGACTCTGCTTTCCAGATTTTGATTCTAAAATGTCTGCTGCCTCAGGCAGTTATCTGAAAAAATTTTCTTCAGCACAGAACCTCACTGTTTCGCCTCAAATAGTTGTAGTTAACAAATACTCTGTGTGTGTGTATGAGAGCCACTGACAGACAGCCCATAGCTATATGGAGAGACGGAACTGCCAAGAGGGAATAGAAGCAAAAGCAAACAGAAATATTAGAACAATATATCTCAGCCTTGGAAAAAATATTTCCTCTTTCTGTGTCTTTCCCTCTACATCTGAGGGAGCTGCAACCTTGAACTGCATCTAAACCACCACCGTGTGCAGGGAACACCACAGAAATCGACTCCTCCACAAGAATAGTCTCACCACACTCAGAAGACACCATCCAACCTGCCCATCTTTATCTTTGGGAGCACACAATAGGATCTTTCTCAGTGGTCTTCACTGAGCTGCTGTGCCAATTGCTGCACATCTTCCATGAGAGACCATTACCAAGAGAAACGGGAAGATGTTACCACACCTCTGAGAAAAGGCACAGCCGACTGGGATTACCGCAGTCTCTCTCCTTCCTTTTGTTGCTGATGATCATGCCACGTTGCCTAAGCCAAGCAGTCCAGCTAAAGCTGCAAACTCCATCTGTGTGTTTTAACTGTGGTGGTTACAAAACCACATCATCAATATTTAAAGAATAGCTGTTTCACAGCACCCTTCCAGATGTTTGTGCTTTCATTATTGCCTTATTACTTAAAAAGTCAACAGTATGTGATATATTAAATATATCATCTGCTCTGACACTCATGTGCGTGCTGTTGTCTGGTGGGAGTATCCTATGAGAGACAAGTACATTATTTTTTGCACAATTACTGAAAAGAAGTTTGGGTTTAAGAGCAGCCAGAACGCAACAAGTAAACATCCTCAGGCTGAACTGAATCCCTCTGCCCACACAAGGAACACGAGAAGCAGCGGTAGGGCCAGCCCACTCTCTGAGCAATCCATCTCCAAACAGCCTGTCCATGGGGGAGATGAGCCAGCCAGCCCACGCGGAGAAACCACTCTGGTGATGCTGACAATGTTTATTTACTGCTATAAATATTGTTCTTCTGTCCAGTTTCAAGTCACAGAGAAGTGATTATCAACAGGAAAAAAGATACCCTATAGCAGAGCTCAACTCCAGTGCTCAGCGATGCTCCTGCCTGCTTGTCCAGGGGAACTCTGCTGCTGGTGAACATCAGAGGCCTCCAGAAAACATTAGTGATGCCTCATTAACAGTTAATTTTATTCTAGAACCCAAGAACTCCTGTGCCCCTCAAATATTTCCTGAACAAAAAAGCACTGTACACTTCAGCCAGCTGAATAATGGCTCATGTCGTCCCTATTCCTCTGGCAGGAAAACCACCCAAGAGAGAGGTGTGTCTCCAGAGCGCAGAATTCTCTGCCCTGGTGGAAATACTCTCAGGTTCCCAGTTTTGTCTCTCCCACCCAACTACAGCACCTCCCACAGAAGCATTTTGCCAACAGTGCCGGGGAGGAAGAAGCCAAGGGGAGGGGAGCGCTCGCCTATAGTCCTCTACATCGTCTGGGTAAGTACATCTCCAGGCCTGCATCCCGCAGGCTGGCCATTCAGCCCAGCATAAAACTATATTAAAAAGCATTCATTTCCCTCCATTCATATTTCCCTTGTCTGAATCACATGAATGTCCATACAAGCACGTACTTGATTACAACATTGCTTTGTATTCCATTTATGGCTGTTTCATCCATTAACCAGGGATGTAGGAGGACTTGAGTGGTGTCACCTTCTAGTCTCTGCCAATAATGTCATAATTTGATATGGAAACTGTGCATACTATTACACTCTAATTTGATATTTAAAACATGCTGTGGCAGACAACAGACTCCTATTGATGCATTTATCTCATTTCTCTCTGCTTTTTTATCCTGAAAATACTCAGAGGGAATATGTTTTATCACATTTTTGTTATGCACACTGAATCTACACCAATTCTATTTTCCTTTTTTCAAGAGCTCAGTAAATATATGAGCAATAAAAAAAGTAAAGGAAAATGCCAAGCCTGCAAATCGGGTAAAATTCAACTGCATGTCGCAGAGAGAACTCCCCGAGCTCTAATCTTAGAACTTGGTCTTCGTCATCTTCCATCCTGTTCCTTCTTTCTGCTCTTCCTATTCCAACTCCTTGTCTCCAGATTCTCCATCACTTCCATCTCAATCTCCACAGGCCTCGCCAAACACCCCCGTCTCTTCTCCCCCCTCTCTGGACTGCAGATTCCTGCTGCACCTAAGGAGCTAACAGGGAGATACCCTGCCCTGGGGAAAGGCCTTTTGTGGGAATGCTGGGGTATTTTAGAAGGAGATGAGAACAGGCTTCCACTGAATCCTAAATATACCCAAAGACAAGGACTCGTCTTGTCTCGGGATGTTCCTGTTTCACACAAACGGCACTCGCCATGGCTGGCGGAGATCGGCATTGAGTTCACTGAAAACGCTTCAAATACTTAATATTACGGATTAGGCTGTGGAACGGTTGGACAGAAATTGGGTGACTGCTGCTCACGCTGGATCAATATTTATAAGGAAGTGATGGAAAGTGATGAGGAAAGGCGAGCGGCGCTGCTGCCGCGAGCCCGTCCAGCCAGCAGAAGTGACACAAACTGACAGGGGAGGGGAAGCCAGGCACTGACATAATGAAAATTACAGCATAAAAGCAATAGCAATTCAGTCGATGAAGCAGTTTGCCAGAGGAAAAAGAAAAACAACCATCAAGTTGAAAAACAGGAGGCCAACCGAATGCAAAGGGAGGAGGGAACAGAGGAGAATCAACAGAAAAATCGGAGCCACGAACTGGCAGGGCAGCAGGAGCGCCCGTGGAGAGCAACTGGGCGGGGAGAGCTCCCCGGTCCTGGAGAATAAGCAAAACTGTCTTCTCAGAAATAACATTTCTGCCACTTCTAATTGCTCCCGCATGGCTAACTGCCCTAATTCAATTAAGTTTTTATTTCTAATGAACTCTGGTGAGGAGAGCTCAGTTATGAAACCAACGGTATCACAGAATAACTGTGAGCCCATCTGAAGCAAACACATTCCCAAAGAGGGAATGCTGTGAGCGAGCCGGAGAGTGTTGTCAATAAAAGAAGTTACTCAGAATTAAGCAAGTCTTTCCGCTACTTCTGGAGAATCTATCGCCATGCAAAATGCAGATGACCTGGAAGAGGCCACACAGCTTCAGCATTCTGAATAACAGGTTCACTTTTCTATCACTCACTGTTATTATTTGAACTGTCATCTCCCCCATCACTGGAGACGATTTTTTTCCAAATAACACTGAATTTTTGTATATTTTATTAATTCAATGTGCAGCAGAATCCACCATATGAACACAGGAAAAATAAAACGTGTCATTTAAGAGAATGAAGGTTACAAACGGTTTCAATTAAAGCTACACAAACCCCTCGACTCCCTGGATTATGATTTCCACATTTCAATATTTGTCCATGATGTGCGCACAAACAGGCCTCCAAAGAATCCTGCCCTCAGTAATTTTCGCTTTTCTTAATCCTGATGTACAAAGCCTGGCCTCCTGGGATATTAAGCGGATCTCATAAGGACAATCCAACTTCATATTGATTCCGTTTCCCAGATCCATAGCATTTGTTGCATTAGGAAACACAGGAGTGAAGGAAAAAAAACCAAAAAGCATGGTTTAATTCAAATACCACTTCTAGCAAAATGAAAAAAAACCCACAAATGGGAACCAAGCAGAGGATGGAGCTTGTGAGCGGAGACTGTGCTGAGTGAAAATGCAATGTGAGCAGACAAGGGGAGGGATGACCGTTGTCCGAATAACACCAATTACCAACACAGACAGGCATGAGTCTGGCAAGGGACCTGGAAGATCCAAACCCCGGATCACACTGATGTACCAGGAAACATTATTCGGACAGCAAGGGGGAAGGGAGGAGGAGCAGAGGCCAGCTAAGACTGGACACAGGCTGGGAGACACCGGGAATAATATTAGCTCCAAGCTACTGCTGGGCAGTAAATGTGCAAATCTAATTAAGGGCTCCCCAGCTTCTCCCTCCCCCCGCTGCCCTCTTTGCTTTCACTCCCTTTTCCCATCTGGATCATCGCAGTTCTAGATCAGTTAACTGGGGTTTCAGGTATTTCCTTCTAATGGTTTAGGTGTAATTAATCCTGCCTCAGAAGAGGCAGGTCCGCGTTGCTCAGCCCTGGAGCTGAGCTGGTGCTTTGGACAAGGTGTCAAGGTGACCCCCGGTGCCTTACAC
The DNA here is from genome assembly GCA_009769605.1 of Bucorvus abyssinicus. Taxonomy (NCBI): domain Eukaryota; kingdom Metazoa; phylum Chordata; class Aves; order Bucerotiformes; family Bucorvidae; genus Bucorvus; species Bucorvus abyssinicus. The sequence goes on from CM020055.1 coordinate 5,401,528, forward strand.
ACAAGCCAGCTCTGCTCCCCACAGTCCTCCGGGCACAAGCCAGCACGGAAACACCACTGGGGAGAAGAAGAAATTGTAGGCACCAATGAGTACTCCAGCCTCCGCCTTTCATTCTGGTATAAGGGGGGGAAAAAGATGGTAACTAGATTATCTAAGAGGCTTTTCTTTCAAAGGACGTTTTACTGTCTTCCACTCTAGGAAGTTTTTTAGACCAGATGATCCTTGAGGTCCCTCGCAAGCTGTATTCTCTAAGTGTGGAGATAAGACTTTTAAAGCCTTCTGCCTTTTTCCTTCCTTTTCTTGAGACAAATGACTTTTCAGCCCACCACAGCTCCGGCAGCTCCGGCAGATCACCCCTTCTTCTACCCAGGGACGAGCGCGGCAGCAAACCTCAACTACAACCAAAAGTGGTGGCCAGAACTTTTAATTCGAAATACTTAGAGTTGACATTTGAAGAGGTAACATGACAATTCATTGTGCTAAATCAATTACTGATTATCAATATAGCACTTCGTGATGTATAATTAGTATGTAAAAGATATATTTAGCTGTAGATTATACTAGTAATAAGGGCTACATGAGCAATAGCTGTATAATTACGTTTTATGAATACAGGAAACCTTTGAGGAATGCTCTGCGATTTAATTGACATTTAACAAGATAACTACGGCAAGTTAATTAGAAATTATATGCTAAAAATATGAATTAACTTTTAAATAATATTTTAGCTTGCTGCAATATAACTATAGAAGCTCGTTATATGCCAGTGAAACACCTAAATGAAATAGTTCTTCCCAATACCATCTTTCTAATTCATTTCCCGCAAACTAGAGCCTGTATTATCAGCTTCTCACTTGGAATCCTTTTTGCTATAAAGAGGCTGAGTTGATCAGCTTAGCGAAAAGACTTATTTTTATGGTCCTTTCATACTTTTTAAAAATGAGATTTCCCTTATATTTCTATCAGCATCCAGAGAAAAGATTTCAGTTCAGCTGCGCTTTCAGCTCTGAACCCAGAACAAAAATGCAAAGTAAGGCCCTGACAAGCATTTAGGCTCCCTGCAAGGCGATACATCAGGGATTCTGACAGCGCTAATACAGCCTGAAATTTGGAGAACAAAACAACTCTGAACTGGTTCTGATGTGGATGGGTGTAATCACAAAGAAAGGAGAATAGCGGCTTCTTAGCGCAGCCACGTTATTTTTAGATCTAGGTAGGGTAGTGCAAAGATGATGGAAATCGGGCTCCAAATCAGGTTTGCGACAGGGTCTCAGGGGAGCCGTAGAGCCGATGCACAGCCACGGCTTTTTTGCCAGCTCCAGCACACCAGATGAATGCTACTGCCGTAGCTGAGGCACCCAGCAGCCCGGAGCGATCAGAAAGACTGGTGAAAGGTACCGAGGACTTGCAAGTCAGGCTCCAAGATGAGTGTCACGAGAGCTAAACTCTCTGCAGTTCAGCCACAGGGAGTTTTGATTACTTTGCAAAAGACTCTTCATATCTACACAGCATTTTGGATTTGGGGGATTTTTTAGTACTCCCTGCCCGACCACACTTTTCCCATTAGTCTCCTAGAGCTTCACTCAGCTCCACTGAGACTTCTGCAGCCTCTCAACTATGCGAGACCCTGATCTCTGGCTGGTTAATCTGGCTGCATGGAGAGGGAATTAAGTTACTCAGGGGAGCAAAGGGACTCCCATTACTAAGAGAAAATGGTGCGATTTCTCTGCCTCTTGCTCAGTATGTGCCAGCAGCCTCCAAGGTCTCTCCGGCAGTTTCTTTCGCCAGCATGGCCTCGTTAGCATTCCGGACCAGATACTCCAGATTATGCATACACAGAGCACACATGATTTAGTGTCCCTGCTCTTGAAAATGTCGCTCACTTCAATACATCACAGGAGGAAATGGAGAAAACAAGATGATAAAGCAGTGAAGGATGGGCCAGATGACCTGATCTGCACCTGAGATTGCAGCGCTGTGCAGTTAATGTAGATCGAGGGGCTGTTTTGAAACCAGGAGAGCCGAGCACCAGCAGAACACCTTGGACAAGAGACACGCCAACTCTAGCCTTGGACCAAGGCCTGGCTCTACATCCGATCAGAAGTTAAGAGAAGCTTTAAAAGTAAAAAGCAAACCCAAAAAGTCAAATTGTCCCCGAGCTTCACTCCTAATCCAGAAAGGGCAGGAGAGCAAAGCGACAAAGACTTACGCTCGGAGGATCGTGTATTTTCCTGGTTATAAACCCTGCCTAACGCTCACAAACCAGAGAAGAGAGAGAAGAAAGAGGAAAAATGCATCCAGAAACTGGGGACTTCTCCAAGGCAGGGGCCTGAGTAAAGCTCACCTTCGCGCTGCTGTTGCACAGCCTGCGTCTCCTGATGCAGCCCTGACCCTGCCTGATGGCTTCGGATGCCCAGGCTGGTGGTTACAGTTTCAGCTGGGAGTTGTCCCCGCCTTGAGTGCTCCCCACTGCAGTTAAAACAGATAAAAAATCAAAGCAACAAGCACAGCCCTTCCTGCAGCTATCACCACACCCTGCAGCAAGCCGAGGTGAGGCCCAGGACGCTGGGTTTACCTGCTCCCATGGTTACCTCCTGCAGCTGTGTCTGCAGCAGGACTTTGGGAATCCAACCCCCGTCAGAGAGGAGAGGAGGTACAGCCCTTGCAGTGGAGTTTCCTTAAACCCCGGACAGCTGGGGAGGGTCTATCTGCTGTTTCTTCCCCAAACTCTCCCTCACAAGTAATGACGGATCCTTTCAGGACAATGGGGTTTTCTCCTCAGATCTATGAGGAAACTTTGGATGTTCTGCAAATCTTCTCTGTGAAAAACACTTTTAAGGAGATAAAGTACATGTTTATATGGGTTCCTCTTTTTACTTTCTCTTGGTCAGTAGATTAGTCAAGGTTGATTTTTCTGCATGAGAGGGAGAGCCCTAAGGTTAAAAGATAAAAGGGTAGATCCCTTTTAAAATGTAATTTGGATTTTTCTGGTATTAGCTCCAGTATCAGCACAAAATCACTTCAATTTTCCAGGAGCACCTGAGACCCACTGTACAGCTGCACGCAAGCAGGGGACATCTCCGCTGGCAAATGGAACAGCTGAGGACCTCGATGCCTGCAGGACCTGCCCCACGCAGTCTCCTGCCTGGGGATGCCGCGCTAGTGCTCTCTAAATGTCTGCCAACCAAGAGAGATCAGTGACAAAAGTTCTGCTGGGGAATTTGGCTTTGGTTAATGAGTGCAGATTTAGAACTGAAATCTTCAGAGCACATCTTTAAAAAACCTCCCCAACCCGCCGTGGGTGAAGTCAGGGCTGAGTGACCCGTTAATGGCTGGGAGGTCTCAAAGAGCTCAGTGGTGCAGACTAGAGGAAGATGCACAAGTGGTGCTGATGCCGTATTTCCTTATCGTCCACCTGGTGCTGTGAAATACCAGCACTGTCTCCAAGTCCATGCTCAAGTTTGAGGACTTTCTAACCCAAATTTTCTCCCGTGACCGCTCTTGTCTTGCTGTAGAGCAGAAGATCAGAGTTCCGCCCTTGAAGCAGACATGAGTTAGCTACCTGGAGCGTTCGTTTTGTAGAAAACAGCTTCTTTGTGCAACATGTCACAGTGGGCTGAGTAGGAATGGCTGGATTATTCACCAAGAATAATTGAGCTGATACATTTCAGCATTTTTCTTTGAATAAATTATTTGCAAATAAACATTTTCATTATTCGACCATCTCTGATGTTCCATTAGCATTCAGTGAATTATTTATTCAGCAGCTTTTCCCATCAATCACTGAATAAATTATTCGTAAATAAATTATTCTACCAGCTTTTGCTTTAAAGATGTCCCTTTGAGAACAATAGCTTCCCAGAATAGCAAACAGGCAAAGGGAGCAATTTAAAGGCCTGATTCTCATCTCGGTTGTCGTGGTAGAAACCTGGAGGATTATCATGGAAATTCCTGGTCTTTTTCCATATTTTTCCACACCTGTAAGCCAGTAGCTGTACCTGTGGTACAAGACTGCTCCGCTTTGCCAAAGCCAGCACAAAACCGTTCGGTGCCCTCAGAACAAGCCCTTGCCTGCCTCCTTCCAGGCAGGTTCCGTTCCAGCTCAGAAACCGAGCTGGACTGAAGTGACCTCTGATCAAACGGGCAGCTCAGCTCCCCTAAGGGTCCAGGGAGAGACAGGCATTGTAGCACTGCCCCAGAGCTCTCCTTCTCCCTTCTCGTCAGCCAGGCAGCTCCGCAGCCGCACCTTCCCGTGTATAATGCATTCCAATCCTGTCAGTACACCCAGCCCCAGCGCAAGTCTTGTTTGTGTCTCTGGGCCAAGGAGGATGAAAGCCTGTTAGAACTAAATGAAGGCCACATTTATGCCAATTTTAAGAAATAACTGAGGTGCAGCACAGGGGAATTTGTAGAAGTCCCCTGTCCTTCTAACACGAAAGAGCCTCTTTTGTTAGGCAGCACAAAAAGTCACCCTCATTATAACAAGACATCTTTATCAAAACCACATGGAGGATTTATCGTCTCACCTATATGTTGGTGCCTTTCAGAGAGATGCCGAAAAAGTAGGGGGGGGAGACCAAGCATAGAGCCCTCATTTCAAGAGGGCTGATTATCAAAGCGCCGTGATGCTCATGTTGATATCAATCATGGCAACGCGCACGAGGTTGTGCCAGCTGTAATAACACCAGCCCTACCTGGGCTGCCTGGTAGTATCACTGCAATAAATAATTGCTAATTTGCACCAAACGAACAAATGAGACACAATGTAATTGTATGAGGGGGGACAACCGAACAATAACATTAAGATATATAATTGACTTAATATCAGACGCTCTTCCCCCAGCGCACCTTTCTTCATCCTCGGAGTAATTGTGTAATGACATTTATGTGTAATAGACTTGTGACATTATAAATGACACTTATGTCAGGATTGTCAGGCTGTGACAGCCTCAGAGACAGCTCCAGTGAGAAATTAATCACTTCTGAGGCTTGAACGTTGCTCATTTATCGCTGCCAAATAAGATCTTGCAAAAACAAGGTCTTGCAATGAAATGTAAGCACCCACCTCATCCTCCGAGATGTATTTTCTCCCTACGGACACTCTTCTGGAGCCCATGTAGTGACAGTGTCCTGCACTAATAGCAGCACTCTGCATGGTCAGTGTACTCGAACACAACCAAAGATGTTAGCATCTTCACCATTTCTTCTCCTTGCAATGCCACAGCACCTTTTACCAGCTCTTTACAGCACACGTACCTCTTTAAATACACGTGTATGTTATACGTGCATATATTAGCATGTTCCACATTCCCAGGAGTGCAGGTCGTGAAAGGGTTAAATTATTTGTGAGGAAGAAAAGGACATTTTGAAATGTACTGTACATAATGAGTACAAAAAAGAAAAGAAAACCTTCTCCAAATCAGTGTAGGGGCTATTATTAGACTATCAAACTGTCATTTTTCAAAGCATTTCAATTGTCACCATTTTTTCTAATGGCTTCTAAAGCATTATCTAATGCCTGGGCCAAAAAAAAACAAAGGATCAAAGCCTGTGGAACAGCACCACTCAGGCTGCACGACAAGGAAGTGTTTGCAGGCTAAACTCTTCCATTTGCCTTCAAAAATATTCGTGAACTTCAGACCAAGATGGCTTTATTTCTACACTGTTTTTTAAAGGTACAAGCATCCTTAGGATTTTCCTTTTTAGATATATATAATATATAAACACGTTAAGGGAAAGGATGACCCAGGTGTAGTCCTTCTGACAACCTAGTATGTCAAGAGACACCGAAGAGATCTTCCAGCCATCGCTGTGAATCTCCCTACCTTTCCCACACCATGATGCTGCCTTCTCAGTCTGTATTTCCACACAAACTAACGAAATTATTATGACCCTGTACAGAAGGAAATAGAAGCGACAAAAGTGATGGAGTCATGTCAAAGTTTCCTACAGAAGTAAGGAGGGGTTGCCAGTTCAGGTAAGACTTTTGATCCATCTTTACAACGCTGGTCTCTAGCGAGGTCTTTAGAAGCAGGTTAATGCTCCCATCGTGCTCCAAGGCAGGCAGCGTGGAACGGGGGGCTGGGGAGGGCAGCACGTCCTCCCTGCACACCGTGGCAGACCAGTTTGAGCGTAGCACCGGACACTGCTTCCCCTTGCAAGTGTGACAGGAACACAGTAAAGCATCACGGTTAGACCAGCTTTCTGCTAGGGATGTACAGAAGCACAACGATCTTCCCTAAACTTCCACAGGCAGAATGTCCCTGCAGAATGTCGACCCGCAACATCAGGGGCTGCGTCCTCCTCCTCGGGCTCTGTGCGCCCCGCACAGCCCCACGCACGCTCCCGAGCAGGCGGGAGAGCAGGGCAGCTCACCTCCGGCCTCAGCCACCCCAGCACCACGGCCGCGAAAGGCTTCACCTGCAACCACCCTCCTAATACGCACGTGAGATCAGGCCGCTCATGTAACATGCATTTGTTTCAGCCCCAGTGACAATGGAATTTACAAACTGATTCAGCTTAACCGAGTGTGACTGCACGAGGCTAATTCCACATTCCTAATTAAATTACATTATTTTCTAGGTGGAGGTTTATGAGCAGAGGTGAAGAGTAATGATATGAGCAAGCCACCGAATCACATGAACACGTTAGACCTGAGACTCTTGTCTAGAAGGCAAAATGAGTTATTCTATTTAAATCTTTTTGAAATGTCACAGTATTTTCCTGTGTTTAATCTAGGGCTTGTTTATGCATAGAGTCATTCTCAGAAGAGGAAATGGGAAAACTGCAGACCTGGCTGCAGAAAGGGAATAAGAAGTATCTGGATTTTCTCAAAAACACCTCTTCCTATGCACAAAAATACTGCTTTAAAAACAGCAACTTACTGCTGGGAGATGACTCAGGAAGTTACAGAACAGTGGTAGAGAAGTGATGGCAGGGGCAGGAAGAGGAGCCTGAGGCTGCGCTCTCTGCCTATACCCACAAGCTGCCCCTGCTGGGAAGAGAGCCCCGATTCCCCATCTGCCACCTCCTCGAGGGAGCCACCCCGCAAACTCAGACGGCTTTTTGCTGATGCTTTCCTCAGTGAACAAGTGGTTGGAAGCCAGATTCGCTTGATGGATGTTCAAGGTAAAACAGAGGCTGCAGGCGTAGAGATTTTTATGAAATCATAAACAAAAAGGGAAGAAATGCAAGAAGTGGACATATAACTTTATGGCCTGTGAACCTGAACTGCCTTTAGAGGTCCTTACCTTTGGATGGATAGTGAGAGGGTTGGTCATCTTATGGATGACGAGTGTTTAAACCTACCAGCAGAAGAGAAGATACTGTGCTGTCTGATAAAGGTGCACGTTCGCAAGAAGTCAGGGAGCCCAGACGTCAGAGCTGGCTCGCTCTTATTTGGACTCCACTGAAGAGGTCCAAGAAGCATCAAGCACGTAATTTCAGCAGGAACGTGCCTTGCTTTGTAGATCACCAGCACTACAGAGTCACCAATGCATGATGGCAAAGAGCAAAACCCCACAGCCTAAATCACTAGAGAGAGCAAGAAAACAGGCCAGTGGAAGGAACAATTTTGAACCGATGTGAAAGTGTTGCCTATACCTCTAGCACTGCCCAAATCCAGGCTCTCTTCTCGTAACACAAATTGTTCTCTGCATTGGCCTGTCAGGGCTTGACAGTGATCTCGTCTTATGTGGAAGTGTCTGGATTTTGCAGGAGAAAACCAAAGCAGTTTGATGGAACTAGTACTATGGATAAAGTAAGAAAGACAGCCTCCAAACTTTATCAAAAGTTCTAAGCAAGTTACGAACCCAAATCCTGTCTTATTTCAGTCAGGAGCTGAGGTCCTAATTTGATCACATGAATAACAGACCAAAACGACTCACGCTCCCTCTCAAACTGTGGTTAAATTACCTAGAAAGATGAGTGACGTGGATATAAATTAAAGGCTGCAAGTGATGGTGAATCTGCTCTATTCCCTTAGGAATTTTCTCCAGACGTCTGTTCTCCTCAGTTAAACAGTGTGTCTCATTTCCAAGTTCACTTTTTCTAACTTTACTATCCAGACATTAGGTTTCACAGCATCTACTTTTATTGCACTAAAAGAGCTTTAAAACCCACCTGTCTCACTCTTACTTTGCCCTTTAGACCTGACAGAGGAGTGAAGGACTATTCAACATCAGAGATTTCGACATCGACAGTCAAGAGAAAGCACAGCCAAACTGATCCAAAGAGGACAGCCCTGCTGAAGTCGGCTGATTCTGAACCCCTCTACGAGGGTAAGGAGGTCAGGAACAAGCTTTTGAAAGCCTTTGGGGTAAAATATATAGCCCTAAAGTCATACATGTAATCATCAGAGGAATACCTCAGAAAATGAGGTGGTCACCACACCTCAGCTGCCGTGTGTTTAGTCCATCTTCTCGTAGCTGCTGTTTCATACTTCAAATCCTCCTGGCTACCTTCTTCGTAGCACTTCGTTCCGATAAATTGATTTTGATGATGTACTGAGAATTAGGCAGATACTTCATTACATGGAAGACATAATTGAACCTTTACGAATCCTGCAATCTCATTTAGACGATCAATTATTTTGTTTATCTACTTAAGCACGTTAATGGGAGCCAAGCAGGGGAGCGGGAAAAAACGAAGGCACTTAAAGCAGTGTGAAGTTAGTAGGTGTAGCTGAAACAGACTTCTGAAGCTGCGGCAGGTGGGGAAGAGTCTGTATTTAAAATGGCATCTAAAACCAGAGCATAGGAATAGTCACAGCAAGCTTCTCCAGGTGCCACAAGCACCACAGAAAAGCAGCATCGCAGCAGAATAATAAGCATCTTTTCATGTAAAAAAGCAGACACCTTAACTCCAGCCGCAAAGGGCTGTATCACAAAGACACAACCCTAAAGATGCAGAGCTTAGAGTGAAGTGCAATAGCATCTGAGCAGAGCAGGTACCCAATTCTCATGCAAAGCCCCTGCACTTTCCAGAGCTGGAAAAGTCAACTCTTCTAAAGATTCTGGCTGTAGTTCTTAAGTGCTGAGAAAAGAAAAGTACAATCAGCATAAATGAGACTGGCTTTCAGAAGTCCAGCTCCCAAGGGGAGAAGAGGGGTTGCAGGTTTGACAAGGGACACCAGAGGCTGACCCTGCGGATGCTGTCAGTGATGGGAGTCTCTGGGCTCTGGCAGAACCTGCCTGTGAGGGGCCACTCCAGCAGCTCTGTGTGACCTGCAGAGCTCCCGTCGCACCATGCCACAGCCCTGCTGCCACTGGTCTGGACATGCAGGAGAAGGAAAAGCACCTCTTCCCAAACTCAGCAGCTGTCAAAACAGGTGGGAAAAGCATAGCAGGGAATCACAAGAGCACTGAGCCCATGGTGGGTGCTCCTCAGGTACTAAGTGAGCTGTGGGAGGGGAGGCTCCACAGACTGCTCCTTACATCTCCGGCGACAGCCTCCGCTGGCACTCGCTGTGCTCTAATTCCACGTCTTTCCCCAACAACTTCTACCAGACAGCGCCAGGGAAAGGTGACCCATGAAGGTCAATCCTGGCCTTTGCCCCAAGCTGCTCCACCCCACTATCAAAGCACAAAGCACTGCAAAACCCCACAGATCTTACAAAAACCCGAAATGAAATGAGTTCTGTGCCTTGGTGCCTGTTCCTGTGTGAAGATGTTTGTTCCTGCTGTCATTTGCAGCAGGAATTTTCAGAGGATGCAGGCACCCAAGTGTATCAGAAACTGAGTTAACCCATTTACGTGTTTTAAAACCTGTAGCCATAATAATCATTATCATTATATAGTACTGTTATTACTAACAATAACAAGAATAATAATTATTACTCCTATTAGTTACCATTATTATTACTATTATTACTTCCTATAGTAATAGGGATCAATTCAGCCAGGAGACAAACGCGCATCAGGCTGGGGAGGGAAATGGGAAGTGAACGCTGGAATAAACAATCCTATTCCATTTTTTTTGGCAGCGAATGATAGAAGATATCCAGCTGTCCTAGTGCCAAGGAGGGGCATTAATATATCACCTGGTACAGCTGAAAAGCTTACAAAAATCTGGTTATATTTTTTAATCATCTTGCATTTTAGACCTTTAAAGTACAAATATGGATTTCAAACATATCAGGGGAACAAATTAACTTAGAAAAATGGCTGTACTTTCCAAGGTTGCACCTGTCATGAAATTGCTCCAAGTTTGCATTTTCCCTTAGTCTCTAGTGTGTCATTACAGCAGATTGATCGCCCTCCTCTCCCCGGCAACTCCCCCATTAGAGGGTTATTGTATGGAAATTAATGGGAGGCTAGAAACATTTCTTTTGCAGCTGCAGTAGTAGAAGTCAGTTTTGATTAAGCACTCGAAACCCAGCAGACTGGGGTGATCTCTTTGCTTTAGTTCCCTCTTTTATTATCACTGGTGTCAAGTTTTGTTACTTTAGCCATTCCCCTGGTACTCCCACCGCATCCTTGTGTAATAATAGGGGTTATTTTTTTATGTGCACATCTATTTATTTTAAATATGTACAGGCTGATTCTCACTGGTGCGCAGACCCTTTACACCACCCTCACCCAGCCGCAGGAACCATTTACTCTCATTCCAAAGGCTTGTTTATGCTGGCTGAGTGGAGTAAGGAAGCGCCGATGTAAATGAGGATCAGGAGCGTGGATATAGCTGTGCTCAATTACCCTGACAGTAGTTAGAGCTGATGTCACATTTAATGTGTACCTGCTCTCTCTCTGATTCATCTGCTGTTTCCTACGCGGCCAGTTTGATCCAGTCCCCATTGTTAGCTGGCAAATAACAGACAGACGAAGTGGCTCTCATGAAAAGAGCCCATATTTGTTAAAAGCCAGGTATTAATCAAAGCCATGACGGAAGAGAGGTTGTAAGATACTTGTAAAATGCATGACCAGACGCTGAGGGGACAGCATTCCGCTTCCTCTATTGTCCCAACAGTTTTTCATGCAAACAATGAACTCGGTGGGTATAAAAACACAGGGAGGGAAGTGCCTTTTAAACTGACCCCACTGCAGATCTCACAATAATTGAAAAAAATGAAACTTCACACTGTGTCAGCTAGAATTACAGTCTTGGAGTTTGAAAAGGAAACTGGAGTCATTTTGACTGTTGCTTGCACTGAGCCACAGAGAACAGCACAGGGCAGGAGTGGGGAGAGCTCCAGCGCTTGAATGTCCCCGGTCCCTTCCTTGCAGCTCCCAGCAGAGCAGAGACGTTTGCCCCTGGATGTAGTACCACACCTGTGAAAGGTGAATCACAGAGTCATCTGGTTGGAAAGAGACCTTTAAGATCATCGAGTCAATCCGTTCACCCTGCACTGCCCAGGTCCCTAAACCATGTCCCTCAGCACCACATCCACACGTCTGTGAAACAATTCCAGCGGTGGGGACTCCACCACCTCCCTGGGCAGCCTGTTCCAATGCTTCACAACCCTCTCCGTGAAGAAATTTTTCCTAATATCCATCCTAAACCTCCCCGGCTCAATTTGAGGCCGTTCCCTCTCATCCTGTTACTTATCACATGGGAGAAAAGACTGACCTCCACCTCACTACAACCTCCTTTCAGGCAGTTGTAGAGGGCAATAAGGTCTCCCCTGAGCCTCCTCCTCTCCAGGCTAAACACCCCCAGTTCCCTCAGCCGTCCCTGCAAGGCAGCACAACAGCCGGTGCAGGTTTCTCTTGTCTTTGCTGCTGTTTAAAACCAGAGAGGCCTGGGGTCTGGGGAAGGTTCTTGCAATGCATCCCTTACTGCAACACAGGAACACTTTTGGTTTAGTAACATGTGGCACTTTCTTGATCAAGAGGCACGGATGGCTTTGGATGGTGGAAATGGCTCGGTATGGTTTACGCATGCACAAAAAGCTCATTGACCAGACTGCCTCCCTGCTGCTCCCCAGTCAGTTTTCACTCCAATTACAATTCATAACAAGTTTCAGAGAAGGAAATTCATCTTCATTCTCCCCCCAGGACAAAGCACCTAAATTCCATGCCAATAACCACAGACAAAAAAAGCCAAGTTAGGCTTTTAAGAACACAACACAGAGCCGTGCCCAGCAAGGCCGGTGCCGCCGACCACCGCAGGGCTGTACGCCAGGAGTCCCTGCAGCCACGGCCGGGAGCCAGGACGGTTCAGAGCTCAGCAGATAAGGGCTCTAACAGCGAGCGAGCTGAAAGGGGTGGCAAGGACCACTGCTTAGAGAACTGATTAAGTGGCACCTTTGGGGGGAAGAAGGAAAGAAAAACCTTTAAGGGATTATTTATAGGGCTCATAAAGGTGCCTTTTGAATATCCATCAATCAAACAGTCAGTTGAAAAGTCTGCTCAGCACACAAGAGAGTAGAAGAGTAAAGAAAATTGGATACGGCGCACATCTGAGATATGCAAGCATCATCCATAATCTTCAGCGCTCTGCTTCACATGTAGAGCACGGCAGTTTGGTGAACGTGAAGTGAGCGGGATGGGGACGTACTCAACAAACAGGTGCTTGGCTCAAAACCGACGTGGCAGTTTCCCTCACTGCCAGACAGGAAATGTCAGTAATAAGTTTTAACAACTTTGGTAGGAATGATGGAAGACAGGAAATAATCCACACAAAAAGGGAATTGAAGATATTTGGGTGCCAGCCAAAGGGCTGTAACCTGCCTTTAAGGAGCAAATAAAACTGGGAAGAGAATAATAACAAAGCAGCAGCTGTCTGCAGATAGAGCAAAGGGTAATCGCTGGTGGCACCTACGGCCTGCGAAGGGAAGAGACAGCGCGAGCAGACGAGACTCACCGGCTGGTACAGAGCTTACAACAGCTGGAGGTCAAGAGCAAAGGGCTCATGGTGATCACTGAGTTGAGGGCTGGTTCCTATGCATCCTCACTACCGCCGGAATAAGCTACTGCTCCATGGCAAACATTTCTTCTCAGACTCCATCTCTTTGTGCTGGTTTTGTAGTGCCATTTGTAAGTGCAGTATTTCAAGAAATCAGAGTGGCAGAGAAAGGCCCTGCCCAGCTTCCCTTGTTATTGGGAGACTTCCTCGGTCTGATTTTCTTTTTTTTTTTGATAAGCAGAACCAAGAGGCAGAAGCTGATGTCTGACATACGGTTCCAGCACTGCACCAGCCCCTGTGCGGGCAGTCGTCATGTGGCTCAGGCCGGCCAACAGCTACGCGAGACGTGGCTTTACATTTCTTTCTGATGTGACTTATACAGTTAGTGACAAAGTACTGTACTACAACTCCCCATTTATCTTACTAAATGGTCCCAGAACAGCTCTGAGAAATGTATTTAACATGAAGACATCTACTAATTAATAAGCACATTAGTCAGCAATCAATACTCACTTGATGATATTGTTTAAATTATACATGTACAATAAGGATATGTTTCTGCCTTCCTCATCTGTTTTATGGCATATACTGAAAATGAGTAGTGCAGAACAGCTTTGTGTTTAAAAAAGTTTGATTAAAATTATTTTTAAATAGACTAATCCTAGGAACATATTATATTGCATAAAATTAGCCCTGAGCATAGTCAGTTTATCACCTCAGTCTCTTCACAGTCCATTGATTAACCAGACACCGGCAGCAGTCTGCTCTCTTCATGAGTTTGTATTTTATTGTAGTGATACTGTTATCTCTTTCAAAATCCTGAGCGAGGCATTCCCAGCAATTACATCCTCTTGGTCTGCATAAAACATGCAGATACTTCTCAGGCCGATCCCCCATTGCCACTTGTATTACTTGGAGATAACAGCAGCAACCTTAAACCGCACATCCCCGTCCCCAGAAAGGCTCTCAGACAACGCACACACTGTTAGCACCTCCACGACCGCCTCTGCTGCACACCTTACCCACAGCCCAGGTCTCCAGGGGACACCTCACCACTTCCCGGGCACCAGGGGCTGGACAGACACGCTCCCAGACACAGAGTCGTTTTGGCAGACGAGACCTCCATTGACTCTTGGGGCCACTGGTGCTCACGTGGGCAACTGGGAGCCTGTCTGTGGAGCAGCACCACTTGCTCTTCCTCCTGACCCAAAGGAACGCTCCCCTGCCCCAACGCTGCCTTTCCTCGGCAAACCTCCTCCCTAGCCGTGCACTTCACAAACCTCCACCACGACCACCGGTTTCGCATGGCCAGGTGACACCAGCCTAGATTTTCTCCTAAGCAGGGCTGCCAGAAATGGGAATCACTTAACAGGAGTGGAGAAAGCCAATGGAATTATTCTGGGGTTTTGTCAATATGGGGATTTGCTTCAGTCCCGCTATGGGGGTTTAACAGAGCTTAAGTTCTCAGCCTGGACATTCTCAAAGTGGATTAAAAAGTATTTATTTTATGTTAAGAAGCAGTCTGCTTAGGTGTAAAGTTGATATAATATCCAATGCATTAATATTTATATTAATACGTTTAAGTTATATTAAATTTATATAAGCCATTCACACAAGTAGTTTTACCTGGAATTTTTTAACTAAATTGGCTGAAGCTCATTCACATGAGTGTACACAATCCCTAGAGACAATGGGTTTACTTTTAAGTTATCATTCTGTGTAAGAACAGCGTATGTCCTCTCTTCCTTTACATGCAACTTAAAGTTACTATTTTTATGAGCATATCCGTCAAAGAAAACTGTTGCCTGCTTCGCTTTCAGACGCTGAGGATTGATACATGTCATCTTCCTCTCAATTTGGGCACACTAAAGCTACATGACCTGCTGAATTACAGCAGTATTTTTTTGTTTTCTCCTAAAGACGAGGGGATCTGTTTGCTGGCATCCTACAGCCACCCTCCAGAGCAGAAAACTATCTGAACCAAAGACCTCTACCAGCTGTTGGAATTACAAATTCCACAAGCACTGGGAACTTACTGTACACTAACAACAGCCATAGCAGGGGCACCGGCTGATTTGACAGGGCAAATGAAAGGTATTTCCTTGATCCATGTGTGGCAGGAGGGAGAAGGGGGTGATGGAGATGGAGTGCTCCTGCCAGTCAGCCCTTGGCACTGTCCTACCAGCGCCATGCGTGAGAGGGTGCTCTGCTCTCACCCAACTCCTCTGCTCTTCTGGATTCACACTGTTCCTCGCTCCCAGCTGAGACATGACATGGCAGAGTAAAACCGAGGGAGCCCAGATCTGACCCGCTGGGCTGAGCAACGAGCCCTGAGCGTTTCCAGTCCATGCCCTCCCCTACACCGTATGCACACACAGATGTAGAACACCGAACCAGTGTTTCCCAGTGATGCGTATCCAGAGCAGTGAGCCTCACTCCAACACACTGATTTTTGTGGGAATCTTTACAATTGTAAATACCAGATTCGTTTCCTATCGATGTGTTCCAGTGTTTGTCCAAAACTCGTCCTTTTCAGGAAAGGCTTCTGCCAGCAAACACCTTTGCTGTGTCATTCTTGGCATGTGGACTTGAACAGGGACACTAACCCATCCAAACAACTTAAAAGCTAAAACGAGCGTTCACAGACATATTCATTCAACTCTGCCATTACACTACTTCTGCTTTGCAAGGAGGAGTAACCTTTGTGAGCGTGACTGTCCATGAGCTGTGGGGACCACGTGAAGCTCTGCTCATGGAGGAAGCCAGGTGAAGCTTCTCTGGTTCCAGGTGGTTCTGCACACCCACAAATACTCATCTTGGGAAGTCTCCCTACAGCTTGATATAGGGCAGCACGTGTTCGCCTGGGACCTGTGAGGAAGTCATGGGTTTGGCTCTGCCTGAACCCAAAACGCAGAACAACAACCAGCAAGAAAAGCAGCATACCAAAGAAGGGACTTGCACAAACCCACAGGGACTCAAACAGAAACAGACTTTCTCAGCCACACTGCACATGTCTGGCTGCTGGATTGCTCATGAATACAGGCGGGATTTTTCTCGCGCTCATTCAGCTGCTGGGTTAAAGTGGTCAGAGGGGACAGCTCAGCTGAGACTGTACATCCAGGCCCAGGATCACAGCTCTAATCTGAACCACACGCTTCTTACCTGGACATCAGGACTGAAACTGAACCAGAAGCCCAAGCACATGCAGCGCTGATGATTAGCCGCTGAGCGCAGGCCGGCGTTACCTCGACGCCTCTGCAACATCACGCCTCAAACATTTCTGGAGGTCAGCACATGCAGCCACAGAGGATGTTGCAATACCTGTGACGAAAATAAAAACATAATGTGTTCTGATATCTGGATTGAAAATTAGCTTCAGGGTCTCCATGCATTGCTTTCTTAATGATGTGAAACATAATAGCCTCAACTGTAATAAAGATGAATTACTTTTTAATAAAATAATGAAACTCCGGTAAACACTCAAGGTTTATCACTTAATTTATCCTCAGTGCTCACACAGAAATTTTTTGCTACCTCATTTTTAATATTCTCCGTGATTAGATTTCAATAACCCGCTCCATAGTAATGTGTGTCTCATTTCCCTGGACAGACAAAATAGGCCATAACTTCCTCTCCGTTAGAGCACTAATGCTGTAATTTAGAACTTCTGTCAAGATGAAAGATCTTTCCCGGGAGCTGCAGCCGGCCCATGGCAACACTTTGGCACAGGGCTGAATAATGAAGTTTTCATTATTAAATAAAGATATTTTAGGAATGTCATAACCCATACATCCATTCTTCTACAACGCATCAGCACATTATTTTGTTTATTTCTCTTCTGCTGATTCCATCCTGTCCTTCCCCACTCCCCGGTTTTGGCTACCTCCTGAGCTCTCCTAAGCTGCCACAGAGATAAATTTCAGTATCTCTCCCTGAGGTCTCAAGGCCAACGGTGAGGGCAGGGGCTCACACCCCTTTGCTGGTAACTTGATGTTACCTGAAGGAAATGCTAATGTGGATCATCAGGCTGAGGAGCATCAAGAATTAGGGAAAGAGGGTGTTTTTCAGGAGGAAATTTAGTACCACTGAATGGTGCCACACTGGCTATCAGGTAAAGGCAGCAAGCAAAAGCAAAGGCAGATTGGAATAAAAAAGTTTCCTAGCACTTAAGGCTCATTGAGATGAATCGATGGGTATCAGCAGGGAAACTTCTTGCCTTCTGAAGACACAAGAAAGAAAATTACAAATTGCACAAAGAGAGGCCTGCAGACCTATCAGAAAATCCTATTTATTTTTGGAATTTAAAAACAAACCGTAAACCCTATCAGCACTTGAATTAATTGAAAGTAATTTTCCCCTTCCAGTGTTAAGCAAACAGGATAGTTCTGTGTGACAGCACAAATGCTGTCTGTAATGGCTTGCTGAGATCATACTAATTAAAAAAAAATCTCATTTGAAAATAGTTAATGGATTCTGCATTTCCACAAGGTATTAGGAAGGCAACATTTATCTGAACGTGGGGCCTGTGCTGATTACTACTCAATTTCTTCAATTCACTGAAGAAAAATGCCCATTTCATTAGCACAAAGAAATAACCACTGCCCACAAAATAGATTTTCTGGAATTGCTCTACCAGCTGGT
This sequence comes from Bucorvus abyssinicus, assembly GCA_009769605.1. Classification (NCBI taxonomy): domain Eukaryota; kingdom Metazoa; phylum Chordata; class Aves; order Bucerotiformes; family Bucorvidae; genus Bucorvus; species Bucorvus abyssinicus. The sequence goes on from CM020055.1 coordinate 5,419,012, forward strand.
TTGATACCGCATTTAGAATTCTCATGCTGTCACAATGCTTTAACTGCAGCCCTGATCTCAAGTCATCAGTTCATCAGGTCTTCCTGATCTCAAGTCTCAATTCATCCCATTAAGGTTTTCCTCCCTTTCCTTGAGACAACCTCAGTGAATACAGCCAGATCAGGGAGCATTCACTACTCAAACTAGATGCCAGCTCAGACATTCTACAGCACGGGGGTAAAAGTATCGGGAATTTTGACCTGCTGCATTTTGATGCTGGAGCACCCTTCGCCAAATTCAGCTGTTGCCTTCAGCAGCGTGCACAAAGGATCCTGGATCCTGCAGAGCAAATGCTGCTGCCAGAGACAGTCTATGTGGCTGCAAAGGCAGCAGAGATGGCACAGTTCAATTTTGCAACTTGAAAGTAGCGGGAGCTGGGTGCCAAAATAAAATCCCATCATCACACGGGGGCTTCAGAGCTTAGAGCAAGCAATATGAAAATCACAGTCTTCCACTTAGGAGAACAGCTAGATCTCAGTGTCCGTTTGTGGGGGCTGTGAGCACTCTCACGAGCACCATCTCACCGCCTGTGATGCCTCACAACACATCCCATTCTCCTTTCAGGGTCCCCCTCTTATAGCAGCTTTGGTTTAAGCCATTTTTAACCTCACTCCTTCAGCACAGATCAAGTTGTTAGTTTGCACAAATTGATTTCAGTAGCAATGCTGAGATACGTCAAGTTTCCAGAAGGGAATCTACATTCCTATGAAAATCGCTTTGAATTTCAGTGCAGTGTTCCCACGATAAAGCTCAAGAACTGCTCGAGGCAAATCAGGACCAAAGGAATTGCAGCAGGCAGGTAAGTATCAGCATTGAGATCTTGCTTTCATCTTCCTTAAAATAAACAAATTAATAAATATGAAGGAAAAGGAAAGGAAAGGAAAGGAGGATAGTGCAAGGAGAGAATCTCCCCAAGGAACAAAGCTTGGGGAAACTCCAGCTCCCTGGCCACTAGGTGTCTGTCTTGACTCAAAATCCTGTCCTGGCCCAGGGGAACCACTGAAGCCGGGCTGAGGAAGCAATTCCGTCCCAGCAGCGGGTAGATGAACCCAGTGCTTTCCATCCTCCCTGGTCTTTGCCATACTGACAGGGTGCTCAAGTCTTGGACTTCTTTGTCTCTCGTTACAGTATCAGCAGGCATCTCTGGGGACAAGGTTGCAGCCCGCCAGCTCCCCACCTCCAGGAGCACTGCCCTGGCCGAGGTGGTTCTCCCCGTGCACCTCGGGTTGGGCAGCTGGGCTGGAGCCCAGCGCTGTTCTTGGAAGCTCTTCTATTTATGGAAATCAACGTCTTTCATTTCATTTAATTAAAGTGCCCAGGAGCTATCAGGCTCGTGTTTTTCAGGAGATTAAAGTGTGCTTTTAGGAGGCAGAGAAAGGCCAAAGCCGAAGCTTAAATCTGAACCACCTATTTAGTGGGAAGAGACAACATCAGATTCAAACCCATGCTGCTGGGATTCAGCACTATTCCAGCTAAATTCTGAAGTCCAATTCCTACCAAGAAGCTTAAAACGGACAAAGTAACACAGGAAACATGCTCTGGGATGTAATTCTGTTTCTACTACCGCCCAAAACCATAACTATTCAAGAAAAAGATAAAAATGACAATATAAACTGCATTCCACTTCTGATTTATCCAGTTCTAGACCCATTCAAACACTCACATGAAATTCACATTTTTCATTTCGTAGAAAAATTGTGAGATAAAATTCTACTGACATCACAGAAGTACTACTCATAGCAGTAAAAACATATAAAGGCTGAACAGATCAACCCCACTACTCTACTACTCCATCAACTTAGAGAAGATCCACTTGTGTACGGCAATTTGGAATTTAGCAAAGGTACCTGCTGGGAGTTGGGGAGGTGAGGCCATCCATCAGAGCCTCAGTGGATTCAGTTTCCATTGCATTATCTAGTCTAGCATCAGACATATATTCTGATCTCTTTCACAGCATGGTAAAGTCAAAACCACTGTTAACACTGCAGGAGACAATGGACTTTTGCCAGTGGAGCGGTGGTGAGATTGGTGTCAAGCCCTGGGCCACTCTGCCTATCTCAGGCGAGCACCTAAAGCCATTTTAAAATGGCAAAAAGCAGCAACATGGACGATTACCTATTTGTGTTCTCCAGCATCGGGAATATCTGGATCTGATACATATACAGTGCGGGGTGAAGAACTCATTGCCATTTATCTCACCTAAACTCTACGGGTCCAGAGGGTGCACCCTCTTGACCTGCTCATGTGCAATAGCTGCTTTCTACCATCCAAGATGTGCAGAAAAACACATCTGTCACTTTGACATTTTCAGTGTCTATCTGATCTCACTGCTATCACTCCACGACTGTCACGCTACCGGTAATAGACTGTATGTACAATAAAATGTATATAGACCTACAGAAGCTGACTTTGTTTCGTAACTTCAAACTGCATTTTACAAGGGAGGGAAACTGCTCTTGGCAGAAGCACCGTGCGAAGTCATCCTTTCACATGTGGCTCACCGGCAGGGACAATGCCACGGGACACAGGCTTTACCATGCCATGTTTCTTACCAGCCTTATCAGACCTTCCCCAGGGTTCCCCTTGAAAACGCCACATGAAAACACTGCCTGGTTCCAGCTGGCCAGGTAGGTACGGGAGCAGAGAAATGAATCTGCTGAGCTAATGAAGCTTGGGTCAGAACTGTGTAAATACTGCAGAAAAGAATTTGCAAACATTTGTTCAAATGAAGGCTTGGAATTCGTTTCAATAGCACCCACGAGTCACGACGTCTCTTGTACGTGCTCCTGGAGTACTTGCACAAATGAACTGTTGTTTTACAAGAATATTCAGACAAAGCATCATAAAAGCACAGGCAAATACATGCTCAAATCTGAGCAGTTACGCAAGTATTTCGTCTGATGACTAATGACACCAATGTCTTTTTATGCTATTTGTGAACTTGGGAGTCATCTGCCCAGAGTCTAGAATGTACCATGTGGAAAACACCCCAGACCAGTAAAAACGCTGCAGTTTGAGAGAGGTGTTCTTGTAAGATTTCTTAGTATTTCTACTAAGGTTCAACTCAACATCTTTCACCTGATTAGAAAGTCACTTTCATGTCTTTGGAAGCTATTCCTCATATTACCCAATTTATCTAAAAGCCTCTGAATTCCTCTCTGCAGGAATCTGTATATCCCAAGGCTGTTGCAAACATCTGTCTTCTCAGCACCTGTCAGTAATTCCCTAATATCACGGTTTCAACAATGCCAAAATGCCTCTAACAGGTAAACTACCTGCTTGAGCACCGGATGGACCAAACTGTTCTAAAATCAAAGCAGGGCAGCTGTTACTGTACAACAGACACCGTGTCTGAGCAACACGGGACTGTTAAGGAACAGGAGGAGGTGGAAAGTGGAAGTGTCAGATCCCAGCAGAGCACTGACTGAGGAGTCTGCAGCAAGGTCTGGGTGGAGAGTCCGGAGGCTCCACAGATCACCGAGGTCGGAGATGGGAAGAAGATGCACTGGAGAAGAGTTTCTGTGGGGTTCTGGCAACTGCCCACCCTAAATCAAGCTCCTGCTAGCTCAGTTGAGCTCAATAAAACTGACATTCAGCCAGAAGTCTTTGACAAGCTGGATCTTGAAGAGTAAGAAAACAACGCCCTGACATTTGTATTTGCATAAACATTATTTAATCAGTTCTGTGCCATCTCATTTCTACAGTAGGCTCTGCCCAGACAATTTCCAAAAATGAGTTTAAATGCATTTAATTCTGGTGGGAATAGTTTTCACTGTGACAGCTCCTGAAGGCAAAGTGTGCTAGAGGAGAAGCTAAGCAGGGACAAGCACCACAACCACCTTTCTAAGGTGCTGCCACTGCAGACATGGCTTGGACTGACACTTGCGTTCAGATCCCAGTTCAGTCTACGTGGACCAATGCACTCAGCAAAGAGATAGCTAGGGGACACTTTTACAGCAACTGCTTTTCCAGGATTTTGAGACTAGTAACTCATTTCTAAGAAGCTATTCAACAGACATTAAAATTCTGTACTGTGAGTAGTACTGACCACAGTTTCTGAGCTGGCAAATAACCCCTGTGCTTTCTCCGGGGCTTCTGCTGTGCTTCCAGAACATTCATGTACATTTGACCTATGACACTTCGCTTCTTTCCTTGAAAGAACAGACCTTCCCGGCTTCCTTTGACTTGCTAGTTGGAGTGGGAAAGCTTGCTAAGAGGAACTCAAAGCCTTTGAAGATAATTCATACTTCGGTCAACAGCTGTAATAACGTAGCTAAAATTACAATGTGCTCCAAGCACTAAACATTAAAGACCTTGTGTTTTATAAAACTAATAAATCAAACATGGTATGTGCTCAACTTCTGGCTAAATCTAGATAATGGGCGCAGCTTCACCTACCCAAATCTCAGCGAGGTTATGCACTTGGAAGAACTCTGCCTCCAAAAATCATTGAATCAGCAGCGGATTTTGCAATGCCTGGTCAGCCTGTTTGGCATTCAGAGATTCACACGGACGTGTTCATCATGAGAAGCTGATCAAGAGGGGCCGCTTCTCCTTCCTTTCTCTCATTTCTAGCTCGGAGTGCATTATTTTGTTGGTACACACAGGAGCAGCTGCTTCTGAAGCCATGCATTCGTGGTGATACATTTTTGAAAACAAACTAGATACATGTTCTCCTAATCAAAATCAGAGGGGTTTTCTGACTTTAGCTAAGTTAGCAAATGTGTCTGCAAAATTGTGTCTCTCATCAACTTACAGATACAAGTAAGGCAGGAATTACATTTTCATGGTGTATCTAGTCTGTTCTCTTGAGAACGCCTGAGCAGCCCTCTCCCACCGACCTGAAGCAGTCCTGAAGAAGAAACAAATCAAGGGGTAGTTTCTAGCTTTTTTTCCCTTGCACTAGTAATAGTATTATCACATAAAAACAGGGAAGATGTGGTCTTCTTTCTCAAGCAGAGGGTGAGCCCTTTGCCTAAGGTCAGTACGGTTGGTGATTTAAGTCCAACAGCAAGCGGAGAGTTTAGCTGGTTTGGGTCACTGACAGGACTCAGCAGTACAAGCGTGACTTCTTCATGCTTCTAACACTGAGAAACAACTAAAATCAAAAATTACGACTCCTTACGTTGTCATCCTGAACGTCTTTTTTACTTTTTTGCACCCTCAGATTCCATATCAGCATAATGGGTGCTCTAGTAATGTTCAACCTGTGCAGTTTGCTTCCATTTTTTGAAGAAGCCTGAGATCCACAGCTCAACAGCACCAGAAAAGGCAGAGACAAACGCGTGAGCAGATGTCAGACGCAGTCAGCAGGCACAAGGACTGCCACTGCGGTTCTCCTGACCTGCCTGCGTGCCTCAACTGTCCTGTGCATCCTCCTGAGGTTGCGGATTCGCTCTCCTGAAAGCAAAAGTTTGAAACAAAGGGAAGGGGAATGGAAATTTACTTCCATCTAGCTGTTTCTGGGGTTTATGTGGAAAATGCACCCCACCCTCTCTATCTGAGAATCAGCAGGAGCTAACTCCCAGTGCTGTTGCTCAAGGGGAGATCTCCACTGTCAAGTTGATTTGTGATGCGTTTGAATTGACAGATTGCCTTGGGCAAGGGAGGAGGTGGGTTTGCCAAGGAAGGAAGGAAGGAGATTAATCCTCCATCAAAATGTGTGGTTACCTGGCTGGGGAAGGGTAGAGGCAGGGTGGGGGGGAAGTCAAAAAGTGTATGAGACAAGTCCATTACCAAATAGGGAAAAGGTGAAAAGACTTGAAGATTGTACACAAGATCTCCAGCTTTCCAACCACTTCCAGCACAAAGGTTCACTAGGGCTCTAGGGACTAGTGAAGACGTTCCTCCAAATCAGAGTCAAGCACCTTAAGAAAAGTTTTAGCAAGAACAGAGTCAGGAAGCACCAGACACCTTGATTTTAAACTGTAGTGTGCAGACAAGGCAGAAAAGTGAGCATATCCTCATTTTCAGATATGCTGAGAATGTGCAACTCCATTTGAAGCTGCTGGAAACCTGGGTTGAAAATAAGATTCCGAGTAATTCTAAAGCTGTCCTCACACCCGGAGAAGGGTAACACATGGTATGTGTTGGCAGCACACAGACATTTCCTGTGCTGGAAAAAATATGTAGTTACCGTTGAGGTAGCTCTGTATCACTCTTTCTGGTCAAGGGGCATCTAAAAGTAATACTTTGAATGACACTGAAATAGCAAGGAAAAAAATCAGTATTTTTTTACTGCAGTGCCTGCAGAAAAGCACATGAGCATGATCTCAGAGGAGAAAAATTATAGCTCCTCCTTCGTGGCCACGCACTTCAGTATCCCTAAATTTGGCTTCTCAGGTTTCCCTCAGGTGGTTAAGATGCACTCACCACACAGCTCTGTTATTCCTTTCCTCACTCACCCATTTTTTCAGATGTGGATCTGTCACCATCTCTGATGAGTAAGGACCCTGAAAAGGATTGTGAAGCTGCTGGTTTCCTTCTTCTGTTGGTGCAGTGTCCTCTCTCCCAGTGGAAGCAGGTTCCTACTGGATGTTAAATGGGGTTTGATTTTCAAAAGTTCTCTTGGTATAACTTTCACTTCTCTGGGTACATTTCTACATCCACAACGGTGAAATGCAGCTGAGCCTTCTCTGGTGCGCTCCTTGTGAACAGCACTTCCCCCCACCACTCCACGAGGAACACAGACAGGGTACAGCACAGACCTCCCAGCAGATTGTCACGAATACATGATGTAGCATTATGAACCATGAAGCCAAAGGAAAAATACCTATAGCATGGATGGGAAAAATCTGCGAACTTTATGGATCCACCTCACACCATCTCTTAATGCAGCTGCCCAAGGATTGCACACATAAGGGATTACCAGAGACCAGTAAATATCTAGAAAGAAAAAGGCCTCCTTTATGCAATGAAGTCAATAAATTTAAGTCCCAATTTCAAAATAAGAATGTTTCAATAACTCTGTTCCTCCTCCTAACTTCAGAAGCTGGGAGAGAGGATTAAGACCTATGGTTTCCATTCTGACTCCATCCTAATGACGTGTCCAAACATGAATATGATACCTCATGAGAGTCTGGATTACACGTACCTCTTGGATTTATTGTGCACTTACTGGAAAAAGGGTAAGGAGAGGGACAGAAATCGTCTAATGGAAGTACAGCAGCTATTATGCCTGGAGTAACTAAGCTGAGTACGTAGCCCTAGCTACAACATCATCATCCTGGAGAGAAAATGTAAATCACGGGATTAAACAACAGAGAAAGGTCATTTGCCAACTCAAATTACCTATTTTGCTTCTATTTCATTATATTTCTATGTAATAATTTCATATTGGAAAACACAAAAATATATTACCCAACCACTATTTTTTCCATAATAATTAATTACTTCCAGTTCTTATTCTATTGCACATGCACTAATTCAGTTATATTCTAGTTCAGTTCCTGTTGAAATATACCCTCTGCACTAGTCTGAGGTTTTAGTGCTGAAACGTGTTTATTTTAAGTAGCTGTCCACTGATGTCCCTCCACTCCCTGTTAGACCACTCCCATAAATCATTTATTACTCATCCTAGAACTCACTCAGTAATTTACTTTTAAGGTAATTGTTTTTATTCTTGTTTTCGTATAATGTGCTAGACTTCAGAGCAGCCCGGTAGAGCAACCATCCTTCCCAGTAGCTAATCAATCTCTGCCGGAGACGTAACAGACATTCTTGCCTCAGCTTCTTTCCTCAGCAAGTTATTATTAGTAATTGACGTTTTATGTATTTAAACTGCCAAATATGTTGACATTTTTTGCTATCAACAGCCAGATAAACTTGTCCAAGATCTCACCGACATTTTACGGCTGTGTATTTGGTATTATCTTTCCCGATCTTAAATCCACTTTCTTAGTTACTTCCTCCAGCGTTTCAAACACCCTTGCTGCTCTCTGACAGCAACAGCACAACCAAGAAGTTGCTACAGACTATTCAAACTTACTTCATCCTGACGCTTTCACAATCTCTGCTCGTTTTGTTTCCCAGTGGGATGTAAAGAGATGGGGTGTATAAATCCTATCACAAGCTCTGCCTTTTCAGTGTTAAACAGCGAGCTAATAATTTTACTGCAATTCCAAACTGTTGTACAGCCAAGAGATATCTTGAGGAATAGACACATATTTTCTTTAAAAGTCTATAAAATAATATCTATTTTTCTGACCATATTTTCAAATTCCATTAAGCAGCTGAGAAACAGAAAATGCTCTGAAAAAGAAATTTAAGTATTTATTTTTCTGGAACTCATACCCATACTTTCTTCCCATACCCTCTGTGCAAAGGATAAACTTATCAAAGACAAGACTGAATGAAGCAAAAATGGGGTTTTATAGATTAGCCTACAAAGGATGCACCAAGACTACAAGGAGCCATCCCAATCTGTACTTTGCACTCACAGTACTGAAATATCTGGAAGATGAGAACAAGGGCATGGGTGTAGAAAGCTCTCTAAATAAACTGCATGGACACAACGCCAGTGGTAACTACAACCAATATCAGTTTAGAGAAGACCTTGTTAGTCACATGTTCCATCAGTGAAAGCTTTACACGGATTTCACTCCTCCTCGCACTCCAAGCAGGATTCAGTTCAGTTGCTGGTGACATGAGGTTGTTCGGGGCAGCGAGAGGCTCAGGGGCTGGTTCTCCGCTGGGTACAGTTTGACCATCAGTTTGTTTCTATCGATCACCATTGCAGGGGTGGGTCACGAGAGAAGTCATTAAGAATCGGTAATGACTGTACACTGAAGGATTACCTCTGAAAACCTCGAGGATCAATAGAAAAATCTTTCTGCTAAAAGTTCCATTGATAACTGAAGACCCCAGACACACAGCAGCATTGTTCTCTGCCTCGACACCCAACATTTTTCTTTTTAATTGCCCAGTGGATTAAAACTTCTGAAACTACTTAATTACTGGATTTATACTTCATGAAAGGATCAGTTGTAATTACAGGCTGTTTGGGGAAGGGGGTTCTCTTTTAATTGTAATTGCAAATAATTGACTGTAAAATGGTTTTGGGCATTACATTTAGAACAAAGATACACCCTTTGAAGTCAACATTTGGTTTATACCTTTCTGCAAAGGGGATGCACAAGAAAATACGTCTTGCTTCTAGTAACATTAACTTATTATGGCAGCCATTGCAGCACTCGATCAGAGAGCTAAAGCCTTCTGCACAAAATACTCACTAAAATAAAACAGATAGTCCCTGCTTGGGGAGATCACAAGGCATTTACGAGGTGATTCAGTAACTGGTATCAAGCAAAGAAATAAACAAAGAGGAAATGATAAGCACTGAATCAATCCTGAGCAGTGCACAAAGCACCATTTTCCATACCTCATTTTCTAGTCTCCTTGCCCTGTTTTTAAATGACCTGTCACCACCAGGAATTACTTTCAAGAAGGGATGTGGAAGGAGACAGTCTATCACTGCGGATCTTCGTTCCCATGGGACAAGACACTTAAGCTGGGCTCCTGGAAGAATGAAGCTTTCTACCATCATTATATTACCTACTTATACAGGGAGAAGAGTTTTCTAGGTAAGAACTTCACACTTGAACACATTTCAAAGGACGGAAGAACTTGAAACATGCCATTGAAGGCCTGGGAATCACCGGCACAGTTTGGAAACCTTGACACAAAGTACAGAAACCAGATGGTTTAAAAGTGAGCCTGATCTGGTAATCTCTTTGAAATTTCTACTCAGAGGAAGGCATGAGGAGCTCTGGAGGCTGCACAGAGGTAAATTTTGTGTTTATTCAGAAAAGACAGAGGCCAGCCGAAGAAACTACATACTGCAGAGAACACCGTTGCCTATGCTGTCTCAGGAGAAAAAAACCACCTAAGGTGTTCTTGTTCTGGGAGAGAATTTACCTGCCTTCATTTTCTACCAGCAAAGCATGAAGCTATTTAAAGACATTTGATCATTCTATTCAGTAAAATAGTAAAATTATTCAAGATGACTAGAAAGATTTGGGCCTATTCTTGATAATTTTCATTATTTTCTCCACGGCCTTGAGGGTGTGATTCATCTGTCTAAACGTCTGGATCTAAACTAGTCACCTTAGGCTCCCTTGAGAGATAAGAGAGAAAGCAGCACTTGCAAGGTGTGATTCATCTCATCCCAAGGCAGACATCTAAAACTGGTCCCACAAAGGGCCCTTTGGAAGTGTTTCTCTCTATCTCAGTTGACTATAAGCAGAGCTGGGTCCATGCAGCCCCTCCTGGCCACTGCAGAGACCCCGGTGAAGGGTTTTAACTCCAGCTGTTCTGAGGAGTCAGACTTTTCCTGAAGATGTCTGGTTTTAGACAAGGAAATATATATGTGCCTGTGCTAAGTACTGAGACAGCCTAAAAAACACACCAAACCTGTTAACTTACTTCCGTAAAATAAAAAGAAAATCAGTTAGTCTTCGTTCATCTCCCCTGTTTGATTGTGCTCCTTGATCTCTGCAAAATCAAGTTTTATCCCAGCTATTGAATAAAACATCTTTCCCGTTCTTGGTTGCTTAAATTCCAGCAGCCAGTCACCTTCCCTCTACTCTATTAGCTCTCCGATAAAAAAGGAAGTCAAGGGTTTCTGGATCTGATTCCCCTCTATATCCTAGATTAATGTATCCTAGATTAAGTTTGACAGAACTAATATTAGTTCGATTGTTCCTGAAATATCTCATCTGTAAAACGAGAGGAGAAATCAATTCAACAGAATACCTAGGGGAAGAGAACAGGAGAAAAGGTCTCCTTAGTAAAAGAAGGTTTTGCCACAATGAGGAAACAAGAAAAAATACAAATATGGGGTTGTTCTGACAAGATGCTTTTGCCTCCAGGAATGCCCGTTTCAGGAAGCCTGACAGTTATGATATAGGCAAGTGGCTGTAGGAAAGCAGCAGAAAAAGCAGAGAGAAAAGAAGGCCAGCGAGAAATAATAATAATGAGAAAAATGTCACATTAAATTTTGAGAGCAGCATCAGCAGCTGCCTACACCTGGAGGGTGAATGAGCGCAGACGGCGGCCAGGGCAGCGTGCCGGGTCTTGCCAGCATTCCTGCGGCGAAGGCAAGTCCCTGCAGCCACGGGAACATTCCACCGCCTGCCCGCCTGCCCTGCTCACTGCACTTCCAGCTCTGCCTCTTTTCGGAAAGAAATAAAATACACATATGCTGCTGACATGGCCCCAGCCCTGCACTTCATGGTCAGCCAGGTCCCTTTAGCGATCCTGGAGTAGCACTGCACTGCATCTGGCTTTCAGTGAAGGTGGAAGCTGCAGAGGGGCAAGCCAGAGCCCCTGCAGGACAGCCAGGTGGGACAGTGTCCGGGCCCCCCAGTAACCTCAGCTTCCACCAGTGGTCACGCTGACTTTGGATATTCACTGGTAGGAGAAAGAACAATGTGCATGGGCAACGGTTTGCTCAGTCTTTTACCTCTGCACACGGATAAGGAAGCAGAGGAGACAAAGCAGCAGTTGTAGATGATCATAGAACACAAGCAGGAAAAGAGAAAATGAGCCTTCGTTTCCTGCCCCGTGCTCTACAGCCCCCTCTACTCCTCTGCTGTGAGAAACTTTGCTCAATTTCTAATCAGCTACTGACCTAGGTGTGGGTTGCGCCTCAAAAAAATGTTCACTATCCTGATGCTTACTGTTACGTGTCTGTTCCTGGGAATACAGCGCAGTCGCTCTCCAGCACGTTACCTATACCATAAGGGTCTAAGCACACATAAGCAAATCTGCTTCATCTCAGGACTCCACCAGCTGCAGGTCAGTGGGACCAGAGCACCAACCAGCAGCATTGTCTCCTCGAACCGCTGCAGTCTGTGAATTTCTGGAACGCAACTTCCAGGACCAACCTGGTGCAGAGTCAACCGAATGAGTTTGTCTTCATGCATTCTGTCAGGATCCCCAGCTTGCACTGAAAAAAGCTGGAAAGCATAGATGGGTGGAAAGAGAAAGCAATCATGTAAGGGCTCGGTTCAGCAGATCTGTCTTTGTGCTACCTCCTTCCAATCCTCATATGCTGCCTGCTGAGCTGACAAGAGGTGTACTGGAGCTAGGGTTTTTTTTTTCTTTTGCCTCCTGTTGTCTTCACAGAATTTTAGAATATGCTGCCAGATGCTCATTCATGCCAGAGCAGGATGAGTAATAGTTTCTTCATCCCTAAATGAGCCCCTCTGATTCATGGTATGTGCTAGTCATCTTCTCCAAACTCCAAGGGAACCAGAGTTTCTCATGGGCCCCCTGTAGAAAGACTAACACGCCAGCAAAAGCCTGACTGGGAATGTGGGGAAATAACACCGGTTTGTGTATTTGTTCTTCGCCTGCAGTTCCTCCTCTCTAAGCAAAGCCCATCAGCATTTCCATGGATATTACATCCATTATCATAATGAGTATGAGGTAAATCTTGTTCACCATCTCCTTGTAAATTCTACGCTGACTGTGCTTCTGTAATCTTCACCAGATCACATCTTCTGTGAGGCTGCCACAGCGGTACTCAGGAGATCACGTCCAAAGAAGCCTTAGGTTCGCACGCATTGCTCTATACATTTTTCCAAAGAAAACATGCACGGAGGAAACTCAGAAAATGCCTGCGCTTTCTTGTGTTGCTTCAGACTGAGAGACTTGTAAATCATTGCTGAATGGGATGCTATATGCTTTTCTGCCTCTGTTATGTATTATGGGGAAATTAATAAGTAATGGGATTTGCAGGATGAAAAGCAAGGAAAGCCATAGGGTACGTGATGGAGAGACATAATTTAAAAAGTCAATGAAAGGTTCTGTTAAATCACAGTTAAATTATGCTGATATTCACCAAAGTCCTGTGGTAAAATGCTTTTTTCATAAAATATTGAGACTCCTTTCTACAGTGACAAATGAAGGTTCCCGCAGTCCTGAAGGACTGAGGGGGCTGGAGACGAGCCCTTTTTTACATCATGTGAGCAAGACAACATGGTGCACCTTCAGAGCACCATCTCATCATGCCCCAACGCTCCTTTTGGGTGCACTGATCCTCAGGACAGGTTCAGAGAACGTGCACCACGGGTTCAAACTTCCCAGGGTCCGTATCTCCCCTCTCACCTCCTACTCCTGACAGATGTGGTCACCGCATTAACTCAAACATCCACATGACTTGCCTTTAGGCTCTCCTAAAACCAGGCCTGTTCCACTCCCTGAGGTCCTGCCCTTGCTCTGCATTTTCAAGGAAAAGGGAGCTACCCTTCCACACACCCCGCAGAGGTCTGCAGGGTCGTCCAGCCATCCATCCAGCCCCCTCCGACACTACTCACAGCTGCGAGTGACCTCTTGCTTCAGCTCGTGGCGCACAGCACAGCCCTGGTCTGGCACGGAGTTTGACAGCACAAGTAAAATGTAAATAACACTCCAGCGCAAGCCCCTGCAGTCCCTCCAGTTCCTGCAGATACAGAGGCCTCACAATCTGGCATCGTTTCTGCTCAGCGACGTACCCAGGGCAACGAAGGGCTGTGTCGGAAGCTGGCGTTACTGCCATTTTACCCCCAACCACACTGCTGCTCTATGAGATAAACCCCTCAACCTTTACAAGCTGTGCCATGTCATGGTACAGACCAGTATGTACACCTACTTTCCCCCGAACTTTAGAACTTTTTCACTCAGAAAATCATTTTATCAGTTTGGCAGATCAGGCAGCGGAAACGAAGGGTATTGAAGAGGGTCAGTACAACAGGATTGAACATCAGCTTTTCGACTGGTGAAAATGGGTGCAACTCCTGGCCCTGATGACAAACACAACAGCAGAAAAGTACGTCAGGTGAACGAGTGTTTCAACAGATAAAAGACAGGTTATTCAATGAAATCAGTGAAATCCTGTCAGTCCACATCCTCCATGACTTTGCTCTGTTGATGTCGAAGGTGGTTTGGCACTGGCACGAGCAAGGACAGACTCGAACCCTCTCTTACAGGCAGCCACGTGGTATCTGCTATCTGCTAAATGAAGTCTTGTAGAAAATGGCTCGGCACTGAAACTCCGCCTTTTTTTTCCCTCCTGTTAAAGCTTGTAAAAAGTAATCTCTGTCTTGTGAAGAATTGTTTTGCATTTTGGGACCTTAGGGAATTAGATGGGGCTAAGTAATTATCAGAAAACTTCCATGAGTTGAATAGGAATGGACTAAATGGGCAGAAAGCTATGCAATGCATTAAGATAAGGAAACTAAAATTCAGGAAACAACTGAAAAAGAGAGCCTAACCTTTCTGTGGGCTTTAGCCCATTTTGAATTGATTTGAATATGTATTTTAAAGGCTGTTTAAAACTGTCTGCTCAAAAGTGCCAAAACACCTTTGTACATCAGCGCTGCCTTTGACCCAAAGGGGAAGAAGCCTGCCTCAGCTCAGATCTTTTCACATATTTATAGGCATATTTTCCATTTTGACCTTAATTTTAATTTCACATTTATTTCTAATAAAATTCCAAGAACTCCACTGTTGGCCAAATCTCCTCCCAGGAATGGGAGGGTGGGAATGAACACTGAGAGAAGACTTAAAATTTGGGCAGGAAATTCTAGCTTCAGGTGAAGGAATGTGCAAAGGCAAAGTGCTTCTGAAATAAGCGAAAATGGCACAGTTAAGCATGTGGATCCACCAGAAGTCAAAGCTGGCAAGGTAGGAGTTCACAGGATGGAAGTTGTCAGAGGAAATTCAGTGACAGAATTAGTGCTGCCCCACAGGAGAGAGCACGTGCAGAGCAAGTGAAGAAAAACCACGTCTAGAAAAACCCATGACAAAGGTTCAGTGGACAGAGGCATACAGGCCTCCCAGTAGTCTCAGGAAGACACATCCCCTGCTCTCAGCATCATATTTAAAACAAAAAAGCCAATATTCCTTTCTCTTCCAGTGCGACCATCTGTTGTTCAGATTCAGACTGCGACTCCTGCACCTACCGCAGAGCTGCCTCTCTAGCTCCGACCTGTGCCCAAGGGACAGCACAGAGAAGGGCACCATCTCCAAGTTCCTCCAGTGCAAACAACAAATTATTATATCCCACCAAAGTCCTGCACATGGTACATGGGGTACCTGCAGCAATTCAGTGGGGGTTAACAATTACACAGGTACAAAAGTACTGCACCACCAGTGACGCTGGTTACTACTGGAAAAGTCATCACCTATAGATACAGAGAGAGCTGCCTTCAGCGGTTCACACAAGCCTTTATTACTACTTGTCACATCTTTTTTTTAATAAAAAACACGGAAGAACTTTTTTTCCTCCTTATGTGAAGAGAGACAGAAGCTGTACCCCTCAGGCAGACCGTGTGGAGGGGTGTCCGTCTCCACATCAAAATGCTGCAGCTATTGCCTCTTCCTACTGCTCTTTTCCTCCGAGGTCCTGCACAGTCAGGGGCTGCTTGAGATCACACCGTCCCCACCAAAGGCAACAGTGTAGGACGGGGGATGAACGGACAGTGAGGAGGGAGAGACAAGAGGGCACAGCAGCTCGATGTGCAGGCTCTGTGGGCCCTACGCTGGCAGCATGTCGAGACAACTGATCCCTGGGTTGAAGAAAGGGATCCCCTCCACTAGCTCCTCCCAAGCAGCAGCCCTTGGCCATAGTCCACTACACCTGAAATTTGCTTTATGCCAAGGGCTCACACAGCGCCGCGTCTGCACCCCATTCCAGCCTGCTGCAAGGGGTCCTGCACAACCTCCACCATACACTTCCCACCAGTGCCCAGCTAGCTGCTCTGGAGACCTTCAGCCTCCTTCACCGCAGGCTCCCGAAGATGCAGTTGAAATAAAGTCCTATAACTCGAGGGCACAAGAAAGCTCACAGGAATTTCATTTTAAAGCAAGCTATTTGTAAAGAGAGATCATTTGTTACTGAGGCGAACTGCCAGGAGCAGAGCATAAAATGGCAAGAGGAATTTTAATTCATATTCGTTTCTGTAGTTTCAATAGTTTTTGCATTGAATATTTATGCAGTATTAGGGCACTGGTGGCTGCATCTATCTGTAGGTTCTTCTCAGTACTGCTGTATTCCTTCCAAACAATTCCCCCCATGTTAAAGGTGAAACCTGAAAAAAAAACCCGCCTCATTTCCTCCAAAAAAATATCAGTATATCCAACATTTCCTCTGACCCTCCATTTGGGTCAGCAGGTATCACACACGCAAGGCACAGATGAAATAACTGCACAAAATTTAAGAAAATAAACTCTGATGGAGATTTAAAAACAAAGAGATACTGTTTGATACTTTCCTTGAGTTTGTTTTATCACTTACATAAGCACAGTGCATGATCTTACAAGTTATTATTGCACTTATTAAAATCCACACTGATATTAACTTTAGAGAAGACTAAGATTAAAGTAGTAATTCTCCTCCTTTCTAAAAATAACTGCCTTTCCAAAAGAAACCACCCCTCAGAAAAAGTCTCTCTAAGATTCACAATAAAACCTCTGTCTTGCAGAGTTATGTTCCTGTTTTTGCATCAAAAGCCAGCTTCTACCACTTGATTTTTACAGTCCAACAGAGAGCAAATTTGCTTAGAAATGGCATGACAAGCGAGGCTGAAATTTAGGAGCTTTACGACACATTTTTACTGGGTGATTCCACTTTTATCACCCTAGCATTTTCCTCCGATGCTGTCACAATTACCCAGTGTTCTTTCCTCAGTTTTCGCTGGGGCAAAACCCCGTGAATTAGCAACTTTATATTCCCCTTGTCACCAGCAGAGACACGCCGCAGACCCCCGAGATGTGAATTTATAGTGTCCCCAGCAACATCTTGGGAAAACAGAAAGGTCTTATTCTTGTCTCTGCCATGCTGGCCCCCGGTTCCGGGAGCACAGAGAGAACTCGGGGAAGACTCATCACCGAGTGGTCAGCACTGCCTCGTGACACCGTGTCTTGCTGTTCTCTCCCGGCTCCCAACACTGCAGCTCATGCTCGGCCCCTCGTCAGAAAAGCAACCTCCCACCTCCGTGGAGGATCCCCGGAGCACAGCACAGGATCAGGCCCTGTGGTTTCACAGCTGCCGCAGATGTACCAGTGAAGTCTAACGCTGCTTTGACTTTGGGACATGTGCACACACCCAGGGTGGCTGTAAGGAAACTTCCCATTTCAAGGGAGAAACGCGCAACTGTTTTTAACTTCGTTTACTAACGAAGACAAGTCTCCTCGCAAAGCTCACTGAAGGGGACAGGGCATTTTCCAGTCCTCACGCAGCACCTGCCAGCAGCTCCTCTAGGGTGACATTGTATTTGGGTTGGCTTCATATCCCTGCATTAACCCCCGGCGACAGGCGTCAACTTGACTGGAGGGGCTGTATGTGCGTGTGTCCTTAAAGGGGGCTTTGAATCAAAACTCTTAAGAAAACATTGTCCCAAAGAGAGGTTTTTATTGGCGCTACCTATTCTCTTGTGTGTGTGCGCACCTGACTGGGGGGTGGGGAGGAGCTGGCTGTTGTTCTAAGTCTGCCTTTTCTTTTGTGCTGTGTCTGGGCAGGACCCGTATGTCTGGAATGCACCTTAAAACAGCCTTATCTCCAGAACCGATCATTACATGGCAGGTGGTGGAGCCTACTTTATTTTCTCATTTCTCTTCTTTTTCTTCTCCTCCCTCTAACTTCCCCCTCCACCCCAGGGTAGGAATTTCTGAACCTCAACCAGTGAACGTCGCAAGGCTCACACACCTGGAATCCATTCCTCTCTATCCCTGCTCCGACACTGAAAGGAAGACCGTGAAAAGCCACAACAAAAAGACCATAGGCTACTCCAGAAGATGAACACCCAGGGTACTTTAAACTTGCATAGAAATTCAAAAATTAATGTTAACTTGTCTTCCTAGTTAGGTGCCCTAGTCCCTGATAAAGGCAAATTGTTTCCCCTTCTGAAAACCAGCAGAGGCTTCAGTGATACTCCGGAGGCAGTGGCACTCGGCTGGAGAGACCATCTGGAGATGCCCTGTACCCAGTGCCAGAACGAGCACTCACCACCTAGCTCTTCCCACACGTGCCACCCTCAGACAGCTGCTGTACCCCAGGGGTACAGCTCTCCCCGGCAGCAAGCTCTGCCTACAGCCTGGTGCAACCAAGTCCACCAGGCTTAAGGAGGATGGCCCAGCTTCTACCTGGACAACACGTAAAATGACCCTAACCCTAACCTGCTTACAATGCCCTGGGAAGCCCGACACTATAATCCTTTTACAACACAAACACATTTTGGTTCAGAGCTCTGTAATTGCAAGGGTCGGTTAGGATCATTTAGACCTGGAGTGACAACGGTGCGTTCCCGCTGCGCAGGCAGCCCCTCCCGCGTCTCTGTGCTGCAGCACAGCCATCCTCAGCCTTAGTTTGACATTCGTGTCCCAGCAGAGCCAGTGCTCAGGTCCTTCATCAATTAAGGCACAAATTTCTGTGCCCGGAACAGAGGAGGAGTGAGTGCTGCAAAGCCAGGACTAAGCCTGGACTACTCTGTCAAGGACTTTTCAGATCATAGGTTTGGGTGCAGGATGGGCGTTGGACTGTGACATCCCCATGTGCGATAGGTCAGCAGCAACTGTACTGTATAGTCTGTGAATTAACTGTGAAAGTGCTGCCACCGGCAGTCCCAGGGCACTGCCAAACTGCCAGAGCGGGCTGATAGGCAAAAGAAAATCTGCTAAAGTCACTGCAAGTTATTTTGGGTTATTTTCTGGTTTGCACTGTGCTTGCTGCACACAGGGATTTGAGGCAGCTGAGCACTTCTGTAAAGACAGTCCACAGCACCAGGATGACAGAAGCCAGCCACAGCCCCAACCCCAACACCCCCACAGCCACAGCACCTTCCTCCGCACTCAGCAGCTCCTGGGGTGGATTTGGGCACAGGAGAGCCCAGCCTTGTTGTAACTTGTGCAGCAACCAACCGGCACAGGAAAGCCAAGGGATTAGAAGTATTCAAAAAAGACTGCAACTGTATCGCCTCTGCACTGCCATCCCTGAAAACATAGCCCACAGTTACACCTTCCGCGCTGGGAAACCCCAGAAACCACAGCACACCAGTGGCAGCGGAACTGGAGGTTCTGGTTTAATTAAAGCAAGGTTTTATCACTTACAGCATTCTCTGGGCTGGAGGAGCACTGGCAGCACCAAGCTCACCTTTGGAAGGGTTCAAGCAAGCACCTCCAGACCCAAAGCGTGCCATTAACTGTGGTGAAAGCTGTGGACCTGGGCTCTGTGTTCCTGAACCTGCACCTCTCATCTTTCCTATACTGTACATTCAAGAATACCATCTATTCCCCACAGGTAACTGCACAATGGCCATGCATCCACCCACTCTGGGCATCAATTTTAATCCAGCAGCAGTTGCAAAAACAGTTTGTGTGGCATGTGCAGAGTCTTTGGGGATTTTTACTTTGCTTTATTGCTAGAGCTGAAATGCAGAAAGAAAAATTCAAATCAGGGAAATGCAATAATCTCTGAGCCTGCTGTTCATCAGCGCATCACCCGTTAAAAAGCAGAGTCCTTTATTAAAAAGGACACGTCTTATTAAAAAGATATGAAACAAAAGTGATTTTTAATTTTATTGGGGAGACAGAGTCATTGCCAGAGACAGCCCGTGGCTACCTGTGATGATCAAGTCAAGCGGGAGGGCAGTGAAGCACTAACACAAATATGAAGCTAATAACTTTTTTACTCTTAGGGAAAGTGCCGTTCAATTTCTGGTGCTCCAGGCGCATGCAGCTCGAGTGGAAATTTAGAGGAATTACATCCACTGCTTCCATTTCTTACATCCAGGGCCAGATCTGCAGCCAGCATCCACCAGTTTACCTCTGCATAGCCAGGAAGGATTATGCCAGCTGAAGATGTAGCCCCTGGTCTTGCACTTCAGAGTAAGAACGTTTAAAATACAAATAAGCATGAACCCCTTAAAACGCTCTCCACTCATAGAACTTGGGAGGAAAAACAGAGCCCCCTTCTTCCTCCTATCATCCCCCAGACCGCGCTGTCTCTGGGGCAAGGGATGATACCATCCGTCTGCAGGTATTTTAAGTGTATCTAAAACTGAAAATACTGGTCGGTTTTTTTGGTTGGTGGGGTTTTAAGTATTGACTTTTACTCCTTCACTAACACCTATAGGACCAATGTTTTATTTAGATATTTGGATACATGCAAAACTAAAAGGGATCGATTCCCTCATGCCTGTGTGCCTGCTCCTCACCTCAGGAACCTCTGCACATACTGTATGGTTTCATATGCTGTATTCCACACCTCTGCATGCTGGCAATGGGAATACGTGAAGAGCAGAGACACAAGTATCAGTATCTCTCTTCTCTTCCCAGATTTTTCTCAGAACAGACACAGAGCAAAGGTGAGGCCATACTGCTGCTCCCCGACAACTCACAGAATACTCCTAAGAAAATCACCAGATAGTAAACAAGGCCAGGCACAGGCAGAGACGGTCCCTGAAGGAAGAGTCGTGGCTTAACTGCAATGCATCACCTACACCTCACAGACACCCCTTACCACAACGTTGAGACCTGAGAGCAAGGCACACGTGCACCAAGCTCTGCCCTGTGATTCAGAACAGTCCCGAGCCCAGGCAGCTGCCAAACACCGCTCCACTACCCCTGGGCTGCTGCCCTTCGAGGCAGAGCTCCTCAGCAAGCGCCCCAGGGCAGACAGACCAGCTCACTGCCTGCTTGTAGGATGCTACAGCACTATGCAAAGGGTGAAAAAACTGAATAACAAATGTGGGATGTGGCGAGTCTGGTTTATTTTAGCTTTGCAGCAGGAGAGAATACCAGCTTCTCAAAGGCAGTGGCTTTGCGAGGTCTTGCAAGTAGAGACAAAGAACGGTTTGCATGTGATTGAGAAACTGAATATACCTGTAAGACAGTGACTGACTGCCCCGGCTGCTTGATACCTCTGCTACAGTAATTCCAGAGCAATACATTGATGAAACAAGTTGCTTCATGTTTGCTGCCTAGATAAAAAAAGAGAATTCAAAGTGGATGAGAATTTAGCTGTGGTACTGGTTGGTTCTGGATTCCTAGCAAAGGGCAGTTGCTGCAAAGTGTGAGTTGAAGACCTGCAGCACTTGTACTCAGATTTCTTTGAAAAGAGGAAATCTTGTGAAATCAGTGGTGGATGCTCTGAAACTGTAATAAAGTCAAGGACTAGCCAAGGACCCCACTATGTCACCTCCGAATACATGTGTACAGCAGGTCTCTGACACTGACCTGGCTTGGAGATGGGTGACAGACTGCCTGGTGTGGGGACACTTACATGGCACTAAGGAGGTTTTTTTACCTGTGCCTGGGCAGACAGACAGGCAGGCATCTCCTGACGCCAAGAACATCACTTGTTCAAGTCAGGTGAGATGAGCAGCAGTGGAGCCGCTGCTCCACCCGAGAGCTCATGGGTGACACGGCGTGATCTGTAGAGGGCACACAGCCAGGTCCGGCTGCTAAGATCCTCCTTGATCAGGTCAAAGCCCTTGCCAAGAGCCTGACAGCCCTGAGCAGGGACCATGTCCCATCCCGATCCTTCCTTAACGTTCTCCAGTGTCAGCCAAAGATGTTGCTTGACACACTCCCAGCTAACGCCAGATTCAGCTGTGAAAAGCCTCGGGTAGAGGCAGGGTATGGAAATACTTGCAGAGTTTCAGCTTGACTTTCTACTTCCTTGTTCTGGTAGAGATCTGGAACAACTCCCTCAAAACGCATTCCAGTCAAGGAGCTTAAATGGGGCAGTGTGTCAGATAAAGCTGCAGCCGCGCTGGCCCTGCCACAGACAGACAAGAACACAACTTGTGCTCATCCTCTGTGTCACAACAGCCTCTTACAGTCACATCACATAGATTGACTCTGAAATCTGTTTTCTGAGAGGTGCTTTGAGGACCCGGCACAGCGAGTGGTCCCAGGGCATGGTCGCTGGCACAGCTAGACCAGTGCAGGCGGTCATGGTGTTCCCAGTTTACCAGGATACGGCTGGGCACATGCAGACAGGCCACCAGGAGCATGGCCAGGATGGAGCATGAGCAAACCTTGCTCCTAAGTCCCAGGACCAACCTTACGCAGGATAAGGAGACAGAACACAAAACACTCTCAATTCACGGCAGAGTCTCCTGTCTCAGTCTTGCCTACACAGCCCTGCTGAGAAGCAGCACAGCTAATATGGAGGGAGCATGGTTTGGGTGTGAATTCGCTTGTAGCTTGTAAGCTCAGCCCCTGGGTGCCCTGGCTTGGTTTCGCAGGGGTAAAGGAAGAATTCTGCATTTTTCTCAATGGATGGAGGGGAGTGAGTCTCAGGTTTTTTTGGTAACACCTACAATGTCTGCAAAATTATCGTCTGTCCATCCCAAGTCAAGATAAATCACTTGGATCATTACAGCACTTTGTGCAGACTTTCTCACTGTTCATGAAATGAATTTTCTAACTGCGGAGCAGCCTTCATTCTTAGCTGAACGAGACAGATTCCCTGAAGTAGCATTTATGTTTATGTTGAACATTGGTTTCTTACACATCCAAAATTGTCCTCTCAGAACATGAAAATACAAGACCGCATCACGAAAGGCAAGCTAATGCCTCACTCAATCATTAATAGAACAATGATATACCAGGATTCTGCATAAAGCCCCTACAGATCAGGTCTGCAAACAGGCAGAATGTAAAACATGGTCTCACGTGGTAGGGATTTTGCTGAGAGTTAGAAATCTTCAATTTTTAAAAAGGCAAAGGGATTCAAATCAAACCTGAGCTGCCTCTCTTTCTTTGTCTCATTGTAATTGTCATCATCAAAAATCCAGAGCTGAGATGTCACCTTAGACAGCAGAGCATGGGAATACACATTGCAACTGTAAATAATGCAAGAGAAGAATATTAGTACATAGCATCTGGTTTATGGCTTTTGCTCGTGTGCTGCTGGAAGGTAATAACAGCCCATCATTTGCAAGTACAGTTCCTCACGGTCCTTCATTTCTTTTTCCCAAGGTGTGGTCGAAGTTACTGAGTAGACGTTGCTCATGGAGTGAACGTGCCTTGAAGCCATGCATCCCACACTGGGAGAGGCAGAAGACTCAGGGAAAAGCCACAAGCCCGCAGCAGTGGCAGCCAGCAGCCCTGTCACTGACACACACGGGCTGCCCCGGCACCGATTCAGCACAGCTCTCCAAGCCACACACTACTTAAACCATGTGCTTCAGACCTCACCACGGTTCCATTATTGCCCCAGCCACCACAGGCTGAACCCAGTGAAGCCCAGGCAGAGTGTGTGCAGGTCTGGTGTTACAATCCATTTTCATCAACTCAGAGCTCCCCTGGAGTGAGGCAGCCTTGCGACTCACCTCCCAGGGGGACATGTCTAAGTAACTGCCCTGTTAAAAACATCACGCTTCTAACCAAAATAACTAAATTAGTGCAATTAGTGTTGGCCAGCCCTCAGTCCCTGTGACTTCCAGCAAGGCTGAGGCATATACTTTAAATACTTCCCGGAACCCTTTCATCTCCTGCTCAACTAAAGCCACACATGTACGAATACCCCTCTGCTCCCCAATCTACAGAAAGATCAGAACACCAGCTGTTACGCAGAATGATTACAATTATCCATCCCTTATTTTAATATGCAGCTCTGAAGAGAAGGGTGCAATAATTCCCACAGGCAGGAAGGCGGGAGGGAGCTGCAGGGACAGCCCCTCCCAAGCAGCGCTGCCCCTGACCCTGCAGGCCAGCCTCTGGCTGGGCTTCATCTTGGCTGTGCATTTCCAGGGGGGACAGGGGACAGGGTTTGCACGGGGCCTCCCTTTGGCTAGAGTTTCAAAGACCCACCCAGAGAAGGTGATTTTGCCTTTGGAGCTGTTGCTCACAGACACAGGAATGGAAACCATTGGCTTCTTCCCCTCCACACAGCAAGCACAGGTCTCCATGTGCTCTTAAAACGTTGCCAGTACTCAACTTGGTCAGAAGAATGAAGCTTCTAGTTAAAGTTTATTTAAACACCATATAAAAGAAACTAGGTCTGTGTCCCTGAGTACATGCTGTCCACGCAGCGTCTGGACTGCCCCAGCTTTCCAGAAGCCATCAGACATGGCCACCAAAGCCTGGCTACACTCAGACACTAAGCTGTTTTCTTCGGATTTGGGTGGGCATTACCAGGCCCGGAAAGCTCGCACGTAGGGTGCGCTCTCAGATGCACTGTTAGCCTAGAGAGCATCGCAGAACAAGTCGAGACAATGCAGAGCTGAATAAGGCTAAAGAAAGGAGCGTTCCCAAAGGCGTGTCCTTGGCCCAGGCTGGAATTGCCGCACAGATAAACCTGCATGTACCTTCATGTCGGGGAAGGGCAGGGCTCAGGTTACTCACAAGCTGCGCTCTGAGCTGCAGACAAAAGGCCAGGAATGAGTTGACAAAGCCTTAAAGCTCGGCATGCTGGAACAGCTCCGAGGAGCCAGCTTACAGGAAGGTCTGTCCCTGACCCACCAGGAAGCGAGCACAGGCAATGTGTGCACCCACAAAGAGAGTTTGGCAGGGAGCAAATGCATGGGGAAGGGGCTAGAAGGGGGAGTGGGTCAAACCAGGACCTGCGTGGCAAAGTCTGTCCTCAACATGGTCACGTCTCCAAGGGTCTCTCGTAACTGCGCGTGTCAAATGCTAGAAGAGACTTTTCCCCCAGCACACGGTCACCAGTAGATGGGTAGTCAACATCTGCAGAAGCTTTTACAGAGTTGTTTCCTACTTCTAGTCAGTAAAAACACGAAAAGAACCCAAATCAGAAAACACATTTCTCAGCATTTTCAGCTACCTTCAAGTCATTAAAAAAATCACATCTCGACTCCTTAACATTACCAGTAAATGGACTTAGAATTATTACCAGAACATTATGAAGAAGCCTCCCTCCAGCAGGACACCCATCCAAAGTGAACTCCAATTTTTTACTGCCACATTTCGAAACTCAGCTTTGTCAGCACTTGTAGTTTTATATGGATGGAATCAGAACAACCATTGGTACTTTTGCTCTCTGAACACACACGTGCTCCTCAGCAGTGATTACCCAATCCCAATGCAGCACTGCACGCCATTTCACGAGGAACCTTAAGTTTCCCAGGAAACAATCGAGACGGCACAAGTGCTAAATAACACCGCTTCATCTAGTAAGAGTTTCCTGTAAACTGAAGGATAAACGTTTTTTACCAGTGCAGGCAGTTTTTCCCTGAAGACTGGCTACCCCTTTCCATAGAGTGGCAGAGCAGAGCTTACGATTGCCCCCAAGCCTGTGCTCCACCAAGGGAGCAAACCCAAGATTCAGGGTCTGAAAGATGTTTGTGCCCAAATCCATTATTTAGAAACAGGCACAGAGAAGGCACAGCCGTGGCTGCATGGCTCCGCATTCCTCTTTAAAAGGAACGTGCTGGCACATGCTAAAGGCAACAACAGTGTCTTGCAGCGAACAAAACCTAGCCTGCACGGAACCACCACAGATTAATCGCAAGAACTGGGAGAAAACCATATCTGCAAATCATGTCAGACCTGCCAGTAGTGTCCCCATCTGCGCCCTGAGTATGAAGGATGGCAGAAATCAGACTTGGCCGGCTCTGAAAGCATAACATGAGCCTTGCACATTGCAACACTCAGCTTACTAACATGGTGTCATGCTCAAGGACTATCCTGCCAGCTGCAAAACTGCATCTGTGATGCTTGGTTTCCTGAGTTGTGAAATCTAATATTCTCCTCTTCTACTTGTGCACTGACGGAGCTTCCCAGGAATGGTCTGTTTGAGCCAGGTAACAGGAACGAAACCAAGATGCAACAACTTTTAGGAAAAGCTTCTAAAAGAGCAGGCACTGCATATTCTTTAGGTAGAACAACCACGACATTGTTTCCTTCCTGAGGGTGAGGGCTCTGGGTAATTTTTGGGCCTAGGTCCCCTATTACAGTGGTTTATAGCAATATAATTCATTAACCTTCCTCAGATATGCTGCTGACTTACAGTTCATGCAGCTGCAGACATACGCCCATGGTGCTTCCAAGGAGACTTGGCTCTATTGTTTACAGCTTTCCCAGTTTAAAAAGAAAAACTGTGCCTGTCATCCACAGATTCCTTGGAAAACAAGCTATCCTCTGTCCCTCCCATCCACAAGTTATCAAGTTCTTTAAAATGCCTGTTATTGCGGAATGTAACTTTTTAGTGTTGTTCTAAACTACAGAACAGAGGGAGGAATATTACCTCCATATTTCTCAGGAAATAGGTTTCTGTGTAATTTAATTTTCCACGCTGTACTATGATTCTTTGTACATTTTTATAGCATAAATAACACAGCTCTCTATAGACATATATGTGCATCTGGAATGCAGTTACATCAGCTTCCTGATACATTCCCTCCTTAGCCCTGAACTTCTGCCATCGTTGCTTCACTCAGCTGGGAGGGTGCAGCCAGCCTCCAGCCCACGAACAGGCAAAGAGGGCTCTCAAAAGGCAGAGACCTCCACCGACCCACAGCTAAAACGATGCCATGTGTTTCTTTCACAGCATGAAAAGGGCACCAAGACATTAGAATTCACAGAGAAGTCAGAAATTTTATCTCTTCTGGTTAAAAGCTCATTGTCTGTGACTGTAGATGCCAAGACTTTTTCCTTGTCTTTTTTTTTTTTTTCTTTTCCTGCAAACATAAAACGGAGTACACTCCTTAGCAGTGCTCCGGTGGCTTCGGGCCACATACATCAGCTTAAAAGGTTTATTTTTAAATTACTGTTGCATTAGTCTTATCAGCAGGACGATACATTCTGCCTTCTTGCTATCAAACCAAGTGTGTGCAGTGTGTTTTAATTCTGAAGTGCCCTGTGACTGCAGCATCTATTTTGCCTGATGGCTTCTGCGGCAGGCGGGTCTGCAACAGCCCTCTCAGCACAAACACCTCTGTTCAATAAGTTTCAGACAGACCTTACAGCTGGAGCTCACTGCGAGCAATGAGTCTGAGCTACCCCAGCCAAGTGCTGCATTAAGACTGTTTGTTGGTCCAATCAGTTACTCATGTGGCTCGTGGATGGTGTCTCACATACACAGATCCTTCGCATCATGCATAAAGCTGTCAGGGTTACTCACAAATGCCAGCCCGGGAGCGATGTGCTGTTGTAGAACTGTAACAAACGCGGGAAGAGACGAATTGAGAACCAAAGGCATCTGATTCACCTTCTAATGCTATTGTTTTAAACCCAGATCTAAAGACCAAGCAAAAATTTAAGAGAATGAAGTTATCTTCTAAAGCAGAAATTCAAGAATTACTGTAAACTTCAGTTCTTGACCTCTTGCAGACACAGAAAATGCAAGCAGCCCTCCAGTAGTTAAAACACAGTCATTTTGTCTTATCTTCAAAGGCAGAGAAGAGTCCTGCTACCTTTAGAGCCTTGGGATACTGTTTTACAATTAAGGTATAATCAATCTTCAAGTATTTTGTTTGAAGGTTATTTAAGCCCTTCTCTTCTGACAGCCCCTTCGGAAAGCCTTAGTGGAGATGGGGCAGCAGCTGCCAAGTCTCCTCCTC
Organism: Bucorvus abyssinicus; assembly: GCA_009769605.1. Classification (NCBI taxonomy): domain Eukaryota; kingdom Metazoa; phylum Chordata; class Aves; order Bucerotiformes; family Bucorvidae; genus Bucorvus; species Bucorvus abyssinicus. The sequence continues at coordinate 5,446,563 of CM020055.1, forward strand.
CCCCCGAAGGTGCTCTGAAGCAGCGGCATGAGCCGACACGGCATGAGCTTTGGTCCCTGCACAGATTCTGTATTGGTGCGGCTATGTTGGCCAAGAGTGTGGTTTTTACACAGAAATTAAAATACACCAGTACATCATCTAGCAAGAGCAGATATGTTGGCACGGAGGCGCCTCATTGTCTTCTCGAGGAGCTTTGTGTCCATACTGGCTCACTTCTGCCACACAATTGCACCCTAACGTCTAGCTCCCTCAACGGCTTTAGACATGACATTTTTTAATGCTCGAATTTATGTATGTTCTCAGCTGTTCCTGTCAAAAGTCACTTTTTTCCCCTGACACAAACCTGCATCACTTGAACACTGTTTGGGGGCTGTTATTTTCCTAGTTACTGAAACAGCAGCAGAGACCATCCTATCTGCAGTTAACGGTTGTGCTTCCCTTTTCCTGGGTTCACACATCACGATTTAGCCGGTCAATACTTCACACCCCCGAGAATGTGCCAGTCTGAAACAGCAGAATGAAACACACGATGGAACGAACAGCGAGGTTTCCAATTTTCAATTTACCAGAAAGGCAGAAAGATCCTTTCCAGTGCCTCAGCACCACAGGCATGCTTTTAAACGCAGCCTTAGTTTGTCATCCCATAAATAGGGGTGGGAAATACAGAGCTAAGGTGATGCGTCACCAGTGTCCTTCTACAAGCCCTCAGTGCTCTGTTGAAACATGGATGTGGCACCTAGAAGTAACAGTGCAGGAGAGCAGGTTACAGCTTGTTGGCTCTTTTCAGTGGTGTCTTAAGAGAATGGCACCTTCTGAAGCAATCGAGGAGAGCTGGGAAAAAAATACATACAAATCGTTTTTCCATCCTAAAACTTTGCTTCTTTAAAAGAGAAATATTTTCACGGAAGTGTTCCCTGTTGTAAATACAGAATTACGTCTCCTGGTCTTCCTCCTCTTCTCTATTTTCCATCCTTCCTTTCTTCTGCTTTTTTTTTTTTACTTTACTACTATAGTGATGAAAGAGGAGAACAAGGGGAAATTAGCAAAACCAAACCTGCACAAAAGGATTCCAAAGGGCCAACTTTTTTTTCCAGAATTCGTAACAGAATAAAAAGGCCAATGCTCCATTATACTCCATGTATTTATTTGCCCACTGGTTCAGTTCGAGAGGAGCTGGGCTGAATGCAACAGGGCAGGACCCCTGCCTCTGCGCAGCGAGCTCTGCAAGGCGTGCAGACTCCACGAGTTACCCTGCCCCGGCACCCGCAGGCACCTTGTCTGTAACTGCTCTCCTTTGGAAACACTTCCTGCTGTCTGTCAGACAGTCAGACCTCGCTCAGAGCAGCCACCAACCCTGCCCGCTCTGGTTGGCTTTGCCGTACACTCCCCACAACCAGAGGTTTGAGCATTGAAGAAGTCCCGCTCGCAGGTATCGCAGCGAGCAGCAGCCGGGAGCCTTCCCACTCTGCTGCGGGTTCACCAACACTGAACTCTTGGGAAAGATGCCCAGCACTGCCAAGGATACACATACTGCAGCTCAAGAGGATGCCTCTAAAGGAAGAAAAGACCCAAACGTATTAATGTGGAAGAGCCAGATACTCAACCACGCTGCAGAACCAGGTGTGCTGGCTCATGCCACCTCCCATGGCTGGAGGGGGAATGGGAGCAGAACAGAGGCAGGGTTTTCTTTCAAATTTGGAAGCAAAAGGGAGAAAGTAAATTGCATAGAGCCTGGGGATGGGTAAAGATGACAGGAGAGGTTGGTGTAATCAGTTTTCTTTCCTCTGCAAGTTGCAAATGAGCAATTATGGCTGAGAATATTTGAAATAAAATTCCTTGAACCTGTCATCAGTTGACTGACCTCTGCACAGATGTCTTGATGAACAAGGAGTATGATTAGAGTCTGGGCTATACCAAGCCATTAAGGATCTAATGCCATTTAGTGTAGACGTAAATTCATCGGGACAAGTGCCCTGGAAACATTTTGGCATGATCTGCCCTTTTTCTTGCAAGTTCCAGTAGATGCAGTCTTGCTGGAGGTGCCCTGTGCCATCTCAGAGACATCTGCTTGTCAGGGATGAGCAGAACTCATCTCAACAGGCAAACACGGCTTGTTTCCTCTACTGCTCTGATGTAAATGAGAGCGGCTATCGTCAGACAGCAGGGGTACCTGTGAGGCAGGCTTTGAAAACAAGTAACAGTAACCGATAATTCCAATCACAGATCCGTAGTCTCAAAGAAACCTAAGCAAGTCTCAATCTTTCTCCTTTTCTCTACTGTTCTGGAATACAAAGACTTTCTTACAGGCTTTAAGTCTTAGTTTTGCAACAAGTATTTCTTGCTATTCACAGCAATAAGCTTCAGCACTTGCCCATCACCGCAGAGATGGGAGCAGCAGAAGAAATGGGCTGAACAACGCACGTGCTCATGTCAATGTCAAGCAAGACTGAACCGGGCTCCCACAGACAACTTGCCAATTCTACAGGTCTCACCACAGCTATGGTTAGAAGAGACTACAGGAGAATGGAGTGGGGAAGATGACTCCCTATGATCAAACGAGGGTTTTTTGGCTTCACTTCAGAAGGTTACAGGATGGTTTTCCTTTTATGCATGTGGGAGAGTAAGTGCTGCACAGGGCAAGGGTGCAGGAAGGCTGGTTATGCTGCAGCAGAGCAAAGCAAGCACGCACAATACAAGCGCAGCACAGTGTTACTGTGTGGTTCATTCTTCTGTGATGGGAAATATTAAGAATGCATAGTCTGAGGGCTCCATTTAATCCTTACTCCTATGTAGGCAATTGTTTTATAAAGAAGTTTTTCACAATCATAAATAAACTCTGGAGGCGAACGGGGGAAAACCCTCAAGTAATTATTCTCCACCTGCTTGTGGACTGAATTTACAGTGGGCAATTTCAGGAGACGTGGCCCTGAGCTTTCCTCTGCTGCGTTTGATGTCTCATACCTGCAGACCAAGTAAATAATTTGATTTCTTTTATTGGACAAATTTAGAGGTCAAAGCTGACAAGCCTTCAAGACCACACAGGTTTCCTCCTCAGAAGCCGAAGGGTGGAATGTACCTTTCAGATACTGCAGGGAAGAGCCTTCGTCCCCTGACATATTTCCATCAGCAGGGTTTGAGAGCCTGCAGCAGCAGTTTCATGATGGGTTAGCAGCTTTTTCCACCAAACAGGTACGTGTCGAAAGGTGAAGGGAACAGACAGTTGAAATGACTGGGCATTATGGAACAATGTGACTTTTCCATCCAGCTCTCCCTGCCACAGCCAGTCCCACCATATCTGTCCCTGACAGTAGCCGCTGTAAACTTTAAAGCTATTTGATATTTTGCAGTAGCAAACAAAACAAATGAAGAACCGATTTGTATCTGAAAGAACTACTGCCCTGGCTTCACACTGCGCAGCAGCGCTAAGCCATGCAGAGTTTGGCTTACTGTTTCACGCAGTCCTAAAAAAAATAAAAACAAGCAATGAACAGTGATAACCTTCAGCACTTATTTCTCGTATGAAAAACACTGGCTTCCTCCTCTCGAGAGGTATTCCAGCCGACGCATCTGTGGGCTGCTTTGTTCACCTCCACGTTTAAAATGGGTGGCAAAAAATCAGAACTTTTAATTCACAACTGTGCGTGGTCATGGTAGACACTGCTGCTCAAGGCAATTCAGCACAACCCAAATCAAAGCAGCAAACCCTGTGACCTGTGTCATACCGAAAGCAGCCTGAGTTCAGAATCTCTGGTTTACCCAGCGAACAAACGGAAAAGCAGGATTTGTGTGCCAACAGTGCAGAAGAAGGGCAGTACATTGCTAGCGTTAGAAAAAGAAGTGAAATTTAACTTTTTTTTTTTTACTTAGTTACCTACCCCCTGCTGCACTGCAAAGACAAACTAACAGAAATAGTTTGATTCATCAACTTAAAAGATCCAGAAGTAATCTGCCTTCCAGAATATTTTTGCTAAATACAAAGCACAGGCACCTCAGGCCTGGCCTTGCAGAGCTCTGCCACAGCGATGCTCTGGGAGGCTGGAGGGCAGCCCCTCCTCTGGGAGCGCAGAGCCTGCTCCTGCCTGGCACCACCAGAACCAGTCAAGTGGTTGGGCACCTTCCACCCTTGCACCCCGTGAAAAAGAAGGGCAAAGGTAAAGTGCTAAAAAAAAAAGACTTGACAGGTTCACGTAATACAGCACACAACTCAACAAGTCTCACTGCGCACTGACTGCCTTCAGCCCTGCCATTAAAACCATCGCACGGAAGCATTTCGACAGAGCATCCCTACGCTTTGCAGACCTTCCACCCAAACCCTGTACAAGGAGATACCCCCGGCAGGTTCTCGCTGCCTGAACTGCTGCTTCAAAGGGGTTACACGACAGCCACAGCCTCACAACATGCTGCATCTCAAGAGCCAGCGCTCAAAACACATTTTCCACTGATTTAGCAGCTCTGGAAGAGCAAAATGAAATGGAAAAGCAAATACAAAAAAAAAGAACAAGTTGGGCAATATTGCAAGCGGGACGAAAAAACGAGAGCGTTCTCTTGCAGCTGGGTTGTATAAAGGGTTCTAAAGCAGTCCTGCGAGAGCGAGCGGCGGCCCGCGGGCAGCGCCCGCTCGGGGAGCAGGGGCCGAGCAGCCGCTCCCCGGGGCCCGCCTCGACACTCCTTACAGACCGAGCGCCTTCGGGGGCAGGACAACGGAGCGGGGCCGGCCGCGGCCCGCGTCGGCGCCGCTCCCCGCCGGGCCGGACCCCCTGTGCGCCCCCGCGCAGGGAGCGCGGGGCGGAGCCGCCGCCCTGCGCCCCGCCCCGCCCCGTCCCCGGCCGCGCGAACAGCCCCGCACCTGCGGAGGCACCTGGGGCCGCCCCGCCCCGCGCCCCGGCCGCTTTTAAGCGCCTCTGCGCGATTTTTGTGTAGAGAGCGGCCCGCGCAGCCCGACACCCCGCCCGCAGCTCGGACCCCGCGCCTCCGCCTCGCCCCCCCGGGATTCTGTTCCAAAGGACGGAAAGGCAGCACAGAGATAGGCCCTGAATGCGATCACGTACCAGCCGTTTTATTTTAGTTTCCTGCCTGCTCAGTCTTTTTTTTATTTTGGTTGAAAGTTAAGTCCAGCAGCTGCAAGCCGGGACTGGTACCTAGCTAACCGGGACAGGTGAGTGAACGGTACGGCCACGTGTGCGTATGTATTGTACAGAGCTGCTCGGTGTAGAGGTGGTGTCTCCGGAAGCTGCTGCGGCAAGAGAACATGCAGGAGGCTGTGACAAGGTGTATGAACACCTTCGTTCAGCTCATCCCCTACGAACATCAACGCAGCTGCCCTGCGCCTGCTGAAAACTGAGGCCAGGAAACAGCTTTTTAAAGGAAAAAATGCAAGTGTCTTAAACATTTCCTATGGGTATTTTTAGGGCATAAATGATAGCACAGTTACTCAAAGCAGCAACTGATGATACATGGGGAGATTCCCCAAAAAAGCCCTATTTCCTGAACTGGCGAGAATTACGTGGTTATCGCCAGCCTGGAAGAGCAAGGTGGTCCAGACAGAACCTGGGGGGTTGCTCTGGATTCCCACTAGTGCAGTCAGTGCCAGATCTAAGCTAAATTCTTACCCATGGTAGCTCAGTTTCAACCAGTTGATTCTTCTCTCAATTTTAGATGTAAAACACTTGAAAAACGTTTTCTTACCTATCCAGAGATCTCGTGAAAAAGTGGCGTATTTATCAAAGTAGTTGTATTTGCTATTTTTCCTAATAGAGGACGTTTTCCCTTGCATTGGTTTGACAAGTTTGCTAAGTGCTCTGAAGCCCAAGAGCCCTGGATCGCTGTGTGGCTCTGGGGATGCCGGAGTGTAGGAGAATTGAGCAGAGCTAATCTCTGGGATCAGAGGAGCCAGTGGGCTCAGGTTGCTTTTTCCCTCCAATCTATGGATGCCACAGTTTACGCTGGCTGTTGTGCACCAGCAAGAGAGAAGAGTCCACGGGCCTCCTCACTCACTTGTAAAACAGAGAATCATGAGCTTTGTGACTTCAGCTGCTGCAGTAAATCAGGCTCCTCTTCAACAGCAATGTACAGGGGTAAAGCCAACCACAAATTTAACTTATACTGTGCTGTAAAGCTTGCTCAAAATCAAGAGAAACGCAGAGCTGTTTTCCCTTTAAAAACCAATTTCAAGCAAAGGCTTTGGGGAAGTGGGAGGGTGACACCAGAGTAAGGCTGAAAAAATGGAAACTGCTGAATGAGCAGTGGAACGTGCTTTTAGCAGAACATTTCCTAGAAAAGGCCCAGGCAAAGGTCGCTTTCAGACATAACCCCTGGGTCAGGTAGGGCTTGCAGAGAAGCATTGCTTCTGAAAGTCATGGCGTCAGATCTGAGCTTCTGAAAGTTTTCACTTAAGCTTAATTTTAAATACAAGCTGTGAAACAAATTCTGTAACTTTCTAACCAGGACTATGAGCTCCTGGCACTTTGAGAGCACACAGGGCACTGCACTGAAAATTAAGGGCTTGCAATCACCAGGCCTAATGAAAAGTCCATTAACTTAAGAAACGCAACGAGCTTTGGCTCAGAACATCTACTTTTATCTCTTAGTTCCTCTACAGACAAAGAAACATAGAAACATTTGCTCATTTTAAAGTTCAGAGAAGTCCAGTACAATTTTATCTGACCTTTAGTTAAAGGTTTGCCACTTCTGAGGATGAGCAGATCATTGCTGCTGCTCAGGTAGATGCAGAAGACGCAGCCCAGCTCTCAAGACTTCTCCCCAGGAAGAAGCAAAAACCAAGTAGTATCTCATTAAAAGGCTGGGAAAAAACCCAAACGACTCCATGCTGGTAACCTTTAATTTACTTTAAATTGGTTATTCAGGACGGAGGGGTAGTTAGCAGTCAGGGGTGGGTCCCTGAAGCTTGTATTTCAAGTTTTGATTGCCATTGTTTTAACCTACGATTTTGTTGATAAGCACCTTTCCTTCATCTGAGCTGTTCCTGAAGGAAGGAGAGGCCAGAGGCAGCCTTGCAGCCGTTAATTCCCTCTCCCGGGCATACCGGCTTTGAGAACTACAGGCACGAAGCTGTTAATAGCTGCAAGGGGCGCATTAGGCATTTGTGGTGCTAAAGCCCGTTGTAACTTGCCTGATAAAAGACATTTCAAATAAGCCAGGATTGCACAGAGGAATTCCAGTTGATGGGCTCCTGCCGAGGCCACCCTTTCTCAGGACTTACCCAAAGCTTTTAACATGTCTTGACAAAACCAAGGGAGAGGCTTCAGTGCAGCAACCGGCAGGAGGTTTATGTTTAAAAGCAAGAGTGAGCAAGAAACACCCTAAGCTATTTGTTCTTTTAAATCCTGTCAGCACCTCCACAGTGGGAGCTTTTGTGGGTTGGGTTTTTGTTTGTTTTTTTAAATGCAGGCAAGCATTTCAGTTAATCTTCAAGTCAAGCTTTCGCATCTCAACCTATCTTTTCCCAAGCTGCAAAGTACAAGCACATTAAAAGTTCAAATACTAAGTTATGCAAGAGCATGGTAGAGTGGCCAAAAACATTGCTACTCAGAACTTCATTCCTTCATTTCTAGACACCCTGGAAGTCCCAGTCTTCCCAGGTATCAAGGAGGCAGGAACTGGGGTCTGGGTCCCTTCACTTGACTTCATGTCCCTGTGAAATAAAGCCACCCAAACTGGAAACATTTGCCATTCCTTGCCAGGATATGGTGAACTTTCACTTGTGTATTTCAGGATATGTATTTTTAGTGTTTTCAATTCTTTAGGTGAGAAGCAACATGCAATGCTAAGTACACGCATTACATCCAGACTTCAGTATTAATTTTACAGGTAAAACCAGAACATATCTAAACAGAGTAAAATATTTCAATCTGTAATCAGATTCCTTTGCAAGAATCTCAGAAACATCTTCACTGCATAGATGCAGGGATGGGCTAGGGTCATTTTGGAAGGGGACTATTTCTAACAGTCTTAATTTTCTTTATTTTTGTCTCTTTCACAGATCAGAGGCTCTTTGGAAGAGGCTACAGTGCTCAGCTTAACTATTTGAATATTGACAGCACCTTGGGGCAATCCCATAATACTCACAATCCATTTTGGAGATGCAGTAAGGTGTGTGCGTGAGCAGAGGCAGCTGACAGTGCCACATCTGGACAATCGCCATGTCCCTTGCTCAGCTCCGCCCATACTTTAAGAGATGCCTGAAGCAGGCAGGCTCCAATTACCAGATCAGGGGGACTGTGACTAAGTAAGATTATCTCTCCCCCATCTAGGCTAAAGGGAAGTAGTAGCTTCACACATTCTCACTGCCAAAGGTCATTAAAAAGAACCAGCAGTAGAAGAAAATTGCCTTCTGGCATTCTTTGGATTTTGCAAATTCAGAGGTCTAAGACCAGAAGGGACCATGGTGACCATCTTGTTGGATCTCCCTTCTAAAAGCTGTAACAGCTCAAACCTTTAAGCTTTTAATCTGGAGAAGCTCCAGGTAGTTTAAGCCCTTCAAAAGATGGAGAATTGCCCTATCCTTTGCTAAGCTGTTCCCACAGTTAACACTGGAAAGTGTACCTGGGTACCTTGTACAGCCTAAAACTAACATGAATGAAAAACAGAGATGGGGCAGGGTGGGGCAAAGGGGAAGGGAGCAACTGGAAGTTTCAGCCCAGAGCATCCCCAGAAGCACTGACTGTAGTTTCATGCCTCTTGCCCACGATTCGAACATCGCAGGTGTACCAGCTGCGCTTCCCCAAAAGGTACGTTAACATGCCATAAACTTGCCTGCATTTTCCAAGTGAAATAAGGATGATCCATGGGTTCTGTTGTCCTTCATTCCACCGGAGTCTGTCTCATACCTAACCAGATTTCAGTGGAGTGAAGCACAAGAGGCATGGAGATGAATCAGCAACAAGAGAAGCTGCTTCCCACTGACAGAAAAGGGAAACTGCACGGAAATTTGGATACTCCAGGCATCCAAACACAGATCGAGCATGCTGGGAAATGGAGAGGAGGAGAACAACGAGCATTTTAATACTCTGAGTAATAACGTGAGTCTCCAGTTAGAACCCATTCTGAGACTGTACTTACTTTCTGCATAACATGTAAAAATTAAATAGCCTACGAAGACCACAAGCTGCTTTCTGGAAGGCTTAAATACCTTATTAGCAGGAAATTAAACCCTAATGTGGATAAATTAGATGTGTAACCTCACTTTCAGCCATCTTCCCTCTAGGATGGTGTATCCAGCAAAGGAAACGGGATGTAACCTTGTTTCAGTGCACACGCACCACTCCTCATTCCCTTGAGGATCCTTCTCTAAAGACTCACCAGCAATGCCTGTTTCCTTCCAACTCTCCTGCCACACTGCCTTCAGAATCTGGCAAAACTCCATTAAAATTTTAGACCCATTTATTCTGTAATAAAATGAATGTAAATAAGGTTTAACTTGAGGGAGAATTTCGATTTTTCAGGCTGAGCACGAGATAGATCTTTGAGGGTGTGAATGTAAATTCCTCGAAGGTTAATGCAGTTAAACATATTTGATGCATAAAAGTGTCACATCTAACACTAATCATTCACCAACTGTAATTGCCTTTTCAAAGTCCTCACCTTCCTCAGACAAATGCCAAAAAAAATGAGGTCTGGCAAATTTAAAACAAAAACACAAATAATGTCCTCCTACCATCACGCCCCATCATTTGCTTTGATAGATTTAGTACCAAAGTTTAAGAATTTATTGTCCTGTATTATTTCTCAGCTGCCTGCCTAATCCTTCTTTCCCCCTTCCCCTTTTATGTGACTGACTTTAAAAGCATTCAAAAACCACTTGCCAATGGCTTTTCTTACAACCGCAGACCACTGAGGGGTTTGTTCCGTGGAATGCCAACAGCCAGCTTCCACGTACACTGGTGCTGAGCTCTTCCGGTCACCAGTGCAAGTTGTCAAAGCTTCTGACATTTATTTCTAGGCTCATTCTTAAGCTTAAACACACGCCCTGTGTTGGGTATCTTACAAAAACTGATCTCCCTCCTTATCATTAACATTACTCTCTATTCCAAATTAAATCATTACAATAACAGGACCACAATGTATTTTCAAACCAACATCTAGTCAACCCTGTACTGTTTCAGTTTTCTATACCGTCTCATCCATCTAGTACTCCATCTCTGTAGGTATACTGAAATACATTACAACCAAAAAGAGCTCCTGACATCTTCTGCTGAAGTATTTTTCCTTGGGACATCCCAGAACAACTGAGACCTTAGCAAGTCATTCCTTAAGAGTTCTGATAGTGATTAATGGAGGAGGGTGACAAGAACACTGGCAACAAACTGGGTTTCTTCCCCTGTTCGCTTTTCAGTGGGACAAAGTGGGAAAGTGCAAGAGGGCTAGTCTCTTATGTCAAGAATAAGCCAATAAGAAATGCTCCAGTTTGCTTCCTCACCAGTTAAGAGCAGTAAGGGTACCCACCTTCCCACTGTCTGAGCAGCAACAGGTCCAGAGGGCCCCATGCTGGGAAACTGCTTAGTTCTGCTGAAGAGCCATTGAAGCACGATACTGCACTCTCCAGCTCCTCATCCTTCCTGGCTGCCTTCAGCTTCCCAGGTGGACAAGGCCTTCGTCTGTAGGGCCCTGTGAGCTCTGGGGATGAAGCACAAATACAGCTGCATATTAATGACATGCTAGGGAATATTTACAGCACTACAACTAATATATTACTCAGTAATGGACCAGTCTCTCTCAATACCCCATGCAGTTTGCGAGACCCCTTTAGGAGCTGACGGGTGCTCTGTAAATGCAAGCTCCTTACCAAAGAAACCCACGCTAATGTGGCACCAGAGACAGGAACAAACTGTATGTTAAACCTTTACTTATCAAAGGGGCTTTATTAACACCAGGTACATACAGAAAAACTACAGCCCTTCTCTAGCTGCAGCCCCCCCCCCCCCGCATCACATGCAGGACACAAAGTCTACATAAACAGAAGAACTTAAAACCTGGTGCCCTTCCCTGCTGCTATTTGTGAGTAGCAAGTCCTGAATAGCATCTGTCACTGCAATTTGGTAAGGGGGAAGTGGAGAACTCCATTGAAACAGGTTGATTTGGGGCCTATTTCTTTGAAATGTTGGTTACCAACAGCCTCAGTATTGACTTCACAGAATACAAGCCAGACCAATGTGGTAGCTGGATCTATCAAGACCCCTCTTTCTGGAAAAGGGCACATGAGCAAGAACAGGAGCCACTGGAGCCAACTGCTGACTTCAAAGACAGCATCTCTTGGACTCCCATTGCAAAGACACATGAGCCACGAACGAGCACTTTGACGCTGGTGGCTTTCACCATGCGCTTTGCAACCTGTGAGCTGCTACACTCCCAGGAGGGGATTTGGCACTGAAACCACAGCCCAAGCCTCTGCCTCTGAGAGTCACGTGCTGTACTGAGGGGCATTAAAAAACCCTCAAGCATGGTATAGACTGGAACTGGTACAGTCAAGGAAAATCTACCTCAAATACCTACCTCGAGCAGGGCAGGGCTTTCCCTCAAGATTGATTTACTGTGCAAGACAAAAGCAGCAAGTGCACAGACTCTCCAACTGCCCACCAAAAACTAAAACTGGCCTGAGATGCCCAAATGGCAGGAAACCAGGTGAGCTTCCACCAGCAGAAGTATCCGTCTTGATTCTTTCCCACAGGGAGGAGGATGAGGAATACTACTATTGAGCTGAGTGCCCAGGGAGACAGACAGCTAGAAAAGCTGGAAGTTTTCAACCGTTTTAGTAGTTCCATTTCAGTGTTGTGCCTAAATTCCTTACCTAAAGTCAGTTTTTATTCAGTGTACGGCCAGGCCTCAAATATCGCCTCAATACAACCCCCACAGCCCTGTGAGTTGCTTCAAATAAACATTGCCTCATGTGTGGTGTTAACTTTGCCGAGCTCTGAAGCAGAGGGGAGGCTTGGAAAAGGGGCCCTTTAGAAACCCTTTACAAATGTACATTTGATTGACTGACTGATTGAACTTAATTGCAGACATTCTCGTAATTGTACACTTAATTACTGACACTGTGTCAAAAGATTTCTGATGCAGCACCTGGAGGACAACCTTGCAAGTGCCAGTCAAAGGCAGCTGCACAAGGCAGCAGGGAGGTGCTGCGTATTGCTCCAGCTTGGAAAGGGAAAAATCATAATATTTTAATAATATACAATTAGGCTTTCACCCGCCCTCAAACACGCGTGTGCACATACACACAATCACAAATCTCTTTGCAGGGAGGGCATCTAATACATCGAGAGCAGAAAAGAAACAAAGAGGGATAATTATGGGACCATGTGACAGTCCCACCCTTTTGTGGTCTCTCCTCGGATCTCCAGTGCTGTGAGCTGCAGGGGCAGGGCCGTATGCCATCGGCTTTGGCAGGAGCGATACAGCTGCTGGCCACCCTTGATTCAGTAACTCCAGATTTGCTATGTTAAAGTTGTAACCAGAAATAAAACCCATTCTATTCGTTCAAAGGTTAAAACTCTGAATATTCTCAGCAGTGATTTGGGATCACTGCAGGTCTTCCTCAAAACAGCTCTGCATAGAGCAAAGATAACAGCATTCCCACTGTCTGCAGTACGAGGTGTCTGCAGGAACTTGGGGATTATGGCTCAATAGACAAATCAGTATTTTAGTGAACACAAAACTTGAACCCATGCGACAATAGCTTGGATACATAGTGCGAATGAGGCACAACTAAATGGGTGTGTGCATTTTTTACTCACAATATTTTTACCAATAAAGTCACAGTTATAAAATCTTATTGTTAACCAGATGTGCTAGCAAATAAAAATGAGAGGGTGCAGGGTATTAGATACTTCCACTACTGCTGCATGCGAATCCTTGTGGAAATCACAATATCATCAGTGCATTTATCCTCACTACGTTTCAAAGCAGTAGCTTTATTATTCCTGTAGAGGATTTGAGCATGGAGACTGGCTGACCTATAATTCTTTTCTGGGTCTCTGGAAGGTTTCCTGCCCAGTGGTCTGTGGCAGAACCGGAGCCAAGTTCTGGCCTAGAGACCAAAAGAGGGATGACCGAAGGGAACACTCTCCTTACAGCAGCACTCCCCAAGGAGTTTTTGAGGGTCACCCCACAGCCCTGTGCTGCAACAAGGCATTGCAATGAGAGGATCACAGGGAAGCTGAGTGATAGCAAGTGGGATGAAAAGAAAAGGATGACTACTGCAAAGCGCAGCACAGAGGCTGCAGTGGTATTTACAACGGGGTTTCCTGCCTCTGAATCCACTCTTCATGCCCAGGCACATGCAGCAGCTGCTCACATCACATTCAAGGCCATGATAAAGAGGCACCAAAACTTCTACACATTAAGGACTGACAAAGATGTGGAGAGACAGAAAAGTAAACTTGTTGGAACACTGGTTACAACTTACTGCCTCAATAACTGGATCTCCCACTGAAGCACCTCTTAGTCTGGAACATCACAGAAACTGCCACAATCTCCGATTCTGCTGGATCAGAGCAAGCCTGAAAACAGCCTAGAACCGCTTCCAGAAAATAGTAGCTATGGATTTCAATCATCTCTAAAGTCAGGGTTACACACTATGTAGCGTGTCATAGACCCTATAAATACCACCAGCTCAGGTGCTGATGCATAGCTGCATTCCTCTAAAAAAACCAAAACCAGAGCACACCACAACTGTACAGACAACTAACAGAGACGATGGGAATTGTTTTACACCCACATAAATGCAATTTGCACAAAACACCTGGAGTCTCGTTAATTTACCTGTGACATGTTGCTACACTTAATTGCCTTTGACAATTAGCAACATTTCAACACCTTCTTTAATGGCCCAATTATGAGAACGCTTGTCTTCTGTGCAGTAGATAGAAGAAAATAGATGGGTGAACTTCCAATGCAACACTCCTCTGCAGGTATTTTAATGAAGAGCTTAAAAAACAAACCCCAAAGAGGCCATTCTGATTTTGTTTGGCTCACGCTGTGGGTAGACAGGCTGTGTTTGCTCTGCTCCCTGGTCGTGCCTCTCCTGGCGCGGGGCTGACAGCCACCACTCTGAGAAATTAATTACAGGGAAAAGTGCTGAGCATTTGCTTCCCTCCATTTCCCACACCCGATGTTTTATCGATTACTTCTGTACACTAAACACCCCTTTGTAGAATAAATCCTGTTTCCAAACTGGGAGAGGCACACTGGGCACAGGAACACCTCTTCCAACCAAACAAGCTCCTGCCTAATGGAAATGTTTTAGACCAAAACTGTGCAGAATTGCTCTGATGAAATACAACAGCAAGAGCTGGCTGCAGTCTGGTGGCCACTCTCAGAAATAAGCAGGTAACCTCATACGCTACTTCAGGCTGGGCACAAATGCTGGATTTTACAACTACCCTGGGCGAACCATGCTGCTGCTTGTAAATCTGAAAAATCCCTGCTGATAAATACTGCAGAACTCTGACATGAGAGTGTGAGAGGGAGACCGACGGTCCACCTCCACACGCAGAGCTACTGCTGGGAAGTGCCAGTTCATCACTGGGTGCTGGCAAATGACCGCACTGCACGGACAAGACCAGGCTCTGCTCACGTCTTCAGTTCTGCAACACGCATTAGGATTTCCTGTGCTTTCCCTTTTCCTCCTGGTCCTCAACACCTTTTCAAGTTCAGACTCTCAGAGACTCAGCTGAGCAGCACGATTCATCCCCAAATTCCTTCAATGCTGTTGTCAGCTCTCGATTTCCTTTCAAGTCTCTGCTGGACACCATGCTGCTTCTCACCTGGTACCTGCATTTCTCCTCCTCTAGACTTAGTTCAGTTTTGTGAAGTATCTTGAGCTTCAGAGATTTAAATTCACCACCTACACCGATCACTGCAACCCCACTGATAACGGTCAAGCAAGTCCAGCTTGCACCATGCACACCATTTTCACTGAAAGCTTTCCAGCCTGATCTTGCAGGGACTGTGGGCCCTCACATCACCAGCAAAACAGCTATTGTTCTTCTGTGTTTCCTTTTTAACAGCTGCTCTTAAATTATTTGGGTCAGGACATGATCTGGATGCTGATGGGCATTTGCTGACAAGTTTGGGCCCTGGTCCCAGATGACGGGAGAGCAGCGAGCATTGCCACAGCTCCAGGAAGCATCCACGGGGCTGGATAGTGCCACACACTCCAGTGTCACCTCTGATGCGGTTTTAGCCACAGGTAAAGCCTGTGGTGGAACTCGCCATCCCAAATGCGGGGTGCAACCATACAAACCCCTTTCCACCTCTGTTAGAAAGCTCCAGAGCCCACCAGCCACAAAGCCAGCCCACAGTGGCTTCTCCAAAAGAGCGGGTATAGTCTTAACGCTGGGTAGAGTTTACAAATAAAGCAATGTTTTATTAAACTACTATTACATTTTGATTGAATAGCATTTGGACTACATAGAAGCAGACATATTCCTGAAAGTAATTGGTTTTCCACATCTGCTCTCCTTTCTAATTGGACTAATTACTTCAGTGTAGGATCATGTTCACTACTCTCCAGAAAGCAAGAAACCTTGATTTACAGTGAGAAGAGCAGCAATTAGAGAGAATTAATTCATACGGCAACATCTAAATAAATCATATTATGAGAAGACAGCAATGTAATTATTGTGACTGGTGACTCCCTGGTGGAGCCACATCATCCTCCAGCCTAAATCAAGCAGCTCAGTTCTCTGAGGAATTGACCACAGCTCCTCCAATTTCAGAGAGCATGTACTACCAATTTTATTTTCAAGACCTAATTGAGGTGCATCATCAAAAACAATAGGGTTGAACACTCCTCAAGCAGCTGAAAAAGACAATCAAATCCTTGACAACTCTGTGTTTGCCCTCCAAATCAAGTGTGCGTTCAACAGCCATGGATAACATATGCCAGCAGCAGCTTCCAATCAAAGGAGCATGACTTTTATGGGCGTACTCAATTGGGAGTACTGGAAAACAAAAAACACACACAAAACGGGATCCCAGAAACAAGGCTGATGGGCTGGACTGGTGGGGAGAGGTCTGACTGCGGTCTCCAGGGCGGCAGCATCCTTCTCCCATCTCCCCAGCCTCTACCACACAGACCAGCAACAGCTCTTCTAATGAAAATTTACCCTCCTTAAGTAACTTTAAAAATTTAAAATCCATTTTCAAGTAAAGGTATCACAGGCAAGATACTGCCTGCTCTGGGTTTGGTTTTCTTTGCTGGTGTTTTCTTCCGACAATAACCACAGATTAATGAACAATTACAAGGCTTCATTCTTACCGCCTGTAATTCCAAGAAAGGAAGAGCATTTTTCTAGAACATTATGCTTGAAAAACAAAGGAGAGCTTTGACTGTCAAGTCACTGATGTTCCCTCTTCACTTAAAAGCTTTCTAATTTACTTACAAATTATAGTGTTTTTAATGCAAATTAAGCACTAGAGAACATTCTTTCCTTCCCCCAGATTAGCAAGAACCAAATTGACCAAGAAAGCCAAACATGGAATCTGAACGCAATGAATATTTAAAATAATGAGCCTGTTTAATTATTCTGATTGGTGAAGTATGAGGTTATTAAATGCCTCTGAACTGATGACAGGGTTTGAGCATATGGTTTTGCTTTCTCAACACAGAGAAAATGTTTTCTGATACTCTGTGTTCCAGTAGTCTTTGTTGAATTAACTATGGGGATGAAATACAGTTACACACGCTCCGAGACCTTTGGGAAATATCCCTTGCTTCAGAAGCAAATACCACGATAGGGAAGGCAGAGGCACTCCAGGAAACATCGAACAAGAGCGCACAATTGACCAGCTCCTGCACCAGTTACCTGGCTCATTCCAGCTGCTCTGAGAAAAAAGACAAAGTCCATTCAGTTCTGCTTTTGCTCCAAAACGTCAACAAATTCACACCCGCCCAGTAAGTTCCCCTTACTACAGAAAAACCCCAAACCAGAGGGACTTGGATACAAAGAAATGCTGTACTGAATCTGACAACAAAATACAGCAGACTCCTCTATTTCCTGTCAGTATCATGGTAAACGCCACCCAGCTTTTTTACTTTGAACCCTGCAAAACCTTCTCAGCCACCGGGCCTCTGAACACCTTTGAGTTCAACCAGCCAGTTATGCCTTCTCTGCCAGAAAGCTGTACCACTTCCCCTTCCTCCCCAGACCCTGCACCGTATTACAAGGAACGCACGCCGCAAACGGAGAGCATGAACAGGGGAAAAGGACAGGCCCAGCACCCCTGGACAGGCAGACAGCAAAGTTACTCCTGCTCTGCTCTTGCAGTATCCATCTGTGCGACTCATCTTGGCAAAGGTATTCGCATGTTATCCTTGTTCTGTGCACCGCACACAATGGTTCAGACCCCCCCTTTTTATTTTGGGATTTAAATTCCAGAGAGTTTGCTTTTTTTTTTTTTTTAACAAATCATCTCAAGATCAGAAGCGATTCTCTCCAGACTGAGAGGAAAAAGGTGAACAAGCTTCTACTGGAGGTCCTGATTTTTCAAGCTACTGAACTCCTACTGCTTCTCTCCAATTTCATGGACCTTTGGGTCGGTGCTCTCCACTTCCCAACAGTCACCCATATAGGAAACCTAATTACTCTGAAATAACGAGGATGCTTTGCACAGAACCGAGCTGAAGCTTGTGACCTACCCACTCCTCCCACGATAATCTCTCTACCACCTCCTCGTCTGGCTTTGGCAGCAACCTTCTGGAAAGATGCAGTTTTGGACAGCACCATGCTCTCACAGGGCCCATCAAGAGCTAACGTGGGTGAAACGAGTTCATATCCCCGTGGCAGCTCATTCACAGCTCCTGAATCCTAATGCCACCTGCTCCTTCCTGAACCTATTTTAGGCTTTAATTAGAGATTCTGGAACTTCTGGAGACTGAAGGGCAAAGAGGTGAATGAGCACATCTGATCCACACCTCCCGGCTTGACATCTTGTATTTTAAACATCGCCAATACCTAATGACTCTGAGCACAGGGTGACCGCCTCCGCCCTTTGATGTGCACTGAGAAAGGTCGCAACCCAATGGAGAAATTCACTGTTCTTGGGCTTTTTAGTAGAGATTCCCATTCTCCTGGTTTCCCACGTTTTGGCTCAGTCAGTGTGCCCAACTCCCATCTGCCATCCCAGCTCCTGCTCTGCACCAACTGCTCCTGTTCCCTCCAGGAAAAAGCTGGAAGCAGCAAAACACAAACCGCTGTGATAATTACCTTGTCAACATCTTTCCTTGAGCTAGTACTAAGGAGCAGGTGGGTATTCATCTGATTTAAGCTTCCTCTCACTCTCCCGCTTCCTCTTGGCTTCCCACACTCTTCACACAATTATGTACCATGCGAAGAACATTTTAACCCTAAGCCCAAGATGGGTGCTCTGAAATGGTATGGGGGAAGGCAAGAACAAGAGATCAGGCTCTGCCATGTGAGGTCAGAAGGACCAGACTAGAAGCAGTTTCATTTGCTGAGCAGATTTGTCCATTATTTTGCTTAGGTGTTTTTGTCGTTTTTTAAATATTTACCATTATGTTCTAATTCAGAATGATTTAAAGAAAGCTGCTGCGTACAGGCAGGAGCCCAGGTCCAGGACACACGGCTGCTGTGCTGATGACTCCACACTGCTCCCCAGCATGGGCAGAGCCAGCTGCCATGAGCAGCCAAGGGCACCTAAAGCCACGTCCACGCACTCCTCTACACATCCTCATGCAGCTCCCACTGAGCTCTCCCACTGAGCTCTCCCGCTGCTAGCAAAGGCTGGCAAATTTCCCCTCAAAAAAAAAAAAAAAAAAATGAAACATTCAAGCGTCTACCTACATGAGCTACTGAACAAAAAAAAAAAAAAAATACAGAAAACCCACAAAAGCCAACTAAGCAAACAAAAAGGAGATAAAAGCAGTTTGCTTTAAGGCAGCAGCTTTTCTGAAAGCCCACAGTAAATCTTTAAGATTATCAATAATGAACACATTCAGTGTCTTTTTTCGTCTTCTTTTAAATCACTTCTTCCAGTGGAAAGAAATCAGTCCGGGGGGTTGTTCATATGCGAGCTGCATTTATTATCAAGGGATTGAGACTGCTAGAGATGGAGCGAAGGAAAATGAGCCTCAACAAGGCTTAGGAAAAAAGCACACTGCCACTTTCCAGTCCTTCCTCCACCCCTTTGTCACAGCACCCCAGTAATGAGCACTGGTATTCATCTCTCTCTAATGACACTCACAGTGGTAGATGTTTTCCCAAATTTAGTCAAGTGACAATACAAAGTCTTTAATATGCAAAGGAGCCCTTTGTGCCACTCACCTTAACTTTGGTGCCTTGTCATGCCTTACAGAAATTTCAGGAGAAACAAATTGCAATAATCAGAGGAGGGAACACATCGGAGGGAATATGTCACAGCAGTGAGGAAATCTTCTGTTGATTTTCATGTATGTGCAGACACACGTTACATAAAAGTAAATGTAGTTCCATGAATTTCTTATAATCATAATGATCCAGCCCTGTGGAGGCCACAGAGGTATCTCGCACCCCAGCAGCAGTAAACGCAGTTGTCACTTTGTCACCCCCGTTTCTCACCTGCTTCAGATACAAGTATTGCGCTTAAGCTCTACCTTCTATTCCCATCACGTCAATACTGTCCTCAGCTACCGAGGCAGCCTGACAACCCCAGCCCACACTGTTCACGTATCTCAGGTATCAGCACGTCCAGAACCCAAGAGGACTCCTTTACAACCCTCACACTACGTAAAGCACAAGCTGGGCCTCAAATAAACGGGCTTTGCAATCATAGAATTGAAAGAAGAAACAAATTTAACATTTTAATGGGTCGTTTAGGGTCCTAAACGGCCACCCCTACTCTGTATCTTCTCAGCCCTCTGCGTACCAGTGAAGTGCAACACCCACTGGTGCCAGCAAGAAGCTTGCATGTGAAACTTCAGAGAGGAACTCCCACGGGCAAATCAAACACCGAGCAGAGACCGAGCACAGGCGCAAGACACCGAACAGGGAGGGACGAGGCACCGCCCTGGGCGGCAGAGCGATGCCGCTCCAGCGCAGGCCCGGGCACTGCTCAGCACAGCGACCGTAGGGAGCGAGACCACCCCCACATGCCCCCACCCACCGCGGAGCGGCTGAGGTGAGCGTGGACCGCACCTGCCCGCCTGAACCAACCGGGGAGGGGAGCCGGCAGAGGCCGCGCACCGCCTCCGCGCACTGCGTGTTAGAACTCACGTCTAGGCCCCGCTGGAACCGCGGCCTCCCCCGGTCCGAGAGCGCCGAGCACGGATCGCGGCGCGGCTGCCGGGGTCTGGCCCGGGCCGTTCTGCACCGGCGCTGGGCCCCGCTCCCGCCCGGCGGAGCAGCCGCCACAGCGCGCGCGCCGGCCAAGTCCCCGCGGCGGCTCCCGCGCGGCCCGGCCCGACGGGGCGGTGCACGCGCCGCGAGCCACGCGCGCACGCGGCGGCGCTGCCGGTTACAGGGGCGGGCGCGAGCGGTGGGCGGGGCCTGGGGCTGGCGGGGCCGGGGCCTGGCGGGGCTTCCCGGCTCCGGCCGCAGCGGCAGGGGCCGCGTTGCGCCGGTAACGGTTAAAGCGACCGAAACGCAGGAGAAACGGGTGGACAACTTGGGTGTCGTCATCCCGCCGAGGATCCCCCGAACCTGCCTGTCCCCGCGGCGCGGGGCGACACCAGCGAGCGTCAACCCTGAGGCCCAGAAAGGCGGCTTACCCCCTCCGCCAAGCCCGGCTCTGGTCATCGCGGCCGGTACTAACGCCACGTCCCGCGGATCTCGCTCGCGGCACTCCCAACCCGCAGATTCCCTTTTTCTCACTGGGGAGGAAACGCAGCACGATGACACTCTCCTTGCAGCCCTCGGGCTCTGCGGTAGAAAACCCTGCGGGCTAAACACACCGGCAGAGCGCGGCACTTTCTCCCGGGGGTGGTTAATTGATCCCATTACAGCCTAGGTGAAGCTGCTCGGCGAGCGAGGGTCCGTCAAAGCGGGTCCGACTGGCTTGTGATTTCCCCAGGGCATCCTTTAAACCATTAAAATTTACAAACAACTTGATTTCTTATTAACAGAGTTTCTTAATTGCTTCCATGGGAAAAGAGTGAAGTTATTTGCATCTTCTTTCTCAGGGCTCCAGGGCTTTAGTGCAAACAAGTCAGGATAAGCTTTTAAACGCAGGGAAGGCAGCAAAGCTCCAGAGCCACGTGGGCTCGGGCGGGGGCCAGACAGAGCCATTGGACACCCGCACATCCCACCAGGCCACTCTGAACCTCCTCGAGGCTGATGAACTTGACACAGAGGGATGGTTCCTGGATAACAGGTTACTGGAAGTTTTCTGGTCCCCCGTCTGCCAAAAGCTCCGAAGAGGGGCAGCGCCAGAGACCTCCATCTCTGTAATTTCAGATAGTTCCAGCTCCAGCATTTAACACCCCACAAAAACATTTCAGGAGCTGACCTGCCCCATCCAAATCCACAAAAAGGCACCACAAAAAAAAAATCCAGCGTGGAGCCCTCGAATGCAGTATATTACAGAGAGCTTATAGGCACACACATTCTTATTCCAGCCGAGTACCTCATCATTTTAATGTGTTAATCAAATCTCCATGGTTCAGGACTGAAGTCTCTGCATTCATCATCAATTTGAGATCAACCTATTATTTAGGTTAAAAAAATTACTACACACAATCAAGTGTTACTTTTCTGAAGTCTTTATAATATGAGTGTTTTCACCATTAAGACCCCGACAGCCGATTTTCCGGCTGCTCCTGCAGCCACTGCTGTGTCCTCCTGGCTGCACAGAGCAGAGACAGGACAAGCATCTCAAGAGCCACTAGTAAGACTTTCTCTCACTTCAGCTTAGCTCTTTGCCTGGAGTGCACATCTGAAGCAGACACTCCAGCAAGGCCATTAGACCAATTTTACCATTTTCTGTCTGCTCGAGGCCCCTTCAGAACCCTGCGAGCCTGCTGTGCTCCCGCACGCTGCCATGCCACCACGGTAGCACAGCCACAGCTCCAATCCCCAGCGCTGAAACTGAAGTTGTCCTTATCCATCTTTTTTCCCCAATGGGGAGCTTGGAGGGAGCTATATGAGAGAACAGAAAAACATGCTGCCAACTGTTTAAAAAAAAAAAAAAACACCAACAACTTTCCCCAGAGGCTTCTGATGACCGTCAGAGGGCAAGAGACATATTCCCTTAATTCACCAAACAGACTCTGCCTGATGTGCTTGGTAATGGCATCGGGAAAAGGCAGCAGCAAAAGACCTACACAGCGCCTGCCAGGGGAGACTGCTCAGGCTGGCCCCGCTCCCTCCTTGCCCCAAATCCAAGTTCCCCATGGACTTGCAAGAAGTTTAAACTTCTACTCAAATGTTGTCAACAGCAAATTATGTTCCTCTAGTGGAAATGTGTGTGGAGAGTGTTTCATTCTGAGATTTTTCATGTATGCCTATCTCTTTGATAAATACTCCAGCAGGGTTTTGGATCCATCAGCTGTTGGTGGGAACAGATTTCAAGGAAGTACCTACATCTGAGGTGGAAATCCCCAACTCCTCCCACACGTTTTCCAAGACAGCCAGGCACTGCTCGGGTTGATGGACTGCGTGCACTCTTGCAGACGAAAGCTTACAGCAAATGGCCTCTAATTTGCCATAAGATGATCCATTTCACAAATGCACTTTACACATAGCAACTGAAATATAAACCCAGTGCTATATCGAAACTGGATACCACCCAAAAGTCAGGAGTCCATTTCTTGGCTTTAGATACCACTGAAGAGATCACTTCAGATAACTAAAAGGATCCCTTTATGATATTACTAATTATTATAGAGTCTATCATTAACAGCAACTGCACAGACTTTGATAGATGGGTTGAGAAGCAGCTTTGTGGGGTTTTTTCTGTTGCTGATTCTGTGACTAGTTGCCAAACTTTTCTTATTACTGATAATTAGATCCTGTTAGTCCAGCATCTGCTGCTGCTCCAGCCCCAAGTGCTGGGGGCTCCTCGTGTGTGAGTGGGGTTTGTATTGAGGATGGAAGGGGTATCCGAGCAGACTTCCCAAAAATCTGAGAGGGCAGGAACTGCACAAGGGCAGGGGGGAGGGGAGGGTGGGATAAAAGAGGTTCTTTGTCTCATTGGTGAGAGCCAATGTAATAAGACGACCTTTGCAGAACACCAAACTGCTCATCTTCTTTCCAGCGTATATAATAACATACATGCAATAAAACGATTGGCAACAGCAATATTTGCTTCTGCTAATAAGCATGGAATGGCTTAAGGGATGTTTTTGCACTTCGAGCACGTCCATCAGGGTCTGACAAAGAAAGCGGAGGCACAGAGAACCCATTGCAGGAGCCTTTCTCAAAATTCCTATCAGTTGATTCATACTTCTGTAAAATAACGACTCTGCTGATGTCTCCTCAGGGCAGAAGAAATGTTTATAAAATACCTGTTACACACAGGGATTACGAGCAATTTGGAGATTTATTTTCATATGCAGAACTGATAAAATCTCTGAAAATGTAGCACATGATTTCAGGAAACGTCACTGTCACCGTTCCTTTGTTCTAAGGGACACTGGTGAACGATGTTCCAGTGACCTCCAGTGGGGACCAGCGGAAACGCACCCATCCTCTGCGTGCTGTGGCAGAGCTCACGTCTGCAAAAACTGGGCAGTTGTGCCGAGATGCCCCTGCAGAGCCTTTACTGCCCGGTGAGCAAGCAGGCCAAGTTCTGAGATACTGCCATAAAACTGCCCAGGAGGGTAAGTTCAAACTAACCTTCACATCCCTCTAACATGTAGACAACTCAGGTGAAAGTCTTCACTGTTCTGACAGCAGGATAAGAAGAAAAAAAAAAAAATCACATGGAGATCTTGCTGCTCTTTAAGCCTGGCATCATATCTCATGGGACACAGACAACACAGGCAATCAACATGAGCCAACATGCATGGAACATGTGAAACAACTGGATGCTTGATGACAGGAGCAAAGCAGCATTAACTCCTTTCAGCTCAAGAGCATTAATCTACTGGAAACATTGTAAATAAGTTCATCATTACAGTCTAAGTTCAGAATTCCTCAACTTGTGCACGCTAATAAAGCATCTTCAGGTTTTTTACCCTAAATTTTTAGTATCTCAAGAAATACAAGCCATGAGAAGTCTACAAAAGCTCGCTAACCTCTTGAATCTCTCCAGTGGTGGTAGGTTATCTGTGCCCCGGTTATAGAACACACGTGGTCTGCAGAGCAAAGATCATCTCCATAAGCAGCTGCCATTGTAAGGCTGTGCCAGATCTTGTACAAAACAGCCTGATCCCAACAAAAGCAAAAATGCTGCATCTTTTCTGTCAACAGAAATCAAGATTTCTTACATTACCTCATTATGTCTCATTACCTGGTTATCTTACTAATGACTTCTGGAGGCAGGCATCAACTGAAACACTTTTCATCTGAGATTAATCCCCTCCCTTTCTTTTGTTGGTGGGAGCCAGGGAAGAAAAGGAGGGAGGTAATTTTTAAAGCAGAAGTCCTTATCACCATCTGTCCCTGATGAATATGGGAAGACCTCAGTTGATACGTTAATAAATCCAGCATTACAACGTAGAACAGATAGCAGGAAGACTGCATCAGTCATCAACAGAAAAGCCTCTGCTAAACTCAGAGGAATGACCTTCAAATTAAAAAGAAACAGTAATAGAAGGGGGAAACCTGTGTAATATAATGCCCTGATTCAGGAGTCATTTGGAAAGTCAACAGGACTCAACATATTACAAATCTTCTGAGCTCACCTTTCCATAGCCACCCTCCAGGTCTAAGACCTGCAGCAAAGTTTATCTACACATGGATGGCCTGGGCCACCAACCCTTTTAACACACCTACAGAAACATGCTGGAGCCTCTGCAGCTTGTTCTTAAGAGACACCAAACCCCCCCAGGCTGTCACTGGCTGTGCTTACGCGGGTGGGCTCCAACAGTCACATACCCTGCTATTTTCTGCATCATCCCCAAAACAGAGCAGCACACAGAAAGCTCTTCTCCCATACCATGTTCCCAAGAAGACTCACCTCACACCATTTCTTCCTGATCGCACAAGAAAAATAATTGTGCATTTTGCCTGTTTCTTTGTATAATGAAAGAACTAACATTTCCATAAGAAATCATTTAGTGTCCCAAAACATCATTCCTCATCGAAATGAAACTTCACAGAAGGGCAATTTTTCATCATGGAAAAAACACTAACACTGGTGCAGGGTCTCTCTTTGCTACTGTCTGCACAATATTAATGTAGAAAATAATATATTGGCTTGAATCAATACTTCCCCGACTTCTCCATCCATCAGCGCGCCCCCCCCCCCCCCCCCCCCCCCCCCCCCCGCTTCATTTGATAAAAGTCCTTCCATGTCACGGTCTCCCAGACAGATGAGATCACAGTGCCTCCTTCCAGCATGAGTGATGGTGTGTAGATGTGTAATTGCCCAATAAATCACACCCCCCGGATCAAAGATCTGAGATCCTCTGGGTGCCAAGGAGGCACACCAAACATCATAAAGTGCAATAAGTTGATCAATTACAGCACGATTTTTACCATCTTTAGACAGTTTGGGGATTACTTGTCACCAACAGATACCCTGACAGACTCAGCCAAAACCACCTTGCTGTGGAATCAGGGCCTGAAACTCTGAGCATTTCAGGGTAAGGACTGTGGAAGCAACGTGGGCAAAGGGCTCCGACACCCTCCCGCAACGCACGATCTGAAAGGTACAGATAAGACTGGATCATCACTGCTATTCCATGCCCACACTGCGACCGCCTTAGGACTTCAAGCGGGGCCTCTAGCTGGTGCAGAGCTGTCTCATCACAGGAATTTCATCACGTGAGCCACCACAACAGACCGGGCAAGGCCAGGGAAAGAGGTACATCTTGTCCAGTGCATTAATGGCCACAAATACCTGCTGGAGTGACCCTTTCCCTGGTGCAGCCTCCCCGCACCCAGCCCTGGAGCGAGCTGGGATTCCCGAGATGCCTCTTCCTTTCTGCTGACCCTCACAAGTGAGCTGCTCGGCGTCCCAGCACTGCGGAAACAAGTTCCAGTTTGTCACAGTGGGGGAACGCGTGTTCATGGCTGCTGTCTCGCGCAGGTGCTGTGGGCAGCAGCCACATCTCCTGGGCCCTGCTGGCCTCAGGTGACAGCAGTTTGCAGGAATAGGTGCTGGTAAGACACGTCATGTGCCTGTGCCCCACGAAGCTTCCTAACCA
Source organism: Bucorvus abyssinicus (assembly GCA_009769605.1). Classification (NCBI taxonomy): domain Eukaryota; kingdom Metazoa; phylum Chordata; class Aves; order Bucerotiformes; family Bucorvidae; genus Bucorvus; species Bucorvus abyssinicus. Next base: position 5,472,829 of record CM020055.1, read on the forward strand.
CAGCAGCGAGGCAGCTTAGAAAACACACAGACCAAAAGACCGCGTTTCATAGCCACAAGACGTAGGCATTATTTCAAGTATTTCAGATAGAATTTGATACCCTCAAAGCCTGAAGGAATTAAGACCTTCCTGGCAATTCCCACCCTTGGCCCAGGCACAAGCCACGTGTCTCCGCATGCTCCAACTCAGGCTCGCGCCGACAGGCACGTTCACCCAAGCAAGCGACACCGCAATCTGCTAACCCGAGCTCAGGAGGAACAGGAGTGCCCAGAACCCTTTGGTTTACAGGCACCTGATTCCACAACCTTTAATCCTTTCTGTCAGCCCTGCAAGATCAGGTATTAACATCTCCGTAACCTCTTGTACTAATTAAGATAGCAGACCTTTGGTGTCTGCCTCTGCACTGGCTTCACAGCTGAGCACCGACAGGCTGCTGAAGTGGTTGTGCCTCTCCGCGAGCAGCCCTGGTAAATGGGGAGTTCTAACAGGCGCAGCCCAGGAGGCTTTACCAGAGGTACTGAAAGCAGCCGTGACAAGAGGGCTGGAACTCACAACCCTGAGCTGAGCTTTGGAAGGTGGGAAGCGTGGTGCTATGGAAAGCAGCCGCCGCTCCCAAGCGCTCTGCGGGCACTTGTGAGAGACCTGGACGTTCTGTCCAGGACCGGTCCTTTCCACAAAGCCACATTTAAATGGCCCCGGACCTTTTGCTTTTCCAAAGTATGCATTTTATTACAAGCAACCTTAAAAGCAGCGATGGCTTCCAGCAGGCCCTGAAGAGAGAAGCCAAAGCCGTTTAAGATAAACACATGAGCAGGGAGTCCGTCTCCTCTGAGCTGAAGTGAGTTTTAGAAGTACTTCAGCCATGCAGACACACCCCCACTGTCTCAGTAGCTCACTCCCTAGCAAGTCCAGCCCAGGCTTTTGCAGCAAGGAGAGATTGTTCCACTCCAACACGACCATGGGCTCATCTCCTCCAGCCGTGAGCCCTCCTTGCCCACACACCTGGGGCAGGGCTGCACAGGCAGGAGCTGAACTTGCCCAACAGCTCAAGGCTTTTGGACTCAGGCATTGCTAACAAGGTCAGGAAGGTTTGACCCAGCTGTAGATGAGGTCTGAGCTTAAGGCACAGCCCAGGATACAGGATTGAGTAAAGTTTACATCCCGAAAGCTGCTTAGGGCTAAGCATTGCTATTTTCTGCTTGTCTGTACCTAGACACACTGCACCGATGGGAGACCGAGCCCCTTCTGAACTCACAGTTTGAGATAGCCCCGAGTTCCGGGGCAGGCGCTCACTGCACGGACAGCCCAGCTCTGCACCAGCAGCAGGGCACACAGGCAGGACACAGCCAAGGCAAGCAGAAACACTTGCAAAGGGACGAGAGACACAAAAAGTGGGTTAAACTGGCAGGAACTGGAATGACCCAGGACACCACTGAACGAAGAGAAACCGCCTCGCTTTGCGGTGTCTTTGGTCAGATAAGACAAGTTTGGTGAACACACCTCTGTCTCACAGCCCCCAGACCCAGCAGGAAAGGAAAGAGTCCCAGCTTCCTCCCTTCCCAGCTTTAAACAGGAGAGTTAGCAAACATGAAAACTGTTATGGTTTAAAGAAAAACAGTCCTCTCTTCCTCCCATTACTCACTCCAGCAAAAAGGATAGAGCCAATTTCTTCAGACTTGCTTAACCACACACAATATCTAACTTGCATTGCAACCAGACACTCAGAGAGAAGGGAAAAGGAAGCAAAAACCACAAATACCTTTTCTTGCCCAGCTTTTTCAGACTTCCAAGGCCCTGAACTTCCCTTTCGCTGCCCTGCCACAGTCCTTGCTAAATAGAGTGTGCTGCCCACGTCACTGGGGAGCCTCATCATTTCAACGCAGTTCACCTTTTGCCCATGATGCTGCATCTCCTTCACCTGCTGGGTCTCGGCTGGGCCAGCCCTGCCCCATCTCCACACCACTAAGGTGGCCCCAGAGGGTGGTATCTGTGCACCTGCTGGCCCTGCCCTGCCCTCGGCAAAGATGCAGAATTAAAAAACAAAAGAAGACAACAATCCAAAAAATCTTTGGGGGAAAAAAACCCCATTCCATTAGAAATTCCATTCCTTTTCTAAACGTCTCTACTGGGTCTCACTTCATGCCAGTCTCTCCTGACTTTACAGTGTACTTGGCCAACTTAACCTTTGAGAAGGTTTTTTTATTGATCGAGTGTTACACAGACATTTACATTTCTTGGAGGGAGGAAGAGGCAAGGAAGAAAATTAAATTACTTTGCCTAGTGATCTTCATTATCTGAAATAATTACCTTCAGTCAATTCTCAAACAAGAACTCTCTGGAGAACAGTGTGTTTTAGTTTGGATAAAGGAAAAGGAATCGAGTCCAAAAGAATACATTTTGTAACTTATTTAGATATACCTAATTAACCAGCTGAGTGAGGAATCCAATCAAAGCTTCTCCATTACACTTAATTATTAAAAGCCATTTAGAGGGGGAAAAACCAAAAGGAGGGGGCTGAAAGAGCTCTCTCTGACTCAAAGGATAATTTTAGCAAAGAACTGAACCAATGGGCGAACAGAGACCAGAAGTAAAATATTTGCAATAAAAGCGATTCATTTTCTAGCCAGGCCCCAAGAGAGAGACTTGGTAACTCTGGTATTTTGTGAACAGCTCGACGCTGGAAGGAGCACAGAGATTGTTGGGCTTCCCAGAAATGGGCAGAGCTTCATTAAGACCTTTTCAGCGGAACGCAGGGGAGACGCTTTGTCCTCTGTGCGGCAGCGGCTGACAGCTCGCAGAGACATCGGCCGATTAGAAGCAATGATCCCTGTTACAGTCATTACGGAACGCATTAAAAACTCCTCCAAAGAGTTCTCGCCTGGATTTGTGCATCCTTGTGGGCACCTCCCAGTCTGGGGAGCGAGAAAGCAAGTCTTGCTGCTGAATGCTCGTGGAAATGAGTGAGAGCGGGCTCTGGCTTTGGATGTTTAGTCAGGAGGCGATGGCTGGCTCTTCACCGTGCCGGGCACCAGCCTCTGCAGAGCCAAGAGCAAGGGAGCAGATGCCAGGGGCTGGTGGAGGTGCTGTCCGTCACCCACCTGAGCAGAGCCTGCTCCCAGCAGCGTGCCTCTTCCCCCACCCTGCTTTAGATTTCCGCAAATCCCTAAGGCAGAGAACAATATTCCTTTATCGATATGTGAATATATTTAGCAGGAATAACCCCTCCCAAATGTGTGACAGACTCCGGCACAGTGGGATATTCTAATTTTGATGCAAAAATTCTCCGTCTGCATCCCTGAGCCACAGCGGCTCCGTCTCGCTGTCCCATGGCCTCTCTCCACCTCCGCAGGAAAGGGCTGCGCTCAGGGAAGCACGTGGGCACTGGGGTGGATTCACGGCTGGGCTCCAGCTGGCTGTTGGTCGCAGGAACATTTTTAATCCAGAAGGTTTATTAGATTACCAAGGCCAACAGGCCAGTCCACTGCCAACACACCCAATGTCTTGTAAAAATAATGGCACTGCAAGGTTCAAAAGTCTGAAAAGCCCAGAGGACGGATAAATTCGTCTTAATTCCTTTGTTTTCCTTCTAAATTGCAAGGAAGTTCTTGGTGCCTACAGCTCTCCTCATTCAGACAAAAGAAATGAGAAGGTTTGCATATATCTGTTGCTTTCCCCAAAAAAATGCTGTGCACAGGGTCGTGCAAACAGTGCCACGAGTCTGTCTTACGGCCATTTGGTGCGTTTCTATGTCTTTTGTCATATTCGTGGAGAACTAAGTCTGAAGACGACCTTCACACTCATGCAGCCCTTACTGAGGTGACATTAATCTCCTGCCTGTAAAATAAAGTTACTAACTCACATCTCAGCAGGCCAGTTAATAGTTGGAACATGCTCCGGGTCCCCTAGATGAAGAGTGAAACAGGGGGTTAACGCAGCCGGGATAGTTCCTCACCACAGGTAGTTTCTCTCCTGGATTTCCCTGTGCAGAGAAGTTCAGCCCAGCTTGTGAGCCCCCAAGGTAATTCCAGGACTTAATTGCAGGATTCTGTTTAAGGGTCCAATCAAAGCAAACAAACAGCTAAAAATAAATCGGTATCCCATCTGTTGCCAGGCAGGGAATTTAGTCTCGACAGCCAGGGGATGGGATGAAAGGCTGCAGTAAACAACTTGAAATGGGTATCTGAGAAATTCCATGGCCGCAGGAAAATGGTCTGATTTTCTCTTCCTTCTCTCACGCAGAAAGTTTTTGAGTTAACTTTTCCTAAGGGAGAGAAGCGAGTGTAGGCTTCTGCAGCATGGGGCGGGAAGCAGACAAGCCTCAAGGATGAATAACGTTCAAGTGAACTTTCGCTGATAAAGCTGATTTCATCGGCAGAAGGTGAAGCACGGGCAGGGTGTGACGTGAAGCCGGTGCTGGCCCAGCCTTTGCTCAAGGAGTAGTTTGCAGATCACCAACATGCTTATGGACGAGAATAGCCGCTGTTGCTGCAGCGAAACACATGGTTCCTGTGAAGGGCCATTTGCAGAGACGAGGTGGAGCAGCAGCACCCTGTGCTGTGCTTCAGATAAAAGGAACCCCAAGAGCAGTTTGCAGAGAATCATCGCTGTCTGCTAAAGGTGCATCCAAAGTACATTAAAAAGACAATGAAGAGGAAAGGGCAGCAATTAGAGATCATCTAAAACAAACCACATCATCCATCACAGCCAAGAGCAATGTCAAGAGCAGCTGCTCAGCAGGACCGAAACGCTGGTAAAACCGGCACGTCCAGTGTCCTGCCAGTGACTGGAGCACCCCAGCACTGGGAACATTGTTCCTTTGGGTTTAGTAAATCAAATTGGAATTGTTTGGTGCTGAACAAGAGCTCCAAGTAAAACCACAATGAATAAATAGTTTTCATACTAGTGAGATCCTGGACACATCATTTTGGGATATCTCTGCAAATTCATTAGTAAGTTCTGGAAACTGTCTTCCTTTTGGCAAGTGTCCCTCTTGTCCCCCGAGGAGCTGGCACCGCGTCCTCCAGGATGCTCACTGTTTGGCTCCCTGTGCTGGCAGCACTCTGCGCTAATAGATCATGTGTAATTGGATATATTTTTTAAGCAGAGTAGGAAGGCAATGGAAAATAATGAGAACATGCTTTGCTAGGAAGTATCTGGTAGACCGGTCTTTGCTGTTCATCTACTTCTCTGTTAATTATCTGCAGAACATATTAACATTTTAACCCAGTGAACACCACTTGAGAATGATTTCAAGTCTGCATTCACATCCACAGAGGCCTTTCTCTTCCAGAAGGACCCACCTCTTCTGAAGAAGCCGGATTTTCCTGGCTCTGAATCCCTCCGCCCCCTTCCAGCCCCCATCCTGTCTGTCCTGTCGTCTTTCCTTTTTTCCAGGTCTAGTTTTTCACTGTAACTCCGGAGAAGGCAGCACTGACCAAATCTCCCATGTGCACACAAGAAATAAAAATTTTGACGCTGTAACCATGAAGCTTTCATATTAAATCCACTTTCACCTCGTGTGCTATCACCGTCTCATCTTGAAACTTCACTCTTGTGATTTCCCCCGTATCCTCGTGAGAGGTGCTTCGAGCTTTTGTTGTGATTTGAGCTGTGAGATTCTTATGAACCAGAAGCTTGAAATGAAACCTTAAGATGTAAAACAATAAGGATCACAACCAAGAAACCTATATACTAAGGAAAACCAAACCAGCCGTTGAAACTCAGGAGAACCCCACAGGCAAGATCAGTGGAGCTCAAACCGCACAGACTCGTGTAAGGAGAAAGAATACAAGTCCTAAGTGCTGTCCATGCTGTGTAGAGCTGTTTGTGAGCGTGCAGGTGGTGCTGAGCAGGACGTGCATCTCCCCACAGCACGTTGGTACTCCGCACACCAGCACGGGAGTCCTGAGGAGCATCTCACACAGAAATAACACTTTAATTCCTCATTTTGCTCCTCTTAGGGCAGCCTCAGGGTAGTTTCTCTTTCACACCTTGCCCGTTGGTAGGGATGCTCAGGATACCCCACATTCCTCTCTGCCAATGCCAGCCTGAAAACAGACACCTGACGGCTATTTCTAGTCCTTCGCAATATAAATAATGAATGGTTTCATACTGGGAGGAATCAAATGGCACCAGATGACTCTGGTAATAAATCAGGAGGAAGGCAGGTGGTCTCTTGTCGGGCATCTCAAAGCTGATGTGCAGCTTTATGAGGAGGGAGGTGGCTCTGGTACAAAACCCATCAATATAAATCTCAGAAGCTGTAGCACTTTTCACACCACTTTTAAGAGTTATCATAATTTTGGTCTCATATGAAAAATCCTCAGCAAAGGGCTGGGCTGAGGAACACACCTGCACCACCCTAACTATGTCACCATCTCAATTACCCGCTCAGACAGTGCGGGTGAGACGGACTGGCAGGTCACCCGAGCAGGAAAGCCATTATCTGCGTGTACACTGACACATCTCTCAGGAAGGAGGTGGGAAGGTTCCTCCTGACAAGAAGCGGTTCTGATTTAGCGCTGCTCTAACGAACTGTGTGGTGTGTCTAAAGATGACAGAGTGCCTGAACGTAGTCTATTTACCCGCAAGGATGACTGCCATCTCTTTAAGCAGAACAGAGAAAAGACTATTTAAATAGGTTGGGACATATTCCCTGTGTCAGAGCAGTCATGTGAACTGCCAGCAGCCATCCCACAGCTACTCTCAGATGGTCAGAAAACAGATATTCTGAATAATTGCATCTAGCAGGATCCCAGCAGAGAGGACTGTCTCCCAACATCCCCAGTCCAGGGTAATGGCCCGTTATGGGTAACAGCACCTCGGGAAATCGCACTAAAGCGTGTCCCTGGCCGCCTCACGCGCAGGTGAGTAAAGTCAACACTTCCAAGTGCTGATGGCCAGCCAGGTCTCGTGGGAAATGTGAGGACAACGCTACAGAGGGGACCAAAGTGCAGTTTACCACTTCAGGCAAAGCCGGCTTTTCTCAGCCCTCCCACATGCCGAGATGGACTCTCTGACTGCTGATGAGATGTTTTGTCATCTAGCTTCCACTTCTCCGCAAGCTGATGAAAAAAAAGGCATAAATCCACCAGACATGTTGTCTTACCAACTCCTGATATGTTTTGGCTACTTACAGAGAGTACGAGAAGTCTTTGGAGCAGATGTGAAGCTCAGATCTTGTTTGCTCACTTGTCATCACCCAGAAAGCAAAACAAACACTCCTGCTCCTGCAGAAATTGGCCCTCGTGTCCTCGGCCTGCTGAGCAGATCAGGAGGTGGTGGTGGTGTATCACAGCAGGGTTATTTTTCTCCTGTTCTTGCCCTGCCATCGCAGATAAAATAGAAAAAGTCATTTGAAGCGGCTATCTGGCCCAAGAGGAAAAAAATCTTAACAGAAACACACATAATCCTGGATGAGACGAGCCCTGAAGAATCTAATTGGGTTCTTTCTCCAGCTAAATTCTACAATACCTTTATCTCCTTGATTATTTACTACACACAGTAATAAACAGACAAAGAAAAAATTGTTCTTGGTAAAGTCTTGCAGCCAGATTTCAGCCTCCTGAAAGATTTATTTTTCAACTGAAAAAAGAAATCTATATTTTTACTGAGAATGTCTTTATATGGTGTAAAAATAATTGTCCTGTAAATTCTGAATTTTATTGCTCCTGTTATCTTTTCTTTTTCCTCTAATAACTGATCTTTTGACCTTCTCCCCATTGGGATTATGCAGCAGGGAGGTGTCCGGCCATTCACAGGCAGCCAGTTTCCCGTTTTGAACAGACAGGTCTCCGATGGCTTTCAGAGGGTGCTGCCAGGCGCACTGCGAGGCCAAAGCCCGCTCCCCACCGTGGTCCCGCTCCCCAGCCCTGCACGGGCCAAAGTTCCTGGGGTGACGGCCAGCGGGAGCCGAGGTTGAGGGGAGCGGAGCCCCGGAGCGCTGGGCGAGGTGCTGCGGGACCAGCGCTCAAAGCACCCACAGCACTTCTGGAAAGGATGCAGAAAATAGAGCGAAGGCGGACCCTTGTCGGCACTTTGCATCAGTTATCTCCGTCTTTCCGGCGAGAGACGGTTGCTCCCTCTGCGGCTCTCCAAGGCGATGAGCGGTCGCAGCAGTGGTTGGAAAGGATGAACTTTTCAAGGCTCCACACGTGCCTTGAGCAGCAGGCACTGGGATTGCCCGAGCCTGTCCTCCCCAGATGCACAAAATCAAGTTTTGCTTTTTATGAATGCATAACTAACCCCCTGAGTAAACATCTATTCAAACCTACATAATTAGTACTTAATTTTTCAAAAAGCTAATGAAAGGCCCTTTTAGGTTCCTAATTGGCTGCTACTTCCTATTAGTCAACTCTGAGCATGAACTATCAACGTGGGAAATGCACTACAGGGCAGGAACTGAGCAGACCAGGGATGCGAGGCGGAAAGCACGATCAGCTGCACCTCACAGGGACTGCTGTGCAGCACTGACTAAAGGTGCTCCAAAAGCAGCCGTTCTTCAGCTGGAGACATTCAGTCTCAACCCCAAACCCACAATTAGGACACAGGGTGGCTGTAAATTTGGGGATGGCCCAGAAAGACAGTTTTCTATGGAAACAACAGCGATAGGAGACCTGCCAGCTGGACTGATTTAGGGACAGAGCAGCAAGCTGTACAGTAAATGTACCACTGAACAGCTTAATTAACAGTGCGCACCTATCAGGAGTTAATTACATGGTTCTTTACCATTTTAAAATGAATGGTTACCACTTAGTTCCCAGGACCATAATTACCAGGTTAAGAAGAACATGCAAAACCTCTGGCTAAGTTCTTTGGATAACTCAGTTTCCAATGTAACCACTTTATTTATAAAAATAAACCCTATGGAAAAGAGGAACACTTCCCAACAGAGACAGATTCAAAGCAGCAGCATCTAGTTCCACATCAACTCGTTCCCAATCACGCTATCAGCGAAGGAACCTCCTCGCTTTACAGTCTGTGTCTGCCTTTCAAGGCAACAAAGGAAAGCAAGTGATGCTTCCAGGAGCCACCTGAGAGGAACACGTCATTGAGTGGTGCGGTGTTTCAAGGAGCTCATCTAGAATAAACCTTCCCCTGGCCAGCCGCTCAGAAATCCCAGCTGTTGCCTACGAGAGTTGGTGTTCATGTGTTCCGCTCCCAAGGCTGGGTTGTTCCATGGGCTGTGCTGCAGTGCTCTCTGCTGGCACCAGCCTGGCAGTTCTGGGGGTGCTGCAGCCTGGCGAAGGCAGCGACGAAGCTGTCGCAGCCCTGCGCCCGTGCGCCTGGGGACCGCGCTGCTGGCGCTGCCAGCCCCACGCCTTTCCAACCCATCAGTCAAGCTCCCGGAGAACCCTGAGGTGGCCAGCACCGGTTCTTTATGCGTGATTTCTGAGTTTGTATTTACATCCAGGGTGTCACGCCTCAATACGCCTCTGCTTGAACCCCCTGTGCACGTGCCCCCTGGCCCTGCTGCCCCGTTTGCCCTCCCACTGGTGAGATCTAGGAAATATTCTCTCACTGCTTTGCAAACGCACGGAGCAGTGGTCCCGGTCCCTTCTCACCAGAGGATACCTGAGCCAAGCCCTACCGGTTTTGTTCGCTTCCAAGGTAAAGGTCCCTGGCATCATCTGATGAGCAGCGCCCAGGTCCGGGGGCAAAGACCAGACGGGATTTTCTGCAGACCCTCCTGTGTGCAGTACCTGGCGCCCGCAGCAGGGCCCGCAGGGACGGGGCTATCGGCGCCTTTCCAACACCTCTGCAAACAGGCTGCTGCAGTTTGCACTTTTGTTGGTTTCCATCACGCCTCCTCAGTTCTGATTCATGCCGCAAAAACTAGATTGTCGCTTGCGCTGGGTGTCTTTGGTTAATAACTGCTATTTTAACTCGAGCCCATTGAGAGCTCCGCACAAGTCCCTGAACTGAATTGCCTCTCGTCCTAGATTTCCATCAGGCAAGGGCGAGAGCCACCATCTCGATGGATGCTTTCCACAGCAGAGCACAGAAGGCAGCTTCTCTCGCTGGCCCCCACTGGGTGTCGGTGGTTGTTTCAGCGTGTTTCTGAAGGCCAAGCTCCGAACACCGCGGTCCCGCTCTTTCTGTAAGATTTATAACGCATTTACAGCAAGTGCTACAAGAGCAAGATGAGGTGCACGTACCTGCTCCGGTTTATCGCAGCCACCTCCTCTTCAACACAACTAAAAACACCACATCGCCTCCCAGGACAGGAGCACCGTAAATGCTTCCCTTTTGTTCTCGTTACTCTCTGCCTTAAACTTCTCCCAAAGCCATCACATTATCACAAATTGCGTCATTTTTTATTTCGTTTCCCCTTAATCACCCTCCAACTAACCCAGCCTGGCCCGAGGGACTGCCCTGCACATCCACATTTGTACCTACACACAGACAGGTCATATATCCGTACGTATCGTGTATATATACCCCAATAAATAACCTGGCCTCACTGCTTTTGGTGCCTTACCCGGGATGCCGGCCATGGACCCGGCTGCCCCTCACTGCAGAGGAGCTGCAGACGAGGCCACACAACGGCTCGTGGTGCTGCCACACAGAAGACGTTAAAGGGACGAACAGATGAAGCTTTACAAGGGCTTCTAGATCAGATCGATGCGATTTCCACTGAAACCTAGCACTAAAGCAAACCTCAGCATTCGAACCCGCACCCAGATCTTCTGACCAAAATCCTCAGCACTGTGACAGCGAGGGAGTCCAACCAACAAAGACATGGAGAATACCAAACAGCCTTCGCCTTGGAACTCAGCCACTGGAGAAAAAAAAATACCAAGAAGAATAATGTGATTTCCTAGTATTGCCTCAGAGTTGATTTATTCCCAATATAAAACTAAACTTTGCAATGCTACGTACTTTTTCCATGCATTATTCTAGATGGCAGTGTAAATCAACCGAGTGCAGTCAGTAAAGCTGTTATTGCCATCTCTAAAACCCCACGCTGTAGGAAAGAGCCAAAGAATTACTAACGTTTCCTATACTCCTTTGTGCTGTGCTTCTCGGGAAGGCACACACGCAGAGGTCTGCAAGTCAAAACAGAGCCACTGCATGGTTTAAAATGGTCCAAAACTCTGGTGATGGAGACTAATCTCTGCTGCAATGAGTTTTCTCCATGGTTTTGTGCCATCAAAAAATGGGGGAGAGCATCAGTGGAGATGAGAGGGCTGGGGGTGCCGGAGCATCCTGGGGGAAACCCTGTCCTGGTCCAGTCCCGCTTCACCCTGCGCGTCCCCGCAGAACTCCCAATGTCACACAAAAGAAAATGGGGCATTTTTTAAATACCGGGAAGTCATTTGTTCGATTAAGGCAAATTACATTTGCATTCCACCCAGGGATATTTCACATTCCGCACTCGCGAGGAGCGGCTGCTGCTGCACGCCGCGCACCATCTCTCCCAGCAGCAGCAGAACCGATTCCCGCCGGCGAAGCTCTCGGTTGCCGTGTCCACGCCGCCAGGTCCCGCTGCCGTTACCGCCAGCGACGTGCACGCACACGCACACCCACGGACAGCTCGTGCTCGTGGCAACTTACTCCCTGTGAAACGCTGCCTGGTTACCGTCACGGCGGAGCCATCTCCTCCTCCCCGCTGCCGGTGAGCGCCCGGCAGGCTCTAATCCCCGCAGAGCCCAGCCGGAGCAGCAGCCAACAGGAGTTGCTTTGTTTGTGCTGACTTGGGTAAGCAAAATATTATTTCCTTGATAGCCGTTTGCTCTTGCTGTCTGTTCCGAGCAGCCAGGCAGGTGGGATTGGGGCTAACCTGGTTTTTTGACAGTGAATTTTATCTAGTAACGGGCAAATACTGGAGGACTTCTCGGTGCAGACCGTTAGTCTGGTACCCTACAGCACTCGTGTTATATTTAGCAATTTCATAGAAAGCCGCCTTCTGACATGTTACTTCAAAAGTATTTTAAGGAATTGGAAAGATTTACAATGAAAACGGTGATTTTGCAGATGTTCATCGTTAACCACCGAGGTACCGTGCTGCCGTTGAGCGGGGGGGAGCGGTGGGATGACCACACGGTGTTTAACGTGGGTTTGTTTTTAATGGCGAACTCCTGGTTTAGAGTCTCATTCTTTTGTCCCTGAACACAGAGGCTGGCCCGGCAGTTAATTCATTCACATGCAGATGGCTGGTTTTGGTGTGCTTTTGAAAGCAAAGCCCTTTGACTTTGTATTCTCCTCTTTTTCTGTAAACTTCTTTCTAATTCTAAAGGCAAAAATCATGAAAGCAGCATGAATCTTCCCCCTCCACACGCAACTTTGTCACGAGACTATTAATCATGCCCCACGATAATTCCGTTATGCAGTAGATCCATTCAGAAGCAGTGTCTGCCTGCAGATGGGTTTGTTCCTGTGAGATAGGAGAGCGGAACAAATTTCTTCAGGAAACATTTAAGCAAGGTCATAACAACACTCATTACATTCTCAGCAATGACGTGTCATTGGCTGGATCAGACCGTGTAGCAGCAGTCACGTTTGTTGGCTTGGTCTGCAGAAGAGCCCAAAGGTTAGACGTTAATATTGAAACTATTTACTACTTTCAGCTACTAGGCATGAGATGGGAGTCCTGCGCGTTGCTTAATTTGTTACGAAGGGGAAGAGGGAACCTAAACAAATTAAAGCAACGTACTTCATTTTAATGTCCAAAGGTCTTTACCTACATTAATTAATGAGCATTTGCACTCGATTGTGCAATCTTCACACACGACTGCTCTTGCGGGGTCAAAAGGTGAACGGGCAAAAGGGCGAACAGGGACCCTGCTCTAGGTGAGGGGTTTCATGCGGTTGCCACGTGCACGTTGGCTGTGCTCTGTCCGTGCATCCCACTGCCGTGGCTGGAAGACATGCCCACCGAGCCGGGGGTGATGCACGTGTGAGCGGGGTGTCAGGATGGAGCTGACAAACAAAGTACGTCAGGAGCGTGATGGAAATGCACAGACGGACACATCACATGGCAGGAAAACCTGCCAGTCCAAGCACAAAGTCTGCTTGCCCAACTTTTGTTATAACGTGTTCTGTTCCTGTGGAAAGCGAGCACATACCTGAAACCCCTCTACCCACACGCTGCGGACTAGCACCGAGGCAGGTCAGGACGTTGTTGGGCCACAGTCTGAATAAATGACAAAAACCAGACAACAAATCTATCGATGATCATTCTTGCAAACTGCCGCGGAGTGCAACAAGGGGCTTAAGCAGGTTGAGCCAAAGTAAAGGCGAGTTCCAGAGCCCGCCTCAGGGGAGCCTCAGGTCTCATAATCCCGTAAGCGTGGCTGGACCGCGAGGCCTCTGCGTCCTGCACCAAGCCCCTTTGCAAATACTTCCCTGTGTATCAAAAGAGGAAAAAGTCTTGAGAAGAATGAGATGCACAGCGAGGAAGGAGGAAGGTGGGCACGGACTCATCACCCGAGCGCATACGCAGCTCTTCACGTTAGGCAACTCAAACATTCCATTATTTTGCTCTCAGAATAACAGCACTTCCTCCCCTTCCTCGCAGAAGGCGAGGGGAGGCAGGAAATGACTTGCTCGTGATGGCACAGAAGATCTGAGAAAGCAGGAAATCAAATCCACGTGTAGGGAGTCAGAGCGATTCATCCAGCCGTTCCTCCAGATAACAGCAAACCCAACTGCCGTGCACAGGGAGTGACAGAGGAGGAACTGAGATGAACAGAGCATTCACGGGAGACTAAAGAAAACACGGTACCACCTTCCTTTAGAAGCAAAATCCATTTTAAAAAGGAACTTGGCGAATTCACAAGGAATTGGACGTAAGGATACTAAGGGAACCAAGCTTAAATGAGCAAACAGTGGGAAAAATTGACACTTGTGCTTGAAAAGGCCAAACTCAGAGAAGTGAGCATACACGGCTCCGCTGTCACCTCCTGCTGTTGGGGGGACGGTCACCCCTGCCCTGGTGCACAGTCCAGCCTCCCCTGGGGGATCTCTCTGCGCCGCACCGCTCTCGGGCTGCCCCCCGACAGCTCGTGCCAAGTGGGCTGCACTGCAGCGCGGGGGCTGCTCAGCAGCGCGGGGGCTGCACTTTAGTGCAGGGGCTGCTCAGCAGCGCGGGGGCTGCACTGCAGCGCGGGGGCTGCTCAGCAGCGCGGGGGCTGCACTTTAGTGCAGGGGCTGCTCAGCAGCGCGGGGGCTGCTCAGCAACAGGCCAAAATACTGTTTGTCCCTGGGGCCGAGCTGACCTCCTTTTTTTTTTTTTACTTCCTATTCTTTGACAGTAGGCTGGGAAAGAAACAGGGAGGTCACCTGAATCTTACCCATCATTCAGCACCTCAGAGCGTTGCTTTCATATCCTGATAGTGTGGACAAACCCCTTTTTAAAATACCTTATTCTAGTCTCAAGGCTTCTTTCTGCCCTTCCAGTGTTCTTCCTGTTCTGTAATGTTAGACCCGATCTTTTTCAACCTGCTTAGATCTTTGTGTCACATTTCACACCTCCCAGACCTTGGGCAGGCTCTAACTCACTCCCCTACTGCTCTGGAGAGCAACCCAGGCTGGCAGCGGTGCTGCCCAGCGGTGCTGCCCAGCGGTGCTGCCCAGCTGCTCTCCAAAGAGCTTAGTGGTGGGGGGAGCTGGGGGACGGGGACCTGACCAAGGTCAAGCCGCCTGTGACCAGCAGTGTGCGTTTCACATGTGTGGATGGGTTGGAAGTCCCACAGCTGCAGTCACTGACAGACCAGCTCTCCTGCAGTTGCATCCTCCGACACTGGTAACACATGCTCAGCCACCGTCCCGCAGAGCAGGGGCGGCTCCAGAAAGCTGCATTTTCAGTGAGCTGCTCTCTCCATCCCCTGCCCGCCGAGTAGGCGAGGGACTGCAGGTGGGGACTGCAGATGGGGACCGCTTGCTCCACGTGTGCAGCTCAGAGATGCACCACCAGGGCAGGGCACTGGGAGCTGGGCACCCCTTCGCCTCACCAGCGGCCTCCCACCAGCCAGCACCGCGGCATCGCAGCCCTGCGAGGAAAAGGCAACGGGAAGGTTGTGACTCAAAGGAAAAGCAATCTGGCAATTAACAACAATTAAAGATGACAGCAGCGCAAACTGTACAAGACAGATCAACACAACATCTTATATCAATTCCCCTCCCTACAGTCCTGAGATCTTCAAACTATTAATTTGAGCAATAAAGCAGCTCAGCTATAATCCCCCTCCATTGCCAGTTGGGCATAACTTTTAATCCTTTAAGTCACAGATACTTTAGTTAAAATTAGCAACCGTTCAGCAGGGCTTTTTTAACCACTAAATACAGAGCACAATACAAACATTTGTAATTGCCAACACGTGCTAAATGAGTAGTACAGTGACAAGAGGGTGTCACCATATGGTCACTGCTCCTACCCAGCTGATCCGGTATGACACTGCACTGACGGCTGGAGCAGGACGGAACGGCAGGGGCACGGTCGGCACAAAGAGTTGTGAGTAGCAAAAGCAACACAAAACATCATATGCTTGAAAAGTCCGACTCCTCGCACCAGTGACCTCTCCTCCTCCTCTTCCCCACAGCATTCCCTGCTTCCACTCTGGAGGAGATGGGTCGCAAAGAAGAGGACGACAGCAGCTCCTGGAAGAAACAGACGAGCAACATCCGGAAAACATTCATTTTCATGGAGGCCCTGGGATCGTGAGTACCTGCTTTCTCTCTAAGGCTGCACAGCAGCTTAGCTAAGTTTTTGCTCTTTCCCTGCTGAGCACACTGCTCTGCTGCTGCTGCAGGGTCAAGCAAGGTCAAGGGATGGCTTCGAGAGAGGTATTATAATTATTTAGCTCATAAACCCTGACTCAGTTGCGGGATGAAACAAGAATAAGGGTGTTCACATTGTACGATGCTTCTCTGTGAGTTAACAGTTTAATTTGCCTATTCATGCAAATGAGATAAGAAAACATTTCCAAATTTTCTGTGACTTTAGAAGCCACAGCAAAGCTCCCCAAAACCAGCTACTCCAGAGCTCGGCAACATTTTAGATTATTGTGCTCCTCGTCAGCCTCAGAAATGAGTTAAATTATCCAGCAGCTTTCTCTGGAGGAATGGGGTTAGAAAAAGCTTCGGTCTCTCCCAGCCAACTTGTTGATTCATCATTTTTTAATAAGGGACATAATTATTATAAACTGTTTGGGACAGATATATAGAACAGATGCCCCAGCATCTGATTTGTAGGTTGATCATTTCCTACTATTACATTAATAGGAAAACTTAGCATTAGAAATTGGGATTTCTTTCCACAAGCACGGTTCAGCAAGCTGAGGAATAGAAATGAAGACCTGGGACCTAAAACTACCTGGAAACTCATTATCACCTTCCTCCAGCACCCCCAACTGCTGGATTAGGGACCTTAGCGAGGACGTCCCTGCCTATTCCCTGAGAGCTCCAGGGACTTTGAAAGGCATTTCCATGAAGCAGCCTGCAGAGTATATATGGACAAAAGGAGAAAAATGGGTGAAACAAGAAGTTCCCAACGCTGCCTTCTTTTTGGGCCAGAAAAGAGACCATCACATATAATCTACTGAGTGAAACACAGATTGGAATTCATCTGTTGAGATGCTTTTTGAAAAATGGATGGGGTTTTTTGTTGGGGGTTTTCTTCCTTACTAGGAACCGGTCCTGGCTCAGCCCAATTCCTCACAACCCCGACAGTCTTGCGCATTGTTTCGGCAGCACCCAGGAGCCCACTGGAGAAGGGGGAAAGCAGAGCTGAGTGAGGAGCTGCCTTCGGTCCCGCTCCCCACCCCATCATCGCCGGCTGCCACTCGCTAACAGAGACACGCGAGCAAAGCACCGCGTGCCAGATGGGCACAACTCCGTGCTCAGCCAGTCTGTCTGCACGGCGTGCTGGACTCTCATGTACCGCAGTACAGGAGATAACGGTTCTCTGCCCTTGGCTTGCAGCATCCCAACTGATACGGTGCTTCCACTGTGCTCTCACCTGCCTCACTCTGCCCTCCAGCTCCCTGCAGGGCTTTGCAGACTCAGTGGCAAGTTCCATTTCACTGCCATCAATTAATCTGCTGCTCATTTGATGAGGAGTATCGAGGACTGACCTGGTGAAGCGTGCACTGTCACTACCCTGAGACACGTGTTCGGCTGCCTAAGACAAACCTTTAACAGGATTGCGAGCTTTAGGCATGTTCTAAATACCCGCTCATCGCTGCACGGGGCTGAACGCTTATGGGGAACGTACAAGACACTCATTGTCACTTTGTCACTAAGGGTACACAGGAATTAGCGGTCTCTGCAGAAAGGAAAACAAGTGAGATGCTGAATGAAAATATTAACTGAGGTTATCCAGCTATTCTGCACTTCAGATATATGGAACGCCAGTCGATACACCCAAACTGCCACACAGCTGGGCTCTCCTCACTCAGAGATGTTCTAGCTTTACAACCAGCATCCACCTAGAATTAAATTACTACCCTTTTGTATTTTCTTGCTGTTTCCTCTTTCTCTCTGTGAGTATCCTGCCAGTTCGCAGCAGCAGCAGCTATTGAAATACAACTTCTCCTCCTCTCTGCAGAGGTGCCTTCTCAGAAGTTTTCCTAGTGAAGCAAAGAAGTACTGGCAAGCTCTTTGCTCTGAAGTGCATCAAGAAGTCTCCTCTCACAAGGGACAGCAGCTTGGAGAATGAAATAGCAGTGCTGAAAAAGTGAGTGTTTGCACATTGTAACGTAAAGTGGAACAAACGTCCTTTCCCACGATGTGTGGCTCTACAGTAAGAATAATATAAAGAAATAAGTATTTCTTTGTAAAGAATATATAAATACTACTGCGAATCAGTAGATTAGTAAAGTTTCTTTTGTTCCTCGGCTGGGTTTGTAACGCCAGCGCAGCTGTACTGCCCCAGATGCGTGGAAGGAGATTGCTGCAGCAGGGCAGTGGCAGGGCAAGGAGAAGCAGAGCGGACGCTCCTGCAGTCCCAGGAACACGCCTGGTGCAGAGCAGGCTGCTCACGGACAAAGGGTCTGTGCTCCGCGGGGAGTTTGCGGTGGTGTCCACCTTCCTCTGCCAGGCAGAGTGAGGGAGACCAGCCACAAAACAGCCCGGTGGACACTCACTGGGGATTACAACAAGACAACTGTGGGATTTTCCACTTGAAAAACCGCTTTTGTCCTTGCCAGGTTTGTTTCTGACCCACATTTCTCTTTACAGAATAAAGCATGAAAACATCGTGACTTTAGAAGACATTTACGAGAGCACAACCCACTTCTACCTGGTCATGCAGCTGTAAGTATCAGCAGAGCCATTTCTGGGTGGGCCACAGAGGAGGAGGAGTGGCGGGAGCAGGGTGAAGCGCCCTGTATCAGCACCCACAGCCCAGAGTCCCTCACACCTATCAGCGGCATGAACAGGAGCCGTTCAAACACCCCCCGCTAAGGAGGCGAGAGCCGCAGGGTTTGAGCTAACCTGGACACGTCTCATGCTGTCTTGGCCCATGCTCATTTCAGCAGAAAGCTGCTAAACCAAGATTAGGATCTGTTTATGCAAATTAATTCAGCCCAGTTTAGCAGGGCAGAGACAGAAGTATTTCTAATTAAAGCTGTGCCACGCAGGGTTTCCAGAAATGAAAATGGGCAACGTCAGCTGCAGAGAAAGCGGCTCGCTGCGGGCAGCAGCTCTGAGACCCGCCGCTCCTGCTAACTTGCTAATTTAGCTCAAGGAAGCGATCACACAAAACCGACTCTCCGCTGGTGGAGCAGAGCCCGGAGGTGCCGGACGCCTGCGGTTCCGACTGCCGGGAGTTGCCTCATAACCCTACCCACAGTCCCTAGATTTACTAGAAATACTTAGTGGCACCTGAAATTGCACTCCGGAGCATCCATCGGCCTCAGCCTCAGCCAATCGGCTGCCCCAGGAACGGTTCTGCTGTAGGGGGAGTGGTGAAAGGACCCCAAAGTCAGCTGGCCTACCGCGAAAGCACCGCCAGCTCTGTCCAGTCCTGTTCAGTCGTCTTCTCTCCGAACTCCCACTCCCGCAGGGTATCTGGGGGAGAGCTCTTTGACCGCATCTTGGAACGAGGAGTTTACACTGAAAAAGACGCGAGCGTGGTGATCCACCAGGTCCTGACCGCAGTGAAGTACCTGCACGAAAACGGAATAGTTCACCGTGACCTGAAGGTGAGACGTGTCCCGCGGCCGCAGCCGCGCCTGGGGGAGCTGGCGTGGCTGCAGGCTTTGCCTGCTCTGCCCCGGGACTTTCTCTTGTTCCTTTCCACTTCTCCACCACAAGTTTCAACCTTTGTGTTTGCAGCCTGAAAACCTTCTTTACCTTACGCCCGAAGACAACTCCAAAATCATGATCACGGACTTCGGCTTGTCTAAAATGGAGCAGAACGGCATCATGTCCACTGCCTGTGGGACTCCAGGATACGTTGGTAAGCCAAGACTCAGGAACGGGCTTGTGCTGCTGGACTGTCTGGAAAAAAGGTCGTGCACGTGCAGTACGTTGTCTAGCAGAACGGGAAAAATATGTAACTACATTAGTAACAACATGCTACTCAGAGACGCACCACACAGACCACGTAAAACCGGATTACAGATGAGTGGGGGGACTGCAAAATCCCAGAATGGTTACCAGTGCGAAGAAAAGGATCATTTTAAGAGCAACGTATTTCCGCATTAGTCATTTCAAAATCGTAATTGAAAAACAACACCGCTAATTTTAACACAGTGGGATTTTGTTTGATGTCCACCAGACTGATCTGCAGCTTACTGGTTAGAGGCTCAGGGCGCAGGAACTGTCAGTGGTTCTTTCAGTTCATTGACATAAAACAGCTACTAAAAGCACAGACCAACCCAACTGGTCAATCCAGCTGTTACTGGCCGATTCTCTGCACTGGCACCTCAGAGGCCAAGCGTACAAGAAACCGGTGCTTTCCCCAGCACTGGATAATTTATTATTGCTTAGAATTTTTACTTGGTTTTGCTGTTCCGCAGCCCCTGAAGTCCTCGCTCAGAAACCGTACAGCAAAGCCGTCGACTGCTGGTCCATTGGAGTCATCACCTACATCCTGTGAGTAAGAGCAAACAGCACCCACTTATTTTTCCATGATTTCCCACTCCTCCATCGCTTCACGTGTCCCTGCAGAACGCAGCACAAGGGGAGGTGATGCTGGACCTCCCGTTTTGCTGCGGGAGCGCAGCAGCGCCGAGTTCTTCCTCTGCACAGATTCACTAGACCATGGAAACGACAGGGATGCGAGGAGTCGAGTCCTGGAGTGGGGATGAAAGGAATCGCATTTTCTCTGTTATGTGCCTCTTCCTTTGCTTTGTTTCTTTCAGTTGCCTACAAATATCATTCAACCTTCCTCGCTCTTTTTGTTTGGTTTCCTCCCACACCAAACAGCTAGGTACCAGCTGTGGCTTTGTCCTTTCGCTGCTGCTGATTTTAACTGTTCTGCCGCTTTACTGACGCCCTCCGCCGTGAGGGGCAGATGGAGGGGCAGAGCAGCCCCTCTGTTACCCGCTTCCTCGCGCTGCCCACGCTTGGCCGGGCTGCAGGGGAGCCTGTGCAGCCGGGGACGGCTGAAGGGCCGCTGGCTCTCTGCTCTGTTCCAGGCTCTGCGGGTACCCGCCCTTCTACGAAGAGACCGAATCCAAACTCTTTGAGAAGATTAAGGAAGGCTACTACGAGTTTGAGTCTCCGTTTTGGGATGATATCTCTGAGTCAGGTAAAGCTCTGGCACCGAGAAGCGTCATGCTGCAATCCAGAGCCCTGTGACCCGGGGACATGAGCCTGCCCCAGCCGAACCTCCCCGCACGCCCTGCACTTGCCTCGGCAGGGGCAGGAAAGGATGAAGTGTTGAACTGAGTCACTCAGCAGCAGACCCCCAGCCTGGGAACTGACTGCGGAGGCTCCAGACCACAGCAGCAGGTGGTGATGCCAAAGCCGAGCTGAGTGTGGGGTGCTCTGGGGTGCTCTGCATCCTCGGCAGCACCCCGAGCTGAAGCCTCGGCTAACGTCACCCTGATTTTCACAATGATTAGCGAGCTCAGAGTGGCCTTGGGTTTCCCCTGGAAGCAGGGGAACTCCAGGGGTTTTTTTCCACTTTGTTTTTCTATTTTTTTCTGTCTTCCCCTTTGCTTTCTTCCCACCCAGCCATGCTTCCTCAGAGCAGCGCAGCGAGCTGTGGCAGCCGCCGCTGCCCCCTTGCAGCCTGACAGACTGGCCTGCACAGAGCTTACTGCAGCCAGCTCCTAGCAGCGTAGTTTAAACATCAGTCTTTATACATACAAACAAAACTAGCAGGAGGTTTGTTAGAACAAACAAACATCACAGTCCTCCCTGGAAAAAAGAAAAGAAAAACCCAAACAGTGAGAGGGACAGAAGTGCTCTTTCGGGCGGCTTCCAAATCTGCTCAGTTTGCACTTTACGGTTTTTAGTTATTTTTTAGCTGAATAATTCATCTCAAATTCACATAATCTAAGTGTGGAGTTTGGTACCTCCCCAGGTAACATTTCTTTCATCTGGAGCCCTTCACCACCAACATCGCCCCTTACGGGAGCAATGATGCGGTACGAACACCTCCTTCGCGGGGCTGACCTTGGCGGTGTTTATCCACGAGCGTTTGCCATCTCCTATTAAGATCATACCATGGAACAAGAAAATAACCTTTTCTCTCTGCCTCTCCTCCCAAACAGCCAAGGATTTCATCAGGCATTTACTGGAGAAGAACCCAGGCACGAGGTTTACCTGTGAAGAAGCCCTGCGGCACCCCTGGTGAGAGGAGCAGGGACCCGGCCGTGGCTGGTGGCCACCGGGATTTACCAGCCTCCGCGTCTCGCTCCACGTGCTCGGTGGCAGCTGAGAACAGGAGTGTCTCCCCAGCCCCCGTTATTAACGTCACCGTCTGCCTCCGCCTGGCCCGGGCTGTTTCTTTTTTTGTGTGCAAAGAAAGAAAACGATGAATAATTAAAGATGCAGTTTGTGCATATTTGCCTCCGCAAACAGAGGCGAAGCAGAAATCCCATCCTGAGCTCCTCCAGGCTTTGAAGTGTGTGTTTGTGTTACGTTTTGTTGCTGTTTTTCCTTTGGGTTTAATTATTGCTGATTGAACGTACAAAGCAGTTAGTTGCCTCCAGAATGTGGAATGCCTTACAAATGCCATCTGCCTACGAGCCCATTTTCTTCTCTCCCATCTGCAGGATTAATGGAAATACAGCCCTTCACCGTGACATATACCCATCTGTCAGTGCTCAGATTCAGAAAAACTTTGCAAAGAGCAAATGGAGGGTAAGTTGTTGGCTGGTGGGAGCCCGGAGCCGTTTCACTAACAAACGCCAGTCGCTGCCATCGAGCAATAAGCCAGGCTGCGGCTGCGTGGGCGAGCGCCCAAAAGCCGAGATCCTCCACAGGCTCCCTGAAAATCGTGCGCAGTTACTGTTTATAGCGTGTTTGGACCAGCACTCCCCGCTGCAGAGCATACTGGTAGATTCACCACAAATATTGCACTACGGTGGCCTCGCCAAGAAAGGAAAGGGGAGGGGAGAAGAATTATTGCCTTTATATGGAAGGAGTAAATTTCATGCTCCATCAGCAGATCTTTTTGGGTACCAAATCCAGCTTTTCCTCCTTTCAGCCTTGACGATAAATTGGTACTTCATTTATATCAAGAGTTTTAGTAAGAATTTAGGTGGAGAGAGGGATGCCACATATACGATAGCATTTTACATACTTGCATTCAAAATTCAGCTCTAGCCTACGTTTCACACCACGGGGTAATCTCCAGCTGTTCCCCCCATTTCCTCCTGCAGAAGTGGTTGTAATCGTCAAAAGCATCAGCAGTTTGCACCCAAGGGAAACTGTGGTGTTTACGGCAGGAACGAGCACGTCCCACTTTCCACATACTGTGCAAACAGCCAGTGCTCACCAGTACAGCGCTGTTCCCCCACTGCCCGCACAGCACTCCCCTAACCCTAACCCCCAGGGGCCAGCCCATTTGTCCCACAGTACCCACCCAGCCTGGCATCACCAGGTGCTGACCATGGGTTTTTTGTCTTCCTCCCCAGCAAGCCTTCAACGCCGCAGCTGTTGTGCACCACATGAAGAAGCTCCACATGAACGGTCATGCGGCAGCTGACAGCACCCTCCCTGTTGTACAAGCCTCGGAGGCGTCCAGACCCAACACACCCATGGTGGGCAGCCAGCCAGCAATGCCGAACGAAGACAAGGACGCGTCACTCTCTCTGGTGCCCATGCAGGGCTGTCCAAACCCTCCCACTCAGCTGGAGCAAGACACAGGAATGAGAGAGGAAAAGCTGCAAAGCCACTCGGAGAGTGGAGCTCTGCCTGCAGGCAGCAGTCTGGTCCTGCCGGACAACCACAGCCCACCAACCAGAACTTCTTGTGGCTGCAGCCCAGCCTGCATGGGGCATGAGAAAGCCAAGACATCCTTCTGCTCCGAGACAGTGCTGCTTAAAAAGTCCACAAAATCCCAGTAGGTATCCAAGTCATTAGCCATAACTTCCCCCAAAGACGCATGGGAATAACCACCTCTGGAAGGAGTTGCCTGGCACATGAGTTGCCAGCCCGAGGTGGAGGCAGGAAGGAGGGAGGAATAAGGACAGAAGCAACCACTTTGACTGGCTGGAGAGCAGTGCCCAGCCAAGTGTCTGCCATGCCTGTAGGTGCCTCAGGCAGGCACACTGCCCAGGCTGGGTGGCAGAGCTGGCGGGGAGCCGAGGCAGCAGCGCTCCACTGCCACACTCCAGTGACTCCAGCACATTTGCTTTCCAGAACTGGAATTGCCTGTGGTTAAAGCTGCTGCTGCCAATTACTCAGCTGGCGCCGAGTGACTGGCCCTGCCTTTGCTGTGGTGTTGACTCACACCCAGCTCTGCTTTGCTTCCAGCAGCTGATGTTCTTTATATTAAAAACTCAATTTCCATTCACCTGCAGATTGATGGTAAATATTGCTATTTCTCTTTTCTTTCTCTTCCAATTCTTCCATTTCCAACTAGTCACTTCAAATCAGAGGTTCTCGTTCCAATGAAAACCAGTAAACACTCTTCTCACTGTGGCACTGGGCAAACTGGAGTTTGTTTGATCATGTGATGAGGAGGCAGCCACTGAGCTCCCAATATCGCCAGCGGTAAGTGCTCCACAATCCAATCACTGGCTCCTTTTAATTAATCCCATTATGACACAAAAAAGGGAAAGGCACAAATAACGAAGTGATTGTACAGGAAATAAATCGACTCAGGTTTTCTGCAACAGGAAAAGCCTTGAACAAACCACCTTTCAAGGAAGAAATTGTCTTTCAGCTTCCATTAACGGCCAGAGCAGTGACTCTGAATCCAACTTCTACATTACAACAGGGTTGCCCAAGGAATGTGTGGAAGGAAGCCAAGCACAGGCCTGTCATACCCAACTCTGCAATTGCTCAAAGCTACTCACTGGGAATCACACTGGAACAAAACAGCCTCATAGCTGGGATTAGGGGTTTTCAGCTGGGTCTCAGCTGTGAGCATGAGCGAAGGGCTGACAAGAGGCTGCTGGTCCATGGCTGAGCACAGGCAGGACATCTCTGCAGCCTGAAGGGCATCCCCTTCCCCAGATTCGGTCCAGGCAGGTCAGTTTAAGTTGCTTTGTTACCAGAGGACGGAGATGCTCGTTTTGTAGGTGAGCAGAGAACAGTCGTGACAGTTTCCTCCTGTTTGACCATAGCTTGGATTAATTCTGGACTAGCTAAATTGTTATCATTCACACCACGTTACGTACGAGCAGTAGGAAATATTGCTATTAGATCCTGCGATAAAGAACATTCCTCAAAGGCGAGCACCCGCTAGCATAGCTCTCCACAAAAGCTACACAAGGTGACCTACCTCCTATCGCCCTTTATGACACA
Organism: Bucorvus abyssinicus; assembly: GCA_009769605.1. Lineage (NCBI taxonomy): Eukaryota > Metazoa > Chordata > Aves > Bucerotiformes > Bucorvidae > Bucorvus > Bucorvus abyssinicus. Next base: position 5,497,702 of record CM020055.1, read on the forward strand.
CTGTACTGATGAGATTGTACGAACAGGACTGTAAGACGCAAAGGATTAATAGAAGAGACAAATGCAAGTAAGATCTACTATAGGCTCCAAAAAGGCTTGTTCCAATGATCAGTCACGTAATAACCCTCTGTAACTAAGGCACACAGAGGGATCTCAGCTGTTCCTCACCCCCGTGCTGCTGCGTATTAACAGAGCACATTTTGAAGGCAGCAGTCTCCTGAAACAAAGTTCAAGCCTCAACTGAATTCTGTCTCTTGTAGAAACAGAAGGGCTGTTTTACTCTTTTCTGCACTTCAAAGCCAGACATCAACAGTGCAAGCAAGAAAGGAGGCTGTGTCCTGCCAGGCACCGGCGGGCAGCAGCGTCTCAGAGGGCAGCGACCGGCTGGTGACAAGCAGCAGCACGTTAGTCCCAGGAATCCATCCCTGCAGTGACCTCGGGCTGTTTCTGGATTGTTAAAGCTGGGAGAAGGCAAGGGAAAGCCTGAGGCTACTGCGAGTATGTTCGGTGTATATAATCCATACGACATCGCTCAGCACTGGAAGCTTTTGTTCTCTGTATCCTGTTTGGTTGTCCAATGCATAAGAAGTGCACTGCACAACGTAAATCCTATAAACCAAAGCCATGCAGAGTGTTACTCAGCGGCAGGTCAGCTATTTTTGCTGTCTTCACCCCATCCACTCCTTGGGTTTTTGTTAGTCCCCAGGTGCGCCACTCCAAAGTTTGGCATCCACCAGCTGCCCAGGTCTCACTTGGGCTACAAGAGGAGAGACAAGCTGCTAGCAACCTCCACATGTCTGATAATCATCACAGCAAGGTCTAAGTTCCCTGCTTCTGAGTCTGTAATTGCACAATAAATACTTGCTTAATAAAGCTGAGTTTTGTTTTGTAAAGTGCCTCTTGGTTATTCATAGAAATTTGATGTGGAAACGGTCTATTAAGTCCCTTCTAAAGCGTTCCCTGTGCATCTGCAGACCTGCTCCCTCCGGGATTTTTCTGGCAAAGCATTACACAGTAAATAAGCAGGTTGTGGCAGAAAGTGAAACAAGACATTTGACTTCACCTTTGAGTATGAGATTGCGTTGCTCTTACTTGTGTAAATACAGGGATGTTGTATAGATACGATGGAGAAAACAATTCAAAGAGGTTGAATTGCCAAAACAAGAGAAAGAAAGAATTTCCTGGTTTATAAACCCCCCTGGAAATAACAGCTTTGGGGTTGGTTTTATTTGCCACGGGAGAGTGATGTCTCTCCCCCTCTTCCCTCCGGGCACCAGGCAGCTTCAGCCAGTTCAACCCAGGCCAGCGCTCAAGGTGGCTCTTTTCCAGAGGCGGGGAAACTCAACTTGCTAAACATAGGGGCGTTAGGTCCGTGAGAACTCCAGCCGGAAAACGGGAATAAATACAAGTCAGTGTCTGCAGAGGAGGAAGGCAATGCCGGCAGAGCGCAGGCAGCTCACTCAGGAGCAGCTCTCGTAGTAGGAGACTTGCTTGTTAATGGCGTCCCGGATCCTTCCCGCCCGCTCCTCCAGGCCAGACAGCCTGGCCGACTTGGACATCAGAGCCTGGTTGCTTTGCTGAATTTCTGTCTCTAAAGCTGAGGAGAGAGGCCAGGAAAAGATTATACGATGATCAGGAGGATGGCCCGTAGCCGTTACACTCCCCAGCAGGCTGGGCTGAGCCTCCACCTCCCTCCTGAATAGCTCTGGTGGGGTGAGAAAAGCTAACATCTTGTGTTCCTCCTTCTCCCCCTCAACACCCCCCACCCCCCCAACATGACTGCTCTGAACAAAGCCATTAGTTTTGAATGCTTAAAAATGAGAGCGAGCATGTGGAGGAATATGGGGGCACATCGGCGTTGCATGGTGGCTCACACAGCCCAGCAAACTCCAGATTTACTGGCCCAGCACCAGCAGATCCAGCCCAAATCCAGCCCATCCCACAGCCAAAAGCGGGTTGTCTTCCTTGTGGTTTCTCTCCCTTAGCCCTCTGGGAGGCAAAGCCCTTCCCCAGTGCATGAGATGATTACATCGAGTTCATAAAGTCTTACTCTCCATCCTGAGCATCATGGCCAAAGTGTCCTCAAGCAGAGCCTGTGCCTCCAGGTCTATGCTCTGCACCCTGCTGCCGTGCTCCCCCAGGGCTGGGCTCTGCTCCGTCCTTCTCTTCAGCTCAGCGTACATTTGTTTCACTTGCTCGAAAGCCTGTGGAAAAGCAAATAAGCAAAAGGCATTAGAATTGAGAAGGGTCCTGGAAACATTCAGCAGTGGGGAATGGCATCAGAACGAGGAGTGATGCAACAACACGCGAGCCACGGCTCGAGCAGGAAAGCCTCCTCGCCTTATCCAAAAACATGCCAGGACACAGCTGGCTTTGCTGTCTAACGACAGCGGGGAAGCGGAGCACGGCTGTGACCGTCCTGGCCAGCAACGTGCCGGAGCCCCGTACCTGCTGCGCGCTCCTGGCCTGCTCGCCCGCCTTCTCGGCCGTCTGCCTCGTGTCGGTGGCTCGCAGGCGGTTCTGGTCCGCGCTGCGCTGCAGCTGCGAGAGCCGCTCCATCAGCCCGTCCAGCTGGCCCGCCACGGACTGCACGTTCTTCTCGGCTGGTCCGAGAACAGCCTCGATCTGAAAGCGTTAAGAAGGAAATCACGTCCAAACCCTTTCCTCAGGTATTTTGCCTCTGTGCAGGGACCAGCTACCGCTGCCTGACGGATCTATCGGAGAAGTGGGGTTTCAGCAAGGAGCAGGGACTGGAACTGGGAGAAAAACACAAGTGAAGCACAGCAGAAAGAAGGGATTTTTACAGCAAAAGCCTCATCAGATCCCATTTCCCAGCCACGCTGGTGCAGGACTCTACCGAGCAGGGAGGTTTCAATGGAGCAGCGAGCAGGGCACAGCAGCGTTGTTGGGAAGTCACTGTGCATCACTCACTTCGTCAACGCGCTCCTGGATGAACCGGAGGGAAGAGCCAGAGCCCCTGAGAGCACCCTGGGCCTCCAGGAGCATGGTGTTTGCTCGTCGCAGGTTCCCGACCACCTCTTCCACACTGCCCTCCACAGCATTCGCCCGGTTCCTGGGGAAACGTGGGAGACAGCCAGGAGTGAGTGTGGATAGCTGCAGGGACTGGAAGTCAAGGTGGCAGAGGCAAAATAAGGAAGCTCGAGAAGCGAGACAGGATTGTTACCAAGAAGGCTGCAGTCTCCCTCCCTCAAAGGCCACAAACCCACATGCCTGGACACGCTGCACTGCAGCAGCTTCCTTTTGAGAGAAGTGTTAGTTCCAACTCATACCCCCAGGCAGAGGAGACGAACTGGGAAGGGGAGAGGAAACACCTTCCTTTAAACTAGTTGGAAACGTTCATTTCAGAAGCGGTGCAAGAAAAAGTATTGAAAGGAAAGCACCAACCATGGAACCAGTTTCAACAAATACTTCTCTCCTTGCAGTGGGACTATTCAGGGCGGCTGACAGAGCTCTCCGCAGAAAGCCAGACTCCCTTGCCTCATCGCTTCAGGCAGGTTAAGCAGGTGTCAGACATACCAAGGAGTTTACATACTTATCCCGCTAACCTTCTCGCTGGGATATTGCTGCGAGTCAACATGTGACACAGTAGATGCTCCAAATTTGCAAGGGCACTCTGTAATTACTGTAAGGGACCATGGGATAATCCTCCCAACTTTCACCCAAACAGAAAACAAACAGCCCACTTAATCTCCTCGTGCTCTCTTGTGCAATTAGGAAGTAGGTCACCAACATCAAGTAATACCAGGGCAACCCTGTCATCTCCCATCAAAGGGACTCAAGAGACAGCGAAAAGCCTCCATAGCTTTCGGTCAAGACCTCCTTGCTCTAGTATCTATAACAGGGTCTGTGCTTGGCAGCCAGATTTTTTATTGTATTGGGGCAGCAGGGAGGTGACTGTAGATATTGCAGACTCATTCTTTTAAGCACTGTATGGACATAGAAGATCCCAGCCTAAAACTTTAGATTGTGCAAGTCAGCACAGCTTCAGCAGAGCAAGATTTCAGCCCAGCTGAGAACCACCACGTCCACTCTAGCTGAGTGACCCTCAGCTGCCAAAAGCCCTTGAACCCCAACCGACCTGGCTTGTTCTGCTTCTTGCTGAAGCTGCTTGGCCTTGGCAATGTCCTCGGCCGTCTGGGCAAGTATGTTCTCCGGGCACTGCAGCTTAGTCGCCAGATTTTGGATCTCAGTCATTTTTCTTCGGACTGCAGCAGCATCCGTGGGGAGATGCAGGGAGAGAACAGACTCACAGATTTCCTGGACAGTGGAAGGGTCCGTATCCTTGTCTACGGAGCAAACAGACAGACAGTGTCAGAAATGGGAGAGGGGAAAGGGGGGAGTGCAAATGCCAGGGAGGACGAGGGCAGACATCCCGCCGTGCACACTCTCACACACAGTCTCTTCATTTCAGACAGCTGCCGGGGCTCACCCGGAATTTAATCCCCTTGAATTCAATGTATTTCTCATTCACATCAGCAAAACTTCTAGGAAAGGACTGAAATAATGCCTCTACTCTGGCAACAAGAACACCATGGCTACGGCCCGAGCACAGTCAGGCAGAGCTCACTGAGCAGACGAGGTTGTGTTTCAAGACCAGCCTTTTTCTATTTCACAAATAAAAGTTAATAAATCTGAGGATCAGAAGCAGGAGAAGCCCATGGGACATTAGCCCAGCGATTAGCTCAGAAATATCTTCACTCATCATTAACACCAGGCAGCACCAAATGACCTGATTTTCTTATTCAGCTAATGCTCGCGAGGCTCATTATGTTATTACAATCTGTCTGAGAACAGTAAGTCATCCCAGTGGTTTATAGGATGACAAGGAATTCTCGTCTCATTAGCAGTCTGCCCCAGAGCAGAGCCGTCTGTTTACCTCTGGTCAGTGAATGTTGCGGGTAAACTTCTCCGCATCGGTCTATGTCGACTGCAAACCCTCGGAGAGCACCAGCCCTGGGGACGGGTTTGTCCCCAAGCCCTGGAGGTGGCCCAAGGCTCTGCAGCAGAGAGCAGGGCTCAAAGCAAGCTGCTGGCCGTGCTACGGCCAAAGGACCACCTCTCCTCCACAGCTCTCCACTGATGTTAATTCAAACCATTGTTTCAGAGGTAGTATGTGAGAGCAGTTCCCAAAGGGATGTTGGAGACACCTCCACAAAGCCCCACACACAGCAGGTCAAGACCCTGTAGTACCTCCTGCCTCATGGACCACACAGATGACCCCCAAAGGTCTGTGTAAGGAAGCAGGCAGGGTTTGCCCCGGTGACATCCCAGCGAAGTTGACACAGATAAAACACTGGGATTAATTTGGGTCAATCTGAACAGCGCGGTTAAGCCTGAGCAAGTCAGCTGGCCAGCTGCTGACAAAGCCACGGACCCGTGTACTGCTGGAATTCTTCTGTTTTTCAGGAGCCACTCCCAAGCCTGCCTTGTTGCGTCCGAGGATGTGAGTTACCTTTGCTACGTAAATACCCACGCGCAGATAAACCGAGCGCTTCACTGGGGTGAGCTATTCAGCTGCTGCTCTTGTTCTGTTCTCTCATACGTAATATCGCTGTAAAAGACAGTTTATTCCGTGCACAAATCGACCTGTGTACACAGACTTTGCAGGTTGCAGAGCGCTACCTGACAAGAAGTCTCGAACTTGCTGGATGAACTGCTGGATGCGCCGCACATCCCCTTCGATCTGTGTCCTCGTTACGCTCATCTGGTCCACAAGCCGCCGAGTGGTGCTTTGAATCTGAGTTACAGACATCTCTGTCCTTTCAATCTGCAAACAACAATATCCTGATGGAGCCGTTTCTTCTCGATCCGGAATCCCAGCAGCCCTACCTCAACTCGGAGTGAACTGGGCAGGGCACTTTGAAATGATGCTGTTCCCCATTCTTCGCGTGCCACTGCTTTAAACGCATGTTAAAGACTGATGGTTGGATTTACAAAGGAAGTCTGGAAGAGGGACAGATTGTTTACCTTTTTAAAACACCTTTGAAATGGATTTTGGGTGACTTTGAAAACTCGCTGTGTCTTTGCAAGCACCTGAGATGCTGTAGAGAAGCTGTACCAGCACTAACAGACGTTCTCTAGTACATTGCGTCAAGGGTTAGAGCAGGTACACCTGCGGCGTCAGAGGGCTGTCCACATCCCCCCCCGTTCTGCCACACTAATCCCAGCCCAGGAGGAGGACAGGCTTCCTTGGGACGTTTCTACAGCCGCTCGTGTGCCATCAGCTCTGTGTCTCCTGTGCCGGGGGGAGGCAGGACCCACACACGTGGCAGGGAGTCTGCCGCTCACAAAATCCTGAATTTCTGAAGCTGCACAAACGATCAAGTCTCAAACAGAGTTTGAGACTGGGGGTTGATCACAGCTCGTTCTTTCCACAGCTGCCCCCACAGGCCCTCCCGTTTGATGCTGAAGCCCTGAGTGTGGGGCTCGGCCGTGGGCTGGGCTGCGTTGCCCGCACTCACCAGCTGCGCCGTCTCCTGCAGCCGGGTGCTCAGGCTGCCAAACTCTCTGGCAGCTTCCCTGGCCGTGGTGAGGGCCCCGCGCGACAGCGGGAAGATGCCGTGGCAGGGGCGGCCGGCCCCGCAGGCACTGCTGTTGTCTCGCGGGCAGAGCAGCCCCTCGCACCGGGCGGGCGTGCACGTCTCCACTCGGAAGCCACCGCAGATCTGGAGAGGGAGAGAGTGTTGGGGCAGTGAGGGCACTTGCCTCGCTGGTGAGACCTCAGTGCCCTCGGGGAGGCAAACCGGCACATCGCGGGGGCCACAGTTTTGATACACCCTCGTGCCAAAGGAGCTGGGGAACTTGCTGTGCTCATGCTGCAGCTCTGCACAGGAACAGGGATGGAGCCAGCCCTCCCCAGTGGGGCTGGCAGCGATGCGTGTGGCACAGCCCAAATGACTGGAGACCACGACCATGATGGAGAAGAGCAGCCAGAGCTATGCACCTGTACAGCAGCGCTGAATGGCCACACCCGAGAGAGCAACACAAGGTCGGCATCTCCTCACCACCCCACCCTGGAGCGTAAGCAGCGGCTTAACCCCAGTAGCTCACAATGAGTAACAGCACGTCAGCATGGAGCAAACATCTCAGCTACTCTCAGGGCAGCAACGCTTCCCCTTTCGGCAGGGGAACCCTGTCCAACCTGTATAGTTTGTTTTAGGAGAGAAAATGGAATGAGAAGACCTGGGACATCAGTGGTTTTAATTGCATGGCATCTTCTAGAGGTACCACCCACCGCGAACCCTGAGCCAGTGCAAGCACCAGCACAGGCTGGTCGCCTGGGAACGTGTTGGTGCCCTGAAAAGCAGGGAGGGGAGGCTGGTGGTCTCCACAGCAACCGAGCGTTAGAAGACACCGAAATGGATCTCCATGGCAATAACAAAGCTGCAAAGGAAAAATAAAAGAAACCTCATCCAGAAATTAAGTAGGTCTTTGAGATACAAGAACTGACACGTGAGAGAGTCCTTGGAGGAAAAGGCATGTGCCTTGAGGCAGGGCGGTGGGCAATGCTTCAGTATCTGTGATCCTCAGGCAGGGGATGCTCAGACAATTCTCCACTGATGTCCCAAAGCCACAGGTTGCTTAGATGCCATTTTTGGGTCTCTCTGGATAGAGGCTTTGTCCTGCCATGCCAGACTGTTTGAGAAAAGGTGCATGCAGGACGAGAGCTCTGCTCCTGAGCACTACAGGGCCCTTGTGAAAACTAGATACGTGCAGTGGAGAAGTCAGAAAACTTTCTCTCCTCACCTTGTTTATGACAGGGGTCAGGTTGGGAGATGAGGCTATCTCGCCCTTCAGGGTCAGCAGCCTGGAGGTGGACTTGGCAAGCCCCCCCTCCAGCCCCTCGGCGCTCCTGCGGCTCTCCTGGGACTCGGCCAGCAGCCTGGAGGCGCCGGCCACGAGGCTGCTGGCATTGGTGGACGTCTGGTAAGCAGATCTGATTGTCTTGAAGGCTCCTGCAGGAATAAAAGCGATAAATGACACAAATGCCTCTGTGACTCACAACTGCAGCAGAGCCACCTAAACGAAGGCGCTGACTCTCCCCTGTGTGCAGAGAGAGGAGCAGGACTCAGCCGGAGCCATTAGTCACCATGTAACAAAAAAGCTCCTTTTATTTCCAAATGCCTGTCGGCCAGTCCTCCAGCGAGCTACAGAGCTCTCCTGAAGGACTGAACTCTGGGTTGGGGTTAAAAGATTGAAACAAAACTAAAGCGAGATGATGTGCACATGCTGGCCCTGGGCTTTGCTCCCTGCAGCCCCGAAGGGCTTCGGTGGGGCAGGACGGGGCTGTCGGAGCCCTCTCCCTCGCAGGCCCCACCATTCCCCTCCAGCACAGCTTGGAAGGAGAGCGGTCAGGACATGGTCATGGGCCTCTAAGCCCTGCTCGGAGGGCAGGGAGCAGTGCCAACCTGCCCGGGCTGCGGCTCGCGCGTCCCCGGCCGGCCGAGCCAGGGGCTGCAGCACGGAGCGCAGGCAGCAATGAGGCACTTGGCGAGAAAGCTGCAGCAGGGATTTAACGGCAGCCTACCACCAGCACCATCACAGCGCTTAATTAGCTCTTCTCTGAGCGCCTGACAGCCGCCTGGCTCCCCTCCCCACCCCTCCATCCCTCCCATCTGTGCACAGCCTTCATCAGCTCAGCCTCCTCCTGGGTCGGGGACACACTCCCAGTGGGGATCTCCCCCTTCCCACCGCTCCCGCTGCATCCCAGCGGCTGAGTTTGTTCTGGCCAGGGGACAGGAATGGGGAATGAGCTGCCCAGCCCCAAAACAAATAACCCGATAGCGTGAAACCCTGGGGCACAGTCCAGAGGCTGTGTAGAAAACATCCCTCTCCGTGGGGAGGGAAGATCTATTCGCTGTTCTTATGCTGACAGCAGGTTCAAAACACCATCTCATCCACCCAGCCGGTGGGAAACCAGCAGGCACAGTCACATTGAGGTAAATTAATGGCTGCAAATTAAGAGGTATTACAGCTGCAGCACCGTACCTGACAGATCTGTGCTGCGGCTGGTTTCAAACTGGGTCTTCTTGCCCTGATACTGGGAGTTAACGATAAGCAAGCTGCTGTTGAGGGCCTCAAGACCCGCCGATAGAGAGGCAGTCTCATCCAGAAAACGAAGGTCAGGATTTATGCCTTGGACCTGCCCTCTGGGAGAGAAAGGGCAGAAAATGTGAATGCAAGCAGAGAGCAAAGGACCTGCAGGCAGAGAGCAGGGCTCCTCGGTGCTGGGACACTGCCAGCACCCCGTCAAGAGGCACCGCTGAGCCTGGAGAGCTGATGGCCGAGGACACGCCAAGGCCACGCAGGTTTGCAGAGGTGGCCGGGCTACAGCTCTCCCACAACAGGTCAGGCTGCAGGGCCATGCCTGCCGAGGGACCAGGGATGCTGAGTACACCCTGAGGATTCTGACCATCCTGAGCCTGTCCACCAGCCTCCTGCCTTTGCAACAGTTTGCACAGGACGGGCACACATGGAAGTGCTGTTCTTCTGCATCCGTGGTCACCTCCTGAGTGAACCAAGATTTTCAGGTACAGAAACAAAGCAGAACACGTGCAAGCGGCTCAGTGTGACGAGTGGAGTGAGCACACAGAAAAAAGACAACATCTCCTCCCAGCTAAGAGATGATCCTGTTAGCAGCATCCGTCCCTCACCTGATGGTAGCCAATGCGCTGTCCACTTGGGCCAGGCTCTGCTCTGTCACAGGAGAGTGTCCAAGGATGCCCTGTGCCCGCTGCACGTTGTCCTCCGCCTGCGAGAGGCGGGGGCTGAGGTGGGAGCCCCCGCTGCCGAGGGGCAGCCGCGAGGTCGAGTTGCTGAGACCCGCCTGGCGCAGGCGCAAGCGCTGGATGTCCCCGTCGTAAGCGCGGAAGCAAGGGTGGCACAGCTCACAGCCCGGGTAGGTGCTGCAGTGGCCCCGCTGGCACTGGTCGCAGCGGGAGCCCGTGACACCTGGGCGGCAGAGACACCGGCCCGTGGTCTTGTTGCACCCCACGTCCTCCGTGCCCTGGAAGTCACAGTCGCACTCTGGGCAAGGGAAAGGGAGAGATAGAGGTAAAGCCCACCGAAACTGGGGGGAAAATAATAAATTTGTGTGTGTATATATATATATAAAAAAAAATCAGACCCTGTTAATGGGATGCCAACACAATCTGAAGTTCAACCCCACCCCAGCAGCATCTGGGAAGAAGGTGGCACAGGCAGAGGAACGGGAAGAGCCCCCAAGCCCCTTGACCCTGCAGGGCCACAACAGCATGGCCGAGGGACTCATCCAAGGCTGCCAGGAGAGTTCTGGTGGGTACTGGAGATGGGGATGAACTAGGAGGCTGTTCCAGAAAGGAAATTTCTCTTGCAAAATAACATGGGAAACGCTGATGTCAGAATGGGCTGGGTGTTCTTTCCTAGATACCCGCGATTTCACAGTGCTAAGAAACACCATGCCAAAATGAAGGAGATGCTCCCGACCTGTGCACCCTGCCCGGACATCTCCATAGTGCCTGTCTGGGCAAACCTGCTCCTGCGCGGCAGAGCATGTCCGTCCCGTGAAGCCTTCTCTGCACGGACACTGCCCTGTGAACTGAGGAAAGAGAAATACATCAGCGGACCCAGGTCCGGGTACTTTCCTGGGAAAGCTCCCCCTCGGCTGCCCCGGAGTGCTAAAGCCAGCACACAGACAACTCCTCTGCTCAGCCTGCGCTCCAGGAGATGCCAGTTCCGGGCTGTGGGCTCAGCCACACCACGCAAAGTCTCCAAAGAGCCCAAGCTTTGCAAAGCAGAGTTTCAAGCTTTGTTTCAAAGACAAAAGAATCACCCATGAGCAGCTGCTTTGCGATCTCAGGTCTCGTCCCTGTGCTGAGCTCATTTGGGACCTATCTTTGGCTCAAAATTTGTCATGTTGGGGACGTTTTACATTTAATTTCAATTTTCCCAGTTGTCTCTTAAGCCTGAAGTGACACACGTGCTTTTCTCTGACAAATGAGGGTAATTATCTTGCCTCGCCTGCACGAAGATCTCTTATTAGGACTTCCTTGCTAAATATCAGACATTTAAAAGGGCTCAATCAAGCCCCGATAATTACCACCTTCTTTCATTTTCCTGAATAGTCTGTCATAGTTTTCTAGGAAATGGAAAAAGGAAAATAAGAGCAAGACGCGCTAGGGAACACACAGCCCTTTTTTCAGAGGCTCCCATGGATGGGACGGGATGATGGAGCCACACAACAGATGGTTCCAACGCTTGGAACAATCCCTGGCACGGTGCTGCCCAGCTGGGACACGGCTCCGTTGGCTGTGGCACTCTCGGCCGTGCAGCCTCGCCCCCTGCCACTGCCACCCCCTCACAGGAGCACTTGCAGCATTCGGAAAGACGAAGAGAGAAAACTTGCAGGGGTGAAAGGAGGCAGGGACACGAAAAAGAAATATTGCTGAAATATGCTGAGTCTGCCCTGCGGATGCTCAGGGTGGGCTGGGCGGTACCTGGTTGCAGTGGGGGCCATGGGAGCCGTGCGGGTGGCAGCTGCAGGGCTGGCAGCCGTGGCCGCTCCCCATGTCCCAGTGCCCGGCTGCACACTGGTCGCAGTCGTTCCCCACCACGTTGGGCAAGCAGAAGCACCTCCCCGTCTCATCGTCGCAGGGCATGTCCTGCCGCGTTCCCAGCTCGTTGCAGGCGCATCCTGAAATGAGAGGGGTTTGTCACATTAAAAATGGGTGCAGAGTACCAGCCTGGCTTCTCACCAAGCCAGGTCCACAGAGGACCTTGCAGCCAGCCAAAGATGAGCTCTCCTGTCTCTCCCACCACACCTGAGGGCTGCACAAGGAACCCACACCCCTGCTCTAACACCACGCTGTCCCCTCGAGTGCTGTGGGAGGACTCAGCAGCCCGAGTGGCCTCAGCATCCCTCCAGCCCAGCTGCACACGTGGTGATGGCCCAGCATGGCCCCGCTCACCCACACGGCATCACCTCCAGCACCCTGAGACCTGCACACCCCGGGAGGCACTCGGGAAGGGGATACAGCCCTACAGATGCCCCAAACTCCACTGTCCCTGTGCTTTTTGCCAAACTTTTACCTGAAACAGGCCACAGCTTGAGCAAGGAGGTTTTACAAGCCTTTGCAAAATGGTCCTTTGGCTTGGAAACCCCAAATCAAAGCCAGGTCCCTTTCAGAGCCACTGAGGATGCCGAGCGCAGAGGTGAAGCAGGGGCTGCCTCAGGGTGTACTCACTGTGGCACCCCATAGGGTTGGCGTTGGACAGCTGGGCGAACCCTGGCTTGCAGAGGTGGCAGCGGTCCCCCTGCACGTTCTCCTTGCAGACGCAGCGCCCCGACAGCGGGTCGCAGATGGAGCCGGGCACGGTGCCATCTGGGTCACACTCACAGGCTGGAAATGTGCAAGAAACGGCTCTGCTGAGGGGTGCAAGGGATGGAGGGGGTCCGGGGAAGGTGCTGCGGGGGAGTAACTGGGCACTCACGCAGACAGGCTTCAGGATGGGTCAGATCTTGCCGCTGGTTACGAAAATAGTTGGTTTTGCAGCGCTCACAGTTGTTGCCTTCGGTGTTGTGCTGGCAGTCGTCACAGATGCCCCCGCTCACCCCTCCGCTGGCGCGGAACAGCTCCGGGTCGAAGCGGCACGAGGCCGAGTGACCGTTGCAATTGCACCCTAAAAAACCCCAGCAAAATGGTCCAGCTAGTGGTGCCACGGCACAAACCCCTCCGGCAGCGGCAGCTCCGGCACTAGAGGGTGCCCAAGTCCCCTGCGTGACATGGCGACACCCACCAACCCACCCAGGATGGAACTGGCACCAGTGGGACAGCGCACTGGTGCAGCCGGTGAGCCGGCGGCAGCCCCGCGGAGCAAAGCCCAGCGTGCAAACGTGTCCGGGTGCCTCCTGCAGAGACACCCACGCCAACACCCAGCCAAAAGTGACCCAGAAGAGGGTCTCGGAGCTCGCCCCTGCGCCCGTCGCTCATGGCTGGGGAAGATTTAGGAAAGACCTCAGGAGAAGGAGAGGGGAAAAGGTGCTCGCCATACTCTGGCACTCGTGGGGATCGCCGTCCTCCGCGGGGGCCCAGGGCCGGTCGTTATAGAGGGTGGCGCAGCGGTCGCAGGTGGGGCCGGCGGTGTTGTGCTGGCACACGCAGTGCCCGTGGACCTGCTGCAGAGACAACGCTTTACCCCGCCTGCTCGGTTCACAGCCTCATCCTCCTGCTGCCTTTCCAGTCTGTGCCTGGCCTGCTCCTGCCCCTGTTCCCTGCACAGAGATGAAGCTCCAGCACCCAGACAAGGCTGCTGCAGCCGCAGGGACAAGCTGCTCCTCACTCCAGTGACAGGACGATTCCCACCACCTCCCCAAGGACAACCACGCCCGAGGCAAAGTGGACAAGCATAAGCTGGGGACAAGAAAATCCCAAAACAACCTGCACTGGCAAATCCTCCTGGGCGTGAAGGAGCCTGCTGAAAGCTTCTGGGTGTTCCCACCCAGCCAAGAGACTCAGTGCCGGCAGGAGCAGCCCCCCCAGAGCACAACCTCCCACAGCCACCTTACAGCCCTTTCACCTTCTTCCCAACACAGCAGAGGGGTTTACCTGGGGGCAGCACAGGCTGCTGCCCCACAGCCACCACCCATTGCTGCAGCCAAGGCATCAGTTCCCTGACTAGGAGCAGCCCCTGGCCAGAGCAAAGCCTCTCGCACCCCACCACTGCTCATCCGGGCCAGGGTCTCCCCAGGACCACTCCTGGGTGTAGGGTGGAGTCTGATACCGCAGAGCTCATCTTTAAGCCTTTTGCTCCTCGCCAATGCTCACCGCAGCGCGCAGGTCTCCTGAAGGGGCACAGTGGTCAGCGTGACCGTGGCAGAAGCAGCTCCCCAGCACCTGCATCTCTGTCACGGCATAGAAGGTGCTGGGTGAGTGGTAGCCCTGGCGTGCAATGTGGGGGAGCTCCGTGAAGTTGATCCGTAGGTTGGTGAATGGCCCCAGCTCTGTTGAGGACCGAGGAGAGGTGTGAGGGGGCAGCGGGCACCCAGGCACCGGCTGCAGAAGCACACTGCAATTCGCATGGGGGGCTCGGGGTGGGCAGGAAGAGCAGCAGCTGAGCCATCAGCAGAGCCGGAACGCTCTCCCTGACACCTCGGAGGCACCGGGGCAGCCATCACACGTGCAGCTTGAGGCACTGTGTGCTCAGGGCTCTCCATCACATGTAGGAAGAACCACGAGGTGCAGCAGCCCCCTCTCCCTCTCTGATATGAAAGAGGCCGGTCACTTACTGTCGATGGCCTGGCTGTAAGAGGAAGTGATGGTAGACGCCAGGTCCGGGACACTGAATTTCACCTTAGAAGGAAAAAAAAAAAGTTAAAAAGCAGGAAACACAAGGGGCTTTCTTCTCGTGCTCTGGGCAGCGAGTGCTCTGTACCTGCCTCTGCAGGACATCACTTAACACAGGGAAAAGACTTCAGAGTGGCAGAGGATTTTGCAGGGAGACCAACACAACACCTCGCTTGTCACAAAGCAGCGAGGACTTTCCTCCCCGAGGAGCAGGAATCCTCCCAAGGACTCCCCTCAGCAGTGCTGGGTGTCCAGGGGCTCCACCCCTCTGTTTCTGCAGCATTGTGCAGGCCACCTACCCCAAACCCAGGGGTGCAGCGGAGGGAACGGGCGTGTGGGGGTCCCTGTGACAGAACCCCACCAATCCTACCTTGCCCCCGTGCAAAGGGTGCCCCTGCAGCGCCTGGCACCGAGTGTCCTGCCAGCTCTCAGGGGAGCCCCGGGGGACGTGGGGGAAGGCGGCAGCGCAGTCGGAGGCCAGGTACTGGTACACCTGCCAGGTCTGGCCGAAGTCGGTGGAGCGCTCAACCAGCATCGCAGCGGGCAGCGGCGACTGTGGGGTGGGGAAAGAGGCACATCTGTAACGCAGTGCACCCCAGCCAGCTCCCACCCCAGGGCATGGGGATGCCTATCCTCCTCCTCCTCCCTCCAGGCTTGGGTCTCCACAGGCTCCTGGAGCAATCCCCGCCCTTTCAGGTTACCACAACTCCTGGGTCCACCCTACCCCATTCCCTGCTGCAGCCACAAAGTGCACATCTGCACCAAGGAGATTTTTCCACGAACAGTTATGGGATGGGAACCCACCACCCTGCTCTGCTCCTCCCAAACACCCAGGGGAACAGCCATGAAAAACAGGGAGAAAGGAGGGATGGGGAGCTGTGCACTGAGATCCCCATGTCCTGCAGAGCCAGCGGGGCCCATCCACCATCATCTGTAACCGCGGCGCAAGCAGAGATGCCACGCACAAACCCTGAACTGAAGCAGGATGCTGCTGAGCTGGAACATCTGGTCCAGGTCCAGTTGCAAAGAGACACGGTCGATGCCTGCGGGCACAGAGGGGCAGCTTCAGAGGTGCAGACAGTGGCCTTCAGGAAAATAAACCACTTTGCTGCCTGAGCCAAGTCATTTATTTCCTTCTTTCCTTCCCATCTATTGAATTCAACACCTCCTTCTCCTAATGCTGTTTGTTGCCAGGGGCCCAGAGGGGCGTCCCGGGGGACCCCAGCTCACCCAGTGGTACTCACCGTTCTGGGACTGCCACCAGCGCGAGGGCCCGGCGGAGGACAGGACATTCTCCACGCGGTGCCCATTGTAGGCGTGCGGCAGCCGCGAGTCGCACCGGCAGCATTTCATGCTCCACTGGAAGAGAAAGGGCAGCTGGAAGCGACCGTCCGAGCTCAGCCAGAGGGAAAGACCCCACTGCAGACCCCAAGGCGAGGGGACCAAATGCAGCGTGGACTCACTGAGGAGCGAACGGCATCAGTAAAGCTGCTTTCTTAGAGACCTGAAGAACTGCGGTCAGTCAGACCAACGGTACACAGTTCTCACTGGTCCCCTTCACACCCCGTTAAAAAGCACAGCTCGAGGTTTTATGGACTAAAAGCTAAAACCAAAATGCTTTCGGCTAAAACGCATTTTTGGCAAATGATCAAAAATGCCTTTTTTAAGCAAACCTCTCATTTTCCACAATGACGACACCTGATGGAAAGCTCTTCACAGATTTTGAGGACCAGTTTGCCTTTCCCACACAGCCGAGGGGGCTGCTTGCCTGCCTGAACAGAAAGGCCTTTCTCTCGCACCCAAAAGCCCTGGGCGATGCTCAGCCCCCTGCGCTCTCCCCTGGGAGCAGAGCGGGAGCAAACAGCTCAGTGGGTGAGAAGCCGGCGGGTGGGAAGTCGAGCGGCTCAAAGTTCAGCCCTTCACTTGAGCAAGTCATTCAAGAGGCAAACACGGGGAGCGTGGGGACGGGAGAAAACAGGTCCCCGAGGAGCAAACAAATACCCGAATTGTGCCTAACCAAGCAACGCTCCACGCAGCTGCTAACATGCGGTTGCAGGTGCATGTGGCATATGAGCAGGCTCAAAAATGTGTAGAAAGTAGCAGAAAAGAGACTGAGCAAGAGACGGGCAGCGGAGAAGGTCGGGACACTGGCCAAGGGGAGAGGCAGGCACGGGGTGGGCAAGCAAGCTGGGCGAGGACCACCATGAAATGGGAAGAGACACCCAGGTGGGCCAAGAAGGGGAAGGGCAGCTCCCAGAGGGATGTTCAGATGGCAGGTGATGACAGAGCCCGCAGCAGCATCCCATCGGCACACCCCGTCTGAAGCGCTGGGAACCAGCCACGCTCCGAGTGAAGCAAACACAAGGGGCTGTGGAGGCCACAGGGAGGAGAAATCTGGTTCTCAAGGTACGAAACGAAGCGCTCGGCATCTCCAGCCTGCCAGAATGGAGAGGAAGAGCAGATCCTGCTCTCCGGAGAGGCCCCGGGCTGTGCACCGAGGCAGGCAGAGCTGTTCCAGCTATGGGATAATGCTGTCCCCAAAGCAAAAGTGAAAGGTTTCAAGCAGAATTTGAAGCTCCTGGTGGCCTGAGCAGTGAAACAGCCTCCTGAAGGGAGCAGGGGGACACACCCCAAAGCCTGAGAAACTGGGAAAGATCGAGAAGAGTGTTCGCCAGTGATGGCAGGCTCAGAAAGGTCATCCTGGGAGGAAGGCACGTCTGGGGGAGAGGAGGAGAGCGTGTCTGGCACAAATCCTAACAGCTGACACCGGCAAGGCAACGAGATACCCCACTGCGAGGGCTGGCAGTCGCTGGAGTGGCATAAGGTGACACCAGAGGCATGGGCATGTTTGGCACCCCAGTGATGAGATCAGCTTTCAGTGGTGGAGCGGAGACACTGGGTGACAAGAAGCACTTTATATCTACCTCTGTGCTAAAGTCTCCCCACCTGATCCTAAAACAAAGGAGCTGATACCAACCCAGACGCTAAAGACGACTCTACAGAGGAGGAGCTGGGGCTGGCAGAGATCTGTGCCTTGCAGAGGCTGCAGGAGGGGGCAGCCAGGGGACCAAAGAGGCAGGAAGATTTCTAGTTCCCCCTCGGAAAGATTAAGTCATCGTTTACACATACTGCCTTACTCCTGGGA
Source organism: Bucorvus abyssinicus (assembly GCA_009769605.1). Classification (NCBI taxonomy): domain Eukaryota; kingdom Metazoa; phylum Chordata; class Aves; order Bucerotiformes; family Bucorvidae; genus Bucorvus; species Bucorvus abyssinicus. The sequence goes on from CM020055.1 coordinate 5,515,189, forward strand.
CAGGCTCATCTAAGCCGACCGAGTCTCTTATTTCTACAAAAAGGGACTTGGCTTCATAAGAACTACCATTTTTTTTTAACTTAAAGAAAAATACAATGAAAATTTTGTCCAGAATTACCTTTTTGCTTGCTCTCACACAAAACCACACCAGGAGCAGGCTGGCCTTGACCAGCAAGCACTGACTGGTACCACACCAGATGCAAAGCTGCCCCGTGGTTCTGCCAGCCCGTGCTGGCAGAGCAGGTGGCACACGGCGAGGTGGCAGCGGGCAGACGTGAGCTCAGACCGTGGGCTGGGTTTAGTTCCTAAAAAGCCCAGACCTGACTTTGCTCTGCCCCCGGACCCGGGAACCTTTCGGCAGCCGTGTGGGTATTGAGCAGCGATCCTCACTGAACCGCGCTGATTCCATCCACATTGTGTGTGATTCCACAGTCATTGTCTGCTGTCTGTAAATATCCCCAGCGGGAGCTGGCCAACTACTATATTTATATCGATACTGCAAAGCAAGCAAGCAGAGAACTCAAAATATATAAGCACGCAATTTCCCTGGCTCCACCAACGACCCCTGGCTCTGCTGGTAAGAATCAGAAATAATAACTGGGTCCGGGCAGAAGAACCCATTTCAGAGAGTGATTACTCTTGTCAGGGAATCATCCTCTGAAATAATCTAGGGAACAATTCCCGATAGCGGTTACACTTCACCACAGTTCTGGCTGTGATTAGCAAAGGGGGAAGGAAGGCTTTCTGCCGGGGGAAAGGTTAACCTCGGCTAAATTATTCCTTAGGAGTGATTCACACATACTTGTTGGACCGTTCACAGCCGGAGACACAAGTGCCTGTTGGCAGTGAAGCTACAGCCACATTTAAAATGCAGCAGCTGAGTGAAAATGAAGCTTCGGCTGGTGAGACAGACCCTCCCCAGGCAGCCCCAGAGCTGTGCTCCATCCAAAAATCTTCTCCCCACCCAGCTTTTTAATACTGGAAGCAGAATTCATTTCACGTCCGTGGAGCAAGTTGTGAATCCCCTCTATTGCACCACAGGAGGCTTTGCCATCGCTGACTGTCACTATGTGACTCAAAGTTCCTGGAGACAGAGACAATTACCAAAACTGTCGAGTCCAGTGCCGGGCCAAGGGGAGATGCACCAAGCACGTGCCCTGCCCCAGCTCTCCCCAGTTTTACCAGCGCAGCAAGGGGCTCAGTAGGTCCCTCGGAGCTGGGTTTGCCAGGAGCAGACGGGGGCTGCAGGACTACGTGAGGAACGGAAATGAAGAGGTCGTGGTCTAAACTGGTCACTGACCCCCAGGGCAGCCCCAGCCCCGGCTCTCCAGCACATCATCCCCCCCTTGCCAGCACCAAAGGCCACGCGTGCCACTGCGCAAAGAATCGGTGGGTATTGGAGTAGGTGTGGGACGGGGGGCTGAAAAGGCCTGCAGGAAGGTAGAAGGTTGTAGGTCTGCATGGAAACTGCTGATGGCCCCCTGTGCCTCCGAGCAGGGAATACACAGATTCACGGCTTAGAAATAAATGGAAGGGGAAAAAACCCCAAAACAACCACACTACACGGAACAACAAGCAGGTGACAAACGTTGCCCATATACCACATCCCGCAGCTGGGACGCTGCGTGCGGTGTGTGCAGGGACACGGGCAGACCCGGCCCTCGGCCGGCAGCAACCCGCAGCTCTTCTGCGGGACTTCACTGCTCTCCTGCTCTGACCTTGTGAGCCGGCTGCTGACCAGCCCCCCATGCTTCCCCGCTCATGCAGGGGCTGAAAACCACTAACAGTTTTAAGCTGATGGACTCAGACCAAAGTATTTGAAGTAGCTCTAGCTGGCATTTAATATGAGCAGAGAGCACTTGAAATAAAACCTCCTGGCAGAGGTGCACAACCCAAAATAAACTGAACTTATTCATCAGCAAAAATGGGAAGCAGCTTCTCTCCAGTCATGAAATGAAGATCTTCCATCGATGCGGGACCTTGGTAGCCCTGCATCTCACCCAGCTCCGTGCCAGCGAGAGGCACTGTGTCAGTCGGGCTCCTGGCACACAGCCTCCCATATGGGGACTTTGTGCCATCTTGCACAATTTATCTTATATAGGATCAGTAATTACCGCTCTGAGTTTATTTAGGGACATTCTGGAAAGCACTGGGAATTTATACACATACAGAGAGATTGAGGGTTGTTTAAAAACAGGGTGGGCAGCAGGAACAAGCTAGCTTAGGAGCAGGGGCTCCTGTTAAAGCCGAATTACGCCACTCTCTATCCCCAGCCGCCTTCGCTCCCTGTTAACAGCCACTGCAGAAAGACTGTACGCCCAGCCCGTGGAGCGGGGCTCCTCTGGCCTGTGAAACACTCTATACATTCTCCACGGGAAAAGGCAGGAGAAGTTCCCCACGGTTGTGTCATCACAGTTAAGCTTCTCCATGAGCAACTGGTGTTTGCTAAACTGGACCATGCTTCAGGTCTGAACCATAGAGCTCTCTCAGCCATAACATCTAGTGTCACATTCCTGCCTGGCCGCTCAGAAGTGACACCGGATAATCTCAGAGCTCTGAGATTATGTGCAAAACACAAACAGAGGGCTCTGACCCTCAGCTTGCCTTTACTGGTGACCCCCAAATGCAGAGGTGACAGCAGAGAGTGGGGAGAAGACACTAGCAGGACAAAATCCTACGTATGGGGTTTAAGGAAATGAAGTTCCTTCCTCTTGCTCAAAAGCGAGCACACGGGTGCCCGTTTTCCTCACCCCATCTGTGCCTACATCATCTCCCCTCAGCAAAACTCCACTTAAAATCTGCCAGGATGACAGCCTGCAAAACCCATCCCACACCAGCTTATCTCCACACCCCGCACGCATCGCCGGGGTCCTGCTGCCTCTGCAACTCGTCTGCAAGGGAATGACGTGATGTCTCCCAGCATACGTGTCAGTTTGCAGTACTGAGGAGAAAAAAGGTACAGAGAAGAGAGGAGGAGGAAAAAATAATGGGAAAAAAGCTTTTTCTTCAGCACATTCCCTGCAGGTAGGGACATATCCCTGCAGCAAAGAGCAGGGTGTGTCTGAACGCCAGAACCAGATGAGATAAGCACCGAGCAGCAACTCCTGGCTGCTGTATTGCCTTCACAGGTGCACAGGGAACACAGATTATTCGGTGCAAACCCCTGGCACAATGAAGCAAAACCCAAAACTAGAAGCCTGCTGTGATCCCATCCAACCACAGTTACTTCATGATCTTGTGGATGCATTTTTCTGTGTAAAAATACTTGAGTTTCACTGATGACGTGGGTCTGGAAAGCAAAGGAGCTGGGAGGCAGGTAGTGGCTTTTCAGCATGCTCTCCCCTGTCCCAGCACGCCCAGGGCCCGCCAAAGCAGGCAGCATGTTTTGGATCAGTTCTGAGCTCCCTGACCGACTCACGCAGGTGGGCAAGAGATGTAACCTCAGACAGCAGCAGTAAGGCAGACAGCAGCATTAGTCTTGCACGTATTCTCTTTCACAGAGGCTGGCCTGTATTTTTGGAAGCAGCCAAAGACGACTCAGCTCTGAGACACCACAGAGGGAGACTCTACAGACTGAGCCCTGCCAGGCAGCTGCGACCATCCATCCATCTGCGTGAGCAGGAACCCTCTGCCACCGGTCCCTCCCACTCACTCCTTCAGGGATTAGGCTTCTCTGCTACCTCTCATCTCAATTCCTACCTGGGTGACCCCACGCCACCAGGGTGATAAAGGTGACTTCCCACCCTTCGATCCTCATATCCACCAGGTGCCCATGAAAAGCAGGTGAGAGAAGGCAGAAAATCTTGGTCCTTGGCTTTATGCAAACAACATTTTAATATCCAAAGTCTCCCAGGGTTGGGGCACGAGGACCCACGAAGCTGGCACACACCCAGACTGATCCGCTGTAGGATGCAGGAAACAGCAGCAGCACAAGTGTGAAGACACTCAGCTCTGCTCCTCTCTTGCCTTTTCTTTGGCAAAAGATTTCACAGTGATGTGCAGGGTGTTTGGAGCACTCATCTAAAGCCCGCAGCTATTTTCTAGTGCTGAAAGCATTGCACAAGCCCGGAAGAGGGAAATGCTCTCCCTCCATGGCACAGGTACCACCGCTGCTTCCCGCGGCAAAGCCAAGAGCTGAAGGTGTGCGCGGCTCTTGTGCTGGCCTCGCAGGGGCCAGGCAAGGGGATCAGGAACCTGCCAATCCACCTGAAAGCCTCACCGTGCCTTCCCTCGGCTAGAGCCAGGCAGCGTGAGCTGCTCCACGCTCCTATCACAGCACTGCACTTCGATTTAAATACAGAGAGGAGTTAACTGGGCCTGGAATCACACCTCGGTCGGAGTCTTTCCCCACACACCAGTGCCTTTACCACTCCAAATCCACGCTCGCTTATTTTCATATTCTATTTTTAGTTTCCTCTTGCTTTTACTTTCCCTGCTGCCTCAGACAGCCATTTCCCAGCACTGAGTGGCTTCCAAGGCAGACCATTGGTCTGCCTGGTTTCCACCCCCATCACTTCTCTAACGGTCCCCTGCGCTATAAATGGCAACGCTGAGTGTCCCCTCCTGGATTTCACAGACTGAGCCTGCAGCCAAGAGATGGAGCAATCACTAGTGCAAAGTATAAAGGTTAGAGGGATTTGGAGCCGGAGCAGAGGCTGAAATCGAGTGACCCCCCAGAATTGCAAAAGAGGACCCTGGGGCCCACGTGGGCTGGCGGCGGGGCCGGGCAGCGCGTACAGCCGCCAGCTGGCACGAGGGCACCGGCAGCCAGCGAGAGCCACCCCTCATCCCGTGCCCTCTGCCGGCATTGCAAAACCAGCTCCAGATTTGTACCTATTTGGCAACAAAACAAGAGCAAGACTTGTAATGAAAAAAGTCGTAAGTGTCAATACACTTTTTATGGGATGGGAATAGGAACGATGAGTTCAGAGGATTAATTTTTGCTAAAATTAGGGGAGTAGGAAAAGGGAGGAAAAAAATTAGGAAATACTCAACACATGGGGGTTTCTCCCACAAAGACAGGAGCTGGTAAACTCGAAACTGCCGCGAGCCATTACAGCTGCAGAACAGAAATAAGGGTCTGGGAGGAATTCGCTAGCAGTAACGATGCATCTCATTGCAGTAAAGGGTCAGAATTGGAGAGTCCAACTTAAAATATCAGTGTTCATTGTTCCACCTCCTTTTACTTGTAAGACAAGGTATAAGGAGTATGAAAACTGAAAGACTGCTGGGCCGGTGCTCCCTGCCTGCCCCCGCAGCACTGCCACGAGACCTCACTCCCCAATTTTGTACCGAAAGGGTCCTTCCTGCCTGAGGAATGTCACGGCCAGGGAGACGCCCAGTCTCCCCTTCAGAGACTACAAACCATGCAGATGATCACAACCGAAGGCCCTGCAGAGCGATCCCTCCAGGTCAGGCAAAGGCACTAACTGACCTGCCCCAGCTGGTACTGGGACAACCCGCTTAACCGAGGTTTCGCAGACACTCGCTTCCCAGAGTACGAGCCCCTTCTTCAAGTGCAAGTCACTGGCAAAAGGCAATGTTAAGGGAAGATTTCTGAGGTATGTTTATGTACAATTTTCCTCAAGTATAAACAGAAATTGGGAAGAAAATAAAAATGAAGTCAGAGCAGAAGTAACCGCTTGGTTTTTTCCTGTTCGTGGGCCACAGCACCAGTGAGAAGCAGCAGGGGGTTTGCTGGGGAGGTGAGAAAACAGCTCCAAAAGAAGCGAGTGGGAGCCTGAATGGAGGAAATGCCTGACAGCAAGTGTCAGCCTGGAAAACGACCCGATGAAGGACGTGTGCTGCAGCCAGCCCAGCACCCAGGAGGACGCGATGCTCACAGCCGTCAGGGCCAGGGAGCTGCCGCAGTTTCACGCGAACCAACAGCTCCCGGCCATCCCCGAGCTCAGAGAGGAGCGAAAATCTCTCCAGCCCAGTGACATCATCACCGGCTCCACAACAAATCCACTTACTGCCACATCTTGGCCTTCAACTCGAAGGGCAATTAAAACCAGAAGAGGGCTGGCTCACTCAAGCCGGGTTTCTCTGCAGAAAGCGCTGCCTTGCTGGAGGTCTGCCACTTCCTCTCCTCTTGAGTATCAAATCCAAGACCCTTTTCTCCTGTCCTGCATTGAACCTGCTCCCTTTCGAGCTCCTCCCATGGCAGTTATGGGGTTAACATTGCCAGACCGACAGAGGAAGGCTTTGCGAAGTGCTCACATCAGGGACTCAGGCAGTCGTATCCTCAGACTCTGACTCTGGCTGGGTGGCAGCTCTGCAGCCTGGGAAGCTGCAGCTGGCTGAAACACCGTTCCTCCCGAGCACCATCTCCTGCCCCCGCACAACCAGCGAACTGAAAACTGTTCTTTGGTTCAGAAGCTTCTCCAAGTCTTTGTGAAAGACCTGAAACGTTCCTGGTTTTGCCAAGTGAAATAGGAGTTCAGTTTACAACTAAAAAGTCTGGGGATGGGAAGGTTTGCAAACCCTTCCATTCTGCCTCCAGTGCTGCATGCCAAAGCTTTCCTGCCCTTTCCCTGCCACCGTGTTTGTGCTCAGCTCCTCTTCTCAACCCTGGGGCTCAAGGGGACACCACCAACAGTGCAATGACCCAGCCTGGTTGGAAGGGGATTCGATACCCGAAATAGGTTAAACACATCCCTGCAAAAGGGTAGGAAGGATGGGTAAAGCATTAGCATCCCTACGCGAGGCTGAGGTGAACGTACCTCTCCGTGGGGCGTGCAGTACGTCTCGGGCTTGGTGAGGCCGCAGGTGGAGGAGGCTCTGAGGCCGTGGGCTCGTCCCAGCAGCAGGTCTCCGGCAGGGGGGTAGCAGGCTCCACGGGCACAGCCTCGCTGTGCGCCCAGCGGCCGCGGGACAGCTGGAACAGCAGGAAAACGGGTTGTGTCAAGGTGGCACAGACATCCACCAGCAGGTCTGCTGTTTTCTACAGACCAACTACAAGGTCGCTCTTGGGATAAACCTACTAAATGCATACGCAAGAAGGACAAAGGTATTTTGCCCCTGAATTTCCTTTATTTTTAATAAGAAAAAGACACTTTTAAAGTGCTTTGTACTAACAGCTATTTCTGAAACTCCTCTTTGCCATGTCCCCAGGGCTTGGGCTGCAGGGACACTCAGTTCTGTGCCCATCATGCTGACAGCCCTGTCTGTTGTCCCCTGTTCCCTGATCCAGCCATCCGTGCAGCCAGGCACTCAGGACAGAGAGCAGCCTTCTGCCAAACACCAGCGCTCTTATCACACACCAGTGTCTGCCGGCTGCTGCCACAATACTGCTCGTTATACAGCGCTCACACTGGCAGTGTTTTATCTAGCCAGCTCCCCCCCACTGCACGGTGAGCCTTACCCAGGAGGACAAACAGTGCCCACGGCCAAAGCTGGCAGCGGGACTCCATAGCGCCGGGACACGCCTAGGGAAGAACGCGCAGCGCTGAGTGAAAACGAGGAGAAAATGCCAGCGTACAGCTCAGTCCAGGCCCTTCACGTTCCTTCTTGGTTTACAGGGAGACAGTTTTAATTGATCTACAACAGAATAACACGGGCGAAAGCCCAAGAACAATGGAGAGGGAAATCAGATGCTGATATTGGTTTGGTTTTAAGGCATGCAGAACCCCAGCTTTTCACCTCACTCACAAAGAGTGCACAAGGTTCTCCCAAAGAGACTCAGAGGTTGCCCTCTTCCCAAACGCTATCTTTGGATCTTTATGTTATTGCTGAGGTGAACCACAGGTTCCAGCACGGCACCTCGCTCCCAGCAGAGCTGAGGTTTCTCACTGCCCGGCACCTCGGGGATGACGAGAAGCCACAGCCCCCAGCACCGCGATCCGCAGCAGGCAGGGGGTCACCGCCAGTGCCAGGTCTCGATGATGGCCAGAAACGATGTCCTAACGAGTAGGCACCCCCCATGCAGCCCCTCTTCCCCAGCACGCCGCACGCTCTGCTCTCCAGCCCCACCCTTTGCCCTGCTGCATTTACAGATCCGATTCCAGACCAAAACTCGCCAGCGCGCACAATGGCCCCAAGTCTTGCTCTGCAAAAAGAAGGAACCCATAAAAATCGCTGCAGAGTAAGTGTCTCCGTGGGGGAGCCCTTGCAGGAGAGCCCAGGGGAGGCAGAGCAGACAGAAACCTCACCTGCCCTCTTCCCTGCATGAGCGGGAGCACCGTCCCTGCTCCCCGCAGCGTCCCCGGCTCACAGCGAGGGCTTCTCTGCCCCTGTGCCGCCCGGCAGCCGATCTGCAACCGCCAGAGCCCTCTGAGCGCTGGCTCTCTCCAATCCCGGCTTTTAACACGCAGCTGCCTCGCCTGGGAGAGAAGGTGCCTGTGGGTGCAGTAATGATAAAGGGAGTGATTCAGGGATCTTCAGACACACACGCCCAGTTACCGTATAACTCACGACAGCTCCTAGACAGGGCGCGCGGCCGCAGGCATAAATCACTTCGGACGAGGATGACGGCAGCGTGAACCAGCTGCTCTGCAGGTAACCAGCAAGTGAAAGCCCATCCGAGGCTGACCCACCTGGGGCTCACATGGCCACTGCCGGGACATGGCCAAGTCAGCCCGAAACCAGCTCCCTCCAGAGCCGCTGCACGGCTCAGCACGGGGCGATAGACCCGAGCGTTCACCCACTCTCTCAGACAGGTTTTGCATATCGTGATAAGGTAGGGCTGCTATTGGCACCTCGCCTTGATTATTTAAAGCCTGATTCCGGATGTCCACGTGAATTACAATCGCACTGTGTATTCACACATCAGAATTCAGCCTGAAGCCGACCTCGAGTGCAGTGACTGGGCTTTACAGGTCACGCAGCCCCTCTCCTGTCCGCAGCACTGGAATTCCTCAAGACACGAAATTACCTCAGAGGAGCTTGAGGGTTATGTACAAAACACAAACCTGTGAACTCACCGGCTGCGGAAAAAGTCAGAGACCATTTTTTTAAGAAACATCATTCCTGTTTGGGTAGCTAGCTGCATGCCCAGCTGCTGAGGAGCCCTTCACCCCCATTGCAGACCTAATTCAGAGCCTCCTTGCACTGACACGTTTCATTAGTCACTGGTGCTTTACGTGGGAATTCAGGGAAAGAGTCTCTTAAGTTGTTTTTTTTTACCATGCCAGCAAAGTAACACAATTTTAACAAATCTGTTCAATCCAAGACCTGTTCAGTGAACGCGGCTGGGAGGGCAGCTCAGCTGCTTGCACCCACAGCCACCACCACCCCCGGCCCACACACAGGGCTCTCAGGCACTGCTCGTGTGCTGCAGTTCAGCTAAAATGCAGTTTTCATCCTCAAAAAAATTTGCATCAAGCCTTTTCCATTTACTTTACTGAAATGATCCCAAAATCTCATCCTCTCCCACACTGGTCAGGGCTCAGCAGATGTCAAGCAACTCCGGATCTTTGCTCCTGTCGCTTTGCTGGTGTGTGCCACCTACCTCCCCATCCTCACGCTGAGCGACACGGGCGCGTGGAAGCTGAGGATCAGGAGCTCAGAGAGAGCATATACACAGAGCTGGAAAAAAAAAAAATTGTCCCTAAGGCTACAGTATGTGAAACGCTGGCTTTGCTTCCACCTGGCTGAGGAGCGCCCACAGCGCTGGGCGTGCCAGCCGTACCCTGCCACCGCTCAGCAATGCGGTAACTCCACATTCCAACTCCTGCAGCAGCTGGGATGCCTCCTCCCTGCCCAGGCCGGCAGCAAAAAGGAAGCGGGGAGAAACACTGGAATGTTTTACAGGGAAAGCGAGAGATGAGACGTGCCACAAGCTGCTGCGAGTGGACCCTCGTGCCATCAAACCCATCGACTAACCACTGACCCCAAACACCTGTAAAGCACGGGGCATCGCGATTCTGCCACGCAGACAAGGGTAGGACTGGAAAGTGCTACCTCAGCCACAAGCTGTTTGAGTGAATTATCCAAAATACCTTGATCCATCCCCCTTTCCTCCTCCAGCCCGCCCCCGGTGATTTGCCAGCACAAGGTAAACCGTCACCTGGAATTTTAGGCTCTGCAAGTTGAAACAAGAACAAAAGCGAGAAATAGTCTCGTTTACAGACTCTCTACTGCAAACCAATAAAAGCACGATAGAAGAAAGCAGCAGCGACAGGCAGGTGCTCGGGGACAGTGTGGCTCGGCACAGGGGATCCCAGACACAGCCCCGCACCCCTGATGGGACAGAGGAGATCCCAGCTTTAACGCTGCTCCAGGCTGGACCCTGCCCACTCCACCATGTGCAGAGGACAGCATTGTCTGGAGCACCGGGGAAGATGTTACAGATGTTACACACCAAGACAGCAAGGCCGGCTAAATGCAGAGGAGACAGAACAGTAAAAATGCCCTAAGACAGTGTTGGAGCAATTCCCTGTGATCACTGGGAGGATGCTCCCAGGGCTCCCGGTGCCTTATCAGTGTAGCCTATGGCTGCACCAGCCTGTGCCGAGCTGTGTCAGAGCCCATGACCTCGGAGGGCTGGGCAAGGCATTCCCTGGAAAACAAACAAATCAGCTCCTGCCAGAAACCGTGCTCTGAGTCATGGGCCATACCCTGCCCTAACACGGCGTTAGGGGACGTGCTGCGCTGGAAGCATCTTCTCTGGGATGAGATGTGTGACCAGCTCCTGAGGAGCTCCTGCTCACAGCAGTGACGTTCACGTGGGCAGGAAAATTTGAGCTCCTGCTCTGCGGTGCGAGTGACCTGCTAAGCAGCTTCTCTGCCCTGTCCCAGAGGTGATCCTCAGAGGCAGAAGAGCTCCACATCATACCATCCTGTACCCGTGGCAATGGGCTGGCATCGGAAGATCTTGGTGCCAGCGGTGGGCTGAAGGGACACACTCTAGAGGATCCTGTCCCTTCCACACCGGCAGCAACCAAGAAAGATGCTGCTGGGCTGGTTTTAAGTTCCAGGTGGAAAGAGGTCACAGCACTGAAGAGAAACGCATCCCAGCCAGCTGTCGAAAAGCTCACCTCTAAAAACAAGGGAAGGTGCAGAACGGCCCTGGCAGCTGGGGACACGTGTGTCACTCACTGTCACAAGCTCACTCGCTGCAATGGCTAATACCTGCCAAGCCTCTGCTTTTATAATGAGGGTCCTTGGCTGGAGCGGCAGCCAGAGCCCCGCGGCCACGGGCAGTCAGATTCCCCACGCTCCTTCTCGGCTCCACCGTCGGTGACGGAGCGGGATGAGCCACAGTGGAGGGAGGCGCCGTGGGTTCATCATCCCTGGGCAGCTCCCCAGGTGCTGCACCCAGACTGAACTTGGTAATAAACGCGCACCAAAGTTGAAAAGGATGTGACTCCGGCATGAGTCGCTCTGTTTTCCTTCCTGGGATCCGATATTTGCTTTTTGTTCAGGTTAAAGGCACGTGAGTACTTACTCCTTTGGGAGCTTTTTCAAGGTCACCGTCCGAGCTGGGTAGCTTTAAATTGAGTTGTTGAAGCATGACACCAGTTAGTCAGCACCGACCAGTCTGGAATGACCATGTTTGATTAGTTTGTAACTTCCCTCTCTGGAGTTCAGAGGAACACAAAGGTAACGGGAAATCGGGGGCAGAGCGCTGCATGCAAGAACAATTAATGGCTTGAAACCTAAAACCTCCGTTAAAGAAAAAGGATGCTAATTGAGTATAATTTCATAGCTCGAGCATACCAAGATTACACGATATTTAATGCTGCTGATGCATTTTTCACTGAAGATTAGTAAGTGCCTGGAAGCACGGTTGCTACCTGGGCAGCTGCCATTACACAAGGAAAATTACAGCAGAGGGGTGATTTACTTAGTGCTGCCGAGCAGGACCTTGGCACAGGGGAGGACAGACTCTGGAGTCCAGAGTCCCAGTCCCCGCCAGTCCCTGCCTTCCCAGAGCTGGGATGAGGCCCCAGACGCTCTCCACTGCTAGACCAGGTACAGCCTGTGGGTGCCTTGTCAGTCACATGCAAATGGTGCTGGCAAAAGCCCGGAAGGAGGTACCAGACCTGGAAGGACTGAAGCTGCACAGGAAGAGAAAACTTGGAGAGGTTTTGTCAGGGGTAAGAAATGTTGTCCCTTGTTCTAATTTGGACAACTCTGCCAATTTTTCTCCATCTAATCTCTTCATTTTCCATTTTAATTAAAACTTCACCAGTGAACCACCTCCTCATTCCAGTACATGCAGATGATTTAAAACACTCTTTGCTAATTGTCGTGTTCCCTTTTAAAAGCATTTCAGGTATTTCTAATCAAGTCCCAATCCATGCCCTGAAAACCCGACACTTTCTCTGAAGGCACATAGAACTTTGAACCCCAAGCCAGTTGACCTAGTTGAGGTTTCAGCACAGGTTACCCCGGGAGTTGGCTCTGGAGGACAGAGCCCCTCTGCCTCACCTACTTGGCACAGCAGCGCGGGACCTGCGATGTACCGGCTGCTACTGGCCAGATACCAGAGGGCAGCTGATCCGTGCACAGCAATTGCCCCAAACCCCAGTACAGGTGGGACTAGCTCTGCTTCAGGAGCCACGCACCACATCCTCCTGGACACCACAAGCGGGGACTGAAATGGAGGTCACACTATTTTCTGCTCCTGGTTGCCAGCTCATTCCTCCCCGCACCTGCTGGAACTGGAACAAGGGACTCGCTCCACACGGGGTTTGGTTCTGCCAGGGTAAAACACAAGAGTTTTGCCCCATCTTTTCTCCCCTCCCCAGGCTGGAGCAGATGAGCAAACCCCACCTCCCAGACAGCGCCGCAGAGCTTGCGCTTGTCACGGACAAAGTCCAGCAGCACCCGACCCTTGTCCGTGCACAGATGCGTAGAAGGTGAGGCAACACATCTTCCACCTCAGCAGCGCGCCTGCAAGACCCACCGAGATGATGCTCTGCCACATTTTTGGGAAGTGACACCAACAGGGAGAGGTCCCAAGTTCCCCTCCACAACTCTACAAAACCCAGAGCCACGGCTCGGGCTGGTGGGCTCTTGAGACACCACAGCAGAGCCCAGCCACGAACTGGCCGGGTCACCACGGCGGGGCCACGCGGCCATCCCAGACTCCACCGTTACCCCCATTCACTCTGTGCCACCGCGGGCCCTGGGAAGGCTCTTCTGTGCCCACACCAAGCAGACACAGCACTTCAGTACAGCGGGAACTGCGGTGATGACACCAAAGCGTTACCATTTCAGTCATTTTTAATGGCGACAGACCCCCAACAGGGCTTGCTGGGCTTCGGGGGTTCCTTTTCTTCTGACATCCCTATTTTACTGAAGTGTTTGGGGGGACAGTGCCTCCAGCACCCCCATGCCTGAGCAGCCCAGCTCTCCTGGGGATTTCTTGGAGCTTCATACGGGGGTGCCCTGGCAGCAGGGGCCGGTCCTTACACCAGCGTCTCCCTCCCAGCCCCCCTCACGGCAGCTCTATCCCCGAGCCTCCAGCACGTACCCGCAGCGTGCCCAGCCCCTGCCGGGCAGCTGCCCATGGCCGCTCTGCCAGCACGGAGCTGTGTGCCGGCCAAGGGCCGCAGCTGCACCCAGAGCCAAGCCGCCCGGGGAGCCAACCTCTCTCCAGCCCTCCTGCGGAGCTGGCATCGCTCACCGCTCCTCTGCCCCGGCACGTCCACCCACAGCGAGGGCAGAGCTCTCGCTCCCGGCGCTGCCCTTCCTGAGAGCGTCCCAAGGTTATCCCTATGCAGGACAAGCCGAGCCAGGAGAGTTAAACTGGGGCTCCTGCGGGCAGAGCTGCCCCAGAGCAGCTGCGCTGCGGCACGGCTTTGCCCGCACCCTCCAAAGCGATTTCAAAGCAGCTTTACCGGAGCTGGTGGCTCCAGCGCTGCGCACCGGGCGCCGGCTGAGCTCGGCGCATGCGAAGCCGGGCTGGGGAGCATCATCTCTGCGCGGTCACACATCCCGGCCTTTTCCATCCGGCAATATTTAGGTTAAGCCTCAGGTGCTTCCGCCGCTTTGCAAACTGAGGCAGAGCTCTTCTTCGGTTGGCGTTAAACTCCTGCAGGTTTCCCAGCTCTAAAGCCTGGTGTAATCAAAGTTGCAATTAAACCTGATAACCTCCTTGTGCACTCTCCTAAATAAGATCAGGAACAGCTAAAATTAGTCTAATTTAGTGTTAATCATTAATCCTTTTATCCACTCTTAATCCAATTTAAATGTCCACAGAACGAGCTTGCTCAGACGTTGTTACTCAAATTTAAAATAAAATTGAATTAAATATTATTTAATTAAATCAACACAATCTGAGTGTTGCTATAAGAGGCGTTTGCCACAGATGATTATCAGCTCCTTGGTCAATCCTCCAGATTATCCCGGGCTCTGTGCTCTCCCCGCTGCTCCAGCACTCACTTGGGGATTGCATGGACGCCTCTGCCTAAGTTTAACGACTGGGAAGGGCCCTCCCTAGCCCTCAGGCTGGAAAAGGGACTTGCAAATGGAAGGTTCAGGAGGCAAAGAAATTCCTGCCTGAGAAAAAACTTTTTCCAGGCAAAATGTCACGATTCCCCCCCTTTGCCCTGACCTTTGTCTCTGGGGTTGCTCAAGCCCTGCCCAGCCACGCCGCAGACTGGTGGTGTGCGGGGCCCGAGCAGCTCCCGCCGCCCCGGAGGGGAGAGCACATCCTACGCCCCAAGGAGCTGGTGGCCTGGCCGGGCAGCCAGCCCTGCTGCCGGTATGGTGGCCTTGAACTTTCCCTGTCTAATTGCTGTCTCCTCCAGCTGTCTCCCCCGCAATGGTCATTGTTCGAAGCGTTGCGGAAGAAAAAAAATAGTCTGGATGCAGGAATCAGCTGCAACCTTTGCTGCCAAGTTGGCAGAGAAGATAAGGACCTTTTATTTAGAGAAAAAACCCAGACACTGAGGGGGGGTAGACAAGTCTGTAGCAACTTTTACAGCCAGTCTCGCAATACGATTTCCAAAGCACATTTGAAACTTGTGAAAAAACCCCGAGATTTCCCCGCGGTTTCCTTGGAGGGCTCTGCCTGCTGCGTCCGCCCTCCCGCCCGGCGCGGGTGCTGCGGGGATTGCCTCCGGCTCCCAGCGACGACGTGCGGGATGTGAGGAGCGAGGGCTGACTCACTGCTCCACATGTCCACAGCAGAGCTCAGCAAGGAAGGAAATTTTAAAAAAACCCCAAACCAAACACCACACTGAAGCTGAGCAGCGTGCGGGGCGTTAACGCCGGCTGCCCAGGGAGGGCACGAGGAGCCAGCACAGCCTCACCCAGAGGACTGCAATCCACAATGCAGAATTGTGACCCCACACGAGCCAGACTTCAGGCTGGTTTTCATTACAGGACCGGAGAATGGTTTGGAAGGAACCTTAAAGATCAAGTAGTTCAGCCTCTGTGAGCCCGTTCACTGGTGTCAGGGCAGAACTTGGGCAGTGCCACCGCACAGGGCAGTTTTCAGAAGGGCTGATATTCAAATTTTCTAACAAAATCAAAAATGGACCCAGCTAACTAATGCACTCCAGCAGTTCCCCCATTTCTCCGAGCTCTTCTGCCCCTTGCCCGCAGGCAGAGGCAGAAGCGGTGCTCGGCCTCGGCTGTGCCACACGTGCAGACATGCGGCTGCGGCACCTGCAGCGCTGCAGGGGCAGGAGGGGGAAACACGGCACCGGTTACTCACGTCATAAGTTATGTCACAAAGAGGTTTCTCTGGGGTGAGCTGAAATAAAACCCAGCTCAGGGGCATCAAACCCCCGTTCCCTGTGCCACAGCCCCTCTTTTCCATGCACTGGGGGCAGGGTGTAAGAGATCACCCTTTTTCCTCCCTGGCTTGAGGACAAGACCCCTTTGGCTCCAGCCTGCCTTGGGGCTGCCTGCCCACCTTCGGGCTGTGCCTCCCAGGGTTTACCAACAGAGCCGGGTGCTCCTCCAGCAGACTCGGTCTGGGCAGCCCCCAGGCAGCAGCCCCCGACCTTCACCTCTTCCCACATAAACCAAGCGCTCCTCCACACTGCTGTCACATCCGCTCACGCTGCGTTGTAATTTCTGTATAGTCCCCCGGCAGAGCAACCCCATCGCCTCAGACACAGGGATCAGATAAAAAATCTGTCCAGATCCCGTCACCCGCCCCGTGAAATCAGCAGCTGTAAATCCCAACGACTTCTCGTGGCTTTAGCAGCTTCTCTGGGGTCAGCAGCTGCTGGCTCGTCCATGGCTCTTCCAGGCAGAGCAGTCTACGTGCACCGACGGCGCAGCAGTGGCAGCGGGTGATGTAACGGCTGCGAGGTGTCGGTGCAGCGCTCTGCGGCGCCCAGCCAGGGAGGCAGTGTGACAGTGCTGCCTTCTGGCGCTCCCCAAAAAGGAAATACGCAGCCCTTTGGGTGGCTCACCAGGGGTGACGCGCTCAACGGGGTGTCGCGGTTTCAGCATCAGGCGTAGGAAAAGTGAAAAACAGGGTCGTAACAGGTGCTGGTGACTTTTGCTCATTGAGGAATTTCCAGTTACTCTCTTAGTACCAAGAAATGGAGGTGCTGTCCCGTCCACCCGCTTTCCAACGGTGCCCCTTGCCACGAGACACCTTTAACCAGTGTCTTCACACCTTGTCCCGGTAACACCCTTGCTGTGCTTCGCTCAGACGATTTTTCACCCACGTCTATACAACAAAGGGCAGCCAGGCAAAGGAGCTGTCCTGCTCCGGACTGCGCCCAAACCCCCGCTCCAGAGCCCGGCGTCTGACAGCTCGGGACACACGGACCGTCTCCTCGCTGCCCAGGAAAGGCCCTGCTAATGCATTTAATACCTGGTAGAGGAGCAGCCAGGGGGCTGGATTGCAAGTTGCACATAACATCTCTGGCTCTGAAATGAGACTCCAGGGTAATTTTTAAACTTTTTTTTGGGGGGGTGGGGGGAACTTTAGCTTTGTGAAAGAAAAAAAAAAAGGAGGCTTTTTTTAGCCTGGCCGATGAAGGACAAGGGCTGCCAGGGCAAGAGCCGGGGGGGCGGCCCGTGCTGGCGGCGTGCTCGGGGCGTGATGCCCGGCCCGGCCCGGCCCCCCCCGGCCGGCCCCGCCCGCCCCGGCGGCGATATAAGGCAGGGGCGGCGGCGCCGGCCGCAGCAGCTGCGGAGCGGAGCCAGCGAGGCCCCGCCGAGCCCGACCCAGCCGATCCAGCCCGCAGCGCCCACCGCCACCGCCCCGGCCCCGCGGCAGCCGCCACCTCCGGGTAAGCGGGTGCGATGGGGGGCGCCGGGTCCACACCCGCGCTTGCCGCAGCCCGGCTCCGGCTGCTCGGGGGCTGCTCGGCCGGGCGGCTGCCCCCTCCAGCTGCCCGGACACCGGCGAGGGGGGGATGCGTTTTCCTGAAGCGAGCCTCTACCAAAAAAATCAAAAATCTGCCCTTAAAGCAGGGCCGGGGCGTGCGGTGAGCTCGGGCTGCCCGGAGGACTCCGGCCAGCACCGGGATGTAACTAACAGCCCTCTCCCTCTCTCTTCTCCTGCAGAGCTGACACCTTCCAAATCGGCTGCAGAAGAGATGGAAACCATGCACGAGCTGATCCCCTTCGCCAGAGAACTGCTCAGCCAGAAGCCCAACAGGAAGATGGTCAAGCTGTACATGCTGGGCAGCGTGCTGGCCTTCTTCGGGGTGGTTATTGGTCTGGTGGAGACTGTGTGCAGCCCCTTCACCTCAGAAGGGAGGCTAGAGGAGGAGGAGGAGGAGAAACCTGCCCCGATGCACGAACAAGCACTTCCCCGGAAACAGGAGGATTTGATCTTGGAAAAGAGCAAGAAGCCGGAGGCGATGCAGAGGGCCCTGGTGACCAGACAGGCCGGTCTCTAAGAGCCCTGCGGCCAGAGAGGTGCCTGCTGAGCAGCCAAGCACAAGAGACGGCTGTCCCGTCGTAGCCGGTGGGGGTTCCAGCAAGAAGAGAGAAGCGTTGGCTGAAGGAGGAGACCGCAAGTGCAAGACTTGAAAGAAGCGAACGGTTATATTTGCTGCTGTGCAGCAGTGGGGAAAAAATACCTTTTGTTGGTATAAAATGTGCAAGACGCACGGCATGGTTTCTTATTTTTATTACAGATGCATTTTACAACATTTTGCAAAATCAATAAATATTTTATATGGTACCAGTGCTCACCAGCTGCATTTTCAAAACCTTCCCTTACTGATTTTGCAAATAGGTTTCACTCGTGCCTCTGGCTCCTCTTGGGTGACCCAGGGAACAGCTGAGGGTGCTGGCTGCACCCTCCTGATAAAGCCTGGCTCAGCAAGGCTGCTCTGGGACTGAGGGGGTGGCATTTCCATACCTCGAGCAGCTGCTCCTGCCCAAAAATGGGTCACCTGGGGGTTGGGGAGAGGTGGCATTTGTCTCACACACGTGACAGACACGTGCTCTGAGGTGGGGCTGTACTTCATGGGGTTATCTGCATTTAACAATTTAATGTTTAATGACACAGATTCATGTCTCGGACATGGCCACGTGGCCCCAGAACAGTTTAAAAAACAACCTGACCATACCCCAGCAAGCCTCTACCAGGCTATGGCTGCTGCACAGCTAAGAAACTTAAAACAAATCTTCTACCTTTCCTGGGGTCCTTCACAAAGCTACCACAGACACCTAACGGTGCAGAATAACGTGAGCTTCCAGTAGTAGAGGGGTCTCACGGATGGAGGAGCTGAGGCACAGTCAGCTCAGAAGGTGAGGGATCGGGGATCCAAGCTTCAGGCTGTACCCAGGGCACTGCCAGACTTGTTCAAGGACTTTCACCTATTTACAAATCTTTCCTGGGCTTAGTGAGAATCTGTTGCTCTCAGGACTGTGTCATGTCAGCCACGTAAACCCTCCAGACAGCCACGGCTGAAGGATGCGGCCCCACACACTACAGAGGGGAGGGGAGGGAAGCAGCCCCTGCCGGTCACAACTGGGGCAGAAACCCCTCTCGATCTGCTCGGTGGCAAGGACACGAGGTGTTGGGAGGATCAGGCTCCACATCTTGCATGGGAAGCGGGAGAGGTCCCAGCGATACGCCACTGTCCAGCTAAAAGCAAAACAATTGATACAACCAGCAGGAGATTACGGAAAATGAAGAAGCGCTGCCTGACGCCGGTGCCGAATGTGTCCATCGCTCCTCCCAGAGCTGTGCGAGCTAGGAGCAGAATCAGGAAACACAAGAACGCAGTTGAAGTTCACCCTCACATTTTCATAATACAGAAGCATGCAATTCATTCTGTCAACAATTATTTCTGTCAAAAAACCCAGCAGCAGATTGCAGAGGAGGAATCCTACCAAGCCTGCACCAAAATCTCTGTTCAAGCTTTGCCTCAAGTGTAAGGTACCGCTTCCTCATAGGGAAAAGAGCAGAATCAAATTAAATTAAAGCCAGCCTTGGAGAAACCCTGCATTTAGTCCATAACGCCGCCTTCTGGTCTCTGGCGAGGCTGAACAACACAACAGCTCGTTGACACCGATGGAAATTCCACGGGCAAACTCAAATGGAGAGTTCAGGCCTGGAGAAAGCCATCAGCTGATAAGCGTCCGTCCCTGTCCCCATCCACTCCAGCTTTACGCAGGTTATACGTTTGCAGCACAGCCTCAGGGACAGGGAAGGCTGACCTGGAATTCCCTGTGGCACGCGGGGTGCCTGGACAAACCAGGGCCCTGAATGCCCGCGGCTGTGGCAGGCACGACAGTATCACCAGGTCCAAGCTCTTGCGTGGCTGCTGCAGCAGAGCCGAACAGCTGGCAAATGGATCAAACCAAGATGAGGACCACATCGTCATCCAGGCAGCTGCGACTCGGTCAGTCACACATCGTTCCCAAGATGAGCCCTCCTCTACAAGTTGTAGGTGTCTCCCCCTGCCCTGTGGGAATGGGAACATTTTAAAAATGAGGGGATAGAGCTGGTCTCGAGCAGCCCAGCGGTGACGAAGGAGCCCCAGGTGAGCCCATCCAAGAAGACCTCCACCGCTTCTGAGTTTGGACCTCAGGTTGTCTTCACACACGACGCCTCCTCGCATCGCGCCGGCACCCTGCTGCCCACACCTCCTCTCCAGTTATCCAGTCATGGAGTTTATGAGCTTAAAGCAAAGAGGTTTGTGGAACAATGAAAATAGCTTCTCCTAAGGCAGCTAACAGGATTAGACAGCTAAACCACGCGCTGCGCCGGCGCTTCTGGAGCCAACTCGGTAAAATCGTGTCCTGCAGAAGACAATCTCCTGCCTCCTGACGCAATGCAAGCTCAGAGGTCATCACCTCCCACGTGTTACCCCGAAAGGTCAGCCCAGAGCGGTCAAGCCTACGCGTTACCATTTCCACAGCGGACTGCCCTGATGAGAGACAGGGCCAGCTCTCTGCAGAGTGGTGAATGAGACACGTATTAATGGCGGGGTTTACCACAGCGACTGTATAAAGTCTTATTTAGACCACACAACGATAAATGCAGCGTGCATGGACGTTTAGTTATCCATTCAACAACACTTAACTAGGACGAATGACAGACTTGCCAGATGCAGTAGATAAAAGGCTCCAGCAGGTTTCCCATGGCATGACTCTGCAAACCAGCCTCTTTCCCAGCCCCAGCTCCTGAGGCCCCTCACATCTCTGTTTCGACACCAGAAAGCCCTGGCCAGTACAACTCCCACAAATACAACCCCATGCAACCAGCAAACTGCATCCACACACACAGACAACGGAGCACAGCAGAGTCATTCCGAAAGCCCGTGTGGGAATTGCAAAGAGAAATTTTAATTGTAATTCCTGGGACAGACCAGAAAGCAACCAGATGGAGTAAGATGTACAGTCAGTGCTGAGGACACCTCGGGTGAGCTACAGCACATCGAGCATTTAAGACCAAGTGAAACCGAAGTCCTGAGGGATACACTTTTGAGAAGGACCACATGTTGCCCAAGGCGTGAGTCCAACTGCTGAATGCTACCCGAGATTGATTTCTGTTATTCTCTTGCTTTTAAGACTTGTCTGAGCCCAGTTTACTTTAA
Organism: Bucorvus abyssinicus; assembly: GCA_009769605.1. Classification (NCBI taxonomy): domain Eukaryota; kingdom Metazoa; phylum Chordata; class Aves; order Bucerotiformes; family Bucorvidae; genus Bucorvus; species Bucorvus abyssinicus. The sequence goes on from CM020055.1 coordinate 5,536,113, forward strand.
CCTGTATGTGTGACATTTTCCTGGTGCATGAAATCCCCAGGAAAATTACAGCTGGCATGAGATCTGAGGAGTATTTGTCTGTACCCATCCTGCAACACCTCTTCAAAGATCTTGTCCAGGCTTTCATCACATGGAGCTGAAGGCCACCTAAACCCCAGCAGCACTCCCTCACAGGCCAATCGCCTCAAGGGCACAAGCCAAATGTCTTTAGGGAGTCCTCAGCTGCTATTTGTGGTTTGGGCTCTGGATGTTTCAAGAGCTGCCAGGCTAAAATTAGGGGCGCAGATAAGTATATCAGCCTCTGCTACCCAGCCCCAAGGGCATTGGGAACGTGGACAGCGGCCAAGACTTAAAGCAGCCACAGTACCAACAATCAAATATCAAGGCAGCAATTCCTGATTTGGTCACTCAGGAAAAAAAAAAATTAGTGCTTACACAGGGCTTAAACATCACAGAACTGTTTCTAAACCATCACCACGTCAAACCAAACCCAGCCCTACAATCACCTCAAGTCTCCCTTGGAACCCGATCAGGTTTCCAGAAGCCGCGCAGCCACGACAGCGACGGTGCTTGCAGGACACCGGCACTGCCTGCGGGCCATGGCCAGGAGCCACGGCGAGGGGTGTGCAGCTGTGCCAAAACACACGCACGTCTGTCACAGCCCCAGAGCACCACGCTGACACACACACCCGCCTAATGCGAGGATAACTGAGGGCCCTTTGTGGTGGTGGCATCGCATTAGGTCTGTGTTCATGGTAAAGCACGCTGGAGGGCTGGGTGAGAGGAATAACCAGTTAATGTCCACGTGGTAAAGGAAAGCAAGGGGCGGGGGAAGGAACTCCTCTGATTTAATAAAGATCTGATAATGGGCTGAAAAAAGCAAATATTGCTCAAAAGAGATAAAAAGGAGCAGTATCCCAATTCCTGCTAAGTGCTTTTGAGTCCTTGAGCTGCACAAACCTGCCCCAGCCCAGCCTTGGGAAGGCACTTGCTCCAGGCAGCCCCCGGCTGGGGGCACAGCAGGGGCCCACAGCAGCTCCCCACTACTGCTCGGACAGTTTGTTGTCACAACAAGTTTCCTTCACACCTTCCTTTCTTCCAAGTGACCTCCAGGCAGCACTAAGTGAAGAACCTCCCCTGCACAGAGCGGTTAGCGCAACACCGAGCATCACCCCCCGAAAAACACGGCTCAGACAGACAAGCAATGCAGAAGCAGCGGGGGGACGCACTCGGGATAATCCGGGTGAAGCCATTTCAGAAGCAACAGGCTGCTCCCCCTTGTCCCCAGGGCTCCCTCTCGTCAGGCCAGAGCTGTGCGTGCCACCGGGCTCGCCTCTGCCGAGGCACGATGGTTTGGCAGCAGCGGGGCCAGGACCCACTGAAACAGAAAACACTTCTCCGCAGTCACCTCGTCCTGCCCTCCTCTCCCTTCCCTCGCTCCCGCCCCCAGGAGAAGGTCAAAAACAAGTTCTTAAGTTGCAGAGAGCAAAACAAACCCAGAAAAAGCTGCGAGTGGGAGTGAGGAGCAGCGGTGTCTTGGAAGGGCAACCAGGAGCCAAGAGCAAACCCACGCTGGCAGCGAAGTGCGGCCAGACCCGGCTGCTCCTGCCACTGCCGCAGCCCCCAGCCCTCCTGGGGACCATGCCAGCCCCCCCTCCCTGGCACTGCATGTCCACACAGGATCCCCTAAACAGCACCTACACAGATTTTCTTTCTATAAAATTTACATTATGTCTAAAAATATTCAGTATTTCAGTCCTTTATTATCACCTACTTTGTGTCACACAGAAGCCCCAAACCAACGTGCGTTCTCATCGAGCAGCCCACAGCAGGGCAAGGGCAGCGTCGGGCTCCGTAGCCCCCCGCCCCGCGTCTGCCCGCGCCAACACGGAGAGAAGAGTGCGAGACCTTCCCGACACGCTTGCGGATGGTGCCCAAAGGTTGGCAGTTATCGCTCTACTGCGGTAGCCTAACACTAGTGATAAAGAAGTGATAAATAACAATATCTCAAAAAAAGCTCTCTTCCTGTTGGCACCACAGACCAGATCACAGCTGAGGCAAGGTTAACTAGTTCATTATTTTCCAAGCCAAGGAATAAAATGGTTGTCCCATGATCGCAACCCAAGTTCAAAGCAGAGGGAGGCAGGAAAAGGCAGAGTGACTGTATGGGTGTTATCTGACCAAGCACAGGTTGAGTGCTTCTTATCGGGGAGAAAGTTGAGACTGAAGGGGAAAGGCAGAAAAAAAAATTTTAAAAAAATTTAAAAAAAAAAAATCTATAAAGCAGAAGAAATGCCAGTTTGCTCCACTGCCTTAACCAGGTATGCCATTAAATTAAATCTTCTTTATTTTAAAGCTCCAATAGGGGATAAAAGAATTCTTTAAATAACTTTCTGGCTGATTACAGTAGAGGGGCCTGAGAGGGGCAGCCCCGGCATTGTGCCCACGTAAATCAGACCACGGAGCAGCCCCTGTGCTGCAGATGAGATTCGTGTCCCAGCAGACACGGCTTTGCCCCGGCCCAGGCGGCAGAGGCTGCTCCAGGAAGCTCCCACAGCGTGTCCCCACCAGGCACTGGTACGCGGTGGTGGAGATCCCAGTGCCAGACCAAAGCTGGAACTTCGTTTATACCTACCGCGCAAGATCGTTGAGTGTTGTGAGCGGATGTTACGTGGTTTTTCCTCAGACTACATTCACTTAAAAGTAAGAACAAAGCTCTTGCAAAACTCCAAGCAGGAACCACAGCAGCAAGGACCCTTATTTCTCTGCAGGGAACAACACTGAGTATTTCACTGCAAACCTCCCCGTGCCTGAACAGCCCCTTGGAGCTGGGGGGTGCTTCAGTGCAGGGTTCAGCTCAGCCCCTGCTCCCTCATCTGCTCACAGGAGTCGGTGGGGATGAAGAAATAAGCCCTGCACCAGCAAAGCATTTTTTGGAGCTGTTGGGGGTGGTACGCGCTGCCGGGCCCCCGCCGCTTTGGGGCACGGAGCAGCGATGCCCTGGGAAGCAGGACCTTTGCTGCACGTCCTGCTGCCCGCCATCCCCGCCAGCAGCCCCCGGTCACTGCCCAGCGCCTGACCCAGTGCGAGCGACCGGCTCTGGACTGCCTCTCCGCAGGCACCCCGTACGGTGCGGTGCCAGCAGGAATAAAGAGCGGCGTTTAACCGCCTGCACTAGGCTGCCTCTGATGTTCTCCAAGTGAAACTTGATGCTGCTCGGCAAAGACACACCTCTTCAGGGTGTTGTGCAAAATTCTGCATTTTAACGTAGGACAGGAAATATGAGAACAGCCGGGCAGAACCCAAACGGCCCCGCCAGTCAGGCTGAGGTTTGCCAGCTCCAGCAGGGAGCAAATCAAAGCATTTGCTCCACTTATCCATCCACCCGTGATTTTCCAATGCTTTGGAAGCCACAGTTCCTTCACTGACAGCTTTTAAAGGACTGGCATCGCTGCTTCCCTCTGGAGCCGCTCTGCAGAGCGATTTTTTTTTCCTCTCTTCTCTTTCATGCTTTATTTCCTGACTCCACAGTGGGATGGGTCGGTTGCAAAAGATTCTCATTCCCTTTTTGGGGTGGTTTTGGCCTTCTGGTTTCATTCTGCGAGGGAGAATTTCAAACCGGGTAGTATTAAAAGTGAATCTGTCTTTAAGGAAAAATATTAAAAGCCACATTTGAATGTTTTGCAGAGAAATTGTACAGCGCTCGGACCAAACCACGTCTGAGCCTTTGTGCGGTGGCTGATACTGGAAGTTGTTTTAAGGAGGATTTGAAATCAACCGAGCAAGTAGCATGCAGAAATCCTTCCTGAGGGAGGAGGAGGAGAGGCAGAGCGGGCTCCGGACACTCCGTTTTCTAATGCATAGCAAAAGACTTGATAAACATGACTTTTAAATGCTGGATTTTTAAGTTTTGAAGCATGACTTCGTGCATGATTTCTGTTACAAAATAGTCAAGGTGTTTATAAGTTGTGTCCTGACTCATGGAAAAAACTGGCACAAGAGTCAAGCACTGTCCCCACGTCACTGCATTCACGAGGGGCTGCAGCTTTTCCAGCAGATGGAAGAGCTGTCCGGGTGCTGGACACTCCACTTGCCATCAACTGCTTCCTCTGGAGGGCATTAGGGGATGTTTTTATATATTATCTTTTTAAACAGTGTTTGGATGAATTAAATCTCTGTGCCTTGGTGCCCAGAGATGCTGCAGAGGAGCGGGTGATCGTCACCGGGGCGAGCACTGGAATCGGGGAGCAGATGGCCTATCACCTGGCACGGATGGGATCCCACATCCTGATCACAGCGCGGACGGAGGCCAAGCTGCAGAAAGTGAGTGGCAAGCTGGGCAATCACACACGCGTGTTCGTGGCGGGGGCACACACCGACGCACAAAGGCCACTCACAACACAGGGACACGCACGTAATCGCCACGGCACAAACACCGGACGGGCAGTTACGTGTAGCTGTGGTGTGGGGCTCCGGCACCCTCACAAACGCCCCTCCCGCGGGTACGTGCGCCCTGCACAGTTCACTACTGGAACTCGCTCGGTTACGTACACGTCCCCCCCGGCTCCCTCCGCACACACACGCCCTCATTCCTCTGCAGCGATATGCGCGCTCCTGCTCACCCTACACGCATGGGACGCCGGCACAGCGCGCACCCGCAAGGAGCCAGCCTGCCGCGGGCGACACATTCACCCACAGAGTCATTTCTCAGGCTCCCTCTGAAGCTTAAAAGGCTCCAAACACAATCCCCAAACCTGTGGAAGGCGGGGGTGCATCCCAGGGAGCACAAACACGCTCCTTCTCTGCCGCACCAGCTCCCGGGGGCAGGGAAGGGGGTCTGACCGCGCTGTTGGTGTGGCAGGTGGCGGAGCGGTGCCGGGAGCTGGGGGCAGCCTCTGCGCGGTACATCAGCGGCACCATGGAGGACATGGCCTTTGCCGAGCAACGTGGTGAAGGAGGCCGAGACCACGCTGGTATGTCGACCGCCTGCTCCACAAGCGACAGCGGGACGCTGCACCTCGCCTTGGCCACGCTGCTTTTTGCGTGCAGAGATGGAGATGGGGCGAGACGGGAGACTTGTCCCTAATTCTGCCCTTTATGGTCCCCCTCCTCCGCCCGGCTTCAATCGCTCCCGCTCAGGATGAACTGCGCTCTCATTTCAGCTCCGCGCCCTCGTGACACCCTGTTCCAGTATCGTAATCCCGGATTTCATCACCCCCCGCTCCTGCGGTCTGAAACCGCCCGTCAGGCCCGTTGCAGCCTCGCTGCTGCGGTCGTGGGTCGCGGCTGCGGAAGCGCAGTGTTTCAGCTCTGTGGGAGGGCTCCCGCTCCTGCCCCGGGCGCACAGACAGCTCGAGGGTGATCTCTCTTGTGCCAGGGGATTTGTGTTTTGAACCAGAAGAAAAAAAAATCACAACACAATTTTTACCAGCGGTCCCCATCCAGACTATATCCCTACTCCAGAGACGACAGTTCACGGCTCTGACCCAAAAACCTGATTTCTGTTATTACACTTATTCTGCTCCCAGAAAATGCTCTGGTTTGCTGGTTGTAGCCCTGTCCCACCCCGCACTAACGGCTGCTCCTCTGCCTGCAGGAGGCTTGGACATGCTGATTCATTAATCACGTCAGCACGTCATACTTCGGTTACTTCAACGGGGACGTTGAGCACGTACGAAAGCTGCTGGAGACCAACTTCCTCAGCTATGTGGCGATGACCACATCTGCCCTGCCCATGCTGAAGGAGAGCGAGGGCAGCATCGTGGTGGTCTCATCCATGGCAGGTGAGTGGGGAGCAAGGCAGGTGACACGGGATTCAGTCAAGACACCCTTTCCCACGTAAGCAGCATGCAGACACCCGGTATCCTAAAGGAGCCATAACTGCTTAACGCACTCAAAAAAAACCCCAACCCAAATCCAGATCTTTCTTGTATTTTCCTCGAGGGAATCTGTTCTCTGCTGCAATCCCAGTTGCCCCAGCCTGCTGTCTGACCAGCCCTGTAATTAAACCCCACACCCCGATGTCAGGCTCATTAGAGCAGCAGAGCTCAACCCCCCCAGTTTGAAGAGGAAAAGAGGAAATGCAGTAATTTCTCACCGCATTCGTTCTGTGACTGTTCACCTCCGTTTGGTAGGTCAAGTTCCCGCTAATATTGTAGAGTGACTTACTGACTGACTCCACTCACAGAAACATGGCTCTAGTTTCTGTTAATCAGGAAACTAAATTACAAACAGATGTTCCCAGGCACAGCAGTATCTTGGTTATGGCTGGAGAGCAGTTTAGCTCACTGTCAGAGACGAGGGTTTAAACTTTGCTCCATCTCTCCCCTCCTGGGGTTCCACAGTTACTGCAGGTTGCTCATACCCGGAGCAGGGACATGAGCCATGGTGTCGGCCTTAAGGCCCTTGAAGAGCTGGAAGGTGACGGGAATATTTGTAACGCTGCTGTTCAGGTGCCAGGGTGACGTTTCACTAGCAGTAAACTCCTGCGGGGATTGATGGAGGGCACAGCAGAGGCTTGGGCAGAGCAGCTTTCTGTGCTATAACAGAACTTCACTCTGTGTCCAGGTAAGTCGGGTTTCCCTTTACGGTCCCCTACTCTGCCACTAAGTTTGCCTTGGACGGATTTTTCAGCTCCCTGAGGCAGGAATTCAGCATCCAGAACATAACGTTTCCATCACGCTCTGCATCCTTGGCTTCATCGATACTGGTAAGATCAGTGCTCGATCCAGCTGACAAGGAGCTGAGCATCACCTTCGCAGCTCCTCATCCTGCCCTGCCACCCCCTCTGGCCACCGCCTCGCCCCTTTCAGCTCTGCTGCTGCTTTTGCTCCAGCCCGGCTGTAGCGTGAACAAGACACACTCAGCTCTCGGGGGGACCCCACCTCTCTTCCCTCAAAACAGCCTCAAAACTCGGTTTTTTCCCCACCCTACATCAAGCCACCACCGCAGACGGGCTGGCCCAGCCTGACCTCCGTTAGCACAGAGGGAGGTGCCAGCCCCGGCTGCCGGCTGATACCGATGCACAGGGCGGGCGGGGGGCCGCACGGCGTTTCCCCTCCTGCACGAACCCCGGGTACCGGTGATGCCCAACTTCACACATTTCACACGCTTCCCGCTAACCAGACAGCCCCACCCCAGCCCCTCAGTTCGCCTCCCCCGGCCCCCTCGGGCCGGCTCTTGCCCCAGCTCCGCTGCCTCCCGGCGCCCCTCGGTCGGCTCCGCCCGGCTCCGCCCGGCCCCGCTCCCCGGCTGAGCGCTGCCGCCCCCGGCAGAGAGCGCTGGTGCGGGCGGTGGCGGCGCGGCTGCAGATGCGCCCGGCGCCGCGGGACGAGTGCGCGCTGGAGATCGTGAAGGCGGCGGCGCTGCGGCGGCGGGAGCTCTACTACCCGTACGGCTCCACGCGGCTGCCGCTGCTGCTGCGCGACTGGGCCCCCGAGCTGCTCGACTACCTGGTGCGGAGCCACTACCGCCCGGACGGCCCCGAGGGGAAGTGACGCCTCCGCACCCCCCGGCACCGCCCTCGCCCTTAACGGCGCTGGCGGGAGCGGCGGCCGCCGGCTTGGGAGGGCTGGCCGGACCGACGCCCTCCTCTGCCGGCGGAGCCGCTCCCGGCAGCCGGGGCCCGCTCCCGGCGCTTTGAGCAGTGCGTTGTCTCTGTTCAGGGAGATGCATCGGCTCCGCGGGGGGCGCGGTGGGACGAGGGAGCTCCCTGCCCTGCAGCATCCCGGTGGCGAGAGCTGTTCCCCTCCCCAGGCGAGGGAGACGTAGGAACAAACTAGTGGTTAAATAAACGTCACTTAACCTCACCGTTTCCCTGTGTTCTGGGGGTTTTTATCCACTACTAACGCTGCTGTAGATGGGCACGACTCCACTGACTTGCCTTTCACAGGAAGCTTGAATCTGTGCTGGAATCCTTCATTACTTCATGTTAGGAACAGCTGCTTAGCCTCTTCTTTGTTAGCTTAGAGGCCACATTAACTGCAAGGTTCTACCCCAAGCAAAACTGTCCCAAACTTGGCAAAGAGTTTCTTACACAAACCTTACAAGCAGAAAACGCCGCCTGGACGCACAGAGCTGCTGCATCGCCACCCAGAGCCGAGAGCTCAGGCAGCAGAGAGCGACACACGCTGAACGCGAAACCAAAGCCCCAGCCCACCGAGAGCTCTGCGCTGCTCGCCAGACCCTGCAGTGGTGCCTGAGCTGGTGCATTTACATCTGACATGGTGCCGGCCATTCGAGCACCGATGGTTAGCCGCTTCTGGCTACACCCACCAACCGTGCCAGCCCAGCTCTCTCCAGACACTCCTATTAAGGATCCCTTGCTGATCGATAATCCTTGTGGCAGGCCATCGAGGGAGGGCAGCGCTGCCTCCGTTTGGGCATGGAGCGGACAGAGAGAGAAGGATGCCAGTCCCATGGAGGCCTGCACCCAGGGGACGCGCGTGTCCCAGCCCCAAAGGCAGCCACCGAACCACACGCCCACAGCTCTGTGGCGCAAGAGAGAAGGTTTTCAGCACCTTTCCTTCAACGTTCTCAAAAAACACACCCGTAACTCCCAGCAAGACAAGGGTGCAAAGGGACAGCCTAAAGTCCAAACAATGCTCTCTAGTAGGTTAATGTTTGCTAAAACACTGAAAGTACAAATAAAGGTCCAACAGATAGCAGCAAACTTGTGCAAGATAAGAACCAGTTCAAAACTGCTGCCACTCCCAGCCCTGCTGCAACCTGCTGACTACGTCCAGCTCCCCACGCCCAGAGCCGCTGACTTTGTCTTGCTCCTGCCTGTACTTTCGCAGCGGGATGGGTCTGCTCCTGAGGTCTTCATCCCCTTGCTGGGACTGGGCTGGCCTTCTATTTTCATTCAGCACCTGGGAACTTCCATGAAGTAAGTCATTGGAAAGACGCGCTTTAAACCCCACCATCAGGGAGGCTGCTGGCAAGGGGAAGCTCACGCAGAAGAGCACGGGCCGTGGGACGGGCTTGTCAAAGCACAGCCAGAAAAGCCAAAGCATGGGAGGACTGAGGGCTCAGGGGGAGCACAGGGGTCAGAGCACCCTGCGCTGCACAGGGAAGCTCACGGGATTACACTGGGTCTGCCGGGGACTCACGAGAAGTGTCTGATCTCAGTAAATTCTTTATTTAGGAAACATGCAGTTTCCTACTTTAAACGTTCAATCCTTTATTAGTCAACGCTTGCCATTTCCAAAAGGCTCTCCCAGACCAGGCTGGATGCAGAGCTCGAGCCTTGCACACACTCCCCATCAAACTGGGGTTCGTAACAGACTGCGGTCGGGGTCTGCGTGAGCAGAGCACGTGGCAGCGGGTCGCTGCTGCTGCCTGCAGCTCCCCGCACCCGAAGGCGAGGGGCAGCAGGCGCAGAGAGGAGCCGCGGTGCCTGCGTGCAGGGTACGGTGTGGCTGCGCCAGCCCTGAGCTCTGCGCCCCCCTCTCCAGAGATGCTCCGGGGGAAACGGGTGATCGTGACGGGAGCCAGCAGTGGCATCGGGGAGCAGATGGCCTATCACCTGGCACGGATGGGATCCCACATCCTGATCACAGCGCGGACGGAGGCCAAGCTGCAGAAAGTGAGTGGCAAGCTGGGCAATCACACACGCGTGTTCGTGGCGGGGCACACACCGACGCACAAAGGCCACTCACAACACAGGGACACGCACGTAATCGCCACGGCACAAACACCGGACGGGCAGTTACGTGTAGCTGTGGTGTGGGGCTCCGGCACCCTCACAAACGCCCCTCCCGCGGGTACGTGCGCCCTGCACAGTTCACTACTGGAACTCGCTCGGTTACGTACACGTCCCCCCCGGCTCCCTCCGCACACACACGCCCTCATTCCTCTGCAGCGATATGCGCGCTCCTGCTCACCCTACACGCATGGGACGCCGGCACAGCGCGCACCCGCAAGGAGCCAGCCTGCCGCGGGCGACACATTCACCCACAGAGTCATTTCTCAGGCTCCCTCTGAAGCTTAAAAGGCTCCAAACACAATCCCCAAACCTGTGGAAGGCGGGGGTGCATCCCAGGGAGCACAAACACGCTCCTTCTCTGCCGCACCAGGCTCCCGGGGGCAGGGAAGGGGGTCTGACCGCGCTGTTGGTGTGGCAGGTGGCGGAGCGGTGCCGGGAGCTGGGGGCAGCCTCTGCGCGGTACATCAGCGGCACCATGGAGGACATGGCCTTTGCCGAGCACGTGGTGAAGGAGGCCGAGACCACGCTGGGTATGTCGACCGCCTGCTCCACAAGCGACAGCGGGACGCTGCACCTCGCCTTGGCCACGCTGCTTTTTGCGTGCAGAGATGGAGATGGGGCGAGACGGGAGACTTGTCCCTAATTCTGCCCTTTATGGTCCCCCTCCTCCGCCCGGCTTCATCGCTCCCGCTCAGGATGAACTGCGCTCTCATTTCAGCTCCGCGCCCTCGTGACACCCTGTTCCAGTATCGTAATCCCGGATTTCATCACCCCCCGCTCCTGCGGTCTGAAACCGCCCGTCAGGCCCGTTGCAGCCTCGCTGCTGCGGTCGTGGGTCGCGGCTGCGGAAGCGCAGTGTTTCAGCTCTGTGGGAGCGCTCCCGCTCCTGCCCCGGGGCGCACAGACAGCTCGAGGGTGATCTCTCTTGTGCCAGGGGATTTGTGTTTTGAACCAGAAGAAAAAAAAATCACAACACAATTTTTACCAGCGGTCCCCATCCAGACTATATCCCTACTCCAGAGACGACAGGTCACGGCTCTGACCCAAAAACCTGATTTCTGTTAATTACACTTATTCTGCTCCCAGAAAATGCTCTGGTTTGCTGGTTGTAGCCCTGTCCCACCCCGCACTAACGGCTGCTCCTCTGCCTGCAGGAGGCTTGGACATGCTGATTCTTAATCACATCGGCAAGTCATACTTCGATTATTTCAGCGGGGACGTTGAGCACGTACGAAAGCTGCTGGAGACCAACTTCCTCAGCTATGTGGCGATGACCACATCTGCCCTGCCCATGCTGAAGGAGAGCGAGGGCAGCATCGTGGTGGTCTCATCCATGGCAGGTGAGTGGGGAGCAAGGCAGGTGACACGGGATTCAGTCAAGACACCCTTTTCCCACGTAAGCAGCATGCAGACACCCGGTATCCTAAAGGAGCCATAACTGCTTAACGCACTCAAAAAAACCCCAACCCAAATCCAGATCTTTCTTGTATTTTCTCGAGGGAATCTGTTCTCTGCTGCAATCCAGTTGCCCCAGCCTGCTGTCTGACCAGCCCTGTAATTAAACCCCACACCCCGATGTCAGGCTCATTAGAGCAGCAGAGCTCACACCCCCCCAGTTTGAAGAGGAAAAGAGGAAATGCAGTAATTTCTCACCGCATTCGTTCTGTGACTGTTCACCTCCGTTTGGTAGGTCAAGTTCCCGCTAATATTTGTAGAGTGACTTACTGACTGACTCCACTCACAGAAACATGGCTCTAGTTTCTGTTAAGTCAGGAAACTAAATTACAAACAGATGTTCCCAGGCACAGCAGTATCTTGGTTAGGCTGGAGAGCAGTTTAGCTCACTGTCAGAGACGAGGGTTTAAACTTTGCTCCATCTCTCCCCTCCTGGGGTTCCACAGTTACTGCAGGTTGCTCATACCCGGAGCAGGGACATGAGCCATGGTGTCGGCCTTAAGGCCCTTGAAGAGCTGGAAGGTGACGGGAATATTTGTAACGCTGCTGTTCAGGTGCCAGGGTGACGTTTCACTAGCAGTAAACTCCCTGCGGGGATTGATGGAGGGCACAGCAGAGGCTTGGGCAGAGCAGCTTTCTGTGCTATAACAGAACTTCACTCTGTGTCCAGGTAAAGCCGGGTCTCCCTTTGCGGTCCCCTACTCTGCCACTAAGTTTGCCTTGGACGGATTTTTCAGCTCCCTGAGGCAGGAATTCAGCATCCAGAACATTAACGTTTCCATCACGCTCTGCATCCTTGGCTTCATCGATACTGGTAAGATCAGTGCTCGATCCAGCTGACAAGGAGCTGAGCATCACCTTCGCAGCTCCTCATCCTGCCCTGCCACCCCCTCTGCCACCGCCTCGCCCCTTTCAGCTCTGCTGCTGCTTTTGCTCCAGCCCGGCTGTAGCGTGAACAAGACACACTCAGCTCTCGGGGGGGACCCCACCTCTCTTCCCTCAAAACAGCCTCAAAACTCGGTTTTTTCCCCACCCTACATCAAGCCACCACCGCAGACGGGCTGGCCCAGCCTGACCTCCGTTAGCACAGAGGGAGGTGCCAGCCCCGGCTGATACCGATGCACAGGGCGGGCGGGGGGCCGCACGGGCGTTTCCCCTCCTGCACGAACCCCGGGTACCGGTGATGCCCAACTTCACACATTTCACACGCTTCCCGCTAACCAGACAGCCCCACCCCAGCCCCTCAGTTCGCCTCCCCCGGCCCCCTCGGGCCGGCTCTTGCCCCAGCTCCGCTGCCCCCGGCGCCCCTCGGTCGGCTCCGCCCGGCCCCGCTCCCCGGCTGAGCGCTGCCGCCCCCGGCAGAGAGCGCGGTGCGGGCGGTGGCGGCGCGGCTGCAGATGCGCCCGGCGCCGCGGGACGAGTGCGCGCTGGAGATCGTGAAGGCGGCGGCGCTGCGGCGGCGGGAGCTCTACTACCCGTACGGCTCCACGCGGCTGCCGCTGCTGCTGCGCGACTGGGCCCCCGAGCTGCTCGACTACCTAGTGCGGAGCCACTACCGCCCGGACGGCCCCGAGGGGAAGTGACGCCTCCGGCACCCCCCGGCACCGCCCTCGCCCTTAACGGCGCTGGCGGGAGCGGCGGCCGCCGGCTTGGGAGGGCTGGCCGGACCGACGCCCTCCTCTGCCGGCGGAGCCGCTCCCGGCAGCCGGGGCCCGCTCCCGGCAGCCGGGGCCCGCTCCCGGCAGCCGGGGCCCGCTCCCGGCAGCCGGGGCCCGCTCCCGGCAGCCGGGGCCCGCTCCCGGCAGCCGGGGCCCGCTCCCGGCAGCCGGGGCCCGCTCCCGGCAGCCGGGGCCCGCTCCCGGCAGCCGGGGCCCGCTCCCGGCAGCCGGGGCCCGCTCCCGGCAGCCGGGGCCCCGCTCCCGGCAGCCGGGGCCCGCTCCCGGCAGCCGGGGCCCGCTCCCGGCAGCCGGGGGCCCGCTCCCGGCAGCCGGGGCCCGCTCCCGGCAGCCGGCAGAAGCCGCTCCCGGCGCTTTGAGCAGTGCGTTGTCTCCTGTTCGGGGAGATGCATCGGCTCCACGGGGCGCGGTGGGACGAGGGAGCTCCTGCCCCTGCAGCATCCCGGTGGCGAGAGCCGTTCCCTTCCCAGGCGAGGGAGACGTAGGAACAAACTAGTGGTAAATAAACTTCACTTAACCTCACCGTTCCCTGTGTTTTGGGGGTTTTTATCCACTACTAAACGCTGCTGTAGATGGGCACGACTCCACTGACTTGCCTTTCACAGGAAGCTTGAATCTGTGCTGGAATCCTTCATTACTTCATGTTAGGAACAGCTGCTTAGCCTCTTCTTTTGTTAGCTTAGAGGCCACATTAACTGCAAGGTTCTACCCCAAGCAAAACTGTCCAAACTTGGCAAAGAGTTTCTTACACAAACCTTACAAGCAGAAAACGCCGCCTGGACGCACAGAGCTGCTGCATCGCCACCCAGAGCCGAGAGCTCAGGCAGCAGGAGCGACACACGCTGAACGCGAAACCAAAGCCCCAGCCCACCGAGAGCTCTGCGCTGCTCGCCAGACCCTGGCAGTGGTGCCTGAGCTGGTGCATTTACATCTGACATGGTGCCGGCCATTCGAGCACCGATGGTTAGCCGCTTCTGGCTACACCCACCAACCGTGCCAGCCCAGCTCTCTCCAGACACTCCTATGAAGGATCCCTGCTGATCGATAAATCCTTGTGGCAGCCATCGAGGGAGGGCAGCGCTGCCTCCGTTTTGGGCATGGAGCGGACAGAGAGAGAAGGATGCCAGTCCCATGGAGGCCTGCACCCAGGGGACGCGCGTGTCCCAGCCCCAAAGGCAGCCACCGAACCACACGCCCACAGCTCTGTGGCGCAAGAGAGAAGGTTTTCAGCACCTTTCCTTCAACGTTCTCAAAAAAACACACCCGTAACTCCCAGCAAGACAAGGGTGCAAAGGGACAGCCTAAAGTCCAAAACAATGCTCTCTAGTAGGTTAATGTTTGCTAAAACACTGAAAGTACAAATAAAGGTCCAACAGATAGCAGCAAACTTGTGCAAGATAAGAACCAGTTCAAAACTGCTGCCACTCCCAGCCCTGCTGCACCTGCTGACACGTCCAGCTCCCCACGCCCAGAGCCGCTGACTTTGTCTTGCTCCTGCCTGTACTTTCGCAGCGGGATGGGTCTGCTCCTGAAGGTCTTCATCCCCTTGCTGGGACTGGGGCTGGCCTTCTATTTTCATTCAGCACCTGGGAACTTCCATGAAGGTAAGTCATTGGAAAGACGCGCTTTAACCCCACCATCAGGGAGGCTGCTGGCAAGGGGAGCTCACGCAGAAGAGCACGGGCCGTGGGACGGGCTTGTCAAAGCACAGCCAGAAAAGCCAAAGCATGGGAGGACTGAGGGCTCAGGGGGAGCACAGGGGTCAGAGCACCCTGCGCTGCACAGGGAAGCTCACGGGATTACACTGGGTCTGCCGGGACTCATGAGAAGTGTCTGATCTCAGTAAATTCTTTATTTAGGAAACATGCAGTTTCCTACTTTAAACGTTCAATCCTTTTATTAGTCAACGCTTGCCATTTCCAAAAGGCTCTCCCAGACCAGGCTGGATGCAGAGCTCGAGCCTTGCACACACTCCCCATCAAACTGGGGTTCGTAACAGACTGCGGTCGGGGTCTGCGTGAGCAGAGCACGTGGCAGCGGGTCGCTGCTGCTGCCTGCAGCTCCCCGCACCCGAAGGCGAGGGGCAGCAGGCGCAGAGAGGAGCCGCGGTGCCTGCGTGCAGGGTACGGTGTGGCTGCGCCAGCCCTGAGCTCTGCGCCCCCCTCTCCAGAGATGCTCCGGGGGAAACGGGTGATCGTGACGGGAGCCAGCAGCGGCATCGGGGAGCAGATGGCCTATCACCTGGCACGCATGGAGGCCCACCTGCTGCTCACGGCGCGGACGGAGGCCAAGCTGCAGAAAGTAAATGGCGAGCAGAGTGTACCGGGCTGGCAAAAAAACCCCTCATTTGCAACCCAGAAGCCTGCAGGCAGGCAGAATGCAGATAGTCACCCTGGCCCGGGCCCATGGGCATGCCAGATACCCTGCAGACCCACCCCAGCACTTTCCCAGCACGAGCCTGTCCCAACACACCCCTCACCGTAACAAACGCGTTTTCCACACTGACAGCGCGAGGCTCCTTTTCCACAGTCTTCAGCTGTGAATTCTGATCTCCCACATCAACACTAGTCTGCCCAAGTCCTCTTCAAAGTCTGAACTGGTTTTGCATCCCATACACAACAGAATAAAAATTAAGCAATCACATCCCTAATGATAGATCCTAAATATTTGGCTCAGATGTGCCATTGTTTAACTCCGCAGCCAGAACCATTGAGCAACGTGTCTCCTCCCATGAAGGAGGAGGATTTCCAGAGGGACAGGGAGATGCGCTGCTCTTCCACCCCAAGACAGCAACAGCCTTCGGGAGGGCAGGAGGTGGTGCCTGTGGAGGGGAGTCTGTTACCAACACTGACCTTGCTGTCGCCCCAGGTTGTGGAGCGGTGCCTTGAGCTCGGTGCTGCGTCCGCTCGCTATGTGAGCGGCTCCATGGAAGACACCACACTCCCGGAGGTGGTGGTGAAGGAGGCTGAGAACACCTGGGGTAGGTGGTTGGGAGCTGCTCCTCCTCACTCCCCAACACACCCCATGCTACATTGTGGGGCCATCCCAGCCACCAAGAAGCTGCTTTGAGATGCTGGTTGCCCACAGCAAACATTCTGTGCTTCCAGGAGGCCTCGATATGCTCATCCTAAATCACATCAGTCACACCTACTTCAACTACTTCAACGGCGATGTTGGGCACATACGAAAGCTCCTAGAGACAAACTTCCTCAGCTACGTGGCGATGACCACATATGCCCTGCCCATGCTGAAGGAGAGCGAGGGCAGCATCGTGGTGATCTCATCCATGGCAGGTGAGCACACAAGGGGCCAGGCTCTCCCTGCACAGGATCCCTGCTGCAGCTCTCCTTCAAAAGACAGAATGAGGGCCATAAGGTAGAGAGCCACCCTGCTGGGAGTCAGGATCAGCTATGGTTTATACCCTGGATGTACAGTTCAAGTCGTCCAGGGGATTTATATGCTATGCCCTGTCCTGCCAGTCTTTCTACGCCCACTAATCACCTGCATGCATTGCAGTCGATGGGACGTCACTGCACATTGTGCTTAGCCACTCTGTACACAGGCATTTGCTATACGAGAGTATACATGCAAGAACACTCGGTCATCCTAAAGCACAATATTGTAGCTACGTGAAGGGCAAGAGGAAGGGAAGGTGCAGCCAGGTGTCTGCCCAGCACACAAGCCCTGATGGTGTGAATCTGCTCCAGGTAAAACTGGTGTCCCCTTCCTTGCTTCCTATTCTGCAACTAAGTTCGCCTTAGATGGATTCTTCAGCTCCTTGCGAAATGAATTCACCATGGACAAGGTCAACGTCTCCATCACACTCTGCGTCCTGGGCTACATCAACACAGGTAAGCTCAGCATCACTGGAGCCCCATCACTGTTTCAAGACAGAGCCAAGCTGAGCCTACCACCCGCTCTCTGGCCCCAGGCTGCTCAGACACTGCTTTGTCACCACCGCCAGACCCTCCTCCTGCAGTGGCTCTGCAACTCTGGAAAGGGGACACCAACTCTTTAAAAAGTGTGGCCCAAGCCCTTGGACTCTGCTGTCCTTGCACTAAACCATGGGGAGGTGGGGATTCCATCCTGCGGTCACTCCAGAGCGGGAAGGAACGGGAAGGACAGTGCTATAATTGTTATTTATTTTAACTATTCTAAGCCTTGTTAAGAAGGTCTGATCCCCCGAGTTCGGTTGGGTAGAAGAAGCTGCAGACACCCCCACTGAGCTGGTGGTGCCTGTGTCAGCCCCTCCATCTGACACTGCTCCTTCTCTCCGTGTCCTCCCATCCCTCCAGAGAATGCTGTGAGAGCCATCTCGCACGTTATCCACGGCATGCCATCACCGAAGGAGGCGTGTGCACTGGAGATCATCAAGAGCGGGGCCCTGCGCCAGCGGGAGCTGCACTACCCTCCCTGGACAGTGAGCGGCATGCTCCTCCTCCGGGCCATATCCCCCGACCTCCTCGACTCCTTAATCAGGAGCAGCTATAACGTGGAAAACGTCAGAACAACGTAGTCCCTGGGGTGGTGAGCACACTTGGGCCAGGCACGAGGGATTTGGGTGTTAATCCAGCTACTCAGGTGCCCTTGCCCGTGCCACTGGGGCAGCCCATGCTGATGCACCCTCACAAACCAGGACAGGATGCACCAGAAGCCTGTGACACAGAGCATGACAACGTCCTTTTTAGTAATGAACTTTTACGACTGGCTTTTTCCTACCAAGAGACACTTCAGAGAAGCTCCGGCAGCAGGATCTGTTGCCCGTGTCCTGCTCACCAGCAGGTCTCCTGCTCACCCTCCAGAAGCCGTTCCCACACCAAACGGCACAAAGGCAGCGGTGCTGAGCACTGCGGGACACGAGCTGAGCCACGGCCCAGAGCGAGGAGCTTGGCCAAGCAGCACAAACCACCCAAAGTCACCCAAAGAGGGTCTTTGAACCGGGAAATTTTTTGTCATGTATCCCTTCCAGGCTGGTCTTTGCAAAAATAAATCCTACGTTAATTTACGAAACGCGTTTTCCCTTGTGTTCCTTCTCCACATGCAAAGGCACGGAGCCCTCACCAGCGCCCAGCTGGTTAAACTGACCTCCCTGCGTGATTTGCATTAACACAGCTTTCACTTCTTTAAAGACCTTCGTGAATTTCTGCCATTCCTGACCTCTCCTCAGCTGCAGATACACACGGTTTTTCCTTTCCAATCTGCAAGGAGCTTTAAAACAGCATTCCTGTACTTCCCTAAGCCTGGATTTCTCTACCCCAAAGCAGCTCGGGGAGACTCTGTCACCGAGTGCCACAAGCAGCTCCACGAACCAGCGCTCAACCCCTGCCTGTCGAAGACTGATAAAGGGAGATGGCCCAGAAGATAATCACTAGCTCTGCTTAGAGAGAAGCTGGAGGCTTTGGGGTCCCCAGATAACCCAAATCCCCCCGGGAGCTGGGCCCCTGCACCCCGCAGCCGGGCGGTGAGCAGAGACAGGAACCGGGGCTCAGCTGCGGCTGCAACGTTTCCTGTTTTACAGAGTGAGAAAAAGAGCCGGAGCAGCAAAATGAGGTGGTTGGCACGAAGATGGCAGTTGGAGTGTGTTCGTGCCCGATAACCCCCTGCTCACCCCGCTCCTCCACAGCAATCGAGGGGTAGGACGGGACCCCTCGGGCCAGGTAAGTGCCAGAGCACTGGGGCTGGCGAGGGATGGAGGGGAGCCGAGGCCGCCATGCTAAAGTTAGTGGCATGCACCTTTTTATCTCTTTTTTCACCCCTCTTTCAGCCTGCACTATTAACACCAGGAGGCTGTAACATGAATCAGCAAGCAGCGCTGTTTTTTTTTTGTTTCCCTTGAAGGGAGAAGTGTAACAGCTTGGAAAGCAAAGATAAAGGACATGCTTGTTAATTAGAGAGTGTAACTTAGGGTAACAGGAGGAAATAGAGTCAAGAAGGCATCAACGGTTTGCTCAGCTTGGGGTGAGTAATGGACTGTGTGTTTCTTTAAGCTTTACCTCGCTTTAAAGCGCCTTTTTGGTTAACTGACGCTATTACGAGAGCTGCTCTTGGGATGCACTGGGACAGGCTGGGCAGCCCAGAGGCAGTGCAGGTGGGAGAGGGGCTGAGCTGTTCCTGACGGGAAGAGCTGGATGAGCAGGGACTGAGCAGGACATCCAAGGTCTGGATTGAACATGCAACTGGGCCATTTCTAAAATTAAGAAAAATTAGTTGAAAAAATGCTTTTAAAGTGTCCTGAGGAGTTCGGAGCAGTTTGGCTGTAGACACACGCTTTGTCCCAAGCTATGGAGATTGTACCCAGCTTCAAGGGAGCACTTTGTGGGGTGCTGGCGTGCACCCCACTTACCTTGCTCTGTGTGAAGCCGTTGGCCAGACCTTGCTGGGCCAAGGCACATACGCGCGCAGCAAGAGGAAAGGCCCTGGGTGGGTGCAGTGGCATCGTCATGGTACGGCCGCGAAAGCTGTGTGGGAACAACCTGCTCAGCCTTTGGTACCCCTAGACTCCTCCAGCTGGAAGTGTATCACGACAAGGAACACCTCAATAGTAAAACACTGCTAGGATCCTCCAGTAAATTTAAGCTAAATTAGAGGTGCTTCAGAAGCTCTTCAAAGAAAAGAATATTCAAATAAAAATGAAGAAGAGACCATAGCAAGTGCTGTACTTTGGGGGTCTCGAAGCCCATATCCCATGTGGGCACTGGGAGCAGTGCCTGGCTGTGGGTTTGCAGGAACCATCTCTGCCCTGAGCAGGAGCTGACCACCCCGAAAGCTCCGCTCTCCTTCCAAAGGAAGCCCCTACAGTGACAAGGCGGTGTTAGTCCTGAGCTTCAGGCACGGCACAGCACAGCCAGCACAAGGACAAGAAAAAGAATTACGGAGCAGATTTTAATGCACACTAAAAAGCACGGAAGTATTATATATGTATATGGGGTTTCCTTGTTCCCATTTTTTTTTTCCATTAGACTCAACAACTTCCTAATTGCTTGAGACAGAATTCGTCCAATGAAGTTTTGGTGGTTTTGTTTGACACTGAAAAACATTTAACCCGAATTTTCAGACACTAGTTTTATTTCTCCTCCTTCCTACATTAATATGATTTACTAAATATGAGAAAAGCCCCACACCAGACACGGCCACAGCAGCTCCCACGCGGAACCCCCTGGGCCAGGCACCCTGTGAGCAGCATTCACTCGGGATGTGCGTGGGGATGGGGCGAGGGGACAGGAGAGGGGGACTCGGCTTTCGCTCAGGGGCAGGAAGGAGGAGCAGCTGGGGGAGGTTATTGCTCAGCTTTCTCTTTAACTGATGCAAAGGGAAAAACCCAAATACACTCCGTACGACTGAAGTCCGGTAAAAAACAATGCACCAGCAATGGCAACCGTGCAGAGAAGTCAGCAGGAGGGAGGAGGTTTCCCACCTACGCCCTGCGTGCGCACGTAGATGGTGCAGTAGTGCCGAGATGAGGAGCTCCACCTTCAGCCAGGCCACTGCCTGGTCCGGGCCACAAAGTCCCCAGAAACGGAGCAAGAATTCGTGCCTGTGGCAAACTGGTACCATTCAGAGCCTGTACCCCCAGTTCTTGAGCACAGCATATCGACAAATTAATCCCAAAGCACAACGATCAGTCACTGCGCTTGTTCTTGCCATGACGGAACAAGCCACAGCTTGGCCAGCGCAGGCGCAGGGCTGCAGCCAGCGCGGCTGCGGGAGGACCAGCCGCAGGGCAAAGCGTTACGCAGCATCCGAACCAAGAGCTGGGAAGGGAGCGAGCGACCAGGAGGTAAGAGAAAGCTCTGTAGCTGCGGTCTTCAGAGAGCGGGTGCACTCAGACCCGCAGGGGCTTTGCCAGATACTCCGTTAAAAAAAATTCAAACCATCAAACCCCTACAAGGGGGCAAGGTTTTCACAGCCCAGATCTCTGCGCAGCAAAGGCAGCCGCTGCTTAGAAGTACGAGTCCTCCAGTGCTTGAGGAGTGATTCGCAGCACTGCACCACTACCTGGACACATCAAAAAACCAAGACAACCTGGCAAAAGGAATGCCCCTTTCAACAAGGATCGCTGCAGAACAGCAGCTACCGCCCTGCCCGCGCTTTCCCTCTTTTCTGTGGGCTGGCTAAAGAGCCGTAACAGCACACACACAAGAATCGGCTTGGGTAACAGAGGGAGGTTATTTCACCAGGACAGGGATTCTCCCTGAGGAAGCAGCAGAAGCATCGCTACCTGGTAGCAAGGCTGACTTCATGAGGTTGTGTTAATTGTCTGAAATTCCGTTCCCGGCATCCCCGGGTCAGCACCCACCCGACAGAGGAGCAACAGCCCAGTGTGTTTCACAAAGCCAACACCTACGAGCTCACAGACAACAGATTTCCCCAGGTACACCACTGGCATCCACAGCATGAGGACTCCAGAACTAGTGTCCAATACCAAACATTCATTTAATCTTAGAAATAATTTTTTTTCACTCAAATCATGTCTTTTCCCTTGGTTTCATCAGGGCAGAGGACCCCAGAGCAGACAGGGAGGCCACAGACCAGCGGAGCTGCGCCCAACATGATCAGCCAGCCCGAGAAGGCACGGCCGCGGTACAGGCACGCGAGCGAGAGCTACGATGAGAAGTGTGAGCGGCGGCACGAGATGCGGGAGAACCTGCGCCGGCGAAACAACATGACAACCTGCCGCCGCCTTGGGAGGGGAGCGGAGGAGCCATTGCAGAGCCCCCGGCAAAGGGAGTTCCTGAGGAGGAGAAACCTGGCGAGTGATGCTGGAAGGACCCTGCTGGGACGGGAGTCTGAAGCACGTGGCCCCCCGGATTCCTCGCCACGGATGGATCCCAGGCCACCCGTCCTGCTCCAGGTAACGCCTGCCCTGCAGCACAGCTCAGGGCTCTGCCTGCTCCAGCTAGCACCCAGGAAAGCACCCACAACCCATCCACCCATCACAACGGGATGGGATCCAAAGAGCAACTAAAAAGTGAGGATGCACAGACAAAATTGTGCATCAGTTACAGTTTTGCACTTACAGAAATCATTTTTACCTTTTGCAGCACAGGAGGGTGCAGAGCAACTCCCTGCCTCCTGCTGCCATTTGGTTCCCCAGGTTCAATCACCTGCTGGACAGCAGGAATCTGGAACAAGCTTTTACATGCACATGGCCCATCCGTGGTGTCTCCCCCTGTTTGGTTTTGCAGAGGTGACGAGGGGCAGGAGGCTCGGGTGGGGGGACAGCGGGGCAATGGGGTGAGCACTCCAGTCCCTTAGCCCTGGGGGAAAGCCAGAACAGAATGGGTAGCTCTGCTCCAAGGCAGTCAAATGGTAGCAGAGACCCAAGCCAGGACCCAGCTCCCTGCCACCAAAAGTCCTTGTTTTTTCCAAAAAGATCTTAAGGCGCTTTGGAGGTGTCCTGGTTTGAGGTGCAAAGCCTGACCTGGCCACAGCCTCTTCCCCTCCATTCCTCACAGCCCATTTTGGAGAGATGCTGACTCGAGCTGCCCTCTCATTCCAGCACCTGTGGAGCTTCCCCACATTCCCCCCTGCACACTCCCTGTTCAGCCGCAGCATCCCCCTCGGCATTCCGGCCGGAGCCATCCCCAGGCGAGGTGCCTCTGTGAACACCCAAGGTAGGTGGAGGGATGCTCAGGTTTTTCCTTGGAGGGATAAACCAGCTTATCAGCCAGTGCTGCTGAGCAGATGCTCTGCCCCACAGCTTCCCTGTACGTGCCCCAGGTTAGCCCCCAGACCCCTGGGTAACTTCAGCCCGCAGGATTACTGAACTTCTATCCTCCGTCCCTCAGAGCAGGACTCTGCCTCTTGTCCCTATCGAGTTGAGTTACTGGACACTGTTTAAACCACTGCTCTCCATCCTAGAGGCAATTCCGTCTCTGAGCCAAGATGGACACCCAAACGGAAGAACTTCACGGCCCCTCCGATGGGGGATCAGTCACATCCTTTCGCTTTGCTTTCACAGGAACCCAGACCCTGACAAATCCAAGCGCAGGCGTGAAAGACTCGACCCAGCAGACAGAGTAAGCCGGTCCTCCCCTCCCTCCCTGGGCTGGGAATTCAGATACCCACGGGGCAGCAGCCTCAAATGCCCCAGCCCAAATGGGTTTCGCCTCGGCGCAAGCTTCTGCTGCACAAATACCAGCACCGTGCTTCGGCCGGCGGGAGCGGCTGGTGCTCAGAGCCATGGACTGCTGCAGGCTCGTGCCACCTCAGTAACACGCTTTCTTTTTTATTGCAGCGGTGGAATAGCAGTTTTAAACAAGGTAAGCAGAACAGGGGATAACCAGCCTTGAACGCCTGCAAGTGAGCGTTTTCCAAAACTTCTGGCCAGGTCACCAGCTGGTGCCGAGGGTAATTTCAGAAATGATGACCCGGCTGCTGTAGGAGGAAGGGCACCCCGTCCCTGCCGTTCTCATTCCGTAACCGCCCTCATCCGATACACTACACGGCAAAGGTGCCACAACTCCAATGCTCTGAAGTTGCTGCAGAAAATATTTTTCCCTTCCCTGGAAAACCCAGCCAAGGAAACCCGCGGGCTCCCCTCCTCCACCGGCACAGGCTGTTTGCTTGGGGGCGATTTCAAAACATTTGGATTTTGTAGCTAGTTCACAAAACGTTTCTAACTCAAACAGTCCTCTTGTTTGTGACCGTTTGCCCTTTCCCTTTCAGGAGATGGTGCAGCTGTCCAACTACCTGAAGGTAGGTACCACACGTCGGGCAGCACCCACTGGGAAAGCGGCTCTTCAGCAAGTACAACACACTTTAAAATTGTCATTATTAAATGACGGGGTGTTACACACCCAACTTCACTGGGGCCAAGGAATACAGATCAGCCACTGAACTCAAAGACCTGTCTGACCCCCCCGAGCAGCAGAAGCTTGGGGGGTCCCCGCTGACCCGCTCTCCCCTCCCCGCAGGAGGCTCTGCACCGCGAGCTGCTGCTCAAGCAGAAGATGGTGATTTTACAGGAGCTCTTCTCCACGCTGCTGCAAGCGTCAGAAAAATCCTGGCAGGTACCAGAGAGCTGCGCGAGGCAATTCCTGAGGGCTGGGGGCAGGTTTTGCCTCAGTGGGACTGGGCTTGTGTGTGGAAACAAGAGCACCCTGGGGCGTCCCTTTCCTTCTTGGAGCGAAGCTGCAGCTCTGCCTGGCTCTGGTGCTCCGCAGGTTTGGCAGGCAGTGCTGCCCGAGCTCCAGACATGGCACAGAACCGCTCCCCTGCCAGCAGCTGCTTCCTTCCCTTGCTGTCACCTTCCTCCTTCGGGAGGGCTCGACACAAACACGGGGGTTCGGGGGTCACTTTGCCTGAAGTTTTTCCCTTTCGTGCCCCAAAAGGTGGTTACAAAATGTACTTTCCTTTCAGATCAACAGGAAGTGTAAAACCCTTTTCTTCTGTAAGGTTTTGAGTTTTTTTAATACTCGCCTTTCCCACTTTTTCTTAAATAAAAAGCAAACCGAAGTGTATAAATAGGGAAAAAAAAGGGAATGAACCCAACCAACCATCTTCCATCAACTTTTCCTCCCTAGTCAGAAGTAGTTCCAAATATTTTGAATCTTTTTTTTTTTTTTTGGCCTAAATAAAAATTTTAGAGGCACAAACTTGTGCACCCAAGTACTGGCAAACCCTGAGCTGGATGTGAGAAAGACTGTTTCTTAATCTGGGAAGACAATGGGAAAAAACTGCACCCAGTGTGCCCAGCCTTGCAGCTGTGCTCCCAGTCCCCAGCCTGCTCCTCACCGGGCCCCACTGGGACACCCTCCACTGCCCCCCTTCCCATCAGGGACATATTCTGGGCCCCAAACACAGGGCAGGGGACCCAACACCACGGTGCTCTGGAGCACCCGCATAGCCTCAGGTGCTGCTGGATCACAGCCCTGCATCAAACTATGTCCCCACAGCTCAAATAAACTCCCCCGGGCAGCACTGAACCAGGGCCCTTTTTTTTTTTTTTTCCTCTCAGAAGGTAAAAATAAGGTGATGCATTTTATATAGGATTAAGTCAAATATTAATTTACAGTTCATTGTACCATTAAAAAAAGTGGTTTGAAAGTTCTGTTGGGGCAGAAAAGCAAGTGATTGGGTGAGATGGTATAAAAAAACTTGTGTTAGATGTTCTGTGGTCAGAAACTTCCGCCTTCGCTTGCTTCTTCAAATAATATGAGCAGGAAAAAACGCTGACACGCTCTGCGGGAAGCAGCCGTGAAACCTCCGATCCAAACAGGTGGGTGCTCTTCGCTTCTTGCTGTCTCTGCTGCAGGAGAGACCTTGCTGCTGCCTCTTGCATTCAGCCTTTCACCAGACCGGTAAATAACGCGCCGCTGGCACCGGAGCCAACGGGGCAAACAAGGCAGATGCTGCCTGCTAGGAGGGGACCCCCGGGAGCTGCAGAGGGAGGCAGCTGGGGCAAGGGGAGGTGGACAGGTCCCACACCTGAACGCTGTGCGTGGAAACTGATGGCTGGTTGCCCGTTTCCAAGCCCAGGACAGAGGCCAAACACTTGTCGCAGTAGCTTTGTAATCCTTTCTAATATTTCATTATTTTCAAAGAAATGCTGTTGCATGCACACAACCGATACAGCAGTGTCTCTGGAAACAGCCACAGAGCCGTTTCCGAGGTGCTGCTCATGTTGGTGGGTGCTTCTGGCTCGACAGAGTAAGCGAATACTCTGCAGCAGGGTGGGGGTGTCACTGAGCTGAAGGGATAAAGCATTTGGCTCCCTTCCCCTCCCACAGGCCTGTACCTTAAACCCCTCATCTGTTGTAAAACTTGCTTAGTTGATTCAAAAACGCCAGATGAAGGAAGCTGAGTAAGCCTCAGTTACGATTATTCAGAGCAATTAATTTTAGGCTGTTCTCTTCCTGAAAAATAGAATTGCTGCTGTTATTATTATTGCTGTAAACCAGCTATTTAAAGTGATGAAGGGAAGGGGTATCAGAGAATTCACCGATCACGGGACAGCCAAAACCCTACAGCTGTCAGCCAAAAGCAGTTTAAAATACTTACATGGCACTTAAATGACAGCAATAGAGAAACACGGAAGAGTTAGAGAGGTTTTGGAGCTGCCCGTTCCGGTGACCTCAGACCCTCTGAAGATGCTACAGGTCTGGTATTTGCAGGGATGGACCTTTTTTGAGCATGTTGTCCTCGTCCTCCTCCTCCTCCTCCCCTCTGCCTGGTGCCAGCAGGTCTCCTTGGGCTCTCCAGCAAGGAGATCCCCAGGTTCAAACAGTGTCACCAAGACACTGCAGGAGAGGGAAAACCACCCTCTGATGACAGCGGCTGTAGAGGGGTTTTTTGCTGTTTTGTTTAGTTGCTGGTGGGGGGTTCTGTTGGTTGGTTTTAGGGGGTTGTTTTGTTTTTTAAGCAGCCCCTTTCATGTAGATAATCAACACAAGGTCTTGACCAAGATTTGCTCACAACTTTTATGGTCGGAAGCGTGCACATCCAGCCTCACCACCGTGCTGTTCTGGTAACAGCCCCGACAGACGGTTCCTGCATTCAGGGAAATCTTTATGTTCTTTTGCCAATTTATAAGCTGCATCTCCATGAAAGGAGTTTGGCAGCCCGTTTCTGCTCTGAAGCGTAGGAGGATCCCAGTGCTCTGCTGCCTTGTACTTTGCACAGTCATCTACGTCTGTGCACAACAGCCGTGACACCACCAGCTGCCAACGTGAACCTCTGCAGATAGCGGAATAAAGTCAACTGCAGAGGAAAACTAGGCATCATAGTTCACATATAAAAATGCTTTTCAAAATCCCATCTACTTTCTAAGAGGATAAAGCCTGTAGTTCCTTGTACCAACAACTGAACTGGGAAGATTGTCTTGGGGGCTGTAAACTTAGTTCTGTTCATGGGTAAACAGTGCTGAGACACCGGAGAACCTGGTTTTGCTGGGGTCTAACAGCTATTCCCGTAACATCAAGGAGCTGCTTTTCAGAGGCTTGGCTTCAAAGAGCAGTAAGCAGAGAGGGTACCAGCGTTCTCGCTATCAGCGGTGGAAAAACAGCCCACGTGAACTCCTAGCTAGAAATTTTATCTGAATTTGCATGCAGTCTGGTTTCATAAAGCCTAAGCCACCTGACTAACACTGAGAGAAGAATATAATAAGGAAAATGAATCATCGCTGTTGCCCTCCATCCCCCTGCCCAACTGCTAGATGTTGCAACACAGACCCCACCTATTTCCTAAGGGAACTAGCGAGGCAAGACCTCAGCACCAGCTGGAGCTTCAGGCAAGGAGCGTTGCATGGAGGAACCACCAGCCAGGGAACAGGGCTGTGTGCAGGGACAGGCGGCAGCTCTGCTTCTGCCAGACCCATCCAGCCTAACCTGAAACCCTCATTTCGCTGCAATACCTGCACTCAGTGGGACTGCCACAGGAGAGCTTTCCAATGCATAAAAGTTTTACTTCCCCCATACCTCATTTATTCCGAGATCCCAAAGGTTTATTTGAACTCCAAACATTGAAGACTCTGACCAGATTAAGCCACAATATTATATAGATGAAGGGAGAAAGGGAATCAAAACACAAGCTAACAAGACATTGGGGGCATGTTGTTTGGTTCTTGATTCACACACAGGTCCAACTGTGTTTTTTCCCCAGGGACAGCTGAACGAGGATAAACTGAAGTGCAAACTAAGAGCACTTGAAAATCAGCTGCAGGCCTGCACCCAGGTAACATCTGACTGCTGAGCACAAACAGGGGTGAAGAAAGGCATGAAAACAAAATGCTGAAGCATGTAATTAGGTCAGGTCTCAGTTTCTAGAGCAGTCTGATTAGATATGTATCTGAAAACAATTTTTCCTCATTGCTGAAGCAATGTTTCACAGCCAGTTAGCAGCAGCATCCACACTCTCTGGACTTGCTGATATTCAGGCTTAGCAAGATCAAGAATGTGTCAGATAAGACCCTTCAAGCACTGTAATTCCTCCTTTGAAGAGTTACCCAAAGGAGTGTGTGAAGAAGATCCTGATAGAGATGGAGGACCAGAAGCAGACCTATGAGCAGAAGGCAAAAGAGGCTCTTCAGAAGATGCTGGAGGACAAACTCCAAACAGAGCAGCAGCTGCAAAACTCTCAGGTAAGCACCACGTCTTACACCTGGCTTGCCTTTAATCTAGTTCTCCTATACCAAAGAGCCCCCACATTCCAGGGAAAGGAGACGATTAGCTTATCTTTAGTAACAAACATGCAACCCCCCCATGTTTTAGCTACTGAGCAAAGTCCAAAGTATCTTAATGGGAACCTGTGCTCATTTTGAGAGCCACACGTCAGGTTATTAAGAACAGCACACACTTAGGGAAATGTACTGCTGTCCAGGAGTTTTAAGTGTAATCGCTTAACCTCCACCATCCCTTCTTACCATTCCCCGGCTCTGCACACAGAGAAACAAGCCACACACACAGACATCCAGGGCACCATGTCTCCAGAGACGCTTTTTCTGGAGTGGCTTTTTTATATGAAAATGGATTTTTCTCCCAAGAGGCATCCTCTGGGTCAAACCAAATTGCTAACCAGTATTTTCAGAACAATACATTGTATGCTGAAGATCACCAGGTTTCTAAACCCTCCCGGCAGCAGAGGAGCTCGGTTCCACAGGAACCCTCTGCCCATGTTGGCTCTGTCCATCAGATGGCATCAGACCCACACAGGTTCCCATAACCCTGGTGCAGGAGGAGGCAGTGCTGCCCGCTCCAGCTGACGCAGATGTTGTTCAGGGCAGCCTGGCAAGATCCCACCGGGCCAGGGGTCACAGCCCACCCGTAGTCCTTGCTCTCCTCCCCAGAGAAGCTTGGCAGCAACCAGAGAGGACCTTGCCTTCTGGAAAGAGCACTACGCCACACTCAAAGCCGAATTGACCAGGATGACCACGGTGCACACTGAGCTGGAGAACAGCTTCCACATTCTGCAGAGCGAACTGCAGGTATGTTAGATCCCAGCAGGAACAGCACGGAGAGTCCCCCGGTCGAGGTCCCTATGTAGTAAAGCCCCCTTCGCTAAGCACAGCGGTCCCACATGCAACTCAGTTCTTCCGTGGCCGGAAAGCCAGCCATGCTGCGTGCTCACAGGCTGCCCACGGTGTGGTGCCGGGGCCGAGCTGATGCCGGGGCTATTCTCGCCTGCAGCGAGTGGACGTGCAGAAGGAGCAGCTGGGCCATGCGCTGCGCAGCCTGCAGAGCGAGCACGCCGAGCTGCGCCAGAGAGCCTGCGCCCTGCGCGACGACAACGACGCGAAGGCTGAGCTCATCAGCGCCATCGAAGGTATCGAACCGCTCCGTGAGAAAGCCTCTGCCTTCCAAAGGGCTCCTAAAGCTCTTTCTAAGTAGATTAAAGCACTTCAGAGAAGTCAAGTGACTTTTCTGGAAGAAAGGATGGAATGGGAGACCTGAAAAATAACCAAAGATGAGTGCCCAGCTTTGATGAGGACTTTAGCATCTTGTCAGACCCATCAAACACAGCAATGCAAACCCACTCGGGGGCACAGCAGCACCCATTACTGTCTGAGGTGCTGCTGCGTGGTGGTGGGTATCACCAGTGTAAAAATTACCTTCTGAGAGGGTCTTAAAGTACCAGTTCAAAAAACTCACACGTACCTCACGTGGCTGTTTTAAAACGCGATCAAGGAAGAGAAAATGGTGGCAGTTCTATTTTCACTACAGGTCTCACAGGAACAGCTTTAAAATAAACCATAAATTAATAGAATCTAAGGCTCGCTGGAAAAACCAGCAAAACAGAAAGGGCAATTAACAGCTAAACCCCACATCCCTTCGGAGGAGAAAGCTCAGCGTAGCCAACAATATCCCCTCCACTGTACACGAGTGGAGAAGGGGAAAGCTGCCATCCCTGCACAAAGACACAGAGATTCACACACACCACACCCCCCGCCACCGGGTTTTCTTCTGTCACTATTTCAGATAAACTGCAAAAAGAACAAAATCAGAAGGTTACGCTGGAGGCGACAATCAGCCATTTGCACAGTAAGTAACACAAAGACGTGCAAAGTTCAAGACCTGAGTGAGCGCTGAGGACAGTAACAGGGGCTTTTTACCTTGGCAGACTTGATACAGAGCCAGACTAACCAACGGAAGACCCAGGAGGCGACGGCGCAAAGAAAAGGTCAGCAAACTTTGTAAGCCCCGCCTAGCACTTCTCTCCCTGGACACGGGAGCCTTAGACCTCGCTCTAGAAGTCTACATGGGTTTAGAACAAAGGATTATTTTAAAGCGAGTTATTATTTTGCTATTTAACATTAAAACATAACTGTATTTATGATGGCAAACACTTAAAAATAAATGAATTTCATCGCAAATTCTACAGCAGTGGCTATGCCATTTGTTTTCCAAACAAAATACAGTCCGGTTTATAATCACAAGTACAGCTGTACTGAGAAAAAAGATGTAATAAAAGGCATTTTAACTCTCCCTCCCCTCTATTTCTGGCAACTACTTAGAACTACTCCTCTAAAGATGATTAACTTGCAGCTAGAGCAGGGGCAGGCCTGCGATAACTGACCCAGCTCCTGGGTCCTCCGCTGCGCATGGGGGACACCAACATTACCTTTGAACTGTGCTGAGTACACAAGATCTAAAGCAGACTGAAAGCCTGGACCTGTTTCTCATCAGAAGCCTGTTTTCTAGACCAGGTTTCCACCACACAGACCCCACCTCTCACTCCTGCCAAGGAAAAACAAAACGCTCTGTTAGAGCACCCCGAGGAGGAGGAGGGAGAAGAAAGTCTGAAGGATGAGATGCAGAAAAGGACATCCCAGCTCACAGCAAAGGAGAACGAGGTGAGGCAGTCACCGAATCGCGGCTGGGACCGAGTTCCCTGCTGGGGAGCGAGCTGCTGGTGTAAGTGCTCCAGCA
The DNA here is from genome assembly GCA_009769605.1 of Bucorvus abyssinicus. NCBI lineage: Eukaryota > Metazoa > Chordata > Aves > Bucerotiformes > Bucorvidae > Bucorvus > Bucorvus abyssinicus. The sequence continues at coordinate 5,566,814 of CM020055.1, forward strand.
CAACACAACACGCCAAAGCTCCTGGAAGTTACCTACGCTCGGTGTCTCCTTTTGCTAGCAAAAGCAATGCCCTTACAGCTGGGCTGCAAAAAATTTCAAAGCCTTCCCACCTCTTACACACTCTTTCCCATCAAACTGCATCCCCTGCCAACCCACAGCTCTTAGAGCAACACCCAGATAGCCAGGACTTAGAAAAAAAGCATGTGAAAAAAAGCTTTAGCACTTACTGTAGCAGAGCTCAGAGCCACCCAGGAGAGCTCGTCCCTGCTCCAGCGAGAACACTGGCACCACCTGGCAGCACCCAGCACCACCTGGGGCCGGGTTTTGTAAAGCACAATCACAGCAAAAGGGAACAGCTGGGGGGTCCGGCTGCCCCTGGCAGCAGCTCTGCAGCCCCTGGCACCGTCACCATTACAGCTCCTGCTCCTGCTCCTGCTCCTGCTCCTGCTCCTGCTCCTGCTCCTGCTCCTGCTCCTGCTCCTGCTCCTGCTCCTGCTCCTGCTCCTGCTCCTGCTCCTGCTCCGCTCCCCTCCCAGGTCTGGTGCGTGGCTGCTCAGGAGCCAAGGCGCTCCCGGGGTTCAGGGGTGGCACAGCACTACCACGGCGCTTGTCCTGTGTGTCCTGTATTCGGCGGGTCTAAAGGATTCTGCAACTGCTCCCGCAGCCAGTGAAATGCAGAACGAATTTCAGAATGAGAGGAAAACCCTGCCATGAGTTGGCACTCCAGGACTTCTGCGTGACCTGCGCGCTTCTGTGGTCACAAAAAGAACTATTGCTCCTTTCTCCCATGTGATGGGAAAGATGCAGCAAAGCCAGGCAGGTCGTGGGATGGTTACAGAGCGGGCACTGCCTCTGTCACCACATTCCCAGTGACACTGAGATCTGCTCTGTCCCCTGTAGGTACATATAGACATACAGGTAGCGGAGGTGAAAATCCCCCGTCACGGCAGCACCGGGGCACAGGCGAAGCGCTGCAGCCGCTGCGGGAGCCCCATCCCTCTCAGTGCGTACCACAGCGAGGGGATCCCCCTGGCTCACGGCCCCTCGCTCTGCTTGCAGTGCGTGGAGCTGCGCTCGGAGCTGGAGGCCCTGAGCGAGGAGTACCGCTCCTGCCTGACCAGGCTGCGCCAGTGCCGCGACGAGCTCAACCACTTCCAGAGCGAGCAGGCAAAGGTGGGAGGCGTCCCTCACCCCGTCCCAGCCCGGCTTCCAGACCGGGGCTGCGGATCGGCCTGGGGAAAATTCCCCCGTGTATTTGTGCAGTGCGGAAAGACGAATGACGTGTTCGCCAGGGATAGGATGAGAAGTTTTTCTCCCCACTGATCTCCCAGTAACATTTGCTTCCCCCTGCAGAAACGGCGCAGTCACTGGATCCCTCTCCTGGTGGCAGTGATGGTAATGGCCACAGCCACCTTCCTCGCAAATTACAGACCGTGAGGGACCTCCTCGATGACCAACTTCACCGCAGGAACTGACTCTGCTTCACTAACAGCGACGTGCCCTCACCACAGGGCACCTTCTGCCGTTTCGTACTTGCCTGTTTGGTTCGTACCCTGAGCTGGTCTCACTCCAGACAAACTCCCGCAGCTCCAATAAATGCTGGGAGATCACCCCTTCCTTGGCTGCTTTGGTTACTCTGCGCCAGTTGGAGGCTGTGCTGCCCAGTTCCTGTGGCACTGAGGGACTAAGCCAGGCCAACCACCGCTGCCGGGGCTCACGGGGGGCGGGAGGGACAGGGCGGCACAGATGGGGCATCCTTGGGATCCAGCCTCCCTGGTTCCTGCTTGGCAGCTGAGAGGGCTACAAAATTCTGTTTACGGCCTCCCTAAATGGGAGGTGTTTGGCCCTGGACCCTCTCTACCTACACCTGACAAAGGAACCCAGCTCTGCAAGGCTCTTAGCACAGTCCCCTCATACTCGCCCCATGCGTTGCCTGTCCTGAGCAATGTTCCCACCTCTCACCCTCCAGGCCCAGTTCATCCCACCATCTCATGCCTGTCTTGTGCCCAAGTGTCCCCACAGCCACGTCCGCTTCCCCTCCACTGCCAGCGCCACATTAATTTGACAGTCGGGGGTGTTAAGCTGCTCTTGGACCTGCACCGTGCAGGTTTTACAGAAGCACTTGCCCCTCGTTCAAGCTCAGGCTCAGCTACAAGGCAGTGACACCACCTCGCAGGAGCAGTAAATACGATATGGAGCCTACAATAAACTTCACAAATACACAACACCGTGGTGGCCAAATTTTTTATTAATCCTCAGCTGTTCGCAGCAAATAAACATACCCTGACTCAACGGGGCACACTCCGCAGGCAGATGAGGCTGCAGGGCAGCTGAGTGCGTACATCCACGCGCTGCTCTTCGGGGAAGTTCACATGTTTGATTCGCAACTGGCCTACAGGGTCTGGGGTCCAAGATCGTCATGATTCAGTCCTGGTGCTCAGGGGCCTCTGGAGAGAGCCTCAGTGGGCCACACACACGACAACCAGAGCTCTCACCTCATTCCCTGATGCAAGTGAGGAATAACCCCAAAAGTCGGTGTTTTACAAGGCAACTGCTGGAAGAGACACCACCTCGCTCGCAATGCAGAGATCTACAAAGTCACTCTGTGCACTAAAGGCCGCCTTCAGCTCATCACACCAAGCATCCAACACCTCCTTCAGCTCCACGCAGAGGCTCTCCGGGATGCTGAAGGAGTAGATCTGGACCCTGAGACCATCCTTTATCCTGGGGCAGGAGGCCTGGACCGTGAACACTCTCAGCGGCGTCAGCGCCAGGCAGTTCTCGGCACCATCCTCCATGGCAAAGGTGTACGCTGCCGGGTAGCCCAGCAGCACCCCAACAACAGTGCAGAGGTTCCAGCCCGCAGGGACAACCTCGCTGAAGGACACAGGGCCGGTGCTGGTGGCCTCGACAGCCCCTAGGTGGGCAAGAAGAGCGTTGAGGTGGCCCCTGATGGCCTCGGCTGTCACTGGCCCGCAGAGAGTCGGGCAATGCCGCCCTGCCGAGACATCCACGAAGGGAGCGGGGTGGGTGCACAGCACAGCCGCCAGCCTCCGCCGGGCCAGCCCGGGGTGCAGCAGCAGGACCGAGCTCTCCACTCCCAGTAAGTGGAGGCGACGCAGGGCCAGCCCGGCCTCCCTTAACCGGGCCAGGTACCGCCGCAGCTCGGCGGGCCCGGCCGCGCCGCAGTCGTACAACAAGGCCGGCTTCAGCCCCGCCGCCACCGCCAGCACCTCCCCGGCGAGCTGCAGGGCGCGGGCCGCCGGCAACCGCCGCCGCCCGGCCCCGGCTCCCAGCTCCTCCCTCGCCGCCGCTACTAGCCGCGGCGCCGACAGGACGCTGCCCGCCGGGACCTCCGCCTCCGCCGGACCCATAGGCGCGGTGCGCCGAGAAAGCACCGCCAAGCCCAGCACTTCCGGGTCGGCCGCCGCGCTCACGTGGGAGGTGGCCCGGGGCGGAGCTACTGGGTCCCGCCTGGGAAGGCCGCTTCGCCCCCGGGTCTAGGCCTGGGCCCGGTCCCAGGCCTGGGCAGGCCGCTCCGCCTGGGGCCGGGCGGAGCGGCCTTCCCGGGCGGGACCGGGCCCCAGCAGCGTCATCGACAAGGAAGAGGCCGTTTAGGAGCACACTGGAAGAAGCGTCAGCCTCCCAGCTAGCAGCCACAGATCATTTAAAGGCAAAAATAAAACTAGACGAGGCCATTATTCTCCAGGCAGTTTTAATAAAGCACGGATTATTCTTTTTTTTCCCCCCTCTCTAATGATCAAGTATTTATATACAATGTATCAGCAGTGGATTAAAAAAATATTACAGCATTGAAAATCTGATTTATACATATTGGTTGCTTAAGCAAAGCTGAAAACAGTGAAGAAGGAAGAAGTATTCCTGCTATCCCCTCTGCTTTGAAGACGTCCAAAACAAAAGCACCGCAGACTGCGGAGATAGAATCCAATGACCAGATTTACAGATTTTATTCAGATTTAGGCACTTGTTAAGAAATTCTTTTCTGTATGTACAACATAAGAAACCCTGGGGCAAAGCAAAGCATCTGTCACTGTGCGGGGAGCGGCTGCGCCATGTGCATGGTGGGGGCTGGCATCGGCCACCCCTCCTGGTGGTTCTGCAGCAGCCGGTACAGCTGCTTCAGGTGAGCCACGATGTTGTCCTTGATGTCGGGCGTAGAGATCTGGAGTCGCACGCTGCCGCTATCAAAGGAGCGCGTGAAGTCCCCGGAAAACATTTCGTAGATCATCCGGGCCACAACGGGAATGACCTGTTCAAGAATAAGTCAGCTGGTTTAGCCCAACTGTCAGGCAGGATATTCCTGCTGTTTTGCAGGAATCCCCTGCCCTGGGTGCAGGGGGTGGTTTCCACAGTAACCTAAAGCACACTCGCAGACTGGTGCTACTCGGCACACGTACCATTTCTATCTGCCGTGACAAAACCCACCAGCCTTACTGGGGTTTCCCGGTGTCAGTAACCACAACTAAGAAGAGCAAGTCTCTGGTATCCACAGGCACCGGCCCCAGCAAGGCTGGCACGTGTCACCTCAGAGCCTCAGCTCCTACCTGAACCACAATCAGCTTCCTCTCCCTGGGTTTTCCATCAGGCCATTCTTCTCCAAAACAGAAGTAGATCTCGTATGGTGGCTGTTTCTCAACTTGTCCTTTCTGATGGGCAATCAGCTCTAGGAAGAAAAGCAGAATGCTGCGGGGTTGTCCCTTTTTGGTTAGAAACACTCACCACATCCCACCTCGTTACATCATCCCAGGTCTTACCTACACACTGTCCTCTGCCAGAGCCACCTCTTACACATACACAATTACAGCTTATTTCTTGCACCCAGAAGAGCTCAAGGCCCTCTGATGTTTTTCAGAGCATTAAAAGAGTGTACATTCACCTTATTCTGATGCGCACCTGCTCCGTGGTCCGTTGAAGACAGGGAAGCAGTGTCCCCTACCCACACCCCACACGGGAGCAAACTCATTGGTGCCCCGAAGCTGAGCCTCAGCACAGCTCACCCTTTCCAGCAGCGCCACCAAGTGACCTGACCAGTATCCAAAGGCATTTTCCAGAATCAAAAGTTACCTACCGCTTAGGAACGTTTCCAGACAGAAGAGTTTGACTTTCTTTTGCCTCTCGATCAAATTTGGTGTGGTGGAGGAAGGTGCACAGGGACCAGACCAGTACACCTTGCACTGGCAGAGCCGGACAGCGTAGATGGCATGGCCACTGACCTCCAGGATCAGTCCTCTGTCCATAACATCCAGCAGCCGACTTGTGAAGATCTTCTGCCTTTCGTTGGTGATTTGCTCCGTTCCTGGAAACTTGACTTGCTCCAAACTAATAGGCCCAAAGAGCTCTTCCTGGTCTGGCATTGGACCCAGCTCACCGTAGAAGAGTCTGCAACCCTGCGGGTTGCTTACAGTCGCCGTCGCTCCAGTCTCCTTTCCTCGATATTCGAACTTGATTTCTAGGTCTGTCACTGAGAGAGAAACTGTCAGTATGGCTTTTCCTGGACCTCAGCACGCACTGCATCACAGCAGAGACATCCCACGCGATCCACACTACCGTCTCAGGGATGCTTAAACTACACACAGTTCTCCGTGCTATCGAGCAAATGCCATAGGAAAAAAGTCAAACAACCTTTTTTTTAAAGTACAACGACAGAAGCACCACAAATCCATGTACATACTTGGCAGAGAGCTGATCCAGAGCTCAGGGCTGCTGAAGAAGTCGTGCTGCAGTGCGGGCTGGGGCATTTCCATACCTATAGGTTCATCCTTTGGCCACACAGCTTCAGGGCTGCAGTTTTCTGTACTGGCTGGAGCCATTGGTGAGTCTACAACAAGGAAACAATTCTTCAATAAAGCAAGATTTTATTTCAAGCATGCACTAATTTACAGTTGGTCTATGTCACCAACCATTGATATTAAGAAATGGAAATGTCTCTTGAATAGGGACGTGCTGAGATTGATTCAATTCTTCCTCCTCTTCATCATCCAGATCATTATCCTTTTCATCCCACGGAGCTGAGCCAGTGGAACCTGCAAACAAGCACATTCTTGTGGGCAGTCGATCACACCACAATGCATTTCCTTGAAAAAATCCTGTAATCTTCATATTGGCTGTGCACAATATCAGAAATTTATTTGTGTATTTTCTGAGTATAAAAGAAGGAAAAATCTGATGTGTACAACATACAGTTGGCAGTTTCATATGTGATTCTAGCAAGCTAAGGATAAACTATGGCCAGCACTGGGCTGTTCAGCAGAGAACATGCAGCAGTGCAGAGCTTTACTAAGGTCAGTACAGGTACACTATGGTTCAAAGTCCTCTTCGTCTAAGTACGGCGGGGCTTTTGCAGGGCAGCTGCTTTCTGCTGCACACAAAGGCAGCTTGAGAGTTAATGCTGCAGAGGGAAAGGAACTCACGTTGGACAATCGCCTGCTCGGTAACCAACCCCGTGTCAGCATGGCCCTCACCTGGATTAATGATTGATCCCTGGGACTGCGGGATATCGCACACCTCATAGATTTTAATAGGATTCATGGGCACCTCCTTGGTGCCATCATACATCAAATTAAATTCCCGGCTTTTGTTAAGAGCACATCGGAGCTGGGCTTTCCACTTCGCAGGGTCTGGCTCATCGACTCCTTCCTGGTACTTTCCCGTTTCCACAGCCCATGCCTGGGGACAAAGTACACTGTGCTCAGTCTGGCCCTCTCAACAGAGGAGCTTTTATCAGAAATCAAACTTTCAAAGAAATCCACTGTAAAATCTGCCTCTTGCAGAAGTCTCAACTACAGCTCTTTTGACAACAACAACAGAAATTCCTGTTTTAATAGTTTTTCTCATTAAAAGAAGGGGGAGGAAAAAAAAAGATGTAAATTCAAATTTCCCAAAACCATTAGCAAGTCTGCCCATGCATCGTCATAGAAACAGGAAATATAAACTCTCCAGGATTGTGCACTGGCTTTTTCTGGGTCGCTCGGGTTCAATACCAAAAGTCACTTTTGACAGGGAGCCTCACCCTGCACAGGAGGAATGGGCTCCATTAATGAAGTGGAAGGGCAGCCACAGGCACCTTGCGGGCTCACTCCCTCCACCCCAAAATCAGACTGTCAGTCCAAGATCCCTCCAAGGCAGAGGTCAGAAATTCCTCTAAGGAGTGCAGAAGTTATAATGAATCTCCTGGGACCACAGTGATGAGTACTGTAAGTTTGTGGTGGACCTCTTAGGATTTATGTAACAGTATTTAATGGTTTGCTGCCAAGAACAAGCCAGCAACCACATCCTAAAGCAAGCAGATCTTTCAGAGCCCATGCAATCAGATATCATCTGGCCTTTGGTGGTCAGAAAGGGTTAAAGAACTCAACGCCATCTCAAGCAGTGCCAAGTCTGGCATCCAAATCCACAAAATGGCTTTTCTGAGGTCAAAAAAATAGGACAAAATGTGCCTGGAAACAGCTCCTGTGATGCCTGTCCAGCTGCCAGGCCAACAATCCACCCCTTTGTTTAAGGGCCGTGGTGTACAGGAGCTCTCCCCTCCCTCACCTTGAAGATGGTGTTCTCCTCCTCGTGCTGCGGGCTGTGCCGAGTCGCATGCTTCCAGGGGATCTGGAAGCGCTTCGCCTCGCGGTTCAGCCAGATGAGGCCAGGGTACATACCGCTGTCTACTTGGGCTACCAGCCACGGCTTCAAGCGAACTCTCCGCGGGTGTAACGCCATGGTCTGAAAGACAGGGGTAACAGTAGACCAGCTGCTAAGGGTTAGTTGAGATTCACATGCTTCAAAAGAAAGAAATTCATTAAAAAGGACCCTATGTTGTTACTGCTGTTTGTTGTGTTATTGCATGTTGAAACCACCACCACAGATTCATCTCGAGGATCTTTCTGCCAGAAGCAGTTACAAATGCATCACAAAGTGGAGACTGTAATGGTTACAAGAACAACAACTCACTATTAAATATTCCAGCAAGCAGAGAAGGCGTGTTGTGTTCACCGAGCGCGCAGAGGGTGAGCCCCGATCCAGCCGAGCTGTAAACGCTGCGCAGGAGACACAGCCACAGATAAGGCACAGCAGGAGCAGGCAGCGGCGTTCCAAAAGCCTCCACGCACTCCTCAGCGAAAGCCTGCCTGATCCAGTCCTTCAGCCTCCCCGACCGGCAAACTCACGTGTGCCAGATCAGAGGGGTTTGCCCCAATTGAGGTAAAGGTGGAAGCAGCAGGCCAAAGTGCGAACCACTTTATCGCGGACAGATGTTCCCCTGGAAGTCATTTAATGGCTTTTTCTCGAGTGCTTCCAGTGCAGTATAATCATTCGCAACCACTGCTGACCTGTAACAACCAGGATGTTTATCCAGAAGGACATGAACTGCCCACACTCCGCTGATGTTGACTTAATGTTTACGGTTTCTAAAAAAAAAACAATGCAGTAGTAACTGTTCAATTCCGTTGTTGTTTCAAGAGCCCTGTGTTGCTGCTACACTTGCAGCCAACCAACAGCATTTTTCTTGTGCAGAAGAGATATGAAGCCAAACAAACAAAACGAACGACTGTTCCTCTGCAAGAAGAGGCAGCGTTTGGTATCTTTGGATTTTGGGAGGGGACTTCTACACTGTACGTGTGTTTAGGAGGTGTATCTCCCATATTCCTTTGTAAATCTTGAAACAGACAGGAGACATTACAGATATTCCCATCAAAAAAGCAGTTACAGGGTAAGTAAAACCTTCAGCACGATCCCTGAACGCTGCTGCAAGAGTTGCAAAATGTGTCTAGTAGCAGAGACAGAGAAGATTAAAAATCCTCTCCAAGAACTAGTCTAGGAACAGGTTTTATTTGTTCAAAAACCTGCAGATCCCTTTCAGATGCAAGTGTTCACACACAATTTAACTGAACACAACTTATTTTATCTGTTGAGCAAAGAAAATGGTCAGATTCAATTGCAAATTATCTTTAAATAATAGTTTGAAAATGTGCTTCATCAAGGACCTGGATGCGTTAGCAGAACTGCTTCCAGGAGCTGCCAAGGAGTAGAGAGCAATCTCCAACATTACTCCTGTGCCCCGAAGCGCTGCCAGGTTAGTTATCCTCCTGGAAAACGCTGTCAGAAATCAACTTTCAGTAGCGTGTTTGTGAAGACACAAAGTCCAGGTTAATCCTGGACTTGGAATTGAGACCAAAACCACGTAACGATGTCCCTTGCAAAGGATAAAAACAAAAGGACTTCTCATCATACCAGAGAGATCCAAACTAAAGCTCATTTCCGCAGCCTCCTTCACACCCTGCTTTACGAGCAGTCCCCCCTGCTTCCAGTGACATACGCTGTGTACACACAAGACCAGGAGTAAACTCTAACCCACACACCAGGGAGAAAAATTCAAAGGGAATCAATTTGGTCACACGGAGGGTGTGCTGCTGCGGCCGGAGGAGTCGGAATTGTCCCTGGTCGCAGACAGCGCCTGTCCATATGGAGAGCACAATGCTTTATGGCCTTTTATCACCAATGACTTGTTGACACAATAACCGAGAGCAAATCGACTTGAAGCCACTGCTCGGCGCAGACGGTGAGTCAGCCTCTTACAACCTTCAACTTCCATCCAGGGAGGTCCACCAATGCCAGCGGCTGCTCGGGGAGCGTCTTCGCTCTATTAACTGGATTTGCCAAGGGAACCTCAGCCCTCGCTCAAGACTCCTCAGTGCACACACCCAGGAACCCTCCAGTTTGCCTTATTCCCACTCAAACTGGCTGGTGCGTTGGGGGTAATTAGCCTATCCCTGCACTGCCAACACTTCTCTGGTCAGTGATGTAATTATTGCCTGTACCCCCATTATTATTAACCAAGTCAGGCATTCTCCTTGGAGGGGAGACATTCACCCTAACAAGAACAACTCAAGGAAACTCGGGAACGAGCAGGCATTCTGCAGCCACTTCCCTGACAGCTGCAGACGAGTGACCAAGGTCAGGGACAGCCCCGGTCAACCGCGGTGACTCTCAGGGCTCCGGCGCGGCGCCAGCCAGTGTAACTACAAGCAGCACACCAGGAAAACGCGACCTGGTGCCCGTCAGCCTCGCTGCACAGATGCTTTCGCTCTCCGCCTGCACACCCAAGCGTCTCAGTGCTCCCGCTCCACCCTTCATGAAGCCTCTGAAGAAGGAAGGGGTCTTTTCTGGGTTCATCGCTGTGATACCACACACCCTGTTCCTTGCTCGTTACCTTTGATTACATTATCCTGTATTTCGTATTCATCCTGCACTCATTTTTTCAAAGACAAGGGGCTCAACCCTTAACATCAGCATTCCCACAGAAAAACAGGCGGATTTTCCACCCAAGCATCCAACACTTAACCACCTCCCTACAGCGGGACCCTACAGCTCCCACGTTTCAGAGACCTGGACATCTCTTTTCTCGCAGCGCCCCCCATGCTCCCCTGCCCTGCGCAGGGCGTGGGACCCACCTTGAGCACAACGAGCTCCTACAATTCACAGTCTCCAACCGGGTAACCGCCTCCCTCTGCCGTGCCCCTGCACTGGAAGGGGAGCGAGTCGCAGATAAATTGGGTTCTCGGGGTGGGAGCAGCTGTGGTCTAAAAGCAGCTGTCGCTGAAGGGGGTGGGGGGCACATATCACCCTTGCCCTAACTCCAGGCCTCGGTTTACGCCAACTTGAAAGACGTAGCCTGGGGCGAACACAGGGCGGGCCGCGGGAGCGGGTGGGGAAGGCCGCAATAAATGGACACTTTCAGGGGGCTTTACCCTCCCGCCTCCCCCGCCGCCTCCCGTTCCAGCCCGCAGCAGGACGTTCCTGCCGGCCCCGAGCCGCGAACCTTCCGCGGGCACCGCGTGTCATGCGCGCAGCCCCGCGGGTTTCCCAGCCCCAGCCACTCCCGCCACGGCCCAGGAACGGGGCTCCGACAAGGACCGGGCGGATCCCGGCGGGGGTCGGGCCGGGCCGGGCCGGGCCGGGCCGGTGCCCACAACCCCTCCTACCCCGCCCCGCGTAACTTACCCCTCGGTGGAGCGGGGAGCGGCTCCGCGCCCGCGGAGGTGTCCGGCCGCCCCGCGGGGCCCAGGCGCGGGCGCAGCGGCGGGGCGGCGCCGGGAGCGGCAGAGGGAAGCGCGGGCCGCGGCGCACACTCGCCGCCCGGCCCGGCCCGGCGCGGCGCGGCCCGCCCCGCCCTCACCTGCCCAGGTGCGCCGGGCGCAGCCGCACGGCCGCGCGCTCCGCCCCGGGCCGCGGGGGAGGCTCGGCTCGGCTCGGCTCAGCGCCGGGCCGGGCCACGGAGGATCCCGCAGCCCGATCCCGTCCCCTGCTCTACCCGGAGACTCGGGGACAAGCGGAGCATCCGCGCCCCGAAGTTTTACCACGTCTCTTTTCTTTTCAAAGCGGAATATTTAGGAAATAAAGCAAAACGCCCGGGGGGTTTCGCAGTCCAAAGCGCAGCTGGCCCAGGCGGGCCATAGCGCGCAACAAAGACAAACCCGCCGATTGCCGCAGCGCCACGGGCACGCGGTTTTCTCCGAAAAGCGTGGAAACGTTCCTCTCCTCGCACACCTACCTGGGGCTGCCAGGGGGCTCCGCGGCATCCCCCACCCCACCCCGGCCTGCCCACCGCCGTCTGCGCCGCCCTCGCCTCGCTGCTCCTTTCCCCGTAGGTGGAGAACCGTGACTCAGTGGTGAATCGCGGTTTCAGGAGAGGGGACAATGCTTTCCTTTTCAGTTTCAACGAACCAGAAATCACAGTGGGAATTTCCCTTCCCCTTCCCATCGTGAACACTATGGGTAGTGCTGGACCCTGGTTTTGGAAAGGCTGCCGTACACCCCAGCCTCAGTCCTGGGTCGAGACTTTGGAACTATGCAAAATTTTGAAAATCTTCGTTCACAGAGAAAACATAATTCTGCGTTTTTCCTGGAAAATTTGCCCTGCAAGGTGGTAAGTGCAGGCTAAGTATTTCAGGCTTCTGTTCCTCACTGAAGCCACTCAGAGGTAGCATTTAGCAGGAGTTTGTCAGCACGTAATAAAATCTTTCTGGCAATAAGCAGAAGACAATAGGTGACACTCGCAGGCTGGTGTTTTCTTTGTGCGACAGCACTGCAGTGGTGGATGTTAGATGGGTTTGGCTGGTTGTACCTGACCATTTTTGATATGCAGAACAAGGGACAGCTGCTCCTGTTATACCACCTCGTACCATGTCGTTATTCCTGCTGTATGAAATGTGCAACAGTACGGCCAGTTTGCTGAGCCACTGGGAAGAGACGCACAGAGACGTCGGGCTGGTCTCCCAGCCAAAGTATGAAGGATCTTTGATCTCTCCTCAAATGGGTGTTCTGGCTCAAACCACAATAGCAGGTCAGCACAAAAGCTGCCGTTCATCCTCCCTGCGTTCCTCCTGTCCACATGTCCATCCCGCCTGGCTACAGGTAAATTTAAGGATGCTTCAGGTTTGCCTTCTTTGTGGTCTGATGCTTGGGGAGCTTTGGAGCAGACACCAACAGCAATGCTGCACCCTCACACCCCAGGCCATCTGCAACAGAGGGCTGGGAGCAGCCCTGGGCAGAGCTTTGCTCTTTCTAGGGCTGCTATAAGGACACTGGAGATTGCCCAGCCCACGAGAGGGGGCTTAGGGCAGGTCAGGGGGATTTAAAATCATGGAGCAATGCAGCAAAACACCTGGGCAAGGGCTGCTCCGGTGTGGGCGAAGCACCTGGTCCTGCCTCCAGTTTCACTGGAGCTGGTCCTCTCGCACTAGGCAGCTGCCTGCACCCTGCCACCCCGGTTACAGCCTCGCTGCCTTCGCTGAGTGGTAACGCAGATACCAAACGAATGACTCTTCCCAGCCCTCCACAGGGTTTGGTGTGGGGTTTTTTGGGTTTTGTTTTTTTTTTTTTTTTTTTTTGAGTTTCTGCCAGCCTCTGCTGAAGCATGTGGCAGCATGTTGTGCTAGTGAACTGTCAGGAAATAAAGTGCCTTTTTCCATGCTCTCAGCTGGGAAACTCTTGAGCTGTACAGGCGATTATCTGGGGATAGCTCATCAGGCAGGACATGTCATCAGATGCTACCGCTTTGCAACTAATCATCCAAAGCATTTGCTTCCACCCAAGGTACAAAGCATTGATCGTAACCCTGCAGGCAGCCAACCACCACCACCCTCTTCACTGTAGTGTTTTCTAGAAGTTATTCTTTTTATTTTTATCCTCTCTGCTTATATTTACCTCTACCTGCATCCCTTTTTCAAACCAAATGAGGAAATTGGATGATAAACTGCACTTCAGAAAGCGACGTTCTCCTGAGAGGGAGAGAGCAGCCTGGCAGCACAGTCTGCAGAGCACACGCTTTGGACAGAGTACGTGCAGAGGAATTCCCATACCAGGAGCTGTAGCATTTACCTTATTCCAGTGCCAAATTAACGTCAGTACTTTTAACAGCTCAGCTGTATGTCATGATTCCTGCGACAGCATCAGCCAGGCTTTGTTCCTAGCTGGAAAAAGAGTGTAGTCATCAAAACAAAGGGGAATCATTTTCTCACCTGGGAACAGACCACTAAGCTCCCATAAGGCAAAACAAAATTATGCAATGAGGCAAGACAATGTCCTGGGCATGTGGAGTCTTGTGTGCTCTCAGCACTCACATTCCAGCATGCAGCCTCGGTGCAGGAGAGCAGCACAAAATGGTGGGAGGCTGCAACCCAGCACACCAAACTCCCCGGCTGTGCCGCAGGAGACAGGGCCATGAGCCCTCCCCACCCTGTCCCAGCAGCAGCACCTCTGCTTGATCGCTCTGTGTGACCCGGAGAGAACCCATCCCCTCAGCAGACTGTCGCCAAGAGCACTCCAGAACTGTCACCAAGGGAAAGAGCTATTTCTTTAGGTGGGATCCGTAACTGAGCATGGAGAAGTGGCAAATGCCACACGACCATTTCATAAACTCCACAGCAACCGTGGAGGCTCCTTTCCAGTAGGTCCAGCTAAGAAACAGCTGCTGGGGGATAGATCCAGTGTAACTTTTTGTGACAGGCCAGACCTCAGGCTGCTCTGCTGCAGACAAGTGATCCGCATCAGGGGCTGAAGCATTTACAAGAGGAAGGGTTATTAATCATGTTGCATTCTTCTAAGCACAAAGATAGACAAACAGGATTCCTCTCCATTGTTAGATAAAAATATAACTTTTAGTCAAAAGAGAGTTGTCTTAACTGCTGGCAGCTCCTCAGGTCCCTCCTGTCCAGCTCCATCCTGCTGCAGTGCTCCCTTATCCTCTTCTTGTTGGAGACTCTGATGTGAAACTGTGCATTGCCTTTACTTACAGAAATGAAAAATTATACTGTACTCCTGCAAATCTGCCTGTACGGGTAGACACGCAACACCACCAGTGGGCTGCTTACAGGTGTGCATAGATTCAGGGTAAACCCCATTCTGCCAGGGCAGTGCAAGGAGCTGCTATACTGTCCTGCAGAATCAAATTTTAGACTGACTCTTCACTGGTGTTTTTACAGATAAGAAACTCTTCTTTTTTTTTTTCTAAACCAATGAAAAAAATTAACGTTCCAAAAAAAGTAAACACTTTAAACCCTTCTGGGCATTAGTACTAGTGCAACAGGGAGCCTATAGCTTCCTATTAGTGCTGCTCCAATCCTCTTAGAAGCAGAATCCTACCTGGATGCCAGGCTGGCTCAGGCACTTTTATAGCTACAGGTCATTTCTTCCCAGCTGACACGGTTAATGGCTGGACTCAGAGCACCTGCTGTGACAGGGGTAAAAGCTGGGGGCTCCAGCAAGACAAGGAAAGCCCAGGGGGCTGCCTGGGGAGGGAAGGGCTGGGCTTAGCTCTGGGGTGGGATGGCTTTGAGCTGGCTGCTCCCAGGCTGGGGTGTGTTGTACCTGTCCTAACAGGGCAAGCAGGAGGAATATTTCAATGAGTAAAGGTATAAAAGAAGGAAGGGAAATAAGGAGAACTTAGTGGTTTAAAAAAGAAAATGTTGCTGTTATTTTTAATAGGACTTTTAAGACTGAATTGTGAAAATCAAATATGCCTATTTGTGTCTCTGCATTTACTAGTTCTCTCAATCTGTTTGCCTAAAGCCTAGAGGAGGCATTCAGTTAACTTTATGCATTAAGCAGGTGCTTTCATGTCAGTGGTGTTAGCCGTATGTGTTTATGTTTTCAGAATTTTCTCTCTGCAGTTGTTGTTACTGTGTCCTATCTCACTGAGACATTGGTATCCCCTGAGCAGGTAATACAGGCTGGTATTGAAAAACTGATGTTAAGGAAGGTCCCTTAACACTCCTGTCTTGTTTCTAGAAACACTGCAGTAAGGTGAGTGAGGTTGTATGTCATCTATAAGGGAACCTCGGCTCCAGGTTTTGACGTGAAGGTGTTAATGTGCACAAGGACCCTGAGCCTCTGGAGTCTGTCCCTAAATAGGGCACAGCTCAGAATGTCTGAAGGTCCCTGTGGCTCATTGGTGGGAATCTCCTAATGATCTTAGTTATTTTTATATGTGCCTGATACCCCATGTTGTGCTGCCCTAATGCAGAGAAGCAACTCTACAATCACCAAGCAAGCACACAAGGCTGCAGTGGTGAAAACTGTAGGGAAGAAAGAGGAAGAAAAAAGTAAAACACAAAAAAAGGTGAATGAGCAAGACACAATATTAACCTCAAATAAAGGCACAAGATAGTAAGAAGAAAAACAACAAGCATCTAAAGGTGATAAAAGGACAATATAAGCAAAGGACTTGGAGATTTCCCTTTTGGTCCTTCTCTCTTCAGTATTTCTTTACGGAGTGAAATGGGACAGCACTTCACCAATGCTGAAGGGGAGCAAACGGAGATCGATGTTGCAGAACTGCAGGAATGGTATAAGAAATTTGTGGTTGAATGCCCTAGTGGGACCCTCTTCATGCATGAATTCAAGCGGTTCTTTGGGGTCCAGGATAATCATGAAGCAGCAGAGTACATTGAAAACATGTTCAGAGCCTTCGATAAGAATGGGGTAAGTGGTGAGGACTTCTTACAATTATTTGTCTAATAATTTGCTTGTCTGTATTCTGTAACTTGGATGTGTTTTGGTGTGGTTCCACCCAGGTTCCCGTGCCCCATGAGACATGGGAAGGTGAAGGTGAGGGACCTGCTAGGGCAGGAGAAGGAGAACATGCTGCTGTGGAAGAAGTGTATATCTACCTCTGATCAGGGAGGATGTGACAAGTATTGATTTTAGCTGCTCAAAAGCGAAGGAATGCTGAACAATTCAGAAATTCTGGTTTTGATTCCCTTTGTATTTGTCATCAGACACCTGGGAAAAGTGGGCTTTGTGGTTTAGTAGCAGTTCATGCATACCCACATACTGGTGCAAAAGGGAGCCTGTGATATTCTAGATCCTCAAAAGAAATGTAATGTGGTTGCCTTTCCCATCTTGAAATGGGTAGGCAATGCTTGCTAAATGCTTCGGTTTTTTTTTTCTGAAGCTCTTGATCATATTCAGAGTATTGGGTAGGTTGTTGCTGGTATCAGTATACGAAAAGGGGAGACAAGTCTGTCACCTCTCCAATACACCCATTTCCCTTAAGCTTCCTCCAAAACCAGTGGCAAAACCACATTGAGGCAGCAACAAAAGTCAGTTTGTGAGAAAGGATAAAAAACTAGAGAAGATCTGGGCAGGTCAGACCTGACTCAGAATTTGAAGTTGGCAAAACCCAAATTCCTGCAAAAATCCTGAAGGTCCAAATTCTGTGCTGAAAGCTGCGCAGAAAGCGGGTTGCAGAGCAAACGGTGTGTGTAAGAGGTAGAGTCCCATTCCTAGTCTATAGGAGTTTTTCTCATAAGACTGAAAATCTGTTTTTAAGGGTTGCTGATACTTGCATTGAGAACATTAAATCAGGGGGTTCAAGGTTTTGATTACATATGCCCAGGTTATATAATCAGCTGAGCGGGACCTAACAACCGAAAGGATTATTAGTAATGCGGTAAGAAAATAAAAACAGTTCCTCGGTTGTCTTTTTATGGCTGCTGGCCTGCCAAGTCCAATGGCAGCCGTTTTTGCTCAGAGCAGAGTGTGCCAGGGAGGAGATGCGCGGCCCAGATCTTCCAGGGGGGTTTGCTAACTGGGTTGGGAGGGCTGTGGGGTGACATGGGGCCTCGGCTTAGCCTGGGGCTGGGGGGGATCTGCAGCAGGGCCATCTACTGGAGGCTGCTGAGGGAGCCCTGCTCCCCTCCACTGGCTGAAGCTTTTGGGAGGATGAACACTTGATGTAAATCCTTTATTGGGGGTGCTCTGGCTGCCTCCTCCTGAATAGCGACAGTTCCATTGTCCTTCTCAGATGAATGAAGATCAAATAAGGGGGTGGTGGTTGGGTGTTGGTCTCGGTGGTGAAGCAGCTGAGGTCACTGAGAGTGGCAGTCCCTTCCCAAAAAGCCAATACCTGCTGCACTGGTCCTCTGCTGCCTCCCCATCCTCTGTGTAATCTGTGTTGTCAGGGAGTATTTAAACTGCTCCCTTCTGGAGTCCTGGTGGGTGTTTCCCCCTTAGAGCTCTGTTGAACTGCTTTGCTCCCCACCATCACACTTCTCATGAACTCATCCTCGCTGCAGAGGGGTATGGCTGTGCTTGCTGCTGGTCTTGAACTGGCACAGATCTTCCGTAAAGTGGCAAATAAACATTATCTTTTAGGCAGTTTTTATCCAGGTTTTGCAAGCGCTTTTCTGTCACTGTACCCAGAGAAGTGTCATTCAGCTGCTGCTGTTCTGTTTCTACAGGATAATACTATTGATTTTCTGGAATATGTAGCTGCCTTGAATCTTGTTTTACGAGGAAAGCTGGAACACAAGCTGAGGTGGACATTCAAAGTGTATGACAAGGATGGGAATGGCTGCATAGATAAACCAGAGCTGCTGGAAATTGTTGAGGTGAGTGGGCATTGCCTAACTGCTGCTTTGAGCAATTGCTATTCTTTGGCAATGCAGTGATGTACACAGGTTTTCTGATAACTGGGTTTCAAGGCACCTGTGGATAGCATTGAAGTGAAAATGCTTGACCTTGGTGTGTAGTGTTTTGGTGGAGCCTGGTGAGGTGTCTGAGGGATCAGCTATACCCCCTGCAGGCCCCTGCTGAAGCTGTCCAGAAATGCAGCATCTGGGTGCTGCTCTGGAGTCCCTGTGTCTCTGCTCTGCCTTTCCTTCCAGCATTTTACACCAAGTTTCATTGCACTGGCCAGTGGAAGAGGGTTTCACCCCATGCCCCTTACAGCAGCCAAGTTTCCTGACTGAGTAGCTGGTGAGAACACACAGAGAGGCACAAATTAGTACAGAAATCCCTTTTGTAATTATTCATCTCTGGGTTTCTGTTATGTTCTGCACTTTGCTTTAATTAGTGACTGTGTGGAGGTGTGAGAGGAGGCCTGGGCTTAGCAGGGAGTCAGACACAGGGCACCTGGGTTCTTTAGGTAGGTGTCCTGGTGTTGTGCTAGAGTCATCCCTGCCCCGCAGGTGCTGTAGCCCTTGTGCAGTGGCACACTTCATCAATGGCTATCACATGTTTTAGCATCTTAGGAGAGAACATCAGAAACTGGATCTGTGGAAAGTAGGTCCTCTTAGCTGAGAAGCGTGACCAGCTTGTTACCTGCAGCACCAGGTGTGGAGCATCTGGGGCAGGTTCAATTATAGTTTTGAGGTCAACCAGGAATTGGCCAGAGCTGTGTTAGGCCCTTGCTAATCCCCTCTCTGGGTAGACTTGAGAGAGAACCCTTCAGCCTAAGGTGTAAAGTTAATAATGAACAGGTAGTTGTCAAGGGAGGAACAGATAAAATCTGCCCCTTTTCAGTGACAAAGTGGAAGAGAAATTATGGGTCAAAATATGTGCTAATACAGGTTTGATCTGCAGCTTGGGCACAAGTTCCCTGGGAGAGAGGGCTGGATAAGTCCAGATGTGCCTGGCCTCAGATGTTAGCAAAAAATCACACTCAAAAGCCAGATGATTTTCCCATCTGTGAAACTCTTGCCTTGTTCTTGGCAAGGGAGCCCTGAGGTCTGACCAATGTGTGTAAGGCAAATAGGAGGGCGGCAGCTCAAAGAGCAAAAGCAGTGATCTGCAGTGTGTGAGCACAGGGCTGAGGCTGTGGAGTGGCAGATCTTTCTGGAAAGGTGAAAACCTCAGCATTTTGTGGAAGACGTTTACACTGCTGGGAAAATAATGGAGTTCACTGCTTTTCATGTTTCAGTCCTTCTCCTAACCTGTGAACTCCTTTTCAGTCTATCTACAAGCTGAAGAAAGTGTGTCGGTCGGAGGTGGAGGAGAGGACCCCATTGCTCACACCGGAGGAGGTTGTGGACAGGATATTTCAGTTAGTGGATGAGAATGGGGATGGTAAGTGAGGGATGCCTCAGATTGCATTCACATGTAATGAGGTGTTATCTGTGCTGGGCAGCCGAGCTTCAATTATATCTATCGGGAAATTGCTCAGGACTACTATGTTACTCATATTAGACACGCTGGGTTTGATTCTGGCCTGTTTGATAGAATCAAGAGTAACTTGGTGCAGCAGGATAAAATGATTTTTGTTGTTATTTTAGTGTAAAATACAGAGGGGTCACTATTCTGTCTGGCTTTTGATGCCACACAGAGCTCATTCTCTGAAAGCCCCCAGTAGCCAGAGTGCTGTCTCAGTCCCAGCACAAACAGCCTGGGTAAAGACAGTGGCTCCGGTCAAACTGGAGCTTGCAGGATCAGACTTGCAATCCTGCTGGAGGAGCATTGTGTGAGCAGATGGAATGTTTCCTGTTAGCCAACAAGATGGGCTAGGTGTGAATGTGTTGGGTTACAGCCTGGTGGTTTGTCTGGCCTAAACTCCCTGGGGAAATGAAGTATGGCTTCTGTCTTGGTAGCATATTTTCTGAAACATAGATGAGTTTTACTTCCTGCCTTTTTCTTTTTGTGTCTTATCTGTCATGTTTTCTCTCCCCATCTCACACACAGGTCAGTTGTCTCTTGACGAGTTCATTGATGGGGCCAGGAAAGACAAGTGGGTGATGAAGATGTTGCAAATGGATGTAAACCCCGGGGGATGGATCATTGAGCAGAGGAGAAAGAGTGCTTTGTTTTGAGAAAATTGTTTTGATACAGCTGGAAATGTGATGCTGACTACAACTGTGGCTCTCTTACTCTAGGGTGGTAGTGGCTTTCCTTTTTAATTCAATCTCAGTGTCCAGATGAAAACTTAAGAAGCCATATCTCAATCTGAAACCCATGTGCTGCATTCTGCTGGTACCCAGAGACTATTTTTGGCCCATGAATAAGTCTGTGTACACAATACAGTGTTTGCCAGCTCTGGTTTTTTGGTTACACCCCAAGGAGCAAACTTTTTGTGGCTTCTTGCAGTGGATCCTGGGCACAGTTTTATTCTTGTGACAGATGTGATGGGGAAGTGAGGAATCCTGACACAGGGGTACTGTCTCCAGTGCAGACTAGTGCTTGCATCAGTCATGCCTGCAGAGATACCAACACATCAAACCAAAAGTGACAACAGAAGAGGTGCTCTGGCAGGCATTACCCATTCAGGATGTCTGTACGTATGTTTAGTAGACTCTGCTACTGCTAAATTATTGAACATCAACCTATTGCTACGAAAAATGAGAATTGGGTTACAAGTGGTAGCCAGGACAGTACACACAGAGTTGAGGAAAACGTGATGTGTGGGCTGGACAGGTGGAGCAGTAATTCCCTGCATCTCCTTCCCGTGGAGCAGAGGCTGCTCCTTCTGCCTGTGCAGAGACCTGGCCTTGTGGGGCTGGAAAAAATGCTGTTTCCAAATGGCGAGCAGCAGTAGAAATTGTACCTCCTCTCGATGGCCAGATTTGCACAAGTGTGGTGCTGCTCCTTTTGAGCCCCTGTTTTACTGAACCATCACTCTAGAACAGCTTTTCCTGCCCTGTGAAGACTGAGTGAACTCACGTTGCTCCAGGATTCTCACTGCACTGGGAGAAGTTGTGTGTGGAAGGAGAGATGAGGGAAGAGCAGAGTTTTGCCTGGCAGTGTCTTGGCAATGAGAGGATTGCTGCTGCTTTATTGGCAGGACCACGGTATGGAACAAGTGACAGAAAATCTGAGTTACTGAAGTAGTACAGTGGTTTTACACTGGACTTAATTTAGCCACAGACTAGAGAGATAAAATTTGCACAGGCTGTAGGCTGAGCTCTGCTATTCTGACCCATATTGCTACCCATATATATGTATGTGAAAAGAGAATTTGGGTTGAACCAATATTTGGTTCAAATATTCACTGTTATTGGATTTACTGGTTTATATGCAAGAAAAATTTCCCCAGGAAAATTACATGAGTTTGTTTTATTTTAATTTTCCCATGGGATCAGTGGGCCAGGTCACACCCATGAAAAGATTTGCAATCCTTTTTTTGTGGCCTTTAATTATGACCATAGTATCCTTCATTAGTTGATTAGTTTGCTGGTTTGTGGTCTTGTCGATTTAACCGATGTTTAAGTTCAGGAACATGAGGAAGCAGTCAGGGTAAGACACAGTCAATGCTGGAGTTCTAATACATTCCCCCTTTGGAGCAGCCTTTCCAAGTGCTCTGGAAATACGCCCTAGCTCATGACATGCTACTTACCAAAGCTGATCAGGCTCCCAGTCCATGCTGCAGGAAGCAGCTGTTTAAAGCTCAGTCAAGTCAATAGTTTATCAGCCAAAGATCCCAAAGGAAAATCTTATGTCTGACTTGGCCTGGAAGAAAAGATTCACTTTACTTTTTCAACCTGTGAGCAAATGTTTTCATGGGAGGAGACAAATCTCTAATTCCTTAAATTTCAACATCTCGACGAACATAACGCGCTCTGCTTCTTGCACAATTAAGTGGCTGTTTAGTTCCTATAGTTGCACACTGCAGGTTGACTGAAACACTTTCCACTCTTACTGTGAGGCCACTGAGCGTGGCCTGGCTAGGCAGGGAAAGGTGTTCGGTGTCCCTGCACCAGCAGTCCTTGGCTGGGGTGGTAGAGGGCATCCTAACACTGAGCACTTGATGGGTGTTGGTAGAAGTTTTGTAACACATGAATTTAATAAAGATTTATTTATTAAAATTCTGTCTGGTTTGTGTATTTATTTCTCACTTAGAATGAAGGTGGAGACCTGAGTAAGCACCTGGGTGTCTGACCTGTCTTCAGACAGGGAGTTTGAGGAAGTTTTAAGTGGAACATCTAACCTGGGTAATACAAATATAAGGCAGAGATGATGATGCTGTTGCAAATGCAGAGCAGGAGTCTCTTCTGTTTAACTGCTATGTAATGACATTGAAAAGCGTAACAGTATCATTAAAAAAAAAATCCTAATGGAATTTGAAATAGGTGCTTCCTGTAAAGTGAGCTGACAGTGCTGTGATGAGGTGGCCCCTGTTTTAGCCCTGCCAGGACTGAAACAGGAACCTCCAAGAGTTTAGGACTCTGCAGGGGGATGTTTCCACCTCCTGGCCTGGGCAGAGCTGGGATGGCAGTGGTGCACGCGGTGGGTAATGCTCGTGTCAGTGCTGGCATAACCCAGTGGAAAATTGTTCCTCTTATCGATTGTGTAATCTTTTGTCAAGGTGCTTTAGTCTTAGTCCTATTTTTAAATCCATAGGTATAAGCACTTTGATCTCCTCCCAAACTCGATTCAACATTCACATCAAGCTGTTGATGTCAGACATTTTGCATAATCCTTTTTTCCAGACTTACAGGCCAGCTAGAATTGGATTTGACTGATCGGATTTCTCTTTGGTCTAAATGGGGAAACAGGATGGCTTGGAAAAGGCAAATGCCATGTGATTTTTTTTGAGCTTCTACCATCTGCTCTGATGTTTGATGCCCCTGAAGTCATGTGGGATTGAAGGTGGAATAATCAGAAAGCTAAAGGTGAGGCGGTTATTGAAGGAAGAGGCTCCAGGGAGCAGGAGCCAAGGAGGCATCACCTCCTAAAATACTCTGGAAGGTGCCTTCCCAGGGCAAGCAGTGAGCAGCTGAAATAATGGGGCTGAGAAGGAAAGGGGATAAATACATCTACCTCTGTGCTTAGCTGTGCTCTTTATTTGTCTATACACCTGATGTTCTGAGAGGGGAGGTTCACCCAGGAGTGGCTGTCCAGAGGAAAGGTCTGTGTCCAGGTCATTCCCAAAGCACCCGTGTGCAGCTTCTCCTGGAAAACACTGTGCTGGAAAGCAGAGTGGCCATGCCAGGACTTACACAGCTCTGTGCCCAGTGCTAGAGGGACTTTTTCTGGTCTCACCATACTCCTTGGCTTTGGCAGTATGGGAAAACACTTCTTTCCTTCCTCCTTGTCAAGGGAAAGTGCAGCTCAGAAGCTTGGGCTCCCCTGCTGAGGAGAGTCTAGGAAAGGCTGAAGTGCTGCTCAACATCCTCCCTCCAAAACTGGGCTGGGAAAGGCCACCTAAGATCCCTCCCAGCCTCAGGTGGTCCATGGATCTACAATTTCTGCCTCTCTCAGAAGGCAGATGCTTGTTGCAGCCTTTTTTCAGTGTTTCGGCACTGAGAGAAGTGGCACGACGCTGCTGCAGGTTGCTCTCCGGGTGGCTTTAGTGTGGCTGCAACTCTTCTCAACAACCCTGGCTCCAGGGACTTGTCCCAGCTCCCTGCGAAGGGGAGGCAGAGCTGGGAGCCGGTGTCAGACCTGCCTCACGGCCACGCAGCCTCACAGGCCCGTCGCCCCTCTGACGACACCTCCCTAAAAAAGCCGCTCGACGCTCCCGGAGTGGCAGTGCCGCCTCCTTCACCAGTGGTGCTGTCACAGGGCTGAGCAACGCCTCTGCGGCTGGCTCCACTATTTAGAAATAAATTAGTTACGCAGGAGTTGGGGCAAAGGGAGTCACAATATTAGTTTTTAATTATTTTTAATTTGTTTTCTTAGAGGCTGAATAAACATCCTGCAGAGAGAGACGCTGGGGTCTGAGATGCGCCTTTGGCCAGCGGGCAGTTCCCAGACAGCCCGTTTAGAGCACCTTTGTCTTTACAAACAGAAATCGGGCTTGTCGGGGCTGCTTCGAGCAGCTCTTGGGCGTGCGGAGGGGAGAGAGGCTGAAGGGAGCACGGGCAGGACCGAGCGTCTCTGCGGAGGGAGCGGGCACAGAAAGCCCGGGCTGAACTCGGTCCCTCCTCGCTGCTGCCGGACAGACGACGTGTGGTGCCGCTTGTTGGTGGGGGAGTTGATTTTGCTGCAAGGAGGAGCAGGCAGCTCGGCCCGGCTCCAGCGGGGCGGCTGCCGCCTGCGCCCTCTCCCAGCGGTGTCAGTGGGGCGGCCGGACGCGCGGCCACCCATCAGAGGGCTGCTCTCCACGGCCTTGTGCTTCGTGTGCGTGTCCGGCCGCGCCAGAGCCCGAACCAGGCTCTCAGGGGGCACGGCCGGGCCGTGGGTCCTGCCCTCGCCATCTGCCTGGGTGGGAAACGGGGGCGGGAGGGAGCTGCGGGGCCGCTGGATGTGGCGCGGAAGGCAGCAGGGAGGAGAGCAGGAGGTGCCTGGACATGCGGGTGGGTAAAGCAGAGCTCCAGAAGGAGTTGTAGGGCTACCCAGGGGGTGAGGTTCTGCTGCACAAGCTGCACTTGCTGCGTGCAGATGAGCTTCCGAAGAACAGGCAGCACCCGCGGGGTGCGAGAACCCGGGGGCAGCCCCCTTTCCACGCGGAGTCTGAAGAAAACAGACCTTTCCCCACACGTGTGCTGCTCCTGCGGAAGAACGGTTTTAATGAAGCCAAAACAAAGGTTTCTGCTCTTGCATGAGAGTTGATCTGTCCTGCTGGAAACAGAGTGACTGGCTGAAAGAGAGAAAAAGCACAGCCCGAAATAATGTTGTAAAAGATCTTTATTAGTTCGCTATAAGGTTGGAAGTACAAAAGCTTCCAGGTAAAACACCGTCAAATGAAAAAGATGCACAGGAAAAATGCTCAGAAAGTTGCTCATGAATTGCAAGCGTCCAGTGCTAAATAACAAGTCTTTCAGCTGGGCAAGAAATCCTTCCTGGTGCCCTGCGTTGCCTCACCACGCCTGAAACTCGCTCCCATCAGATGAGGAAGTTCCTGTCCAGGAGCAGCCAAGGCGCAGCCCCGCTGGGTGCAGGGACGGTGCGGGGGCGAAACCGCTGCTCTCGCAGCCTTCCTTGTGCGTCTGCTGGGTCCGGGGTGGCACTCGTAATTAACACTCGTAATTAGCACCGGCAGGTGAGGTTGCTGTGCCCAGGATGCTGTAATAAGGGGTGACTGGGGTTTATTCCACAGGGGATGGGGGTTGAGCCCACGTGCCATGGAGGTGATGGTACCCGTTGCAATACTCGGGTACCTGCGGATGCTCGAGGCACGGACGCTGCCTCAGGCCATCACTCCCAGCACGCCCCTCCAAACCGCATGCAGACGATTCGCTGCCATCGTAGTTAGAACTACTTGATGCTCGAGGGTGCCACGGAGTGTAACTTGTGGGAGAGTTTAAGTTTGTTGCTCAGGTGATAAAACATGCAGGAATATTCCTACAAACATGCAAAACTTTTCCCTCTCAGGTTGCTGCCGTGGCAGCCTGTCGTGCTTTAACACAGCCCTTCCAGATATTTATTTCAAGGAGAAACATGCCCTTAAAGCTCAGATAGTTGTTAAAAAAAGGCACCATTCTGTGTTTTTAATGCTTTTAAGCGAAGAAAAGCCACTGCGTTCCCCGCTCCCCTTTCTCTAGCTCATAGATGGTTTTATCTTAGGTGATCACCATTGATTGCTAACAGAATAATAACAAATCAAAGAACGAGTGACCAAAACCGCTGATCCTGTGTTCTGGAAATACATGCAGGAAGAGGAGGTTCAGGTCTGCTTCCCGCGTTTCGTGTGTGTGTCCTTTGGGGACCCCTCTCACCGGGGCCGAGTGCCGGCCAGCCCCGGGGTTCGTCCCTCGCAGCGGCTGCAGACCTGGTGTTGGCCGCCGCCTGGGTGGGAATTTTGAGGCTCTCTTGGTGCGTTCCCTGGCTGCGCCCCGGGGAGGGGAGGCTCTGCCCCCCTCTGCTCAGCAGCACTCTCCAGGGGCCCCCGCGCAGCCCAGGGCCCCGCTGGGGGTGGCTGTGTGCGTCCAGCCATGGCAGCGCCTCCTCTCCGCGGCAGCTTTCCTCTCGCCGTCTGCCGGGGGAGCGGTGCCATCGGAGCGGGTCCTGGGCCCTGCGCTAGGAGGAGAGTCTCTCGCTGGTCGCACTGGCGCTGGGGCAGCTCACCAGCTCCCACAACCACAACCGATTCGTTTTAATAATGCGAGGGGGGAAAGGTAGAGATGATGGGAGGGCAGGAGCCTACTGGGCTGCCTCTGCCTCCTGCTCCGGCTCGTGCGGGTTCTTCCCGTCGTTCTGGATCAACTGGACGATGTGTGTCAGGTCCAGGCTGCGGGTGAGGATTTCGAGCAGCACTTCATCCTTTTGCACGCCCTCCATGAACTCTTCCAGGGAGAGCTCGCCTGCGAGAGCACGTTCGGCAAAGGGCTGTTAACTCCTGCAGCCTTTCTCCTCCCTCCACCAGCAGCCCCCGAGCAGCCCCCCAGGAGCTGCACGGACTATAAAACAGGGCCCTTCCCCAGGTCCCGGGTCCGTACTGTCCACCCCAAACCCCATCCCATGCGGATCCCCACCCACCAGGGTGACAAGGGGCGGTTTGCGGTGTCCCCTCGGGCTGGCTGCAGCCCACAGAGGGGATGGGGAGCTAAACCTCATGGAGAGCCGCTCTGCCAGCCCTGCCCGTGTCCTGGTGTTTGGGACATCCAACATCTGGAATTGCCCTGGCAGACTGAACTGTGGGACAGGGGGAAAGCGGGAGCAGTATTTGGCATCACGTAAGAGAGATCCTCACCGTCTCCATTTATATCAATTTTGTCAAACACCATGTTTGTGAATTCCTCAGCCGTCATCGTTTCGTTGCACCGGTTGATGGCTCGAATAGCCTGGAGGGAAAGAAGGACACAGAGGACGGTTACGGAGTGTTGCACAGATCTGTGTATCCATCGTTATGAGTGGCTGAGTGACTGGATGTGAGAGGCCAAACTTTTTTGCAGGCAGTCAGGCTCTGAAAGGAATGAGTTCTTTCTAAAAAACTGGAGATTAAAATCCCTTAAAAAGGCAATCAATGCATTAAAAGATTAAGTGGGCATACTGGGATAAGCCGGGAGCCGTTCACCTCCGAAAAGCCTTAGATTAAATTCAAGTGCTTATCTCAGCCTGGGTTTCGGTGGACGCGGTTAAACAATCTGCAGTGAGAAGACCAGGGGTTGCTGCGTGTCGGAGCGTGCAGGAGCTGTGGGGGTGTGGGTGTTTGGGACTGGTCTGGCCAGGGAGGCCAGCCTGCGGGGAGGACTGGCAGAGGACAAGCGGCAGGTTTGGCCAGTGCCTGCTAATTTACCAGAGAGATGTCTTTTGGGTTGGAATATTCCTGTTACGTTCTTTCTCTCTACCTGAGACTGATGACCATCGTCTGTGATAGAAATGGAAAAGCGGAGCCCACTCACTTTGATGATGTTCAGCAGTTCTCCCCTGTCAATGCAGCCATTCCCGTCCACATCATAGAGCTTGAAATACCATCGCAGCTTCTGATCCACCTTGCCTTTCAGGACCAGACTCAGAGCGGCCACATACTCCATAAAGTCTATGTAGCCATCCTAAAAGCAGAAGGTTAGAAGCTAGATGAGATGAAAAGCCAAGAGTTGGGCAGTAAGTGATTTTCCTGGTCACTTTTGGAAGTCCCCCCTTGAAGACTTCAGCCTGTGGCCACCACCTTGAGACCGGGGGCTTGGGGAGCACAGCAGAGGCGCCGGGTGCGGGTTCTCTGCACACCCGCCAGTTAAAGCCAGTGCAGCGTATGGTGAGGGCTCCGCGCTGGTCTGTGCTGAGCCGTTACATTTTGGTAATGACCGCACCCGGTGTGTACCTGGCGTGGGGACTAACGAGCCTCGAAAGCTACCTGTGCTAAGGAGATCTCTTTATGTAAAGCAGTGGCAATTCAGAGGTCGGAGGAACAAGTGTATGCAGCTGAACCCCAAAGGATTACCTGTCTGCACACACCTCCAGCTCCTTCCCGCTGCAAGGGGTCTCGCATGCAAACTTCCTGGAGAGGAACGAGCTCAGGCGTTACCCCAGTGTGTTGCTGACATCTGGGGGAGGAAGGCGCTGCCTGTCCCTGTGCCTTTTGTGTATCTACTTCGCGTTTGGTCACGTCAGAAGCACAAACAGGTTTATCTTTGACTTTCCTCCAGCCCACCACCAGCTCACACCTCAGTGTTAGAGAGGTTCAGCGGTGCTCGCAGACCGCCCCCCAGCCAGGGCTCCAGTACCAACACAAAGCGGTTCTGGGGTGAGCTCGTGTGGCCCCATCCTGCCTCCAGACACTGCCCCGAGACAGCCACCGCTTCTGAGAGCTAAACCCTGCGGTGCTCACCACCGAGCATTTCCACGGCACGTACCACTGCGACACAAAGCGCTTGAAGGAAAACGGTACCTCCTGTAGACCCCGGGCAGTCTTTGGGAGGGAGTAAGCTGGGTTTTGTCAATGAGCAAAGCCCCGGCACCACAGGGCAGGTTCAAAAAGAGATCATCTGCTTTATCCCTCTGCTGCGAGAGCCGGATTAGGTATAAATAGCTACTGAGCCCCGTTCCCAGCAGGATTTCCTGCCCATCAATTCCCTTTCCAGGCATCCATTCAAACTGGGCAGCGAGCAAGGAAAAGGTCGAGGCAGAAATAAAACTCCTAAAAGATTTAGGGCCTAAATTGTATTATTTTCAGTGGGATTAAGCCCACTAAACTCTCTGGGATCCCATAAAATATCCTCCTCATCTCATGGGAGGTGCAATTTCAAATCATTTGCAAGTAAAAGAAGATGTCGTTCCCTCCTTGGGACACAGCATCCATCTGCTCCTCCGGCACGGCTCCTGAGCTGGAAGGCAGCGCGCCGGGACTGCCCCACGCCGTGATCCGGCACAGCGACCGCCCGAGGTGTGAAGCCTCTCTGCAGGGTACAAGGGGCCAGAGCTCCTCATTGCGTGGGGCCGAGCACAGGTAATAAAATCAGTGAAACTGCAATGCCTTTATAATTCAAAACACTCAAAACCCAGACCCCATCTGTTCCATAAACCGCAGCTCCTGCCGCGCTGCGGGGCTCAGGAACTCGCCGTTTCTGCACGACTGCAGCACTTGTTCCCGCACTGCTCGCTTGTCCCTGGCTGTCACAACATTCGATATTTAAGGATTAAAGGGCACTTCATTTTGAAGGGATCACAGACTCCCGGATAACCCCCCCTATTTAATAATTTAAAAGGGAAATATCGGTTCCGGGAGAAGTCTATTTTCTTCCAGAACCGTCGGCAGGTGAGGTTTTGCTGACAGTTTTCCCCTTGCATAACTGATTTTACAGTTTATGAGGCTGTGGAGAATCAGAGCGCCCAGGCTCGGATCCCAGCCCCACCGCACACACCCCAACACACCACACTGACGGCAGTGAGGAGCCCAGCACAGCGAGCCCTGCGCAGGCTGGCCGGGAAGGACAATATTTACCTTATTAAAGTCAAACGTCTCAAACATTTGCTCAACGTATTTGTTCGCTGACGGACTCAGGTTTTTCAAGCCAAAAAACTGTTTGAACTCGTACAGGGTGAGCTGGCCAGAAGGACACTCCGTCATGAACTTCTTGTACCATTGGTGGCACTCGGTTGTGCTCAGCTCCTCCACGGATTTCCCGTCCATGTTCCCCATCTCCTCACCAAGTGCTGGTCACTTTGCAGCCAAAACTGGATGTTTTCTGAAATTTGAGGGATTTCTTTTAAATTCTGCTTCTTGCTTTTGAAGTCAAACGTCCCCAGCACCGCAGGGATCGCAGGAGCGGGGAAAAGACCCAACTGTCTGTGCGTGGGCTGCACCGGTTCAGTGTTGGTGCTGATGGACGCCGAAGACACCTCTCCCCAGGAAAACTCAAAAGCACAAAACCCTCTTTGGACAAGAGGGTGACGTTTAAGTACCCAGCAAATCCCTCCCCGGCCAATGAGGCTCAAGGGGGTGATGGGCTCCTGCCAGGCATTAAGAGTTCAGGGTTAAAATAGAAAGAAGGTAAAATGGGAAAGTCTTGCAGATTACAAGACCAGCAGGAGATTATGAGGGTGGAATTTTCTCTGTGATGATGTAATCTCCTAATCCACTTCATTTATGATTTTGTGCGGGGTCACAGGAGCAATAACTTTTGCACCAAAATCAGAGTAAGAAGGAAGGAAGAAAACCCCTCGGAAGCCTCTGTGCTGCTCCGGTCCTGTTGGTCTCTCGTAGCCATCCTCTGGCTGGAGGATTTCCAGACTTTGATTTTCATTTATGATGAATTTCCATGAAAAATTCTCCATATGAATATGACCAAACCCGCTGGTGGTTTCACTCTGACACACAATACTCAGAGAGAGAACAGTACATCCTCAGGGAGCAGCGTGGTGGGCCGGATCGTCCCCTAGTGATGAAGTGGATGTGACTACCGGCTCTCACCCGCAGAGTCTCTCCGGTAAACGGTTTTTATGTCTGACATCTTTAAGCCAAGGAGCCCGACTTTTGCGTGTTGCAGAGCTCGGTATCGCTTCTGCACTGACGCGTTGGGAATAACTCTGCTAACGCAGGTGGCATTACACAAGCGTAAAACAGTTATGAAAAAAGAATTAGACTGAGGGACGCTAATTGGATGTACTAATCCTGCCCTCGCCAGCAGCAGCAGGGCACGTCCCCGCCGTGCACATCATCTGTGAGCGAGCAGAGCCTTCAGTGGGTGCCCCGGGCCTGACCCCCCCACCCCAGGGGACACGGCAGTATTGAGGCACTCATGAATAGCAGAAAGGTCACACGCTGAGTGCGGACACAGGCTCGCCAAGGGTTTCACAACAAGTACTCGCTAGCGGTGCATCCAGTTCTCCAGAACGGGCAATGCAAAAGCTGAACCATTTTGGGTTGCCTTCTGGAGCAGAGCTGCAGGGACGCGCCGCCTGAATTTCAGCTCCGCTTACCGTCTCTTCTCAGAGCACCCCTAATGAAACGTGCTTTTCCGTTCGCTCAGAACAATACCCTGCCTGTGTCTAGCAAAGCCTAGGGAAAAAGGGTGTTCTTTCAAAGAAGGAGCAGCATATCGGCTCAGCCGGGGCAGGAAGGGAAACCTTCCCAGGTTTTGCAGCGTGTGCTAAGGCCAGGCTAGTGCGGAGCAGCCCGGGTGGGTGGCCGTGCATGCAGTGCCCTGTGCTGCGGACACCAGTGCCTCCACGTCAGCAGCTGGCAGTAAATGACAGGACTAGCCAGACCGGGCTTTTAGAGCAAAATCCAGACGGCGTGTTTTTGTAGGGGTCAGTGACCCAGCCTCACCCCCATCCCTCGGCTCACGTGGTCACTGCGGGTCGTAGCTCACACACTCGATGGGAAGCTGAAATCACACCGGTTGCTGGTTTCATTGCTTGGGTTTATTGCTCTCCACTACAGCTTTGTGCCCCGGATGGGTCTCCATTTCGTAAGGTCTACACTCTGGATGTCCATCACTTTCCTGGTGTGATCGGTGTCGCGGTGGTAGTTGTACCCACAGGTTGGCTTCTGCGCGGTGTAGAAGGGTCTGTACGAGTTGGAGAATCTTGGTTTGTAGAAGACAAACTTGAAGGAGCTGGGCTGATGGCCACCAGAACGGGCAACAAGAGGAACGAAGTGAGCGGCCAAAGGCTGGTCCCTGTGGTGACAGGCTGGAGACCGCTGGCTTGCTGGGGTGGGTGGCATGTGAGAAACCTCCTGCATCGCTTTGGGCTCCTCCTTTCCCTTTGGACTCTTGCAGTCTCTGCCAGCAGCCTCTGGTGCTTTAGTCACCTGTGGAGCAAAAGAGCCAGACAAATGCATCACACTTGCCCCCGCACTTCGCCATCCTCACCAGTGCTTACGGCCCCCACGCAGGAGTTGTTACTGGTGCCCAAAATGCAGCAAGTTAAAGAAATGAGGAAAGCTTAGGGAGGGCCGGCCTGCACACACTGGCTGCAGGAGCAGGCAATGCCGGTGTAAATGCTGAGAAGCCAGCCAGGTATTTACATCTCCTCAGCTAAAATTCTACGGTGGTATTACTTAAAGAGCAAGCAAGTTTAAACTCAAATGGAGTGCTGGAAATAGGGCAGTGACTTAGTGAAAATAGAGCAAAGCACACTGAGGGACTGCACACGATGAGGCTCGAAGGGCTTGGTTGTCTCTTGACTTGCGTTTCAGCTGGTTATTTGTGATGGTGCAGAGTGACTATAAAGTGCCGCCCAGTTCCTGCTGTTCCCACCGTCAGTCTGACCTGGCTCAGCCTTTCATCACTTTCGAGGGATACTAGATTTTCTTTCTGTGTCTGGCACAGGGCAGCCCCGGTCCCAGGCTGCGATCTCAGTTACAATAGCTGAAAACAACAGCACTACTCACTCCTTGTACAGCCTCACCACACCACAGCCATGGCAGACCAGCCGTGAAAATGGTTCAACCCGGTGTGACCCATAAGATGCAACAGGGCATATCACCGATGACAGAAATGTAACAGCGTCCTTTACAAACACAGCCTGGGGCATCGGCTCCGCGGGCTCCAGGTCCCTCTGCGGGTCCCTGACACCCGCCTGCACCTCGTACTGCTCGCTGCATCTCTGAGAGGGTTTTTCCACCCAAGAAATATGGGTGGAAAACCAGGGCTATTGGATCTTGTGAGGTGAGCTCGTCCTCGTCATCAGTTGGGTCACATTCTGAAGTCTCAGAGCAAAGTCAGTGCCATCCCCTGTACCCATGGGCCGGGGACCAGGGACCGCAGGAACTCCCCTTTTGCCTGTGCGTTTGCCTGAAGCGCCTTTGCAGAGGAGGGGGTGTGGATGTCACCCACGGGTGCTCCAAGGCTGCGCTTGGCCAGGGCAGCATTTCTGCCATGACTCAGTTATCGTGTTTGCACTGATGACACTTCTGTGCTGGTGGAAACTGGCTCTTCCCCCAGCAATTAGCAGCTTTACTCCTGGGCATCCAAAATAAACGCTTTGCTGTCCGGCTTTATTTTTAACCTCATAAAGAGGTTTCCTAGTTTCCGTGACGCCCTGGCTTACTTGCTGCTCTATTTCTGTTCCCCGTGGCTGGCTCTGAATGCTGGCTCCTAAACCTATTAAGACGGGGATACCCGCAAAGTGTTTCAAAATCTCCTTAAAGCCTTTGAGGGGCATGCCCAGATGCGCACAGGTTCGCCACC
The DNA here is from genome assembly GCA_009769605.1 of Bucorvus abyssinicus. Taxonomy (NCBI): domain Eukaryota; kingdom Metazoa; phylum Chordata; class Aves; order Bucerotiformes; family Bucorvidae; genus Bucorvus; species Bucorvus abyssinicus. Next base: position 5,600,047 of record CM020055.1, read on the forward strand.
TCTTTTTGTCACTCATTTCCCCGGTACAGCCACCTGCCAGATCCCTGAACGGCTCCGTGGATGGAGCTCAGCACAAGTGTTATTTCAGCAGTCGCTGACACAAGGAAACGTCAGTCCGCTTGTTCCACAGGGGTTAAAATAATGGGATTTTGACTCCTGAAGAGCAGATTTTGTACCACTACCATCACTTCAGCGTGGTTTGTGTGTCCCTGCTCTGAACACACGTAGAATTGCTCAGAAATTATTGTCTTCACATACATGCATGATTATAGCTCGTGGCCTTTCTCGCTTTGGAAGATAAGGGACAAGTACGCACACGACTGCACTGCCGCAGCTGCCCCCACCCAGCAGGGAGGTTCACTGTTAGAGCGGTGAACTTGGGGTGTGGAGGCGAGGCCGTAGTTCCTTTGAAACCCCAACTGCTAAGTCATGCAGATGCTTTGGAGACGTGCGAGCCTTGCGTGCGCGCGGCCATAGAGCACTGACGGTCATTGCCTGTGATGGGCAGGATGCCGTCCCAGGGAGCGCTGAGCTTTGGGCTGTGCTCTTGCCATGGGGTTCGTCTGCCCTGGGCGTTCCTGCTCATCCTCTGGGGCATCTAAAGCTCAGCAGAAACATCCTCCGTGCCCGGCGGAGTGCACCTGCTTACGTGATCACTCTCTTTGAGGGGAAGCACCAGCTCAAGGCACACAGCTCTATTTATGGTACCGCCAGAGCCCTGTGTCTGAACTGTCCCACATAATCCTCTTGCATCCAGTCACACGTCTAGCGATCCCTAATCCCTCCCAATTGTCTGCTGTCTCTCAAAGAAGATCCTCCCAGGTGGAGTCACAGAGAGAAGACTGACTTCAGTAATCAAGCAAGCACTATGTGTTTACCCTGGGTGAATCGTTCCCCTGGGCAGCTGCTGGAGCCCTGCCTGCGCCACTGCCACCCCCTCGCTTTGCAGCGGGGAGTCCCCGCTCCTGCAGCTCCTCTCTTGTCCCCACGCAGCCACCAGGACTGTCAGATGCGGTGTGCTCAGAGCTCTCAGTGGCCATGGGCGTCAAGCTGGCTGATGGCGGTGCCAGGATTCACGCAGCAGCGGAGGGACAACGCATCACACCAACAGTACCAGGACCCTTTTGTCCTGGCCACCCTCAGGGCAAAGGTCTTCCAGCCCTTGCCTGCCGGAAGGGGACACCCTCCTGGCAAACTGTGAGCCCAGGGCTCTCACCTGTGAGGTCATCTTCCCAGCAGGGACCCCAGCATGTGGGCCCATCTCGGGTGGAGGCAGCGTTGCCGGGTTGGGCAGCACCGGTTGTCAGGGCCACTGTGAACTAGGGTGTCACCGGGGTGGTGGCTGTCATAGAGGTGCCCAGGCTGAGCTGGGCGGAGGAGCGCAGGGGCTCCGCCGTGGAGATTAGGAGGGTGCTGTTTCTCCTGGCCCAATGGGGTGGGGAGAACAGGAACAACGGCTGCTGTTTCTCCTTCCAGGGGTGCGGTTTGCTGTTCTGCAGGCACACATGAGGGTTCCTGCTCCTGTCCCCCCTCCCTCCCTTGGGTCTGGCTGGGGAGCTGTGCTGCACAAGCCCTTCGCCCACCCGCGAGTGCGGCAGGAAGCTCTGCCTCTGCAGGGTGCAGCTCCTCGTGCTGATGAAAGGCGGATTGTTCTGGGGTGGTTACCCGTATTAGGATCAAAGGCAGCCTCACACCGTGGCGTGTTACATCACAGTGGTGCTCACATGGCTATTTCTATGCCATAAAATCTGCTGGCGATCTTCCAAGTGCTTCCCCATGCCCAGCCCAGCCCACCCGTCCCTTGAGCTGTGTGGCCTCAGGAGATCACGGCAAGTGGCGGTCGTCCTCCCGTAAAAACATAGCCATGCCACCACACTGCCATCTCCTCTGTGTCTCTGGAGCTTGCACTTTCCGAAGTCAGCCTGCCTAGCAGCACACCTTGCACTCTCTTCTTGCCAGTCCTGAGCTCTTACTGGTCTTCTGGGGGTAGGTCCAGGCTTTACTGGGAGGTGGAAGGTAAAGAACAAATATTTTTCATCTGAACAAACACATGGGAGTGTGCACATGAGCTCTTGCAGGCTTGTTTAGCAGCTCGTGTTCACTGGGGTAATAAATTCACCTCAAAAACGCCTGTGTTGTGAGGAGCATGTTTTCCTACGCTCACCACCCAGGGCGAGGCCAACCCACTGTTGGTGGGGTGGCACGGGTACAGCTCACCACCCTCGCAGCTGAGGGGCTGCCCTGCCCCTGTCCCGGGGGCAGAGGAACACCTCGGAGCCGAATCACAATTCCCTGTTCCCCGCAGAGCATCGCTGCAGCCCTGTGGCCCCTTTGAAGTCTCTTTGCTGTAAGGACAGTTTTGGGACACCTTTGTGCAGGAGCCCAGGCTTTCTCATTCCATGGGATTTTATTGGCTTCTCTTCTTAAAGTAGTTCCTCTTCTCCTTCCCCTCTTCCTTGACTCTGTCTCTCTGTATGTCCTGTCCAGTTTGTTCAAAGACTGGGAGTATCAGCGAGCACACACCTCTCACCTTGCGAAGATACCGTGTCCTTTGTCTTTCTGGTAGTGAGTGGCTCCTTCATTTCACCTGATTTCTGCTTTCAAGAGGTGCCAGTGAATTTTCTTCGTGTCTGGGGCTCAGCCAGATGGGCTCCCATGCAGAGCTGGCTCCAGCACCGCTCTGAGGACGAACGCTGTTTCCCAGTTTCTGTCCTATTACCGCTCTTATCTGCAGGCAGGACTCTCCCTTTTCCTGCGATCTCGGCTAGAGCCTGACCGCAGGTCCCTGCGGCATGTTCCCTGCGCGGCGAGCTCAAGGCGTGCAGCAGTCACCCTGGTGCTGGTGTCTGCCGGATTTGCAGATCGTTTCCTTTCCCCAGCTCACGCAAACAACGGTTGAGGTAACTGTCAGGAAGGGTGCGAGTCCCACTAATTGCAGGCCTTGTGCGCGGCACAGGGCCATCCCTTCGGCATCGCCCGCTGCTCCGACAGCAGATCCTGGGAGCAGCGGCAGGAGCTGGCGCTGGCTGCCCATGGAGCCTCCCCACTGCTGGCCGGAAAAAGGCGTCCGACCAGCGGGACAGAGCTGCATGTCTGCTGGGCAGGCTAAATCCTCTGAAAACTGTCTTCAATAATTGTAACCCCAGGACTGAATCCACTTGGTACGACATTTTAACTCTCCTTTTCTTTCCCTGTTTGCCATTCATGTTAATTCACTTTGTTTAAGTGCTGCCTGACAATTTATGCCATCATTAGAGTTTCCTTTTGAAATATAACAGCGTTCATTTTTCATTGTTCACGAGTGATTTAATGTGTTGCCTTAATTTGTACTTGGTGGCAAAAAAAGGTTGTGAAAAGCATCATTTCAAAGTGATTAAATAAGTGATATTTACCACTGGAAAAAGAAATCTATATCGTTACGACTCTCCAAATGTGGTGGTGAAAGAGACAGATGTAAGACGGGATGATCTTACTCCGAGGCTGTGTTTCAGAGTTACTGTTTTGACAGCTATTTTGGGTTTAAAGTTCTCCAGAAATCCCAGCATTTATTAATAACCAATGTTACTCATTAACTCGCAGTTTTTACTTGTGTGACAAAGAACATTGCTGGCGGTGTTAGACATTTGCTTTTCCACCTGAAACAAGAATTTACTTGGAGTCAAGTCCCACTGTCCTTAAGCTGTTGCATCAAAAATCTCCCAAACCCTGCCGACGCGCTCTGGGCGCTCCTGGCGCTGCGTAGTCCCACCAAGGCGAGAAGGGATCTGCAGAGGGGCTCCTATGGGTGGAGGAGGGGGAGTTTAATGCTTTAAAACGAAAACCTCAGCTCTAACTTGCTTCCTAGCACACTCAGAGCCGAGGGGAAGGATTACACTTCAGCAGCCCCCGGCTCGGGCTGCCACCTCCTTGTGTGGCCGGGAGGGCCTCAGGCAGGGACTGCGGGTCCCAGCGCACTGCCCAGGAGGGGAGGCAGGTCTGGGGCCGGGGAGCCCAGCCCTGGGGTCAGGACGAGAGCAGCAGGTGAACAAAGTGGGTAAACACAGGGCACAGCGAAAGAGAGATCGAACCTCTCGAAAGCGAATGCTCAGCGTGAGACCAGCGGCAGGAGATCGGTCGCTGGGGCTGGGTCGTTTGAGAGGAGCCCGATGTTCAGCTGCATTTACGCTGTGGACCTCGCTGACCCTCGAGGTTACCTTGTCCCACCCCAGCAGCAGGAGGGAGCTGACAACCGGCCCCGCTCCTGCCAGCGGCCCGGGCACCCGCAGCCCCTCCGCAGAAGCCCCCGGGCCGTGCCGTGAGCCCCGCTCCAGGGACCCTCCCGGGGCCGGCCCTGGCTATAAAGCCCCGCAGGGGCGGCTTCCGCCCGGCAGGAGTTGTTGGGCGGCTCCGGTGCGGCGGGAGGCACCTGGGAGGAAGGAGGGGCCGAAGGTGGGGCCGGTCCGCCTCCGCCCCGCAGCCGCCCCGGCCCCGGCCCGCCGCGGCGGGGGTGCCCGGCTGGAGCTCGGCGGCAGCGCCCGGCTCTGCCAGGATGAAGAAGCATCACTCGGTGCAGGGCACCTTCAGCCGCCTCTTCGGGAAGCGCCAGGCCAGCCCCGCCGCCGCTTCCCTCTTCGCCTCCAACCCGCCCTGGATCTTCTCGCAGGAGGTGACCTCGGACAGCGCGGGTGGCACCGGTCAGTGTCCGTCCCCTGCCCCGGTGCGCCCCGGGCAGCGGCCGCTGGCTGCTGGGCTCCGCCAACGGGCCGGTACCGGCGGGCGCGGGGGGCGGCGAGGGCCGGGAAGCGGCGGGGGCTCGTTCCCCGCCCGGCTCGGAAACCCGGGAGGCGTTTGGTTGGGCTGGGTCCGAAACGTGCGAGTTTAAACCCGCGCTTCGCGGCTGGAGCGAGCCCCGGAGCCGCCGTGGAGGCGCGAAGGCTCCGAACCTGCTGCTCCCCGACCCGCCCCGAGAAGTTAAACTTGCCTAAAGCGGCTGATAAACCGTTGCGACTCTCTTTTATTGCTTCCAGTAGCTCTCTCCCACGCCAGGCTTGATCTGTTCCTTCCCAGGTTGTAGTTACTTACTTGTTAAGCTGTTTCTCGAGGGACTGTCTGTGAGCGGGGAGTCCAGGGTTGCAAATTCCTCAGGATTTATTTGTATTTCTTTGTGGTTTTAATTGCAATACTGTGCCCTGGAGGCTCATGTAGGAGGGAGCCAAATTAATAGTAGTGGAGCTGGGCAGATAAAAGATAGCAATTTGTGGATGAAGTTTCTTGGCTGTAAGATTCCAATAAATATTTCCAAGCTTAAAAACGGGAGTGCTGCTTGCCAAACTGTGCGATGTGGATGGAGCGGTGTCCGAGAGCTGCTGCCAGGTGGTTACACCCAGCAGGCCGAGCGGGCACAACCACGATAACGTCAAAATGTGACGGAGAGTTCTGAGCAGCTGTTAGGTGCAAAAGGAAAATTGCTGATTTCTAACTGTCGTAAATCTGAGGACGGTTCAAGCTTCCCTCTGGTGTGGTTTGGATTTACAGACCCAAAAGTCGCTGTGTCTGCGTATTACCAGGCTGATTTCCATGGCTGCAGTCGCAGGACAGAGGTGTCCTGTCAGGTGTGGGGAACTGCTGTGCTGATCAGCTTGTGGGGTAAAAACCAGGGGTCCTTGAAACCTGATCCTAAACAGAAGCTGTTGAATCACTCCTCAGCATCCTCTTGGCATTTATATCATTAATTTTATTTGTGTAGGGCAGTGCGACGCGCAGAAGCTGAGTGACCACGTTCGGAGCAGCGTGTGCTGAGGTGTGCGCTCGTGGCGAGGAGCAGCGTGCTCACAGCTCAGCAGGCCAAGGGGTGGAGGTTGTTGTGCCTTGGTTTGCTCCGGTGAAGCCCCGTCCCTGGCCCTGTGTCTCGAATATTTGCAGAGTAGCTTCATGCTGTCGCTGCTGCCAGAAGGGTCCACGGCTCCTGCCAGTCCCCACCTCAATTTCTGGTACAAAGTAAACACGAGTTAAGCAATGTGGACTGGGTGTAGGTCTGCGTGTCACTGACTCAGAGATTCCTGAATGCAGTGACTGATGCCGCCTCCTCGCTGGGAGCTGTGGATACCCCGGCTCAAACCTGCTGCACCTCCCCCAGGTGATGCAACCCCCAAGCAGGGAGTTCCACTGCAAGTGTTGCGTGTTCCTTATTTTCTTTCCCATGACTGAGAGGACACTGATGTCCCCAGGACAGGCCGAACGTCAGCAAGTGGCCACAGAATAGTTGCAGCCAGCCGCATCCGACAGGCGTGTTTCCTGATCCCTCCTTCCAGGAAATGAAGCTGGCAGAGCACTGGTCTTACTGGTGACAGGCTCTTAGCAGGCAAGTCCTGTTTATCTAGGGAAGAAAACACAACTACAAGCGCTTCATTTTACTTTAATTAAATGCATTCAGGTTAGCGATGCTTAGTAATCTAGGATCAAAGACCTTGTGATCTTTAATCCAGTTTCTCACTGAGTTTACCTGGTGTCTTGTTTAATACAAACCCCTCATCGTTTCAAGTCTCTGAACTGCTCTATTCTGCTCCACAAAGCTGTCTGAATCCAGACTCTGGTGTTGCGTTGGCCTTAATTCTCACTGCTTACTCACACCAAGTGGGGGGTCACCCAGGGGGTTATGCAAAAGCAAGAATAATTTGCTGTCCTCAGGATTCCAGCAGCTCCTCCTTTGTGCTTGGGTCCCTCATGGGCAGGGAAGTGTTAAACTGGTGGTAGGACCACGCTAAGTGAAGTGCAGGCTGATGAGTATTTTGAAAGCTGAAGAACATGTCCTTTTTGTAAAGAATGTGCGTAGTGGGAGAAGTGTGGGATAAGGGAGAGGACGTCGTGACTGACCGTGAGGACAGGGATGGGATGATGGATCCTCCTGGGTGTATCTCAGGGTAACTTGTGGTCTGGAGGCTGGGAGAAAGGAAAAGCTTGCTGGACTGTGGCCAGTTTCAAGGTCGTGCGGCATTCCTCTGCCTCCAAACCCACGCCTTCAGCAGAGGCTGCGGTAGCTCGTGCCCAGCCCCTGGCGTGGTCAGGTTCTTCATTCCAGGTGTTCATGCAAGCGTTTTTCTTCTGCAGGAATACACACACCAGCATCTGCCCTCCTCCTTTTTTCACTAGATTTGGTGTAACGCTGTTTCCTTGGGAGCATCTTGCCTGATCTCTGCCAGGCCAAGAAGAGCAGGGACTTAGTGACAACCACTGCTACGTGCCATGACAGTCCATGATGGGCTGCGGTCCCCAGCCGTCGGGTCCGGCAGCGTATGGAGGGCACACGCTGTGCCCTGGGCCAGCGAGGAGGGGCCATGCGGGAGCAGGGACATGCAGCAGGGAGCGGGGACACTGGTGGGGCCATGGCACAGCCTCAGTCAGGGACTCTGGGGTGCGGGATGCTCCTTGGGTGGGCAGTCCTGAGAGCTGTCCTGGCATTTTCGAGGCTAGGAAATGCAGCCCCATGCCCTTCGCCTGTGTGCGGAGCCTACACAACCTTCACCTTCCCGCTCCTCGGTTTTTAGTCACTGCACAATACTTGACAGAAACTGTTCTGCGCTTTACCCTTCAGCGTGGGGTCAGGTTTGAGGACTGCACTTCCAGACGCTTTAGGTGGGGGGGAAAAAGCTATTTACTACTTGGTGTTTGTGTTTTGAGGTGGAGGGGGGAGGTTTTTTTCCTTCTTCCTTCTCACTGAAACCACTATCGAAATCTGTTAGGTGGGAGCACTCCTGCGGAGTTTTCTCTGATCACAGCCATCTCGCTCGTTTTCCCCCTCCTTCCAAAAACCCTTGTATTTTCTTTAATGCTGGTCTCCTTGGCTACCAATTATTTGTGTATCTCCTTCCAGCCAAGGTGGGGTTTACGTGCTTCAGTGCTTCAGCTTGTTAATTCATGCTGTTAATCAGACACAAAGAACGTAATTAAACGAGTTTTATGAGCTTTATCCACTGTCAGAAATAAACTGGCCCAAAAGGTGTGGTTCAAGGTAAGAGCACAGGGCTGGGAACCAGGAGTACCTGACGGCTTCTCCTGCTTGTAACACCGGGGCTTTCTGCCGTCGCGTCCGTGTTCCCAGTAGTAGTTTGTGGGAAGACGTTCAGAGCGTTGCTCCGTAAGGCAGGCTGGGGTGTGGAAGTGTGTGCCAAGACACCGTTTGTCCCCCAGTGCCAACCGCATCAGGGGGCAGGAGCATGGTTCCAGCAGCATGCAGACGGTGCTGCGGTCTCTGTCCACCGCACAGAGAGCAGACGTGGCACCTCCGTCCCGCTGCCCTCAGCTGCTGGCAGGAACACATGGAGGGGAAAAACCTCCTCGGGAAGTCCCTGCCTGTCCCGTTTCCATCACTGTCCGAGTGGTGCAGCGAGATGTTCCCCTCTGCTCGGCACAAGCTGGTGGGCAGCCAGGGGCTGGAGCCCCTCTGCTGTCCCTCTGCGCTGCGTCAGTGACAGGGACCGGTTGTCGTGACAGGGCTGAGGGAAGAACCTGTCATTAACTCTGCACTTGGGTGCAACCGCTCTGCCCCCGGAGCGGTCAGCAGGTGAGGAAGGGCAGGAGCACTCTCCTTGCTGTGGTTGGAGGTCAGGCTCTGCTGCTGCCTGCCCCCTCAACTGCACCGCTGACCGATCGGCCGAGATCAAATCCTGGTTACCAGCGGTTTGTGTCGCCTCTGTGGGCACCTGCCCCAGACCCACCTCCTGCTCCCCGGGGGCTCAGAGCCTCTTGGCACTATAAAGAGATGATCCAGTCGCTCCTGAAGCATTTTCCTTCCCCAAACGTAACATGGGTGAGAAGTGGGTTGAGTGCTTGTGCCAACTTTTGACGCTCCTGAGGTAAATGTAAGTTAGCTACCATTAGAAATAAGCCTTTCAGAATAGGCTCTGCCATCTGTGCTCGTTAAACTCCAGCATCTGGAGCTCTGGGAAGGGACTCTGTGCCTTGCAGGTGTGTGTCAGCTCTGCCAGTGCCTGCCGAGGGTCCTCTCTCCCCATCTTCAACTGGGCTCCAGAACAACCGGGTACTCCTCAGAATCTGATGGGTTTTGCTCATTCCTGGGAGCTGAAACAGCAAATTTTTCACAGCGTTTTGTAAAATGAGGTGGTGTCTCTGTTGTTTTTCCTGTTGCCTCAAACTCAGTGCTGCTGCTAACAGCCTCCTCTTCCCTCAGGTGATGTGATTGAAGTGTATTATGGTGACAATCGCTTTGGGACGGTGACCGACTCTGGCACAGCAACGCTTAAACCTCGTCCGAGAGTCCGGCCGCTGCTGACTTTCTTACCCCTCGTGAGTATCCGTCTTGCCGCTGAGATTCATTATGGCAGCACGGGTAACTGGTGCCCAGAACCAGCTGGGCTGGCTCCTGCTCTCAACCTCTACCTGAGGGAGGAAAATAAATGAAAAGCAAAACCACCCTCTAATGATGCTGGATACGAGGGATTAGGAGGCGATCTGAGGTCAAGGCTGATGTTGGACACAGGCAGGATACTTGGGCGAGAGATGTAAGCATCATCAGGCTCGTCTTTTCAATTAACAAAAATTGCTGAGCATGGAGATGATAGATCTGCCTTGCGCTGCAGTTTATCTAACCGCTGCCAGCAGCATCTCTGGATCAGGCTTGTTGCTGGAGAGAGCAATCGCAGAACTGTGTAGCCATCACCGACAGCAGCAAATGGGCTGCTCTGCTGTCGCTTGGGTGCAATTAGGAGTTAAGGGGGCTGTGCAGGTGTCATTTGGAGGACAGCTCGGGGGGAGAGGGAGTTTATATATCAATTTGAGAGCATCATTAGCAAGTTATGGAGTTACAGGTTCTACAAAAGGGTTGTGCCCTCTGTGATGCCTTCCAAAAGATCATGGCAGGTAAAATCTCTGAGTTGAGTAACCGTAGGACTGGTGCCTGAGGAACTCCTCTCCAGTAGCGCAGGTCTGGGTACCACAGCGGGCACCCACCATCTCCAGGTCTTCAGAGTGCAGCTGGCAACGTCTGCATCTTTTTCAGAGCTTTCAAATGTGTGTGTAGTAGAGGAAGGAACAGCACAAATGTCCCTGGGATAAATATTAAGGGCTCTTGCCCCAGCCATGGTGCTTTCCTGCTGCCTGCAGAGGACCAGCTGGCCCTGGGGCTTTTTCCCCCTCAGTCGCCCTCGTGAGGGTCCCTCTCACTGCGCTTCTTTTCCGGGAGTAACAGGTTTAAGTGAAGGAATCAGTAGGAATAAGCAATGAGTTTTAAGGACCAGTCTGTGTTGGATATTTGCATTATTTTGGTTAGGTTTGATTATGATTTGATTTGGCACAGAGGCTTTCTGCTGCCACATGCATATTTGTGCTGGGCTGTTCTGCAGCTCCCGCCTTAACCTTTTCTTTCCACCCACCCGCTCTCCTGTGCGGGGGAAGCCTGAGGAGCAGCTGCCTGGGTGACTGTGAGTCAGGAGGGTGCACACACCCTGCCCGGTGGCCAGGCCCGAGGGGCTCCGTGTGCCTGGCAGCTTCCCTCGCACAGAGCAGCTTCTTCTTCCGCAAACCATCTGACCTTGGCTGTCCCCAGCTGAGCCACAGCAGGGATTGAGGAGAGGGGGCTTCCCTGCCCGCCTCTCGGGCACCACGGCGTCCCCCTGCCCGCCTTCCCAGGCAGTGCAGGTGCAGACAGAGCTTTGGCATCCTGGGGGAATAAATTCCTTTAGTTAACCACCAAACCTCCCTAATTCTGCTTCAAAACCAGGAGTTTGGGAGTACCTCTTCATATTTGAAGGAATCCTTGGCTTCTCTGAGACCCAGGGTGCTGAGCAGTTGTATTTTGGTGCTTTTTTTTTTTCCTAACAGGCAGCCTCAAACCGTGTTTGTTTAGTGGGTGGGAAGCGTGGGCTCCCGAGAGGCTGGGGGAGCTGGGGACCATGAGGACCCACAGGCTGCCTTCACCGGGGACAGGGGATATCTAACCCTGCTCCAGCGCTGAAAAGTGATTCCTGGTGGTTACAGTGAAAGCTCCCCCACAATGGGATCCTCCATACATATAAATCTGGTGCAGGTACCACAAACTGGAAATGCAGGTTCCTGGCCCAGCAGCCCGCTCTGAATCAGCTGGAGGGTTGCTGGGCTGGTCACACCCCTGGCAAACACAGCAGAGGGAAACGATCTTTCTAGTCATCTCTGGAGACTGGCAGCGTGCTGGAGATGCTTTCCATTTCAGAAGCCAGCTCATGACGTGAGGATGGGTGGTTTTTCAGAGACATGCTGAGCATTAGCAACTGCAACAGAAATTTTTGGCATGAAACAGGCTTGCCCAGTTTTTAGGACCTCTTGAAATGACATGTCCAGAATTACTACTTGTTTATGAAATGTGGACTCTTTCTTCCAGCTTTGCATAGGTCTCTTCCGACTGCCATTCCCTTCCTACTCCTATCCAAACATGTGATGAATGTGTTTGTTTTAGTTCAGTGCTCAGACATCTTTGTTTCCCTGTAAATGAGCAGGTATCCTCCCTGTGCTCTGCAGGCTGGCAGCAGTGAATTTCCATACCAAATGGGAACTGCTGGGGATTTTTCTGTGTGGTTTTTGGTATCTCGTTGCTCTGGACAATTTAATTAGAGGCTCTTGAAGTGCCTGTTACCCTTTGTCTTCCCTCTGGCTTTCAGCTGAAGTTAGGGATCTTTCCTCTGCCTCATACTGCATCTCTGGGGCCAGTAAAGAGGCCTCAGGTGAGGCTATAAGGCTCACCTTCTCTGTCTTGCTGCTAACAGGTTTGTCCTAATGCCATAGCAGACCTGGGCTTCTCCATCAGCCCAATCAGTGGTGCAGTCCCAGCAAGGTGAATTCCCACTCTTTCTCCTGGCTCACCAATAACTGGCTCATTCTCTTGTGGCTATAGAGGTTCTTGGGTCGTTGCAGGGTGATGGACTTTGCAAGCAAAGCATGTGTGTTTTCTCATTTTGTCAGGAGCTGGGGGAATCCAGGGCTCTGCTGAAGGAGCCCAGGCTGCCCCAGCAGCTCCTGTGCTGCTGAGCTCCTTACGCCCTGGGCAGTGCGCTGTTAACGTGCTGTCTGAGCCCTGGCTGGGGCTGGCTGGGTAAAGCCAGCCTGACCTTTGGTCGAGGAGACTTTGGAATCCTACAGCAATCTCTTGTAAAAGTAGTGATAATGCCAGTGAAAGGCAAAGCACGGGGCTCAGTCATCGTCCAGGCGCTTGTACGCATGGAGCGGTGCAGGCTGATGGCAGGGTAAGGCCCCCTTTGCACAAGGGGCTGTTAACAGCCAAGGCAAACAGCTGCCTGGGGTGAGCAGGAGTGTGGCAGAGTGGACACCGGAGCCTGGGAACGGGGTGGCACATCCCTGGCCACTGCCCGTGGGGTCTGCGAGCTCCTGCTGCTCTCGAGGAGTTATTTCCTTGCCGTGGGTCTCTCCCAGCGCTGGTATGTGAAAGCCCAGTCCACTGTCCCAGTCACTCACATTTGCGCTGACAGCCTGATTCACCGTCAGTTTGGGCTTAGGGCCGGAGTGCGTCAACGCACGCTTCACGCGCCGTTGCAGTCCCCGTGCAGAGCCATCTCAGCAGTGGGTCACTGGAGGAGGAGAGGCTGGCTGCTGGCAGGAGCCCTGGTCAGCGCTGGTGAGTCAACGGGCTATGAATATCTCTTGGTGGGTGGCTGTAATCATCCAAAGTGCCCTCGCCGTAAGCACCCACGCAAATGTGTAGGCTGCTAAATTGCACGGTCCGGTACCAGCTAAAAGCTCTGCTGAGTGTTCAGCCCGAGCGCGAAGGGAGTCCTTGAGGGTGAACAAGCGTCGCACAGGTAGCACTTTTCCCCAGTGTTCAGATACGCTGGTGCCATTTTGCCAAAAGCTGGAGGTCTGTCTGTGGCTGCAGTGCGGTGTGTACGTGACTGTGGCATAAGCTGGCAGCGCTCGCTGGAGAGAAACCCCCAAACCCCGTGGGAGCTGTTAAATTAGCTTGGTACATGGATGATGAGAAACTAGAGCTGCTGAGGAGCCGCCAGCTTGGACATGGAGCAGCCGTGCTCCTCCCCAGCCCTGACTGGCCCAGGGGGACTGTGCCCGTGGCTTGTGCCACCTTGGTCGCTTCACTCCTCCCCTTAAACCCTGTCAGCAGCAGCTCCTCCATCAGCAGGGACCTCCATGTCTTGGGAACAGCCCCGGATTCCGTTGGGCTCCTGTTTATGTAGACCATGACAGCTCTGCAGGCTGGTGCCTGCTGTCAGCACTTTGCTCTGACACCCTGGGCATCGAGCTAACAGCTCTGTTTTCTCAACTATTGCAGAACGCCCAAGAATCCCATGGGGTGGCTGTGCCAACGCCGTCGGTGCCAGAAGGCTTTGAGGAAAAGGCAGCTCTTGGTAAGGGATCTTCTCTGCTGAGCCCTGGGTGGCACTGAGTGCCCAGCGGTACCATGTGCTCGGGGAAGGATGTGTGAGTGGTCTGAGCTCTGGAGCGAACAGTCTGTTCATGAGATTTTATGCTAGAGTCTATTAATTATTTATTGAAGTCATTGAAAATTAATTCCTTTCTAAGGGGTGAGGCGTGGTGGCTGTCACAGTTCAGCAAGCTTTAGACAGCTGCTGAGCCACAGAAACTGGCTTCCTAGGAGGAGAGCCGGCCAGCAGCAATGCTGGATGTCGCGGTGCCGTTAGAGAAGGTGCTCACCTCCTGTGCTCCCGCTCTTCCTTGCAGGCTCCCAGATCAATGGGAACTACCGAATGTACAGCTCAGTGGGGGACCTGCGCCCACAGGCTCTCGAGGGGGATGACCTGGATGAAGACATCCCTCCACCACCATCAGTGCCCCCACCACCCCCTCCAACAGCACCAGCACCTGCACCCCCACCTCCAGACTCGCTGGTCCCTCCACCACCTGAAGTGCTGCCTCCACCGCCGCCACCACCACCTGAGATGGTGCCACCACCTCCTGCCATGGCACCTCCACCACCTCCAGCCTCTGCCCTGTCCTCCCCCAGCACACCAGCCCCTCCAGACTTCATCCCACCAGCCCCTCCGGGTGTCTCATCGCTCAGCCAGGCCCCAGCACCTTTCACCACCGGCATCTCCAAATGGAAGTCCGAGACAGTGCTGAACACAAGGCAGGCGGATGCTGAGGGACCGCTCTGCCCTGCCAAGTCTGGGGTGCCGGCTGCCCCTGGCCCAAAGGAGAGTCTGCCACCCAAGAACTGTCCTGAGCCCCACCTCACCTTCCCCAGGTCCTTCAAGGTGCCCCCGCCAGCCCCAGCCCGGTCCTCCTCCATCCCTGTGCAGGAGAACCAGCTGGTGCAGCAGAAGCCCTTCCCCAGGCAGCCTCACGCCCGGCCTCCCCTGCCGCCCTGCTTCACCATACGACCTGCGGCCAAGGCTTACGCAGGAGGAGAAGCCGGGCAAAGAGATTCCCCGCTGAGACAGGCCACTGCAAAGCCGGCTGTGCCAACACACCCACCACTGAGCCCCAAGCCGGGTCCAGGGCTCAGCCAAGGGACAAATCCTGCCGGTTGCCAGTCCCTGCTGCCGGGCTCTGAGATGGAGAAGGTTCCCCAGCCGAAAACAGCCGAGAGAGACTCTCCTCCAAAATCCGAACCTCTGTCTGCAAATGACTTGGACCTCCCCGCTCCGGACTACCCGAACTGTGAGGATGAGGACGATGACTGGAAGGATGCCAGCAACCTGAACAGGCTGCGGGATGAGCTCTCAGCCCTCCTGCGCTCCCCACGGAGGGAGGAGAGGCCGATGGAGAAGCTGGCTGCTCCCCGGCCCATGGATGGTGGTACCAAGCGCACCAGCAGCCTTGAGCCCAGTCTGAGTGGGCCCCAACTTGCTGGACCTGCTGGGAAGGATGTGCGGTTACCCACGGGAGGGGAAAGCGAGAAGAGGGAGGTGCCCAGTGGCCCTTCCAGTGCCAAGGGGGGTTCTCCCAGCACAGTAGTCCCCGTGCCAGAGAGCAACCCCACCCCACAGACCCACAGCGTGATGAAAATCAGGAACGAGCTGGAGGCTGTGCTGTCCCAGAAGAAAGAAGGGAAAGCTGCCCTGGGGCTTGGCAGCCAGAAGCAGGGCACCGAGGATGGCGGCAGCACCCCACGTATGAGGAGGAGCCCCCCTGACCTGAGGAAGAGCCTCCCTGACCCAAGTGACTCGGTGCTGCCGAAACTGGCCTCAAGCCCACTCCCAGCACCAGCGGCTGCAGTGGAGAAGGATGAAACTGGGCACGAGGACCATCCTGCTCCTGCTGCTAGCAAAGCCACAGAGAACTTGTCCCCTGCTCCCGGGTCCCTTGACAGCAGCATGAACCCCCCAGACCCACCTCAGGGACTGGTGGAGGAGCCCCCTGCTCCCACCTCCCCCTCACCCCCGACTTCTCCCGCACAGAGCCCAGCACCACAGCCCAACGCGACCATCTTCCAGTACAAAGTGCACCGGGCTGGGGCCAGCTCAGCTGAACCACCCTGTGCCTCAAGCTCAGTGGAACCGCCCTGCCCCACGAGCTTGGCCAGGAGCCCGCCGGGCACCTCGGGAGCGGGGCAAGAGGAGGTGCTGATCCACCCCGTGACGGGCGAGCGGGTGGAGCGGGGCTCGCCCATGGCGCTGCTCCTGGCAGCCCGGCAGCGAGCTCAGCGGGGCCGGCAGGGTGCTGAGGCAGGGGCTGTGTCACGGGTGAAGCTACCCCTGAAACTTGGCAGCGCCTCGGCGGACACCAGCAACACTACCAGCTTCTACCGCAATGAGTCCAAACCCTACACCTTCACCGTGGTGCCCCGGCCGTCTGCGGTGGGTACAGCGGGGTCAGGACAGAGCAAACCCCCATCCTTCTCCAGCTCCTCGGACCAGGGCCGGGATGTGCGGGCAGTGGCCGAGGTGCAGTCTCCGAGCTTCCCTGGGCACCATCGAGCTGCTGCCTCCAGCCTTCTGCGGGGCCTCCTTGAGTCCAGGCAGCCGAACCAGCCCCACCATGGCATGCCCAGGGAGGAGGAGAACGGGGAGACCGTGCTGGACTATGGCATTATCCCTCCGCCCCCCGAATTCAGCAACGAGGTGGATGAGACTGAGGGGCCCCTCCCAAGTCAGGAGGAGAACCGCAAGTGCCCCAGCTTCCCTGACTGCAGCCGGGGCTCGGAGGCACAACGGTATTTCAGGTGGCCCAGCTACAGCCGTGGCTACGGGGACAGCCGTGAGCTGCCAGCCCCGCTGCCCTCGGAGAAGAACGGGAGGAATGGTGACTTCACACCCCAGTACCCAGATTACAGCAGCTCTGCCAGTTCTTTCAGCCGCTGCCCAAACCCCCGCCCGCTGATCAAGAAGCGCCTGTACGTCTCTGAGCCTGACAGCTCCTACCCCCGGGCAGCTGCGGCCCCCCGGGGCACGGGCACCCTCTCCTACGGCCCTGGGGGGTACAGCTCCTCAGCCGGGGATGGGGTCCGCCGCCTCAGCTCTGCCCACAGGAACGGCCCCACGGGCACGCAGGGCAGGCGGACGTCCATCGATGCTGCCGGGAAAGCCGCGCCGTATGGCGGTGCTGGGGCTGATGTGAAGTACAAGGGGCAGAACGGGGATTTCTCGCCCGCCGGCATGGTAACAGCCAGCAGGTATGTGTCCCCCTGAGCTGACCCCTTCCCTGTCCTCTGTGACCCTTTGATCGGAAGTCCCTGGGCTGGCCCCAGAGCAGTGCAGAGGTCTAAGAAAAGTTGTTGCCCCTTGGCTCATGCTGTGCCCGCTGCTGGCTGGGGTCTCCTCCTGCCACCTTGGTCTGGGACTGTGGTGTGGATCCTCCCTGGTCCCAACCATAACCCTGGCACCCATCGCCCTCTCCTCCCCGTGTCACTGAAAGGATACATGAGGTGACAAAAGTCACTCTGTTAGACTACAAAAAACAAAGCGTATAATTGCAATTTTGAATAAAAACAAAGGGTTTCCTTGGCTTTCGGTGACTTTCCCTCTGTTTTCCCTCCAGACCTGCCCACGGCAGCTCGCAGTATGGTGGACCTACCAACACCTTCATGGTCAGGCCTGGGGCACGGCAGCCCATCTCCTACATCTACCAAAGCAACCACCGATAGGCTTGTCCGCAGGGCTGCTCCGCCACCTTCGCCCGGCTGGGGAGGGGCAAGAAGGCGCCTGGGTTGGTCGACGACTCCTCCACGGGCACCACGAGCACCCAACCCAGCAAGCAAATGCACTGCTTGAAACTACTGATGAGAAGGTGGGGGGCAAACCTGGGACTTGGACTCTTCTCAAAAGACTGTCATGGAGGGTAGTTACTACTGAGGACAGGCTGCTGCCTTGTTACGTGAGCAAACACGCTTTTCCTTCGCCTCTTCCCCCCCCGTATTGTTTCCAAAATTGCAGCCTTGATAGGTCTTCTAAGAAAGCCAAAAAGCAGCCTTAGCTCTCTTTAAAGAGCATCACCGCTGGAAGGATTGTTTCCAGTTTGGTTTTGCAATTGGTTTAAATCCAGCGTGCTGGGAATCGGGAGAAACCAACTGGGAGATGTGTGTAATGGAAGCACTCCAGTGTATGGCTAAAGGCAGGGGAGTTCCAGTGAGGCTGTGAGGCCAAGGGGATACAGACAGAGTTCAGGATGTCTGGGTCTTAACCTCTGCTGTCCCCACCCCTGCAGTAGCCTTGAGCAAATCAATTATGCCTGAAAACCTGTTCCTGGCTCTCGGTGCCCAGGCAGCTCTGTCGCAGCGGTCAGAGCCCCCTTCTCCCGGGAGTGACGCTGGGGGCAGCAGCTTCAGGAGCATGGGTCTTGCTTTCCTGCACCTTTCAGTCGCTGTAAATGCTTCTGTTGGTAATTCTTCCTCATGGAAGAAGGCTGCAAAGCACTTGGGAGATGCAGGACACTGAGCAGTCCTGTATCAGCTGGAGGGTGTTGGCGGCTCACCAAGTGACGGTGCCGCTTTCCTCCAGGGGTCTCTGGCCACTGCGTACCCTTGTAATCCCCACCTCTAAAAGCTAAGTCCTTATAAACTGTTACACCGAGACTTGGCTTTAGGCTGCCTCATGTGGGGGACTAAGCAGCTAAACTTCAGTGTGATTGCAGGGTGTCCGATGCTCCTGTCGCGTGGAACGTCTGCGGTGAACGTTCCCACAGGCGCTTGCCTGGGGCTGGGCGTGCGAGCCTGTCCTGCTTCCCACAGTGCTTCTGGAGGAGCTGGCCCTGGCTGTGTGGTGGGGCGGGCGAGAGGAGCGGCCTTCCCGGGGGTATTTTACAGGACAGGGAGCAGCGCAGTCTCACAAGAGCTGACCAAAACTTTGAATAGCCAGCTTCCTGAAATCAGCGATGGGGACTCTTCCTCACAGGTAAACGTGCTGAAAATCACTGTAAGATAAGTGTAAAAACGTGTAGAGAATGTTTTCTAATCACTGACAAACTAAAAGCACTTTGAGACATTAGTCTACTCTTATGGAAAGCACTTTCTGTTTTCAGTCCTCCGCAGGACCAGTAGTTCCACTCCAGCTTAGCCTGTGCTGCTCGTGTATGTGTGCACGGGAGCAGATTTTGCTCTACGATTCAAGTCAAAATGCAGTGATAAATCTTCCTTCACGGTGGAATGCTCAAGAGTTACCTTTGATACCGATGTCGTGTCCTCAAGGTTCTGTTTTATGTTATTTCCAGCTTTACCTAATAATTTAACAGCTGTTTCAAACACTGCAGCAGCTTCAAAGTGTTTTGAACTTTACTTTGCTGTGAATAAAACGAAAACGCAGATACCACAATCGGTCTGATAGCGAATTCAAAAGGCATTTTTGTGCCAGTCAGTCGCGGTGACTTGGAAGATTTTCAGATGTGCTCACCCCAGCAACATGTTTGAACTATTGAAACAACACGTTTGAAATATCCGGCTGGGGGGTTGGAAAAGTGTTTCTGGAAAGGGAGATGCTGGAGTAACTCTCTGGGTATTTGTGTGCCAGTGCCACGGAGAACAGCCCCCTCCCCTTTAAAACGTGGAGGAGCTTCTCAAGGATTCTAATCTCTGGCAGTAAAGCTGTGATCCTGACTGAGTGCCTCCAGGGTCCTGTTTTAGTATGGGATGAAGTTTCACTTGAAACAAACCTCTCTGAGATTGCGACCTACCTGTTTCTTCTTCCTGATACTTCCCCCCCCCAAAAAAATAAGTTACGACTGCAAATTAATTCTCAAAAGCAGTTTTAAAGGCTTGTTGGGAGACTTTGGCATTCGGGATTGACTTCACCCAGAACTGGCGGGAGGGGGTGGTGGTGGTGCGTGTGCAATTTTCCCCCTCCAGAATTCTCTGAAATTGGAGTGTATCCCCAACACGAGTTTGGTTTTTTTAGAGCAAAACGTGAAACTCCAGTGGTGGCCCTTGCTTTAAATGTCACATTCACCGCGTCGCCCAGACAGAGTTAGTACGTAGTTGTTACCCGGCGTGGAGTGTGCGGTTCTCGCAGACCTGTATTTGGTTATATTGAATAGCAGGAGCGGGGTAATGCAGCTGTAGGAATTAGCCACCGCTCATGCCAAGCAGCCCCATCCTGGGACGCGCGGTGGACTGAGCTGTACCCAAACCAGGCCTGACTCTGCCCACGGCAGTCAAACTGGTTGGCACGACTGTTTCAGCAGCGGAACTGTTCTGTTCTCTGAACACGCTGGGCTGTCCCTGCTTCTTTTGAACGCAGTAAGCGAAGTTCTAGTGTTTCGGTAACAACTAGACGCTTGTGCTGGGGCCGTGGGGAACTGTGTGTGTGACAAAGAAACCACTGTCGGAGCCGTTGGCAGCCAAAGCACTCGCAGTGATGAGGAGTGAGGACCTCTTGGCTGCAGGGACGGGAAGGGCTCCCTCTTCCTGGGTCAGGGACCTTTGTCAGGACAGCACGTAAATATGCTCCGATTCCTGTTCCTGCTCCTCCCCAGCTCTGCTTCACTACATGAATTTAGCAGAAGAGGAAGAAACCGAGGGGTAGTACTGCAGCAAAGCAACCTGCCTTCTAGCCCAGCCTTAGCGCTGGAGCAATCTCAAAGCCTGACAATGGGATTATTCTCCCTTCAACCCTCCCGGATGCAGTTTGGTCATTCAAGTCTTGGTACAACTGAAACGATCCCCTGCAGCTGCCTCTTCCTCAAAGCACCTGCTGATGTCGTATAACCAGAGCTTGACTTGTGAAGTGTTGAACAAAGTCTCTTATTTAGGAGTGCTGTAGAACACCAACCTTCCTGCATTAAACGTGTCTGGACGGATTGTTTTATTACATGTGTGGTCTGACTTTTTTCAGTCTTCAGTGGTCCGTCTGCCGTAAGATTGAGATCTCTGCAGGCAAGATTAAAAGGGCAGGGAAACGTGGCTGAGACCAGCCTTGGCAACAGGCTGGATTTCAGCTGACCGACGGCTGGGTCCCACTCTGCCTACCAGTCGTGGCTACGAATGCTGTCGCAACTGAAGTGGTTTTAGAAGCCGATGAAGGGCTGAGCGGGCAGCCAGCCCTCAGTGCCCTGTCACTCCAGCACACCCCTCACAGCCAGCTGGTTGGGCAGGCTGGCAGAGGAGCTTGGGCAGTTCAGCCTGTGCTGCTTCTATTAATAGTTCTTGGGTTTGAGCTTTTCATTAGTAACGAAACTTGGGCGCTTATTTACAAGTCCCAACTAGAATGTTGTACTTAAAATTGAAAACGCAGGGTGAGCAATCCAGGAAGCAACATAAAAGGCAGGCTTGGCTTGGTGGTGGCTTATTCTCTCCACTCCTCAAAATTAGACTTATCTGCATTCTCATCTCTTTAATCCAGCTCTGGCTACGCACCCAGGCTCTTGGGGAGGGAAACGCGCAGTGTGTGTCTCAATGCTTTCTCTGTAGCCACACTGTACCTCTGGAAGTGTCCCCGAACCCGCGCAGCATGCGGTCCGGAGACAGCGTGAGCACACTGCAAAACCAGAGAGCTTGCTCCGAATCTCTGTGGAGAGCTGCAGCACCGCAGGCACTGGGGTGTGTGCCACGCTGCCGGCCTGACTGCTTCGTATGGCCAGGCCAGCACCACTGCGGTCAGCTAGGACCAAGAGACACCCGGATAAACTGCCACTCTTCTGGGCTTCTCTGATGACTGTGAAAAAAAGAAGTGGTAAAAACAAAAAAGATCCTCTTGAAGGAAATGTGCTGGTGTTTGGGGGTGCTGCTGTGCCACTGGTCCAGCTGGCAGCTGCTGCCCTCCCGTGGCAGGACATCAAGCATCACCCAAAGACTTGCCACATGCTGAAGCATTTGTATTTTTTTTTGTCTTTAATGAGTTGTAAAACCAAGACTAATATATCAATAACAACCCGTTGTCCACAAAGGCTTCACCTCCCACCGTTAACACTTTTTGCCATGGACTGTTGTGTTTTGCTCACAGCGTGGTGACACGCAGAACTTAACGTGGTTTCATACTTTTTAATTGACAGCTGTGCGCAGTGGAAACCCTCCTGCATGTTTTGGAACAAGAAGCTTCCCCACAGCGAGCGGGACTGGCAGCCCGCCTGGCACCAGTGCGGAGTGACCGTCGCAGCCAGCACTCAACAGTCACACTGTGCACTTTTATTAAGAGCGGGTTTAACTGCAGGGACTGACATCAAAACTTCACTTCAGCTGAGTGAGTGATCTCAGCTGGCTCCTCAATACCACAGAAGTGGCCGTAAAACTTATACCCAGTTACAAATGAAAACTATGACTTATCTAACAACTGCCTTCTGCTTTTTCCGAGCCAACTTGTTCCCAGACAGCACAAGACCCGGTTCAGGTTTCCGTACACCATCAGCAGTCCATAACAGGAAACTTTTCTGGTGGGTTGAGGGGTACTTTTGAGGCAATTTGTCGGTTTTTAATAACCATTTACCTTCTCCTTGTCATACACTGCTCTAGAGCGGGATGTTTACTCTGTCAACACCTGTATGACAGGGGAATTAAAAAGCAGCATTAAAAAACGTGAGCCAAGAACAGAGCCTGGGAAAGCTCAGTCTGCCTAAAAACGAATTGTGAGCTCTGCCCAAACCCAAGTTTACATGGGGATGAGCCCAGGGGAAGTTGTGTACGTTAAAGTTGCTGTAGTGCTAAAGAACTGGGAGCAGCGTTCGTTTCAAGTGCAGTTTTTGTTTCGTTAGTCGGGACCTCCTTTATTCTGTGTAGGCAATATTAGTCCACACCAAGCATTATCTCGAGCAGGGGCAATACATGCAATGATCTTTTTTTTCTTTCTTTTTTCAGTTAAATATGTTCCAGAGAAACAGTTTAGTTTGAAAAGAATGTGGTATTCTAAAAAAAAAAAAAAACCCCTCTAAGGATTATGTGTTTTTGGGATTCTGGGAACATTCGGTCCCCTCAGGTGCCAGCACAAGAAGTCACTCAGCACAGGCGTGGCAGGAGTCTCCTTTATCACTAAGCAGAGTCTGTTTATAGGAGCAAGCACATGGGAGCCCAAATCCTCAGTCCAGTTTTTCCCTTACATAACCTTTTGTTCACAGGTCTTGTCTTTGGGGAAGTTGTCTTCAGCACAGAGGAGATGACAGACGGTGTCAAACAGCACAGCAACCACTAAACATGCTGAAAGCCAAGAGAAGTTACAGCACCAGCCCCTCTGAGCTGGCCACAGCTGCCAAGCCCAGGTTGGGCATCACAGGTCCCAGTTTCAGCACGTCATGAGCTATCAGGAAGGTGTTTCGTTACAGGGCTACAGGCGGGATCCTCATACATAGCATAGGGGACTCCTCACGCCCAGCACTGCTGGTCGGTACCGGCCATAACCAGTGCTGCCCATAGGATCCACACCAGCACCAACGCCCTCAACCACATGCTGTGTGAAGGACAACAGTGGAACCTTCTAGTCTCACAAAGAACTTTGCTCAAGAGTGAGGCTCTCGCATCCGACAAGAGGTGGTGTTTTTAACCTCCCCCCAAATGATCCTATTAATTCCATGGATGGTTTGGAGAACTGAGGGAAGAACCAGGTTTTCTGAATTTTTTTTTCATTTTTTTAATTATACCTAATTCCCTGTGTCTCCACGTCTCCTCTGTGCCTGAAGTAAATTTTTTTCTGGGTAAAATACTGAAGTCTTAGCACGAGTGAAGCCAGCTCCTGAGGAGAGGGTAAAGCTTGGTTTGTAACTAACTTACACCTAATTCAAAATTACTACAAGAATCTTCTTAGTCACAAGCTTCAAGGCAGACAACAGACTGCACCCGCTCCAGCTCACACAAACCTCTGACTTCAGCACAATCAGTTACGCCAGGGAGGAATCTAGACCATGAGTTTATCAACTATTCCTTGACACAGTTGACTCCAGAAGCTTCGCCAGTTGGTATGGGGACAGTGTGATGTAAAACCTGATGATCCCAGCCAACTGTAGTGAGCAAAGCATCATCTGATGGGGACCAGGCCAAGCCTTTTACAAAGTCTCGATGAGAACGGCTTCTGAACCTGGAAAAGAGGAACACTCTGTTAGCGTGGTCGCTGAGAGCTTACGGGTTTGTGCAACTCCCACCCGCTCGTCTATGAGGATGATGCTCCCCTGTTTAAAATGTTTTCATTTTCCACTCAGCATATAGGTAATGAGAAGTCAACAAGAGAGCCCCAGTAGTGAGCACATTCTGTCCAGTACTTACACCTCTGAGAGGTCTGTGTCAAGAACAGCTACTGAACAGTCTTCACTGATTGAAGCCAGTAAGGGTGAGCTAGAGGAGAGAGGAGACCACAGTCAGAACCATCAAACACAAGAAAACTGCTCAGGGCTAAGCTTGAGAAAAGGGCACTTCTCAGCCAGCCTGTCCCTGGTTCAGTGATTTAACAGGCACCAAATCTTACAAAAGTGGTTTCGTTATTGTTTAGCAGGTTGCCAGCATGCTACGAGAGAATATTCTATTAAGCAAGGAATCATTCTGCAAGCAGAGGCGACTGTCATGAAAAAAATCCCCTCAGTGAGAGGGTCAGTAATACTGCACAAATGTTCTCATGAACATTAACACGCTCCTGGTCAAAAGTGAGACACTGTTTGGTTCACTCTATTCTTCACTATCGGTCTTCCTGATAAACAGACCACAACTAGTACAGTGACAGGTTTTACTCTAAAAACAAGTAAGGCTTTGAAGTGTATGTGTACCTATGTGCAGAAAACGCAAACCCCGTGATCCTGCGGACATGCACAGTGGAGCTGAGGGCAGAATCGGGATTCTTTGTGTCTACTAGTGCAACCGTTCCACTTTCATCACCTTAAAGAGAGGAAGAGAGAACAAAGTTATCAGCAAAATTGTCATGTGAAAAGAAAGACCTTGATTTGTCTGGTGAAAGTCAAAGAATAAGATCACTTCTTACCCAAAGCAAAGATGTCACTTTTCTGTGGATGCCACATGACTGAGGTAGGGAGGTAATTACAGGCACTGCAAACTGCGAGCAGATAAATCGGGATGAGTGTAAAGAGAGACACGCCAAAGAGATTTCTACACTGCAGAACTCATTTAGTGCTGCTATTGCACCAAGACAAATGTTTAAAAGTTCATCGTATTCCTATGATAGGGCTGGACTTCCTTAGGTTTTAACAGGCTTTTCTGCCCAACTGGTCCTAGTGCCAGATTTGCAGTTAGACACAGAGAAGTCAGGCATAAAATAATGTATTTCTTCCAACAAAGCCTCAGACACAAGAGTGACTGTGCACAGAAACATACCAATTCGAGTAGCTGGTTTGGGGCATCTGGTGTCCCAGAGTAAAATTCTGCTGTCCTGTGAATCCAAAGTGAAGGAGAAGGTTTTGACAATTTCTTCGTGGCAGGGGGTAGGCAAACTCAGAGTCACTGCAGAACTGTGACTGACCCACACTCAAAACCACCCCACCTCTTCCCTTGTGTTCAAATGATGCTGCCATTAACAGCAAGTGAATTCCTTCAGTCATCCCCAGGACAGACCCAGGAACTCCCACATTTTAATAAATCAGAAATCAGCTTAAGCTGAAGATTGTCAACTTATCAGACTGGAACACTGACATAACAGGGTTACACAGCTTGGAACACAACAGGTGGATTCTCAGTAAATGCATTTGACTGTAAATAACTAAAGTCTCATTTTTATCGGGTAGATTTAGATACAGAGTGAGCTTTACCTCGGCACAGGACAGGAACACAGTGTCCTTACCAGGACAGGAAGCCACACACGTCACTGAATCGGAGTGAGCTACCAAAAGCACAAAAGGATAAAGAACCTCAAAAACTGTATCCAACTGCCCCACATATTCCCACAGACCTCTGCATAAACCCATAACTTCTACTCAGCAGTAACCAGCTGCTTCCCACCAAACTGGTGCATTGCCAAATCCAACCAGAGCCACTGCAGTCGAGACCCTGTGACATGCATAAGCTTGAGGAGACCCCTCCAGACAAGAGATCACTTACAAAGGGGCTGGCGGGGAGAGGATCAGTGTGTGGCCTCTGCTGTACCTACAGAGGGCAATACCACATCTCCAGAGCTCAGCACCTCAAATGAGCTGTTGTTCCATACAGATACGGGTTAGGAGACCACACGATCATACACAGGTGGAAGAAAGATTTCAGTACAGAAGAAACACTCTAAAACATGCTTAGAGATGCAAAGCAAACTAAGCCTTATAGCATTCATTTTGTGGGGAGAAATTAATAACGAAATAAGGCTGTGCCAGGAACTTCAGAGACCACCTTCACAAGTGATGCTGCAGAAGGAAGCTCAGCCTGCAGTGACCGTGGGGTCAGGAGGAGCTGGGTGATGGGCACTCACCTCTGTAGGAGTGCAGCACCGTTTGTTGAGGCAGGTCCCAGACCTTCACGCTGTGGACGAGAGTGAGCAGTCAGCACCAGCACCAGCTCTGGCACACGGCAGCCAGGCTGGGGACACTCACCAGAAGTCCCTGCCGCCGCTGACAGCCTGGGTGTTGCCAGCCAGGATGGCCACCGTCATCACAATGTCATCGTGCTCGTATTTACAGAACTTGTTGACAATGAGGGTTTCTTTCTCATCCAGCTCCCACAACTCCACGGCACCTGGAGGGGGAAAGCAGGGGGACACCCACCTCAGCTGGGGAGGGGCACCCACCTCAGCTGGGGAGGGGCACCCACCTCAGCTGGGGAGGGGCACCCACCTCAGCTGGGGAGGGGCACCCACCTCAGCTGGGGAGGGGCACCCACCTCAGCTGGGGAGGGGCACCCACCTCAGCTGGGGAGGGGCACCCACCTCAGCTGGGGAGGGGCACCCACCTCAGCTGGGGAGGGGCACCCACCTCAGCTGGGGAGGGGCACCCACCTCAGCTGGGGAGGGGCACCCACCTCAGCTGGGGAGGGGCACCCACCTCAGCTGGGGAGGGGCACCCACCTCAGCTGGGGAGGGGCACCCACCTCAGCTGGGGAGGGGCACCCACCTCAGCTGGGGAGGGGCACCCACCTCAGCTGGGGAGGGGCACCCACCTCAGCTGGGGAGGGGCACCCACCTCAGCTGGGGAGGGGCACCCACCTCAGCTGGAGGGCCCCGGGGCGGGATACCCGTTGCTTACCGGAGTCAGAGGCCACCAGAATGCCCCTGTCAGCCACCCAGCACAGGTCGGCGACGCCGGCCTCGGTCTGCACGCCGGCGATGCAGAAGCCCTCGCTGGGGGCGCGACGGGGGTCGGCGAAGACCCAGAGGGAGCCGGACCAGCAGCGCCCGTTCAGCCCCGAGGCGCCCAGCAGCAGGGCCCCGTCTGCAGGAGAGGCAAGGGGAGAGGCCCGGTGAACGCCCGCCGCCGCTCCCCACGAGGGGCCGGGCGGCCCGGACACCGCCCACCTCCTCTATCCCGCTCCCGTCCCCTCCGCCGGACCGGCGGCCCGCCCGCGGCCGCGCTACCTGCGCGGTAGTGCGCGCCCTCCAGGTGCCGCTCCATGCAGGCGGGCGCGTTGGGCGGGATGTTCCACTCGGGGCCGGCCGCAGGCTCGGCCTCAGCCTCCTCGCCCGCCGGGGGCTGCTCGGGCGGCGGCTGCTCAGGTGGCGGCTCCTCCATGGCGGCGGGAACGGGAACGCGAACGGGAGCGGAACCGGCGGCACCCCACGTGCTCCCGCGCCGCGCGCGCCGCCACCGCCTCTCGCGAGAGAGCTCGGCCCGCCCCGCAGCCCGCGTCTCGCGAGAGCTCTTCTGCCACCATTTTGGCGTGGAGGCGGCCGGCGGTCACCGGGCCGAAGTGGGTCGTCTCGTCCCCTGCCCTGTCCCTTCCCGGCCCGCCATGCTCTCCCGCCTCGTCCTCCGCGCCGGTGAGCCGGGGGCGAGCGTCGTCTTGCTGGGGTGGGGGCGGCGGGCGGGGTGTTGTCTTGGCCGAGCTCTGCCCTGACACGCTCTCTTGCTCCTCTTCCTCAGCCCCGGCCGCGCTGCGGAGCCTGCCGCCTCCCGTCGCCGTGGGGTGAGTGCCTCGGGGGGCGGGCGGGCGGCCCGGGGGCCTCGGCGGGCAGTGCTGAGGGCTTTGACCTTCGGCTCCGGTGTGCTGCGCTTGGCTGCCGCCCCTCCCGCTGACGGACTGCCTGAGGAGGCCTGGGAGCACCCCAGAAACCTGCTAGCGGTTGTTCTTAAATAACGTTATTCTAGGGGGTTGTCTTTATCTTTCTAGGTGACATTGTTGTATTATAGAATAGTTACGGTCAGAAGGATCTTCTTGAGGTTACCTAGTCCCACCCACCTCCTCCAAGGAGGCGTGTCTAATGAACTGTTTAATTGGAAATGTGTTTGAGCCTCATCTAAGGGTGGTGTTTTGCTTTTTTAGTAAATGAGACGCTTACTGGAAACTTTCTCATTATTTATAGTGCATGGCACACCACCAGACCGCTGCATACCACTCAGGAGTGTTCGGCTCCTTTGCCACCTCTGCCTGAGAAAGGAGGAGAAGTACGCCATGGTCTGATCCCTGAGGAGTTTTTCAAGTTTCTTTATCCTAAAACAGGAGTTACAGGTTAATATACACTTTTTAAAAAAAAAAAAAACAACTCTGTGTGTTTAGTTATGGATATTCACATCTGTCCACTACTTCTGGCTGCTGAAAAAGTAAAATATTAGGGAAGATTGTTTTTTCCATATGCAGAAGGAGGTTGTGAAGGATGAGCCAGTGTAGCATGTCCTGGCTGTAAAGCTGGGCACCTGTGCTTTACATAAAGGCTAAAAAACTGTCATGAGCTGGGTCTTGCAGGAAGATTTATTTACCTGCTGACATTCAAAACCTTTAATTGGAGATTTTTGCCCGTTTCTGAGCGAGCAGAAGTGGCAGGTCCCACGCAAGCCTCTTCCGCCCCTGGTGCACAGTGTCATGACACCCTTCCCTGCAGTGGTACTGAGTTTCTGTTTTTTGTCATGGTAACTGAGAGCACTTCCTGATCTTGTAAGCCTTAAACTAGCTGCCCCTTAGACGTTTGACTTTAGTGAGCCTCTTTGTGCTTCGTACATATAATCCTGCTGTGGTTTTTTTTCAGGGCCTTACATGTTGGGGACTGGCCTCCTGCTTTACCTGCTGTCCAAGGAGATCTATGTGATTAACCATGAGACGGTAGCGGCTGCCTGCATCTTATCAGTCATCCTTTATGGCGTAAAAAAATATGGGCCTGCTGTGGCAGCTTTTGCTGACAAACTTAATGAGGTAACGAAAGAAACCATAATCTAACTCTGTAACTATTCCAAGTTATCTGTTTAAATACTTAGAAGAGTTCCATGTCCAGGCTGTCAGAAAAATCGAGTCTAGTATCTTCAGTATGTGGCTTAATTAAGGTGTGTTTTAGATCTTATGTTGGTATTGGTACATAAATCTCGAAAAATAAAACATTTCATACCAGCACAAATGATTTTGTTCAAAGTATGATTGATTGTGAACCCCGATTCTTCTATCTTGCCATCGTTTAACCCCCACCCTGGCACAGTCTGGTTTATGCAGACATTTCTCAAACCTTAATGCAGAATTTTGGAACTAATTACAGATCGCTTGTTTTCCTTATGTCGTACTTTCATTCTGAAGCACTTTTTTTGTTTCTTCTTCCAGGAGAAAGTTGCTCAAGCTTTAGCTGTGAAAAACGAGGCTATTAAAAATCTCGAGACCGCCATTGAGCAGGAGAAGAAGGAGCAGTGGCGGGTCGAAGGCCGCAGTTACCTCTTTGACGCGAAGCGGGTACGCAGCTCCAGCTCCGCGGTTCATGGTGGTCTCCCCGACTTGAATTAGAATTTAATTTAAATAAATTTAAAAAGTAACTGACGATTTGTCCTCTGTGTGCTGCAGACAGGGCTGGTTCCATCTTCTGCTATAGGACACATTCTGCTGCCATTTTTATTCTTGCCAAATGTTAACCCTTTGTTTTCATCTGCTGTGTCTAGAACAATATTGCAATGATGCTGGAAACTAATTATCGAGAAAGATTAATGATGGTGTACAATGAAGTGAAGAAGAGGCTGGACTATCAGGTGGCCATGCAGAACTTAAAGCGTCAGAAAGAACAAGATCACATGATTCAGTGGGTGGAGAAAAATGTTGTGCAGAGCATCACACCTCAGCAGGTACTTATCTTAATCTAATGAACATTTTAGTCTGTACGAACACTGGCTGTTCAGTGCTTCTGGCTGAAGCCCAAAGATGATGGGTTGTCTTTGGGTGAGTCCCAGACATGGCTGAAACACGTTCCTGCTGCAGATGAGAGCCAGCAAGCCCAATGACTGGGTACCAAGTGCCCATGTTGCTGGTGATGGATGCTGGAGTCAGGCGCAGTGGTTGTCGTCGCACAGAGCTAAGCCTGTGATAAGGGGTGGGGAACTCACAGGGCAAGGACCTTGCTTGTACAGTTCTCTGTTAGACCGTGGCAGCTTGAATGGTGCAGGTGGGCTCTAGGTGTTGGTTTCAGGAGGAAGCTGAGAACAGTAAGACATTCCTCGCACTGCTGCATGCAGCTGCCTCAGTGCGGGTCATTGCTTGGATTTGAATCCCAGACTTCATGAGCTGTAATCAAATCCTTCTTAACCTGTAACTCATGGGTGTAAAAGGGAGTTTCTGAAAAGCATTAGAACACATTGTGTTTGTGTGAACGCCTTCCACAAGGCCTTTCTGCTGATGGCGGTTTCCCTGTCTCTTGCAGCAGAAGGAGAGCGTGGCAAAGTGCATCCTGGACCTGAAGGCCTTGTCAAAGAGCGCGCAGGCCGTGGCGTAGCCGGGGCTGATGCTGCCAACACATGTCTCGCTGCGGGAAACTGTGTGATTCTAAAATACCATTAAACCAACCAACCAAGCGCTCTGCTGTCTTTCACTCGCAGTACAACAGTGATTTTTGTCCTTTTTGTGTTCAAAGTAGCTGGATTGATCACATAAACCCCCGCAGTTCGTTTGTAGCAGGGGGGTCAGTGGCAGCCGCAGTGCGTGCGACGCTGTTTGGCTCCGTGTTTGGTCAGGAACGCTTCTGAGACAGAACTCCACAGGGAACTGTCCTGGTGCCGATACAGGGGTCGAGTTTCGGTTTAGCATTCTGTGTGATAATGACTGTGATTGTAAATGTGTTCTGGAATCAAAGTGAGCACAGTGCACCAGTTGTGTCCAGTACAGGGCGGCACTGGGAATGAGCCTCCTCACTTGACAAATTAACTGAAAAACCCCTCTCTTACCAAAGCTCCAAACAGTGATGAAAGCGTCTTCCTCTTCTGTCGAGAAGAGGATGTAGCTGGCACGAAATGTATCAAAAGCTGCCAGAAAACTTGGCTTCAACTGAACTCGCCGGTTTTAGGCTTAAAGCTGTGAAATGGGTAAGTTTGTTCTACGGGGTGGTGTTTTCTGGGTTTTCACAGAAAAAAGTTACTTTTCTGTTTTTGTGTAACAAGGAAAACAGTTTTATGTGTTGTATGGTAATACACAGTATAAGCTTTTTGGTGTTACAGGAAACTCCCTGAGGGGTTTTGTTACATGCCAAATGTCCCAGCTGGGTGAAGTGCTCCCCGTGGGTACCCTGTCGGTGCTGGGAGGCGCTTTAGTGAGCAGAGCCGTCTGTGCTTACCTGCCTCTTACCTGGATCGGGGTTACAGCAGGGAAATGCTGGGGTTTAGTGCAGTTAGTAAAATAGTTTTCTGCACTTCAATACAACAGCTGAGCAAAAAAAGGTGTTCTTCAGAGGCAAGAAACTTCTAACTTTAGCTGAAACGGGCTTTTTTTTCTGACAAGCGTTCCTGAGAATGCAGGTGTGTGTCACAGTTTCCTTTTTATAATAAAAAAAAAAAAGGTCACATTGCTCAACTTCCCCATTTGTGTAACTCCACATTTGAATGACACTTGAGCTTGAACTAGTGGGGCACAGATTCTTCTCACAAAGTGAGTGCTCGAACTGCTGTGCAAACGCTTTGGGAGCTTCCTACCAGCAGAAGAGGACAGCGAAGGTGAGATGTCACTTTTTATTGCTGCAAACAAGACGCACTTCTAGATGTGGTGTAGGAAACAGGGAGGTTGGACCCCCTGAGTGTGGGCAGTGATGGAGATGTGGTAGGAGAAGATAGCAGTGTTGGGTTTGCTGGTATTGGTGAAGCTGTCCTGGTGCTCTCCAGCTGCTGTTTGCAAACCACGTGCGGGGGATTTTGTAGCCTGGTGTATTCCCTGGTCATTAAGATTCCACCCCTGAGTTTGAGAAGAAAGTTACTGTTCCTGCATTGGTGGGAAAATGTGACTTGAAGAAGAACTTAAAAGGGGTGTTTTTTCAAAGCTGCTTTTGATGATGAAAACATTCCTGATGTTCACTCAGTTCAAGCTGCTGCGAAAATAGTACTGTGGTTGCGTCTATAGTCATTAAATGTGCTCCGTCCCTTTCAAAGGAGGCAGCATGTTCCTCCTGGGGAACACGCATGAGGGTGCGCAGGAGCAAGGCCTTGGGAGGTAGGATTTGTGCTGGGCAATTGCCGGGGTTGCTGATGTGGCTTTGTGCCAGTTTGTGTAAGATGTCTGAAAAATTAATAAAAAGTCCATGAGTTAGAGGGTGACAGGTTTGGCTTGCACTAGTGTGTGTGTGTATGTATATTTATAACTCTTTCCTCCTCCTTTTAGCTTCTCTTACTGCTCATTAGCGTTTGGAGAGAATGGGAACTAACTCCTCAAAAGCAAAGCCAGGTATTTTTCCTCTTGAAGGCATTTTTTTAGATGCACTATTGACTAAGCTGACACTACCCTGACTCCAGAGGGGCTGCTGGGGGGGCAGCGTAGCAGGAGGCAGGTGCCTTTGGGGCTGAACGGCATGGCTGCCACAGGCTGCGGTGGGACGGTGGTAACGTGTAATTAAATCTCTCTGGTAGTTCCCCTTTCAGCCCTCTGGTAGAGAAATGTGCTATATACAGTAACACTTCCTTGAGCGGGCACGTGCCTCTATGTGGTTCTTGTTGCTTATAATATTACTGGAGAAATTAACAGGGTTTAAAAAAAGGTTTTGATATTTTTTTTTCCCTGTTCACTTTCAGTTTCCCCAGAACCCATTTCCACTACCACCACTGTCCCCACCACTGTCCCCACCACTGTCCCCACCACTGTCCCCACCACTGCGGCTGACTGGAGAGATTCAGAAGTCAAATGCTGGATTGATAAGTAAATGCTCCACCTCTATTTCCTGACTTCAAACTGCGTTCCCCGGGAGCGCAGACCCCTGCGAGGGAGGGATTTACCTGGGATGCATCCTGTGTTGGGGTTGTAAAAGGATGCTCGGAATTTCCTAGTCTGTGCAC
Source organism: Bucorvus abyssinicus (assembly GCA_009769605.1). Classification (NCBI taxonomy): domain Eukaryota; kingdom Metazoa; phylum Chordata; class Aves; order Bucerotiformes; family Bucorvidae; genus Bucorvus; species Bucorvus abyssinicus. The sequence goes on from CM020055.1 coordinate 5,632,702, forward strand.
TGGATGTTTAATTCATAGCAATGCTTAGTGCGGATGCTGACCTCTTAACCTCACAGGGTTGGGATAAATGACATGTTACACCTCACCGAGTGTGGTGAACGTCAGCACTACTGGTCCTCCAACAGCCCTGTTCAAACTGGGGGCTCTGACACCGTTTTCTGTCTATCAACAGACATGAAATACTCCACATAGTGCTGGCCTTGATCTCTGGCATCCTGTTGACTGTTCTGGTGTTTGCCATCATCTACCTCTTCAGAAAAAGTAAGTGGTGCAGGCGAGGGAATGACGGCAGTGTGAGGGGCAGAGCTGTGCTCAGCACCTTGTGCTGCACAGCATGACACAGATGGTGCTGTGTCCCCGAGCTCACCCGGTGCATCTGGTAGCGCCAGGGGCTCAAAGTCCTTTCTACAGATTATGTCTCCCTTGAATAATTAGCAGGTTGATGAACAGGTCATTTCTGGCAGTAACTCCTCACAAATCATCCCGGGGCTGTTTTCACAGGAGAATTAACTTCAGCACCGATGAGTTCTGGTGGTTGTTTTGGGGTTTCTTTGTCCTAATGCTGGCCCCACAGAGTTCCCACTACATTCACCCCTTGCTTGTCGTCCTGGCCACTTCCAATGGGTGGGCAGGGACTTGGGCCCCCTTCCTGCTTGGGCTGCTAACTGCTCGCTTTGCAGTGAAGGTCTGTGACAGATTTTACAAGCTACGTCTAAGCCATGTCTGGTGCCACTGTCGCCTCACTCCTGAACCTCTCTGGCACGGCTGTCTCCTGGCACGGTGCAGAGAGCGAGCGCGGTGTCCCTCTCCTTCCAGAGTGTAAGAGATCCCACCAAAACTCACAAGAGCAAGTTCCTCCCCAGGCAGTGGATGAGGAATCTGCGAAGAACGTCCAGGTAAAGGTCACAACTATTATTTCTAGTACTTTATGCAGAGACTCCAGTCTCTTGATAGAATGGTACATACTTTGGGGAGGGTCGGGGAAGAGATTTGATCTTGGGAGGCTGAAGTGTTAGTCAGCAGTTCTCCTGACTGAGGAGCAGCACTTTCGTGCAGCCAAGGCTTCAGCCTGTGTTTACAGTAGTCCGAGGAATTACCTGAGAGGAGCAAAGATCTTCCTCTGTCCTGCCTGGGCTCAGATGCCATCCTCCCTTCAGGGCTCAAGGATTCTGGGGCTTCGCTCAACCACTGAGCAGGCAGGTTAGGAGGAAATCTTTCCAAAGGACAAGCGTTTCTGCAGTTTTGAGTCTTTGGAAGCCCCTTGTGGAGAGTTGTCTCGTGATCCTGGGCTGGACTAACAGCTGATTAGATCCAGCATGGCTGGTCTAACTGGTCAGATCCAGCAGAGGTGGATCTGATGTCCCCTGTGCAGGGACAGTCTGTGACAGCTGATGGTAGTAGTGCTGAGGACCATGAACAGTGGGAAGTTCACGCTGAGCTGCGACGCTTGCACGCTCTCTAATTTTGCGGCTTCTTTCACATCCCCAGCATGAGGTTGCCTACACCACTCTGGTCTTCCAGCGGGGTCGGACACCAGTGGCTGTGTGATGATGAAGTTCCTACTGACATGGAGAAGACACTTGCACTTTCTGAACAGCGGATGCTACCAGAAGGTTTTATCAAGGCCTGTAGTGCTCTCAGAAATGCTGGCACTGCTGTGTGTAACAGCAGCTCATTTTATACCTACAAAGGAAAACTGATGTCTCCTGTTCCAAACTGCTTTTTAGACCATATTTCCTCATCTGTAGAAATCTTGCTGCACTTGTAAAGTTTCCACTGGGGTGTTTGCTATTGCTCTGAACTGCCAAAGACAATTGAAAACTAGAAACACTACTCTGCATCTACTCCTGTCTGTGCCCGTAGGGTTCCTCTCTCTGTCTCTGGCTGCAGCATTTTCTTGGCTCTTGATTGCCGAGTGCTCTGATTAGTTACTTCCTGCTTATTGAAGTTATGATAATGAAATGTTTGTATGCAAATGTCTGATTCCTGATTGGGTCACATAAAAGAAAGGCACCATCATAGTGTGACACAATTTCTGGAAACGTCCATTCATGTGTTGTTATCCACAGTGTTCTAAATATCTTGTAAAGAGTTAAATGCCCCCTTCTCATAAACCGGGGAGTAAGTTACCACAAGAGACTCGCTCCTGGCAGCCACGGAGAAGCTCCTCTGTGTGTTCCTGTGCCTGCGGAATGGAGGTTTGTGGTCCGGGTATGGTGATCTCCATCTGTCCGACCCTTCTGCAAGGCTGGATCGGAGCGAAGTTTCCTGCTGCCTCAGCCCTCGGTCACCAGAGAGTGCCAGATTCTTGCAGGTATTTCTCTCATCTGAACATGCAGATGTTTGCGTGTGTGCGATTGTAAAAGCCTCTGGAGGAATCTCCTGGGCAGGACGAGGGTCCTACAGCCTCCTGTGTGCTGAAGCAGCGACTCTGCCGTGGGAAGGTCCAAAGCGGGGAGGGTGGATGTGCCGCCGGATGGCAGCACGCAGCCGCGGACGGCGCCGGGTCTGGCTCCCCGGAGACGTGGTGCTTTGGAGCCTTTCCAAGAAGCGCAGAGCAGCATCTCCACCTCTGCCAGCGCGGCTGGGTTGTCCTGCCTTGTGCCTGCAGAGGCTGGTGGAATTCCAGGGGCCGCTGAATAGCAGGTGCATAAATGGCAGGCATTCTGCATCTGGCTTGAGAGTCATTGTGGTGGGGCTGCCGGCTGCTAGCAGGGCTGGGAGGAGAACTCGTGCTCTTCGGTTTTGCCCCCATCTCAGTCATGGCAGTTTCTTCAAGTGCTATTTAATAGAGCAAATATCCTATTACTCCCCAAAGCAGGCAGCTGCTGAGAGGTTCACAAGGGATGACTGTGGTTGGTATACAGTTTTTTTTAAATAATATCGTGGTTACTCTGCTGACTGACCACAACCAAGAAATGAGAGGGTCTGAAAACTCACCTGGCTTGCACAAATGCTGACGCTGCTGCCTTCCTGTGTCAGGCACTGCTAGGTCCTGGGTTAGAAGTGTGAGATAAGGTGCTTCCCTCCAGCCCAGCTGTGATGCTGGGTTTTTCACTTAGATGTTTCCTCACCATGAATTGTACTGAGACAGCACAACCGTTTCTTGTACTTTGTGAAGTGCTGCCAGCCACAGCACAACACTTTGTGTGCCTGCCTAGCGAGCTGTGTGTGGGCCAGCCCTTGCACATGGAGGTGACAGAGCACCTCCATTTGTTAGGTGGCCGCTAACAATTCCCGGACCTGTCCCAGAGCATCACCTGCCTCTCCCTTTCCCATGCCAAGAGCTCTGCGTAGTCATACACAGCTTTTAGTGGTGGCCATCAGGCAACTCTTTGTTTTATAGACAGATCGAGGAATCTGGGACAACTGCCTCTGCTAGTCAGACTGGAGGAGGGGTTGTGTGTCCTGTGTCACTGTTCTGGCTCTTCCATCTTCTCTATTTCAGTAGGTTTCTGCTGGAGGTCATTGGACTTGTGTTCTCCCTAAAGACAGTCTTTTACAGCAGGAATTTGCAAGGAATTTGACTGGGTATGGGAAAGTCCAATAGAAATTGTCCAGCCCTGGGAGGTGGGTGGAAACGTCTCATGGGTTACACAGTGCTTTGAAGGATGCCTGGACAGTAAAGGCCTATGATACTCTGTGGCATTTGGAGCTGACATCTGGCTGCGATGTTGAAAGGGTGGATTATTAGAGCTATGGTGATGGTGTCGACGTGACTGTCAGGCTGCATTTCCCTCAGCCAGCACGGAGTCAGCTCTCACAGGAGAGCCAACCCTTTGCTCTCCCCAGGTGATGTCTGCGTACACGCAAACTGTTGGGATGTGCCTTCACCCATAGTCACATCCAGTTTAAGCATTATTCAGCCTGTTTGGTCTCTGCCTGGGGCTGAACGCCGCAGCTATCTCCAGAGAAACTGCTGGAGGTGAGAAGCAGGGACCAAGACCCACAGGAATGTTTTCCAGCCGTCTCACCACTGGCAGAAGCCCTTGGCAAACCCTCTCCCTCCAATGAATAATTCTCTGCTTCTTAGGTGGGACCTGTTTTTCTGCTGAACGCAGTCAGCTCTACCAACCAATGAGAGACCATGCAGTGACATTCTGATGTACTTACGCAGTGACTTCCTCTGCTGGCCCGTTTATTACTAGAGCTGAGCTGCGTAACGGGGCAGAGCTTTGGCCTGTGACAGGGCTTACATCAGACAATAAATGGAGATGTCTGATCTCAGCTGAAGGAGCACAGGCCAGCACTTCCTGAGGTAAATAACAGAATGATGCACTCCCTTTTCGGCTTTTTCTAGACCACCATCATTATTTAAATACGGAGGGGAAAAAAAGCTTGGCCTTTAATGACCTGTTTTCAGCTTGACCCATGTTCCCCGAAAGCCAGGCCGTGTGAGCTGTGGTGTAACGCTTGCTGCAGTTTGTGCCATCCTAGTCAGGACTAAAACAGCGTGGAGATCTCCTGCAGGCAGCTTTTCGATTGTCGTGGGAGACAAACCGGCTGAATTAATGTAAAATCCATCTATTATTTATTATTAGTCACAAAATGTGACAGCACTGACTGCAGCACAAGTTGACCAGACTCCGATTCAGTCTCAATTGACCAAGGGTGTAAGAGCAGTCAGGGAGGACCTGCCTGGTCTGCCAGCCGCTGTGTTCCCAACAGCAATGGACACGTTACCCGGTTGTTCCGGGACACAACCAACACTTAGGATAAAAAACAACCCTGGACAAATAGTCTCTTAAGTATTTCTTCTGTATTTGGAAATGATTTAATACAAAGACATAGACAGACACACGTTTACACACACTGTTGGAGGAGTCGGATCTGTAACAGGTTGCTGCAAAAAGAGCAATGTTTCTTCAGGTGTACAGAGACTTGCGGTGCATTACACTTAAATCGGATGTTGGGAAAAGGGGGAGGATGAAGCGTGGGAATGTGCTGTGCAGGAAGAACCCCCAACATGCATGGGTTTTAGTAACAAATGAGGAAAATGAATCCTTGATGTTTTGGGGTAATTCTGTCCTTGGTGAGGAAGCTGGGGGAGGAGGGAAGAACTTAAAGATAGCATTAGTTTATTTTTTGACAGTCACCGCCTCGCGGCTGCTCCCCTGTCCCCAGCACATCTCAGTGTGTTCGGCAGTTTGGCTCTTCACTCCATATCTGAGGTCAGTTTTGCAGGCTTCTGGGGTGAGCTGCTCTTGATTTAACAGCAATGACAGCATCTCCCAGTGACAGGATCTCCCCCAAAGCAGAGGAGTGTCGCCAGTCAGCGCAGCTCCTGGCCTTCCAGCGCGCGGTCAGCAGCAGATGAGGGTAAGTTCACGGTGTGCGTCATCTGTGGGTGGAGGTGTCACAGGAGAAGCTATGGTTTTACTGGACAGGTGCTACTGGTCAAAAAAAAAAAGAAGTCAGGGCAAGTCTGGCTGTATGTTAGCAAAGGGCAACAGGAGAACCAACATTACAGCAAAAAGACTTCTCAGTCTTGAGTTAAACTGGAAAAAAACAATACAGGTTTTTACCAGCTGGTCATGGATCCGTACTGGGGAGCTAGGAGGAAAAGTCTGCCTTGTTACCAGCACTGTGGGTTGCTGTCTACCAGATAACGCCAAGAAACATCTGACAGGACCTTCCAGTTCTTGAAGACGCTTGCTTGGAAGATCTGGGCTTGGTACAGCAGCCACCAAGCAGAATTGTCTGGGGTACTGTAATGCAGAAGATCATAAATGATCCTTTTGGGCTTGATGTCAAACATGCCTCAGGTTGAAGAAGAGGAGCTTGTCCTTATCATTGAACAGTTTGTGCCAGAGCAGCAGTAGCTGAAGCAGAACATGCCTTTTCCTGGGAGTTTCTTAGCAAAGTGGTTTAGCGGTGGCCCGGTGTGTACTGGCAGGTGAACTTTCCTTCTTGATTTATGACCTTTGGTCTGTTGTTTGCTCTGTGAGAACTGGGTCTGGTATTTTGCACAGGATGTAGGTCCTTAAAATTAAAAGGTAGGTGGTTTTGAACTTCTTTATCTTGTATGCATAGACAATGGGGTTCATGGCAGAATTGGCATGGGACAACAGGATGGCCAAGTACATCAAGAGCGGGGGGATCTGACACTCGGGGTAAAAATAGTAAATGCAGTCTATAATGCACAGAGGCAACCAGGATACTGCAAACAGGCCGAGAACAAGTGTGAGAGATTTGGCTGTCTTGAACTCCTGTCCATAAAACACTCCTGCCCCTCTCGCACTGGTCGTACCTTGACTTAACTTTGTCTGGATGATGTGAAAGATTTCAGCGTACAGAGCGCACATGATGAGCAGAGGGACGAAGATCCACGTGAAGATGACAAAAAACACCATGTAATCCATCCTTATCACGGAGGTGAACTGACATGTCAGAGAGTCAGAGTTTCCAGGTTTTTTCTTGTTCCATCCAAACATGGGGACTAATCCCACCAGCAGGGACACGGACCAGCACAAACCCAGAGCCTGCCAAATTCTTCTCCCTGTGGTGATTATTTTATATCTGTTGGGGAAGAAAACCCCGGTTGTGTTGAATAGAAGAATTTAAAAGAGTTAAGGATGGTTTAAAGAACTTGCATTTCAAATACTACAGGTTCATTGTCACAAAATGGAGAATTAAATTTTTTTTTTTTTTGGGGGGGGGGGCGGGGACGACACATGACACACCAAACCTTATTTTGAGACAAGCCCTGACTCTTCATTTCTAACAGTTACTTTGCAGCACCCGTAAGAAGAACTGTTCTTCTCTTTATAACTGGGTGTTTTTCAGCTATTTTGTCTCGTTTCATTTTGATCTTAGTGTTCCTCTTGCTTAAAAATTGCTTTTCTATTTGCAGTCCTATCGTATTTCTCAGCTTCCTTGGGTGTACCTGACTCCTTACATTTGCTTTATGCCACTCGTAGGACCAAACTGTTCTTTCACACTTTAATTCTATAGATCTTTCCCCCCGCAAAAATGTGACTTCTTTTATGCCTTAGGCTAGGCTTTGCATTTCTAGCTTACAGACTTTTCCATTGCAATATAAAAAGTGAAGGACTTCTGAAGTTGGTCCTTAATAAGCCTGGTTTTTCTTTGGTGTTTTCAGCCCTAAACATTAAGAGGTTTTTAATTGAAAAAGTAGCCTCAGAAACCCAAAGAAACCTGCAGTGCTCTCAGCATCCTCTGGTGTTAACAGAAGCTGAAGGATTTAACTGTCTGACCACGGACTCGTCCTGTGGGCACATTCTGATCAGCAATGACATCGATATCATCCGCAAAGCACCCCCGCTGCGTTTAGAGCAAGAACCGCTCCCTGCAGTTGAGAGCTCGATTTGGGTGGGCTTTTCGGCACAGGTCCTTTCTCCATGAGCAAGCGTGCATCTGGAGTAAAGATTTGTTAGAAAAGGGCCCGGGTAAGGAGGAGAGAGGCGGTGGCACCCGTGGGGCAGAGCCTGGCCATGGGAAAGCTGGGGCGAGAGGAGGGGCCTGTGGTGGTCCAGCGCTCACCTGGTTGGCAGCTTCACTCGCAGGTACCTGTCGATGGCGATGGCCAGGAGGGTGAGGACAGACGCGTTGGTGAAAACCACCATCAGGCAGCACATAAATAGGCAGGTGTAGAAGTGGACGCTCATGCCCAGACTCACCACGATGGCCAGAGGTACAACAAGGATCCCCACTGCGATATCAGCCAGCGCCAGGGAAACGATGAAGTACAGAGTCGTGTTCTGAAATGAGGAGTTCAGCTTCACCACCCAGATGACCAGGATGTTACCCAAAGTGGCAAACAAAGCAACCAAGCACTCGGTGCCAATGTAAACCCAGTCCAGGGTGCTCAGCGCCAGGCTGTCGTTTGGCATGGCGAGCTGCTGGAGATGCTCCTGCCCTGGCTTGAGCTGCAGCGGGGAGCATGGGTGTCAGTGACCCTGTGTGGGACTCACCCTCAGCGTCTGCTCAGTTGTTCCAGCGACTCTCCGACGTGCGAGCCTCTTCTGATCAGCAAATCAGCTGTTGCCTTCCCACAGAGCTGCGAATACCTCAGCACCCACGAAACGTTCTCCTCTGGACACATCTCCTGAAGCTCACGGCATCCCTTCGGCAGCCTCGAATCAGTACGGTACTTTGGAAACCTATTCTGAAGGAAGGAAATGGAAAAGCTTCCCCAAGGCTGCTTACTAGCAACCTGTAAACAAAAACTGTCGCTGCTTCCTCTGCTAAGGCTCAGTTTTAGAAGGGGGAGAACCGTGACCAGAGTCGTGCGCGAAGCTGCCCCTTATCGATGTAGATAATCGCTCTGCAGTTGCTACAGAAAAAGAGGCGGTTCTGGGTTAGGCAGGTGTTTTGCTGAATTCCAATGCTCTGTTTAAGTCAGGGTTTACCATTTCAGTCAAGGCCCTGAGGCGGCCAAAAAATGCACTTTCCTTGGACCTTTCTCAGTCTGACAAGAGCACTCATAATGCAGGTGCCGTTTTCAGTGAGAGCCCTCATTTCTGCTGGAAATCAGCGAGGCGGCCAACCAAGTCCTGCTCAGAGGGGCATCGTTTCCTCTGCCTTGTTCATGGAAGACAGAGAAACAGAGGGAAAGGTGTGGTAAGTGATGGGAAGTAGCAGGGCGAGGGTTAAAGCCGCGATTCGCTTGTTGTGGAGCCCCGCAGCACGTGGTGCCGCGCTCCTCGACGTGGGTCTGCAGTGAAAGCTGCTCCCGTTTCACCAGAAACTGAGAGGAGGTGCAAACCTGTGAGCTGGTGTCAGCCTGCGAGTCACGGGGTGACCCAGCTCTTGGGCACAGGGAACTGCGCGGTCTCCAGGAATGAGCAAATAGCGAGTAACCGATGCGGTGGCTGGTGCCACCTCAGTGTAACAAAACCTCAGCAGACACGGGCAGTATTCGGTTTCCCGGTCACCGAGTCCTCCATCTCTTCCACCCAACTTTCTGGCTAAAGCGACGATGGGGAAGTGAAATCAGCCCTGGGAGGAGACAGAGCCAGAAATACATGAGCCTTCTTTATTCTCTGCTGTCAAGAGTTGGACAAATTCTGCTTCCTTGGAATCGATGTAAGTGCTTCTTGCTCCTCGACTGGAGGGTGCTTTGGTAGAATTGCTGCTGGGAACACAGTGAGCTGTCTGTAGACAGTCCCAGTCTGCAACTGATCTTGGCCGTGCCGGTTTTCTAATGAAGTCTGACATGGGATATCTGTGGGTGCAGGAGAGAGAGCCTAGGCGAGCCCCGTTGAAGGTCCCAGCTGGGCTTTTGTGTGCTGAATGAGTTACTTCTCTGGGAGGTACCTGGGAGGGAGCAGACAGCCGGCACTCTGCAGCTTTGAGCAGACAAGGGAAATGTCTGTGTCCTGGCTGCCAGCCACGCTTGGGCAAGAGCACTCGCCGCTTCCTGTGCTCGCTGTGCATCTCTTCTCTCAACCTCTGCTGCCAGCTTCCTCTTTCTGTCATCTGCTGCTGTGGCTGCAGCCAGGCGCCTCTTGCAGGCAGCGACTGCAGAGCTGTTACAGGCGCTGTGATGGGGCCCCGCTCCCTCTGAGCTGCATTTTGTACTTCTCCTCCCGCACCATCCCACAGCCCCCAATGTCCCTGTGCATCCTCCTGCCTGATACCAGCTCACCCACGAACCCCATCAACACAGGAGTTCAAAGAAACACACTTTCATTGAGGACTTACAGCTCACTGCAGAAGTTGGAGTCGGTTATTTCTAGTGCAGAGCACGCAGCGGAGCTGGGAGCGAGTGTCTGAGCCGTGTCCCGGCCGTCAGTCTGTCCGGGCTGGGTACAACTGACACAGCGCGGGAACAACGCGAGTTGGGGGGAAATGGCACAGACACCAAGATGTATTTCTCAGATCATGCGTTCTGGTGCAACAAGCGTGTGTGTACTTCTGCGTACAGCTAACTGAGCTCTGGGCAGTGTGATGCCCAGTTCAGGTTCCCAGCTAACTCCCCAAACAAAGGAACTCCTTTGCATTTCCGCGGCGAAAGGTGTGAGAGGTCTGGAACCGAGCGGCCGCTCGGCAGGGGAGTGCTTGGTGCGGGGGCGAGGCTGGTGTTGCTCCTGTTTGCGAGGGTTTTGCTCTGTTAATAAAAGTGTTGCTGTGCTCGGGGGCGGGCGGTGGCGCTCAGCCCCAGCCACCACGTCCCGGATCCCCGCAGCTCTGGGTCCCGGCTGGTGCCCTGACAAGATGCAGAGTCTTTGGCCTTTGGCACTCGTTCTGCCCCTGCTAACAGCTCTTCCTTGAAGAGCATTGGCTTTTTCTGGTCAGCTCTATTTAAGGAAAGTGTTTCTCGAATTGGTGCAGCTACAAAGAAATGCTCTGGCACGTTGCCACAGAAGGAGCCTCTCCACGAATGCGAAGGTACCGTAGGATGTCACGAGAAGCCAGACCCTGGCGGTCGGGTTTCTGGCTGCACGAATTGCAGCACAGCAAAATGCCGTCAGGAGGCCCCGGCTGCTGCCAGGAGGGTGCCTTATGGCCCCAAGCCACTCTGACCTGGCTCAGTGGGGCAGCAGCATCCGCTTGTGGAAAGGTGCTTTGGGACAGAAGGAGAATGAGCTGCCTTTCTGCCAGGCTTTGCTTGCACCAGCCCTTAAAACTTATAGCACCAGATCATCCCGCAGCTTTTTCTTAGAGGGCAGCATGGGGACACTGTAAAAGGTGTCCCCTATGCTGCTGGTCCTACCAGGGCACAGGCTGCTGAGTTTCTTTTTGTCTGCCCTCTTAGCAGCTGTGACCCGGGATGGGAAACTTGCTGCTGAGCAGAGGGAAGGGGTCTTGCTTCGGACCCACGCTGCCCGTACGCTGAGCCCGTGTTTTCCAGGCTGTAGGTGAGGTGAGAAATGCTTCATCAGCTCATTTCATGACCCGAAGGCCTGAACGCTGCTGCAGCCGCTCCTGCGAGAGGAGGGGACATCGCCTTCCCCACAGGTACATGGCTAATCCCTGCTCTCGCCGCCCCAGCTCCACGCGCTTCCAAGGAGAAATAAAAGACCTGCAGGGAAAAAGCCCGACGCAGCCGAGGGCGATGCCATTGAACCCAGCTGAGCTGCACCTGCCCTGGCTGGGGCAGAGCTGGGGTGTTTCCACCCAGCACCCCCGTTCCTGCTGGGTTCCTGCCGGAGAAGGCACAAGGTGCACTTGTTTTCTTCAGATGTTTCCTCCATCAGGCAGCATCTGTTTCCTGTCCTCGGTATGAAAGAACTAGGTTGCTGGGCTGCTGTGACTCCTCTGTCACCAAGGCAGGACGAGCCTGTGCCCTTCCACTGCCTCTGCCCCCCATAAGCGCAGCTTCACCCCAGTTCAGGGACGCTCCGGGAGCTGCAGGTGCTGCATCCCTCCTCCCGGCCCCGCATCCTCCTTCCGTGGGCGCTCGGCTCTTCTCCCACTGCCCTCCTTCAGCCCCAGCATCAGGAAACTTGGGCTGGAGTTTTTACAGCTTGCAAAGTGATTAAACACTCCCTTGCACAGAGGAGCCAAATGGGGCTGCAGCGTGGGACTGGGGAGCGTTTTGGTGTGGAAGCTAGCTCTGCCCTCCCCTTCTTGCTATTTATTTACAGGCATCCAGCACCAGACCCCGGCCGATAAAGCGGGCAGCAGGAGGGACTGTGAGTAAGAAGGATGAGGCTCAGCTGCACGGGGGTCGAGGATTCATTCTTCCATTCCCCCAGGGATCAGGTGGGCATCAGCCATCGGTGAACAAAGGGACAGTCTGTTGGACATGGCAGCGGTCTGCTCTGGACAGGTGGGAGGATGGTGCTGAGGGGGTGATTCAGCCTTCATCAGCCCTGGGTTAATGGCCATCCCTGGGAACTTCAGCACGTGCAAGAGCTCAGCCCTCTCCGGTCACCCAGGGCAGCTCTGTCCTTCCCCATGGCGGCAGCTCTGTCCTTCCCCATGGCGGCAGCTCTGTCCTTCCCCATGGCGGCAGCTCTGTCCTTCCCTGTGGCTCGGTGCTGTCAGGAGCTCCTGGCTGTGGCTTGCAGCTGCGTCCAAGTGCTGGTGTGACCCAGCCCGAGGTGGAGGAAGGGACCAGACCCCTCTTTGTTCTCCACCATCTTTTACTCCCAGTCCTGCTGTGTGGGATCCAGCTGGTTCTCCCAGCCCCTGCCCCTGCCTGCCCAGGCTGGGCCGGTGGAGCTGGGGCCACCCTGAATTCCCCGCAGCCCAAGAGAAACTGGGCCGTGGATTTGCTGCCACGCAGAGCAACCGGTGGTGAGCAGGCTGCCGCTGGAGCACATTTGTGAGCCAGCAGCTCAAGGCTTTGGTTTAGATTAGGATTCGAAGGTGTATTCTTAGCTCGTGTTACTTAGCTGACGCGGCGGTGCCCGCAGAGCTCTGTGGAGAAAACAGCTCCAGGAGGAGCCCATGCCCGGGGTGGGCTGGGCTGCACCAGGGGCGGCTACCGCGTGCAGAGCCCAGGGATGTCGTAGTTCGATGGGGTTAAACAGCATTTCGGATCTCGGTCCCCGAGCACTTGATGGATTTGCCAGCTAAAGGCTGGAGTCAGCTTGCTCGGTTCTTGGATGGCTGTGGCGAAAGGCTTCCAGCGATTCCCCCAGGGTCCTCCTACATCCTGGTGAGATAAGGATCAGGAAGGGAAGGTCTATCTGGATCTCAGCTGTGGCTTTGAGCACAGATTCCCTTTTCACATTGGGGGTGGAGGGGAGGAGAAGAGATTTGCTAGAAAAAAATTTATTTCTAAGTGACACACAGATGCAGAAAAAATATTCTACAACAATGATCTTATCGTGTGAGTCAACAACAGTGAGAGCTGCCTTCGTCCTGGTGGGGCCGTAAAACTCTTGCAGGGAGAAGGCAGCAGCCTCCTCGCAGGCAGCCCTGCCCGCACACCCCGCGCCGGGCTCGCGTGGTGCCCGAGTGCCGCAGCCGGCCCTCGTCACTTTGAGGCATCAACGTGCCGCGCACTCATTCCTCTTTCCTTGCTTCTGCTCTTCTGCCAGGAGGTGCGGAGAAGGGTTTTTTCTGGGACTTTAAAATTTAATGTTTGACTCAAAGGGAAGAAAAGCAGCAGCTCGTAAACCAAGAGGTGGTGAGTGGCGAGTGCTGTCCTGGCTCTTCCCTGCCTTGAGCGGAAGGGAAAGCAAAGCAGAGAGAGGATGTGAATGTGAAGCAGGGTCACATCTGGTTTAACAGAGAGCAATTGTGGTCTGCTGAATAACGAGCCAGAGTGAGAGTCTGGAGCCCAGCACTAGTGGCCTATGCCATCTCAGTGCTCTGTGCCTCAGTTTCCCCACCCATGGAAAGAGGAGGGTCCATCTGGTCTTGACAGAGTACTCTGTGAGCTGGGAGGGGCTGGACAGGAGCAGTGTCCTTTTGATTCCCTTCTGAAACTTCTCATTTGGGCATCGTTTCACCTACCCCTTTGGACACGGGTGATGTTAAAAAGCGCTGTCAGTATTTCCCATGAGTGGGAAAATCTGAAGAAAACTCCCCCAGTATGCACAGAGCTTTGCCGAAAGACAAAGTTCACTGTCCTTAGAATCCAGATTTTGTTCCAAAGATGATTTCAACCCTTGTCAAAAGCAAATTGTCAGTGGAGAATGAGATCCAGAAAACTTCTTCCCTTCCAGGTCCCGGAGCTTGAACTGTGCTGGAAATTGGGGGGTTTCTCCTGGTGACTCACCAGAGGGGTTTGAACGGCCAGAAAAGGTGCGAAGGTGTATCTGCTGCTGGCTGCTCTCCAGTGCTACAGCAACGCGTGATCTCGGTCTTGGCTAGTGCTGAATGTTGTTTAAGGCAGAGCAGTAGTTGGAGAGGGTGTAAACCGCCGGACTGGGGTGGCCCAGCAGTGGCCGGAGCTGGCAGATGGGGCTGCGAGACCCACCGCAGGAAACGCCCCAAACTCTCTCACTGGGTGAGCAGGGAGGTTTCCCTGCCGCGTGGGTTTGCCCCTCTCGCGAGCAGGCTGCCAGCTCCTGCCCGCAGCCACCCCAGGAGGAGCATCGCTCCTCCTAAGTCCAGGGGGCCAGTAAAGGTCCCCCGCAGCAGCGGTCTCCATGTGTGGGGACGGCATCCCTGCCCCGGGAGGGTGCTCACCGCAGCAGCCGCACACTCGTCCTGTCCCGCGCCTGGGTGGGGGCAGATGCTGCTCCAGAAGTCAAACCTGTCCTCGGAAAACAACCAGAACTGGTTCGATACTCATGTTCCCTGTGTGGTTTTTCTCGGCTGGATTATGTGGCTCTGGATTTCAAACCTCCCGAAACCTGGGAATGAGTGTTTGCTCCTCTTGTTCGGCTGGTCAGGGAGCTCAGCGCCTGTGTAGGAGGGAGATCGGGCTGTCAAACCAGTATGGCTCGGTGGGTTTGCCCGCCAGACGGCAGGGACGTGGCTGCTGCAGCTTGGAAACGGCTCCTGGCTGTCATCCCGTGAACTCCACAGGCAGGAACACAGGGACAGGGGCTTGGGCACACGACAGGTTTGTGCGTTCCAAAATTAGCTGCACGATAACTGGAGTATTTTACAGGTGTGGCACTGGAGAGGGTGAAGCCGCAGTCAGGGCAGAACAACGGCCACAGGACCCCGGTTGATGCCAAATCCACTCACCTGTAGGGCACTGACCTTCCCCAGCCCGGGGGAGAGCGGTTTCCCCGGTTATCCAGCTCTCCCTGCCCGAGGCTGCTCCCTTCTCCCAAAGCACCCAGGGCTGTGAGTGGATTGTATCACACGGTGTTTCTCCTGCTGACCGTTAGTTACCAGCCAAAAGGATTTGGGGGCTGCTGCGAACAGCCGACCCCTGTCTGTGCAGCAGCCGGACCCTCTCCAGGGTCTCCGCCCACCTCTCCCTGCCCCGTTAACACCAGATGACTCTTGGAGCTGAGACATGGCACACGGCAGTGGGCTGGTCCTTGTCCACCGCGGCACGTCGTGCCGGGGAAGCCGGGCAGAAGGTGCAGCGCTGCCTTTGCCCTTTGTGCCAGGCTGTTGTCCCAGCAGCCGAGGACGCGTCCTGGGAGCTGCTGCTGCCGCAGTGCACCTACCCCTGGGCCAGACACCCCCAGCCTCTGGCTGTGGGGCTGTGGGTTGGGTTTGGTGAGGCAGGATGTGTGCGATGCTGGAGAGGCTGGGGACACTCACCGCATCTCCTCAAATCTGCGGGGCTCTCTCGTTCTCAGCTGGCACCTCGCCCGGGCCTGGCAAAGCCCTGGTAATGGTGCCATCAAAGCATTCGCCGCTGTGGCAGGAGCTTCACCTCGTTCTGTGGGAGGGCAGGTTTGCAGGAGAGCCGAACCCCCGGTGCCCAGCACACCCTGACAAACCTGGCAGAAGGGGAGGAAAACTGCGACAGGAACCAGATCTCCTGGTGCTTGTGGCCATCCCGGGTCCCCACAGCGACGCGGCGGAGCTGGACAAACCCCGTCGATCCCGGTGCAGCAAAGCGCGGGGCCGGGCTGGCCACCTCGTCTCCTGCGGCCAGGGCCATCGCAGCGCTGCGTCTCCCACAGCCCAGCTGAGGGCCATCCCTGCCCAGTCTGCGGTAAATGGGAACTTCTCCGTGTTCCCCTGAGCCTACCTGGCATGGTGACAGCCCTTTATTGTGCGGAACAAACAGGACTGAGACGGTTTCTTCTGCTCTTTCAAGTGGCCTTGCAAACTTGAGAAAGGCAGCTTTTGAGAACGTTCTGTTCCCAGAGGTGCTTCTCCTTGAGACCTGTGGCACAGCGGTACAGGGACATCTCCCAGCAAGCGGTGGCAGCTTTGAGCCTCCACCTCCCGTGTCACCCCAGGGAATTGCCTCTCCGCTTCTCTGCAAAAGCCTTTCTGGAGTTACCAGGCTCCTGGCGGGTGGCAGCAGGGTCCTGCCGGAGCCCAGTGCCTGCCACCCACCCGCCACTGCGAGGACTCTTCTGCATGGCACAGAACCTTCTGTCCTCGCTCTTCATTAGAGGTTGTTTTAAAATCCCACGAAAACAGCATAAAATAAGTCACGGGGAGATGAAAGGGAGTTTGAGCTGGCAGGAGGCTCTTTGCAGAGGGACTATTTATACGAATTGTCTGGCTGACGTGAGAGAAACGGTTTTGACGTTTTATAAACTCTTCTGCTGATAATTTTGCATCCAAGTATGGCAAAGCTGGGGGAGGCAGATCGGGGTGAAACACCAGAGCCAAGGGCCTGAGCTCTCTTCCCAGTTCTTATTTTTGGCCACCAGTAAATTATGCAACTGCAGCAAACTGCAACTTCCTCTTGCTCTTAAAAGAGAGAGGGATGAAAGTGCCCTGTGGCTCTTACGCTAACCACAATGAATATATGTGCCTAATACGGGGTCACGGAATTATTCTTGATTTGGGATGTTTAGCCCCATCTCAGCCTGCCAATGTCCCGGGTTAGGTGAGTATGGCTGAGGCGTACACAGAGACCGCAGCTGGAAATGAGCGGGATTTGTGGTCCTTAACCCGGGGGCTACAAAGTGTTTGCTCGCTTTGGCACAACGCACGCCTGCCTTTCCTTTTCCTGAGCGAAACCCCAAAATTCAGACCAATGGTTGAAGACGCAGCCTCTTCCATCCCGCGGCAAAGTGCAGGCACGGCCGTCTGTTGTCGTTTAAAAGGCCATTATCAGGTCCTGAATGGCACTGCTGGCTCCTTCGCCCTGGCTGCCTCTCAAGTTAGACAACTATTTTCAGCCTCTCCAGACTCTTTGTGCACTTGACCAGAGTTCACCCTCGGTTCTGCCCTCACCCGCGCCCAGTGGTGCCGTGGGCTGGACGGGGACAGTCACTCCATCCCGGGTGGCTGGAGAATGAAATGATCGTTCTGCAGCCTGTGAAGACGAGAGATGCTTATCATAGGCAGAATGTTATTTTTATTATTGCTGGTAATAAAGCCAACAATGCCTGGTTTCTGCCCCAGGAAAGACCTGTGTAAGGGAGTGGGGCCTTACGGCTGCACGAACACGGGTACGCGAGCAGCAGCGTGAGAAGCGTGCCCAGCTCGGGCTCTCTCTGGGCAGGGACACAAGCTCATGGGGCGCTCGTGCTGCTCTGTGCCTCCTCCAAGCCACGTGGCACACGGGGCTGGGTGCTGCTGAAGTCCCCAAGGGGCTGTGATGAGCATCTGGGGGGTAAATCAAGTCCCATTACCTGTTTCTCAGCTCTCTTCATCCCCCCCTTTACCCTGGCCGTTCCCCTTTCCCGAGTCCCCTCCTGCCCCATAGCTGCAGGGAGCCCAGCAGGGTGTCGCCCGCCTCAGGAACTGGGATCCCTGGGCAGGACCGGCAGGACTTTGGTGGCCAGACGGGTGAAGGCTGTGGGCTCTGAGTGCACCTCGCTCCATCCTTCACCTGCCTCCAGATGTGGCTTCTCACCTGTGGTGTTTTGTGGAGATCTCCCGCTGCGGGTGAGTACTCCGGGAGGGGGAATATTCCTCTGTAAATCATTTATCACCCATGACTCACTCTCTGACTGGCGATCATGGACTAATTTGTCATTGTCAGCCTAACTGCTTGCAGGGGGGAGCTTATATTTCCTCTGCATATCTTTTAAGGGCTTTTTTCCTGCCTTTAGTTCTCTAGTCAAACCAAGGTCTTATTTATAGTATGGCCATTTACGTCTGGGTAAGCCCAGAGTGGCCCCAATGGCTTAAAGGGATTTACTCCAGATTTGCAGGGGTGTAAGGAACAGAGGGATTTGGTCCTGTGGCTGCAATAATCCTCTCCGAGGTGGAAGCAGAGGCTTTCCCCCGAGGAACAGTAATTCACATGAAATGAAACCCCACAGGCCCTTCTGGAAGGGGTGAGGAGCCAGCGGCTCCAAAACCAGGGAGGCGCAGCGGTGCCGCTGCCGGCGTGTCCGCAGCCACAGCCACAGAGGAGGGAGGAAAGCTTTGGTCCTTATTTGATGAGAGATGCTACAGAAAACAAACCCTTTTCCAGGGTCCTGAGAGGGTACAAGGTGCCCGGAGCCTCCCCAGGAGCTCGGCTCCGCGCCGGACCAGGCTCCGCAAACAGGAAGGTGGGCTGGAGGCAGCCGGGCTCGGGAGGCTGCCAGGGCCCAGGTTTACCAGGGAGGCTCTTGAGGAAGGAAGCATTGTTTATACCTTTTTATTTTTAATTTATGTATATTTAGATCCAGCTCTTTCCATGATGAATGTCAGAAATTGAGGCCTCTTTTGTTCTACAATTAACGCAGAGATGTTATTTGGTTCCTTAGGGAGAAAAGAGGATTTATTTTTCTTTACTGTCTATTTGCAGCCAAACACACAGATCTCTCATTGTAGTAGAAAACTCAGCTTTTCTGATGACGCTCATTGCCAAGATTGCTGCCCTGATTTTGGGGGAAGTAAATTGTTCTGAAACACTTGCTCTGATACACAGCTTTGGAGCCTCATGACGACGTATCTGGAGTTTGCCTGTGAGACCGGTTAGTGCTGGAGGAATGGCAACGCACTCGATAGTGGAAGGGAGTTTAAACTGAGCCTATTGCTGGCTGAATAACACCACATTTGTTACTGATTTAGTACCTATCCTGTGCAGCTTTACAGCGCCTCAGCACCCCGGAAGGAGCTGCGAGGTGATGATCCCGGGCTATATCGGTGGGAGATTGGATGGTACAACTTCTTCTTTGCTAAAGAAGAAATGTGGGAAATGCACATCTGGGAGGATGGTGAGAGAAAGCATTAGTGTTTCCATCTCCTCAGCTTCTCACTGTTTCTGCTCCACTTCAAATGCAGCGGAGGATGAAACTGCTGAGTTGGGCTGTGCTTATTTGGCAGACAGGAAAGGCAAATCGTGCTCACTCAAGGTTTCCGTTCGGGGATGGAGCGGGGGAGCCCACGAGCCTGCCCGGACCGTGCCAGCAGGAGAGGGACCCGTGTGAGCAGCACGGGGAGGGCACCTGAGCCAAGAGCTGGACACAGCTCTATCTGTATCAACCCACCGTTATAAGGTAGCAGGATGGAGTCCAGGCAGCGTGGGGCTTGCATTGCCCCGGCACCAGCTGCGAGCACGTGTTCCAGGAGGGATGGCTGCCGCATGGCTCAAGCCACTCCTTGTCCCCAAAACTCAGTGCTCAGCTCTGGGGTAGAGCGTGGAGAAGAGCTGTGCCCGGAGCAGACAGACCCATCTCCAAAGCTGCCCTTTCACGAAGCTGTTTGCTGCACAGTGGCAAGTGTTTGGTCTCCTTATCTTGTGGAAGTTTAATTTGTGGAGGAAATCCTGTCCTCCCTCGCCTGCCTGGCATCAGCCTGGTGTCGTGCCGTGCTCTGCAGTCATTAAGGCAGGAAGAATCTCCAGGGCAGCCCCGTTACCGCCAGCCCAACAAGCACATGGCCAAGGGTCCACCGCAGATAACACCGCACAAGGGTAAATTGCAGCTTTTCAGGTTCCTTGGTTACCCAAGGCAAACATAATTGGCTCTCAAAATAGTAGGGCCACTGACAAATGGGTGATTTATGGCCACCTCGAGCTGCAGCCTGAAAGGCTTTGCCGCCCTGGGGAGCAGAGGCTCAGAGGCGTCTTTTGGGGGCCTTTGCTGGAGACGTACCCACTCTGGTCCCAGCGTCACAAGGCTGGGGAGCTTGCTGCCCTGCCCGGCACCCTGTGGGTCCAGCCCGGCCATGCTGAGGCACATCTCTGAGGGATTGGGTCAGTCTTTGTGTATTGAAGTGTGGAGGACCCACAGCTCTCACTAGTATCACCTAAAAGTTGTTGGTCATTCTGTCATGGGACTGCATCCCGCTTTTGCTGTGAGTCCTGGCTCCAGCTCCCCTGTGCTGGGTGATGTTCTGCCATCCAAAACTGGTGCCGTTTTCCCGGGTGGATATTTCAAAGCTGCAGTTAGCTCCTTTTTAATGTCCCTTACAGCAGGTCTCATCTTTTTGAGTCTTGACCCAAGAGAAGATTTTCAGGGCAGATGGAGGTCTGCTGGCTCTTCTTTCCCATGTTTTCACCTGGTTTGAAGCATGGACCAGGACCCGGTACCATGGTCAGACTGGGCTCCAGTGGCCCTCGCAGACCTGCAGCCAACTCCTGATTCCTGCCTGCCAGGAAGGAGAAGGCAGCACTGGCTGTGTGCATTACTGTACAAAGTGGGTCACTCAGGACCAGACAAGCAGCTGTGGGCATCGCTCGGAGGAGCTGATCCTGGTGTCTGCAAGCAGAGCCCACCTTGGTCCCTCTGTTTGCTCAGGATGGGGGTCTGAAAGGCGCCCAGCTGGGATGGCACAGGAGGTCAGCTCAGAGCAGCTGAGGATGGTGAAGGAGCAGCCACTGCTCCACAAGACATGGGAGAGACGAGTCTGAGGGAGCGGCACTCGCCTTGCTTCAGGGTCACAGAGTTTGCTGCTGGCATCGCTCGCTTGCTCACAGCCCAAGAAAAACATCCCTTCCAGCCCTCCCGGCAGACCGCGGATCTGCCAGCTCAGAGGCAACATGGCTGCAGCTCTGCATCACCATCCCACCATGCTGCCTTTGGGAAGGAGCGCTGGACCCACTCCACCCCTGTGTGCCAGCTCTCCCAGGCAGCTCTACCTGCCGTGGGCTTGCCCATGGCCAGGTGAGTGGGAAGCTCCTCTCCTCCTGCTCGCTGGCACAGTGGCTGTGGGGTCAGGACCACACGCTGCATTGCCAGTGCCAGGGGAGCATTGGCTGGGTTTGGAAGAGAAACAGCTCCAAATCAGAGGCTCCAGGCCCAAACCTACCTGCTGTCCTCTGTACCTGATGTCCCTGCCACCAGCAGTGCTCAGCCAAAAGCATCACAGGTTTGACAGGGTAAGGGTGGTGGGCAGGCAGCACGGCAACTTGCTTTGCAGGGGTTTGAGGCCACAGCAAAAGTCACTGTGCACAGAGGAGATGTGGTGACTCTGGAAGAACCACGCTGAGAACGTTTCTTAGCAATGGCGAGATATTAGTCATTCTCATTCTGCATCAAACCTCAATGGAAAAATCCCGTGTGTGGGTGCTAAGCCACCTGCCAGCTGGGAAGACTCCTGGTGAAACAGCAGAAATGACCAAGCCCCAGCAGAGCCAGCGTCGAAGAGCTGCTGCTCTCCTGCTGGCGTGGCTGCAGCCTGCCTGGAAGATCCCAGTTGGAGCACCGGGGAGGCTATGGTGGGCACCTCCCCAGCTGCCGGCCAGCTCCGCAGGCAGGTGCCAGGCACAGAGGAAGGGTGGGAGCTGCCCCTCTGCTCGCTGCCAAGGGACAGAGGGCACAGAGTGGAGCAGAGGAGCTGCTGGCAGGGATGGGGATCCCTGGCTCCCTCCCGGGGACGTGTCCCGGCAGCAGCGCACGGTGGTGACAGGAGCCATCAGTGAGAACCCGTCAGTCTGGTATGCGGCACCTCACCACAACACACGGCGCAGGCAGTAAAACAAGTGATTAAATGGTCTGATATTGCTGCGGTTTCTGGGACTCTGGAAATACAAGTAGAGTTTTCTGTTATTAAGGTAACTCCAAGAACCGGCCCCAGCCACCCCCAGAGCTCGGCACGCATTGTGGTATCTCGAATGGGCCGGCAGTTCTTGGGAGAGGTCCTGGCTGTTTTGAGTAATTGTGAGACCTACTGGCAGATAAACACCCTCATCCCAGGCAGGATTCTTCCTGGAGCACACAGCCCTGGGAGCACAGCTTCATTCCAGCCCTCCCCACCACCCAGGCACCACGCCGGTGACTTGCTCCTTGCTGGACCAGGGCTCAGTCTGACGTCCCCTCGCCTGTTTTAGTGGGAAGCCAAGACAGTAGGTGACTCAAAAGCCAGCTGCTTGCCCCCGTGCTGCTCGGGCCATTGCTGGGTGGTGAGCTGTGAGGTCAGTGGGGTCAGCCTTTGTCCAATACCTGGCATTGCCGGCTGTAAATGCTGATACAGCTTTAGTCCGTGCGTCCTTAACCTTTACAGCTGTCAGTCCTACACCTCGACCATCATCAGGTTCACGTACAAGAGTTTGTCACGTGCTGCCTCTGGAAAGCGAGAGGTTTGGTGAGAAATAGAGGAGGAAACCAAAGCCCTGTGTATGAGAACAAATGTCTTCATTTGGTTTGAAGGCTCGTGAGTTGAAGGAAAAGATTTTGAAGCTTTTGCACATTAATGTGGGGAGAGGAGCCGCTGTTATGTGCACTCACAGAGCAGTGCCAGCCATAAACCTGTCCTGAGGGGAAGCGTCTCTTCTCAGAGACAGCCGTTAAGCAGCCCTGCTTCAGCGGGAGTTCAGTCATTACACGTTTCCTTGTAATATGGAAATTATGACCAAACAGCGCTTTTAGGAAATGCTCCATTTCCCACCTTCTGATCTCAGTTTTGCAAACCCACACATGGGTCACCAGCAAAGGGAGTGCGGATGGCTGCAGCTGCGCCCTGGGCTGGCCGTGCTTTGCGAGGAGCGCTCGAGACAGGGTGGGGGACGCAGCAGGAGGAAGGGGGCCCCGCAGCCACCGTCCCCCGAGGCTGCCCGGGGGAGGCAGCGCTTGGGGCAGAGCCACAGCAAAGGGGCCCCAGAGGCACTTGCTGGGCTCTGCGTGCGTCTGCACCACAGCTCGCTGCAGCGAGCCAGCCCCTCGCACACAGACACTCGCATTAAGGCTGAAACAGGCAAAAAATCTGCGGCACCAAGAGCCCTTTTCGGCTGGTGCTGTGTCCTAGGAGGGAGCTGCTGCAGCCCAGGGAACTGCAGACTGCAGGCAGAGCGCGGCGGGGTCCACTCACGCTGACACAGCGAGCGCAGGCTGAGCTGCTTCTGCGTGCAAACCCATCTGTTGGGTTTCTCACATCATATGCAACTGTTTTATCTTTGCTCATTTCTGTTGCTAAACACTGGCTGGAAGATGAGCTATTTGAAAATGCATCTGCTGTTATTTATACAAACAGCCTCTTTTCAAAGGGCAACAGAGGAAAGTGCTGAAAACCAAAGCCCCCTCAATGCGTCTGGGATGTAACTGGGCTTCTCTTCTGCTGCCGAGGCAGCCATCGTGCTGCTCGCCAGCGACAGGCGCAGTGGCTCAGCTCTTGAAGAGTTTACCGTCTTCTGCGATCAGAAAGGCTGCTCAGCGTGTGCTGCTGCCCATGTCCGGGCCCCGTGGGGTGACCCTGCCCACGGCTCCACAGGGAGAAACCTCCGAGGGCTGGGGAAACACACATGAGACCTCCAGCCCTTACTCAGGCCAAGTTTCCAGTCCTCGGAGTCCTAACTGGAGTGGAAATGACTCACGATCTGGTGAGGAGGCAACAGCTGACTGCAGGGCGGAATTCAGGGTGGCATCGCGGAGTGGGTGGGCACGGGGATACGCTGCTTCTGCCCGAAAGGACCAAGGACTGCTGGACTGGGGAGGGGAACATCTTCTTTTCAGCACAGGCTGTGAGGAGACGCAGGTGCCTCGTGCTCCCTCTTACTCAGCGTTTGCTTCGCTGTTAACGTGAAGTGACAGCCTTTGCGTAGAAAGATACCTACTCACTCCCAAGCAAGAAATATAAAGCCAGTGTTATCAGCTGGCGTTCAGGAAGCCATCAGCAAATGGAGAGTGCTGTCCTGAGGCTGGGCGCTATTGTGACGGTGATTGGAGTGGGGCGCCTCCTCAGAGCTGAGGAACAGCCTCTCCTGAACCAGCTGGTTGGAGACGAGCTCCCGCTAACACCTGAAAGCAGAAGGAGTAAGAGGTTGCTGGAGTGTGCCGGGGGTCCCCAAGGCCATGGGGACAGTGGAGCAGCACTAATTGGAAACACACATCTCTTACCCAAATGAGTTCATTAGGGATGTCTCTATAAGCCCTGTCCTGCAGCCCTGGGCCTGCTCTGCCTGGCTGCAGGCAGAAGCATGGGCTGATGATCGTGGTTCCTGTGCGACCCCTGGATGCTGCCAGGCACCAGGACCGACTCTGGAAGGGACCAGCTGTCAACTGGGAGAAATCTGGAACAGGTAATGAAGAAATCTTAGAGATCTCAAGGGGTTTCCAGCAGCTTCTAGACAAGGAGCTGGAATGCTTCTTCTACCTACTCATCAAGCTTTACTCCCTGGCTATAACAGAGTCACTGTGTGACCATGTTTAAACAGAACAATGTTTAAAACCAATGAAAGGAAACACAGGAACAAGTACTGGTGGAATTAGACTTACTCCCATTTGAATATATACGACGTTTAATCTCAAGGCAATGTTTGCCTCATGGTGTGTGGTTACCAGCACACCTACAAAGGCAAAGCAACGTCTCTGACTTCTAGTACTTAAACATTAAAACTTCATTTTTATTTTATTTTTTCCCCATACTTTCTACCCCTTCCCTATGCTGCCTGAGTTTTACAAAATGGAATTAGAAAAATGGAAGCTGCATCTGCCCTAGAAACAGGTGAAACCAGCTGGGAGCTGCTTGTGGAGGATGAGGTTTGGTACCTGGGTGACACACGAGGCACCACCTAGTCCTGTGGGCTGAGCGAGGCTCCCAAGTGCTCTACAGGAAGAAGTTGGGTAATAGCAGAACATACGTGGTTGCAGCTGCCTGTGAGCCACGAGCACACTTTGTCACCTGAAAGAGTAACGCTTGTTATTGCTCATTTTGAGCTCTGCTGTCCCAGCCTCTTGTGCTTGAGAGAGGCCTCCCTGGCCATTGCTGGAGGGGTTGGGGCGGCAGGTCTGGGAGCTTCCATCTCCTCACTTTGGCTTTGTCTTGTGCAAATCCAGCAGCTTTGATCAAGTCACTTCCCAAATTGTACATGGGATAGTGGGGGCAGACACAGGCCCTGGGCTAGGCTGTGTTACGTGGGTCTCTGCATGGAGACACCAGCCAGACCTGCCAGGCACACACTTGTAGAAGGATTTGTCAAATGTCCTACAAACGTGTCATGATCTGCTCCATTCTCATCTCTGCCTGACCTCTGGAGGAGCACTGTCTGGGGACCTGCCACCCCTCCCCAGCTTCCACACCTCCCAGCTCACCCGCCTAATTGCCTGGTAGCTTCCCCCAGCCCGACAGTGGGCATGGGAAAGAGCTCTGCTGCTGTCCCAGGAGGAGGGGTGGTGTTTGGTCCTGTCTGTCTGCTCTGGTAACAGTCACGGCTTTGGAGCTCCCCTGACTCCACAGAACTTGTCAGATGCTGGTGTGTGAAACGACTCTTTACGCTCTGATCCCTGGCAAGGACACTGCACTCTCCGGAGCACTGCATCAGGGTGCTGCAGGGCTGGGCGATGGAGAGATGCTCAGTGACCCCTGCATCCACCTTATCAGCCAGAGGAGCTGCTGCCAGTACAGGGGTATTGATGCGGGTATGTTAATGACATCATTATGTCATATGCCTAATGAGACACTGCAGTCTCATCTGTAAAGAAAATGTTGTTTGCTCTTCAAAAGCTCATATTGAGCTCTTCAATGAGCATTTTTTACCTGATTCCTCCACGAATGTAGTTTAAAGAACCCTATTACTGGAAGTTTAGAGGACCAGTTCCTTTTCTGTGCACTCTAAGCTCAGAGTCAGGACACACTCGTCCTGCAGTCAGCACCTTTGCTTTTAACAACCAGAGCAGTCACAATGTGTTATGAGCTTGTACAGCATCAAATACACTTTCACTTAAATGTGCTGTTGATGTGTGTGACTGCGCTGATTTCTCTGGTTCTATCAGCCAGGAATCCAAGCTCGTTCTGTTATTGCAAATTGTTTCTGGATTTCATTAAATCAGCAAAGGGGCATGAGCTAGATAGTCACATCAGCTGCACTGTGATAAGGCATCCTGTTGGGCAACTGGTATTTTGGAATAAAAAAAAAGAGTCCTGAGGGATCATGATTAATTTTCATTTAGTCTTTCACTTAAGTCTCTGTGCAACACCTGCAACTCTGCTGCAAAACCAGGCGAGGAATTGCAGTGCTGCTGCAGGGGCTGGGGACCGCGGTGTTCTCCCGTCAGCCTTCCACTGCAGCCACACATCCAAGAAGGGGAGTGAAATGCTGGTGTAATTTAGCAACATCGATGGATTTAGATCGGAGAGCTCAGAAAAGACATTCTTGAGGCAACACATGTTTTATATGAATAGAAGGGTTGTGATAAATTACACTGTCTTTGTATAAACCTGCCGTGTTCAGGGCCACTGGCTCTCCTGGGCTGTGTCCAGGACATGCAGGTTGTCCCCTGTATGTGACAGGACGTAGAGACCCGATTCTCTTTGCCTTATAACCTTGTGCTGTTGCTGAGGTGGTGTGGAGTAGAAACCTGCTGTTCGGGGATGTCAGCAGGTTTTACCCACTTCAGGCAGGGGTGAGTGGTGGTGTCAGTCACACTGCAGATGTCTCTGAAATAACAGGATTTGTGATAAATCGGAAAACGAGGGAGAGACAAGGTGTGGACACGGGGTTTAGCGCCCTGTTGACAGACTGAATTTGCTGACGAGCAATGCCTCAGTGCACGAGAGATAAGGAGCTGCAGCACAGCGGTGAGGAGGGCTCTGGTCTGTCTGAGGGGCCACATCCCGCCGGCTGGAGGAGAAGAGCAGCATGTGGGGCTGGGGGAAAGGAAGAGCCAGATTTATTCCCCACTGAACTCAGTAAGAAAATTCCTTCTGATTGCAGCTGAACTTGGACCCCTTTCTCCTTCCCTTCTAAGCTTTTCACAACCACGTCCACATTCATCCAGATCTAATTTCATGTACTTGCAAAGTCTGACTCAGCAGTAAATGTTATCAGCTTCCACTGAGACCTGCAGAAAACTGAAAGAAAAAAGTCAACCTTCCCAGAACAGCCATTAAAGAGGTGCTTTGACTGCTGAGTCAGGCCCCGAGTTTGCCTGGACCCTTATTGTTTTGAAGCATAGAAGATGGTCCGTAACCCATGAAATAGATAAGTGTTTGATTTATTTGATGCAATAAAACTCTTTAGTCAGTGGTACCGAGTGGGAAAAGCTGCAGAGGGGTTGATATCTGGGCCAAAGTTTATTAAACTTTTAATTGTAAAGGAAACCTTGGGTAAAGCCTTGCGGAATGTTTATATACCTCTATATACATTGAGCTTCTCAAAGGACATAAGAGCCTCCTTGTGCAGCTTCTATCTGCAGGAACGAGTTGGTTTTGCTGACCTAACTGCTGGTTTAAAAGCTGTAATAACTGTTATTTTGTCTCTGCATGTTTTCCAGGTACAGCCTCATGTTCTTAACATAGAGCCAGTAACTTCCCAAGTTCACAGATTTCATGATAATGTTTGTATTCGGAGGAAACACTGAAATATGGAAATCCCTCTGCTGAGACTAGCCAGCCTCCAGCTACACAAAGGAAGGAACGGTGATTCACCTGCTCGCTCCCAGCACAGGGGTCCCTGGGGAAGGAGGCACCTCGCTAGGAGTCCAGCCGGAAAGAACAGGGACTTACAGATCACTATCATCAGCCACGAGTTGTACCTGGGAGGAAAATTCTCTGTGTTGTGCCTTTCTACTGCATGCCCAAAGAGCGGGAGCACCAGAGCAGCACTGCTTCCAGAGTGGAGGGTGAGTGTGGGGACTCGGAGCTGTGTTTGTCTCCGGGCCGCTGCCTTGCTGGGCATTTTGGATCGGTCGTTTAATCTCTATCACTTTCCACATCTGTAAAACCAGACGAGTAATATTTAGCATTTTTGTTGGAGATCTGAATGAAAGGCAGTGTGAATGCAGAAGTATTATTGCTGCAGCCTCAGACTTCAGCAAACCTCCTGCTTGTGTTCCTGACATTGCGTGAGCGAAGGGAGCGGAGTGCTGGGGAGGTCACCCGGTTCACTGCCTGCTGCAGAGCCATGCCGCTGCCTCCCAGCCCTTTCCCTGCAGCCTCACCTTGAGCGTCCCTGGGGACGGTGGCTGCAGTGCTCGCCCGGTCCCCGGTTACGTAAAGAGGTGACACTGTGCTGGAAAATGTGAGGGATCCCTCTGCATTGTCAGTAATGCTCATGGAGAGCTACATGGCACCAATCCCAGCTCTTCATGGGGCATTTATACATTTTTAACCAGAAAAAAAACCCCAAACCTGAAACTTACTGGCTGTTGACATGAGCTTTTCTGGGGTGTATGTTTTATGTCAGGATGAGGGAAGCAGTCTAACAGATCAGGAGCCCCTGTGCAGTGACTATGGTGAACTTCTGACCTGATCCTTTATGCTCTGCTGCTGTCACTGCCCTAAAACATAAAACCAGCATCAGCATGCAGGTGTGTTTACTCTTTCTGCATTTCATGTTTCTCCTTGATTTTAGATATATTTTACTTCGATGTTACAGCTCTTTATGATTCTTTTAAAATAATAAAATCACTCAGGCAATACTTTTTCAGTGGTGATGGTGGCAGCTCCACAGGATGGGGAAGGCCCGCAGCAGGTACCCGGTGGCCTCGAAGCTGCCCCAAGCCCCGGCCCCGTGCAGCCTCACGCCCCACCCCGCGCCGCCGCCAACACCTTCCCCCGACAGGGAACGGCTCTCGGCCTCGCTATCTGCTCGGTCACTGCTTGGTTTTCTGCCACCCGGTGCCACTGGCCCGTTTCCATCTGCCCTCCGCAGCTCTCACTGGCTCTCGCCGGCGGTGGCGGTCAGCGGGGGCGAGTGGCTTCAGGCGGTGAGTGACGGCGGGCCGGCGGGAGGCCGAGGCCCAGCTGCCGCCATGGCCGCTGCGACGGAGCCGGGACTCCTCCCGCGGTAACCTTCGCCCGGGGAGCGGGCAGGACAGCGAGGAGGGGTCCTCGGGAGGAGGCCGGCGGCCCCGGCACCTGCCCGGGCCCCTGGCCGCCGCCGCCCGGAACTTTTCGCGGGCCTCCCCGGTCACGTCTCCTCCCGCTGCTCCGGCTCCGCGCTCCCGCCCGGGCCGACCCGGCCCGCCCCGCCCCGCTGGCTCCTCCCCAGCCCGCGGCCGGTGAGGGCGGAGCGGACGCGGCGGTGCCGCCGCGCACAGCAGCCGAACCCCGAACCGAGCTGCGGCTGGAGGCGGCCCGGAAGGCGGCGGGTGAGCGGGGTGGCGGAGCCTGCGGCTGCGGAGGAAGGGAGCGAGCGAGCGAGCGCGGGTTCGGCGGGTCCCCGCGGAGCGGCGGCAATGGTGGGCCGGTTCCGGCACCCCCCCCGCCTCCGCTGGGGCCTGGCCGCGGTGAGGCCGCGGGGCCGCGTCCCGGCGCCGGGGCGGGAGCAAGAGGGTCAGGGGGACGGCCCGGGGGTCCGGCGGCGAGAGTCCGTGAAGCGAGGCAGTGTCAGCGGGGACGGGCCGAGCGCTCCCTCCCCCTGGGCGCGGCGAAGCCCAGCCGGCAGCGAGAGGCACGCGGCTTCTGCCCGGCCCTGCCCGCGGCGGGGTGAGAGAGCTGCCCGTGGGAGGCGGGTGCCCGCGCTGGGCCCCGGCCGGGGCGGTACGGGACTCCCTGCTGCCCGGCCGGTGGGGCTGCCCCGTCCCCGCCGGGCACCGGGAGCAGGCTGGACATCCATCTTTTGCGGCTGTGCTGGGGCTGCCGGGCCGGGCTCCGGGCGAGGGAAGGCGGCCAGGCGCCGGGAGGCTGCCGGGGCCGAGGCGGGGGCGGTTGCCCCGTGTGTCGCTGTGCCCCGGGAAATAACCAAAATTCTTCTGGTGTTTCGTATAGTCAGGTGTGCGCCGGGCGTCCCGGGCTCGAGGGGAGCAGCTCCCCGGGATGTAAAGGGGCGCAAAAAGCTCTTGCCCTGTCGTCCTCGAAGACCACTGGAGGTAAATGGCGAGCGAGGCCGGAGGGTGTGGGAGGGTGGCAGTCGGGCGGGCTGGGCCAGGCAGACGAGGGGGCGAGGGCCAACCTTCGCCAGCCACCCCGCTTCTCTGCCCAGACCTTTGGGCAGGAGGCGGGCGGGATGAGCCAGGCCAAGGGGATGGCTTGGTGGGTGAAGCAGGCGCTGGGCAGCCCCTGGCCAGCTGTGCAGAGCAATGCGTCTCTTCACGCTCATCCTCCGGGCCCAGGGACCAGTTGTTTCCAGCTCTGAAATGGTTTCTTGTGCTTCCTTCAGTCACTTTGAAGAGACAGTTTAAAGACAAACTGTTCTGTGTGTAGAGAAACTTTTGTGTCAGGTACTTTTTGTTAATTAGTGTCTTTGCTTAAGATGTTAGAGCTACGGTGTGGGTGGGTTTGGTGCGAGGATTTCTGCAAAGCTCTCTCAGCGGGAGGATTGGGGTTTGGACACACTGAGTCGATACCGACTGACACAGAGCTGGAATCGGCTCTGGGGTTTTGCTTTGCTCACAGCTTGGAAAGAGCTGCAAACAGGAAGGGCAAACCATAAAAACTCTGTGGGTTTTTTTCTTTCAGTAGCTTAACAAGGGAGATAATATTTCTTAAAATAGTTGTTTGACTTGAAAACGCCTGTCTGCCTGCGGAGTGGTATATCAGCACTCGGTAATTTCTGTCGCTTTTGTGATTCTGTCTGAGTAGCGGTATTGCTCCATGTAAAAAGAGCCACCAGACTATTTGAAGAGTTAAATTGAGGAAACCGGCTGTTCAGTTGCGTGGTTGTTGTCTGCTCTGAAATATTTGGCTGTTGTGATTTTTGATGTTGCTTTTCTTACTGAAACAGTGTGCCATATACTCTGGCTGGTGCTGCAGAGCCCCCAGTCTCTGAAAGGGTTTTAATGTGGGAATTTGTGAGACTTTTAGGCAGTAATGGATGAAGCTGAAGGGAAACAAAGTAGTGAAGGCTCTATGCCTTTAATGAGAAGTTATCTGAAATGAGGCAACTTAAAGGACAGTTTTAGATGGAGGTCCCTTGCCTCTGTGCTAGTTGCAATTTTTTTAATTTACAGAATCGGTCTAGCTCACCGTGTCCCAAGTTCGAAATGCTGTCCGGTTATTCTGACATCATTATCATGTTGCTATAGTGACTTCATTACACTGGGAATGCCCTGTTCACATCCTGTTGCTGTGGAAAAGATCAGTGTAATAAATAAAATCATATAATGTTCTGTTCATCGTCGTGGCAGAAAAATGCCATCGATTTGTTGACGCAGTTGCCTGAAGACTGACAGCATATTCCAGCAAAAGTTTTTGATGCCAAGTTAGAAGCCGGGAACTCGTCACTTGCAGTTCCCAGCAGATGCCTCTCCTTCTCTCTGTTGTGCCGGGTAGCAGAAGTTGTGAAATCCTCATTTTGGATATGAGAATGCCGTTCTTCAAGGTGGAGTTGGCAGGAAGTGCTGTGCTCGCACACACTGCTTCTAAAAATAATCTGTTTTCATGTGCAGTATTTTCTACACACGAGGAGGGGAGGAGTGTTTGCATTCTGTCAGGTCAAGATAATCCACAGAACATGAGTTATACTGCTTCAGAGCTGCTCTTTCTTACGGCCTTTGTAGATGCAGGAGAATATGTCCAGAAGGGTGTAGTTGGTCTGATCCAGGGACCGTGTGTGGTGCAAACGAAACCGAGATGACATTCAGTAGGCGCAGCCAGTGCTGGCAGACCCACGAGTTGTATTTCTGAAGACTCGAAGGAAGCTGAGCGCAGTGCCTGCCATCACGTGTCTTGGCTCTGGCCGTTTTTAGGGTAAGTAGCTTTGCTGAAGGTTTTGAGAGGACTATGTGCCAAATGGACTAAATTACTGACACGATGTAAGTCCAGTGACACGTTAATGCTTTTATTTGGAGACTGTTGTTTACGCAGTTTATCAAAATGGTTTATATTTGAAACTGTAAGCTGCAAATATACAGACGTAGACTATTTGTGATATATTTCATGGCTGCTCATCTGGTCTGAGGGCTGTTCTTAAAATATTGGAATGTAGTTAGATAGCAGTAGTGTAACATGTGGACATCCTCTAGCATAAAAGTTTTAATTGTATATTGAATCATAGTCTTAGGCATAAACAACTCTAAACATGTGTTTGTACTCTATATTGCAGTGTTTTTTCTCAGATCGTGCGTGTATGCTCGGTGGCACTTCAAACTTGTACTTATTTAGAGAAGAGATTGCTTCTGTGCAACTTTAGAGACTAAAAAAAAAGTCATCTTAAAGAGGAATCCTACTGTTCTAAGAACAGGAACATGTCTGTTTATACTAGAGAAAAGGAAGTGAATCTTTTGAACATAACCTTCAAATCTTTACTCTTTTTGTTTGAAATGTTTTTTTTCCTTGTAGCTGTTTGAAATTCAGGATTCCCTCTGGTCCAGTGTTCCTTTCAGCCGTGCCGCAGTGAGTTCAGTTCAGCACTGCTGGGCTCACTCAGCTGGGTCTGCCTGGCCTAGACTTCCTATTTTATCGCTTTCTTTTAATTTCTGATTTGATGGATTAATGTTAAACGTCAAGCCATTGGTAGCTTTGTGTGTTTAGTTCTGGGATTCAAGATTCAAGGGAGACCTGACTTTTAAAACTTGGTGAAGTTCTGGGGTTGTGTTTGAATTTTTTTTTTTTTTTTTTTTTTTTTTTTGGCCTTGATTTGAGGAGGGTTTTGGTTTTTGGTTGTTTTTTTAAGAGGAGGTAGTGGTGATGGTGGTTAGAATACAGCCTAAATTCATTTTATGCCGAGCTCTGAAGTAGTTACTGATTTGCTTTTACTCTTTAATAAGTAATAAAAGTTAAACAGAATTTTTAAGAAAGCATCTTCTTAAAGGAGGGCTCATAAATCCCAGGGTCAAATTTTGGCTTAGGCATTTGTGTTCGCACTTTGCAAAAGCTGCTGTTCCTGGAAATGTGACACCTAATGGCTGGGATAAGTAAGAATGTTAGAAAGTTGGGAAGAAAAATTAATCTTGCTGAGCTATCTTCTTTGATCCAGTCTATCCTGTTCAGGTGCTAACACTTGTGTGCGGTGTTTTATTTGCTGCAGTACTGCAGTCTAGTGGCAGCCAGGATATGAGATTATTCATTCCTAGACTGCTCCCTATGTACAAAATAATATCTTGAAAAGTTCGTATCTCAGACAGGTTTCTCCTTGGAATAGACCCTAGCATCAGAAGTGCAGGGAGGATAAAGGAGGACCTGGCTTTTTGTTCATAAAACACAGGTTGGGATGGGACTACAGCTGCATCAGCTCCTGGCTGTTATTCAGCAGACTGAAAATACAATGTGCTTTCCGCTGCTAGCGCTGGAAACGTAACCAAACTCGGTGTGTGTCGCTTAGGGGAAATGGTTCAGCGCTATGTATACCAGGGATAGATTGCGTTAGTCAGTCCAAGGAGAGAGGTACAACACTACGGGTGAAACAGTTCCCAGAATGGTGGACTTGGTTCTTTTTTTGAAGCCACACGGTTAGAAGCAGCAGTAGGTTGTTCATCCTCGGCAGCTGCACAGTCAGATCAGAGCTCTCAGGCAGGTCACAGGTGTAACTCCTTTGCTTTCCCGTTGTTGAACTTTTATTGTTGAGCATTCCGGAAGATGTGGAAGCAAGAACTGAGCAGGAGTTGAACTGATCCAGTTCAGTGTCTCCAATGCTAACGTTAGAATGCAAAAAAATCTATGTTGATTGAATGAAGAGCTGTTGAAATAATAAACCAGAAGAGAAAGGATGAAAATAAGTGTGAAGAAGATAATAGTTTCTGAGTAAGAAGGATATATAAGCCAAGATCTGTGGGTTTGCTTTTTATATAAATGTTGACATAGAAATAACCTGTGATTAGACTGCGGATACACTTGCAACTTACTCACTGAAAATAGTATCTAGCGATACAACATTCATTCTGTATTTCAGTGTTGCTTTTCACTGTCTGCCCTGAAAGTCCTGTGCCACCCGGGAACGTTATTGCAGGAATGACGATGTACTTAAATACTCCTTGGTAGTCCAAATCAAACACAGTTTAGATTTGTGTTTGAGATAAGTCTGCATTCTGAGTGACTTGGCGTGACGTTGTTGTGCCCTGGGCTTAGCTCAGTGATCGGTTCTGCTCCAGAATGTCCCCAGCTCTGTTGTTTTACTCATGTGTTTGTGTCCCTGCTTGTGGGCTTCCAGGGAGGTCCCAGCTGCCAGAGGATTGAGCTGCCTCTGTAGAGAGTCAGCATCTGTAGGGCTGGATCACTCGGGGACCAGAGAACAAATTAAGGGTTTGAACTCCATAGTGTCATGTTACATTAATAAGGTAAAGTTTGGCCAGATGTTTCTCCTGACTGATTCTCTGGAAGACAGTCCTGTATCATAAGTAATACAGATTCCTTGGGTGCATCTCGTTTTTTCCTTTCAGAATGGAATAGAATATTTCAGTTGAGTGTGCTTTGAGTGGATTTGCTTTTGCTCAGGTGTCAGAGTGTGTCAGAGACCATGAAAAAGCATTTTCCAAGGTAAGAGTGGATTTGCTGTGGGTGACAGTCCTGAGAGGGTAAAGTAGGTAGCTTGGGTTTCTGTATATAGTGTCTTCCGGGTGAAAAAAAAAAAAAATTTTTTTTCACATTATCTGTGGTAAGATGTATAAAGTAGGTGTTTCATGCCTCTTAAGATCAGTTTACCGTGTAGTGTTAGAAGCAAAGGAAATTGATAAAAGCTGTTTGTGGATGAGCCAGGTGCATTCTGACACCTCACAGTGTGAGTTGGGTTTTACCTCAGTGTCCATAGATGTGTCACCAAGTGACTGATCCTGCTGAGCTCCTGGAGCCTGTGGTGACAAGGGGAAGACAGCTCTGCATGCCGAAGGACCATGAGGCCATGATGACAAGAGACAGCAAGGGAAACTCCGGTTAAAGCAAGGACAGGCTGTTCCTGTGGGAGCAGTTAAGCACTGGAAGAGGCTGCCCAGGACCTTTTGGAGCCTCTGTCACTGGAGATGGGATGAAACAAGTTCTGATTTCCAAACCTCTGAACGGGACAGAAACTGGTTGCTGAGAGATCACTCTCCCCTTCCAAGTCTGGCAGTAGTTAAGGTTGTCTGAAGCAGTCCATTTAACAAGATTCAAATGAAGAGGGAAGATGGGTGGTGCTCAAGGAGGAGACACTGAGTGTTACATTCCTAATCAGAAACGGTGTGTTTAAACTGAAATCGCATTCATCTGCTGTGGGAAGATCCTTTGAGGTGTCTGTGGGAAGAAATGGGACACTGGAAACCTTCCCTCATTGTGATGGCCGGTCATTTGGGTTTTTTAACTTGTATTTGCCAATTGCACTAACAGTGCTGTAGTAGCCAGAGTAGTTCAAGGGGAGGTTCCAAGCGGTGGTGTTGCTGTTGCTGCTGTGACGATAGTCCACAGGGCATGGAGAAGGGCTCTGTTCTCAGCCTGTCAGCGGGCTGGAGCAGGAAGGGTGGCGCTGCAGGAATCGGAATGTGGCCACATGAAGACGATGTTTTGATGTGTGTTGCTGCTCGGTGCTGCGAGTGGTCCAGCAGGTATTGGGTGCTGGGTGTTGGGAAATACCGGCTATACCTGAACAGGCACTTCCTTGGTGCAGCTGCAGTGGCTTGACGTGAACCCAGGTGAAAGCGCCTGTTTAGGGGTTTTTTTGGTTGAGAAATCCACATGCTGACAAAAG
This sequence comes from Bucorvus abyssinicus, assembly GCA_009769605.1. Lineage (NCBI taxonomy): Eukaryota > Metazoa > Chordata > Aves > Bucerotiformes > Bucorvidae > Bucorvus > Bucorvus abyssinicus. Next base: position 5,668,010 of record CM020055.1, read on the forward strand.
CAGACCTTAGTATGTTTTGAAAACTGCTGCTAGTTTTCTTTTGATGAACTAAATTCTTTATCTGAGGGGAAAGTCTAACCCTTCACAATGCTTTTGAAACAGGGGAGACTCAAGTAACATAAGACAGACAGCAAAGAAGCCTCAGGGCTGCATACAGCCCAGGGCTGCATACTGCCCAGGGCTGCAGGTGATTGACTTGGCTTTCTCACCCTTTTCACCGTGTTTGACTGAAAATACAATACGGCGAGCTGGGCAATAGCGGTCCTGTGAGCAGGTGGCCTGAGTCATTATGGTTTGTTAATGTTTGACTATTGATAAGATGTATTTAAATCCATCTAGGGCACTGAATCAAGAGGTCTGGATACGTCCACAGCAGTGGTTGTGCTATGGCTGAAACAGATCTTTATTAATCACTGAAATGAGGCCCTCAAAAATACTGGCTGCCCTGGTGCCTCCCACACTCCCGTAAGAAGTAGGACGAGCATTTCTGTGATAGGTAATTGTCGCCCTGTCAGAAGTTACTGGGAATAACCTGCTTTCTGGAAATGCACTGCCTCGAGTAGCACGCGTCATGTGTGTCAAGGGGTTGCGTTGCATAACTGCCACTTACTGGAGCATTACAGCCAAACAGACACTTGCATCTCACTTGAGTGGCTGGAGCTGCAAATTCAACATGAGCTGGAATGGCTGAGGGGTTTTGTTGAAATATTTGTTGGATCCAGGACGTTGTGTTCTGGAGTGTTCTAATACTGAAAAAAATCTGAATTTGTCGTATTTAAATGAGGGGTTTGTGTGAACTCACAGCTATGAAATCCGCTCTGCAGAGATCTGAGCATCTCTGGCTGTTGCTGACTGCGGAGGTGGTTGAGTGCTCCCAGTTGTAGATGTGAGTCTCCGTGCCTCTAGAAGTCGGGCTGCTATCAGTTGTTGTCCAAGTGAATATCTGTGTGGAATCAGCCATCTCTCGTATTTCAACACATAAGCTGGAAACAGACCCTTCCTCTGGAAAGCACCAAGAACGTGGGAGGTGCAGTTTGGCTGGATGTGGTGGTTGCAGTGCCTTTTATGTTGCTTTTTATGTAATATTGTTTTCTCTAATGCAAATAAACTTGAAGTTGTAGGGAGGGGCTGCTGAGAAGAGGAAAACTTTCATTACAGACAGCTGACATGCAGAATAATATCTTTTTATACACCACCTACCACGTGATAGTTTAAAGTAAATCATAGTTCACAGGGCAAGGTTATTTCTGGCACAGTTCTCCTTTTTGCGTAAGTAGTCTCATTCCAGCACATGGTGCTTTACCCTGAGATTTGGTGTGTTGGTGCTGTGCTGGGTAACTGCTGCTGGGAGTCAGGCCTGAAGAACAGGAACCCTGATGGGTTGATGAAATAAATACAGGTGAAGATAAAATAAATTTAGCCAATTAGTGCTTTCTGCTTTGGATTATAACCGTAATTGTAGTTGAGAATAACATTAAGATTGAAGATACAGACTGAAAAGATTCCAGGCAGCCTTTCTCATGAAATATTCATGCATTTAGGGCTTTCAACTCATGAGATCACTTAGGAAGTCCTAGGGATTACAATATTATTAGGGCTTTGTCTTGTTTTGTGAATACACTGCACAGTGCATTGGCGTATTGATCACTAGAATGCACTCCAATGGGGAATAAAGCTTCTTCAGGTATCTCATTTAAAATGATCAAACGGATGTTTTAACGCTCCAGGGCACTTTCCTTGGAGGTGTGATTTTGAAAAAGTGGATCTTTTCCTTTGTTCTGTAACTTCAGTACTTTGTAGCCTCTCTCTGGTAGATGAACCCTCATCAAACACAAAGTCAAGTACAAGTCCGTTTGGCACCAGAGGAAGCTTGGGCAGGGGCTGAGCCTGCCATCAGCAGGTGTCAGAAAAACCAAGTCATGTCTCGGAGCTGAGAGGTCTTTTATTGACCTTTTCATGCCAAGTTCACATGAACCACACCAGTATGGGCAGAAGCTTAGAACAGTTCCTAAATGTATGTTAAAACCAGTGGTAGTAGTGCCCGGGCATTTGTGTGGCTGGTGGTGTGTTTGTAGAGCTACTCTAGAAAAAACAGTTGGGACGGGAGCTCTGACTTCGATGGGAAGGTGTCCTGACCACAACGAAAGCACAGAAATTGCAGGTAATGGCGATTAATACTCAAATTGTGTGGTGTGTTCTCAGGCTTTACTCAGAGAGCAGAACTGACTGTCTCGGGGGCACCTGTTTAATGAATTTGCATACTGCTGTGGGAGAGATTCTTTTTTTCCTATTGCCTTACTTCTTCTCATTTCAAAGACACATTAAAAAAGCCTTTTTTGGTTCCTGTTTGAATACTGTTCATGAGGTGGAGGGTAAGAGCTGGCTGATGCCAGTGGTGCTCATCTTAGCTGCTGTCGGATGTGTCCTCCCTTCCTTGTGAGTTAAACAGAGCATCTCTTCTGGGAGCAGGAGTCCAGCTGCCCGCGGGGTTTTCTTGCTGTTGTTGTTTAAAGACAGCTGTATAATCATCTATTTTGGTCGTAACCAAGCTTGACCTATAAATACTGAAATGGCTCATATAAAGCTGATTTAAACTATCAGAGCTATTTCCTTTAGGGGTTAGTGTCACCTTTTATTTTCCATAAAGGAAATTCCAGGATGAATTGTCGAAGTAGTTTTGCCCTTTTAAACCTGGCAGGTTCAGGAGGGTTTAAAAACTTCAGAGAACCCCCGGTGCAGAGCTCAGGTCTGCCAGCATTTGGTTCTTGACCCTCCTGGCCTGAAGGTTCTCGCTGCAATGCCCTTCAGGCTCCAGCACTGAAGTGTTAATAACATTTTCTAATATTCCTTCAGTTAAAATCTTCATTTAGAAGAAAATTTCATTTTTGTTGTAAAAGAAGACTCAGTTTCCACCCTGCTATGCCCCCAGGTTCCTGGAAGCAGCATTAAGGGACTGAGTACATACTGAAGGATTACGTACCATATTAAATAGGTTCATTTCTTTATAAAAAGTAATGAAACTGTTACTTTTTCCTCTGTTTTAAGTTCATTCTGTACATGAACTTACAGCTTTCAGGTTCCTATCAAGCCTTAAAATTCACCATGAAAACATTTCAAGAGGTACGGTTCTACTTCACAGTGCTAAATTCCATCCATCGTTAACCACGCTTAGGTCCTGGTTACATGGGTGCTTGCTGCTCTATGCGTTTGATTTAAACTGATAAGCAATGTAGTATTAATCAGTGGCCATATGGAGTGGGGCTTTTCATTCAAAAATCATTATTAAGACTGGGGTTGAATTAGCGGCAGTTGCGTGGGAACGGCGGGGTTTGGGTTGCTGGTGGCTGACGCACAGTGAAGTGTTTTGAAGGCAGTGAAAATCTCTGGACTGCATATGCAAACCTGACCTTTAGATGCGTCTGCCTGCTCAAACCCAGGGTACACACCCCCACTGACTGCTGCAGCTTTGCCACTGAGGTTTAAACAATCTTGGTGTTTTCTGGAATTTGTAAGTTAGCCCAGTCAGCTCCTGCAAAGCTGGGCAGTGGCCCACGCTGGCCGACGATGTGTTTTTTAGAGGCTTGATGTTAGTCTTAATTTATCATTGATGGGTAGAAATAGATTTGAAGAGCAGTTTAAACTTCTACAATTTTTTGAAGAAGTTTCAAAGAAACCTTGATCTGGAGGATCGGTGCTGGAAGACAAATAAGGACAAACTGGATTCCAGCCCCCAGCAGTGACCAGTGCCTGGGCTTTGTGACCGATGTCTGGTCACTGTTGCTGCAGAAATAAAATAATTAAAGTGCAAGCTGAAGTTGCAGCAACAATCTACCTACCTCATGTCACTTATTTACTGTAATTATATAAAGCAGGAAGAACAGGGTTAAGAACGTTGCCAAGCTACTATCGGCACAACAAATTATTCTTACCCAGTATAATGTAGTTGGTGTTTTGCTATGATTGAGCCTTATAGAGTCCATCTGGAATTTAATCTGTATTACAAAAGGTCTGAACATTTTTTCCACTAAAGAAAATGGAGAAAAACACTTTATAGGACTTAAAAGTCGGTGGCAGGTTGTGGATGTGGTAGACAGCAGATGGAGGAAGTGCTGTGAACGGCTTCCGTGTCTCCTGTTTATGCACTTTAACATTTACGTTTTGCTGATGAGGAAGGGGGAAAGGAAATATTTTTCTTCTGCCAAAAAAAGTTGTCGAGAACTCCTGGATTGTGTGAACCCCTCTGCCCAGAGTACTCTGGTAGCTCTAGGTGAGAAGTGGCTGTGTGTGCCCATGGTGTGGCTCGGGAGGACGCTCTGTGCCGCTGGCGGGCCAGGCACTGGCTGCGGATCGTCACGATTCTGCTTCTGTTGTGTGGCCACACGATACTTCCTGTTAAACTGCTTTATATCTATAATTGAGGAAAGCCTATTTTCTCCTGAAGCTGCCCGGTTTAGGTGGTGTCGTTCCTCAGATCGGCTCTCATTGCCGTGAAATCCCCGGCAGTGCTTTGGACTGTTGGGAGGGGAGGCTGCCTGCCGCAGCGAGTGTCGGAGCAGGTCGTTCTCAGTTGGGGATGCACTGTGTGCTGGTCTTTGAGTCGTGCTTCTGGCTTCCGTTCCCTGGCCTTTGTCTGTCTGGCACACGTCCCCAGCCATGCTCTGCGAATGCCGACCCGTAGGACAAAACATAAATTAGCTGTTTCAGGGTGGCAAGCCTTAGCTGCCCAAAGTGCTTGTTCCTGCCAGAGTGCTTCTACAGCAGAGCTGTGCCAAACGGGTCAGGAGGCACTCACGGCCATGGAAGTGAACACTACGATATTTAAAATTGCAAGTTCAGCGAGGAGCTGGTTGCAGAAAAGATCGCAGACTGAGGAGGATCATCCTCGATGTGTTTGTGCTTTAAACCACTTTTTCCAATTACAGCATTACTGCTGTTTTCACCGAAGTTTGGTTCTCTGCCGGGTTTGTGTGTGCTGCAGTTAATTGGCTCAAAGCTCCACTGCAGCACAACGCTGCAGCCAGAAAGGACGACTCTCTTGCCGGAGACTTTACTCTTAGCCCAGGCTTTGATGGCTTTGGCCCTGCATCCGTGACCTTCCCAATGCACCGCGGAAGATGTGAACTCAGGCAGGAGCTGGTGATTTGGATGTGGCTCAGAGGAGCGCTCGGTCAGGACCAGAGTTTTTGTGAACGGATGTGGGCAAGGTGTGAAGGGCAGTCGGTCTTTTGCCTTTTATGGTTGAACACCTCTCAGAACACTGTCGGGTTTCTCTTGTGTTCTCAAATTCCTCTTTGGTTATTTGGCTTGTCACTAGCTTTATTTTTTGTGTGTGCCTCTCGCTGTGATTTTTTGGTTTTATATAGTACTCAGAAACAAAAACAGGACTGTATTTACATTTAAATGACTAAATTGTGCTTGCCTCTCACTTGGATAAGGTGTCTTATTAAAATGTTCCTGCCTTCTTGTTTGTAAATTTATGAACTATTGGTGAAAGTTCTCTTCTAGAAATATTAGAATGTCACAATATTGAAACACGGTTACACCTTTCACTAATAGCAGCGAATGCAGTTTATGGTTACTAAAGTGCTTTTTAGCACAGCAGTGGTTCAGGGTTAGATTGAATTCCCCAGTCTCATCGCAGAGAATTGAAACTCACTCATGACTTGCTGCAGTTCTTTGGTGTTCTTGGGCTTCACCCGAGTGTGTTTCTCAAGGTCCAAAATACCTCTTTTCTAATGCTGAAGTGACTGAAGTATAAAATAGCTTAATTGGAAATTCCTGCCCAGAACCAAAATGTTTTCCTTGTTTTCATAAGAAATAACTCAGGTTTTGGCCCGCGTAGAATTTAGGAGAACAAAAGCTTCTAGACCTGGAGGGACAGGACATAGAGTGCGGAGTCAGCGATGCTCCGCGGCCGGACAGTGACTCATGCTGCAGCTCCATTATGGGTACAGTTAGTTACCGACTTGCTCCGTGGTTTGTATGTGATTTGATGCTGAAAGCAGCCGGTGGAAATGGTTGTGTTTTTACTGCTACAACTGTAAAATCGAGGGTGAGATTCCTGCCATAGTGTAGAGGGGATGCCTGCGATTACGTGACGTTAATAGATTAAGTACTTGTATTGGGTGTCAGCGCAGTGATAATGAGTAATAAAAGAGACAGACTGAAGATTGTGTGAGTGAAAGTTTGTCGATTTGTACTTTAAAGTCACGTGGAAGTTCTGCTTTCTGCTTAGGGTCGTCATTTTTTGGTATTTTTTTTCAGTAGTTTTTTCCTTCCCCCTCATTTTTCTGATGTTGATGGCCTCGGGAAAGGTGCGGGAGGTTTTCTGTGTACCCTAAAGACAGGGACAGTGACTGCCTCGGGGAGGGGACTTGGCAAGTGGGTGTGCTGCGGTGATTTTTATGAGCTGAGTAAATTCTGTGCTAACAGGGTAAGTCTACAGCGGTGTTTGTCTCACTAATTTATAGGGGAGGTGTCTGTTAATTAATTGCGGGATTTGCAGCCAAATACCCTTTCATTCGTGATACGCTATCCCTCTTCCCAGCACGTTTCCACAGCTCCCATGTAACAATTGCGTAATGGTTGGCAGCTTTGATTAATATTAGGGAAGTATTTAATGCGCTTTCAACTGCATTGAGTAATTTAATATCTAAGAACACGGTGTATAACAAATAACTAATTAGGGAGCAGATGGTGAGTGGAGCTGTCGCTCGGCAGGGCCGGGGCGGGCAGCCGAACCGGCGCGGTGCCGCTGGCCATTGGCAGCCTGCGGCTTGGCAAGTGCCGGTGGAGCCGGGGCAGAGCCCCAGGTCTCGTGTTTCCAGCCTTTGCTGCTGTGTCGTTCTTTCTATTTGTTTGTGGTTTTTCATTGTGGAGGGGATCTGTTAGTTTTAGTGTGATTAGATCATCGTAAATCTTTCCTTTGCGAAGTGCTGGAGGTGAGTTTGTTTTGCAAGCAGGGCTAGGAGTAGCGAAGGGATTTTGGTGGAGTATTGAGCAATGTTTAGGAGACATTTAAGAAAAAAATTCTGCCCTTTTTCATGGCCTAGTTCACAGTTAACTTCAAAAACTGGCATGAAGAACATTTACAAGTTGAAAATTAAACAGGTTTGTTTATAGTAGCCATGATTCAGTATTTAGCTGCCCGGGTAAAAATAACCGAGACATGTGGCTGTAACATCCCAAGAATCTGTCCCTCTCTTGGGAAATGGGAAGGCGATGGCCGGCACAGCCAGCCCGAGGCGGGAGGTGCTGGAGCTCACACAGACATCTGCGTGTTTCTCTCCCGAATCTGAGGAATGCTGACAGCACACTTCCCCTTGGAAATGTTAAATATTTTGGTTTCCACGTGTGAAGATCAGAGAAGGGGAGGTGCGGGTGAGGAGCAAGCCAGCACTCGGGAGGAGGTTATTCTCCTTTTTTTTTTACTTCCCTAGAGCCAGGAGTGGTGTTTGCTCCCTGCCCCTCTCTCCACTCTCCCAGGGACATCTTTCCCCTCTTTCTCTGTCCCAGTGCATCTTTCCAGGGAACAGCAAGAGCAAAATACCCGTCAGGTTACCAGCACATGTGGCTGTAGACCCTGCACCTTGAGAGGCTGTTTCACATTGTCTCTAGTAACTGATCCTTGTGGTTTGGGGCCTCACTTTTTTTCTGTTCCTTTTCTCTCTCCCTTTTTAAAGTAGGGCTGTGTGTTGTGCTTCTGGAGTGACAATGTAGTCCGAGCTGTCATCTGTCCTCAGTCTCTAGCTGCAAATATGTTAGTGCTTTCACGAAAAATCCCTGTTTCCAGGTGTGTACAGGTTGGATCCAAGCACATGCCTGCAGCAAGAGCTGCCTGAGTGAACTCTGCTATTGACTCACTTCCTGTTACATTTGGAAAAATATTTGACAAGGATTATGACAGCTTCATTATCTGTTTCTAAAACATTTTGATTTCTGTGGCTCCAAGGTGGCATGTGTCCATGGCTGCTAAAAAGTAGTATTTTGAAATAAACAGATTAGTAGTTTTTCATTTAAACTTCCTGCGGTTCTAGTTTTTCATTTAAAGTGCCTGTGGTTCTAGCAGTAAAAGGGAAACAAGTGCATCTTTTATCCTTTGGAAGTTTTCAGAAATGCTTTTGGGAAGAGCAAGTGCCCATGTAGCTCGTTTCTACCCTGGGCAGGACAGAGCTGGGGCCAGCAGGGAAAAGCAAAATACGAGGCTTCCTGCAATACAGCACTTGCTTAGCAGACATCTGTGGGTGCTGATCTGCTCCAAAACCAGAGAGAAACATAGCTGTAGGTGCTGAGTCTTGAACAGACTTTGGTGTAGCTGGTGCTGAACCTGTGAAAGGCTGAAGGCAGAGGACCCTTCGCCTGTCACAGCAGCAGGGTGTAGCTGTGGCTGCAGTTAGTGTTTGAAGTCTCATTGCTGCTGCGGTTCAGTCTCACTGAACAACGGGTTGTGGTCTCGCAAGCATTACAATCTTCTAAAGCACGTGGACAAAGAGCCAGCAGGGTTACTGGGACAGGGGAATGGTGTCACTGGGACTTGTCCTGCTCTCGAGGACCTCGAGATGCTGCACCCACTGCCTGGGTGAACCTCCCTGCTCTTCCCTCCGCCTTTTTTTCCATGGCTTGTAGATGTTCTTCAAACAGCGTCACTCGTGTGATGTCTGTGCTGCCTGGGCACAGATGGCCTGTCCCCCTCTGCCCGCTGCAGCGTGGGGCTGCCCAGGTGGCTGGGGAGGAGGCGGGGGCCGGGCCAGGCAGGTCTTGTGTGTGGGCTGCAGAGGTGCGGGACAGGATGCCAGCTGCCGGCTTCGTTTGAGAGGGACGCTGATAGTATCGGCAGCTGATGCTTCGTTTTCCTGTGTGGGGTGATAACTATGCCTGGCACAGCGGGTGGCACATCTCCTCGCCATGCGTGCTGCCGAGATCATGCCACTCGCTGCAGGGGTACAGCGCAGTTACACAGGTGTTGTATGGTTCTTACAAGAAAGAAACCTGACGGATTCCATAAAATAATCTTACTTTGTATGTGTTGTAGCAGTCACTGGATTTTACCACAGCAATGCGGATTGCGAGCGGTTCGCAGATGGTTTCTCCCCTTTAAAATTGCTCAGGGTGCTGACCTTCTGATTCATTTAGTATGACTCAGGTTTTAAATATCTTTGCTGATCTGTTCTCTGTAGCTGCTTCTTCAGAAACATGTTTCACCCAGTTTCTGGGCTGACGCTTTCCCACGCCGGCGCAGGCACGGCATGCTGCAGGTGTCAAGGTGGCAGGGAGGGCGTTTCAAGTCAGTTGGGAGAAGGGATGTGGGAGCCCAGATCCTGTTGACTTTCAACGGGAGTTGGTCACCGAACTGGTCTTTAAAATCCCCACCCCTGGGTTAGCTGAACGATGCATGGTCAGAAATGGAGAGAGGGGTTTTGGGGATGAAATCCATGGTATTGAGGTAGAAGGCATTGCCAGAGCAAATGAGAAATGAGACTTTGGTGCATGAACTTTTTGCAAATGCAGTCGTCAAAGAACAGGGGCAGAGGACTGTGAACAGAAGTGGCAACTTTGCGTAAATCCAGTAAAAATCAACGTTAAGAAAACGCAGACCAGCTATTTAGATAATGGTTTGAAAACAGTGCATAAGGAGAGAAGTGCTTCTCCCTGTGATGGCCATCTCATTGCTTCCTACCGTCTGCGGACTGTGTTTTATTGCTGTCAGATCTGGCAGATAAAAATAAGGAATTTGAAATTTTCATTAGAACAAAACAAAACAAAAAGGCAGAAACCCCAAACTGCAAGTGGCGTGTGCTCCGAAATGCCCTCTCATGGCTTTTACTTTTTAACCTAAGAAAGTTCCATTTTATGTTGTCTTCCTACGGTTTACCGTAACTGCAAGTCCAGTTTGTAAAGCGTCTTTTAATGACATAATCAAGTAGAAGTTGTTTTGCCCCTGGCTTCCACCCGACTCCCCAGTCTTTCCTAGAAGCAAGGTTTAATCGTGCTGGAGTTCTCATTTTGAAGGCAGCTTGATTGGAGTATTCAGAAATTGCGGAGAGCTTTGCTGACAAAGCAAGGAGCAAATTTCATAACAGGCATGTTTTGGATTGAAATCATAAAGAGAAGATTTTGATGCTTGCATAGACTGTCATTGAAAAATGATTAATTCTTCTTTTTTCAGTCCCTTGTAGGGAGCCTGGAAAAACCTTCAGTAGGGCTGCTACACTGATGAGCGATCTTTTATGCCAAGGTATGAGTGTTTTAATGTTCTCAATGTATTTCAAACTGGGAAATTGGAGAATTTTAAGTGTAGAGTGCATTGGTTAAAGAAAAAGTTGCCTGAATCTTGTTTCCTGTAGTGGGTGAAAAAAACCCCTGAAGTTTTGTGTTCTGTCTTTCCTGATGTCCTCTGCTATTGTATGAAATACAAATCTATGATTACAGTCCACAGTTTTTCTGTTAAGGCTGAGTTGAGAATGTGTCTGCTTTGATTTTTATTTTTTGTAAGTCTTCTCTCACCATCTTAATGGAGATTGTGTCATCAGTTATGGGCAACATTTCAAGTTATGCAAAACCATCAGACCACGTGCTCTTACTGCTGTCTTCCTCACCCCGAGCAGCATATCTGCACCTCCTGTTACGCGTAGCTTCATCAGTGTTTCGAGAAGGAAGGAGAAACTAATAAATCCGAACTGCCGCCTTCGGCTGTATAATTTATACTCGGGCAGTTGTGTTTCGTGGGGTGCGTGTCCCATTCCAGGTCAGCATGATGGTCTTGCACCCACTCTCAGTGCTGTGTTCACTTATCTTTGTTCATGCTCTCTCTCCCCACCACCCAAATTATAAACTTCTTGATGAGCGGGTGAAACTTTCTTAACAGGAGAGGCTCATTCTTTCGTCGGGTTTATCTTCTGAAGAGGCTCGGCTGTTCTCCCCACACCACCCTCCCCGCAGCCTCTGCCTGGCTTCTTCCACTGCTGGGGAAGTACCCTGAAAGTTTTGCTTCTTTGTGCCCTATTCAGCCCCTCAGCTGCAGCAGGGCGAAAGACGATTCGTGCGGTTAAGGGAGTGCGTGAGCACTTGGCTCTATAAAGATGCAGGTGAGCGGGTGTCGGAGCCCTGTTTCAAGTTACAACTTCACCTGCATTTGCATCTGTCCACTGGCCCTTCTGAGGGGTCCTTCTGCCCCCCTGCCTGCCCCGCCTTTCATTTCTGTATATTAAAACAAATACCCTGCATCTTTCCCTCACCTCTCCATCTGTCCACGGGGTCACTCCTTCCTCAGGAAGGAGCTGGGCATTTGGGGCTGATGCTGTGAGTAGCTGAATACCCATTTCTGCCACTTCCAGACAGTGCTGGTGACAGCAGCAGCAGCAAAGAGAAGCTCTTGTTAAAGAATAAAGGGAAGAGGAGATTAGTCCTGAGGTGTCAGGTGTGTCACAGTGTAGGAGCGAAGTTTGTTCATTATTGTAGCAGAAATCAGAACACTACCAATGTATTACTCTGTGTGTAAAGTGTCAGTACTGCTGCTGAGTGGGTTGGAGAGCCTGGTGCTCAGAGCAGCGATGGGTTCATGCTCTGTGCCCCATGGTTATCCTGCCGTGGCTTCGTGGGGTTGGAGCATTACCAATGAGACATGCTCAGCTTTTGCTTTATTTTGGCACCACAGTGTTCAGAACTAATGAGATTCTTTTTACAATATGACAACACTACGAGTTATTTTTTTATACTCCTTACCAATTTTCTTTCGAGTCAGGAAAAGAATATACACTTAACACCCATAATTTCATTCCGTTTCGAAACGTAGCTGTTGCTTCCCAGCGTGTGACTCCACTACCAAGAGCTCTGGATGGAAATGAATGCTGCTGTGTCTGACTGTATTGAGGTGGGCATAAACAGTTGCCAAATGAGAAGTTGGCTGGGATGCAGCATAGTAATTTCTTGAGCACTCTATTCATGTTGTATAAACATAACATTAACATACTCATGAAAGAGCTACAAGATAATTAAGGCGTGTGGGTTTACAGTAATAAGGCTCAGGCGTTTCAGGATCTGGGTTTCCTGTTGCACCTGAAAAAAAGAAAATCAGCAAATACTGTAGAGAAGAACTGAGAAGTTGGTCTTGTACTGCTCCCAGATGAAACTTTCCCACAAGTATTTTTACTATAAATAAGAAGTGAAAGAGTTCACAGCTAAATTTAACCCTCAGTGCGATGGATTTCTGGGGTTTTTTTAGGCGGAATGGGCCATGGAACTGTAGGAAGGTGAAGATAAACTGGATCAATAAGTTGCATTTATACTTTATAAAAAAAATGCATCACCTTTTAATGTCTAAGGTTTATCAAGGGGAAAATCTTTGCTAATTGGAATTCCCCTCTCCTTCTCATTCAAAATAACGATTTTTGAAAGAAAGGAAGTGAATGTTACTTCCCTGGGAAATTTTCAAGCAGAAGTGCTTATTGCTGCCAGAATTCTAACCAAAAGAAGTTGTCATCATACTGGAGTGCATAGACATTGCTTGCTCTGCTTTTAGGTATTCAAAGCTGCCATTCTGGAACATCCCTTTCAGTTTGACTTAATTTCATGGTTTCTCTAAGTTCAGCAACTGCAGCTGAGATAAAGTTGTACTAAACCGGCTGCAGAATTTGTATGTGGCTCTCCAGCTGCATGAGGGATTTTTCAGTTTTTGTTTAAACTGATAAGTGTGTCACATTTAGACCCTAGAACATTCTGTGGCTGAGGGGTGAGGGTTACAAGTGGGATGATTGGACAAGGTCTCCAGTGATGTGTTGAGCTGCCAGTCCTGATGCAGGTCGGGCGAGGACTGGCTGTGGGTGTGTGGCAGCTCATGGGGTCCCTCTTGAGTCTCTGTACAGCTTTCCTTTGGGAATTGAAATGAAATTAAATGAATTGAAACCAAAGCCCGTCCCAATTTAATGATTACATAAACTTGAGACACAGATTGTCAGGGAGTTGTCTACAGTTGTGAAGCTAAAAATACGGTTCCTATTCTTCACAGGCTGTTGTTAACGGTAGTCGACAAGGTGATGCATTTCTCTACCAAACCACTTGGAATACGTTTTTATCTTTAAAGCAATCCTCTTTCTGTAGCCAGTGAACCCATCGATCCTGTGGCAGCATTCGTTCGACATGCCTCTGAGAAGTGCCTGGCCTCATAGTGCTCGTGTTTCCAAAGCCTTACTTGGGAAGAAAGCGCCGTGGTGCTGGGGGAAGAGGGGGAAGATAATTAGCTGCTGAGGTCATTGTTTGCCTGAGCCGCGTTGATAGGGACAGCCCGGCCTGGCTTATAATGTAAACACAGCGTAAAATGTTTATCACCAGCTTTGTCATTCGCCTTATTTGTCAGGGAATCTCGATGAGAATGAGAAGTTTTCTGGTGCTGCGTAGTGAGTTGAGGGAGTTGCAAGATTTCCATAAAAAGGCAGAGCCCTTGCTTGGGCAAGCAGAGAGGCTCTGCCTTGGCAGCCGTGAGCTGGGCCTGACCTTCTCCAGAGAGAAAATACTGACCTAAACCTTTCCTCGCTGGGGGTGGGTGGGAGTAGTAAACCTCTCTACCTGCACCTTTCTGACCTTGTCTGATATTCATTGTTGGATGCTATAAAACACCGGGAATGCAGAGGACAGGCAGAGACAGCCAGTGCTACCCAGTGCAGCTGGGAGCAGGCGCTGCGTTTGTTCATGGTGTGTTCATCCTCTTCCTCTCCCAGCACTGGCAGGCAAACACGTCCTGCTTTGGGCATCTCGTGTGATCTGGGGCTGGCGGAGGGGCCATCTAAACTTAAGTGCCCAGGTGGAAAAACAAAACCAGAGCTGTTGCTTAAGAGACTTTTGTTCTCAGGAGAAGGGGAATGTGTTGCTACTCCGGAAGGCAGCGTCACAAATTTTCATGTCCAGGTACGCTTTTAACTCTTGGGTTTTTTCCTGCTTTCCAGATCGTCGCTATCTGAACAGACCACACCATGCGTGAGTACAAGCTGGTGGTCCTTGGCTCAGGAGGTGTGGGGAAGTCCGCTCTGGTGAGTCTTGGGAAGCTGTTCTGAAACCCATATGCAAACTTCACCATCAGCCTATCTCATTGCAGACCACACTCATCCAGGACTGTGGGATATTGGTATTGTTTTAACATGCACAGTGATCTCCATGTAGCCACTGTCACACTCCTGAAATACCTGCGAATTTGTGTCACGGTGTTGGAGAAGCAGCAGGTGATGACTTGCTGTTACGATAGTGAGCGTTTCATTTCTGCTTCCCACATGGGCGTAATATTGTACTGAGTGTCTGTATCCAAGTATTAAAAGCCCCACGTCCACTGGACACTGGAGCGAAGTCTGGCCATGCACAGCAGTGAATTAGAGATGGCTGCAGCTTTACATACTTTGAAGGCTGTTTTCCATCCTGGGTAAAAACCCAAATGAGCAGCCTCAGCTGAACACGTGGGACAGGACAGGAAGTCACCTCCAGCGTGTGCAGTGCAGGGGGATAACAGACCGATGACACTTTGCACTCCTTAAGTGCTTGTGTTGTTCCGAAGAAGAGGTTTACGTAGCAGAGTCGATAGTGAAGCATTGTAAGAGATTTCTGTCACCTGTTTATCACAGATCAGTCAAGCAGCTCGCTCCAGCGAGAAAGGCAAAGAACTGGTCAAGTGTAAAGTTATCTCAGACAAGGAACTGCACTGTGTTCCCTTTCACAGAGGATGATAATAGCTGACCAGCCGATCTTGCACCAGGGTGTATGCTGCCGAAAGGGGCTGCCAATAATCTTGGTAAATCACCTGCAGAATCAGATGAGCAGGAGAGAAGATTATTCGGTTGTGTATCGTGGCGGGCCAGAGCATGCCAGGAACAGACCTTGGGTGTCCAGAGATGGGCCACATGGAGTTACAGCTGGATGGGATATGTTTAGAGTAGATGTGCTTTGAGTAGTGATATAGGGGAGGAAAGAGTTCCTCTTTCAAATGGGTGATGGCTCCTCCTTTAACAGTTTAATACAAATTGAGTATCTGGAAACACCCCAGGTTTCACTTGCTGTGCTGAAATATACCTGTGCTCTGGTGCGCTCTGTCATCCAGAGGAGCTCCCCTGCAGCTCCAGCAGGATTTGGATTGAATTGTGGATTCTCCACGAAGTACTTTTGCCCAGTGTACAAATTGCCAGTTCTTCTGATTAAATTTCAAAGCCTTCCGTATTTGGTGATTTTTATTCTTCCAAAGTCACGGGCATTTTCGAGGATATCATCTTATATGAAAAAGCAAGCAAATGGTTTCCATTTCAAAACAGTGGTGAAAACATGCTTGAATAAATTGCTTCTTAAAACAACAGAAAGTACACAAAATTTATTTTAAAAAATTGGAAATTTCTGTGTGTCTCTCTCTGCTCCCTGCTGTTGAATTTTGACAGCAGCGTCAAGTAGTTTTTGTGGTGTTAGTTTTTCATTAAGTGCTGCTTGGTAAACGTTACTGGTTGTGTTCAGCTCACTTAATTTTTTTCTTCTTTCCGTTCTCCCCAGACTGTACAGTTCGTTCAGGGAATCTTTGTTGAAAAATATGACCCAACAATAGAAGATTCATACAGAAAGGTAAAATAACATCGTTTTGATTTCTTTCAAGTCTCATAGAGCTAGCTGCTTTTTCAGGGCCCTTCATTAGCTTGGGGCCTCTGAATGCAATCAGACAAATTGTGTCACTACTGTAAAGCCAAATTATCAGGGAATGACAAATTTTGCTGCTAATTGGACTGCTCCCTTATTTAGTTCTGTTTAACAGGAAGATTAAACCTCTATTGCTCCATAGAACCAAGAGCTTTCACTTTAAATCTCTGATGACTCAAGCTGAGACAGTTTGAGGCTGCAGCTCTCTGCTGGTTGCCTATTTCTTTGTTAGAGGTTACTACACTTGCCCAGAGATCAGTCTGGTGTATTTTCCTGAACCATCATCGATTGGCACTCATACTGGGATATTGGCTGTGGTGGCTGGCAGATGGGTCTATGGCCTGTCCCTCTGCCAGTGCTTTGGGCTGATGCCTGGGACAGGAGCAGCTCAACCGAACCAGGGTCAGTCTATTACTTGGATCTATTTGCTGTAATTTGTAATTATTACTTCAGGACATAAAGCTATTGATAATTGCGATGTGGGTGCTGTCGGCAGAAGTCGTTATGGAGGGTATATTCTTCACAGCAGTTGTATTACTGTAGCAGAGCAATTGCCTTTTGTGGTTTTCTTTTAGGAGTGGCTGCTTTGCCATTTAGCTCAACTGTATTCTGCTGGGTTTGAAGGCATATAAAATCCTTTACGGCTGTTTTGGATGCAGGCTTGTAATTGCTGAGCAAAAGCCCTCGTCAGGATCCCTGACGTGGTCCTGTTGTGTAATTCCATCAACAGAGCCATTTTCTTCACTCCATTGATATCAAGTAACCCATTGTTTTACAGATTAGCATAAATGTTACTGTAATTAAAGGCACCACAGCATAAGACAAAAACTTGTAGCATTTGTGCCTGTGATAATGGAATGTAAATGGTGGTATGAGTCCTGCTGTCACATTTATTTGACTTCCCTGGAATTACCCGTGTTGCACCTGAGACATTTCTCAGCACGTGGACTTGCCAAGGCTAACCGTGAGGAGCACTGCGAGGATCACTCGATATTTTGCTGCTTCTCTTCTTCCTTACTCCCTTCTCGCCTAGCAGCGAAGGAAAATTGAAGTTTAAGGTCCTTGGATTTCTGAGAGTGGATTTTATCTAACCTAAGTTGTTTACAATGAACTGCTCATTTAAGCCTTTATAATCAACTGTCCTGGAGCATGTGAGGTGACCCAAATGCCTGGCTTGGGGCATAATTAATCCTCTAATAGCGGTGCCTCTCAGTGTGGGGAAATGCAGGTGCCTGGCTTGCTTGCAGAGGTCTTTGCGGCAGAAGTGAAAACTCAGCTGAGATTCCTCTTGCCTGTCCCATTTCAGACATTTTAGTTTTCACTGTGTTTGTCTCTTCCCTTTTTCTCTGCAGCAAGTGGAAGTAGACTGTCAGCAGTGTATGCTTGAAATCCTCGATACAGCAGGGACAGTAAGTATAATTTCTCTTTCTAATTGGTGTGGCATTTCTTTGCAGAGAATGAGATGAGATGTTAAGGACAGAACTTGCACTAGTATAATAATCCTGCCCAAGCAAAAACAGCAGATCGGCTGCAATAATTTAAATTGAACAGTTTTGTTCGATAACCCAAAGCCCAGTGTGGTGACTGAGCCCTCTGCAGCCCTGCCAGCAGTGTTGGGAACCCCTTCCCTAGCTGGTGCCCCAGTGCTGGGACACAGGTTGGTGCATCCTGTCCTCCTCGCCTGTCCTCTGCCGTCCACCGTTGTCTCGCCATCGGCATACTGATACGGGATAATTGTACGTGTCCATTTTGCAAGTGGCCAGAAGGCGCAGACTCAGGCTGAAGCCTCATCAGCCTGCACAGGGAGGATTTCATCAGTGAAGGGTTTGTACCTGTTAAGGACTGCTCCTCTCCCCGGGTGGCACCTCCCTGGCGCTGCCTTGAGCTGCTTTGGGAGCCCCGTGTCATCTCTCCAGTGCGAGAGCAGCCGGGGCCGTGCAGCAGCTCCCTTTGCCAATGTCACTGACCACTGTGCAAAGTCCTGTCACTAAGTAAACAGCCCCTGTAACGGCCGAGTGCGTGTCACCAGGGAGGACATGCTGCCTAACAGTTAGTTTTATTTAGAGAGCTTTGAAAATTATCGACAGCAATGGGATGGCGTGGAAGAGAAATCACCGTGACACGGCTCTGGTCAAGCTTCCTTTCACAGGCAGGGACAAAGGCAGCTCAGATCTGGGGCAGATCTTCCAGCCTGCTCCTGCATTTCATCACATTGAACCTTTAAGCCTTTTTCATGCTAGAGCTGACCGCTGGATAACTGCCTGGGTTCAGGGTGGTCAGGCAGAGCCTTCCCACGCAGTTGTGCTCACAGTAAATGGGGAGGATGTGACACCCAGGCCTGTTTCTGTGTCGCGTTAGAGGAGAGATTGAATTTCCAGTCCAGGTCTCTTGCCTGGAGAATTGCTCTGATGGCAGACTCGTGCTTCACACTGTATCAGAAAATAAGTGAAGGGTCACTATGAAACACATCAGCCAAATCTTAATACCTGGTGTTACAGTTTGGGACATACAACAGTCCATCTGCAGACACATTTTTATTGCTGCTCTTGATCTTTTTCCTGTTTTCTTTGAGAAGCCTTTGTCTCTCTATTAAAGGGATAAAACCAAAGGGAAGGAGATGTGTTAATGCTTTTATTGAATTCGCATGTTTCAGTGGATTTCTGTAAGGGGTAAAAATGTAAATGCATCATCTGTGGTACTGTAGTCTTGTCTCCATCACAATGAAAGCGTTCCCTTGTAAGTGTTCATTAGCTGCATTCACTAGCTAACTACTTTTAAAAATATTTGATTACAGGAGCAATTTACAGCCATGAGGGATCTCTATATGAAGAATGGTCAAGGGTTTGCACTAGTATATTCTATAACAGCACAGTCCACGTTTAACGACTTACAGGACCTGCGGGAACAGATTTTACGGGTTAAGGACACTGAAGATGTGAGTAGAATATTTTTCTTCTGTAAATGGTTACAATGTGTTTGTAAATGAACATACAGGAGCAAAATTTCTTTAAGAATGTTCTTTGCTGTGTAGCAGTTTTGGGTAGGAGTACGTTTCCTTGGCATTGTTCATTATTTTCAGAGTTGTTATATTTGAGGTCTCTTGCCGTGGTACCCATGGGGCTGAGAGGCTCTGTGGGAACTCTCTCTTTGCGCAGGCTTCCTCCAAAAGAAGCTGAATTTTTTTTCCTTCTTTCTGGCCTGACAGATTATGTATTGAGGGGTTTGCCTCGAGGAGTATGAGGTGTTTGGGTCGTGTTGGCCGCAGAGCGGTGGAAGCAGCCACAGCTTCTTGCTCGCAGCCCTGGTCTCCTGCGGCTGGGAGTGGTGGTGGTCGGTGGACAGGGCTGGGACAGGTGTTTAGACCAAATCCTGGGTAAGCTCCGTGCATTGTGTGTAAATGGCCAGTCAGGGAAACGCCGCGTGTGCCGGGGAGGGACAAGCAGAGCCGCAGCAGAGCTGCTCTGGGGCTGCTTCTGGGTGACTGCTTTCTCTTGGATCTTCCCTGTGCCATATCCTGATTGCCCTGTTTTGAATGGCTTTGGTTCCCTCCTTGGTTTAACAAGCTGAACTCCTATTTTTGCAAAACTGATTTTCGTTTAGGCAGGGATTATGCTTGCATAAAGCCCTGGGAACTCTTGGCCTCGGTCAGAGCCCAGCACTTCGCTCCACTCCCCGCGCTGAGGGGAATTTGCACTGTAAGCTGGTTGAGTTCATCGGACAATAGAGGCTGTTGCGTTTTGTTTTTACTTCAGTGATTAGATTTAACTATTAATGCATTTGTTGTTTTGTGTTGGGTGATGTCACCTGTTGAATCCAAGCTTGAGGAACTCTTGAACATTGAAGCCATGTTCTGCTGCATTAGGAAAATGCACTGCTTCCCATGTATGGTTTCAGAATGTCTTTTAAAATCCAGTACTTAAACCGTTGAATTATGGATGTCTAACAATGTGTGAATTCCGGTCTTCTACATCAAACAGTAAATGATCAAAAGCTGGTTGTTCATCAAACTCCAGGTTTGCCTCTATGATAATAAGTTACTGCCTTTTGAAATAACCTTACACAGAGCTTCATGTCTTTCAAACCCATCTGTTTACCCATCTCAGTATCGCTTTTTTCTATTATTTCACATCTTAATACACTTTTTTTTGTTGTTGAACATGTGTTCAAAACACATTTCATGTTTTGGTATGAGAAAATTTCTCTTAACCATCTAGAAACCTGTAAAGAATGGGATTAAATAGGTTCAGTCATAAATAGCCTGTTGGTCTCTGATGTGAAATAAGCTTTTCTGGATTTCCCTCATCTGTTTATGACTTCAGGTTTTTGATGTAATAAGTAAAATTTATTTCTCAAAACCAAAAATGTGATCATTTTCTAATCAGTATGGCTGTGAGCTTTAAATACAATCATTAACCTTGAGTGTAGTTGAATCTGGAAGAGACTACAAATATTGATGTTGAAGTAGATTAAAAATGTACAGCGGGTTGTGAATTACCAGAGGAAGTGGATAATGATTGATTTTCCAGCTGGAAAGCACTCATTTTCTGTTCAAAGAATTAAATGCGTCAGGAAATGGAGTGGGGTGCGCACTCAGCAGCAGCAGTTCTTCAGGGGTTTTTCTGCTCTTACGCAGCGTAAGGGAACAGGATGCTGTCCCGTTGGGTCATGCGGGACACTGCTGTGCGTCCCGAGACCTTCAAAATCCACCTTAGCTCTGGCTGCACCATCCCCCAGGATCTACGGGATGCGGGTTGTAGAAGCAAACTTAGAATGACACGTAACCCAGGTGTAGCAAGTCCTGAACCGCGTACTGGTCTCCAGGCTGGCTGTGGAAACATGGGGCTGGAGCTGGGCAGCAGTACGGTGCTGGGCTGGGTGCCCTGGTTGTGCGGGCCAGGGGCAAGGGTCCTGCAGGAGAGGCTGGCAGTGACTGGGACTGCACTGTCGTCTCGTAGCGGTGGCAATGGTACCCAAGGGTTGGTAGTTTCTGTTGTTACGGAGGTTTTTTGGGGGCTTCAGGTGTTTTTTGATTGCTTGTTTAAGGTCTTTTCTTCCTATTTGTGACATGTTGGTGGGCTGCAGCTGCGGTAGAGGCTGCCTGGGAGCAGAGGAAGTCTTCTGAACTGATGCAGCAGGGCATTGGCTCTAAGGTGTCGTAGTGCTGGTTTTAATCTACCTCTTTGCCTGATTTCTCTCTCCTGGAAGGGTTTTAACTCAATATCCAAACGTACCTGGGTGAGAGCACTCCTGCCGCTTCCTCTGCCCAGCGCTCACTGATTCTTTCTGAGACAAACGATTTATAACTTAACGAGTGCAGCCCTCGCTTGGCTCTCCTCGCTGCAGTCTCATGCAGTCACATCCCCGGTGAGAAACTGGGGAGCTACGGCTGAGCAAGAGACCCCGTCCTTGCTGCTGCCCCTTGTGCCGTTTGTTGGGAGGGCTGGGCAAGCCGAGGGAGCCCCCCCCCCCGCCCCTTTCTATGCAGACCCTTCTTTCCAATGCAGCCACAGCGGTGATGAGCTTTGGCTGCAGCCAAGGTTGTTTCCCTAAAGGATTAAATTTCTCTGGTTTTCTGTAGCAAATGTCACAAGGAATATGGTTCCCCCAAGGCACTTTCTGCCTCATGAAGGAGCGGGAAGGTGACTCACTCAGACATTTGAGAAAGCTGACAGCTTAAGGAGAGGGGCAGATGCCCTTTCATCATGGTCTTGAACAAAAATTTGCCTGTATTTGCGTCATGGATGTAGGATGAATCTTTTAAACACATATCAAATGTTTGTTTTAATATTGCATGAGATTATTTTTTGGAAGAGATGTGCTTTCAGGAGCCAAGGTGTCTGTAGCATGGACTTTCTTCAACCCTTTCCCAGCAGGCAGCTGAATTCCCATCTAGTCCGTCGGCTCTGCTGAACTTCTGGTTTTTATTGTTTTTCTTACTGTCTGTATTGTCTTTTTTTTGCCCCCTCCTCCTGCACCTTTGTGGAAAGCTGTAGCATTGCAGTCCATGTTGTGTGTTAACACACTGATGTATCTCTTCTTGCTCGTCTCCTCTCCAGGTTCCAATGATTCTGGTTGGCAATAAATGTGACCTGGAGGAGGAGCGTGTAGTCGGCAAAGAACAGGGTCAAAACTTAGCAAGACAGTGGTGTAACTGTGCCTTTCTAGAATCGTCTGCAAAGTCTAAAATCAACGTTAATGAGGTAACTATCAGCTGTTCCCTTGTCTTTCCTGCTCGCGTGCCATATGAATGCACGAATGCCATACTGAACCAGCATGCAGTCCTTCATGTATTTCTTAATTGGGAGGTTGTAGGATGATTCTGAAATCAGCCTAAGAAAGGCTGGCGGCGCAGCATGTTTAGCTACTGCTTTCGGTTTGGTTTGAGATCTGCTCCTTTTTCTCTGTAAAGGGTGGGTGACTTCTCCAGGTAAGTGCTATCTCTAGCCTGTGTCAGAGGACACGCAGAGCAGAAGGTCCTGAGTAAGCCCAGTTAACCGGATGACTCTCGGCTTAGATAAACTTTATCTGAACAGTGTTCTCTTTCAAGATAGCCACTGTGCTATTCACAACGTGGATTATGCCTCGTTGTATTACATATCATGTTGTGTGGTGTTGGCTGTTATTTGAACTATTTGCTTTTCACATTCCTGCTACGTCTGGCTGCTCAAGCAGACCTCCATCCCAGCCCTTCTCTGAGAAGCCACTAACTTACTGAGACCACATCCAGACGTTTATCTGCCAAAGCAGTACCCCATGTGTAAACGAGAAACGCCTTTGCAATCGGTGCCCCTGCTGCTGCCTGGGGTACTGAGGCTCTGCTGAGGGTGCTCTGCTTGACATCAGGCACCAAGTTCTTGTGTGCTCCTCTGAATTATCTGGCTGTGACAGAGACCAGGTTTCCAGCCACAAAAGCTAAGGTGACCCTGTTGAGCATAGCTGGTTTGGTGCCGGGAGATAACTGGGACTGTTTAGGAGGCTGTGTGATAAGCAGGAGCAGAAGGATCTTGGACTGGACCCAGCATTAATTTGGCAGCTACTGGGATATGCGCATGCTGCACCTTCCAATTGAGAGGGGAGGGAGCTCCAGGCTGCGTGAACTGCAGTTCTGTGGCTGGGATCAGCCTCGTTGCAGTGTGCACCGATGTGACCCGGTAAATCCAGCTCGCTGAGCCGGACTCCTGCCGGGAGGGACATTTGTGTGTGCGTGCCTGAGCTCTAGTAAAACCATGATGTTAATGAAGAAAGTAGTGGCTCAGTCATCGAACAGATCACCCTGGAGTAGAACTGTTTTGTTTGTGTTTCCAGTTTGTGGCACAGACTGACCTCTCATTAGCCAAAGGGGCCTGAAAGCTCTCCCACGAGCTGGGCGGGACAGAGGCTTCTCTGCAGGCACAACTCGGAGCTGCCCTGGGGTGAATGCACACCCAGGGTTTATGTGCAGTCATCCTGGACGCGTGAACCCCGCGTCTCATAGTTCCCTGTCCTGTGTGCTGCTGCCAGTGAGACTCACATCACAGAGAAGACGATTACTATCTGGAAGATTAGGTTCTGGTTTTATTGTGATCTTAGTTTTCTGATTTTCTGCCCATTTATATTGTCTAGTTATGAAAAGCATTAAAAGCTGAGGAAATCAAAGAGGAGAAACACCATGAATCAAGGAACTTACTGTGCTGGTTCTTTGTTCATTGTGCTGGCTCATGGACCAGGGAAGCGTTTGCATCTTGTTTTAAAAGCTGGTTTACCTCAGCGTGGAAGATATCACTTCCTGTTTTCTCCTACAGAAACTTTTCCTTGGTATCTCACCTGCACACTTTGAACACTGTGTGGGTTGGGGAGCACCAACTGCTGCTTCTGCCTGAGGCTGGCAGTAGAACACAGTAGCAGCGAGCTTTGTAAAGGAGTAGCGTGAACAACTCAAGTGCTGTTATAAAATATTTTATATGACAGCTTGATAAAGCCGCCATCATATTTGTTTCATTTGGAACTATTTAACTGTGCACCAGTGCTTTTCCTTCTAAGTAGCAGCCAGAAAAATCTTAAATTTCCAGTTGTTGCTATTTGTTAGAAACTGTTACTTTGTCTAATGAATTTCCTTGGAATCGACAAGAATTTGTGAGCTGTCAGCCACTCCAGGAAGGAGAAAGTAAACAAGGACAAGGGTGGAGCCTTCTGAAGGTTGAAATATTTCTCCTCAGTGCTGTGTCCCAGCTCCAAGCATTTTTGCAAAGCTCATTTTGCTATAAATGGGTTGAGTATTGCTGGGAAAACAACTCACAGCAAAAGTGTTCGCAAGAAACTCGTCTCTGCAGCTGAAAGAGGCCCCTGTATTCGTCCCTTCTGGAAATGTCTTGAGTTCAGCGCAGATGTTTTCCTTCTTTTTGCTGATTTTATTGATAAACTCCGAAGATCAGACCAGGCAAAAAGGTGAAGTGATCAACAGCTTGAATCTGTTTGGCAAAGAGGAGAGTGAACCGTTCATGCCGTGCAGCCGGTGCGTGAAGAATGAAAGCTGAGGACAAGGGATTTCCCTCTGGTGAGGACACGCTGCTCTGCAGACACTCACCAGCCCGGGGCACCAGGGAGAAGATGATCCTGAGGATATCATGCCTGTTTTTTAAACAACCTGCTGGCATTGCCCAGTTTTCTCCCACCTTTCCAAAACGAGGGGTTTGTTGCCCTTTCGTTGCCATGCTCTTCCAAAGGCTTTGGTCACGTGCAACCCGCAGGAGAAAGCTGCAGGAAGGAGTTTGCAGCTCCTGGGTGTTCTGCCACGCTGATGCGAGCCCAGTGCTCTCTCATTCCATCAGCAGTTCTGGAGAAACATGGTTTAGTAGATGCCGGCAGTTTAATTGACTTGTAAGTCTGCAGCCACCAGGACAGAGCTTTCAACCTGCCTCCGTTTTGACTCTTGTGTAGTGTTTTACCACTTGGATTTTTCAGTTTGTGTTTTTCTTTTCAGATCTTTTATGACCTGGTCAGACAGATAAATAGAAAAACACCAGTGGAAAAGAAGAAGCCTAAAAAGAAATCCTGTCTGCTGCTTTAGGCTCCCACTGCGCAGCAGCTCTGAGCCAGGTAAGAGGGGTCTGAATTCTACCGGCAGCTCAGGACCATGAGCTGCTCCCAGCAGAGAGAGGACTCACTCCCCTTCCTCCACTCGTCCTTCTGTCTGCTCTCAAAATTCTGCAATTGTTGGACTGTTTTGTAAAAGTCAGTGGTGCTGACTGACTTGGCAGAGGAATAGCTGCTGCTCTCCTGTTGTTCTTGTGCTTGAGCTGAGGAGTGTGGCAGAGCAGGAACTTCCTTTTCGCTCTTTCAGGTTCTCCCTCTGTCTTGTGACACCCTGCTCTGAGCCACCATGGCCTGGGTTTGCTTCCCTTTGTCCTCTGCTGAAATCGGGTAGCATCTGTGTAACTTGTGTGATTGCTTTATAGCACAGGAAAGGAGTTCCTGTATCCAGTCTGGTACTGAGGAGACTTCGGCCCGTGCCCCCACATCCGCTCTAGATGATCAAAATACTTTACAGCGTCTCCACTATTCTTTGTAAATATCCCCAGTTCGCTGCCTGTTGTTACAGCTAGAATAGGGCTCAGGGGGCTCCAACTCATTGGACTTCGGAGATAAGAATGCTGAAATGCCTGTCCCATGCATCGTTCACCCACTGCTGGATCCCAGCTCTGCTGGAGCCTGCTGCCTGGCAGAGCAGATGAGCTGGCAGGGCACCGTGGGTATCAGGGCAGCTGGCTCTGCTGCTGTCCTGATAAAACCACAGCTTGTTTCAGAGCTTCAGTTTCCAAGGTCTCTGATCTCTCTGTGCCTCTGAACTTGGAGGGCGGTCAGATCAAACCCCAGTCCTGGGGAAGAGAAGCTCTTCCTGCTGCCACGCCACGTGTTTGTACGACCCTCGGTGCGGGCAGTGCCTGGGGAACCTTCTAGGCCTCGGTTCAAGATCGTTCGTCTCATGGGCAGGGTGAGAAACGTTCCCTCCAACACCTTTGCTTTGCTTTTTCTAGATCGCAGGAATGAAGAACTGTTGCCTAAAAGGAAAGTGCCAGCATTCCCGACTTCCCGACCTTACGGAAACGAATGACATATCTGAAGAAGCTTCTCCTGTTTTTATGTACTATGAGAAGAATTTAGATCTTGAAATGGTTTGCACACAGTCCCTGGAAAAAGAAATTGCTCTGTGTCTCCCTCCTGGAAATGGCAGACGAGAGTACTCCCCCTCGCAATAGCAATTAACAGACGTGAAATAAATATCATTGACTCTAGCGACTGATCACACATGGAGCATGGATGCATTTCAAATGTTAGATATTGCTACTACAGTTAAAATTTCATATTGACCCTTTTCTCGTAATTTCTCCCCATCGAGCACTAAAATTGTTCCACCATTATATTTTGTATCTGTAACTATAGATATATATTATCCGAAATTTCCCTTCAAACTCACTGCAACAAATAACTTTTTGAGTCATTGACTTCATTTTATATTTAAAAGTTATGGAATATTATTATTTTCATTCTGCCATTATATTCTAATTAAAAATGTTTGTGCATAAAGCTTTGGAAAAATGGGTCTTTTATAGGAAAAAACTGGGATAACTGATTTCTATGGCTTTAAAAGCAAAAATATATAATATACTAAACCAACTCTAATATTGCTTCTTGTGTTTTACTGTCACAGATTAAATTACAGCTTTTATGAATGATTAAATTTTAGTACATTTTCATTTTGTTTCTGTGTTTTTGTTGCGGTTTCCAGGCTTTGCTTTTTACCCGTTTAGCAAATTCCTCTTTCTCTCTGGATGCTGAAGTGTTCTGTTGTAACAACCCCCCCCAGGACGTGGATGGCTCCTCGCCCCCTCCTTGTAGGATCTGAGGATGTGCTGGATCCACACACGGAAGCGCAGTCGCTACGTCTAATCACCTCTGTCAGTGCCGCTGGGTGTTGAAGGGTTGTGTCCTGCTGGAGTCCCTCCGCTGCACCACCGTTACCTGTGCAGACTGGGTTCAGTGCTGTGTCAAGGGCTGACTGCTCTGCTCCCCGCTTTCACACAACTGTGTGCTTTGGGGGAGGAATCCCAGTGCTGCCAGTGCCGGTGCAGGGCAGGAGCCCAGGGTGGTCTCTTGGGGTCAGCACCTTGACAGGAAGCTGCGGAGCTGGAAGTTGGTTCTGTCCCAATACAGTTTCACCAAAGGCATCGGCTGCTTTACCCGTTTCTGGCCTGGCTGATGGCACTGACCCGCACGTGGCCAGGTGGGTGGTTTGGTTCACTTGCATTTATTGCCACCTTTTTTTTTTTTTAAATACCTGTTGGTTTCCTAAAGTTTAAAAGAGCAGGATACGGAGAGGCCCCTGGGTGCTCGGCCTCGTCCTCCTGTGCGTGTGCAAGTAGGAGACCCACCCTTGGGACCCGCGGGGCCCAGTCCCTTGCTGGGCATGATGCTGCTGGGATTCCCGCGGGGCTGGAGGACTCGCTCCTGCTTTGCTGCTGCGTCAGTGAGAAGAGAAAATGGATCTTCACAGGGGCGAAGACTCAGGACAGGCTTCGTCCTGGTTGGTTATATGGGGAATGTTGATGTAGTAACTGGCGCACAGTGGTTCCTGCACCCGTTGTGTAGTTCTATTGGAAACTAGGGGGAGAAATACCTACAGATAGGTTTTTCTAATGCAGCTGCTGAATTATCCAGAGATCCAGGTTTCCAAACGCAGCCCGAACACGACTGGATGAACACACCTGGATGACGGTAACATGAGAACCTTGGCCTGCTCACGAGCTACTGGGACAAACATCGTTACTTCTTCAAGCTACCTCTGTGCTTCCTTTTTCCGAGGAGCAGGAGCGTGGCACTTGCAGGTTGGTTTTCTTCACTAAATGTAAAAATACTTCAGTAATAAAGTAATGCGAGCGTACCGGCTGATTGCTAGACGTCTCTTCTGTAAAACCAGAAACCAACCTCCTGTTTCTGGTGGTGTGTGAGTTCCTCGGGCTCACCTGGTGAACCCCAGCAGTGTTCTGTACAGGAGAGCTGCCCGCAGTGTCCACGGCCAGCAGAGCCGGGGCAGGTGGTGATGGGGGATGCTCAACCTGCCGGGGCTTTTCCATGCGTCTCTGCAGCGTCTCCCGGTCCAGCTGATCCCGCAGTGTAACTGGTTGGACTGGTGAAGCCAAGTCCAGTCTCTCCAGTGGTGTATTTTGTCGGCAGCGGGGTCTGTCTGCAGCAGGTCGGGGCTGAGCGTGGGTGTCCAAGGGGCGTCCGGGGAGACCCGTCCGCCCTGTCTGCCCCGTCCGCCCCATCTCCTGCAAAGCTGCAGGTGGGGGTTTGTCCCGGGAGGGGCAGGAGCGGCGAGGGGAGCCCGGGGCTCTGGGTACCAAAATGAGGAGTAAACCTGGTGTAAGGGAAGGAGGATGCGGGCTGGAAGCGCTTCGCGAGCCTGTTGGCTTTGCCACTAGGTGGTGGTGTGGGAGAAGAGCAGCGAGCGGGGGTGCGGGCGCTGGGTGAGGCGGCAGCGGGGCGAGAACGCTCGGCGGGGCGAGCGGCGGCTCCTGCCGAGCCCACGGCCCCGGGCACGGCCCCGCGCCCGCCGCTGCCCCTTGTCCCGGACACAAGGAACGGGTTTTCTCACTGGAGAAGGTATTTTTAGCTAATGGACTTCAGCACAACGGCCCGGATCCTGCCCGTGGATGCACTTAGCAGACGCTGCGCGTTTTTACGGGCAGACTGTCCTGAAGCGCTCGGTGTTCGGTGTTCCGCTGGGTTAAAAGCGAGTTCACTGGCGAATGCCCTGAAGACAGGGCAAAATAAGAACCCTCCAGAAGTCGTCACATGCTTCTGCTTCTGACCAGCATCCAGCCAGGCATGTTCTGCTCTGGGGAAGGAGCGCACGGAAAACGCCAGGGAGGCGCCGCAGCCATGGAGCTGCTCTGGGTTATCTGGGCTGGGCACAGACAGCCAAGGCTCTTCACTGCTCTCCGCACAAATACGCTCTTCCCAAACTGCTCCACCTGTATTTACCCATCTATTTCCAGTATTAGCTAAAGGTTATTTTAAATCGTGTTTTCCCATCCAGTGTGGGCTGGCTCAGGCCGTAGCTGCCCGGTAATGCCCTGCCTCGCTGGAAACTCGTAACGGCACGTTGTGACTTTGATCCAAGCATGAAGCCGGAGCTGTGGAAGGAAACGTCGCGCCGTCTTCGGGGCGAGCAGCGATGCTGGAGCGCGGGTGAGCTGCTCCGCGGGCTCCCAGCTGCAGAGACCTCCTCGGGGTGTGCTGATGTGTGAGGTCTCGCATCCAGCAGCGCCACGAGGAACTCAATGTTAGTGTCAGCTGCAGAGTTAACCTTTGCAAAATCGCCAGAACTGATGAACGGTTTATTTATTTTGCCAGGACACGGCACTGAAGAGAAACTAAGTTTTACAGCAGACCAGGGGCCACCCTCCCCACCAGAAAGAAAACCCTCAGAGACGAGCCCTGTGCAGGAGGAGGGAGAGGAGCTGCTCTGGAAGGTCCCCAGAGGCATCACGAAGCCGTGACACAAAAAAAGATGCCCAGCAGTAAAACCAGCGCTCGGCTGAGCTCGGTGCCTGTGGGGTTTCCTGGCCTTTTAACTGGGATTATGACCAGTGAAGGCGTTCGGCAGCCGAGGTACTGCGCAGCGCTTTGCGATGGTTTCACCCACGGCTCACCTGGAAATCCAGCTCCCTTCCATGCGGGTGGCTGCTGGGAGCAGGGGCGGGAGCTGCTCCTGCTGCCTGCGCCTGGGAGGGTTCCTGGTCTGCTGGGCCTCGCAGGAGGCTCCTGCCCATGGCTGGGCTCCGTGCTCCCAGCCTGGGGCAGCTCCATGCACTGCCCCAAGCCAGCTCTAGAAACAGTCTAATCAGAGGCTCTGCCAGGGCTAATTAGCCACTCTGCAAGCTCGCAGTAGCCCTGGCACAGTGCTGTGCTAATGTGGCTGCTGCTGGCTGAGGGCGGGCTCTTGTCTTTAGCTCAGCTACTGGCTAATCCCAGTGTTGGGAAACAGTGTTTGCATTAGCTGGAGACTCCAACAAGCCTTTCCCCTCCTTGCTTTGCAGGGAAGTTGCGCTCAAGTAAACTCGGCTTGTTCCTTGTGACTTTCAGCAGCAGGCAGAGGCCGGAGCACCGAGTGACCCCTCGTTACCCACACTGTCCTGGGTCCTCTGTCCTGCATCCCCACTGGGATCCACTTCAGAGGGAGCAGCAGCAGCAGAGGAAGATGAACTCACGTGTCGGAGGTTTTGGACAAGTCAGGGACAGAGCTGGAACTGCAGCCCCATGCTGGAGCCCGAGGGGCCCGTCCTGGCTGTGCCAGCTCGTGGCTGAATCCCGCCTGCACCGTGTCCCCTTGGGACAGAGGACTGGCTCAGATGAGCTCACTCCCCCGCAGCGCTGGCCCCGGCACAGCCGCTCTTGCAGCCCCAGGCAGAAGCCTGAGTTCAGACCTCCATGGCATTTTCTTTGGGCGGTGACGACGTCTAAGGCCAAAAGCCAGTCCCCTTACTGGCATGTCACAATGGCTGGGGGGGAATAAGGAGCCCGTTGTGCTGCGAAGGGAGGATGCTCGAGGCGCTGGCAGGGCTCCCGTGCCGCCTGCCCGCGGGAACGGCCGCGGCACGTGGGCTGGGCGGCAGCAGCAGAGCGTGCACGGCCGGCAGCTGCTCCCCGCGGCCGTGGCTCCAGATCAAGCAACAAAGGACAAATTCATGGGCCGAGAGCGGCTCTGTGGGCTGAGCACACTGGGGCATTATGGAGCTGGGTGAGGCAGTGCCGGGCAGCCTCTCGCCTCCGGCGGTGGGTGAGGACCACCTTGTGCTGTGTGGGAGCACCTTCGCTCGCAGGATGCTGCCGGAGGCTCCCGGGATTAATTTCCATGGAGCACTGTTTTGCAGCCAAGCAATCTGAGAAACCCCTGGGTGTCCTTTCGAAAGACCCCGCGGAGAGCAACAGCCACCGCGAGCCGAGCTCCTCAGCAAAAGGGAAGTTGGCAATAATTTTGCTGCCTTTTCCCTCAAGTGTTTTAAATAAAAATCAAGTTTCTTACGACACCCTTTGGGTGACTGGCGGAGGAGCTGAGCGAAGGCATGAGCAGCGTTGCCGCTCTGCTGCCCTTCCCTACCCAGGCTGTGACAAATCATCGCACAAACTGACTCCAGATGCGTTCTACCTTTACTCCACCTTCCCCGTGGTCGGTGTGTGGGTACAACCTTCCCAGGGCCGCAGACATCCAGCATCCTACGACCATTTTTCATTTAGCTTTGGAAATCAGCAGCATCGAGCTGCTGCGTCAGATCGGCTGGAGTTCCCAGACCTCATTGCATTTGCAGCGGTTTGCGTTATTAAATGTGACTGCAGAGGGGCCCCTGCGGGATACTCCTGTGTGGTAAATGACGTTTGAACCGAGGGAGCCCTGGCCCTGGCCCCTCGCACACCAGCCACGGCTCATCTGCGGGACCAGGGGCAGGCGCAGGCAGCCGGGGGGTGCGGAGCCGAGGGCAGGGGCTGGGATTTGACAAAGCAGCCGCTGAACCCGCCACACGCTCGGCCCGGAGTATCACGGCGAAGACGGACAGAACCGGAGCATCTTCCTGTGAGGCAGCAAAGCCAACGCTTACGTACGCGCAGGCTGCTGCTGTAACGGGCACCGTGGTCAACTGACTCGGTATTGTCTAGTGCCAGAATTCCAGCAAGAAACCGAAGTGGCCAACAGAAGCCTCTTGTTCTCTGAAATCCCATTACAACATACCTGGATTTTAACGGGAACAGGAGAAGGCATCCGTTTCCTGCAGGGCTCTAGGGCAGGGAGATGTGCACTCGTCCTGTCAGTGTGTCACAGGCTCTACCTGAGCCAACGAGAACCCGTTCTACTGGCCTTGGAGAGAAGTTTGCTGATCTAAATGTGTTTATTCTGTTCTGACGTGAAAATCTATTAAAGCCCCTGATGCAGGGGGAGGATAAACGCGCGGGTTAACCCCCAGTTGCCTCCTGGCCAGGGGTTGCTCTGGGGCTGGACCAGAGGGCACAAACACGGCCCCTGGGGAGCTCCTGGGGATCCTCTGCTGGGAGGAGCCTTCGACCACAGCCAGAGCCAGGATTTACGGTCGGGGGGGACAGCGGAGCAGGAAGCAAGGATGCCAGGAAGCTGCTCCTGCCGTTGGTATTTGCTGCTGCTCGGGCTCTGCGTGCCCCAGCCAGGCTGCGGTGGTGGTGTCAGAAATTGCCGTATGACAGTGTCACCGCTGTTCGTCCTGCAGATGCCACACCGGTTTTCGCAGGAGCAGGACCGGGGTTTGCTGCTCTCCTGGGCGCAGGCTGTTCCCCTTTGTTCAATACATGATGCAGGGTCTGACAGGCAGCTTTTGGCCCTCTCCTGACACCATCAGAGTTCCGGGCTCGACCCAGAGGGATGCGGTGGGAGATAAGCTTCCCAGAGCGGGGCCAGGGCTGAGGTAGTAACTGAGTG
The DNA here is from genome assembly GCA_009769605.1 of Bucorvus abyssinicus. NCBI lineage: Eukaryota > Metazoa > Chordata > Aves > Bucerotiformes > Bucorvidae > Bucorvus > Bucorvus abyssinicus. Next base: position 5,700,147 of record CM020055.1, read on the forward strand.
TGAGGTGGTGACTGAGACACGTCGGGATGAGCCAGAGCAGACGGGGGCAACGCCGCTGCCCTTGGGAAGGAGGGGAAACACTCCCGGGTGTCTCCTCCGCTGCTGCCAGCAGCTCTTTGAGCAGCCAGGAGATTTTCCTAGGGGTAACAGCGGGGGCTGTGCTGGGTGCCCAGCACGCCCAGTCCCACTGCAGCCCACTCTGGGTGCTGGTCCCAGGGGCGGGTACCTGCCCCTCTTGCGCGGCCGTTGGTGGCTCGGGATGTGCCAGCGGAGATGCGGCTGCTTTGGCCTCGTCCCTGCTGAAGCCAGGGCTCGCGGGGGAGGCACGACGTGCAGCACGTGCCCCTACGTGCCCCTGGAGCTGGGCCAGGACCAGCGGTGTTCCCCGCCTCGGGAACTCGGGTGTCGTCCCCTGGAAAACGTGAATTTCTGCGCTGCTGTATTGTGCGGTAGGACTGGGGGGCTGTTGCCGTCTCACTTCCCTTGGATTTCCCACTTCCTTTAATTTTTTATCAGTGCAGTGGCTCTACGGGGAGTAGAAGAAATCAAGGGTTTATTTTTAGAAGCTGCCAAAGCGCTCGACCCAAGGCAAACACAATTACTTCGGGTTGCACGCCGGCCTCTGAGAAGCAAAGACAAAATATTTTCTAAATAGCAAATGCCCTAAACCCCAGTGCCGTGAGGGCGCTGCGCAATGGGGGCATCCCTTGACCTTTTGAGGAGCACATTCAGCTCCGGGGGGGGGGGTGGGAGGTGGTGCCGGCTGCCTGCCTGGACCCCCCACTGCTGCACACCCCCCCGGCCCATGACGTGTCCATCCCACCCTGCCCCTCGCGTGGGGGAGCCGAGCGGTCGCCGCTGCTCCTGGCAAACCCCCTCCTCCTCTTTCAGCCTGAAACCCTGCCTCCGTCCTCGGGGGTGTTTTTCTGCTTGAGGGGGCGTCCCAGATGCTATTCCTGCACCAGTTTTAGGGCCTTTGTTGCCCGAAGCTTCTGCTGGGTTGTTTCTGGAGACCTGGTGGCTGGGGAAGAGGAGAAGGGGAGGGAGAGGCTCCTCGGCTGAAAGCTTTCACTCTGTAATTAAGCTGAACAAGAGACTCTGAGCTAAATCTCTGTTTCTCTTGCTCTGCCTGAGCGAACACAAAGAGGAGAAAAGGACTGAACCAGACAATTAAAACAAGCAATAAAATCGCGCGGAGAGGTCTGCGGAATGATTTCTCCTTGACACGCTCGCCCCCAACAAGTGCCACATGCCCCATGTATAAATAGCAGCTGCCCAGACTTGCTTAATCGTCCCATTGTTGCTCTATGATATTAATTAAACATTCCTCTGGGATTGTTCGCATCCTCATTAAGTCGGGAGCTTACAAAAGACAGTGAAGAAACCAAACAAGTGTGTGCTGGGGGGATGCACAACCCCAGTTTTGCTAAACTGTGTGCGACCGTTTTTAAAAGAAAAATGAAAATTGCAGGAGGACGGTGGTTAAAAGCGATTTAACAGTCAGCAGCGACAGGGGCTATTTGAGCGACGGTCCTCGGGGCTCCGGGGGTGTTTGGAGGCAGAGCTGGAGGCAGCGAGCGGCTGTCTGGGCGTGCTGGAAGGGACGAGCGTCTCCCCCCGTCAGCGAGACACGAGCGAATCGTCCCTGGCAGAGACCCACCGATATCAAAGGGCCAATTAATCTGCAGCTGCTCTGCGAGGGGGGACGGGGACGGCGGGAGACAAGGAGCTGCTGGCATCGCGCTCAGCCGCCCCGCGCGGGCGGCAGCTGGGGGCCGGGGCTGCGGCTCTGCGAGGGGCATCGCAGAACCCCAGCGGGCAAGGGGCCGGGGCAGGTGGGACTGGGGGATCGGCATCCCTGCCCGCGTGTGGCGACGTTCGATTGACCCCGCTTTGCTGAGGTCTCCAGCGCTAGTGGAGAGACCGGCCGCAGCCTCTGCCCTGCGAGAACCGTTCGTTCCCCAAGGGGAAGAACCCCGTCGGTCAGGGTCCCCGCTGCCTGCTGGGCTGAGGATCCTCCCGTCTCCCCGTTTCGTGTAGCCAGGAAGACTTGAGCTCATTGTTCCCAAGTCAGACTCATGCGCCCTGCAGGGATGTACTGTGAATTACTTCCCAAATTATGTGAGTAATTAAAATCAATGAGAGGGTATCCTGTTAAATAACGTAATTAGATGAGCATAGATGAGTGCAATAGCGTTTTTGTTCTGCCTGGAGACAGCTTTTAACTCTTTCCTCTGTCTCTTCCCGGGCGAGGCAGGCAGGGCTCCCCGCCGTGCCCACGGCCATGCTGCCCTGCACACCCGCTCCTGCCAGCACCAAGGTTCTTCCAGCACCTCCACAGCCTCTGCCTGCTTCCTTCCGTGCTGCTTCTGCACAGGGGAATTCCTTTCCCCTCAGTCCCCATCCCTGCGTTTTGAGGAGGACATGGGCAATGCTTCCACTTGAAGCCCAGGAACGTCTGAAGCTCAGACAAAAAAAAATTGGCAATCCACTTTAGTTTGAGGCCACGGCAAATGGAAACGCGTCTCATGTCGTGCGGCACTCCAGCAACAGCATTGGAAAGGGAGGGCCCCGCAGCGTGGAAATAAATGGGAATTAATCTTGATGTGCATAATGAATTGTCTGCGCCTTTCACCCTCTGCCCTGGGGACGAGGTGCAGCCGCAGGGACCTGTCTCGGAGCAGCCCCCCAGTCCGGGTGCTTTTTGCACCGAGATGTGGGACTGGGAAGGGCTGAGCGGCAGCGGGAGCTCAGGCTGGACCAGCCGGGACCGAAGGTCTCGGTCTATACGAGGGTGTACGTGTACAAAGGCATCGCAGGTCTGATGTGATGTCTTCACTCCAGAGGAAATGAAGTGACTTGGGAACCCAAGTGCTAGGAGTCGTTTTTGTTCTCTCTCTGCCCATTTCTGGGCAGGGGCTGAAGCCAGTGAGATACACGTGGGTACCTCGTTCTGTCTGCATGGAGTGCTGCTACCTCCAAGGGGCTCCAGAAGGGGTAAAGGCATCTGGCCAGATGGCTCTCGTTGCAGGGCTGGGATCTAAATAATTAATTTATAGTATCAGGTTCATGACTTCGCTCCCAGAGGGAGCACTGAAAAGTCCTTAACTTGGAGCTTTTTTTTTCCAGCTGCGATGTACTGGGAGATGGGAGTCTGTGTGCTCTGTTTCATTTTAAGCTTGTTTGTGATTTTTCGAGGTAGTGGATTGTTGCCAAGACGTGTCACATCTAATTACACTTGTCACATTAAATCATATTATGGCAAAACCCCTGAACCCCTGCTGGGAACACCATCCCCCCAGGAGGGATACGGGGAAATTTACCTTTGACGGGCTGTTAAACGCGCACAGGACGGGCAGGAGCACGCCCTCCTCGAGCCCTCGCCATGCAGACGTCCATCCCGCCCGGGTGCGGTGCCAGCACCGTCCCCCCACGCTGTGCTGCCGGGGGCTGCTGCCCACACTGTCCTGAGCAGAGGAAGAGCAGGAATAGCCTGCTGGGTGTTCGTAAGATACCGGAAAGTCTGCTGGTTTACAGGCGGGGTAGGAGTGCCCTGTCCCGCGCCCCTCGGTGCGGTTCAAGGGCCACAAAACCTCTGCAGAAGGAGGACTTTTGCTTGATTTTTGCTGGCGATGCCTCTTACCTCCAGAGAATTGCCCAACACGCTGTAGCTGCAAGCGGAGATTTTGTTCCCATTCACCTCAGGAGACACCTCAAAAAGGCAGGTCTCGTCGGTACCCTGGGAAGAGCCCACCACTCGTGCTGGCAGCACTGCTGGCACCAGTGACGTGTCTGAAAACCAGGTGAGCAGCAGAGGGATGCCCTTGAGTTCTTCTAAACCCAGAGGACCTGGACGCTCCTTTTACAAGCAGAGCTCAGTTCAGGGTAAGGAAACTCAGCACAAAGGCGACCCTGGCTGGTCTCCACACGATTGGCAGGAGCGCAGGCAGCTCAGGCAGCTGCAGGCAGAGCGCCTGGCCGGCTGCCTGCGGGTGCAAACTCCGCGTAACTGGTCTGGAACAGGACGAGCAGACGAGGAGGGGGGACGTCTGAGCTGGAGCTCGAGCGAGCTGCAGCTGAGCGACCCCAGAACGGGACCGAGCATGAGAACATCCTGGGAGCTGGGCAGGGTTACGTGATCACTGCCCCGAGGAACTTCTTCAGAGGTGAAAGGTGCTCAGCCATGTCCCTGCGCCGTGGAGGCACCCCGTCAGTCCCCCGGGGAACATTTTCAGCCCCAGAATATCGTGACAGACCACAGAGGACAGCAAATACACCGTGGGGCCTGGAGTGACCCTTCAATTAGCCGAACGAGGCGAAGGGAGGCTGCTGTTAGCACATGCGTTTAAGAATAAAGCCATTGCTTCATCGGGCAACCGCTTGTGGCAGCCCCCGAGCCTCCCCTCGGCGTGCGGAGCCGTGGGGGGCGGCCGCCCTCCGCTCCGGCAGCCCCAGCCAGGCGCTGCCTCCGCGGCGGCTGTCGCCGGCGGAGCAAAGGGGCTAATTAAACCCGACAGCGTGTCACGTTCGTTATCTCCAGGCTCGAAATGTCGCGTCGCTGACTCCAGCCCGATGTGAGCGTGGTGAAGCCCTCTGGGAAGGTGCAGCCTGAACGGCCACTTAGTCTGGTAACGAGGGAGCAAAGGAGGGAGCGAGCGAGCGCAGGGACCCCTCGGCCCCCCCAGGTCCTGCAGCTCGTGTCCTGCCGGCTGGGTGCAATGTCAGGGTGCAGTTACAGCATGTCGCAAAGTGCTCCCCGAGTTCACCTCCAGCCTGCCCAAGGTGAGGAGGGACACAGGATCAGGCGTTTCTTCTTCCCGGGACACCAATTTTCCCCTTTCACTTCCCTGTTCGGCAAAAGCCGAGACACCGGAGCCGGCTCAGAGGCTCCGCTCCACGCCGCGATTGCAGGAAACGCTCCTGAGAAACACACAGGTGAGAAATGGCTGGAGAGGGCGAGAGCCCGGTCAGGACCGAGCCCCTGGGAGCAGAGAGGCCAGCGGGGAGGTGCGGACATCGGCCCCAGCGAAGGGGTGCGGACATCAGCCCCAGCGGGGAGGCTGAGCCCGGGCTACAGCCGGGGGGTGACGGTGCTCCCCCGCTGTGCCGCAGCCTGGCCTCGGCCCTGGCAAATTGTTGTAGAAAACTGGGGTTTATTTACCTTTAAACCCAGGACAGCAGCCTCCCTGCCAGCTGGCGGCGGGTACGATTTCTTCATTAGAAATGCCACATGGATACGGATGAACTTGAACAAAAGGAGCGAGAAATAAAATAGAGCCTCTTGCTGCAGAGGGATGCTGAGGGGGCACGGTCCGTGTTCTGGAAATGCTGCTTAAAGATGTCGAAGAGATTCTGCTGCCGATTAATAATACGATGAGGGTGATTGGGAAGTGAACAAACCGGTGCTGGACTTCGAACAAAGCGGGTCGTGGTTCAGCGAGGATGTGGCAATTGGTTTCTCTCCCGCCGGACCCAGTTCGGGGGGAACCGAGGGGAAATTGTTAGATTTGCTCAGTCTGGGGTCGGGAAGCCTTTCAGGTTAGTTCGGCGCATCAGCACGGGTGGTTAACGGGGACAGAGCGGAGGGTCCTGGGGAGGCCTCAGCAGCGGCACAGCTTTGCAGAGCTCGTGGGCTCCTCAGCTTCCGCGGGGGCATCGTAAATGCCACCCGTGTCAGCGGGAGAGGACGACACGCGGCAGCCGCCAGCCCGTGTTTTCCTTTCCTCCTGCCCAGCATTAGCCTAAGAAGCCCCATCTCATTGTCAGAAGAATAAGCTGTGAAATGGTTTTGAAAATAAAGGCTTTTTAATTACAGGCACATTTGGGAGCCTTCTGGAGACCATCTGGCTGGAAGAGCGGGGCGCTCCACCAGCGCTGGCGGGCAGGGGAATCCCGGGGAGGCAGAGCCGGGAGCAGCTCCTGGACAAGCCCTCGCTTAATGAGAAGAGCCAAATCCTCTCCGTACGTTAAGCTGTAGGGGCCAGCTCCAGACCCAGACCCACTGGCAGTGGTGGAGACTCTGCGTGACACGGGCTGTGGGAGGGCCCGGCGAGCTGCCCACCCAGCACCCCCTGCAGAACGGGAATCCTGCGGTCACCGGGGGCACAGAACACCTCCCTCCTCCGACCCGCCCCGACCCACCTGCGCTGGCAGGAGGTTTCCAGCCTCTCGCAGGAGATGGTTCCACACGGGCAGAGCTGGCATCCAGCAACAACCTCCTCCTCGGCTGTGAATAGCAGGGCACAGCGAGCAGCAGCTCCGCTCGTGCCAGTTTGTTAACCCCGGTGTTCCAATGACTGCTATTGGCGTCAAATTAACTGCAGAGCGCCGGACTCCGCCTGGGCTCGGCACGCCCCGAGAGTGGAGACTTCACATCCACCCGAATGCCCGAGTTTCATCTGCCATCGCTGCCTCCCCGGGGCGAGTTCACGGGGCAGCGTGGATCTGTAATTACTGTCCTGTGTGGGGTAGAACCCGCTCCGATCAGAGACACGGAACGCAGCCGGGGCCTCGTTAAAGACTGCCACGGCGCTAATTGGGTAGGTGTCATACTTAGTAATGGGGAACTATTTCATGGCAGTTTAATGAAAAAAAGGGGAGAAAAAGCCATTACAATTTCAGGAGAAGTCCCTGGAGAAGTGAAATGGTAATTCACAAATCCTACTCATATCTATGAGCAGATCCTGCTCTGGAGACAGGGTCAGGAAGGATGTCTGCCTTGGCTGATGGTCTTTATTATGTTAATGCCTCTTAAAGACTATTTATTAAATATTTTTTTCTCTTAAGACCTTTGTGGTCCAACTACATTTACTCGCAAGTTTCAAGTGGCTGTTTGAAGCCTGGGTCACACTGAATTTGTCACTGCAAACACCCTGGAAATTTCTGTTTCAATGCAAAACCTCCTTTAAGGACGCACGTAGGAGGCAGAGAGAACATTAGCACATTTGGAGCTATGCTGGGTGTTGGGTCAGTGTCCGCACGGGCCCCGGCAGGGAGCTGTGCCCATGAAGAAAGCAGGAACGAAGCCAAGCCCAGCCCTCCTGTCCCCAGTCTGGCATTCGTTCTTCGTGGTCCCCACAGCTGAACTCTCACCTCGCTGGCACTGCAGGGACCCCGCAGGGGCTGTGACCCCCACACTGCCAGCTCCGATCCTGCTCACGGGCTGTCGGGTGGGAGTGGGCATGGACCTGGCAGCGCCGGCTGCAGCAGAGGTGATTATTTTGGGTGGGAAAAGAACACGTGGGCGGCAGCTGGGGCCAAGAACTGCCCTTTCCATGTGAAACCAGGGACAATAATGTTTCCTCCAAGCAGGGACAGAAACGGCCGGGTGTAGCAGCTGATCTTAGCACAGCTCCCCGGAGCGAGCGGGCGTGGGCAGGGTGACCCAGCGCTGCCCCATGGGCAGCTGTCGGGAGCACACGGGGCCAGAAGCGTTGTTCTCAAGAGAAACTGCCCGTCGGCTCCTCGTGAGCCCCCGGGGATGGACGGGGGGAGCGGCACGGCGACAGCTGCCAGGGTGGGGATCCAGCATTTGTGGGGGCCACGTGTGCTGGCAAAGCGGTTTGAGTTTGTGAGGCTCTGCAGGGTGCTGGAGGTGGGGGCTGGACCAGGGAGGTAAATCCCTGAGGACCGCTTTTCCCATGGGGTAGGTTCCCAATGCGCATGTCAGGGTCCCCATCTCCCTCTGCCCTGCAGGTATGGCCGGGATGTGCCCCGGGGATGGGGGGTGCTGTAGGGCAATGCTGCTGTGCTCCCCACCGCTATGTCAGCCCAGCCCTCGGCTGGGTTCCCCGACACGTGCCTGGGCTGAAGGTGAGGGCTGAGGCCACGTTGTTGCAGGGACCGAGGCTGGTGCAGGAGAAGCTGCTGCTCTCCTGTGTTGCTGCTTATAGAAAACTCCTTCTCCTCTTTGCTGACCCCGTGAGAAAGTTGGTGGGAGCCGGGAGGGCTCATTTGTAACAAACAGGATGAGCTACTGATACAAGAGGAGGAAAATAAGATGCTTTAGAAACAGCCTTTGAGCATTCAGAGAAATGAGAGAGGCAAACAGCCAGAGCTGAAGCCTGTGAGGAGGAAAAACAAAAGCTTGCAAAGTCGCTTGAGTAGCAGCTCAAGTTCCTGCAACAGTGCTGAGGCCAGCGCTGAGCGGGGCTGTCAGAGGCTGACCCGCTCCTTTCCTTGTATGGGCAGAAACAGGGCTTGTCTTGTGCCTATATTTAATTTGCCTCTGCTCCACTGGCCTCTGACTGGGAAGTTACAAGAGGAACAGGATCGCAGCAGTCCTGCTCACACACGAGCCCTTCCCGCAGCTGGAGTGAGCGGAACAGGTTCATGCAACTGAACGCTGTGCCAAGAGCATCGGCCGAGCCCAGCTCCTGGGCACGGGCAGCTGCCCCCGCTGCCGCACAGCCCGTGGGCTCGGAGCTGCTGGCACTCGCCTCCATCACGCTCGAGTCCAGCAGACAGCGGGGGGAAGGACCCGTGTGCCCCTGGTGGGGCAGCGCCCCGTCCCCCTCCGTGAACCGGGGGCTACACGGCGCCAAGGCCCTTCCCTCAGCAGCAGTTTCTCCCCCAAACACTCCTCCCTCTGCCCTTCCCTGGGCTGGGGAAGGAAGGTGGATGCTGAAGCGTTACCCAAAGGCTCTCGGGGATGTGCATGGGCCGCAGCGGGACGCGCCTCCAGAGCAGCGCTGGGACCCTGGCAGGGATCTCTGGCTGCAGCTCTTCTCCCTGCTCTGATTTATAACCTCTCCTTGAATGGAAACTCTCCTGGCTGCTCCCCAGACTCCCCAGTCCCGGCTGGGAACAGGGTGACAGAACCCGCCCGCGCTCCCAGCTCCGACCCCACCAGCCCAGCCTTCCGCGCAAACCCAGAAGCTCCTGCGCTGGAGAAAAGCGGGGCTGAGGGTCACCCAGGATGGAGACAGCCCCACGGCACGCAGAGACTGATGCCACTTTATTGGTAACTCTTGGAGAGCGCCACACCGAAGAGCTTGGTTCCGTCAGGAGAAGGTTTGTACACAACAGCGATGGGAAACAACAATAAACGCCTGTTGCGATGGGGAGAGGAGCAAAACCTGCTGAGAGCTTGAGGGCCACAAACCTCCATGAAAGAAGCCTCGTGTCCTACTGGTGTAACTGGCGGGGGAAGGAGAGATGCTGGGAGCGCAATGGAGGTGCCGTTTAGGGGGAAATGCGGCGAACAGCTGAAACGCACCAAAGCCGGGCTTCAGCAACCGCGTCGCAGGGCTTCAGCTCTTACAAGGTCAAACCTATTTCTTACCATTTAAATAACGAGTGCTTGGGTACAATGCTTGAACTGCCTGGTTTATAACCCGGGTTTAAGTGCACACGAGCAGGAATATATTTTTTTAAAAAACTATATATATATATTTGCACACTCATACACACACACATGCACACGGTGAGTTCTGTGCTGCAGCTGCTTCAACAAGAGATGACGGAAGGGGCCCGAAGTGGCCATCGACCAGGAGCTGGCTGTGGCACCACTCGCCCCAAAGAGTCTGATTATTTTTGCACATATCAGTCCTCAAAAGCCTCCCCTTGTGGGGCTGCGTCAGCTGCTGCTTGGACCGTCCCTGAAGCCGCAGTTCTCCAGAAACCACCACTTGCAGGCAACTGAACCCACAGCGTGTTTCGTAGAGGACTCCTCTCATCTCAGTCCACGTTGGGAGCTCAGGGGTCTCCTAAAAAGACACGCATGGCCTCCAGCTCCTCTGCGGTGTGAGCAGAGAACGCTGACAAACTCAGACCCAAACAGCCGTATTGATGTCAAACCCAGACTGGGTGCAGTCTGTGGGATCATGGGCTTTCTTGGTGCCAATTCTGGGTTTTTCGCTGTGGTTTTCTGCCTTTGGGCACCTCTCTGCTTTGCTGTGAGGGTTCTGGATGTTCCCATGAAGTGGGAAGTAAAATGTCCCCTTGAGTTTGTTCATCTTTTTGGGTCTCTTGGAAATTTCGGGCTGTTTGTCTTCAGGCGGAAGCCAGCAAGGTTTCTCTTTGAGAAGCCTGTCTCGGTCTGGCCGAACGCTCCTCAGGAACTTCTTGAAGATGTTGGCTGTGAGGGAGAACTTCCTGCAGAGCTCCTGGGATCTGCTCAGGGACAGGGATGCCTCGCTCTTCTCCCCCTTCTTATCCAGCTCTGGCAGATCCAACCAGTTCCCAACCAAGTCTGCAAAGATGTTATCCCCCAAGACCAGCGGCTGCCGGTTCCTGCTCTGGGACATCAGGGAGGATGTCCAGTCATGGCCATCGTCACACCCGGGGCATTCCTGGCACGCCGGCCACCCCTGAGCTGTGCTCTGGCTACTGGGCTCGAATGTCCTTGGGTGGACGTGCTCCACTCTGCTCAATGCGGAGGAAGGTCCTTTTGGGTGATAAATATCATCACCACAGAGGCCCCTGAAGGAGGAGGGGGTGTCTCTAAGGTGGCCACTCTCCGGGAGCACAGCAGGAGGGGACAAACCCCCTGGCTGTGACATGGCACAAGGGAGGGACACGGGGCTGTGCTCCTCCACCGCCACCTCCACCTGCCGCTCGTCCTGCTGGACCCCGGGCACGTCCCTGCTGCTTCGGCAGCACTGGTGCTGCTCAGTGCCAGAAACGGTGCTTCGGCTCCCGGAGATGTCCAACTGCTCCAGCGCTGTCTGGACCTGGAGGAGTTTCAGCTCCTGCAGTGCACCCATCATGCAGTTCATCTGCTCGTGCAGCCCGTCCCCAACCTCCTTCATGGATAGCTGTGGAGGGAAGGGAGCAGACATGGAGTCAGTGTCCCCAAGAGCCAGGACAGAGCAAGAAAACTTTGACCCAAGAGCAGGAGAGCTGGGCTGAGCAGCTTTCTGGAACATCACCTCCGCCTACTGTCTACACTTCAGACACATCCTACCTGTACTACATCCATTTGTGGAAGAGCAATTGGATTTTTCTAGGAGTGTCCCTCTAGGAATAAGAGGAGCTGACAGAAGGAGTGGATTTTTTGGACCTGACAACAAAAATAAGTGGTTTGAATTTCCATTAATTCCTTGGCAGAAACCCAAGTCGTAGAACTATGAATGGTTTTGGCTGCTGCCAATTTTAGCATATTCTTCTGCTTTTGTGTCTTTTGTGCCCTGTAACTCACTGACATCAGGAGTCAGAACAATGAACAGAAACGCCTTCCATGGAGAACCTTGTTTCTTCACCTGAAGTGCTAAAGTAAATTAAAAATAAGCCCCAATAAGAACCATGTTGTTATGACCTCACTGCAGGCACTTCCCACGAGAGGACAACCAAAGACACTTCAATGCACTTGAAATTTTGTACAGAACAACCCACAAACTCTACCTTACTTATGTTACACCCACGATCTCTCGGATTTCCAAGCTAGGACCGTTAGCAGCAGTTCTGCTTTAGCCCTGAGCCTTGCTATAAAGATTTAACCCTATACTGGACTTAAAAGAATTACGTTATTTTCCAGAGCTTCTAAACTCCCCGCTCTTCTCTTTTGCTCTGTTGCTTTCTCTCTCTCCTGTAGGATCCAGATCATATTCCCAAAGCAGCATCATAAAACAAATGGGTTCGACTTCCCAACAGCTGCCACTTTTTTCTTCTTTTAGGAGGGATGGGGAGGGGGAACGGGAGGGAGAGGGAGAACAGCAGGGGTTGGCAGGGCTGGAGGTGAAGACATGTCACATCAATGTAAGGTGGTTTGCAGAAGAGATTACCACTGCCTAGGAAAAGCTTCAGCCAACGCTGTCAAACAGTTTAAAAGCCTCATCACAATTTTTGTACAGCGACAGATCTCAAGCTTAGGGAGAAAAAGGACAGATGAAGCTTATGTTCAGCTTTACATTACCAAGCTTTACTTTTTTCCATCTCCTTCATTTTAACTAAGTTCGTTCAATCATTTGCTCTATTTCCATTTCTGTACGTGGAGCTGAGCAGTCCTCAGAAACCCAGATCCTCTGAAACAGCCCAGCTCCATAAGTGAAAGCTCCTTGACAGTTTCTGACCACAAATCTCCATTTCGAAACCCAGAACCTAAAACTAGCTGGCAGGTTATGATGATTTTTTCAGAGCTTCGCTCACAAGAAACGTATTTATAACCCAGAACAAGCACACAAGCTATGAAGATACAAAAATCTGTGGTTAGCTCCTTAAGCACACTATCAAGTGTCTCCAGCTATCTGATTTTTTTTTTTTAAGCTCAGCAAATAAACCCCTACTTCTGCAGACATGCAAGTAACGCCCCACTTACAGTCTAAGCGAGCTTCTGGCTTTCCCATTCCAAAGCTGGGCCATATGCTCTACGAGCCTCAGACAAAGCTATCACCTTACCTCTCCAGCTTTGCTGTAATGCTCCTCGTCCTAACCTTTCTCGCCTTATTAATGGCAGTCTGTTTTATCTGGGGCTTTGCAAAAAGCTGGATTTGGAGCCAGCTTGGCCCCTCATTGGCCACTTACCACCAAATCCCCTGCCCGGCGCAGCGCAGTAATCGCGCCGTGGGGAGTGACGAGGGTCCTGCGCTAATGACTGGGCTGATCAGACCCTCGGCATCTGCTGGAAGGCTCCGCTGTTCCCCTCATTGATTCAATTAACTCCCCATGATGGGAGGTATCGTTACGATGCCGCCTTAGCCGGCAAGGCTCTACGAAGCATTCACATTTCATAGGCGGCATTTGTCGTCAGCGGGGTCATTTCTCACGGGCAGATCCTGTCTCCCCCTGACGAGAAAAGACCTGAGCCCCGACAGTTCAGCTCCAGCGTTTCCCCTCCCGAACAAAGGAGCTGGCTCTGCCAAACCGGGCACCAGCCTGGGGAGCCTGGGCTGCTGGAGGAGCCGAGATGCTTTCACCTGTGGAAACACTTCTCCGTAAGTGACTACGAGGTCTGGTCACTTCTCTCCGTGTCCAGCGCTGCCTGCACCAAGGGCTGGGCTGAGCCGTCCCCCTCGCAGCAGAGGGGAGAAATGGGGGATCTGGGGACGTGACTCGTCTGTCCGCTTTCAGAGACCTGCTGTGGGGTGGGACGAATCCTGCTCTCTGGACTCAGCTCGGTGTCCCTCTGGCAATGTGAAACCCACCATCAGCAAGGGAGTTTTGAGGATCCTGGAGCTTTTAACTCTGCTCACAAACTCTGCTAAAATTGTTGGGTTATGCAAGTTTAAAAAAGTAAAGAAACCCCCTCTGCTTTATCTGCTGCTTTTCCTGGGCTCTGTTCAGTCTTTTACAGAACGACACCCAGCCCAAAGTGAAGTCACTGGGGACCAAACAGTCTGCAGGGGCTTGGATTTCATCCGCTAGTAATCACCCTGCGGTAATTAAGAGTGCTCACCCTGGAGAGAAAACTCTGGAGGGCAAAAAGAAGTTTCTTCCCCAGTGCCCAACAGCCCCTCGCTCCTCCTTGCCAGGAAGACCCCAGTTCTCTCAAGTTCGGACTGGTTTCTCTGAGACTCTCCGGACAAGGAACAACCTTCCACAGGAGAGAGACCACCTCCCCGGCAAAGGTTTCAGATGGAGCTATCTGGGCTGCTGGAGGGAAAAGTTTCTGTGACAATCCAGCAGACTGGGCTGGAAGTCAAGGAAACGCTCTGCCGGAAAGGTGATGGGAACCCGGGGCTGAAGAGCCAACCCTGCGGCCTCGCTGGCTCTGTGCTATCACACTTCACGTAGAAGGAACTGGAATTCGTGATGAAGTGCAATCTCAAACGGAGCATGAATGTGACCCAACCCCCCAGAGAGCCGTAACGCGGCGTGGCGAGACCCTGGCTGTGCTCGCCGGGGTTATGCAAGTGACGTTACGTAAGCTGGCCATCACGGGGCATCGGGAGATGTTCTGTCTTGTGCGCTTGTGAGCTGTAAATCCCAGACCCGCTGTTGAACCAGCGCCGTGCTGCAGAGCAGAGCACGGGGGAAGCGGCATTCGCTACACAACTTCGGGTCTAGCACAGATCCTGCTCGTCAGCTTCCTCCCCCCGGAAGCATTTCAAGGGACTCGGGGTGTCTAATTTGAGATATTTTGTGCTTCAATACAAGAGACTGTTTGGCACCTCTGCTTCTACGAAAAGCCAAACTAGAACTATGATAACTTGCAGATGTTCAAATTTATCTCTATAAAACAGTTAAAAATCAGATGCCTCAAACTGCCTCTCATTGTTATCCCCGAAACTTCTGCAGTCCCTAAAATTGGCATGAAAAAGTTCCAGTCTCATGCTGAACAAGCCAACACAGATGCCTTTTATAGCAAGACAAGTACACGCAGAGCCGAGCGTGTTCCCCGCCAGCGGCTGGACTCAGCCTGTGCTGTTCAACGGTTCCTCCCCAGCAGAAGGGCCTGGCCTCCAGAGCAGCCCTCCCGGGAAGGCACCAAGGAGGCAGCGCTGGCTAAATGCTGCTCCACAGCAAAGCTCGCTCAAACCACGGCCACCCTCAAGAGTGGGAAGGGAAGTGCAAAATTCACCAGCTTTTCAAGCACTTTCAAATGATCGTCAAGGAATACTCACCGCGAGGGGAGGAAATAAAACAAGCGGAGAGCATCTGGGCAAACGGGCAGAGTTCAGACAGGGAGGTTTTACCCTGGGAATCCTCCACGCTGAGCAGCAGGGGGGTCACTCTGCGAGCCACACCTTTTTCATCACCTCCTCAAAACCCGTACTCCCAGAACCACCACCGCAACTGCTTTGCACAGTTTATACATCAGTGATCTTCCACCACAGATTAATGCAGCAGGGGGGCACCTTCCCCAAGGACCATCCTCTGGCACTTACTGGCATTTGGTCAAATTCAAACCCAAATACCTGAGACTACAAACACGGGACTTTTCACTTGTCACTTCCCACTTCTCAGGTAAATAAGTAACTTTTTAAACTCGCTTTCCTGTTAGCACCTGCATTCACCAAGTTCTCAGAATTCAGCTCCCAGCCACACCTTAAGCCCAGCTGTCGGGATCCCCAGCCCTTCCGCACATCTGGCCCGCCCAGAACAGCAGCAGCTTTGTGACGCTGGTGGGAGAAAAGGAAAACCCAGCGAACACACCACGGCTTTGAGCTGGGCACGGCAGAGCGAAGAGCAGAGCTCTGAGCGTGGCTGCCGTAATGAGGAGGAAGACAGCTGTCCAGCTCTTCGGCAGAAGAAACGCCGAGAGAGGAAGCTGTCGTGAAGAGGACAGGAAAGAACAAATGGCAAATAGGGGCTCTCTACAATAGTGCTGGTAGGCAACGGGACCAGCCACAAACAATTGGTATTTAAAGAGAGTGACATAATAGAGACCAAAATTATTTTAGAACTGCTGAGCTGATCATACTGTTCCTGTTTTCCTTTGGGTCACTAACTAGATTAATCTTCAACAAGCCTGCGACTGTGGCTGGGCACAGCTCTCGGGAGCGCGCTGCACGGTCCAGGGAGCTGCTTCCAGCCCAGTGCTGCACCTTTCTTCTCCCTCCCTCGAGGGATGCCAAGGGCCTGCAATCTTCTTTCTGCCCTTGTATTTTATCACAAGGATTTTGAGTCTTTTTTACCTCTTGTCTTTCTGGAGTGTTCTAGGCATAAATGAGGATGTTAACTGTGAGCTCACAAGTTATCTGAAAGAGGAAGGATGCTGAAACTCTACCAAAGGCTTTTTTTCCCAATAGCTGGAAAAGATCTTAAACAGATGTTAACCATGAAAGACACGGTTCATATCACCCAGTTAACCCTCTTCCTTACTCAACTGCCTTCCTTTCCACTGCGATGATGTTGTTCTGTGCTTCCCATCACCCTTGCTACATTTAAAGGCAAATTGGAAATCAATTCTCTACAGCCAGGAAATAAATGGACTAAAAAGAACTCCAACCTTCAGACTTTTTCTCACAACCCAGGGACAAGGGAGACCACAAGCCTCAGTGTCCAGACCGACCAGTGAAGATGATGGTTAGAAGTGACAGCTCTTGGCTGACTCTCCCCAGTTCTACGTGACAGGACTTCCCTTTGCACCTTCCCCTAAGGCAACACCAAGGAACGAGGCTCTGCCATAAGTTGCTGACGTTACCTCCAGCAGCGATGGGTAAAGCCACCCTTAAAGGGACCGTTTTATGAGCAGAGACACACGAGGAGCTGTGAGCAGTGACGTTACCCTTGAGGTCTGTCATTTGTGCCTTGTTCTACAGCAAATCAGAGCTGCTGCTCCTTCAGAAACAGCAATGGAAACACAGCAGACCTTTTCGAGCATGACACAGTTACCGGAATAGGACCCAGTGTGAGACAAAGAGTAAAAATAATTGGCTGGATTTTTCACTCAGACCAAATGTCCTGTTCCTTCGAGATATTCATAGCAAGAAACATCCGCCTACCAGGACATAAATTAATGTAAGAAGGGAGCCAGACTCTATCAAACTCAGTAATTTGATGCATCTATGACAAATGTGCAGGGAGAACGTTGAAAACTTAAGTCAGAGTGATGGGGTTTGTGCTAAATACTGACTTTAGTACTTTTTCTTCTGGAAAAAAAGCAACAGAAAGCCTAGAAATATCCTGGATTCCTCAAGAGAGACCAAAACATGCAAAGTTAAGTTAAACTACAGCTAACTTGGCTGTGACCCCTCGCCCGTTAGGGCCATACAGAACCCAAGTGTAAGACAAACCTGCCCGCGGAACTCGCCAGTCCCCAGCTAGGAAAGAAGTGATTTATTCTCCTTGCAGAGAGCCCCCAAACCCCACTCCCCCAGCACTGGGTGTATATGCTGCTGTTACCGGGTATAAATGCAAACGGTCCCCGTGTCAGGGTTTATGGAGGTAACGCTATCTGCAGCGCGAGACACGGAAATGAAATGCCTCTCTGCTAACCCCCGAGCAAGACAATTCTTGTTAGGTCCGACCTTCAGCTGAGATAACATGCTGTAACCCGGACAGCAGACAGCGCGTTCCTGAGCCTCAGGACGATGTCTGCAGGCTCCCAACCCGGCCGATAAAGTCGAGAGGGCTTTGAGGATGGGGGTTAATTGCACTAATGGAAGATTCACAAGCTCTGTGGCACATCTCACAACGGCCACCTGAAGGATAGGTAACAGGAGTGGAGCAGCACAACTTCTTCCACGCTGGCCCTACAAACCAGCACTGCATCTTCTCGCCCTTGCCGGCGCCCATCAGCCTCCGGGGAGATTTCCAGAGGAAGGCACAAGGTCCCCTGCGTTTTCTACGTACAGAGAGTGAGGAGCAGAGAGCTGGCACAGCCTGTCCAACACGGCTGCACAGGCCGGCATCAGGATCGGGACCAGGACCCCGGCTGCACAGCCAGTCCCACCGCAGAGCTGCCCCGATCCCACGCCGCTGGGATGAATGGCTGTGTCAGCTGAGGCTCTCCTGGCCGTGAAGCATTCGCGTGTGGAAGCTTCTGAATGAATTCCAGTCAAAGGGACACCACACATGCCAGAAACTATCAGCTTACAATGGAAAACATGCCACGGGAACAGGAGATCCCTCATTGACTGAAAGGGCTCAGATTCATCCTGGGAAGCCGTGGCAGAGCTGGCAGAGCTTTCCCAGAGGGAACACAAAGACCGGTGTAAGCACGCCCGGACCCACGCTCAGCCGTGACTTGTCTGGCAAAGCCCGGTGTGATCTCAGCGCAGAGGCTGTGTTGAAATGTCAGGGCACACCACCAGCCCAAACCAAACACACGACTATTTAAATACGTTTTTAATACACAAAGCAAGAGAAAGAAAAATCAGAGCTGGAATCCTCAAACCCCACACTGGTGGGGGATAGAGTTGCACTTGGAGATGACCCTTCCTTGGGAACTGGGAGCTGTGCCAACATCCGCTCTGCTGTGAGAAAATCCTTTCCTGAAAACCAGCTGAAGGCTGCGGTAGTTTACACTGAGATGAATGAAACTTGTGCTGATCGAACGGCCTCTGACTTTCTCGTGCTACCCAGACCGGCCTCAGCAAGTCTGGTCTCTCAAAGTTTTGCAGGATTTCCCCGCACGACACCCGCTCTGCTGCTCAGCCCGACCAGAGCTGCCCCTCGGACACCACACAAACCACCGCGTGTCTCAATCCGCAGTGGTGCCCTGGATCCGGGCACAGGGTGGCTCATTGTCTCGATCTGGCCGAGTCCTTCCCACCGTTCCTCCCGCATGATTCTTAGTTCTGGTGCATTTAACGCCTGGAGGCATGGCCTGCTTGGTAATGAAGAAAGTGGCAGAGAAGCGGGGTCAGGAGGTGCAGTTCCCACTCGCCACTCAGCGCAGATGGTCCCAGCTGTCCATCGCGCTGCTCGCTGCTCTTTAAAGAAACACTGAGCTATTTGAATTCCAGGCTATCTTTACAGCATTGATTTCTGAGAGCTGCTATTGCTCTGGATATCATTTGTGGTGGTTTTAATTAACACCATCCTCCCACCTTTGCTACACGCAATCTGCAGCTCCCTGAAGCTGCTGATGGAAGGAATTGTTTCCGACGGGTGCTGGAAGGCAGTGGGTCCCTCCAGCTGTTGCCCCGCGGGCTGTCCTGGCACGCCTGGCTCACAGCAGCTCCAAGGCTGCACTCTGATACCCTGGGAACCTGTTGTCGAAGTAAGTTTTTGAGTCACAAAAATTGGGAGGTGGGGTGGGGAAAGAATGTGACTATTAAAAACCAATCGTGTGAGGATTCAGGCTCCTTTCAGTCCGCTCACAGGTGGTCCTGTGGGAGGTGACAACTGCCCCTTCCCAGTTTTTTAAGGTGAGGCTAAGGTCTTGGTTTAATATTACAATAATTCTCACATTTTTACACTTAAAAGAAATAATGTACTGCATTATAGCAAGGGGGTGAGCAATCCCAGAATGTTCTCATTTTAAGTGTTTTTTAGTTTTCACACAAGTATGAGGGATCTGCCCTCCTTCTGCATCTATCCAAACTCTTCAGAACTACCCTGTGCACTCCAGAACAGGTATGTTCAGACTCACAGGTAAAGGTGCAATGTTTAGGCTTCTATAAAAACTGCTGCTCAGATAACGGAACTGATTTGTTTAGCAGACAAACCACAGATTTAGGAACTTCAAGCACACTCGATCGAAAGTTGCTCTTCTTACCATCTCACCTTCCAACTCGTTCAGCTTTGAAAGATCTCCCAGGCTATTCTGTACATGGCCCAGTTTACAGTTTGCATTTCATTCATCACGCCCAGCGCACACGACACTGGTGACTCTCCTTTTCCTTTGTCTTAGTTTCTCTCCCAGCTCCTCTGTTTGCTGGGGAAACACGGGGAACGCTGGCAGGTTAATGTCCCTGCTGCTGCCCCACGCACCCAGAGCGAAGCTGCCCCAGCCCGTGGCTCACAAGACACATCCCATCTGCAGCTCACAGCGAGTCCCGCTGCTGCCCTGGCGCAGCATCACCTCAGGGCTCTGCAGGGACTCCGGTGGGGTTGCTTACAGAGCCCTGGGTGCAGACCCATGTTGTACAGCTCCGGTTAGCACAAGTATCCCATCCCATTAAGTCCCAAACCGGGAAGCTTTTGTGCTTTCAGAAACTTCGCCCACCCGTTTTTGCTCTGCCTTGTCTGCCCCTTTTGTTCTCCCTCTCTGTTCATCTGAACCCCGCTCGGCTCCCCAGCCAGACCTGGAACGGGAACCCGGTTCGGGGAGGGATCCGTCCCGCCTGCCCACCCACCTCCAGCCCGCCCCGTGCACCAGCGATACCTTCGGGCTTGTGGGCAAGCCCAAGCAAGTCGGGGGAGTGAGGTTACCGCCGGAACGGGAGCGGGAGAGGCAGGGAACAGCGGTGGTTTATGACAAAGGGTTTCCTATTAAACAAGAGGCATTTTCAGAGGGTATGGGGGGGTGTGCGGTGGCAAGGGCACTCTCCCTTTACATCGTTTTGATTCCCGTGAACTTATTCTCATCGGAGGCTTCCGTAGATGTTTCTGATCTCTGCCGGCAGCTTTCCTCTACACCCGCTGCCCGCCCCGGCGCCCCGCGCACCGCATCGCTCCCCGGCAGACGGACGGACCGGCAGCAGCCGAGCAGCCGGCCGGGGGGGCTGAGCCCTGCGCCCGCTCCACGGCAGCGCCGAGGGGGAGCAGCCTCCGGGGGGGACCCCCTGAACCGCCCCGGCCGGGGACGGCTGCATGCGGCCGGGACCCGCCCTGCCTCTCCCGTCCCGGCCGCCTCCGCACGGGGCCGTTCCCCCCGCAAAGGGGCCGAGCCCCGCCGAGCTCCGGGCATCGCCACGGCGGGACGAGCCACGGGTGCGGGGACCCCCCCCTCCGCCCGCCGCCCCCTTACCAGCTCCTGCCTCAGCCGGCGCAGGTGACGGTCCATGGCCCGGCTCGGCGCGGCCCCGCCGGGCGAGCGCTCCGCCCGCGCAGGGAGGGAGGGGAGGGACGGGCGGGCGCGGAGCCGGGCGGGGGGACCGGGGGGAGCCCGGGGGCGGCACCGGCGGGCAGAGCCCAGGGCAGGGCCCGGCCCGGGCGGCCGGTGCGGAGCGGGGCTACGGGGAGGGGGTTGGGGGGTGTCTCCCGGGCCGGGGGGTCCCGGTAAAGGCGTCAGGCGGTGAAGAGGGTTCTTGCGCGGGAGCCAAAGCGAAGGCAGCGCTCGGTAACGCTGGCAGCGCGGAGTCCGTGCAGAGCATCGTCCCTTCTCCCAGCAGAGAAGTTCGGGAGTTCAGTTTGTTGTGGTCGAGATTCTGCACGTTGCTCCGCAGAGACAGACCCCCCCCGACCCCCCCGCCCCGGCCAAAGCGTGGATTCACCGGCGGGGCCTGAACGCGACCGACGGCGAAGCCCCGCGGTGGTGGATTTCCCGTTGAGTTCTGCCCGGGGCCGGGCTGCCGCGGGAAGGCACGTCCCTCCCGGTCCAGCTGCGCTTTGGCACCGCGGGGGATGCTGCAGGTCCCCCCCGGAAGGTGTCGGGACCGCAAGCGCTGCACTTGGCACACGACCGCGCCGTTAGAATGCCCTTTGTCAGGAATAGAGAGCTGCAAGAAGCAGGTGGCGGAAATTCTGAGCACGGGTTTATTTTCCCAACAGCGCTGGTTTCCTTACTGGGCTTTACAAGCAGTGTCTGGGCTGAGAGGTGTCTACTCTAAGGGCAGGAGTTTGTTACCTCAGGTCAACAACTCGGATACCACTTGTCACCACAGGAAATCAAAGAGATGGACAGAGGAGCCAGGAAAAAATACACGCACTTTGGCATCACCAGATTTTTAACTGCGTGGACTTTGATGGGTTTGATTGTGTCAGCATTTCTCACGTGTACATATCTGTTATTCTCAGCTTATGTGCAGATTGTGGTGTTAGATGACAAACGCGGAGTCCCCTGTAATGGGTTCACAAGGTTAGCCTGATTCGTTCTGCAGTGGTACAGAACTTGATAGGATGAGAAATACTACTTTCTGTTTTCAAATCTGGGAAGAAAAACATAATTACTTGCTTTTTCCCGTAAATTTGAGTATTGACAAAGCCTGGCTAAAACCTTTGCCTTTCCAGGTCTTTGGTTTTTGAAGGAAAATGTTTTTTGTAGTTGGAAATGGGATATTGTTTGTTTGTTTGTAGAAACAGCCTTGGTGTTTTTGAAAGCTGACCCGTGTGTCAAAACACAAACTTTGGGATCTGCCCTTTCCTGTGTGTTTGGGAAACGCTCTACAGTTAACGTTTATTGATCCCGCCAGCGTCTCTGTTATTATTGGTCAATACTTCCTCCTCTCAGGGTTTCCATTTCTGATCTATTAAGGAAGCATGAAAATTGCATCTGTCAAGGACCTGTAGAGTGTGGGGCAGTAAACACCTTAATGTGTAAAGAAATGACATTTTCAAAAGGTTAATCACTTCCAGTGGGGTCTGCTCTGATGCGGGTGGGATACCTGCCAGTCCGGAGCCTTCCTTACAGTCCAAGCCAAGTCTCACTTTTGTCTTGAAATCTGGCTGGACTTGTGGGCCAGCTGGTTGTTCCCCACAGCCCAGGGTTGGGGTACGTATGGCCCCAGCATATCGAGTATCATCTGGCAGGTTTGAACAGCCAGTCAGTGGTAAAAAATCAGAAAGATGGCACCATGGGGGGAAGAGAAGCTGGGATGCCTGCGCCCACCAGCGTTAATAGTACAGAGAATGACCCGACTTCCCTTTCCTCTTTCTGTGCCCCAAACAAGGATCCGTGTTCAAGAAGAGCCAGAGTCCAGGTTTCTGTGGGTTTTGGGTGGCTCAAGACCTCAGTACCCTGTTTTTATAATTTATTGTATGATCTCAGTCCTGTAAAGTAATATGCAGCCACTACTCCCTTGTGGCATGGCACAAAAAAAAAAAAAAGCTGAAACCTGATGGTGTTTTCTCTTCACATGGACATAGGTTCAGGCGGTTTGAGCTGAAAACTGACCGTGAGCTGAATTTATCCAAGTCAGCTTTGAACAACGGTATTTTTAGGTATCCTTTACATTTGGTAGGGAATAGACTGAGAGCGGGCATCAAGAGGGAAGGACTTCTCCTCTCCTGGGGTTACCGTGTCTGGACAAAGGACACTGATGATGAGCACCGTGGCTTGAGCATCTCGAAAACCTGCATGAAATCAGACCAGCGATTGTCCCAGACACAGGATCCTCTCCCCAGTGTTTTCTTTACAATACTGTATTTTGTTTTTAAATCATATTGTTCCTGAATTTGTTTTAACTGATGCTTTTCACAGTGCTTTGACTGTGTTCCAGCACAGAAGAGGTACAAAAGATACACATGGTTATTTGATGTGTCAAATCTAAGTTAAACAATATCCCATTTTCCTGCACGTCTCACGTTCAGGAGGCCAACTGCACACATCCATGGCCATGGGCAGATGCTGCGTTCCAGAAAGATTGGGAACGCTTGCAAGACACTGAACTGTGGGATCTGCCAGCAGATGAACAGGGAAGAGTTTTTAGCTTCTGTTTAAGGTCATCTTTTTGATCCATTTGTCAGCCTCCGGGGCTGCTCATGTCCCGTGAGGCTGATAAAGGAGTTCATGAGCACAGAATAAAGCAGAGACCAGAATATTCATGTGCTCCAAACTCTTGGGAACTTGCAAGAGAAGAGAAAAATGTGAAATATTTTCTCAGCAGGATTTCCCTACTAAACAACATTTTTCTCTTCCGTGTAGACAACTGGTTCAAAGCCGCGCCGACACTTCGTGCCAGGCTCTGCGCTCCTTCCACTGTGTCGTGGTGCAAACCATGAGCAGATGGTGCAGTGCAGTGGAAAATCAGGTCTCCAAGAAAATACAGAGCTGAAAATAAAACCCCCTCAAGCAGAAAGCTGCATGGCTTATTTCAGGATAAAATAAAAAAATGAGATCTATGGGCAAAAATAGACTACGCCTTCAGAGTGCTGTATTCCACTTCCATGAGCCGCCGCATTCCTTCCCGATTGAGAGACCAGCCATCCCCTCACAGCTGAAGGCTCATCGCATTTGTTGTCTTTCAGTTCATTGATCTGGTTTCTCAGGGCTTTCACGTGACTCTTCTTTGCTGAACTAACAAGCGTGGTTATAGCTGAATTTTCTTTAGTTTTTACTTTCTTGTATACTGAAGGCAAACCTTTCAGAATTTCTGCCCACTGAAGCTGCAGCATGACCTGAATTGCCTCCATCTTTGTTTAAATCCACTGCAGCATAAACATCCAGCCAAAATAGGTAAGAATATAATGTCAAAACCTGAATTCTGGTTTTATATTTGTGCATAAAGAGATAAATTACCCCTGAAAACTTGACCATTTCTTCCATTAAGCCCAATTTTTGTATGCAGTCTCTGCACTTGTGGCCTGTAAAGTTCCTGACATGCCCTCCCCTCACTATACTCCCATCTCAAAAGTAAAACTTTTAACTCTGCTTCAGCCGAATTCCAGCTCCTGACATTCCTCTGCTTGCACTGAAGGGCCAGGGAAAAAACACCAGGGTAGGGAAATCCTTGTGCATCCCCTGTGCTGTTTCGTGTTAAAGACTATTGGATTACCTCTCGGCTGGCTGCATTTTGGTGACCTAGATCCTCTTCACAGTAGCTGAAAAATAATTTAGAAAACCGTAGTATAAAAGTGTACCTAAGATCAAAACGGGCTGATACTTACTTATCTGGAGGAAAAAGAAGCGAGCTACTGGCACGTCTCATGGGTCCAGTAGAAACAGCCCCTCTGAACTGATCCCCTGATCTCTGCATCTCTGCAGGCACCTGCAGTGACCCCCCCATACTTTAGATTTCAACCGAAATTTGGGGATTTCTTCTGGACCCTTCTGAAGGACGTGCCTGACAAAGAACCAAACCCATCCAGCAGAAGGGCATTGAAATGAGGGCACTGTAACACCCCATTATCATCATCATCATCGTCATCACTGATATTTGTGACAACTCCATGCACCAGACTTGCTGGAAAAAATGCCAGACTTTGTCAGTTACTAAAGCAGCAGAGAAGATTCTGCTGGCCCGAAGACTCGCTGCTCACCGGTAACTTGCAGTCCAGCTGTTTTTCCACAGGGACACTGAAGCGCAGGGTGCTCAGGGTCAGCTTCTGGTGGAGAGGAGGAAGTGGCTGGCTGTGCTAACACCAACGGCCCTTTCACTGCACAGAGAACAAACCGTTTCCATGGTGGTGTAAACACAAACACATACCACGCTCCAAACAGGGAGTCGTGCATGCTGCAGAGAGTGGAGAAAGTTCACTGTCTTCATCTGAGCACATCTGGGAGAGGAGGATGAGATTACATCACTTTAGAAGTATTTTATACGTATTATGTAAACCGAGATTTGTATGAATAATTCCATGTCTTGGCAGATACGGAAGACAAATCCTGTGAAGCTAAAGGAACAACAAGGCAGGTGCTTGTTTACGGTAGCAATGTTCAACTCTGTAATGAATGTGTTCTTAAAAGATGCACAGAACCCGAGAACTCTGGAGGCCAACACCAACTCTCCAGTTTACCCCAGTCTTTCAAAGATTCATGACCCAAGCTAGAGAGTTTATATCCCTTCATAAGAGACAGTTATTTTTTAATACGACAGCTCAGCGGGAGCTCTTACCTACTTCCTTTACTAACCTAAATCCTTTCCCAGGACCTGTCCTGCCTACAGAGTATTTGGATTAATTGCCAAGACCTCCAAAGGCTGCTTTGGGCAGGAATACCTCCTTTGGACCTTACTGCACGGAAAGCAAAGCAGTCTCACGGCAAATCTGCAGCTTCCTCTTGGCTGGGCTGACATGTGAACGTCGACAATGTGAGTTCAGCGCTTGAGAGTCACCGAGGTAAAACGAGGCCTGAAGGTTGAGGGTTGCTCTCTGCACACCGACTGACGGCGGAGTACACAGCACACAGAGCGTTTAAAACACAGGCAGCAGCGGTAGCCGTTACGACCTGTGGGAATAAGGGTTGAGGGAGAAATAAAACCTTCCATGAGATCAACCGATAGAGCTGCAGGAGCTTGACCTAAATCTGACACAGCCCCGTCAGTGCGGACCAAAACCAAAGGGAGGGGGACGACAAATCTGCCAGTCGTGGAGTCGAAGGGTTTCTCAGCATTGAGGTGGTTTGGACTCTGTCCCTCCAGCATCCGATGGAAAATGAAATAAATACCTACAAACAGCAGCATCTTTCTGAATGAGGGTGGCGTGTCCGAATGTCTCGTTCACAACGTGCCACAGAGAATAACGGCTGTCTGCAAACCACCGTGATCCTATCGCAACGTGCGTGAACCTGGGGGGAGAAGAGAATAGGTGGGAAAAGCAGAGAGGAGGAGCAGACCAGCGGGATGGCTGTTTGGGGGGGGTTGTCACCTCCTCTCTGCCCTGCCCCCATGGGAACAGTCACTTCTGACTGCTCTGCATTGTCTATTTAAATCACATCAATTTAAAAGGGTTATGAGAGGCTGTATTTGATCAAACGTTTGTTTTGTCCAGGTGTCTTTGTCTGTCTCCTTTCCCAGATTTATCCAGAGGTAATTATCTCATGTTGGAGATTCGTTTCCCCTTGAGGACCAATGAGAATATCCACTTAAAAAATAATTGGAACTAACAGAATGGGTGTCAGTGGCTGTCCTGTTACCTCTGCTCTGGAGTGCCGTTCTCGCCCCTACCATCTGGTCTGTCCCGGCTGGGTAGAGGGAAGCTCTCCAAGCTGAAACTGGTCTTTGTCCAGTGGGGCCCCGCTCTTGGTTGGCACTCAGATATTCGTATGAAAATACCACAACACTAAAAACAAATAACTGAATAGATTTTGACAGGCTTTTTCTCCCCCATCAGGAATATAAACATGAGGAATTTCAATGGCGTGACCGAGCCTGTGGTACACCAAAGCTGTTAAAATTCACTTAGGCTGCCTGGCAATATAAGAATAGTGACACAGTGTACGTGATCATACAGTAGAAGCCACTGTGGAGCTTTTCCACATCCCACTGCGGTGAATGGAAGCTGCACATCCAGAGCCTCCGAACGGCTGTGACAATCACAGCCGATAGGCTTGAAAGCAGCCATGGGTCAAAGTGAGTGGTCTGCAGAGGGTAGGGAGTAATGCGCGTACGCCAGATCAACACATCTGGCCTCTGCTGAAGTGAACACTGTTAATTTCTCACAGGTCCCTGGGCAGGGCAGCTCCAGGGGCAGCTCCAGGGCAGCACCAGGGCAGCTCCAGGGGCAGCTCCAGGGCAGCTCCAGAGCAGCTCCAGGGTTAGCTCCAGGGTTAGCTCCAGGGCAGCACCAGGGTCAGCTCCAGAGCAGCTCCAGGGCAGCTGCAGGGCAGCACCAGGGCAGCTCCAGGGCAGCACCAGGGCAGCTCCAGGGTCAGCTCCAGAGCAGCTGCAGGGCAGCTCTAGTGCCACTCCAGAGTGGCTCTAGTGCAGCTCCAGAGCAGCTCCAGGGTTAGCTCCAGGGCAGCACCCGGGTCAGCTCCCGGGCAGCACCAGGGCAGCTCCAGGGTCAGCTCCAGAGCAGCTGCAGGGCAGCTCTAGTGCCACTCCGGAGTGGCTCTAGTGCAGCTCCAGAGCAGCTCCAGGGTGGCTCCTGAGCAGCTCGAGGGCAGCTCCAGAGAGGCTCTGGTGCAGCTTTACGCTGCATTTGAGGCTTTTGCTGGTGGAGCTCGTGGCAAGGTCTCCTCTCCTACTCATTCTCTTCCACTCCGAGGTTTTGTCCTCTGTGACTGTCGTAAATTGAAGCTTTTGTGCTGCCCCTGAAGTGGGTGACCCAGGGCGGGAAAAAGGCCTTTGGGCTGCAGAGGTTTATCTTTCTCCCTCTACTGGGCTGCTGCTCCATCAACATCACCAGCAGCGGCTTCTCTGCAGGTACGTGCAGCCGCTGAGACCCGCAGCGGGCAGCCGCAGCCTCAGCCCTGGCCGAACCTGCCGGTAACGGTTAACGTTGGCAGAACGGAACCCCAACACGCCGCCGCCGCAGCCGCCCGCGCTCAGCGCGCCTGGCCCGCGCGTACCGACAGGGGGCGCCGCGAGCCTCCGGCAGCCAATCTGCGGCCGCGGCGGCCCCTAGCGGCGCGGAGCGGCGCGCCGGCGAGACATCGCCCAGTGCGCGTGCGCGGCGCGGGTTAAGGGCCCGTCTCGCGAGACACCGCCCTTTCCTTTCCCGCTCCGCTCGAACATGGCGGTGCCCGCGGACGCACCGGCGGTGGCCGACGGCCGGTTCCGCACGAGGGACGTGCTGGTGCCCGGCGGCCCGACAGACTTCGGGTCGCTGCTGCTGTCGGCGCCGGTGCTGGCGGGGCTGGAGGCTGCCGGGTTCCACAGGCCGTCGCCGGTGCAGCTGAAGGCCATCCCGCTGGGGCGCTGCGGGCTGGGTGAGCGGGCGGGCCGGGCGCGGGGCCGAGGGCACCCCGGGGCCTCCGGTGACCTCTGTGTCGGCTCTTTCCAGATCTCATCGTGCAAGCCAAGTCAGGCACCGGCAAAACCTGCGTGTTCTCCACCGTCGCCCTGGACGCGGTGCTGCTGGAGAGCCCGGCCACGCAGGTGAGCCCCGGCCCCGGGCTGCTGCGGCGCGCTGGCGCGGTCGCCTTGACCGGTACCGGGAGGGGGGGGCTTCGCTTTGTGGAAGTGTGTCGCTCTTTGTTTTGGGAAAACGGCGTTGTCGCCCTTGAGGCATAACGTTTGAAATTGTCACGGCTCGATGCTAGGCTTCGCTCTCCGGAGCCATTCTGCGGCTTTCACATTTAATCCTTGGCCCCTCCAGATTCTGATCCTGGCTCCTACGCGGGAGATTGCTGTGCAGATTCATGCTGTGATCACAACCATCGGAATGAAAATGGAGGGCTTGGAGTGCCATGTCTTCATTGGAGGGACTCCCTTGAGCCAGGACAAAGTCAGACTGAAGAAGTGCCACATAGCAGTGGGCTCCCCAGGTATGGGTGAGCTTCAACGTGGTTCAAAAGATCCCATGTGATACTTCACAGGGCAGTGGTTGGTGCATCTGAAATCTGGGTTGGTTTGAGATTTCCTTAGTATTAGGGGATAGTGCCAGTCCAGAGACATTTAGATGTGGTATTTTTAGTGAGAGATTATTCTAAACATGCCTTCTAAAAATTTATTAAAGTTTATTAAAAATATTTACAAAATTCATCATTATAATCTTTCATTTAAAATTTTGAAGTTTCTTTTACTTTCTTTCTTCATATGTAGGTCGAATAAAACAGCTCATAGAGTTGGACTACTTGAATACAGCCAGTATCCGGCTTTTCATTCTCGATGAAGCAGACAAGCTGCTAGAAGAAGGCAGCTTTCAGGAGCAAATCAAGTAAGAAAATCATTTATCTCATGGATTTATCAGTAGATGAGGTACATACTTGTTAATCATTCCCATTTCTTTGTCTCGCAGTTGGATTTACTCTTCACTGCCAGCCAACAAGCAGATGCTCGCTGTTTCAGCTACTTACCCTGAATCATTGGCTAATGCTCTGACCAGGTACATGAGAGAGCCAACATTTGTGAGGTTGAACCCTACCGACCCAAGTCTCCTTGGTAAGTAGGCGTTCATTTATTGTGATATTGTTATCAGTAGATTAAGGAGAGTATGCTAAAACCAAAATATTTGTGATTTTTAAAATAAAAATTCGTGATTCTTCGTAATTTCCTTCTTCAGTTGAGTTGATTCGTTTATGAAGTGTTTATTCCCAGTGTGGCTGTATTTAAAACATTGGTGGTGAATGTCACTTTGTGGTTTTTCTATCTGTTAAAAAAATATTTCAGCCTTTTAATAAAAACTTGTCCTGTAGGTTCTTACACAGCACGTATCTGTGCGGGCTTAAGTTACAAGTCTTGGTTTTTGCTGCAGTGACAGACGTTGCCAGCAGCCCAGCACTGTGCGTGATTCTAAGGAAACCCTTTGTTGTCTGATAAGTTTTTTGTTTTCATGCTCAGGGCTGAAGCAGTATTTCAAAATTGTGAATTCCCACCCGCTTCCACATAAAACGTTTCAGGAAAAGACCCAACACCTACAGGAGCTGTTCAGCAAGATCCCATTTAACCAAGCCTTAGTCTTCTCCAATTTGCACAGCAGGTAATAAATTTGAAATAAAATCTGTGAAAAGCATGTTGGAAAGCGGAGGTTTTGTCTGGTCATGGATAAACCATCTGTAAGGTCTCAGGGCAGTGTGAAAGCAGTGTGCCGATTTCAGCTCTGGAATGCACTGTGAAATACCGGAGCTAAAGGACTGCTTTAGGACGTCGGTACCTCACAAACTGTTAGAGCACAGGGGGACCTAGTGCCCTGCTGTCCTTTTCCATCTGTAAGGTGCCTGTTAAGGCATATAACGATGGAAGGACGGTTTTGGAGCGTGGTCCTTGGCTGGAAAGAGCAGCCAGTATTGAGGAGATGCATGGGGGCTGTTTGGTCTGTGGTTTTATTTGTGGTTTTCATGGTGTATGTTCTGTTAGGGCTCAACACCTGGCTGAAGTACTGACATCCAGAGGCTTTCCGGCTGAATGCATTTCAGGTAAGTCCAACCAAAACTTTCTGAGTCTATTGAAGTTGTGCATAAATGTGACTTAAAATAGGAAAATTAATCTCAGATCTTGGTTTGCGTGACCTCTGGCTGAACAACTAAGAACAGGATTTGAATCTTCATGGGTCTTTAGGACTCTCTGTTTAAAAACAAGCAAAAGGAAATCCATTACAAAAAATAATTCTTCTTTTAAAGTTTTTGTTTGTTCCTTGTTTACTTGTTTGGAACTGATGTTTGAGGAAGTTTCTCTCAGCCTTCTTTCTGATCTTGTTTCCAGTTTTACAAAGCTGTGTGTCCCAGAATTTGAGAGGCATTACACTAAAGGGTGTTTCTGATTTTTTTGTCTTTGCAGGCAGCATGGATCAAAACCAGCGACTTGATGCTATGGCTAAACTAAAGCAATTTCACTGCAGAGTTCTGATTTCCACAGACTTGGTGAGTTAGTATTTTGTAGCACACATGAGAATTGCACATAATGTTACTTCGGAGAGTTAGATTCGACTTGGAATTGAATAGAACATAAATGTCCTGATGAAGTTTGTGACTGGAGCGTGTGTGCAACTGATTTTCACTGTGAAACTTAGAAAGTGTCTCTTATTCCTCACGTGGTTCAAAAATGGTTTTAATTTATCTGTTGCTTTGCAGAAGCTTGTGGGTATTTCAGGGCAGTTAGAGGTGTGCTCTGGACAGGACTATGGGGAGGAGCAGTTTGTTTCTCCAGTACAGTGTGTTCACAGCAGACACATAGCTGACAATTGCACAGAGAGCAGGGGTTATTTTTGAGGTGCTCTCAGCTTTTTCACGGTTCACATAGTTGATACATGGAAGGCGTAGGGAAAACGATCCTGCTTTTCCTGGCCCCCATGCAATATGCTTATTTTGCGTGTAGCACCATAAACTGGCTGGAGGATCGTGGGTGTGTTGTAACAACTAAAAGTTATGATGTGAGCCATTGCTCCCAAATGAGATGTGTTTATTTAATCTAAAAATCTCTTCAGTGTGTTCAATTATCTATCCCCTTCTCGTTTTCTCAAGACATCTCGTGGAATCGATGCTGAAAAGGTGAATCTCGTTGTCAACCTGGATGTACCTGTAGACTGGGAAACATACCTGCACCGTATTGGCAGAGCTGGGCGCTTCGGTAAAACCAGTCATGTGGGTTTCTTGAGCTCACGCTGGCTGCCCTGGCCCTGATCAGGTACCAGCACTGTCTCTTGTGTCTGGCAGGAACTCTGGGGTTGGCCGTGACGTACTGCTGCCGTGGAGAGGAGGAAAACACCATGAGGAAAATTGCCCAGAAATGTAATCTGCAGCTTCTTCCTCTGCCAGGTATGCTCTGTCCTATTAATGCAGCTGGATTTTTGCAGTTGTTTTGTATTTATTCAAAGCTTCAGACCAGTCCCCAGGGAACTGACTGAATCTTCTCTGCTGAGGCTGCATCACCTTTGGTCCAACTGTTCCACTCTGTGCTAAGGCCTACCCATGTCCCTGCCACGGCTGTGTGAAGCAATGGCATGTCTGTGGACTGGGGGGGGGGAAGTCGGTGTCCAACTGTTGCTTGAGCAACTACATAACTACTTGGATTTCCAGAAATCAAGTATTAAGACTTTCTTAGGCTGTAAGGCCCAGTAGGGGAAGGAAGGAATGTTTGAGACAGGAGACTTGCTGCCCTTCCTTTGCCAGAGGCCGTTCTGATAGAAACTTAGTGTTTGCCTTCTTGCAGAAGTTCTAATTTTTTTTGTGTTTGAGTAGGATATGAAACAACATAGGTGACAAGTAGTGCAGTGCCGTTCGTCTCAGTGAACTTTTTGATGCCTTCCACGAAGAAAACGTGGCTCTTTGAGCTCTTGCAAGACTAGAAGGGGTCGGTTGTAGCCATGACTTAACACCTCTTAGCATGTTTCTGCGATTTTGCAAAGCTTTACTTGGGTATTCGTTTGAGTTCGAGAAGGAAGGATGCACTTAACTGAGTGGCACTTGTTTCTCTTTTGTGCAGAGCCTCTCCCTGCTGGAATGCTGGATCAGTTTGAAGATGGGGAGGTAGAAGTCAAACCTGTTGCACATACAGGTGCTTCAGTGAACTCTGACACTATGTGTCTTAAACCAGAGGAACCAGTACTGCAGCCTGTCCAAAACAGTTTTTCAGAGGTACCTCAGCCTCTTCCTAATCTTTCAGGTGATAATTCTTCTGAGGAAAAGCCGAAAAAGCCTCTGAAGCAAAAGCAGGTAAAGTGCACAAATTCGGAAAAAGGTAGCAGAAACCCCCAAACTTCCAGCTGCTGCACAGAGCGGAGGAACCAAGTCCAAACTGTCTCCAGAATGGAGGGACAACAGAACACTCAGGCTCCAGATGAGGAGGCCTTGAGAAAAAACCTTCCCAGAATTCCATGCTTGTCATCTTTCAAAAAACAACCAAAAAATCCCTGGAGCTTCTCAGAGTTTGTTGAAGACTACGAGTATTTCATTAAAGAAGGGCTGGAGAGAGAGGTTGAAATTTTAAGAAGCTACTCAGGCCCAGGAGAACATCATGAGCTCCCTAGAAATGATGAAGTGGAGTGGGAAGAGGTGGAACATCGTACAGAGACAGTAGCGAACGGTGTTGTGTCTGGTGACAGCGATGGTTCATACAGCTCCAGGGCTTCCTCCAACAGCAGGGAAGATAACTCGCACTTTGAAGTGTTTTCAGAGGCACAGGAGAAGAATGCCGCTCGTGTAATGCGTCAGGGTCGCACTGGCTTCTGTCCTGCCCCAGAGAAACCTCAGGAGCCACCACAAGTCCCAAAGCAAAATCAAGTGAAAAAGAAAGATGGGAAAAAAAAGGCTAAACAAAAGAGCCGTTGCCATCAGTCCCCTAGTCTTTCCACAAGAGGCACGGAAGATGACTGCTCCTGCAGTTCTTGGGATGATGGGGTTCTCTATGAGGTGTGGAGTTACGAAAACTACTGGAAATCTTACTATCGGGCATGGCAGAACTACTACGCTGCCGTGTCTCACTACAGGAGCAGTTACAGACAGTTCAGCTGGCTGAACGCCTACCACATCAACTCTGTCTATCTCCAGGAGCTGCTGAAAAGTGGTGACTGATGTCCTGAGGCTGCTGTAGGAACTGGGAGTTGGCACACAGGGTGGACGGTATTTCTGAAAACAACTGATGGTCCCCAGGTACATTGAGAAACAAACAGACGTTGCTTAAGATTGAAGAAAAAGGTGTTCTTTTTTTCCTACGCGAGCGGTGTCCAGGCCAGTGTTTTACATTCATTCCAGTTACAAGTTGTTAATAAAAGGAGCTAAAAGACCGCTGGATGTTCGGTTGCAATCTTTACAATCCAGAGTAAACCAAGGAGGATAGAAGGCAGCCACTTACACATAAGAAATCTCAGTGAGGAGAAAATACAAACTGACCCCAGGTCTATTGGCTGGACTCGTCTTCCCTGTGACTTTCTGGGTGAAGGTGAAGTTACCGTAAGGCTACACAGTCTTGTCTGTAGTTGGAGGTCATTCCAGTCTCTGTAACTCCCTTACTACACACCAGGCACTGATTATATACTAGTTAAGAGGCAGAGTGAAACTTGCGTCTCAATGCCTGTAGTGCTATTGTAAATCCACTTAATTAACGTAGTATAAATAACATCTCTATAGCCGGGTGTGTGGCGGAGGATGGTTTAATTATGAAGAAAGTGCAGCAATCATAATTGGTCTGTCCCTCTGGGTGCAGCAATATCAGACTTGCCACACTTAGAGCAAAGGTTTAATTAGAAATGAAATCACCTATTAGTCGTAGGACTAATTGGTGTTTCCTATTCGGATGGCACTGCTCTGCCTGTGGCTGTCCTGAAGCTGCAGAAGATGAGGGTACTGGCTGGCGTGGGGTCTCGACCCTGGGCTGACTCCACACTAATTTTGAAACTTCTCCTTCCAGCTTTAGTATGTCTGGGGTGATAGAGACAGGTTTCTCAGCTTGTTTTTGTGGTTGCTTGAAGTTCACCAGAACAGATACACTCTGCTGTCTATCTTGAGCAAAGCAAGAGCGAAATTGTCTTAGTAAAAGCTCAGCCTCCTCCCTGCTGTGAGTGGTGCTTCAGGAGACTGGCAGCGTTAGTTTGGTGAAATGGATGTCTTCAGGGATGCCCAGCTGCTCACCTTCAGCACTTTCAAATTCCTTTTGAGCAGTTCAGTGTGTTCTCATGCAGCTCACAAAAAACACTTGCTCCCTGAGTTTTCCTGATGTTCTTAGAAAATTCCCCATGCAAATGCTGGGGTGGCCCTAGCAGTGCTTCAGGTCTTCCTGTGGAGTGGGGGGGTCTAAGCTTTAAATCAATAGTTCAGGCTCTTCACTGTGTGGGAGAATGGTGAGATCAATTTAGCTGGTGAGTGGTGCAGCCATTCAGCAGCAGAACGGCAAGCGGGGAGCTCTCCTGCCAGGGCTGTTGGGGTGTTCCTGCAGTGGGGCACTGGTGGCCTCTGGTGGGTGTCAGCCTCACTGCAGGAGAGGCAGGGGCCTCTGAGCTGTGCTCTTCGCTCTCACGCAGTGGGTGCTAGGGGTCACCTCATAAGCGATTTTAATTTCTGCTTAGAGAATTTGTAAAATTTGAAATAATGCCTCTAAGTGACACTTTGTGGTTAAGATGCGATCAGCTCTGCTCGTTCTGTGGCTGAAACAACCTGGCCCTGCCTGCAGTCTAGAATGCGGGACTTGCCCTAAGCAGAGCTGCCAAGGTGACATTGCCCCGTAACGGAAAGGCATAAGATGTCCTCCTTAATTTAACAAATACCTTGCTAGGAGAAGCATTTTTCTTTCTGTACTTTTTTTTTCCTGCCTTACTCCCTTTGTGTCACAAATGACCCCAGGGAGGGGGTTTGCCTGGGTTTTGTCTGCGTGGTTTGAGAAGGCCAAGACGATATGGTTTTGATTCCAAAGTGAATTTTGTGGCAACTCTTAGTGTTCAAAAGGAGGATCCTGTAGGAGAGACACTTAGGAATCTGCATTATTGCTCTCCCCTAACATTTTGGACATCTTGCTGCCTTCATTAATGGTTTCTTAAGTAAGAGTTATTAGTATTTAAATGCAACTTGAGTGGCTTCGGTCAACACCCAAAGTTCTCCAAAAGAACCTCCCAGAATTTTTTTTTTTTTAGAAGAAATCTACAGCATCCTCTTGGTGTTTGTGGCACATACTCTGTTTAATCCAGATTGGATACATCAGGTACAGCAGTGGCACGAGACTCAATACTGTAAATGATATACAAGTTTCAACATATGCACTACAATTCCAAAAGAAGACAACAGGAAACTTGGTTCTTCTAGAAAGTTGTTCTCAAATGAAGCTACCTGCAGCTGTATACAGTACATTTTGTATCTGTCCTCTGATGTTTGTAAGCAAAGCCCATTTATAGTACGAAAATAGAAAATAATAAGGTTGAGAGCCTCTTGTAACATAAAACTTCTAAAGAAAAACACCATTGCATTGGAATGCCTCACTGATTTATCAAAAATAGACCATCACACGCGTTTGGTAAGAGACGTCATTGGTCCGGGGAGCCAGCGGGAGCTCCCAGTCAGAGCTGCAACAGGACAGAGAGGAGCGTTTGATGCGGTGGTTGACTGCTCCCCCAGCCAGCCGCGTGACTCGCGTGACTAGCACTAGTGTAAATCAAAACGCAAAGGAACACGCACACACAAAATAACAGACTATTGACGGTGAACAGAATTCAGGAAGGGATTTTCACCAGCTCTTTGTCACCTGGTCTTTTGCCTGTTCCACCTGGAGTTTTCTGGCACAGCTTTTCCTGGCATTTTGATGGTAAGTAGCCGTAATCGTCTGGAGCGCTTTCTCCAGAATTCTGTGGGGAGTTTGTAGGTGTTGGTGAACTGAGCTTCATTGATTGACAGGGGAGGTATTAAATTCTACATAGCTGGTCTAATGGGCAAAGAGAGGTGAAGTGACTTCTTTGAGGTCACTGATTCATCAAGACCATCGGGGGTAGAACCCAGGCCACTGACGCTGTCTCCTAGCTCTGACCCATGAGCACTCTGCCTTCCATCTGCGCTTACACTGCTAAGAAGGTAAAACCGCTATGGAGAGTGTTTCAGGCATTGTTAATGTGAAGCCTAAAAACTTGGGCTCTGAAGTCATGTATCTAGTGCAGTTGCTTAAAGCGTTGGAGAAAAATATGCAATTTTAGAATTAAAAAATAAACTAAGATGTGTTTGATTGGTAAATTATGTGGAGAAGGTGTGTAATCCACCTGACTTTTAAAGGAGAATAAAGTCATCAGTTCTGAGCTGCTGATACTCCCACGCCACCTGTAAGCGCTGACTTTGTAACTGCCATAGTCTGACACAGGAAAAATATTGCAGGATCCAAGGGATGCTGCACCCCATAAATTAAATGTGGTTTTTAATTTACTGAATTTGCTTTAATACATGTAAGATACAGCATGTTTACGACCTCTTTACTTAAAAAAGCAAACTGACGAACTATGGCGTTCTGCAGCTGGTGTCAGTCTGATCTCCACGCTGGAACGATAGACGCTGGGTCGTGGTGCATTCTCACCCTGTGTCAGGTTAAACAAGTAGCATTGATTCAAAATGGGTATTTCTGGCCAGCTGTAAGAAGGATGTCTTTTGAATTACTGATTAGCTTTATTTCCCACTAAAGCCATTGCATTACTCAGTTTACCTTTTCTCCAGTTCACTTTTCACAGTGATAATTATTTGACAGACAAAAGTGGTCTCTGGGATGAGAACTTGCTGTAGACAGTTTGTTCCTAACAACTCCCTTACAGTGTGGAAAGGAGTCATTTAGCAGGGTGTGAGGGGCATAATGGCAGCAAGAGAGGAAAAAGTAAGGAAAGATTATGGCTGAACAGCAGGGAAGGTCCTCGACATGGAGGTCTGTTGGTCTGGAAGAAGCTCCCCAGGGGGAGGGGTGGGAGAGTTTCCGATCTAGGCCAGAGAAAGCAATGCGATACGCTGCAGTGGAGGATCTTGTGCTCTTGGAGGATGGATTTTACATTTTTTAATTCTTTGACTTCTCTGTGCCAAGCTGGGGTATCTGTGGCCCCTTTATGGGTGTCTGTAAGTTTGTTTTTTGTTTTTTTTTTTTTTTTAAGGAAAATGAAAGTAGAAGGTGGATTTTAGAAAGAGCAGATGGAAGTCAAAGCTGAGGCGTGAAAAGTGTTTCTCAGCATTCTTTGCCAATTGGGTGTGATTCCTTCTATTAGCAGCCCAGTGACAGGTGAGAAGAGAGTAAATCTGTTGATAGAATACGCTGAAAATCTGTGAAAATATTTTTCCCTCAGAAAAGGCTTTGGAAAGGAAACAAAATGCTCGTAAAAAGGTGTTGCTCCCTTGATATTTTTAATATTGCTGTATGAAAGACTGAAAAAATAATCCCCTTCCATTTGCTATTTGTACAAACAATCCAGTTTTATCTTATTTTAATGAACTTTTCTAAAACTGTAAAAATTTCTATGGACTTAGGGGCCGGAGGAAGGCTTTCGAAACTGCCAACAGATCAGAGATGCTTTGTGGAGTGGCGCTGCTGGCCGGGTTCTTCTGTAACCTCTGCCTTTCAGAGAGGTGTCGGATCTGAATCTGCCCATGTTTCTGGATGCTTCTCCTGCCGGAGGCAGCCCACACCTGGAGGAGCCCCTTCCACTCGCCTCAGGAATGACCAGGGCTGCGCAGGGGTATGTGCTGGTTTTTGTATCGCATCAGCATATGTGTCTGGCCCTGGGGAAAGGGAGAGGGATGCTGGTAAGACAGGGCAGTGCTGGGGACCGCTGGAGAGGATGGGCCAAGTCCTTCAGGTGAAGTTCTGGCCCAGGGATTTTCAGGAGATACTTGGCCTTATCTCAGCAATGGTTTATGAGCTGCTATTTAAAGATAGAGCCTCGTGGTTTAGTGAAGCCAGTTGCCTCCCTCTACGGCAGCAGTAAGTGGCTGTAGTGCAGTGCCCCCGCTCTGCTGTGCAAGCGCTTTCCTTCCTTCCCTGCGTTCCTTTGAAGGATGCCCTGTTATCCTCTGCCAGCCCCTGGTATGATGATGGTAGGTCCTGGTCTCTGCTGTTCTGGGGAGCACAGTGCTCTCCCACTGAGGATATGGCTGTGTCGGGCAATCCAGGGCGGTTTTGCACTAGCATGTTTTCAAGTGCTTTCAGAAGCATTACTCAGTCTGCTTCAAATCCCTGTTATAAAGGGACCTAATGCCTCCATTACAAATATTTTTAGCCCTGTTCCTCTAGGCTCAGACTTCCTTAATTTTGTCTGTCTTTATCCTCTCAAAGCCTGTGCTGAGGTACTGGCTGTGAGGGGCAGCACCTGCTCAGTTAAGGGTAGGAGAGGCAAGCCACGTGTCGGAGAGCAGGGATAACACCCCTTCCTCTTCTGTGGAAGGGAACAAAGGCCACGGCTGCCTTGACAGCCTGAGCTCAAGCAGCCAGCCAGAAACCCCCAGGACTGGCTTTCCTCCTTACTTCCCCGACCCCCCCTTAAAATGTTGATTTTTATTTTTTTTTACCAAAAGCATTTTGATCGATAGCAATTAAATGCACCGATAGTGCTTCAGACAAGGGCTGCTGTGAGTGCTATTTACAGGTAAAGAAATGGGTGCAGAGAGATGAAGTGGCTTGTTTATCACTGCACAGTACATCAGGAGTAAGAAAGGCAGCACCGAGAATCCGTGTAGAGTCCCTGACTCTCTGTAATCACGTGCTCCTGACCTTGGGAGGAACACAGCACCCTGTCAGCACGGCAGCATTTAACCCTCCGTCTGTGCCAGCGTCAATGAGGTTGCAAGTGGCAAGTGGTGGAGAGCAAGGCCTCTGGTCTACAGGGGGTGAGGGTGTTTGGGTGAGGAGCAGATGATGACAAATAATGAAATGAAAGCAAAGGAAGGATTAAATGAAAACATCAAGAAAAACTCAATAATGGTAAGATTAACTGCAGTATAACCTCCTACAGGAAGCAGCAAAGGCAGAGCGTTTTAATCATTTAAAACAGGACTAAACATAGTTTTGGGTAACATATTACAGCACTGGAGTAAATGACTACAAGCTGGCGCAGCTGCTGAAGGCTCAGCCATAGCTCTAGTAGTCCTAGAATGTTGTAGGTGTCTAAGGAGGGTATTGAGATAATGCATCAGCTGCCTGAGCCCGCTCTATAGACTAAGAGGTTAGGAGCGCTAGCGAAGCAGGCTGCCAGCTCGCCTGTCGAAGTCGGCATGTAGGTCTATATCTGTACATGTATGTGTTTATTCCTACGGGTATGCTCTGTGTGAGTATATAAAGATTACATCAGGAGAGAGTATGACAGGTGATAAAAAAAGTCACCCCTTTGCTGAGTCAGCCTCAAACATGCTTCGAGTGGTGCTTTTAACTCGAATGATGGTAAAATCACTGTTCAGGAACAGGACACTGGAAGTGTTTCCTTATGTACAAGCTGCTGGGGACAAGGTGTGTCGCCGTTCGTGGGTGGGTACAGGGCTTGAAGAGGCATTTGTGCATGATGCAGGAATTAGCCAAACAGTGAATGACAAGTGAAAAGGAGGTGACGTTGTTCCTCGCTCTGCCCTTCAGGCATCCCACTTATTATGAAAAGGGGACTTGAGAAAGGCGGAGTGGAAGAAAAAAGTTGCTCTTCTTGGGGGGATAAATCAGTTATGATTCAGGACCATGTATTCCCTCACAATAAATCAATCTTTCCTAGGAAGATCTCAAAGAGGTGCTGGGACTGACCACAGCTCAGGCAAAAGCAGGAGCTTCCTGTCAGTAGCACACAGCGTTACTTCAGTTCTTGGTTGACCAGAAGTGTGTGACTTTGCCCAGACCAAGTGTAGAACTGCCAAAAGCAAACGCTGTCTGTACCACACTCGATGAAACGTTTTCCAGGCTCCAGTACTGCTCCCCCTTCTTAAGCAGACACGTGCTGTGGATCCTGTGCTGGGGCTGGAGAGCTAAAATCGCTAACCTAGTCTACCCCCAAGACCAGTGCAACCCAGCAGCTGTTGATGAGACAACTGGAGCCCTAAGACTGTGAAAAAGCCAAGTACCTCTCTGTCCATGCAAGATAGTTGGCTCTGGGGTTAATTCTGATCAAGTATAGATCCAGACATTATTTGGCTACTATTTACAGTGGGGTTTATGTCCAGTGCTAGCAAAGAAATTTATATAGAGAAACCAAAAATCAAGAAGCATGGGCATACATTACAGGAAACCTCTGTTAGACTCATGAACACTTGATGCAGTCGAGTTCAGTGCTTTCTTGTTCTTTGCCAGTCGAGAGTACAGTATTAAAAAAGAATCCTACCCTTTTTTTTCTTTTTAAAAATACAGAACTGGTAGTCTAGTCACACTCTTACAAGTAAGTGATAACAAAAATAGAAAGCAGATACCCATGTGGGACTAAAACTCTACTAAAGCCTGTCCTTTTGTTTTTTTTCCACAAGTATGTTTTCACAGACAATAAGTAGCAGACAAACACAGTTTGCAATTGCACTGTATTGACTTAAAAGGCGGATACAAAATTGTCTAAATAAAGAATGCCATCCGGGGTGAAGGTGTGTGTGTGCGCGCGTGTGCACAGCCGTGTGCTGACACACCAATCGTGGAACCGTGCTCTGCGATCTGTACCCCGCTGTGGCTCCAGGGGGTTCTGCTGCGCACCCGCACGCACACACACACAGGAAGGGAAGTAGATTTCTGTGACAGGTGGCTTCTTTGTCTAAATCTTTTCCTATAAAAGAAAAAAATGTGAAATTTTGGTTGGTTTAAAGGTTCTGCTCCATGAAGAAAAAAAATTCACAAAATCCATTGTTTTTCACCTTTTCAGTCATTTCCTCATGAATAAATATTATCCATTAAAAACCTTTAAAAAGGTGCTGCGATACACAGTGTTATATTTCCGTTTTCTTTATTGACTCTCTTGTTGCCATGATGATTCTTTCCCATCAGCCTCCACAAGTGATTTTTTTTGCCCTGTACCATGGCGCAACATGCTCTCCACGCAGGTTTTTCCTTCAACCAGCCTCTTCCTCCCTTGCCTAATCCTTCCTCAGTCCACATGCGAGTCTGAAGGAAGCTGCCTCGTTAGGTCTCCATTGCTAATTCGATGACAAAATGTCAGGTTGGTCCGTCCAGGCACAATTTGCAGCAAGAAAGGAACATGGAGGAGGTGTGGAGGGAGAGGGGCACTGGTCTTCCAGCCTCCTTCTGTGCATGAGACGTCTTACAAGGCAGAGACCTTGACTATGTTGCTTGTGGTGGTGGTGGAAATGTTCGTGGAGTGGCTGGGGCTGCTGGGCGGAGGCCGACTCTCGCCTTCTGGCGTGAGCGCCGGCGGTGTGGGGATGCTGATGATGGCTGTCGTTATCTGGGCAGTTTTGCAGTTCGGTCTCAGCCCATCATCTGATTTCATGTTGAGACTGGAACGACTAGAAAACAAATTTAGTGTTTGGCTTGTTTAAAACCAGACGGTAGAAAGGATGGGAGTGGTAGTTGTTCTTAAGCAGGATCTTATTCCTCTGAGCTAAGGGCACTGAGATATGCAGAGGACTCCACATAAACGTTCCCCCCAGTTCCTGCAAGGCATCATCTATTTCTCCCCAGGCTACACTAAGCTTTTTTAATATTCCCCAGGGTTAGGATGCAGCTTGTCACAGGGCAAATCATTCTACGTTTCCATTTCATTCTTGCATAATTCTGGCTTAATTAAGAGGACATCTAAATACACCATCCCGTGTACTGCATCTACTCAGAGCCCAGGTAGCTCTTTCTAAGAAAGAGATGTTGTCTTCCTTGCATTTCAAATTCCCTGTCCCTTGATCTTCTCTATTCTTTCATCTCTCTGCAATAGTTTCAAGGATCTGGCAGCTGGGAGCATTCTTATTAGATCTGCATCAATTGCCTCCTATAATTAATTACAGAGGGAAAATGATAGGTTGATTTCTGTGCATCTGCACAGCTACAGGAGTCTGCTATTACCCGCCCAACATGTTCATTTGAAACACAGGCCAGTCCTTTTGAAATGTAAAGCTATCGCTGCTGTTATCTCGGGGTGACTCACCAAGAGGACGTTTCTGATCGCTCAACCGTCCCAAGAACACGGCAGAACCCATTCTGCTCCCCGGCTGCCTCAGTCGCAACCCGAGAGTGGGGCAGTCTTAGGGGCTGGGTGGTTCT
This sequence comes from Bucorvus abyssinicus, assembly GCA_009769605.1. Classification (NCBI taxonomy): domain Eukaryota; kingdom Metazoa; phylum Chordata; class Aves; order Bucerotiformes; family Bucorvidae; genus Bucorvus; species Bucorvus abyssinicus. The sequence goes on from CM020055.1 coordinate 5,742,221, forward strand.
GCCAGTGGTAACCAGTACACCCAGTTAGTTGCATTGCGCATGAAAAATAACTTAAAAGCTTTTTTCTCTCTCTGTTCTTACATGGTTTGGTAGGAAGTGAAATAGCGAGCAGTGTGGACACATAAAATATCACCGGATCTGATTTAGCACCCACCAGAACAGGCAGAATAATTGACGTTCCCCGAGTTTCAGGTGCTGGTTTAAACTATTGTCATTGTGAAACTGCAATAGCTGGAGACTTGTTTTATGCATATTCAGCCATAAATCATTCTCTGGAATGCCCCTTCTAGCCTCACCCTGGCACAGAGTAATTGCTGCCCTAAAGGCAGCTTTGTTTCACTTTCTAGATCCCTTTGATGGGAGCGGGGAAAAGAGGAATGGTGATTTCAAAACCAGCCTGGTGCACAAGGACCTTAATGGGCTGAGGGGGATTTAGAAAGTGATTTAGTATTTACAAGAAAGATGTGGTGAAGAAATTATTTTTTCAGCAAGTTATGTATAAAATGTAGATTTCAAACTTTTCTGTTAAGAGACACTTCTTCATCTGTGTCCCTAACAGTTTTTTAGGTGAGACACCAAGGTGAAATTCCTGCCTGCTTCCCAGTGATGCTTGGTGCTGACAGCTGCGGTTTAGACTTTTAGACAGTGGAAATCAGTGCAGAGAGTGTCACTGGTGGAGCGTGTTGGTGTGTACAGCTCTAGCTGACCAGCCAGTTGTCTTTGCTGGCTCCCAGTAAAGGCTTGGAAGTACTGGGCTGTCTGGAGGGTGGGCTGTGGAGTGGCCCTGTGCCAGCTGTGGTGAGGCGCTCACAGCTGGGCCCTGCCAGCTCCTGCATGTGTGATCACTACTTCGTGGGCAGGCGTCAGCTGGAATGCATTGTCCAGACTGGCCAGAGACTTGCCCTTGAGTGTAGCTTTGACCTGGGTCTTCCCCAGAGCAGCTGGGAGCCACTTCCCTTGCGTTGTCATTAGACGGAGGGAAACAAAGGTATTCCCAGCACTAGACTCCTCTCCCTGGCTGGAGAACAGTCCTGCAAGAGCATGCAGTTGGATACCGGACCTCAGCAGTTTGCACGCAACGGTTTGCAGTCAGAGCCTACTTACTGTACCTTGTTGTGAGCGAGGGCTGCTCGCTGCACTGGATGTGGATGGTGCTGAGCTCCTGCATGCTCCGGAGGCGGGTGGCTGGCACACTGGAGTTGGGAAGGTGGGTGGTCTTCTTGTTACGACGAGAACAGCAGGAGGTTGTCAGGCCATGGTGACTTGACAAGGAGGGGCTCCGAGAGGAAGGGTAGTTCTGCATTGAGCTCTCCATGCAGTTCTGCTCGAACAGTTGCTCATCGATGAACTCGTGGTTCTGGCAGGGGAAAAAAAAGTGTCATTACGCTCTGGTGACACCAGCAGCTTTGGCCCAACAGCAGTTTCTTTTTGACGGCACCTTTTGCAAGGTTGGTGGGAAGTGCCAACCCCTTGTCTGTGTAAGGTGCTCTCTGCCTCTATGTCTGGCAATATTTGCGCTAGGCAGATCTTAAAAAGAAACGATTCTGCCTTCTCACTCACTGCAACCAAGAGAAGATTTTTTTCTCTCCTGCATCAGTAGGGGATTAAGAGAAGCTGTTGCAGTGACAAAACCATGACGGTCTGTCAATGCTGCCTCGCTTACCTCGTCTGAGATGGTTAATACATTGTGTTGGAATTTCATTTTTGTGGCTGGGTTCCAAAAGTGGCTTCAAAAATCCTGCAGTGCCCCATGGTTATGAAACCCAAGAGGGGACGCATGCTCCTTTTTCTTTGAGCCTGGGGCCAGGATTGCATTGTATTTTGATGACCGTCTTGACATACAGCTGAATTGCAGGATGTTGCTGTTATTGGCTCTTGGGTTCAAAGCACCCCTGCAATTCGCTGAGTGGAAATTGGGGGAAGACATCGGGGAAGGAAATTCAGAAAGCTGAATCTGTAAAGAGTTTTTGTGCTAAGGAACAAGAAATCCTGAAAGAAAGAACTCTTACTTGTGTATATCAACACCCAAGTAGTTCTAGTGAACATACTTTATCCAGTCCCTGTCAGCATCAGAAAGGATGGGGAACAAAAGCAGTCATGGTGAAGGCAGCCATCAGTTTTCACTGGAACGACTCACAACTCACAGGAAACAAGAGCACTGGATAGCCAGAAAGAGCCACGTGCACAAACTCCCAAGGACAAGACCAGGAACGAGAAAGGAAGCAAACACTCTGCAGACACGTCACAGAGACCATAGAGAAAACGGATTGAATTAAAAAGGAAATACCTTGATGGTGGAAGTTCGTACAGATAACAGGGGATCATCCACAAGATAGGACAATCCCTACGGGACAACATGCCAACAAAAGATAAAAACACAGTTGATTGTCCATTCCGGCATTCAGAAGTTTAGTCCCAGCATTCCACCGGCTCGCTCGAGTTTGAATGGGCAACGGGACCTTCTCTGTACCAAACCTTGCCAGAATCAGACCCCTTTGTTCCTTCCTTCTCACACTTAAGCTTTTTAACATTATGTTCTTGGAAACAGAACAGACCAGTAACAGCATTATACTTGGATCTTTTGAGAGCAGAAGGCAAAGGAAAACAGACTTTCAGCTGCTGATTCGCAAGTAATGGATTGGAATTGTGTGTCCATTGGTGACCCAATGGCAATGGGTTTTGTTCGTTCTCTGTGAAAACACAGCAGAAAGGTTTGGGTTGAAGGACCAGATTTGATGCACTCAGCATTTAGAGAAAACATGGCATGTGAATGTCCATACTCAATCTGGGGGTTGGAACAAGTGGAAAAAACCCTCCTTTTCTTGGAACAAACTCTATCTGCTATGTTAAGATGACAAAGTAATCTCTGTTATGGCAGCTGGAAGCACTTCAGGGTCACTTTGTCATCTGACACACCAGATTTGTGAGCCATTCACAGCCATTGAGTCATGAGGCTGTATGCTGGTGGTGACCACAGATACCATGACAACAAATCCTGGACTTTTAGAATCCTTCTGCCTACGTTAAGGAAAGGTGAATTGCCCATGCCCATTGAAACGAGCTTGCAACCAGGGTACATTCCTCATTCCATTCCTGCAATGTGGTCACAAAATGACTCTTCAGTGGTTAAAAATTCTTTCTCTACCATTTAAATTTTTGAGAGCAGGACTGTTGCATAGTATTTGAATAGATGATGTGAGCTGTAGAATTTCTGCACAAGCCAATTAACTGTTTCGAGTGGCAATTTCGGACCAGAATCCAAACTTGCTATGGGATTTGATGGAACATCGTGGTAGTAACTTGCTGAAAAGTGTGGGGGCAAACACATGAAATACTGTGCAGATTCTCCCTCTAGGTTTTAATAAGAATTCCAAGTATTGCTGTTATTGCCATACTTTGCCAAAAAAAGCAACGGTTGGAACATTTTCAAGCCCTGAGTTGCAGTTTGAGTAGGCTCAAGTGCTGGAGGCAATCTCGCTTCATTAGTGTGGTGGGCTGATACATCCACAGCCGAGGATGCGCTTTGGCCAAGTTGCTCCCAGCGACCCAACCAGCTCATTGTTACTGAGATGTCCAGCCGCCCTGCACAGAGGGCGGAATTCCTGTGAGCCTTTACAAAGTCAGGGGCAGACCCTGGAGACAGGGCTGTCAGCTTTTGTTTGCTTCAACAATTTGTTAAGGTTTTCAAGTGAACTATTCTTGTCAAATACGGGTTGTAGTAGTGCAGGTTTTAAGCATAAAGTTCTAAACTGCAGAGTCAGATTGTGAAATATCTGCTTGTTATGTAACATCGAAAACTGCTAGAAATAAAGATGAGTCTTATAAAATAAATAGGGTCATTGATACAGGAAGAGTCAGTTCAGAGGCTGTGGACTGGTGACCTGTACGTACAGCACAGTGTGATAACCCAGCCGTACTCGGCCGGTTGCTGTCGTTAACCAGTCGTCTTCTTGCAGTGTATCGCTGAAGCCTAAGTGCTGTTATTCCAGCATAAGCCAAACTATGGAAGTGAAGGTGATTTATCTAAAAGAAAGCTCTTGCAAGTCAGAAATCAAAAGTACATTTGATGATGGATGCAGATAGAAAGAGGCATGAATATTTCAGGGGTAACCTCTCTCCTTCTTTCTAGAATGAATCATGCTATAGATAATGTGTTCCTTTGCTGCAGAACCTTTTATATAAGCCTGGAAGTAAAACATATGTACCAAATAAATACCTGAAATGTTCCAAGGGACTTCTGCATGCCAAGTCACTTAATAATGAAAAATGAAATCCTCACTCCCCACACCTTGCATTATGTGAACAGAAGAGTCACATTATAGAAACTGCTTGACTGGCTTTGAGATAAATTTCCTGCTCTTGTAACCAGAACTGTAGCGAGGAAAGATATGTGGAGCCTCTAAACCCATTAGAGAGTTCAGCTGCTCTGTGCCACAGAAAGCGCTAAAGGTTATTTATTTCCAGCTCGTTGGCACTGGGGACCTGATTGTAGTTTGGAGTAACTGACAGTGTCTTCCTCCTCCTAAGGCAACAGAAGTGTCCTAATTACTAATTAGCACAACTGATGAGTATCTGTGACGTGTGACTGACAGCGTAAGACCAGTGTGGTTTAGTTCTCTTCCAGAAGCACTACAGAAATTAAACCTAATGTACACCTTGTTTGTAGGATCTCCCTAACCCCACGCTGAAAAGCTATTCACGTTCAACCTGCCCTCGATACTGTACTGGTGTAGGTGACTGTGGAGCGGCAGATGATCGCATCTGTATCCCTTTGCATGGGATTTTTTTTTTTTTGAAGACACTGAAATAGTATGGCATTCAACCCATTGCAGAATATTGCTGGGAGCTGTGTCTGGCATAGCCTGTAGGTCTCCTGAGTCGGTGTACCCGGTAACCGAGTGCCCCCAGAGCACGCTGTGTGCCCCTCGCCCGGGCCAGGCACGCAGACCCCGGGAGATGGAAAGGATGGTGTAGCTACTTACGGTTGTTTTTTCCAGGCAGTGCAGCAGGTGGTGATGTTGGCTTTCGATTAGGGAGGTGCCTTTAGTCATATGCTGTTCATCGTCAGTGGATCCCTGAACAGCCAGAAAAAGGGAGGGGATGGGAAACAAAACCCAAACCAGGTGTAAAACCACGAAAACAAACAGATGTACCAGCGTGAGCTTTCACGGGGATAGAGATAACAATTTCAGTGGTGCAGCTCTCAGGTTTGTCTCATGACTCTTATGAAGTTACCTCTTTTTTTTTTTTTGATGATTTGGCTTGTGAACTCAGGCGAGAAGCTCAGCTTTGATTCAAACCCAGTGCGTTTTGAGCCATTTTGTAGCTGGGGAGGAAATCTGGGAAGTGCTGTTGACACATCAAGGCTCAGGAGCCAGAAGGTAAAGAAAATAAGAACTGGTGCTGTTTTATTTTTCAAAAACACATTAAGACTTTAAGCTGGACCTGACCTTTGAATGCCAACAGCTGTGCCCTGAACTCATCTCTCTTAGGAGATGACAACCCAGCTGTCTTGCCCTCTCCGACCTAATGGCTGGGCTCTGCCTGACCCTGGTCACGGGAAATGGGGCAGCAGTTCCCTAGGAGAAGGAAGGTCCTGTCTTCATTAGTTTCTTATGGATGGTGGCTTTCCCTCAGTAGGGTGTGAGTCATGTTTTAGTAACACAGTGCCCAGGAGTGCTGCAAACTGGCCAGGAGCCCTCTGTGCTTCAGCCCCAAACCAGAACACAGCAAGCCTGTTCCACAGACCGCACGGTCCCCACACTTGGCTCATTGTGCAGCAGCACCTCTGCACTTGGGGACCAGCTTTCCCCTATGTCCTCTGAGTACTCCACCTGCTGAAATGTGGCTAACAAATTTGTGAGCTAATTGGGAGAGCAGGGTGTGCTTCCAGTGGAGCACTGGCCTGTGCCATCCGGGAAGGGATTGAGTACAGCTGAGAGCACTGAGGTCAAAGAACTGTTAAAAGGGGTGGTCCCGCCTAGGAAGCTATAGCAGAGTGGAGGGGGATGAGCTGCTGCCTGCCTGCCTGCTTAGAAGCTCTGGAAACATTGGACTGCTTCTACTGGTCTGTTCTCGGCTTCTACATCAGGTATGTGTGGGAGTAACGGGGGAAGAGGCTGCTCTGGCTGCAGTGGTACTAGTGGTAGGGTGAGCTGCAGCTCTCAGAGCTGTCGTGGTGCTTTTGTTTACCGGAGGGGCTTGATGTGCTTGAAACAGCTGAAATAGAAATGGGTGAGAAGTTGGGAGCTCGAGTTTTGTTTGTGCACAGTGCGTAGCTCATGCAGAAGGCTTGGCATCCAGTGTTCATCAGAACGGCAAGGGGCCAACTGAGTCAGCTCGAGTGTGAGGGGAGAAATCCCCTACTCTGTGGTTTTGATTTCCGCATGGTATTGGTGAATCGGATGATGCGTTCCTCAAAACAGAGCATGTGGCTTACCCTGTGATCTGATGATCAGATACATCAGAATGGAAGGAGAAGAAGCAATAGGGCCTCTTTAGAGAGTTTCCATGCTGTTTGAGAACTGGAATTATTTTACCCCCTCTCTCTGTTTTCTGGTGGCAGATTTACGATCTGGGTTGTTAAAGATGTTCTCTTACTACTACTGCTTAAGCTCCTGATCTTGAAATTCACTGTGATTTTGTGACACATTAATCTGTGCCTGTGTTTGAGATGACTAGCGTTTCCAAAGACAATTACATGCATTAAAATGGCAATTGTAAAACGTTTCCCTCTGCTCCATAAGTAAGGAGTGCCTGGTGTCTTCTGTAATGCCTAGATCTGAAAGTCAAAATTTGCTGTGCATGGTTTGAATCTCTGCTTAAACATGAAACAGCAGTATCTAGCTGTTGGAGAGAGGAAATGGGTGGGATGGGAGGCACAAAAGAACATCTTGGCAGAAGTGCCAAGACACTGTCTGTTGCTCTCAAGGGGGTCAAATTCAACTATGCTTAAAGCCTTGCTTTTAACTGCCCCCGTGTGTCCCAGTGATTCACTGCAAATCGTGTTCCGGATGCCATTTCCAGGATGGTTCTGTGATCCTTAAGTGAAGGAATAACTCTGGCTGTGACAGATGCCAGAACATGGCAGAACTGGTACGTTAAGGCAGCTGAGTTACTGCACACAGAATTAATAGATTCCTGTGGGAACGCATCTTAGGCAGGTTATGGATTTTTTTGTTGCTGTTGTTCTGGAAGATGAGCATTCCCAGAAGTATTTTTAGAAGTGGCCTAAAAAAAATCAGTTCAATTTTTCTTATTAACAATCCTCCTGGTGAGCTCAGACATCAAGCAGGTCCTGTTTCATACCCTGCTGAGATTACGGGCTCTGTGTTGGAGTATTTCCCATGGAGGTCCTTGCAAGCCCTAAAGCAGACATGATGCTGCACTAAAACACTGGAAAAGGAGAGAGAAGGAGCATGTATTGCAGACAGTATCTTTTTATGAGGATTTGCTTGAGAGCAGATCTAACTGGAATCTGAGAGCAAAGATAGAGCTTCCATGCCTCTGGCAGAAGACCTAAGCCAGTTGTTGAATGTTGGCAGCACAGCTTATAGTCTCTCCCTCTACCTTCCCTCAGGCGGCTGGGCTTGTGCTGATGGATGTGAACCAAGGGGTGGCAGGGACCAGGAATAAACTGTAGCATCAGTGAGTGTGACTCTACCTTACCTTCCTTTCCCTTTTTCTTCAGTTAGCTCAGTGTTTTCAGAAACAAAGGGCATGCAACTGCTGAGAACAGCCTGGCGTGCAAATTAAGAATGAGGTTTGCAGAACTGCTGCCCTCAGACAGTGAGTTTCTGCCAAGCAGAAACCCTTGACATTTGATAGACCTGTTGAGGAATGTGTACCTATAGAGACTGCATCAGTGGTACCTACAGCACTGCAGGCAAACAAAATCTGTGTCTTCATTAGAAGAGTCTGGCTGCAGTGAAAAAGATGGTGGAGTGGAGGAGAAGAGGTGGTTTGCTTTTTGGGCTGGGATGCCAGTTTTGCAAGGATTTGATGCCAGCCACCATTCAGTTTGTTCTTGGAAGACATTCAGTGAACTGCTGGTTGCTTGGAGGGAGACTGAAACACACTGTAGTGTCAGTTCTGAAATCCAGGATACTTCTACTTTACTTCTGCTCAGTGCTTCAGCACGCAGGGTTGGACACGGGTGAACTGAGATGAACTGGTTCTGTGGGTAGACTGCCCCTTCCCATGAGAATGGCTATAAAGCTTATCTATGGCTAAGCAGATTCTGCTTGTGAAAAGGCACAAGACCTCACAGCCCGCTGTTCCTGGGATATACACCTCCTGGCATTCCAGCTCAAAGGGAATTTCGGCTGGCTGTACAAGGAGATTAATGCTAAGAGGATCTGTAGGCTGCTGCCATGGGAAGAAGCTCACCATCCCTTGAGCACTTCTAACATAAAGCTCACTAAAAATCTCTCTAAATGAGAAGAAAAAGGTCTGAGCACTTCGTGTCTAGATGGCAAATGCAAAATGCCACAAATCCACCCATTTCTGAGGCAAGAGTCTGTATCCTGGCTAGGAGCAGAACTCCTTCCTGCCCTGTCCTTGGGCGAATCCTTTCCTTCGCTTTTTCTTTGCTTTTACACAAGGCTGAAGACATGCTGTTCCCTTGTTCTGGTGCTAATGAAAGGACATTGTGGCACGTGTCCCGGAATTTTGAATGGCCCTTATTCCCCGGGGTGTGAGTGTGACTGCGGAGCCGCAGCCAGGGGACGTTCTGGGGCAGCCGTGTCCTTGGGTGAGCCCTCGGTGTCAGGCTGCAGGGCGATCTGCTGGGCGCTTGTCAAACAGGGGTACAGTGAGCCAAGTGTTAATACCTGGTTGGGGCCATGCGGTAACTGCATCTGGAATTGCTGCTGGGGAACAAACCAGCCCTCTGGCCATTGGCCTCGGGAAGGCCATTGAAGTTAGCAGGAGTCCTGGGCAAGGACTGCCCATCCCAGCACGGGATGTGTACCTGACCACAGAAGCAGTTTGATAGTTTGACTGGCGGATATGCAGGGTGTGTAGATAATATTGTGGTCCCTAATATAGCAACTACAGAAGTCACATTCCTTTGTATTTTTACAGCCTGAACAATTTGGCTGGGTAGACTCCGCTGTCATTCACACTTTGTACCATTAAGAATAGTTCGTTCTCCTGCCGTAAGATGAAAGAACATTAAAACCTGCCGTGTGGGGTTAAACCAGTGGCGTACAGCTTACCACAAAGGGTGTTCTGGCATTAATTAATGCCTCTACCTGAGCATGGAGGGACATGTCTCAGTTCTCCATTTGGGTGCGCAGCCAGACCTCAGGCAGTCAAAGATTGTTTCCTGGTGGTCGTGCAGATGCCAGGCTCGGCTCTGGCAAGTTTCTTGTTTTAGTAAACTATGTTCTGTATGTCCCAGGCAGGTGGTAATTCTTCCCTCCCTGTACCCTTTCCTTTTGACTGTTCGAACAGGAAGTTCCTTAGGGTGGGGATATTTTCTTACAAGGTATTGATACGAACATATACAACATTCAGTGCTTTTCAAGGCAGGATTTGTGGATCTTACTGGGTTGTGGGGGAGTCACGTCAGCATTAGAGCTATAAGCCCACTGGAAAGCAAATTGCGCCCAGAAAAGCTTGGGAAGACTTGCTCTAGGTGCTCCTATCTATCTAAATCTAGTTATTAATAGGTAAAAATATCCTCTAGAACCTCTTTAGAAATGCTTTTGTTTTCTTTCCTGGTCCGCAGTAGCTTTGTAGCCCACAAAATTACCCTTTTTCCCCTTATTTTTAGGCAAGTGCCAGGAAGTGAACCCATTCAGCCAAATATTTCTGTCAACCTCAAGCATTTTGGACTTAAGCATTGGTGCGCCAGCTGCTCTTCCGTGAGTGGTCTTGGCAGGGAGTTTTGGTTGACAAGAGAAGCGAGGAGATTCTTGTTGGGATGACAGCCTGGAAGAGCAAACTGAGCGTCCCTGCTAAGCTCTTCTGGCATTTTAAAAACTAGAAATCTAAAGCTCAAACGGGAGTTTTAAATTTGTAGTCAAATTTTGCATGTTCCTGGGTAATGCAATAGCAGAGGCTGAGCTGAGCTGACATCGCAGTCCTGAGCCTTTCCTTCATGGGGATGAGGCTCTGGACTAGGTGTGTCCACCTGTCCTGGTCTCTTCTTGATAAAGAAACGTCTCTTGAACTGCTCAACAGCAACATATGGCTCAAGGAACAGATTTTCTGAGTGTCGCTGCCGTTTGCAGAGCAGGAGAGAGCGTTAGGTGTGTAGTCAGGAGGATCAGACACGTTTTGGAGAGGAGAACGGAAACCGATCTGGGCTTCCTACCCTCCAGATCGGTGCTTCGTGTGAAGTGCTTTTGTAGAGTCAGTTTAAAGACTATTCCAGCTGGAAAGAGCCCGATTCCTCTATCTTGGTCTGCACAGAGTAGCATCCCACGTGTGAAATACGGTGCTCCCCTCTGTGTGCTGCACCCACTGAACTAGCGTGGGAGTGGGCTCTAGTCCTAGCGAGCAGCTTTCACCATGAGCTGAAAAGGTTTTTCAAATTTTTTACAAATCAGGGATGTGGGCCAGAGAGAATGGTGCACATTTGAAGGATTAGGTCCCAAGCAGCGATGCATGGACAGGTGCTGGGCGGCTCTGGTGGCTCCATTAAGCATTCTTCATCTTGCTCTTTGCTCCCCGTGAGTGTGAAAGGCTGATTTATTTGAAATGAAACCCATGAAATGTGCTAATACCTGCTCTGGTGTTGATCAGGCTTACTGTAATAACCTCCTCTCATTTGCACTGATTCTGCTGAGCAATCTGACGCACTTAAAACTTCCCTCCTCGCGAATAGCTGGTATGAGCTTCCAGAGGCCCTGCTGTTAGAACCAGACCCACCACCAAACTGCCTGAGCCAGGAGCTGGGGGATATTGCCCTGTGCTGTTGGGCACGACCAGATGGTCCATGTTAGAGAGAGACTTTTAAAAATAAACTACTGTATGTTGGGAAGGAGTGGATATTTATAGGATGGGGCCGTATACATCAGTACAGCTCTAACAGCTGCATCACACAAAGGGCTTTGAGGCTCTTTGCTGGAAGGCCAGATCCTTTCTGAGCTCAAGGAGGAGCCCAAGGAAGCTTCTTCCTCCCATGCAGCCTTGTGGCTGGACCCCAGCTGTCCCTCCGCACAGTACGTGAGGGAGGAATCGCGGCGTAACACCGTTCCCCGTGTGGGGTGGCCACGCTGGGTAACGAGCGGTTGTGAAGGTGGCAGTGGAGACAGAAAGGGTCCCCAGGGCGAGGGGTGGGAATGGGGAACTTATCAAACCCTGTGAAGGAGATACCATCTCTGCACTCACCGTCAGCTCGAGGGCTTCGTTCAGGAGGCCGTTGCGCTTGCTGTGAAGGTAAGCGTTGGAGCTGCCGGTTTTGGCCACTCGGATCCTCGCAAGCCGGGCTTTCTGTGAAGAGGCAAACGGGCTGACGTTAGAGCCTGGCGCCGAGTGATGGGTTCTGTGCTGGTAGTACCAGGAGGAAGGAACCTGCGGGTTCTCGCTCTACCTGGGAAAGCCTGGGGGTGAAATACACGGGGTGGGCGGACAGGACAAGGTGCTGCTGAGAACGCTAGCACGGGTCTACTTCCAGGAGCCAGATGAGCGCGTCCGCCTGAGGAACCTATCTGCCACAGCGTTAGTGGCCTTTCCAGAGACAAGAAACGGGGTACTGCGGGTGGGTTCACCCCTTCAACAGCTAACAGTCACTTTTTGGGGCTGAGATGCACAGAGAGGTTTGTCTTGACTGTATTCCTGGTGTAGGCTGACTGACTGTATGTGTTCCAGCAGTGTGCACGTGCTCTGCACGCAAGTGCCTTTCATGGCTCACCTTCTCTCTAACGTGCTTGGTTATTTAATCCTCTGCTTATCTGTCAGCCCTGTGCTCTGACAGGTGTGGTGTCACTTGCTCTGCTGTGCTGCAGGTGTCCCAGTGACACCCACTCCTCTGACGGGGGCTGTCCTCTGCAGTGGCAGGGGCAGTGCCAGGTACATGAGCAGGTACCCCAGTTAATACAGACTCTAGCCAAAAATACACATCTCTTGACAGACTGACAGAAGTTGCTCTGCAACACAGGCATTCAACTCTTCCCTGACCTCCAGGAGGACAAGTTAGATGATAAAAACCAGTCCAGAATAAAGCAAACAAGACATGCTCGTAAGGTCCTCTCCCTTTCTGATTACACAGATTGTAGCGTTTTCAGTTTTTCTGTTCAGTTGTCGCCTGCTTCTCTGTCAAGTGCTGATTTTCCTTTTTCTACTGTTAATTTATGACTCAAACACCATTAAAAGTAAATACGTGAAATAGCTGTGGCTATTAAAAAATAATTACATTGTGCTGTGGTTTAAAATGCTGCATAATCCTTTAAGTAACATGGAACTCGTGATTTTCCTTTCTAATTAGAGGTGCTAATGGGTGGGCACTGTAGGAAGAGTAAAGCCAAGAGGCAAGTATCTGCAGTGGGTCCGGAGAGTGTAATAATTCACATGCGTGAGTGACTCTGGCCCCTCAATATTGGAAAGAGCTGTTTAACCTTAAGAGCTTCTGCTTAAGCAGAGGATGTCTCAGGCAAAGACGTGTGCAGGGTTCTAGTTTGCGGCTTTAATTGGGTGACAGAGACTATGGCCAGTCTGAAAAATAGGTCTTCTTTTGACACCCCAAAATGGGGACATCCAAAATTGACTTTCATTTCTATACTTCACCTAGATTTCCTTGTCCCATTTTCACGTTCAGACTCCAAGTCAGTGTAGGAGAGTGAAATCTCTGAAACTTGCTCTGTACTGGGCCAAGCTGTCTCACAGGGCTGGCTGGTCACCCTGTGAAAGGGGCACGAGTTGTGTTTGCAAGACTTACACTGAGGATACAACGGGAAAGTGAAATTGGGTCTTCAGTTTTTCTGAAGACTTTCCCAGACGGCTGTGTCGCTCTGGGCCCTGAGTAGGACTGGCCTGAGTCCGTAAGCTGAACAAAGCCCACAGAGAATCCAGCTGTCAAGCATCAGTTAGGGGAGAGGGAGAGCAGGGGTTGAGGGCTGAAGGGTATTCCCTTTCCCCGTTGTGTGGCACTGCCTCTCTGTTCCTGTTAATTACATTTCCATTGCATTATTCTTCTGTTTGCAAGTATATGCCTTTGTGTCTCTGTTCCTTGCTCTTTGCAATATCTTATCTCTTCTGTAATCAGGGCTGGATGTTGGATCTGGCTCTGATAGCAACCACAGAAGACTTTCTGTGCCAGCTCCTTTGCTGAAGGGGTCCCTCAGCTTACTCACCTCACCTTAGAGGAAAGATTTCATCCTCATCCTCAGTGCAGTCAGTTGGTAAAGTGGATTCAGTCTCAGGCTCTTGTAATGAACATTATTCCCTTTGCCTCCAGGCTAGCAGGGGATCAAATATTAATAGCTGTACTCCATGTGGACTGGAGATGGTTCGTTTCTGAGGTCTGTTCTCTCTTCTTCTTTGGAACAGGGCCACTAGGTATCTGAATAATTAAGCCCCATAGCTTTTGTAGTTTGGAACAGAGGTTGTTATTTTAAAAAATGTCAGTAGGGCAGGACAGAAGTTAATCCTATTCTCTACACAAAAGATCATCGAGGATTGTCACATAGCCTAACTCTGTGCCCCCATTGTGATTAAATTTGGTAGATATCTTGATTAACTCAGATAGAGAAGTTAATTAAAATTGGTGCCTAAAATTGGTTTGGCCCTCCAGACAGTTTCCCGCATTGAACTAGAAACAACTCTAAACCCACAGTTCATGTTTTTATGAGAGTCTGTAAACGCACGTTATTTGAAGAGCGCATCTGTCCAGTGACACGAACTTTACATGATAGCGAAGTACCTGTCGCGCGTTTACATGGGATACAGCACTCTGATCGTGCCTGACAGTGCCAAGGGGTTTAAGCGCAGCAGAGCTTCGATGCTGGTTTATATGGCTGGGTGAAGTGGGTTGAGGAAGGGCTCAGGGTGCAGTGTGGGAGCAGGCTGCTGCTTCAGAGGAGTTCTGTGTGACCTGTCGGTATGCGTTGGTCTGGACTTGGCCGGCTGCAGAGGGATGCTTTGGCAGGTCAGGTGAGGAGTAAATAACAGAGGCAAAAGCCTTGAACTTCGGGCACCCCACACAAGCTTTGAAGCAGCCCAATTTTGCAGGGAACTGTACTATGTGCTGTCACATTTGTGCTGTCACATTTCTGCTGTCAGAAACCTAGGGTTAAGCTGGTGGGGTCTTCCAAGTCCTGCCAGTTTTGACAAGTGTGTGCATGCTTTTGTCATCTCTGTCCTGCTTGGTACTTCTGGTCTGCAGGACAGAAGACAGACAGGTGGGGGACCATGCTTTTCTGGCCATCTGCTGCAAGTGCCTTTTGAGGTGTGGGGAGGATAACTGTCTTTACATCTTCTCCCACAAATGGGATGGTCTAAAGGTCAGTAGGGCCAGGTCTGAGATCACTGTTGCTGAATATAACCCCTGCACGGAGAGTCTAAAAAAGGAAAAGAAAACGGCACACTGTGTCTGCATGTGGAGTGGTGAGAGGAGTTGCTAGGAAACCACAGGATCTCAAAATGCATATGACCTAATCTGGAAGATAATTTATATGATGAAAATAATAATACTAATGACAGCCACTTACAGGTTAGAATGATTAATTTGGCTATCTTGGAGCCCACGTGTTTCTGAAGCAGGATGGAAGGCAGGTCCCAGTAACTTCTGGCTCCTTACTGCTTTTTAAGAAACTGGAGGCTCGGAATGGGCAGTAAGGGCAGTGCAGCCCTGCACACATGGAGTGCGGAGGATGATGCAGGTGGCTGTCAGTGTCCTGGGTATCTACATTTCCCAAAGGGACTGACAAAGGAGGAAGAATAGCCTGTCTTCATCTTGTAGCTGCTTTGGAGAAGTGCAGGGAGCAGGAGTTGCTGGCTAGGAAAAATGCTTACCAGATGGCAGGCCCAGGAAACAGCTAATTATTATTTATTAATGATTTTCATCTAGTTCTTATGGAGATAATGTTCACTCCTGATTTATGTGCTATAATAAACTATTAAGTTACAACCTATGACATAATTTCATATTTGCCGGACATCTTCAGCTTTCCAGATCTCATGTACTTGAGCAAGGAGATGACTGGAGTATGTGTGGGTCAGGTATTGTGTGTACAGGTCCTACGTCCACTACTGGGCCCTCTTTGGACTGGAGCTGTTACTGTCCTTCACTGTATGGTTGAGGTTGGCAGGACCTCCAGGGGTCAGCTGGTCCAACCCCCCTGCTCAAGCAGGGCCACCTAGACCCAGTTGCCCAGGACTGTGTCCAGGTGGCTTTTGAGTATCTCCAAGGATGGAGGTTCCACAACCTCCCTGGGCAACCAGGGCTGGTCACCCTCATGCTGAAAAAGTGCTTCCAGATGTTCAGAGGGAACCTCCTGTGTGTCAGTTTATGCTCTCTGGTCCTGTCACTGGGCACCACTGGAAAGAGCCTGGCTGGGTCCTCTCTGCACCCTCCCTTCAGGTATTTATAGACATTAATAAGATCCCTCTGAGCCTGCTCCTCTTTAGGCTCAACAGTCCCAGCTCTCTCGACCTTTCCTCTGAAGAAAAGAAAACAGCAGGTTGAGCAGTTAAACAGGAGTTTCTGCAGGCTCAACAACAGGGCTTAGAGCATAGAATGACAGAAAGAATTTTCTTGTAGTTAGGTTCTCACCTTCCTAAAATGATCTTGTCTGTGGTACCTTGAATTTTAGCATAAAATTCAGAAAGGAATTCAGCAAAGCCTTTAACTGGCACTCCTGAGTGGGACCTCAGTGCACATGTACCTTGGGAAGGGAACGGAGGAAACCTTCATCTGGTGGGCACTAATGCAGCCACCCGGCCTGATGTGGGAGTTTTCCCTTGCCAAGCAGGAAATGGAAAACGCTCCGTTTTTTTAAGGAAGCATTCAAAAAGAATAGAGAGTGGACAAGAAGTTAGATGAATCTACTGCCTGCGGAGTGCTTTCCTCACTATGGTCAGGCAGCGCTGATCATCTGTCCTGCTTACGGCCCCGCGAAGCTGATAGGCCAGCTCTAACAAAGCCTGGGTACAGGCTGGGCTGCCAAATTAGGGCTGGGGGTTATTACACGTGTTTGATCGCTGAGTGAGATAATGGCCGTTTAAAAAGCAAATGGCCCATGTAATAAGAGCTCGTCGTTACTCTGCTAGCCACGGTTCCATCTGGCCATTCTAATGGACAGGCAGCGGCAGCGTTAGAAAAGTCGGTTCCTGCAGATCATCTCTCTGCCATTTTAACCTTCTTATCCTAAGATACAAAGTCTGCACGTCAGGACTTTCCTTCCTCTCAAATCTTTACGTTGAACAGCTTTTGAGCCGAGTTTAAATATTCTGTCATTTTTGCTTTGGGGGAGATGTCATAGAGCTGCATATGGAAATGAGATAGTGTAGGGCTCATTATATTCCTATATAATTTGATAGAGCCACTTACAGTCAGACCTTGATCTTATTTTGGGTCTCTTCATTACTTTGCAGAGATGAAAGATTCCCCTCCCCTCCGCTGCGCCTCTCCTTTTAATCCTACCTTACCCTTGGCACCATTAAAGCAACAGAACATCATTTCGAAGGCACTATATCGTTTAATCTTTTCCTATGCTGAAGAACATGATGTTCGATCTATTTATAGAACAATGCACAGAATATGGAGTTTAATGGGTCTCGCTTCACCACCAGTCACGGACATGCTGGCTGATGAAACGCAGAACTTTGAAACAAGTGGTGTATGTACTGTGCAGGACTTGGTGAGCAGTGCCGGGCGGCCGGGCAGCCCCCGGAGCAGAGACCGGGCCCCTCCTACCACGAACTGCCACCTGTCCGTTTTCATCCTGAACTTAACAAGCTCTGGCTTAAACTTAGCGAAGCTCTTACTCCTACTGGGCTTTTATTTTAGAACTTCATTCTCCTATTTAGAACATTTGTGATTTCCAGCCCGTGTGTACGTGTTGCCGGTTTTACTCGGCTGTCGTTGTATTGACGTGCTCTTTTTCCACAGACTGTTCCCTTTCTGGTGTTTGCTGTGTGCTGCAGGAAAGAATAGAATAAAGGTCTCTTCTTGGAGACTGACAATTCTCACTTTATTCCTTTGCTTGACATTTAAGTACTAAGCTTTTTTGGAGGCAATTTCATATTTTTATCCTCTGTAGATGCCCTGCTTGCTTCTAACACCTTTTATAGGTAGCTGTCTGTCCTTCCACCCAGCGAGGGTTACCGTCAGGCCTCGATCTCCGTAAGAACTGACCTTACGGACAGTTGTTCCCTGTCTGAAATACATTACACGCAGTTACTGCACCTCGGCTGAAATTCAAGGCTTCCTCTGTGCTTAAGTCCCCGTGCTGCCAACCCAGCTGACGGGCAAGGGAGGCTCCCTGCTCTCCTGCAGCTTCCCTCCTGAAATGGTGAGGAGTTCCTGGGACACGTCCCTGTGCTCTTCGTGCTGTAACCGATTTCAGAGCTTGGGTCAGAGCTGCTCCGGGATGTGTGGTCAGCAGGGTGCCATACCTGTTGGAGTGGGAATGTGCTGCAGTTTGTTAGCGTTAGAAGTGAGGTATTATGGGGTGTAAATTAGGGTGTCAGAATTTGTCTAGAAACCTATTAGTTAATAAACATCTTCTGAAGAGCCTCATGTTTTCCTGCATTATTAATAGAGTGGTTGCTGTTCTCTGTGGTTCTAAAATAAGGTTCTGTGTTTCACTGACAGCAAAGTGTGGTGAGCATCTGTCTGCCTGTGATTTATCGGTCTGTCTGTGTTTCCAGATCTCACTTTTATAACATCTTTCACACAGCTCGCACCCCTAATTAATAGCTATAAAGTATTCAGGGGATGGAGAAATTAACAGAATTTGATCTAGTGTCACATGCCAACTTACTAGACCTGATATATGAACACTAATTAATGGTGCAGAGGCCTGTGGTTAGCTACAGAAAATGAAGGTCATTGCTTCCCACAGTGCTGCTCACACCTTCCCTGGGAAGATGGTGAAAACATGGGGACACACACATGACCCCGAAACCTTTGTATGAAACTCAAGAAAGAATTTGCAGATTTGTAGAACTCCTGCCCATCGTTCTCTCCTGTGGAATGGAGCCCAAGGGGAAGAGGTGATGGCGGGCTGTCTCCCTGCCTCGCTGCCTGCTGGAGCACTGCAGTCTCTGATGGGCAGGGACTCGCTGGCAGCAAGGGCAGGGAATGGGGCTAAGTGCCCGTGCGGGCAGCGCTGCTAGGGCCGGGAGCGCTGCTCCGTCCCGCTTCTCTGTGCTGCGAGCTTTCCGCAATAACTGAGAGCAGCGCTGCTTGCTGGCAAACAGAAATCGCTCAGGAGTCACCAGACGACAATAAAGCTGCTTTCTTACTGCAGCTGCTCATAGTTGTTTCTCTTGCTCCTGGGGTCTCTGGGGACAAATCTCTTGCATTAGGCTTCTGGAGGAAAAAAAAAATCCATCACAAACCCATCCCGTGGTTCTGTTTGATAAGTGAAGGCTCTTAGAAGAATGTGTGTCTGGGCTCGTGTCCTTACGCTGACAGCCACGATGTGCTGGCTGCGTGCCTGGGTTTGGCAGATGTGTGCCTGGCTGTCCCGGGGCTGGAGCTCCCAGTTCATCAGCCAACGCTGCGGAGTCGCTGTGGCTGCCCCGGCCCTTGTTTGAGGGTTCCAGCATCATGGCACCGTCCTGCTAGAATGGCTCCTGATTGTCCCAGCTCAGTAGCTACCAAAGCGTGTAGAAGACAGAGCTGCACTGATGGCTGGTCCTGGAGCTCGTGGCAGTGTGTAGAATTGCTCTTTGTTATTGTAAGTGTTCGGAGATAATGCTGGATTCAGACTAGGGGGCTGCACTGGTGTGGAGAACAAGGGACTGGAGTAACCACGGGCAGCTGCTGTTCTGTCACAAAGGGAGAAACGAGGAGCAATTTCCTATGGAGCAGCCTGTCTGGAGGATTGAACTGCTGTTTCTTCCTGCACGGTAGTCCCAGACACACTGATTTCCCCATGTAGATACTGTTTTGAAAATTATCTGTGAGTTTTATGCACACTCTTGATTCCCTTGCCTGCTCGTAAACCATTCTCTGGCAGCGTTTACTGGTGCTCTGCTTGCTGCCTGTGCCTGGTCAGGAGAGCACGCGCCGTCGGCTCTGCCGCCTTGTTTGGTGAGTCAGCAAGAACTGCAGTGCAAAAGCTCAGGTAGAGAAATTTAAAATCCTGGGTATTACCAGAAGGTGGTTTCACTTTATGACCTTGTACAGGTACGTGAACTAATTCTGCAAGAATCCAGCGAGCCGTGAAAAGAAGCGGGTTTACCCCAGTTTTATGGGTGGAAAAACCCGAGTCGTGGAGAGGGAAGTATGGAAGGGCGATGCTGCTGCAGCATCAGAGTTCATCAAAACAGTGAGACTGGCTGTAGTGGGGAGACAAGGGGATGGCAGGCTCCTGCTCGTGCCTGGAGAGTCCCTGCCTCGTACTGGTTCAGAGCCTGACACTAAAGTTACCAGCAGTTACTGTTTGATGGGATTTTCATGACCTTCAAACAACAAAGGCTTGTTCTGAGTCAGACTTAGCAGACCAGTGCTGCTGGGTGGAGTGGGAGGAGCGGAGTAATGAGATCCTAGGACTTCTCAAGTTGGGCTGTGGCAGACATCTGGCTGTGTGTAAGCAGGGAAATTCTGCAGGGGCCCTGGAGAGATGTGCTGGGAGACTGCAGAGTGTTCCCATCTATCTGACACGCATCATTAGAGGACTGAGACCTGCACTGCCATCCCAGCACCACACGTGTCAGTGACAAATGTTGTTCTTCATCTGCTTATCACTGTCATGGTATGAATTAGTAATAGCAATAAGCTTTACTATCATTTACGCCCACTTTCAGTTATGCCTTTTTCCTGACCCAGTGGGTACATCCATATCCATTAATCCAGACATACCCATACATTGCAGCTGGTGCAGGGGTGTTTGAGCTGCAGCCTGGGAACCGCACGGGAGCTGAGCGGCACCCAGCCCACTCGGTTCTGCATCAGTTAGGTGGAGTGGTAAAATAACTAGTTAATAACGGTGACAGCAAAGAATCTGATCACTAGAACCCGGTTCCAAAGTGGGATGGGGCTTCCCAATGTCTTTTGGCTGAACGTTTCGCATGCAGGTCTCCTTGACAAGGCGATTCAGCTGGCATTTATTCAGACATGAGGGAGGAAGTGGGCAACATCAGCCATTACAAATGCTACCAACTGTGCTACATTATGAGCCATCTGGACAGAGGCTGCCACGAACAACCCCGACTGCCAACAGGTGGGGACAGCGGCCACCCTCTTGCTGGGATGAGAGCAAGGAGAGACCTGAGGATGGATGAGCCAGGTTCTTGTGCATCAGAGTTATCCGGTTGTGACTGAGGTGTGATGTGGAAGGGCTTCAAGGAATGACACAAATGTAGGGTGGCTTCTGGAGATGTGTGGAAATTATTTCATGGGGGCCTTGTGCCACTATTGACAGCAGGATTAATATTTAGATGTCTGGGCTTGCTTTGGAGGCTGCACCTAAGCCTAGCTCACAGATTTCAGCCCTTCCTTTCAGAGGAGGCATCGACTTGTCTTATGCAATTTGTGGCTCAGGGAATTTGAACTGGCTGAACTGACAGAAAATGCCAATTTGCATTTCTGGACGATATGAGAGGAAAGATTCCTGGTTGGTTGGTTGGTTTGTTTCTTTTTCCCCTGAACTGTATGAGGGGCTGTGACCAGCACCAAACAGGAAGCAGAGGAGGAAGAAAGAGAGGTACCTACCCCAGCAAAAGTGAAGTATCGTTTTAAAAATAAAATAATTGTAAAAAACTTTTTTCCCCGTCAAAAACTGTTAAAGATCAACAACAACAAAAACATACTCCACACAGATTCGTGGTGGTTGAAAAAACCCTGTTTTTTAAATGTCAGCCAGCTCCAGTTTTAACCTCATTGTTTCTCTCTCCTGAAGTTCCCAACCCCATTCCCTGCTGGGAACTGAGTCACGTTCTGTGGCTGAGCTCTCCTTAGACAGCTCACAGCTTTGCTCGAGTCGCTTTTTCTGGCCGTTCTGTTCCACGCTCTGAAGTTCCCTAACCCACCTCCAAAACTCGGGGTGTCAGCTGAGATACAGAACATTTCGGAGCTGACTCCCCTGCTCCGGGGGAAATCAGTAATTCTAATGGGCTCATTGACAGCTGTGGGGGCCGTCGCTCTCACAGGGACGCTGGTGACATCAATCTGGTGTTAAACATTCTCTTCATCTCCCTCTTCCCTCCTCGCCCGCTCTGCTGACTGCAGGCCTGTTTTCCGTGCCTCTGGGAGTGACGGCTGGGTCGGGA
This sequence comes from Bucorvus abyssinicus, assembly GCA_009769605.1. Lineage (NCBI taxonomy): Eukaryota > Metazoa > Chordata > Aves > Bucerotiformes > Bucorvidae > Bucorvus > Bucorvus abyssinicus. The sequence continues at coordinate 5,763,611 of CM020055.1, forward strand.
ACAGGCTGTTTCTGACATCCTCTTACGGAACAATCAGAAAGCTGTTTGTGTCCTTACTCTTCCTGCCTTTTGGCTTAAGCCCGTTTCAAGCATCTCCATAGTTACCTCTTCGTGGGTCTGCAGTCGTAGCTGCCCCTGTGCAGCCATCACATGAGTAGCTCTTGCTGTCAGCAGTAACCTTCCTCCATCTACTTGCGCTCATTGGCTTCCCTCTGAAAGGACACGGCATCTTCCTTGCTCCTTTGTTCCTTTCTTCTGCTGATGCTGGCTCTGACTGAATGCTTCAGAGCATCCACCCGGCAGTGGGTCCTCTTCTCTGCTTCCCCTGACTCCTCCCAGCTACTCTTTGATAGCCTGTGTTGCAGTTTTCAGGTCTATATTAATAGTGTTATGTGAGAGTGGCTCTGCAAATGATTTTCACAGAATTGTTTTGGTTGGAGGAGACCTTTACGATCATCAAGTCCAATCGCTATTTTGTCCTGGCTAGTCCTTTCCTTGCCTACATCTGGGTGTTTGGTTCTTTCCTGGAAGCTCACAGCCCAGAGGATAAAATGAGAAGTCACTTCCAAGGATTTTGCAGTACATTGCTTGCTCTCATAGAGGCAAAGGCCACCAGTTAATAAAATGAATTGAACAGATTAGGAAGCCATGGTCCTCAAAAGTGTATTTACTGCAGACCTGGAACCAAGTGCTGTGGTAACTGAAGTTCTCTATTCATAGATGACAGTTCTAGTTTAGCCCTGTGAAATGCACCACTAAACCCATGCTAATCCCTCTGAGATTATCAGCCATTTCAGTATCTTGGCTCATTTAGCAAATCTAACCATTAAACGAGAAATGCAGTTTAAACAGGGGTTTTTCACAGCATCCGAGCATTTACGTTTCCCCCCCCCTCTGCTGTGCAGCTGAGAGGGGGCATACGGCATTGTGTAAGAGGCCCCTCTCTGAGCATCTGTTTCCTCTCAAACTGAGAAGATCTTGAACCACTCAGCTGGCTAAATTTTAGCCCTAAGGGGGCTGGTCTAGAGACCAGTTTGCTTTAGGCTGTTGTTCTTTCCAAACCTTTCAGCTGCCACGCTACTCCACAAGCCTTCTGAGGCTGTTCAGAACTGCTCTAAATGTGCTTTAGAGGGCTGAATGTCTTCTGCATGTCTGTTCACCTGGACTGGGAGCTGGGGCAACAACCACGCTGGCTTAACCTGTAATGCTCTGCCACCCTCGGTACAGTGGTTTTTTCTGTCTTTCCATTTTTTTTTTTACTGAGAAGCTGGCAGTCCATACGGCTGTTTGTCAGTCACTGGCCCGCCAGCGCACAGCTCTGAGAGCTCCTGAGCAGTTCATGGCCAGCTCCCGTTTCCCAAGGGACGGGGGCGTTGGAGCTGATGGGGTTGTACTTAACTGCTGTAATTAGCTGGACTGTACTGGAGCACTTTGGGGAGCTATCAAAGGGTTCTCTGGTGGGTTTTTTTTTTTTTTTCTGAGGGATCATTCCAGGAACAAAAAAACCCAGCAGAACAAATTAACACTGGTGCGCTAGCAGCTGATGGACCTGAGCTGGATATTTTAAAGCTGGACAAGGACAAGAGTCATTGACTCTGGGAGATTATGGTCCAGCAAAGGCTCCCTATAGCACTTTGAAAAACACTTTTCTAGAAGTGTTTTCACTACAAGGTCTAGTGTTTTCTCCTTTCTTTTTTTTTTTTTGTTAGTGTTTGTGCAGAGACAGGGCCTTTGATTTTAGTATTGGTGCTTTGCTTAAAGACATGGGATTACATTTGCCTGTCAGTTTACTCAAGAGGGATCACTCTTGCAGGATTTTTGACCAATCTGGAGGTCTCTGACATTCCTGTAAACCTTGGCAGAGCAATCTGCACTTCTGGGATCTCTGCACTAAGCTCAAAGGCTACCTCTATTCTTTTCACTACTGTATTGTCTGGCCATCTTTCAGTCGTGCGTTCCTCTACTCGCTGCTCTGGTGGGAATAACCTTGTGGCTGTATTTGCTCAGTCTCTAACTTCTGAACAATGAACTGTTTCACTTGTTCTACTGCTGCTAAAGGAGCAGCATTTCAGTAGCTGTAGCTGCCTCTGCTTTTTCTTTCTCAGGTTGAAAAGTGGGAGGTGTGGTCCTCAAACCAGCACCAGGTCCTTATCTCCTCCCCATTGCATCCATGCTGTAAACTGAACACAGCAAGAGGGGCTCCAGCATCAGCTGCATTACAAAGTCATTCTATTGTCGAGCCTTTTAAGTGTCAAATTCTCTTCTAAGGCTGTGACATTCACTGAAGAACAGCATTGTTTCAAAGTCAGGAAGGTCTATTCTTAGCACATCAGTCAAAAAGAACAAAAAACCGAACAAAAAACCAAACAAAAAAACAAAAACCCCCAATTTCACCAAAATGAACCTTGTCAGAGATGATCAATTCATCTTCCATTCGGACTGACCTGGTCCTTCCTCCATGCCAGAGGACAAAATTTGATGACATAACACAATAAATTAAGACTGCCAGATATCCTTGTAATTAATTCTATTGCAGTGCAGGTTTGGCAAAGAATAGTTGATCTTCAAGGTGATTCAATCACTGGTAGTTTGGTTTTGGTTTTATGTGGGTTTTTTTTTTTTTTTTCATTTTTAAGGAACATTTCTCCGCAGTTAGTTGTGGAATAGATGCTGATGAGTAACAGCCAACTCCCAGTATTTTATTTCTTCTATTTAAATGCCTCTTCTGGCAGACCAGAGCCTCCTCAGGAGTGAAGAGACCGAGTTAACCGAGCACATGATAACCTAGAGGGACGTTGGGGCTGTGCTGCCTTTTCCTCTTCCCTGGGGTGCAGGCCCTCAGAAACCCGCACTGCCCTGAGACCCCAGGTCTACTCACACCCTGACCTTCAAATCTGTGAATGTCACAGCCAGCCAATTTGACTTTTGCCTTTACTATTTCTCATTGGAAAACTTCAGTCCGAGTTCATAAAAAATAAGTAAATATGCTCCGTAGCCTCATCTTGAAGCCTGCTTTGTACATGATAATAGTTGTGATTCCTGAACTAAATGGAGCTTTCTAAAGTATTTGTACTAAGGCATACCATACAAGTTATTTACTCTTCAATTAAGAGAAAAATAATGTTATTTAGCACACTAGAAACTTAGGAGAGGTGTCTGTGGTGTTCCTCCAAAGCTGTGTCCTCTAACCTCCGCTTACAGGGAGCTGCTACTGCTGGACTCTTCGTATTTGAGGACTGAGAGAGTGCAAAGAGGTTTTTTTCCACCCTTCTTGAAAACCTTCTTTAATTAGGTGGGGACAGAGTTTTAATTATTACTAAAACTTTCCTCCTCCTGAAGAAGGGATTCGGATCTCTAGAGGGGGATGCTGGAACGAGGGTGCTATCCCAGCAGGTTCTGTCCTGGCCAGCTCCAGAGAGACTGTCCTTACTGTGCTTCTGTCTCTTTCAGTCTCTTTAGTATTCATGCAGTGATGATCATGTGAAAATTACTCACTCTTCTGACTTAAGAGAACTTTCTTAGCCCAGAAATTCATCCAATATCAAGGGAATTATAAATTCAAGTAGGGGGAAATTATACACTCCGTGTGTCAATACAGCAAACCTTCTAAAAGCTGCAATCAATCATATTGGCATCAGAGGTGGTGGCACATTTCCCTGTCACCAAAGGGATCACAGGCCAATGAGTAAAGCAAAAGGGGAATCAGAAAGAGGTGTGCTGCCTGGAGCGGCCGAGCCCCTCAAAGCACGGGCCTGGAGTCGCTTTGGAGCTGCTGGGGGTTGTGCCTCGTGGTTACACACAAGCCTGGTCGGTCTGTCTTGCTGCCTGGGCTGTCCTGTATGTGGGTCCTGTCCCTCGCTGGGTTGGTGTGCCGGGTCAGCAGAACAAGGGCTTTCTCTCAAACTCTTTGGTTACGTAAAGGAGCTGCGGCACGCTGTCCCCTTCACGCCCCCTGCATGAGAACACCCGTCCTTCCTGGCTGCTGCCCCCGGCACGCGTCCGTTGGGGTAAGTCCAGGTACCTTACACTTGGGTGCGGCCGCCCGCTGGGCAGCCTGCCCTGCGGATCATTTAAACGCATTAACTGTGTGTGACGAGCTGTGCTGGTTTCCCACTGCCGGGCTGCTGCCCGAGCAGTGTGGGGGACAGCCTGGGCTGCCATCGGGGTGGCTGCCGGGTTCTGTGCGGATAGTGGGATCTACAGCTACTCAGAGGAACACCTCCTGCAGCTGCTGCGGGCTGATGGTTCACATGCACGGTGCCAAACCCCGCGCAGGTCTGGGTAAAGCCCAGTGGTGACTTACGGAGGCTGCAGCTCCTTCCTGCATGATTCTCTCTCCGCTACTCTCCTTATGTGTTTGGACTGCCAAATTTTGTGGTTTTGTAGGTCTTGTATCTCAGCTCTCTGCTGTCAGCAGCCTGAGATGCAAGCAGTAGGCATGGCCCAGATGCTTGCCTGAGGCAGAAATAGCACAGCTTTCTACTACTGTTCTCCATCAGGCCTCCTGAGTCTTAAATTTCTGGTAGGCAATATTCCATAGCGGGGGGGAAAAAGCCCCAGACCTCTAGTTTGCAGTTGTTGTAAAAACCTGGTTCTGGTTTTGGTGTAATTTAGCCAACTGAAATAGAGAGATAATAAATCTGTTACACTGTCTTAGTGCATCAGTAAGCTTAGGCTGGTAAAAACCGTTCTGATTTCAGCGTATTCAGTAATCCCCTCGTGTTTCCAGGGCTTTGGTGCCTCCCCGGTGTTTTGTCTGTGTTACAGCCCGCAGCTTGCGGGGGGATGTGTACCCAGAAGCGTATGTTTCTGCATGGGTGTTTTCAGAACTCCAGAGACAACAGGAACCAAGCAACCAGAAGGATCAACGGCTCCTGTTAATGATTTACAGGTTTGTGAGCGTATGCAGGTATCTGTCTCAGACTGCTACGTAGCAGAGGTGAGCCATCAAAGCCCTGTCGCCTCTGACCTGTTAAGGTAACGCCAGTACTTGGCGTGTTCTGGGCGGTACGGGTAGCAGCGCTGTGTGCAGCTGAGCCCACGCTCAGGTAGGTGGGTAGGTGCGTGCAGGCTGCCTGCTGCGATGCTGAGAACTGTTGCTGGTGTCTCGTGAGCCCCGTGGTGACAAGCAGGGGCTGAGCTTTTGGAGGAGGCGGCCGCGGGCTGGCTTACCTTCTGTGCTCTCCGCTTGTCGGCTCTCTGGTTCTGGTGGTAAATTCGGCTGAAGTTGGAAACGATGACTGGAACCGGCAGAGCAATGACCAGCACCCCGCTCAGGGAGCAGATGGAGCCAAATATCTTCCCAGCAATTGTCTTGGGCACCATGTCACCATAACTAGAGGGGAAAAAAAACAAAAGGGAAGCCCCTCCTTCAGACAAGCGGAACGGCACCAAAAGCCTTTTCAGGTTCCCTGCGTGCGCAGCACCGTGAGTGTCCGGGTTAGACACTAAAGCTTAGAAACACACCATGCAAGCAATAGTTCCCGTGGTGCCCTCAGCCTGAGACGACAATTTACACCACGCTCTGGTAAAGACTTAGGCTAACCCAGAGAAAGGCACTTTAGTTGCAGAGTAGATGCTGGTTCAGGCTGCTGCTGAGTACATTAAATTCACACCCTCGCTCATCTGGTACCTACCTCTCCGTGTAGATGAGCTCTAAAAAACTGAGCACTGGATGTCTGCTTGTGGGCAGGTTCATCTCTTTTCATTCCCTTCTATCCAGGTGCGAATGAGGACCAGTTCATGCTTCCCTTTCAAACCCCAGCAGTTCCCTTGCCAGCACTACAGACAGACACTTGGGGCTCATTCAAAGTCTGGATTTGGTAAAGAGTGAATTCTCAGGAATATGAGACCAGCTGAGAAATTTAGACAAACCTCTGCACTGGGTTTGACCCAGCAACCTTCATTAACAATTGTAATTTGTGTGTTAAATAATACCAGCAGAATCCGAGGTGGAATAATCCGTTTTGCAGAGATGGAAGATGATGCTGGTGTAGGTTCTGTGGGTTCCACGTGACAGAAATCACTACTCTGAGCGCTTGTTTGCCGTTTGTGTTTTTACTTTGCATATTGCAAAAGCTTTCTGTTGCAGTTTTATTCTTAAGCTTAAACTTTAATAGTGTCCTTCTGTAGAGAAAACCTTACGGCTACTCACCAGTGCCTTAGGAAGGAGTGGGGCTGTTATTCCCTCATGGAATTTATTATTCCCCCAGGGAACATACAGAGCTGAAACTGCTCTGGGACTCGGGCACCTGAGTGATGGCGCTGGCTCACTGCACGCTTTCTTACTGTTCTGCTGTCATCCCTTAGCACAGCAAGGCTGAAAATTATTCATATGCCTCAAACATGATCTCAGTGACCTGGAGCACCGAGAGAAAGCCCTTCTGTGCATTTGTCAGAAGTGCAATAAGTGTCTGTCTTGTAGGGTTTTGTTCTTACATGCAGACTGAGAGTTACCTCATTATTTGGGACTTCAGAGAAGGTGTCTTAAAACACCGTCAGGAAATATCAAACTGTCTTGGAGCGCAGAGGATTTTGCTGAGATGTAGAACTTCATTTGCAAAAGTATCCTGAGAGATGCTGCGATGATGAATGTTGCACTGGCTGGAGCTGGCTGCGCAGGAATCAGACCTGGAACTGTCTCCTGGATCTACGGCTGAGTTATCTGCGGAGGGACGCTGGTGGACTGGTCCCTCTGGCTTTGCATGGCACGGCGTGCACTCGCAGCCGTGTTCTCTGGCTCTGCTGGGCTGACCTGCAGCGTGGTACCGACGTTGGAAATGACCTGGCTTTTTGGACAGCGTAACGCTGACTGGAGCTCGATCTGGATCCCCTTGCGCTTACTGAGCAGCCTCCCTTGCACTTGACTGGCACGGGGGTGGTAACAATTCTGGAAAGTTGCAGTTGTTCTGCTGCGCTGTTGACATGTGCAGCGACTGCGGTATTAACTGCTGGAGTGACTATTTTTGTCCTGATGGTACCATGAGGTACTAGTGGCCACGTGGCTTATTTGTATCGGACACGGTGCCAAATAATCTCAAATATGGGATTTCAGTTAGTACTAATTGGGCATTTTAGACCCAAAATTTCTTTTTCCCAGACTGAAATGAGAGAACTCAACTTCCCCATTAATTTGTTTAGTAAAAGGCAACTCGTCACCTAAAAAATCTTCTTCTACGGAAGGTGTATTTTAAGTAATTATTCAATAATCTCATTAGAGCAGCAAGAAGATAGAAGGGTTTGGGAATGATTAATATTGAGGGTCTAACGGAATGTTTGAGCCTGTAATAAACCAACAGGAGGCTGCAAGTTCAGTAGGTTTTAACGTGACCTCTAGTAAATCATTCCAGATCGTGGTACCTCAGCTCCCCGTTGACGTGGCATTTGGTTACTTGTTCTCTGCTTGGTTTAGTGGGTGCTCGGTTCCTCAGAGCAGGAGCTGCCCCATGTTCTGAACACACCCAACACCCAGCAGTGATGCCCAAGCGCTGCCGCACGAACGTGGATGGTGCCAGGACGCTGTACAGAAACCTGCGGTAAACGCAGCCTGGTCGTGGCTCCAGGATTGTCCAGAGAGAAATGCCGGGCATCGACCAGGTTAGATGCGGAACAGCCTCGAGATAAACATCTTTCCTGTTTATTTTGCCAGGAATCTGCTTTGATGGCAACAGATTCAGCCAGTTTTCAGTGGCTGAATTCATTGCTCTGCTGCCGGCAGGCACTGCGGCGAGTGGCCTTGGGGAGGAGCGGCTCTTGCTGCCGCGGTCCCTTCAGAGCTCTCTGCCCAGTATCCCACATTTCCAATGTCCCCGTTCCCTCTCCTGGGGCCCTTCACAGCCCTGTTTCCTACCAAGGAAGCACTGTGAAGGCTCTTGACATCATGTACAGTTCAAGTAAGGCTTTCAGCAGACAAACCAGCAAAAAACAAGATAAGAAATTACTTCTGAGCCGTAACTCTTGAGCCTGGAAAAGACTGAGAATGCAGAATTTCAACTTTTTATTTATTTATAGCGTGACTTCTGTGTTCTTCGGATATGAAAGGGGTCATATGTCACTCACCCTAATTAGCAGCTATTAGCCTTGACAGCATAATGTGCCGTTGTTTTTTCTCTCTGTCAGCACAGAAAGTGTTATCAAATAGAGGTCACCGCTGCCGAGTTCTGGCTGCAGCAGCAGAGGTGTCTGGACGCTGCTTAGCTCCCTGGCTAGAGACAGCAATAAATAAGGTGCCAAACAGCTCATCAAATGACTTGCTCTAAAAATAGACTCTCAGCAGCATCTCTGATCCCACTTCTGTGCAACATTCACAGCCCTGAAAAGGGGGAGTTGTGGTCAAAAAGCTGGAAGATCCTGCAGGGTGTCTTGGAAGGCGCTGCAGCAATAACAGCTCTGTGGGGACAGCAAACCAGCTTTGCAGAGGCTGCTGTTTTCCAGCAGCCTTTTCCCGTGCCAGCTCTTCAGGCAGTATACGGCAGTGCCTGGGTTGGGGGTTTGGTTCACCGGTTACCGCGATCGTGTAGCTGTTGCCTCGGTTGGTTCCTCTAGATGTAGAGGAGGTAAGGATGCAGCTGAGAGCTGATAAACCTGTATCCCAACACCTGCCTTCATACCGGTACACGAGCTGTCTTTGACACTGTCAGGTCTGCACCCCTCCTCCTCCCAGGAGGGCAGTCAGCCCACGGAGCAGCAGCTCGGGCAGCCCCGGTGACCCTCCTGTGCCCCGGCTGCTTTGGTTGAGGTGGCAGAGCCCATGCAAGGATGTGGGGACAGCTGGCTCGTGGCTCAGATGGTCAGAAGAGGACTCTGCCTTTTCTGGCCGCTGTGTTTAAGTGGTCAAGGGACATTTCCTGCCTAGGGGTGTGAAACCATGTGGTTTTCACACACAGCCCGTGAAAGCTGAAATGTCTCTTGGAGGATGGAAACAGAAACAATGCTGCTTCAAATGATTTAGTATTTCTGTCTCATACGGGCACTAACAGCTCTTTGAGAGCTGCTGTGTCTCTCTAACCTTTTGCCCAGCACAGCAGAGTCAAAAGAAGATTTCACTCCAGCCCCTAAGCTTCTGCTTTTAGGACAATAAGGACAGAATAATAACATTACATACCGTACAATAGAGCGTGATTTTGAAAGCCGTTGGCATGAAAGAGATAGAATAAGCATGGAATTAGCATGTAGCTTTCCAGGTGCAAGAGATCCATTTCCATACTGTAAGTGAATCGCTATGAAACATTTTGATTTTCAGAAAGGAGAAGAAATGTCTAAAATTCAACTGGAATCTTGCAGTTGCATTGAGTACGTTGTGTTTGACAGCTCAGAGGAGCTCATGTCCCTCCGTTTAATAGGTACGAGTCCAATGTAATCATGTTAATGCTGCTCTGAACCTCCAGTGAAATAACGATCGTGTCACTTCCAATGATACAAGGAAAACAAAAGCAAATATTACTCATTCCTTTCTTGGTTTTGCCCATGATGAACGAGTGGGGAATTAACAGGTCTGGTACGGGGGCTGGGGATCGTTAGGTCTTTTGTTTAGGGTTTAATTCATGGTTCCTCTACTGCTTTACCAGTTTCATCTGCCTTGCTGGAATTACCCCATGGGAATGCACCGCTCTCCCGAGCACAGCGAGCTCCTGCTCGCTGGTGCCCTTTTCCTGCCGGGTTGGATTTTATCCTGACACTTGTTCATATCTCCAGGTACCAAAGCTGCTGGTGCCTTTTCCAGCAGAGCTGTACGGACCTTCCCAGGGGATGTGTTAAATTCCTGTGTCCTGGGAAGGTGGAGGAGGGCTCTGGAGCTACCGAGGCAGTGGTATCCCACCTCTGAGGGATGGAGTGCAGACACGCGACACACAACCGAGGACATTGCTCCTGAAAGCTGACTTTGTCCTGGGCTTGGTTTATGGCCTCGGGAGCGACAGGTCCACTTTCTGTCTGATTTTACCATGTCCATAAGGGAGAGCAAGGCACTTCCAGAGCTGTGCCAGATGAGCGATGGGAGGGTTAACCAGTTAGTGCGGGCGTGATGTTTTGAAAATACGGGAGAAGTTTTTTGAAAGTGTTTTGCAGACGCAGACTCAGAAATCCATGTTCGTAAGGACAGTCTGGTATGTTAATGTCAGCTCTTTAAACATACTACTCCCGGAAGGAGCGGGATGTGCTGATGAACGCCTGAGAAACCGGGCACGTGAGGAGGCTTGTGGAGCCTCCTGAGAGCGAGCTGTAAACAGCCGTAATGGCTCTGAAGCAAGAGAGCCTGTAAACAGGCTGTCAAGTGACAGACTTGAACAGCAGATCCGCTGGGTCCGGGGAAGTGCAGAGCCCGTTTCATGCTAGGGTTCGTTTATATTAAATATACTTATTTTCTGCCTTGTTCTGGGCTGGGCAGCTCCCCAGCTGGGTGTTCAACTTCTGCAGTATCTGGCTTGGTTTTACACTACTGTTTTCTTTTTCCCTGGCATATTTTATTCATGTTTTCATGGACGCTTTCATCCTCCCAAGATATTCTGCTGCAATCACATCCAGGAGCCGAGCTGCGAGGGATGAGTGCTGTAGATGCACATCAGTGCTAGCAGAAGCTTATCTTCAGCACTTGGATTTGGTTTGATTTTTTGTAAAGCTCTGGTCAGCAGTTACTTAGTAGGGATTTTCAGGTAATGTTGCCTTTTTTATTTTGTTCTGGCTTATAAATTCATATTTGTTCCTGAGTTTTGTGTAGTCAAAGGACTGAGGGATGTACCTGAAATCCCGAAGGAAGGTCTGATGCTGTTAGGGCTGTTTTCTCATACTGACAGCAGTGAACATGTAATGAAATGGGAAGACAGGACACTTAAAACTGGGAGGGATTTCTGTGCAGTGCAAGAAGTCATCTTCTTGGAACACCCTGCACCAGGATACTGCGGGGAGTTTGCTTAGAGGCTCACAAAAGGACCGGTCAGCTGTGGTTTTAGTAACACCATGTAGTTACATCACCGGGATGCAAAAGGGTTGCTGAGGAGATGCAGGTTCTGTTGCTTCTCTAACAGCACAAGTTAGGGGGGCAGGTTGTTCCCTAATGATGCTCAGGGGGATCTCTGCTTCCTCTGGACAGCCCGTTCCAACCCTCACCAAAGTCAAATGGAGGGATTAGATGGACTTGGGCTCAGCTGTGGCGTGCTCATTCCTGTACTTGTACGTGAGACAGGACCCAGCTGAAGGTCTCTGAGAGCAACTGGTAGCATAAATATTCCTGACAACAACAGCAGGCACTGCCCAAAGAAATGGGAATGTTTACGTACACTCGGGCATAAACTGAGTAGCTTATTTAATACACTGGGGGTTGTGAATACTTAATGTATGCACATACTGGTTCCATTTATTCTTCCTGGCTTGGATCATCTTCTGAGCCTGTAGGCAGTTAAAGCAGATGGTCTGAATTTGGGTAACATTCAGACCTGGAGTTGAAGCTAAAAATGGAGTTTCATTGGCAAGGAAAGTAGGTCAGAAAGCTAAAGCCCCCAGTCCTGAAATGATGAAAGGCTTCTAATCAAGTGTCCTTTATTGCCATTCATTAAAAGGAGCAGGGGAAGAAATCTTATGAGAGACCTTTACAAGGGATTACAGCGAAGTATGAGCATCCTCCTTCCTGCAAGGAGACCTGTGCCTCTGCAAACCGTCTGGTCTGGGAGATGGGGCAAGCATGGACATCGCTGCCTGAAGTCCTGCGGGCTGGAGGCTGGAGCCGCAGCACGTTGGGAATGAACAGCATCTTCTGCGTCAGTCCGGGCGTGCTGAGCAGAGCCTCTTTGCATATCCTCTATTAACACCTTCCACACTAATAGTCTTTCCACGCTAACGCTGTCACCCACCTGACTCAGGTTCTGTCATTTCATCGCCTCTGCAAACTGTGACTCGCAGCATAGCTGAGACTTTCAGTCAGTGATTTCTTTGCTCTTCATCCCTCTCAGATGTGTGCCACCTGCTAGAAATCTGCCTGCCCTGTAGCCGACGGGAATTATTCAAAGCAAATGGGGAGCCTGTACCAGTTAACACAGTGGTCCCAGTTCAGCACACTGTTTCAGCCCTAGCTTAATGTTAAGCACATACTTAACTCCCGTTTGCTGTGAAGATGATAACATGCTTGTTCAAATATTTTCTTGAAATGGTGCTAAGATGAATGTTTGTTCTCTGCATTTGGCAAACCCAGGGTAATGCACTGTCATTACTTCCCTCCTTTCCCCTCAACTGCTGGAAATGATATTTTCTGCACGGAGCATGGCTCGTGCTTCAGCCCTGCCAGCAAATGCATTTTCAGAGGCAGTGTCAGAGACCTCCTGCGTGCTCTCCCCTGACAGCAGATGTGGGCCCTCTGCCTCGGTCCTTGGCTGCCCCTGCCCCAGCAGCAGGTATCAAAAGCAGGGACTGAGATCTGGAACATCCCGTTGGTCTCTACAGCCCAGAGATGTGGCGCAGGGTAATTGTCTGCTGCCTCACAGAAATGGCACTTTACTGTGTCATAAACATCTCACTAAAGAAAAAGAGATGGTTTTGTTTCTCTGTGATATCTCAGGTTTCTCCATGACCACTTAATAAAGCATTAAATTGTTTTTCACCAAAAAAAAAAAAGAAAATTTAAACTCTTGATTTAACAGTTATTCAGAGAAAAAGAGGATTCAGTGTAGAATCAATGGAAGAAAAGCTGAATTTCACTTTGCAGAAAATACCTCCAGCCTTACCCTCCACACCTTCCTGTCTTTTATTCCCTTCAGCGTTTCAGAGGAAGCTCTATTCCTTTTAGTTCTTGCCAAGCTGGAACATCTAGCAAAAAGTGATCTCAGTTTTCGTTTGCTTCTCGCATCACCAAGCAGCTATGCTGTCATCGCGGGTTTTGATCCTCAGATCTCAGTGTCAGTGGTGATAGATGTAGCAGAAGAAGCTTTCCTAGATATTTTTCTCTTTTCTCTTTGTTAGCCTGCTGAACTTAACAGCATTCTCGGTTAGACAGATCTTTCTCCAGCTGACTATCGAGGAATCTCAATAAATTAGCAGGGCAAGTTGCAGAAGAACCAAGAGTCCCACAGGAAAAGAGTCACAGTCCATTTCCTATACTTGGGTTTGGCGAATTGCAAAGGTCCTCAGGTCCCTGAACCAGGAAAGTTCTTGGGTTTTTTCTATTCTAAGCTGCACGTTCACAGGCTGATGGTAATGGCAGTGTCAGGGGCCTGCGTGGTCTCCAGAGCAGTCTCTCGCTCGAAGCGGGTCTGTGGTCAGCAGAACGGAAAGATGCAGATCTGTTCCCAACAGGTAGCTCTTTAGCCCTTCGGCTCACCAGTACTGATTGAGGAAAACCTCGCTGGTTTACCCCAACAGTGGGGATTTCTTGTTGACAGGAGCAAAAAAAAATGCTTTTGACTTTTCTTTCCTTTCTGACCACAAGCCCACCCCTTGCTGCCATCTCCAGATCGTGGGTTTTTACAGTGAAGGTGGAAGTATGATGTAATTTTCAAGGGCTCCTGCTTCCTCAGTAATTGAAGCTTTTCACCCTGAACTTGACAGCAAGTTCTTCCTCGGTCAATATTTAATTTAATTTAAATTCTAATGTGGGCACTGGGACTCAAATCCATTTATAAGGATTAGCCCTTGTGCCAGGACGGGGCAGTCACAACCCCTGGCTCTCTTCGGCCCTTAAAGCTGTGGCACACGCAGGAGGTGACACAAGGCACTGTGTCTCGACTCCCCATTTGTGTATTTTATTGCGTTTCCCCTCGGCCATCGGGCCGCGCCCCGGCGCGGGCAAGGGCAGCTCTGCCGCGGCAGGACTCCTGCTCCGAGGGGTCTTGCCGAACAGCTCGTGATTATAACGTGCTCAGAGGAGCTCCTGGGCATGCGGTTACTGAGGAGTTTCTGGCTCGGCGTTGCTGTCAGTTTACTGGTATGTCAGCCCATGATTTGCCAGTATGAAACCAGCGGAGTGTTTTACCTGCGCGGAGCGCACAGCTCTGACTCGGGCCAATCACCGGGGCTCGGCAGCCGCCCGCTCCTGAGCCAGCCCTTCGTCTTGGGCTATCTCGTTGTGACCCAAAGAAATAGTTTTAACCTTCATGTTTTCTACAGCCGTCAAGCATCACCCACGCTCAGGAAATATTAGACAAAAGTCCTGAGTATTGTTGTCCATCTGACCGTCATCTGATGCAGGCATCTGGTGTGTTGGTGACCATGTGCTGCTGCTCTTGTAACACACACTTCTAAAAAAGTGTTTTAATGGAAAATAAAGTGTCCCCAGTTAAGGCATTAGTTATTTCCGGCTGCATACACTAAAGGCCTTTTAAATGACTCCATTCATTACTAATTCAAGAATCCTCCTCGTGTTACTCGCAGTGAAGACCTCGTACAATTACGTGATGGCAGAATCCGTTGTTTTAGCACCTTAAAGCCCTCTGTAAAAGAAACCTTTTCAGAAAACGCACAGGCTGGCGAGGGCAGTCACCGCGTTGAGCAATTAGACTTTTCACCTAATAGCAGGGTTGAAGGCTCCCTGCTCTGTCTTAAATTCTTAACTGTGGTGTCAGCTTAAAGGAAATGCAGGGGTTTTGCTTTCATTTTATCCTCATCTTTTTCTCTCTGTCTTTTTCAGCAGCTTGAGCGTCCATGCTGAGCCGTGTCACGTTCAAAATGATGCACATACTGTGCATTTTAATGAGCTGCTAACACTGATTATACAGAAAGCAATCTCAGAAATATTTACTGAGTGAAAAAAAAGTCTATGGGGAATTAATTAGCTTTTTAAGAATTGGCTTTTTGAAAGCCTCAGACTCTGGAAAAGTTGAACTGGGAATCGGAAGCAGTTTCAAAGGAACTGAAGAAGTGGGCAGAAGAGAAAGGAGTAAGTAGCAGTGGATATTGCACATCCCAGGCGTCTCGGTACCGGTCAGCAGATGCACTGGAAGCTCGCTATGTCACTGCTTCCTTCTCTAAAATCTTTCTGGGGGAGGAACGCCAGGCAGTGCCTGCTCGCCTGTGTGGTTTCTGTAGCTTTTCTGCCGGGATGAGGTGAGCGCCCTGGCCGGGTCCCTTCCTCCTGTTCATGACAACAGCTTTAGAAGAGCCTGCTCTGGGTGTAAGCCACACATCGACACAACTAACCCCGTTCTCACAGCTCCCATAGAATGGCTTTGGACTAGTTTATTGGGAGGGTAAAGCTGGTTTAATTTATCATCTCCTTAAATGCTTGATTAATTATATTTAAGCACCTAAGCTCCTCTTTAAACAACAGTTTGAGATATTTTATATTTAAGAATAGCTATAATTCAGTAAATTTGCATAACATTACCTTTCCTGATCAAAAGTTCCATTTCAACAGTCTAGCGATTGTGATCAAACAGTGAAGTGCTGAAGTATGTCGGGTTTATTGGGATGAGGGACACGGCACAAGGGAAAGGAATCTCTCGTGTCGAAAAAGTAATGTGAGCTGTACACTTCTCTACGTCCTGTCCATAGAACGCGGACCCTCATAAACACAATTTCACAGACGTTTTTTAAAATAGTGAGGCAATATAAATGCCAGGTAGTTTCAGACCTGTGTGGTTAATGCTGCCTTTCCTGCAGATGTTCAGTGCTGTCCATGGGCGGGATGTTACCCGAGTACACGCTTCTGTCCCTGTCAAGGGAAAGGGATCTAATAACGTGGCATTTGTCATCAGATAGAGACATAGGAAAGAAATTAAGAATTCACTTGGATCAGGTGTACGTTGTAAATGAAAGACATATCTCAGTGATAGGAAGAATTACGTGAGCATCGGAGCGATCGTGTTGCAGAGTACTTATAAGCTCCACAGAAGCTCTTCCAGCGCAGGCTACTCCAGTCCTGGGAACACAAGGGACAAACCCTTGTGATAACGGGTTGAGAGGCAATACGGAAATTCAGCTGTGGAACTGGTCCTCGAGGGGTGACCGGGTGTGTACAGGATATTACTGAGATCAGAAAGATTTGAAAGGCGTTTTCTTTATTGCCCTTCAGTGAAGTCACAGGTAACATTGCGAATGTAAAGCCATGCCCCGGGGGCAGAAGGCAGCACGGGAGTCTGGACCTGTCTGCTAGAGCGCACAAGGATGCTGAGGAGCTGGGAAGAGTGTGTTTGTGGTGCAGCCTGTCTAAGCAAAGCAGGATCAGGGTGAATTGAAGACTTGATGGGTATGTCAGTGCTTTCACATGCAGCAGCACATAGTGCTTGAGCATGTCCTCTCAGCCCTGTGCTGCCTGACTTCGGGTGGCTTCTCACCCACAGACTCACCTGGCTTGGGAGCACAATCAGAACTGTCGTAGGTGGGGTGAGATGTCCAGAGCTAATGGGGCTCGTAAGAGGGATCGCTGAAGCACTGGTGCATGCCTGATGCTGCTTGCATCTTTACACACCTAAAGAGTTCTGTAAATCTGGCCGCAGATGCTGTACAGGACTCTGAAATCCACTCTGGTTTTAGATCACGTCAGGCAGCCTCGTCAGTAGGAAGGGGTTTATGCTGCAGCAGGGACAAAGTCTGAACGTTATATTCCATGAAAAATGGGGAGCTCGTGCCCAGAACGGGCGCCTTGCTCTGCTAAGCAGCCCGGGGTGTTTCCTCTGCAATGCAGAAGGCTGTCGGTTGGTGTGGGCGTGCTTTGTTCTACCTTGGTTTAGATACTTAATGAGTTCTTCTCCGCGCCCCCCCCCCTTTTTAACGTTCTTGTTTAAATAAATATTAATGCCTCCTCTTCGAGCGGATGCAAACCTGTACTCCAGAAAGACCGTGTTATGGTAGCAGGACCGTTATCGTGTCCCTATCAATCATGCCTGTGTGCTCCGGGGATGTAAAGAGCACCTGTGGCTGGTTCGCGATAGGCTTTATTACAGGCTGGATGACTTCAGCCTTCCCTGCTCATAACTGTGTTCCTTCTGCTTCCTTTTCTATGAATAAATTTTGGTTTTTTTAGAAGCCTTGAAATAATTTTTCTCCCCCCTCATTTTGTGACTCTCTGTAGCAGAAAATAAAACTAAATAATAAACCCCCAAGAAATACAGGTGCCCCTCTGTGAACCTGCTTAGTGCAGGACAGCAAAAGGTTGTCGCGGAAGACAGGGATAACAAATAGCTTTTTTTACGCTAGCTACCCTTTTATCTCCTTTTATCTCTTATCTTCTTTTAATAGTGCCTTATAGAAAAAACATGGTGAGCTTTAAACACCACCCTGCAATACAAAGCTTATTCTATGAAGTGTGCGACAGACAAATCCGAGTCTTCACTTCCTTTCTTATATGTTTTTTCCAAATGAAAGACCAACGCTGTGAACCTCCTCTGAGTGATCCCTTGGTTGTGTTCTGCTTCCTTTGAGAACAGCCCCCACGAAGCACAACGGCTCGTTCAGGTGGTCTGAGAGGAGGTACTGGTGGTGAGCTGCAGGGACCGTCTCGTGGAGTCATGCCTTCCAGCTGTGGCACTGTCTCGTGTGCGTGTGTCTAGTGCAGGTTCCAGACAGCTTATGGGTCAGTCTAAACCGGCAGCAGAAACCAGTTTTGCTCTGGTCATGGTGACAGCAGGTGACAAGGTGGGTAGGAGGGTACAGCTGGCCTGTCAGGCTTGGCTGGGAAGGACCCTGCCCAGAATCCCAGTGTACACTTTGCTTGGTTGGTCTCTGCGTGGTCACCCTGTGGGTACCCAGTGGGTACCAGACACAGGTACCCACAAGCTGCTTTCCGGTGCAGACGTGGGACATGAGAAGTGCAGCGTCCCAGCTATCCCAGTGATGGTTGGTAGCCGTGAGCTTCAGTCTAAGTGGTTACCTGGAAGTCACACACCGTGTCTGACACCCCTCCCTGTCCCTCGCTGGCTGACCCTGCCAGGGGAGCGGGCTCTAGGATCCCCCTTTATCTGCACCGTAGAATATCTTCCCCATTTGTTCCTCTAAGCATGTGTTAATATTAATAACACATAGATAATTCTTCTGAGTAAGAAATCAAATTCACCTACATGCTGCCAGATCTACGCCTCCAGGGAAGTGTTCTGAGTCTAGAGCTGGTTGAATAATTCTATTCTATTTCAGAATCCTCTTTCTTCAAAGACGGGCTGAGGGAGCATGCTCACAAAGAACAGTTTCTCTTGAAATGTTTTGCATTTTTGTTAGGGAAAAAAAATAATCCAAACCATAAACTTTTAAGTGAAATCAACAAAAGCCAATTGAAAATACAGGCTCGTTTGTGTATAGTTCCATTTCCCTCATCTGTATTTGATTACTACCACTGCAGATTTAACATGATTTTTCTTCTAAATAGAAAGAAAAACAAGAAGAAAAATAGCCTGGCATGAAAGTCCCTGTTGTTTTTCTTCACCAGTGGAGTATTTTATCATTCTGAGCAAAAATTAACTGGAGTTGTCGAAGTTTGCCAGTGACTGATAGTGTCACCTTAAATGTGTTACTAGTCAAAACTTGTTTGCTCCTGCTTCCCTCCTCCAGAATTCAGGTAGGCAGTTTGCCAAAGCGCAAAATTCCCTTTTGTACAGTCTGAGAAGTCAGCAGCACCAGCCATGTTGTCACTGCGAACATCACATCACATCGCATTAGAGAACAGCGAGAGGTTTCCCAGCACAGGCAGCGCGTGTAGCGATGCGAAGCAAGCGGCTACGAGGGGACCAGCACCAGCAGAGCTCTGCCGGGTTTGCCACCGCAGCACTGGGGCTGTGCTGGGCACGGGGGTGAAGTGTGGAGCGGAGCGGAGCAGCATGCTCTCCTGCATCCATCTACCCCTGAAGATGCTGAAGGATGCTGACCAACTGGAAGTGTCTTTCTGGAGTTGCAGAATAGCTCTGGTCAGTGGTGGAACTGGAATGGTGTCATCCTATGGGTGATGTAGGGAGGCTTTGGGAGGGGTGACCCTGAGCTCCACAAGCCCCAGCCTGGGGCTGCTTCCAGGGAGCATTGCAGGAGTCTGCCCATCCCACCTGACTGGGCTGGAACTGGGCAGCATCTCCTGGCCTGTCTGCTCACTCGTCCATTCACCAGTACAGAAATCTCTGCTCTCCTCCCTGTCGTGTGTCCCAGGCAGACTCTGAGGTTCCACAGATGACTGAACGTGTGTACCTGGGTGCTTTACATACAGCCTGAAACCTCTCGTCTGCTTCAGCTTTGGTCTTCAAAATTGTGTGCCGATGTATTTGCTGCAAGAGCATATAATGTGCACGATATCCTCCTCCTCTGGTAATGCTCGAAAAGTTGATTTTGAACTTTTGGCCTTATAAATATTTTTCTCCCAGATGAGAAGGCAGACAGCTTGTGATGAAAATTAACTTGCTAATAAAAATAATTAGTACACAAAGGGCCAACCACCAAAATTAAGCTCTGCTTTGTTTCCCTAAGCGATTTTAAGTATTGCATGAATAGAAGCAGATTATAAGAATAAATCATCTGTGTTCTGCACCTTGGGATGAAGCTGAATGATGCTTCTTGTCTCTCTAGATACACCGGCTCCTTTTCCTTATATTTTATGCATTTGAGCTGCCAGATCTTTATGCACATTAATAAGTATTTCAGGAAAAACAAAAGACTGGGTTGTCTGGTTCATTTTCTGGAATCATTCACTACTACACAGGGAAATTACCATTCTGCAGTTTCCACCAGTAAATCTTTTGTCTAGTCCTAAATCCTCTGTCTAGCCCTTCCTGTCACTGCTTGTGGAGCTGGTAAATTCACAGCTTCCCTGTCAGCAGATTCTATTTTCTAATTTCCTTTCTGTCTTAGAAGATTTTTCTCCATTATTTGCACAATCCGAGATTCAAACCATCATCTGTTACTCCATCCCCACCTCTGCTGTGCAGCAGCCCCTTTCCTTTCCAGGTTGCCACAGGTAGTTAAGGCACATTGTGTTTTCCCTTCAGACTTTATTTTCTCTAAGATATTTCAGGGAGAACAGCGAGGGTTTCTGAATTCCCTACCTGTGATAGCTTTTCCTTCGTGTTGCTACATATGCACCTTGAACAGCTGAGCTTTCCCCTGTAGCTATTTCCCCCTTCAAATGCTGAGTCTCAGCTGATGCCTTCATAAAAACACTTGCCTAGGAATTCATTCTCCTGCGGTTACTGAGTCACCATCCTTCCTCCAGGTAAAACCACCGCGGATAACGGAACTGGAATTTATCTACGGGAGCGATACGCAGCCAGCTCATTTCCCAAGGTTATTTTGGAATAAATGAGCAAACAAAACCAAGCCAAAACAAAACATAAACACCCTAAAACAACAAACCAGGAGCACAGGTCTGCAGCTCGCGTTTTTGTTCTTGTCTCTCCCTTGGAAAAAGGAGAGGTGTCAGAATTCCAACATCTCGCAGTATGTTCTGCACAAGCAGAGCAGCAGTTTGGATCCGTCAGCCTTGTCTGTTGTGACTGGCAAGGAGGCTGCTGTACCTTCTCCCTGCAGATGGGTCCGACAGCCCTTGGAGCCGCACGCAGTGACCTGAGTCACAGCTCTTACAGCCTGGCCAGAGAGCCGGCTGTGGGAACGCCGCATGCCCTGGGCTTGTTTCTTTGGATGGTTTTTTGGTAGATCTTGCATAAATGGGAAGCAAGCCAGATTTTTCACTCATCCTGATCTAGGGAAGTCTGTGGCTGACCTTTAAGCTGCCTGGGTGCACGGATTTCCTTTGACTTCTGCCCGTTCTAAGCTGTGTTTCGCTCCTTTTGTATTGCCGGGCAGTTAAGCCCCTGCAAATCTAAAACAGCAGCAGGGAGATTTCAGCCCTTGTCTATCCAGTGCTGGATCAAAAATACCTTCTAAAAATACCTCACATTTGAACATTTCAAACCTTTGCTTTGTTTGGAGGAGGACAGGCGAGAGGAATGGAAGCCGTCCTAGCCCAGCCTGCTGAGCTACTTCAGAGGAGCTGCAGCGTAGGGAATGTGGCTTTAGCGTTACCTTAAACCCAGCGAAGCGAAGCGAGAAGCTGTGGGGATAAAGCTACGAATTAAAGCAGGGCTGTGTGAGCGGGGCTGAGTGGAGGTGTGGGCATGGTAAGCCTCATCAGCGGTAAATCGGTGTATATCTGAACAGAACGGAGTAAATTGGTGTAAATCTGAATGGAACGGAGTAAATCGGTGTAAATCTGAACAGAGCAGTGCGTAGGGTTTGCCTCTGTTCGCTGCAGACCCTTTCACTGCAGTGAAAATGAATGGTGGTTCCTTGGATCTGCAGCACCTTTGTTCTCATCCTAGAGGGGTTTCGAGCGTGCAGCTCTCCTTAGCGAGAGCGTCACCGCTCACGGCTGCCGGTGGCGTTGGTCGCTGGCCCCAGCCACCTCCGGGCTGCTGCGGCCGGTCCCCAGCTGCACACCCCCGAACTGCTGCTGCTTGCGGTCAGTTAGGAATTTTTCTTGTTGTTTTTGTTTTTAAAATGAAATCATTTTAGTGTTGAAATGAACAGGCGGTTTTAGATTTCAGCGGAACCGAAATTTTCCCAGTAAAATGAGCCTTATTCCCATCATTACGCTTAATACTTGTACCTCACGTAGTAACGTTGTCCCCTGAAAACAGCGGTGAAACTTCGGTGAGAGTGGGATAGGTTTATATTACCTCAGGAGAATGACGGTGAAACTCTAAATGACTTCACAGAGCTCACGTACATCCCTACAGGGATGATGCTGCTCAGTTCAGAACCTCCAGCCTGGTTTGGATTTGTGTACGTGAGCTGGTAAGGTTTTGTGATATTAATTTTATTTATTTGGTGTAATTGTGCTTTGAACAGTAAAACATCCTGGTCCTCCTATTTTCTCTGCCCTGTCTAAACCACATCTGTGATATGGGAACAGCCGAAGTTCCTTCCCTGCCTTCCTAATGAAACAGGCTGCTTAAGCACTAAGCCCTGGTAATCCAGTGTATGTTTTCATAACAGAAAATAGAGTATGAAGATATACACAGCTTGTGCTTGATGTAAGCAGTGAGACCATTACAGTGTTCCCAAATCCTTTGATTTTAAGATTTATTTAGTTGATCAACTTTCCATGTTTGTCCTTCATTTGTCATTTCTCACATGAGCTTTAACCCGACGCCAGCTTCCCATCCACACCCTCTACCACGCCAGCTTAAGCTTCCTTTTGCCTGGAGATTGGTTGGACAGGAGGTGTCATCTACAGGACATTAAGGTGATAGGTGGAGGCTCTCAGGGATGTGGCTTTTGACTCTTTACGTGACCTTGGGCAGCCAAAGCAAGAGCCTCTCTCCTCAGTTACCCTTCCCTAAAAGTGAGGAGCTGTTATTCCCTCCCTCTAATCCCTGCTGTTTTCTCTTGCTCTTTATATAAGGGACTTTGCTCTTTGCACTGACGCAGTGTCCAGCATGTATTTTCATAATCATTATTTACACTTTGATTAAGCATTCATATTATCCAGTAGATGACATTAATAATATCAAAATGCCATTTTATACAGTATTTAAGATCAGAATTTCCTATTGGAAATCAATGAGAACATCTTCCTAAAAAATCGATGACCCGAATATCTCTCCTTACGTAAGAAGTATCTATATTTATCAGTGCTGAGATAAGATGCTCTGGTGATCTGTCTGTTCCTGGCCTGTGCCGAAGCCTGTGATCTTTTCTCAGAGGCAACCAGTTAGCCGGCGGGAGAGCAGGGTGTCTAGTCTTCACCAGTGCAGTTTAGATTTGCCGCAGGAGTCTGGAGACAGCAGGCTCGGTCTGCCGTCACTGAGCCTCCTGTGCAGTTCTTTGAGGTTAGACTTCAGCCCTTACACCAGTAACCAGGAAGGGTGGTTCCTTCTCCAGTCCTACTGGCTCAAGGTGACTGAGCAGTTCCCTGCTGGGGTGGGTCTGCTGGAATAGAACGTTATCTGTAACCAGAGCTGGGTCAGGAGAGAGCCTCGGTTCTAGTCCCAGCCCGGCGGCGACTCGCCCTGCTGGGAACGGCACCTCTGCACCGCCGCTTCTCCAGGGCACGTTTAGGGACAGAGCCGCTACGCTGAGCGACCCGTGCCTGTGGAAACAGTGCGGTGTCTCTTGGTTCTGTGGTAAAACCATGCGTATTGCCTGTGATACGTAACATTGGCACTTTCAGTTTGCAGAGGGATTAGGGCTGTGTTTGATGAGTTTAAAATATTGTGTTTATCTTGAAGTTTTTATACTATATCTGTATATCCCGTATCTCCTTTAGCCTGGAGTGTAATCAGTAAAGAATTGCAGGGTAACCTCGTCACCTGTAAGCATTCTAGTGGGAAAATACACAGCACCAGCAGGAATTCAGATTGAAGATGTTAAAAAATATATCCTTTCATCAGTGCTTTCTTCCTCATTAAATGTGGAGTTTGCTCATAAGTATTTGCCAAATAAAAAGGGAGAAATAGGTAAAAGTTAATACTGTACAATTAAGTTCCCTTGAATTCTCCCCCAAGGTTCACCTTAGCTTAATTCAATATCCCCTCAGTGCTCCCAAGCCATCTGTTTGGCTGAGATGCAAAACAAGTGTGCGCTGTTAGATGTATTTATCAGGCAAGCCTTGGAGCTGACAAAGGCTCGCGGGAAGATGCTTTGCTCACTGACCCCACCGGGCAGTTGTTTCCTCAAGAAGCCCTTCACCGTGCAGCCACGGGCTGGTGTTAGCTGTCCTGGAAGACACTTTGAATCACCTGGCAAGGTAAAGCCCGCGTTAAATGATGAGCACGTCCGCAGTCTCACTGGCCTGGTGAGCTGGGCTCAGCAGCTCTGGAAGTCAGAGGAGAGACTGCCCTCAACACCCGGCGGGCTGGGGGCCCTGTCTGAAGCACATGCAAACTATTTCCTCCTGAGCTACTTGGAGACAACCAGGGCTTTGAGTGGGAGAGCAAAGCGATGCAGGAGCACGGTGATGGAGGAGGAAAGCTCCCTGACCCTGTGGTGATAATGTCCCAGCTGACCTTACCAGCGCAGCTCTGCCTCCCGGCAGCAGACACCAGCCTTCGGAGCTGCTGCTGGGTGCTGCACACCCCGCGGGATCCGGGACCCTGCGCAGCGCCACAGGTGGCTCTCTAATGTGTGCTCTCTAATTAACAAAGAAGAATAGATTATTTTTACTAAATAAGACTGAACACTTGCAATTCAAATAATGGTCTGCTGAGCAGCAAGACAGTCATTCTGGGGCTGGGCCAAAGTTTTTTAACTGATTCCTCTCTAGTTCTTGTTTTAAAAATCTTGATTGTTCTTCAAAGCCATCTGCGAAGAGTTGTGTGCTAACTGTGTACTGACAAGGCATTTTTGAAGTGCAAAAGTAGAAAGAATCATAATCCATCGCCAGAGATTCCGCAACTGTAGTACACGCGCATCTTGAGGCTGGAAGAATTGTGTGGTGCTGTTTTGGCTTACTTGAAAAGAACTTGATGCTTGTGTCATTTTATGTAAATTGGGCTCCGTCTGTCACTGCCTGGTGTACCAAAAGGGGTTTGGAAATATTTTTTTAGAAAATACACAAGACTATTTCTACTAAAGTAATCAGCGTATGCACATCCATGGCGTATTTTCCATAATCGTGGCACAATTAACCACGGATAGAAATCAGAGGAAGGTTTTTACAGCTGTCCCAAAGATACCATGGAATAGTTAGTATTTTAGAGGCAGGACCCTTTTCCAGTTCTGGAGTTTTTAACTGCTGGTAGTGTATTGCCTTGGGCTCAGGCGTGTCTGCTCAGGCCAACGGCGCAGTCAAGGTGGCAAATAACCCTGCAAGGCATAGTGGCTCTCAGCGTTGTTGTGACGCTGCTTCCACGTAGGGATTACACTGTCCTCTAAGGGAGGGGAGCCGGTGAAGGTGGTTTCAGGGGATGAAACTACCCAAAGATCATGCAGGGAACAAACAGACTATGCAAAGGAGCAAAGCTAGACATGGGAAAGCTTTTTCAAAAGACTGTTTGTCCCTTTTTCTGGTTTTAAGGGCTTAGTAAACTGTAGGAGTGTGTTCTAGAGGACAGTTTTCTTGCCTAGCAAGGCACATCGTTAGGAGGTGTTCTGGCTGATTACAGTGATTACAGGTAGCCTGTTGCTCTGCTACCCCCAGCAGCATTGGAGTCGCCATCGCTCCTGGCCCTATTAATCAAGATATAGGTGGAACTTCAGCAGAGTGTTCTACGGGAGATAACGACGACTCTAAATCTATACGGACATGTCTAAATGCTCTGATAGAGTCTGCGTGATAAACTTAGGCCTGCTACCCTCTGGACTGTGCTTGGTTGTGAACTAGGGATTTAAAATCCTGGCAGAGGAGCCATTTTCCTATCTCACTGTGGTTTTCAAATGGTTATTAATAAAACATAGCGCCGTCTATGTCTTGATGCAGAGAGACCTTAGTCGTAGAACATGCCCTTCCCATTTATTATTTATACAGGCATTTAACAGCTCTGACATATTTTAACAGAAACACCAGGCAGTTGTTTGCAAACCAGAATTAACAACAAATCATATTTGATGCTTTGAGAGATTTCAGAAGGGGCTTTTTACACGTGTGACACCTAATGCGAATAGTTCCTGGGCACCGTGGGTTATGGGAGAAATGGTGTTGCATGTGTTGTCTTTTGCTTAACCTCAACAGTTTTACCTCTTGCTTTTTATTTTCAAGTTAGAAAAGCTGTTTAAGTCAGAGGGTATTTCATATATCTCTGTGAGTATATGTATATATGGCTGCTGATTTAATTTATATATGCGGCAGGGGTTGAGTAAGAGGTGAAGAGATTAATTGTGCCGCCTTATTAACATCTCGGAAGAGCTCATTGCCTTTCCTTCCCTGTTCTCATTTCCTGATGGACAAATGGTCCCGTGAATGTTGAGGATTCTGCCTCCTTCCGTGAAGGAGTTGAACAGATGGGTTGAACAGCAGCTCTTTACAGTGAGGAGACAACCAGCAGAGTGGCCCAGACTCTCCTGAGCTGTGGGCACACCAGAGAGGCTGACTGGGGAAGTGTCAGCTCTCAAGAGTGTGTAAACCCAAGGAGAAAGGAGAAGAGCTTCAGGAAGTCAGGTACTTGGAGGGTTTGACTTACATCTCTGCTAACCTTGAAAACAATGACAAATCTCATGTTTTGTCCCTGTAGTAAGTAAAAATAAACAGAGTAAGACCCCAAGTTCCAAGACTAAAGAGAGGAAGCTCTATCAAACACTTAAAGAAAAAAGCATTGATCCTGCACTACTGAAGTGAAGAGAATTTTACGGTTGACTTTGAGGGACGCAAAAACAAGTCTTTGAACTAGATTACTTCTAATTTTCATAGCACTGTGAAAAATATCTCTAGCTCATATGAAAATACGTTAGTATTATCTTCACTCACAGGGAAGCGAAGCTTGGAGAGCGTGCGCCTTTCTGAAAGTCAAACAGGAAATTGTGGTAGAGTTGGGAACCAGACCTGAACTTCTGAAACTTCAGACCAGTGAAGGGACCCTCACATTGCAGAGCCAAAGTGACTTTTTGTTGCATTTTCCAAACATAAGAATTCATATGATGAGTCTGAACCTCCTTTTCCAACTTTGTTCTGATGGTGTAGGTCAAAAACTTGGAAGTAGGTTACAAAGGACTCGAGTGCTGAAGAGCAAATATTCCTCTGGTGACTTGCTTGGTGGCCTAGTTCTTGGGCAGCAAAGTCATAGGAGACAGAACATTTCAAATCACACTAAACAAACGCTGGAGGCACTTTTAGGTGAGGTCCAGGGAGATATGCAAAGAACGGTGAAAAGCTACTATTAGTTCTTTAGGAACTGCTGGTTCTGAACTGCTTAACAGGTTCCCTGGAGGAGAGGAGTTGAGGACAGTGTGGTCAGGACGCACTGGGCAGGCTGGGCTGGGCTGGGCTGGGAGACAGCAGCGACAGCTTGCTCTGGGTCTAGTGCAAGGCAGCACTTTCCTGAGACCGGCAGATTGCCCTAGAAACATCCTCGGATGCCTTTTCTTCATCACCTTCTCCTCTGAAGCACGGTACTGCTGATGCTAGTCCAGTTCTTTAAGTTCATTATCTATTTTGAAGAGTATTTGATTAGAAATTGCATTTAATTCTCAATCGAATGAAAAGAAAAGAAGGGGAAAAAAAAGCCCTCGGCTGTTAAATGCTGTCTCTGGTCACTAGAAACAGATCTCAAGTGTTTTTGAAGGTGCAAAGGCCAGCTGCCCTTGAATTGCCCTTCCTTGGGTTCTCAGCTCTACGAGGTTACTCACAACCACAGAAGCCTACTTCGTGCAGGGAGAGAAAGAATGCGTGAGCTTGTATTTAAAGGTTTTATGGGACATGAAATAATTTTGCTGGTTAAAAGCTACACTTTATAGTGTTTCTATTTTTAATTAAATATTAATTGCAGAAGATGGCTCTGGAAATGACTGCTCAGATCATTTAATCCATATAGATGACCTTTACGTTGAATTTACTCTCTCATGCTTACACTGCCCTTCAGCCCCGTCTGGGTTCTGACCTCCTCTGGCAGCCTCTTCTGCTCGTAATTAGAAAGACGCCCAGCTCACGCGCCCCTGCGATGTTTAGTAACGTTCCTTGTGCTGAGGATGCTGATGGATGGAGAGCTGGTGATTACTGAGCTGTGAAGTTTCCCTGTCAGTTCTTTACGTACAAACAGCCTGGTAATTCTTACACGGCTTTTCAGAGTCGGGGGTACTTCAAAGGGACAAGAAAAGGGGGAACAGTTTCTCCCACAGCTGAAAAGCAAACCCACCTTATGTGCTCCTTTAGTGGAACACAAGCATTACTTGAAAAGTCTTTTTTTTCCTTTCCCCCCAACCATCTTAATTCATTTCTTTTGATGCTGATAAGCAGCTTAGTGCAGCATGAAATTTTCTACCATGATTCTGAGTTGCCTGAGAATTCAGGTATAAAAATGAACCGTCAGCCAGCAAGAAAATGTGCGTTCATGTGCTGAAAGCCTCGAAAGGATGAGGTTCATTTGCAAAATGGTGTTTTCTACTCAGAGATGTGATTCTGCTGCTCCTGCTAACGCGCGCGGTCACCAGCGCTGCTTCGGCTGCGGGCCGTGATGCTAATTAACGGGGAAGTTGAGGCGGCGGGAGGCAAGTGTGAACCAGCCTCCTCTAGTCGCCGTCTGGAGGACGCCGGGGAGCAGCGGCTGGCCCCGAAGGGGAGGCTTTAGCTTTGCGCTTTCCATCACTCGAGTCGCTGTGGCACCCCACGGTCCTGGTCGCCCTCCGATCTGCCGCTGACAAAGGGTGACGAAGACAAAACAGCCCCCGAGTTACCGCAAAGGCCCAAGAGGCTCAGCGACAGGGCGCCGGGCAGCGCCGGGTGGGCTCTGCGAGCAGGCTGGTGGTCAGCGCGTGGTTTGGATTCGCTGCCCGTGGCGGCAGAGCGCGCTGGGTCGGACGGTGCCAGCAGATCCTCTGCCGTTCCGCCACTCGGCCTGTCTGGAGAGCAGGCGTCGCTCCTGTAGCCCGCCATCGCGCAGCTTCTGGGGCCGGCTGCGGCTGACGCCGCGGCGGAGAGCAGGGCAGGGCACGCGGAGCAAGAGCAGGACTTCAGAGCTGTTCTTGGAAAGCCTGTTTGCCCCTCTGGGGTGACAGGAACCACCGTCCGTGCTGCTGAGGGTCATGTCGATGCAGCCGAGGCCTATCAGCGTGTGGCTTCGGTCTGGGGATTTGGCTCATGGATCAAGTCCCTTAAGCCCCTCCTGAGGATTTGGGGATTTCTGTACAGCTCAAATGCACAAAGCAGCCTCTGAGCTGTGGCTGCTTGACGGATCAATGAAACCGCGTTTAACTCCTCAAGCAAAATCTGCCATGTTCCTCTCTCGCATCCTCTCCTGGAATTTCTGTTCAATATTTAACAACACTGTTGTTGCTCTCGCTGTTGTTTTCAAACAACAGTCTCCTTAAAGTGGGCAACAATCCCTAAGAAAACAAAAGCACCGAGCTGTTCTAGCATATTTCCTATCTCTGCCCTCCAGTTCTAGCAAGTCCATTGTAATTCAAATCTAAACATAAACCAAAGTTCTTCAGCTGGAAAGTTAGAAATTTCTATGCTAAGAAGCCCGACAGAAGGGCTGTGGAAGCTGCCAGTGCAGAGTGACCCGGTAATTCCCCCCATCACCCAGATTTACAGCTCTGTTGACTTCCGCTCCAAAACATCACCTGGTGCTCAACTAAAACCTAAAAATCCAGCTTACTTGGAAGAGTCAATACCCACCGATCCCCCTCGGGGGGAAAGGTCTTTCACATCAGTGCCTTTTGCCAAAGGATTGGTGAGGTGCCAGTTGCCAGTGCATACCCATTCACCAGCCCGTCTGAGATGCCTGTCAGTCTCCACCCTGCTTCCAGCAGACGGGAGCCACTGCCTGGCAGGGGACCAGAACACCGGGGCGTAGCGTGAGAGCAGCTTCAGCTGCTGTGCCGTGCCCTTTGTGCTCGCCAGGTAATTGGAAATCTTCGCTTTGCTACGTGCAGGTCTTAACCAACTTACAAAATTATATTGATGGCTTTGTGAATGGACAAGAAAAGTAAATTTGATTATTTCTCAGCCATGCGTTGCTGTCTATAATTGCATAGATTTGGACTTTAATTAGTCAGATTACTTCCTCAGTTCAGAGTTGGACAAGACAATAACAGTCACATGAAATGCTAAATGTCCTCTGCTTATCAACCCCAAACCACAGCTCTGGGTCCTACAGTTCCAGACTCATGAGAGGTGTTTGAGGCTGGAATTAGATCCTGGATCTGATCAGCCCAGGTAGGTCCCATTTAGCTCCTGTGCTTGCCTTCTGGGTTGGTTATGTTCTGGTGACGTCGGTGTGTTTGTATGAAAACACTCCCTGGAAGCAAACTTGGCTGAAAGGCATACGTGCCATTTGCACCTTAACCCAAGCTTCTGCACCTCTAACAATTTGCACGGGTGTATGAATTCTGAACCGCGAGTGCTTCATCAACAGATCCTAAAGACCAATGAGCGCATTATACAAATCGAATTTTAAAATTAAATTTCCAATGCCTAGAGAAAAAGATTGCAGGAAGCTAAAAAAAGATCTGAGTCTGATGCTGAATATGAATAGACGAGCAAGTCACACTTCAATACTCTTCACATCTCAGGAAGCAGTACCTGCAGAAGTGCTCAGCAGGCTCTATTTTACCTTCTTTCTGCCAGCCTGATGCCTGCATGCTCATCAGCCACCTCGGGACTCCTGCTCTTCAGTTTTGTTTCATAGCTGAATAATATTCCTTGTGCAAAGTAATGCTGGGCTGCTTGACTGAGTGCTTCCAAGCCCCTAACTCTTGGGGTAATTATTTCAACAAATATGAATGGTGGGACTCCAGCCTAGCCATCTAGTAGCAATCTAATCCATAAGGGGGATGGAAAGCTGCACTGGGCTCGTTGAGTACACACCAAACACATGGCAACGCACCTCCAGAGCAACAGGCACAGAACTCTCTTGGATGCAGTTAGCTCTGGGGCACGCGCAAAGAATCAGTCGTGAACTCAGAAAATGCAGAAGTCAACCTCTGCCTGATGAAGTCACTAGTGCTAAACTACTTCA
This sequence comes from Bucorvus abyssinicus, assembly GCA_009769605.1. Lineage (NCBI taxonomy): Eukaryota > Metazoa > Chordata > Aves > Bucerotiformes > Bucorvidae > Bucorvus > Bucorvus abyssinicus. The sequence goes on from CM020055.1 coordinate 5,794,108, forward strand.
TCGCAGCAGTGTTTATCTAGTCGTTGGAATGCTGGTGAGCTTTGGCTGTTAAAAAGAAAACAAATCCTGTTTTCCTCTCTTTCTGATCTTTGCTATACAATGCCCACTTTAGAGTTTTGCCTCTGAGGATCCGGAGGGGTCGGTTAGAGAAAGAAATACAACCCCAGAGGGAATGATACTCCATTGCCCTGCAACTAGTGCAGTTATTTTTACAGGTTTAACACAGGTGAAAACTGGTTAAAATACTAATTTCAGATACAATCCCACTCACGTTCTTGATGTGAATTTGCATCAAGATGCATCAGGTTCACAGCAGCAATGTTTTGACCCAATCAGTAAATAATACAGCCAAATAATAAGAGCTTCTAGGGCACATCTTACACCGTTCGCTGTTATGTGTGCGAGAGCGATCTTGGGTGCCCGGGCTCTGGTGTGATGGACACTCGGCAAAATCACGTGTGAGGAACAGCTGCCTCTGACATCGGTGACAAATCAGCCCTGACTTTGAGGACACCTGGATTTCACTCCTAACAAAGCTACAAACGCTGCCTCCGAGCGCTGGCAGTCACAGCACAGGCAAAAGACAGCAGGCGACCACAGCAGGCAAAGCTGCAGCAGCGCACAGACAGCTTTGCTTAAGAGATGCCTTCAGGGGGCTCTGGGCCAGTTTCCCACGGCTGGCTCTTCCCCATTGCCACCAAAGTCCTGCTGGCCTGTTCGCGGGCGTGCAGCCGCAATGGGCAGCGCCCCCTCCTCTTGCTCATCACTGTTCTGAAGTTTCAGAGCTTCAGATCGGAGGGGTTTGCTATCAGACTGGCTGACTTTCACTTGCACAAAGTTGGGAGAATATTGGCGGTTCCCAAGCGAGGCAACCCTGCGTGTGTCTCCACTGAGTTGAGAAAACCAAACAAAACCCCACCGTCTTCTCAGTTGAAGTCCCTTGAAACCACGGGTGGTTCGCTGCTGGTTTTAGCAGCCCTCGTTTCCAGCAGAACCTCTCGCTGGAGTCAGCTGCAGAGTCTGACTCTCCAGAAAGGGACTTTGAGGGGAGTGAAGTTTATCTAAGTGCCGTCAGTCTGAACAGCGTTCGCTTGGGAGATACAGAACGAGATTCAGGTCAGCTACTTAAGATACAAGCAGGTTCAGCTATGCCTTGTTCTTCTTCCAGAAAAGATAGATATCACCTCTTAAAGCAGGCACTTAGCACTGGCTTTTCTTCTTCCCAGCCCGGTGCAGCAGCCTGTAATTGCTTCTCACACCTCGGCCGTGTTTAACTCCCCTCTGTCTCATCCGTTAATCTCCTAACAAGCAGCAAATGTGTTTTAGAGTCGGATCCAAATGGGAGGCCAAGACCTCATGGTTCACCTTCTGAGGGAGCTGTTCAGAGGGCACAAGTTTTAAATAACTTTCTCATAGCTTGAATTCATGCGTTTCTTACAGTCTGGACAATGGTGAGAGTGTGTATCTTAATATTAATGCAGGAAGGTGTAAATGGACTGAAAGCTGATTGCGTAAAATAATCTTTAATTTCCTTTTGGTGCCAGCGAAATGATTTAGTATAAGCGAGATGTACCAATTTCACAGCCTGGAAGCATCTCCCCCGTGGCTGTCCAAAACAATCCCCCCACCCCATGGCTTGGATGGAGCTGTTGTCACAGAAGCCACTTTATATCCCATCAACTTTGTGGAGTTTCTGGGGGTTGTTCCAAAAGAGACCTGCTAGTGGGTATTGTGGGAGTGGGAGAAAATGCTCAAAATGGATCTCTGTCCAGCAGAATCCCACAGAATTTGGATGAGTATATCCAGAAGAGACACCAGAACCAAAGAGGGGCTGCTGGTGGATGGGGGGTTCTTTGTCTCAGCTTCCTGCACTGTACTGAACCAGTGACGTTTTGATGGAAATGTGGGTTTTGTTCTGACTCATTAAAATTCAAATGATGACAATCCTGGGACAGTCAAGCTGATTGAAACACAGATTGTACATTTTTTGACTTTCATATGCCTTGTCTTCTGAATCACCACTTGAAAACAATGAAACGCACGAGCTTCGAAAAACATGAGCCAGCTCTTGCAGCACTTCTCATTCCTGGTGTTTCTTGTCTTGGCTCTGAGGGAGCGAGGGCTCGGGTCTCGCTCCTCTCCGAAATGAGGAGTGTTGTGTGTTTGCAGGAGCCCGAGGGCAGAATGTGTCTTTGACTCAGAGCTGTGTAGGGTTGAATACAAAGTGCAGCACTGAACAGAGGGAACAGTTCAGTGTCATCCTCCTTTGGGAAAGAAAACACAGGAGGTTTTGGTGAAACTGGAATTGTGCCCGTTACTTTTTTCTCTGAGGAAACTTTATAACTGAGGAACGAGGGGGCAGCCAGTTGTGTAGCACACATGTTCAGGACATGGGAGACTGAATACGGACATTGGAGCTTGGTCCCTCTCTCCGTGAATTCGGAGCAGAGGTGGACTTCTGCCTCAATGACCTTCTCAGCCAGTACCTCTGGTGCGGGAGGTGCACTGGGAATCTCCTCCCCTCTTATGAATCTTCCCAAACTGAGACCAGTGTGTATCCAAACTACTTTTGCTTCCCTGAAGCAACCTAGTGATGTAGACGCTCTCAGACTTAAGGCAATGGCAATTACTTTGTGACGCAGTGCATAAAAATACTGTGGAGTCTTTTGCTGCAGGAGTTGAAGATCCACAAACTTACAAATGTGTATTTAAAAAAAAAAAAATCTATAAACATCTATTGCAGGTCAGTGCTGGAGCCCAGACAGATGTGTAGGTGGACTTTGGTACAGCGAGCGTGGTTTTATATTACATTGCCTGGGTCTAGTAGAATCAGACACCGCCTGCTTATTTATCTCACTCATAAATTTTGACTTCATAGGTCAGATCTCCTTTGTCTGGACATAAATGAGGAACAGTGCTCTTTTTTGCATTCGCTCACTGTTACAGCAGTCAGTGCTTCCTCGGTGCTGTGTCTGGAATATTAAACGTGGACTCGATCTCAAGCCAGCAGAAGCAGGAGGAGAACCTCCGCCCGTCGCGTTCATCTTCATGCTGACTGTCATTCACAAACTCACACCAGCACATGATGCTCATCGCCGTGAGAAATAGTTTCTTTGCGTCAGTGCGTGAGCCTGATTTTTATTCATTTGTTCGTTTATTTATCTATCCATCATTCCCTGCCATTGTTTGCATAAGAATGGAGATTAAAACTTCTGCAATAATAGCTGGAGCTGAAATTGGATTCTAAGCTTCCTAGGCCATGGGATGATTAGAGTTGTCAGAGCATGTTCCCGGAGAACTCTCTCCTTGTTAGCAGCTCTGATGTCCTGTGTGGGCTGTGCCCAGCCCCGCTTTCCCTGCAGATTAAAGGAAGATTGTTCTTTCATGTTCATATTCTGCATCTCTCATTTGCCAAAGTAAATAAATTGAAGCCGCTTGTGCCATTTGTCCTAAGTCTCTTTTCCAAAGTGCTGCCATTGATATTTGACCTTTTTTATTTTCCATTGTTAATCCTCCCTCCTTCCTTCAGTGGTCTGTTCATTTACTAATCCCATCTGTCGTGTGCGTAGATGTGAAGAGATGGAAATCTAATCTCAGTGCAGTTTTCATTCTCTAATGTATTTATATAGATAGGTTCACAGGATATAGGCTTTTTCGTACGGGGCTCTTAGTGAAGTGGGATGCCCGAGTGACCGTCAGCACCTGGCCTCACAAAGTGAATCCAGACATACACGGATTTGGAATGATCATTTCACTGAGGCAGAAGGGGTCTGTTAGGGGGTTTGGAGCCTTTCCCAGCCAACAAACTTCTTTAACCAGGATCCAGGCAGAGCTGGAGCCAGAGTTGGAGCTCCTCGGTGGGGATGGAGGTAGAGCAGAGCCTCGTGCTCTTACCCAGCCATCACCCAACAGGACGGCCAGTGGTGTTACGTCCTCAGTTTAGGATTCTAATGCCTGGTGAAAAATCCATGGGCTTGCAGCTCTCAAATCTTTCAGTTGCTGCTGGGAACTGTGGGCTGGACCCTTAACGAGGGAAGGACGGATTGCTACCCCCTGGCTCTGCTGGCTCTCTCGGGTGCTCCCACCAGCTTCTGTGACCTCAGGAGAGGCACTTGCAACCCCGATCGCAAGATGGGAGAAGGGTCTTCTGGCTGCTTGTTCAGGGCACAAACTTTACTTAGGTAGTTGGAATTTCAACCCCCAAGGAGATTAATTTAACTCAGCTGTTAACTGCTGGACACCAGTGCTTCGTGCAGCACCAGTCCCCTCCCTGCCAGCCCCGTGGCACACTCAAGGTCATGCAGCCATGGTGGTGGAGAGAACCACCGCGGCGGCTCGGCGCAGAGCGGGGTGGCTGACCCAGCCCAGGCTCTGCGAGGGGCAGCAGCTGCCCGCTGCCTGGCGCAGTGAGCCCGCATCCCTGAAGGCAGCTTTGCAGATTAAGGATGCCTCACACTTATTCGTCACCCCGTCCACAGCTTGGGTTTTTGTTCCTCAGGATGTCATCAACTCATACATGGAAAACTTTGGTCTCTGGCTGTGGGTGCTGCTTCTCGAGCATTGACTGCTGGCAGCAGCATCCGCAGCTGGGGAGATGCAGCGTTCTCTGTGCAGGCCTGGAGGAGCTGGCACAGGCATGTCAGAGCAGAGGCTTTGGGAGGTGGGGAGGATTGACAAGTTTAACGTCACAAGCGTGTTACCAAATGAATCTGTTGTGATAGGTATTAGTCATAAGTATAAACTGCAGGGAGATTTGCATTTTATTCTCTTTATCCTACTTCAATCCTGAACAGCCCCTTCTGCCCACCCCAGTTTGGCATATTTAAGGGGATTTGCTGCATTTTTAGTAATTACAGGTCCTGGAGAACAGTGAGCTTGTTTGGATTGAGTGATACGTGTGCACAGTAGGGCTGGGTGTGCACAGCCCTTCGTGCCCGCACACTCATGCACACCCGCGCAGACACCCCCTGCACCCAGCGTGCTCATCCCAATCCTTCTGCCGTGCTACCGGTGAGTCCTCAGGACTCAGACTGGTCGCTGGGAGTTTTGCACCCACGCCTGCTATGAACCCACACTTCTGCCCTTGTGGGTTTTCTAGACGTTCTGGGGGTCCTCTGCCCCAGCCGAGCACCCGCTGCAGCCCTGGGGCAGGGGAGGAGGGGGCAGGCGCGTTCCGCCTGACTTTGGCAGTGGTTCTGCAGAGCTGCTTGAACATCTCAAACACAGCGTGACTTACATACTAATAGCCTGGATTTATCTGGTATCTGTCATATGCGGGTCTCATTGCATTTTATGACCTTTAATTAATTAAGCTTCATGAAATCCTAATCATGCAGGAATTATTAATCCTGTTTTAAATTAACTGGCCGAGGAGAGGTAAAACGTCTTACCAGTCTGCGGGTACCTGATTTGAACCCTGACGTCCTGCCGACTCCAGCCTTGCTGTAACCCAGCAGGAACATTAGCTTCATACAGGACTTTGGGTGAAGTCTGGAGGTAAAAAGTCCCTGTGCTAAGTTCCCCCCACTGCAAAAGCATGCAAACCCTTTGGGCCTGAGCAGACCGTGCGTGTCTCATACCAAACCACGGCTCTTTCTTTAGAAACAGGCATTCTCAGGAAAGCAGAAGTGAGAATTCCCTCTCCTGGTTGCTGTGCCAAACGCTTTCACGCGACTCCTGAATTCCTTTCACACAAATGCAGAAGACAGTCCTATTTTATCAATCTTAGCCTGGGCTTTCTTGGCGTTAACTGATTTGTGATTTTCTCTGGAAGGGAAGTTTGTAAGCGGTTATTTAAAGCTCTGCTGCTCCTCCCCTGCGAGGTGTGCCATATCTCTGTCCTTCCCAGGAAGGAAGCGGTTCTGGTGAGAATGTGTGCTCTGGCTGCCCGACGCTGGTTCTGCAGCCAGCCAGCAGTGTGGGATTACTGGTGGCCGCTGCAAACACTGTATTTTGTGTGCGCTCATAATCTCCTAATCTTTATGATCGGTGCAATTTGATTGTGCCATGAAGAGTGCACATAGAGGCAGCAGTACCTGTGACTACAGGGACGGCTGTAGACAAACTCTTTCTCAGCCAGAGAGCTCATCTGCAGATTCCATACAAAAATAATCTCACACAACATTCCTCTTTTAATTACAAACCCTCCAAACTTCTCAGTGAAAGCCTGCACTTAACTCATCCTTCCGCAAAGAGCGTTAGATGTGAGGAAGAGAAACATGTTTTGCGCAGTGACTGTGGAAAGCTGACAGCTTAGTGTACGTATTGTTCTCCAGGAACAGTTTCACAAGTTCCGGAGATCCCTCTCACAGGGAAACAGCCCATTCCAGTATCATTTTTGCCCATGACTGCATTGACTGAGACACAGCGTGTGTTGTGATACTGCTTTGGTGGGCCACGATGCCCTCAAATGCCTCTGGAAGAGGCAGCCCCGATGGTGACTGGGAAGTGAGATTGGTACCGTGTTTCTTGCATTTTATTTGACGCTCTAATTACTTGTTGCACAACCTTGGGCAAATCCGTACCTTCCCCTCTGCGAAGGGTGGAGCAGAGGAAAAGGCTTTTCTGCATTCCCTGGCAGCGGCGGCTTTTGTGTCGATAGGATGGAGCTGGTTTCTCTGCCTGCCCGAGAGATGCCTCCTGGTCTCCTGGGAGACACGGGAGGCTGGCTGAGCGCTGGCTCGGGGAGGTCAGAACTCACTCTCGAGCCCTGTGAGCAGCCCGGCAGCAGCCGGCCGGAGCCTCGCGGCCCCGGAGCAGGAGCCGGCACCAGGAGAGCACAGACCAGCCGGCGCGGCACGGGCCGGGAGCTGCGCTGGCTTGTGGCACACTCCTCACCCCCGCACGAGGAGGTGTGACCCTGCGAATACCATCACGGCCCCGGTGCCGACCCTGCCGGGTGCCGTACTGGTTTCATCCCTGAACTCTTGACGTACTTCAGACTCTTGCCTTGGTCAGGCTTTGTAGTGACCCGTGCTACTGGCTGCTCTGCGGCGTGCTGATAGCCGGTGTTACCTACCCTTCCCGGGGAGGGCCTGAGGAGCTGCTGAGGGTCCTAGACAAGGGATTTGAAGCCCTCTCTTGCTGGTTACGAGGTGATGCTGAAAGGTTGGAACCCCACAGAGACAACAGCGGTCCAATCTCGTGTGTCCTCTGTGCACTGGTTTGGTTTCATGCTCATAATCCACGTGAGTCTGTGGAATTAATCATAATGCCAGCGCTCCTGTCCAGCTGCGTCAAAGCTCTTTTCAGACATTAGTCTCCTAGTCCCTGTCTGAGGTGAGAAGATGCTGGCTGTTATCAGCATCATACGGCTGAGGAAGCTGCTGGTTGGAGGGGAAGCCATCAACGCACACAGGTGCCCTGTGCAAGGGCTGGGAGTTGAGCCTCTGCTTCCCACGGCTTGCCCAGAGCTTCATCCGCACCAGCCCAGCAAAGGGCGAGTCCCCTGCTCCCAGCCGCTCGCCCCAGCAGTGGGAGAGGTTTCGACTGGCCTCTGGAACGGGGGTCGCTGGCCACCATCGGGGCTGTGGGGGCTGAGGAAAGCTGCTTCCAGCTCATTCCCTCCCTTGCCTGGCAAACACTGCACGCTGCCTCGAGAAGCTGGCGTTGCTGCACCGAGCGGCTCTCCCGGCATCATTTTCCTGGTGAGCTGGACAGGGATCTCACAGCCCTGCCAAGATCTGGATCTGCTGAGCGTCCTTATGAGATTAAAGGGGTATTATGAGTAACAAGTTCTGTTTAGCTCTTTGATGCCATTTTTGTGCCAAAGCAGTTGAAGTGGCATGAAACGGGTCATAAAAGGCTCCAGAAACCAAACGGTTAGCCAGGGTTGGTGTGGCCATTGAAATGAGTTAATAACATGAAGCCGGTGCCAGTGGCACCAGCCAGAGCACCCCGGGCAGAGAGGGGGAACGCAGCGGCAGCGGCGGCATCGGGACTGCCCTGTCCTGTGCCGAAGGGTATGGTGTGAGGTGCTGCTTGTAGTGGTGGGGGGGTGGGTCTGGGGTCTGGTGACACTGCTGGTTCTCTTCTGTCTTATGTCCTCTGCGTAGGACCGGGAAGTGTTCCTGGACATTGGTCTGTTTTAAATGTCGTCACTTTTCTCACTGCTTTGGGCATACGCAGGAGGCTGTTCGTTGTCTCTCAGTATCTGCGATGGAGGTAACTAGAGCTGGGAGTGTTTTCCATTACAGTTTTAAATCACACTTAGGTACGTAAGCGTGCCTGTATTTGTATACTCACACAAATAGATACCTGTGTGTTTCTCAGGCTGTCTTTAAACACCCACAAATTCAGATTTTGTCAAGTCAAAAACCTGCACAGAGTGGAAATGGGAGACTCGGGGTTAAATTATGTGAGTGATTTTTGAGCACAGTGAACCCAGGGACTGGCAAAATAGGAATTTTGTAGTTAGAAATACTGTTCTGAAGTTTTCTGAGAAAGTGCTAGATCACACTGATAACCTTGGCTCTTATTTGAAAGAGGAAGATTAACATCCTGATCCCAAGGCGTAATTGTGACGATATTTCACATTGCGCCGAAGCTTATTGCTAAAATGCTCTGTTTGACACTGGTGAATATTCCCCTATTTTATCATGCGCTGGCGTGCCCAGGAAATGTAGAGTTCTGTCAGGGGTGAAGAGTAACAGTGGTTTTCATTTCAAATTAATAAATAAATAAAAGCAGACGTTGCTGAAGCTGTCTGGGCTTTGCCATGCTGGGGTTCTCATGGTGCCTTTTGAGCACAGGGGAGAAAGACCCGTCAGCAGGTTCTTAACCAGTGCAGCAGAAAACCGCCGTTACTTTCGCTATAAACTCTCTAACCTTCATCACGATTCAGGCTCATCTAGCACTTGGTAAAAAGTGTCCCAAATTCCACAGCAAAAGGAGAAAACTGTGTTAAAGTTAAGGGAGTTGCTGCCAAAGTGGGTCATTGATAGTGTTCCGAGGCCTTTGTGCAGAGGTGGCTGGGGATAAATTGTCAGCCAGAAGTCCGTAATTTCCTGGGTTTTGTCATATTAATGCAGACTCTTAACCTCTGTGATTTTGTTTGTGTAACATTCAGTTGGGTGTAATTGCCTGCGTTTCTTTTAGAAATCTGATCTGATAATGGAACTTTTAGAGGCAAATTCATTGTGTTGAAATAGATTTTTCTCTCTCTTTTTCCGTTGTATTATGAATCCAAAAGGGGGGTGATTCAACTGAAGTCACAGTGAGCGTCTTGGGAACTGAAATATTCTGTTCTACTCTGACATTGGGCCCAGGGCAGGTTCCTGAACAGAAAAAACCTGCCAGCCTCCCCCGAGCGCTCTCCGAGTCCAGCTCGAGTTGTGGCAGTGGACGTAGCTAACGGAGAACCGGTGCCCGCCCAGGCAGTTACTGTCTGGCTGCACCCCAGCCATCTCCCTCGGTTCCACGCTGTGCATTTACCCTGGCACTGGTTTCCTACACAATGCAGAACCACAGCTGGTTCAATTTTGGTTCAATTTCACAACTATTTTGGCACAATCACTGTGCACAGATGCAAACAGCCAGATCTTTGGTTTGAAAATGCGTGCAAAACATGTCTCCCTGGTCAAAGTTGATAAAAATAGCTTTTCTTTCTCAGCCATGATAATGATTTTTTTTTTTTCATGTTGTCTTGATAAGGGCACAGCGAGTTTGTAATGTAAGAATTATACAAGAAAATAAATGAGGTTTCTCTTCGTTTTTTTTTCCCCTTCAGTGTACCCGCTTCCACATCAGTCCTAAGTAGCCATTAATTTAAGAGCTGTTTTCTTTGAAGCATTATTTCGCTCTTCTAACATTTCCATGTTCCCCCGGGACAGTGATTCTCCTTTCTGGAGAGCTGCGAGTTCCCAGGGACAGTCTGGCGCTTCGAAGTGTGCCCCGGCTGCCCTGGTTGCTGTCCTTCCCAGCCTCACCTCTCCCTGCCTGCCTGCCACTGGTTCTGCACGAGCTTTAACAGCGTCTAAACGTTTTGAATGGTGTTTTCATCCTATTTGCGTGGCCGTGATTCTCATTCTCTCAAGACTGTTAACAAGCTGCCTGCTCCTGCAGCCGTTACGGCTCTCCTCGTACCCACAGCATGCCTCAAAGTGTTCTGACCTAAGAGACAGGAGATGTCTTTCCATTACAACTCTCACTCCGTATTGCAGCAGTTCATTTTCTTAATTACGAAATGCTAACAACAGAGCTTTCAATGAGAGGGGCAGCGAGTCCCGACGCGTCAGTGTTTCAGAGCTATGAAGAAAGGCAAAGGGGCTCCACCCTCCACACGCCACCCTAAGTGCCGTGACACCACCCACTTCCACCTGAAGCCTGCGATGCCACCGGGAAGCCCTGAGCAGTCTCTCTGTGAAGAGCCCTGGCCTCTCTCTGGAGAAGAAAAGGAAAAGCAAACTCCCTGCTGCTTCGTTCCCACAGCTGGTGATTTTCTGTTCAGCTCTTTCCCAAGATGTTATAAATCCCACCTTCTGCTTTTTCAAACACAATCCTGTTTTCACCTCTAAGGAAAGCCATTTGAAACGCACTTAGCAACCATCAGAATCTATTTTTAGCTTCTATCAGGGTGTAATGTACAAAATGTAATAATCTCATGCTTGAAGCTTTTTTCCCTTCTTCCCAGAGACGTGAAATTGCCGCAGTTGAATAGGAGTGAGAGAAACTGTCTACCTCAGCTTGGCCCAGAGCTCGTTCTCCGCCTGTGTCTACATATCTCACGCTGTTCATGTTCACCTTTAGCAGGATGGTTATTTATGGGCAAACCCAGCCACTGTGAATGTGCTGAACAAGGTAAACCAAGCAGACGTTTTTAGATTCCTCTCTGACCACAGGGCTTGTTGTCAAGGATCTTTGTAGGACAGGGAACCAAAGAGAGTCTAGAAAGAGAATGAGCAAACACCTCCATGACCTCAAGGAAGGTGGGGGAATACAGAGACTGTTTGGCGAATGAAGGGTGACTTCTACCTCTCCTCATCTAGCGGACCTGGAAAACCAGGCTGTTGATATGAACCATGGTCCTAAGAGACACTTCCCATTTTCTACAAATGCGCTGCCCTCCCTCAGATCCCGGGACCAGGGCAGTGCTGGAGATGTCAGCTCTGCAGAAGCTCTTGAGGCGTGGGGAAGATGCGTGTGTCAGTAATCTGTCTGTGCACTCTAAAGCAAAGTAGGAAGGATGAAGTTACCACTGCAGAACTGGGTTGGGACGCTGGTGTTCCCAAATTACTGCTGCAGGGAGACCTTGGCTAAGTCATTAAAGTCGTTAACCTTCGTGGATCTAGATCATCACTTTCAGCTCACACATCCATCCTTTATTCCAACTCTCAGACAAGGCTCTAATAGAGACAAAGTTTGTCCATCACAGTGTCCATATGCTTCAGGGCACTAGTCCAGGGGTAACTCCTGAGGCCGCTTAGCAGCTCAGAGGCTTTGTTGAGTAGTATCTAGTCTTCCTCTTTGGTATTCGATACCGTCTTACTAAGATGAGACTTTGAAGACCAGGTTGTAACGATGTAATGCCGTCATTTTGGTAAGTCTGAAAGGCCTCATCCAGCTTGATGCCATTCGTTCGTCATGGCACTCCTAAGCCATTAGGCATGAAGAAGCTGACTGCAGTCACCCAGTGAAGATAGTTCATGCTGTGAACTCCCAGGGCTGCAAATAGACAGAAATAGCTGGAAGGAGGGGAAGTCTCCTGAGGCCAAATAGTCCTTTCCCTGGAGCTGCGGGATGATGGGTCTGTGCTGTGTCTATCCTATCAGTTTGTTCACTCCGGGTTTGAATGGCAGAAGTGATGGGGCTCCTGTTACTCCCTTCTGGAGATCAGGTGACCTCTTGTGCCAGATCAGAAATAGACTTTAAATAATTCATTGAATAAAGTCTAGGATTTTTTGTAAAAGTCTGTCTGATTCTCTGTGCTCTCTATTATTCCTGGCTTTCCTACCAACCCGTGGAGCACAGTCGTGTCCCTCCTGTCATCACATCGACATCGCCTACTTCCACTCACGGAGCATCCCGTTTGTTTGAGCATTAGTTGAATTTTTCCCTTTTTCTCTTGAATGAGGGAATTATTTTACCTAATAGCAAGACTTTGATTCCCCACTGGAGCGTGCTTTGTTCTGACCTGCAAGAGGACATGGACATTAACTTCCTCTGCGCGGACTCGCCTTACAGCAGAAATCAGCATGTTAAAGCAAATTGCGTGGTACTGTAAACATCGAGAGTCAGCTCTGTCCTCGTTGGTATCCTGCAATCACGCTGGTGAAAGTCAGCCCGGAGAGCTTAAAGACATGCACTCCGAAATCCTGGGCTTTTTGCAAGACTAATCACCTGCCTGGAGGCTGGAGGGCAGGCAGCCCGGTTGGACAGGGTACTGCAGGGAGCAGCGCGCAGGCAGAGCCCTCAAAGGTCATTCTGAGTGGGAGACAAACAGGGGAATTTGTTCCTATTCCTTAATTCCGATCACTCCTGCAATCGTGTCCTCAGTACCGAAAGGGATGGATCTGTTCACACTGTTCAGCTCCAGCCTGGAATGGAACATAAGATGTTTCCTTGCAAAGATTCGTTCCTATTTTATTTGATGTCTGAAATTAAATGAGAAGGAATGTTCTTTAATCAGCGAGAAAAGAAAGAAAGAAGGACTAGACAGGCATCCGACAAACTCCTGGTTGTCGCTATGTGACTTGTGAGGTCCCCTGGGAAGTCAAGGAGCTGTCTGAAGAGCATCGTGCTCCACTTCCCGCGTGGCATCGGTCTGAGCACCTGAGACCGAACCCTGCAAGGCCTCGCCTGTACGCTCCCTGCTCGGGGAGATGCCAAGCTAGAACGCCCTGTGTTCCCATCACGGAGCTACTGACTGACTCACTCCTGGGGAGGTGGGCCAGGTCCATGCCAGGCTGAGCAGGAGTAATAGATAGCTTCCTTTAAGCATCACAAAACCTTTCACCCGCTGGCTGAAGCGGCCCCTCTGGGATGCTCTGGTGAACTGGCAAGTCGTTAGTTAACTTTCAGGCTATTTTACCTTTTCTCTTTATTGCAGAGATTTAAACCAAAGCGGTGCCTGCATTGATAAATAGCGATGGTGCGGACCTGCCGGAGTGTTTCTTGTTCTGTGGCTGCAACAGACTTCCTTGGGTTTTCTTTTGACAATCTCTTTTTTTATATATATATATATAACCTTACTGGTTTGTGGGGATTATAACATTCCTGGTGGGTGTGTGTACACAGGAGAAAAGACGCTGAAGTCAAACCCACAGCCCTTTAAGTAACAAGACAACAGCAGCTCCACAGCAGAATTGCATTGCAGCTCATTTAAACCTCCCTGAAATTTCCATTGTGCGAGCATTTAAATGTTGTAGTTACTGTGGCACATCTCATTTTACTTTATTCCCTGGTGGATGTTTTGCCGAGAATTTGGTACAGATGCTGAACAATAAAGCCTGTTTGCAAAATTGCTTTCCACTGCTAGGTAATTACCGCAGATTTTATGCTAAATGTAAAGAATGTGCTGCTATTTTTTAATAAAGGGAGCACATTTTCTTATCTGATGCTTTAATACTGTCTCATCTGTCTTACTTTCCAGCTGAAGCATAACTTGCCATGGTTCACGCCCAGGAGGAGCTGCTGACATATCTCCTCTCCATGTTCTTCCCCAGCAGCTGCGTGTTCCAACCATTAGCTGGAACTTCAGACCCTTTGTACATTCAGTAAGTAACTTTAAATGTTTCATATGACTACACTGAGGCCGCAGAGCATGTTTCTATCTGTAGTTGTCACCAAATCAGACAGAATATTTGATTTCAGCAGGCTGCAAGGACTAACTCCACGAGTTGTCACATCTGTCATGTTTACTAATGTGACCAGCGACATTATAATCTCTCACACACCAGGCAGAGTAAATAGGAAGCTCCTCATCCCTTCTTGGAGGGAGGTTTCTCTCGTTGTCTCTGCACACAAATGAGCAGCTTGTGCTGCTCACCAGGAATAGTGCTGGTGATTCCTTGGCACCGCGAAGCAGATGAGCTGGGGTGGGTGGGATTCATTCTGTGGGGAGAGACCATCCGCAGGGTGGGGTATGGGGCAGCCTGCTGCTCAAGACGCTGAGAACCCGGGTAGCCAGAGGTTCGCCGTGCGTGGCGTAGGCACTGCAGCCATCGAGCGCGTGGTGCTAAACGTCCTCCCACCCCATCCCTGGCACAGCGTGTGCACCCTGCTGTCACGTTCAAGGTCTGACTCCAGTGTCTCGGAGGGAGCTGGATCAGGGCAATCTGGGGAAACAGGGGAGCTGGGGAGGTTCAGGAACGTGTGTGTGAGCTGAAACACCTTGTAAACCGAGCGGGAAGTTGGTTCCTGGAGAAAAGGAGCTGCCCATGTGTCAGTGCCCACCGGTCTGGCCTTGCTGGATTGATGTGAGCAAGGGAAGAGCAATGTCAACAAGCTCCAGGATTCACTGCTGGGTATAACTCCTTCTCCAGGGCCTGCTAATCGAAATCTCCTTCCATTAGCAGCGATTTGTAGCGCTCTTGTAGTGAACACGTGTGTTTTGTCTCAGCAGAGATGACAGAAAGTTGGCAAGCTTGGCCCGAGGCCAGGGCAGCGATGCTGCGGCTGGGTTTCGTCAGGACGGCTGTAGAACCTCCGTTTCCTTGTGCCACCCTCAGGTTACCTGAGGAGAGTGTTAGGGAAAGCACGGCCCCCCAGGCTGGGGTTGGGTGAGCCACAGAGGTGATTGTATAAAATGATGTTCATGGTTTTCTCAGGAAAAAAAAACCAAACAAATGTGAACAAATCAGCCTGGCCAGTAAACCAGAATTTGGTGTTTAATGCTGAGCAGTTACTTGGACATCTAATTTGATAATGGGGGAAGACTGTGAGAATACGAGGACGTAAAGGTAGTCAGGGGTAAGATCAGTGGTGCGTTCGTGCATTCTGTGTGCAGAAGTAGTAAAACCTGAAGCCCTAACACCAGAAAATGGAACTTTGATAGAAGTCTGTAAGTGCCATGAATGCTGGTCGCGGAGTGAACTCGGAGCTGCCCTGGGTAAATCTGGAGAATCCAATTATCATTTGAAAACTTACTAAGGTGTCTCTCTTAAAGGCCACAGAAACTCGCTCTCGAGCCCCCGCCATCGGCTGCGTCCTGTGGCTGGCTGCCTGCCCCGTGACCGGCTCTGGCCATCTGTCTGCGGCAAAAGCTTGTGCACCAGGGCTGGGTGAAAGCTGCTCTCAGCTCTCTGAGGATGCTGTAGTGAGTGTTAAACCCAACCTACTCTGTTGCTGTTTATGACCTTCTTTATCTATTTCCCATTAACCTTTGTGTGACTGATTGATGGGAATGCAGAAACAAAGAGGTGCGAACACCACAGTGTGATTAGTGCAGAGGTTTCAAGCTCCTGTTAATCTGCTGCCCCGATAGAGCAGCACCACCACCTTCCTGATCCAGGAGGGTTCTCCCTGGAGCCCTGGGTCCTTGAGGATGCCAAGGCTCATTGGCATCCACCGATGTGACAAGCAGCTCTGACCTGCTTCCCTGCCTGGTGCTGGCAGAGGTGGCAGATGAGGCTAAATTAAACAAGAAGAGAAAAGATAAGATGGGATGGGACTCCCATCAGGTGACATTATGTTCAAAGCAAATACCCATGTGGCTCAAGAGGCAACAGAAACCCTGTCCAGACACCTTCTGATTTCCAGTAACACTGCTGAGTAGTTGAAATGTGCAATTTAACATATGGCTAATAAACTACTAATTAAAACAAATAGGAAACAGTCAACTAATCAGATCTCCTTGTTGCCATATGGCAAAAATCCCTGGCAGGCTCCGAGAGAGGAGTCACCCAGCCCGGGGCATCACAGGGACCCAGTGACTCAGCGGGGGGATTAGGGTGAAGCAGGGAATTCAGGATGATTACTCTGCTAGTCGCCCAACACAAAAATCTCCTTTTCTCTCTTACTTGGGTTGCCGTGGCTTTACCACCTCCCCTCGTCTTCCCTCGCGTGGCGGGCAGGACGGGTCTGGCGCATGCCCAGACCTGCTGCTTCGCCCAGCCCCTGCTCCCAGCACCCGCTTGCCAGCGGGAGGAGGAGGGCGAGGGAAGCGGCTGAAGCATCTGACAGGCTGCAGTGGCAGCTGAGATGTTCTCAGTTCACAGCCAGGATGTGCCTGCTGGATGTTTCGGTGAGAAGTGCTGTGTGCTAATGCATGTGGCAGGAGAGCAGCCAGGTTGAGGATCATGTACAAACGGGAGAAAGGCCTCTGAATGATTCAGCAGGAATTAGCTCTGCTCCATGCACAGTCTGGAGAGCATGTATGAGCAAGACAGACATCAGCTCTAGACCCGAGAGGGTGCTTAAGTCTCTCTGACCCGTTATATCTTTTATCTAGACTGCTGACAGGAGGTTTGGCTATCGTGGTGACATTGTGGCACGGCTGTTTAGTGTAAAGAACAGCGTCTAATGCCACTGTGTAGTGTTTTACATACGGTAAGTAATGGTAATTAGTGTCCTATGGGGAGAGGGGGGTGGTTGATTAAGCCACATCTTAGTCAGTGCTGTGAATTAGGAACAAACCAAGATGGTTTCTGTCTCTGGTATTAGCTCAGTTGATCTGGGTAAGGGCAGCAGCTGGGTGACTCCCAACGCTCCTGAGGCACAACGGTGCCATGGTCAGGTACAGCCCCGAGCAGGAGAGCACCTTGAACCCACACAGCCAAACCTCTGGTTTAGCGCTGGGGTTAGTGGATCATTTCCTGCATCTTTGTACCCCAGAAACTTAATTTGAAACCATTTGCAACAGCTGGGCTTTAAACGGACGCGCTAAGAGACAATACAGATAGTAAATCCCCCAAAGAGTCGTGAAAGCTCTGTCCCTTCCTAAATTTATGTATTCCCATAGACGATGTCTTTTATCCTCTCTTGAATAGTACTTTCTAGTTCTGAAATGGAATCATCATTTTTAGAAGCTATAAATGGGTTTTTTGACGCCTTTTACCTTTGTCTTGGCTCAGATTTAAGATGTGACACTCACTGTTAACAGATCATAGCCATGAGATGTAGGAAAGGGCATTTTTTATGGGGATGTGGGGTCAAAGGTGCCCAAAACATGGATGGTGGGAAAGATTCCTGCAGTGAGAATTCATTACAGAGTTTTATTTGACTTCTTTTTGCAGATGGCTAGTAGGAGCCAAAGCTTGATATTCTTCAAGAAGTGATAGAATTACAGCAAAATGCATCAAAAGTGACTTGACTTTCACAGGGAAATGCTGAGCTGAGTCCATCGAGACCCTCAGTGTCCCAGTCATCATCCAGCAAAGCACTTAAGCACCTGCTTTACTGTAAGCGCTGCTTAAATCAATGCTGATGTGCTTTGCTGAGTCAGGAACAGAGTTCAGTGTGGTTCACAGTTAGCCCCTGTTTTTCATCTGCACAGGGAGACCCTTCCTCTTTTAAACCCTCTCCTCCTGAGCCATGAGACTGTTGGAGCAGGGGATCTCTCTTGGCAGCTATCGGCAGTGTCCCTGGCAGCCTGGCACCAGAGGAAAAGAGTAAGCCGAGTCACTGAATAAATAGCGGTAGTAGAAAGAGGTGACTGGACTCAACTGAGAACGCTACTGGTTTTCAAATCGAAGTGAGTCATGAACCCATTCGTTATGGCATATGCACAAGGGCGGTGTGCGGCCCTCCCCTCTCGCACGCAGAGGCTCTGCGATGATGCCATGCTCCAGAGGAAGGTATTTCCAGACCTGCCTTCACTTAAGCCCGTGCTCGCACTGGGTTCAGAGGAGTCACCCAGCAGGAGATTGCATCTGTTTTAGCAGCAGCTCCCAGGTCTGTTCACAAGCCACAGGAGCTTCATGAATCCTCAGCAACCGCCTCACTCCCCCATTCCTGCGGTCTGAAGCCTGACCAGGGGTCAGTCGCGAGCTCTTGTGCTCTGGGAGCTGCCTCTCCTCCCCGACCCAAGCCCACGCCACCAGCTCGCTTGACTCACACTGCGGAGCGGACCTTGCGCCGCTCCCACCGCTCTCGAGCTAGGAGGCAATTGCTGCCGTGACCTCTGCGGTACAGGGCGCTCAGCTGGAGTCTAAACGCTTCTCACTTAATCCTGCCCCAAAGTGCTCACCAGCGGGTCTGTCTGTCGGTGATGCCGGCTCTGGTTTAGCTCCCTGGGTTTGTAGCTAAGACTCTGGAAGATTTGCAACTGGTGTTAGAACCATCTGGCTCGTTGTTCTCTTTCCCTGCACCAGTTACTTTAGAAGAGCCTGGGTGAGTGCACAGGGGCTCTGCCAACATGTTAGTTTTGCATTTCAACTGTAAGAAAAAGATAGTTGGGAGTGAAAAAGTGCTGGTGAACGTGAAACCATGCGGCCGCAGGACTCCAGGCTCACCTAGTGTTCTTCTGTGAGCGTTGCTGGCAAGGGAAGATTTGAAGAATGACAATGAGGTCATTTTTTCAGATATTCACAGACTGCTCTTCAATGTTTGATGAGCAGCGAGGGGCTCTTGATGGAAAATGACTACGGGGTTTTACAGGGTTTTTTAGTTTGCTTTAATTTTGATTTGTTCCAGACTCATAAGGTGGTTGGAGAGCTGATCTGGGCTTTCTGAAAGCCTGTCTCCACGACAGCAAGGCTGTATGTCACAAGCCTGTCCTTGCCTTACTCTTCTGGCCATGTCCGAACCGGTGTGCCGCGAGTGATAGCACCCAGTGTTCCCAGTAGCGCTGCAAATGGGTTCAGCAAAAGCGATCAGATGCCTTTAGTACCTCCAGTGGCCTCGTGGCTTGTCCATGATTCGGTAAAAATAAAGCTTGTATAAAATATTTAGGGAATACAAATGAGGATTTAGGCCCTCAGATACAGGGCTGCGTCACGCCGTGTTTGTTGGCATCGAGGAGTGCTCTTGTGCTGGACCCTGCCTGTACGAGGGGCGCGGGGCTGCGGTTCCGGCAGGTGGCCCTGCTTGGCCGGCTGGCCGGCCGGGAGCTCAGCCTCTCGCCTCTCCAGCGGTGCTGCCCTGTGGCAAAACGTCCCGTTTGACATCCTCGGACAATCCCTTCTTGGTTCCTGCCAGGCAGACGAGTGGCTGTGACCAAAGCAGGGCCAGCTCCTGCGGCGAGGCCAGCCCGGGGCGAATGGGTGACGTGCTGCTTTCTGCTCTGGGCCGAGTGGGCGGTTCGTGATGGTGTTCCCGGGGAGCGCCGCGGTGTGTTTCTGGGAGCTGTGAACATCCCACAGACAACACCCCCCCACCCCGGGGAGGTGCTGCGGGGTGGGAGGTTTTCCCTCGCCGAGCCGAGCCCAGGCTGTGAGTTTGCCGTCGCACAGCGGCTGCAGGAGACCGTCGTGCTGTACAAGCCGGGGAAACCGCTGCTGCTGTAATTTGAAGTTCTCTGGGTTTCTTTCATTATACCTGTGTTTTATTCCGGCTGGCAAACACCGCTTTCGCACAAAGTGGCATTCATTCCCGAGGCTTAACCTGATCCCTGCTGGGTTCAAAATTGACAACACTCCACCTGACTATTAGTAAGGTACATAATACAGCAGCTAAATATAGAGCTGGCAAAGGCTCTCCCTGAAATAGTACCAGCATGGGGATAAAATCAATGTCAGTTCTCGCACAGCTCCTTGACAGGCATTTGCTAGAAGAGCCTTATCTGCGTCTGTCAGTGATTCTCAGCTACTTGATTCCAGTTCGGAAGTGCAGAGCCATGGGTCCTGATGCAGCGACCTACCAACCCCCTGCCCTGCCCTGCCCTGCCCTGCCCTGCCCTGCCCTGGGGAAGAGCCCTCTCCCTCCCTTCAGGGTTTTACCGTGTTCTCCCACGGGTGACCGTGGTGTTGAGGTTTGCAGCGGTGCAGCTTGGGTTGGTATTTTTCCTTAAATGATACTGTTTCCTTGTGTACTTTTCAGTAAAGGTATTTGCTTCTCCCCGGTTGGGCGCAGCATCCTTTTGGCATTTCAGAAGAGGTGGGCAGGATGAATTATTCATTTTAAAAGTGTGTGACATTATGATGGAGCTTCAGCAAAGTACATTTAAACATTACAAAATAGGATGAATCAGTTTAAACTCATCTGAGCTTACCATATATCAGATAAAATGACTGATATAAAGGCTAAAAAAGAAGAAAGCTCTTCTCAAACCATTTCTAAATCAGACTCCAAAGCCACACCAAATATGAAAGAGGGTTTGTTTTCAGATCTTTTAATGCCAAGAGGTTTAAGGAACATTGACGAAAATACAGGGTTAAACCCCTTTTTACTAAAAAGCGATACAGCTATTGGAACTGTGCTGATGTACATCCCCGAAAGGAGCAAAGGGGAAGGTGGGGACGGACCTCGGGGGCTGCTGGATCACCGAGGACCTGAGGACACAGGTTCCTCAGACCTCACGTACAGAAGGAAAGAAAAGGCTCTGGACAGAGCCTGAAGAACAGGGTGGTAAAAGGCAGCAGGAGGGATCTCATGGAGGTGCTTCAGGAGTCTCCTTTATTCTCAAGTGCTTGTTTTTCTTCTGCAAACACAAGTGTTAGGGTTTTCAAATCCCTCTGCAAAGTCTTTTTCTACATATGTCAAATGAGCTGGATCCCTTAACCTGTAAAATGGATGTCTCGAAGTGTGAACTATAGGGAACAGGATGTTTAGACTCAGAATTTATTACAGCCCTCATTATTTTAATGAAAATTCTGTGTCTTGAAAAGTAAGATTCTGGGGGAAAATCCTCTCTAAATAGTCCTTTAAGCAGAATTTCTGCTTATCCTTATGCTTTAAATATTGCTCTTTTGCTAATCATTGCTGCGCTTCCTTCTGGGGCATCAGGATGCCCCAAGGCTGCTGCTGTGCTCCCTCCCAGCTGGAGTGAGCGGAACGGGAGTTTCCCTGAGAGGCTCCTGCTCAGACCTGGCTGGCTGGTCTGTACCGCGATGCCTCCCCGTTTCAGGGAGGCCAGGCTGTCCTTCAGCTGGAGCCTTCCTGCACAGTTCTTCGTTTTCATTTCCCGTGGCACTAAAGTCAAGGCTCTTGTCAAACTGCCTCCTCGTTTCAGCGGCACCATCCGAGCCCATGAGGAAGGCAGCAGGAACACCGAGGGGCCGATCGGCCGCCTGCCCGTGGCAGCGCTCCTGCCCGCGTTCCTTCCTTTCCCTGGGCTGGTTCAGAGTGTATCCAGGCTTTTCCTATCCTAGCTAAGGTCTTTCTTTTTCTTTCCTAAAACCGAACTGATAGTCCTTTCCCCAGCGACAGCTTTACTGCAGGAATAACACAGATGCTGTAGCTAGCGCTGAACCGTGCTCTCGGTTTCCTACACAGCTGATGTAGCCGTTCTGCTTTTCCAGAGCCCCCTGGAAGACTCTCTCAAAGCTCCACGGTGGTACACCGTAAAACGGTGGGTCTGACCCCTTGCCATCATGAGGATGAGAGGGAATAGAAACACGGCACTCCTGTGAGCTGCTGCTCCAGAAATCCGAGAGGTTCAGCATCCTGCCCTTCACAGGGACAAAGAGCGTCTGGAAAAAGCGACCCTGAGCAGGCGGCGAGGGGGGAACCCACCACCACGAGTGTTTCTCTATGAATTCAAAAGAATTGTAACCTTTTCTAAAGTCACCCTGTATTGTTTTGACATCAGTTCCTGGTTTTGATAGAAACGTTTGTTCTTTCTGAACAGGCAGCTGAACTCTTACTGCCAGTGACGTGTTGTGGCCTTGAATCCCCGGGGTTAATGGTGTGAAGAGGTACCCATTGACCAGTTTGTGAATTTGTCACTTTAATTGGAAACCTTTCATCCGCCGCCCCTCTTGAGTCTTTAAGACCAACGGGAACTACATGCTCCTCATCTATTGCTCTTCATGTTCCTCATCTATTGCTCTTTACCGTTCATTACAGATGCACTTTTTAAGAATACAGAAATATTGCAATCCAATCGGATTTAGACTTCTGTAATTGCATTCTGCCAAGCTAAATTTCCTTGCAATTTCAATTGGACACAGTGTTATTCATTAGGTGAGCCCCTAATCTGCTGTTCCGTGTTGCTGTGCAACAACTGCCACAATTAATCCCCTGGGTCAGGAAACCGATACAGTCCTCCGGTATATTTGTAATTTGTAAAGTGGTAATGGTTCTTTTTCAAGGAATATTACTTAATATTTAATAACAGTAATGCTAATGGACTCTGTATTTTCTACAATTAAACACTTGGAGGAGTGGATTGTAAACGCTGCATCCAGCTATTGAAGTGCGGCCGGTTTTGAGAGACTTTGTGCTTCGGGACACGAATAGAGGAGTCAGGTAATCCGATTCCTGCGCAATTATGCATTGCGTCCACATTCTGCAGCTGCTAAAGCATTTGTCATCATTAAGGGAACCACACTGATTATCAAAGGATGTTTGTGTAATGATTGATTTGTCACATGTAAAGCCGTGCAGGACATCAGAGCACGAATTACACGGATTTACTGTAACTGTATGGGCTTTCAAGTGAAGCCATTCCTTTGGAGGGGACCTGGGGCTCTGCTGCTCGTTCCTTGCTCTCAGGTCCCTCCGAGTCATTTCCATGTGATAGAACAGAATGAGGAGAATTACTGCTAATAGGAGGCTTGAATGAAGGGACAGCGCTGCCAGAGACGCTTCACATCTTACAAGAAAACAAAAATCTTTCTTTCATCTTCTCAGAGTGAAGCAGCAAATTACATCCAGCCTCTAACGAGACCTCCAGAAGGGTCTGACGTCCCTGGGCAGCTTTCCACCGTCACCTTCCATTATTGCCTTTCCTATTTTTAGTTGAATTTCCAGGTTCTCCCAAGCCAATTCTTCTCAGCCATTCAACATTTCTCCCGTGTCAGAGGGAAGGATCGCTTTGCATGGCGTTGCCATGGAAACATCTGCTGGGGACAGGATGGAGATGGAGAGGAGCAGGGCGAGGAAGGGAAACATGAGAGACCAAAGAGCGAAGGCGCAGGAGCCCCATCGGGTTTCCTTCCTTTGCAGGGCACCTTGCAGCAGTGAACCAATTTTTTTTCTGCGTTTGTTTGCACGGTTCAGAACTTTGTGCCAGAACTGGGGAATTTGGCTCACTGCCACGCAGGCAGCGAGGGAAAAAGGACAAATGTTACCCCTGGTAATTTCACACACTCGCTCCAAAGTCAGCATCTGATTTTTCCCTGGAAACCCTCTCCCAGCCTGCTCGACCCCTTGTCCCTTTCCTCGGCCACCAACATCCTCCAGCTGCACCGCTCCTTCCTTGCAGGTTGTCTTGGCAACACGTGATGTCTAGAGAGCGGGCAAGGCAGCAGCCAGGCTGTGGCACTTTGATCCCAGACCATTGCTAAAAGGTATTTTTTTGGGGGTTGGGGAGAAGGAAAAAGGGGAAGAATTAACAGAAGTTATCACAGTGGCTGCACAGGAGCATATTTTTAATTTTGAGTGTGCACAGTTTACATCACTGACTCCAAAACTGATGCTCAGTTCCTCCATCTGACAGCCCGATCCAGGGTTTACTCCGGCCAACAGGAGTCCTTCTGTTCTCCTCAGCGGGCTTTGGCTCAAGCATGCCCGTAAAAGCTTTTGGATCAAAGCACATGTTGTGCAGAAAGTCAGACAGGTATAAAGAGCATCTGCTGTGTTGAGTCATTTGTGTTTGTGCCACTTGTGGACAGGCTCTCAGCTTTCTGCGGGGTATATACCAGGTTAAGCCTAATCTCTGCCTCTCTAGTTTTAAGCAGAGGGAAAAATTTTACCTGTGTTTATGCTTCTACAGCGTGGGTTCACAGAGGCTGTGGGAGTGTAAGTGCTGAGAACGGGGCAGAGAGTTTAAGGAGGACTCTAAGATGACAACTCACCGTTCAGTGCCTCTGCAGCCTTTGCAGGGCACTGAGCTGTCCATAAAGAGTGCAAAAGCCCCTGGATAGCTGTCCACGGGTGGGTGGCTAGTTATTACAAGTCTTAGATGTCTCAAGGTCTTTCTTTCTAAGATCTCACCTGCGTGGTTTCAGAGTTTTCTCTTTTCTTGTCATATTCAGAAATTTAAACTTGCACTTCTGGGGCAGAAGCACTGACCTGCCATTAGGGAATGGCCAGAGAAGGATGAGGACACCTAAGCCTCCCTGAGGATGCACCAGCTTCTTCAGGAAGGCCACGTTCACCCTTGCTGTCAAGCAGCACTAACGTGCAGAGCCAAAGCAGCCTTTTCCTCCAGAGTTTGGCTGTCCACTTGTGTTACCCGAAGCTAACGGACCTGGGTACCTCTGAACTGCAGTTAGCCACTGTAAATAAAATCCTTCTGGGAACGGGGTTTGAAAACTGACTCTGTCGTTGTAACAAATAATTTGGTAGGTGTTCAGAGAAGTATTGCAAGAAGTTGAGCAATGAGTCTACGTTTCGTGGCTTTCCCCTGTATTTTCTGGTCATCCGTTACCCTGCGTGATCCCTTCTGGTGTTAGGTTTTCCCCATCACTAGGTTTGCCTCACTGCTGGGAACCTGAAATGGTGTGTTCAGCTATAGGGTTCCACTTGTCTTTTATGCCTCCTGCAAATCTTATTAAGTCCCGCTGTATTAAATGGGAGAAGCGTGCAGTTAAGGCTGTGGTTTTCAAAATGCATTAGTCTTCTTTTAAAGTATGCAAAGTGTAAATGGATTTTGTGCTGTGGGAACACAGCAGCATGTTTACGGTTTTGGTTAGATAAAAAGGATGCTGAGATGGCCTTTAACATTGATTTCGTGTTACGTTTTTCTCAGCTTTAATATAGCCTTAGAGGTTCTTTTAGCATTTTGATTTACAGAATAAATCATAAAGTGAGTTTTATTTTATTTATCAGGCAGTAATGTGCTTTTCTTTCTGTTCTTCCTCAGTGCGGTTAGCCCTGAAAATAGTAGCCTGGGTAATCTCATTAGGTCAGGCTTTCTTCTTGCAAGGTTTCGAATGTAGGGTGGTTTGAAAAGAACTTCTTTCAGTGTTTCGGTATTTTTCTTCTAAATCCAAGTCAAGCCAAGCAGTTTAGTGGGCCATGCAAAGTATTCATTAAACCTAAGCCTTTCCGAACCCAGAAAGAACATTTTCTGAGTAATGTACGTGAAGCACCTGGAGAACCTGAACTCCCTCTGGGTCGGGCATGTCACTCTGGCACACACCCGGACAGCTCACTTCTCCCGCCCCTGCTGCAGCATCCTCAGCTGTGAAAGCTGAGGGTATTTCTTCGTCGTGCCTAGGCAGTTGTAAGGTTGTTTTTGCTA
Organism: Bucorvus abyssinicus; assembly: GCA_009769605.1. Classification (NCBI taxonomy): domain Eukaryota; kingdom Metazoa; phylum Chordata; class Aves; order Bucerotiformes; family Bucorvidae; genus Bucorvus; species Bucorvus abyssinicus. The sequence continues at coordinate 5,819,333 of CM020055.1, forward strand.
TAACAGCTCATAAATAAACTGAAATTTTACAGTGCTTAAGCACGTGGTGATTTGTCCAGGGAGGTTGACAAAAACAGTGGCAAAAAAAGGAAAACTCTCTGGGTGAATTGGCAATATCTGTTTGTTATTGATCCTCTGAGGTGACTACAGAGTCGCGGAGTTGCTCTTGTAGGAAAGAGGGGCCACAGAAACAGGCCTGGAGTTTCGACTTTTTAAAGTGCCTTCATTATTGAAATCTAAATTTAATTCCAATTATGATTACTTTGATGCCAAGTCCTATATTACTTGACCTACTTCAAAACTGTATGGAGAAATGTGTCCACCAGTTTGACCTTCCTTTTGTCATTTCACATCTCAGATGCCACTGTAGGAAACTTGGCATTAATTTTCCAGCAGGGAGAGAGATCACCGGCACCCTGCCTCCCTTCGCGGCACGGAGCTGATGCTCGAAAGGGTGTAGGTAGGAACAAACCACGTTGCATTCGCTGTAAGGATCCTCCTTGCCCCCACTGCTGCCCCCCAAAGCCGGAACAGCACACAGGCACATCAGTAAGAGCCAGTCTTTCCCTTTCCATGAGTGTGTTTCTAAAAGAGGAGACCGAGCCTTTGCAAGGGCGTTGTTGGCCGGTCTGTCTGTCTTCGATACTCTGCTGACCTGGTCCCCATTGAACTCCCATGGCTAGGGAGGATTTTTGGTGGTGATGGATTTCATCCAGGTAGCACAAATTCAGGGCAGAGCGGGCAGCACCTGCTTGGCACCAGGGAAGGGAGGAAGCGGCGTTTCCTCTTGTGCTATTTAGTACTTGGAAAAAGGTGGACATGCCTTCTGTTTAAATTCCATCTATAATTATAGACAGGCAAAAATCACCAAGGCCTGCATTATTCAAAGAAATTTCAGAATGAAATGTTTTGTGCTCGACTCACAAGGAAGGGTGTCTTTTCACTTCAGGGGAAGTACAAGCTGGAGAAGAGGATACTATCTGCAGAAAAAGCAAATTTCCTGAGCTTTTATCATGTTTCCCATAATATTCATAAATAGTGCTGTTTTGTCACAGCAAAGGACATACTGACCCGGTGTCTGTAGCGTATTCGCCCAGGCCGGGGCTCAAATCCTTTCAGGGTCTCTGAAGTACAAGTAACTGGCTCAGCAGCCAAATCCAATCAGAGGGAAAAACGTTAAATCTAAAGCAGCTCTTAGCTGCTCACGCCAGGGAAATATCCATGTTTTATTCATAGAAGAATACTAGTCAACATCCTCCGGTTCCCTGGATACAACCGTGAGTCTATAAATAGCTGTGCAGTGACACAGCAAACTGGCGTGGGGACCGCCGGCAGCGGCGCAGCAGCCTGGCAGCTCTGCCTGGGGCAGGCAGGGCTCCCGCGGGCTTGTCCAGCCTGGCTCCCCGCTCCAAAACAAATACAGTGCCAGCTCCACTGGCCAGAGCCAGGACCACCAGCCAGAGCCAGCTCCACCGGCCAGGGTCAGCTCCACCAGCCAGGGTCAGCTCCGCCAGCCAGGACCAGATCCACCAGCCAGGGCCAGCTCCGCCAGCCAGGGTCAGCTCCGCCAGCCAGGGTCAGCGCCACCGGCCAGGGTCAGCTCCACTGGCCAAGGCCAGCTCCACCGGCCAGGTCAGGGCTGCGGTGTTGGCTCTGCAGGATCCACACACCAAGGGCTGCTGCTCCCTCCTGGCAGGGTCGCAGCGTCCTGAGCCCATGTCACTCCTGCCCTGCCACACTCCTGCCCTGGGGTTCGGTTCAGGGCCATGCTGCAAGATAAAGTTCATCTGAAGGATTTTTCTTGCACATCCAAGCCAGGTGTGTGTAGATTAGGAGAAGAAAGCTTGAAGGGGTGGATAGACTTGGGATGGAATCCAGTTGGGAACTAGAAAATAAACGTGTGTCTGGCTACCCCGCGGTGTTCTGCCTGATGAATGCTCAGGAATGGTTCTCTCTGTAGCTAAAACTGGCCACATCCTAATTGAATGTAAACTTAGGTGAGTACAGCTGTAATAATTTACACTAGACAGGGACGAGGCCCTGGGAGACTTGCCGAGAGTTCCTCACATGCACCTCAATCATATTTTAGCATTGCTTTAGCAGTTCAACAGGCATAGCTGGCATAACAAATTCATCACGCGTCTACGTGATTTATGTACCTATGTTGATATATATCCTCGCTCTCCTTATTTTCCAATGCATTTATCATTCTCAGATGGTCATTTCTTTCCTCTCTGCAGTTCTTACTGGCTTCCAGTTTTTTTGGCTGCTTCTGAGAATTTCTCAGGAGCTTTGTCTGGAACAGAAGGGCATTCATCCCCGCTCCTCCCATGGCACATAGCAGAGCATTCAGCCGCAGAGCTCGGCAGACCCATACACGCAAGATTTTATGAAGCACTATTAATGTGTTGTTTGATTTCAGCACAAATACAAAGGTAGCTCTGTTTTGTATTTAGACTCTTGGGACTTTTAATGAGCTTTTCCCCTGACTTTAATATTTATTGGACCAGAATAATATAAGATGTAGGATTCTCTGGTAATTCAGTTAGCCAGGAGCCAAGCTACAGTGCAGAGCTATGCTTCTTTTAGCTCTAGACACAAACAGCGCTGTAAAACATGACATGTGCTTGCAGCAGGGAAACGCCTCGTGCAGCCAGATGCCCAGGTCCCCACAGAACAGCTCTACACATGCAGCTGCCTCCTCTCCGACCGGGGCCCGGGGGCCCATCACACCTTGATGATGGGGCAAGGGGTGATCCCCACTCCCAGGTGGGCTAAGGGAGGGATTTGGGCTGTGCCTCCTCCAGGGCTGGGTGTTGGGGTGCAGTGAGGGTGGGGTCTGTCACACCGGGGGCTGTCTTACCCCTTTCACGGGGGGATTCTGTACATGAAGGCTGAAGCTCTTGTAAAGGAAGATCTTGTCGAGGAGTGGGGCGAGGTGTGAGCTCTGTGTGCTCCGCAGTCGGGGTACCTGCCTCTCCTCTAATTGCTGTGTTGCGCTGAGAAAGTTGCACAAGTTATTTTTAAATTGTGGAGGAAGTTATGTAAGGTGGATCATGCTAAGGGTTTATTTTATTTTTAATGACTATATTTAAAAATTCATGCAGAAGCATAGAGGGACTTTTAATTACTAAATTTAAACCTTCAGGTGACACTTAAGTAAAGAAAGAAGTCTTTTTCATTTTACTTTTTTTTATGTCCTTCTTTTCTTTGCAAAGCAAACGTAGGAGCAGGCTTGCAAGGTTGTCCTGAGTTAAGAGAGAACTTCAGCCTGGGCATGAACTGCCAAAGCACAGCCCCGTTTCGCAGTATCCTACACCTCTCTGGTAATGCGAGCATCTTTCATTCTCCATTGCAGAAGCTAGCTCCACCATGACCTCCCTAATTATTTTGGGGAATGCACGATATTACTTTCTGCAGTTTTCTCTGTCTAGCTCTTGAAAGGGGCAGCAGTGCCGTCTTAGGCAGAACAGGACTGAGCTGCAGACCAGAGTACAGCAGAGCCGGTGCTTAGCTCGGTCTGCAGGGCGACCGGCGTAGAGCTGTGCTCTGCTGTGGGCAGAGGATCGGAATGCCTGCTGCGAGGAGACACGCGCTTACGGACTCTGGGCATCCAGCGTGGAGAGCTGAACAGGCGCGTTGTGCTCAGGAGCAGAACGGTTGGAGCTTTCATAAATACACGTTTCACTGGGAAAGAAAATTCTCCTGCCTCCCCAAATGTGATTTAGGGCTAATGAAGAAACGCAGCTGAAGGTATTATCTGGCTGTAGTTTAACAGGATGGTCTGCCTAAGGTGTTGGGGTTTTGATCGGAGGAGGAAATGAAGAGAAAAATCATCTTTTCTCGGGGGAAACTTTTGGGAAAGTTGATAAGCTTGGAGCCAGTAAGATGCTCAGCGGTTTGGTGGAGTTCTTAACGCCAGCCACAACTCCCAGAGATGAGAGTACGTCCATAGCTATGGCCTTAAACCAGCAGAGAGTTTCTCTTCAGTGTAGAATTTTAAACCAGTCTGAACTCATATCTATGCTTCGCATTAAACATAAGTTAGAGGTCTGGCTAAATGGGAGTGGATTCTGTAAAAAGCGTTAAAGCGTTGCAGGTTTTGCGGCATACCCATTTTTCTGCATGCCTTCCAGAGACAGGACTATAAATCTGCCAGTGAGGATCCGCTTTAAATCCTCTGGCCACTTTGAAATGTTTTGGCAGAAACATGTTTCTTTTCTTCCATGCCAAAAGTGACACCAGGGGAACGTGTCTGTATGAAATGAACACATCCTCAGCTCAGCTTTTGTGTTTGCTATCTAGGGCCGTAAAGCGTCTTTGAGAACCCGCCGTGCACCCAGCGAGTTCTTTGTGTTCCACCAGCCTATTGTTTGTTTTATTGACCAGCAGAGAGGAGAGGAAGAGCAAGTGCAGTTTAATTAGCCCTGAGAACCTCATTCGTCCTGGCGGCAGACTCCAGCTTGGCTGGGTTTTGCTCGCAGAGCAAATCCGCTCCGGGAGTGACCTCCTCTTTGGTCGGGGTGAGTTGTGACACCTTCCTGCTCTGCTTCTGTCCTCTGCTGGAAGCCAGGTACAGCCTTGCACAGTAACATACTGGATCTCCTTTTCTTCTGCCGTTAGAACCTGAGCAGAAGTGATTCCTTTTCCTGGGTCACCCTCCACTGTGGGCCTCGGTTTCTGCCCCCGCCAAGGGCGGGTAGCGGCACTGACCTCCCTAGCACAGCCCGTCCAATTCAGGGGATGGCCTGGGGGGATAAGCTGTTCTTTCAGGAAGAAGCAGCCTAAAGACACCCAAGAATATTAGGTTCTCCTTTCTCCAGCTTGTGCCTTTGTTTTGTTCAAGTGACAGCCCTGAAGGGGACGTAGAGATTTTACAAGTCTTTGAGCTTGTATCGCCTAAAGGGAACAAAAAAAGATTCTCCCATCTAGTTTTATTGAATATTACCAATCGGGCACAATTGATTGCTCCAAAGTAATCCCAAGCCTCGCGCTCCCCTGAATGGGAGGCTTCAGACACGATAATTGAAGTAATTCAAATCCTCTCTAAGAAACAACCCTATTGTCTCCTGCTGTGGATGCCTTCGTAACGATGGAGATGGAACTGGTTGTCTGTCTGCCAGTGGACTCTAATGACAGAGGTGCCTGTATGGTTAAACTCGCCAAGAACTGACTTTCAACCCTCACAACATGATTCAGATAAAAATTCCTGCACTGCTGACAGAAAGGATTCTGAGGGCAGGCATGCCAAGGCTTTTGTGGGGTTTTCTGAAGGCACTTGAGAGCCCCCAGTGACACCAGCATGGTTTCCCATCTACCTGCCTAGCGAAGGACAGTGAACGGGTTTGGAAAAGATCCCATCACGAATTTTTACCTTTTTTGCTTGGAGCTGATACTGTCAGGTCTGCCATCCTCCCTGCTTTGCCTCTCCAGCTGCCAGTTGCACTGAGCAATGTCAATGCTCTCCTAAGCTCAGGAAACAGCCCTGAGTTGCTCCTGTTCCCAGGGGCTGAGACAGGAGATCCCCTTGGTGGGGAACACCTGCCGCACTCCTCGTACCTCGTGCTTCTGCACGGCTCGGGTAGCCCCCGAGTCGCTGCTTCCTGAGCCTGGAACTTTGGGGAAAATTCTGGCATCTCTTGGGCTGTGGGAAGGGAGCAGAGCCGATCTTCCCCGTCAGCCGGTGGAGTCGGCGGAGAGCAGGGGCTGCATTTCCCAGTGCCGTGCCCAGCATCCCCCATCTCCTCTGGGCCTGCACTGCTGAACCCCGAGGACTTCCCGTGGTTTGAGTGGAGGAAGAAGAAAATCAGGTTCTTCCCGAGCTCGCGGCTTCACTCGCGGATGCTGAGCGGGCACGGGCTGGCGAGGCTGCCGGGGCAGGCGGCGTTGCCTCCGCGCTTCACTCCGCGGAGCGCCGCTGCATGACAAATCGTTGAGTAAGTGCTGACGTGTTAGTGATTCATATTGACAGTAACTTTGGTGCGATCTCTGAACGAGGGATCGGGTCATCGCTCCACAATCCACAAACAGGCCTTTTAATTACCCCAAGTACATGCGAATCTCCCTAAAAGGTGGATTGAATGCAAGTTATGAAAATCCTCAGGAAACATCTCCAGCCCTTGTGTTTGCCCTGTTTAAACCGCAGGGAAACTGCGAGATGAGTCCAAATGTGTCTAGTCTGACACATCGCATAAAATGATGAAGCTGAAGTATAAAGAAACCCAGTTTCTTCCTCCTCTTTTTGCATAAAGTGCTCATTGTTAATTTAGTTCTGAAGAGTACTTGATAGATGGTACCAGGTAAGGTTCTCCATTATTCTTTCTAGTCTGCTTGATATACAATTTAAGGGAGCTGAGAAAAAAATAAGGAGGCTGAGGAACTTCAAATCAGAATTCATTTATGCAGCAATTCCAGCATCCATTAAAAATAACCCATTAAATATTGTCCTCTGCTAAATTTAGAAAATGCTCAGGTGTGTCTGCTCTTGTGCTGCACAGAAAGTTTTAATACAGATTTAATCATACTGAGTGTTAGGGGAAAGAGCTAATTAGATCGACAAATTTAGAAGGCGGTAGTATGTTATATGGGAAGAAATGGGTGATTAGATATTATTCACTGTAAAAGTGACGGGCCCTGGGGACTGTCTTTAAGGATATTATACGGCATAATCCTAGTTTAAAAAGGTTGAGAAGGTAGAAGTTCACATCATCCTCAAAATTCTTCCTTGCTTCAAAGAAATTTTTTCCCTGCGGTAGTTCCTAGCACTTTTTGGCAGCCGGAGTCAGGCACTGGGCCAGGAGAGTCGCGGTGCTGCCAGCAGCTTGGCCGGTCGGGCGGTGTGTCTGTCCGCTGCCCCCCGCTTTGCCCCGGTACCGGCTGGGGACAACCCGCTCCGTTCATCCCCCCGCCCGAGCCCACAGGGCGATGCTGGGGGACGCTGCCCTGCAGGCGGCTTTGCGGCGTTGCTGTTGTGACCTGGTGTGGTTTCTGCGAGTAACGGCCATCGTTTATCGCCACACGCTGCGTTTTTACGGCACGCGTAAACCCGTGGGTCAGCCGGACACAGCCGGGCTCCTTGGCTGCCTGTTTTGGTACTGCACTTGCCCTGTGAAGCGGGTTTGGAAGGGAGAAAGGGGGTTCTTTTCTTTAAGTAAGAAAGTCTCTTTCTTAACGCGGTACGGCGAGGAAAGTCTCAGTATTAATGACTTTGCTGAGCTTTAATCACCACAGAAGACAAACGGAGCACGTTGGGAGTTAAGGCCCATGGAAGGCAGAAGGCAGCTGTGTTTTTACGGCTGCCGTTTTTACCGCTGCGTTTCCCTGCTTTGCTCACATCGGTTTGATTTTTCCCACCAAAGCTGGAGCTCTGGCCCCCCAGCAGTGGCCCATCTCCTGCGGTGCTCTCGGACCTGCCATCCCCACGGGTCCTTCTGCCCAGGCCAGGACGTCCATTTCCCTCCTTGCTCCATTTTGGCAATAAAAGAGATTCGCAACTGGTTCCACCTCCTGAGGTCATTGCTCAAAGAGAGGTGTGGAATGTGTCAGGGTGTCTGCTTACCCTGCAGACCCGTACAGGAGAGACTGATAGAATATGTCGTTGCTAAAGTGGTCAAATAAAAAGTGATTCATTTAAGTCCCTTACCCTTGTCCTTCCAATACCTGGTATCATGTTATTGCGGATCCAAAACAGGTATTTACAGAAGGCATTTCAGCTCTACTTACAAACAACGGGAAGGATTGGTTTAGTTAGCAGTGCTATGTCTGGTTTAAAAATGGCAGTAATGGTAATTAAAGCCTGTGGCGTGGCATTAGTGACGCTGCTGCCATTGTCACCGCGTACCGCGTTCGGTACCGCAGAGCAGCTCTGGGTCAGGTTGGCTGGATGCTTTGCACCGTATACGTTAACTAGATCAGAAAAAAAATCAAGGGCTTGTTTTGTCCTAAAGCACGTGATATTTTTCTCTCTTCTAAAGCAAATTTCTGATTCAGCCTTCTGAAGGGGTTCATTTAATAGCGTGTGAAATGAAATGTCAAGAAGGATTAGAACAAATGGCATTGCAGTCCCCAAGAGACCACAGGTTTCTGCCGGGAAACCTCTCCAGCCAGCCCACTGCGGGGAGCGGAGCGGTCTCAGGTGCTGCCGGCTCCTCCGCGCAGCGCTGCCAGAGCCCTCCGCGAGACCTTCACATCTACCCCAGAGAGCTGGGCTCTCCTGGAGCCTCGGAGAACCTCGGCCTTAAAATCAGGGAGTAAACCCTGCCGCAGCGCCCAGGGCATGTCGGGATCTGGATTTTGTCCCAGCCCCAGCTCGCGCGCGGGCTCCCCACGCTGCCGCGGCGGAGCAGAGGGTCCCGCGCCCCAGCTGTGCCCGCAGCCCCGCGCTCGGCTGTGCCAAAGGGTTTCTGCTCCCCGCGGGGCTCGTGCAGCTGCACTTGGCCCTGGCAAGCGGCTGCTCGACTGCGGCTTCGGGGCTTTGCGTTGGGGTCGCAAAGGGGAGGGTGCAAGGAGCAGCAAGATGGCCCAGGCAGAAAGCCAAGTTTTGCTCATAAAGCTGGGGCTGAGAAGCCTGAGCCTGGCAAAAACGAGAGAGGGAACGTGGCTTGGGGACTGGGCTGAGCTGTTCCCCAAGGCTGGGCGAGCCCTTCCGAGGCACGGGTCGTCCCGGTGCTCTGCGGGGACAGCCCCTCTCGTTGTGCTCTCCCTGCCCTCGCCAAAGGTGGGGTCTCTTTCTGGGTTCTCACTTCATGGCCTCGCCAAAGGTGGGGTCTCTTTCTGGGTTCTCACTTCATGGCCTCGCCCAGCGGGTTCTGGCGCTGCGGGCAGAGCCAGGCGAGCTCCAGCCATGGCCAGGGCCGTGCTGAGCGTCCCGCAGAACCGGCCCCTCGGGCGTTGTGGCACAGAGGCAGGTGCCGGCAGACGGCACGTGTGCGGCCAACGCCATAGGCAAAGTTACCGCCCTTGGGATGATGGCTTTTATTAGCCGTACAATCCATTGTTTATGAGAGGTTCAGAAATGACATAACACATAAATGTGAGGTATGCAAATAAATCTTTCTGGCAAAATTGTTCACCAGACTCATGGAAATAAATGTAAAATGTGACTTTTCAGAGCTGCTGAGAGCCACCGCTCCCTAGAGCTGTTGTAAGCCTCGCTGATGAGCGAACGCCAGTAGCGGTCGTGGGGGGGGATGCTTCTCAGATGTGGCTTGTTTTGAATGTAATTCCAGCGGCACCAAGGCCACTGGATCACCGGGAAGTCTCTGTGGGGCTGGAGGAGCCCACCAGCTCCTGGCGTGCTCAGGTGCCCTCCCCAGACCGTGGCCCCTTTGCGTGCCATGCCGAGGCTGCAGTCCTGTCACCGCGATGCTGCCGGCTGCATGAAGCCAGTTAACAAAAGGTTAGGAGGCAATTAAAGATCCTAAAGTGTCCCTTATTTCAAAGGGAAGTTTACACTGCAGGGCGAGTTCCTGAACGCACCGCGAACCCTTCCCGAAGACGAAGGCTCTGCCGCTTGTTTGTGTGTTTGTTTTGACCCCTGTGGAAAGTTGTGGGCTTCTCTAAGGGGACACAAACAACACCCCTGTCCCCATCGACCACTTATAGCCCTGTAACGGATTTGCACCTCCGCTTCTCCAAGGGCCTTGCCCGTGCGAGAACCGAGCAGCACTGCGATGTGGAGAGAATGACAGTGTCAAACCACCCGCCTCGTCAGCACAATTGTCTTCTGAGGTGATGATACAGCCATCAGCAAGAAAACTGCAGGGGAAAAGTGCCAGACTGGCTGTGAACTAATGCCAGGAACCTCAGTGCCACCCCTTGCCTGTCTGCGGGAGGTGACTGCTGCTGGTCACCCTCGGTGCAAGTCAGCGTCTGGACAGAAACAGAAGCTCTTGCTCAAAGCTGCCTTCAGACGGCCGTGCGGTGGCCGCTGTGGTGCAGGCGAGGGGCGGAGGCGTTGCACGGGTTCTCCTGCCTCCCTGAGAACGTGGGGCTGCTCCACCCCGGCACGGCAGCGGGGAACCCTTTACGGGACCCTTTGCGTGGGAGAAGTTTGGTCGTTTGCTGACTGGGATTTTACATCTGTGAGATGGAGACGTCGGTGTCTATTTAGGAAGGCGGTGAGCTTTAACAAAGATTGGTAGCATATTCTGACAGTCTCGGTGAAGCTGCAGAAATGTCATCAAGACTCGCTACTCTTCAGTTATTTCTTTCGTTACCGGTCTGGTGACCACATGGGGAGGGGTTTTTGCTGCAGCACGAAACCTGTTGCTATTGTATTTGGTGCAAAAGCCAGCAGGAGTGTGGAACGCAGCTCCAGCTGCCGGAGCACACTCGGCAGAGCCGCAAACGGCACGTGTGTGTCTAACATTGGTAATTAAACTGATTGACCTTTCCGTGTACAGGCTGGAGGGGAGAAAAGAAAAGTACTAGAGAAGATGGATTGAGAAGTGAATGAGATGCCAAAGTAAATCTCATTTGCCCGTCCCACATGTCAATAGTGAGCTGGGAGAACATTAGTCTCTGAAATCGTCTCAGACACCAGCTGTTTGCTCGGCAGCGCTGTCGCGGGGTGACAGCACAAGTGCTGTAGCTGTGGCATTGTGAGACAGCCTCGCACTCGGGTCACCTGCCCCGGCCGAGCACCTTTCCCAAATGGTCCCTGTGCAGAAGCACCAAGTCTCTGCCGGGTACGGGAGAGGAGAGCAGGGCCTGGCTCAGCGGGAAGAAAAAAAGACATTTTGGGAGGGTGCATGTTATGAAAGAAAGCAGCAGGAGAGGCAGAGGAAATCCCCGGCCCTTAGCAGCTCTGCTCTGCCCTGGGAACCCGAGAAAGAGTTTTTTGGCTTAGAATTACCCCTGAGGTTGTGCTGGCACGAACAGATACCCGGCTGGGGCAGAAGAGAGGAGGTCTATAGCCACGCTGCCAGGCAGCTCCCCACTCTGTGCTGAGGCCAGGAGGGATGAGAGTGCCTGTGGTTCTTGTTCTCCCCGTAGAAAACGGCTTTTGGGCAGGAAATAGGCGATTGACATTTAACCACTTACACTCTTACTGTGTCCCCTTTCTCCCTGTCCATGGGTGACTGTGCCTGGGGCAGCGTGCCCTGCCCTCGGCTCGCTCGCTGTCCCCAGCCCGGCCGGGGACTGGCCACAGGCTGTGGGCAGACCTGCCGGTGGGACCACAGCCCCGCTGGGAGACCCGGCCCTCAGCCCCGCTCACCGGATCCCCGGTAAATGGTGGGGGGGTGTGCCTGAAAGACAACCCTGAGGAGTGCTCAGTTTAAAAACTGATCATTCCTGACAAAGGCCATTATTGACAGCGGGCGTAAGGCCAGTAGCCCTTTGGTTCGCAGAGTGCCCCTGGGTCCCCGTGTCAGGCGCATCCGCGAGTGATCGGTGACCGCGAGGGCACCGGGTGAGAAGGGAGAGGAGTTTATTGACAGCGGCATAAAACCTCTTCATCAGCCTAATCTCTCAAAGTCTAGCCTTCAATCCTACCGCTCCTTCCGGTGCTTGACGTGTTTCACGGGTACAATTAGAGCAGGATTCAGATTGTTCAGCTGCACGTCGGTCCGTACCCAGATCAGAAAAGTGTCGCCCAGCATCTCCAGAAGGGCATGGGATTCCTCTCGTGCACTGAGTCTGAGAGCAGCTTTCACTGAGCCTATCCGCATGAGAAGAGAAATTTTTTATATGTTTATGCACAAAAAAAATACGATGATCTTATTGTAAAGTGCAGATATGTGACACTTTTCAGAGATGAATGAGGGGCAAAATATCTGTAAGTCCTGTTGTGTCCGTGGCTGTGGGTGCACGTGCTCTGCTGCAGCTCCTCAGGCCCAGACCTCCCTAATGGCACACACTGAACTCCTCCGGAATTAGGTGACAGTTTGAATACCGAGGAAGGAAAACGGTTTGGAAATGCTGGGCTTTGCTGGGCAGGGGAGAGACCCCTGCAGCTGCCCTGCCTTTCCTCAGGGCTGCCTTTTCTGCAGGGGCTTTTGTGTTCTACCACTCAGTACTGGTTTTTGCAAGAGGGATATTATTTTCTTCCATATCTGACTGGTAACATTTAAAATCACTTTGCATCAGTGCCCCATCGTTCCGGCCTTCAGTCACGTTATGGTTATGTTTTATCATATGTACGGTGCGATTGCTTTTCACGTCTTACACATAACCCTTGAGAATCTTTTTCACGCTCGCTCAGGCTGATTTACTCCCAGCTGGATGCGTGTAGGGTTATGGCTAAAGATCCCCTCGCTCTACCCATGGGACTCCAGAATCCTGCGCGTGGCAGACGTTACGATGTCTTTTGAGCCCACTACATGCACTGTGATCTGGCCTGTGACTTCTGCTCCCTTCATGTCTTTTATTCACCATGTTTCCATGGAAAGGTCCTGAAAAGTACCCGTTACTGCTGCGTTAGGGGAGTGGGCCTGGGCTCCAGCTGTTGCATTATGTGTCTTGCACCTAATTGCTAAAAGCGGACAGTCATCGTGTGGCATTTCATTAACCAGTGACAGAGCTGTGCGAGGGGAAAATACGCGATGAATAACGATTAGGCGGAGGATTGTTTTTACATTCCGAGGCTGGACGCTGCCCACTGACTAAGCAGATGACTTCTGGCGTTTGCTGTTACTCCCTGCGACTCTCAGCCCAGGCACGCTGTCAGCTGGAAAGCCGGCGTGCTCGCAAGATGCTCAAGCATCCTACGGGAAGAGTCTGCCCAAGCCATTAGAGATCGGGGTTTTTTTCTCCTGTGCCTACAGGTGGCTCGAGCCATCGTGGTGCCACGGGGGTTCAGCGCCTCGTTCTGTAGACAAGCAGCGATACGGATCAAGGCAGTCAAAGACCTGTGTGTTCACGTGAAGTCTGGTTTGGGTTCATCCCTCTTACAGCTACTGACTAGAAGCGAAGCCAGTCTTTGGCCATAAGACATCACACCACAACGCTATCTTTATTTGATTGGTTTAACCTGGTCTGCAAGAGTGGCACAGAAAACGGCATTTAAAAGATAAGTGGAGAAAAAGATCTACGGAATGTGTTACATCTCAGGTGGCAAACCGGCTCCCGCGATTGCTTTTTGTTAGGTGAAGTATTGGGGCTGTGTTTTGTACGCCTGGTTGTGCTACAAATCTAATTGTACCGTAGAACCGCGTATGCCAGAGTACTTTAAAATGGATTATATGGTAAAAGCTCAAATCCTGACATTATATTGTAACTTAAATGGACTCGCTTCGCTGCTCTTTAGCATTTTACATCCTGTGCGGCAGTACTCGTCACAAAGTTCATATATTCCACTTCAGTAATCTGCTGGCTGGAATTCTGGAGGTGCCCAGCTGCCGGAGACACCGGCGTCCCGCGTCCTCCTTCAAACCCCGATTCCCCGACGCCAGCAGCCACAGCCCGTCCACAGGCTGAGCCGCATGGCGGCGTTCTGGCAGGGTCTGGCGAGACGCGTGTGTGTTTCATTACACATGTGCGTGCGTTTCTTGGCTGGATGATTCTGCAGTTTGTTATTTATAGTATTTTAGTATTAAATAATAAATCAGCGCCTGGGAAAGAAACAACTTTGCAATCTTCCCTGATAAAGCAGGAAAACCCAGACCTGTAGAACATCTTCTGTTCTATCATCTAAAATTCTGTATGATTTTTTCACCATTCTCTCCTTTTATCTGCGAGAGATCATGTTCTTTGATATTTTATTTAGATTGCATTGCACATTTGGGATTTAGCCGCTTGAGCTGATCACCAGTAGACTCACTGTGTGACCACCGCCCACTCACCTTCTCTCTCTGGACCTCTGCCCTTTGGCTGTGCCGTGGAGCCAGCCCCTGTCTTGCAGCAGAATTGTACCTGGAGTGATCCAAGTGTGGGCTGGGAGGGGAATCTGACTGTGCGACTGCTGCTGGGTGTCCCGAAGAGCAGAGCCCCGTGAGGAAAGCTTTGGAGCCCTGTTGTTTCACAGCCAGAGCTGGAATCTGAGTCTCGCTTGTCTTTAAGAATCCTGGCACAGAGGTTCACAGAGCTGTGACAAACGGTCAGCAGGTCCCCCCCAGATGCCTGCCAAAGGGTGCTGTGGGAAGCACCAGCTTACCGTAACGGTGCCTTGCTCAGAGGAAGCTTTTTGGCCAGAGTCCCGGTGAGGGCTCGCACAGAGGGGAGGTGCAGTTGTGCTTTCATTTCTCTCTTTCCCTGGTGATAGGACGGGATGAGGGAAGTGCTTATGGATGTCTAAAATCCCCTTCACCTCCTCCCTTGGCAATTATATCTGGCCTTCAGACGCCCATTACGCTAAGCCGCTGTGACAGCTCACGAGGGAGAAACACTGTCCAGAAACGCAGGGCACAAGACATCCTACTTCTACACCGTGTTCTACGGTATCCTGTACCAAACGGGGTGCTGACCGTTAGAGCTGGATCTTGCTGTGCAATCCAGCAGGGGCTGAGAGCAAGCTGAGATCAGGCAATGCAACGGGACGCGCCAAGGTAAAGGGAAGCTGTCTGCCCGCTCCTGCCTGGAGACCCTCAGCGGGCACTGCCAGCTAGCTCCTTCCCCGGGCTGCACGAACGCCATCAGTGCTCGTTTGTGTTAAGCTGTCTGGTGTGGTAAACCAGGGTCAGCAGAGGGGCCCAACAGCTGCCTGGTGTCCCCTGTGTCCCTCCTCGCGCTGCTGCGCCTGACGGTGTCATTGGCCCGTTTGCCTGCACATCCTCTGAAATCGCTGCTCCGAGGGCAGGGTGCGTTCGCTCTGCCGGCTTCCTACCAATTCCACAAACCCTTGGCTCACTTGCTTTCAGTCTCCAGTAGTTTTAGTTGTTTCATCCTTAGTTTATTTCCCGTTGTGGATAAAGCGTTTGCTATGTGCAGTGTTCAGATGAATGCCCCTTCTCTCCGTTTGTGATGATTTAATGGATTGTAATGATTTAATTTATTGTATAGGCAAGTGCTATAGGTAGCAGACACGCTGTCTGCCCACTCTGTTTTGATCCTGCCAGGGAAGCGGCTATTAACGGCACGCAAATTCTATCCAATAGTTTTCTGAAGTGCTGTAACTATAGTGCCTCTGGAAATGGCCGCTCTGCGCGGGATGGCCGAGGAAGGATGAGCAGACAGGAGAGATGAGGTAGGGCTCTGTGGAGGACCTGACACCGGAAGGCATCTCTTGCCATAGTGACTTTCCCATGCCAGTAGTGCAAACCATGTCTCCTGAATTACAGCCCGACCTGTGGAAATCCACAGAGCCCAGTTCAGCTCTCACTGGTGGGACTCTCTGGCTGTAATGGAGTTACTCCCATGCAGCTGTGATCAGAATGGGCAGAACCATTAAAAATTATTTACATAGATGAAACGGCGAGGGGCTGTCGAAGCCGTTGATAAAGCAGTCCTGGAAGGACGCGCACGGCCACAGCCTCGCCTGAGTCGCAGGGTTTATGTGCTGCAGCAGCGAACGAACCCCCCCGGACACGGCTAACGAGGCAGCTGCAGTCGCCTCCTTTGTTTCTGACAAAAAATGAATCATAAAAGCTGCTGAAATTCATTTTCAGTTCACAGTACACTTGGTGCCAGACTTCCGTGCTGCAATCATCTGAATAGACTGACATGTACCAGCGAGCTGTGCGTGTTTACCCATGATAAGCCCTTGAAGGCATGTGTGCAGAGGTTTAAATACGTGTTTGTAAAGACTGAACACCTGTTTTCTCCTAAAAATCTTTATCTCCCAGCAAGTTAGCAGTTATTTTTTACTGCAAAGTTCAGGCATTTTCCTTCCCTTTTCCTCTTTGAACATTTTTTAGCTCTGCTCAGATGGTAACACACAAAGGATGGACAGTGGCACAGCTATAGGAGCTGAACAGTTTAAACAATACTTCAGTATCTGCTGAAAATCTAAGAAAAAAGGTGGTAAAAATACATGTGTGTTAGTAGGTAGATGTCAAAATTAAGATTTAAAGGTTTTTCTTTCAACATCTGTAGATCTATTCTGCTTTTCTGAAATCTCATCTTCTCCTTTCACTTCCAAGCCACCAGTATTGAGAACTAAGCTAAACAGCTCGTGGGTACCTGATGGACCGTTCCCTACAGACCAGATACTTCAAGACTTCTGCCTTTCTTGGTCATAAACTGTCCACAAGACAGAGATTTCCTTTGGGCCAGTTGGCAAGAGCTCTCAGTGGGTACCTGAGCTGACATACCTTCTCGGACAGAAAAGCCAGGGTGGGGTTTCAGATGGAGATCCAGAGATGCACCGTTCCAGGAGCATTTGTTCATACAATCATAGAATAATCTTTGGTCAGAAAGGACCTCTGGAGGTGACCTAGTCCAGCTCTGTGGTGTCTTTCATGGGGGATAGGACAGTCCTGTGTTACTGGCAAAGGGAAGTTACTGGGCTGTGTGTGTGTTACCAAGTCATGCTGGTGTGCATCCTCACTTGTCGCAGAAATTGTAAAGAAAGGTCTAAACTGGAAAAGAGCTTCTACCGTTTGTGGCTTTTCTGATCCATCCTGGCACCTGCACCCTCAGGAAGGACCGACCATGACCGTGACTTTGCTCTGGAGCTACAGTGGTGTCTGCTGTGTGTAACTGGTGGAGCTGTTTACCTATGTTTTATCTATTCCGAAGGCTTCCCTAGGCTGGAAATCAAGCTTGTTCAATAGAGCTCGTTAGGTAATGAGCTTATTCACTAAGCTCATTAGTGGTGGAATTCATCCCGCTCAGCCCTCTGCAGCCCAAAATCTTGTCTCCCTCCAACCCAGCTTACTGCTTCTCTTGACCCTCAGCAAGAGAGATGACTTCCACCTAGTTTCCCCCATTTTCATTCAGCAGCTCTTTTGCTGAATGAACGTTCCTATTATTTAATCTCGCCTGCTATTCCTCTGCAGCAGAAAAATATCTAAAAGGGCTGAAGGCTTTTGCATCGAGCGTGCCAAGGCTAGAACATGATGCCAGCTCATTTCATGAGCTGAAGCAGAGTGTCTGACTCAGTAGGACTCATCCTCTTACATGATGGATGCTCCCTGGATTGCTGAACAGACGGTTGGGCAGATGTAAGTAGGCAGGAAAACGAAAGAGGCACCAAGTCAGAGTTGTGATTGCCTCCTGTGAGCTGACCGTGATTGCCCATCTGCACGCAGCCTAGTGGTCTTGCAGGAGGTTTTAAAGCACGCACATGCATGGCAGAAGCTCGGGATTTCGTGTTTCGGTTAATTATGCGGAGCTCAGAGAGCGAGCCTGGTAAAAGGCGTATCTCAGGTGCAAAGCTGGTGGGACATGGGGTTTTAAATCTTCCTGAACCAGCAGCACAAGTGAAACGTGTGACAGTGAAGGATGTGTGTTGGCAATAATGCTTCATTGATTCCTGTTCAAAGGGGTAAATATAAGTTTCTACTCGTTTCAAACACTGATTACTAGAAAAAGGCTCTCACGCAGTGGAGTAACGGAGGTGTCAGAGTCTGTCGGATCGACAACAGCCTCCTCCTATCTTCCCTCTGAAGAGGCAGAAAGAAGCAATCGGAGCTTTTCTCAGTGCAATATTGACAAAAGGCCAAGAAACTACGTAAACCTCAAAAGGCACTAAACCGGGATTATAATTGAGAATGAGTTCTGAAATCAATCGCAGGAAGGAATCAGTTTCTGTCTGCATTAGCAGGTAGCATTGCTCCAGGGAGCGGAGCTGGTGTGGAGGACGAAGCAGCCCTACTGCACCAGCTCTGGGAGCGTAAATTTGGATAGCCCCAGGCTGGCCCACGGACTGCACGTCCCTCAGCAGCAAGAGCCCGTTCGACGCGTTCCTGAGTGCCTCTGCCGGCCGTGTTTCAGGCAGAGGAAATGCAGTTTGCATGTGCTGAAACCTCTTTGTCCCTTGAGCCAAACTGCAGCAGGGACAGGGGGGAGGATGCGCTTTCAAAGAGCGTTCCTGGTCCACAGGAGGACACTGAGGTGGCTGGACTCCAGGGAAGCAGCTCAGAGCAGCTCGCTCTCGTTTCGGCTTTCCTTTTGAAGGTAGCTGACTGCTGCCAAGCACGGGGTTGCAAGAATAGCTGCCTTGTGCTATCCTTCTCAATTGAAAATAAAGTGCTATTTTTGGTCTTGCCATAGTGACTGCAGTTACTGTGTAAGGAGGATGGCTCCCGCGTGCTCCAGGACATACAAATGCAGAGAAAAGTGTGTACTGCTGAGGACGGGTTGTCTCCAAATTCCACCCCAAAAGTGCCCACGGAGCACACAGACGTGGAATTGAGGCTAGGCAGAATTAAAGAACAGTAAGAAGTGTCTTCCTTGGAACAGAGAAGGAAAAAGGGGCTCTCTGGGTGTGGGTGAAATCTCGTTATCAAGGCTCTGCAGTTAAATGTTAAAGGCCGAAGGCAACTCTAGATTTTCTCATCTGCTGTTTTCACATCTGATGTGAAACCCTGTATCTGCAGGGAAGACGAGAAAACCAGCAGCAGTTTGTGTCTGTCTGTTGGCGGCGGGGAGTCACGTGCACAGAAAGAATGAAGCACTAAGTGCGTGAAAAGTAATTACCCGTAATAAAAAGCTCAGGGTGCTTCACAACGCGCAGGATGCGTTGTTTGATTACCGGAGCTGTGAAAAGTGAACGCAGCAGGGCGGGCTGGCCGAGGCCGGGGGGTGCTGGGGTTACCGGGGTGTTACTTCTGTCACGCTGCCGCACGAGAGTCCATCAAACCTGTACGTGGTGCACGTTCGCTAGCAGCGGCTGCTTCCCTCCGTACTGTGAGACTTACTGCGGGAGTTATTTGACCTTGGAGACACCACAGCACAGTGGCTCTGAGACCTCTGCATCCCCGCTCACACTTCGGCGTCAGGGGCCGTAGCCTGGCTCCGCAGGATCGCTCTCTGCAGGAGCAAACGGTCCTTCTCAAGGGCTTTCTGGGGATGTACATCAGCCAAGTTCCGCAAAGTCCTGAAGGCAAAAAGCTGAAGCTGATCTGTGTTTCAATTGTGCCGCAGATGGCAGGCCGGGACGGGAGCAGCAGGCTTCCCCAGGCGATCCGCTCGACGGCTCTCCTGAAGCCGAGCGGTGAGGAGCCTGCTCGGAAAATGGCTTTGAGCGGCTGCCCAGCCTGGTTCTGTTGTTGTTGCAGATGCCTTTATAGGGGAGAGACAATTCATACGCATTGTGCCTCTCTCCATCAGGAGGAGTGACAGCGGTGACAATGCCACTGCAGCGCTTGGCCCCAGAGCCAAACCCCTCACGGCCCCGTGCAGAAAGTAAGAAGAAGTCTACAATGTGGAGCCAGAACAAAAGAGTGAAATCACGGAAGAACGAGGGAAAGAAAGAGCCAGATGCTCCAGCGTCATTTCTGAGGCTGCCAACCAGAACAAAAAGCCAGTGAAGACTTGCACCTTTTAAAGGAGTAATGAATTGTTTCCTCCTCTGGCAGGCAGTGATTTGACTTGCCACATGCCTCCTAGTAATTTCCCAGCAGGTTTGAATGTTGGAACAATGGCATTCTGTTAGATATTGATTTTAAAATAACTCTTCCACACTTACTTGTAACTTTAGGAGGTGAATTACAGCCCTTGAATGTGCTTTAATGCAGCAGTGGTAAATAGTTAAATAGGCACAACCTGTTTCTGGAGGCATTGTCTGTCCAGGAGAAGGCAGAGCTCAGCTGAACCCTGCCTGTCTTCCTGGTGCCCAGGAAAAACATCCAGCAGTCTGCCTGCACCAAAGGAAAATATTAATAAATTCACAGTGGACGTGGTAGAATTTGACAGAAAAAATGTTTCTGTGCTGGATGTTGAAGCAGCGAGTGGGAGGGCAGTGGATAGATGACCTAATTGTAGCTCTGTTCTTCTTCAACTTATGCTGAGCCATGATGCTCACCGTGAGATATTGCTGAGGCCACCAGCACCCTTCGGCGAGCCTCAAGAGGCGCCTGGGGCTGACCCGTGGGTCCTCTGACTGCCGGCGTCGTGCACAACAGCCCATTGCCAGAGCAGCGCAGAAACCAGCTGCTGGGGTCGGGTACCACCGTTTCTGAGGCTTGTGCTGCATTGAGAATAGATAAACCTGCGATGTCCTCTGGTATCGCGCTTTGGCAGCTCCGTCCCCGCGTACCTCTGGGTGGGCCGGAGTGACGGGCAGGCAGGCATGGCCTACCTTACATGTGAAGAGTGGACGGCTTCCACTGAAGCCAGCCTGAATTACGCGGGTATCAGGTTTGATGTTCATTGAGAGCGCTGCGGTACCCAGGGTGGGAGTCCGGCTCTGCAGGAGGTGGGTGGCAGGGGAGAATGCTGGCTGATGCTGGGAGAAAGTCTCTCTGTTTATCTTACGCTTTTTTGTGTTTTTTTCCATTTTTTCTAATGAGGTGATTGGATTACAGTGCCTGGGACATGCCTCTACAGCCCAGAAATAAGTTGGGTTTGGTCACAGCTCTCCCCCCGTTCTGGCTTCAGCTGCCCAGAACATTCAGATCCCCTCAGAAATTGCAATGAAATGTCTCATCTGGTTTTCCTGTTACTAAAGTGGGGCAGGAGTTTCACTGCATGTTGAGGTGCCCCATGCTAAATCCGTGCCAGGTCGGGACGCCTGGGGAGGGTGTGATGTCCAGCTGAGTCGCTAGCCATGAAGGTGGGTGTTGGCAGCCGCCCGAGGGGAGGGTTAACCTCCGGCCAAGGGGCTGCAGAGACGCGGGTCGCTCAGAAACTCCCGCTAATCCCCCAGCAAAACAGACAGACGGCCCCTGCTCCGGGATTCACGCTGAAAACCGCTTCCGACTCTAGGGGCTGTAATCAGCTAAGAGACGTAATTAGTTTTGGCTAATTTGCTGCAGGGCCTTTAACTTCCCGTCCCCTTTCCCTGCTTTCCGACTGACAGTGGCTACTCTGTCCCTTATTCTCAGCTGATCTCTGTAAACTAATTACTTTACTGGGTCAGCGCTGTTATGAAATTATCACTTTATGAGACTAAAAATAGCTCCGATCCAGTCAGAAAGCCAATCGCTTCCCTTCATCTCCAATGAAACCCCAACGTTATCTTTAATCTGTATTTCTCAGGCACTTACTGTGATGCAGGCTGGAAAGAAAGGGGAAAAAAAAAAGCAAGAGGAGCTTAGAAAAAATTTGTAAATCAGTTGCTATAGATGCATCTCTGCCAAGGCTTCCATGGGTAAATTTAGCAGTCGCGTTACAATTTTAGCCAGTACCATTACTTGGCCTTATTCAAAATAATTCACTTCTCACACAAGGAGTTTACCCTAAAGGAAAGTAATTTTGTCTTGCGCGTTAAAAACAGTGTGTTTGCACATCCAGGCGATCGCTACAAACATCCAAAGCCACAAAAAGCCTAAGGACAGATAAATCTTTTTTTTTTTTTTTTTTTAAGAGAGAGAAAAATCCAGTGAATTCCACTTGCTCTGAGAATGAATAAAGGTATTTTAACACTTCTGGTGGATACAAAGAGCTCAGAAATGAGATGCTTGCCTGAGATTTACATCAAGATAGTGAAGGGAAGAGGCTCCATCCGTAGTTCCTGATACAAAGACATTTCGCACACCGTGTCTGTAAATCCATTAGGAGGAGAAAATTGATACACATTTCGTATAAGATGAAGCTGGAATCAAGAGAATGAAAGCTCGAGAAAATGGCCTCTTTGTGTAGCTCCCTCAGTTCATTGTTTGATTGGATTTTCTGTATATTAAATTCAAGCAGCTCTTTGGCCTGTGGATGGAGGAGTTGTTGACTGTGTGGGAAATGGGGAGAGTGATGACATTTTAGCGCCTTGCTTTACAAAGGATGTTAGATATGCAAAGCAGTGTTTCTATTAAAGCCATTTTTCTGATTCAGTGCCGAGGCAGTTCCTGACACGCACAATCCGACTCCTTCCAGCAATCGTTCTGGAGAAGCCGGGAATGGCAGCGCTCCAGAGATGATTTATTATTTTCCTCACTTTGCAAACTGCTCGTAGTTTGCATGAAGGAGGGTGAATGAAGGTTACTATCAGCCTGAGCGGTTCCAGGGCTTCGCAGCGGAGAGCAGAGATCTCCATTCCCAGGCTGGCGGGCTGTGTTTGCAGGGAACGTGCTCAGTGGGCAGGGAGGTCGAGCTGGTCCAGCTGCCAACAGACCGGCAGCAAGGACTTCACTGCCTGTTTCACTGCTTAAATGTCATCCCCCTTCCTGTCCGGGACGGAATGCCAATAGAAAAGAAAGCCCAAAAACAGCAAGGCAGAGAGTGATGCTTCTTTCAGAGGTGACAGTTCTCACGCTCTCTCTGACCCACATTTTGCAGAACCATGGGGTACCAGCTTGAACCCAGACAGACCAGAATAGACCCTACCCCCAAATCCCTGCTCTCGAAGCACTCCGCTAATAAAAACCGTTAGACATTTCAGATATTGCTCCAGATCAGGCTGTTGACATAACCAGGCCAGCACGTCTGCTTTATTGACTCCCCAGCCTTAACCCGGTTCCTTAAATGGATTATACGGCTAGGACTGTGTTGTCCAAGTGCACTGATGTGTATCTTTCAAACTCATTGACCAGTGCAGCCGAATCAGGAAGAGGAATAGCAGTCTTGAAACCATTATGTTCTTGCAAATTGTCACGGAGACAGTCAGACAGCAGAAAGATTCTCCCAGGACCACCCCGAGGGTGCTGAGCTGTGGGAGCTCAGCCTTCGTCAGGCTGTAGAAAATCACACAGTGTGTCCCTGAGCTCAAACCACAGCCAGATCCATTGGCAACTGCTGATCCTTGGTCCATGGTGCTGCTGGTTTCTGACACAAATGGCCCAAAGATCTCAGTGACCGTTTCCTCTAGGATATACTGCCAGTTCCTCACCCTCTTCTGCTCCAGTCTGCTCCCAGCCGTGCTGGGGATGGGGGTGCTGGCACCCCCTGCTCTAGGTGCGGGTGCTCTGCTCTGGCACCCCCCAGGCTGGGGCACAGCGAGGAGCCTGGCTGTGGTGCTCTGCGGGGCCCCCGGGAGCAACCCGTGCCCCGGGACGGTGCAGGGGATGTGGCACTGAGCTTTGCACAACTCCAGTCTGCTGCCTGCGCTGCAGGTTGCAGACACTGCCCGAGAGTCGGAAACCTGCTGCTGTTGTCGGGCGAAATGAAAACAGCTGTAAAACAGCTTAGAAAATATATGTGCTCTGGGCAGAAATGGTTTGGTGCGAGACGGCTCATACCGCAGCCATGTTTGTGATGCAGAGAGGGGCGAGGCTGCCCCATCCTCAACCAAATGCTTTTTAAAAGTGCGTAAAACGAACACGCTGGTAAGAAGTGACAACGGTTATGCTGATTAAACTGTCTCTAAATGGATGTGAAACTGGTGGCTATCGCGTGTCGAGTTAGCTAAAAGCCAAGGCAGGGACACAAATGCTGACGATGGGAAGCAGCACCGTGCTCCTCCACGGCTTTCGCAGCGCCCCCGAAACTGAGGTGGGGTTCTGGGGTCAAAAGCTCCTGCAGAACAGAGAAGGGGTGCTGGCAAAGGTGACGTTTATTGTACCAGTGGTTTAGACAAGGGCAAGAGAGAAGGCGGGTAGTGGTTGGCCTCTGGAGGAGAATGTTTCTGCCTGAATTGGATAGCGGATTTGGAATTAATTGTGAATAGTTGTTTCAGTAATTCAGATTGATTTAGGATGCACCCAAGAATAATGCTTTCATTATAAAACCTCCTGAGCAAAATCTAAATGGTGCTAAATTAAAAACAGCCTCTGTTAAACCAGGGCTGGAGAGCACAACAGCGGGATCAGAGATGCAGGGTCAGTATAATTTAATTCCTTTGCTTTGTTCCACATGCCAGCAAAGCCGTTGTACCTGTCCCCATGGGTTGTTAACTACCTAAGGAGCTTGCGAGTCATCCTGGGTTCCTCAAAACCGATTTGCGGAGCCCCCCCTCCAAAAGCAGCACCTACTCCATTTGATGCAGTGCTTCACCTTCGAGAAGAAAGGCATTTTTATGCTTTTCATTTACGGGTCAATCTGGAATTCAGTTGTATTCTAAAGACACTTGGAAATCAGGGACAGAGCAGCTGACCTGCAGTGCAGGGTTTCCTGGCGGTTTCCTAATGCTCGTTTGTTGTAAGGAAACTTCCCCTTTGATAAAAACGGAGCTAATTTTTCAATGTGTTAATAACACGGGAGAAGTTCTCCTGCCTATTCCAGATCACTTTCACAGAGCTCTCTGTCGCAAGCAGTGGTGGAATTCCAGCGTCAAGGAAACGTTCACTGATCTGGATTTACATGTTTCAGTGTTGAAAACAAAAAATGCCCACAGACCTGTACAGATATGAGATCAATCATACTTCAGAATTTCTTGTTTTAGATTCTTAAAGAGAAATGGCAGAAAATACTACAGATGTTCATAAAAGCTCTGAGCGTTGCTGAAGTGCAAGTAGCGACCGGGCAACCACTAACGGGGCAAAGTCGGGTGTGTTACGGAGCACGGTAGAGACCTTGGCGGTGGGTTTGGCGATGCCTGTGCGACAGGAATGGCCAGTGCCCTCACTGGTAACAAGATCCTCCCGAACACATTGAATTGACTTCTGAAGAGAGACACCTATGAAGTACTGTATGAAAATACGAGTTTGTCAAAACAGAAAGGATTTACGGGGCAATGAAGGGGCCCAGGAGATGTTAACCACCCACACCACATGGCGGAGGTCAGGGAGGTGGGAATGACTGAGCCCAAAAGTTTTGTTTCTGGAGTTCATGGATTTCTGTGCCATGATGCCGAGCCGTGGGTCAGAGCTGTTGCACGAGCCCAGGACTGGTGCGGGCACCACCGGCTCCGTGTTCCACCAGTGCTGTCCCTGCACCCATGCGGCTAGGACCTCACCACCATCCAGACCAGCTCCAAAAAGTGCCTCTCTGAGGGGTCCAGACAGGCCTCTGCAGAGGTGATCCGGCAGCAATTCGGTTTTTATGGCTCAGAGAAGCAACTTCTCTTTCCACACAGGTTTTGGGCAAGTCAGTGGAGAGGGTTTGGCTTCGGCTGCTGGGATGAGGAAGCGCTAAGTACCCGCGTCAGAGCGCACAGGGCTCTTCTGGGTCTGCTGCCAAAGGTTCTGAGTTTCTCGTACGTCTATGATACGACACTAACCTGAGCTGATAGACCATTTGCTAGAGACACCTATTTCAATTGAAATCCTGCAACAAAAATCCCGGATCAGCAATAGCAGAAGTTGAAGCTTTAGTAAGCATTTCAGAGGTCCCTTTCCAATGGACTCTGACAAAGCCGTGTTTAAATGTCTAGGTTTTTAAATTCTTGTCCGCTCATTTGACACACTGCTTCATCTCTAATTTCGGAGATTAGAGCGGATTGAGAACCCTTTAAAGTGCTCAGGAGCGCTCGGGGCTCTCTGTCCGCACGTCCAGAAAGGGAGGGAAAGAGAACACGGCGCAGTCGCTGCACCGACGGCAATAGAGGCGCAGCGGCACCACAGCACGCCCTGCGTGGATTTCACAGAGGGGTCCTTCCCAACCAGCACCAAACGTTGCCTTGACCCCAACTTCCCTGTCACAAAGATATAACAACGTACGCGTGAGGGCGTGTGGATGCAGCGATAGGGGTGATCCTTATGAAACGGAAACCAGAGACGAGACCTGTACTGGCATGCGTTTCCCCCTGGGCAGAGGACGCCTGAACAGGGCACCCAGGACAGGTGTCCATCCCTCTGAAGCTGCTCAGATACGGTGGTGGGGATGGGAGGGTTGAACCAGTATAGACCAGTCAGAATGTGGAAAGCTGAACCACGGGACAGGGGAGTGCTGGGAGCCAAAGCCCAGCTTTGATTGCTAAGCCAGCACCAACTTCTTTCTTTTGCCATACAAACTTGCAAACTTTGCTTAGATGTTAAAAAGGAGGGAAAAGAGACCTTTTGGGTGACTATGACGAACATGTTCTACATCTTCACTTAATGAAGAAATTCAGACTTGCGGTTGTCATGTGCTCAGATTCTGCGCCTTTCTGACAGCTGAATTATGATTTTAATAATTTAAAAGTGCTACTCTGAGCCTGTTCCTGGATAATGGGCCCAGAGAAGTGTCTAAAATCACAAGCAGTTTAGAGAAAAAGTGGTCACCATAGTACAAGACTGCGAATTGTCTACATCTGAATATTAAACCGTGTGAACTCTCCAGTGGGGGAACTCTGAAAAGTATCTGTAACCTCGGCGTCTTGTTGTGATGTGTGGAATGAAGAGATGGCGCCGGGTCATAACGTGGGGACTGCCTGAAGCAGCTGCCTGTGATGCCTCCTTTCTTTTACATAAACCCACCAGGGTGAGGGCTTGGTCATTCTGCTTACAAAGGTTTTAGTTCAGAGCAACAGAAGCTCAAATCTATAATCTCAGTAGAAACAGCTGTAAGACAGAAATGAAATATAAGGGAAAAAACGCGCCCTGCAGGCTACATTCCCCTTGCTTTGATATCATTATCTTTGTGCCTGTCCATGGGAATGTTTGAAATTCTACTGCAACTGCTACAGCGTACTCATGTTATTTTTAAAAGTCACCACTCAACACAGACAAGAAGCCCATAACCCACTCTATTAATTAAAGACAGATCACGTCCTGGACGTCACTAGTGTTTTCAATATGGTGGCCCACAATATGTGTTTGAATTCAGCAGATCTGCAGTTCCTGGCACGTCAAGTGAAGAAACAATGACCGACATCGCAAAAAGGGCAACACACACATCAGCAGCTTTCTGTAAAATCGACGGCTCGAATGAATGTCTGAAAAAACCGTAAGCTCTAGTTGCCAGCTCCCTCGCTCTCCCGTCAACTTTCCTCTCCTGCAGCAGGAGTGCGAAACAGGACCTGCTACTCCGCAGCCTTGCTCCCCCCGCACTCATGTACCGTTGTGCCGAGCATTTGTCAAGTGGGCGGAAGCGCTTTTTCTGTTTTAGACAACTTCACGTACGCATAAATTGCAGAAGTTACAAGGCAGAGAACAATCGAGCCCTTAACAGTTCCAGCCCCTTTCCGAACATGCACCCGGGAAAATGCTGAGGAGTAACTGAGTCAAGCTCCCGGCACATGCTCGCCTGCTGCTCAGTAGAAGAGAAAGTCATACTCACCCCAGCGTTGTCATGGTTACAATAGTGTACCAAAAGGAAGCAGGAATACTGGTGAATTTGCTTGCCGAGGACCCTTTCTCTGCATAAAACATCACAGTTGCAAAGATGATGATTGCCATAGTGAGAGAAAAAAGGAGAAAGCCAAGCTCGGAGGCACAGCTCTTCAAAGTGTAGCCCAAGATTCTTAAGCCTTGGGAATGGCGAGAGAACTTGAAAATCCTGAAAACCCTAAAAACCCTTAGTGTCACAAAGGCTCCGCTGACATCCTCATTGTTGGTCATCACCAAGCCAATGTAGTATGGCATGATGGCCACCACGTCAATGATGCTCATCACGCTTCTAATGAATCTGTAGCGACTTGGGGCCGCAAAGAGTCTCAACAGATACTCAACCGTGAAAATCATCACGCAAGCCGTGTCCAAGCAAAAGAAAGCCACAGCGTATCTTTCCCCACATGGAAGCTCCTTGTTTCCAGGCACCGTGCCACAAGGGACAGTTTCCACAACATTAGTGATCACAGAGACAGCGATAAAGAAACCGGTGACGTAGTAAAAGACTAAGGCTAAGGTGCTGGTGTGGGGGTTCTCGAAGGCTCGCCACATGGTCTGCCGGAAGCTCAGGGATGGCATGGACCCTTCTTGGTTGTTTTCTGAGTCATTGTCATCCATCAGCCGCTCCGCGTTTTCCCGCTTTCTGTCTTTGTACTCTTCGTAGCAGCAGTCCCCAATGATCTCAGGCAGGATCCCATAGAAGGCAAGCTCTTCGTCATAAGCAGAGATGCACTCGTACCTGGGATAGTGCAGCTTGCCAGTTCTATAAAAATTTAAGATGCACCTGAAGACCTCAGGGTCCCGGTCAAAGAAGTATTCCTTGGTGTCTTCATTGAAGAAGAACTCCTTCTCGGTGCTGCCCAGGAGAGTGTCCGGGTATCTCTCCAGTGTAGTCCTCCAGGTCTGGAAACGCCTGCCGCTCACATTGAGAATAATCAGCTCATCCTGCCGCTTGTTTTTCTCCGTTGGAGCCAGCGGCATGGGACAGTTGGCCACTGGCATCCATCCTATGGCAGCTGCCCTGGCAAAGGGCAACCATGCTGCTACTCCTGCTGCCATGATGACCCTCGGCCTTGTTACTGAAGAAGACAGTTAGGCTGCTCCTGAGACCTCTTGGAAGTCAGATCAGTTCCATCTAAAAGTCAGAACAAAATAAAAACGCAACACAGAGTCAAGCGGGGTGTCTTGTCCCGTTGTGTGACGGAGTCAGAGATGGGGACGCAGACAGGAATCTGAAACAACTGCTCGCCCGCATCTCCCGTTTGACGAATGATGTTAAACAAGGCACATGATAATCAGCGCAGCGGGGTTATGGCATTATTATAGACTGAAATTTTGAATAGCAAATGATTCCTCATTAAAAGCATTTTAAAAGTAGCATAAACACACTAATTTATATTTGCTTCCTTACAAACAAGACTAATCCATAATTCCCCAGGTGTAAACCTCATGTGCTCATCAGTTCAACTCCAGCTGTCACGGAGCTGGGAGCTCCAGTGAAACCAGCCAGCAGTTCTCCCAGTGGAACTGATGCCGTGAAAAGCCACGATCCGACTGAGCTGGGTTTCCAGTCTTAAAGAAGTTCAGTGTGTAATGAATCTTCACTAAGAACATTTTCAGTTGAAGGAAATGGAAAATCTCCCCTGGTATTCATCAGTTTTCTTCCACCTTTACTTAAAGCCCTGGCCTCAGCAGCAGTTCTTTGCTGGTCTCTGAGAGGTGGGTTTTACTCCTGTGGGATATGGCCTCCCTCCACCAGCCCAGAGGCCACTTCTGGTTTTCAGGGAAACGTGGCTCAGAATACCTGAGCAGCGGTCAGCTCGAATGCCGGTGTCCAAGCTGATGGGTTAAGCTACCGAGAACTAAGAACGTCAGCATGAGGGGAGCCTCCAAAGCTGGACAACTTCCTTCCAGCAGGGAGGTACCGTGATGATTTCTGAGCTACCGGAGGCAGGAGTCCTCCAGCCGAAGAACTGAAGGGCTGTTGGGCTGAAACGACCCATGTTCACTGCACTCTTGAGTTTTAGGGGAGAAATATCCCAAGTGTCCAGATCCTCAGCTGCTGGAAGGCACCTTTCCCCTGAAGTTACAGTAGTTACTGTGGGTCTGAGCTAGCCATGACTTTTCTTTTCTTTTTGGATCTTTGGTCGGAGTTCTTACAATATTTAACTCTGGTTTTAACTTGTATTTACTTTCACTTCCCTCCTGTTTTTCTAACTCCACCATAAAATTATCTGGAGAAAGGTGCCATTATCATATAAGATGCATTAGGGCTCCTATCAAAAGTTGATTTATCAATGGAAATTCCATTGATTCTACTGACTCAGGCCCTCAAAGCTTAAGTGGATCCTCTACCTGGTTCCTTCTAGGCAGTGTTACTCTCAAGTTTTTTAATTATATGAAAGCCGCCATCCCAGCCAGTAAGGCTGCAGCATTATTGATTTCAGCAGGCCATCAAAATACTGAATAAAAAATGATGGAATCAATCTGTGGTGAGAACGACTGAACTGCTCACAGAAATGCTCTTCCTCTTCGGGGCACATTAACATTCATCACCCTAATGTGGAGAATCTTTCCATGCAATTTTACTATCTAAAGGACAATCGAAATCCCTCGTGAAAGCGTCTTACTGCTGCTGGAAGAGGTTTTGTAATTATGAAACATATAATAATCCATAGTGATGCTTATCCCAAGGAGATGCTTCGCTTTTACTCACGGCACTGGAGCAAACATCCCGCGGTATTTTCCTGTAAAGAATTGGTCAATATTACTCTGCACTATTATTTCTCTCCCTCTAAAGAGGGAATTTATTGCATTAATAGTGGCAGACTGACAGCCCTGCAGACCAGGCTCTTTGCGCGGGGCAGAGGCAGGGTGCAGCACCGCAAACTTGCTTTGCTCGACTTCGAGAACGTGCCCCGGTCTTTAGCCACAGGGCCACCTCCCAGGGCCCCCTCCGGGGGCTCAGACAGCGGAGCTGCCCGTTTCTTACGCCAGCAGTGGCGGGTCTTTCAACTTCTCCGACACGCTGTGTTAAGAACGGGGCTGCAAACCAGGCGGCAGCCGGATGAGAACCACGTCGTTCGATAATCACCAAAGACACACAGGCAAGTAACCAGGAGAGCGAGACGGTGCGCCCTGTTCCTCTTTCCCTGCTGGAAAACCGTCTTCTCTGCTTTTTACAACCAATTAATGCTACCACAGTCATTCTGCCAGCGCTGATTGGCGACACAGGGTGACCTGACCAGCTACAGGACGCTGGATCCTCATCTCCCCGGAGTTCTCAGGGGAACCGCGTTAGAAATCTCCTCCGTACTTTCCTAACTTTGGCTGTAAATTCCAGGTTACCTACATTAGCTGCTGAGGCACTATAAATACTTCACATATAATTGTTCTAATAAAGCACTGGTACCTCAGACGTGACTTGCACATTTCCAAATCAATTTTTAAAGATGAAATGGGTCCTGCCGTGCTGGCAGTGTATGTGGGGAAGCGATAAACATCTCAGCTGTGAAACGGAGAGGAGGCAAAAACAGAAGGGGAAGAGAGGGGGGTTCTGCTGCGGGAGTCTGGTTCCCGGTGCTCTGGGACCAAGGGATGCAGCTGCGTAAGAAAACGTCGTGCCCGCAGCTTAGTTTTCAAAGTTGCATTGAAACTGTCCCATTTGGTCCTCAAAATACACAAAACCAGAGCCTTTTTCAGCTGTAAATTGTCTGAAGGACTGAGAGGGAGAAGAGTAACGAAATCCCCCATCACAGAGGTTGTGCTTTTTCTTGTCGCTGCGTCCTGGGAACTCCACCCCTCCCCAAAGGAAGGGACAGAAGAAGAAGAGAAAGCTGGGGCTGGATTTGTGATTCAGAGCTGCACAAACTAAGCTGAGTAAAAAAAATATGAAGTAACTCGTTTATCTACAGAGTGTGGAAAGACTCCTCCTGCTCTGCACGCCTGGGTTTTGGTAAGTGCTACCAGTCTCGTTAGACTGGAAAGCAACTGGCCAGGCTCAGAAGATATCTTACAGCTGACAGTCTCTTCAGCTCGCCTAGCAAACAGCCCCTCTTTAATACAGCAACACGCATATCTTCAGCTGAACTTCTGATTACTGTAATTTCTGCATGTAATTTGGAACGAGCTAGTTAACAGAAGGTCAGTGCCCTCCGGATGATGTTTAGAAGACCTGGGACACCAAATAAAATAATTTGCCTCCTTCTGCTTTAAAGAAGTCAGCATCTCTAGAGAAAAGAGTCTGTTTTCTGTGGGTAATTATGAGGACAGTTAAATGGTGCAAGCAAATTTGACAGAAAAGCCTGTGGCATGAGCCCCTGTCCCCTGCCAGGACTCCCGGCTCCATCCGAGTCCCTCCCTGACCACCGTCGGCTCCGCAGGTCGCAGGAGCCGGAGCCGCTTCCTGGGCACCGTGATTTCATCCCAGTGTCAAACAAAAACCTGACAGGCTTGGCTAGCTCAGGAAGACTTCAGAGAACACAGCTACTTGTATTCGCCTAAAGGGTCAAAAATAATCGAGGGATTCTTACCCCGTTAGCTCCCACCAGCAATGCCACACTTAGCGAATGGCTCTTCGTAGTCTCAGGAAAGCAGAAACAAACCCGAACTCTCATAGTGTTTCCCTTTCTAGAAGCAGACAGGGAGGATTTGAGATATGACTGATGAACAGCCTGAGTCTCTTGTTGAGACGCTGCTAAGGGGAGTGAGGAGCCCGGAGATCACCCGGTCTCTCCACCCCTGTCCTTGCTGGGTCAGGCTCAGGCAGCAGAGAGGTGCTTGCTTGAAAGCAAAACATGCCAGCCAAAGCTGCGATCTCTGGCAGAAACATACTCCTTTCCCTTCGCAATCACATCAGATAATAAAACTTTCTGCAAAACGTTCACTCCCTCAGTCCATTGGAGAGGTTTCGGAGCAAAAGCAACAGGCTTAGGATAAATGCATGCAAACTTCTCCCCTCCCTCCCAGTCAGCCCAGGGAGCCCCATCTTGCCGGCTTGCAGCGATGCCTTACCTGGCAAGGAAGGACGCTCTCGGTGCCCAAAAGTAGGGCTGAATCTGGGGAACTGGAAGGAAGGGGGAGCCGTCACTCCTCAGGATAAAAGGTGAGCTGTGCTGCCTGCCTCCTGCCTCCCTCTCCAGACGCAGTCAGAAGCAATCAGTAAATGTGATCATCATTGGGAAAGTATATATAGAGAGATGACTAAACAGCTTCTCCCTCATCGCTGCCGAGACGGAGGCTCTCCCTGCCTCTCTCGCCAGAGCTCGCTTCCTTTTGCCCCCTCCCCTTCCAGCACTGCTCGGAGCTTTGCTCTCGCTGCCTGACCCAGCACCGGGTCCGGGGGAGTCCTCTCGCGTGGAGGCAGCAGGGAGATGGACCCAGCTGGTCCCAGCTGTGAGGCGAGACTGGAGAAAGGCGGCGTGAGCTAACAGAGGCACCGGCAAATGGAGTCGTTAAATACACAGCAGAGCCTACCCTGCATGCTAATGTGCCAGCTGTGGCAAGGGGGGGATGAAGGGGGGAAAAGTGGGGGATGAACTTCACTGGTCCCTCCCGGAGCTGCCTCTGTGTGCCTGACAGGAGAGGTCCCTTCTCCTGGACAAGGAAATGAGCTGTTCCTCCAGCATCACAAACCTACAGCCAACACCTTAGCCAGGGCAGGAGGCTACATTCGGGAGTAAATAATTCGGACTTAAACCAACCTTTCCCTCTCTCCTTCTCCCCTCTCACCACCTGTCCCCTTTCCCCCCTGTCCTGCTGTTCTGGCTTGCCCTGCTCCTCGGCAGCTCTTACCAGCCCCGTCTCCGCACCGCCTCAGCATCCCCCCCTCATCCACGGTCCCAACTTGGACTCCCCTCGCTCAGCGCCCTGGCGTCCTCGCTCATTTATCTGTTTGCCAGCGCGTCTCCATCAGGTAACTAAAAGCCCAGATCAGAGCAGCCCGGAGCAGCCTTGCCCTGCTCTGCCGGGCAGCTCCCGGCGACGGCCGCTGCGCCGCGGCGGTAGTTAGTGACTTCCATAAAGTCAGACAAATACGTACAGGAAATACAGGAGCTCGGCTGCCTCGCCATCGCCTCGCGTCCTTCCACGGCCCAATCCCACACTTTACCGCCGGGAGCTCGGGGGCTGGAACGGTCGGTGCGGCCACCGATGGGACCGAGGGAGCGCGGGGGAGCGGGGGCGAGGATGAGGAGGGCGCGGGCGTGGGAGCCAGCCGGGGGCACCGCTCCCGCCCCTCGCTGCCCCGGCGCGGCTCCCCCGCGCCCGCGGGTGACGCCCCCCGGTGCCGGTGTCGTCCCCCGCCGGTGCCGGTGTCCCACCCCTCTCCTCTCCCGCCGCGCCCCCCCTCACCTCCGCAGGACTCGCCGCTCCGCCGCCTCGCCCGGCGCTGCCGGCCCGCGGCCGCCAGCCGAGCGGCTCCGCTGCTGCCATGCGGCTGCCGGGAGCGCGGGGCTGCGCGGGGCTGCGCGGGGCTGCGCGGAGTGCGCGGGCGCGGGGTGGAGAGCGGCGGTCGCTCAGCACCGCCGCCGCGGACAGCTCCGGGGAGGGGGTGTGGGGCGGCGGCAGCGGGGGCGCCGCGCCGGGGGGCCCGGGGGCTTCTCCCCGCGCTCGGCCGCCTCCCTCCGTCCCTCCCGCCGAGCCGCCGGCAGGTGTCACCGCAGCTCCCGGCGTGCGGCAGCGCCCGCGGCCGGAGGCGTGCGGGACCCCCCGTGCGGGGGGTGACGGCTGGACACCGGAGACCGGCGGGTGCCCCCCAGACGTGTCCGTTCTGCCGAGGGAGAGGGCCGGGGGGTGTCTGGTGTGTACAATAGGGGAAACAGGGAGTTGGCAAAGGCACCGCTGACCAGAGGCGGTTTCCAGGCGATGGTGTGTGTCTGTGTCGTAACAAGCCTTTCTTCGGGGAGCTCTTAAACCAAGACCTTATTTATAAAAAAAAAAACAACCACAAAACAAAACCAGAACAAACCTCCAAATCCTCAAACACTTCAACACTCAGACTGCTTTGCAGAATGCAATCTGGAAACTCTGATAGCAGGACCCTGATCGATGCAGTTCAGTGTCTCAGCATTGTCTAATCCCTGATAATTCAATGCAATTATTTGAAAATAATGCTAATTCCTGAATGCCAGGTCCTGGGGAACCCTCTCCCCAAGCAATTCCCCTCAATAATATTTGTAAGCTGCGTCCCAGTGTCTGCAGAGTCATTAATGAGGGCGTGCGAACACAATGTGTTGTCGTCATTAGAACTAATGGTCGTGAGCTGGGCACGGGAGTCGTCGTGTGCAAAGTGAATCTTAAAACTTCCATGAGAGGCTTCCCGTGTGAATCTGAGGAAATCACCCGGGATCCATCTCTGTTAGGTGTCTTCGGAACTGCTTCCTCTGCAATCCCGCCTGGGTCTCCGCTTGCTCTTTTCCTCTCGCAGATGCTCAGAAGAAAGCAAAACCAGAAATGGCATTTGGCTTTTACTGGTGTCAGAGATTCTTCTGTGATTTACATTGTCGTCACTTCATAAAACTTCCCGACTGCTCTCACTCGGCTGCTCCGGCCTCACGCTGTGCGGGCTCTGCCCTGGCTGTGATCCTGAATAGCTTTTCCCCCATGACTCGGCCCTCTTTTAACTTCCAATCTCTATTAAAAAGCTAATTTGGGAACTCTTTTTCAATGCTCCCAATTTTGTATTTTTAAATAGAGTGTGAAAGTCAAACGCGAGATAGGCTGGTGTGAAAATAGTCCTCCTTCTCTCTCTTGCTTTTTCTTATTATTTATTCTGTTATTTCTTTGTTTCTTTCTCTCTTTTTCACCCTCTCTGTCCTTCCCTCTTTCTCTTTTGCTCTTTCTTTCTGCCTTTCCCTTTCTCTCTCTTTCTGGGAACATCTCCTTAGGTTCTACTGCACCAGTTATAGGTTTTAATAAAACTTTCTGAATAACTTTTTCTCATTCTGTTACTGAAAAGTAGAACCTGCCCACGTTACAACCAGCCGCAGAGAAACAATTGGAATAAACCCTGTGTGGTTAAATATCAATATTAATATATCATTCACTTGGGTTTATGCTCTGCCATTTTTTTCTGTATTTACATCCAGTGCCTCTGCAGCGTATTTTATTTCTGGCGTTTGCTCTTTACACTGGGCACAATTCTGCATTAATTCTGCCTCAAAATACCCCGCTGACGTCGTGGCCGTGCTGCGCAGCGTTCTGTAGTGGCAGTGGCAGTGAGAAAGCCAGCATGGCTGCTTGGAATTACAGCTTGCCGTAACATCGTAGCTCTGGAGTCTGATTATGTCCTATAGATTGTGCCAACAATTTCCTTGCTGTGGGTCCAAGCTCGTGAAAACGCCTGCATGGATTAAAGAAAGATCATTGATATGATTGTGCGAAAGAGCCAGTCCTTGTAACCTTAAAATTATCTCTGTGGTCTAGTGATTGAGGCAGCCTGGAAAACAGCTGCTGGACTGCGGCTCTGCTCCCCTCGAACCCTCCCGGGCCCTGGCCGAGCCTCTTCAGCTCCACATTCCCCGTTTCCACCTAAAAAGAATATGATGATATTTGATGACAAAAAGTAAATTATCAGAATGTATAAATATTTACGAATGTGGTATGGTTCCTGAAGGGCACACGTTGTACGGAAGGATGAAGAGTGGTCTGGTTGTGTGTTTGTCGGTCTGTCCATCCACTGCGCTGGCGCAGTGAAGCCAACTGACAGGGCCATTCTCCTCAACTTCATCCCCCCAGAACATCATCCCCCATAAGGCTTGGGGGGTTTCTTTGGGGTGACTGGAGGTTGGATGAGCTCCGCTGTGGGAACACAGCAGAGTTTACAGGGGAGCTCTCTGCATGGTTCTCAGCCCCATCTGTCCATCAGAGGCGCCGGCGGGTGTTGGACAGCCCATGTCCCTTCTTGCTCTGCAGCCCTTCACTGCCTGCTGCTACTTGGAAACCAGGGGGACTGGTTTGAGGCCGGCTCCCATTTACAGCATGTTCAGTTTTCCCCGTGTCTGGAGATTTTCCAGCATGAAATAAAGCCTCACAGGCAGCTGCTTTCAGCCGCTTCTTTCCAACGGGAAGAGGAAGGGGCCGTGGATGGTGTCCAGCAGCTCTGCTGGCTCGCCAGCAGCTGCAAGATTTTCTGCTCAGCTGACCTGAATGAATCAAGAGAAGATCAGCCAGGGGAGGGGAGGGGAGGGGAGAGAACACGGGAGGCAGGAGCGATGCTGAACCTGGGCTGGGATTCTCTGCCCACTGTCCCGTCCCTCGCCGGTGCACGCCACGCTTGCTCTTCCAGTCTCATTTCACACGGTGAGTGAGGTAACGACGCTGCAGGTTTGCAATGCTGCTCACTGCAAGAACTCATCAGGGACTGTGCTTAATTGGCCATATTCCACGTTATCAACATCCCAACATTTAAGTAACGAGAGTCTCGTGTTAACGTTCCCGATTACAGCCGAGACCGGGCCTGTTGCACCAGGCAGGAAGGGAAGGGCAGTGGAAAGCGGACGACGCGGGGCTGTTCCAGAGCAGGTGGGGAGATGTGTGGGCTGCCAGACCAACTAGCAGAGAAGTGAATTAGTGTGCCTGGGTATTCCGGGTGT
This sequence comes from Bucorvus abyssinicus, assembly GCA_009769605.1. Taxonomy (NCBI): domain Eukaryota; kingdom Metazoa; phylum Chordata; class Aves; order Bucerotiformes; family Bucorvidae; genus Bucorvus; species Bucorvus abyssinicus. The sequence continues at coordinate 5,856,027 of CM020055.1, forward strand.
GCCCGCGAGACGAGACTGCCTGTGATTTGCCTTTATTTGTGCCTCGAAGAGGACGGTGCCAGGGAAGACCAGTGTCACCACCCTGGATTCAAGGCATTTTTTTGCTGGTACTGCTGTACCGTCAGGACAACAGGCTAATGTGCCCCTTGCTTGTGACGCGTAGATGAGCGGTAGGTTCACAGAAGACAAGGGAGTAAGAACAGAGCAATGCTGATGTGAGGGAACTTGGGACAATTCCCTTAAAGCTAGAAGCTCTGTGAAAGCGTGAGAACTCTTGCTGCTTTGCTGTGCTCTTTGCTGCCGACGCTTTAGGGTCTGGCAGTCCAGGCTGGACTTGCCACATCGTTCACTATCCAGCTGCTCTGCAGTGAGTTCCCTGTGCAAGGATCTGCCTCCAGCCGGTTGGGAATCCTTGCGATTATGAGTCAACCGAGGCTAAAAAGCTCCGAACGGAGCAAAGCACCACCCAGGCGCACTCCTTTGATCTCACACATGCTGCGTTTACCAGTCACCTCCGAAACAATCATCATTATCCCCAGAAACGGAGAGACCAAGTGAAGAAAAGCAAAACCAAGACAAAACCCCAACAAACCTGAAATAAATGGTTGATGTTAAACTCTCGGCTTTGGAGTGGTTGCCAGAGCTAGAGTGACGCCGAAGGTTTCGCTGCTCAAGTCAACACTACAATAAACTGTAATTGCAGGGGTTTGGTGGCTCATAACCAGTAAATCAGATCTGTGGAACTTTACATTTACTGCACATTTAAGGAGCGGTTCTTTCACTTTTAAGAGTGCATTTTAAATCAAGTCAACAGCCACAAAGCAATATAGAGCTTGCCTCGCTATTGTCCGGAGAATGAGCCCTGTCCTGTCGTGAATCCTTTTTATTATTATTAGATACGGGGGCAGGGAGAAGAAATCTGCAAGAACGATTGTCCTCGTTCAGCTGACCAGGGTACACCCAAGGCACTTTGGTGACTTGGTTTGGGGCAGACTGAGGTAGAAAGCAGCTGCTCCCGTGTGTTGGTGCTTTACACAGGTGTATGGGGACAGGGGAGGCCAATAAGAGCCAGGAGCCTTGCTGGTGTTCTTTTTCTTTTTTTTTTTCATGCTCACCTGCCTGCTATAAGCTATTCACCATGTGAGACCGTTACAGCATCAATCACTGTGGCCTGGGCTGGGTGGGGGAGATAATAAAAGGCTGAGGCTGCCAGCTTCTCCTGGGAGCTCTGAGGCTGCTTCTCCAGGTGTCCTTGTGTCCAGGGCTGGAGCTTTCCCACCCCTGTGGCAGAGGGTCCCTCCAGGCCCAGGTGGGGTGAAGAGTTAACTGGATTATGGTGTGGCGCGTTAAACTTACAGAGCTGTGGCTCACTTCTGGCTCGTGCCGTAAGGACCATCATCTGTCCCTGCCCTGTGCACAGCACCATGCTCGCTGGTCACACTGGTGGTTGTGGACCTGCATCTGTGAGGTTAGTCCTGAATTTCAAGTTTCTGCAAAACTGTACACACTTCTGTTACAGCACCTGGAGAACCTTAGATGTCTTTTGAATGAGAGGCAATAAGCATTAAAATATTTGTGGGTAGAAGATTGGTTTTTTGCCTGTGGTGCACAAGGAGGTCCTGTCTGCTGACAGCTTCTCCTCATGCTACTTGCTTGGGCAGTGGTGAGGTGTGCGGTAACGGGCAGGGCTGGGTGAACCCTGCCTGCCCAGCTGGAGGGTGGCGTGAGAGTGGTTTAGGAGAAGGGTTGCTGGTGTGTCCTGGAGAGCAAAGCTGAGGCTGCCGTTTGCCAGACTCCCCTCTTCCTGAACGTGGCTCTAGACCTCTGGCCCTGGGATAAGAATTCGACTGGGTGTTCTTGGGGTTGCCTTTCCTTCTGAAGCCGGGTGGCTTCATGCAGTGCTTCTGGCCGTGATTTGTACAAGGGTGATTTTCTGTTTCTGTGACAGTGGCATCACTGGAGAGGTGGCTCTCTCCTCCCTGATGGAGGACAAGAGACAAAATGTTGAAAATAAAAAAGAAGATCCCTCCTCTTTGTAAACCCTCTTTTTCTGCTGCTTAATTATCAGATTGATGATAAAAATAGCTGAAAAATTGCTGAAAAGGAGATGAAGGCTTTCTGCAGCAAGCCTTGTCCCCCTCAGAACCGGCCTCGCGATGCTCTCTGGAGGCACCCGCTCCCTCTGAAGCCAGGGCAGAGCCCCAGGACAGCCCTGGTCTGCTGTGGAGGTTTGCTGTAGCGAAGGCTGCCTTAGCTGTGGCTGTGGGGAGCTTGGACCTCCAGCCAGGAGCACTCCTTGCAGACCATTTCCTAATGGTCAGAGGGTCTGGTTCCCTACTCAGTGCTGCGGGGACAAAAAAGCAGAGATGGATTCTAGCCCTAAACGGATTTCTACCAACCCCCTCTGTATGTCTGCGAATGCTAATGGCAGGAATAGATTTACTCTTTTATCTGGGAACAGATTTGCAGACATTCTGTAAGTAGAATTCAAGCTTAATCTCAATTTTTTTTCTAATTATCGAATCCCGTAAGATCATTATTTCTGTCTTGCTGGAGCAGGATGTAGCCCTCCAGCTAAAGGGAAGGTTTTCCGTATGCTTGTGTGTCATTAAGGGCTAACCTGGAATTCAGGTCTTAATCCTCGCACGGACCTCTGATACAGAGAGAGGGCTTTTGTGAACGCATTAACTTCACTTGCAGCAGCAGCAGCGGTGCCTGAGAGCTTGGCAGTAAATTCCGTTGGTATTTTTGGGTAGTCCAGTGTCAAATGAAGTTCTTCACAAATGGAAAATCTCTCACCTCGGCTTCTCAGGAGGCTCAGAAGGGATATTTATGCAAACACCCGTCTGAGCAGGAGGTTCTCTCGCTTGTGGATCACGTACATGAGGGAGGTCTTGCTGCTTCACAGGCTGGAAGATCAGCTCACTGAAGGGGTTTTTGGAACATCCAGGCTCTTTGCCAGGACACCGGGGCTGTTTGCTTGTTTGTAAGACCCTCAGTTTCTGCGGGGAAGCAGGAACCGGACCTGGTCCTTGTCTGGCTGTTCTGGTTTGATGCTGGTGGCCCATCTGACAGTAGAGCCTGTAGCCCACAAGAACAGCCCCAGCTGGGGGCTGGCGGTCGTCCCTGGCCAGAGAGCTCAGCCTGGGCTGAGCGGGGCTTTTCCCAGCACGAACCGCAAAGCAGGTCTTGCTCACTCGAGTTGTCAGGGTGATAAACTGTTTGTAGATTGTGCAGATGTTGGAAATATGATGGTGCTTGCTTTGCAGTGTAAAAAGATAACAACTGTTGGGCTCTTCGTGTCTACCAGGAAAATGTCTAATATCACCAGAAATGCAAACACTGGTGTTAACTCGGGGCTGAGGTTATTCCAGACACACCAGCACAGCTTTTAAATGTGACTGGGTTTGCTCATGGTCAAACTGATTGGTAATTCTGCTTTTGTACTAGGTAACCAGCTGGGGAAAAATTGATTTTGCAAAATCACAAGTTTCTGATTATTCAGGAAGCCTTCTAGAATGAAAATCCATGTGGTTCACCCAGGAATGAGTTACACTAACTCCTTCTTTAAATCAGATAAGATAACATCCGTGGTCGAGGCTGAATGCCCAGGTAATGCATTTTCCAATATTATGTGCAGTATTTATCTGTGCTAGGAACAACCTGCAAAAAGTAACAAGATCTCGGGTGATGCAGCGGGGTGTAATACAAGCCAGCTTCACTAGGAGCCTAGGAAATGTTTAAATGGCAGGTCATAAATCCATGGAATAGCGTTCAAATCCAAATCATGGCTTTGGTATTGATGAAACCTCCCAATTTCATGCCAGTTCCTGTTTGGATAACTGAGCCTGCAGACATGGCCTGGTTTCTCAGGACAGCCCGTCGAGGGAGAAGCAGCTCCTTACTGCTGCTGATGGCAGGAATGGAAGCATATAAAATCCCTCTTTCTCTCAGTATTCAAAAGGTTGAAGAACCTTTTCCACACTTTGTCTGTTGCAGCGATCTGCTGCCTGAGGTCCTGCCTTCCTCTGTGGGAAGGACCTGGCTGAGGAGCAGGGGTAGAAGTGGCACAGAACTGGGCACTTGGGTCTGACGATTCCTTTATTGCTTTTATAAACTCCAGCAGAAAGGGAGAGGCAGAACTTTTCAGCACCTTGCAGTCTAATACGTTCGAGAAGCCAACAGAACGGTGCCGCGCTCCCCGGCCGTGTTGCTGGCGGTGTGCGGGGCTGGAAGCGTGTGGCGCTCTGCAGGCGCTCGCCGTGTCCGAGGTCAGGCCTGCGGATGTGCAGCTCCAGGAAAAGGCAAATATTCATGGAAGTGTCTGCATTCGTGTGACCTCCTTTCCACCTCAGCCTTGATCCAGGCTGCTGATCCGAAGAATAGATTCAGGTTTCCATTTGATAAGGCTTACAGATTTTGGCAAAGGGAGGCTCAAAAATAATCCTTTTCTGAGCAGATAAATCAGCCAAAGCGCTCAAACATGCAGGCAAAGGAGCGGGTAAATCCGCTCCCTGAACTCCCGTGATTGCGTAGTTCCAGGAGTCCGCACTGGGAAGCTGATCTCATGGGCATGGCCGGGGGTGCCCGCGTCCATGGCCACGGCGTGTGGATTAATGCCGGTGGGGCAGAGGCCGGGGTGCCCCGGGGCCGGGCAGAGCTGTGGAGATCCACAGGCAGCCCTGCGCCCTCGGCTCTGCTCCGTGCCGTCGCCTCGGAGCGTTCCGGTGCCTGCTTGGAAATACTTCAGCCTGCGTGCAGAACGAAGCTCCTTGAGCCCCAGCAGGTCCAGGGGCTGCGAGTGTGCCGGAGGGTAGAGCCGCACCAAGCGCTTTGCTGGGCTGTAGCTGGGGGTGACTCCGAGGGATCCCAACCCCTATTAAGATGCGGGTTTTAGACCCAGCTGATAACATTTGGGGCTGCTGCGGGATGTAGAGCTCTCCTGCCGCAGGGCTCTTCGGGCAGCTGCTTGGAAAAACTACAGCCCTTCCCGTGTGTGAGGACAGCAGTGAGGAGAGGAAGATGGTTGTGGTTATTTACTAATGGATCAGGTACAAATAGACATGGGTTTAAAATTCCTGCTGGTTCACAACAAGTATTGTTAATAATAAATAATTACAGTTAGCACTTCCTGACTTTCAGCATAGTCTCTGTTCAGGAACAAGAGGAGGGATGGATAATTCTCCGTTGACCTTCAGACAAAGATAAGATGCGCAGCTAAAAACCATTACACACAGGACGTGGGATAATTTCACATAATCCCGACAATACAGTGCTGGCCTTCCGAGGCGGGTGATGACATCCAGTGCCTGAGCTGTTGCTAAGCTTTCAAAAACACATTTATTCTGTGGCCACAAGCTACTTCTTTTGTCGCTTAGCAGAGACATTTATGTCAGAAAACGTTGTTGCTTTTAACATTTTCGGTGATAAAAGGCACTTGTTAGATGTCCAGCGTGAGCTTTAAATTAGCACTAACCGGGGTCTGTGCTGGAGGAGCCGCCGACTGCTCCCTGTTAGCGATTTGGCTGTCAGCAGTGCCAGTCCTCCTGCAATGGATTAGCCCCATGGTTTGGGGCACAAAGACCAGTCAAATTATTGCCTGACGAGACACACTGGTGCTCAGACCATTCCCTCCCACCCTCTGAGCATCGATGTCTGCTCTACCTAAATGCCAGTAAACAAGTGTAAACTCTAACAAGCCACAAATTGGCTATTGACATCTCCACTGCCGACGCCTCGTTCTAGAAATGTCGCTTGCTGAAGGGTGTCAATAAAACATCGGGGCTCTGCCACAGGCCGGAGTCTGAAGTCATTTCTCGTAGACACGGTTCTTTACTCCTCTTTCAGAAAACCTTTTCTTTAACAGCGTGCTGGGCCGATACACTCTCAGCCTGTGTGTTTAATTTAATGGCACTGGGTGCCGTTTAGAAGAAGGAGCTTTAATGCCCTAGATCTTGCAGAATTAAAGCACATTTATGTTATTTTGCTCTACCATGCAATTATTTTTCTTAATTTCCTTCAAGGACAGGCTAGCAACAGTCACTCTACTGAGTCAGAAAAATTACACAGCTTATTCCTAAACATGAAGTACAAGTGGTTGGCTGGATGCCACTTGCATTGGAGGATTAAACCTCAGACTGAAAATAAAAATAAATTGGGGATAGTTCAGAAAAGCACTGAGATCAGATATAGCTGGGCTGTGACACTGGTACCGCTATGGGAGAGCAGGGTGTCTTGCAGGAAACTCAGCTCTTCCCTCCCCGGTCAGAGCCAGAATCACCTGGGAATAATTTTTCTCTTCTCCCAGCTCTCCCCTTTCTGCCCGCTCCGTGGTGTGAACCAAGAGGTCCGATATCCCGACTGACCCCCGGGCTTGCGTGACAGTTGAGGCTCTGCTCACGCTGTCGACACTGGCTCAGGTTTATCCTGCCAGCTTTAGCATCTAGCTCTGGTGTCTCCGTCAGATCCCATTTGCTCTTGGCTCACAGTCTAGCCCGTGGCAAGAGGCTCTTTGTGATGGTGACTCACAGCAGGAGCCCGACTCTTCAGGTTTATTCTTTGCATTATCCTCTGGCGGTGCCCGTCTGTCCCCACGGACTGCAGAGGAGGCTGATGTAGGTTATGGCTGTAATAAGGATGAATTTTTGGGAATTTACTGATGGCCGCTGTGAAGTCCAGGCATGGCTCTAACTGCACCCTCTGCCGCCTCAGCCAGCGGCCGGGTGTGAGGGTGGCTGTGGGCAAAGGATGGAGAGAGCTGCCCTCGCTTCTCGTCGCTTTGTTCGTTCTTAGCAGGGGTTAACGTTTCATCACGAGGAAAGGTGCCCCCAGCTCGCCCAGCCCTCACCAGCGGCTGCTGCCGATGGGGCGGAGGAGCCCCCACTTTGTCCGGTGCTGCCCCATTTTTTTTTTTTCTCTTAAGAAAGAGTCAGGGCAGAGTTAAACCCCCCCAGGCCAGGGGAGGGTGGCAGTGTCGGTGGTGCCTGACCCTGCGAGTCATTCATTGCTTTTTGACCTTATTGTGGTGGTGGTAGTGTGACCTCTGGGCAGCTCTCTCCTTCGTGTCTGTTTTATCCGAAGTGTCTTCTGAGCGAGAAATGCAAATTCACGGCATTTTGGAATCGCTTTGTGGTTCATATAAAAAAAATAATCCCTGTGATTGTTTTGGGTGGGACAGCAGGGAGCGGCGGGGGCAGCAGAGGAGTGACGAGGAAGGCTGGAAGGGAGCCGGTGCTCTCCCCCGCTAGCTGGTGGCGGGCAGCTCAGCGCGGGCTGGCGGTCCCGTCTTCTGGCTGACGCTGCTGTGGGCACGTGGCTGTGAAAGCCTGAGCTGGGCAGCCCTGGGAGCTGGAGCGGGATGGCTGCACAGCCCAACAGACGGCCTGGAGGAGAGGCCTCCACCGTGCGGGCACCGCGAGGACCCTTCCCCCTCGTTAGCTTTTGTGGTTTGACTAGAATTCATTTCGGTTTGGTACGACGCTAGCCTTCAGAGTCCTAAAAAAGCAGAAATCTGGCAGAGCCGCTGGGTGCGGCGTGTTCAGATGTCCTGGTGAAGGGGTGCAGCCGCAGCGGAGCGGCGCCGTGGTGGTCCCCGCGGCCTCGGAGAGGGTGCCGAGCTGCAGCGCCTTCGGGAACTGGCCGTTTTTAAAGGCAACCCAATTCTGATAGACAATCCTCCCACAGCGGAGGAAGGGGAGTCCCGTGGGCTTGCAGTGGGACTCGCCAGCCGTTCGCGGCCCTCCGGGCTGCCCGCGGGATGCGCCGTGCTCTGGAACGGGCGCGACCTAGGCCTCAGCCCCGTCTGAGCAGGCGTGGTTCAGGTGCCCATGGCGGTCCTGGGGCTTCGCCTGTCTCCCTAGTGCCGGCCCCCCGGCGCCAGCCCCAGCGCTCGCCGCCCTGCAGATCGAGAAGGGGCAGAGCCCGGCTCGCTGTTCGGCCCTGGCCGGGTTCCGAGGGAAGGGAGCTCGGGAGCTGGTGCCGGGCGAGCGGACGATGCTGCGCCCGAGCCGAGGAGGGGCACAGCTCCAGTGTCCCACCCTCGGCTCCCCCCGGCACCCAGCCCCTGCTCGCTCCCCCGGACGCTCCAGCCGTTCTCTGGGCTCACCCACAAATCTGGGGCACAACCGGCATTCAAGAGGCCGTTCCTCCTCGTTCCAGGGGAGCTGCAGATCCCGGGAGCGGCAGCTGCGCGCCAGCGCCGCCCGGAACGCGGCGGCGAATGAAATGAAATATGAGTTTTATTGATCTTGTCTGCACCGCATTGTTATTCACAGAGAGTGAAATTCACCCTTAGGCACAGGACAAACATTAGAGCTGGGAAAAATATCTCAGCTGAATGTTTTAGTTGTTGATAAAAATGCAGGTTTGAATCAGCTGAAAGTACTTGTGGATTCGTGTTGCGTTTGTCAAAGGCTTCAGCATGTGAAATAACCCAAAACATTTTTCAGAAAGTCAAAACATGTACTCCTGATGTTTAAATGCACCATCCACTTTTTTAAGGCCTGAAATAACATTTTTTTAAAAAATATTATTGTGATTTACTGTAAAAATACACTATCCCCTGAAAAATAAACTGGTATTTTGCTTAGATTAAAAATCAACAAAACAGAAAACTGAGAAACAAATTTTGGGGGACATCCGATTTTGCAAGAAACCAGTAATTTTCGGGTTGATTGGAAATGTTTTCCCCACTCTCTTGGTTCAGTCCGTGCACAGTCCGTTACCAGGTCTGCGGGGCTGAGCGCGCTCTCTGTACCCCTTGGTTTCAGCCTGGCTGATGCTCCAGCGTCCCTTGCAGTACGCGCTGGCCTCGGCGTAACCCTTCTGTCTCTGGGCTTGGTTTTCATTGGGGTTTCTGAGCTTTTCCTCAGTGTTAGGAAACCAGAAGTGAATCTCGGGGCACTGGGATTGCGCTGTGGCACAAACTGGTGCTTTGCCGAGTGCGTCGAGGCTGCACAGAAATATGTGACCCGAGGAGAAGAAACGGGCTGGGGGATCCCCGTGAGTTGGCAGGAGCCTTATGTCGGCGTATGTGAGAGCAGAGCCAGGGTTTAAAAAAGCCTGTGTTAATGTAATGTACATTACAAAATAATACGGATCTCGATGCACTGGTGGTGCTCCTGCCGGCAGCTGCTCGCCTGGTACCGTTTGTTTTTAATGGCTGACGAGGTTCCCCGCGGTTTATTAATCTTGCATTGAGGCGTCGTTCTGCAGTGGGCAGAAAAACAGGAAAAAGGGGGAAAAAACCAAACAAAAACTAGATTCTGTGATCCGGAAGGAAAGCAAGCAGAGAAGTGTGGAGATAAACCAAGGCAGCCGGGGATTTACTCTATGAAATCCATCACGTTTGTCTGGGATCTGCTGAACTGGGTCTCATCAGCTGCTAGAGACTAATTTTCCAGCACCTCCTCGCTCATCTACTCTGTTCGTTTTTTCCCAGCAGCCATATATGGCCTCCATGTCAAAACATCATTTTACCATTACTGTCTATTTCCAGGCTGTCTTTTATTACCCTGATCTCGCTTTGCAGCCCAGAACCTGGCACGGGGCTGGCTGCGTTCCCTCCGATTTATGCAAGGCTGCGGCAAGAGGGAACAGCCGTTCTCCTCCTCCCAGCTGGTCCCATGCTGCAAACCGAGGCTCTGCCCCAAAGGGGCTGGGTAGGTCCGTATCGGCCTGGTGTCCTCGGCAGCTGCACTTGCTTTATGAGTGGTTAAAAAAAACAGTAATAAAAAAAAAAAACCAAACCAGAATCACACATAAAGAAGATACCATGAGGTTAAATTTACTTGTGGAAGTAATTACAAAAGGCGTGGTTTTCAGCAGCAGAAGATAGAATTTCTGGACAAAGTCCCCTGCACACGTTCAGGCTGTGTCTCTGCCCACCCCAAACCATCTATTTCTCGTTCCTCTTGGTGAGGAGCCCGTCGCTGTTACTGCCGGGATGGAACACGGCGCTTGTCCGACTGGCGCCTGCTGCGGTGAGCACTGCTGTCGTGAGCTGCCTCTGCAGCACCCGGCAGATGTGCTAACCCGCCTTCCACACATCTGTGAAAGCTTTACAGTGCCGGACATTAAAATTTCAGTAACAACCAAGCAGACGGGGAGGGAACGTTTGGAGGGTATCCTGGCTTAGAATCTTTCCAAAACATTAGCGAAAGGCTGTTAATGTGCCTCTGCTTTGCTATACATACGATTATTTAGGTTTTAATCTATCAAAGAGATGCAGTTCTTAGGTTCTGGCCATCTAATTCTCTGCCCTGGAATTTACACATCATAATAAAAAACATTTAAGCCTTTGGGGAAATGAGTTTAGCTCCTTCAATTGCTGAATAATTAAGGGTGACCCTTGTCAAAGACATGGTGTGTGCTATATATCATTGGATTACCTGTCTGCTTGGCAGCGGTTTGCAGGCGGTTTAGAGCTCTTATTATATGTTGTTTTTCATTTAGATGCAATTTCTTTTGTAATGAGGCAGAACTTATTTTCCAGCCCCTACAGGTGCCTTTGTCAGCTCTCCAAATGGTGCCTGAAGAGGCAGCTTCCCAGCTGATCTCTCAATTAGGGCTTTGCTGCCGCTGGATGACTCCGGGTTCACCTGCCTTGGACGCAGCCGCGTTTGGTCGAGGGCCAAGGCTTCGTGTGAAAGACCCCACCGAAAACCCAGAAGGGTCCATCGCGGGGGTGCTGCCTCTTCCCCGTCCTGCGCAGGCCGGGTGTGGGCTGCTGACTGTGGCTGAAGCCGTGAACGCGTGGAGGTAAAAGCGAAGATTTGGGTGTTAATCCTGATGTCGTGGTTAGCACACCAGTAATCAGATCATCTTAGGCAGCTCATCAGAGCGGGGAGATTCCAGGGTGCAGATCAGGGGTTCCAAATAAGCACACTGGTTTGTTCAATACTGCTGAATGCCTGGTGTTTGCTCTGGGAGCCTGGGGGAGCTGCGAGTCTGCTCCCGAGCGTCCCTTTCCTTCATAGGTCCACGTACCGATGCCATAACATGTCACTGGTGTCCGGCTTGAGGCATCGCAGTTGGGGGACCTTTTGCTTTAGGGCACATCCTTTACCTGTTGCAGCAGTTTATCCCAGTGTGCCTGAGCTCCACAGCACCACGGCTGTGGAAGCGACGCAGCGTGTCCCTGTGTTCGGGTGCCTGCAAACAGCCCGACCCATCGTCAGCTGCTCCCAGCTCAGCAGATCTGCTCTGTTAGACCAGGCTCGGCTGACCCGGTCACAGCAGACTGCGGTGGCCTGGAGCCTAATGTCTGCCTTTGTACTTTGGTTACAGAATACCTTTTGAGGAAAGGGCCTCCCCTGGGGGAAGGCAGAAGAAGGTGGCTTTGATCTTCTGAGCAGTGACTGGGAGACCTCGTACCTGCTGGCGGCCAGAGAAACATCCCGGCAACGCTGCGTGTGACAGTGACCTGTTCCGCATCCGTATGCGTCTGGAGGGACATGCAGAGCGCACCCAGAAAGGTAGGAGCAGGACCTGCTGCCTTCGTTTTCACAAGAAATGCCCCATTTCTTTGTGGGACAAGCACTTGCTGAAGCCGCGTGGTTATTTGCAGTGCTGGCCAGAGGCTGCAGCCCAGCTCCGCTCGCCCTCAGCCTGCAGGATGGGCAGGAGCTGCTGGGTGTGACAGACCCCACGGCTGGGACGTGCTCGGCTGCTCTCCTGAGACCCGGTGGCCAAGGGCTTCTGTCCCGAGTTCTGCCCTGGAAAAGTGATGTGCAAATGGTGGCTAGAGCTCCCACGGGGGCTGTCTGGGGAGCTGCTTCACAGGGAGAAGAACAGTATTTGCGGTGCAGATGAGCCATCGGTTCGCACAGAAACGTGATCTAAGGAGGTGATTAACTCAGGCTTATTGACCACAGCCCAAACACCTAATGGCAGAAGTCTGGAAACTGCTCAAAAGATTATTTCCTGCTCAATCACAGGCTAGCTCTTGCTGAGATGAAAGAGAGGTTAATTTGCAAAGATGGTCAGAAAGTTTAATCGCAATTTAATTTTTTTGAAATATGTATGCGTTACTACAGACTGACGTTGTGGAGGAAATTGCAACAGTCCTGGAATAGACCTGCTGCCTAATTTTGCTCCTGTCATGTGTTTGGTTGGGTTTTATAAGCAACAATTCATTTGGCAGGCTCCAAGTATTAGATTTACAGTAAAAATCAATGTGAGGTTATGGGCCTAGTCTGAATTTATGTTGCTTTGTCACCATGCACACGAGACTGGATTCCTGCTTCCACAGCCAGCGCGATCCCCCCGCTGGGGCCCGGCAGTGCCCTGGCTGCGGGGGCCATGGAAGTGCCCTCGGCTGTGCCGAGCGTGGGGACATGGGAGGACATGGAGCTGCCCCAGTCTTTGGCCATCCTCAATATAAACATCTCCCCTGTATCAGAATTTCCCCGGCTGCTGCCAGCAGCTGCTGTCCTCCCCCAGCCCTCTGGTGCAAAGATAACCCGCCCTGACTTCTTTAGCCTCTCTCCAGATCTTTAAGCAGCAACAACAGCTGCTCGGGAGATGGGTCACCTCTTCTAATCTGATGGAAAGGTTTGTCTGCCGATGCGAGCACGTGCCCACAGAAATTAAATCTCTGCAATTAATCACGTGGAAAGAATGGGAACGGGCTGGGTGAGTTCCTCGCCGTCTGTTAGAGATAAGATCTTCCTTTCCTTTGGTACCCCGCAGTAGCAACAACTCCTTAATTTCTCACGCCATTCCTCCCTATTAAAAATCTTCAGTTTTAACGTCACTGTTTATTTAAAGGCAGCACTTACCACTTGGGTTGTGCTACTAGTGCTTGTAAAGCCATTGTTCCAAAGGACAGTTCCACGTGTGCCAGATGTGTGGAACTGCAGTTGCTCCAGCGACCACGGGCAGATCCCTGCGTCTCTGGAGGTGGCTGTTCAATATCGAAATGTTTGAATTAGCTTGTTAGACGGCAATGCCAATGGACTGTCATATCCATTAATAATATTATGAGCTTTCCTAGGGAGCTGTAACCTCTTTGGTATACATGAATTCAGTAATAACTGTAATTATTATGAAGTTAACATAAAACATGATGTCTCACTCTGCCAATTCAAGGGCAATAAGTGTGAAAAACAGCTTTTCTTCTGATTGCGCATTACTTGATCTTCCCGCAGTTATGAAGCAGCTCTCAGGCTTGGAGGGGTGATGCAGGGTGATGAGCAGCTTGGGTAGCGATGGTTTGCATTTCCCGGTGTGGGGGACCCACACCGCTCCCCCCAGGCCTTCCTGGCTGCATGCTGGGGGTGCACGGAGCCCCCCGAGAGCCACTCTCCCGGCCGTTTCTGCAGCCCTGGTTACCGGCCGGGCACAGAGCAGCGCACGGCTGGCAGTGACAGCAGTCCCCGTCGCCCGAGCACGTGTGCTGGCGTTGGGTGTCCATGGCGCTCTGGCAGCCACCAGAACTGTGCCCATCTTCTTTTTATGTCCCCAGCTTTGTTCTTGAAATATTCAGCTCCCTCGAGGGAGGGGCCAGCCTGGCTCTTGCCGGCAGCCTGGGCCTGAGAGCCCTCCTGGCAGCTTTGCCCTCCCTCTACTTATTGCCCCTCTGAAGCATCTCCACGGACTCCATTTCCTTTGGAATGCAGCAGATGAAAAACAATGCTGTCAACGTTTTCTTGTGATCATCTGCCAATGACATCATCGCAGCGATGCGGGACCAGAGCCCTGCAGCCCCCAGGAGCCCTTCTGTGGGATCTGCCGGGTGATGCGCGAGGCCCTTTTATGTGTCCCCCCAACGTGCTGCTCGGATCTTTCCCAGCAGAATGAGCTGAAGTAAACTTGGTAATGAGAAGAGCCTTGCGTTCACCTGCCCCCGCGCGTGCTGGAGGGAAGAACAGAGACCTCCTTGTTGAAATGACTTGTGGTCCCGTTCAGTCTGCCCGATCGCTGCCGGACGCGCGGCTTCACGGCAGGCTGCAGCGAGCCCCGCTGCTCCGCTGCGCTCCGGTTCCGCAGCTCGCGCAGTCAACGCTCTGCTCCTCTCTTAGATCAAAATGCTGAGCACAAACATTTGATTCATCAAATCTTTTTAATGCGAAGCTAAAAATAGCAGTTTAAAATCCTCAATCATGTATAATTAGTCCTGCATTTATTTTTCCAACAGATGTTCTTTCCCCATTGGTTTGAATAGGAGGGTGTTCAATAGTGTCTCTGTCTGCAGGGGCCGTCGGGGAGGAGGGGGGGAACCTGCAGGGCCGCGGCTTTCCCACGGGAACGCTCCAGGAAGGCGCTGCAGTGATTCCCCACCTTTGCTCCAGCCTCCACAGACACATCTTCTTTCCCATGGACCAGGGCTGAATTCCCCAGAGTTTTCGCTTGGAAGTTTTAGAGGTTAGTGTGAGGAAATACATTTCTCCTGCCTGGAGGCACTAAGGGAATTAAGATTGCCACAAGATGATGGATCAGCAGAATTTTCCCTAGGAGATCAGATTAATGGGCATTATAGAAAAGTTGCAGTGTATTTATCAAAAGAAAAAAAAATTAAATTCCTCCTCCCACCGTCAGAACTGATTGTAAATTAGGTAAATCTGTTTTCCTTTAAAAGAATAATAACCATATATCAGACTTCCAGAATCTATTTCCCTGAGGGCTCCGAAAATGTGTGGTATTAATCTTGGCTCCAGGAACAGCACAGATCTTCTATGTTAATTATTGTGCATCTTATTTGCCCTTTTTATCTGGACGGATCAGGCACAGAAGTCTGTTGGGTAAGACAAAAAGCTGAGAGATGAACCAGGGAGTTTGTGGTGATTCAGGTTTGGGTCATCTGGAGGAAACCTCCCGGAGCCACGGGCAGGAGCCGGAGGAGGGGCAGGAAGGGCTGGAGAAGCCCAACAACCCCTTTACACTGGGAGTCAGAGTTTGCTGCCTGGCAGGGAGGAAGCAGGAGCTGCACAGAACTGCTGTCGTTTCTTGTCTTCACTTGTGTTGTGGATTTTCCCGAATGAATTAGAAGCTGCCAGCATGGGCTGTCACAGCAGAGACGCTTCTGCACTTGGACTTGTAATTTGCCTGCAGAAAGAAAGGTGCAGTTAAAGAGAGTTGTGACATCTCCATTGCTTTCAAAGAGACTGCCAAGCTTTTCAGGCTTTTGTTCTATCTTTTCCTTTCCTTGGTGTTAAATTATTCCTCGTTGTCATATTGTGAATTTACATTGAGATGGTGACTGCGATGAACCGAATTGTCTGTGCATGTGTGAAGACTCGGAGAGGCCTCGGTTCCCCCTTGGCAGCGGCGCTGGTCCATGGGAACAGCACTGCAGTGGAGGAGGAGGAGGAGGCACCGAGCCCCGGGGCTGCCTCTCCTCCGGCTGCGGCTGCGGGGCTCGGTGCCTCTGCCCCGGTTTTAGCCCTGGTGTATCTGCCACAGCTCCCGCTCCTCGCAGACCCCCGGGTTGACGTGGGGCTGACCCCAGCAGGCTGTGGCTCAGCGAGATCTGTGTTTCCAGAGCTCAGAGAAAATCAGTCTCTTTCCAAGAGCCCTGCAGCGTGTTCCTAATTCCAGTGCAATTAGACCACAGCGAGGTGTGCGTATTACGTTTTATCTTTTCCGTGCAGCTCTTGTATAATGAAGAGCTGGGTTTCAGGGAGAGCAGACAGACGCTTTACGCAGAAGCCCTGCCACGAAGGTCTGAAATGTTTAAAGCTGATTGCTTAGTAATGGTTCTGGCAAAAATGATAGCAGGCTGAATGGACAAAACACCAGCATGAGCCCAACTTGATTCCCGTGCCCGAGAACGTTTTAACCTCGTTTATCCTCTACGTACTTACAGAACCATTTTACATTGGTGCACTTAAAGGATTAAATAAAATAAATGGAGATGATGATTACTGCCCAGCAAAGCTAATGGTCAAAGACACGGTGTTTCATTGCAACTGGAATTGTATTGTGCAGTTTCCATACTCGAGCTTTCCAAAGAGGGGATGGTGAACCACCGTCTCCCGCTGATGAGGACCCTCTGAGCGATGTGCTCTTCAGGGGCCCCTCTCAAGCAGTAACGCGGATGCTCCTCCTCTCCAGTGCCAAGATGAGATGGAACCGCACGACACAAACACGCGGAGGTGCACGGTCTGCACGTGGCTCCAGGATTCCTCAGTGTTTGGTGGATGTCATGCGTAGGGAGCCTGTCTGTTAGACATCGCCCACCTCGGCCGTGGCGGAAATGTTGCTGTTTCGCGTGAAGAGTTACACAGCAACGATTTCTGGTCACGAAACAACCCCTTTTAGAGGCCACGTCTCTAAAGTTCAAACTTGGTTGAACCCTGAAGGTTGAAATCTGGGAGATGAAGGTTCACTCTGTGATTTCCTGCTTCCTCAGTCCGTGCCGCACAGCCTGTTGCATAAGGGAAGCATTAAGTCAATTAATTTCGTTGCTGAGCTTTGAACCTAGCAGGTAAAACCCCACGGTTTCACAGAGCCCGTGCTGTGGAGCTGCTCCGCGCGGAGGGGCCCCTCAGGTCAGCCCGAGCAGCCTCTGTCCCTTCACTCGTGGACGCAATGAGCGCTCGCTCAGCTAACGCCGGGGGCGGAGGCAGCACCAGCCGCCCTTCCACGCCGCTCCCAAGGGGGATGCTCGGTGGGACGCGGGCAGAGCCCGCTGCCTGCCAGAGCCTCTGCGAGAAGAAGGAGGAAACCTGCTCATGGCACCCAGGGCTCTTTTAGTGCTTCTTGGGTTAGGATGCCTCCTCTGCTGATGTCCCTGCATGATGCAGAGCTTTCCTAAACGGAGCCGAGAGAGGAGAGAGGTGCCTGTCAATCCCCTTCTAGTTCCGCTTTTCCATCTGCTGTCTCGGATGCTTAAGATGTGCAGCGCGAGCCCTCTCTTGGGTGCAGCTAATGCATCCGGATCCCTTGGCTGTGTTAATGGCATTATTTTCCACCAGCTGTGAAGTACTCGGGACTTATATTGTGACAAGATTGGAGCACTCGGTTGTCAGTCTGAGGTGCTGGATGTCTGTTTTCCAAAGGCTGGTTTGCAACCACATGGGAGGGGAAGAAGAAAGATAAACAGAAGAACTTGTTTAAAGGCAAGAAAGTACATTATCCCCGTCACCACCTTCAGAGCAGAGTCCCTGCTAAAAGCCTTCCTGGGGAGCACCAAAGCACTGGGACTCTCTGGGACTTGCCTGTGAGGTTGGCGTTTCTCCCCAGCAGCAGAGTTCGTGCTTAGACGTGCACCCCGTGAGTCAAGCCACAGATATGTCTGGAAATAGGCCAGCCCAGCCTGCTCTGTCCGTGGAGCCCAGGGCTCCCCGAGGAGGGTCCCGTCCCCCCTCCCCGCCCTGCAGGTCTGAACCTGCCCAGGGCAGCACAGCAGCAGAGATGTTCTCTCAGCACTCAGCACGTTTTCCTCACCTCTCTCGGCTTCTCAGGGCAAAAATTCAATCTCTAACTGTTCTGACTTATTAGGAAAAAAATCACTTTAGAATTATGAGGCATTTACAGGAGTGCTTTTCTCTTTATATTTTTTTAATATATATTTTAATACTCATCTTTTTTTCTTAGCTGCCTTTCTGAACACTGTGAAATAAAACGTAATTTCCCTCTGTGAAATAACACTGTACATTTAGAGCCAGGGGCACTATCTCTATGGCCGCAGGAACCGTAGATGAACATATATTTTTGTCTATTCCCTGGGGCATCCAGGTATCGGCCATAGCTGGAGGCCAGAGGGTGAATAAGTGGGAGAAAAGCCAGTGCTCAGCCCCTTCCCCTTCCGGCCCGCGCCTGTCACCGAGGAGCGCAGCAAATGCTGTATGTGCAAAACCAGCACGTTGTTATTATTTTGGTCACAGTTATGAAGTGGATGGTTTGGAGCTGAGCTTTGTAAATAATGCAAACACGGGAAAGCGAGGAGCCGCCTGTGCTGTAGAGTGCGTGAGAGACAGTTGTCACAGTAACTGCTCGGTTTTGTCTGCTTGGTTATTCTGTTAGAGCTAAAGGCAAAAAGAAAAAAGGAGTTGCAGATTCATCTGAAGTTTGGCAGCAGGGAGTCTATTGAAGGCGCGTCGTCGGGGCTCCGCACCCCCAGCCGGGAGGGACCGGCACCGCGCAGCCCGGCATGCTGGGCTGCTAAAGGGAGGTCAGCGGAGGAAATGGCTCTTTCCTGCCTATTGGAAATCACCAGTAAAATCCTGTAGTCGTTAAATTAGTTCTAACAGCTGAAGGGTAAGTGAAAATCCCGATCCTGCCAATCTTAGTTTGTGCACTTACGCCGAGGTGCCACTGGCATGCCTGGAAACCCCTGCCTGATGGGGAGCTCTTTGGAGAAGCAATCCTTTTTAATAGTCAGGCTTTTAACAACCAGAAACGCTTAAAGGTTGGTGCATTTACGGCTTTCCTACTCTTCCCATTCCCCAGCGATTCTTTGTCTTCTCCAAGCAAGATTTCTTTGGCGCTCGAGTCTCAAACACAATTACGCACCTTGAGTCGGTGTCTGTTTTGAACTGGGGATTCAAGTAACAGAGACTTTTTCTGCTTGGTCATCTCCAGGGTATCCCAGCCAGGCTTAGTGACCTCTTTGGGGGCTGCTCACAAGCAGCCGTCGGGGTTACGCCGTCCCGTGGTTCCCTGCGGTGCTGGACGTAGGGCAGCAGCAGCCGCTGTGCCGGCAGGAGCAGCTGGGGTGGCCGGGGAAAGCTCATCCCCCTCTCCCAAAGGAGATGCCGGTTTCTCGTGGGCAGAGGGCAGGCACCAGGCTGGGTCTGGCTCCACAGCTCCGCGGGGCTGGGTGCAGCTGTGCTGCCACAAGGGTCACCCGAGGATGCTCAGGCCTGGGGCCAGAGCAGGGTTGGTGAGCATCACAGAAAACCTCCAGATCACAGAGGAGCATCCGCGCGGGCTGGGGGAGGATGTGAACGTGATGCTTGTCCTGGGCCCAGCCAGAGCTTCCTGCTGGTTCCTAAAGTCTCCATGAGATTCGTATTAATATAATGATTGACAAGATGCTTGAACATAATTACAGATATTAAAAACATTCTGAGTTCTGCCCAACAGCAATTTAGGAGAGAAACTTGATTTATTAATTTAACAGTGATTTCTTGTCTGTTATTATAATGAGTCAAAAAGTCTGGCGACCTGCTAATTAAAACTCACAACTCTTCCGAGCAAAGCAGAGGAGCAACAGACTTACATATTGCAAAACAAGTAGCGATAGAACTTCCAAAAAGAAAAATGGGGAAAAAATGCTGTTGCCCTGGAAAAAGAGATTCTCCTGTGCTTTTCCTAGGAGAAAAATAGGGGGAAATTACTTTTTATATATACATATATACATACACACCATTCTTGCCATATTGAAATCTTGTCCTTGCAGCCAGAGCAAAACCGTAACAATGGGACGTTGGCTGCGGTTTGTCTTTGTTTGCATTGGCAAAAAAACCCTGGTGAGAAGCTTGAGGAGGGTGTAAATGCAGAGATACGAAACGGCAGCAGCCCGCCTTGGCAGGAGGGAGCTCACGCGAGGGAGCACGGAGAATTCGGCCTTTCGTGTGTTTCTTTGCTGTCTCCCCCTCAGCCTCAAGATGTTGCTTCTGCTGCCGTAGGAGCAAGGTAATAACCCGTCCCTGTGCTGTGACTTTACGACAAAACATTCCATTTAATCCCCAGCAACGCCTAGGGAACTGGCAGGCGCAGCCATCGGCACATCCCACCCCGCGCGGGCAGCCGCCTGCGCTCCGGGCTGGGACGGTGGTGGTTAAATACCGGGCGTTCAGTCGGGGCGAGGCTGTGCCTGAGCCGAGCGGCTCGTTTTTAATTAGCCAGAGCCTGCGTTAAATATCGCTAACCAATATTGTCAAGGGCTGAGCGACTGTTCTGTAGTTTGTTAAGGCTCTCCCACGGCTGACGTTTCTCTGCTCTTTATTTTAAGTAAGACTGGTTGGAAGTTTATGGCTGTGGGAGATGGAGAAGAGGCGGCTACTGGTCAGGACAGGCAGTGCCACGGACCCCGCTGCAGCCTGGCCACGGGGACGGAACGGCTTCACTCCAGCGCTTGGGCACCGGCCCGCCGGCCTCGCTGGGGGGGGCAGCTCCCTCCTGGGACGGGCAGGGCGGTTGGGTGAACCCCCAGCCCTCCTGACCCAGGTGCTTACAAAAGACTCCTGTGACCCTGCTGTGGGTTTCACTGTAGCTGTGGGAGGGCGGCTTTGCTCCCCGAGGAGTGGGGCTGGGCTCCTCTCTGAGGTACTTCCAAACTTTAACACAAAGAGAATTCTTGGATTTTTATTCCCATTCTTAAAAGATGAGTAGTGCATCCCTTAAGTGTTCCTTTGCTTGATAGTCAGTCGGTAGCAAGGTATTTGTTTTATCTTTAAGGGGGCTTGAACAAAAAGCGAGCTGGGGGAGCAGGGGCATGGTCCGTGTCGGCAGTGCCGGGAGCCCCACACCTCCCGTGGGGCTCGTGGGAGCTGCTCTGGGGAGCCTGCGGGGGGCTCTCTGAACATCATGGCCAGGGTGCCCGGAAACGGGCCTCGCTTTCCCTTCCAAGTGACGGTGTGTTAAGGCAAAGAGCTGCCGTGCCTTTGGGAGGCTCTGGAAATAGGAAAAAAAGTCTCTGGCTTTTTGCTGGGAGAGAGGGAGGTGGTTAAAGTGCAAGAGGAGGTGATATATGGGTCTGGTTGGGTATCAGCCTCCCAAGGGACTATCAAGCTTAATTCATTCAGCTATAGTGTACCTATAAAGCTTAATGTTTCTATCCATAATGTGCTTGTTCAGGGTAAGCTTATCGATCTCTTACGGAAAGTGAGTAGAAAGGGACTCTCTGCCGTGTCTGTGGGAGGGGGGATGGCTGGGCACCAGCCTGATGCCTGGTGGGGAGGGGATTGCCTTTCACCCTCCCTTTCCAGAGCCTCCCCCGTCCCCACGAGTGCCCAGCTCTGCTGCAGGGAACAGGCAGTCGTAAATACAGTACCCGGCAGTACGGTTCCGTAGTGCCCTCCCCAGAGGGGTTCGTTAATGGCCAGAGCTGTTGCTTTTCTGGAGAGTGTGCCCGGGCTGTCGGGGAAGTCAAACAAAAGGCAGCAGCTCCGGGGGGGCTACGGCTTTCTGCCTGGGGAGTCAGAGGTGCTGCCAGGAGATGCATTTGATGGCTAATGAGCCGGGCTGCAGCAGGAAGGCTGCTCTGCTCGGGTGCGGACTCTGCTGCGGGCTGGCCGGCAGCACTAGCGTGTCCCGTTAGGTGTCCTGGAATGGCTGGGGACCCTGGGGCAGCTGGAGCAATGCTCCTGAAAGCATTAGCTGGTTTAGGTTTTACATCCCTAATGGGTCACTTCTGGAAGCACTTTCCTCCCCCCCTAATTGCGTCTTTCAGGCTGCAGAAGGCTTGAACGGTTGACGGCGTTTTGAGAACACACCAGTTAGGTGTGGCAGAAGGATCCTGAAAGCTGCTGCTTCCTCCAACAGCATGTGAATGTGCCCAGCATCCCCCTGCCTCTCCTGTGCCTCCTCCCGACCTGTCATCTCAGTGGGGTTAAACTTCAGTGTGGTGTAACCAAAAAATAAAGAGCAATAGCTCGGCTCCGTGCTCGGCTGGAGTGGCTCCTATCACGAGGCGGGATGAGGAGCTGCTGCCTGGTTTTCTTCCCTGGCTAGGAGGAAAAAACCCAGGTCTTTGCAAGGAGCAGCACTGGCCGTAGGAGGAGTTTGTCATTCCTGATCTAACACCCGTTACTTTAAGTGACTAATGTCAGATCAAGATGAAGCAATGCTCTGGTCTAAACTTTATGCCTTTCCTTGTAATAATTACTGTTCAACTCAGGACATTATAGAGGCCTTTGACTTGCCTTTGAAACAGGCATTACTGACTGTGCCCAAGACAGTTACTGAAATGAAAAATCTTTGATCTAACTCAATATCACAACTTCTTTTTTTTGTATATTAGCATAATCTCTGCACTGAAATTAATCTGCAGTGTGGCTGCAGTGTGGGGGAGATTATATGTATTAGCATTCAAGAGGATGACTTTTTTTTTAAGCAACAGCAATTCTTACTTTTTAAGGAGCTTCTGTTTTAGGAGTGTATCTGTTTTGCCCTACAGAATATCCTCAGGAAAAGTTCAGGAGAACGGTGTTTCCTTCTTCGGACAAAAGCAGCTGTAGGTATGACCGTGCCAGCTGGCACGTCCCAGTGGCCCCTGGGCTCTACGCTGGGCCAGCTCACGGCAGAACAGACCTACACAGCCAGGACAAGGACAGGATTTCTGACCCTGTTGTCCTTTATTCCAGCCCTGGACACTGACTTTGACCCTGCAGGGAGACTTCAAGGGCCCCAGCTCCTGAGCAAAGCGCAGCAACTCCTCCACTCCGAGACAGCTTCAGCTTGTTCAGGTAACGGAGGCGACTCCTCGGGTCGGTCGTGGAAGGACGTGAGTGTTGGGGAGGCTGAAAGGGAATTAATGAAAAACAAATCCCCTTGCGTGATGCTGTCATCGGCGTGGGCTGAGGAGCTCTGGGGGCAAACTGGCACCAAATGCTCAGGGAGCATTGGCATTAGGTGCTGGTCTTAAAGCAAGTTCCTTCCTGCAGGAGAAAATTCAATCCAGCTTTTGAGTGGCTGCAAAGTATCCGGCAAATGCAGTTTTCAGTGAGGACAATAAAATAAATGTGTACTGGCCCAATGGGCAGGTGTCCCCAGCTGTGTTGCATTGCCAGGACACGATCAAGCAGCTGAACTCACCCGGAGAGCGATGCTCAGCATCTCCGCTGGTGCTGAAAGCGGGTTTTGACCTCCCCATGCCTGTCCGGTTTGCGCATCTCACCTGCTGTGGGGTAGTGGCCAAAACTGGTCACGGGGTGGGTGG
The DNA here is from genome assembly GCA_009769605.1 of Bucorvus abyssinicus. Classification (NCBI taxonomy): domain Eukaryota; kingdom Metazoa; phylum Chordata; class Aves; order Bucerotiformes; family Bucorvidae; genus Bucorvus; species Bucorvus abyssinicus. The sequence goes on from CM020055.1 coordinate 5,878,855, forward strand.
GTGGGTGTTGTCACCATGTGCGTCTCCTGTGAAATGTTTCAGCTGTAAAAGCATCCATGGTGCTGATTTCTATTGTGAAGAAAAAAGCTCTTATGGGGCCCCCATCCTGCACTGTGCTGCGTTTCCTCCACGGTATCTCAGATTTCAGCTGGTCGCAGAGGCCTGGAGATCTTGTTGGCGTTAACAGGAGCAAGAATATCTGCTTTACGTAGAACACCAGAGTGGGTTTCATTTATGGCTCTCTGATTGCCTCCTTAGCTAACAAAATCAGCAAATTCTGTATTCAAAAGGATAGTATTTTCCAACAGACTCCTTAAAGGAGACTGTAACTGACAACTGATGCTATTGGCAAGAATATATATCTCTTATTTAAAGTATTTCCATCCTGAAAGTGAAATGTCCGTTCTATGAATCTATTAATATACAGCTCATTAAACTAGAAACAACTATATAATTAGGAAACAACAACAATTCATTAGTTTTAATGGGATTTAATAAAGTTCCTAAGGAAAGATTCTTCAGAGAATTAATTACAATATACTAATCAGGAAAAAACGCAGTTCATCACTCAGATATATTTCTCCAACTGATGAGCGGTGAAGCATCGACAATTCTCAGAACATCCCCCGGCAGTGCGGGATTTTTCCCGAGCCCGCGGCAGTGCGGGCTGCCAAGGCTGGGCAGTTTACAAGAGAATTTCTCCTTGTTTTGTAAACACCAGATTTCAAAGCAAAAGCAACATTATTAATCATTTTGCAGCCACAGATGTTGTGTGGGGAGGAGCCTCGGCAGCCTGAGCCGCCTGCCCCTGCTGATCCGTAGGTGTCGGGGAACACGAATCCCATCGCTTTCGTTGGTGCCGGGGCGTTGCTGTCAACCCCGTGAAGGTCCGGTTCTTCTTAATCCCACAGAGCTGTAAATGAGAACGTCTGAATTTTCCAGTCCTTAACAAGGTCCATTGTTTCTCATCAGGGATTTTCATCCGTGCCAGTTCTCTTCACTCAGACCGTTAGCCAGTTCCTTGCTAATTAACCAGCAGCTTTCTGCAGGCGCTAATTGAATCCGCCAGCAGCACCTGCCACCACACAGGGAATAAAAGAGAAAAGATGTACTATTTTTAATGCAAATGGCTTCAGTGCAGACACTTGATCAAATTTAGCTGACAAATTATAAATGAATAGAGTGTAAGGGTCAGTGATACATCAAATGGCACTGTCATAGTGGAGCGAAGCAGTTTTCAGGTGTGAATCGCAAGCGTTGACTCGTGCTCGCTCTTAGGAGTTTGCATACCGCAAATAAAGCTGGAAATCACGCCGTGTGGTGCGGGGAAGTCCCGGCTCTCTGGTCCACACCCTCTCGTTTAAAGCCTGGATTATGTTTACTGTAGACCACGCTGTGGTGGTCCCCGCTGCCGTTCCGCAAGCGCTGATAGAGATCTGCCTTCTCTGGCACCCGACGTGCGTCTGTGAGGGGTTTTGTAAGGACACGCGGAAATCCGTGAGGACATCCTTGACTAAAAGCACAAACCCACCTTATCAGTCTGACTGCAGCTCCACATCTCAGGCACGTTAAGAACTGCAGAAGACACATTTATCGCAGACTGCCGTTAGGCAGCTTCCCCTCGGCGCCTCTCCCCGCTCAGGGCAGCAGTGCTGCCCCTCGGGAGGCTCTTCGGAGTGATTTGGTGCTATAGCTGTGTGACGACTTCAGTGTCTCTTGTGAAATCCCGGACCGTTCCCTCCCTGGCAGAGCACATCCCTTGATCTTTCTAGTGGGGCTTTCTTGTCTTCTGCTTGTTTCCTGATTTTTTTTTAAGCTTTCTGCTGCCGTGTCACCGAGCTGAAAAGATTAATAAAGAATGATTAAACACTGGAGAGAATATTTTACAGTGATAGATTTAAGGAGCTCAGTCTGTTTCTCTTATCAAAAAGAAGCTTGTAACTTAATTTCAGTGGATAAGTACCTTCGCAGGGAGGAAGCTCCAGGTACTGAAAGGCTTTTTCTTCCGATAAAGGGACAAAAAGATCCAATAGTTTTAAGCTGAAGGCAGAAAAATCCAATTAACAAGGTAGAAATTTTGAACTTTGGGGATCATTAACTCCTGGGAACACTTGGCCGGCTACTCCCTTCTCTGGATGTCTTCAGATCCAGATTAACGCTCTCCTGAGTCATCGGCTCTGATGGCACTCGGCAATACAGAGGCAAGCGCCGCATTGCCTGTTACCTCCTGGGCACCCCCCACGGCAGCCCGAGCTGATTTTACCCGCAAACACCCCGTGATCTTCCTGAGATGCTTTAGCTGGGCTCTGACACGCAGGGTTGGTCCGGCAGCTGGGGCACTGGCTGATGGTAGGAAGGCCAGCTGCTTTGGACAGGGACTCAGGCGAGGCCGTGCTGCCCCTTTGCTCATGCAGGAGAACACAAATGTGGACATCTCCCCTTTTCCCCTGCTTTCTCTGCTCAGTCGTGCCCAGGTTTTAGCCGCAGGAGATGAGCAAGGACGTTGTGTTCTCTCTTTCCTCTCTGTACTTGCAGAGGAAGCTTTATGGGGGACGGAGTGGGGTGGGAGGAGCAGATGTGGACAGATGTGCAACAGCAGCTTTCTCTAAGTGCCCGGCTGCAGGTGGTTGTAGGTGGGGTCTCGTACTCTCCGCTCCTGCGGTCTCGTGTGAAGCCGTTCAGCTGTTGAGATACCGAACAGAAACCTGCGAACGCGCTGCGTGGACACGGTGATGGATTGACTGTGTCTGCAGTCACTTGCTGCCTGGGAAACTGCGGATTGCTGAAGGGAGCTCAGGTGCAGGCGGGCTGCCATCAGGCCATTCCTCTTCCCCCAGAGAACGTGTTAAATGTTATGGAGTTACGTCTGAGTGATAGCGTATAATTTTTGCAACAGCTACCTACAGGAACAGGGTTTTGCGAAGTATTTATCAACCGGAGCCAGAGCAGGATGTTGCCATGGAGATGGGAAGTTGCTGGGTGATTTTTTTTTTCCTTCTGCAAATATATTGTTGTAAAACACAAACGGGGGAAGAAAAGGAGCCGTGTCATCTTTGACGAAGTAAAAACTTCAGTTTTAGGTGTCACACAGAGGCAGAAATGGTTCTCTTGGACCGGGAGGTTGGGATGTGTCCTGTTAGGTGTGAGCCCAGAGCTGGGCTCTGCAGGGCAGCCTTCGACTCGGAACAGGACGTGGGATGCTGCGGCCCCGGTGATGTTACCGAGTTAGAAATAAAAGCAGTAGAGTTCCCTGTGACTGAAGGTCTGTGTAAATCCAAGGTCACCAGAACCACTTCTATGGCTGCTGCTTATCATGTAATGAAGATAAAAAAGAGTAATTAAGTTTAGTCTGGCAATTTGGCACATTAGCATTAATCTTCAATGAAATCAGAAGGTGTTTGTGTTTTGTGTAAGCTCGGCTCATGTATCATTTTATTACTAACAAGCAGAAGCCATAATTACGCTTCTATTTGACAGAATTGGTGGATGATTTTATTGACAGCTCCCCGTGTTATTTATGCATACAAGTCATTTACTTAAGGGAAACTTTAACATTGAGTATTTATTCAGCTTCCCTAATTCACATCCTAATTCCCCCAGCAAACGGCAGGGCTTTGGATATCTCCATTGACAATGTCAGCGTTTAAAAAGTCCAGGGTCTCCAGTGAAGAACACCAGAAATCACTCATTCAAACATTGTCACCCTGGGACCTCAGCAGGGTCCCAGGGCTGCGACCAGCAGTTCCTGGGCTCAGCTGCCTCTTGCAGAGTCGTGTCAAGGGGCATTTATCAAGGTGATGAAGAAGTGCTGGGGCCGGGGCATCCCCTGGAGCGCAGCTCTCCCTGCGCGCCCTCTTCTCGGCATGGGCTGGGGTGCGGGACCGCGGGGTGCCAACACTTGGGCACTGGAACCTCTCAGGAGGTTTTTCAGAACTTAATGTTCTAAGAAAAAACTTGGTTTTCAGCTTGTTTTTAAAATTTGGATGTAGTTACAAAATACAGTTTCCGAGAGGACAAATACTATTTGTCTTAAATGACTGTATACATTTGAGAGGATTTTAAAAGATTTTGGGGAAATAAAGCCAGAACCCCTCATTCCTGGAAGTGCGTTAGAGTGAGCTGTAAACCGTTTTCTGAGCCGGGGGGAGCAGTGATGGGATGCGTTGTGACTGTTGGTTTATTTTCAGTGTTTGTCTGTAAACTTGTAGGGTTTAGCTGGCAAGCGAGAGGAGAGGGGCAGCCGCAGCCAGGCGGCTCGAGAAGAGCTAATTGGAAAAAAGCTACGGAAAGCTTCCCGGGTGCGCTGCGGCGGTGACAGCGGCAGTGGCAGTGTGAGGACGGGCCTGCCCTCGGTTTTGACTTATTCTTTGCCTCAGCTCTCGAGTACGAGCATCACCCTCAGGTGACCTGCACTTGCCGTGTATTTTGCAACGCAAAGAGCGTTTTATGGTTTTGTCTTGCAAAAAGAATAAGTCTGAAATAGGTGAGGAAGTGGCCCAGGCTTACGGCTGCGTTGTACTGATTGGCTGCACGGGTTGCATTTGGCATTTGCGGCTCCTTCCAGCACTTGATGACTTTGCTTTAACGGTTTTTATTTCTTTTTATTAAAAAATATCCCACCAGACCACAGGTTTATTACAGGGCTGGGCTGGGGGTGTTCAAGGCGTTTCTAAACTCACAACAACACTCTATGATAAATATTCATAACTGCAGCTACCATTTGCTGCTGATAAGGACATCGATTTTCTCTGGAAGCACGAGAATTATTTGTGGCATTTGTGGCAATTACTGTCTGCTGGGATGCTTGTACACAGAAGTTTGGGAAAACATTAAGCATTGTGCATGCTTTTGGGATTATACCCTGGTACAGCAGGGAAAATAAAGCCCAAAATATAATATAGTTAAATAGTGTTTCTCAGGACTGGAATTAGTAATGCAAAAGAATTTACGAGTCAGGAGCAACCGACGCAGGCGAGGCTGCCCCGCTCACGCAGCCCCAGGACGCTGACTCTGACTGTGGTTTTGTACCCACCGATCTTATGGAAAAGCCTGTAACAAGATGAAACGCTCCCCTGGAGATACCCCAATGTGGGGCTGGGAGCCCTCGCAGGAAGAGATTAGCCATGGTGCTAAATGCACTTCTGGCAGACCATGTCCTGCTGCAACAGCGAGCGTAACGGGAACCCGAACGAGATGGGCTGCAGTGGAGATACACTGGTCCTTGTGCTGAGCCAGTACCCCCAGCGTGAACCGTGTCCCGCGGTGCCTTGCTGCCACACCTACTGGTTCCGTTTCAGCACTGGAGTGAGGATGGGCCTCGGGTGACCCGTGGCTGTGGCTCCCAGAGGAGAGGTGTTTCTGGAGGGTCTGTTTGGGGTCGGGAGCCCCGTCTCCACCGAGGCAGCCAGGAGCCAGGGTTTGTTCCCACACAGCCCTCGCCGCGCTCTCCCCGGGTCCCCAGCCTCCTGCTCGCTTGATTTTCAAAGGTCTGCAACAGAATGAAATGAAACTTGAAATTTGAGGTGAAATAAAGGTAATTAGCAAGAGCCTGGAAGAGGTCAGTAGCTGGAAGCGGTGCCTGATCCCTGGCCTTCGTGACGCCCCTTGCTCTGGGCCCTGCAGGGCTCACCTGGATGCTCACGTCTTTCCTCCGGCTGCTGGAGCTTTTCTCTTCAGCGGAAAAGAACAGGTTTCCCTTTCTCCACCCCACGCAGGCTGCCTGCGAATGCAGAAGCCGCTGAGCCTCAGCGGCGCAGCGCGGGGCTGGCTTGTGTGGGAGTGCGTGTGCACGGGGTTATTGCTTTACCGTTAATGGTGTTTCTTGCAAATTATGGGGTGCTGTACAGCGTCCTCCCTGCTGCGACCTTTCAGATCATCCTAACGCTTTGCTTAGGCTGGGCTGCAAGGTCAGGCCTGATGGAAATGTTCTTCCCCAAGCTGGGTGAGAGCAGCTGCGCCGTTCTTTTCTCTCCCTGGCAGGGAAGTTGAGCTGATTTCTGGAAAGAAAAGCTGCCTTTTCTCCCAGGAGCACAGTGCAACACTTTATTCCAGAGATTTCAGTGTGTCTGAGACCAGGATGGAGCCATTGCATCACCCCGCGAGCCCAAGGCCATGAGTTTTCACCCACCGATGACCCTGGGACTGTACCCCTAGCTGGGCCATGGTGAGGACCCCAGCGCCCGGGGCCTCTGTGTGCCCAGAGCAGGGGAGAGGCTGATGCATGCTGCAGCCATGTGCCTGCCAGCGACTGTCACTGCTCTGCAAAGCCTGACTGAGGGTCCGTTTGGCTGTTTGTAACTTGCAGCTAAGGTCCAACGTGAGCAATGTGTCGGATCTGCTAAGCAACGTGCTGTTCCTCGGACCCCAGCTCAGCCCAGGCGTTGCCCTTCACACCTCGCTTCCAGCAGCAAGGAGTTAGGAGGTGTCTGGGGAATATCCACCTAATTATCCACCTCATTTGGCCCTGATTAGCTTCTAAAGCATGTTTGGGTTGGCAGCCTGGGGCTGCCTGCCCGTGGGAGGACTGACAGAAGGTGCCCAGCACTTCCTGCAGCTGCGAGGCTTCACCTTAACTCAACCTCTGGAAGGGTGGCAGTGGTTACACTAAAACATCTGCTCTGGCTTTAGGGGTATTATACCGATAAACTCTGTAAGAAGGGTCAGTACAAAAGCTAAAAATCCCTCTTTGGATGTGCCCACGCTCTGGGTGTATTCTCCACGCAGAGGGACAGCCTGTTCCCGAAAGAAGCGCACAAAGCTCTGTGGCGGGGTCCAATACCCCTGAGAAGCACCTTCTCTGGCTGCTGTCAGTCGATTAGAGCGAGACCTGGGAAGGCCATGGGAGCCACAGGGTGAAAGCGAACCACGAGCCGCCTCGCTGCTCGTGTGCTCGAGCCTGCCAGCGGTTCTTTAAAGGATCTTGTTCAGTGGACGACTGATGGCTGCATCAGGGCTGAGTGGTTTTCTCTGGGATGGGATAGCATAACAACCAGTGTTTGCTGCATCAAGGGGAGCCCCACGGGAGTTAATCCTTATAAATAATCCAGGCACTGTCAGCTCCTGTCTGCTCTTCTCTGCTGTGGAGAAGGGAAGGGAATGACAGAGGGAATGAGCAGCCCATCGGACTTGGATCTGGAGGTGAAGAAACAGGCGGCGGCACAGGGAAAGCTTTGGCATTTATGCACAGCCTTAATGCACGCAAAAAGGCATCGGTTCACTTAGAGTACGTTTGCTCGCTTTTTTTCATCAGACCTGAGAAAGCTTAGGCTGATGTGATGAGACCTTCGGCCCGTTGAAACAGCAGCGCTGACCACGAGTCCATCGCGTAGCGGGGAAGCCTGGCTGGGAGCTCAGATTTCTCTGGGGCTGGAGATGTTGACCTGGCGTTTGCTGGGTGTAACCCCGTGGTTACTTTCCCTTCTGAAGGCAATTCCTTGCCGCAGAACCTCTGCCCTGCTGTTCCGGTGCCCCCGGCAGAGTCCTCCACCGCGTCTCCCCGTGCTCTTCTGCTCCTCTCTCGCGCCACGCAGACAGTGGTGATAGCGGAACCAGGCTGTCCCGGGAGATGTGGCCGTCCTGCAGCGCAGTGGGGGGTGTTCGCGAGCCATACGGCTGCCCGACGGCCAGGGCATCTGCCGAGGCACGGATTTGCGAGTGTGACACTTCCCTGGGCCTCACACTCGGCTGGGGCTCCCTAAGCATGAGCAAACCAACCTCCTTTCCTGGGAGGAAGCGTGACCTGCCTCACCAGCCTCACATCACCCAGCTCCCTCCTGCGTGCTTGTGTGCTTCTGTACCTAAAGACGGTGGTTTTTCTTTATTTCCTCCATAACTTCGTACGAGTTGCCCATAATTCTCATAACTGGGAAAAGGAAGGCTGGTATTTTGGTCTGCTTTTTTCTTTCTTCTCGTTTAATTACTCTGGGCTGCTCTGTCAGTGCAGGGGATCTTCCACTACAGCCGCCGACCGTGGCCCAGATCGCTCTCACAAAAGCTCTGTGGGCCTGTATAAAGATGAGCAGAACAATCTAATGTTGAAAAGAGCGAACGTATGACATAAACCGAACAGATGGGTAGTGCAGAAAACTCCATTTAGAGCCTGCTTGGAGGAAGGTGGGTAATTCTCTGAACTTGTGAGAAACTCTTCTGTTTTTCAAATGAGGGGTATTGGATACAGACAGCGGGGGCACAGGGGACCCTCGCGGTAATTGAGCCGTTAGGACTCGTTTACAGAGGCGGCGACTACGCGATTATGAACTCTTCTATGGAATTCCTTGTCAGGGAGGCCAGCTGCTGGGTGGCGGTTGCCGTGCCTCGCTGGGGGAGTGGGCAGAAGAGTTGCCTCCTTCCTGGGACACGTTTTCTCAATTACTGTGATTGTTTCCACCACTTCAGATCCTGTGCTGAAACAATGGGGATTTTTTTAAATTCAGCATTGAATTTTATTGTCTCAGCAGCTTGTGTGTTTCTCCCCTCTGTTAACTGTGAGTTGGGCAGAGCTTTGCATTAAAGATGCACTTGGCGGAGCGGAGCAGAGCGGCTGACCTGCAAGGACGAGGCAGCAGCAATTCTTTGTTCGGGTGCATCGTCTTCACATCATGCCCTTGGTTACGCCTGTGCAACTGCACTAAAGGGTAATGGGGTTGCACGGATGTAAGTGAAGAAATAATCTGGCCTGCACACTCGCTTTATTACTGCTGGTGATGCGTAAAGCACTGAGCTTCGGTCGTCAGCCGGGAGCCCTGCGGGGCTCAGCCCTCCCCTCCGCAGTTTATTGCTCCTGGAAGTGGAGGAGGGACTCGGGGTGTCCCTGGGGAAGGGCAGCGCGGTCCCTCTCGCCGTCCCGGCGTGGTGAGCCAAAGCAGAAGTTGATGGGGCTCCCCTCTGCGGCAAGAGCAGCTCCGCTGGAGTTCCATAGTGTTACATCTGGAAACGGAGCGGCAGGTTTCAAAGTCACTTCAGGGTCTTTGAGTCTGCCGCAGGACTTCCTGAGTGTCTGTCAGCACTTCTGTCCATCGGGAGTGTTCATCGTCGCCCCAACCAGCTGGGCGCCCGGGCACGGGCACTGCAGAGCGAGCCGGGCACGGGTCCTCACCGCAGAGCTGGGGCATCCCCCTGTACCTGGGGACCGGCCCTAAGCCCAGGGGCTTCCCTCTGGAGGAAATCAGACTTCTGTTATGTTTTTCTCTTCTCTGTTATTTACTTACTATCTTTTTCTAGAGATAACTCAAGTATGCATTAGGAGGATGTAAAACAGGATTGCAACTGTTATGGCAATAAAAGGGAGGTGGTGTCAGAAAGCAACTTTGACCCATCTCTCAAAATTAAAAAATAATGCCTTTCCTTCATGGATTTTGCAGAGGAAATTCCCTAAGCCTCGGTTTTTCTGATGTTGCAATACATTCATAGTGTTTAGTTTTGAAAAGGCCAGAGTAGCAACAATTCTGTTAATAATCAGAAATGATAGGGAACAGATTTCGAGGGTCTCAGCTCTAGGAACAACGGGGGAAGCCCAGAGGATGGAAATGCAGTTGCCGGGCTGGGGGAGCCCAGGGGCTCTGCCCTCGCCGCTGTGCGCTCCGGAGCACGGCAGAAAATCCCTGCTCTCCCCAGCGCCGCGTTGTGCTGTTGGGGAGTTATTTCTAATGGTGTAATTTGTCAGCTGAGATCTGATTTTTTATGGATTTTATTTAAATGCCAACTAATTAATTATTCCAAAAGCACTTATTTTTTTCTGATGTTGAACTTGTTTTCTGGAACCACAAGCTCTAACATATTTTGTAAATCTCTGCTATTTAATCAACTAGTAGGTAAATTAATACAGAATTAGAGCTCATTAGCGAGTGATGCATTGATGTCTAATAATTCCCTGCTCTCTTATTTGGGAGAAAGTAGGTTATGCTGTTACGGAGTTAGTGCTCTAAGTTTCAATGCCTTTTGTCATAAGCATTAAGCGCATTTTAAAATATGTGTTAATTAAGAGATTACACCCACATCAACATTAAAGCCTTATAGTTTCTGTAATTATAGAATAGATTCGGGTTTCTCCAACCATGACATAATACTAAAGAGTCCCATCGGTCTGATTTCAGCGGGATGACTCACGTAATGAAAAGCAACTTACCAAGACACAGGGCAACACAATAAAACAGCGGGACGGGGGAGCTGCTCTGAGGCACCTTGTTCTGGTTCAAGGAGGCTGACGGGGTGTTTCCCTGTACGGGAGGACTTTCACCGTTTGGCGAAGAGAGGATGGGAGCAGAGAGATGTTAGGAGGCTGTAAAGTCACCACAGGTACCAAACAGATGAACTATTACCAGCTCTTTCTCAAAAATATGAGCCGAAGGATCTGGAACAACTATCAAGAGATGGTTTCAAACAATAAATTGAACTGTGGAGCTTGGTTTTGGTCCGCTGGCAAGTGTGAAGTTTTGGAAATGATGTCTGGGTAGCCGCAATTCTTCAGTATGAAATACAGACCTCAAAGAACTGCGAGTGTTTTATTCGGTGTTCTAGTTTAGGTTGGTTTGTTTATTTAACTTGACTAGTACTGTCGGCTCTCTCCGCCGCCTGATGAATGCAGCTCGGGTAGCACAGCAGCACCCATTTTTCTTTCATGCCATATCACCACAAAGAGAAACCACAGAGAAACTTTCTGTCTGGTGCCCTGGTGTTGCACTACTTACCAGCACAGGTTCAAAGCAAGCTCCGTTTGGGTAGGATCAACTTATCCCGTTAAGCAATTTCTCTTTGACAGGACTGAGGCAGGTAAATGTAGGGACGTTTGTAATGGCCTGCAGGAGCATCAACCAAGTGGTTAAGAATATGCCACAAGAAACAGATGGTCCATCCCTCTCTCTCCGGCTCAGATGTTTGTTGTTTCAGGTTTACAGGTCTGGATGACTTTGCAGCTGTCTAAGCATGAGCCTTGGGGCCCTTCCCAAAGCTGTGGCCCCGATGTCGGTCCAGGGGTGCCTTGTCAGGGCACACCCAGCAACTGGAACCAGGGGCACGGGGCCACCAGGTCTTCCCCAGGTCTCCCCACACAGAGCAGAGCAAGGGCGCACCACGGACCGAGGGACTGCAGTATATGAGTTAGAAAACCCATTTCTTCCCTTTAACCCCCCGGTTTCAGGGGTACATCCCTTCCTGCTGCTTTTAGCATCTGTTTGCAGACTGGTTGTCCGTGAATCCACCTAATCCCTTTTCCGTGCTCTTCCTTCACCGCCTGCCCTGGCAGCAGTTTCCAGCTCACTGCCTGCTCTAAAAACCGAGCTAAAAGCAGTCGATTCAAGGACCCTCCATTTATCAGCTTCAGACACCCCTCCAGCCACCTTCAGGGAGTTCTCTTTTTGAGGGGGTTGGTAACAGTTCTGCACTGACTCTCTCTTCTGCCTTTAGGATTTTGCAAATCTCAGTCATGTTCCTCTTGAGCCTCAAGAATGCGGGTCCCCTTCACATGAATATCATTAAGAAAAAAGTGCATTATATGTACTTACCACCCCAGTTTGCACCAGTGGGCAGTGAGGTGGGTGCCTGGATGGCTGTGCCGGGTGAGGAATGGAGCTAAAGAGGCCAGTTAACATTGCGGCCCCGAGAATTTCTGCTATAAATGCATCAAAACATGTGTTAGTTTTAATTATCCCCACAGCCTCACAGAATCACTTCCCTGGTCAATTAATTTAATTACTTTTTGGATAATTATTTTCCTCAATGGTGCATTGGCTCCAGACTGTGATAGTTGTTATGCTGCAGAACTATGAGATGGGAGACACTTCTGGAACAATTCCTTCTCTGGAGGGGCGAGGAAAAAAGCACCTCGTGGCAGCAGTAAAATTGCTCAAAGCGTGTCAAAGATCTTTTTTTTTCCCCTCTGCAGCCTGCCTTGAATCAGAGCCTGGTCTAAAACGCAGGAAAGTGCTTGACCGGGCTGCGGTGGGATTCAAGGGAGTGCCTCGGTGGCGGGTGCTCCCTGAGCCCAGGGCCAGGGTAGCCGTGTCTGTCAGTCAGGGTAAAGCCAACGGCTTGTCTGCAAACGCCGAATGGGAAAATGCGCTCGTGCTGGTGTCGGTCCCAGCACCCTCACTGGAGAGGAATCGGGAATTTAGTAACGTAATTATAAACCCCAGTATTTGCCAGCTTGGATCCATTGCCTGAGATGGGGATGATGGAGGGATCCTCAACAAACAGCTCGGACTGCGGGGGTCTTTGGAAGCGCTCTGTTACAGCAGTTGTGGTCCCAAGCCTGCAACCCTCACCCGGTCCCTGTTCGAGTGACCTCATGGGAAGCAGAGCAGGGGATGAGGCTAAAACAGGGAACTGAAAATCTCTCCTAGTGCAACGCCTGTGCCTGCTCCGATAATGCTTCGCTGTCTCCATCCAGGGGAGCTTTGGGACTATGTTACCCTACACAAAAATGAGGACAAACCACTGGTGCCCGCCCAACCAGAGAATTTTGTAGAAATGCAATAGGTATCAGACGGAAAGTTTATTTCTGGTTGTTTGGAGGAGAAGGGGCCAGTAAACACGGCTGATTCAGTGCCAGATCTGCCTCCCAGCTCTCCGCGTGGACAGAATTAGGAGGTGATGCCCGGTGAGAGGCTAAACACTGACAGAGAGTAGACGAGGGCGTTACTGGAGGTTGCAACCTGTCCCAGGAAACGGCTGGTGCCTTCGGTGGCCTGTGATCCTGTGCTGCTGTCGCTCGCTCAAAGAGCACAGCTCGGATGTTCTTGGCTTATCCACCTATTCAGGTGCTTCTTTCTCCAATACTCGTTAATAACCACATTGATTCCCGACATCGTCCACTGGTTTGATCTTCTGTTTCGAGGGCACCTGGCTCTATACGAATTAGGTTTGACATCTCTGTCATGATTTCGCTGAAAGGGGATGCTCTCCGGTGCCAGCAATGTCTGGCTCCAGCCACCCCTCACCTCTCCAGCAGCCCTGGGTTTCCAGGCTTCTGCCCCCATCGGAGCTGTGCCTCCTGCTGAGAAGCAGACAGCCCTCCCGGGGGGGGCTGGAAATGCCAGGAGACAAGGTGTGTTTTGAGGTATTGCTAATTGGACCAGAAATGGAAATACCAGGGGAAAAAAAAAAACGAGAATAAACCTAATGATTTTTAGATTTCTGGTTTAGTTTTGCAGAACCAAGATACTCATAAGGCTTTGGAGATGTATAGAAACTCCCGGGGGCTTGTCAGGATTGTTTATCTCAGTCAGTACAGGGCCTTGTTTTGTCCGTTTTACCAACACGTCCGTGATAAACCACTCACCTTACTGTCATTCATTCTTCCTATGTCTAAAGTGCTTATATGTGCTAGTCAAACCTACCTTAACTTGGGATACTGGTAGCCGAGAGCTGCGGTTTCTGGGGTGGCCGTATTTGCCCAGGCAGCCGCAGTCAGGGGGCTCTGAGCCTGAGCCCACCGTTACAGCCTCAGACCGCTTTGCTCGTCCTTACCTGGAACATCTGTCTGCGCGAAGCACTTCCACAGGATTGCCAATATAAAAAGCACGTAAACTCATAGAGCTGACTGGCCTCTCTGGGGTAGGTGTGTGTTATGGGATGCAAACGGAGCTTGTCTTCATGTAGCCGAATGCACGTCTATAAAGCAAACGTCCACAGCGGTTCAAAGCCTTTGGTCGAGTGACCCAGCGTGATGACTGAGGTGATTTACAGCTCTTTGCTATGAACAAGATAATAAACTGAGTGCATGGGGACACGTCCATGGAAAGCCAAAGTAAGATGAGTGAACCCCACGCGCACAGTCCAGAGGTATATGCTCGCTGGATAAAACCGGGCTGGTGCCAGCTGACACGATGACTGGGTGAGGCAACAGGAGAATACGGTTGGACTATAAACAACAGAAAAACGAACAGGGAGCCACGCGCAAAGGGGAGCGGTATGAAACGTACTAATAAGTTGCATAACCAGATATCACACAGTTTCTATACAAATTTAGGGTTTTTAGTGATAAAACATATCTACTTTGTGTTTAACTCCCTTTTGAACATCAGAGTATTTTTGATTTTTAACCTCTGAAGCATCTGGATTGATGGTGCACCCCTGGAATGGCAGTAATGGATCCCCTATTGCTACCAATTTTGTTCAACAGATGTTAGTCACAGACAAGAAAGAAAAATGAGAAGGAATATTGGACGGGAAAAGCTACTTAATGTGAATTCTGTCACTAGCAAAAAGTTTATTATGGAAATACCAATTGGAGGAATTAGAGAACCAGCTTAGGACACTGCTGCCAGTGCCGCAGCAGGAGCGGCCGTCCCTCTTTGGAGAGGGCAGAGGAGATGGTGATACCATTGAATAGGGGGGGCAATGAAAAATGACGCTGCTGTTTCAGAGGGTCAGTGATGGGACTGGGATGGCTACTGGGGCAGATCGGCAGATCCTTGAAATCCTCCATATGTAGTGTCTGGTTCTCACCATCTCCTGTGTTCACTGGTCCTTGTGCAAACAGCAGGTGGTGATGGAGAGAGGCACGAGGTCTATGTAAGAGCGCTGGCAGTAACAGCCAGCATCATTTATTTAGCAACACACGTATGTAATGTTGCTCACTCCCAAACCCACTAAAAAAAAGGGACCTTCCCGTAAGCCATAACTACCATCGTCATAATGTAAAAGCGCTCACATGAAAGTAGAATAACTAAAACATGGTATAAACCAGCACAAAGGAGAAGGACCTCACCAAGCAATTAGGAGCATTTACCAGCCTTTGCCCGCTTCGAACCAGTGGCAAAGGCTGGGGTTTGGGTTTGGGTTTTGCAGTATGAGCATCCCGTAAGGTTTGGGCTGATTAGCCTAAGGAGTTTTGTTGAGTGGTTCTGAAGCTCAGGAATGGGCCACAATTCTTAGGCAAAAGTAGAAACAAAAGAGTGGTGTGAACCAAATGAAAGCTTTTTCCTATTGGTAGCTGATGATTGATGAAGGCTGTCAGACATCCCACTTGAAAATCCTTTCTATCAGATAAAGTCCCTTCTGTCGCCTCATTCCTTATTTTATTTCAATCCATTTTACTTCATCTTTCTTTTAATAAGAGCTGTCAAAAGCAGTCTCTGCTGGTTTGGGTGTGTGTGTTACATTTGCTGACAGCCCAGAAGGGAAGATCCTCAGTCTAAAACCTCGGGAGATGTGAGTGGGTGCCCGTGTCCCTGCGCACACGTGGGTGACAGAGTGCCGTGGCGTGGGTGCTGCCGGCTGTCCTCGGCTCCCCTGAGCCCTCGCTGTGTTTGGGTGTCCAGGCTGGTTTAGGTTACGGGGTTGCATGGTCCAGAGCAGCAAGGTTTCCTGGTGGGAAGAGTTCCCATGCCCGAGCTGTCTTAGCAGAGAAGGTAACGACGCTCATCTCCTCCCTCCCACGGAGCAATTTCATCAGTTATCATTATGAAAGAACCAGGGCTGCTCCTTTGCAGTGGTATATAAAATAAATACTATTTTCAAAATGCGAATGTTTTCCAAAGCAGAAGGCAGGCAGCTCAGCCCATTCTCCAGCTCAGCCCATGCCCCTCTCCTCACCAGCTCTCCGTTTCGCTGTCATGGGGATCCTTAGTTTTTCCTGTCGGCACATCTCAGAGATGTGTTTACTGCCAGCTCCCACTGCTCGGAGCTCCAGCTGCCTCGGGGTGCGTCAGCTCCTGCTCGTGGTGTTCTCACAACAGAGCTTGTGTGTTCGCGGGGTTATTCTGTGCTGCTTTGGCTCCGTGCTCACGCCGGCGTGGATGAATGGCACAAATGGCCATTCAGGAGTGAGTTCCTGCCGACAGGAAAGCACGGAGCTCTGTTTCTCTTGACCATACAGGCAGCCCTTTAATGAAAAGCTCACAAACCCCCTCTAAGGGTTACCAAAGCTGGGTCTGGTTTTGCAGCAAAAATTGCCATGGATGATTTTTTTAACTGCATGTTTGTTAACTGACGTTTGTTACTCGGTGGACTCGGGCTTGCTGGTTTTCATGGCAGGGAGCTGCGTTGTGCAGGTGCACAGCTTCCAGGTACAGATAGTGCAGGATGGAGGAAGGTGAGCATCAGTCCTGTCTCTCTTCCCTCCCAAAGTAAAGCTGATAGTTTTACTTGGCTTTACGGAAGTGTTTTGAGGATGCTAACGTGGAAAACTATGAATTCAGGAACTACAGTTACCGGACATACAAGACCCATAGCCAGCGTTTATTCTCTTGCAAGTACCTTTGGTATTAGTGAAGGTTCTTGGAGAACACGTCGGCACTTTTACTGCATGTGAATAAATAAACATATATATATGTGAGCAGATGTGTGAGTATGTACATAAACGTGCAGGGGGTACTCATCCATTTCTGGACTAAGTCAATAATTGTAGAAGAAACAAATTCTGGGAAAATTGAGAAAATGCTTAAGGACTTGCACAAGAAGTCTGAACCTCGTAAAGCATTCAGCCTTGGTGAACTTTGTTTAAACCAGTGGATCTATTGGAAAATCATTAAAGGATATAATCAAACTAGATAAAGCTGTAAATATTGACAGTATGGATTGTCCAAAGCTCCTGAAGTAAAAGAATTACTTTGTGGCCGCAGTAGTTTATGGTTGACTTTTGCAGCAGGACAGAAAGGCCAATGCTGGGATTCGAGTGCGTGGCAGAGGTGTGTGGTGGGAGGTGTTGATGGGAGAGGAGGAGGTGGCGGGCACTGGGTCTGGAGGTGGCTGGTGCCGTGGTCTGCTCCTACTTACAGCTGAAAGAATCTCACTGGCATCTTTCTGGCAAATTCCTTAAGTTTTTGAGTGCTTCCAGGTTCCTGTCAGCAGCAATGAAGGCAGCTAATAGTTCAGTGTTTCTTCTTCTCCATAAGCAGATTCAGTACCAAGAGAAGGAAGTTAATGGTATTTCCTCCAGCTCCTGCAAATAGCCGGTTCCAGATGTGTGCAGGGGTTCAGCTGCTCCTCAGCAGCTCCTCCGTTAGCTCACACTTGGAGGGGCAGAAAGGCTGTTTCATGTTCTCGGTCCTTAAGTGCTCAAAGATTAGCAGAGAGCAAACACGGAGGAGTAATAAGCGTGATCTAATTGAAATTTCCGCTTGGATTTGAATGACTGCTCAGAGGCACTTCTCTCTGAGCCCTAATCGTCTACTTTTAACTCTCCTTGGTTTTGTAGTTTGAAAGCTCTTAGCTACAGTAGGCAAATACCTGACCTTCAAAACAGCGGAGAATGGAAAAATTACACACATTAGTATGTCTGCTGCTTCAGCCTGGGTGGTGGGTGGTATTTTTGGCTGCCAAAGCCCTATTCTGTGAGCACGAGACGTCAGGGCCATGGATATTTCAGCACACATTTTATCAGCGGTGCAAACAGACTCTTAACACAAGGCGTTTTGCATACAGAACTTAATGTATTCCCTTCAGCAGGTTATTTTTAGCTCCCAAGCGCAGTCGTGGGGACGGCTGATCTGTTTGTGTTGCCCCTGTAGACTGCAGACATATGTTGGAGTAAATGTGGCAGGGAAAGCGTGACTGAGATAGGCATAAATCCTTTTAAGATCAATTATTGACACCTCCTTAGAAAACCACCTGCCTGAGCTCTCTGGGCTGGGGAGGGAAGGACGACGCTGGACTGTACTGAGGAGACACAGGTCTCCTGCCAGACCCAGCTAGGAGGCTTGGTCCCACAAGCACTGTAGGATGGGTTTAACGTTCCTGCGTTTAAATGCAGTAGGAATGCTCAAGAGAGTAACAGAAAGAGAAGAGGGACATGGTAAAGCCGGAGAGGAAGATGCCGTTTAGAAGCATCTTCCAATGTAGTCACTCAACTCCGCAGCAATGGACTCGTTGAAATGTTCTTGTACGGAATATGAACCAAGAAATGATCTAGAATAGATTGTTATTACACTGATCACTAAAGGGGGCGAATGAGCCCAATTTCCATTTTAATGTAAATTTTAACTCTGTAATAAATCTGATCTAAAAAATCAGTCCCAAATATATACACTTGAAACAGCATGTTTGGTAATAGAAAACAAATAACTCTTATCTCTGTGTGGTTTGAAAATCAGGCAGTTGGGGGAAAAAAGGAACTTTACACTGAAGGGAACATTTTGTTCCAAACAAAATATTTTTTCCTAACTCTTTGGCTGTATAAAATGCCTTGCATCAACTCAAAGCAGTTAAAAAGTAGTTTGGAGCTGCAGGGAAAACAAAAAAACCTTATAAATGGTTTGTCTCTAACGAGCCGTGCTGTTCCTTCATCCTTCCCGATAAAACAGGGTTGCGCGCTGTGCGATGGCTCCCGCCCGTCCTGCCGACGGAGCAAGGGCCGTCCTTCCACTGGTATGACTTTGCTGGCAAAAACTCTTTCCAAGCGAGACCCAGGGTCTCTGCTTCCTCACCTGGTAATTTGCTTTGCGCACACATTCCGCAAGTGATGTTCCAGGTCAGTGGCCAAGAGGGGGTAAGTGCAGATCGACGCAGGAAATGGGTTATTTTATTAGCCAAGCATCCGCACTTGACAGCTTTAATACCCTGCCCACAGAGCAATCACTCAGGCACCCGAACACCGCGCCTGCGTGGTTTTACTGCTGAGCAGGAGCAGTATGGATTTTTACTCCATGTTCTCTAGGAAAGTGTATTGATTCGGCACAAGAGGCATCAATAGGTCCGAGTAACTGAATAAGGAGTCTGAAGCCAGTCTTAAAAAATAATAATAATAAAAAGTGCCATTGATATGTGGAATGAGCCATTTATCATTCTGAATGCCACATTGGTCACACCACTTGAATTCTTTGCTGAGTCTTGTTGACTTCACTTCTTGCCTTTCATACAGTTTTCTTCTCTCCTTTTGCAATAAAACTCACTGGAGAAGGGAAGGGAGGGTGAGGGCTGGCAGAGACGGGCTCTCCATTGTCTGCTTGTGCTTCTGGAGACTTCTCTGCTTTTCTTCTTACATGTAGGTATTTGGGCTGACAATCAAAACACATCGTTTCTTTGAAACAAAGGGAAAGAAAAGCTTCATACATGTTCTGTTCATCCCCACAGCTCTCCGGCAGCTCTGTGCACCAGTTCTCAGCCATTCTGATTTAAAAGGGAGGTTGGTGTGAGAACAAGTGAGTAAGGGCTGAGGTTCGGAAAGCGTTGTTGTAAGTTTGCCCTTTCGTACACGTTGGTGTCCGTGAGTGACGACAGGTTCACAGTGGTTTGTGTTCCCGTAAACTGCTCGTGCAGGCCAGATTAGCTCTTGGCCAGTTTGTGTGGTTGGTGTGGACCAGATGTGTGATGTCCAGCTCCAAAGAAATAAAGCATTATTTAGTGTAATCTGCTGTAATCTGTTAAATCTAGCGGGATTGGGGCAATTCTCTGAAGTCGTGGTCTAATGCCCTGTGCTTTGGGCATGGTGCGGCATTCAGGCGGCTGACTGGACCAGTCAATCCATTTCCCCTCAGATTTATGCCTCTGCCTTTATCCAGCACTTTCTGCATTCCACCTCTACTTCCAGCACTCTCATTTTCCTCGCTTTTACTTAGATTTGCTGGTCAATGATTTGTGAAGTGGGAGCGTGCCTTTGCTCCTCTGTTCCTGGTTTCACACCAGCAGCGATGGGTGGCTCCTCCGTGCTGCCAGCCTGGTCTTCACGCAGTGAGGCTGCGGTACAGCACAGCATCGCGACACCCTGCTTCCCCCGCGTCCCCGCAGCAGGGACCGAGCCGAGAGCAGTGCCCTGCTGCACCCGGAAAGGTGTTTGAGCTTCCCCCTTCCCAGGCAGGTGTTAAAGCACAGGTTGGGACGGACCATTAGCACTGGTTCATTTTTTTGGGAAGATGGGGAATGTTGAGGACGGGCTCATGGGCAGCCTGGGGACTCACAGCTCAGCCGGGCTGTCACTGAGGTGTCTTCAGTGCCTGTCTGATCCCCCGTCCCTTCTGCAGCAGGGATTGTTCGTTCTGTTCTTGCCCTGGGGAAACTTGTAAGGTCAGATCCTCAGCAGCTGCCAAACGGCACCTTTTGCCTTACCTGGGTGGAGAGACGGGCTCAGCACCAGCTACAGCCCAGCTGCTCAGCTTGCCCAGGGAGATCTTTATCCCTCTAAGTTTTTCACCATCTGTGGGCAGATTTACTGGTAGACAGGACTTGTGAACACTGGTGGAAAGAAAAAGGTTTCGAGCAGGGTATAATCAGGGAGGAAGAGTGTATAAATAAAACATCTTGCATAAAATCTGGCAGGCTGAGGCTTTCCATCTGCATCTGCCTCGGGCTCGCAGGGGGCAGGACGCCTCGAGCAGAGGAGCAGTGTTGGCTTCGAGAGGAGAGGACAGAGCTCCCCGGCTCACTCCTGCACTGGGTGGCGAGCCAAGGACAGCGTGGGTTGGTGCTTCCAAACGCCTGTAATTGGCGAGTGAGAGTGCTTCATTTCCGCCCCCCTCGTTTCTGTGGTAGGCCATCGGCTGGATGATGTTCGTACCCCTGAGCTAACAGCAGCGAGTTACTCTGCCTGCCTATAAATAACCCGTCCCACAATTGTGTGCTTGGCATGGAGCAGTTCAGGAATTTCATCTCCTCTTTGTATGACCGGTGGCTGCTAGGTGCCACTCCCCAGGGAGCCACGCTACTGTCTGCCACGGGAAATCCCTGTGGTGTCGTCAGTGCCCCCGTGCAGCATTTGGAAGAATCGATTCTCCCGTCTGCTGGGGACATTTTCCCCCATCTCTTAGTGCATCCCCCTGACAAACCCCCGGTCTGTCCTGGAGGGCTGAGAGCAGCCCCTTACTGGAGATGTCCTCTGCACTGGGCTGAGCGGTGTTTGTCAACAGAAAAGTGTATCAGATTTCTGGTGAGAGAAAGCCAATTTCTGGAATGTGATAAAATAGATACTTCTGTCTAGAGTTCCCTAGGCTGTATCTTTAAAAACCTAGAGGAAAGCTGTCACTTGCTGCTGAGTGCTGTTAAGGGGTTAAAGCGATCTGTCCTGAGCCCCCCCTGCTTGTCCCACAGACACAGTGAGGAGCTGGATCCTGTGAGCCTTGGCAAACCCTTCAAGGAGATCCCAGCTGGAGGCAAATTCTGACGTAAAAATTAATTTCATGCCATGTCTTCCTTAAGGAACAATAACAGCTTTTTCATCCTGGTTGGCGAGGTCTCGCCTCAACCCGCGCTGGCTCCTGGCCCTGGCTGGGGGCTGTGCCGTGCCCTCTGGCTGGGTGACAGGGCAGGAGCTGGGCAGGGCATGGTCCCAGCTTCCAGCCTCTGTTTACTGCACATGAAGAATTTTTTCCATTCCCCTCCAGTGCTACTGCAGACTTCTGTAATTAGAACATCTTCACTAATGCCTGCTTTACCCCTTTATAAATGTGCTAAATATAAAGGGGAGAAACAAAAGGAATATCTGCTGAAGAAAAGCTGTAATTACCCCATGTCAGATGCCTGCGATGTAAAAGGGAATCTGAATAAAGACAATGGTGTGTGTGAGTTAAGGCTGTGAGTCAGCCCGAAGTCAGCGTGGACTGTAATAGCTGCTCTGGATCGTCTCCAAGAGCTAATGCTATACGAAAAGAGGCTTCTGCTCATATTGCACTAGAGAGGGACATCCTACACGGGCTGTTTGGCCTTAGCCAGAGGTTTACATCGGCTCTGAGGATGGGAGAAATTTCTCTCTCTGTGTGATACTCGTGTGCTTCAGGACTTTGAGTTCAATGTTCAGAGCACTCGAATCTGAATTTCATGAAGGATGTACTTTTGCACCCTAAACAGTTGCAGCTGGAGCTCTGAAAGGGGCAGGTTTGATCAGAAACTGTGATGTTTTGTTGTTGGGGTGGTTTTTAATGTTTTCAAGCCCAAGAGAGAAGAGCACTCAGTGCTTGTCTTTCCCGGAGTCTGGGGTATGAAATGAAGTGACTGTGTCTTTCATCGCATCAGTTCTACGCATCCCTGCTGCTCTGCTTTTCTTTTTAGTGGCAAGATTTTTTTCTTGAAGAAGAAAATGTATTTCTCAATGTTGCTAATTTGACCCCCCATGTTTCCTTTCAAGCAACTGGTGCCTTCAGGAGAAAGCAGGTGTCTCTGCCCTGCAGGCAGATGGGACAGCAGGTCAATCCTCGAGGAGCTGCAGGACCCGGCAGCACTCAGCAATGTTCAGAATTAATAGGTCAAGCCTTGCCCCGTGAATCTGGAAAGATCTCAAGCCCCATAGAGCTAAATGGCCATTAAAACCCAGTTGCAGCCAGTATGCACACAGTATCCCGGAGGATTGTCTGCTCATACAGGTTGAATCAGCGGGTTCTGGGGAATGTGAGAGCGATCAGGAGAGATGGCTGTACGGCATGAAACAGAGAGGGATAACTGTCCTGGAGAATTCTGTAGGAAGCTCTGTCCCCATTAGAGAGTTCCGTGGGGTGGCTGCCCAGCCCTGCAGGAGGTTATCGCTCTGCATGGCCCCCGGCTGCGCTCCCCGAGGGGACATCAGCTCCCACCGCCAGCTAAAGCTTCCGTGGCCAAGGTTAATTACACCTTCCACGGACAGAGTCCACACTGAGCAGGGTTCATGCTACCGTGCAATCAGCCAGCGAGCCCTTCGCCTCGCAGAGGGGACAGATGGCAGCGATAATCTTTAATAGGCTGTCATAGAAATCAAAGTAATGAAGCAGCTGCACGTTTTCGCGCTGGAGCAGATGAAAGCAGAATCTTCTATCAGAGCTGATGCTCTGCCCATAGCAGGGAAGAAAATCAGCGTGTTTAGTTTGGGGGATGATTTCTTCTTTCCTTGAAGCCTCCATGTAGCTGATTCGGTGTCTCACAAGCTAAAAAAGAATTCTCCCTTTCAAAATCTCCGTGATATCTTGGCAGCTGAGAGTGTTAATGTTGCCGGGCTTTTTCAATGACCTGTGTCTCAGCGGGGCAAAGGAACGGCTGGCAGGAGCTTTGTCTTCAGAAAACATCTGTGTGGTAGAGGGTCTGGTTGAGAAAAGTCTGCAGGGGAAAGCAAACAAAAAGAGACTGAGTAATAATTTAGTCAGAAAACCCTTAGCAGAACCATAAACAAGAGGATACTTGACTGAAGGGACCCCGTGGAGCCGTGGCACTGTGCTGCATTCGGAGCAGATCCTGACAAAAGGCTGAGGTGCAGCCAGCAAGGTCCTGCGAGACCGGGGCGGGAGCAGGCAGGAGGGCGGAGGTGCTGCTGGGGTAGCCAGGCAGTCGAGTACCGAAGGGGAGGCCTCTTCACTCAAGAGCGATCTAGACAGGACCCTTTTGATGTTGCAGAAGGACCATTTATCAGTCCAAGCTTAACCTCAGGAACTGCAAGGCACTTGCGGTCGCAGAAGGGAGAAGGTCTCCATGAAGCGCAGGCGCTTCATCTGCATTTGCCGTTAGCGGGTGGTTGAGTCTTTGCTCAGGTGGCCAAAGCAGGTGTTTAAGAAGCCAGAAAGCCTAAATGTTACTGGCCCTGGGGGAAGTCAGTGTCCTACAGTGTTTGCTCCTTTGCAGCATCTGCCTGGGCAGGAGGAGTTGAACCTCCAAACCTCTACTCTGAGGAGAACTTCAAAACTAACCCCACTCTGTCAGCCTCACAGGGACCTTTCCGATCTCCATCTGAATCCCAGAACAACAGGTTCGTAATTAAAACAGCAAAGTAACATAAATCACAGCCTGTCATGGCAGGACACCCAGCAGCGGAGGAGATAACGGCAGGCAGAGCCTGACTGAGGATTGCAGCAACAGGCGAAGACAATGGCTGAGGATAGTGCAGTAGACAGTGAATTATCTTTGCCATCTGCTTTTTGCTAACACCCATCTATAGAAGAAACTAACATTTGGAAACACGGAGTGCTGGTTGTTGTGCCTGTGGAATAATTTTCCGCTGGATACAATTAATCATTAAGCCAATAGACGACTTTTCCCAGCATGGCTCCAGCTGCAACCAGAAACCTGCCGACACCTCCCAGGTTCAGGCAGCAAGTTTCTAAAGGCTCAGTCCTAAGGGTTACTCAGAAGTTCCAGGATTCCCCTCAAAAGTGGCGAGGGAAGCTGGGATGACGATGTGAGCTCTGCAAGGAGTGGAGGGCGACTGGGAATTTTTAGAAGAAAAGCCTTAATTTCTGCCGGTGTGTTTGGCTGATGCAGCTTGTCCCAAAACTCAGGTTTGGCTGGCGGGGGGGTGGCAGGGCAGTGCAGGCATCTCTCCCCACACGCGGAGCGAGACAGCCCCTCCTTTGAGCGTGTGGAATAAGCCAGGCAGGCTCAAGAACAGCTAGTGGTAATCACAATCAATTACAGTTGATTAAAAGCTTCAAGAATCCGATATATTGCAAAGAAAAACAAATAGCAACTCTGCAAAATGGTAATCAATAGTTAGCCGAGCAGCAAACCATTAAAAGGGGGAAAATAGCCCCCTTCTCCCTGACCTGTGTAATACCCTTTCTTCAGCTTCTCCGGACGTGTGGGTGGCAGCCCCAGGGCTCCTGTGGGTGGGTGGAGGGGGGCGGAGGGCAGGTCCCATCCCCGCAGGAGCACCCTGCCCACCGCCGCACACCAGCTGCTGCGGGGCCTGGGGAGCTCCTTTCCTCTGCCGTCCCCTCCACGCGTCCCTCCCTGCACGTGCGTCTCACGGCTCCTGCCCTGGATGGTGGGAGCCTTCCGCCAGATCCCGGTGCTGCGGGAGCCGGTGCTCCGGTTTCCTGGTGCTGGTGCATCCACTCGGGTTCGCTTCCACGCTGTGATTTCCAGATGGCTTCTGACATGCAGCTGGATGCTGAGGGGTCTTTGCTCCTGCGCTGCTTCTCTGTGGTTTTAGAACAGCTCTTGGAAGCTTCAAGTGACGTGAAGGAAGAAAAAGAGAAGCGATGTGAGCGTACAGCCCGGAGGGAAAGGAGGAAAGAAGGTGTAGGGGGCTGAAGTTTGCTGCCTGCTGAAACACCTTCCAGAGCTTTCGTACCAGAACCTTGACTCAGATTTCTGGTTTTGGGGACCTTTGTAGTAAATCGGACCATTGTCACTGAGACTGTGGGCCGTTGTTTGAGCCTGCTCTGCCCGGAGCTCAGGAGCAGGGGTGCCGCGTTCCGAGGCCGCAGAGAGCGCTCCCGCAGACAGGTTTCCACCCAAAAGCCTGGGCTGCCCTGCTTAATTAACAGGATAGAAACGTTTACTCTCTGCAGTGAAGTGACAAAGAGAATTTTCTATGAAGAAAACTGAAAGTGAACAAGCTGTTACACAAACCATTAAAAAATTGCCTTTTTTTGTGAGCAACAGCTTCTGGCAAGATGAATAATTTGGAAGTGAAAATCATCTTTTGAGACAGAGCAGGAGCCCTTGATCTGAAACTAATTTGTTGTCAAAAAGAGTTAAGGGATTTTAAGTTGGGCTTTATCTGGAGCAATATAACGTGATGTAAATACCCGCTCGGCTTCTCCACTCTGCCACAACAACTTTATGCTGCCCTAAATCCTCCTTAAAATGGTGTGAAACCAGTGAGGCAGGTCCAGGACGTGTTCATTCCTCTTTAGCTCCCTTTGCTCTGGTGAGGAAGCGCAGAGGTGACTCCGGGCAGTTCTGGAAAAGCATGCAACCGGGTGACAGCAGCAGTGTGGGTCAGCGGAGGGGGCATCGCACCGCGGTGTGGGCGCGGATGGGGGACCAGGTCCTGCACAGACAGAGCTGGAGGGCAGGAGTAGCCAACCCCAACCCTGTTTATGTGACGCCTTGGTTCTCCTGTCCGTACAGACACCCTCCAGGCTGGAGCTCGGTGCCCAGCGGGGGAGAGCTGCTCCTTGGGCTCTGCCCCCACGGGTCGCTGTGGTGGTGGGGGGCAGCCCTGGTCCATAGTGAAGGTGACCAATCCCACCTGATGTGAAAGGGCATCGGCACGGCAGTTCGAAACCTTCCTAGGAAATGAGCAAAGGAATTGATAAGGCATAGTCAGATTATTTATCGGCGACAATTTGCACAAACACTTCTGCTATTTTTGGTCAGTAAATTATTTGTGGTTGCTTTTTTGTGTCATTAATTGTCCAGCCATATAAATAGTAGTATGATGCTCAATGAATAATTAGTTCATGATCGCCACCTTTCACCCTCAGCGGTACTTCAGTGCACGCAGCCGTTGTTCCCTTCTGGAATGAATATTGATTGCCTAGTGAATCACCCGCATCTTTATTCACAAGCACCAAAGATCCCATTTGTCTGCGATTTCCATGAAGGAAAAACTGATTGCGGAGCACGGGCTGGGGGAGAGCCTGGCATGTGTCTTTTCCATGCAGAAAACGTGCCGGGCCCCGGCATCTCCAGTCACACCTCCCTTTTCTAACCGCATTCACCCCCTCTTAGGGTAGTGCGGCAGCACCGTAGCTGGGCAAGTCATTTACCGGCTGCCCGCTGGGGACGTTGGCGGTGGTAGGTGTCCTTGGGCGGGCGCCTGTGATACCGCCTGGGCTAATCCTTCCTCTGGAGCAAACGGGGCATCTCCACTGAACTCACTGCAAAGGTGACGCCTCGTATCAGCCCCAGCGTCAGTTCCATGTCAGGGCTGCTCTACGTTTCCTGCTGAAGTGGCCTCTCTCCTCGCCGGGAGCCGCGGTCTCGGTGCTGTCGGAATTGCTCAGCCGTCACTTGTGAAGTTGCGCTGCAGCACGAGGCGTTTCTGGCCTCGCTGACGGGGAGTGGGATGGCTGTCAAATTCCTCTGTGTGCTGAGTAAACAGGATGACATAATAAAGACTTAATTATAAAACCTAATGGTGTAAGACTATTATGATTTGTGGAAAATTGGTCATTAGCTGCGGGAGTATGAAAACCAAACATTTTTCCCTGACACTTCCACTCAGCCACACTGAACAAACACATGCTGGAAAATTTAGAAATGTAACACATTATTCAAAGTGCTTAAACACGACGGGCTTATTGTTACCGGGCTCGTTTCTCGTTGCTGCAGTGGCTCTGGCTGACACGTTTGCAGCCCGGGTTACGCTGCAGTTACGAGCACTTCTGCACCAAAGGTAGCTGTGACCTGTTGGAGCTGGTGGGCAGCGGCGGGCGTCTGCCTCCGGCACGGGGAGAAAAATGACTGAACCAGGAGGCAGAGCTTCACCTTTCCGATCCGACAGCCACTTCCCAGAACAGCTCCTGCCTTTTTTCCCCGTCTGAGGTAAAGCAGGAACCCTGTCGGCTGGCGCGGCACTGCCGACGCTCCCGATTTGCCTCCCAGGGTCAAGTTTGTGTCCAATCAAACACAGGGTTAATGAGAATTAGGTCATTTTTAATTAGCTGTGGTTAACAGAGTGGATTCCCCTCTCCCAAACACATCACTTGTGATGTTAACCATCCAGTAGCCTTTCTCAGAGCAATTGTCCTGTCAAAGCTGGTTGCTCTCATGGTTAACCATTTCCATACTGGTGCATTACTCGCCCCTGGCTTCGCCACCCACTCGTCAGCAAGGTGGCTGTTACTTTCTGGAAGGGATTGATTTCCAGGGACCTCGCTAAAATGTAATTAGGCGCTAAGTCTGTTCTGAGTCCTTGGAGAAGAGAAGCGTTTTCTGTTTGGCTTTGAACTCACCGTGTTGGAGGGATCTAAGTATCTAAATTATTCCATTCATTCTTAAGCACGCTCGTCACGAGGTGCTCGAGTTTTGTCACTTCTGATTCATCTTTGCCCAGAAGAGCTCACCCCAATTGTAGGGTTTGCATTAATAAGTAAGTTTGCTTTAAAAAATAATGATTACATTATATATATCTGTGTGTCAGGGATGGATAGAGTGATCTCTCAAAGTGTAATTTGTATATCAATCAGCTAACTCAATGGTTTGGGTTGAAATGTGCTATATAAATGCAAGACCATAATTTATCTTCCTTCTTCTTGTATCTCAACATAATTGCACCTTTATCGCCTGCTCTCACTCACCAGAAACAAGAGCTGCAAGGCTGGGACAGAGCAAGTGTCGGTCTCCAGCGGTGCCTGTCTCTGGCAGGGCTCATCTTGGTGGCTTCGGAGGATGTTGTAGAAACCTCCTGTAGCCAGGTCGGGAATAATCGGCTGCCAGACACCGGTGTGTTGCTTTCTCCGCCTTGGTTATCAGAGCTGGGATTAAACCCAGAAGTACGATATTAACATACTGCAGGTTAAAAAACCCATGGCACCCTTTTAACCACCGTGGAGGGGCTGTTTCCCCCTCATCTTGCGTATCCCAGGGACTCACACAGACCTGCAGGCTCTGCACACTCATTGCCGTTTCCTCTGCACAACACGGACTCGTTTCTTTCACTACTTTTCGCCACTTTCTGACTGTATTGACAATTCCCACTGTGCTTCTGTTGTCATTGACGTACCAGGAAGGACAAATAATATTTCCCTGGTTGGTCATTGCTGCAAGTCGAAATGTAAGTTCCTCATACAAAATCTGGTGTAAAAATAGATAACTTAGTTTAAGCGAGAACAGACACAGGCATTTCAGGAGCCTGGGGTGAGACAGCACACGGGGGGGCGGTTAACCAAAGAAAGTCGGACTGCTGCAAGGACACGCAGAAGTAGCTGTGACCTTCCTCTGCTCCTGCTGCTTTACAGTCAGGGCTTTGCTGTGGCATGGTGGGGGAAGGCTTGTGGAGGGTGGCATTGGGGGATCTGGTGTTCTGGGGCCGTCTCAGCACTGACCCTCGCCAGCTGCTCGTTGGCCACTGAAGGGCTGTGCTCGGCGATGCTCGTGGTCCTTGTAGCCACGGGCCCTCAGGTCTGTCCCTGCAAAGAGCTGCCCAGGTTGATTTTGCAGGGGCAGCTGATGCTCCCACTGATCAGCCCGAGTCGATCCCCCTTGACTGCTTTTGAAATTCCCTTTGGTTATGAGTAGGAACACTTTGGTGTTATCTGCCTGCAGCCCCGAAGGAGGAGATCTACAGCTAATGCATTGATTTCTAATGATGCAGGTAGCTCCGGGGAGAGGGAAAGGGAAATGGGAGGAAGAGAACCATTATGAGGCGTTTGTTTACAACCTTCAGGAATTTCGTTACAGCGGGGCCTTTTCTGAGAGGGAATGACAGGCTGATTGCTCTGTTCCGGTCCTATTTTTGCCACGGGCTTATTATTTCTTCTTAGAAATGGTGTCATTAATCAAATGTTCTGAGAATTTGTGTGATCAATAGTATCAAAATCACTAACCGTCAGTAAGAAGCAATGAAAGGTCATTTTTGCCTACAGCAGGCTAGACCTTACTTACAGCACGAGACATGTTCCCCATCTTCTCCCCAACCCTAGGCCAAATGCTGGCAGTTACACCAGGCATCTGAAGGTTCCAAAGATGAAGACCAAGAAAATCATGTCCTGTGTGCTACACCTCAAGAGACGAGCAAATTTGAAATGATGTTCAACACTACTAGAGAGACAGATATTTGGGATTAGCTGTGGTACCCAGATTCAGCCTGGCTTCCGGAGCACAGGAACAGAGCCAAACCGCAGCGGTTCTCGGGAGGTGTCTTCTTCTGTGCCTGTCCAGGTGGGTGCTGACACTGGAATTCCCTGGGGCTACATTGCTTTAACCAGCTTTAAATTATTTGGATCAAGCAACTAACAAACATGCAAGTGGAGGAGGAACAGAAGGAATTTAGCAATTCACAGCAAAGAAAGCCATCCCTCCTGCGTCCTTCCACCAGCTTCTCCATCCGCCCAGCGTCCACAGCAGAGCCCAGCTCCCGAGGGGCTGCCAGGCCGAGGGGCGATGGCCAGACACGTGGATGAAGGGCGCGTTAGAAGCTCAAAGCGCCGACACCGCTAACCCTCCCTCGCCTAAATACCATCCCAGCTGCTACTTTCATCTGTTCTGCCCGGGTGGTGACGCACCAGGAGCTGACACCCCGTCACACCATGCCCAGCGCGCAGAGGCTGGTTACGTGGGCGGGCGGCACGGCGCCTCTGGCTCTGGGCAGGCTGCCTTGTCTTCAGAAGAAAACCAGCAGGAGGGGAGGGCTGGAGAAAGCGGCTTTATCCTTGAGAAATGATCAAACTTTGATAACTTCAAGCCAGCTCAAACGCAGACAGGCAGCTCAAACATACAAAACATCAAAAGCCAGAGGGTGGAGAGCAGCGCCTGCGAGCTCCAAACAGAGCCTGCTGCGATGGAACGCCTTCCTGGAGCAGGAGGAGAAACCCCGCCGCAAGGTGTGGTGTGCAGCCCCGTCTCCACACGTGCAGTGAGCCGAGACGAAAAGGATTGCAGAGAGCTGTGCATCACTCTCAGTGATTCGACTAAAAACCCCAGAAAAACTAAACGTGTGCATAGTAAGTTAGCAGGGGATACGCTCGAGTGTGCTAAAATATTTTGCAGCTTGCTAAAGAGAGAGAAACCCAAACCCCCAAAGCCGATAGGTGAAGCCTTTGAAAGGACAACAAGGCTGGAGAGGGTATCTTTGGGAGTCAGGTCTTGTAGGTCGTTGTATAAGGTGTTTGATGGTTCTGTGTGCAGTTCCAGCCTAACTCGGAGGGGGTTATGTACTGTTTCTTGGATGAGCCGGGTGCAGCCGCTCCAGACGGCGGCAGGCAGCAGAGGCAGCCTTCGAAGGAGGAGGCTGTGCTGCTGGAGAGGCAAAACCCCTCCGGCCGGGCAGCGGAGATGGAGGCTGAGCCTTATCTCCACTTACGCACATGCTCTGTGGGAGACTGGAGTCCTCTCGACCTCAATTACTTAACAAAAATAAATCAGTGGAGCTGAGAATGCGCTTCCAGCTCCTGTGCCCTTAAAGGCACTGGAGTGTTTTTCTGCACGCCTCCTCCGCCCTGCAGAAGGGACCTGAGCCGCACCGAGCAGCAGACCCCTGCAGCCCCCGCGGAGGGGACATGTCCCTCACGTGGGGCCGACCGCGGCTCTTTAGCGGCAGCAGATACGACCTTAGGCCAGGACGCCCCATGGCACCAGAATTACACGTTTGGCTTTTCTGGAATGACCAGCTAATTCATTCCTTCTGACTCGGGCAATTCTTTTCAATAGGCTGTAAACATTCCTGCTTCATCGGCTCGTTTCTGTGCCGTTACCCAGGAGCAGGTCTCCGGATAAACAAGTGGGTGTAGGAAGAATCTCATTATTAGTCAATGCTAATTAATGTCCACTTAAACTAATTATTATCTGGGTTTAATAATTTGTAATTCTGATCTCACTAAATAACCAGAAATTATTACAGGGAATGCTCAGCCGAGAATCCCAATTAACCGTTTGTTGCACAGGTCTTTGTGGACGGCGTGGAGCCAACAGTCGCCTGTTCGCTGTTAGTAAACAGCACGTCCTCACTAACGTATATCCATCTGTAGATATAGATGTTATCAAACTGGTATTAGAGCTAAATTAAAGGTTTAATTAGGCAGTTGGAAACTCTGTTCTGTATTTATCACAACCCAAGGGCCAAACGTGAGTCATGAGGAGCGTGTCTCGGTGCTTCGTCTGGAGGAGCAGGACTGGGGTGCCTGCGGGAGAGGACACGGAGTTGGTAAAAAAGAGACCTGGCCGACTGCGGTCCAGGCTTCTGGCATCCCACCAGAATCCTCAGCCCAGAGCTCGAGGGAGCAGGGTTTCCCGAGCCTTCCCCCCCAGATACGAGCTTCCCTCAGAGATGGTGTTCAGAGGAGCAGATCTGCCCGGATAGGCTTGAACCTGCGTTTCTGGAGCGTTTCAAACCTGGTGGGCAAAGCTCCAAGGCGCTGTGACAGACCTGGGCAGGACATCGTGACGGCCAGATTATCTTCACAGCAGCCATTAAGAGCACGTAATAGGGACTTGGGAAGCTTTCATCAGCGGTGTGGGGATGAGGAATAGGTGTGCACCTAATCTCTGAGCAGAAAGCTTCTACACTGAGCTTTTCTCTTTCTGTTGGTGTGATTGTTAAATATACAAATTATGCAAAGATAAAAAATTCATTAAAATGCAATTATTTCAGTGATATAAGTTTATGGCTATATAAGTACATTAAAAGACCAACTTTGTAGGTCTTTATGTACTTAATAAAACTGAATAATTTGCCAGAAAAAATCTTCGGTGGCAGTAGCAAGTAAATCTTGTCTCTCCACTTGACTTCCAGCGTACTCCAGGTATGTAAAGAAAAAAGGAAACCCCATGTTTCCATTCTGGGATGAAGAACGTCAATTCTAGGGCAGAAGAAAACAAAAAAGAGAATGCTGTGTAGATTCTCTCTCCCTCACAGCGTGGTCTGGTGCTGAAACTATTGCCAGTGGAGGGTGCTCAACCAAAGATGGGGAAGGACAGAAAAAAAAAAAAAACCCAAACCACACACTGCCATCAGTGAATTCTCAGGTGAAACAGAACAGTTTCAGCATCACTTGTAACTCTTCACCCCGTCTTTTGCTTGATAAGGAAACCCGATAGACTTAAACCTCCCGTGGTCCACCCCATGTCACAGGGTTTATTCAGGAGGGCATTGGGCCGTTGAGTGGAGACCTGGAGACCCAATGGGCTTCCAGCATGATGACTTCCCAACTGCCCATGTCCAGGTGATGAGCTGGCTTGTAGAGAAGATGAACAAATACAGCCCCCAGCTGAAGCCGTGGCACTCCTCCGTGATGAAGGTGCTCTGAGCCGGCTGGAAGAGATGTGTCTCTTCGAAGCTGCCTGGGGACTGGGGCTTGTTTGAAGGCTGTGGCCACCCCCAGGGACCACATCATGTCCTCAGGGGAGCAAACACAGCAACTGGTAGGAACTCCTGCCCTTACTGAACAAGGCAGAAGAATGTGGCAAATGGAAAAGTGAAAAAAAAATGGTTTTATCTCTCTAAGTGGTGTTTTCAGAGAAGGTGGTTGCAAGACTGCATTAGCTGTTAATCATGTAACCAAGAGCGGGCTTCCAAGTCAAACCAAACCCAGGAGAAATAAATACACCGTGGTGAGGCTACAGCTTTGTGTTCGTCCTTGTCTGAAAAGGCAGTTATAAAGCAGTCACATTGCCTCAATCTATAAAACCTGCGACTCACCATCATTGATAGAGTTGGCAGTGTGCTCCCTGGGCATATTTCAGAGGTAACACCTAACCTGGGCAAAGAAATGTGTAAGTATAAGGATCTGGTGACAGCTGGAGGAAAAAGAGGCAAATGGAAAAGCAGAGGAACATCGGTACAGTGAGTGTTGCAAGAACCTTTAAATGGAAATGAGATAAAATCCTGCACAACCGAACCTCCCTCTCCACTTTTCCTCGGTGTGCTGATGCCCTGAGGAATAAACGTTTCGGATCCTTCCCGCAGCCCATGCGCTGAGCTGCACC
Organism: Bucorvus abyssinicus; assembly: GCA_009769605.1. Lineage (NCBI taxonomy): Eukaryota > Metazoa > Chordata > Aves > Bucerotiformes > Bucorvidae > Bucorvus > Bucorvus abyssinicus. Next base: position 5,912,053 of record CM020055.1, read on the forward strand.
TCCCTCGCACCGCGCTCGCTTCCCACCTGAGATGAGAGGGAAGAAAAGTTCCCCGTTCAGAGTCATTTGTTAGCGCTAGCATCTGCTCATACGGGGCCCTACTTCTCTCGCAAGTGGTTTCCTCTGCGAACGTGTGTCCCACGGTCAGTGCAGCCGTTAAAGACCTTGAGGCACAATAGAAAACAGTCGTTGCAAAATCCCAATGCTCTTACAGACAGGTGCTTGACTGTCTGCGGGTGCGTATGGAATGGTATTTCTTGCACTGGCTCTTCTGGGGCCAGCTCTGAAGATGGTCTTATTTTGGCTTCTCACTATCCTCCTGACGCGAGACCTCCCAGGGGGTTTCATCCCTGAGTGCAGCAACTTTGGACAGCAGAGGTTGATCCAGGAGATTGTTCCTGAAGGAATCTCTGCCAAAAGCCAGAATAGGAATTTTGTTGAGTTCAGTCATTTAACATTTTCCTCAGTTTTTTTATTTCTCTGCCTATCTACTCATTCTGTCAGGTTGATGGAGCAGGGTCAGGATCTGGCCAGGAAGCCCGTCCTGTCCTCCCAGGTGCCCAGGTCCTCCTCCCCGTGCCCCTGCAAGGCTTCAGGGAGCACCCGCCCCCACCCAGCTCATCTTCGCTCCATTCATACAGCAGTGAGGCCAGTAAGGCACGGTGCTGTGCGGTGATGCACCGCGCGTCCCGGTCCGACGGGACTGGAAGACTTCCTGGTAAAAGGTTGTTCGTTGAACTTTGGTGCGGTTGTGGGTGAATAATTGCTGCACCTGAAATCCTCTTCAATCAGCAGCCTGTGCTGAAAACGCCCTGATGGCAGCTAGGGGGTTTAGCCTGGCTCTGCAGCGGTCCCTGGAGACAGCAGAAGGAATCAATAATAAATTTAAGACCTGGCAGGTTTCAGGCTGCTTGAGCTCCTGAAATCAGAACCCCCCATTGCCCGCGACACCGGCTCGAGGGACGAGCCAACGCCAGTGAAAATGTTGTTTCCACATTCATTTAGCTTGAGGATAACAGGTACAAAAGGCTGAGATTAATGTCCCGCTTCTCACAGGCACGCAGGAGGTGCAGACAGAAGTTCTTTGCAAAGGATGATTATTTTGGCTTGTCTGCAGGAGATAAATGCACCCGGTACAAAGGCAGCCAGCCTGCCGGGCCGCGTGTGGGGACGCAGCCGGGACGCAGAGCAGAGGTTCGTGCTTCCCACCCACTCTAGAGGCGCTGGGCACCCACGAAGGCGCGTTTCCAAGTGCTCCGGATCTCGGGCGGGTGTTAGGTGTGGCTGTAGCTTCATCTCCATGAGCAGAGGGACGCTGTACTCAGGAAACCTCTTTAGACGTGAGAGGATGAGACCAAGTACACGCACGCGAGTGCAGGGAACTACCGAAGCGGTTCTGTTTAAAGGGACGAGCGGATCCGAGTGTGTGCATGTGCCCACGGAGTGAGCGCCAGGGCGTATAGAACCGACATTTATCACGAGGGACTGTTCAGCAGAAAGGAGAAGAAGAACAGAGATCCACTTAAAAGTGACTGTGGATCAATAATGTTCTGAACAGTAATTCTGTAGAAAAGTGTGTGGGAGTTGTGAGCTGAGGAAGCGCGCTCTGTGTTTTGTTTCAGCAGGTACCCGTGTGCTGGGTACCCATGTGCTGGGTACCCGTGGCCGGCACAGGGTCAGGTTTTGCTGGCTGGGACGGCAGTGGCAGGAGGGGATGGCGCAGGCACTGCTGGCGTGCCCAGAGCTCAGCCCCTCTGCCCAGCTCTGGCTGCAGCAGAGCTGCTGCTCCTGCCTGTCCTCAGGAACTAAAGCGATTCAGTCCATCCCAGGAGCTCAGCCAGGGATATTACAGAAATGTCTTAACTGCTTTCAGCTATTTTAAGAATAAGGGGGAAAAAATACGAGCTACAAGATACTAGTGTCTCTGCGAGCTGTAACCTTGCTGGGTAGAGCCAAGGTTGCAGCACGTAAGCACCGAGAGTCCATCCATTGCTGGAAGCTATTTCCTATTCCTCTTTTTCTCTTGTTGATTTATATTATTGCTGAGGAATGAGGTGTTAAAAGTAGATCAATAAATTGCGGCGAGGCTCTCTGTGGCCAGCAGTAGCTTTTTGTCACGTCGCAGCGTAGGGGCGTGCGGCAGTCCCGGGTTAATTCACGTTCCTGCAAACCCGTCCTGACGATCCCCGGGAGCCGGGCGCTGTGTGAGGCACTCGCTGCTCTCCCTGTTTCATCCAAACCCTTCCAGCCATGGCCATGTGTGCGCTGTGCTGCGGACACCAGCGGAGACGGCGGAAGAGATCTGAAGGCATCTGGAATGGTGCTTCCAAAAATAGCTTATTGACATTAATGGACCAGATTAAAGCGAAAAGGGCTGGAAAGCAGCCCAGAACACATGAAAGGTAGAGGGAAATCGTGGCAGCTACGGGTGGAGGAGAGACACAGGCCAGAAGGACCCCACGGAGCCTGGGGAGCCGTAGCAGGAGTCAGCCCAAGTGAGTGAAACGCGAGGATGGGAGAGGCAGCGGCTGGGAGAAACACCTTCCCGAGAGCCCGCGGGGTATCTGCTGCTGTGTTTACCGGCCCCCTTCCAGGGGTGGGGGTAGAGGTACGTGGCAAAAATTAGTCAGTGATTTCTTCTTCTCAGAGTCCATCTCACTGAGGGTTAAAGGGCTGCTTTAGCCCAGCTCTGCCGGTGCGGAGGGGCTGCCTTTCATCCGTGCCATTGCCCAGGTATCCTCCAGGACACTTTTCTACCCTCATCACACTGAGAAGATGAACCACAGTGCTCAAGGCTATGTGTTCAGTGAGGGTGTTGGGATCCCAGGGGCTGTGGAATATTTATAGGAAATTATACAGCTGGTTGAAAATTTGCTGCTGCTTTTCCCCCCCAAGAAATTCTTGTCCTTTTTAAACCCCAAGCAAAACGGTTTAAATAGATCAAGACTTGCTTCCAACACAGCCTGTGGTGTGACTTTCCCCAGAACAGAGGACATTATTTCAAAACACATTATGCTGCGTCATTTGCTCAGATTCTTTTCCATTGACAGGCGTCAGCCGAGACAGATCGTCCTCCTGCTCCCTCCCGGCCGGCATCAATCTGCGCTGGACCGCGGCGGTGCCGCCGAGGCTTTGACCTTCACCCGCAGAGCTCCCTGGGCAGGAGCTGCAGCGCTCGCTCGCCGGCTCTGAGGAAGGCAAATGCCATCTTCATTTCGGAGGTGTGGGAAGGAAAGAACAGAGGGGTTAAGTTATGGCTGAACATGCCGCTCAGCACGGAAATTCCTGCGCGTGGTCGGCTCAGGCGGGTACCGCTCAGACCTGCATCGCCCAGACCGCAGCCCCCCGGCGTCTGCCCCTCTGCCAGGGCTGTGGCTGCGGCTCAGAGCGAGCGGTGGCACCTGCGAGGGGGAGCAGGCAGTCGCTGTTCCCAGCGCTGGGATTTGTGTATCTCGTCCTGGGCTGTTAAATGCGGTTCGGGCCAAGCCGCTGCTGACTCCCTCCACACCACACGGTTTTCATTTCTGTCTTCTCGATTACTTGAATTTGACAGCTCTTATTCATCCTCTCCCCGTGGCCAGCAACCTTGGCATTCAGCTCAGCCCTGCTCTCCCGAGGACGCATTAATTAGACACTAAAACTGTCGCCGTGCTGAACCACGGCAGAAAACCTCCGCAGCCAGTAACCTGTGCTCCCAGCCGGTGCGCAGGGGCTCTTGGCAGCTCCCCTGCGCCCACGGCCGGGCTCTTGCTGCCGGGCACAGACCAAAGAGCTGCTGCAGAAACCGTCCCTGCAGGGCCGTGGTGAAAGGCATCAGCAGAGCGGCCGGATACGGGTTTTGCCAATATCTCGGAGCAAGAGCGGTGCTGTTCATGGCCAAACCCAGTTCATGGCCACCATTCACAGGGGCTGGGGGACGGACCTGAACATCCAGAGTAACGCCAGTCCTTGGTCCCCAGAGCTGTTTATTCAGGGTCACCGGTCGGGCTGAATTTAGCCCCCATTTTGGAATATCACAGCTCACTTGAGAAGTCAAATCTAATGGAGTTCGAGATTTAGTGATCTCATGATAGTGAATGCTTACATGGATTTTCGAGTTGGAGCTACTTTTGTAACCCTTTTGATTAATTACCAGCATCCAATTTTTAGCAGTACCTTGCTCAAATCCCACACTTAATTTCACCTTTTTTAAAAAAGTCAAGGAAGGCTGTGAAAAGATTTTCATTCTTAACAACGTGTTGCTGTGACATTTCAGCCCTTTGTACCTGTAAGACGAAAAGAAATGCTGAGCTGTATTCACCTTGTTTTGCTGCTCAAGAGGGGAGCTTGGGTTTACACACGAGTATTTTGTTAAATGTACCAAAAAATAGACAATCCAAGGCCTTATCTCTTTTGAATCGTAGTCCAGAGCCATTTGTTACAGGGAGCAAAATTATGAGTGGATTGCAAACACAGTACTGAGTAAAAGGCAGGAGGGGAGGGATGGTATAAAAGAGCAAGTGGAGACCTCCCGGCAGGGCTCCTCCCGGTGTTCCCCAGCTCTGTGCGTGCAGACCCCTCTCTTTGGCCGGTGTAAGCTCGTGCCTGCACGTGCCAGTCTGCAGAGGCGAAGGCAGGGGCCAAGCACTGGTGTGTGGAAACAGAACGCGTCCTGAGGTAGCAGGGCTAAAGCAGCTGATCCAGCCGGTTCACACGGCATCAACTTCCTGTGAGGTTTCACAGCTCACTGAGAGGCACCTTGTAGGGCTCAACAAGTCTTGGAAATGTAAAGACAAAGCTCTCTCTTTCTTCCAGCAAGATGTTGCTGCTATTTAAGGTTTATGATCCTCCCTTTGCTCACACATTGCTACCATTAGTGTTATAAATGGGCTGGGTATACAGAGAAGAGACGAGACCCCCAGGGTAGCAATTACTAGGACTGAATTGTCTGATGCAAAAGGCAGCATTACCCTGGTGTAATTTGATCATAAAATAAATTGCATCGCCCATAAACTTGCTGAACAGTAGAGTTTCCCCCCAGTTGTTTCTGTGCGTTTGGAGTCGGGAGCACCGCAGGGAAATAGCCCAGCTCCGGCCACAGCCGCACCGCGACTGCCAGGAAAATCGTCACGGAACATGAACAAATGAATATTCATAACGAGATTAAACTCATCCTTGACATGGTGCCAATGCTAATCTTCCCCAAACAGGCCTGGGTGAAAACTGCTTGGGAAAACGTACCTACGCTCTTGAGCAGCAGCTCCTGGGCTGTTTTAACCTCAGCCAGTCTGAAGTGGGTCCGTGTTTGTATGGGGAACCTGCAGGGAAAGCAGCGAGTGGTGTGTACACACCAGGATGTGCTGACGGGAACTGGCGTCCTGTTTGACGCCAGGAGACATTGCTATATTTTAGATTAAGCTGAAATTCCAGTTATTTGTGGTTGTCAGACATTCCAGGGTATGAAAGAGATCTGCAGTCCAGGCAGAAAGGGGGGTGGGTGCCATGCTGGCCGCTGCCTTCTTCACTCCTTGGCTTTTACTGCAGTCTGTCGCTGCAGACAGTGGCTGTGTGGATGCTAATGTGCTGCTGCGTGCTGCTCAGGTACCAGCGTGGTAAGTGGGGACCAGAAACGAATAGCTGCTGTAAAGAGCAGCCTCTCCAGTGCAGGGCTGGGCATGCTGTACCTAGTACCCATCGTGTATCTCTGATTTTTTACTATAGTTCCTGTAAGAATCCAAAGTAGCACCCAGATTCTTGTAAAAAAGGGAAAAACCTACCCTGAACCCCTGGGGCTGCTCCCCGTGTCTGCTACCTGTCCAGGCACCAAAGAATGGGATGGGATGGGATGGGATGGGATGGGATGGGATGGGATGGGATGGGATGGGATGGGATGGGATGGGATGGGATGGGATGGGATGGGATGGGATGGGGTGGGATGGGATGGGATGGGGTGGGGTGGGATGAAATGGGATGGAATGAAATGGGATGGAATGGCATGGCATGGCATGGCATGCCATAGAATAGAATAGAAATAGAATAGAATAGAATAGAATAGAATAGAATAGAATAGAATAGAACAGAACAGAACAGAACAGAACAGAACAGAGCAGAATCGAATCTTTTGGTTGGAAAGGACCTGTAAGAACGGGGGCTGTGAGGCTGACCAGGTAACAGCCCCCTTTCTTGGAAGCAATATGAAAAATCATATAATGCAGCAGCAGGCTGAAAATCCCAGTCCTCAGAGAGATGTCAATTCAAGAGGAGCTTGATCTCGACTCCATGTGATGGTGAGGTGTTTAACTAAAAGCAGTCATTGCTGATGAAGTTCTGCTGCAAGCCGTGAAACAGGAGGGTCGAGAGCCTGCCAGGAGAAGACATCATGAAGAATAAATAAACAAACCTGAGTGAAGAGGAGAGATCTAAAGCATCTGAAATTTCAGGAGCGCTGATCACAGGGCTTCACAGCCGTGCATTTGATCTGCCAGTATAATCCCAAAATGGGAACGTCCTACAAATTGCAGGAGATGGATTTGCCTAAAAAACTAAGTCATGTGTTTGAGAAGATCACACATTTTAATTACAAATGACTGTGGTATCTAGGGCTGCCTTTTCCAGAGCAGGGATAACTACAATACTGGGATTTTATCATACAATACCTGGTTTACGCCCAAAGTGCCTGCTGTGCCAGGGCGCTAGCATGAATGTCAACAGTAGGAAGTCCATCCCCCTGCCCTCTGATGGAGCCTCAGCTGCTCTCAGGGATCTTTTTTCTTGAACTGGAGCCCCTTTTAGTGGTCTTGTTGCTTTTTGATTGTCATAAGAAAAGAAAAGCTCTATAACGTGCTGGGAATGAGGAGGAACCCGGAGGGAGACCAGAGGTTATCTCAGGAGAGCAGGAAGGGTGCGGGAAAGCAATAATTTGATAATTTGGAGCTCCTTTGATGACAGACCAGCTCCCTGTGGCTATGGAGAGATATGTGAGAGCTGGAGGGATGGTTTGGGGAAAAGTTTATACCCCTGACAGTATTCAGTCAGGGTAAAAGCGTGTTTGTCTCCGTTCCTTTCAGTGTTCATTAGACACAAATTTAATAACTCATTAGGAATAATAAATTCATTCAGAGGTTACTTCCAGGTTAGCCTCATGATGAAATAAATGGCATTGGAAATCCAATTAGACACAATGATACAATAATTATATAAGAACATAATCCCATCTCTGCAAAAGCAAGACAGGTGCAGGATTTCAAACCTTTTTGCCCTGGAAAACCACTAGATTATGTGCAGCCAAATGGGATTTGCAGCTGTAAATTCAGGCATTCGTGCTTATCCTAAGGTGGTGGTGGAATAGCCATTGCTCAAGACAAGCTCGAAGATAAACACCCTTTCAGGGTCACAGGCAGGAGACCTGAGCTTATTAAAGTGGGTTCTAATACTTTTCCAGTTATTTTCCTTTCCGCGGTACTCGGCACGAATACAGAGGTGCAGAAATTCTGTGTTACTTCTATAGAGATACTACTAAATCTGTTGACCCCAAACAGGTCCTGCAAACAGAGACTTCTGTATAAAAGGTGAGCGGGAAAGAAATGCAGAGGTTTAAAATCTTTGAAAAAGATCGTGGAAAGAGCTGAGCATCTTTCCTGTCGCAGACCTGTGGGTAATGAAGCCCAGCGCCACGCAAAGGCATCCTGCTGGTGAGCCATGCTGCTGCACCTGAGGGAGCTGGGGTGGAGGGGACGAGGAGGTGCTCTACAAGTTTGTTTAAATGCTCTGAGTATGATTATCTCGTTTCCAAGAAAAGCAGCCAGTGTCTGTCCACCAGGTCCAGTGCTGCCTTCAGGAGACGGGCTGTGGGAACCTGGGCAGACCTCGTTAGTGCAATTAGCAGCCTGGTTTTCAGGCAGCTTCAGTGCCTGGACGTGGCAGTCCATCATGCTGTCCAGCGAGACCGGAGAGTGTCTGGAAGGTGAAAGGCAGTGGGTGGCTGTAGCCTGGCTGTATAGAGAGCTGTGACAACCTGCGGACTAACAGCATCGGGAGAAGCTGCTGGGTATTCCTCCCACGGTTGGTGGGACGCCCCAGATTTTTTTTAGTGGCTTTTGACCCGAAATACATCTCTCCCACCACCCCCACCACCCCCCACCCCCTGCAACTTTCCCATCTTTTCTTCTGAGTTTGAGGAAAGGCAATATAATATTGTGGCATGGGTTACGATCACAATGACAGGAAAATACCTGGGAGCAGCTGGGCTTTGCGGTGCTGGTAGGCGGTAGTTTGCCTTGTCTATAAAGCAGTTGAAAGGCAAGTCCCAAGGAGTAATTAGCACTTCTCAGAACCGTGTACAGCCACTCCGCAAGAAAAGAGTGGGCTCGCTGCAGTGTTATTACCTCCCGGTCCTTCATGCCAATTTTCTGATTAATAACATCCCAAGCCATTTGATGCACTATTGATTCTAAATTCAATAAAAAGAACTGGCAGATGCTGGCAGAGCCACATCATTTTTCCTCTAAAAATGCAAGGAGCAGCACGATTCCAGGCAGGGCTCAGTGGTGGGGAAGCTCTGGGGAGCTGCTGTCCTCCCTCAGGGACAGACCGGGTCTCCTCTGCAGCGTGGGGGCTGCTGCTCTCCCGGGCTCAGGCAGCAAGGGCAGCCCCGGGTCGCTTGGGGTCTGGAGGCAGGTCCTGGTTTCTGAGGTCCCCATCCTGTTATCAAGACATCACTGTATTAAAGTCCTCACCTTGGTTAGGTGGCTTCGACACATATGCACAAGGGTTTTGCCTAAGAAAATAGCTCAGTGCTGTGGAGTTTTTTAATATTAAGTAGATCAGTTGTCGCCTGAGTCTGCTGAAAGCAGAATAAGGAGAACAAGGTGTTGTTTTTCTTTTTTTTTCCCTAAAGAACCTGGTTTTTAAAGTGTCGGATTTTTTCCCATAAAGATAGTTGGTTGGTGTTTTAAAAAACTCCAGTAAATCTAATGCCAAGAAAGAGAAATTGCCTACTGATTTCCTTCGTCCCAGCTGTGCACTGGCAGAGAGGAGAGGGGAAGGTACGGAGAGGCCAGAGCTCTTGGGTGGGTTGTACGGGAAGGGAAGCCCAACCAATAAACAAAAGCTGTTCAGTCCTATTAACGACCCAGGAGAGAAAGGCAAATATACAGCAGTGAGCAGAAGGCAGCTCCGACAGCATCGAGAAGCCAAGAAATACTGAGCTTTGATCCAGAGAGATTATTTCAACAAACACCGAATGCTTTGCAAATATTCAGTGCTTGAATAGCCAAAACACGCGGCAGAGCAGGAGCGATGATGCCCATGAATCCTGGGTGGGCAGGAGGAAAGGGTTAATAGGGTTGCAGAAAAGGAGCAGACATCTTCTGGCTCCTAGAGCTGGGAAAGTCAGGAAAGGCTTCCTGTTCTACTGCAGAACTTCAGCTGAACAGTTTTCCACTGGAGCTGCAGCACCTCTGAGCCAGGACCAGGCAGCTCCTCCGCGAAGCTGCATGTGTCCAGCGTGCTGCTGAGCAGGGGACAGGTAAAGCCGTCTGTCTCTTGTAACAACGAGGGGAAACAGCAAAGTTTTTTCCTGCTTTTTGGCAGGGAGTCACATTCACCTCAGGGCTGGATTTTCAGGGGTGACAAAAGAAGCTGTCGGGAGGGAGAGAGATGAGACTGAAAGAGTTGCTCTGAGTAGAAGGAAGTGTTTGAGTGCTCAGCTCCAGCACAGCCCTGGGTGGGAGGTGATTTATAACCCAGATGTTCTGTGCTTGTTCAAAGCCACAGACCCACCACTGCTGGCCTGCTCTGCTGGGGCAGCACTGCCCGGGTCTCCCGTGGGCAGGGGCTGGGCAGAGCCGGGTTCATGCCAACACCTCCCCGGGAGCGCAGCCCGGGGGACTTTAATCCAGCACATCCTGCACCAAGGGGCATCACGCAGATGAGGAGCCCCGGGACTGAGGCACTGGCATAAGCACATGCAAATGTGATGAGCTGAGAATTAATAAAAACCCCAGGAGCAAACAAACAAGCAAGAAACGGCGTACACGGTCCTTGAGACAGTGGCCTGTGCTGGGGAGGCACGGGAGCTGGCCCGACCTGCCAGCCTCACCAGCATCCTCTAATAAAAGAGAATGAAAGGGGTTATCTATCTGCTCTATTGAGACCTTCGAATTTTCATCTTAATGGGACATGGTGCTTGACAGATTGAGCTCCACTGAGCAGCTCATTGGAAATTCAAATGCAGGCTCTGGGGCTTATTCGAGCCACTGAGCCTATTTTCTTCCCTTGTTTGCTGGCTGAGCAGGCGGCTGCTGGGAGTGATGACTGTGCGGTTTGTCAGCACCGGTTCCTGAACATCAGGCTCTAATCTCTCAGCAGCCGCTCGCGCTCGCCGGCCTCCCACCCAAACAGGCGTGTGGAGGGGTAGGAGCTGCACGGGTTGGAAGGGGAGATGGAGAGCGGGGGGAGAGCGGAAGGAACGACGGGAGGACGATGTCCGTGCTCGTATTCACACGTAGGTGTAATGTCACGCAGGCAATCGCACACGTGCAGTGGGCGGAAAGCGGGCAGGTAGGGTCTGTCAGTGCTGGGTGAAGGCAGGGAGGTGTCACCGCGGGGAGCAGGGGAAGCCGAGCTGGGGACACAAGGGGGGCTGCGCTGCTCTTTCAGCCGTGGTGCCAGCAGGTCCGCAGGTGTCTGTCCGGGATGTCTGCAGACTCACCTGTGAGGCGATGGAGCCCCGTGCCCCGTCCAGGCGGCAGGACAGGGGCTGCGGGTGTCGGGTGTGCTGGAAAACCAGAGGTTTTGTGCTTGCCTCCCCAGGCTGGTGTCAGACACCTCTGAGAAACTCTGATACTCTGAAATCCGTTACTCTGAAGTCCAGCACTCTGGAGTCTGTTACTCGAAGCCCGTGGGGTTTGTGCCAGGCTCCCAGAGCGGTTCACTGCATTCTCACGTTCTCCAGCTCTGTCTCCTGCGTTTCCCGGGGCTGTGGGGCTGCGCTGCAGCACAGGGCATCTCCAGCCGGCAGGAGCCATGGCCGGGCTGTCCCAGCAGGGAGGTTGCCTTTCTCAGCTGCAGCAGGGCACAGGCTTCTCGGGCTCAGGACATAAGGCATTCCATAAAACCGTGTTCCAGCATGCCTAAGGAGGGAGGAGGAGTGTGGCCGGCGGAGGAGCTGCAGCAGGACCTGCCACCAGCAGCCCTCGGTGCCTTCTGCCCTCGGTAACTCGGAACACAGAGCGCGTGCCCTGAACAGCGAGAAAACAGCCCTTAAAGCACGTTCTCCTGGGCAGTGGTCTCCACAGAGCAGAAACGGAGGGCTCAGGGCCTGAAAGCTGGCTGGAGAAATTACTAGAAAATACCGGGAAAAGGTGCAGCAGGGGAAGCACCAAGGCAGGAGATCAGGCTGCAGGAACCTAATTGGCATTTCTGCCTCTGCTGCTCTGAGCTCCTTCTGTGCCTGCAAAATGCCCCACAGGTCACAGACTCTTTTCTTCCTTTCCCCCCGTCTCGTTAAAACTAGTCCCAGGCTTCTGAGCGCAGAAGACACGTCGATTCTTCAAACATGTGAAAGGAAAAAGGCAGTTGCCTCTTTCTGGTTGGAAATGCAGCTCAGCCCCTGGTTAGATTTTGGCCCAATTCAGCAGAGAGAGACGATGGGGTTCCTTTGTTGTGCTTTGCCTTGTGAAAACCGGACCAAAAATACCAGGTTTGCTGCCTTATTTATTGCTGCTGGTTTTCGGCAGTCTCTGGGATATGAATTATGTAGAAGCTGCATAGCAAACGAGCAGAAGCGCTGGCAGGTTTTAGCACCGCCGGAGCGCTCCCCGTGCCGAGCCCAGCGCCGTCTGTCCGCAGCCGCTCCTCCAGCAGCTCCGCCAGCAGCTCGCTCTCGTGCCACCAACCTCCAATGTCACCCGTGAAGGCGAGGTCCTTTCCGAAACCCATGGGTAAAGGCGGATGAGAACTTCCGCAAGTCCCCACGGCCCCGGTGCAGCTCTACGGGGTGAAGGGACCTGCTGGGGGCGCGTGTGCTGCCATTGCCAGTTTGATCTCACATCCACGCCCCGTGTCCGACAAACCAAACAGGACCCAGTGATGTAAATCTAACCACAAAACCAAGGGCGTGAATTCTCTCCTTAAAAACAAACTCTCGTTTGTGACTTGGAGCCTGGATTTTCTCAGCTTGCCACCGGGTCATCGCGTGGCTGGCACTTTTTACATGCTTTTGTTTTTTAAGCCCAAAGTTCTACCATTTTCTGTTTAAATCCACATTTAAGCTTGCATTTGTGTGCACTAGGGGATAAGAGAAAGGTTTTATTGCTTGCATTATTTATGAACAGTGTAATTTCAGGGCATCTGTATTAAAATAAGGTTCCAACTGGAAAATAATATTAAACAAGATAAGTGTGTATATTTGTTTCATAAATCCATAAACCTGATTAACAATGATGCTCATAATGCCTGTTCCGTTATTAGAAGACTTCCTGATCTGTACCGCGGCGGCACTGGGTGCTCTGATGCATCCAGCCGGTGCCCGGCGAAGCCGTTTGGGTTACACTGCCCTTTGCCGTGCAGCAGGATGTGCTTCAATTTGGGCTTAATTATTATTATTTCCTTTGTCTGTGGATTTTGGAGCCGATTGACAATAGAAGAGATTGACACCTGAGTGTGTTCTGCCGGTGCGGGAGCTGGCTCCCGAAGCCAGGACCGGTGCTCTCTGTGTACTCCTGGTTTCTTACTGACCGTGCGGCTGCTCCGGCCGCCTCTGCCTGGGGATGGCCGAGCAGCCACCGCCCCGTCCCTCGACACGAGGCTGCTGCGCTCTGGGTGCGTGTCTGTAAGTGAGAACCCACTGGGCAGCGGAACAGCCAGGAAACAGCTTTCTGTCCATTTGCCCATATTATTTGGTGACAAAGACTGCCTTCCAAACTACAGCCTGAAGAGTAAGGGGCAGACGAGGACATTCTCCTGAGTGCAGTTAACGAACCGCCAGCCCCGCTTTGGGTCTCCTTTCTGTGCCGCCTGCTGTCATTTATTTCCTTGAGAACAGAGTTTGTCAGTCTGGAGGGGACAGAGTCTGTGAGCTCCGGAGGTGTCCCAGAGCCCCCGTGACAGAACTGGTGGTGTTCCGCGGGTTACAAAAACCTCACCTCCAGAGCCCCGGGTCTAAACAGGCTGCACTTAGCGGAGTCACTAAAATCCTGAGTGATGCTGGGCAAGAGTCAGAGGCAAAAGAAGACTCCTGGGAGGCTGCAAATAGTGGCTGCTCAGAGAAAGAAGAAAATATTTTAGATAAGGAAAATAGAAGGACCTTGGGAAATTCATATGCAGCATTTAGCGAAAGAGCCAGCGAGTCTCCCGTGCAGTGAGACTCTCCATATGGCTCCTCCACAAGTGGTGATAGGGAGCATTTTCAGCTGAAAAAAATAAGCCTGGAGGTGAAAACTTCAAAGGGGCTGAACTCTGAATCCAGCAAGAGCCTTATGCACATCCAGGAGCAGAGAAGAGCCAGTGTTGATAAAGCACTTCAAAACCTTGCCAAGCCTGTGATCAGGCTTCTCCGGCAGCTCCACTGCGGTGGGAGATGGGGCCCTGGCAGCCTCGCGAACACCAGCGCCAGTGGGGACCAAATGCAAAGCAAACGCTTTGAAATGACACCAACATCTTGAAGGAGATGGAGGCGAGGACAGCAGATGTGTCCCGTGCAGGGCAGCGCTGGGCAGGCGAGGGGAAACATCTGGGGAACAGCCTGAGCTCGCTGGCCCGAAGCCCCGCTGATGTGGACTTTGGTCAGTGCTCAGGGCTCAAAACGGGGTGGGATATTCATGACATCTTCGGCTTTTGGTGAAGAAATCTACCTTTCAATATTGCCATGGAAGGGGCAGGGTGCTTTGAGCTTTTGATGCCCCTACGTGGTCTGAGGTTTCTCCAGAGGACTGGTTCCCAGAGGGGCAGACAGGCACTGCGGGCTTGAAGCACAGCCCGTTACAGCCAAGGATGGGTCCCCAGGGACTTCAGGTCCCTCATTATCTGGTGGGGTACAGGACATTTCCTCGACGCTTCTGCAGGCACGTGTCCCTCTGCCTTGCTTGAATTATTAGCGTATCCCAAAGGAAACCTAGAAGCCCAGACAGGTTCTCGGCGAGGAAAGGAGCTGCACAGGACGGGCAGCAGAAGTCGAAGGAGCAGAAGGGAAAGCTTCTTCTCGGCAGGACATTGCTCAAGAGCCCCGTGCACTTGCTGCTGGCGCTCCAGCACCATGCTGCCGTCCCGCTGGCCAAGGCCCGGGCTGAGCAAGAGCCTCGTCTGGCAATGAGGCCACCTCCGTGTAGGTGATGCAGCTGAGCCTCGGCGGTTTGAAGCCCCTTGTTTGGTGCTGCCATTCCCTCCAGGCAGGTGGAGCCGGGGATGCTGAGCCCAGCTGTGTCGCGGGGTGCGGCGGGGACTTGCTGCCCGTGCCGGCACCGCAGCTGCGGTTCGCCTCCGTTTGCCGGTCCTTTCCCCCTCGGAGAAGTTGAATTGCTGTGTTGCTGGCACATGAAAGAGCTAGGAGTTTTCGCGCTGCGAGCCATGGAAAGCAGGCTTCATTCAGCTCCTGAATAATTTAGAATACAAGCCTTTGATTAATTTCATGAGAAAAAGGAAACAAAGTTAGCTATAACTATAGGCCATTCAAAGTATGGATTGCCAGCAAAAATGTGCAAAGCGCTGTCATGAGAGGATTAATTACACAGATTAAATATTTTATAAGTTAAATAATGTGTATTTTTTGGAGACAAAATGGAATGTCATTTTTTCCCCCAAGACAGGGAAAGGAACTGTATTCACTTCCATTTAGCCCACAGAGCAACACAGACTCCAGTGACAGAGGAGGATGGATCAGGGCTGTAATTCCCATCTGGCACCAAGATCTATATTCTGAGCAGCATTTCATCTTCTCCCCGAGAGCCCGGCTCCGAGCTTTCAAGTCTCTGTCAGTTGTGAGGTTCTTCTGGGGGAGGAAGAAAAGGGTCCTGGCAATTGTTATTCTATTATAGTCTTCCAAGATCAGGAAGGAAAATGGACTGTGTAGGGTGGCTTTAATTATTGTCTTATTGTCCTGGCAGAATCTTTCAAACCATCTTCCTTTTTCCTTTGCAGAAAGGAAGAGCTGAAGCAATTCCTGACTCTGAGCTGCCCGGGAGGCTGCATCCCTCTGCAGAAGTTTGCTCAGTGGCACGCAGGGCACCCCCAGCCGCGCTCCCAGGGGGAGTCACTACCAGAGGCGCGATGCAGTGGAGGATTTCAAACCATCAAGCAAATTCGGCCATACGGGCCGCCCCGCCAGCCCATCCCCGGCGGGACCAGCACCTGAGCCAGCTGGCCACGGGTGCTGTGACCTGCCCTGGAGACCAGCAAAGAGGTACCTGACACCACGCTCTGAAATCCCCGGGAGACCCAGACGTTTTGCCAGCTGCTCATTTGATGGAAACATCATGCGCTCGACTCTCACCCCTAATTAAAAGCCTGCTCGCTGGGCTGGGTCTGCGGGCATCCAGCCGGGAACAGGACCACAGATGGTAGGAGCCTGGGCATTTGCTGCTCGTCCTCCCCAGCGCTCAGCAAGAGCTTGTCAGCGGGGACAACTGACAGCCTTTCCCTGCCAAGCACTCTCCACTGGCAGCTCGGGCGAATGAAATAAGTCATTGGCTCAGAAGAGAGCTCAAAGAAGTCCCTCTGGAAGGCCTTGAAGGGGAATAAGACTAGGTTTTGTCTTAAATCAATTCTGCAAAACTGCTGACCTTGTCGCTGCAGAACTGTGGGTAGAGGAAACTGTAGCCTGGATTCAGGTTTAAATGTCTAATTACTTTTGAATATGCTTGGATAAATATTCCTTCTTTTATTCACCTGGTTCAGCGGTGGCCGTGTCCTGGGAGCCAGGACCAGCAAGAGCCAGGAAAGCCGGAGCTGGCTCCTGTGGGGGTTCTCCATGGAAAGCCTCACCAGGCTCCTTAGCTTGGGCACTAGATGTTGTCTTTGCTAAAAGGGCAAATTTTTGGCAAGCAAGGGTGAAGGCTGTAAAACACATGGCAAGGGCACATTAGAAGGATGCACACTTTCCTCAGTAGCCAGAGGATTCTGGCAGTGATCCTCCAATTAGCCTTTAACGAGGCAGGAGGAGGTCTGGATGGGGACGAGGAGAAGGCTCACTGAGGTCACTTGCTTTTCCAGAGCAGATAAAACTGGCAGCGCAGGCAGCCCTGGGGTAAGCTTTGGAGGGAAGGATGGGGTGAGGGGGGGTTGCTGCCTGCTTAGCCTGTGAGTAGTTGTGGGGTTTGGGGTTTTTTTGGTACAATTACCTGAGGGTTTCCTCATGTTTTTCTCCCTAGTCAGAGTGGCAGAGAATGTGTCTGGGGGCTGGGGGGCATGAGCAGTGCTTTGGGTCCATGTGCTGCCCTTCGCTTGGGTGGCTTGGTCAGTCGGTCGCTCTCAGGTTTAGTGCCCGTCAGTCCATGTGCTGAGCAGAGTGCTTGCATCATGGTTTACCTTACCGTGTGTGGGGAGAGGAGGGGGAGCTCTGTTCGTACCGGGATATCTCAGTGTTCAGTAGTTGGTGGGCACGGGAATATCTCTGTGAGGGGGAGGGAGGGAAGCTCCTCCTGTGGTTACAGTCCCCTGGACTGTACCCCTGGTGCTGCACAAGATGCATGTGGAGAAAGGTGGTTCCTGCTAACGCGCTTGTGCTCTCTCAGTGGAGGAGAGAGGAGAAGGTTCCTCAGCTATGTGCTGCTCTGCTGCTGCTGCAGACCCCTGTGCTTGTCCTCCATCCCCTCCAGCATGAGGTCGAGCAGTGGCCCAGCTGGTCTGGGGAGTCTGCCCTTCGAGGCAGCTTGTCCCTGTGTTGATGTCGGGGCTTCTGGCCTTTATTACTGCATTTTGGTGCATTTTAATACCGCTAACGATCTGAGCAGGGTCGTGGTTCCTGCAATCTAAACTACTTGCACCACGACTCAAGCATCAGTCTTTGCGCTGGTATTTTTTGCTTGATTCAAGTCTAAAACATCTGACGCTATTAGATTTTCTTCTTAACAAAAAATGTTTTATGTCCTGAAAGGTAAAAAAACTGAACAGCAGCCCCCCCCACCCCCGCCATGCCAGTATAATCCTCTCCATTTGGAGCTGATGTGCATGCTAATAAAGGCGTGAAGGAAATCACCCTTGTGAGGCAGAAGAGAGATGGAGCCCGGTAATGAGTCGGAGCCAAAGACGTGCTCGCTGCGTGACACTCTTTATGCTAATCTATAGCAATTAAAATAGGGCATCTTCTCTTTCCATTGAACAATGAGAGCTGCTGAAGAATGGCGATGCACTCAGAGATACTCCTGCGAGCCTTTCGTCTTTTAAGTGTTCTGAATTTTGAAAAATACATTGTGCTTTTACTCTCTGAGTGTTGAAACAAAAGGCGGGGCTTGGTTTTGTACAAGGGAGTTGTGTAATGATTAATTAATTTTCAACGCAATACTCTGGAACTTCTGATGAGGCAGCTAGGAATGTAGTTTGGGCTTTCACGCTACTGGGCAGGTTCGGGAAGCCCCGTTAGTGGTGGACTTCTCGAACCGAAATAACACGCTGCTGTTACCTGCATTTTGGATCGATGATTTTCCTGTCCTGCCACTGCCCGCTCTGTCCCTGTGGGTCCTGCTCTGCCCTGCTGGGCTCTGGCACCAGCTCCACCTCAATCCCACTCTCCCACCATGACCTCCACCACCCTGGTGCCTTTCCGACAAGCTGCGGCGTTCCCCGTGGGTCTCCCTGACGTGCTGAGCCCTCGCCTCTCCCAGCACGACTGTGGCTGGGAGCGCCCGGGCTGCCCAGGACCATCCTTTGGCGAACGCCCAAGGGCGGCGTGCAGGAAGCTGGAGATCCGTGATGGAGCAGAACCCCCTCCTCTGCCGGGGGGTTGCTCATCCCCGGCGTGAGCCCAGCCCTGCTCTGCCTGGCCCGGGGGCTCTGCTGCGGGCAGGACCTCTGCCTTGGCGGCAGGGAGGGTCCCGCACACACACGTGTGCACACGTGTGGCTTCTAGTCATTTCCCAGCCCTTGTCCCATTTGTGCCCACTTGAGAAAAGGGAGTTGAGAGGCAATTTGCTTTGGAAAGTTGCAAGTATGTTATTGATTGGCTAGAAGGGAACTGTTTTATTAAAGCTTGCGTGTTCCTCCTCCTTACAAATATCCTATTACATGCTCAGAGACCACCCACACACTTTACCGCTTTTACATGTGCCCCGCAATCTTTCATGCCAGTTGACTTTTCATTTCCAAATCCCTTTTCGCATTAAGCCCAGACCCACACACTCTGACCCATTTTTCTTTCAAATAAATCATAAGTCCGCGACAGCACCGACTCGAGGTGTTCTGCGGAATTTGTAAACAGCGCTAAAGTCGTGTGGGAAATGTCACAAAGTGTTGGTCTGAATTTATTAAGCAGTTTCTCAGCTTAAACGTGTGTGTTTCTGTACGCAGCCTGGCAACCTCTCTACCTGGAACGGCTTCTGATGCGCGGTCGGTCACTGGGCGCACCTCGGGTCCAGCGCGGGGGCTCGGGCAGACCTGCGGGTGGAGAGAGGGGAAGGAGCTTGCGGCTCTGCAGGCTGATTCCGTAAAGGGACAAAGAACCAGTTTGCCAGCTTACTATTAACATCTCATTTGACAAAAGAGAGGAAAACATGCAACTTCTTTGGCCCGGACCAGGATTTGCTGGGTCCTGCCTGCAGAAGGACCAGCCCTGACCCCACAGCTCCGGAGAGGGGAGCTGGTGCGGCCAGCAAGCCGCCGCGCAGGCGGTTCAGCAGCACGGGAGCTCAGGCAGCTGCTTCCGCCGCTTATTTCTCATTCTTTTTCATTCCGCAGCATGTTCTGCTCTGCCAGGCGGTACACCCCTCTCCATGCTGCGGGCAAGCATTCCCCACGCAGACCACAAACCAGGGAGCGCCATAAAACACCTTGTTCAGCAGCAACAAGGTTTTTTTTATTATTTTTACCCAAAAGGGAAGGGTGTGATGGAGACCGTGCTCCCGCGTGTCGCCCGAGCTGAGGACAGCCCTGCTCAGCTCAGCGGGTTCAGCCGTGCTGGACCCAGCTCTGTGCACCCCACAGCAGCGGCCGAGGGGGGTGCAGATGTGGGAGGACGGTTCCTCCCAGCCGATGACATCTCTCCCAGCTCTGCAAAGGAACAATCCTTCATTCCAGACGTTTTCCAGTGTCACTAAATGGAACGCTGGCTGCAGAGGACAGCGAGCCATGCGCGAGGGGATGTCTGCACAGGTTTTAGCGTGTTCTCCCTAATCCTCCCGTCTCGTTTTCCTGGGGCATCAGCTGGAATCCAGCCACTGCTGTAATTAGTAGCATTAATGGAGGGGAGAGGATTTTGTGGCCACGCCACACGGTTCCCATCCAGCTCCCGATCCTTGTTCGAGTGGCGCCTTGCACCAGCTGCTTCAAGGGTATAAGAAATACTAAGCAGGCAATTCCAGCATCAGAAAGATGTATTGCCCATTGAAGCATGTTGGACATAAAAGGAGAACAGCTTTTAATTAAAATTTCTTCCACCAGCCATGTAGGGCCTAAACAAGGAAGAGGAACAAAAATGCCCGGCACTTGGCTGTAACAAGAGAAAAGCATCTTTGAAGTCGGGAGCAGAAGATGCTGATGGGGAGCGGGCTGTGCCCCGAGCGGGCTGTCGTGCTGGGGCAATCGCTGAGCACTTGTGCAGCTCTGCTCATGGCTTTGCCATCGGGATGCCCATGGAAGCCTGGCCCCAGCTGTGGACCTGCCGAGGCAGGCTGGGGGCAGGCAGATGGGACGGGACCCGTTTGCCCTCTTGCCCCTCACAGACTCTGACCTTTTCGGGTTGTGCTTATTCTGAGCAGTTTAAGGGAAAATATCTGGTGGCAGCTCAGCTGCTCCAGGAGCGTCTCTGTGCCCTGCAGGGGCAGGCTGCACATATAGCAAGTTCCTTAAAGTGTGTGTTAAGTGAGAACGTACAGCATCGCTGCTTGGAATGATCCCCCAGAGAAAACCTGCGTAAATACACATTGAACAGAAACCGAGCGAGGATGATAAAGGAAATGTTAAAATACTGCCCTGAGGGCTTCCAAACAGCCTGGCAGGAACTGAGAGAGGACTTTGCTCCACGCACCAAGGGACCACAATTAGCGAAAGCGGTTGTGCAGCAGGAGGAGGAAAGCTGACGGGGCAGGAGGGAAGGGAGCTGCAGGTGAGCAGGAAAGCGTGTCGGGGTTAAACGCTGCTGCCTGCTTTGGATGTGTCTGTGTTCTCAGAGTTTATTGTTAGCCATTGCGTTACAGCAGCACCTGAGGCTTTGAAATAAATGAGGGCTCTGCAGTGCGGAGCATCGTGCGGATGCAGGCGGCTCGGAAGGCTCTGCAGCCTGAGCGGGGCAGGATGGTCCTTCCCGCTGGGCGGGCTGGGAGCGTGGGGTCTGCTCTGCCACACGTGGGGGCTGGTTGAGAGATGTGGGTTGTACTTTGCCGTGCTCTGGGTCTGCCTCAGGAGAGGAGGCTGCAGGATTTGAGTTCCCTGTGGCTCTCAGAGCTTCGGAGGAGCCTGTGGCTCAGTGATGTGCCAGCCCTGGCAGGGGCCGTGTTCCTGAGGACAGTATCTGACCTCAGCTGTGCTGGCTCCAGGAGAATGAAGAGCAGGGGAGACCCTGGTCGATGATCAACCAGGTCACAGCCCACAGCCTCATCCTCTTCCCCGTGACTTGCCCCCAAGGAGGCTGGCCCAGCACGAGGGATCCTCTCTCCGCTGGAAAGTGCAACTGCAATACCTGGCAATTGCCAGGAGCACCAAACTCAGTGTATGGGCAGGAAAAAGTCAAAGCAGAGAAGCCTCGCTGTTCTCTTGGATTTAGTGGCGATGGCTGAAACGAGCTTTAGCTGGCTTCTGTCACTGAGCCTGTATCTTCCCGATGCAAATAGCATTTCTGAAACTATGGTTGTGCAGAGGCAGGTTGGGAGTACCTGAAATGAGCTCATCCGAGCTGTGCGGGTGCAATTCCCAGCTGATCAATTACCTGCAGTGCCAGGCACTGAGACATGCATTATTTGTGAGCTCCTCCGTGGCCCAGACCCAAGATCCTGCTATAGATCAAGTTCAAAGTCAAGCCGAGCACCTTCCTGGCAGCACAGCGAGGGGCTGTGCCCAGCCCCAGGTCCCCCGCTCCTGCAGCAGTAGCGGCAGTTACAGCATTAGAGGAAGAGGAGGAGGGTGGTTTTGCCGGGAGCAGGTCCCAGCGCCGGATGGGTCCATTCACCTCCCGGCACAGCTCAGCCCGTGCTGGCTTCCTTCACGCAGAGTTTTCCTCTTTGGTCAGAGCGCCAGTTACTGCTCCGTAAGGCAGCATTCACCCAGCCCAGACCGTTCTACGCTGAGCAGGATCCTTAGACAAACAGAAAGGAAAAGGGCCTCAAGTTGCTGGGTCTGTGCAGAAAAATCCGTTTCCTCCTGACACGGCGTCCGTGCTGCTCTCCTGCCTTCTCAAGTTGCCGTGCCGGGGAATTCTCGCACTCTAATGAATTGGCATTCTGTCTTTGTTTTCTGTCTGCTCCAAAATAAGCTTAATAATGCCACAGCTGCCATATCCAGAGCTCCTTCTCAGGTCTTTTTGGTTTGTAGCGATTTGTCAGCTCTTGGCAAAGCTAGCAAGTGGTTCTGAGAGTCGAGGGTAAGAGCCCATCCTTCCCCCCGGGCCTTGCTGCCATGCGCGTGTGCGCTCACCTTCCATCCCCTCGGCAGCCTCCGCTGCTGCTCTAGTCTGGTCCTGGCGCTTCTTGCACCGTCTGCCCGTCCCAACGCCACTGCAGGGATCGCTTTTACCCGCATCTGACTCTTCATTTCTGTTTCTCAAATTTTGCATCTCTGAGCTCAATTTATGTTTGACATTTCTTATCCAAGAATACTTAAAGGAGCAAGATAGATCCTTGAAAGGAAAAGGAGACATACGGGCTTGGGGGGACCGCTGGAGCGTGTAGAGGCGTGTGATGTGTTGGAGCACAGGCGAAGCACTCATAAACGCCAGCCGTGGTCTGAAGACGTAGGCGCTGGCGAGAGGAAAGGAGGCTGCAGTGCACGAGAGCGCAAACCCCGCGGGCCAGCACTCACCTCTGCTGCAGTGATGGCGCTGGATTGGGCCCAGCTCCACCAGGGATGTCTTTGGCTTCTCATGGAACGAAGCCGTCAGCAGCACAGGGCACGGGAAACCTCTTCTGGGCACATTAAAGCGGAGGTTGTTGAGTGTTCCTGGGCCAGGGTTTGACGGGACCCTAGTGCAGACCGCTGCTCTCAGATGGGTTTGCCCCGGTTGATACCTTCACTCTGTTGCGTGTTACAAGGGCATTGGGGAAGAGGAGGGTTGTCTTAGTTCCCAGCGAAGCAGTCTCCAGAAGCCCCAAACTGCGGGACAGGAGGGCTGCTCGCGTTGGCGTGGTGCCGTGCTGATGGGACAGCAGCCGTTGTCTGCTCATTTAATTCTGGGCAGTTACTCTGTGCCTTCTTGAGTGGCTGCCACTGCTGCTCCATCTGTCCTGCCTCCTCCGCTTACTGCCTGGTACTACTCTGCTGGCTTCATCCCCCTTTGCATGGAGAGGCTGCTATGGCCTCTTGTAGACGGTCTCGGTGGCTACTGACTTGTGCTTTCCATCCGCACCTCAGGAGGCAAGCCCCTGGCAATGACTTTAGGGGTGCTGCTGCTGGCGTGCCAGCCCAGCCCTTTCCAAGGGGCAGCAGCGGGTGCCAGTGCTGCTCCGTGCCGTTACCTTCTGTGGGACTTTAAGATGAGGAGCCAAAGAGTAATGTTCTCGTGTTGCTAAGTGTTGACAAACCAAGCAGGTTTAATTGCTCTCCCTGGCAGGCAGCACACCACAACCTGTCCTCCTGGCAGCCCTGTGCCCACGGTGAGGGAGGCAGGTGCTGCCAGGCAGGAGGGACATGGAGCAGCACTGGGCACTCCTGGCAGGAGAGGTGACTTCTGCTCGCTCTCGCCGGCTGCCCGTTTAACCCTATTTTGATTGGCACTCCAGCAGAGCAGCCCGATTGACCCGCGCAGGCAGAGAGCCACCAGAGCAGACGATGAGGCTGCAGCTACCCGGCGGACTGTGCGCGGGTCCTCAATGGCATCCTTGGTGCAAGAGCACCGGCAGAGCTGACCTCCTTGGAGACAGGAGACTCTGAACTGAAGGAGATGCTTGTGGAGAGGGACACGTCGCCCAGTGGTGCTCGCCTGGGAGAAGGATTTAAAGATGTGCCTCGCAGTGCATCTGTGCCCTCTGTGTGACGTTAAGAATATGAGGTTCGTGTCCTTCCGCAAAAGGAGGCACCTTTTTGCCTGTGAGAGATTCGCTGCTGCTCTGTAATGCTGTGCCGGCCCTTCCGTGGGGGCTGGTCCCAGGGTCAAACAGCTCCTCTTGGCCTGGGCTGGGTCTGATTTCCACCCCCTATCCCTTCAGCGCTGGCATCTTCCTCACAAAGGTGGGAGAAATGATCTGTTGGGGCTCCTGCTCCCTTTGCACATTATACAATTACCTGGGAATTAATTTTAAAATGTGCCTTATCTTATTTGTGACTTCAGTCTCCCTTGGGGTAAGAGGAATCATATTCAAACCAATTACCATTCACCCAGGAATTGCTCCAGAAGTTTCTTCCCCTGTGAATATTGCTGGTTAAATAACAGGCAGCCCGAATGCCTGGGATAAGGTGTCACACTTCTGGCACAAGGGCTGATTTGTAGAGAGTGCGTCATTTACATTAAAATTGTAATATATTCATGTTTTTGGGCACGGTGTTCTGCAATAACCCCTTTGGGTTTTTTTCTCTGCAATCCCCACCCCTTTCCCACTCCCTCGAGCAGTTCGGTGCCACCAGCCCCGCTGCTTTTCCAGGCTCCAGCATCTCCTGAAGGACATGGGGTTTTATTCTGTTTAATCAGATGGGTTTATTTTCTGAACCCGTATAACTGACAGCTGCACTGTCTGTCTTCCAAACATCAGGACTCATGATTGTGCTGTGAAGTGTTTGCTTTTAGTGTGCTCATAAAAGCACAGGACAAGCCAAAGAGGAGCTGTCCTGGGTTCAGCTGGTCGATAAATCACAGCTCATGGGGCTGGTGGTTTCATTCCTGATCTTCATGCAATGGGGTTTCTCCTCTGGATGTATTTTTTTTTTCTTTTCTTTGTAGCATAATATAAAGTATTTAAAAGTTTTCTTAACTGGAATGCAGCTTTTGTTTGTACTGGGTCAGTGAGCAATAAACTTTTCTCCCTAAATCACAGTGCTTCAAGACATGTCCTGATCTCAGGGGTAACAAGAGTCAGAACAAGCCGTTTGTGACAGCAGGAGGTCTGCAGACACCTTCCGCTGTTGTAGTAATGTGATATATATGATGGGTCGTGTACTATGTACTAATTTTTCTTCATTTGTAGTGAAGCAGCTGCAGATAAATAGAAGATCAGGTGATTAACTCTTCGGGCTCTGAGAGCGTGCAAGGAGCAGCAGCTTCCAGGTCAAACGGCTGCACTGGCTCTGGGGATTGCATGGTGGGGTGGGGGCGACTTGGGGTTTGCTGTTTTGGTTTTTTTTTTCCTGTTCCGATGTAAAAGAGATCTGGGCAACTGAAGATCTTGTAGTACTTTCCCGAAGAGGCAGCGATGCTATCCGGCAGCCCCGTCCCGTCCCGCGGCAGCAGCGCGCTCTGCGGATGCGGATGTGTGAGGATGGGTGACTAAAACTGGGGTCAGTGCACGTGGGTTTGGGGATGCGGAGCGGAGCTGCAGTGAGAGCGAGAGCTACGGAGGGTGTCCAGCGCGTGGGTGAGCCCCACGACCCACCTGTGCCACAGAGAGAGGGGTGAACGTTCCACGGCCACTTGGGAGCCTTTTGGGTAGAGATGGGAGAAAATTCCCCTGCAGGCCACGCTGCCGTCGCCTTACTGCATGTGGCAAACTCTGACACCACCAGGGAGGACATCAGTGGCTGTTCTGGCCTCTGGGACGGACTGTGCCCTAAAATGGCTTTGTAGTTGTTATTTCGGTGTACGTGGAGAGGACAAGGAAGAGGAAGAGGCAGAAAGCGGAACAGGATGAACACCACGCTGGCTCCTGACAGTAGCACTATTGGATGCTAATATTAAATGGATATTAAATTCAAACCAGCTCAGCAATGTGCAGTGTGCTTGCTGCAAGGCACCATAACTGCTGATGTTTACGATGCCACAGCAACGCAGAGGACACGGTCAGGAGCTTCAGTGCTTCAAGAACCAGATCCCCAAGGAAAACACTCTGCCTTGCTTCAAAGCAGTGGCCACCGGAGTCCAAAATGCCATTTCACATGTCCAGTGTGCTACCAAATAGTTTATCCTTGGAAAACCATTATCTCTCTTCCATCTCACATTCCCAGCAGCGGTTTTCTAGTGACAGTTCATATGTTGATGGGGCAGTAACTGGAAAAAATAACCAACCTGGGGACCTGTGCTCAGGTGCTGACAGGGTTTGATCGAAGTCCATTTTGGTGTCTTCATTAACGTTGTGCTCTGTGCCCTCGCTGGGAGTCACAAGTCACTGGTTCAGCACCAGCTGAGGCTCCCCTTGCACAGGGGTAAATGGTTAAAAACTGCTCAGGAGAAGCTGAGCCCCTCAGCTGGGTCCTCAGGACTCTCTGCTCCGAGACACTGCCCGTGAGCCCAGGGAGGATGGAGCATGTGCTCGTCCTGGTGCAGTGCCACAGCCTGCTCCCGATAGCCAAATGGGAGAGCTCCGAGGGAGGTATTTCAAGAAAATTGATTGCACGGAAAAGAGAGAACGGCTTGTAGCTGCTTCACCCTTCTGCGATGTCCAGCAGCACCTCGGAGGAGCTGCATTTCCAGACTGGACTGAAAGGGACAATCCTGTGCATCTCCAGCGGCTCCATCCCCGCTCTGAGCAGAAGCTGGGCTCAGGGGCGAGAGATTTCTCAGTTCCTAAAGCAAGACAGTTTATATCTCGAACATTGGCAAAGCATTATTGAGAGCAAGGAGGAAAAGGTTGGGAGGGCCCAGGGCTGCCACAGCGGAGACCATTCCAACAGAGTCCTGCAGACAGGAGTGATCAATTCTGACTTTTAACTTCCCACCATCTAAACTGAGGGTTACCAAAGGCTTTTGTTATGCTTACAAGTTATTACTACACATGCTTTTTAAAAGGGGAAACTGAGGCACACAAGCTGCAGTGACCCCCGTGGCTGATGCTTGTTCGTCTGCGAAGTCTCCACCACGAGCCAGTTCCTCTCCCAGTCTCCCCGCCAGCACATCCCCACGCGGGGCTGGGGACCGTGCCTGGCTCTGCAGAGACTTCTGCTGAGGCAGAAGATGGCAGAGCAGACACCAACTCTCTGCTTTCCATCCAGCTTCCCCTGCTCATCTCCGGATAAGGTGAAAATTACAAGCAATGGGATTAACGCTGTTATTTCTGAGCTCGTGACAGGTTTATGGTTAGGCTTGGATCGGATCTAACTTTTTTTTTAAATTGGATCCCATTTTATCTCAGCATTTCCCAAAGCCCAGGTGACGGTGTTCCAGCTCCCCTGCTCTGCCCAGGACAGTTCGGCTGCAGCAGCGGGACACCAGAAAAGGGGCTGCTCACAGCACAATCCAATACATGGAAAAGGAAAGAAAAAATTCAAAACTCCAAACCCCTGTCCTACTGAAACTTGTTTTCCTATTGGTTTCTCTTAGTTTTACCAAGGGAAATTTATGAGATGTCAGAGCTTGTTAATGTTGTTGATGTTAGAGGAGCAACAAGCACCCTGGGCTGAAAGGCTCCATAAAAAATAAAAATAACGGAGCATGGGAGGTGGCTGCCCAGAGCCAAAGTCATTAGATCCGATGGCTCCTCGGCTGGGCTGGGTGGGGTGGCAGCTCGGCCGGGCACAGGCTGGGGGTGCTGCATCCCACCGGGCATGGAGCACGCTGTGGAGGGGAGGACGGGGACAAGCCAGCGCGGGGCACGCAGGATGTGGCCCCGCTGTGCTCTGGGCATGGGGAAACGGTGCGGCAGTGTCCGGATCCGTGTGGGAGGACGCGTCTGATTTCAAAGTGAGAGGTGAAAGGAGAGCGAGAGGGAGAAGCAGCACGTGCCAGGCACGCTGAGTGACTAGTCGGGAGCTTTGTGAATAATTAAATCCCTCTCACCATGAAAAATAACGGTGTCGTTAGCACTGCCGGTGTTTCGGTCGGACTGCAGCAGCAGCTGATCTTTGGAGCTGCTCTTCACTGTCTCCATCCAGGCTGGAGCATGCAGCCGCCTCCCAGGGACCCCTCTCGAAGGGCAGCGTGGTGCTGCAGCCTGGGGAGGGGGGTTGTGGCACCCCCCGCCTGGCCGGGGCTCCTGTAAAGCCCGGGACAGTGACTCCCTCCCCACCTTTCCTCCGGGTGAAGGTGGGTCTGTGTAACGCACCGAGTGCACCTGTAACTCCGCGGCTCGCGCCGGGAGAGGGGGGCTGTTCTCGGGGCTGATGAGAAGTATTGATCTAAGGATAATTAAAAGCCTCGCTTTAAGCAACTCCAGCCTGCCGTGAGGAGAACGAGCTGCCTGCTTGGAGGAGAGCCGTGCAAGTGGCGGCAGGGAGACATGAGATGTCAAATTACTCCTCGCCGTTAAATTACCTGATTAATTTAACTGTTGTTTTGTGTGTGGTTGAGCCCTGTTTCTATGGACGTATCCATTATTCATCAGGACTGTCCTGAATATTTTAAGCAAACAATTTTTGTCCTGCCTGTTCCTTGGTGCTGTTGTGTTCTCTAAGCTCTGCGTGCGACCCAGGTCCCAGCAGAAACCCGCAGCACGGCTCAGGAGCAGAAATATTACCTCCAGGCTGGAAGTGTCTGCAGAACTTGATCAACTCTCTTCCGCAGGGGTACAAAGATTGTACCTGAAATTGTACGTAATTAATTGCACAGTGGGCTATTAACAGGCAAATGAAGAAAGCAGACAAAGAGGGGCATGCAAGGGAATCAATTTTCTTTTTAATGCGTTTCAGTTCTTCTGTTTGTGTTATGATAGATGGTAGCCGAAAGCAGATTATGTTAGACACAGCAGCTAATCGGATGACAGCCTGAAGAAGACAAATACATTCATTATTGCATTACGGCCACAGCACTTGGAAAGGCAAAGCTATGGATTTGGGGGACAGGCTTCGTTCCAAGGACTTAATTATTTTTAAATGAAACTTGAAATCTTGCAGCCAGCAAATTCTTTTGCATAAGGTATGCAGAGTTTCCGTCCTATTTATTTAGCCGTGATTACCCAAAACATCATCATTCTCTAAGCGCATATATTTATGTCTGCGATGCGAAGAGGGGGAAGCGAATGTAGCTGATTCTCGCTGTGCTTCGTTAGAGCATAATTCCAGCTCTGGTTGTTTGTCAACAAAGTTTCCCTGTGTTTAACCGTGCGGCAGATTCCTGGTGGACCACGTGAAAGGTGGATGGGTCCCGTCCTGGCCGCGACACCCTCTGTGCCGGCGCCTGGGGAGGGCTGGGTGGGAGCTGCTGGATGAGCAGCGTGGAGCAGGAGCCTCCCTCAGCTTTGTGTGCCGGGGACGGAGCAGGGTTCTGCAGAGATGGGCAAAGGAACCGCGCGGAAAAGCTGCGGGTTTTTCACGTGTTCCGATAGTTTTTCTCACAGTGGTACCGTAACCCTGCTGGAGAGAGGGCACGTCTTACCACGGCGAGGGTGAGCCTGAGCGCAGCCACGGTCGGTCTTTGCCGCCCTACGGCCACAGCCCTCCTGGGGTCCAGTTCTGAGACACGCTGGAAATAGTCCCCAACCTGCCCCCTCTCTCCAGGGACAGTGTTGACATTTACATTCTCTGCACCTCTGTCTTTGAGCAAAAACATTTTATACCGTTCTCTGGATAAAACACACTCGTGAGGTTATTTTGGGAACCGTCTTGCAGGCTGGTTTCAAATTCAGCAGCACGTTAAGGGCTGGTGCGTCGTGACTTTGCCTTGAGCCTGAATTAAGTACGTTTTCAGTACAAAACAAGCACGTGTCCTGATGTCACTCAGAGTGACAGTAAATGCTTCCACGGCCACCTGGGGCCAGCCCCCTCTGCGGGTGCAGTGTGATGGGGTGCAGCATATCCACCCCACCTGCACATCGCTGCCGGACAGTGATGGAGCTGTAGAGCGCCTCGTGAGATAAACGCTCTCGTCAGGCAATTAACTCTGAAATATTCAGCAAATCATGTACTGTGACGTTTTAATGATCCATCCTCCAAAGTGCGGTACAAAGCCTGTTCCTTTCCTCGTTTCCACTCGAGCAGCTCTGTGCTGCAGAGCTGGGTCTCTTTAATGTGGAATTGGCTGTGGGACTCGATTTGCGTGTGTCGGCAGGAATAGGGTACCCCGGCATCTGTCACACCCCAAGGTGTCGATTGGGAGGAACTGACAATCCTTGACTCCGTTAACCGCTGGGCAGCTCGGCGGGCGGGCAGAGGGGCTGCAGCATCCCCGTCCCATCGGTGCTGTGGCTGGTGCTGGGCTCCGGGGCTGCAGGCCGGGCTGTTTTCGATTCGTGCTGTAGCAGGGCAGAGGAATTATGGTTTACAAGCCTAATACCTCCACTGTGAAATCTGCCTCGGGGTGGAAAGAGTCAGTTACAGGTTTAGATCTTCAGAGGAAAAAATCCCAGTGATTCTTCTGTCCTCCGCCCCAACGCAATGAGTCTCCTTGCTGTGAGCCTGGCGCAGGTTGTCTTTATACCAGCAATAAATCAGACACTCTCAGCATCATTTTTCTGGCCACGGCCAGCGATTCCTGTTAGAAAAGCAGTTCTTGTGTCAGTAGCAATGAGCGATGCCGGTATTTCCAAACACGAGAGAGATGGCAGAGGCAGCCTGATGAGCCCCCTTCACCTCGAGCCCCTCTGCCCAGCTGCGCCGAGCTCCAGCCCGGAGCCCCCACCCCCTTTCCAGGGGGTTTTTGTGGTTTGGGGGTCCCACACTGGAGGAGCAGCTCACACTGCCAGCCTTTCACAGAGCGGCATGTAGAGACAGGTCTTAACCCGAACCGCTTTATCGGTGCCAACTCGGCCCGTGCAGACCGAGGTTCACTCGGTCACTGTTTGAAATTTAATTATCGCTGCCGGCAGCTGGGCCAGATGTTCTGCAGGGAACCTGTGCCCTGCTTCTGCTCCCCTTCCTGCCACAGGGCCGGGCATTTCCGCAGCTCATCCCAGTGGCAGCTCGGTGACAGATTTTCTTCCGCCCTGTAACTTCTCTCCGGAGAGCTCTGCGCGAAGTTTTCCAGCTCCCCGGAGCCTCGCTGGCACAAGCTGAGCTTTCTCAAGTGGAAGCAGAGCCCAGGCAATGTCATGGAGAGGTGACACGGGGCTCACCCCTTTGATGTCCTGGCTGGGGTGTTTCAAGGCTTCCCCCCAAATGGAGCATCCTTCTCTTGCCTGGCCGCAGGAGGGGCTTCTGCCAGGGACACAAAGCAGTGCTCGGTTCTCCGTGAGCGCAGCAGGACGGTGTTAAAGGTTGTTGCGTCTGGTGTTTCTAATGGCAGCCTGCAGCACCCCCGTGAGCACAGCCCTTCCCGGGGCTCCTCCCTGCTCCTCGTCTCTCCGTAGGTTCCACACACTCCGGTTTTTAAATCAGGAGTGGTGGAATAATGGGTGCAGCTGGGGGGAGCGGTGGGAGGGACGTGGCACGGTGATGGGACTCGCCGAAACGGGGGCAGCAGTGGTGGGGATGTGGGGCCAGGTGAGCCGGTGTGGCCCGGCATGGTGGGGGGACGGGTGGAGGGATGCTGTCCAGTGCGGTGCATGGACAGCCCGCGCCAGTGCCTCAGCGTGTGCTGCTGCTCTTGCTTATCTAGCACGGCATTTATCATGGTAATTATGGAATGCATTTCCACATAAGCACTTGTCCTTGAAGGGCGTTCTTGCCGCTGATACTTGGTTTGTTTGCGCAGGCAGAGA
This sequence comes from Bucorvus abyssinicus, assembly GCA_009769605.1. Classification (NCBI taxonomy): domain Eukaryota; kingdom Metazoa; phylum Chordata; class Aves; order Bucerotiformes; family Bucorvidae; genus Bucorvus; species Bucorvus abyssinicus. The sequence continues at coordinate 5,943,039 of CM020055.1, forward strand.
CATGACGGATGACTCTGGGAGGGAAGCAGCCCTCCCTGAGTCGCCCGGGAAGCCAAAGGCACGCACTGCCATGAAGGCGCTCCCCAGCGCCTCCTCTTTCGTTGTTATTTCTGTGAATCTTCATTTTGCATCTGATGTTTATCTACGGGAGTGTTTTGTTCTCTCCGGTCATGAATGTCAGCAGCACAAATCTGAGTTTTCAGGCTTCGTACTTGGTTTAAATACCCCTTGAGTAAATGCTTCTCAACAGGAGGCTCCCTCACATCCACCACTAAAAGGTTTACTATTACCGGTGGTTGTCTGGGGTGCAGCAGCCTGGCAGGGCCCCTGGCAGGGACCCATCGCACCATCATCACCCCTAACAAACCACAGGCTGTGCCCTGGAGAGACAGAGCCTGGACCCGAGAGAGGGAACTGGTGGGTACTGGCAAGACCCTGGGAAACATGGAGCGTCAGTGCGGCAATCGCGGTGTGCACGGCATCACCTTGGGCGGTGTCCACTTCAGTGAGACAGAAAAACCTGACGGAAGTCAGCGTGGCTCAGTTAAACGCAAGGAAAGATCTCCGTGTCTATTGGGCCCTGATCTACCATGGACCTGTCTGTCTGTGGAGCCACCGTGCATGTCCTCACAGGCAGAGTATGGGGATAACTGTCTTATTTTGAGGGTGAAGGTAATTCTCTACTTGTTTGTACCAGAAGCACTTCAGGATCCTTCGGAAATGAAGGAGAGGGAGCGATTCACGATGTTGTTGAAGCAGGAGATTTGCTGGGGGTGAGGCATCCCATTTCCACGGTTATTTTCTTTCCTTTAAATGGGGTGGTTTGGGCTGCAGGAAGGTATTGTAGTGGTGACAGAAGGGGCCCTGCGCTTGCTGCAGACAGGCGGGGAGCAGGGGGTGACGCTGCGCTGTCAGCCGAGCTCGGGCTCTGAGGAGATGATGGGCAGCGTTTTCATGGACTGCAGCACCTACTCCCTCTTCTCGCGGGCCAGTGCAAGTGAAGAGCAGCCGCCCTGCAGGAACCGGTAACGTCAGCGTGGAGAAACAGGACCTGGCTGCCGCAGGCAGGTTTGCGGAGCTGGGACTGGCTGCCCCAAGAGGGGTTTACCGAGGGCTCGGCTCCCAGCGAGGGAAGGATGAAGTTTCTAAACGCTGTGCGTGCAGCCGCAGCCCGACCTGTGCCTGCAGCGGGACAGAGCTGGGAACGGGCCGTGCGGGTGTGTAATTGGCTCCAGAAGTGGGTGTTTGCGTATGTAAATACGCTGGCTGAGAAACTGCTCCTTCTCTAAAACTGGGGCTTTACCGGGGCTTTAGGTCAAGATGTTTTGCAATGAAGCATCGATAAGCGCTGCCTCTAGACTTTGCTTTGAAGACTAACACGAGAAATGAGTGCGGACGAGGCACCAGAGAACTGGCACAGCTTATGCAAATATCTAACATTAAAAACATAGCCCCCATCACTGAATGCACAAATTAGATATAAAATTAGCCAATTAGGCACTTGGTTTCTACTTACACCCATCCAAACATACCCTCTAGTCATTAATCCAGGAAAATTCTCACTGGAGCGGCATGGCTCGCCACTCGCAGCCAGCAACACTCTTGCAAAAGAGCAAAATTGGGATGTTAATGCTCCCTCTCTTCTGTGCCTGAAACTTCTCCCAGCAGAAACGTCCACGGAACGCGCACAGCTCTCCCGAAAACGCTTGCTCCGACAGCAGCTGTACGTTCCGTTATTAATGCCGCGTCCCCGGCGCACACCTATGTATGACCAACAGACCACTGGAGCTTGAACTCAAAATTAATTAAACCTTGTTTACCGTTTGGAATTAGTGAGCTAATGAATATCACACCTCCGAGGCATCCATCTTGGTCAGACACACTGTGCCTCACAGCTGTTGTTTTCCTCTAGATTAGGTTTGCTCCAGATTTTATGGAGACACCTACAAAGTAATAAGCCCTGCACTTATTTGACGCAAAAAAAATTATAAAATTTTTATTAGCTTCTGAGGCATTGGGTTTTCTACTTTCTGCCTGGCAATAAAAGTTGATTTGTTCTGTATCTGCTTGGGTGCTGGCTATTACTTATATCTAATGATTCTTCTTAAAAGACATTAAGGTTGTCTCCTGTGAGCAAACACACTGGGTTTGTGAAATTACACACTGATTACTGCGTTATAGATGTGGTCACACCTCTGCTATTAAATTTTACCTGTGTAAACAATTCCAGCTCACGGACGTGCTGCTATACAGTTATTTATACCCACTTTATTATGGTTATTTTTCCTGCAATCACACTGCTTTTAAATCTGCCGTGGCTTATTTAGTACCGACTGACAGACAATTCAGTGTGTCATGCGGAAGCGCCGCTTTCCCCCCTCTATCTCCGGCCACCTGCCTTTATTTAATGCTGCGAGCGGTGACAGGGAGCAAAACCCCCGGAGACAGCAGTCTGTCTTCCCAGATGTATTTCAGGCCCGCTGTTTCCCATGCGCGTCCTCCTGCCCAGCCTGCGCTGCGGGCGCTGCCGTCCTGCCAGGCGGGAGCTGCTTTTCTCCTCGGTGGTGACACCCCGATGCTGGCGCAGCTCCGGGCCCCATGGATGTGTGTGTGCCGCGGAGGGGACGCCCCGGCAGGGCCCTGCATCCCGGGATGCCCACGCCGGGAGCAGGAGGGGTGCCTTGGCACAGGGCTCCCTTGGAAACGGGCGTCCGTCGCGGCCCTGAGAGCACGGCATCAGTGCTGGCAGCCCCCAGCCCACCCCCTGGGGAGGGTCGGGGACCTGCCACGAGAGAAACTTCACCGCACGTGAACCCCCAGTTTTGCCAAAGCAGCCTCTTCCCTTGAGAAGCCATGAAGTGCCCATCGCAGGCTCTAATCCTGACAGAGCACCGCGGTCAGAGTAATGTGGATTAAATTGCGCTTCCCGTATTGACGTATTGCCTGTCAGAGCGAGGAGATACAGATATATATTTTAAATAAGCATCCTCTCCAGGCAAATGCCGATGAGCAGGGCCACTGCCAGCCCCGCCGCGGGGCCGCGGGTGGTACCCAGAGCAGCTCCTAAACAAGCAGTCCCTCCCCAGACAAAAGCCAGACCGAGGTCCTGATGGCACGCTCCGTGTTGCTTAGCACTTGTTGCCACGCTACAGTAGAGCCCGGCCGCCGCACAGCCACCATCCCGCTGCGGCGCGGTACGCTGGCTACGGAGAACTGCCTGGGTTTGGAGCAAAGGGGCCGATTGGAATATTGCAGAGGTGCCCAAAGCCAGGGGTGCGGGCAGAAATTCCGTTTCAGTGCTTCCCAGCCCTGGCGGGAGCAGAAGGCAGGAGCAGAGAGGGGAGCTGCGTCAGATGTGCTTAGCCGTGGATGTGACCTTGCTTTTGCTCGTCTTTTCCTTTCAGCTCCCCAATAAATCAGGCACTTATCTCTGCTTATTGCTTATTTATGACTTCATTTAACCTGCAGTGCCGGCGGGGGACGGGGCGGCACAGCTGCCTCATGCAGTCGCGTGTCGCCTGGTGGTGTGCACGCACGCGCGTGTGCGTGTCTCTGCATCGCCGTGAGAAACAGCGAGTGCAGTAAATGGTGACAGCAAGGACCTGCTGGGGACCTGCGGGCTCCGGCAGCAAATGTTGCTCAGCCATCTGTTCAAAGCGGCTGAACTCAGCCTGTGTGTGTGTTCTGAGCAGGCTTCACCCCCTCGCAGACAATCAGCGCTTAGAGCGTGTACCCTGCAAAGGGGATACGGGTCTCGTGCCCAGGGGCACCGTGTCTCCTGCGCTCCCAGGAGAGGCTGTGTCCTCGGCATGGCTGGGCTGGACCCGCAGCCTCCAGCCTCGGCTTGAGCTGCCACATCCTGTGGGGTCAGTGGAGAGAGGTGAGGGGCTGCTGCTGCCTGAGGATGCTCACAGCGGGTGTTTCTGCAGCATGTGGCCCCACCTGCATCCCACGGCAGAGCCACGGGCACAGCCCTTGGTGCGCAGGAGTTTTAAGCACCGAGTTTAACACCACTGTGTTTCCTGGGATCGGGGAGCCGGGACCTGGCAAGACTTACCCTTCCGAGGCAGTTAAATGGGGACACTGTCCTGCAGGCAGTCCTGTGCCTGACTCCGGGGGCCACCAGACGGGATGACTGCATCGGTACTCTCTGGCTTTAAAATTGGTGACTTTCTGAGTTCAGTTTATGCTGGGTGTAAACTTGATGAAGCACTGCGGGATGCAAGGACTTGTGGATGGATGCAGGGTGGAAGCAGATGGAGGCACGCTCTGCGCTGCTGTAGCTCAGGGTGGGAATACGCATGTCCTCGTATTGATTTTCTGTCCAAAGCCTTTCATCTGCAGTTCACAGCACAGGCGAAAATATGTATCTGGAGGAGTCTCGCCTGCTTGCTAAAGAGGAGAAAATCCAAATCGCCTCTACACAGCGCCCTGACTCACAGCCAGGGTAAGAACCAGTCCTCAGTCTCCGAGATGAAAGATTATTTGTAATCGTATTAATGAGCAAACTGGAGACGAGCCTTTCCCAGCCTTAATGAAAAGTCCGTTGACTCTGGGTCTCACCCTGGGTTCAGCACCAGCCCAGCTCCCTGCTGCTCGGCCTCGCAGCCGGCCAGGCTCCCCATCGCCCGGACTAGGATAAACCCACTCCGAAGTGTTCCCGCGAGCAAAGCTGGTAAGAAGGCGGCGTTCCCTGTCACAGAGCCCCCGGAGCTCCCGTGCGAGCAGTGGGACGGGACGGTGCCAGCTCATCGCCTGCCTTGGCAAGCCCAGCGCAGGGGCGGTCTGGGTTAGGACGGCAGCCGGGCTCAGTGTCCCTGCTGTCGGAGCCCATCCTGCCCTCGGTGCTTGCTCTGAGCGTGACTTCCCAGCAGGCGACGTCTGGTGCGGTCCCTCCGGCCAGGTTCTGCCGCAGCCGGCTGTGCTCGGCTGCTCCACACAACGGGCCCTTGTTGGGCTGAGCTGAGCCGAGCTGGCACGATGCTCTCAGACCCCCGCTCCGCCAAAACCCACCGTCCTTCCGTCCCTTGCTTGTCGTCGAAACTATCTTTACGTCCAGCAGTACAGGGGCCGTGCAGCGTCAGTAAATGGTGAGCTGAAGGGAGGGAGGTGATGGCGGAGCCGCCTTTCTGCCTCGCCTCGCGCCCGGGGGCTGTTCGGGGTTTGATCCCCGGAGAAGAGATTTGTCCAAAGGCCTTTGGGAACCATCAGCAAAAGTACGAGAAACTGAACTTTCATTTAAACCCTAAAGCTTCACTTTTATGATCATTGCAATTTTAAACTCCCTCAGCTTTTCCTGCATTCATTTCCACCCAGAATAACGAGGGCTGTATTAGCAGAAGGTGATTTAATTGCGGGAACTTTCACAAAGCGGAGCCGCATTTCCTTTAATCCAGAGCGTTAGCAATTCCCCACAAGCTTATGTTTATTTTAAGAATCAATAAAGCACAAACATGTCTAATTACCCTAAAATATTTTGCAAAATCAGAAGTCAGATTAGATTTTGCTTAAGCATCAAATAGAAAATACAACGTCCGCCAGAATCGATACATTACCCGCGGGTCGTAAGACTTTTCACTTACATGCTTGATCATACATTATAATGAAGGTTTGTAATAACGTTAAAATCTTCTTGAATGCATCTTCTGTGTAATTTACTTTTTTCCCCATCCTCTGTACCACAGAGATTCAGACATAATTACTCAGAAAAAAGTAATGCACAGCTGCTTATCCTGTCCTGTGTTCTGAATTTACTTCCTGATGAACATCAGCCTGAAATATTTTGGCTATTTAATTAAGGTCTCGCTAGAAACACTTCAGCTGCGTTGTAATTCTTGCACAGAGCGGGAGAGCTGCGTAGCCTGTCCTCACCGTTCTGCGCTGGGAGTGAAGCTGGGCAGGAGTTATCTCCGCCCTTGAAAATCACGTCGGCTGACATCAGTTTCCAGCCCACACTAGAATTCCCCAGGACCCTCTTCCCTCTGGAGTGCTGCCCGTTCGCCGTGTCCCGGCGGGTGACGGGGTGGCCGCGGGCCCCGGAGGAGGACGGGGCTGGGTGGGATGAAGGGTATGAGAGCGGCTCTGCCTCTTCCCGGTGCTCGTCACTCTCTGAATGATGCAGAACGTCCTCTGTCGATTTTTCTGCAGCTTTCCTGCCCTCTCTGCCCCAGGGATGAAGCGACTTGCAGGTGGTCGGAGGCAGGAGCTGAAGGTGCCTCATGTCCTCAGCATGTCACCTTTCCCAAGGACCATCTCAAAGACCCTTCTCCATCCCTTGCCCCACACACCAGCGGTATGAAGAGACTTTCTGAGCCAGGGCACTGGCTGCAAACAGATTAACGGAGGTTAGCCAGCACGCTCCACCAGCCATTGCCTTCATCACCCCGCGTGCCCTGGCGGCTGCGCTGGGATTGCTGCTGCTCTTTTGCCTCGGTTTCCCCCACACAAACGAAGAAAGCAATTAAATCCCTGAGCCGGGCTCCTGAAAGCCAGATGCCTTCTCGGCCCCCAGCCCGGCAGGACCCTCAGCTTGTGGCAGGGGGGATCCCACCCCACCCCACACGGGCAATTGAGGGGTCCCCTGGGCTCTGGTCTGGGTGCTCAGGGAGATTTGTCTGATTAAGTAAGGTGCAAGTTTCAAGCAGTTTGGTTAAATTGCTTTAAGCTTCCATTTAGATGGTGTTACTGGAAATTAAAGTGAAGAAAACAAAATCAACTTAGTCCATCTCAATTCTAAACAAAAGTGTCCACAAAGGTATTTAATGCAATTTGACTAATCCATTTAAAAGTTAATTCAGATTATTTTCCTGACATCCTTGTGCACCCAGGCCCTCATTAACTTCAGCAGAACTTGGCGATGGACCAAGCCCCACCGAGGCTGTGCAGCTGACTTCAGTGATGGAGCGGGAAATGATTTGCTGCCATCAGTGGTTTTCATTTATATTGGGCTGAGTTTGGGTTATTTGTTCATCTGTTTCACAAAGCAAAGCAGTGCAGCAAAAATCCCCACCTCTGAGCTGCGTCGTGCAGCAAGAATGACGGAGCTGCTTCGAGGCGCTTGCTCCAGCTTGTGAAGTGCTGGGATTTGTGGCTTCCCCCTCCCAGCCCGGGCGCAGGCACCACTCGGGTAGAGCTCCTGGCTCTGGCTGCTCAGGCACTTGCACCCAAGGATGGTGCCAGCCCCAAAGCATCCCCCTGCCCTGGGATTTGCCCCAGGGCTCACGAAACAGCCCAGCACACAAGCTTGGGTCTGTGCTTCCAGAATGGCTCCGGAGTCCTGTCCCCCTCCAAAGGATGGGCGTGTGCGGGCTCTTGGGTGCTCCCTCCCACCGCTCAGGGGGTCAGCAGCGCCCGTGCTGCAGAGGCGGTGGCTCTGCCGGTGCTGTCCCAAGGATAACCAGAGGAATGGCACCTGTGTGAGCTGAGCACATCAAGTTCTTAACACAAACCCTGAGTGCGATGCAGGAGTGCCATTTTCCCCCTTCTGTCTTAGAAAAGGGGTAGCGTACAGGGAGCGTTCTGCCAAGTGCGCAGCAGTCAGCTCTTATTTCTTCCAGTTAAAACCCCTGTAACGTTGTGGAGCGCTGTCAGAGAGTCTGTACCATCCCCTGCTAGATCTGCTGTACGTACAGATGAAAACGTAACAGTCCTTACAGACAGATGGAAAATCCCTTTCCTTTCTCATCAACCCTGTTCCGAGACGTGAGAGCACTGAAAGCTGTTGGCCCCTCCTCTGTCAATCCAGTACTCGCCCCCCTGGCACCAGTGGCAGTAGCTGCAGCTGGGACCAAGCCCAGCCCTGAGCACAGTGTCTGTCCCCCAGCGCAGAGGCGGGGGAAGGAGGGGGCTTTCTCCCTAACCAGAACATCCCCGCCAGGACCTTGGCAGGCTGTGATCGTAAGCATCGCTGTCCCGGAACAGGAGAGGGATGTTTGCTCTCTCCCGCACGTGCCATTTGCTTCATCATCAAGTCTGAAGATAAATTGCTGATGACCTTTCTCAACAGATGGGGCCGGGGCCCCGTCTGCACGAATCCCCATCTCGCCATGCACATTCAGATCTGACCCAGCTTCAGACAAGGGACAGTTTCCCGGCCGTGGCGGGGAGCTCTGGCTGCCACCACCATGGGTCCCTCCTGCCTGGGCCAGCACCCAGCGCTGCCCAGCCCGTGCGGCTCCCACTGACTCGGCTGGAGATGAGTGATCCAGCGCTGACCTTCGATACTGAGGGTCGGGGACGTGACTCGGAGGGGACTCAGGGCAGGCTCCTCTTTTTTCAAGAACCAGGCGAGGGTGAGGACACTGGCTTCCCATGGGTCACAGCCCCTGTAAGGCTCGCAGTGCCCGAGCCCACCCGCCCCACAGCGTGGCTGCAGCTCCTGACGCAGGAGAACGCTGCTCACAGCATGTACGAGCTTATTGCCTTTGTGACCTGCATGTTTTTTCCCGTGAATGCTCTGCCTGCTGCTGCCTGACACTCCTCATGACAGGACCATATGGCTCTGCTCGATGCCTGCCATCCCTTTGGTGCCCCTGTATATGGCATGCGACATAAAAATGCTAATTATTTAAATGTGCTACACTTGTTAATAAAGGGGCAGTAAATTTAGTTGCGGTTGATTTAACCCTTCCTTGAGGATCTTCTTTCCAGGAGGCTGAGCACGATGGAGGGAGAGAGGAGCCCCCCGGCTCCACCAGCTGGTTTCAGTGGCCGTGGGAGAAGGGGCTGGAGAGGAGCTGCACCAAAAACCAGTGCGGGGAAAAAATGCCAATTCATTTCCTCCATCTTGGCTGCAAGAAGCTGGGTCTGCCTGCTCTGATCCTTCAAACCCATCCATCACTGCCATCCGGGCTGAAGTTTTCCGAGCATCACTGAGCGTGAACTCGCACTGTGTTTTCTCCAAACAGAGCAAACGAGCCCCACAAAGAGGAGTCATCACCGAGTTTTGTTTCAAGGTGCTTAGTTCATATCATCCTCGGGTGTGAGTCAAATTTATTCCATCTCTGCTGATCCTGGGGAGTGGGAAGGCTGATTCACATCTCCTGAACTCTTGCTCTGTATGTTTAGTGCAGCCCAATTATCACTCAACGAGCTGTAACCAGCTCTTCCAGCCGAATGCACAAACCCGGGAACTTTTAGGGCTAGAGCTGTAGTCACAAGTGTTGTCTGTCATCGCCCGCAATATCCTTCCCAGAAAAAAATGCAAGCAGTCACGTCGAGAAAGCCTTTGCCTCGCTGTCCTTGGCCTTGCCGAGCCCCCACAGCTTAAGAGATAAGGGAGCGTTGTGCTGGTGTTCTGCAAAGTGCGAGTGACCCTCATTTCCACATCCCTCCTGCCCCTTAATTGCTTCCCTCTCTCCCAACCTCTCAGCCTGTTAAACCCAACGGTTTTGCTCTGCACATCACAAGCTGCTCTGGTTCTTGAAAAGATTCAGTTAAATGCCTTTTGCTGCTTTTGTATTGGAAATTTATGCAAAATTCATAAACAAAAAAGTCCTGAGCAGAAATCTCCCCTTTTTTCATCTAAAAATGTTCAGAACAGGACTTGTGGAACACGAGGAAAAATGATTCAATCCAGTTAGATTTCAACAGCAAGGAGAAAAAAAGAACCTCTCAAGAACGGCACATTGAGAAATGACTACAGTAAATATAAAAAAGAAAAAGAGTGTGTAAAACTTCTTAAAAACTTATTAAATTTCCTGCCACGGATCTATTAAATGGGACGTAAAGGAGCCACCGGCTCCGCACGACTTCCCACCAAACCCGGGGACCCAAAGCCGGGCTCTGAGAGCCTGGTGCGCCCATGCCCCGGGGTGCTGCAGTGGAGGGGTGTCTGGACCCTCAGTCGTTGGGCTCCTCTACAGTGACTATTAATGTGTTCATTAAAATTCATTGTTTACTTGAAATAGAGCTGGAATGGTTTATTAATTATATATAATGTCTCGGATGGCTCGTTATCCTCTAGCCTGTCCGAAGCGGGGGAGGTGTTTGCCAAGCATTAACAAGGCTGGTTCCTGACTTATTGCGGCGCCCACTTCGGTTTTAAAGGGCTGATGCCAAAACAGGCAAAACCGGCAGCACCGGGAGTGGGGCTGAGCGGAGCCCGGGAATCCTGCCCGCGGGAAAGACTCTGCAAAGCACTGCGAAACGGGGTTCTGCAGTGACCCAGAGGGGTGACACTCAGCAGTCCCTGTCTGCCCGTCCTGCCTCTGACTTCCACGTGACCTTGCCCCAAACCGCCCAGTATGGGCCCGATCCTGCCGTGGCCCTGCCTGGGCACCGGCCGCCGGAGCCATGGCTGGGTCAGGCTCCAGCTCAGCCCAGGGCTGGTGTTTAACGCGGACTGGTGGGCAGGGGCTGAAGACACCCCCTCCTCTCCGCCACACAAGGGGTGTCTCGGGCAGAGCCCCTCGCAATTTCGAGAGCCTCACCTGGACCCGGAGCCGATCCTGCCCGGAACAGAAAAGAGGATTTGGGGGTTGCAGGATTTTTTTCCTTTATGGCGAAGTGTTACTCGGGGCTCGTTTTTCAAAGATCAGAAGCTGCGGCCAGGCACCTAATGGAGTTCTCAGCGGTGCCTGACTCCCCTTGATTTCACGCCCATCTGCACCTATCGGGGCCGAAGCGCAGTTGGGAATCTGGCTGGAGGATCTCTGTGGCAGCACATTTTGGCAGAGCTTTCACTCAAGCCGTTGGGCCAAATCCTCAGCTCACATAAATCACTGACACAAGTGGAACTACGCTGATTTGCACCAGTCACAGACTTTAAATTAAAATTTAATTGAAAACTTAAGCTGTCATTAATTTTCTATGAGTGGCTTTTGCAAGAATGCAGCCAGATCTCCACCAGTTCAGCCTCCTGCCTGTCGTCTCTAACGAAGGAATACAGACATGCTCATAGGACAGCCACGTCTGGCGTGTTCCGGTCCCTGTCGCCACCTTTCCCTCAGCACCGCCTGCCGGCACAGCCCGTGGGAGCCTCGCTATCAGCACGTCAGGTATTTCCACGCAAGTCTCATTAGTTATCGTCACCCTCTGCTACAGCGGAACTGACTTTCCGGGGCCTCGGCTCTATCGTGGCTGCCCCAGCCAGACTTCTCTCGTGTCACATCCTCTATTAAGTGTTGCCCTGAAATGGAAGCACAAAGCAGGAATCTTTGACATCAGGGTGGTGTGTGTGGGCACGTGCCTGTACGTGCAGGACCACACTCACGGATGTTCATGTACAGACCAGCATGTTTGTTTTAACACTCTAATGAATTGATTTGACCTCAGACAAGGGACTCCCACACACTGCTTATGGCACGTGAACATTTCACTCAGATTTCTTTCAGAAACAGCTGCAGTCCAGAAGAATTCCTGTCTCCAGGTAATACCACCCTCCCCTGCCTGCCAGGCTGATCCACTGGGGAAACGGGACTTTGTGGGTAAGTACAGGAGACTTTTCTTCCACAGATCCAGGATTTCCCAACCCGTGAACCACAGTCACACTGGGTGAGGTTCCCACACCCCAAACACCCGCAGAATGTTGAGCTTCCCTGGTGACGGGGTTGATTTAAACCAGCTGCCACACGTGAAGGAGAGTCAATAAATGTGACACCCACGGCAGCACCTGGTGATGAGGGGATGGGTGCTGGAGCTCTGGGGAGCTGTTGGGCTGCAGGACTCGGAGCTGGTTTGGACTGCAAATAGGTGAGTGCTGGAATCAAAAGTTTTAAAGAAAGATTTCTGTTGAATTGTTATCTGTACTGAAAATAGGAAAAGCTTTTCTGTGGTTCTTAAGTCCTACAGAGTTGCTTGTCTCCACCTCTGCTGCACTCAGCAGTGTCCTGGCTCCTGGTGCCTGGCTCCTGGCCCCTGCTGCAGCCAAGTGCTCTGGAGCGGGCAGGAACAGGGGGTGCAGATGATTGATGTCATGAGTGATCTAATTTCCTGGTCAGTTAATCCCAAATTAAAATCCTGGTGGGAAGATTTAGCCCTTTCTGTAGCATGAAGCTGTGGTTAGAGACGAGCCCTCTCATCACCAAGCGGCTCCTGTTAGCAGGGGATGGCAGCGCGCAGTGTCCCCCATCACTCAGCACGGCTGCTGCACAAGTGAAGAGAAATGCTGTAGATGGGAGGTAACTGGGTGCGGAGGGGAGTCACGCAGCAAAGGTGCCAACGTTAGGATGACTTCAGGGACATGCAATTCTGTGCAGCTGCAGCAACAGAAACTATGCTGATGAGAATTTCAAATTACACCGAGATAAACTTGTGCTGAAATTTTCATAGACAGGATGTATTTCTCACCCCAACGCCTGAGCAGTACTAACTTAATGTTAGTATAAGCTTCAGAGAAAGATAGGTGTGGAGAGGCAGAGGTCATGGGGAAGAGCTGGTAGATATGAACTGGGAGGCTAATTGAAGGGGGAGGAGGGGAAGGCAGCAGCCAGCTCCATGAGAGGCTGTGGGCAGAGGAGGGGTTTGCACAGTGCTGCCAGGCGGGATGGAGGGAGGGAAGGAAGTGGCCAGGATGTCCCAGTCCATTAACAGGAGGGGTCTGAGATTCAGGGATATGGGGAGATGAGGCTCCCCTATTTTATCGGCTTGTAAAGTGTCCTGAATTAATTACTTTTTGATAACGCGCTGCTTTGCCCACAATGGCTTTCCAGCAGCTGCGGTTACACAGAGCAGGCTGGGCTCTGTCGTACAGTTTTGTCAGACTTTTCTGGGCCAGGGAGGCAGATTTTAAAGATGCTGTAGAAACGATGCAGTGGTGGGCAGCTGGGATGCAGGGGCTGTGGGTAGCAGGCAGCCAGCAACCCACTCTGTATGAGGCTTGGTGTCCCCTGAGAGCCCAGTCTGACCCTGTCTTGAGTGCTGGACCTGTGAAGTTCTCCAGTGTGCAGAGCAAAAGAGTGGACCCCCGGTACCAGCAGCTCCCACGGGATGGGCTGACAGTGGGTGAGATGGGGAGGCTTTGCCCGTGGGTTTGTGTTCAGTTCTATCCCCGGCTGTTTAAAGTTCCTGAAGGAACAATCCACCAGCTGCAGCCAGGTATTAATTCTGCAGCTTGGCCGTGAACTTCAGCTACTTGTCTTGTGACTTCCACTAGGAAAATGCCAAAGCAAGGGTAACCTTTTGCAAGCGTCGGTTGTCTCAAAACGTGACTCTGTTCCCCATTTACAAGAACAAATGGCAACACGATGCGGGGAGGTGAAAGAGCAAACCCTTCATGCGTGTCCTGCAGCGTGATGCCCCGCTGCCTGACTCTCCATCACCTGGGGCTGGACCATGCTGGGCCAGGAGCTGCTCAGCAGATCCCAGCAATGGGGCCCAAAGGCAGCCTCTGGCACAGAACCCGATGGATGAAAAAAGGAGGTTTGTGTCACCAACACGAGCGGTGCGGTTTGTGTGAGGGTGCAGTTGCAGCAGCCACCATCGCTGCCCTGGACCTTGCTGGGAGAGACAGAGCAGAGATCTGGGGGCTCAGGGAGTAACACAGAAACCAGCTCCAGATAATTACAAAATGTGTCAGAACTGGAAATTATGCCAGGGCAGCCTCTCTTCTTGTTCTCTTCTTTAATATTAGAGTCGTTTGAAGTTAATCGTTGATAACGAGACTTCTTCTCTTGCCAAACTCTGCTGTCTTTGGCCAAATGTGCTTTAAGTTGTGCCTGGGTTGCTGTATTGGAGTGCTCATTTCCAGTGGGAATGGCTTGTCTAATTGTATTGTGATTTAAATCTCACTCTTCCTTGCACACGCATCTCTTTCCCTCTTTGTCATCATTCCTGTTCCCACACTTCTTGGTCCCCATCCACTCCTGAGCTCTCCTTGCCCTGGCCGAGTGCTCCTTTCTCGGCTGCTCACCAGAAATGCCTGTTTGAGCTGCTCTCCTCTCCAGTACATCACAGTGCTTTTCTAAAGGCTCCTCTGTGTGATGTTTACTGTTTCTAGCGTAGAGAAAGCTGCGTCACCCAGTTGATGGGCTGATGGGGTTCAGCTCTGGGCACTGGAGGTCCGTTCCTGGCCTTTCAAAGTTCACAACAGGTTTATTGCAAACAAGATCTGTAATAGCTTCCACCTCACTCTGGCTGCCTCTGTACCTGGAAACGTGGAAAAGCAGGAGGTTAGCACAGCCTGCAGACTTCTTTGTTCCCTCACTGGTGGGCAGCGTCTGCAGGCAGACGCTTCTCTGTGGCTCTGAGCAGGACAGCACCCGCTGTCCAATGGGCTGAGACGCCAGGGACTGTGTCACCTCGATTCACACTCAGCACAGAGTAATCAAACATGGCAATAGCCTTAGCAAGTGCCATGTCACGAATTGTTTAAAACAGATTTCCTTTGGATTCGCTTTCACGCACTGACAAGTCAGGGTCACTGAACTGACAGCGGCAGTTGGAAGCCAGAAGGAGATGAGCCTTGGCTGACCATGCTCCTTCCAGGCTGTTCCACTTCTCCCCTGGCTGCAGCACGAACCCCAGAACTGCCGCAACCGTCCTCAAACGCATGAAGCCCCAGTCACTCCCCCAGTGACTGCCCGAGCACAGTCAGTGCTTCTGTCCCCCAGCTCTCACTGGTGTTTCCATGCAATCCATTTTCCACTGGTGCCCACTCCAGAAGGCAGCTTTAGGATCAGAGACAAACCTGCTGAAGTATATCTGGGAGAAAAAATGCCCTTTCTCTCCCTTTGATCATCTTAAAGAGACTGAAATCTGTTTATAAACTGTCACTCACTTCCCGGTGCTGCTTGAGAAATCCTGATGAAATGCCTGGAGGTGCTACGGGAGAGGTGACGGATGTGGGAAGCCACTAGCTTGGCTGTTTTTACTGCAGGGATGAATTAGGACCTAGCAAATGAATGCCTATTTCTAAAAGAAAGAGGAGAAAACCAGAGAGTGAGAAAACAGGTATCTGTGTGCTGTGAGCATCGGCTGCTGCTGTTCAGTGCAGCCGGGAAGCTCGGTTGGGACCAGCATTTCCGTGAGAGGCTGCTGTATGCCCAGAAAGACCTTCAGGGCAAGGGCAGGCTTGAAGAAACCACATTGTACCAAAGGGAAAGTGGGGGTCCTGGCTAACAGCCTCCCAAAAGCCCAGGAGGCATGTGGGGCAGAGGGAGGAACAGGTCACGGCAGTTCGGAGCCCATGCAGCCCCCCAGGGCATTGCCATCCTCTGCTCTCCCTCTGCAGATCTCTGGCCGCTCTCGGAGCCTGGAAACCCTCTGTGCGCGGTGCTCAGGCTTTCTCCTCCTCCCCTAGACTCAGGGATGCATTTCAGCTGTATTTCTAGCGGTTCGACTGTCAGTTTGAATAAACAGAGGCAACAAACCGGCACGTGTCAACCACCCTCAGAGCTCTGGCTTGCTCGGACGGTTGCAGATTTGAATATGGGGCGATGAGTGGAAGGGGGGCACTTCTGCTGGGTTAGTAGGGCCAGGTGCTCCTGCACCAGCTCGGCCGGAGGGCTCAGGGGGATGTGGGGGCTCCTCCAGCCCCGGCTGTGCTCGCGGGTGCTTGGCCCTTTGCAGCAAGGCCATGCAGCTCATCAACCGATGAGATGGAGGAACTCAACAACGCAAACCTGCAGGGACCCCCTGATGGGTCCCCATCCTCCATAAGGGCTGGGACTGCACCCGAGGCGGGCAGCCTGCCTAGCTTACTCGGCATGGCCCAGCATATTGGAAAGGGGGCAGCCTCAGTCCTGCGAGATTGAGATGGAAGCTCGAGTCTGCTGGCAGAGGGCTGAACAGGGTCGACACTGGAAGAAGCTGGTCAGGATGGGGCAGGATCCCATCTGCACTGACGCAGGGCTGAAGGTGCCGCCTTCTCGCGAGGCTTGTGGCTTGTTTACTTTTCGGTCGAAACCGGCCTTAAATTTCATGTTTGTCTTTGGCAGTACGTTCACAAATCGCGATCGGAGATTTCCTCTGAATAATTTATAAGCGGCACAAGCTGTGCTAAGCAGTAATCACCCGTGCGCTGGCAAAGGGAACGAGGACCAGGGGTACCCAGTGTAACCAGGGCCACGGCTACGGGAGCTGCGGTCAGAGCCCATCCGGGTGCTGTGATGTGGGTCTCTGGCCAAAGGCACGTTGTCGCTCCCGACACGCCAGCAAGAGGCGGCCAAAAGCTCTTGGAATTCCTTCAGCTGGCCTGGAGATGTTATTTAATAACACAGGTGACCAAAGATGTTAGGTCTGTACGTTGTGATGCTCCTGAAGCATTGTGTGCTCCGGAGTCTCTCGCCTGCGGCCAGGTGCTGCAACCTCTGCTCTGCGCCCAGGACAGCCCATGCAGCAGCGAGGGGAAGGGCTGGGGGCTGATGGCATGTGCACGCCTCTGCAAAAAGGACAATGTGATAATATTTGCCTCAGCCCCGCCTTAGCCTGCTCTGGGACAGGCCCTGCCGCGGTACTGGGACGGTGATTTCTCGCTCCACACAGCATGCACCCAGCAGAGCATCCCGGCTTTTACCAACCGCCTGCACCACGCCAGGCTCAGCCCCAGCTGTTCAGTATGCGGCGCTCGTCTGCGCCCGTCTGTAGGCAGAATTACACTGTCCCAGAGTGCCGCTGCAATAACTTCTCCAGCGTTTCCTTGGGTGCCACATTTACTTAGCAAGCTTAGAAAATACCCTGTCAGGCTGAGCTAGAAATGCAGCTTTTCCTTCACACGGGAGATTTGAGCTGTTCCCGGCCCAAACCTGAAGAAGCCCAAATCCAACACCTTTATGGGTAAAGTCCGTTCTGGCTTTCTCATCGCCTCAGCACAGCCGGGTTATTCCCCGCAGCTTGTTAGGAGCAGCGGTGTTGTGGATAGATTGTACCATGAAGTCAAGGGCGCTGATTTCCAGCTTGAAACTAGTGTTAACTTTGAAAAGATTTTTCTAATTCAGTAACTTTAGACAGAAATTGATTAAATGGTCTGGAGAGAAAGAAAAACAGCAAGTAAAATAGGCAGGGATTAGGGTGGACCATTTATGCAAGCCCTAGCAGACATGTCCAGCTAACTCCTAAAGCCTGCGCTGGCTGGGGTCCCACCATGGAGCTGTATTTAGTGGGGATGGCTCGAGCTGGGGGACCCGCGGGGCCCCGCAGCCGAGAGCAGCCATTGCCCGCACACCACGATGCTGCCAGTCGATGCTCATTATCAGGGAGATTGTTATTGCCCTCTCCTTAGATGCCAAACTCTTGCCCAAACAATCCAGTTATATTTAAATTGCTTTAAAACCATTAGAGATAATCAATTTGCATTAAAGATCCGCGATTCTCAGAAATCAATTTACTTGTCTGTCTGCAAAGTTTTCCTGGCTTGAGGAAGTTCCCTGGAGCTGGCAGGAGGTTTACAGGGTGAAATAGGTCGTTGGCCCCGGTGCCCCAGTGAGGAGCTCCTCGCCCACTGGGTGAGACCTGGGGAGCTGCCAGAGGACGGGTGAGGGGTGACGGCAATGACCACTGCTTGGCCAAAACGGGAGGGATAAAACCAGGGGAGGCTGGAAGCAGAAGGAGAAGCTGCTGTTCTCTGTATGTTTGCAAGAGGAAAAGAGGAGAGAACTGGTTTATCCATCCAGCAGGTAGGGGTACGAGGAAAAAAATTCAGATTGATCAAAAAATTAAATATTCATAGGACATTATTCATTAAGATTCATCTTGCCAAGTGGGTGAAATGAGGCAAGGGAAGAAATTAGCTTGCTTGAGAGTGTCAAAGTGATTATGTGATTAAATTGCAATTTGTAATTTCTCCTTCAAAAATGTTACTCCTTGATTTGTGTTTCTGCCCCCTCTCTATTTTTCTTGAAGTCTCCCATTATGTGTCTATGATCAGTAAATGCACAGGGCTTCTCTTAAAAGCCTGCAGGCATCTGCACCTGCTTGTGGGGGCCAGCAGACCCACGTCCCCGTTGCTGTCCTCTGACAGTTTTCCCGTGATTTCTTTTTCCGAGAGGCTACTTGTACGTCCCATGGCCATCCTCCCCTGTCCCTGCAGACCCATGGCATCCTTTACCCATCTCACACCCTCGTCTCTGCAGCTGGAGGAAGGAAGCAAACCCTCAGCTTCTTGGACTGTTGAACAGTGTAATCCAGCCTCGTGCTGGATACGCGAGGAGGTCTGGTGCAGAAAAACAGTGTTTTGGTGCTTGGTTCTGTAATCCCCCAAGGCAGGAGGCAGCAGCTCAGACAAAACCTCATTCCTTCAGCTCAGGCCAGACGCGCTCAGCACAGGCAGCAAATGCAGGGAAAAAACCTGTTCTAATATTTCATTCTCATTTAAAGAACTCAGCCTCTCGCTGCTGTTGTGCCTAACCTAGAAAGGGGAGTGATTTGTTTTTTTGCTGCCCAATGAAGATTTAGTGGCCTATGTTGGCTCTTTGAAAAAATGCAATATTAATTCCTGGCTTGTTTATGAGCAGCACAAGGCTTGCACAGGTTAATTAGTCGAGGCAGGCTCTTCTTCAAGTGAACGAGCAGCCGTGGGGTTTATAGCTCTGTCACCCAGTTTGTTTGTTCCCTTTCTGGTTTATGTGGAAATACACTTATGCAACAATAACTAAAATCAGCCATGACAAGGCTTATGTCTGCAGCAAACCTCAAGCCCTGCCAAGGCAGTAATCCGCAGAACACTCGCAGCTCTCGGCCGTAGGAGCTGGGCGTCTCTTTAAGCAGTGCAAGAGGTGCTGGGGGAGATGGGAGCTGGAGGAGCAGCTCTGCAGGGGCATCTTTCTGTCCAGGGGAGTATTGCTCACTTACAGGGCCATTTCCCTACCTCTGGTTCGCAGGGTTGCTCTTGTAATTGCTGTTACTTTAATCATTATACTGATTCCCAAGAGCAACCCCAGTTTATTGCCAAGCCACTGGCAGAGGAACAGCTTTTTCTGAAGGAGTTTGTGTCCTGATCCAAAAACACGTTCCACTGACCTTCTGCAGTCACTGTTGTAAGACAAGTAATACCCATGAAACCAAATGTGTCGTCTTGGGCTGGAAGAACGTCAAGATGGGGTGAAAATGTGCAGGCTGGTCTCCTGCACCGACGGTCAGGGTGCGAGCAGAGAGTTGGAAAGGAGGAGCAACTCCAGCAGAGCCAGGGAGGCTGGCAGCACGTGTAGAGGGGCATCTGCCCGGCGGTCAGAGGTGCTGGGGTCTTCTGTCATGTTTCTCCTCCTCTCGCCTGTCCCCATGAGCGTGGACAGCACAGCGAGCTGCAGCACAGGGTCAATGGTTGAAGAGCAGCCTGGGTTGGGGACACTGGGGGTCAGTGCCCTGCAGTCATTCAGGGGACAGCGTGCAACTCATTTACCTCTTGCTTTCCCTTCTCTTATGGCTGAAATTGCAGAGAGGAAAGGGCTGGAAGGGGAGAGAGGGAGAGGAACAGCCTGATGTGTCACTGGGTCTGAAAGCAGAATGTCCCTCAAGTCCCCAGCATGGAAACCCAACAAGAATATCTAATAAAGCACAGTTCCAACTGATAAAGTCAGAGGTAGAACGTTGGAAAGGCACAGAGCTCGAGAAAAACTCAGCGTGATTAAACTGCTTTGAATCAGTTTACTTGGTTGCTTCTGCTTCACTTGCAAGACATCGTTATAATTACTTGGCATCAGCAAGCCATTACTCAGAGGTTCTGGGCCAGGGTTGCAGAAGACATGATTGTCTCATAAACCTAATGAGCCATATTGATTACTGGAGGATAAGAACTGAGCTATAAACAGCCCATATTCTTTATTTGTCTAGTTGTTAGATCTGTATTTGCAGCCTGGACTTGACAGTGAGTTATGCGGGGATGCTGTGTGCCGATACGTTACTTCTGACATCAAGCACAGTGAAGCATTTGCATCCCCTTCGCTTGTAACCAAAATCAATAATGGACAGAAAGTGAATCTGGACCCTGCTTTGAATGCAGGAAGGAAAAAACAACCTTCTGGAAATCCTCTGTCTTCTGTCTGTGCTATGCTGGTTGCCCACCTTGACTTCTGAGGGCATGGCATGGAGTGGCATGACTTTGTCTGTCTTATGTGGTCCAGGACTGATGCTGGTGAAGAGCGAAGCGTGCAGGAGCTGGGCCTCCGTGGGTCACGGAGAGCCCGCAGAGCCAGCTGCGAGGGCTCCGCTCAACCCTGCACCGCAGCGTCTCCAGCGGGAAAAGGCTCCACCACTGCGCTCCTAGCACAGCTCTTTTTAAATTGGGGATGACTCTGAACTGCTTGACTCTGCGTTTCATACCTTCAGATGAGCAACCTTTGATGTTGCGTTGATTAATGGCTTTTGGACATGCTCTGCTGCCGCAGTAACGGGGGCACTGGGGGGTGCGGGGGCCCTTGCCTGGAGGACCCTGCAGTCCCCGCTGGCAGCGGGAGCATCAGGGTTACACTGGGGTGGTCCTGGCACGTTATTCCTTACTGAATCCTGGCGTTTGGCGGTGCCGAGAGGAGCAGCATCGGTTTGGATGCTTGAGGGACGTGAACCAGCTGCAAAGTGCCGAGCTCAGCCCGGCCAGCAGCACGGGGGGCTGGTCCTCACCTGGTCCCCGGGGACGTGCTCAGAAATGCTGGCTGCACGAAACAGTTGGAATGAGGCGGTAGGAAATTAAATATGCTTATTAGAGCTAAAAATAGCAGCTCTGTTCTTTGGTGATGCATGAAAAAAGCCCCTTGTACCAGAAAAATACTTTGGGCCTCTGCCAGGCAACAGATGCAGGAAACCTTTAGCGGCCGCGCTGGGGGAGCTGGTGGCCCTGCCTCCGAACCTTGGAGGGCCTATTTTTAGCCGCGGATCAATGAGGCTGTTCTGCTGGGAAGGGAAGGCAGGCTGTCCAGCCAGCGGGCAGGTGTGAAGGAGCTTGCGTTAAATATTAATTCCGGTTAGACAAAGAGACATTTCGTCTCCATCGCTCAGGCGGCGCAGGTGGAAAACCCACGTGGGCTCTCGAGGGCGATGGTGGCACCTCCCTGACCTGGCACTGCTGTCTTTGAGGAGTTCCCCCTCCTCGAGGGAGCGAAAAGCTGAATGCTTCACTGAGTGTGCTGGTGACGGGTCCGTGGATTAGGGGACAGGCGTGGGTGGAGGTGGCACGTTTCTGAGCAGGGCATTGGGTATGAACCTGCTGTCTGAGGAGCTCAGTCCAAAGCATTTTGCAAGCGGATATTAATTAACCTTATTACTACCTTATTACTACCATCCTTGTAGCTGATGTAGGGAAACTGAGGCAGGCAGGGAGGGTGCAGCTCTCCTGAGCCCTCCCAGGAGTAGCAGAGCCAATGTTCTCTTAGTTACCAACCCAGTCATTTAGTACGTGTTGCTCCAAAGGCGAGTGTCCTTCAGACAAGCTACAAAGCTGCTCTCTCCCCGATAGCTGCTTTCCTTCAGATGCAGCTTTGAATCCCATTTCTGCCTGTGCAAGAGGGAGCTGAAACGTTGGCAGAGACAAACCAGCTTCGTTCCCCTGGGCAGAAGGTGCAATGCTGCACCCCTGTGGGAACTGGGAGCCTTGGACATCAAACCTGAGATCTCTGGGGGACAAAGGCGAGCTTTCTGTCATCTACGTCTGTGTGGCCCAGCACCAAGAGGGGCAGAAAAGGGCGTGTGGGCAGGCGTTGTAGGAGATTTCTTTCTCGGACCCCTGGAAGTGGTGGGGATGCGATTCCCTGTGACGAGGAACGGAGACAGCGGAGATTTCTCCAGCTTGCCGGGATCCTGGAGTCGTAGTCTGTAGATAACGAGCAGTCAGCGTTGTCACTTCTTGCAGGCAGGTTAATCCTCTCAACTTGAAATACGTTTCATCTGGAAGTAGGTATATTTGATCATACGAGGGGAAAAATTAAACAGGAGCCCCATGCAAATAGGAAATTATGCAAATCACCTTATATATTAGGCTGATAAAGTTTGTGGTTGTGATTTCAACTTGCGTTGCCTGAATGCAAATTCTGCGGTAATTTGCTAGATGTGAGCGAGCCTGGAACACACATGATGATATCAGCCCCGGTGCCGCGGTCCTCTGGGCGGGAGGGCCTGAGCGCCACTCACTGTGCCAGCGTTCAGCTTCTGGCAGCAGCTGCTGAGGTTTGTCGAGGAGCCTCCACACCTCTGAGACCCTTTTTCTTGCTGGGCAAATTGTCATTTTGGAGACCACAAGCCTGGAAAGTAAATTCTTTCGTCCAGTAAAATAGGAACAGTGAAGCCATCAAGGACAGCCGCTTTCCCTTAGACTTTCTTCCTTTTCCCACCCCAGCCTTGGGCTGATGGGGAGCACAGGGATGCTGATGGCACCAGGGGCAGCGGGAAGTCGTAGCGGCTCTGGTGCTTGGGGCACCAGCTGGTGTCTGGACAACAAGGTATTCAAACGGCACTCACCTAGGCCTGGTCTGTACCAGCAAAGGGCTCTGGATCCTCTCTCGGGTCCCAGGACCGGCTGGTGGGCGGCAGGACTCAGCGAGCCCCTCGCAGACCTCCAAACGCCCAATAGAATGCAGCACTTGGGGCTCTCTGGTCACCTTAGGGCCTCTGCTCCACAGAAGACAACAAACGAGGAGCATCCCTTCCAAAAATAACCACTATTAGCAATACGAAGGATCTGGGCTGGAGAGCACCACTGCTTCCCTCGGTGCTGGGGGGAGCAAAAAAATCTCCGTGAGCTGCTCTTAGTTCAGTTCCCTCGATATTGCGCATCGTAGAACAACATTTTACATCCTTTCAGGCATTTCCTTTAACTGTCCCCCTGCTTCTGCCTGGGAGGGGAGAGCTGCCCAGCACCGGTGGGGAGAGTTTGCGCCCTGGTTCGCCGGGACCGTTGGCTGCCTGACAGCGGCCCTTTGATTCACTGGCACTGGCTTTATGGAAATTTGTCCTCTGAGCTCCCTTTTGCACCAGTGGTTTTTCAGGAAGATCTTTCAGCGGGCTGCAGCAGAGCTGCCAGCACAATTCCACATGCACGCGAGCGAGCCTGGGGACTTTCAGCTCCGAATTAGCCAAAGCGGGAGCTGCTGGCAGGCTGGCCCGGAATGAATAGGGGTGGCCACACAAGTGTCCTCTCGTTATTAAACTGAATGAGTCATTTTTTTCAATAAACTATTCTATGTGCTAGAGAAAGGGTTTCCTGGGTATTAAAAACTCAGCTGTATTTTCTCAGCAGATGTAATAAAATGAGAACTTGACCAAGTTCTGGCGCAGTGTCCAAGACGCAATCCATCACCCGTGACGAGCGCAAGCTCTCTGCTGCACAGCAGCGTTTGATGCTGTAGCTGCTTCCCCGTGAACCAGCGATTTCCTGACCCATGTAAGAAGGCTCGAGCCTGACTCCGCTCACACTGATTTAATGCTTCTGTGACTTTGCTGAAGCACAGGGTAATTTATGCTTTCTGGGAAAAGAATATGCATCTAATGAGAGTTTTAAACCTTACAGCTACCAGACTGAAACAGTCACCCCGTGCCTTCCCCGGCACACGTCCCTGTAACGCATTAGCCCATTCCCTGCAGGGTTCATATTTGAATGAGGACTCGCCTTGCGCTCCATCTCCTGCACTGACATCTTGCTGGAGCCGTCTTGCTGCACCCCTGCTCCTCCGTCTGTGGGCGGAAGGTAATCTTCACCAGTCACCATATTAATTTTTTTAAGATCTGAATTGGAAGAGTAAGACATGTTCTTGAACATCTGGCCCTGCTGCTTCCTTCTGCCTGGCCAGGGCATGCAGCCCCCTGCCCGCTCTTGGGGTGCACAGAAGCACTGGGAGGTGGCCAGGGCATCTGGGTGACCCAGGCACGAGGACACAGGGACCCCGGCCATGGCAGGAGGGGAAGGTGGGGGGCACAGGGGCTTGGACAGCAGCACTAGGCTGGGGGCATTGCTCCAGGTCAGATGAAGAGCAAGGGTGGCAGATTATCTACGTTGGCAATTTTAGAATGAGCTGCTGCTAGAATCCTTCCCTGCGAAAGGCAGAGCCTGTAAATGTCAAAGGTTTCTGAAAGTCAATAACCAGCGGCACATCTGCTCTAACGGGGGGTGGAGGGGGAGAAATGTCAGATGAGCAGCTCTGATCTCACTTCCCCACGCTCGTGCCGAACTAACCGTTAATTGCCTCTCACCCACGGAGCCCATGCCAGGACAGGAGCCGCGCCAGGCTCCAGGACAGGTGGAGCTGGCAGAGAGCTCCATAAAATAGGGGAAAAGACAACCTGCCTGTGAAAATCAGCATCTTGTCTTGCGCCTTGTTGAAATGCTGAGTGAGAGGGGGGACTTAAACCCCTTCTGCAGCGGCCAGGGTGAGCTGGGGCACAGAGGAGCTGGGGCACCTGGATGCCCCCTCCTCACTGCCTGCTGGTTGCACCCGAGCCTGGTTCCACCAAGAAAGCACTTGAGCAAAGTAAACACACAATTAGCAAAGGCTATCGGAGCGTTATGTCCACGAGCGGCACGCAGCAGAAACTGCGCTTGTGAGCAGCCTCCAGGACTCTGCACTGGGGTTTAATCGGGTATGAAATCACATTGATCTCTCTGCCTGCTCTAAGTTATTTGTGAGTGAAGTCCTAATACAGGCCGGGACTCTTGTTATTCCTCCTGACTTGCCTCGTTGCCTGTGGCCTTTAAAATGTTCCTTTCACATCTTCTTCCTTCTCTTCTTCCATTCCCCCTTTGCCAGCTCAGAAATAATCAAAGACCCCCCACGTTCTGGTGATTTCTGCTCCTCTGGCAGAGTCGACATCTGCCACAGTCCTTGCAAAACTGGGAATCTCTTGGGATAAGAGTTGTGCAGGGGCAAGGGAGGGGAGGGAGCCTTGAACCTTAAACGGCTCAGAAATGCCCCATGTTTGCTTTAACCTCTCTGGCTGGAGTCTTAGGTGTCCCCATGCTTTCTTTCTGCCCCGGGGTTTTTTGCAGGTCTTGGCTTTGAGAGGGGGCTGCAAATTTTGAGGCAATTCACTGGCTCCCAGGTCTGCTGAATCTCCTCTGCCTTTTGTTCCCAACCCTCAGTATCTCAACAGCACTTCATAGGTGAGAGGAAAGCACCTTGCGGCACCCCCACCCTGGGTTTAAGTAGCTGCCAGTGACTTAACTCAGAATTTCTGGCCATAGTATAATTTTCCCAGTTGGGGGGTGGGAGGAGGAGTCCAGCACATCAGCAGCGGGTCACAGAGGCTGCCAGAGGAGGGATACTGCAGAGCACTGACTCACTGTTTTCTTTCTGCCCCATTGATCCCCATTAGGAAAGCCCTGGGTGCGGTGCTGCCTGCTGAGAGAAACCCTTCTCGGCACATTACTGGAACAGCCGAGCTGGCACACGAATAACTGACAAAAGCCAAGAAATGCAGCGTCAGAGGGAGCTGCTGGAGGATTTTGCTGTTGCTGGCAGACTTAGTGTGGAGAGCTCAGAAACGCAGAGGCTGGGGATGAGGCAAGGGCCACATTTCTGGGAGCAGAGGACACTCCATGAACGTGCAGGTGGATAATCTGGGTGCTGTGACACCAGGATCTGAGTCCCACACAGGAGCAGCTTTGGGAAGCCTGGACACCCAGCCCTCCTACTGCTGAGACGAGAGGTCTGAACCCTGAGTCTATTTCTTGCGGAGCTGGTTTTTAAAGACAGGTTTAAAGTCAGGCCACATGTATCATTAAGGATGTGTGATTTTTAGAGCCTTTATTATTAATTAACATTTAAGTTACAGTAATGCCTAGGGAACCCTGAATGAAATGAGGGTCCCCTTATGCTGGGGCTGAACAAAGGTGCTGTGCAGGGCAGTCCCTGCTCCAAAGAGGACACAGAGCACATCGACTGAGCAGCACAGGAGGCAAACCGAGCCGGAGACGAGCGAAGCCAGGCCAGCTCCTCCACTGTGGGATGTGGGCTGTGACCTTCTCAGCCACCCGTGTGAGTGGCACTTGGCGGTGCAAAACCCTGCTACCCGCGGGTGTGGATGTCACTGAAACATGAGGTTGCTGTTGGAGGCACCAACTGTTCATCCTCTTGTTTCAATGGAAAAAAAAAAACAACCCAGTGAAGCATGGAAGCTGCTGGCTGCCATCCTGCAAAGGGAATAGACTGCTGTACCTGCATTGCAACGGCAGCCTCCTATCCTGGGTGGCACTTTATCTGCTTGTGTTCTGCGCAAACCAAGGCTTAGCATGCATTTATTTTCTTCATTGATAGATTCAAGACATTTTTCAAGCTGTCAGCAGGAGCGTTTTCTCTTTCCCAAAAGAAGTAACAAACCTTTTCTGGATATAATGTGTTTGGTTTTTTTGGTTTGTTTTTTATTGTGTGGTCCCTTGGCAAAATGATTGATGCTGGTGTGGGGATTTCTCTAAGAGCCAGCCCTGACTGATAGGCTTGAAGGCTGCATTCCCCTCGCGGGTGCCTGCGGTCACAAGGATGGCCTCACCCTGGAGGACCCAGAACTGCTGCAATCTTTGAGAGCAAGGACTGATTTACCCTGCTGCTGCCCCTGAAGCTGTGGGAGCACCGTGCAGCTCCTGCTCTCCTCTTCCACTCAGAGGGATGATGAGAAACCATTAGCCAGCCAGCCCGCTGCTTGGTCAGTTCGGGGAGTCTGCCCTCCCCATTCCTTCTCCTGGTTTTCACATTTTTCTCCTCTCCCGACTGCAGAGGTGAGGAAGCAATCAAGGTCCCAGGGCTTTGGCAAGCAATCTTGTGGCAGAGAAAGCAATTTCCCAACACATGGAGCGTTGGGTAATTCAAAGGAAGCGAGCCCATGGGCTGTGTCATTAGGCGAGGGCCATTTCCAAGCGTATTTCTGTTTTCTCCTTCTTTTACACCCGATCTGGTAGGAACGGTATTATGTGCTTTGCAGAAAGAGCCCAGCATGGTAACCGAGGTGGCAAACAGGCTCCTGCTCCTCATCAAAGCGTTCAATCACTGTCAGGAAAGCCATCCACTAAAGCAGCACCTCCTGCGGGGCTTGTTCCCGGTAAATTGCTAAAGAGGTTCAGGAGAGCAAAGCAACGCTTCTTCTCGCTGCCTTGTTCTTGGAAGCTGCGGCTGTGGGCTGGACAGACGGGCCCTGCACTGCCTGGCTGCTCCTCCAGCAGAGCAGAGCTGGGGGAGAGCGAGTTCATGACAACCAGTCTGTGCAGCTGCAGAATTACATGAACGCAGGCAGCGTCCTGAGGGACCTTTGTATTTAAATACGGACATAGGGATACATATGGTATGTATGTATAACGGTAAAGCAGCAAACTTCATTTCCTTTCAGCAGGTACTTCCCATTTATCAGAAATATAGACAAAATTTCTTCTAGTGTTTTCATAGAAAAAAATAGTTATTAACTCAAAGTTGCATGAAGGACGCACTGAAGCAGTCACTTGGTAACAACAAAGAATCAGCTTCCCAAATGAGAAATCTCCCTCTTGTGTCATAAGAGACATTTCTGTATTACCTCTGGAGAAGAGATGCCTGTTAAATCTTACATAATGTAACGTGAGCCTTTCTGAAGTGCTCTGAAAGCCCATTCACATGGAGCTGGAGTGCCAGGGAATGAAAGGGGAACACTTAGCAATTGAAATAGCAAATCGCCTGATTGGAAATGGGGTTTTCCAAACATCCTTAGAACTGGAACTGCTTCTTGGCTGCTCTAATTCGCTCACTCCAGCACTTCACATCCATCCTTGCAAGGCAGAGCACTTGAGAGCCCCTAGCAGTGAGACCCTGCCTTGGTGGGCAGGGGAGCCTGGGCCGAGAGTCACTTCCCAGCCAAGTTGAGCATCTTCTCTCACGGAGGCTGGGAGCAGCACCAAGATCTGCCTCGTGAGTTTACAATGACATTTGTACTAACGACTGGTGCCTGCAGCCTCTACAGCCCAGACTGACCCCTGGCATGGAGGGGAGCTCCCCACCTCCCGCAGCCCTGACCCAATGCTGGGGATGGCCAGTCCCTGCTGCGAGGATGTTGGACTGGCAGCACTTGGGCTGAGTCCTCTGTGACGAGCTGCCAGGCACAGCCAGGAGCCCAGGGATAATGCTGGAAGGATTTTCCCTTTTTTGCACCCTTACTTTGGAAGACTGACGCTTTTTTTGCTTATGTACCATATATTTTCATGAAATGCTTCATTCCTGTTTCCCTTAGGTATAATTGGTTTTTTCTCAATAAGCAATAAACTACCAAGGGAGTTTATAGCATCTCTTGAGTATTCACTTGTTTAAAAGCAAACAATACCCCACCGCTTAAAACCCAGGGTGCATTTTTAAGAGCAAGACAAGGCAGTAACTTCTACTTTAAAAAGCCCAACAAGTTTTATGAAGCTATTTCACACGGCTCCAGAGTTTCAGAAGAGAAGAAAAAAAAACACCCAGTCAAAACCCAAATATATTTTTATAGCAGCAAAATTTCTAGAATGAGACTATAGATCTTCTGCTAACAGGGGGAGCCTTCAGAATCCACACCCAGACACCAGCGCAAACACCACACACCACAGAGATGGATGTCATACAACACTTAAAAAGAAAAAAACACGTAACTCCTGGGGAGGCAGGGCTGGCTCTTTTCCCAGATGGAGTCTTGTTCCGACAGCATCACAAACATGACAGATGTGCTCCTTTCTAATTGTCTGTGCATGTGGTTTTTCTCTCTTGCCCGAGATACTGCAGGAGAAATCTCCTTTCTCCTGCCATCATGTTCCCTCCTCCATGGTGTGTGAAGCTTTGGTGATTGTTAAAGTTTTCCAGCATGACGTGAGCCTGTGCCATAAGAGTGCTGGTGCCCCTGGCCCATTCCCTCCCCTGGGCTCCTCACAGAGCCAATTTGTCCTGCTTCCACCCCTTGGAACCACCAGCCGTTTGCAACCACCCCCCCTCCCACCCACCCCCCACCCGCACAACCCTTCGGAGCCTCTTGCTCTCCTCTGACTTGTGCCACACACCATGAGCAGATACAGGCGAACCTGACCCAGCTGCACGTACTGGGCTCACCCTGGTGTACGGGCAGGTGCTGCAGTGATTTCTGACCTCACCTCGGTGCTCCTCTGCTGACCCCTTACCCCAGAAACCCTCGCTGCATGTGCGCTTGGGCCGGTACCGTGTTTTCCTGCCCGTATCTGACACACCTGGCAATCAGCTGCGTGCTAAACACAAAAAAAAGGTGGCCACGCAGCCTGGAGAGACACGTCTGCCAGACCTGAGAAGGCGCCTCCTCCTCCTCCTGTGCAGATTGATCTCCCCCAAACACAGGCCAGTGGGCAACTGAAGATATTTTGTCTGTATGGGCATATGAACTCTGCTGAGAAAGGGTTTTTTCTCTCCTCTGAACTAATCTGCTGCATTTCAAGGCCACAGCTGTTCACTCTGCCCTCCCTGAGACCACTGAGGACGCTCAGGACTCCGGGTCCCCTCAGATGTTTGCTCTTCGGCTGCGCTGGGTCCATCGAATGTCCTCACCAAGCCCCAGAACAGAGAAGCTTTTGGTGCCAGATGTTCCCTGATGTAACTCGTGCATCTGTGACCTTTACATGCTCGATTCATCTCCAGTCCGTCACCAGCCTCATGCAAAGCTCCTCCCGCACAAAGCTCTCCTTTCTCCTGTGTTTCCAAGAGCGGCACTGGGCAGTGACAGGAATGTTCGCAGCAGCCGCAGTGAGCAGCTGGCAGCGGCCACCGCGCAGAGTGTCCGTGCCAGCGCGGGCACACGGACCCGTCCTTCCTCCCTTCAGATGCAAACATCAATAACGGGCTAGTTGTATTCCGTGGGGTTTGGGAAACCAGCTCCAGAGCGGGAGCTCTGGGAAAGCCTCAGCCCGGGGCTCGGGGTCACCGTGCAACGAGGGCTGCGGACACGCGGGGGAGCTGCAGCCACGCGAACCGGGAACCGGACCCAAAGCCACCCGCGTCCCCGCCGCGTTCCCCTGGGCCCGGAGACTGCTGGACCTGGGGCACTGCAGAAGTTCCGTATCTATCGGGGCTGGGAAATAACGCTCGGACAACCCCAGGAGCTGAGGGGTAGTGCTGGCACTGTGCGACACTACTTTCCGCGGTGGATTCAGAAACTTCTACTGCAGAAGTTGCGGGTTTCGTGGCACATGTCCCCATCCAGCAGCGCAGGCCCTGTGTGCCAACCCAGCGCTCCCTGGCAGCCGGCTCCGGGCAGCGGGAAAGGCCAGAAAAAACTTCTCGGCTCCTGGGAGTGGGGTGTGTGGGCAATGCCGAGCACATCTCGGGGAAGCTCAGCGACAGAACGATTTTCCACGTTCTCCACAGAAAGGGCTAGTTCTCGGCTCAGCTGCCGCCCGGCTTAGCAGCGTGCTGGGTAAGCAGCTCCGGCAGCAAAACATCCTGCTGCCCGCCACAGCGTCAGCGGCCAGCCGTGGCCTCGCTGCGGCTGAGGCACCCGTGGGCGACGTTCCCTCCAGAAACAGCGTCCAGCGTGTTCTGGGCTGACAGCAGTAAATCAACTAATCGCACGGAGCCTTCCGCCCGCTTCTGCCATCACCGCGTCGCTCGGTGCTGGTGAAACATCGTCAGAATTGTTGTGACAGCCGTTAAGTGATGAGCCCACGCCGGTGGCCTGCCCCGGTGAGTCACGCTGCAAACCAGCCATTGGAGTCGTCCTTCACACGGAGAACAGAAGCGGTTATCACACACCCGCGGGCAAACCACCGGGCTGGAGAGCGAGGCCAAGGTCAGGCCGGGACGCCGTGAGGGGAGCGGGCCCGGGAGGTGTTGGCAGACCCGGACACTGCGAGGGGAGCAGGCCCGGGAGGTGCTGTGAGCGCCGGGCACTGTGAGGGGCACGGGCCTGTCCCAGGCCGAGGGTCCCGGCACCGCCCCTCTCCCAGCCCCGGGCTCCACCGGGCTGCCCACGGTGGCCGCACTCACTGGGGACATTCGCCTGCGTCCTGCGGCCGCCCAGGCCCTGGGCGAGGGACGACGCCCGGGACGCCGCCGCGGGCGGTGGCTCGGGCGGGGCACCTGGCCCCGCCCACACGGCCGCAGGGCCCCCGCCCTGCCCGCCCGCGGCGGAAGTGACGCTCCAATCACGGCCACCCGCTCGCTCCGCCGCCGCCGCCGCGAACAAAAGGGATTTTCAGCCCCTGCCCCGCCCTCCTCGCCCCGCTTCCGCCGTCTGATTGGCTGCCGCTGCCGCCGCCGGCCGGCCCACGCCCTCGCCCCGCCTCCCCCGCGGCGGATTGGGCCGAGGACGCGCCCAGCGGTGGCGCCGATTGGTGGCAGCTCCGTCCCTCAGCAGGCGGGCGCGAAGGGGTGGGGCGGCTGGATGGGGAGCGGAGCGGCGCGGTAGTGGCGGCGGCGGCGGTGCGGGCCAGGTCGGTGGTACGGGGGGGGGACGCGCGCGGCTCCCAGCACCGTGGCGGTGGGGCGTCGCCCCGCGTGGCCGGGCCCGGCCCGGTCCTGGCTGGTGCTGCTGCCGCGGGTGGGCCGCAGCAGGTGCGGGGCGGTCCGGTCCGCGGCCGGTGGGGGCTGAGAGGGGCGGTAGTGGGGCTGAGCTGAGCTCTGCTGCGTGCGGGGGTGGCCCAGGCTGGAAGCCGGTGGACGGGGGCGTTACCGACGGGCGCGGAGGCCGGGGGGCGTTACTGGGAGGTCGGCGTCGCCGCGGCCGTCGCTGCCCGGGGCCGGGCCGGGCCTGGTAGGTGGGCGCTGCCGCGGCGCGAGCAAACCGGTAGAGTCGGGTGCTGCTCCCCGAACCCTCCCCGGGACCTGCGGTCTCGTCCCGCAGCGGCCCCGGACACTGAAGAGGGTCGGGGGACCGCGCCGCCTCCGCTGCGTCCCGGCACCTTCCCCGGCCTGCGGCCGGCGCGGGCTCCGGTGCTTCTCTTTGTTGGTGGTGGTTGTACCGGGCCGTGGCAGCTCGGCAGTCCCCGAGCCCGGCCGCTGCCACTCCCCTCCCGGGACGGCTGCTGCAGGTGCCCCCGGGCAGAACTCAGGGATGAAGGAGCTCCGTGACCCGGGGGTTTGCTCCCTCCCCGGGCACGAACGTGCTCCGGCGGTCGGGTTAGGGGTCGGAGGGGACTCGGCTTGGCTGCACGTCGGCGGTTTGTGTCCCCCGGTCAGGCTTCTGCACCTCGGCTGCCTTCCCGGGGTCCTGGGGAGACTGGGGGTTACGGGAACTAGGAAATTGGCTTAATTTTCTTCCAAGGAGCTGCAGCTGCCGCGCAGTGTTGTTCAGAGACTTGGGCAATATTGTGAACGTTGTGTATTTGCTTCATCCCAAGTAGTACTTCAACAGTAATGGGGTGAGGGGGGTTTTGGGGGTAGGGGTCCTGTCCCCTTTTAGCTCTAAGATACAGATGTGGGGAGTTAAACACGGCTCATTTTAACCCAGTTCTCCGTGGCTCTGATGCAATGCCAGGTAGCATCATGGATGTGCAATTATGAAGTGTGAGTTAGCTTTTTTATTATATAAACGTATCGTGTAATTATTTTAACGACTCAAACTCATGCTGTGTGTGCAGCAGCATCTTTAAAAACTTGTCTATCAAGAGTTTTCAAACTAGTCATTTAGGTTCTCATATGATGGTGATTACGCGACTGCCCTTGCAGGCTCCTGGAAAATATCAGTTCCTCTTCAGGGACAGGAAAAACCCATGAAGCTGATTCAGAATTGTAGACATAGAGGCATTGTTGCCTCCACGTAGCTGTAACCATGGCTCATGAAAGGAAGGAAATACCCTCCTCCAAAGGGAAAAAAGGAACGACTAGCGATGTTCCTCACGGTATTTTTTCAAAAAGTAGAAGAGTTTTGAGCCAAGTACTTGTAGAGGATCTTGATGCTTCCCCTTGACAAACTGCCCTGTCTGTGCACTCCGGCTGCCCTGCGCAGTCACTCAAACCCTCACTGAAGTCGGTGGGTGAAGTTCTATTGCGCGGGCAGTGTCGGTTGACTTGGTTCGTGCTCGTATGTGTGTGAGCCCAAGCGAAATGTAACCTCTGATGGTTTCATAATCGTCGTAGCGTGATTCAATGCGCGGTGGAGCTGCCACAGTCCAGAGCTTATCTCTTGTTCCTGCGGTGGCACATGCCAAAGATAACTTACCCTGGTGTGTTAGCTCCCATGGTTGTACCTAAGCATAGCCTGGTCTGGATGTTTATTTTCAGTTAAATACTGGGAAATAACTTCCTAAGAGAAGAATTTTGTCTCTGCCAAGGGGAGGCTCTTTGATGGCACAGCTAAAAGGAAGTTTACCTTTAGGCAAGCAGTAAGAAACTATCTTTGTTTATTCTCTCAACTCTTGCTTATTGTCCAAAAATGGTGCTATATCTCTGACTCAGGGAAAATATTTATACCATCAGACTAAATAATGAGGTCCTTGCGGTTTGTGATCTGTGTGGTTGGACTCGAGAGCATATTTCAGTGAATGTAAGGGGTGATATGCCCTGGGTATTTCTAGATCTTGTCACTAATGCTGTGAAACTCTATCTCGTGATTAAAGGGTTTGAAAGAGTGGGTCAGGTTCCCCAGCAGATGAATATGGATTGGTCTGGCAGAACGGGACTGGTTGTGAGGGGAAGAAGAGGGTAATTGAGCAGGGTAGGTGTGATTTGTAACTAAAAAGTGGGATGAGGAAAGGCACAGGGACATGTAACCTTACAGAGTGTTGGAAAGGTCAGCTCGGGAGCCTGTAGTGCTGGAGGGCCAGGAGGGAATTCGGATTTGGATGGGGAGGAGGAGCTCAGGTTGTGCTTCTTAGCTCTTTGATCCAGAGATGCTTCTTGTTCCTGTAAAATAATGTAAAATGAATAGAACTCTTTTCCATTTTTCAGCTCCCTGTTAGTAAGTGGCCCTAAAAGGGACCATTTGGGATTGTTGTAGATTCAGCCCAACAGGTACCTGCCACATGTGCACTAACGCTTTAAAAAGTGCCCTGTCAATCGGTGCAGAATGCAAGTGCTGCGTAGTGGGGTTGTAGGGCAGGGACTTTATGGTAATGTCTGCTCCCAGTCTGTCACCTCAGCAGTGTGGGGTGACCTGTGCAAACGGAGCAGTTACAGGTCTTCTGCACACGAGGGGGCTGAGGCTGTGTCACTTCTCTACCTTTAACGGTTTGTGGTGGTGTGTAAAGGATTGCTGTGCAAACTGGCTCCCGCTCTTTGTTTCTCTAAGTATTTTTACCCGTATGTTTTAGGACAGGGCTTGTTTGTGTTATTAAGCTGATTAAAGACTATTAGAGGCATGTTAAGAATAGCACGGCTTATTTCTATAACGCTGTGAAGTACCAGTCACAATGGGAGCATTTAGAATATAGAGTAGAACCGATTACTGCCCAGGCTAATAGCTTTGAAATATCGAACCGCAGCTGGTTGCTGTCCCTGCTCCAAGAGCTGTTCGGCAGCCAACGCAGAGGTGCAGCTGCGTGTTTGCACAGTCGCGTTCAAAGCCCGTGTTCAAAATTTACCGTCCTGGGGTAGCAGAGTTAGATGATAGGCTTTGTTCTTAGATCTCAAAAAAACCTTCTCCTTCTTAGTTCTGGCTTATAATGCCACAAAACTAATGTAACTTGGTGAGTATCTGGCACAAACCCGTTGTTGCTACTTCCCTTCAGTACTGATTTGTCTCAGCACCTGGGGATTTAGTCTGGGGAAGGTCTGAGGTGGTTTGAAATTAAGCCCCGTGACTCCAGAGCAGATGTTGAGATGTTCCAGATTTAAAACCTGCCCAGGGAAGTGGTGCAGCTCGGACTTAAGTACCAGCATAATCATGGTAAATGTTAAAGGCTAAAACCAGGACCCCTCTTTTCTCCCTGCATGGCTACTTCTTTATGGTTTAGCATTAATTTGCTGCTTCTTTTGCACTCTCCCTTTCTCTGTAAGATGAACAGGTTGTAAATCACACTCTTCCACGCGATCTCAGCTAACCAGGCTCCCCAGGCGACAGAACTTGCTTGTTTGGCAGAGGGGGCACGGGGCAAGTTTCTGATTTCTCTACCTGCCCCTCTCTGTAGGCAGAACTCTCTGTTCCCAGCAACTGGAAAACTGCTTTGGCACGAACAAGACAGAACTTGCATCTGTGCGTAATTCTCCAAGGCACGGTTATGCAAATAGGTAGTAACGTAGCAGTGACTTCAGAAAAATGAGAGTTCAGTGAGTGGTGTAGCTGGATAGATTTCTCCAGTGAAGATTAAGTTAACCCTTTATCACTTGCCAGTGAAGTGGAGCTTGGTATCTCTGAGCAGCTTCTTTGTGCTGTAGCATTTTCAAATCCATACAGTGGCAAAAGGTGGATGTGACCTGGGCTCAGAAAAGTGTGTTTGATGGTTGCGCAAAGCACAAGATTATATCAACAGGTATATTTGCATCAGAGACAAGGATTTAGTCTGTGAAATGATGTCCCTTGTTAACAAAATCCTGTAATAAAAAGTCTGATTACCAGGCAGTGCTGAGTGTTATCAGCAAAGCTGCAGGGGAAAAGAAAGCTTTTTGTAGATGCAGTTCAGGTGATGGATCTTTGTTCTTAGGTGGGCAGTAAAATTCTATTTACTAAATGATGATGATACTGAAGCAGTTTGAAAGAATAGTAATTAAATGTGGGGTTTTTTGTGGCATTGATTTCTGTGAAGTGTTTGGGGCCCATTCCATTAGTGGTGCATTGTGACATTCCTGGGACTGAAAGGGTGACTTCACCGCCCAGTTTGTGTAGGTGGCCTGACTTGGACCGTGTCCATCACGGCCACACATCTCCAGCCTTCTCTCAGTGGTGTTTGCAGCTGTGTGATCCAGATGTGTAATGTACAGTAGGATGGCTTTTCAATACCCACGTTTTTCCCGCTCCTAATAACTTAGGGTACTTCTCGGTGAATACGGTACTGTCACGTTAGCCCACATGTTCTGCCTACCCCACTTGGGTGTGCGTATGTTCACGACCCCTTGGGAAAAGGTGAAAAAGGTTGCATCTTCTACACCCGGTCTCGGAAGCTGAAGAGAAAATGTTCTCCTTGTGTATTGTCCTCTGTCCCCCCAGGGCAAATTGCAGTCCATAAAACTGGAAGCTGAAGTTAAATGGGGATGATGTGTCATGGCTTAGAATACTGATTGTCATGTACAAAGAAACACCTAGTAAACCATGTTCCATTTTTACAGGTTTTCAGGATGAATCTGGAAAAACTCAGCAAACCAGAACTACTGACGCTGTTTAGCATTCTTGAGGGAGAATTAGAAGCAAGAGACCTTGTCATAGAAGCCTTAAAGGTATGTTGTAAGTACCATGATAACAGTCAAACATGGCAACAGTGCTACTACAGGTTCTGCAAAGCTCTTGAGTCCAAGGTGGAGTTCAGAGGCCTTTGCTTCTGGTGTTACTGGTTCAGGATCCCATCTTAATATCAGCAGTAGTAGATAATAATGCTGTATATCATTCTACATCTTGGAATTCATTATTGAAAGCTGGCGGTGTTGAAATCCAGTGTTATGTGTCTGCTTTCACCCTTTCCGATACAGAACCAAGTGTTCCTGCTGTCTGAGAAATGTAGAGGTCTGTCAGGCTGCCTTTGTTGGTTTTGTTCTCCCTTAGTAAGGAGGGCTTCTTAAGGCAGAGACTCTTCTCACCAGGAGGGATCACAGATTAGTCTTTTAGAGAGAATAACGTCACACTAAGAAAAAAGGATCCGTGGCTTTGTTCACCCTAAGCCAGTACAAGCTGGCGATGCTGCCAAGAGCAGCAGACCTGTGTGCTCAGCACCTTGTTCTCTCCCTTTGCTGGGGTTACACTCTGCATGAGTGTAACCATCCAGTCAGGTAGATACCAGCTAAAACTAACCTGTCAAAAAGGTGGTGCATCTGACGTCATGTTTGTTGAGCACTTGTGGTGGGACAAGGTGTGGGGGGTGCTGGAGCAGGAGGAGCTCTTCTTGCAGGGACAGCCTGTGCTGCAGGAGAGCTGGCCGAGGCGAGGTCAATGTGGGTGGTGGTAGCTCTGGGCTGCTGCGTCTTCAGGTGACGTGGACTGCTGCACTTGTGGCCAGTTTGGTGTGTTAACGTTGAGCCTAGAAAATATTTAAAAACTATGTAGCCCATGTATAAAACTGCTGCTTTTTGAAGGGTGCCTGGTTGGCACTCAGCCTCAGCAAGGTGGAAAAAAAATAGAGGTATAAATGATGGAAGGTGTCAATTATTGAAGAAACGAGTTGTGACAGGGTTGAATATTGAAGGCTTTTTCAAGCTGACCTGTCACTGCTCATAATGTTTAAACTTTCAGCTATTTCAAAAGCAGAATGGCAGCCTGAGAGCTGCAGGGACTTGGTTTTCCAGTAAAAGCTTCTGTAGCTTGACTGCAAATACAAACACCTTACAGGGCAGCGGAGGGAGATCCTCCACAAAACAGCCAGGGTGCTGATGTCTGAATTGTTAATTGGGTTTGGATTTAGACAATCTTTTGATTCTGGAGAAATATTGTTACCCTCTGGGAACTATCGATGGGGTGGAAGGCTTGGCTCCTCCGTCCTGGGATGTTCTCGTTCTGTGTGGTCAGATCAAGTTACCAAAACAAGCATCGCTGTAGTATGGCAGCGTGAAATACATGCCGTGGAGCACAGAGAGACTGAGGGGAAGGAATGCAGCAGC
This sequence comes from Bucorvus abyssinicus, assembly GCA_009769605.1. NCBI lineage: Eukaryota > Metazoa > Chordata > Aves > Bucerotiformes > Bucorvidae > Bucorvus > Bucorvus abyssinicus. Next base: position 5,980,514 of record CM020055.1, read on the forward strand.
TCCATTCCAAAGGCTTTTTATCATGGACCTTCCAATAGCATAAAGCAATTATCTCTTCTGTTGGAATTTAACCTGCAGCTCCCTCTTGCATCAGGAGATTCATTCAGCTAGAATAGCCTTTGACATAATTCGTCAAGCACTCGCAACTGAAAAGAAATCAAATGAAATTGTAACCTGTACTTGGTAATTATGCAGTATAAAATGCCAAGCTAACCCAAGGTTAGTGCTATTTTCCTCTTCTTCTGTAAGGGATACACTGCAGTGGTTCATCTTAAGAATGCAAGGAAAGCAGGAGGAGGAAAGGGGAGGAAAATCTTTGGATGGGAGCTGGCTCTGGCTGCCCGCAGCCTGGCCTCCTGAGCGCGACCTCCCAGGACAGTGAAACCCCTCCAAACCCAGCCTTTGCCTGCCCCAGAGGTGAGATGCTGCAGGTCTGCAGCTGGGCTGGTCCTGGGGTCCAAATGGCGCATCGGCTCCAGTCCAGCTTCCTGCTGGCAGGCAGCTGCATTGCCCTTTCGATATGTGGAGGGAAAAAAGTCATGGAACTCCTTCAGCTGGTACCTGGGCAAAACTGCAGAAGCAGAGAACTCCCAGCTTTGCTGTGCCTGTTTATTTGGAATATACACCTAGAGAAATTCTGGCCTTGCCGTGCTTTTCTGTTTGCTCACTGATAGCGACCGTGGTAACAGCTCAACAGCCCTTCGCGGCTGAAGTAGCTTTATTGTGTGTGACTAATCAAAGGAAAACCCACCTTGCTAATCTGTTTGCTCACGTTTGGATACATACAAAAATGCTGCCCTCAAGAAAAAGCCTGAATTGAGGGTTGAAGCTCAGAGCGCTCGGTTTGCCTTGCCTGCACTGGACAAACAGAGCCATAATGTCCATGAGGGGGGGTAGAAACTGCCTGGGCTCGTGCCAGCGCTGGCTGTCCTCACACAGACTACCCGTGGGATGGAGCTGGCTCTGTTTCTTGCCTGTTAGGAAGCGTCCTCTGCCTCTGCAGCCAGAATTCTCTGGGGGGCTGATAGTTTCATGTGAAGTGCACATGTATGTTGGAAAGAGGTGGAGTGAAACCTGAGGAGGATTGATCTGAAACACGGCAGTGTTTGTCTCCAGCATTGCATTAGACATGTAGATGTCAGCAGTTAAAAATCAGAGGTTTATCTGCCCCGTTACTTCCCTTTTAGTAAGAAAAATGCATTTCCCCTCAAGGGCTAATTTGACTTCTAATTCGGATTTAAATGCTTCTGAACTCTGGATGTTGGAGGCAGATCCTTTAGTACATGATAGGAAAGAACAAGCACTTGCAGAGAAAGAGCACCTTAATTTGTGAACGTGTAATTTGATTATAGTACAGTCTGCAATAATTGATATTCCTGCATGCTCAGAGAAAAACATTGAGCATCTGGCATTTATCAGGAAGAATCCATGCGTGCAGATGACAAAGCCTAAAATAGTTTTCTTCTCCCTCATGGCATCAGCCACTTGTTGCCTGGCGCTGGCCCTGGTTCCCACTGTGTCAAAGTCGAGCTCCTGAGCTCGGCTTTCCAGAGACACTTGCTTCATTTGCTTTTCTCCCCCCTCTTCACCTCCTCCTCAGATCTTTACCTTTCCTTCCTCTCTGGAGCTCCCTGGGGCTCCCTTTGCACCCTGCCTGGGGGCAGATCCCTCCCCAGCTGCTGGGTCCAGCTCCCAAGGTCTGGTGCTCAGGTTTGCACTGGAAGGAGCAGTTGTGAGGTCACCTCTGAGGGATGCCTCTGGCATCTGTCACTTGTCCTTGCTACTTCTGTCCTTCGCTGGGTTTTTTTTTCTGTGGTTTACTTTTTTCTTGTGTGTTGTTTTTCATTGAGTGAGAAGTGTTTGTGGTGGGGACTACCATCTCTCCCTGTGTGTTTGCAGTGCCCTGGTCTTGTCTTTTGATGTCCATTTCAAATGGCAGTGTTACTTCAATTCAAACACGAGATACTAGTATAAAGGGTTAAGTGTACAGATTCACTATATTCAAAGTATTCTTTTCCAGTTCTTCAGTTTGCTTCCTCTATTTTAAGACCTGTTTGAAAAAAAAGTTTTGGTTCTTTTTTTTTTGCCTGAAAGTAGCTTCCTGTCCATTACATAAATCTGAATCTTCTCTTCAGAACAGACCTTGAGTCCCTGTTCTTATTGTGCTCCTTTTCCTGGAGTTATAATTGTGTTTGAATCGTCCAGAAAACCCATATGCTGTCAGAGAGTTGCCATATAGTAAGGGCTGGATTCTCAGTCCTCCTTGCCGTGTGGGAAGGACCTCATGTGTGAACCACAGGTTAGTCCTCTAAACCAGCACACTGGGACTGGAACCAATTCCATATTTAAATGGGTCTCTGTTGTTCCATGCCCCCATGTTCTTTAAAGGAGAGTTTTCCATACGTTAGAAATGTAGTTCTGTTTACTTTCAGAAAACAGGAATCAGCTTTCTGGCTCATTCTTCTATGTTAATAAGGCCTGAGGCACTTTACACTGGAACAGAAACTGTCTGTTTGGTGTTAATGACTGGGAGCTGGTGTTCATTGCGTCGCTTCTGAATGCGGTGACCCACTCCATAAAGTAGCGTTAATGCATTGCAAAATTACGTGTTCGTTTGTCAGTGGAGTTAGAAATAAGTTTACAGCACAGTTTCAAAAATTAAGTCTACCTCTTGTTTAAAGAAAAGTTCAGTAATATAAAACCTGACTGCAGATGCTGGTGAATCTATCACAGATGGGGCAAAATGGGCTTTTGCATCACTTAGGAAACAGCTTCAGTCTAGCAGCGTTCCCATGACACTGTCCTGCTGGAACGCAGGCTTTTCTTACAGCTTTGCTTGCAAGTTTGGGGAATTCTTTTTTAATTCTTACTCAAAGCAGCTCTGTTCACCAATATCTGTTGAAAGACTGATTCTCTGCACCCTCCCAGTACCCAGACAGGTGCTGAACGAGTTGCAGAGAGGTGTGGGAATGGCTCCAGCTCTGGATTCCGGCTGTCACCATGCTCCCCGTTTTAACAGTGACCAAAGTGCAGTTTGTGAGCATGGCACAGGCCCCGGGCCATCGTCACAGTGTGCTGGGAGCTGTGCATGGCCAAGCTCATACTGGGATCTGCGCTACAAAGCAGAAGTTCCAAGGGAAAGAAGTTGCAGTTTTGTGCTGCTTGACGTTTCCTAAGAAAATTTCTTGTTTTTCAAAGCTGATAACAGATCTTACGTGGGCAAATTGGAGTAGCTCTCGTTCGGCTGGTTTGTTCACTTGATATAATGATGGCAATTAAGACAGATACCGCATTTGAGCGATTTGATTTCTGCTGTGTGGCTCTCTGCTAGGCTTCAGAGCTGGAGCTAACACAAGGCTCAGAGTCCCATTCCAGCATTTTGACATTTATTTTCTTGCAAAGCAAGTGGTCCCCACCCCCATCTCCCTTCTCTCTGTCAGCAATTGCTGTGACCTCAACTTGTCTTTATTCCCAATATCTCTCTCTGGGGAGAGAAGCTAATAAGGAAGTTCAAGGCAGTAAGAAGCTATTTAAAGATTATACCACTCTCTGCAACACGAAGGAGGAACTTCTGTGCAAATTATTGCTGGAGACCTGCATACACAGTAGCTCCAGTTAATTAAGAGTGTGTTGGTGTTGTGCCGAGGGTTAAAACTCAAACTCTAAAATTACAGGCGAGATTAATAATCTGTGACCAAAAAAATGCTTGAAACAAGTCTTGGAAATTCCCCATTTGGTGTTCCAGTAAAACAAGTTGTAAAGATTATTGAAGGCACAGATAAAATGCCCTCATATAAACAAGGTTTTAATAGGAAGGAAATCTTTTATTAAAAAAAAATTACACAAATAGGCTATGGGAAACATTTATCCCAGAACAGTGGAGAAATCCCAAGAGGAAACGGTAGCTGTGCCCTTACAAAGTGAAGCCTTTGCTTTGCCTGCCTGCCTGCCCAGGAAACGTCTCTCCGGTTGTGTCAGATGGTGCTTCTGGTCCCTAACACCGGAATTGTCCCTTTCCAGATGGATCAGCAGGGGTCAGTCACCCTGACCCCAGCCAACACCAGCCAGCTGGACGTGGTACCTCGCTGCATAGGCCTGATTCTGCTGATGGTCAGGAGTTTTATTTTTAAGAGTAGTTAATGTGCGTAGCCGCTTCCTTCTTTTAAGAGCAGCCCAAGCTCAAATGTTATCTCTTTTTCCTGTTGGAGGAGGACAATTTAATGGACTATTCAGCATTTTTAAGCCTATTTAGTTGCTTTTGGAGTTTGACTGTTTTGATAGGAAGTTCCTAAGTGCATGTTGAGATGATGCAGGCAGAGGTACTGGATAATAAGGTGCTACCTGCGGAAGATTGCATCTTCTTTTGAAGCACAGTTGATGTTGTTGGCAGTAGGTATGTCATCTCTGGTTTTCCAGATGAGATTTTCCACTCCTAAGTTAACAATGCATTTTGTAACCTTATTTCCTTATTATTGAGGCTTGGTTTCTTGGGGATTTATGTGTCTTATAACAGGTTGATACTGAGATCTGTGATCTCAGTTGATTTTTCCACTTTGGGCTCACCTGTAGAATATTTTTCTTCCATCATTAAGATGCTTCTCTTTTGAAAGCTGAACAAAACCTGTATTTAAGACTGAATTCCAGGTCAGACAGGACAAAAGCAAAACTGTTGGAGATGTTTATGCATGACCTCGAATGATAGTAGAAGTTGAGCTGAAGAGTGGCCTCAGTGAGGAGCGTAAGCCATGGGAGAAGTCACTCATGCATGTGGCAGTTCAATACCTGTATAAAATAACCCGTGTGGATTAATTTTAGAAGAGCTGTCCCAGCCATTCTAGCGATGGAGGTGGCTGCTCAGTGGGACCTGTAGCACAGAGGTGTCACTGGCAACAACCTGACAAATCTGTATTTGTGTTCCCAGGTGCTTGGTGGCCCAAATGCCAAAGCACTGGATTTGTTTTTGAGGTCTAGACAACTTTAATTAAATGTTTATGCTCTGCTGGCTACTGAAGAAGAATAGCTGGACTTCAGAAAGCTGTTAATGTTATGACAGTCTCATCGTTTGTTATGCTGGTCCAGGAAAATACTTAATTGCTCGAAGTAGCAAGGAAGAACTTCTTGTTCTTTCTGAGACAGGAAGTAAACCGCCCCCCTGAATTCAGCAGAGTTCAGAGCCCGACCCTATGAGGAGCAGAGGAAAAACAGGGCTTTTGTCATACCTTCAGTATTGCAGAAAATCAGAGGTTCTAGGTGCTGGGTGTGACCTTAATCCCAGTTCTTCAAGCTTTTATTAGAAGGAGCTTGCTCAGAAGTGAACCTTTCAGATGTCCCGTCGTTTGCTCACGCTGTTCAAGCCTTGGTGCCCCTCTGCAGCGTTTCTCCCCTGTTCCTGTTGGCTGCAGAGTGACCAGCACTGGCGTGGGCCGGGTTTAAGGGGAGAGCAGCTCATCTCTTGAAGCCGTTAGGCCAGCTGGATGAATATCCCAGTTTGTATTTACAGACTTTTTAATGCTTGAGTCACTTAGAAAATCCTTACACATAGGGAGGTTTGGTTTGAGACGTTGTTATAAATTCTTCAGAATAACTGAAGATTTCCTGCCCCCTCAAAAAAAAAAAAAAATTCCTGTTTTTTCCTGTGATTCATTACACCAGGAGTAGCTTGTTATCCAGGGCCACCCTCCCATTTCCAGGGCTGATCTTTTCCTTCCTCTTCTTTTTTGCTTTTTTTTTTGTGTAAAGTCAGAACAGTATCTGAAGCTCCAATCAAAGGTATCCACAGTTCCTGGTGGATATTATGGATGGAGAGGGAGGGAGGGCTGTTTGTGAGCGTGAGCTGTTCTTCCGTGTTTGTTTACTGCAAGGGTTAAAATACAACTCCTAACCAGTACCATAGGAAGAATGTCCCTAATTGGGTTTGGTCATGGGGGAGATACGGAAGGAAAAGTATTTTGGTTTGGGTTTGTTATGCCTCTTGTCAAGGAAATTCAGACACTTCTCCCTTTGAGAGCAGAGTGACTTTTATTAGGTTTTCCTGGTGCTAATCACATGGTTGCATCTTAGAACATAGGCAGGACCAGCAAATCTTGTCAGCTGTTTGAGTAAAGCAAAGCTTTATTGTCTGTCTGTCAGTCCTCTGACCTAAGCAGTTTGCTTTTCTGTTTCAGACTGTCTGCTGTGTGGGGTGGTGTCGAGAGCATCGCTGCAGCTCTGGTGTGCTCGAGGGAGGTGTTTGCATTGTCAGTGCAGTTACTGGGACATCAGAAGCCAGCCATTCCAGTAGATACTGGCTTTTTAGTTGTCTTTTCATTTTGGTCACTCTCAGCCTTTCCTGTCTAAAAGGTGTCCTCAAGCACTCCCATCAGAAACGGGTGGCGTTTGGCTGTTGACAGTTGGCTGTTCTCCTTAGCTGACAGGGTTTTGACGAGGTGTGGTGAGGCTGGCATGGCCCCGCTCTGTTCAGAGCAGACAGCTTGTTTTCCACCCTGTGACAGCTGAATGCCATTTCACAGCGTCAGCGGGGCCAGGGCTTTGTGGAGCTCAGGCGGAGAGCCATCACCAGCTCTGAAAGCTGCGGTGGTTGGTTTGGCATGGCTTACAGCATCCCTTGTATGCTCGTAGGGGTGCCCAGAGCAGTGGTGCCTACAGAGAGATGCGAAGCTCACCTGATAAATGCAGGCAGCGCTTGTGGGAGCACCTCTCGAGGCAAAAACAGGTCATGTGTGTGCCCTGCCAAGGGCATCGTAACTTCCCTCTGCAGGTCAGGCGCTGCTTTGCGGGGCAGATGTGCTAAAGAGGGCTTTAAGTGCAGCTGCTCTCAGGCGATAGCAGCTGGGGAAGAAGAGTGGGGCTGACGGTAGCGAGCTCCTGCGTTTCAGGGAAGGGCACTGCAGGAGACTAGGGCCGAGGAAAGCCCACGTCTTCATGGCCTCACTGAGAGGGTCCCTGTGCAGAACAGCACATCGTCATTTATACACTCCAGAAAAGCAAAGGTGTGAATCATCTCCTAAGGCTGGTTACCAGGACCATGAATCAAGAAGAACCAAATTTAAACTCCTGGTCTGAAGGTGGTGTTTCTCAGCACCAGCTCTGCCATGTGCAGGACGGGGCTCTCAGGGGTCCGCACTGGAAGGAAACACCATCTCAGGTTTCCACAAAAGTGAAGCATTTAACCCGTAACCATGTCAGTTGAAATCAGTGATTAAATTTCTTGGAGCTGAGCTAGGTCAGCTCTGAGGGCTATTTCCAGTCTAGGTCTGTTTCCTCTCTTACATCTTCCCTTGCATGGGTATCTGTTTTCAAACAGTTTCTTGCAATGGTGGTAACCATGTAGATAATATTTTAATATTTGTGTGTTTATGAAATTGTGGTTTGTTTTTTAGAACTTCACAGTAGCCATTCAGCGGGATAACAACCACATTTCCAGCTGCAAGGGCTGATTCTAAACGTTGTAAATGTAAACCTGAGTAGGTGTGAGTTTCCTTAATCATTATGTGTCACCGAAAGAAACCTTATCATTCCTCTCTTGCTTCTTGAGAAACTACACATTGTTTAGTCTGGATGAGAACATTAAGGACTTTATTAACAATTTACAGATTTGTAGGCTGTTGTGAGAATAAAACTCTTTAATTGCTCAACATGAAATTCTTTGATGGTGACACAGTCAAGACAACCAACTGTACAACTGCTCTTCCACCAAAACAGTAAATGATTAACTGAGCAAGAATTGGTATTTACCTTCTTTCCTTTTGCACGGTTGTGGAATGCAAGTGATGGACAGAGAGAGCAGGTAGCTGTGGAATGAGGATGTTGGCAGACTGTGGAGTTTTTAAGCAAGACTTTCCTTTGTTTCTAGTTTGTTTGGGGCCACTGGGTTAAAAGACATTTGGTGGAGGGATGGTGAGAAACTAATCGAGCACATGCTTCGTGTAACCCCCTCCCCACTTGTTTTGTGGTGCCTGTGAACAGCTGGTGTTTGCTTGTGCTCCAGCTGTGGCCTCGCTTGCACGTATCTGATCCATCCACGTTTGATTGTCTTTATTAGTGGGGGACCATCAACTGCCTAGTTAAATGTATTAATGAGCATTTTTATTAGCTTGGAGCCTAGCTGAAGCCTTGAAAGGTAACAGTTTAGAAATCCCTTCTGATAGTAGAAGGATTATTGTCCTCACCACACACTTTTCATGGTTTTAACATGCTTAATTGGAGTCTGCCATTAGAAGAATAATAAAATCCATGGCGTCTGTCCCTGTGTTACTGGTCTGACGAGAAATGGCAGGGTCCTGCTGGGCTCTAGAGGTCAGGCAGCAGCAGGGACTGCACTGCTGTGCAGCAGGTACATGACTTGACCAGTTTGGCTTAGGAGTTATGGTCTCTTTCTCATCTGTTAACCAGGGACCTTTAACACAACACACTCTGGTTTGTTTCCTTGAATACTCCTGTAACAGGATATGAATCAGACTCTGTTAAGATCTCTTTATCTCTAAGTGGAAAACTGGGGAAGAGGAATGTTAACTGCAAATTACTTTCTTCGTTAGCTAGTTTCCTATTTTAAGTACCCTGAAATGCAGATTTGTTTGTGTGTTGCAGGCCCAGCACAGAGACACGTTCATTGAAGAACGCTATGGGAAGTACAACATCAGTGATCCACTAATGGCTTTGCAGAGAGATTTTGAGACCCTGAAAGAGGGAAATCACGGTGAAAAGCAACCAGTATGCACCAATCCCTTATCTATTTTGAAAGTGGTGATGAAGCATTGCAAGAACATGCAGGAAAGAATGTTATCCCAACTAGCTGCTGCGGAAAGCAGACACAGAAAGGTGGGTTTTGCTTCAGATAAGCTGTGCAGAAGTTAACAGCTGTATTTTGATAATATGTTAACTTCAGCAAAAACACCTAAATGCCTTGAGTTTTGATAACTGGAAGAACTTTGCACCTTTGTTTAAACTTCCTCCTCAGTATGATGCAGCCCAGGAGCATGTCACTGGAATCTGTGCCTGGGAGGAGCTCTCTGAGCATCCCTGCAGTCACCTGCGCTGCCACACTGTCTCTGAGCCTCTTCACGTGCTGCTTTTCCATCTGAAATAGCTGGGGGTTTTGCTTTGACTGGCGTCAGCGGCAGACTCTGAGGTGGTACCTAGACACCGTCTTTTACGATGTCAGGTCTAGGTGTAGGTTTGGCAAGGACCTGGGCCAATACCATCCTGTATTTTGTCAGGAGTCTCACTCTTGCTTTGATTAAAACTTACTACATCATGTAGGAAGATCTCCAGTACAACAGTCACATTCTGCTCCTAATCAAGCGGTCCAAAGTTGAACCCTCTGTTTCATCACTCATCAGCACATGGGTTAAAGTTCATTTTCCTGTAATCTGTTTGATGAGGATAAGACAGAGCAAGTTCCTTTCACTCTGTGAGTAATCTGAAACATTTCTGTTGCAGAAACCTTACTGTGCCATAAGCAACCTGCCAGCTCCACTTTTACGTCACAGGCACTGTGCTCAGGGTGGGCAGCAGGAGGTGTCTTCAGCTTTTGGTTTGTCTTCTTAGTCACAGCAAGTAACAGCAAGGCCGTGTCGTTCTCTTCAGCAAGTACCTGGCTAAGTCATGCTATTAAAACCAGATATTTTTTTTTCCGCTTCTCATTCTGTCCTTCCTGTCTCCTCTAAAAGGTTCCTTGTGTACTTAAGATATTTAAGCATTGTTTGGAAGCTTAAATTTCAGGAAGACTGAGGAGCTGAGCATGTGGTAGAAGAGCTGCAGTTTTAGTGGTGAGATAGGGCAGAAGCTCTTGGGACGTTTGTTTTCTGGCTTTTTTTTGTTGAGTTAATAGAATTTAAATTATTCATGTAATTCAGTGTTAAAGCTGAAGGAGCTCCTTCACTGGGTCCTTATGGCAAGCAGTTTCATTTCAAGAGCTCATCATCTTCTTAAGTGGAAGAACAAATTAACGTTCTTGAAAATAAACTTTGCACTGCAGTTCTCAGCTCCCCAGTACCAAACTGGGGGCGAAGCCTGGATGCGAATTACCGCAGAAACCAGAGCGAGGATCATCTTGTAGTTCTTAGTGGCCCTTGTCTCCTGGACTCATGGTCTCTGGGGCAGTGCCTCTGCTCCTGATGGGGTTTATATTCATGGTCCTGCCAGGAAATTCTGATGAGGGCACCAGACCACCACAGATGGACACCATGACCTTCTCAAGTCTGTTCTGCAGCCTGGAGGCAAAGCCTTCGTTTACCTATTTAACAATAAAATAAAGATAGATCCAGCATGAGGTTTTCTGAACTATTGCAAACCAACTCAACTATACCGAATAATAACGTAGGATCATAACTTGTCGGAAAGCCGCTTTTATGTGATTTTGAGTTGAATTCGGGTGCCTGAGGCTGCAGGGCTTGCTCTCCTGTGTCACTTGGCTTTGGACTGTGTGCGAAGGCACTGATCCCTCCCGGTGTTACGCCACCTTGTCAGTGTGCCTGGGCATCAAAGCGACCGATGTTTGTTTGGCAGGTGATTCTCGACCTGGAGGAAGAGAGGCAGCGGCACGCCCAGGACACAGCGGAGGGGGATGATGTCACCTACATGCTGGAGAAGGAACGGGAGCGGCTCACCCAGCAGGTATGTGTTGGCAGCTGGTGATGACCCAGCCCATGGAAGCCCTGGGCTCCTGGGTGGTGAACAGTAACTGGTGTCTAATTGTACCTTTGTGGTGAAAGAGTAGTGGGGACTGCCCTCCTGTAAGGCACTCCTAGCTTTTATCAGTTTGATATGAAAAGCAACCTTAATTTTTCGGGTGTTTTGGTAGCTGAACAGTGCTAAAAGCTGTTAAGAGGCAATCAAATGCTTTGAAATCTCACTTGAGCCTGAAATCTGAGAAGTTCTCGAGAACAGGGCTGCACTTACAAATGATAGGGTTCTCTGGTACTCAAAATTCAGAGTAAGTCATGAAAGGTCTCCTGGGGGGGTTATTCAGAGATGATAATAAATATTTAAGCTACTGTTTTCTGTTGCTCAAGCGCTGTAGGCTTTATTAAACATACATAACACGTCAGCATTTTAAAGTCTAAATGCCTTTAAAAGGGATTGACAAAGCAGTAAATGAGGCAGAAGGAAGATTCGCTCCAGATCGCCTGTTCCATCAGTGCGTGGCAGACTGGGGTGCATCTCACCAAAGGTCGATTGAATTTCGTACATGATAAAACTGTAGTAAGTAATGATTCCTAATAGGTGCAGCCTGAGTCATACCAGAGCATCCTGCAGATACCTGGGGCCAGAGTCTCTTTCTTAGCCATGGCCATCTTTCAGCGGGGAGTTTCTCCAAGATACGTAGTAAGCCTATTCCCTTTTGGGGCATTATATTTCAGGAGTTTTTGTGGTTCCCTTGTTCTTACCTTCCAGCTGGAGTTTGAAAAATCCCAAGTGAAGAAGTTTGAAAAGGAACAGAAGAAGCTGTCAAGCCAGTTGGAGGAGGAGAGGGCACGGCACAAGCAGCTGTCTTCCATGCTTGTAGTGGAGTGCAAGAAAGCCACTGCCAAGGCAGCTGAAGAGGGGCAAAAGACAGCAGAACTGAGCTTGAAATTGGAAAAAGAGAAGAGTAAGGTGAGTAAACTGGAAGAGGAGCTGGTGTCCAAGAGGAAGCGGGGTTTACAGATGGAAGCACAAGTAGAAAAGCAGCTCTCAGAGTTTGACATTGAGAGAGAACAGCTGAAAGCCAAGCTGAACAGAGAAGAAAACCGTACAAAAGCACTCAAAGAAGAGGTGGAATGTCTGAAGAAAGCCCTGAAAGAACTGGAGGCTTCTTGCCAGGAGCACAGTCCTGCCGAGCCCTTGCAGCCAAACCCCTCGGTGACGTCCAGAGGCATTGTGACTGACAGTCCCGCGGTGAAGTCTGTGTCTTGCCAAACAGAGGCTCTGCAGGCAGACCGAGCAAATCCTGCCAGCGCGAGCAAGGTGGTGCACGCTGGGTTTCCCAGCCCTCCTACACCCACTCATTCCTATGCAAAGTCCAATGGTCACTGTGATCCAGACGTGCAGGCAGCCAGTGAGCTACCACAGACAAATCCAGCAGAGAACCAAGCTCAGAAGGAGAAATCTGCTGGTACAGCCTCAGAAAATGCAGCCGAGAATGGCAGCTCTCCCGTAAGAACAGAGTCACCAGTGCACCTGATGTCCCAATTCCCTTCTGGCGGGGTCTCCCTGTCTCCCAGCAGCACAGCTGCCTCCTCTCTCACACCTTCTCCCTGCTCCTCACCAGTTCTCACCAAACGCTTGGTGGGAGCCTCAGCAAGCAGCCCTGGTTACCAGTCGTCCTACCAGGTAGGGATCAATCAACGTTTCCACGCAGCTAGGCACAAGTTCCAGTCTCAAGCTGAACAGGACCATCAGTCAAGTGGTCTGCAGAGCCCACCATCACGGGATTTGTCTCCAACTCTAGCAGATAACTCCGCTGCCAAGCAGCTGGCCCGCAACACGGTCACTCAGGTCCTCTCCAGATTTACCAGCCAGCAGGGACCCATCAAACCTGTCTCCCCTAACAGCTCTCCTTTTGGCACAGACTATCGAAACCTGGCAAGTGCTGTGAGCCCCAAAAACGAATCCGGTCACTCTCCAAGCCCTGTCAAGGTTTCCAGTCCACTAAGCCCACTGTCTCCTGGAATTAAGTCGCCAACCATTCCTAGAGCAGAAAGAGGGAACCCTCCGCCCATTCCTCCAAAGAAACCCGGCCTGGCTCAGTCACCGGCTGCTCCTACTCCACTACCCAAAACCCCTTCCCAGGGATCCTCTCTGGGTGTCCCCGTGGACGTGGCCAGTAGCTGCTCTAACACTGCTGTTGTGTCGAACGGCAAAGACCTGGAGATCCTCCTGCCAACCAGCAGCTAGTCTCCAGAACTGTGACCGTGACATTCCGTGGCTGAGCAACCCAGAGCTAAGACACTGTTTTTCCACTCCAGGTTATTTATTTCCATAGGAGCAGATTCTGTCTGTATAAAGCATTTAGTATATTTTTTTTCTTTTTTAATAGGTAGGAAAATATTTTCTGTTTATGAAGAAACCTTAACTAAGCTCTACAGTAGCCTCAAAATGTCTCATGGCAACAGTCATTCATTAGAGTTAACAAGAACCATAATCACATGGTGGGACCTAATGGGACTCTAATGGGACTGAAATGCCACTTTTAAATTATGCAGAAATAACTTTTGCAGACTTTTTACTCCAGATGAACATTTTAAAAGTGCCTGAACTATGCCTGCGATATGAATGTGATTCTGACACGGTGAGGAGGGGACCATCGAGCTGCAGAGACAAATTCTCCCGTGAGCCCTGAATGTCGAAACCAACACTGGTTTTCTTTTTAATTCTCTCTGTTTGCTAAAATAAATTGGCAAACGTGCTACCAATTCCGTGAGGTGACCAGCAGCCTGCCACAGCCAGCCACACCTGGTCCTTTGGCACATGGCTCCCAGCTACTTGAGGGAGCACACAAGTTTCTTGGGGTAAAATTTAGCCATTAATACAACCCAGGTGACTTTTCTCTCTGTGTTCACTGGCCATGTAGTTCTTTTTGTGTTCCCAGAAAACATTCTGCAGAGATGCCCGTGTGCTTTGAACGGCCAGACTCGGGGTTCTGGTGTGTCACCTTGAATTTTCAAGCTCTTCAAGCAATCTACTGTTGTGTGTAGAACTTCTGAGAACAGGATCTTGCTATTACTTGACAAAGATCTCACTATTACTTGAAAAAATCACTAGTCCATATAATACAGGCGTTTGCAGCAGTACCATGGGATCTTCTACTACAAACAAAAGCAATAATTCTGTTCCTCATCTCTGTCAGTTGTGTCCGGCTGACCTGGGTTTTACCCACGGGCTCGCTGTGGGGTCTTGCTGTCTTCCCTGGGCTGCAGACATGGAACCAAATCGTTACTGGTGTGTAATTGGACATGTATGTATGTGTAAGGGGTTTCACACACATACACAGACATACTAAATACACAACGTATTGGGAAAATCTTTATCTGTTCTTGACGTCCTGCCTAATATGAAGAAAATGTGGGAATTCATTGAGATTTTAAAAATCCTTTAGTGAGGATTTGCTGACATTTGAGGCAAATCATTTGAAGAGAATTTCTTGGCCTGAGGGGAGAAGCCCCTGATTGCCGTGCAGAAGCGTTTGTCCCTGCTGCAGAGGTGCTGTGGCGCTGCCCGTCGCTCAGTGGCTCAGCACAGCACAGCCGGTTCTCTGAGTCACCGTGGTGAGGACAGGGCGAACGTGCTGCAGGCAGTGGCAGAGCCTGGGAGCGCAGCCCCGGGTTCCTCATCTCGGGTGCTGTTTGTGAACCGATCCTAAATTTAGAAACTGGACTGGCTGCTCGGTGCCGGTCAGCTTTTCCCTCTCAGCAGCGTCACGTTGACAGCTTCCCATGGCCGGACACATGCTCCGTGTCGGTTTTTAGTATTTAATTAGACAGACTGCATCCACCCTTATTGCCGGACAGGTCCCTGCGGCACCCGGGAGGACACACCGGCCTGGTCGGCTCCTTCTGGCTCCGAGTCTCGTTCTGCAGGACACAGCTCATGTGTTGGCTGGGGCGGCCCCGCAGCGCCCTCCCGCACGGCCAGGGCAGGTGTCTGGACTGGAACAAGGGAGTTTTACCAACCTTTTAGCAGCCTTTGAACTGTGGAGTGATGTGCCGTTCCTGGTCCAGTGGAATGGGCTGGGTGCGGAGGCGCAGGTGGCCTTGAGATAAACGGGCAGTGACTCTTTTGGAAGCACATTTATTACTTTTTTAACATTTTAAGTATCTACAGCAGATTTTTCCTCTTGATGACAGCAAAACCAGTGGGCGGATGGGTTTTGGCCCATGTATCACCAAGGATTCAAGTGAGGCTTTTGAATACCCTGCTTGAAGGAGCGTCTTTGCTTTTCCGTTGCTCCGGATGGTATTGTCCCCTTTACCCACGGCTCCGCAGAGAGGTGTGGTGATGAAGTCGGTCAGGAGATGCACTGAGTACTGTTTCTGCTAAAGCTTGATAGGGGAAGGGGGGATGCAGAGGAATGTGTTTTTGCTGGTAGCCTGTCTCCAAGAGAGCTAAGCACAAGGTATTGAAACGGATCCAGCTAATTCAGTACGACACTTAGAGTTAGTGTTTAACTGTTGATGTAGATTCTGTGTGGAAGCAACTAAATATTCCTTCTATAACTCACTTCTGATATAAGCAGACGTTGTTGCAGAGTTTGTCACTGGCTAATGGAGTATAATGAAGTGCAAAATGTATACACTAGTATTAATTCATTAACACGTGTAAATTTGTAAAGCCAAATGTACCAAGCTGAAGTCTTTAATCATTTTTATAGCTGATGACATTAAACATGTTAAACATTCATATTATCAATAAAGGATTTTATTTTTAAGATGTGCAAATTGCTTAAGAAAGTGTTTAGTGTCCCTCTTTGCCACGGCGTGGTGATATTGAACTGACGCTTTGGGGGTGTTAGAGCAATAAACACTTGGGGGGCTGGGGGCATGTAGGTGCACTGGGTTTTGAGCAGGATCCAGAATTTCTCCTGGGGATCCCCTCGGCCGCAGAGCCCAGGTCTGTCATGGGGTACAGCTGACAGTGCCCCAGGCACTGGGTACAGAAAAGTCCCCTCTGCCCGGGCTGCAGCGGGTCTGTGCAGGGAGCCAGGAGGTTTCTTCCCTGGAGAGCTGGGGGCTGCTGCAGGTGCCTGGGGTAGGAGTCCCCAGCGGCTTTGTCTCCCTGACAGGCTGCAACGGTGACCTGTTTTTCTTCTGTGCGCATCGGCTCAGTCGAGCAGGTTTTGCAACAACTGGAAAGAAGCTCCTTGTCATTTCGAGGCTCGATGACAGTTCGGAGGGGTGCTGAGGGAGCGATGGCACCTGCTTCAGCGCAGCCAGAGCAGCAGCCACCGAACAAGCGGCGCTTCCCACCGGTCCCAGCCCCAGTGCGAGGTGGAGTAGCCCGGGCCAGGCGGGAATGGGAACCGGCCACAGCCCTGCTTGCTTTTTATAGCAGCAGAGGTGGAAGGAAGGTCCTTGCCCCGGCCTGGAATGCTTACAAGCCCTTTTACAAACACCACGGTACGGCGTGTTCGTGCACACCGTGTGTGCCGTGGACAAGGGCGTTCATCCCAGCCCCGGCTGTGGCTGAGGCTTAAGCCCCTTCCCAGGGCGGTGAGCTGACCTCGGCCCCGCTCTCCGTGCCGGGGAGCCTGAGCCCGGCCCGTTCCTCAAGCACGAGGCATCTCTGCGTGCCCCCAAAAGGGCCGCTGGGGCTCTGCCTTCGCTGCGCCCCGGCTGACGGGGACGCGTGTGCGGGCCAGGGGGTGGGAAGCGGGGCCGGGGGGTTCGGACATCTCTCCATCGGCCGGAGATGGAGATCGGCGATGTGGCACCCCCCGATGCCCAGCCCGGGGCGGACCAGCCGCCTGCCCTCCCCGCTGCGGCCCCGCTCGTTTTCCCGGGGCGGACCCCGCGCCCCGCCGCCTCCCAGCACCGCTCCATCCCGCCGGCCCCGGGGCCGGTCGCTGCGGGGACGCCGGGTTTGGGCACGCTGGTATGGGCGGCTCCGGGGGTCCGGGGCCGGCGGGCGGAGCGTTCCCGGGGCGCGCGGTGCGTGGCGGAACGGGGCCGCTAGAGGGAGACCTGAGCCCGGGAACGGGCCGGGGAGGCTCCGGGGGGCACTGGGGCTCCCTCCCGTGCGGAGTCCGGCAGCGCAGAACCCAGGGAGGGGAAACGGGCTGTGCCAACCCCGCCGCAGGGTACCACCATCACTGGGTACCACCATCACTGGGTACCACCATCACTGGGTACGCCCATCGCAGGGTAACCCCATCCCAGATTGCCACCATCACTGGGTACCCCCATTGCTGAGTACCCCCATCGCAGGGTACCGCCATTGCAGGGTACCCCCATTGCAGACCATCTCACCAGGACAGCCACAGATTTACTGCGCTGTCATGACGCTGCACTTATTCCCAGTATTCCCAGCTCTCTCGGCAAGAGCTGATTCCCAGCTCCATCCCCAGCAGGAGCTCAGCCCTGGAGCAAGACTCAAATCCCAAGAAAACAAACCAGCTCCCTGGGGCTGCTCCCGGCTTCTTGCCACGAGTCGTGCCGAGGCGCTGGCTTCATGTGCCAGCTCCCACTGTCCTGTCCCCACTGTGGCCACAGGTGAAATGATGCAGGACAGAGCCCGAGAGCAGCTCCTGCACTGCTGGGGACATGGGCTGCAGGACCCCCGTGCTGCAGGACCCCCGTGCTGCAGGGCCATGGCTGCTGGGCAGGGAGGACAGGACGGCTCTGGCTGCTGGGCAGGGAGGACAGGACGGCTCTGGCTGCTGGGCCGGGAGCAGTGCCGCCAGCTCGGCTGCTGCGCGCTGCTCACCGCCTTGTGCTTGGCAATTTTTCTCTGAGGACCATGGGTGACCACTGACCAGCTGATCCCACCAGCACCAGCGTTACTGGAACAATCACAGATGTGCCAAGAGAAACCGTAACTAAATCTGCTCAGCAAAACCAGTCCAGTCCTCCCATCAAGTGCCAGGAGCTTTGCTTTGATGAATTAATTGGCAGAACAGGGATGGATTTGTCTCCAGCTCACACTGCTCAGGGGCTGGTGCCACAGGGTCAGTCAGAGCCTCAGTGCCCGGGTGTGTGCAGTGCCTGGCCATGCTGCTCCAGAACAGTTCATGAGTGCGAAACACGTAAGGTGAGCAAAACCCTGCAGCAACAGTGGAGCAATGAACCACACTGCCGGGGAGAGAAACCAGCCGGGGGCTGCGGGGGGAATCGGGGGAGGCAGGGTGCTGGGGAGGCTCTGTCAGGTGGTGGTGAGACCAGGGCTGGGGCGAGCACATCATGCAGCTGCAGCTCCCGGGAGCATCGCTCAGAAAGCGTGGCTGTCCCCCAAACTCCACCACCTGCAACTCTGCCAGGACAAAGCGCTTTCGCTTTGGTGTGCATTCACCCGGTGGCATCGGCTTCGGGCTATCCCGGCCATGGTGCCTGCAGATGCGGTTTGTTTGCACAATCCAGCCTGTGAGCCAGACCTGGCTCTCGCCGTCCACCAGGACACACGCAGCCAAGGGAGGCTTCAAGCGCTGAGTGTTGTTGTGAAAAGTTTTCATGCTACAGGTTTAGCACAAGCAAACATGCCAAGAAGCTGAGGTCTGCTTACCCCGTGCTCCTGCCCTGCTATTTCAGCCTCCGCCACTGCTGCTGATAACCCCTGGGTGCCGTCCAGGCGCCGCAGTCTTGGCCTCATCACCCAGCAGCGGCCAGCTGCGGGCAGCAACCCACCGCCGCCACGGAGCAGCGGGTTAAAGGGTCTGGGAAAATCAGTTTGGGGGCAATCCTCTCTTTTGGGACGAGGACAGAGAAAGTAGCAAACACAGGGCCAGGTTTGGAGGTTGAAATGTCATGTGCTCGAGATTCAGTCGGTGTGTCCTGCTGGCGTATGTTCTCTGGTGCAGCCTTGTGCTGGGTCCTGCGTGTCTGTACCCAGCCAGCGCTCACAGCAGCTCCTGTCTTCGTCAGCTCAGCGTGCACGGCCGCAGTGGTGTAATTGTGACACAAACCAAATTCGGGTCAGCTAATCGGGAACCAGTGCATGTCCAGACAAACACATTCCCCCGTGGTTGCACTGTTGCGGCTCCACTGGGCCACTGTTCCCGTGTGCTGTGTGCCTCGAGTTTGCTCTTGGCTCTGGCTGAGAGACCCGTGGTGGGGAGCGGTGGCCAGGGCCAGCCCTGTGCCCAGTCTCAGGGCAGAGAACCCCGCCGCAGGCTCCGGTCCCCGTGCCGCCCTCCCACCGGGCGAACAGCTCTTGGGAGCCACAAGAAAGAGGGAATCCAGCTGAAGAGCTGATTCTGATATTTTCATCCTGCTCTGAAAGAAAAGGGGAATTTGTTTTGTGTGGAGTCCAAGAGCTGTTTGTATGTTCATGAAGCAGCTTCATGTGCTGCTTGGGGAGAGCTGGAGGAGAAGCATATTCGCTGGGCCTGGGCACAAGCTCGTCTTGCAGCTGCACACCATGAGCAGAGACCTCCTGGGGTCCCCACACTGCCCAGCAGTGCCCAGTGCTCCCTGTCTGCCCCCTCCCCGGCCCAGGGATGGATCTGCCACCTCCAGCATCTGCAGCTGGATCCCAGAAATGGTGGGACGTTATCCAATGCATGGGGTGGCAGGGCAGCAAACCCCAGATAAATCCTGGTGACCCGGAGGACGGCGAGCAGGGTCTCCAGGGTGTCCTGGAGCCACAGCTGCCCACGGCCATGGTTTGGGCCAGGCAGGAGCGCCAGGCTCGGGTCATTTGATGCAAGGTGGCATGATGATAAAACGGATGGAGACAGACACAGAGCCTCCTGAAAGCACAGCTGGCCCCACCAAGGACCAGGGCAGCCCCATCCCCTGGCCAGCGACTCGGAGGATGTGGGAGCCCAGCTCTGCCCCAGCTGCCTCTCGTCTGCAGGAGCCTCTCAGGCAGCGAAGCCTCGGCCGGGTGATTAATCTTTTGTCACAGAGAAATAGGGAGAACCGGCGATTAATAAACCCCGGCTTAGGCATTAACACGGCTCTGCCATCCCCGCCGTAAACATCACCCTTTTACTGACTGTGACTCGGGATGTGCCGACTGCCGGGCACTTATTGTAGGGGCTGCCCGTGGGGAGCGGGGTCAGGGCTGTTTGACGAGGAGGAATCGCCAGCGGGAGGATGTTTGTTTTTGTAGCAGCTGGATGTGTCTCGGGGAGGGATGGGAACATCTTCTGTCACTCGTGGGCCGGGGGGAGGCTGGCAGGGCAGGGATAAAGCTCCTGACAAGTTTGGACTAGCAGGCGAGTTGATTAGCTGAGAGCTGAAAATTCACAGCTCTGCTCTTGCAGGGGCCATGAGCTGCTGGAGATGTGTTTACGTGAGGGGAAAGGACCCCGTGCACACTGCCTGGCCCCCGACCATGCTGAGTCCGCAGTCCCAGTAAGCCCCGGCAGTGTGGGGCTGGGCAAAGCCCCTTGGGTCGGTAACGGGTCCCGATCGAAAGCACAGCCATCGTGGCTCTGCAGAGCCTCGACCTCCTGCCACAGCTGTGCAGGGGCTGGGGGGATGAGGGGACACGGGCCAGCGTTGTGGGGTGGTGGCATCCCCCATGGCCCCAGCGTGTGCTGCAGGAGCAGGTCGGTGCTGGCTGCTTGGGCACCCTAGACGTACCCCATGCCCATGGGCGTTGGGGTCTGGACACCCAGCGCTGCCTCAGGTGTTAATCTGCAGCCAAGGGTGGAAAAGACACCCAGGGCGGAGAGCGCGGGCTCTTGTCGGCTGAGAGCCCGGGCTGGGCTCCGTCCAGTGGTTCCGATTACCCGGTGATAGACAGAGGTAAATGCACACCGCTGGAGGCAGAATAAATTGATGCTTTACGTGGTATAATTGTCTTCAAAATAAGGTAATGACTGGCTCTTGGAATGCTTTGATCTTATCAGAAAGACAAGGAATACACTAATGGCTTTAATTGGACTTCGGGGATGAAATGAATTCGGCCTCCTGGGTGAGCTGGTTTCTGGAATTGACCACTGGTGGGGATAGAAAGGCTTTAATCAGATTTAGGCTCTTTAATACCCACAACAGTGTGTCTGCATGTGTGATACGGACCTACTGTGGTGCCTGTTCTGGGGGGGCGAGTCTGCAGGCTGCATGTGCTTGGGCTGCTTGTGCATTTGGGAGCCTTTTTTCCGTGTACTTTCCCATTTGTGTTTGAGCTCTGCAGAGGCTGCGGGTTTTATTTATGGGCTTAAAAGGAAAGTTGAAACCAACGTGTCAAAAAGCAGTGGAAAGCTGTTAGTTGTTTCATTTCCCAGCAGCAGGGTCACGGCAGCCGCCCCGGCACAGGGCAGCACGCTGGCCACGCTCAAGCAAGCGACCGCCAATTACCGCTGCCTAATTATTGCGTGTAACGGTGACAGTGGAAGCAACGGAAAAGCTTCTTAACCCTCTAGGACCGTATCTTGGTGGTGTCCCCAGAACAGGTTGAAGCAGCCGTGTTTAAGCGCGGAGGGTGAGCAGGGGCTGACTCCGCTGTGACTCCCCGGGTGAAGCGGTTCTCCTCGGTCCAGGCTCTGTGGCGCTGGGCAGGAGTGCGGGCAGCCAGGGCGGGCTCTGCCCCATGTCCCCCAGGGCTGAGCTCCGCTGGGCTCCCCGGGATGCCGGGGTGGTGGTGCCACGGGTTCTGCCTCTCCTGCCATGCCCGTGGCAAGGTTGTATCTGGGGTGTCCCCAGAGCATCCCCGGGCGCCCAAGGGTTTAGCAGGAGCTGGCGGTTTCACAGGCTTCCCCCAGCTATTTCCTACCAAAACTGGGCTCTTCCTACGCAGCAGCAGCCCAGATGCTGAAGCTACAGACGCAGCAGTTAGTCTTCCTGGGCCCTGTTTATGTCTTCCCTGTTGTAACTACAGATTTGGATTGTTTTGGTAGGTTGACATTAGCTATCGTGTTTCCCTTATGTCAATTTGTTGGGCTTAGATGAGCTCCCGAAAAGGATTTAATAACAAGAGCTGTTGCCAATGAAAGCACAACCTTGTTCAGCAGTTACTGTGCAGCCAAATATTTTCAAGGCCAAGCCTCCAGGCGTGGTACAAGCTCCTTGTAAGTAGCTGAGGTTTCGTGTAAGTATGGGTGAGAACACAGCGAGGTCAGCGCTTGCCCCGTGGGAGCAGGAGGTGGCTCCCAGCTCTGCCGGGGCATGAGCCCCCCAGGAGCATCATGACAGCCACAAAGCTGCAGCAGAGAGCACCGATATTTGGAGATTCTGGCTCAAATGGCAGGGCCACAGCAGTGACCCCCAAAACAGTGCACAAGGCTGAGCCCCCTCCTTTCGCCCATCCCCAGTGTTGTCCACCCTGCATACCCCCCATCTCAGAGGGGTGACCCCGCACCAGCACGGTGGAAGGACCCCCCTGGTTCCCAGGGCTGTGGGGCCAGACCCTCACAGTAGCACTGGGCCACCAGGGATGTGCTGCCACCAGCAGCACCCTGCGAGAGGAGAAGGATGCGGGGATGCAAGGGGAGGAAGGGCCATGAGTTGCACAGGTCCTGTCTCCCCAAACCCACCTGCAGAGCCGCCCCACTCGCTGTTTCCCCAGGATGTGACAAATCGCCCATGTGTGTGGGAAAGCTCCGCACCGTGGCACAAACACACACATGCTTAGTAACATAATCTCTTAAAAGCAAAATCCCAGAAATTCCTTTTTCTTCATGGAAAATGTTGCCTGGGGGAGAAGCTCATAATGAAGGATGAAAGCTTAATCCTTGAGGTAGAGCAGGACTGGGGTGGGGGGGAGTATAAACATGACAGTTGTTGCTCAGTGAGTCGGAAAAAAAAGGTGAAGGGATAAAAGTTGCGGTGGGTCAGGATGGTGCAGACTGCGGGTTCGGCTGCGAGCAGCCCCGGCAGCGCTTCCTCCCTCCCCGGCACATTCATCACTGCGGTGTTGGCCATGACAAATGCACACGTTATCCTGGCGATGTCAGACACAGGCAACTGCTGTTGCACTCTGCTAGGTGGGGAGAGTAAATTATGCTCCGTTCCGGTGTAGTTCACCAGTAGGCACAGCCCTGGGTATTGGCACCAGCATCGCTGGGAAGGGGCTTTAATCAAGATGAGGCTTTGGCCGTTATAAAATAAACCACCAGTGTGTCTGCTGATGGATTTTTATGTATTTTCTGGAACATTAGTACGGATGCTGGAAGGCGATGCAACAAAGCACCGTGCACATGTGCAGGCTCCCGGGGACAGCATGGACCTCCCTGAGCACTGGAGGGGGACACATAGTGTGGGGACGGCCATGGGGTTGGCACCCTGGGGGCTGGTCCTGGCCCTGCGGTGGAGCAGCATCCCCCCACCCCTAAGGCACCGGGTCGGGGAGGCACACATTGTCCCCAAAGTGGTTTTCTCCAGCTGGGAGTTCACTTCTGATGAAAGGGAGAGTGACCCAGCGAGCCCAGGGAAGGCGAACAGAGAGAGATCAGAGGCGAGAACAGCTCAGAAGAAATGCATTGAAGGAAGCAGCTTCTTGACACATCCACTGGTAACCACTGCCCTATCTGGCCGCTTTCAAAGCCAGAGAAAACCTGTTTAAATCAAAGGTAAACCCCTGCTGCAGCACGGCTCCGGTTAAGCCTAACCTCCCACCGGCGAGCAGCAGAAACAGCGTCGTGGTGCTGACGCGGGGCAGCAGCGGTGCAGGTGGCTAATGGCTCACAGCCCAGCAGCCCCGGGCCACCATGTGCTGGAGAAAGGTGAGTCTGTCCTGGGTTCCCTCGGCAGCGGTGGGCGCCAGGTCCTCGCCGCAGGAGCACCCCAGGAGATGCTGGACAGGTCAGGGTGGGTTTTTTGCAGCACAACAGTTCCTCCCCGGCATCTCCAAGCCTTCAGCATCCAGTCGAGGGGGACAAACAAACAGCCTCCACTTCTCTGATTTATGTTTTAATTGGGAAGGGGAGCGGCGGAGGTGGGGTTACACTCTCCAGAGCACAACCTGCTCTGCCTTTGCTCACCGCGCAGCAACGCTGTTTACGGACTCAGATTCCACCGCTCTCCTCTCCCGAGGCTGTGAAGATGTATTTCCTCTTGTGCCGTTTCTCCTTCTGGCAGGCAGGCTCCCAGGTGGGTCTGGAAACCGTCAAAGTGGGAAATAAAGTTGTTCACTGAAAAAAAAAAAAAAGGGAGGAAAAAGGGAAAGAAGAAAAACCCCAGCGGCGCAGTGGGAGGGAGCCGGGCTGGAGTGGGGCGATGCAGACAGGGAGCATCGCAAGAGCCCTGGCTCTGCACAGTCACTGCCATGTGCCAGCGCTGAGCATGACTGCTCTGCCACCGCCAGCGCCCGCCCTGCTCCAAGGCTGAGGGCTCTGCTCATCCCTGGAGCAGGCTAAAAGCTCAGCACAAGAAACGTGTGTGTGTCACCCGCGGCCCTTCGATCTCCTGCTCACGTACAGCCCCGGTTCCTGCAGCTTCGGTGCCAGAAGCGCGGGGCAGCCCCTCGGGCTCAGCTCGGAAGGTCTCATGGTGCTGCAGCCGATGGCTCTGTTTGTCTGAAGGGACTGATGGGCAAGCACATTGCTGGCTCTGCCATCATCCGGTTCTCCCAACATCAGTCATGATCAGCGCGAACAAACACACACCAGCGTTCTCGGGCGGTGCTGGGAGGCAGTGAGGCGGGTGGAGGTGGGGTGCAGGTGGTGTTTGTTCCCAGCTACGCGTATTTTTGAAACCTCGTTGTTTCGCCTAACACGCACCGACTGGTACCACCGTGCTCCAGCAGCCGCGACGCGGGGCCAGCACAGCCCCATCCGGCACCGGGGCAGGTGCGCGGTGGGGCAGGAGCAGCAGTGGAGGGGATGTGCCGTGGGGTGCAGCTGGCACTGGCGGGACACAGCGTGGCCCCCCATCCCACACCACCCCTGTGCTGTGGCGGTGGGCCCGGCTGCGTGCTGGCAGCCTGAGAGTCCTTCTGCCTGTGCAGCCCAGAAGGGACCAGGAGCACTGGCCAGCACCCTCTGCCCAGGAAACTGGTTTCCCAGAGAAAGTTTGATGTTGACAAAACAATGTTTTTTTCACCCAAACAAGTCTGCTCTTTGTGGAAAATATTTGGACTCAGTCTTTAGCTCTTCTCACAAACAGCTGGAAGGAGACTGACGGTGTGGGAGCACCCCCACACTGGAGCTGCCAGCACGGGCAGGAGGGACCTGTTGCCCTGGGGCTGGGCAAAACCCACTCTGTCCACCCAGTTTCTTGGTGAAAAAGTTTCCATCTGGCAAGTCAAGAGGTCGGCAGTGGCAAAGTGGCCGTCCCCAGGTCTGTTGGGGCTCGATGAACTCCTGGCCACAGCACCCAGGGTGCTGCGGGGACCTGCACCCCCTGTCTGCCTGGGGTTCGCTGCCACCTGCACCCTTCATGTGAGGAAAGTGGAGTCAGCGGGAGCAGGAACCCGGCCCTGGCGCTGCTGCTGCCGCCGCCGTGCTCCCTGCTCCCTGCGGCGGGCCGGGACCTCCCACGGCACTGTTAGTTACGGGGATGCTGTCGAGCACACAGGCAGCTCCTCCTGGCTCTGCAAAGTAAAACCAAATAAGAATAACCCAAAGTGATCTCTCTGGGAGGAACTCGATGCGTGGTTAAGAACACCAACCCTCGGGCGGGGAGCTGGGTTGGATGAGCAGCCCTGGTGGCGGGATGCCCTGCACTGCTTTCAGCCTGGGCGACCATCACCTCCCCTCCGGCCTCTGGCCGAGTGGCTGCAGCGTGGCGAGGCTGCCGGTTCGGTGCCGCCGGTTCGGTGCTGCCGGTTCGGTGCTGCTGGTGCCAGCCAATCTGCCCAGCAAATGCGGTTCAACCTGCACGTGGCTGCGTGCGTGAGCTCCAGGGACCGGCCAGGCCGGGAGAGCCGGAGGAGCGCCGGGGCCGGGCACAGATGCTGCGGATTAGAAAATGAAAAGCTGGGAGGTTGCCGGTGAAGACATTTTTCCGTTTGCGAGGCCATGGGGTGGAGCGGGCGGAGCGGGGGGGCAGCCGCCTGCAGAACAACAAAAGGCAGAAGGGGGAGAGGAGCACGAGGGAGAGATTTTTGATTCATACTCAAAAATTACCCAAACTTTATTGCCAAAACGTCTACATTTTTATGTGCTTAAGCGCAGTGAGTTATGGAAATCTTAAAACAATGGAATGATCTCCCTCATTGCCCCCGATGTGTGCGAAGTCACCACCCCTCCGAACCAAGTGGAATCTCTTTCTCTGTTTTATTGACTTACAAAAATGTCTCTGCTATCAACACCCTCCGTGTGCATCTCATAAATACCAGGGTGGGACACGGGGCTTTTGGTGGGGGGTTCGTATAAACCCATCTCTGCCCCGAGCCTTCCCCAAGAAACGTTTTTACGGTGTTAGGTTGATCTGGCAAATTTTCTGTTAGAACCTGCCTGAACAAGAGGGGCTGCAAATTCCTTGACTCCAGTCCAAGCCTACAGCTCCCCGGTTCCCCCGCTCCCGTCTTTGCTCGGTGGGAGTCCCTTATCTGTCAGTCACATACTGATCCTATAAATCTTCTGCAGCGATGTGGCAGGGTGCGTCTTACACGCTCCATCTGCCAGGTAGGGGACCGCAGGGGCGAAAGCGAGCACCGGTGATCCAGCCAGAGCACATTTTGCAGCCCTGGACATGCAGAATAAAGTCAGTTTGGGTTTTTGCATTGTGTAGCAGAACTGGAGCAGACCCAGAGCAGAGCCGGAGGGCACAACAAGAGCAGAGAGGGGTGAATGCCCTCGCAGGCACCTCCAACAGGACACGCTGCTCTGCCTTCAGACATCGCGAGGCTCCGAGCCGGCAGCAGTGATGCTCTGCTGCAGGGGAAATCCTCTGGCAGCGCCTGTGCCTGTGTAGGGATCCGGAACTGAGTGTGCAGACAGGGCCCCCCACACCGGGGTGATTTCCTTCGCTGCCGAGATAATTTCTCCCCACCCATCCAAAACGTCCTCCTCGGCTGCCCTGGCCATGCAAAGCACGGCCACCCGGGCTGGGCTCTGATTTACAGCCTGACACGGCAGAGCTGAGCCGGGAGAAAATGAGGACCAGCCCGGGGAGAGGAGGGGGCTTTGCCAGGAAGGTTTCAGAGCCCCACAGAGGCGACGTGGCCCTGGCACAGAGCCGTCCCACCCCCTCAGTGTGCACCAGCCAGGGCTGGTGATGCCCATGGCCGAGGAGGGGGTCAGAGAGCAACTGCAAGAGCAGCTTTGGGAGGAATCGAGGCACCGATGGAAGCCCTAACGTCTGCACAAACCCCTCCACTAATCCGGTGTCCCCCAGGCCATGGGGCGATGGCTCAGCCTGGCCATCCTGCCCCGCTCAGAGCCCACCGAGGAGAGGAGAGGAGAGGAGAGGAGAGGAGAGGAGAGGAGAGGAGAGGAGAGGAGAGGAGAGGAGAGGAGAGGAGAGGAGAGGAGAGGAGAGGAGAGGAGAGGAGAGGAGAGGAGAGGAGAGGAGAGGAGAGGAGAGGAGAGGAGAGGAGAGGAGAGGAGAGGAGAGGAGAGGAGAGGAGAGGAGAGGAGAGGAGAGGAGAGGAGAGGAGAGGAGAGGAGAGGAGAGGAGAGGAGAGGAGAGGAGAGGAGAGGAGAGGAGAGGAGCCGCGGGAAACCAGCTTCAGCCCTATAAACTGACACAGTTGTTTATAATATCCCTAAGTGCCATTGCGTGATGATAGTGATTCTCTGACAGGGAAAATTTACTTTTTTCCTTCTTTTTTAAATAAAGTTAGAAAGCTGCAAGCCCCACAGAAGATGTTTTGGCTATTATTCAGCATTTGTTTGTTTTTCTGCTTCCTACAAGTGACACACTGAGGGCCATTTGCTGCTGGTAATGTTACAGTGCTGCTGCAGCGCTGCAGCAGTGCCGTGCTCTGGCTGGACTGGGCAAACCACCGCCCTGCCAGCACCCACCGCTGGCAGCCGAAACCCCGGGCTGAGGCTTTTGGGGCCACCCCATCTACCCGTCCTCACGGCCCTGAGCTGGGGCTGCTGTCAGGTGGCAAGAGGAGCGCCAGCACCGAGTGCGGCACCCAGGGGATGCCAGACCCACCGGCTGCACCGACCCTGCAGCCAGCTGTGGAGCCGGGAGCACGGAGCAATGGAACGTGGAGGATGGAGCAGGGAGGATGGAACATGGAGCATGGAACTTGGACCAGGGAGCAGGGAGGATGGAGCAGGGAGGATGGAGCAGGGAGCAGGGAGGATGGAGCAGCCTCTCGCAGCTCCTTGGCCAAAGCGCCTGCAGCCTCCTGAGCCACCCGCAGCTGAACTTCCTGGGGAAGTGGCTTGGATTTGAATGGCTGAAAGTTAAAAGTTGTGGACCTTCTGGGTAAAACTGATCTATGCACGTTTCACATCCCAGGGAATGAAGCCATTACTTTGTCATTACTTTTTGCATGGAAAAACTCCTCCATATGAGTCAGGTGCTTTGCTGAGGATGCCCCAATCTCCAGCTTGCTTTTAACATGCTAAAAACAAACAAACAAACCCTGAGAGGCACTGAGCCCATGAGCACTAAGACACTGATTGCCTGCTCAGAGTCATTTTCCCTTGGTGAAGCTGGGAAAGAGCTCACCCTCCTTCTGCTGAGCACCCCTCGTGCCTCCTCCATGCTGCCAGGCTATGGGCACAGTGCACTCACCCCAGCTGCAGCGATGCTGGTGCCTCCACAGCTCACAGGATGTTATTTTATCTTGGTCTGTACCTTTGAAAATGGAATGTTTCTTAGTCATCCAAGCTCCCACAGGCCCCGGGAAAGCCCAGCTCATTCCCCAGCTCAGCAGAGCAGCCCTGGCTTTCCCATGGCCACAGCCACGGTCAGTGCTGTCCCAGGTATGGCAGTGGCAACCCCGTGGCTCTGAGGGCGTTTGCTGTGAGAGCCAGGAAACAAGAGATGGGAAGTTTATAAACACGCCATGGATGGTTTACGGAAAGAGGTTATGAAATGCAATTAAATGTTTTATAAAGTGTCCTGATATTGCACTCCTCGGTCACTGTATGATTCTGATCATAAATCAGAAAACAAGCTGGAGCTGAAGAACTGAGGGAAGGAGACGGCCAGGAGGGACACGGAGCGACACGGGTATCAGCGGGTTCTCTTCAGCTCTTGTCCATGCCCGCGGTTCTGCAGTGACATTCACGCTTTGGGAAACACCCCACAGATACTTCATCCAAGTGGGAGGGACCCGCCCCCCATGTGCTCCCTGTATCCCAGCACCAGCCCCAACCCCGCCTGATGCCGCTTGTTTAATAACGCCACAACATAAAGTTTGATGACACGCAGATTGTGCAGCGAGGGCGAAGGGGCTGACAGGGGAGCGGGGGCTGCTGGGCCGAGGGTACCCCACTGACCTGCCTCCCAGGGCTGTGTGCCCCGTGTTTGGTGGGGACCCCAAGCAGCGCGGAGAGATGTACAAATGCACCAAGCCCAGCGGCTCCATGGCCCATGACGGCTCCACGGCACCGGTGCGGTGGCAACTGAGTGTGCAGGGGTGACAAACCAGCCAGCCCCTGGCACCCGGGGAGCATTGGGGAACGTTGGCCAGAGAAGAGAAGAGAACATGAAGGGATCAAAATGAAACCGCATTGAATCGCATCATTGATGGGCAGGTGGGGGCTGCAGCACGCTGCCTCGCAGCACTCCTGAAAGGAGCAGCCGGCGGTTGGTGTTTACCAGGGACCAGCCGCAGAGCTGGCCAAAAGCTAATTGCAACAGTCTGAACCGCATCCTCCGAAACGCGGCGGCCGCTCGGAAACAGCGACACGGGGCTTGCCTGCTCACAGGCAGCACTGGGACACTGCCGCTCACCTTTCCCCGGAGTGGAACTGACCCTCTGTCCTGCTGGAGAGGAACCTGCAACCCTGGCACCGGGCGCTGGAGCAGGCAGAGTCTGTCCTCGCCCCTGGGACTGCAGACAGGGCTAAGAGGAGCTTGTCTCAGTGACCCAGCCATGGCTGATGCACAGTCAAACACCTCGAGACTTGGAAATACTAATTAGGAACCCCTAAACCCCGAATCGCAGCACAGGCATCACGTGTCTGACATTTGGCTTCTCACTCCTGAGCTGCTGGTCCAACAGCTCATGAGGCAGAGGTTAAGCTTCCCGGTTCCTCTTTTTGATCTGCCTCAATCATGTTGTTCCATGTTGTGGGGCACCAACCCCCCTCCCTTTGAATCTGCAGGCAGGGTGAGACTCCAGCTGCTTTCCCAGCTCCTCTCCACGCCAGGTCCCCATGGCTGCCCAGGGACCTGCACGTCCTCCTCAGCCCAGGAGCTCAACAGGTGAGACAAGACCAAGTGCTGCAGTTTGGGCTGGATAAACAGACTGAAAAAAGCATCTGAAGAGGCGCTGAGCACCGTCCCACACCCACTGCTGTGGGCAGAGCCAGGGGTTGCTCCTGGCCACGCGTGGCTCCATGTGCATGGGCCAGCTTGGCAGACATCGTTCTATCCATCACCAGCTAATGCAACGGAACTGGCTGACAATGAGCTTGGCGGCTGCCAAAATCCAACATGCGGCATGCAGATGTCCCTGGGACCAGCAAACTCTGCGGGAAGAGAGAGCCATGCAGTACGAGAGGTTACCCTCAATTTGCTTCAGATGCTGCTCGCACCGTTCAACAGCCTTCGCTGGAGGAGGGGGCTCCTTCGGCGAGAAAAGCATAAATCCGGCTCCACGTCCAGGCTGTTGTTATCTTCCCTGGTTCGAATTAAGTGACTGGGGTCATTTTTTATATATTGCAATTTGTCTTTTACCTGAGGGCACTGTGGAAAGGGAAGAAAAAAGGTGAATCCAGCACGAAAGCAGGGAAGGAGCAGAGTCTTTAGAGGACAATTGGCTGAACTAACATCAGGTTCTCCCTAAAGCATCACACTGGAGGTTAAAAGTAGGCAGACACAGCTAATTCCTCGCCAGTGGCTCTGGCGATAAATCAGTGCCTGTGGCTGCCCAGCAGACGAGGGCAGGGAGGCGCGTACAGCCCCAATCCTCGGTGATGCTACAGGACAGGAGAGTCCCAGGAGAGACCCCGGCTCCCGCCAGCCTCACGTCAGCACACCCCCCTGCCCCCAGTTTGCTTTCCAAGGCCAAGGAGCGAGCCCGGTGCAAACAGCCAGCACAGCAACCAGACAGGCAGAGGATGACGCCAGTGCCACCACCGACAGCCGCCAGCCACCAGCTTGTTGTTCAGGCAGCCGAACTATGCGGTTCAGAAGACAATGGCCCAGTAAAGCATCTGCTCCCTATTTCCAGTGACAAAGGGCCTTGTCTGTGCTTCAGCTGGAAACGTGGGCTCTCTTTGTTCAACAAGGATATAAAGAAATCAGGTATTTTATCAACTACTATATTAAAGGCAAGTGAACTGCTGGAAGCCCCAGGTTAGTGAACGCTGGGGGACTTGGCAGGGCTGCCCGCACGGGTGGGTCACGCTGCCCGTCACCTCGTCCCTTTCTGACACTCACATCACTCCAGCTCGGAGCTTCGTCCGGGGCCATGTGTGCAGCAAGGGCTGCCTGGTGCTCACCGCAGTGTTAGTGCCTGTAGAAGCCCCTCCAGCGGTTTGTGAGCCTCAGCCCTCCCCAGCAGTGAGGACACCCCTTTTCTGGAGCCCAGACTGGACCCAGGAAACCTTCCCACTGTTTCTCCCCCCTTTAAATGAAAAAACCTGCTTCTTACCACCCCACGGAGCCGGCACAGCCGGCGACCTCGCTGGGTGGAGGCACACGAGGAGTGTGCTTGACTGGAAATGTTTACTGGGAAGACACACACAGAGTGCACTGGTAGGGCAAGCTGGGGTGGATTTAGGTTCTGGCTTTGGAGGAGGGCACATCCCTTACAGAGAAACTGCTTGGTGAAGGGAAAAAAAAGGATATCTAGTGCTTATGACAATCTGCTCTGTCTCGAAAACAGCATTTGCCCTTCCTAAGAGTTTTATGAGCCTGTACAAATAAGCAAACTTGGATTAGCCCCAAGTTCCCCTTCCAGAAGCAGGGAGAGGCTGGGCAAGAGGCTGTGAGCCCTCCACCCTGCCTGCCCTGCCCGCCCTGCCTGCCCAGGGAGGCAGCCCTGGCCATGACTGGGATGAGGCTGCTCCCACACAGCCCTCACCCTCCCCAGGGTCACCTCCCTCTCTCCACGAGCACCAGATGGGACTGGAGTGATCCCCACGGTGTCGGGGTATCTGCATTTGTCAGTGCCTTCCTCCCGAAGCAAAGCCCGTCCCAGGATGCAGCGGAGGAGATTTATTTCTTCTGACAGGTTCCACACACGCCGCTATTTTTCTTCATTGCTCTTGACACATCTCCTGCCACACTGGGCAAACTTCAGGGTCAGCCAAGAGCCAGCAGCAGGGGTGGGTAAGATGTGAACTGTTTTCAGAAGGTTTATAAAATTAACATCCCCAAAGGATCCCACCGTTTGCAGAGGTGACACTGGTGACTGCGCCATCCGTTCTGGATGATTTCATCACCAAGTGACTCCTTCCTCCTCTTTTAAAGCAGGGACCTTCCCACCGCCGGTCTGACCAGGCACTGAGGGTGCCCTCCCGCTGCGCCCAGCCCCTCACCAGCACCAGGGCGGCAGAGCCGGGCGAGGGGGGAAGCCTTGTTCCCAACAAGAGCTCTGGGGAGTCTACACCTTCAAAACCACCCAACCTCCAGGCTCACCTGCGCTGCTTTGCTGTAAGTGCCTGGGGGCAGCCGAGCTCCCCACAGAGCCCCAAGGGGCCACAGCCCAGGGAAACCCCACCACGGGGTGGGGGGGAGCACAGCCTTGCCCTGAATTTTCCACATTAGAAAAGAACAAACACCTTCTTCAGTATCAGTTTAGATCTAAAGCCTGTGATCCGTGGTATTTTGATCAGAACACAAGCAGCTCCATCCCAAAGCAGCCTCTTTTTACTGTATCTAGTGATTTAATGAAAAATATGATGACGATGATGAAAGCAGATACACTTCATGTTGTCACTGAATGAAAATAGAAGCTTTCAGAAAAAAAAAATTGATGAAAACCTGTTAAACCTGCCCTGTTTGTAGCACCCACAGAGAGCTCTGCCTCGACACCCAGCATTAGACCTGGCTAACCACAAACCACAGGCGTGCTTTGGGTCAGCCTCTTTTTCTCCAGAACTCTGATTATTTTTTCTCCTGCGGATGGGGCTGGGAAGGACTCAGCCTTCAGTGCAACACAAATCCTGCCCTTTCAGTAAAGTGTAGTAAACTTCTTCCCCTGACACATAGGAAAGTGTTTTAAGGCAAGACTTTATAGAGAGCATCAATCACTGTGGAGGTGATGGAATTGCTGCAGAATTATAAGCAAGTCTGAAGTGTCTACAGAGGACTCTAAACACTGTCTTCTATTTATTCCCTGTGTCCTTTGTAAATGTAAACTTCAGTGGAGTCAGAGGCCCTTCCGTCTCCACGGCTTGTCAATCCAGCACCTTTCACCACCACTAAAATCACAATTAAAAAAAAAGGGGGGAATTACAAAAACAAACACAAAGCTCGCGCTCGCGAGTGATGGCTGCAGACTGTTGTGCTGCCGCCATCCGCCTGCCCCTGGTAGCGGTGGTGGGACCCTGCCCTGTGCTTACATCTTCCCACCATCAGCATTGCAAGAACAGGACCCCCAGAGCCATCTCCTCTGGACCCTCCTCGCCGGTGACCAGCTCCCACAGCAGGCAGGAGGTGAGGGAGGAGCAGGGGTGAGGCTAGGGAAGGGTGCGTGCCCTGGCCGTAGCACCCAGCCCTGGGCACCCACCTGTGAACCCATCCAGTCCTCCCAAGGGGCAGGAGTCGGGGAGAAAGATCCAAACTAAATCCCAGGGAAAATGGGGATGGAGAGCTGGCCGGATGCATGAGCACCCACACGTGCCCTCGCTGTGCACGGGCAGGTTCGTCTCCTTGCAGGGAGCAGCGGTTAACGGTGCACCGCTGAATAAACACAGATTACAGCTCTGGAAGGCTCCGAGAAGATCAAGCAGAGGACAGTGCACTGACAGCGGGATGAAGTTGGGTGTGGGAGAGCCATCCCAGCTGGAACACCGCTCAGGAGACCGAGCACGGGAGCAGGAAGTGACTTTTGCTTCCAGCGAAAGGCAAAAAGAGAAAAGCTCTTTAATGTTTTGAAGGGAATCTATACTAAAAACTTCGCCAAAATAGCTAAAAAAATATATTTTATACATTGAAATGTCCCACAGCTGCTCTGGAAAAAAAATAAAAAACCAAAGCCAAAAAGCCTTTTTTGAAAATACACCTCGCACAGAGACTTGATCCATCCCTGGAGCACCCTCACCCCAGCCGGGGAGCAAAGCCAGCACACTCCCCACGGAGCCTGCAGTGGGACAAACTGCAGTACTCTGTCCCTCCCTTTGAAGGGGTCAGGAGGTGGAAATAAAACACCGAGACCCTTCCAGTTATGGGCATTAGCAGATACTTGGCTCGGTAGAAGCCGCTCCTTCTTCACACACACCTACGAGCATCATGAACTCTGGGCAGCTCTTAGGTTACACAGGAAAATTCCTGCTGCAGGTGACAGCACAGGTGGAACCACAGCCCCCTTACCTGCGCCTGAGGGACAATCCCAGTCCCACAAGCTCTGCCGCCTTGCTGGGAACTCGCTTTATCGGCCAGTACGTCACTGGCTCTTGCCAGCATCTCCAGTCTTGTCAGGAGCCACTTGCACAATCCAGAATGCGATGACTTGGTCGGCAAAGCCGCATTCCGGGGGCTCCCCCACAGCCCGCTCACAGCATCCCTCACCAAGCCAGGCTCAGAAAGGCGATGGGGGCACAAGTGCAGGGAGCTCCCCCCGCACCTCTGATGCTCGCTGTGACCCCGCACCCTCAGGGCTGTGCCTCCTCCCAGCGCAGCGGCTCCCGGTACCAGCAGGTCGCGCTGCGGCTCCGTCCCCGGCTCCGCCGTGTCCCCGCGCCCCGTCCCGGCACCCGCCGGTCGGGAACGCCCGAGCACCGGCACCCGGCAGGTTCGACTGTCCCTCCTCCCCCGGCAGCCCCAGCCCCGCAGGGACCACGGCCCCCAGGGCCAAGGACCTCCGGGGTTTTCCCAGCGCCACCTTGTCTCACCCGCTGCCCTCCAGAGTCGGGACACGACGGGGCTGGCAGCACCGCCACGGGTTCCCGCTTCACGCCTCTGCCAGGCACCGGCTGGGATCCCCAGTGCCGGGGAGTCTGGGGGGGCGGGTGTGGGGATGCTCCGTCAGTCTGAGGCAACCAAGATCAGACCTAAAACCTTTTTTGCCAGCAACACCAACTGCCAGGCGAGACCCTGGACACAAATTCCCCCGTCTGCTACACCGCCCTGGTGACCCCGACTCCCAACCCTGGCCGCTGCTTGTGTTGAACAGCAGAACATCAAGGAAAGGGCCAGTCTCTCTGTGAGCACTACCCAGCCTTTGCTCCACAGCTCCCAGTGCTACCACAGCAATTAATAACGGCGTTATTAGCGGCACGAGGCAAACCCTTCCTTTCTGCACTGCTCCGTTCGTCCCATCCCATAACAGAAACGATTCCAGGGATGCCAGGAGATGGCTCCCTGCGGACTCTCCGCCAAGGGCCTGGACCCAAAGTGCCCCTGACAAGAGCCCACCGGGCTGCCAGGTGGGGTGAGAAAACAAAATCTGCCTCTTATGCAGCTCCTTCGGGAGCTAAGAGTAGCTCAGAAGCGATCTTCCCTCAACTGCAGGGTCAGACCCCTCCTTTTAATGAAGGCACTTGGTTTGTCATTAGTTACAAACGAAAGCAGCAGAGTGAGAGGAAAGCCAGCCTTGAATTCGGTCGGGCTCTGGTGCCGCACTGCCAGTGCCGCACACACTGCTCGCCCCTTCTACGGGCTGACGCCGAGCCTGCAGACCAGCCCTGACTGCTGCTTGTGCATTAGTGACCCTGGTGCTGGGCAGCACCGTCCTCACCACTGCTGCCACGACTGCCACGGCACCCCAGGGCTTGGTGCAGGGAAGGTCCAAGGCCCAAAGAGATGTGATGAGGAGGACAAATGCTGCAGGAGGTGTGTGGGGGAAAGACAGGGCCTGGCACCTTCCAGCCTCTTGTTTCATCTAGCTAAAGAAAAACTTAAAGGCTAAATTTTCCAGCACTGCCCTGGGAGAACAGATATCGCTTCCCAGTGCTGAACTGGCGT
This sequence comes from Bucorvus abyssinicus, assembly GCA_009769605.1. NCBI lineage: Eukaryota > Metazoa > Chordata > Aves > Bucerotiformes > Bucorvidae > Bucorvus > Bucorvus abyssinicus. The sequence continues at coordinate 6,016,240 of CM020055.1, forward strand.
TTTGAGCCCATGTGTGACTCTAGCATGGCCTGGGCTGGCCTAAGGCCATCAGGACTGAGATCAACCCAGTGACCTTCAGCCTTGGAAGGATGAGCCTCTGCCCTCATGCTAACAGGAGCATGATTAAATGCAGCTCCTCGCTGGTGAGCGTCTCCTGGACCAACTGTTAATGGGAACGTGGTCATGACCCACAGGTAGTTTCAGCTCTGCCCTGTGTGGAGTCCTGCCTGGACACGTGGGAATCCTGCCAGGGGCAGCAGGATGCCCGGGGCAGTGGGACAGGCAGTCAGCACCTCCCTGGCACAGCAGCAACGTGCCCATGCACACGCGTGGGTACGAACTCACCCTCCTGCAGATGTTGTCTTCTCCAGCAGCTCCCGCGCCCGCAGCAGCGTGTCCCCTCTGCTAGCCTGTGACGGTGGTGGCAGTTTGACCCAGGAGTGCTGCTGGCAGATCTGTGTAGACAGGGAAGGAGAATACGGTCATGTTTGCCACAGGTCCTCTTCCTGGCACACTCCAGATTGCCGAAACATGCCCATAGCCCCGGCACTCGGTGCTGCCTGCCGCCTGCGCTGCAAACAGCTGATCCCCGTACTATCGCACCCGCAGCCTGTCCCAGGGGCTGGCCCAAAGCACTGCTGCCTCCTCCCCAGCTCAGTGCATGGCCTCCACGACTTTCTGCAGGCGGTTTGTTTTCACTGAAGAGTTGCTGCAGCAGAAGTGCAATACCAGCAAAAGCTGGCAGGGAACCCAGGGGCCAAGTCTGGAGTAAAAGTCTGATAATGCTGTGTTTATATCAGGGATTTCTTTGACGGATTAATCGAGTGAAGTAACAGATGGGAACTAGCTGGAGACACCGCAACGGGAATTTCAGCGCAGCGCCAGGTTGGCAGCTCAGGTCTCGTGCTGCCGCGAGCACGGAAAGCCCTCACCTTCACCACCCACTGGTTGTCCCAGCAGGACTCAGGTTGCACTGGGAGCATAAAAACACACACAGTCAAAATTCCCGAGGGAGCAGACAACCGTTGCGGGCACCGCCACGAAGCTCTGGCGTGTCAATCAGTGGGGGCCAGATGCCAACCACCACCATGGCTGCATTTCATTTTCCAGTGGTTGAGATGCCAAACTCCTCCCGGACTGGGAAATTATTCCCAGTGTCAGCTGCTCAGGATCATGCCACATGCTTGTCTAAACAGCGCCAACCCGCAGCCGTGCCTGTGTGCCCCGGTGCTGTCCCAAGGAGCAGCCGACTGCCGAGTCTGGTGAAGGGCAGGAAGGGAGCAGATGTGCCCGTCAGTGAGACCACGGAGGAGAGTGTGGGAAACGCTTCGCTGACCACAGACGGCTGTTTGCAAGAGGCAATGGCCTTCCCATCACTTCCTTCTCCATTTGGCGGGGAACAAGATGGATTCTGATTTCTGTCTGAAAAACCACAACAAGCCAAAACACACCCTGAGCAGCGATGAGCAAACGGGGAGGCAGCAGCAGCCCAGCCAGTGCTGTGCAAACAAAAGCAACAGGACAAAAGCCTTCCTCCAGTTCAGCCCTGGCAGGGAACCAGTAGCAGTAAGCACCGGCTGTGGGAATTGACTCCAGGATGATCTCTTTAGGTTGTAGGTCCTGTTCAAGCTCTGTGATGGCCTCAACATGCCTCTGCTCCTCTGCAGAACCGCAGGAGCCGGGCACATGGGCTGGCAGCACCCGGGCAAACGTGGGAAAGTGAAACCAGGAGCCTGGGTGCCCAGGGAGAACATGGTCTGCACGTGTTCGATTTGGGTTTTAATTGCTTCTCATCATAGCTCTTGCAATAAAGCTGCAGACGTTTTTCCTAAGCATGATTTGTGAGAGCCGATGGGCTGGTTTGATGACACGGCAGCTAGCTGAGGAAGCAGCACTTCCCCTCCTGCTTCATCCTCCCGACAGGCTGCAAGAGAGAGCTCCAAGCCAAGGTTAGCGATTTGACCACGACCGTCTCCGGCAAAGCGAGAGATGCAGGTTAGCCAGGGCAGATTGGAGGCTCTTCGATCTCTTCCTAAAGCTACCAAACCTGGCTCAGTGCTGCCTGCTGCCTCCTCAGCGGCACCGGCCCCGGAGCTACAAGAACACACGCTCCTGGCACCCTCCAAGGCTTGGACATGCCCACAGCATGGCTCTGGCTGCCGAGCAGGGAGGACACATGCTCAGGCGTGAGCAGCCCCTTCACCAACCTTGCCGTGGCTCCCAGCTCTGCAGCCAGCTCCTCGGAGCCTGATCCTGGAGCCAGCGAGCCTCCCTGCCCCGGGGCCCGGCACCGCACCGAACCAGCCGCTCTCTGCTCGGGCTGCAGCAGTGGAACATATGGGACCCGTTAGCTGGAAGCATATAAAATTCAAGGCTGTATTAGTCATCGGCTCCATCATGTTCATTCCACTGCTGGTAGACACTACTCTTGCAGAAGCGACCGACGACTGCTTGTGTTTCTACTGTCAGCTCCAATAAACAACCGTGTTTAATGCTGCGGGGGGGAGAGGGGGCTCGGAAACTCGATCCAAAAATAACAAGTTTTAAGCACGATATCCTCGGCAGCTAAATGGCTCAGGCTCTCCCCCGGTTTGCCATGCAGCACTAGAGGGAAGTGGGGTCTAAAAGCCGGGATGACCCACCATCAATAAATCACGGACCCCGCGTGTTGTCCCAGCAGCCCTCCCACACGAGCCCGCTGCACGGCCGCACATCTTTCAGCATGTGAATCACGCGCCATTAACATTCTCGGAGTGACATCTCCAAAATACTTCAGGGATAAATTGGTTGCTGGCTGATTTGCAAAGCATTTAGGCAAAATTATTAGGAGATGCATTGGTGTGGAGCCAAGGGCTGGGTCCCGACGGGGGCCGCGCTCCCGCGGGTCACTTGGATAGCACATGCTCACCCCATGGTCCCGGGGAGCCCAGCCCAGGCTCCGCAGGCTCCCAGCCGGTGCCACCCCGGCAGATGGCATCACGTGCCAGCCAGTAAACACGGCTTGAGTCTTGCTCTCCTACAGGGCTTAAGTGCCCTGGCACTGCTGGGTAAACAGGATGGTGCTGAACACACACAGCGGCTTGGCAGAGCCGCTTCAGGCATCTGGGCATCTTCACAAGGGCCTCCTGTGTGCCCTGCAAGTGGCCCAGACACCAGAGAGGACCGGAGCCCAGTGCCCACCATCACCTGCCCAGCAAAACCATTAGCGTAATTTCCAAACCATTAATTAACCCAGATTAATAATAGATGAAAGCAAAAATGCTCTGCCCTGCTGTGACTTGTGCCCCAAAATGGGGAAAGGTTTTGCAGGGGTGTCTCCGGATACTGTGTTCACACTTGCGTCTTCCCAAGGATGTCAGCTCAGGGTGGCAGCAGGATCAGCGACACTGTACAGACGCTTTAGCACCCTCTCTCATACACTGCGCTCTCATTTTTCACTGACTCTTCCAGTTCAAGCTACAGCCCAGCTGTGTGCAGACCACGGGTGCCATTATGTCTTGTGTTCGAGCAAAAGAATCGCATGCGGTTCCCTCGTGCAGCAGCGCAGCCGCCTCCAGCCCGGCCAGGGAAGCGGTTCCCACCATTCCCACCTCTCCATGGGGAACCCCCACCCGCCTGGCCGAGGAGCAGGGACTGGGGCAGGGGGATGTGGAGTTCGAGGTTCCCGCAAAGCCAAACTGGAAGAGACAAGAAGAAATAAACAAGTGGCAGTGAGCGGGCAAGCAGGGGTCCCAGGGCAGGCACCCAGCCCACAGCGGAGGGGCAGACCTGGGTGATAATGGGAGCTCCCGGGGCAGAACCCGCAGCGCTCAGCACGTCTGTCCCTCATCAACAGCACTGACGGACCCCAGGGGAGACCCCAGGTGAAAAAAGAGCCAAGGTTCCTCATGCTCAGTTCAATACAAGAATGTTTCACAAGAGTCTGCCTTCATCACATTTTGGAGGTGAGATGGAGTTCTGAGCTGTGAGAGGGCTGGGCAGCTGCTGCTGGAAAACCTGAGCTAGGGAGAGAAATGTCACCCCAAATTTATTGTATTTACTTTCTCCAGTGTTTTCAGAATTTTTTACTCTTCAATGGTTTATATTATACACATTTATCAGCTTTCCTTTAGGCTTTTAACCCCAGATTCACTGTCTCAGGTTATAGCAGAGAGTGATGGAACGGGTACTCCCAGGGCTGAATGCTGGCATCTGCTCAGGGGACGGAATGTGGCCAGAATTTAAATAAGCAAATGGCCACAATGAGCCCAAAATAAGGGCTGCTCTGCACCAAAATCTTCCGTGCCCTGGTGCTGTGGGCTTCCCTTGGTTCTCCTCACCTCCTCTCAGATGTGGGACTTCACCCACACACTTTATTCCTGGCTCTATCAACAAATTCCTTATCCATCAGCACTGGATTTTTTCTTGGTTTAGGGGAGAGATGGGCAAAACCACATTTTGTCAGAAGAGGTTCACAACTAAAATGGTCTATTTTGTAGAAAACTTATTTTTAAGGAGCATTTTCAGTCTTCCAAGACACCAAGGCAGCCACCAGTGAAACAAATTCTGCCAGCCTGCATCCTGCCAGCAACCGCAGAGGGGTGAAACCCCGTGAGACAAGGGGAAATCACTGAGCTGAAGGGGGGATGTGAGAAAAACCAGCACTGAAATCCTGGCCAAGGTATCGGTAATAAGTAAAATTAACTCCCTGGCTGTGAAACGATCGAACGCAGCAGCCCCAAAGCTGGACGATGGGATCAAAGCTGGGATTTCTCCGTGCTCCAGCCAGCCTCAACGGAGCACCGGCCGGGTGCAGTGCCGTGCCCCCCATAACGCCTGGTGCCATAAGCTGCTCAGGAGGGTTCAAAGGAGCCCACACAGCCTCGTTCAGTTCCCGGGGTGGTTCACAATTCCCAGGCTTTCCGGGGGCTCGCTTCCCAAAGGAAGGTGAGCAGGGCAGGCAGAGGGGGCTCCTGGCTGCCCACAGGGAGGGTGAAGGGGCCAGAGACCCCCCCCCCAGTGACCCCAGTGCCTGGAGGGGCCGGTGAGTGCCCCCCGGCAATGGGATAATGCACGCTCCCGCTGGCAGGATTAGCCATCTAGCAGGACAGCTGAATCAGACGCTCGGCCCTTCATGGGATTACGCTCCTGGAGTCCAGTGACAATACAGACACCCTGCCTGCGGTGCGGCGGGGGCTGCTCGTCACAGCCACCACTCCCCTGAGCCCCTCGGATCACAGAGCCTCCCCGCAGGTCCCCATGGCATGAGCTATGCTCCTGGTTCTTCTGAAATGTCATAATAAAGGGCCGGGCTGAACTCCTCACCCATGCACGAGCAACGGGCTCAGCTTTGTGCCAGCCACAGGGCATTTGGGATCCTCTGGGGTCCGTGCTGACTCCAGCTCTCCAGCCACCCCCAGAGGACCTCACGGGCAGGAGCAGGAGGCTGTCGCGCTCCAGCCATTGGAGTGTCTGAGCTGATCCTCGATCTGGTGCCACCCCAGCAGCACTCGCTGCTCAACACACCACCGAGCCTCTTGCTGAAACCTTGGTGAGCCACAGCCCGCGGGTTACCGAGGGGACAGCAGTGCCCTTGGAGCGGGGATCCCATCCCAGCGTCTCCAGCAGTGGGTCAGAGCCCACTGGGAGCACAGGGGCCATTTCTCAGGGCACACAGGGCACCGGGCAGAGAAGGGGTGTCCTGTCACACCAGACACCACAATTATGAACGTGCAGGAGAGGAGCTGGCGAGCTTCCTCCACCTCCAGGGTTGATTTGATACCCCTGCAATCAAGGGGAATCTTCCAATATTCTCTGGTACCTCTGGACTGAACCTGCAACTTCCAGGGAAACCCAAACCTCCAGGTGTCCAACACGAGGGTCTTCTCCGCATTCCTCCAGAGAGCCTGGATGCTTCCCAAGCTCCTCACCCACCAGAATTACGGGAAAATCAGGTCAGAAGCAAACCACAGGTGCCCCGGTGAGATGCTGCTCTCATTACCTCTCGATTTCCTTGAACAGCGGATTTGCACCAGACAGACATTTCCAAGGCATGGGGAAGCACCGAGTGAAAGAGAACTGTTCAATTTCCAGCTTAACAAGGATTTTCAGCTGCTCCAGCCTGCAATCTCCACAATAGCTCTCGCTGCCTAACGCTGGCTCCCGACAGCAGGTTATCAGAGCAACCGCTCTGTTCTTGGCACACTGGGGCTGAAAGCACAGCTTGCTGCCCTGGCTCCTTGTTGGATTTCAGAGGCTGGCAACTGAAAAGCTGATCCAATTTAGCCACAGTTCATTATCCGACATAGCATGACACTGGGACACTTGCAGACACAATCCAGCTTCCTCCTGCCTTGCGAGATGTATTGACCAAAGGCAAGAAAACAGAGCATTAATAGCTCTCTGCTGCGCAGATGAATCCGGGCAGCAGCAATGAGATTCTTTGGGCTATTTCTATCCAATCTTGCACAAGAGTAAATTAAAAGCTTCTACAGACTTCCATTAAATCTCTCTCCATTAATACCAATGTAACAGAGATCAGAATTTGTTCTTTTTCTACATTTTTCTGGTATTTTAAAAAATGATAAAACTCTTCAGCTTCTAGCTGAGCTCAAGATAAAAGTTAACCTCTGAACCACACCAGCATCTTTCATGTAAGGCACAATACAGAGAGGGCTCCTGACTGCGGGTTTAGATCAGTAACGTGTATTTCAGCCTGTCTCCGTTTGCCCCCCATCCTCACCTGACTCCAGGAGCCATACTCCAGGGTATGAGGGAACTACCAAACATCACGACACGCCTCAGATGGCGGTCAGAACCATGGATGCCAGCTCCACGTAACGCCTGGTCCAGAGCGGACAAAGCCTGCGCCTGCGCCTGCTCCTCACCATCGGCGCAGCAGGACTGAGCCCAGCCCGTGTCCTGTGGGACCTCCAGGGTTCCGGCACGGAAAGCCCTGACCTGCTGCAGGCACTGGCATGCACGGCAGCTCTGCCCCATCCCATCCCTCACCCACGAACAGCTCCCAGGAGGGCCCAGCACCTCCCGGTGTGTGCTGCCAGGAGCAGGCAGGGATGCCGCCTGTCCTACGGCGGAGCCCCCGCCACCCCCTGCCCATCCAGAACCACACCGGAGAAACCGCATTTCATCCCTCCCGTCCCCCGGGGCTGAGCAGCCCCAGCCGCTGTCCTGGCAGATGCCTCCTCACAGGAGGCAGCCTGCGGGCTTTGTCATACCCTGTTATCTGATCTGGAGCCCTCTGGCCTCTCCTCTCAGGACAGTCCTTCACACCCATTCGGGGACTATGAGTCAGGGAAGAAACACTTAAAATCCATCCTCGATGATAAGGGGAGAGCTACGTGTGGTGCATTTCCTGCCCTAGTTTGGAGTTATGCTTGGGCTTCCTGCACTTCCTCGCTTATTCCACCTTCTCTTTCTCCTTCTGAATTCCCCACCACACCAAAACCGCGAGCGGTTCAGCGGAGACTCATCCAGACTCGGTGGCTGCACCGGGGTGGCACCAGGGAGCAGGCAGCGGGACAGCTCAGGTCTGTGCGGCTCGCAGCAGGCCCGGGGAGGCACGGCGTTACCTGCTTCGAAGGGCAGGACGGAAAAGGTGGGAACTTTGCCCACGAAAGCTGCTGTGATGCTGCTGCCAGCCCGCGAGCGGCTCCTCTGCTCATCCCGGGACCTGGCACCCCGTGCTGGCGAGGGAACGGGCTCACAGTGGAGCAGAAAGGGCAGCTCTCAGCTGCCGAGCCAGCGCTGTCCGCGCCGAGGGAACCGGCCGCGGTGCAGCCAGGTCTGGTCCTGCTTGGTGAGCCGGGCTCGCTGCGCACAGCGCGCAGCTCCGGGTCAGCCGACCGGCGGGTTCCTCAGCAACACCCGGGCGAGCGTGAACTCCGTGTCTGAGCCCTGGGAGCGGGCGAGCGCCGAGCACGGGTTCCTGACAGCAGCAGTAAATCACCATCGCTGCCGGGCACTCGTCCGAACGGCACCCGCGGCTCGGCAGCGTCTCCCTCGCTATCAGCTGCGGAGGAGAAGAGATTTGCCTGACATTAGTGAAATGATTATTCTTAATACTCAGACACTGATCATATTCGTGAGGAAAAGGAAACATAAATCCTTCCTCGCGCTGACAGTGACAACCCACATCCCCAGATACGAGACAACTAATTAAGGCTGGTCATTAATTAAGCCCAACCAGTGTGTTTGTACAAGCTTTGTGGTCAAAGTATGTGCAGGATTTGGCCCCATTTCCCCATTTTTATTAATCACAGGAAAAATTCTCCGTTTAGAAACAATGCTAGAGCTAGACCTGACAGGTTTTTTTTCCCTTGGCCACTTACCACTTGGCAACAGAGGTGAAGTTCTGCCTTTGCAAAACATTTTGAAACCGGTTTCTGCTCCAATTCAGAATGACCCACCCCAAAGCTTTCCAGGTTATCTATAAAAGAAAATCCAGAGAAATGGATGGCTTGAAATGCTTCAGCTGATAAACTCTGAATATATTATTTTAACTGTAATTTTGTTTTGCATTATAAGGTAAAATGAAAATGTTAACAGCCACAGAACAAAAAGTCATTGGAAATAGAAAAGGTTGTTTTGAAAACGAAGAAACGGAACATTTCTGTGCCGTGGGACCACCTTCCCTTTCCCCCAGAGCTTCACAAAACATTTCAAGGTTGATGTGCTGAGTCTTGGTGGGGAGCAGAGCTGTCCCTGCTGGGGAGGGCGAGGAAAACCTCCAGGAGCAAAGAAAACAGCTGGAAACCGGGACAGGGCGCTCCAGTGCCGCAGCAGTACCAGCCCCTCCAGCCGGGCTCCAGTGCTCCCACGCTGGTTTAGGCTTGGCCTTGGCACTCCCCAGCCCCCTTTCACCCATGCTGGCAGTGTCCAGAGATGTCCCCACCAGCATGGGAAGGCGGCTTCTCTGGGGACGTGGGACAGGCACCCCACACTGCTCCGGTCCCGTAAAAACCCACCTCAAACCCTTGTCTGGTTATAAATAAAGCAGCCGCTGACCTTGGAGATTAATCAGTGGGCCAGTGTCTCTGCGTGATGTCACGCCGTGTTTTTCCACAGGCCTGTCAAATTTCAGCCCCGTCTGATCTGCCGATGACAGCCGGGGCTTGCGCCTGCCAAACAGCACCGGGACGGCCGCAGTCGGTGGGAGGGAGAAGCCGAGAGCGGAGGCCGGCAGGATTTATGGCCGGTTTCTCCCCGGCATGCTCTCCGTGCTCCCGCCGCACACACAATACACAGATGCCTCTGGAGGATGACGGAAACCGGGGCTGCTTGCCGTGGCGCGGGTATTTTTAGGTGTTACTGCACCATTTCTGGTCTGCGGTGACTTTTATGACTAACCCAGCTGGATTTGCGGCAATCCATCTGAACCTGGTCACTCCTGCACACCGAGCTGCATTTCTCCAGCGGAGAGGAGCCCGGCGGGTGGGAAGGGAGGGATGGAGCTGCATCCAGACTGATGCTGCAGCACAGGATGGGTCCTGCAACAGGAAACCAGCTCTTCCCGGGGCACCGCACCCGGCAGAAGCCACGGGGAAGGCACAAAACCTCCTGGGTGGAAACCTGGGCTGACATCAGGGATGGTTTTAATCTCACTATTCAACCTTGATCCCTGCATGCAGTCGGACCTGCTGTCCAGACACCTTCCCACATTTATCAGAAGGAGTTGCCCACCTCTGGCTGGGCACCAGCGGGCACACATAGGAGGGGAGACTGTCCCCACATTGTGCGTGCCCAGATATCAACAGAGGCCAAAGGGTTACCAACACCATGTGGCTGCAAAGCTGGGTGCTGCAGTTCCACACAGCAATTCATCAATTAATCCGAGAAGGAACAAAGCAATTAACACGGGAAGCAGGGGACAGATGAACAAAGCACATGCCGTCGCTCTGCTGGAAGGGCGGGCTGTGCCTGTTTGTTTGGCTCCTGTTTCTATGGCGGTGGAGGCCGTTACGAAGGGTCAGCTCATCATTCTGGTTATTTGTAGCTACCCAAAATGTATTCTTAGCACCTCGGACCTCGCAGAGATAGCCCAGGGCTAACCGGGGACTGCTCGGTCATTCAGAGTTGTCATTTTTGGGGGGGATAAAAGACCTTCCTTTGGTAACAACAGGGTCTCCTTTACTGACCCAGACAGACGCAGCTTGCAGAGAGCCCTTGTGTCCTTGTGCTGTCCCCCAGCAAGGAACCACTTACCTGCCTCTAGCCAGCCTGGGGCATCCTCCCTGGCACAGCATCGGAGCCCCTGGCATGCAGCAGGACACCCTGCCACAAGCATGGCTCTCATATGGGGCTCCGCTGGTGCCGCTGTACTGGGCAGTGACAATGTCCAGCACCGTGTCCCCGCAGTGCCCAGGCCCTGCTGTGCTGTGGCCAGAGAGGAGATGAGTACGGCGGAGGCCTTTTGTGCTGACCCTGCCAGCACATGACCCCTCTGTGGTCCCTTTAGCACCAGTTCAGGTGCTTGGTTGGGCCACATTATCCATCCCAAAATAAATTCCCAATAAATCTGTTTATAATGGGGCTTTGCTGCCTCAGAAAATAGGTTTCCTGCGAGGTCAGCAGGTTTATCCCTGAGGGTTATCCTGGGACAGTGATTTTTCCCCTTGGGGTTCCAGGCAGCTGCGATTACGCAAGGCTCTGAGTTATTCCTGGGGCCGCCACATGAAAGGTCGGCTCCCTCGCTGTGCCCAGCCTGCACATTTTGGAGGTGCAGCAATCCCTCTGCAATGCCCGCTAGCTCCGTGTGCTCCTGGCGCTGCCCCAGCACCTGAGCCTGCACAATCAGGGCAGGAATCCAGCACGGCGGTGGCGGAGACAGCTGGGGTGGGAGAGCAGCCTCCAGAGCCAGCCCTGCTCACGGGGCAGAGCACCTTCACCCAGGGGAAGACTGCAGGGCAGGCAAGACCACGCTGCCTTCACCTCCGTGGAGAGACAGGGAGCCTTCTGCAGAGCAGATGTGGCTTGGTACCCGCCCCTGGCTGGCACACAGTGCCCTGAGCACACCGCAGGCTGGATGCCACCTACGGAGCAGCTCTTTGGGGCAGAGAATCCCACAGATCGCCCTTGCCTGTGCATTTCCTCACCCTGCTTTCCTCCAAGGGTAACACCAACCGTGGACTGTCCCTCCGCCCCTCGCCGCAGCTCCGTGCTGTGCAAGGCATGACACCGGGCCCTGCGGCGCTTGCCCCAGCTTCCTGGTGTGGGCAGCCACCACCTTCAGCACCCGGAGCAAATCCCTGGAGCAACCAACCTGCTAAGAAAATAGAGAGCTCGTTCCTTTGAAGTTAATGAATCGTGAAAGCCTTTGAAAGCAGAGCCTTGTTTATTTACTCACCGCAGCTCATGTGGACGAAGCACCCAGACACCCTGAGCGCGCTGCTAATTTGAACGGAAGATCAAATAGAGTCTCTGTCCGGCCGAGCTGTCGTTGGAGGCGCGAGAGCTGCCCTGGCCTCTCTCGCTCTGAACACATCAGACAAGGAAGAGCCTGCCACAGACCCAGGGGAGTCCAGGGGACTGTCCGTGGGCTGCCAGTCAGGTCTGGTGGAGGAGAGCATCAAAATAAGTGGGTTGACAGAGAAAGTTGTCACGCTGGGTGCAAAGCTCTGCGAAACCCAGCCCAAGCAATCCACTTCAACACCTGAATTGGGCGGCGATCCCCCCTGCAGACACCCATTGCCCTCCCAGGGCTGGCACTGCTGCCTCTTGCCCTCATCCTGGAGCCAGCCACATCCCGGCCCAGAGGTCACCATGTCACAGCCGAGAGCCACACACCCAGGGGAACGTGGTGCTTGCCACCTCCTTCCCGCCCTTCCCCATCGGAGCAGGATAGAGAGAACTCAGGCTTCTCCCTTTGAATGAAAACAATCCAGTTACAGAGAAAAGCCCATGAAACGGCAGCGGCAGAGCCCCCAGCACGCTCTCTGCTGTGATGGCTCTGCTAAACAAACGCACAGCTTTCCACACGGGTCTATAAATACCGGCCCTGTCAGGGCAACCGCTTCATGAACAAGCTGTACTGCCGTATCCCAGTTGGGCTCTCAGACAAAAGCACAGCACCCCACCAGCACCAGCTCTCCATCGCTGCAGTTTTCCCGAGTATAATTGGATTACAAGCAAGAGCGAGTTTCTAGTCCCCGTTTCTGTCGGGCCAGGGAGGTCGCTCTCTGATCCGCAACAACAGGAATGGGAAGGAAAGAGCAGAACGAGCGGAGCTGGGCAGAGGGCAGGGGGTGGCTGGGCGCTCCCGCAATGCGAAAAGGCCTCTGTTGGATAATGAGGTTTACAACCCCAGTAAATAATTAGGGATATCGGGAAGCGCCAGCAATGAGAGGTTACCCATTGCAGCCTAATGCCTGCTCACCTCCAGGCTGTGGAAGGACCAGCCAGCCAGGGACCCCACTGGGAAAAGGGAGCTCCCAGGAAAGGGTGGTCTGCACCAGGTACCAGCCCACAGTTTTAGAGGGATGAAGGAGGGAGATCTTAGAGCGAAGGGCAGCTCGTCCACCAGCTCTCCCAGTCCCGCAGCCACAGACGGCAGAGGTCCGGCAGAGGTGGGAGACCTCTCCCCAAACTGGCCGGAAGGGCTGCGGCTGGGGAGGAAGGTGGAGGCCCCCGCTGGGGACATCACCACCTACGGACAGCGGCTGCGTCCCCCCGTCCCTCAGACCGCTGCCTCCAGGTCCCCTGCACCGCCACCGCCACCCGCCCGGCCGACCAGCACCGGCTGCCCCGCTCCTGCCCGCACCCAGGGGCGCGGAGCCCCGCGGAGCCCCGCGGAGGGCGGCTGGCGGTTTCCCACCCTGTAGTGACACCTGGCGGGGGCGAGCGCGGCAGAAGCCGGCCCCGGTCCCGGCCCCGAGCATCCCGCCGCGCCGCTGCGACCCTTCCCCCGGGCGGAGCCCGACGGGGCGGCCGCGGCCGGCGGCTCCGCGCCGCATCCCGGCGGGTGCGGCGGAGGGAGCGGCCCCGGTGCGCGGCGGCGGGGCGGCGGCAGGAGCCCGGAGGGGGCTGTCCGACGTGTCCTTGGGGAGGTGGGGGTCGGTCCGGCCGGAGCGGCTGCTCCGCGCCTCTGACTCTGCCCAATGAGAGCCCGCAGCACGGCGGGCGCTGTCAATATTTGGCCACGGCCCCCGCGCTCCCATCCCCAGAGCGTCCTCACCCTCCGCGCAACGACCTCCATGGCCCGGCCCGGCCCCTCCGCCCGTCCCGCGTCGCTCGGGGGGCGCCGGTCCCGCTGAGCGCCCCGGCCCGGGACCCCGCGGGGAGCCCCCCCCACAGCCCACCCCGCCGCCCGGCCCGGCCCCGCCGCCCCCCGCAGCAGCAGCATGCGCCTGGGAGCGGGGGCCCAGCCGGGGCTCGCTCAGCAGCGCGGAGCCGGCAGCCGCGCCGCGGGGCCGTGACGGGCTGCACCCCCGAGGGGAGCGCTGGCAGGACCCCCCTCCCTGGTCATTTCTCGGTCTGGACCCCGCCCCGGAGAGATATGCTCAGCCCAAACCGCCTGGAAGCGTCTCCTGGGATTGCCTTGGCCCCCGGGCGTGCGGAGTGCGGAGCCTTCCCTCGGACGGCGGGCGCGGCCCCGCGGCTTTGCCTGCCCCTCGTCCTTCTGCTGCTCGCCCTGACGCCCCGCGCCGACTCCTCGTGGTGGTGAGTCCCGACGGGCCCCGGTCTGCCGCCGGCGGGATGGGTATGGGGATGGGGATGGGGAGCGCGGCCGGGGGCTGAGGCAGCGCCGGCGGGAGCGCGGCGAGCCCCGCCGTGCCGCAGCCGGAGCCCGACGTGCGGCCGTGGGAGCCCGGCGCGGAGCAGCGGGGGCTGCCGGGGACCGGCCGGGGCTGCGCGAATCCCCCGGCTCCCCCCGCGCCGCCGGGAGCATCGCGGGTCTCGGTCCCGGCTGGGAGCCCCGCGGCAGGACGGGCTGCGGCTGCCCCCGGTTCCACCTGCGCTGCTCCCAGGGCAATCGCCTTCGCCCCCAGCCTGCCCCGGGGCCGGGACCGCGGCCGGGGCCGGCGCTTTCCCTCGGACACAGTCACCGCGGTTCGCCCCGCGCCCCGAAGGTGCCGTCGCCGCCCGTTTGTCCGCGGGGAAACGTGACCCTCCGAAAGCGATCCCTCCCCGGGGAGCGGCAGGGAGCAGGATTAGCCCCTCGGTAGGGTTTGGAGCTGGGAAGCGGCAGCAGCGAGCAGCTCCGCGGATGCACCGTCTGCGATCCCGGCGGGCTGAGGTATCGCCTTGCGCACTTGTCTTACAGCTTCTCGTAAGCTGAAAAGCTGATGTTCTTCCTCACTGGGATAAGAGTCTGTAACAGAGAGAACTGATGCCACAGAAAATACCAGCCTTCTAGAAATTAATCTCGTCCTGTCCCCATTCCTGTAGCAATGAAAATTCATGTGTGCAGAATTAGAGTAATTAGGAAAATAACGACTGTGGAGTTTTTGAAGCAACCCCGAGCTGCTTCAGTAGTTCAGTAACCCTGGAGAAAACACTAGTTTGCTGCAGAAAAGTTCTCAGTGTCCCCCACCCTATAAAAGTCCTCTATAACCTTGTGGGAAATGCTGTTTTCCACACCAATCTCATCATCATTAACACATCGCAGTGGATGAGGCAGAACTTAATGAAACTGAACCCATCTGCCACCGAAAGAGAACGGTGGTTTCTGGAATTCCTCAGCTACCGCGGAGCACAAGGGCCGGCAGCACTTAGTAGTCCTGCCGATAACACAAGTATTCGCAGTGTTTGAGAGCGCGTCTGGGCGTGGGGCAATGGTGGCCAGGCTGGCACCCCTGGGACAGCGATGCCAGGGAGAGGAAGGTGAACGGGAAAGCCGTGGGGCTGGGAGGGAGCGGGGAGCCTGGGGACCCGCTGCTGGGGCAGGCACAGAAGATGGATGGCACAAGGAGCAAGTTCTTCCAGCGAGCAGCACAGGCTGCGGGGGGCACCCATAATGCAAACAAGCAATAGCAACGCCCGGCCGTGGGCAGAGCAGATCTACAGCCCGATGGGCCCACAGGGAACTGAAATGGCTGGGCGAGAAAATGAGTCACCATCGGCTAGTATCAGGCTGACAGATGCACTGGCCTGGCTTCCAGCCCCAGATCTACCCCTGCCCATCAGGGCCAGCAAAGACAGGGCTGCATCTGTGCAGAAGGTGATGTGGCTGAGACACTAAAAGCGAGGAGGGAAGGGTCTCAGGGCAGTGAAGTTGGATTATTTCACTTCATTATCGAGGAGGCTCGTTAGAGCTGAGCAGTGGGTGCATGGGGTAAAGTCGCTGGAAAAAGATGCGGTACCAAGCAGTCACAGCACCATCTGCGCAGAGCTGGGCAGTTCCAGTATGCACTGGGATTGCTGGTGGAAGGGTGAAAATTCTTTCCTTAGGAGGAAAAAATTCTTTAGGGACATGGTTTAGGGACCGTGGCAGTGCAGGATGAGTGGTTGGACTTGGTGATCTTAGAGGTCTCTTCCAACCAGATGATGCTGTGAGTGTGAAAACCACCTATTTTTCTCACTGTTGTACCCCGCTTCTCCCCACAATGACTCCGCCGCGCTGTCTGCCCTAATTCCAAGCGCACATCTCTTCCCCACAAGCGGGAGGAAAACCAGCCACAGTTTAAGCCTCGGTAGCTGTGGCTTATTTGAAGGAAGCTCGATTTAGCTCCCGCAGCGGTTTGTGCTCTCAGCTTGCAGACCCGCTCCCGGCTGCGGCTTCCCGTTGGAGGGAGGACAGGGCTCCACCGCTCAGCCGGCCGCTCCTCGGCCATGGGGCAGCCACGCACGATTCCTTTGAACGTTTTTGGCAAGCAGAATTGGTCCCAGGGCCCTGAAGTACGTGACTTTGAAAAAAATAATTAGAAACGAAACCCAGTAAAGTTCACGTTTTCGATCGCACTTTCTGTTCTGTAGACCAGCACATTCCTAAGAGAAGCCTTCAGTGAAGCGAGCGCCGTTCTGCTGGACGTGTCAGTTCTGATAAAATTGCGTGTTTAGATGAAATCGTGTTTTACGGAAAACGGTTTCAACCAGCTGTGGTTTGGGAAAAAGTTGTTCAGTGATTTACATGGGTTTCCAAGCACATCCTTAGCACTACTGATATTACAGTAAATATATTTGGTGGTGCATCATCGTTTCTTATTTTTATTATTATTGCCAAATTCTTCTAGGGATTCACACACAATAAACTTGTGGAAATAGAGGAAATGCTTCTCATTTTCAGAGTTGACTTTTAAAGTAGATTAATAGAAAAAAACTGGGTCACTTCTGATCACAGTACATGGAAAGGAAATATCAACCAAATGTTTCTTCTAAACAACTGCAAATTATTAATTTTCAGTGACGTCAGGCACGGCCCGCGCCACCTCGCAAAAATGCCAGGAATTGGTGAACTTGGGCGTTAGAAAAAGTGTCGGTGGGTGCGTGCGTGCGTGCGCGTGTGCACATGCCGGGAACACGTAGCGGCGAGCACAGCGTTGGCGCGGGCAGAGGGGACTGGCTCAGCCCGGTGCATTGCGGCCGGCGGCGCTGCCCGCGCTCCGGGTCGGCCATGGCGTGGGGAGCAGCATCCATGCAGAAGTGCTCCCAAACTGTACAGCGTTACTTAGCAACAAAATACCAGCTGAAACACAGACGGAAATTAAGAAGGAATGCGACGGGAAAATCCCTAAATCCCGTTTACTCTGCAGCCCGCTGGGGTAGGGAGAGCAGCGTGGTGCGGGGGACGGCGCCCGCCGGGCAGGGCTGTGCCCCGCGCGCTGCGAGAGCGCGTCGGGCCCCAAAAGCGGCCTCCAAAATTCCTTCCGAAAGATTGGGAAGATTAGACGAATGCTGCTTATAAACATAAACTGTGCAATAAACAAACTCGGTGTAAATAACTAAGTAGAGTTTACTGCGTATTGAGAGCCCCGCGAGCCGCTCTGGTGTGGAAAGCCATTTGAAATGGAAGGTTTGGTTAAAGAAAAATGTACACAAAGCCGAACGCGCACACCCCCCTGCACCCCACCCTCACACATACCCACTTGCCTGCAGGCCCACACGGACCCCCCCAGCCCCCCCGGCGCACCAAATCCTTGTTAGCCAACTTGTTTATTGCTAACCACAGCCCTTGGAAACTACAAATATTTAATTTCATCTGGCATTGGAACAGATGGGAGGCATCAGGCTCCCAAAGAGATAAAACAAATCTGTGGAAGGAAGACTAGCACAAGCCTGGGCGCGGGTCGGACAGCGTGCAGGAGCCTGGCAGCCACGTGGGGCTCCTCAAAGCATCGGCAAGCCACGGGGGCTCCTGGGGAGCCGCTGCGCTCCAGGATGCGATGCCCAGATGGACACTCCTAGGGATGCTCTAGTCCAGAGTTAGGCAGCCTCCAGCTCCTTCCTCCGGCCAGGAATTTGTGTTCGTGAGGAGGGAAAACACGACGACTCCTGAAGCAGGAGCTCCCCTCCGTGCTGGAGCAGCCCCAGGAGCTGGTGTCAAGCTCTTGCTGAGGACCCCCCCGTTGCAGGTGGAGAAGGGAACGTTCCCATCATGACAGGTAGAAGGACCGGCGGTCCCGCAGCCAGGGTTTGCCATGCGTTTCTGACGTGACACCGGTGCTGGAACCTGGTCCAGGTGCAGTGGATGGACACGAAGTGATGGAAAAATCGAACCACACATATATGTGGCTACAGGATAGAGGAGAGAGGGGCTCATTTAAACAGGCATCACACTGAGGTGTGTGGGAGGGGAAATAGCATCAATAGGAATGTTTGAAATTAAGCCAAGGGAAAGACAGCTGCACGGAGGAGCTCCGCAGCCAGCCCGTGTAACCCTTCGGGGCGCACGGGCTTGCCGCTGCCTCCCCTCCGTGCCAGCCTCAGCAGGGCAGACCCCCCAGGAGGGCTTCGCTAGCGGAGTCCAGCAGCTCACGCGTCGGCTCCAAGGGCTGCATGTCCATAGCTCCTGATGCCATCCTGTACCGTTCCCTCCTCCACGTGTGCCCCCGCTGCAGAGCAGCTCCTCATCCACCCGCTCTCAGCCCCAGGGCTGTCGCAGGCGAGGTACCGGAGGGGAACTCGCCATCTCAGAGGGTCGTGGCACGGGGGATGTGCGTATGTTTGTTGTTGCAGAGAGCTTTGCATGGTAATAAAAGCAGGAGGTCAGTGACCGGGAAGTCTTTATCCTGAGGTGCTTCACGGCTCCGGCTGTCCAGGCAGCCGCGCTTTGAAAAATAAGTTTTAAAGTAACGTCAGCCTGATGGAGACTGAACCCCGTGGCCTTTGCAGCAGCCCTGGTGTTCTTGGTTGGGGCGTATTGAACAGATGGGTTCTCTCAGTCACTCGGCGCCGTTGTAATAATCCTAATTGTGTTTCCTAGTTCATTTTTCATTAGGGTCACTTTCACCTATAGGAAATCTTTCTTACAAAGAAATGCAGAAGAACAAAATCCTTCTTCTCTTCCAAACTCACTAGCTTTTACTATTGCTAACACCGATCTCAGCAGTGCCTGCAGCCCACCGTGAGGAGATCTGGGCTGTAGAAACCCACAGCCTCTGCTCTGGGCAGCTCGCCTCCAACACATGAGACAGGCCACGGACAAGAGCAGACTCATCCATCCCACTTTACCACCAGAGACTGTCCTACCTCCCCACCTCTTAGCAAAGCGCTTCGAGATTTTAGGAGAAAAAAATTGACACTTAAGACTAAAGCATGTTTTTGATGAGCAGTTTGTATTGTATTCACACAGCACCAGCAGCGCGCCCAGGAAATCGCCCTCACCCACCCCTGGGTGAGATTTTGGCCTCTACTGCAAAGGCACTGGAGTCCTTTTCTCCGTGTGCTGTTATAACCTCCCAGCCTCACCCCGCCCCTGGCTCTGCAGTGGCCCAGCAGAACAAACCTCGGGTTCCAGGTCACTCTCGATACAAGATGCCAAGAGCAAACCCTCCCACAGCGGCGAGGGGACGGTGGGCAGGGGCTCATCGGGGTCCAGCTCCCCGGGACTGCACCCCTTCCCGGACATTTCAGTCCTTCGCTCAGAAGCCACATTCCAGTGACTACACACGGGCGTGGGAAAATCCACGGAGAGGGGACTCCAGCGAGGAACTGAAGGCACCAGCTGGAAAAAGGGAGAGACACAAGGAGCAGGAAGATCATGGTGCAGAAAACGAAAAATATGTCCCTTGCATGGCACTGGTAGTGGCTCAGCGTTATAATATTAAAAATTATTCAAGCAAGACTCTCCACATACAGAGTAGTGGCTCTAAGTGAGGAAATTAGGACTATTAATCATTCCGAGGCGTTAACAATTCCAGCAGGCCAGGATGGCCCCATTCCCAGTGGGGCTTAATAAAATACTTGGGGTTTATAATAATAAAATAATATCTCAAATGTCCACAGCACACCTTGCAACCCAAAGTGCTTTGCAGTTGGCTATAAATTGTCTGCCCACAGCCAGGGAGAGCAGAGGAAGGAAGGTGCAGCATCCTTGGGAAGTATGCAAGGAACTCGAGGAGGTGAAATGCTGCCAGGCGCGATGGAATTTGCTCCTTATCAGGCAAAGAGGCTGGGATGTTGGATTTGATCCTATCTGCTCGAGGTGTCTCCAATAGCTGCCCAGGGCCTTCCAGCCTCCCACCAAAACACAGATTTCATGACAACTCAATGGGATGGGAAGAGAACAGAAGCCAAGATGGTTTGGCTCCCAAGCTGATCTTTCAGGACTGTCAAAGTGGTTACGAGAGCAGTGGGGAGGTGAATCAGTTTTCTGAGGGGAAGGGGTCCGACAGCTTATGATACTACCGAGAGGCCAGACCACGCTCTCAGCTCAGCCTCAGCAGAGCTCTTGGAGCAGAAGCCAGCAGTGCCAGGGCTGTGTGCCAAACCAGCTCACAGCCCCAGCCTGCGGGAATTGCACAAGAGGCTGAGCATCTCCTGCCTGAGGAGAGGAGGACCGGGGCTCCGGCAGCCGCGGGGCAGCACTGCGGTTCCCCAGCGCTGGTCCGGCAGAAGAGGCTGGAGGTGTCCTCATGGGCACAGCACTGGGGTCCATGTTGAGTCAGAAGAGGAACTGGCTGCTGGTAAGAGATGAGTCCTGGGAGCAGCTGACGTAGCTGGGGATCCAGGGTTTAAGCTGTCCAGATTGTCTTAACTGAGCTGAGAGCACCCTGCTCCTTGATGGGGAGAGGCAGCATCAGGAGATGCAAATTCTCAAACTGAAAACTTCAGCTGGGATGATGAAGATGCGATAGCGAAGCCAAGCCTGCTCCGAGACCCAGCTTCAGCTGGAGGAGCATCTCACTCTGATTTCAAAGCCATTGAAATAATAGTAGACACAGCAGTGTGTCTAGTATAAATTCCATTAGAAACTGAACTCTTTCTCACCACCACCTTGGCATTATGGAAAAGCGACAAAACAAGAGCAAGTTCTGATTCCACTTAATTTTACCCGTGAAACGCTTTCCTTTCTTCAAAACCTGAGTTTCCAGGAGACATTTTCCACCTGCACGCACCGACACGGGTGGTCACGTTGTGAGACCATGCCACGGGGTGAGCCCTGGGCTGGCACCTGGAGGCACCGTGGAGCTTTCCCCGGCCACCACAACAACCGCAGCCCCACGAGGGCTGCTATTTCCTCCCAACGTTTGCCCCAGCCCGACGCGAAGCAAGCAGCAGCCCCGCACACTGCAGAGGCACGAAGCTTCGCCTCCGCCGGGGTGACTTACCCACTCCCTGGAGAAACGCTGCTGGGGATGGCCGGAGCTAGGTGCACACGAGAGCTTCACTTCTCTTTGGGGCTGGAGAGCTGCCCCCACAAACCGCTGGGTCAGCCAGCAGAGTTTTAGCAATTCAACAGAATTACTGCCAACAGCTCAGAGTTACAAAACAGACCGGGAGGTGCCCCAGGTCTATGTTGCAGGGGGCTGGTTGTTTGTAGTGAAAGAGAAACTGAATTCTCCTTGGCAGCCTCCTCCTGCTTTCTATCTAGAGGCATGGTTCCCTCTGACCACTGGCTTCGCAGAGCAGCCCCTGCAAAAGCAGCCGGGTGTTCCTGGGAGCCGGACGAACCTCTCCACAGCCGCACACCGAGTTTGGTCTCCTGGCCAGGTGTACGCTGGCATGTTTGGGGCAGGCTGGCCCAGGCTGCCGGGACGGCTCCTTGCTGCAGCAGCAGAAGGACCCATCTGCCTGTTGCTCAGGTGCCTCAGACTCTGGCCGTGCTCCCGATCTCCCCACTGCCATACCCAGGGTATGGTGCTTTTCCCGAGCCTTTTGATCTTTCCTATCAAAGAGCTCAGAGACTGGGAGGCTGCACACCATAAAGCACAGTTCATGGATCCAGAAATGTTCCAGCACAGTGAAGATGGAGAAGGAATGAGGTGTACTGGAAGCTGACCCTCGGGCCAAGTTGCAGCAGATCCCTGGAACTCGCAGCCCACATGCAACTGCAGGGATCCCCTCCTGACCCCCAGGGAGCAGGGAGCCGAGCAGCCGAGGGTGGGAAAGCTCTGAGCTGCTCCGGCTTTCACCAGAGCAGTCTGAGCTGAGGGCAGAGACACGACCTGGGTGACACGGTTCTGCGAGAGCACCCTGAGGACTCTGCGAGTCCCTCGGGAAGCCGGGCAGGCTGTCGTGGGAAGCGCGGGAGCAGGACACGTGCAGCACGGAGGGCAGCCGCGGAAGGGGGTTAGCAAAGTGCATGCTGCCAAGTAAATAGATGCGTCTGCCTCTGATTTGCATGTTTATCTTAGAAGCAATTTAGGTTTCTCCTTGTTTACAAGAGTCGAAGTCAGCAGACTCTGAGAACAAGAACCACGCTGGGAGCCAACATGTGACAGTTGTCTCCTGTTCCCCCGTGCATCGGCGTGGCCGGCACTTGGGGCTGTTGAGAAAGAGCTTCAGCCGCGCCGGCGGCTGCCTCCCTGCAGCAGATTACTTGCGGAGATGAGGAAGGGTAGCAGGGAGCGCTTGACCTCGCCGGCTCCAAGAGCCCTTGCCTTCGTAACACCAAGTCTCCAGCCTCTGCTGCTGCACGGGTGGCTGCGTGCGGGGAGCGGGAGGCGGGGGCCCGGTGCCACGCGTGGTATCGCAGCGTTGCCACAGCTCCGCGGCTCACGCCCGTCTCCTGGCAGCTGAACTCGAGGAGCAAGCGGGACGTGCGGCCAGTTTGTGATCGCACGCGGATTTGCAAGAAGTGACGGATGCAGCACCAGGCAGCCAAGGGCTGTGGGAGGGAGGGGAGCCAGCCCCTCCGCCTGGCTGAGCAACAGCTCTGCGCTTAGCGAGGGGCGATGCAGGAGGCAGCGTCCCATGGAGCCCCATTAGACAGGGTGGGGATCGTTATCCCCACATGCACTTAAGTGAATAATTAGTTATTAACTCCCTCCCGGCCCCTCCTCTCTGCAGCCTGCTCCTGCCTCTCCCGACCGTGCAGCAGTCCAGGCCCCAGCAGCCTCCAGCCTGAGGAGCAGTTCCCTCTCACGAGCTTTTCTGAACTCAGGGCCTCGGGTTTTTTTCTCTGCAAAACTGCAGATTCCCCCAGAGAACAGCATTTCACAGGAATTTGCCCCTTCCAGCACAACTTCATTTTTTAAAAACGAAGTTCTGATAAAGCAGCTGGGGACTTCTCAGAACATCCATTGTCTTCCCTACTTCAGTCTTTTAAAATGTCATAGGCTTTTAGAAATAAAATCGGAAGGGATGCTTTAATCAATCCAAAACAAATGTTTGGGTTTTTTCCCTCCCAAAATTCCACTTGGCAGAATTGTCTGATGTTCCCTGTCTTGCTCCATTTCAGAGTAACTGAACCCAACTGGAGCGTTTCTCATGAAATGGAAGATCTCGGTCTTCCCGAGATAATCGCAGCCTTTCCAAGACACGTGAGGAATTTTCCCCCTTGTTGTGCCATGCCACTTCCGAGCACCACAGCAGTCGTGGGGTGGGTTCCAGTACATCATCTCTGATGGAGACCAGTAGGTACCGCAGCAAATACGCTGCTGGTTTGCAGCCCCAGGCAAAGGGAGATGCAGCCACCGACCCAGGCGGGGATCTGGGACCTGCTACCTCAGCGGTCGGTGCCCTTCGCCCTACTCTCCTTCCACTTTCTCCTGCTCATAATGTTTGCTCTGATCTGGGTATTTGGCAGGAGAATTAATGAGGGGTAACTAGCTCGCAGTGTGAAAAAGGGAGTGCCTGGTGTTTATCTTGTCTGGAGAGTTTTCCTTCATCTCCATCTCCCGGGGGATGGGGTGAGGCAGCGCTTTATCTGCCGGCTCCTCTGTCCCCTGTCCCCCCAGAGCCAGCCCCGCTGACAGCCCACCGCCCTTACCACGGCCCAGTGCCACAGCCCAGCAGCACTGGAGGTGGGCAGGGGAGGGGATCCCGGCAAGGTCCCTGGTGAGGTGGCCCATCAAAGAACGTTTTACCTTTTCCAGCTTTCCCAGCAGCTCTGTCCTCCAGTGAACGGGAGCTTTG
Source organism: Bucorvus abyssinicus (assembly GCA_009769605.1). Lineage (NCBI taxonomy): Eukaryota > Metazoa > Chordata > Aves > Bucerotiformes > Bucorvidae > Bucorvus > Bucorvus abyssinicus. Next base: position 6,039,691 of record CM020055.1, read on the forward strand.
GCTACTGCTGCAACCTCCATCCTGCAGCACCGCTGCCTCCCAGCAGCCTCAGCAGAGCTCCTGGCAGCGCAGACAGGGACACATCAGCCATCCTCATCCTCGCTGGGACCAGGCAGGCTGGGCAGAATGAATTCAGAGCCAGGGAACCTGGCCACGCTTCCCCACAGGGTCTGCGCAGCCCCAGTCAAGACGACTGGCCAGTGCCATTGTCCAGCTGGTGGGATGCTCCCCCGCCCCAGCCTGCTCACCATGGGAAGGAACTGGCCACTCTCACAGCCCAGCACGAGCAAGGCAATTAAATGCCCACAGTTGGCTTTGCCAGATGAGCTCCTGTTGGCTTTCCTTTCCTAAACGGCTTCTGCCATCTCCCTCATGCCCCTGCCGCAGGATGGAAGGTTGTGAGCCAGCCTGTGGGAATAACGCTCGCTGGTCCTCAGCACTGGGGCTTGTAAAGCCATAGGGAGCCGGGTTTATTATCCTCAGCTCCAGCCCGAGATGACCTTGTGCTTCTGCCAGTATTTAAACAAAATATTTTTAAAAGGGGAACATATCCCAGTGCTTGCAGTGCTTGCAGGGCTTTCCTGAGTGTGCGGGGGGCTCTGGGGCTGAGAGAAGTCACAGAACGCGGCCAGGGAGAGACAATGAAATATTCCCCAAGCTTATTGCTTTTGATTATTATTAAAGGAAGGTTCTTACTTCCAGTCTAGGGGGTTGAAAAATTTGAATTTCCACCCAAACCTCATCCCTTCCAGGCAGCTCCGCACTCTGTGGCAAACATCCGCCAGCACAAGCAGCCGCTGCCCGGCTGGGATGAGCGGGATGGAAAATTCCACGTTGCCACCATTGTCCGGGCTGGTGTGAGGCTGCGGGGCAGAGCTCGAGGTCCCACCCCTGTGTCCGAGGAAAGCTGCCCATGGGGCTCAGCCAGGCTCTCCCAGGCTGTGGTTTGTGCATTGTCTTTGTGCTTCAAGCTCCTGTCCTCTCCCCTCCGCTGCAGGGAGGGGAGCGGGATGCAGGCAGGGTACAGGCAGGACAGGAGGCATGGCATAGTTCTTCCAGTTATCCAGCTTCAGGGCATGATCATAAATGTTCACCAGTGCAAGAGATGTGCAGAGGGGACGAGACAGCGGGGAGCTAACAGTGAACAAATCTGCAGCAGCAAGAGGTGAAGCCTGCTCCTCTTTCTCCCCAACCTGAGCATCATGCGGGTGCCTGTGCCATGGACCATTGTCCCCACAGAGTGCAGGCAGGAGACGTTGCAGAGCCTGTGCCGGCTGCACTGGTCTCAGCCGGGCTCCGTCCTGCTGTGCTCAGCAGGGCTGGGCTGCAGAGTGAGGCTGGGGTGGATACATGGAAGAGAGTTGGTGGGAGGTTTTGCACATCAGCAAGTTCCTCCGCTGCTGCCCCAGGAGCTCGCAGAGAGTCCAGGCTCTCAGGGGCACTGGCCCCACAAGCTGCAGCACCCGTCTGTGGCTGTCTCCTGGGGGAGATGGGCTCCCCAGGGCCCCCTACTCCCTGCCACAGCTGTGCACACACAGAGCAGAGCTTCGTCCGCTCCGAGCTGGTGTGGCTCTGGATTAGCTTGTTAAGCACAAAGACCGAAGCGCAGCGTTGGTGATGGCTCAGCAGTGCCCTGGCCCTGCATCCTGCCTGTCCGAACTCCAGCACCAGGTAGGGCTCACAGTGCTCCATAGCCCCTGGCTTGCCCACACCAAGGGGATGCTGCAAGGAGGGCATGCTGCTGCAGTGGACACCCTCAGCAGAGCCCAGAGCAGCTGTGACACAGCTAGAAAGAGGGAAAGGGGGACTTTGATATATGACCCCCTGGCAGGGTGAGGACCTGGGAAGCCCAAGCCCTGCACCTTCCCCCTCCGTAGGCAGCATGGTAACATGGCACCGTTCCCTCTCTCACAGGTACATCGGGGCGCTGGGCGCAAGGGTGATCTGCGATAACATCCCCGGGCTGGTGAACAAGCAGCGGCAGCTGTGCCAGAGGTACCCTGACATCATGCAGTCAGTCGGGGAGGGAGCCAAGGAATGGATCCGCGAGTGCCAGCACCAGTTCCGGCACCACCGCTGGAACTGCAGCACCCTGGACCGGGACCACACCGTCTTTGGCCGGGTCATGCTGAGAAGTAGGTTCTGCCCCGTCCCCTTCCCACTGCCACGTGCCTTGTCTCCTGGGAGAGCCTCTCCTCTCGCTGGGCTGCTGTGCCCGGTGGCTTGGATTACTCCCTTAGGAGAGCTTCGCCTTTCCGTGTAAATTAATCAAGCAGTAATGGGAGCAGAGCATTTGGAATAGCCGCACCAGATGAGATGGAGCAGGGGGAGCACTGGGGGAGAAGGGGGAAGGAGGAGACACCTCCCGAGAACAGGCTCGTATGTAAACAGTAATGGGATATATAAATATTTGGAGAGCAGGGTTGGCCAGGACTCAGCAATTCACGTGGGAACTGGCCGTTCCCTCGCATGGCAAGGGAGGCAAGGCAGAGCCACGGCTCCAGTCCTCACTTGGGGCTCCAAGGTGGAGGACGACCATGACTACAGGGCATAGGCCAGCCCTGCACAAGTGGCTGGGCACAGACCCTGCCTGGGAGGGACCTTCCTGCTGCAGGTGAGGGACAGATACGGGACAAGCAGGGATGTACCCAAGGAGCGAAGAGGAAAGGTGCAATGGGGACAGCAATGGGGGTGGTTCCAGAGCAGGAGTAGCATCGTTGGGCTTCAGCTGCCCTGGAAGGGCTCCAGCACTGAGTGGACCCTGGGAGCCGGGGTGAGCCCCAGCGTGAGCCCCGGCGCTGCGGGACAGATGCTGCTGCACCCCGTGACGTGCCGGGACGCATCCATCCATGTGACCTCCAAATCAAAGGCGGCTGGGAAGAACCTTTCCCCTCTCCAGGAGCTGCTCATATGGAGGACATGTGAGCAGGGAGGGAGCGGGGCAGCGGAGCGGGGGGCTTGCTCCCAGCTGATGGGGGGATGGGGCAGCTGCCCATGGCGGGACAAGCCGCAGAGCCTGCAGAGCCAGACCCTGGGGAGGAGCTGGCTGCAGGGAAGGGGGCTGTAAGCACCGGGACACAGCACTCACCCTGCCGTGCTGCTGCCTGCCCAGTCTCAGCTGCTCCATCCCTGTGACGGCACCTTTACTCCTGCCCGCATCCTCTCCTGGCAAAGGATGAGGAATGATGAAAGCTCCTCACCACAGCCCCATCCTGCGAGGCCCAAAGAGAGCTCTGCTGCCTTTGAAGTCGCTTTCAAAGGCTCTCAAAACGAAGACAAACGTGGTTTTGATTTGCAGCTTCTTTTACAGCATTATAAAAACAGCTGCGAACTCGAACCAGAGACATAAAATAGCAGGCGGCAAGCTGTGCCACGCGGGGAGAGCCGAACCGGGCTGGAGCTGGCGCCAGCTCCCGCGCTCGGCATCGCCCGGCAGGGAGGCAGCCCCGGCTGAAGGGTGCAGGCAGGTCCTGCAGCCTCAGCACCGACGGGCACCTGCATGGCCACCAAGACGCAGGTCAGCGAGGGCGACCGGCCGGGCAGCCCTGAGCAGCCTGACACACCAAGCTGCTGAGCCCTGCGGAATCACCTTGGTCTGAAAGGTGCCAGGGAAGCCGAGGTTGAACTCGGTGGCCAGCAGAGATTGGCTTTCCTGTGTGCAGGACGGTCTCACCCCCAGCCGCAAAGGTGCCGCCGCACGGTGCCTGGCTCCTTGGTGGGCTGCGGGCACCAGGCATAGCCTGGCACACTCACTCCTCGTTCCTCTTCCCGTGGCAGGCAGCAGGGAGGCCGCCTTCGTCTACGCCATCTCCTCGGCGGGGGTGGTCTATGCCATCACACGGGCCTGCAGCCAAGGGGACCTGAAGGCCTGCAGCTGCGACCCGCTCAAGAGGGGCCGCTCCAAGGACGAGCGCGGGGAGTTCGACTGGGGCGGCTGCAGCGACAATATCAACTACGGGATCCGGTTCGCCAAAGCCTTCGTGGATGCCAAGGAGAAGAAAGTGAAGGATGCCCGGGCGCTGATGAACCTGCACAACAACCGCTGCGGGAGGATGGTGAGTGCAGCCGAGCCCGGCACCTGGCCAGCCGCCCACCGCCACCTCCCACACGGGCATGGCAGCACGTCCCTGGGTGTCCTGGGGCGGGCGGACAGGGGCAGGACGCTGCCCTGCCTTCCCAATGCCCCCCTGCACTGGGGGCAGCCCCGTGGGGATGGCAGGACCCTGTTACCTTTGCCCCCAGCATGTGCCCTTGCTGATGCTGGCATCAGTGACCATGGGAATATGTCCTCTGTAGGCAGCCCCTCTCCCGGGAGGAGCCCTGTCCCACACAGGTGAGGGCTGATGAGCTGCACCAGGGACAAGCAGACCCAGACGCGGTGCCTGACGTCCAGGGTGACCGGTGGTCCTCACCACATCCCTCTTCCCACAGGCTGTGAAGCGGTTCCTGAAGCTGGAGTGCAAATGCCACGGGGTCAGTGGCTCCTGCACACTAAGGACTTGCTGGCTGGCAATGTCAGATTTTCGAAAAACTGGGGATTACCTGAGGAAGAAATACAACGGGGCCATCCAGGTGACCATGAACCAGGACGGCACTGGCTTCACGGTGGCCAACAAGAACTTCAGGAAGCCCACAAAAACAGATCTGGTGTATTTTGAGAACTCACCTGATTACTGCGTGATGGACAAGTCAGCAGGTAAAAAACAAAGCTCCAGATGTTGCCCAAAAGCAGCTCTTCCTCCCCTCCCGTCAGGCCAGCAGCTCCCAACTAGCCCAGCCTGGCAGGGCTGCTAGGGGACATCAGCTGCCCCACTGAGCCCCTGTCCCCGGTGGGGGGGTTGCGCTTGGGGCATCACCCAGGCCCTCGGCAGGTCTTGGCTCTCGCTGGAGCGCTGGGTCCCCACGGCACCTCACACCTGCACAGACAGGGCTGGGTTTGTCCAGAACCCCCAGGCTTTACACCAAAGATCCAGACCTCTTCCCGCAGCCTGTGCCCAGCCTTTGGAGGCCACGCTGTGACCGAAATGAGGTCTCACCCCTGCTGAGGCAGCTGTATCTGAGGTCTCCACTGCAGAGGGTGGACACCCAACTCTCACCACTGCGACCAGCTGTGGGGCGGGGGGTCGAGGAAGCATTGGGGCCAGATGGAGAAGGAACATCCTGACCCGCTCTCGCTTCCTTCTCCAGGCTCCCTGGGCACGGCCGGTCGCGTGTGCAACAAGATGTCGCGCGGGACGGACGGCTGCGAGGTGATGTGCTGCGGGCGGGGGTACGACACCACACGCGTCACGCGCATCACCAAGTGCGAGTGCAAGTTCCACTGGTGCTGCGCTGTGCGCTGCAAGGAGTGCGAGGACACTGTGGACGTGCACACGTGTAAAGCACCGAAACGGGCCGAGTGGCTGGACCAGACCTGAGGAGACGGGAGCACCGAGGGGAAAATCCACTGCCACCCCCCCTTGCAATTTTTTAAACCCCTGTGCCCCGAGGGCCATGACGTTCTGGGAGCTGTAGTTCACCTGCATGGCTTTTATTTAATGAATTCTGCAAAGCACTAAAGAAAGGACTGCATTTCCCAGGAGGTACCGTGGACCCTTCTATTTGCTCCCCAACACTAATGCCCTGCCTGGGAGGATCTGCAATCCCTGCTTAAACTGTGAAACTGCTGTTGCCCGTCGATCTCTGTGCAAAGGGACGGTGCAGCCGATACGGATGGGGAGGACGGATCGTCGGGCCACGGTGGCTGAGGAGACCTGCATCTCCACAGAGAACTGATGTTGCAGTAAAGTTTCACCAGCGAAAAACACTTGTTCAGAATAACCCGCTCCTGCAGAAAGGATTCTTGCTTTTACTCCTTTGCAAGGCCAGAGGAAAGGTGTTGTGCACGTGTAAGACCGTTCGGTGATGTCCCTCAGCACAGCCGGCGCAGCTCCTCACTGCCAACCCTGCAGAGCAAGAGCAACCTCTGCGCCAGGCTTCTCCCCGTCTGCCCCGCGCAGGTGAGGGCAGAGCTGTAAATCGGGACTGACCCCTGAGTAACTGCACAAGGACAAGGGCCACCCCTAGATGCTGGGGGACACAGAGGGCAAGAGAAAGCAAACGAAACCTGTGAACTTACCAGAAGGTTCTGAAGTTGACAGATACAACAGTGTCTCTGTAACACCCACCTGTATGTTGTGTATACTGCTTATTATTTTAAGTCAAAATTCATTATAAACCTGTATCAGAAAATGATGTTCTTTGCTTTTTGAATTCCTACACACCCAGCTGGGCCCATCCCCAGTACAAAGCCCATGGCATTTCTTCTACCAGCTCGCCTGCAGCTCCCGTGGTCCTCGAGCACAGACCTCCCCACCCCAGGAGTTCCCTGTTGTCTCCCACAAAGCAGAGCCCCACATCCAGCGTGCAGAGCCCCGGGCATCCTTCACGAGCACAGCACGCTCCAGGACATCTAATGACATAGCACTGGGTTGAGCAGGAGATGCTGGATCAGCTTCCAAAGCTTTCCCGTAAAAAAAAAAACAAAACCAAACACCCAAAACTTAAACTACCAATCAACTGGAAGCTGCTGAGGAGGGGCAGGCAGCTGTGGAGCTGCCAGGAGATACAGGACAGGGATCAACCCCTCACCTCGGAAACTTCCCCAATTCTGTTTTTCCCCGAATTTGGGTAAGCAGTGATTACAAAGACGCTTTATTTAGTGCACAGGTATTTTATAGACTCTGGTCAGCAGGTACCAATCCACACAAACAGACTTAATGGACAAGTCAAACAGTTGAACCTGCAAACTAAATTGACCTAGCTAAAAAAAAATAAACAACTTAATCATTGCAATTCCTGAGCTTATGCTGATGCTGACAGGTGCTCCTACACCTCCAGAGCTCGGCCGCCCTCAAAACCAGGCAGGCTGTGCTTTCTCCCCAATGCGGGAAAAAGGGTGTTAGTTTTCCCGGTGCTGATCGTCAGGTAAGGACGGTCCACGCGCTCAAAGCCAGTTTTCATGGAAGTCACAATCTTAGAACAATGAGAAAGGACAAGCCCACAGTAACATTCACCTGTAAATGCTTTACCTGGGGTCTGCTTTCACACCACTCTTGCTGCTCGAGGCGCTGGTGAGGCACTCTGAGGAGTCGGGGCGTCCCCTGGCCGCAGCGAGACATGTGGGCAGAGGGAGCAGAGCAGCCACAGCGGCGATGTCTGAAGGGAGGTCAAAGTAGTGGGATGGGATTAAGGCAAAGAAGATTATTCTGGTCCTAAGCCACCCCTTGGCTACTGCACAAAGAGCATCCCTGAACAGGGATTTTACCCAATGGCCCTAGGAAGTATTAGTTTAAGTGGTGAGAGAAAACCACTTTGAAAACTGCTTTGATGGGAACTGCCCAAAGAGTGTGCGGGCTCCGCTGTGGGCCAGAGCAGAGCAGCTCGCTCCCTACCAGACCGCTGAGTCCGCTCGCGCAGGAAAAGGACCTCAGCAGGGCTGCTGCAGAGCCATGGAGGAGCACAAAGGTGACGTTCTAGCAGAGCTGCAGGAATCCCACCTCCCCGCTGCCTGACCCGCTTCTTGTGGAATTAAACCATCTCCCTTTTGGGTCCCGTACCAAGAGCACAGGAGGGCCAAGCGGCACCTTTCACCCTTGCTGCTCCTGCAGAACTTGCACTCAGGCTGGTGTTCACCTGGAAGGCTCCCAGCTCTCACCCCAGGCCCTTTGAGACCCTCTGAATTTCAAGGAGAGGCAATTTCGCCAAAGATTTGCTCCGTCTGGGCTGTGCCGAGGAATGCTGGCAGGTGAGCGGGAGGCCTGAGCCAGGCCAAAGGCATTCCGCGCCTGCCGTAGCGCCGCGGCCGTCAGCACGCGGGCTAATCTGCTGGGAAGAGCTCCCTCATTTATCTTCATTACTGCTCCACCTACCATCAATTTACAGCAGGCTTTAAGAAACTGCTGCCCCTCGGCAATCAATCCCAGCCTCCCTCCCAGAGCCGACACGCTCCGCGGGCTGGGAGGGACCCGGTGCCGGGGGACCCGGGGTCAGCTGTCAATACACATTTCTTCTTCTCCAGAGGACCCCTGGGAGGAGTCTCCCAGCAGAAACACTGCCCCGTGGCAGATCTGCAGGCCCACCCGATGAGTGACACCTTAATCAGTGGCTGCTGCCAAACAGCCATCTGCTCCGAAGGCAGATGTCCAACATTTTAAAGCAGAGGAGAGACCTCCCGAGGACAGGTTGTCCCGGGTTTATGGGCTTCCCCCGCCCGTAATATCACCTAGATACTAAAACTGGATGCCTTCAGCACTCTGTAGAATAACAAACCCTCCATAGCCCGGCCCGTTCCACAGGCACAGCGGGGCTCCCTGCCCCGCTGCCTCCCCTGTCCCAGCACAGCAGGGTATCAGGAGTCAGAGCACTCGGAAGCAGGTTCCAGCACTGCAGCAGCACCCAGAGGTGAAGTCGTGGGGACAGCCCGAGTGTGAGGCTGCCCAGGACAAGAGGGGAGCGTTTCTGCTGCAAGACTGCACTCGCTGCTTGCTCATTAACAAGCAATTAGCAGGAGCGCAGTGCCTGGGAATCAGAAGCGCATGGTTAGCCCATGGGCTGTGCAAGATGACACCCCAGTGTGGGCTGAAGGGAATTCAGACTGGTCTATGTCTTCCCCCAGCTGAGCCCTGCCGAAGCTCCCCTTCAGCACACTCATCCTCGGCGAGCAGATGTTTTCCATCTCCCCACGTTTGTGACAGCTGCAGTCTCTCGATTTCTCACGAGCCCCTCCAGTGATCTGCCTAGAAGGGGCAGGGAGCCTTTTCTGCAAGATCATCTTCTCATTACCCGCCAGTCAGAAGCATGTCGGAACTCAAGGACAAGGAGCAGAATTAATTGCTTAATGAGCTTCTGAATAAATTACCTTCTCCAAAGAAGCTGGGCAGGATGCACAGGAGGAGGAAGGCGGCTTTGGAAACACAGGATCCATGTAAATTCAGGGTATTTTCTCAACTAAACCACGTGAGTGAGCGTGGGCTTTTGCCCCGGTGACACCACTGTGGTTCCGGATGGACGTAGTGGTAAGGTCAATTCAAGTTTTTGAGCCCTGGCCATGCACAGTGTGTTCACAGCTCAGCCACCCCCAGGCCAAGCCCGTCTCGTTGCTGCCATGGGCAGGTGGCTGTGCTCGCGTACCTGTGCCAACACCAGCCTGCTCCATGGGGTCATCTGCTGCAACAGGTCTGGCGCTCAGCAGAGATTTACTGGGGCATTTTGACTCACATTTGCAGAACCTGTCAGAGCCGTGTGGGAGCTCTCACATCGCTTACTGCTGAAGCAGAGTCATGGAGGGCTGATCCAGCTCGCAGCGGGGGGTTCCTGCTCTGGAATCCCACTGATGAGTCAACGCAGGAGAATGCACGAGTCACATTGTGTCACACTGTTTTATGACTAACGAGAGCCTACAGCCAAAATCAAGAGGTTCTTAAGAGCAGGGTCCGAGCTGAGGCGGCCACGGAATGATTGCAAAATTCAGCACATCCAGAATAAAAGGAAAATGTCACTGGCCAGATATATCAAAAGTGAGAAGATCCCCGACGGAGAAACCCGCTCATCGTGGTGGATGTGCCCGTACTGATGCAATCAGGGTGGGTGTGTTGACTGCTTTCCCCAATGACCAGACTCACCGACAGCCCTACCAAACACCACAGTTCAACAATCGAAGCTGGAAATGAGGAAAATTCCAAGCACATGAGCAGCATCCCTGATCACCGTCTGCTTCCCACAGTGCTAAGGGCTGGGGCACGCTGAGCACACCCCACTTCGGAGGCTCAAGAAAGGGAGGAGGGAGCCAGGAGATGAGACACAGAGCTGGAAACTGAAGCTGCCCTTCCCCTCCATCCACCTCTACTAAAAGCTGGGAGAATTCAGACCACAGAAGGCAGAAGCCCACTCTAATTGCTACTGTCAACGTGACCCGAGTTCAGAGATTTCTGACCCATAACAGAAGATCAGAGAAGCTGACACGTCACCTACGCAGCCGTACAGCCTTCACTGCAGAAGAGAGAAGGCAGGGGTCCGTCCGTACCTCCTAACAGCAAGACAGGCAAGCTGGGTGCCTCTGAGAGGCTGGTGGAGTAGGAACCCCTCTGCTCTCGCTGCCCTTGCTGCCAACACTGTCCTCTGCTGCGAACGCAGCACCAGTGCACATCTGCTCCCTCCCTCCACAGCTGGTCCCGTTCCGAAGCCTCGGCATGGCCTCACGCAGCTCCCAGCCACACACCCCATCTATCAGGAGTTTGGGAGGTGCTTCTCCCCTCGGCATGTCATCTCAGGGCAGGGGGAAGGGCAAAATTAATGTCTGTCAGTACGAGCCCTGTACGTACGTCTCCTTTTCTCCCCGGGAGTTTTTGCTCTCCTGTTTAACCTCGTCAGCCTGCTGGCACTGGAGGCGGACAATGCGGTTTGTAGAGAGGTGCAGGCACTTCGCTCTCCCCCTCCCCCTGGAATCTTCCTCTTACTTGTGGTCCTTGGGATTCACCCAATGTTTCTCAGAAAAAAAAGAGGACCTCAAGACAAGTATGTATTTAATAAGCAGTGAGACAAATAAGCTCCAGTTATCCCAGCAGAATTACAACACCAGAGAACAATTTTCTGCATTCCTCTGAAGGCCTGAAGGAACCCAATTGCCTGCTCTCAGCCTAAATAGGTACCAGACACCAAGTGCTCCATAAGCAAACAGAGCCCCCAAAGTGCAAAAATGAAATAAGTAAAAAGCTTCACATTACATATAAACCAGCCGTTTGCACCTTGTTATTAATGGTCTTGACTATGACCTTTAAACCCTGCCTTGCTCAGAGTCATGGATCTACGAGCCTTGGCACCCTCACAACAATTCCAGGATGAGGAGCAGGGAATAAACAAGCCTGGCCAGCACCAGAGGAGATGCGGGAAGGGAACTGGCCTGCAACAAACCTGGACCAAGAACCACTCCCGTGCAGCCCCCAGGCTAAGAGGTGACCTCCTCCATGTGAATTTGTCAATATAACCCTGCTGAGGGGTTTCTGACGGCATGGAAAGTCCTGTTGCCACACATACACCTGCATAACAGCTAATAACATGCTCACCTGTCCCAGCTTCAGAGTGAAGGGCTCACAGCTTGGTGAATAATGGCAAGAGCTCACTCCCCAGGGACAATTCCAGTGTGGTTTGTCAGCCCACAAGAACTGGAGCTGCCTAGAGCAGACCCTGTTACCCAGAAATACTCACTGGTCAGTTGTCTTGCTGCTGCTCTAAGAGTTTTGTTACCATGGGAGAGCCAACAGCCAGTGGAAAGTTTCACCTCTCGAAAGCTGTTCTGTACCAAGTCACCTCCATCTCGAGATGACCCTGCAGTGTCTGGAGAGATCTGTCGAGACATGGCGAGACACTGCGAGCGACAAAATAAACGCAACAAACCAAAGCCACCCCAAGCTCAAATCCTGCCCCAGTGAATCAGAGACCAGAATTACCTGGTTTACAAATACATGTTAGCATCAGGTACATAAATAACGTTTATGATTTTCAAGCTCCCTGACTTTCACTGGCTACTCTGAATGAAATGGAAATTTCAGAAGCCTACCAACATCATACCCAGCCCCGTGGAAAGGCTTTTGCCATCCCAGTGGCCACGAGGTTGCCTAGTGGGTGTTTCAGGGAAATGGCAACAATCAACGCTTATCCCTCCCGAGCTGTCATTGTCATTTTTATACATACACACGCAGCTTAATCACGTGTGGACTGATACGGTGTTGCTATTGTGTGGATGGGGTGGCAAGTCCCTGCTCCTAAGCGGCAGGTGAATATTCCTATGAACGTGAACCCTGCCAGGGAGTCACACAGCTCAAGAGGCACTGGCACTCCTAGAGACAGGAAGGTTTTCGTTACATCGCCTGCTGCCAGCTCTACCTTCAGCACAAGCCCAGCCCTGCTCCGTTACTGTTCTGTCAGGGGAGGACAGTGAGAGAAAGCAGCTCTTGGGATGATACATGGGAGGCAGCGCTTCATTTATAACCCCACACAAACGCTGGAACACGTTCAACTTTAAGAAGCATTAGGCCGGTTACCTTATGGGCCCCTGTGGACCAAAAGTGAAATTACATGAACACAACATACCTATTAATCACCACAGTGATTCCACAGTGCGAATCAGCCAATGACACACAGTCGACTGGAAAGAAAGTTGAGAAAATTACCTGCTAGTAGCGAAGAAGCCCCCAAAATGCAGTAGCACCTTTCTGTAGGGCTCCTCTCTTGCATCCTCACTGAATTCAAGGATCTCACTTGGATCAAAGCCCAGCCAATAGGAATATACAGCGGAGAGCAACGATGGCACTGCTACCTCAACACGCGTGTCTCCTCTCAGTTACACACAAGCTACACTTACGTGAGATGCCCAGAGGACTCTCCGCTTCATGGTACTTTGTTTACAAGGTACAGAGGATTTGGGGAAAAGAAACGAAAAAAGTCATTCTCAGTCTTGTGTGTCAAGATAGGTCCAACCCGACGTGGAACTGATGGATTTAGGTGTTGCTTCAGAGAACAGAGCAGGCTACAGCCAGCTGCTCCCATCCAGGACTCAGACAGTAGAGTAATTTACACCTCTTCTGAAAGAAGCCATCGACGTCACGGCTTACAGCAATCCTTTACAAAGACCAGTGAAGATTACACTTGTAACATCCCCCTAGTTACAACAGATAAGCGTACGTGCTGATCTGTAAAGTGTGAGACGATGAACAAATTTTCATCTGCTCAGGATTAGCATTTACCCACAAGCCTGTGCTACTTTTATCAGCCCCATGTGAGTGAAGCCTTGGCTAACCTGTCTCTGCCTCCTCAATGCTGAGCAGCAGACCTGCACATGAAAGAGGTGACATTTTCTCTATGGGGGGACAGTGGAAATGGAGGTGACAACACTTGGCCACCACAGCCACCTGTCACCTCTGCAGTAACAAAGCCCTATGGCTGGTCCATGTAGGAAGCGATTCCTTCAAAGGGTGATCCACGTCTTGACACGAACAATGACCATACGTCGGACTAACGCTTGAAAGTTCCGCTCTCCCAAACAGACTCCCGTGCAGCCATCACAACCACTTTTGACTGTTTCAGAAACCACCCTGTACTTCAAGGCAAAGCAGTTTGAAAGAGAAAAGATGCACAATTAAATCTGAAGGAGTAACAATATGAAAGAGAGGAGGTTCTTCTGCCATTTCCTAGGGTAACACAAGCTTGTAGGATACAGAAAAAACAAATCTTTGCACACAATAACCTGTATTAGACGCTTAAGAAGTCAACAAATTCAATGTGTTAAGAAGCAACCTTTTAATAAAGAGAGCAGAACCATACTTTGCTGTTAAATATTTCGAAAAAGGCTTATAAAATTAAACCTAAGCCAACTATCTGGTGCATCTGCAGCTGAGAAGAAAGTGCCAATACCCCAAACATCTGCTCTGTGACCTCTCCTTTCTTACACAGGAAGTATTAGCTTCCAGTTGTACAAGTGATTAAGAGAGCAAAATGGTATTGCTCAACGAGAACTATTTTCTTAGATGATTACAGACTAAGGTCAAAGAAGAAATTCACACGTTAAGCACCAGTACCACCAGGGAAGCCTGTCGAAGCACAGCTCTCTCTCCTCCTTGCCCCCCATGTCAAGGGGTCAGCTAACCACCAGGATGAGGCTTGGGAGAACAACGAAATGGAACCGTCAGGGAAAGCACGCTCCAGCCACACTGCAGTCGGCCGATGCCAGAGAGCTGACAGCCGGGGCACCTCGATGTTTCCCACAACAAAGCGAAGGGTGAGAGTCCCAAAGCACTGGAAGAAACAGAACAACAACAAAGGTTTAGCTGAGTTTCAAAACCAACTTCCCTTTACAGGCTCAAGGTCTGAACAGTCCACCACCCTGTATCTTTCCCTCAAGGCAACAGAGCTATGATCCCCTCAACGCTGATGCCATGAAATAGGCTTGTAATAAACATTAAATACTAACTCAAGACACACAAAAGGAGAAAAAAATCCCTCTGGAAGCCATGGCTTCAGCCTTGTCCACTCACCCTAGCGCAGTCCACTCAGCTGGAGGCCAGGACGCTGGGAGCACTCACAGGCCACAGCACACGCAGCACCTAGGCAGAAGCAGAGGGTGAGGATGACGGTACCCTGTGCCCCAGCTCTTCCAGCTGCTCCCAGCACCTCCAGTGTGGAACAGACTGGGGAGGAAGGCAGTGTACCTCTTGGATAGTCAGGCATGGATTATTTATAGGCCATCGACACAAACATGTGAAAACTGAACACACCATCCTCCAAAAGAGTGGCCTGTCCTTCCAGGCAGGCTCCCTATTCTAGAGGCCATCTCAGCAGTTCCAGAAATACAGATTCGGCCAAGACAAACGGTGCAAACTCCCCTGCACCTCCTCAACCCAACCCCCGAGCATCCCGATGGGACTCGTGTTATCCTCATACAAACCCTCTTCTCCTGAGGCAGCAATGACAGGACTCGTTTACTTTGAGGGCTTTACTTTGGCCCTCCTGGCTTCTATCATAACCTCCAGTATTACACTAAAAAGGCTTTTAAAACATAACATTCACAGCAGCGCAGGAGCTTTTCATTGCATCCAGCTTCTTCCCTGCCTGTTTGCGTGTGGCACCTTCACATTAAGTGCATGAGTTAAGATGTAGATTAGCAAGGCAAGAAACCTTTGCCCTTGGCATCGACACTCAGCTGTGACAGGAAACTTCAGGCTTTTTTTCTGTGAAGTGCAGAACCACTCGTTACACATTGGCAGGGAAGTGCACATCTCCAACTATACACATTTTCTCTTAGATAAGCAAAAGACTCAAGTGTTTATAAATATGAAAAGTTCAGCAGCTGGCTAAAAAGTTAATTCTCCAGCCTCACTTAATGAGCTTTGGGGAAAGTGGTAGGGGGATTTATTCAGAAAGTAAAGCAGAGTGTCACAGAAAGCAGGACTTGCCAGACAGGCTCAGTTTAGTCCTATTCCCTGTCTCTAGATGGCTGCTATCAGCAAAATGGCACAGAATCCTCTAACGGGGAGCTACGGAACAACCAGAACGAGACGTGTTCTCTCCTAATCCTGCAATCATAAAAAATAGCCAATTTTTAATTTCAGTCCCATGACTTCTTTCTTTGTTGTGAAAATACCAAGTGATCCATATCAAGACGCTTGGGAACATGGACTGTCTTAGGATTTTGTCCAATTTCCTGCACAAGGAAGTTGTTTTCAGTAGAATTCAGCAGGAACACTGCTGCAGTATTTTTCCAATACTTTAATATTAACTAATACTGGTCTATTCTGGTAGCATAAGGTTTGGCCTTAAAAAACGAGACTGATTCCTTGCAAGGCAGGCAGAGTGGTTGTTCTCAGGAGCTTCTGAGAATGCTATTTACAGTCTGCTGTCACTCTGCAGCTCTCCTTTTCTCAAAGGCAGAATGCTCAGTGTCTTTGTAAGATACTACAGAAGGAATTGTGCAACACCGCTTTTCCCAGACGACACAGCTACCCAGTCCTCCACCTATGTAATTATTACAAAATAAAAATTCATGCTGAATGGGAAAATAGTCAGACCCTTTTGTCTGCAGTTTCAACAGAAGCTGCTTTATGTAACAGTATTTTTCAGCTTGCTCGGTGAACTGTAGAGATCACTGTCATCCCTTCTGCGCACCTCCTCCCTCTGCCCCTTACTGAGAAAATTCTGGACAGCTACTACTAAAGAAACAGTGTTGCCTGGTGATCAAGAGGGGTTCTCCAGGAGATCAGAAATCTGGGTGAAGCACAGCGAGGATGAGCTCTTACCCACGGACAGCCCGTGCACTCACGCTGCAGGTCACACGGAGCTCTCTGCCACTGACTCATGCAGCACAGCTCCCCTGGTCAAAGAATATTAGCAGTTCGAGTTGCACGAGAACTAACGAGCCAAGTTGGCTCTAACTGGGTCCATAAATACTGAGGCTCTTCTGCCAGCCCCAGTCCCGAGTGCCTACAAACCCTTCCACCTGCACACGATCCCAAAAACCTCCCCCAGTGCCTGGTCCCAGGCGCGGACGCAGAGGCAGAAGGGCTGCCCGTGCCCGTTGCAGAGGGAGCTGGCCCGCAGCCGGTGCCAGCGCCCAGCCTCGGCTGATGGTGGAGTGCGCTGTATATATTGGAACCAGTAAATGCTTCATTGTGATTTTTGGCCACTTGGAATATTTTTAGCAATTTGCCAAGGTTTACTCTGATTTATTATGGAGGAAACAAACTCAAGCACTAACAAATGAAAATATGTAAACTCAGACTTTTCAAGTCAATAGAAAGGTATTCAACTTCTTAAAGCCCTTTGGAGGCAGGCAGCTCGCTGCAGTCCACTGCTGGAAACAACAGTGTGGTTAAGAAGCAACCGAAATGAAATCTAAGGAGTCAAATATTTAAGTTGCTTAGAGATTTATAGTGAAAAATTCGATATCCATGACACTTTCCGATTGTCACTCCTAAAACTGTGTTCTAGACTTGTTGGAAATTCAACAATTGGTTGGCAATACATTTTGTATCCCTTTTTCACTAAGGCCAGAGCTCTCCAGGTATCCACCATCTACAACTTTATTATCTTGAGTTACTACAATTAATAAGTTACAACACAGTATCACAAAAAAGTACTTGAAATAATGAAATACACCGGGAAAAAAAATTTCATTTAGGAAGCTTGAAGCACTGGAATTACCTGCAGATATAACACTAGATACAGCAAATAATAACTGTTTTATTACAGGATTCTTGGGTGGAGAGGTGGGCATCATTAAAGAGAAGGTCAACTTCCATTTTCAGTATGAACCTTCAGCTAGATTCTACTGCCACGCACCTCCAGAACAGAAGGAATAACGCTTTGTAACGGGTTAGCAGCCATCACAGCACTGTCTACTGTTAAAATACTGAACCAATCGATGAATAAAATCTCAAGTGTTAGTTTGATACTGACTGTCGTTTCTTACAAGTTTTCTGAATGCTTCTGAAAACATTAGAAATGGGATCAAGAGTACAATAATCTAGTAGTTAAGGAAGAGTATTAGTTATTAGAGCGTGATTGGGAGTTACCGTTAGTTCTGTCTAGAGCAGCACAACCCTGGAAGATGGTATTTCCTTCTCAGCTGTCAGTCTCAAGAGATTAGGACAGAATTCACTTCTTGTCCGTTTATCTCAACACACCGTTTCCGCTTTCGCCAGTATTAAACCCGCACAATTACTGGAAGAACCCCCTTGTCTGCGCCTGTCACCACCGTGACTTGGTTGGTGGAATGACACGGCGATACACGTGCTTCTTGATCACCTTTTAGCTGAACAGATGCTACCCTTTTCTATAGAAAATAAGGGAAATAAACACACTGCCAAATGGCCAAACCCTGGGAGATTACTCCTCACATTTGGACATGTCACTTGACATTCAAAATGCCACTATGCAAAGCCAACTAACTTGTACAAAGTCTTTTTTTGGTTCAAGAAACCCAGCAGAGAGAACTTCACCAAGCAATGCTTTGTTAGCATAACATTTGACCTTGACTCTCTTTGGAAATGATACAACTTTGCTAATGCAGTCCTTACAGAATTAATCAAGCAGATAGTTAGACCCTAGTTGCTACGAAGCCAGCCAATTATGAGCAGCACTGAAATTTGTCATGGGCATGTCCAACTACATTTTCCAACATAAAGATCAACAGAACTTGTGGAAATGAGGCCCCACTCTCAGACCTGCACGACTGGGACACTGCAGGCTAGAATCGCCAGCAAAGCCAATGCTTTTAGGAACAAAGTATTCTTGGTTCCTAAAAAGGTTTACCTCCATTCCCTGCCACACTAAAACAGCGGGAAAGCCTGACATCTTTCACCCTCTATTTTGACTAGCAAAGCTGGAATAGATGATTCATCGAGAGTTCAGAGCTCCGTACCTGTCACTCCGCTCTACTGCACAAGACCCACAGCTCAGTAAAGGCCAAACATGCTGCGTGGCTCAGTTTGAGAAGTGGCGAGGGGAGGCTGCTGCCTATGCAGAAGGGACAGCTCAGCTCTCAGAGCCCAGGGAAGAATCACAGGGGTACAGCCTGCAGCCATGTTAACAGATCAGCACGGAAAAGAGAGCAGAGTAGGAAGAGAGAAAGGAGCTGGGTACAGCAGGCGCCCAGGGGAATGACGCTCCACAGTAGAGAGATGTAGAGATTTAAAGCCACACAGATTAGAAACGTGTCGAGCTAAAGGCCTGACTGCCATCGCCACGTCCAGGTTCCATCCTCAAACAGGTACTGAAGTGACAGAACTGTGGTCACTGAACACATCCTCCATCTAGTACTGGACCTCGAAATTCTCAAAGAGCCTGTGGGTTACCAAAGCAAGCCCCATGACAGAAACAATACTCACGGCTTTAGCAAAAATGACCGTCAGCTCCGGGAACTGGTGCGTCAGGAGGGCGAGCATGGCCGATAAGGAACACAGGCCTGCTGTGAAATGGATGAAAAAGGGAAGTTCCTTCTGTGGGTAAACGGAGACTTCATGAAATGCTGAAAGGAGAAAAAGAGGAATATTGACATTTGACAAGGGAGGAAAGTTTCTTGAATTATTTCACAGTCTCGTAACTCAGTTCTAAACTTTCAGGAGGAGTAAGTGTGGACTCAAAAACTGTTCCTCAGCACATGGTAGACCCCAGGACTTAAACGTTTCAAAAATTTTCCCCTACATTAAATACTTGTTTTCTTTATTCACAGTCATTACATCTTTCTCTTCCCCATCTTCTTTTTCACTTGCATGGGATTTATTTTTGAAGCCTTTCATCAGGCTTAGGTTTTGGTACCTGCTCCTTTAACAAGGCAGAGGGAAGAACTGCAGAATTCACAAGCTGTCAGAATTACCTAGACCAGTTTAAACAACTTGGGTGTTTTCAACCCTCTGAAGCACGAACCCCGTCACCTGAGAACAGCGCGTCTCCCCATCCTACTTGAAGCTCAGCAAGTACAACACAACCATCCTGTTACACATACACACAAGGCAGCTCCTTAATACTTTCAAAGCTTCCTGGAAGGAAGGCTGGGAGGCTACAGTAAATTTTTTCAGGGCAGCTGACAGAGCAGACCTCAAAGAAACCAGTACCAGGTTATAAATTCTGCACATAGCAGCTCCTTGCAATTTCCAATCCACAGTAATGAAATCAAGAGAAGGTGATTAGACAGGCTGGGGGCTGGCACATGGGGCTTTCAGCACTCAAGACACTACTACTGGTTACCAGCCGAGGACCGGTTTGGTGAACTGGCAATTACTCACCAGCTCCAAATACCTACAGCTCTGACTTCTTCCCAATGATTTTAAAGGGGTTTTAAATGAAGAAAAAAGTTTCTATAGGCAGAAGTAATTATGAAAGGGCTGCACACTTCTTGACAAGCCATATAATTTAGGAAAGGTCCCAATATAAATCAGAAAAGTGTAAAAAAAAACTAGGAAGGATTGGTTTTGCACTAGTTTTTCCTATGTTAGGAAAGTAAACCCAAATCCAAAATAGATAAGGACAGCTAAAGGTCGTTCTGAACATTCACAGCCATTGGAGAACTGTGACTAGTCAGACCAGTACGGGATTTCTGAATCATTGACTTGGTCATTAGTTTAAACAGATAAATTTAAAAATATTAAGTGTCAGGATTTCTCGAGGAAGTGCTGCAATAAAAGTGTTAAGATGATTTTATTTATGGGTAGTTTTATATTTAAAACATAACAGGAATGCGTGAGTGACCGTGTTGAAATATCTGCGTGTGTTGGTGTTTAATTATGCTGGGAAGTCTACAATTTAGGGTTAGTTGCTAACCAAGGAATTCCTTGTGCAATATCCTGCATAAGTGAGAAATGAGTAATTTAAAGCGGTCTAGGGGCAAATTTAAATTACACATTTTAAATATAACTTCAGGCTTTTAAATATAAACACGCATGTGTAGTTTTCCTTTCCGCAGCTGTGGTCCCAGTGGGTCTGCTGGTGCTTTTGCAGTAGCCCTTTCCAGTCCCATGGGACTTGTGTTTCTTCGTGACATAGCTCACCCCAAAGGAATTCTACTGATGTGAACAATTAACAGTCCAATTCTGATCTAAATTAATGCTATTTTCCTGAATTTACAGAACCGGTCCATTTTGTTGGCCAAACTCAGTCTGCATGTACCGCACACCGACTCCGTCTCTGAGGGCTGGCGTTATTACAGAACCCAGCTCACGTTCACCTCAAACACACACATCAAGTGCTTCAGCATCCTTTGGGAGGGACATCAACAAACACTGAATCCCCTCTGCAGGAAGCTCAAACTAAGCAGCTGACAGGAAGGCAAATACAGAACACCGCAAACCCAATGTGTCCTCAGCTTATGTTTTATTATCGCCACTGCTTAGAAACCACTTACTTGGCAACAGTTCTCTGTCTGCTGTTTCCGTGCAGCTCGGGTAGGGATAGAAAAGATGACCTTTCTCTAGCGGGTATGGGATCATCCTAAACGCTGAAAAACGAGTGAGTGACATTAGATCTGCATTGAAACCAGGCAACCAGCTTCACACAAAGAGAACCAATCGTGTTTGGGGCGAATAAAGGCAGAGATTAGTCTACTGTACAAAAAAAAAAAATAAACGAGAGGTACTTACTGCCTTCCCATGTACAGTGCAGCAGGTTTAGGGCCCCTTCTATCCTCTTCCAGTGCTGGAGGTGAAAAAAAGCATATGCTACCGCCTCACTGTCCCCTCGCTTCAGAATATGCTCTGGAGGCAGCACTAAGCTTTTCATCTCTAGTAAATACTGAAAGTAAAAACGGAAAGCACACTTGGTTACACGGAATATTCGTTAATTGTGAAACATAAACTGTCATTTGAGGCATAACCCAGCATATCTTATCTTCTACCTGTGGAAGAAAGAGCCCAGCCCTGACATCAGCTTGCACTCAGCCGCCAGTGGAAAGCCACAAACACCCTGCTGTGTGCAGGACTCTTAAACTGGGGTTTTCACACACAAGCTATCAGAAATAAAACATGTTTTCAGTAAGGCAGAACAGAACTACGTTCTTGTGGAGTATACATGAAGTACAATGCTGCAGGTTTGCTACCAACAAGCTGCAAGCATAGGCTAATAAAAAAACCAAAGTAACGGTATTTTTGCTCATTATTTAATCACTGAAAGTTTCAACGTAGGAGGTCAAGTACGTGTCAGCTCTCAAGTATGAGCAGCAAACCAGAACGTATCAGTGCGCTAACCAGAGGAAGAAGAATAAACCAATGCCAGGGAAGTCTTGCTGTGATGTGGTTTTGCTGGACTACCACAAAGTGTCTCTGACTCCAGATTTTTTCAGTTTCAGCCTCCTCCCTACATCAGCAGAATACCTGATGCATAGAAGGGTCAAAGAACACAAGGATTAATCATTTTCCATTTCCCTTGAAACACAGGACATGCAATTTTGTTTTCTCATGGTACATTAAAAAGGACAGGTATTCATTCAAACTCAATTTCAAAATCAGGTAAGAGTTTTTTACAAGAATGAAATGACAATTTCAGCTCTAGTACCTACTAGATACTGCTAGAGTTGTTCTCTCCTACCATATAGTGTCTCATTCAATAACGGCCAAAGTTAATCCACATCTTTGATCAATGTAGCTGGCCATTCCTTTGACTGTCCCCCAAAGTGTAAGAATGCAGCTAACTCGTCGATTTATTTCAGCAGATGCCACAAACTATGAGATTATTTACTAATCCAGTTTGAGGACTTAACTTTTCCCATTCAGATCTTGAAGGAATGTAGGAGGGGTTGTGCCCCGGCCAAATAAAGCACATTTACTGCCTGGCTAGGTTCTTCTCTTAGTGCCTTGGGCCTGCACTCCGGAGGGTAATATTCCTGCTAATCCCCTCTAATCCTCTTCAATTTTTTTTTTTAATTTTTTTCTTTTTTTAACACAGTCAAGGATCACTCACATGGGGCTGCTGTGGGAAAATGGTCTCAAATATCTGACCCCTGACCTGACTCCTCACGCTCTCGCAGTGCCCGCTCTCCCATTGTACTGGCTGGGTGGAGAGCAGAGCAACAGGAACGTGGCGGTGGGGACAAAGCTGCAAGTATTGCCACAAGACACAACACACCAATGCTGATGACCAGCGCTGGCTGTCTCTGCACCCGTGTTACCACATCAACAGAAACATTCCACAGCCCGGCAGGTTCCCATGGCTGTCTTTAGCCATGAAACAGGCAGGTATCAGTACAGAAAGAACCTTGGGGGTTGCAGATTGAACAAAGTCTTTATACACAATAAAATTGTAAGATATTCAGAAGATGATTGGAAAAGATTGTTTCATGCAGTGTCAAAATGTGGTTACAGATCTCAAGCCATTTCAAATACGAGAGCACCATGTAAGAGGCTTCCTAACTTTCCAAACAAAACCCATCCTTGTAAAAGCAGAACTCAGAACAAAGTGAAACGAACATTAATTTATTTTCCTGATGCAAAATGATGCTATGTGCAAAGACAACCACTTCCACAGATGTGAGAACAAAGGGATTTCTGCTTTACACACTCATGTATTTTTAGTCCATGGGACAGAACAGACTGCAAATTCAAAACTCAGATTTTCTTCCCCCCTTCTCCACTGTAAACCTTTGGGCAAGTTGCTGCACTTGTTGGTGCCCTTGTTCACTTGTCTGCTTTGACTATAAGCGTTTCAGAGCTTTACATAGCCAGCACTGATAAAACTCTGCCCTGCCATCTTATAAATTGGTGTTTCAAGGCAATATTGTAATAAAAAAAACTCTCGAAGACGACCAGGTAGGTTTATAGTTAGAAGATCAAATTACTGCAAGCTGGAATCAGTTTCTGTGATTGTCCGTAGAACTACAGAACTTAATTTGCAAACAACCTGTGTGAAATGATATCTAACTTCTTTAAAAAGGCATGAGGCTCCTGAAACAACTGGAGGATATACAAAATAAAAGAACTTCTAGATAATGATAATGCGTTATAATCTTCTTCCCCTAAAGGCAGAGGCTAAAGAAAAATCTGTCTGAGACTGTCTGAAATGAACTTGCTACGCTCTTGATCAGTCATGCAAACAAGCAGCAATTTCTCCCAGCAATTAGCTCTCTCAGTGCACATTCTATTAGACTGGACAGGCAGACAGAGCAGAGCGGCTAGATAATTCAAGCCTTCACAGCGATAGTCACTGGGACTCCACGATCATTTGCAGAGGATTAAGCCAGCCTCTGCAGTCAAGGCTCCAAGCTGAGCGCATCCCCAACACCCATACAGTAAAAAGCAACCTAAGGTTTTATTGTCCCCCAGCACTCAGTGGAATTCCGATCTTGGCCACCTCAAGTGACATTAGACTCTAGCCTGTAGCAATACCGACTCTTCACCTCATGTATATGTGGATGATGAACTCAACAACCTGAGTTCTGGAACCATGCTTGGAAGCGCAGTAGGAAAAAGTATTTTGCAATACTATGAGTGGTTACTGTTTGGAGAACTTAAATTTGGCTCCAGGGATTTTAAACATCTAAATTTACATTTATTAATGCTTACCCTTAGCAATAAAGGGCCTTCAGTAAGACATTACTGGATATTCCAACGAGTTAGAAAACTTTGAGTTTAATTTTTTTAAAAAACAAACCCTGTCTGATCATCACCTATTGTAAAGAACTAATTCTGGCCACAGAACACTTATGATATAAATACTAGTGTGTTTAACAACTCAGTGGCTGGAGTTACAACCACTTCAAGAAAAGACGAGGCTAGAAAGGTCCCCGTAACAAGATGATAACGTAACACAGCTTTTTCAGAAGATGATAAAAAGTGGTCCAACAGCAAACGAAATACTCTTACCTTTGGAACATGAGGGTTAAATTCCACAGCCCTGTGAATCGCTTCCACAGCATTAATTTCTGCTGTACTAAGTCCTCTTTTGGAGGCAGTTTCTGGGGAGAACCTGAAGGGAAATACTCACGTTGAACAAAAGTAATAAATAATAAATGCTAACCAGGTGTTTATTTGCGTTGTGAGCTTGGAGTTCATTAAAAACTGGCAGATTTATCAACAAAGAGAAACCCTTCTAGGAGACAAATGTTCATGTCAGTTTAGGTATCCTGACTGTCATCCATGCCCACGTGACAAAGTGATGTTTCACTTTCTGAACCTCCATGTCAATCACATAAGGAGATGGAGTGCCCAGTCTTTCACATGGTTGTTACAGCATCACCTGCTCAGAGGTGAAGCTGCAATCAGCTGTGCCAACAGGCCAGAACAGAAGTGAAACACCAACATGAACCACCACAAATACTCTGCACCCAGCCCACAAAACAAGAACTGCTGAACTTCACAAGCAAGACACAGGAAGCAAAATGTATACAAAAGCACATGTGTATACATGGGCTCTTGAAGAACACCTTCACCAGTATTAACTTTATGGATGCTTAAAAGAAATTTTAAATTACACTTAACTACACACATAAATACACTTAACTTGGCTTTAGAAATAACTGCTACATATTGGATTTAAACCTTTTTAATTCCTATTTTACAGCATGCCCCAAGATAGGCAAAAACTACTGTCTCAGACATGCTGGCTTACCTTTCTGAAACGGCTCTGGCTTTTAACAGTGCTGCTGTGTAACATATTGCTGCTGATTTTGGAAGACTGATATCTATGATAAAATAAAATAATTAAGCTGTAAGATTCTACGGCAAGACAAACATTTTAAACACACATCCTTTGAGCATGAAGATTTTTACTTGGTTACACCACACAACAGATGGAACATCTGGAGCATTTCAACCATGGCAACCGATTTTAATATTTTTGCAGTGTCTTCTCTCTGGTCACCACTCAGCCTCAGATTAAAAACTCACAGTTGTAGTTAGGTGGTAAAGAGTAATTTGTTCTTCTAAATATACCAAGACACTGAAACTGAATTCAAAGCGAAATGCAAGTATAAATGCACGCTTCAGAACAGCGTAGTTTTCCTGCATTAACCCACAAAAGTTTAAAATACGCTTCTGATCCTTACCTAATTTTGCAACTGTACATTTACACAGAGTTTTACGTAACACTGAGAGACTGACAAGAAGCTGACCAAAAAATTACATTACAGACAGGTAGATAAATTTCAATGAAAATGCATTTTCCATTCCTCTCCAGTTCTATGGGGAGAAACTCTTTTAGCTGTAGGTTTTGTAGAATATCTGAGGCCAAGTTTGAGCTGACAATTACAGATTAGGAGGTTAGCACTCCACAGTACAAGTTTACTTTAAAAGCAGACAAAGTCTGGGGTCTAATTCCCAAGTACCATGTTGTGTATAGTCAGATGGCTCTTGCTTTTTTTGTAAATCCCATCCTGGGCTTGTCCATCACTTACTAGAAGTCTGGCTGTCGTGTCAAGCAAAACACAGGGGTGCTACAGGGAGTCTGAAGCTCATACTCATTTTTTCCAGATGCTTAGGAAAAAATCAGCAATGCTTTCTTAAGAAAGTGTCGCAATTCCTGATGTTAACATAAAGAAGCACTAGGAAAAGAGCCAATGGTTTTGTTAAATTAGTAAGAAACCACGGAGAACACGGACAGTCAAGTAACAGGAACAGGCTGCTAGGGTGGCATGCACAAGGGGGGTAGGATTTGGGCACGAATATCATACTCTTGATTCCCTGAAGCAACAAAGAACTTTGCAAGACCAGGAAACGATTGCCACAAAACACTGCTTCTATTTCCCTCCCTTGTGAAGGCGATCTAAGGGGCAGCTCTGACAGCAGCACTGTGTATGCTAAGGATGAGGGCATTATCCCGGTGACAAAACTGAGGATGGTAAGAAAGCAAGTGTATGTTTTATTAACCTTTATCTAGTCTTGCACAACCCCTGGAATGTGTTAGTTGTGATGGAAAGCGAAAGCAAACGACTGTCCTTCAAGGGACTGAAGCCTGCACACCACTCATCTCTGGCAAGCAGCACGCTTGCACGCTGCTCATTTCCAGCAAGTAACCTCCATGTTACAGAATCATGAGGCCAAGCCTGGAAGATGACAGAAGGGAAAACTACCTTTTCCAGCTTGTTTACATCAGTTACTTAGGGGACCACGTGCTGACTGAAAAAGGCTGATGAATTTAGGCATAACCAGGGATGTAGAAGAGATTAAAAAATTAAAATAATCCTTGAACTGAAGCAAAGCAAGCTCCAAGATTTCTTTACAGATTAGGAGTAACTTAAAAACATAAAAAGTATTTTGTATGCAATTTAGCTTGCCTAAATTTGACCTCATCATTCAAAAGAAAAAACCTGACTTACGCTCTGGAAGCGTCTATTTGCTGCTGACAAAGGGAATCTGGTTGACTGGCTGGGATCGTGGGTAGACGTCTGCTTTTGGACAGGCTCACCCTGCCCACCTCACCAAAACACCCCATTTCCCACTAGGCACCACATACCATCGTACTTCGCCAAAACTGCCTGGACATCTGCGTAAGCCTGTAACTCCAGCAGTGCCTCCAGGAGGTTTTCGTGAATATTCAGCATGCTGAGGAGTGGAAACTCTTTCATCAACTGCAAATCAGTGAAGAGAAATAAATTAAGCACATATAGAACTGCACTTGAATGCCCAAAATACTTAACAGAAAGCAGTCCAATAACTTCAGCTGCTTCAATGTTCTGTTCTTCCTCAGTGTTAGAAACTGGCATGTAAGCAGCATGAAAAGAATTGCATCATTTCTACCTTGCTGTATTCACCTACTGGAAAGAAAACTGAGGTTCATAGGACATACTCTCAGCCCAAATTTGCACAACTCCCACAGTGAGTTGTTTGGTCAGGAATATTTTCCTACAAAACAAGAACTCATGATACACCATGGACAAGTGGAAGAAAAATTATGATGAAGCCTGAAGCTGGCTATTTTGACAAATTAAGTTGCCAAGTCACATGTGAAGCAAACTGGACAGCAGAACCGTGAACATACAGCATCATGTAATATAAAAATGTGAAACCTACATGTAGGAACCAAAAAAAACTGCTCTCAAAAAAAATTCATGAATCATGGTGTGCAAATCTCATCGGAAAATAATTCAATTAGAAGAATTACAATGCCTAGAAAGGACCAGAAAACCATCAGTTTGGACAATGTAGCTGAAAACAACAGTTGCTCACTTATTTTGACTTACATCTCTCATCATTTTTACTGCTTCTCGTATTCTTCCAAGTTTTCTTGCACACATAGCTAGTCTCCTTTTCACATATACCAACACATTGGTGTCTCTCCCTGATTACAAAGACAAAACAAATCAGTCTATCAGTTTCAATCCTTCCCTCTCAAAAAAAAAAACCAAAACCCAAACCCACCAAAAACCCCACCACCCTTTTCCTAGCAGTACAAACTGCCTCGCTGAGCTGGGAATCAGACTAGAATCACTAACTCTACATTTTACATTTCTGCTCACACAAAACCAAGAGTTTACATGACTCAGGAGTCCTTACTCAGCTGAGCTTCGTGCTGGGGACTTTGGGAATGGCAGTTCTGAGACTTTCTGTAAATCATTTCTCCAGCTTTCAGAGCCTGCTTGAAATACTTCTCAGCATCCGCAATAGTTGTTGCTTCTTCCTCAGCCAGGAGGACATACGCAGTGGCACAACTGGAACGAGGGAAAAAACCTCTAATTATTCTGAGGGACAAAGTTTAGTGTTTTCTGATTAAGTGTTAAAAGCATTAGAAATGGGCAGTTTTCACTGGTGTTTAATATCTAAGCACTGACAATGTTAAAATACCAAAATACTGACTTGAGTTCAAATGGCGAATGTCAGGAAAACAGAAACCTTTTCCATTTTACAGAAAACACACACACATTTGGAGAATGAAAGAAAGAATTGTAACAGCAATTTTCCTTGCAATATTAAAAATGCTCTGATAATTGTCCAGAGAGGGGTCTTTGCGTTTGCTTTGCTTTTTTAAAACCAGGAGGTAGGCATTTTACATAAAACCACCGAGACTACGTAAAAAAACAGATCACAGAAGCATGTGAAACTTTTTGCTTTGTGCTCTAAGAGCATTTTCCAATCCCTTACAGCAGAGGCACCTGTAACTCCAAACACAGTATGACCACATTGCCATCTGCATCACGTACAACGTCACATCCAGTTTAGACTGTTCCACATCTGAGGGAGATTTCGCATTTGTTATTGCTTCTGATACAGAGATTTTTAAAAACTAGAACAGTTCAATACTTCGGAGCAACCAGCAGCCTCGTGCAGTTCTCACAGTCACAGAAGTCCCTCTTAAGCTATTCAGAACATTGTTACTAAATAATTAGAACAAGCAACTGAGTGTCCTCAGTATCGCTCCACTTCACCTTTCACACCAGAAATACAGCAATTGAATTTATACTCTCAACTTACTCATTGTTCAACTCTAAAGCTTGATATGCTGCTTTGATCCGGGCTTGAGGGTTTCTCTCTCGCCACGCTTTCTGCATAACTGTGCAAAAACATGGAAAGGCTGGTAAGGGACAGACACCGGCGAAGCACCGGGAGCCAACGCAGCTGCTCACACCTCAGGTCTCCGTTAACACTCACTCCCACTCTGCAAATTCCTGTTTGCTGTATGATTGTCACAGGGAAGAGTAAAAAAGTGTTTTAATTCCAGCACGAGCTTCTACCACAAGCAGCAGAACCCTGTGGCTTCTCCTTATGCCCCAAATTTTGTATCAGAAAGCAACCCCAGCAGGGAGGTTATTCACTGGCCATTTCAGAACTCCTGCACGGAGAAGCGCAGACAGCTCCCATAACACGGCAGATGTACAATTTCCACATTGCTACAGATTTTTTGAAACATTTCCCAAGAGTTGTTGAAAGCTTGGCAGGAGCAATTGTTAAACACGAGTTCTTGCACAGACCTGCACAGAATTTTAATTTCAGCTTTCAAACAGAACTTCAAAGAACAGTGATAGAGTAAGCTGTGTCTTGCACAGGTATCACTTCATGCTTAAGTATTTAGACAACAACCAGATCAGGAAGGGTTAAACGGTTTCTTTTTAAATTTACAAAGCACACTTGAGTGGCATAACCCGGCAAAGCCAATTCCAGTTATATCTCACTAATTTATCACCTTATTAGGAAAAGTTCCAGAAGACAATTAGGAAGGGTGAAATCTAACTATTCAAAAGGGCCGTTCGAATCACAACTTGAACTCCAGCTCACAGCCAGGGACAAACAAAAGCTCACTGCACCAGCTCTAACCCCTCCACCTCCGCGCTTCCATTAGGGAAAAGTGGAAATCCCAAACTGAAAACCAACTTCTAGCAAAAGAAAAAACAACCTACGTGCAGCTACCATCTTCTATGTAGAACTAGGAGCTTTCACGCTGCAGAGCAGTTCTGAAAGAACTCCAAAACCTCACGATCCTGCGTTACGTATCTGGCCTATCTCAAGTACGATAAGAAAACTGAAGACTCTGTAAGTGTTTCTTTTGGAACAAAACCTCCTGCTGTCCAGCAAGAATAACGTGGAAAAATGTTTGAGTTTTCTTTTGGAAACAAAATATTAGTCTTGGCTTAGCAAGCGAGACAATACACTCCATTTTGTGAAACAAAAACACTCCGTTCCTGTCCAGCCTGTCACGGCCAGCTGACAGGTGACGTTTCCGCGACGTGACAAACTGACAGAGGTTCACACCCAGGCTGACGATAACCAGGGAGGACATTTTCTGCACTGAACACGTGGAACACCATGAAAATCCGGGAGACTGCACTATTCATTATTGGGTTTAACTGAGACCACATCTCTGGCTGTGGAGAACACAACCCAGTTTCAATATTGCTTGTTAATTGCTTGAGAAGTGTGAGATCTTAAAACATGTCCGGATCCCGACAGCCTTAAAGTTAGCAGAGAAAGCTCCAGATAAAAAACTGTCTTTTCCCTAAATACATCTATTAAACCTCCTTAGCAGCTGAGAAAGGCTCTCGCTTCACACACAGTTGAAACAATGGCTTGGGCTACCCTGAAGGATATGAAAAACACCCACTTCATGCTCCCCAACAGTTATGTACCTTATGCACACGACAGCAGTACCTGTGTCTGAGGGCCGAAGGGCATCTGTATCGCAGGTGAAAAAGTTCTGATGATCTTGAGCAGACAAATTCATGTCATAGTACGTAAGAGGCTCCTTCCCGGTCACCCACATGTATCTTTAACGGGAGAAATCTCAGTAAGAGGCACTCCAAGCAGACAGCTACACAGATACGCTGGGGCTATCTGATGTGCTGAACAACCGAAGCCAGCGCAGAAAGATTTTTTGTCATGTATTTAAAAGACTGGAGCTTCTAACCCAAAGTTTCAAGTCTACCATTCCGTAACCTGTACAGGTTGTAAAGTTCTAAACAACCTGGGAACTGGCATAGGAAGCAGCTTTTCCTATGAATTAACACAAGGAGACTTACAACCAGCTGTATCAGTTTAATAAAAGAGGATCTAGATTCAGAATCACTGTCTCAACCCCTGAAGAAAGTTTTTCTCCTCCTTTGATCTCAAAAAACCTGATGATCTTACAGTAATATCTGCATTCTCAGCACTGAAACCACCAAAGCTTGGACAGGTGCCTTTTAAACATGGGACTGGCATCAGTCCCCCCCACCATCTCAGAGTCCCAGCCGTCTCCTGGTATCACCAGTGCCAGCGCTGTGAAGTCATATGTGTGCCCCCGAATCATTTGAAAAATATGTACTGGAAAGTAAGATAATCAATACCTGCTATACTCTGCCCCTCTGAACAGATTGAGAGGATTTCGCCACACTTTGCACTCTGGAAAAAAAAGAAAAGTTCTTTTTGAATGAAGAGCATGGGAAATACCACCCTGACTTTAAAATGCAGAAATGCAAATACAGTTTTACTTTCAAAAGCTGCTTAGATTTTATTATTATACAATCTGAGCACGATCGTATGATCTTCATAAACTTCTGCTATCCCCTGAATATTTTCACTTCCCAGCATTGCTGGGTTATAAAAGCACATGGTGGAAGGATCAGTCATTTGCATCCATGCAATGTTTATCTTGCACATAATTCAGAACAGTAAATAACTGATGTTACTGAACCACTTTTGTCTAAATATGCAATGTATTTTCTAAATAATACTTTTAATAATGAATGGTTTAGATCAAAAATACATTATTATTATTTAGTTTATTTTTAGCACTATTAATAAAATGCACTGTTAAGACATAGGGCACTCTCCAGTTCTTACAATCTCTAATGCAGAGTCAAAGCCATTCGAAACTCAGTTTGTGTGAACCAGCCACCTTGGAGCATAAGGAAAATTGCTGGGACAGAGGAACCCGGCACCCACACACAGCCAGCACCCACCTGGCATGTTCTGCCGGCTCGTCTCACTCTCCCCAGCAGAGAATGCTGCTGGGGCTGGAGGGCTGTTCTCAGCACCACCAATGAGGGGCCTCAGATGACTCACAGAAACCTGCTCGATGAAAGATGTCCCATATTTTCGGAAGTGCCACCATTCAAACACCTGTCACAGGAAAAATTTCCTCAGGTGACACCATTCCACATAAACGTCAGAGGTGAAGAGCCAATTCTCCACAGCTAGTGCATCCCCTTGCAAACACCTATAGATGGAACTTATCTACGTACAAATTAATACTAATTATCTGTTTTGGCCTGTCTTGTCATGCAGGATCACCCATATAATGAGAAAGACTGAAAAAAAGGGTAAAATTTTAGTCAAACATTCATACCTCCCTCCCCAAGTCACGAGGATAACTTGTGAACCCTTTCAGAAAGCGCCTGGATAGGGAAACTGCGCAGAGGCAGGAACCTCACCGCAGGGGTTGTTCTTTCACGTTCTAGTAAATAGGTTTAATTGGTGAGAAGAGATATTTTCTTTAGCTTTTAATACTGAAAACAAAGATTAGCCCACAAGTTTTGCATGTAGTGCCACAGCCTGCAGCAGGGCCAGACAAACCTCCTTGCAGAAACCGCTGAGCCAGCAGACCTGCCGCACCAGTGTGCCCCAGTCACTTCGTGCACAGTCACCGTGTCCACACACGCTGCTGTCCAAAGAGGAGCTGAATTACCAGCTCATTCTCACACAAAAGCTGTTTAAGGCAGTTACATAGTGACACATGCACAAAAGCTCCCCAAAAATTACTGGTGGAAGCTAAAGTCGCAACCACCTAGTTGAAGAGAGAACAGCTTCAGTGTTTGCTTTACTTAGAGAGGTCTGCAGGGTTTGCAGGTCTGGTCTGCATTTTTAGTGTATCCATGTGTATATAAACATACAGACATGAACATCCCTGAAACAACCTGAGTTTCTAAAACAGGTACAAGTTACTTCCCTTAGATTCACCCCAATGTACAACACACATAGCAAGAGCATCTACAACACATCAGAGACTCTAAACAAGAGCCTTCCCAGTACAAAGGCACCCTCTAGAGTCTGATAAAAAAAAAGCCAATTGTCTTTACCCCTAATGACAGCACCTTAGAGGTGCTGAAGGTGTGTGAAAAAAAAAATAAAAGCGGACTACTCACAAATATCAGCCCAGATATAAAAGACGAAGTCACTGTAAGGGCAAAGTAGAATTTTGGGGTCAAAGTGCTTAAGAACACAGTCACTGTTAAAAGAAAGAGAAACAAACACTTAACAAGCAGAACTGAAAAACACAAATAGCTTTTTATTAAACAATGCCAACTATTACGCAAATGTAAAATACAATACAGCCCTGGTATCTTTACAGACAATGCTTCTTTGTTACAGAATCCTTTCCACACATTATTTTCTCTTCTAACCATCTGTGGCAGTGAGTGAGGTTACATACTCAGTCGAAAAAGTGCAGTGCAAGTTCTTAGACAAAGCAGCTGCAGTTTTAACTGTATCATGGCTGATGGACCACAAGAAGCCAATTTAATGAATTACTTCATTTTAATCTAAAGCAGAGATGTACAGTTTTAATATAAGTTTCTCTTCATTGTTAAGAATGCACATTTTCCTCTCCCTTCCTGGTCTTTACAGCGCAAGGCAGGGGATGCAGCTTTCTAGTGCTACTCTGACGGTGGTTTTGACCCAACTGCCCATCAGCTTCATCACTTGCCACCAGCCCGCACTGGGAGGGAGCACAGCGCACCGCTGCTTGCCAAGGGGAGCCCGGCCTAGGAGGACAGCGAGCTCGACGGCTGCAGGCTCACCCCCGGCCTGGCCAGACACCTGCGGGCAGGTGACACGCAGAGTGACAGAGTGTGAGCCGGGGAACAGCCAGAGTGCGGCCGCATACCCCGGGGCACTCGTGCGGCACCACGAGAGCCCCCTCGGGCGCTACGTTCCGCGGCTGCCAAAGCACGGGCTGCAGCCGCGGGAGCTGTCCCGGACACCGGAGCGGCCCCGGACCCGGCGGCACGGCGGGACCTTCGGCAACAGGCTGATACTCTCGACGTGTCACTGCGAGAGGCCCGGGACGGAGGACGCTGGAAGACAGCCCTACCCGGCCCGGCCCGGCCCGCACCGGCAGCCCTCCACGGGAGCCCGGCCCAGCTGCCGCCAGGACGGGCGGGAAACAGCGTTCCCCCAGCAAGCCCCGAGCCCCCCGGCGCGGCCCGCCGCGTCTCACCGGCCGCCAGACTGTCCCGGAGCCGCAGCGGCACCCGCAGCACCACATAGAAGAGGCCGAGCCCCGCGGCCACGGCCAGGAGCCCGCGGGCCCAGGGCGCTGCCGCCACCGCCCGCCGCCGCAGCTGCTCCCAGCGCCGCAGCGCCGCAGCCAC
The DNA here is from genome assembly GCA_009769605.1 of Bucorvus abyssinicus. Taxonomy (NCBI): domain Eukaryota; kingdom Metazoa; phylum Chordata; class Aves; order Bucerotiformes; family Bucorvidae; genus Bucorvus; species Bucorvus abyssinicus. The sequence goes on from CM020055.1 coordinate 6,073,478, forward strand.
CTCGGGGCACGGCGGCCCCGGGCCGCTCCCGCCGCCGTCCGCCATGGTCTCCGCCGGGGGACGCCGGGAGAGGGGCGGGCTGCGCGGCGGGGCGGGGTCCGGTGAGCACAGCCAGCGAGGGCATCTCGCTCCCCGAGCCCATCAGCGCTCCGCCACGGGCGGGGCGCGAGCCCAGCGTCCCCCTACGCCGCGGCCCGGGAGCCCCGGAGGCCCCTGAGCCGCTCCCGGCTGCTGCAGCCCCGCCGGCATAGCCCTCCACCGTCCCAGCGGGCCCGCCCGCTCCTGCCATGGCCGCCGCGCGGCGTCCGCCCGCAGCCAACATGGTGCCAGTAGCGCTTCCGGTCCAGCCCGGCGACGCTCCCGGCATGCTCCGCGCAGGCCCGGGCCGGGCTTAGAGCTGCCAAAATGGCCGACTTCGAGGACCGGGTGTCGGATGAGGAAAAGGTAGGGAGGGGCCGCCCTTCTGCGGCGGATCGGTTCCGCTAACCCCGCGGGAGGGCAGCGAGCGGGGGTGGCGAGGAGACTCTCCCGGTGCTGGTGGGCTGGCCTCTCGCTGCCTCGTGGCGGGCTCCCCCGAGACCGGCCGGGCCGTCGCTGCCCGGGTGAGAGGCCGGCGGGCCGGGGATCAGCGGGTAATTGTTAGCGCAGCGCTTTGCGTTTCGATTTCCGTATTGCCTGGACGCAGCTGAGGCGTCTCGACGCGTCTTTGTGCGTGAAAATACATTTTCTGCTCTTCGGTGTTCTTTTCCCCGTCAGCAAAGTTAGCGGCGTCTTTAAGAGGTGCTGAGCAACCTGTTCAGTTCAGAAGCACCTTCAGAGCATGTCTGCGCGTTCTCTGCTTGGCCCGGCTGCTGCCCGTGGCGCTGATGCAGATCCTGCCGATTACACCGAGTGGAAGGCACTGAGCGGCAGCAGACAACAGTATTTCTTTTAAGAAAGGGAGAACTGAACAGGTTGTTCCTCTTGAGGAGGAATCTGGGGAAATTACAGTCTTACAAGCAGCACGGAGTTTCATTTAACAAATGAAAAGGTAACACTAGTTACCTACAAACGGTAGTTAAAAAATCCACTGTTAGGTTTCTTTACATCATAAAAATATTACATGTAGCTTTTTGCTTTTGTTTCTTAGTGTTCTCGAGGGGACATTAAGGCTCATGGATCTTCCAAGATCTGGAGCCTGCTTTCATTTTTCCCTTAAACCTTCAATTTCATCTTCATTACAGTGACATTCGTTGTGAAACAGATAGAGCTTTAAAGGTGCAGTTCATCCTTTAGTTAATATTTTAGATGACACAAGTGTTGTTTGAAATGAGTATTCCCAAACAGAATAAAAGAAACATGCAGCAGAGATTTACTATAGTACCTGGTTTGTAACTATTCGGATAGGTCTAGAACTTTGATATGTGTTTCCTTTTTTTAAGTCTGAGTTTATCAATGCTTTAATATAAAGCAAAGAAACAAACAAAAAAATCAATAGAGCAACAAAATGAATTTGTGGCGTCCCGCCCAGCCTCACTTCTTTATTCTTCGTGGACATAGTTTAGGTAAGCTAAGGGATTCATCTTGGCTTAAGGTCTGCAAGATTCGCTATTGTCTGCTTTCAGTGTTCATTCTGCTGCCATTTTGCCAGCTCGAGCAGCTTCCCCTCAGACACTTTCCCCACTTCAGAAGCAGGAAGTTTGTTTTGCTGCATGCTGTGGAGGAACCTGAAATGGCAACGGTGGCCAGGAAGTAGGTCAGATTGCAGAAAGTCTTATTTTTGTGCTTCTGCAAACAAACATCCTGCCACCATGCTGACACAGCTTCAAAACATGAGGTTTCTGATCACTGGCAAGGGTCAGGAAACCTGCTGTTCGGGAATGTCCCGATGCAGGACAGCCAGCCAGCACGTGTGTTCTTCAGACAGGTCAGTGCTCTGCAGCTGGGCCAGGCACCTTTTTGCAGGTGCCCATGTGAGGTTTGCACTTCCTAGTACATTTGGGCTTATTCTGCTCAGCTACACCGAAAAATACCTGGGCTTAGGAGACCATTCCTGTTTTGACAGGGCATGCCTGGATTTCTCCCTACGTTGGGCACTTCTGTCGCAGTCAGGGTTGGTTTGTTGGTGAACTGCTTCAGTGGAGGTTGCACTATGTATGAACTTGATAAATTATCCTTTGTCTTTAGTTTAATTACCTTTCTGCTTCCTCTTAGGTGCGTATAGCTGCAAAATTCATCACTCATGCACCCCCTGGAGAATTCAACGAGGTGTTCAATGGTAAGTAAATAAGGAACGGCAATTGGTGGCGTTTTCTCGTTCCTGTTATAGGAGTCTGAGGCTGTGTCACAGCATACAGCTTGTAAGCCGTGGTAAGGGAAGGGCCTGCTGTCAGTCTGTGACTACATCTGCCTAATGAAGTGATTTCATCCTTGTAACGCTTGCACTTGTACAGTGGAAAATGAAATGCATAAAGAAAAGCGTTTGATAAAAACTCCAGTAATGAACCTGAACTCTTTCTTCTCCAGACGTCCGGTTATTGCTTAACAACGACAATCTTCTCAGGGAAGGGGCTGCACAGTAAGTACTGATACTGCAAACACAAGTCCAGAGATGGACATGTTTTCTTACTCCTCTCAAGCCATTTGTTGTATTGAGAGCAATCTTGTGTCGTTCCTTATCCCCCCAACAAAATAGGTAAGGAAAGGCGTGGGTGGTTCTTTTAAAAAGCCCTGAATAGGAATTTGTGCTGCAGAGGCTGTAGCTGACAGGAAGGTGCCCTGCCAAAAAGTTTAACTCCACAGCAGCAAGTCTGATCTTGTTGAAGATGATTTATGAAGCAAGCGAAGCCTCAAATACTGAGTAATCCTTCACTGAGTGTAGAGCAAGAACTGCCCTCACAGAGAAAGCTTTCAACATGTCTTATGTACTTGCACAGTCCCATCAGAAGGTGATTAAAGGTTATGCAGACGAGCTTCTTGATGCTAGAGTTTTACTCCAAGCCAGGTGACATGTCAGTCAGCAGGTCTTTACATAAGAAAATTGTTGTAAATCTTAGTCTACTCATTTGTTTACTTCACTGCTGTCTGAATTGTAGCTGGGGTGTTCCTGTTTTGCCTGGGCTTGCTCCTATTCCCCCAGGCTGCCGGCTGCTTTTGAACTCTGTGATGCCCTGATCATCACTAAATAAACCTGGGGTTTTGTAGCTGTCCTCAATAAGAAATGTTGAAAAATCCTTTAAGAATACTCATGGGTATTATTTGCCAAACGACGTTGAAATCTTCTGTAACAGAAGTCACACCTTATCTTTATTGAGTCAGAAGAAACGTGTATGTACAGCTAAAGTGCGTGTTCCTTTAATTCTTCACAGTGCATTTGCACAGTATAACATGGACCAGTTCACCCCGGTGAAGATAGAAGGGTATGATGATCAGGTAAGAGAAAACTCAGTAGTATTAGTTAGTTAATAGTTAGTTACTTAATAGTTGGGGTTTTTTTTCATTTTCTGCATTTTTAATCCATTCCCAGCTACCCTGCAAGACACGTTGAATCTTTCATTACACCAGTCTAATGCTATCCGGTCTAGGCCAGCAAAACAGTGTATTTTTTTGTGAACAAGCAGCAAGTCCTGCAGAAGACAGAAAGCTGGCCCCACCCTCTGTTCTCTTCCCTGAGCCAAGAACTGGCCCAGCTCTTCTGGTGTCCCAGATGCGGCCATGGGAGGCAGGGTTTTTTAAGAGGGCTTTCCATAGAAAGAGCTTTGACAAGAGAAAGTTACAGTACAACCTGCAAAAAAATAAGTAAAGCAATGGTTGGGAAGCCAGAGTCTTGTGGTGAATGAGACAGAGGAGAGAGAAGGTTCAGCGTGCTTTAGTTCATGGGTATTAGAAGTAGCCACGTCTGTTCACCCTTCTTGACCAGGAGAGCTATTGCAACATGGAACATGACAATAAATGGTAAATTCTAGAGTAAAGTTCTTGCATTTCCTTTAGAAATGGGGAAAGAAAACAGCAAAAATATCTTTAAAAGCAAACCCACCTGTTTGTATTGTAAAGATGCCCAACTTTAAGCTAAATATCTACGTTATTATAATACAGCTCTTTCCGGGAGAGAAGACTAAGTGCAGCATCACTGTGAAGAGCAGAAAGTTTACCTACAGCCTCACTACAACTACTCTTAGTTGAAATTATTACTGAGAAAGTCCTTGTTTCTTTCTGTGATACTAGAGCTCAGTGAGAGACTGTTAAAACATTGACATCTATTCAAACCGTCAGGGGAGAACACAGAATGGCATATTCACAGCAGCATAAGTGTGTCTTAATTTCAACTTCTTTTACAGGTCTTAATCACAGAACATGGTGATCTGGGCAATGGCAGATTTTTAGACCCAAGAAACAAACTTTCTTTTAAGTTTGATCATTTAAGGAAAGAAGCGAGTGACCCCCAGCCTGAGGACACAGAATCGGCTTTAAAACAATGGAGAGATGCCTGTGACAGCGCGCTGAGAGCTTACGTGAAAGATCATTACCCCAATGGCTTCTGTACTGTTGAGTATCCCTCTCGTTTCCCTGCAGGCTCATGGCTCTGTATCGGGCAGTGCTGGGCAGTGCTGCTGGGACTCCCTATCCCTACCAGTGTCTTTGCTAACTTTGGGAAAAGTTACCCAGAGAGGGTGCAAATACCTTCTGTGTATACACAGCAGTGAAGTGTGTTAGACCTTGTGTTTATAGTCATTGCTGCCAGCACCGGAACACCTGCAGGGAGTAGAAAGGAGCTGTTATTTGCACCCAGGTGCAGGTGGAGGTGTTGGACAGTGTAGTTTGCGGTACATGTTCCCAGAGAGATTCCACAGCAGCAAGCCTGCCTGGTGCTGCCAAGAACAGCGGTTAAGAACGGCTTTCCTCAGCTCTGGGGCTGTTTTAACTCTTTTTCTAAATACAGGTTTATGGTAAATCCATAGATGGGCAGCAGACAATTATTGCCTGTATTGAGAGCCACCAGTTCCAGCCCAAAAACTTCTGGTAAGACTGTTTCAACAGTGTGTTTTCTTCCTTTACTTACCCACCCTCTATGTCTTCTGACTCAGTCTCAAGGACCGGTAGTCCTGAGCTTCCCAAGAATTTCTGCTTCTTGTTCCGTAGCCCCTTTTCCTCGCGGCTTCCTTGGCACTTCCCTAGACCCTCCCGTGTGGCTCAGTGACCTCTCCAGGGAGAAGGGCATGAGCAGAGCCAGAGGCCCTGACCTGTTGCAGAGCACGGGTACACCGGAGCTGGTCAGTGCAGAAGCTGCGCTGCGTTCAGCCATGCTTCAGCAGTTTAATTCAGTGCCGTGTGGGGCACTGTAATACTGGCCATTGGACAACAGCAGAAACAACTCGCTTGTGTTAGTTTGGTGGTTTTTGTGGTCAGAGCTTTCTGGAAATAGTTTTCATGCTCTGATTGTTTCTAGGAACGGTCGTTGGAGATCAGAATGGAAGTTTACCATCACACCACCAACGGCTCAAGTGGCCGCAGTGCTCAAAATCCAGGTGAGTGACTTTTTCTGGCAGTAACAAGAGAAGCACAATGCAGCTTCTCCTACGGAAATGCATTTGACTCAGAACAAGGTGCTGACATATGGCCAAGATGCCTTTCTCGAGTCCAGATGCTATTAAACTATACAATTCCAGAAATTAAGTCTTAAATCTAGTGTTTTGGACATCATTGAAAGTCTGGCCTGTGGTTTATTACGTAGCATTACCCGATACCCTCCAACTTCATTTTATAGCTTCACTTCATAGGGCTGGAAGCTCCACCATGAATTCTTTTGTAACTACTCTTATTTCAACTCTAGGCGTTTACTGCATTAACATAATCTTCAACAGTCTTGACAAAGAATGAAACCTTTTAGAAAACCCATCCTGCGTTTAGTCTCCATGTAAGCAGAGAAGCCTGGAAGAACAACGCTGTTGCGCCATTCTGGAAGCATTTGGGGGCTCTAGGGATTGTAAAAGGAGCGTTAACGATATCCCGTGTTTTGCCCCTGCTCAGGTTCATTATTACGAAGATGGCAATGTTCAGCTAGTCAGTCATAAAGATGTGCAGGACTCCGTCCAGGTTTCGGTAAGTGTGCTGACAGATCTCATTTATGATAAAGCAACTATTTTATTTCTTAACCATCTCGTGAAGCGTGCGCTGCTGTGACTACATCCTCCTGACTTTAATGTGATTTAGGGTGACTAGTCACTGTAGTTTAGTGTTTGAGTCACAAGGGAGACACAGGTTCTCAGCTGCTTAAAGGCAGGCCGTGTTAGGAAGCACAGCCTGTGGAAAGCTCATCTTAGGAGCTGCAGTTAAAGAGGGCAGAATAAGCTCTTCTTTCTATCTGTGTGAGGGGAAACGAGCAGCCAGAGCAGCGTACGGTGGGAAAACAAGACCTGCAGTACAGTAGAGGGAGCAACAGTCACAAAATCCTGGTACCACAAAGGTTCACTGCCCTGGTGCTCATGCTCTCGCCAGTGCAACCCTCTGTCCTGAACTTCCCCCAGACACCACAGTGAAGCGAGAGGAACCTAGCTGCAAGCGTGAGCGGAAGCTGCCGATGTTACCCCCTCCATCTGCTCTTGACCTGCCATTGGAGAAGAAATCTGTTGTGTAGCTTCTGTAAGTTGCTCTTAAACATACAACGTTCTGTTTTTTCCCTTTGCAGAGCGATGTCCAGACAGCCAAGGAATTTATTAAGATAATAGAAAATGCAGAAAACGAGTACCAGGTAAGATCAGTAGTGGTTAAATGTGATGGAATTACATCAGTTTCCATTTACAGTTAATGGAAACAGGGAAAACTGGCCTCTCATTCTGTTTCTGGCTGAATCTGGTGTTGACCAAAAGGATTCCTTAGAAAAGGGCAGTTGGATTTGTTTAGACAATATGGCTGTAAAGCTGTTAGTAATTAATAATCAAGTTTGCTGTACAGTTATTTTAAAGGGTTACACATGGTGCCCGGAACAAGCAGGGAAGGGGAGTGGGTGAGTCTGAGTATTTTCCTCTGTGATAGTTAAAAATACAAAGAGGAAATTTGTGTCACAGCATTTTACATCGTCCCACTCTGTGTGCAAGGAGACCCGGGGCAAATCAGTCAGTGAAACACCTGAGGAGACCCTGCCCTGGTCACAGGGTTGCTCAGCAGAAGCCCTTCACTTGCGCACACACTGGTACTCCAGTTCACGGGGTGCCTTCGCCGGTGGAAAGGGCTTGTTGCTTTAACACCCAGTTAAAGACGTTTCTCAGAGTGTCTCACCTCTTCTGTATCCAAACCCACTTGCCCTTGCAGACAGCCATCAGTGAGAACTACCAGACCATGTCAGACACCACCTTCAAAGCCTTACGCCGGCAACTGCCCGTCACCCGCACCAAGATCGACTGGAACAAGATCCTCAGCTACAAGATCGGCAAAGAGATGCAGAACGCATAGTGCGGAAATGAGGAGATTGATGGAATCTTGGTGTGCAAAAAACAAATGTGGTCCCATGCCAAGTAGGTGGTTTCCAAACCAGTGCAGCGTTTTTCTAGGGCTTTCGAAGTTAACGGGTTTTCTAGCCTCAGAGAACTGCGAAACAAATGGTGTTGTCTTTGTGTTTTGTGTTTCCTGCCACAAACTTCCTGTTGTGCCTGCTGGTGGGTTGTTTTAATTACGCCGTGTTCATGGTTCAGAGAGTAGCTGTTTTCAATCACCAATTGTACTGGTTGGAAAACTTCCTAGCTGGAAAAGCCCTACTAGAAATAGAGCCACGGGTGCAGTGTGTCCCCTCGCCCGTGCAAGCACTCTAGGTACTCCTGTAGGTTTGCCAGATCTGCCAACAGCTCCAGGCGCTACGCTGCAAGATGTAATACATGCAACAGGTAGTAAGTCCTCGTGTGTCCCTGTTCCTGACCTCCACAAAGCAAAAAGCCTGCAGGCTTCGGGTGTCATAGGGAAAAAACGAGTTTACAGCAGTCTTTACAGACCCCTTGCAGCCAGCTCTTCCAGGGACACAATTTTTTTTTTTTAATCTGAAGATTTGAGCCATGTTCCCTACAAGTGAACATTCTCCCTCCCCCCCTCCCTCGTGTGTGTACGGTTATCAGACATCTGCATTCTCACAGAACCACAAGTTCCTGTGTCGAATCGCTGCCGATGGTGGCTAAAAATGCAAATGTCTACAGAGTAATCGGTATGTTGTGCTTTAATGCTTTGTGGCAGGTTCCTAGCATTTGTATCACAGGTGTATGATGGATAGTGTATAAAATAAATAAACTTGCACCAAAGCGAGAGAAAAAAAACTCCATTTTGTCTCAACTGTGGCTAGCTTCTTGTCACACTTAAAGGGGATTTTGGAATCACTCTCTTCATTGCTCTGTTACTCTTTTTTCCTGTAAAAGTCAAACCCGGCAGTCCTACCAGTTTCTCTTCAGGGGAGATTGAAGAGATGTGTGCGTGCCTTCTGCAGTCTGGACTCAGAAGATGGATTCACAGCAAAACAAAACTCCCTCTGCCTTGATGGCACTTAGCTATCACTGACCTTCGTGTAGGTTCTGGCTTTTAGACTGGCCAGTGTCTTCCTGTCTTTAAATACCCAAGGAAAGGGCTGGGAGAGACAAGGGTGGGACCGCCCATGCGTGACACTTCAGGTTTGGCCCAGTAACACCACAAATAATTGTGTCTATCCTTTGTGAGAAGTTTTGTCTAAGTAAAGTCTATTTGTATTTGCTGTGGAGACTGACCGTTCATCCTCCAGTCACCCTCTGTACCAGTCAGTCTGGTACAAATACACCGGTCTGTTATACAGCCTCTGGAGTCTTATCTTTCGTGGTCTTCTGTGAGCTCCTGATGAAGGCAGATCTGCAGGGAACAGCCTGAACTCAGCAGGGCTGGCATTGCTCATAAACCCAGAGGTGATGCTCCTGCCCTGGGACACAGACCAGGAGATTGGAGGGCTGAGAACTTCCAAATTAAAGGAGCCACAGCTCTGAGGAAGCTCTTCACCCCTGGAGAACCACGGGCAGGGCTATTCCACTCATCACCGACCTCACCTCTTCTCTGCAGCTTGTGAAACATCAAGTGCTGGATGTGTCCTAGGCCAGGGACACAGGACAGAGCAGGACTGCCCCAGGGAGGATCTGCAGCTGCTGTGGAAAGAGCTGCTCAAGGACAGTGCTGCTGCGGCCTGTGTTTGTGGAGAGGTTTTTCTCCCCACCCGCCATGCTGAGGGGAGATGAAAGGTTGTGTGGACCAGCACCTGAGGTGCTATGGTCTGCAGGCCATGGTCCCATCCAGACAAGCCCTGCAGCAATTCCAGGAATGTGAAGCTGAAGTGGGGCCCGAGATAAGGCTGTGCACACAACAGGGCTTTTATCTGCCTCAAGGCTAGTCCTTGCCCGTCTGGGTTAGTTACTCTGCAAGCAGTTCACTGCCCCTTGTTCCAGCCATCAGACCGCTTCTATCTCTTTGTCCTTCACATCTTTTGCTAATCAACGTTTAGGCCAACTCATTCCCTGCCTGTGGCCTGGCCCTTCTCCCCGACCAGCCTCCTCCACAGCACACTCTGCTACCCCAGTGCTGGCCCCTTCCCAGCCCCTCTTTCTTCCCTGGAGAAGCAGCACTTGGCCTGACTCACCACCACTGGGCCACAGTGCCAGCCCAGCAGTGACACATGCCCAGAGGCATCCTAATCCCTAAAGCCATTGGCTACTGTCTGCTGGAGACCAGGGGCTTCAGCAGAGACTTCAGCCAGCTCCAAAGCAGCAAGTATCCTGGGCTGGCTCTGTTCAAGTGTGCAGAACCCCACATGTGGCCCCAGATGCATCACAGCGTGCAGGCACTGCAGCTCGACTGAGCCAGGGACGGCGAAGCCAGCCCAGCAATGCGGGACAGTCCCTGCCAGCCCAGAGCACAGGGGGCCTGCCCAGCTGCCCCCCAAGGAAAGACAGACAGACTCACAAGCAACTTCTCCCAAGGCAACATCCCCATTTTTCAAGCCTCAGAGCCCAGCCTGTGGGGAGCCCTACACCATCACAGTCTATTGTCCCCCTCCAGACAGGGGCAGGTCATCAGTGGAGCTTGGGGCAGAGGAAGAGCACCAGAGCTAAGGTGAGGAAGACAGCAGACTTACCCCGACACCTCTGGGCCATAGACAAGGCAAAAGCAGCACCATGAGCAGCCCTGGGTCAGGGATCACCATCCTCACCAGTCAGGCTGGAGAGTGGACACACAGAACAGAGGCAGACACAGAAACCAGCCCTTGCTGCTGCTGCTGCCCCATTTATAGGGCAGTCGGCTCTGGGAGCTCTTACCCCTCCTCATCGGGATGCAGTGCACCTGGGACCCTCCTGCCCCGACAGCAGCGAGGGTGGGGGCTGCAGCCCCCAATCTTCCCCCGACCCCTGGGGCAACCGGTGCCAGGGCTGCAGGCCAGGGGGTGACATCTGGCCCAGACCTCTGACACCCGACAGCCCGGCTCCCGCCGGTCCTGCAGTCGCAGCCCCGTTCGGGCACATGTCCGTGACCTTTGGGGTATCCCTGCGAGGGGAGTGGGATCCCCTCGGGGTCCCGAGTTGGGCCAGCCGCCGCCCCAGCTCCTCCGCACGCAGCCGGGACCCTCTGTGGGGTGCGGGACACCGGCGAGGGTCCCCCCTGCCCGGGAACGGGGCGATGCTGCGGGGCTGCGGGGCCGGGCAGGAGCCGCCCCGGCCCCCCCGGCCCCCGCCAGCCCCGGCGGGCGGGTCCGCAGGGTGCACGGCCCCTTTCGCTTTCGTTTCTCCCTGCGGAGCCAGCGCCGGCTCAGCCCTGCTCAGCCCTGCCCAGCCCAGCCCGGGACGGTACGGGACGGTACGGGACGGTACGGCACAGCCCGCACGGCTCGGCTCGGCTCGGCTCGGCTCGGCTCGGCCATGCCGCGGTTCACGGCGGCGGAGACCAGGCGGTTCGGGGATCAGTTCGTGCAGTTTCTGCAGGACACAGGCCGGGAGCGGGAGAGCCGGCGGGACGCGCTGCAGAGCATCTACAACCAGGAGTTTCGGGGCAGGTGAGAGCCCTCGGCCAGACCCGGGCAGCGTCGCCTGGGACGGTCCCCCCAGCCAGCACCATCCATCCCCCGCCAGCATCATCTGTTCCCCGGCCAGCACCGCCAGTGCCTGACCCTTACTGGTCCCCGGCCAGAATCGCTGGGGCTTCACTGGGGGTGTCAAGCCAGCTCTGGCCAGGAGCTGGGTGTGAGGGGAGCACTAGGGAGCAGGTGGGGTTCAGGGTCTCTCTTCATCACCTGCCTGGGTGGGATGAAGGAGCATGTGTCCTCCGAGCAACGAGGACCACCAGGACCAGTTAAACTCGGGGCAGGGGCTCTGCTCTCTCCAGGCACAGGGAAAACAGCAGCGTTGCTGGGGCAGCCAGTGTCCCACTGGGCTGTGGATGCAGCGAGCAGCAGAGCTGCCTCTCCAGGCACCAGCCCCTCATGGCCCCAGCACCCTCCATCTCGCCACAGCCCTGCTGAGATGTTCCCCAGCTACATGGGCTCCCCAGCAGCTGCCTGGGCACGGCCTCAGACACCCGCTGCCTGCCACACTCCACCTCACCCTGCTGACACCAGTCATGTTGATCCTTGTGCAACATCACCACTGTTAATCATTGGCAAAGCTGGCGTTCAGCCTGCCAGCAGGCTGCAGGACACGCCCCAGGGTGTGGGAGGAGATACCGGGGGAGGCATCACCGCCAGGAGAGCAATGGCTGTGCCTTGGAGGAGCTCCCATCTACACTGACTCAGGCCCTGGGCCTGGGGAGGTCTGACCCCTCTGGACAGCCTCTTCTGTCGAGAATCTGGAGACAGGGTCACATCCCTGCCCTGCTGCCAGACAGTCATGCCATGGCAGAGATGGAACAGCTGTGGCACAGCTGGAATGGCCATGGTACAGCATGGAGCTGCTGGAGCAGCCTGCAGGGATGTGAGATTTGTGTGGACCAGTGGAAAGTCCCAGTTCTTCTCTCTTCCCCAGTGCAGAGGGGAGCTGCTGAGTGTCCCTCACTCCAGCCTCAGTGCCTGCTTCACCCTCCTTGCCGCTCACCTCCTCTCAGCTCTATGCCCCTGGCAGCCCAGCCCTGCTCCATCCCATGCTCTCTCCCTCGTCTATGCAGGACTGATATAAAAATGCCCAACTTCTCCTGCGTCTTGTACGTGCTGAAGGTGAACCACCGGGCGCAGGTGCACGGGGACTCAGTGCGCTTCAAGAAGGTGAGAGAGGCCCCGGGCTGGGGCAGTGCAGCTGCTCCTGTGCCCGCCGGGACTGGCTCCACGGGAGCCCCCAACCCCCGGCAGGACCCTGGGACCACACTGATGCTGGCTGCTTCTCACAGGAGAAGAGACGCGTGGTGGTGGCAGACCAGTACCGGAGACCCAGAACCAACGCAGAGGCATTGGCATCCACGTCTGCCTCAGGGCAACAGCCCAGCTCCAGTCCACAAGTGCCCCAGAGCCGTGCCAAGGAGTGGTATGACCGGCAGCACCCTGCCACGCCTGCCCTGGCACAGCCCCGGGAATCCCCCATCCCGGCTGGGAAAGCCTGACCCTTCGCTCCCGCAGGGCTGAGATGATCCGCGGGAAGCATGGGGTTGAGATTGTCTCAGACCACGACCAAGGCACTGGGCACATCCGCTTCTCGGTGGTGCCCGGTGAACCCCGGACAGTCACTGTTGTGGTGCAGAACCGCGGGGCGGAGGCTGTGACGCTGCAGCGGTGCCAGCCGTGCTGGCAGGCACGGGAGCTCTCCTTCGCCGACAAGCAAGGGGTGACGCAGGGCCAGTCCCTGCTGCTGCATCCAGGTAGGGTCCTGTCCCCTGCCCCGCGCCCTGCCCCACTGCAGGAGATGCAGGACACAGCTCTGGCCTCTTTGCCTCGCAGGCAGCACGTACCCCATCCAAGTGCGGTGCCTGACCACCTGCAATGGGTACTTCCACACCGTGGTGGTCTTCAAGTTCACCAAGGAGCCGGACAAGCCCTTCAGCATCAGGCGCTCCATCGCCGCCGTTGCTGAGAGCCAGCTGGCCAAGGACCTGGGGCCCTCAGCGCCTTTCCAGCCTTACCAGGCCAGCCTCCAGCGCCCCGTCACCGTCATCACCGAGGAGGGCATCCCCCCTGACAGGTACGTGGTGAGGTCACCTGCTGTCATGCTGTGTGGAGGGCCTCAGCCTGTTCTCCAGCAGGGACAAGGCTCAGCTCCTTGAGCCCGGATTGTCTGGCATCCCAGGAGAGAGCTTCTTCCCCGTGCGACAGCTGGTGACGGCGGGGTCAGGGTCACCCTGCTTGCCGAGGCTGCTGGTGGTTGCAGCCCAAGTCCCTGCAACACCGCTGTCCTCTCTGCCCAGCTCCCTGAAAAACGAACTGGAGAGGGAAATCCCTCTGCGCACCTACCAGTACCCAAAGAGCCTCAAGGACACGATCCTGCTCGGACCCAATGCCAGCGCCAGCTCCAGCTGGGCTGCCATGTGGTGAGTGCCGAGGGGTGGGGGCAACACCACCCAGCCCTGCACCTGCCACCCACTATCCCTTGGCCGAGGTGTCCCCAGGGCACGGTGATGTCCCTGCTGCCCACAGGTCACTGCTGGAGGCCCCCCTGCGAGCTGGGAACTACGAGCAGAAGTTGCAGCTGCTGCTGCACCTGGAGGAGATCCAGATGGAGGTGGACATCCGGCGCTACGACATGAAGGACGTGACCATGGAGCAGGACAGGGCGCTGCTGGTCCTTGACGTGTGTAGCAGGAGCTGGTGGGGGTGGGAGAGGTGCCAGGGCTCCCGGGGTGCCCAGCATCACACCGGCTGTTCGGCACAGGTGCCCGGCGTGGCTGAGAACCGCCCATCCGTGCTGAGGGGGGACCACCTCTTCGCCCACCTGAGCAGCGAGCGGAACCACTCCCCGCTCGTTCAGTACAAGGGCTACGTGCACAGCGTGGAGCTGGAGAAGGTCAGGCTGGGCTTCTCCTCCAAGTGAGTAGTGTCTGGCCCCGGCTGGGCTGGCAGGCCTCCAGCAGCCCTGCTCAGACATGCTGAGGCTGGGTGCAGGCTGGCATGGGCTGAGGAGGGCATGGAGGAGTGTCCCCATGCCCTGCTCACACCGCTCCTTCTCAGGCTGCAGAAGAAGTTTGTGAACAACCTGAGGTTCGACGTGACCTTCACCTTCAGCCGGCTGCCGCTGCAGGTGCAGCACCGGGCTGCAGCCCTGGCCATGCAGCGCGGCTTGTCTAGCCTCCTCTTCCCCTCTGCCTCCTGCCACAAGTCTCTCTTCCCAGGCCCCTTCCAGCCCCGGTGAGTCCCCGTGCCCACACGGCAGGAGAGGGTGGTTAGGGATGGGGTGGGAACCCACCACGCTCAGCCTCTGCTCCCGCAGCTGGTTCGACCGCAAGCTGCAGGCGAACGAGGAGCAGTGCAGAGCCGTGACCCACATCGTGACGGGGATGTCCAGGCCAGCCCCATACCTCATCTTCGGCCCCCCTGGCACTGGCAAGACGGTCACTGTGGTGGAGGCCATCAAGCAGGTAAGTGGCCAGTGCCCAGGTCCAGGCCCAGGCATCGCTGCCCACCCCGGCCCATGGGGCTCAGTGCCGTCACCCCCTCCTCCCACCAAGGTATGGACGTGCTTCAAGGACGCCCGGATCTTGGCCTGTGCCCCATCCAACAGCGCCGCAGACCTGCTGTGCCAGCGCCTCATCAAGGACATCGCCCCACGGTACATCTACAGGCTCATAGCCAGCTCCAGGAGCTATCAGGAGGTGCCTGCTGATATCAGGGTAGGTCTCGGTGCCCCGTGGCATGTCTGGGCCAGTAGCCCCTGTGGAGAACAGGATCCCACCGCACGCCTGTGTTTCAGCCCTGCTGCAACTGGGACGACAGGCAGAGCTGCTACGTGTACCCGAGCAAGGAGCACCTGGGGCGCTACCGGATCCTCATCATCACACTAGTGACAGCAGGAAGGTCAGAGGACTTGGGGTTGTCCCCATCACCCATGACGGGTGGACCAAGGGGCTGCTTTTGCACCCAGGCTGTGAGGGTGGGGACTGGGGAGCAGCAGGGACAGGCTGCAGAGGAGGGTGGGCAGGGGGGGACCCCTCCTTTGTGGGAGGATGAGGGTGAAGGCGAGCAGAGGAAGGCTGGCCAGCCAGGGCAGGGATGCTGAGGCAGCCTCACTCCACCTCTCCCCCAGGCTGGCGTCAGCCAACTTCCCCCCAGGGTTCTTCTCCCACGTCTTCATTGACGAGTGCGGCCAGGCCGTAGAGCCGGAGAGCGTGGTCGCCATCGCGGGTGAGTGCTGCCTGGCTGCCATCTCAGGGACCAGCTCTCTGCATGGCCCAGGGTCGCCCTGATCTCTCCCTCTGCCCAGGAATCCTGGCTGCCATGGACCAGGAGACCAACCCCAACGGGGGGCAGCTGGTGCTGGCAGGAGACCCCCAACAGCTGGGCCCCGTCCTGAGGTCACCGCTGGCCATCGAGCATGGCTTGGGTGAGTGGGGAGAGGGCTGGGAGCGCTGCTGGCAGCCGGGGGCTGAGCGGCCTTGCGAGGAGCCATGGGGTCTCGCTGGGCGCAGGCACCTCGCTGCTGGAGAGGCTGATGCTGCACAACCCCCTGTACAAGAAGTCGAGTGGAGGATACGACCCACAGTTTGTCACCAAACTGCTCTGGAACTACAGGTGGGGACGGGGGAGCACAGGGACGGGCACAGGCAGGGATGGGGCTGCTCTGCTGAGCGCAGCTCGGTGCAGGGTCCGTGCGTGCACCCCAGCTCCAGCTCCCCACAGCCGGGTAGTTCCCCAGCTGGTGCCAGAGATGGGCACGTACCCACTGTCCTGGGTGCATGGTGCCTGGGAGGGTGCTGGGGCCACTTGGCACCCACCCTGGACATTGTCCTGCCTCTGCCAGGTCCCACGAGGCCATCCTCAGGATCCCCAACGAGCTCTTCTACGACAGCGAGCTGAAGGCCTGCGAGAGCAACGAGCTCGATGTCCGGAGTCTGTACTGTGCCTGGGAGGAGCTTCCCAAAAGAGTGAGGGGGCAGCACGGAGGGGGCCTGGGGGGAGCCCCGAGCCACAGGCAGAGACCCCAACATTCTCCACCCCCAGGGCTTCCCCATCATCTTCCACGGGGTTTGCGGGGAAGACCGGAGAGAGGCCAAGAGCCCCTCATTCTTCAACACGGCTGAGATCGAGGTGCTGGTCCAGTACCTCAAGAAGCTGCTGCAGAGCCGGGGCAGGGGGGGCTGCCCCAGCGTCTCTCCCAAGGAAGTCGGCATCATCTCGCCCTACAGGAAGCAGGTGAGGGGCACAGCTCATGGGCAGAGACCTCCCCAGGGGACGGGGGGCACTGGGACGGATGGGCAGCCCCAGCATGGCACAGAGGATGGCTGCATGGACCGTGCTTTGTGCCTCCCGGCAGGTAGAGAAAATCCGGAAAGCCATCACCTCCCTGGACCCTGTCCTGCGGGTGCTCCCAGACATCGGCCTGCTGAAGGTACAGTCCTGGGCACAGCAGGGAGGTGAGCCCACCCTGCTGCAGGGGTGCTCCCCGGCCCCTCACCCGCTGTCCCCACCCCAGGTGGGCTCCGTGGAGGAGTTCCAGGGCCAGGAGCGACGTGTCATCCTCATCTCCACGGTGCGCAGCTGCAGTGAGTACCTCCAGCTCGACCAGACCTTCAAGCTGGGCTTCCTCAAGAACCCCAAGGTACCGTGCTGCCCCAAGCAGGTCCCTTGGCACCCCCTGCTCTCCTCCGGGGCTCCGCGGGCAGCAGAGCTGCTCTGGGTGCTCAGCACCGCGCCAGAGCTGCCTGTGCCCAGGTGGGGCTGGGGAGGGACCGAGAGGTGCTGCTGCAGGGGAAAGCTCTCGCTCTTGTCTCTTCTCAGAGGTTCAACGTGGCCATCACCAGGGCCAAGGCTCTGCTGATCGTGGTGGGTAACCCGGCTGTGCTCAGCAAGGACCCGCACTGGCAGAGGTGAGCCCTGCCCACCTGCGCCTGGCCCCCTCCACAGACCATGCTCCAGAGCCCCCATCTGCCCTTCCCCAGCGCCTGCGGACGGTGCCCGGCCGTGCCCAGCGCTGTGGAGGCAGCGAGGGCAGTGCAGGCAGCCAGGGCAGTGCTGCCTTCTGCCCACAGTCCCCTCCTCCGTGCCCGCAGGTTCCTCAGGTACTGCAGGCAGGAGGGTGGCTACACGGGCTACCCCTACGAGGACGAGAGCCCAGCAGAGGACGGCCTCACCGCTGACCTCCACGCGCTGCACCTCGGCAATTAGCTGCTGCTGGCGGAGCCGCGGCAGGAGTGGGGTGAGGAGCGGCACAACCGGCCGTGCTTGGACACGGGTTCAAGGGGCACCGGGAGGCTTCTGGCTGCAGCAAATGTGACAGGGCTCAGGGTGAGCTCTTGCTTAGGGGCCGCCTGTCCCCTCCCAAGTCAGGAGCCAGCTCGGCACGGGGTTTCTCTGCAGGACACCCCCTGGGTAAGGAGGAGAAGCCCTGTGGAGCTCCAGCACCCCTCAGCCTGCCCTAGCCCGCAGCAGCTGCCTGCTCTTCCCCTGCTTCTGTCCCGGGCTGCTCAATGCGCTGTGAATCCCTGTGGAGACAGGCAAGGGGGTCCTGCCACCTTCACTGCCAGCCAAGAGCTTGGGCACAGACCGTGGGCAGCCCAGGCAGACACCTCCCCTTGCTGAGCAGGACCACACCAGCACTGGACTGGGACAACTCTCCATTTTAAACAACTTTTGACACAGTTGTGAAAAGCCAATTCTGTGTGACTGGTCTCCCCGTTCAATGAACAGCTAGAGATTCCGGCCTCCCACGAGCATCACTGGGTGCGCAGGGGAGCCCAATGCTGCGGTGGTGGGCGACTGGGGTGCAGGCAGCAGGCAGGGACCCGGCTGGGCACAGGGTGGCTGGGCTTCCCGGCCAGGCGCAGGCACACTTCATTTTGTTTTCCTGGAATAAATGTTTAGAGAAAAATGGTGTATTGATGTCGAGTCCTGGGCTCTGCCACCACAGCTGGTGCTGCCGGAGCAGGGCCAGGTTTGCTGCAGCCCTGCCCTGACCCGCTCCAAGATGGTTAGAGGAGGGAGCGACCGCAGCGCCCGTCACACCTTACGGCTGGGAAACTCCTGCCCAGCCCTTCCCATGTAAGCTGCTCCCTGGCTCCTACCCAAGCACATGGTAGTGAGCTCTGATCCTGCACCACTGGCTGAAGCAAGCAGGGCTGGGGACCCAGCAAGCCCCCACACTGCAGCCGTGGCCCTGGCCCGCAGGCAGCAGCCCGGACCAGCACAGAAGCCCGAAGGACAGCCAGGATGCCACAGAAGCAGAGTTACAGTTACTAAAATACCAGTTTGCATTTATTCTCCCAACTATGCAGTTCAGTTTACTGGTGTTTAGTCTGTGACCGACACAGACGGAAAGGCAGCGTTACTGGAGAGCTGGGCAGAGCGGCCCCGGCAGCGGCCAAGCCTTGCTCTGCACACAGACAGGCTGCAGGCTGCCCTGGGCAAGTCTGTATGAAACGCTGGTGTGTGCTGCCCGCCTGGCCAAGAGGAGTGGGCAGAGCACCCCAAGGGCCCAGCAGACCCCACGCGAACTGCGGGCAGTGGCAACTGCTGCTTCTGCAGCCCCTGCCTGGAGCTGGGGAGGGAGAGCGAGCCCCACAGCAAACCCCACGGGAGAGGCAAACCAGGGAGATCAGTACAAAACGGGGTGACACGGGGAGCTACACAAGTGCCCGGCCCATAGCGAGCAGCGGGTACTGAAGGCACTGGCCCCTCATGGCCCCGGAGCTGCGCAGGGGCACCCACGGGGTTGGGTGGCAGCTCTCGTGTGGAGGGTCCGGGGCAGGTACTGGCACCACGAGGTCCCACTTCGGCCGTCTGCCAGTGCTCCCTCCCCACGGCACAGGGCAGCCAGGGGCTGGCACAGGCAGCTGCCTCCTGGCCCCCCAGGCTGCTCACAGCAGCGGGCAGCCTCTGCGCTTCTTGTTCTTCCGGACCTGCAGGCCTGCGCGGGTGGCCATCTCAAAGACCTCCCGCACGCCCTCCTTCGTCTTGGCTGAGCACTCGAGGTAGCCGAAGGCATTGATCCTGTTGGCCATGTCCCTCCCCTCCTCTGGCTTCACTGGCTCCTGCAAAGCGTTAAAAAGAGGGCTTGGAAACATGGCAGGGAAACAGCAGCAAAAGCAGAGTGACTGTCCTCGGGGCATCCAGCCCTTAACGCCAGGATCCAGCACAGCAAATGGCTGTTCCCACCTGCTTCATCTTCGCCAGCTCCCGCCGCGTGTGCTCGTCGTTCCGCAGGTCCTTCTTATTCCCCACCAGGATGATGGGCACGTTGGGGCAGAAGTGCTTCACCTCTGGCGTCCACTTCTCGGGGATGTTCTCTGCAATGAGCACACATGGACCCACCCTGAGCCAAGGGGCTGTTTCCCCCCATGGCATCCTCCTTTCCCACTAACCTCCACCAAGCCAGCAAGTTCCCAGCATTTTCCTGGAGCGCAGGCAAAGCGAGGAGATGGAGGGGAGGGACTGGCAGCCCCCAGAGGGGCAGCACCTGGGCGGTTTAGCAGCAACATCCAGTCCTGTGGGGACCCCAGGTCCCCCTCACTCCCTGGTCCCTACCGAGGCTATCCGGGCTGTCGATAGAAAAGCACATGAGGATGACGTCTGTGTCCGGGTACGAGAGAGGCCGCAGCCTGTCGTAGTCCTCCTGCCCCGCCGTGTCCCACAGGGCCAGCTCCACCTGGGAGGGGAGAGGGACATGGCTCAGCAGCTCGCACACTGCTCGGCAGCTTTATCTTCCTCAGCTATAGCTATGTTCTTCCTCAAACTGGGGCAGGTTCAGGGTGACCCAGAAACATGGATCATCGCCAGCATTGCTGGTGCATCTGAGCCATGGACCAACCCAAGTGGCAGTGCTGGGCAGTGGCACTGCCAGCGAGGGACCGTGGGAGCAAGGGGATGGGAACAGCTCCGGCACCCCGTGACAGCCCTTACCTGCTTCCCGTCTACCTCTATGTCAGCGATGTAGTTCTCGAACACGGTGGGCACGTAGACCTCGGGGAACTGGTCCTTGCTGAACACAATCAGCAGGCACGTCTTTCCGCAGGCACCATCTCCCACGATCACCAGCTTCTTCCTGATGGCTGCCATCGCTGTGGGGACAAGAGCAGATGAGCGGGACAGAGCAGCCGCAGGTAGTCCACGCTCCTGGCCCCTCCTGGCCCCCCATGCCTGAAATACTTTCACTTGACTGCCTGGGAGGGTACCGGACACGGGCATCTGGGCACATCCCAGCGTGAGAAGCTGGTGGCTGCCAGGGCAGAGGCTCTCCCAGCCCTGCACCGGGCACAGCTCCCGCACACAGCCCACAAAGGCACCGCCTCACAGGCACTGCAAGAACCAGCTCAACTGGAACCATTTACATCCATCACCACAGCCATGGCCAGGAGAACGGTCACACTGATGCCCCAGCCTCAGTGAGTGCCAGGGGCTGCACACAGGGACCTCGTGCAAGACGATAAGCCACTCTGCCTGACCCACCCCCCTGGGCAGCGAGGCTCCTGCACCGGTCTCCCATCCCCTCCCACACTGGGCTCTCCCTGTGCCACCACCCCAGAGAAATGGCTTTGGAGTTGCACACACCCGCTGGTTTTTTTTCAGCTTATGAATTCTTCAGGGCAGAAACTGTACTCCACGTTTCACCCAGGCATGCTCACCAGCTCCCAAATAATCCGATCAGCAGTAGGAATGTGCCAAGCCGAGCTCTCGGAGGTCCAGGCGAGCACGACCTGTGTGCCTGGCACCCAAGGCCGGGCTGGCCCCATCCCAGCCCGTCTGACAAAGGAGCCTTTGCCACACAACCACAGAGAGCTGATGCTGGCAACGGTGGTGGGAGAAGCTGCCAGCCATCTCTCAGCAAACAGAGCTGAAAACCCTGTGGAGAAGCAGGCTCCTCTCTGCCCCAGTCCTGCACCCTCGAGTTTTAAAAGGAGATTCCAGCTGAGCCTGGGAATTACCCAGGACGATGCCACAAAACAGCTGTCGCGGCGCCTGTGAGAGGCACGAGAAAACCAGTCGTGGTGGGATCACATTCCTCCCTGACCAAGGGTGCAAAGTCTCCTTCCCATCCCCACTTTCTCAGACGCTTCAGTCCAGAGCCCGACCCACTCCTCATGCACCTTCAGCACATCACCAGCTCTCCATCCCCCCAGATACCCCAGGCGAGACGCATGCTGACAGCTCAGGGTTTAATCCCTGGAAAGGCACACGCTGCACTGCCGGCTGGGGGAAGTGACAAGCGACCAGAAAACTGCTCAGGAAGGCAGGGACGGTCCAGGTCCTCCAGCCAGCCCTGCCCTCTCCAAAACCCCCTGCCCGGGGCGGCAGGACTGGAAGGGGCAGTTTGGGCTTGGAGCCTTGGGGAGGTTCGGGGGAAATAACCGTGCAGAAGGACGCACACCCCCACAGTAATGCACTGAGCTGCAAGCACTGGGAGCAGATTGTGATGGGAGTGGATGGTGATGGGAGTGGATGGTGCTGGGATCGCGCTGGGATCGCGCTGGGATCGCGCCAGGCTGCAAGCCCAGCGTTTAACTGGGGCACCAAGCCTCAGTGACAGCTGGCGCCTGTCCTCTGCCGGGCGGTCACACCTGCACCCTTTGCCAAGAGAAAAGGTGGGGAAAGAGAAAAACTCGAGTCAGGCTGCATCGTAATTAGCTGCAAGTGAAGGACTCAGGAATGAGCCCCAGCGGCTGCCTTGCATTTCAAAAGCAGGCTGAAGGGAGCTCCGCTCCTCTGCATACTTAGCAGGTCACTGCTAAGCTCCTGCCCAAAGGCAGCTTCCCCAGGGCTGTCCCAAAACCCCTGGGAAGTCCCACGACCACCCGGCTCTCACAAGTCAAACCCAGCAGTGTGATTGGGGCAGAAGAGAGAAAGATTTCACCCAAACCCGGGCCAGGCGGTACCACGCCCCAAACTCTGCAGGTTGGAAGCACTTTGGCTCACAAGCCGGAGCAGGAATGGTTCGAGGCTGCTGAGTGCTGTGGAGTCATTAATTAAAGTGGCACTTGTGAGGTGAGAAGAGCAGGGACCAAGGGCTGTGTCCGGCAGGATCTGGCACTCCTTGGCCAGGAGCCTCAGTGTTAAGCACACATCCCAGTGGAGCAACACGGGTATGCAAAGGGTGAGCACATTTGGGCAACACTGAAGTTGAAGAAAAAGTGCCCAAAGGGTCCCCACTGCCGGGGCTGAGTGTGAAGGAGGAACCCCCTGGCACAGCTCCCATCCCTTTTCCTTGTGTCCCCCAGCTCCCGCTTGTCCCAGGGATGCGGGCAGCCCCATGCACGGGCAGCCAGCTGGGAGCTCTCCCTGAGGAGACACGATGTTTGTGTTACGGAGGCAGATAAAAGGGCTGGAGGAGTCTGCTGTCTCCTGCCCAAAGCTTTCGAGGACAGCGTATCCCCAGGGACACAAGAAACACATCGCCCCATCCTGTCCTGGCGAGGGGCATCGGCAGACACTCCAAACTGAGCAGTCACTGCACCCCGAGCTCCTGCCCAGGGCCCCTGTGATCCACCATGACCTGGGACGGCTCCCCAGCCCGGGGTGATGCCGAGCGGTGGCTCAGCGGGCAGAGGCACTGTCCCCACCCAAAATCTCAGCACGATTCATCCCATTACTCACGAGAGCGCACCAGAAATAGCCCATTACTCATCTGGAGCTGCTGTGCAAAGGCGAGCGTGGCCATGAGGCTGTGAGCAGCGTGCCACGCCACGCCAGATGCTGGTGGCACTCTGCACAGGGACAGACGAGCTCCTCTGTCACTCAGCAGGACAAGGCCACTCCCTGGGACAGGGGAGCCCCATGCAAAGGGCTCTGCACTGCTCCCAGGTCACGAGC
Organism: Bucorvus abyssinicus; assembly: GCA_009769605.1. NCBI lineage: Eukaryota > Metazoa > Chordata > Aves > Bucerotiformes > Bucorvidae > Bucorvus > Bucorvus abyssinicus. The sequence continues at coordinate 6,096,369 of CM020055.1, forward strand.
AGACAGAAAAGAGGGGAAAACGTGAAGACAGTTTGAAGACAGCTTTTCTACAGCTGTCGGCAGGCCACATGAGTAGAACGACACAGCCACCCGCACCAGACACGGAAATTCAGATTTTAAACTCTGCCAAGCGCTGATCACGCTGAGATACAGCAAAGGCTGCCCAGCCCTCTCAGCAATCCAAGCCGGCCCGTACAGCTACCGTGGTGCTCAGCTGTGGGCAGCACGCCGGGTGCCTCCCTGGAGATGCCTCCTGCTCACTCACAGAGGTAACAAAGGGAGCAGCACCTCCGTGCCGGCACTGCCAAACCCCGCAGGGCTCCGCGCCAGCCCTGCGCCCTCTGCTGCGGGCAGGATGTGGCCACGCCGGGACAGCCGCGGGTTTGGTCTGTGCCACCGCTGCCGGCACCAGCCTGATTCTGAGCAGGCAGCTCCTTCAGCACACTAAGAAATTGCAAAAAGAAACCAAATTGCTCTGCTCTGCTTTCCACGCAGCTGTTGTGAAGCCATCGCCATAAAACCAGCTGGGGCTCCAGGACAGCCCTTGCGTTATTGGCCTCTTCCAGCTTCATGCCTCAAAATGTGAAGTTCCTGCTGAGCAGGAAAAGGGGAATTCCTCTGGCAGCAGGATGCGTCTGTCATCCCGTGTCTGCGACAGGATCTCAGGAAATGGCAGAGAAAGATGTTAACGCTTTGAAGAAGGGCTCAAACCAGGGACAGAAATCTTTCAGCAACCCTCCTTGGCAAGGCTCGAGCTCCCCGAGCCAACAGAAGGGTTTTGTTCTAAAGCAGAAATTCCCAAGTGCTGCTGCTGACGGCCGCACCCCAGCCAGACCTGCCACGCCACTTATCAGCAAAACCAGCTGAATTTCTGCTCTGCCCACAGCCCTGGCCCCAGGCACATGCCCAAGGCTGGGCTGGGCTGGATGGAGCTGTGCTGGGAGCAGCCCCTTCACAGGGACACCCCCGGGGCTGCCTCTGTGGCAAGGGCCAGCTCCCCACGGCCCCCAGGCTGGGCAGACATCCCAGTCCAGACAAAACCTCCTCATCCTGATGGAGCAGAGGAGAGCAGAGTCAGGAGGAGGGTCGAGCCTCCAGTGCTTGTGCAGCTGCTGGTATCGCCCCGGTAATCTTCTTGGCCAGAGACAGGAGAACAGAGCTGGGGCTCGGGTTCCTGCCACCAAGCATCTCCTCGCAGGCTGCCTGTCAGGTCAGTAGAAAATATTTGTCTGTCCCGGCAGCTCTGAGGCTCCAGGAACAACCAGCCCCATCACCTCAAAGCCCAGAATCAGACCCCCAGCACTGCAACACAACCACGGAAGGAAAAACACCTCTTTGAACACGCTGAGATCTTCCTGACATTGCTGCATCTTCAGCTCTGCTAAACTTTTCAATGGTTTAATCAAACCAGAGCATCCAGAGTGCTCGGTTGGGCTGTTTGGATTTAACTTTTGTTTGGGCAGGAGCTGGGCTCCCGCAGCACAGACCGAGCTCACGGCTGGAAACGCCTCGAGGCATTTAACTGCATTTCAAACATCCTCAGCCTTCAGCTCAGGCTGCGCAACCCGCGATGCGGACAAGACCCAGGGGAGCTCGCAGCATCCCGAGAGCACGAAGCACCAGCAGAGAACACAGAAACCACTCTCTAACCAGTGCAGCCAGCGACAAGCTGTCTCCACTTCTAAACATGGCTGTGTGTGTGCCGGGGGCTGCTGCCACTGCCTGAGCGCCCAGCGAGGCGCCTCGGGACAGGGTCCCAGAGAGGAGCCACTAGGCAAACAGGAGCTGTTTTGGACAGCCACAGGCCACCACGGGTCCCCAGGGGCTGGGAGCATGGGGGTGCTTCCCTCCAGGACCCCCCAGGAGTCTCTTCCCACCCCAGCAACAGGTCCACGGCCAAGGTAGTGCAGGACAAGTGTCGTGGCCAGTGTGTCCGGTATCAGAGGGACTCACACAGAAACAGAAACCAGTTCCTAACAGGGCTTGAAGCACAGAGCAACGCCAAAGGGAAACACAACGGCCAGGGCAGAGCTTGGGCTCCAAGCCCCCAGGCAGTTCTCAGCTTTGAGACAATCAAAGTGACACTGGTTTTGCCACAGCAGCATCTGCAACTTCACACTCACACAGCCCCGGGCAGGCCAAGCCGTGCATTGGAGACCTGCCTCCAGCCCTCGCCAACAACCATCACTGACACCCAAAGCACAACGCACACCCACCAGCAACACCAGCTCCCGCTGCTCGGGGCCTCCCGTCCCTGCCACCGCCGCCAAAACCACCGGCACTGAGCGCCGAGGGAAGCGCCTGTATTTTACCCCAGGAAAGCTGCCTGAAAAACCTTCTTTAGACCTGCCATATCCAAACGACCGGCGATCATCAACAAAGGAGCTCAGATTCAGTGCTCAATGTTTTAGAGCTCAGTAATTTTTGTCCGAAACTGTGAGCTATTCCTTGGGCATGACCAGACAGCCGGGGTTGCAGCAGGCTCCATGCTGCGGCAGCTGCCCAGACCCAGACCCAGAGCGGAGCGGCCAGGCTGGCTTGTTTTCATTGCTAAAGCCCACAAAAACATCCACAAGCAAAACAGAGAAATGGACTTGGGACAGAAGAATTTTAAAGCCTAAACAAAGCTTGAACCACAAGTGTTTGAGCTTTGTGGGAAATTGCTGCCTGCCCTTACCTCCTTCTCCAAAGGACATCATGCCATGTTCTTATTTTACCTCCCGCGGAAGTGACAGCCTTCCCAGGGCAGCACAACTCTCCCGCTGAAAGCTTCAAATAACATGCCACAATCTCGGCAGATGCCTGTACTGGTGCAACGCCTGACTGCCCCAGGGCCAATCGATATTTGCTAATACGTTCCTTACTTTTCATGTCAATACGCTTCTCCAGTGTAAACAGCAAGTTAGGAGATGAGCCTGGTTAAACGCTCCCGATAACCTGTTGGAAGACAGTGACTTGGCTTATTTTCCACTTAAACGTTTCCCTGGAGAAGCTGTAGCTGTCAGTAACACGGATTCAGTCTGAAGCCCGTAAAATCTCACAGTCTCTACCTACACTCCTCGTAGCTGAGAAGTAGGAGCAGAACAGATATTGAAGCAGTTTTGGACACAAAAAGGCACTTGGCAAAATTAAAATAAAATGCAACTGGTCTCAGTGAAATACAAACAGCCAAGGTCGCTACCTCCCCGCCTCCGGCTGCGCCACCCGAACGCTTTGCTGGGCACGCGGCAGTGCTGCTGCTCCCCCTGCTCCCAGCCCACCCCTGCGCAAAGGCACCCTGCGAAGCCACCCCGGGGACCGCACTGCCGTTTCATGGGGGTGTCGAGAGGCCGGGGCTGGATTTGGGGGGTTTGGCGGCCGCGGGGAACGCTTGGCTGCCAGATTGTTCGTGCTGGAAAGGGCCGCGCAGTCATGCTTTTGGAATGCTCCCTTGCTCCTAAGACATTACACAATTATTTCTCCTCCTCGCAAGCCCCCCTAATATAAATGTTTAAAAATGAGCTCAGCAGTAAGCAGAGGGAACATTTTCCCTTTTTCTGAAGAAAACACAGAGCAGCCGCTCCGCCAGCAAGGCCACGCACGGGGACGCGTGAGCGGGGCTGCGGGGAGGGATGGCAGGACCGGGCAGCAGCCCTGGGCTCTCAGCCCACCCCGCCTGGCCCGGAGGTCAGTCGCGGCCTGGGAGGCAGCAGGGAGCCCCGTTTGGGCGGCACCCGCGAGGAGGGACCCGCAGCCCGTGGCCACCCTGGAGGGATGACATACAGTGGCCGAACCACTGCTGAGCCATCCCCGCCCCACGCCCAGGGACCCCCGCCCCATCCCCGGCACTCCCATCCCGTCCTGTCCCGCTGCGCCCCACCCAGCGCGGCCGCGGCACCCATCCCCATGCCCTGCTCCCTCGGCAGCGCCCGGGACCCCACGCCAGCACCGACCCCACACCCCACCAGTTACCCTAGACCCCAGTTCCCCCACACCCCACCAGTAATCCCAGACCCGAGTTCCCCCAGCCCCCAGCACTGACCCCACGGCCCCCAGTGCCCCGCACCCCAGCGCTGCCACCCGCCGCTCCGCTCTCCTAAGCCCCCGCACCCCGAGCCCTGCCCTGCCCTGGCCGCACCTCTCTCCGCCGCTGCCCTGCTCTCGCTCCCGGTCCCGGTCCCAGCCCCGGCTCCGCAGCGCCGCTCGGCCTCGGGCGGCACCGCCCCGTCCGGGGGCCGCCCGCGGAGGGCGGGGCGGGAGCGCTCCGAGCGGAGCTGGGATGTGCCGTGCCGAGCCGAGCCGGGCCGGGCCGAGCCGAGCCGAGCCGAGCCGAGCCGAGCCGGGCCGGGCCGAGCCGAGCCGAGCCGAGCCGGGCCGGGCCGAGCCGAGCCGTGCCCCCTCCCCACGCTTCCCCCGCCCCGGACCTGCCGCTCTGTCCCCGCGGGCGCTATCCCCAGGCACGGCCCCGGGCAGCGCGGCTGGGCAGGGAGGCAGCTCCGGGCTCGGCCAGCCTGGGCTCCCCGGGCAGTTTTTCCTGGTTTAGGTCACTCCCAGGCAGGAAGGAGGCCGATCCGGGACGGGCTGAGCTGCTGCTCCCAAACCCCCTTCCAGGCAGTTCCGTGCGTTGCCCCCGAGCCAGGAATCCTCTGCCCGGCAGCCCCGCTCCAGGACGTGCCTTTTCCCCCATGAGCGTTATTCACGGCCAAGAGCCCCGAGCTCCGCCAGGCAGGCGGATCCCCGCGGGGAGCAGCAGCCCAGTGCCATCGCCCCCCCCTGCACCCCCATGTGCTGCCCAGTTGGCCGCTCGCTCCTCAAGAAAGGCCCCATTTCCCACCGTAACACAGCGGGGGGGTGAGGGACATGCCCTGTCCCCACAGGGCACTGGCGGGGCTGTGATGCATCGGTTCCTGCACCGGGATGACCCCAGTGCTGTGCTGGGGGCTTCGGCTCTCCATGCCCACCACAGGCTGCTGTCGAGGGGGAACTGGGTGGCTGCTCCCCACGCCATGCCCCAGCTGCAAGGGCTGAGTCTCTCCCTCAGCCAGGGAAAGGCAGCCCCAGGGTCCTGGCCCAGACCCAGGCTAATAAACTGCTGCTATTTTAAGGGCTTGGAGACAATTTTTCTTAATTTATCAAGCCCCAGGCCAGGAGCTGGTTCCAAAGGAAATGTTTCCTTAGTAAAAAAGGGAACCACAGAGGAAGCTTAAAACACAGCCTCTGCCTCCTTGCCTTATCCAGCAGCTCCCAGGCAGCGACCTGGAAGAGCAGAGCTGGTTCTCAGCCACCAGCACGAAGAGCATCATGCCAGGGGACAGGGCTTGCAAACAAGTCGGGGGGTGTGGGGAAAACACATGTGAGCATCAGGAACACGGGGGCGAGGGAGAAATACTCCATGGGGTCTGGGCAGCGCCAAGGGCAGAGGGACAGCAGCTTACAGGGACAGCAGCTCACATGGCCTTGCCTGCGCCTATTTGCTACCAAGCCTGCCTACGTAAATTAATCAGAGCTAATTGGCTTTTAGGTAAGTCTTCTTTGCAGGAGCTCTGCAAGAAAGACTTTGAAGTGAGACCGCAAGTGGCAAAACCTTTATTTAAACATGCATTGCTACCCAAGGACCAGCACCTGGCCCCAGCATCACTCCCTGCTCCCTTCAGCACAGACGTCAACAGGTTAAAATTTCGCTGGATAACTTTCATTTCTCATTAAGCACACCCCAGTTTATTTACATCTCACTGATTACAAGAAACAAACAACATTCACCAGAGGTGACACTTGACAGGAGCTGGCTGCACCCAGCGACAGCAGGACACAAACCACTGGTGTCACAGAGCCTGTCCAAAACCAGGGACCACGGCCCAGCTCTCCCCATCAATGCGCTGCCAGGACAGGACCACCCCCCATGTTCTGGGAGGATGCAACGCTCTGAGGAGGTAAGTGTGATGGAAAGGAAGATCTGTGCAGACATCAACTGCTGCTGCAGCTCTGCTCAGCACCAGCTTTGAGATTCTTCAGAAAAAGGAGGGAGTTGCCTTCCTCCCCCTCACCCAGTCACAACCAAGCCGCTTTATCGTGGGTTTCCAGCCCTCGGCTAAGCAGATCCATGCAGCAGTTTAAGCTATTAAGCTTGGCTGAACAGGGCTGCTCTGTGCGCAATCGCTGCTCAGCAGTGGCCAACTTAGACCTGCTCAAAAATACAGACGCATATTCATACAGATTCCCCACACCAAGAAAGGATTTAGACGTTTTCCAGCTCAGCTCTCCCGTTCATAATAAATAATTGGCTCCAGAAACACAGCAGTGATCCAAGGCATGAGGAGGGGTGGGGGCAGAACCTGTGGCACAGCCAGTGCAAGTGCAGTAGCTCCTTCCTTCCCAGGGGCTCTTGCTGACCGAGCGCTGCCCCGTCCTCCCAAACCAGAGACTATGGCTGGGAGGAAGGTGTGAGGGGCCAGAGAGGACAAGCACAAAGCTGGGATGTTAGCCGTGGGGCTCACCACCACCACCACGTCACCCACAATGGGACTTCTGCTGGGCTGAGCATTGCCTGGCTACCAGCACAGCTTCACCCCAAGCCACAGCTCGTCCTAGCCCCAGCACACAGCCCTGACAGCAGCTTCGGGGTCACCAGTCCAAGTGTCACAGGGCAGGAGGAGATGACTGCAGCAGCGGACACACGCTCCTCCAGGTATGAGGGCTCAGCCAGTCTGATAGCTGCTGCACACTGCTGGAACCAGCCCAGGCCTGGGGCAAGGGGCAAAGGACCACTGGGAACCCAGGGAGCCTTCAGGCTTTTCACAGCAATCAAGAAAGTGGCAGCACAAGAAACATCCCTGACCCCAGTCCTCCCTCTCTGTCCAAGGCCTCTCCATCTCCACCCGGGGTGGGATGCAGCAGGCAGAGGGGATGCTCCAGGCAGGGACACAGACAGAGGCTCCAGGTTTCTTACTCTTCTCATAGTCGGCTCAGAAAACAAGTGCTCGTAGGAAAGGTGGCCCCGAGGCAGCGCCAGTGTCCTGCTCATCCCGGTCCAGGCAAGGTGAGCCCTGCTGCCCCAGGGTCATCAGGCATCACGTATAATTGCCCGGGCCACCCAGAGGGATCACAAAGACAGAGATGTCATCGCCAGAGCCCAGCTTGTCATTGGCCAGCCGCCATCCCCGCTCCTTCAGCACCCCCCTAGACCGCACCACCAGCTCCTGGGCCACCATGGTGTACCTGGGGGGCACAGCACAGCATGGCTCAGCAGTGACCCAGACCCCACAGACTCCCTGACGCAGCGTCCTGCAGCCCCTGGCAAGGAAGGAGAAGCTGGAGGAGCTAGAGGTGCAAGAAAGAGTTCCTTGGGGAAGAGATCCAAGCTCAGATATGCACATCCAGGGGAGCATTGGACACTGCGGAGCAACAGCACCAGCCCCGAGGCCAGAGGGATGCATGGCCATGAAACTGCTCCAAGGAGCAAGGCCCAGGGAGGTGTTAGGGTGCAGGACATGCTCATCCCCCTGCCCACTTGCAGCTCACCTGCATGGGTCATTGGGCTCATAGCTCGTCAGCACCTCCATCACCACGCCAGCCACCTCCTCATCATTGGTGACATCCCAGAGCCCATCAGTGCCCAAAACCAGAATGTCATCGGGGCAGTGCTCGTACTGTGTGAGGTCATAAACCCTGACCTGGCAAGTAACGGAGCAAGATGTGAGGGTGAGGGGCAGAGGAGGCTCCTGCTGCACTGGGCACACCATGGATCTGGTCACCCTGACCGGCTCTGGCTGCTGCAGGAACTGCTGGGCGCAGAGCGGCCGGCAGCCAGGCTCACCTCCGGGAAGCAGGACAGGAAAGGCTTGATGTGGATGTTGGAGCTGAACACCTTGAGGTCATGGTCTCCCAGGCCCCGCGTGACTCCAATCGTGGCCATCACCCGAGCCTGGAGAATGGCAAAATCAAAAGAAAACTTTAAGCTGCTTCATCTCCACCCCCATTCCTGGCTGAGAACGGTGGCTTTGGAACAGTGACCAAATGGGCTGGAAACGCCCGATTCAGCAAGGGCAGGTGGGAAGTGATCCCCGCACAGCTCCTGCTGCTGCACCTCACCTTTTTGCCTTCCCCAAAGATAAGTGGAAACTTCAGGTCATCCTCTTCTATCTTTTTGTAAGCCCTGGTTAAAACAAGCCAGAGACAACGTGTCAGCAGGTGAAGGCTTCCAGCACCTCCCCTGCTCGCTTGGGACACAGCATCCTCCAGGATGAGGCCCCTTTGAGACCCAGGTACCCAGCGTGCCACAGCCCCGGGGGAAGGGACGCTGGAGCCGGGCGGCTATGGATGGATGGTGGAGCCTGCCAGGCAGGGTGGGGGGTTACCAGCCGTTCATGTTTTGGTCTCTGTACAGCATCTTCTTCCCCAGCTCCTTGGGCTGGATCCTGCGGGGGAACTCGAGGTGGGTGAACTCCTTCCCCAGCAGCTCAGGCCTCAGGAACGCCTGCGGGACAAAGCAGCAGCTCAGCTGCAGGGCCAGGAGAGTGGGATCCACGCAGCAGCAAGAAGATGAAGCTTTTGCATGGAGAGTTTTGGGAAATAAGGATTTCCAAAGCAGATCAAAATCCAGCAAATTCCAGGAGAAGCTGGAATTTGCCCATGAGGAGCAAGCATGTGCCTGGCTCCTGCTCATCACAGCCGGCTGGAGAAGATCCCGCTTACAGCTTCCTTCTCTTGGTCATTCAAAAATAGATTCAAGAAAAAAATGCCTCAGTGTTTTTCCAAGTATGCTGCAAGCCAGGAAATCACATCCAGCAAGACCTCCTTCAACCCAGACGCCGCCTCCTCTGCGCTGCTGTCAGAGAGGTCTTTATAACCTTAAAAAGTCTCCCTGTGTGGCACAGGGGGTTTGTCCAGGCCAGGCGGGAGATGGAGCGTTCAGGAAGAAAGCTAGAAACCCGCTGGCACACGTCAGCTCCCGGCCCCCGCAGGGAGCAGCAGGGAAGAAACTAGGACGCTTCTCCTTTGGCCGTGCGAGGGAGCAGGACGGGTGGAGGGAGCAGACGCAGCCAGCCCGGTGCTCTTGCAGCAGCAGTAAGCGGGTGCCCACCCCGGGCAGGCGATGCTCCCTGCTCCCCAGGCAGGAGCAGGACAAGATGGACTGAACTGGCTCCACGCACCCGTACCAAACTGAGAGCCCCGGCCAGGCCAGGCTCGCAGACACAGCCCCTCACGCTGAACCCGCAGCAAATCAGGGCTCCACCAGCCACGAGATGCCCCATGCCAGTGAGCCAGAGCAGCTCCCAGCGCCTCTCCCCAGCCCAGCGAGCTGGAATGGACAAGTGCCATCAGCAGGTCCCAGCTGTGGGGCTGCCATCAGCCCCCAGGAGCAGGAAGGCAGCGCGGGGGGCTGGGAAGGGGCTGGGAGGTGGTTCAGCAGGAATGGGGTTAGAAGAAAAGTCTTTCTTACTAAAAACTGCAGCCTCTGCCTCTCTGTCTCTGGAGTAAAATCCCTGGACATTGGAATGATTTCCCCGTTACGGATGATAATGGCCCTGCAATGAAACATGGAAGCATGAAATTAGAGAGGAGGAGAGATGTGGCGGGGGACCTAAGCCCAGCTCTTGGGGACGATTCGCTGCTGCCCAGCAAACCTCCAGTACCCCTGCAGCCCCCCATGCCTCCCTCCTGCACAGGGTAGGGGCTGGGAGGAAGAGGAAATGGAAGAGAAGCATGGGGCAGAGGGGAGCAAAGCAGAGCAAACCAAAGGACAGGATATGGTTAGAAAAGGAGCAGCACAAAGGTGGTGAACCCTCCTTTAGAGGGGAGCCACCCCCAGGACAGGCAGAAATCGCCAGCAGCAGGACACGGGTGCACGTGGCTGGCCCACACCAGCACTGCAGCTCGCTGCTGGGGCCGGTCTGATTGACTGATGTGTTAAAAAAAGTAAAAGTCTGATTATGAGATGTTTCTGGATGTCACAGGGGGATCGAGGATCTCCACACTGGTGGTCCAGCTCTCCTGCCTGGGGCTGCGGGTCCGCACCAGGGGTGCTGGGCCTGGCTGAGCTCAGCTCTGGCAGCATCCAATGTCCAAGAAGGGAACATAGACCCTCGTCCAGAGGGCACAGTTACAGCCTCGGGACCCTGTGCACGCTGCATCCCACACAGCTGCCACCAAGGAGGGGCCCCACACCCAAAAGTGAAGGCTCGAAGGATCTCATCTTCCTCCATCCCAGAGTGGGCAGCATGTCCTCCAGCCTCAGGCGATTTAGCCAGAGCCTGCGTTTGCTGGCCTGACACTGCTGGGGACAAGCTGATCCTGCAGTAAATACAGGAAATCAACCCAGCTTCACCCTCAGCAGGAGAGGGACTTGCCTCCCTGCCATTGCCTGAGGGTACGGACAGGAACGCACCCAAGGAAATGCACGTATCAGTCAAAATCCTTGGGCTCCAAGCTCCCCAGGGGACTTGTCCACATATAGATTTGTGTGTCCTCTCCCTGAAACAGTTCACTGGTATCAAGTGTGCCCTAAAATGACTTCTTGCACATTCTTGAAAGCTTTGCTGAGGGCAATTTTCACTCCCCAACTCACAGCCCGGGCCAGGGCTGGCAGCAGGGGCCGAGGTGTGATCCAGAGCCATCTGGGAAGCAGGCAGGAGGGGAGGGAGCAAGTCTCAGGTTTTGGGGTGTGATTCTGCAGCCCCATGTGCGCACCAGGCAGACACAGCGATCACGGCAGGGCACGCTGTCCCCAAGGCGTGTGGGCAGGCAGGGGTGATTCTGCCCAGCGCTGCTGCCCTCCCCAAGATGGCCCAGCTTCAGGGGTGGAGCTGGGTGCTCCTCACCAGTGATGCCTCCAGCACCGCCCTGCTCTACAGGGGTGCTCCCCAGTTACCGGGTGAAAGGCAGGGGCTGCCCTGTGGGGCCATACCTGCTGTCACCAGCGTTGGCCACGTAGAACTTGCCCATGAGGTAGACGGCAGCCAGGGCACAGCAGCCCCCGGGCAGGCGCTGGGACACCCGTTCCTGCTCGATCTGGTCATCCTGGGGAGACAGAGAGCGGCTCCAGGCACGGTGGCCCCAGGCCAGTAAGCAAAGCTGCAAGCAGCCCAAAATAGTGCCTGGCTGCTATGGCAGCACCTCAGCTGCCAGGAGCCAGCTCCAGGTGGGAGCAGTGGCCAGCTGGCCCCAGGCACCTTTCCCCATGCAGCCCAGGGTGGCTCAGGGCTGGGGCAGGCAGGAGTCCTGCAGAACAGCCAAGGATGTGGCTTCACAGGGGCTGTGGAGTGGGCAGGAGAGAGCAAGACAGGAGGGGAGCAGCTGGGACTGCTGGAACAAAGTGGAATGAAGCTCTCTGCACCAACACAGGCCCAAAGCATCTGTGTCCTGAATGCCCAAAATATGGGAGAGCATCGCAGTGCCCTCTTTGAGAGCACCCTGCTAGAAGCCCTCACTGCAGCCCCTTCCTTGGTACAGAGCTGCCTTTTGCCAGAGGGGAGAAGCCCATGCAGACAGAGACAGCAAAGAGATGTTCCCAGGGATGCCCTCGGCATCCCCACGGGCAGGGGCTCACCATGAGCTTAAAGGCATTCTCGATGGCACCGATCACCAGGCTCTCATGGGAGACCGCTTTCTCCAGGTGAAACCGTGGCACAGCATCGTTGGGAACCTCCCCGTTGTCCTCTGTGAGGGGCACCTGGCTCAGCTCTGCAGGGCCGGCCCTTGCGTCGTGTGGGAGGCAGATGGGAGGTGGGGAGGGATCCAGCAGGATGTCCACAAGGTCCCGGAGCTGCTCACAGATGTGCAGATGGAGCCTCTTGGATGCCATGACAGCAGCACCGCTGCCCGCGTGGCCATCAAACAAGGCCCAGTAGTGGAAATAAAAACCCTTCCTGCCCTGCGAGGAGGGAAAGGAAGGGTAAGTGAGTCTGCGAGGAAGCAGATGGGACAGGGAATTCAGAGCAGCTGAGGTCAGCAGCTGAGGACAGTGACACAGGGCATTGCCTGTGGCCTACTGGTCCCAGCTCAGCGCAGGCAGGAGTGATGGGGGCAGCTGATCGAGGGTGCCTGGACACGGCTGGTTCTGGGCTCAAGCCCAGCCCTGCATCACACACTTGGTGCTGCCAGCAGCATGTCTCTGCAGCCAGCTCCTCTGAAGGGGAGGCATGACCGGGCCAGCGTGGCAGCTGCCTCCACAGCCCGCTGGGGCATGTGGGCCAGTGGCCTCTCTGGGCCAGCCAGCCCTGTCCAGCAGGGATGATGGGAGGAGCTGGCAGGGAGCAGGGGCAGCTGGTCCAGGGAACCGAGGGAATCCCTGGGGAAGCAGCGTTGCGCACACACCACCATGTGCCCCATCTCACGCCCTCCCGCTGGGCACCCTCCCCATCGTGTCCCTGCCTGTGCATGGTTCTCACCCCGTCCAGCTCCCCACTGCCTTCTCTGGATGGCAGCCGGCCCCTCGGGCTGGGTCTCCTCTCCACAAACACCACCTCGCAGCATGCCTGGTCCTCGTTGTGCTGGCTCTTCCCTGCATTTATCACCCTGCCAGGAGGAAACAAGGTGTAAAGGCTCTTTCTTTCACAGCCTGCTCCTTCAGAGCCCGCCCCACAGCCCCTCACCCATCCCGCCCCCCTGTTTGTGCCTCCATGTCCCTGGGGATGCTCTCTGCAGGTGGTCCTGCACTGTCTGGGGCAGCAGCAGCCAGGCCAGCAGATGTCCCAGACCAGTTGCATGGGTTGATCTGGGGCCAGCAGCTGTACTCACTCCCACCAGCACAGCTGGGCCCAGGCACCCATCATGGGAGGTGACCAGAAAAAGCTGGTTTTGCTGAAGGTCCCCACCACTGCCCCAAGGAGAGCGATTCCCCGAAAACCTCCACCAGCCTCAACATACGCACCCTACCGGGTCTCCTGGGCAGGATTACAGCCTCATCTGTGTCCCATCGCACCCAGCACCTCTTAAAAGGAGCAGGTGCCTCAGAGGAGGAGGGGGGAAGGGGAAGAAGATGAAACCAGCAGAACTTCTGCAAAAAGATTCACTCTAACTATCCACAGCCTATACTGGCACAGCAGATTTCTGGTCTAGACTGCAAAACCTGCTCACGTAAGAAAGCTGTAAACACGCGCTAGACGATGAGCTCTTTGGGCACAGCCTTTTCAAGTGGTTTGCAGAAAGAAGTCTCAGGAGATGGAATAGAACTCTTGCGGCTGAGCAGAGGGTGGGTTTTGCTCTGGGTGATCCTACCCCAGTATCTCCTGGGGCAAATTAACACCTCAAAAAGTTCCCTAGGGTATCAGGAGGGCATGTGGGAGTGGACCGGCAGCACTGAGGAAAGGTGGCCTTCAAAGCCTGACCTTCACCACTGGCCTTCAGTTAGCAGCAAGTAAAGGAGAAGAGAATCAGGCCCTTGAAGGGGAAGTCGAAAGCAGGTCCCACTCTCAAGAGAGCTTCAATTCCCTCCTCCCTCCGAGTCCTGCAGAGCCACAGCAGTTCCCTCACCCCTCGGTGTCGGTTCCCCATCACTGACACCATGTATTGTGCTGGTAAGTGCAGAAAACAAAACAGGCAGAAGAGCTCGAAGCCCTCGGGGGTGGGTAAGAGCATTAAACCCTCACGGACGCTCTCCCGTCAGCGGGCACTTACGGAGCAACCTTCCCGAAGAGCCCCACGCAGCTCCTCGCCGGCCGCGACCCCCTTGAGCTCCCCAGGGATCCTGCTCCGGTGCCGGGCGATGCCGGTTCCACCCTCCCCGGGCTGCAGAGCCCCCGGTGCCCGCCCGGTCCCCGGCCCCGCTTACTCGGCGTAGCCCGTGCTCCAGGGCAGGCGGCGGCCGTCGCGGGGGCTCTGCACCGCCCGGCCCGCGTGGTCCTCGGCGCGGCGGAGCTCCTCGGGGGTCAGCTGGAGGAAGGCCGGCCGGCAGGACGAGGAGGAGGAGGAGGAGGGCCCCGTCACCGGCCTCTCGGCTCCGCCGCCCCGAGGCTCGGCCGGGGGCTGCCCGCCACCCCCTGGGCCCAGCCCCGCCACCAGCTGCGCCACGGCGGCACGCACCCGCGGCAGCATCCCGGGCCGTCCGGGGCCGAGCCAGGCTGAACGGGGCCGGGCCAAGCCGCTCCGAGCCCCGCCCCGGGCCCGCGCCGCTCCCCCGCGCCTTCCGCCGGCCGCCCTGGTGCGGGGGGCAAACCGGGGCTGCAGCTCAGCACCGCATCGCCCCGCAGATCCTCCCCAGGAGCACCCAGCCCGGGTGCGGAACAGCCCGGAGCGCGTCAGCCGGAGCGCAGCCGGGACGCGCCGGAGCTGCGGAGAAGCGGCTCTGGGAAAGGCTTTTACCGAGTGCCGGAGGCAGAGGGAGGGCAGGGAACGGGGCGTCTGCAAGGAGAGCCCCTTCCCGGGCTTTCCTGGCGGATGAGTGTCCTGTCTGGATGTTCCCAGGGCTCCAGCAGAGCCAGCTACTCCGGTACAACGTCCCCTGCGAACGGCAGCTGCTTTGTCACTCTCCCCAGTGAAACCCAGCCCCGCCGCAGCCATGCCGGGCTATTAATAAACAGCCTGCGGAGGAGCGAGGAGTTAATGTGAGAGGACCGGGAGCTGAGCCCCTTCCACCCGGGCTGCAGCGTCGCGGCACTGCCCGGGCTGCTGGTTTAGCTGGCCCAGAACACCACATTCCCGCTGGCTGCAAGGGGAAGCCCTGGCAGCTTAGACAGCATCCCCCGCACTGCCCAGCCTCAGCCCTGTCCAGCCTCCGGGTTCCTATGACAACAAAAAACCTGCTGGAAACACACAGTATTTCCCTACTGGGAAGTAAGATTGAGGCTGTTTCCTAAGACTTGTATGTCCCAGCGCTCTCAGCTTTGCAGAGGAACCATTTAATCCTCCGTGCAGGGCTTCTGCACTGTAAGGTCTGAGCGGAAGCAGGACTCTGTAAAGCCCTTCATGCTCCAGCTAGAGCTCTTCTAACTGCAGCAGACTACAGAAAACACCCTATGGAAGTTATTTGGGACCCCTTATATACCCACGTGCTGTGCCCTAGCTTTAAGCTGTAGCCAGCCCTGTTTAAGGTGCTCACATCACCTGCTCGCACGTCCCTATTTGAAGCTGCGGCCTCATTTCCCACCTCATTTTGCACCCGCTGCTCCCCTGGGTGCCCCAGCTGTCGCTTGGCTCCACTTAAGGTGTCGCCTGATAAATACATCCCCGCTCCCCCATTGCAAGTGCTACAGGACTGAGGGGGGAGCTAGAAGGAGCTCTGACCTGCAGCTCTTTGGGTTGAAGCATGGCCAAGGTGCAGGTAGTTTATCAGCAGAGGTGTGTATGGTTCTTCATTACGTTAGCAGGTCAGATTAACCCAGAGCTTTTTATCGTTAATGGTATCAAACTCCTGCACAAGCTGCCCAGGTAAGAACATCCCCTTGCCCCCCCCCATTTGCTCTTCTACCTCCTCTCACGGCCGGTGCCCCTTCCCTAGCAGGAGCTGCGGGAGTTTGTCCTTCAGGGTAGGCTACAGTCTCCTCCAGCCCCGCCGCCCTCCCCGCGCGTCCCGATCCCAGGGCTGGGGCGGGGGCTGCAGGGAGCGGCGGAGACGCTGGATGGCGACACAGGCTGCGCTACGGCCCCGGAGCCCGCCCCGGCTGCGCGTCCCGCCCGAGCCCCTCGGGAACCCCCGGACCGCGACGAGCTGCTGGTGAGGGACTGCACCGAAAGTCAGGCCCGTCAGCCGCCCCCTACCCCTCTCTAATGGAGGGTGGCGAGTTCAGAACCCCCCGGGTCAGTGCAGCTCCCCCTGAGTTCTTCACAGCCGGGGGGCCGGGGACGCCGGGCTTTGGCTGGCCTTGCAGCCCTGGCACAGCTTACACAGCTTCCCATTTTTCTGGTGCTGGCTCCCCATCTTTTTCTTTATGGCCCTCCAGTGCCTCTAGCAGCCCGGACCCCCGAGGGTTTGCCCCAGTACGGCTGGGAGCTGTGGTGGGCAGGGGCTGGCTGCGGGCGGCTGTACCCGGAGCCCAGCACCCCCGGTCCCTCCCCAGCAGCCCTGGGTCCCCGTCGCTCCGGGTGCCCCTCCGACAGCATCTCTGTCCTGCTGCCGGTCCCTTGAGGGGGCTCTAATATCATCAGTGCGATATCCTCCGCGGTACTGAGGGGGAAATCGCCGGTTTTCCCGGGAATGCTTGTCTCGCTGGGGCTGCCCGCCTGCCCGGCCCTGCGGAGTCTCCGGGACGCGCTCCCTGGGAAGGAGGAAACGGCCCTTTCCGACCTGACCCCGCTGTGAGGCCGATCCTCTTGGGTGTTTGTTGGTTTTGTTATGCAAAGCGCTGCTCGGAAAGAACGGTCTGACATAAAAACACGCTGCAAGAATGCTCCCTCGAACAATGCCATGCTAATCAATGTTTTCCAAGAAAAAAGGCTCCGTTTCCCCCTATTCACCCCGCCCGCCGGTTCAGCGGGAAGTTTCCTCCGTGTCTGCCAGAGTGACGTTCCCCTCCCGGGCACAGGACCAGGGCGAGCTCCTGGGGCCGCGGGCAGTTACGTACGGAGCCAGGCTACGAACTTGGGGACGTAAATGCCGGTAAACGGCCACTTCGGAGGTCAGCGGCTCTGCCCTTCCCAGCGCTGCGGGCTTCCTGCCGGGGACGCCCGGGGTTTCCCTGCCTCCCCGTCTCACCCAAAGCGTCCCTCCCCGTCCGAGCACGGGGCCGGGCACTCGCCTTCCAGGGCTTCAGGTGAGCCTTCAACACACCCTTTAGCGAACTGCTGTCCCGTGGGATTGCCACCAAAGCCACTGGCTTCCAAGCTCAGCTCCGGAGGCGACTCAAGCCCCGGCTGCGCTGAGCGGTTTTTAGCAGCAATGCTCCTCAAGAGGGTGCGTGGGGAGCATGGGCACCGACCAACAGCCCCCTGCCCGCCTGCTGCCGTCATCGACACCCAGTTAAAAACTGGTAACGCAGGAATTAGGCTGAAATTATGCTATTTTGCTTAATTTCTCGTGCAACTGCTTAGCATTTAAAAAGCCTTTCTAAGCTTCATCGTTTATCTATGTCGCTGAGCCCCAAAGGAGGTAGGATGAAGCCAAGCATCTTTCTTTGTGGAAGAATGGCATGTTGGTGGCATTTAAGCCAGAACAGAAGTAAATTAAACATCTAGATCATAAAAGTACCAGAGGATGTTTTAAAGTAGGCTCTTTGCAGCAGTGCATTAGTTGACTGCACAGCTTTACTGTGTAATGAGCAATATATTAATTTATAATTAGTGTAATACACTGAAGCTCAGCAAATAGCTCTGTGCACTCTGGATAATTCATCAGCAGAAGAAGCAGCTCTTAATGGTTTCCAAGGTTTGCCTGTCCCCCGTAATTGGGAAGTCCAGAATTTATTGTCATTTCTTCCAAGGGGTAATTTGATTGCAACCACCCATCTTTTATCCCCTGTCTGTTCCTGCTCGAGTGCAGAAAAGCCTTGGGAGCGCTGCAGCTTGGGACGTGTACGTGACCTCCCCGCAGGGTGTTGTAGTTGGGGTGTTCAGCCCAGATGAGCTGGGGCTGGTGCAGGTTTCCCACAGCTTTCCCCTCCCTTCCCTGCTGCAGCGCGGGGTCAGCAGGTTAGAACCTCCTGGGGTCACTTGGCTTTTCTCCCCTCTGCTGCTACCGTCACTGTACTAGAAAATCTTAGTGCTGAATCCTTCTGCTATCACTAAGATTTTCTAGTGTAGTTCCTTTCCTTGCCAAACTTGTCTCGTTAGGGATACCAAGAACTCTTTTTTTTTTTTAAATTTCTTTTTTATTCTTCCCCCCCCAGTAACGCAATGGGCTCCTTGAAGAGTCTCAGCCAGGGAAGAAAGCGATGCTGAAGTCTGCAGCTGGGCAGTGGAACAAGTCGCAGGGAGGAGGAATCACTGTGTTCCCTTCCAGCTGGATTTAAATGAAATCAGTTTTACTGAAGTCTTAATTCTCCCCCTGCATTGAAATGCTGTGATCTGGAAAGCAGCAAATTTGTATTTCTGTACTATTACATCAATAAAGAGCTTGATTTTTATAGGCTTCCGTATCGAATAATCTGGCCTAATTTAATTGGAACTTGGCTGGTGTGAAAGGTAGTTTTGATTGCATTTGCTCTTGATCATTTCCATTAAAACTTTGTGATCTGAAAAGTAATATGTTTGTATTTACTTATCGTAGCAATAAAGAGCTGCATTGGCAGACTTTCTATCAAATTACCTGATTAATATAAACAGCAGATTTAATTGAGTTTCATATTGATTTTTGCCATTATTATTAAAACCCTGTGATCTGAAGAATACAATGCTTGTATTTCCTTAATATCTTATTACTGGGGTTTGGGTTAATCTTGTAGGGCTTTTCTGTGGTCTTTTGAGCAACCAAGTCTAATTAACTGGAATTTAATGTATGGCAATTTTAACTCTGTAAAGGGGGGGGAAATAGCTCAGTTTCCTCAGATAAAATAGCGAAGAAAGCTCCTCTTACCATGGGCCTCGTAAAGCCAGGGTACTTCCCCTGCTCCCTATGTGCATTTTGGGGTGATTCACCCCCCAGGGAAGAGGCTGAGCTCTCGGGTCACCCAGGAGCTGGTGGGTGCCCTCGGGGCAGGGGGTGGCTGTGTCTGGAGGGACTGTGCTCTCTGCCTTCACCAGCGCTAACTGGCTTTACTGATGTGAACTAGAGATGTCATAAGTCAAACCAAGACTAACAAGGGACAAGTCTGGGCTGCTTCTGTGGATACATGAAGGGGAGAGAAAACTTCCCTGGTCGGGGGGGGGCCTCTCTCTGCCCTGCATCCTTTCCTAGGAAAGAACTGGAAATGTCTGATGTGAGGTGCTGAGAGGCTGCGGTTTGCTCTAAGTGGCTGCAGAAACCCGGCTGGATCAGAGGTAGGAAAACAGGTCAGAAGATGAGGCTTGTCAGCGGCGCAGAGCGCTGGAGGAGCCAGAGCTGTGCTCCGGGGAGCAGGACAGGCTGAGCAAGAGGCTCAGCTTGGTGGTGGTCCGAGATGTCCCTGGGTGTGCAGAGAGCGAGCTGCTGCTCCAGCTGCACTCAGGAGCTTGTACGAACCCAGGGTCCAGTAAGTGTCCGGAGAGGACAGCTCAAACGTGGCACTTTGCTGGGGCTTTCAGCAGAGCCCTCTCCAAGGGCTGGTGCCTGGCTGGGGAGAGGGGCTACATGAAGGCTTTGGTGAGCTCGTGGAAAAAAAATGGCTGGGACATTTGTAGGCAGTTTGCCTACATGGGCTTTGTCTGAACAGCTGCCGCTGGTCTGTGACTCAAATTGGTCT
The DNA here is from genome assembly GCA_009769605.1 of Bucorvus abyssinicus. Classification (NCBI taxonomy): domain Eukaryota; kingdom Metazoa; phylum Chordata; class Aves; order Bucerotiformes; family Bucorvidae; genus Bucorvus; species Bucorvus abyssinicus. Next base: position 6,115,595 of record CM020055.1, read on the forward strand.
TGGAAATCATTTGGTGCTTCCAGCTGATGGGTGGCTCGAACTGTCCAGGAATAAACTGTGAGCTGTCTCCAAAACCCCTAAGGCTTTCATCAATATATAAACAGTTTTGAGCAAAGCAAAGAAAATGAGTTTTACAGAATTCCAGCCTCTCATCTCGGCTGTCCTGAGCCTGTGGGACTAACTCCTGGCAGCACTTGTGGGGATTGAACCCTTGTTTTTGCTCTTTGCTGGCATTTTACAGCTGGTTGCTGCTGGTTGTCACAGCACATGTGGAGCCGTGTCCTGGGGTGCCCCAGGAGGGGTTTGTTGGGCCAGTCTAGAGCCGTGCTGTGGAAACAGCCACCCCAGGCCGGTGTTGGGGTCCCCTAGGTCAGGCTGGAGAGTCCTGCAGCACTGGGGCTGGGTCAGTGCCTGTATTTCAACAGCTCTTGGCTCCGGGGGAGCTCTGAATTCTGGTGGACTTGGTAGTGCTGGATTAACGGTTGAACTTGATGATCTTACAGGTCTTTTCCAACCTAAACAATTCCGCTATTCTACGACCCTGAAGCCAGGCTCTCACTTTGAGGAGGGTGCCGCAGGAGCGGGGCCAGCAGTCAGTCTGTCCAACTATCTGTCCTCTCACCGGGGCCATCGCACCTTTTTTCGGGGGGAAATTGATTTTCAGGTCAATTAGCTCTGACCATCTTCCCTGCTGGCTACACTAACGAGCACAGGGGCTAATTGGGGCGGGGCCGTGTCCTTCCAGGAGGGGTGGCGCGGAGCCGGGTGCCAGCCCGGCATCGCCGGTTCCTGGGGCCGGTCTCGGGGCGGCGGCAGGCGGCGCTGCGCCCTTTCGTGCCGGTACCGGGGCCGCTCCGCTCCCGCCGCCCCCGCCCAACCCAGCCCAGCCCCGCGCCGAGCCGAGCCGAGCCCAGCGCTGCCGGCGCCGCCGCCGCCCGGCGATGCCAGCGGCCCCCGGCCGCACCAGCCCGCGGACGCGGCGCTGACCGGCGGACGGCGGCCATGGGCAGCGGCGGCCCCGGTCCGCACGGACGGCACTGGCAGGTACGTGCGGCCCGGACGGAAAGTTTGGGGAGGGCGAGGTGGGACGGGACCCTCCGGGTGCCGAGCACGGCGTGGCGGCAGCGCCGTCGGGGCCGCGCGCCCGGTCCCGGTCCCCGGGGCAGGGCCGTTACCGGCCGGGGGAGCCGGGGCTGGAGGAGCCGCCGGGCGCAGCGTGCCCGCGGCACCAGGCGCGGTGGTCAGAGCTCCGCAGCAGGGTGTGCGCCAGCCCGGCCGCCGCTCGTCCGTGCTGGGGTGCAGCCTGTCCCGGGGTCCTGGGGGGCTCCCTGATCCCCGGTGTCTGTGGGGGGGGTGTCAGGCGGGTGCTCGCCTAAGTTTCTCCGTGCCGGCTCCTGCCCTGTGCCCGGCCACAGGACTCCGAGAGGAGCGGCCACCTCCGGGCCCTGCCCGCCCGGCGCCGGGGGCAGTGCCCGCGGGGGAGCGGGGGGCCTGGGTCTGGCCACCGGCTCTGCCCGGGTCCGGCGGCGGGGGCGAGCTGGGGCCAGAGGTGCGGTTTACCCTGGTGAAACGATTCTGCCAGTGCTGCGAAGCCGCTTGCAGCTTTGGGAGGCAAAGCTCTGCTGGAGGCATCCGAGGCTGCTGCAGCCAAAAATGCTTCTTCACCCTGGAAGGGGAAACCAAGACCAGCCGCTGCCTGCCTGTGATGCAGCCAAAGCTTCAGGCAGGACGGGGTGGGGTGTGGGCTGCAGTCTTCCTCTGCTTCGTTCCTCTCTGCCGTAACTCCTTCAGCTAGGGTGGGCTTGCTTCTGGGGCTGGCGTCCTGCTGCCTTGCCGGGTGGCTCGAGGGGCATGGAACGGGGAGCAGCTCACATGGGCTGCGTGTTCCCCTCACCTATGAGGGGAGCTCCGTGGTCCAGAGAAGAGCGGGAGTTGTACCAGTCCTGTTCTAGAGACTGGCAGGAGCGGATCCATGCTGTGGTGTTGGGGAGGGAGCAGGAGTCCTCTCCTCCTGCCCGTTAGCCATCCCTTCTGATGCTCTGTGAGGCTCGGGGGCTATTCGGTGTGCAGATGCGCTTTCCCTGTGCTGGGGCACCCACATCCCAGCAAAGAGCCTGCATACATGAGATGTGTCCTCTGGGGAAACAGTGGGAGCTGTCAAGTCCTCTTCTTTCCTCCACTGACAAGACTGACTGAGCTGCTGTTGACCTTGGGTTTCAACACCCCTGATGAGAGGCCACACTCTGCCAGGGAGATGCTCCTGGCACTGGATGAGTCTGAGGATTGAGCTGTCGGCAGAGCTGACCTTCAAAATGCCAGCGGCAGCAGGGCAGTGGGATTCACCAAGCGAGGGAGCAGGAACAGGCCCATGCTTGGGAGGAATTAGTTAAAAACTCTCCCGCTCACCTTGGCTGGGAAGGAAATGCTGCAGACGCTGGAGGAATGAGCAAGGAGCTGGAAATAAATCAGCATAGAGGAGAGGACGAGAGAGTACCCTTGGGGGAAGGAGTCTTCCGCATTTCTGCGCGCTGCCCTGCCACCTCTTTGCCTGGTCAGAGGGCACGTACCTTTTGCTGCCCTCGATAGAACATCTGAGGGGCTGGACCACTCTAAGCGTAACCCGAGTAAGAGCTAAAATGAAGCGTGCAAAAGGACTCGGTCCAACCTGGAGCTCTGGGGCTCGGGCCAGGCTCCCCTGCAGTGGGGTTTCCCTTTGGGGAGGAGCGGTGCAGCATTGGGGGCAGCACAGAGCACGGGAGGGAGCAGGAGTTAATGCGTGAAGCTCTCACCGGTGCAGCTCGAGGGGGCCTGCCAGCCTCCCGGCTCCTGCCCCCGGCTCTGCGGCCACGGTTACTCTGACTTCCCAGCTTTGGCTGTAATTGAGCATCCTCAGTGCTGCAGAGGGAGCTGGGATTCAGCCAGTCTGCTGGCTGCACTGATGGACCTGGAGCTGTGGGTGTGCAAGTTGCTGCTGTTATCGGGCTGTGCTCAGAGGATGGAAGAATCTTGCTGAGAAGTCTCCCCAGGGACTCCCAGCTTGTTCCCAGGATGGGCAGCAGCAGTGTCTCTGAGGTCCTGTGCCCAAACCTCTCAGCCTGGGCGTGTCTGAGCATTTCCTCACCTGCCCAGGGTGGAGGACCCAGCGCTCAGCTGATTCTCCAGCCTTGGGGGTGAGGGAAGAATACCTTCCCCGGGCAGCGCCCGCAGGCACGGAGCAGGCAGGGTGGTCTGGGGGTCCAGCCCTCCCTCTTGTTTCAGGTGGGGGTGTCATGCTGCTGTTGTGAGGTTTGCCAGGCAGCTGTGCACAGGGCAGGGATGCGCAGGGTGGTCAGGGGCTGGGGGCAGCCTGGCCCCCTGCCCTGTACAGGGGGCCATTTGCTAAGTCGCTCTGACTCGTTGCTTAATTAAAATGAAATTGCCCACTCCAACGGGCAGCATAACATCCCCAGCATCACGGGAAGGTTTCTGGGCCTGCTGGGCTCTGGCCAGGTTTCCTCCCCACTCGATGGCTGCCCGGCACTGTGTACCCCAGGCTAAGCAATGCTGGGCCAGAACCTGTGCCTCTTCTTGCACCAAACGCAGGTGCCCAAGTTCCAAAAAGTGCCGAAACAGCAGAGTATGAAAATAGCTTTCAGAAAACTGGCAGAGCTGCAAGGCCAGATGTGCACGAAGGTTGCCAGTGATGGAGCTGCAGCGGGGAGGGCTTTGTCACTCGGCATAGAACACCAGCCAAGGTGCCAGCCTCCCCCACCTCCCTCTGTTGCTTTTTTGAGTGGATTTCTGCTAACTATATTTATCCAGCTCACACAGACCATTGCAAACAATGCTCCAGACCGGCAGGACTTGGAGCATAATTTGGCATGACAGAGAGTCCCTTGCTGGCGCCGGGCTGGGTTCCAGCGAGCCGTGGATGGAGCCGTCCTGGCTGGAGGGTCACAGTTCTACATGTGGCTTTAACGAAGAAGGAAAAAGTCTCCATCTCCCGTGTCCGGTGGAGTGGCTGGGTCTGGGATGGCAGCACGGAGCTGCTCCCAGTGCGCCCCTGTGCTGGGGAACCTCGATGAGGCTCCGGCATGAGCGATGGCTATGCCCATGGGGAGGGACGTGGGCCTGTGTAGTGGAGCAGTCATCTCTCTCCACGTTGGCTACGGCTAAGATTTATCTTTAGAGAGGTCTGGGTGCTTCGCAGTTACTTCAGGTCTTGGCCCAGACCTGGCGGAAAGCAGCTAGAAAAAGTGTTAATGAAAAATTCCACAAAATTCCAACCAGAGGATAACAGGAGAGTACTGATATCTTCAATCAACATCAAGTGCTTTGACGTGCCAGAACACCACTCTTCATTTCACAGTGACGTTCCAGGCTGAAAAATTTCAAGTCAGACCAAACATCTGTAGTTGGAGTCTCATGACGAAGGAGGTTGATAACTGTCAAAATAGCAATTTCTGCGACGCTGTGTGTTCTGATGGAGTTTGTGCCTGAGTGGGAGCCCCGAGCACCTGTGCAGGGTGGCTCCAGGGGGAGCATCACTTCCATGGTCGCTGCCAGGGATGGCACCTCTCGGCCTGCTGCTCCTCCAACCCCACGTGCTGCTGACTTCACTCTCGGCGCGGTGGCTTCCCTTTGAGAGCAGCTTGAATGGTGCGGGCTGCATTATTGATAACTCTGTGATTTATTTATGCTTCCACGGCTATAGCAAACAGCTCAGCCTTTCCGAGCTAAACATGGTTTGGACCAGGAGCACGTCCCTGTCCCGTGTGGGGTGGAGGTGGCCAGCTGTGATCTTGATTTTTGGTCCAGATGAGGATTCAGGAATGTCTCCCGGAGACCTCGTGTGCCCGGAGGGTCCCACAGGCAGGAGCTGGGGCTGGGCTCCTCCAGGGGGGCTCCAGTGTGTGCTGCAGGGCTTGGTGCTCGTGCTGGAGCAGCAGCCGAGCGGGCTGTCCTCCCGCGGGGCCGGCTGCTCTGCTGGAGGCTATACAAGAGGTGTGTTGGCATCAGGAATTCGCTGAGGCTGGTGACAGCATTGTGTCAGCTGTCCTCACATCTGGTCTGCCAGATGTGCCCCTCTGAGGGGCAGGACAGATGTGTGCTGTGGCACAGCTCCTCCCTGGCTTGCCCGGTCTGGTGTGGCCGGGTGTGTGGGTGTACAGAGGTGTGAGGACATCGTGCCCTGCTCCCAGCCCACCGCAGTGTTGATGCACGTGCTGCCCCTGGGTGTACCTGAAGGGCCGAGCAGCTCTGAGGGCTGTTTACTTTTTCATCAAGGAAATAGAACGCGTTTTAAGCTGGCATCAATATTTACACGATGGGCTGATGCATCTCCAAAGGGACTCTGGCAGTGCCAGCTGTTGTGTGAAAATCCCTGCTCTGAGAAGCCTCTGGCAGAGCAGACTGTGCCGACAGCCCCGCCGGAGATTGCCCGAACGTGGCTCTACACAAGGGAGTGGGAGCAGGCTTGGCACATCAGCTTGTGCCCTCTTCAAGGAGTGACATTTTTCTTGCATTTTAAGCCATCTCGGGTTCGTTCTGGTGATGTGGTGGCTCAGGGGGGCTCGGGGCTGCCTCGTCCTCAGGCCAGCGGTGCAGGTCTGTGCTGCTGCCCCTGTCCCCGCAGCACGGGGTGTAGCCTGGGTGAGGGCTGTGCTGGGGCTGGATCAGTCCCTTGTCTCCCGGCGGGCAGGGATGTGGGATGCCTGCATGTCTGTGCCCTTGCCAACCACACTGCAGTCTGCTCCTGGCCGAGCGGACTATCCCCCAGTGTTAAGTGGAGTTTTTTCTTTAAATTATTTTCTGCCATAAAATATGTGATTTTGTCAAGATACCTTTTTTTTTACTGGGCAAATGTCAACATTTTTGGTGACATTTTCTGATGATTTTTTTTTTTTTCCAGCTGGGAGAATCGAAATGGAAAATATCGTTTTAAATCAGCATTTTGGAGTGAAACATTTTTCATTTTGAAATGTCAGTTTAAAACGGAACAATTCATTTTGAAATGCTTCAAAACAGGAATTGCCCTTTTACCGCCTCAAATCACTTTGTTTTGATTAAAAATGTCAGTGTTTTCTGGCGCTTCATTATATGAGCCTGTTTCATTGTCTCAGCCTGGTCTGGAGCAGATGGAATTTTAGAAGATGGTTGAAAATTAAAGATTCTCGCAGCAGCCCGGTTTGTCCGGTGCCCGGCCGGCATCCTGTGCTGCCGGTGGGTGGGGGCAGCGGGGCCGGTGCAGCAAAGCTCACTGGGGAGGAGGCTGCGGGCATGAGCCTCGCATGGGTCAGGGGCAGCCCGGGCACCCGCCGTCTGTCCTGGCAGCACTCCTGAGCCTCAGCATCATCCTGCTCGTCTTCACAGCCTGGCGTTAATAAATGATGATCCGGCACTGAAGTTTTATGGGGGACGCGGTGATTTGCCCTGGACCTCGTTAGAGCTCGGCAGGCGATAACCGAGGCCGGGAGGTTGTCGCTTCACTCGGGAGATGCCGAGTGGAGATGTTGCTGTCAAAGCTGTTCTCACTCGAGCTGCTGCCTGCAGAGCCCCAGAGCCAGCACCGTGCCTGGGAAATCGTACCGAGAGTGTGTTTAAAGCAGTCAACAGTAAAATACCGAGTCTCTGGGGATTTAAAATTTTCCTAAGGGCTCCAGCTGATGCAGAGCTCAGCTCCTTCCCAGCAGGTCCTGCCCGGCGTGGGAGAGTGCCATGCCCTGGTGTGCTCGGAGGTGCCAAGAGAGGAGCAGGGGTGTGCAGGTCGCGGACGCTGTTTTGTATCTGTGGATTTATGAACTTTGTGGCTGCACTGAGAGGAGAAGCAGCCTCAGAAGAAGGCATCGTGCTGGGAGGGGGGTTTTGGTGTTTGCCATGGGCAGATCTGCACTTGTGGGGGCTAATGCGGGGCCAGTTGAGTCGTTCACGGGGGATACAGTGGTTCCCACTCCCCAGGTACTTACCGCAGGTATCACTGCCCCTATTTCTTTCTCCTTTCAGATGCCCTGATGTCTGTCCCCTGCAAAGACCTGACCCACCCGCGGTTGGCAGATGCTCAGGCATTGGTGTGAATCCCCAGTAAAAGGTAACTATCGCTCATCTGTGCTGCTGGTGGTGTGATTTCTCTCTGTCCTGCTGCTGAAGAAGTCCAAGCCTGTCCAAGGGCAGTGGGTGAATCCCGGGCGCCTGTCCTGCTGCCCGGGGCTGTGTCCCCACAGCCAGGACACCTTGGTCCCTGCGGCTGTGCGGGTTTGGGGGCTGCACCGCTGCGTGCAGAAGTGTTGGTGAGTGGGGGCTGCACCTCTTATCCCTCCTCAGCCCCTCTTCCTCTGCACATCTCTTGTTGTTTTTTTGGTAGAATGAGTGAGAGAGACATACAAAGCCTGAGCAAATGGGTTTTCGTGCTCACTCTCTGCCTTACCACGCTGTGGGGAAGACTGACGCTGGCCTCCGCCCATCACAGAAGCCATTCAGGTAGGGAAGCAACATCCTCGGTATGTGCATCACACTCCTGTGCAATCACCCTGGGTCCCCGTGACGCTGGTGGTACCTTGGGGTCTCCAAGGGTTGCCCAGGCTGGGGGTTATGTGGGGCTGAGATGTTTGGTGAGGGTCCGTCACTCGTTCCTGGGTGGGAGGATGAGTGCAGGTGGTCTCGAGTCGTGATGCACACTGGCTGTGGGAGCAGAAATGTATCTCTCTGGGGACCAGAGGCTGACGGTCTGGGGATCTTGATGGCCAGCTCAGTCTCTGGGGTCTGGGCGGTGAGGATGAGTGTGACGAAGGTGCTTGGAGTACAGAGCCATGCTGGGACACGTGCTGTTGGAAAAGAAGATATTTCAGGGTTAATTTGAAATTGTGCGTGCTCTTGCCTGACCCCACCTAACCCTGTCCTATTTCTGTCATTTTTGCCTGGCAGTTAAAGCAGTTCTAATCCTATAATCCCCATCCTCATTGCTTAAAACCAAACCCTATCTTCCAGAGTGACTCCCTCAACCAGCTAGTCAGCAGGCACCTGCCTCACCCTCTGCCTAACCTGTGGCAGATGCACGGGAGATAAAACTCCTCAGTCAATTCTGGAACAACTTTCCAGGGCTCCCTGGGATACGGGCTCAGGCACTGACCGCAGCCCACCCAACCTACCTGGTCCCCGGGGCGGGAAAGCCCCGCTCCTCCTCTTGCTCCCTGGACAGCAGGAGCTGCTGCTTCAGGGAAGAGCCAGACCCCGCGTTAATAAAGCAGCGACTCACCCGGGTTTAAAGGGCAAATGCCCCAGTGTAGTTGCTGGGTGTGAATTATGTAGAAATCTCTCCCCACAGATGAGGCCTGGGCTCACGTATTCACGTGCTCGTGGGCAGGGAGCTGGGGATTCTTTGCTCATGCAGACTTATCCACAGCGAACCAAATCCTGTACTTTTTATTCAAGGAAACTGTAATCCGCAGCTAGGAGGGTACACCAGGAGCAAGCACTTAGAAGTCTGACCCCGCTCTGTGTCTGCATTATCACAGTTTCTCTCTGCACGCCCTGGTTTCCCAGCACTAAGTATTTTGCATGGCTGCGCTGGCAGCTGCCTCCTCTCCTGGCCTGGATTTCCATGGGCTCAAACCAAGAGTTCTTGCTCTGCTTGCTGGGTTCGTGGGCTTTATTTTCATGGTGTCTGCCCCGTGCTTCATTTGAAATGTTTTTTGGTAAAGGTTACGTCTGAAACACCCTTTCGTAAGGTGACATCCTCAGTGGCAATGACGGTTTTGTCCTGGGAAGCCCGTGGTTATGTTTCTGCATGTGGAGTTGAACCGGAGGAGGGAACAGGGGTAGCAGTTCCGCTGGTGCCTGCCTGAGACCCCGACCAGGGACGCTGGTTGTGTGCATGGAAGGACAGGCATAGCCGGAGCGTTCAGCCGTTTAGAGCATTGCGTTTATTCGCAATTAGAACTGGGTGCGGCACCTAAAACGAGCAGTAGCAGAGCAGGAGGTTCAGTGGTGACAGTGTGGCCGCGAGGTTTCAGAGCCCTTAAACCCATGAGTTTCCTGAGCAGAGAGCCCGCCGCAGCCCCTCTGTTAGCCATCCAGGGGAAGGCTCACTGCAAACATCAGGCAGCGGAACTGAGGTCTAATCGCTTGTGCTCACCCAGCACCCGGGGAATGCTGAGCGGGGCTTCCTGGGGCGTGTGGCTGGATGTCAATAGCCACATGAATCAAGTGCGGAGATTAAGTCATTTGGAAATGGAATGGGAGACTCCTCGGAGAGGAATGATTCACCAGCAATTTAATCCCCCGTGTAACGAGGTGAGCACTACGTGATGAACAAGGCTTTGCTTGTCTGGATCCAGCTCCCACGGTGGTGCCCCTCACCTTCAGATAGCCCCCAAATGCTGATAATCGAAGTGCCATCTCCGCCTTCGCTCACATTTGTCACTCAACCCGGAGCAGAAGTAAAGGCATTTAGTCAGCTGGGATTTGCTTTTGGGAAATGAGATTCTCTGAGCGAAAGGAGAGCACCAGTTTCTGATTATCTTGGGAGAGAGATTTACTGGTCAGAGCTTCGCTGCTTGGAGTGAAGACAGCCGCTCTACAGCCTTTATTTGTGAGATGCTTCTGCAAGATTCCCTCTCGTTGGGGAAGCGTTGGTTCCTCCATTGTCTGCAGCCTTTACGTTAAGGAATATTTTTCTAAGCCACCCTCTCCAGATGAGGCAGGAGCTGTGCGGAGGGCGTGGGAAGCAGCGCTGGGCACCACGGAGGAAGGTGGGTTGTGTGTTGGGAGCTGGATCCCTGCCGTGGAGGTTCATCTGTCCCACGATGGCAGAACACTTTCAGCGGTTCTCGACATAGTCCGGGCACGTGGTTTTATGCGAGTGAGAAGGGATGGGCTTTGCGCGAGCAGCTCGTGGATGTGCGCACCCTCGCACATGCAGCGCAGGGCGACGGAGCATGATGTGGAGTCCGGAGGTGACAAGGTAGTAAAAAATCCCAGCTGACGTGCGGAGATAATGAGCAATAAAAACAAGCCTGCTTCTCTCCAAACCCCTCTTAAATAATACATGCCTGGAAGGCAGTAGTGATTTTAAGACTTTAATTATTTAGTGAGCATTAGTAGTAGAGTCGTCGAGGGGCACAGAGTACGGATTGCTTATGCCGGGGCTCTGCCTGGTCCCCTGGGGCCATGCTGCCCTCCAAGAAGAGTCCCCACCATGGGGACAGGCCCCCCCACCCAGACTCTGCTGTGCTGCTCAGTCCTGCTCAGGGCGCCTGGACCCCTCTTTAGTGCCCAGGAGGAGGGTTTTGGTGCAGGGGGTTTGGGTGTTGCCTGGCAGTTGGGTGAAGACAACTTGTGTTGGTGTTACAGCTCTCCACCAGCAAGCAGAGCAGCTTTACAGTGAACATGCGGAGCTGTGCCCACGCCTCCCTGAGACACAAAACGTGTCATCTCAGGTTTTGCCATAAAAAAACATGTTCTGCCACTCACTTAAAGGTCAGCCAGAGCAGGACTGCAGTTTTATTTTATTCTTGCATGCAGGATTCAAGAGCCTTGTGCTCTTACAATGCTTTTATGGTTCCATGAGATAAGATTTTTTTTTTTAAAAAGGGTTTCAGTGGGGAAATACCAGTTAAATGGGAGGGAGAAGCGTGCCAGAAGCTCTGGAACTTATCCCAGGCTCTCTGGGGGTTTCCTGCTCACGATGTTAAACACACCATCCATCTGACTTGCATTTTCAGTCCTGTCTGGTTCAAAGTTTCCTACTGCTCAGCAAAAGGAGCGGCAGCTGCTGGGAGCTCCGGAGGAGCCCATCGCTCTCCCTGTGCTTGGGCTCAGGCTCTGCTCGCTTTTCCCAGGCGTGTGATGTGACAGCCCAGTGTGGCCAGGAGCCCCTCGGCATCACTCTCCTGTCAGTGTCCCTTGGCACGGGGCTCATCCCGCTGCAGAAAGGCGCAGGAGAGGCGAATTTTTCTTTATCTCTTTGCTGCACCTTGTTGAGGAAATTAAAAGGGCTTTGGCGTGTTAGCAAAGTCTCATTGCATGGCTGTAATGAGTGATTTCTCAGTTCTGCCTGGCTCTCCCTTGGCTGAACCTTTTAAAATTAGCTGAAAATGAGAAGTAGGACAGCAGGAGTGAGAGGGAGCAGAGGGGTTGTCTGGCCCTTGCTCCTGGGAAGAGCTCTGCTGGCCAAGTTCTCATAAAATCGGGTCAAATCCACTACTACCTCTGTAAGCACTGAGGTTGGAGGGTATAAAATCTCCTGTTTGGGGGGGCTGTGTTGGGGGTGCATGAGGAGAGTGAGTGATTCCTCATGGTCCTGGGCCAGAGCTTGGTGAGAATGTGGGTTCATATTCGGTCAAAGCCAAGGTCCCCTGCTGCTTCCTCAGATTATTTGAAAAATCCCATTAACCATAAAACCAAGGCAAAACAGTCACTTTTGCTCTGTAATGAGTTGTTTTCCTTCTCACTTTCGCCAAAGTGTACCATTTCTGCATGCAAAAAGAATGGAAATTATCATTCAAGCTGATCTATGATGGCATTTAAAAAGGAGGATAAAATTTATGGCCAGAGATGCTATTACAAAATACTTCCAGGATAGGTAATTGCATAATTATTATGGGCAGAAATGAACGTGATGGTTCGTTAAAAGGAAATGACCATGAACTAACAATAAATAAAGCCAGATTAAAGCCGTGGTAATTGCACGGTGGGTGCAGGGCACAGGGGTGTGTGGCTCCCGTCCAGAGCAGTGTTGTCACTGCCCAGGTTCACGTTGTGGATCTCAGCCCTAGCCCCAGGTAGATGGCATCACTGGAGAGCTGAACCTGGGGCAGCTCCTCACGTCCTGCCCGTTCGTCCCCCCGCTCAGTGGGAACAGGAGAGGGACAAGGGCTGCTTCGGCTGGAAGCTGGAGCGGCTGTTCCCAGGTGGCACAAGCCGGGAAATTGCATTTGGATCAGCGTTTCCCAGCAGGGATGTGAAAACGCGGCTGCACAGCAGAGGGATTTCCCCCAGCGCCTGGGGAGGGACCCCATTTCTCGGAGCTTTCACTGGAGCAGGTGAAGTGGCTGCTTTCCAGCAGCTCCTGGAAGGCAGGCAGTGTTTGCCGCTGAGCGTGGGTGCGTGCTGCTGAACATGGGTATGTGCTGTCCCTCCCCAGGGACCCACGGGAACACTTGCTGTGACGCAGGTCAGCCACCCCCGGTCCCCTTCACCTGGCTATTCCTGCAGAGCTGGGCACAAACCTATGCCTCGTGGGCTTAGGGGTGGATGGGGCCCTGGGACCCCCAGCAGGACCCTCCTGGTGGTGGCTGTGGCATGAAGCAGAGCTGGGGGCTGAGGCTGGACAGTCAAGGCTGGCAAACACAGGTTGGGTTGGAGCCGCTGTCGGAGCCGCATGAGCTGGGAAAGGGCTGAGCATGAGCTGGTGCTCACAGGTACCTCCCCCAGCAGCAGCAACTCTGCTTCTCACAACCTAGCACGTCCTGGTTGCACCCTTTATCGGTGGCTGCTGAGGGGTCCTGTGGGGCTCCTGCCTGTGTGCCAGGGCTGAGGGTGCAAAGCAGCCAGGTCTGACAGCCTGATGCTGCACATCTGCCTGCCTTTGGGGATGGCCGGACAGCACACTGCAGGAGCACAGCTTCCCGTCCTCACAGCCTGCCTTCTGCTTGCCGTGGAAATAAAAGTCTCTTCCTGGTGACCCAGGGGATGTCTCGGTGCGTGGCTCGCTCCTGCAGTGCTCATTAAACAGGACCTGCAGGGATCAACCACTCTCCGGGTCAGGGGAATGAAGTCTCTCCAGCCCCCTTTGGCTCATTTACATTGTGCTTGCATGGGCCATGACCTAGCGAAAGTCATTGATTTGTGATGCTAACCAGCTTCTAAACCCGGATCCCAGAGGTGCTAAGCCAACGCATTAGTTTTCTTTCTTCCTTAATATTTTAATGGCTCTGGAAGGGGGAGCAGCAGAGCAACCCGGATTTCTGATGAGCACCGTGACATTTCTGTGTCACCGCAGGGTGGGAACACCCTCTTGGTCCTCCCTTCTCCAGCCGAAGAGAAGGGGGTGTGTGATGGCGAGACGGGAGCGTTGGGTTTAGCTGGGGTGGGAGGTGGTGGTTGCCCTGTTGGAGGCCAGAGGCAGCAGGATGCACCATCCCCTCTTGTAGCACAGTGCACATCTTGTGATCGGCTGCAGTTAACTAACGTGCTCACGCGTTTCAGTAAAGCTCCTGGCTTGGCCGTGACGAGATCCTGTTCGTTTTGCATGGTAGGACGGGTGTGAGGGTTGTTAGGAGTAAGAGCTCAGATGCAGGAGGTCTGGAGCAGGACCAGTGCTTCTCCTTTTGGGTGGACTGGAGAGATGCTGGGCTGAGCTGCATGTGTGTCATCAGCAGCCCTGGGGTGCTTGCTGGAGGACAGGACAGGGCTGCCGGCAGCGGGCTCTCCCAGTGCCGTGGTCACAGCACACACTGGGGCAGTAGGCAGGAGGTCGCCTGGGGGTCCGGGCCATAGCCTGATGGTGGCTGTTTCTCATCCCGCAGTGCACGTCGAGCCTGGCACGTGTGAAGTCATTGCAGCTCACAGGTGCTGCAATAAGAACAAGATCGAGGAGCGCTCCCAGACGGTGAAATGCTCCTGCTTCCCGGGGCAGGTGGCAGGGACAACACGGGCGGCTCCCTCCTGCGTGGATGGTGAGTACCTGTGGCCACAAGCCAGCTCCTGTGCAACCCCCGGCGGCGTTTTCCTTGTGGGTCAGGCTGGTGTGGGGTTCCTGTGCCCCTGGGATTAACAGAGACCTGCCCAGGGCTCCCGCAGCAGAGCAGAGGATGCAAGAGAGCGTTCGGGGGCCACTCTGTTGGTGTGGCTTGTTACCCCACTCCACGCAGCCCCGGGCTGCGTGCCCTGGGTGGGTTACGGTGCTCCAGTGGTTCAAGCTCCTCCAGCACATCGCTGTGCTGGGGCTAGGTGCCGAAGCATCGATCCCCACACATCTGCTCAGCACAGGCAGGGACTGACTCCAGCCACGCAGCACTGTCACCTGCGAGGAGCACTAAGCAAAGCCCAAATCACGTATATTTTATTGAATGGCATCTCCTGGAGTTGCTACAGAGCTGGAGGGAGCAGCTGCAGCCTCTGCCAGTACAGTAGCGATTCGCTTAGAAGCCATCATCCTGTACATGCATTTGTGTGCAATACCGAGAAATCCAGGATGAGCTGTCAGAGAAGGCTTTTGTTGTCCCAAACAGCTTGCGTGTGTTGCCGTTCCCAAACGTAGGGGAACCCGCTCTGGCTCCCCGTGTTGGAGGTACAAATTACAAGTGCCTAACAGAGTAGAGTGGGAGTAGACAGTCCCTTTGCCTTGGTAAGCAGAGACTGAAGTGGGTTGTTGAACAACCCTGTTCTCCCTGCTCTTGCCGGGAGCGAGGACAGGGATGTCTTTAGGCTTTTTACCTGGTGCAGGGAGAGAAAACAGGGTGTTCCGGAGGCAGGTGGAGGAGTGGGGTCAAGTGAGGCCAGGCCGGTGAGGAGCAGCTCCTCGGCAGGGCGGCTGCAAGCATGGGCTGTGCTGGAGAGCCTGCCACCCGCCGCGCCCCAGGCTGGCCCGGCCGCTGACACCCTCCTCCCGCCAGCCTCCATCGTGCTGCAGAAGTGGTGGTGCCAAATGGAGCCGTGCCTCGACGGGGAGGAGTGCAAGGTGCTGCCTGACCTCTCGGGTTGGAGCTGCAGTAGCGGCAACAAAGTGAAGACGACCAAGGTACGTGCCTTGGCAGGGTGCTGGGGCGAAGCCTGGGGCACACTCCCTGAAGAGTTCACAGGGGAACAGGGGGAGCTCTGGCCTCTCCGGGGCATGTGCTGTTGTGGATGCACCAAAGCAGAGCAGAGGGGCTGGTCTGGGCTGGTCCCTGGTGCTGGAGGGGCTGGCAGGGAAGCCAAGAGGGTCCCACAGCTTTGCCAATCCATAAGTCCCATGGGAAGGCTCGGTGAGGAGGGAGTTGCATGGCTCAGCCCGCAAGCAGACGTGCTGGGGATGTTTCCTGGCCGCTCCCCAGCATCCCCCTGCTGCTCCAGGGCAGCGGGTTGCTCAGCCCCGAATCCATCCCCACTCCCCGGCTGAGGCAATCAACTGTGACAGAGCGCTACATGATTATTATTTTCATGGCTTGCTGAATGGCCCAAAGAACAAGGTATAATTAAAATTTTATCAAACTCATTAGTAATTACATATATGCCATGGTTAATCAGTTGCATAATTTTGTCATCATTGTTCATACCGTTGAGTGTAATTATTCCTTATGCTTTAGTTTTTCTCACCCCACATCCCCTGCCATAAAATTATTGTATTAAGTGATGTTGGGATTTTTTTCATTATTGCTCTTACTTTTGTGCACAGAAAGCACTTCCATGCTCAAGCATTCTTATGGACATCCAAGAAGGTTCCTCTGGCCCTGGCCATCCGTCACGGACCAGTAACTGCAGCACTGCATTTAGCTCATTGTCTTTTTTCCCATCTGAATGTTGTTTGTTTGTTTTCCTCCCAGCTGCTCACTCAGCCCAAAGCCTCCACTCAGGCTTTGCTGTCCTGGGCTCTCCCTGGGGACCATTCCCATCCGCAGAACCCCAGGGCTTCTACTCACCTCCCCTGTCCAGCAGCTCCACTGCAAACGGATTGACTGTTTCTGTTAGCAGGTGCCTGCCCCACTCTTCTCCTCTGCCCACAGGTCACGCGATAACCTCTGTGCAAGGACCAGCAAGACCCCGGTGCTCTGCAGAGCCTTGAATGATGTGACGTGGCCCGGCTGGGTGGTGCCTGTGGAGGCGGGATGCTCTGGGGCTGCCGTCCTGCACCAGGTACTGGAGCAGAGCATGGCTGAGCCCTGGCGTCCCCGGAGCTGCGGGTGTGGGACCCCTACACAGCTGCACGACTCCAGGCACTCACCGTAGACACACTCGCCGACTGAGAAATGGGCTCATTTCCCCATCCTCCTAAATAAACCACTGCAATCATGTAAGAGCTGTTGACAATACAGACAGACAGACAGCGGTCCCCCCAAATGGGCTTTATTCTGAAATAGCTGAAATCATTGCTGCGAGTCGCCTTTCCCCATCTCCCAAGATGCTGAATCAGGGTCGCCGTTAGCATCTGGGAAGTCAACGACTGTGTGAAAGCCTCCCCGGTTTGGCGCACAGCTCCCGGCCCAGTGGGTTCCCAGGAGCAGGCGCTGAGCTGCGCCCTGACCTCGTGTCACTCGGGGGCTGCTTCTTGCCCCGTGACCTGGCTGCTGTGACCACGTGTGGCAGATGCGTCGGTGTGGCCGGGGGTGTCTGACACCCCGTCAGCCCCTAGAGATGGTGAAATGTCTCCATGGAGCATGCTGCTGGTTTCTCCTTCCTCGGTAACTGCATTGATCAGGCTGCAAGTTTAATATCTGTTCTCTACGGCACAAATCCCCGGCACCAAGTTACTGCTTGTGTTTGCAATTGAATTGCAGAGTAAGGCGTGGGGAAGCCCTCTCCTGTCTGCGGCTCTGGTGTGCCCGACAGTGTGCAGATGCCCAGACCGAGCCAGGCTCCATTGCATTAATTCAAAATAAAGAAAAATGTACCATCTCCTGGCCGTGAGCTCGTGACCTTCTCCGGGACACACCGTTTCCCCTGGTGTGGCAGCTCCATGGGAAGAGGACGGGAACCCCAAGGTCCTGACATCGGCAGGGCTGGGGACACCAGGGCTGCTGCACACACAGGGGTGGTGGCAAACGGCCTGAGCAAGAGCATCGCTGTGGGGAGCGGGGCCAACACCTCCCCAGGTACCCCAGCCCCGCTTTGTGCTCCATGTGGGGGACATGCCAGAACCGGAGGGGCCAGGGACTGGAGCTGGTGTGGGGGACACTGGTGTGTGCAGCCGCCTGCTCCTGACGGGACTCGGTACTCAGATGTTTTTGTAAGGGGGTAGGTAATACCCGCTCCTGGTGTGATGTAAATACCAGACTGTGAAATAATAAAATCATTTAAATCTCTGCAAAGGATCTTTTCGTTCAGCAGCGAAGGGAGGCTTTGGGAGTGCTTCTCCTGCTGACCAGATCCGAGGCGGAGGGGCTGGGGGCTCTGCCCTGGCCGTTCCCATCCCAGCTGGCTCATGCAGCAGAGGCTGCTCTCATTACTCATGCAAATGTCTAATCCTCTGCTCAATAAAATCTTTTGGCTGTGACTTACACTCTCTAATTACACGTTGCATTACAAAGGCATACTTCTTCATTTAGCCCAGCTGCAGAGGAACAGTTCGGGCGATGCTCAGCAGGCTGGTTTTCATCTCAACTTCACTGATGTTGAGCAGGGATGGGTCTGCCCCGTGTCTCTCTGCTTCCACACACTGAGCTCTGACCGGTGACAACCTTTGCCGGCTCCGGTGGACAGGTAGCTGTGCCTTGGGGCCGCTGATGTGCCACCAGCACAGGCACAGCGTCAGTCCTGCCACGGGCCCTGCACGGCTCAGCTGCTGGGGTATCCAGCAAAGGGCTTTTGTGCTTTGTCCAGTTTGGATATGTTTTTTGTTATTATCCGTTGCTCCGGCTGGAATGGTTTGAGGAGCAGCAGAGGAGGAGCTGGCAGCTGCCTGTGTGCCTAGGGCCATCGAGCTCTCCTGACATCAGGACATCCCTGAGCTCCTGGCAGGACAGCCCTGGCTGTGTGGTGGCTTCTGGTCCTGGGCAGCTGAATGAGCATAAATACCCTTGAGATGGTTTCCTCCATCAAAGGAATGAGTTGAGCCTGGCCCACAAGTTACCAGGAGAGGGGATGCATGGCAGGAGCCTCCTTCCCTGGCTCTGGAATGACGACTGGAAGGTTGATATTTCTAGTAACGCACTGGGTTGCTGCTGGGAGCGTCCCTGCCTGGCTCAGCATATTCCTAGTCGGTGCATAATGTGAAGGATCCGCTCCACAGGAGGGTTGAGCTTGACACCTGCACTGATATAAAAACATTTTATTGTCTGCATAATAGCCACCCTTAACTCTTATTTTTCACTTACTGCAGTACAGGGTTTGGTGAGGAAATAGCCCTTGGTGTCTCTGCGCTGCTGTCACCGTGAGGTACACCAATAGGGAAAATCGCTGCTCCCCGCCTGGCAGGTAAACTCTTGTCAGAGGAAACGCTGCAGCCTGCAGCAGCGCCGGCTTTAGCTCCCATCTCTCAGGGGGATCCGGGGAAGGATGCTCCTGCCTCAGCTCCTGGCACTCCTCCCTGCGCTCTCTTTCTGTATTTTCAACACTTTCCCGTGGCTGAACAGGCAGAACATTTCCGGCAGGAGCGTTAAGCCAAGGAAGAGGCTGATGAGATGGGAATGTCCCCGTGCTGCAGCTACTGGACGCCTGCTCCCGTGGCAAGGACTTTACGTGGTGCCCCATGTCTTTGGTCCCGTGGTGAAATGGTGCCACCCCCGTGGCCCCCAGCTGCCTCGGACACCCCATCCTCTTCTCTCTGCGTGCGACCACGCTGCTGGAGGGCAGAGGAGCCACGTCAGCATAGAGACCGTGAGGCCCCCGTCCAGGAGCAGCACCGAGCCCAAATCTCCCTAAGCTCAGTCTTGGCTCATTAGTGCAGTTACTGACGGGGAACCTGCGCAGCCAGGGTTTGCAAGTTGCCGAAGTGGCGATTAGTCAGGGGAAACTGTCACAGTTAAGGTACTTTCAATATCATCTCCCTCGGTATTATAATTACACCCCACTCAATTAGTCTTCAAAAAAAAAAAATCCTTTTGTATTAAGGCTTGGTGGAGAATTATTAGAGAGTGAATTAAAAGACAAGGATTCCATTTTACTTCACAATAATAAAGGCATAATGTATAAAATACCAAAAAATTACAAGCCGACTAAATTTAGAGCTGTACTAGGAGGTGAAATGAAAGGTAAAATGAAAGGTAAAATGAAACCCTTTGAGCGGCTACGATGTGCAGTACAAGGGGGGGAATTATCTGAGAAATAAGATGGAAACATAATTAACCACCCGGCATTATGCTGAAGGATGGCAAATTGAAATGGGCCACAAAATTAGGTGAAATTGCAGAGCAGCCTCATTTATTTCTGCTTTATAAATCAGTGCTACCTGTCCGCAGTAGTGCAAAGCCGTTCCAGAGCAGGAGCTTTCCGAGGGATGCTGCCGGGGGGGGACCTCGCCTCGTCTGAGCCGGGGCTGCTGTGCACACCCCTGTCCCAGTGTCACTGTGGAAGAAGCTGATGTCCCCATGTCCTCAGTGCCCCTTTCCCCATCCTGTGGCACGTGCTGGCTGGTCTGGTCTGTGCCCTTCCCCAAATTCAGTTTGTTTTCTGATGTTTTTCTGCTCTAACTAGTGCTACCCATGTGCCTTCTGCCAGTGTCGTCCTATGTCATCTCGCTGGGAACGTCTGTGGCCTCCTGTGGCCTCTGACTCCAAGTCGTTGAACAGCCAAGTTTAGGGCTGGAGCAACATTTTCTTTCACTGGCTTTAAATTTCCTCCTCTCAGACTTAACTGGCTGCTTTTCCCTGTAGCAGGAAGAGGCAGACGTGACCTCTGCCACCTCACCCCGCTGCTGTCGCTCAGCTTGCTCCTCTCTGGCCGTTTGGTTTGTTGCTGCTTTTACAGTGAATTCAAAGCAGGGCAAGAAAAACGTTTGTGTTTTCCATAAGCAGCAGTGCCTCTGTCCCACCTTGCTGCAGGCAAAGCCCCAGCCCCAGCTCCCCTCCCAAGCTGGCAGGAGAAGACCCCAGCCGTGGCCACTGCTACCACCAGCCTGGCAGCACTTGTCCCGCGTCTCCTCTCCTGGGCTCAGCTCCATCTCCAGATCTGGATCCCTGCGCGTTCAGGAGAGCCAGAGACGGGGAAAGGCTCATGGGGCCAGGGGCTGTGCGGGCATCGGGTCCCCTGGGCAGGCTCTGCCTACTGACTGCGCCGGGGATTAGAGCAGCCTCATTTTTATAAAGTGATTTCTAACCTCGTTTTCCTGCTGGAGTGGCTGCAGGGGCCAGCGCAGAAACGGAGCCGTTGGCTTGGGCAAAGGAGCGAGGGAGAATACAATTTAATTTGTGCATTTCCCAGCTTGTTGTTAATCTCCTGATTTACTGCTGGTATTTGGTTTCTGTAGCATTACTTCATAATAAAGGGATTAGCTGGGACCATAGGTCTCCTCTTTGATGCTCATCTGCTGGGGATTACTGAGAAATTTTGTAGTTAGTTAATGGGTCAAATAGGAAAAAATGAAAATATGCGTATGATTTTGTTGACATTTGCAGGAGCATTCAATCTATGATCAAGCATTTGCTCTCTTGACCTGTCTCCTGCTGCCTGTCTCAGAGGGGTCCCGATCCCTCCGCTGCCAGGTTCAGAGCCCAGAGCAGGAGCTGAAAAGTTCTGCTGTGCCACTGCTGCTTTGGTAGCCCTTCTGCCCATGGGGACAAAAGCCACCGAAAGATGCTCTGGGCGCAGGAGGACTCGGCCACCTGGGCAGCTCCTGTGGCTGTGGGACAGACTTCTTTAGAGCTGCGTGAAGTCCATGCCGTGGTTGGTGCAGCGATGTCACAGCTAATGGCACTGATGCAGAATCTGCTCTGGAGCTTGGTCCAGCTCTCACCCATCTGGAGAGGCCATGGGGTTTCAGGTGCCTTGGCCCAGGTGGCTTCACTCTGTCTTCTTAGAGGGTTCCCTCTCTCCAGGGAGCATCAGCTCTGTAACCCAGACCTGCCCAGCTCGTGCTGGTTGCTTGCTGCAGCCCCAGTCCTGGGGAAATGCTGCTTCTCTCCCATGTGCACCAGCCTTCAGAGGGCACCCCGGGTGCTCTGGCCACAGCGGTCGTGTGCCAGGGCCCTGGCAGCAGCAATGGCATCGTGCGGCTGCCAGGCACTGTGTTGGGCAGCCGGCCGTGCCTCCAGCCGGCAGCATGGTCAGGAGGTGCCTTGGGCAGCATGTAAAATCCCTGCGAGGGGTGGTTTGAATTCTTCCTGTGCACACCAGTGGCAGCAGAGGTTAATATAATATTAGCAGTTTGACCTGAATATGAACAAGTCAGACATCTCTAATAATCCATAAGAACATGGACAAATTAGCACATGCCCCGTTGCCTTCTAATGACGCGCTTTTCTCTGGTCTTGGCTTCCCCACACGTGTTGGGAGCTGGCTGTGCCGTGGGAGCCGTGGGGCAGGACTGGCCACCTCCCTTGCCATCAACTTTTCCTTCAGAGAGCCCTGAGCCGGGTACCCTGCCCTCCGTGGGGCACTCCCTGGCCCAGCCTTGTCCCCTGTGCCACCAGGAGAGAGTCCATGAGCAGAGAGATCCATAATGGATTTACTGGTAACACGATACACTGCACGGAGCCAGGATCACGTAACGATCCAATTAAAGGCTTGAGGATGCGTTCATATTAGTGACTCTACATCAATCAATTATTTAAATACGCTGGGAATCGTGTCCTGTGATTATGAAAGGGGCTGAAATAATGTTGTGTTACTAACAATAATAAATATTGTGGATACTCAGTCCTTTAAGGAAACGATTCCGTGTGTTGTGAAACCTGGACAGGAGCTGCAAGGCTGGGGAATATGAATATGGATCAGCGGGGTTATTACACACACCAGCACCAAGGGGCAAAATTAGAGAGTGCTTAAAATTCTCTGCAAAGACAAAACATAGAATATGAAAATTTTTTCAATCCTTTATAATAATGAAATTTTGATTAGAAAGCCAGGATCATGCATAAGTTACTGCATCAGCCCTTCAGGCCAAACAGCCTCTAGAGTTGGTGGATTCGGTTGAAATCACTTTGGCTTTGCAGTGGCAGACGCAGGGGCGCCTGAGCCGGAGGGGGAAGTGAGGTGAGCGACAGGGCTGAGCAGGAGGAGGAGGAGGAGGGTGAGGAGGAGGCAGCCCCCAGGTAAAGGGGTCTGGCTGAAACCTCCTCCGACGGGTGGCTCAGCCCTGCGTGCACTGCACAGAGGAACAGAATCTTTCATCTGTGTTTTCTGCTTTTGCATAGTGGGGAAAACAGTATATAAATTATTTAAGCAGACAGAAGATAATTAACTCTAATCAATCTGGATTCTGCCCAGGTTATAGCTCTGCAACAGCATTAATCTTACTAATTACTTAATATTACTAACACAGTTTTCAATGAGTTCAACAATGTGTTCAGTGAATCCAGCATTGAGTCATAGGTGTAAACTCATTGATTCCGAGTTGAAAAGCCCTTCAGTACTGCAAATCTGACCATTTTATTAATCAAATTATCACTTTTAGGACAATCAAGAAGTATCAGTTCAGTCTTGCAGGGAAATTTTTTCATTTACGCTGATGGGCTATTCTGGGATTGCATTAGAGAGAGTGTTATTTCAAGAGCATTAAGGAAGAAGAATTTAGCCTGAATTAGCAGTATCTCTGCTAAACAGTTATTTAGACTGCAGGCTGAGCAGTAGAAGCTGGTTTTGACTGATGGAATTGGAGCTTGTGTCCAGCTCCATGGTGATCCACCCCACTGGAGAGTCCGGGCAGGATCTGTCCAGGTGTCTGGTGGAAACTCGAGCCCTCAGCAACGCTCCCCATCCCTTTGCCAGTGCTTGCCTTCAGCTCCCCGCACGTGCCAGCCGCTGTTCAGTGCCACCCGGCCTGGAGTGGCCTCCTGAGCACCCGAGGGATGGCTGTGGGTGCAGCTCCCCATGGGGCTGGGGAGGAGGGAAGGGGCCCAGCCGGGCTGGATTAACTCCCCAGAAAACACCAGCTGCCGTTTCTAAAGGCACTGGACACTGTTATTATCCAGTCATTCCACTGTGCACGTCACAGAAACCTGGGGAAATGAAAAGGTGAGGATGCATTATTGATTAATTACTTAGTCATCTCCAGACGGTTATTGAGCACGGCTGTGACGGTGACAAATTGCTCCTCAATGTTTGTGACCGATATGCAACTGGATTAACGCAGTTTTACGGTGGTCCTGTCAGTGGGTGACACGGAGTCTGATTCCAGTGCCTTGCAAAAGGCGACGGTGTCGTGTTTTCCGTAACCGATGGCATTTGCAATGGTTAGACAAAAAATAATTAAGCGGTGTGATGTTTTGTTTGAAAGGAGCTCGGGGTTAATAAGTTGAGCTAAGGTGGAGTGTCAGCTCTGTGTGGTCGTGCTGACAGGAGAGCTGGCGCCGTTGCCACGCTGAGTGTCTGCGCCCGACTGGCGTCAGGGTGGTCCCCACTCAAGAGGTCGGCGTTGGCTGGGGCTGAGGCGGCACGCGGGGCTTTGCCCACACAAGTGTTCGCCTTGTGGTGCCCTGGCCCTGGGGTGGCCCCTGCAGACCACCCCCTGCTTTAGCCTCTGTCTCTGGCTCTCTCTGGACAGATACTGCTCCTGGAAGAGGCACGTGTGGGGTCTGATCAATACTGCGTTTTTTCTCCCCCACCTCCCCTTCCAATGAGAGGCTGTGCACA
This sequence comes from Bucorvus abyssinicus, assembly GCA_009769605.1. NCBI lineage: Eukaryota > Metazoa > Chordata > Aves > Bucerotiformes > Bucorvidae > Bucorvus > Bucorvus abyssinicus. The sequence continues at coordinate 6,138,995 of CM020055.1, forward strand.
GCAGCACGGGCAGCATCAGCAGAGCAAACCTCCCAGTTCCGCAAGGAAACGCTGTTAAAATCCTTTACAAGAAACGGGAAGACGAACTACCTGTGGATGTGGTGCCTGGCAGCTCTCACCTGCAGCATCCATCAGTTTATCCTCCAGTCCTCAGCGGTTAGCGAGGGAAGAGCGGGGCCGCGGGGCCGCAGTGGATGGGCTGTCTCTAACAAATAGCATCGGGGATAACAGGGAACGTGAGATGCTGCAAAAGGCCGTTCTTGTAGACCAGGAGGCAAGTGGCCTCATAAAGAAGGATTTCACACTATTTAAACAACAAAATCCCTGCTGGCTGCCTGGGGAAAACAGCATTTTACCGTGAAAACTGCCGTTTGAAAACGGCGATTGCTGGGCACCGTCTGGGTAAAGGCGCAGTGCGTGGGGAAAGCCAGAGGAGCTGGGGTGACACCCGCCGCTTCCCGGGCATTAACGACATGTCTGCAGCCCGTACCAGCCGAGCAGCCCCCGCGCTGGCACCCGGCCGGGTGCAATAAGAAGCCGCAGCAGCAGATCTGGCTGAGGGCACCAACTGAGCTGAGGGTCTGTGGGGTCAGCCTGGGACTGGGGGGGAGCGCTGGGGATGTTCCCGTGCCCACCCCCTGCTGTGCTCCCATGCCCGCCACCCCCCCGCCCGGGGTTCCATGGTGAGATGGGAAGGGTGGGGGCTGGTGGGTGATCGCCCATCGCTGGTGCCCACGCGCTGGTGCAGGCGGGAGGATGCTTGGGCAGGTGGGTCCGTTCCTTCCTGAACAGAGCTGATGGTTGATGCCGCAGTTACCACTTCCAAATCTATAGTCCTAAGAACATCCGTCTCTCACAGCTCGTCCAGTGGTTCTGCTTGTTTTCTCTTCACAGTAATCAATAATTTGCTTTTTAAACAAACTGGCTTTCTGCTCCGCTTAGAGCCATTTCCCTCCGGTTCTGCTCAGTGCTCCATTTACGTTACATGTTTAGCAAGCTACGTGCTTCGCGTTTTTTCCCGCTGAGTCCATGTGCGAAGGGTTTTTCTTGCTGCTCCTGCTCATTGCTAGGTTGCTGACAACGTGTCGGTGTGGCAACTCGCTCTGGTGCGAGCTGTTCCTGCACCTCTGACTCCCTTCTGTTAAGACCTTCTCCACCTGAGACCTCGTCTGGAGAGCCGACATCCCCGCGTCTGCCCAGAGCCAGCAATTAAGGACGGTGCTCAGGGAACGGGGAGTCCTAAAGTTGGCAAGACTAGTAATGAACCTTTTAACTGCTTTGCTGGAATAAATTCAGCTTTAATGAAATAAACTGAAACCAGTGGCCTAGTGCAAACTGAGGACAGGGCTGGAGCTTACGTCGTACCGAAATGTCCCAGCGGTGGGTTCTTAACAAAAAGCTGCATTTCAGGCACAACAAGCTCTGGCCAACTGGGTGTCCCCAGCATCGCTTCCAAACGCAGTGTGGCTGCCAGGCTGCCTCGGAGCCAGCACCTGGAGATGTGCCACCAGATGTGGGGAGTGAGGGAGAACAAGCAAATCTGCCTCTTAAAAAATAAGCCACTGTTATTTGGGGTGGGGCCATGGGACTTGGCATCAGGTTCCCTCTTCTATTAATCAGTATTTGTGTTGGGTTTAATTAGTTTTGATTGCAGTTTACAAATGTAAATGTGTCTCCCATGACATCTCCCTCAGCTCCTGGGAACACGAAATGAGCGTTTAGTGTAACAGCGTCTTTGTTGTGCACAGGAAGGAAAACAAACAGAAAAGCTCCATGTACATCGGCAGCACCGGTGCAGTTTCTGGGAACCTCCATCTCAGCCCATCTCAGCTAAACAGAAAGGGGAGAAGATCCTCGGAAGGAGAAGAGAAACCCGTCTTGATGGCCCTTCAAAGAAGTGTCTGATGCTCTGAAGAAAGGTCCAAGGACCGTCCCTTTGCCAGAGTGAAGTCTGCAGGTGCTATCCATCCCATAGTGCTCAGGAGGAGGACTCAAGGTGCTGGAGGAAGGCAGCCCACCACTGCCACCAACAGCGACACCAGGGCCACCAGACTTAGCTCTTGCAGCAAGCTGGGAGATCTCTCGTCTCCGGCAGGTGAAGGAATGCTTCCTCACCAGGAGGTTAATGTACTAGATTCACCACCCACAGGGAGATCATCTTTCTTATTAGTGTTTGCCATTTTGTAGTTTAATTAAGGTCACCCAGTGGCCCTGTAAATGACATCTTAATTAATAGCCTGCAATATCTGCCAGTGCCATCTGGGCTGCTGCAGAGCCGGCACCCCAGGAAGCGGGAGCGAGAGCAGAGGTGTGAGGTGCACGCGCAGGCGTTGATCTGTGAGGAGCTGCCGGGGCTGCCAGCAGCGCGTACATGTACGCTGGTGGCAAACGTGGATGGATGTCACCCACTGGTGATGGACGAGGACAGAGCCAGCACCCTCTCTCATGTAGGGAAACACTCAGTCCTGGAGAAAGTCGTAAGCACTGACACGTGCAGGCTGATTTCCTGAGAACAACCGCTCCGCTGGTTTTATTGTTAGAGCGTTGCCTGGGATCAGTTCCTGCAAATAATCAACTGAAAGCCCAAAGCCGACCTCTTTCTCCTCCAAAGGACAAGCGGGAGGGAAGGAGGCAGAGGGTACAGCAGCCAGCTCTGCTAATGAGAAGAGCGAGCCTGTGCCTGTCCTTGGTGTCACCTTCCATTCGCATCCCCCCCGTAGAGACTGGTGACCCCGTGCCACCCCAGCACTGTCCCCTCACAGTGCTGTATCTGTCACGGCCCCAGGTCACCCCTGCCGGCCCACTCCATCTGTGCTGGAGCTGCTCCAGCGATGGAGGGTCCTGTCTTTGGGCTGGTTGACAGGGTGGTGGCATTTTCATCTTCAAGCCTCTTTCCCTGTTGGTTGTTTCCCCGTTTGCCCTTTCCTGGGCAGCGGGTGCAAAGGGCTCCCGGTGCCTGTTCACTCCTCACCCCGATGGCAGCATCACCCCAGATTTAGAGCCCGATGTTTACTCACAAACCATGAGATAATGCAGACACCACCTCACTGGCCCGTAAATCAGGGTGTGTGATCTGACAACGCGCTTGAGACATCACAGTGCACCCAGGTCCATCTTTAGTGATTTATGACTCAGCTTTGTGACTTATTTCAGAGTCAGTCATAGTTCAGAGCCAGCCTGTAGCTCAGACCCATCACATATTTATCAGTGACACAGGACTTGGGTAACTCAGGGATAACTTCAGAATTAATTGTGTTACTTATGAAGTTGGTGACATGACTTATAAATTGCCGCATGGTCAATAAATCAGGGAGACACCTGAGAAATTAATCTTTCTTTTTTTTCAGTCAGAAATTCATGTGCCTTATAAATCAGACGTTGGAACAGATTACTGTACATCAAACCCGCACCTGGGAAACAGCTTTTTGGGGAGAGTGTATATTTATGGAATATCTGTCCCAAACTGCTTACCAGGGTTAAAGAAAACGTAAGGGCAAATGAAAGTGAAGGGTGTGAAGGAAACGCACACGTCACCGTCCGGCACGGCAGTGTCTGTGCTGACAGAGCTGGTGTCGTCCCGCAGCCCCTGTGCACAGAGCTGGCCGGGGTCCGCACACCAGGACGTGATGAAATCACCGTCGCTGGGAGCTCCTCCGCTCCCTCTCGCCTCCTCTGATGCCGTGAGCGGGGAGGCGGTGGTGGAGCCTTGCAGCTGGATGTGCTGCTGCTGGCACCGCTGGGGAAGACCACAGCAACGTTCCACTCTGATCAGGGCTGGTGCACCTCATCCTGCACCACCACGCGCATTCCCCAGCAAAGCTGATTACAGAACATTTAACAAGACCCACCGTGGACATCCAAGTGCAGCGTCCAACCTGCCGAACTTCTGTGATCGTAACCTGTGCGCAAGGGATGAACCAACGACTCGCCATGGCCAGGCGGAGCAGTTTAGACCAGTGCAGGGCAAGGTGGTGTGTCTAGAGCTGAGGCAGGAGCCACCCCCACCCCTGCGGACGGGCTCTCCCCCTCACCCCAGAGGCTCTTCCAGGGAGAGGAGATGACCTTTGTGTTTCTTAGGGCTGCACACAAAATACATCCTTTCGCTGATTCGTGCTTGTTTCAGACCTGTACAGCAGAAACAGGTACGGGCTGAGGTTTCCCCGGTGCAGGATGAAGGCTTTGAGGCGTTGCCAGGGCTCACAGAGGTCGACCCTCCGGAGCCACTGCAGCCCCTAGCGCGGCAGTGCTGCCTGCTGCTGCCACTGCTACCAGCTCCCTGCTCGGAAAGGGTAACAAATATGCCTTTAATGATAACAATCAATACATTCGATGAAGAATCGGGTTTTATTTAATGCGCAATTCACTTAGAGCCTGACACATCTATTTAGATTTATTAAAGCAATTCTTGTATATTGCCTCAGTAGTGATTGATTCTTTGAAATACCTTTTAGTGTGGCTTTAAAATCCCAGCAAGACAGACATTTTCTATACCCCGCATTTAAACTGCTACAAATGCAACATGTTCTTATCAGTAGGTGTCCCTTTAGAATACAGAATCACCCTATTTTTGTTCTATATAAAAAGCACGGAAGAGATTATTCAGGACATATTTAAAGGATGGGGGTTTTTAATGAATCTGTGGGCAATTTACCATAAATTACACATGGAAATGTAAAATCTAATCAACTAGTTGCATAAGCATAGCCATATGTGCAGGAGTTTCACTCCTGAAAAAAAAACAAATTAAGTGAATACATTGGAGACGATTTGAATACATCAAGCAGATTTTTCAAGTATTTCCCTAAGAAACACAGCCTGCACAAAGCCCTGTCACTAATAGAATGGGAATAGTTGCCAGTAAATATTTACATTAGCAGCTTTGATGGAAAAACAAAACTGCAGGCAAAACTTCTAAGGTTTCCCATCCGATGCAGCTTGAGACTCGCTGTTTCCCCGCCGCTCTCCCAGCGGAGCGGGATCCTGGGGCAGCTCTGCCTGGCTCCCTGCAGTGGGACCTCCGGGGACCTCGTCTCTCTGTGCCCCAGCCCGGGGCACCTGAGGAGGGTGCTGCCCAAAGCCAAAGGCCTTCAATTCAATTTCCCCAGCGTAAAGGGCTTGGCAAGGGGTAGCTGCCCTCTTTCTCCAAAGCCCTTTGAAACAGCAGCATTGGGGAGCTGCTGCATCCACTGCTGCTAGCAACAGAGCCTGGCCCAAGCCCTCTTCCCGGGATGCTCCAGCAGCGGTGGGCTTTGGGGAGGGGTCGCAGGTGGGCAGCAGAGAAGGCAAATTACCCCAATCTCTAAAGTGGCACCCAGCCCACCCAGCGCTGGGACACGGCTGTGCAGTCCCACCGCCGTGCATGGGTACAGCCCTCCTGCCAGTGCCCACAGCCAGCACTGGGTCTGGACTTGCTCCGTGTTTCTCACCAGATCTGGCCCAGCAAAGTGCATGATGCTACTGCTGCTCCTTCCCCGGGGGAAGGTGAGGGCTCACTACCGCAGTGACTCCCAGTGCCAGAAGAGCTTCCCCTTTAGAAGCACACATCAGCCGGAGAAGAAATGAGTGCTTGCAGGCAGCAGATACAAAAGACAGAGCTGCAGCTGGAATAGATTCATGAGATGCAAATATCGACAGCAAACTTCTGCAGCCTTTGGAGCTCCCCAGGTGCCGTGCGTGGGAGTGTGTGGGGCGCCGTGCAAGGGACCCCCACAGCCGAGCCTCATCTTCTGCTGGCAGCCAAGGCCAGGGCCATCCCCTATTCCAGCTAGCAGCGGGGCTTTCCTGGGGGTAGAATCAAGGTCTGATGACAACTTAAGAAGCCCCAGAAGCTGTGACTCTGCAGTGATGTGCTCCTTGGTTTCTATGGGAACAGGCTGAGCCTGTTGATGAGAAAACCATGTGCAGAAAAGGCCGGAGCAGCAGTGAGTGGTGCTGCTGATGCAGAGATTAATTGGTGTGACTCAGGCTGGGCTTTTATATAATTTGCAGCCATCCCAGAATGTGCCTCAGCACCTGAGTGGGGATGTAATGAGGAGATGTTCACAGGAGAACAGTCTCATCACTTGTTGCAACGATTGTAGCTCCTACTTTGAAAAAAAAATGGAGTGGGTGATTTATTTTTGTCTGCTGGCTTCTAAGTCATCTACAACTTCACTGGCAAAGATCACTGCCAAGGTGTGGGGAGCATCTGCTGCCGGTGGGAAGGCAATAGGCTGCTCCTCCCCTTGCCCTTGCTTGGCTTTGTCTCACCATGAGTTAAAAATGCTTTTCCTGGCCCGTTTGGCACACAGGAGCTGCAGGTTTGGGTGCATGGGCTGGGAGATGGCCTGGGAGGGTGGTGGCATATTTGTAGAGTGCGTGGCCTGCGCTCCACTTCAGTCATTTAGAAATAAGAAGTACAGCTACAGCCTTGTTTGCAAAGAAAACACATCTGGGAACCAAAATTAGACCCAAAGCTGGAAGATAAACTCTGTTGTAAGCACTTGTAAGAAAGAGCTTAAGAAAAGGATTAAAAGGGATTTGTTGGGTCTCAGAGACAGAGGAGTTCCATCAGTAAATCTGATTATCAGCTCTGCATAACTCTCGGTGATTTAAACCACCAAAAGGCTGATGCTGGAAATAAGGTGGATTTTGAGAGGCACGGTCCTTTGCCCTGTCGTGCTGGAGCCACGTGTGGGCAGTGCTGGATGGGGCAACAGCCCCGCACACCCCTCCACGGGCAGCTGGGTTCCCTGGGGTGCCAGGCACCTGCCTCCCTTCCCACCCGGGGAGGCTTTGTGCCTCCAGGACCCAGAGAAGAAGCTGACCCACTGGTGTATTCCTTTCCCTGGCTTTAGCTGTGGATGGGTGAGGTTTTCACCCTCCGCCTAATGAATGACGCTCAATGCAAATCAGGAGATATTACTTGTGTGTCAGAGGCTGTTGAATTATTCATTGGTGAAAAAATCACCAGGGACCAGCCAAGGGAAAGCGCAGTAAGCAATTAACTGCCTCCATTGGTGCTGCTGCCTCTCGTTAGTCTGTGCTCACGTAATCGGAGCTTTTTTCAAGGGACGTGTTCAGCTCGGAAAGGGAGCAGAGCGCATAGCATGGGGCAACTCCTGGTGGTGCGTCCCAGGGTGTGAAAGAAGGTTTCTGTTTGTCTGGTTCTTTGGGGTCTTTTTTGGCTTTTTGTTGTGGTTTTCTTTAAGAATTTCTGTTTTCTGCCCGTGCTGAGTGGAGCAATCCCACTCGGCAGAAGAGCTGCATTGCCCTTCCCACCTCTGCGCTGACCCCGCTCCGAGCTGGCCCCAGCACTGCACTGGGGTGTCCAGCCGTGAGCCCCCGTGCAGGCTGCGGGGCACGGTCACCCCTGTATAACGCAGAAGGGAGCTCTGCCTCCACCAGCATCACCGTCCCGTGGCGACCCCTGCGCTCACCCAGCCCTGGGGAACTCCTGGCCCCAAAAGATGAACTCTGGACCCCTGGGCTTGGGCTAATCAATACCAGCTCGTCACGTGTTTCCAATGCCTGGGTGTTTTTTTAGCTTTTCACAAAGATAAATGCTTCTAATGAGCTGGTGAAATGTTGGCGATCAGCACAAAACTGGTTTTAATTAAATTTACATGCAAAAAATTGGTTGTAATTATGACAATTTGCTTGCTAGGGAAATTGGGTGTGCGGAGAGGATAAAAGTGTTCTTGCAAAGAAAAGGACAGAAAATTCACAGTCACACTTACAGAAATAATCTCCTTAAATTTGTCACTTTGACTTCAATCCTGTACTTCTAATGTGTGCTCTACACCCCAAGGGTTTAGCTCGCTTGCTGAATGATGCCACATCAGCACATGTGAGCTGCAGGAACTCTTTGAGGGCCCCTGTTTTGTCTCTCGGTGGCTCAGCCTTGCGCCAAACCGGGAGCCCCTTGCCCCAACCCGCCCCTCTCTGGGCCGTGGCAGGAGCAAGAGAGCATCGGGCTGGCAGCCGGAGGAGGAAGCATTTCTCTTCTCCTGGCCTCGTTTGAGTACCCTTAAATAAATCCTTCACCTGGTTTCCAGCCCTCACCCTCAGCAGCAGAGCTGGGTGCCCCAGTACTTGTCCAAAGGCAAATACATTTGCTCCCTTGTCCTGCGTCCATTGGAGATCCAGCCTTTCTGAGCCGGGCTTTGCTCCTGCCTCCGTCAGTGGTGTGACTGAGATCAGGAGCCGCGCGGGAGGAATGCTGCTGGAGGACATGCCGGGTGAGTCTGCCGCATCCCAGCGGTGACATTGGCCCCATGAGCCCCTCGGAAGGGTGACCAGCCCACTTTGGTCATGCCTGGAGCTTGGGGGGCTTTGTCTCCCCACAGCCTCTGCAGTCCAGGGTGTGTTGGACGCTTCCCTCCTCGAGCCCTATTGAGCAGGAATATCACATCCATAGCAGATGAAGTGGATAACCGTTACACCTCTAATTTAGTTCATTTATTTGATGTTGTAAGAGCATTCACCCTGTGTTTGCCACTGACACTGGGGAACACCTGCACAGGCTCACCAGCCCCCATGTGTCCGGGGTCTTCCCGCAGAGGGGGTGTGAAGTCTGGGGTGAAAAGAGAGATGTCTGGGTTCAGCCTTGGCTCACCTGCCCACTGCTGCTGGCAGAGCGCGTGTTGTCTGGAAGGCGCTGCCTTCCCCCGGGTTAGTTAGTAAAGGGAAGCTATTAAAATAAAAATCAATAAAAATAACACTTAGAGAGGCAGTGCTGGGGGTCACGGGGCAGCTCAGACCCTCCCCAGTTCAGCTGGCCTTGGTGGGGAGGGACAGGGGTTTGGCTGCTGTGGCTGAGCCTGGATCGGACCGTCCCCAATGTCCCTGTGCTGACCCCATCACCGGGTCAGAGCATCCCGGCTGCAGCCCAAAGCCTCCTGAGTTCAGAGAGTGGCCTCAGTGCAGTGCAACAGTGCTTAGAAGTTACATTTCATTCAGAGCAACTGTAGCCTGAACAAAATTACTCTTAAAAAATGCAAATGAACTGCAGTTTCTTTTCATTTTTCCCCCTTTAACTGCTGTTATTCTGTGGCTGGCGGATTTATGTGGTTTGGCTGCAGGTTTTAATTGCTGTTTGCAAACACGGCAGTGCTACATCCAGGCACTAAAATTGTATTTCCATTTTACGCCCAAATCCAAACGACTGCAGAAAAATTATCAGTATGTGTGTTTTGATACCAGCTACATCTTAATCCACCCTTATGGCTGCTGAGGAGAAAGAACTAAGTGTATTTGGTTTATTTTAAGTGCTGTGTAAAATACCCAGTGAAGCAGAAAGGAAACCAGTACCAAGTCAGAGGCAGTGCAGGACGCTGAGGCTCTGTTTGACTCTAGCTGGAAGAAAATACAATAAAACCTGGTGTCACTCCACTGGGAAGAGACGCCTGTCCCCACACCGTGCTGGAGGGGCACCAGGATGCCGTCCCGCGGGTTCACCCCGTGCCCCTGTTTTGGCTGCCAGTAACCTGGTGCCACGGAGCCCCAGCCCCGGGGACAGCATGGTGGCCCTGGGACCCCTTTGGTGTGTCGCCCACCCGGCTGGGGCGGCAGGGCTGGCACTGGATGCTAAACGTGTTTTTCCTCCCCAGCTCCACGCACCAGCCAGGTGCTTTTCTTCCTTTCTTTTTTCTTTTCCTTTTTTCCCCTCTTTCTTACTCCCCGGTTGATCAATTATTTAATACATTCCATCCCAGAGCAGAGCTCCCTGAAGTGAGTTGTTTTAAATTAAATACATTTCTCTTTGAATCAACTTGAGTCCCTGGGAAATTTTTAGCTCTGCAAATGAGCTCATTTGAATTTTTGAGGTGTACCTGAAGCTTGCCTGTGTGTTTTTTCTTTATTTTTATTATTTCAGATCTCATTCTTCTTTGTTGCAGGTTCAATCTTTTCCCTGCAGCGGTGCCCTGTGCACTGACTTATCTGAATAATTTCAAAAACAGCGTATTAAAGGGCCCAACATGAAATTTCCTTAGAGAATTGATGTGGGTTAACCGTCTGTATCTTATTGTGCTGGCTTGTTTAGAAGGCTGCTAGAAACCATCCATTATAGTTATAAGGCTGAATGATGACTACAGTTACACTAGAAAAAAATAGGGAAAAAAAAAAAGCAAAGCATTTTCTATGAATAACTGCACCGGGGTATTTAAAACACTATTGGCTGCACAGTTTTCAGGCACTTTTCTCCTTTAATAACATTTATATCCCTTGTATGATCTGGGCTGTCTCTAATCCCCTAAATATGTTTGGAGGAGACAATAAAAACCCGTACACCACACCACAGGTTACGGGTCCTGGTACCCAACCTGCCTCTTCATCTTCCCATGCCCCCGGATAGGAAAAGGCATTTTTACAGCCGCTGTTAGCAGAGAACAGCCTCGGTTCACTGCCCCGACACAGCGGGGAGAGCCGCAGTGGGTGGGCAGGGACCCTGGGAGCCCCAGACACGGCCTCACTGGGGACAAGCAGAGCCCGCCTGGGGTTGGGAGTCTGTGTGCCCACCAGGTCAGCAGCGCTGTTCACGCCAATGGAAGTGTTTTCCAGGGACGACCCCGATACCTGGGTTTTGCCGGACACACAGACCCACACCGGTGGCCTAAAGCTCTGCTGCTTCTCCCTTTCCCTCTCATGAAACAATGGAAGGGTTAACAGAAGCAAAGCCAGGCAGGTTTACACTGAAATCCCCCCTGCAGATCCCCAAACAGAAGCTGCAAAAAGGCCAGGAATAAATTTCTTCCTGTTTGGCTGCATTTCCAGTGTTAAATGGACTCTTTCGGTGCTTTCATTCACCCAGCATGGGAGAGGGCTGCTCTGTCTGCAGAGGGAAGGGACTTCAGCCCACCTTCTGCCGCCGTGTTACTTCATTTTAATCATCACTAGGTTAAAGACCAACGCTCGCAGGTAAACCTCAGCGAACTCTTGTTAAAGCCACCGCCAAGTGACCAGCCCCGTGCTGGTGGCTCAGCCCAGCCAGGGACCTGGCCGAGTTGAGGGGTCTCCTCCCTCTGCTCGGCGGCTCTCGACACTCAGGAAATGCATCTTTTGATGTCAAAACCGAACTGTCCAATTGGAAATTTAGAACAGGCTCATTTCTTTCAAACAGAATAATTCGCAGTTTGTTCAGAGTTTTTAAACCAAGCTGTTTCCCTGCTTCTTTTCTGAATTTGCCATTTAGATGAAAGAGCTGCCTCCTTCGTTCAGCCCCGGTTGTGGGTTTACTGCTGCACCTTATTTCTGACAGGAAGAAAGAGCAAAAACCAGAAAAATACCCAAAATAGGGTTCTGCCTCCAAAGGGAATTGCACCGTGGTTTTGGTGGATGCGTGACCTCCCCGTGCGTGTGAAGGAGAGAAGGAGCCTGAAGCTATCGGGATTAAAATGAAACCGCCTTCGCCCACCATGCTGGCAAAGCGAGGACGTGATGGGCAAAAGCCTCTTCCAGTGACACTGATCATTTGGTCGATCTTGAGGCAGCACCAGGGACTGTGTGTTGGGAAGGACCACCCCTGAGGTGGATGTGGGACCTGGTCCTCCCACCCCTCCAGGTGCTCCAGCTCCCTCGGGGCTTTTCCCTGGGAACAGGGGATCGTTATTTCGGAGGCAGCCGTGGGCCCGTGGTGCAGAGTCAGTCCTTTGGGAAAGGGATCGAAGAGCTTCGACATCGCCGTGGCCTGTGCCGCGGTTTCTCGGTGCTCGCTGCCACATGCATTTCCTCCTGAATGGCAAAAACCCCATTTCCCAAAGAATTAAACCTGTGGTGCTTTCTCAAAATACCTAGAAAAGGGAGCAAAACTTGTGGATGTAAAAAATTGCCTGATGTGTCACTTTATGAACATACTTGGGGAGAAAAGAGGTTACTTTCAAATTACAAGTTGCATATTTTGATAAGCGGGGCTGTTAATTAGCTCCGGGTGCCGCTGCTGTCAGACGTCAGCTGTAAGAGAGTGTGAACACTCTCACTTCTGGGAGTCTTTTAATAGCCCCTTTAATGTGACACTGGGAGGAGGAGTCACAGCAGTCTGGAAGGGAATCGGCTTAAAACCGAGGGCAGCGAGGGCAGAGGGCAGGACCTGGGGCTTCCGCAGCACAGAGCCTCGGTCCCTCCATGCTGGAGACGGGCAGCCGGGGATGCTCCATCGCTGCGTCATGCCCTCACAGCCTCTCTCCGGGCCTGGGACCCTGGCCCCTGCACGGGAAATGAATGCGCAGTGGAGGCAAAACTTCGGGTGGTGTTTCCCATCGAGTATTTACCCCTGCACCCATTTCTGGATTATCGCTCTTCCGTGGGACGGAGACGGGAAGGCAGGGAGTGATCCTCTGTGACAACCCTTCACGCAGGGTTCGGAGCCAGCTCTTCTTCCCTGCTCCTCATCCTCTCGCTGCTGAGCTCAGAAGGAGCCAGCTGCCTCATTTATTTATTTATCAGGCAGTCATGAGTGTGGAAGATGCCTTTGAAGCTCTCTTAGTTATCTCTCTGACTGGCAAAGAAATATTGCACATCTTGGTGTTTGATTCCTTTTGATCTCCCTGCCGTGATTTTCTCTACCCCTGCCAAGCGGCTTGCTCAGGCCTCCATCTTTGATGTAGGTTAACAATACCTTCCCCAGCCCTTTGATCCTCCCCCTAATATCGCTTCTACATTTTTCAGCAGCAGAGTGCACCGCTCCCGGTGCAGGATGGGGCTGAGCTGCTCTGAGCGCCCCTGGCTGGCAGCCATGGGCAGACCCCCGTGCAGGAGTCCAGTCTGGACCAGCTAAAGCTGCACACACGCAGCAGGGGCACTGGTGAGGGGAGCGACTGGAAAATTCCCCCTTTATTACCCGCAGGTAAGGTGTTTTAGCAAATGCAGCCCCGATGTCTCCACGTCCCACCCTGGTCTCCCCACCACCCCCTCCAGTGAAGCCCCCAGCTCTCCTCCCTCCACCCCAGGGCTCAGCTGCTGATGCCCAAAGGCAACAGAACATCTCCCCTTAGGAGCATCACTCCAGGACCCTGAAAACTGGGCCTCCATCATCCTTGAAAAACAAGTGCTCAGGCCTCTGCCTGGCTGCTAAATGGGAGCAGGACCAGGAGTCTTTATTCAACATCAAAACCGTGCATGCCGTGGCCTGCTCTGTGCTGATCGCTGTCACCGCTGAGCCAGGGGCCACTTCTCCTGTACAAACAGCCATTAAATGTCGCCTGAGGAGTCCATAACAACCCGGCTGCCGCTGCTCAGGCAGAGCGTGTCCTGCGGTGCCAGCTGCTGAGTGACTCCTCGTCCTGGCATCAGTGCTGTCTCTGGGACTGGGTTTTCAGGGTTAGGTAAATTGGAGAGGTGAGCAGCAGGGAGCTACATGTCTTTACCGGGGAGCTGCCGATCAGCCGGGCATCGTCTGAGCCTGCAGCCCATCACGGGGTCACACCTGCAGGGTTCCCAGCCCACCGCACCCGGGGCAAGGCATTATTGAAGGGCTCGGGCAGAGGGCGCTGGGCTCAGGGTGTCTCTGCAGTTCATGGTTAGCAGGTGGTGGCCTCCCAGGAGAGCGAGCTGCCCGCGGCGGGCACCCTCTGACTGTGGCTGCTGGGCGGGAGGGGAGCTGGGTGCCCACGGCCAGGAGCTGGTGTTGGCTTTGGGGACAGAAGCTCCCCTGGGGAAGCAGTGAAACACCGGGGTCCAGCTGTGTGCTGCAGCGCGTCGGGAAGCTGCCAGGGGCCTGGTTAAAAGGGAAACCCTGGGATCTCAGGGGCCTGAGCCCCAAACCTCCTGGCAGAGCACTGCCCTAACTGCTGCAACGCCCTGTCCCCTGGCTTTGAGGTGCAGGTAGAAGCCAGCAGCAGGATGGGCTCCCGCAGAGCCAGCACAGGGTGCGTGGGAGGCAGATCCCAAAGTACCGCTGTGCCTCGCAGATAATGTCTCATGCAGATGCTCTCCTGAACGCGCTGCAGAGCTGGCTGATCTAATTGCAGGGATAAATAGCACGCACAGAGCAGGGAGAGAGAGGGAAGAAGCGGAGGCAAACAAAGGGTGCGAGGGGATGGAGAGCACTGAGCACACGCAGGTTGCCAGGCTGCCCTGTCATCTGTACTGGTGCCTGATCCTTCCCAGAGTCTTGCCAAGCTTTCTGCAGTCTGAGGCAATGAGTTTCTTAATCTAAGATAATGCAAGGGGTGAAACACTCCATGGAGACAAGAAGGTGGGCGCTGGGGGGCTTGGCAGGAGAAGCAGGGCAGGAGCTGCAGTGCCCTCACAGGACTCCCTCCAGCGCTTTGGGCTCCGCGTGTTTTCGGGGCTCTGCCGCAGCTGATGTGCTGGGAAAGACCAAAGCAGAGGAGTCTGGTGTGTGATATTGTACATGATAACTTCACAAAAATCACTTCCTCCCAGTGGGGAAATAGCACTGAAGGAGGAGAAAGGCGGAGCGGGGGAGGTTATAAGTTATCAGAGAGAACTGCTTTGAAGAAAAGTGTGAGTTTCCCCTCCAGAGGACTGAGCAGCACATTACGCTATAACCTGATTAACACCAGCTTCTTACAAATGCATCTGGAAACGGCTTTGAACTTTTGCACAGAGTATGATCAGTATACGCTGCACAATGGAGAGGGACAGGAGATCACCGAGCTGGCTGGCTGGGGAGCGCTTAGGCAGGAATTTAATGCCTCCAAAGGGAAGTTTAAGGCATTTCTCTGAGATGAAGGTTTGTTATCTGGCCCTTCTCCTGTGCTCTCAGAGCTGGCTGGCATTACTGGGGCATGGGAAGGGTTTGCAAGGCACTGGTTCTAGTACCCACCGGGTACCTCATCTCTATTCTCCATAACCTGTATTTTAACCCACATGTGCCTTCCTGAGAGACATCCTACTCACCAGCTCTGTACTACTTCCCTCCCTCCAGTTTGCTTCATTTGTTTTGAATATTTACCCTGTGAAAGCTGGAGTGATAAACTCACATCATTACTCAACCCCAGGGGCTGGGCCTTGGAAAAAGGAAACCACAAAACCGAGAACAGCATTTCGGTGATTGTAGGCACTGTGGTGAAGCTCAAAAAGGAGAACTTGGGGACTTTTGCCAGTTCTCCTCTTGCCTTTCCCTGCCACTGAGGAAGCCACGTGCAGATGCTGCGCAGGGGAAGCCAAGAAGCCCTTTGAGAAGGATGAGCAGGGTACCATGAAGCACGTTAGATGGCTCTGGGAGCCGGGGATGCCAGCCTTGCTGCAAGCAGGTGATACCAGCAGCTCCCCCAACTCTGCATGGAATGGGTTTGGGCAGCCCCAGGGGAACAGTCCCTCCCAGGGGACTCAGACATTTCTTGTGCTTAATGAAACTGCTCAGGCAGAGCAGTGTCAGCACATCAAGGGCACTGCTGACCCTACAAACAGGCGCTGAGCATGCTTGGGTTATTATTACCTCTATTATTACTTTGCTTTCCTAGAGCTGCTCCTATTTAAAACCTCAAACCAACCTCAGACCGTTCATGCTATGCCAAGACACCCCGTGTGAGTTACTGGGCTCCTCTGGGCTCTCTGCTGCCGCTTCCCTGTGTACAACCACCCCTGGGGCTGTTGGTTTTCAAGCTCTCCCCTGCGAGGCACCCAGGCGGTCAAGGGCTTCTGCTTGGAAACTTGTTGTGATGGACTAGTGAAGTTAGGCTGGAACTTTGCATCAGTGCTGTTCTTGGTCCAAAAGGCCCCGGCTGGCTCCAGGCTGGAGGAGGCTGGCTGGGGCTCAGCCATGCCGGATGGAAAATAAAGTAAAGCCTGGGCTGCAGCCTGTTGTGAGGGTAGAAACTGCCGATAAACGCCGGTGCCGTGCTGCTCAGAAGGACCGTGCGGCGATACCATAGTGTACATATGCTGCACTTCTTGCGCCTCTCCAAACGTGAGAGACGTTGGGGCTCTGGACCACGTAGGATTGGCTGCACGAGCCTCTGTCAGCCTGGACAGACGCAGTGAATCTCGCAGAAGTGAGGTCAGATGATAACTGCAGACCTCTGCAGGAGTGGGACTTCCAGCATGGCTGCTTCAGGCTCTCAGGGCTTGCTCAAAGGCCATGCAGGCTGCAGCGTGGGCTTGAGATGCCCAGGTTTCGTGTGGGAAACTGGGGACAGCGGGGATGCTAGGGACAGCATCTCTCCCTCGCATGGCCGCATGGTTCAGCTACTGGAGTGGGGTGGAGAGAGGTGGGGGCAGGAGCCCTGTGCTTCTCTGACAGTAGTGAAAGGACCTTTGAACTGCTAAGGGGGAAAACAGGGTCTGGCTTTCTTTTGTTTCAGAAGCTGTTAATGAGCTGTGGGGCTCTGCAGCCAGCCGGGCTCCTCCAGTTACTTCCAGTTTAAAAAGGAAGAAGACAGTGCCCTGGAAGCGCTAGAAGCCAAAAGTGCCTGGAAAAGCCCACCTGGGCGAGGGCTGCTGTCCCGAACAGCCACCCCCGTGCTGCCGGCTGGGCACGCGCTGGCGTCAAAGCCCACGTCAGAGCCTCCTGGTCTGCCCAGGGCACGTCAGGCCACGCAGGGCGAGCAGGCTGCACCAGCAGCCCTGGGAAGGCACAGCGTTTCCATTTGTCATTTTAACCATTAGATGTAGTGTTTTTCTTCAAATACAGTCTTACAAGTTATTCATTTTAATTTGCTACATCCTTGAAGCTGAATTTAATACCATTCATACATTTTCATTTATAAATTTGTCAGTAATAAGAGTGTTGGCACATGGGAGAAAGTAACTGCATAATTGCAAGTTACACGCTTGTCTTACTGAAAAACCGCTCGCTCAGGCATTGGCCATGCCGGTGCATCATGCATGAAATTGCAAATAGAATTTAATTTGCCCTTGTATCCTGTAGGATCGGCTTAAAATGATTAATGCAGGAGAGAATGTTGTCAAGATTTTATCCATTACAATCTCGGAGGGCTGCAGTGCAAACCCATCCTGTATAACGTGATAGTGTCTAACATGCAGCTTTCTTATGGCAAACAATCGTATTTCTGCTCCTTAATCCCAGTGCTGAGGGAAGCGGGATTCACCCCTCGCACACTGCCATGATCTCCTGGACAGCTGGAAATGTAATTGCCTTAAATTTAGAACATTGTGGGCTGGTGTCTGGAGCCGGTGATAACCCCAGAACCAGCGGTGAGACCAGTGGGACAGTGACCTTACCCGTTCCCAGGCCAGCTGAAAACAGACCAGGCTCTGGGACAGGGGGAGTCCAGAAGTTTAGATTTTATCATTTGCTCAGATCAGGTGTGAAAAACTCGTGTGGGGACAAAAAAAAAATCAAAGCTGGGGACAGGCACGAGCTTGCCCTCAGAGGCAGTGTCCTGTGGAGCATCCCCAGCCTGTGCCCATCCCTAGGGCTGCAGAGGGTTTGAAGGCAAAAGCTCATAAGGAGGGTACCTGGGGAGGAGCTGGTGGGGTGGGGGCAGAGATGGGACTGGACAAACCCCAACTTGTAACTCCCTGCCAGGGCAGCCCCGTCAGTGTGTTGTCTTCTGCTGCTCAGGGCTGTTTTGTCCCAGCGTGTTCATTATTTGACAGTTTGCAAGTTTTTAAAAGGGCCTCTGAAGAGGGACGTGTTCTTCCGCTCTTCCCGCTGCTGGTGAGTAGTCGGCAAGAGAAACACCTTTCTGCTCCGTTGCCACTGGGCTAATTGGCTTAACATGGTGAGAGCAATTATTGGATTGTTCTCTTTTAAAAATCATTTTAGTGATGGGTTTGTGAGGAGGTTATGGCTTAGAAACTGTTCTAATCAGAGCAGTAATTGAGGGATGAAATATGGGCTGTGATTATGTTATCGAAATGGATCGTCTGGTAATTATATTAATACAACAGAACGACTGTAGATCCCATGTAAACTGCAGTGGAGAGCATTCCCGTCTCAGAGGAGTGTTCCCTCCTGCCTCAAAGTTAATCACTGAGTTATTAATGAGAAATGGTTCTCCCAGTCCTCCGAGTGACAGACAAAGGTCCTTTTTCCTTGGCCAGAAATCTTGTTACCCGATTTCTTGTTAGCTGATCCACCAAGCAGCTGATGGAGCAAAAGCTCCAGCAAAAGGGCGAGAGCCCCGTCCTTGCTCTGCCTGTGCCAGCACGCGTGCAAGCCCCGGGCGGGCAGCTCTGTCCCCATCCAGGGGGATGCATTTACGCCCTGAAGCTGCGGGTCAGGGGATGCTCGAGCAGCGGGTTTTACTGATGTAACTACAGGAGCTGTTCAACCAACCAAGGGTTCAGAGCACGAACACCTCAGCCCAGATCTCCAGCCCGCGCTTTGCTGCTGGCGCGCTGTCAGGGACCGACTCTCCCTGCACAGCCGGGGCCAGGGCTGGCAGAGCAGTACCGTTGCTCACACAGTCCTCCCCACAGGGAAGTTGCCCATCCTCGGGATGGGGAGTTCCCTCTAAATGTGTGAGTTTGGTCTAAGCACAAACTGTGCATCGGGGAGGTCAAATGATGACAATTAGATGGCTACGGCTGAGGCAGTGTCCCCTCATCCAGCTCTCTGGGCACCCCGGCCATGCCTCCGAGGTGAGAGCTCTGCTCACCTTTGCTAACCCAGCCGGAATGGTGATGACAAGTGGGCACGAAGTACTTGTGGCTTCTGCCCCCACGAAGCCCCCACAAGCACAGGCGGGTGTCCTGAGGCAGCCAGTGCCTGCCAGCGAGAATCTGCTTAAAATGCATCTCGGTTCCGTAGGTTCCACTTTTGCATTAATTTAGAAAACTGCTGCAAGTAGCTCTTCTGCCTAATCCCCTCTGCAAGCCTTATGCCAGATTTTTGTAATTAATTATTAGCAAAGAGAAACACATCAGGCTGGGAGAAGCTGACGGGGCCTCCTGGAAGGAGCACGCGGACTAATGCCTTATTGGTTTAGCTGCCAGTTAGAATGAGATAAATCAATGTTAATTTCATTGTATTACAACAATATTGATTTCCTATTAAACCACAGACAAAGCAGGTTATGGCTTTAGGAAAGCTATTAGGAGTTAAAGAATGGGTTTTATTGAGAATAAACGAGAAATTAGTGTTTAATACTGGTGGGTCTGGAGAGTCAAAGGAGGAGGAAGGTATTGCACAGGAGGGTAAGGTGAGTCGCGGGGCAGAGGCAAGCCCAGCAATGCCACATGCCAATGTCCTGGCAGAGACTCGCACAGTGAAGGATGCTGCCTGCGTGGGCGACAGGGTGCCAGCACCCAGACAGGGTTTGGGAGCAGGGATGCTCTGGTCCCTCCCAGCCCCACTGCCCCTGAGCAGGATTGGTCCCCTGTGCCTTTCCCAGAGAGGGCCTTGCTCCGCCGTGCATCTCGGCTCCCTATCGATCATCACCGGGGAGCAATGCCCGGGTTATCACAGCAGAAGATCGCGAAGTTCATTACAGAGAAAACCTCCCTGGGAGCTGGCCGGCCGTCTGGCTCTGTAACACGCCTCCTCCGAAGGGTTGAACTAGTGGCCACTGGGGGCCAAGGATTAAGATAAATAATTATTAACTGAATCAATATTGCTAAAGCAACCAAAGTGAAGGTGTTGCCTTATTGGCTCCTGGAGTCACTTTTAATGGTCTTTGCAGAGTGAACACCATGTCATCTCCCACCCATGTGAGCCGGTGGCACAGTCCGGCAACTGCTCTTACACCACGGAAATTGTTCTGCATCAGAGAACAATAAGATGAGGTGTTAGAAGCAGTAATGTCTGCTGTTAATTACCAACGACAAACTAGAAATCAACTTGAACTACTATAAAGAGTCATGAAAGGAAAACATTTTTTATTCCCCAATCAAATGTTTATGTCCTACTTTCTATGTACATACACCAGTAACAACGTCTTAGACACTACTCTCTGTCAGAGGCAGTGGCAGGTTGAGGGCTGGGCTGTCGGCATGGTCCCACCAGTTCAGCCCAGGGACAGGGGACTGAGAGTGAGCAGCAGAACCACGGGTGAAGCCCAAGAACAACTCAGCTCAGATCAACCTGATTAACCTGGTGGTGTTTTCTCCGTAAGTAAGTTCTGAGTTTGGCTAAGATCACGAACTGGACAAGCCCCAGCTCTGCAATCCTGCGGCTGCTTCAGAACTACTGGAGTGACCAGGGGAAGGAGCGGGGTTCCGGCTGGAGAGCACCCCCTGTAGCAGTGAGCGTCCACTCTGCAGGGAGCTGGATGAAGACGAACCCTAACGGGGATCAGAGCTGAAATTTCTGCTCGTTACACTGAGCTGCTGCGCTGGGCTGTGCTAGAACGGTCCGCGGGCAGCCCAGAGACCCCGGACTGCAATAATCCGGTTTGGGGAAACCGAAAGTATGAATCATAGGACACCAGCCACAGCAAAAGCGTCCAGGTATGAATGAATGGGAGCAGCGTCGGCTGGGTGATGAAAGCAGCCTGGCAGGAGCTGAAACGGGATGTCGAAAACTGAGCTGTGCTCTTCCTCAGTTTAAAAAGAATGCAGTTATAAAAGCTCGGCTTCCAGGAGAATGCAGGCAGTGTGCTTGGGAGGCCATTTGACCAGAGCCTTCCCTGCACAGAGCCACTACGTGAGGAGCTCCGGGGACCCAGAGGACAGTGCTGCTCCTCCAGGTCTCTCGGTCCCTGCTCAAATTCCCGTTGGTTTCTGCACACCGGCCCCGAGCTGCATGCTTGGGTTCTGCCCTGCGCTGCTGCAATTCAAGGCAGAGCTCGCTGGAGAGCGAGAGGAACCGTGTCAGCTGGGACCTCGGAACGGCAAAGCTGAGGGAAAAATCCCCCCGCAGCTGTTGTGTTTCCAGCGGGAGCTGCTGCTCCCCAGCCCTGCCAGGCGCAGTGGGAGTGCGGCTGTCCCTGTCCCTGCCGCCCTCACTTCTCTTCCCTGGATTTAGGGGCACCGGGCACAGCAGCGTGGTGCCCTGAGCCGCCTCAGGATTCTCGACGGTTTGTGGCCATTTGTCACCCATCCAAGGTGTAAGGTCTGATGTCAGCCTCCAAAGAGGACAGACAGCCTGGAGCTGGCTGGCAGAGTGTGGCGATGCTTCCCCCCTTCCAGGGGTATATGGGGTTTGTTCACCCCATAAACACTCCGAGGCTCTGTTTTAACCCAGCGGTGCTTATAGCCTAACAAATACTTCTCCCCTTTGCTTTTCAAGCTCTCTCGGAGCGAGCCAGAGGCTCACAGCGCCCGTCAGCAGCTCTGCTGGGAGATGCTGCCTTCCCCTGTGAGCAGCAGCTCTTTGGTGCGGAAACCAGCACAGGAGCAACACACAGGTAGGCTGAGGACTCTGCTCAACCCCGAGACACCGCAGCGAGAGAGGGCCACACGAAACGGCTTTTCAGTGCAGATGAATCATACGTGCCATCCTTCGTTGGCCTGGTTGCTCGCTTTGTCAGGTCCACAGAGGCATCAGCTCTTCGCGTGTAGCTGGAATAGACGTTACACTCATTTACAGCTACCTCCCTCCCATTTCTGCCCTGCAAAAACGTTTGAGTACTGAGAACTGCAGCCAGGGGCCATCAGCCCTTTGCTGCCCGCCCCCCGCTCGGGTGACGGTGCTGGTGATGCTCCTCAAAGACCCAGGTGCTTGGGTCTTCCCGGGTGACAGTGGAGGCTTACAGCCTGCAGCAGGAGCAGGAGGCTCTGCGTTTCTCGGGGTGTTATGCCCCGGGCCAGCAAGGGGAGGCGGCAGCTGCAGACCCACCAGCCCTGGGAGGATGGAGGGGTTCGGTCGGGTGGAGCTCGGGGCACAGGGCTGGGAGCTCAGAGCTGAGGAAGGCATGGAGGTCTCACCCCCGGCTGCTCTCCAGCCTCCACCGCAGCTTCTGCAGAACAGTTTGGGCTGGTTTCCAGCCACACGACATGCTGTTTGCTGTCTTGGATGGCTTCACGGGGATAATCCCCTTCGCTTGCAGTGCCCTTGCTGGGACAGCGGGTTGGGTGCCTTTGGGCTTTGGGGGATGCTGCGGCCAGAAACCAGCAGCTGAGGCAGCAGCAATGCCAGGGAAAGATTGCCAGCCTCGCCTGGCTCCGCTGCCACAGCTGCTCTCGGGTAATTATTTGTCTGAGGATTACATATCGCAGACGTGTTACTCAGAGCTTAGTGAGGGATTTATAAAAATTTAAAAGAGGGATGAGGAGAAGACACAAAGCTGGAAAGAGAAAGACTATAAAAGAGCAGGGAATGGAATGGGAAGACAAAAGATCTAATTACAAATGACATTATTTGCATTCTCATCAACTTAATTCAATTTTATTTTCTTATTGCTTTAATCTTTGAGCTTAATTCAGTGGAACATAGTGCATGAAGGAGGCAATGAGACCCGTGCAGGGTTTGCTCGGGGCAGGCTGTGGCGGTGGGTGCAGGCAGCCCCAGCATTGTTTTTCTGTGGGCTGGATGTGTCTGTTCTCAGTCCTGGAGGCTTCAAATAAAAAAAAAAAAAAGGTGATCAAAAATTCAGCATTCCTCCCTGCGCTTTGTGAAATGGGTTCTGAAACGGCTCCAGCTTTGATTGGGTACCCAGGGTGACCTGACATTTAATCAAGGATGGGAAAGCACAGGTATCTGAGAGAGCAGGAGGAAAATAATTCTGACATTGTGGTCTTGATGAGAAAATAGGATTTTTCACATTATATTGGGCATTACCTTACGAGTACTGAGGGCTACGCAAGTGATGCTCAGGAAGAAACACATTTGGACTTCCAGAGGGAGCTTGTGATGCTTGGGGGGTTCACATGAATTTTAAATTAGATTATTAAGCAAAAGTCTGGCCCAAAGCTCAAGGACTATATGGCATATCATATCTTTAAAATTCTTTGAAATCGTGCTCGCAGTCGGCATGCCACCGTAATGAAGCACTAATTAGTCTGAAACAAAGTAAGTGATCTAAATAGCTAAAACCACAAAACGTGGGTAATGTTGCTCATGGGGAATAACGCACTTGACAGCCAAACCAGTTCCTGTGTCTCTGCTTCTCTCCTGCATAAGAAACATCTGACCTGGGATGAGCTGGGAGCCCGGTCGCATCCTGCAGTGTAAAGCCTTTCTCTTCAGCTCCCGTGAAAGCAGGAACATTCCCATTTTAAATTGCAGATATTTCAGCCAAACAGCCTCTCCATGTTCAGGCTCTATTATCTCCGGCACTATTTTGCAGTTGACTAAAAGCAGATGTGAGCTTGTTTGGGGGATACATAACGCTGGGTACATGGCGCCAACCTATCTCCACACATTGATTTTTAGGCCAGCTCTGAGGAAGGCAGTTCAGCAGACAATTAAATTAGCAGCTACATTTGTCATTTTTGGCCCAAATGAGATCCTGAGGAGAAATCACCCCGCTGCTGGCTCAGAGTTCATCATGCTACGAGGCACATTGCACATTAAAGCCTGAGCTGAACGGTGTCTTCATCAGGCCAGGAGCTGCCCGTGAACTTTATTCTCTCTGCAGATGGTCCCAGCAATGGAACAGACTTACTGACTGTCACCCAAGTGGGAACCTGGACAATGTCTTTCAAGACCAAGTCGTGCAAGGCTTTTAATATGAGTTTCAGTATTTTCCTCTCGGTTTGTGTTATGACTATTTCGGGACCTGCCCTGTGCCAGCGCAGGGCAGTCGAGGTGGCAATGGGGTTGTCTCTACAGTCCTGCATGTGATAAAAGTCAAGGGGTTTCTGCACACCATGACGGAGAAGCTGCTGAAACATCCCCCGGCCCCGGGGCTCACAGCAGCAGGAAAAACATGCACGGTGCCTAAGGATTGCTACACCAGCTCTTAAATGTTTTATGTATCGTTTTATTCCCCGGCATTTATTGACTGCAACCATGCTCAACAGTAACACAGAAAACACAGACAAAAATAACATTTCTGGATACTACCAGAGCACCAGAAAGCAAGAGCAGAATGTTTTTAGCCCTCATTAAAGCAACAAATAACCAACCAAAAAAGCCCCCTCAAGCCCTGAAAATCCCTGAAAAGCTCCTTTTCTGTGCCATCCCTTGTACTTCGGCTTTCAAGAGGCAGAGTGAGCGCAAGGCTCAAAAGCAGAGCCTGCCTAGGCAGAAGGGATGTACTGTTAATGTTTCTGCCTCAGCTGAACGTTTCTCCCCGAACCCCCTAATTACGCAGGTACGCGGCTGACCCAGCCTTGCCGGCTCATTGTACCACCGAACCCGCCATCTGCCGCCGGATCCCTGGGCACAGCTGCCGGGAGCGCCGCGGAACAACTGGAAGCTTTTAGAGACACTTGTAACTTCTGCAACGGTGAATCTGTTCTAATTAGCACTCGAAATAAATGTTTATGATGTGGGAAATGACAAAATGTATTTATCACCGAGCTAATAATTCACCGTGGAGGAAACTTAAGGCCAAGCCGTAGGACGGGAATGGAAGTGATTCTTGCTCTGTCTCAGCACGTCGTGCGCAGCACTGTGCTAATTAACCCCGAACAGCCCGTGTCAGGGCGCTCTCATCAGGAACAGGCACTGCCCAGCGGCATCTCAGAGCCCCAGAAGGAGCCTGTAAGCTGCCTGCGCTCACAGTCTCCACAGAACGGAAAGCTGACGCGGTTTAGGGGAGCTGAACTAGTCCTGATAAGCAACATTTTCCAGGTCTTGATTTCTGTTCCAGTATTTCTTCCGTCAATTAGCCAAAGCAATTCCTGCTGACTAATAAAACACTTGGCTAAGCTTATTTTCCAATCAAAACTCACTTGATTTCAGCAAATAACGTCTGAAAAAAAGAGCTGATCAGATGTATTTAAAACGGCCGGCTTCGGCACCCCCGGGAGATCAACCTGCCTGGCAGAAAGCGAAGGGGCCCTTCAGCCCGGGTCCTGCCCTCTGAGGTTCCACGTCTCCGCAGGGATCCCAGCCCACCGGAGCTAAACAGACACAGTCTCCAGGGAGTTCTTCGCACGTTTAATGTCAGCCGTTGTTAAAATGCCTTTGCCTGGCTCTTTTGCTGAATCAGAGGTTTGCCCGCCAGGTTGGGTCCTGCACACCCAGACGCAGACTGCAGGGATCCCCCTCCCGCCGCGCCCAGGCGCCGCTCGGCAGCCGCTTCTCATTGCGCCGGACAGCCCGTGGATTTCTAGGAAAGAGATAAATGGTGTTTCCAACTCGGAAACTCCGAGTAATTTAGGGGGAAAATGCTGATGCTTGCGTTCTCTCTGTGCCCTGGCTTAGCCCAAACCGCTACCTCCCTGCCAGAAGGTGGATTTGGGTTCGAACTGCTTCAGCTCTTCACCCTCGCACGTGGGGCTGGGGCACAGCCTGTTCAAGGAGGCTTTGCAGCATCGCCTGGTGCACTCAGACAGGTCACACCGTCCGGTCAGTTTGACCAGCTGACATGTGTTCTTATCGTTGTTTATTGAAGCACGTTGCTGTTGGCTGCTGGCCATACCTCAGTATAATTTCTTGGTTGATAGAAAACAGCAGAAACATTTTTTTAATGATAATTACTGAGTTTTCTTTCCCAGAGATGAATTCTAATTACTCTTTCAGTTTCAAAATGTATGTCATGCACTCTGCTGAAGAGGAGAAAGATGCTGAAATAAAGGCTTTAATTCATTGTACATTACTTATTAAGTTACCTTTCAGGAATATTAAGTGGATGAACTGCTACAGTTTTGAAAACAAAAGTCCGAATGATGAGTTTTCCTATCGTTCGCTACTCGACCATTCCATTTCCCCCTCCACTGGAAGGAAAGCCCCGCAGCGTTCCCCCACTGCCCAGCAGAAGCCGCAGCTCCGGGTCCCTGGCACGGGGCCGCTGTCGGAATTCTGCACCGCACCTCCCACCTGCGCCTTCCCCAGGGCTCGAGAAAAGGTTTCAAAGGAAAACTTCAGACCAGGAATCTGACTTGCCATCAGAATTTTTTAACCTTGAAGACATAACCCTGCCGATGTGTGTCTGAATGCTAACGAGGACCGGGAGGAAAAGGCACCGCGGAGCGAAGCGGGGAAAGGCGGGGGTTTGGGAAAGTTCTCCATCAAGCCTCAGAAACAGCCCCGGGGGACACGTGAACTTAACAAAGGTGACAAATATAAGAGCCAAACCACTGGAGAAGTGATCAGGGCACGGTGGCCCGAGGCAGACAGAGGCTCCGGCTCTGCTGACAGGGGCAATGACCCAGCAGCCGCTCTGGCAGGCACAGCAGGCGGATGCGCGGCAGCCTTTCGTGACTGATCCCTCCCTTGCTGAGGTCACTGCTCCTGCAGCTTCAGCAAAGCCGTCCAAGGGTGATCTGCCCAGGCGGCCCTGCGCTCGAATAGCGACGCTCTAGGGTGGGGGTAAACGCAGACCTGCCTGGCTGGTTTAAGGCCATGGCTGTTGGTGGCCTTAGGCGGCACCAGGGACGGGAGATGAATGCCCCATGTCACAACAGAATTGTCCCTCCTATGGGAGCGGGGAGCACGGTCCCGCAATTAGGGGCAGATGGGAGTGGGAACATTGCTATTGCAGAGCATAAATGCTGTGGGGAGAGGCTCTTCCACCTTTTTGGGTGCGTGGTCTGGCGTGGCGGTGTTCCTTGAGACACCTGTGCTCTTCATGTGCTGCTGGGCTCGGACGGGGAATGTTCACTGTTTACCACACTGACGTAAGAGACTTATCTGCAAAAGCTCGTACGGGCTGTACAGGTTCCTGCATTTCTTCTTGAGGATTCAAGATCACGGTTTTGTTTCACAAAGCCTTTCTCTGATTAAGCTCTTTGCTCCTCTGTTACAGTGTGGGGGACCAAGGGGGGACCTCATTGCGCCCGCTGTCCAGGTTAAATGCTTAACTGCCCCCGTTAACGCTGACCTGCTCACCTTAGACATGAGCAGCTTCCAGAGATGCTGTGTACCTGTTTCTTTGTAAGGAAAGCCTTAAAAAATATTCATGGCTGTGCTAAAAGCTTGCTCTTCGGGTGTTCTTGTGAATTCTGAACAAGAGAAGATTTCAGAGCAGCCCTTTTATTGCTCTGTTAGTGCTCAATCACTGAAAGAGAAATGCATGAGAGATAAATGAGATCTCATCGTCTTCTCATGTTTCTCAATTTATTTCGTGGGGTGTATTTCCTCACTCTTCTCTCCAGACAGCACTTTATCTCTGCTGTTCTTCCATTACAGCTCTCCCATTTTTCATTTTTTTTTCTCTCCACTTCTCTTTATTTTTTTCCAACAGCTTCTCAAGACCATCTGATTAGAAACATAACAGACAAACTCCTTTTTCTGGAATCCTTTCTGGAGAGTTCTTAGGTTTCAGGCAACTGCTGCTGTGCCTAAGGACCCAACTCTAAATCATTAAACAATTACAAGTTGACTGAAAGAATATCAGAATTTGGCATTAATTTTCCTAGCACCCCTGTGCCTCTAGACTTGCTCCCTGCTCCTGCCTGCCCATGGCATCCTCCCTGGGGGTGATAGCCTCCCAGGGACAGGGTGTCTCTGGAAAGGATGTCCTGGGGGGTGGAGAGGGGCGGTGGCTTCCCTGGCAGCTGGCTGGTTTCAGGGCAGGGCTGGTTTGAAACTTGTTTTCTGGGGAAAGTGCTGCATGAAATGACTTTATTACAGTTGAAACTTACGGTTAGATAGTTTTGGAGTGAAGTGAGACTGGCGCTGGTGCTGCAAGCCTGTGTGATTCTGGCAGAGCAATAGGCTTGGTCGTGGGACAGGACAGTGAAATGGGCAGTCTGGGCCAGGGGCAGGCTGGGGCTGTGGAACCATCAACTTGGTGTCTGCAAATCTATTCGCGGGGCTTTCTTTTTGTTTTTTCCATTCCCGGTGTGTAAATAGGTGGATTCACTGCTCCTAAAGCCAGCCTGGGCCCCTGACAGAGGACACCAGGGTGTCTTGATGTTGAGGAAAAGAACGGAACCTCCGTGAAATTATCTCCTGTTTCTCATCTTATTACAATGCAGTTGCACAAATAACTTCAGATTAAATAAACACGTCTGCATACAAATTGCTCCAAACACCTTTTGATGATTCTCATGACCTGAAATAGAGGTTCAGTTTGAAGCAAATGGATGGTTTCCACTGAAGTTTATTTTTCTCAGGAGCTGCTGCTCAGATGGGTACTTCCCTGGGAACAGCGAGGCTGACAGGGAGGCATCGCTCTGAATTTTAAGCAGCCTCCTGTAAACACTAACTGGAGCAGCAGGAGCATGTAATTGATAATAAATATTCCACACCATCTCACTCCAAGGATAATTTCAATGCAGGCATATGAAATAGCATACAAGGAACTAGAATATTTCCGAGCTTCTAGTTCATTTTGGTTCTCTCTCTTCTTCGCTGGCATCACAGGACATATCATGGTGGAATCTGAGAATATCTTCTCCACTGAGACTCAGGGTACTCGGTCTATAACTTTGCATTCTCGGGATATTGTCTACTCTTTATTCTTCCAGATACTTGCTCCGTGACTAGAGCCCTTTATTCCATGCAGCATTCCTTTTGTCGCTAAATACTGGAGCTTTATGAGGAGAGACTCTACCAAATTCTCATGGTGAGATCATCGTCTATATGAACTACGTAAAATGGGGAAAAGTTTTTAAAAATCACTGCAAAAGCATGTGGTTGTGGCTCTGAGGACACATGCACACGCAAATCTGAGATGTGCCCACCTAGGAACATGAAATTATGAAGCATTAGAACCAGCAATGGGCTTTTGGGAGTCAAATTCTAGTGATGTAGACAATAACTCACAAATAGGTTTTTAAATACCATAAATTAATGAAGCTATATCAGACCCCACTGCTAATAAGTGTATTTATCTTCATGTAGAGCTGTTTCTGCCTTTGCTTAATTTAAACTATCAGGAGGTCAGCCCAGGCTGGGGAGAAGCGGGGAGGGAGGAAAGCACCACCGCAATTAGCTCCTGGAAGCTGTCCTGCATCTGTGAGAACAAACTCAATCTGTGTCCAGCCATGATGACAGTCTTCCCAAATACATCCCTTTTCCATAGAGATTACCGTTTTAATTGTACGTGTTGTTGCAGAGTCGTGGTTTATGACTCAGGGGGTAGAGCTCTGCTGCTGTAAATCAGAGCAGCTCCACTGACTCCAGTGCCCCCCGTGGCCTCAGCCTCTCCTCACTTGCTGTTTATTGCATCTTCTGCCAGCAAGAACCTCTTGCCCTGAAACACTTGCATAACTTTAACACGTGTCCTTACCTGGGGAGGAAAAGCCCTTCCACTGCAGGACCAAAATTAGCAGTTGGGACCGTTCCCCTGGCAGAAAGGAAAACCACGGCTGCTGGCTGTTTGCAGTGTCCTTGTGATGGTCTGGGAGGTTTTGTTAAACAGAAAACTGTGTTGTAAATGAAGCTTTCTTTCGGACAGTCAATATTCTCATTCTTCTAAGGAAACCTAAACCCTTGGCTGGAGGAATAGGCAGCAGGGGAAGTTCAGCTCCATGCTTGGCCCTGGACTGGGCTGCCCATCACCCTGGCACGGGACGGGGGTTCCCTCCTGGGGCAAAGCTGCTTTGGTTTTGAACTGCACTCCTCTGCTCCTTTAACATCTCCTGTTTATGTCCCGTTTGTTTAATGTCTGTCTCTCATTTACTCAGAAAGGATGTGAATTGTGATGGGTTTAGAGCCTGTCTCGTTTGCTGGTTGGGGCAGCAGTTGCAGTCGCCGTCTCTGCCCTTACAGCTGCCCGGGCTCCTGCCAGGCACATCGCTGCCAGCTCTGCTTCTCCACTTGTCTCCACACGCGATACCTCACCGTTAATATAAGAAGAAATTCCTATCAGAGTAGATAATGGTCTCCCACTAATCAGAGAGAATGTTAGTCTGTGGATTCTTAAGATAATTGTCTCTGTAATTAATGGTAGATCAGGTGCTGGAATTACTCTCCTTGTCCGGTCGACTAGAGGAGGGATGTTACTCCCATGTAGAGAATGAGAGGGACCCTTTGTCCCAATTCCACAATGATGAGAAATAGGGACAAAACCTGCAAAAGCCTCTCCTAGAGCGAGGGGACGGGTCTCCCCGGTGACATTTCTCATGCTGTTTACAGCTCCTGATGTCATTTGTCACCAAACTCTCTCACCTCCCCTCAGCCGGCAGACAGTCACGTTACGTACGGTACGTGGCGGTACGTGGGTGCTGCCAACTGGCCCAGGGACGTTCTGCTGTAGATTACAGGGAGAAGTTGACGTTCCTGGCTTCGTTTCAGTGCAGCGCAATTCACTAGTGCCATCTGTCTTAGTCCGTTTCAAATGGCAGCTCTTCTGGATGGATTGGCAAGCGAATGGATTTTCTGCCACAAACTTTTGAGGTCAATCAATCAGTTATGTGTATTAATTACAAAGATCTTGCAGTTGCAGTGTGCAATGTTTTTTACTTGAGCTACATGGAGTTGTTTAGACTTCTTTTAAACAGCTTATTTTTTACTGTGGGTCAGGACCGTATGTGGGGCTCCAGCAGACCCCAGTGCCGGGTTGGTCAGGGTGGCAGCGGTGGCACGGCACGCGCTGAGGGCACAGAGGTACAGACGTCTTTCTCCAGATGAGGAAAGGACCCAGGTATTCAGGCAATTAAAGTCTTTATAACCCTTTTTGCAGGAGTGGGGGTGTACCCTGTGGAGCCCATGAAGTCCCGGCCAATCCCTGCCCAAATCGCACCATCCAGTGCAGTGCCAGCGCTGCTGCAGGCCGGACCTCTGGACGCTGCCCAGACTCAACTGGCCGTGTAGTAAAGTCACCTCATGTTCTATATGGATTTGTAGTGTTGCTCTGCGCAGTTAAACAGATAATGCTTTTCACCCAGAGAAACCTGCATTTTCACAGCCAGAGCAATGATTCTTTATACACGCCATGTTTTTCTATATAGAGTTGTTGACACATGAAACAGAAAATACAGGACAGACGCCAGGCTGCGTGTGTATATGTACACAGAGATAAATCTCAGTTTGCGTATCAGTTTAACTTTGTAAAGTGGTTTGAGCTTCTGTGCACCAGAAGCAGGCAGATTAAGCAGGAGCATTTGCAAGCACGTCCATGGATGTTGAGGGCTCCCTGGATTTTACGGAGCAAAAGTTTATCGGGTCTAAGTGCATCACTGGCCATCTATTCCTGCTCCCTGCATCAGCAGCTGTGGGGTCCCTCCTGCCTCTCCGTGGGTTGTTCCTGGGTTACAAGCACACGGTGCAGTCCCTGCGTGGACATCGAGCCCCTTTCCCCGCACATGTTTCTGACAGCAGCTGATGAGTGGCTCAGTCTCCAGGGAGCATCCGAGTACAACGTGTCTTTGGAGGGTTAAACATCACCAGTACAGGCGTTTGTGTGGAGCAAATGTTGAGGCCAAAGGCTGGGGCTGCTCTCTGTGCCTGTCGAGATGTGACGAGGTTGGTGCACAAGGAGTAGCAGGCAGTTAGTGGGGCTAAAGCCGGTCTGCTCTTGGGCAATTCGGGGTTCTGGGGTTTAATTTTTTAATTGCAGCGGGGGGCAGAGGCAGGGCTGTGCAGGAGGGAAGGCGTGGGACCCTCCCCTCACTGAGGCTGGGACAGAAGGTGCTCTCGCAGTATTTCTGGCTGGTTCAAACCCAGGTGGCTGGAGGGAAGGACGTTTTTTGTAAGAAGAGGGTTAAAAAGAAACTGGTTTAAAATTCTTTGTTATATGAATTGCATCTACAAGCCGATGGTGAGAAACTGTCTAACAACCTCTGCAGTGTTATAACAAGCATCAGGAAAGAAAGGAACTGGTTATTGTGGGATATACAGCACTGGCTGAACTAATTGCAACTTCTGCAAACACTGAATTGTGTGAACTTTTTAAGTGCGTTTTGGGGGACATTCAGAATGCTTTATTTTCTCCAGAATGGGGTGTTAATGCTTTTGTAAACGCTCCAGCTACAGCAGGAAAGGCATTGTCATATCCACCCTGGAAAGGAGCAGGGTGTAATGAACACTCCTGCTTAGCCTCAGACACAACGGAGGCTTCCAAGGTGAACTGCACATGGAAGAAAGCAAAATGCCTTGATAGGGCAATTAGTGCTTTACCGGAGCAGTGTGGGCTCTGCTGAGGGGGTGGCTCTGCAGCGAGCATCCCTGCAGAGACACCCCCATCCACCCTGGGGAGCGGGGGGAGATCTGGTGGTGAAGGCCTGGCTGGTCCCTCAGTTCCTCTGAGCTCGCTGGGACATGGCTCATCCTTGACACTTTGGAGGAAACATTGGCAAAGCATCTCCAGCTCCTGCTCTGCTTCCCGCAGGGACGCGGAGGGGAAAGCTCCCATTCCACAGGCGCTGTGAGGCGCTGGGTGCCGTTTCCTCCCACTAGGGACCTCTCTCAGTCCACGTGCAAAGGTAAATCATGCAGCTCGAGCCCCGCGCTGGGGGCGGCTGTGCAACCTTTGCTGCACGGGAGGGTTCTGTAAACGATGCAATTGTAATAATTTATATGTGAAACAGCTCTACCTTCAGCTCTAAATTTAGTCCAGCCAATTGAAATTCCCAATATCTGCTCAGGGGAATAGCTTGAAAGAAAACCTGAGGCTGCAGAGCCACCCGTGCCTGTAGGTTTCTACTTAGTGCAAAATAATTTCCCACTGCTGTTTTCTAAACCGCTTTGACAGAAACAAAGTGGCGGGTCGGAGCACTGGTTTCACTCGGCAGCAGCTGCGTGGAATTGCAGGTTTGACCTCATTTTATCCTCTGAGTATTTAGAGATTGCTTTCATGCCCAGGAACCATATGAGAAGAATATAGATTCCTTCCAGAGCACGTTGAACTTTGAAACAATGAGTGACCTCTAAGGTTGGATTCTATTGCCACAAGAATAAAGAATTTCTTTCTTTGGGAATGAAAGAAACAGGTTTTATATCAACACAAGAACAACAGCTGCTCAACTAAAAATAGCCAATAAAGTGGAAATAGAAAAGCTGTTTCCAAATGATATCCTTTTGAAGAAATTATTACACCATTTCTGTGATTCCCTTATGCTTTCCATGTCTGCGACGGCATCTAACAGCGGAGGCTACGCAAGTGGAAGGATTTGATAGTCCATCGTGTTCTTCCTTTGCAAATACATGCAGGTAGAGGGGAGCTGTGCCAGATCTGTTACTGGATTCAATACTCGGGGAAATGGGCAAATTTCCACGTAGACAACGTGCTGCCGAAAGGGCAATTTCACAGAACAGGAGGGAAAGAAAGAACCCAGCAGCTTTGCACCGTGAGCAGTTCGGCTGGCTGGGGAGTCCAAGCAAACGTCACCCATCCTCCTGTCTTTGCCTTTTCTGCTGATGTTATTCTTTCCTTTGTGTACCTGTGAAGTTGCTGGACAGGAGGAGGGAGGGACACAGGGACTACCATCACCATGGAACTGCAGCACCGATGGCTGGAGTGGCCCAAGGGGCCTGGGGACCAGCGAGCTGTGTTTGGGCGAGAACAAACGGGTGGTTTTAAAAAGCTTGTCCTCTGCCTTCTGCTGCCCGTGCTGATGGGCTGGTTTCTGTCCTGCTCTTGGAGGGAAGCAGTGGGAGGTTTTCATGTCCTCCCCACCCGTGGGTTAGATCGCTGTGTTGGCTCATCTCTGTAGCCCTGGCGCTGCCCAATCATCCTGGGCATGAAATGGTTTATAAACGAAGTTTTACTTTTGTTTTTCTGAGCGCTCGTGCTCTTTCAGACAGCAAATTTCCAAATACGGTCAGACAAAAGAGAAAGCTCCCACTGATACACATCGATCTAGGTTTTCTGACTACTAAACATGCCATAAAGCTGCTTTTTTCTTTTTTTTTTTTTCTTTTACATGATGATCAGCTGCCAACGAGGAGGAAGGCTTCCCTGCTAGGATTAAAAATAGGGCCAAAAAAGAAGCTTTGGTCTTGGCCATGACATCGCGGGGCGCTGCGGGGCTGTGCTGCTGCTGTCCTGGGGGCTCAGCCCCAGCCCGCTCTGCCCGTGTCCCCCTCGCCTGGGGCGGACAGCGATGGTCCCAGCCGCCCTCCCACGCCCCCAGCCTCGGGGAGATTTCCTCCAGAGCGCCGTGATGCTCTGCCCAGCACCCTCAGGGGGCTCCTCTCCGCGGGGTGCTCCTGCCGAGGCAGCCGCGCAGCCCCGCTTAGGGGCAGTCCCTGTCCCTGCTGTGCCAGGGCACGGCCCGGTGCCAAATCCTGCACCCGAACCACCGCCGGCACTGGGGTACCGAGACCCCCTCCCATCTCTGTCCCGGCCGCAAGCACGTTAGGCACAAACTGCCTAGAACCTCCTCAAAGGACGTGAGATAGAGGCGAGCAAGATCCAGAGCCGGCAGCAATGCCCGGGGCATCTCGCCTCCCCCGGCACCAGCAACGGGGCAGAATTGGGAGTTTCGCACCCGTTTAGCACCTGTTCGGGACACAACGGCACCCATTACCGGCACCTCCCGGGCTGTATTTCTGCTCCTCTCCCAGTCCGACCAGTTTCTGTTACTGCTCCCCTGGAGGCGGCTGGTGCCGCGGCAGGTCCCGGCAGCGGAGCATCCCCCGGAGGTGGGAGCGGGGACTCGGGGGCGAGCGGAGCGGGAGGCGGTCCCGGGTCCTTCCTAATGAAGGTCTTAATTGCCTGGTGACAGGCGGGGGCTCCCCTGAGGCGGAAGCTGTTCAAGATGCGAACGTGCCGTTAGAGCTGTTCCCAGCCCACCAACGGCCTTTCTCTCGGCTGCTTCTGCCTTGGACTTCAGGTTCTGCTCTCTAACACTTCACTTCTCGGCGTTCCTCTTTGTCAGTAACATAAAATAAATGAGAGGAAGGAGAGAAAGCCTGATATCAAAAAGAAAGAGAAAAACCATCAACTTAAAAAACGTGAAACTTTTTTTTTTTCTTTTTATCTTTCTGGTTAATACAGGCAATAAGCCCCAGAGTAACCCAGCCAAAAGGCTTCCTCCTTTAGAGGCTTTGGGACCTTTGAAGGCAGCGTGGTTGGCAGCTTCCCAGGGCTTGTCCCGTTGGCAGTGAGCCATTGCCTGTGGTGGGGACCCAGTGGCTCTGGCCCCCCTCGCCCCACAGCTTGTTCTGGTGACAGTGGGTGCTAAAGCTTTCCCAGCATGGAGCAGGAACGGTGCTTTAGCTCCCTTACTCTGCCAGAAACTTTAATCAGGTCTCCCCAGACATCCCAATTAATTTGTTCTGAATGGAAATAAACGTCTCTAGACTTCCTTTGTCATTTTCAATCTCTTTTCAACTCCCATCTGTTTTCTTCATGGACTGTGCGCTAAAAAAGAAAGGGGGGGAAAATAGAAAGGAGTTGATTTGAATCTTCCTTATCAAATGCAGCTACCATACTTAGGCTCTGGGGAGCTCGGGGAAAGGTTGCACATGCCTCTGCTAAAACAAACAGCTGTGGGAAATGCCCTTTAACTGTAAATGTTCCGTGGAAGTCATTAATAATCTGCAGTTTCATTAGATATTGCCAGATGTTGACTCCAACACTCCGTGAGAATAACTGGAGGTCACCATCCGGCTGTGTGACAGGCAGCAGCAGGGCTGGCTTCTCTCCCAGCCGTGCCTGGGGTCAGTGAGAAGAGCATCACATGCTTGCCGTGCCCTGCTCCCCTTCCTCCCGCAGCCGAGTGTCCTGGGGGGGGACAGACAGGGACCCCTGTCCCTGGGCAAGCACAGCACTGGCCCGGAGCAGTGCCCTGATGGCTGCTTTGCTTTGTGCAAGGGCATGGAGTGAACAGGGTGCCAGGAGAGCTTGGGAAGGATGCTTCTCTCCTCCTCCTCCCTTCGTGGAGGAGCGCTGGTGTCCCAGACCTTGTCCCCATGCGTGGGGAAGGGTCAGAGCAGGAGGTGTGGGGGCGGTTGAGGAGCGATCCTTGCCATTGCTCCTGCCGGTGGAATCTGGAGTGGGATCCCCTCTGTCTGCAGGGTGGTGGAACAACTCTTTCAGAGTGGCTGCGGGACAGCGATCGTTATTTTGAAGACCGTGTTACAGAGAGATTAATTCCTGTTACTGCTCTCTGTTTCAAGCTGAGCACTAAATGCACGGGCAGGAGCTGGGCAGTGATTAATTGTCTTGGAGCTTTGATTCAGAGAAAGCAAAAACTCACCAAAGCTAATTTTAAAGAGTGGAAATCCTTTTCTGGTGCAAGACAGGTGATTATTCAGCAAAAACTGGACACTTCAGAGCCAGCCAAGAGGAGGTCTCAGGAGAAACCTTTCCCAGTGCCCAGAGCAAGGAGACCTGCAGGTGAGGTCCTGGGGTTTGTGCCCAGCTCGTCGCCCATCCCAGTGCCACCCAGGACACCCTGCTCAGTGCCCCCTCACCTGGGGAGCAGCAAACACCACTGCCTTTGCTCGAGAGCCTCCCCTGGGGCAGCAGGGCTGCAGGACGTGCTGGATGTTGCAGCTGGGATCTGGGAAAGGCAACCCAGTGCTGCAGAGCACTGGAAAAGCCAATTACATGCTTTTCCCCATGAGACTCTGTTAATATCCAGGAAAAATTGAATATGTTCAGGTCCTGGAAGCTCAAGTTCACCTCTGATGCCATCTCCACCAGTGCTTTCCATAATGGAGATCACAGGTTAGAGGATTTCCTCTGGTTATGGGCACCAGTCACCTCTGCTCCCCAGCCCATCCTTCCCAGCAACCGTGGGCAATGATCTGGAGTCACTCTCCAGCACCAGCCACATGTGGAGTGAAGGTCTTTTTCCCCTTCTGCTGAGAATCAAGTCAGTTATAAAATGGCCAAGACACTTCAGTTGGGGAATGAGCAGGTCATTATACCCAGCAGTTGATTTTCATAGCTTTTTTTTATATGGTGCATTAGTGAAGTAACAAACCCTATTACAGTTTAATAAACCCTATTTCAGACTGAAGAGCCTTGTTTCAGGGCTGGCTCATGTTCAAACGAGCAGGACAGCCAGCTCTGCCGCTCGCTCAAGAAGCTGGGAAGTGACCTGAAAGCAAAAAAAGAACCATAAATGGAGCAAAAAGCTCTTGCAAGGCAGGACTGCCTGGGTTTGGGCTTTCCCACAGCTCTGTGTTCAAGTGACAGGCACATTCACTGGGGACACAGGGAGGGGCTACAACTGCGGGGGCAGATCATGATGGAGCTGCGGAGCCGGGCAGCCCGGCCGCCCAGCTCCCTTCTGCTCGCCGTGACCTTCTGTGTCGCTTTTATTCCTGGCAAAACGAATTTACTCTCCATGTAATTATAGAAAGAAAATAGTTTTGACCTCGGCTCCATACTTTTCAGCTTAATGCGTATAATTGCTTTGCCAGCCATTTATTACTGTCAACATTTCCAGTCAGGGGCAGTGGGGAGCAGCAGAGGGAGGGCTCGGGGGACGGAGGGGTGGAGGTGTGCAGTAATAAAAAGCTGTTTACAATTGCATGTTAATAACAGAAATGGGCCTGGACTGAAGAAACCTCCCGCTGTCCTCAGGCGCCGAGGTCTCACTGGGGGCGTGGGTGGAAGCACTGTGGAGATAAACGTGGGCAGGCACGGGCCAGTGGCCGCGGCCAGGCTCGCACAGGCCCTGGGTCCCTGGCTGCTGTCCCCAAATCCCCGGTCTCTGAGAGGTGCCCGCGGTGGCCTGCGCTGACAGATTGGGCAAACCCACAGGAGGGGCCATGCAACCGGCCTGAAACTGCCCCCGTTTAGCAACTGGTGGCAGTGTGTGAGGTGCTCGTGTGTGGGCAGGGACGTGGGCTGCCGGCGGGGAAAAGGAGCCAGAAGTGAACAGCCGTTGCCTGGCAGTGTCCTCCTGTGGGACATTTCTGCCCACGTGCGGATGTACTGGGGACGGAATAATGAGCGGAGTCACGGCCGTGTTTGTACGCGTATGCGGTGCTGGGATGCTGCGTATCGGAGCCCTTTAAGAGACGAGGTGCCATTGCCCTTGGCTCTGCAAGCAGATTACCCTGCGAAAGCAGAGCAGTGACATGGGGGGTCGTGTCCTGGCTGGTGCAAAGCATAGGTTAGCAAGAGCCACTCGTGCCCCAGACCGATGGGTGCTCTGCAGCGCTGGGAGGATCCGGTGCTGGGGGCTCCAATGCGGGGCTGCAGTCCCTGCCTTGCCCTTGGTCTGCCTGTGCTAATCTCCTCTCCTTACAGAGGTGCTGTGAGGCAGATATGCCCAAGACTAATGAGTTATTGATCGGCAGATAATAGGAGTAGCTTTATTTCTAATGACTGGATTGCTTATTGATCATGTTCACACGCGGGGAGTGGGAGGACCGAACATGCACCACGGGTTACTGCCAACGTCCCCTCGCATAATTAACACCACGCTGGGCATCACCAATGCTTGCGTCTGCGGAGGTGTGTGCTGGAGAGGAGCGTGAGCCCAGGACAGAGACCTGAGAGCCTGTAAACATGCCTGGTGTCAGCATCATTTACAATGAAAGAAAAATCAGCTGCTTAAACCTGGTAACTGGAGAGAAGGGAGAGGGGAAAGGGGAACTAACTCCCTGCGATGGACAGGTAAAGCCTGGAAACCTCCCAGGACCGCAGCACTCAGCACCCACTGAGAACCCCGAAGGGCTGAAGTGAGAATCAGCCGCTGCTCAGTTCTCTACCCTGTTTGCAAGGTACAACGGGTTCTTGCTCCTAGTTGTGGTGGGCCAGGGGATTTATGGAAATCAGCTGCTGGAAGCAACAAGGGCTAAATGCCTCCTGATAGCACAACATGTTACAGGGCTTGCCCACCGCCCTAGTCCTAGGCTGGTTCTTCCAGTCCGAGCTGTTTCCACAGCCTGGCAGCTCCTGTCTGCCGTGGGCACGGCTGTA
Organism: Bucorvus abyssinicus; assembly: GCA_009769605.1. Lineage (NCBI taxonomy): Eukaryota > Metazoa > Chordata > Aves > Bucerotiformes > Bucorvidae > Bucorvus > Bucorvus abyssinicus. The sequence continues at coordinate 6,177,613 of CM020055.1, forward strand.
TTTTGGCACGTGGTGCTGAGCTGCCTTCCTGCCACCCACGCTGTGTGTAGGACGTGTCGTTTCCTTATCTGCAGCTCCCAAGAGAGGCTGCTGAGCCCTTTCTAATGGCAGCAGAATTCAGAAGAGGATATTCCCTATTTGACTGTGGATAAGCCCTGAAGCGTGCAGGGGAATGGCAAGTAGTGGCTGGCTCAGGACTGTCAGTTCAGCTCTTCCTGCTCTGCTGCATGTGGCTGTATTGAGAGCCTCCTGCTCTGGGCACAGCCAGTGCTGCACCTGCAGCCTCAGGCAGCTCGGACATGTGCAGCAGGTTGCTTTGGTGGCTTTTACAGCCTCCTCCTCTAAGCCTGGTCCTTGAAACTGCTGTCAGCCCGAGCACCCCAAAATGGTCCTGTCTGCTTGGGCAAGCAGTGCTTAGGAAGGGCGGCTGTTTGTGTAGGGCTGCAGCTGATTCAAGGCAAGTTAAAAATACGAGGGTGGTTTGGAGCTACTCTCTGCCTTGTTGCTTGCCTCCACCTTGCCTGCTCCATCACAGCAGGGCTGCAAATCAGATTCTGGACAGGTTCTGCAGCCTGCTCTGCATACAAAGCCTGTGGTGAGGCATTTCCCAGTCCCTCCCTTGCCTTGGGTCTTGCCTGAAAGATCGCATCCCCTTAGTTACTGTCTGGCCTTAGTCTATCCCATGCCCACAGAGCACCGGCATGCAAGTTTCAGCTGAACAGTGCTCCTTGGTAACACTTAAGCCTGGGGAGGAAGAGGAGGGAGTTTTCCTGAAATCCTTCCCCACCCAGGAGACTGCTGGAGGGAGTGTTGTGCCAAGCGAAGGATGTGCCCAGTGGGTGTGTCGGATTGCACTGCTTGGGTTGGGCTGGTCACAGCTGGAGCTAAGCCCAGTAACGAAGAAAAAGCTCTGGCATCCACAGGGTCACCTGCTGCTGCTGGTCTAATGGCTCTGACACGGCTCCGAGCCGCTGAGATGCAGAACACATCTCTGGCAATCCTTATCAGCGCCAAGTTCATTCAGAAAAACACAGTTCGGTTGGTCACGTTCACTGTAGAGTGAACGACACACCCAGTGTTTAATGATTCAAGAGCTGGGAAAAACAATTATAAATATTTAAAGCCTCTGGAGCCGTGATGCCTTTGGAGTGGTGGTAGCCCTGCACTCCTTTGCTTTGCTGTCATTTCCTTCCCCTTCACCAACCCTCTCTCCAAACATGGCTTTTAACTCCATCAGCAACCCGTGGCTTCACTGCAACCAGCCCTGTGGGCCTGGGAAGCATTTCTCTTTTGCACTCAGAAACTGAATTGCATCTGAAATGGTTGGAGTCCTAAAGGTTTCAGCAAGGATAATGGGTTTTCAGTCTGCAGGGATGCAAGTGGTGTGTAAATGGTGTCTTTCCAGTGTTGTAACTCTCAGGGCCAGGACTAGGACCGCTGGGCTCTGCTGGGTCCTTTCCCATGGATCTGCTGCACGATGCACTTCGCTGAATGTGCTGTCTGCGACACACAGGATTTCCCAGGCACTTGTGAAGAGCCGCCAGCCACAGCCTCCACCTCACAGCTGGTGGGATGGGTGAGCTGCCTGCAATGGGGAGCAGGCAGGGAGAGGGGCAGGGAGCAGGGCAGGCAGGGCGGACCCCCCCAGCCATGCTCAACCTCACTACAATCTGTGTTTGTCACTGTCTTAACAGTGACATGCAGTGGCAGCATCATGCAATGGTGGTTTAGAACAATATCCTGCCAAACGAAGGGTGCCAGCCAGGAGGTGGGAATCCCCGGTCCTTGTCCTTCAGGCTCTGGCCTGAGCAAACGTCACTGGGGCTGTGAACACTCCTGCTTGGGTGGCATGGTCAGACACTGGTGTGCTCACCTCAGGGATGCAACAAGGAATTGGCGTGTGCCACAGGGAACAGAAAGGGACGCAGGCAGGGCTGTGAAAGGTTAAAGAGAAAGAGGCAGGCAGAGAACAGGCAGCACTGCTCAGGATCTCGGGGATGACCTGACCTTCATCACTTTAACTCCTTCAGTCATCTTGACAAGCCAGATTGATTGGATCGGCACGGTGAAGCAGGAAATCCCAGGGTGACATTTCTGAACAAGTGCTGACGGCTGCCCCCTCCGAGGAGCAACGCCAGCCCCTGCCAGCACTGCCCCCAGTGATGCAGGACCCAGCCCGTGTCCCTGCCAGCTCTGCCAGTGCCTGCGCAGGCAGCAGGTCTGCACGGGCAGCAGAGCTGGGCAGCGCCGGGGGCATGAAGAGACACGCGCCCAGGGAAGATGAATTCAGTGCTGAGGTGTGAGGATAACTGGGGACAAAACTGCTACTTTGTCAGAATTGCCCCTGTGTCTGCACTGAAAGTGTCTCATGTCCTCACTTCGTGGATGAATATGGTCACATCGGTGCAAACCTTGAAATGTCAGTGATTTCTGAAATCTTCGCCATCCCCTGGTGAAAGAGAAGCCTGAGCTACTGACTGCAAAGCACGCGGAAGAGGACCCCGGACACCTTTGGACACAGAGGAGATTAATTGCCTTTAAGATGGGAAAATATGTCTGGTAAAAGGGTAAGGGAGGTTGTGGGGCCCAAAACCTTCACTCAAGCAACAACAAATTGCGGTTCAGTAGGAAGAAGTTTCTTCCTCTCATCAGGTCTGACTGTGCAATCCAATTAAAAGCAGTGGATTTCTCCATTCTGATTAGCACTAGCCAGCCGGCATGCAAATGCCACCAGCCCCACACTCCGTCATTTCCCAGTCTAATTACTGGTGAGGAAGGCTGGGGATGAGCAACAAAATTGAGTGTGTTATTGACTGCTGCGCTCCTCGCCCGCTCCCCCGACAGGACAAAGATACGACACTAATCCTGCAGGCACCAGAGGTCCCCTCCGGCTTGTCACCAAATCAAATACTATTCTTATAACTTATTTCACTTGTGCTTGGTTTCAGCAGCAGTGGAGAGGTATCCAGCTAACGAAGGGGTTTGTTCTGCTCCCAAACAGAGCGGGCTTCAGTGCCACGAGTTTTCCCAAGGACAAATGAGTCGGGGAGCGAAGAGCAGGGGGAAGCAGGATTCAGGAGCAAGGCAAAGCCATGGCTCCTCATGTCACCATGTGTCCAGAGGCACATCTTCAGCCCTTCTAGCACACGCAGGGTCCAGGCTCCCCCCTGCACCCAGCCCTCGCCAGCCCAGCCCTCGGCAGGGGGTGACGCTTGGCCTCAGTGCCTCAGGCTGCCTCAGTCCTCAGCGGCAGGAGCTCTCCGCGGCTTTGCTGCTCTCCGAAATGCCCCCCACATCCCTGCTCCTCCTGGGGCTAAGCGTGGATTAGCAGGGATCTTCCCTCTTGCTTGGGAGGATTAAACATGTTATCCCCTGCGGTCATTATGGATTCGGCTTATACTTTTCAGTGAAAAAAGCAGCTTTCATTTTTGCAACATCTCTTTTTCAGCCCTTCAGAGAGGGGTTCTGTGCATGCCCTAGGGGAAGCCAGAACCTCTGGAAACCACCTTCTCCCTGCCCCAATGCCAGCAAGGTTTTGGGTCAGGATGGGCTGATCCTGCCAGTCAGGCCACCCTCCGTACAGCATCTCTCTGCGGCAGCCCTGGCCTGAGCCCCACGCCCGGCTCCTGGGCACCAGCCATGCTGTGGAGCACCCGTAGCATCCAGTACCTCCTGCTACCACAAAAAACGAGCTTTTCCTCCTTTGTAAAGCCTTTGTAGGTGGCAGGTTGCAGAAAGCAGCCCCAAGGCGGTGGAACTCGCTGTCTCCACAAGCTCTGTGTGCTGGGGGTACCCTGACAGGATACCTGGGACTGTACTGGAGGCATGGATTCGACTCCCCAGGACCAGGCTGGGAGCTGTGTGTTAATTGCTGGCAAGTGGCTATAAAGAGAGGGAAAGCGATTTTCCCTGTGGCTCCTGCTCTGGGGCTGCGTGGCCCAGCCGGCAGCACGCAGTGCCATCCTTGCCTGTCCTGCCTGGTGCCTGCCTGCTGCGGGCAGGACAGGGTCAGGGCAGCAGCGCTGCACCTTAATGAGCAGAGGAGGAGGAGGCAGTGGTGGTGGAGCTTGGCAGGCATATTCCTGACTGCACAATTAGCAATGAACAACTCCCTAATGATTGTTATAAAGTTTTAAACCAGCTAATGGGTCCTGGGAAGAAGAAGTTCATTGAAAGTACAAAGCATAAAAGAGCAAACACAAGCTGTGACATTTTAAATGAGAAGGCAGGAACCAGTCTCTCTGCAAGTGATTATGGAATTATAGTACTGCCGCAGTTATCCGTTAGCCAGGGATGTGCCAGGAATGCAAAGCCGGGGTGGTGCGCACGGCTTCCCGGTGCTGGGGTCTGCCTCGTGCAGGGGGCACAGTGCCAACAGGGAGGGCTGCCCACAGGGCACCCTAGGGATCCAAACCTCCCAGACCCCCGGCAGCGCCCCAAAGGATAATCCGCAGCAGGGGCTCCGAGGGGCTGGCTCTGTTCCTGCCTGCCAGCATTCCCTCTTTTTCCCACCAGCACTAGGGAACCAGTGCCTCCAGAGCTGCCAGTGCCTGTGCAGTTCTCCATGCCTACACATCGATCCTCTCACCTTCCTGGCACCTGGGGCCTTGCAGCCACGACTGGGAATGGTGACATGGGGATGCTGTCCCCATGGGGTGGGTGCTCACCTCCCTTTGGGGCATGGCTGCTCCCCAGCACTGAAGCAGGAGCTCCCTCCTTAGCCCAGCGCAGACGCTGGTGTCACTTTGGCCCACAAATGTTCTCTGGAGTCGGCAGTTTCTGCCACTCCTATCACAAGCCATCACCTCGTGTGCTGCCAAATCTCATCGTGCCATGCTGTGACAGTTTGAGCAGCTCCTTGACCTTTCTTTCCTTCTCAGGCTTCAGGCGTGCATGTTTGCCTACAGACAGGCACCCGGGCACTCCTGCTCCCTGCCAGGATGCAGCCCTGATCCAGAGAGGACATGTGGCAAAAAAAACGGTGGTCCGGCAGCCTCGGGGATGGGGGCGGTGGGCTGGAGCAGGACCCCACCTCACCTCCATTTGCCAGATGGGCACAAGGAGGGAGGTGAGAAATGCAGGTGGGGGGATGCGGTGCGGGGCCAGGGTGCTCCATGGGGTAAGGTAGACACAGCGATAACCCAGCATGTGCCAAACCTGCTGGAGGGCCAAGGCAGGGAAGAAGGATTAAATGCTTTCATTAGATTATTGTGCTGTGGCATTTAAAATTAGGAAATATTAATGTGGGAATAATAGGGATGTGCGTGGGTTATTTTTCATTCCCTTCAGCAGGACATAAGGAAAGAGAGGGCTGAGGGAGAGCTGCCGTCAGAGGAGTTTTCACTGCCCTGGATTCATCCTCCCTCGATGTCACTGGGCGAGAGCCATCAGGCTGGGTGGCCAGGAAGCTGTGCAGCTGCAGAGGCACATGCCAGCCCCAGAGAGGCTCTGGGTGGGACACTAGATTTAGGGGTCCGTGCCTAACTGTCACTCCTGGAGAGTGGGAACCTTCCCAACGGCCCCTGCCTGTCCACAGACGCTTCCTTGCCCCTTTGGCAGAGGGTCTCTGGCTGCCTCAGGACCCCACAGCCCCTGACACCTGCCCTGTGCACCTGCAGAATGCTGCCAAAGTTTACACCTTCCTCTTTTATTTCTGACTTTCATTCCACTTTCTGCTGACTCTCTGATGGCATCACTCCAATTTAATTAAGTAAATAAATAAAGTGATTAATTTAGATGCCATGGACTCTTCCCCGTGAGCCCTGATAGCACTCCTGGCCGCAGGCTGGGCAGGAGACGCCCGGGTCCAGCCCAGCCTACGGTGCCCTGTGGGTCCCCCCAGGTGCCAGATTGTGTCTCCCATGGGCTCAGCATGGTGCTGGGCCCACGAAGACCCACATGCTCCCACAGTGTTGCCAAGGCTGTGGGTAACAGAAAGGGGGTTCAGGGCACTCCTCATGCCTTCCAGCATCCCAGCAGGTAGAGAAGCGGGACTGTGAGGACAGGAGCAAAGTCAGTTTGTGGGTTCATGGATACAAACCGACTGAGCAGCATTTTTCCACTTAGTTTTGATGCAGAGCATTTCTTTAATACAATTCAGAGGAAAATGTAAAATAACTCTGTCAGTATCTAATTAACTTTGCTATTGACCCAGCGCTCCCAAACAGTTTGGCACACTGTGGGATTTTTCCCTTGGTGTGTTATTTCCAAGTAGCCATGAAATTGCACACGATTGCCAACTTCCCCTCTTTGGTGGAAACTCTTCCTACACAGAAGGTTTCGGTGGGGAGTAGAGACAAAAGGCTTTGGTGTGTTAGTGAATTAGGAAGAACATTCCTTAGTCCAAAGGTTAAATTCATTTATTGCCTGGTCTTTGCAAAGAGCACAGACAGCCCAGGAGTGTGGGAGAGATCAGTCTCTGAGGTGCAGGAAAAGCGATAAAGCAGGTATACGGAGATAAAGATAATTAAATGGAGATTCAAAGAAAGACTAAAGAAGGTGCCTTATCTGGTGATGAGGGGAGGAGAGGGGCTGAGGACACCTGGCTCCTAATCTCAGGCCTCCCTTTAATGTGTTAAGTAGCCTGGGGCAAGTCACTTCATTCTTTTTTCGTTTAACCCTGGGCTAAGATAAACCACCCAGTAATTACTCACTCTGCAGCATTCCTGAAGCTTGGAAATGTCTGGAAATGTTTTGAGATCCCACATCATTGTGCAGGCACTGGACAGCCAGGACCACCAACACCAGCCACAGGCACACCCCACGTCCCCGAGCACCCACAGCCAGCGCTGGGAGCAAACTGGAGGCTCCATCCCAGCGCCCAGCTCTCTGCAGTGAGGAGATCTGGGTTTGACTGCTGGACTTCTTGCACTTCTGCACCTCCTCTTGCCCTTTGGGCAGCAGACCGATCACCAGCAGCTGTGATTTCTCACCAGGGAGGGATGGAGGGGACCGTCTTCCAGAGGTGGGGATCGGCAGCGCGGAGCAAACCTGAACAACATCCGGCACAGGCTGGTCAGCAGGATCTCAGGGAGAGATGTAATAATGTTTATGACACTACACAAACCTGAGGCCCACAGCTAGTGGTGAAGGAAACAGAAAGAAGATCAATGTGATGGCTAATGGGTACAGAAAGGCAATTTCATTGGGTGCTGCGTCTGATAAATTATTTGTAAAGTCAAACACACAACGGAAATATTGCAGTCCTGTCTGCTGGGGGGGGACGGGTCAGCCGGCACAAATCCAGCCCAGATGATCAATGGGTGTAAGTGCCACTGTTTGCTAAACTGACAAGTCACCGAGAGTAAAAGCAAAGCTGGAATATTTTTAATTTGGCTTATGAATGTCTCCCTGTTTGGAACTGGTTTGGGAGCAGGTCTGTACTTGGGGCGTCAGCGTGCCAGGCTGTGATCACAGGTGTCATCCTTGCAGCACGCCACACGGTGACCACGCGGCAGAGGCTGTGCAGCATCCCGGCACCCTGCGGCATCCCTCCAGCATGAGGGTGAGCCCCTGACCCAGCCTGGCAGAGGGGCTCTGCCCTGCACAGCTTCAAATGGAAGAACGATCAAGTGAACCCATGTTGACGTGAGCTTTATGTGGGTACAGCTGGATTAGTGCATAACGAACAACCATATGGATTTACACTTCAAATTAACTCTGGGAAAAGTACAGTAGTCTGTTGATTGCCTAAAATAGAGAACAGTTCTTTGGTCTCACATTTAAGCCCATAAAAATGCTACTGTAACTAAAAAACAGCTACTTTGGGAGTGTGAGACCCACACAAGCCAATTAAATTTAAACACTGACACTGTTTCCTTACAACATTTCCTATTATTTAAAAATTACTCCCATTCAGCCCACCCGACTGGCCGCGGACACGCTGGGCTGGGTGGTGTGTGACGGGCAGCATCATGCCCCTGTACACGGACACGTGTACAGATGAAAGTGGTGTTGCTTTAGCACATCATTTTTAAAAACGCAGAAGGTTCTTTCTCGGTAAGGAGCAGGCAGAAGACGAGACGGCAGCTTTCTCCACCCTGTTTCGCTTTTGCCCTGCGCCAGGACAGATGTCTCTAGACATGCTCCTTAGCCTTATTTCAAGCCTTATTTCTGTAAATCTATCATGAAAGCACGTGTGCTGGGGGTGCCGAACATGCAGGCATAAGCAATGCAGCCACTTTCTTTCCTCTTTTGTTTCCCGCAGCAGCCATGACTCCACATCATAAACCATCTCCTGGCACTGTTCCTCCATCACCTTCGCCTGCTCTTTCTTCTCCATCCTCCTCCTTTCCTCCCCACGAGCCTCTCGCCCTCGTGCTCCCCAGCTGGGTGCTCTTCAGACAGGGTGGCGCCTTTCCACCTCTCCGGGCATGGGGTCTGCACCCTCTGGTCCTGAGCAAATCGATCGGGGGCAGAAGAGTGGCTGTAGTGCCTGCCTCTGCAGATACTGGAAGGAGGTCGGCCCACCCCGCTGGGACTGGTAATTACAGCCAAAGCATTTGGAACGAATGAAAGAAGTGAGGAGGTCTCACAATGACCCAGTCAGGATGGAGCGGCTGCTGGCACTCTTTCAAATTGATTTTAAATATGAACTCCCTTTAATGCTCCTCCCCATCTCATTCCCTACATCACCGATTCCTCATCAAACAGTTTAAATTAATTTAAGCCTGCCATTCTCTGTCGTTATATTGTCCCCCCTCATTTATGAATTTTAAATCAACTTGTTAACAACCTACTTAGTTGCATAATTTTGCTATAATAATCTATGCCCCTGGCTGGCTGTGTATGAATTCTGGAGATAACACGTGCTGCGACCAATGGCATGGCGAGCTCACGACTGTGCTCTCACTGCTGGAGGTGGCTACAGCACCAGGAAGATGTCTTTGGACAGACCAGTAGCCTGGTGGCCACCAGGACTTGGGCTACTGGTGCTTTGCGTCCTGCTCTGCCCACTGCTCTCCAGCCCAGCCCATTGCCCACCGCATCGGGGCCGCAGCCCCCATGGCCAGTGCAGGCAGGGGGACAGCGGGGCACAGAGTGTCCTCACCGCCGGGCAGGCAGCCGTGCTGCCCCTTGCCTTGCCCTCCCCTCTGAGGCAGCACACGCCGTCTCTCCATCCTCACAGCCCAGCGGCTCTAGAGCAAGCTGCGGTGCAGACAAGTCCCGTTTCCAAGATGGAAACAGAAGATACAATCTATAAATCATTTCCTAAGGGTTATGATAATGGGTTATTGATTAATAGGAGAGGGTAGAAAAAACATGGGAAGCACTGACGGTCATAAATCCTGTAAATGAGGTAATCCTGCACGTGCCGAGTGATGCGAGCTGTGCGCTCGGGTTGAGCGTGGCAGCAGCTGGACTCCCTGCCTCCGTGAGGTTTTAATTCTCAGCAGCACTAGGGCCAGGCTCACCAGGGCCGGGCTCACCAGGGCTGGGCTCACGGCCGCCCTGTCCCACGGCACAGCGTGCCTGCCCAGCTCCGAGGAAGGGCTGCAGGATCGGCCGTGGTGAGTCCCGTGGGGTTCCCCCCGGCTCCGCAGGTGACAGTGGGTCCCGCCGGAGCAGCCCTCTGCTCAGCTCCGCTTCTTCCCCTCCGGCTGAGGTCTAACTCCCCTCCCACGCTTTGCTTTCATCCCGCCTTTCTTGTCCCTCCCAAGCCATCGAAAGCAGCACTTCTTCACCCACCCTGCCGTGCCTTAACCCGCCGCATTCTCCTCCGTGCAGACATGCTGAGAGGGCTCATTCGTGGTTTTCCTGCGTCCTGCTGTTGTCTTTTTTTTTTTTTTAAATTTCATGGCCGAAAAGAAGCTGTCCATTACCTCTGACAACGACGAGTGGCCAGAGCGCTGCCGTCCGCGGCTCCCCCGGACACCCGCCGGCTGGGACAGCCCCCGACCGGCGGCTGCCTGGCACGGCTGGCCCGGCCCCAGCTCCGGGGGCTGCCGCTCCCCCGCGCCGAGGAACCCCGTCGGGGCCGTTGTCAGCGCCGGGCACCCCTGGGTACCCGAGCCCGGGACACCCGAGGCCGCTGCCGGAGCCGCCCCGCTCCCGCCCGGCTCCCGCGGCCGCGCAGTGCCCTCTCGCGCCTCCGCGGGGAAGGGCCGCGGCCGCGGCAGCGGCGAGGAGGAGGAGGAGGCGCCGTGGCCGTGGCCTTGGCCTTGGCCGGTCCCCTGCTGCCGGGGGCTGCCCCGGCCCCGGCCCCGCCAGGGAAAAGCAGAGGCTGAGCTGAAGGGAAGCGAGGATGCAAGGCGGACGGTCCAAGGCAGGGGCTGGGCGCCCACGAGCCCCGGGCGGACGCTGCCTGGTCCCTGGCTTGGGCTGCACCCTCCTGAGCGGTCAACACGGCAAATGAGACCTTTTCCTTTCGCCCACCGAGCAGGTGGACGATGCAGGGGCGGCCCACTCTGCCATTAACGTGGCAATGTCATCGAGGAGCACTTTCTAGGAGTCCTTGTTACCGTTCCCTCTTCCACCACGGCACCGTGGAGCTGCTCCTCTGTCCACCCGCACAGTGCCCTGCCCAGCCCCAGCACCCTCCAAGGCTCCATCAATAACTGGCACTAGCCGGGCTCCCCGGGGTGGGGCGATGGCAGGAGACACTCGGCTGTCAGGGTCTGCAGGAGCACGGAACTGCAGGGCACTGTCACAGAGGCGTGATGCCACCAGGGGCTCTGCGCCTGCCCCACACGCCCACAGCCGTGGCAGGAGCATCCGCGGGCTGGAGGACAGGGTGAGCGGCTGCTCCACAAAACTGCGGCAGGGGTTAGGACAGTGCCCAGCGCCAGGCCAGGGTTTGCGCCAGAACACAGTGCCTTGACTGGCTTCCCAGCCATTTCCTAAGCTTGGGGCTGACCTGATGTAGTGGCAGAAATTGTTCTGGGTGAGACAAAGTGGTTTATTTTAGAACGTTGCTAATGGTTTGGTCCCTCGCTGCTCTGTTCTCTGTTCTCTGCTCTCTGGCCCCAGCCCCAGCCTGAATCCCGTCACCAGCTGCAATGTCCTGCACAGCCCCCAGCCCTCCAGGGAGCCCAGCACTGCCCTCGGCCCTGCCCAGGCAAACAGTTCCAAAGCCCCTCGGGCTGCTCTGGCCACCCTGCCATAGGCACCAGTGCCAGCCTGCAGGTAGGTGCTGGGCAGAGCTGGGGCCCTGCAGCTGGGGATGCTGTGATGCTCCTGGAGCGTCCACGGACACTGTGGGACCCAGCTCTGAGCCGACAGCTTCCCCTCCCACCCCAGCATGCTGGAGTGGATCAAGGGATTAACCTCCGGGATGTCTCAGGGAAGGGGATAATCACCAGCCCGTTTGCTGCAGTCTCAGTTGAAAGCCGGGTAAATCTGCTCCCTCCATGCAGATAAAAGCGATGGAGATAACAGAGATGTGACACACCGCAGCGTGGGACTTGACTCTTCATTACTGAGTCATCCAACTGCAGAATTGATTCCATCTTCACACGGTTTATTGCAGTTCAAAGCCTGGTTAGCTTCACCAGTTCGGAATCAGCGAGCTGCGGGCACTCCTGAGACACACATCAAAGGAGGGGAGCGATGGAGGGGTCAGCAGGGGCTTGGGCTCTGGGCCGAGGAACCAGTGAGACCCCACTCTGCTCCCCCTGACTCGGCTGCCCCAGGCTGGGGATGAGGCAGAGGCGAGCTGGGGGACCAGTAGCGCTGGAGGTGGGATGCGGGATGTGGCTCTCTGCCTGATGGGGAGGAATGAAAACGAGACAATGATCAGTAATTGCAAACAAACAAATTCACACAACAGGCTCGTTCTTATGCACAACACATGGCTTCTAATTAAATTTTAAACTTGTTTCATTTTGTCTTTTCCCCCCTAACTTTCCATAGAAGGTAATTAGCTAGGTGTTTTTTCTGTGGGTACTTTATTAATTAATAATTTGTTACTGGCCAGGATCATACTGGTTTGATTTACTCGGTGTTAATCGTTCCCCAGTGCAATCACTCCCTCACTCCCCGCTCTCATGCCCCGAGTTGGGGGTGCAGGCAGGCTGGGTTAACTGGGCACAGCCCTGCCTGCACCCTGGCCCGCAGCCTCCTGGGTCCCATCCCAGCTCCCACCCACGTCCCCAAATGTGCCGGCCTCCCCGCACCCCACCAGCACCGTGCCCCAGAAACCACCTTGTCCTTCTGCCATGGGAACAGCAGAGCCGAGGGTGCAGCATCCGGACCCCGGGATGCTCGTGGGCTGTGGGGTCGGTGGGGACTTGGGGCGCAGGTGGAGGTGCTGCTGGGGGAGCGGGGCTCTGGGCGGGGGCGGTGATTGCCATGAGAGGGTGCTGATGCAGCTGGATCTGATGCTGGACTGACTGTGCAGAGCCGTGCAGGACCTCCCAGCAGCCTCCTGCCTGCACCGCTCCTGCCTGCACGTCTCGCAGCAGCCCCTGGCCCCACAAAGCAGCCTGGGTGGTGGGTTTGCCCCTTCCTTGGGCTCGCCCCTGCCTGGAGTACCCACTGCCTAGCACTTGCGTGAGCCCAGGGGGGCTCTGGCACAGCACTGGCCCCATCCCTCCGCCCTGAGACCCACCCTGGCCCCTAGCCCCCCACTTCTCCCATACATGGGGATGGTTCCTGTCCACTGCAGCACTGACACTTCGCTAGTTCCCGCACAACAAGTGTTTCTCCTGGTCTCCAGAGCCGTGTCCTGAAATGGGCACGTCTTGGCACTGTGCAGCATCCATTATACAGGAAACGGGGCCAGCGGCAGGCCTGGCTCGGAACTCCTGGATCAGCAGGGTTTGTGCTGCGCCATGCTGGGACCAAGCCTTTGCCCTTGCCGTGGCAGATGGTGGTCTCGAGGCAGCCGAGCCCCGAGCTGTCCCTGAGGCAGGTCACCGATGCCTCAGCCCTAATTCTACCAGCAACCAGCCGCTCTGGCTGTAAATCTCGGTGGCTGGCTCTGCGAGCCATCAGCACAGCCCCATCTCAGGATTAATAGTAATAATTAAATTCTTATCAAGCCACAGAGAAACGTCACGGGGCAGCACAGCAATAAAAGCCGCTGTTAAGATGCTGACAACCCAAGAGGGATGAGCAGGCGATGCACTGCAGCCCCAGGAGGCTCTGCTGATTTACAGCGGGGTAAATCAGCTCATCCCTGGCCACCCGGAGCCTCACAGCTCCGTCCTGCCAGGCCCGTCAGCATCCAGGGTGGCCACAAGCATCTCCTCCTCGCCCCGCTGCACACCAGCGTGCAGGACGGGCAGGGCGGTGGGCACGGCTCTGGGCACAGATGGGCATTTGGCAGAGGCACCAGCCCCGGCTGCCAGCGCAGCAGCCATCAGCCAGCACCGCAGAAAGCCCGGGGAGCTCAGGACATGTCCGGTCCCATCATGGGGCCAGTGCAGCCTTTTCCCACCATGCAGAGTCACAGCACACAGCGCGGGCAGGACCGTCCTGCTTACAGTGTGCCTCCAGCCAGCCTTTCGCACCATCACCTCCTCTGCCTCGTTGGCCCGGAGCCACCCTGAGCACCCCACGGGCACCCCGGCTGCAGCGGAGCAGCCCCTGCCCAGGCAGCACTCCGTGTCCTCAGGCCTCGAGGCTCTTCTCCAAGGCTGCGCCTGAGCAACAGGAGGACACCACCGTTTGCATGGAGCAGAGCAAAGGTCTTGGGTCCACCCAGGGAAAAAGCCTGGGCAAAGTGCAGGAGAACTTGTCCTTGGTGGTGTTTGCAGTGAACACGGCCCGTCCGCCCAACGGAGCCACCCGGGCGCCACCCACAGTCACCCCCAGCAGTGGAGCATCGCTCACCTCCCCTTGATGGCTCCATGACTCCGGCAAAGGGATCTCATTAAGAGAATAGAATGTGCAGTGAAAATAATTGATGACCATCTTGTAGCAATTGATTAGCTGTCCCCGTAATGCTGCCTTGCTCACACGTTCAGCTTTTCCCCCCCGGAGCTCAGGCCAGGCAGCGAAGGCTGAGCACACAGCCACGGTCGTGGCCATCTGCCCTGTCCTGCCTGTCTCCCTCTGCTGCAGGCAGGGCGTCCAGCCTCGGGGCTGAACCAGAGTGCTCCCTGTGACCCTGCTGGGGTGAGAAAGGCTTCCCGGAGGGCCATCAGCTCCTCCTGCAGGTTCCTTCTGCTCCTCAGCTGCAAGCTGGGGGGCTTGGGTGATGCTGGAGGAAGCACCTCTGCAGCCACGGTTCATCTCGCAGCCTCTGCGGGAGCAGAGGTGGGTGCTGCAGACATTCCCACGCACCCACCTGCAGCGAGAAGGTGGCAGTGGCCACATGGATGGCGCTGGCCACCCCACTGCTTCTCCTTGCCCCACCCCATCCAGGGCGGGCACCGCTGCTGCCTCCTCTCCAGTCAGGCAGTGCTGGCTGTGGGACAGGCTGGACTTTCCCTTCCCTCAGCACAGCCCAGGCCAGTGCCATCACAGGCAGCTGGGAACAGCAGAGATTGTTTGCAGAGCTCGGCCAGAGCTGCACACTCAGCAGAACCCAAATCTCCCCAAAAAACCTGAATAAACTCCCGGAGCATAGCAGGAGCCAGGCAGGGACCCAGATCCCCTCCTCATGCCTGTCACATGAACGAGCTCTGCAGCCAGGGAAGGGGATTGTGCATTGTGGGGAGGATTAGGCTGCTTCAGGAGGCTGGAGCGTCTGTGTGCACAGGGCTGCTCTCTCCCTGCTTTCCCCTGGCCCCTTCACAGCACTGCGAGCGCCGCAGCAGGAGCCTCCTGCCCCACAGAGAGGGGAAATGGGGCCAGGGCAGCCACGGGGCTGGGTGCACTTGGGCAGCCCCCAAGAGGCAGTGGATGAGTGGACAATGCCCCAACACTGGAGCAGAGCTGGCAGCAGGTCCCCAGCTCACAGCCCCCGCATGGACAGGGGGTCACCCAGTGACCTTCCCCATATTCCCTAAAACGGGGACGAGTGAAGGAAGGTGGGCAGCCCCAGCCTGGCTCGCGCTGGCACCAGGCAGGGCTGCTGCCGGCAGTCAGCAGCTGGCAGCGGTTCCCAGCCGGTGGCTGGAGTGACTGGCCACTCCTTTGGGAGCCCCTGAGCACCCCCACCGGCTGCTGCCGAGCATTTCTGGCCAGCGACCTCAGATGTTTGGGAAAACAAACTGCACGAGAATTAGCTCCCAAGTATTTCCTCAATTCTGCCCGCTATGAAGAGAATTTTATTTTGCTCCCCCCAGGAGGAAGGAAGGCGGCCTGGCGCAGCACGCAAAGGAAATCTGTGCAATACCTCGGGGAGGCTGCGCAGCACAGCGGTCAGCGGGGCTGCCCGGCAGTGCCCGCGCTGCACGGCCTGGGGAGTGGCGCAGCACCCATGTCCCCACAGGATTCCTGGGGCCCTTCGTCCCATGCGTGCAGCCTCCAGGGTGTCCCTGCGACACCTCCCTGAAGGCACCAAGGGCTGGTTTGATCCTCCACCACCCACTCACCCAACACCATGGCAAAAGCCAGTTACACCAACTGTCACACCACACCCTGCAGCTGATTATAGCTCCTGTTTGACAGGGGGGCAACAGCGAGGGGCTCTGGAGCCAAGCGCCGCTCCTGTATGTCCCAGCGCTGCAGACACTTCTGCTCACAGAAATAGTGTGACTAAATATAGCCCTGCTCCTTCCGCCAGCTGAGCCACAAGGGAGGAACAGGGCAGAGTCCGGGCCCTGCTGCGGCATGCAGCGAGGGCCCCCGCGCTCTGCCCCTGCAAGCAGGGCAATCGCATGAATTCTGGATTGAGTCACTTTATAGCCCAGCACAGGGCAAGAGGAAGTTCCTCCTCCTGAACCCAGACACCTTCCTCCTCCACCCACCCTTCCACAGTGAACCGCAGGGGCAGTGCAGCCAGGGCAGCCCCGACCTCCATTGCCCAGGGAGGGTGGGCACCAGCAGCCTCGGGGCTGGGGCTGAGCACATCCCTCACTGCGAGGGACAACACGTCAGTGCTCAGGAGCCATCGGCCACCCACCCCCAGCTGGCTGTCGAGCCCAGGCTCCATCCAAGTCCCCTCCTGCAGCCCCCACCCGGCTGAGACAGCCCCAGCAGAGACCCCCTCCCACCCAGAGGGGGCCGGCAGGGCTGGCAGCTTGTCCATACCTACAAAAACAGACAACAGGGGCAGCTCCTCAGGGCTGGTGTATTGCAACACGAACCTGTCACTGCAGCTACGGCAGAGATGCCGTGTCTGAAAATACAGGTGCTTGGCTTTACAGCATCACAGCTCCACACTGCGCAAACCCCTTTCGTACAAAATACTCTTGGCTTTATAAAGTTACTCTACAGTATGAAAAAACCCTGACCTGCTTTCTGAGAGACTGAGACCAAAACAAAGCCCAAAGCGGCCCCGCAGCCAGAAGAGTGTGAGGAGAGCAGCTGCAGTGCGGGGCCTGACCCTACGATGGATCCACTGGGAAGAGCTCCCTGTACCCCCCCAACTGGTGTCAGTGCCAGGCGCTCGGCTGCGCAGAGGGAGACAGCACAGACCCATGGGCAGCAGGAGAGTCTGCCCATCGCTCATGAAACATGTGTAAGCACACATCCACCCCCTCACAACAAAAAGGGATCTTAAGGCTTTCACAGCACCCGGTAAAGAAGGGAAGGGGAACAGAAACACCCCTAAAACCAGACTGCATGGTGACACTTGTCTGTGGCCACCCCAAACCTCAGGCAAAGCCTCCTTTTGTGGGAAAGGGGCCCCTTCCTTTTGGGAAAGGGGCATCGCACCCTCACTGGACACGGTCAGCTTCCACATCTGGTAGATCTCACCTGTCCCAAAACTGACTCTAAAAACACATCAACTGGCACACAAGTGTGATTCTAGGAAAGAAGTTCAACATTTGATGGGTAAACTGTAAAAAACCACAAGTTTATTCGAAAAAAAAAAAAAACTTAGCCTCTTACATTAATTCTGATCAACATTTGCTAGAACTTGAGAGCCATTAACCTGCTCCACGTACATTAAGATATTTTCCAACACTAAAAAATAAAAAATAAATACATACAAATTCTTTCCTCCCCCTTACGTGTCCTAGATGTGAGTGGTTTGGCATCCACCGCCTTAAGATCTCAGTTGAACAGAAGCAAGTAAAAGAGGTTTCTCTAAGAGGTTAAAGAGCAAAAGCAGAAGGGCTGTCTCAGGGATGTACCACCTCCACCCGGCCCACCACTCTGCCCAGGCTCAGGCACTCGCAACACCCTGGGTGGGATCAACCAGCGTGGGCATGCTCTGGTGGAAGCCGACCCCGCAGGGGGACGGGGCAGCACGGCCCCGCAGCAGGACCAAGGCTGGTGCCCGACCAGAGCCCCGAGTTCATACCCGTTTCACATCACCCAGCACTGGGCTGGGAAGAGGCACAGCCAGGGCAGAGCCGGGGGGCAGGGGGGACCCCAGCCCTCCCCACAGAGGGTTCAGCTGCAGGGGCCGGGTGTGATGCTGCCCGACAGGAACCGCAGCCGTTCTTCTCCAACCCGAATATCCCGCAAGAGCACAGCTACGAAAGAGGGATTTTAAAGAACTACAGTAGCTAAAGTGTTTTCAAAACATACCTAAAGAACACCTACAGAGCCAGGAAGCACCAGGCATGGGAGCAAAGACCACCCTGCCCCACACCCAGATCTCCCCTCCGCAGAGGGCCTGCGGTAAGAAGCGTGTGAAGCAGTATTCATCAGGGCTGGCCCTGAAGCCCACTGTGCTTCAACAAATCCAGTATCCTGCTTTTTATGGCTTTTTAACATCAGAACTCCCCCCAGAACCCCAAATCCCAAAGACACACATACACCCGCCCACCCCACCCCGAGCAGAATACAGAGCTAAAGCACGGTTTAGGGTTAAGGCTGGTCCCGATTCAGCAAGATACGGAGACTGTAAGGCACATATTAGTACATTCACGTTACTGTTAAAAAGCCAGAGTATAAAAAGCCCCCCTGTCCCGGCACACGAGGATACTGCGTGCGTAGCCCTGTTACCTTTGTTGAACACAGATGGAAAGACAATTCAGAGCCTGGTTAAAAATGAACACCTGGTTTAAACACTTCTCACAGCCGCCCAGGCCAGTGGAGCACTGCCCCAGCCACCGCGCCAGGGCAGCAGCGCTTCCCAATACCCTGGGATTGAGACTGGTCCCTCACATGTGGCTCTCCTCTTCTTTGACACCATCCTCCGCACTCTTCTGAGGCGAGGGGGCCACGTCGTTGTTCACCTCTTTCTGCTTCTCAGCCTCGTCGATGTTGGTCTCCTCCTCCTTCCCTTCCTTCCTTGCCTTCTCCTCCGCCTTCTGCTCCTTTGCCACCAGGCGGTAGTTGATGCCCATCCCGATGAAGAGGTAGATCCCAGAGACGATGAGGATGATCCCGCAGGCCCAGTATGTGTACTTGTAGTCACCGTACATGTCGTTGAGCTTCCCTGAGGGACAGAGAGGGGACAGCTCAGTGAGAGACCCACAGCACTGCTCCGGGTTGTGGAGATGTTCCCAAGAGTAGCCTTGAGCCCATCACCCTCAGTCCTTTATTCCTCCCAGCTCTGCTCCCCAACCCCGTGCCAGCGGCTCAGCCCCCACTCCTCAGCCACCCCTCAGATGCTGGGGTGGCCTCAGGGCCAATGCTCACCCCATGCCCCAGTGCTGAGGGCTGCCCACAGCTCAGGAGGACCCACCAGCGCTCAAGGAAGGTCCGTCAGGACCAGCAGACCTCCCAGGCGCAGCTCACCCTACCTAGCAGAGGGGGTCCCAGAAGCACAGGGCAGCACTCCACGATGGTCACCAGGCCGACAGCACTGGAGAACCGCTGCGCTCCCACCAGGTCCATCAGGGTCTCAAACAGAACAGAGCTCAGCCAGCCAAAGGCAAAACCGAAGAAGCCGGCATAAACACAGAAACCAGCATAGGTGGAGGACATGGGAGCTAAGAGGTGGCACACTCCATTGTAAATTACAGAGATGGCGAAGAAATACTGGACTCTGGGTCTGATCCACTTGGTGTTTGCCACCAACCCCATGGAAGGTCTGGCCACCATGTCTACAAAAGCCAAGATGGAGAGCAGGAAGGCTGCAGACTCGTTAGCGATCTTCTTGCTCTTTGCGTAATTGCTGAGGAAAACCAAGGGAGTGAACAGCCCAAAGAACATGATCACGTTGCCTGACAGATAGAGCAGGAAGCCCCTGTGCTTAAACAGGGACAGGTCCAAGAACTTGTTGATTGTCTGGAAAAACGTGCTCTTCTCTTTCTTGGCCTTCCCACCAATGAGGTCTGTGCTGGTGTCACTGTCATCCTTTTTCACCACCTTCCCAGCTTCCTGCAACACCTCCTTAGCAGCCTCTTTCTTCAGCTGATCCGGCTTGGGGCCGATGGGCCGCATCAGGGATCCGGCAACGCAGCAGTTCAGCAGGAGACCACCGAGGATGAGGAAGCTGCCGCGCCAGCCAAATATGCCAAAGAAGAGCTGGTTCACGGGTGCGAGAGTGGAGAGGAAGACGGGGCTACCCGCCATGGCCAGCCCATTAGCCAGGGGACGCTTCTTGAAGAAGTACTTGCCGATCATGGTTAAGGCTGGGTTCAAGTTAAACGCAAGTCCAAGGCCTGCAGGAGAGGAGAGACTATGTAACAGCCATCAGGATTTATGCAAATTCATCATAGACATTCCCTTGTAATTACTGGGTCTAAGCTGCTCCTCTTGCTGCCGCGGGACAGGCCTCGCCCCCGCTGCAGCCCCGTTAGGGCAGAGCCGTCACTTACCCCCTACAACCCCCACGCAGAAGTAGAGCTCCTCCACCGTGTTGCAGAAAGAGGCTGCGATCAAGCCGCAGCCGGAGAGGCACCCGCCCACGATCATGATGGGCCGGCTGCCGTATTTGTTCACCAGGATGCTGCTGATGGGACCTGGGGAGGCAAAGGAGAGAGGCCCAGAGATGGGTTATCTTTGCACAAGACACAAAACAGATGCACACAAGCGCACTGGTTTATCACCACAGGCTTCTGGCTTTCGCAGAGACACTTCACCCAGAGAGGGAACTGGGGGAAGGGGAAAGGACGGGAGATTCAGAGGCAGCTGGAGATAACAGACTGACATGAGGTTAGAGCACAGAAAGCAGAGCCTTCTGAGCAAGCTGCCTTCTGCGGGCTGAATCAGGAGCTGCCCGGGCATGAGCTGCCCCCAGGAACATGGGTTTGGGACCAGGTGAAGCCGTCTGCCCCACACAGCGCACCTCGGGCCGGGGTCTCATCAGCAAAGCAAGAGCAGAGCAACTGCCCTCTCCAGGGAGGGGTTTCTGATTGAGACCAAAGCTGTGAAGAAACAGCTTTGATGGGCACAGGTGAAGTTCCCCAAGGGCTTACGGGAGGAGCAGCACCCGCTATGCTGCCCGGGGAGAAGGGGTGCTTCTGTTTTCACTGCTGCCCCTGAGGCAGGAAGAGCCCAATTGCTCTGCACACCCGTATTTCAAGTGCTTCATTATCAGGAGCTTTAATCCAAAGCAAACAGTGATTAGATACTGCCAAGCACGCTCTACAGATACTAAAATGTATTTAAATACACTGAATGAACATCCATTGAACATTAACAGACCTAGTTTTGCCATTAACAGACAGCAAGGTTGTCAACATGTTATTCATGGGTCCTCAGACTCTACTTGACCTTTTTGCCCAGTTTAAACAAAGGTGGAGAAGGCTGCAGAAGCCCAGCTGCCGCAGAAGCTGCCCCCAGCCCCGCAGCATCCCGCTCTCTGCAGCCGGTGCAGTGCCTACGTGCCAGAGCTGCTGCACCAGTGGCTCCAACCTGATGCCACCAGCAGTCACGCAGGGACCATGGCTTCGGTCCCGTGAGAAGCAGCAGCAGGTCCCAGGGGCTGTCACATCACCCCAAGCCCCACACACTTCCCCACAGAGTGCTCAGCACTTTGCAAAATCTGTACCTTGAACTCAGGAAATGTGATGGCCCTGGACAGAGTCGAAAGGCAGCAGCAGCCTTTCCTCCGGGAAATCCAGCCCAGAGCAGCAGGATCCAAGGGCAGCTCTCAGAACATGCCCTGGCAGAATTAAACCCTTTTTTTATCTTTTAATAAAAAAAATTTCACACCCACTCCTATCTTATCAGTTCACATGAAGCATTTCTGATGAAACATTAGCTGACCTGTTTTGATTATTCACACTGTGAAAAAAGTGTGAAGCACTGGAACCAGAGTCCTCCCTAATCCTAAGGTGGAGCTGAGAAAGGGGCTTTTGAGTCCATTGGAGCCATATACCCACAGTGACTGCACAGGGTGGCTGCAGGACATGCTGCTCCACCACCCCCAGCCCTGCCCGGGACAGGAGCTTCCCAGGTCTGCAAGACACCATCCACCCAGGATGGTTTGCCAGAGCATGAGCTACTTTTTTAGCCTCCAAGCAAGCGCGCAGCTCCTGCAGGAAGATGCCCTGGCAAACCGGGAGGACAGAACGAAGCTGTGACTGCTCCAGCACAATTCTGACCCTGCAAAGTCTGAGCTCAGGCTGCAGGAACCCTGGAATGCGTGAGTGGGGCAGAGGCTTGTTCCCGAGCTCCAGCAGCTGGGGACACACCGGAGCAGGTCTGGGGTACCTTCAGCATCCCTGCCACCAGCTTACAGGCAAGCGGTCCAAGACTGGGATTTAATGGTAACAGTTCGAGGGAAGCAGGAAGGGGGAACAGGGGATGACCCCAGGACTGGAGGATGGAGCTCCTGCCCCAGCTGCAGGGCAGCTCTAGGCAGTGCCACCCCCACAGGCACCCAGGGGAACCAGCTCTGAGCTATTAGAAGAGGAGGAATGGCCCAGATTGAGTCTCATTAAGGCAGTTACACAGTTTACAAGCTTGTTATAACATCGGAGCAGGGAAATGTGCTCATCTCCTCGCTAGCTGAGCGAGGACAAAGCCAAGCCTGTTCCCCCAAAGGAAAAGCCTCGTGCTCAGCCGGGCGCTGACGTCAGCTCCTTTCGATGCACAAATGCAAGGAGGACGCAGGCAGTTCGCCAGCCAAGGATGGCAGCGGACCAAGCTCCGATGTGCCTCTGAAGTGGACACAGCAGCAGGCTCCCAATAAGAGTTTCTTTCAGCCCAAAGCTGCATGTGCAGGAGGGTACAAGATACCAGGGTTTGAGACCAGCAAGGAGAGGGCCGGGAGCACTCTATCTGCTCCTCGCTGGTTAAAGACAAGCATAAAGCACAGAGCTTGGGAATTAAAAGACTCCAAGAAGCAGTTTCTGAAGGATGGGGCGGGGGGGGGGAACTGCCTCTGTTTAAGTGGTTTGGCTTTATTCTGCTCATGTCTCTGCACCTCCAGAGCTCACTGACACCCTCAAGCAGCACAAGCTGCCTACGGCACTGCTGGGCACCAGCGAGGAAAAAGGCAGGGCCAGGTTCTGGTGCACTTCTGGACACAGCTGAGCCACAGGAGCTGACCAGAATCTGGGCACAGATCCCTAGATACAGCCACTGCTTGCTGGATTAAAAAAAGAAAAAATCATTATCTTCTTTAAAAGAAAGACACCCCTTGAGCAGGGCTCCTACGCGTGGCACAGCAGCTCCCCGACCTTCGGGCAGGCACTGGAAGCAGACACAGCATCCACACCACACTGTAACAAGGACAAGGGCAGAATTACACAAGTTGTAATTCCCCGGAAAGATTTTCTTTACAGCTTTGCAGGGGAGGACAGATTAACCCGGTTTTTGCATTCTGGCATTAAATAGAACTTTTTAAGCAACCTCCTTCAAGCAGATTCATTAAGGGAAGTTTAGCTCTCATGTAAGGCGATAATTGCAACTTTGAGCAAAGTTCTGGTTGTCGTCACTGGAGCAAGGTGCGAATCCCCAGGCCCAGCAGGAGAGCTGCATCCTCTACTGCGACGCACAAGCATCCCACTTACCTCCTCCATACATAACAGCCAGCATGATGGAGGAGATCCACGAGACTTTGCTGCTGGATGCATTGAAGATGACCTCAATCTCTTTGAAGAACACAGTGATGGATTTGGGGAAGGCGTAGGAAAACCCAATGGAGATGAAGGCTCCGATGACCACGGCCCATCCCCATCCTCCCTCAGGAGGAGTGTATCCCACAGGGCCTCCGATGGCCGGTGGCATCTTGAACCAAGCTGGTGATGACTCAGTTGGGGTTCAAAGACCTGCAAAGGACAAAGTATTGCCTCAGCTGAGAGCAGACAGCTGTATCCCCGCTCCCTGGCATGCAACAGCACGGCTCGAGCCCTGCTCGCAAGGCTGGCACAGCACCAGTGCCCCGGGCCACCTCTGGGAGAGCTGATCTGAGAGGCTAGCGCTCAGGGCTCACCAGCACACCAGCCTCACAAGACCATCCCAAAACACGTGCTCAGATTGTGGCTGGCCTTTATGAGCCCTGGGCAACAGGTATTTATAAGCAACAAATTTAAGACGTGACTCTCTGTCCTAAGATGACAAGGGCAGGACCCATCCCTGCCAGCAGCAGCCAGGGCACGGCAGTGGGGTGGGCAGAGCTACCGGCACATGGGGCTGGACACGCGGAGGGTTGAGCAGGGCAGCGGACAGTCTTGTCAGGGCTCGCCAGCCTGGGGCAGAGCCCCTGGAGCTTCTCCAGGAGTGTGATCCCAGCACCGCCCCAGCACACTGGGAAATCTCGGGAAGCCTCAGGCCACCCAGAGCAGGAACAGCACACCCAGGTTATTAAAAGCTGAGACGCCAGGGGAAATAAGTCCACAGGGACAAGCCAGGACACCTCCATTTCTGCAAGGAAAGAGCAGGCAGGCATCACATCACACCCACCAGCCTGGCCAGCCCTGAAGGTCAAGAGCAGTGGCTAAACTTAGCCTGAGCAGTGACCGGGGAAGGCTCCCGCACACTGCCAGCACTGCCTGGGGAGGGGTGGTGGGTCTGCCCAGAGCAGCCCCAGTCCAGGCAGAGCCCGCTCCCACTGATCCAGCTGCAGCCAAACACTCCTCCGCTACTGAAAAGGCCACAGCGAGTTTTATGAAAGCACCCAAATGTAAAAACAATCCACCTTATACACTCCAAACCAGAAGGGATTAGAAAACAAAATAAATGGGGAAATGTCATCCAGAATTGCTGAAGTGTGGAATCCCCTTAGAGAGGCTGCTTTGAAGCACATTTGGAGACTGACAGGGTTGGGCTGCTCATGCTTTCTCCATGCTGCAGCTGGTGCACAGCTGGATCACATCCTGGAGCTGCAGCTACTCAAAAAACAAGGCTGCTTCAGGCAGCAGAGAGCAGCACAAGCCATCCCAGGCAGGAAACACAACCAGAACAGCTACTCAAAGTTGGTTTAAATATGCAAAGCAACAGGAATTGCCACAGTCCCCAGAGTTCCCGTGTGCCCCCACAGAGTTTACAAGACACTTTGATGCCTGGTGGCCCCCCAGGAACACAGCCAGAGACTCCCCGCCCTGCCCATTTTTAACAGTATCAGCCAAGAGGGGACACAAGGCATCTATCTCTGTCAGAGTCCACCCCTCTCCCAGCAGTTCACTGTTTTGCTGCTCAGGTTTCCACTTGCGGAAAGAGCTGCCGTCGAGCAGGAGAGCGTTCTCCAGAGCTCCCTGGGTCACACCAGGCACAGCGACAGCTCCAAAGCTGTGCTGGCACAGACAGGTGCAGCCTCCTATTTATAGCACACATCAGTTCAGGCTCCCAGCGATTACCATCTCCTCCACAGCTGTCAACATGCCAGCATCTACCTGGCGTGTCCCCTCGTGCCCTCGGCATGCCGCACGGTGCCGTATGCACCCACCCTGGTTTCACTTGCTCCACATCACTTCAGCGCATGTCCAAGGCCGGGCTCTGGGTGTCCCAGCACAGCCCCAAGCTGTGGGAGCCCCCGCTCCCACCTGGCGCTGGACAAACCCGATATAGCACCAGCTTTGCCAGAGCCACCCAGAGGAGCTCAGGTGATGCCTCAGACCCACAGAGGGCAGGAGGAAGCAAAGCACAGGAGGTTGGTTTCCATAAGCCGCTAAGAATGGTTTAACCTGACCCAGACACCGATTTTCTCACTGGCAGGGTATTTTTCTGCATCCTGTCCAGCGCGACACATGACCATCACGAGCAGATCCGAGCCACCCCATGCTCCAACAAAGGAATCATTGACAAGACGCTGCCCCGAGCACGTCCGCGCCTGAACTGTGCCCAGGAGCCAGTAGAGCCTTTCCTCACTCTGACTCCAGGGACGGCAGCTGAGCCCACCGCCGCAGGGTCTGGCTGCACGCAGGCCCTATGGCAGAGCCTGGAGCCAGCACACAACCACAGGCACCAGCCCAGTACTGACAGCTGGGGAGGAAAGGGCCAGGCTCTGCACCATGTGCCCTCCCTCTTGGTGTGGGGAGCAGCCCAGCCGCCCGTCAGGCTCCTTCCGAACAGCCACTGTGAACACTGGGTTCTGCTTAACATCACCTCCCCACGGAGGAGTTTCCAGTCACCTCCTGCTCTGAGTCACGCTGAGCTTTCAGAGTGCAGTGAAGTTTAAGCATCATCTGACTATGCTGATTGGTCTGAAAGATTTTTAAAAGATGAAACTACCAGGTGCTGGCAATAAAACCACCAGCAAGGAACACAACCAACTTGTGAGCACTAATTAAAGCCTCCGGCAATAAAAGCTACTCAAAGCAAAAGCTGGGGGGTGCTGATGAGGTGTTGGGGATTTTTCCCTCTTGCTCCTGAGACACACACACCAGTTTCATTTTTCCACCACTCCCGAGGAGCTCGACTGCACCAAAATTACTGCGGCTTGGTTCCTCTCTTTACTCTTTCCCTGGGAGCAGCATTCCTCCTCCTGCGGGTGCCCAGGTGGCAGCTCTATAAAATAAAAGACTTTTGGCGGGTTAGACATGACCTTTCTTGCATTGCTGAGGCACAGTGAAAAACCTTGAACTGAACCAGGTTTGAGACCATGAAGCAAGATTCCCAAAGCCTGACGCCAGAGGGTTTGAGTTCTGCATGCCACAACATTCTTCCCTGACTCATTGAGAATCCTTATTAAGAAAGACCAGTTTTAGAAAGTTCTTTCTTCAACTGCATTAAGGCTTCTTGACGATTTCCTCCTTGCCCCCGCACAGTAGTTTCAAATGGGAGGAAAAAAAAGCACATGCAAGGCAGCCAGTTCAATTGGAAAGCTTCCCTCCCCTTCGCAAAAACGAAAAAACCCACCAGAACAGAGTTATGACATTTACAGCTGTTTTGGAAGAGCTGCAACGTGTATGACATGTTTGGAAATAAAATTCACAGCTGCCAGGCAGCCAGTTACAGTTTGCCCTATTAGGAAATAAAATAACCATATTTGCAGTAATTAAGACTGATGAGACCAAGTAATGACTGCGAGTATCACATCTGCTCCCCGTAACCGCCTTGACTAATCCGCAGGAATGGGTAACTTACAGCAACCCTCCTCTGTGCAGCAGCGGCAGGAGTGGAGGCTTCTCAGGCAGCAAGGACTGTATCACCCACAGATCCCACAGCAGACCAAACCCCTTCCCGTCTCCTGGGTCCTGCGCACGAGCACTGTGATCTCTTCTCCGGAGGGGCCTGGAACAGCAAGATTTCAAGACTTTTAGTTACATAATGCAGCAAATTGCTGCACTTTTAAAAGCCCTGGATTGGCAGGACTCCAGAGCACAAAGACAGAGGCTCACATTTATAAAGCGCTGCAAACACCACAAAACATTTCTGGGGCAAACACTTTATGAAAGTGTCCTCACACTGCTCCTTTATGAGGTCATAGGAAGAGGGACGGCCGTGCCCGGGCAACCTCGCACATCCCTCCAGCCTGAGGCTTTCCTGCTCTGGACATACGCTCACCTGGCGTTCGCTGCTGTGCAAGCTCACAAAATCCTTCCCTGGAGCAGGGCACTCAGAGCAGCTGGCAGAGCTGACGCAGGAGGAGGGAAGAGGCAGAGGCTCTCCTGGTACCTCAGCACAGTCCTCCTCACAGGCATGAAGTCCACAGCGGCTCATCCCAGCACTGCCACAGGCTGCCTCCGCTCCAGCCATCTGCTGCTCCTGTGCTCCCCCGGCTCCGGAGAGAGACATGGCAATGCCTGGAGCGGGATCTCAGTGGCAGCAAGATCTCCAGGGACAACCCTGCTGTGTGACGGCCATTTGGGCTTCTCACGCCTATGCCAGCTGGACCCAGCCTTTGGCCAGCAAATGCCAATGTTCTCTGAAATGGCCAGGCGGGACAGGCACAAAGCTGCCCCTCACCAGCAGCACCACCCCCTGGCACAAGGGAGGGATGTGGGATACTGCTCCCAGGAGCCTGGTGAGCACTTGTTCCCACCAGCCCTGTCCCAAAGCATTATCCAAACGAAAGCCTGAAACACATCAACCCTCCCCACACCAGCCTCCCAAACTCAGCTCACAGCAATGGGCTCACTCAGTGCTCACCATGGGGCCCTAAACACCCCAAGGGAGCCAGCAGACCCCGAGCATCCCTTCTGGTCCCTGAAACTACACTGAGACCTCACACGTACTGCTGGGGAAATGGAGACGCTGGCAATCACAGCCTGGCTACAGCCAATAACACTTCATAGCTTCAAATCTGGCCTTTTTCTGGCCAGAAGCAAGATGAAATAGAGATTGTTATGAGCTAATGAGACACCACTTTCACCAGTTTTAAGCAGGTTTATAGCATTAAGCATGGAGCTGTAATTCCAGCGAGCGCCCACAGCCAGATTTTAACCTGGCCTATGTGACTCCCCAGCCCTCGCAAGGGTTCTGCACCAAGACAATAGTCGACTGAGGTCTGCTCAGTCGCAGCGTTTGCTCACAGGGTGAGGCCAGGTCGGCAGCACGGGCAGGTTTGCTCAAGGCCGGCAGCCGGCACGAGCAAGCTCAAGGTTTTTGCCAGCAGCAGCCTGGCCCGCTCAGCATCTTTCCCCACCGGCGATGGCCAGCGCATCCTCAGACGTGCCCTGGTCTGCCAGCCCGGTGAGCCAACCCCGGCACGCAGACAGGCAGACGCCACAGGGCACGACGGCCACGCTGGCATCGCTGCTGCCCTCCTCCCGCTCCCAGCGAGCCCCAGCCTGCAGCGGCACGGAGCAGCCCACTCACCCCAACGGCAGCCGGCACTCCCTGGCACGGTCAGAGGCCTTCCCCAGACGCCCGCCATGGAGCTCTTTGGCAGACAGAGCACCCAAACACCCAACAATGGCTCCCAGCATGGCCACCATAGTGCACAGGCTGTGAAAGGCTGCAACTGCCCTCTAAAATGGGACTTTGAGATGGTTTGCAGGAGCTTTGGGAGGGAAAAAGCTACAAAACAGAAAGACAGGCAGCTATTCCAGACAAGCTCCCAGCCTGGGCTGCCATGGCCCAGTTATTAACACTGGTGATGCTCAGCCTGAGCAAGGACCAGTCATTGTACTGGTACAAGAAAGTGCGAAGTCAAGCTTAAGCCATCAGCAGGACCAAGGCAGAAAGCCTGGCCATGGTCTCAGCTATCCCAGAGCACTCTGGCCCAAAACCCTGGGGGAGAACCTGGAGGGGTTTGAAGGTGGGTTACAAGAACATTATGTGAAGCAGCTCTTACAGGCATCCTCTGGGCTCCATCACCTTTGACTCCAAGCAGCAGGGCCAGCAGCTGCCCACCCCAGGCCCACAGCCTGTCTCACTGCTGGCACTGGACCCTGGGGAGCTGCAGAAAGGCTCAGCCTTGCTGGGGAGTTTCACACGCAGGTTTGAAGAGACTCACCCAGAAGTGAGTCACCCAAAAGGCACAAGTGCAGCCCTTACAGTACAAAGTACTTGCCCTCCAGCTCACAGGTACTGGGAACCAGGCAAAGGCACTGTCAGCGACACAGCCCCAGACCCCATCCCTAGGGGAAGGGCTGGGGAAGCTCCCCCAAGTCTCAGGAGGGCACCAGGGGCTCTCAGCCCCTGTGCCAGGTTTCACAGTCCCAGCCTAAGTACAAGCCGTGCTCTGCCAGGGAGCAGAGCGATCCTCCCCACACCAGCGGCGCTCGGGAACGCTCCCAGGACATCCCGTGCCCGCCAGGAAATCCTTAGAATGAGAAAAATGTGGTGCCGAATAGCACCAGCATTCTTTCATCAGACACCCGCACCGCCAGCCAGGAACACACCACTCGCAGTTTGGTGGCAGCGCCAGGTAGAGCCAGGCTGCAAACCCCCAGAAAGCCACAGCCATGGCAGCCCAGTGGTACCTGCCCTCTCTGCCCTCAGAGCGCGCCTGGGCTGCCTGTGCTCCCAGGCACCACCATGTCCTTGCTCCAGGTCTGCAGCAGCACAGTGGAGGTGGGAGACTTTCCCAGCAGCACTCAGGTCACTGCGGTTTCCAGAATTAACTACAGCCCCACATGAATTTTCTTTGGCTACAGCACAACTACTCTGCAGCAGCTTTAAGGGCACATTTGAAAGTGAGTCACAGGTAGTGCTGGTGAGAGGCTCCCACTTAAAGTCCCTGTTACAGGCTGATCCCACAGAAGGAAACAGGAAAAGCCATAAACGTGCTAATCTCGTTGCTGCACTATAGTGTTTAAAGAGATGCAACTCACCTCCCGTAGCCTACGTGCAGCTTTTCAACTCCTCATAAAGGATATATAAAATAACAGCATGCGAGTCACTGGGTATTTTCCACCCTTGCTGCCAGATAAACCAGGCCAGTTGTGCAAGATTGGAGCCAGGGAAAGCACACACAACCATTCGCACCTTTTCCAGGAACCACCTCCTGGAAAGGAATGATGCTTCACACCTTCCCCGGGGCCAGGAGGGGCACAGGCACCCTGTGACTTTGGGGCCGGGAGGTTTGGGTAAGATAGCAAAACACTCGTTTGCAATAAAAAGATCCACCACCCCAGTGATTAATCTCAGACTAAGAAAGACCCTTCGCACAAAGGCACCGAACAGGAGCTCTGGGGGTGTCTCTACATCCCCCCCACCCCCAGCACACACCAGCTACTTCGTGCCCCGGCCCATTTCTCAGCCCTGCTCCTTCTAGGCACAGCCAAGAAGACCTCAGAGCAAAGACACCCCGGAGAATCAGCCAGCACTAAATTACCTCACTTAGCATGAAAATAGGATGCTTGTGCACCACAAAAAGGCTTAAGGCTCACAGAAAGGCACAAACCCAGTATCATTAGATTTCAGGTTTCTTGTACTGCAACTAAAAAAAAAACCAACTTTTTTTTGTTTTTGCTCTAAAGAAACTTAAAGCCCAAAACCATCGGTAACCCTCGGGCAAAGTGCCCGAGCACACGGGGCGGGTGGGAGCTGTGCAGCACTCAGGACACAAATCCCACCTCCCCCACTGCAGGCACAAGTCATCGACTGTTTCCTTCTGATCCTCCCGTTCCTGCCCATCCCCTTCTCCCAGGTCGGCTTCCAAACCCGCCAGCACTGCTCACCCCTCCATGACGCACGGGCG
This sequence comes from Bucorvus abyssinicus, assembly GCA_009769605.1. NCBI lineage: Eukaryota > Metazoa > Chordata > Aves > Bucerotiformes > Bucorvidae > Bucorvus > Bucorvus abyssinicus. The sequence continues at coordinate 6,207,986 of CM020055.1, forward strand.
CACCCCTTGCCCGAGGGACCCCAGCCCGAGCCAGGACACCCTCCCTGGTGAAGCACCCAGCGCCGCTGGGGGCCCACTCGCCCTCCACAGAGCCCTGCTACCACCCGGCCCCGCTCAGCTCGCCGATCATCTCACCCTGGGGCTAGCAAACGGCTCCCAGAGGCCACCAGGCTTTGCACAGAAGTCCCCGGGCCACCAAGCCACGGCGAGCTCCCGCTGCGCGTGGCCAGGGAAGCGCTTTGGAGGACCGTGGGCTCCTGGAGCGCTTCAACGGCCCCTCGCGGCCGGGAGCACACGGGGTGCAGCGAGCTCCGACGGGCCCGGCTCCCCGCTGCCGGTCGCCCAGGACCTCGCCGCGGGTGCCAGCCTCCCTGCTCGCCCGGGGCTGGAGCAGGGCCCGACGGGCTCCTCGCCGCAAGCGTCGATCAGGTCACTGGAAGGACTTCAGCGACTCACCCACCCAAGTGACTTCGAGCACCCGAGGTCCAGCTCCCGGGCACCGAGCGGGGAGCGGCACCTCGACGCTGTCCCCAGGCAGTCGGGGAGGGCCCCAGCAGCGCCCCAGAACACTGCCCGAAGGGGAAGGGGCGAGCGCCCTCCGCCCCCGGTACCGCAGACCCACCGTGGCTCCCCACAGGGCTCCCGGAGCCCTGGGCCGGAGCAGCCTCCCCGGAGCCCCCCTCCTCTTATCGGGTGCCAGACACGCGGGTGAAGCACCTCTTCCTCGGCACCTCACCGCTATCGGGTACCCGCACGACAGTGCGAACAGACCCGCCCGCGCAGCCCCTAGGGAATGGGCCCCCCGGGCCCCCAGTGGGGACCGGCCAGGAGCGGTTGGGCCCCGGCCCCACGAGCCGCACCAGGAACGAGACACCACGGCGGAGAAACGAGGAACGCCCCGGGAGCCCCGAAGCCACGCGGGGTGCCCCGAGGACAACGGCCGCTGCCCGCGCCCCGGCGGGGGGGGTCACCGGGACAAGGGCGCGAGGCGGACAGCGCTGCTCGGGCGGGACCGGTTGCTGCTGCCGGTGGCCCGGGCGGCGGGAGGGGGGTGGCTCGTCATAGGGAAGGGCGAGCCTGGGACCCCCACCCCCGCGGCTGGGCCGGAGTGGGAGTAAAACACGCCCCACACACCACCTCAGACACACACCCACCCGCCCCCGGGCCGGGGGCGCCGGAAGGCCCGGAGCGGCGGCGGCCCCAGCACAGCCAGACCCACTGGCGGGAAACTCCCGGCCCACCGAGTCCGGCTGCGGCCACGTGCGACTGGCCACCGGTGTGGCCACGCCGCAGCTCCACGTTCCCGGGACCGCCGCCACCCCGGCAGCGGCGGCTCCGGGCTGCGCGGAACCGCGGCGCGGCCCGACACCGCGCCCCCGCCCGCCGCACCCCGCCCGGTCCCGTTCGGTCCCGCCACGTGGCCGCCGCTGCACCGGGCCCTACCTGCGCGTGCTGCCGCCGGCCGAGTGCGGCCGCCCCCGCCCCCGCCGCTATAAGGGCGGAGGGCCCGCGGGGGGCGGGGAGCGGGTCGGGCCGCGCCGCCGACCGGGCGCCGCCCCCCGTCGCGCCACGTGCGCGCCTCCGCGGCAGCCCCCGGGGCCCCCGGGGTCGGCGGCGGAGCCCGGCCCAGCCGTGCGCCCCGGCACGTACCGTCCCGCCGGGCCGGCGGCGGGTAAAAGCGGCGGCGGGCGGGAGCTCCGGCCCCCGCGTGTCCCGGTCCCCGCCGCCGCCCCGGCCCCCGCCGTGTCCCGGTCCCCGCGGGGGTCCCGATGGCGCCGGGGAGCGGGTCTCTGGTTCCGCCGGCAGCGGGCGGGAGGCTGGGCCGGATGCAGCCGGGACTTGCCGCAGCATCATCTCGGGGACTTCCCTTACCTCGTCCTGCAGGAGTGACTCCCGCGGGGGGATCGGGGGCGTCCCCGGGGTCCCCTCCTCACGCTGCCGAGCCCTGCCGCGTCCCCGCTCCCGAGGGCTCCCTTTGGGTGGGGAACGCTGCAAAGTGGCTTTGTTAAGCCCATCAGCTCCTCTGCCGCCTGACTGCGGGGCTTCACGTGTTCCCCACAAATCTGAGGCTGTTGCTAGCCTGAGCTGGCAGCCGGCTCCTCCGCGGCGGCGGTGACGTGCGCTGCCCGGCGCGGGGGGGGATGTTTCTGGTGCATCCACGATTATTCCAGCCCGAGCCAGCCCGGCGCAGCCCCGGCCACAGACGGCTGCGGCCCAGTGCCCCAGGCAGGTCCCGAGGGCTGGGGGGGAGCTGGGTGCTGTTGGCATTCCCCTCGCGATTGGGTTTTGGGGGAGAAAATGGGCCCGGTGCCTCGGTGTGCAGAAGAGGCCCTTGGCTGGCAGCGAGGCCCCGTCCCGAGCAGAGCTCCTCAGCCTCCAGAAGCCAAAGTGCCTGCAGCACCCATGGACCCAGAGCTCCTCATCCCCCGCGGGCACCAAATGCTGCACAACAGGGCTGTTACCTGTGCGTGTTTTTCTCGAGCTGCTCCCGCAGCGCTGATTGTCTTCTGGGTCGCATGAATGATGCTCTAATTTGTTTTGGAGCCGTGTGGTGTCGTTCGGCTCAGAGCTGAGAGAGGGAAAGGAGGGAAGAAGCAGTGACACTCAGCAGACGGAGCCGGGAGCCGCTGTGGTGGAGGTGCGAGCCCTTTCATGTCGAAGGAAACCGCCGCTCGTTGCAGCCAGCGTGTTTACGGGTGTGCTCCGAGTGTGTCAGGGCACTTAATGGACCAGGTGCAGGGGGTGAAAGAGGAGCGGGGACTACAACAAACTCATTCACCCCCTTCTGAGGGCAGACGCCGTAAACCAGAGAGCAAGTGGGTGGGAGGTGTTCTTGATGGTCTGTTTCTGTGTGACCTAACCAGGGATGCCTGTGCTCTGTTTTGCTAGACAACAAGGTGAATAATATATTAAAGGGGTAATTTTATATCAAAGTGACTCTTATCTTTACCATTTTTTAACATTGTATCTCAGGCCAAGCGCTCTGCACCGCCTTGGGCAGAGGGCCGCGAGGTGGGAAGTGCCGCGGGGTGGTCCCAGTGGGGACACGGGCTTCCTTTGAGTCCCTCAGAGGAGACCCAGCACTGCTGGGACCAATGAAGCCGTACGACAGCCGGAGTGCACGTCCTTCCTCGGGTGCTGCCGCGCGATGCCTGGAGCACGGCTGTGCTTTAGAGAAACGCAGAGAGCAAGAGGGCAGGGATGACTGAGCGCTGGTGCGCCGGGCGCTGCTGGAGAAACGACGGGCAGGCGAGGAGCCGTCGGACAGTGCTGCGGCCGCTTCTCCATCTTGTGGAAAGCGGGAAGGAGTCCTTCCTGTTCTGTGCCACTGCATTTTTGTCTCCTTTCAAAGACGGATTTAATATTAATCCCATTAGGAATTTTTTTTCTTGTGAAGAAAACAGGATATTATTTCAGGATATTGGGCAACAAAGCTGTCCTTGAAATGCAGAACTAAGCAGCCTTGCAGCCTTGCTACTGGCTGCGTTTGCTGTGGACACTAATAGAGGTCAAAGTCGAGTACAGCCAAACCGTTCTGCTTCTAGAGTGTGAGAGTGGCCACAGCAGAGCAATTCAAGTTCAGATTTTCTGTGTCCCATCGTAGTAATCTTAAAATACAATCACAAGCTCTGGTTTCTCTTAGCATTAATGTCTCTAGCAGGTGTAAGAGTCTAACCCTCTCATCTGTCATGAGTACGCACGTCCTGCTTGATAAGAGAGGCAACAATATGAATCCAAATCCAGGAATTACTGGAAATCTCTTGGGAAAGTCTGTTCTTTTGAGATATCCATCCTAGTTTCCTGACTAGGCTTTGGGAAAAGGCTTTCTGAACTTTTGGTTTCACAGTTCGTTTCTACTGAGCTTCCAGGCTTTGAGTTTACCCATCATAGCAACCCCATGACAATGGGTGGGGAAGAGAAGGCGTCGGAGCGCTGTCCTCGGGGAACACACAGGTTCTGCCTCTGTTGGATGAAAAAGGTCCAACATTGTTTGGGGGTGTGTTGGGGTAACGGCCTCTGTCATTGTTTAGAAAATAATCTGTCTTAGGAAGAAAGTGTCTGTGATAACGTTCCCAATGGCCACTAACACACCATGGAAAACCTTTGCAGTTGTGCTTGTCTTTATGGTCATTTAGGTCGACTCTTCTTCTCACCCACTTGGGCTCCTTCCGCTGCTTTGCTCTCCACCTGCCGTCAGGCTCCCACACACGTCACCAGGGACACAGAGCACCCCTTAGCAAGGCTGTGTCTCCACAGAGTGCCCCAAGTCCCCTGGGTCCAGACGCTGGTGACCACATCAGAGAGACCTGTATCTGCCAGCATGAAGAGTCAAGTTTTTTCTCACACCCACTCAGCACACTGATTGCACCCAACATGTGTTACCCAACAGCAGCGGAGCTAATGCCATGTCAAAACCACTTGTCGGGGTATGGTGTGACTGGGGAGTGGTGGGACAAATACAGTGATTTGGGGCATGAGATGGTGTGAGACCCGCAGGAAGAGGGTGATCTCATGTAGTCTTTCCTGGGAGTCCTGACCAAAGGGTGGCTGACACCTCCACACGAGCCCCTGGGAAAGCAGGAGCCAAGGAGGATGGCGTGGGGCGGCAGCAGGCAGAGGCAAGTGGCAGCAGGTAAGCTCACCCCGCTGTTGCTAGATGGGAAAAGGGTAACTGTGCTCCCTGGAGAACTTCGCCTGCTCTATTTGCTTTGTGCGGTTTTCCTGTGTCCTGCCTGGGAAAGACAAGGCTGCACCATGCCACGTGCCTGGCTCCAGCCCGCATCCCAGTGGCTTTCACACCTGGTCTTCACTGCCAGGAGAAGGATGCTCTCCTTGGTGAGCTTGCCTAGAAATAAGGGATCCTTGACCACATAGAGACCACATAGCAAATGTTAAGAGACGTCACAGGTACAATGTGGTCCTCCCTCGACCCTTGCGCTGTGACCCTTCCTCATCTTCTAGGGCACGTGCTCTCTGTCTCCTTCCCACGGGCCCCTGCTGCAGTGTACTCCAGCGTCTCACCACTTGCCAAGGAGCTTATCTGGCACAAGAAAGAGTATCTCTGTTCCTCCTGTCTTGCCGTCCCTGGAGTCAGAGGAAAGTGATGCTGTTCATTGTACTTCCCAATGCTAATTCGCTGCTCTGCAAGGCCTTGGGAGGGTCCGCTCTCTCCTCAGGGAGTGTGGGGGCTGCTGTCCTTCCCTGCAGATTGCCATCCCATATGTTCCCGGTGCAGTGACGCGTTCCTTCCGCGCTTTCCCTCCTTGTTTCCCGAGCACTGGCTGCCTGACAAGCACATCTTGGCAGCGCCCGAGCTCCGCTCAAGTAAGCCTCCCATCCCAAAGGATCTGTCGCAGGTGCCGCCAGCACCTCTGCGAAGGCAGGGGAAAGGGCCAGCATCTGCCCTGGCAGCGGGGCTCAGTCCTCTGCTCGGAGGAGAATCTCACCCCAGCGAGCAGCTGTGCCTTTGCAAGTGTGGAAACTGCTGGGATGGGGCATCACCATCTGCTGTAGGTGACACAGCGGCCCTGTCCTCAGGGCAAGGCTGATGGATGATCACCCAACTGCAGCCCAGCCACACTGCTGTCCTCTTCTAGATGAGGCCACCCAAACCAGTCTGACCAGCACAAGATCCTGTTCTGCTACTTACACCAGATGGTGGGATCATCTTCCTCAAAAAGCATTCTGGCAGACCTGGTGACCCCTGAGGAAAGAGGCAGGGGTACAGGCAGGCCACGGCAGTGGGTGGACTTTGTAACCGTGTCCAGCTCTTCCGAGGGATCACTGCTGTCCCAGAACATGCTGTTTTAATGACTCTATTCCTGTTCTTGGGGTGGGGAGGAAAAGGTGGGGGCTCTGCAAATAATTTAACCATATAAAGCACCAATAACTTCAACACGGCTTCACCTGCATTTTACTTTCCGTTGTATCCCTGCCCAGAGCGCCTGCTCCCTTGCATGATCCCCAGCAGTCAGAAGCTGATGACATTCATGGCCATGGCTATTCAAACAGATTGCAGCACCTCTCCCTCTCCACATGACGCATCTTTAGGATCCATTTCCACTGCTGGTGGGTTTGGTGCTTCTGGGAGGGTGGCACCTTCAGCGATCTCAGGGAAGCATCACCATGGGGATAAGCTGGAGCTCCAGGCTGCTCTCCAGCTCTGGTCCTGCATCACAGCGTCTGTAGCAGCTGTTTCCTTGGGATGTCACATAAAGCTCCTCTCAGTAGTACTAGAAATTTTTGATCCTGCATCATCTTGTGGGAGCTTGGGCCACCCTCTGAGGCCTGAAAAGGAAGGGTCAGGACTGCAGGCAGCCTGAGAGCCAAGAGAATTGCAGGCAGTCTGCATGGGGCTTGCCTGGCTGGCCGTGGCGCCTGTCGAGATGCCTCTCGGCCCCTGGGTGCGTGGCTGCCACTGCTGACTTGCATGGGGTTGCCCACAGCACTGCCCACGGTGCGCAGCAGACATCCTGCCTGGCACACTCCCTCCTAATCTGTGACACGGCCGAGGGCTGCCACCGAGACGTCACTGCTGCTCGAGTTCCCGGGGAGGCAGCGAGCACTGAGCCAAGCGCCTGCCGAGAACAGACAAAACACAACCCCCAGTATTTGTTCTGAGACCTGCCCAGAATTTGTTCTGAGACCTGCCCAGAATGGCTTTGGCCTCGATGAGACTGGAGGATTATTTTCCTTAAGTATTTTTAAACCTGGAGCCTGGCAAGACCAGAGGGCTGGGATTTCCTGGCTTGAGTGAACAGATCATGGACAGCAAGGAGCCTGCTCCTGCCACCCCACCTGGGAAGCCCTGGTGGTGGCTGGACCAGCACTGCCCAGCCTGGGCTGCTCTGTGTCTGGGTGACCTTCGGGAAGCAAAGGCAGAAGCTGCAGGGAGGAGGCCAGGGACAGGCCCACTGTCTCCTGCACCAGTGAAGGGGCTGCAGAGCCCCTGGGTGAGCTCCTGATGGTTCAGACTGGGTGTCCAAGCAGAACCTCTGTAGCTGCCTTTGTGTCTGTGGAGTGAAAGTGAACCCACTCGTGGGGCTGCAGGGAGGCAGGGCGGGCATTAGTCCACGAGTCTGTCCCCTGGCAGCCCTGCTCAGGTGCCCCTGCCCAGTGCCTTGTAGAGCCTCTTGCCCACAGGGATGGCAGCAGCATGGGACTATCCAGCCCCACCCTCCCTCTCTGGGCTGGCTCAATACCTGAAATTTCCCCTGAAATAACCCCCCAGAGCCCATCAGGTAACTAAAAGGGAGACAAAGGCGGCACCTGCAGCACGCCCTGCCAGCAACGCCCCGTCCAGAGTGGCTGCCAGCTCCCTTCTCTGCAGGCACAGCTTTGCTGGCAGCGTCCCAAGCACCCGCACTGAGAGGTGCCGCAGGGCACGCTGGCACCGGGCACTGCTCCGCTCTGAGATCACCAGGCACCGGGGAGATGAGCACACAACTCAGAGGAGTGCTGGGGCTGCTCTAAGGCTGGCGCATTTTTAAAGTACCCTGCCACTCACCCACAACCCTGCTGGCTGCATGGGGGAGAGCACGGGTGAAAGGAAAGCAAATCAGAGCTCTGCGTGCTGGCAGTTTCTTCGTGGCTGAGTTTACCGGCACTGCTGCCTCAGTCTTTCCCTTGCTGGCAGGACGCAGCAGCAGGACGGTGGTGGTTTGCTCCCGTTCATCACTGGTGAGCACACGACCTATTGTGTGCGCGTGTAAAGACACATCTGTGCTGCTTGTTCCAAAACCCCACTTGTTCCGTTCCCAAACTGACAATGTCAGGAAAGCCTCTGTCCTCCTGGCTTTGTTCGACTGTGCTTGTTTGGAGGAAAGATCCCCGGAGAGGAGCTCGCAGCCGCTGCATGCCCTGACACAGCCTTGTGTTGACGAGGAGCAGCCCCTGGCTGTGGGCAGAGCCCGAAGGCTCTGATCCCTCCCAGGGGCCAGCTCAGCCCCGTTCCTGGCCCTGGGAAGGAAGGAGCAGGAACCAGCACCCATGGCCTGCAGAGCAGGGAGCGGAGGCGGTGAGCACTGGGCACTGGGCACTGACTGCAGCCTGCCCCAAAGGCTCGCTTTGAGCTGGCTCCTTCTGAAGCGGGTCAGGTCCCTTCCCTGTGCAAACACGGGCCCAAGTCTGGCACCACCAAAGTACACTGAAAGCTGGAGGCAGTCCTGGCCCCAGTACAGGCTTTTGGGACTTTGCCTTTTGCTGCTGCAGGAGCTGGATTTCATGCCCTGCTGGCAGCGAGGGTTGGAGTGGCATGCAGGTGGCTTTTTCCTGGGAAGCAGCTGCTGCTTCATCAGAGACCTGCCCGCTGCCCCGGCCCCTGCCTCTGCCTCACCATGATGCTCTGCTGGCTCTGCTGGCTCTGCCCGCACAGCCTGTCCCGCTCTGCAGTTCCACTCCTCTGCCGCCTCGTCACCCACAGCCCCCTCACAAAACACCCTCGGCGGTGGTGCTGCTGCAGGGTTGGACACACAGCCGGTCTCCGGGAGATAGCGAGGGAGAAAACACATCCACAGACCCTGAGTCCTGCCTTCCAAGTCCGTGTTACCAGGGATAAAGTTTTGGTAAATACTGCAAAGTGTCTGTCAAAACTAGCTCTTGCTGGCAAGTTCAGTTCTGCTTTCTTCAAGTGCTCTTTGTGTTTGGTTTACACAAGCTGGTGGCTGAGCTGTACAGGCAGGAGAAGCTGCATAAAGCAATTTAATGAGTCTGACGTGCAAGCCAGAACTGCTGCCTCACCCGGGCAGGTCCCCCATGAAAAGTCTTTTGACCTACCTACGCACCACGGCGTCACAACAGCCCATGGCACGAATGCTGGCAGAGGCGGGGGCGCACGCTCCGTCTCCAAAAACTCTCAGAAGAAAATCCTTGCCACAACCACAGTTACCATCTAAATAACTCCAAGATCTTCCCTAAACAAAAAACGGGGTTAAATGTGTCTAATAAGCTGCTCAGTCTGAATTATCATCCCTGCTCTAATAATATCTGCTAAGCTGGTCTTTGTGGGACAACAAACATTTCTGTTATTCCCTGAGCCCGGTGTTGGGATAAATAAAGCCAGCCCTTGTTTTTGAGCAGGAGGTCACGCTCCATCTTAGGATAAAGGCGCAGCTACCCTTCCCCTGCTTTACAGGCTTAAAAGAACAAAACCTATCGGGTGATACAAGAAGTCAGAAAAAATTGAAGTAGGAGTAGTTAAAGACGGGTCGAACACGCTAACATTAAGCTCCCTTCACATGTGTGTTTAGCATATAATTCGTTATCACCCCAGTCCAAAGTTAACCTGCTGGAAAGCTGCTGCGGGCGAGTTGGCTGCATCGACACAGTTTCAGATTTCGATGTTTCAGCTGGGCGCAAACAAACCCAAAAACCGCTATAAAAGCTTGGTTTTGATTAATCCCGTTGCTGCCGGGTACGAATACTTCTTTTCTGGGTCGAAGTGCATTGGGGCACAAGCACCGACGATCGTGACTCCCGGTAAAACACAGACTGTGCGCAGGGCCGCGGCAGCAGCTCCCGCGGGGCCGGGCGGCGCTGCCCCGCAGTTTCGCTTCTCCATCCCGAACCGGAGGGACGAGGGAGGAGGGGGAGGACGCCGGAGCTTTCTACCACCCTCCGGCAGCCCCGCGCTCGGGGCATCCGGGCACCGGCCCCGGTGAGTCGGGGTCTCTCACCCGCCGCCCTCCCCTCCCGGCTGCGGTCCCGAGCCCCCCGGGCGGCCCCGGGTGCCCCAGCGCTGGGCGCCTCCATCGTCCCCGTCTCCGGGGGCTGCGGGGCCGCGGCAGGAAGCTGCGGTCGGGCTGTTTTTCTGCCCCAGCTCATCTGCTCTTATTACACGCCTCGGGGAGGGGCGGTCAGCCGTGCTCTCGCTGCTCAGAGGCTGGATCCGCCGCCGCTGTGCCGCGGAAAAGCAGCCGAAGCGGTGCGGGGAGCCGCGGGGGCGGCGCGCGGTCTGGGCTCACAGGAGACGTTTGTCACAGGGCCAGCAGTAGCCGCAGACCCGGCTTCCAGGTCCCCCACACATCCCAGCCGCCAGCCCCCTCTGCCTCTGCGGGATGCCCTGACCGTGCTCCCCGGGATCGCTGGGGCTCGGCCCCGGCAGGGTGTCGTCAGCCGTGGGCACGCTGCGGCTGCGGGTGCACGTGGCTGTGTAATGCCGTAACGAGATTACCCTGTGACATGATGGCTGTGAAATAATCCACGGTATCATTCAGTAAATCCCAGGATCCAATTACCCTTCCACATGACACCCCTTCCCCGGCGTGGGGAGGCCGGGGGCATGCAGCCCAGCGCCCTGACCCTGCGGCAGCCACCCACTCAGCTCCTCCGCTCCCCTGCACCTCTCTGCCTTGGTGTCATTTAAGATTAGCAAAGTTTGTGCTGCCCTGCAGGAGCCCCGACCCTCTGCCAGGCTCTGTTGTGTTTTCTCGCCTGGCTGTGCGGTCTCCAGCACTGCGCTGACCTCCCTGCCCTCGCCACCCTGGCAGCACCGGACCTGGTTCTCAGCTGCCTCGGGATGGGGAGGGACCCAGCCTGGCCAGACAGGAGCTCCATGGGATGCGGGAGAGGTGAGCGATGCCGCCGCATTGAACCCGGCTGTGCGGAGAGCCCCGCCACACACCCGGCCTGCCTCCCGCAGTGGCACGGTCGTTTGCAAACAGTTTTCCAGGGCATTTTCGTTGTCCCAGCAGCCAGCATATCCCTTTCTGTGAGAATAAAGCTCGGGGCACGGGTACACCAGCACTGCCTGCTCTGGCAGTGGTGCCAGGGCACGCAGGGTGCCCCGCAGCCGGTCCTGCACTCTGCCACAGGCACCGCGGTTGCTGCTGGCCCTGGCAGGTGTTCAGACACCAGCGCTGCTGCCAAACCAGGCAGGGAGTGTGGCCAGCTGCAAATTTCGGCTTCGTTTTTGGAGCCTTTGAATCACTGGCCAGCTGCCAGGTTTGTTATTTGTTAGTCTAAATATTTTTTTCCCAAGTGAATTTCAAGCTGGCGAGAGGAGCTGGGCAGAGGGAACTTGGTGGGGGGCCCTCACAGCATCCCCAGCACCAGGCAAGCAGGGGCGAGGGCAGGATACTGTGGCATGGTCCGCCCTGTCCGGGAGATCCCAAGCAGCAGAGCAGTGGGCTGCCAGAAGAGCCCTCAGACCAGGAAACCTTGAATTCCACCTCAGTTGCGCAGGGAATACGGCCGAAACTCCCATGCACAGAGCAGAGTTCATGGACCAGCCTGACTGGAGCTGAGTCTGCACCTCTGCAGATCCCTAACGCTGCACGGGCCTCAGGGAGGTGTCAGAGGTTGTGACCCCAGACATGGAGCCCCAAGGGATTTCTAACACCCATTTCTGTCTGAAAAGCCAAAACCCTGGAGTTCCACCTGAGCCAGGGCTGAGGCTGAGGTCTGCACCCCAGCCTGCCCTGCATCCCGGCCGCGTCTGCTCAGCTGGTGCTGGAGCCCACGAAGGCTCGTTCTGTCCCTGCACTCGGACAGAGCTCACGAGGGACTTGCACTCACTGAGCTGGCCCTGGGAGTCGGCAGCAGCCACTGTGGTGCCTGCGAGCTGCCCCAGTGGGCAGCTGCCCCAGCTGCCCAGGCTGTGCCAGCAGAGTCAGTCAAGGGATCAGGAAACAAAGCAAAACAGGGGCAGTTTGCAGGGGAAGAATTTGCTCTTCCACCGTGGACACCTGAGCCTCAGATCCATTTCCCTCCAAATAAGGAAAACGAAAGCTCTGGGGCGGGAAAAGGCTGGGCGGTTGCCCCGGAGGGCAGGGAGCTGTGGCGCTGGGAGCTGTGGGACCAGCGATCAACGACAGGACTGTGGCTGGGAGGCAAGTGCTAGCAGGAGGGAAGCTGCTGGGCTCTGGTAGGAGCAGGGTGAAGGCAGCTGGAGCATGTTCTGTCATCTCCACCACCACTTCCCAGCTCCCTGCAGCCTTCCCCACCGTTGTTTGGCAGTCCTGGGGGTGAGGCTGGCTGCCTTTCCTCCCTGCCTCTTACCTGCCCTTTTGCCCTGGCTCCTGCCCCACCACCTTGCAGGGGATGCCCATGCCCAGCTGCCAAGCATGTGCCACCGGCTCCCGGGGGACATGGGGCTGGGGCATCCTCCCCTCCTGCCTGCCCTGACACCCAGCCGCTGTGGGGAACAGCAACCAGCCCATCCCAGGACTGGGCAGCAGTGACCAGCACTTCCCCAGGAGCCATCCCAAGGCCAGGAAAGGGGGCAGGATCTGGCCCCACACAGCCAGCGATGCTGACAGCCATCGGGGTCTGGCAATTCCCTGGTGCCCCACTGGCCTCTGTTTAGATGGATAAAGCCTCCATGAACCGTTCCGCAGGCAAAGCCATTTCTGTCACATTACTTCATTCCCCTGACATTAACATGGTGGATTTTGGAAGGAGGCCTTTCCAACGAGTTGTCCAAGTGTTATTCCTGTGGCTCAGCAGCTGCCACTCGCTGGCCACCACAGCCGTGTCAATGCGCCTCTTGAAAAGGCAAACCAAGCCCGTCCAATGCCTCTGCCTCACGGGCTGCCAGGCTGCTGCTGCCAACCGAGTGGGAAAGACCCCAGCACGGTGTGCGGCATGCAGCTCTCTTCTGGGGGATGGTCCACTCCCTGGAGATCACTCCCTATGCAGGGACCCCTCTAACAGCCCCAGCACAGAGCTGGCATCTCGCGGGCTGGGCAGCCTCACACAGAGCAGGGGACGAGCAGAGCAGCCCCTGTGCCACAGCTCCAAGTCACAGAGGAGCCTGAAAGATGAATGACCTTTTTTCAGTGTTTGCTTTAGGCAGAGCTGTCACTGCAAACCACAGGGCTTGTGCTGCAGGGCTGTTCAGATAACGGTCTTGGTATGAGAATGAGGTCCCCTGGTGAGGCACAATTTGGAGAACTTGAATGGGGGCTCCAAAACTGGTTGCAAAGAAAGAGATTAAGATCAGTATTTGTCCTTTTTTTTTTTTTCCTTTTTCCTTCCTACTAGAGCAAAAATATTCCTATTTATTGCTGTAAACCCTTGGGGGCTCTATGATAAACTCCCAGCGGGAATTACTGTCTCAGGAGATCAGAGATCCCGAGAGCATCCCCTTGCCAAATTTACAGTTATGTTAGCTCTAATCAGCCTTGTTTATCTTTCCCTGCGGTGGTATTTGGGAAGCCAGCACAGGTCAAACGCAGGACAGTTTCCTCATTGTTCCCAGGTATCCGAATTGTCCCTTCAGGCCACACCGAACCGTCACAGCATGGACACCTTCCTCGCGCCTTCTCCTGGAGCCCAGCTCTGGGCTCCTGCAGGGCTGAGCCCAGGGAGCAAACGTGCTGCTCCCGTCCGAACTGCGCTGCCGGGAAGGGCCAGGCGAGGAGGAGCTCCTGGCTGCTCCTGGCGCTGGCTGCTTGCTCGGGCTCTGTCGTCCCGACCGCGGTGGCTCCTGCAGCCACCGGTGACCCCAGCCTGGTCCCACTCAGCAGAGCCACAGGACCCTGCATGCAGCCAGTGCTGGCTGCAGCCCCTGGCCACCCCAGCCGGCTTGTGAGAGCAGGGACGGCTGCGATGCCTGTGTGCTGACACCCTCCCTACTGTAAATTCTTCCTAAGAAAATAAAGCATCACTGTCCTATTAATTATGTGAGTTCTGGAGCAATATTTTTCCCAGAGTCACCTACTGGTTCACATATTCTCTCTCCAGGCAGCTTAGCCAGTAGCCTGGCAACACGGTGACCTTATGCTCTGCTCAGCTTTGAGCGTTTTATTAGCCACACTGGACTCTCTCCACCACTCCATATTGCTGAGCCCCTCATTAGTACAATTAATAAGCTGCTTCTGTCAATTCAATCAAATGCCAGGCTCGACAGCAGGAGAAAGCTTTGGCAGATCAAGAAGGGGAGATTCTGGGTAGCACTGGGAAATTGCAGGAAACCTTTCATCTCCCCCAAGGAGCCGAACAAGAATGGAATTGTGGGATTGGGATTCTCTCAGGTCATGTTTATTTATCGCCGGCTCGTTAGTATAATAAATCAGGTCCCCTGTCACTTTGAATGAAGTCATAGGTTTGCTGGAAGGAACTTGGCAGAACACCTTGATATTATTAGTGATGGTGGGGACAAAGCCTCATGAAAGGCGATGCCCTGGCCGGGGTGCTCAAGCACCCTCGCATGCACCCGCTCATCCCTGCGCCCACCAGCAGAAGGCCACCGCCAGCCCGGGCCGGCGCGGTCATCCCAGGGCAGCGCCCAGGCACCAGGATGGTCTCAGGACACACCATGCAGCGCAGTGTGACCCAGGAACCTGACAGCCTTGGGCAGGGACGCTTGTCGCTGCTCCTGCTGCCTGCTCCAGAAGACATCCTGGTGGGAGTCATCCCCATGTATTGGCCCTGGTCTCCTCCCACCTGCACGTGTTGCCAGGATGTGGCCCAGCTGGTGCAGAGCACCAGGCAGACAGTGCAGGCTCTGCTCCTCTGCCACCCGTCACGTGTATCGGGCACATGTGACGGGCCTTTGCCTTTCACACCTCTCTGCGTCCTGCCAGACTTTGCCCTGGCTCTGACGTTCGTGTGCTCTTTGGATCCCTCGACAGCACTGGGACCTGCCGCGGCCGCAGTGCTGGAGGTGCTGGGCAGGACCCGACTGTCGCTGCTGGGCGGCCAGGCAGCAGGCAAAGGCCTGGGGCTCGCATGGCTGCTTGACTGCGGATGGGTGCCTGCGTCCCCTGAGCAGGACCTGCCAGCAGCAGGGGACCACGAGGTGGCTTTGCAGAGCTTTTGGCATGGCACCTCCCCCTGAAGCAGGCACCCCGGCCAGGGTCAGTGGGGCGGGTGGTCTGCCGCAGGTGCCGGGGATGTTACGGTCTCTTCGCCTGGATCCGGTGCTTTTCCACACCAGAGCAGATCTGCAGGGTGGCTCCTGTCCTGTCGCTGGCAGTAACGCTGGGTGGGCATGAGGCAGAGCAGTCACTGCTCTGTCATAGCCTGAGTGCCCCAAATAGAGCAACATCACAGGTGTATGTCCTCAAAACATTCCTCAAATAAACCTCCCCATGAAATCCTTTGATGTGGTCTGACCATGGAAACATGAATCTGAATAAAGTCAGAGTTTTAAAAAGATTGTTTTCCATTTAGTTTAAATATAGCTTAAAGGTTATAAAATAACAGCTCTCTTTTATTGTTAAGTTTATCACAGCATTTGGTTTCCAAGATGGAATAAATATTAAACTGTTTCTAATTTATTGCTCATAGACCCGCTTTGGGGAGACAGTTACTCTCGACGTCATAGTCCCTGAGCTGGGCCTGCACCACCCTTGAACTGCAGCGTCGGGTCGCCCGACCCAGCTGCAGGAGCCTTTCCCAGGCCAACCCATCCCTGTCCCCATCCGTGTCCCCATCCCCTGGGCAGTGTCCTATCGGAACGGCTCCCTGCTCCTGCTCATCAGCTCTTGACTCCAGCTGACCCACAAATGCTGAAGGAAACAAACAAGTGGCCGGAGGGGAGGGAGAGGAAGGGCTGTAGGTGTTGGCCACAGGTCTGCAGAGCCAAGCCGGGCTCCAGCTATTGTGTTGCTGTGATTTCCCAGGAAAAACAGGCCTGGAGATCTCCTTACTGTTCCTGGGAAGCGCTCGATGACCGGGAGGGTGTGGATTCAGGGAGAGGGCAGCCCGAAGGCTACAAGGGTGTTTGGGGCTTTTCCTGATGCTTTATGATGATGCCGTGAATGACACAACAAGCAGAAGTGATTGCAAATCCGCAGGTCTGTGGCAGCGCTGGGTGAGGCGCTGGTGCCCAGTTCCAGCTCGCTGTGCCGTGGGACTGGCAGTGGTTGGCAGCTCTGGGGCTTGGCTCCAGTTCCCAGCCGAACAACGGGTGTTTCAGAGGACGTGCAGGCGCTGCCCTGGGGGAGCCACGCGCGCACCAGCCTCACACAGGCACGGCAGCTCCTCGGCCGCTGCACATCAGCAACTGCTGGGTTGTGTTCCTGTGGCCACCCGACCAAACGGACCTGGGGCCAAAGAGAAGACTGTGGTGCTGGGGTGTCTCTATGCATGCTCCAGGCAAGACCTGCGAGTCCTGTCCAGGCCTGGGGCTGCTGCTTTTTGGGCTTTGCCACCCCTTCGAAGGGCTGTTTGCAGGCAGGGGGGCTGTGGGAAGGTGGGTGCCCAGCTCCCCAAGAGGGTGAGCAGCAGACAGCCACATCCTGGTGGTGTTTGGGGGAGGCAGCAGTGCCGCCAGCCCCCCAGTGCTCGCCCCGTCCTGCCAGCCAAGCACACTGACCTGGGCACAGGGGGACACAGGCAACACAGCCATGGTCACCCACTTGCAGCCACAGTGGGAACGGGCTGGCGAAGAGGGGCCACTCCACGAAGCCCGCATCCAGAGCCCAGCCAGGACCCAGCTCCTGGACCGGCCTCACTTCTTGAGCAGCCCAGTGCTAACAGGAGGGAGGGAGACCCCCCACAGCGCCAGGCCGCTCCAAGCTTCTCAGGAAAATCACTTGCATCTTTTGCAAAGTCTGGCCTAAATAAACCTCCACCTGAGCATCCCGTGGATGCCCAGTTGCTGCCTGCTGTCCCATGGCAGCATGGCTCTCGACCTCCTGCGCCACAGGGGACCCTGCTGCATCCACCACCCCTGGAAAGCCGGTAAATGCCCCCTCCCTTCTTATCTTTCCTTTAGCTGCAGGGGTCTTGGCATCTCCTTAGCCCATTTCCTCTCCCAGCTCCTGTTGACACAGCGGCTGTGGGAGACAATGGGGCCAAGGGCGGCAGAGTGACACCCTGTCCCTTCCTCTGGCCACCCGTTCACCTGCCCAGGCACAGCCGGGGCAGCCAGGCCCCAGGGATCCACAGCATCACCAACAAGGTGTTGGCACCCAGGCGAAGCCGGGGCAGGCTGACCGCACCAGGGAGCTGCAGCCTGGGCAGTCTCCAGCATCCCACAGCATGGGGCCACCCCACACCGTCCGGGTGCTGGTGGGAGCCGTCCCAGTGAGGGGGGGATGCAGAGGTACCTCTGTGCAGGCAGGGAGCCTGCAGAGCCAGGAGAATGGGCTGAGAGGGCAACAGGGCAGATGGAGAAGGGGCTGGTCAGGGAGTCGGGAGAGAGAGAGGTTTTTCCTGTGGGTTCTGAGCCAGGCTGACACCAGAGTCGTTGGCAGGAAGGACGGTATTAAATAAAGAACTCGTTTCAGCCTGTGCCAGCAGGTTTAAAGACCTCCCTGATCTTCCAGGCTGCAGCGAGCAGGGAGGTGAGCTCGCTCTATTCTGGAGGGCGGCTGATGGGGAAGAGCCTGGCGTGCTCCCCGGGAGCGGCCGGTAGCGTCCAGCCAAGGTCCGCACCCTGCTCCGACCAACCCGCCGGCTCTCCCAAGGGCTGCGAGGAGGGAGCGGAGCCACGGGGCTGGGAGCCCGGCACCTCCCGGCACCTCCCGGCACCTCCCGGCACCTCCCGGCACCTCCTGGCCTCTCCTGGCCTCCGTCAGCACTTCCCGGCACCCTCAGCCTGGATCAGCCGGGGTTTGCTCAGCACCCCAGGACCACCCGGGCTCCTCCGCCGGGGCTCGTGTGCCATCCAGTGGCGAAGGCCCGGCCCCGGCTGAGCCTTCCCGCGCCGCAGCCCAGCGGCGGCAAGGAGGGAGCGGTGGTGCGCTGGATGGAGCCTGGGGAGCATCTCCCGGGGCAGGACCCCCTGCAGAGGCTGTGGATGGCAAGGGGACACGCTGAGCCCCCAGCCCAGGCAAGGGCTGTGCTGAGCAGGGCCATGGGCGGCCGGCAGACCCTGCGGAGGAGCCCAGGCCTGCACGCGGGGTGTTCGGGCTGGAGGAGAGCAAGCAGCCCGAGGGGGCCAAGCAGGGCTGGCTCCCTGCCATGGGGATCCGGGAGCAACCTGCGCTGAGCAGAAGGAGGGACACTCTTCACCTCAGCGACAGGGACCTGTGCAAGCCCTTCCCTGGCGAGCCCCTGGCCACTCACACCACTCACCCCAGCCAGGGGCAGGACAGAGGTCGAGTGCCTCCCCCATGCTAGACCATGGCAGCACTGCTGGCCAGGACCCCCAGCGAGAGCATTTCAGCTGGTACCAGCTGTGCCACTTCTGCCCGCTGCACAAGGGCTTGGCCCACTTCGGCACAATCAGCAGGGCTGCCTTTGGGCTACTCAGAAGGAAGCATGGGCAACCCCGGGCACTGCGTATGGCATCAGCCTTGCACGTGCAGATGGCTTCCAGCAGGCAGTACAGAACTCCGGGATTTCGCTCCTGAACTGATTCTGTGGGTGACCGCGCAGCCCTCACACGAGCCGTGTGGGATGGGGCTGGCAGAGTAAGCATCAGGGCGGGCTCTCGGGAGCTGACTGGGAAGGCAGGGCCCCAGTGGTGGTTGCAGTTGGTAAAACACAGCGGGACATCAGGAGCATCTCAACAATTAGGGCTGGCTTCTATTAATATGCAAATTTATGCTGCCATGGCAATACTCTTATAAATGCAAATAGCAGTGGGAACCATTGCTGGAGACACCAGGCCCTGGACCCTGCCTAAGCAGATGCTCCTGACTGGGCTCCCCTGGGCAGCAGGGACAGCACTGCCAGCCCCACCATAGCACGGGCAGCGGTTTCCCCAGCTGGCAGCACCACCGGTGCCCCCGTCCCTGCGCAGAGCGGGGCCTGCTCGCACAGACACTGACGTGCCTGCAGCAAGAGGCAGGGCATCGCTGCACCGTGGGAATCTCCTTCCACCTGCCACCGACGCCTGATCCCAGCTTCTGCAGCAGAAGCCATGCCCTGGGCTGCTCTGAGAAGCAGGGCTAGGGCCGGGGAGCTGGGGAGAGCACGCCTTCCCCATGCAGCCAGACTCGCCTGCAGCAGGAGCTGGCTGCTGCCCAGCCTTGCTGCGGGCTGCCCAGGGAAGCCGGGGCTGGCCCGGGACCGCAGGCACCAGCACCGGCTTGCCCTGCTCGCGGGCACCGCTGAGCTGCAGATCCCCACCCGAGGGGAAAGGGCATGTTTTCTCCTGAGCCTGCCTGGGATGGAGCCTCCGGCGGTCCCACACCGACTGGGCTGGCCAGGTTTGCCACCGGCTACCAGCCTTGCTGCGGTCAGGGCCCCGCACCGCAGCACCGAGGGCTGAGTTGGGGAGCATCGTGCCCACATCTGGCACACCCAAGGCCTGTTGCGGTGGGCAGCCAGACCCCAGGAGAGCAGGGCCCTGCGCACCCGTCCCTTCCCGGCCAGTGCCCGGACCACGAGGTGGCAGTGAGTGAACGGCACGGACGGACCCGGGGCTCCCGCCACCGCCCCTCCCGGGAGCTGCCATACGGCTCCCCACCGCATCTCGGGGTGCACCCGCTGGGTGCGACGGGCTGCAGGTAGCCGGTGGTTTGGCTGCTGCGGTCTGTGACCGCTTTCGCAGCGGGGCTGGGCGCTGTGGTGCTCAGGTACGTGCCAGCAACCGCCGGCACCGCGGGATCGCTGCCGGGGGCGAGGCGCTGCGGGCCAGGCCACCCCTGCATCGGCTACGGCGCACAGAGCCGGGCCACGGGGCTCTGCAGGCACTGGCCCTCGGCAGCGCGCCGGCCGGGCAGCATGATGTGCCATTAACAGTGACAGACACGGCAGGAGGCCACGGAAACGCTCAGGGGGCCGGAACCCTCCTGCTGCGCGGACAGGGGCGAGAGCTGGGGCGGCTCAGCCTGGAGAAGGGAAGGCTCCGGGAAGGCTCCGGGAAGACTTTAGCGCCGCCTTCCAGAAAAGGGGCCAGTAAGAAAGGTGAGGACAGAGTCCGTATCAGGGGCTGTTGTGACAGGACGAGGGGTGGTGGCTCGGACCGAAAGGGGGAGATTCAGACCAGACAGGAGGAAGAAATTCCTCCCTGTGCGGGTGGTGAGACACTGGCTCAGCTTGCCCCGCGAAGCTGTGGATGCCCATCTCTGGCGGTGTTCAAGGCCAGGGCAGACGAGGGCCGTGCAGACCCCACGGCGGGGCTGGGGGCGGCGGGTCACGACGGGCGCGAGAAGCACCGGGACCCCCGCGCCCCGGCGGGGATGCCCTGCAGCGGAGACGGGGCGGGGCGCGAATGAACCCCGCCCTTTTCCGGCCCCGCCCCCGCGTAGCGTGTCCCCGCCCCTCGCCGCCTGCGCGCTGACGTGGCGGGGCGGAGCGGGGCGGGGCGCGGCGGCCGGGCCGGGCCGGGCGGGCGGCGCGGGGCCGGGCCGGGCCGCGCTGGGCCGGGGGATGCGGGGAACGGGGCCAGGCGTGCGGGCCGCCCGCGAGGCGCTGCCGCGGACCCTGCTGGTGCTGCTAGCGGCGGCGGCGGCGCTGTGGGCGCGGGCCGCCGCCGAGCCCTGCGCCGCGCCCTGCTCCTGTCGCCGCGGCCTGCTGGACTGCAGTCGGCACCGCCTGCCCGGCGGGCCGGGCCCTCGGAGGATCCCGCCGCTGCCCGCCGGCACCACGGGCCTGTGAGTGAGCGCAGCGGGCGGCGGGGCGCGGCGAGGCCGCGGGATCTAACGGGCGGCGGGCGGGGAGGGTGTGCGGGGCCCGGGGCCTGGGGCCTAGCGGCGTCCCGATGGGGCGTAGGGGGTTATGCCGGGGCCTGAACGGGCCTCCTGGCCGCCGCGGTGTGGCTTTCGGGCGGTGGCTGGTGGCGCTGATCCTCGGTGTCCGTGGGCTGTTCTCATGAGCCCAGTGCAGCGGAGCCCGAGGGTCCCGCGGCGGCGGGGGACCAAAGGACCGCCGGCTCTGGAGTGGATCCGCAGGAGCAGCGGGTGGCCGAGCCAAACCCGCTGCAGCAGAGGTGCGGAGCAAAAGAGGGTCCGGACCTCTGCCAGCAGCAGCTGCCCCAAAGGAGGCTCCATGCTCTGGGGTCGCCAGGGCATCGGCTTCATGCTTTTCATGTCATGGTTGGTGATGGGAGCATTTGAGAGGAGCATGAGGCAGAAGCAGGTTGTGGTTAGTAAGACTTTGGTAATGGCAGTCAAGGCAGGACTTAACATTTTTCCAGGTCAGGCTGTAGGACACAGACCCTTACGATTGTGCTTGAAATATTCCTTCCGGACCCCATCTCAGCTCTGTGCTGTGGCATTTCCCACTGCTCCTGATCTCTGCATCCCTTGGGCATGTCTAAGGAAGCTTGTCACATTTGTGGTTCTGTCAGTCTCTTCTCTCCCCGCAAGGTAAACGACTGGAAATGCTTAAGAGAAAATGAGTATTTCAGCATAGAAATAAAACTGACTAGTCTGTGAAACCTTTGTGTTCAGAAAGGTACGAGAATACCTTAACGTTAGCACTTGTGAGGGAGGGTGTCAGTGCCTGCAACAGTGAGTTGGCAGTTCATCAGGCGGCTGACAAAGCGACATCCCTGCCGTTCGGAGAGCAAGTTTTCAAGCTTCAACAAATACTTGTGTCTTTCTCCAGGCTGGCAGAGGGTGTGTTTAAAGCTACTTGGCACAAAAACGCAGCGGGGAGAAGCGGTGCTGGCACCGTGCTACGTTTTGCAATCTGATGTGCTGCAAACAATAATTAAGTGTATCACAGGACGGTTTGGGTTGGTAGGGACCTTAAAGATCATCTAGTTCCAATAATGCATAAGAGCTGTTTAAAATTAATCAAAGCTTAATTTTTCTTGCATGAAAAGGTCCCTGATGTGCTTTTCCCTCTTAGTTCTGTCATGTCATTTCACCTAGCTTTGAGGACTAAAAATTCTTGGTTTTCCGAACTCTTTCAAACCACTTGCAGGTGATGCTTCCAGTGTGGGAGGTTTTTAGTTTTGTTTTTAATAAGGCCAAGTGAGCACCTCCAGAACTTGTTTTCATGATGGAAGTGTTCAGGCAGCTGTAACTTCAGTTTTCCTGCTAAATTGCTTATGTTTTGCGGATAACCTGGCAGTTGATGAGAAGGGTAGGGAAGTCAAGGAGTTGGTGAGTGTTTTTTGCAATGTCTGCATCTTATCATGACATCCTTTAGGAGGGGGAATGCCAGCCCGTTCGTAGGGCAGTCGTCTGCGGAGGGAAAAGGAAGCATGACACCAGTGGTCGCTTCTTTCCAGTCCTGTCCTAGTGCCTGAAGGTGTTTGTGTATCCTGGTGACTAGGGAGAGGAGGAGTAAAAGTAGATTAGGTATCAGTTAAGGAGTTTGGCAACTTCCATTCACAACAGTTTTTTTGGGTGAGCTGATGTGTTTTCAGCCCCCATGGCTGGCTGTGAGGCTGTCAGGACCTGCGCCAGCACCATGCTGGTGGGGAAGTGGCTGCGCTCAGCTGGGCCGAATTTGGCTCATTCTCCAGGTCTCAACACACAGTAAGCCGTTTGGTGTGCACGTTCTGTTTCATTTACTTCAGAGCTGAACAGCACTTCTGCTCAAAATGACTGTTTAGATGATTTTATATACAACACCAGATGAATCTCTGAAATGCGCATTTGGTGTATTTGCTCTGTCTGGTGTAACATGGGCCTCTCAGTAAAAATAGCTCGTTATGGCTCTGTCCTTGATGTCAGAATTGGGAACAGTGAGGAATGCGATGCCGTGCTGCAAAGCAGGTGCAGCCAGCTAGAGGGATGGGCTGTTCAATGTCATGGCCAGTGTCTGGTTGTATAGGTGCCTGTCAACTGTGTTCTGGTGAGGTGTCGGGCGAGTTTCATGAGCTCAGTGGTGGTGCCAGACTGGTTCCAGCACACAATGGCTCGGGCTGTTGGCATGAGCTCCAGGGATTTGTCTCCATTCTGGCTTGAGCCAGAAAGATGAGTTGGTTTCACCGTTTGAACTGATGTCTCTCTGTCCTCACTGCTACAGGTAGAACCAGGTTTCCATCACAAACCTGATTTTTTTGGTTGTGCTTTGACTCATGTCACAAAACAGCCCCTGCCCAAAGAGACAGCTCTCAGAAGTGACCCGTTTGGTTTTTTTCCTGTAACACCTTATGCACCGAGTCCAAGGCAAAAGTAAAATACTGCTTTAAAGTTAAAGCGATGGGAATAGCATCAACATCCAGGACAGTAAAACCAGATTTAACGACTCTCTTGCCTGTTGAAACAATCCAACTCCTGCATTTGGTTCCTATAAGCAAAACCAGCTGCACTAATGCACGCCTTCTATAAGCTCCCCAGCCTCGTGTTTCTCTCCCCTCCAGCTTGTTTGGTAATTGTGTGTATGTTGTTCATTTACAATAAGCCTGCCTTGACTAGTCAGCGGCTTTGGAACGCCGGGCAGGCTCAGGAGATGGGTATCCATGCTGCAGAAAACAGTGCTGTACCAGGCAGCATGTAGGAAATCATTTTCATCTCCTTGGAAGGTTTTTCGGTTTGGCAATAGGCAAACGTTGCCTATAACGCGGTGATTTAAAGGAAAAATGCCCTGGTCAGGTAAAATCTTTCTTTCAAGAAGCCTTTTTAACAAGAAGTTATTTGATTCAAACAGAACTAAAACTGTCTGAATTTCTGCAGTGAGTGAGCTCTAGAACGAGCTAGGAGGAATCTCCTCTTCCTTTGGTGAAGGAGTTCGGTGTATCATAAATATAGTTTTAAACTTCTAGGTTGCATAAAGCATATGCGTTTGGGATTTTTTTATTTCAGGAGCTAGAATAACTTTTTTTTCTCTGTTCTCTAGGGATTTAAGTCATAATCATTTATTGTCATCCAACTGGAGCATTGATTTCTCTGATCATACACTACAAGAAGTGTAAGTTGGATTTTAGGAGGATAAACTCTGTATCCTGCTTAGTTCTCACTAGTACCTCTCAGTGCACGTCTGGGTAGCTGGTCTGACTTGTACAAATATGTAGTGCCAGGTAATTCAAAATGGATGCTCTACGTTGGCAGCACATTTAATGTGTAAAACCGATGCATTGTGAGCAGGAAACTTTTCATAAAAGAGCAGCAGACCAGTATTTTTAAAAAGAAACGAGACATGTTTGTTTTGACAAAAGCTGATTCTAAGTTAAAGTAATAGTATCCATGAAAATGGTAAAGACCAGCATGCTTCGCTACTAAATTGTTCAAATTAGTATTTAAGCTTTTACGGAATTTTATTGGCCAAATACTAAGCGGTATTAAGAGAATTGTTACATGGGTTCTGTGATACGAGCTATTTCTGCTGTGTACAGATGGGTTTTTCTTCTCTTCACAGTGCCAGTAATCTTGTTTGGTTTGGTTTTTTTTAAGGAAAATGAATTACAATGAACTAAGTGAAATTCCGTATTTTGGAGAAACAACTTCTAATATAACTCTCCTCTCGCTGTAAGTAATCACTTGTCTGTCTTGTTTAACAAACGGGAGAATCATGTTAAGAGTTCCAAGATGAAGTTGTAGGAAAACATAACTGCTTTTGTCTTGAAATAGTGCTCATCTAAAGTGCTCTAGGGAACTTGTAAGCAGTCTTTAAAGAAAGACAAATCAGTTAGACAATCAAGTCACCCTAAATTACCAATAAAATGCAGTCAGCCAGGGCGGGCGGCTTTGAAGGGCAGGGATTCGGTCTAGGAATGATGGTTCCCACAACGAACAGCGTGACTGTAGGCCCCAGAATTTGAATCTATTCATATGTCGAGGTGGCAAATAGCTCTTGAATTTTCAGTATTGCTTTAGGAATTAATGTTCTGAAGTGTGTGGTACATTTAAGGGGCTTGATGATAAAGCTGATACAAGGAGTCCTGTAGCTGTTCTAGTTGTGCCGCTTGAAGGATGGGATGTTCTGGTAATTGTATTTCTGGCTGCTATTTTTCAGGGTACACAATACCATTCCAGAAATAAATGCTGAGCAACTCCAAGTTTACCTTTCATTGGAAAATCTAGATCTTAGTTCTAATCTTATCTCGGAAATTAAAGCCTCTTCTTTTCCACGGATGCAACTGAAGTACCTGTAAGTGTGAGTGATTATCTCTGGGATTCCTGGCTCTGCAGCAGCCTTATTGAAGACCTCATTTGCTCTCAGTTACTGTCCTAAAGTAGGCAGCCTTGCATGGCTCTGAACTGGCAGCAGTGCCTACCGTAGCTACAAATGTTCTTGAAATAAAATACTTTTCATACCAGTTTGTATTGCATTTTCTCAAATCATATGGGAAGCCATAGCTGCTGCTGTCAAAGTGCAGGTGCTTCAGCCAGCAGCGATGAGGGATGGTTTCTGCCAGTTTTGAGCAGATCACTGTTGTCATTGTCTTAACCATGTCTAACTGAAGCATAGGCACACAGTAAAAATCAGCTGCTCACACTGATTCCTTTGGGAAAAACAATGTAGTATATCAGAGTTCACCTTTGTGATGTGACTTCACGAGGAATGTCAGTTTTGATAAGAAGTGGTCGCTCTGAAGCGCCTGTGCAGTTGTGTCCATAAAATTCTCCATGTTCTGAAAGGCTTCTTCTCCTCTTCCTTTCCTAGGAATCTGAGTAACAACCGAATAGCCACTCTGGAAGCAGGCTGCCTTGATAACTTATCTAGCTCACTAATGGTGGTAAAGCTGAACAGAAACAGGATCAGTGTGATTCCACCAAAGATCTTCAAATTGCCTCACGTGCAGTTTCTGTAAGTAGTGGTTCTGAAAGCTTAAAACCACAGCATTTACAGCTGTGGTGTTCCTCTCGGAATGTGTTCCTGGCTTTCACAAAGTGGTGCTTATCGAAAGATGTCTTAATATTTGAATGTCATCTTTATAAAAGGGAACTAAAAAGGAACCGGATTAAGACAGTGGAAAGTCTTACATTCCAAGGACTGGAATCCTTAAAATCGTTGAAAATGCAGCGCAATGGGATCAGCAGGTTAATGGATGGAGCGTTCTTTGGCCTGGGTAATATAGAAGAACTGTGAGTATGCCTAGTGGTGGAATTTCCTTGGGGGCTCTCGCTGTGGAGGGTTGTGTCCTGTGGGGTTGCCCTTACACCCAGGCTGTGCTGAGATGCTGACCAGCATCACAGTTTACAGACCTGTATTTTCCCATTATTTTGATACCGTGTCTGG
The DNA here is from genome assembly GCA_009769605.1 of Bucorvus abyssinicus. Classification (NCBI taxonomy): domain Eukaryota; kingdom Metazoa; phylum Chordata; class Aves; order Bucerotiformes; family Bucorvidae; genus Bucorvus; species Bucorvus abyssinicus. The sequence continues at coordinate 6,233,906 of CM020055.1, forward strand.
TTACTTCAGAGGTGGGGGGATAATTGTCTCTCTCCCCAACTTCTTCCTGCTTTGTGATCAGCTAACTGCCAGTTGCTTGTTTTCGTTTGCACTCCCGGTATTACCGAGTGGTTCTTTGCTATGTGCCTGTTCAACAGAGGATTGCGGTTCGCTTCTGCCACTGGATCACTGCAGCTGTTGTTTTGCTGCTCAGTTCTTCCTGTGCTGTAGTTCGCTCTTTTGGTTTCAGTGGAGTGCATAGAATTGTGCATTTCGAGTTCCCTAAGGCTTCATGTCAGTAAATCGTTTTGAGATCCACAAGGTGACATTTTGTAAAGATACATTTCATTGATTATCTATTTGTCAAATGTTTTTCCTTCTAATTCCTTAGAGAACTGGAACATAATAACTTAACAGAAGTAAACAAGGGCTGGCTGTACGGTCTGCGGACATTGCAACAGCTCTACGTTAGCCAGAACGCCATTAACAGGATCAGCCCAGATGCATGGGAGTTCTGCCAAAGGCTTTCCGAGCTGTAAGTCCTGGGCCGCTCTTAACTGGGGATTTTGCCATGTTGTAGTCAGAGATTGGATAGCACGTATTCAGCAAGAACGAATTACCAAAGTAGTACTGAATTTCCTCGTTAGGCCCATGGCAGTGCCGTGTATTTTACTTCTAAGTAAGTGTTCTGTTAGACAAATCAATCAAAATGTAATAGTTAATCAAGTTTGATAGTAGCTTCAGAATTAATCCCCCACCACCACCACCACTTGCCTTTAAAGTGCATGTTCAATGTTTCTAGAGACTTGTCATACAACCAGCTAACTCGCCTCAAGGAGTCTGCCTTTGTGGGACTTGGCTTATTGGAGAAACTCAACCTGGGTGACAACCGCATTAGTCACATTGCTGATGGTGTGTTTAGAGGTCTGGCAAATCTTCAAACCTTGTAAGTACAAAGAACTTGTGGTTGAAATCTTGGTTTAATGCAGTGAAGCTTTTGGAGATGAAGACAATGAATCTTGCACCATGCACCCTGCGATCGGTTTTCTGGCACTGCTATCTGCTGTCCCATCTGCCATGTGGCAGGGCTGCTGATCCTCTGGCCTGCTGAGATAACAGAATTCTGGCCCAGCTAAAACAAACCAACCATTTCAGTGGTGATGAGAAACAGTGCCTTGGTGATCTCGAGTGCCCAAGTTGCATGTCATAGCAGCTCTAAGAAGGTGTGGGTAGTCAGCTCATGTGAATCCCAGTTGTGAAGTGAGTGGTCAGCCTGGACCTCTCGTTATTCCAGAGGGTTTTGTAAGGGCTGGAACCTCAGAATCCAAGCGGTGAACCCTCTTGGTTGCAGAAGGTAGGGTGTAGCCCACCCTGCTCATGGGCTGAAGTCCCAGGAGTAGTGTGTAGGAGGGGTGTGGGATTACTTCTTGCCGTCAGTGGTACAGCTCTGCTCTCGCCAGGACCTTTCATAGCAGCTGCAACTGTTTGATATTTCTGACAAGAAAAGACTCCGTCCTGGCTCTTAGTGGAAAAAAAAAAATGTCCCCAGCAGATCTGAGCAGTCGTAATCATCCTAAACAATGGCAGTTGAGAGAGGAGTGAAAGTTTATAACCCCTCTGTCAGTTCATTAAATAAATGCTTAAATAGGCAAACTCACCAGAGAGATTTATGTAAGCAGTCATATTCTGTTAATGTTAATGCAACCTTTTAATGAAATAATTAAAACTAATTTCTTAGATTTAGAGTAGCATGAAAAAGAACAAGAGCAGATTAATTAGTAGGTACTCCTGGGCTCCTCAGGGGCGTCAGCAGCCGAGAGGCTGGCCATTTGCTCCGGGTCGGAATGTGCAGTACAGGGCAGTGGTGATTAACAAGGCTCCAAGCATTCGTGCCCAGCCAAGCGTGAGGAGGCAACTCCTCGCTCACACAATGAGGGGCTTTTCTTTTGGGCTGCTCACTTGTTTTGCTAAGTGGTCTGAGTAGTGGAGTGTAAAAACACTTCAAGCAACAGGAGATACCGTGTTGCTGTCAGATTAGTTCCATTGTTGTTTGTGTACTGGTTGTTGCAGTGCTAAGGCCGACGTAAACTTCTCTGCATGGTCAGCTCCTGCTGCTGTTCTGCAATGTAGCTTTAATTAACGAGAGCGATCTGAAAATCTGTGTATTAACTACAAGGTGATAAGAGCAAAGTAGGATTAAAAGTGTATCTAAGAGCAGCACTGAAGTTGTGCATCTTGCCATGTCATTTACTTCATAATGCTTGAGCAGCCTGGCACTGATCTTCCTCCAGTGTTCTCTGAGATGATGGATACTATTGCCTGTATGTGTACCCAGCTCTCTGTGGCAGGTGACGTCTTTGGAAGCTTCATCAAGCTGATGCATGTAATATCTGGGGAAATGCAGTACAGGCTATTTTCCATTGGTGCATTTTCCTTGAAACACTCCTGTCTGCAAGGATTTCTGTGCACAGTGGTATCAGGAACTCTTGGCTCAGTCCATGCCGTTCAGGCTAAAAATGCAACTGAATTCATTTCTCCTTCTCTCTAAAAAGCATTTAATCCCCTCTGAACCATGCTGCTGTATTGCTTTTGCTGTTCAGACCGCTCTTCTACAGGAGGAGCCAAAGTGCTGTGCAGAGGTCAAACAGAAATCCCATTAGCTGGTAACAAGATTTGCAAGCAGAATATCAACTTCATTCTGGAAATCTGCTACTTTGTGCCTGGCAGCCTCACACCATAACCTGTGTGTAATCTCTTAATATGCTAATGCTATTATCAGCCTGCTACTCAGGAAGATTAACGCTGCTGGTGCATTGGTTAATTCACTTACATGACCTGACTTGCTTGAGGAGCTTCTCCCATCACCAGTAAACAGCCCATCACCTGACAAGCGCTAGTCAGACTGGGTCTGCCCTTAACCACCACATCAAGAGGCCGTACTGCAGAATTTGTTTGTGGTTCTGTCTGCAGCACTGATCTAGAACAGTTCTTTTTTCCCTTGCATGTCTAAAACGGGATGTTCATCTTCTGATGAGCTCAGTGTTATAAAAGGTTAGAGACCTTTGGGTGACACTCAGGAGCACCACAGCTGGCCGGTACTGCAGCAGATTCTCTTCCCTTCGCATCTAGCAGGGGTCATGGTGATGTTGCAAGGCTTCTTTATGAGAAAGCTCTTCTCCTACAGGGACTTGCGGAACAACGAGATCTCCTGGGCCATAGAAGATGCAAATGAGGCATTTGTGGGACTCGGCAGGCTGGATAAACTGTATGTATCGCAAACCATTGAAATGACTTCAGGCACTCAGAGCAGAGAGAGAGTACCCATTGCTGCATAACTGTAAATCAATGACACGAGGCAGAAAGCCTTTCCAATTGGCAGCTCTTCTCGGTGTGTTTCCACTGGTGTGCTTTAACCTCTTGGTAGAGGCTTGGGTTCCCTGTTCAGGAGCACTGGATCTGTGTAGCCCTGGATCATTTCGCAGCATAAGTATTTGACTGAAGTTATTACTGAATAGTCTAATCCTATTGTGTGGTGATTGCCACTTCTCATGCTTCTTCACTTTGGGTAAAAGTTACTGTTTATAAAAGAACCCAACCCAACAACAAAGGATTTTTGAGCAAATAGGAACCACTATTGTACTAACAGCTTTTCAGTACTCAGACTGTGGCCTTTTCATCCAGTGCCATGTGTGTGGTAGGAAGCTCTGTCCTGTGGAGCTACAGCCATTGCTCATAAGAAACAGCTCGGTGTGAGGGTGCAGTGTCGGGAGCTGGTGTGATTGTGGCAGGTTGGTATTGGGAAGGTCTTGCTCCACTCCCAAGTGCTGCTTATCACTGCTTCATTCTGCTGACTTAAATTATCCTCTGACATATCTCTAACCCAGACCTCTATGTAAAGAATGGAAAAGAAACCATCTTCTTGGGAAAATTAGTTCAGCCTTTAAGCTCAAAAAATAGTATTTGATCTTTTAGCTCAGCGAGAATTAGAAAAAAAGTTAAACATCATAGGGAACTTCTTTTGGGTCTTATTTGTCACCTTGTTCTGACATTCAGACTGGTTTCTGGGTTTGGGGGGCTTTGTCTTTCAGAATCTTGCAAGGAAACCAGATTAAGTCAATTACTAAAAAAGCGTTCTCTGGTCTTGAAGGACTTGAACATCTGTAAGTACTTTTACTTTGTAGAACTTTTAATTATTTGTCAACTTCCATCTTGTATTCTCTGTCAAATTTCCACTAATTTAACTGAAGGTAGCATATGAAATCGTAACTTACACATTTGTTCTCTTTGCTTAACTTCCAGAGATCTAAGCAACAATGCAGTAATGTCCATCCAAGAAAACGCATTTGCACAGGCTCACCTGAAGGAGCTGTAAGTTCATGACAATTATTTACAGAGCCTTTACAAGTCCTGCCTTGTAAAAAACCTTCAGCCAATGCAGGGTTGGCTGAAGTGTGTCTGCTGTCATCATGCAGTGTTTAAAGCAACGACCAACTCAAAGTCGGTAACAGTCTATTTAGATTTAAGGTTTGATAACCTCCATTTCCTAAGTTACAATTAGTAGAAAATAATTTTTCCTGTCAGTGTTGAACCATTAAGTTCTTTGTATCTTACGGTTTTGCAGCAGGCTCAGCACACAATAGCATGTAGACAGTGAACAGAAAAAATAATTCATCAGGAATCTTTCAGAGGGGTTAGCAAACCCTCCGTTTCTGTCTTCCCATTTTTGGGGCTAGGAAAAGTCTTTGAATTCACAGCTAGACAAGAATTTTATTTGCTCAGCAGATGCTTAAGTTGCTAGAGCCTCTTGGGATCTTCAGACATTTAAAGTATTGTACTGTGAAGTGACCTGCAGGCCCAAGAGCAATCCTCCTGTAACACAGTCATCTCTATGGGATAAACTCTCTGAATATCATGTAACCTGTTTTAAAACTGTTCCTCAATTAGTTACTCTTGGCCAGATGGACTTAGTCTGGGAGATCCACCAGTTTGAGGCGGCACGTTTTTGGTGTTAAAGATAAGACTCTCATTGTCTTCTCTAATGTATCTTCAAGTGAGTTGGTACGTATGAGCCCACAGCAGGATGGAGTCCAGGCCTGTTGGTGTGCCTCTCCTCTCGCCACTCAGCTCCTCTGGAGGCAGGTCACATCTTGCTAAGATGCTGGACTTTCTCCAGTCAGTTGTGCTCATATGTAGATAACATTTTATGATAAACACTCACAGGTATAAAAGAATACTGTGAATCTGGACATTTCTGAATGTATACGCTTAACTTTTGCTGCATGAAATCACATGTAGAAATGTGAAATACATGAATTTTAATCACACTTTTGTTTCACCTCATCTCCGCAGAATTTTGAACACCAGCAGCTTGCTTTGCGATTGCCAGCTGAAGTGGCTGCCACAGTGGCTCGCCGACAGCCATCTGCAGCAGTCTGTAAACGTGAGCTGTGCTCATCCCGAATGGCTGGCTGGGCAAAGCCTGCTCAGCGTGGACCCTGGAGACTTTGTCTGTGGTTTGTATTCTTAATGACTTCTGGTGCGAAAACATGGTAACACAAATCAGTGCAGGTGAAATCAGGCTGTGGCACTGCTGGAGGTGCTTGGTCTTGGCCGTGGTGCACACGTGGGCCTGTGGAGTTTGGGATTTAATTGTGTTTCTCTTTGCTCTGTTTTGTTGTGTTTGAGCACTGAAGTTGACCTGAGAGAGTGATTCTGTGAGGCTGCATTGATTTTCATTTAGGTCATTGTTAAAGACTGATTGTGCTTCCATTCTCCCTGCTCATGAATGCCTTTGGCTTTGGAAGGGCCATCTGACACTTCCTTACTGGTTCTTGTCCATACCAGCAAGGCCAGGGTAGTTAATGCTCTGGTACGTTTTCTGATGCTCTGTCCATAATGTTTATCGGGTGTCTGCCACCAGTTTCAGACATAAGCCAGTTTATTTTTGTAACCAAACTGTGAGATGGAAAAGAGTCTCTCAGAGTCACAAGTGGAGTCTGTGGCAGGCCTGGAAATAGTCCGGTGTTCCCTTTTCTGGGTGAGCAGTCTGATAAGTCTTCCTTGTGTGTACGCAGTTCTCTGATTCTTTTGGTGGTAAAGGCTACAGTAACCATCGTGTAGGCGCAAGCACCCACTTCTCCGCTCTACTTGCTGCGGTGCCTGACACTGAACGCTCTGTGAGCCTACGAGAATGCCTTGGCTGAAATAATAGGTATTGAAATAACCCTCCTCGAGTGGGATGAGATAGAGTGAATTGCCAGCTTGTTATGCTCTGTATTTGTAGAACTTAAAGGCTCTTCAAGATATTTAAAGGATCTGAAAGTAAGTCTCAGACCTTCATAAAATAGCCTGGCTCTTCAGCTGAGCACAGCTTTTGTGCGTGGTCTAAAAATAGCAGGTTCCAGACAGCTCTACGAAATACAGAGCGCTGCTCAGGACCACACTTTGATGCTGATTGTTCCAGTGTTTACTCTATGTGGTTCTGATCCTCCTTCTCGGCTGGGTTTCCAGCTGAAAACAGCAGAATCCAGCAGGACATCTGTTCCCAAAGCTTTCTTTCTGCTTACCTTGTCTTTTCAGGAAGTTTTCTTGCAATATGAATTGCAAGTTGAGGAGAAAAGTAATGAATCTTGTTGCTTTCCTTTTCAGACAACTTCCCTAAGCCACAGATCAGAGTGCATCCCGAGCCCACCATGGCTCTGCGAGGCATGAACGTGACCCTGACGTGCACTGCTGTGAGCAGCAGCGATTCGCCCATGTCCACTGCCTGGCGCAAAGACAGTGAAGTATTGTATGATGCAGAGGTGGAGAATTTTGCCAGGTACCAGCAGCAAAGTGGTGAGGTGGTGGAGTATACCACAGTCCTGCACCTTTCCAATGTGAATTTCACTGATGAGGGGAAATATCAGTGCATTGTCACCAATCACTTCGGCTCCAATTATTCCGACAAAGCCAAGCTGACTGTCAATGGTAAGCAGTGATGGTAACAATGGAGAAGCACTTTGAACCTAAAGCTTTATTTAAATAGCTACAAGTTTTTTTTCACTAGACCTGGCCCAAAATAGTCTTGCAAGGCTCACTGGTATTTAGAAGTATTAAACATCCATTTATAAAACAGGAAATAAGGGAATTTTTTTGTTTGGGTCTTTTTGTGGGTGAAAAGTCTTCTGCTCACTTCTCAAAAGGGTGGCTATCTTGCGTGCTTTCATTATAACACAATTAGTTCGTCTAGTTAAATGGAGGTAGAAGTCTCTTAAACGAAAAGCTCCCTCTGGTGTCTCTTCAGAACTAAGCACCTTTCCCACATGTTTGTAAAGCCAGGGAAGATTCAGCTAAAAATAACTGATGGGGCTTGAAAGAAACTGAAAACTCAGTTATGAAGTCCTTTGTTTTCAGCCGTAACAATTCTATTTATTTTGGGTGAGGGAAGGGAGGTACGAAGACAGTGTTCACCTCAGTCAGTAGAGCACTGATCCCTGTTGTATCTGGGAGCAGAGGTGCCTGTGTCACTTTTGCTCATCCAGAACAGGTAGTGCAGACTGGGGCTGATGAGATGGAAGTTCACTTTCCCTGTTACTAGAGAAGAAGAGGTGTGGCAAAGGGCTCGTGAAGAAGGCTGAACCTTTCCCCTGTCTTTTCCCCATGAGAAATGTCAAGATCATCTTACCCAAACGCAGTAGGTACTGTACTGACGTTTGGAGGACAGGCTCTTGGACGTGACTGGTGAGATCTGTGCAGTTCTTCAGGAGAATCTGCCCCTCTCTCTTAGGGAGAACTAGAGCTGTGGTTCAGATTCATTTGTTTTCAGTTCCTCTCTGTGCTCTGGAGCTTTTGCTGCTTTTTCCCTGGAACTGAAAATACTGAAATTCTGTCTCCTTGGATCCAGAGCTGCCTTCATTCCTGAAAACCCCCATGGACCTCACCATCCGCACCGGGGCCATGGCCCGGCTGGAGTGTGCTGCAGAAGGACACCCAACCCCACAGATCTCCTGGCAGAAAGATGGTGGCACGGACTTCCCTGCTGCGAGAGAGAGGAGGATGCATGTCATGCCCGAGGATGATGTGTTCTTCATTGCAAATGTCAAAATAGAAGACATGGGAATCTACAGCTGCATGGCTCAAAATACTGCGGGTGGTTTGTCGGCAAATGCCACGCTGACCGTGTTGGGTAGGTGGTGTGATGTGCCAATCCGTGCTTGTATATGGATCCCGTCACCACTGCAGTGGTGGTGTGGCTTAGCTGTAAGGAGTGAGCTTGAGTCCTAATGAATGAGGCTAAAATAAAAGAGAAGCTCTTAACGTGATTTTTGGAGTCTGAGCTGCAGTGCTGACCAGTGACGGTATTGTGGTTTTGGCAGGAGATCTGTGGGGTGTGTCTCCATCCAGTGCTGTAGAGCAGATAAGTAATTTGTGTTGCCTTAGAACAAGCTTACTCACAGGAAACATGAACTATGCCGAGTGATAATGGAAGGACAGTTCCTTCTTGAGCGCGGTGTTTTTTGAGGACACTGACTTTTAATATTGTGGCACGTGCAGATTTAGAATTGGAACACAAAGCGGGCTGTGGCTAGCATCATTCTGGGGATGTTTGAGGTATGTTTGCTGCAGTGATCCGTAGAAGAGCTGAACTCGTAGGATTTCCCAAGTCTTGTGTTTCAAGGCTCAAGTTCAGGTTCAAGTTGTAATATCAGATTTTCAGATATCATAGAGTACACACTGGTGTTGCACAATGAAATTACCTTACAATTTATTGGTTTTTTTCCTCCACTGTCACAGAAACTCCTTCCTTTGTGAGGCCGCTGGAAGACAGGACAGTAACGCGGGGTGAAACGGCTGTGCTGCAGTGCATAGCCGGGGGCAATCCTACCCCTCGCCTCAACTGGACTAAAGACGACGGCCCTTTGATGGTCACAGAGCGGCATTTTTTTGCTGCGGCAAATCAACTGCTGATCATTGTGGATGCTGGACTGGAGGACGCTGGGAAGTACACGTGCATTATGTCCAACACGCTGGGCACTGAGCGTGGCCATATCTACCTGAACGTCCTGGCTTCCCCCAACTGCGACTCTTCCCAGGGCGGCATCGCCCACGAGGAGGATGGCTGGACCACGGTGGGCATCGTGATCATCGTGGTGGTGTGCTGTGTGGTGGGAACGTCCCTGGTGTGGGTTATCGTCATCTACCACATGAGAAGGAAGAGTGAAGATTACAGCATCACTAACACAGGTAAAGTGCAAAAGCAACACCCTTCAGCCCTGCTTTTCATCCAAACCCCTTGTTAAGAGTGAAATTTTGGGGGTCATTAGAGATGGGTAAGATTGAAAAACTGATGATTTTCTTCTAAAATCTCCTCAGGGATTTGCTCAAATTCCTTCATTTTAGAGGTTTTTTAAAATAGCAAAACTGTCTTAATTTTATTCCTTACACACTAGATTTGGGTTACATTGAGGGAAAACAGTAAAGTTGGGAAACAAATATTTGAATAAACTTACAAATGTTTTCAGGACCTGGAACAACGGGTGTAAATTTCCGGTCTGGCCCTGTTACTTTTGAACTAGCTGTAGGGATTTTTAATCACTGAGGTAGAAAAAAAGAGAACTGTGTGTGAGCTGAAATTCTGGACGATGTTTTTGTTAGTGTGGGTGACAGTGTTGGTACAACCTTGAAATGTTCACACGTAGCTGTTGGTGTCCTCACTGTTAACTCTGCCCTGCAGAGGAGATGAACCTGCCGGCCGACATCCCCAGCTATCTGTCCTCCCAAGGGACGCTGTCGGAGCCTCAGGAAGGCTACAGCAACTCAGAGGCAGGAAGCCACCAGCAGCTTATGCCTCCAGCTGGTAGCTACGTGCACAAAGGCACAGATGGTAAGCAAAGCCCTCACGTGTATTGCTGGAGTTCCAGCAGCTGTCAGTGCGCTCTGTAGCCCTCAGAGCCGGCAGCAGTCTGGCTCAGTGCTGCTGTTAGTGTCAAAGGTGACTTTTCCTAGAGAAGAATTCAGATTGATCTGAAAATTTCCATTGATAGTGCAGAGTATGAGCTATCTCCTGGTGTTCTTCTGGTGTTTGTTTATATTCCTCCATGAAGGCTTCTGCATTCTGTGCCTGTCATTTAATTTTTGGTCCAGCAACGTCTGGGCTCACATCTGCTATGAGAGCCCTTGCATGTAGATGTCATGACTGCTGTCCTTCAGGTGCCAGGGTACCACAGTTCCTCCAGCAGCTCTTTGTCTCAGGGGTTGGGGTCTGTTCAGCATGGTGGGGATGTCGTTAGACAATTTCTAGCTTAAATGTCAAGGTAGATTTTTATGCTGTTTCTTTCCTTTGGCATCTCAAGAGTCCAGGCAGTAGAGGTGGAAATGAAGTTCTCTTGGAAGATGACTTGCTGTACCTTTTGTCCTTGGCATAAAATTACTGCCTCTGCCAGACGTAGAGTCCGCTGTGTGCTACAACCATAACCACAGGGTCTGCACTATTTCCCTACCTTGACTGGATGCTTTTCAGGATATTTGAGTCACTGAATCTGCAGAGATGCTGGGTTTGGCCATCCAAACACTGAGGAACCATCCAATCCTTACATAAGCTGGCTTGCTCAAGTGATCCTTCAGTGTAGTTTTCCACCTCTGTCCCACGATCCATTCCCTCTTGTAGTCCTACTGCACTAGAGTGTGTGTCAGGGGGGAGCTGAGGACCAGCTTGTCTCAGCGACCACTTTATGATCTGGACTGAGGTGTGTGGCCACACAGCATGCCAGTCTGGTACTGAGGCGTAGGCCCGTGTGGGTGGGTACCCCGAGCTGGCTGGAACAGCCCTGGAACCCTTTTGCCCTTGAAAGAGGAGAGCAAGCATGAGATCGCTCTTGCTGGTGGCCATGGTTTTCCCAGGTCAGCCTTGGAAGGGCAGTGCTGTGGAGTTTAGGTGGTGGGGGGACTCTGGGCATTTCCCATGACTTCTTCAGTAAAGCCAAGCGAGTGCTCTGTTATCACGTTAACTATGTAAAGACCCTTCAAACCGTGCTGCTGTAATACATGATCATACCAAGATGTGAAAGAGCCTGTGGAAATCCACTGTCCTTATCCTCTCTGATAGTGTTTTGTTTTTCCGTCCTGTCTGTCAGGCAGCGCCGCACCATTGGTGATCTGCTCCGACTGCTATGACAATGCGAACATCTACTCCAGGACGCGTGAGTACTGTCCCTACGCCTACATCACGGAGGAGGACCCGCTGGAGCAAACCCTCCCCAATCTTATGGTGCAGATGCCCAAGCAAACGTACATGGCACGCACGCAGCGTGAAGCCAGTGCTCTCGATACTCTCTTAGCAGACAGAGACATGTCTGTCTTCCTGACCAACCACGACAAAATAAGCGAGAAGAAAATCCCCTCCCAGCAGATGAACGGTGAGTGTCCCCGGTTCCCTTGTGGCTTTGTCTTCCCTAGTAACTCTGCCCTTCGCAGTGGACACACAGCTCGTTCCTCAGGTGACCACAGTTCGTGGAGTGGCTCCTCTGTCTGTTCTCCAGCTGTTCTCAGAACTAGCCCTCAGTTCGCATCTGGTACCCAAGAGTGGGAGATGTTAGAAAGATGGTGTTTCTTAATCTCTTGTGGAATGTGATCTTCTGCATGTGCTTCAAGGAGATCTGTTAGCCAAGAGTTTGCGCTTCGCATAAGAAATTCAGTCTGCTCGAGCTGCCCTGAGTGTCAAAGATCTCCAAAAGACTTTTTTTTTTCCCCATAAATGGATTGTTTTTCAGTTGACTTTCTCCCAGGCAGCCTTTTTTACAAATTCTCATTGAAACTGTGTCTGTTGTTCCTGTCCACTGCAGCAGATTGCTGACAAGGGAGAGTGTCCAGTAAAATATGTTCTCAAAAATAGAGGAAATAACCTTGGACAGACTGTTATTGCCGAGCCACACAACTCGAAAAGTCTGTCTCAAATTTCAGTGTGTTTATTATGAACTGACTCCTGTTCATCTTCTAATTTTTCCTCCTCAGAACCCTTTCAGCTTCCTTTATGGGGAGTAAACAAAGACCTTGCTCTCTCTCACTCACACTTCCTGCATCAGCAGCCAACCCGCGAGGCCCCGCGAGCTCTCCGAAGTGAGTGCGTTTCTGACGGTGACTGGGAACAGGCCACATCACCCAGGCCTTGCCGCCGGCTACGTGAGCATCACTTTGACTTTAACAGGACACAGAACATTCATGACTATAGTGAGACCACGTAAGGCCCGAAAATGAAGCCTTGAAAGCAAATCCGTGTCAAGTGACTGTATTTACTACCTCAGGACCCACCCCAAGGCCAAAGACGCGGTATGTGTCTGCAGTTACCGGCTGACCACGGTCAGGCTCTGGAGGAGGAGGTGGCACATGCCCTCTTTCCTTGGATTTCTGTGTATGGGAAAACAGGAGTGTGCAGTAGAGCACATGTGGGGGTCTAGTGACTGCTGCAAGAACAGCGCCTGACCATGGGTTTTCTGATGCTGGCAGCAGCTGTTGTGTCACTGCCTGCTTTGGACGTCTCTCAATGCCTGGCTGTTTTGCTCTGCGCTGGCTGCTTGGAAACACCTTCAGGCCCTCCTCAGGGAGTTCCCCAGTAACCGTAAGCTTAAAACTCGGCCAGCTTTCTGTTCCTTCGAGTGCTGGCAGGTGTCTGTCACCAGTCCAACTTTGGGGATTGTTTTCTCCTATGGATAACAGACTCTAGTTGTAAATAAATTTGCATTTATAAATATTTTCTATACACTAAGCATATAAATGTGTCGGCTGTAGTGTAAATACATTTTTTATTATGCCAAAGTATGTATCATACTGTTAGCCTTGACAGCTGTGTATCAAGCCATAGGGGTTTTGGTGGGACTGAAAGGTTGTCTCTCAGGGGACAGAGCTGTCTTGTGTTTGGAAAGAAGTGAGTTTACTAGATAGGAGTGTGTTAAAACTGTGATATGGATGAATTCGATTGTTACAACTCTATGTGTTAGGCCTGGCTGACCTGGCTGTGAGCTGATCCGCTTCATGACGTCAGCAAAATTCCAAGTTTGACCCATTTAAGTGTTGAGAGAGTCCTTAAATCCCTAGATTTGCCCCCCATCTTGCCCAGCAGAGCCCACACTGACAAGCGGTGGTCCCCTGTGCTCCAGGCTGTAGCACCCAGCTTCCCAGGAGCTGCTGTGAACAGCAAAACAACAGTGCACAGAACGTTCCCTTCTGGTTGAATAGCCACAAGGTGCGGGTCTGGAGTGGTTTGTTTCAGCAGTTTATCTGAGCCTTTATCTTGAAAAAAAGCCCTGGGACTCTGTGTGTGTTGCAGAGGGGTCTCTGTGTGGTTTTCCTCACTGTCGGTTAAGTGAACTTCTGGAAAGAAAGCTGTGATGAAAAGCACCCGATAAATGGGGAGAGCAGGTGGTAAATACTTAGTGAGCTGTGCTGTGGGTGTTCTGTGGCCTCTGCACAGCCAAGAGGCCAGGGTAGCTTAAAACACTTGTGTCCTTTTCCCTTGTAAAATATCAGGCAAAAATGAACCCTCTGGTGTTCCCTCAACCTCAGCATGGCCAAAATGTTTTAACATCCATCTGGCAGTGAGAAATGGAGCACTGTGCAGGGACCCAGTTGGTGCTGGAAATCCAGTACTCGCTGGGACAGGGGATGCGCAAACTCAGATACAAAATCAGGATGAAGAACATGGCGAAGACTCCTGAAAAGTGCTTTCTTCTGGGAAAATGCACCTTTGTGCAGAAGGGGTTAAAGACTCCTCAGCAGTGGGTTCTGAGCAGGTATGTTGTGCTCAGCACTAGAGTGATTCAACATGGTGCTGGATGCTCATGCCTGAAGCGCCGGGGCCGTTCTTCCCAGTCGTGGCTGCGTGGTTTTCAGGCCATAGGGTCTTACCACAATGAAAACAGCTGTGAGGGGTGTTTTTGTAAAGACAGAAAAGCCCTTTTGGACCAGCCCAGGAGAGGTGTGTAGGACTCCCAGTGACCCAGCCGTAGAGAGAAGGGGCATGTGACTGAAGGATCGGATACACATTCACAGCTGAAACTTTTGAGGCTGTGGATAGTTGAGGAAATGCTGGGAATAACGATTATTTTCCCACAGTTCTTTGGGTTTGAGTAACAGTCAGGTCTGTGCAAATGAGCAAATGTGATCAAGGGCTCTTACCACACTCTCAAAGCAGCCGTGGTGGCTTTGATAGCCAGCAGCTTCAGTAGGAAGAGGATTCAATTGTCCTTGACCTTTGGATAGAGTAGAGAGAAAAGCAGGTGTGTGAAACTCTTTTGGGGCTCTGACATGTGAAATGTTTTAATAACTCACTGGCTGAAAGAAGAACAATAAGTTCATTCCTTTCTGGTTTTATTTCCTCCGGGCTTTTCCTTTCCAGACAGCATTGGAGACATGGTGATTATTTTCAACCTGGAGTTCTCTCTGTTGCAGGAACCCAGTACCATCAGTTTAGGTCCAGGTGAGAAAGGTCACGTCATGAAACTGCAGCAGCAGAGAAGCCTTGTCCTCTTGGGCTGCTTCCCCAGATAATCACCCGGGCTGCTGGGGCAGGGCCACCATTTCCCACCAGCACCCCAACTGCTGCTCTGCCTCTGTCGCTGCCTGGCAAAGGCTTGGTGCTCTTCCTTCCATCCCTCTGTTCGGCAGAGCTGAGCTCCCACAGCTCTGTCATGGGACAGCTGCCCATGTCCCCACCTGAGCGATTCCTCCCCTTTAGGGCAGGTCAGGTGTGCTTGGCCAGGACCAAGGTACAGCGAACGCTGAACGCACCAGAACGAACCTGAGCGCAAGCTCTCGCAGCTGTTTCAGGAGCTCTGTGATACTGGCCTATAAAAGCTGCTATTATGAATTAGGACATTTGCACCATCCTGTGCTGAGCCCTGCGGAAACCCTCCCAGGTGGAACTGCAGAAAAACCCGGGTCTCCCTCCCCTCTCCTCCGGGAGGTGCAGACAGGACAGTGCCCAAACATGCCGTTTCCTCAGTCAATGCCAAGTACTAACAGAGCAGGAACTGGGGTTCATCAAACAGCATGAGCGGAGCTGCTCGTGTTCCTTGTTGCTCTCTCCTGGTGTCTATTTATATTTTTTTCACGTAAGAATGTATATTTTGTATAGCATGTGTAATATATGTTTGCCTATTGTAACATACCTATTCAATAAAATGCCATATACACTGAGCATCTGGTGGAACTTCATTATCTTGCAGATTAAATAACTCATTTTCATAGGGGAAAAAACATGGGGCAAACTTTGCGGTCTGGACACATTCCTGGCAGCTGGCTCCAGGTGCCCCTGCTCGAGCAGAGGGTTGGACAAGGTGACCCAGGGGTCCCTGCCAACCTCAGCTGTTCTCTGACTCTGATTCTTCTTTCGGTTTTCCAGTAGGAAACACCCTGTTTTCTGAAAACGTGGGGTCCTCCTGTGGTGCTGGTGGCTCTGGGCTGGGAGACTGGTAATTGCTGTGCCCCCAGCACTCTCCTCCAGCTGTTTGGATCCTTGGGAGTACCAAAGGGGTTTTCTCCCAGCAGCAAACTGTCAGCATAGAGTTGGTGGGACGTGCTCCGCGTGCCCAACGAGGAGGGGAGCAGGGCGTGCTGCTAGCTGCCACCCTCCCAACAGCCAGCATAAGCTTTTATTCCTCGGAATGACTGACTCCGGTTCTGTCGCTGCGTCCCTGTGCTGGTTTGTGTTCTGACAGTTAATCACCTTTGCTCTCCGGTCCTCCCTTTCATCGCTGCACTGTTTTACCCGTTCACAGCTCTCAGCACCATGTAGCATTTCCCAGACTGGTCCCAGCTCCTGTAGCTGCTTCAGCCCTGCTCTTGCCAACCCATGATGTTTGCTCCCAAGGAAACGTTCACGCGTGGGATTTGGTCACCCGGCTCCGCGTGCTGCTGGCAATGCTCCAGCAGCCTTACTGAAGCATCCCAACAGCAGAGCTGGGCTGTAGCAAACATCGCTATGACTGTGGTCTCCTTTGCAGCGAGAGCTCAGGGGCTGCCCTTCTGCGTGCAGCCTCTTGGCTTCTCTATTCATCAGCTCTCAGGCTGGTAACCAGGGGTTCCTCTGGTGCGATGCCCGGCCTCAGGCTGTACTTGGGGGCAGCTGAGCCACCTGCCACCTCCAGCCAGCTCAGGAGGCTGCTCAGTGTCCATAAACGGTGCGGGAGTTTCCCAGGGGACCGCAGCATTCACCAGATCCCAGCTTTCTGTGTGCTCTGGTGTATTTTCAAGCCACCGCGATCTTGGGATGGCCTCAGAGGTACGAGCCTGCTCCGCAAGCCTTGATTTCTCCAGGAGCACGAGTGCTCTGGAACCCCACCCCATCCTGTGATCGTTTCAACAAGATGCTCAGGAAAAACCAGCTGTTGCCTTCCCTGGTAAGTTCACTCTCCTGGGTTTGTTATGCCCATCTCAGCCCTGGCACAGTGTCAGAGAACCAGCAGCTATTGAAGATAAGATCATGAATAGTTAATGTTCGCAGTTACCCAAGCATATTTAAAAATTAACACTGAAGCTGGTGCTGACAAGATTAAAAAACTGGGTCATCAAAGAGAGGAAAAAAACCAGAAAACAATTGCATCTACCCTTGGGCTTCAGTAATGACTGAGTGTTCGTGGAAGATCCTACCCCTTCCTGGCTTTAATCCTCTGGTGGTTTAAATACTGAATACTCCACTAAACCACCTTCGCCCCCGCCTGCCAGGTTCTCCTCTCCTCCTCCTCTCCTGTGGGAGGTCGTGGCCCCTTCGGATGAGTCTCCAGGCTCAGGAGTGACGGCGCTGGTCGGTGCCGTAAGTGCGGTGTGATGGTGCCAGTGACCCGCTGTGGTGTCGGGGTGGGCACTGGGAGCCCTCCCTGAGCTCGGGGCTCCTGCTCCCCAGACGCAGGAAGATGGAAGAGACTCGGGACCCCCTTTCAGAATGTAACGGGGCATTTGTAGGCAGACGAGTGTAGGGAACGCATAAACTCTAAATCCTGAGTGTTACAGCTTTTACCCTGAAGTAACTGGCTGGGGAAGCAGCGGCAGGGAGCCGGGTCACCTCGCCCTGGAGAGCGGCTGCAGCCTGATGTCGGCAGTGTTGGATCGCCTGGTCCCGGTGGCACGGACCGGGATCGGGTGCCAGCTGGTGTTGAGCGAGCCGACGCGCCGCGACCGCCTGTCCGTGGATCCCCAGGTGAGTGAAGGCCAATGTTGGCTGCCGGCTTTTCCGTCCCCTGTCTGACCCGGCTCTTTCTGGGTCTGCATGTTCTCGCTGCATCAAGCCAGCCAGGGCAGGAACCGGGATGAAACCAGCGCGGCAGAGAAGGGGCAGCCTCGGCGCAGGTCCTTTAATCAAGTGCCTCCTCTCCCTGCGCCTGGGAGCTGGCCCGCGTTGCGGTTCCTCTTTGCAGGGCAATGAAGCGCTATTAAAGCTGCCGTTTATCTCATTTTCTGCCGATGCGTCGCTATCGATCTGCTCTGCGGAGGGACACACGCTGATTAAACCGTGAGCGGTTATCGACAGGCGCTGACGGCCGCCTGCCGGGGGCCGCTGCCGTGGGTTCGCTCCGGCTCTGCCTCCACGTTCTGCTGACAATGGTTCACATCAGGGAGCTGCGGTCAGCAACCAGCAGCTCTGCATCGGCGAGGGCCCCGCTCCCTGCCCGGGCTGGGGTGTCCACGCGCGGCGCGTGGCAGCAGCACGAGGCAGAACTGGGCCAAGGGAAGGGTTAAAGCTCCGTCCCCGGAGCCCTGACGCAGATCTCGGCTCTGATTCCAGCTCATCTCTCTTGGCAAAGGCAGATATTCTCTAAATGAGCTTCTCTTGCGCATAACTTGCATGTAGCACGGGAGATAACTGCTCTGCTCATCACTTTGAAGGTTCAATTTCACATTAGGTTTAATGTCTCTTCTGAAGACTTATACATGTAATTCACCCCGGCATTTAGAAAAATCTCCCACGTCCCTGCTCAGATTTATTGTTGATACCGTTTTGCCTGATGCTGGGTGTTGCGGAGCATCTATCGAACGGCGGGCTGTGATTTGTGACTCGCCAAAGGGGATTTCAGGGTACAGAAATAAATGTGCCCTGCTGGATTAATAGCTAATAGCCCGCTGAGCGCGTCGCTGGCAGCGAGCTCGGCTGAGGAGAGGGCTGGCTGGGCAGAGAGGAGCTGTTCTGCAGAGCAGGACTGATCCCCTCCCGAAAGATTTTCATTAACTTAAAACAAATGCACAGGAAAGGGCCAGCCATTAGCTGCCTTTTCTTCCGGAGACCCATCCCTGCTAATTAAGCCGTGTGTCAGTGCAAGTGACCTACAGATAGCACAGCACCCAATTTGCATTTAAATTAAAACACATATTTTTAAAATAAAGGTTTCATTAAGCCCTGTTTGTTTATCTTTCCAGGCACACACATTATCGAACCCTTCACCGATTTTTATTGACTGGCAGCAGCTCCACGAGTCCGGGCAGCGCAGGCAAGGTGCAGGCCCTGCCTGCCCACGATGCTCCGACACGGCCGGATCCGGGGAAGTTTTTGCCCGAGCCGCTACCACCGCGCGATGTGCTGAGCAGAGCCCTGGCATCCCCCTCTGGGCTGCTCATCCTTGAGATGGTGCTTCTGATGGCGAGAGGCTCGGGTGTCCTTCTAAGCAGGACATCGCTTTTCCACCTGGTGTTCTTCCTCCCCGTGTTGTTCCTACGGGAGCAGCATCGGTCGCTGAGGTCTGCGGTTCCTTCACGGTGCGGGGCTGGCCGGTGGTTTTACACAGGTTTTCCCTCCGCTGCTCCCAAAGTGCAGCACCCGCCCGGCTGGTCTGGCCGCCCAAAGCTGACCCGTGCCTGCCGCTGCCATATTACTGAGCAGCTTGTGTACGGGGGTCATGGCCGCACAGTGACTGATGCTGAACTGAGTGCCAGCAGCCAGAGGCAGGCAGAGGCAGCCGGAGCACCCAGCCTGCGGGAGGAGCACGTCCGTCTGTCCTGCAGAGCAGCGTCTCTCTGCAGGGCCTGGCTCCAGAGGGGACGGGGTTCTGCACGCACCATCCCGCAGGCACTGGCCCAGCAGGGATGGGCTGGGGGAGCCCAAACCCTTGCTGGGCTGCACACCTCGGGTCATGGAGCTGGCACCTCATGCAGCCCGATGCCTCTGGATACCTTTCATCTCTGTCTTTCAATTCCATCAGATGTCCTCTGGCTCGTTTTCATAGTGACTGACGCAAAAGCGTCTGGCCCGTCTCCATCCCCCTCTGCAGCCAGCCTGGGCGGCAGGTCCCGTCCCCTGCAGCAGAAGTGGCACATGGTGCTCAGCTCCTCCGTTCGTGGTGCCGACCGACGCACCGTCTGTGATGGACATTACTTACCTGCCTCGCTCCTGGTGCACGATGGTGCTTCGCCTTCCCTGGGCTCCGTGGCCGTGGAGCTGGCGCGTTGCTGAGCTGGCTGTGGTGATGCTGGGGTCTCCGTCAGGTTGGCACCGTGGTCGGTTCTCTTGTCCTCCTTGTCCCCCCAGCCTGAAGCCGAGCTCCCGCAGTAGCCGGGTGCCACCCCTGGCTGCCCGCTGCAGACCTGCCCTCCCTTTCGGCTGCCCTTCGCTCCTCTGCTGCGGTCTGACAGCTTTGATTTCTTCCCCCTGCTTAGAGAACATGAGGTTTTTGACAGCTGCCTTTGCCATTATTCTTCCCTTAATGCTGTTGTTGTTTTGTGTTACTGTCAAATCGCATCTTATTAAAGTTCTTCCCATCCTGTCAGCAGCAGATGAGGAGTGCGAAGGGCTGCGTAATCTCCTGGCGCTGTCTGGGGAAATTGCCTTTTATTATTGATAAGGCAGCGCTGCCTTTGGAGGACGCGAGTCTGCTGTGTGCGGGAGTGGGAGAGCAGCACCCTCGGCCCTGCCGGTGCCGCGGTGCCGGTGGGTGCTCCCGGGGTGGTCAGCCGGCCCCTGGCCTAGGCCAGCATGGAGAAGAGCCAAGGACTGCTGGGGCGAGGTGGGTGTGGAGGCCAGGAGGCTCTTGGTGGGCTCCTCTCCTGAGGGAGCCGCCTGCCGCGGGAAAGGGGCTGATCCTGCCCGGAGCATCCCGCTGCTCCTGCCACGCCTGGCGGGTGAGCGGGGCATCTGCCTCCCGCCTCTGTGCTCGCTCCCATCACAGATCCGTAGCATGGCACCGACAGACCTGTGTCCACCTTGGCTCAAGCAGGAGCCATGTGGGCACTGGGCACCAGGCAGGGAAAATGAGCTGTCCTGGCTTCTTTGGGCTGGGGGGCTGCGCTGAGCAGTGGGGTGGTCCTGCGTGTCTGTGGCCGTGCGCCTGCCCCACGCAATCCCCTTGGGTCCCAGCGGGGTGTCTGGGGGGAAGAAATCTAGGTCACTGCAAAATCTCTCTCTGAACATTAAATATTTATCCGTGTTTACAGCGTGTTCCCGCTCCGGCTGCGGAGGATGCCAGGAGCAGCACACGTGTGCACGCACGTGTCCGCGAGTGAAGGCGCAGGTGGGATGGAGGCGGCCACGGGCCCCTCAGCAATATTTGAGCCAGGCGCGGGTGTCCTTCGCCAGTGTGCCCCTGGCTCTGCTGCTGCGTTCAGAGGGTCTCGGCCATGCCGAGGTTTGCCCCCACCCAAAAGCAGTGCTGGTTAATGCTGGTTAACGGCCCAACAGGGTAACTGCTCCTGGGAGCTGGAGGAGGAGGAGCGGGTGGAAGATGCTGCATGGGAAGGGAACATGAGGGGAGAGGATAGTGGTCCTTGGGAGCGGATATCCCGTTTCTAGGGTGGATCTTGATCTGCAGATGAGCTCCGGTTACGCTTCTCTCTGTGAACAGTCGCACCTTTGCAAAGCGACTGATGCTTCCCACGGCTTGCTAAAAATTCCTTGGCAC
This sequence comes from Bucorvus abyssinicus, assembly GCA_009769605.1. NCBI lineage: Eukaryota > Metazoa > Chordata > Aves > Bucerotiformes > Bucorvidae > Bucorvus > Bucorvus abyssinicus. The sequence goes on from CM020055.1 coordinate 6,254,740, forward strand.
CGAAGTGGTTCCTCCAGCCTCGTTCAGCTGGAAGGGGCTGGTTCTACCCTTGGAGCACTGCACAGATCCCGGGTGCTGCTCACCACAGGCCAGATGGGGCGGGCTTGGGGGGGGTCTGAGCGCAGGGCGCAGCAGGGGGGGGGGGTACCGTCGGGATGCAGGATCTGCAGGAAGCACCTGTATCTTCCTGTGCACATTTAATAACCCCCCTTGTCACGTAACGGTGTGGCAGACACTCGTCCATTGCCTCGGCCTCTCTCTGAGGCAGAGGCGCAGAGACCTCCTGCACGGGGCCATCGCCCCTCGCAGCCCCGTGCTGCACCCCCGGCCCCAGGACCTGCTGCCAGTGCCCTGCGGTGATGGATGGGGCAGGAACCTGCAGATTCAGCACAGCCCAGCGAAACGCTCTCCTGCGTTGTTGGAAGCCACCATAGCAAGCACTACTTTTTTGCTGATAAATCTGTTTTTTAAATTAGCTGCATGTCAGACTGGTAAATAATGCATCTTATAAATGAAAAGAGCGTTCAAAGCCAGGCTGGAACAAACAGCCTGTGCCGCAGGTACAGCAGGTCCTGCGCAGCAGGGAGAGCAAGCGGCAGCGGTGCCTGGAAGCAGATTGCTCCTGGACCGCTTTTCAAATTGCCTTTTTAAATCTTTAGTTCCCACAACATATTTCATGAGCTTTTCCCATAAGCATAAATCCAGGAGTAGCTTTGATGGGAACATAAAGGTTTTATACGTATGAACTCGGAGGGCAGTGGGGAAAGCAGGAGGCTCCAGAGGTACCAGCCCTCGGGAGAGCTGGGTCTCTCTCCTTTCAGGAGCGTTTGCGGCCATGTCAGAGCCATCCCAGCAAGTCCTGGCTCCGGACCCCGCAGACGGCTTCCCCTGGCCCCTCACCTCCGAGACTGGAGCAGAACGGAGTCCCAGGAGCTGAACAGTACCGTTGCTGCCCGCCTGCACGGAGCAGATGGGGTTGAAGCTCAGGTGCAGGTGGTTTCGCACTCAGTAAAACCCCCTGCAACACCCAGCTTTTTCTTGGGGAAACCCCATCCTGAGCGGGACAAGCTGGGGAGGCCCGTCCTGAACCCCGGCAGCGCTGGCTGCAGCTGCACGGCCGCAATCTGAAGGGCAGGAGCGTCGCCTCACCTTGGCTGCTCGGTCTTGAAAGTCACATACGGCGCTTGCGCAGAGGCTGTCACCGGCGCTGTTTGTGGCACATCTCTGATGCACGCGTTGGTCGCACCAAGCCCTGGAGCTGTCCTGTTTGGTTCCAGCAGACGCTCCGGGCTGCTCTGGGCACACGCAGCCGCAGAGCTGGCCTGATCGGAAGTCAGAAAGTGGCTTGGACGGCAGAGCAGCGTGTGCTGCTCGATGGACAGATTTCCTCATGGCTGCAGGAGAGTGAACCGGGGGCAGAGCCCAGTTTGGTTTGTGAGTCCTGTCACCATCACGTGTGCTGGGGACCCTTCGCGCAGTGGGAGCACCGCACGGCAGCTCCGCAGCAAACCCCCCGGGGAACAGGACTGGTGCTCGGGCTGGGGCTCGGTGGTTTGGTGGCAAATCTGTGCAATGCTCTGGAGGAACAGGGTCATTCCAGGAAGGCTGGTAACGGGGGTTTGGGCCCATCCGCAGAGCTGCTGCCCATCTCCGAGCAGGCTGCATCGAGGAGAGTTTGTTGGTGATGAATTACCTGCTGGAAGCAATCGCTGATCAGCAAAGAGCCGTGAGGCAGCACGGAGGAGCCTGCGGGATGGGTGTGAAAGCAGCACGACAGACCTCTCAAATATGGCTAAATGGGTGGGGAATAGTTAAGGGCTAATTAAAAATCTGGGCGGTTTCCAGGAATAAACAATATGGGATAGTCAAGTGCTTGTGAACTGTTGTTAAAGTTCTTCACAAGTTCTTCACTTTGGGGGTCGAGATGTTGCAGCTGCATCCTCCTGGCCGGCCGCCCCTCCTTGTCCGAGCAGCGTGAGTGGGTGGTCGTGGTCTGAGGGTGGACGGGTGGGACGCAGACCCCGCTGTGGTGCCGGGGACCCTGCCCTGCCGGCACAGGCTCTTGAGGAAATGGGGAGGAGGAGAAGCCACATTGATCCTTGCGGTGCCCGTCCAGCCATCGCCGCCGGTTTGGTTTGAACTCTGAAGCCAATTTCCCACAAAGGTAATTTTCTGCTTCTCTGACTCAATTCTATTCATCTTTGAGAGGGTAATTAGCATCACTTCAGTGTTCTCTTATGCCCAACTAATTGCACCTTGTTTCAGGAGTGAAAGTTAATGCCTCTCCATTTAGGTTAGTGCAGCAATCTGTGATTAGGGATGAGGCCAGGCAGAACCGTGCACCAGGAACACCGCTGCCTGGCTGCTGGCACCCGTGGAAAGATTTCCCGTTTTACATTTGAGCTGCTCCTGGGTGCTGCAGCTGCGCAGGAATGAGCCCGCGGTGCCACAGCCGCCTGCAGCAGCCTCTGCGCCTTGAGCGCGGATCAGGCCCCGGCTCTCAGCTGGTGTCTGCAGCTGGAGCAGAAGAGGGGGTCCCCTGCTGCTCCCCAAAGCCTCAGGGGAACAGAGCCCCTGGGAAGTGCCCGGCTCTGGACGGGCGCTGGGCCGTCATCGGGGCTTCAGCCTGCAAAGGGTGCCTGGCCAATGCCACCCGCAGCACGTGCCTGGAGGGCTCGTTCAAGGGGCTGCAGATCAGGCATCAGTGACTCCGACAGCACCAAGGGCTAGAAAGTAAACACCTCCGCTATAAATCTTGTCTGCCTTAAAGTAGGTTATATTTTCAAAGCGCTTTAGTTCTTAGGATTTAATATTGCGATGTCAATTGTAAGACAAGTAATTGGATGGGGAGAAGGTTGTTACTGGAACCTGAGATTAAAGGCAGGATTTGAAACGCCGTGTTGCGTGCGGGTGGGTGTTTTTGTTCGCTGCAGATACGACTCCGGAGGTTTCCAGGCAGCGTTTCTGTTTGAAGTCAGCTCTGCTGCTCCGCGAGGTTTGCTGCGCCCGTGCCTTGTCCGGCCGCGGTACAAGCGTGAGGTGACTCACGGAGCCAAAGGTAGGGAGAGATTGTGTCTCCTCACGAGCACAGCCGTGCAGCAAAGCTCTTGCACGAGGCTTCCCAAGCGCCACCTCCCCACCGGGACCCCAAAGTGCCACCGCGCCGGCAGGGCGGGGAGGGGCAGGTTGCTGCTGGTGCCTGCGGCCCCAGGTTTGCAGGGGGTTCACATTCACAGGGGTCCTGGGCTCTTGGGAGGCAGCTCCCCGTGCTCCCGCAGCCGTCCCCCTGGCTGCAGCGGTTGGGTCGGCATGGTCCGAGGTGTGAGCAGGATGGTCTCAGGGGTCTCAGCCCTCCCAGCTCCCTGCTCGCCCTGCAACGCGAGGTGAGTGTCCACGGGAGGGAGACGCTCCAGACCTGCGCTTAATCCTCCCCGTGAGTGGGTTGCTTTAATCTCACCGAGCAGTTTGTATCATATTAAAAGCACTTTGTGCCCACGCTGGGAGAGACCTGGGTTGCTCCTGGGGAAGCCTCTGCCTTCCCACCATCCTCCCTCACCCGCTACTGCCTAGGGATGGAGTTTCCGACGACCTGTGAATGACATTTTCCCGGTCTGTTCTTTTCCAAATCACGAGCGACACTAGCGTGAGCCAGCAGCAAGTCTTTGAGCTGAGCAGGAGCTGGCTGAACGCAGCTCTCCCCACCGGGCGCTCATCAGGCCGAGCTGGTGCTCCCAGAGCCCCCGGCTGTGGAGCACGGCTGCGGCCCCGCGGCCGTGGACTTTCTCGGATGGGTGAGGCAGCGATGGTGGAAGTCCTGGAGCGCAGGAATCGCGCGCCTGCTGCGGTGCTCCCACCTGAGGGTGTGCCAGGAGTGGCCTGCCACTGCAGCCTGGCAACCTCCCGGCGCCCCTTTGCCCAGCCTGGCTGAGCTGAGAGGAAAATGGGCTCGGTTTAATGACAAGGCTTTGATATTTCCAGTCCTGACCTTTCTGTAGAACAGCAGCTACCAGACAGGTGAGCTGGTCGGCTGTGCCTAATGCAGATTGATAGCGGATCAGCTTTTCTGTCTTAATTTGCTTATGACCTAGAGAACTAGTGGAGAGGATCTGTTCTCCTGCCAGTGTGCTAATGACTCCTGCAAGAGAAGGGCTCCCCAGGGAAGGAGTGGTATTTGCTAACCTTTCCCGGCTCACTTTACATAACAGCACACTCCTCCAAACGTCCTCAGCGTGACTGGCTATTCCTCTTCCCCTTCGCTCCGTGTGGGATTTCACTTTTTAAATTTCAACAACATTGCCCAGCAAGCAAAGGTGCTGAATTCCTGGTGTCACTCATCTTCCCCTCCCTTCGGAGGCTATTCTTAGCAATGCCATCATTCAAAGGGAGGCATTTTTCCTCTTCAAGGTCCCCAAAGATTTCCTGTACCCATATATCCAGACAGAAAAGAAAAACAACCTGGAACCTGCCAGCCTGCTCTTACAATACACTGGTTTTCTTCCAAATCTGTTGCAAGGCTGCGTGCAGGGAAAAGAATCCCTTCTCAGGGGGCATTTCTGAAGGCAAGTGAAAGAAATGAGGACTCTGCCGAGCAGAGGACCAGGAGGACGCTCGCCATCCAAGTGAACAACACGACCGCACAAAATACCACAGTTATCCAGGAAATCAGTGCTGGGGTCTCACTGATAAAAAGAGGCTTTACTCGTGAAAGGGACTTGAAAATTCCCCCTAGTTCAGAAACCCTGTTTTTAGTGTCACATAACTCTTAGCATAATTCTTAGGCCAAGCTTTAGTCACCACAAGTGCCAAGAAGAAACGGACGCAGGGCCATGGCTCCAGGTGCAGCCATCACGAGGCTGACCCCGGCAAAGCCCGGCATGAGCGGGCGCCGTTGGGATGCTTTGGGACGTCGGTGCCTCCTCAGCACAGCGGGGAAGGAGCCCTCAGCTGTGCGGGGCCCCGGGGCGAGGCAGGGCCGGTGGCCAGGGGCTGCCCCATGCCTCCCACATGCTGCTGGGGCTCTGCTGTCCTCAGCCTCCCTGAGGAGCTGCAGCCAGTGATTCCCAGAGCTCCTCCTCACCACCACCAGCACGTCGCCAGGGCTGGCCCTGAGCTGGGCCAATGGCCCCACATATGGCTGACACCGACGCCCCGGAGCCCCAGCACCTGCCCTGCTCCTGCTGCCAGCAGCGCAGCTAAAGAGCTTGAGGAACAGTGCTGGGGAAGGTCTTGCCTAGGATGTGGTGTTGATAAATGACCTGCAGGAACCTCTAACGAGGTTTGTAATATTCATCTTGACGACAAAATCGGTGGCTCCCCAGGCCGTGAGTGTTGTTGCCGCGTTTGTTTCCAGACGGTGGTTTTGGGGTTTGGTTTAGTTTGACTAACAGCCTTAACCTTTTGCATGTTTGATGTCACGCACTGCTCAAATACCTTCCTGTTCAGCTGAGCGTCCACAGGAGCGCTGAGCTTTTCTGAATGACGTTAAGTACCTTTGGGAATTCAAGAGTAAACCTAAGCTGGGCCGGGACAGCAGGTTACCCAGCACACGCTGGAAGAGCAGTGGAGTCTCATCACCCGCAGTCATGAGACCAGGAATCCAGGCTGAAATTGTACCATCTCCATGGTTTGGGCACAGCCCATGTTCCCCGGCTAGGCAGGTTATTGCACAGCTGGAGAGCAAAAGCTGTCGTGCCTGCACAAATCTGAAAGTAAACAAAACCTGGGTCTGCTCTATTTTTGGGCTGTGCTTTGCAGAAGCCGTGCCCGCACCGCCACGGGCTGCGGCAGGAGCTGGCAGACGCCCCTGCTGATGGGTGCCCGGGGGAGGCTCTGCTGGTGGCAGCCGGGGAGAGATGGGCCCCACCGAGCCCGCAGCACCCCCCTCCACGACGATGCATGTGGGGACACACGAGCACGCGGGCGAAGCCCGTGTCTCCGCACGTGTGCATCTCGCCACCCGCGCACCGTTGCCCATGCAGCGGTCGGGATTCTTCCAGCTGCCAAATCTTGGCAAAGGAGCCCCAGAGCAGTGAGCAGCCTCAATGCTGAGGATGGTGATGCAGGGAGGAAGGCCTGGAGGCATCAGCCCACAGCTCAAGCTTTCATTGCTGGGGCTTTTTCAGCCGCTAATCAGCCAGGTATTATTCCCCAGTGAGTTCAGTCCCGTCTCTCTGAGCAGGCTGTGGGCAGCCAGCAAGAGGACAGAGTGGGGGATTACTTTTGTGCTCCGGGAGATAAGAGCGAGCCTGTGAGAGGCAGACAGTCTTCTTCAGAAAGGATGAAGCCTTTCACAGGCTGAAGTTGAAAGAGTGTGAAGGAAGATAAGGAGCTAAAATGAGAATAAAATGAAGGTAGCAGACACAGCACAACGTAATCAAGGGAAATTCATTAGTTTGTCAGGCACAGGCAATGGGAGCGGAGTCAGGAGCCCAAAAGGCTGAATGCAATCGCTAGTGCTGAACCAGAGCAAGTGGAAATTAATAACTCTCTGTGTGTCTTTGCAGAGGAGGGAACTGCTGCCCATCCGCTGTGAAGCAGAGACCTGCATTGCTCCTCTGCTCAGAAATCGCCCTGCCCAATGTCCTGGCACCCACAGTCCAAACCCAGTGGCCCTGTGAGGAGACATGTGCCATGGGAGGTGGCCAGTCAGAGCCCATCGTGGCAGGGACCCCTCCACCCTGGCACCGTCAGACCTGCTGGCAGAGCGGAGGCAGCAGACGGGACCCTCTCTGAGCAGGTCCACAGCAAACCCTCCTCCAGGGATGCAGCACACGCGTCAGCACTCCAGCCAGGTAGGACTAAATGATGAGAAGTGAATCAACTAACGATGCTGCAGTGCTGACCTGGCCAGGGCTGGTGGGAGCCGGCTTTGCCACAGTCGGAGGCACTTGCCTGGACGAGCGGCAGGTGGGTGCTGTATACACGGGGATGCTGAAAAGAGTTTGTCCAAGCTGCCGCTGTCACTTCATACGACAGGCATGTGCGCACCGTTCCTCGTCCAGCCTCCCTGCAAACCCACCATTCTCCTCACCTTCAACAGGAACCGGCGCATTAATTTCCCTGACAACGCGGCAGAAGTGCCGGCAGGTGCAGCTATCACTGGTATAAGCTGCCATTTACGTGTGCTTTTATTTCTACAGCTTCTCACCATTAAACACCTGTAATTAAAATAATTAGAACAAAGACATTTGCCTTGCAATCAGCGTATCTTTCAATAAGACATTTCCATTTACAGGAGAAAGTCGTTAACTTATTATTTAAGTAATGTTATGTATATTGACAGCACACTAGTGGTGCCAGAGAAGCGTTTATAGATCCAACTCATTTAGGATATTTATAGTATTAATTCCTTTTTTAATACCTTTCAATTTGATGAACACCCCTCAAAGCCCCAGGAAATGACAGAGCAGATTTCGGACAGTCCCTGGTAAGCCAGGACCAAGCTGTGGCCAAAGGCAAAGTGCTGCATTTGCGGTGGCTGGGATCGCCTCGCAGGGGCTGTGGGAGGCTCTTCACAGAGGGGCAGCTCGGTCAAGGCACTGTGGTGATATCCTGCAGCACGAGCTTGGGTGGCCTCAAACCTCTCCAAAACGCTAGAGAGAGAAATTCTGGCGCTGGGAGCTGCTTTCTCACTTCACCATGTCAGGGGCTGTTCAGAGCCGCTGCTGTCGGCGTCCCAGAGTTACCGCCTGCTGGCACTGGGGCGGGAGCTGGGAAGGGGCTGCCTGCCCATTCTGCCTTCGTCTTGCCCTCCTGAAGGAGCTGGAGCATCCCGCAGCATTTCCCACCCCGCTCTCCATCCCCAGCGCCCAGGGCCAGCCCTCAGGCCGCTGCCCTCGTCCTGCCTCCAGCCTGGAGCTGGCCGAGCTGTCCTGCCCGAGCGTGTCCTGCTCCATCCTGCCGCACAACCCAGAAACTGCTGCCTTTCCCCAGCAGTGGCTTTGGGAAGGTTTTTTCAGTGACATTGTCCCTGTGAAGGTTGGTGTCACCCCAGCAGCAGCTGCCCTGAGCCACCTGCCCAGACAGTGCCTGTGGCCGGGCTCCCGCCATGGAAGGGGAGGGATGGTGTCACCCAGGACCCCATGCCGGCTGCTGGGGACCCAGTATCCGCTCCTGTTCACCTGACAGTGATGTACAGCACAAGGCACCTGCCCTCGAGGGCTCTCTACAGCCCTTCACTTCCCAGGTTTAAAAATAGTTACAGGCATTACAAACAACCTTGCATGGAGCACGGCTTAAAACCTGTTTTTCATCCTGTCTGCATTCCTCGCGGGGCTGAACACTCTTATCTCCTCCTTTCTGTGCTTGGTTTCCTGCTCCGTGCAGGAGAGGATCACAGACACTCCAGCACATCCAGCACCCAGCCTCACGTAAAGGAAACGATCTATTTATTTATTTCTGCTTCTACGATGCTGTAAGTTCTTCAGGGGCTCCAGATGAAGCAGCAGCTCAGCAGCCACCAGAGAACCACTTGGAGCCTGGTACCTACCAGGCAGCAGCTTTCAAAAAAAATCTGCTTACAGAGGACAGACTTTGGCTCTTACTCAAGAGCTCCTTCCAAATCCGAGCTCTGTCTGGCAGTCTCCACATTAATAAACACTTGCACATTAGCAGTGCTGAAGTTTTTATCTTCTGCTAAAAAGGTATGAATTATGCAGCAGGGAAGTTCATGAGCTAGTGCTGTATAAATCCTTCCGTGGCTCCAGCGCCGGCTCGCCCGCAGGTACGCTGAGCAGAGCTGCCACGGTGTGCTCCTGCCTCTGCCAGCCCAACGCCGGCTGATGGCAAGTCGGCGCACGGGCTCCTGCCCTGCTTTGGTGCCTCCAGTTCCCAGGCGCTGGCCTGTGAAGTCTCGGGCATGTCTGGCTCTGCTTTCCCCTGGGAAGGGCATAGCTGCCCGCGGCTCCGCACCGGGGTGGAACGCGGGTGCTGCTGGCCTCGCCGCGCCTGCTCGCAGGATTCTCTCCAAAGAGAGGGTGACGATGAAACCCGGAGTCGCATGGCTTTGCTGCCATAAGGCATTTTCTGCGATGCCCCAGACACCATCCCTCCACGGCTGCCCAGGACAGCTCCCCAGCGATGGCGAGACACCTGGAGAGCGGTGCTGCTGCGGGACTTGCCCGTGCGCTGCTCGCTGGCGCGTCCCTGCAGGTACTCACCCATTGCAGCGCTGCCTGCCCAGCCTTATGTCTCAAAGCAGCTGCTCTTCAGGCTTTGGGTAAAGCTCTCCGCAATGAGCTGAACGTTGCAGTGTAAAGGCTTCTTATTTATTACCTGGCAGACGGCAGAGTCTGTTACAAGTCCAGTTGCAGGTGAGGTGTGGGAAGATTGGGCTCTTTGCAGAACCTTCCTTCTGAGCAGGTGAGATGGAGCAGGGAGAGAAGGCTCCCGCTCCCCAGGGCACTGCCACAGGGCCAGAGGGACAACAATTAACCAAATTAACCTTGGTAACTGTGCCACATCCCCTGGCTCCTGTTATGCTGCTCACACCCACGCTACTCTCCTGCTTTATGCACCCAGTAAATCCTGAAAGATTTGCTTTCTTATTTTTCTTTCTTCTCTTCCTTTCCATCTGCCTGGCTTCTGCTCTGTAAGGGATTCTTACTTGTGGAATGTACATTTTTTCAGGGACCATGAAAGCCTGAGGGTGACTTGAGATATTAATTGATGCACTGAATCTTGCACTCTTGTCACTAGAAGAAATCTTCCCATGAAATAAGTCACGAGTGGAAGAGATGGGGAGGAAACTGCTTCTACAGAATAGCCCTGGACACTATCTCCAGGCCCCTGCGAGCTGAAGGAGAGAGTTACAAATGAGAACAGGCAAACAGTTTTATTTTCTTCTAGCGACACTGAGGTCTATGAGCCGTAGCAGGCAGATCTTTCCAAAGCAGCTCTAATAACTCATAAATATTTATGGTGCTTAATCAGGAGGCAGCAATGGTGCAGGAGCGATAGTACCTGACACGGTTTCAGCGCGCTGGGCTCGTGTCCCTGACCCAGCCAGGATGGGTCTGTTGCTTGTCCTGTATGGGGACTCCCCTGCTCTTCCGTTCCTTGTCCTTGTCCTTCCCGCGTGAGTGGGAGCGGCTGGAGTAAGACCACCCGTGTAAAAGCAAGAGCGAGCGTGGGCTGGGCAGGAGGGATGTCCTGGGGACATGGGTGGGTCTGCAAGTTTCTGCCCAAAGGGCAGGGAGCCACCCCTGAGGGGTACCTGTCCTGGAGCACTGCTGCCGACCCGGCTGAGGAGCCGGGCTGTTCGCTCCTGGCCTGCAGACGAGGTGATATGAGAGTAACGTGCTCACTCTGTTGCATCCCAACAGGATCTGCAGCTTTCACCTTGCTGATTCTCCTCTGGCCCTGGTGGAACGCTGCCCTCGGCAGCGAGGGAGGCCCTGCAGAAGGACAGGGGCCGCGCTGCCCGGGTCACGCAGAGCAGCAGGGCCACACTGGTCCTCATCCCGTGTCGGAACGTGAGCCTTGGACCTGCACTGTCAGCGGAGGCTGAAGTGTCTTTGCTGAAACAGAGCAGCAGTTTGGAAGTGATGAGGATGTTTTGGTACCTGGTTCTTTCTGGTGACCAGACGAGTACTCGGTTAGGAAAGCACTTCAAGGGTTTCAGATGTCACCAGCGTGCACAGCGTACCCTGTCCTCTGCTGTCTCCCCGAGTGCAGCGTGGGCCAGTTTGTCAGTGCCGTCAACTGAAGAGCGAGTTCCTCTCCTGCCTCCTCTCGCTGAAGCCATCCCCAGGAGCTCAGGCTGGTGCCAGCAGCGCTGCCCCACGCCTCGTGTGCTCTCTACGCGAGTTACTGCGCGTGGCTTTCGAGAGTCGTCCCTGCAGCAGCAAAGAGCCTCGTCTGTTCTGGGGTCTCTGAAGCCCTCGCTCAGGGAGAGAGTGTCCCCACCAGCCGAGCTGCCGGGTGATGGACAAGATGCTCTGCTCATCGCGTCTCGCCCAGGCTCGTCTTCCACAACACAAGACACCGTGGCCTGGCTGTCGTTTCCCGTTGGCCGGGCAGCCATGCCCTGGGAACAACCCCATTGCTGTGTCTTCCCGGGCCAGCCAATCCTCTGAACCTGATTCACGGCACCAGGCAGCATCTGAAGTGAACCTGCAGTTAATTACATGTTCTTGCTAAAAATAATTGAGTAGCCTAAGTTCTGCTCAGTGTAATTGCACCTAATGAATTTATGTGTCAACTTGTTGTGCGCAACTTCGGTGTGTTCTGTAAATACCAAATCAAGTTCCTCGCTCAGTCTCCAGGTGCCTGGAGCACAGGTACTCGCTCCACAGCCGGAGCTGAGGGGGATGCAGAGCCGTCGTCATCTGTCCCGCACCTCAGCCGCGCACCAGCCCCAGGCTGGGCAGAGCCGCCTGGCTGAGCACACCCTGAGCAGCGGGATAAGTGTGCAGGAGGCACAAGCCCCCCAGGCCTCTGCCCGCTGCGGACGGCTGTGCCGAGGCGGCTCAGGCTCCCCGCTGAGGGCTTATCCTGGACCCAAGTGCTCAGCCAAGAGGAGGGCCCGGTGCCAGACCTCGCCAGCAACAGGTTTGTGCTCTGCTGAGCAAACAACGGGATGTGGCTACTGGCTGCTGGTGCTCCAGCAGCAGTGGAAGGGGTTCGCTGGACAGCCAGAGAACAAGCTACAAGCCTAGAAATGGACCCAGAGAACAGAAAAGTGTAATCTTGCTGTCTGCAGTGAGAGTTGCCAGCAAATAGTGCTGTTCATTTTTAATTGTTATGATTGACCAAGACCAGAACCCCTACCCGTGCTCCTGGAAGGAAAAAGAAGCTTCAGCAAACGTTATGAAATGATGCCGTGCTCCTATAACGGCTCTTTACAGAGTATTACTTAGAGTTTTTCATGTTTGCTGCTGAAATACCAGCTACAGCTCCCCTACAAAGCTGTGCATGTTAGTTAACCTCATTAAATCCCAAAGGATTAGTCAGCTGTTCCTCAACCGCAGAACTGTTAGGAAACATCTAAAGCTCAAAGTTATGTGGCTTGGAAAGTGATTTTCTAATACGCAGACTTCAAAGGAATTCTGAAATCCTGCAGCGTAAGGGAGACAGCCTAACGCTAATCCACCGGAGTGCTGCTTAATGGCCTGTTTAATTTTTGTCTCGATAGGTCTGCAGGAGCAGCTGAGCACGAAGGCGGCCGAGCAATAAGTAGGGGTTCAGTCTCACCTCCAGACGCCGCATCCCCCTCGCATCACCCGCTCATTGCACATGGATGTCCCCGTCCCCATGGATGACACGGGTACCAGGGGCCGCGCTGCCATGGCCTCTCCCCACTCTGTGGCTCGTAGGCACCCACGGACACTGGCCCACCTGGGGGTGTCTCCCCAGGCTCACTGGTGGGTGATGGGGATTATGGCTTCGCACCTCAAGCCGCAGCTGGACACACTGGGGGAGCCATCTGCACCTTCCAAGCCCACCCCAGTCCTCCCACTGCCCTGCACCGCACGGCATCAGGAACCCGTCACCGCGCAGGCTTTGTGGGGACCACCCTGACTCGAATAAATAATGCTATTAACTGTGAAGTAATGAAGGAATTAAACACACTGCATTTTGAGGGCACAAAGCACCGAAACCCACAAATTAATTAAGCTTCACAGCTCCCCTGCGAGATGCAAAGGTAATTGCTATGTTCATGGTGCATGTGGGAAAAGAGAGAAAGGGATTTGTTGCAGCAGTAGAAGCTCTGTAATGTAACAGCAGAAGCTCGAGTGACACTTCAGCCCCAGGAAGCCCCTCCTGCCTCACCCACCTCTCCTGGGGCTGGCAGGGAGCTGGAGGAGCAGGGCTTGCACTCCCCCGTGCTGTGGTGAGCGGGACAGGGAGCCCTGGCTCTGGCCCCATCCTGCAATGGCCACGCTCTGCCAGGGCACTCAGCTGCGGCAGAGCGAATCCCGCGTTCCCCGCGCGTAAGCGTTGGAGGATGTCGATGCAATGGAGCCAGCCAGCAGCGCAGACAGCGAGCCAGGCTGAATAATGTATTTGCTGGTGTGATATCAGCTGAGAAGCCTGTTAGTAATAAAAATACATGAGAAGAAGCAAGAGGACGTGAATGTTTAATTGGATGAGGGCATCCTCGAGGATACCCACGTCTCTACCACTGAGGCTGGCCCAGCACGAGTGGAGTGGCATGGATAGTGCCCAAGCCCTCACGGGCCATCTACCAAGAGGTCCCTCTCTTTTTTCTTCTCTTTCGTAGTGAAACTGGGTTTGAGGGCTGACGCTGATGGATGGAGAGCCATGTAATCCACCACGCTGTCCTTCACGGTGAGGCCAAGCCAAGCTGTGGAAGCTGGGAGGTGATATCTGTAAAATAATCCATCAGTAAAGAAAGAAAAGTCCCTGCTTTCTGAGAGGGAACTTAATTTTGACATCTTAATTATAAGTCAGAGGAAAGGTTGGTGCTGGAATGGTGAGCTTTGAAGATTATTATATTGACATTATTCATTAATGCCCTCAAAAGAAACTAGCTGTAAATGATAATGGAAACATATAACGGCAAACCCATGAAGCCTCTGTTACATCCCATTTACTCCAGGAGGGTCTTTTGCTATTACCTTGATAACAAAACCCAGAAGTACTAACCAGGTTCTGGTCTACAGTGACACGTGTTGCTGCGTAAACACTGCCAGGAAAAAAAGGCTCTCGGAAAGCCGCCTCGCTGTGTTCAGGGCAACGATCTTAAACTGAATTAAAATAGAAGGGACTCGAAAATTACGGGTGTCATAACGAAGCGATGGTGGTTTTGTCTGGCCAATATGACTGCGTGTAGGGAGGAAGGGAGAAAAAAATTACCTTAGAGGAAGGTGTGTTGCCAGTGCTCTTTGAGGAACAGAGACATTCCTCTGATTCTGCTAATGCCTCTTAAATGTGCTGAAAACCATGAGGAAATGGAGAAACCTGGTCTAGAAACTGGAGACACTGCAGGAGAACGATGACAATTTATCTCCCAGTTAGTGGTGCTTGGCCATTGCACCTCCCAGCCATATTGCCGTGGTAGCCACAGAGGATGAGGAAACATAAAGTTCTGGAGGGAGGGGAGCTCCGGGCGAGCTGCAGCAGAGCCCTGCGCTGAGAGGACGGGGTGCCAGGCGCTGCTGGCAGCACCCGCTCGGGCACAGGGTCCCCCAAGCCCCAAAGGCGGTGTGAGCCGAGCCCCGCGCAGAGGGCTGGGCAGGGGACGAGCCCGGGAAGGGCTCCGCGGGGTCCCTTTCCCACCACCTCATGCTCCTGCCATTTGCTGAGGAGCAGGACAGAGGGGCCAGGAGCCTCTCTAGAGATCTCCTCTGAACCCCAGGCATACTTTTTGCCAAGCTTCTCATCTCTAGAGCAATACCTGGACGGCCCCACTCTTGAGGTGAAGTCTGTTCTGTCAGAGTGCGTTAGTTGATTTCTTGTCCTAAAACGGAAATTAACCTTAAACCACTGTAAGAAGCTTATTTCAATACGAGCTGTAATTACTGCTGGGTCTGTAAAAAGAGCTTTCTTTAAAACTTTTATCAGTTATTTTGTGTTATTATTGCTTTCTGTGATGTGTCTGGATTTCCCAAACAGCAAATAATTCTGCACTTATCTTGGTTCCTTTGATAATATTTTTATGACAGATCTACTGAGACTCTAACTACATTATTAACATTAAAAAAGGAAGAATGGGGACAGTCTTTTCTAAATAAGCCTGTAAAAACCCTTGCATGCCATTGCTGCTACTTAAATACTAGTCATGGAAAGACAAGAAATGTATTAATCATACAGCTTTGTACAGCGTAACGCAACCAGACATGAATTATCATGTTGCTAGGAACAGCGAACGCAGACATCCTTCTTCAGCTGGGCAAGGTCTGGTTGCTCAGATGAGGCTTTCTGAAATGTTAGCGCAGTGGGAAGAGATCCTTGAGGTGACAAAGCCAGCTAGGTCTGCAACGGCAGCAAACCAGCAGGCCGGCTGTGTCAGTCTGCAGTCGCACCTCGGATGCTGGGAGCGACCCCCAGAGAAGCTGAGGCACGCTGGGGCTCGCAGAGGCAGGCACCAGTTCCCCTCCAAACGCAGGAGGGGCAGAAGGCGAAGGAGATGTGTTTTTCCACTGCTCCTCCTTCTCCTTAATTTCTAGAAATAAATAAAATTGCCAGTGAGTTGTTGCAGCTCAACCCACCTCTGCTCCTGGATGGCTCCTCTTTCAGTGGTATCGCTGTAACTGGCGAGGGCAGGACAGCACCTCACCAGCGTCACTGGTTCAAAGCCACCAGTGTCACTGTGGTAGAAATAGTTTGTCTCTGAAAGATGAGTGCAGACAGCAGCATGTTCTGCAAAGAACCACAGAATTCTAGAGCCCTGGAAGGCAACGACTTACAGGAGTGGACACCTGCTCTCAAGACACTGGATTTTCCTTCTGCCTTCTCCAGGGAAGTCTGACTTTGTACAGACACAGAGTGCTCGTGGTGCTGCTCCACGAGTGTGGTCTGCTCCTCCTTGTTTCCCCAGCTGCTCATGCAGCCAATACCCAGTTAGGAGAAAGACTGGTGGAAAGCAGCAGGAATCGGAGAGGAGCTGGGGATTAGAGTTATGAGGCAGGGACTGGGATAGGCTTTTGGACCACGTCAGCTATCCCAAATCCCCATGAGCGGGGCTGTAAAACTTGACAAGGCTGCTAGAGATATTCCAGATCCCATTAAAGATGTAAAACCACTGACAGAGCTGAACCGCTTACAGATGCGAACTCAGCTGTTGGCGAAGTAGGCTGACACCAGGGAGAAGGTTCAAGCAAGAGATTTTAGTGGGCAGTGATCAGAAACGCAGGCAAATGGGGTGAAATGGCTGGACTGGTGAACACCGTAAATCACGGAGCCAATAGCTTCTGCTGTTTAATAAATGGTCTCAACAGTGTCCAGGAGGAGTAGTTCAAACTGCGGCTGAATTTCATTTGTTTCGGGTAAGCTCTTAAGAGGAAACATTTGCAACAGGTAATTCTGTTCTCACTGAGAGCTGGGATGTGCATTTGTTTCCCGAGTGTGCCCTGACTGCAAATACCCAGGCGAATTCACGAGCAGCTCCCTGCTGAACCGGCATCGTCCCTGCCAAACCCCGCAGCCCTGCCTGCCTCCCCGAGCTGTGCCAGAGCCTCCCACTGGTTTTCTCCAGCCTTGATCTTTCTGCAAAGCACTAAGCTCTAGATCAACGCTTAACTGCTCCATTACTGCTCTTAGGCTCCAAATCCAACATGCAGACTTCCAACCCACGCTTAGCCGTGACTCTGTGTGGCTGTGCGACTCGGTTCCCTGTTTGACTGGGCCGTTACCCCCACTTGGCGTTCGGCAGCATCTGCAGTGCTTGATCATGTCTCATGGCAGACATTCCGTGTGTCCCAGAGTGAGCGGCTGAGCGGTATTTGCATAGGCTGCTTCTTTATTCACTCTGACAAGTCCTCTTAGTTCATCTTTTCAGCTCTTACACAGAAAGCCACAGCAGCAGCCCGCGGCACGTGCGGCAGGCAGACGGGAGCAATCTCTGCAGTTACTTTACTTTTTTTATTCTGAAGCTTTGACTCTTGAGGGTGAGCTGCTGCACAGGAAACAGCAAAGTGGATGAAAACTGCTTGAGAGCGCATCACTGTGTGCTCCATACAGACCCACATGACACCTGCTGACGGAAATTGTTTCCCCTCTTTTGGGCAGTTCCTTGTTCGTTGTTCTCTTCCACCTCCCACCCCTCCTTCTTTTTTTTTTTTTTTTTGCCAGCCTGAGGATAACCAAGCACTGCTGCCATTGTGCAAAGCCAGTACAACACAGGGCAGGGCAGGCTTATCCCTCGCCCAAGCTTTTAACCTGCTGGCAGAAGCAAACCATTTGGTGTCATTTTTTTCTCATGTTCTTCATTGCAGGGTTCTCTTAATGCAGATTCCTTCAGCCTCAGGGGTCGTTTCCATTTGTGGAAGGGGGACAGAGAGAGGAGAGAACACTGTTCTTGCTGGTATTGCCTCTCGTTTGGACGCTGTGGCGATGCCTGTATTAAATCCAGGCAGATCTATGGAGGGCTTTGTGTGGGTGAAGCATCAACAGCCTGCTGGGGCTCATACAGTTCCCGTTCCCAGGAGGGTCCAGACACCAGGGCTGGGGCAGCCCAGGTTGATACAGACCAAATATAATGCCACAGTTCCCTTTCTGTCCTCTCTGACAGGGTGTCTTCATGCCCTAATTAAACAGCAGTCTGACATGCCTCTGCTGTTTTGATTGCCTTTGAATTTCAGCAGTGTGATAAACAAATTCTGCTTCCCTGCCTACCAAGAAGTTGCTCTGCCTTGAAGTGGTGTATTTCCTTAGTTCTGATGTGGTGGAACTCAGCAGTCTCTTTTCATGGCACCGGTACACGTGCTGATGCCAACAGCAGGGAGGGATGGCAGCTGCCATGGCATGACGGGTGATGAACTGGGGGTGCGGGAGCACTGGTGTCTCTCTGACGGCCCCTTTTAGCTCGTGGAGATGCCCAAACGCTGGTGCTCAGCGCACACACAGCTCTTCACACCTCGGCAGCCGGGGCCGGTGGCGGTGCGGAGCACGTTCCTCCTGACGGCTGCGAGGCGGTGCAGGCACTTCTTGAGTCTGTGAGCTGCAAGGAGGGATCAGGAGGGAGGAAGGAAAGCAGGACGAACGGACTCGTTGTCATGTGGCACTGATGAGAATTAAAATCATCTATCAGCTCCCAGGCAGTTTGTTTGTGATGGGATGATAAAGCAGGTCCTGTGGGGTGAGATGTGCTGCCTGGGGTGGGCTGCCCCAAAACAGCATGGGTGGCCAGGGGGGCTGCCCCACCTCCAGCAGTGCCCACCCCTGAGGGGAGCAGTGACCCCAGCGGAGGTGACGCTGGGGACCCAGGGTGGGGCCCCAAGGAGCCCCACAGCTGCGGTCACCATCCAGGAGAGGCTTCGCACGTCTGCTGGGTTCGCACGTCTGCTGGGTTCGCACATGGTGCCAGAGCGTCCCCACCCCGGGCACTGAGGAGGGGACAGGGGTTAGCGACGGATGCTGAGAAGATGAATACGCTCAACAACACCGTGTGCTCTCTCAGAACACAGCGAGACCGAAGGGTAAACTGCAGCTCCGGAGGAGGATTATCGCTCCTAAGACGTACAACTGACCCGCGTGACTTCCTGGCACGGCGAAGGTGGGGAGCTCCGCCGAATTTGCAAAGGGTCAGGCAGCCTGTTTTGGCTCTCAAACCTACACCGGAGCACAGTTAAAGACACCAGGGCTTTCACCGCAGGAAGCGCGGCCTCATGACTTGCTTCTGTCATTAGCGAGATCAGCCAGCACGATGAGCTCGGTGTTTCTGACTCTGTCCCCGTTGCGGGTGTGTAAACACGGCGAGGATCTCACTCCGAGGGCTGGAAGTCTCAGCCAGTGAAAAGACTGAGTTGCATTTTCATGAGATAAGGGGTGGCCAAGACCGTTTAGGGGGAGGGACAAACTGCTGACCCCGGAGCCCAAAGGGCACTCCTCTCCATCTTGAGACGTCCACGCTCTCCACGCAGGCTGATGCGTATTCTCTGCAACATCTGGCACAGGCCACTGTCAGCGGCTCATGAATTACGGATCACGCCTGGTGTCACAATTCCCGTGTAAAATATCAAAGGTTGGTTTTAAATAATGTGACGGGGTCCCTTTTAATGTCCACATCGCGAATGCCACAAAGCTTTCAGCCTTCTCGTTTCCTTTCTGCAAGTGTGAAGGACCGTTTATCTGCAGCAGCTTTTTCCGTGCCCGTTGGCAGAGAGCCCAACGCACCGCACACAGCACCGAGCACAATGAGCTGAACCCGCGCCTGCTGCAACCCCATTAACGCTGGAGGCATGTCACCGCAGATGTACCGGGAGCGTTTGGTTCACGTCCCCAGACAAGTTTAGATGACAGCATTTCGCACCGGTGAGCACGGCTCCCTCGTCAGGCTGGGGCTCCTCTCACTGCTCCGGAACCGCTCTTGCTCTTTTGGTGCTGCTGCTAAATAAGGCACAAACTAAGACAAACTATTCCATGGTAGAGGAATCTGTAAGAACTGGGAAATACCCAGTAGCAGAAGTTACTGCTGCTTGTTACGAGCAGGTTTCTGGGTGGTCTCTGTACTATGCAGAAATTAACCCCTTGCTGCTATCGACCGTTGCCAAACGTCCTCTGTCGAAATGTGGCACTTCTGACGCGCACCGTGGTGCAACCTGGGGTGAAGGCAGGGACAGGCAATGGGAACAAACCGCCCGCGTTTTACAGCTCAGCAAACACTCCTCCGGCTCTGCAGACACCCGCTTCCTCATTCCCACCCTTGGAAAGCGAAGAGGTATTTGAGTTACGCAAAGTCACACCTCTGTATTTGCAAACAACAGCAATGCCACACCTCAGGACACCGGTTTAACGCAGCCAGGACGTCACCCAAGGGGCACAGCCGGCGCCTCCAAGACACCCCTAGAACATCGCAGACACCGAAAAGGATTTGCAGTGGAAATTCAGCCTTTGAGTAAGAGAAAAACAATTTAAGAGGACTGGGCAGGGAAATTTGCAATTTGAACCATAAAGCTTTCAAAGGGTTAATTTTTACAGTGGTGACACGGATTTCGAATGGACTTCCCTGTGTTTGGCAGTCTTTAGAGTTGCGTTTGTTCAGCAGCTGTGCTGCGCTCCCAAACGCCGGGATCCTCACAGCGGCACTACCTGGGCTGCCACGAGCGAACTGCCACACTGAAATCTTTGATATAAACCGAATAAAAAAGCTCATGTGGAAGCAAACACACTGGATTGGTGTTTTCCAGTTGCAAAAATGTCTTCATAGGGCTATCCCAGTCGTAACCCTCACTTCGACCTCTGCTTTGGCCTGACCTGCTCGAGCCAGCTTTGACCCGACTGCCTCCGGGCACGGTGGCCGCACGGCGGGGGTGTCCCACACCCGGGCAGTGGTGCGGCAGTTAGTGCCAACAGCGCAGGTCGCTGGAGAGAGGTGCAGGCACACCCCGCGGCAACCGGGACTGATGCGGGAGGTCCCGGCAAAGGGGTCGGCGGCCCAACGTGCGCCAGAGGGTCTCCAAACTGCCACTGCACAGCCCGAGCAGGCGGAGGTGGGCGCTGACTGAGGGGGAGCCCGGCCGAGGGGAGAGCCTGGCTGAGCCGGGCGCTGACCGAGGGGCTGTTCCGGGTCCTGGCGGCGCCGTGGCCGAGGGGCCCAGCACGGCCGGGGGCTGACGAGCGCCTCTCCGCCCGCGGCGCTGCCCGTGACGGTAGAGGCCCCGCCCCCGGGGGCCGGCGGCGCGGCGGCCGGGGAGGGGCGTGGCCAAGCGCGGCGCGCAGGGCGCGGCGGGGGCGCGACGGGTCCGGGGGCGCGCGCGGCGGGGCGGGGCGGGGCCGGCGCGCGGCGGGGCGGGGCCGGGCGAGGCGGGGCGGGGCGCCGCCGCGGCGGGGCGGCAGTCGGTCGGCAGCCGCGGCCGGGGCGGGCAGCGGCGCCCCGTGGTGCGGCATGTCCAAGACGCTGCGGAAGAAGCGGCACTGGCTGAGCAAGGTGCAGGAGTGCGTGGTCTCCTGGGGCGGCCCGGCGGGCCCCGACCCCGACCTCCTGCGTGGCGGCGCCGAGCGCGGCGAGTTCCCGTACCTGGCGGGCCGCCTGCTGCCGGGCGGCGAGGGCGCGCAGGGCCCCGTGCTGCTCTCGGGCAAGGCGCCGGCGCCGGGCGACGTGCTGCTGGAAGTGAACGGCACCCCCGTCAGCGGCCTCACGCACCGCGACACGCTGGCCGTCGTCCGGCACTTCAGGGAGCCCGTGCGCCTCAAGACCGTGCGCCCAGGTGAGCCGCCCGCCGCAGGCCGCGCCGGACCCGCGGCCCGCCCCGACGCTGCCCGCGCCGCTGCCGAGCCGGCCGCGGCTAGGCCCGGCCGCGCCGGCGGCCTGCCGGGGGCGACGGGAGGGCCGCGGCGGGGTGCAGGAGTGCCCGCCCGGAGGCGGCGGGGCGCGGGGTGCGGCGGGTGCCGGGCTGGGAAAGTTTTCTCGCCTCCGGGATTGCGGCTTCGCCGAACGGGGCGACCCGGGGGGGGCGGCCCTGCTGCCGCGTGGGGCGGCGCGGGGAGGCCCGGAGTCCCGGCCCGGCCCCGGGGCGGCGCTGGCAGGCGGCGCTCGCTCCCCCGGCCCGTCGGGGACCGCCGGCTCGGTCCCGCTGCCGGCGACACGGGTCGTCCCGGTGGCCTCGCCCGCGCGCATCTGTCCCGGCGGGGCGCGGGCCCGGGCCCCGGCCGCTGCTGCTGCTGCCCGCCTCTGCCCCGCCGAGCCGGACGGCAGCGCTGTCCCGCGGCTCCGGCTCCCAAGACACCGGGGGCTGCTCGGTGTCACGCCGCTATATTTTGGGCATTATGCGAGTGTGACCCCCGTGCGGGGCCCGGCGGGGCGGGCGGCGGTCGCCTCCCGGGGCTGAGCAGAGGTTTCCATGGCTCCCGGAGGGTCCCTGCCCACCGCCGTGTCTATGAGCGGCAGCGGCTCGCTGGGCTCCGGCTGTCCGAGCCCGCGGCTTGGAGAAACGGTATTTCTTTTTTTTTTTTCATGGTGTTTGCATGATGTGCTGCTCGGAGCAGGGTGACGGTGTTAGGAGGCCGGTTCTGTGGGGATGGCCTGCGGGAACGCCGTCACTGTATCCCGTTGGCTTCCAATTTGCCAAAGGCAAACACTGAGAACAGACTCTGGGTTTTCCTTTTCCATGGATTTGGGTTAACTTTGCGTATGCTTTAATTAAGTAATGGTATCAGATCATCGTGGTAAAATCTTCTTTATCGCCGTGCCTGTCAAATGTCAGGTTAGTGCTGAATAGTGGCACCTGCAGTCACATGAGCTGATGATTCACGGCGCACGAGTTTCAGACTTGCCGCTTTCCCGGTCAGACAGTCCAGGTGTGAGTGTGATGCACTATGGAGAAACTGTCTTTGGTAAACCCGCTTTTCTCTGAATTCCAGCTGATTCCAGGATTTCGGCAGCTGAAGTATGTAATATTTTTTTATACAGCTTTAACACCTGTCTTGTACTTCTCTCGTAGCGGCTGGGTTGCTGTTTGACTTTAGGTTAAACATATTTTAAATCTGATTTTCCTCCTTTGACCATTAATGAAAACTCTTCCTCTCTATAGAGGGTGTGCAGTTGCTCCTGATGCGTATCACCTGTTAAATGAAAAACCAAAACAAACCCACACCTTAAGAGCACCTACAGAAGCCTGGCAGGCTTTGAAAGATGTCCTTATTTCCAGGAAATCCTGTCTGAATGAAGAAAATAGAAAGAACAAACAGCTGCAAGTTAAATGTAAAATAAGAGGATTAAAAAAAAAGAGGAACAAATTGTTTAAGATGGAAAATTATAATCTCTTTTAAAAAGAGAGCTTGTGAAAGATGAAGCTATAGTTAGAAGATCAAAGGAATTTCTCATGTTTACTATGGAGGGAGATAGGGGTGTTCCGGTGCTGGGACTTTGCGTAACGGGGAGATGTCTCAAACTGTCAAGTTAATGCTGGCAGAAAAGATTTAAAAGAAACTGATGCAATGAATAGCAGAAAATGACCAGAGCCAGACAATGTTTGTTAGGAGTTCCACATCTGAAGTACTAAGCAGCAACGCGTTGCCTGTTCCTTAAACCATCGGTGGAGTGGAAGGGGCAGGAGGTGGGAACACAGTGCCGGTGGGGAAAGGGTCCAGAAAATCAATGAAACTAACTTGTGGTTCCAGCAAGTGGGTTAAAACTACGGTTAAGAGTGAAACTGTTGGGCGTGTGAATAAATGCTGTGTAGTGAGGAGAGCAGGTTGCTTTTTAGAAAAAAAGTCTGTTAGGTTTTGAAGGTTCACCAGTTGGTTTAATCACATCCACGTATTTTTGGTGGAGTGGATTTTCAAACAGACTTTCAGCAAGGTGTCAACAGGCTGCCAGTGAGGCACTCGCCGAGTGAGTGTTGTGTTGCGGTGCAGCTGCGGACAGTAAGAGCAGAATTCTGTGGGTTATAACTGGTTAAAGTACGGGAGCAGTTTGCTCAACAGAAGGAAACTACTGCTGGAGTCTTGCAAAGACCTGTGCTGTTTAACATAGTCATCCAGAGCATGTAAACCGAAGCTAGTTGAGTTGTGAAAGGAGAACTAGCATTTTTATGCTGATTTCATATAACTTTTGGAACAAATCAAACTGAAGCTTCAGATCGAGCAATTTTTCTCATACTGGAACATATTGCAAGCTTATTTACCACATCAGATGATTTTTGCAGTAATCGTCTGTGTTAGACTTGGTGTGCTTAAAAGCAGTATTTTAAAGCATGCTGGTTTTCTTGGTGGTTCTTGTGCAAGATAGCCCCAGCAGCGCTCCACGGCAGTATCCTGGTCAGGGAAGGTGTAACTAGGAAAGCTGTGAAGACCTGTGACTTTGAATTTGGCTTCCCTTCCACCCCGTGCGATTCAGCGCAGTCCTTTGGGAGGCAGTCGGGAGGATGCAGGGGGCTGTGCAGGGGATGGTGGTGAGGGGAGCGAGGGCTGGAGAGCTGATGGTCCATGCTGCGCCTGTAGCATCTCTGAATTCTCAGAAACCCATCGTTGCGTTACTGTGTTAAGGTCCTGTGTTTCTCCAGTCAAAACTGCTCTCTCTCAGATGAACCATCATGTGGAAGGGCACGGAGTGCCTCTGCCAGCAGCCTCTGTGTGCCCGAGGGCTCCTCGGCTTTGAGGGCTGTTGGGACAAAAATCTGAGGGGATCCAGCTTCAGGGTTCTTTACCATGACAGCAAGGACTTTGTTGCCTTGCCTCTGAGTTTTTGGGGCATGTATAAGGCCTTGATGCTCACAGTCTGCCACCATGTTTCAGGGCAACTTTGGTGTTAAGAGGTGGCTTTGTCTTCCAGACAAAGTCTGTGCAGGTGTCCCAGTAGCCTTGAGCAGCAGGACGGGGGCCGAGACTGCTTTATTTCAAGTGGTGCTGCAGTCCTTCATTAAAGGCAGCAACAGCTTTAGTTGACAGCAGTAAAATCTGTCTGTGATACTTCTAGCAAGCTCATAGAAAATTTAAAATGGAAATTTCAAGATGCTGTTTAGTCTTGTTTGATAAGACACTTGAAAGATACGGATGTTAATTGGAATGCCATCTGTTAACTGCACATCGCAAACCATGGACCATTTTGTTGATGAAGAAATTTGTCCTTGCCTTTCTTGCTCTGCCCTCACTTGCTGAGGAGGGAGTGTAACAGTGTGCTCTGGGCCGGGGCTGAGTGCCGCCGGTGCTGCAGCCCTACCCCGGACCAGGGCTGGCTCAGGCGTGCGCAGGCTGCCTGGAAAACCCTCAGCTCCGCTATTGGTTGGGGTTGGCGTAGCCAAGTCTGCAGGAAGCCGGTCTCAAGCTCTCTGCTGGAACACCTGGACTAATGCTGGGATCGGAGCTGTCTAAATAAAAGTTAGATACCCCTTCGTTCTGGTTGATGTTTGCAATTATAACCATACTTCTCTTTTTGTATAATTCTTCATCGTCTTGGTCAGATGAGCGAAACGGCAGTGCCAAGGAACCTGGTGCAGTGTGAGGTTGGTGTGTGCGTCCACACGTGCTGGCGTGGGCTGGCTCTTTGTAGTGACCGCGTTGGTATTTGAGCCACGCTTGCTAAGTGCTGGTTTTGAGCTAATCGCCTGCTTACGTGCATCCAGCCGACGGCTGCCGTGGCTCGAGGACCTTCCCTGCCCAGTGCTACTGGGTTTAGCACATCAGCCTTGAACTAGCTGGCACTGCTACAGGTTCTTTCATTTCTGTGAAGGAAAAACTAACACTGTCTTTGAGCGCTAAGTTCATCCTCTGCAGGTACCTACTAGATGCATACAGCGTTCAGCTATAGCCAGAAACACAGGCAGCCTGCTTGCCGAAATGCTCATCCGTGTGACTTTGGTGCCTTCTTTCTCCAGAGCAGCGTGGTAGCCAAAATACATCAGAACTAGGCTGCAGACTTCAAGTAAGAAAACTACTGATTGTCTGCAAATGCCTCTTTCTGCAGCCAGAGTTGCCAGACACTATGTAGGAAGGAATGTGTTTTCCTTCCAAACTAAGGAGCTTTGATGAATGCAGCTACTCTGTGGCAATTTTTATGGTTTCATGGCCACTATAACTAGCATCTGGGAAGAAACGGGCAGAGTCTGGTAGCGCTTCCACTTGAGAATCGCTTCCAGAGCACATGGTTTTGTCCCTTGATTATGGAGAGAATGTGTGTTGGCTCCACCACTTCAAAACTGAGCTGTAATCAGAAAATGCAGCAAGATTTAAAGTGATGAAAAGTCCTCCTCAGACTAAATTTTTTTTTTATGGTCTCTGCGCTCCTGAAACTGTTAAAGTTGATGTCTGTGTGTCACAGCTGCCTTCCACAGCCATGGCTGGAGCGCTCCCTCTGGCTGGGGCAGTTACCTGTTATCTCTGGTCTGGGTTGTGGGGCCTGCAGTAAAGTGTCAGTTCCTGCTCTGATGGGTTTTTTTCCCAGCTGGGGCATGCGGACGACTTCCCAGCTTACGCTCGCGGGACTCAAGGGATTCTTTATTTCTGCGGTCCTCCGTGTGGTTTGCGGTACAGGCAGTAGACCCCGGTCCAGAGCTGATGCATGTTGCTGCTTCGCGTGCGCTCAGCCACAGTCCGCAGCCTTTCGACGTGACGTCTCTTCTTCAGATCTGTTCCTCTGTGAATTAACGCAGAGAATGAGATGACTGACAGGTGGATGTAGCGCTCTGAAGTTCTTAGTACTAAACTGATTTTTTTCAAGTCAGTCTCTTTCACTAAGTCACGTAATGCTCTGGGGACTGGAGGATCCTGAAGCTGGCGAGGCCTTATCTCTTACTACAGTGCTCTGCTCATCAAAATCCAGGACAAGCTTACAAGAAGGCAACTTATTGTTGGACGCATTTTCTCATGTGACTAAAATTGCGTGGCAATCGATCCCTAGTGCCCCTGTTACCACAGGAGATAATGGAAGTGTTTAGGAGTCGGCCAGTGCGTGGGGGTCCCTCCTCTGAAGCAGAATGAATGAAAGCGGCGCTGGCAAATACAGTGACTCAGATCAGCACTCCAGACATAATACTCGAAGCTGAGTGTACAAGGTTCATTTACATTTTCTCTTGTGCTTGAGGTAGGTACAAAGCCTCCGTGTGGGGGTAAACATTGGCGCGTTTGGCAATTAAGGCAGAGAGGAGGGCATGCCGCACTCTCAGGCTGTTTTTGCAAAATCGGATGAATTCTAAATGTGCTGTGTTAAAACAGATCCGAGTACACACCAGGATAATTTTGCCTCTCGGAGGAAAGGCATTACCCTAATTCTGTGTTTCTCTGGAAGCTGGCAGTGGGCCAGCACGGTGATTAAACGCAGGATGTGTTACTCTGCCAGTCTGAGGAGCGGAGGCAGCCAGCTCGGGCCCTTTGGTCCCTGATGCGCGTTCGGGGGGGGACTGCTGGATGCTGGTGTGGAAAGCTGCCCCCCCTGCTCGAGCGTGCGTGGGAACCTGATCTGTGTTTGTACAGAGGAAGGAAAGATTAGTTCATTTTACCACACTAAGAAAAGGCCCAACACATACAGGGCTGCTATAATGAATGTCTAAGTATCCCCGTTCATGAAACTGGGCAGGAGGCAGATGTGCAGTCTGGAAAAAGAAAACTGGACAAGAAATGCATTCTGCTGGAGGCTGTCGTTTCTCTGGAGCGTTGCAGCAGCGGTGTGTGCTGTAGGGGTTTGGGAGCCATTAGCTTGTGTCTCAGACATGGATGCAGAGGACTGTCGAGCATTTGCCAAGGATGGGTATTAGTGTCTGCATGTGATTTATAATCTTGTTTCTCATCCTCATCTTTATATAAACGTATTATTCTTGGCATAGAACATATTGCCTTTCCCTTTCACGTACTCCTTTGTTTAAATTTACGGCGATGGGTACAGTGTTAATGATTTCACCATAAATGCCCTCTAATTATTCTGTTCTTTCTTGGTGTATTAGTCTCAAACGATAACGAGGCCTCGTGTGGCTTCTGCTACTGTGCTGCTTAACACCGTGGTTTTAATTTGTACTTTTTTGTTCCCTTCAGGGGAGCCGTTCCCCTCCTTGTGCCCTTCGCTGGTATCTCTCAGGAGAGACCCAGCAGAGCAGTGCAGAACAAGACCAGCATTTACCTGGAGCTGGTGGCGGGCTGGACAGCGCAGCCAGTGTCCCTCTCCAAAGCCACCTACTCTGTGTCCCTGTGCCCTGCTTTAGGGGAAAGATTTTCCCTAGAGCTGAACAATCAAGCGCTGGTATTCCAGTTATTCCTAGAAGGAAATTTTCTCATTCAGGTAGACAGTTTTGATTGAAATTCTTGCAATGTGTTAATGTTGCTTTTCTATTAAAAAAAAAAAAAAGCTTAGGTTTACATGCCAGCATAGAACTTGTTTAAAATGCTTCAAACTGTCATTTTGCCCCTACTCCACAAAGGCAGGAGGCTTTCTCTTTGTGAATAAAGCCGAGAACAAAATGAACGTGAACCTTTACTAGAAACCATGATTTCAACAGCAGATTTCATCTTCGTAAGTTTTGTCTAGGTGTTGCTCTTGGGTTGCTGGCTGGCTTTAACGAAATGTTAGTCAGTTGTAGAAAAGGGCTGGCTTTATCTCTCTCGGAAGATAGAATTTCCATAATCTTTTAAAAAGAATTTTCATTTTGCTTTTATGAAACAAAGACACTTTAAAACTAAACTGTCTTTTTAGAAAATTTCTGAAGTAAACAAGCTGTGCTTTTATCACTTGGAATGCACTGTGCTTCTCTGATTATTCAAATATCTGCTTCAAGTTATTTTTCAGCTGTAGATTCTTAAAAAAAAAAAATCATATAACCTGAATTGTGCATTTGAATTGTCAGCTGAAAAAAATTGCTCTATTTTGATAGTTGCTCTGTTTTAAGGTCTTTGCATTTATTCTTCTGGTTCTTGTTTTTAATTTGTGATGCTTCCTTTTAAGAACTATCTTGTCACATTCATGGCTGTTAGTTAAATCACATCTTGTTCCCTGAATGGGAACAATTTTCTTCTTCAAAGCGATAGTATTCCTGAGAGTACTAGATTTAGATTAAGAAAAACATGAGCTCTTTGTATTTGAGAGTAAATTCCTTCTTTAGTTCTGCTGAACAGAAGGTGAGGGGAAAGTGCAGCAGGAAGGTTGAAGAGTTGTACTGATCTGTTACACCGGCATCACAATCAGAATCCCAAATAACTCATCTTTTCAGTTGCTAATTGCTATCTGAATCTGTTAAATTAATCTTTCTCGGGTCACAGTGGGAGGAGGAGCTGCTCCCTGTGATGGACCAGCGGTAGTTGAAGATGATGGGCTGACTTCCAAGCTCATTGGTTTTAAAAGCAAGAGTATGTACTTTTGGTGAAAAGGGGGGTGGCCTGGGGAGAGTGTTTGTCACTGTGGGGTCAAGGAGACCACAAAGGCGGTGATGGAGGAAGGGAGTTGCTGCTGTGGGTGCAGCACGCTGAAGGGACACAGGAGTCTGTGTTAACTTCTCCACACTGGCTGACAAAACCTGGGCACCAGCTGCCCCTCAGTGCTGCTGTTGGAGATGCAGGCATGGGTGGTTGCACATAACCATGTTCTGTGGTGAGTTCAGGTGGAGCTTTCGGTATGAAACACTCTTGTAGCAACGTTTTGCTCAGGCTTGCGCTGCTGTGCTTTTTTTTTTCATATGCAAATGCAACGTGTCAAAGAACTGATGGTATCTGGAAGTGCAGTTTCATTTGCAAAGCACACCAAGGTTGTACCACAAAACTCTGGGCTTCCTCTGACTGAGGTCTTAAAGCGTATTTTCATCACTGCCTTCAAAACTGCTCACTTCAAGCTGCTTTTCAGTATGTGTTTTTTCAAGCCCATAATTTTTCATGAATTGTTGGTTGAACGTAGCTTCTTCAAATTGAAAATCACTGGTGTGTTTACTCTCCAACCTGCGTCACCCTCTGCTTGCTGAACAGTAGTCTAGGTCGTACAGCTTGATCCGTTCTAAATTATTTTCCTGAGACACGGTTAAAAAGTTAATTCCTTTAAGCTCTGGTTTGCCATATCTCTTCAGTTAGCTGTATAAAAACCATAAAGCTTGGATTCTAGCTCGGTCAGGTCATGGGACACTTGAATATTGATTCTTACTGTGTTCTGCTTCCGTGCCGTTTCATTACTGACTTTTGGTAATAAACAAAATCAGACTAACAGCTGCTGGCTTATGAACATGGATTGTGGATGCTGTATAAACGTCAGAAGTAATCTGGGTTTTGGTGTCTCTAACTGTATTATTTCCATCTGCATGATAATGATGTGTTCTTTCACAGAGGTGGTAAAGGTTAGTTGTGTGAAGTACCTGTTACTGAAGTTGTCTCTTCTTAAATCCACTGCACTTGGAAACAGAGAACATGGGTTCTTACAAACCAGACCAGTATTGCCCGAACATGAGAAGCTCACCCAGAACCTGACTGCAGCAATAGTTGCATTGCACAGTTGATGTTTACTCCATCTGGGGTTCTTGGCTTCCTTCAGTATCTGCAGACCATTACAGGTTTACATAAAAACCCTTTCAGAAGTTTTCAACTCAAAGTGCATCATAGACTAAACATTGTAGGCATTTCAAGCTCCCTGCCTCACCCACATGCGTTTTCAGGCCTGGCCATTAGATATTTCACTTCTTTGTAGTGCAAGTATGCATAGACACCTCGTGTCTTAGAAGTAAAAATGAATGGTTGGTCTGTTCCACTGTTGTTTAGCTCCTGGTAATCAAATGTGGTTTGAGGTATCTGTCATCGGCCACTTCTTCTGAGCTGTGAACAACACCAAAGGCTGTTCTGAATTTTAAAAATACAAGTTGGGAGATCAGTGTAGTCATCTGCCAGAGATTGCTCTGAAAAACAGGCATCAATGCTTGGTGGTTTAGCCTGTATATCAAGCTTTGAACGTAGAGAATATAAAGGGATGTATTTAGTGCTGATGAAATGCCCCTGCTGCCTTTGCCAGGGTGGTTGGTTTTTTTTTTTTTTGGTAAAACATTTAGGGAGAAATTAATTTCCCTTGGACTAGGCTTGTTCGCAGTTGTATTTTGAGAGCAATTCAGTGTTCGCTGTTATGTTTTGGGATTCAGATTGTGTCTGTTGTGTAAGGGCTGTTTTAGCATGCAGGCGAGGACCGAGCAGTGATTCGGGAACTGTTTTGCCTGGACCCATCCATTTGCCCTCGGAAATGGTTCATTGGCTCTTGCATGCTCTCTGGGCACTGTGGGGTGTGCTGGTGTGGGGGAAAGGCCGTGATCAGCCTGGGAGTCCGTGGCAGCCAATTCCTCCTGCAGTGCTCTGCTGGAGTCCTCTCCAGCCGTGGCGTCAGGCCCTGGGGATCCTCCTTCCCCTCAGCTTGGAGAAGCTGTGGGTTCTGGACGTGCTCGGTGGCAGCTGGGTGGGCAGGAGCCGAGCATCGGCGCAGAAGTGCTGCGTCGCGGTTGTGGCAGGGTCAGAATTGTCCATCGGTGCCCCCGGGGTCCGGCTCGGTGCCGAAGCGGAACACTGGCCAGTCTGGAGTGCTGTTACAGAGCTGTCCCAGCAGATCCCCTAGGTGAAGTGGGAGCTCTGTGCAGTGGCATATGCACCAGTTTTGAGTTTAGCTGGAAGAAACATGTTTAAAAGTGTCTCCTTTCATGTTGATGAAAGAACAGATGAGAGAGAATTTCATTGGAAGTGGCTGCTTAATTACTGTTTGATACAGTGATACAGTTTATCAAATTAAGTTGTTAGTGGAAATAATGTTAGGGTAGAAAGTGTTTTTTGTTCTAGAACAGTAACTTTGAACTTGTTTGTCTGAGTTTTCCAGTGTCACCAAGTCTTGTGTGACAAAGTTAAGCCTGTTTTTAATCTGTCTGCTTTTTCTGAAATATTTCATGAACACTGTGGGACACAACACAGGGCATCTCGGTCTTCAGTGGCCACGAGCTGAGATCCAGCTGCTGTGGGGTCCAACAGAGTGGTGCAGCCTCTGGTGACTGACTAAAAAGGTTCCCAGGAAGAAGTTTAAAATATGGCCCAAGGTGTTTGATCTGCGGTTGGGTAGGTCTTAGACTATCTGCCAGTATCTCTTTCTTAACTCATGAAATCAGACCCAAATAATTAGACCAGTTTTAATTCTTGATATCCTAAAAACCAATTTATCTGGTTTGGTGTTAAGCATAAAGAAGCTATTCTTGTAAGTCATTGCAAATGATAATCCTGTAGTGATTAAGACTGGTAGTAAAAATTACAAGGTAATAGACAAAGCAGCTGATGGGCAGCATTGTGCTTTTTGTTTGTTTGATGTTTTTAACAAAGTTAACTTAAAGATAACAAAATGAAGTGTGTATAATCTTTAGATGGTTGGCTGTCTGATTTAGTAAAGACAGCCTCTTTCAAAGGTGTCGTATCTCTTAAATAGTTGCTGTAGTTGTAGCCAGTCTTCAGGGAAGATTAACGAGCAGCGTGCGGTGGGCAGGCAGCTTGGATTCTGAGGAAAGCAGCGCATGGCAGGGGAGTCTCATCCAGCGTAAAACTCAGTGAGTCTGGGTAGGAAAATCACTCTCTTAAAACCAAAATGAAAAGCGGAAGTGCCTGTCTTTAAGTTTTCCTTTTCCCGGGAAGACTTGTTGAAGATCACAACAGAAGTATAACTGCAGTAGAACTAGGGGCTGGTTTATTCCGTCGGGCACCTTTCTTAGGTTTGCACAGCTGGTGTCTGCCCGCCTCATCCTGCAGCTCAGCACCATGGGTGGCGTGAGTTCTTGTTTTCCTGATGTTACTGAGAAACAAAACACAAAACCATTGACAAATAAATTGAGCTGGGTCTCAGTCAATGTGCTGATTCGGTATTTCCCTCCTGCGCTGAGTGATATGTATGAAGAAAGCTAAGGACAGAGGTGGATTTTGAAATCATTCTGACACAGCTTTTACTCAAACAGACCACAAGGACACCCAAACTGCTTAAGCCTTCCCCCCTTTTTAAGGTTCCATTGCCAGGATACGCAACTTTGGTTATACGCCACGTTTACTGTGACCTTCTTGCGATGGGCAGCAGCGGAGTTTGCTGGTCCTACTCATTAAATGCAGCAGGATTAACATCCAGTTTATTTCCTCTAAACCCACAGAACTATCAGGAAAGAACTAAGCCCTAAAGTTCTAGGTTTGTGGAAATGATTTCCTCCTAATGCATGTACTTGGGGGGAGTTTCAGAATCCTGTTATGTAAGAGAGAGGCAGAGCCCTGTATTAATCCCAGGGAGTGATGTTTGAATGGCTTGTTTTGGCCTTCATTGGTCTAAAGAATTCCTCAGAAATCAGCTGACCAAAAGATACCAGGGAAGTATTTTTACCTCTGTTGCTGAAACTATTATCACTCAGTAATTTCACTAATCTTCTTTGCAGTGAGATTAGATTGTAAATGCATTGGTGCAGGGAGTTGTTTGTGAAAACCGCTCAAACCGTGGGTGCCAGTGGGAGGAAGTACCAATAAGTAATCAGATACGCTGCTCCATTGCTGAGCAATATTTTGAAATATTTATTGCCTTGGCTTTGCTTCAAGTTGACAGCGTTTCTTTGGAAAGTAATGTTTGTAATGTGAACATTAATGCATTGTGTTTGGTACGGACGAAATGCTAATGGCCTAAGTTTGAGACAAAATTGCTGTGGTTTTATTGCATGTTGAGAGTTGGTCTCTATTGTGTAACACAGTTTGTATGAATAAATAAAAACTGTTGTCCATTATTCTAGATCGCTGACATCTTCAGATGCGTGTTCTTTTTGTTTTAAATGGCTTCCTATAGAAGCATTAATATGCCATATTTATGAATAAAATATTTTTTGAAATGTATTTGCTGAAAGGAGTGAAATGTCGGTGGGTATCTGCAGCTGGTGGCCAAACTCTGCAGTAACTGGCTTGTGCTGTGTCCTCTTAGGAATTTTGAAACGGACAAATAGTTACGTGCTTGACGGACCTGTGTATTGTTATTAAACCCTATTTTGTGGCTTATTTACGGACAGCAGGAAAACAGTTCTACTCAGTGCGAGGCCTGAAGTATTGCTCCTGTCGTGGAATTACTAACTACAGCAACTGGCCTCTAAAGCGCAGGCTTTCCTCTCTGCCCTACTTACTCAATATAAAAAACCTAATCCTGTGGATTTTATTTCCCTCTCTGTAGGACAGCAGTGAGTAATTACTTTTCTCTGGTAAAGGTAGCGATGCTGGAAAAGTTTAATTAATGCCCATCAGGAGATGCTGCTAGTACTTAATTCATTAGAGCAGGGTGCTTATTGTTCATTAGAACAAATAATTGTGGTGGACTGGATGTTGTTTACGCTGTTCTGTGTATGGTATCTGTTTGTTCTGCTCTGTTCTGCAGAATACTTCAGGATACGCGGGTGTTCCTTAGGCAGGGACATCTCTTCTAACCTCTGTGTAAAGTGCGTGGATTCAAAATGAAGTTTGGGTTGAGAGCGTAAACCTCTAAATCTTCTGCCTCTTTGTCGCTGTGGAATTGAGTAACCTGCGGGGAAAAGGTACATTTGTCTGCTCCGCCGTAAGGTACTGCACTGAGAATGCTTCACTGCCACTCGTTGTGGTACCTGAATAGCCTTATTAATATGAATCTTTCCTATTAATCTTTCTGCCTTAGTAAGTAACTTGCAGAAGGCAGTGAGAATGTGGTGACAGTGGTGACTGCTGCCTCCTGCCCCCTCTGCGGAACGTGCAGGGAATCCAGATATGTGAGGAGTAACGTCACTCTCCGTGAGCCCACGTGCAGACGCAGGCGCCGTTTTGGGTGTCGTTCTGACTGACTGGTCTCGGGGTGAGGCAAGTTTAAGGGCATTTTCGAGGCAGATCGTCTGTGTCAGGGTCTGCCCTGGGTTCGGTGGAACATTCAGTTTGTGGTTTGAATCTGGAGTTACAAATGTTGTAAATCATGTGTGTTTGTATTGTTGAAACAGTGTTCTTAGCCATTCTATAAACATAACATAGGTAAGAGCTTTGCCCAGTTCTCCATCCAAAGCAGTTCTCCCGTCAGTAGCTGCCGGCCATCAGAGCTGTCCATTGCTTCCTAAAGAAGCATGGGAAGCATCGTGCTGCTCAAACGGTTCCTTATCCCATACACTGAGAATTGGAACTCCTGGAGACTGGAGAACGCAGTTACTGGGCTGTGGTTTGCATAAATTTCGTAAACCTCAGCTGTGCAACGGTCTGATTTTAGCACAGATTCTGTAAGGAAGCGGCATGACAGGGGTGTCGGAGGCAGGAGGGTATCAGCTTTCTCCAGGCTTTGCAGAGGGAGAAGACGTGAAAATTGCTTTGTGTATGGGCTACGTTCAGACTGTGGTGCTGAACACTGCTAAAATGGAATTATTTTCATCAGGCTGCAGTGGTCCTTCGGGGGACAGTGGTGGCCCAAGGACGGGATCCTGGGGTCTTTGTTAACCTTTTAATCAGCCTGTATTTGTACCCAAGTGCAGGCAGTGTATCCACAGGGGAGTTCTGAAGCATTCAGAAACTACTGACTGTTCTCTGCTTTTTCTCTCAGTTAAGTCTCCTAAGAATAGGATTTTCTTCCACTCAGGCATCAAACTCTGATACGTAATGTGAAGTGTCGTGCTGTGGGAATAGTAAAAGGGTTTTACCTGAGGAAGTTCTTTCTGTGGACTGTGTTTTCTTATACTGGGTGAAATGCAGCAAAGACAGAAAAGACTTAAATCAGTTTCTGCTCTGTTGAATCACCTTCGGGGGGCATAAAATTTGTTGTTCTGAAATCCTTATTTATTGCCTCTTGGCAAATACATCTGTTTGGTTTTTTTCTAATTGAACCGTGCGCTTAAGAGGTCTGTTGCTCTTTGTGGTGTGTGTGTTTGCAGAGATGTTGGGTATTAAGGAAGTGGCAAAGAAAAACAGTACCTCCATGTTTTAAAAAAACCCAGTTCTTTGACAGAACTTTCTATCTTATCTAAACAATTCGAAAGTGGAACACGAGAACTGAGCCTTTTCTTCAGGCTTCTTGCCGTGACCTGGACAGGTTTAGTATTCATCATTACATGGCAGCACAAGTTTTAAATGCAGAGCGTGAGGATTTTCTTATATTTAAGAAATATGTGGAGACAAAGATAAAATCTGGTTTTTGAAGTAACAGTGTGCATCTGGTTGAAATGCAGGAAATTCAGGCGGTGCCCGCAGACTCAGTGCTGCTGCAGAATACCTTTAGAAGCAGAGGATGTTTGAAGATTTGCTCTTAGCCTGCGAGCTGGACCTCCGTTGTTGTCTTACAGGAACAAATCATGCAGTCGCCCCTTTCCAGTAACCCTTCTCCTGGCACAGCAGAGCCCCCCCGCTGCACCCCGGGCACTGCATGCGGAGCTTTCCGAGCAGACGTCGAGGTCCTTCGCACCAAACGCACACAGCAGCGGCTTCACCTGACTGCTCTGAGAGTGCCTTCAGGAAAACCCCGTTAGCCTCTTCATGAGAGTTTAAACTGGCAGATAAAGACAAGCTAATCTCTGCTTCATCACGTTATTTATTTGAGCAGCAAGATGTCTGGTTTCTTTTCTTTGCTGTTTCTGTATAGCTGCCAACAGGGACTGAACAGTGAACTTTGGAATTTAAATGGTTTTGTTTAGTAATAATCAAGTGCTAGCCATGAAATTGCTACCTGATTCTGACTCAATATGACAAGTAAAATTGGGAAGGATCTTCGCTTCATTCCAGTCACAGTTTTGTGAGGTGATGAATATTGTTAGGACAGGCACCTGCTGTCAGATTTGCCTGATGTGTTTCTTCTGGTCACTGGTGCGGGTTAGTTTTCCATCATCTAGCTGTGTGCTTTATTATATTGGGAAGTTGATATATATCATATGCCTGTATTCAAGCGAGAAAGGTAACCTTTTAAAATGCCTAACTTCAGGTCCACGTGTGTGTCCTGGAAGCAAGGAGGAAGGAAGCATTTTAATAGACGTATCTACGTGGGTGGCAGATACCTGCTCTGTGATAGTAAAGCATTCCAGAGAGATTATGGCAGAACCTCTACGGTTGGAGGAGGATGACAGAAAAGGGAATGATGCAATAAATATGGGAGAAAACTACTGTGCTGTCAGTTTGGGTTTTCCTGGGGTGTGCATGCGTAGCTGCCTCCTGATTGATTGAGAATTGAGAACAGAAATTAGATTTAGCTTTGCCTTCAAAGCTGTCTTTTCATTTGAAGTGCTTTCTTATGAGAATTCCATTTCTGTGTCAGTCTTGAATTGAGTGAACTCTTTAAGCAGATACAAACAAGTCCAGCCTTTGGAGGCAGCTGCATGAGGACGATGACGGGCCCATGCACCGCAGTCCAAGAGCTCAGCATGCCGAACATGAAACTTCTGTGATTGCAGCTGGATGACCCTATCTGTCGCAGTCCATAGAGACGATATCATTTTGCTTATGACATCTATCTTGTGCTGAATTTTCAGGGACAAAAATTAAGCTGGAAGCAACTGGTGGAAGGTAATCCCCGAGTCTAATAGGTGATCATCCACACAGGTGCTGTAGACGTCTGCTGGGGAGCAGTTCTTTTCTGCCCTGTTCTTTAGACTTTGATTCTTGTTCACTGCCAATGCCTCTATTTTGTGGCCTTTTATTGTACTTAGAGAAGGCACAGCGGGTGCCTTGGAAGCTGACCGCAGGAGAAGTGATACTTGTACGTGACTGCAGCCACAGCCCATGAGCCTTTCTACAATCAGATGGTTTAGGGTTTTTAAGTGTAGTTGTTCGTGGCTTATGAAGTAAGGATGAAAATGACAGTTACCTTGCTGTGTGTGAGTTGCTGTCCTCGCTCTTCCTCTCTGCTTCAGCTAGTTCTAGTTTATCGTACGTTTTGAAGTAGTGGAAGAAGTTTGTTCTGAAGCTAAAGATAATTGGAAATACTGCTACTGAGTTTCCCTTGCAGCATGACCTCTCCACAGGTGAACAAATGCTAACACATGCCAGCAAGAACTTAACCTGCTGCAAAATTGACCTGTGGTCTGGGCTTAGCGGTTTGCCCAGGTGGCAACGAAAAAGCGAGTTTTCTTCAATGCTCAGTGAGTTCTGGTTATGAAAACCAGATTTATCCTTTCAGCAAATGGGTTGTTTGCCCTTTTAAAATCTGCCAATCTCTCAAACACAGGTGTTCTGAGAACTTTAGTGCAGAAACATTTCTTAAACGAAGATTATCCTGTAAAAACTCTTTATTTGGAAATGTTATGGTTTTCTTTTTTTTAACTTCTCTTGATAATATTTGGCAGATAAAAGCACACAGGAGAGGAGGCAAATACATTTTTTTCAGAGCTGTGAGCACTGTGTGTCCGGTTCTGGTGGCTGAGGGAGCCGAGTGGCTTTGGCCATAAGACAGGCAGCTGTCTGGCTCTCCCATCAGTCATTGGGAGGTGCTGGCTAAGCGCTAGAGGAGCGGGTTCCAGAACGCTCTACAGAATGAACTTGCCGCTGCCGAGTTCAGCGCGAGGCTGCTCTTTGTGTGGCGGCTCCAGCACAGTCGTGCAGCCGGGGCTCATCTCTGTGGGAGTGGTGGCGAGCTGGACTTCCCGATGGAGTGCTTGGCAGTCCGGGTCTTGCCAAATGTGTGGCTCCAGGCGCGTGCATTGTTCCCGTTACGTCCCTCCGAGTTGCAGCAGTCTTTAATGAGTGCCTTGCCATGAGGAAATTGGACTGTCCGGTGCCTGCTCCACGTCTGCAGCAGGCAGGAGTTCCATTCTGTAGAGACAGGGGTTCATTGTCAGTCTGGAGGTTTATGTTTTAATAGCTGTTAGCTACCAGCTTCTTTTTCCATGAACTGACTGACGTACTCTGTTGGGACTGTTTTCTTACAAACTACTGATAGATAAGGAAGAGAAGAAATGCTGAGAAGCAGATGTTGCATGACCAAGTACCCAGCTGTGTACTAACAAAATGAATCTCATGGTGATTAGTTAACAATTCCTTGGCAGTCAGAGGCATATGTAAAACAGTAAGCACAGCATGGGGAAATAATAATAATAATTAAAAAAAAAGGCATTTTCTGAGCTTAAAACATTGGCAACATCAGTTCAGCCATCTGTGTTGCTGAAGAGCTGACTGTGTTGTGGGTAAGTCACACCAAGGTCAGTCGAACCCACTTAGTCTTTAACCCTTCATTAGTAAAATGTAGCATTTCTGTTTTCGAAGCCTGGGGTGCGTTGTGATTTAACTGACACGAGAGCCACACCACAGATATCTGCGAACTTAAACTGTCAATGAAGGGAAATTATCATTAGTGTTGTGGAGTTCTACCTGCCGTTGGGTGAAGATGTTCAGCCAGCAGCAGCAAAGCACAGGAACTGACAAAAAAAAAAAGAGGCAGCCATTTAAAGGTAACTTTGGAAAGTTTAAGGTTAACTCCGTTGCTGGAATGGAGTTGCCCTTGTTGTATCTATGGGTGAGTGAGTGCAAAGGCAGAAGATAAAGATCGTTATGACCTTCTGGCTATATAATTTAGAGCTGCGGCTGCTGTTACCACAGCCTGCCCGCTGGAGTAACTCTTGGCTGCAATGCCTTTTTTTTTTTCCTCATTAGAGAAATAAATGAGTTGTGTGGTGGGCTGTGAATGCCACCGTTCTCCCTTTTTACCCTCTGCAGCGCCCTTGCCCCCGCTGTCCCACAGAACAGCACAGCCCTGTGTTTCTGACCAGTTACTCATGACAGGTATTACGGAAGGGTAGATCTGGAGAAGGCGCGTCGGCTGTGAACACTGCTGGTTAGCACGTGGGTGTAAGGGGATTTATTAGACCAAAGGTGTATCTGCAAAATACAGAATTAACTCTGAGGTTCTGGAGTAGCCACTGGCGCTGTGACTGGTTTAAGCCATGTTTCCATGCAGATGTGTGGTGGGAAGGTGTGTGGCTTTCCAGGTCCGATGCTGACGTTGATCCTTGTGCTGACAGGGTGGCTGTGAGCGCTGGATGGGCTGCAGCCCCCGAGGGTCCCGGGGGTGCAGGCGGAAACGGGACCAAAGCTGCTGCGTGGAGATGTGAGGCATTCCCCAAAGGGAAGAGTTCTCATCTAGGGGTGGTTAGTTGGGTTTGGTTCTGCTCTGCTCACTGGCTGTCATTCCTGAAAAATGCTTCTTCCATGGCTGAACTGGTTCAGCCCTTGTTTACACGGGCTGGATACCGCTGGGATAGTGCAGGAATAAAAACATTCTGTTTTCTGCAAGATGTTGGAAATGCTTGTCTGATAATGCAAGATATTTTACAGTATTGTTAAGGACTCTTAAAACATAAGGAGGCTTTAAACGGTCTTAAATAACTTCACGAGGTTAGACCATATGCAAATAATAAAACTTAAAACCATCAATATATATGTCCTGTTAATTTTTACTACTATTTACAAATATTGTGCTTCTGGATTGTTTTTACTACTTCAGGAATATACCAGCTTGCCAAATAGTTGAGTTTATTTTTGCTTGAGATGTAATAATTTTTTTTTTCTGTAATCCTGGCAGTAAATTCCTCCGTGAACTTTGATCCAGAACACTGGCGTTTATGCAGACAGTAAGTTTCTGCCCAAGGAATTAAACTAATTCAAATTAATTACATTATGAAAAACCAAACATTCCCTGTGAAAATGCTGTCTCTTGTCAGATGTCAGAAACGCGTACATGGAATACAGCATATGGCGAACAACAAAACGTAATTACACTCATTATCTGAGGTTCTTCCAAGTAGCTGTTGTCTAAGAAGCTGAGCTGCGTGTCCCAGTAGGCTCAGTCCTTGTTCCCAGGAAATGCAGAGGTAAAAGACAGGGCTGGGGGAAGGTGAGTGTTCCTGTGGTGGTAATATTACTTCAGTTTAGCAGCTTCGTGGTGACTGACACGGTTAGACAGGAGCTTTGCTTCCCACACGTCACAGGTCTCGCTCCACATATACCCTGTAAATGGCAAAGTCTGCTTTGCTTCCTTCCCAGTTAACAATACTGCGTTTCCTGTTGGGTGTCCCCGTTGCTCTCCCAGCAGCAGCTCGCTGCCCAGGGGGTGTAGCTGGTGGACAGGAAAAGTCCTTTCACCAGGATGGTGCCAGCATTGTTCCTTGCCATGACCCAGGTCACGGCGCTGGCCGGAGCCCTGCGGCCAGGAGGGTCTGGGCGATGGCTGAGCCTCAGCCTGGCTCCGCACTAACCTGCGTGTTTACCTCTTTTTTTCCTTTCTTTACTGCTTGCTATTAGATTGCATCAGTACAGTAAATATTCACATAATTCTCAGTTCAGTAGGTACTTTTTATGGGGAAAAAAGCAAGTGTGAAATGTGGACTCAAGCATCCACAGTGTAACTCAAATCTTTTTTTGCTGCTACTAAGGCTGCCCTAGAGAGAAAATATCATCTAACTAGGTTATAATAATTGTCCTTCTGGGGATAAATAGGCCATTTCTGTAGGAATCTAATAGTTGAGCTTTGTTCTTGGAATGGAGTTGTGTCTATTTTTGTGTATGCTTAATCTGTAGGATAGCAATGTTCAGCTGTTGGATTGCCTAAATCACTTTTAGTTCACCTGCATTTCTTTCTGAGTCCTTCAAGGTCCAAATGCTTTTATTTATTTTAGAGTGGGAACAGTAATGAAGCAAATTTTATTTAGTAAATTGGAAGTCTTCAATATTTGTATCCTTCTGTAAATTTAAAGCTACTGCATTGTTTTGCATCAGCATAGTGGTTCCTGCTTTACGTTGGAAATTCTCTGCCTGCATGACCATAAAAATAAATTATGAATAATCAGTTAGGACAGGAGATGTAATCAGTTAAAGCCTAATGAAGCTTATACTTCAGAGCAGGCTCATCTGCTAAAACATTACGCTGGGTGAATCACTGCTGCAAATGGGCGGTTTCATAATTGTATTTCAAGTTGGGTTGGTAATAAACTCTTTTATCTCAATGACACCTCGTTAAAGCCAACCTGCCCTCGGTCACTGCGCACTGGTTGCCCAGACCTGCTCTCAAGGCACAGGAAGGTGGAGGAGCCTGTCTCAGCATTGGAAGCCTGTTTGGCTGAGGTGTGTCCGAGCCTCTCCGTGCCCCACGGCTGTGCTGCATCAGCAGACACGGGCAACAGCGGCTAGCTGCGGGTGTAAACACTTCCTCAAACCTAGTGCTGAATGCCAGGCAGGAGCTGTTGGGTCCCCAGGAGCTTGGGAGCGAGCTCGGGCAGGCGGGCATTTGCTGCAGTTTCTGACCCCGTGTACCTTGTCTTACCTTGCTCCTTCTGGAGTGGGAGGAACAAGGAGGATCTGTCGGCCCCAGCTGCCTGAGTATGTTAGAAATTCAAATTCGTGCGCCAAACCGTGGAGAGGAGCACAACCATTGCTTCTGACAGCTCTTCTGCAGCTTTCCGTGGTAATGCCTTACACCACTCCACCACTGGCTCTGGAGCTCATGAATTGGCACCTCGGACGCGGTTGCACCAGGTTAACTGCTCTGATCCGCCTTGCCATGGAGCTGGGTTCTGCTGGGAGTTGTGACAGGCAGTTCCAGCTCCTGCTTATACTTTGCGAGGAAGTCGTTGAGTCTCAAAGGCTGAGCAGTTTCTCTTTGCTGGCATCCAGCTCCTCACGCTTGCTCCTCTCAGCAAAAGCATTAGTTCATACTTAATTGAAAGTCCTGGGTGCCATAACTGAAAATAAATCTTATTAAGTGAATAGCGATGAAATAATAGGATATGCTGTGCAAGGGAAAAGATAAATTCCTTTCATTGTTAAAATTACACAATGGTTAACTTAACACATAGGGAAGTGGCCTTTCCTTACGTGATTACTTCAACAACGTGCCGTTAAGATCATAAACACCAGCTTACCTGCAAAATTAAATTACAACAAAATGGTAGTTCATTGAGTGGAACCAGTGAGATTCACGGATGTGACAGATGAACGTGTGCTCAGTCAGCGTGGACAAGGCAGGAGCATGCTGGTGTCTCCGGATGCGCTTTGCTGGTAGCTGCCCTCTGTTCCGCAGGCACTTGGGACCAGTCTCCTGGCTCTTCTCTTTCTACTTGTAGATGTACGTGTAGATGTAGTGCCAAATAAACGATGGAAAAGACATTTGACTGACATCCTCATGCGGGTGAAAGAGAATTACCTTATTTTCTGAATTGGAAGATTTTTAAAGTATTCTGAACAATGTTGGTAGGTCTTGAATTATTTTTCCTTACTCTTAGCTTACTGTGTAGTAAGGCTGTGAGTTGGGTGTATGGACTGTAGAAGAGCATGGTGGGCGTTCAGCATGTTCTCAGAGGCGTTCTGGGGAAAATTTTAAATCTTGTAAGATTCCTTAAGGGTGTAAGTCAACCACAATTGATAATAAATGCTGTTTTGTAGGCTGCGTTTTGAGAGAAAGTCTTTCTCTTATTTTTATGACAATGGTGTGACTTAGGCAAGCTGAAAGTTGCCATGCTGTTTATAGCAGCGCTTCAAAATGTCAGTGGTGATGCTTTCCTGTTACAAGCTTGTTTTTGCTGAGGAACATGTTGAAAAATCAAGGAACATAAACCTGTTTCTTTACTTCCAGCCATGCTTGTGTGAAGAGGGTGTGTGTGAGCGGCAACGTGCCACAGCCTGCGCTCCCACAGGCACAGTGCTGGGCCCGCTGTGGGGACCTTCACTCCGTGTCTTACCGGGGTGCTGGGGGGCATGCCAGTGTGCCCCATCCTTAGCTGTTGTGGCAGACTGAATAAAGAGTCCCTTGAGGCAGAATTGCTGCATGAACTCTGCAGGAGCCAGGCAGTAACATCAGCCTTGGGCAGTGCACATCTGGAGGTGCAGGGGTTTTGCTGACTGTCCGTATTGCACAGAGCGTG
This sequence comes from Bucorvus abyssinicus, assembly GCA_009769605.1. NCBI lineage: Eukaryota > Metazoa > Chordata > Aves > Bucerotiformes > Bucorvidae > Bucorvus > Bucorvus abyssinicus. The sequence continues at coordinate 6,297,624 of CM020055.1, forward strand.
CTGGCAGGGGGGAGGGTGTTGTTTAACAATTAAACTTTGAGATGTCTCTAATCAATAGCGCAGTGACATGGCACATCTGTTAATTTAATCAGAGGAGTGCTGACCTGGCACTTAGTCGGTGGTTTTGAGTTCCTGGCATCCTTGGGAGCACAGTGAGGCACAGCGGGGTGATGCACAGCTGCATTCACTGCAGAGCTGCCTCTCCGGCGAAGCACAAGCTACCCCTGGGGAACACTGCAGCCTGCCTCTGAGGGAGCTGGGATTTCCCGAGCTCCTTGAAAAGCCAGTTCGAGAAGCTCTAATTCCTTCACAGAACCTGCATAATGACTGTTCCTTGGAGCAGGAATTGCTGCTTTACCAGTGGGGTCCCTGCCCTGGCTGGAGCTCGGGAGCTCCTGCGTGAATGGGTGGTTGAGGAGCCCAGCAGTGCCCAAAAAGCCCATTGATGATGTGTCCACATGGACCAGCGTGTGAGAGCGAACCACTCTGCGGTGAGAACTGTTGTACCTGACAGCAACGCGAAGCAGGGACCTTTGGGGTGGGTCCGGTGTTCGAGAGCCCAGTGTGCTGCTGCGTAAACCTGGTTTATGGGTCCAGCTCTGACAGACCTTGCGCTGCCGCTCGTGAGCACAGCTGAAGGATGCCTTTGCTATGACCGTTCTCTGTTGCCCATGTGGGTTGGTCACCCAAGAGGTTGGTTCTGTTCTAGGAGAAGCGACATGCAGCATCTATGTGAATACAGCGTTTTTGTTGGGCTCTGGCGCTGCCAGGCTCCAGACTGAAATAGGTTAGTGGGCCTAGAAATCATGCTTTCCTATGGAAAGCAGGCTAAAAATAAACCTGCCTATGATTTGCATAAGTTCTATCCTAATCAGAGCACTCGGAGGGGGGAAAAAAAGAGATCTTGGCGTGTGAACATGTACCTTATGCTGGGAAACCAGCGCCAAGTCCCAAGCAGATTAAATCGCTTGTGTAACACAGAGCAGCTGCAAGGACGATTTCTTTGGGGATGTGACTGAAATGTGTCGTTCTGTAGAACCACACGCTGCTCGAGCAATACGATACGGTATGGTGTATGTACATCGGTGCCTGAAACGCGGTGCTGCGTTAGGACAAACATAGGGGCAGGCAGTTTTTGCCAAATGCTGCAATAGATTAACCTTGTGTGGAATCCCTCATTGAGGTGGGATATCGAAACCAAACTGATTAAACATCGCTACGTTTGGATTTGCAGATTAGCAGCAGATTATCGAAGGGAAGCGTTAATATTTGAATGGTTTGGGGACTCCAGTAATGCTTCGTTCAGTGGTGTATGTTAATTGTGCTCTCTAGACCAAATGGGGTTTGTTTGCTGTCTCAGTAAATCATTTTCTCTAGTGTGACTAAACGAAAACCTCACATTGTAAATTTACAAGGGAATGAATGGAAGGTTGTTTATAAATCGGGAAAACCAACCCACAGTTACTCGAGGAAAATCACCTCTATTGTCCAGGTCACTTATCTTTGTTTTGGAGTGTTCCACTTCTGTGTCTGCTCAATTAAGAGCAGACTAAATGATTTGTGTATTATTATGATCTGTGACAGCTACAAAGGACTCTGATGTCATGGCTCCAATGTCTGAGGTTGACTTCACAGTCCGCGTTGCGGTGACAGAAGCTCCTCATGCCAGAGAGCCCACTGAGGTGCAGGGAGATGCTCAGTGATGAACACTCAGCAAGGACTGAGTGCATAATTAAGAGGCCTTAATAAAATGCTATTATTAAAGGCATCCTGTATTTTTAAATTTTTTAACATGTTTTCATAGTACAGATTGTAATTGTTTTGACCCTTTGGATTGTAACAAACTCTTTCAATGTTAAGAGGCTTACAGGGGCAGTTTATCTGGATTCTTGTTCTTTATCATCTTATTTAGATGGAAATCATGTGCCATTTAGCGGATGGAGTACTGTGGGGGTTGCTACAAGATGAGGAGGACAGGGCAGAGCAGAGTGGTGGTGGAGGGGAGGAGGAAGAGCAGCTCCAGCCAGAGCTAGATGGAAGGAGGCCTTTGCCCGCTGCCCTACAGAAGGGGCAGCCTCAGCTGGTGCCTTGCAGCGGGGTCTCGGCGGACTTTCCGCACAGACGCCCTGCACTGACTCTTCCCCCCAGCCGTCCTAATCGTATCAAAATACAAATAGTATCTCTGCTTTCAGGTACTGCCCCATGATAATTAAAACCAAATTCTCTGCAGTGAGTCTTAGTTGCTCTAGAAAGTTGTAAAATGCCCCATCTTTCCCATGAGTGAAGTAGGATAGTTGCTGCCTCCCAGTGAAGTGAAAGAATTAAAATATCTCTTGAAAATAGAGCAAATCTTTATAAATAGGCAGAAGGTTGTTGATCTGTTCAGAGCTTTTTTCACTTCTCAAGAAAACACCAAATCAAAGAGAGGAGAGTCTCCATGTATTATATAAAAGGTCAAGCTGTTCTCTTGTGGAAAGTTCTCTTGCATTTTTCTTCCCCACTGTTAAGTTGAAGGAAATGGTTATGTTTGCATTTTATTTGAAACCCATTCATTATTTTAAATCATTTGAGTTCTGCTCATATCTCCTTCAGTGTCTGATCTTCTATCAGAAACAGCTGTACAGTTCTTCGTGCCTTGCTGTTCCCTGGTTTAATGATGGTACATTAAAATACTTGGCGTTATTAGAGAAAACCCTGCCCGCTGGTGATTCTGACTGTGCTGCCGTGGTTAATGGATTTGTGTGTGCGTGCAGTGTTTTACTGTAATCGTATCTGATGCAAATATGCTCGAAGCTGGCGTCTGAAAGTTTGAACTTCTCTACTCAAAAATCCTGAAGGTTGCAGGCAGAAAATGTACTAGGCTGAGCAAGCTTGTCTGATACCAATGCATCATGTAAAACCAACTTAATGTCGTCTGCTGTCATTCCACGGAGTCCTGACCAGGCTGAGAATGTCTATAGATCTAACGAGATACCGAAAAGAAGTATCATTTGGTGAAAAATAATGAACTGTGTGGTCCACCAGTAACTGCCAACATTTCTCATCATCTCTTGGTGTACAGATCTTTTCACTTATTTTACATGCATTTCATTTCGGGTTAACCTCTCTAAACCTATCTATTTTCATGAAAAGGTACAAATCTCTTCACAAAATTGGGCTGGCTCTAGCAGAGAGTCTTGTAACTGGAATTGCAAAATGCTCGTTGTTTTTGAGCCCACTAGAGCCTTTATCTGTTGTTGTCCTACATACGGGTTTCCAAATGTGGCTGGTCTTAATTTACAGCCTGTTCCAAAGTGGTACGTGTCACCGTCCTGCCACGTGTCAGCTGGCCACGGAGCTGCCGCCGTGTCCCAGGAGCAGATCGGAGGGAGGGGGCAGCCCAGGGCTTTGCGCTTGAGCTTTCCTGATGCCATCCGTGTAGGGTATGTGCTCTGGCACATGAGCCAGATGCTTTTGCTTTTAGGTGGTTTGAAGAAAAGCCGTGGTTAGATGGGAGCTGCCCTCCATGAGCACAGGAGAGCGTCCCTGCACCCCACCCAAAGATGTTTCGTGCTCTGGAGCTGGGGGGATGAGCTCAGGGTAGATGGTAGAAGGTGCTTCTTTCCTCTGTGAAAACATCTTGATTTCACAGTGCTGGATCCTTATTCTTCACTTCCAACATTCAGCCATCTGTGATGCATCTCTTTGCAAATGGCAGTAATAGCAAGTGGGTAACAAGTGTTATTTTCATACATCAACCAAACGGCACTGAGGCTCCATCTAAATGCCATGTGTGTTCTGCCAATATTTTCTTTCTTCTGCACTGAACAATAGAATTTTTTTTTCCCATGGTAGATGAGGAACCCAGCCACGGGCAGTCACAGTCTAGAGGCTTCTGTTACAGTTGGCTTTGCAGTTTCTTTACTGCCAAAAATAAAAACCTGGATTGTGTACAGGCTCCCACCTCATCTCTTGTCTGCAGCGCCGAGTGTTTTTAGCATAAACAATGCATTACGTGCCACCGCTTCTTGTGTTTCTTGGAGATTGTTTGGGGATATGCCTTCCAAAGCATATTTTGGTTATCTTCAGAACTTTAAATGCTTTAATGCTGAAGTTCATAAGCAAACACAAAGCCAAATTAGTTTTGCACAGGTTTACCAGCAGTGGGCTGGTTATCGATGGAACATCTCCAACCTTGAAAGGTTTCAAGGAAGGGTACAGCTCAGTGTGCTGTGGTGCTCAAGGATGAGGACTGAGACACTTTGTCTCCCTTGAACCAGCCACCACCTTGCCTTAAGATCTTAAGGCGTTGTCCTGTAAAGGCTTGTGTTGGTCACCGCTTTGATCATTTTTGGTAATGAGTGATCTCCTAAATCAGTAGGCTTAAACAGACAAAACTCACTGGTGTTTTCTGAGTGTATTTTGTATTACTAACAAAACCAAGAAGATGCCCAAAGTGAAGTAGGAGGTACACACTGTAAGGAGGTTTGTGGTGGTGTGGATTTATTTCCTGAATCTGGATAAACAGTTTTTAATTTATTCCAGAAGTACTGTAAAAACACACTTCCAGTATTTTGAATGCTGTGGTAAATGATTTATTAATACTGAGTGTCTACCATCATTTCCATAAATAAGAATATATTACCAAGAATTTATTGGACAGCCTAGAACAAACTACAATTAAACAAGCCTTTCAAAATCAGCTTTTCTAATATTTTTCAGCTTTCAGCTAGTAAATGAGGCTGGTTTAATGGATTATTGTGGCTACTAAGTGCTGAGGTTTTTTCTGTACAACAGACCCTGTGTAAATTCTTCCGTGATTTTTTTTCTGCATCTATCATGTTAATGCAGTCAGATGAATCGGACATATGTACCCTTTTTCTGAATTACCAGAATATCTTTAATGAGAAAGCTGCAGTTCAGCTATATGAAAGATCTTTAATTTAATTTTCTGTAAAGAAGATTGACACTAGTAACACTTAGTCACTTAACCTTTATTTCACAGCATGGTGATTGGCAAATGCTCTGCACCGTGATTTCTTTCCCGTACAAAGAAATGAGATGTGCTATTGCGGTTAAAAGTTTACGGATTAGTTGTGTTACTTGGGGGAGTTAAATTCCTTCCTCTGCTGCTCGGACAGGTCCTGCCGCTTGTCTGCAAGGTCTCCTTCATTCTGTGCCAATGCTCTGGGACTTCCCACCTGTACCAGCTGGTCTCATGTTGTTACTCTGTGCCTTGGAGCATTCGATAGGGATTTGTAAAATCAGTCTTGTAACTGTAGCTATTTGCATAATATTTATTCAATGTCCAGTTCTTGGACACATTGCACAGAAAAATGATGAGCGTGAGAGTACTCAGAGCAGCTTGGGTTCATCAGTAAAAACCGACCCTGATTTTCATGCCCTTTAATAACCTAAGGGGTTTTTTTATTTTGTTTTTGTAAAATAAATCATTTGCATTTCGCATCTAAAAATAGGCTTCTAATGTATTTGGCTCTTCTCCCACGTTTGTTCTGGGAAATCAAGTCTCATTCTTTACCTTTTCTGTTCTTTTCATTGTCAGGGAAAATCTAGGTCTTGTGACAGATTGCTGTTTTCAGACAAATGCTGCTACCTATCAGTGATACAGCAGATCAAGATGCCCTTGCGGTATCCGAGCCAGAGACCTGCCTGCTGTGGCCCTTTGGAGAACCTTTGCTGAATTAGTCAACGATTGGCATTCTCTGATGTCAGAGCTGGCAATCAAAAGACATCATTAATTTAGACTTTGGGAGCAGAGCTGTGTGGAGCTACTGCTGTTTGAGTCTCATTAAAAGGCAGACAGCTGAAGCATACATGTCACATTCCTGAGATGACTATCTGCTCTCAGTCTTTTGAACATCCTTGCAGCAGCTTAACTCCAAAGCAGCTGGGCATCGTGGGATGGCGCGTGGATGCTCATTGAGCCTGTGGAGTGAACACTGCATTTTCTGGCTCCTTGTCTTACCTGATGGTGAGCTTGATTGCTCTTTGAAGAAGCAGCAGTTATCTAGTGAATGAGCCGGAGTTACCTTGAGTGGAGACCAGCCCATAACGGGACCAGAGTCTCTGTGCCCATTGGATTGCTGGCCCAGTTGTGGTTGTTATCTCAACCTCCTTACTGGCCTGCGTTTTCTTGGGGAGCTCCTCTCTGTAATGGGCAGAGTCCAGACTCAGGTTCTTGCATCCATTACCTGGAGGAGGGACGGGGAGGTGTTGTGTGGGAGGATGTCCAGGGAGCCCATGGTAGTCCGGAGCACCAGGGCAAGCTGTGGAGCAGCCCTGTCTCACCCTTTCTCCTCTCCTTCCACAAGGAAAAGCAGCTTTGCACAGTCATCTGTCGATGTTTCTGCCCCACGAGATGAGGAAAACCACACCTGCAGACTGGGTCAGACAATCTCAGAATGTTCCCATCTCTCTCTAACGTAACTGAATAATTTGATTCTCCCACATGTTTCTTGTAGGGGGATTGTCGGTGTGTATCTGGGTGGGCAGCATCGCAGGGCGGGAAGGCTGTGTGGCTGCTGGGCTCTTCGCTCTCTTCTGTGAACATGGTGATGCTCTTGCATGCTTTAGAAAGAATTTGTTGGGCTCTGTAACTGGTGTTAAATTATCCTAGGTGAGTAGTTGCGGAGGAATGTAATGAAGTTAATGTGTTACACGCTAATTATAAGTTCGGTTTCCTAATGCTACGTATCTGGTTCGTGTAGCTGAACGTTTCTTTAAATGGCTTTTGCTTAGTCAAAGATTGCTTAATCTCACTTTATGTATTGGTGGCCTAGTTTTAATTAAACAGTCATTGTTTTCCACTGGACCAGCCCTGACAGTTCCTCTCTCAGCTGCTGTGAGCAAAGCCGCTGAGCTGGTTTGTTAGCCCTTAGCGTGTTTCACGTGGAATTTTCACATGCTAGGTTGCTTCTTTCAGTCACGGCTTATGTAACCTCGCGGGTCTGAGGTGTGACGTTCTGAATTTACAGTATGGAGCTCTGCTTACCGTTATGAAATCCTGAGTTTACGTTACGGAACTGTTTATGTCTCCTCCGCTTTGTTCCTGCCGAAGAGACTCGCGTAGCGGGAGCAGAGCTGCGCTTTCCTCAGTTTCCCTGCTCGCACCCCGTGGCCGGCAGTGCTGAGGCCAGTCTGGGGCGGGCTGAGGGGGTCGTGGAGCGGGGCGGCGGGTGGTAGATATCGGGGTTCAGTTCGGGTCAGCGGCGCTGCCCGCCCGCCCGCCGCCGGGCCTGGCCTGTCTCGTCTCCGGGCCCGCCTTGCCCCGTCGCGGAGGCCGCTCGGGCCCGAACCGCCGCTTGGCGGCACAGCGGGGCGGGCCGGGCCCGCGGCCCGGGCGGAGGCGCCGGGAGGTGGCGGCAGACGCCGCGGGACCGGCTTCTGGCCGCTGCCCTGCCCCGGCGCCGCCGGGCCGAGGCCGGGCCTGAGGGAGCGCGGCCTCGGGGCTTGCCGCCAGCGGGGCCGTTCCCCGCTGAGACCCAGCCCTGCCCTGCGCAGAGGCCTCGGCTGCCGCCCCGCCTGCCGAGAGCTCCCGCGGGTGCGGGTTACCTTGTAATTCACCAGCGGGGCACCCCGGGGCTGCAGGCCAGGCTCTGTAAGAGTGTCCTCGGAGAACGGGGGGCTGCAATTCCCCTCTCACACCAGTTCCCCTAAAATACGCTTTTGTGCTAAAGGCTCCAGGGAGTGTAAGGCCTAGCGATGAGTGATGTTGTTTACTAGGGAAGTCACATGCTTTTAATAAACTGCTACTTTAAAAAATTGTTTTTGTAATTGACAGTATTTTTCGAAAAGTTTGAAACCAAGCCACTGAGTACTTGTCCATTCGCCCGTCAGCACTGTAGCTCCTTATTAGCACCCGGTGCCGTGGTCTTCTGGAGGGGGTGGCAAGGAAACTTCCGCTGTGGCTCAGTGCTGCACCTCCACAAAGCTGCTGCCTATGTCTGTCTGCATGGAACATCAAAACGAAGTGGAGAATTTCCACGTGATCTCAGTGGTCTGTGGGGGGTGTCGCAGATACTCCGTGTACGGGCAGCATCAGCCCGACGTACTCGTGACATTATTCTGCTATGACTTACCATTGGGCAGCAGCATAAAATCTTCACAGATTGAATCCTTAGAATTCATTTACATATTTAAACTTTGCACTTTGCTCTTTTACCAACCTTGCTGATTTGGAAATCGACCTTTTCGAGTTCTAGCGGCACCTTGGCAATACTCATCTGCGTGCAGTTGCACTGTGTTGCTGCAGCGTTTCTGCGGCAGGCTGGCTGTATAAACAGCTCTCTTCAGCCTGCTTAGGCACAGCAAGCAAGGGCAGCTTTACCGTTGCAGTTTGTGGTGTGACGAGAAATAAAAGCCCCCACCCCTGTGTTTTTGCAACGTGCCTGTCACCCATACTCACCTCTGTCCTGCACAGCGCTGCATTTTGCTGCAGTGGCACTCGAGCCTTTTTTTACCTCTGCAGCACTTAGTGTTCCTTACCGAACCGCAGTGTGCAGATCCTCATTTAAACAGTTCCTTTGTGGTTAATTTAAATTAAAACTGAAAACAAGAGGCTTGTGCCTGTTCGTCTTGCAGATCCTGAACGCTATAAAGTACATTATTCCTCTTGACTGGTCCCTGTGTTGCGTGTGTCATCCTTCAGAGACAGCTCAGCAGCACCACGAACACCAACCCGACGTTTATTAGGTCATTTCGGGGAGTCTGATATATGAGGTTCTCCTAAAAGCTGGCGTGAAACAATGTAAAGGAGCATGTTGAGCTAGTGAAGGGGGAAAGAGCTGACTTCGGCGTAAGAACGAGCTCTGGAGGTCGCCTAAAGCATCCTTGCTATTACTTTATTTTGCTGCTTCCTAATGCACACCATTCTCTATGTGACTGCCCGTCACTTTCTCTCTGCCCACTTTTTTGTTTGACTTCCTCTGTTCTCCCCAGGCAATCCTTTCAATCTTCAGTTGAGTCATCTGGGTCTCAGAGTACAGTCCAACCTTTAAGATTTAATGTTAAGGTTAACCCCTCAGAGTTGGCATATCCTTAGTAGCAGCTTTGCTTTTTCTTTTTTGGACTCTCTTGATACTTATTGAAAGGGGCTTATGAGCTTTTAGATTTTGAAACATGAGGACGTTAAGATCAGTGAATAAAGCCTCTGTAATTCTACATCCAGTCCAGATTTTCACCTCTTGCCAAGCTTTTCCCCCATGCGACGCTCTGAACATAACTAACAATAGTGAAATCTGTGTGTATTGATCTGAAATATCGAAGTGAAATATGCTGGTATTGTTAAAGCACAGGGCTGTAGACCTGCCTTTGGCAGCGAGATGGATGGACCATTTCAGCAGTGAAATGTTTTTTAATGTTGAGAAATCATCTTGTCCACAAACAATGAAGTGATTTCTAGTAACAAATGGAAAATATTTGTCTTACTGGAGATGACAGCATTTGTTTTCATTTTCCATGACATGTTGTGCTCATTATGCTGCAGGAAGCAAATCCAAAGTTTTATAAAGAACAGCTCGTGATAGCAAAACAGGGAGTTGAGCTGGGGGCTCGCTGTCATAACAACCGAGAGCATCGGGCCCTGGGAACCTGCGGCGCTGTGTCGAGTTTGTGTTCGGGAAGGAGTCAAGGGCCAGGGGTGCTGCTCACCCCACCCAAGTCACTGGGAATTGTCACTGTGTCGCTTGCAGAACTCCCGAAAAGCCATGAGGACTGTGCTGCGGGGCTGTCCCAGTGCTGTGGAATGCTGATTCTGGGTGTAACTGTAAAATAAATAATGCTGGTTAAAGGAGGGTGAGAGGTGGACTTCACTGGGAGCTCAGGGCTGGTGTTAAGCACTGGGCGTGCTGCCTGGGGCGTGTGTGCGTGTGGTGGTGGGTTCTTAGCTGGCTTGGTGTGGGTTTGTTTGGGCTTTGGTTAATTTACCGGCAGCATGGACCTCTGGGATGAGAGGGCTGACCCATCATCTTGGTTTCACTGTAGATACTTTCCAGCATGCAGTTGTTTTGCCTGGGGGGAGAAGGGAGCACACTGAAATTGGTTTCGCTGTCAGAGAATGGTGGTAGCTGAGGTGATGTTTGAGACGAGCATAAGGTGCGTTTTGCCCTTAACTTGACAAAATGAGGAGGGAAAGCATAAACCTGCCAAAACCAAAACATGCAACTGGCTTTGCAGCAGTGACCTGTGGTTGGAAAAAGCTGGTTAGTGGTGGGAGGGTTTTTGGGGTTTAGTTCGTTGCGTTTTTTCCAGACTTGAAGTACTGTAATCTCAGTTTAAGGTCTGGGTGAGCTGCGTGCTAAGACTGATGTGGGTCTGTGCCCCATTTCGCTCGCAGCCCCTCGGCAGACGTCAGAGGCTCCTGTCAGAATCGCTCCTACGGCAGGTTCATACGTTTCCTAAGCTGCTGCTGACGTAATTTAGAAGGAGCAGTTGTCTGTCCCTGCCGTTGTGATACACCAGCACCCGCCTGCTACGGGCCATCTCCTAGATGGGGTTTTGGAGACAAAGGCTGAGTCTTTTCCCTAAAGCCCTGAGTGTTCTGCTGTAGTACGTAACTCATCAAGGTCACTGAACCCTATTTAATGTACGTTCTGGGAAGATGACAGGGTACAAAAGATTGGTTTGTACCCTTCTGTCAGGAGGATGAAGCAGTAATTCAAGAGCTCAGTTATTTGTGTGCTGAAGGGGCCGTGGTTATCTGGGGATGTGACAGATTCGCTAATGATACCTGACAGAAGTATTGCCGAGGAATAATGGTGAAAAAAATGTCTTCTATCATGCAGCGTTTTTAAAAAGAAAATATTTTCTTTTTATAACATAGAGAATGCGAATTCCCATGTGACAAAATATTGAATTCAGATGCCCAGCCAGTGGGTGTAAATTGAATAGAAAGTATTATCACTGCATCTTGAAGCAGTTTCCTGCCTGTAGAGAGTTTTGATACGGGTAATAGATTTTGTATTTTAATATTTTTTATTGATTTCTAAACAACTCCAGGATATTGTCACTGTCTTGCTTGGGAGATACTGACGTTGGATGGTTGTTGCTCAGCTGTGCTGAAAATCTCTGTGCCAGTTTGCAGCAGCAGAGGGTTAGGCTGTGGCAGCGTTGAAGGGCGTTTCTGTTCAGGTTGTTGCATTTAAAGCATCTCAACTCTTTCTGCTGCTTTCTTTTTTTGAAACATTTATAGCAGCGAAAAGCCATTCTTGTTGTGAGATCCTGCTCAATTTTTACAAGTTATTCTTGTTTGTTGTTTTTTAAGGAAAAGTCATCAACAAAGACTTGCGCCACTACTTGAGCCTTCAGTTCCAGAAGGGCTCGATAGACCATAAACTCCAGCAAGTGATCAGAGATAATCTCTACTTGAGAACCATCCCTTGTAAGTATGTAAAGATCAGCCTCATTCGACCTGTTCCTGCTAGCCGTCACATCATTCGGGAGCTTCCCCCTTCATCTGGTTTATAGCCTTACCTTGCAGCAGGAACTTCTGTAAATGGCTTTGCTAGAACAGTTTTGTATCTTAAGTTGCAGTGAAGAGGTACAGCCAGTATGGACTGACAGGACAGCAAAAACTTCAGAATTCGAGGCTCAGAGTGTTTCAGTACTATCTGTGTTTTACTCTTTGGAAGTTTGTCGGTTGTTGTTAGAGTGACCACAGCCGCCATGGAAATAAATCTTCCTCGGCATGATCAGGCAGTGCAAGCATGTCCTCGTTTTTGTCAGGGTGTTCATTTTTGCACAAGGAGGCGACAGAGACCTCGAGAGGGTCCTGTGCGTTGGGCAGAGCATGCAGCTGGAGGGATTGTATGCAGACAGGTTTGCAGTGCAGAAGGTTCAGGGGAACTGCTCTTTGTTCATCTTGAGAAGACAGGGAGGTGGTGGCAAGAGAGAGGGCAAATCTGTGGCCCAAGAAGAGGAAGGAACAGCACATGGACAAACTTCAGTGTCACAGCAAGAATTAATGAGTGAGAGAATCTGGCTGGACCTGTCTTGTCAGCTGTGCCAGCCCTTCTGCTCTGAGCAGCTGTGGCATCTCTCCGTCCAACCAACACAGGTGTTAACCTGCCCTTAGCAAGGAGCCCAAGGTGCTGCTCCCACGAGCACACGTTTAGAGAAAGCACTGTTCCAGGTACAGGGCACACTGACAGCTGCCAGATATCCCGTTGCTGCTTCTCACCTCTCTGTGCCATTTCATTTCTTAATTGTCCCGAGATCATCTTTTACCTTGTCTCAAAGGTTCAGTGATGAAAAAGGCTCATCACCAGCTGCATTTAAATATTCATCACACTAGAAAACTTAAAAGTTTGACAGCTAACATTTTTGTAACTACAGGAATTCTGTTCTCCACTTAGCATCAGGATCGCACTGAGTGTGCCCAAGAGTTTGTGACTTTCTGAAAAGGTAACAACAGTGAAGTGCAGTTTATTTATTGGCAGCTCTTGTTCGTGCTGCTGCCTGAAAAGATTGACATATGCCTTTAAACTGCTCTTAGGTTACAGGCAGTAATGAATCAGTGGAGTCCTTTCCAGGAGAGCTGTAATTAAGCTGTTGTAACTGTGGGAGGCCCGTATTTATAGACACAACACTTTGAGACCTTCATTAGCACAGCAATTCACTGATTGCTTTGACAAAGCTTGCCTACAGCCGGGGTTTGGGGAATAGCTGAGGTACAGCTGAACTGTGAGGCTAAAAAATAGTTTCAATGCCCAGACAGGATTTGGTGGCCCCAAAATCAAATGTGCTTAGTCACGCTGAGCAAACCACAAATCAGTGTGTAGGTACCGTGGAAGCAGTGGGGCGGTGAAGCCCCCTTTGTGGAGCTGTGTAAAATCCCACCGTTCTTAAACAGCTCCCCAGGATCCCAGACCCTGATTGCCTGGCCCAGACCTCGTCAGCTTCCACGGACGTTTCCGCTTCACTGAGCGTAGGGAAGAAATCTCTCTCATTACTACCTCACGCAGCTTTTTTTCCTCTTCCTTCCTCAATACCAGAAGTGTCATTCCAATGTAATTTACTGGCTTGGTTTTTAGACATTATTGTTCACCTGCTCACCAGTGCTCTCACTCTTATCTTACTGGAGTGACATCAGCATTGTATAAAGATTCAAAAATATATTGTTTTACTGAATTGTACAGCAGGCAGCGTTTGGTAAACAGGCAGCACTTCACCTATCTTACAAGAGTGTTTTCTTTGTCTTTTCAGGTACTACAAGGGCTCCCAGAGATGGGGAGGTCCCTGGGGTAGACTATAATTTCATTCCCGTTGAGCAGTTTAAAGCACTGGAAGAAAGTGGAGCCTTGCTAGAAAGTGGAACGTATGATGGTATGTTGATGACATTTAATGGGATGGGAATAAGGACCCAGCACTCGAGTCCAGTGTCTTGGTCCTTGTACCCAGGAAGTGCCACTTTTCCTGCCCATCAGCACACTAGTAGAGTGGCATATTAAGTCTGGTTTTGGACTACCTGTGAGGAGGTAGTGGTCCTGTTTTAAAGCTCTTTGCTAAATCACAGGGCGTCCTTTCAGCCAGTCTTAATGCCATCTGATTATTTTCCCTTCTGCATTTTTGAGGAGACATTCTGAAAATGTTTGTCTGTCTTTGGAACAATTTTGTCTTGGTAGAATTCAGTCAAATTTGTTTAAACCTTTGAGAACAGAGCCACGTTCTTCTCAGAGGCACACATCAAAAGGACAGAAGGCAAGGGAAATTCTGATACAGCAGGGAAAAAACCCCATTTTGCATTGAAAAATTGAACAGCACTAGACCAGACTGTCCAAATCTGTAGTACAGTTGGTGTTAAATGTGATGGGGAAAAACATTGTAATGAAGGTAGTGATCCCTCAGGAACTGGTTATCCAGGAGTCATGGAGCTGCCACCGTGTGAAGAGCTTTTGCTTCACTTTAATTTGTCATAAAGGGTTTGGTGGTAGTCAGAGATAACTTCAAGGTTCTCACACCCTTGTACTCCAGGGTGGGGGATGGACCGAAACCCACCTTTGTCTACAAGGGAGGAGAGACCAGTTTCACGGGCTCACCCTGGGACATCGCGTGCTCCTGTGGAGCATGCCCTGGTTGCAGATGGGTTTCAAGTAAAGATTGCTGGTTTCTGCTGCTTTTTACTATGGAAAACTTACCTCTTGACATCATGAACAGAAAAAACTGCAAACATCTCATGCTGCTTTTTATATCTAAGGTTATAACACCTGGAATAGGATCTGTCTATATTTTTTTTTTAAATATATAGTTGTACTTTTTCCTTAGCTCCTCTTTATCTGGCTATCACCACTTTGAACCTCGCCCTCACTGATATTTTTCAGAAGGGTTTCTTATTTGGTTTTTTTTTCATGGTCAAAACCATATCCAGCCACCAAGAGTTACCCCAGCAGGAATTCTGGGAAGCTCTCTTGCTGTGTGCTCAATTCCCTAATAAAAATCATATGAGCAGTCAGGAGAGAGGTCAACTGCTGAAATTCTTTTCCAAAAAACAACAGATGATTCCTAGTCGCTGTGTTTTAGATTAAAATATTGGAGTAAAAATCTGTTCTTTTCTCAAGTTCAAATAATTTTTAGGCAAAACTCTATTAACAGCTTTGTTTAGCAAGAGTATTGTCAGTAGAAATTTGTACTACTGTGGTTTTAAAATCAATTATTTGAACTGGTTTTATGTAAATAGATACGTTATGTTTTGCACAAAATCAATGTGCTTTTTGACTTCAGTGTGTTTCTGTTATTGGATATTGCTCTGTTAATCGGTACATAGAGTAAGAGCAATTGATCTTCACTGTTTTGCTTCTCTCAGACTGTTCCCCAAGTCTCCTTATGGGGCATTAGTGAATTCCAGGCAAAGTACCAATCCGTCTTTTCCTTTGAAAACATGTGGCAGGATAGAAATGTTGAACTAAACCTGTTGTTTTCTGATGTCCAATAGCATCACTGGCAAAACGACAATGTAGGCATAAATAGGTTTTGACTGTTACTGTTTTGTGATAGTACTCATGTCTTCTCTAAGACCTTAAATTACAGGTCAGGTCTTTCACCAAAACCACGTTACACAGGCAATAAAACATCCACAGCCACTGCCAGCACTTTCAGCAAGTATCAGTGCTTCCATGATCCTCATTTCTGTCTCATTGTCAGGGAACTTTTACGGCACTCCGAAGCCTCCAGCAGAGCCCAGCCCCTTTCAGCCTGATCCAGTGGATCAAGTTCTCTTTGACAATGATTTTGATACCGAATCGCAGAGGAAAAGAACCACGTCCGTCAGCAAAATGCAAAGGATGGACAGTTCTCTCCCAGAAGAGGAGGAAGAGGAGGAAAAGGAAGCCGTTAATGGCAGCGGAGGGATAGGTTGGTTGACAAGGGGAGAAACTTCCTGAAGTATTGTGTGAATGGATAAGGAATACACAAATAATGTTTATGCTTGCTTGAACTGCTTCCTTAGTTTTGGTAAAGTTTGAAGGTGGTTTTCTATTCGGACTGGTGTTTTCACTCGATTTTGAAATTATCTTTTAAAAAGAAACAGCTGTTCTTCCAGCCAGATGTGCAATTGCATCATAGAATGCAGTGCTCAGCAGAGAACATGCAGTGCTGGCTATCGGCCAGTTACATGAGGAGGAAGGAAAAATTTATCCACTCCTCAAATAACGGAATGCTTTGCAGAGTATGATTCATACCCTGTCAACGTTACTCTTTAGTTTTGAGGCGATTCCTGAAGTTGTGCACAGGAGATTTTAGAAAAGCGGCTGGTTTAAGGGGCAACATGAGCTTGTACTGTAAAAAAATTTTTTTTGTTGTTGTTAAAATAACTATCACACAACCTGAAACTGCCTGCAGGGGAGTTTGTGGGGAGAAGTAAAGCAGAGTGTGGTGAGACTGGACCAGTGTCCAGCCGGACGTTTCAGACTGGCAGCATGCCCTCTCTTTTGCTGTCATGGTTACTCATCTCGAGGGGGAAGAGCTGATGGCGGAGAGAAACTGTCACATTGCATTTGCAGATGATCCTCTGTGTGTTTACGACAGGCTCATAGGGACCAGTCCTGACCTCATCTTGTCAGCTCTGGGGCTGGCAACGCCATGGTGGGGTGGCTGGTGGCCAAGCTGGTGGTTAGGCAAGGGTCACAGAGGGTACTGGGCATAACCCCGCAACTGAAGGGCGGAGGCGCACATTTAAAGTTTTCTGCAGGGATTTTTGGGAGCTTTTTCTTGTTTGGCTTGTGGGAGGGTGGTGTTTGTTTTATTGACTGTTTGGGTCTTCCCTACATCTTATTCTGGTGCTTTGAGGAATATTAGTAGGATTTTAGAGGTTTTTTGATGGCATTGCAAACACTGTTCTCTGTGTAGGAACAGCAACAAAGTGTAGTCAGCTGGGATTTCTGCCAGCGCTGATTTTTCAGTGTAGGCTCAGACACATAATGCAAGGTTAATTCTGTTTGGCAGGGGAAGAGCAGAGTTCAGTGTTTTCATGTCAGCTTTTCAAAGTTCATAGCTGAAAAAAAAAAAAGTGGAAAAATGCACATCACATACAGGGACGTGTTTGACATCCACTCGTCGCCAGATTAAGAGGGTGGTTCTTTGTGAGAAACAGGATAAACATCTGACAAATAGTAACACTTTCCCTGAACAACTGCAGAAAACAAAGAAAAACATTCAGATTCTCCTGACTGGATGAAACCTGTTCCCAGCTACAACCAGACAAGCAGCTCCATGGACTTCAGAAATTACTTGTCGAGGGATGAAACCCTGGAGCCGCTGCCCAAGAACTGGGAGATGGCCTACACCGACACCGGCATGATCTACTTCATCGAGTGAGTAGACTGACTCCACGGAGGGTTGCTCTGCGCTTTGGAGAAGTGCTGGTGGGCTGTGCCCCAGGAAGCTCCCTGCTGCTCTTACACCTCTCTTCTGCTCTTACTGCTTCTATTTCTTTGTGGAATTGAATGTACTCGTGCTTTCATTCCTTACTGACAGTCATCTGTGCTGCATGCTCGTACGACTGCCATGGTGCAGGAGAGCCTTATGGTTCCACCTGCTAAGTCAGTTTGTTTGTAATATGAGCTTTGTATCTCACGAAGTACAAAGCTGGGTGGGTATTGCTAGGTGAGGTATAAGATCATATAAACCTTTGCTATGTAAAATTCCTCTGAAATCTGAGAGCTTGTTTGTTCTTTCTTTGCTGCTTGTGTTCCTTGGCTGGGAATACACGTGAAAATACAAGTAGCACAGATGAAAGCCCAGAATAAGAGAGCAGCTCATATGTGCACAAGAGAATCAGCCTAATGAATTAATTTCTAAAGAAAACAAAAACCTTACTGAGAGTTAAGTGTAAGAAGAGGCTAAAAATGTTTTTTACTTTCAGGTAGAAACAGCTGATATTCCCACGTGAGCTCTTGGGAGCAGGGGAGAGTGTTCATACCTCTTAATGTTTCACATCTGTCCTGGAGAGTCTCCAGTGTGCTTGTACCTTTGAGCATCGTTGTTGCCTTTTTTTAGCATTTTATGATGTTACTGAGGCATTAATAGAGGTTACATTATGTAAAGACTACGGTTTGCTCATGGTAGTAGATACTTCAAAGTTAAACTATTGCAAAGTTTCTGCAGTCTGAGTTCTCTTCTAATGGGATGTATTCTGCTCCGCAGCCATAACACCAAGACAACCACATGGCTTGATCCGCGGCTCTGTAAGAAAGCCAAAGCTCCTGAAGACTGTGAAGATGGAGGTGAGATGTTCAGACTTCATTTGCCACCTATGGCTGATAAATGTCTCGAGTTTATCACAGCTGGATACGATCCATTACTGCAGTGGTAGAAGCTTCTTCCTGATACACATGACTCTGGGGCAGGCAGCATGGTGCTGAGTGTCCCTAGTTTGGAAGCAACGGGAGTTTATATAAGACTGGGAATGTCTGTAGTGTGCTTTCCCTAGAGCAGTAGCATCTGACTGAATCATGGGTTTATCTGCATTCCTGAGGTGGGAATGAGATGTTTTGTTCCTGTAACTATCATTGCGAGAGGGAAAGTTGCAGATGTTAGTGACGATCTCACTGGAAATTGTTGTGCAGGTGGAATAAGGCTGGAGGAGAAGATCCATAAGTGTTAGCACGTAGGGGTAATGCAGAAGGTGCCGCGTAATACCTACTGCTAATGATCTTTATTGCATGTGACACCCTCTAATACTCGAGTGCAGAAGTAGGGGGAACAACCTGACTCTTTTCAACTCTTCACACTGTTCCTTTAAGACTTACAGGTCAGGTTCATGATTGACTCACAGACAATTCCTGCAACCATTTCCTACAGTTGTGCAATTTAGTCAGCTAGAAAAGCACACCCAATAGCTCTGTCTCCAGCAAATGCCTGTCTCAGAACAGCCTGTCGTCTTCCTAAATTGCACAGCCTAACAGCTCTGTATGCGTAATGAAGCTAGCTGGAGCAAGGGACACCTACTGCTGCTTATTAAACGTATGTGCTGCTCACCACAGGATAAAAAGAGCCCTTTAAACAGAGAGATGCAGGATACCCAAATGAACAACATCGGAATGAATAGACCCACTGGGTCTTTTGTCAAACCCTGCGGAGTGACGCTGGTATTAATAATTGGTAACATGCTGTCATATGCTGGGAAAATTCCTGTTACCGTCAAACTTAGGGCAGCCTCCAACACGATTACATCGCAGTTTTACCCTTCAAATGTCTACCTGACTGTACCCACTAGAACAGCAAAGCTGCCGTAATTGGACCTCTGTGTTAACTGCTTATCACTTCAGTCAGTAATGATCTGCTGCTGGGCACAGTCTCACCAGATTCTGCATTTGCCATAAAAAGGAGCTTTTCACTTGTAACTTTCAGTACCTACATCAGACAGGTAATTTTTTTATTTTAGACCCCTAATGTAGGGATGTCCGAGGCAGCCCAGACGTGAGCTGTCAGCCAGCTTGCTGAGGCTACAAGAGCAGTGGGGCTGCAGCAGCACAGCGCTGCGTTTTGTCGTCCTGGCAGGCCAGGCAGTCTGCGTTGAATGTGGTGCAGCCAGACCTAAACACGTGCCACGCTTATTTTGGGGTGACTCACTGTGTTGTAAACATCAGGGCAAAACAGCCAACCACCGCAGGAGCTCTCCTCCTACTCATCACACAGTCCTGATGGGAGGTTTCTTGGGCATACTGAAAACTGAACTGTTGTCAGAATACAATGAAATATCCTGACATTACTGAGAGAGTAAATAGAGGGGGAGTTACTTCTGCCAGGTGATCTTAAGCAGAACATACCCGAGGAATGGAGGTGCCTGGTTTTTACAAGCCTGGGATCTGATACTGCGAGGCCTTTATGGCTCTCTCGTGGCGTACCTGGGGCAAAAGTGGTGCAACCATATTCATATTGTGTAGTTTAAAAAGTTGACAGCTATTGAATCACGTTAATACTTTATAATTAGATTAATTTTAAATAACGTATTTTTCTTCCCCTTTATAGGTTCTTCCTCCCTAAATAGGTTAGTTTGTATCTTGTCGTTAAATTTATGGTATGTTTAAAGTGATGCGATTTTGTTGAACACAAGTCTCCTCATCTCGTGGAACAAAGAGTGAGACTTAGAGGGCTTTGGGTTCCTGGAACAGGCTGGTATCTTTCAGCAGAAGGACCAGCCTCAAACAAATGAAGGGAAGAAAAAAGGACCCGAATTTTCCTCATATTTTTTCATGAGCCTATAATCTGTCTTCTCATTCCTTCGTAAGAACTCTGATATTTGCAGATAGTTTTTCACTATAGTAATGGAGAATTTTGTTCTTTCTGATTGCAGAACTTCCGTATGGATGGGAAAAAATAGAAGACCCTCAATATGGAACATATTATGTTGAGTAAGTGCTAATTATTCGTTTGACATAGTTACAAATTGCGCAGAAAATAAAGCAGCATGTGATATGCAGTATGCCAGGTTGTAATGCAGTAAGCATGCAGTACTGCAGTAAGTTGTACAGCGGCAGGAATGAAACATCCAGTAGAAGCAGCTCAGGGGCAGTGAACACGGCGCACACTTCTGAAGCGCTGGCATGTGGGAAGATCTGTGGTGACCCTACTGACGCACTGGAGCATATTTCTTGTGGGGAGGAAAAGGAAGTAGCAACCAAAGTAATTTATAATGAGCTGATGTCATTTTTTCTTAGCTTTAACAAAAATGGGGTCACTTGATTTAAGGGTGGCACCTGATAGCTGTAGAAGAGTAAAAATATCTTATATATCATTACTGTCTCCAAAGAGCCAAGTAAATAACTAAACTGCTGCAAGAGCTCTTCTGAACCTCCTTCAGGTCCAAGTAAATGAAATCTCTCTTTAGCCTTGGAGAAGAAAATTAGTAGAGTTGAAAATGTTATCTTCAGAGAACAAGTTCTAAACTGTTACAACCTTTTGAAAATTTGCGGAGTGGGATAAGGGTATACTCTGATAATCACGGGAAGTAAAATTGTCTTGGCTCTTAAAGTCAGTCAAGTCGTTGAAAGAGCAAAAATGCTTTCGGTGTTGATTAGTTTATCCTTCATTTCTCCAGAGCATTAATTTGAGGTAATAGAGTAGTATTTGTAGATGTTCCTTTTGTGGTTTTCTTTTGTGTGAAATGGGCAGAATGTTTTCTACTGAAATCCTGATCTACCTTCTGTATGTCTACAGTCATATTAACCAGAAAACCCAGTTTGAAAACCCAGTATTGGAAGCCAAAAGAAAAAAACAGCTAGGACAGACCGATGCTGGCCCTTCAAAATCAGGTATTGCTGCATATTGTGTTCTTTGTCAGTAATGTCTTTACCTGCACATATGCATCATAAATAACCAGTTTTGGAATTCAAGCCATTAGCCTTGTCTGTTTGCTGGCCATTGTGGTGTTGCCCTCCAAAATCTGAAGGGTTTTTTGAATGATTTTTTTAATGTTAAAATTGAACCGAGACCCGAAGACTGCTTTAAAATCACTTTGATCATTCTGAAGCTGGTTGTTGTAAGAGGCTTTTGAAGAATGGAGGGTTAGAAGAGCCAGCTGGAAGGTGCAGGTGAATCCACACCTTGAATTTTTATGCTTTTGATCTACTTTACACTTGGTATTCAAAGATCAGAGTGTAAAACTGGAATTATAGGTGGGAGCTTTAGTCCAAACACTTTTGTAATCTGTACTACGGTCTTGAAAAAACTTTTAACTTTTCCATTCACATAACTCAGCTGTGAAATGTGTAAGGATCTTGTTTGCTGTACTCCATAACAGTGCTGCAGAGGTGAACCAATGTTAACCAAACAGATCATTACCCTTCATGACACTGTAAAGAAACAAACAAACAACTTGCCAAAACTAATGCTGGTTTCCTTCCTTCATGTCTCTTTATTCTGTAATTCAAAAGGACCAGAAAAGTCTGTCTTCACTAGAGATCCGTCCCAGCTCACAGGAGCACTTCTGCGGACATCGCTGAAGAAAAGTACGATGGGATTTGGCTTTACCATCATTGGAGGGGACAGACCTGATGAGTTTCTGCAGGTGAAGAACGTGTTAAAAGACGGACCCGCCGCACAAGATGGGAGAATTGCACCAGGTCAGATATTATTTCTCTAAACCTCCATTTCCTGTGGTGCTTTTGAGAATGCAGCTTCTGAGGCACAGGAGGTTGGATGGCTCCATCCACTGACTCTGAATAAAAACTCACTAAATGAAATTGCTTTGGGGTTTGTGAAAGATGTGCACAGAGCAGTGGCTGAGAGGGAAAAGCAGCAACGTTCTAGGTGCAAACCTGCCCTGGGGACACGTGAGAAGGTTTCAGTAGTTCTGCTTTGGCTAAGACTCTTGGCCTCATGCTTGTGTACAGAATGGGGTTTTTTGTTTCCTCTCTGTATGTAAAGTAGAAACAGTGTGTTTGAATCCTGGTCTGTGTGTTGCCTTGTTGCTGCCAAAAACCGTAACAGCAAATATTAAAATGGCAGAAAACCTGCAGCAGGACTGAGCAAGCCAAGCTGTGTGAACTGGGCAAGTGAGGAGGCAAGAGGGACAAGAGTACCTCCAGTCCCTGAAGAATTGCACACTTTTTCATGGTTACAACACATTTCAGTTACCTATAAGCTTACAGTTTACATACTAGAAAAGGCAAAATGCTTCTTTACAGATCATATAAACTTATTCTTCTTACCTGAAGAGTGAGAGAGAAGAATTCATCCTTCAATGATTTAATATGGAATGAAACCATTTCCAGTTTCCTTGCTGATGTGTTGTTTGAATTTGTTTGTATTCGGTTCATTTTCTTCCTCTGTAAAAGTGAGGATGATCCTGCAGCATTGTGTTTGAATGAGAAGATGAACATCTGTCACGATGTAGCTCTTGTGATAAGAGTTAGTGTTCTACAGGCATTTCAGTGATAAGACGGTTTGCTTGCTGGGAATATGGTATTGCACGTGAAAAGCTTCATGATCAGAGTGATGCAATTTATTATGAAACAAGATTTCCAGATCTGACACCCACTTCCACTTCATCTTGAAAATACACTCTTAGTCACATGTGGCAGCAGTGTAAGAGTAACGGAGCGTGCGTGGGCACAATCCTAGGTTAAGTTTAGCCAGTCCTAAAATAGAGGACCCCCCCCAAAATCCGATTTAGCTTGGATTGAGTTTAGCAAGCAGTATGATGTGAATTAAAGTAGAAGTCATCTGCTTGTAGCAGTGTGTGTGTGTGTGTGTGCTGCTCCATCTCCTGTGGCTGTACAGTATCAGTTTTTAAATCTGCTGCAGATTAAACTTTATATATTTAGCACACTGCGTTCTGAGGTGAAATAAAGGCAAAGAGGAAATCGTTACGCTTTTTGGCCACAGCCAGCCAGGAGGCAGTAGCCCAGCCACCACTCGTTACTAGTTCTGAAGGCTGCATAGCGGTTTCCTCCAGTTGGGGCTTCATTCTCTGCCTCAGCACTCCATGGGACAGGCGTGGATGGTTTCATTTCTGTTTCTAATGCTGTTCAATTTCCATTTGTAACAGGTGATGTCATCGTAGACATAAATGGAAGTTGTGTCCTTGGCCATACCCATGCAGACGTTGTCCAGATGTTTCAGCTAGTTCCTGTCAATCAGTATGTGAACATGACTCTGTGTCGTGGTTATCCTCTTCCTGACGACAATGAAGACCCTGTGGTAGATATAGTGACAGCTACACCTATTGTCAACGGACCGCCTGTGACCAAAGGAGATGTTTGTGTGACCAACCAAGATTTAATAGCAGGAACAGTTGTGTTGGACCAGAATGGAAAAATGGGCCCTATGCTGGTCAATGGTCGTCTGAACGACCCTTCCACGGATACAGCTGAGCAGAGGATCTCTCTTGCATCATCAGGAGGCTCTCAGCCAGAGCTGGTCACCATTCCACTGGTCAAGGGTCCAAAAGGCTTTGGGTTTGCCATTGCCGACAGTCCTACAGGACAGAAGGTGAAGATGATTTTGGACAGCCAGTGGTGCCAAGGCCTTCAGAAAGGGGACGTAATCAAGGAGATTTGCCATCAGAACGTACAGAGCTTGACACATCTGCAGGTGGTGGAGGTACTGAAGCAGTTTCCAGTAGGAGCAGAGGTGCCGCTGCTTATCCTAAGAGGAGGTATGTACCTAAATTTACAGTTGTCATATAGGGTTATTTGCTTTCTAAAGGTCCCTTTTTAGTGTGATATCTACATCGCATCCAGTCTTGACAGTTAAGTAGCAACTTATTATGTCTCCGAGCCATTGTGTTCTAAGTTTAATTTATACCCTTGAGTATCTGGGGTCAGAGCATGTTGCTAGGAGGGTTTTTTTGAAAATTTTATGATGATATGTTCATCCTCTGTCTCTTCCAAGCATCTGGGGAGTGCTAAAGCAAAAATGCTGTCTCTAGCATAACATAGCGTGTGAGGACAGAGTTTTCTGAGGCTCTCCAGATGTATTCCAGAAACAGCAGCTGTAATGGGCAGGTGAGGCAGGAGGCAGCATCAGCAGTGAGGTGGAGCTGACCGCTGGAAATAAGAGACATTCTCATGTTCACATTTGCATTTTTATACCTCTTCCTTGAGAAGAACACAGAACATGTCTTCCCCCCAAAAGCTGACTAGCAGATAGTGTGCATTTGTCAGAAGGAGCTAAATGAACTATGAAGCAACACGTGGCTGCTTTGTGTCCCTTAAAGCTTTTATTGTAGCTCTGAGAGTGTCACTTCAAACAACCATTGACATTTGCAAAAATCTCCAGGTCTTTTTCTGTATAAATGCTGCTATTCCTTAATCAGCTAAGGAAATAATGAGATTTCTTTGGTAGCAAGTGAAATTCCTCTGGACAAATTCACAAAGTCTCTTTATCCAATGAAGTGACACGTGATTTGGTTGACCAGTGTCTGGCAATAAGAGAAGTAGATGTTTTCTGTTGTACAGCTGGAAGTTCTAATTGGAGACTTCCCTGAAGTGGTGTTTTTGCTGAGTTGAACATCCCCCTTGCTATTTAAAAGATAAGTGAATAAGCAGTTCTCTTCAACCCAGGAGGAGTGGATTGTGTGGCCTTAATGCTGTTTAAACTCTCACTGACCTGGTACTGAAATTGCTTTCTGCATTGTCTTTTCTTCAGGTCCACCCTCACCTACTAAAACTGCCAAAGGGGTGAGTATTAGTGATGGGTTAAATGTGTTTCTGATGGAGAATATGTAGGGGTTTGGTAGTAAAACAGACTCATAAATCTGGTCCACCCAGTGCACAAGATTCCTTTCAGTTCTTAGAGTTGTTTGATGGGGGTGAGGGATGTCTCTTCTTACTACTGAAGAACCAAGAATCCAGCAAAGATCCTGTATGACAATCATGTAGTACTGCTGATTTGTCATCATTTTAAATATGACAGTGCCACTTACGTCCTCTCATTATTTCCTTTTTTCACACTCTGCTTGAAGTTCCTGTCTGCGGGCACACTTTGACTTGCTTTTGTAATCTCATATCTCTGGGTTTTAGTCCCTGTGATAATTTGCAAGATGATTTAGCAAAACCTTGTCTATTAGCTGGCACAAATTCTTTGTCTTAAGTAACTGCTATCAGGGTACGTATCGAAAGGGAAACAAAATACAGTATCTATTTTTCCATTGCTGATTATCTGTATTGAAGTGAAATGACATTTGTAGAGTTTACAGTACTTCAATACTTCTCAATCCTCATATAGAATAACGGGACTGGTTAGTACCCCCTTCTTTAAAAGCTTATCTGGAATCCAGATTTTCAGGAATTCTCTGCATAGCAGTACGTTCCTAGCTCGATCTGTTGAGGTATCCTTAATACATATTGGCTCAGTAAAGAACCCTTGGGCTTAATAAAATACCCTTTGATTTCATGAAGCTGATAATAATGCTCATTTTTGTCACGAGCGCTTCTTTTAAGAATTAGGCTAGTTGTTGAACAGAGCTGTTTCTTTAAACATGTTTCTTGGGCAGAAGTTGCTGCGTTTTGAGAAAACCCCATGACCAGGGTGTTGGTGTAGCTGCTTTTTCTATCTGTCCTGCTGTTCAAGCACTGAAGTCACATCCCACCAGCAGGGTGATGTGAGCATGCAAGTTGAGCGTGCCCGACACAGGCTGCACTCAGATTTGCAGATTCTGTTCCCTGCGAGCGTGCAGCTGCCCGCACTAACCAAATCTGCATAAATCTCCACAGTTTTCAGGACACGAGCAATGTCGGGCATGCTAAAAATACTTCGGGCTCAGGCACTGGCGTTCCAGCACACGTGCAGTAGCAACTTCCCAAGGAGCACTCGATGTTCAGTGGCATTAAGCAGCACGGCAAAATAATTCAGTTAAAAAGGGCAAGTTCTTGTGTTTGTAAACACACAAGTGTCAAACTGCGAAATCCCTTGGGGGAGTTTTCTTCCGCTCTTCCCAAAAGGGCATATCTGAGTCTATTCTGCTTGTGCTCTCGTTCAACGTGCATGGGCATGTGCAGACTACCGTGTTCCAGTTTCCCAGCTTGCGTTTCAGCCCAGAATAAGTATTTAGAGTTACTTTAGAGCATAATCGATTGGAAATTAGGGTGAGAGACAGCAAGGGTGCTTGGTGTCCTTTCTTCTTGAAACTCTGCCAGGAGCTGTAGTGCCGTCCATCTGTAGGCATGCCTTGCATCTCACCGCTGCTCGATGTTCACTGTCTTTGCACCCGCAAGTACAAAGTTCTGTTGTGCTTGTGGTTTAGAATGCATTTCATGGGGTGGGGTCTGTTTCAGAAGGACAAGCAGGACAGTTCAGGGAGTTTGGAAGCTGTCTGTGATCCCATCCCTCAGCCGATGCCATTTCCACCCACTGCTGTACGACCAGGCTCTCCTAAACTAGACCCTTCGGAAGTCTACCTGAAGTCTAAGAGTATGTATGAGGACAAACGTGAGTATATCGACTATATTTATAATAAAACATTTAACCCTAGAAACGGTCTCAAGGGTGGTGTAGTTCTGGAGTGAACCGAAGTGGTCCTGACCATTTCAGAGTCCATAGAAGGTGGCTCTGAGTTGTATTACAGACCAGATTGTATCCTGGCCCTCCGTACAAATGGAGCTGTGGTTTCTCCTTGGGCTTTTTGTCAGTCTATCCTTCCCTTTCTCTGCCTTTTCTTGAGAATTTATATTTGTTTTGGAAAGAGAATGTCACTGAAGATTCGACTGATTTGCTTACTGTGTTTCTGCTTATTGTGGTGTGTTGATAAGAGTCAGAATGCACCACCACAGCATAGTCTTTCAATAATCAGATACCTCCTTACGTGTTTTGAAATGTTGCTTTGTCTTAGCTCCAAACACAAGAGATTTGGATGTTTTCCTGCGAAAACAGGAGTCAGGCTTTGGTTTCCGGGTGCTCGGAGGGGATGGACCAGATCAGCCTGTAAGTGAAACTGTTTACTGTTACCTACGTGTTATCTTACAGTGTCGCTGTTAGAATGACTCCTACTCTGTCATCTCATTTCCCTCTCATTCTGAACAGTCCAGTGATGGCAAAAATGGTCAATTCAGTAACTGCCTCTTAAAGATCAAGAACTGGTTCAGATTACCTTTCTTCTCTTCATGGCAGACTTTACTCTGCAAGGCTCCCATGCCCTTTCCGCTATGTAGAGTCTGTCTTTGGCAGCAGTTTTCCCTGTCAGGCTGTAATGCAGATGGTGTTTCTGTTGTTGCTGTGTCTTGGGAGCACTCAGAAGGGCAGTGCTGGCACCCAGCCTCTGCCCAGTTCCACTGGATCCCGCTGGTGTCTTGGCACCAAGTGTGCCCTGGTAGTGCTCGGTGTGCCGTGCACGTCGGCGCTTCCCGGGGAGCAGATGAGTGGAAGGAAGCGGCTGCTTGCCCTGCGAAACTCTGGCAGGCTGTTCTTTAGAGCTCAGCTCAGTGAAACGAGGCAAGGTTTGGGATGGTGTCACACCCCTTTTCTCCCAGCTCTCCTGCCCTATTTTTAAAAATGCATCTTGTTCTGTCGGTCAGTGTGGTTTCTGGTGGGTTCATCTCAAGGAGGCAAGCACAGCCTCTCCCGTGCACACTTTGAGGCTTTTATTTGCCTTGGTTTTGCCTCATCTCAGGAAGTACAAAACGTGGTACTGCTGGGTTTTTGTGAAAGCCTTGAAGCAGAACCAGTTGAGACTGGCTTCCTTCTGCAGATAGATGTCCGTGTTGGTTCGCATTGTAACGGGCATCAGCTCTGATGTTTGCAAAGGAGGAAGAATACTAGTTAGAGCCTGCTTTAACCTGGCGGGTCACTAGAGTTCGGTTATGGTTTTAAATTGTCAGTGTAGTTGTGTTTTCTGGCCTCGGTCCGCAGAGCTGCTGCTGTTGGACTGGGGTGACTCTGCTTGAGGCAGTGGAGCCGGGGGCAGAGGACACAGGCCAGAGTGGAAACCATTCCTCGCTGTTTCCAAAAAGGCAAAGCTCTTCTCTGGGAAGAGGTGCTAAGATTTGTACCGTATGTCAGGGGCCATTGCTTCAGCTGCCAAGTGAAGAGGAAAAGCTTTTGGAATAGACGCTCTAGATTGTTTTCTGATTACAGTTAAAAAATAAGGTTTTTTCCATTCACAGCTGTTGACCCAGTGTTAGCCTTCTGGGTTTTTTCCTGACACGCAGTTAAAAGGAAGAGCAAAACCAAAGAATTTAACTTCTGTTGCACTTTATAGCATTTGTGGTGTTTTGTTTCCATAACAGCCATAGCTGTTGGGAAGTGTCGAGCTGACATTGTGAATGCTTGTACAGCCGAACTGGCCACCATTGCTTAACCTCCAACAGGTGCTGGCCATAATTGTTCTTAATCTTTCATTTAATCTGAACGGGATTCTACCATATGAAGTAGTGTATGATGTTCTTATCTGTGGTATATTTAGCAGCATTAATTCATAAGGGGAGTGAAGCTGTGTGAATTCATTATCTAATCACTAAATGCTGTGCACTGGAAAACCTTCCAGCATGGAACTGTCTGAGCAGCTTTTCAGAAGGAAATTGGAGTTCTTTTGAAAGCTTTTACTTCCCCAATCACTCTGGCCTATTGTGGTGGTAAAAAAAAAAAAACCAAAAAAAAAACAAACCCAAAAAACAATAGAACCTTCCCAAAAGCCCTCATCTGTCTGGGTTCCCCTGGATTCCAACCACTGCGTGTTCTGATGAGTTCCTGTTCAGCCATTCAAACCCCCAACTCTCTCTGCTGACAGATCTATATTGGAGCCATAATCCCGTTGGGAGCAGCAGAGAAAGATGGCAGGCTTCGAGCTGCAGATGAGCTGATGTGCATCGATGGGGTCCCTGTCAAAGGGAAGTCGCACAAACAAGTTCTGGACTTAATGACCAGCGCTGCGCGGAACGGTCAGGTGCTCCTCACGGTCCGGAGGAAGATCTTCTTTGGTGGTACGTGTCTGTCTCTCCAGACAGGGAACTGCAGCCCAGATCTGCCTAAAGGAACGCTAAAGGTTTTGTGATCAAACCAACTAAAGCTGCTCTGAAGCAAATTATTGCACTACAGCTGAGCAGCCTGGGAGGGTCAGCTGTGATTATGAGTATGTGGAGAAAAGCAGGGTTTTGTAGCTGACGCTTTAGTGCTTGCTAGTTTGCACTGCTTGAGCAGGCAAGGCTCTGGAAATTACGATGGCAGTGGTGTTTGCTTCAAACCATTGGCAGATGTTAGTTAGAACAGCCACTAATGCCATGCAAATCAAGGGACAACACGATCTCTTTTCTGTACCGCGTGCTGTATTCTCAACTCTTTTGGCCTCTCTAAGTGCATTCAAACCAGAGATGATTCAGAGCAGCATCTTGATGCTCACAAGTTTTAGATCAGTGTCCAGATCGGCAGCACACGTCTGATTGCCATCCTTGACTCAATGTTGATCATGTGAATGACAGAGCTGGGATGGGGTTCAGGAGAACTGACAAACCGTTCTGATTAGTAACCAGGATTGCTTTTCCATTACATTATTCAACCATTAATTCTGAGAATATACAAGTAAAAGAAAAAAGTATTTGTAAGATCAATTCTCAATTTCTTTAAGATACCTTCTGATAGACTGTGTCAGAACCAAAATTTTCTTGGTTTCTGGAAAGGAAAGCCTGGCCTCTGTCTTCAAGTGGCCTTCTCAAAAACATTTCCATTGTGCCCTGTTCACAGTTGATCCTCACTGAAGCAGTAGTTTGTAGCTGGAGCTCTGCTGTGGCTCTTGTACTTGTAGCAGAAAAGCCACTATATTTTCTTCACTATTAAAAAGTCATCAGATCACTCTGACACAGTCTGCGTACACAGTGCCCTTCTGCTCGGCCGCGTGCAGCCAGTGTGCCACAGGCTTTCCTTGCACAGCCACGCGCACCCGGAGAGGACTCTGGGCCTTGGAATGCTTTATCCTGCATCTGATTTCTGTTCAGTCCAAGTGGTGTTGTTATAAACTCCGTCCTTACTTTCCCAGGCAGACAGTGTTTCGTCACGCTGGCTCCAATACTGAGATACGGGTCTGCTGTAGTTACTTGGTAAAAGAGTGTTATTGTTTTTTCCTTATTTGTTGTTTATCTGTTACCTGCAAGGGGAAAAGCAACCGGAGGAGGAGGAGTTGCAGCCGCAGCCTGTCTTGGCACAGAACAGCTCTCCCCGACTGAATCGGGTAGAGTTTGCAGGCCAGCAGCCCCCGGAGGTCTATGATGTCCGTCTGCAGCGGAAGGAGAATGAAGGATTTGGCTTCGTCATCCTCACCTCAAAGAACAAGCCCCCTCCTGGTGGTAAGTGCCGTGTTCCGTTGGCGAGGTCTTGGCCACGCTCTGTGGTGTCAAAGCTGCTGCTGGCACTGGCCAGCACGAGCCGGCTGCGGCCTCTCCAGGGATTTCTGATGTGCTGCTGTTGCCTCCACAGCCCTCTGCGTAGATACAGTCATCTCTCACTCACACTACTCATGTCAGCATGGCTGTAGGTTGACAGTGTGTTTCCTGTCAGTTGGATATTAAGAAAAAATACTACAAAGAGTTATTCTCTAATATATTGGTACTCTGTTATAATATAACTGTGCTACAGACACTTTTGTCTGAAGATCTGCTGCAGATCTGTGTTTGTTTGATACTGGAACTGAAAGTAGGAGACATTGAAATGAATTTCAGTGCTGGAAACATAAGCCCTGTGGTCTGGGCTGTTTCTTCCACACAGGAAAAAAGGGACCCTGGCGCATCCCCAGGCTGGGCTGTGCAGAACGTCCCTGTGCTGCAGTTCGACACGAAGCTCCTGTGTTCTAAAGCTGCGATGCTTTAAAACAAGTAATTGGCAGCTGAGTCTGCAACCTGCAGTGCTCTACTCTTCAGAGTTGGCTCTTAGGTTTATATAATACTTAAAAAACCTCAGTCTATTAAGGGAAGTGTAATTAAAATTTAAACTCATGGTAAATGCTAGAAGGCATCAATGTCTGTTCCTTCACAGTAACTTCTGTGTGTGCTGGCTCATTAAAACAATCCTTGATGGCTTTTTAATTTTGGGTGGCTGGTGACAATGTGAAAGTGTTTCATATTTGCTGTTGTGGTTTTGAAAAGCCGTCTGATAATCCTGACAGGCGCATTATGTTCCTCACCCCTCTGATCACTCAGAGAAATGCGTGTTTGGGAAAGCAGAAACTGCAGAAAACAGGTATCCATCAAACTCCCTTCAGGCCTGGGAGACGCAAACAGGCTTTTACGTGAAGTACCAGGAAGGGCATTTATGAAACATGCAGAGGTCAATCTGGAGCAGTGTTTGGGAATGAGTTACAAAGGAGCAGTGGTTCCTGGGCAGAAGAGCCCTGATGAGGGGTTTAGGAAGGATAGGAGCCATTTTTGCTGTGCTTTCAGGCATCCCGATGAGAGAAAGGCTGTTGTAGACGCCTGGGAAAGCACAACGACTGATGTGCTTGGACGGAATGCGAATCTGCGCTGTCGGGGCCACGTCAGCACGCAGGCAGCTCGCAAGCTGCTCTCTTGCCTCGGGTTTTGGTGGGCTCTTCCTGTCGCAGTGGCATCTCGCTGGCTGCCAGGGCCATCTGCGGTGTTGACGTTGGGGTCAGCAAACCGTAAAACAAGATCCCTCCTCAAGCACCAGCTCGACTCTTGCCAGCGAGGGTGCGGGAGCTGCAGGCTGTGGCAGTGCTGTCCCACAGGAGAGGTGCTGGGGGAAGCGCCAAGCTGGAGTGGAGCATCCCTGCGTCTTGTTAGTTCTGCTCCTTCTTGCATCGGTGCCCACCTCTGGGAAGGTAGCTAAACCCAGTCTTTTTTCCTTCTACTGTCATAAAATTCCATCTTTTCCCTGTTCTGACTTTCCAGGCCTCATCGCTGTGGCCTCTAGAGCAGTCTGTGTACAGAGCAGTGTCGCTGTAGGCTGAACTGAGGAGTCCCAGCTGGGAGAGGCAGATGAAATGCAGGACGATTATTACAGGTGCAGGTTCCTCTTGGAGAGCAGGAGTGGGGAAGGGGTCTGGGCAGAGCTGATCTAGCCCACCCTGCTGTGCTGAGGGTCGCTGCTGAGCACCTCACCAGGTCACTGAGTCGGTCTGGCAGAAGATTGTTTTCCTTTTTAAGTGTATTTAGGGCTTAATTTTTGATTGCAAGGAGGGAGAGTTAACCCGTGCCTCCAGATTTCTAATGGCTCTCTGTTAACTGGTGGTCCATAACTGTCTCTGAGTCCACACAGTGCTCCAGGACCTGTGTGTGAAATGGAGAATGGTACGGTATGAGTGGCAAAACTGCTTCAGAGCACTGCTGGGATACATGGTCTTACTCATCCCACATTGCAGGTGTGGCCCATTTCCTTCCCATGTTTTTCTTTAGGCACAACACCTTGTACGTGACAAGGCCATGCTGTTGGGTTGGCATGACCGTTCTCTCCGACTGAGGCGTCCTTCATTATTTGCAGGTTTTTCTTGTGCTGGAAGTGCCGCCCTTTAGAGCAGGAGCAGTCCTGAGATGGTGGTGGCGTTTCTGGGTCTTATCTGTCATGAATATTAATGGTGGTGTTGTGCCTGCTCTTGCTTTCCTAGTGATTCCTCACAAGATCGGGCGAGTTATCGATGGGAGCCCAGCTGACCAGTGCGGGAAGCTGAAAGTGGGAGACCGCATCTCGGCGGTGAATGGTCAGTCCATCGTTGAGCTCTCGCACGACAGCATAGTGCAGCTGATCAAGGACGCGGGCAACACGGTGACTCTGACGGTCGTGGCAGAGGAGGGTAAGGAGGGTGTGTGGTCCCGGTGGGTGGACGGGTCCTACCACACTGTCAAGGTCTGATGTTTGTAACTTCTGAAGTTAATTCACTTAAAGTGGAGAATTTTAAGACGTTTGGAAATGAGAGTGAAGCTCATCTGTTGGCACTGGAAGGGCTGAAGGCAGGTGGGGCAGAGAGAGACAGCAGCCAGGGTGGTTCTACTGAAAAATAAGATGCAAGTATTAACACCACGGTGCAAGGTCAGAGCAATTCTCATGGCTTCTCATGTGATGCAGACTGCTGCTCACATGGTAACATGCCCTCTCTAGACCTTATATTCCTCAACCAAAGAGGAATGATCTCTCCTGGGTCAGCTACAGCAGACATAGTCAGAGAGAAAATCTCCTGGCCCCCAGGCAGTGCCTGACTCTTGCTGCCTCGGTCACTGCCAGCAGCTTTGTCCCAGATGAGGTGGGTGCTCCTGGGATGCTCTGCAGGGGCTCTGAGGGCAGGGCCGGCTGCTCAGAGGCCACAGGGTCACCTGCTGTCCAGAACCTCCCCATTTAGGCACTCTGAGTTTTCCCTTCCTGCCATGTTAAGATACACAAACTGCCTAAAGCTGCCGAAACCTGCTGAGGTTCCGTCTGCCGGAGCTGCCCTCGGAGACACGGGCGCAGCCCTCTGGGAAGACCTTGCTCAGGTCTTTTGCTCAGGGTTTTCCTCAGAGCCTCTGGGCTGCCAGCAGATCCTTCACAAGCAACTGCCCTGTCATCGAAGCAGAAAAGTGAGTGTTTGTGAGAGCCCGTTTATAACAAAGGCTCCCATGCAGCGCTGCATTCAATCTGGTATTGTTTCTACACAGGCAGCTCGCTATAAATATGTAAAATCCAATCATTTTAAGAGAAAAGCTGTTTTCCAGCCTTGCTTACCGCTGCATTTTCCTGGATTGCTGCTTGTGGGTTTAATTAAACTCTATTGTTATTTTGCCAGAAAGTTGGCTTTCTTCCCCTTTTAAATAATAAATATCTAAAGCCAGAATGTGAATAAAGCCAACAGATTATTCTCTAATTTCACATTCATTGCAAATATTTAACATGCTATCTCAGCCTGTAATACAGAATTTCAAAGACTTAATTTTCTTTCTGCTTGAAGCAGAGAGACTTCTATAAAT
Organism: Bucorvus abyssinicus; assembly: GCA_009769605.1. NCBI lineage: Eukaryota > Metazoa > Chordata > Aves > Bucerotiformes > Bucorvidae > Bucorvus > Bucorvus abyssinicus. The sequence continues at coordinate 6,331,433 of CM020055.1, forward strand.
TGTTATTTTTCTATTAAGATTTTCATTTTCATCAAATCTAATTCATTCTGGTTTGAAAGGACACACCTCAAAGCAGTTGCCCAGGGCAGTGTTTATAATGCAACTGAAGTTCGAGTTGGTTGCATTAAATCTATTTCTCTGGGGCTCTTAATCTGCTTTGTTTTCAAAATAAGCTTTCTGGATATAACATTTTGGTCCCTTATTTATGCACGACCTTACCTGGACTCTGTATGAGAACTTTTCCCACTTTCCTCAATTATAGATTTGGAGCCCAATTGTTGAGATAAAAACAAGAACCTGAGGGGAATCAGCAAAGAGAGGGAAAAAAAAAAAAAAAGTCAGTGGCAGGTGATAAAGCTAAACTGCAGGGACCAGGCAGAGAAAATGTGAGTGACAGAGAAGCTGGGGTTGGTGTGGTTCAGGTATAGAGTGACAGTGAAGGGAGGAGAAGCAGAACCTGTTCCACCGAAATGGGAATATTTCACCACTTTAAAATTCTCCTTGATTTTGCTGGAGACACACAGTTTGGCTCACAGCATAATGCTCAGTGCAGCAGACTCCGGGGTGGAGGGGAGTTAGTCAGGGCTTCAGGTGTTTCCCCGCTGGACTGCAGGGAGAGAGCTGAGCTTCACAGAGATGGTTCACACCCAGGAATATGCAGGATGTGGCTCCAAAGAGAAAAATACCCGTTTTGCCAGAAGCTGTTCAGCATCACAAAGCATAAACCCGAACAGAGCTGCTGTTCCCCAGTGCATCATCTTCAGCGCTGTCCTCTGAGACTGGCAACAAAAATACCGCCTTGTACCCTGGCTCTCACAGACGATCTTCACTTTTCATACAGATAAACGAATTCCACTTCATGCGCCAGAGAACATTCTTCAGCGTTTTTCACGAGAGCAGGAGCCTGTCAGCTTTTGTCATGTATCAGCTGGAAGCTCAGGAGAGCAGGCTGCAAGAGGCCTGGAGAACTTGTATGACCAGATGGCTTTTTTCTTGCCTGTGCTTCTAAATTAAAACTCTGAGTATAAACCAGGAGTAAAAGTTGACATTTTGTCTCTAGAGAGAAACCTCTTTAAGGCATGTCACAGCGATAGCACCAAGCAGCCCTGCGAAGGGCTTGGGAGGTCTCGCGTACCTGAGAAATTCGGTCTAGTCCCAGGCATTGTGCTTTCCTTCCCCTAAGGTGCTCGAGTGCTTCGTGTTGTTTTACTGGGATTGGTTTGTTCCCCGCTGAGAGATGCAGTGATGTGATGCACCAACAGAGGACTGCACTATCTCTAGTTTGGGATTCATTTTTTATTAACGCTTATAAGCAAAAGGAGTTTATTAGTTTATAATTCAGTATGTAAGTTCATCTTGGGCCACTCCTTGCCATTTCAGGTTCTAGGTAAGAGGCAGCTTTTTGCATAGAGTATGGCTCATCACTCATAAGGGACAGAGAAACACCATGTGTTTTTCATAAATGCACTGGGTTTATTGTTAAGTGCACAATCGCTGTATTTTGTGTGGAAGGGAAAATAATCTCAAGCTACTTTAAAAGATTTTATTAAAATGTCATTATACTTTTGTTTTTACCTAGCCTTTGGGAGAAGGCAAAACACTTTAACTTCTGGTGATAACCTGTCAGTGAACTCGTCCCTCCAGTGTGGTTCTGGGACCAGTTCATAACCTTCATAACGCTCCCTTGTGCCTTGAATGAGCTAATAGTTTCCCTCCATCGTTAGGGTCTTCACTGCTGGGTCCTCGTTGCCCCTGCAGATCCTCGTTCTCCTCTTACCTTTAAAAGGGAATGTGTTCCAAGTGGACGTTACTCTTCATCTCTTAGATGTTGTTATATTGAATATCTGAACCAGCTTCGTGGATCTGGCTAGTCCTCATCCCTTCTGGTCTTTATCAACTTGCAGGTGGTCTAAAACCCTCTGTTCACATCTGGTTTGGTTAAAATTGTGATGTTTTTCTGAGGAAAAAGCAGCTTAGGTGACAATCAAATTCCTAGGAATTCATTCCATGGAACCAGTGAACTGCGGTTGGGTTCCTGGCTTATGGTGTTAGACCTTGGAAAATCCCCTGTACCTTGTGACTGCGGTGGGCTGCGCTGTGGCAGGACCAGCAGACATGGCGCTGGTGGTCGCTCTGGTCTGGGGGTGAGTGTGCCTGGCTTTGTGTGGCAAGTTCCCTCTGACTGTTGGTTTTGTTTGTATTCATTAGAACACCATGGTCCTCCGTCAGGAACAAACTCTGCCAGGCAGAGTCCAGCTCCACAGCACCGGCCGCTGGGCTCCGGCGCAGACAGGTACTGAGCTGTTGGGTTTGGCAGGAGGAACCGAGAACCGCCGGAAAGGGTTGGCCAGGGGGATTGTTAACCCAGGAGTAACAACCGCGTCCTTTTACCTCTGTGCAGGGGAGCTATGGAAGGGGAAGCTGGGAAAGAAGTTTCCAGTAGTTACAGGCTTTCCTGGCCCGAGCACAAGCACTTGGCACAGTCCGACGCTGGCATTGCTTCAGTCGCTGGTAGCCGTCACTCCCAGGTACAGGTACCGCAGACGCACAAAACGCTCCTTCCTTGAGGCACTGCAGTGGCATTGCCACGGAGCATTCAAAAGCAGAACAATAAAACATTTCCTTGTCAGACGCAGGTAGAGAAGTTGTGTATAAAAATGCACTAAGATGTTTCACAGAATGTTTTTGCTAATGTTTTAAATTTTATCAACTCCTTAGCTGAATACTCATAAAAGAAACAGAAAATGCTTGCAGTGGGGCTGCTACAGACCCTTTGGCAAAGTTTCTTAAAGAAATTTCATGTGATTCTAGAACTTAGAAGGGAAGATGTTCTGTATGTTTAGGCTGAAAATGAAACCGTTGCCCCTGGTCGTACACAAGTTGTGATGAAGCCAGTTTAAATCGTGAATTGCACATTTCTCTAGATACAGAAACATGTGAAGCATTTTTCCAGAAAAGCAAATGTTTAAATCTGTCGCCAGGTCCTCATCCTTTTTCCTTCTGACTTCCCGTGCAGAGTCCCGGCTGTTTCCCAGTGGAGCTGGAAAGGGGCCCCCGAGGGTTCGGATTCAGCCTTCGAGGAGGAAAGGAGTACAACATGGGCTTGTTCATCCTGCGCCTGGCCGAGGACGGGCCGGCTGTCAAAGATGGCAGAGTGCATGTGAGTGTCTTCCGTCATCCATTTGCCAATCAAGTTGGTCTTTTGGCCCGTTAATTCACCTGCGGTGGCCACACGCTTGTTCTCTGGGGAATGCGTGGTCCCAGCAGCAGAACAGCGTCGGGAACTGCCCTTCTTCAGCTGTCCCTGTGGTGACAGCCAGTGCTGGAGCCGCAGCTTTTACAGGAGAAAGGCATCACCAGCTCTGCCATCCCAAGGGAACTGTCCACCCAAGCCTGAGTTATGGTGACAGACGTGTCCAGGCCGTGAGCAGCAGCTACTTGGGATGCTTTGGGAGCCCAGACGAGAAATGCACAGTGGAGCAGAAAGCCGACAGAACCGCTGTCCACAGCAGCCAGTTTGTGAGGAGTGTTAGGTGTACATTGTGCTGTTACTGTTCTGGGCGTTGTTTAAGGGTTTCTCCCCAGCTGCTTCTCAAATATCATTAGGCTAATTCTTACGTTTGTGTAAGGAATTTGCTTTCAGATACAGTAGTCACATGGTACAATAGCACAGAACGACGGTATGTGAGAACCTGTGACTGCTGCCCAGAGCTGAATTTCCAGAGGCTGGAGCATGAGGTTATTCCCAGTTGTTGTGTTGTTCAGTTTCTTCCCTCCTGGGAAATGGTGTCATTATCTGGCAGCACTTTAAAACAGGGAAGAGGAATTTCTCGCCCGGTAACTGGGAGCTGAGCATGGTGGGAGGCACGTCCGGTGGTGTGGAGTATCCTGTCCTGCCTGATGAGGCACCAGGCAGTGACCGCCTTTGGCAGAGATGCTGTGTTCAGCACAGCCACGGCTCTTCAAAGGGCTCATTCGACGCGGTAGCGACATCCCTTGGCTGGTCCATGCATTGCAGAACAGGTTTTGTGGCCCGTTTTGGGGGTCCTGTCCAGCCCCTCCCCAGCAGCAGGCATAGTCAGTGCCAACTGCAGCCTCCTCCCAGGACCCTGTAAGCTGCTCGCTGGCCTCAGAGACCCCAGAACTGGTAACTGCGTAATGCTGATTCCTCCAGCCTGGAGTAAATCAAAACCTGTTCTGCTGTCCAATGCCGCACAGAGCATTGCTGGGTTATCTGCCTGTTCAGCGTGACTTTAAACAGGCACATGGTGCCAGGTCTGACATGGTTCATCCATAACCTCCTCCATATGATGATCCAGAGTGAAAATACATTCAAGCATGTGGCAGTATCTGCCTCATCCCTTGTAGATAAAGAGAGGATGTGCTTAAGTAATCCAAGACCTACTGAGCTGCGGAGCAGCACGAATTGCTCTGCACCACCAGAGCGTCACGTTGTGTCCGTCAGCAGCTGTGGAACCGTGTTGCTGTTGCCAAGTGGATTTTAGCATGAGAGGAAAAATAGAAGCATCTGCCTCTGTGTTTATTTCTTCCTAAATTAAAGATTAGTTTATGGTGTCAGAGATTCACAGAGACTAACCTGGTTGTTCTCTTCTTGTCAGGTTGGTGACCAAATCGTAGAAATTAATGGAGAACCCACCCAAGGAATCACTCACACACGAGCCATTGAGCTGATTCAGGCTGGAGGGAATAAAGTGTTGCTGCTGCTGAGACCAGGGACTGGCTTGATACCAGATCACGGTACGTCCCCTCAAGTGCTGTCCCGTGTCGAGGGTCCCAGGCGGCAGAGTCCTGTCTGATGAGGACACTTTGGGGGCTTGCTCACCACCATAGAGAGCGGTTCCTGTTCCAATAGCTCTGCAGGCCTTGTATTTATTTTACGATATAAGGAGCATTTTTGGTAAAATTACACGTGGCAAGTCCTGGGGGTGCTGCCCCGGCTGAAATTATGCCTGTTTGGAATTGAAATAAGTTTCTCAGCTCTGCCCAAGCTAATCAAGTTTTCCTGTACAAATGTGATAATTAACACTGATTACCTTTTAATTTAAAATTCTCTATGGTACAGTACTCAGTTCAAAATGCCTTGTTAAAAATATAATTTCTGTACCCGTTTGCCTTCTGAACTATGGGATGCTTTGTTTTTCAAAGCTGAACCTTCAGGATGCAGGGAGAGACACAGCTTTGCTCTCAGAGCAGATTCTGCTTGTTGAGATGCTTTGCAGGAGCTCTGAGTTCAGCCAAAGCACAGAACTCGTGATGGACTCTGGCTTAGGAAATGCTCCAAAAAGTACAAATCTAAAGCTGAGGAAAAAGCAGTGTAGGTGAGAACCTCTCCGTGTTCCACCCTGCACAGACAGTAAAATCAGGGACTTAGTACATGGCATGGAACAGCCCATCTGCGAGCTGCAGGGCAGCTCCTGTGCCATCCTGCTGGATTCCTGGCTGGCTGCATTTGTCTCGCCATGAATTACCTTGTCGTTAAGAGTTATTAAGTCTTCCTTGCGTTCTGATGAGCTTGATGAGGTTCTCTTTAAAATCAGCTTTTCCAAGCTGGGAGAGAGGAGGCACCTCTGCCCCTCTCCGTGCCATCGGGTGTTTTAAGGTGGTGTAAGCTCAGCAGTGATAAGTGGTTTATTCTGCACCATGGGGGCTGTGCAGTCGTTAACCTGGAATCGATCCTGGGCCTCTTGGTCACAGAAATCTCCTGAGTCTGAGGTAGAAACACAGAATCATAGAAGAGTCTAAAGGAACCTCTGGAGACCATCTAGTCCAGCCCCCTGCCCAAAGTGGGGCCAAGAGCAGGCTGAACCTAGCTGAGATCAGTGACGGTGCAGATGGAAGAGTGGTGTTGCCTCTTGTTCTGTTGATCAAACATTTCTGATGGAATCTTGCTTGCTGTTCTCTGTGATTTTGGTATGTAGTTCTGGGCTTTTTCTCTTCCTCCTTCAGGTTTGGCTCCTTCCAGTCTGTGTCCCTACGTGAAACCTGAGCAACACTAAGGGCTTTCCGTGCTTTTCTTGGTTTTTCCTTAAAGACTTGGTAAATCTGCATGTCTTGTGTTTCATCTCTTCCTATTATTAAAGTGCAAAGCTATGAATAACCTCAACTTTTCACTGTGCTCAGTTGTCTTTTAGCGTAACAGTTAAACAATGTAGGACAGGCCCTGAAGTTGTGCTGGTACAAGGCGGTGTCGGTCCTGCAGAGATCATGCCAGCGTTCTAAGCCCAAGTCTCTTTCCAAAGTCTCATCCTTACGGTGATGAAGAATGATGCAATATAGAAAACCGACTAAGACAGACTTTGAGAGTAGGCCACCACGTAACCTTTTTAAACTGGAGTTTTCATGTAACACTCTGGAAGTTCAGTAGTCTGCATGTTTCTGAAATATTTAGTGCTTTATTTTTCTTTTTTTTAGTCATTTAGTCAAATCTCTTGCTGTTTGCTTCCAGGTGATTGGGATAGTTATAATCCATCTTCGTCAAATGTAATATATGAAGAACAGTCACCATTATCTTCATCTTCACATTCCGCTTCCCCATCTGAAGTGTGTAACTTACCAGTACCAGGAGAAGCGTTAAGGAGAGTTCAGCTGTCTGAGAAACTGGAACAAGCGGAGAACACTGTGCCTGAAAAGAGAAGCACTTTAACTGAAAACCAGTCTGAGGCGAAGCCTCAGTCTTCTCCCCGGAGAACAAAGAACAGATGGGAATGTCCCTCCAGCCCTGGGTTTGAAATCACAAAAGGTAATTTGGATTCGGGGACCAGAAAAGACAGATCTGCAAGTCCAGAAAAGTTATTGGCTGCTGAGGGACACCCTCGCACGGGGCTCCACAGCCCCAGAAAAGGGGATCCTGAAAAAACCTACATCAGTCTCTCCCATAAACCTGACAGTTCCAGAAAGAGCGAGAGTAAACCCCTGGAATCGGGGATGAACAACAGTCACAAAAAAGAGCCTTCCAGTGGAAGCCAGGGAGGGTCCACCAGTCCCCAGAAGCACCTCGGTCAGCAAGGACACATGGAAACGGTGGACAGGCTGCGAGAACATCAAGATCAAACAACTGGTGGTGATAAGACTGAGCAGTCGAAAGGTGGACATGGTAGAACAGGAGTCAGCAGGGAAGATGCGAAGCAGAAAACCTCTGGAAGGATGGAAGGGTGGTCTCCAGAGTGGCGACGTGCGGCACTTGGTGAGAATAATCTCCCATTCAGTGACTCCAGCAGAAACACATCTGAAGATGAAAAAATAAAGTCAAGCTGTGGAGAGCCAAGTTCCAGCAGGTTGAAAACTTCCAGTCTTTCCAATATTCCACTGCTTTCCACAGAGAAACAAAGGTGGCTGGAAACACAGGAGACTGTTCTGCTGAACAGACAATGCCGAGGGAGACAGGTGGAGCTGCCCCATGAAACCAAAGATGATGGACTTACCAAATCTGAGAACAGTTCTCCAGTCAAGAAAACACCGATAACTCCTGGACCTTGGAGGGTACCAAGCGCATGTAAAGTCACCCAGGCAGCCGCTGTGGCTGAAAAACGGGTTTGACTGACGCTGTTTTTAGAACATGTTTTAATCAAGTTTCTAGTAATGGTCATTTAAAAGCGTTGGCTCTTTTCACAAAGTGGTCATTTTTTGTCAGAAACTGGTTAGAGTGTGGAAAGTATTTGATTCGTTCTTAAATTATCTAAAGCTGCATGAAGGACCTTTTGGATTGCTTCCACCAACTCCCCCATAGCTGCTGTCCCTGTGTCCTTTGGAAGGCGGTTCTGCTGCTCCCAGCGTTGCACTGCTGTGGCTTTCCCAGATAGATAAGTGTCGTGAGTGTCTGAATGAAATTATTTAATGCCCGGATTGCCGATGTGGCCATGACTCCTTGTTCATGTGCCAGGTTATCTACTGTACCCACTCACTCCAGTCCCTCCCGTGTATTCCAGTCCCCGAAAGGCCAGGCTGCGTCTGAAATGGGTGTTTTCTCAAGAGCATGTTGCATGTTTACATCAGGAGATCCCCATGTTCTCACTGGGTCTGTAAGGCGATGGACAAGTTGGTCCTGTCAGTTCTGGGGCAGCAGATGAGCCACTGATGCTGCTTAATTGATGTTTTTCTTTAAGTTTTGGACCCAATACAAAACCGTGTAGATAAAACTTATGTTGGCCATAATCAATGTTTTGTAATTTTGCTTTTTCTGCACACAGTGAAGTTGCTTTATTGTCTTGAGTGTCACAACTGTTTGCAAATCTTGTCTGGAAAGAGGATGTTCTGGGTTCTGTTCAGAATGTCATCCCTTTGGTTTCCCGAACGAGTGCTGAGCGCACCCAGTCTGTCAGCCTGGTTGGGGTGCTGTGTGCTGAACTCCCAGCTCTCATCAGTTGGTGCTCGTGAGGAATTGTGTTTTTCCCTCTCTAGAGGGAACAACTGAACCAACTGCCATCGCAGCTGCTTACAGAAGTTCCTGCCTGGCTGTGTTTGAAGTCTCCTGTATTTCACTTTGAATGTGTGACTGCAGAGTGCTGAACAGGCCCATACACAGGGAACCTGAGACTTAATGTCTGAGGTTTGGGCTAGAATATGTATTTTAGAAGAGGGATGTTACCACTAGAATCTACTGCTGTGTCAGTCCTACAGTGCAAGAACAGCAGATGGCAAAACTGAAGGGATTTATTTTATTCCTAGTTCTAGTGATGATTTCATACATGTTGTGTTTTCAATGACTGCAGAACAAAGTGGCAAAAGGGGCCCTTGGTCCAGCTGACAGAAGGAGAAAGATGTGTGGAAGGTCGAGCTTTACTTATGTTAAAATTCAAACTAATATGATTTGCTGATTGAATGAGTGATTATCTGGTTTTGGCTTTGAAACATTTACTACCTTGAAAGCTCAGTGAAGCAGTTTTGAGTCAAATTCTTCAGCAGGACCAATGACCCCTCAAACAGCTTTTTAAACTTTGACTATTAAACAGCTTTACGGCAGATCTGAGCTGTGCTCTGCTGCTCAGTGTGGGGTGAGCTGTGGAGAGCTGCTGTGCAGCAGAACAGGTACAAGCACTCCCTGGAGTGCAGGGACTGGGAGACCATTCTGTACTTGGAAGCAGCCCCCATAGATATTACTCATGTCTGCAATGAGAGTCTGTCCATGTCAAGTGTCTGCACTTGCCTAAACCCCTGAGTACAGTCACAACTCAGTGGCAGAGATGGATTAGCACCACTGAAATGATTCCCTGTCATCAACTACCCTTGTATATCTTCTGTATGTTAATGTGACCTGATTTTGTGTCTGTCCTGTGTGTTACTTCTCCTTCCATAGGACTTGGATCTGTACTTACTGTAGCAATGTGGCCTTGGAAGGCAAAGCAATGTAGGGCTGTCCTGGGTGTAAATGTTTATATATTGTACAGCACCTTTATACATAACTCTGAGGTTCTGACTAGAGAGAGACCTGTAAATCGCTCATTATTTTTTATATAGATATTAAAAAGAAACTCCCATTCATGGCCTGTTGGTTCTGCGCTGTATGAAAGAGATTCTTTGTGGACTGGCTGTGGTGTGATACTTGAGCAGCCCAACCTGTGACCCACACACCTGCTACTCTTTGGGAAAACAAAGGCAGTTTAGTACTGGAAGTTTCCTTGACTCCCTGTTCAACACAGGTATTACAAAAATCAAGTCACATAGAAACAGTTGTTTATGATTAAATACTTGTACTGTAGGTTTATTTGTACATTTTGATATATAAAACTGTCAATTATTTCCTTTACATCTTACAACCTCTCCCTGTACAGAAAACAGCTGTAAACAATTTACCAAAAATTCTTATGCCTTCCTCCCCTTCTGTGAAGAATGAAGCTATGAAATGTTCCTCAGTTTTTGCTTTTTTCATTACTAATAAATAGAAGCAAGCAGCATCAGTTAAGGAAAATCTACCTTTAGCAGGTGCCTTTAGAGCATTTCTTCTCCTCTGCCCTTTCTAGACCTTGACTGAGTTTTGGGTGAGGATCCCCAGAGCTTCCCTTCCCCAGGGTTCAGGGTAAGGCACTGGTGCAGGGTAGAGCTGCAGCACTTCAGGAACTGAAGTTTTCACATGGTCACTGTTTATTCACAGAAGATCCAACATAAACTATTGACACTGCACCAGAATTCACCTTGTGCAGACTGAATTCCACACCCTGCAGTAGTTTAGATGATGAGGCAGAGCCTCAAGCACCTCAAGCTTTTAAAAGCAGAAACACTTCAGAGAAATGCATCAACATGTGTTCCCAGCCTCAGCTGAGCTCTGAGATGCACAAAGTGAACCATTCCAGTGTAGCTCCAGAGCACTCTGGAAAAGGCTGATGCTTGCTGAAATAGAGGCCTGACTCCTCACAGGATACAGATTGTACAGGAACAGGCTCCTGCAGCTATCACCACATCCCTCCCCTCAGAGCTCCCACAGCTGTTGGTGGGTGATGCCCCTCACTGTCAGTGCCAGCTCCTGGGCTTTCACTGGGTGCAGGCTGCAGGCTGACTCCACTGAGCAGATCAGTTCAGTCTGGGCCTTGTAGAACAGTAAAGCAGAACTGATACAAGCACTGAGCATCTGTTTCAAAAATGATGATGGCAGATTCCTGTAGTTTGAGAGGACCTCTGCTTTCTGCCCAAGCTCTTGGCCATCTGCGCTGGTGGGGCAGGCTGAACACTGACATGCCATCAGGTCACGGTTTAATTTTCCACAACTGAAAAGAGAAGCAGAGGGAGGGGGGGGTCTGAAAGCATTTCATCCACAGGTAAGACTCTGTCTCCTTTGCCCATCCTGTGCTGAATACTCTGCTCAGCAGGATCTACCTTAACCGAGAGCTGCAGGAGGACTCTATCTCCATTTCCAAGGGAGAGAACCCAGGATTCTGACTAAGGGCAGAGACCTGAGCAGTCATTTAAGTCACCCCTATCCTTCCCCCCAAAACCAGTCTCGTTCCCTGTGAGTGCATGGGGGACTGGCACTTACCCGGATGTTGAATCCCAGAAGATCACTTATAACACCTGAGACAGCAGAGAGTATTACCACCCGAGTTATGTTGTAGATTAATGGATTCATGGTCAGTCCATAGAGCCGAAATGGAGTATCTAATTCCTGCAGGGAATGGGAAAAAAAGTCCATTAATGTTTACCCACAGCAGAAGCCATCATTAATTCTCTGACTTTTAGCCTACTGCCAGCTCCCTGGCAGACTCTGCTGAGCCTGCACTGCCTCCCTCTCCTTAAACATACAGAAATGCCTGCTCTGTTTCAGGCCTCCCAGCTCAGAGCTGCTCTGACAGCCACACCAAGTCTGGGAAGTCTCCTTTGCAGCACTCAAGCTGCACAATGAGAGCTTGACCCAGGCTGTGAACTGTGTCTGGACTCACTCCTGATTCAGACTGTGCTCTTTCTTTTCTAAATACCTGCTCTGCTGCTGTCACCACACTTGAACATCACAGCTGCTGAAGGAAGATGCAATACATGCAGTACAGAGTTGTTGCTGCACCCAAACCAGCCACTCATAGTGACCACAGGTTGTAGTAAGCTGCTACCAATCAAATGTTTGCAGCACTAATGAACCTCACAGTCTTACATGGCTTGATCTTAGGCCATGGCTATAGAAGCACAGAAAAGCTCCCTTTGGGAGCACTAATGTCCCTCATCAAGAGACCAGAGAAATGGGAAGAGCAAAGACAGGCAGTCATTGGCATTAGTCCCTGCTCCCTGTAAATGCAGCAGCTCCATGTTCTTGGGAGAGGATCTTACCTTCAGCAGCTTTGTAGATAGTTTCAAAACATTGTTCACTAGCGAGAGCTGTTCCTTCTTGTTTGGCTTTTTCTCCATCTTCAGGTATAAGTTTATCTGTGGCAGACACAGGTATTGGAGCTGGTTTGAAATACAATTACACCCAAACAGGCCACAAAGCCCAAGGGAGGACAAGCGAAATGGCAGTACCTGCTCGGTGAGCAAGATAGAAATATTGCTGTATTTCTTGTTGGTTTCAGAGCCCAGAGATGCCAGACGCAGTAAAAAGAGGAGAAGTGCTGCCTCCCAGATGAGGAACTCCCAGTTGTAAGCTGCACTCAGAAATGTTTTGTGGCCCTTAAGAACCTGCATTGAAAAAAAAAGCTCCAATGTCAGTAACAAGTCACATGCCTGTTATGTCCTGAAGTTGTCCTGGTGATTATAAACCCCCCGACTTTCCTCTGCAAAGACAGAATGAAGATGTACTACCAACTAAACCTTACAAAGCCTTTAGAAAAGTGAAAAATGCTCCATACGACTTTGCAGACGAACAGCTACAGCTGAAGCATGTTGTGGGTTGGCAAAAGAAAGGCCCCCAGTCATTTGGGGGTTTTCCTCCTACTCTTTAAAAAAAGAAGTTAACATCTCACCTGGGCACAGCATATAAAAGCAATGGAAAGAGCCAGTAAAAAGATGGACGATACAACCACATCCACAGACCGCTGAGGGCCGCGCCTCTGCAGAAACAAAGACACCAAGTTGGGTGCACATTTGGCTGAGGAGTCACCACAAGCTGCTGGAACTGTTCCGCGCTTCCAGCAGCGCTGCCCAAAGCGCCAGGCAGCAGCGAGGTGAAGAACACATGTCTGGAGAGGTGGTTACACCTCTTCAGGGATCAACCAGGACTCACCTTCAAATAGGAGCGAAGGGACAACCAGATCTTAATGTTTTCTACCTTCTTGAGTCTGAAGTGAGGAATGTCGTATTTCCTGGCTTTCCGAGCAGATGTAATGTGACTGAACAGCTTGGCAAACAAAAACCTCTGCAGATCAGAACCACAACCACACACACACACACACACACACATATATATATGAGCCCAAAACAAGAGATTGCTTGGGACTGCATAGAGGTACCTGGCCAGAACAGCAGCACTGGGGAAGCCTAACAGGACCTCAGCGCCCAACCTCTCAGGTCAGTGACGGTCACCTCGTGTGGCAGAGGAAGAGCTGCTGCTGTGCGAGGTGAGCCACAATGGCTGACACCAGCCCGTGACCACGCAGCACTAACAGCCACTTCCACAAAGCTCCTGCCCACAGCCCTGAGGGAGCTCATTGCGGTGCAGCCAGCTCTCCAGTGCCCATCTCAGAGCACACCAGCTCAGCAGCCTGTCTCCCTGCCCAGGCAGAAGTGTTCCCTCCTTGCAGAGCGCCGCTCTGAGATGTTGAAAGGTCAGTTTTCCCTTCGGGACTGGGTCAGAGTGAGGTGCAGGGGCCAGGAGGGGCACTCACAGGTTTAAGTTCGTGTCTGATGTGACTCCTCTACCTGAACTCCCTGAACATCTCACCAGCTCCAGGCTTGCTCAGACATGCTCGTCTTGCCAGTCTCTTCTGACAGGCAGCATGGTTCAGTAGAACACCTGCCCCAGGGCTCAGGAAAGGCCACGGTACACTCAAACCTACCTGCTTGTAGGTTCTCTCAGCAACACACATCATGAAGAAAAACATCCAGGTTAAGCAAAGCCTTTCAAGGAAGTTGATGGCAGACAGCACGATGACAGGGGTGCTAGCAGGTGCCCCGCAGAAGATGTGCAAAAGCTCCTTCAGGGAAAAGGAGCAGAGCTGCTCCAGGTTGTCTGTGCGGAAGAGCCTGTAGAGGAATGGCAGGAACGCTAATCCAATGGTGATGATGTTTCCCAGCATCTGATACCCCATGCCTTGCTGGTAGGCATTAACCTGGCAAGAGAACAAAACCAGGATGATTACCTAGGTCTCCACATCCAAGAAGAGGATGCTGCTGCAGCACCATTCACTTAATCCAGCATTCAGTTTCCCTTCCCTTCAAAGGACACAGCCTAAACCAATTCCACCCTTCAGTCCAAAGCAAGTCACTACATAACAAAACCACCACTGCAGACACAGCCAGCAAAAACTGGCACTCACCAGCCTTCAGCAGGACCTCCCGCAGACTGGGTCAACACAGTTTAAGTAAGAACATTTGGGACAACTGCATTTGCAGCTGAGGAGGGGTCAGTTTCACATCACACTTCCCATCTGCACATACAGTGATTTTCAGGGGGTTTGGTGGCAGTTGTTTGACGCGTGAGGTTGTGAAGCCATGCAGCCCTTACCCTGCTCATGATGATCCCACTGATCTCCAGCACGGACATATCCACCTTCTTACAGTCATTCCCCTCCCAGATCAGGGCACTCACTTTTGTAGATGCTGGGCTTGTGTTCTGCAGCCAAAACAAATGGTTCTGTAAAAGAGAAAAGAATGCAAGAGGCGCATAATCCATTTCTGTCCCGCTGTTAAACAATGCTTTGTCCTGGAAAGCCTTTAGACTGACAGGGGGATTCCAAACATGTCTTTGGGTGAAATACTTCATTTTGGGATTAGCAGCAGTGCAGATGGCACTGGTGGGGAGGAGGGAGTTGATCACTGATACTATTTGGATCCCCCCAGGTTTCCGTGCGATGACCAGACTGATAGAACGCGGTCATCTGGCATTAGGCTGCTCCCAGCATACCAACAGCGTTCTGATGTCTCTGGTGTGTTATTTGGGCAGACAGGGGAAAAGGGGGTGGGTGGGGGATCTTCCATCATATTCTCAGCCTCTGGACACAGATCAACAAACCTGCTGGAAAACATCTTCCTTCAGATCCCGCCTGGGGCCTCTCACAGTTGTCTCCTCGCTGTCGCTGGTGCAGGATGAGCGACACTCAGGCCCATGCAGCAGATCATCCCACAGCATGTCTTCTGTCTCAGAGTCATGGCGGGTGCTTTCCGAGTCTCTCCGGGTCACACTGCAGCTCCGGGAGCCCACACTGATGCAGGACCTTGAGTCCTTCAAAGAGCAATAAAATTCGCACAGCGCAGCCCCACACCCATGGGCAGAACCTCCTCCCCTTCAGCCATCGGTACACCAGCATCCTGGGGCAGCTGGGACCTCCCAGTCACACCCACCTGGTGCAAACTGGCAAAGACAATATTACTCAGTGATGGCTTTTGCAACCCGCATTCTACATGGCAAGTCAGAGATAGCGTTAGTTCCCCACCTCCATGCCCAACTTCACAAAATAAAAATTGACTGATTCATTCAAATACAAAAGTTTTCTGGCTTTTGCATAATCTAAGATTTCATGCATATTTTGTAAATATAAAAATCTGTAAGTAAATATGATTTGATATTCATATATTTTATTTTCAGGTGGGGAGAGTGGCAGGGGGCAAGAGAGAGTAATGGAGTGAATGAGTGTGTTATACATATAAATGAATTTTAATATATATGTGAATTTATGACCATACCTGGCTATACAGTGTGGATTCCAGTTCAGATTCCACAACACTATCTGAGTCCCTGGCTCCTTTCAGGGCTTGCTTGACCTGCCAAAACCAGAGGAAAACCCGCTCATGACCCACAGCAAAAACCGGGTGGACAATGGCACGAATTTGACACGAGTACCTGTGAGACAGCCTGGTTCAGAGACACGAGAGGTCTCTTTCTCTTCTCTTCATAGCTGTTGTCACTGGAAGCCCCCTCCACACTCTGGCGAAACAAGATCCCTTGTGCCATTGCTCCAGCATCCTCCTCACTGGAGAGCTCCTCGGAAACCCCCCCTCTGTTGGTGGAGTCATCCTAGAGATGCAGCACTGCAGGTTAACTTACAAAGCAGCTTATACAAGTCGCAACAAACTTCTGGGCACATACAGAACACACTGAAATTTGCAACTTCAGGTGGACCCTTCCTGCAGTACCTGATGGCTCTTTTCCCCGTCAGAAAGTTTATTTTTCTCTTTGAAGTGCAACAGCCTGTACTCAGATCTGGCAGGTCTGTGTCTAACGCCATCGCTCACAGCACTCACACCGCTCTCTGTCTCAGTCCCTTTCTCAGCTACCAACTTCACTTTTCTAATCCTATGAGAGAAAATACAGTTAAAAGCTTTAACATCAGAGAAAACTCTTTGAAGGAAACATTGGGGCCTCTTTTCACTGGCCACACAGGTATGACGTTAAACCACAGAGCTAAGGGAATGCCACCCTGTCTTCTGCTGACTCTGGTGAGGAGACTTGTATCTGCTTCACTCTCAACAGGCAGTTCTTTGGAAACTCTAATAGTACACCTTGAAACTTCTAGACCAAGAGGGAAATGTATTATTATTTTGAAAAACAAATAAGAGCAATTCATCAGACAAAGTCCTCACCAAGAGACAGGACCTGTCAGCTGAAAACTCATCAAGAAACTCACCTGAGGAAACCCCAGAAGACAACAAGATACGATCCCCAGCAATCCCCCTTTTTCTCCAGTCACTGCTAGAGGAAGCGGGGTGACTATCCAGGTAGCTCACACCAGAAGGCACAATTGCTTCTGGAAATGGGGTGAAGCAGCAGCATGGTTGGAGCACACACACTCAGGAAAGGTCATAGAGCTGACCAATACAAACAAGCTCCAACACTTTCTGCAGCTCACTGAATGCTTGGGTTTAGCTGCACTGCAAGACAGGGTGCAGTCTTCTAGTAAAGACATAGTAAAATTCACGAGCAATCACCCTCCCACAATACCACGAGCACTTCTAGTTCACAAGAAACTGGCAGAGCTTGGGGATGTCACTGACATCCTGTCTCCGTTTTCCAGATACCGATCAGTCACAGGGTCATTACAAACACAACAACCCCCTGAAGGTCACCTACCTCCTTGGGAACAGCGTGCTAAACAAACTGTTAAGAACGGATGCAGATTCTGACTGCTCCTCTTTACTGCTTTTGTCAGGAGACCAACTGTTCCCATCGACACCCACAGATCTGCGTATCTTCCTGATTTTTAAAAAAAGAATAATTAAATTTGCACAGCAAGCTGCTTTTATGGCTGTCTCAAAGTATCTGAATCAGATTTGAACAGCTTTTTAGATGCTATTTGTCTTAAGTCACTCAGAATGCTCATTTTCAAATAAAAAAAGTGTTATTTGTATTAACAGAAGTTATGCATGCACCCACAGGATATCAGTGAATCACTAGTACAGGGTGTGGACAAAATCCACGTGTAGAAATCTAATGGAGGCAAATGTCTCTCCACATCCCCCATCCTGTGCTCAGATTTATCAGTGTTTCCACGGCATCAGGCAGCAGTCACATATCTCACAGATGGACCATAACACCTCCCACACGCACAAACCATGGCAGCGAAGCCCCTGCAGCCACCTCTGCCAGCATTCCCCTTCTCCACACAGGGTCAGTGCCAGAGAACACCAGGTTGGCTGCAGAACCTTGACACCCCCTTCCTGCGAACTCCCTCCTCTGCCCACAACACCAAAGGGCACTGGAAAGCTACATGGGAAAGAGAAGGTCCAAGCCACCACCGGACCAGACCTGTTGCAGCCTGGTCAATTTGCAGCATTTGTCTTGGTTACAAGGAGTTCACAGCAGGACAGAAAATACTCAGTTCCACATTTATGGTTAAACCATGTGTTTACATAAAAACAGAAGACATTTACACGTTAACTTCTCCAGGCACGACCCTTCATGCGCTTTGATAGCCACAAGCCCACGACCCTGCTCACCTCCGGCGCCGGCTGAGCCCATTGCTCCCAGAAGGCCGGTGGATCTGGGTGGACACTATCTGACAGTGAACAGTTCCCATCAGCAGCATCAGGCACATTGGTCCCATGACTTCACTCGCACTCACAACAGGCACCATGAAATACAGCACCACTGCTATGACTGGAAAAGAGAAAGTTGTATCAAATGCTAAGATTCGGAGCACAGCCCAGTTCTTCTGTCTTGTTACTTTTACTCTCTTTTGTTATTCCTTCAAACACCAGTGGCACCCCTCACGCAATCGACACGACACAGGTTTCAGATGGGATCCTCATACTTCAGGTTATGGACTACAGAATGATGTCACATTCCTTGCAGCAAAAGGACTGTGGCACAGACTGCCACCACCCCTCACCCTGCATGACGTAGAGCACCAGGAGCCACATGAAGATGCGCTGGGAAGTGACCTGTATCCACCACTGGCTGAATAATGGAAAAAACACAACTCTCACAATTCCCTTCCGAGTTAGCGACGTCCAGGGGATTTCAGGCTTGGCTTTGGCAAACGTAGAGCCTTGGAATTACAGGAAAAACAAGTCCTTTATCTCAAATTACAAGAATTTCCTCACTTATGACTTCTTCCTTGGCCGAGAGCAAACCCTGCCAGGCTGCTGCGGTCCAGAAGGGTGACAGCAGCCCGGCTTCAGGCACCCATCCAACCCTCACGGCTCAAACAGGCACATCTAAGAGCAGTCTCCAGTCTCACCTCAGCCCAGGCTGCTGACCCTTCCCTACCTACCCAAGTCTGCTCTCACCAGCCACTCAGCACCATACCTGCTGAACCCCCCAACTTCCTCCCACCTCTGCTTTCAGGTTTTCAACGCTTCTTTTGCGCCGAGTCACCCAACCCTGGTCAGGGGTTTCAACAATGTCCGGTGCTGCTGCAGGAAAGCAGCGTGACCCAGGCCCGGGCCGAACCCCCACCCCAGCAGCCGGGCACTGATGCCTCTCACCTCTGATCAGATCCACGTCGATCAGGTCAGGCTGAATGTGGCCTTTCTTCTTCGGCTTGTTTTTGAGGCCCTACGAAGCCGCAAACAAAGACGCGTTAGCTGTGGGGGGAGCCAGGCCAGGCCACGGGCGCGCCCGCCGCGCCGTTACCTTCATCTCGGTCTGCTCGATGGACTTCTCCCATATCTGCTGGTCGTAGGCCCCGATCTGCAGGGAGAGGAGGCTGAGGGCTCGCCCGGGCCCGCGCCCACCCGCGCCGCGCCGCACTCACCTTCTTCTGGTACCAGGAAATGGCGTCCCTGTCGCGAGAGGCCATGAGGTGCCGGCGGCGCGGGACAGCCCGGCTCTGGCCCCGGTACCGGGCCCGGCCCTGGTACCGGGCTCCGTTCCCCTGGAGACCGCCGCCAGCCCGGCGCTCGACTGCCTGCGCCTGCCCCCGGCCCGCCCCCGTCCAGGCAGCGCTAGGAGAGCGCCGAGCGCGGCTCCGCCCGGGCAGAAATAAGGAGCCACGCAGGTAAAGGACAAAATCAGACTTTGTTTATTAAAAAAATACTTTACAGGAAAAAATTCTATGCATTCCGTTGGACTATTTTACAAAGAAATAGCTTAACAGTTTGACACTGGTGCACAGCCGGCTACCGACAGCAACGCCCCGCGCGGGAGCGCCCAGGGCCGGGCCCCGCTGCCCCCCGGAACGCTCGGACACTCCTAAGGTCAATAAATAGACTAAGGCCGCACAAAGCAAACAGTCTCCCAGGCAATTGTATGCGTCCTCTGTAGGCAGAGACCCCAGACAAATTAAAACCACAGAAGAAAATGGTAGCTGCCAGTCAAAGTCAGACCGGATCACGAGAACAGCACACGGACGGGTCTTGACACGTTGCACACGGGAACCAGGGGCGTTTCGTGTTTCCTGAACACCCCAGGGCCCGCAGACACCCCTTGCCCCCTGCATCGCCCCGAGGAGGCCACGGGCCACCCGGGCTCCTCACCAGCAGCACCAGGGCAAGCTGCGGGGAGAGGCCACAGCTCCGGGCACAGGATCAGGCCCCTCCCCTCCTCACACCCCTCAAGAGTGCAGAGCTGCCAACACCCGCACGCCTCAGAAACCACCACTCCATAGTCTGACCTGGCTGATTCAGACCCACACCAGGCCATGCCAGGTCAAGGACCTGGGCTCATGCCCCTGGGAAAAGCTCTGACAGCAAGCCCAGTCCAGGGAAATGAACCGCAACATGCGGGAAAACTGACAGAGCACAGAGGGCCCCTTTTCTGCACAGCAAGATCTGTAACTGTGAAAAGGGTTGATCATAGATCCTCTGAACACCTCATCGAGTGTCCCACCTTCCTGGAAGAGAACACATCCGGTATCTGCACAACATGACTTGTCATGTGTCTACAGGATGGAGGAAGCTGAGGCTAACTCCTATTTCATCTTTACATCACATTTTGCTCATCCCCTTCTAGCACAACTGAGCCTCTTGACTTGAGCCAAAACTGTTGTCTGTCTGTCTGGGTACCACTGACAACTCTGGGAACAGCCCATGAAATCTGCCAAGGTTTGGTTACCTCATTATGGAGGCTGTTTTATGAAATCTTAGAGAAATTCAATCAGCCAACTATTTCACAGGAGATACTCAAATATTTACTTGGACCTATCCAGGGATTTGCTTTGCTCAGCAAACATGAAGTGGCTTTAACTTGTTACTTCATTTCTGAACAGCTATACCTTACAAAAAAATCAGTTTTCTATGTCTTGTTCTGGAAAACATTTGTATTGTTCACATCAAGGGATTGTTCTAGTTCTGCTCCATTGTTTTCTGTGCAATTGAAGCAATCGTGAAACCACGACTAGACAGCACAGCGACCAGCTTCATCTGCAATCCCTCCCCTGCTTCTCAGCCAGAGCAGGGCGCTCATTTGGTTAAAGCATACCAAAGCTGGTCATGATTTAGGTAATGGATTTTTATGAAGTTTGCTCCTCTCAAGCTTCCAAGCACACTAGGACAGCATCAGCAACATTCAAGTCATCTGAAGATACATTTCTGAGTTTAAATCGGACATTAGATATTACATTAGTAATGAACAGAGGGAGCATGATACTACTGGTCATGCCACTCTCCCAAGAGGTAAGTCAGAGCATTTTCCGGGTATTTCAGGCTGTAGCCACAGATTTCACTAAAGCTACAGTTTTGAAAGCACCATGAGCCGCTCTGGTTGTCTTCCTCTACCCACCTGACAACACATGACTAGAACTTACAGAGGACTTCCAAACCCGTTCCCTCTTCATCCTATTTAAAACTTACACTATCAAAACAGACAAGCTGGTGTGTGGAGGGGTCTCCTAATCGCTTTGTTCTGCCTTTAAAGTTATGTTTGCAGACTTCCAGTGGTATCTGCAGATTTGCCAGCTCCCGAGTGACTTGAACGCAGTGCTGGCTGCCAGGAACAGCAGCCACACTGACAAGCCTCTGCTGAGGGACCGAAGAACAGCACATGTGAGAAGTGAAATGGGCACTTGGAAGACTAGCAGACTTCACCAAAAGGAAAGAACACCTCAGGGAATACCATCTCTGAACGTGCAGGATGAACTGAAACCACTATTGCCTGTGAGGAATTTTACTTTGCACAACCCTTAAAGCTATGAAATTCCTCTCAACATAAAAAGTGGAAAAACCCACCAGAGAACAGACGGCTCGTTTATGAACCGGTCTGGGTCATCTAGAATTTCTGCTAAGATTAAATTACACCCCTGCATGAATCATGTTACTTTTCATCATAAAAGCTTTCCATTCTAACACCTTATTTACACAGATTACTAAACAAGTCACTACCACTTCAATCTGTAAATCAGTTTTAAATTGAAATATTTCCTAGTCCTCATTTTTGTACCGAAGACAATACATACACACACATAAGGAGTAATACAGGTTCTAACTAATCACTGCAGTATCTTCTGATGATTATTTTTTCTATCAGTTTAAAATAGTGACCTCTATACCGAGGTGCTAATATGTATATAAAAGCCTACACAAACAATATTGCACAAAGTAAGATTTATAATAGAGTAACATATTTTAGAGACCCTTATAAAGAGAAGAGTAATAATTGATATTAAGAAGATGCATCCAGAACTAACACAGCATCTTTGCTTTTGTCTAGTCTAACATAGTGTTTCAAATCTTTCCTACCCCAGTGAGGATTAGAACAAGTAAGTTGCACCAAAACCCAACTTGTACTCTAAGTGTGGGGAGGGAGAAAGGGACAGGACTTTTCCTTCTGATGACTGGAAAGGGCAGTAATAAACAGGGTGAAAGTCAAATACAGATTACACGTTAACATCCAGAAATATCAAACGACTCTTTAAGAACTGTTGATAGCTGACACTCCACACACTGAGCACGTGCCGCTGATCTTCCCACAGTACCTGGGCACCCAGAAGCTACACATGGAAAAAGCAGCCCAATGCCATAACACTTTTATCGTGAAATAGTAATACAGAACTCCTAGCACAGGGACAGCCTTGCTGCATATGTCAGTAGCAGCTCGATGCTGTGACATTAAGTGCATCAGTACAAGGGGAAGTGTGGTTCCATTGGACACATCACGACCTCATCAAAACAAGCTGCCACGTTGGTTAGTATTTTAAAGCCTTAAAGTGCTCAAAGATAGCAGTTTCCTCCACAAGACTACCAATAGGTTCACTAATTTTGACACTAGTATTAATCATGTTCAGGGAAGATGTACTTTAGAAGCAAAACCCTCACACCAAACAACATAAGCAGTGCTATGGAAAGTGTTAGGTCAGTAAGTCATTGCATTTCAACAGGATCAGACACTTTCTTCAGTTAATTTTACAGATCACCTTTGAAGGAACTGTAAGAAAGAGATCTATTTCTATAGCTTGTATATAAACCCAACTTGTATATAAACCAACATGTCAAGAACAGACATACCAAAAAGTTCACAAATCATCAAAAGTGCTGTGCTTTCTCTTTTGTTTTTTTAAGCAATTAAAATGAGATGGGAAAGTCACTTTGCAAGTCTTCTACAAAAGCATCACTTCCTGGTGACAACTAGAGATGAAGTAAAAGTAGGGAAACAACACTGACCAATATAGTTCAATCACTTTATGTTCCTGGAGGAATTTCATTCTGACTTTTGAGGAGATATTCAATATCTCTTTACTTAAACAGAAAGAAGTGGTAGACCACTGTTACAGGTTGTACTAAGGGGTTAAAATACAACTTGAATTTTGCATAATCTGTGTAAAAAAGATATGCTTGACATTTTGGAATGTCACCTTTCTTTATAGAATTATAGGCAAGATTTCTCCAATAAAACATAAGCCAGTTATAAAACTATAACTTCACATCAAAATTTTAAAAAGTTGTTAAAAAATGTTTGCTTATATACATATCACACAGCAGAGCCTGCATGATCCTGGGGATTGCGTTGCTGATCAGACTCTATTTTAAAACCTGGAAGGGGCTGGGCCACCTGATCTGGTTGCACGAGTCCTGATATTGAAGACACAGAGGAGAGCACCCCTGCTGCGAGCTGCACTTCTGCTCCTGGTTCTTCAGACTCTATTTTTACACTCACACACCGGGGTTCACCTTCTGACTCTGTCTTTCCAGGAACACCACTGTCCAAGCTTGAACTGCTCTCTGCATTTTGAGGAGTCTCCCCCTCAGGATGGTACTGTTTAAGTCTGATGTGCCAGGCCAAGCTGCAGACTGCTGACACCGTTTTGAACTGATGAATGACATTTCTAGGGATGAAGTAGATGTCATTGTCACACAACTGAATTCTAGCATAGCGAATGCCTTCCCGTCTCATTTGGTTTAGTTTGGCTTCATCCACCCACTGAACACACTGAGAAGGAAAGATGGTAAAGTTAGTGGTATACCCTGTTCGGAGGAAACAATTCAGCAGCCAGCTATTTTCAACGTACTTTGTGTCTAAATCAGAATGCTTCTGTTTAGCAGGTAAAACTTAAATGCCCAATTATCATGTAAATTTGAAAATATAGTTTATCTAATATGCATATCTTACGAGAGGACAATGAACTTCGGAGCATTCTACAGTTATAGTTGAAAACAGCAGGTTCAACAAGCAGCTGCACCGTTTTGGCTGATGGGACTGAGTTTAGATGTCTTCACATCTTAAGACAACATCAGAAAAAGCAGAAACAGGCACACGCTGACTTCTTAACCAACTTCTGTTTCTACAGCACATATCATGTCTTGCAGCATAAATCCTAGCTTGGTGGAAAGGAAAAGCAGTTGGGACTTCGATGATCATTGTAGGTCCCATCCCACTGAGCTACTCTACTCTGAAACACAAGAAGGGAAATGGCCCGAGAGAGCTGTGACCTGAGGGCCACTGAGGATGCCGAAGAGCTGGCCTTACAGCAATCCTGAAACTGTCAGAAGCTGCTTCCAAAAGGCTAAGAGCGAGCTGTCGTTAGGGAGGATTCAATACCTGTGACACCGGAGGTTCATGCAGGTCTAGCTGAAGTCGCTGCACAACATCAGTGAAATCCTCAGCATGAAAACAAACCACATCTTTGGTTATACGAGGCTGGTCACTCCTACAAAAAAAAGAGAATTCCAGGAATTTTTAAAGACTTTGAGTTACAGAGAATTAAAGCTCTTTCCAGCAGAAAATTTCATTGAACCAACAACCTACTTCAGTTTTACACTGTGCACAAAGTCTCATCACTTCAATACACATGATTTTGAAAAGGAAGAAAGAAATCTGTGGATTATACCTCATTTTACTTTTCTTGATGCATGCACAGAAGTGATGTTTCTGTGGACAAATATTATACTGAAATATCTGAGAACTTGGTTCAAACTGCCAGTATCAAAGTTCTCTATATGTTCTAGTAACCACAACTCCCCTCAATTCTTCCATTCTACAATTAGACAGAATAATTCTGTATTAAAGGCAAAACATGAAGTAACAAAGTATCTCTGAAGCTATGAGGAGCTTGGTTTTATTCAACAGCTGTGAATTAGGTAAAGGAAGCTCTGGCACTTTTTTTTCCATATAAAAATCTCATGATGCTATATGATTCCTACTGTAATCACTAGAAATAACAATGGTGTAAGTCTAGTTTCTGTGCAAGGTCAGGAGCGATGCCCCAGGTACACAAAATAAGAAAGCACTGTAGTGTGAAATTAATTACATTGAGTTCTTAGACTGCAGTTGCAGAAGTCAGCATTAATATACCTAGTCAAGAAAAGAGCCATTGCAGAGGATGCTCCAGCCACAGCAGCTTAAGGCTTATTTTCTACATCACTAAAATTTTCTGCAAACTGCTGTTACAACAGCAAGGAGAGGGAGAAATACCAGGTGTATAGCCTGTGTTTTCCCAGCTCTAGACAGCATTTGTCTCATTACAGGGTTTACGGCATTTGACTAGGCTTGTTTTCCAAGGAACTTTGAGAGATAATGTTCAGAATCACCCCCTCCCACTAAACAGCAGCACTTACCACTCCCCAAACTGCACAGCCTTCAGGACACCCACAGCAGCTGTGCTCTGCCAGTCAAACCCCTGACCCACGTGGTCGGCATGAGCTCTTGTTCTGTCCTCAAACAGAACCTCACGGGGCTCACTGGTCCGAGGTAGGTACTGGAGATTCTTTATTTCGTTCATTGACCTACAACATAAGATGACATACTAAAAATATATTTTACACTATCAAAAATACATACTTGTATTACAATAATCTCAAAACATTGTGCACTGCAGGCTTCAAAATCAAAGACCAAAGTACTTCCCTCAGATTTCTTCTAAGCATTTGTTCAAAGACTGAAACATACACCATTCCAGTTATGAACTCAAACTTTATAAAACAAATCCAATCACCAAAAAAAGTGCTGAAATAGCTTTTCCAGAAATTTAATGGAATATCAAATAGAGCAATTAATAGATACTGAAGTTTAGTCCAAAACTTCTGCTTGAAATTACAATTAAAATATGCTTCCAATTCTTTATCTCCATTTTTTCTACAGCACACTCTTTCTGAGAAAGATAGCAAGAACATATGTATATACCACAAGATGTCCTGACAAGACGGACAGCATTACAAGAGCTTTAGCACAAACATTCAGATGTGACATGAACGGTGTAAGTATCTGCTGTTTTAGATGCTGCCCCCACCACCAAATTTCCACAGAAATAAGATGAATAAAGCAAGCCTCCTGCAGGGTAATAAAAAGTGGTTTCAATCTTAAAGCACTGATCTAGGACATGGTGCTACGAGAAGAGGTGAAGTAATATATCCATCACAAATAACATATTTGTCTTATCCACTGAACCAATTTGAAACAGAAATGAAAATGAAACTTAAATCTGCCAATGAGCCTTCTGAAGAACTGGCTACACAAAGCATTTATGTTTTGTTCTCAGATCTTACATAGACACAACTGCAATGTTTTACCTTTAATACACAAAGGAAAAGAAAACATTACCGGCGCCGTTTGAATGGTGATTTTGGCATATCAGCTGTTGGGATCATCTGCTCTCCTGGTCTCACCCACATTATGGGACCATCATCACTTTGTGACCTGCACTGAAGTCTGAGACTAGAAAGCGTACCCCAGGGCAAAGTCATCTACAAGAAAACAAAACCAAAACAACCCACAAAACACACATAACACAAAACACTGGGTGAGATAGAAAAATTAAATGATGCCTTTGGTAAAACTGGTTCAAATTTGCTGTCAAAAGAACTGCACAGAAATAAGTTCAAGAGGTAAAATATATTCCAAGCTAGCTTTAGTACTACTTTATGTAGTGCGTATGTATGATTAACTCTATTTTTTTAATTATTCACACAACTGTAGCTATCTAATTCAGTACCTTTCATTTAGACACAGAGAAGAATGTAGCCCAAACGATAAACACATCAATAAAGAAAATACTTTATGGTTTCTAACTTCTTGGAAATATGTGAAACTTAGAAATTGTTTAAATATTCTATGGCACTCTAAACAAAACACAACAAATTACTGCTTACTCTTAGAAATGGAGATTCTTCTAACATATCTAGAAATTCTGGGAAGTAGTCCCCGACTTCTTCATCCACTGCTCCAACGAGACTGATCTGCCGCATTGGTCCCGCTCTGTAGGTTCCACAGCAGTACGTTCGATTGACCTGAGCGGCCAGGAAGGAAAGACAGTGCCACCACAGCTTTAGTTCCGTTACACGAGATCAAAACTGATTCATATGACACACTAGATTACGGCTGAGGCAAGCCTTAGACTCCTTTACCTCTCTTTCACTAGAGATGCCTTTGGGAATACGTGCAGGGACTGTTCAGAACAGGTGCCCACCAGATGTCCCAGAAGAAAAGAACTGTCAGCACTCCTGACAGGAAACAATTCTAAAGTTTGAGTAACAGCAAGCCAGTATTTGACTAATTCAGGAAATATTCAACACTTCCAGGCTGACTTGAGAAATCCAAAGTTTCATTGTGACTCACGTCTTTCACCAGCGAACTTAAACTACTAATTTGTGCAGCTGACTGTTGCGTCTACATGTCAAACTGTGCATGACTGAAACGTGTGCTCTTCATTCTGGTCATGGCCTACAGGTCTCCTCCCTGCAACTGCAGTGAAAAACCCGGGTGTCCATCATGTAATGCTTCTGAAACTATTGCCACAGTGTATACACAAAATTGGACAAAAAACTGAGGAAATGAGCAGTCTAGTAGAAATCCAGTGCTCATGTACAACAATTTTAGGACTACCATTTGCGATATAAGCTGCTGCCACTGTTGTGGCCAGGAACACTTTAATCTCACTCACAGCTTTTCGCCATCCTCTGCAGCACAGGCTGTCCTGCTTCCCAGGGCACCTGGAAACTTTTCCTGCCAATTCCCCATTCCCAGAGGAGAACCACTAGTCAGTCTCCAGTGCTCTCTAGTCTTATCCTATGGACTGCAGCTACAACATGCCATATGGCCAGAGAGTATGTTGTGTGTAGATGCACCAACTAATCAATCTTAAAAGACCAGAAATTCTGCCATAATTAGTCCGGTTTGCATACTCAGTTGTGTCTGAGCCCCAGCCTTCCGTCACTCTTCGACAGCCTCTCTACATTCATCAAGTGGTGAAAAACTGCAACCAATTTCCATGGCTAAGTGGTGGGACAGGCTCAAAGGATGGAAGGTTACTGATGAATTTCCAATTTTATAGTTGTGTTCAGAAAGCATGATACATTTACAACTCCATATAGATACATGTATGAAGCAGCTTAGTTTTAAGTTTTACAGTTTAGCCGACAAACCAGGCATAGTTAAACTACTCCATGAAGTTGTTAAAGGTAATTAGGAGATACTATTAAAGCAAGAGTTAGTGTTACTGCAGTAACTGGAAGCAGCAGTACTGGAAGCCACCGCATTAGTCCAGTTCTGTGCACCTGCAGAAGAACTAAGAGGAGTGAAATGCTCTGGTCCTTAAGCCAGCTCAGTTTAACTGACCAGTGCTATTAAAGTAAGTGGAGACAGACTACCAGATGAGATTTGTTCCACTGACACCACCAGGTGACACTCACCAGTACTTCACAGGCATCTGTCACAAGTTACAGTCAATTATAATGCCATCAGCAGTTTTTCCTTGTAATGTTTTCAAAGAGAACAAAAAACTAGAAGTTTAAATTTATTTTTTTTAATGCACTGGAATGAAATAAAAAACTAGAAAAGAATTCATGAGCTATAAAGGAGACACTAGAAATACTGTAAGGAAATTCTGGATTTCAAGAAAAGATAAGGTGGGGCAGACAACCAAACTGTGACATGGTTCATGAGTAGAGTAACACTTTCTGACAGTATGTTGCAGGAGTGGGAAAACTGACCATTATCACTTGTTGGCTGCTTCTCCCACTGCCTTCCCAGAAGAAATAGCAGCTTATGCAAAACCTACCTCTCCCAACTCTCTCCTGGCCTGTCCCCAGGACCCCTGCTCCTTGTGACAGTTTAAGTGTTCTTTGGATCATAGTCAGAACTGTCCAGGCAGTTCACCAGCTGCTGCTTGGGAAAAAAGCAGAAGTTTTTCCCGGTCTAGATATATTCCAATTCCCTGAGTAAACCTAGAAGCAGCTGAATTGAAACAACTGACAGGGAAACTACACATTCATTCTAGCTGCACTGCTGAGAACTTCCAAATGAAAGTCTGCCCTTGTGCAATGGAAGCTCACAAATGACTGATCTGAGTCGAAAGCTCCTAGTCCAAGTGAACAGCTCCAAACTAGGGCTTCACTTGAGCACTAAAGTACTAGAACAAATGAGCCAAAGCCAACACACACAGAAAATCCAGAACATTGAAGCTTAAACTACAGAAGCTAAACAGTTGTACTACAAACACGCATAGCAGTACTGTTATAAACACGTATATAACATGTCCTCACCGCCCTGAGAACAGAGGAATTCACCTTACAAGGGAGTTAATTATCACTAGATTTTTATGAAGTCTTCCAGACTAAAGTCCTTAGTTTGAACTGGAGACACTTCCTACTAAAGCTCAGTTTGTCTGAAAAGGTACATAAACAGCTGAATGCTGTACAAGCCAAAGGTGACATGATCCTTCCGTTAACTTCCAGTTTACAGATCAAATTGATTTCTTGACACCAAGTCTCCAGGACACAAATGGTCAAAATCCCCTTGCCACAGCACAGTCCAACACAGCAAACAAGCCCCTGCACACAGAAGGCTCAGCCTAGAATGGAGGTGACTTAACTGTCTTCAGTTAAGACTAGTATCAGTACTACAGCAATGACAATACTGTAACACACTTAATCTGCAAAGGCATAACTACACAGCTCTTTTGCGTTGTACAATTCCTCATATGGGAAGGTCCAAAAGTGAAACTGAGCCAATCTGTTCATCCCCTCCAGAGCTGCCAAGAACAGTGGTAAGACAGCCAGACGAATCCTCCCTGTGCTCTCTCAAGCAGGGCACTTCAGCCTTGGAAATGAGTTTCACCAGCACGCAGCTGTCACAGTTGAATCCACCACCCACTTAAAAGCATCCCTAAACTAGATGCTTTACTATCACCTATATTGTCCGAAGAGCCCTGTTTCAGCTGCCTTACGAGTTGTGACAACTACACTTCTCTGTTTGCTCAGTGTGAGCTGCACTAACATACTTCAGGCAGAGAGGATTAACAAGGTCATGCTGAAGCTGGGTTTAGAGAGGTGTTTTAGACCAACCAAACCTTATGTCATGACAATCTTAATCATGTTTAGAGAGTACTTAAAATAGAATTAATTGAAATACCAGCACAGACTATAACCCAGCAAGGCCCCTTGTTTATTACCATACATTCGTCACATGTATTTATAGTATAAGCTATTTGTGTTCACAAGACAGAGACACTCACCAAGAAAAAGTGTGATTGTTAAACATTCAATGAGCACTGTTTAGCCATTTTAGGGGGTCATCATACATACTCCAAGTAAATTAGAATGTAACCACAATGTCAAAGAAGACAGGTAAATCTCTACTCCTGAAGACTTCAGAACCCAACCTGTGACGAGTTTCCCCTCTGCAGAGCAGAGGTGCGCACTGTGCAAAAGCATTCTGGCTGACAGCAGCAGCCTGTGTGCTCAGACAGGCTGGTGTCAGAGCACTACACACTCGGAGACAGCTCTAATTACCTAAACCAAGAAAGAGAAGCTGGTTTAGGGTAAGTGCTGCAGCAGCTATTCATTGCCAAGCAAATTCATAAGCTAAGTGTCAGAATTACTAACTTAATGGTATCTATGGTAAATGCTGGAAAGTACTCAACAACTCCACAAGTGACCATGCAGTAACATTCTGGAAGGCAGTAACTGCTCTTCCAACGTGAATCTTGCTTATAAGCATTTGGTAAACTCTGGAGAGATCCAGACAGCCCATCCACAAGCATCACCATTCCACAATCCGCTGCTAAAGATGGTCTGTTCTAATAGGACCAAGTGCACCCACCACAGAGCTCCAGGTTTTTCTTTCTGACAGGGGAGCCAGTAAAAGTATTTAAAGGCCTTGAATACAGACTTTAAAAGTAGTTTGCACCTGTTCTCAGACTAAACTGAGCAGGAAGATGTTTACTCCATCTTTAACAAGTTTATCTAAACTGTAACATTGCTCTATGTTTATAGACTATGTTCAAGCTTCTAAGCTTGATCACAACGGCCAAATGCAAGAGTTTTCATATGGGAATCTTGAAACTAGCTTAGCTTGACTATCCATTTTGAACAATATCAGCGTTCTCCCAAGTTTAGATCAGCGAAACTCTGCAGGAAGATCAGTGCAGAACTTTAAGGGTCATGTTTAGCAGAGACTGAAATGTGATTCACCAACTACCAGCACGCACAAAACAGCTTTTCACAGGAACAGGAATAAACAGCACAGCAGCAGTAGTACCAACATCATCTTTTTTCATCAGCTTAGAAAAAATTGTGCCTCACCTATTTTAGGCCATCTCTGCTCTGGATTAATGAGATTTATCAAATCTAGTGCAACTATGCAACTTTTATGCCTTTAAAAAGTTCTCACCTGAGAGTGAAAATTTGAAATTGTTGTTGTTTCAATGTCCTTCTTGCCCAAAATTTCCATTTTCACTGGAGTGTTAGGAAAGTTAAAAGCAAAGTAATCCAGGAAGTCTGGTAAATAAGCAGCTGCTCCATGTACTATGGCTAAAGCATAGTAAGCCGCATTTTTATCATTTTCACTGAATGACAACGCAAGAAACTCTTCTGCAAATCTCTCCATCTCCACTGGAGACAAAAATGAGAGTTCATCCATGTAAGCGTGAAGGACCAGAGCACCACCATTGGACTGATGCTCTTCGTGAATGAAGTTACTAAATTTAGTGCCAGTTTTCAAGAAGCTGCTACGAACAGAATGCTCCTGGTGCGTCACAAATGGTGTTTGTACTCCCTGGGGTATTCGATATTCCTGCATACCCAAATTCAGTCTGCAGAGCTGCTCATCCTTCAGGTACCTGAAGGATTCCTTGTTCATTTCTAGGTTATCACACTGTCCTGGAGACAGAGTCTCTTTGTCAATGCGAGTGAGTCCAGCGCACACTGTCTGCACTTCTTTGTTGTACATCTTCAGGCGTTTTCCCCTCATATCTTCCCGGTGTTTCTTTTTCTTTTTTTTCTTTATTTTCTTCATAATAAGACTGTCAGCTCGCTGGGTTTTGCCATTTTCATCTTGAGTTTCTGGCAGTAACAATAAAGAGAAGATTAGCATTCTGCCATTGCAGTACATTCACCCAAAAAGAACTAAAACATCTCAGTTGCTGAAGCTATCTGTTCCCAGAAGACTGGCCAATAGCAATACATTGACTTTTGACTTACAAGACTTCATTATACAACAAAAAAAATGCAGTACATCTAGTTATTATTCAAAGAAAGCTTTGACTTAAGAAAAACTTCCAAAACTCAAGCGTAACATTCTAGAAATGTTTCCAGTTCTAACTGAATTATTAGAATAGCTTTAAAAGGAGCCCATATTTCAGAACATCTATAATTAAGTACATTAATAACTTCTGACATTTAAGACAGTGCCATACAGGGGAAAAGGATAAACAAGTATGTGCAACATTTAAACATTAAGACTTGCATTACTGAACATCTCCCTGATTTTGGATACACAATAGAGAAGCAAAACAGAGCGTGACTGAAGAGGTACAGACATTATTAACATTTAGAGGTAAATAGTTAAAGAAGTGAGCTTTCTGGCAAAAAAAAAAATAATTCAATCTCAGACTGATGATCTTCTGTATTAAAGGGTCCAAATCATTACATCCACATCTTCAGTTGTCTTTTGTTAGTCTTACAGTTAACTACTCAGTTAATTCAGAGCTAGAAATTAAGAGGGGTTGGTTGTTTGGGGTTTTTTTTAAAGGTTAATCAACCTGTAAAAGGCTAAAGGCTGAGAAATAAAATGTAAAGAAGCAGTTCTGTTAGGCAAAAATAAATAGTTTAACTGCTCATCTTTTAGGAATACAAAATAATTCAAATAATGTTTCGCAAGTGACAACACTAACCAGAAATCTTGATGGTCGCTGTTAAACTCTACTGCCAAGACCAGATTTTAATCTGCCTGAATCGGAGCACTATTTCATGCAAACAACGCACACAACCCTCCAAGAGCCAGATGACCAGGAGAGCTCTGGGGATGGGACAATCTGTGCTGGAGGTGATGTCTAACTGGAAGATGCAATAGCTGAAGTTGTCCCGCAGCTTCCCCGCCGCACAGCGCTTTGTGCTAACAAAACTTCCTTTGACTGCAAAGCTATCACATTTGTATCGCCTTTTATTTGCTTCAGTACTCAAAGTTAACAAAAAAAACCAAACATATTACACTGATCTACAAGAAAAAGTGTAACGAGAAATACATGCAGATTGAAGTTACTTAGTCTATCCACAGTATTTAACCAGATCATTGCTAGTTTAGTCTTGAGCTCTTTAGCAAAGATGGTTGACCTCTTACCAGCCTGGTGTAATGAACAAAATTACTCACGAAGCAAAGAAAGAGTTGATTGCTTAATCCTAACTTCATACAATTGTCTAAGGACCTGAAATACAAGTTTCCACAGTGCTGCTGTTGGCCTTTACAAACAGCAAGTGCCCTTGTTGCTATATTACAGCTGGGGAAACCAGGAAAAGGAAGGTGCTATCACTTGTTTTGGGAGGTGAACTGAAACAGTTCTTTGAATAAACCTTTCTGGAAGTTTCAGAAATTAAGTGTGCATGCACTTAATCACTAAGCTCTCAAGTGCAGATGCTGCTTTACTAACTGCAGTGAACATACTCATCACACAAAAGATCTTTGTTCTGGGGGGACCAGAGATCCCAAGCTGAAACTAAACAAGAATTTCATGCTACCACTGTGCTGTTGGGACTACTTCCCCATAGATGTTTTAAAGTTAATTTTTGGTTGTTAAAGGTGTCTTATTTTAAGCATTTCTAATTTTAGCTATAGTTTTAAAACCTCAGACATGCATTACTTTTAATTCAGAGCATCTTCCTGTTTGAAGGTATTCCCTAACAGCAGGCGCACACCTAGCAAGCTGCATCTGGAACTGCCAGTGACCACTGGTCCATTTTCAGGATAAAAGCTACCCTGACCATGGCTGTACCTGCTGAACACAGCAAAGTCTCACAACTACAGCAAGAGCAACCTCTGTATCAAGTGAAGCTGGACAGTGATATTATGGTAATGCCCAACAGCCACGATGGAAATATAGTTTTAATTATTCCTTTAAGTAAATGGAAAGCCTCCAGGACCTCAAAGAAAGCTACAGCCAGGTCATCAAACTACAGGCTCCCACAGCAAGGTGGAAGAACAGCAGTGCCAGTAACTCAGCTAAAGCTACTAGACATCACATAACCAAACACACTACTATCACTACTACACTGCAAAAGCCATGGAGATGTTCATTGTTACCTGTGACCAAAAGTAAGAATACTACCATAAAACAAATACTCAGTTTAGATTACATATAGAAATAACAACTGATAGCGAACAACAGGAAAAGAACTCCAGCCCCATCCCAAACCCACTACACAGACAGCCCAGAGCCTCAGACTCCCAGTCAGCAAACAGCTTTCCTTCGCAAATCTGGAACTCAGGCAGCAACTGTAACACTGCTCAAGCCTTCATTAAAAAAAGGCTCATTTGATTACTGGATTAGAACTGACAGAGTGTCACACTCCCAGATCATGAAGATATGCTGCTTCTGGAGTTTTATCAACATTCATCATGCTAAACGTAGGTATTTACAACCCCATAGCTTTTATAGTCATCATTAAAACACAGCCATTTAGGAGCATTAAACAGCAATGAAAAGTCTCTCCCTGTAATAGAGTTTAGACTAGAGACCCAACTTGTGTAAGGATGTGCATCTTTGGTTTCTTTAGCACAATACCATCACATACACTCCTGAAACATAATTCATGACACAATATCTTTATTACAGTTGCCTTTTCAATTGCTTTTTATCTATGTTGCTCTCATCAAGAGGCTTTTTACTATCACAAATTCGTCAGAACTAAAACAGTCATTCCATACTGTTTGGAAAAAAAAAAAACCAACACCCACCCCCACAAAAAAAAAAAAAAAACTGAGACAAGTTTTGGCCTTCCTATTAGAGTTCTGAGGACATTTAATTAAAAAACCAAAACAGCAGCTCCTCGGTTCTCTGTATGTTAAGGCAAGCACAGAGGAAGAAAGCTTTACTACCAAACCGCTTGTGTTTTGAACCCGCCATGAGGGCAGCTCCGAACAGCAGCACCCGAGGAAGAGCAGCAGCGGCAGAGCTCCGCTGCCCGCGCCGGGAGCCCGCGGCTCGGGCCCCTCCGCCACGCACCGCACTCAGCCCTCGAGAGGAAGCGGCGTCGTGCCCCGCTAACAGCGACACGGACCACAACGAGCTCTGCCCGCGCTCCTCGCTCTCCTGCAAACACACGGGCAGACTCGGGGTTTCGAGAGTAGTATTTCTCCCCACACCCGCCTTCACCCGGGAGGGTGAGGCCGAGCCCGAACGAGCGGCTCCGACGCCGAGCCCAGCCGGCCGAGGCCGACGCCGAGGAACGCGGCGGGCGGGCTCCGCCGCGGCGATCCGCGCCGCTCGAGCGGCTACCGGGCGCCCAAGGCGGGGGCTGGCGCGTGTGTGCAGGCGGCAGCCGGTCAGCCCCGCTGCCCACCCCCTCACTGGTGCTCCTCACCTCTCTTGCTGGGCCGCCCGGCTGCCCCGTCCGCGGGGCTGCTCCGCCTCGCCTTCTGCGGCTGCCCACCGGCCAGGCGGCCGGGCTCGGCGACGGGGCGATGCCGGTGATGGTGGTGGTGGCGGCGCTCCTCGAGCGCGGCGGGCGACGGTAGACTGAGCGGTGAGAAGGTGAAGAGCCCGGCGGCGGCGGGCAGGCCGGGCAGGGCGGCCGGGGGCAGCGGCTCCGCCGGGCCGGGCCCCGCCAGCAGCTGCTGCTGCTGCTGGCTCAGCCGGGCCCGCTTGCCGCCGCCCGCCGCCTCGCCGGGGGGGGCCCGCCGGCGCCGGCCGCCGCCGCGGGGCCGGCCGGGCCGGTCCCCCGAGGGGAGTGGGGGCGGCTCCTCCGGGGCCCGGGACACTGCGCGCACCGCAGCGACCTGCGCAGCCATTTCACAGTCTCCCTCACACACATTTAAATGGCCCGAGCGCCCGCCCGTATCGCGCACGCGCCGCGCCGCGCCCCCTGGGGGCTGTAGTTCGCGGCGGCCGCCGGGAAACGGAGTCCGCCCGCGGGCGCATGCGCGGCGTCGGGTCACGTGCCCGCGCGGTGACGGGTGGCTCGCGGGAGCGGGGGAAAGCCCCGAGTTCCCGCAGAGCCGCGGGGGCGGTGCCCAGTAGAGCCGTCGGTACCACCGGGCGGGCAGGACGACCAATAAACTTTATTTTTACGTCATTTCTCACACATCGTACATCGCTTCATCAGATACATACACAATCACGGAGTGTTCCCGGGCTACAGCACTGCATCCGGGGCTGGCGGTGCGGCTCGGCGGGGCCTGAGGCAGCGCGACACGGCGAGCCCCGGCCCGGCCCCACGCCCAGCTGTGCCGTGCCGAGACGTCGAGGTGCTTCCCCAGCTCGGGCCCGCCGGCATCCCGGCTGCCTCCCGGAGCGGTGCTGGGGTTCGGTACAGCACGGGGACACTGCGACAGGAACATGCGCAAGGTAAAGGCCCTCATGGGCTCCTGCCGCCGGGAAAGTAGGTGACACTGCGGAGAGAAAGGAGGCGGGCACCTGCTGGGCTGCGTTCACCGTTGCTCCGGCAAAAGCAGCTGTAAACCAGCTTGAGCTCTCCGTTCCAGTAGCGGTCAGCAGAGTGCTCCCGACCAACTTCCCCAAACCCCACTTTCTTCCTCTCTCTACAGAGACTTAATCATATAAATCAGTTTTCAACAGGTTTATCGCTCCCCACTGCGGATATAAATAGCAGAGAAATCTGGTGAGGAATCTCTGTCTTCCAGGATGTCCATCTGAAATGTTCTGAAGAGTCACAATCCCTTAGGACCAGCACTGCTTTACAAACACGGTGATCGTCTGCTTGCTGGGCTGTGTCTGCACGGTTCAGAGTCTCGTTCCCCTTTGGTCCACTCCCTTGGCTTTCCGTATCGTTCAGTCGTCTTCACTGGATCCTGTCACCAGTTTACGCGGCTCTGTTTCAGAAAGCTCAAGTCCATCCTTTTGAAGTGAATACATTCCAAAATGCAACAAACATGTATCCCTCTATATAATAAACTATCTATCTATATAAATATCCATTCCCGTTCTTAGCTTCCAGCCTGTTGGGAATTAACTGAAGGGCTTTGCTGCTGGTAATTCTATATTCTTCTTGACTTTAAAACTTTAGTTGATGAAGAATATGCATGTAGTGCCTGAGCTGCAAATATCATGCAACAGCTTTTGCTGTATGTGTTTTGATGGAAACCTTACTGGGGGGAGCACTCAAGGTGTATCAGAAGGACTTCACAAATCTGTAGCACCAAATCTACAAAACACATCTAAATATTCCATGCTGGTGGGGGCTTTCTTGGTCCTTTAGGTTTTGAAAATCGATTTGCAAAGCCTAGGAAGAAAAGAGGTTTTTTAATACAACTTCTATATGTGGTGATGTTGATTATGTAATTCCTTAATATGGTATTTGAAAATACTTGTAATTTCAATTCTTTCCCAAACTTTAAGATATAGTAGACTTCAAGCAACATCCTGTAGCTGTAAATCAACTGGTGCAAAAAGAGTCTATCAATATGCTTATCTGACAAGTACTGTCGTTACATCACGAATATCAAGATAACTAGATTCTATGCCTAATCTAATAAATCACTCCTCTCTAGTAGCAGAATTTAAAATGGGAAACACCTATTTCTCCTCTGCTGTACCACACAACGTAAGGCAGCAGCCTTGTGCCAAAGCTACAGCCTTTTCTTCTGCTGCCTTTGTTGCCACATAAAGGCTTTAGAAACAGGAAAGCAACATGCATGCTTCAGACTCCTCACACACCAAGAAATGTTCATCAGGGTGGGGTTGAAGGTTTGTGTTTTCCATCCTTAACTGTTCTTTCAGCTGTTTGCAAATAAAGTTGTAAATGTGTAAAAAGCAATAAGCATTGTTTGTACTGTTTGTAATTTGTTTGTATTCAGCCTGGTACCTGCATTTAGACTTTCAAAACCAGGCACTTCCTGAACCAAAACACAAAGAGATGAACCTACCAAAATTAAGGAGAGACCTCGACTGGTTTGACGGGGCAGATTCTGATGGTTTTGTCAGTGAAGATGGGCTACAGATGCCTAGAAATAAAGAATCAGACCGAAGCAGTTAGTCACTATGGCAGTTCTCCAGGGAGCTGGACTCAGTCTCGGCTACAGGAGAACACGTACTGCCGCGTGCACGATGGCACCGGGCACGGATGCTACTTCAGCACAGACAAAGTTAAGTGCTTTCCACACTCGCAGAGCTCGAATGTCACAGAGCTTTAGCAACATTGTTCGCTCGAGCAGGGAGCGGGTGTACTCCTGCAGTGCAATCCACCAGGAAAATGTTTGCTCAGAAGTGCTTTCAAAAGTTCTAGCGGTCCTGTTTTCAAGATAAGTATTTTAGGTTTAGATCAAAGGGGCCTTAATGAGAAACTCCTTATTCATGCTCGAAGTACTCTGGGCAGGATCCAGGATGGGGCTCCCATTCCCACAGCACCCCTGTCCCCTAGCTTTAGAGCATTTGTCCCACAGCAGTGGTTTGAAAGACCTGAAGAATTTGGTGACTGGGCTACAGTGGAGCTGTCCCCAGGAAACCCAGCGGCCATTACGAGGGCACTACAGCATTCTTGTGAGACTCCTAAACTAACTACAACTAGCCGATGAGGTAGTGCTCCGCATGGGGCAGCTCTGCTCCGAAGCCGGCAGACCTGCACAGCGTGTCACATCTGCCCAGTGCAGGTTCTTGAAAATTCCATCCCACATATTTCTTTATATACTTGCTTAAAGCCATCAGGAAGATGCACGTTAGCCTGAAAGACTCACTCTTTCGCATATTTTTCAGTATTTTCAAGCTCTGTAGAAGGAAAAAAAAAAAAGAAGACTTGTTGGGAAAAAATGAGACCAGCAGTGGATCAGCTGCTGTGATAAAGGGAGTTGACAGATCTACACCTATCGCATCTCCTAAGAGGCATCGTGCCTGGCAGCTGTCCTACACGGACAGACTCGGGCTCCACTCGAGCAGCGCTTTCCCTTGGACTGGCACCTCGGGTGGACGGAGTGCTGAGGCACAACCACTCACATGGCTATGGCCATGACTCTGTTCCTGGAGCAGACGATGCTTTTGTCTGCAGTGCTGTAACAGGGTGGTTTTATTAGTCTTGTTTCCCTGCCCTAAACATGAGTGGTCTCGAAGCAGGTGATTTTCGCACGTCAGCAGCAAGAGAGTAGCAGTAGCTGCAGCTAGAACAATCTCTTCTTCACATCCTCTCCATTTTCAACAGCTTTTGTTTTGTCTTGTGTCTTTTACCTTGCTTCTCCTGAAGCATTTTGCAGGCTCTGGTGAGGATGCATTGCTCTCCAAGCCCAGAGCACTCGTTGAACAGTTTCTTGCAGCAGGCTGCAGACCTGGGAACATACAAACCAGAACACTTTCAGCGGCCATTCGAGAATCCTCCTGCTTTTTTCTAAGTGCTTTGTTGCTGCTTTTCATTTCCTGTAATACAGCAGTTCTAGAAATTTCCAGCAGGTCCCCTAGTTGCATTTACATTCTTTATATCTGCTGAACTCTCCTGCAGTTATGTCCTGAAGCACTACCGCTGGTAATGCTTTGAACAAGTGGGTCACGATCTCCTCAGCTATCTACGGGTTTGGGTGGAAGTACAACATCTCAGTTACACGCCAAGAAAATAACTCATCACTTACTTGCTGCATCAGCAAGAACAAATGACTCCGGGGTTCTCTCAGGAAGCGGGGGAGGAGAGTTAGAGCGATCCCGGCTTGTCTCTAAGAAAGCAAAGATAAAAGAGTTGGTTACCTGGCTTTAAACATATATCTCTCAGTTCACTGAGGGGTCCACGGCTCTCTAAATGCACATGTCAATCATCTCAAAGGAAAGACAACATGCAGCAAAAGATGCGGCAGCCCTCAGCCTGAGGAGGCTGCAGGGAGCATCGCCCTGTGCAGGGTGAGGCAGGAGCTGGTTCGGAAATACAGAACTGCCGGTCCTGTTGGTTGCAGAACTGGCCAGTTCTGTTTAGAACTATTTAGTTGCAGAACCATTTAGCAACACAACATTCCCGTTGGACTGAGCACAGATCCTAAAGACAGTTACTAAATATGGTAAAGCAGCTTCAGTAAAAAGCAGGCTTATTTCCAAAGATAGTTAATTCCAGCATTAAACTTATACCTGTTTGTGGGCCCCGAAGCTTCACGCTCTGGAAACAAAAAACAGGAAGGTATTTGAAATTTCCACAGCCGAATGTTGGTCTCTTGCACGCACTTAAGCCAGAGAAGACGAGGAAGTGGTGTTATGTGCAAACACCCTCCCCCACATCTCCTTGCTCAGGTCATGGAGGAGAGACTTACACCTTATTGTTTCACTCTAAAAATCTATAATTCAACTATGGGATGATCAAGAGATGCCTAAATTTTGTTCAGCTCCTGTCTGTTCCACAGGGCAGTGTGAACCTCAGCAGACCACGAACTTGCTGTCTTCATCCTTCTCTAAAAGAGGGACAATATTTTTACTACCTTGTATGGCATTTAGGACCCAAAAAAATAATGTTTGGAGTAAAGCAGATGTTGATAAGGAGGAGCCTGCCTGAGACCACATCTTCCTCCCAGTCCTGAACCCTGAAATAATTCATGGGAAGTACATGGTGCCAAACCTAGGGTCCTTCTCACAGAAGGAAATATAATAAGCAAATTGGCATCCTGCTAGTGCTGGAGAAGAGATAAAAAGCCACCTACTTACCTTGCATGGTCTCAGTCGCGCAGAGTCATTAAACGCCTCTGAGTGAGACTCACCACTCCACTCCAAAGAGGTTCCGCTATTTGTATTTCTGGCTGGAAGCTGAAAATCAGAAGTGGCCAGAGGAAATTGTCCTAGAAACAATTGAACACAAGAAAGGTAATTTCTCATCCCAGGCAGCCGGAGCAAAGGCACTGCAGGGTGCCACTGTACAGTTACAAGTACCGGGAAGAGCCCTCGGAGCACTTCTCAGCCCCTGCTTTGTTAAATGCACTTACCAGGTTCACTGGCCACGATAAAGGACTCGGGGGTTCGCTCGGGCAGGGGCGGAGGATCATCGTCATCTGGCTGTGGCTGGGTGGCTGATGGGGGAGACACGGACAAATTACTTGCGTGGCACAACGCAGCAGAACGACAGACCTTGCAGAGGCTGTGAGAGCTGACCACTCTTGCCCAGCCGCGCACCAGAGGTGATGGTTAAACTCCTCTAAACTGTTGTTAAAAATCCAAATAGTCCTCAGCATCGGTTCACCTGCCGCTAGCTACGTGGCCCCAAGGGCAGACTCTGGCAGTGTGGGCAGCAGAATTCCTGTTGCATGGGGGAAAGGACAAGCATACCCCAGCACACAGCCAGGCTCACCGCCGGCGGTGCCATCACTGCTCGGTTTGTGCTGCAGCTCCTGTAACTTTCCGAGAGTCTCCAGCATCGAGGTATCGAGCACGCTTTTGTGACTCTGGATGCTACAGGGTCTGAGCAGGGCAAAGCTGAGCAAATACCAAAGCTGCGGACAGCGGGAAATGTCCAACTGGTCCAGGACTGACCAGACCACGGAATAATTCTACCTCCTTCATACAGCAGGTGATGGTTTTAAGGCTAATACTAAAGTTGAAGTCCTTGTTCTCTCAGTCTCAGTGGAATGTCAGTGTCCCCCTGCACGACACTCTGCAGAACGGAGTGGCTTTTGATCTGGAAACTAGATCCTCAGAGAAAACCATTTCTGGGAGCTTTCTGAATGCTTCTGGGAGCATTCAGAATCGGTCAGCACTAACCCCTGCCTTCCTGTGAGAGCCCTGCCGAGGCAACTAGTCCAGAGCAGCTCTGTAATGTGAAACCCAAAATTATGCTCTTCTAAAACTGTTGTTTATTTTTATGAGAAAAATTTAAGGCAGGATGAAACGAGTGTGAGGATGAAACCAGTTGCTCCCTCAGCTCCTGCAGGAGCACAGTCCTGAGGAGCAGCTACAGCCCTGCCTGGATGCCAAAAGACAGCACTGGCCACTGCCTCCAGCACGCTGCAGGGCAGGGTGACCGAGCCCCGCTTGTCACGTGCGGCACCACTTACTCGAGGAGGATGTCCACTCATCGTGCAGCGGGGCAGTGTGCTGGAACCCCTGCCTGGGTGGTGGGGGGCTGCCCACGGCACGCTGCAGTGGGGCAGTCACAGCGCAAGAAGGGAGAAGAGCATCCTGCCCCTCCACAAAGCACTCAGCAAACACGGAGTCATCTGGAGAGAGTGGGGAGAAGTAGGGGTCTTCTGCTGAGCAGCAGTGAGGGTAAGGACATTGCCCACGGTTCCTGCGGCTTGGGGGGCTGTCCACTTCTCGGCTGGAGAGGTTCAGCTCAGCAGGGGAAAATCCGTCCTGCTTCTTCACCTGAAAACTTGAGTAACGGGCATTCGGCAACTGTGAAGGCAAAACAGGCTTTGCATCCCCTCCATCCCACTCCCAGCCTGCTCCCTGCTGTGCCAGCACAAAAGGGGTCGATGCGGTCCGTGTCAGAGGGGCTCTGCCAGGAGGCCCCCTCCTGTCCGCTCCCTTCGGCTCCAGGTTCAGAAGCAGCTGCTCAGGAGGGATGCTGCTGAACTCCAGGCTGCGGTGTTTCTGAAGGGCGTCCCCAGCACCGCACTCCCCAGCCGCAGCTGCCTTTCTGCAGTTGAAGACAGTCAAAGTGCTAAAGGAGATGGCCTGTCTGATGGGAGGGTCTCCGTGTCCGGAGCTGTTGTGTACTCCCGTGGCAGACAGCGATGTCAGAGATGATTTGCTTTGTACCACCGGAGGAAGACGTTGATGCACATCCTGTTCCTCTTGCTCTGAGCTGCAATAAAGCGCCGCGATGTCAAGTCAAAGCAATCTAGTGCTCAGAAATCCCCTTAGCTACCAACAAGCCCCCACAGCATTGCTCCTAAGAGCAGATCCAGGAACATAGAGCCCGTTTCAGCCTCAAGCAAGGAGCGCAGGGAAAGACTGTGCACCCTGGGGCCTCATTTCAACATCATTGAATGCTGCTCAGAGCAGGCCCCTTTACATGGGTAAACTACACCCTCAGTGCAGACTATACCAAAAAGCAAAATTATTTTCAGACACTGCAAACCAAAACATGCCCACAGAAAAATCCCACCGCCCTCTGAAGCTGCCCGTGTCGGGAAGCTGGACTCCTCAGGCTTGCTGTTCCTCCAGCAAAAGGCACTGGAGGGGCACGTGCAGGTGACAGATGGGACCAGCCTGGGGCACCCTGCGGGGTGCACAGCTCCAGGCACAGGGCTGAGATCGGCCAGCACTGGGGTGTCTCCATGTGCAGGAGTCTTTTCTTACACTGCCCTGCGACAGGTTCTCTGTTCGTGTTTGAAACACTGTGTA
Organism: Bucorvus abyssinicus; assembly: GCA_009769605.1. Taxonomy (NCBI): domain Eukaryota; kingdom Metazoa; phylum Chordata; class Aves; order Bucerotiformes; family Bucorvidae; genus Bucorvus; species Bucorvus abyssinicus. The sequence goes on from CM020055.1 coordinate 6,374,572, forward strand.
AGCACAACATGAAACAGACCCAAGGGCAGGAGAAGGGGACAGATAATGGCATGCAGAGAAGAGACTGAGACTCAGTCTCAGAGACACACCAGTGAGAAGAGCAGGAATTGCGTTAGGAACAAACGTGAGAGCCAAAGTGGGGCTCAAGGGAGGCTGCGCATCCTGCTGACAACTGAAATGCAACGCTCAACCGTAATTGTGTCACAAAGCACACATAAAAAAACCCACATCTTCCTGAAATCGTATGAAATCGACTGAAAACACTCACCCAGGGGATACTTGTGCTATGGCCTTACCAAGTTAATAATTGCAGAGAGTAAATATCTTCCTCTGGAGTTGGAAGTGGCTTGGCTACAGGATGCCTTGTTTGTACCTAGGGAAAGAAAACAAGAGTGAGGAGGAGGAAGGCAAGGAACACAAACATGCTATTCCAAGGAGTTGGAATTTGTGCCAACCACTTTCAATTATTAATGCAGTTTGGAAATGACAAACAACTCAAAACCACCAAGCCGGAGCAGAAAAACAAGGACAGAACCTCCTAAACAGCAATTCCTGTCAGCACCTTTTTGGAACAAGAATACAGCGAGCAGCTGCCCTGAATGCCTGCAGAGCAGCCTCCGCAGCCCGCCCAGCCTCCGGGACCCCAGGCGGGTGTTCAGGCTGGCATATCGGGCACCGGTTTCATTTGTGACCCCTCAGCACGTGGCCATCCCCCGTGCTCTGCAAAGTGCTTTCAGAGGGCAGCGAGGTTTAGGCGGGCGAAAGGTTTGGCCAGGAGCTACAAAACCACATCCGGGCTTGAACCATTTTCTGCATTTTGTGTCACCTAGTCGTGCATCTCCTTTGCTCACAGGCTGTCCACAACACATAGAAAGAGGCTCTTTGCAGCTCTTTGTAGCTCTTTTCTCACTCCGCTTTGGCTTGGAACATTCTGCAAATTCTATGGCAAACAGAGGCACGAGTCCTATCGCAGGATCCTGTTCCCAATGCTTTAGACAAAAGCTTCTGACAAAATAATCCAGCTGTAACCTTCCAGCCTTTGCCTAAGGGCAATGCATTTACTCCAGCCAGACTGCAAACAGCTACACGGGAGAGGTACGGCTTGTGCCAGCAGTCACAGAAGAGGAAGAGCAAAGAAAAACTGAACCATGGATGTTTTAGAGGTTTATGTTTATATGCAACTTCATACCAAGACCACATTGTTTTTCCTCGGAGGTGTATCAGATTTTAAAGACTTTGACGTGTTTTCTCACAAGCCTATTTTGCCTGCTCTCTCTCGCAGATGGGCTGTAATGCCAGTTGCCTCAGTGGGGTACCCCCATGTTGCAGACTAACTCTTTTAGTTGTTCTGCCCCCTGCACCCGGGCTTCCCAGCCTAGGCTGGAAGTCACGCTGTCACCTGCAAGCTCTCTGTGAAGATAAGTTTCACTGGCACATCCACATGGAAATCAGCTGCTACTGCAGAAAGTTGATGTCTTTCTATTCACTCATTGCATTAAGCAATTGTGAAAGTATATGGAAAATGGTTTTGAAAAAATCCTGTGATAAGGGTTGCACATTCAGGGGAACAGCTGGATTCTCATGGTTTAGCTTGAAAAGAGGCTCAGTTTGGGCATCAGGAGTAGCAGGAAACACGGGGATTCATTCCCGGTCTCAGTAGGAATCTAGGTTAGAGCTGGCAAGCCCAAGGCTGCAAGAGGCAGCGCATTTATCCCAGGGACCTTTACCTGCGAGGCAGCAGAATGTTCCTGGGCATCGAGAACTTTAATCTGCCTTTTGAAGAGCTCGATCACCACATCATAGACAAGCTCATACTGCTCCTGCGACCCAGACAAATAAAACAGACGTGAGATCTAGCGCCTGCAATGGTCACCCGTTACCCACGCCCTGAGAGGAGCTGCCACTTTCTGGTCCATCGGCAGGGTAAATCCTCAGAAGAGGCAGAAGCCACAACTTTCAAAGGGTGCAGACTGAAGCATTTGGATTTTTTCGGGTGCACAAACACTGTTCTGCATTGAGCTTCCTCTTCAGTCTATCTCAGCTGAGAAAAGTTCCCACTGTATTTCCTGGACAGCCCCTTGTTTCACAGTGCAGGCACTCGGTAAATCAGACGGCTAGCACCAAGCTGTTCCAGCTGTCTACAAGGAAATGATCAGCTACCAAATTAATTTCTGCAAAATCATTCAGAAAAGGGACCTTACAGAACATCTACATGCCGCAGCTCCCAGCAGCACCACTGCTCTCTGTTCCCTTACTGGGAACCATCCTGGGGAAAGCTGAGGTCCCAGTATGGAGACTGTACCAGCTGGCGAAATTCCCAAACGCACCTTGGTCTGCACTATGGAAGGCCTTTGCGTGCGCATTTCCTGGATCAGACTGAAAATACTGAAGTTCACGGGAACAATCTTGCAAGAAAGAGAAAAGACAAAAAAATTACAGACAAATCTAATTCCAAGCAGCTTCCAAGCTGCGACATGGTTTAGAGCAGCATCCGAAATTCAGGCCAGCTATTGCAAGATTTTTTATCAAAGGACCTGCTTAAAGTGCTGGTTTTTATTATAAACCAGCCTGCCTCCTCCCTCCTGTCTTGACTTCACAGAAAATACCCCTTTTGTACGAGCTTTGGTAACAGCTGTGAATAGCACGAAGGACAAGACGCCGATTCCCCCGATCAGGGGGTTCAGGGTTGCTGCCACTCCTCCAAGCCCCAGCGACCTGTCGCAAAGCCAGGGATCACTTCACATACATTTTTATCAGAGAGCCCGTGTAAAGCAAGGTGTGAGTTTGGAAACGCTGGATTTCTGATAGTTTAGTGCAGAGAGACAAATACAGAGATGAAGTCACCCTGAAGTCTGAAGGCCAGCGCAGAGCCAAGCTCCGTGATCTGACGGTCCGGTCCTGCCAGAGGGAGCAACGGGAGGAGGATTTGGCCCATCAGTACAAGCATCGGGGGCTATTCCATGGGGGTGGGGAGGGGAGCGATGGCCACAGAGAGTGCACGGATGATGCAGAGCCTCAAGAGGGAGAAGCAGCACAAACTGGGAATGGGGTACCAGCGGTTTGGCCACCGCCATTCTCCAGTCAGGCTGTGGACTTTCATGGCTGTCCCCTGACACAGGCGCATGCAGTCAGAGGGGGTGAAAGGGAGAGCGAGGGCAGAGAGAAGATGAGGGAGAGACAGAGATGCAGCGCTGGTGCATGCCGGCGCCGTTCGAAGACGCACTGACACTCACTCCATCCTTCAGCAGCTTCTGGGTGTAGTCGATGGCACAGATGACTCCCGTTCTCCCGCAGCCAGCGCTGCAATGACAGTCACAGCAGGGTTACGAGCAGAGGTCAGAGGATGGGCACGCTCTGTGTGCTGACGAGGATATTGGAAAGAGATCCACAGCCTCTTGTGACCCTCCCGTCCCACACCACGGAGGGTGCAGACCCACACAAGGGCCCTGCTGCAGCTTCCCCCACCCCACGTAAGGCTCCGCCTGGAAGGCACATCTCGTGCTCCTGCCAACAGTCCTAGGTCCTTCTGTGGTGACCAGCCCACACGTGGACGTGCCAGGTGTTGGTGGTCTCCTAACTACACGCGCTGTGCTGGCCTGCTCCCAGATGTCCCCTTTCTTGCCGCCCGGCCAGCTTCCTCAGAGGACACCTTTGCCTTAGGACTTCCCATGAGAGAGGCCTGGCTGATGGCTTGTGCCAGCCGCCACCCTGCCTTGGCCACTTGAGAAGCGAGAGTGGGGGCGGCCAGGGGGCTGGCAGCCCTTCCCCACCGGTCACCACTCCCCACCTGCAGTGGATGCAGAGGGGAACGCTGTCATCTGGCTGGTAGCAGCGAATCTCACTGATGAGCTCCAGGATGGGGTCAATGGATGAGGGGACGTCGTGGTCCGGCCAGTTTTTATAGTGGAAGTGGTGGATGGTGCGGATTTCCTGCAAGAGGAGACAAGCACTGGCAGGGTCCGAGGGCTGCTGCTGCAGCTCCTGTGGGTGCAGACTGGGATGTCGGCACAGCGAGGGGAAGCCGTCGTGCTGCGGACGTCTCCAGTTCCCGTCTGCATCGGCTGGCAAAGGTTAGAGGTGCAGTTTGCAGCTGTTCTCGCCACAAAAGCAGCATTGCCATTTTATGGCACTCTCGATGTTACCTGTTGGCCTCACTTACCCAGGGTCTGATTTGCCACGGCTGACAAACAGCTTCACAAACTGAGGTTTGAGTTAATGAATTTTTTATTTCTTTGTTCCTTCAGCTACTGTCAATTCTAAAATAGCAGGCTGTGCCGCGTAAAATCTTCTGCGCAGTGTGCCGTATATTAGTATATTATTTATCTAATAAAGCTGGTCAAGATTTCCTGCCTTGACCTTTCCTACTTACCTCACTCAGGGTCACCTTTAAAGCCCTAATCACATACTCATTTTTCTTCTCTTCCGCTTCCTGCAGAACAAGAAGTCAGAGTCACATTTTCTGCGGGTGCCACGAGATTCCAGTGCACGTGGTGTGACCCGGGGCTCGCGGCAGCTGCACTCACACAGGTGATGGAGAAAGGGCCACACTGCAGGGGAGAGCCGTCCGCCTCTGCCCAGTACCGCTCACATTTCTTCTGTTGCGAGAAGCAGGACGTGTTAGGTTATTCACCTCCCGCCCACTCACACCATCTCCTGTCTCACTTTGCAGGACAAAAATCATGCTGGGGGGAGGCCTGGCTCTTGCTGCCGCCAGGTCCAGCTTCCCCTTCCCTGGAGCCACCATGGCTGGCTCTTCCCTTCCAAAGAGGACGGCTACACTACTGGAAACCATTTAAGAACCTGCAGCTGAAGCCCCAGGAACCAGCTCTTATCAAACAGAAACTCACTCTTGCTAATGAGGTTTAATAAAAACACGCATCTCTCTACCCTGCCCTGGCACTGGCACTGGCATGGCAGAGGCCATCGCTGACATGTTACTCACCTTTCCCATTTCAAACTCCATGCAAGCCATGACCACAATCTGCAGAAAGAATGTCCATTAGAAAAGACTGAAGACAAGTTTCTCATCCAGGCAGCAAAATCAAACTCATCCCTTGCAGGTCCTTACCAGCAGTGAGAAAGTCTGTGGGCTGCCGAGTCCCAGGCTGCAAATTGAACTCAAGCCAGCATCCGCAGCCCAGGTGCGAGGACCTTTCCCACCCACAGCCTGAACACCGAGACAGCCACGCACAGCCTCCTGTCTCGGCACGAGTGTGGAGGCTCACGGGAAGGGTGCGGGGCATGCACCACATCTGGAGTAAGTCCCTGACCCTCCCACTGTCTGCTTCATCAGAAAGGACTCTGACTGGCTGTACGGACAACTTCTGTTTAAAAAAAAAAAGGCATGTAAATCTGCACCTTACCAGGACTTTATACTCCCAAATCATCCTCCAGAAGTCAATGACAGTAGCGGGGAGAGGACCCTGGGTTGCGATGTACGCTCTCGGCCCATAGACGCCCTGAAACAGCATTCAGATCAGACAGCGAGACATCTTTGCATAGTTCACCAGCAGAACTAAAGTGAATTCCTCTTTCTGAATCTTACTTCTGTTTAATGAGCCCTTTAGCACTTAGAAGGGCTTTTATGTAGTTAAATTTTAGGCACCTACATTAAATTACTCAGCCAGAAACCAATGGTGGGCAAAGCTCCCAAAGACAGACCCACACCAGGGAGCTGGGCTTGCGGTGACATCTGCCCCCAGAAACCAGCAGCTCTTGCAGTGCGTTTGGGAGCTCGGAGGTGGTGAGGCTGCAGCTGACCCTGCTCTGCAGCCTGCAGCTTGGCCAAAGAGCGAGCCCTGATCCCCTTGTGAAGGTCTGCTCTGCAGGCAGGTTAAACAGAGCCCTTGGTCGCTGGGGTGAAGCATGAAGGAAACCTTCTGTCTGTCTCTCCAAGAAGGGCTGTGAGCACAGGAGAGTCCCAAAACACAGGGAGCACAAAACCGATGGAGAATGAGCCTGCACTGACCAGCGCTGCTGCTCGCTGCTGCAGCGGGTCTCAGCCGTGCTGCGGTGCACAGCTTCCTGCCTGGGCGTGGAGCTCAGGCCAGGCGATTCTGGTCACAGGCAACTTTGCACCACTGTCACCCACCAAAGGCAGTGACACTGACAAGGAAGTCGGGTCTGTGAGCCACAAACTTTCCACCACCTGCCCCAACATGAGCACACATCCCTTGCCCTGTAGCCGCTGTGCTGCAAGGGCTGTTTCTGAGGGGCTCGCTGGTCATACACATCAGTTATCCTTGAGCACAGCCCAGGAACTACTGCATGGTCCTGTCACTCACCAGAGCCATAGGACCTGCTTCTCTGGCACAACTCAACAGGCAGCACTAACAGCTGCTGTAAACACCTTTGCATGGCAAAACACCGTGAGAGAAGAAATACCTTGATGAAGTTGGCATTGATGTAATGAGAGTCAGCATCTGATGTAATCAGGGACAGCTCCACTCTGCTGTGGTCAACTGCAGGCACAAAAGCAGAAGCAGCAGCAGTTACTGTTTGTTGTTCATGGTAGCTGAGCATCTCGGACTGCAGCACAAGGTGCTCTGGAGGAGCACATACCTCAGCGAGCTCATCCCAGAGCAGATGGGTGGCTGTGCAGGCAGCCAGTGCCTCCTCCTGCACCTACCAACCGCCCTGCACAGAACTGCCGTGGCCCACGGGTGGGCTCTTCCAGGGCGGTGGGGAGGGCTTAGGCAAGAGCTGCGGATGCTGCACTACCCCAGTGCAGCACCAGTCTCCTCCTCTGACCATGGAGTGAGCCAAGCCTAAAGCCACCCTGCGCTCTGTCTTACAGGCTCAGATGAGATCTGTGGGTTTAGATTATTTTTTTTTTCAAGCTAGAATGGATGAAAGGGACGGTCTGCTCTGATCCTAGGACAGGCTCTCTTTCGGAGACTGCTGCAATGAAGCCAGGACAAGTCAAACAGCTTTTGCCTGTAGTCTGCTTCGTATGTCCTGGAGACATCTTTGTCCAAAGCCATTCTCTACAAGGCCTTGGGAAACAAGAGGTTGCAATGCTACCCAGAAAGCTTGCCAGGATAATCATCAGAGGATGCGTTTCCTACTGAAAACACATGCCGAAGTCTTCCAGAGCAGCGCCGCCACAGTCAGAGACAAAGCCTTAAATCTGAACAGCAGAACTCACGGCCAGCTGACAGCCAGTGATAGGCTCACATGCAAGCAACGGTGCTGGCAAGTACTGGAGGATGAGAACAGACTCGAGCTAGAAAAAAATATCCGAATAGGAACATTTGCCATTTCCAACCTACAGGGTAAGATGTCCTTGTATCTGTTCTTCTTGATGTTCTCTGGTTGCTCAGAGGCTGCTGTAGGGTAGGTTTTCTCCGACCTGTACTGTGTTGACTGCCTTTTCAGCTTCTGTGATGAAAGAATGGAACAAATTACAGCAGATGTGCTACATACACCACACTGCTAGAGAGTATGCGTGAAGATCTCCAGGGGTCAGGTTCACTACCACAAAGCAAGGTCTGCACCACTAATTCTTTCCTGAGTGGCTTTTCTCAAGGTACTCAGAGCAAGAAGAGAGACCGAAGCCACCTGAGAGCCCCAGCACAGGCTTCTGAAGAATGGAAAGTGTGTGCCGAGGCAGTGCCCACACAAGGCTCGGGCACGTAGGCTTCTGAAGGGGAATGACGCATTTGTACAGCACATAAAGCATCACCCTCACAAATAAGTGAGACATAGGGGAATCATTCTCGGCATAAATGGAACCCAGATAAGAGAAGTAACAATGTTAAACCACCTTTAACAACTGATACCAGAAAAGACAGATGAATCGATAGATTTTTCTCTTGTGAAGACGCTCCCATCTGGAGCTGCAAACAGCAACGCTCAAGCCACTAAAGGAGCAGGAGCAATCGGAGCAAAGTGGCTACATGCACTGATGAAAGAGAAGGGAGGAGGAGTCCTAGGACTGAATCTTAGGGGTACAAATCTGCCTCTTTCATTTCCAGGATAAAGATGCAGCACTCCTGTAGAGTTCAAGCATCTTTGTTCCTGCCAAAGCATAGAGTGTTATTTCACTGACATCAGCTTCTCAGTAACATACACTGTTACCATCAGCCTCAAAAGCACCATTCTTGCTGTATTTTTTTCTTTCATGATTTTTTGTCTACTTAACCAGTTTTCTTGACACCAAGGGGTACCTTTGATTTAAAACTCAAGGCAGTTTGTCTAATCAGTGTCTCTGCAGCTGGACACTCGAAAGATAAGTCTCCCTTTCCCATCGTCCAGGAGCCACTTTCCTGCTCACCATAAACCGAGTCAAGAGTCAGCTCACCAGTGACCCTCCCATGGGAGCTCATGAGCATCTGTGCTTCAGCTCTCCCAAAAGTTCTCCTCCAGTTTTGAGAACCCTGTCCTCTGTCCTTCCTTGCTGCAGACCCAACATATTAGCAGCTGTGGGGGAGCTGTGAAACTCCCCTTGACTCCAGCCTGCTCCAGATGAGCACGACATGACACCCTTCAGGGCCTGGGTGCATAAACTACAGAGCAACGGTATTGGCCAATGGGCTGCATCAGGAGCTGGAGGGCTTTGTAGCTCGCATGTGCTTGACCAAGCCACGCAGCTCCTTAGAAACTGCTTGGGAAGTGCCTACATGTGAGAAAGGAGGCAAGGGCAGGAAGGATCAGAGTCTGACTGTGACACTGCAGAAACGGAAAACAGGGACTTAAACAAATCCCCCCCGCCCCCCGTCATCTACAGTAACAACAGCACAATCTGCACGCGCAAACGCTTGTTCACAGGAAGAGAGGGGAGGCATTAGAACGGAGAAATAGCATCGAACATTTCTGCCAGGTTTGGCAATGCGAGCCGTCACGGCTGTCAAGGCTTCTGCGCCCGCAGCTCAGGCCGTGCTGGGAAGATCCCTTCCCAGTACAAGAGGAAACGCAGCCGCGACAACTTCTACCTGCCAGTTTGGTCAGAAAATTAACGGTACATTTTTGCGCCAGGACTCAGCAGCCTGTGCCTCACATGCACATGCACAGCACAACCCCAGCACAGCAGCAAGGGGGAAATTCAGCAGCCTGTGACAGCGCTTTGTTCCATGGAACAACAGACTGTCGCTGCAGGCTCAGATTAATCACTTCCCTCCAACCCAGACACCTGGAAACCGAGCACTAAGCTTTTCCCATGTTTGAAGTGCCAGTCTCTGCTGGTACGACAAAGCAGGGCTGGGTCTCGTGGGGACTCCTGAGGAACCTCTGCACCTTCCACAGGGACCATGTCTGATGTGCCTTATTCTGGTGTTTGAGACATCTCAGACCTCACCGTTGTACCAGTTTTACCCTTCCCCGTGTCTGCTAAAGCTGGGCGCTGCCTTTGCTTCTCAGAGCCGCCTGGAGAGCCTGCCAGAGCAACCTTGCTCCAGCTGATAGAGTGACAGCCACCGCCAGCCATCAGCTTTAACTGTGAGATGGGGCATTGCCGTCCAAGGCTCACCCCTGCCACCCAAACAAATAAAAGGTATCAGAGAGCTCACAGATCAGTGCAGAACGCAGGGGAAGGTGAGAGCAATCTGCATTTTTTGCTAATTTTGCCTTCAGGAAACAAAGAATTAACTCCCAGGAGAGGTGGAGGCGCTGCTGGACGTAGCACGTGTGCGCTCATTGCGAATGGACGCAGCAGCCCTTCCAGTGCGGCGCTGGAGGCTGGAGAATGGCCTGGCCAGCTGCTCAGATCACCGTCTCCTCACACCTTGGCCAAAGTGCCCAGCATCAACAAGGGGTGGAACGGTCCCAGGGCCACAGGGCATTCCTCTGAACACCCGCTCCCCGCTCTGCCGGTGGGGCAGGGTGGGGGGTTCTACTGGCATGGAAAAAGGAAAAGCTGGGTCAAGTAGCAAGCAGAGATGCCCCACAGGAACACGTGTGTCGCAGATATACCAGCCTGCAGTGGGGAGAAGGGGCAGCGGCTCCACATTCCTCACTACCCCCCAGTCCCATTACCAGGCAAAGTGAAACCGTGTCCCGACAAGCGCCTTTGCAAAGCAGAAAACAGGAAGCGCTCGGGTAATTATTTAAAAAGCAACAGTTTTACTTTGAACGCAAACTTTAAATTACTCTTCTGTCTTTACATTCCTTTCACCCCAGTTAACGCCCGTGCCTCTCGCTGCTGTGAAATTCATAGAAAATCTTTCTGTCACATGCAAATCACATCCCCATTTGAGAAAGCGGTTCCCCTTACAATCGTCTGAAGCACAGAGCTGTGCCTTAGGCGAACTTACCAAAAACTCGTCTGTGAACTCTTCTCGGTTGAGTTTCTTGCCTTGGGCCCTTTCCAGGATTTGCAGCAGAATCTCCCGTTGGTCCATGTTGCCAGAGACCGAGCGTGACTGGGCTGCCGAACCCGGGAGCGGACATGTCAATGCGTGCCGCGGCGGAAGGCACCAGCCCGGGCAGCGCTCGCGGCAGGCTGTGGTTTACTGACTTCATCACAAGTCCTGAAGGAAATTAGTACGTAACAGATATCGTGGTCAAATAACAAAACAGAACACAGGACCTGGGGCCCTTGCACCTCCTTTTCAAACCACAAGCAGCAAGGGCAGGTGGCACCGAGGGGGACAGACCTGCCCGGGTCCCCCCCGGGAGCTGCGTGCCCCCAGGCATTTGCCCATGCTCTGTGCCGCAAAGGTGGTTGGATGTTGGAGACCAGAGCCAAGGACCCCAACATCTGACTCCTTTAAGCATCGTGTCCAGCTGTCTCCAGTAGCACAGTGGGTCCAGAGGTGGATCCAGTGCACGGGCAGCAGCTGAGCACCCCTGTCCCTGGGGACTGCGCTTCACTGCCAGGTTCCAGGGGGAAGGCTGCCAACGTGGAATGTGCCGTAACGAGAGAGTCCCTAAAACAGCATGCAACATCCACAGTTCCCCTTCACACTTAGCCTGTTTTCTGCATTAACTGCAAAATATTTTGGAAGAACACTTGAGGCAGACGCTGAGCACCGGCACCTGGCTCGCACGTGTTACTGCCCTGAACTGCACGACCACTTCCAAACAGAGAAATCCTATCGACACGCTGCGGGTCAATTCTTCCAGCCACAATCCCCCACATCTGGTAGCTTGTGCCAGAAGAGAGGGTCAAATAAGACTCCAGTAGACTACAGAAGTCAAATTAATTATGCCAGCCTAATTTACCTCACTGACTCTCAGTAGCACTTACAGGTACTCTACAGAGCCCCACGGGACAAAGTGTGGGTCATCCCGAAGTGGGAAGGAGACACAGAGAGCAAAGTTTCTCTACTTGCAGAATTAAACAAACTAAACTAAAAACAACCACCTCCCAAAACACACAAAAAGTTGTAGGAATCACAACCTTGATCTTTCCCGAATGTGACATTTTGCACAGACTTCAGACCAGCTGCACCAGGTCTGTTTCTCTTTCTGGTTGTAACTAGAGTCGTTCAGTGTGTTCCCCTTCTGCGTTTTCTTGCAGGTCAGGTACAGAATAGCCATGAGGTTTCTGTATCCAGTTGCTACAAGACAAAGGGCTGCTGGTCACTCTGAACGAGCCTTCACTCTTAATTCAAAATAGTGTCAAATGTTAATTTTGAAAAAATAGGCCTTTGAATCACCTGAGAGGAACAGAGAGATCTTTAGAATAACTAATGGAAGCGTTTTAAAACAGGTATGCAGCTGATGAGTCTGCAGCACCAAGCACTAACCCAGAAACCTTGAATAAGAGTGAAGCCCGCTTTTATGGCAAAATTTAAGAGAAACAGAAGAAGAAAAATGAATTAATAAGAACAAACATTTATTAATTTTTGCTTGGAGTGATACAGAATCTCTTTTACATGTTGCTCATGTAGAGTTCTGCTTGCAGTGTCCAGAAGAAATACAACAGCATTTCTCCCACTTAACTCAATGAAAAGCCCAGCTTCAACTTCAGGAAAGCTATACAGACCTTTCTCTCAGCTGTCCAAGTTCTCCTGAAAGCAAACAGAAGATCCCATGTGTATGTGTTTTAGAGAAACAATTCAAGGCAGGTTTAAAGGAACCAGCAGGGAGAGAAGGACGCGGGATGGAGGGAGGAGCGACTTGCCTCCCACTGCGACCCTCTCCTGGACCGATTTCATCCCCTCCCCTGGCAAAACACACTGAGTGGGGTCTGTACAGCTGTGGGATCAGGACGGCGCTTCTTGTATGGCCCGTCCTTCGTTATTTTGATTCTCATCCAAGGGAGCAAGCTGAGGTCCCGAGACACTGAGATAAGGAACTGAACTCTGAGACAGAGAAGCAGCTGGGAAGTTCGATACTGACTCCAGCAAGACTGCACAGGGTGTCCGGCACAGCCGCGCTCCCATGGCTGTATGCAGAGTTCACTGGTGCCCGCATCTGGGGGATGGGCTGGGTACCGGTGACGAGCCGAGCGAGGCAGGCGGGAGAGGTGAGGGACACAGAAGAAGAGCTATAAACACTCAGGCAAATATCACTGCCACCTTCACATCCTTACCCATCCGCCGCAGGCCTCAATGTAGCTCCTCACTTGAGAATTTCCGTTAATCACTTGTGTGAGTTGGCTGGGATGCACCACGTCTGGGACTTTCTTAGCAACGTGCATTAGCAGTTTCACAGAAACGCAGAGAAAAGCTCTCTCATAGACCAGCTCGGGGTTCTGGTCCCTCCAGCTCCTGCTGAGAGAGTCCACGGCAGCCCCAAACTTCTCCATCTGCAAGCATCAAGAGGGCAGTTTAAGCTTCTTTTTAAAATGACAGCGTGATAACGAAGTCCTGGCTCAAAATCCAACATGCATTTCCTTCTTCTACCCGTGTCACTCTTCTTTGGAAGAGGGGAGGAGAAAAAGCGGCTCCCGCAGCGCCTTTTCCAGCTGCTGTCCCGGCGTCTGGCTCGCTGCCTGCGACACGGAAACGAAGGGGGGCTGCGGGGTGTCGTGCCCCTTCCCCTCAGACCCCCCCCCCCCCGACCCTGCAGCATAAGCCGTGCTGCTCCCCAGGCTTCTCCTGTTCCCAGCACAAGGTGACACAAGGCAAGGAGCTGGCCAGGCCAGACAGGACGAGCTGAGCTGCGCTTTACCTTTCCCTTGAGCACTTCAGCCAGAGCCTCCGAGGAAGCCCTTTCAAAATCCAGGTTGCACTGGTCCCCCATCCGCCGCAGGCGGCTGGCGATGATGGCTGGGTCGAACCCGGCGGGAGGCTCTCCTGCAGACTGTGTGGGCTCTAGAGCAGAAAGCGGGGCAAGGGGCTCGGTGTGACGCGTTGAAGGCAGAGGAAGAGCCCAGTCTCTTGAGCTGCCTGCCGCGTCCAGAGCGCTGCCTTCGACGGGCCCGGCGGCAGTTCCTGCCTCAAGCGCTCGGGAGGTCAATGCAGGGTCAACCTCTGACAAGGCATTAGGAAATGTAAAACCAAAGTTCCTAAGGAACATCAAACGGTCCCCCAGTGATATACAGGGACCAAGGGGCTCTGTACCATGGATTTGCCCAGGTCTCTTTCCTCCCACCTTGGCTGCTTCATGCTCAAGTCTCAGTTCATCCCCACTCGTTTCTCCAAGGGCATCCCTAAGGCCTCTCTTTTACCTGCCTGGGATTCAGCAGCTCCTTCCTCCCTCCTTCCTTCAGGCTACCAGAAGCAAGCAAGGAAGGTCAGAGGAGCTGCGAAACATCTCATCTCTCCTGACTGCAGCGACACAGCAGCGTCGATCCGATGGTGAAGTCCTGCCTGCCTTCCCCCGGCTTTCCGATGCTGCGGATCATCGTGCGCAGCCTTTGGAGAACCCAGACATTACCCTCAAGGTCTCTTCTGAGCAAGTGCAAAATGCAACGTTTCAAAGTCTCTTAGTGACCCAACTTTGGGAAGGTTTTCACAAAGGAGCTAACGGCACACTTCACTGATTTCAAGTATATAAAACCATGAGAGCTTCTCAGCTGAACTACTTAAAGGGTGTGGGGGAAGCACCCCCGTTAAAACATTTTTCCCCTAAAGTATCCTGAGGGGGAAAAAACAGCATCAGAGTATTATTTTTTTTTTCTGAATAATACCAAAACATGGTTCAGACAGAAGGAGCTACCGCACACTGGAAGTTTCAGCAAAACCATTTCCACATTTGGCAAAGACACAAGGAACTGAAAGCAGGATCTTTTGACAGAAAGAAGGGGGCAACTTTATCTGGAGGCATTGCTTCCTGATCCAACCCCCTCCCTCATCCAGCCACTAATTCCAGCTCAGCTCATGCTGATCCGGGTGCCTGGATCTCCCAGGGCTCCAGGCAGCTCCGCAGTGGTCAGGACAGCAGAGGCTGAGGCATGAGTGCCTAATCCAGGAGAGGGAAACGAGCAGTACGCTAACGGAGACTGACAGACTTCCATGAAGCTTTGAGAAATGGACTTTGCTGTCCGGTGTCAGCAAGATCCCAGTGCCACTTGGGACATTTTAACTACTTTGTTGACAAGAAAATAATGGGGAAAGCAACATGAACACAGGCAACATGAATCCAGGGAGCGGACAGCAGGCGCCTGCCCTCCACAGCCCCACTGCCAGCCCTGCCAAGGGGACCGTGCCTGTGGGCTGCCCGGCCTTCAAACAGCTTTACCTTCCTCTAATTTTTCCTGCACAACAGAGACAGCTGGGAAGTCAGGACAAACCTGCATTTTAGGAAAGCCACCCACGCCCAGCCACAGCCTCCTTCCTTTCAGTGTTCAGTCCAAGCACTCCTCTGTCACCTGCAGCAAAGAATCCATGTTTCCCTCCCACAGCAGGCCTCATCACCTGAGTCCGTCTCCAGGCTCCGGCAGTCGCTCTCATCTTCCCCAAGGAGGTCAGAGAACAAGGCTTCCACCACACACGCTGTCTGCTCCTCGAAGGTTGCCATTGCAGCGTATCCCCACCGCAGAGCGTGCAGGGACGTCTCTGCAGGGAGCTTCACCTTCGGATTTTGGCTTCCTTTTCCCAGAGCTGTACAGGCTGCTCCTTCTGGGAAGAGCATGACCCCAGACTCCTCCCCGCAACAGCACAACATGCCAATATTTGCTCTCTTAACTGTCGTCATTCAAGCTATGGGTGTGGTTTAGTTTCAAAGTCAGTCATTTCTGCTAATGTCAACTGAAATAAATGATTACAAGTTATGAAAGACTGCTGGTGGGCTCATTCATCGAGAAAGGGGGCTGGAGAAAGGGCTAGAAGCTCCGAGTCCCATCCCAGACGAAGACTAGACTTGCCAACAAGCTATTGACCGTTTTTTTCCTGGAAACCGCGTAACACCAATGCTCCAATGCAGCTTTCTGTAAGGACAGGAGTATGACTAAGGACACTGGAAACTGTTCACGGGAGCCCTGCTACCTTTGCATTTACCTGTGGGGAGCTCACCCACTACAGTCATTTGGCATATGAGACCAAAATGAATCGTTGCAGCTTAAAGCCTTGCGTCAGGGAAGCTGAGAGAGAAAAGCTCTGTCTGTCAGAGGCAGGAGCTGGACTGCAGTTCGGTCCAGACCCACGGCAGCGGTTGGATGACTCCATCCCACAGACTCCGGAGCTGAACTAACAAGTACTCCAGAAACCAGCCAGGAATGATTCACATTTTTATTAGGAATATCAGAAATAAAATCTAAAATCTATTGTCTAACAGTGACAGCAATGTTTCCGAGAAGTGCATGGAAGACATACTGCAATTTAAAGGTACAATACAGTCATTAAAATAAATTAAAAATCACACGAAATCTTACAGAACAGGGTTAACAAAGCCACTCCTCATGGAGCACCATAAAGCCTGGTTACAGCCACCTGCGTGCCTCAGCCGTAAGCCACGGAGCCTCCTTCAGGGCTTTGCCACTGTGTAAAACACGGTGGTGACACGGAAACTCTTCATGACACTGTACAAAGTCCGACTCCCTGTAACTGTCACTAGAGCAGACGCGGTGCTGTCGACACGCTCTTCAGAACACAAGTCCTGAGGCTGGACAGTGTAAATTTAAAAACCGTAAGAATTCACTCACGCAGCCCGGCACTGTCTCGTGCAGCGTGTTGTGAGGACAGGATGACAGCACTATACAGAAATGTGTGTGATCTTGGGGGACCAGTGTGGTGCAGACGATGCAGCTCTCACCGTCTGAACTCAGGCAAACACACCAGACACAACCGGCACACTCTGCGTCCTCTTACCATCACCCTGGCCACAGGGAGCTGGGGGGACTTCAGAGAGGGCGGTTCATGATTTTGGCAACACGATTTGACTAGAAAATACACTTTTTTCTCTTGAGAAAGAAACATGCCGGTTCTAGTGAGCACGATGCACCCTGTCCACCCATCTCCCACACAGTGGAGCTCCGTTCACCCATACCTGAGGCTACTATCAAAATCTGTCACATGGAAACTAAATCACATGCAAAGGGAGCCAAGAACTAAATACTTCTCTCATCACTGCACCATTCCTCTTAACATGAGATCAGTAGCAGAATCCTGGAGACGCTGAACTTTGCACATTTCTGTTTCCATCAGTCACGTCACTGTCTGGTGACAACCACCGCAGATGCCACCACCTCTGTGACACAGGGCAGAAGCAGCAGGCTCACGAATGTATTACCTTGTCCTCTCTCCAGCGCAGAGGGAGGACAGACCCTCCATCCTGCTCTGCTCACCAGCTCCAGCTACCCCCACTCCACACATGCTTTCTAGGCCCAGGGAAGGGCTGCTACGCTCCCGCAGTTTGAAACTGTAAACCCAGCATCAGGTTTGGCAACTGTAGACAGGGAAATGAACTGTGCCCTAGGCAAGCATCCTACTGGGAGCAGGGACCAGTCAGGACGCTAGTCCAGCAACTGCCCCCAGGACCGTCCTTAATGCCGAAATGAAGGTCTGCAGTGCCTCCGGCTTTGCCTCGCTCTGCTTCACTGAGACCTGCATCTCCGCATCTGCTGCCTCAAGCAAGAGCTCCGTGAGGAAGAGGCAGCCTGCATCATCCTGAGCACTGAGATAAGCCTTCCACGGCTGGACGCCAGCTTTGCTCATAGCGATAGTCTGGATGTGGACAACGTGAAGAGCCATCTGTATGGTATCCGGATGAACAGTCCCACTCCAAGGCAGAGAGAGGTGGCAGCTCATGTCCAAGCTCAGCCAGGTCTTCTCAAACTGTTCTGCAGTCAGGTAGACATCAGGAATTAGGGTCAGGCTGCCTGTATCGGGATGAACCTTGAGGACTTCTTTATTCCCTTCAGAAATCAGTGACTCTGAAATGAAACCACAAACATGTGAGATGCAGCATATAAGGTATGGAACTGCACGAAGAACATCTTATGGAGCCATCAGATGACGGCAAGTGGAACCACAGTGCCGTCAGCAGCATCCCCCGGGCCAGTGAGGTGGCCAGCCACACACTGCACAGTGTAGTCAGAACACTAGGTCAGCATTCTCAAAGCACTGGGATCTTCTTCCGAAGAAATCCACCTGAGAACATCTACTGACAAGGGGAAAGCAGATCCCAGACGAAGGTGAGGCGGGTTACCTGTGTCTCTGCTCCTGGAGTCTACACAAGGAGAACAAGTGTAAGAGGGTTCTGCTGGCTGGTGAGCAGTGACAAGTGCCCAGCGTTCTCTGCCATAAACTGGTGCAAGAGTATTAAACTCTGAAGCCCACGTATTCACGGGTCGCTCAGTTTGGTCTTCCAGGAGCCC
This sequence comes from Bucorvus abyssinicus, assembly GCA_009769605.1. NCBI lineage: Eukaryota > Metazoa > Chordata > Aves > Bucerotiformes > Bucorvidae > Bucorvus > Bucorvus abyssinicus. The sequence continues at coordinate 6,392,216 of CM020055.1, forward strand.
CAAAGAAGGGTCAGACTTGGGGCTACACAGGACCTGTTTCACTTCTTCCACACCGGACTGCAAAAGGCGATAGTAGAACAATCCACGGTCTCGTACTGCCATATCCACCTCCTCCTCTGGGAATCAGAGACAAAATTTATGGAGAATTTCATCACCCAGATTCTCCCAAAGTACTAACCCTTAATTACTAAAAACAGAGTCCCAGGGTACAGTGACAGCCAGTTACACTCAGCAACCAGAGAAGCAGGGGCCATGTAGCAGCTGAAGGCGTGAAGCCACCTCACCCTGCCATCCTGGGCGGTCTCCTCACAGCTAGGACCCTGATACACGGCACCTGTGCACCAGGGACACAGCCAAACCAGGTACCAAAAAGCCTGTACCACAGCTTCAGTGAAAGGGGATGACGAGAACCCACCTATGCAGTAGTAGAGCAGCCTCCCGAGCATGTCCTGGCATTCAGCAGGACGAGACAGGAAAAGTCGCACCAATGCTGTCAGGAGCTCCATCTTCACTGCTGGGCACATCTCCGACTTCATGTTCTCCACAAAGTCCTCTAAAACATAGGGGGCATTCGGTACTTTCTCACCATGCGCACCCAGGAGCCAGATCAGTGCTTGCTTGCCCTGCAGGAACCACAGAAAAAGCACAAACAGGCGCTGTTTACCAGAAAGACAGCGCTGACCTGACAGTCGCTGGCCATGCAGCCTCAGCAGCTGCCAGCCCCCAGCACAAAGCCACCTTACCTCGCTGTCCTGGATGGTGTCCTCGCAGCTGGGCAGTGCCCGGCACACACTGTCGGTGCACTGGGGACACAGCCAGACCAGGTCCCGAAAAGCCTGTACGACTGCTGCAATGAAACAGAATGCTCAGCATTCCCCGAGAGTTACAAAACCACTATGGAAAAAAAATAAATCCAAAATAGTGCACTGAGGAAAAGTCACAAATCTTAGCAAAGGCAGTCAGTGCCTGCTTGTGACTATGAACTGAGACACCCTTCTTCAAAGTCGCATGACATTGTGCTTGTCAGAGCAAAGTTGCACCAAGACTAAAATAAAGCAATGAAACTTCAGACTGTTCCTCTGGCTGCTGGAAAGAAATCTCTCTTCTGGACATTCCCCAGCCCTTAAAAAGACAGTGACTCATGATGCTTCAGACACAAGGTTAGAATGACAAATTAAAACTGACACCAACTCAGAATCAGTCTCATGAACTTTAGGTCAAAATTTGAAAGGCTCTGCTGCCCACTTACAGAAACACCAGCAGCTTCTGAGATCTAATTTGACAGCTGAGTGCAAGCGTGTGGTTTTCCAAATGGAAAGACTATGTAAAAGAGAGGGCAGAAACAGCAGTGGTATGAAGTTAGAACTGAGGGCAGCAGAAGAAAAAGAGAAGTCTGGGTACAACTGAATCAGATTGCGATATGAGGAACAGAAATGACAAACATGTAAAAGATCTATTATTCACGTAGGCCCTAAGTCATGCCACTAAAATGTCTCTGCCAAGTGCCTCACTCCCCAAGTCAGCAAGCGGCAGCCAGAAAGGAGCCTCCACATGGCACCATGAACACAGCTACCACCACCTCCCACTTCACCACAGAGCAGTTCCTAAGGAAGAGAAAACTACACTGTCCAGCCACACTAGGTACCCCCAGCCCTACCCGGACAACTTCCCTATGAAGATGCCAATTACATTAAAAGCCAAGTGCCTTTGACAGCCTTGAGTTTGGGACCACAAGCTCCAGCAGGGCACTTCCTGAAAGCATTAGCCAGGCAAACAGCCTGTGGATGATTACCTGAAGTGATGTGTTCCTGCTGAAGCCCCAGGAGCTCGGTCAGGATCCCCACACACTGCTCTGTGTACGTCCTGGCAATATTGCCTGCAGAGATGCCAAAGGACAAAGAAGTTAACCTTTTATCAGAGTGAAATAGGAACCATGAGTCCAACTACTCATCAGAAACTCACTTTAAAGAAAGTCTTTCTCTTTTCCTTTTTGACTGATTTCTGAAAGCGCAGTCGAATGAGCTTGTTCTGCACTCAAGGGATAAGTTCCTTTTTCTGAAGCCATGTCTCAGAAGTAGACTTTTAAGTTTTTTTAAACTCAACACATAAGAAAGGCATTTTAGCATCCCTGGCTTTCTCCTTATGAATACTACAGAAACTTACCTATTTTAAAGCTTACAAAACCAAAACCAGAGTGCCCCAAATCACCTTAACTCTGCCCCATCACAACTCAAAGAACAAGCAGGTATTAGAGCAGCTCCTCCACCCACTACACAGTTTCATTCAACACTGTAAGGCTCATTGACAGGATGAATTGACACAATTTCTTTAGAGCACCTCGTCAGAGCACAGACATCTGAATGAGACTCAAGTACATTATGCGCAACCCGAAATAGATCAATGCCAGGAATTCTGAAAGAATCAGCACAAACCTTGTTTAGAAACACACACAGAACGCTCAGGGGAGGCTGCCCTACAGAGGGCTGTGCTGCTCCAGCACAGACCAGCTATTGGACACTTGCCCAGATGAATTTCAGCAGAGTAGAGCCCACCTTAAAGGTCTGGAGCAGCAGCTGCTCCTGGGGCAAGACCCAGCTCTTACCTATGGCAAAGATCGCCCCTTGGGCAAGCTCCACCGACACGTCAGTGCAGTAGCCCTTCAGCTCCTCCAGCACTTGCTGTACATTCTCGTCATTCACCAGCTCACACAACACCTCCATCTTCTGGCACTTGATGTAGTGGGGCTCTGAATACGAACAGAAGAACTTTTTGTAGTGGCTGCTAAAATGGCCAGGAAGGCTACCGAGGATCTGGCGCACATGGCACAGCGCGGTGAAGCAGAGCTCCCTGCTCTCAGAAGTGCAGGCAGACAGCAGCGGTCCCTTCACCCTCACCAAAACATCTGCCTGCACATGGGGGTACTCCCTGGCCAGCACTAGGAAAAGTTTGGTGGCTGCCATCACCACACTGGGGCTGCTGCTTTTGAGATAGCCATCCAGCAAATTGAGTATGTCGAAGAGCTCCTCCTCGCTGCGGGGTCTGTAACGCAGGAGAAAGGTAAGCACCTCGCTTTGCCCCCACTGGTCCAGGTCAGCCAACCTGCCAAGAGAATAAACACAGTTTACAGGAGCTAAGAAGCGCACAAAGACCTGTGCTGTGCGGAGCAGAGGCCTGAGCCTCTGAGTTTCTTGCAGTCTCAGTTCCAAACCAAATGCTGTGCCTCAGCAGCAGATACCCGTTTCATCTCAAGAGAATTGACCAGTTTATGCACATCGGCTGATCTCAGTATCAGCCACGTGCGCTTTTGCTGGTGCTCTAAGCCAGGTAGCAACACTGACAAGAACCCCGGGCAGAGCAATACCCCTCTTTTGCCAGGTCATGTAGAATCACCTGCAGAAAAGTTAATTTCTTCAAGCAATGGATAAGTTTATATATCTTTCAATAGATTAGGAGAGACATACTGGAACACAACTGTCCCACAAATATGTCATGTGCGCTGTCACCAGAAAAGCCCTACAATTCCAAAACAAACCACTAGCTGAAGCACAGACTCCCTGGAAGAGCAGAGCATCTCAGATGTCTCTTAAGACCTTAGCATAAAAGAAATTCGGTTTCTCTTATGATGGGCACCTCCATCTTTAGGTGCCTGACTCTTCCCTTCAGGTTCTGGCAGGAGCCCAGAAATACACGCTCTGCCAGTGTGCAAAATGCAACAAGAATGAAGTTTCCAGCACCATCTTAATATGAAAGAAAGCAAACCTGTTGAGGAGGTGATGGGCAATGGGTTTGTTGATGACAACTCCTCCCTCCTTCTTCAAGATCTCTTCTAAGGCCCTCAGACAATTCACGACTACAATCGGATCCTGGTCGCGCAGCAGACTGTAGAGCTCATTCACCAATGCGCCATCTGCAAAGCAGCAGAGGGCCTTACATCAAATCCCGCTGACACGGTGCAGTCTAACCACTGCCTGTAAGCATTTACCACAGACAAAAGATATTGCTTAAACTGGGAGAAGCAGTGGACAGAGCTGCCAGCTCTACATAATGCCTGCCCTTGGTGCTACTTGTCCCTGAAGGCCTGTGGATGCGAGACAGCACCCCCAGCACCTGCAGGCACGGCCAGGTGTTGTGGAAGGCCCTGTAAAGACAGGTACGAAAGGGGCCCTCTGACCTCGCAGGGCCTGGTGTTTATTAACGATTCCATACACAGATATCCCATCTACCCTCCTCCTTCTCCCTCTACCTCACAGCCACAACCCAGAGGACGTCCAGTGAACCCTGGGCAGACCACGGGCCTGACGACGCTTCAGCACCACGTGGCCCCAGCTCCCAGGCACCACCATCTCCCCACCACTGAGCCCTCCGCACCCTGCTCACCCACTTCGCAGTCCCCCTGCAGCTTCACCATCTTGGCGCAGCCGAGCACGGCCGCTCGCCGCACGTAGGAGGCCTTGTCCCGCAGGCCGCTGAGCAGGGGCTGCCGCAGGTACTCCTGAATACCGGGGACCCTGCGGGCGGGCGGGGGTCAACGGGACACGGCCGCGGGCGGGACCCCCCGCCGCCCCGCCCCACCCCGCCCCGTCGCACCTGAGGCCGCACATGCTGCGGAGGGCGAGCCCGCGCACGGCGGGGCTAGGGTGGGCGCAGTCCTTGCGCAGCGTGTTGACGGCCAGCAGCGCCAGCTGGGGCTGCCGCGGCGCCTGCGCCCGCACGAACAGCGACACCAGCTTCTTCTGCACCACGTCAGCCGCCGCACTCGCCTTCACCATCTCCGGGAACAGCCCCGACACGTCCGCGCCCTGCGCCATGTGCCTGCGGCAGAGACACGGCTCAGCACCGCCCACATCGCGCCGAACCCCGCCGCCGCCGCCACCGCCCCCCGCCCACTCCCTGGCCGTACCGGATGACGCGCAGAACGGCGGCGCGGTACCGCAGCCGATCCGCCTGCACATGAGGGTTGGCCAGGGCGCGGCGGAGCTCCCGCACCGCCTCCTCACCACCCAGGTATGGCATGGTCCCAGCCCCGCTGCCGGTACCCCTCCGTGGCGGCCTCAGCTGCCGGCCTCACCGCCTCGCCCCGCCCCTGGCGTGACGTGCCACCGCGGCCCCGCCCAGCGCACTGCGCACGCACTCCTGCCACGCCTCCGACGTACTACTCGGCCACGCCCGGCGCCGCCTGCGCCTGCGCGGCACCGCCCGCCAAATTCGGCGGGAAGCGGCGGGGCTGGTGTTGGGGCCGGGGCGGCCATGAGCGGGACGGTGATCCCCGGTACGCCCATCGCTGTGGACTTCTGGAGCGTGCGGAGGGCGGGCGGAGCCCGCTTCTTCTTCCTGTCGCACCTGCACTCGGACCACACAGTGGGGCTCTCCAGCACCTGGAGCCGCCCGCTCTACTGCTCGCCGCTCACCGCCCGCCTCCTGCGCCGCCGCCTCCAGGTAGGTGTGACCGGCCGCCCCCATCGGCCCTCACCGCCCGGCCCGGCCCGGCCTGCCCTCACCACCTGGCCCCCACAGGTGCTGGCGTGCTGGATCCGGCCACTGGAGGTGGGGCAGAGCCACGTGCTGGGCGAGGAGGTGACAGTGACGCTGCTCGACTCCAATCACTGCCCTGGCTCCGTCATGTTCCTCTTCGAGGGTGCCTTCGGTACCATCCTCTACACAGGTATGGGGCAGGCCCCTGTGGCCCCTGCTGCGGCCCTTGCCTCACTCTGATGGCCCTGTCCTTGCAGGGGACTTCCGCTACACCAGCACCATGCAGGGTGAGCCAGCGCTGAGGGGCCGACACATTGACCGCCTCTACCTGGACAACACCCACTGCCACCCGCACCGGCCCCTGCCCTCACGGCAGCACGCCACGCGCCAGGCTGCCCACCTCATCCGCACACACCCGCAGCACCAAGTTGTCATTGGTGAGTGCTGCCTTCTGCTGTGGTGGCCTCGCTCTCCCCTCGTCTTGGCAGGGGCTCACGGCCCTCTGCCCTGTCCCTGGCGTGCTGCTCATGGCTCCCCTCACAGGTGTCTACAGCCTGGGGAAGGAGACGCTGCTGGTGGACCTGGCTGTGGAGTTCAGCACGTGGGTGGTGGTGAGCCCCCAGCGCCTGGAGCAGATGCGACTGCTGGAGCTGCCTGATGTGTTCACCACCGAGGAGGGGGCCGGCTGGATCCGTGCCGTGGATGTCTCCGAGATCCGCTCGGATACCCTTGTCAGCTGGAATATGCTGCACCCTACCATTGCTATCCTTCCTACTGGCAGGCCCGTGAAGGTCACCCACCCCAACATCCATCCCATTCCATACTCAGATCACTCGTCCTTTTTGGAGCTGTGCGAGTTTGTGAAGTGGTTGAAACCTTGTTCGGTCATTCCAATTGTGAAGGGTGACACGTGCCAGGCTTACTTTCAGGAATACCTAAGTTCTGCCCCCCAGGCTTTTCCTGACCTCAAAATCCCAAAGCCTGTACAAGAGTCTGTACAGCCGCAAAGCAGAAGGAAGGGGCAGGAGCCCATGCATCTCTTGAAAAGAGCAGCCTGGCATTCTGTGTCCCGAGGAGTTGTTTATGAGTCCCCAGATAAATATACTGAGAAATCGGAAGAGCTCACAGGTGTTAAGGTTCCTCAGCAGAACTACTGCAAGTCAGCTTTGTACTCCAAAGAAGGTAGCACTTGTCACATGGGTAAGGAGGAAGGGGAGGAAGAGCTGAGTGGAGAGCAGCCAGGAGCAGCAAGCACTGTCCACCAGGCACCGCCTCCTGATAAGCACTTTCCATCTGGACTTGCAGAGCAGTATTTACTCACTCCCTTAAAGGTCCTAAAGCAGTATTCCTCACAGGAATTTGACAAGCTGGTAGAAGATTTCTTTAGGAGGGGATAAGTGTCCTGAAAACTGGCGTGACTCTTTCCAGTGCAGCTGATAGTAGTGGTTCTAGAGGTCTTACTACTGCACCCCATTCTCTGTGCTCTGGTCTCCCATCAGGAGAGAGGAGTACAGCTGTGGGCTCTGCTTTCTTATTAGAGGACACAGAGGAAACTAGAACCAGTTTGTAGGTGTTAGGTGTTTTATAATTTATTTATGTTTATATCTCTGTTGACATCTGGGTCTCCAGACTACACTCAGGCAGCATGGTCCCACTGTGTGTGTGCCTTGTGCCTGCTTTTTGCAGTGACTTACCTGTCTCTTGTGACAGAATGTGCTGCCAGGTCACTCAAGCTGAGCTGCAGAGGGCGTGAGCTGCCTGCAGCTTGAGTCATTAATGGGGGTGGATGTGATGAAAGAAGCGAGAAGGGGGAACCTGAGAGCCTCAAAGGTTCTTTGTTCTCTATGTCTGTAATGCCTCATTGGCAATGAGCAGTTCATTCCAAGAGGTATAATACTATGTATTAAGGTACATTTAAAAATTGGTGCTTAAAGAAATCTAGAAAATGAAGCACCTCAGCCTATTAATCTATTTTCTGTCTATTATAATCTACTAATATCTCCAGACAGTGCTGCTTTTGCATCCAGACAACTGCAGCTGGACACAGTTCTGCTCTCCTGAAAGCGCCATCTTAACGTTCCCTGTCAACGCCTTTTTGGGTTACTGGCTGGAGAAAGTAGGAATTGTCTGGGTCCTTGAGTTTTGGATTTCTGGAGTAGGTCACCATATCCTCAGCAGTCAAGTCTGAATTCTGCTTGACTGCAAAATGCTTATGGTACTAGCGTTCTGCTGGGCACACTGCCTTCCCATCCACTGCCTGTTCCTGTCACGCCATGGCAAACAGGATGGGAGATAATCTGCTCAGAGGTGTGAAGTGCTCAGTCCTAGCTGCTTTGTTTGGAAAGAATACTGTGGCTGAACAGCAAAATTGTTTCTGTTTAATTAGAGGTCAGATGCTGTCCTGCTCCAGATCAGCAGCAGATTGCCCAGCCTGGCTGGCATGGTCCAGAGGTGTCAGCAGTGTGAGGAGCCAGCAGGTACTGCGGTGCAGCCTGGAACCGCCAGAGCTGTCTATGCCAAACCACACCAGCAGCATTACAAAGCCGATCCCTGTGGGGTCAAGGCAGCAGCACTAGAGTGGAAATGGTCATGGGGCACTTTCCTGGAGCAGCAGAGCAGCTCATTCAGCACTGCCCAGCCTCCTTGTTATTTTCACCACAAGGTTTCATGTGATCCCGATCAGGATCAGAGTCTCTTCTGAATGCAGTGTCCTGCAAGGTCTTTCCAAGACCGATCAGCTTGGACTGAATTCCTTGAATCCAGCCAGAAAAGGGAGCGCTTGCTTTCTGAGAAAAGCCAGGGCTTGTGAAAAGCCAAGGTGCCTGTAGCTGCAGCAGCCACGCCTGTTAAAAACAAGGCTGTCCTGAACAGTAATCACGATGACAGCTGGAGCGGGTGTGTTTGGAAAGCTGTTTGGCAGAGAAGCCCTAACTCCCAGCCCTGTCTGTCGCTATCATAGAAGTGGTGCCTCTCACTGGGGCCGCCCGTTGATTCTGCTGCCAAGTGAAGGAGCAGTGTTCTGTGAAAGATGCTTCAAAAGGGGCAGCAAGGGCAGGTCTGGCCTGTAGGGTCCTGCTGAAGGTTTCTGTGTGGATTGTTTTCTAATCAAAACTCAACTGCAGAGCTCCATCAGGTCAACGTGGGTAGAGATACCGGCATCTTTTCTAACATCCGAGGCTGCCAGGGGAATACTCGTACTGTGCTTGTGGTGTTTTGTCTGCTGCTGGCTGCCTTGGAGACACAGGCTGTTATTTAAATAGTGTTGACATTTACCTGACTCGCTTGCCAAGCAGGTGAGTGAGGCACTGCCTGAACTCCCAGATTCCAGGCCCAGCTCTCCCCACAGCCTCTCCATTACTCAGAAGGGATGCTTGTCTTCTGAGTCATGTTGAAAATGACCTTGGAGATCTGATGTTTTGTGGCATCCAGCCTTTGCTCTTTTGGCTTATCAGTCAGTAGAGAACCTCCTGGTGAACCTCTAGGCAACGTGGAGTTGTAAGTGGTAATTCTTTAGAGGCAACTCTGAGGTTGAGATCCACGAAAAGAAATGGGAATTGCAGAGACTTCAGAAGCTGGGGATCTCCACCCCATTTCTGAATGCTTAGTTTAAACGGCAGAAAAAATGCTGGCTACTATTACTAGAGGTTAAAAGGTAATTCCTGCCACTTGAGAAAGAAATTACCCAAATCATACAGAGCCAAGGAAACCTAAAATCTCTCCATGGTTTTTAGATGTAGTAGCAGCAGGAGAGACTTGACCAACAGTCAGCCTGTTAGAGACCTTTGCCTCAGCACAGCGGGTGCATGAGGCATTCCAGAGGGCCACATGATTGCTCCCTCTCTCAGGTGTTAAAATACTACTTTTGTGTTATCCTAAAATCCTGGAAAACAATATGTGGCCTTGTGAGGAAAACTGGCTGTACTTTATTGCTGAGTTCTAAGGTTTCTGAGAATCCTTCAGCTTCCCCTGAAGTCTCCTAGCAGTAAATAGCTGGCCTCTTACGGGCCTGGTTCTCTCTCTTCCTACCACCAGCCTGGCTCACAGGGCAGTGTTAGCGCAGCTGAGAGCTGGAGCGTCACGTACACTGGGGTCTGGACGTGCTGCTTCCAGCTCCACTGCACGGGGCTCTGCCGACACTGCTGCCACAGGTGTGTTTTGCTGTCAACAGTCACAACGAGAAGCTGTAGCCAAGTATTAACTTGACTGTGGGGTATCTAAGGGCCACATGCTCAGAAACTTAGCTCTCCTGTCAGGGAAAAAAAAATAAAGGTGCTCAGACCAAAGCCCTTCCAAATCTACACATGCAGAGCATGCTTGAGCTGCTTATCTCTGCTCCACACGTGGGAGCCAAGCCCCAGTGGGATGAAACAGCTCGCCCAAGACCTTACAGAGCCTACAGAAGAGCTGGGAAGGAGCTGGAAGGTTCCTTTCGGCAAGTTTTCAGCACTGTTTTAACAAGCTGTGATCAAATGCTGGCATGCCGTGGGCAGGCTGGTGGCTCTGGGAGCAGGGCTGCCTGCTGAGCTCTGTCCCCAGAGCTGCCTGGGAAAGCCTGGTCGCTATAGTGTGACACAGTTTAGCTGGCTCTAAAGCACTAAAAAACAGTAGAAAACCACCAAGGGTTCTTATTTTCTAGATAAAAAAAGAATTGTGTAACAGGGAAATCTTCACCAAGAAAACTAATTCAACGAGTTTACATAATTTCTTGTAAGGTCTGTTGTAGCTTTGAGCTTGTTCCAAATTAACCCCAAGCCTAAAATCTCTGGTTCTGTGCTCTTTTATGGAGCCCTCTGAAGAAGGAATAGAATGTGTAGAAAAGGTCGCCCTGTAATGGTGTGAGGTGCCTTCTTCAAATGAGCTGCTGTCTTGCTATGGGCAAAGCAGAAACTCCTCAGTACAGCCCAAGCTCTCTCCCTCGCGGGGGTCAGACCGTGGCCCGAGGACGGTTTAGAGGCGCCTGTGTAATAGCAGATGCCAAGACGGAGGTGCATGTGCGTTCCCAGTTTGATCTCTGGCACGTGTCTATCTGAACTCCACCCGTAGGAGGTGGAGCACCACAGAGCTGACCGGGGGAGGCCTTGGCTGGGGAAGGGGCTATCAGGGATGCGTAGCCATGATTTTGCCAGCTCAGCATCACCACTTCAGCCCTGCGTCGTGGTGACCCGTTAGCGAACGCTCCAGAGCTACGGGACGGGGTTTCCTACAGCCTCAGACAACCTGAGGTGATGGCGGGGCTGGGGCAGTCTCCATCGTTCACCTCTTTCCCATCTTTGCCGACAACGACCTGGCTGTAGCAAACAGCGGATTGTGAGATTGAGATATTTTTATTTTTTACGGCATGTTCTATTTTTTGTGCTGATCTTCTCCATCTGGAGGCAAACCACTGCCCTTGATTCTTTATGCTTATTAAAAGCTGCAAGTTGATGCTTGACTGCTGTTTGTGTAAGAGTAAACACGAAGCTGTGAAAGTTTCTGAGGTTTTGCTACAAGTATTTGTAAACATCACTTTAAATACCGGAAGCTTCTTAAAGGAAACCAAGAATGTTGGTCCTAGAAGAGGCTGAATTAAAAGCCCCGGAGCTGGAGCTGCTGCGCGGGTGACGCTGATCTGACTCGCCTGACTCCCCTGAGCAGCGCGTGGCCGAGCAGGTGGTCGGGCCTTTCTCGGCTTCTCCCGTAGGCACATGTACGGGCCCTGGGCTGGAAATGCGCTGCGGCACCAGGCACCGGGATGGAAACGACCCTTGACCCCTGCGTGGCGGTCCGGGCGGAGGGGAAGCCGCGGGCGCGTTAAGAAAGAGCCGGAGTGGCCCGTCCCAGCTCCCCGCCACCGCTGCTTCCGCCGCGGCAGCGGCGCCACCTGCCTCTTCCGCCTCGCGCGCGTCACGGCGGCGGCGCGCGGTCACGTGGGCGGGCTCGGCGCTCGGCCCGCCTGGCCGGCTCGGGGCTCGGCTGGCTCAGTCTGGCGCGAGCGGCCGAGGGGCCCGGAGCGGCGCGGCAGGAGCGCGGTGGGGGCGCTCGGGCCGGGGCGGCGGCGGCGGCTGCACGGGGCGGGGGGGGCCCGGCCGGGCCGTGAGGGCTGCGGCGGAGCCTGGCGGCGGCGGAGCGGCCTCGGGGCTCCCCCCGGCGTGCGCGGGCCGAGCGGGCCGGGCCGGCGGCCACGGCGGGGCTATGATGCGCCCGCTGCGGGGCCCCGCACCCCCGTGTGTCCCCCAGGCAGGTCCGGCCCGCGGCTGAGAACCCCCCACCGGCGGTGAGTGCGGGCGGTCGGGCCCCTCTGGCGGCGGCGGGGCGTGGGGAGGGCCGGTGCGGCCCGGCGGCTCGGGAAGCCTCAGCGCCCGCGCGGCGGAGGCCCGCCCCCCGCTCCGAGCGGGACGCGGCGGGGCGGCGCTGCGGGCTCCCTCCGCGTCGGGCAGGGCTCGGAGCGGCGGCGGCAGTCGGCCCGCGACGGGCCTGGCCCTCGCTCCGGCGCCGAGACGGGCGAGCGGATTGGCGGCGCCCTCCCGGACGTCGTCCTCGGGTCGTGGCGTTTCGGTCCGAGCGATAGGCGCTGCCGCGGGGCGCGCTCTGCTGGGGCGGCTCCCGTTTAGGGACTCGCTTGTCCGTTTTGGGTTTCCCCTGGGCGCTGTTTTTACCGTTGAGGGGGGAACAGGCCTGAGGGCGGGGAGGAGAGGGGAAGTGACCTTAATTTTCTCAGCATCTTCCCACTTCCGCACTGTCTTCCCTTCTAAAGTACTGTTTTCCCATCTTGTGCTGGGATTTCTTTAGCTTTTACAAAGCTGGAGAAGAGCTGTTTGCTTCTTATTCTATGGGCAGTGGGGTAAAATGCAGTAAGTCCGCCAGAGAGCCTCGCTCTGTGGGTGCCCTTAGGGTCAGCAGTTCAAAAGATTGCTTTCTTAGGTGGTGGGCACCATATAGTGCTTAGAAAAATACTTGTCATTCTGTTTCTTGTGCAGATGGAGGATCTTGTTCCATCACAATGTGCTGCCACTGAGCAGTCATAACGAGTTCTCCTCTCCCTTTTCAGGTATGGCCTCACAGCTGCAGGTGTTCTCCCCTCCGTCAGTATCCTCGAGTGCCTTCTGCAGTGCCAAGAAACTGAAAGTGGAGCCCTCTGTCTGGGATGTTTCAGGACAGAGCAGTAGTGACAAGTATTATACCCACAGCAAAAACCTCCCAGCAGCTCAAGGGCAAGCAAGCTCCTCTCATCAGGTAGCCAATTTCAGCATCCCTGCATACGAGCAGAACCTCCTTCTCCCTGCTCCTTCAGTTGAGCACATTGTGGTTACAGCAGCCGACAGCACCGGCAGCAGTGCAACAGCGTCCTTCCAGAACAGCCAAACCCTCACCCACAGGAGCAACGTTTCTTTACTGGAACCGTACCAAAAATGTGGATTAAAAAGGAAAAGTGAAGAGGTCGACAGCAACGGTAGTGTGCAGATAATTGAGGAACATCCACCTCTCATGCTGCAAAACAGACCTGCGGTGGGTGCTGCCGCCACGACCACCACGGTAACCACGAAAAGCAGCAGTTCCAGTGGCGAAGGAGATTATCAGCTGGTCCAGCATGAGATCCTGTGCTCTATGACAAACAGCTATGAGGTCCTGGAATTCCTGGGCCGAGGGACATTTGGGCAGGTGGCAAAATGCTGGAAACGCAGCACGAAGGAGATCGTAGCCATCAAAATCCTGAAGAACCATCCTTCCTATGCTAGGCAGGGCCAGATCGAGGTGAGCATCCTCTCGCGCTTGAGCAGTGAGAACGCTGACGAATACAACTTTGTTCGCTCCTATGAGTGCTTTCAACACAAGAATCACACATGCCTTGTATTTGAGATGCTGGAACAGAACTTATATGATTTCTTAAAGCAAAATAAGTTCAGTCCATTGCCCCTGAAATACATCCGGCCGATTCTGCAGCAAGTGGCTACGGCCTTGATGAAGTTAAAGAGCTTGGGCCTGATACACGCTGATCTGAAACCGGAAAACATCATGTTGGTGGATCCTGCGCGCCAGCCCTACCGAGTGAAGGTGATCGACTTCGGTTCGGCCAGCCATGTCTCTAAGGCCGTCTGCTCCACCTACTTGCAGTCGCGCTATTACAGGTGAGTGCCAACGCGGTGCTCGCTCTTGTACGCTGCGCGAGCAAAGGAAGCTGCTTGAGATGGGCTGCGAGGAGTCTGCTTCTGCAAACACTCTACTCTTCTGCCATGAGATCTAATCCTGGTTGAGGGGCAGGAGGAAGCGATCAGCCTACCCACTGTCCTGCCTGTTTCCTGGAGATTTCTTCTGAAAGTTGTATGTAAATAGATAGAACTTCTGCTTCACAAGGGTGACATCATACGCAGTCCAGTACCTTCCTTCTACCCCAGACAAGTGCAGTAGTAAGTTGATTTTACCCTGTCGCTAGTTTGTGACCATGTGTGGAGCAGCAGACTGGGGAAGCAGTGTGCTGCTGCTAAGTGCTGCATTTTGGATTGTTTGCCATGGTCTGAAACTAGTCTGTTAAGCATGGTCATTTAGAAGGGAGAGAAGTCAAATGGATGCCAGTTTCTTTTTATCCTGTTGTCTCTGGTTCCATCTTTGTCTGAACCCACTTCATGAGCACATGACTTCCTGTGTCAGCCCTTGGTAAGTCACGCTTTCTTCAGACCTGCAGCTCTTTTAAAACAGGGGTGAGCTAGATCCCTGCTTCCTTAGCAAAATGGAGAAATGGCTTCTACCCCACTCCTGGCTAAGAATTAAAAACAAGCTGTGGGCAAAAATGTTAAAACTCAGAAGCTCTGTAGGTAAAGCAATCTGTGCTTTTTCTTTCAATTATTCTTCCAGCTTGGTTCTGTTAATAGTGAGCGTTTCAATATAAGTAGCAGTTGACTTCAATAAGTGGGTGCAGAAAGAACTGCTGGCATCAAAAGGACATGAGAAAGTCTGTGCTGTGTTGTCAGGGTTGCTTTCAGTGGAATGTGAACTCACTTGATGCAAAACTTAACTAGTATCTAGTCCTTCCAGCTGGGACGAGACAGAGGACTCAAGACACTCCACCCCACCCTGTGTCTCTGCCCTGTTTGATGTCTTTCCCGTCCTCCTAGCTGCAGTTTAAAGCCCTGGCTTCTTGTTGTTGTTGTAGGCTTGTTCTGTTCATTCCTCATACTCCTGTATCCTTTCCCCCTTTGTTTTGGTTTTTTTTTTTTAACTCCCTCTAACACCAAGTTGGCTTTCTGTGCCATTTCTTTCATCTGATACAGACTTTTCTTAATCCGTTCCTCATGATCTTCACTCAGCTTGTTGGCACCAATCTTTCAATTCTCAACTATTGTTATTTCTTGTAACGCCATTGTCTGCTATGCACCACAGCTCTGCTGAAATGCCCACTGTCTAAAATGCGTTATCAGTTTGTTGTGGCATTGGAAGAGGTGACCACTGACCGACAGTCTGCTCTATCTCACTTGTGACACACGTGAGTAAAGCACTCTGGGGAGGCATATAGTGCTTTCCAGTTTGCGATATCACAAAAGCCAGAATTGGCTGAGGCAGAAGCAGCAAGGGTTGATAGGTATCTTAGGGGGAATGAAGCTCTCTGCTTTGTTTGCCTGTGCAGCACTGAACTCCAAGCTGCTTCTGCTGCCCTGACATGGGGTGACTGATGCTGCCAGAAGGGCAAATAACCTGAGATTAGGTGGCATTCAAGACTGTCTGCCTGACTGGAGTTAAGAACGCTGTGATGTGGAAATCCAGTATTTAGTGATATGTAATTAGTTTAATGGTGATGATTACTAAAATCCATAATCTAGCAATGTATGGAGATGGTGCAGAAACCAGCTTATTGTGGGAGAACTGGATTGCTCTAACCATATTCACATCAAATTAGTGTTCAGATGAGTTCTAAGTTGGACGCTTTTTCAATGCTCTGTTTAATAGATTGGTATAGACCAATACTTCATTTGGTTCTCTGTCAACTATTAAAAATAAACTTCCTGTTCCGTGTTCACTTTTTGTTTTTAATACCTGTTACTGGCACTTATGTAACCTCTGTCTCCTGTAGAGACACCTAAACCAGCCAAAATCAGGTACTGCAAGGTGAATTTTCTAATGTGTGTACCCTGAGGGGGAAAAAAAAAAAACCTTCCTTTATTAATTCTGCTCGGTGCTGTGGAGGTCATCCTGTCCAACAGCCCGGCTCACTCCAGGTTCCGACTGTACTTCTGGCAGCTGCATAGCCTGCATCGGCCTCGATGACGCTGCTGGAGCTGTACTTCAGCTGGGATGTGGTGTGGGTTTGCCAGGGCTGAGGCAGTCCCCTATCTCAGCAGGCAGCATAACCCTAGCCAAGAGGGACAGTTCCACTGCTGTGGTGTGGCTGACTTACAGCGAGAGTGGAAGTGCCCATGAAGAATTCTTTGGCTCTAAAGCCAGGCACGGACTAGGAGCAGTCTCACTCTGGCAGTCATGCTTCCATGCAGCAAGTAGTTTCTGCGGCAGTCCTGAGGTCTATGAGCAGTAATTCCTGACCTGAAAACTGGGCTGTGTGGTTGTTACACCAGGTGGGGAAGGGTAGGGATGCTTTTGTCCTCCGTGGGCAGGATAAGCAATAGAAGGAAGCAGACAGCTTGCAGAAATGAAAAATCCCTGGGAAGACTGATCTCTCTGCAGCTCAGAGAGTGAGGCTGACTTGTGTCCTGTATTATATCTTAAGTACAGCCGTCGTGTGAGTCTTATTCAGATCCCTACCTCCTGATGTTTCCTGTGTGTCAGGGTAGAGGCACCCAGCAAATTGAGGGTACTAAGTTGAAGGACCAAACAATTTGGGCCACAAGAAGGTGGCACCAAGTGCTGAGGGAACTTGCAGGGTGTAGTGGTATCTGTTTCTTACCTCTGCTTTGGGCCACATGACCTACTTCTGACCCAGTCAGGTTGACCTGGGACACAGCAGTGCACGCTGCTAGTGCTAACTGCCTGCTGATCCGGGTCCGCGAACCGAGCGGATAATTCTCGGCATTGCTGGTTGCGGTTGTATAAGCTTCGTATGACTGTTGTTCTTCACAAAGGGGTGGGCTGAAGACCTGTGTGTAAACATGGAGTGTTTTGAAATGCTAAAAGTAAGTCTCGGATTCTTCCGATACTGCTGTGAATCCTCTCTCTTCTGAGAGTGCCTGAGCCTATCTGCCAACTTTGGAAGTCAGATTTTGGCAAGTGTGTGTGCAAAGAAAGAATGTTGTTGTTTTCTATTTCAAAGAGCTTAAGATCCTAAAATTGCTGCAATCTCTGACAGAGCAGCTATGAAAGTGACCTCTGCCTGTTGTCCTGTTTCAACTCACATCTCGTAAGGCCACTAACTAGTACTGTAAAGGAGATGGGAGAGATTCTGATTTACCAGCTCTGTCCTGCAATCAAAATGAAATTAGGTGGTGTGTGGGAAGTTCATTTATTTAGTTTTGGGGAATAGAATGGATGGAGTTCAATTTACTATCGCTTTGATGTTGAGGTTTTGGAATACCCAACTTTATTCCAGCGTGTAGTTAGACTAACAAACTGTCACATCCAGCCTTTGTTGCCTCTAATCTCTTTCCATTGGAATGGGTGGGATTTTTTTACTGCACACTCTGCTTCTTCCACAAGCCACTTAGAGTTTGGTTTGTTTGCCAGTCCAAACCGAGGACACTTAGGCATGCAGCGTTCCTTGTCTGGCAGGTTTGAGTCCTATCTGAGTTGGAAATTCCTGCATAAAAGGGATGATCAAGAGGATCAATGCAGTTTGTTGATGATGACCAGTAGACTAACAGAGCACAAGGAGTTCTGAAAATCCTGTGTGCACGTCATACTGCCGCTACGGAAGTGGATTCCTCTCATTTGCATCTGTTAGCCTACAGAACGTGGGATCTGTTCGAGCATAGTCCTTTAAAATATGAATGTTTATCATGACCTTCAGCATACAGATATCAGGTTCTTATCAAATTTGCAAAATCATTTTATATTTTCACATATGTGAAATTGTTCCAGAGTGGGCTGCTGCTGGGGGTAGACAAAGAAGGTAGAAACAGATCAGTGTCAAGTAAAGTGAGTGTCAGAATGCCTTGGCTTAAATCGCCTATTGGTCTGATGCTGAAGGTGTGTTATGGCTCTTGTTTTGTGGGGCTCAGACATAATAGAAGAACCTCCTTGCTTTCAAGCTGAATGCAGAGAATAAGTATGACCTCACTGCAGCCAGTGGCGGTTCAGCTCTCTGTCATCTTTGATAGATCTTGTGCTTTCTCAGGGACACTGTGCCTGGGCAGTTGGGGTGAGAGCATTTGTTTTGGAGACTGGCTGATGGGAATCGTGTAGTCACCTAAAACAGAAGCTCTATCTGTGTCACCACGACACAAGGGGTGATTAATTGCAGAGTCACTTCTTGCCATGTACAAACAGTTGGGAGGTACGTTCAGGCTGAGCATTGAGGAGGTGAATGTCAGATCTGTTGACACCTGTGCATTATGCAAGCCCTGTTTTTTATAGAATACTGCAGAAAAATCAGAACTGGTTTCAAAGCCTTTTTTTTCAACAGAAATATCCACAATGTAAAACCAGAGATGTCATACAAGCCCTGGGGCATCCTACCTGAGTCACAACCAGAAAATGCTCTGGAGTTCAGGACTTTTCTGTCTTCTTCCTTTCTGCTCGAGTTAGCTATGCGTGAAGAAGATCAAGGTTTTCATGTTTCCTGTACTTTACAGAGTAAATTCCCACACCAAGTCACGTGGGTTTTGCAGCACTTGGGTTTTGTGCTGTATGCAAATGTATGGCCAGAGTGTAGCCTGACAGAACAGCATCACTTTGTTTCAGAACTGTGTAGGTGAAGAGTTGTACTAAAACATCCCTTTGTGTTATGAGTCAGCTCCAGACAGAAATCTCCCTGAAATTCCAACCTGTTGCAGAAGCAAACCCTGCTTGGAGTTTGAGTTTTTTCCATCACCTTCTTGTAAAGGCTAGGCCAGACAGGTAAATTTTGCATTAGGTGTGGTTCAGTGCACAGAAACCTGTAACACAACCTCGCAAAGCAGTCACCATCTCCAGCTGTGTTCTCTCCATCCGTTTTAAACCTGAAACTCTCCAAACAAACCCTGTATAAAGCCTGCTGATAGAACCTGAGCAGCTCTCCAAATTGCTCCTTTCTGGTTCTGCAGATGCGTTTCTTTTCTACATGCAACAGAAGCTTTCTGCAGCTGCTCACCTGGGATCTTCTCCCAAGAAAAGTTCAAGCACCGTTTGCCAGAACTTTTCTCTTCCCCATTCTGTTAGGGTAGGTCATGCGCTGTCTCAGGGACGCCTCACACCATACATGCAGTCAGGTGTAATTCAGCTAGTTACTGGAGGAGTAACTTCATACCACAGTTGCATAAAGGTCACCCAGGAGTCGAAGGGTACCACGGCAATGAAATGAGTCCAGCCGTGCTGCTGAGTGGTAAAAAGGTTGGAAACTGTTAGGCCACTTGAGGAAACATCTTCTGCTTTAAAAACAAATCCCTGAGTTTCACACAGATTTATTTGTGCTTGGAGGAGAGAAGGAGGGGTGTTACCCAGAGTGATTTACAGGAAAGAACTGCACATTTTCAGAGTCAAAGATTTTACCTTTTTTTTTTTTTTTTTTTTTTTTTTCAACAGAGCTCCTGAAATCATACTGGGTTTACCATTCTGTGAAGCTATTGACATGTGGTCCCTGGGCTGTGTGATAGCGGAACTGTTTCTAGGCTGGCCTCTGTATCCAGGAGCATCTGAGTATGATCAGGTGAGAGTGCATGGTATATGTGGGGATGTTCAAACACCAAGGTCTGTATGGACCCTCTGAACCCAGCGTATCCCATGGCAAATTTCATCTAGTACAAATCACTGCTGTCTGTCATTAAGTTCGTTTTCTCTGTGATACTCCCATTGCCTGTCTCTGTTGTTGAACAGGAGAGCATGGAGTTCTGGGTGTTTTAACTTGAGTTGAATGTAGTTATCCAATATATAGAGTCAATTTACAGTTAACCCTCTGGCTTCCAAACCCAAATCTCTTGAAATACCTTCCTGCCAAAACAAAAGCAAGGTGTGTGTTCTGACTCAAAACACCCTCTGTAATTTCACCATGAAGGCAGTTTTTCCATGTAGAGACAAAGCAAGCCTATCATTCCTGTCCTCTTAATACCTACAGCAGCTCTCATTTTTAATGCAAAGTGTGAGCCCCAAGCTGTGTCTGAAATACAAGGGCAGGAGTCCGAAAAGGCATCTTGAACTAATGAGTTCTTTCCGTGGGTGCTCAGCATTATTAACTGGACTACTCAGAACAAAAAGCCCTGTGAGAGGGTTTTTGAGGGTAGCTTTACCACCATCGTTTTCATTTGTTACAGTGCTTGATAGTGTTCCTTATGTGATAAAATACATGAAAACTTACTAAGTTTCAAAACTTACTTGTGTTATATCTTCCCAGCACTGTAAATTTCCAAAGGAAACACTGTGGTACCTTAATGACCAGAATGAGTTAGAAAAATAACTGAGGTGTGGCATGGTGGTTTCCTTGTGCCCCAAGTTTTGTGTAATTCTGAGAGCCTTATCGGTTCATGTAGGTGGGCGGGGAGGAGTTGCTATTTCCATTGCTTAATAGACAGGATTTTGCAGTCCTTTGTGAGACAGCATGAGGTGCGACTTCATGGGGTTGATTGTGATATCCAAACTGCCCTTGAAAACCAGGAGTGACTGACTTCAATGCTTTCTGACATTCTGCAGCAGCAAGAGAAGGCAGAACTTGTGAGAGGACCTCTCCAGGAATGAGTGAATGGGCTTGGGTTGGGATTTGTGGTTATTTTTTTAAATACTCTTTGGCTGTAAAGCAAGAGTTATGTCTCCTAAAAACAGCAGGATTCTTTTCTGAACTATTGTGTAGGTACAAAAAATACTCACCTGCAGACCTCAGATCCACTGGCATCAATGAGGGGAGTGAGTAAACTTGTATGGGTCACAAGCTGTTCCTCTGTTTTGGCACAGTGGAATAGGAGGAGTTTTGCGAATAAGAAATGAGGCATGCTAAAGGACCTATAACTGATAGTTCCAACAAAGCCGAGTTACCTTAACACTGTGTTTCCAGTCCTCATTTCATAAATGAGACTTACCAGGGTTTTGTTCTTAAACTTTTAAAAGCAATCCCTTGAGGGGAGAGCCACAACAAAGGCAATGTCATGTTTCTCATCCTACACCTTGAGAGCAGATAGCATTAACAATTGGGAAACAATTGAAAAGCTTATGACCGTGTTTTTTTCATAACTTGATATTTTCTTTCCTTTTGGGCATACCTTTTTATTGGTTAATGGTTTACCAGTGTCTTATTGATGCTGTCACAAGTATTCAGGTGTGTTTTCCAAAATTCTGAGCTATTTTTTTACTTAAATGTAAAGTGAAGTATGCTGAATGTTTTTGAGGATGTAAGAGGTTTGGTCTCGCTTTCCTGATCAATCAGAGCTTTGCCATGACGTTACTCTCAGACTGTGTGTCTGGAGTTTATGTAGCCAGTCCCAGCCACATTGCTTGGATACTTATGCCTTTAATTATACCCACGTACATGATAATTTCTCTGGTATTTCTTTCTCAAAATGTGTACTTCTTACATTGCTGTTGTTAAAGACTATTGGTGTTTCTCTACCCATGTCTCCAAAACTTACAGTCTGCTCACATATACTGGGGCAAAAAATCTTTCCATAGATTAAGAAAGATGTATTTAAAACCTAAAATTTCTGCAGATAATACAATTGAGAAAGTTAAGTGTCCGTATAATTATTTGAGATAGTCCCTTTAATTTTCAGTTATCTGGGCATTCTTTATTTACGGCTTATTTCCTATTTGCTATGAACAAACGTGGCTGATCGCTACTCCATTAGCTATGAGTTCTTTATATTGGGAGGCCTCATTCTTGTAATTTTCTTTCCTAGATTCGTTACATTTCACAAACTCAAGGCCTTCCAGCGGAGTATCTTCTCAGTGCGGGAACGAAAACAAGCAGGTTTTTTAACAGAGATCCAAATTTGGGATACCCACTGTGGAGGCTGAAGGTTTGTCTGTCTTTTTAATCCTCAATGCTGTTTTGTTCATTGAAGACTTGATATAAATCCACACCTAGTTGTAGTGTGCTGTGAAAGCATTCTTCATGTTCTGAGTGAAGATTGGATTTGAAATGCCGTTCAGATGTAGCTGATTTGTGTGTTTCATTTCAGAAACTGCACAGACCTCCTGGTTCTCCCCTAACAGCAGCAGCTGCACATGGTAGTACTGGCAGGCAGTGGGTGTAAAGTAACTGAGGTGATGGTTCCTTATTGTGGCCTGCTCAGCCTTGGTGAAGGATGTCACCTTGTTGTCATCTCCTGACAAAACAAAGATTAAAATAGGGAGTTATCTCATGATGGTCTGTGTTAGTTTGTGTTAACAGAAATCTGCTTATCTATTGGCAGAGGACAGGAAGGAATCAGATGTGCTCTTGATTTGCCTGTAAAGTTGAGCAGCAAAAGGAAGGGGATTTTGCCTTTCTTCTGCTTTGTAAAAGAGAAACTTAAAATATTTATAGCCTCTTCCTAAATCAGAAATCTTCAGATCTTCTGGCTAATGTGCTGCCTAACAAAGCCTTGGAATGAAGTCATCCTGCTGTTAATTCAACTTTGCAGTGAATGATCTTTCCAGTTGAGGAGAGGAGAACCCATGACTGGTTCGGTTTGGCCTGCTGGCTGCTATTTGTCTTAAAGCGGGCAAAGATCACCTGGGTCGGCTCTCTTCTTGCTGGCTTATCAAAGTGCAATATTTCAGTTTATATTAACAAATGCTTTCTTTTATAGACCCCGGAAGAACATGAGTTGGAGACAGGAATAAAATCAAAAGAAGCTCGGAAATACATATTCAACTGTTTGGATGATATGGCGCAGGTGTGTGGAGATCCTGTAACATGCGGATAGCCATCACTAATTACAGGCATTATCGGTATCCCTAAAAATGAGGCTCCTGGGCTGGAGCAGTCCTCTTCCACATGCTGTTGAGAACAGTGATGTAGGTTTGCCATGGTGCCAGTTTGCATCGGAAATCTCTATATTAAAGACTTATCAGAATGTTATTATGAAGCTGTTAGAAATTTTTTGGTTTTTCTCAGGCCTTAATCTGGTAGATGCAGCAAGTGTGCTCAGCCTGTTACCACTAGACATAGTCGAGCAGTAGGAAAGCGAAGCCCCTCCAGATGTGTTTAAGATGAGGCCTCCTACTGCACTTCAGAAATGTTGTCAGAATCTACAGATTGTTCTATTTTTTTAATTCTTATTTTCAGAGGTAATATGAAGGAATATCTGAGTGTTTTTAATATCATGAGGCCTTGAATCTTAAATATGTTGGTCTTGGTTTTCTATTGCTTTTGTAGCTGTAATCAATTTACACGTGTGCAGAGAATGTAGACTCTTGCCATTCTGATTTGCTAGCCCCTTATAGCCCCACATGAAAAATGAGGGCACATTGCCAGGCAGTGGAGAAATTAATCTGGCTGAGAGACAGAAATGCTTAATAAGTATTTCTGCATGATGTGAAATTACTGAATTGTTAGGGAGCAATTAAATTCATGTTTGCATGAACTACTGTCATTTTATTTTCAAGGTGAATATGTCTACAGACTTAGAAGGGACCGACATGTTGGCAGAGAAGGCTGACCGAAGGGAGTATATTGATTTGTTGAAGAAAATGTTGACCATTGATGCAGATAAGAGAATTACTCCACTGAAGACTTTGAACCATCCATTTGTTACGATGACACATCTACTGGATTTCCCACACAGCAATCAGTAGGCTTCCTTAGATCACTTGTTTTGTTTCAGGAGGACTTACTGGAGACACAGAACAGCACTTTTCTGCTTTCTGTCAGTGCTGTTTTCTGCAGTTTCTGACTGATCTGAAAACAGCAGTGGCATGTGTAAGGAATGGAAGGTTCATAAGTGTTGTGTTTCCACTTCAAGGCTTGCAGACCCCCATGTACCGGACACTCGCTCCTCCCCGGCGAGGACCAAATGAGACACGGACTCTAATGTAGAGAAAGCTCAAATGGCATTTATTGCGTAGTTACAAAGCCTTATATACTAGGGGCTGCTGATAACCCTGCCCTTAGTCTGCCTTCATGGGAGGGTCCCTATTCTTTCCGTACATCACGAGATCTTCCGAGCGCCCATCCCTGCCTGTTACTCCCTATAACACATAAGCTTCCTTCTCATGTTTTAGGACATTCTTTGTTGGTTAAAGGAAAAATAACCTAAACCTAAAGGCAGATGCATAAAGTATGGAATATGCCATGTCTCTGTTGTACTGTTTTTACATCTCTGATGTTTTCTTCTGTCATTCTGTTTCAGTGTGAAATCTTGCTTTCAGAATATGGAGATCTGCAAGCGAAGAGTTAATATGTATGACACAGTGAATCAGATTAAGAGCCCATTCACCACTCACGTTGCTCCTAATACAAGCACAAACCTGACAATGAGCTTTAACAACCAGCTCAATACAGTGCACAATCAGGTATAGCATCTTGTAGCTGTTTTATACGAATGGAAGAAATGGCATCGTCTTAATTGTGGGCCTTCAGGCCAAATCCTGTTCTGCAAAATACTGCATTTAAATTGCTCTCCAGAATTTGTAGTCTTGTCTTGAAATGTAATTTTCCAAAACTCAGGCCAGGTTGGTCTCTTTACTTCACCTCATCATATTTGCCTGTCAGTTCAGCAATGTAAGTAAAGTTGGTGCAGTTCATGTTTTTTGTCCTATGTGTCTTACACCTTTTACCTGAAACCTTTTCCTGGTGCCTGCTTCACAGTATAATGCCAATGGTTCCTGTTGTTTGGTTTATAACGAGTGGTAAATCTGAGTTACTTTTTTTTTTCCCCCCTAGGCCAGTGTATTGGCTTCCAATTCTACCGCTGCTGCTACTCTTTCTCTGGCAAACTCGGACGTCTCACTGCTGAACTACCAGTCTGCTCTGTACCCATCGTCTGCAGCACCAGTTGCAGGAGTGGCACAACAGAGCGTTTCGTTGCAACCTGGAACCACCCAGATCTGCACCCAGACTGACCCATTCCAGCAAACGTTCATTGTTTGTCCCCCAGCTTTTCAAAGTGAGCGGAAAAACCCTTTGGATGATATTGTGGTTTCAGTGGGATAGAAGTGAGAAGTGGTAACTTGCACGAAATTGAGGAAGTAGGGGAGAGCACTCTGCGTGTCACACAGTGCCTTTGCATCAGATGTAAGTGCAGAATCAGGTCAGACGTGTGTAGACAATTTGGTTCTCCTCCAGGTCATGCTTCAACAGGTGACAGTGTCCTGCCCGCCAAGGCTGCAACCTTCATCGGGTTGCTCAAC
Source organism: Bucorvus abyssinicus (assembly GCA_009769605.1). NCBI lineage: Eukaryota > Metazoa > Chordata > Aves > Bucerotiformes > Bucorvidae > Bucorvus > Bucorvus abyssinicus. The sequence goes on from CM020055.1 coordinate 6,417,059, forward strand.
CAGTTTTTCCCCCCAAACTGAACACAACGGCATTCCATAGAAAGCACTGAACGAGGAGCCAGGCCGATCTGAAAATGAGTGGTGTGCTGTGTTGTCAGGAGCGAGTGTCTAGTCTCTGAGTCTTGGTTCACCAGCACTGATGCAGCTGTGTATTTGCTAGCAACAAAGGGTCACAGATTGCACATAAGCGAGGTTAGCGCAAGCGTAGTTCTTCATCCTGTAAGTTCTCTGTGCTTATTTCGGGATTGTGTCAGTATGGAGAGTTACATATGAACCGGTAGGGTAAGGTTTGGACTTTGACCATAGTCTCAAGCAACACAGAATTAGATGTCTTATCTATGTTCCTGAAAACAAGACTATGGACTTCAGCAGAGCCAGGTCTTTGAGAAGTGCTTGTCTGTCATTGCCCTGTGGCACACCGGGAACTGCAGAAGCATTTACTTCAGCGGGAATTTTAGTATGCTTTTGTCAAAGGGAGCAGCTTTTCGTTCTCATCCCGCCCTGCCTTCTGCCCTTGCCTGGTAGAATTTGACTTTGGAAAGAAACTGGGGGGGGCGGAAAAACCAGCTCTAGCAGTGATGTATTCTTGTCCTCCACAGCCGGACTTCAGGCAACTACAAAGCATTCTGGCTTCCCAGTAAGGATGGAGAATGCTGTCCCAATTGTACCACAGGCACCTGCAGCACAGCCACTGCAGATCCAGTCTGGAGTTCTCACACAGGTAAAAAAAGCCACACGGTTAACTGCAATTCCTGCCACCGTCCAGGAGACCTGCCTGCCGCTCTCGTGCTGGGTGAACGCAGGGCATTCCCAGAACTCTCTGGAAGGTTAAGTGCAGATCACAACTAAGGCAGTGTTTTCTCATTCTGTTTTTCTGGAATATTTGAAGTGTAAACTATTTTGTGTCATTTGCCTCCCTGGTTTTAGGAGTTTGATTTAGTAACGGGAATAAGTACATAGTTTTCAGCTGCTCAAAGCAGGCTGTATTTTTTCATGGGTGTACGCTGCCTTATAGGTAGTGGTGTACATTTTTGCTTGCACTTTAAAAAACGTGGCGGCAAATTTTAGAATAAAACATTTCTGTGAGAAGCGAGGTGCCAGGAAACAGAAGCGGCAGCACAGATTACTAATGTTAAAATTTCATCTTTAAATCAACAAAATTATTTCTCAATCCTTCTCAGTTCCATGGTTAGCGTGAATTGATGTGTAGCGATGACACATCTATTTCTGTTGTTTACCGTTTAAACAATATGCGGCAGCAAAATTCACAAATAGTTCTAAAAATGATGTTTTAAACATTAGTAATGTATTAAATCAAAAACTATTTTTATTTCCAAAAAGTAATGCTTTAATGTACAGTGAGTGCCCAGTGATTCACAGGTTTTATTCACTGAAAAATTATAATTGCCTTTGTAATTAAGTGCACTCTTATTTATTTGCATTGTTTCAGTTTCTGCTGACATTAACACATACTGTATTAGTTTTACTCTCCAAGCAGTGTATTGTACTTACTGAACTACTTGTAGAAGAGTAATTTTTAGAATGCTCAGTCCAAAGAATTTGGTGGCATTCTGTGATCTCTGGTTTGTTTAGCATGATTATACAGGTAATGGTATCCAGAAAGCAGAATACACTTGCAGGAGGCCACCTGAATCCAAACCCTGCTTTCCCTGAGAGTGCACTAAGAATCTAGTTTTAATTAGACTTTTGATGGACTAATATGTGTCTTGGTAGTTTCACCACAGATAACTTTGCTCTTTGATGATACAAAAGACCTGCCGTGCCCTCTACAAAATCCCTTAGTGTATCCTTTCCCAGGAGTGCTGTGTGTGGGTTTGGAGGTCCGATATCAGATGCTGTGTCCTGCCGGGGTGCAGCCGTGTTACGGTCAGTGCAGTGTGGGGGCTGTAACTTGCTCTCTGGGACCCAGTAAAGTGTCGATAGCAGAACACTATCTCGTTTTTACTTTTTAACTGTGTCATCGCAGAGAACCTGTTTCCAAATTCCCTGTTCCTTGTGTTCCCCTCAGGGACGTATAATTGCTTAGAGGAGCATGCCCGGAGGGTCTGGGTGTTGGTTTCACTGCATCCATTACAATTCTGGAGTCTGCTCAAGCACCATAGAATGCCAGTGAGGTGAAACCTTTTCTGGCCCTATTGCTGAACCCACTTGTCCTGCCTCAGTACGTGTGTTTCACTCACTGCCTGATCTACATTTCAGGGAAGCTGTACACCACTAATGGTAGCAACTCTTCATCCTCAAGTAGCCACCATCACGCCGCAGTATGCGGTCCCCTTTACTCTGAACTGCGCAGCCGGCCGGCCAGCGCTAGTAGAACAGACGGCTGCAGTACTGGTAATTGCCTCCCTTGATTGTGTTCACTAACTGAGTTTTTGTTTTAACTTAGACTTGCAGAGGGCATGGAAGCATGTGCCATCTTGTGGCTGTGTTCTTGCTACATCTTAATGTCTCGTTGTTTTCCTCCCCAACATTGCTGAAGCACTGTCTGACTCTGACGTTTAGTGTGGCTCTGTAAAGAATCCAGATCCATTGACTGTTACTTTTTACTAGCCTAGTATGACAAAGCTCTTCTAAGCTATTCTGTAGAAGAGTTACGATTGTCCTCGTTCTTCGCTTACTGTCCTATCTTTGCCTTTTGATTGTTGAGTACAGAGGGATCAGTCTTGAGCTTGACTCTGCTACAGGTACCTGGATGGCCAGAATTTGAACTACTTGGCAGATTAGATACATACTTTGTTTTCAACTCCCGTAAAGCCTCTTTGCATGTAGAAATGTTTCAGGTCATTAAGCACAGGCTAAAATCTCTAATGATAACAATTTCTTTAATGTATTGCTTTAGCAGTTGATTTCTCTTTAACCTCTGTTGAACATTGACAACAATTTTCTGGCCTTTTGTTATTTATAGCCAATCGCAGGTAGCTTCCTTCATCCAGATAAAGATACCGTTCTTCACAGATACTTTCAGTTCATGTGCATTTCTTGGTTGAAATTAAAGGTGAGCTCTAGTATCCAAAATGGCAGTAGGTATCCAGAGTAGGTATCTGGTATCCAAACCACCTTTTAGGCTGTTTGTAACAATCTTTAAAAAGGAGGGGGGAGAGGAATAAACATACCTTTACGAAGCGTTTGTTTTCAAAATTGCCCTCTTCTGTATTCATTTGGCACCTGCTTCGGACCAACTTTGCAAGTGCCACAAAGAAGTCATTGTAAAACTCCAGAATCAGATCAGTGAAGCTTATGAAAACATTGTAGTGCACTTAAGTGCTGGTATCCTCACGTGTCTTTCAAAGCACATTCCATTATGTGAACCATGGTGTTTCTTGTGACTTTAAAGTGGTAGTTTGAGTGTCATTTTCTTCCAAGAGGGAGACCTCTGCTGAAGTGGCATTTGCTCAAGTCATACCTGTACTGAAATTAAACCCCATCATTTGGGGAGCTCCAAAGCAAGTCAACTGCTCCCTGTTCCTGAGGGTGGGAAGATGGGAGAGTGGGATTCTCCTGGGTCACGGCTCTGAGCTGAACAGACCCAGGGATGGATCTCCTTTCCTCCTCCTGAATTCTTACTGTAGAAAGGCTGCAGTCTAGGCTCTGAAAATGGCAAGGGGAGACTGTAGCAGAGCTCGGGACACAAGAGAGTGAGTTGTGATGTTTTCAAAAGTGAATTTGGGCTTTTGATTCAACAGGCAAATTCTGTTCTGCATCTGTGCAGTGGACTTGACATTCAACTGCCCTGTACAGGAGTGGAGATCAGAGCCAGCTCCCTCCAGACTATGAGCCTGGATTATGAGTTTCTCTGGAGGATTTACTAATTCTGTGTGGATTCTGGGAGCCTTTGGCGTGAAATTGCTCACCTTTAGTGCTTCCGACACTTCTCCCTCGCTGCTTCCCCTGAGTTTGCATTAGCCATTTGCTAAGCTTTGCATATTTTTGTCCTTCCTCTGTCAAAACAGTTCGTCGCTTGGAAGGCCCGATTTCTGCCTCTCATTGGGAATTTATATCTTGCTGTATTAAACTCTCTGCTTTGTCTTGTGCAGGTGTTGGCTTTTGGAAAGACGCATGGTGTGACTTTTAACATATTTCTCTTTTTTGGTTTGTTGGTTTTTTTTAATATTATTATTATTCTGCTTATGTTGGCAGAGGTTTTAGCAGCTCTCTGCTTTGAAGGCTTCATGTTTGGAACCAGTATTTGTAATAAGTGGATCTGTTACTTGCAGAAATATTTTATTTATAACAGCAGGTGTTTATGGTTTTGCAGCTTAAACTGCAAGACACAGAGACATATATTTTCAAAATCATAGAAATATTGTACTGCCAAATTTATTTTGGTGGGGTTTTTTTGTTGTTTCCCCCCCCCCCCAAAAAAAAAAACCAAACCCCTTGCATTTTGTCAATTTGGGCAGTAACATTAATGATGAATTGAAAATATCTTCACGTATCTCCCTTGTAATAAAGGGTTTCTCTCAGTCTGGCTTTTCTTAAATACTTTAGTTGAGGTGGGGTGAATTTCCACAGTAATAACACTGTCTCAGCTCTCTCACAGCGAGCCCTGCGAGGCAGAAAACCAGAAAGGACCGAATTGGCTTCCGATTTTGGAATCCTTCAGCAGAGCAGTGTGCATAAACTTACATGCAGAAACAGTCCTGAACGCTCGTGCCGCATCTGGCAGTACAATGTCTGGCTGCATTCTGCAGTGCAACTTAACGCTCTTCTCCCCAGGTGACACCTGCGATACAAAAGATTAGCAGAGGGCCAGGGGAAGCTCGTTTCTCTGGGTGTCTTGTTCTCTTGCTGTACCGAGACCTTTCGAAGCGCAATGATGTAGCGTTATCTCTGCAAGCTAACAATCTACACAGTGCGTTGATTGCTTGGAAGAAATCTCTCTCTCCACCCGTAGGAACTGACGTCTAGTGAAGCTGTGTGTCTGTCTGTTGTTTTGCAGCAGGCCTGGCCTGGGGGAACCCAGCAGATACTGCTTCCTTCCACCTGGCAGCAGCTCCCAGGGGTTGCTCTGCACAACTCTGTCCAGCCAGCAGCGGTGATTCCGGAGACGATCGGCGGCAGCCAGCAACTGGCTGACTGGAGGTAGGGATTGCGCAGAGTCCAGCTCCATGCCGAACAGAGATAGGTGCCATCGTGGCACTGCCTGCAGCACACGCCATTTTTCCCTTCCCTTCAGAGCCATGCAGGGGCTTGGTGCAGCTTGTGGTTCTTGCAGTGTAGTCATGGGATTTGGGTCCTGTTTTCCTGCTGCAGGAATGCCCATTCCCATGGAAATCAGTACAGCACTCTCATGCAGCAGCCATCACTACTGACCAACCACGTGACGTTAGCGACAGCACAGCCTCTGAACGTTGGAGTTGCTCACGTCGTCAGGCAGCAGCAAAGCAGCAATGTTCCAGCAAAGAAGAACAAGCAGCCAGCACCAAGCGCAGCCAAGTAAGGCTTCCTTTCCCAGTCCTGTGCTTGTGGAGGTTGCCTTTATGATGTGAAAAACCAGTCTTCTGATCACAGAGGCATTGTCTGCGTAACTTTCTAGTGTGCCACAGTTGCTTTTAAAGATGTCTTAGAAAAGGTCTTTGTACTGTAGTCACTGACATATAAGTGAAATTCATTTCAGTCAGACTGCGAGGAACATGGCTGACCAAGTGCTTTACTGTACTGGTCAGAGTGGGGTTTACACGTGAGGGGCATGTTGGTGCTGTAGCAGTACAAGTGACAGAACTGACCTCTGCCAAACAAGGGGCGGCAGGTTTCTGGCCGTGGTCAGACGAATCAGTCCAGTTCAGAGCATCCCTGCCTGCCTTGGTCCCTTCTGGGATGTGTTCTATGGCGCTCCCCTCTATGAATGTCTGCTCTGAGCTTCTCTTTGTGTATTTTGAGTTGTTTCTTCCTGTATGTGTGCTCCAGCCTGCTGGAGCCTGGCTATTTTTAAAGCTGGTGCTGGTTTGTCCCACCCTGCTGACACAGAGCTGAATGCTGCTTTGGTTTTCCTTCAGGCCCAGCTCAACTCTGGAGGCCGTGCCCTCCCAAGTGTACTCGCTCATTGGGAGCAGTCCTCTGCGCTCCACCTCCTCCTCTTCCAACGTGCTTGTCCCCGTGCAGGAGCAGCACCAGCCCATTGTGATCCCGGACACTCCAAGCCCCCCCGTCAGTGTCATCACCATTCGCAGCGACACTGATGAGGAAGAGGACAGCAAATACAAACCTGCCAGGTAGGAAGTTCATTTAGGCAGCCAGCACTGACTTGCCCTGAGCTCAGCCCAAGTATCAAGGAGAGCTCCACACGCAAAGCCCTGGCTCGGCTAGGAAGCACTGCATGAGACAGAAAATTCTGCATCATGTCTGCTGTGCTGTTTGTGTCTCTAGTTAATCAGAATCTCATCTGACAAGGAGGGAGGGTATGAGGTCCCAGGGGGAGACCTGTGTCTTGCGGGGAAAGCCGGAATGTTTCCCATTTGTGTTTTTGTTTTTTGTTCCCTGCAGTTTGGGTATGAAGCAGAGATCCAATGTCATCAGCTATGTTACTGTTAACGACTCCCCTGATTCCGACTCCTCCCTGAACAGCCCCTATGCCACAGACCCACTGTCCTCTCTCAGGAGTACAGGTGGTGCCCTGGAGCTGCCGAGCAGAGGAGCGGCTGACAGCTCCAGCTCTCGGACTATTATTGTGCCACCACTGAAGACACAGCTCAATGACTGCGTTGTAGCTACCCAAGCTTCAGGTGGGTATGCGCTCATAGCTTGCTGTGCTTAGCGGTTTTTGCCATCAGATTGGATGCCATCTGATCCCTGACAGCCTTGTCCTCACAGTTTTGCACTATCTGCATTGGGTCTTCAGCAGCTTTAGGTTTTACAGCTGCAGTTCTGAGAGTGCAAGCCTTGGTCTGTTGTCAGTTTCATTGATAGCTTTACCTTCTCTATTTGGCTGCATTTAGAAAAATCTGTAAGAATTCCCCGAGAATTCTTGTACAATCAGATTCTACATTGTACCTGAAGAAAAGGCTCTCTTACCGAAATAGTCCCTGTGCGTTCTTTGGCTGCCTAAGCTGGTTATCACAGTGCATGGCGTGTGAGAGGGAAGAACGTACTAAGCTTCTAAAATCTTTCAGGCATCCTGAGCAGCACCAGTAAGACCAAGCCAGTGGCCTCTGTGAGCGGGCAGTCATCAGGATGCTGTATAACACCTACTGGGTACCGCTCGCATCGCGTGGTGACAAACGGTGTGCAGCCCCTCAACCTCAGCCAGGTAAGCACTGCGTGTCTGCTGACCTCTGAACACGGAGCTTCAGAAACACCACGGTGTCTGCAGGGAGAATGGCTTGAGTGTAAGAGGATCAATAGCTGCAACCTCAGTAATTCTTTGAAGGTGACTCTGTGCTGTGACTATGCAGGGTAGGGTAAACTCTGAAGGGAGCATAGGTGAAGTTCTCGAGGGAGAGAATTTGTTCTGTACTAGAGGGCAGGAAAAGGAAGCCTGGTTACGTCCATATTCTTTCATTGTGCTCCTAGTCACACCTGCCTTGCAGTGCGTTGTTCTTGCCATCGAGTGGGAGAGCGGCACCAGGATCCAGCTATGAGGAGGCTCTTTTGTTCTTTACCTACCTTCTCTAGACCTCACAAAGGCCCGACCAGGACATTAAAGCTGGACCTTGTCTCAAACTAACAATTAGCACCCGCCTTCCCTTGAGACTTTCAGAAATTGGCTTCACTTCAGTGTGTGTCACTACTCTTGATCTTTGAGTCAAGCTGCAGGAGCCTTTCAGAACAGAGGAAGTGTTACACCTCCAGTTTGTTTCTGGCATGGGGACAAGATCGGCTTTGTGGTGCTAAAACAGGGTGGCCCCACTGCTGCTCTCTCTGAGGTGCAGACGAATAGATGCGTGCAGAGTTCAAGAGCCGAGTCACTCTTAGGACCTGCCTGTACTTGTACAGCTCTGTACTCTGTACCCCAGGTGTGGCAGGTTGATCCCATTGCAGAGGAAAGCCTAACCTTTGACTTGGTGGAACTGCAGTGACTTTCTCAAACTGGTGTGAGGGTTTCACAGAGCTGGGAGGGAGGAGCTGCAGACATGTCAGTCCTGTGGCTGGAATTGGTGGTGCTGATCGGGAGGCTCTAGCTGACCTTTCGTTGCTCACCTCATGCCCACTGCGCTTTCCCTGGGGATAGCCACTAACCTTGTTTACTCCTTCTCCCAGCAGAACCAGCAAACAACAGTGCTGGCCTCACAGGAGAGAAGTGGAAATGCTGTCCCACGTAGGCAGCAAGCTTATGTGGCACCCCTCACATCAACTATTTCTCAGGCTCCCTACACGTTTCAGCACAGCAGTCCAGTGCATCCCCACCTGGCAGCAGCAACGGCGAGCGCACACCTCTCCAGCCAGCCGCACATGTACACTTATGCTCCAACCACCGCGGCCACGCTGGGCTCCACCACCTCCATCGCCCACCTCTTCTCCCCTCAGGGCTCCTCGCGGCACACCACGTACGCTGCCCACCCCAGCACCCTTGTCCACCAGGTCCCTGTGAGCGTGGGGCCGAGTCTGCTGACTTCTGCAAATGTCCCGCCTGCCCAGTACCAACACCAGTTCGCTCCCCAGTCCTATATTGGTGCTTCCAGAGGGTCTGCTATTTACACTGGATATCCGCTGAGCCCTACAAAGATCAACCAGTACTCGTACTTGTAGCTCCCAGTAAAGCACTGTCCTGCAATAGGCCTGCAAGGTTGGAGGAGGATTTCAGGTGGACCGTTACCTGGTAATGACTGCCTGGGTTTCGTTTCTCCCGACCTGTTTGTATGTTGTTCAAAAACGTCTCTAGTGAGTTCAGTCACTAACTGAGCAGCCTGCTTTGTTACCAGTACAAGGGTCACTAATTAAGTTTTTTTAAATTTTGCTTACTTTTTATAGATGCTTTTAAGAAGTTCATGGTCATGTTTATTTAAAATTGTTCTGTTGTGCTAATCAAAAGGGGAAAGAAAATCAGCGTCTTGGAAGACAGATCCTGATGACTTTTTTAACTTAAACGAAAGGACTAGCAGATTATATTTTAGCAGCTTGCACAAATCCATGTTGCCACTAAAAATGTTACGCACGTTTATCTCATGTTTCTGGGGCAGTTTTAAAATCAAGTTTAATATTTTAACATTTGTTCTCTAATTCACTTTGTCTCTAACAAATTGCTGGTTCTGCAAAAGCCATTACTCTCCGTATATGTTGCTGTCAACGTTTTTTGTTCAATTCTCCGCTTTTTCAAGGACTGGTAGGGGCAGCAGCTTCGTACCAGCAACGTGCTATATTCAGGAGTCTGTGTAAACCCTGAAATCTGTTTTGTGTTCTGGACAATTCCATGTCTCCATTACAGGCGAATTTTTACTGCATTCACTGCAGAATTGTAAGTTTTTCCAACCGTATTCAAGATCTCACTGTGTGACAGAACTCAGCAGCTTTGTCAGGACGCTGTAGCCTTCAGCTGAGAACGAATAGCGCAGCGCTGCTCTCGCGTTTGGTTTCTGCAGCTCGTGAGACGCTGGCCCTAGAACGGAGCTGGATTCCTTCACAGAAGCACAGGGCTTTTCTTTCTTCTGTTTTCCTTAGTATTTTTCCTCACATGATTCGTTTAGGAGGGAGTCGAATTTGAAATACAATGAAACATCACTGTATTGATGTGTACAGCCTTTTATACTCCTGTGAGCGTATCCTCCTGGATATGTCAGCAGCTACTTTAAAGCGCTCTTAATAAGACTTGTATACAGTTATGTGCATGTAGGAATCAGGGGGGGAAAAAAAGAAAAAAAGGAAAAAAAAAATCCAGATTTTAAAGTTTATTACTGAATTTAAAACTATTTTAGAAGTTTTGTATTGGTGGTGTTTTAATATTTTACATAAAATGAAATATGTACATATTGACTAGAAAAATATAACAAGCAAAACTTCCTGCTAACCCCAAATGTTCTGTCTTTGTAATCAAAGTGTGTAGTGATTATACTTGAACTCTGTACTTCGTGTTTGTCTGATTCTTAAACGTTCCTGGGGATGGAGTTGACGTATCCTTTGTATTTAAACCAAAATGAGTTGATTCATGTTGGAATGTATGTGATATAATGCAATGGTTAGAGCTCATCACTGTAGCACTGGGCGAGGAGTAGAGCTTCGTGAGAGGAAAGGATACCTTCTGATTTGTTTTGCACAAGTATGTGTGATGAAGAGTCGTTTGGTGTGTCCCCTTATTGTAGTGCCTTAAATGATGACGTAGTGTGACTAGAGTTTACAGTGAGCTTGCCTTACGAGGGACCAGCAAGCCCCCGTCAAACTGAAGCAATTCACTAAGCTTATCACCGCCAGGACAGCAGTTTGTCATGTAGGTGCGTTGTTCTCAGTTTTAACGCTATCATAAAAAGCTACATTTTTGTTCGGAGTGAAGCGATGTTTCCTTAAAGCTTTTCCTGGAAATGGCACATGTACTGTTAGATGTCTGTCAGTGCATTTGGATAAGGTAGTGCTGGGAATGCATCGGAATGTTTAGTCTAATACTGCAGAAGTGATTAAATATGTGCAATCACTTTTTATTAGGTTAGTGTGGCGTTACCTTCCCCCACGTTAATAGCAGACACTTGTTGTAAAATATTGCTAGCTTGGTGATAGAGTATTTATACCAAAGAGAGCCTGCTGTAAAGCACATAATACCATTAAAAGTTCCATAATGCTACTGCTGATGTGGAGTTGTTGGGAAGGTGTCCGCTGTAGCCCTAGTTAGTGTTCAGAGGAGATACTCATTTTGGATAATCAGTGCAGTTTTTAAACTAAGCTCTGTTTTCTTGGGTCTCTTGTACTAGGAATTATTTCTCATCTCCCGTACATAGATAAAGCAGCTTGTCCAAATGGACGATGAACTGGCGTGAGCAATAAGAGGTTTTGGTGACCTTGGATCCCAGTTTATGTTCCGTCCCAGTGGAAGAGGGGCCAGTCCTCTGACTGGTATGTGACAGGAAGTGCAAAAGCCCTTTCTGAAATTCCACATTACTGATAGGAGAAGGTCTGGACTGACCTGGAGTCGATGAGCTGTTAAAGGTTTGGCGTCTCTTTGGACAGAGGGGTCAGGGACTTTGGAGCTGGATGGCAGCGTTAGCGACGTCATCGTTCCATGTATTTCTGGTTGGAGCACCTCCGCAGGCGTGCGGATGCTCCACCGCTCCACTGGTGTAAGCAGTGCTGTTCGTTGCTGTAGGCACTTTCTTTTTTCCATTTTGCATTGCTGTGTTCAGGACTTGCCTTGAGATGCCTCTTGGGTACGGAGTTGGGCCTTTCCAGCGAAGGCAAAACAGGCTCCAATTCCTGTGCGTCAGGAAAACGTTAATCCCAGTTTCGCGAATAGACAAGTTTTTCCATGAAGTCCTAACAGGAGAAAAAGACCTCTAGCAAAATCTACTCGTGATTTTGAAAAGAACTTGTCAGCTTCCCCAAAAAAAGCAGATTAAAATGACCATCTATCTTTAGAGTCCCTGTTGCATAATGAAACCTAGTCAAGTGTGTTCATGAAGCATGATGTCGTCTCTTCCACTGCCCACGTTTCCAGAAGCACTGGAACAAGGTGGACGAGGTGGAGGTGGCAGGTGAAATGAGGCGTGCTCCCTTTAACGCGAGCTGTGGATTGCCCTGCGCGAGCTGTGGATTGCCCTGCAGTTCCTCTGGGATGCACAGCATGAGCCAAGCAAACAAAACCTCACCCCAGCAGGGCCCGAGTTTCATCTCGGTGCTGGCTCCTCCAGTGTGGTGGGGCCCAGTCTGGCGCCGGTATGTAAGTCTCTCCTAGTCTGCTCTAAGAAGATCCATCCCTCCTCCCCGCTGTACCGAGCCTTCAGTTAGGTCCAAGAATTGACTCTCCTCACTGTCAGAGCCACTTACACCTATTTTGTAAAGAAAAGTGCTAGCTCTGGACAGAAATTGAGTCTTTTTTTTTTTAAAGCTAGTTTGGGATTCGCCTTCCGAATACTCAGTAATTGTGGTCCCATCTAGACTTGTCCGTGTGATTCCTGAGCTGTTTAAGCAGTTGGTCCTGTTCCCTGACCTGTGTGTGCAGCTGTGACATCCACCGCAGAGGCAACTTCTGAGGCTTTCCTGCTTTGCTCCTAGCTGCTGGGATGCAGAAATTTACCTCTGACTCAGCGATTTCTTTTAGTACATGAAACTAAATTGCTTCTAAATGACAGGATTGGCACAGCCCTGCTTTCTTTTTTATTTAAACTTCTGAATGGTGCCGCATGTCCACATGGTTGTTTGTTGCTAAACTTTATATAATGTGTGATTTCAGATTCAGCTTGAACTATATCTATCTCACTACATGTAGCAGTACATTATATGTAATGTTAGTATTTCTGCTTGAATCCTTGATATTGCAATGGAATTCCTTCTTTATTAAATGTATTTGATATGCTAGTTACTGTGTAAAATCTAACTTTCTTTTATGGTTGTGCTCTTCCTTTTTACAAGCCACTAGATACAGGTAGTTTCTGACAATTACTGATCTATGTTTGTATTGCTGATGTACTTAGGGGGTATGTAAAAATCATTTTAACAAAAGAAATAGATATTTAAAAATTTAATACTAACTATATGGGAAAAGGGTCCATTGTGAAAACATAGTTTATCTTTGGATTCAATGTTTGTCTTTGGTTTTACAAAGTAGCTTGTATTTTAAGTATTTTCTACATAATATGGTAAAAATGTAGAACAATTGCAATGCATCAATAAAAAGGGTTAATTTTCTGTACTCTATTCCTTTGGTCACTCGCTCTGTCGCGGGCGGTGGGTGGCATGCAGGGTGCGGGGGCACTAGGTGGCAGGCTCGCCCCGCAGCAGCGCAGCCGCCCCGCAGGCAGAGCCCGGGAGCCCCACCGGCCGCGGCCGCTGCTCGGCCTGGGCAGACCTGCGGCCTCCGTCCGTCGCCCTGGGCCCGGGCGCTGGCCCGTCCCTCGGCTGGCGCGGGGCTGCGGGAGCCGCTGCTCGGGCGGCTTCGGGAGCAGGCGCTGAGCAAACGGCCCCCCGGCCGGCGGGACGGGGGCTGCCAGGGGCTCTGGTGGCCGTGGTGCAGGCCCAGCCTTGCCTCCGCCAGACCTGGCGCACGGCCGAGGCGAGCTCAGGTTGGGCCATCGAGTACCTCAGCGGATCGACGCCCCGGGAGCCCGGGCTGCCGCTCGGCGCCGGGCCCTGCTCGGCCCCGGGCTGTCCCTGCGCTGCGGCTCGTGCTGTCCCCAGTGCCACAGGACATCCCTTCCCTGGCTGCACCGGGCTGCTGCAGCCATCCCCGCTCCCTGCACCCCACTTGTGCTCCTGCCCCAGCCCCACAGTCTGCGGGCCCCGTGCGGGGCTGGTGTGGGCACCCGCCGGGGCATGAAGGGGTTAAGGCGCCTGGGGCTTGTCTGCGCGGCAGGAGCAGCCTCTCCTCCCCTCTTCACATCTGGATTCAATAAGGGCTTCGAGAGGCCGGAGCATTCCTGAGCACTGAGGTGGAAGCCGCGCTCGCTGTCGGCCATGGGGCCCTGGCGCTGCCTGCTCCTCCTGCCGCTCCTCGCCACGGCCCTCCATGCCCAGCAGCAGCAGTTCATGGAGTACGTGGAGCGACGCCTCACCCTCCTGGAGGTAGGGCCTGTGCCCACTTCGACCCATTTAGCCCCACTGTGGGGCTTCCAGAGCCAGCCTCCCTCCCTGGCAGCCGGCAGGGCTGGGAGCAGGCCTGCGGCGAGAAGGAGAGGGATGGGGACTGAGCAGAGCTGGTGTAGGGTGCCCCTGCCCCCAGTCAGCATGAGCATCAAAGGCACCGGAGCATGACGGGCATGGGAGTGCTGAGGGACAGGCAGGTTGTGGGAGCAGGGGTGTCATGGGCCTGGGAGCATCACGGGAGTGGGAACATCATGGGAGCGTCATGGGCGCAGGAGCACCGCGGGTGCAGGATGGGGCCCAGGGACACGAGCAGCAGGGGTGCAGTGACGTGTGGCTCTGGGGGCTCCCACAGCCACGTGCAGGCAGTGGGACGGCTGCTGTGATCGGGTTGTGAAGTGTGGAGACCTCACTGTCCCCTTGGCTGCCCCAGGAGAGGATCTCACAGTGGCACGACCAGAGCAGCCGCTATTCCACGGAGCTGCGGGACTTCAAGAACCAGGTGCTGGGGATGCTTGAGACAGCAGAGAAGGAGCGGGAGGCGATGCGGTCAGAGGCAGAGAGTGCAGCGGTGCGTGTGGACCGGCTGGAGCGTGAGGTGGACTACCTGGAGACGCAGAACCCTGCGCCGCCCTGCGTGGAGGTGGATGAGACGCTGATGGAGAAGCAGGTGGCCACAGCCAAGCAGAGGAAGAATGAGAAATACACCAAGCTGACAGGTGAGGGGCTGCCATGGCTCCCTGGGCAGACGGTCCTGGGTGAGGGGTTATCCTGGACCTTTCCAGCCCACCTAGGTCCAAGTCTCCCCCGGCCATGTGCCATGGTGTTACATCCCAGCACGGCACCTCTCAGGTGTCTCTGGCACAAAATCCTGCATCCCCACAGCTGCCTGGGAGCCACATCCAAGACCCAGACCAGAGCCTCGGGCTTCTCCAAAGCCCTCGGGGTGGCTCTGGGGTGAGGGTGGCCTCCCCTGCCCGGGGCACAGGTACATGAGGGGACTTCTCGATGCCACCAGGGACAGCACTGCCATCTCCATGGCAGGTTTGCAAGGCAGTTGCCTGCGGGCTGGGGTGGGATGCAGGGGGACATGTGTGACTGGTGCAGGGTGGGAGCAGTCCCAGCTGCAAGGCTGGGTGGCTTCTGGGCTTTCATGGCTGCCCCACTCTCACAGACTGCAGTGACACCATCGCGAATGTCAGAGCCATGAAGATCCTGAAGCGTTTTGGCAGCACCTTGGGGCTCTGGACCAAGGATGCCGCAGGGAACTCCGAGAAGATCTATGTCTTCGATGGCACTTCCAACGACACAGTGTACGTCTTTCCCCGCATGCGGGAGTTCACCCTCTTCTCTGCTACCCGCAAGGCTGCCCGCATCAAGCTGCCCTACCCCTGGGTGGGCACCGGGCACCTTGTCTATGACGGGCACCTCTATTACATCCGCCAGCAGGGCCCTTTCCAGGTGATCAAGTTCAACCTGGCAAACAAGACAGTGGTGGACAGCTCGGTGTTCCCTGCCGAGGAGCAGATCCCCGTCTTTGGGCTCTCCCCCTTCACCTACATCGAGTTGGCGGCAGATGAGGAGGGGGTCTGGGCCATCTACGCCACCAAGGAGGATGAGAAGAACATATGCTTGGCCAAGCTGGACCCCACCTCGCTGGACATCGAGCAGATGTGGGACACGCCGTGCCCACGGGAGAACGCTGAGGGTGCCTTCGTGGTGTGTGGGGCACTGCACGTGGTCTACAACACCCGCCTGCCCAGCCGCTCCCGCGTGCAGTGTGTCTTTGACGTCAGCGGCACATTGGCCCCTGAGGACGCCTCCCTCGTCTACTTCCCCAAGCGCTACGGCTCCCACTCCAGCATGAAGTACAGCCCCCGGGAGAGGCAGATCTACGCCTGGGATGATGGCTACCAGATCATCTACCGCATGGAGATGAAGAAGAAGCTGGAGATCTGAGGGGGCCATGGCAGGACATCCCCACACATCCAGCCACTCCCATCCTGGGCAAGCGCAGCTTTGCCCATCCCACCCCATGGAACACAGCTGGCCCCAACACGGGACAGCATCTCTGCCCCAACTCTGTGAAACTGTCTGCCCCACTGTGAAACGATGAAATGCTGGACCCCCGTCCCCGGACGCCCTCCACCCTCCAGTGCCAGGTGTCCCTGCCCAGGACCAGCCTGCAGAAACCTGGACTAATTTAATGAGATTTTCTTCTCTGTGTTATAATGAATAAATACCATGCAGCGAGCTGCAGCCACCTGCTTGGGGGGAACGTGGGGTGCTGGGTCCAGGCTGCCAGAGCCAAAAGTTCCACTTTGCCCCAGAGTCACCCTAAAAGCCACTTCCGAAGGGTGGGGTGTCCATGCAGGGCTGGCCAGAGCAGCAAGCACAGTCAGCTCCTTGGGCTGGAGGTGTGGGCTGGGGGTTTGGGCAGGGATTTATGGTGGGGCTTCAGGCAGGCTCCCGCTGCAGCAAGGGGACCTCTGAGCCTGGCCAGGGCCAGCCTGTTTTGCAAGTACAAAACTGTGAGCAAACAGCAAAATGCCTTGATCTGAGAGGACAGCTGGAGAATTTCCTTGCATGCCAGGGCAGTGTCCCAGCCAGCAGGCACCAGATGTTGCTGATTTTCCAAGTTCCCTTCTAATGAAGCTCAGTCGTCTTCCCCCCACAGCTGCAGGATTGCCACAAGCCCTTCGTGTAAGACCCTGGGTCCCCCAAGCCCCTTCCCATCCCTGTTTCACCAGCACAAGTCCCCGCACAGCCCCACGGCAGCAGCGCCCCAGAGGAGATGGGACGGGACAGGGCAGGTGCTGGGACCTCCTCGGGATAGCAGCTCTGGCACTGCTGGAACTCAAGACTCCCCATCCCCAAGGTGGAGGCTGGGACTGCAGCAGGCACCCCACGACCTCCACACCATGTCCCTCCAGTCCCCGCCATGTCACCCAGCAGTGACCATCCCACAAGCTGCGACTTGCACCACACCCCTGGAAGATGCAGATTTCCAGCTAGAGATGCCGTGGGCCCCCCAGAACCCAAGTTTGCTGTGATATGCTCCTGTCACTGGCTCCTGGGAGTGCAGGGGATGAGTTATGAGGTGTTTATGTGTCGTTCAGCATCCCTTTTTCCCATCAGAGGTCAGTTCTGGGAACGCTGAAGTCATGACCTGTCTGACCAGGCGAGGATCACATCCTGCTCTGGGACCGCTTAGGGATGAGAGGCCATGGAGCTGCCCGGGTGCCCCGGGGAGGTGCCAGTCCCGCAGGGAGCACCATTGCCAGTGCCCGGGGAGTTCCCAGGGCCACCGTCCCCCCCAGAGCCATAGCATGGCCATGCCATAAAGCCAGGCTTCGGCATCCCCCCATAGCCACCTCAAGGCAAGCTGTCCTGCCATGTGGAGGTGAGTTGGTGCTTGCTTCAAGTTCTTCTGTATTATAATTAAAATGTATTTTGGTTGCATAAGGAAAATGTTTAAATACACACTTTGAATTACTATAATTGGATGGTGCTGAAAGTTCAACACAGTGCAAGTCAAGCAGAGAAATTATCCAAGTGTGAAGGACTATGTGAACTGTCGAGTTAATTTATAGCCCTTTTCAAGATCAATAACTACAGTAACAGAAATATAATTTTCAGAAATTGCACAGTTGTAAATAATTATGCCAGCGATTTCTCTAGCTGGAATTAAAATTGAATTAAAATGCTGGGGAGGTAACGATTTTGCACCAGAAACCATCTCCTAACCTGAAACAAGTCCTTCAAATTCTGACCCTGGTTCCCCTGAGACACCATTTGCCGGCGCCCCGCGTGTGCAGAGCATCACGTGTTCATCAAGTATGTTCATCTCCTCAGAAAATCTGGCTCATTAGGCTTCATCTTGCCGTGGCAGGAGGAGCACAAAGCCTGCACAAAGCCGGGGTCCCCCCAGGAGCCCTGGGGACAGCCGCGAAGGCCTGTCCAGAAGGACACACGGACCCTTCTACAAGACCCTGCGCTTCACTGGCCACCAGAAAACTGCTCATGAACCGGGAGGAGAGCAGATTTCTCGGCAGGGGCTGCCCAGAGGTGCAGCCCCCCGGCTCACAGCCCTGCAAGCAGGGACCGAGGGGTGTCGCTCACTGCACCCCCGAACGGCGCCGCCCGCGCTGAGGGCTGTGTCCCATGGACTGGGGTGGGGGACGGGGCCGTGGCGGGGTCCCTGCCAGTGCCAGGAGGGTCCGAGCTTTCTTTCCTCTGGGACACGGGAAATCGACATATGAAGCTGCCGCCCCATAAAGCCCCGCCGTGACAAGTGCCTACTGTAACCACATGCTCATGGAATTTGTTTTGTACAAACACTTTGGGAAGGAGAAGCAAAATGGAAAAATAACTGCAGTGCTTGATTGGCTCATAAAGCGCAGCACTTATCTCACACTCCACATCTTCACAGTACTTCAAGCAACATCAACTAATTAATCCTTGGAACAGCCCCCGTAAGGCGGAATAGCGTTATCGTCATCATCTGCTGACAAACGCTCAGACAAAAATCACATGTTGGATCGCTAAAAGTGGTTCACCTCCAAGCCGGGGCTTCTGCAGCTGGGGCGCAGGTACACCCGGTGCAGCAGCGGCAACCAGGGACCCCGGCGGGGTGGCCGCAGCCTCTCAGCCCCCCCTGGAACTGGTTTTTGTCACTTTTGTGGCTGCTGCGGTCGCTCCGCAGTGCCCCAGCCCCAGGGCTGCCCGGGGTCTGCCCGCCCAGACTTCCCCTATGAACTAAGGGGTCTTCAGGAAAGTTCAGCCTTGACTTCAAGGTCACCGGTGGCAGACTCCACCGTGTTCCCGTTCAGCCACGGGCAGGTTACCGGCAGCCGTTACGGACAGCCAGACCCTCTCCCCACACAGGAGGTTGTTAAAAACCTTCATTTCGAAGCGCGTTGGTCCCATCCGGGCTCCTGATGGAGGTGGCTCTGGGACCAGGACTGGCCCGTCCCCGTGTCCCCGTGACCCCGGGGCCATGGGCCGTGGCACGAGGTGGTCGTGGCCCTGTGCCCTGGCCCAGGCCACCCAGGCGGGCAGCAGACAGGGAGCCCCCCGAGTTACCGCTTTCTGCCATGAGGGGTTAGTGGAAAATATGCTAATGGGTCACTGCGGGGAGGTCAGCGCTGGCCTTGTGAGTCTGCAGAGACTTGTGCTTTAATTGCTAAATATTTTATCTCTTTAAAGAGGAGCCTCTGGAAGTCATAATCCCTTTCATCTCTGCTCCTCTTGAAGAAGACTCCCTTTGGAAGGCAATCTGATAAAGTAAATTGAGAAGTTATGCTAACAGTAGGAAAGAAAAAGGAAGATCTTCCGGCTAATTTTTTCCCCTTTGTCTCATTCTCAAGCATATTGACTTTTTTCCCCTCCCTGACTCCTTTCCAGCTCACAGCTCCTATTGATAAAGCGACACAGTTCTGCATGGAGTATGGGAAACAAGGGAACTAGAATGAAAAATGGGCAACTTAACAAGTGTATTATAAAGATGCTATTGTAGTGAAACAAGGAGGGGGGGATAATTTCTCCATTTAATACTCTCTTAATGGCTGGTTGGCAAGTATAATCACAGGCTTTTAACTTCAGATAGGTATTTCTGCCCACGTAACATCTGGTTGAGGTCTAACTCGTCACACATGAATTGGGAGGCAACAAAGCACTCTGCCCAGGACCCCCAGCAGAGTGGGAGGACGCCGGAGCCTGGGATGCTCTCGGACGTGCTCAGAGGGACACAAAACGGCAGCAGCTGCTTACGGTCCTTTGCACTTTCCAATGAAAATGTAGAATAAGCAAAACCAAACTCACCAGAAATGTTTGCTTGGTGCTTTGCTGCAGGGAGGGAGAGCTCAGGCCTGTGGCTTCATGTCCGTGTGGGCTGGACTGGAGATAAATCCATCTCTGCTGAGTGCTGCTGTCGTTGGGCAGACGTGCTGACCCTGGGTCAGCAGGCCATTGCTTCCAAAAATGGAGACAGACTCCCTCCTCCAAAAGCGGGATCTTCCGATTAATAACAGGGATTTAAAAGGGCATGCTCAACCACAGCTCCGTGCTAGTTCCGATTTTCACATCGTCAGTGAGCTCAGGGATCTACAGGCAGTTTTGTGGCTTTGGGAACAGGAGGGCGCTGAGGGCGCGGGTGCAGTGGGGTAGTCTGCGGGGACAGGAACCATGAGGTGCCAGGGAAGGCTTTCCTGGGATGATTGTCCACCTGCAGGGATGACCCTCGCCCGTGGTGCTGCCGAGCCCTGCCCTGGCTGAGCCAACTGAGGGTGCTCAGCTGGGCAGGGGAAGTGTCCCTGGGGTTCCATCATCCACAGCCGTTTCTGCCAGGGGAGCTGCTGCTGCGGAGGTTTGAGGATGAGCTGTGTCTGGCTCTGTTCAGCTTCCCCCACTTTCCCCAGCCCCTCTTTTCCTCCTCAAACACCAAGCCTGGCTCCTGCTGTGCCCTCCACGGTACCCAGAGCTGCCCCTTGTCCCTCGCGCCTCCCACCGCCTGACCCCCAAACCCTCCACAACCCTCCCACCCCTCTGCACTCACATTGTCGCGTGTGCTGTGTTGGAGGATGTGTGCTGGAGCTCCAAGGAGGGGACAGAAACAGAGAATTGTTTTTAAAAGGCAGATTCTGCAGAATCATGGGGTCCCTGCAGAGCTGGGTGCTGGAGGTGCCTGGGCTCCTCCCATCCTCCCCAGCCCCAAGGTGTCTGCTCCTTCCTGTCCTCTTGACAGGACGATTAAAAATAAGGTCTTCGAATTTGGAGCTCACAGACCTGTCAAAAGAGCTGCGATCTTGTGACACACACACAGTTTCGTTATTTCCTGGACAGTTTCATTTACTAACAGAATTTGCAGTTATTTCCGTTCTTTGATCAAGATGGATTTAGTCCGTGGGCTCAGCTCCTGTTTGTGGTGACATATCTGTCTCCAGCCAACAAGGATATTGCTGACACCGGGAAGACCTGCGCAGGCGGCTCACACCATCCCCGGGATTTCACGCATCCTGTAGTCTACATGATTTCACCGGGATTTTCTTTGGTGTGTTATTATTACTAATGCTGTTATTATGGAAGTTTTTTCCCGAGGGCAGAAAAGTACTAGCTCAGCTATTCAGCTAAGCAGTTCTTTAATTTCTTTCCTCTCTGAAAATCAGCTCCCAGAGCCTTTCCAGAATAGATCCAAATTTTCTACTTAGTACATCTTCCTGCGGCAAAAATGCTGAGGGATGGAGTGACCGTCCCTGTGCAAAGCAGGGCTTGGGCTTCCCTCCCCAGCGCTTGGACCCGGCACTGGCTGCAGCCTGGGGATCGTGGCCAGCTCCGAGAGACTCAAGGTAAAGATTTTTTGGCTGTCTGCCTCCAACTCCCTCGCCCCCGGCTGAGGCCCGGAGAAACACCGAGTTTGAGGTCCCAGCTCCCCTTGTCTTCCCGTCGTCCGGCCGGGGTTGGGTGAGCGGTGCAGGCAGGGGCAGGCGCCCCATTCTGCCTGGGGGCTGCAGCACCCGCGGCTGTGCTGGCGCTGGGGTGGCACAAGGACACAGCCCCCCCAGGGCAGCACACCCGGCAGTGCTCACACGGGGACCTTCTGCTGCAGGGGCCTGACAATCTGGAGGGAGCTATAACCATGGTAACTGTGATTATTGCGGAAAATTGCTGCCATTACTACAGAGGTAGGGTCAAAACAAACAGAAATTACCAATTTTTCTGTTTCTAGTAAAATACAGGAGTGTAATATCGACTCACTAATTGCTCAGTTGAATGTATTTCTCCAACATTACCTACTAACCCTTGCGAATTAAAGTGATACAAAGATTGGCACCTCCGTGGGGAAGGGGCAGCAGCAGTGGGGCAGGCAGGCGAACTCTGAATGGGAAAGCAAGATTTTTAATACATAATTAGACACTCTGCTAAGGGGAAAATGAAAGGGGAAGAAATAAATGTTAATCCATTGATTAATTTGCAATGATTTGCAAGAAGTCCAGTCCCTGACCAACAGCTTCTTGCCAAGTGCTGGACTTTTACAGACCTTCTCATCTTTTAGTTTTCATTCCCTTTTAACCTAAGTTGCTTCAAGCCTTGCAACCTGGAGGACCCTTAACAGCCAAACACACCGGCCACAGACCAGAGCGGTGCTTTGAAACTGGCTCCTGCAGAAGATTGCTCCTCACAGCTTTGTTCTAAATTGTCAGCGCTTCTTGGACTGCAGGTTTTCAGGAAAGCAGGGTTTTAAATGAAAAGCAGTTTTTCCCCGACTGAGCCACCTCCAATGTCGGTGTCATCTGCCGTCTCCTGCTTCCTTCCATTCCCCATCCAAGCTTGCCTCAGAAATTGAGAAGTTCATCTTGTTATAGAATAAATGAAGAAATATGATTTAATCAGGAGCCATCAGTACCAACAGAGCCCATGACATTTTGCACAGCTGGGGTGTCATCATCCCGTGTACTGACCGTGAAATATCCCCTCGTGGTGTTCAGCTGTATGCAGGGAAACCTGGCAATTATGGGCCACTGATTTGCATTACTGGCTCTTCTGCTCTCCTCTTTATCAGAAGAGCTGCTTTCATAGGCTTCGAGAAACATGTAATTTTAGGAAATAATTATTTTCATGGCATCATCAACTCCATTCCTGCCGCTGGGAACTCTCGCTTTCGGAATGGCATTAGAAGTTCCCTTAGTGCAGCAGTGTCCAAGAGCCCCAGGGGCAGCACGCCCTCACTGGTGGCGTCGCTGGAAGCATGAGCTTGGAAGGATCCTCTCCCTCACCAGCACCAGCCCATTTACCTGGAACACAACCAACCTCAGCTCCTGTTCGCGCGATACCATTTGGGGCTTGGTGACTTTTTCCTGTTGCGACTGCAGGAGGGAGGAGCGCTGCCCTCGCACTGGGGCCAGGCAGGGCACAGCGGGACTCTACAAATGTGGAGACATGCCGTTCCTGCTGGTTCATCCCCCAGTGGGTTTGTGAAGTGCGCGGAGGCTCTGGGTGGCTGGGCATCATGCTGGGAGGCAGCTGTGTCTGCACACAGGAGCCAAACACAGCTGGGACCTCTCTCCCAGGACAGCGTGTGGCCAGTCCCCAGGCACCACAGATGCTCCAGCCTTGCAGCCCCGCACTGCAGACACCGGAGGAGGAGAATCCGCATCCGGCACCCCAGGGCTGCAGCACCTTCCTCCACTCGGCTCTGGAGTGGGACGTCGCCGGCATGAGGAAGGAGGGGGAAATTCTGTCTGCGCTCGAGCACAAGGGCCAGGGCGGTGTATCCCTTGAAGGGGCCAGCTCCGGTGGAAGGAGATGGGCAGAGCGGCTCAGCAGCCCTGCAGAACGCGCACAGCATGCAGCCGTCAGACAGAACTGAGGTTATGCAACAGGCAGAAAGGTCCTTCTGGTTTCTGTCACTATTGTGTCCCAGAAAAAAATGCATTAATTCATCTCTAGCAGGCAGGGGTCGTGCACGGGGCCGTGCCTGGCACAGCAGCCTTCAGAGCAGGCATGCTCAAAGGGTTTGCAACCTGCAGTGCTGTGCAGCATCAAGGCAGCCGGGGCCCTGTGGCACAGGCCAGACCTGTGGGACCCAAGTCCCTGGCAGGCTGGTGCAGAGAGCAGAGCTGCCGGGGCTGGCAGGGGACTGGTGGGACCTCCACGGCTGGGGGCCGAGGGGCTGGAGGGGTCTCGAACATCAGGAGGGAATCAGCAAAGCAATGAGTGAAATCCTCTTTCACTGATTTAAGCTATTCAAGAGTAACACCAGCAAGCTGACTTAATTAAAAACCCGCTGCTCTTCCACTCTGTCTTTCACGGCAGCGAAGAAACTCTCATCTTCTAGGGGAATTTAAAATGGAGAGGGATGTGCAGTTGCTGATGGGAGATTAGGGGAAGGTCCTCCACTTTGGAAGTGATTAACCATCCAGAAAGTATTTACATAGGTGAGTTTGACTGGGTCTCATTTCCCAGTTGCTGCTTTGCTACAGGACATTTTGCTGCCTGCCTGGGATCTGGCTGCCTCGCACCTCGTCCCCGTGGGACACCTCCTCAGGGATGCAGCACCGTAACCCCCACCCTCCCCCGAGCCCATGGCTCCCGACGGCTCCTCCAGCCCCAGGAAGGACCACAGGGATCTCAGCGTGGCTGGCACCGTAGATGGGACAACGCTGCTTGGGCGTTGGGGCAGCTTTCTCTCCACATCATGATTTTGCCTGTTATTTCTGATGCTGCAGGTTACCACGCCTGCACTTGGCTTTGGTGCTGCCTGTTCCCACGGCAACAGAACATGCTCTGGATTTGCCTTGACCCATTCTAAGGTACTTTATCAGCTTTAATGAACCGCATTTTTAATAGAAGCCTAGAGTGGATTTTTGAAATATACGTGCTTTAAATTCCATGTTTTTAATTACAAATGACACGGGAACATAACGTACATAATTATATTTGCATGACTAACACACTGTCTTAAAATATATATATGTATAAAGCTGTAAAATACAATTACAAATTATCTTTGTGAAAAGTCCAGGGAAAAAAAAAAAACCCAACATTTCTTGACATTCAAGTTGCATTGCCACTGAGGGCTGACTGCAGAGGCTTGTACACCAGGCAGAGCTCCTGGGATGCCTCTGGCACACACAACGATCCAGATTTTCTGTGCCCGTAGACCTGCAACGAGGAGCCAAACTCCACTTCTCCCAGCCTCACCTGCAGCACTGGCCTCTTGACAGCCCTCACGCTGGGGTGATGCTCACTCCAGCAAAAAAGCAGGCTGTTACCTTTTATTGCACAATGAAGACTGGATATTTCTTGCTGCCAAGACCTTTACAAATAAACAAATGCCAGCACGAAAGGACAAACCACCTCTTCTCTGTCTGTTGGTAGTGCCCGAGCGCTGAGCGTCTTCTTGTTCACCATGAGACCTTTGGAGCAAGGCGAAGTGTCTTGGGACTGTGTCCTCCTGGAGCAGGTGAGCAAAGGGCAGCTCCAACAGCCATGGGTGCTACCCCTGCAAAGTGGGGAGACACCAGCTGAAAGCCATCCTCTGCGGGAACCCACCGCACTGAGGCTGACGTGACGCAGGTCTCCTGAGATAGGAGATCGTGGAGGGCCGTGACAGCTGGGGTCAGCGTGGGACAGCCGCTGCCTGGGCCATGTCCCCCAGCCCCCCACGCCCCAGCCGTGGCTGTGTAAGCAGAGATCAGAGTAAAGCAATCGGTTTGTGCATCTAGGAGCTGTGACTCCACCTAAATGACAAACAGAGTTTCCAGTCCCAGGGAGGTCATCCTTGCGTGATGCGTTATAACCAGACATTAGATGTCTGACCTGGCATTTAAATAAGTGCACAGCTGTACTGATACATATAATCTTAGTGGCGGGAAGAATGATCAGGGTCCTAGGGGAGCAAACCTCCAGAAAGTGAGACTGTGAAGTCTAGGACTGCGAGATTAGAGAGATGTTAAGAGGACAAATAACAACAGCAGAAAAAAATGAAGAACAAATAGAGAACCGAGACAAGGATCTCAAGGAATGGGGCTGTACTTTTCTCAGATGATCTGCAATTTGCTGTCTAGTTTGCTACCTCATGAGTGAAGACAAAAGTATCTGGATCAAAGATCCTTGGACGAAAGACTAACGCTGGGGCCATCACTGTGGGATGGGGTATGTGTGTGGGAACAGTCGCTTCTTTCCCATCCCAGCTTCCTGCTCAGCATAAAGAGCACCGTGGCTGAAACTCACTTTCCATTGGGTGTTTTTCACTTTTTTCTCATACACCAAGTTATTTTGTTCTCAGATCATCAGGACAGCTCTGCAGCCCTCTGACCCCTTGTAGCGAGCAGTGCACGGACTCGTGGGATTTCACTTCTCCCCGTGTCCCCATCGTTAAAGCAGCAGGCAGCAAGCGGCAGCCCTCACTTCAGTGTCTCTTCCTGCAGTCAGTCCTTGTTCTATGAAATTGGAAACTGTGAGACTAAAACTAAAAAGAAATGGGGGAAAAACAAAAGAAGGTCTGGGAACGCTCATGTGTGTTTATTTTGCTTGCAGTACTCAAAATAAAACAGACTACTCATTTGTGGCTGCTTGCAGACTTGGCAAAGTGGCCAGCAGCCAGCGCTGGGTTTGGGATCGTCTCCTTGCCCAGCCCTCCTGCCCGTCAGCTGTGCACCAGGAGGTGCCTCTAGCCCCCGGCACTGCGCGCCTGGCACGGCACGCCAGGCCCTTGAGCGGGACCGACGGCAGCAGCATCCCCTCCCAGGCGAGGGAAATTTGCCTTTGCAGTGAGGCCCAAAGGAGCGTGAGTCCCACGGTGGCAAACTCTCCCACGGGACGTGGCCCTGTGGTGGTCATAACTTAAACTTCTCTGTGAGTCACTGTTGTATGGTTGAGAGTAGCACGGAACGTGGGGAGCAAGAAAGCAACTTAACTAATCCTGGGATGGCACTTGTGCCAGGTGCCGCTCCTTTTCGGAGTTATAATCCCGGTCTAGGTGACAGGGATATGCTTGCACTTGCATGGCATATCTCATTTCCATTAGTGTGACCAATCTGCTGGAGTGGCTGCGCCGAAGCGATGACAAACACACAATGGTTTGATTATCCCCTCGCCAGGGGACGTGGCAAAATCTCAGCATTTGAAATGTAAGTGTAGGGGGTTTGAGCCATCTAGGCGTGGGTGTTACTCACTAGCGTGAGATCCAGTTTTCCAGTAATGCAAGTGACAGCCAGTATTGAGTGGAAATTGATTATCTGTGTGAAGCTAGGATTAAAAATAGCAGCTTTGTGTCAAACCCCACGTATGTTTTGACTAAATCCTAGATAATAAGAAGAATGGATAAAAGGCAGAGATTATACAGAGAACACCAAAAAACAAGAAGCCAGGGTTAAAGAACAGGATTTGAGTGGGTTAGTGCAATTAATGATTGTCAAGTGCCATCCTTGCATCCAGCTGGGACTGCTGCGTCTTCTTCTGGGTACGTCTTGTGATACAGGTGCTCGAACTGCAAAGCTGCAGGAGGCACTTCCAGTCCACGGCGCTAACGCCTGAGGACCCGTTCAGCTCAGGTCAAGGTTCAGGGGCCTTGCGGTCAGTTTTTGAACCATCCACCATCGTAACTCAATTAATTTGAATGGGTAGAAACTCTTTTCTATAACAAGACCTGGAACATTCCCAGAAATGATGGGTTGTCTCGAGAAGGGGCATCCTCAGCCGTGACCCTTGGTAGAAGTCTACAGTATTTTTTGTGCTGGAAAGTTAACAGTTTTACCACTGTGTTGTTTCAATGAACTGTAAGCGCTTGAATTATGTATTTTTCCTTCTGCGACCAGTGCTCATCCATTCCCCAAGGGATGTGCGTTGCTGTCCCTGGACAACCAATAACCGCAGAGTTTATGGCCTAAGGAGCGTCTGCGTCTAATCGCAGTCTGCCCTCGCAGCGCGTCACGCCACGCGAGGGTCTGTTATCTTCACGTTTTATAGCACCCGTTGAGATGACTGTAACCCTCTAAAATCACGTAACACACAATTACTGCTTTCACAAGAGGAAGTATGTCACCAGGCAAGGCGAGACTTACCAATGAAACAATTTTATTGAGTTTCTGCTTCTATAGCATGTGGCATGTAAAGAGAATTAAGACACAAGGTGTGATGAGAAACTATGTATTCGTCCTTCACTGAACAAAGGATTCATCTTACCCAGAAAAGCAATGCAAACAAATGCCCTTCTCTGCTAGTCACGCTGCTCAGTGAAGGCTGATGCTTGACATTTAGGAAGATGGAAACCGAAGCTGACCTGGAGACGGTGGCAGACATACGCAGTTCTCTGACCTGATGTGAGGAGAAGCGGCTGCCTTGCTCGCAAATTTGTTTTAACTTGAACCCAAAGTATTCACATTTACTTAATTACAGTGGAACAAACAGCACGAATGTACTTAATAACTGAGAGAAAATGCACGATGAGAAAGTGTCCCAAACCCACAGCTGCCTGATAAGGATCAGCCGACGTAGCTGCCTTTGCAGGGCTGTACTCGGGATGCTCTAGCTCCATTCTGGCCTCTGCAGCCAAGGACCTAGGGAAGTTTCATTTTTTTCAAAACTTGATCCTCCTCCAGGGTTTGGGCCTTAGAAAGGTTTTTATTAAGGAAGTGCGGACAGTTCAAGAACAAAGCTCGGAAGGTTTTTTTATTGTTGATTGTGTTTCTATATTTCCCTTTACCCTTTTGTTCAACCTTTTATTACTCGGATGCTATAAGCAAGAAGGATCTAGTGTTGGTGCAAGGGTGTCACCTCTTTCCGTAACACCTTTCCCCCTTTACGTCTGAACCCCGTCTGCAGCAGTGCAGTTCTCTCCACTCCACTCCAGAGAACATGGTGATGTACAGGGGGAATGAGCAGCAGCTACAAAGGGGGCGTAAGAAACTGCTCATGCAAGTAGCTCTAGGGAGACTTCAAATACAGGGAAAAAAAGTAGCTTTTTCCCCCCTGAGGAATCAACAGCATTTTTAATATATGACAAAAGGAATTTGGGATACACACTGCACAAACCTCTAACAGCTCATGAACACCTCTACAAGAACAGGAAGCCTGTGAACACGTTGTGGGTTTGGGCTGACCACAGAGTACAGAGCTGCCCGCAGACCAGGAGAAGTCTCTCGCAGACCAGAAATCTCTCTCAGACCAGGAGGAGTCTCTTGTGTCCTTCGCTGCTGCCCTCCCAAGCGGGGCGCGGGCAGCAGGGCCGGTCCAGCTGTCTCCTCTCTGGCCACCCGTGCTGTCTGTAGACTTTCAGAGCATCTTTGCACTTCTCTAGCCTTCGCACACGCTAAGAACTATTGTACATGTTATTTTACAGACCAAACTTCCAGACCATGTCTCAGTCCACCTTGTTCCTCTGGAAACAGATCCATACAGCAAAAGCCACGAAAAAACATCACCTTGGGAGACGTATTAGACAAAGACATATTTGACCACAAAACGGGTTGCTGCCTTTACCTATGCAGGAACAACTAGACTGGAAAGTCTCGCTGCTACCACTGCCACTCAGCAACAAACCGCGGAGACCATAGGCCAAGTGCCAGAATAACTTGGTTTAGTCCCATTTTACTTGCCGCGCTCTGTATCATGGTGTGGGCGGTGGTTTGGGCGAGGGACAGGAACCCTGGCTGTCGAAGCTTGCTGCTCGGCCTTGCCACTGGTGGGAGAAAAAAAGAAAGCGATTCCAATCAAACAGGAGAGATTATTGGAAATTCTTCACCTGCCTTCAGTGCGCTGCCCGTCTCCTGTTCTGCAGCATCCTCCTCTGCTCTACAGCATGCTTCCACTTATTGAGCGCCTGCGTTTAACCACGCCGGAAGAATTACTGAACACTTCACTTTATTGCTTTGTAAATCAATTCACAGCGGTGAGGACTGCTCACAAAAAAGGAAAAATAAACAGTAGCTCTCTGTGCTATGCAGACGTTTGCTCTCCGTTTAGCTTTCCGGTTTGTCCTGGTTTAGTGCTGTTGCCTTTTTGTTGTAGAAATACTGCCTAACTCCAAACTTTCCCGAGTCCTTCCCGTCTGGTAGTGCGACTACACAAAAGCTGCGTCCACAGTGCCAGAGATGTTTCTCAAAGTGAAAATCAGATCAGAGAGTGGGCGGATGTGGCAAACGGTTTTTTGCTGCACTTATGGGATCACAGATTATTAGTCATCTGCCTTGGGGCTACTATTATAATCCAAACCCATTATTCCTCTTTTCGAGTACTCGCGCATCTCACCATCTTGTTTTATTAAACTCAAATGACAAATGATAGACATCTCCCAGAGTCAACAGGAGGCACGGCACTGCCACTGCTCCGCTCCCCGCCCCGGATCAATTCCCTCCTCTCCTGCACAAGCAGAAACTCTTTGCTGGCCGATATTAATGCTCTAGCGTGTATGAATCTCACTTCTCTGGGTGAAAATGCATTTGGCAAATCAAACTTCACCCTGGGTTTTGTCATTCGCTTCACAAGGGTGTGTTTTGATGGTTGCAAAGAAGGGGCAGAGAGAGGGTCAAGAGTTCGCCCAATGTCCTTCCCCAAACAGAGCAGTCAGGGTAAAGCAACTCACTTCACGGGTCTGTGTTACACAGACTGTATTTCATCAGGGCTGAGCAGAAATGAATGAATGAAGCAGCTGGAAAGTCTGTCCTTGCAAACAGGCTACCTTAGGTGAGAAAACAGTTTCTTCTATGTTTCTCATGTCAAATGTATTTGCTAAAATCCCTGAGGAATTGATAGTATTACTACAACCTCCCCATGAGAATTACCGATAAACCGGCAGATAAGCAGAAATTACAGCAGAAACGGGCTTTTGGCAGAGTCCTCAGCTTGTTCCCTGCGTTGTTGTGCCTGCAGTTACAGTGACAACGTTTGCTACTCCAAAAATGTGGTGAAAACTCTTCTGACAGTAGGTTCAAGTACCAGTGTGCCGAGAGGAACCTGGAGATACTTTTCCTTCATTTAATTAGAAGAGGTGAACCATCCATTGTGTAATTAACTGTCAGAAAGTAGGAACAGTTCAATGAAAGTCAAACATGCCCAAAAGTCTGGCAGAGGCTGGGTTTGCATATCTTTAAAGATAAATGGCTGTTCTTCATTATGGGCATGACTTGGCTCTCAGCAAAGCTATCGGGTTTTATGTGGAGAAATAGTTCAAACAAATAAATGCTCCCATGCTGAATGTCAGAGTGACTCGGCAACATCAAAGACCCATTTTGCATTGCACTGATGATGCTGCTCCACAAGATCAGACAGAGTTTGTCTTTCACAGATAACAGAGAAATTTCCAATTTTCAGAAGTCCCCTGCAAAGTCTGGAAAGACGCGCTGTAATTTTATATGCCTTTTTATAGACACATCTCTTGACCTGGCTGATGGGCGTATTGAGAAATGCAGAAGAAATGGCAATGGGTGGGATGGCTGAGGCATACTTGGGAGGCTGAGGCCATGGCAGCCGCTGCCAGCAGGACCTCGAGGCTAGAAATGGGAACAGGTTTGTGCTGAGGGCAAGAGTTCATTGTCAGAGTGACTTCAAAATGCAACAGGAAGTGGGATTCTCATCTTCTGCTTACAAACTCTCCTTCTAAATGGCTGTGTAAGGAGGGTAGTACTTCGAAGCCTGTAATTAATGATTCGTTTGCACATGTTCTCTTTTTAATGATGATGGTCATTAAAGAAGTGCAGTCATTACAGTTTGTTACTCATTGTTGATAAATATGGAGCAACCAAAGACATGAAATGCAACAGAAGCAAGTTTCCCTAAAGACTCCAGCAAGAAAAAAGAGGAGAAAGAGCAATGCTGGCTCATGGAGAAAGGGTCTAAGTCACTCTGCCGACCCCAAAATGAGGTTTTTGGGTTGTGTTTGCACAGTGCTGCGGGTGGTGGAACTGGCCCTATGCTGCTCCTGGTGCTTGTGTTGGACAGGCAAGGAACCATGGCCCCCACACAGGAGGAGACCAGTGGCCCAGCCCAGGGAGCACAGCCCCAAGGGCACTGGCATCTGTCCCGCAGCACTGTGGTGGGGAGCTGGAGGCTGGGGCTGGTCGGTCTTCCTGATGCGACATGCCTTTGATGACAGTTTTCCTGGTAACATCATCAGAACCTGTGGTGTCACAAGCCCCTTTTTTTGGCCAGAGGTTCTTTCAAGGCACGCCAGGCAGGGCGTAGGCTAGCCAGGAAATTGCAGGTTCCCCACCCTTTTCTTCACCCATCTGCGTTGCTGAGCCGGGCGGTGAGGGGGCCAGGACATTGAACCGCGAAGCGTCACGGTGGGTCGACAGCAGGCACTGCGCAGCTCTGAGCTCCCGGGTTAATGGCTCCAGCCACCCCTTGCTCCATTTACACCCTCAGAAAGACAATTCACTCCCAGCCTCCTTGCTTTCAGTTTAAGATCAAGCACTCAATCAGGAAAGACTCTGAAGTTCAGCAGAGGCTGTTACTAATCACTAGAGCAAACAGAGACAACGTGAGGATCGACTAGAAAGCAAATGCTCCCTGTGCCGGTGCCTGGCTGGGAGCACTCTTGAGCATGAGGCTGACCACTTGAGATGCCAGCACTGCCTGAGCTCACCTCCATGAAGAGACAAGGATGAAAAAAGGACGGAGGGTCCGCAGCTTCGCCCCCAGCACGCGTGTTCAAGGGCGGAGGAGCTGGCAGCCCACGGGGCTGGACCGAGGGAGCTGGCAGGTGGCTCTGCCGCAGCGCACGGCTGTGGCCCCCGACACGGAGCACACCCCCTGGCCTGGGGCCACCGTGTGCGTGGGACCTGGCACTGACCTCACGAAATACAAAGCCCAAATTGCTTTTTAAAAATGCACAAACACGTATGGAAAAGATGATGCGATTACTTGGAACCCACAAATGCCATTTCCCATCAATTGCTCTCCAGGAGCCTGTGCCTTTTCTGTTTGTTGGTTTTTTTAAGCTACACTTGGGATTTGCAGACAGCAGTGTGAAAACTTAAAAGGGCAAATAAATACAAGGACCATTTGCTTGCTGGCCCTGTGCACCAGCTTGTAGCAGAAATACCAGAACAGATGATCAGAGGCGGTTTTTTTCTTTTCTTTTAAGCAGAGATCCTGACCTGTGCACTGGGGGTGAAATGATTCACTCAGGGGTTTTTTGCCAAACTCTTGGGGGCTCAGCAGTGGTTTTCAAAGTATATTTTAGAAGGTGAGTCATCTTTCATGTCTTCTTTTGTTCCTCTGATTTTCGTCACAACAATTATGTCTTTTTTTTCTTTTCTATTGATTATCAAAAACTTTGCAGGAGTCTTTCTTTCACATTCCCACCTGTACCTGAAAAATAGTGTCGTAAAGTCATATAAATTACAAACTGGAGGAGGAACTCCTGCCCCTGGGTCAGGCGTGGCAGCTGGTATCGTGCTGTGCGGTGCTACGGATGATACACACATGGAGCTGACCGATCCAACGGCAGGTCACTAGGCATTTATGCTGAAACGCGGCAGTGGCTGTCCCCAGCTCTCCGTGGCAGGGCGAGATGGCGTATGCTGCCTGCCCAAACAGCTACAGCTCGTGGGTACGCTGCCAGTGATTTAGCAGGGAGAGGCTAATGAGAGCCTGGTGCTGCTCACATCCAAAAGCAATATTACCATTGGACACAAACTGCGCATCGGTTTAATTCTGTTTTGATTTACACCAGTTCTGCACAGCTGACCTGAGTGGTTGCTCCCGATTTACAATGGTGCAACGCAAGATCATTAAATGCCTCCTACCAGTGAGTATTTCCATTCGCTGACATGTGTATCTCCACTGTGTCTTAAACTAAAATACTAATTACCAGGTTTTCCCACTGGGTGTAATCGACCTGGGTCCAGAAAGTGAGGACATTCCTCTGATAAACCCTGGACACAGGGCTCTGGACAGGGCCCTATGGGCACATTTCTTCTGCGCTAGAGAAACATCCACTAAGGGACGCGGCAGTAATGAAAACCGCTGCAGAGCTGTGCTGGAGCGGCTGCCCTCACCTCACACAGCTGCTGCTTACAAATTCTTGGAGACAGAACGAAACCCACAGAAGCAGCAGACCTGCCTCAGGGTGGGGGCACGTCTGAGGTTCCGAAGCCAGCCTGATGAATTCGAGCTGGGATGGAGTGCGCCGAGCACGAACCGCATCCGTGTTAGAGGAAAGCACAGATTTCAAGGAAACATGGGGTTTGAGGCATGCTAATTCAGGCTACTGTGGAGGATTACCAAGCCTAGTATCTGCCTTCCAGTAGAGCTCAGTATCTCAGCTTCAAGAGGAAAATAAGATGCCTTTTGTTACGTACTTAGTCTGTGGCTTTAAGGGAAAATGCCTCCTTAGCCCCAGATATAGTGGAAGGTTTTATTGCCTTTATTATACTATCACTGGCCACAAACGCTGGCTTGCTTTTCATTCCTGAAGTGCCAATAGCATGTGTGCCATTTTCCACATCTCTCTCCTCCAGAATTTATGACCTAAATCCGGCAAACCCCAAATTGCTCTATAGGAGCATGAGAAAATGGAGTGCAAGGAGGAAGAAAATGCTAGAGATGGTCAAAATGCCACCCAGGCATTTTAGCCCCATTTTATCATCTGAGGCTGCATCAAGTGATTCTCTTTCTCTGGAGATGCTTAGAGCAATTACATTTGTTCTATTTATTCTCCCTCAAAGGCTTGGAGATGAGTCAACAGGAAAATCTTTTAAGATGAAAAAAATTGAAACTTGAAATAAGCAATATCCCTGGACAATTTGTTCTGCAATCAGAACAGCATTCTCTTTCCTTACTGCTCTCAATCTGTAATTTTAAAAAGAAAATACCCAATACAGTAACAGTCACATCTGTAACTACAGTCCATTTCATTCTTGCTTGCTAGCTCAAGGAGCTATTTCAAGACAGTACAGAGATGCTTGTTTTCTAGAGTTCATTTCTGGTGAGAAAATTCCCCCAGCTCTTGTCAGAAAATCCCAAGTGAGAGTAGAAGCTCTCTGAAAGCCTTGAACCAGCCCACTCACGGACAGCACATGCATTAAAAGGTAAGAATAACTCCACACACCTCTTTGAAAGACTTCTTCACCTCCACTAATGGATGCCAGTGTGCGATGGGCTTGCGTGGGTATGCCAGCATCTCATTCCAGTGGTCTCTGCCCAGTCCTTCAGCATTGACCCCCACACGGCAAACCCCGATAATCTCATTGTGACCCACACTGCAGAACAATGGAAAAGCAACACGATTATCTCCCGCTTAGACTGCCTGTACGTGTCTGACCCCACGTCATCGCAGTGCCACGGTACTAGCGAACACATTGTATCTGCGCAACAGTCAGAGCTTGTCTGCTATTGTCTGCGCATGCAACCCCAGCACGGTGAGGCATTGCCACCACCAGAAATGATTATAACCCCTTTAAAACGATTTGATCTGTAGATCGGTCCAGATACAGAATCTGGAAGGATGTGTAATGTAATAGTGTACGGCAAGAATAAGTACAAGTTCAGCAACGGGTAATTCATACACCAACTGCTGCTCAGAGTGAGACCATTGGCTTTCTAAATAGGGTGATGGTTTGCAGGACAAGTCCATAGCGAAGGGGGACACAGTA
Source organism: Bucorvus abyssinicus (assembly GCA_009769605.1). NCBI lineage: Eukaryota > Metazoa > Chordata > Aves > Bucerotiformes > Bucorvidae > Bucorvus > Bucorvus abyssinicus. Next base: position 6,451,831 of record CM020055.1, read on the forward strand.
CTCACTCAAGAAAACGCCATAAAGCGAAGGACCAGCTTCACCATAACCACTATTCTAGTAAGTAATTTTCCATAACCATAAATATCAATGACAATTCAACAATAAATCGCTAGAAGCGGAGCGATGCCGCAGAGCTGCGCACTCAGGCCCCCATACTAAGGAAAATGTCTGTTGAGCAGGAAAACCTGCACCCAACGGGATGTTTTCCCCTCCAGCTCTCCAGAGCCTCCCACCTACCGATCATAATCCATGACGGAGATTAGCAGACTGACTTGATCCATGTTCTCTGGGGGAATGTCAAAGATTATTGCTTCATTGTAAGTGGGATTAAGGGTGTTTTTTTTTATGGTCGTTTTCTTCTTTTTCAGTCTTCGCCCATCACAGAGCAAAGACACTTTGACATACGGATCTGGAGAGGAAGAGATAGGAGAAGGGCTTCTGTTCTTGGAGGTTTTTGTTACCATCACGATATAGAAACAGCATTATGACAGGATGGGCTGTAAGCCACCAGGAGCCAAAGGCACTCCTCAAATGTACTTCTAGAAGAAGGAGTGTCTCTGTTCCAGTTGAATCCACCATTTCTTATCCTGGCGTGAGTGCTGACATGAGGTTCAGGCCCTGGAGAACCAGCACTACAGACTTCTCGGGAGGAAAAATCAGCCATTTCCATCAGTATTTCTGCGATAAGCGTTTGCAAGGGTAAGAAGACCCCGTCTCAAACCGACAGTCAATATTCACCAGAAGATGAGAACGGCCACTGGGCATTCGGGCATTCTAGCTTGTGCTAACGATGTGGCCGCAGCCAGCAAACCCAGGGATTCGCTGAAGCAAAACCGTAACTTTTTCAAAATTTGCCTGAGAGCGCAAAATGCGGTGCAGGATTTTGACAATACGAGCAGGCAGAGAGGTTGTTTTACAGGATCCTCTCCTGCGCAGCTTCCAAAATTATCCAACTTCTAACGTTATGTGGCAGAGTTACAGTGGGTAGGGGAATTTTAAAATCTATTGTCCCAATGTCAGAGAGCAGCAGAAAGATACGGTACTCGGGCAGCTTTGCTCACCTGCTTTCCTCTGGCTGATCATGGCAGCAGACCCTCAGGTTACAGCAGCTCCTCTCTGCTGTAACGGCTGCCCAGTCGATTCCAACGCGTTTTCAAGTAACGGTAAATGTGCAACGTACGGTCAGAGCTTTGACCCTGCAAACCCTTCAGTGTGGGGGGGACACTGCTGGCAGTCTCCTTGAACAGTATATTCATGTGTATATATATATATAAAATCACCTTCCCTGGATTCATGCCCTTGGGATTGGGTTTTAAAAGGTAATTCTACTTTTAAAATTTTGTTCATAGTTAAAACTTGGACAAAGCCTTGTCAGGAGTTTCCATGACGAAACAGCCTTGGCATCGAGGGATGTAGGTCCACTATCCATTGAGGCTACCTTGAGGGAGGAGGAAGAGCTGTGGATGAGACGGGGTCAGCCATCTAGCACCTACCTGAGTAACCAGTGATATCCATAGCTTTGAGATTCCTGCACTTAATGACTGTTAAGGTGAGGCGACCTGCAGTTGGCAAATAACAAAGGGAAAACATGATCTCTCCCAGGTCCACGCTTTCCTTTAATAAAACAGAGAACACATTATATTGGAAATGTGCAAGAACCATCCAGGCTGCCTCCAGCCTCCGCCACAATGCCCTGCGCAGGGGTCGTGCAGGTCACACTGAAACAGGCTTTTCTCTGCTCTGACATTTCCAAGAGCATGACATTTTGCTGCACGGAGGTGCTCCCAGTGCATCCCCACATTACTGGGCTAGAAATGAATATAGGGAACAGGAAAAAAGTGCGTGTCCAGATGTTACAGCTTCAAGTCATAGTTAAGGATCATATTGCACTGCCTCAGCGCAGTAAGTGCTTCCTGTGGCAGCGCCACAGCTCGTGCGCTCCTGCCTGTTCCGCCGCCTCGGAAGCGAAGGGGTAGCGAACAGTGAACGAAGGCCGTTACAGAAATTACAGTAGTATCAAGTTTTGCTTGAACGTACAGTACGTGTCTTCTAGCGCCCAGCCTGTGACACTACCATCTCTTTCCTCAACTGGAGGAGTGCAACACAAACACAGAGCGAGGCGACAGGAAGGTGAGAGCTGAACACGCAGCAGTGCCGCGTCCTCTGGCTGTACACGGCAACAAATTCAGCGAGTGACTTTCCAGTACACCCTGTGCCATCGGTTCAGTGATAGAGGTTTATGGACTTGGCTGGTGCCTAACATTTCGGCAGAGAATGCAGACGTCCCTGAGTAACGCGGTGATTTTCTCCGAAGTTGAGCAAGAATTACTGAGTAGTTACAGACCAGGGAGTTGTAGCTTTAAAACAGAAGAGAACCATGAAGGGCCCCATTTAGTGGCAATTGAGCTTTTGGGTTGTGACACGTTTACTCTTGCTGGGACCACCAACCCCTCTGAGATGCCGTCAAAGAGGTAACAAACGCAGTATGAGGCAGGTAGATGTATGTGTATAAATAGTGAAGGAACCAGTAGATGGCAGTCAGGAATGTTTGGTAGTTTCTGGATTACAAGGAGGTCAATACAATTCACTCTTTTATTGCCCCATAGAACAACTTTTACACATCACCCTTAGCACATGCAGCCCAATTGACTGCACCTCCTAAAAGCCTGTTCCATCATTGCCTTGCTCATGCAAATCCAGGAAAAAAAGTAAGCAAACCAAAAGTATTGTTTAAACTAGAAAACACTATCATCTAAAGTCAGCAGAAAGGTTTCCAAACATCTTCCAAAAATGGAATTTAAAAAAAGGTCTTATTTTGTACATACAGATCTCACATCTGTAGAGCAAGAAACCTGCTTAATTTTGGAAACAGTGTTTGATTCATTTCGATGTGATATAATGATCTGAAAAGAATTTGTAGCTCTTAGTAGTAGAGTAATGGAACTAGAAAGACAAGTAAATGCATTAGGCACTTAAAGCTTTGCTAAGTGTTAGGAGGATAGATCTTGTTGAGGTTTTTGCCAAATTATTTCCTTCTCATAAGGCAAAGATTAGACATTTATTCCAATTAAACATGCAGAATACTAATGAATGTTATATAAAAGTCTTGATACTTGTCAAGTCTTCACTTGACTAGCAAATGAATTGAAAATGTCCTCAAGCATAGAGTGTACAAAAGAAACAGTGGCAGTCAAATGTTTTCTGGACAGCACAATGTATGACTAGACTTGGAAGTATCGAAATAAACGTTGGCTTTGAAGGTGCTATTTGCTGGTAAATAAGAGTTTAATACTCTCACCGGCTCAGAGTCCCTGCTCCGAGCTCTTGCTCGCCTTAATGAACCAATGGCATCCTGAACAGCTTTCCTTCCACTGCCACAAAACGACCTGGAGTCACAGCCTCCTCGCTGGCAGTGACCAGTAATGGAATATGTGGAAACATTTACTGCGCTACCATTCCTCTACCTTTAGTACTTCTGGATGTGTCTACTGGGAGCTAGATTTCTGGCCTCACAAAGTATTGCTAAAGATGTGTTATTAAGGGACCAGGATTGTTTCCATCACACGTGGAAGAGCTTTTAGAGCCCCTGCAGCTTCTAACTCTTGAATGCATTTCAGCTGCAGCACCTTGAGTATAACGGGGGACCCAAGTAAGTCAGGCTGGTGTCTTGGAGGAGAGCAGAACGATCACGACCACTGAGGACTCCGAGACATTGGGCAGTTTTACCTCTGGTGTCACCTGCAAGAGCTGAGCCAAGCCGAGGTTCTTGCTTCCTGACTCCAACGTGGCAAGTTTTCAGAGGATGGGGAGCTCAGTATTTTACGGAGCCTCATTCATATATGGTGTCTTAAAATGAACGCTCAAAACTCATGTGCCTGGAATTACAATTTGCTTTTTAAAACACGGCCCTTCTTGTTACCCTTAGAGGTATTCTTCCTCTTTTAAGATGAATTGCTTTACATAACAAAGGGGCTGAATAAATAATTCTGCATGGAGGAGGCACTTTGTAAGTAGCGTCTGGAACCTGCTGCAAACTCTGATGCTGCATCAGGACCAAGCTTGAAGACTGGGATTGTACCTTTTCACTTAAGTGTCTCTAGCTCCAATCAGACACTGCATCTACCAGTCTTAGCTATAGATGTTACTGACAATAGAAAAGACCTCAAAATAAATATTCTGAAATTCTGATTAGAAATGGTTCTTCTATCCCCAAAGAAATGAGCACCTGAATGTCACTGCGTGCTGGCTGCACTCGACACTATGTCTGCTGCACAGTGCAGCAGCAATCAGGATCCAGATGACACACTGGACTGGCTCTATTCTTTCATATGTTCTTCCGTCTCTGTTGGTTTGGGAGGCACAAGGGCAGGAAACCTTGGACAACGACGTCAGAAGGCAGGAGCCTTATACGAGATTGTGAGAGCAGCCTCTGGGCATCGTCTCATCTTCTATTCCTCTCCTTGCACTGAGAGGACCTCTTCAGGGTATAAAACTACCATAAATTGTTCTTTGACCTCATTGTATTAGGTCAAGAGATTTTTCCTTGCAACCATGGATACAGGAGAGTAAAATGTGTCCTGTGGGTACATTACTTTCTTGCAGATTACAGACATTGGGACATTTCCAAAATTCATATCAGTATCTCTTAGGAAATAATGGAAGCCCTGAATCAATAACCTTTGCAGACTTGAAACCAAAAAGTTGCACTGATTCACAAGCTGTACAATCATTAATTAAGTAGTTGAGTGCTAGGTATTTGAATAGCTTATATCATTGCTTAAGTGCATTCCTATCTTCTTGCCCACATGATTGATCTAATGTATTATTAGTCACCCAGAGCTTTCCTTGGGTATTATGAAAACTGTATTTACTCTTCTTGGTTTTGATCAGGCGGAAATGTCCTTGGGTGGGTTGCAACTGGCTGAGATGTACCAATATCGGCCCATTCCCAAAGAATGGCATAGAGAGAATGAGGGGACAGCACCAATGCAGCACGCAAGGTTTCTGTGGGAGCTCTGCAAGACTGCTACACAGTGTATGTTTGGGCATGATGTGGGCTCTGCTCATCCCACAGCTTCTTTGGAGGCTTCTCCTTCAACAACCCTTCTGTTGGTGTCTTGCCACCTGTTTGTGGGGGCGGGGGGTGTCCCCCATTAGATGAGATTACTTAGCTAGGAAAACATCCACTATTTCTTGCAGAACCATCCCAGCAAAACACAAAACATATAGAGGTTAAAAACTCCATACCCTTCCCCTGCAGCTTCGTGGCTTATGTGTTTTTCCTCTAGAGAGACCAAGTGTCACACCTTCCCAGCTTCACTCCTGCCCACAGGTCTTTTCCCTCTGAACTCTTCAGGCTTGCAACACTCTTCATATGCTGCTCATACAAGGAAAGGGGAACTGCTTGCCACCACCCAGGTGACCACCCCAGGATTCAACACCACGGCGCATCCCAGCCAGCCTGGAGAGCTGCCAGCAAGCTGAGTCTCAGAGGCAGAGCAGATGCAAATGGGTAGAGGTCTGCAAGTGACATCCATACATGTAGTGCACCTCGCTCCTCTCCTAGCAACCCTTTGCCAGGCAAACGGATGTGCCTGGTGCCTGCTTGCTGCTTTGCCAGTGTTTCTCCTTTCATTACCACCCATCAATCATAACAGGCATAGCTGTTCGTGCATCGAGAGCCAAGAGCTCTAAACACCCTGCTAACCCTAATACCACTGACTTCCTTGTGGTTGATCCTATGCTTCCCTCCCACCATGCTCGCAGGGAAAATGCTCAAAAGGCAGCACAGCTGCAGCTCACAGCACACTCCCAGCAATGCCCCGGGGTACCTGGCAGGCATCACACGTATCTCAGCATCCTTAGGCAGGCATGGCAAAAGCCGTGCTGCCACAGAAGCATGACAGCTGCTCTCTGTGCCCTACTGGGACAGCTGCTAGCCCAAGAACTACCTACTAGGGCCAACAAGCCACATGAACTCTGCATCCCCCACAGTGCTCGGGCGCTGAGCTCCCACACCGCGTCCCACCTGAGGCACAACAGCACTGGCTGCGGTGCTGCGCGTGCGTGTCGGACCATACAGCTCTTTGAGAAAGCTGTGAACACGCTACAGTGAAAGAACAAGGACTAACAGAAGTGACCAAGGGGTACAACTGGTGAGGAACACGGTACTGAGAAAAAAGCTGCAGAGTTACAATGCAAATGGCTTTTGACGCTGCTGACCAAAATACAATAAATATTTATGTTTGCCAGTTCCTTCGCCAACACAGAAAGCAGGAGAGCAAAGGTATGAGATGAGCTACAAAGGCAGTTGCTGGATAGATCTTTGCAAGTCATGGGGTTATGCCAATCACTAGGAAAGATCTGACAGGGCCCAGGCTCTCAGCCCCAGGGGTGAGGACGTCTCCTATTCCCGTTTCAGAAATAACAACATAAAATGCCAGAGACGACAACTGACTTGGTGTCCAACTGCAAAGCACTTCAGTCATTTGCTTGTCCTCAGAACCAGGCAGGTCCTCCTGGGAGGACACTGGAGGAGCAGACAGCTATTATGTAGAGGTGAATGTCACTGCTTCTGCACTCAGCGATCGATGTGAGAAGGTGGCTTCTCCTGCCAGCCCCCTGCAACACTGAAAGTGGCTATGGCTTTTCCTTCTCTGATGCTTGGCTTCACTTTCAGAGGTAATTCAACAGAACTAGTGAAAGACCCATGTCAAGTTCTGAACGCACTCGGCACCGGTCGTCTACATGCACAGGTACCATGCACCACGCCGCGGCACCACACTGCAAACGTTCCCAGGACAGGGACGACCCTCCAAAGCAGATACTCACCGTCGTCGCATACTGAATGTCCTTCCAGATGGAAGTCTCACGGGAAAGGTCTGAGGCCTCAAACATGTTCTCCAAGATAACTTCTCCTATCATGTCATGTCTGGAGAACCTGTCAAAGTCAAAGACACTCAGGTGGAGCTTCCTGCTCGCCAGCTCCTCATGGGGTACAGGGAAGTGGAAGGACTCATCAAAGGTGGGATTCAGAGTCTTCCTGTGGACTCGCGTCTGGAACTTGCGCTTTCTGTCAGGCAGGAGGTAGATCTTCACATAGGGATCTGAGCTGCCGCAGAAGTCTTTGGCTGGCAAGTCAAAAGCCCTGAGAATTCGGACAGTCAGCGTCTCATTCTCGTAGTCGTACTTGAGAGTGAAGTTAATTTTCCCACAGGTTTTTGCTGCCTCTTTTTTGGTGTCCTCAGAGTCAACAGATTTTTGCTTATAGAGTTCGGGCTTAATGCGACCGATGCTGGTCGGCTGCTCAGCCACAGCCGGTGCGTCCATGCCATAGTCCACGCTGGACACATGCATTTGCCGAGGAAGGTGCCTTTTGAAGGAGATGTGCCTGCAGGAGGAAGACACGACAGCCGTATGGTTTTCCAAGAACATTTCTCTCCTTCTCCCCAGACTACTGACACTAGGAAAGCAGGGAAAGCACAAGAGCAAGTGCAGTAGTGCTCCCGACCTTCGTACAGAAACCACGCATGTTGTGGAAATGAACACGGAAGAGAAAATCTCCAGTGGTCAAAGGAACCAATCCAGCAAATTTCTAAAGTTTCAGATATTTGCAGCAAGCTGCATTTTTTCACCTGTTACACAAGTAACAGCCCACAGCTAAATATATGAGACCCAACAACTCCTTAATCAAGCTACAGACAACTCAGCGTTGAGACTCCTTCCCAACCTCAGTCCTTGCCCTTCCAAGGTACTGGCACTAAGTTTCCCATAACCAGCTCAGAAAGTTAGCTTTTATTCTGGGTATTGCTGCTTCCAAATTTCTCCAACAGACCCTCATCAGAAACCCACAGATAATTCTTCAGAGGGAGGAATGCACAGCCTCTTCTGAAAGCTCTCCCTTGCCTTGAGCTCCCCTCAGCACAAGGGCAACTGAGGGTAAGCAAAACTTTATCTAAGCACGAAAGCTTTCTGTGGACTCACGGCGTTATTTCAGATTATCTGGTGTTTACATGAGCTGTATATCGAGCTATTGAACCACACGAAGAACTTGTACAGCCAAGGCATTAACTTTTGGTAATATGTGGTGTTCAGAGACCTCACTGCTCCTTGGCAGGTTCCTCAAAGGCATTGTGACCAGGGCTGGGCTGGGCTGTGGGTCGCAGATCCCAGACTGCCGAGGTTGTTCCCCAGCGTCCCCAGGTCTGCCTGCCTGTGGCTCATGCTGGGCTCTTTCGCTTGAGAAAGCGGGTTTGAAACCTTCCCACATGAAACCAAGTCCTTCTTTGTTTGTCCTAATTCAGAGAGGCTGAGCTTTCGTTTCCTCCTCTGCTGTAATAAAAGCAGAATGAGCGCTTGCGTGGCAGAGAGGCAATCAGCTGTCCAAAAAGCGGAGCAGATAAACCAAACAGCCTGTGGCACAACCGCCGGTGGCACCATATTGATTTTAACTCCAGGCTCTTCACACAGAAGGCTGTGATCAGTGCCTTACCAATTCTGCAGTGCTGCAGCCAATTTTCTGAGCAACGCCCGATTTCGCAGTTACGCTCCTGCGCGCCTCGTGGGCACGGCCAGCAAAGCAAGCAGAAGTGCTGGGGCACAGCCAGGACCCTGCCATCACCCTCTGCTGTCACCGCCTTCTGTCTCAAGGAAGGGGCACCATGTTTCTCAGTAGCCTTGCCGAGAAGGTGTCCCGAGGTTCCTACAGCCTTATCCCGATTTACTGAGTGAGATGCTGACGTCTCTGTCCCTGGCTGAGACAGAGACATGCGCTAAGCCCAGGCACCGAGCGCAGCTGGTTCTAAGCTTGTGCAGTGAGCGATACGTCAATTCTGCTTAACTAATTGTTTCTGCTAGGAGCCACGACAACAAGAGAGAGCAAAAGGGTCTAATTCTGCCTGACAGCATACCATCGTTGATACTTCAGCCTGCCTCTCATGCTGGAACAAAATTAAAGTGGCCGAAGCATACTGATGGCTTGACACAATGAGGTCAAGACACAGTGATACGGCTTGAATCCCTCATTTCTTTAAAAGGGCCCACGGTAAGCCAGTCTTAACTCATTAATTGTTAGTGACCAGCCTTTGGAAAGTAATCTAGCATATAGGTGGGAGTGCTCTCTTTAGCCTCCCTGAAGGTGTCTGAACCTCAGGCTCCATTAAACATGCCTCTCGTCCGCAGCTCCCCGAGGAGCAGCATCCCCGCGGAGCACCGCATCCTGCTCACCTGGTGGAAGAGGCAGGCTCCGTGGTTTGCCTCTGGATCCGCGTGCGCCGCATGATGTGGTCTTTCATGGACAGCTGGACCTCTGCGGGGATGTCTGGCGATGTGTGGCTGATCTTCACTGCTGCCTCCAGGAAACTTATGGCACCCGTGTCCTTGAGCTTGTCTGCCATGTTCTCCTTATTGCAGCCCGCCTCGCTCCGCAAGACGGCCAGGTTAGACGAAATGGCCTTGTTCCTCCAGGGAACCCAGCACAGCTTCCAAAAGAGAAACAGAAAAACTGCCACCAGGGCCAGTCCACACACAATAACTATCACTGCTAGGAGGCTGACGGAGAGCTCTACAGTGGGAGAGAAGGCAACAGCAACAGGAAGAAGGGAGAAATGGGAAAGGAGAAGAGAAGAGAAAAGAAAGACGGTGAGAAAGCCATCAATAAAGGGAATAAGTGGTCCAAACTGACTTACATCATGACTAGTGGAGAGCTCTTAGTGGGTTCTGCATGCAAGAGCCAAACCCAAGTGAGCATCTCCTGACAGATTCCCTGCCCCAGACACGTCTGGGAGAAATGGGTGTCTCCAGATGGCCAGAACTATTAAGTTTTGTACTATAAAATATCGTCTTTGGTTTGTTTTGTGGCGTTGGCAAATCACTGGGTCGGAAGTCGAGGAGAATTGCAGAATTGCATGATTGAAACAAGCTCCAGCACTTGTACCAGCAGAAACTGCCTTTCTGCTTCATACCTCAGGTGTCCAGACACTATATTCAAAAAAAACCTATTATCTACCATGACCCTGGAAGCAGAGTTGTTGTACTATCCATGCTCGTATCTTGTCCAGATGTGCCCACAGGGGAAAAAAAAAAAATGCCAATACCAAAAAAAAACCCCAAAAAAACCCAAAACCACAAGCTGCTGATGCAGTGAAACCAAACATAGCAGGAGGCTGCACAGAAAGTACTGCACATTATTCCTTAGTCCATCGGCACAGAAGCTGTGTGCGTTCACTGCCTCTCTGAGTCACTTTTACCTCGTACACGATGTACACACTGCTCTTCCCCAAAATTACCTAGCTTAGCAAATTCACTGAGCGCTTGAGGCAAATCTTCCTGGCTGCCCACAGGTTCTTTGACTCAAGAGGAATGGCTGGAATCGGAGGGAGAGAGTAAACACCGTCCAAAGTGTTTGCAACTTCTCCTCTCCCTCGCCAGCCTCCTGTACAGGTCAGACTGCACCATTCGTTTTCTGCTGTAGCTCCAAGGTGGACATACAGATCACTGCTGGGGTGAAGAATTAGGTCCCGTCTGATTCAGTAATAAAGAGGATTGTACAAGTCAGCAGTGGAGCTTCCTTAGAGATTTGGCTAGATGTATTCTCGCCAAAGCAGAGAGTGCAGAGGTACCACTTTCCTACACTTTAGCTTTTGGAATTGTGCCCAGGAAACTCATATCAAATATTTTCACAAGAAAACTTAAGAACCTGGACTTTTCTGTAAGTATGTCTATACTGTTATAGAGGAAATAGTTGCAATGCAGAATCAATCACTGCTGGGAGTGGTTACTGGACAGAAACTTTTCTGTCAAGGTACTTCTGCCCATTCCGAGAAGTTACCTAGCCTGTGTGACTCTGCTAGCACCCCGGGCTCTACGAATGGAAAACATCAGAAATAATCAGTTATCCCTTCTGAAAACCTGTGGCCAGCTTGAGAAAAATCTTAGTTCGTGTCACCTCTTGCTGAGCTGGCATTCACAATGCCTTCGACAGGATTCACAGATACTTTTATGCATGACCTCCTACTCTTTCCTCTGACAGCTCCCATAAAACACAAGTAGAAGGGATCAGGATTTTACAGACATTTTTTAAGCAGCTGCCTGGGAAGAATATTAGTTTGTCTGAAGATGACATTGAATTCCCCAAGACTTGTTTGTGACTTATTAAACTGAAATATCAGTTCAACAGAGTTGACCTTAATTGGTTTAATAAGTTTCTCTTATGATTTTGAAAATACCACTTTTAAAAAAATACCTAGTATTCAAAATGTTATGTTTTAAATGTCCTTCAACTTACAAGAACCTGCAAAAACAAGGCAATTCCTCGTCTAACAGAAAATGCCCCAGAGGTTGCTTGGGTACTGCTGGCATGGGTGGAGGCAATGCCTGTTCCCCCAAAGACAGAACAGCCCAAAAGGATACCTCAGCCGAGCGTTTGTATTAGCCCACCCTGCGCCACATTTGGAGCCCAGGCTTCCTGAGCGGGGGGTGAGGAGGGATGTGTCCACGTTCGGCAGTAAGGAAGGCTCTGTCTAACGCAGAGCGGCACAGGAATAGTCCAGCCTCTGCTTTACCAAACATTTCCCGCGCTGCAGCCAGCTCGCAGGGACCCCTCTGACCGCTCGCGGCATCCCCGTCCTTGGCAAGGGACAGAGGCACATTGTCCCTATGAGAAATGTCCCGTCTGAGGAAAAATACAACACGAACCACGTTTCTATACTAGTCTCCTCTAAAAAAATAACAGTGAGTCATTAGCTGCTTTGTTATCAGGTAAGTAGGGCTGTAGACGTGCAGAGCACCTCCAGCCGTTCCTCACCCTGGTCTTACCTAATTTGGTGTTGGCACCTCATCCTTGCCCAGCTCCCTTGAGAGACACGGCAGAAACTGCCATGATGGAAAATTGTTTTTATGACAACTTGCAATTGACAAGATAAAGCTTAAAAGGAGGAGGTGGCAAATACAAATTAACATGAGTATTTTCCAGTCTTGCTCCCTGCTGGGAGCAGAGCCACTTCCCAAAGGAACAGTCAGCTGGAAACTGCTTTTGGCCACAGAGCAGCAATGACGAAGCTCTCGCATGACTAACGAGGAGGGAGGGGAGAACGAGCAGCAGGAAAGACACGGACACGGACTTGAACATTTACCTGCATGAGTTGATATGCTTAAGGTAAGTCACCGAGCTGTTATTTACCCAGTGGGAACGCAGACAGCTCCTTCAGGGATGGTCTGCCTCTCTTACGAAGGTCTTTTTTGAGGCAGAGGCTTAGTGTGGTAGGTAAAGCAAAAGAGAAATTGTGAATTTGTGACCTCCCCTATGCTTCTCCTTGGAAAACTGAGGCTTTGTCCCAATCCCTACAGACACAAAGTGCTATTACATCCCACAGCAACGCCCCAGAAGAGACCATCAACAGCCACCACCAGCAGTCCTGGTTCTTCACTGCAAAGGAAAGCCCTTCATCGAAAGCATTTCCACACCAGGAGAACCAGGGAAAGGCTCCTCTCAGCCAGAAACGAGCTTTTGCTGAGTGGTGCCACAGGTTCCCTGTCAGAGCAGGTGATGGAGAGAGAAACAAAGCTTTGTAAAGCAGAAGCACACTCGCCACCAGGACAGACACGAGCACTTCCACGGGAAGGCCCACGGATCATAGTCTTTGCTCTGCTTTCCTTTAGTGACCAGGAGAAAGCAAGCCGTACCCGAGAGGCTAATGATAAATGATCATTATGCAGTAGGAGCTACTGTTAAACACCAAAACTGAGTCCACGGAGACACTGAACTCCCAGCCCTGCAGCCTGGCAGAAGGGAAAATAATGAATCAAAGTCTTCAGAGACAGCACAAACAGTTTAGACCAGCTTGTTAGAAAACACCACTGTGCTTTGGTTTTCTTGCAGCAGGAGCAGGTATGTATCTAGGAAGGAAACGGGCATGAGGGTGGCGAGAAGCTGGCTGGGTGACACTGGGAGCTGGGTGGCCCGGGACTGTCCCTCTCCCATGGTGAAGGGCAGCACAGGCAGCACCGTGCTCCTGGAGCCATCAGGAGCGGTGGCAAGAGCAGCATGACAATGGGGCCCTGCAGGGACACGGCAAGTCAGTGGCAAGGGACGCAAGCTGAGAGACCAGATCATTTTCAAGCATTTAAATACAAACAAGCTTCATGACTGTGACTATTTGGCAGAGGACTCAAGCAGTGAACGATCTCACTGCAGAAAAGACCTGAAGCTGACAGCGAGCAATGGGATGGCAAGAACACAAAGGAGACGGTCTGAAACCCACCGACTTCAGCAGCAAAAGTTCTCATTTCTCTTTTGACTTGACTCGGCTTGTGTTTTTACTGGTTTTGTAACATCTGAAAACTGTGCTATTGAACCTTACAGCAAAGCTCACAAAGGCTCAAAACTCTAGAACTTCTGAGAAGGTCACTACTTCCTACTGCCTTTCATGTAAAAGATGAGATGGGCCAGGGCAGGACAAAGGGACAGCGGAGCAATTTAAAACTGTAAAGCTAAAAGCAAATTTAGGAAAGGGGGGTCATTTCCTGGTTAGTCCAGCCCTCCCTTGTCCCGCTACCCATGTGCGCGGAAAGCAGCTCGTCAGTACAACTACCTATTTTGTTTCCTTCTGGATGGGAACTAATTAAGAGAATATGGTAGAACTACCTTTCGGCTTTCTGTCCCTGATGACTTCATGTTACCCAAAATGAGTTACCAAAGGGGATAATTAGCAAAGTCCAAACAGAAAATGATTAATAATATGACAAAGCCATGATTACAATAGTCTATATCTGCAAGACAATACTGATCTAATTATGGCAACATTGACTTTTATTACTGTGAAGTAGCTGGTACTATCATTAAAGAGACTCATGGATAACTCTGAGTTTAATGTGAAGAGTTATGTTTAATATCTTGAAGATGTAATTTAGCTTTCCTTCCACCCACTCCCCACAGAGAAAACAACATACGTCTGATGGCTCTCTCAGCACTCCAGCATCTCTTAGTCATTCCAGCTACCTGTTGGATTTAAACAAAGTTTGAGTGGAAGTTCAAGGGGGCTGAAAAAATTAAATGCTATAGACTGATGTCCAGCGTGGGGCCAGGCTCTTGCTGGAGGAGCTCAGCTGCAGCAGCCACCAGCCAACCAGGACCTGTGTGGGGACTCAGTGGTCCCTTCCCAGAGACCCTCGGCACCTTCAAGAGGACAGCTCTGTTCCTGCTGCCCCTGGAGCACCCTCGGCGCAGCCCCCTCACCAAAGCAGCAAGGGCACTTTGACCCGACTTTCTGCTGAGATGGGAACTGGCAGCACGTTTGGTCCCACAGCTCCGTCATCATGTGCAGCCCCAGACAAAGCCTCTGACTTATCCTGCCAAGACATCTTCCCAGTGAGAGGTTCTTACTGGTCAGTTTTCTGGTGGCCAATGGAAAATCTTAGCAGCAGGGAGAGCTCTGGCTGGTTTGTTCCTCTCTAGGTTTCTTTCAGCCGAAAAAGCAGCTCCCAGCTCTTCTGAGCTATGACTTGGAGCATGTAACATCTTGCCACAGCAAATGCTCCTGGAAGAGCAGCTACAGGAGATGGTGATTACCTTAACCACGCTGGTACTGCCTGTGCGACTGGTTGTTCGGTGCAATTATCAACCATTGCACACACCACATCAGGAGACGTTTCCAGGATTCTCTGTCCATTTTTTGCTACTTTCTTCTATTGCAACCGTGCTTCTGCCATGGTATTGTTCTATTTCTGTAGGGCTTTGTAGAGATCATGCGTTCAAATGATTGATTACTACAAGAGAGATTGCTGGAGGAGGAGACAGGCAGCTCTGGGGCTACAGAAGGCCACGTGAGGCACCCACCAACTGCTGATCTCATTTTCTCTCAATTGAGAAGCATTAGCAATGTAAGTCTGATTAACTGAAGGCTGGAAATTGGGCATGAGAAACTGTGGTGAATCTTGGATGCCTGAGGTGGGGGCAGAGGGAAGCGCAGCACAACAGCAGGGGAAAAGGAAGAGGTTTCTGTTAAATCCCAGCTATAGACATGTTTATTCAGCATTGCCGCTCAGCTCTGAAGCTGTGCCGAGGAAGGAGCAGAGACTGGAAGGAACGGAAACTGAATGTTAAGCTAACACAGCAGCACCACAGCCAAAACCAAAACACGGCCCACAGCAGAGCAAGGGAACCACCCCGTTGGGAGCACAGCTCAGAGCAAGCCCTGCAGGGCACCGCGGAGCAGCAGCAGGCAGAGCACTTTCCAACAGGGATTCTGAAGAGGATACTGGCTGTGGAATAAATCGTGAAATGCTGCCTTGGATGAGCGGTGAGCTGCAGTGCAGCAGCGTGTAGTTCTCGGCCAGCTCCTTATCCTCTCCCCCAGCATGCTGCGGCCATGGGAATGGTAACAGAGCAAATAATACAGCGCAGATTGTCTCTGTCACCCAACACAGGTCTTGCATCAGCAAGATGCTCTATTTGACAGAGCCCACAGCTAAGCGGGCGCTGGGGTCTGCAGAGCACGTGGCTGCAAGAGGGAGGCATTGCAAGCCTGCTCACAAAGTCCCCTGTTTGCTGGGATTATGTCCAGCATACCAGCCCTTTGCTGGGGTCTTCATTGTCGCATCTTCAGGCCTACTTATTGCCATTTGGTTGTCACCCGAACCTGCAGCAACGCTTGTTGATTTATTGGTTGTGCTCTCTAGGCAGCTCTGAGCTGTAGGAATATGTCCTGAAATATTCTCAAGCTAGACAAGTCATTAGCAGCTGTCACTTCAAAGTCTAACTGCAGTCAATTTGCTTTTCACAAGCAGCCTGGCAGCGCAGGAGCTGGATGTGTCGTGAAACACTGCAGCAGGGGCTGCTGCTCAAACGAGAGCGCAGGGGCGTGCGTCGTTAGTCAGGGGAAAATATTTCATCAAGTTCTCAGCAGATGTTAAAGGAGCAGGTCAGAAAACAATTATGTATTGACCAGAGCTCCTGTCATCCCTCAGACGTTATCTCATGCTGCGGGTAGAGATGCAGAGCAGCCCCCATGTAGTAGCAAGCCAGGCAGCAAGAGCCGGAGAGCACCGGGGACAACTGTCACCTGCAGGTACACAGGTTACGAGCCACCCAGTTTTCTTAGACCCTCCAAATTGCTCCTATCCAGGGAGTGATGCGAGCTACTGGAGCCAGGGTCAGCTGGCTCCACCTGCACCTACGGACACCCCGTCCAGCCCAACGGGAGCTCGGCTGCTTGTCAGATGTCCTTGCAGGGGCACAGGGAGCGCCTCCTGGCCAAGGACAGTGCTGCGTCCTTAGAGTAGGTGGGAGAAGAAAATGAAGTCTCAGGAATATTTGGTACTACAACCCACCCAGAAAGAAACAAACCGGGCTGTGTTTGTCTCGGAAATGTAGATACAAATTCACCGATTATTCCTGCCAGCTGTCCAGCACAGCACCATGGTACAAAATATCCAGAGACCCTGAGAGACTGCACCGTGCACAACCCCGTGACCCTGGTAGGCTTTACAGAGCTTATCTAGGTGAGAGCATGCCTGAGGGGCATGCCCAAATCTTGCCTTGTTACTTGACGTCAACCACAATTCCACAGAAGACGGGGCAATGAAAGCGAATCAAAACCAATGTGAAAGCGGGAAGAGCTTTCACAGGTTGTTTTACACTAAGAGCACTTTCACACTCAGCTCACCAGGAGTAGCTTGATGGCAAACTCCCCTCTCAAACCAGCAGAGGGGTGGAAATCCTCATGAGAGGAATGCTGCAGCTGTTCCGAGAGACAACATTCAGAGAGTCTCTGACATGTCCCCTTGGAAGCTCCGCAAACTCAACCCTTCTCCTGCACAAAGCTGAAAGGAGGTTTATCCTGTTCACATGCTTCCTCAATCCTTGGACGCTAAGTCTTGCACTATCAGCTCCCACCAGCTTCCTCCTGCCAGCACGGGCTCCACAGGAACCCAGACAGAGCCTCCTCCTCTTCTGTGCGCACCCAGCTCTGGAACGGATTACGGGAAGATAGAGACGTGGATGCTCAAACTGGCTATGACAGAGTTTCAGGTAGCTAGAAAAAAAACTTCTTAAAAATTAATTTGCTGCTACCACAGAGTTCCTGCCATGCAAGAGCTTATTGGAACACGAACGACAAGCTTCAAAGGGAAGGATGAATCAGAAGCTATTTTGAGAGTAATTATACAAGATTATAAAATTCAAACCATCTCATTACTGCACGTTAAGTATGAAGACATCCTGCTTCATAAGGAGACCTTGCAGGGATCCAGTGCTTCAAGCAACTGTGATCTACAGTCCGAGTGCAAACAGCAACCTCCGAACCCCCGTCCAGACAAAACATCCTTCATTATGCAATGCCAGGGCTTTTTTCACCATTTACTGTAATACTTCAGGGGAGAGAATAACTAGAACATGAAACACGGATAACTTCATGCAAAGTTTTTATCTTTTATCTGTGGTGTAATTTGTTGTCCTGGAAACCAGCTGTCAACCTGTTAGTGACAGTGCTTGCAAATTCCCAAATTTTATAAACTCCAGTTCAAATTATAATTAAGGAGAAATACCATTTAAATGGTATATTTGCACATGGAATAAAGGACTATTCCAGCAACTCCAGCCACAGCCGTGAGGAGCAGCCTGGGTGTGGGTGCAGCCAGGAAACCCAGCTCAGTTTCCCTGTGCTGTGCTGGAGACTGTGGCAGCTCATCACCGCAAGAAGACGGGGTCCTGGGACCCCCACCCCGAGCAGTGACCTGCCTTGTGCACTGCCTGCCAGAAGCAAAGAGAGTTGGTTGTACTTTTGTTTACATTTCCAGGCTACAGCTGAAGCTCCTGCCATGTCTTGGCTTGGAGAAGCAGGCTCACGGGTGGGAGGGCTGAAAGCTGCTGGCTCCCTTGGGGAGGGCAACGCCTGTGCTGTCCTCATCCTTGCTGCACCCTGGTGTCCAGTCCCTCGGGAGGGACCTGTGCACGTGATGGTCTGAGAGCTGATTAGACAAGTGCATTAAATGAGAAAAGACAGGGAAAATAGACGCTGTCATGCCCGTTACTGCCTGGTACTTTTCAGCTC
Source organism: Bucorvus abyssinicus (assembly GCA_009769605.1). NCBI lineage: Eukaryota > Metazoa > Chordata > Aves > Bucerotiformes > Bucorvidae > Bucorvus > Bucorvus abyssinicus. Next base: position 6,469,878 of record CM020055.1, read on the forward strand.
ATGGTTGGGCACTTTTATCACCCAGGGAACAGACAGTAAATGCGCTCAGATACAGGAGGTGCACGGGTCCCCCCAGCTGAGTTGAAAAAGGCAGAAGGAAATCTAAACGGAGTAATTCAGAGGAAAACACCAAAGGCGATTTTCAAGTGCAGAGTCAACAATGAGGTACTTTACACACACATGTATGTATATATAATAAAAAAGAAGAAAAAATAAACACATACATATGAAAATGGCTTAATACACCAAGAAAAACCCAGATCAGATCATGGCTGGAACAGATCAGAAACAGAAAAGAAATCTCAACTCTGTCTGGGTGGGAAGATCTGGCCAAAACGTACTAAAACATCCAGGTCAGTGCTGGAGCCTGGGTTGACACGCCACCCACCCCCTCGGCTGCAGGGCTTCCGGAAAGGCGACAGGCACAACAGCCACACTTGCTGTGCAGCAAGTCGCTGTAACCTTTGGAACAGCTCTTTGCACAAGAGTCTTGGCACAGCTGGCGGAGCCCCACTCCCTCCTCTTTACGACCCTGCGTGAGAAGGAAGCCAAGCCCGTAGTGGCTGCAGGGATGCCCAGGGACAAACGCCTGTGGCAAAGGAGGTCTCCAATGCTGCGGGCGGACCCCAGGGCTGGGGTGCTGCCGCAGCTCTGCTCGCCGGCAGCACCTGATCCCCATCCAGCCGTGCAGAGGCAGGCACAGCGCCGGCATGCTGCTGGGGACACCATGCAGAAGCACACGGTGGCCCCAGACAGGAGTCGTTCACGCTGCAGAGCGACGTGGCCGCACGGCTCATGCCAGACACAGCTGAGCAGGCTGCTGGCGCGGCAGCGGGAACACGGACGTCCTCGGTGGTGCCTCCCCAGCCACTCGCTCCGAAGCTGGATCTGACGATGGACAGTCCCTAACCCGTCCTTGACCTGGGCTCTGTAGCCAGAACCTGGCCGTGAAACACCCTTCTTCCGCCATCACCTTGCCCACTAGTGACCACGGGCTTCGTACATGATGCTGCGAGGCCCGTATCAATACCCAGAGAAAATAACTAATAGACATGTCATTGGCCTTGCCCCAGCAGAACAGCTGGACCGGGGGAGGCTGACCAAAGGCTTCCGAAGTCCAAATATGTTGGTATTCAGCGATTATTGACCCCCTTGCCCATTCAGACTTGCCCTCCAGGCTGCCTCAAAGGCGCATTTGTTACTCAAACTTTTGCTGGCGTGTGCAACCAGAAGGGAAACAGCTGTCAGCAATGCAGCATTTCTGCCATCAAAAGTGACAAAAAAAGAAAAAAAAAAATGTTCCAAACCAAAGGAAACATTCTCTAGTGGTTTAGGTTGCTTTGTGTCTTAATCTGCTGTTCTCTGGAGTATTATAAATGAGATAGTAAGAGTTGTCATTGCTTTATGCCTAACCGATGGCAATCTAATGAACTATTATAAGCCACGCTGCATATAATTACAGTGCATAGTTGTGTGCTAATCCCATGACATTTTATCACAATATGCTGCAGCAACATCTGTAAACGACTCAGCAGTGCTGAACACACAGGGTGTCCTGGGGCTGAGGCAAGTAGCTGACAGCGAGCATCGCCTTCCTCCCACGATGTGACCCCGTACGTATGGGACCTAAGCCTGAAGACGTGCCAGGGAAGTCTTGCTGAAGCTGTTCAGCATGGGGGATCTCTATCCAGACCTGCTGAAGCTGAGCAGATCCAGGTAGAGGACAAAACACCATAATACAGACCCTTCTGGGATGTAGAAATACAATTGTGTTTCAAGATGCAACGCAAACGAAACAAGAAAAAGCTTTTCACTGTCACTCTGTCTCCCTTAAGTGACCAAAGACCCTGGCCCTTAAAATTTCCCTTCTAACACTCGGTCAAAGCCACAACTGTTGGGAGACATCAGCAGGGCCAGGGTCAGCAGCGCCTCGGTGCCCGGGCTCACCACACCAGAGCTGCCATCTCTCTGCCCTTCGCTTTCTACAGCAAGATTCAGTTCGGGGGAAATGCTTCCCTGCCTCTCTCTCTTTAACTCCATTTTGGTTCAAAACAAAATGAAATCAGGCTGTCCTGAAAAGATCTCAGGATAAAGCTTGACTGGGAGCAGAATTAGGGTCTCTTCGCATGCCAGCCTGCAGCCCTGGGGGGTGATCCCTGCCGCAGGTGCTGATCCTCACCCCAGAATAGGTCTGGGCAGCTCCCGTGCTGCGATCCGGGGTCACACGAGGGGACACAGCCTGAGAACCCAGAAAAGTTTAGCCGGGGGAGGGCAGAAGGCCCCAAGCATGGGACAAGGCGGTTCATAAAGATTTCTGAAGGCTTTCCTTTGCCTGAGTGAGTGCTCCTCGTCCAGGGACACGGAGTTCCTTGAGTGCAAGGAGGGTCCCTGACTACATGAAACCCTGCTGGAAGAGCCGTATTGCCTGGACCTGCCCAAAACAAGAGGTGGAGGATTCATCCAGAACTCCCCTGGATCCAGATATTGCAAAGAGTGGGTGATGTACAGATCCACGTCCTCAGGGAGTCAGGTTGCCAGTTAAAGCCACCCAGACCCAGTATTACCGCGTAAGCCCGTGTCATGCCCTCTTTCTCTCTCAACTTGTCATGCTGATAGTACCTGGCACACAAAAGACAGGCAAACAGCTCTGGCTTCTTTGGAGCAGGCTCTGTGCAGGCTGCAGAGCAGCCGGGAAGGATCCCCAGCCACCCACCTGCACGGGACCAGCTGCTCGGTACACAGACTCTGTGCTGAAATGCAGCAGTTATGAAAAGAGCATTTCTTTGTTCAAGCTCTGCTGAATGATCAGGGACCATCCTCCCTCAAGGGCTCTGCTCCTGTCATTAGCTGCTGCTGCTGCTTCCATTAGCTTGTAACAAAGAGAGATCCTTAACCCCTAAAAGGTACCACACAGTCACGCGTGTGCCGGCTGGACTGCCTGATCCTACAGATTTATCTGAGATTCCCTTTTCCCTTCTCTGGCGACTCATATCGCTCCGTTCCACGCAGCTCAGAATCCTTTTAGCCACAACATTTTGACTAGAGAGCAGCTTGAGAGCTCAGCTCAGATAACTCTGAGCAAATGCTCACAGCTGTCCAAGAGATGAAGTACTGCGTATGGAAGCAAGCATTTAAGGAGGTGCTCGCTGTACTCGCCCAACACTCTGCTGCTACGAGAGCACATGCATTTCTTCGCAGCAGTTACAAACATGCATAGAAAATCAGAGTAATACTTACATCGCCAGAAACACCGCCGTGCTAGAATTGCTGGGCAATTATTATTCCGTGGAACCAAATACTCTAGGACTGTGTATCTTAGGGATGGTTTGGAAAGGGCTAGTACGAACTGAGCTCCTGGCATCCTGCCATACTCCTTGCTGCAGTTTCCTGTGATGTTGTCAAACACTCACCTGCTACAGCAGAACGCACTGAACTAAAAGAAAGGTGGCCTTAATTGGCACCTGCAGTTTCACGACTTACAAGACACCCTGCAGGATAACTTTCCTTTTTCCATAGAAAATATACACGGAAAACGTACAGGTAATGAACAGTCACTCAATGATCTCTCCTCTGTCCCTCGAGGATGCCATTTTGCGATGTACAAGCATAATTAAGGACAATGTATGGCAGAGAAACAGATCACATCTCTCCCAAACAACTGCCAGCTTCAGTGACTGTTGCTGTTAGTGAGTCCACTGGACTGAAACAGTAAGGGCTCTTACAGACATTCTTCCTGATTCCACAGTATGCAGACAGGAAGGAAAAATATCTATTATCGTATCTGAAAAAGAAATAACAAATAGTAAAGCTAGAAAAAGCTGCTTAACCAACATGAGACGGTAACCCGGGGTCCTAAGTAAGAATACGCAATTGTACCTAGAAACATGAACAGTAACAAGAAGAAACAGGCAAGAAAAACAAGGATAGTTGAAACTATAGTTAAAGGAAGAATTGCACCAGACACGAGATCCAGTCACAGTTCTGTTTCTCCCTCCGAACAAGGACCGCACGCGTGCGGCGAGACGACTGTGAGTGAATGCATGGTTTGTGCAGCAGGCTCTGCACGCTGTTCTGGAACGACTTCGGTAAAGCAAAGATGTCAGGCAACAAACAGCTGCGAACGCAAAAACACCAGCTTCCCAGAGTCATCCCACGAACGGCAGAGGAGATCGCAGCCCAGCCGTGCCCCGGTGTGAACTAGCTAAAAGCACATGCTTGGTTTCAGGGAAACGGAGGGAGAATACTGAAAGCAGAAGAAAATGTTTCAACGGCAAAGACAGAAACTGCTGAAGCAAAATGTTTGTTAAGGAAAAGAAGCTCCGTATTATGAAAAAAGGCAAAAAATTATCAAAGTACCTTCAGAAATGTGGACTTACCAAAGCGGTATCTGCGCCTCAGCTGGGTCCCTGGTCACTGTCCTCAGCCTGCTCACGCACTCAATTAACACCAGCAGCAATCTGGCTGCCTGTTTCTATGGAGTTTGAGATGCTGATCCCTGACTATGCATGAGGCTACTGCAGCTGCACTGGAACAGGCTCCGAGGTCCACAAAAAAACCTACAAACGTGATCAGCCTCCCTGTGCTGCCTCAGGAATGAGTCAAGCAACAGCAATTAGGCAGATGTAAACCTGCATCTATGCAGGGAGGTACTTAAAAAGCTCCTGAACATACACACACACACTCCACACAGCTCCACAGGCGCATGTTATTTACTGGGACCATCACAGAGCATAGGCAGAGGCAGCTGTAGAGTCACAGATGCACATACAACGCACAAGCAGAGACACATGTTCATCGACAGGCTATATAATCCATTTTTGCTAGATTTACGCTGCTGCTTTTAACCTTATTTTAATACAGTTTGCAAACCTTCCCCTGGGAGCCAGGTTTGAACCTGACACCCTTGGGATCAGAGCACAAACCTGATTTACTTGAGCTAAAGCGCAAATCTGCTGCACGCCGCTCTAGCTGGCTCTTTCACTGCTGGTGGACCAGGCGCCCGCGGAGGAAGGCAAGATCCATTTTGTAAGTGCGTGGTTGCGTGGTAAGGAAGATCTTTGCCCCGAGGTGCTACTCCTCGCATCCCTGGCCTCTGGAAACACAAGCTTCAGTGATTAACATTAGCTTTGCCTGGGTGGCTTTAAACATGTTTACTGTTACATTTGCTTAAAATACACTTGAACAGTGATTCTGGAAAGTGTGTTATCGCAGCTGGTAAGTAAATTCAAGACTTGCCCATATTTCATAGGTAGCAGCTGTAAGCATCCTGTATGTGTGAATGGGCATGTCATAAATTTTCCCATTGGTCAAACTATCCTATTAAAGGATATATTTTTTCCAAGAAAACCACTCCAGAAGCAATTTCTCCATATAAAAGTGATCTTTCTGCACCAACATTCCAGCAACGAAAAAAAACCTCTATTGCACAAAAAACCACCCTTTTTTTTCTGGCTGCAGCAAGAACACTTCTGTACTCGTGGATTGAACATTTTAATAGTATTTGCGAAGTGCCAGGAGGGTATTCAGTGCTGTACAAGATGTACTGCCTGCATCATGAAGTTTAAAAAGAACAGTTCACACAAAGGGCAAAACACTGAATGTGCCCTGCATTGCTGAGGGATTAGCGCACCAAAGGACGGCTGACAAAGTGTGCTAGGAAACAGAAATTATCATAACGTCTCCTCTGGCTTTGCATTTTCCCCAGCTGTCCTTCTTCTTCCTCTCACTTCAGCTTTCATACCCCGCACTAGGAAAGCACCGAGGCGTCTCGACAGGGTGAATCGGTGCAAAGGGAAGGGTTTGAGGGCACACCAGCCACGCCGAGATCAACGAGGACTGCTGTGCACACAACCCTATAGTGCTTTCCTTCGCAAAACTGTAACACCTCTGCACATCGTCCCTCGTCTCCTGCACTTATTCTACAGGGCAGTGAAGCTTTTCACAAATGGATGCGCTGAGGCAAAACCCCAACTTTTTAAAACAAGTTGACACATAGCAGTGCTGGAGCTAGAAATGGATCCCAGAGGTTTGCTCCTGGATGTGCTCTGATGCTGCTGAGAATTCCCTGCTGTACCCATGCACCGTCCTTTAAAGGCAGCAAGCACCACAAGCCACAGGCTCCAGTCACACTCCACCAGCTCTGCATGTTCCTTTCAGAGAGGTGATTTTGTTTTTAAATCTCTCTGTGGAGTCAAGCTCCCATCTTCTGTACCATCCCCTGCTTGGCACAACCTCCCAGGACCGGCTGGCAGCCAGACCTGGCACTGCGTGCCCACAGGGACCAGACCTGCTTCAGGCAAACATTGGGAGTGAGTTGGTAACGCAATTAAATCCAAATTGAGAAAAACCTGACTGTGCAGACAAGCACACAGCACACTTCATGATGGCAAGAGCTGTGCGGGGCAGGATGCAATGCCCGGTACCCAGGGATGCTGGCAGGCTGGAGCCGAGATGTCCACAGCAAGGACTATGGGCTTCACATCCCTGGGAACAGCCCTGGCCAGAAGCAGTCAGGGGAGAGCTCGCCTCAGTGCAGGAGCTCGTAGTGGGCCCTGGGGGAGCAGGAGTTAGCACCCTGATTCCCAGAGACCCTGGAGCCTGTTGCCCTCCAACACGCAGCTCCACTCCCATGGGCAGAGGGACTGGGTGACATGGGGTGGCTCGCTGTGCCCAGCACAGTGTTCCCATGGGATTTTGGCAGCACGGGCTCCCCCTGCATTGTCAGCCAAGTACTTTGCACTTCAGTAGGGTTGTCCAGAAATTTTCTCAGCTATATCCTAGAGCACTCGCTGCACCTCCAGGGCAGAGAAGTGATGTATCCATTTATTTAAGGCACATCACCGCAGTGGTAAATGCTGTCCCTATATCACAGGCATTTCCACGTCTACAGCCTGTGTGCTAGTCACTCAGAGCATTGCTGCACAACAGCTGAGGACTGGCAGGGAAGAGAGCTGTCAGATGGAGGGAGCTACGGGGGAGGATTTTAGATAGGCACAACAAAAGGATGCTGCATCTTGCTCGATCTCAGGGCCCACTGCCAAGAGATCAGTTCTATTCCTGGCAACGCCACGGGCCAAACTGCAGGCAAAGCTCACCCTCGCAGAGCCACTGACGCATCAATACCAAAACCTTCCTCAGCCAAATACCTTATTTTTCTGACATACTTTGCTGCTGGGTTACTAGCCAGCAGCAGCGTCCGGCAATGCTCCTTTGTTGGGCATACAGGAACGTAATGGAGAGGTGCTGCAGCTCTATTTCTCTGAGTGACTTTATGTAGGAGAATCAGCGATTACATAACCCGCAGTACAGAGAGTAGAGGAGCATCCTCTTTACACACAGTAGCACTTTCCTTGGTCAGTCCAAAACGGTTTTAAAAAAATAATCATTGCATAAAACCATACTGACATATTCTTACATAACCTACTCAGTAACATTTTCGTATCCCCAGTTTTTTCCCCACTGTCAGACGCAGTTCAAGAAGGCCAGCGACACCTGCCCGATTTCTTTGCAACTCCACCGCATCCCCAGAAGATACTGCTCTTCATCAATACGTGAGGCATCAGAAAAAAGTCCGAGCCACCTCCCAGGTCCAATGGCAAGCAGAGCTGTGCAGAAGCAGCCCTGGCTCCTGGCAGCATGAGAGTGTTTTCACGTGCCGGCTCACAAACGCTGAGAACTTCATCGAGATCCCTGACAAGCCAAGCTGCTTCAGCCATTAGCTAATAAATTTATCCAGGAGGTAACAAACCGACAGGGGAACCGTTGGCTTCACCTGATGATGACAAATAGGCCCAGTTTTACTCCAGCAAGCTTTGCATCCAGGCTGTGCAGTGCAGCACAGGCACGCTTGGGACGCACCCAGTACTCACCAACTGCTGTTGGCACCGATACAGCTCCCCCTCTGAAAGCTGTGTCACTGCTCATCTTCGCACAACCTCACGTCTTACTCGTGTCTCTTTATGAGGAAGGACTCGCTGGAGCTGCACGTAGGGCTCCAGGTAGCCGATAGCAAATTCTCTTAACACAAGTCTTCCATGAAAAATGGACAAAGCACAAGTGCAGGTAATTGGCTAAACATCCAGACACTGATGGGAAAGGTATCTTACCACCGTAGCTGATACATTAGTTAACACTTAATGCATCAGATTCTTTTCCTTTGCTGGAGCAGTTCTACATCCAGGCATTGCAGAAATATTAGCACCCGTTGGCCCCAGACCTGTCAGTCCAGACACACAAACGGGCCATTGTGAGAGCAGTAATAGCTGTTGATGCACCTGGTGCAGTCGGCCAGCCCAGTGTGACTTGCCCAGGGCACTGGGGTAGAGGCTGACACTTAAACCAGAGACCAGAGCAGACAAACGTTTGAAATGTCAAAGGCATATGATAACGTGATCACAACCTGAAAACGAGGTTCTTAACAGGCTGCACAAACTGCCAATCTGTCATATCGGGGCGGGCAAGAGCAGTACCGGGATTTCCGCTGCGCAGTCAGGAAAATGTTGGTTTTGGTGCCAAGTTAAAAAAATCATGAAGCCGTGCAGTAAGTTATTTGCAATAGAGGAAAGAGCTGCACCGGGTGCCATGCATAAGGACAGTACCCGCAGTAGCGAGAGGCCTTCAGATCAAACAGGTATAACACAGAGTCATTTCAAGATGCCCATTAAGCTAACAAGCAGAGCGGGATGTGGGAGGAAGGTGTTAGGCTGGACATGCTGGCAAAACAGCGCGAACAAACAGAGGGCAGAAGCCCAGCGAAAGCAGAGAGCTGCCAGCGTGCCCCGGGTGCCAGTCACGTCCCAGCATGAGACCCTGGCAGAGAGCGGCAGAAGAAACCGAAGCAGGATGACAGAGAAAGCCACGGACAGGGATTGCGGAGCTCCTGTGCCGCGCCTGGGCTCTGGTCCTCCAAAGGACAGAAGAAAGATTTCTGACAACTCACGTTGTGCAGTCGGGCTGGGTTGGTACATGGTCATCTGCAGGAAGCATCCTACACAACTCACATCACACACAAACAGCTTACAGCATGTTATCAGTAATGCTGCCAAGGTGGCGGTTTGGTGTTTGCTCCCCAGTGAGCCTGGGGTGTACGCTCCCCCTGCCAGTGCCTCCCGCACCTACAGCAGAAGATGACCTCTCTGGAAGAAGAAGCTGTGAGCAGAAGTGTACAGAAAATTCACCGCGTTGCGAGGGAGAAATGCCCTTTGCTTGCTCTCCATTCACTGCTGACACACCTGCGTGTCTCCCCAGCTCTACCAGCTGACAAGGGACAGCTCCGGGCAGTTCTAGAGGGACTAAAACACGTACATGAAAGTACATCAAGCTCCCTCACTGGTGGAGAAAAAGCCATGCAAGTCCTTCATTTTCTCAAACTGGGATAACAGCAATCTGTTCCTGTCATCTCAGTTCCTTAAACAGGCTTTTTACAGATTTTTGCTTTATACAGGACAGGGGTCTACATTTTTGAAAAGAACAAGGAACTTTCAAAGAAACTTCATCTCATTAACCACCTCCTCACCAGCAAGTCACACCCTGTCCGTCCCCTCTGTGCGGCTGTCCCCGTCAGCCACACCATTCTGCATCAACAGGTGAGGTAGTACTCGCACCCAAAACTTCACAGCGGATCATGGGTAAAGGAAAACAACCACACAGCGATGCGTGCCGAGACCGGTCCCCCCGAGCCTAACACGGGCTTGCGAGCGCTGCCCTGCCCTTGTGAGGGTCCTCCTGCCTTCCTCCGGTGGCCACCAGCACTGCTCCCGCAGACAGGAGCAGGGTACTGTACCTGGCTCGGAGATGATCAGGCTCTGGTCGGGAGGCAGCAGGAGGAATTCCCTGCACGTGTCCAGGTCCAAGCTAGGCAGGCTCTTCTTCCGGCACAGCTCGGTGACAATGCGGACTGCCTTCTGACAGCGGCTGTCATCCTTGGTACCACTCATCTCCCACAGCGCATCCTCCGCTACCCCCCTCTGCTGTCTAAGAAAGTCCGGCTAGGAAAGGAGGGTTTGTTTATCTTCAATCACGCAAACACACTCACACCAGTTCCACCCTCTGGCATGGCAGCACCCGGAGGGACACCCTGTGCCAGGCGACGTTCCAGCCCTGTGAACCCTCCTCAGCATTCGGACCTGGGGCTCTGGGGCCAGCCCACCGCTCGCTGCAGTCCTGCCCCTGCTCTGGAGCCTTATCGCCTCTGAGATCAGAGATCTGTTTACTGCCAAGGCGTGTTCCAGACAAAGAACCTCCTACCAAATTCAGTATCGTGCCCTCCATAGCACTTATTAAAGCTGCAGCCCAGATTATTCTTTCTAACCCTTTCATTGCCGCCCCTTCTCTGTTCTCCGGGTGCAGAGTTTCAAACCACGCACCCAGAGCAATTTTGCAAAAAAAAGCGAATGCTGAGATCTTCTGGCTGAGGAAGGCACCTCCTCAGACAGCAGAAACAATAGTGCTCTCACGAACGCTGCACAAACCACTTACAGCTGCCAAAGGCAACATAAGAAAAGCAGCAGGTTTTATGGATTTGTTTGTACTGGCCCTAACACAACAGGCTGCAGATGGCAATAGAGATCGAGAATGACGTTGTATTCCATAATTAGGTTTTATTTTTCTTTAATTTTCTGCAGTGTTTTTTATTCCTATTGTAATTTGGCAGACAGGTCATGCCACATGACAGTGCTACACTTTTTTAACAGTGAATATATTTGACAGGCATGGGAAAAGAAGCCATTGCTTAACGGGCAATTAAAATTATGTACAGCAGAATGGTTTCTTGCAGCTTGTGGAGCAGAGAAGCTAGTACATATCTAATGAGCATACCGGAGAGCCAGGGCTAAAGCTCCACAGGTCTCTCAGCCCCGTATCACAGCAGAGTATGTTGAGATTCATGCTGCTGTGCCTATTTTGTCTGTTAGCTACCTGCTGAAGCACTCTGACCTGTCACACTCTGAGTCCCAGGGGTCACACAAGCACCCAGAGCAGCACCAGGCACCCCTGGAGCGCAGGTCCTCTGACTGCCCTCCACCCAGCCAGGCGGGCTCCTGCCAGGCAGCAAACCTCCCAGAAGCTCTGTATCTGAATTCCCAGGCTGGGAACTCCAGGGTCTGCCCCACAGTGCCCCTCGTGCTGCCTCCTCCTGCCTGGTCCCTGCCCACTGAGGGAGACAGGGGCCAGGTATCAGGGAACTGAGATTGCCCCGGCGCTGCCCCACACCTCTCCCGCAGGTCAGCACGACCCAGTTCCACCACGCTGCAGCTCTGCTGTGGCTGCCAGCCCCCACTCAGCAGGCAGCCCTGAGCTGCCCCTCACTCGCTGGCTGGATAAATCATACTGCAAATTGTCCAGCTCTTGGGTTAGAGTCTCACCGCCAACACCAAGGGCCTGTGTAGCAGCTGGGGTGCATGTGCCAGCTGCACAGTTAAAGGCATCGCTCCAACGTCCCCGTGCAGCTGCAAACGGGACCTTTTTGGTCACACCAGTCCTTCCTGCCTCCTTGCCCAGACCAATTTGTTTTGGACACCTTACCGTTGCTCGCTGAGCGCAGACCTCTGCCACGTGCTTCATCCAGCGTGGCAAGCTCAGTCAACTTACCTGCTAAGTGCTTCTCCTTCCAAAACTTCCGTGGCCAAGACGTGAGTGAAGTGCTTTATTAACACAGCAATATCCTACAGCTGGTCACAAAGAGACACTTCTAATTATACACTACCACCTCCCGGTCAGTGCTATATAACCTGCTGCTGCTAACACTCTGAGGCATACCTGCAGAGGAGGAAGTGTTTCTGGAAGTGATTACCATACGCAAGCAAACACCAACATCACCCGCTGCTTGCTGGCAGCACCACGGCTGGCAAAGGTCTATGTTTCCCGAGCAGAGATTCCAGACTCCGCAAGGCTGGAAGCTAAACCAGTTATTTGACAGATATACCCAGTGTCCAGGTGGCCTTTGTAGGGCAGAACCTGAACATCAGCTGTTGATTTCTCAGTGCTGGGAAGTCTGTTCTGCAACATCAGGATGGAAGCCACGGTAAATTGTAGAGCACTGCAAATCCAGCCTTATTACAGCTTCAGCAGCCCCGTGAAACACCATACATGCTGGAAGCCACCTGCACTTTAAGGAAAGGTGCGGGAAATGCATACAGAGCATTAGACCATCCTAGTCGAGGATCACATAGCTTCTAGCAGAGCACTGAAACATCCCCAAGCATTAAGATTATCTTTGTCACTGTGACCCACCCTCCCACCCCTCAAGATTTCACCCAATTCACTTTGACAAAGCAGTGGAGCAAGCAGCTGTTACAGCTTCATCAATGCTACTGGCAATCAGCCCACGCCTGCAGCACTGCTGCGGTGGTGGGCGCTGCCCTGCTCATGGCCAGACGAGCAAGGAGCTGGCCAGGACCTGGTGAGGGAGCAGCTCTTCTCTGCTCCTCCTTGCATTGCCTCCTCCAGGGCACCTGTGGCCCGGACTCCCAAAACCACAGCACAGTGAGACCCCAAGGGATGCAAGAGAGCCCCTGGCTAGTGATACCATCAACATGTGTCCCCAGCACAGTGACCTTTTTTGCCTGAATCGCTAAAACTGACACCAAGAGAGAAATCCCTGGAATACATCAGTCAAGTATTGCATTTGGAATTTGAATTTACCTTAAAGAGATTTCAACAGACAAAAAAAAAAAAAAAAAAATCCAAGCAAACCCTCAGAAAAAGGTCAACGTCCAATTAAGAGCTTGTAACACGGAAATCAATAATAAAATTCAATTATTTGAAAAAAGATTTAATTTTATATCAAAGGTAATAGCAAGAACTTTTTACTTGTGAATCTCCAGTCACCTTGGGTCAATTATTGACCTCCATTTACATATCAGAGGATTTTAGGCTTGCTGCAGAGCATCCTTTTTGCAGCCTGTCCCAGACTGAATTTGCACTTGGAGGTCAAATTGCTCCCCTAAGCCGTGTTTCCACCTTCCAGTAGAAACAGCAGAGGGAAGAGGTGCCCCACCACGCTCCCAGGGCCCCGGGCAGAGCCGGTGATCTCTGAAGGGGCTCAGCGGCTTTGTCTCACCCACATCCACTCCGGCATTTCAGACTTCCCGTGTCTGGCAGGCTCTTCCCTGCAGCTGCATTCACATGGCATTTAGGAAAGCGTGGCACACCTTCTCACATTTATCTTCTCCCGGTCCGGTGGCCCCACGTGACATCCAGAAAGGCAGAGCTAACCGTTAAACAGAAAAGGCTGCATCTGTGGCTAATCTGAAGGGCTCGCAGTTGAATACACATTAGGGGGAAATGGCTCAACAGACTTGGATTACGCAGAGATGTGCGTTGCATGCAACAGTGCAGCTCTTGGGTTACCTTTGAAATAATCACCTCAGACAAGACCCCACAATGAATGGGAATACCGGCTATGTGCATTGGTCGGAGGGCTGCACACATTGCTCAGCAACCAAGCCTGAACATTCATCGCGATCTGAGAGCGAGCAGGTTGAGAAAGGATGATCAGTTCCCTCCACTAAAGCAGCAGAAAAGCACCACCGGCAGCATCACCCCAAACACGAAGGAACCAGGCGGGTTTGTGGCACGCTGCAATGGATTAATGAGCACGTGCCACACGAATCTAATTGCAGCCTGTCTGTGTCTGGGCTCCGGACACGGCGCACTAGGCATATGAATGGCTTTTCTGTTCAGCGTATCTGGCCGCACCTAGGGGAACGTGCGCTGCTAGGGTGGAATCACAGTGTATCTGTCCAGCTGGGATAGAACGTGCTATTCATTTAATTTAGATTAGGATCTATTTGAAGCTGATTTTCTTTTTTTTTTTTAATTTTTAATAATAATCAAGTCTGGAAAGGGAGCAGCAGCATTTATTTGTGCCAGTTCTAACTAATAGTATGATATTGTTTATTCTCCCAGTTAATACGATAATTGGAAACAGCTCAAAAATTATTTGGAGCTTCTTGCCAGGAAAAAACAAAGCTGATCTGGATCCTTTGGCCACACCAACGTGCCATCTGTGTGTAAATGTAACACGTATTGCTGCGCACCTTCACACCCCACCCGGAGATGCAGATCTGCCGTGGCTGACGGTGCCACAAGCAGCGCGCAAAACCAGCATCCCCACTAATCCCTGTGCGCACAGGGAGGAGATTACCCCGCTTGTCGTAGCGGAGGCAGAGCTTTAGGAACTAGCTCAAATCCAACGCTAGTTTCAAGAATGGAGCTCGAACCAACTTTAGAAAAACATGTTTAAACAAGCTCTGCACTAAGTGTTAAACCTGTACCGGACTGCGAGCGGGACAGAGCTGCCAGCCAGCAGCGGGCTCCTGCCTCTGCCCCCCGGGAGCATGTGGAGCAGCCAGAGCTTTGCGTTTCTGCTGGTAACAGAGCAGCAAAAGAACCCCCAAGGCTTCCCGTGGAGGGGCGGGTGGTTAGGCAGAGCCGCGTCCTCCCCGAAGAGCAGTGACTTACACTTGTGTGCACAAGAAGCACAAATCACTCCTCTGTGCATCTCCAGCAGAAACATTCGCCACCGCAAAGGTCTCCGGGACCCTGGTCCCTCACGCTGCTTAGCAATAAGCCTCACCAAGGCTCTGTTCGTCACACAAAGCAATGCCAGAGACATAAAGGAAATGTCTGGCGCGTGGCTCCTGCGTCCCCAGTCTCTCCTGGCTGCACAACGGCTGCTCATGCCCCGTACAAGCTTCTCTGGGAGCAGTAATCCAAGTCTAGCCACACCTCTCCTTGAATATCCTGGCCACACAAGGAAGAAGGAAGGAAAAATAATCCTGAATTCGTGTTCTAAAGCGGGAGTCCCCCGTCTGCACTGCAAGCAGCCTCTGAGATGTGAGGTTTAAAGACAAACAGTTCATTCACTTTCTCAGCACAGCACCTGATGACCCTGCAGAGCAAAAAGGCCACCGCGGCAAGGGGTGAGCAGCACCTGCAGCAAGCTCCTGTCCTCAAGCATCAGCGGGGTACTGCTCTGTAGTGCCAGCCTCATTCCTTTAATGGCAAGAAAATGTGGCCTGGTGTCCTGAAAAGCACCAATTCCAAGAGGCACTGCAGCTTATTGCACAAAAAATAACGGACACGGGAGACAGGCTTCTTTAAAGCCGAGTGCGCCCAGGCAAGAAGCTTTCTAGGGGCAGCACTACCATCAAAAATTGTTCTCTGGTGATGGGACTTCTGAAATTTATTGACCTGGAATCTTTGCATATCCTCCAGGTGAACAGTCACGGCATGATTTGGCAGGGCTAGAAGCTCTCAAAAGCCATTTCTGCTCCAGCAGCATCAGATGGCTGAGAGCCATCAGACAAGATTGTATCAGAGAGCTGCAGTTGTGAGCGTTGCAGCTACCAGCCATCCCAGAAGCCATTAGCTAAATAGCTTGGGGAACTCTGACCTTCCATTCTCCAAGCATCTGCATTTAACACAAGGCACAGTCTCAATAAAATTAATGAACTGAGAGCCCAGGGCCTGCACCTGCCCGAGGACTTGACAACCTGGTTGCATCCAAGCCAAGGCAGCCGTGCCCTTGTGCAACAGCCAACCCTTGTGCACGCAGCCCTGGCGACGCGCGCTGCCGCGAAGGCCTGGGCGCATCCATCTGCAGCGCGCTGTCTCCTGCGCTGTAGGCTAGAGCACCCGGCAGAGATTGCAGGAGGCGCAAGCCCAACTCTCCTTGGAATTAGCACAGGCTTTAAACCTGTGGGTTTTTTTCGTGGAAACAGAAAAGCAAAGCAGAATATATTTAACCTCAACCTTCTGGAGGAAACAAGCTAAGCTGATATCTGTAATGCAAAATAAGGAGTTATAAACTGAGTTTTTTCCCCCCAGTGTGCTTACAAAGTATCAGCCCTATTCTAGTTATTTTTATCCCTCCCAGCAGAAATACAAGTAATAAAAATAGCGGTATTTCTGTAATAGAGAAAACAAAAACAATGGTGCAATTGTGCCTCTGAGAGAGAATGTTGTAGTGTTTTTATTTCAGGAGAAAATTAACCTGAGAGCTCTTTGATTAACCTGCTCCATCAGCCTCCGGAGAGCACCACAGAACAGCAGGATCTGCTCCCCCACTCAACACCCCAAGGACACGAGTGGTCCTCCCTCAAACCGCCCCGGAGCGCTGCCACGCCCCTCGCCCCGCACCATCGTCCTGCAGGGACTGCCAGCCTCGCCTCAGGTCTTTGGCCACCGAGTCCCCCCTTGTCTCTCCCACTCCTCCTGCCCTCGGGGACGTCGTGTCGGGGTGTGGGTGGGGGTCCTGCTGTCAGGCCTGCTGCCCCACAAGCAGTCCCAGCACATCCTGGACAACGATGCCAAACCTCTTCCGTAAGACCCACAGCCAGCAATCCAAGTGATTTTCCTGGCTAGAGACATACAGATCTGCACCAAAGATTGTTACAGGTACAGCTCACCCTCAGAGCATCCTCTGGGAGGATCTCTCCTGGGACCCCAAAGCAGCATTTGCAATGCTCCTGTTAGCAAAAAAGGAAAAAAGAAAACCCTTGCCAATCACTTCACTACTTAATACTGTCCTTCCACAGGTGACAATGGACAGAAGGGTTAATCCTAAATGACAGAAGCGTTGGCAATCACCGCAGTTCCCGAGGATCCTCATCGAGAGACGTATCCAGCTTCATCATTAGCCATGCATCACATGGGACTTTCCCAAGCTGTTGGTTTCTGTTGGATCTGCTTTCCCACAGCTTCATACTCCCCCAAAAGAGAAGGATCAGGTCCTGCAGTCGGGAATAAGGGTGTCCTTGCCAGCTGTCCTTGGAAACAGCAGGAGAGCCATGCCACAGAGGAGCAACAGGCTGCTCTCATCAGGCACAGGGCTCGCAGCCCACCGCCGGCGCCCGAGGGCTCACCCTGGGGAACTGGCTGGGAAGGTAGGGAAAAAGGATCTGTCTGCCTCATTGCAGGGTGTTTGCTGCTCCTGCCAGCATCAAATCTCGGGGCCAAAAGATTTCACTGGGTTGTTGGTTTTTTAAAATCTATTTCCTTACTAATAGCATTATTTCCCAAGGCTCTAAAATGAGAGGCAAGGACACAGAGCCATTAGCACTGGCAAAAAGTTGTTTGCTTAGTAGGTCTGCATAGATCATAGTCAAACATCGTGCCCACCACTGCTCTCAGCCAGTGAAGTGCTCTCTGTCATCACAGCAGAGTGCTGTCAAAGGCACTAACCCCGTCACGCTAGCCCGGGCACGCAGAGGGTGACGGGCCCAAAGCCCGCAGCACCCCGTCCCTGGGAGGTGCTGGCCCCAGGATGCCAGGGGTCCCAGCCTCAGACAGTGTCCAGACCCTCACAACTGCCCTGCCAGAGCCCTCCTGGCGCGGGTCACACTGCAAATGTCATCTCTGCACATTAGTACTAGACCTCAGAACAAACAAGAACGAACGTTGGGTTTAAAGGCAGAAGTAACTCATCAAGTAAATGAGGGTACAGGTCTTCTGCTGCCTTTGATGCAGCTCTGTCAACTCACACCTCCTACAAATGTGGCAAATCGTATCTCAGACACACACGCCCAGAAAGCTTGAAGCCAGTCACTGTGCTCGTCACACTGGAGGCAAGCGAGGGGGCTGCTTGGACATACCGAGCGGCGCAGAGTCTCCAGGCCCACAACAGCATTATTGAATTACTTTCTACAGAATTGAGTTTTCCACAGCCAGCAGCAAAGAAGATGGCCTGACACATTCATGTTCTGCTCAGATGCTGAAACAGGATACCGGGTCCGTGTATCTGGAGGAGAATTAGATTGATTGTGATTGGGCAGAAGATTAAATTGGTTTGCCATGTGCACAGTCCCCCCGTGAGCCAGCAGCACACGGACTATCAGACCTCTTGCTGGGAAAGGGAACCGAGACGCTGCGGGGTTCACACAGATCACACTGTAGCTCTGGACACCAAGCCAGGGAAAGAAAACCTCCAAATAACAAAGCGAGTCTTGACTGCTGACAGCACATCCTGATTAATGACGCTTTCCAGCGGGACGGAGCACGTTGCACAAGGGTGGTAAAACCAGGAACGTACTGCAGCTCCCGCAGGAGACGCAGACCACACACAGCCCTTCCACAGCCCCCGCCACCTCCTCCCACCGCCGGCTGAAGGAGCAACGGGAACGCCTCAGTATTGCCAACTTTAACCGTTTAAGGCGAGAGGCGCAGCTCGCAGCTCGTCCCCCCTGACTCCCTCCAGCACCCGGCGGGTCCTCAGCGGGCGCATCTCACACCCGCAGCAGTCCAAGACGCCCTTGCCTGAGAACTTCTTCCCAAGACAAACTCTCCGCTCGCCCCGAGCGCAGCGCTGGCCGGCTGGGCCGAGAGCTCCATCTGGTGACACACTCCGTGAGAGAGATTTTAAAGAATGAACGGTTACTTGACAAACTCTTAGCAGAGCGATGCGTAACTCGCGGTTTGACACCTCTGCTTTCCTGGGTGTCTTCAGAGGGGTGGTCGTTGACAGACCACTTGGTGCTTCCTAAGGCAGTTCCTGCCCTTCTCTGAACTACATGAACATTCCCTCTTGTGTTGAGCTGGTGAAACCTCAGATGGGCTGATGATCCGTCTCCACTCGGAAAGCAGGATTCATCGCTGAGCATGTCCCTACAGCGTGCCGTAAGAAGGGCTTGCGGCTGCAACACCTCCTTCCGTTGCAAACGCGCTAGGGCCAATAGAGCAACAAACGACTTTGATTTGGGATTGCCTGGAGACACAGGTGACCTCCAAGAGGAAAACACGATTTCGGCGCGGCATTGTGCATCTTGCCCTGCAGTCACTCGCAAACCCACTGCTCGGATCCACGGCGCCGAGCCTGCGGCTGCGCCTGGTGCCAGCTGCAGAACTGCGCTGGACACGTCTCCAAACACCATGTCAAAGGAAGGGGGTTTTCAGCCGCTTTCAGCACTAAGGCTCCCGATAGGACGATTACCTCAAACAGACCAACGCTGCCTTGCAGACCCCCGTGTCAAAGGTTTGCTGAGTAACTCTTCTACCACCAATGCTTTTGTGTTTATCTGTGCCATGACATGGGAGATAAAAAAATACGGATATTAGCAAGCCAGTCGCTCTGCTGGTTTTAGTTAAGGAAAGGGCTGTGTTCAAACGGGCCTCGGCATTCTCTTTAGCTGGCCAGCCTCTGGCAGGGGAGGTGCACGTGGTGCCCCCAGGGGAGTGCAGGGGCTGAGCCGCATATGACAGCAGCAAGCTCTTCCTGTGGGCAATGCCATGGGTTTTGCTGAAGGCACACGAAGCAAAAAGGGCTGTCAGTAGCTGAAGAACATCATTGTCAGGGTGAGGCAACGGATACACCCCTGACTCCCAAGCACACCACAACGTACCCTTGTTCGTTCCTGGGTGAGGAGTCTTCACTAGGCATCCGTCAACCTTAGCTGATGGGACCCAGCGCCGTGTTTTGCGAGTCTTGAGTCATCTGCTAATTAAAGTTATATGATAAACATGCTCATCTCTCTGGTGTGCTAATGAAAGGAGCAGGAATTCATATCGCCACCTTTAATCCTTGCTGATTCAGCAAACATCATCCTAGTTCCTGAGCATTTAACCACGGGCGGCTCAACAAGCACTCTGCTGCAATGGCAGCCCGTGGGACGCATGGGCAGGTGATTTGGCAGAGAGCAGTTCTGCTCAGTGTCGAGTGCTTAGTTCTGTGTGCTTTGCCCACCAACAGAGAGCAAAGGACATGAGAACGGTATGACACGCAGTTCAGCCCCTGGGTACGTATTCAGGCACCGAACTGATCCTAAGAGCTCACACAGGGAAGTGGATTAATAAGGGGAAAGGCCAGTGCTCTGAAGATACGGGTTTATAACCTCAACCCTCAGAGAAAGATGGCAACGATTCCAAAATCACATACTTGTCCACAGGGATATTGATGGGGATTCTACAACGGCAGCAAACGGTAAGACAGTTTAGCAGTGTGGTTTCTAACTCTTGGTAGAATTTCAGGATGGAAAGAGATTAAGATATGCCCCTCTGGGAGGTGTGGGGAGGAGAAATAAAAAACTGGCTAGTGAATTGCAGCACTTTGTGATGTGGTGAACAGCTCAGTGTCACTGGAGCAAGCCAGGAGATGTTTAGCTAGGACGCAAAAGGGAAAAAAACCCAAGCAGGTCTACTTGGGGATCCAGGGGACTGAGTGAAGTCAGAGGTGCTGAAAACAGATCACAGTCCAGTCCCAAAGGCAGCCAACACGAACGCCACAGAAAGAGATGGAGCAGATGGGCTGGCAAGGCTGAGACTGCTCCGGACACGGTAAGGCAGTGCTGCAGAGCCTGGCAAGGAGGAACAAAGCAGCCACCCAGAGCGCTGCTCACTGTTCCGCTGCCAGCAGAGCACCAGGCTCCAGCTCTGGAGGAATCGGAAGGGTCAGCAGGGCATCCACTGGTATCAAGCACAGGCAGAGCAAGCATCACCCCACACAGGCAGTATTTGGTCTAGCAGCCAAGTCCCTCCGGAGTGCAATCATTTCGGTTCGAAGCACCCGTTCTTTGCTGCAGACTGCACAGGGCAGGCGAGCTCACTGCCGACGCGGGCGTTCGCAATTCCAGCAGGAACAGATGTGTACTTTTGTGAAGTTAAAATCTTTTCCTAGAAGACAGCTCTTCTATCGCGGAGCTTCTGCGATATTAAGCCACCACAATCAGTTAAGGAATAAACAAACAGTAAGAGAAAAATGCAGCTTCTTTCTGAGCTACAGCCTGAGGTTAGTTCTCCGATAGGCAACAACGCCTGGACCAACCGCAACGGTACAAACATACTGTCAAGGCAGTTGGCATTCCAGGTGACTAGACCTCTCTCATTGCTTGCAGAAAAATTGTTCAGAGAGAATTTTATCTTACATGCTTGCTCACTTCACTTTGTTCCTGCAGACCTGCACGGTCAGCTGGAGTACAACTGATCCTGGTGCCTGGAAGGACCTGCAAGTGTTTCACCTGGCTCCTGTTAAGACAGGACGCGAACTGAGAGACATGAACTAGTGTTTAATGATCTAAAGCAGACGTGCAAAAAAGAAACTCAAATTGAAAGAGTCATTTTTCTAATTTAATAGAAATAGCCAAAACAAAATGGTTGTCAAACAATGCTTTAAGCTGATCTAATACAACTTCTACAGCACATTCCAGAGCACTGAACAAGAAATATTTACAGGCAGCTCATGTATTAAATAACCATGTAAAGAAAACCCTTATTTTTTTTTATTACACACCAGAAAAAACCACAGGAACAGAACAATTAGAAATGGTAACTTTGTTTTAAAAAGTTAAATATGTTATTCAGATAATACAATACCACAGAAACAGCACTTTTTTGAAGAACCGTATTTAAAAATTAGCGAAGTTTACTATGTGCAAAAAAGAACCAGTTCAATTATTGGAAGCAAGAGATAATTGAAGAATCAGAGAACGCCGTGAATTTAACCCTTCCATGAGTACGTTTACACGTAAAACAGGTTTTCAACTGCACAAATCTTTATAGGCTTATATACATGTTCCATGGTGTTCTGAACCTAAGAAGTACCCCCGTTTGCGGGCCATGAGCAGACGTGCACGTTCTAGAGCGAATGCTGCAACAAGTCAAACTTATTAAATATTTTAGTACCTCTGCTTATAGAAATTCAGTCATTCTAAAGAAAGCAGCCTTGAGCTGTAAGATCACTCACTAGAAAAGGCCAAAACTGCATTTCATACATAAATAAAGATACCCAAATTAACTGCAGTCTTTGAAAACTCGTTCATTTCAGAGACGTTAGAATGCATACAAAGCCGGATCCCCATAAGCAAACAGGAACTAGATGGAAGAGTTACTGTACACACACTTTGAGAAAATAAATCACCATACCCAGTGATACAACGCCTACGTTCTATCTGAAATATGTCTTTGTAAACAGTGGCATATACATTTTTTTTAAAAAAAGTACCTCCATTATTTACTCAAACCCCTACTTTTTAAAAAAATATGTAACTTTCCCCAATTTTTAAAATAAAATGCCACACTATATTATCAATAACTCCCACACAGTTTGTTTTTAAAAGCTGGATGTAGTGATAGGCTTACGAACTTTCCTATAAACTCACCACCCAAAGGAAAGGATTCCTGTCATGCTAACAGGCAACAGAGTTTTATTGCTTTTTCCAAGGAAGAGAGTTAAGAAAACCAAGAAAAAGCCAACTTCCAGTATACCACACACATGGCCTTAAAATACTGTTGCCATTATCTAAACTTTTAGAGCTCAGCCAATAAACTAGGTTATACAACAGAATGATAAATCTGGGCTAATTTTAAGGTCTTCTGTTCCAGTGGCTTGCAGACATGTTCACAAAACACTTCCAATGACGCGGCGTGAAGAGTGCCGACACAGTCAAACGTCACGAGTAATAGCAATGGTGACATTCCACACAAAAAAGCAACCCCTCTACATTGAACAGAGTATTTTTAAGAGTTTGGGGAACATGTTTTTATATATATATATATAGAGAGAGAGAGAGAGAGAGTAAGTCTGCCTTATCATGGTACAGGCCACTTAATTCCAGGGCACAGCTAAATAAAACACCTGAACCTCTTCAGCCAGTTCAATTGTCACTGATCACTAGGACTGAGGTGGCAGGACACCTGCTGAGGTGACTGAGGAGCCCACAAGGAGCACACTGAACACTTGCCACTACTCTCATGTCAAAAGCAAGTTGCCTTTTACTTCTTGGGACTAACTTAAACTTCAGGGTCATTTACAACAAAAATCGAGACACAAATGGTCTTTTTTTACAAGTGAGAGCACGCAGTTCCAGCATCTGGCTGTTGTGTGGGAGCACGGCAATCCTGCGGACAAAGGAGCCGGCGCGCAGAGCTCACCCGGCACAGCTGGGATCTACCAGAAGTCTTCCTGGCGCAAACTCTGCCCCAACTCCCAGGGTAAAACTCACCGTCACTCGCACACACTGCACACACATCAGCTGGCACCAAGAAAACGCTCACAGTGGCCTGTCAATACAAACCCCATGACTTTGCTCTTGAACGAGTGACGTAAAGCGTGGCACCAAAAAGTTCTTTTGACTGAGCAAACTCATCAGCTCTAATGAGGACCAGGAAATGGATTGGCAGAGCTTATCTACCCTGTCAAAGGGTTTTTTATAGAACTTTGCTAATTTCAAAACATTGAATTGCTTCTTATACATAAAAAGAAATGCTTAACATTTCTTGCACACAAGTCAGAATTCCTCACAATACTACGGAGTGCTGATGAGCTGAAGGAAAGGATCAGTTCTAGAAGATCAAAGGTTATGTTCAAGTGTAGAGCTTGAACCCTCATCAAGGCCAGAGCTCAGCATCACTTGTGGTTTCAGGTGAACTAGTGGAACACAGGCCAAGTCACTGGTCTACAGAGTTTGACAATTCTCCTGCCTTGTCAGTGGGAGCAAACCAGAGGGTACCGCAAAACATCTGGTCTGGGGTCTGGGTGGAAAACAGACAGTGCTGTTCTGCAGCAGCCAGGGAGCACGTGCTGCCCCTGCACTGCAGCTCCACAGCGGGGTCCTTCCCCGACTCTGACCCAGTCTGGGATGCCACCACGCTTGTCCCATGCTCCAGGTCAGGCAGTGGGTACCTGCAGGACTTGGGTTTGTGGCTGGTGTCTGACAAAGTGAACGGTTAAAAAGTTGAGGCATGAAGGTATGCAACCTAGAGTGCTTAAGCGCCGTAAAAAATAGTAAACCCAATTGAAGAGAATTCACGAAGTCTTAATTTCACGGTAATTTTAATAATATTCCTTTGCAAAACGAAGCTGAGAAACTAGAAATGCATAAATAGGCAGTACACAGAGCCATTACATGAACCCTTGTTACTATTAGTGTCCTATTCACACACGTCATCCTTTCTACGGGCAAAGTTTTTGCTGTTTGTCAATTTAATGTTTAAGTAGAATTACTTTTCACATACAAACTGGTAAAAAACAAAATTAAACTGGCACTATGTTAATATCTGAGGAATGAAAAACACCAGTTTGAGTTTTAAGTGTAACATTTATGTAATCTAGAGAAGTGAGCCTGAAGTTACAAATACCTTCAGTCCCCTCATTTATTGCAAGCGGTACTGTCACAATGTACATATACTTTGTTCTTACAAAAAGAAATCGAATCTTAAGTGATTTGCTTAAAAAATGCTGAGAGCATATCTCAGTTTGATACCTTGTGCTAAAATATTTATCTTTACCATTATGGTAAAGCATACACGATGTCATAGGAACTGCTCATGGTGAGTATACCAAAACCGCTGTGATTTACCACAGAACCGCTGTATTCACACGAAATCTTATGACAAATTTATAGTCTGTCATCTAGGTCTCATACAATTATGTGATTTCTTCATCTTACTTTATCAAGATCTGTATGAAGGCCAGGAATCCAGAAATTACACTTATTATTTCTAGTATTGATTTCTGTCAGTAAAAGAAACAACTGTTTGAACTGTCACAACTTTGTGATGACCTCACTTCTAACCAGAAACACAGGCATGAAGGCGGAGTGCAACGGGAAGGCACTGCAGAGATGCCTGCCACAGTGTTCAGGGCAACGGGGAAATTGTTCTGTTTTCAGTATTTGACCAGAAACCACTCAAAGCCAAATCCTGGCCTGTGCAAGTGCTTTGTTCAATGGATGGACAAGAAACCCATTCTCAACAGATTTATTCCAATATTTCTAGACATTTTGCTCATAAGCTGCTTCTGAAGAAAATTCCGAGTAGTACTCTAATAAAAATAAGACAGAACCTCAAAATGAATGCAATGTTAGAAATAGCATATATTACAAATCTTTTCTTGATAGGAACAATTAATAAGAATACATATTAGCTTAAAAACAGTTCAGCAAATGTTGCTGATCTGCAAGAAATCTCGATTCACTATTTACAAATAAGACAAAGTGAATACAGGAAATTTTACACATTTGGTAGTTAATAGGTTATTGTCTGCCGAGTGGTCTGTTAGAAACTGATATTTAGGAAGACTGGAAAAACACCCCAACCAGTTATTACCTCTTCAGTCTGTATTTTAAGTACAGAAAATTAGACAATAAATACTGGATATAACATTCTGCCTCATGAGGGGGATCAGGGACAGATGACACAATGTTGAGACTTCTGCCATGAAGGCCATTAAAATGTTCTGTGTACAGGGTTCATAAAAAATACACCTCTGGCCCTACGGAAAAGAGATTGTTGCCGCCAGTTTAGTCTTTCCTCTGTCAAGAACTCACACTCCTGCACTTGCCAATTCAGAACACTTTAATGATTCTTTTTTTCCTTTTGCTATACATAAAATGTAGTAAAGAAAGTAAAATTTAGATAATTGGATCAACACAGAAGATCAGTTATTCACAATACCACTTAAATGGGATGATAAAAGCAATGACCAACACGCACAAAGTTCACACAAAGAGGGGATTTCAAGAACGCTGCTTACAGTTTTCACTGCAGTCCAGCACAAACGCGAGATACTGTCACTGTATTGTTCAGTCCCGCAGACCGTTCTGCTAAGCAGTCTTAACTGTACATGGAACATCTCTTATCAAACCTGCTTCTCTTCAACATTCATCCACCTCTATCTGTGAGACCAGGATGAGTGTGCACCCTCCATCAGGAAAAGAAAGAATATAGCAAATAACCAAGGAAAAAAAAAAACACCAAGAATTTACAATACAATTTTTTCCCCTTTTGATGAGAATGCTTTTCTGTACAAGTGTTTTTTGTAATCTAATACTGTTTAAAAAGCTATCAGCTTCTTCAAGATGGCCACTGTAGGCATGATAATATTCCAGGAACACTTAAATAACAGTTTTTACAATAAATTTTAGGTCCATATCATTAGATTACTTTATATGCACTGGTCTCTCGTCTGATTTTAGGCGTTTTCTACGTGGTTGTATAAAATCTTCATCGGAGTCCTCAGTTATTTCACCATCATCCTCTTCCTGCTCAAATTCAGGCAAAGACTGGAAGGTTCTGTCTGGGTAGATCTCTGTAAGTTTGTCTTCAAAGTATAATGCAACTGCCTTCCCTGCCTGTGCTACTTCTGAATCAGCCTGTAAATAAAAGAAGACAGGAATAGTCACCTGTTGGAAATGCACATCCCTTCACCAAGTGTGCATGGTCTGAAACGCTTACCTTCAAATTAATTTCTTGTGTTTCTGCATAAACTTGAACAACTTTCATCATCTAAAAAGGATACCAGAGTCAAAAAAAATGGAATTATAATCCTTTCTAAAGTCACGAGATTGCACAGGATTGGATGACTGAAGTCAGCCATAACAACAAGACAGTATGTTATGGACTACACCTCTTTAGTTCTCAAACTTAGTGGAAGCAGGTTTAAAACAGTCTTAGGAGAGTGACATGAGGTAAATAAACCTTCAACAAAACACACAACTTCTCTACAGGTAATGTCTCCCAGTCATTTTCAAAACTGCTCTACTCATGACTGCTTTCTTGATTACAAATTCTAGTTGCCTGCATATTGTTGTGGAAAAGTCTCGCTTTAGAGAGAAGTGCTCCATGAGACTACTTTCTTGGGGGTCTTACCCCATTTTGATTTCTATTTTTTAAAAGCTTTTTTAGGGCTTAGAGGCACTAGACATGATGCTATTATGAGAGGTCAGGGTGACTCATCCTTTTCCAAGAGCCAGCATTTCAAACAGCAAGACCAGTCTGAAACATCTTTAAAAAAAAAAAAAACCACCAACCAAAACCAAAACCCAACAAAGCAACACATCCATCAGTCCTTGCTCCCTTGTTTTAGTCTTGGCCCTAAGAGCTGCAGCATGTTTTCCTCTACAGTAGATGCTTCATTAATTCCCTTGATTGAGAAGTTCACATAATTGCGACTTCTTCCACAGTGCTCATTAACCTCCACCTAATACAGAGACATAAGGGAGTCGAGGGTGTCAAAGTCCCAAATGTTTGTAAGCATTACATCATTAACCCTGATTTTTACTACTGTACTTGTGAAACAGTTGAGATTTTAATTGTAGGTTTGTGCACTTCCTTCAATTTACTTCCTCACAGAGCCAGAAATGCAGCCCAAGCACTGCACAACCCCAATGACATTTTACAGAAAAATGATGGCTGCTTTATGCATTTCTAAGGTCAGAAGAAAGCCATTCCCTGCGATGCCTCTCTCCAGAGCTTTTTGTCATCCTTGTTTTAAGGCATCTCAGAAATGAGGATATCCCTCTTAGCTCCTACTCTATTCCAGAAAAATACCACAGTATTTTTTTTATATTCAGAATATTTTTTCAGTTGCTCCACCTAGTAATAACAGGTAATTTATCTCCCCAAGTCATGTTTCACTTGCAAGGTGCAAATATTGCATTGTCAGATTGGTTCGTTGCAAAATAAGTCAACTTGCCACATTCAACAAGAATGACTCCATACAAAAGTTATCTACTGAAAACTGATTTTTGTGAGAGCCCAACTACCCATGAGCTACAGCACTAAGCTTAATACGAGCCGTAACAAAGACAAAGCTTTTCTGGATTCAGCCTGCACAAGGTACTAGAACCAGAAGAATACTTTTCAGAAAGGCACTTTTCCTCAGTAGAGGAAGTTTCCTCAGTAGAGGTCCACCATGTTTCATGAGCGTAAGAACAATTATCTGTACAGCTTGAGAAAGTTCTGAGGACTGGTTGATTGTCTTTATGACCACATTTCCTGAGCTCTTCCACAATCTATTCGAGGTACAGTAACAAGGTCACCCTGTTCCTCAGTCACATATCCATACCAGTGAATGCACTTAAAAAGTTCCCTCTGTTAAAGCCTGATCTCCCCATTTAGCTAAAATTGAGAGGTAGTTCTCCAATTGCATTTGTTTAAGTGCCCCATTCAGCATCTGCTCCACAAGCAGAAGTTATGACTGGAAGCAGAGCCTTTAACTGAAGAAGCTGCATGACAATGTAGAAATAAATCTTAATCTAAAAAATGCGTACGGATTAGAAGTTAACATACTTCATTAAACCTTTCACAGTTCTTGAAGATCAACCGGACATCTGCCACAAAATCCTCGGGAGTTTGGTAGTGTTGGGAATGCTTCTTCTGTAGTTTCTTTTTCACCGTAGATAAATCCATTGGTTTCTTTATAATTTTATAGTAGTTTGGTATCTGTAAAATCAAAGTGATTTATTGCTAAAATGACTACTAGTTCACATAAGCAGTTGAATTTCTTCAATTATCAAAAATATCAGTCAGCTAATCTCATCATGTACTGTATCCATGTTCAGCAAGTGAGAACAATTTCCTTTCCTCAAACCATTTTAAGTTCTTTGTAACGTTCAGTGTCCATCATGGCACAGCAATGCTTTTCATTACAGTTACTTCTTTCACAGCTGAAGAAAGAGGAGTCACAGCAGTTTATTTCTTC
The DNA here is from genome assembly GCA_009769605.1 of Bucorvus abyssinicus. Classification (NCBI taxonomy): domain Eukaryota; kingdom Metazoa; phylum Chordata; class Aves; order Bucerotiformes; family Bucorvidae; genus Bucorvus; species Bucorvus abyssinicus. The sequence goes on from CM020055.1 coordinate 6,498,289, forward strand.
CTTTCACTTAAAATTCAAGAGAAAAAAAAAAAAAGCTCTCCTAAAGCATTTTGAATTTCATGGGTATCCTGAGACATCCTCTTCCAATTTAACAACTGCTAATTGAAAATATTTTTAAATATCTGGGTTTGAGACTGGGAGTAGTAGAACCTCTGCACAGTGAAGTTACAGAATCAGCTTCCGTTTCCCTCAGACTCATAGAATACGATTCTGATTGATTAGATTGATCAAGGGGGACATGCCTCAAGCCAAAGCAGTCAGTTCCTTCCTGAACTCAACTCTAATAATTTTTAGAGATATCATGCCAAAAATAAATAACAAATTATTTTTCAGAAGACTCACCGAGGCTGGGACTGGCTCTTGAAATTCAATGCTCAGCTCATGACAATACAGGTAAAGCAGGAGACGTTCACATTTCTTACAAAGAAATAAACAGCTTCACATTAATACCCTTAATTTATTCTCAGCCCAGAAGTTCCTATCTCCCTGTTTTAAATAGGTTTGTACTTCAGCAGCTTAGTAGTATATAATTCAAATGTAATCACCACAAGCTTCATTATAAAATGTGAAGTTCTTAGGAGGGCATTGTTGAGAGGGCAGAACACAACCTTACTGTTCACACAGCAGAAACATACTCCCTTTTTTGCTTTTTTCTTCCTAAACAAAAGCCTAGGGCTAAAGTCTAACATGAAGAGGTACGCTAATATATAGTCAAATTAAAAAAAAAAAAAAAGAGACAAACTACAACTGCTTTTGTCCAGCCATAACTGCCTGTAACAGGAAAGGACTGAGTTGCACCCTTTTATTTTTACCCCACAAGACAAAATTAAACAACTTCAATCCAAAGCCAGACTGTTTCTATGAATTCTCTGTTGAAATATTTTTATTTGCTTGTAATTCCTCCACAGAAATTTGATTTGATAATACTCTTAACACTTATGTACAGGCTGATTGATAAAGCTACAAATAATTCTAACTGTCAAAGTCATTATGCCTTCCAGAAGAACGCGCCTAAATACTTCTAGCACCTCTCACAGCATGAACTTTACACACCAAACTTATTCAACTATTCAATGTTAAATGAAAAGAGCTTCTATTAAGAACACTGAGGAGATTAATGCATGTTAAAGAATGCATTTAAATACAGAATATACATTTACATGCAAGTTTTAGGCACTTGATGATTACAGCTCCAATGTCATGGAGCGTTCCCACATAGTTGTCAACACCTGGGTATGTGGTCACAGCAAGAAAAATCTCATTACTCGTTCTGGGGTTGTTTTTGGTTTTCTGGTGTTTTGTTTTTCCAGAAAGCCACAACTATATTTAATTTGCAGCAGCCACAGCAAAAACATCTTCAAGAAACAGTGGGGGACAGCTAACATGAGAAAGCACTTTTTTCTAGGAAACAGACTCCTACAGATTGGAGACGTACCCTTTGATCCACAGGACTCAGGCCTTGTGCTGTTTTCCCTTTCTTGCTGTGCTGTGAATTGTCACAATCGTATTCTACTTCTGGTTTGCTCAGATCTCTGCAGAACGTACATATCCACTCGCCACTAAACAGAAATAAACACAATTATTCCAGATATCCAGGACCAAAGTCCCATCAGTGATGACGACAAAGATTTTTTTCATTAGCTATAGAAAAGACTCGGGTATCCAAAGATAAAGAATAGCCCATAATGCTCAAGATCATTTTGCCAGTTAAGGCCATTTTTCCTGCCCTCACATTCCTCTCCCAAGTATGTTCCAATACTTTAACAACACCATTCTCATCATGACTTTAAAATGGCCTTTACAGAACAGAATCACACTTTGAGAGACTGCATGTTTATCAGATGAACATTGACTGGTTACATGCAAAACAATTCAGGGGGGCCTTTGAAACGTCAGAGTTTTTTACTCCAGAATTAGCTGATGCTGAGGATGAAACACCAGTTTTGGTAATGTGTTGAAATCTACCATATGAATGAGACCGCAGAGCTGTTCTCAGGAACCATAACACTGTTTCTGGTACCTTGGAAAACTGAGGAGCGTTGGTACGTGGCAAGTCAGGTGAAACACCTTTGGGCACTTTTCACAACACAACAGGTCCCCTCCATTTTGGCATACAGCACACCAGTCTTCATTTGGATCATCGTCTTTGTTATTGCCTTCTCCTCCAATTCTAGCTGATCGGTGCATTAAACTCCGCACTGGGGATTTGCCATTTACAAGGCTATGTCCAGACTGTTTACAACTTTCACTTAAATCTGTTGGCTCAGTTTTCACATGATTTTCAAGACTTCCTAAGGCTTCTAATTCGCTTTCCAGATGCAAGTTAGTGGACAGTGGTGGGGTCAAGCTGCTCTCAGGACTGCTAAGCTGAAATGAAAGTAGCATATGAATATCAGAGACAGTCTATTTTACAAAGGCATCTTTCTTCATACGTTGGAAGTCAAAAGCCATCCACCATTTAAAGGTACTACACTTATTTCCCAAAAAACATGGCAAATCATTATGAAGACCTGAGTTGCATACAGTAAAACTACTTTTTCACAAGTCCATCTGTTCCAGAACAGACTCATTTCTACTAATATATATAATGATAAACAAACTTTCAAGCCAAACATGCTGGTAATTGTTAAAAATATACCTTCACTGTCATTAGGAAAAATCCTCAAATCCATCACCCAGCTGCCAGTACACAATCCTATTAAATCAAGCATAGCTGAGAAACACTGAAAAAATATTCACTTGTGTAAATATTTACGCTCTGGCATAAGAGCTTTTGACTGACTGGAAGATTTCTCAATGTAACTACATAGGTACGAATGTTCAGAAACTACTAATGATGGGTGACTTACACCTTTTATTAGTTAGGGATTAAAAGGAGCAAACACACTATACCGCTGGGGATATTTCATTTTAATAAAGACAAAATTACACGACAGACTATACTGTGTCTGGCAGAGCAGAGTATTAGAGGATATAATAAAAGTCCCCAATATGGACCAAGTTGAGCCTAAGTGCTGTTTCCTATTGGACTACTTTCAACACACAACTACCTCTCACAATATATAAAACTGACAAAGACCAGGTGTGTTTTGCATCTACAACTCTAGGTCAAGGTCTTCCAAATCAGGAAGGGAAACATCTGCCAACATTTAATATTTGTTCAACATAAGCCACCAAGCTACTGTCCAAGTCCTACCACCAGCTTATTGGTATCTATGTCACAAATCCCCAGTAATTAGTGGTCTTAGTAGTACTACAAAAACAAGACAGCTCAACACTTGAACTAGCCCACATAAAGTTCAGACGCACTGCCAGGGAGCAAAATACCTCTCAATCTTCAGGGCTGTGAACAGAATATGAGGCTTAAGAGTAAAATTGCTTTATTATTTCCAAGTAACATGATGCTAGGAAAACCGTAACAAACTGTTGCACAAACTAATCTTTACCATGCAAGCACTCCTCCTGCCATCCTCTGTTTTTTCCTGTTTTACTGTTCCTGAGAAACTGCATATCTCTTCCTCTGTCCCTGGCTCTTGCTTGACTTTCACTTGGTCAGACTTGAAGTTAATGCTAGTTTTCTCAGCGGTTCTGCCCGAGGAGCCACAGCTAGAAAGATAGCAGCATATAAATAAGAGAAAAACTCATCAGAGCAAAGAAATTTAAATGACAGTTTCCTGAACAATTTCAAAGGCAAAGCATGTCAGAATATTTATAAGATAGCTCTAGTTTACAAGACAGTAGAGAATCATATTGAAGGGGGGCGGGGGGGGGGGGGGGTGCGGAAATCATCTTCATGTAAACATTTGTCCATTACTGGGTCACAGCTATATCAAAGTGCTATTGACCCACTGCCAATTAATTTTTTGAATTCCTCATGTCTGATGTTTCAGCCTGGCAGTGCTAATGTAACATACCTTCCTCTGCTACCTGTGCTGGAGGTACTAGGTGGCCTCACTGGAGTGTGGGAGTTGGATAAACCTGCAAAGAAGCAGTGTAGAAGTTGACTTGGTACAAATTTACATTCTGCAGTAAAATAAATTACTAGCGTTGAGTAATGCTGGAAGCGCACTTAGAGTATCCTAATTTAATAATTCATGTAAGTCAGCTGCCCTCTCAGATGTTTGATCAGAACAAGGGTCTATCACACCACACTAAAGAAAAAAACCACAGACAACACACTGCTGTTAGGAGTCCTAGTAATTAATTCACCTAATTCAAACAGTGCTATAGCCCTCAGTTCACCAAGTCCTCAAATTTTTTCCACCAATAAAGTCAGGAAAAGCAGACTCTGTATGTTTTGCATGCAGGTTTTGAGAAATATTCTAAGTTCCACTGTTGCAAGCATTCATTCACGGAATCTTACAATAACCTTGCAGAGAGAAGACTAAGAGAAACACATATCAAACGACTGAAATCAGCTTCTTAATAGAAATGGACATTTTCAATGTTTAAATAACTCAACATTAGGTTTTGGTGACGTAATTTGTTCACATGCATAATGGAAGTTCTACCATCAATTTGCTATGCTCAGAATGACCTTGCTCAAGTGACTGTTGGATGTAAGTATTTCTGTCATTAAGCTCACTTCCCAAGCCTCAGAATGGTTTATCCAGTCACCATTTGGGGGCAACAACTGAACTAAGACCTCTGATGCACAAGAAAAAAGGATTGTGGTAACACAGGATGAACATATAGTCTAAACAGATATCTGGAATACCGCATTCATGTATTGGCAGTTTGTTACTATAAAGATATTTCTGCGGGAGGGTAGAATTTAAATTTCCACAAGTATTTGTTTCTGAGCAAAATAAATTTTAAACTGACGAAGTATCACTTCCCTTTTGGCAGGAAATGGTAGGTAGTTATTTTCAACTTAAATACCAGAAATACCCGTCACATTTACCTGATGACCCTGGAGACAGAGCTGAAGGTCCTGGGGAGGGATTCATGGTACTTGTAGGTTGTGGGGGTAGGTGGCTGCCTGTAATGTATCTACTTAGAAGGTTATCTAAATTACTTGAACCTGCATCTTCAAGCTAAAAAGCAAAAACAGAAGTCTGAATCAGAGAGGCCTCATTAAAGTTTCTTAACAGTTCCACATCTTTAAACTGTGGTCAGTAACTTTACTGGAATTGTTCACTATCTCTTCAAGGATTCAGGACATCAGCAAACATTTTTATCAGCTTCATAGAGAGATCAGTCTTTCAAAACAGAAAATCACAGTCAGAAACTTTTAAGTAAGACTTTTCAAAAGCTCCTAAGAATCTGAGTTTTTCCAGTTTGGTCACAGGCTGCACTTACTCAGGTCATTCCAAACCTTCTTGTTCCCAGATGTTCAGCGTGTGAGTCATACAAATGGTGTTAGTCATAAGATCTACCAGATTACTAATGTTGCAAGAGTTATTCCACAACTAAGATACTAAGGGAAACCGTGACCTTGCTTTTCCTTAGCATGACGTGAAATCTTCCCCCCTCCCATTCACTTTTTACACAGATTTCAGTATCTATTAAAAACAAGGAAACAGATACCCTATTATTTTAATTGCTTAAAGGTATTAACTGCAAGACAGCATAATTGCAAATAACGTGTTTGAAACACATTATATTTGAAGTGGGTGTTTATGACTGTGCAAGCAACTTGAAAGACTAATAGCTTCCTATCCAACTCTTTCATCGACTAAAATCTGTAACAGCTATGACATGAAAAGATATAAAAAAGAGCATCTTAACAGAATTCTGTTTTTTCAGCACGCCTAGAAGTTGCATGTTTATGTTTTAGACTATTCCACTAACAACTATTTCTAACTTGGCGTACCACGAACTTCAAACAAGTACAGCTCAATCAGTCATAACCAGCTATACTTGCGTTTTGCTCTAATGACTAAACAAAGCTTCAGCACCGCAGATAATCACATCCAGAGATCACATTCCCCACTACTCTTACGTTACAAAATTACCTGCAGCCTTACGAGAAAACTGAAAGTACAACCCTTGAACATGACTCTCTGTAGATGAAGAGTTAAGAAGTTGCTACTGGTATTGCAACAGACCATCTGCTTGAACGAAATTTTGGGTTTGTTTCTAAGGTGATTGTTTCCTGCATCACAACTGAGTCTCCCCTGCTTTATACAGGCATTTCAACGTCAACATCCTGTTCTCAAGGCAAAGCCACCACCTTCTCCCCTGCCTGGCCTCCCAAACACTCCTGCAGAAAACACTACTTTTATTTCTTTGCCCTACTCACATCTTAAGTTATGCTTACGACCTCTCTAAATGAGCTTGACTTCATCAAAATCTACTTCAGCTTTTGCTCTGGGCAAACAAAGCAGGGCACCCTCTGCAGTTCCAGGTCAGTGAGTACCAACAGTGTGCAGATGAAGTGAAAGCTACAGAAGCAGCAACAGTCCCGCTGCACAAGCAAGAACTTCCAGGCAGACACCGCTGCAGCTCAAGATTAATCGTGGAGGCCAGCTGAAGTGTTCTGCCGCATCTTCCAGGATCCAGTGCCGTTGTAAATGCTGGCCTCTTGCATACAAAGAAATGATTACAGACACACTGCTGAGGTACAGCAGAAATGCGAGGAGAGAGAGAAGTAGGGCAGTGGGACACCTTTTCTCTGCCCTTCCAGCATTTGATTGTTACGTTTAGGAACATCACAGAGAAGTGCCAGGCAACTTTAACTCTGAATAAATCACCATTCATGGCATTCGACATACATAAGCTATTCAACTGCTCTAGTGATGCCTTCCTTTCTTCTGCAAGACTGTCGTATGGGAAGTGAACACAGTACTCGGGATTAACTAAGTAGCAATTTTACTACAGGACAGCCATTAAATACTGATTCTTCTAGAGGTTAACAGAGATTGAGCAGGTCAGTGCTCTACAGTGGAAAATAGCTGCGTGCCTAAGTCAAGGACTGAAGATTTTAATTCTTTGACTTTAAATGATAATTAATTATACCATCCCAAGGACAAGTACCAGTGTCCAAATAAAAAAGACACAGAAAGGAAAGCAGATCATTACACCACCCATAGCACAAGCGCCTGATCTTCTCCACTGACCTGGATGGGTGGGATATCTGGCAGGGAAGGTAAATTCTCAGGGTTTGTTACCGAAGGAATGAGTTCAATTGCTGTAACGGACGGACTTGTTGGACCACGATTTGCACTCGCCATTGTTGCTGTAGTAGGACTAGTTGGATTAATAGTGGTGTTGTGCACAGAAACAACTGGAAAAGGCCCCGCGTGCCCAGGGTTAGAATGCTGCAGGAAGAGAGAAGAGACCACGGCTGCATTAGGGGCAAATCAGACAGGCACCACATGTAAAACTGCAACATGTGCATTATATGATAGCACCCAACAAAAAAATGGGGGGGAAGAACATATAAACTCACATTTCTATCGTCATAACCTGATAGCACTGAATGCAAAGCAACTGCTATTTTTGTTTACTTGGAAAGAAAACACACTTTATGTGGCTAGATACTTAAATATACAGCACATCTTCCAGCAAATTATTTTCATATATAGTTGTATTTTCTTAAAGCAATTACTTCCTCCAAAGACTACTTTACAGTCCATACGTCTGTCTACAAACTTTTTTTAAAAAAAGAAAAAAAGTAATTGCTTGAAGTATTATACAGTCATTTTTGGTTTTTCAGTCATTACATTAACATTCATAGTCAAGAATTTTTATTCTTAATGGTACGCAGAGCTCTGCATCATGCTCCAGGTTCAAATTTAAAAACATTTTAGAATTTGGTTTCATTAGAAACCCACAACTACATCACTTTGAACTTCACTACTCCTGACTATTCTTTAAGAAATCCCAAAGCTGAAAGTCACCAAAAAAGTGAAAGAGGAAATGTTTTGTTTCCCAGAACAAAAATGAAATACAAACATTAGAATTAATTTTCATTAAGGTTTGAATTTTCTTATGTTCAGAAAAAATGTCACAGTACAGTATGCAACATGAAAAAGCATGTAAGTGTGTTTAACTGTGTTACAAGCGCTACAGATAAACACATTTACAGCTGGAGGTATCATCTAACTGTAATGAAAGTTTGGCACAATGGCACAAATGAAGCGTGTACACAGGATATACTTGTCTTTGAAGGTGAGGTTGCATCATGGAGTATTGTGGTCCATTGTGGCGTGGTATTCCTGGTATACGAGCAGCATTCTGAGCCATTCTCATCTGATGTGCTTGGAAAGCCCCACAGTTCATGTTACCCCTCTGCATGGTCTGCATGCTGATCAACCTGGGAGGCTGCAAGGGTTTTTGTTTTTTAAAACTTTTGCTTTTAACATGGAAAAAAGAAGCCAATCTCTTTCCACAGTAGTAGGTTTATTAGTTACATAACATCAAGAAAAGCCAATAGCTGTCACATTTTAAGTATGTCAAATTTCAAAAGATTTTCACAGTTATAAACTGCTTGGTAAATTTATATTTGTTAGGGCAATTTTAAGTCTCGGTGTTACAGTAAAAGGTGAAACAAGAACATACAAGATACTTACCTGCTGCTGTAAGACTTGTGGACTTGTCTGCCTGGGAACTGACCCAGCCGGTTGCCCCATTCTCATCTGCTGCAGCTGCTGATGCTTTTGTGCATACACTTGCTGCTGCATATGCTGAAGTCGAAGCTGCGCTAGATTGATTTGTCCTGGAGCTTTGTTGATGTGATTTGTTCCTGGAGGAGTCTGTCCAACCACCACATTAGGAGTGTAACTAGGAGTTGGTTTATTTTCAATGACAAGGTTACCTAAACAAAACAAGAACTAGTAATCAGTTAAATCTCCATCATCATCCAAAGGTTGATTAAAGCACAATATTCAGATGTTTCCAATTCAGTTTCCTCGGGGCAGTAACAAGGCAATTTAAGTTTGAAAGTTTAAGTCTCTATAACCATATACGAGAGAAGCAAAAAGAAAACTCATACTACAAGAAGAAGAAATTGCAAAACTATGAACATGACCCGTGAGGAAAGGGTAAAAGAACTGGAACTGCACAGCCTAAGAGACAAGACAGAGATTACTGTTCTCTGTGTCCACAACACAGACAAGATGAGAAATAAAATAGGGAAAAACCCCACGTTGAGCATAAACTTTCTATACTCAAGGAAGCAAAGCCCAGGAAAAGGTATTTGGGAGGAGAGTGGAGAGTGTCCCATCATTGAATGGCTAAGAACAGGTTATACAGGCATGACAAAACACCACTGTGAGCAAGTCCTCACTTGGTACAATGCGACAGACCACATCACCTCTCCAGTCCCATTTTTAAAGAGAAAAAGCAAAATGCTGATTTTTGACTTCTGAACATGTACTCATGGGAATCTGCCTGCCACTTTTTATTGAGGTTGACAGCTTCTGTTCTGTTTCCTATATAGCCTCCCCCATCTGCTCCGGGTTCCTAGTCAAACACCTGAAGTTCAGTTCTGGAAAGCTTTGCTTTTTCCTTCTTGACTATTCTCCAAGAGCAACATCACTCAAAAATTGCTTGAGGAACTGCCCATGAAGGAATAGTGTCAATATCAAACCATTACTTTCCCAATGAAAAGTTTGTTTACTGTGCACATAAACTTACTGGACTAAAGACAGGAACACTGAAACCTGGCTAGTGGACATAGGGCAAGACGTGAGCACACACAGAAGCATCTAGAAGAGCTGATGCTTTTATCAAATTTTTCTACTAGATTTTTATCCAAAAGAAAAGCTCACAAGCAGGTGCTAACAGATTGTACTCTCCCCACTCTAGCTCACCTCCCCTCCTCTCACTCAAAACCAGTTCTTTGAAAAGTTTTAAGCTATTAGGGGATTAATATGGAAGAAAAACTGACACCTCGCCTCTGTAGGATAAGGCAATAATAAAGAGGCTAAGATATTAAACACCTCATATCCTTAAAAGAGCACATTATTTCTGCATCTGACAACAGCCAGCAATGCGTAGTTATCATAACTGCACATGTCCGGTGATCCCAGCTGTCACTAAGCACTCATTCAGAACATGAGCCCTTCAAGACTATTATAAACTCCCATGGCAGCTAATGTTTTAGGGCAAAGATGGAATAAACAGCTTCACTGAGGAAAACTACTTAAAATAAAAGGTTACAGCAATGGTGCCGTAACCTACTGCGTGGCAGTTGCAAACAACATACAGAGGAACAGTAGCATCTCTCCCATTACGAGGCTCCTTGTTTTTCTTTATAGATGTGTCAGACATCTTTGAATACAAACCCAGTTAAGTATTGCTTCTTAATTCACTTACCTTTTCAGCAATCACATGGACTGGCTTGGTACTCAGCCATGAACTTGGCTCCTATTAACAGTCCTCTTAATTACACTTGCTCATGCAACTTCCAACACATTAAGACATCTCATACTACTCCACATGCAGCTAAATATAAAGTTCAGATAGGCAAAACCGATTCTATTTACCTGCCAAAAAAACTTATTCCAGAAACTGAAGCACCCACTTAGCGCTCGTGTGTTATACTATAACCATCAGAACCAATTTAAGAGAGGAACAAAGGGCCATTCCTAGAACCATTCCCATTGGAAACCAAAACTTGTGGAGAAAGCTTTGCTAATAGAAAAAAAGAGCAGATAATGAGGGTAATCAGGCCTGGATGGGTTATGCCAAGGGAGTTTTGGTCTTCTGCATTACTGCACTCCAACTCACTCTTGTTGGATGAACACCCCCAATTCAATCTAGTTTTTCAAGTAACACAGAATAAACGAACACAATTTTCTCACCTAAATTGACAACATTCTTTGCCCAGAACGTAGGGTCACAATGAAATCGTATTGCTCCATTGGCAGCTGGGACAGGATCACAACGTGCCTTTAAAATGTGACGTAACTGGAACGTTATCTAATGGGAAGTAAAAACAAGTCTGTCGATGACAATGAAATAAAAGAATAAGAACGTTAAGAAGCGTGCACTTGCCCAGCGAGTTTAGACTGCTGGATCACCAACAAGGTGTCAACAGCCAGTTTGGTTAGCAGCCTGGAAAATACTCAATTCACCAGGAAAACCATCCACCGTACAAGTAACTTTTTACTCAATTCTAAGGATTACAGAGAAGAACTGTTACACAATACTACTACTTTTGCAGTGACTCGAGTGAAACACTGAGGTGCCTTTACAGAGCTTGACCCCATTCCCTCTATGGTAATGCTGTCAAGTCCTTAATTTAGAAATGAAAAGTGGTGTACAAGTTCAGGAATTTAGCCCATTATTATAGAAGGGGTTTTTTGTTTTCTTTGTTAAATGAAGCGTGAACAACTTGTTGTCTCTTCCTTGGATATAACCTAGTGAAGCTACACGACACTTTTTTGACTAAATACTCTCTGTACTGTACAGACAAGTTTGAGGATGGTTCCTTACCAGCCGTTTACTGTACAGCAAAGCAGTACTGCTGCCACTTGCAATAGCCCAATTAGTAAAGTTCATCACGTGCTTCACTTGTCGCGAGAGACCGGTGATATCATTTTGTTGCTGTATTAATTTCATCTGTCTCTCCTTTGTTACATTCTACAAAGAAACAAAAACTTTATTACAATGGGAGCTTCAGACTTATGAGGAAAAGTAAACCACTACCACAGTTCCTAGAGCAACAGAAACACAGCACGAGCAAAGCAGCTTATGCTAATGCCCATATTCAGAGTGGCTGGAACCATTAAGTAATAATTCTCTATTATTCCCTCACTCTGCGATTCTTCCCAGAGGTATCAAAGGGCAGGGAAAATAGCGGGCTCAGAGAAGACACTCTGCTTTATCCCAGAAAAATATCAATGACTAAATTAATGACCAGTTCTCTTCCTCATGTCACCAGAGGCATAGCAGCACGACGAAGAACTGGGGGAGCGACCCAGACTGGGGCGCAAAGGAACTGCCAGCTCTGTACTGGGTGGTGCCCTGGCATTTCTGCAGCTACCACCACAGGAGCTGAAGAGCAGCAACTAGAAGACACCAGCTCCTCTGTCAACCAGAACTGCGTCTGAACACCTTCTGAGTACAGCAGGTTAACTCAGCAGCCCCATCTCTGAGCAGTCTTCAGCCTTCAACAACTTGCCAGCTGCAAACATTGTATTAGAATTGCAACACCTGCAGTCACACCAAACAAACTGTTTTCAAACACAGAATGTGAGTTTTCTCAAGAGGGGACTGGAAACAGTGAACACCACTTATTTTTTCTCTTAACTGTACCTCAAGGTGCTGTAAGAGAGATTTTCCCTTTTTATTGATTTCATTGATGAGGGTGAATATGGCAACTTTGATTTCCTGTTCTACTCGTTTGTTAGTTTCATTTACTTCTTTTATCCTAAAAAAAGAGAAATGTATTGTCAGGCAATCAACTCCATACTATGCTGCCAAATCATCATGGCTTGGCTTCGCGGACGAAGACTCAGGAAGGGCTTTGCCCACGCCCACTGCAAGCACGCCGATGGCCGAAAAGGCCAATGTGGGACAGGCAAGGCCAGCCGCAAAGAGCACGCCGGAGGGTCTCCTCGGGTGGCATTGCCGTTTCGTCCCTTGCCTGTCGCTACAGGGCTTTGCAAACGTGAGTACACCCTTCAAGCCTGCGCGGTGGATTTTTTAGGTGAGGCGCAGCGTGCGCGAGACCGGCCCCACCCTTTACACCTGAGGTTCATCTGCCAGGGCCTAGCGAGCTTGGACAGTGACAGCGAAGTCCTCAGGTCGTAGGTTTGGTTAGAGTATCCTTCTCTTAGATGGATGGCCTTACAGGGCTAAACGAGCTCCATCTGCCCGGGTTTGGAGTTAGAGTTGTCCTTCTCCTAGGATGGTTGCCCAAAGGCTAGTGAGCCCATCCTGCCCGTGGACACACTTTGTCTGACCCTTCAGTTGAGACCTGTCGGGCTTGGGAGACCCTACCGGAGGCATATGCCACCACCAGCATAGCTCTCAACTTTGCAAGGGCACGCAAGCTCTTTCCCCACGGCAAGGGGGTGCCCGTGAAAGAGGCTGCCAAATACTAAACACCAACAGGCATCTTCCCACCCTTGAAGAGAGAAGGAACCATTTCTGTATTGAAGAAGTTCTGATACGTGCAAAATTTATAGCTTGTTTGATTTTAACAGAGAAATAATCATTAATCAACTTTTTCAAAGCAGCCATCTAAAATTTCTGTTTTGGAAAAAACCACTGCTCTTCAAGCATGTAACAATTCTACAGCTTGTCCTCCTGCTTCATGATGAGGCTCTCTTCTGGGCTCCTGCAAAGAGTTCCATGCCAAATCAGCACATAACAATTTCCGTTTTCATTGCTTCTGTCTTCACACACTTGTCCCTGTCATGTCGTATGTTGTTCTTCCCCTACAACTTTTTTTTTTTTTTTAAATGTACCTAGTACCACTAGAAGTTAAAAGTTTGCAGCAGAACTTCTCCTTATATCTATGGTACACTTCCTTCTACTCTTGTACTTCCCCTCTCCAGACATCTGTCACTTTTTAAATGACTTAAAAGTTGCAGGAGGCTCACAAAATCACAAAGAATCAGTGAACTCCCTGACCTCCAGCACATCTCGCCACCACAAGTGGGTGAAAAGCCCGCAGTGACTATGTGCTTTCTCTGCCTCTATATTCAAAATTCTATATGACGTTGACTTTAAGCTAACCACTGAATTCTTAAGTTAAACTACTTAAGGAAAAGTTTATCTTCCTTTCAGGGAATTACACTGTTCTGCTTGCCTAATTAAAAAAGAAAAAAATTCCTATTTAATTTCAAAACAAGTTTTCGTTACACAGTTATGTTTATGAAACAGAAATATTTCAAGAAAAATTTATCTCTACAGCCACCACTTTTGTCATGTGAGATGACCTTAGCAGAAGCCATAAGATGGTTTTTCCTGGCCTTTTTTATTCCTTTTTCTTTTCCCCCTTTTTTCTCACCCCTCATCCAAGTGTAACAACTGTGTCACATTTTTGGTTCTACTCAAAGTTGCCATTAAAGACATCATCTTTGACATTTGTTTCTTGTAACAACTTCCAACAGATACACAATATTGTAGGGAAGATAACTGGGCAAAAAGCAATTAAGTCCAATACAACTAATGACACACAATCAACTAAAAAAGTAAGTATTTTTCTAGTCCCATTATTCATCTTACTGTGATTCATTAAAAAGGCAATGTAATAGTAACAGTTAATCATTTGGGGGTACTTACCTATTCTGAACTTGGGCAGCTGCAAAATTTACATAATTCTTCTTCTCAAGAAGTTTGGCCAATAGGTTTTCAATTGCACCCTTCTGGTTCTGAAAAGCTTCTTCCAGAAACTGATACCTTTTTAACACACAAAAGATGATATCAATACCAAGGAGCAACATGCTGAAACTAAGGGCTTCCAATTTACATGTGAAGATATGAAAATTTGGAAAAAAAGACAAAATGCACAGGAAAAAAAGAAAAAAAGTCAAACTACATGTATGGCAATCAGTGATGAAAATGTTTCAGCACTGTTAAAATCCTTGGTAAGCGTCTGGAAGACTGAACCTCTGCGGGTTACTTTTTAATTCCAACCACACAGGGAGACAACGCACTACATCGTTTCACACGGTAACAAGCTGTGGAACGCCAGCTATAGGAGATGCCAGAAACTTCAGCTTGGCAAATCACTTCATTAACATTAGATGAGGAAAATGCACTAATAAACACACATTAAATAATAAAAAAAACCCCTATCCTAGAAAAACGGTTTTTCATCTGAGATTACACTGTTCATATTTGATTGAATTAATCTGAAAGAAAATACTCCTATTAAGAAAAACTTAGGTCCCCAGAATATAGTCCCTTCCTCACTACAGTAAATCCCAACATTCAAATTCACAGAAAACCCCTACAAATAAAGTGAAGCATCTTAAAAGCTGCTCCCACTACAGGCAAAATACTTTTTTTTTTTAAAATATTGTATTGCACTTCTACCTTCCAAAGTGTGTGGTCTGAAAAATACCTAAACTAGAGAAATTGCATACCATGAGGCCGCTAAAAGAATGTCAGCTGTCTACAGAATCACCAGCAATTCTTTCACTTGAAATTCTGAACTGAACACTGGACCATGTTGCCACCAAAATGGTGATTCATCCTCCTTTGGGGCAAACTATTAGGATTTCAGGTAAGAAGTAAACAGGAGATTAAAATCAATTATTGTTTCCACTTGGCATGATTTTCCTTCAATGATTTTAGTGAGCTTCATAAAAATCTCAGTTGTACTTCATGGCAGATAAGGCAGTTTCCCTAAACATCTTTAATTGCACATTTGCAGACGGAACAGTTTTTAAAGAATATTCTGCAACAAAGCATGTTAATTGCAAAGTATGCCGTTACTGGAAGAGAAGAGGTAAGTAGAGCAAGATACATCTGTTAATCTGTAAGCATCATGCGCAAAACAGGTGCAAAGAAACCAACTAGAAAAAGTTAGTTAACATATCCTAGGAGACCACGCTTTCCGGACAAGTGCGTCTTCCAGGATATTTATGATCAAGCCTATGAAAGAAGAGAGCAGGAATGTTTGAGGTTGTTAATATTGTAATATCACTAATTTAAAAAGTAAAAGTTCTCCATTAGGCTGCTGTAGCAGTCTATGACAGTAATCACTACTCTGGAAAAAAACCCACTAAATTCAATATTGCAACGTACTGTCACACACCTTTACAAAGAAGCGTTACTTGCAGACTGACTAGGAAAAGCAGTGCTGTAGTGGCTGATAAATACATATTTATCCCCAGATGCTCAATTGTAACACTGTAAAATACTTTTTCAAACAGTCAAACAACAATATGATAGACCTGCTAAAGAGCAGCAAGTTTTAATGTATCTTAAGAGGTTCCAACTTTTTTCTAGCAGCTAACAGAAAGGCAATCTCTCAAGATTAAACCCATTATATTTCTTTTTACTTCGAATTAGGCAACTTCCAACCAACGAACACCAAACGTTTTTCCCCTCTGTACTAGAAAAAGATATATTAATCTGAGGCAAAATTTATACCTTCCTCTACAAAATTATCCGAAACTGAAAGACTGCTGCGTAATAAAATATGCCCTTTCAACAAATTACCTCATCCGTAACTCCCTACATCACTTTTGCTTCTTTACAGCACCAGGTGTTCAGGGCTGTAGCAATTTCTATTCAAGTCCAGAATAGAGTGACAAGCACTGGTAAATGCCAGGTAGTTAACACCTTAATCGCACCAAATCGCCTCAGACCCTGTTGTTCTGAGCCTGCTCTTAAGATACTTGACAAAGCTCAATCAACTGATCGCTGAGAAGTTCAGCACTCCACACAGGTTCTCCTTTGCAAGGGATTGTTTCAGTCCGACAAAGAGTAAATACATCAGTGTTTAATGAGACAATTGTTTTAAATCAATGCCATTTCATCCTCTGACAAAGTGCACCACAGGAATTAAGATATGGTAATATTTGTACCTGTGTTCTTTGTGCTCCAGTAACTGACAGTCTCTGCATGTCAGCCTGTCACATGTTTCACAGAAAAGTTTTAACTGCTCTTGTTTGTGGACAGGACAGAAAACAGGACGTTGACCAGATGCTCCCACGGCCTCTGTTTTTAAAAATAAACCATTTTTGCATTTTAAAATAAAATTTAGACAATCTGAAGAGCAAAACAACTAACTTCCAAGCTCAGTAACAACCAAGAATTTGGCAAAGACAGGCCTGTTCTCACCCTCAAGTTACCATTGTATCGCTTTACTGTATTCAAAGAGAAGGAGGAATTCCTCTCCTATCACAAACACCCAAAAGACTGGCACCTGTAAGAATGTGAAAGCTGTACGCGAACAGCAGGATTGCGTTCATGCGTTTACATTGCAGGGAATTTCACCTCTGACGCACTGACAGATGGATCAAACCTCACCAACCTTTACACCGTCAAACACCCATAGGTTTTCCAAATTATCATTTCAAAACCTTTATAAACCTCCTGAAGTGGTAAATGCAAAGCAAACATTGCCCATGTTAAGAGTTACTGAAAACCCAGCTAAACTGCTCAATTCTTCAACTTAAGCAAACAACAGATAATGTCAAAAAACAATTCCAAGTTTACTGAAGAGAGCTGCATGGTCTTCTAAAGATATTTTGAGCTCAGCACAGAGGAAAGCAGCCTTTGGAAGATGCAGCAGGTAAGGTTTAAAACATGAATGCCTTCCTCAGTCTCCAATACTTTTGAAGCTTGTTATAACATGCAAGTTATTGTAAAGAGAGCTCATGAATCTACAGTTGACACTCATGAACAGAAATTTAAAGTCTCCAGGGCATATCTTAGAGTTTACAGGAAAGAAGGGAACAAGCTCCTCTGAGAAAATAATGAACAGTCATTCCCCACAATCAAGAGAGTTACTAAGGAGCGGAATACGTCAGGTTGAAGGATGGCTCTGTGAGCACACTACATGTGGGCCTACATCTTCATAAAAACCAACCTGACCTTCAGATAGAAAGTTCACTTTATTGGAAGAGCCATTTTTTGGCACCTCCTCGCTCAGGTTATTGAAGGGGAAGCGGAGCTATAGTACCACCTTGACAGTCACAATACAGCACTCCTAATGAAAACATCAGCCATTCTTTGCAGGGCCCTGTAACTCGGTTTCGCCTTAAGGGTTTCTCATCTACTAGGGTTAATACATTTAAACTTAAATAGGTAATATTTCTTATTAAACAATACCCATCAAGACATACAGAGAAACCTCTCCAGAAAATTAAGTTTATTTGACAGAGCAAGTGAAATAAGATTGTTGTCTAAAAGAACTAAGCTCAATAGCAAACTTTTTAATTATTAATATGATATTGATGAGAGGTGGCAGAAAGCAAAGCAGTGTTACTCCTTTGAAATGGCACAACAAAACAATCATAAAGACCGTAATTTATTCTAAATGTAGAGAGAGCAAAATGCCAAGATCTCTCTTCCTTGGTATGATCAGTCTTCATATACATACAGATTGTGTAGAACCTTTGGGTCTTTAAATCAAGACTTTTATCCCATTTAAAAATAAAATCATCTAAGCTAAAATCCAGTTAGCTTTTACCTGTTTTGGGAATGTTTTCCACATTACCTCAGTAGGTTACAAACAATATGCTCAAACGACAGTTTAAGAATTAACTTCTAATAGAGCTCATGTATAAACAAACCATACACACACTCGCACATAAAATTTTGCTAATAGATATTAAACTTAAAATAAATTTAGATTCCACATTTACTCAGCAATATCAATACAACAGTAACACCGTACTGAGTACAACTATAAGCTTATTTCTATATACTTCTCTACGGGGAGAGCTATAATTGCTCCTTATAACCATTTTCTTGGCCAATGGCTAAGAATACCAATATGTCCATCTAATTAGTTATTCTACTAAAGAAAAGAATTAAGAAAGGCTCTAAATCCTTTCCAAAGACTGTAGTCTCATTCTGTTTCCTCTGTACTTAAGATATTTTTACGCTGGACAAACTGTACAAAGTATTAGCAAATAACTCACCTTAGATTAAAATAGGGTTTTTTCTCTGGTTTTAGGAGCTACCAATTTTGCACTGGTAGCTTTTTACTAAACTTTTCCCAGATCTTTGGAGAAAGCCGTATGGCTGGTTGTTACCTAAATAATCCTCTCTCTCTCTTTTTACAAGTGCAAAAGAAAAAACGATTTTACTACATGCGGGACTAAGTGATATCCAAACACTCACCTGAAGACACATCCTCTTTTTTCCTGATCATATGATCTTTAGTAAATTTTACTCGCTGATGAGCTTCTATGCAAGTCTTGCACAACCATTCCCCGCACTCTACACAAAATCCAACAGCACTAGCATTATCTTCACAGCTTGTACACACCTGCAAAGGGGAACAGTCAGTCACCAGCATTTTCCTGGAAGGCATTAACATGTACAGAAACAACAACAGCATGTGAATTCCAGCAAGCAGGAGAGTTCCGTACCTGTTCCGACTTCTCATCAGAGCTGCTTGGTGTTTCTGATGTGTCCTTTACAAAGTAGTTATCCACCAGATCGATCTGTCTGCATTCCTGGCGGCATACTGGACACCTGATTACACCCACTGCAAAACAGAAAAAGTTTCCCAGTTTTAAGAAAACACCAACATGCCCAGAACCAAAAGATGGCAAGAATGAAAAAAAATCCTCACACTGCTTGTTTCACTTGGGTAAGCGAACAGATTCCACAGCTGACACTACCCTCAAAAACCAGCCTTTATCCATGTCCCACGTTATTCCTCAGAAAAACCCAAACACCCCACAATAAAAAAAACCACAAACCACACACCACCCCCCTTCAGAAAGGATCCCTTACCTAGAACGTAGCTGTGATAATTTCTACATCATAATCCAGTTTTTCCTACTCATTTCTTTCCCCAAAAATACATATTTTTAGCCAAGTCATTTCATCTCCGCAAAGCAAATACTGTCTTTTTCCCCCACTCATTTCAGTTTGGTAAGCTCAAGACATCTGTTAATTACTTTTTATAACCACCTATTGTCCAGTCTGTCTCAAGACAAGCGTTAAGGGAGATGTGCCTGGATAGCCAGGTGTGACTTCAGCGCTGTTTATGAAAATGTCAAAGAAGTAGTGTCACAATATTCTCCCAGAAGCACCAGAGGATGTTTTCTAACCTAACCCATTTCCACGAGGTCAGGGAACGAACTGTCTGAAGGTTTCAGGGGTTTTCAAATAGTGTTCTGCAGAGAAGACTAATACAAAAAAACCATGAGTTCATAGCAAAAAGTCCTCTCATGCCAGTTACACCTGCCTTTCTGCAGCACATACAGCACTTTGCACATAGAGTTGTAAAGGTACATATACATAGCTTTAACACTGGATATCAATTAGACTAGTTCCCTTCCAGTATCCTGCTAAATTAGAATCCTAAATTTAAGTCCTCAGTGGAGCTGCAAAGAAGTTACTACATGAACCAAACTAACATTAAAGATGTTTTACAAACAACCTACGTTAAAGGTTTGAAAACTTATTTACCACTAAGGGAGTGGTTAACGCTTTCTTCCCAGAAGCATCATCTAGTCTTAAATCAAGTTCCTATACAATTTTATTGTGAGCATCATTTTCAAGGAGAAGCTTTCAAAGCAATTTGGTATTTTTATTCACTGGGACACCTGAAACAACTTTGAAAAGTAAGTGTAATTAAATGATGCTCAACTCCTTTGTGAATATTCAGTTAGAAGAGTAGGACTTACTTCAGGGAGATTAATTACATTAGTAGTAAATTACCATTAATTTTGTCCAGTGCTAAAATTAACATTGGCTTCAGAACACAGAAGATTCATGGCAGAGCAGCATCAATAATCCAACTAAAAATTCCTTGTCTCATCAAACCAAACATGCTTCAACAGCAGGATGTGAAAAATAACCAGTATTTCAGTTCCTACATGTACAAGAGCTTTCATAGACACAACGAAGCCTCCCCCATATGCAGAACCTTGGATATTTTCTTACTACTGAAAGATAAAACCCTTTAGGGAATACTGTATGAAAGCCATCTGTCATCTAATATATATATATCAGCATAGACTTACAGAACAAAAATTACAAACATTTGCCATTAAAACTATTCCATCTAAAACAGACCACAGCTAAACCTGATTTTTAGTGCCATCTTGGGTTAATCACACAAAATATTGCAGAAAAAAAAAAAAAAGCCCAAGGTCTATAATCTTCATGCAATGCAAAGTCAAAACCGCTTCCTGTAAGGCAGATTTTGGTTTCAAAGCAGACAAATCGCTGCAAGTTTGAATAAAATGAAGCCTTCTGATGTGAGAGTGATACAACTGGCAATCCATGGGCTGGATTCTGACCATGGGATAGTCCACTTTGCCCATCACTTCTGTCCAAGAGGACCCAGGGAACAGGTTTTTCTACTTGTTTCTATCACAAACACCACAATGGTGTCTAAGACCTATAACAACCACAAGCATGAACATTTATTACCTCTCCTCCATGGCACACAGCTATAGGTACCAAATTTTCCCTTATCCTGCCATTTCCAACAGCACTGTGGTGAAATTAATTACATCCTATTCCCAATTAATTGTGCAGATCAGATCCTACTTTTTGTCTTCTCCAGCCACTATCCATAACAGTAAAAATATTTTCAATCACACGTTTACTGTCTCCCATCCACTGCTACATACGTAGCCTAAACCGAGTTTTGTTTCTCTCCTTTTACCCTGCCTGAGGCTGATTGAAGGGAGAAGCAGGAATAATCTCTTACCTGGAAATTTGGTTTGAGAGCCACCAATCCAGCAGGCAGAAAAAGCCTGCCTTGCACTGTGAACCCCACTCAAAGGGAGATGGGTTTCACTTGCCATCTTCTCACACCATGAGCCATTCCTCCCTACTACCAGAGTTTCCAAAGCCTGCAACAGAGGGAGAGAAGAAACTCCCAGGTTCCTTGCGACATGCTCCTAAGGAGTCTCCTGACACAGTCAGAGAGCAATTCACCCGAAACGCTACTCTGAGCTGAAGCAAACCACAAAGGAGAATTGCCCGAAGCACATCTGCAAGAATCTTCAGGGATGGATCTGCAAGAACTGCAGCAGGAACCAGACCTGGGGAGCTGCCTGAGCTGCTCTGCACCCCAGCTCCCTCCAACACAACACGGGGAGCAGTCACTGCACAGGAAGAGGTGCCCCTGCCCTGCACAGGAGCCCATGTCTCCATCACAGTACAGCTCCAGCCTTCCTGGCAGCTGCTGCCGAGGTTATCACCTACACTTGTAACTGCTGCAGAACACAATACCTCAGGTGAAGAGTTTTGTCAGAGTAAAGAGAGGCAAGAAGCACAAGTTTTAATACACAACATGTTGAATTGTTAGTTATACAACTGCTAGAAGTCACATCTTCCTAACATTGCACATTAGATGTTCTTATTTGTCAAAGACTTTATTAAGAACACTAATGAGAGTAGCATCTACGTAATCCTTTCAACTGCTTATGATTTGGATAAAGCACCCTAAACTAGACCGCAGACAAAGGATGCCAGAAAATGCAAAACTGAAGTAAATTGTGGAGGAAAAGGTAATTTTGTTTTCATAAAAACAGAAAGACTGCTAAAAAAATCTGCAACATAATCCAGCAGCAAATCACAATGGAACATTCCAAAGAATTTAAGATTTCAAACAGAAGATGCTTTTAATCTGCCATTGCCAACTAACACCTAAAGCTGCAACTATTTTTCTTAATTGTAGCTCTGAACTAAGAGAGTACCTTGTATGTATTTATGTTTAAAACTTCCCAAGGGTAACAACCTTCCTCTGATGGCTGTTTGCATGCATCTCAGAACAGGCCATTTTGTCAACAGGTTACTGTAGCTATGGAAGCCTTCATCTGGAACTAGCTTCAACAGAAAATTTATTCAAGACCTGTTAAGAATTCATTTCTCCAGTCTGAAGTCTTAATCCTGACAACACTAAAGTACTCTTCCAAATTTTAAAAACGCTTGAGAGCTACAGAGATGGGAGTGAGAAAAGCTTGACTCTGTACTTGCAGTCCTGTGGAATCAAACCCGAGATACAGTCTCCAGAGAAAGTTTATGTCAAATTTTCAGCTACTACACCTAATCCAGCTTGATCTTATGGAATTCAGACCCTTGACGGTTTCCCATAAGCTGAAACCAACTCATCTGGCCCCAGTAGACCTTTGCTAGGCAAGACACACTGCCCAGTATGACAGTGCGTGTTCAACTCATACTTACTACTTTTGCACAAGAAGAACAAGTCTGGAATTTTCTGAGTTTTACTCTGCTCCCCACCCACACTTGTAGAAATTCCCTTCTGGAATTTCATCAGATGTTTCAGAGACCATCCGTAGAAGAGCAAGGCTTCTTGAGCCAGTAAGAATTAACTTGTTTCCCAGTCAAAACCACATACTACCATCCTCTCCATCTGTTTTTCTAGTTTTTGCTTACAAACACCAGACAGAAGCTGGCTGGGAGCCTCCAGCACTGTAGCCCTGGGGTTAGAGAGAAGGGAAGTAGGAAAGGGGAACACAGTTACAACCAGCCACGGAAGCTCACCTAACTCAGTTCAAACATCACAGAAGCTAAAGCAGAATAGCTAACCGTCAGAGGCAGCTTCCATGCTAAAGGCTCCATACACTCACTCGTTGATTTCAGCCAACTTAAAACGAATGCATTGCAGCCTAACCGAACACCCCTTACAGAGAACACAAACAATAACGGAAAGTCACAGAAGTTCTAACTCCAAGACAGCCTTTGGCAGCAAAACAAAGGGTACTGCTGCAGGTGAGGAGATGACCAATCTGAATGGGGCAGGGCACGGCATGCACACACACAACATACGTGATCCAGGGGTAAGACGCTGCAAAAAGCACTTTGTACCTCAGTACCACCCTTGGCTGGACCCCCTCCATCACTGGGCTAACGTAGGGAGTCTTTCCAGTAGTTCAAAACTATGAATTCAAAGTATCTCTCAAAGTTTCTTCAAATATTGAACCCCAGCACTTGCATAATATTTACTTCTCTCAGAAATGTAAGGGTCCAAATACATTTCTGCATAGCCATACATCAAAACCCCTGTTCTAGTTTCAGTGATTAGACCTTGAAATAAACCCTCACAGGTCAGGTGAGTGACACAAGCAGACAGAAATCTATCAGACTATAAATACATTTAGAAAACCCAAAACACTGCTTTCAAGGTCCATTCCTAACTTGGCTTTTTTTTTTTTTGACAAAACCATCCTGGCTCATACCACAACTGATATGCATTGAACCGACAACACATTGTATTTAATAAAGGAAAACCAGTTTATAACAGTTGCAAACATCAATTCTTATAAAAATAACACATGCCTAGATTGTTGAGATAAAAACATTATTTTAAAATACACCATTAATTTAGACTAAAATTTATAAATTTCAGACAAAGGTTTTCAGTAAGTTCAGAGTATGAACTGAACATTTCCAGGACTCAGCCTTTGCCAGGCTCCAGCACGCATTCATGTCCCTCGCACATCAACAGAGGAGGAAGATCAAGAATCAGGAGTTCAGGTGAGTGTGCAAGCACTCACTGGGGCCAAGACAGACTGCTTATGCTGGGCAAAGGCAGGGTATTCCATGCAGGAATTTTGAGCTTTCTCAACTGAAAATACAGTAACTACTACTGAACTCAATTTAAGCGATACGTCACATTATCACAAGCATACCAATTTTTTTATGTCCCTGTTTCAAAGCAAATTAAAAATAGTTACTGTGTAATTTAAGGTGTGATTAATACACGGTTTCTAAATACACAAACACTGGGTACAGGAGTTGAATTCAGAGTATCAAAATAATTTACGATACAGTATATTACAGCACTCAGGAATAAATGTATTTTTCCTCAAATTATAAATAACCATATTAACCAACTGTGTATGTTTCCCTTCAGCTCTCAGAAAGCATCTTGCAGCTCTTTTTTTTTAGTTTTTCAGCCTAATGAAGACTGTAACATTCACAAGTTGCTGGAAGAGCCACACATTCTCTCTACTGAGATAATCTTCTTAAAAGAGATTGTAAGTATCTCAGTGAGGCAGTAAAACCTCAAAACAACCCATCTTCCCAGGAGCAGAAGCAGCAGCATGGTTTGCAGTATCTGCAACTGACTGAAACCTCAAACTTAGAAAAACACATTTTTCAGAATACTGTGCTACAAAGTGGAGGCAGCATTTTCTTGTAACCTGTTCAATCTGATAGGAAGAGTCCAGCTGCATAGCTGAAACTCGAAGCATGAAGAAATCATTTGTCCAGCAAATAAAATGCACATTCCAATGACTTAATAAAGTCATTAAACTGAGTACGAGAGGCCTCTTTTTATGTTAAATGACATAAAAATACTTATATTTTAAATACAGAAACCCAAAAAATTCTGAGTTTTTTTCCCCAAAAATAAATGTAAACAACAGCAAAACCAATTCTTTCACCAGTGTAATAGGCATGAACCTACCCGTTACTTCTTTACAATACAGCAACCCACAACTTTAGATAATTGTTTTAAACTTTAGTCAGTGCTTCTCAGACTTTTAGGAATTGAGACCATTCTTCTGTCTTCATTAGCAGCGTCTGTCAAGGGAGTGGCAACAGGGTAGAAGAGATGATGATATAGCCCAGCAATTACTCCCTTCGGGCACCCTGCTTGTTTTCTCCAAGAGAGCAGCAGCATGCTTTTGATAGTGAAGGGAACTGTCACTCGCCCTGTAGGTACTGACCTCACACTCAACTCCTGGTAAGTCACTTCCAGTTATTACCCAATAAATACGCGTATTTACAATTTTAGGTACAGATGACTCTTACAGAGCAAAATCTGAAACTAAGAAAGCAACCAAGCAAATACCAAAAGAAAAAACCCAGTCCTTCTCCATAGCACTTCCAATTCTCTTATCTAGGTGCAGAGACACTGAAAAATAGCAGACAAATTTAAATGCATGTAAAATAGTACAGCATATAATCCAGCAGTGAGCCTGCAGCTAAATGTAACCTGCTTCAGGTGTAGCTATGGGTACCACTTCCCATTACTTCTTCCTTAATGGAAAAATGCCTGCTTATGGTTAAGGAGACTAGAGAAGCAGTAGAAGTGGAAGCAACACTTGATGACTACCAAAACCACGCCAACAGGGAAGGAACTGCATGACTAAGCAACGTGGCACTTCTCCGTATGTTGAGAATGTCCATTTTGTACCCGACTGACTGGTAAGCATTTCATGTGCCATTCAACTGATTGCATTTACAATGTGCAGAGAGCTGCCCACGAAACTGCATCTTCTGGTTGGTCAATGTCTCACTCTTAACCGACCTGCTGGGGTAATACATTTTATCACATAGACTTACATACCACTACAGATGGACCATACACGTCTTAACCAGTACACTCTCCTGGACCCTACACACACATCTTGCTTACGTCAGCTAAAAGTTTTTGATGCACCAATCCAAAGATGAATTGTTGCTTCACCAAAGCACGCAGTCAAGCATTGTTAAAATGCGTATAACAAGAATCGATACCCCAGTTTATAGATGCCTCAGAATCTACGCTTCGTGTTGTTCCCACACTTGTATCCTGACAGACATAGGGAAACTTGGATAATGCTGTAATTGCTAGTAAAATAAACCTAGCTTTCCAAGCTCTGTATATTCCACTAGCATATATAATGGAAAATGAAGAATCTGGAATTTAAAAGAAGGATCACAAGACCAACTGAGTGCTTTACTTAGTGCATTTATGAACTATATTTAATGCGTCATCTTTTTAAAACTGATGGACTTTCCAAGACCACATTCTAGATGAACCGCTTCTGAACAGTTTGAATTAAAGCACCACTAGCAAGGCGGATTGATTCCTTCACCATGCAACCCTAGAAAGGCTTGAGTTCTTGCTAAAACCAGAAAGATGTCAACAAACAAGGTCTGTTTGACCACAGGGCCCAGTTAAGACCTGCAAAACCACTTACCAGGGCCCTAGCTTGGTCTGTAGACCACAGCATGTGAGTCACTCCATTAAAACCTCCAGAAGCTTTTCAATGCCATCCCTGAACATATAAAATAATAAAAAAAGTAAAATTCAAGCTGTGATTTCAATTAACACACCTGGAAGGCACAGTCTACACTTGTGCCATAGCACAAAAATTCAGTATGTGTAGAGTACACAGGCACAGCAAGTCAACTGCAATGTTAAACAGTCCACAGGAAACACACACCTGAAAGCAGGTGAACTACACACACTTCCAACCGAGCACGTAATATATAACAACAGTGAATTAGATTCCACTTGGATTTTTTTTCCAAGTGCTGTAGAAATGAAGAGTTCAGCACCTCCTCACGGCCACACATCTACTGTAGAACCCCTGAAAGCCAAAACAAAACACTCGACGAATTTACACTGTAATTCCAAGAGCTTCCAAGTTTCAGCCGTCACTTGAAAATACAAAGCAAGCTGCTGATGGGCCTTGTACGGCAGACCCCGGAGGATCAGGGCACAGGAACACCGGCAGTCACGTACGCAACCTCTCTGGGCACCGCTGCTACACGAGGCCGAGAACCACGGGCTCATACCCGGAGAAGTTGAAGCCGAACGCTCACTCGATACCAGAAACGAGAACCCTGCGAGCAACGCAGAGAAACCCAACGCGCCGGCCCTGCCCGGCCGCCCCCCGCTCACCTTGCTGGACGTCGCCGTTGGCCCCGCCGGGCACGGGCACGCTGAGCTGCCGCTCGGGCTCGGGCAGGCAGCGCAGGCAGAAGGAGTGCAGGCAGGGCAGCAGCTTGGGCTCGGCCTCACGCCGGCTTTGCAGGCTCTGCGCGCAAACGGCGCAGGTGTCCAGCAGCGAGAAGGGCCCAGGCGCCGCCGCTGTCAGCGGCGGCACCGGGCTGGGGCCCGGCCCTGGAACGACACCGGGCCCCGCCGACGCCTCAGCCTCGGCCTCCCCGAGACCGCGCTCCGCCGCCACCGCCGCCGCCGCGCCCGGGCTATCCTGCTCCTCGGGAGGCACGACGGCGGCGGGGGACGCGGCCGTGGGCTCCAGGCCACCGCTGCAGCCCGGCCCGGCCTCGGCAGCCCCCTCCCCGCCGCCGCCTCCTCCTTTGTTTTCCGCCATGTTTCCTCCTTTGAACCCGACTCCCCGCTCCGCGCACGCACGGCGTCACCACGCGCCGTGCGCGCGCCCAGCAGGGAGGCGGGCCCCAGGCTCGCGCAGGCGCGCTCGGTGAGGCCCGACAGGCCGGGCGCGGGAGCGCGTGCTCCGCCGTTAAGGGGACGGCCGGAAAGACCGGTCGTGACGTAGCGCCGGGCGGGGCGGGGCCTCTAACCGCTCCGCGCCGTGAATCTCAGCTTCCCAGCCAATCGCCAGAGAGGGCGCGGCCCTGGGGGTGGAGCACGCGGCAGGAGCGGGCCCCGCCCCCGCGGCAGCGGAGGGGAACGCGGAACCGGGTCAAGCTCCGCAGCCCTGCCCGGGCCCGCGACCTGCACCTGCAGGAACGGAGGCCGTGAGCGCTGTGACACCCCAGAGGCCGCGGCGGCCCGCCCGGAACGTTCCCCTGTGCAGTGTCCGTCGTGGGGACAGGTGTAGGCAGGAGTTGCCGAGGGCGACGTGGGGGCTGTCTGTGTCCCTATCGGAGACCCGAGGACTTGCCCCTACTGAGGAACTGAGGTACGGAGCCCTCCAGCCTCACGGAATTAACCGACAGAGCCGCATCTAAGAGAAACGCTAGTAGTGACTCCCGGCGGCGGTGCAGAAGGTGACGATGGGACCGTCCGGACCGGCAGATAAGCCGCGGGATGCGGCTGCGCCACAGGGCTGCGGGAGCTGCCGAACTCGGGTGCGGCTGGTTGGCGGGGACAACGCAGCAACAAGCGTTCGCCTCTGCAGCGCGGTGCGGTGCGTCCTGGCCTCTGCCGGGCTGGCGGGGCCAATGGGGCACGCTGGAACGCGGCGCAGCAGCCTCTTCCCTGGAGCCGGCCTCCTGCACCGCCACGCAGCGCTGTGAGGGGGTTCGCCAGGCCCAGCTCTCCTCCCCGACAGCATTCGGGCTGCTCTGAGTGAGGCAGGAGCCGCAGGTATGGACAGCAAAACAGCTTTTATTGAAGGCACAGGGGAAAATGCAAAAACATGAAACGTGTGAAGAGCTCCTACTGGAGGCAGATAAAACCAGACAGTTCACAGTAGGTTTGACTGTGCCCTTGACACATTTGGAGAGGACACTTTGAGTCTACACTGCCTCCTCCTTGAATTTAAAACACAGAAAAGAAACAACAAAAATACCTTTTTATCAGCTAGAGGTGTCTACAAACACACAGCATCTCCAGGGGTTTTTGTCTGGGGGGGTTCAGCATATGCTGCAGTAAGACAGTACGGATTAAGTCACTGGAAGTCTTGCTGAATATTCTCCTTGTTCGCTTCCCCATGCTGCTGTTTGATTTGTGAAATTTCATTTTCCAGCTGCACAATAGTTCGTTCGATCTCATAATTTTTACTGACAAGAGAGACCCACCTGGAAGGGAAAATAAATCAAAAAGTCTTCAAGTGTTATTTAACAATTCTGTGGTTTAAAAATCTGCTCCAAAGAAAGCACAAAGACATCAAATAAAGTTGTGTTTTTCTCAGTACCTGATAAACCTCAGTTGATATCAGTGAATCAAAGTGATAAAAAGAGTAATTTTTAACCCTGTTAAACCTTAATATACAAAACGTGATTTATTAGGCTCAAACCCACTAACTTCCGCTATTTAGATAAAGAGTTTAAGGCATTGCCACGCCCTCGTCTTCGCTACTGGCGCCTGTGAATTCACTCAACCACAGTGAGTGAGACAGAGCCCTGAATAACCAACCCCTCAGAACACCCGGGGCACAGCGACGCTATTTGCACAGTAACGTCCTACCACAGCACGGAGGGAGCGCTGATCGCTGCATGGAGGACTTTCAAGAAAAGATACTTATGGAAGATTTAACAGAAAAACTTTAGTTACTCACGTAGATTCCATTTCTCGTAGCTTAGCCCCAGCTGTCAGCTGCATGTTCTTCCGCTGCCAGTTCAGATCTTGAATGTTTTTCCTGGGGAGAAAAAGATCTATAAGTTTGGGTTCTTTACGTCTTCTTTTTTTAAAATGTGTAATATCTGCTGCTAATCTTGACATACACTTAAAGCCTTGAAGCACTACCAGAAAACACTTGTGTAGCCAGGACCATAGTTACAACATAGAGATGGACAAATCCCAGTACAGGGCTGCACACAGAACCCTGAGGTAAATAAGAAAGAAAAAAACCTTCCACCAAAGGTTTAAACGTTGAAGCCTACTGCTGCTGCACAAGTGCAGAACAGAGGAAATCTGTTTTGTTCTCTCTGAAAAAAACAGTCAGGAAAGCAAAGATGAACTGCTAATCACTCACAAAATCCAGTAATTCGTGAAGCATCTGAGAAGCGCAGATACTTAAAATATTTTGGTCTCTAAGTAGTTCCCAGCTCACACTGCAAGTGCTCCCATTCTGTGGCCTCCTCACCATACATTGTGGTGGTCCTTCGGCCTTCCCAACCAAGCTCTTTCCCTTTCCCACACTGATTCTATCCAGCTAATCTAAACACATAGCTGCTGATAAAAGATGTGACTCGCTCTGGAACTTGCCCTACCCATGTCCCAGTATATGGTCCCATCTTGAGGCTGAAAATGACAGTAGCTCACCTAAATCTGAAAAGCTTTACTTGCCAAGTCGATAGGAACAGACTGAACTACGCAGGTACATCATTTCAACACACTGCAACCTCTACTCCTGCTAATCAACCTCTGTACAGTCACTAAAGCATCCACTTTCAAACCATCGGCCAAACCCATCATCTGGGGTCGCGTCTCTGCCAGCAGGCTAAAGTCTATCAACAGTGAGAAGAGAACACGACTGCATTTCAGAGAGGATTCCAACACAACCCACTGTGCTCAAAGCAGAGATTCAGTTGAAACAAAACAAACCCAAACCAGAGTTTGAGTGGAATTGGCATTATGAATGTAACCGCTTGGGCAGGGCAGGACAGGTTTCTTCATTATTAGGGGGGACTTTCAACTTCAGCATGAAAATAGGAAGAAAAATGACTCACCTCAACTTCTGAAGCTCTTTCTGGGCTTGTTCTATCATATGAACCAGATGTCTAATAGAATGCAAGCGAAGCATTAGAAAAACATACAATTCCTAGATCAGACCCATTTAACCTGCAATTTAACCTTCCACAGTTAAGGACACAACAAGCCCCTTCAACGCAAAGGCCAGACAACTCGTTCTCTGTGCAGTCTGTGCTCTTTGCTCCTGAGGGAACAACACAATGCCAGAACACTGCAATTGTCACACAAGCAGTTTTAAAACATAAACCTTCAATAATCACTATGGTCGGCTCTTGCCATCAGACTGTATCATAAAACTATATCCATGAGCTGATCGACTTCTATTTTTGAGCTTGTTACTGCATGCTTGTGCTATTCTGACTGGAAAGCTATCCTAACATCTCCCTACCTTATCACCCATCTTCTAATTTTAATTCTAAAATCACCTGTAACCCATTTTTATTATTGTTTCCTTCACACAATATTATCAGAGCTCAAACAGTTCATTTCACTTCCTAATGTACGTGCACACTAACAGATCCTCTCCCTGCCTCCCTTCTCCTAAGCTAAGCAACCCTTTGCCTTCTCTCAAAGGTAAGCTTCACATTCCTTTTGTCTACGCCTTTCTGTAAGGCTCAGCTAACCCTTCTCAAAAGTGGACATTAACATTCCCTGCCTGAAATAGCTCTGGTGCTTCCTGCAGCTGTACTATCTACAACTTTTTTTTTGGCTTTTGCAACAGCTTTATTAACAACGGACGCAGGCTGAGCAGGATCGCTAGTAAGTCATCTTTATTTCCCCTACTGAATTGCCATTTCACAGGCTGTCCTTAGTCCCCTCAGTTATCCTCAACTAAAGCCCATTATCACCGCTATGCAAGCAATAACTCACAAAATTCAAGACTAGGATATATGGAAACGTGGGCTGCTTCTTGGGTACGTTCGGGTCCTTCTCTTCCAGATCAGCCTCCTTTTCTGCCACACAGAGGTCTCTCAAAGAGTCTCAGTTATTCCAGAATATGATCTAAAGACCCCCACTGGACTTACACAAGAAAACATGAGAAATATACAGACACTGAAGTCAGAACTTCAGCTGGGTTCAGCAAAGCAGATGAAGGCCTTACTCGTTGTACACCTTCCAAGCGTTACACCCGTGCTGTGACATGAGCTCCAGGTTCTCGATGCGGACTGCCTGGTGCTCCAGCTGCGCCATGGAGTTGTTCACGCACTCCTGCCACGCCGTGATATCATTCTTCTGGCCGGAGGACGGGGCCGGCAGCTCGTACCTGGAACGCGCCGCCCGCCCGACTCAGGAGATGCGGCGGCAGGCGCCAAGCACCTGCCGTCGCTCCCCGAGGGCGCCGCGGCCAGCGAGGGGGCGGGCGGCGGCCAGGGCCGCCTCGTCTCACCTCTTCATGCTGAGCAGCTCCAGGGGCTGCCGGGCCGCCAGGCGCTCGAACTCGTTCCGCATGATCTCGGTCTGCGGGTAAGGCACCAGTGAGGCGGCGGCGGGGCGCCGGGCAGGTCAAGGGGAGTCCGGCCGGGCCGCCTCACCTCGAAGGCGCTGTAGTCGTGCGCCGGCAGGTAACTCAGGTAGTTCTTCGTCGGCCGGTACCGCCGCGTCTCCTCCTCCACCAGCGCCGCGGCCTAGAGCACACGGGGCGTCAGGACGGAGCGCCGTCCGCCGCCCCGCCCGCCGCGCCGTCCCGCACTCACCGCCTCCCGCACGCCCGGCGCCTCGTAGCCCTGGTCGAAGTAGGGCAGCGCGTCCACCACCACGTCGCCGGCCACCAGCCCAGGACCCGCCATAGTGCCCCGGCTCTGCGCCTGCGTCGACCCGCCCCCAGCCCTCACCAATCGACGCTACCGCAGAGCGCCTGCGCGCTCCCTCGCGGCCCACTGGACCCCGCAGCAGACGGAGTGACGTAGCACCTTCCCGCCCGCGACCCGGCCCCGCCCCTCACCGTCCCGGCCCGCCCCGGTTCCACTCCCCCGGCCCCGCCTGACCCGCTCCGGTTCCACCCCCGCTCCGACTCTCCTGGCCCGCCCCTCCCGTCCCGGCTCCACGCCCCGGCCCCGGCTCCACGCCCCGGCCCCGGCTCCACGCCCCCGCCCCGGCTCCACGCCCCCGCCCCGGCTCCACGCCCCCGCCCCGGCCCCCGGAGAGGAACGGACACGGGAGCGGTGCGAGGCATGAGACGGTTATTTGCGACAACAGCAACACCCGGGCCCGGCGCCTCGCGCAGCCCCGTCGCTCCTGGAGGCGGGGAGGAGTCCGGCTCCGGCCGCGCCGCCGGCCCGCGGCAGCGCACGCTCATTTCTTCTGAAGAAATTTCATTTTACTGCCTACGGAGAAAAAACATCATTAGGACTGAAGACACTCCGGGAGTCACCTGGCTCGGGAATTTCTTACGGTGGAAATTCACACTGTCAGACACGGCTTCTGCCCCCTGAGCAAGGTCTCACCCAAGACCAACATTAAGAACACGTGTAGTCAGCTCTAAGATGAGGCAACTTCCACAAACTTTGTCTAAAGATGCAAAAGCTTAAAAATTAAATAAAACCCTTATGAAGTGTTCAGTGTCCCCTGAAGGGGCAAAGGTAAACAAAAGCAAAGCAAGTGCACAAGGCACAGAATGGGCCCTGCTCTCTTTGGCATGCAATTATTTGTTCGATAGCTAAATTTATTTAAAAAAAAAAAAAAAAAGCAGAGTGTCCCTTACCAAGACTGCGAAGGATTTTGTTCATTCCAGTTGGCTCTGTCTCTGGAATACTCTCCAAATACTGCAAGGCACGGACCTCAAAAAGGCCTAAAGAGAGGCGGGGAGAAAATCCCTCACCTAGATGAGCTATTTCATATTCTAGCATGTGGCATCTTAAATCATTAACAAGGAGGCTACGAAAGGAAGTCGTGCGTGTAATGTAAGCTGCAAGATCAAGCCCAGAAAGGAGATGCAAAAATTCATTGCTTCATAAGATGAATTCTGTGCAGTAATCAGCCGGGGATGGAGCTATTCCATACACCAAAATGCCAAGAGGACTAACTTGCCAGGTCAAAAGGACATTATACTTTGAAAGTGCATTTATGAAACAAGGAATTAAGATCAAACCTCACCTTTGACCATGTTCTTACTTAGCTCTCGGTCCTGTATAAACCCTGCAAACATCTGTGTTTCCATGAAGAAGTGCAAGAAATGACGCACATTGCGTGACACGTGGGATTTTCGGAACAGTTCACGCTGAAACACCCGTTCCCCTTTTTCTGTGACACTCATGTGCAGGGAGTAGTGCCCAACGATCTCCACAAAGAACTGCACAAAAGCTTCAGAGACCAGGGAGTTGAGAGGCATGTCACCTGTGAAGGGGACAACGGAGGGGAAATTTCCCTCTACATTCATCACTTTGGTCGTTCCTCTTCTAAAAGAGGAGCAGCAGTTACTTTTTAGTCTGGATGTCTCAGACTATGAAGTTTCAGATATGAAAGAAGCCACAGCTCAAATACGGAGATTTCTCTCCCATGTCAACTTTCTGCTGCAGCTGAGCCAGGTTCCATTCTAAAGCTTTTCCAGCAATTACTGTATTCGTAATTTCTTTTCCCCATCAAACAGTGTCTAACAAGCTGTAAGCTCAGCACACTCCAGGTTTAATTCTCTTAAAGAATTAGGCAAATTACAGAACATGAACCCACTGGAAAACTAACTTCGTTACTTCTGATGTGCTTGGAATGACCTAACTTGCTGATGCCATTCTCTCAAGCTACTCAATGCCTTTTAAAATCCTCACACTTACTTATCTGATGGTTTCTGTATAAAGCAGTTCAACTTTGAAAACGATCTGTCAGATTACCCTCTAAAGTACAGAAACTTGCTACATTCTCTGTTTAAGAAAAATGTTCTCTCTGCCACTTAAGAAAAATCGAAGAAAACTCAAATCATGGGAACTGTTGCACTTGGCCCAAAGAAGACTAGAGCTCTGCACATACTGATTGTGGAAAGAGGAGCAATTGTTAGGACACCAAACTTCTTCCTAACACATTCACAAGAAAGATGTTCTCAGTAAGAGCCTTCTAAGATGTCACTTCTTAACGTTTCTTTCTATTTGCTCATTTTTATATCAACTACATGGAAGCTGTAGAGACTTGCTAATGTGAAAACACTTTTCCATAGAAGCACCTTGTGTGTCACTCTGCTCATGTGACAAGATTTCACTTCGTTCTTCCAAGACTTGTACAAGCGCAGCTTGGAGTTTATGAGGCAGGATCTCATCTTCATCTGACACCTAAAGAGAAAAGTGGAAAACATTTTTGTGTTACAGCTATCATCAATAGAACCTTCTCATGGTGAACAGATGAGAAATACTCGTCAGGTGCCTAAAGCAGTTAGAGGAAAGTTACTGTGTGATACGGTGTATCTTGGTGGAGACAATACACCTGTCTTGTAGCCACAAAAATGAAAGAAGTTTGCTCAGCACCCTCAAACTACTAACTATTAAGAGTCACAGACACAACTGGCCAACACAGGACAACGTGTGCTATATCCACAACACAGACTGAGGCTTTCTCTACCAGTGATAAAACACACAAGAACAACCAAAGTCTGTTGGAGAAAATATGACAAGTCTCAACATTCTGGTTAAAAAAATCCGATTCTTTAATACCTTTCTCCAGTTGCAGGCTGCAATGCAAAACAGAACAGTAAGGCAAGGAAAAGGAGATGCAAATACCCTCCTGAACTAGTGACACCCCAGTATGTTTATAGCTTCTTCTCTGGTGATGTAGAAGCCCATTAGGTAAAGTTCAGCAGAGAACCACAAATGAACTGTGGTAATTTGTCTCCTAGACTATCAGTCCTGGAAAAAAACCCAGCCAAAACCAACAAACACACCCCAGCTAGATGAGAGAGGAGAAAGCCCTGTAGAGAATGAGCATATAGAAAGACAGCCAGAAAGCAGCAAAGAATCTTAGTGGGCCACTTTCACATAGTGAACCAACAAAATTGCTGTTTTTAAATTCGGATCAGGTAAGCAGCCTCTTTGGCTTCACAGAGCTCTGTACCTCATGCAACCTCAGCCTTGCAACAAGAATCTGTAAGCCTGTTCCCTTCAATATTGATGAAAAAGGAATGCAAGATGTTTCTTCAGCCACTGGAGTCCACCTACAAATACTAGCTTCTGATGATTTCTTGTTTTCATTTTCTTTCATTGATGCCTTTTCCTGGAATATAACCATGAGTGACTGGTACTGTTACTTCACTTACCTCTTTCAAGAACTTGTCAGCACAAAGATCAACAATCAGAACCTGGGGAAAGATGTACAAAACACACTGACTCTCATACAAGGTATGTCGCTGTACAGAAAGAAAACACTTTTTTTTAAAAAAAATGTCCCCAATGACAGGAGATTTCACCCACAAAACACAAGCTTTGCATAACTGCAGACTGTCTATAGGAACAGTGAATATTATTTATCTTTCATATAATGGACCATCCTGACATGTATCTGGCGAGTTCACCAACTCTCTCAGAAAAGTTTAACAGTTCACGTTAAGACCAAATGCACAGAGAGTACTCCAGAGAAGTCAGCCTCATACCACTGACATTGTCCCTCCACTGTGCTTCACCCAATTCTCACCTCTTCTATGGGCAGGTCCTGGAGCTGTGGTAACGAGCAGGAGAGAATGCCAATTAGGAATGGGGTTGGAGAGCACGCAATGTCAATCATAGAAGTTGGTAGGACCGGTATGTAGGTGTGTTGCCAAGTGAAGGGATAAAGCGTTGCAACTGCAGCATGGCCACATTTAGACAGAGTGCTAGAAAGGTAAGAGAAGCACAGAGTGGACTGTCAGTGTCTCGTTCAGGACTCAGCTACAGACACAGGTTAGAAACGCTCATGGAAAATGTAATTCACATACACTGTTTATGCATCACCAGAAGCCCTATGCATCCACTTCTAAAGTCAGTTATGGGGAGCTAGGAATAGCATCAACCCAGACTAAAGAGGTAAAGGAAACATTCCCTTCTCTCCTCTTGAGTAAACAGCATACTCCAAATTCTAAGCATGCACGTGTGGAAGCTTGCACATGAAACAGGCCCAAATGCAAAAGAAAAAACAGTATCCCTCAGAAAGAACGAGTCACTCAGATGCGTTTTTTACCTCAAGTTGTCAGCCACAAAGATCACTCTCCTCTCCAGCAGGAGAGAGGCAAAGACCCGAATCATGTGAGAGACACTTAGACACTTAAAGAGGCATTCAAAGTCAACATGTTCGAGTCGGGAATCCAGTGGACGGCAGAGTTCCATCACCTGAGGGGCAAGCACAGAATAAGAATGCTGGAGGAGAAAGCCCCAGCATGGAGCCAGGCCAGACAAGGGGCAGCCTGTCTGGAGCGCAGAGCTCGTGGCTCCTCACGCATGGAGCCTGCAGCCTGGGCAGTCAGCACAGGGCATTGCGGAGCACTCCCAAGCAGCTATTCCTTGAAAAGCAGGGAATCACTTCTATGGCAGATGATTCAACCAGAAGCCAGGTTCTCTGACAGCGTCCCTTTGGACTTCAGGACATTACCTTCA
Source organism: Bucorvus abyssinicus (assembly GCA_009769605.1). NCBI lineage: Eukaryota > Metazoa > Chordata > Aves > Bucerotiformes > Bucorvidae > Bucorvus > Bucorvus abyssinicus. The sequence continues at coordinate 6,535,471 of CM020055.1, forward strand.
GACTAATTACTTACAGGCGGTATCACCCTACAGTGCAGTTTGCAGAGTGCCTCTACACCCCAGAGACACCATTGACACTGGAAAGCCATTCCTGATTTCTGTTACCTCATTTCCTGCTCCTGGCAGGAAACTCCTCACAGTAATCATGCGTCCGGGAGCAGGGAAAGGCGCCTCCATTACACTACGCATAAATGGGTGTACTAGGGCTGGAGACATCTCTCGCCTCTTCTCCACTTCATCTAAAATCTGCAAGCAAATACAGCAGGATTGGCTCAATGCCCACTGGTGAGCCAGAGGAGATCTGAGCCTCTGTTAGAGTATTCCACGCCATAGCTACACATGAAGGCTCCAACACAGACACACAGCCCTCTCCCTGCTCGCTTGGGATCCCTGTGAAAGCTCCTCTCAAATGCCTGAACAATCAAATGGGAATAGACACCCATTAGATATTGTGAGGGCACCTCTCCATTCTCAAATCCAGTCTCTTACTACTGCAAGAAAATGTCTTGTATGCGGTAATCAAATTCTCACAACTAGTCAGAGGGGTCAGAAAAGCAACATTCCATCCTCTTCCCCAAGAAATCTTTCTGAAACACTGTTCTCTCTGTGCTCCAACCATTAGAAATCAGCTTTCATCATAAGCTTGCCCCTGTAGTCTTCTGCAATAGCTGCCCTTTACCTGCAGCAGCTTTCCCCAGTCTTTTAACACTTTATCTACTCTCCTCATGGTGCTAGGAGAAACAAGCTGAGCTCTCCCCCTGCCCACCTTAAACTGATTTTCCATTTCCAAGTCATGGAAGAAGAGGATCAAGGGGCACCGTCAGTAATACCAGGTGTTAGAAGCCCCTTCCTGACAACAATTTGCTGAAGGAATTAGTCATCTGTGTATCGGCTGACAAGACTCAGCACTAATATCATTTTATTTGCCCAGTCAAAGCAAATGCGGCAAGAAAGCACTACTCTCCTGGGATGCGTTACAATCATTAAGTAATTCTAGACTGGACAGAAGCATCCAGTTACTTTCTGGAGTTTGCAGGTTGTCAGAGACTCAAGTCCAATAAGGAGTAAGAGCTCTCCCCACCTCACCTTGGAGAAGAGGTTGAAGCAGCCCAGGCGGCTCACAATGCAGTATACCTCAGGAAGGCGCTTCCCTTTCCCTTCTGGCTGGAAGGCAACAGGAACAGTTATGCCAGGAACAGGGATGCAATAAAGAACCTAGCACCTACACTGTAGCTGATTCACAGAGCTCCTTCTGCTGTAGTTCCCTCCACAGTTCTGACTTAAAAGATTCCTGAGGAATGACCAGTTCCAGGAGCTGTGTTTCACGTCCGGAGCCCATTTCACTGTATTGCTGGACATCATCATTCTCCTTCCCCTACGCATTCGAAGGGCTGGTAACCCCAGCAGCAACCCAGGCACTATGCTACCCATATGGGAAATTACTGCTGATTCACGTCCTGCACTTGACTGTGCATTTATCAATGCTTTCTTTACAGTCCACCCAGTACACAGATGCTTACCAGGAGTTTCTTGCAGTACCCAAACCAGCGGCTGCCATCCTCACCCGTCAACACAAAAGAAAATGTTTCACTGGGGAACCAAAGAACAGTCAGGGTTAAAATCACCATGCAGTTCAGAGAAGAGACTGACAAACAGCACACAAACTACAAGCCATTCTGTTTCTGGTCATGCTGAAGACCCCCTGCTCTGGCTGCAGTTCCAGTGGTCCAGGACACTGGCACAGACCTAAGCTTTCAGCATTGCCTGTTTCAGGCATGAGTATTCAAAAATAAGTCTTTACCTTTTAAGGTCTGATGCAGGAAACCAGTCTTTGGGATCTGGAAAGCAGAATTTGGGAATGACCTTTAGCCTCTCCTCAGTATCCTTTGATTGTCTGAAGGGATGTTCAGGCTGGAGGGGTAACACATGCATTTGAAGTCACCGAAACGTGGTGCACAGCTGCAGCGCTTAAAACCATGGGAGACAGTGACTTCCCAACACTTCCAAATGCTGAACCATCAGAGAGCTAATGCACAAGTACAGGAGAACATCTGACTATAACAGATTCCCAGTTCCCTCTTGCGTCTTTCCTACCGATTGAACCTTTGTAAAATTACCTGGCTGGTCTCAGTAAGCACCGAGTAAGGATTTACAAGCATGGCTAAGTTTACTGCAGAATGAAGCTAGAACTGACCCCCAAATGATGGTTGTGTCAACTTGGCTCGGTTCTATTCCTAGGATAACTGAAGACACTAAGAGGAACAGGAATGCATTCAGCTGGTGACATGCGGATTGCTCATGACTCAATTGCAAGAACAGTGTATCTGAATCACACCTTCCTGTTACCATTGTGGGCTCAAGCAAAATCCCTCAAAGACTACAGGACAACTTTCTCTATTCAAAACTGCCAAGAAGGGGCAAAAGGAAGGTTTTCAAATAAGAAAGATCCCATTTAAGTGTGAAATGCCCCTCAGAAAAGGTAAGTTTATTGCATAAAGCTGATTTTAGACACTGTACTCTCAGTCAAGGCATCTGGGCTACTCCAGTGTCCTAAGCTGTGACAGCACGAAGGAGCAGTAGGAAAACAGTACAGCATTTTCAGAGAGTAACAGTTGTACAAAATCTTTGATGTCCTTGGGCATGCAGCCCAAAGAAGAGGGTGACAAGCAGATTACTTGGAAGTATGGCTATTTTAAGAAGGGAGACAAAACTGTAACTGTCAGAACACCTCCATAATTCCTGGGCAATACTTCCTGCAGAATCCCAACATGATAGACTGACCTGTATAAAGTCGCTCATCAAAACACTTTGAGCAGAGGATAAATAAACACTAAGAAAATAATTTGGTTTGTTAGTGCATTTATAAAAGCCAGTAAAGAGTCACGTGGTACAGCTAGGTCTGATTGTCTGCTAGGGCAGCAGAAAAGAACAATGCACTGCCCGTCCCAAAGGCAATGAACAGATTGAGAGGTTGCTCCAGGGTAAAGCTAAATCTGGTTACATTCCCTTCTTCCCCCTGACACCCTGAAGTCTGCACTTTTAGCAGATATTATTTATGTATGTTCAGTTTTACCCACTAAATTAATACTATGCACTCTTTCTGGCTGCTGTCCCTTATTCATTTTATGGATCCAAAATGTTTACACCTTTAAGACACTAGGGTTACTCGCACACAAATCCCTTACACTGTTGGACACTAAGAGTCCTGCTGGAGTCCCACAGAACCTCCTTTAATGAATCTTGACATTGCCTCTGTTTGGATGACATGCAGGTTCCTTAATAATCTCTGGCTTACTCCTGACAGCACAGCTAGAATTACTAACTTTGTTCTGTTTTTCAACGGAAGGCAGCAGGTCAAGCCCAGACGGTGACAAGTGAGTATTCTTTTCAATCTGGAACCACAGAAGAAAGCACCAAGGCTCCATCCTCTCAGCTTCCCAGTTACTGCTGTGTACACTGAGTCACACGTTAATCTTGTCATCCATTGGGGCTGAACAGACAGAAAGCAAGCTTATTTCAAATGGCTTGTTCTAGCTACAGTACTTTAACCTCCACAGCTCTCCTCTGCTTTTTCAGGGACTAGTACACATAGCTTTGTCGTTTTTTTTTTTTTTTCTCAGAACAGTATAAATAGGTGTAAAAGCCCTGGTATTCTAGTTCCTGTGCACCATCAGTCAAACGGCTTCATTCCTTGTTTAAAAATCACAGACTAGCAGGATGAGGTCATGCCAGCTTTGGGAACAGAGCACTGCACTCCCTTTCCTCAGCTGCCTCAGCAGTGTGTCACAATACAGCATGGCTTTATGGTATTTCCAGGCAACTAGAAATACAGTAGCAACCTTCCTAGTTCCAAAAAAAAAGACAGTAAACTCATTATCAAGAAAGATATTCAACAACTGCCCAATGCTACACATTAGGTCTGTAACAGAGCAAGGTGCTTCATATTCCAGTGTATCCTAACCAGTGGGCCAGCTTTGCTAGTACAGAGCTTAGGAAGCAATACACACTGTGAGAGGAGATGAACAGCCCCTGAGTGTGTTTTGTGAGCAGATTTCCATGCAGCTCCTACCTTGCTGGGAAACTGCTGTATGATCTGTGGTGTGTATGTCATCTCAGATGCCTTCTTGTGCAGTGACACCACCACAAACAGCTCAAATAGTCGCTGCTCCTGAAGCTCTATCAAATCCCTCTCCAAAGTCTGGTAGTGCGGGTTCCTCTTGGAGGCTGACTGCACCTGCAGCAGGCACCTGTGTCGACCTGAAGAAAGGAACAAATCCAAAATCAGCCTGTGGCCACACACCTACAGGTCACAGAAGAGGACTTGTCACCACCTTTAGAAGTGGGAATAGAGATGGGTGCATTTGCCTAACATCACTGCCGTGCTCTGTAGACTCCTGCATCAGCTTCTCAGGGACAGAGCTGTTCCAGACAGAGAAGCACTGGCCTTGCAGCAGCTCTGCAAATCCCACATGACCCACATCTAGCATTCTCCTGGTGTCCTGACATTCTTTCCACACAACTCAGAGCAACACGCTGTGGTAACGATGAGGGAAGCCCAGCTGTGAGAAGCCCAGCTCCATCAGCTCAGTAACTGCCCAGCCTAAGGCAAAGCAGCTTGGGCATTCAAGAACGGCAGAGCCAGTTTCCTAGCCAAGAAACCTCCAGGCTGGGACGTCTTGACAGACAGTACAGACTCACAAGCACAGGCACAGCACTCTGATGTAAGAAATTTCTGTGACCCAGGCACTATGACACATTCTGGACACTTTGGAAACAACTCTTAGATCACTGTATTTCTGCAGAGACCCTTCACTCTCCATTACTCTCCTTAACATAAAAAAGTGGAACTTCACTATTCACTCCAACTTAAGGCCCTCTCTATGCTTCCCTCCAGGTAAATAAAACATCTGAAACAATTCATTTTCACTAGATGCTTGCTAAGAGACATGACAGAGTCACTCATCAGCGCTGGCCAGCCATTACCATTTGACATTCAAACCTTATCAGCATAGAAACTAAGACCCCTTTAGTCCTTCCCACACCAGCTCAGACCAAGTAGGTATGTCAAGGCTGTGGTTTGGGCCTATGATCGAACTTGGGACTGTGGAACCAGACGAATAACCAAGTGATTTCTCCCCAGAGGAAAGGGCATTTCACAACATTGTACGTATAGAACAGAACCAAGGGAAGCAAGCAGGGGGAACATAACCTCAAGTGTTAGCAGCAAAGGTGATCCAGGGACAATCTCCCACAAGACATATTTTAGTTAAGTGTGACTCTAGCAATCCAAAAATGAATCTACCTCTAGCAACTAGCAGATTAAACCTCAAGGGCTCGGAAGTGGCAGAAATAGAGGTTGATTTGTCACAGCAATAGCTCCCAGCCTTGGCCATGCTGCCCCTTAGACAGTCACTTTCTCTGCCTCAGCAGAAGCCACATCTAGTCAGTGTGTTTATCCCATTACAGCCTTAGCCTAATGTGTAGCACTATGGGGAGAGGACCAGCCCCTGCGATTCACTCACTTTTTGGCTGATTTTCCATATCACTTTCATTCCCGCTGGTTTCACCTGAAACACATGTAGTTTCACTTATTAGCCATGCAGAAGGAAGATGGGCAACACCCAAAGTTGGGAAAGAGAGAGAACTTTAAACTCATCAGAACAACATCACTTAGGGCTGCCCACCCATCCTGCTCAACGCATCAGCAAAGACAGCCTGAACTGGCAAATATGTTACAACAGTAGATTTCAAAAAGCAAAGTTGATATTGAGGCACTGTTTCCAGTAAACCACCCGTAGGTCAGCTGGACAGCCATACCACAGCTACAAATGAGAAGAACATAAAAATAATCACTTTAGGGTCACAAAAGGGATGAGTAGAGTAGTCAGAGGTAGTTCTCCTACGAAGTGGTTTTGTGGGGAATTTGTGGATTTGTTCTGCTTTTTTGAAAAAGCACTTCTAACTAGTAGCCCAGTTCTTCGGGCTCAGATCATAGCGATAGATCTTCCATTTGTGACAGTGTTAAGCTTGGGTTAGGGAAGTGTTCCCAATCCTAGCAGTGCTGAAAACTCAACAATTCCAGCTGCAAGATATTGGGTTCAGCACTGTTGAGTGAGCCCAGCATAAGCTGCAGGAGGTGGTGGTGCCTGGCCTGCTAGCAGTACTCCAGGACATGCAGGAACTGTGCCGCTCAAGAGGCTCAGAGCAAAGAGAACAGTGCTGGAGGCCTCTATACCTTTCGCTGGAGGCGCTTCTCTCCCAGCAGGACTGAGCAACTTTACCCTCTTCTTTCCACGCTTAGAATCAAAGATCTCCTGTATTTTTAGAACCAGCTGAAATCCAAAGCAGAAGCAGAGGTTAATGTGGGGGTCCAGAAGAAGGGTCCAGGTGCCCAGAGGACTGCAGCCCAACTGTCACCTAGCGCCACCATGCTTGGGAAAGGCTGCTCAGGCCCTGCCAGGGAGCCTGGCTCAGAGACTACTTGCTAGAGTACTTTTAGCACAGCGCAGTGGATAATGAATGAGCACAGAATTTCTGCTACAAGAGAGAGACTACTGTCAGCACAACTCAAAGCTGACACCAAACTGTACAAGCATTCTGGAAGTTATCATACACTGCTTAACAAACAGATAGCAGAAGCAGCAAACTGTCTGGCATTGGATCTCCATTTTCTGTTAGAGAGGCCAACTGCAAAGGCACTTGCAAGAATCTTACAAACCCTCCACCACAAAGTACTCTGAACTCCATAAGCTCTCAAGCATTTAAATTCTTTCCAAGCCCAGAAAAAGCACGGGTCTCTCAATGTAGCTTGGGGCTTGTTTGTTTGCTTGTCTTTTTAAGTTTGCTGCTGCAGTGGCTGTCAGACAGCTAGAGCCAGTTCTCCAAAGCACCATGTTGGGCACAGAACAAGGCTGCTGTAAGCACAGTCCTTGTCCCAGGATAGTTTGCCAAAATTGAAGTATTAAGTACTTTCATTTTGCATAGGTGAAGAAAAACCGTGTGCCAGAATAACGGGTCTGTGTAGCAGGGACACCACGGACCTGGTCCACTGGAAGAAAAAATTTGGAAAAAAACATAGCCCAATGCAGACTAAGCTACAGACATGAAAGAAGGGTCAGCATTTAGACACTCCAAGTCGATGCTGTGGACCTTCCTTTCACTGGTCACAAGGGCCTTAAAACCCAAGTCCTAATGCTTTCACCTTACTCCTGTCACAGGTCCCTCCGGACTCTCCCCTCAGCTGCCAGGTAAACACTGCTGCAGGGGCTCCTTGATTCTGCCTGTCAAAGGCGGCTATCCCTTCACTGTGAAGAAAAATTTACGCTAAATGCAGTTAGCAGGTCAAGTTCATTCTTGTCTCAAGTTAAGAATTCATTAAATGCTCCTACTGGATGTAGCAGGGTGGGGCCCAGCAATTTGTCTCCAAAAATACTGCATAAAAAAGAAGATATGTAGCAAGAAAACCTGTTTTTCAGCTCAAGCCTTTATCCCCAGCTCAGCAAACTAGGCTTAAGCTCTTCTCCTTTTCAGATCTATTTATCCCCATTTTCTGCATTAGCCAGTCCTCCTATACAATGAGGCTGCAGGGAAGAAAACAGCCCACAGCAGAAAGCAGTGCTTCTGCAAAATCTGCCTTCTTTGCCCTCTACCATCCAGCCTTACCCAGAGGATTTCCATTTCTGTTCTGGTTTTTGTGCAGTTGAGTCATCAAGGAAAGATATTGGGTGTGTTTAAGGCAGCTATGTGTTTCTTAAGCAATAAGTAAGTTCTTTTCTTTCTAGACTACAAACTTTTTCTCAATCTCTCAAGCAATCTTGGCTCAATTCCTTGTAAGCAAAAAGAGTAAAGTGTGCTTCCTGTATGTAAATTGTTCCAGATTTTTGGAATAGGTTTGCTTTTGGAGAACGTTTTAATTTAACCCTCCAAATGAAAGATACTCTCCATCACAGCATTTTAATAATATTATCATCCCTTTCCTGGTTTTCCAGCCCTACAGTTTGTTTAAAAAGACATACAGAAGTTGCTTGTTACTCTAAGGTACTTAAAGTTTGAGAAGTATTTTGCAGCTGTCCAACTCTACCTCACAAACTTGTGCAATTTGAGCAAATATGCCAAATTTTCACATGAAATAAAGATCTGCAGAAGTTAAATGATTTTGTCACGGCTAAAGTAAGTTGTTGCCATTACCACAACTGGAATTTCAGGCCTATGCACAAAGTGCCACTACAGCGGTAGCTGCAGCTGTCCTTCTAGAGCACATGCTCCATTTTTTCACTGAGGGACATAAGCTGGTAATCAAAACTAGTATCTAGAAAGATTCCCAACACATCAAATGAGAATTATAACAGAGTCCTCTATTGTGAAGGTGGATTAAAAGCCTTCCTCATGACTTTGGCCTCAGAAGCATATCTTCCTCTGCACACAGGCAGGAGGGAGTGGCCAGAGGCAACAGAGGGGAGGCTTTGTGAAAATGCGCTTATCCCTAAAAGCCGCTCTTCACCTTTAGCCTACGCAGCAGCTGCAAGGGTATGCTCCTGACGGCAAGTCAAGAACTCCAACATGCCAAGTAACTGGGGGCCCAGCCAGCTCCCCACAGCAGCCTCACACTGTCAGCCATCAAACACAGTGGTTGCAGCAAGAACATAAAGGTCTGTCTGAGAAGTCATCAGGAGCAAGAGACACGTACACACAATTGTACAGAGATGGCCGTTCAGCTCAGAGGGAGCTTCCTCTCATTCCTGCACCACATTCAGCATGAACCCAGCATCATTACGCTCTACAGAAGCACTGGGAACAAGGCTGAAATGACAAAGCATGAGGAAGAGCTAGTATTCACACACAGCACCGATTGCCAAGTCAACACCTTGTACTCTGTTTGCAGATTCTTGGCCGCAAAACCACTGCTGCCCCGGCTAGAAGTGGCCCTCTCTTTTTTGATCCCCAAACACCTGCCCTTGCTATTTGGAGGGGAAACGGTTCGAGCAGGGTCACTTGTCCACACATACAGTAGTACTAACCAGCACTCACAGCTCCATCACCACTTACAAAGCGCTTAGAAAGTGCTAGACAAAGCAGCAAGAGTTTGAAATGCCATACAAGAAGTAATGTTTCATGTTTAAATCTCACCCAGGGCAAGTTCTTTCTCCTGCTAGCAGCCTCTACTGCCCCGAAGAGCTTCCACTCGGTCAGTGTGACAGGCAGGGTTGTGTCCTTCACCATTTTCCCTTGGAAACCTGTCTGGGAGGGCTTTAGCTCAAGAGTCTTGCGACTGAGGAAGGGAGGTTTTGGGGGAGGCTAGGAAACAGAATCAGAGGAGGTGATTAAACATGGGATTAAGCTTTGGTCCAAGCTCAGAGTGAAAGGAGTCAGATTACAAATTATAAACTTCCTGCAGCCTCCTGCTCTACCAAGCTCTCCATCCCACCCTCACCCCACATACGCAAGCATCTCAACAACACTCTCTTCTTCCTAATCTTTAGCTCCTTAATAGCTTAATCAATGGCTACTGCCATGGCTCTTCATTATCATTTACAGTAATGACAAACAATAAAAAATAAGGAAAACCAATGTCATAGCAGTGGAGAATGTGGGGCCAGAGGGGAGCACAAAATAGGGCCCTTGTGAGGATGACTCTCTGTAAACACATGGCAATTTAATCTCCTCACTCTACCTTGGGAGCCCTACTGGTGCTCCGGGGCGGTGGTAGCTTCCAGACAGATGGGACCTTCCACAGGGGTAACGGCAGCACTCTGATATCTTCATAGGGGTTCTCTTTTGCCGGACCTGGAAAAAGCATTGAACTGGGGGATTTAGGAAAGGAGATAAAGCCCTGCATTCCTGCAAGGGATGTAAGCAAGGAGAGTGTGCAGTTGTCTGCCAAGCTTTAACAGGGTCTGAGAGAGACCTTTGTTAAGATGGATTAGTTTCCCAGCACTCAAAAGATGCTTCTAACCCACTACCATCAACTTGGCCAACTGTACACGGACTTGGCAAAAGAAAACACTTCTACCACAGCAGAGAAAGTAGGACTATTGCAAAGCAGCCAATTTTGTCAGTGTTCACACTGATCCATGTGCAGCACTCAAGTAAAGCATTTGAAGAGCTAATAAATCAGTTTAGCACAGGCCAATTCTAGCGACCTTCCATGACATCTGAAACCAGGTATAATTGCACATAGTTACACACATCAACAAAGAACACCCAATGGGAAGATCTTAAAAATCAGAGCTGGAAGGGGCCTCAATGCATTCTCATCTTCATTCCTCCCTCCCCAGAAAATTTGCTACCCTTAAATAAAGTGAGTGCATCCCCCAGAAGCACAGGCACATACAGATAATGTCCTCGTAGATGTTGTCTTCTGACTGTGTGTAGATGAGTCTGGATCCTGCAGTACCATTTTTCTCTTCTCGAAGTCTGTGGGAGTTGGTGGTTGCCATCCGGTTGCAGAAGACCTGGATGTCCTCAAACTCAAAAGATTTCCTAGAGGAAAACCAGTGTAACTTCTTCTAAAGGCACCTGCATGTACCAGTGAGTTGCTGTCTCCAGTCCACACAGACTGTGGTCCTCCCTGGGGCCATCAAGCACATGGATGCTCTACTCTGGACTCTCTGATTTCCAGGTGTTGAGGTTCAACCCCAGCCGGCAGCCCAGTCCCACACAGCCACTCACTCGCTCCCACCCAGTGGGACGGAGGAGAGAATCAGAAGGGTAAAAGTGAGAAAACACGTGGGTCGAGATAAAGACAGTATAATAGGTAAAGCAAAAGCTGTGCAGGCAAGCAAAGCAAAATAAGGGATTCATTCACTATTGCCCCTCAGCAGGTGGGTGTTCAGTCATCTCCAGGGAAAGCTGGGCTCCATCACGTGTAATGGTGACTTGAGAAGACAATGCTATCATGCCAAACGTCCCCCCTTTCTCCTCCTTCCCCCAATTTTTATTACTGATCATGATGTCATAAGGTCTGGAATATCCCTTTGGTCAGTCGGGGTCAGCTGTCCTGCCTGTGTCCTCTCCCAACTTCTTGTGCCCCCGCCAGTCTGCTCACTGGTGGGGTGGTGTGAGGAGCAGAAAAGGCCTTGAGGCTGCGTGAGCTCTGCTCAGCAGTAACTAAAACACTGGTGTGTTATCGATACCATTTTCACCACAAATCCCAAACACAGCACCACACAAGCTACTGTGAAGAAAATTAACTCTATCCCAGCCAAAACTGGCACACCAAGCGACTCCTACTTATTGAATCTGGGAGATTTTTTAATTAAAAATTAAGCTGGAGGCTCCATGGTCAAGCACGCTCCAAGCAGGTATGGCAAGACCCATACTGTCACAGAGGCAGGAACCCAAACATTTTGCAGACTACTCAGTTGCAGCAGTGCTCAGAACGAGGGCACCGCTTTCTACTGGACCTGCCCTACTGCTTACGCTAAGAGTGTTATCGCATTTGCGAGTTTGCATTTTCATACACTTCACGTGCATTTCAAAATTGTTACATGAATTACAGGGAAGAGGGAAGAATAGCCACAACAACTACAACAGGGGTACCCACAGCCGACAGCCTCTGACTTTAAGCAACAAGAGAATCTTTTGCTTGCAGGAAAGCCAGGACATTTAGCAGCCACACTGCCCCAAGAGAAAGCCATTTTGTAATCTGCAGATTGCAGCTGAGGCCAAGCTCAGGGCAAGAAGCAGGCAGCACTCTCCCTAGGGCCAGCGTATTGTCACTCAACTCTGTTTGAAGGTGTGGGACTGACATCTGTTTGGAGCTTTTAGCCCTTGCAAGATTATCAGCAGCAAAAGCAGTGCATACGCAGTGCTGGAAAGGGGATACTTTAATCCAGAAATATCCTCTCCCCATCAACAGAGGCATTGTCAGTACTAGCATCTCCACAAGGATATCATAGCAAGCAAGCTGTTTAAACCCTTCTAGAAACTGATTTAAGAAAACATGTTTCAGACAGGAGAGATGAATCGGCATACCTCTGGGTTCTTCCTCTGATCCTCCTGCTGGCTATTCTCTTCTCAGGATTGTTGGAGGGTGACACCAAGTCTCCTCCATGCTGCTTTTGCAGGGGAACTTCCCTGAGAGCACTGGCATTGCTACGGCTACTAGCACCCGCCTCTGCAAGATAGCAGAAAGTCCTACGGGGCTTAGGTGGTGGGACAGCAGCTGGCTCCTCCTCTTGCCCTTCAGCCTCAGAGTAAATGTTTTTCAAGCTCCTCTCTGCCCTGCAGAGAGAGTCCACTCCTTTGACATTAAGTTCTCTTTCTGTGGAGCTACAGCTCCCTTGCTTCCTCTGAAGGTCCAAGGGAAGTGGTGGAGCTTTGCCAGGCAGAAGGGGATCTGCTTTACCCCACAGAGCCTGTGAGGTATAGAAGTTCCCTGGGGGCAGTGTCGTCCCTGGGTCCAGGAAGCCTGCTTGCCATTTTCCTTTCTCCTTGGTTTGGGAAGTTAAGCTGCATGCACAGGGCTTGAGGTCACCACAGTCATCAGTCTGCAAGCAGCTCCATGCATCTTCCCTGAAGTCTAAACCCAGGCTCTTTAGATCTTTGGACACAGTCTTTCTGCCCTTTTCTGTATCTTCTGGCCTCACTTTGGGTAGAGCGTCACCGCTGGGATCATACTTTACTCCAAAGGCCTTCAGCTGCTGTCTCTCCCTGCTGGAGCACCCTTGCGTCCTCCCCTCCCACTGGGAGATCTTCTGTTTGATGTTGCGACAGTGGCTCCGGGAGAGGGTCTGCAGAGCAGAGCGGGAGAAGCTACTGTCCACTGACCCTGCCGGGTGCATGGCAAGTGCCAATGTGCTTACAAACACCCCATCTCCACCTGTGTCCTGCACACATCAAGCTGGCATGAGACTTCAAAGCACCCAGCAGTGTCCAAGAGCCCCTGGGTGCCAGGACTGCCTGCTAGCACGGCCTGCGGACAAAAAGAAAAGAACCGTCAGCTGCGCTCCAGCCATACGCACCACTGGCACTCCCAGTTGCTCTCTGGCTATTGCTGAAGAACATTCCTCCCCAAAACACATGTTCAAGACTGACTTCCAGAGCACGCTCCCCACAAGCCTGTTTCTGTAGCGCACATCTGGGAGGGCTAACAAAGGAAGTAGAGGTCTCACTGGCTTAAAAAAAAAAACCAAACCAGCATAACAGGAACAAAACACAGGCAGGGATCCCAAAAGTCCAAATCTGAGGAAATAATTTCATGGCACAGGAACACAGCAGCACAGCCTGTCTGCAGCAGAGCTCTCAGCCAGCCCCTCTGCTGCTTCCTTGTACCGATGCAGGCCAGGCAGGAGTGCTCAGCTTCTCCTGATGCTCTGTACTGCTCAGAGCACCTCGGGCAGCGAAGTGCTGCAGTGGTTTGGCTCTATGTCTCTACCAGAGCTCTCAACACAACAGTGACACAGCAAGACACAAGATACCATACCAGTTCTGTAGAAAGCAAACCACATCTACTTCTCCAGAGTCGGCAGCAGCAGAATGGCTGCTGCTTCACACAGGAAGACTAGGACAGTTACGATGGCTGGAGAAGAGTCCATTTGCACTCCTCCGCCCAGAAGAGCTCTCCTGCTGCACAAGTAAAAACCTGTCTGATGTTCTGCTTGTCAAACCCTGACCTAAATTTGCCATCAGAGATACTGGAGTGCCCTAGCAAGAGCTCTTCCAGGCAGCTCCAGGCAGCAAGGGGCCCCTGCCCTTTCTCCTATAAATAGGCATTGTTTCCAAAACATCCTGAGCCAGAGCAGAGCCATCCTTCCTCCACCCATCTGCACAGTCCCAATTAGCACACAGAAAAGCAACTTTCCCCTTTCCTATGCCGCTGCAACTACCCTACAGCAACAGCCATAGCTATCCAAAGCAGAACAAGGCACATTCACACCACAACTCTTTTTTCCAATTCCAAAAGCCAGAGAGCATGCTAAGTGTTTTCCATGCAAAGTCTCAAGACAGTTCCGTTTCCTGAAACCACGTGCTCAAGGAGAGAATGCTGCCAGTGCTGTTCAAGAATAAAATACTCTTTGATGCTGAGGTCAAGTCCACCCACCACAGGTGCTGCTGGTACCCCACAACCCCCCTTACCATACTCATGCAGGCAGATGAATAGCTAAACAAAGGCACTAACATACCACCTTACCTTATCCTGCTGCACAACAGGCAGGAGGACATGCAAATCACTGACTTGGCAAGGCCATGCAGTTCTGAAGCAATGTTTCGCTCCTTTTATGAAAGCCGTGCACAGCTCTATACCACTCAAGAGACCTCCTTGTCACCTCCTGTGTTGGTGGCCAAATACAAGACAGTTTCTGCTCTTCTGAAGCCTAGGGAAGCTGCCAGCTCACTCCTGGAGGGATGAGGGGACAGCCAACAGAGCAGCAAGGATCCCTTCCAGAGTTCTCTGCTACTCCCATTCTGTTCAGCTCCAGGACAAACGTAAAGCTTTTCTGAACAAAAACTCTACCACACTGATGCCTGAAAGACAGGGGCAGTACTAAACAAGATTTTATATCAAAGTAAGTAACGCTTCAGGAATGTGGTATGCTTAGTCACTTCCATCTTGATACAAAGCACCTCTAGTTATTTACTCGTTCAAAGCTTCTGCATATCATGCTAAGGAATGGAGTTCCACCTCATCAGATATATGGCCATGTAAAGCACAGCCCATGGACACAGTAAATATGATGCTAATCTTAATTACAAGGCAAAAGGAGATTAAGTCTGACCTCTGCCATGGGTCCTAAGACTTCTGCACTGACAAGAAAGATATATCTGGATCTTCCAACTTTCAGTCTTTTTCTGAAGTGATGAAATTCAACCTCTTGAAATTAAGTTTTTACCTGTGCTAAAAAAACCCCAACATTTTAAACATGTAAGCCCTGAAGGCTTTTATACCTGAGGACACATAGACAGAACCCACAAGGTCCTATTTTTAAAATCATGGGGGTTTAACCTGACTCACAGTATCTGATCGCCCAGGTTAGCAATACTGGAAACAGCAGTTGACTCAGACACTACACCATAGGCTGGCTGCATGCCCCTGGAATGCTGCAGCTTCATGCAAGAACTAAGCCCCAAGGTGGGGACAGAGGAAAAGTTAAACTCAAACATGAGTTATCATGGAACCGTTTCTTAGTGCAACTGTCAGCAGTGAGATTCCAAGCTTCTTCCAGGGCTGACATCACCATAAAGCCATGACCACCTTTAATTTACAAGGGCCATTGCGGATAGCTGTGTGGGCCACAACAACCAGTCACTCATTTCTTGTGACTGAAAGCCACAACACCTGGGGAGCCACTGGGCTCCCATCCCTGGTCAGGACACTGAAAGACTTCACTTGCATTGCTCTCACAAGTACCCAGCTTAGGGCCTTTCCTTCACTCACCTGCCAGTGACTGAGCAGATGGCTGGACCAAACTGCTGCACCCTTGCACCTTCCCTCTGGCTGACAGAGCCCTGGAAGGGTAGCATATGGGCTTGTTCAGCAGCTTCTCGTTTCTCTGCCCCACTCTCCCTTCCCATGCAGCAAGCTCACCGCTCAGCCCTCATCCCTCCCTTTTGTAACTCTGACAGACAAGGACAGGAGAAACCACAACCACCATTGCTCAAATACGTTTCCAAGGGATATTTTTCCTACAGCTCCTCTTCTACTTTTCTTCTTCTTCTGTCATTAGGGCTGATGAAAGTCCCCACTGTCAAAGAGGAAGAGCTCCCACCACTCCTAGGGCTCTATCAGAGTTGTGGTAGCCAAGTGCCCACTCAGACAGGCTGCATTCAACCACGGCAACTGGAACAGAGGAGTCTACACAATGAACCAGGAAAAGCAAGAGGAACGGTCCAGCATGCCAGGTTACGCCCCGTGCCCCAGGACAGCCCTGACAGGAAGGATGTCTGTAACTACTCAGGACTGCGTACCTCGGTGCCACAGAGCACAAATACTCAGCACTACCTAAAACATCACAACCTACTAGTAAATAATTTATCCTAAAGAAATTGTACAGAATCAGAGTGGTGGAGGTGGGAGAGGACCTTCAGAGATCACCTAGTCCAAGCCCCTGCTCAAGCAGGGCCATCTACGGCACGCTGCCCAGGACCCCGTGCAGAGACTCCACAACCTCCCTGGGCAACCTGTGCCAGTACTCAGTTCCCCTTAAGAGTGAAAAAGTGCTTCCTGATGTCCAGAGGGAACCTCCCGTTGTGTCAGCTTGTGCCCATCACCTCTGGCCTCGTCACTGGGCACCACGGGAAAGAGCTTGGTGGGGTCCCCTCTGTGCCCTCCCTTCAGGTGATGGTATATATGGGTGAGACACCCCTGAGGCTGCTCTTCTCCGGGCTGGACGGGCCGAGAGACGGTGTAAAACACGAAGCTGGCGACTCATCGGAGGCAGCTGGTGGGCTTGAGCAGGCACCTACTTCCCACAAGGGTTCAGCTCCTGTTCGGTCACTCCCTGCCCCGCCCACAGGGGAAACGGTCCCGTCGCTGCTTCCCAGCCTGCCCGGGGACCGGCACACGGTGACCCCTCGGGACAGAGAGCTGCCGGCCCTCGGGAGCCCTGCGGCTCCAGCCGGGGACTGGAGAGCGCGGGCCGCCCCGCCGGCATGCCCGGCGCCAGCCAGGCCGTCTCCCCTCCCGGGGGCGGGAAACGGCGCCGCAGCGCTTTCTCACCGGATCCCAGCGGTCCCGGGCTCCCGCTGGCGCCGGGCAGACAGCGCTCTGCACCGCGGCCGGGGGCACCGACAGCGATCGGACCCCGCAGCTTCGTGCCGCTGCCACCTGCCTCCGGGCCCAGCCGGCTCCACCGCCAGCGCGTCCCGTCCGACCGCCCCGGTCCCAGCCGCGACTGCGCGGCAGCGACCCCGCGGGAAGCCCTAATCCCTGCCCCGGGCCGAGCTGACCGTCCGCAGCCCCGGGTGACGGGGCGCGGGAGAGGAGTCCCACCGCGCCGCTCGCCGCTGGCCCCCTCTCGCCACTCGGCCCCGCTCCCCGCGACGGGAACCCAGCGCGCGCACCCCCGCCCTGTCTCACCCAGTGCCACGGCCCGGCCCCGGCCCCGCTCTCGCAAGACGCTCCCGGCACGTATCGAGCTGCCACCCATTGGCTCGCGCGGCCGTCACTCAGGCGGCAGCCCCGCCCTCTCCCCGCCCGCCGCCGCAGGGCGCACGAGGCTGCTGACAGACCGGGTTTTATTGCCGGCGGCTCCGGAGCGCGAACAACCCCCCCCGCCCCGGTCCGGCTTCCGCTGCGCCCGGGCAGTGCCCCCGTCCGCAGGCCCCGCGGCCCGGCAGTCGGTCCACACTCTAGTCGGTTTTCAGGCCCTCGGCAATGAGGTTGAGCTCGTAGCACCAGGTCTCGTAGCGGTAGGCCACGCGGATCTGAGCCACGTTCGTCTTCCGGATGTCATTGCCCTGGGGCCCGTCTTCAAGGTAGTTTTCACCCAGGAACTTGGCTTTCTCCTGCCACAGACAAGGACAGCGGTTCAGAAGCCCTTGCTGGCAGCACCCCGGGGAACGGCTGGCTGCTGCCAGGCTCCGTCAAGGCCATGCTTAGAAGCCCTGCCCTGAGCTGCTGCTCGCTTGGTCCCCTCTCAGGCAGGCAGGGACCACTGCAGGCAGGGCCAAGCCTGCCCTCCACAGAAGGGCACTGACCTCGTGGGACAGGCCACACTGCAGAACACTGTTTCTGGCAATTTCACACATGTCACAGGTGCTGAGCTTGAAGACCTGGGCAGCAATGGCGTACTCCTCCATCAGGGGCTCCTGCAGCACAGGCTGTGTTAGAGGCCAGCCGCTGCTGCAAGGGCTGTCCCAGAGATGACCCAGCATGCTGGGCTCTGCACGTGGTGCCAGCTTCCCTGAAAAAGGGAGTCCACCAGCCCCAGTGCTCAAGACAGTAGGAGGTGATCAGCTCACACTGTACCTTGGTGAAATGAAACTGCATGGGGTCATCGGTAGAAAGGGACACCATAAGGCCCTTGCGGTGGAAGTCAGGCAATGGATTCTTCGCGTACTCCAGGAATAGGCTATTGTTGCTGAGTGGGGACATAGCAATGGGAATTTGGGCAAGGAAGTACAGATACTGCAACACCGGGCTCTGCAAAGATGAGCAGAGTTTTCAGGTTAGGGATAAAGTTGCTATGTCCTCCACTTCTCCAGGGTCACTCCTCAGATCAGCCCAGTGCCCCAGCCAAGAAATCTGATGCAAGCCAGCAATCCTCCGGGGCCCACATGGAGCACGAGGCCAAGTGAGTTCAAATCTGTCTGATTTCAGAACTCATCTGGCTCCAGTGGTAACGGACGTATCCAGTGATAGGTCTGTGAGGCTGAACCCCTGAAATCTGAATACATTTCTGAGCTACATCCCCAAACACGCCTGAAGAAACCCAGAGAATCACGTAACATCCACCTGAAGCCAGGCTGCCTGTGTCAGTCTAAAGTGGAGGCACAATTAACTGCCAGCCACAGTGGAGGCCAGCTGTGAACATGTTGTCCTCCTCTGCCATTCGTGGGCTGCTCTGTGCCACACTACTCCACTTACCTTCTTGAGGTTGAGACCGTGGGAGATACCATCTGCTGACATGAAGGCTGTGAGCAGATGTGTGATGGCCCCGGCTTCCCCACAGTGCGGACGGAAGAGGAACGTGTTCATACCACGCTGCCTAGGCACATGGAAGGAGGACTCAGAGCCAGCAAGCATCAGGGTTAGGTGGCATGCAATACAAGATTCCCCAGCTTCAGGTCCAGCTCTGCCCCTGCCAAGAATCCAAGAATCTGGTCCCCAAGCATCCAGCTTGACCTAGCAGCACACTACTTGTTCTCTTTTCTTTGTGCACACAATAGATGCATCTCTGCAATCCCAAAGTTTCTACCCCCGTCCATCACACTTCCTACTGAGGAGTGTTTGGATTGCTCTGGGACATGAAGCTCCAAACTACACCAGTGACAGAGCAAGGAGGGCCCCAATTCTTCTTCCACACCAACAATGAAAGAGCTGAGACATCTCACAAGGCAGCCCCTCTTCTGCCAGCCCATCGCAGGTCCCTTAGCAGAACCTGAGCCTCACCTGCGTAGGTTGTTAAGCACCACGATGTTGGCATACATATAGTACAAATAGTAGGTGTAGGACGGGTTCTTCTCAGAAGTCCACTGCTCTGGCTTTGGGCTTTTCATGGAGAACATGTGTCCACTATGCTTGGATTCATCATCCACGCTGTCGAAGCCAGTGATCTACTTGGCAGGGTAACAAAAAAATGGCATCTCAAAGCACCCCACCCTCATCATGCCCAGGCAGACTGGCTCACCCTGCCCCACTGCACCTTGCCACAGCCCCGCTGTAGCCTGTGCCTCTGCCCCACCCAAAAGCAGAGTCAGAGGCAAGGTTGCCGACCTTGCTCCTCACAAACCCCCAAGCTCTATCAAGGGCTAGAAATAAAGCTCACACCAAGCCATTTCTCCTGGAGGCGAGTCATCGGCACTTCTCACAGCCCCACAGGAGCCAGCTCAGGGAGTCTGACCCCTCCCAGCACATCTGGACACACACCCCTTTTCTCAGAACGTGGCAGTAGGGCCACAAGCCCATTGGTGACATTTTCCATGTCAGGGCCAATACCCCATTCCTTGTGCACAAACAAGAATGTGAGTGCTCACCACACCCTGACTACGTCATCAGGTGACACTCACATGGCGTAGAAAGACACTCAGCTCTTTGTGAGCCTGAGGATTGACAGTTGCCTCAAACACAGGAACAAAGATATTTTCCAGCATCTTCCCAAAGTGTGGGAGAAAATTCTTAGACCTAAACACATCACTGTGGACAGAGACAGGGATTAGCTATCCGCTGTTCCTGTAATCTCTTCAGGACAAAAAAAAAAAAAAAAGAGGTATAGTGCACTATACGGCACTGTGCTCTCTCAGACCCACAGCACATACTAAATCCTGGGAACCTGGATCATCCACTTCATGTTGCGGGAGTAGACCCGATGTTTGTTGAACCAGCTGGCTAGCTTGGGCCACTCCTCAGCTGATCGCCCATAGATTGAGAGGCGAGGCTCTGCGTGCTGGTACTTGGCATCCTCCAGATCGGAGCCAACCTCCTGCAAACCAGGACAGACAGTTGCACGGGGACCCTCAGGCCCATGGGCACAGCAGCAGCACAGCTTAACTGCTCTTTCCTCCCCTTATTCTCACCTTGATGATGGTAGCGAAGTACTCGCCATTGATAGCGTTCTCTGTCTTCAGATAGAGGTCACGCAGCTCGCTGGCACCCACGGGATTGTACTTGTCATTGAACTTGTCAAAGCGGTGAAACGTCTGCCGCCCCTGGAATAGGGAGGATCAAGGGCAAATTCTACACACACACACTGGGTCCAGGCATGCCAACAGAGAAGGGACTGATCCAAACAACCCACAATGGGAAAGCCAGGAGGTGCTCCATCCTGCCACAAACACTAACATGCACAACACGTCATGGGTACACAGGGATGGGAAAAACCATGCCTACAGGGGTGGAGGAGTTAACCCAGAGGGGTCTTACAGTAAACGCCTGACTGCTTACAGCATGAACATCCAGGGAATCCACTGTCAGGTCATAGGGGTGCAGATTGAGCTGCTGGAAAACCTGTTTCAGGGTGAGCTGTTTGCCCTTGGCATCATAAACTACACGGTCAGCATCCACACGGTATGATTTCTTGATGAAATGCAGAAGATGCTTTTGGTTCATGCAGGCTGCAGCATGGATGTGTGTGTCCACCTGAGAAACCAGAAGGAGAGCTACCTAGCTGGGATCCGTTGGGATGCTTGGGTGCCTCACAGGGAGGCTAACAAACCCTTTCAGTGTGCCCAAGTTGTGTGGGAGCACAGCTCAGCAGATGAGCACAATAGGCCTAGACCAAGAGCAGCCCAGCCAGCACCATCCCATTAGCAGGAACAATGTAGGTGCCACAGACCTTGACTCTAATATCCAGTTCTCCGGGAAAGGAAGGCACCAAGACAGCTCATCTTCAGAGTCACTAGGGCTGTAAGCCTTGCCATTTACCTTGCGGCAGTTGTAGAAGTCCCGGTGAGGGTTGTTCTTCAGCTCTTTCATCTCCTCCATCTCATTTAGCATTTCATGCACTTGGAACTTGTATGAGAGGAACTTCAGGCGCCGATGAGCGTAGGTCTTACTAGTGAAAGCAATGGGCAGAACAGTGACTGGGCTCCTTAGCCCTCAACACAGGGATGCAGCTTTCCCCCGAGGTGGAGAAGCTCAGGCTGGCCTAGCTTGTTTCCCTAAGGTGCTCCTTCTGGCTCTATTACAGAGCTTTGAAGGAAGGCCTGGCCAGGTGTGAGCGTACCTGCAGGACATATCTCCAGTCCCAAATGCTGACTTTGCTTAATACCCCAGTCAAGGTGGCTGACAAGGGCTAAGGACACTTTGGTAGCCAGCAGGCTGCAGGTATGTCAGCAGTGGGTTCCTCCCACCTCCCGGGGAGAGGAGGCAGCAACCCTGGCTCTGCCGTGACATCCCTCCGCCTGCTGAGGCAGGACCTCCTGAGCTGCACCCAGCAGCGCTGGGCTGTGTACTTACACAGGCCCCTGTGCAGTCAGGGCCAAGAGGAAGTTCATGTCATCAACGAAGTGCTCGAGGTTGGGGTAGGGCAGGTCCTTTGGCTCATCTCTGCCAGCCGCTGCCTTGTCTCCATAGACATAAACTACCCCATCCTTCATCTGGACATGGTATCCCAGGTCCTCAGGGAGACTCCCAGTTTCAAAGGGATCCTGTCCATCCTTCACTGGTGGGGTGAACACTGGACCAAAAGGAGAATACCATGAGGCACAGGCTGCCAGCCGAAAGCCCACAAGCCTGCCACGCTCCTCCACCCCCGGCAGAGGGCAGGGTCATCCCCACCACTGTGACACTGAAGAGGAGGCCTGGGCAAGCGACTCCAAGTTGTGGAGCACTTCTGCAACCCTTTTATGACTCCTGCCCACCCCATGCCGAAGCCAGAGAGGAAAACCCCAGAGGGAACCCCGGTGCCTAGATGTACCTGGGCCAGTGTCACTCGCCCTCCAGACCTCGCCTTCGATAGACCGCAGGTACTGAGATGGGGTCCTGGGGAACCTCTGCAAGGACTGCTGTATGTACTTCTCCCGGATACGCAGGGCACGGTACAGGCCTTTGCAGACAACTTCAAAATCTTCAACTGTCACCTGCAAGAGGGCTGTTGCTGAACGCAACCACACAGCCTAACTGCCTGAGAGATACCCTGGCGCACCCACATGTGAACAGGACAGTTTTGTTCACAGCAAGGTATATACACCTTATCATTCACTCCCTCCCACCGCTCTGCCTGAGCAGGGCAAAGACGGAGTGACAGGCAAATTCCTAGACATGACAAAGGGAAGTTCCTCACACTAGAACCGATGAATTCCAGCTGTCACCCCCTCTTACGTTCCTCACTGCACACTGTAGTTGGCATTGAAATAGAAGCCAGGCCTGGGCAAAACATTAAAAGCTATTTTTGGAGCCCAGGCTGAAACTGAAGCAGGGCCAACAACACACACTGACCCAATGTATCAAGAATTTTTGACTTACTGCACAGACAAGTGTTTTGGGCAGTCAGAAATCAAGGGCTATCAAGGTCAGACTGGAGCAACATGGGAGGATACCACGCAGCACTTCCAGCTAGCTACAGTCACGGCAGAGGGAATGTGCCAGTGCATGGAGGGACTTGCGGCTTCCCCTAACTGCTCCTCTGCTATGCAACTCCAAGCTGAGCAACCTGCCAGCAGTATCTCAGAAGCAGCACAAATCTAATAGAAGGCTGTGGAGGAGGAGGAATTCACACAGGATGTGATAGCAGTACTGGTCAGCTGGCTCTAGGTGACCTTGCTTGAGCAAGGGACTGGACCAGAAGAGCTCCAGAGGTCCCTGCCAACCTCAACCATTCTGGGATCCTGTGACATGCATAGGTCTCAGACAGATACAGTTGTGCGCAAGCAGGAGCAGGCTGCGAACAGAGTGAGCACAGCCTGCCCTGCCATGCCTTCCCCTCCGCCCTGCCTGGAGAACCCTGCCAGAAGCAGGCAGCACCCCACAGACCCCTGCTACGGAATCCAGCTCTGGATCCTCCAGGGATGCAGCAGGGCAGCATCAGATGCTCAGGAGACACAGTCTGAGCTGGAAGACACAGTCTCAGCTGGAAGACACAGTCTGAGCTGGAAGACACAGTCTGTCCCCACTGCACCTGGTACAGACTCCGGTGACACTGGGCCTACTGAGGGACAGGCAGGACTAGATGAGGTGGTAGTCAGCATGGGGAAGGGTATAGCCATGCAAGTACCTACCCCGGAGGCATAATCCCCGGTGATCTGTACTCGCTGGAAGTGAGGCACAGCCTGGTACAGGGGGGAGGTAGAGATGACCTCGTCTATAGTGGACAGTCTAGTTATAGACTTCTGAGCCACAGGGACTGCCAATGCAATTGTCTTGAAGTGGAGCAAGCGCTTCTTCCTGCCAGGAAAGAAAGCCTCAGGCAAACTGCCCCAACTCCATGGCCACATGCAGATGCAGGGTCAGGGGCACTTACCACAGCCATGTTCCAACTGTGCACAACATGAATCATCTCACCAGTGCCTTCTGAGCACCTTAAGCAGACACGGCCAAGAGCAGAGACCACAGCACACAAAGCAGCCACAGACTTTCAAGCATGGCCTTTGGAAGTCATACCTTTCCAGAGAAAGGTCTCCCAAGTCTCCCTCTCTGACAGTTCTATGGCCTTTGCCATGCTGACACCCAGGAACAGGCCAAGGGTGTCTTTCTGTCCAACAGTGGGAACAGTTGGAGGGGAAACCCTGAAATACCTGACAGATGCCCTGGGATTACCACAGATTTATCCCATGGGTACGGTGAGCTGTTTTCACAGGCCTTGATTTATGTTTCCCATGCTGTCTTCCAGCTCTGGCTGGGGATGTGCAGACAATGCTCCTCTCCTTTCCCCAACTGCCCTGGTTGTTGCTCACCGCTTTTCTTGTGTGGCAGAGCTCTCCTGAAGCATCATGCGCAGTCTCCTTTCCTGGCGTGAGATGGGGCAGATCTCTTCCACATCAAAAGGAGAGATCTCTTGCCGGACCTCCTCATCTTTCACCTCAGAGGCAAAGACCTTCTCTGCGAAGGAGCGCATTGCCTCATCCATCTCTGCAAGGAGAAGGAGCAGAGTGCAGGGTCACACAGGCATCTGGTTCCCAGCCCCCCTAACAGATCGGTGCCCCTTGCAGTCAGCTTAATGCTCAATTGTCATTTCCTTATGACAACTACACCTCCATGCTGGAAGACTCTGAGCAACCTCCAAAATCTTCAACAAGCTGACAGGCCTAAGCCACGCATAGGGGCAGGAGACACACCTAGACACAGCCTCCTGCGTACAATCCATGGTCCAAGTGTACCACAAAAAGGCCCAGAAAGAAGCAAGCCCTTGAGAAGGGCACCTATAAGAGCATGCACTGGGAGAAAGAGGGGAAGACTGTCAGAGCCCTTACAGCTCTAGGAAGCCCAAGACCCACTTGGTCCACACAGCATCCAGTCAGGGTGAAGACAGAGGTATAGATGGGGATGGATGGAGCTGGCAGCTCAAGCACTTAGTTCCTGCCATCACACTGCAGCTGAAGAGCTCCTAGCTAGGAACCATCATGGGCTAGACCCCTCTCAGCCCATCATATGCAGCATGCTGCAAAGGTGCCAACTAATATGGCCCTACAAAAGTCACCATTGACACAAGGTTGGGTGGAGCTTTATGAAGTAGGAGAAAGAAGGTTAAAAGCCCTTCCACTGCCAACAAAATACCATAAAACAAGAACTCAAGGGCTCTTCTGGCAACATCTCCTGGAAGGGCACATTTGCATAGCAACACACAAACAGTAATCGAGCAGGTTTTGCCAGCAGTTGGCAGCTCAATGTGAAGCGTAGCAAGGATCGATGCTGAAAGATGGACCAAACCATTGACATGTCAGACAAGACATGGTCAGCTGGTGAGGACCAAAGCAGAAAGGTCTGACATGCATGGCAGAAGCATGCCAGACCTACAAGAGATTTTCAGTACTGAACACAGCCGTTTCATATCCCACAGGGTGTCCGGAGGACCAAACCAGTCTATCTCTGTAGCCCTTAATGTGCAGTTCCAAGGTCCCAGCTGTGGGTTAGTAGGGGGGCATAACACAGGGGCTTCCTTTTCTGCTGTTACATGGCAAAGCAAAAGGCTTTGTGCTAAGCTACAAATGCATGGGAAAATTCTGGCACTGGGTCCATTTCTCAGCAGTGCAATGTCACGACACCAGGATTTCAGTAACCAAAGGTGTTGTATCATCAGTGGGCCCCAATACACTTCTTACAAGACAAAATGCAGTTTTTTGCACTATCCTACTCTTGCTCACTGTTAGGGACTCTGGGATGACAGGTGTCTCCGCAAGAAATGTTTTCTGCTGACATGTAAAGCTTCAGCAAACCTGAAGAAGGAAGAAGAGGGCAGGGACACCATACCATGGACTTCAATCTGAATAAAGGAGATAAAGCATTGGATCTCTCCCCTCATGGATCAAATCCACCAGGAGCAGGATGCATTCAAAAGAAGTTACTTTAGGCTGGATTTCTGTTAAAAAAAAAAAAGAACAACAAAAATCCCAAACAAAACCCCCAAACAACCAAAAAACCAAAGGTGTGAATAAGTGAAAGGGAAATAGCAAAACATTTCACTTCCTGCTGAGTAAAGAACTCCACTAAAAAAAAAGTTTATCTCCTAAGCAGGATCTCAGGGGTCCTAGGACAACAGTTAACAAATAGCACCTCCATAAATCAAAGGACCAAAAAGCTGGAACCATTCCATGAAACAGTGGGGGGGGGGGGCGCACAGCTGGCACCGCTGAGAAATAGCATCTTCTCCAACTGCTGAAAGATCACCGTGATCAAGTAACTGCAGTTTGTTTCCAATGATCATGTCTAGGCAGTAACACAGCAGAGCATACAAGAAGCTGAGCAATACTCACCTTCATCTTCTGCTGTTTGAGATAAAACAGAAACAGAATAAAACAGATGTGATCAACCCTTCAAAATCTAAGCCTTTTTGCCTAATCATCACATCAGTGATTAAAAAGGGGTTAGTCGAGTACAAGTTCAGTCAAAGCCTTCCACTTAGAAAAGAAAGAACAGTACTCATCACTTGGTACAATATAAGGATGCAAGGTCAGTGTTGACTGTTCCACGATACAGCCTCGGTGCTGTGCAGGTGTGCACAGAAATGACCCACGTTGCAGATGCCATCCAACCCGAGGCTCTTGGGCAGAGCTTCTGCGTTACAGCGGTCTCTGGGTTTCCCCGCAGCTGTCCAAGGGAACAGCATTTTCTAGAACCTAGAAAACCTCAGGCAACACTGCAAGCAACTATCAGACACCTAATAATCTAGTAAGACTGAGCTGTCTTGGAAGGTCTTTCCCTACACCGTGTCTGGGGATGCAGAAGAGCATAGGAACAACTTAAGAGGACAGAACAGCATTCTCCTGCCTGAAATAAGAAAGTTAAGATTTTAGTGACTCAGAGCACCAGGGTTTTGTCCATGATTTGCCATCCTTTGTGCAGATCGGGATGGATGGTCATTTCAAAGATGCTGAGTTTCATGTGCCTGCCACCCATAGTCATGTCTCCACTTATTCGCTAAGAGGATCTCACAGCTGAGACACTGCAGTTTCACAGGTCTTCACTCCTGGTCATACAGCATGGCATCAACATTTTGAGGGTGCAACTCATGCCCCTTCCATCTGACACAGAAAATTCAGACTGGAGCTCCAGCATCACAAGTCACCAGCTGCTGACTCACCCAAATCCAGCCTGCAGAAGATACTCTCCTGGCATTTGAACTCCACATACTCATTTGCAAACTAAGCATCCCAGAAATGCCTAGTTTGACCTTTCATTTCTTTAGTGGATGAAAATTACATTCATGAAGGTCAATAAACTCTCACTGGTGTTGCAGGGCTAGGCTTTAATATTAGCCTTAAGTGATAGGACAGTGTCTATCACACCACACAGCACTGCGAATCTAAATGTCCTCTTATCAGAACTGTTTGGTGATGATGTTCTTCAGGGCTCTGAAATGGCAGGTACGTGTCCCTCTGTAGTGTTCTGTAGAGCCTGACTGGCCCTACTCCTGGTCAACTTGTGCTCCCCATCCCCTCGGGACTGCAGCACCCCACATCTTCTGAGCTTAGCCAGGCTGACCCGAGACTCCTGAAATCCCTCTGACCCCTTCCACAGTGATTTAATGGTACCATTACAGGATACATTACACTGCAGAAGAGACAATACTTTTCTTCAGTACGAGCAGTGCACAATTCAAACAATAATGCTATTTCTTTGCTGCACTATCCAAAAATGTCTCCAAGAAGGAAGAAAAATGCTCAAAGCCCCCAGCGAGGTCCCCTGGACTGCCAAGATACCACATCATCAATACCTCAGAGGCTGCAGGCTAACAAGGCTGCCCTGTGGTTCCTTGTCTAACTACTCGCTTTCAGACCTACCTGGAATCCTCACCCGTGACATCTTTGCAGCAAGACTCCAGACCCTCAGGTAATACCCTACTTTAACAGAGCACAAGTAGCTGACTGACCGCACAAGAGCCTAACACTAATTTTACTGCTTTCCCCTCCCTGTAATTAGACTCTCCCACTCTAAAAGGAGAACGGAGATCAACTATAAGACTATTTAAAGTGCAACCACAAGCACTTGCACTGAAACAGGTGAAACCAGGGCTCAAATTTAACTTTTTTTTTCAGTTAGGCTTTCATTTTACATCGAGTATAGTTTCACTTCAGACTGCTGCTTCCCAGGACAGTTGCACCTTTCTGAAGTGGACTGCAGAAGTCAGTCTTCTAAGGGAGACTAAAACTGATGTGTTCTGTGCTGAACCAACAGTTGAAAGGAAATCCCTAAGGCACAGGGCTGATGTTTTCTTCGGAACAGGAGCTGTGAATAGGTACAGATGCTGTGCTGTCACCGAGCAGTGTGCTATTCAGAGAGGGGTGTGTTTGAAAGACTGGACTTCAGCAACAGGAGTTGCACAGATGTCCTCGCATCTTCCCAGCTCAATCAAACAAAAGGAAAATGCAAGGAGCTGTATTTTATTCCTCAGCTTTTCAGGAACTGCCTTTTTAAAAACTTTGTATCATAATAGTAAGGCGATATTCAGTTCTGTATGAGGTGAGACATAATCAAAGCACGTCTTACAGAGACCAGCAGTTAGTACAATCCAAGGTGTGGCAAGAAACTCCTCCCTTAAGCTACATGCGGTGGCTTGGATCTGGCAGAGCAGGGTATCAGTTTGGGAAGGACCTCTCAGCTTGTTCCAAGTAGATTTTTTTCTAGCATACAGGCATTGAGAGCTGTATCCCATCTCTTAGCATCTCCTCAAACCTACTTCACATCTCTCACATGAAGTTGGAAAACAGCCAGAATTTGTAGTGCCCTGCATGTTGCCAGGGTAACTCTGAGCTTCTGACTCAGCTTCCTGGTGGGAAGTGTAAGCCTGAACAGGTCAGAAGGGTACAATAGTTTTGAAACATAATCTTTTCTGGTTTGTTTGTACTTCACTTCTTGATGGAACTGAAAAACTGCACTGAAACCAGGACAAGTCAAGCAAAGCATCCAGGCTATAGTCAGCACAGTCTTGCCACTGATTTAAAAGGTGACTTTGGTCATAATATTGAAGGGGATGGAAAAACTAGCACGCCAGGAAAAGACAATATTGTTTGGAATGATATGCCCAGTCAAGGGCTTCCTGTGCTATGTTTTGTAGGAACAGCTATGAAAAGGCCTTGTCCAAGAAGGAGGCTGGAATAATGAGAGTTACTTGCATAAGATACAGAGCTAGAAATAACAAGGCATAGATTTTGTCCATAGATGCATGGAAAGCTTGTGGCACAACTTGAGCTGAGACATGAGCTCAGACCTGGTACAATATCTCCAGCTGAGATAACTTCTAGAGCATTCAGAAACTCTCTCTGAAAGATCATTATCTGATGTGCACAACTTCAAAATACGCTGGGTTACATTTAAGAAATTCTCCAGAATTCAGGAGTTTTAGCCCCATTTCCCAGATATTCCCCAAGAATTTTAGTTGATTTCCTCCCACAACACGCAGAGGTGCAGCCAATAGTGCAAAGCTGGGATGCTGTTACAGCCTTGCTCTCTAACGCCTGGTCTCCTCTCTCATGCTGACAGCAGTCTTCAGTTTCTGAATTATTCTTACTCATTCCCCAGTTTGTGAGTCCCCCACCACATTACTGTTTAACTGTTTCATTTAAGGTCAATATAAACCAGCTGCTGCTTGTTAGATACAGGGACTGTGTCTGCCCCCAACCTTTCTGGATATATCAAGATCTTGGGCTTCACATCTGAAACCAGAAATGACCTTTAGAGTGCAGAGGTCATCTTCCTCAAGAGGTCTGTCTCTTGATCCCCTAGCTTTTTAAATCACAGGGTCAACTCAGTTGGGTTCATGGTAGAAATATGAGTAAAGCTTGGGTATGCTGTGCTAAAGTTAGATCTACAGCCTCTTTAATCTGAAGTCCTGAATAGAGAGCAGTCTTCCCACCCTCTTTCAGATGGAAAGTGAGTGATTCACACCCAGAGGCTTCGGAGTGGCTTTAAAACCCCACACTTATCTCTGAGCTGCCTTCACTCCACCTAGGTCTAGTCAAAGGAAAATGGTCAAACAGCCAGAAATTTGGCAGCTTAGGGCATTTAGCAGGATCTTCCTCTAGTTCACCCAGCAGAGGAGCCACATCACAGGGGTAGCTGTCCAAATAGAAGCCTGGGGTAAGTTTTGCTAGAAAATGGTTTCAGTTCCTGAAGAAGAAAAATATGGACAGAGAGGCGGTCATGTGGAAACTCACAGGGGCACTCCTCGATCTGCCGTGCCTTTGACCACTAAGAAGAGCCTCAAAAAGTTCTTCCCTCTCCACATTGCATGGTCATTCCCTATGCAGATTCCTCTAGGGCTGTTTAAACCCGCCTCTGTTCCAGTATGCAACAGAAGTCAGTAAGTCCTTCAGGTGTGAACTAGCTTCTAGGAACAGATTCTTCAGGTAAAATCATATTGGAGGAAAATTTTCCCAATAAGCCAAGAAAATCCTTGCTTTTAAGCACCCATCAAGTACTCATATTCTGAATCTCTCCTTTTGGAACAGGCAGCGACTACTGCAGCTACAGGGTGCAATGAGTTTTATACCCCTGTTACTAGGAGTATATTCTCAAATTCCCCCCACAGAAACCAGACTAGACCCTGGGTTCCAGAGTCTGACAGTGTCTGAGGATAAACATACTTAAAGCACACTTACTGCGTGGTCCAGCACAATTTGCCTTGCTGCAGGAGGAAAGACAACAGGGAAGTATTTTAGAAGATTGAACTAAGCAACTTAAAAGCCTAACAGAGAGCATGACTTGGACATAGCAATAACTTTATAGCTGATTTTACTCTTGCAATATCAAGTAACGAAATTTCCCCTCCTCCTTTCTTTGACTTAGTAAACACCCATTTTTCCAAGGGCAAAGTCAGCAAAAAAAATTTGAGGGACCCCACAGCCAATATAAAGACTCAACACTAACACAAGATGCATGACCCAGCACAGATTGGTGAAGTCATTAAAATCAGGCTCTGGAACCATCTCAAAGCCAGTCTCGCTGCTTATTCACGCTATAGTGAATGTCTGTGACACAGCTGTTCACACCACATTACAGAAGCAACACTCTCCATCCCGTAGAGAAAGCAGATAGCATTGTGGTGAGCCTTCTGTGAGACACCTGGGGATCCTGTGCCCAGACCACTACCACAAAACAACCAACCAAAGAATTCAAAGTTTATTCTTTAAAAAAGTTAAGCAGCAAAATAATTTACTTCAATTCAAACCAAAAGAGATGCATTATTGAAAGCAAATAATTATACAAAGCAACAACAAATTAGGCCTTGGATAAAAAGTCCAGATCTCAACAGGTCCCTACCACTCTGGAGGTTATACACAAACAGTCCTCGCCTCAAGGCTCATGGAGTAAAGGAGGATCATGTATAGGATCAGAATGTAATTCCAACTCACTACTCTCCTTCCCCCCACAGGCCTGAAGTTGCTTGAAATACAGTTCTAAGAACTGTACTAAAAATTATCATGTTTAAGCATCACAGTTGCTATCCAAAGTCCTCCTGGTGACAGTGAGAACAGAATTTGAGCACTGTTGTTTGAACAAGACCACGGAGTGGGGACATAAACAGTAACAAGTCACAGACTTACAGTATCCTGTTAGACTGCTGTTCTCAGTCCCTAACAACAGAAACCTTTCTTTCGGTTATTGGCACTTGTAATTTTTGAATAAGAGTTTTACTCTTTTTCTATATTTTACCCCACAGTTGTTTATGCCTGTTCTTCCTAGTCAGGATAGTAAAGTTAGCTTGCCACTAACACGGCTTTGTGCTGTTAGTTCTAAATAACAACCTTTGGACTAAATCTGCAAACCCACCTTTTCCAGAGACCTGTCTTGTGCAAAAACTTATATGCTTATCTGCTAAACAATTTTCCCAAAAGTTCTTGGGGTTTCGTCCTTCCACAGGTCTCTCTCAGTTGCCACCAAAACTAGGGTCCTCTTATACAGACAGCTGAAAACAAAGTATGACCATTTACTTCACACTCGTGACTAGCACAACACCCTGATTTTTGCATCACTTGCTAGATTTGGAACTATAAAAATGCAGATGGGAGAACCACCTGTGTAGGACAGCTCTGCAGCATCCCAAAAGCTGATGCATCCCCCTCTAAGGTTCCAAAGGTGAAATACCTACTGACCCATCCCTACCAGGTCGTCTTCCCCTCTAAGATTTTACATAGCCCAACACAAAGGGAATTCTGAAGGGACAGTAGATGCATTTGCCAGTTCCCATACAATTCTGAGAGTCCACAGCTTCTGGAGTTACAGCTAGTACATTTTAAATGACAATTAGAACACACCATGCAATGTAGAGATTTATTATGATGAACCTCCATCCAAAAGTAGTTTTCCTTACTTGACCACACAACCTTCGAACATCAAATGCCAGCTGTAGAAGGTTTCCCATGGCTGCAGGCAGCAGCAGCCATGCTCTGGAACTCTGCAATCTTGCTTGCCAGGGAAGAAACTCTATAGCTAACCGTAATGCTGCCCACCAATGTATATGTTGCTGGATAAAAATGTTTTATGTAAAAATATTGTGTTTTTAATTCTTATCAGTGTCACATCAGTCAAAGGTAAAATAAATTGCAAAAAGTACTTATAAGGATTATCACAAAGAAAATGCGATGCTGATTGATCCTCTTCATTCTGACAATTAAGAATGTAAGGAGTAAAGGAAGCAATATTAAAAGGACAATTTATTATCTCGGTATTTACGGATTTCTAATTTCCATTTGAAATTGAGCACTCTGAATTAAGGTGTACGAATCTGACACCACCAAACCGAAATTAAGCCCCTTGCAATTTCTCTGCTCACACTGGCTCGGCTGTCTGTCTGACTGAACGCTCCCTCAGTTGGCTGAAGGCTCATGGCTTGTCCATCAGGTGGTGACTGGGAACTGAGCCTTGCTGAGGAGTTCACTGACCACACAGAACAGAATCCAGTATCAGCAGCACAAGAACTAGGCAAGGACACAGTTCGCAGGAACACAGGAAGGTTTCACGACAGTGACCACACTTCTACATCCCAGTTATGAGGTGACAATGTTTTGATCTAGGAAGAACTCGCACAGCTTATACAGTAACTCTCTCTTACTTTGAGGCTGTTAGACCATGCCCAGAATTCCCATCAGTATTTCACATGCCTTCTGTGCAGGTGTCACTGAACTCGCTGCCCTCCTCATTTGGCAGGAATGCTGCATCAGAAGCTAGCTCACTTTTCTATTACAGCTCACTGCCTTCTCCCCTCAGTCTGGACACACCAAGTCCGTGACAACCACTGCACCAAATCCAGTCAACCTGAAATGCCACGCTCCTTCCCTGACAAGGAGACTCTCCAACTACATTTGACAGAGAGTCGTTTTGAAGAGACTATGTTTACAGTCTAGCAGTAAGAAAATAATTCAAAAGAAAATAATTTGCAAGTTACAGACGGAGTTGGTTAACAGCTGTCCAAACCTCCAGTTACTAGATTAACTATTAAGAAGCTGCCCATAAATGCTGGCAGTTAATGTTAAAAATGAACAGCTGACTAATTTGGTCCAACTTGGAAGAGATCTGAATGCTGCAGAAAAACAATATAGAATACAAACAGTTCCACCTACAAAGAAAGTAAAAAACAGATGCAGTATGTCCTCCTCCCTATTTCAAGAGTTTTACAAGTGCCTGCTGGATCTTGCAGCCTACAAATTCCTGGTTTAGTATCCTGTCAGGCAAAGAGATCACCCACACAAGACTTGCCTGCTTAAGTCAATGAGCTCCCAAGAAATTCTAGTCCTTGGGGTTTTCCTCAACCCAAGGGAACAGGGAACAGCTTCACATCTTCTTAGCAAACAGGCACTTGAGTTAGGAAAGGTATCTCCTTTTTATTACAGAAAATGAAGGATCAGTTAAGTGGTACTCCTGGCACAAAGAAGATGTTGCAAATACGCTGTATGGGTGCAGAGAGAGCAGACACCAATCCAACACGTGACAGGAGCATTCATGGTGGCAAAACCATTTCTGACATTACCCGCCAAGCAATGATTAGTGCTGCTCCTCTAACAGCACTGCAAATCAGAATCCAACAGAAGGGGGACAAACATCACTTCTAGCTTTTACTCTAGAGGTAAAGTGTCATCTTTTTCACAGCATTTAGTCTCTATAGTTCACTCTTCTTGTGACTGGTTTTCTTCTTGAACAAACCCAGATAACACAGTGAGAAAAGAATCCCAGTACATCAAGAGATGTGACTGCTCCGTTAGCTGAGCAAGGAGGTAGACGCCATAGATGTTCTCTTCAGATGGAGCACAGAAAAGGACCTTGTGCTAATTAACTGGTACCAAGATTCTGGTCACTGGCACCAAAATACTGCAGGGCATCAACATGAGACACAATACAGTAGCATCGAGACTCGTCCAGCAGCTACATCTGAACCACGTATTCTTGGCATCTGGAACAGAAAGGCATCGCTAATTAGCTGCTGTCCAGCTTGGTGATGGGTGTGCAGCACAACAGTGTGGTACAAGTCCTGAACTGGTCTACCTGTTCCTACAGTGATGAGCAACATCTTTTAAGTAACTGTTGAAAAGAATTTCACTCAGTTGGGGAATTCATAAATTTAATTACTTGCATTATTTTATTTGGTTTAGCTTTGAATAGTGCATATCCCAGAGGAACACAGCTCAAGATAAGCTGTGAAGTCAATCAATCATCAGCAAGTGGCAACTGCAGAACTGTGCACACTCCTCTTTCTAGTTCAGGTGTTTCTTGTGTACAAGACAGAAATTACACATTCTCCAAATAGTCAAAGTGGTTTCCCAAAGGAAGGAGACACTGGGAAGAACGACACAGAAAAAGAAATCACACAATTATCAATTCAGTGGAAATCCACAGGCTACAGCCAAAAGGTTGCTGTGAATAGAATTTCCTTTTCTTAAGCTTTGCTACCTACTTAGACAGGGAAAAAAAAAAATTTTTTTTGGAGAAGTTCTTAATTGTAGGATCCAAATCTCTGGGCATCAATGGGTGGTATATTAAGAAAACAACCCACCTATAGCAGCCAGTATTTCTAGGCCACGTTTATCAACCAATGAAAGGCATACAGACAAGAAGCCAATGAAAAACTTAAAATGACAGCTCACCTTATCACATCACAACGCAAGACAATCCCATACAGCCTTGATTCCCATCTTCGTTGCTGTTGAGCTTTTTCATCCGGTATTGCCGGATCTCTCTCACCAGTGTGTAAAAAGCATCTTCCACACCCTGAATGCAAATGATCAAAGTAAAGTATTTTCTTTCCTGAAGCTTCTAAGATCACTGTTCCCTTCATCACAGAACCCCTTAGCATACTTGAAAAGACATACTTCTACAGGAAGAGTAGTAGCCAGCTTATCCCGTAGCTCATAAGAGGAAGAAACTAGCACGTACATCCAAAACCCTCCACTTAGACTCTTAACTGCTCCTCTGAGGCAAACCTCTGGAGCAACAGCCATTAAAAGAAACAAGGCAAATGGTAACTGTAGGACCCCTGCAGGAAACAACCTACTTCTTGATCAACCGCCTTCATTTTAGAATTCTTAGCACTTTCTGGCTACTGCTTAATAATTGCACCTTTTTTCACTCCACACTGGTGTAGGTAGAGCACAAGCTGACTGGATAAAGTCACATATTCAATGCAGCTCCGAGGAAGTCTGTTAGTCCAGCCTGGGGAATTCTTATAATTGGCCTTCATTAAGAAGCCAAGGAAACCAAACAGATCTGGGATGACTAACTGCACAGTCTGACCACCTCTCAGCAAGAGCAGATGAAGCGCTCTTCTTCTTATAACGTGACCCACTTGAAAGAAAGGCAATACAAGTCTGAAGCAATTTTTGTACTGGCCTAGCCCTGTGATAAAAGGTAACAGCGAGTGAGGATATCGAAAGCTAGAAACTGCAAATGGATTAAAAAACGCTTACTCCTGCAGATAAGAAAAAAGTACATGGGAAAATGATAGACCATTCTGATTTAGCGTACGGGAAGAAGTCAGACCAAGAATGGAAGCATCTTACCTGTCTTGTTTTAGCAGATGTCTCTATGAAGGGGATTCCATAGCTTTTTGCTAATTCTTGAGCCTGTTTTGTGTCTACTGTTCTTGTGGGCAAATCACACTTATTCCCGACAAGCACCATTGGCACATCATCTGAATCTTTCACTCTCTTGATCTGTTCTCTTTAAAAAGACAAACAAAAAATTTAGGAACTATTTTCTAAATATAACAGCTGTTTTAGTTCAGTATGCAAGCAACTTTGTGCTACAAAAATATATATTAAAGCTAGACAGGACCTCAAGGGTTCCAACCTACAGCCGTACGTGTAATAACTTCATACACTCCATCTTCTAGTCCATGTATAACTCCACTCTGATGTGTTTGCTTTCTTACCCATTTTCTTAGAGATCATGTTTTGTATGCTCTAAACATCATTTGAGTAACATGACCTAGGTAACTCCCACTCTCAACTAGCTCAACTCTAATAGCATATTGTCACACAATGCAGATAAGCTTCAAAAACCTACGGAAAGAAGTGGGAGATGTAATTTTGTCTCCTACTTAGTCTTTGTTGGGTCTAATAACAAATGAGTCTGATGACTTCCAGTCTTTCCCTCCTGTGGTAACAGACCCGGATCATACCTGTAAAGGTTAATATCGGCAAACGATTTACTGTTGTTAATAGCAAAAACACAGAGGAATCCTTCGCCCGTTCTCATGTACTGATCACGCATGGCACTATACTCTTCCTGTCCCGCCGTGTCCAGAATGTCTAACAAGCACGTCTCTCCATCAATAACGACCTGCTTTCTATATGAATCCTGCAAAATACAGAAGCAAATTTTAGGTTAAACAACAAGCTACTTCTTTCCATCTCAGGCATTATTAAGGAAAAATAAAAATAATAATAAAAGAGTATGATTCAGGGGAGCTTTTCTAGCCAACCCCCCAAATGTCAGTATCTAAAACTACGAGCTTTTAAAATGTTACCCTAAGCTCCCTCAACCTTTCTTACAACAAAGAGAAGTCCCATTCTTCCTAAGAAATTCCTCAATCGGTAGACAGAAGAAAAAAAATATTACAAATACCACCACTGCAATATCACGACTAGAATCTACAATCGGAGAACGTCGGTGGTGACTCTTTTTGTTACAGCTGTTGGCCGCCTACACTCTGCTGTAGAAAGCAAGAAGTAGAATATGCCAGGAACCTTTGGAAGAGTCTTCCCAGAGTTTCTTACCCTGTGTACTCTGATCTCACTTCTGGCTTCTTAAGGAAAAAAAAAAAAAAAAGAAAAAGAAAAAAATAGAAGGAAAAAACCACCCCCAAACCAGCCTCCCGCCTCGATTCACAGCAAGCTCCCGCCACCGCCCCGGCTCACCTCGATGGTGGGGTCGTACTCGTCCACGAAGTGGTTCTGGATGAGCTGGATGGTCAGCGCGCTCTTGCCGACGCCGCCGGCTCCCACCACCACCAGCTTGTACTCAGTCATCGCCTCCCAGCGGCCTCGGGCGGAGCGCGGCGCAGCCCGCGCAGCTCCCGCCGCCGCCGCCACCCCCGCGAACGCGGAACACCCTCCCTAGAGCCTTCCGGCTTCCGGCCCCGGCCTGGCGTCATCGCCCGTCACCGGAAGAGACCCGCCGCACCCCCGCCGCTTCCGGGCACGTGACGGCAGCGCGGAGCCTCGCGGGAAAGAAGAGGCGGGCGCTGGGGCGGCTTTTTTCAAAATCAGTAAAACTTTATTCTATTTCCATTCTTTGCCATTAACAGAAAAAATTGGAGAAAGCAATGTTTGTTTTACAAAGATAATGCATCTCCCAGAGAAGAAAACCCTAAATTGAGAATAGAGGTAACATGAAAAAAAACAAACAAAAAAACCACAGTACTGCCCTCTATTCAGAGAAAGTAACTCCTGATCTTTTTGGTTAAAGTAATACTTAGACCAATCATTCAGTTTTCTTGCTTGGTAAGGTGTGACTGGGGAAATGGAGGGAGGGGGGCAGGAGTAGGGGAGGGGGGAAAAAAAAGCACACAGACATCAACTATTTCACCTTGATGAAAGTCTCAATACAGCTATGGAAAGCCTAAGTATTTATTCTTTTACAGTACACTGGGTGCCGGCTGCAAATAAAAGAAAAAAGAAGTATTCACTTCAGGCACAACTTCGTTCTTTTTAAATTTAAATCAGTAAAAGAAACTGGGTTTAGAAGCTGCAGTGTTCTAAGCAGCAGCAGATTTGTGCATTGTTTTAAATATATTTAAATTACCACACTGATGGCACACCTCAGCCTTATGAAATTCTGCACTGCATGTGTTTCAGAATGCTACAAAAATAAGTCTACTCCGGAAAGAGACTTTCACTGAACTCTAACAACTTTGCTGGCTAAAGGACTCAAGTTAAATGAAACAGGAGAACATTGTAAATTTGGCCATCAACTGAAGTTTTCTGAATGTTCATACAGGTTGTATATGAAGTTGACACCCTCATATGGTCCTCAGAATATGAGCAGAGTGTGCTGACGTGAGCCTTCCACTTCCACTTGGAAGGAAAGACATAATGCAACTGAGCACTAAGGCATAGTAACACCTTGGCCAAAATAACAAAGATAAAGCACAGGTAACTGTAGTGCAGAATTCCGTAAGGTCTACCGGGGTAGAGCTGTCTATAATGTTTACTCACATAGGCAATGTAGATTTGCAGTTACCGGTTGCGTTAAATGCACCATTCAAAACAAGCTTCTAAGATGTGATACTATAAGGCGCCACCTTAAGTTCTCCAGAATGCAACTGTGCATAACTTTAAAATGGTTTCATAAATTTATTTTAAACATAACATGAGAAGGTGTTAAAACCAGTGTAATAGCTTCTTAGAATTTGGAGGAAGGGATGAACAGGGAGATATTCAGTACCCTTCACCAGCCCCCACCACTCAGCCGTATGTCAGGTATGGGTTTTGTGGATCAGTCTATAACACCAGCTTGACGGATCTTTCTCTCTGCACCAAATCCCTGCAAGGAAAACGAAACAAACTTTTAACTCTAGCATCACGCTTTAACGCAAACCTGTTCTGTTCCAACCACATACAGCATTAGCACGTTTCTGACTCGCCACATTTGTCATTAGAATCAGAGAAAGGAACAGAACAGGTTCTGTGGGTTGCTCTTTACAGTCCCAGGTGCTTCACAGATTCCAGGTACTTCGCTTTACTCCTGCTTATCAAGTGGTGGCAGAACCTTATATGAAAGCCAGGTTTATGTAAAGAGATTTCACTTGCCATCTCTGAGAGCGGGAGCAGGAAGTTTATAAAAGAAAATAAACCAAGACAGCCCTTACAGGCAGGAACCCAAGCAGCACTTGGTAGCTTCTATACCACACACTCTTCTGAAACCACAGCACACATTTCTAGCACACAGGCTATAGGGCCCCTGACTTCGCACAAAAATAATCTAATCTCACGCAGCAGGTGACTAGTTCACTACAGAATGAAAGCAGACACCACGTTTCAAACGGTTCAGGTTTCCCTTTTCAGGGAAACAACATTACGTTATCCAAGTTAACACTCAAAACTGCAGTTACTCTGCAAGCTAACCTTTCACCTTACGTACCTTTGAGTTATCCGGTCCCCTCGGCTGACGAAGAACTGTTAGACGAGGAGCATTGGCATCATCCAGATTAATGCTCTTTAAACGATTAACAAGTCTATCAGGACGTGGAGCAGCAACAGCCTTCGCGCCTTCACTGTAACAGAGTCAACCATACAGAGCACTGATGACTTCCCAGAAATGGTGTAAGCTACCCTATTTATAGTCACTTTCCCCATTAGATGATAACAGAGAATTTTGAGAGAAAAAAAACCAATTAGATGTTATCTTCCTGTTGCTGTAGAAATGCTATCTCAAAGCTTAAGCAAAATGCAAATTGTGCAGTCTTCTTCAAAACGTGTAAGTAGTTCAAAAGCAAAAAAACCCGA
This sequence comes from Bucorvus abyssinicus, assembly GCA_009769605.1. Classification (NCBI taxonomy): domain Eukaryota; kingdom Metazoa; phylum Chordata; class Aves; order Bucerotiformes; family Bucorvidae; genus Bucorvus; species Bucorvus abyssinicus. The sequence continues at coordinate 6,575,161 of CM020055.1, forward strand.
AACCATCATCTTTAAGAAATGACATACCAAAAACCCCAAAGTGCCTAACAACATTGGTTTTCTATTTAAAAATGAAAGTTGCTCTTCAGGCAATAGGTGGAAGCGAATGCACTACTATGCTGGCAGGAGAGGCCAGCAACTACATAGGAATACCATCAGGTTTTTTATCATTCGTTAATTTCTACTTAGAAGGCTGTACACAAGTTCCTGCCACTGAGGGAGCTTCTTAAGAATACATTAAAATAAGAACAAGGTATCCATAATTAAGAAAAGCTGAGAGTTCTGCTGCTGCACTGTACTGGCTGTTTTCAGGTGAGAGGCTCTCCCTGAAGCCAGCTGAAATTCAAAGCTCCCATTCTAAGAAGCACCAGCTTGCATTAGAAGCAGCATGCACTCCACCGCTGTGAGCAAGCAGTGTGCCAGATTAAATTGCTTTAATTCTAAATCCTCACCAGACACGCCACACATTACAGGCACTGCATTTTCCTGTGCGCTGGTTCAGGATTACCGAGAACTCCACTTCATCCCCGGCCTGTAGCTCCACACCATCCTGAACTTCTTTGACATGGAAGAAGAGCTTTTTGCTGTCACCCACTTCATAGTTGATGAAACCAAACTGAAAACCAACACATCACAAGGTTATTTCTTTCCTCCTGAACCAAACAGATGTGATGACTTACTCATTCCTGCAGATTAACTACTTCTAGGGAAAAAAAACAAACAACCCCAAAGTGCCTAACAGAAGTGGAAATGCACTGAACAGAAATTCTGTCTGGAAACAACACTGCTGCAAGGCTAGGCACTCTTCTTGGGTTTGTAAAGTCACATTTAAACCCCAAAGTCTATAGAACAAATTCTGAAAACTGCAAAAGTCCTGGCAGTTGTACTAAACGGAGAGGAGTGCTGCTGCATGTTCCTTTCCACCCTACAAGTTACACAGTAGAAACCACTCCATTTTTTGGTCTGTCACTGGTGTAAGAAATCAGTTACTTCCATTTACCGTTCTACTCTTGTATAAACCAGCAAAACTCATCTAGCCTCTCCATAAATTACTATAGCTTAGTGCTGCAAAAGAACTATAAAAATAGAAAGCATTCACAGCACTTGATTTTCTCATCATTCTGAGGTGCAACTAACTAGGGTTAAAGAGCAATAGGCAATGATAAGCCTTGACATTGCAGGTAGCCTGTAATCATTGACTGCCTAATGCTGTGAAGAAGCTTCTTCCAGAAGCAGAGTATGCAGTTGTTCCTTTTTTTTTTTTTCTTAAACACTTATTATAATGTCCTGTTCAGCAGAAACTAGTTCAATCGATTTCTAGGATCTCTCAAAAACAGGTCTTCAGAATCAACCACAGCAGGAACTGCTGCCCATTAGTACTGATGTATCAGCACCAAACCAAGTAGTGAGTTCACCTTTACTAAAGTCACATTACACGGGCTTGCGTCAACCAGTACTTGGGTTACACAAACCTAATTCCCTAGAACCAGAGTACAAAGCAAGCCATTTGTTTACAACATGCTCCCAGGATTCAGCTGCTGAAGCAGGTTCTCATCTGTCCTATGCCCAGTCAAGCACTGATTTCCTGTTAACAGCATCTTGTCTTCATAGCAGCAGTCACTCACCTGATCTTTCACACATTCCACTGTGGCCCTGCGGAATGGTGTGATGTTAACAGCCATTGTTTGCCCATTTTGACCAAGAACACAGAGCTGAAACTTTACTGTCTCTCCCTTCTGCAGACAGTCACCTTTGTTTGCCATTCCAACAATTCCAAATGGATAGACCTCTCCCTTCATCTCACCTAGAGGAGGTAAAAGTACAAGACAGAATTGAGAGGCATCCCTCCCTACCTGAGGGCATTCAGAATTTATTTCCACTATTAGAATTGCTACTTTTACTGCCAGCTGAGTAGTATGAATATAGTCTGTAGCGTGAATATAATCCTCAACACCTCTATTTACAGTTTATTAAGCTTCTACACTTCTTGTGTGTTTGTAAAAGAAACACTTATAATTTAAAAGCAACAAATCTTACCATCCTCCATAACTTCAATCATGCCCTGGTATTCAGTTTGTGTGGGATCTACACTCCTCAGAGGACGAATTACTTTACCAGAGTAAACGGTTGGATCAGCTTCTTCAGTGATACCATTCACTGAAGAGAGACAGTGGAAGAACAGGATATTTGTTATACTTTAAAAAGAATTAATAAGTGATTCAGAGAGACTAGAAGCCAATAGTCTGCATTGCAAGACACCTAAGGTGGTGTACACTATCACCGAGTAAAACTGGAACAGCTTTAAAACACAGCAGTAAGTAAGGATAGCTTTTTTAATCAAGACCACGCCAACATGTCAAACATTGAAGTAGAAAAGCACTCATTTCTCATGAAACCAGAGGCTAGGGAACTAGAAAAGCAAATCGAAGTATTTTACTTCTCTTCCATTGCATTCCCATTCCCTGTTCACTTTAATGATCTAATAATCTCTAAATATGCATTTTTTGCCCCCAAATCCTTAATACTCCCATCTGCACTCCTCCTGAAATCTTCCTCCTCTGAGGTACAGCGCAACTAGTGCAATTACTAATATGGCTAGTTCTGCCACTAGATCTCTCCTTATAACCCTCCAGTTGAAGAGGTCAGAGTCCAGTAAAGGTCCAAAGAGTTGCTACCGTCTACAGGACCTTTGGTTCGCTGTTTTCTGGAAACAGAAGCAACAGCTTTCAGGAAACCAATGACCATCACATTAAGCATCTTGGTCTAAGCTCCAGCTGTACACAGATTATTAACAAACTTCATCCATCAGCACCTGACAAAAGGCTTCTAAGCAGAAAATACCAGGTACAGTCTTACCTGCATGTGTTTTGTTCACCTTTTCTGCACTAACTTTATTTCCTTTGCCTTTCGACAAGCTGTATTCAACAGTGTCTCCAAGTTCCAAGCTATCAATATCACCACAGTATTCACTACAGGAATAGAATTAGGTATAGTTTTCCTTTAGTTACATGACAACAATGATGCTCATCCAACATTAACACAGGTTCATCAGAAACTATATAACTAGCTCAGCACCTCACATTTTCAAAAAATTCTCGTCCAAGAAAGCGAATCATTTCAAATATACAATGCAACTGTATTTCTTAACCGGGGTTCAGAGACACAGAACACCAAGACTCCTTTCTAGCAGAGAAGCCTGAACCCATCCACCAGAGATAATAATTGGAACTTGAGACACCCAAGCATGTATGTGTGTGAAGTCCAAATGAGTTTAATAGTCAACCCTACAAAAGTCCACCCTCCAACAAAACAAATAGCCTTCCCCTCCCTCCAAACAAACAACAGTAATAAAACTGTCATTCACCTGTAGTGGAAAAAGATCTCCTTATCATGATTGGCTGTTTCAATAAATCCAAAGTTATCTTTCAGGGCTGCCACATATCCCAAAAGCCTCTTAGAGCTGTAATTGCGTCCTAGCATTCTGACAGAAACAGCTGTTTGCAGACCAGTTCTCTTCACCTCGCAAACACAAAACTCAACCTGTCAAAGAGGTGTGTATCAATACTAGAAAGAAAAAACCCAATCAAACACAACCACCACCAATGAAAAACCCCAAACCTGAAACAACTAATTTCAAAGCTGCATGGCTCTAATCAATATCTAGGCTCTCCAGGTAACTAATTTTCTAGCCACTACTCTGCCAGAAATCTCTGTCAGTCATTGACATTTACTACATTCTGAAGATCAGCAGTCTCATCACTGATATCTGCAAGGCCTCTAGCACTCAGCTTCTTTTACCCGTTAAAGATTCAGAATCTCTGTTTATGTGATTCACGTCCTTTCACTACAGTTATCACCAGTGGCCCACAGTGAGCACGGTACCTAGCTTTGCTCACTTGTTTTGGATTTTTAAAAACAGTGATCAGTGCTGTCCTAGCACAACGACTGAACACTGATAGGTTTTAGGCTGCTCTTCCAGATCTCCAAGCTCCTTCACCCTTTCCATTGTTTCTCAGGCAAATTTGCTTGGAAGCGTATGTTCTCCCTCTTCAACATCCATCTCAATCTCTACGCTAATTTCCTCTGGATTATTCAGAAGTGGAGTCCACTGGCTTAACGATAAGAATTCCTTGTTTAAAAAGCATTGTTTACATAGTTAGACACTATTTTCATATTTGTATCACCACATTTTAGGATATTTTTCTTAGTTATACAGAAGATTAAGCCACTCAAACCTAAGACAGAAGAAAAGAAATGGGTAATGTTATGCAAATGCCTTGTTCTTCCTTTGTTCTGAGAGGGAGAACAAATCCAGTAACAAGGCAAAGTTCGTATCTCACAATGCACAGAAAAATATTTCCCAATGGTATACTTAGTTATATTGCCTTATCTCCTATCTGGGGATTAGCAGATCCTTCCACGTCCTTGGCCTGGTAAGGAATGGTCAGTCTTACTCCACAATCATCATAAACTATTATTCCATCCTCAGCTTCCTAAAAATCAAGCACATCAGCATTTAGCAATTGGCGTCCGATTTGTAAGCAAACAAGTTTACTACATACAATTCAAGTATATACTGTCAATTCAAGTACATACTGCTCATGTGAGCCACAGTGGATTTACAGCAACTAGTGAAAAACAGAACAAAGCCATCAACTCTGAGTAAGAAGCTTTAAATGATACTAGGTCATATTTTTAAAGGAAAGGAAGTATTTCCACCATTTCCAAAAGGTGTTTATTGGAAGTTTAAGTATTCTGGCATTATTTAAAACAGCTAGGCAAAACAACAGAGGTTCTCCTCAAGCCCTAGAAACTCATTTTAACCAATTCTATCTAGCATCTTATGTAGTAGGAGGTAGGAAGTGAATTACAGATTTTAAGGAAGCAGCCTCAGTCTCCAAAGCCAGGAATACAGAACAGCTACTTTGTAAGTAGAAGAGCAGCATTACCTTCTCTTTGCCTTTATTTGGGCTAGCAGCTTTGGCTGGAGTGGCTTCCTTGTCTATAGTGCCCACAAAACGGTGATCTGATTGGGTGTGGAAAGAAACTGTGCCCTTTGGAAGTTTTTTAATCCTTATAGCATGATTTCTTTGGGCAGACAACATATCCTGAAAATCAAAATCGATTAGATTTTAGACAGACTGTAAATAATTTAATAACTAAGATTTCATAAAAGTATTAATTTCACTTACAGGAACAACAGTAAACTCCACTTCATCAGAAATATGGAGTTGATTTCCATCCATAATTTCACTGAAGTGGAAGAACATGCGAGCGTCCCGGTCCACACATTTAATGAAGCCAAAGCCATCCCTCATTGCTGCAATCACACCCTGAGAATAGGCAAATGGAAAACGACAGTCTTACTACTAGCATGCAACATCTGTCTGCAGGCACTCCACATCTGCCTGTAGAGTATGTAATAATCTGAACACAAGGCCTGAATCCTATGAAAACACTTTTTGGTATATGCAGTACACTTTCCTGCAAGCTGCAGTGTCAATGGCTACGGTCAACCTGAAATGTAAACAAGTCATGCTTACCTAGTTTCTCAGCTAATTTCTTATGAAGAGTGAAGAGAAAAAGATTAATTTAAGCCAGTAACAGGAAGGATGATAGTTAAAGAACCTGACATTACTACTACACAGACAACACAATCTTGAAGGCAATAACACTGCAAATATTTTAACAGCCTTTCTGGTAACCACTAGAAATGGAATGCTGAATGATAAACAGAATATACTGTGCCCCATCAACTGTCAAAAAAAAAAAAAGTATCCCTTTCTTACCCTGACCTCTGTTAAAAAATAAAAATGAAAAAAAAAAAAAAAAAAAAAAAAAAAGAGGCTCCATAAAGTTTCTTAAACAGCTCATTACTCAGGTTAGGAAGAACCAGTACCAGATCACACCAGAGGCACTGATCAAGACAGAATTCATGAACATATTAAGTTCAACCCAGTTACTACAGAGCCTTTAGCAAGGCTCAGGGAAGGCTGATCGGATTGGAATAGCAATGCAAAAATACTTTCCACCTTTAGGAACGTTATTCTCTTTACATAGCTTTCATAAGCTCAGGAAAATCAGCTAACCCTTCTGGGAGCAGCCAACTCTTGTCATCTCAATGACAGCTCAATTCAGGCAGACAAATGTATCTAGCCGGATTAGAAATATAAGAATTCTATAGGATAGAATGCTAAAAACTGAGAGGCTGAAGTCAAAGTTTGGTGGTTTTCTTAAAGCAAAGCACCCCAAATTCACAGCGTACTGAGTGAGAGCACTGCAACTGGACTCCAGTTGAAAAGGAAGGCAAACTTACAGTCTAGCTGGAACAGAACCAACATTCCAAATCACAGGAATGGAAGGTAACCTTTAATAATGATTAGCATATCCATCTTAGTCCTTGTAATCCACAAAGAGTTTTTTGTATGAGACAGAATGCAGCTCTTTACCATCCTGCTGGACCCTCAAAGGGGGATTGGCCAAAAAAGACAAAATCCAAAAGCTGCACAGAGTACCTCCCTCTGATTCTTAAGACTTTTCACCACTTGAACCAAAGTAGTCCCAGGTTCTTCCAGTTTTTCTAGAGAACCTGAGTAGTTAACATACTTTGATTCAAGCGTGTGAATTTTTAAACTAATAGTTCAAGATTACATCACTTCTCTATCTGCTATAACCAGCTAGCAATCCACTCCAGGAGGGCCAACTAAGGTCTCATTTTCTAATATGATTTCATTTACTCAGTAGTTAACTTTTTTACTCTTTTAAAGGAAAGATGCACAGCATTAATTCTGAATTTTATACCATTTAAACACTTTGTTTGAAGTGTACATCTGAGGATTTGATTTCAGAAAAGGTAATAGAAGCCACTAGTGATTTTTACATTGTTACTATTTAAGACAAAACCCCGATGTTTTACTTTCATTTCCCCTCAAGAATTAAAAACTTTTAAAAGATAGATACTTGCCATTTCCCTAGTTTCATTAGTAAACTGGAAAGTATTGGGGAGAACCTCGATGTTGGTGGCTCGTTCCAGCTTGTCACGTCTGTCTGTTGAAATATTGAATCGAACGTGGTCACTTTCCAGCAAGGTCACCTTGGATTTTGTATCTTTGTCCCCAAATGGAAGTTCTTTAGGAATCACAAAGTCAACTTTGATGCGGCCAGGTAACGGATCACTCTAGCAGACAGAAAACCCAACAGAAAAAGTTAGTTCACCTACAAGACCTCAGCATAACTGCAGACAGAATAACTGGCAGAAATACTAACGCTAACAGAAGTATAGATGACACCAAATGCCTGATGGACTCAGATCATTATGCTTCATTTCTACCACTCCTAATCCGTAATTTACTGTCCATAGTCAAACACAAGACAGTTTTTGTTGTGTTTTTTTAAGCACCAACTATATATTGCCCAAGAAATTAAGACTATTTCAAGAATTAATTTTATAAACGTACCTACACTTCTAAAAAGACGGTGTCTTTCTTACCAAGTGTTCAAAACACACAAAAAACCCCACCTCAAACCTTCCCAAAACAACAATGCAGAGTCTCTTAAAACCTTAAGGGAAGTGCTCACGTACACTCCTTCCTGAAAGCCAATCATTAAAGGTCAAAAACCTCAGTAACTGTTAATGATCACAGGAAGTCATAGATCAGGCTTATTCCAGCAAATAGTTTCTCTCCTTTTCCCTGAGGTTTGCTTTAAAGATACATCCTAAAGCCACAAAATTCAATGAAAAGTATTTGAAAACACATACTCCCCAATGTACTATTATGCTAATACTTGCTCTTTATCACTTTTAGAAAATTGCATAGTGTGACTGCTATCAACAGTTGTGACAGGTTAAGTTACTCCCCTACTGACACAATATTTATGCAGCTGACAGAAAGGGGAACATTTTTATTGTTTGACTTGAATTCAATACAATCAATACATTTCATATACACCTAAGTAAATATTGAAATTCACCTGGTTTTTGCTGGGTACTTTTGGAATTACTTTGGTTACAGTTCCTTCAAAGTGTTCAATGCTGATATCTTCAAAAATGACAGTTCCTTGAGGCAGCAGTCTAACATCTGTTGCAACTTCTTTACCCTAAAAGCACAAACATCAGTCAATACCCATAGAGGAGAGGTAAAGTAACAAACATTTTACAATGAAAGTCCTCCACCCTTCTTTTTACAAGTGAATTTGAGAAAACAGACAGCTGTCCAGTTATGCCCTAGGATCCTGTCTTCAGTTTTTACTGGATTTTGTCTTACATTTCTGTCTTTGATTGTGAACTCCACATCATCACCAGGCTGTAAGGCTTCTAGGTCACCTTTAAATTCACTATAGTGAAAGAATATCTCCTTCACGACATCACCCCTCTCAATAAATCCAAAGGCTTCCTAAGAACAAAACAAAGTGTTTAATAAATTGCTTATTCTATCAAAATTTTACAGGTTCTATCAAACAAAAGACTATGACATACTAACACAGCAGACTTATGAGTACACACAGCTAACAGAACTACCACAAGAAATATATAAACAAGAAGAGTATCAGTATTAGAGTAGCTGTTTAAACCGTTTCACCCAGTTTACACCCACAGCTTCTAACTGTTAACAGCTCTTAATGCCCTAAATATATTGCTTGTAACATTTCTCAGAACAGCATTTCATTTTCACATGAAACTTTAAAGCTAAAGCATCACTTACTTTCATGGCACAGACTACTCCTTGACAGCGGGCTTGTTTCTTTTTTAATAGCATAATGTTACGAGCACTTACAGCACCAGTACTAGAGGGGAAAAAAAGAAAACAAGGTAAACCTGAAACAACTCAAAACGGCAGCAAAAATTAAGATTAAACTTCATAATGTCGTTCCAGTTCTTGGACAGGCATGAATTCTGCCTGACTACTAAAACAAAGTATGAAGTCAGAAAAGCAATACCAACTTACTGTTTATTTGTATCAATTACAAAGTTTATTTTATCTCCTGTTTCCAGCTGTACATTTCCTTCAACATCCTCTGGGGTATAAGTCAGATAAAATACTTCCTGTAAATTAACATTGACTAATATTACTCTATTTGCAGAATAGTTGTTTCAAAGAAATACTAACACAGTTTTGCTTAAGAACAATATCTGCTATTAAAGAAATTAGTTTAGTGAGAAAATTGAAAATAATCAAACATGGCATGCAAAACCGTTCTTTCTTCCACTGCGCTGCTTTGATGAGTCTGTAACAGGCAACTTGAGAGGTTTGTACATGGCCACCTTTAAACATCCATTTCTAAACTTTAGAAGTTCAAGATAAGGATACATCAACATTAAATAAACCAGCTTCGTTAAGTTTTGAAAGAGAAAAAAAACTATTTGGCTCTATATAAAGTTCTCCAAAGACACAGGCAAGCTGTCAAATCAACACTTCTGTTTGTAGTAATCACCAAAGCATGCTTTTTTTTCGGCCAAGAACTATAGTTCTTTAGCAGCATCAATTGTCTACATTAAATTGCATCAAATTTTCTGCTCATAGACCACAGTGATGGATCAGTGAAGAGTTCAAGTAAAATATGTAAGCTTTACCCCATTACGTTCGTAGCATACACTCCCTGTTGGACTCTGACCCGGAGCAGCTGGAGATTTACTCTCTAAATTGTGAGGAACAGCACACACAACCTACCAGTCAAAAAAAAAAAAAATCCATTGCTAGTCATTTCAGGTGCAGCATTGTTGAATACAAAATCTCAGTATTTTCTATTATACACTGAGGGATGCACTTCTAATGCAATTCAACAGGGAACCCCACACTGCAAAGTTTCCGTCCTACAGAACCCCTGCTGACTCTAAGAACTGTCTGGAACGAAGTAAGAGCTCAAGCTGAACATAGGAATTTTTACCAGAACAACATAAATATATTTCAGTGTCACTGTATACTGTATGTAGTTAATATGCATGCTTAATGAATCTAGCCTTCTATACCGGAGTAAAGAATGAAAACTATGCACATATTGAAAACAGGCACTAACTTGTCCATTTATTCGTTCTTCAGGTAATATTTCTGGTTTTATCTTGACCAATTTAATAGCAATGGGTTTTCCAGTTCGGCGATCAGAAGACACTTCAAACTCAACATCATCTACAAGACAAACATGATAATGATGTCACAGAGTTTTATTTAATTCGGATCTTGGGGAGTTTTTTTGTTTGTGGTTTTGTTTTTTTTTTTCCAATCACTAAATGGTTACATTTGATAATTCACTGCTTGTAGCCAAACACAAAGTAAAACTTAGATGCTTTTGTAACGTTATTTGCAAATGTTTCTCTGGTTATTCTGCTTATTCACTCCTGTTGCCAAAGGACTATTCTATTGTAATGGCTCATCCCTCAATAATTCCTTCCCCCTGCACTCCTCACTAGACAGCAGATTTCACACTTCAGTTCACACAACATAACATATGCCATTAAATGGTTTAGAAACTTCGCTGCCACATTAACCAGTAGCATGAAGTAGCAGCCTCCCCATTCTGAAAAGCAAGTGGTCATTTTCAAACACACAGAGTGTGTGAGGTGTATTCTTCCAGTCTAAGCACTCGCTTCCATCTCAATTATACTAGCGTGACCTAACACTGCACCTTTTCCAGAATGGCCACAACCATTATGAACAGGAGCTGCACAGAGCTGAAGTGCTGTAAAAGTCTCTCATCAGGAGTGGTAGATTATTAATTCAATCGTCCCTTCAGCCTACCAGAAGCAAGAGCATGCACCTATTCATGCCACAAGATCAGAATTTTCTATGGTGAGAGAAAGAGACTGATCTTCATTCGGGCGAGAAGCTCTTAAAGTTGCTGAATTACCTCCTACTTTGAGCTCCTGTAAGTTGCCATTATACTGTGAACAGTGGAAGAACAGTCTAGCTTGCCGTTCTGAACACTGAATGAATCCGTAAGAGGTCAGCAGTTTTTCTATAACCCCAGTCTCACGCAGCGCTGCCGAAGTACCATTGGGGTACCCGTTGTGTCCATTGTTGTGGAGCAGGTTTGGATCAAAGCTCATCTGTTTAAAAGAAAGGGTAAGGGGCGGGAGGGAAAAACAACCCCACAACACAAAACCACTGCACTTTAAGTTTCCTTTCTCCATGCCCACATAACTGAATAACAAACAGAAAGAGCTTGTAAACAAGAGAATTCAAATAATTTTTAAAATAGAGTAAGAACAACAAAACAGTCAAGCTTTTGTAAAACAGTAATCCTTAAAATGTTGACAGGCAACATAAAATATCTAAAGCATCTGCTGTTCCAAATTAAACAGGTCATTAGGAAAATACAACAGTTATGAACCAACACAATTAGGTTCACATCTCTGGAGAACATGGACACCAGCAGAGACCCCTGGAGAACTCTAGTCCATCCTCCTCCAAGGCCTGTTGCCAACAAGAGACAAAGGCAACCGTGCCTTTGTCTAGGGGAGTCTTGAAAACCTCCAATGGCAGAGGTGCCACCACCTTTCTGGTTAACTGCTGCAGTGCTGCACTGCCCTGCTAGGAAAGATGTCCTCCCCTTGCGTCCAGCCTAAACTGCTCAAGGACATAAGTCACAGGAGATGCATCTTCTTTATGCACGTGATCATGTTTAAAGGACACATTTTCTCAGAGTATCTAACAAAAAAAGTACTATGCAAAGCTGCTAAGAGTTGAAGACTAGTTCCTGTCAGCATCACTCCAATATATGAACCCTCATCTTCTGAGGAAGCCAACCCCTAGAACACACCATACACAACAAAGACGCCCTTGTAGGAAGGCAATGGCTGCAATGTCTGATTTTTGAACTATCCTACAGTTTGAAATACTTTTCAAAAATAAATTGGTCTTCCAAGTAGAGTGGCTGCAGGAAGGGAAAATGATATATTATTACACCTTCTCTCCAGAGAATAGGCAAGACCATTCTGAAAGCTCAAAGGAGTGACAAACACTTTTTGTACATAATTTACAAAATGGCCACTTCACATCCCTGTTACAAGCTAAATACATAAACACACATAGTCCCCTGCCACAGACATTAAGAAATACATTAAAAGTAACACCACTAAAGGTACATCAGATACAGAAAGTTACAAAAATCTACCCAAAAATCAAGTTCAGAATAGTCTATCTTAGGGATTGACAATCACGCTGTGGTAATTAATCTCTTGCTCAAAGAGTACCATTGCATGATACCATTTGAATGGTTTGAGTTTAAAGGAGTATCAGTGGCTTAGCACAAAGAACTCATCATCAATCATCTAAAGCCTGACAATGTAAGTTCAAACAAAAAGTAGCACTAAAACCTGCTGTAGCCTTCCCAGATGCTTGTTATATTCCTATACCTGTTCAAACATAATGTTGTAACAGAGCGTAACAAAAACACAACATCCATTTATAAGTATCACCAGAAACACTGTCATGAAACTGTTCTTTAAGAAACCTGTAGTAATAGGCTACAAGTTATTAATGTACAAACAAGACTTGCTTATACCTACAATATAATGGCTATATACTGGACCATGACAACTACCTGGCTCCGCTGTCTACTGCTAGCAGTTCACTCCCAACAGCTGACTTTTAACACAGCTGACCTGTCAGTCTACAACAACTACGAGCCCCACCAATACAAGTACTCAGAGAAAGGAAAAAACCCTGTGCAGTAAGACTGAAAGACAACTAAACAGAGGTTATTTGGGAAAAAAAAAGGGGGGGGGGAGGGGGAATTGGAACCAAAACACTACTGTTACTAGGAGAGAAATGTTAATGACCATCTCTCTAGGGTTCTAAGCAGTCTTAAATAGAACCATATTGCAGGCACTATTAATTTATCATTCTACTACTAAATCAACAGCAAAGAACTGCTAAAAAAACACCTAACAAAACCACACCCTTCTGCTGTCAACTTGTTTCCCATTAAGTTTAGATATATATATAACTCTGTATAACACATGCACCAACCTCGCAGTGATATTCAAATATTGCACTTTCAGTAGTATTAGCCGATTCTTCTGTTTCAGCACAAGTTTCTAAGGATGAAGACTGCTATTGTTAAAAAAAAAGGAAAGAAAGATAGAGAGAAAGAAAGAAAGAAAAAAGATAGCAAGAGAATGTGATCTATCAAGCTAATAGAGAATGCAAGTGCTGCTGCCCTGGGCAGTTTGAATACAGCACTGGAGAAAACAAAGACTACTAGCAGCGTTGGGACGGGCTCTTTTGAAGCTGTTGAGTAGGCACAAACTTCTTGTTTCAGATCAAGCCTTGTATCTTCAGTGTAAGTTTCCTCTCTCTTCTTTGGTCTTGAGTTGTTGTTACTATGTGGTATATTCTTTTCCTGATCTGAACTTGAAGCAGCAGTTTCAGGTGGTAAACTCTATTCTGTTCCACTTCATACTGGAGAAAGGAAAAAGACACACTAATTATCACCTTCAAAGCAATTATCTATCAGTGGTAGGTATTCCTACAAACACATACATTTCCTCTACCTTAATACTGTAGGTTTGATCCATGCTAGGGAAGACTGTTTTACAAATATATCTGGCATTCCCTTTTTCAGTTTTGTTTTCCAAGAAACTCTACCTCCAAGCCAGTGATTGGGTATTTCCAATCTTAAACTTTTAGACGTTGTTCGGCATTTCAGGAACGGGCCTTGTTTATACAATTAAAACAGCAACTTCATTTTGGTGAATAGCAGCATCATTTAACACAAATCTCAGACCTCCTATCAATAACTTTATATTGGTGCCGTCTCACAATTTAATTAGTAAGTGCTTGCACAGACCTTCAGAGTAGCAATTAAGTGTAGAGAGGGGAGGGGGGATTAGAACTTCCTGATAATTTTTGTTCCAAAAGGTAAGTCAAGGACTAGCCATACCTGAAGCATCATTAGCTTTGCATAAAAGTAAACTCCTCAGTTATATATACAGATGCTGTATGCCTTTCTACAGGTCCATATGCACCCTGCCATAGCATGTAAAATAACCGCAGAGCCCTTCTCTGCACTTCCTAAGTTAGTGTTTGCAAAATGTTGATTACCTGTAAGTAATATCTGTGTACCTAAGAGAAGCCTCTCTGCAACAGTAACTAGATAATAACTCTCCTAAAGTTTTCCATTACCACTTTGTGTTTTCATGAGAAAGCTGTTTAGACAAACTCCCACCTACCATATAAAATTGAAACCTTACAGAAACAGAAGCCTTTTTGGAAAAGAAATAAAATCCAGTTTTGATTTGAGTTTGTTGCTTACTCCATAGATACAGGGGAAAAAAAGGGGGAGAAGATTTTTGTGGTCAAAAGCTGCTGCGGAGGAACACAGCTATGAACCTATGGATGTTATGCAGTAATCTAAAGGTATGAAGCATCAGAGCACATCTCTTCCAAGTCCCACACGAAGTCAGCAAAAATATGGACAAAGCCTATTTCTCCACTGCAGCAGGAAAGCAAATTTCACAACTTACACTGAGCTTTGATTTCCCTTCAGCGAACTTGAGTCAACTTAAGTGACTGAAACCTGAACACAAAGACATTCAGCTCTCGTCACAGTGAAAATGGTGACTGCAGTCAGCTACTGCAAATAAGACCTGTAAACTCCAAAAACACATGATGGCTGTATGCAAACTCATCACCCAGTTTTCACAGAAGTTTGTATTTCAGTGACTTCTCCTCCAGATGAGGCATCTTCCTCTAGTCACCACTCTGAAAAAACTATTGGCTGAAGTCAGTTTTCTTGTCAGAACATTACACATACATGAATCAGACTAAATAATAAACTGAGTGAGTGCAGCACAAACCATTATCTGCTATGAAAAGTCTGCAGTAAAAGATTCAATTATAAAAAAATGTAAATCAGAAGACATAAAGCTATTGCAAAAATAACACTATCACTGGACTTCTCACATACAGGCAATCATTACCACAATCTCTTTCAGAATAGTATTATTTTTCGGACAGCATTTCAGATCTCAGATGAGCATCTCCCCAACCAAGTTCAGGAGAACCATAGCAGGCATATGCTGTATCACAGGAACTTCACAAAGACACTCAGAATCCTCTTACTCATGTACTTTTCTCTCATCTAATTAGACTAATATTATTAGAGCTCTACTAGAGCTGTAACTTGTATAATATAAAACTTCTCATTTTTCTGGGCATAGAATAAATTACATTTTTACAGAATAATCAACACACTTCTTCTGCCCAAAGATGAGTAAAACTAATTTTGTCAGGTAATGAGACAAGGCATAAGCTTTTCCCTTAAAGGCCAGTTAGATTTGATAACAAGATTGGTTTACTACACTTAAGTTATTAAAAAAAAAAGGGGGGGGTGGGTCTTGAAGCAAGCATAACTCAAGTAAAAAAAAAGAAAATCTCATGTGCGTCTTTCTTAAATTCTTTACTTTTTAATTCAGCTACTATAAATACTCTTTCAAATAGTAAACCACCTTAAGCAGCTACCCAGCCCCCAAGTGGCACTGGTTTCTGCTTTTGTACATTTACAGTTGAAAGGATTAATGCAAAGACAGGAAAAGATGTAAAAGTCCTGTTCTTGAAGTCTTTCAGGTGCAGATTTTGCTAAATGGTGGTAAGTCACTTGAAGCTGTTCGCCATCTACCTGGCAGAACATAACTAACAGCAGAACCTGCTGGATTACAAGCACTGTTTTGTTTCCCATTTTCTTCACAAAAAGAGGTAATTGCAAGAACATGGACTGGAACACCTAGAAACAGACATCTCCTACATGACTAAAATCAAATTCAATAAAAATAAAACTTTGTATTTCCATACGCACACACAACACAGGTATAAGATACTCGAAGACAATACAATTCCGTATCTTTTCTGATGAACACCGGCAAGCAGTACCGAACAGCAGCTCTTGAGCACTCCAAACACCACATGACATCTAAGACATTTACCAGGCTTGTGAAGTCACTTTTACGTCACAAAACCCGTAACTATGGGGAAAAAAAAACGTTAAAGAACTTCCAAGGGCATCTACAAAAGCATGTACACGTATAGAAAAATTAAAAAAGAAAAATCCTAAAACCAAAGCCCCGTTTTCTTTTAACGGGTCTAGAGTCTGGGGAGAGCCCTGTGCTTGTTATTACACAGACAACAGAAAATTGGACCCAGACCGGTAGGGGCTCGTCGCAGGCCTTCAGCAGGGGCCTGCAGCACGGCAAGCTCCGAGGCCCGGCGCGGCCCTCCCGGCAGCCTTCTTCACTGCGCTGCAGCAAGATGGTGGCCGCGGAGCGGAGTCGCGGGCCCGGCCGAGGGGCGGTGCCAGGCGCCCCAGCCGGCAGCGCGCCGAGCGGGGGCTGCCGTGTGCGGGAGGCGCCGGCACGCCGGCCGCGGCCTGCGCTATGACAGCGCAAAGGCCAGAACGGGGCCGCGCCGGGCGCCGCCGCTTCCCGGCCCAGCGGAAGGGCAGGCACGGCGCTGAGAGTGGCTGCCCTGCCCGCACACAAAGGGGGGCGATGGCGGCCGCTCCCCCGCACACAAAGGGACGGGGGCCCAGTATCTGCGCCGGGTGGGGCTGCGCGCGCAGCACGCCGGGACACGCGGTCGGCCACACCCGTCCACGGCGGCCGCGCAGGCCCATCCCCAGGAGCCCCAGAGCCACGGCCCCGCCCGGGGCCTGCCGGGACCCGTAGTCCTCTCGGCACCGCCCCCGGCCGACCCAGCGCCGGCCGGCCTGCAGGCCCCAACAAGCCCCGCAGCCCGCTAGGCCGCGCAGCGCGCCGGGAAAGCGAGTTCCAGCGTGGCTACGGCCCCACCTACTGGCTGGTCAGAACTTCAGCCCCCAAGAGCCCCAGCGGCGATGGGGGGGGTGGGTGGTGTCTGCCCTCAGGACGCCGGGAAGCGTAGTGCGCACGCCACCACGGCCCAGTGACCCGCGGCCACCGGTACTCCATCCCCAAGACCGGCGGCCTACAAGTCAGGCACCCGCCTCTCCATACCCCACCGCACCCAACGCAGCCGAAGTGAAGTTCCAGGCACCTTTACCCCGCCTAGACCGCTGCGACAAGAGATACAAGGAGGCGGATCCAGAGGTGCCCTTTACCTCTCTCACCGACTCTCAGGGCCCCCAGTATCCCCTCACTTGCGCGGGCGCCATCAGGGCTGCGAGGGAAGCGGCCAAGGCGCTCCACGATCGTACTCACCCCAACAGCTCAGCGCCCCCGCTCCAGCGCCGCCATGAGCAGCACGGCACAGCACGTAGGAACAAATCCCGGCCTCTCGCGAGAGCGCCGGGGCGGGGCCGCGGCTGCGCCCACCACGGTCTCGCGGCTGCCTGGTGCGCATGCGCGCCGGGCAACAGACCGGCCGCACAGCCACGTGCGACGGTGCCTGTGCCTGCTCCGTGAGAGCGCGGAAGGGCGAAGCCACGTGGTAACCCGGGCAACACGCACGGGCCCCGAGGCACGCCGCAGAGCGCCGGCCGCGGCTCCACAGAGGGATGAGAGCACAGAGCTGCAGCTGCTGCCAGCACCCAGGTGCGGGGTACCATCAGTTGTGCCGGTACCAGGAACCGTGCTCCCGGCAGCTGAAACCGTGATATGGGGAAGGCATAGCCTCGAGGAAGGAAGACAGGCATTGCTCTCACTGAAGTCCACACTGAGCTGAAGTAACAGAGGGAGATGCTTTGTGTCTGGGTTCCAAGGACAGGCCGAGCAGAACACTCTGTCCTGAAGCTCGAGGCCAATTTTCAACATGAGCAGAGCAACTTCTGAAAACACCCAGCAGCCCGTAAGAATCATATACAGTCAGACATTGACCGTCAGATTTCATACTTAGAGATGCAGACTAGGTCAGTAGCAAATGGAACATACTTAAACTTCCCCTGCTAATTATGGCCCACAACTAATTAATAATAAACTCATTAGGCAAAGCAACTGCTATTTAGTTTCCATTTTTTCAGGCTGCACAGCAACCAGCCAATTAAGAGGAATGTTAACCTACAGTAGGATAATAGTGTAGAAAATACAAATGTATAACCACAGGCATTTCAGATTATGTTAATTTAAAAGATATAAAATGCAATGTTTTTGATCATTGCAGTATTTCATTCAGGCAAGGTAAAAATTAGAGGGTGCAAAATGCTTGGGTACATCCCTAGGATTAGCAAAACAGAATACACTTGAGAAAATACTGCCCGTTGGGTTTTTTTATTCCCTCTTGAACAGTTTTGAATAGAAAAGGATTGTATACAAGAATACTCCTGTACAGAAATCCCTTATATCTAACAGTCTTGCTGGATATTCCAAACAGTTGCAAGAAAATGTCACTTAATAAGCACAGGAACATCGATCACCTTCTGCATCTATCAAAACTCTCTCTTGGGAAAAAGTGCCGTAAAAATTTAAACTAATATTGAAAATAAGTTTACTGTTCTTGGAGGATTATTCTTTGATCACAGGTAAGAAAGACAGAAACCTTTATATAAAAATGTCATTAAAAGTATCACAATATAGATAAACTCCTACAACACTGCAAATCGATTTCACTCGATATAGGATTCTGCAATAACTACGTAACATCTGTCACTAGACTTACCTGTGGTGTAACAATAAAAAACTGTCTACATAGTTGGTTTTGGTTTAGTTTTGAGGCAGACCTCAGCTCACTCTTCCTGAGGTCCAAAGTGGTGGGAGGCCAAAGGGCTTTGATCTGAAAGTGCTGTGTTCTGTGCAAGGTTTGAACACACCACCTTCAGATCAGAGCTAGCCAGTATCCATGTACCTTGGAGCACTGGTAATGCCGGAACAAGTCTACCCATAAAAAAAAAACATTAGATACACAATGTCCTTCAGAAATGCAGAGGTTTCAGAAAGGGTCATCCACCCTGATTTTCAGCTCTAATCAAGGTAAAGTATGCTCCTTACATGAATTACTGAAGTGCTCCACTGGTTATCCGCTGTTCTCTTGATCTGCTTCTAAGCAGTTGTCCCAGTAACAATGTTACCTCAGCAGATATAAGAGTGTTAGCTCTTCAGAGAAAAAGCTGTGTGTGCCTGCTTTTTGTAGGCAGAGTAAAATGTGTACCTACCATTTACAAGTAGTTTCTCAATGATGTCTTATTCCTATCAAAATGATCACAACCTGTATTTTGTTCTTTTGCTACTGACAAGGTGGATTTAAGTGCCATCTGCAGAGTTGGAATTGTTAACTAAAGCTCATTAAAAAAAATCAAAAACGGGAGAGGAAATAAGCTATCACAAAGGAGTACACACCACATACTTCAAAGTTAAGCATCTGAATGCTGCGATTACTAAGACAGAGCAGCAAGGCAAGCCTTTGCTATCAACAATATTATAATTTCAGAAAAACGCAGAGAAAACAGCCGACACATTTTGAAAGATAAAACAAACATACAAGGAAACACCTGCAAGAACAAATCAAAATCCATCCTTGTAGGGGAGTTTCATAATAGTCTCTGAAGTCAAGATTTGGAGATAAGGTTATTTTGTGACCTAAGCTTCACAATCAGGCAGATCTTCTCTCCCCACCTCAACAGATTCTTTGCTGATTGACAATAGTTCACGCAGCTCTTTGTTTTCAAGCTGCAAAATCAATATTTTTGCTGAAATAGAAATGAGCTAATTCACAGTTAAAGGACAATACTCTTCAAATAGCCCCATTCCTTCACAGCTAAATAAAACATGTACATGATTTTGTAATATAAGCATTGATGCAGTGCTACAAGAGGGGAACCGCATCATTTAAAGCTTATCTTTTGCTTCTGGTTTCATATTTTTTATACAATACAAACATCAAGAACCTGAAAATAAACAAATCACGTTCTGCATTTCCTGACCCCAACCCCAAATTTTCGACTGTTGTAAATCCTTGACACAAACAAACATAGAAAGTCCAGAGTAAGTCTAGAGACTCTCAAGCTTGATCTTTCCTTAACAACTGTATCTGTTCTTACCTCCAACTGAGCTAGTTTCTCCTGAACTTTAAAGAATTGATCATCATCGACTTGAATAGCTTTTCTCATCACCTCTCCCATCTCACATATTCTGTCTATTTGATTTTCAATTTCCTGAAAGACATAAAAGTAATATATTCAATATGTTCAGGCAAAAGCAGCAGTAATAATTTATCTCTTCTAAATCAAGTAGTTTAATTTTCTTCATTTTGGATTATTTTCCTGTTTTGAATTTTAATCCTTTTCTCCCAAGCACCTGCAATTCTTTCCAACTTGTTTAAACTTTAAAGATGAAGACATGTACTTTATTGTCCGTTATCATGAGTTATCAGTGAAAACAATGAATAGAATTACAGTCAGCAAGATAAGGCACTCTTACTAAGATGGAAATAATTTCAAGCGTGACAAGTCTGAGACAACAGGTTTAGGTTCACATGAACATGATTAGTATGCAGCAGATTTTACATCGCTTTATTAGAAAAGCCTGACGGAATTTCTAAGAATGCCAAACATAAAAGCAAAAGAGGTTTCAAGACTAATGAACAGTGTGAAGTAAACAGCCTCACCTCAGAAGGAAGCCAAGCAAGGAAACTACAGTAAGACAGACTAGAAACTAAGTAAAACTCCTGCCGCAGTTTTCACACAATCTGTCTAGATACAGCTCTAATCCTTCAGAAGATGCAATTTGTTGAGGTTCAGAAATGCACATATAATGAAGACTGAAAAATTCGAACGTGTAATGTAGCAACGGTTCCTGTTTGAAGATCATTCTGTTTCAAAATACAGTATTTAGAGAGGAACTCAAATGTGCAAACATGAAAATGTCAATAATTGGCAATAAGTAACAAGAATTTGGAAGCTTATGAAGCATTTTAACATAAGTAAAAAAATAAAAGATTATCACAAAGCACTCTGGGGGATATCAGATAATGTAAATAGGATGGTGTTTCTTTTCTCTAAGTGTCAGTAGTTATTTCACTGCCTCTGGAACATAAATGCATCACCAGAGCCAAGAATTCAGTTTTGAACTCCATTGTTCAGAAAATATGTAAACAAGTTAAAGCAATTAGAAGAGAGCTGGAAGAACGAGAAAGACTTAGATAATTTAGGAAGAAAGAATGTTTTTTTCTAAACAGAAAGATGGGTATAGTAGGAATATAGCTCTTTAAGAGATACTAAAAGGTTGCCACTATTCTCCAAGTGGTGGGTAGGAAAAAACTCATGGACTTAATCTGAAGATTTTGCCTAGATATTAAGATGGTCTAGGTACATTTCATCAAAGGTTCCTCCAGAGCCTTTTCAACTCTGCATTTCCATGCTCCATTAAAATAGAGCAAAAGCAGTGCCAGAGAATAATGTTAGAAGTTCTGTTCAGATGTTAAGCCCTCATGAACAGAACAATTCATGCAGCTAAAGCAAGCACTGCAAGCAAGACACTGCTACGCAACTTCAGAGGACCTAAGCAACACAAAACAGAGGACTAATGAGTTCCCACGAATCAGTGCAAAGACGTATGTGCAAAGAGTTAGGCTGGCTCCTATTCCAACTAAAAGCCCACAATATATGAGGTATCACTAGGTTGAACCAGTTTGCTCTTCTCTAATCAAATTAAAATGCATTTTAACACACTCCTAACTTAATTCGTAAGCCTTAAATAGAGATTTAACACTATTGTGTTGTTATTAGACACCTAAATGTAAAACAGGCAGCAGTTATCAGTGGCCACACCTCAGAATTCTGAAGTCACAGCACCCACCATGGACAAAGGGATACTTTTAGGCCACTGCACAGAGTATACGGATTTTAAAAACATTTGGGAGTGATGATTTCTGAAGAACTTACTGCAGAACACATATATTTAGGAGGTTCTTCTCCCTTTGTTGCAATTACTGAACAGGAACAACGCTGATGTCTTTGATTTTACTGTAGAGAATCACGTGCATTAAGCCTAACCCAGGGAATTTAACACCTAGTGCATAAAGAGCAAGCCTTCAACTGGGCTGTGAAAAGGTTATGCCTTTCAGTGTCCTCTGTGATAACTGTCATAAAGTGTGTGCTGTAAAAGGAATAGAGAAAAAAATACCAGCAAAGAGAGAGTTTCAGAAAATGTATTTTGGAGCTGAGACATTCCATGAATGGTAACAACGATTATACGAAAGCAAGCGAGACAGGAACCATGGGTCTTGAGCCCTCTTCTGTCCCCATACCTCCTTACCAAAGAATTAGCTTGATGAACTTTCAGGACTGGTACTGCATCTTCACCTTTTCTCCCTTGCAAAAGCTGTAACATTTGCTTTCTGTACTTGCTCATGATAAGCTCTAATGCATCTTGGTGCTCCTCCAGTGAGATCCACAGCTCTGCAAAATACAGTATGTCGTTGCCACAAACTACAAGCAGTTTTTCACAGCAATGACAGCAGATGCCCAGAGATACTCAGTACCAGCCACTCGCTGGATTTATGCTACACCACCCATCCTGACACCGCTACCCAGCGAATCTGACAGAAAGCAAAACAGTGGCACCCCCCCGGTCCCCTCGTCAAGGCCCCTCCCGCCTGAACCACTAAGCTCACTGCCTCCGCCAGCGCACCGCCCCAGCACCCCCCGAGATCCCCCAGCGCACCACGGGGGCCCCTCTGTACATCCCCCCCAGCACACAGCCCCCAGGATCCCCCAGCACTGACCCCGGCCCCCCGCAACACGCTTCCCTGCCCTCCCCAGCAGCGCCCCGGGGTCCTGTCCGCGCCCCGCCACCGCCCCGTGCCGCCCGGGCGGGCTCACCTCGGTTCTCCTGCTGCAGGTCGCGGATCTGCGTGTTCTCCTGGGACAGGAGCACGTGCGGCCGCTGCCGGGACGGGTCGGCCCGCTCCGCGGCCGCGGTCTGGCCCTGCTGAGACACGGCAGTCGGTAAGGCCGCCCCGCCGCCCGCAAAGTCGCCCTCCGTACGCCCGCCGCCCGCTCTCACCTTCTCGGCCCACGCCGCGCCCGCCTCTCTCATGGCGGCCACGCGCTGGTGCAGCACGGCGGACTGGTCGATGAGCGACTCGGCCGCAGTGTCGTGCTCCTTCAGCCGCTCCAGCAGCGTCCTCGCGTCCGTCAGGATCTTCTCGATGGTGCAGCTCATGGCGGGCGCGGAGGCGAGCAGCGCTGCTCACCCCCGCGGCGGCCCCATGCCCGGCGGCTCAGCGCAGCTCCCTACCGGCGGCCACGGGCGACGGCCGCCGGGCGCGGGCAGACGCGAACCCGCGCACTGGGGACGCCGCCCGCGTGCACCCCACACCGGCTTCCGGCCGCGGCCCTCGCGCAGCGCGTGCGCGGCTTGGCGCTCGGGCACGGCTGGAGTGCCGCGCGCGCGCTGCTGGCGAGGCGGGTGGGAAAGTGGGCCTCGCCGAGCGGTTCGTGGGCGAGGAGCGCTCGGGGCCCGCGTGCTCGTCCTTGCTGCGGGAGCGGACACCCGCCGCCGGCGGGAAGAGGCGCTGCAGGGCGTCCCGCGCGGGAGCGTCCAGCTACCGCCGCCCCCGGCCTCGCCGTGTCAGGGCTCCGCGCGGGTTCTGGGACGTGGCGACTCCCAGGTGTCCCTCGACACGGCTGGTTCCGCGGGGGCCCCGTGGAAAGCGCCGCTCCGCGCAGCGCGCCCTGATCCAGGGCACGTATCCTTGACCTGGGGAGCCCAGTTATCTTTTAAAATCCTCCCTTCAACAGCGTGTGATAAATCCCGGGCCTGAGCCTTGTCGAGCTGTCATCTTATCTGATATTCTTGTTTGTCCCTTCTAACAGTAAACATCCTCTACTCAAGTTAAAATAACAAGCTTTGTAATGCTGACTTTCTGCTTTGATATTTATTTGCTCAGTAAAGCTACTGTGAGTGACCCATGATGTCCTTGCTCCTTTGGTTAACTTGGTGCCACAAACCTTTTTTATTTTATGTTACCGGCTTTATTAATGTTTTCAACAATAACGTTTCAACGGGACTCCCTTTGGCTTGAGTCATCTCTCAAACTGAAATCCCCATTCAGACAGATAACGTAAGAGAAATGTAGGATGGTTTATCAGTGAAAAGTTTCTTTAGGATCCCAGGCATAACCAAGCCTAGTGCAGAATAAGATCTCTTTACATAAGCAACAATCTGAAAACATTCACACAGCCCAGAAGAGAACAGAGTAAGCAGCTGCATTTGGAGTAGTGAATTGGAATCAGATTAATTAGCAAGGTACGAGAGAGAATTTGCAAGTTTGGGAAACAACGCTGCTTTATAGCAACTCGTGTGGAACTAACGGTCTAGACCATGCTTTCTGGCATGTTTTACCTTCTGGTCCTTCCTTATTTTACTTCTCACTAGAGAATATTAAAATGTTAAGACCTCTCCTTGTCAGAGTTCCTTTTTCGTAATGGGTGATTCATGAACATTGGGGAAATGACAAGTTATTACTGTCTTTACCAGTCCGGTTATGGACCAAGTTGGCAAAAGATTGCCCTGTACTAAGACAGCCATGACATCCCTAAGTTGTAGCCAACACTGTTTCCTCCTGTTTCACCGCCTGCCCACGCTATTATATCCTCAAATGACCCTGCCTGTGCAGTTCAGCGCCTGCTGCTGCTTCTCGCTGCTTACACGCCCAACTCTGTGGCTGCCTTTAAAGCCTCTGCAGAGCCTGTTGCAGAGCCGTTGGGCAGCCACACAGGAGCAGGCCTGACATAGCTAAATGCAATGCTAGATGTGTACCAGTTCAGTGTCTTTCCATTTTTCACCTCATTCAACATAAAGAAGTTCTGCGAAATGAAACATGCAATCTCTAAGGCTCCATTTAATTCAGCTTTGCAGTGGGGAGGCACTCTGAGCCATTTAGAAATGCGGCACTGGAAATTCCATTCAGACCTAGGGGGAAGTCAGCTAAAGGAACAACTGGTTTGTGCAGCATGAAGGGTCATGGTACCTCAGCAGAAGCTGCGCCTGGATTGTATGTCTGAATCTCTGGCCTCTTCTGTTCCTTGTGTTTATATTTATGATTTAATGCTCACTTTTCCCTGGCTTCAGAGATGACAGCCTGGCCTTTCATGCCAAGTGGCGACAAGCAAGGGAGATGAGGGCCAGCACTGCTGTATAAGACTTTCATTTCAGGATTGGTGGCAGGCCCTCTGTGGGATTCTGGCTGCTTGAAATAAAATTGCAAAATGAGAAGAAGATGGGAGTCTACAATACTACCACCACACAGCACTTAGGCTTGTGGTCTCCCTCAAGGATGTGGCGCACCCCGTGTCCAGCAGATCTTTTGACACAGACTCATTTGTTCAACTTCCAAAGGCCAGTAGAATAAGCTAATGTGGCGCCAGCACACAGATCAGATCCCAGTAGGACAAAGCTCCTTGATTTAAATGCTGGGAATGCTTGTCACCAAAACTTCAAGTATGAAGCAAGAGAGCTTAAACAAACCAACGGATGAGCATTTTCTAAGTAGCGGTGTCTTATAATTTCTTTGGCTTATCACATCAATTCTGTATAAACTAAAAAGAATGTATAAATTTGGCCTCTCAAACTTTTTAGTGTTTAACTTCAATTCGATTAAACACTTATGTATGTGTACAAAGTGAAAAATGAGGTTACAAGAGGTTAATGCTTTAATGCTTTTAATAACTCTTAACCACATGGCTGTATTTTGTCAAACAGAACATGGATTCATTCTAGCAGGAAAAGTGTACGCTGGATAGAAGCATATTGAGGTTCTCCAAAACAGCAAAGCTGCTACAGAACCAAACCCATTTCTAGGCCATCTTTGAAAAATCATTAATAGTATTTCTGTGATGGAATAAATACATTGCATTTCTGAGTATAGCTGAGGAGGTTCTGGAGGACAGCCCAAAAGCACAGAGACCGTAATTAAAGAGGCTGGCAACAGACACAGCTCAGAATCCTGAGCCCAACTTAGTATGTGTAAACCTGGGACAAGCTCAGGCATCGGTACCGAGGATGTCAAAACCATGTGCACCAGGTTATAACCGTAACTTACGCAGAAACTGGCAGTGGAGAGTAAATGATGGATAAGAATGTACAGAGGAAGTGACTGGTAGAAAATGGCAACGTCTGTGACAGACCCCGACACTTTTAACTGCTTGCTTTTAAAGTTAAGTGATGTTGTTAACACAATCATCAGCTACTGTCACAATTCCACTGATAGTGCCCTCAACAAAATCTGTAGCACGGAGACTCACAGACCAGGAGGCCAAGTGAATACTCTTCTTGTACTTCCTAGCCTATATTTCACGGTGGATTACTGTTGCATGAAACAGAGTCATTCTGTGACAACAGTTATTAGCCAGAAACTTGATTTTATTGCTCATCTTAATTACCCTGCTTTGATAAATCTTGAAGAGTCACCCATTGCAGTGCAGCACTCATGTTTATGAGTCTAATATTCTTTTTACTATTAAAACAAATGTCTTTAAGATGGAATCCAGGCTGGAAAAAAAGGAAGACATTATCATTGATAAATGGATATATCCAACTATTTCAGTCTCTCAGCAGCAAGACTCCACTGCTGATAAAATGCTGACCAAGCGATTCCACAATAATTATTTTATAATGCTTAACACAGCGTGTCAAGATATTCTGCTTTATGGAAATCAGGTCCAGGACTTGGCTTCTCTGAACCTACGAAGAAGTACGCTCATTTAAGAATCTCAATGCTTAAAGTTACATTTACAAGGATTCTGTAAGAACTATCAAGTCTGAGATCATTGCAGGAGATTGTAATCAAGCTTCAGTTGGTATCTTGACTTTCTTCAACACTGTCCCTTGCTGAATACTGATGCACTGGAGCATTTTGTTGACACATCTCAGTTCTTCCTGCCAAGGGGAAACACACAGATTTGGCACAGGGTATTAAAAAGTGAAGACATAAGGATACCCATACATTTTGTTAGTGTTTAACGGATGGGCTTATTAGTACCTATTCTGCCTTAAGGTAGTGGGACTGCCCTGCATACCAAGCTTAAGAACATGCACGGAAGAAACATGAATATTTTGTAGGCTGTCTTGAGATTTTTCAAGTAAGTTTAATGCAGTTTGGCTTTTGCATTAAAAATCAGCGTAAGTCAAGGGTTTAGCTCTTCAAGATTTGTGAAAAGCCTGTAAGCAAATGCATAGTGAAACTAACTTAATGATTAAGAAAAACCAGTCTTTAAAAGATCAGAATTGTTTTTCCTCTCTGGCCTGATATGGTCTCCCATTATTTAATCCCATGAAAGCATTTAAGAACTTAATGAGAATGTTCATCTTCTCCTGAGTTATTTCTCTTCTCATTTGACTATGATGATTTGTCTGATACATTGGACAGAAAACAGAGTATGTATATTATCTAACACTAAAGCAACTGAATGAACATATGCTCTACAATGCTAAATGGGAGCTGTTCACTGTATAGATCCCCCTTTTGGGGGAACAGTTGAATAATTTCATATTTGAACATTATAAAAATTCAGGTTGAAAGGTGCTGCCTAATGATACTTCCCTGGCTAGACTCACTCTCAATCCTCTGCTGAAACATATAGTTTTGCTCTGTAAAGACTATTTTCTTTAAGTTTTGCAAATAACTGTACTGCTCTATAAAGCTACATATAGGGAAGATAAAAGTTTTGCAAACCAGTGCTCAAAGGAAATTACACACAAACCGCGTTGCTCGAAGCTACAAAAGTGAGTTCATGTTTAAAACTACAGAGCGGGGAAGTACTGGGTGAACTTTGTAGTACAGCTAGCATCTTTTTTTTACATTTTGTTTCATCAGTATTACATTGGATTTTAAGCACTTCAGCCTGGCTGGGGCCCTGTCCGACAGAAGCCATACATGTATGCAGAAAAAGACAGTCCCTCTTGAGTTGCAAGTGAACCAGCCAAGGTCCTCCCTCTGCTGCAGGCAGAATAGACAAATACTGACAACAAAACAACCACGCTTCTCAAAATTCTAGGTTAGTTACATTTTAGGCAAATAACAACATAAACCAAACCAAGTTGTCTTTGACAGACAATGCCATGCCTCTTTTCTTTGCAACCCTCCTCATAACTGATGCCTAGATACAGTTCGTACTGTTCCCACACAAGCTTCCTTCGCCTGTCCTCAAGTCTTGCATCCAAATTGTTGGTGCATGTGCTGAATACCACAAGGACAATTTCCTACTGCTACAGCTTCTGGACCTGATAGTATCTTGGAATATGTGATCCAACAATCAAAACCACTGAATACAAAGATACGCATTCTATTTAAGTTAAATCTTTCTCCATTGAGAGTCAAGAGTGCAGGATAACACCAAGAGGCCAAAACATTAGTCACGAGGCTTTGTGCTCTTTCTCACCCAGGGCTTATGTTCATCCATGCCATGCAGAAAGTCCTAACAGTGCCAGAATCACTGTACCTTCTGAAGATTGATAAACAATC
Source organism: Bucorvus abyssinicus (assembly GCA_009769605.1). Lineage (NCBI taxonomy): Eukaryota > Metazoa > Chordata > Aves > Bucerotiformes > Bucorvidae > Bucorvus > Bucorvus abyssinicus. The sequence goes on from CM020055.1 coordinate 6,603,525, forward strand.
CAGAAGAGAGGGTGAACAGAAAGCTTGCAGTTTTTTCGTGAGTTCTTTGGTAAACTGTAAATGCAAGTAGCTCTTAGGACACAAAATTTTTGGCATGTATTTGTCTGCGAGTGTTTTCTGCCTCTAAAACATTTTATTTCTCTAAACAAAAATTGGTAAAGATTAAGCTAGGTCACTTTAATACATAAGCTGTATTGTTAATACTCAACTTGCTTTAATATTGTGCAGAACAGTTTACTAACAGGAGAGGCTTAATCCTATAACGAAATAATATATAATTCTATATAACCTTTAACTCACATATAACAATGATTACTGTAATTAGCAATTAGTTTTCCAAAAGCTCCCAACTGTTTAGTGCTTGACTCTTGCTTTCATCATTTAATGATTTACAGTAATTAGCTGGAACATCAGTATTTTGTACTGAAATGGCCAAAATAGTTGTCCAGGCATCATTGCCCTCATGTGACAGATCTCAGATGTTTTTTGTGAAAAGTTAGCCAAAAGCAATAGACAATGCCATCACTTCTGTTTCATTTTTACTGAAAAACAACAACAAAGTGACCGTAATGACTTGTAGTCAGTCTCAGTAGCTTTTGAAGGACTGTTACTTTGCTGAGGTTCTGCCCTTTATTTAAGTTTTGTTTGACAAATGCTTTATAAATGAGCAGAAGAGGTGGTTTATGTTTCATTAATGAGGCTGATAGTGGTTAATTACTGAAGTTACGTAAACAATCCAATACCAGATGAAGCCAAGCGGGTCAGTTATGTAGAGAAGATCCAGCTGGAATAGATATGATTTCCTTTAACTATTCGGATACCAAACAAGTTGCAGAGATCTAGAATCTCTAGTTCAGATGATCAAAGTATTCCCATTAGCTTGAAGATTATTCTTCTCAACAGGTATCGATCTAGGGATGCTCTTTCTTGATCTGCAGTTTCAGCACTCATCAGATTCTCAGACCTAACTGCATAAAGGCAGATATTCTATGTAGATTAGATTGCGCAGAAGCTCACAGTTTACGCTAATGATGGAAATGTGGCTGCAAAAGCAGTTCAACATGTGGTGTTATGATTAGATGTCCTCAGATCTTATTATTTTCTATGGAAAACATCCGTGACCCTATTCTCCACTTCAGTGGCACTTCTACATTTTGGTTCATAACATGAATTTGTCCAGCTAATATCTTCAGGGCGTATCTATGAGTAACATTTTGTTTACTTGCCTTTAGTGAAGCATGCGTGAAGTATACAATTATTTCCTTTGCCCATTAAAATGGCACTAGGCATGTTACTGATCAGAGACTTTATCAGTGTTTTACAAAACTCATGTATGTAAGGAAAGATTATGGAAATTGGAGCTGGAAGAGATGTCAAAATCAGTTTAAATCAAGATTTATTTATTAGAAATCACTAATAATGGAAATACTTGTTTTTTTAAGAATGAAATTTTGCAAAATTAGCAGAAACAAATGTTGCTAACAATCATAATCTGTTATGGGGGCACACATCAGAATTAGAATAGGGACAACGAGGTAAGTGTTTTGTGTTTGGAGATACTGGCCTAATCAAGTGTTCCCATGTTCAGTTATTATGTCATGTAGATATCTCTAAATGATACTATTGCAATTATTTTCTCTGCCCGGGAAATAAACATTGTCCATTGACACTGGACATGTCAATGTTAAGCAATCGCAATGGGAGAATTTAAAATTCTACCAAGACAGCAGAATATTTAGTATTCGGACAGGGAGAACTCTGGGTAACAGTGACGCGAGGGTCCCCATGGCCTCTGTCCCTGATGACCCAGTTATTATTTGATTTATGTGGACTTACAGCTGCCCTTGCTTCGACCCCAGAAAAGGCTGTGTGGGAAGTTTGTGTCTCAGAGCCCTAGCATTGCTCTGCACAGCGTCTGGAGCCCAGTGTAGGCACAGACACTGATAAATAGGGAAAAGGCCCCGTTTGCTGCAGCGGGACTCAGAGCTAGATCAGTGCTGCAGCCCAGCGGACTCGACTCGGGAAGCAAGAAACCCTCTGCAACTCCTGTAAGTATTTCATTTATTTCTCTGAATGCGCTGGGATTATAAGTTGTTGCTCTAGCCATAAATCAATTTGCCAAGTGAAAATATTTCAGACATCGGGCTTTTTGCTTCTTTTTCCTTTTTTTTTTTCCCTTTCTTTTTCAGCAGCTGACTAAATGAAAATAGAAAACATGCACTTTTAAATTTGGTATCCTACTGCCAGGAATTTGTTCCAACAGTACTTCATTTGACACACAGAGTGAAAAAAAATTACTTTTAAATTCAATTACTTGTTTCCCTTCCCCAAAGTAACTGGAAAACCGTAAGTTTCAAACAACTTCTAACCTCTTATTTTACAAGGTATAAAAATTATACCTTTGAAATAATTATTCATGGGCTAACATTTTTAAAGGAAGATTTCAAGGTAACTGCAACACAGTCCATTAGTGAAATAACCCAATTCCTATTACAGTTATCATATAACAAGGAAGGAACACATTTAATGAGAAGAAAATTTCTTCAAACAGCAGCTTTGGGGAGCTTCTTTGCACATTAAAACTGGGAGAAACATATAAAACCTTAAAAATGCAGATAAGCTGCATACAGGATCAATCAAGTGATCTACAACTTTCCCTGCAAAATCATTCTTTAATTACAGTAATCAGTGATTGTTGAATTGCTAGAGAGAAACTGAGTATATTTTTTGGCATTGCACGTAGTTACCACTGATTGTGCTCAGTTAAAATTCTTTTCATTTTTTTGTTTTTTAAATTTCACAAATTGAAAAATTAAACTCTGCTTTCTAGAAACCAAAAAGTACAGTGATTAACACTGAGATTGAAATGTGCTATGAAGTTCCACTACATGATCCTTAACATGCTACAAGGTGTGCTAAGTAAATGTTGAAAACCTTCAGCTTGAGTTCCTAAAATTCCCTGTAAATAAGAAATTTCCCTATGACTCAACTATCAAAATATTTACAACAGCAGTTAAAGTGCTGTCAATACATACCTCATAAAGAGCTCCCTGGAGCCTCTTCTACACGAAGTATGTTTTGCATCTTAATAAATTTGATAATATGAGTTGCAATGTTACTTTATGATATGGTATTTTATAGCAATACAAATGATAAAACCAACATCTTTCACCATAAATAACAACTGGATGTACAGTATGTATGCTAGTCTGAACATGTACATTCTGTTAAGTTTCTGGTTTGTGATTCTGCTTTACTTTTACCAATTAACGGCTGTTTCTTTTTTTCTTTAATCTCTGATAAATTGACATCTTTCAGTTAGGACTAATAACTGAATGTTGCTCAATTTCTGTATTGGATAATCAGCCCCTTGAATCAACATACATTCCAGTTTATATTGAACGTTATTAGTTCAAAAGACCAATTACTGTCAAAACTAAGCCTGTAGAAGTACATTTTCAAACGTTGTTAAGTAACCTAGAGTCTGGGTCACATCTCCTTCTGGGAACAACAACAAACCTCCTGCTTGTAGAGGCTTTTAAATTTAAAACCAACCAACCAACCAAACACACCCCACCCCCAATGATCAAGATTTCACACATGAAAATACCTGGTAGAAATTGCACCTCAGAAGTACCTGAGAAGAAGGAAAAGCAGGGATCAGCATTTGCCTTTATGCAGATGACATTTTCTTTCAGGTCAGTGTGTCTGACTAAGAATGAAGACTTTCATCCTAACTGTGCTACTGCTTGTCACTCTATGAAACAAGTTATTAAAAAAAATATTCTTTTGTTTTCAGTTATTTCCACTTTTTAGCTAAAGACCTTCATGCATCTTCTCTGGGAATATATTTCTTTCTTTCTTTTTTTTTTCTTCTTTTTTAAAGCACAGAATACACAAAACATATGGCTATATTTTGAGTACACAGAAAAGAGAAAAACGGGCCCAAAATATTTTGGTTTGGGAATGGCATGACTATAACTGTCCCAAACACCTAAAGCTCTTACTCCAATATTATTTCAGCTTTGTCCAAGTTATTATGTTTTTAAATTGACAATTGGGCATGTATGCTACGATTCCACAGCTTCACAGTGGGTAGCTAAATTTTGTGTGCATGCAGAATTTACTTGCCTCCATGGCAAAGGGTTAATGAGCGTATGCGTGGGCTGAAGAAGTGTCCGTTAGGTCGTGGTTCACTCCCATGAGGTGCGAGAGATTAGGGATGGCTACTGAACTTTTGAGAGACCAGCATATAACGCATCACGAAATTTCAGTGACTCCTAAAGCTTGGAGGAGGCTTCCCTATTGCTGAGTGACTTGTATATAAAGGGTGAGGCAAAGGTTGTAACACGTACCTATGACAGTCAATCTTATAATCAAAATTTTCCTGTCCTAGAAAATTAAGTTCCTTCCTTCCTAATCTTATCTGTTCTTTTTGTTTGCTTGCTTTTAAAAGACCAATGCTATTTTATATCAGAAGAACAAGCTTGTTAATGCTGAATTCTCAAGTGTCAGAAAATGAAACAGTTAACATTAATGCACAGGCATGACTATTAAGTCTTATTTCAAGACAGTATAGCATTCCTCAAATAACCACTGGATTTACTATTAATACTGTTATAACATCCACTTAATTAAAGTTTAAATTTACAAAGTCCTATTCTAAGCTGTGAATTCTGTGGTTGCAACTGTTAACTTTTATTAGCCATACAAATTAGTAAGGAGGGCTAAATTCTCATCTCCATTCTAATACAATAACTAAGTTGAGGAAACTTTGCCTCATGAAAGTCTGCTTCCAAGATTTAGAATGTTTAATGAACCGACCACCTTGCATTTGGTAATGTACTTCATACTCCCAATATAATAATTTTATCAGACTGGATCAGTGTAATTTTATTTTAGCTTCTGTTCTTTTTACTATTTTTATTTAAAGAAACTGCTGGAATCCAGAAACACATTTCTTCAGCAAATACACATTTTTTGGGAAAAATGTAGACTTTGCCCAGGCCAAATTGATCTGACTGATAAGGACCTCATGATTCAGTGAGTCACTTCTCTCTCAAACAAATATTTACAGCAGAGATAACAAGAAAAAAAAAAATCAGCATTCCAGCCTCACTGCATCTTTTCACCTTCTGCTGACAACACAAAGAGAAAGTGTTCATTTCCAAGATACGTCCAGTTTTGGGGGAAGGCACGTGCGTCTTTCAAGACATGACTTCAGTTCAGATTCCCTGAAATGATATAGTCATTTTCTCAGCTGTAGCTCAATATAGGTATTGCACAAAACCCAACAAGTGAGTCTTTCAAGGAAGATCTTTAAACCCAATTCGCTGTAAATTCTCCAAGAGGCACATACAGAGAATCCTGTTGCACATGTAGAAGTTTGATTTGCTATACTTTCCAAATACTTATTTGCCTTTTCCATCTCTTCTGTCCTTCCCATCTGCTCAGGGAAAACCTATGAATAGTTCACTGGCAAATCGTCTTGCAAAGCCTTTACTCAGTGGGCATCAGATACAATGTACTTTTAAATGATGTTGCTCTCACACATTCCAGACATGTAGGGAGACAAGAGGGCAAGGAAAATATTTCCTATTTACTCCTCTAACAGCTACTCCATTACCACTCAATTGCTAAGCAATACCAGAGATTGTCTATACACATATGTATACTCAGACCCAGCTCATGCTAGTGTCCACATAAACATTCTTTTTTTTAATAAAACTTTAAAGAATTTTTAGAACACACTTTTTCAGAATCTATTTGTGAAGTCAAATTACTGAAAAATGAGGCAAGTTTTGAACTCAAAGCACAGCAGCTATTTTGCACCAACCACGTCATTGTGAGCTCTCAGTTCGCATTGTTATGGTGAATGTCAAAGCATCCAACCAGGAGCCCAGGCTCCTTCTATAATCAAGGGACAGAGAAAAGCTCTCTAAAGGGCAATACATCCTATATGAGACTGACTTTTTTGGTCTTCACAGGATGGTTTGCACCCTTAAAGGAATACAGGCTCTTAAATTTGGAACCTAATGTAAATTAGGCAGTGCTTAAGTGAAGCAAAGCTGACTTTTACCACATAGAAGAGTCTTTACATGGGGAAGAAGAGATATGCTATGCTGGCCTTTGCAGACTTTTTTCCTGTATTTACATGCTTCAAAGTTGCATTAAAAATGAAGCAAATTCACTAAAAGCCCATCTTTGTGCAGAAACAGAACATCCACCACATCCACATTAGTGCAAATGCCTTAACTCATTCTGAAACCAAGTTTTTTCTATCCAGTGAAGCTCCTTTTAATCTCTTTCCGAACGAGGGAATTTACCAATGATTAGTCTGATTCCCCCAGATGGTTTTGCATAACATTCCGAGCAAAACAGTCTTAATATAATTTAGAAACTTAGGAATGAACTCTATCTTGAATCTATGCTATTAGGATAATCAAATGTTTTGCAACCTCATTGAAAGTGTTATGTGACTTCGCATATACCTCTGATCTTCTTATGATCTGCAAACTGTTCCATATTGTGGAGATTTCTGGTTTTAGCTCTGTAGCTAAAGCTACCCAGCAATTCTTTCTCACATGATGTTTCTCTTGCTTTTCCATTTCTCTAGGTTGCCTTCTTAAAAGTCTATCACATAACAAAGTGAATGAAACAGTGCAGTTGGAAGCAGAACATGGCACATACATTTGTCACTGTACCTGATGGGTATTGTCTTCCTGAGCCCATACAGTATTATGGTGAGTAAAGCAAAATTCTTCTACTATGAAAAAGCAATATAGTAAATAAACATCTGTGAGAATTCCTATTAATTTCTTTATTTTAGATTATCTTTACAAGCTCTTAGAAGCTACACATTTAACTATCAAGCCCATACTGAAAGTTTATTGAAATACATTAGCATGTGCTCATACAGATTTTGTGCACAATCTGATCATACAAACATTACTGGTGTGGTCTCCCTTTGACTTGCATGAAGAAGATACAGGTTTTGTGACAGTATTCCAGACACATTATAAATAGATAATGGTTATTCTATATCTTATATAATTGCAATAACTAATTTGATTCTGGATGAATATTCTGGATGAGTAAAAAGAGGACCCAAAGCCCATTAAACTGCTTAAACCTCCCCCCCCATCTTTCCAATCTGTTTTAACGCTGATTTGAACAATCAAAGGAAGAATGAAACATGATGTCTTTTGCACTAGCTTTCTTCAGTACAGCTGTGTACATTTAAGGGGGCTTGGATAAAATTAAAACTCTGCAGACAGAAAGGCAGAAAGAAGCTCTCTTCGTACTTCTGTACCTACATTTTGCTAAAATAAAATTTCATAACTATAAAGGATTACATGTGGAAAAATATTAAATAAAACAAGCCTCTGCTATTTACTGAATTTCAACTCTAAGACTCCTGTTGCAATAATTTTTACCACTCTCTAATTTCTGGACCATCTTTCTCAGACTGTTGTTGTGCAACATGTTCAAAATTATGCCTGAAATAGGTATCAACAACAAACACTTCATTCATTAACAAATTCACTTATGGGAAAATATTCTTCTGTAATGTGGACAGCTAATAAGAACAACCTTTAAGTGTAAAATCTAAAGGTAGCTGTATCATCAGTTGGCAAGTATATTCAATTAAATACTAACCAGAATCTGGTGGTTCCCACATGACATTGTCCAAACTGTTTACCAAGCCATTTTTACTGCATCTAGGATTCTCCTTAAAAACATTACAGGTAGCACATTAGCCCTTTCTGAAAATGCGTTCCTCTAATATTCATGATTCAATATTTAATCTATAAAACTTTCAAGCAGCTGATGTTGAGATATTCTTCACGTTTTTATTTCATTTTCAACAATTTCTTCCGTATCTAGATGTTTTACCAGAGCACATGAACTATCAGCTGCAAGACACCGATTTTCAGACTGCTCCTTACTGCCAATATTCAGCAGTTCCAATTGCTCCTCCAGTATTACAGTCTCAACCTTCTCAGTCCCAGTATAGCACATATGGCCTGGACTCTCAGTACAGCGATGCGCAGTGTGTCCTCAGCAGCTGTGAATTAAGCAAAACCCCTTTCATGGCTCCCCACATTGAAGACAGTGGATACCAAGGACTAAAACGGCCGAGATTAAACCACTCTTCTTTGAGACTGAAGGGACAGGAGGAGCTGTGTGTTGTGTGTGGTGACAAGGCATCAGGCTATCACTACAACGCACTTACCTGCGAAGGCTGTAAAGGTAAGAAGAGCACAGGCCAATCTGTATCTTACCCAGGACCCTGGCCCCACAGTGCTCAACATAATCACATAATCATTTTGGTTGGAAGAAACCTTTAAGATCAACTCCAACCATTCACCCTGCACTGCATATCTGTGATTTACGCAAATAGATTTAATTATCTTTAAATTGATGATCCTTCTAAAGAGGATTTTAATTTATCAAAGGAACCTTAATCTAACACGCTTACTCCTGATTCACATTTTTATAATTTTTTTGAAGAAATGTTTTCACAGTGTGTATTTAATACAAGCATTTAATGCATTTCTTTTTTGCATTGATTATTCACATTGATTATTGAATAGTCTGCTCAAGCAGGTGCTGGTTTTCTCATGACCATTTATTATAGATTTACTTCAGCACTAGTAATTTTACTTATTATTAGAATTAAATAAAAACAAGTAATAATTACTTGCTACTTGTATTTTAACTTGCTATATGGGAGCTGTCTTGATCAGGTAAGGAAAACACTGATTAATATTAGTCAGAAAGAACAAGACATGATTGTGTTTGTAAAAAGCAACTTTAAAATCAAGGTGCTGTTTCCATTGTAAAAACCAAACAAAAAACACCACCACAAAAAAACCCACAAAAGAACTCAAAAGACACTTTAATTCTTTAAATCATTACGAGATAAAAGTCCTTAGATCCCTTCAGTCATAACCTGATCCTTGTCTGTAGGCTTCTTTCGACGTAGCATAACCAAAAATGCAGTGTATCGATGCAAGAACGGTGGTCATTGTGAAATGGACATGTACATGCGAAGGAAGTGTCAGGAATGTCGCTTGAAGAAGTGTAAAGCTGTGGGAATGCTGGCAGAATGTAAGTGTGCCTTCCACACTGGCTGCTTTACTAATCAACTCAGATAAAACCTTTTCCAAAGCCAATTCCTTCTCCTCAATAGAGCTCAATGGTGTTGGTCTAAACTTCATTTAGCTGTAGGAGAATTTATCTCTGGAGTCTTGTCCTGGTTTCGCTGGGACAGAATCACAGGCCAGCCATGCTCTGCAGGCTGTTAACAGCCTGGAGTCAGCCAGCGCAGCTGCCCCGAGCTGGCTCACAGGTGTATCCCAGACCATAAAAGTCACACTCAGTACAAAGGGAGAAGTTGGCTGAGGATGAGGGCTTCTCCTGCTCCTCTTCTTCCTTATCCTCATTCTCACCTCCCCATCCCTGGAGGGGCTCACTTACCATTCTGTTCCCGAGGACTGCTTTTCTACTTACTCTGACCACCATACATTCACTGGGCCGAGTATAACTTGTATATATTATATTTGCATTAATATTAACATTAGTTTTGCTGTTTCATTAAATCCATTTTCATTTCAATCCAAAGGTCTCCTCTCTTTCTCCCGATCCCCCTTCCTGGCTGGGGAGGTGTCATCAGGTGATGGAGCAATTGCTATGGTTTCGCCCCGGATATGGGCTAAATGTAGACAAGTCTGTAGCACTTCTAGCATCTTCACTTGCAGAAACAACCAATGCTTGTGAATTATCTGTAGAAGCTAAGAGAACTGCTCTTAAAAGACATTACAAGGAAAAAAAGTACTAACAAGAGACAGCTAAATATCCTCAACCTTGACAGGACGGCAGTAAGCAGAACACGTGCTTTTGTGTTTGGGGAAAAAAAATTGCACAATAGTTTTTAATGAAAAACTCTGACACTCGTACGTCACAGAGCCACAAGCAAGATAACATAAGACCAACAGTCTTAACAAACAGTCAGGCCTTTGGTGGATGCCAAATACTAACTTGCCTAATGAATAACACATTGCCAGATTCTCTAGGAAGTGTAGTTCCTTATAGGTGATGGCTCCTGTGATGCAAGACTTGTGTTATCTCTAATTGCAGCAGGATGCCGAAGCACCTGGATCTTCCACTCATCATCGTGCATGGCTTTTTCTATTAATAATCTTCAAGACGCTGTTTGTATTAGACGCTGTAGATGGCTTTGCTTTTAATAACCACTAAAGAAATTGCTTGTATTAAGAGCTGCAGGTGGCTTTGCTAATCATAACCTTTAAAGATATGTTTTGGAAACAAAGTAAAGGCTTGTAGGATAGATATATAAGACAGAGGAGAGATGGCCCTATGAGAACATTGAGATAAGGAAGCAGAAACAGAAAGAATGTGGTATGATTGGATGTTAACGGAGCGGAAAGCTGCTCAGGGTGAGTGATAGTGACTGAACGCGGTCACTGCGTGCCTGGCTGAGCATGCCTGAGGAAAGAGCCAAGGATAGTAAACACGAAGAGAGTCTCAGGCCTCTCTCCCACAGTGATAAAGAATTGTATGTTAGCCTGTAGAGTTAGAAAACTTGTATAAAAGGGAGCTGGGAAAAAATAAGGTGTGCTGGTGCTGTGTGTGCTTGTGGTGGTGTGTGTGCTTGAGCTTGCGTTTTTTTGGACTTAAGCAGGCTTGAGTTTTTGGACTTCAGCGAGTTCGAGCTTGCTTGCTGCTTGCTGGAAAAATAATAGAGCTTTTGCCTTCTGACGAGAGTCAGGAGATCTCGCAAGCTGTTTGAGCGTAATTCAAGACTTTTTGTCTTCTATCGTCGCAGCCTCAACTCTGCTACCTATATCAAGACTTATTGTCTTCCCCAAGACTTATTGTCTTCTCTCATGGCAGCCTCGACCGGTGGAGCACCGTATATCAAGACTTATTGTCTCCCCGTAACATATACTAATAAGTTATTATTTCAAATTCTTATTATTTTAAAATATACATATTGATACACGCTTTCATGCCTCGCAGGTTTGCTGACTGAGGTACAGTGCAAGTCAAAGCGACTCAGGAAGAATTTCAAACAGAAGAGCAGTTTTCTTTGCAACATAAAACTGGAAGATGAGGGACTGAATAGTAAGCATGTATCATCTACAACAAGATCTGGAAAAGTGGGATAATTTTCTATTCAAAATATTTCTTTTTATAATTTATTTTTTCCCCAAGTCATTGTCACCTTGTCAGTTTTTTTTTTTTTTAACAGATCCCAGAGAAGATGGAACTTACTCCAGGGGAACATCAGCTTCTTGACCACATTGTAGCAGCACACCAAAAATACACAATTCCCCTGGAGGAAGCAAAGAAGTTTGTACGTATCCAGAACAATCAGACTGCATTGCTAAGTTTATATTACCCTAAGCACTGTATCTTGGTTATACCAGATGTCTAAACGGTCTTTCATGCAGCTACAAGAAACTGCAAGTCCTGAGGAAAGTTTTCTCCGACTCTCTGAGACAGCAGTTGTCCATGTACAAGTGCTAGTGGATTTCACAAAAAGACTTCCAGGTAAGTTTCTTCCTTTGGGAAATATTACAGAATAGTGTGACTTTTTTTTTTTTTTTTTTAAGAGGCAGAAACCATAATGGCATGACTCTGAATAAAGACAGGCTTTGAGAAAACTCTCATTCAACTGAATATTGTTTCTCCCAACTCTAACAATCAGGGTTACCATTTACTTGTCAAGATGACGAGTCAGAAGCATTCGTTTCAAAAGCTTGCCATGATTAGATTTCTTTTCAATTTCTGACGTGGAGCAGAGGCATTTTCTGCAAGTACATGGACCTCAAAATACCATCTTCAGTGAATTACTATTTCAACACATTTGCTGAAATCCAGTTCACTTTGCAATTTATCATAATCATCAAAGGTAAAAAAAGATGTTCCTTCAAAGGAAAAGGCAGCACAGAAGGGACTAATCAGGTGCTCCTATTCATGTTTTTCTTTACTATACAGAACAAGGGAACATGCAATTAAATTCACTGCATTTCAATGTGAATTTGACAAAATAACATTTGACAGGGAGGGGGATAATTTTTTCATTACTCTTTTAAGTTGTAAAACTTATTGACAAAAGTCAGTCAATGTGTCTGAAGCAGATATTTGATGTAATTTAGCACTACTGTGGAACAGATCTGAAAGAATGGATGAGCTCTTTGTTTTCTTATGTTAAATATCCTGCTTTGATCAGGATTAAGAAATGAACCAATAAAGTTCCTTTGCTCTTGCGCTTTAAGTGCAGATATAACCACAATTTTAAAAAAGATCAGATATCAATGTATAAGGAGAACATCCACAGTCACTAAGCAATGGAGGAAATTTATAAGGTATTAGGCCATGTGATATAAACCAGATATTAGGAAGATTCCTTTCATAAAGTCTTGCTTAAGCACAAAATTTTTACTTCTATCTTCCTGTGATTCTTCTAACACTGGACACAGACAACTGTATTTTTTTTTTTTTTTGTCTAACCTGCAAACAAGCAAGAAAGATCCCAAGAATGTTTGGTACTTGCTTCTTTTAACTATGGCTCCTCCTTTCCAGTTAAGGCATTTATAAAGAAATAATTTTATCAACTCATGTTAGGGGCTTAAAGGCAGCCACAACCCTCCTTGATTATTAACATGCATCTTTCTCGGCAGGATTTGAAAGTTTAGCTAGTGAAGATCAGATCGCGCTGCTAAAAGGGTCAACAGTTGAGGCGATGTTTTTGCGTTCAGCCCAAATATATAACCAAAGAATTAGTGAATGCCAACCATCAACAAGTCAAAGTAAGTTTTACTAGCAAGCTTTCTATTTACACCAGCAGGAGGTTCTGCCATTTTAATCAACTTCCATTCAATTTAATTCACTTAATCTCAAATAATTGCCTATTCAAGCATAGTGGTACTTAGAATAGTACCAGTAATGCCGATGTACCCTCTGCAGGCTTCTTTTCAAAGAGCATACCAAAAATGAGAAAAAAAAAATTAATTTGATCTCTGTATTCCTCAGATTAGTTCCAAACAAAGAGCAAAATCTTTAAGTGTTTGCCCAAATTGTGGGGTGGAAGGGTAATATTCACTATATTAATGACATTGTTACATATTACGTCGAGTTTAACACACAACACTTTGACCAACAACAATGCATGCAATGAACTTGGTTCTGGATGCCAAAAAGAACAAGTTTTTTCCACCTGCATGGATCTGGAAAAAATTCCCATGTTTTCAGGTATATATCTGCAAAGCAGATGCAGACAAATATTTAAAGTCACATTAACCTTGGCTGGGAACTGTCATCTGTCTTGTTCCAGGTCATGTAAGACTTTCTGATCATGGGACATGTTGTCACATGCCAAACCTTGATAAAAATAACATCTATTCCATGGAAATGTCTCACAATGAAGAAAGTCCAACTTCCACTACTACCACAGGTAACAGAGGTCTCGGAATCAAAATAGTTGGGAATCTTTTGCTTTGCTGGCCCTCTTAATCACACTGAGCAACGCTGTTGGCCTGACCACTGCTCAGGCTCTTCTCTCCATCGAGCGCAGGCGTTACGTCCTCGCGGAAGGCTTCCTTCCACGGTCATGTTTGCTTATATCCTAGGGTGAAGCCGTGAGCTGTGTGTATGAAAAGCGCCACAGGAGAACTGCAATACGACTTTTGTTACGACTTTAGAAATTAACGTTTGCATGACGTTTGCCAACTATTTCATGCAATGGAACAGCCTGGAGCCTTAAAAGATTAGGAGAAAGATGATATGTAATAGCAGTGCCTGTTTCTGCATTGAAGTAACATTCTGGTTATTTTATTTAATTTTTAAGGTATAACCGAGGAGTTTATTACCGCCCTGTTTTACTTCTACAGAAGCATGGGGGAACTGAAAGTGACTGAGACCGAATACGCCCTGCTTGTAGCCACAACTGTGTTTTTTTCAGGTAAACTGGGAGGCAACTCGCAGTCACGCGTGTAACGACAGGCTGTCACTTGCCCCAGGCGCGGCGCCCCCGCGCCCTCAGCCGCGCCCCCGCCCCGCTAACCGCGCTCTCCCGCCGCGCTCCCACAGACCGCCCGCTCCTGAGGAACAAGCGGCACGTAGAAGAGCTGCAGGAGCCGCTCCTGGGCATCCTCTACAAGTACTCCAAGATCCACCACCCCGAGGACCCCCAGCACTTCGCCCGCCTCATCGGGCGCCTGACGGAGCTGCGCACCCTCAACCATGCGCACGCGGAGGTGCTGGTGACGTGGCGCACGCGGGACCCGCGGCTGCCCGCTCTGCTGAGCGAGCTCTGGGAGCTGCACTAGGCGGCCCCCGCCGCGCGGCGCCCTCAGGCAGCCGCGCTCAGGGTCGGTGCGCCGCCTCGCGCAGCCCGGCGTGCGCCGCGCCCGCCGCCTCCTTCGCGTGCTTTCACCTCCCGCCTTTTTGTTCTCCCTCAGCGGCGGCGAGGGAGGGGTATCGAGGGCGCCTCTTGTGAGGCGCTGGCTCTGAGACCTGCCCTTTTCTCCGAGGCCATGGAAAAAGAAAAACCGTTTAAACTGTTCGTGCCGCCGCGCCTGAGCGGTGGCCAGGTGTCTGCAGTCAAACCCCAGACGAGCACTCGGGCAACGGGGCTGTGTCAGGTAAACGCTGCTGCCGCCTGCCTTGCGTGCAGATGCTGCGGAGGCGACGGCTGACGAGCGGGCGGCGGGGCGAGAGCCGCGGAAGAGCGCAGGGACCGTTCCACGGGGACACGGGGCGGGGGGGGGGGGGGGGGGGCGGACCTGCCGGGTTGTCCCCAAGCAAAGTCCTGACCCTCCGTCCTGGAAAGAGCGCCCACGCGTGTACGTGTGTGCGCCGGGCTCGTCGTTCTGCAGCGTGTTAAGATTGGTGCGGGGGGAACAGCCTCAGTGTTCATGTCAAAGGCTTTTTTCTATGAAAACCCAAGAGACTCATCTTCTCGAAACCTGCCACGTGTTTTAACTGTACACCAGCGACGATAAAGAGGCGTTTGATGTGGGTAATTCAGGACCCTAAGTGGGAAGTACGCCACTCGGATACCCTTACTGGCTTCGATTTACTGGTGCCACCAGATCAAGTGTGCAGGAAAAATGTCCTGTTTATATGCGCCGAGTTACGTGAATTCAACAAGATGTTTTTTTCTTGTTGAGCCTCCTCATGAAGTATGTTTAGATTCAAATGTATTTCGACAGCAGATGAGTTACGCTATTTACAACACAAATCTCTGACTTAGAAGTCACCTTCTAAAATGAAATTTTTATGCTAAGACAATGTTATGTTTTAGAGCTACTTTTGGCAATAAAGCACAAAGAAATCTCGAGTTCTGAACTTGAAAAAAGTGATTTTGGTTAACGAGTCCTTGACCATGTAACCGTACAGGCATACAATAGCTAATAAGTTGTTGTCATCAAAAGCTTCTACTTTAGCCAGAATGTAGTCTAGAAAGAAAACTACAAAAGACCAACAATTTGAAAAGCCCCCGCAAAGTAAGAAGGAAGCAAAAGAATTCCAAAGCCATTACCAATACCTTGGGCTTTGAAAATTGTAGGTAGCTGATTGATTAATGGAAAATTCTGTTTTTGCATTAGTTGTACTTTTCCCCTGAGTCTTGTAATCTTTCTTTTACAAATCTACTTCTAAAAAATTAATTTCTAAATTTGTGCAGGGTTTTAACAAATGCCCAGATGGTGATTTTAATTTGCCATTTGTAATGATGAGTACACTGAACCGTGGTGAAATCACTGATTCAGGTAAGGCTAAAAATAAGCATTTACCTTGCCCATTCTTTAAAATTTTTTAATATTGGTGACAGTTTTTCATTAGTAGTTTAACAATTTCATAGCCATAACACTGTTAAATACAGTTCTTTGCATTTCTTTAGAACTACATTGATCAAAATCTCTTCATATTTCAGATGCTATTTCACAGCAAGTAAAACTGTGCTCTGAGGTAGATGAAGAGGTCAGCTAAGTATAAACTCTGCATATGTAATTTCTTGGAGCGTCTTATTTGGTTCTCAAAACAGTGCCTAAAACACTCTTCAGTAGTTCAGGGATAAGGGAAGTACTCAAAGGGGAGTAAGAATTTTGTGTCTCCTGTTTTAAAGCTAAATTTCTTAGATGAGTGAATCACATTCACTTGTGATTCAGTGAACATATCTGGAGATAAACTAAACAAAGTTTGGGTTGTTTTTTTTTTTTTTTTCCCCCTAAGTGCCTGGAGAGTCTGGAAGTTTTAAACAGAATAAGTTTTAGGCTCTTAAATAACATTGTGAAACTGCTCCTGAATAGTCTGTTGAAAGGCAGAAGGATTGAAGTCAGAGTATTCTTTGGAAAATTGAAACAGATTATCCCAATTGCCTTGTGTGGCTTTATTTTATGTGTAAAACCATTAATTTAGTGCAGTGGTTTCCTCACGCATTTGATTATTCTCATAGTGTTTTTACCAATGTTGTTCTGCTTAAGTGTAACTCAGTAAAGCTAATATTTTTTTGTGGTCGCTTCCTATGCCTCCCAGATACAAAATTCTGTTTGCTGCAGTAAAGTGGAATGTATTTTTGGCAGACCTCCTAACGATTTTCACATCCTTGAGAACTACTTCTAGCCCTAGTAGCTCTTAAAGTACAGTCAGGACTGGAATAATATCATGATGCATTATTTACTTGTGATATTTCTAAGAGATAAATATGTATCTAAAACATTGTTAATTAAACAGCATTTGAGATTAAACTGTGGAACCTGTTTTAATAGAATACAGACACAATGAATGAATTGTATTCAAAACTCTACAAAGAGGCTGAAAAGATCAGGCGGTGGAAACTATCTGTAGAATCAGAACTAAAGCAGAAAGAAAGAAGACTGCAAGAAAATAAAAAGATTATTGAAGCACAACGTAAAGCCATTCAAGAATTGCAGGCCAGTATTGTACAATATACACTGAATATGTGAAGTAAAGAGAAAGTTCTTCCTGATTTAGCATGAAAATATTATTCATACAATTAAATATTAAAGAACGTTGCAGAGGTTGAAGAAATTTTAATGTGTTAATGTGATGATTTCAAGGAATCCATTTGGCTAGATACTGATGGCCTATGACTCTAGTGTTATTAAAGGAAAAGGTAACATTGGTTTTAAAATTTGTTCTCTTTTTAACAATGCACATTCCATCTGTGTATTATTTACATGCACATCATAGTGCGGGTATGCAGAAGCCTGTTCAAGACTGAGTAAGTTTTCATCCTCCTCATATGTGTAAATTGTGTTCATGCATATTTCTGTATTCAACAGGTGCAAGAAGCAGTGCACTGCACCCAGTTTCTTGTTTCGCTGGTAGTGGTGGACAGTCTTTTGTTGTTGTTATTTGTTTGCTTTGGCTTTGGTAACCTGAGTCATCTCTGATTGTTTGACTTTTGCCTTGAGAAAATGTTTATTCTGAGAAGGGGTGCGTGCAGATAGTGTGCAAATATATGAGCAATGTACCTGTAATTATTGTTTATTATGATGTCTTTCATGCAAACTGTAACAAAAGATGACTCAGCATGCACTATCAGATGAAACATTTCTGTCTTCTGATACAGAAAATTACTTTTTCGTGTGAAATTTGAGAAGTGAAAGTGTATTTCTAGCATATTTTTCAATAACAATGTGGTTTTGTATTTGTTCCCTATGAAATTAGTTTGAAAATGAAAAACTAAGTTTAAAACTGGAAGATGAGATATGTGAAAATAAAGATCTATTGAAAGAGTAAGTAAAACATTCAAATATATTTCTGTGAAAATAATTGTTTTCATGCTGAGAACCATATTAGTATGGGAAGTTACATGTAGCTGTTAAATTGTAAAGGTCATCAGGACATTTACATTGCTACTACTTAGGTATGCAAAGTGTAGTGCATTCCTGTGACAACATATTATGGTATTTTTTCTCTCTTTTAGAAATAGCGCTTCAAGGCAACTGTGTAATCTGCTCAAGGAAACCTGTACTCACTTCACAGAGAAGTCCACCAAATGTAAATGCTATTTACGTTTTGATTTATGAAAGTAGATGTACTTCTAACTTTCTCTAGCAAGGCAAAGAGCTATCATTCTGTTCCAAATGCGTTCTCAGTTTGAGATAAACTGTATGTGGCTGTGCATCAGAGCGAAAGCAGAAGTGAAGCCATAGGTCTAAGACGCATATGTTTTGTAATGTTAAATCCAGAGGTTTTCTGAAGTCAGTATAAGTGCTTTGCTAAAAGGTTACAAGCCTGGGTGCTATTTAGGTGTCTAAACACTGATACAGGTTTAAGGCAGTGTAAGCAGCCCTGATTAGCCCCTAGCAGCTACTTCAGAGGAGTGCACGTCTCCTGGATTCTCATCAGTCCCATCCAGGTACCTTGGAATACATTGAGACCCGTGAGGTGATACTTTATGCCTGTGTCCAGGCAGTAGATTCTACTCTAGTTACCTTTCCCAGCTCTTTCTAATAATTTCCAGAGTTGGCATTATCCTTTTTGGAGCAGTTACAGATTCACGAGGGAATAAAAGTCCAAAACTCTATGAGTAACTAGAATTCTTCTCACTGAATTGACCAAGCCAAGACAACTGGATAACCTAATGAAGTTTAAATTCTTGAGGTTTTAAAGTATATTCTTGACTTGGGATTTTACTCTATATGAAATTCAGAATTGTTATTATAATCTCTAAAATTTTACTGACTTGATCCCTGATACTTAAGAAGCATTTATTTCTTTCTAGTCTTGCTTCTACAAACACCTGTGTGTAGATGTACTATACTTCTTTGATAGCTGTATTTCTTACTGTCCTCTTCTGTAATTCTTTTCTTAGGGAAAAATAATATCAATTATAAAAATGAAAGAGAAAAGAAAAAGATGGAGATGGAGTATTTTTACAGTTCTGTAATGACAGTTCTGTGGTCATGGGTATCTCTGCTGATGGGAAGAAATTGAGTGCTAAACCTTACATTACAGTTTTCCAAACACTAACATTTTTTACGCAATAATATTCAACAACATTAATACTGTCAAACTTAATACAGTTATATAACTTGATCCAGAATTATACTATTCACAGGAAAAATGAGATTGAAAATCAATTTGCAAAGCTGAGCAAGCATGCTGAGCTTGCTTGACGTTTCAATGGAATATACGTTTTCTCCAGTTTTTATAACTTTTGGCACCCTGTTTAATACTGGTTGGTTTTTGTTTTTTTTTAAATAGCAAAAGAGCCTATAATTCCTTTTTTAATTCATTATGCTTTTTAAGCATAACGACTTGGACATCTGACATTCTTTTTCAAAAGGAAAGCTTTATGGTATGTTTTTACTTTGATAGATGAACATGAAAGAGAAGAAACAAGACAACAGTACGTGGAACTTAATAACAACGTTGAAGTAAGTGACGAAGCTTGTTAAAAGGCTCAAATGTGATCCGAGTTACATGGGTATGTTGAGCTATCTGAGTTATGTGCATATGGTGAACTACTATTTTTACAAAAAACATTCTCAGATAAAGTGATTAGAACTGTCATGTGTGATGCAGGAAGTCAGATTTATGCCTTGAATTTTGTTTTTAAGCAAATTTCTCCTACAGATGTGAATGAGCTTGTAATACTGTTTGTTTACAAACCATAAACATAATTCTTCATTACTGAAAGTAATTAATATTTTATGAATATGTATTGCTTTTTATTTTTAGAGAATGATAATGGCATTTGAAGAGCTTCGTGTGCAAGCGGAGAGCACCAGATTGGAAATGTGTTTCAAATGTGAGAATTCTGTTCATTGTGTTTATGCTGCAGGCTTAACAGTTTTGTACTTCATAGATGTTATTGCATGCAGTTTCAGGCCAGAGGGATATGAAGTGTCAGAGTGGTGAACAGTTAACACTGTGACCGTTTGGATCCTCTGTTATTCATGCTGCTGCTATAAATGCCTGGGCCCTTTTATTGTTTTTCCACTGGGTCAGATTTGAAACTATTTTTCAAATAGTCACTCAAGGTCTGTGTTTTGTCTGTGAAATACAGTCTAGAGATCACTACTTATTTTATGTAGTTGGTTTATTTAAATGATAATGCAGTAGTGTATAGCTACAGAAATTTTAATTATTTGCTTTATTTATGCTACTATATGCCTGTTTTGTTTTTACGTGTGAATTTCTGTTAGTTTCTTAAACTACTAAGTAATACGTGAAATAATGGACTAATTCTGTGGAAAGCTGGCGCAAAAAATATTTTGTCTGATTAGAAAATTTCAAACATGACCTCAACAATTGCTCTTTAGGAAACAAATTGTTAGAGCTGTACAATTATAAGCAATCTTAAACTGAAAATTATATTTAACTTGGAGTATATTTTAGCTAGTATGTTAACTATGGATGTTCCCATATCTCAAAAGTAAAAGAAGAAGCAGAAAAAGTGGACAAGTTTGAAAAAGAATGGAAACTGAAAGTCACTGTGAAGGAGAAGCAGGTTGGCTCAGTTTTACAATGTACTGTGTACAGCTTTATTTTTTAAACAAATCTTGCAGTTTCTTTATATTTGAACTCTGTTCTGCTTTTGTGACTTACTGATATATCAAATGAAAATAATTATTTTAAAATGCTTGTTTTTTTGCAAAATGTTTGTATTTTGGAAGGATGGCAATTAATATTGCAAATGACCTTTAGATGGTGTGTTCCTTCTATGCTATTTATTTGGAATAAAATGTGCACTAGGCTGCTGTGTCATAACAAGCGACCGACAGGACTTAAAAGCACCATGTAAACACTGAATAGTCTTTCTGTTCTCTATACATATGCTTGCCTTTATAAAGTGGCTTGTGCAGAAGCATAAAATTATCAAAGCAGTCATCACTCCTCATAGTTAAGAAAGGTATAGTTCATATCTGATAAGAGGGATTATAATGCATATGAGACCACAGGCTGGTAAGAGAGTTTAGGAATCTGAGATCAGAGTGGTTTTTTTGTAGTGGTGGTGAGGTAGCTGATTAAGTTGAAGAAATTAATTGTGGAAAGACTTTTTAGTTTGTAAGCAAGATTCTGAGAAGCTGAGCATCCATCTGTATCTGGGAAGGTTTTTTTTTGTCGGTTTTTCTGAGGATGGATGTGACATTGAAGAGGGGCAAGGACTGTTTCTTGGCATCAGTAAAAAGGACAAAAATAACAGCTGGAGCTGCATTTAAGTCAGATTGTGCTAACGTTAGTGATGTTCTAGTATCTTTAGTATGTTGAAATTCATATTTTGATTTTGAACTGAAGAGCTTTTTCATCCATAGTAATATGACTTGATCAGTATTTGACTACAACCAATTAGCTTATTTAACTTGACTGACAGCTGTATGTATGCTAATAACACACAGTGCACAAATGAAAATGAGAATCTGTCCTTTTTTCTAGACTTCATTATGACATTGTTTTAATGTTGTTAGATTTCAGTTCTTACCATACAGAGTCATGAAAAAGATGATATAATACAAGACATGAAGACTCAGCTGCAGGAATCAAAAAATAAGATTGCCGACTTAGTAGAAGAAAAAAGTAAGAGTGCTCTCTGCTACGTTAAAATGTAGTTGGTTATAGAAATGTAGGAAACAGGATCATGATAATTTTACCCTGTTACTAGTCAGCAGCAGAATTTTGGGGCCTTGCAGGCAGTATTTTAGTTTGGAAGAGAAGCTGCTGATGTGGGATCAGGACTGCTAGTGTAATCTGTGTATGTGTGAAATCTAGGTCCTTATTTCATAACAAAGGTTTTCTCTTCAGGCTTAGGCTACACCCTGGTTTTGTATTGACATGACAGCTTCATTGTGAGGGATTTTTCTTTTCAATAAACTCTAGTGTGAACCTGCTGTACTATTGTAAAGATGATATATGCCCTATCATTCCTTTTCTGTAACAGAAATAAGTATAACCCTGCCCCTGTTCTGGACATTCTTCCATTTCAGTTGGACTTCTATGGTAAACATGGCATGACACTAGAGAAAAGTGTTTTTCCTGGTTCCTGGATGGATGTGTTTCAAATCAAGTTACTGAAGGGTCTTCAAAGTGCAATATTTGTTCAGTAGTGCTTAAGTAGTAGCCCTGTTCTGTGTTCAACAAGACATATTTTCACATCTTTGCCAAATAACTACCCTCCAAATGTTACAGCTTTTAAATGGAATCTTATTTGCAAGTAGGCAAATGATTGACTGGGATTGGAAGTATAACTATTTTTGAAGGGTGAGTCAAGCAGTGAGAGGTTTTGAAGATTGCAAGGGGAAAATGCATTGCTTGAGTTTTGCAAACTTCCAGCCACGTGCCACCGAGGAAACTTACTTTTCAGAACTTGATTTTCTGTATTTTTAAGCCATTTGTATTACAAAATATTTATAGTATATAATGCAAGTACCTTTGTTCTTTAGACCTGAGGCAATTTTCAGCCACCCCTTCCCTGGGGAGTGGGGAGGAAGGTTTTAGTATTGATTTTATGCCAGATACATGTAAATGGCTGCATTCTGTTAAATTCTATAAATACATGTAATTTTACACTTTGGTTAAGTTTAGCTAACCAGCATTTAATTATTAGCCAGTTGAATAATTATCTTGGCAGTTTTTTCCTTAACAATGACAGGAATACGTTATGTAACTTGATTAAGTTGTAGGAATGTATTTATCTGTAAAATACATACGCAATCATTTTTTAGTAAATATCCTATTTTTATTAAATGTAAGCATATTTTTTTGCTTAGTACATGAAGGAGAAATGTTAAAGGAATCTCAGATCAGTCAAGAACATTTGAGGGCAGAACTGGAAGAGGCCAAAATTTCATTGCGAAAAAAAGAGGTACAGCTGGCTTGTAATTTGCCAGTATAAATAAATTAGATAAGTAATTGCATAAATAATTACTGATACTTTAGATATGAAACAATTGTAGCTGTTTGTTGCAAAACATGCTTAGAAATTCTTTAATTTTTTTGAAGGTTACTCAAAAGAGCTTAGAAACTGAATTGCAGACTACAGTGAAAACATTAATTCAGGTGACTGGAGAAAAAGAAGCACAGGTGGAAGAATGTAAAAAAACTAAGGCTTTGCATGCATCCATGATAGAGGAGTATGACATTACTATTTCCAATTTGAAAAGCTTGCTGCAAAAAGAGCAAAATAGGTAAATTAAACATTTTTAAATGCAAAGAATTATTGTATAGGTTAAACACTAGATTAGCAATCTTCTGGGAATAAAACCTAAACTTAGTATGTGATTTGGTGTAATTGCAGTTTTTGTAATCACTAATAACTTTTTTAAAGTCCTTCACCTGTTAGGTTGTTTGAATTATTAGCACTTGAAGAGAGTTATGACTAATTATTATTTGGTTTTGTGTGGATGCAGCTCTTAACTAAAAGAGCAGTGTCCATTTAGTACTGGACAGTTCTTCATTAGTGGAATGTTTAGTGAGGAAGGTACTGATGCCTATTATTAATGTATTTCAGGTTTTCTGTAGTTCTAAAAACTAAGTATTTGTCAAAGAACCTGATAGTGACTAAATTCAACCTTTCTAAAAATGAGAATAGAGCAGTAAAGATGTATTTTAATAAATTATCACAACTGAGTTTTTCAAGAAACAGTGGTTTTGGGTATGTGACATTAAGGTGTCTTCTAAGTAATTGCATTTTATGACAAATCCAAGAACTAAGGGATATGAAGCTGATTTTGGGTTTTTTTTTGACTCAGTGGTCTAAATGCAGAGAATTTAATATAAATTTTTTCAGTTGTGCTGGTTGATACTGGTCTATAAGAGAGCAAATTTTTGCCCCCCTCCCCCCTGACTTCCATAATTCTCTTTTTAAAACATACAGATTTATGTATGTATATATTTGTTTACTTTTACTTGTGCTGTTCCAAAGTTGTAAATGTGAAATTTGATACAAGTTGCAGGCAGATAAATCATCTGCCTGTTGTAAGGCAAATGTTAAAATGCTTGTGGCAAGACTTTGTCTTATTGTCCTTTAAGTTTCAAATGCAGTGCTTCATATTATTTTTTTTTTTTTAATTACCATTTTCTTAGATTGGAGAAATGTGAAGATGAGTCAAAGCTGCTTACCTTGGAGCTCAGAAACAAGTCTGCTGAACTGGGTAAGATTTGTAGAAAGAAAAAAAACAAGCTAGGTAGTAATAAAAACGCTTTCTGCTGTTTTTTGAAAATGGACTTTCCGTATTGCTTGGAAAAATGGTTTTACAGGACCTCGTACCTCTCAGGAATACCTAAATTTGATTTACTATCTGACTCTCTGTTCTCTGGTAGTCATTGTGGCTGGCAACGGTCAAACAGCAGTGCTGTGCAGACCTCCAGTAGTAAGACCATACAGGCATGGATGCTCCTCGAGGTCACTTTTTCTCTGCTTGCCTCCAGTTAAGGCTGATAGCGCTGCAGGCCTGTTTGAGAGGAGGTGTTAGACTGCTGAACAGCAGATTCTGGGAATGACTTCTGTAGCTTGTAGCAGAGACAAAACACTTGCATTAAGCTTTTCTGCAGACCACTCTCCCCACGTGGGATGTAGAATCACAATGAGAATCACAGTGAGAGTGGTTAGCTTTCAATATTGTTTTGATATCCCGTGATTCCCAGATGTGTGCTTCTTAGCATCCAGAGTAAGAGATCTATCTTGAGCACTGTTTTCCCAGTGTGGAGTGATAGATGAGAAATTTAATTTGATATCCTTCTATGTATTGAGGACATCTAAAGATAAGGGTTCAAAAGTTAACTGCTAATGCTTATTTAGAACAAGGTGAGATGTGACCTGTGAGAATTCCAGAGCAAAACTGAGTTTGGTGTCCCGTACTTGGAAAAAAAACCAGTAATGTGAACAAGCACATAGAAAACATTCTAAAGTTATGAATAAGTGGTTTCCTTTTTCAGTATATCCATGTGAAAATCTTCAGCAGTCCAGATTTTTTTTTCTGGAAAAATGCAGATGCTCCATTCTTACAGTCTGTGGTTTATTTGAAGCCACAATTGTGGAAAACGCAATAGTGTCTGAATTTTATTTAAGACAAATTATTAGTTTCTCTTCAGATATGTATTTGCTAATGTCTTTCTGAATAACTTTGTAATTCTACTTTCAGATTAAGTCATAATTTATCTTTAGAATTTCTGAACTTAATCCAACAAGTTTTGAAAATTGGGTACTGCAAAGGGATAAATGCATTATACTACCTGCTAAATATGTAAAATTATTTCTGTTCAATTAATTTTACATTACATGTGCTGTAGAAGAGATGACTAAACTAAAATGCGACAAAGAAATGCAACTTGAAGACATGTCAGAAACACTGGTAAATATTGATTTTATTAGCCTCATGGCATTTACTTTTCATGTGAAGTCTCTCTTGCTTTGTAAATATCTTAAATACCACATTAAACACTGTCTAATCTGTCTTAATGTTGCTGCTAAACTTTCTTACCTGGCTTTTAGATGATTTCAGTGTTTTCTTCGAAGTACTTGATTCTTTCCACTGTTTTTCTTGTTTTGTTCTACTTTGTTTTGGTTTTCCTTGTCAAGATTTCTGGTAGTTTCCTTCTTCATTAACACCTATTGAAATGCCACTTCCTCTGGACATATTCTTAAACAGGGAAAAGTTGAAGGACTTCTTGTGAAGAAGAAAGATCTTGAGGCTACTGTGGAAAATTTGCAGGAGAGAGAAAGAGAAATGAAAAATGTTCTGCAAAACAGAGAGGTCTGAATAAAGGCTGATAGTAACATGTTTTTGTAACTAGTTAAGTTACACATTATCACTTGTATATAGGAACATAAGAAATATTACATAGACCAGTGCTCCACCCAATGCACTGCTCTGCTCGTGACAATGATAGCAGAAGATCCTATGTAGTAGAGGAGCCTGACTGTTTTCTATGGTCCATTCCCCTTATGTGCCTACAGTAGCTTTATTAAGGATGTTGAGGACACATCCCTGTTGGTTGCCTTTGCTATCAGTTTATAGACTTGTTTATGTTCACTTGTCTTAGCTGTTTTTGAACCTCCCCATGCTATGTGCCTCCATAGCTTCCCGTGATCAGAAATTCCAGACGTCCATTATGTGTTGTACTTAAAAATTAATATCTCTCCCACCCTCCCCCCCACCCTCCCCTGAACTGCCTGCCAGTGCCTGTGGTAGCAGTGTATCACCAGTTGTTTGGGGGAGACAGTATTCAAAACATTTCTATATTATAAACTACATTACATTATGAGGCTTGCCTTATCTTGTAATGGCAGCAAATTTCTGAGGGAAGAGTTTTGCTTTGTGGTTTGGGATGCATCCAAAATACGTGCTTATTCTATCACATAGTACTGCAATTCTGTGACTTTTTAGCTAAATGCAAAAGCTCCTGATGTCTGGACCAAATGTCTGTATTTAAAATAATGTCCAAGGAAAGCTAATTTTGTCAGTAATTTTGCAGACTAGTTAATTAGACTTAGAATAGGGTACACATTTAGCACTCAAATCAGAATTCAGTATCTCACACTACTTCCCACATCATACCAGAGAAATGAGAAGATACAGTCTGCCTAATTTGTGGCATGAATATAATTTTGTTTCATCTTAAAACTTTGTGTTGTCAGTTCATTTCTGATAGCTTTCATGACTTGTACTTTACATGTGTGAACTCAAAACTCTTTTTTTCTTCTGCAGAAAGAAATCGATGATTTGAAAGTACAACTGACTAGTACAGCTGAAAAGGAACAAAATTATTTAAAACAGCTTATGGCACTGAATACAGATCTTGAACGAGAGGCGTATGATCATTTTTGAAAATATAGTATTAATTTTTTGTTAGTGTTACATAGTTACTTTAATATACAATTACATGATCTATGATTCTTTTCTAATTAAAATTTTGAACCTATGCACACAGTATGACATCCATTATATATTCATAAATTACATTTTCTATATTTGTACGTATGTAATTGTTCCATATATCTGTGAGTTAGTTGGGTTAACAGGAATGGAAAGTTTTTGAATTCATTGTTAACCCTGCTTTAAGCTGGATATTGAACTGCATCACCTTCAGCAACAATTATAGTTATATAAAAGTTGACTCTCATTTTCTTTTTTTCTTCTGTGGCCTTTTTGCAACACACTAACATCGCTGCAAAGCTTAAATTTGTAGATACAGGCCTGGACTTTTTTCAGCTTGAAGTAACATTTTGTAATGGATAAATCTAACTTAAATAGAAATTTCAAAATGCATGTTCTTACTTCTCTGGACCATTTGTTTTAAATTAGGCTAAAGAATGAACAACTAACAGTGAATATCAATAAGCTTTTATTAGAAAAGGAACAGATAGCACAAGAGAAAAGTGTTATGGCTACAGAACTCAAACAACTGCAAGAAAGTCATGAGGCAAGTTGTAAACTTCCAGCTGTTTTTAAAGGACAACATTCAATTTAAAATACAAGTCGTGGTAAACTGCAACATGACATGGTTCTGTAGAGTATCTGAACTACTTTTTTGTGTGTAAAATACAGAGGGAATGCAGTTACCCTTGTGAATAAGGCAGGTCAAGGTACTGCTCAAGATGTCTGAATTTTTTAAGATGTCTCTTTGAATTTTATTCATATTATTTACATGGGTCTTTATTTAGGATAGTAGGAAAAAAGAAGAAAATACAAAACAGTTAGTTGAAAACCTGGAAGAAGCAAATGGCCAGCTAAGGCGAGTAAACCCAAATATTAATGTACAATATTATTAAAGGAAGTAGGCTCGATTCCTTCCCAGTTAGTCTAAATGTTGTGTTCATATGCTGCTTTTAGATGAACGTTTTTTTTCGGTTATATAGCTAAACAGAAGCTATTTAGTATTGATGTTGGCCACATGAAAGTTTCAATAAATTACTGGTACCTATTGTTACAGGAACAATTTTCGCCATAGCTGCATATCATATACAGAGAGCTATCCTGCGCTGCATTAACATCTTCAGTGCGAAGGAAATTAAAATAGAAGTTAAAGGTTATAGATTAAACGTGAACTGGTGAAACGGGTTAAATGTTACTCTCTGAAGTAGTCTCTGTACCACCGACCCCATAGATGGGCAGCCTTCCGTGTTTCGTAGATAGGTTACAATATTACAGATTAGAATATATTTTATTCAGGTAAGGGAAACATCTTCCCATACTTCCAGAAAGTATGTACAGGTCAGACATTAACTTACCGCTTTGCATCATTTCAAGGACATTTTCATTGAACAGCGTGTGAAATTCCCGTCAATATTAGCATCTCTTTTAAGGAAATAAAGTGTGGGTTTATTTAGCAGTAGTGAAAAGAAGTTAAAGTTATTCAAAGTATTTAAAGTTTTACTAATTTTTGTTTACTAATTTACTAATTCTTGTTAATTTTGAATTTAGAAATGAACTGGAGTCTTTGAAGGAGATGGCAAAGAAAGGTGAAGAGATTAAAAGTAAACTGGATGAAAGAGAAGAAAATGTATGCCATACCATGTGCTTTATCATGAGAATAGATAATATAACCTGTAGGACAAAATCTAAATGTAAATTTTTTTTTTTTTCTGCAAAGCTCTACCTAGGGATGTAATCTCTTACAGAGGCTTTCTTCTTTCAGTGCTGCTACCAATTGTACCACATATGTACACATGCTGAGCCCTTTTATTTTAAAAGTCAAAGATCTTCACTGGGATGTTTACTCTTTACATGGAGGCTTAAAAGTCCAGATTTATTAGATTTCAGGCAAACACGGAATTCCCCCCCCCCCCTTTTTTTCCATTTCGATATACCTATTTAGTGATGGATGTGATATGGATTAGCTTTCAGGATGTAATAGGAGTTATAGTTTCTGTAGTTTAGTTTTAGTTACTGTAGTTTCAAGGCACGCCTGATTTTTAACAATGTCTTTCAAACTTTTATTGTAAAAGTCAAAGATTTATGGTTATGATTACAGGCTAAGAGTATTGAAAATGAAATGTCAAGAAAGGAAAAGCAGTTGAAGATTCTAGAAAATAAGGTACGAAAATTCATTTTCTCATGGACTGTAGGGAACTTGATACAAGATTATTTTTTAAATTGCAAAGTTACTTTATCTTTTTTCTAAACTCTGCAACCACCAAGGAACTGGTTCATTGCTATTAACGTTGGAGATGCTGGGCTAGCAAAACTTTTGTAGTACTTGATGGGTAGAACTCTAATCTCTGTAACGTTAGCAGTGTGCTTCTCTCCCATTGGAATTAATCAGACTTGTGCAAATCTTGTGCAAATGCATGTTTAGGAACGCTGACAGTAACCTCTAACACAGTGAGTCATTTTTTAGGAGTTTTAATATTTGAAATATCTCTTTTAGTTCAATAATTTAAAGAAACAGTTGGAAAATAAAACTAAATGCATTGAAGAGTTGCAGCAGGAGGTATGTACAGTTCTTAAAAGTCACAAATACATAAAACCTGGTATTTTGTGGTATCTGCTACCTTTCAACAGTTTTTGTCTGGTGTCATATCTTTAGATACACCTATGTAACTTATAACATTTCCTCTCTTGTCCTAAATGTGCAAATTAAGGAGTCACCTTTGGAATGACTTGATTTGTGAAGTTATCCATACTTTTGAAAAATACAATTACAGAAATAATATCTTTAGTAAAGTTTTACTATTTTCATTTAGTACATGGTAACATCAATATACTTGAAATAATGACCTATCTCAGTTACCAACAGTAGAAAGGAATTGTGCACTAGGACAAATTCTTAATAACTGTACTGTAAAAGTACATAACTTGTGGTTTTTGTCATGACATCTGCACTTTTTCTGCCAGCAGCATCTTAGTTTTTCTTTCCATTCTGCACCCTCTTTTTTTATTCTCTGTTGTTGCCCATGGGGAGTCTTTGATAAGGTTATGAAGTAACAGTATTATTAAAGTAAGCACTTTTTTGTTTGGAGAATTAATCCTGAACCTGAACTGCAACAACAAAAAGAGAGTTTATTTGCTTGCTGAAAGTTGGAATTTTGAAGATTCTGACCTATTTGATGCAGTTAAATTATTACATAATTCTACTAACTTACTAAACTATAGTGTTTGTTTTACCTTAATTTAACAGAATAAGGTGCTGAAAAAGAAAATAACTGCAGAAAGCAAGAAAACAAGTATTTACGAAGGGAAGGTAGGTTTAAATAGCTTCATGTGCAGGATGAGGGTAAAGCACAATGACTGAATGTTTTAAGTCCTAGTGTAATTGATGATAATACATGTTAAGCATGTTCTTAACTGCTTTATGGATTGGAGATACAGATTTTACAGAAATGAACCCACAATTTTTGGATGATGCTCCCAATTTTAATCATTGCATACTGACTGGACTATCATACATTGTAAGAGATGGATATCACACCTCAAGAAATTATTCCTGCTAAAATTCCTAATCAGTCCTTTTCTTTTTTAGTTGCTAGTGCACTGAACCTTATTCAGTAATGCCACCCCACTGAAATAGAAAAGGAATGAAAAGAAAGGCATATGTTATTCATCATAGGCAGTTCTTTTGCTGTGTTCTGTAATGGTATGTCCCTGATAAGAATATTGTGTCTAGTTTTGGGTACCCCACTTCAAGAAAGATGTAGCCTGTTTTGAGGGTATCCTTATGAGAAACTTAGAAGGAAAAATTATAATCAAAATGCACACTTGAGAGGAGAACATACCATGAAACAGTTAAAATCTTAAATAGATGTACAAAAGAGGGAATAAAATCTCCATCTGTATCTTTTTTTTTTTTTTTAAGAATTTACAGCATTTAGGGTGACTGTTTAGGAATAGACTTTTCCTATTTGTTTCATACTAAACTCTCATTAATATTAGCAGCTAAAAGGAATTACTCTTTTTTAGAACTAAATAAAATTCTGAAAATAAACTATTTCTAGATAGACTATTACTTCACTTTTTAAGTGGGGAGAAAAAAAGATTTAATTGTAAACATAATGCTGTCATATTGCTAAGTCTTAGGAATCTTAGCAGTTACACTTCATTTTGCTACCTTGCATTGCAGGCAGTGTCAGATTGCTAATGGATGGTACACTTGTATTGGAATGATTCATTGTGATTGACTAGTCTCTAGATTTAGGACTGTTCTATTCTCTGGGGAGCACAAGAATTGACTGGTGTGGGCTGTCTTTCTCATTGTGGTGTTGCGATTGTTTCTATGCGTATTTTCTAACTCACTTCGGGTGAGTTCACTTGCCAAAGTTCAACTCTAGATGAAAAAAGCTGAGCATTAAATAAGAAACAATTCAATCATATACCTGAAAAGTAACAGAGTGGTTCTGCTCAAAAATAAGAGGTAAAAAAAATCATTGGCACTTTTATTCGCAAACAAGTAACAGCAATAATTCTGCATTCTCAAAAGGTGAATAAACTAGAGTTAGAGATGGAAAATATGAACAAGCAACATAAGGAAACAGTTGACATTTATCAGAGAGACATTGAAACAAAAAAAGTAAATGAAAATAAACTTCTTCAAGAGGTGAGTTACTAATTTTTACTGCAACTTTTAATTATATTTTGATGGACATTTGTTTTATGAAGCTGTATCAGCCAGAGTCCTTGTTCTTACGTAGCAGTCTCATCAACATAAATGAAACTTCTTGTGTATGCATGTGAGCAAAGCTTTAATACGTCAGATCATTAAATTGAAGTATTTGTGTATGTCCTTAAAAGTAAAAACCCAGTAAAAAGTTCTTTTTGTCAAGATAATGTTCACAGGAATTCAATTCTTGGTGTGAATACAGCATAAACAAAATAGATTATAACTTCTTCCAAATTAGTATTTCCCTGCCACGCTTTTTTGATGGTAATATCAAAAAATGTTAGGGCGGAGTGCTTGAAATGGCCTTGTGGTTTGAAATGGCACTTTGCTGAGGAAGAATGGATGTACTTTTAATCTGGGTTTATTTGCCCATTTTAACAATATGTATAAAAGATGTAGGATTTGAAAAGCATCTTAAAAGCAAATGAAGACTACACTAAATGAGACTATATATATATTGCACCCAGAGGGGTAAGAAGAAATTTAAGATTTAAAAAAAAATATAGTGTTGTTAATTGTTCAGGAATTAAATGAAACTTGTTACTAACAGGTAGAAAAGATGAGGTTGCTTGCTGATGAAGCAACAGTAACACAAAGAGAAACTGATATCCGATGTCAACACAAGATAACTGAAATGGTGGCACTTATGGAAAAACACAAGGTAAAAGTTTTTAGTGATTTTTGTGATTTGTAATGTGTGATACTATGTTAAGTAAGAACCATTCAAAACCAGAATATTATGAATTAGAAAGTGAAACTTTGTAATAAAGACCTGAGTTTAGGAAAATGACATGGAACACATGCTTAACTTTTCATCTTCTAAAAATAAATTAATGTTACAATTTTGAAAATGTGCCTACTGACAGATAAATTCCATTCATCTAAATTTCTAGGATTTTTTTTTAATATATATTCAGGTTTCCTTTCATACCATCCTAAAGCAGTGTTTTTCAGTATCAGTTTGAGCCTCTTTTTATAAGGTGACCTTCAGCAATTTAACTTAACATATTTTAATTTATGTTCCTTATTACTCTTTTGTGCAGTATAATTAGCAGATACCATTAATAAAAATATTTTTATGTGTTGGAACATGTACAGCTGCCTAGAGATAAAACATTTTCTGTCAGCCCAGAAAATAATATTGCTTGTGCTTTTCTGTTTTATAGTTTCTGTGGAAGCATCAGTGTTTGTTCATAGTGCTTTCTGAATCTTCAGAAGAGCCTTATTTGAAAAAATGAGTAATGTTTTAAGACTAGGTAGATCTATAATTGTAACATTTAGTCATATGTTTTGAGTTAGAGTTTGTTTTTTTTAACACAGCATGAATATGATAAAATGGTTGAAGAAAAAGATGCAGAGTTAAAACTTTATAAAATAAAAGAACAAGAGCAGTTATCATCAAAAAGATCATTGGTAAGACGTACTCTTCGGCACTGAATAATTGAATAGAGGGACTGCTGTCCTTAAAATGTAATATAATTATAAGTACCATATTAGACTTCTTCGTGTTTAACACTTGGTGGGAGTTAAGTGTCTGCTTTAGTGAGGCTGAACAGTAAAGACCCACCCACTAATTTCTGTTTACTGTTATTTTCTCACAGCTTTTATTATGTGCATTAAAAAACCTCATATGTTTCTAAAAATAGATTGACTCGCTGTGCTTTTCTGTCTGCCATTCCTGGTAGTACATCATGTTCTAACCTCACTGTCTGAATAAGAAATTTTATATTAAATAGTTAAATTCTACCCTCACCCCCATGTTCTTCTGAAAATGAATTGTAGCTACCTCTCGGCATGCTAACTCTATGGATAAGTTAGTTCTGTTGAACAAATGGAATTTTGTTTTGGTTATAATGAATATTCCTATTAATTACTGTCTCATTTTGGACTGTTTTCTTTTTTCCAGGTTAAGCATATTAACCCTGTACTTTATCTAATTATTTTTAGGAGAGCGAGCTGACATGTTTGAAAAGTGAACTATCATCCCTTAAGGAACAACTTAAAGCAGAAATTGAAGAGAAGGTTGGTTTTTTGTTTTGTTCTGGGTTTTTTTTGTTTTTTTTTTTTAATTAAATGTAGCATGGGTGACATGCTTGGCCTGGTCTTACGCACTATAATAATGACAGCTGTGAAGTGACATAGATCGTGGGACAGAGTGCAACCTCAGCAAATTTGCAGATGATACAGAATTGGGAGGATTGGTTGATGCAGCAGGTGGTTATGCTTTCAGAGAAATCTCGACAGGCTGAAGACGTGGGTGAGCAGGAATCCCATCAGGTTTAACAGAGGGAAATGCAAAGTCCTGCACTGGGGAAGCAATAACTTTTAGAACTGGTACAGGTTAAGGGTTCGTGGGCTTGAAAGTACCTTTGCAGTAAAGGCCCTGGGGTTCTGGTGAACAGCAAGTTGAACACAAGCCAGAAACATGCTCAGCATGTTAGGCTGCGTTAGGAAGAGTGTTGCCAGCATGCTGAGGGAGCTCATCCTTTTCTTATACTCAGCACTGGTGTATTAGTATTCAGAGTATTTCCAGTTCTGGGGTGCTCTGTACAAGGGCATACTGGAGCAAATGCATCAAGAGAGCTGGGGTAGTTTAACCTCAAGAAGAGAAAGCTCAGGGGCATGTTATCAGTGTGTACAAATAACTTGTGGAAGGGAGTGAAGACAGACTGAGACACTATCAGTGGTATCCAGTGAAAGGACAAGAGGCAATGGAAACAAAATGAAGAACAAGAATTATCATTTAAACACAAGAAAAAACTCTTATTACTTGAAGGGCGATAAAACACAGGAACAGGTTGCCCAAAGGGGTGCGGTGTCTCCCTGCTTGGAGACATTCAAAACCCTGTTGGACATAGTCCTGATCAACCTACTGGTGTTCACTTTGCTGTGAAGAGGGTGATCTCCAGAGGTCCATTCCAGCCTGAACCATTCTGTGATTTTGTGATTGCTCTATAGTATTTTTCAGCTGGCAAAAAGAAATGCAAAATGTAATTAAAAAGACAGCAAAGGAAAATTTACTTCAATAAACAAGAACACTTCCAGTTTCTTGCATGAAATAATTAGAATATAGAACTCTTTCTTTATTAAATACAGCTGTGATAAAAATTGTATCCCATTTTCCCTTTAAAAAGGGATGGTATGTGGCTTCCTTAGCAGCGATGGGAGAAGTTGTCTAAGAAAGGAAACTTAATAGAAAAGTAATGTCTTTTGAATGGTGCAGTTTGACTAAATCTGCGTCATGCATTTGTGTGAACTTTGTAACAGAGTATGATTGTGGACCGTGTTCTGTAATTACACCAAGATTTTGAACAACTGAATTCAAATTCAATATTTACTTCCTATCACATAACTCTTTTTAGGAGAATCTTGCAAAAGAACCCCCCCAAAATATGGTTCCTGAAAATGAAAAGAAGCAGAAGGTAGCTTTAACCCTATCATTAATAATTTTAGAGTTTGGTAATATTTATATGTATGCAATCTAATTGAAGTCCCATGATAAATTACATACACTCAACAAAAGACATTGAAATGCTTTTAATTTGAACTTTTTTTAATTTTAGAAAATACAAACTCATTTTCCTGAGACTCCTAAACCTCATTTAGATCTGGATTGTGAATCTATTAATGTAAAAAATAAAAAGTCTCCAAATGATATTCCTGTAACAGTCAACATGATGGAAAAGAAAAAAATACCTCCTTCAGTATCTGCAAAAAGTCCCTTGGGTAGTCCATCATTAAAGGTTTGTGACTCGTAATAGTAAATTGTTTTTTTTCTGACTGTATTTCTTACTCCTCTGGTTTTTTTTTTGTTGTGATAAGCAGGAATTTAAAAGATAGCCACAAAAAGAAATGTATTCCGCAGTGATACTAGGAAGCAGTTTGTGAAGGGCTCCCACTGTGTGTCATTTTTCTTGCTCAGTTACTTAATTTGTCTGTTACCATTGATCAGTAAAGGTTCCTG
This sequence comes from Bucorvus abyssinicus, assembly GCA_009769605.1. Taxonomy (NCBI): domain Eukaryota; kingdom Metazoa; phylum Chordata; class Aves; order Bucerotiformes; family Bucorvidae; genus Bucorvus; species Bucorvus abyssinicus. Next base: position 6,639,091 of record CM020055.1, read on the forward strand.
TCCTAGTGGGACTGTGAATTTAATAATGTCTCTAAAATTCTTTTACTTAGTCTTAAAGAAAAGTGTTATCTGTTTGTAAAGGCACATTTTTCTCTATCCACGCAGTTTTGTTTGTTTGCATTTTCTTAAATGTTGGTTATAGTCCATATGGAGTGACTACAGTTCAGAATAACCTGAATTTCGGCATATAAGCATGAAGAAGTTAGATATAGTGGGCTGTGAAACTCAGTTCTTCCATGGCTTTCAGTTCATTCTCCTCCTTTTGCAATTAAAAAAAGATTTTTTTTTTTTTCTCAGACATATATTATAAAGACTCCTCCAACACATAAACTGCAAAGTGAAAGCACAAATCTCCATGCAGAACAGTGCATGAGGAAAAAGCAAAAAGTGCTTCTACAGCTGGATGCTCAGTCAGATAGCTCTGAACACAGTGACCTCCTGGTAAAAATCAGAGAACAAATACTGTACTTAGCAGCGTGCATAAAGAACTGCTATACCTAAGAACGTACATAAAGCATGTGGGGTTCTGTATCCAAGACAATACTTACGTGTATATTTTTATTTCATTGGTTCTTTCTGGAATTGCATTTATATGTACATAATTAGTAACTGTATGACAAACAGACTACTGCTATACAAAAATACTTAGTAACTTTTATAATGATATTTTACATTGTTTTTATTGAACTGTTGATGCTACATAGTAATATCTTAACTTTTTTTTTAATATATATATTCTACTATTCCTAGGGGGAAATAAAATATGTTTTTTTAATATAGTGTCGTTAAGTAACTTTTTCATTTTTAATTCAAGAGCATAGTCTCGGAGGAAGAAATGTTTAAAAAATTGTATAAAGATTATCCTCAAGCTTCACAATTATATACCATGACCCCAAAAAAGGTACCTTTTGCTTTTCTTCCTATCAAAACAAACAGTTAATCAAATTCGTTATGGAAACTAATGGATGGGTTTATTTTTCTTCTTAGAAACCAACTACACCAAACATAAAAACTCCAGGCTCTGTTCTGAAACTTACAACCATGAGAAAAATGCGGGAGGCTGGTTGGACTGCAGTTTCTAAAATGGACAGGAAAAGAAAAATTAAAGAAGCTGAAAAGTTCTTTGCTTAAAAGGAAAAAATAACTAGTGCTCTAGCATTATTTGATTAGTACAACCACAGTAGTAGTATTCTTTCAGAGTTAGTACATGATTGCATTTTTCTGTTGTACTCAGTATGTTTAATACTACATTCAATTTCCTTTATACATGTAAATGTCATAGATACATAACTACATGCCCCTGCAGAGCATGTTCTACATGTCATCCCCTATACTATAGAAAGGGGAGACAAATTAGCCCATTTTAAAATTTTGAAATAAATATAAGTACATAGAAAGCTGTTTCAAAAACAAAAGCCTGGCACTAGAAATACTGGTTTTAAAGAAATTCAGCTATGTTCTTTTAAATTGACTCTCTTTATCTTAATACATAATTCGCAGAAGGATAATATTTAGTGAAAGAAATACTGAAGCCATTAAAATGCATGCTTTTTTACCTGCAGTCTTGATTTTTCATTCATTTTAAAAGTGGTTAAGCTGTCGTTTTAGACTGGTTTGTTTTCATTAGCTACTCTATTTCAGTATGTTAAAAGCAGTTTTGAAACTTATAAAATTTAATTTTTAATCGAATTACTTTTTGGTTTGAAAAGATTTCAACTTTGTAAGGAATAAAACATGAACACATTTTAAGATCGTAAAAGCAATGCTAATATGTCATTAAACTGTTTACCTGAAACTTACAGTGTGGCACCAAGTGTTGTTGCTTTATGTATTAGAACGCAGATATACATCACCTAAGGACTAACAGCTTCTGCCACGTAAGCCTAAGAATAGTTTAGAACAACATGTATTTCTGCATTAATCCTCGATTATTCTTGGTTTCACAAAACCTGCTTCAGAGCCTAGAGATAACAGGAAAACTACAGGTACATCTTAAAATACTATGAAAAATCAAAGTCCTGAACTCCTCTGAAGTGGGTTACAAAACATATGTATTGAATTCTTTTTGTGTAGCGATTTTATGTCTAAGCTAGTAGTCTAGGTTCCTTACGCCTTCTCTGTTGAGCAGTGATATTAATAATGATTTTTTTTTTTATGTAATTGACAAATATTCTCCAAAGATCTGAAAGAACATACTTGGTTTCTCTCCATATTTGGAAATGGAATCTGCTATGCAAGCAGATTTTCTGAGAAGTTCGAATGACTTTTCTTGTTGTAAAGATATTCCATGTGTTTGCAGAGTATGGAGTTTTTATAATATATCTGCTTAAATAGTGTAAATTAGACCAAACACAGAACAGAGAAGCTGCCTGTTACACACAAATTTTGAATGTCTGTTCTTTCCAAGAAAGATTATTTTACTGTAAGTCATGTAAAATAATCCATTTAAACCTCTCCCAGATACATCAATTATTTTTTTGACTGGATACAGAGAATGTCATGCAAAGTCAGTTATTCTTCATTTTATTTTGGATGTTATTTACTAATCTCTCTTCAGTTACTTTGTGGGAAAAAGAAAATGCAACATATATGTGCAGTTTGTCATTTATTTTAATAAGGGGGGGTGGTTTATACAAGATCTAAATACTTGCCGATGGTGGTTAATTCATTTCAAGATGGCATGTTTCTAATTTTCACTGTTGCTGTTCTTGGCATCTTCAACAGATAAGCTCGACTCCTAAGCTAGTTACTGAATAACCGAAAATAAAAATTCATGTTGTTTCTGAGTATAGTGAGTAAATTCTTCTGTGTAGTCTTCTCAGTCGTGGTTTACATACAGATCCATGAACTATAATTTTGCAATCTTGAAGTTAAGATTCAAGATCCACATCAAGCCTAGCCTACCCACATTCATAGCTTTGCTAATTCCAGAATATGTGGTATTTGAATGCCTTGCTATAAAAAATAGGATTTAAATGATTGTTCATTGGTATATACCAAACAATGTTTCCACTATTGTGTACAGTATCTGATATTGTAGGAGAAGAAATGACAAGAAACTTAAGCAGTAAGAATTAGAAATGCTAGTTAATCTATTGTAAGAGTTTCTGCATGTCATAGTGAGTCTTGTGGTAATTAAAATATCTTGAAGGTGGAAAAAAGTCTTTCCACTTGAAGAGCTAAAAATTCAAGTCTGTACTGCCAACTGCTAGATGGTAAGTAACCAGTTGGGACCTCATTATTTTCCAGTACGGTGGTGGCAGGGTTGTGAATCTGTGAAACACCATATAGTCCTGATATCTTGAGTGTGTCACATGGTGTATTGTATAAATCATCTGCAAAATTACAAAAATACTGTTAGTACCACTATAGAAAGTCTCAGGAAATGTAAATCAACATCTTGTATATCTTAGAATAACAAATATCTAGCACTTGCCAAAGAAATGAAAATTAAATACAAAGCTGTCTGTCGAATGAGCCAAACAGCAAATAGGATTATGGAGCATTTTCAGACCATAAATGGAGATCCTTGGCATATGATACGCAGCAGAGAGAACTGCTGTTTTAATCTGTGGTTGATAGGAAATGCTGCAGCTTATCCCAGGGAAGAAAGAGAAGAGCGGTCATCTGTGAATGTATTGATCTGAGAGGTGAGAGCTGTGTTTCAAGCTATTACAGAGACTTGCAATAGACAGATTAGCTTTGAAAATTCAGCAGCCACAGTCTGTTTAAATGCAAAACCTGCCAAAACCACTTGTTTCTATGGCAGCATATTAGGATCTTGTTTCCTTTTATCAGTCTGCAACAGGATGGGGATGGAAATAATTCCTCTACCAGAATACTAATCTTTTAGAACTAAATCTGATTGGCTTTGTCTGTTTTTCATCAGCATAGTTTCTAATTCTCTGTTGTTTGAAAGCACAGGCATATTTTTAATATCCGCAGTGCTATATGCAGTGGAAACGAGTTACTCTGTTCCGTGAGTTAACCTGCTCATAAGATTGCAGTTTTCATTGTGTTGCACTACTAACAGGGGAAGAATAAGTAGGAATAATGTGTGATAACTTCTCCATGCTGTTCCTACTTTTATTTTAGGCATTGGTCAGTGACAGAGAATCCTATTAAATTACTTTTACAAATAAGCTTCTGGTATGCACTGAATTTCTCTAGCCCATTACAGAGATTCCTGGGTAATGAACTCAAGAATTTTATGATTACTGAATTCTGTTTACAGAGATCACTTAAAACAGTTTTTGTAGAACATCAGCATACTGTCTTTGACGTAACGAAAATGTAAAATAACTGATGTCAGTGAATGGATTTGTTTAGTTAAGAGAAAGGTTAAAGATAAATAATGAACAGTGTAACTGGCTGTTCCGGAACAGGGCTACAAAGTTGATGGCTGTAAAAGCACATTAAGAATTTCTATCACTGAATCTGCAGGTCATCTGGGGGGCAACCAAATAAATGGACCCATAAGGATCAGACTTTTCACTGGATTTTAGGAAACTGTATGAAAGGAGCCTCGGGCTCTCAAAGATGGCCACACCAGCACTTTGTTGTCCTGCCATAGTCTTCGGTCTCGCTGTTCCCCATAGGTAGTGGGATCTCACTCCCATCAGGTGTTCAGAGGGGTCAGTAGTGAATGAACTCTGTGGTCACATCCGTAAGGAAAAACAAGGGAAAGTTTTTTTCTACCAGCTTAATAGTTCGTGTAAATTATACAGTGAAGAGATGTGAATGTGTGTATCTCTCTGGTGATGTTTAGTGCACCTCTGACAGATAGGCAGGCTCATGTGATGCCAGCAAAGAAGGGATTCTGTGTCTGTATCAGTGTGCAGCTGACCTGAGTATGAGGAGCAGTGGTCACATTAGTCTCAAGGTCCACTCAGACAAATTTATTGTGCTTCCAGATAAATGAATTTTCATTCCTCTTACTTGGTTAGGTATTTCTGTAATGCTCTGCAGTGCATTTGGAGGCTGGGTAGCAGAGCTGCAGTGACTAAATGCACTGCTGAAATTACACTCCCTGCTTCAGTGATCAGTAGTTCCTGACACTGAGCGTACACCGCGTTGGACTCTGCCTAAGAGCTCTAAATCTTCATGGCAGTAGGGCTCTGGACAGATGGAACCAAGGACATGGCATCTATGTAGTTGCCTTAACAACCAAATTTGTAATCGCCTCAAAGAATGAAACCAGGTTTGTGGCATGACCTATTTTATGTAACGCCATCTCAATGGGCATTAATTATGTTCTCATCCGTTAATTCTTTATTGCTCAAATCCTGTATCAACTTTCTGTTATTTTACCTGATTTATCAGGGATAGATGTCAGGCTCGCTGGTTGAGAGCTACCTGGCTCAACATTCTCTCTTTAAGTACTGGCATAATAATAGCACTTTTCTTAGCGTTTTGAATTTGCCCTCATAACTTGTTGAAATTAGCATCTAATGATGTTGATTTTAAAATATTTATTCCTTATACAATTTCTTTAATATTTGTTGTTGCAAATGTGCATGTTGGCTGTTCAGCCACTTCCTTTTCAAATGCACATGTGCTTACTGAAGACTTTGCACTTAGTTTGCATTGACAGCTTGTCTTTATCTAGTAATGTCCCTTGATGTTACTGTTGGCCTCTGTCCTGACAAAAGTTTATTTCCTAGTCTCCAGCTTTGTGTGAGTTTTCTACATTTTCTCACTTCTAACAGTGATTGTTGTTTCCTTTTTTCATTGCTATAGTTTTTATTGTTGCATTCCTTTTCATCTTCACTATGATAAACTTTCAAACAGTTGTAATTTTTTTTCTTTGCCATTATACTTGGAGACAACATTTCCCTAAATCTTGTTAAAGCAAATTCTTAATCCTTTTTTACCCTAATCTGAATTTCACACACATTCCCCCATGCCCCCCCCCCCCCCCCCCCCCCCCCCCCCCGTTACACTCATTTTTCTCAAATCAGAGAAGTTAGCACTTTGAGCCAGCAAAGGAATATACACTGTCTCTCTGTCCTGTCCTCTGCCTATCTTACAGAATGTATTGAGGACACTAAATCTGGATGTGAGGGTCTTCCTTGCAGGACCAGTATGTACAAATATAGCTCCAATGGCTTAAAGCTGTGTTAGTAAATCACTGTGAAATCTTTAGAGAAAAGAATCCGCTGTGCATTCAAGAGTCACGTGCGATAGTCTTGCTTTAGGAATGCTGTTTTTTAATCTGATTCTGAGCACTTTTTGTTCTCTCCAGGATTTAGCTTCATGAATTGTCTCCTTTTTCTTTCAGGATCATTCTCTCCTTTTAAATACTCTTAAGATTTTCCAAGAATCTTTTTTGTGATTAAAGTTTTTATACAACCAAACCCATGCATAGATATTTAGTGTATATAATCATATATAGTGTGTGTGTGTATATATACACACATTATCTATATATGGGTGTATGTATGTATATACTCATACAGCCTGTATGTTTAACTGCATTTAAAATGTCAGAAAAATACAGAGTTAATGTATTGGAGTAGTATCAGAATAACAGCTTTATACTTCTGTTGCCAAGTGTAGATAGACAGATGTTACTGAGAGTACAATTAATACTCTGCTCATGTCCTTAAGCCAGAAAGAGTTATATTTAATTCCTGAAAAGTCATATGGTAGAAATTAACCCAGAATTAAAGACTCCATGAAAACAGAAAGCATTTGACTAGTCTTACTGGAATGACAACTCTAGCATGTTATACAAAAAACCCTTGGAGAGTTAGGCTAGGACACAAAGCAGTCAGAAACCCCAGGAAAAGAAGACAATATTATTGAGGAATTAGCTAAACACCAACCGGGACTGACTGGATCACTCTTCCAACAGCACAAGGTGGACCATGCTTACCAGCTTAAACTCAACTTTATCACATTTCTTATGGCTAGGTAAGTAATGTGGTTGACCTGCATAAAATATACATCAGATTGAAGTCCTAATGGCAGTTAGGTAATTAACTGAAAGGGTGGCTGTTAACGTAAGCATGGCGAGAAGGCTGGCTGGACGCTGATTAAGCTGTAGAGGTCAGTGGCTTTGACCTTTCTTACTTCTTTTCCTTCCAGGTGTTCCACAAAGCCCTCATGTGAGTGTTTTTCCTTTCTCTGTGGACATCTGAGTTTCACTGGTATTGCTCCAATATTTTGCTTCTCGTGGTACAAAGATTGGTTCCTTAAAAGTTTTAGCCCTTCCAATTAGTATTCCAGAGAGAATTGCTTGTTACTTCAGTATTTGCTCAGTAGGTTCAAGGCCGCATAATTTCTCAGTGTGTTTTGTTTGAGTAGTTTGAGTTTGTAGTTTGAGTAATAATTCAGGCTGTACCTAACAACACTGCAGAGCAATCGCTTTGGTTTGAGCTGTGTTACTTTATGTGTATAGCACCATGTCTCTCAGTTGTCCTGCCTGGTAAGGAGCAAACGGAGTGAATCAGACGTCATTAAACTTCTGCAAAACATAGCTGTGGAATTAGTCATATGTGATTCAGGATGACTCCATTTCCATGCTAGCCTTCCTGTCATGATGTTGCTGTCCTATGTAGTGACTAAAGTAATCAATAATAACTTTTAAAAAGCAGTGGTTAGTTTAAAAGCCTGAGGCGAGAATGACTGTTAAAATAATTAGATTTCCAGCTCCAGTTTCCAGGTTAGGATATTATGGACACGTTTGTTCCTATCACATTTGCTTTGTGGTTCAGTATGAATTTTCAATAGATGACTTTGCGATAAGAAAGCAGCAATTCAGATGCAATTATATAAACAGTAAGATCAGCCTGGAATTAGCCTGGAGAGTATAAAGCACACACAGAGCTTGTGCTGGGTCACTGCCTCTCCCAGCTCAAGGCAGAATCAAGTTCCTGTAATAGGGAAGAATTCAGCTGACAAGAGATTGGTCTTTCCAGACTTGGATTGTTGCAGCTACCGGGTAAACCAGACTGTGTAATGAACGCCTTTTACTGTGGGAAACTGACAGCTGGAAGAGACTAGAGGGTGATGTCCATATGTTTGTAGACACTGTCATTTAAAATTTGTAGTTCAGAGGCTATGGAGTAGACCCTGAAATTGTCTCGGGGCTAATCAAAACTTTGTTCTTGGGATTTCCCAGCAGATCTCAGAAATGAGGTCAGCACAACAGACAGTTAAAGCGGGGATTCATTGATTAGAACTCTTTGCGCTCATGTTCTTTATCGTAATTTGCTTGAATCTATTATTTAATTCTTGGCAGTGTTCCCATTTTATCGTGTCTCTAAGCCAACTGGAAAGTGAAAAATACAGTGGTATGCCTGATAAATGCACAGCTGTTTCTTTCTTGAACATTTTATAAGATGCTTTCTTAAGAAAATTATTTTAAACCAGTGAGATTGTTTCAGCATCTCTGGTTAATTCTAGAGATCATGTTCTCTCACATTTTCAAATCCTTTAGCTCATGTTATTTTTATGTGTCAGCATTTTATCACTCGTTAGTGAAAAGTTCCATCTTACATGCTTTAATAGGAAGAAATGAATTTGTTGTATGTTGTTAATGGCCTGTTTACCCTTCTTTTCTGTTTAATGCTGAGTACTATTTCAATCAAAGGTCTGAGATTGGAAGTAAGTTGTTAGGCTGCAGCTAAAAAAGTTAAGATTACTTCTAGTCTGTGACTCATAACTCTTATTGTCAAGTTCTCAGAAGAGGGCTGAAAAGTACATCTAATTTTACTTAGGGCTGCTTTGTTTGTTTTTCCCCCTATCTAGCATGAGTTCCTTCCTTGTGATATCTCTCCTCTTTGGCTTGACTTTGGGTCAAACAGCATCACTTTGTGCTCCTTCCAAGTATACAATCCATGTGGAGAAAAAGGAATGTGCCTACTGCCTGGCCATCAACACCACCATCTGCGCTGGATTTTGCATGACTCGGGTACAAGGAGTTACTCTGTTCTAGGCAGTTGTTTCTGTAATGGCCATCACTGCAAAACAAGTGCTTATTCTCACTGGAAAATTGGTAAATGATCCCATTCTAATAGTGTTTGTCACAGACAGAAAAATCACACTATCATCATGTTTTCAAGTTAGCTTTTTGCAAAGGCGTGGATGAGAAATGCCAGGCCCTGGGAAATACAGAGTTTGTAACATCAGCAGCATAGCAGAGAGCTGACTGCTGCTGTCAGAACCTCTGTTGTCAGTTTGGGGCGTCAGGATGGAACAGATGAGAAGCAGATTATATTTAGTCACTCTTATTTCATGTAAATGACTCAGGTAACTTCCACTACTGTCATGACTGCTGGCTGTGGAGAGTATCTCGCATGTAGTAGGGATGCTGAACACTGTGCCTGAGCCTCGCTGTCCAATATAGCAGACCAAGTTCCACCTTGGTCAGCAGGTGGCCACTGCAGATGGCAAAGCACTGTTCGTGCTCTGAGCCAAGAAAGCAGATAGAACCATGTAACCAGGTGAACATATCTGCGGGGCTAGAGAGCCCCAATCACATGCAGATTCAAAATCACAGATCTGAACTGAAAACATGCGAGCTAGTCTAAGTGCAAAGTGGTTTGCTTTCTGCATGGTTGAGAGAATGGCAAAGGAAATCTTCTGACACTGCTTCAGTGAAACAATGCATTTCTTTTTTTGTTGTAGGACAGCAATGGCAAGAAGCTGCTACTCAAAAGTGCTCTGTCCCAGAACGTGTGCACATATAAAGACATGTTGTATCAAACAGCACTGATTCCGGGCTGCCCTCGTCACACCATCCCTTATTACTCCTACCCTGTGGCTGTCAGCTGCAAGTGCGGTAAATGTAACACTGATTATAGTGACTGCGTTCATGAGAAGGTGAGGACAAACTATTGCACTAAACCACAGAAGCTCTGTAACATGTAAGCTTCCAACAGAATGCAGTTGAAATGTACCTCTCTGCTGACAACTAAGCATAAATAAAAGTGTATTTCATAATGGGTTTGCATATTGGGGTGCACAAAGTTTTATTCTCAAGATGTATCATTAGTTAATTAACTGGTTATTCTGTGACATGCACAAAGCAGAATCATAGGACTGCAGGTTTGTATTTAGAACCCACCTGTAATTTACTTCAGGGAAGGAGAAATGACTGTGTGTAGAAGCCGTTGCTCAGAAAGGCTCGTAAAGCCTTCGCTCTTTTGTGCAGAGATGCTCAGAGACAAAACATTTTATAATACGTCAGAGTTAAAGAAAGGCAGCACATACTCTTAGTATTGAACATTTTAATTAGATTTAGATTTTGACATAGTCTTAGAGCATTCATATTAGCAACAGGTTTTTTCCATATATGTAATATCAGTTGTTCTGAGGACCCTAGCTTCGGTGTTGTCAACTGGGACTAAGCACATACAGTTTTCTTATCTACACTACAGACCTGTGTCACCACTGTTGCCCAGATATGTGGTCATTACACATGCTTTTTCATGTCTCTGCACTGGTGGAGTAAGCCTCTCTTTTCTGTTGGAGTACATTACAGTACTGTGAAGTACTACAGGAAAATTTAAGTCAGCATACTCTTAAGCAGCATGTGCACTTAGGTCCAAGTTCCTTTTTTTATTTTGCCTCTTACAGTAATAAGCTGCACTGCAAAATGATTACATGCTCCCTTATGGCTGGGACTGACAGATTTGTCTTCAGTATGAACATACCATGCAAAAAACAACTGTCTACTTTTTTGCATAGGCATTAACCATAATCACTGAGAGCAAAATAACTAACATGACTTCTTCTACGCTTAAGAAAAACGCAAATTAAGACATTTGGGTTGTGTTAATGCATCTATTAAATATATATTTACATGCCCTCAGAGCACTTTGTCCCTTCGGCAGTGTTTGTGTTCAACTTGAAGACCCTCAGGTCCAGGGATAGCGATCTCTTGAGGTGATGATTCCTTAGAGTCAGGTGCTTACATTTAATTTATCTTAAGTTGCATTTTCACGTAACTGAGCAACAGATTAGCAGACAAGCCCAACATCCTTCCTGCTTCTCAGCATCTTAATCCTGGTGAGAAAGACAGTAAAGCATGGGAGCACAGAACGCAAAGTAGGGTTGTAGCGGGCTGGGTCGATCAGAACCCACACCGAAGCAAATTTGTCATTTAAACGTCATCGGTCTGCTCTTCAGTACTGGTATTGTAGCGTTACACATCAGCCTCTCTCAGCTGGGAGAGGCTTCAAAACTGGACGATCCTCTCACGCCAGCTCCTTTGCTGCTAACCAGCCGACAGCCAAGCGCCTGGGCTTCATGCGGCTACCACCACCCGTAACGAGGAGTACGGACACCCCGGGGGGTCGGGGCGCCGGAGCCGGAGCAGCCGTTCACTGGTGCCTGCAGCCTGGTCCCGGGGCCCTACGCGGAAGGCCTCTAAGGCAGGTGCTCAGCGGTAACCAGGCCGGAGCCAATTTGAGGCGCTCAATCCCAAACGAATTAACGTCTGAAAACGTAGAATGAGAACGCAACCGCACAGCCACCGGCTTCCCTCCGGTTCGCCCGGAGAGGAAAAACGCCGCGGCGGAGGGGGCAGCTGCGCCCCCGCCCCGGGCGCCGCGGCCAGCCTCGAGGTCGCGAGGCAGCGAGCAGCGTCACCCAGGCGGCAGCGGCCGCCACCGCCGCGCGACCCCTCCACAGGGCCCCGCCTCCCTGTGGGCGGCCGGCGGGGCGGGCCCGCGAGCGGCAGGAGCGGCGGCCTGTGGGGGCAGAGCGAGGCGGGACCCGGGCCTACCCCGCGCACCGAACCACCTCGTACCGCTCCCGCCACATCGCGGGGCCCGCCGGCTGCCCCGGCCGCCATGCTCCCGCCTTTCCACACCCGCCGCGAGAACAGAGCGCGGCCAGTGCGCGCTGCCTGCAGTGCGAGTGGCCAATGCGGGGCGCGTTCCGCCCACTGCCCCACCCCGGGGGGCGGGCCCGTTTCGCCGCGCGGGTCCCTGAAGCGAGCCGTGGCGGCGCGGCCGGGTCGTGTCCTATCCCGGTTTCCGGCGCGGGGTCGTGCTCGCCTTGCCGGCCGAGGCCTACTCCTTTTCCTGGAGCCCGCTCCCCCGCGGCCCGGCGCGGGAGCGATCACGCCGCCCCAGGTGACGGGTGAGCTCCGGTCAGACCCGCTCCACATCCCGCGCTCGCGTCCCGGCCTGAAGAGCCCCTTCGCCGGGCGGGCGCGGGCGGCCCGCGGACTTCGGTGACGCCACCGCCGCCGAGGGACAGCCCGCCGCCACAGCTGATGCCCGGACCCGGCGCACTGGGTGTTCTGAGCGCCAGGATGCTGGAGGTGAGGCGGGGGAGGCGTCGCGGAACCTCCCTGGCGCGAAATCGGGGAGTTGGTGGGGGACCCGTTCTGACAGCGCGCGCTGGAGGGCACGGAGACAAGTTCTCTCTGGTAGTCGTTTACTTGAGGTTATTTTTATTAGAAAATTGTTGCAAATTCAAGACACAAAATCACCACTTCAGAACACATTAGACTAAAGCGAGGCGAAAGCTGATTTCAGCAACAGAACAATTTTTTCTTTCAAAGAAATCTGCCATAGAGGTAATTCTGCTACAGACATAAATCAGCACACCAGTTCTGTCCAAAATCAATTTGCGCTATAGAAATAAATACGTTATATTTGAAGCAGTGTGTGTTTTGCAGAGCCTAGTGGCAGGAGCACCCAACAGAGAGGAAGAAGTAAGATTGAAAAACTTTATGTATGTACATTTTCCAGGAACAGCATCTGATGCTGTTAATCAGTAGCCTCCAAAGGCTGTAAAATATAGCATTCGAAGGCTTAAGATAACTCAATTTCTTTTCCAATATATATGAAATATATTTTGCTATAAAACTTTCAGTATGAAGAAGAGTGAAATAGGGATATTACAGGGCTGTGCTTCATCAGCTCCTGTGCAATCTCTGCAAGATACCAAAACTGGCTGATGTTTTCCTGTTACAAATGAAGCTACCACTGAAGTCAGTTACTTAGAAAAATTAGACAAGTGTGAATAATGATGTTTAAAGATATAAAAAGGGCATCAACAATTTACATCTTTATGCTTTAGAACAAGCTGTTTGTCAGGAGAAGAAAATGTGTGTGATGTGCTTTCAGAATTATCACGTGGAGGGATTTGATCTGTCACCTTCCTCTGAAACAGGTACAAGGGACAGGACTAAATGGGTACTCGTGCTGGCTTATACGGCAGTTACTAGGTATCTGACGCCTACAAGCATTGGAGCTTGTTAGTTAAATCCTGCATGCAACTCTGGAGCATGAACTGTATCTGAGGAAGTTTAGATACTCGTTTGGATTTAGTTACCTTTGAAAAGCTTTCTTATTGAAGACATATGGTGTGGTTGCTTGGAAATTATTTTGTGTACTGCCGACAAAAAGATTTTGCACTTTCAAGAGCTGAAATGAAAGAACAGCAGCACAATAAACTGGGCACTATACATCCAGTTTGATAGGCAAAGCCCTGCTTGTGACATCGGAGTGTTTAAAAAGGGCTGGTCAATGGAAATTGGAGTTGTTAATTAGCTATGATCTAAAAGCAACAGGAAAGAATTCTTACTGCTTTGACAGGGAAAGAACAGCTGTATTTTCTGTCCCTTAATGAGTTAAAAAAGACTTTCAGTTACTAAGATGCAGAGAAAACTGCAAAGATATTGTGCACCTCTCAACAGCAGGAATCAACAAAAGAGGCTATATCTAAATTCTGTTCAAGGCACTAGTAGATGCATAGCATGTTGATTTCTAGCTTAAATTATACCAATATCTTAGAGAACAAAACCAGTAGCTGGTATTATTCTGTTCCTGATATGCAGTGCAAGTATCCCGTACACCTAAACAGCAGTAAACCCTAGATATAAGCAGTAATTATGCTCAGAAAAACAAATGCACTGTTCAGAGGAAGGAAAAAAAACCCCAAAACATCAGCAGAAAGTTGAGTTGTTCAAGTCTGAATTTATATCAGTTTTCTTTGTACCACTCTTCCCTGTTTTCATAAGGCACTTAGATGTTTTTGTACTTCTGGGGGAGTGGGGGGCAGGGGAAGCAACAGAAGTTTTTGCAAGCTGCCTTTTTATTCAGTTCCTCTCAAAAGCAGGAGTGGGCATCTTCCAACTTCAGAAATAGTAAACAAATAAGGAAGTAAACTCTGGTTCCATCATCACATTCTGGTGCTACAAATTTGAGGAATTAAACCCACTTATATGTAGATGATTTTAAAAGAAATAAAATACTGTCATTACGAGGGGAGTGTAACAGAAGGAAATAGCTTTACTTGCAATAACTTTCTATCCCTGTAGGGCAGTAACCTTGGAACCTGAACCACTGGCTTCCCTATTGTGCTATTTTTTACTGGTTTTCCTGGAAAGCTGACTTGCTCTGAATGGCAAAAATGACACTATACACTGGTTCCTTCTTTCTGTCAGTATTACCTTGGGAGAAAACACCCCAGTTGTATACTATCCTACTATCTATTTAGAGCAGAACCAGTTGGGGGGACAGTCTCAAGTGTACCTGGGATCCAGGAACTGACTTTGGCTATGTCAGTTGCCTGCTGTCAGTAACTCACGGAGTTTGACCTTTGAGACCCTCATGGATTTGCTGCCAGTGTCGCTCTCCCAGTTAAGCCTTTCTTAGGAGCAGACAGCAGATCGGGGCCCTATTTCCTGGTCTGATGCTTGCAGAATAAGGTCCCAAGCCTTTCTTTCACATGGCATCCATAGCTAATAAGCTGTGAGCAGAGTGATACGAGCCTAACTCTTCTTTGGCCTAGGATATAAAGTCTCCCTGTCAGCTCGGTACCTGAAGCTAGGCCCAGAAACTGCTCAGTTGGCAGTGCTGGCTGCGTACCCAGCACTTAGTGCAGAGCTGTCTCAGCCAAACAATTTGAAAAGAGAAGTCTTATGTAAAAGACAGCAAGATGTGTCAAATAAATCGGATGCCTGGAACAGCAACAGTATTTCCAATCCTGAAGTAACAGAAAGGTGATGGGAGTTTGAGTTTCTTTGGGAAATGAGAGATAAATATCACAAGGGATGTATATTCCACACAAATGTGTGCACTAGAATGCACACATTTTCTGAAATCCCATTTCTTTGCATCATGTTTCAGTAGAATAAAGATCTCATGACTTGTAAATGCCAAGTCACGTTAGACATCATGGACCATTTCAATGAGATACGTAGTATAGCTGAACTTTTTCCCCATCGTGTATGGAACAACTACATCAGAAATCTGAACTAGTGATCATCAGAGAGACAAAGCTGCTATGTGGGTATTGTTAGCAAGAAGCTGTTCTTTGAAATGGTGAACTATCTCTAGTAAGTCGAAAATTAAGGGATTCTGAGCCTCTGATGTAATTTATTTTCCCCTTCTGGGGACAACCTTTCTCCCTTCTAGGCTGTTTTAAAAGGAACATTCTCTTGTGAATAAATATGACAAATAGAAAAATAAAAAAATACAAATAAACTATGTAAACGCAAGCCCTGAGGTATTTCAAGCACACAGTGTAGTTTTTATACCTGACATGCAATCTAAAGGTGCCAGTAAGAAAATTTACTTTATGGCTCTGTAAAAATATCCCTTCTTTCTTTCCTGCCTTACACCCACAAGAGAGTGTGAGAGGTTGAGGTAAGAGTCCCATGGAAGCTGTGATAGTCACAGAAGCAGAAACAGAGGATATTAAAAGTGCTGCGTGTCTTTTCCTGACCATTTTCACTCTTCAGTTGGCTTCCGCAGGCCAGTTAGATTCTACAGAGTATGACAAAGCTGCTGCTTTTCTGGATATAGGCTCCACTCCTGCACCAGCATATATACCATACAGAGCCTTGCAGGGTAAAGGGACTTCTGAATAAAGATTTTAGTGGCCTTTTTAACTCCTCGATTATTTTTTCTGTGTGTGTCTCAGGCTAGCTTGGGAAGCTTAAGCACACTTTGCACTGCAATGGCTCCCAAATGACTGTGTTATCTTGCCAGCTTCCCACCTCTTTCCCCCTCTTTCTTCAGCCTGGATCTCCTTGGACATGTTTCCTCCCCCAGAGCTTTCTGCATTTGCATGAAGGGTCCAGTCCTTAATAAACCTGAATGTAGTCTCTGTATGACAGTGAAGTCAATAGATCTATGCACATAAATTAAAAGTTTGCTGGAGCAGGCCCTTAGGCATTAAATTTTTACAGTAAAGTCCAATTTTATTAATTCTACTCTGTTTGGGCTTTGGAAAGAACAGTTACAAAATGGATTATAGGTCTTAGGTTTTTAAGTGGCATTTGTTCCTCTGCTAATTCTTGGCAAACGGGCTCTATATGAAAGGGTTTCAAGCGCTGTATGCCTATGTGTGTGTGCACACTCTTTCATAGTGGGACTCTGGAAGAATATGCCTGCAAACACAACATATTCCATTTGCACGTACTTTCCTAAACAAGGTACTGCCTATACAGGTACCTGCTCATGTGCATATATATTTGTAAGGAGAGATATGCATGTGCTTACACAATGTCTATGGATGTGTAAACTCTTAATTGCACATATACAAACAATAAAAATCAAATTAGTCTTAGACGCACTTTGCTTTTTTTCATTAAAAAGGACATTTTAAACCCCTTTTTTGTTCACTTCGGTTTTACTGTAACTAATAAAATTCACCTGCCCACCTAATGGGCTATTTTACTCTCAGTATGTTAAAACACTGATTAAAATGCATTACAATTATTAAATTGGGTAGAAGAGCACTTCTTGTAAAGCTTAGTCTGGAACTCCTGGAACATAGTTGTGCAGTGAAAGTTTTAGATCATGTCTCTTGTGTTACGGATCACACAGCACAGAACCATGCTGAATATCATGCCAAAGATCTAGAAGAGAGGGGATGAAATTTAGGAATCCACTTAAAAACAGTTATAAAGTAGTCTGCATATCAGAACAATCTGAAAGTTGTTATGGCAGGGTAGCAAGCGACTCCTTCCATCTACAAACCCCAAGACATCAGACATAAAAGAGACTTCAATGCCAAGATTTTATCTGCTCATGCTAGTTTCACTATTCTTTGTTCTAAATGTTAAGGCCAGCATAACAGCCCCAAACATTAATATTATTAACATAAATTTCATTGGCATCAGTAACTGTGACTATTGGTATTAGCCATAGTATGGCCCGAAGAGGTTCTGAGTTTTAGAAGGCTTCTGCATGGAATATTGTATACACATTTGAGTAAGAGCAAAGAATGATTCCAGAGGAACCAGATCTCTGGAACTGGTGCTGAGCATTGTGGTTTTACAGAGAAAGCTAAGCTACTACTCCAGACCAAGACTATACATTAAATATGAAACTCTATTCATGTTAGGGAACTAGTTGACTAGAGGGAATGTTAGAAGCAGACAATGGTGGGTGTTGCCAGAGTCTCCAGAAGGAGACAGCTGACCAGTGATGCCCTATGAAGTGTCAGAAGCAAGCACAGAAAAATGTGCAGACATGTTTCTGCTGCTAAAGAATTTCTAATTTCTTAACTTCTGCTGTAGCTGAGGTGGGAAGCCATAGAAGAGGTGTTCACATTTCTAGTGTATCCACGTTGAACAATAAGATTATTGGAACTCTGTCCCACCCATGCTGCTTTGCTGTATTTTTGAGTACACCCTCACGTTTTATATAAATCGCAGGATTGCTTAATCCCCTTTACCCATGCCACCGTTTCTGTTCCATACATAAACCCTTCATCTGCTTTTAAACAGATTGAGTGTCCACATAAGTCCAAGAACCTCCTGCTCTTCAGAGCAGCTAAAGGTGTATTTCTTTACTAATATTCTGGCTCCTTATGCTGCCTCAGACTGCTGCTGGTTTCTGAGTCTGAAGGAAGTCATGGCACACGAGTGCTGGAACACACTTTCTGTCAGAGCCGGTTTGGTACCGACTGCCCGCTCCTGCCACATCCCTGCTCCAGGGTGACATCTGTTGGTCACAGCTCCCGCATGAAGGAGCAGACCTTGGGAATGCAACAAGACACATTTGCGGGAGAAGGGGACTCTAAGAAAGGTTATTGAGGCTTTGATGACACAATTCGATGAAACAGCTACCTGTAACTAGGTGCTATGTGTTTCGGAAAGAAATGCTGGTCTGAAAACTATACGGTTTAAATCCTTTTCCTTTAACTAAATACATACTGATCACTGGATCCATGACCTAGAAAATCTGTTTATAAAGACTCTTTCATGCTGAACCAATGCTACAGTCAGCATTTTCCTGGAATGCTATTTCTATATGAAGGGTAGGTGTTCTCTATTCCTTATGACTCTAAGGAATGGATCCTCAAAGGGCCTAAAGCATCAGTCTGCAGTTGTTTTAGAATAGATGAAATGCTGCTACAGCCTTTTGCTTTTCAGTTTGGTTCATGTGCACTCCACTTTCCTACTATTACAACAAAATAAAATTACCATTAGATACTTCGGTCCCTGTCTAAGGACAAAATGAAGTGGTAAAATGAAGTCGCACAAATCTGCTTGCGCCTGTGCGGGTGATTTTCAGACAGAGTAAACACTGAAAGTGGTAAGAATAGCTGCACCTTGGAGGAATCTCACCAGTTGCTGCCAAACACCTTCCACAAAGCTTTGAGTAAGGGACAAGGTACTGGGCTCACATATAGATTTGAGAGTGAGAACATGGATTTACTCACTGTGATGCCAGCAATTGCAATTCCAACAATTCCCACTAAATGCAGATCAGCATCAATTACTTTCTGGATTTCAACCAGGCAGTTCTATTAAAAACAAAATTGCAAGACTTTTACTCCTAGAAAAATATACTCCCACCAACTCTGTCAACTGTTCTCACTAAACAACAGATGAACATTAATATTATTGCAGTCACTGTCCCAATTCTTGTACCTACGCTATGTGTTTTGTTGGACAATTTTCACAGCATATCCCATCTCTAGTGAGACATCTACACCTCTTGCCTGTACAGGCTGACACATGTGAGTCATTTTCTTACAATCAGTTTTCCCTAAATTTAAAACCCTGTATATGATAGGCCATGCTAAATGAGGAAGTTTGGCCCTTCAGATTGACATTGTCCTCACAAGCAGATTCCACAGAAGACAAACAACAGTATCTAATTACACCAACAAAGTTTCCAGTTAGGAGTTTCCAAGCATGATTTAGGGAGGCAAAATTCAGCCTTCACAGGGCTTTTCATTTAGGACTTCTGTTCTGCTATGTCCTTGCCACTTTCCTTTTCAGATGATGTAATATTGTCTCAGCTACCATGGGATGCTATAAGCAGGCTTCAGAAATGAGGGCTGGGCACGTTCAATATGACCTCCAACTTATTTCTGCCTCCACTCTGCTCCATTTCATGCTGCAGTTTGCAAGGTAAAAAGGAAGTTCTTCCTTTCTTTTACTTATAGAATGTCTCCAATTTTACTAAGCAATTGACATGAAAAAGTGATTGGAACAATCAGAACAGGGGACACTTGCCTTTGGCATCTGGATATTCTCTGGACAGGGTAATCCCATTTGTTGTTCCGTATTATCTTTACCACAGCATTGGAGCTAAATGAGAGAGAGAGATGAAGAATCAAAGAAGGGGAAACCACAGAGTTGTTTCGTACTGAAAGTGAGTTACCACTTTCATACTGAAAGTGAGACAATAACTCAAAAAAAGAAACAATACAGATCAAGTAAAAAATTTCTTCCCTCTATTAGCTGCTACCTCTAGTAGAGCTCCAACTGTGTGGGCCAAAATTCTCAAAAATCAGTTTCAATTGTCTGAAGCCATAGCAAACAGACAAATTTGTGTTAACAACTTCTAGAAGGGATTTCTATCACAGCATCTCATAACGAAGCAAACAAGTGGATTTTGGAAAAGCAGATCCCTGGCTTACAAGGAAACAGCAGTTTAAAAGGGAGAAAGAAGAAAGTTCAAATAGTGCATACAGAATTATAAGCAATGCACAAAAGCTACAACAGAGAATGCTAGAATCTTTATTTCTGACAAAACATAGTGCTGGGTTTGGAGACAGTAATAAATCAGAGTGTTTCAGAGCGTTTGTTTTTCCTGTTTGCCTATCTCCCACAAAATGCTTGGAATTCCTTTTTGGGTCAGAAATAACAGCTATGGGAGAAGGACAAAAGGGTCTGAGGTTGTGAAATGTTTGTTCTAAAGAATGTGGGAATGCTGTAAGGAGCAACAAAGCTTGGGCTTCATCTCTGTGGGAGGCAGTGTAGATACAGGATGGACACAAATAGCATTCAGGAAGTCACAGGTTCTAATTCTGATTCAGACACTAACTTTTTGGGTGGCCTGAATTGAGTCATACATGTGCTTTTGATTTTTGACCTATTTGGTTCAGTCAGTGACAGCATCTGCCACATTCTAGATCTTGGGACGCAGATCACAGTTTATTCTCTGACAAATGCAGAGAGATTCAGACTTTTCTACCTCTTTCTGCATTTGTGAGTATTTATTCTTGGATTTTAATATCCAAAATGGCCATTATAGTCATATCTTCTGCACAACAAAGACCAGAAGCATGAGCTGAAATTTCAAAGCCTGGCCATTTTGACTTTCAAAGGTAGAGATCACTTGGAATCTGAAAACCAGAATTCTGACAGAGCCATTAAGAAACCGGGTTGTGAGACTCTAACTCCATTTTAAGTAACACACAGTTCGATTCTTTCATACCTCAGTGGGAGGCGTTCTGAATTGTAAAGGGTGATGTGACAGTAGAGTAGTAGTGCAAGGTATTAAAGCTCAGAACTACTCACGGCCAAGTGGTAGTGATAAATAGTCCTGTTGACCTTCCCCCCCGGGTTTTTCATATAGTCATCATAAATGTCTTCATAGATTTTCTGAGCTTCCTGTATTGCCTGCAGAAATCAGACTTTCCAAGTGAGTGGCACATAAGTCTTAATCCCAGTCCAGTGCAGACTTCCAGCTTGTGTCATCAACCTCCAGAGCAGAAAATTATGCCTGGTAACCTGCGGTACCGTGATTGGAAAGATAGGAATTTTTTTGGCCTGATGGCATTCAGAGGGACTCTGCATGGGTCTGAACGTACGTATGCTGCATTCTGTGTTTTGATTAAACACTGTTAGTTGGAGAAGTGCTTGCATTTGCCCTTGTCCCAAGCAATACCCTCTTATCATAAAATTCTATTTGATGTTGCTTGTGGATGTAAGGTTGAACGAGACCTACAGATTTTCTTTTATAGAGGGGGCAAAAACTGTATCCCATTCTGGACTTGTGAGAACACAAGCCTTCATTGACTCCAGGTAAGAATGTCAGAGAGTCTTCCTGGGAAAAGGCTCCCGGAAAGTTTTCCTACGCAAGAGCCAGCCTGTAGGTCAGTCGGTATTGGAATCCATAACTGCCACGTTATTACATTAGAAGTTGTTTGCTACTTACCACTTTCTTGCCTATAAAGGCAAATACTCCAGCAGTGACCTCAGCCGCAAATATCACCAACAAGCAAGCAAAGAACTGCAGAGGAAGAAGGGAATCTTGTATTAATACACCTTGCACAGTTCTGCTGTATATGGGCTGTCAGTCAGTCCCTCATCCTTGTGCAGGCCTCAACAGCCCACACAGTAACTGAAAGAAAGCTGGTAAGAGGGTCTGTAATAAGGGAGTCGAGTCAGATTTCTTGTAATATGGAAACAAAGGTGAAAATGGCAAAGATGTGTCTCAGATGGTAGCTTCAGAAAGGACAGAAGGTAATTCCAGGAAATATATCACATGAGACAAGCAATGAAATCTCTTTATGTATGGAAGCTCTGCAATAGCATGGTGCCTAGAGATGCTAGAATAGCCAGTAAAACGACATGAGACCTTTCTGGTCTTGGACCATAAAGATCTTTCCACTGACACAAAGGACATGCTTTCAAATGATTTTCTTGCGCAGCCCAGGCCCTTGAAACCTTTTACTTACTGCTCCAAGCAAGCATTGAGACTCCCGCGCTGCTCCACAGCACCCAAAAAATCCAACTGTGGTCATGAGAGCCCCTGCTCCCACCAATACATAGAGTCCTATGAAAAATCAGAATCAGACAAGAATTTAAGGTTTTTCCTCCCAAAGTCTGCTACCTATTTTGTCAAAACCACACATTTGTAAGTAACAATGGTTTTGGCTCTCAGAAAGAACACCGGTTACGCAGAAAAGTTTCTCTCGACACAAAAGGAGACCAATGATTTCTTCAGAATTCTTGGAGAATCTCATGAATACAAATGAGAATACTTCCACCCAAGTTTCTTGTCCCAAGGGTGGTTCAGTCCAGAAAAACATACACCATACCATCCAGAATCAACCTACAACTCTTCAGTGAGGAACGTAAGGAAAAAAAAAAAACCTCCAGTGTTGCTAGAGGGCTTATTTCTGTGAAACCTGGGCCTGGAAATGTGCTGTACTGCTAGGTAGGGATGGAACTTAAAAAGATACCTGGCAGCTATGCTCTGTCAGTTGCCTGGCAGTACATAAAAAAGGGCTTTTGAAGATCTTCAGGGAAGGTACCGGCACTACAGTGTGATGTTCCTCTGAAATCATTGCTTTGGCTGGGGAAAAAAGCTGTTTAGTATTGGGAAGAAGAGAATGATTGGGGGAACCCCTTGAAAGCTGTTAGAGGAAGTGAATGAAACGATGAATTTGCACCCTCTGGCAAAATAAGGAGTGGGAAGAACAGCCTGGGGGAGGTCATAAGCTCTCTCAGCAATAGCTCTGAGCTTGGCCACTACAGAGCATGGTAGCTTGGCTATAGTTCAGTGACGTGGAGTGTGACATCCTCCTTTTACAATAAGTTGCTGCCTTACTGCCTGCTGGGCAGGCATATTCCAGCATCATTTACTTTTTTTTTTGTCCCACCATTACTGGTGCAAATGTCAAAATACGAGGTATCAGCAGCTTTTAAAGGCTGATGTTATCAGTGCATTATGATCAGGAGACTTGGAGAAGAGTTGCTTGAAAATTAATAGAATCACAGAACCAGACACATCACATCAGATATTAAAAAAAGGTGATTCTGTATGAAAATTCTGCATGGCCTACAAACAGCTGCTCATGAAGCATGCTGCCCTCATCTGAACTGCAGGATACCCTCCCACCACCTTGTTTCCATAGGCACAATCAGTGGCTCTGCAGCAGCCAGCAGCAATGCTGTGTTGCCTTCCTGTTCTGGACATTCACCGTTAAGTGTTATGAATTACTGAATCATTCAGGGGACTGCTCAGACACCTTAGCCAATCTTCCTGGGATTGCATTGCTGAATGGACCTGAGGCTACTGGCACAAGAAGTTATCTGTGTGTAGACAAATGTAATGACATCAAGAAAGAACAGCAAACAGTGGCTCATGAGACTAAACACATTAAGAGGATGATGAAGCAATCTTGGGATGAGACTGCCAGTGAAGACCAGGCCTGAGACAAGTACAGAACATGGGAGATGTCAGTATAGACCCATACATAGTTAAAGATCCAGGACCCTAGCTATGTTCAGAAAGTGACAGGACAAAAACTGTAGAGGTAAGGGGAATAGCATTAATCTCTGTCACCTGTAAAACTGCTAGAAATACATTCAACAGAGGTGGGTTTGTATTTTTTTTTTCATATGGGCTTTATCTAGAACAAAAGGAGACCAGAACACAGAATCTTTCTTTCCTCACTTGTCACTTACATGCTCGATCTGTGCTTAGGCAATACCTCTGTTCATGTGTGGTGTCAGTTCCCATCAGACCACAACAGCTCTGATTGTGCCGTGTCTCCGGGTACCATGTCAGCCAAAGTACAACAGGCTCAGTGCAGTGCCTTGTAATTCTAGTCTTTGTCTTCTGTGGGCAACGTGGAGGACCCACAGAAATCTGCCATGCCAATCCACTGCTAGAAAAAGCAGCTACGTTTCCCTCGTGGTTGTGAGGGGACAGTGGAGCTTCAGACCATGCACGCTAGAGGGCACCGTGAGCCTTGCTCCCAGTTTGACCAGGCAAACTTTTAAGGAGTTTTAGTACACTTTTAGTATTCTTAATAACCAATTTAAACGTTAGTTTAAAATCTGACACAAATCTTTAGGGTTAACAGAGCTGCTGGCATTTACTGTTAGCAGACCTTGTGTAACCTAGCCTAGAAAGCCCTACAAATGACAGTTTGCAACAATTGCTAGAAAAATCAAAAATCAAACGAACTATAAATATACAAGTGCAGAGCATCTAGCTACTCTGCCACACAGATGCAGCCTGCCTGCAGAAGGCAAACTCCTGCCTGCTGCCTGTTCATTGGCGCATCACTGTCCAGTCACTGTACATTGGCCAGATGTCTACCCCAGCTATTGTGATCCTTCTCCTCCCCTTCGTCCTTCTTGCCCCAGTACCTTTCTTGTGCTAAGGATTGCTGCTGAGGAACACATTCTGCTAAACAGCAATAAACCAACTATAATTCACATGGCTTTGCCAGGTCTGTGATGCCAGATATGTGGGATTTGCTGCTGGCTGTGCTGGCAGTTCATATTCTGAATTTTCTAGATTTTTAATATTCAGCATCTTGTGCCTTACTAGGACTGAGCATTCTTCAAGCTAATACATGTACGCATATTCATACCTCAGTGGATTTTACTGAGGGAGGGAAATACAAAGATATATATGGCTCAGGAGAAAAAGGTCAGTCCCTTGTGGAAGATGAATTGGAAAAGACAAAAAACTTCTCAGGTGCAGAACCTGCTGTTCAGCTGCCAAAACCAAAAATGCTATTTCCTGAGATCTCCATGGTAACCAACAGAATGTAATTACAAAGATGCTTCTTGGACCCTTTTCTGCATGTCACTCCCTACTCCAGTCCCTGTAATTACTTATCAGGCAATTTAGCAGAGAGACTTTGCTTAAGAAGACTGAAAAGAAGTCTCCCCATTTCTTTTTGTTGTTTCCAGCTAGCAAAGGCAAAGATCTTTGAGGCTCAGGGGTGACACCACTTTCAGGAATTTGGATTTGCTTTTGTCTGAGAAACAGACTTAACATTTCTCTTGCATGACTCACAGCTAAACCGCT
Organism: Bucorvus abyssinicus; assembly: GCA_009769605.1. Taxonomy (NCBI): domain Eukaryota; kingdom Metazoa; phylum Chordata; class Aves; order Bucerotiformes; family Bucorvidae; genus Bucorvus; species Bucorvus abyssinicus. Next base: position 6,664,083 of record CM020055.1, read on the forward strand.
ACCTCAATCAGAACTTCCCTTTTAAGGCGTGTTACAGGAAGACCTTGCACCACTCACTAAACAAAGCTGAGCTTGCTGTGTGTCTGGCCCCACAGCTGAGCCAGCCAGGAGTTTAAAACCACCTTCTTCCATCTTCTGTTCAGGAGCGTTCATTCCAGACTTTGTCCTTTCTCAGCCTGCGACTAGTAGTTGCTGATACTCAGAGAGCTATTTCTAGATGGAAAATAATGATGACCCTTAAAAATATTCCACAAAACTAAAGACATTTTCACTTGTCTACTGTATATACGCATATGTAATCTTTCACACAGGAGTGAGACACTTGAAGAGCAGCTTGGAAAAAAATTAAAGGGACCGGGTTACTTCTCAAGTTGCACTGTGAGGTTTCCTAGCACCGAGATCCAGGTATGCTCAACTGGAAGATGACTTCCAGGAACGTTATCAAAGCAATAGATGGTGTAAGTATATAAGACAGGGAGCTAGTGGACTATAAGCAGCAATGTAGGCATGATCACCTTAAATTCTTGATAGGAGTAGACTTAAACTGAAAAGTGGGAGTTTAGAAAGGAAAGAAGAAGAAAAGGATGACTGTGTATGGCACCTCTTAGAATCACAGCCTTCCCTGGAGACATCATGCACTGATAGCCAGTTAGTATCAGCAAAGCAGACAAATCCAGAAATTTGGTGGTGTTAATGTCATACATTGCATATAGTATCACGTGTCAGAAGTAAGTGAGCTTCACTAAAGCTTGTTCCTTTCAAAAAAGCAGGATGGAAAGCAAAGCCTTAAACAGCTTCTATTCATAAGCGCTTCCATTGTAAAATACAAAGCCTTGGCATGGCCTGCAATTTGGCATCTACAGCACAGCAGAGAAACAAAAAAGACAGTTTATAGTCACAAAATGGAACAAATTTGATAGCTAGAAACTCTGACACATAAAGGTTCACCATAAAGCTCAGCATGGCAAAAAGATGTGTGCAAGTCAGGTTGAGGCAGAGAGCTTGTTTCGGTGAATGGAAAATTTCAAGAAGACTCTCGCTGCAGCTTTTTGTGCAGCAGAAGTAAAAAGCTACAAGGTAGAATGGAAGCAAACCTTAGTGGCCTTTGTGAAATTTTTCCTCACGCCTCTTCAAGCCTCTGTTCATTTCCTGATTCCTAATTTTGTCACTTTGATCTGTGTCTGCTAATGAAGAGGAGAGAGAGTTTGAGTCTCTGAGCTTGTTAGCAGCACACAGCCCACACAGGAGCAGACAACAGATGAAGAGAGAATACCGAGAACAGGCACACTGCGATGGCATTAAGGAGGGCAAAAAAACAGACCTAATGGCAGAAACCTGCCATCTGTGTGACTGCCCACAACTCAGAAATGTTTATTGCACCTGCATGCAGGTCCCACAAAGCAAGTCACTCTCAGCCCCTGAATGCAAAGAGATGAAGAGGCACCTTCCAAAGAATTAAAAGCCATGTGCAAAATGCAACAGGAAATTGGTTGATCTGAGCAGATGCAGCCAGGACGCTGATGACTATGAGGGTACTGGAGGAAATACGGTCGTCTTTGTAAACACAAGGGGATGAAAAACAAAGTGTCATAGGACTGGGTTTTTTATTGACAGAACCTATTCTCTTTTATTTTCATTTTTATTTTGTTTTATTTTGTTTTGTTTTAGCTGTGCTAAAACACACACATACACCCCAAACACAGATTTTTATAAGCTGTGAAGAGAAACTAACACTTCTACTTTTAGCAGTAAGTCAAGTAAGAGAACCTAATAACAAATTGATTTCCCTTCTGGCTAAAAAAGTAGAGAGTGTAAGGAGGTGGTGGTGGGGAACCCATACGTAAGCCATTTTTTTCATTTTGCAAAGAACAAATTTGGGAAGCAGTAAAGCAGCAGCTTTTCTATATACTTGTTATTGTGATTCATCCCATGGGGAAAATAATTATTTCCTGAAAGGAAAGTGTCAAATGGGGGTATTCCCTGTGAAAATTCCAACAGGAGGGATTCCCATTTTATAGTAGACTCTGCTTTGCAATTAGAAGGGGAATTAAAACATTACCTGGCAATCTCAGAGCAACCTATGGCTCCCAATAGTGAAGAATGGCCAATCCACAACTCAGTAGACATCTACATTCATGGCACAGAGTTCTTCCATAAAATACTGTTTCCTCTGGGTATGAGCACATGTACCCTACTGGGGCTGTACGTGGAGGCAGCAGATCTGCAAGTGTGAAGAAGCACCTCAAGAAGGATAAAGGGTATTCTGTCTGTCATTTCGGGTTGAATGAAACCTTTGTGATTAGCAGTGAATACAGAACTTCATCACTTTAGAATAGATAGAAGAGCAGGATGGAATTTTACAGCTGCTAACTGCACTGTGTCTTCATGTGTCTCAAGAGTGAGGGAGGGATCAGCTCCATTTTTAGAAAAATTATGAGTAAAATCTGCAAGACATCTGTTCTTTGTTCCTTAGAGCAATTAAAAACTGCTCTTAAGGTAACATGCAAATCTATGCATAACTAATCTGAAAGGAAATGTCACCAGTTCTTCAGCCTGTCATATGGCACTTGGACAGAGTAACAACTGTATCCTTAGAATGAAGAGTCCCTCTGTGCTCCCAGTGCAAAGAATCACGTGATGGGCAGAGTGCAAACTACCAATGTTTTATGAACAGGAAGGAAACATTACAACACAAATCAGGCAGGTAGGAACCTACTACTGTGAACATTAAAACCATTCTTATTTCAGACAACACATGAACCACCACCACCACCAGATACACTTGGCCGGCTGCCTAGACTGGTATAGATCTAATTTCAGAGCCTGGAATAGAACCCACTCCCAGGCTTGGGGGTTTCTGGTTTTTTATTTGTTTGTTTGACAGCTTTTAGATACATATCTGTGTCTAAAGCCTACTGCAAAGAGCAGGCGCAGACAAATCTACACTGTCTCTCTGGCTTTGTTTCACATAGGTTTCTTGTTTACCTGGCTGCTATGGCCACTTTCCATTTTACATAATTCTACTTTTTCTTTTTTTGACTCAGTAACTAACACTGAACAAAGCACCAACTGTTCATACTCCACTGAGAAAACAAGAAGCTCTGTTCTTGATATAAGGGATCCGGAGGCAGTGATGACAGGAGTCCTAGAACGCAGACATGACTTGAAGAGATTTTCCTGAGATTGTATGTGCATTACAGTCTGGGAGGCAGATACGCTCCTCCACAGAACGCCTGAGGCTCTCGAGCTCTCAATAGGGCACCAAGGAACCTATAGTGTAAATGCAGTATTGGAAAAGATGAAAAAAACATGTAGGAGTTGGAAATAACAGGCCAGACAGGGACAGCTGTGTATGTTGCACATGGCAGCAAAGTGAGTTTCTTTAAACAAGGTGGTTACTAGAGATTACCATTTTTGTGTTAATAGATTTTTAGTGTATTTATCTATAAAATACATTTACAGAATTGGAGAATAGAGGCAGAGTCTTCTGAAGGAAGATGAATTTCTGGAGAATTGGAACATACCCTTAATTTGAGCATAATGCACAGACATAATAACGTCTTGTGTGAATTCAATAGGTATTTCATGGTTAATCTTCCTGGAAGCATTACAGATACCAGTCAGTTCATAGGCTTCTTCTTATGCATGAATCTTGAATTTCAATTTAAAAGCAACCTCACTGTAATGTAACATTCCAGTCCATTGCCTCCCCCTTTCCACGGAATACCAGCACTTGTTACATATCTCACCCACATACATCTCACAACCCTAAATAATTATGTCCCAAATTCACATAAACCCAAGTATGTCAGCTGTTACCTTCTCGGTAGTCTCCAGTGGCTCTGTCAGTATCTACTTCACCCTACACCAAACTTCAGCACTGAAGACAGATGTAATCAACATACCTGCATCACGCGGATCTGTACTATCACGCTTGAACTTCACAGAATCCTGTGGCAATGGATTCTACAATTTAATGATGTGAATAGTGTGAAAAACTTCCTAATGTGGAAGTTGTTATTCTGCATAGCATGATAATAATCTTGTCAAACTTCTCAGTACTTTTTTTAGTTTTAGTCATCCTTTTTGACCAGAACCACATACAGCATTCAAGACAGTGAGTGCATTGGAAATTTATACAATGACATTAAAATTTTTCATTTGAATTCTAATTTCCTTTCTTAGCAATTCCTGACAATTATATGCCTTTTGACTGCGACTGAGCAAGGCAGTTTTGTCAAGAGCAACTGACAAGTCTGTGATCACATTCTCGAGTGGTTACAGCTAATTTAAAGCCTGTCAGTGTTCATACTGCTTAGATTAACTGTTACCACTTGCATCACTCTGCTTCATTGATACTGTATTTCATCTGCCTTTTTAATACTCAGTCATCTGAAATCCTCTCGCAATCCTTTACCATCCTCTCTAGATTAGGACTCCCTGAATAATCCCGTGTGTATGCATACATTTCCATGCAGATATCAACAATTATACACTTCTAATGTTTAAATGCACAGGCTCCAAGCCGCCCAAACCAGAAAACATTGTATGGCCATAATGCATTCACAGAAATCTGCAACCCCCACAGCAGTAAAAGGTAAGACTGTGCAGATAGCTGTCTTTACCCACCCAAGTGCAGATAAAGTAGGTGGTGGAACCTAACAAGCCAGCTTAATCAAAACCCTCTCTGTAGATGCTTTTGAAGTGACACCCCAAAAAGGAGCTAAAGGCCTTTTTGTTGCTGTTTTATTTTTTTTCCAGCAGTCAAACTGCTTTCCTCTTGATGGTGTCATAGTGGACAGTCCCATCGTATTTCCAGCTCTGTCAGAATGATACACAACCCAGGACATTTCTCTTGAGATACAATGGATTATTATTGGTTTGGTTCTTTTTCTGGAAGCCCCTTTAGAGACTGGCATCTAGAGCAGAGTTAGTCCTTTTGAAGAGAGTATGTATGAAGAACAAAGCATGTAACTGAAAAAGCCTGAGCATTCCTGGAGTTTAGCGTGCTGCTACAGCAAGAGGAAACAGCTTGATGTCTTTTTACTTCTTGCAGGACCAATGATGAGTTTATCCCCAGTCACCTAGGTTACTTGCTACAGGGGGCTGTTTCTGGAAAAGCAGAAGTGTTGAGCCTGTGGGGCCGGACTCTGGCCTGTGCATGGGCAGTCTGACCAGACTCAGATACAACTGCTTGATTGCTCACTGAGGACAGCTGAGGGAGGCCCCACGTACTCAGTGAGTGGTATTGTCAGAGTTCGGCATTCACAGCAATGCAACCAGCGTGCAGGCACCAGGGTGACTAGCAGCTGCCGAGAGGAAGGAGAAGAGGGTGCGTCAGAGAAGGAAATGGCCTAACTGTCAGTTCAACTGTTGCTGCTGTGTGGAACTGGCTAGCTTTTAGATACCTATACACAGAGACAGTAGAGTGGGAGAAAGGTTTGCCCAGGAGGACAGTTTAACAGGCAAATAGTGCATCATCATGCTTACATGAATAATTTTAAAAAAACCCCAAAACCAAGCGTCTGAATCTGAGCATATTGCAAATATAAAACAATCAGCCCGAGGTAGGTGAACACATTATTCCATTAGGCTTAATTAGCTTCTTTTGTCAAAATTCTAACTTTGTGGTCGTCTTGCCTTTACTCTGTCAGGATACTGACTCTTGGGAACTGATTGCTAGATTTTATGATCCAGCAGAGAGACTGAGGACTTTTAAACAACTTTCATTTGAGTGAGTTTTTTTTCTTTTTTTTGGAGGGGGTGGTAGTGCTGGTTAATCAGATTTTCATTTCCAAGCTTTGTTTTCCATAAGGTTCAGTATCAGCCTTTTCTAAACCACTCTTCCTCAACTGCAGAAGAAGAGACCTGCACACACAGTGATAGGAAGATATGCAAATTCATTGCTTAAGTCTCAAGTACAGACTAAAAGGCTCTCCAACACACATGATGGCACCTCTACACAGAGGCTACTTTGCCAATATTTTAAAGGCTGATAGAGTTTGATAGACTTTGGAGAGAAAATACTGTTCACTAAGAGTATAGTGCTTGACTCCAAAATACATTAACAGAACCATAACAAATTGAGGCACAGGAGCAGAGAACTGCAGTTTACATGGATTTAACTGCTGGCCAACTCCTGTTTGTATGGGCAGCCACTACTATGGAGAAAAACTACTAATATCCTTCAGCTCTAGACATGACTTCATATCCTAAGGCATGCACCATCTAACTGTACCTTTCCAAGCCAGAATGATCACTTATGCTCTCGCAGACCCCAAGAAAAAGCCACAGCCAACCCTGAAAGATCTATCCACAGCTGGTTTGGCCCTGAGGAATGCCTGGACCACACATTGGATCATGGAACTGGAGCAAAGAGAACGTAACATAGCAGGAAGTTTGTGATCTCTGGCTGTGGAGGAGAAGCAGTGCTTCAGTAATGCCAGTTACGAGAGTCATCCAGATTGATTCACTCACATTCATCAGTTTTTGTTACCATTCCCAATGAGACTTTTTGAGTATATACACTGCATTTTTATTGCTGCTGCCAGTGATGTGACGCTCTGCACTGCATTTATTTGGGATAAGGAGTTTGTTCTCCATGACAGACTTTCCTCTTCATCCACCAAAAGCAAAGAGAGGAGAATAGATGTATTGAACTGACCCTTAAAAGTCCCCGTGTTAGTTTTTACTTCACAAATGATCAACTGGCTTTCAAGAGGCACTTTATCTTCACTTCTATGCTTTAGGTATTTTTAAATTTAAGAACAGCACTACTACAAAGAATTAATTAAGGACCAATTAATTGTGAAACAGCAATGCTGATACCTTGGGTTCACACAGGCATCTCTTTTTCCTCTCATTGTTGCAGACTTCCCTGCCCAGTAAAAAACTTGCCAGAGTCTTGCTACAGGAGTCTCAAGAAGGATGAGCAAGCCAAGCCAATTCTCTTTATTCTACAGATCTTTTACCCATTTGGTCAGTATAGTGTCACAGACAACTCAGATAAAAGAGGTAATTGCCCAGCTATTGACCTTTGATGAAATTATCTTTTTCTTTCTTTCTTTCTTCTTTTTTTCTCTCAAGTACGGCTGAGAGAGGAATATATGAAATCTACCGGAGCTGAACCGCAATAGAACAGGAAAGCTACAGTCTTGCCTCACCACTTGAAGCACAGGCACAAAAAATGTACTATGAAAAGGAGTAACATAAAATTATTGTCATGCGTGCCACTGCAGTGGGAACTCCAAAAGCTGGGGAGCTGCAGAGAGAGAATGTCAAATTACAAGAGGTTGCTCCAGTATAAGATACATCTGGTAAAGTGGACGGAGACTGCATGGGTCAAAGTGTTCCAATTCCAGCCTTTTATATGGTAGGTTAAAAAACTGCAAGTTGCAGTGGGGAATATGGATCACTGAACACAAAACCACAAGCAACAGAAAACTGAGAACACCTATGTGCTTGACCTCAGCACTGCTGCCTGTAAGTTGTTCTTAAACCAACAAAAATATTTCAGTGGCTGGAAAAGATGAACAAGCCTGGTTGCCAAGACATGGCCTGAACTATTCCAGAGGGCAGAGAAGACAGCTGGACTGCTGGTAAAGAACAAGGCTATTTAAGGAGACTTATTCTGGCCTAATGGAAAATGCAAGGATGTAATTATCAATTATTTTAAACTGAAACAACATTTTGGATCCAGGAACAAAAACTTCACAAGCGCAAAAGAGAAGCTGGTTAGATTCAGCTGGCAGCTCAATCCAGGTACAAAAAGAGCAGAATGTGCTGCTCTTTAGAAGCAAGAAAAATTAGATGCTTTCCACAAGATAGTGATTCTGGACAGTCTTTCAACTAGAAAGCAAACTCTGAATGCAGCTGCAACGTTGTTCCAAGCACTGGCACAAAGCTGATTTGATCATGGGGGCTTGGGTTATCACAAGGTGGCCACAAGTGGTCAGCGGAACAGAGCTGAAGAAATTATTATGAAATATATAGACATAAATCATACTGATGATCTGCTTTCTCTTCCAGCCCGCTGGGCAGCTGCTCTTTGTGTGCTGCACAGTGTTCCATATTAAGAATTCCTATGCAAAATTCTGTCTTTCACCCAAATGCATGTTACAGAGCAAACACACAAAGCCAAACAAACAACACTCCTGGAGTGTCTGTGAGAAGGGCCCAATACACAACTGTCAAGGGGGACTCAGAGCTGAAATCTCCTAGAGTGGTAAAGCTCTTGAGTGTGACTGTCAATTGCAGCCTTGTCTGCTGCAAAAAAGCACCCTTACTGAACTTAACACCATTCTTTTACCACTGCCTAGGTCACAGATTGTTAGAAGCCTCAGACTTCTGAATGGCTCTCCCATCAGATGCTCAAAAGTCACAACAGCATTTAACATGATTTGTAATGAGGGAGGGCAGCAGCAGATGTTTTTGTTTTCTTTAACAGGAATGCTCTATTCAGAGCACAATGCGTATTACAAAAAAGGGCCAAAACTTTGCTTTAGAATTCAGCCAAAAGTGCAAGTTTAAAAAAATTCTCAACATATTTATGTCCTGTTTCTTAGCACTTCCTCTGCTAGCAGTTACATATTACAGCATACAGCTCTATAAATACATGTGACAACCCAGTAATTGAATGTCATGGTATATGACAAAACTTTTACAAGAACATTCCCCAGGACTTCCCAAAATTAACAACTCTGAACAGCTTTTGTAACTCCAGGACTGAAGCAGATTAAATTTTAGAGATTTAAATACACATGCACCGAAGAATATCATCTTGTTTACACAGTGTTATAGCCTGCGCTGTAAAGCTGTGAAATGACTGTGGTGCTTATTCACGTCACATTGCTTTCTGGGTTCTAACAAACCAACAGTACTTCAGTTCGAAGGCCAGAATATCATTCTGTCTTGTTGAATCTCCTGGGTCAAATGTAAGTAGATGAGGCAGAGAAGAGTTCCAAGATACAGCACAGGAAATTCAGCAGATATAAACTGGATCTGGAAATAAAGTTGGTGATGTAATATGCTGCTGACATAGCAGCTCAGATGTAAGAGAAAAAGTAAATCATACTTCCTGGCTCTCTGTGTCAGTGGAGGTGCTTACAGGGTATTTTACAGGTCCCAATCAAATTTTATCTGAATGGTTTTATTCAGCCTCTTAAGCTCCCACAGAAACTTTGCTGGACATAACATTCTACCCCTCTATTCCCACAGTCACAGTGGCTTGATGGACAAAGCAGAACTGGGTATTCATTCATACTTGGCATTTGTAGATGGCAAAAATGTTTGCACCATTTGCATTTTATTGAGTGAGTCCATCTCCAGGGGTGATATATTAAACCAGAAAACATCTGACTCTTCTGGTGTAAAGGCACGTTACAACTGCCAGTGGATAGAGAAATGCAGTTGCTGGCAGTCCTAGACAGCTGCTATTTAAGGATGTCTACAGATCTGTAACACAGGTGGCATTTCCAGAAAACCTCACTGAAAATCCTAGGGAGAAAAAAAGTTATCTTAAATGCCTAAAGTTAGATATGACCAATGCCAGTTCTGGGGGCTTAGGGAACTAGTTGATTCTTGCCTAGGTTAGACAAACAGTTCCCAAGATGACTGAAGATTGTGTAGTTTTACCTTTCAGCTGTGAAAGGATTTGCTCTGATACTTAAAGTCACACTGAGGGCCTCTGTGCAGACACAGGGAGAACTGGTGGGCCTGCTGCACTGGTATTAGAAACATTCAGAAGTGACACTGTTGTTCTGTTGGCTAGCAGCTGCACAGAAAACTCCAGAAGGATATATTCGTGAGCCCCATTTCCAGGAGTGTCGGACCCATCTCAACTTCTATTCTGACAGTATTAGCACAATTCATTTAGGGCAAGTGAGGACTGGATCAAATCTGAGAGAAGAGTTCAGTTAGGCCCAAGAAAGTTGATGCCAAGCAGAGAAAGGACGAAAGGCATTGTGCACATGACACAGTACCAGAATGTCCAGTTTTGTGTAGTTCAGCCCGGGAATTGTTTGCCATCATATATATTCAATGCATAAGGTGTGTCACATGCCCCAGGATGAAACCAAGGCTTAAAGGCTACTGTCATCACAGGCACTTTAACTTACCCATGAAGAAATACTCTGGAGACTTTTTGTCAGAAGCAAAGTTTGCCATAACCCCACCAAACCGCAGCCAAAGACCAAAGGCAATGACAGCCAATCCTGCCAGCTAGAAGATAAACAGACCAGTCAATGCTTTAGTACCAGTTGGCTAGAGACCATCAAAGAGGTGTCATTGACACCTTACACCTTCTTGAAATCCCACAGCTCAGGACTGCACTGTCAGAAAATTCAGGAAGCACTTGCCAGTGCTTGATAACAATGAATTTCTATTATATAGTGCATTGTACTTCTTTCTTTCAGCTCTGCAGTGTAGTGGTGCTTCCAAACTTACTAGTGACTTTCAAACCTTGTAAGTAAGCTCATTTAGTCATCAAAACTTGTCCTGAATTAAAATGGGGAATGGAGGGGGGGGATAGCGATTGGCGTGTAGAGAAAGTGAGTGCCCATGAGAACAGACAGGCGGCAAAAACAACAAGGAACATTCTGCCCTCCTTCCTAAGCCTCAGAACCACACTGTAGTCGGGCAGTATGCAGGAGGCCACCCAGGGCCTGGGTCTGGAGTCAAGATGCTGTAACTGGAGGAAAAGCATCTTATGGGGAAGTGCTGCGTGACCAGGAGGTGAGCCCTCTGGCTTGACACACACCAAACTTTTAGGACAGAATTAACTTGATTGACTTTTTTCCCCTAACCCTTCTAGCTGTTTTAGGGCTAAATAACAACTGTTTGGTCTGAGAGGTGGCCCCTTCCCCTGTATGTATCACAGGTCCAGCTTCAGTGTCACAGGGGAGATGTTGTATGATGATCTACAGGTGATGCTGTAGAGAGACCAGCTGGACATCATCATCATCATTCCAGACTACTGGAGACCATCTTCCATTTCAGAATTGCTGCTGCTGCTGCTTAGTTCTAAGAAGGGTTCTGTTCAGAGCCTCACCAGAAAGAGAGGCTTGTATTGTTCTTAGGGGCATGCTGAAGTTCAGTGTGTTTGGACCAATTATGACATGGCATTCTTCTGTAAATCATCATGGGAACTCCTATCAGAAGTAGGAGGTAAAAGGATTATCACAGTGTACAATATCTTGGATTGCAGAAACGAGTAACAAACAAGTGATGGATGCTGTCAAATATAAGGAAAAATTCCCTTTAACGTGAACTTGACTAGATCGAAAGGAGTGTCAAGGCATGTTGTTTGAGAGGAAAGATCTATAGACTGGTCTCAGGTCCAGCACATACCAGACATATTTATACCAGCTTGGCACACCATCACACTGGCAGACAGCTTCAGCATCCTGCAGGACCAGGCACAATGCTCTGCTACTGTCCTGGTGGAGGCCCAGAGCCGAGGTTTTTAGCAACTGTGCAACCTAAATGAGGTTCACAAAACGCCTGCTGCTTACCATATCCCTGACAGTCTGACATGGTGCTTTTTTAATCTGTTCTGCACTGCCTGGCATTTGATTCATCTGGCATAGCTACAGCAAGCAAAGAAGGCAGGCAAGCATATGGCTGAAGGGCTTAGGATCACAGCTTTCCTCACAGAAGTGTCACAGCACAAGTGTGAGGGTTCCCTGCCACCCTGCTCATAGCATCTGAACCTCCCTGCTTGCAGGCCTGGGCTCAGCCTTTGGACTGCCAGAGCACATTAGCAGCCCTCTCCTGTCAGGCCAGGCTTTAAGTGCCTCTGGTAGTTTGGATGTGCTTGAAACAAATGCCTCCAGTCCAGCTGAGGAGATGGTTTCTTCCATCTCAGTGAAAAGGCAGATAACAAAACACAGTAATTGTCACATTTGTGAAAGAACATAACACAAAGCTTTGTCCTTCTACTGACTTGCAGCTGCAGCTGGGCAACATCACTCTGCTCCTACAGCTTGAGCACAGCAGCACTGTGTACCCGGAGCCTGCAGTGCTGTCACCAAGAGCAAAAAGTATTTGGGTTAACTGTGTTTCAAGCATAAAGAAGACACAAGCCCAAAACTGCCTGCTCCAAAGAGGCTGAACAGGATTATTTTGTGACTTGTTTAAAAAGACAGTGAATCAGAAAGAAAGAAAAAGCCGTTTAAGAAGATAACATTGCTAACGGTCTTCCAGTGTGAAAAACTGGCAAGCTGCTGAAGGGAGAACACAGCATAAGGGAAAGTGCAAGAAAAAAGCTTGAATTCAATGGTGCTATGCACTGTGAGACTTAAAAAGGTGCAATGAGGGGAGAATGGGTTTAGCATTGTCTCGATCTCTTGATGGTTCTGCAGTAGACGCTATTCATTGCCACATTAGGGAGCTTTCAGCAAAGTAAGTGCAATGTCATGCAAGGACTTTCTCTTAGGATGAACTTGTAAAAGTAGCAGCTTTTGGCGTTCTATTTGAAATTACATTATTAAAAAGCATCGTGATGCTGTGAAGAAGTGTTCTGCAATACACTGCATTGGATGCTGGGAGAACCTCTTGCAGCCTTCTGTAGTTGGAAATTTTGTGCTTGTTGGGGAAATAGCCACTACTTTAAATTATCAGGAAAAACGTTGTTTTTTCTCGGCAGTGCCATCTTGCATCAAGTACGTATTTTCGCAGGAAGAGCCGTAGCGTTATCGAAGCGAGCACAGGTCGAGAGCACGGGCAGGGCACTCCTGCACGGGCAGCTCAGGTAGCCTGTCCCGCCGCTCCTCCGAGGGACCCGCGCCCTTCCTGCGCGGGGCAGCCCCGGGGGCCGCCCCCCCGCCGGCCGCATCTGCTGCCCGCGCTCTCCCCGGGGCCCCCCAGAGCCTCCGCCGGGGTGGGCCGGGCCTGGCCGGCCGCCTCCGCGCGGGACCGATTGCGGCAGGTGCCGCAGGCGGCACGGCCCGGCCTGGCCCCGCCAGCGCGGCCCCGCCCCGCTCCGCTCCGCCCGGCCCGGCGCTCACCCAGAAGGTCAGGTTGAAGATGAACAGCAGGATCTTGATGCAGCGCATCCGCCCGTGCACCGTGCCCATGGCGGCCGCCGGCTCCGGCAGCAGCTCCCGAGGCGGCTCGGCCCGACTCGCCGGCGGCTCCGCGCGGGGCGAGGAGCGGGGCGGCGCCGGGAGGCAGGTGCAGGGCTGGGCTGGGTGCGGCGAGGGGCGGGCCGGGGCCGGACCGGCTGCCCGAGCAGCCCCGCCGACCTGGACCCGCCCCGGGAGGCGGCGGAGCAGCTCCGCGGCGGGGACGGTGCCTGGCGAGCGCGGGCGTGGCCCCGGCTTTGCGCCCAGAGCGGTACCCTGAGCGGCCAGGCCCGCTGCCCGCACGGCGGTGTTTCCCGAGGCGGCCGGGCGCAAGGCAGCCGTCCTCCGGCGGGGTCTGGCCGTCCTGCTCGGGCGGGGCTCGGGCGGCGGCGGCGGGAGCAGGAGCGGCGCGGCCCGGGGCTCTGCGGGCGGCCCCGGGCTCTGCGGGCGGCCCCGTCGCACTGCTTTCCGCAGGGAGCCCACAACATCCCTCTCGGCCTCTGGGCATGGCATGCGCCTCAGGCCAAGACTTAAAATTAGGCGCTTAAATTTTGCAGATACTGCAATGTGTGCTCCCAAAATTATAAGCGGGATTGAGATTTTGATGGGCGAAGTCCGAGGATAGGAGAAGAGCCATTCTCCTCATTTGCTCACACTCATAAACTAAGGCCCCCTAAAGTTCATTTCCCAATCACTTCCACATTTGTTCTCAAGATTTGATCAAAAATGCCATTTCTGTTGTCAAAATCTTAGATCTTTCTCCTCTTACAATGTTTTTCAGCTGCTGTTTTTCTTTCACAGTCTTCAGGAAGTCTGAGTCTGAAGCTGCCTGCGGGGTTTTGGCAAGGGAGCACAAGGTAAGGTACAGTCTCTTGAGAAGAGGGTTTTCTGTGTTAAACTTTTCCTCTAAATGTTTCACAAATAAAGCAGTTATTTTCTGGTTTGTGCTGTATTAAAGTGACTTATCCAGATTGTTCTCATATTTAGAATCCATTTTTTCCCAAGGTGTGTACAGAAACCATGCAAAAAGGTGTAGGAAAAGATACTTGGGTCTTGTTATTTTGAAAGCAACTACACTCATCTAATGATCCGGTAATAATGAAAGATGTTGGAGGTGGTTTCTATTTGTCCTCACTTTGCTGTTTATTTTCAGCTGCCTTAAATCCTGGCAGCATTTTGGGAAAGTCATCCCAAACAGCTTATTTGAATTGCAACAGCAAAGTTTTATTCAGAATCTCTTGTTCCATTCGCAATGAAATACACTTTATTAGTTTTTTTTTTTTTAAGAAACATTCAATCTACCTCTGACACAAAACAAAACCCCAGAAGTTTCCCTTTTTTGCTTCAGAGTGATGCTGTGCTAAATGGTATTACCTACCAGCTCCAGTGTATTCCTTCTAAAATAACAAAAACATTAACCCATTTGAATAGATAAAATAACTTATCAAATGGTAGGGAAAGACTTCATTATCTCCTGATACATTTGAAGCAATAAATCTGATAGAGAAGTTTTGCATTGCCTTATGATGGCAAAATAATTTTGAAAAAAGTCTTTATCAGGCTAGTCTACTTGTCTAGTAATTTTCTCTAAAACTTTGGTGTGGAGCATTCATAAGTAGTAGGTCTGCTTGCTACGTAATTCTTGTAGTGAAGGAAATCCAGTTGAACTGCTGCTAAATTTATCAGGAAGGTTTTGCTCTTTCCAGCTTGCACTTTCAACTGCCTTTGTGAATAGTGGCATCAGTTTGATGCTCTACTCTGTGTGGATGGGCTTTTCTGGTCATTTCTTGTTAAAGATACATTTATGTTAATATTCCATTGCTTCCAGAAGTAATTAATTCCTGGTGACAAGAGCGTATTCTCTTGTTGTCTAGCTCTTTCGACTGCATTCAGGAAGCGTGAGATCACTTGGTGTGGACTTTGTTCAATCTATTTGTGATTATTTTTTCTCAAAAGCATTTCAGAAGTGGTGTTTTAGTTGCTTCTGCATTGTTCTTTCTCTAAAATGTGTTCCCTGGGCTATTGCAAGGGGCCCAGCAAACAGCCCATGCACAAAATGTTACTCCGTGAGCTTCAGTCTTGGTCCCACTCTCTCACTAAGCCTCTTAAACCCAAGTTCTTGTAGAGGTTCTGTAGCACAGAATGTCTCTTCTCCTCAAAGCAGATCAAAAGATCATTTTTCAAAAACTGTCCTTTAGAGCTCCACAATTTCTCACAGAGCTCTGCGCAGGATTTTTAGACTCCTCAATATCTAGCAAAGTCTGTTCCTAGGAGTTACAGGCAGTTTTCAATAACAGGGAGCCAGGAAGAAAATTACCTTCCCTCCCCCTCCCCAATTTGAACAGGAAAAATCTGGATTTGAATAAAAACTATTTGTAAATTTCTATTGTTGCAAATTGCAATTCAGGTTCCAAGGGCAACAAATGAAATTTACATTTGAGTTTTAATTTAGTTGTCTGTAAAACCTTTTAATCTAGGAGACAGATGAGTAAACAACAGTGGGAGGCAGAAGGCACCTCTGCCTAAATTAGTATCCACAGCTTTACTGGGTGGATAATGAACTGGGTCGTGGGAGGGGAACACTATCTATTCTGAGCTCTGCCATCTATCTCCCCGCACGATCCAGGGCAGCTGACGACCCGTGAGCCCTGGTTTGTCTCTTCTCGGTGTGTGTGCTCTTCCTGGCAGGGATAGTTACCGTCAGAGCGTGCAGCCAAGACGAGGAAGATCTTGCTGCTTCGCGGTGCCTTTGAGTATTGCTAACCAGGATTAAAATTAATTGTGTTCTTTTAGAGAAGTAATTGTTTTGGTTTGTTTTTGTTACTGGAGCTCATTGTGAGCTGATGATAGCAGGACAGACTGAGGAGGGTGAAGGGGGAATCTGCGTGAATATGCGGAGGGAGCTGCGGGGTAGGACCCCTATACTTTGGAGGGGAGAGCTGTCTCCTGATGAGATTCAATGGGGTGCTACCTTACTCACCAGAGAAAACTGATATGGGCACGAGAGCAGATGTAATCAAGTGATTGCACAATCACTTTACACAAGGTACAAACGACGATGAGACAAATTATTCAGAGAGTGGCAGGGAGTGTGTGAGGTCTGTATCTCACCCTTTCTCCCCAGCCTTCCATGTTGATCCTGTCAGCCGGGTCCACGGCCAGTACCCACCTGAATTCCCGCATACTGGTTTTCACCACAGAGTTCTCGGCTTCTCCAGGAAATGCTTCACAGCTTTCTCCTGCAGTGCCCTCGCGAGCGGTCATGCACGGTGCCGTCGAATAACCAAGAGCTGCGCTGACAGACAGCGGTGCTACAGGACCTCTGAAGATCTCGGAAAGAACTATGCGAGTCCTGGATTTCGGCTGCCCTCTGCGTTGCTGCCAGCTCAGCCTCGGACCCCTCGATCCTCCCGGGGTCTGAGCGTCGGATGCGGCACACTGACTGGTCAAAATGTAGGACAGGCACAAGAGCCTCTCTGCAGCCTCCTCTTCCGGGCCGATGCCAACCGCAAAGCCCCTGGCCGGGCTCGCCGGGGCCCCAGCCCTCCCTGTCGCCGCCACGTCGCGCCCGGCGCGGCCCGGCATTTCGCGTGCGGCAGCGCCCTCTGCTGGCGGCGAGTCCCGGCGTGCGGCAGCGCCCTCTGCTGGCGGCGAGTCCCGGGGCGCGCGGGGCGGCGGCGGAGCGGGACGGAAGGAGCAGGCCGGGCGGAGGAGGAGGGTGAGGGTGTCTGCTCGGAAACCCTTCACCCTGCGGTGTGCCGTGGTCACTGTGCACACCGGAACGATGGGCTGGGGCAGCTGCCTCGCTCCAGATAGGTGCATTTCCACCGCAACTCGAACGATTTATTGCTCTACAAGCGCCAACCTCTCTTACGGCACTTCCCGTTCTCTGCTTTTCTCCGGTAATCGGTGGCCATGCAGCCTGGCACGTATGAGTAATAATGTTTGTGATTTACAGGTTTTCTACCCATTAAGAGATTTTGACTAAAACTACAAGGGGGATTAGTATCTTAATTTCGTAGGCTATTCTGGACCAAATCGATAGAGCTAAGGAAAGAAGGGACTCATAATATTTTTGTCAATCAGAGTATCAAATTGTGACGTAAACATTTGTCTGGCAGACAATTCATAACATTATTTCATGGGCTGTGCTACTTAGTCATGTTTGCTGCGAAGACTGACATTCTATTTCCATCTTGAACGTGTCCAGCATCAAAATCCATAAATCGTAATGCTTTATGTCTTAAAGAGCCTTCTATTATCGAAGTGTCCTTGTCCCCCTACGTTTCTACATAGCATATCTTAGATGGAACAAGCATATGGATATTTGTAACAGCTTTCTAACCTGGAAATTTCTTCGCAGTTAGATGTACAATTATGCAGATCCTGGGGCAAAGACCATTTGGTTTTGGTTATTTTCTCATTGCAGAGGATGTTGGGAAACTTTTGAAAGAAATGTTATCCAACTGTAGCACTAGACATTTAGATACTGTTAAACATATGGTATTATGTTATTTGTAATGACAGATGGATAAGAAACTATCCTTGCTTGAGCAAGTGCTGTTTAATTTCAATTACTAGAAGAAAGCCTGACTTTTTAATCCCATAAAGATCATCCCTAAACTGACTTCAGAATTGAAACTTTTTCCCGTTTTCCTTCCAGGTCTGACATACTCTTCCTCTGTTTTTCACTGTCTTCCAAATTGTTCTCTGCTAACCCATTGACCTTTGAGACATTAGGAGGGCACAATATCATTATTTCTTTCTGTTGTGCGACTGTTTCCTAGCTGGTTTACAAGCACGCGCCAACAATTATTCCGGTTTTATGCTTTAGGAAGAGCAAAACTTTCATATGTGTGCTTCTTAGCTCTGCAGAGGATTGTTCAGGTTTCACAAAATCATAGGATGGTTTGGGTTGGAAGGAATCTTAAAGATCATCTGGTTGCAACCCCCCCTTCCATGAGCAGGGACACCTTCCACTAGATCAGGTTGCTCCAAGGCCCGGTCCAACCCTGCTGTGACCACTTCCAGGCATGGGGCATCCACAACTTCTCTGGGCAATCTGTTCCAGTGCCTCACCATCCTCACAGGGAAGAATTTTTTCTTTATATGCACTCTAAATCTACCCTCTTTCAGTTTGAAGTCATTACTCCTGTTTCCTGTTTCTCAGCTCTTTGTATTCATGCAAAGCTCAAATTCCCTGTATCGGGTCCAAAATGGCCCTTCAGAGAAGCATAGGCCAGGGAATGAAGAGTACCTCCCTTAAAAAAAAAAAAAATCTTATTTCCTGGCTTAATTGTGTGGTTTACATGAAACTACAACTGACTTGACATTCCAAGCAAACAGCCCCGAAACCACAATGGACACCCGTTCTGACAGGGACAATGAAACTTGCATCATACTGTTGGCAGCTGTATTGCTGTTTCCATTTCCACTGAGTAACTGCCAGAGGGCTAGGCCTGGCAACGCTGTCTCTGTCTCAGAATGCACCAGGAATTGCTCCCTGCACTACAAAGGAGGCCAGAAGGGACTGTGCTTCTCCAACTGTCCGAGCAAATAGCATGCTCCGTTGTTATCTTCCACACTTTTTTATTTTTAAAAATATATTTACTTCCTTTGCATCAAGAACCTGCATGATGGCTCAGTTCTCAATGCTCGTACATGGCTGTTGAGAACTATGGTTGGATCTCCTGACAACTGTTTTTCTCTACTCGGAGTTTCCAGACTTTGCGGTGCTTCAAATCCTGGCCCACTTCTGAAGACTGCTTTTCAGAAAAATCATTGCAAGTCTGTGAAACCATAGAGTCCTGTAAACTTCGTAAGCAAGCACGATCCAGATGGTATTTCTAGCATCTCTCCTTAATGGCCAAAATGGGACTGAGGATAGAAGAACAGCTCATTTTTTTTTCCTGTTCTCTCCCAGTAAGCAGCTCTCAGTCCCAGTTTGGCTTTTTGAGTCTTATGCCCCATCCCGTCTGCCCCCCCAGCTCTCTGCTATGAGAGGTATTCATCCAGTGGCCAGTTAATAGACTCTCTTTGCAGATTCCTTCTGCTACTTGGGCCTGATTTCTCTCTACTCAGTTACATTTCCAGTTATGTGAGTTGCGCACTTCCACTTCGATTCAGCAGCTCTTCCTACTAAGATGAGTTCCTCCAGAAGGTGCAGATGAGTGGTTCTTAATATTTATACAAATGAGAATCCTGACCCATGTGTGAGTTCGGTGAACAGAGCACGTCTGCAGAAAGCCTGATGATGACATAGTTTGCAGGCTGACATAAACACTCACAGCATGCACAGCCTCTTAGGTGTGATTGCATGTGTTCTGAAGGAACACTTCTGCTAAATTTTCCCTAGCCAAAGGAAGAACAGAAATAAGGTTCCATATCATAGCTGAACTATCTGCTATCATCTTTAACTTAAAAGAATGTGCTCCATTCCAGAAAATCAAAGGAGATGCACATGCATAATAGAAGCTGGAGCTGACTTGCATGTTTGTGAAGGACCTTTTTTACACGTTTTTGCCATAACAACATCCAGTTCTCAAAAGTGGAGTATTTCCTTGACTCGGGATGAAACAAAGCACTGCCCAGAAAGAAAGCTTTGTCCCTGGTTAGTGTTGCCCCTGGACAAGAAATGACTGTTACAAAAAGCAAGTTTAGTTGTATCTGCTACCCATTAAGCAGCAGCACATTCTGGGCAGTTGTCGTCAACAGGTCCATGAACTATCTATCATAAAATGCAATGAATGCCTATGAAATGGTTTAATTTGGCTTCATTTCCCTGAAAGGATTAGAAGAGTAAGGAGATGCTTTGTTTCCTGGGAAACCTGGGCTGGAGGGTAATAACATGATCTGTCACACTGTGAAAAATAGTAAGGAACAAAAGGTTATCAGAACGGTTGCTCAGGGTTTTAATTAGAAGGAATTCTT
Organism: Bucorvus abyssinicus; assembly: GCA_009769605.1. Lineage (NCBI taxonomy): Eukaryota > Metazoa > Chordata > Aves > Bucerotiformes > Bucorvidae > Bucorvus > Bucorvus abyssinicus. The sequence continues at coordinate 6,684,074 of CM020055.1, forward strand.
CTGCTATGTATGATGGCTAAGATTGTTTTGAGCTAATCTAGTTGGTTGGGTCAGCATGGAAAATGAAGTATGGAACTAGTTTGCTGATGAGTCACAGCAGGTACGGAACAGCTGTACAAGGATAAACTTATCTGACCTAGGGCTAAGAGTCTCCGCTGCGGATTACAGTGTGACCAACTGCTGAATACGAGCGCTTAGGCCACAGAATTGAATGGCATTTGCCTGTGCACAGCCTGATTTCATGTTATTGAATATACTTTTATTTTATTTTCTACCATGCTTTAAAACACAAACCCCTATGTAGCTTTAAAAAACATGCCAACAATGATAGAGTATGAGATACTCTTTCTTCACGTGGCCTTTCTGTCCTTATAAACTGACAATTTCCAGGACATATATATCATACAAACTTTAAACACAAAGTAGAAAATGTTTTGAAAAGGGCATCTGTAGAATGAGTCTTTAATGGACCTTGATTTAAAGAGATGAGATGCTCTCCCTGGAGCACTACATATTCTGGCACTGTCTACCTGCTCTTTTACTCCCTCTTTCATATGTGATCCTCCCTCTTTTAAGACTGCTACGTGCTCTTTCACATCATAACTGAAACTGTTCTGAAGCTGGGGCAGATTTCTTCATGGTAATTATTCCAAGAGGAGCCATCTTCATCTTCACCACGCTGCTTTGCAATGGAGAACGTGCTGCTCTGAAGTAGCAAACGCTTTTCCTTGACCTATAGCGAGAGGATCCAAATGCATGTTTTGTTTTGTTTTGTGGTATGTTCACTTACACATGGCAAGTTAAAAAATAATTGTGCCTTAGCATTCCTTCCACCACTAATGAGAATGCCCTGTTCAACCTGAACACCATCCCTCCAAAATGAATCAGTGTGCTGCTTTTCACTATGAAACTGAAAATACCACAAGGTAGAAACTAGTAACTTTGCTGTGTGCACTGCTGGGAAAAGCAAAAAGACAGATCCTTACCTTTACATCTCATAATAAAGTAAGATCTTAATACTACAAAACTGTAATATCCTAAAATGTGTCCTCATAGTGTCAAAGTCAGGTAATATTCAGGAAACGCGAAGAATATGGCCGAAGCATCAAGCCATAAAAATTAATTTTATTCTTCAGATATGTTACACTGGTCACGGTGGAGAATGTGATGTACGTACCAATGAAAGAGGACAGTAGGGAAGGCTAGCACGGGATTCAACGCTGTCTTTTACAGATACTGCAAATTCTTCTTGGACTGCATATACCAAGCAGTGCATTCATACTCGCTTGTGTACTTTTCTCCTATATTTACAGACTTCTCAGTGTGAAGGATCAACATTTTAATCCTCTTTCTTACAGTCTGAATGACTTGAGGTACTGCCAGTGCTCCCTGGTCTTAATGCCCAGTGACACATGAAAAGGCTGTTTTTCCAGACCTGCTGGCTTTTGTATGTTCATTTATTCTGGGCTCAGGATGAAAGCTCCCTCTATTCACAGGTTTGTGAGGCACGTATCATAACCAGCGAGAGGCCCAGCGTGAAAGTGGAGATTTTCTGCAGAGACTGGGCTATTGGAGTCGTCCCAGAACTGTAAGTTAATTAGACAAGTCCTAGCTCAGCCTTGTGGTTTACTCCCATGTAAATCTGTTATTCTCTCTAGGGAATTAAAATCTAATACATGAAAAAGGGTCTAAGGGTGACTTATTTCATAGTGGTCAGGGATTATATATTAGAGCAAGCCTATAAAAAGCTCTGCTAATTCCTGTGCTGTATGCCATGAGCTGTGCAGTTCTGCTCTTTGCCTGGAAAGTAACAGGGTTCCTGTACTGTGTCTCAGCCGCAGAAATTCAGGGTACTGTACGGTACTGCAAGCACTGCCAGCCATTCCAGCAATACCCCTGGGGCAACATGTGATTTCATCCAGTCAGCACCGAGGTCCTGAAGGCCCTGACTCACAATCTGCATCACAGGATGGAATGTGCTGTTGCTGCCGTATTGATTTGAAAACTGTTTGAGACAAGTAGGAAAAGGAAACTGTTCCAAAGGGCAATGGAAAAAAGAAAGTTACTTAAATTTGAAGCGTATGCCTCAGGATCAAGGAAGTTTACCAGACAGGTTTTAAACGACACATTTCTGTGGTCCTTCAAAAATGCGTCAAGACTGGAATGTGAAATAAGAGAACTGAGTGGTGAAACGTGCCACATATTTTCTGCATTTCACTTTACTGACATAAAGGACAGTGGTGATTTGAAACATGATGAAAAATAACAGTTCCACCAGTGAGTTCTGTAAGTTGTGTCAGCTCCTGGGGAATGAATGAGCGATGTATTGCCCGGCATGCTCTCACCAACAGATTCTGGCTCCAGTTCAGATCTACCTGTAGCTAGTATAATCATTGCAGCAATGTAAGATGAAGACCACAAGCAGCAGGGATTGAACAGCGCTTGTGGGGATGCATCTCATTATAATGGTGGATGGGGTAGCCCAGCAGACATCAGAAGTCCTTAAAGAGAAGTGTCTGCTTCCACAGAACTACTTTAAGCTAGGAATTGATGGAGACAGAGAAGCCACTCCTCTGAATGGGCAGCTTCTTTACAAGCACTGTGAATGTTGTGCGAACTTTGTCGCCCAGAGTCTAAGCACCAATTAAATGTAAGTCTCACTCCAGGATGAGCTGTTGGTGAGAAACAGAATTTCAGTCACTCACCGAGGAGTCTAAATAGGTTTTCTGAATTTTACTCTAAGTTATGCCTTTGCAGGGACAAAATAGAAAGGAAAGGACCTATATGAGCTTCATTCTGTCCCGTAAATGCTTGCTTCTCAAAATGAAACAGTGCTGAGGTATCCAAAGCTATTCTTGTCCTATTTGTTGCATCTGTAACAAATTGCTAGCATGTTAGAGATGTACAAAATGTCCTTCCAGAGCTAAGGTACTCATAGAAATTCAGATATATTTGGCAACTCATAAAGGTGTTCAACTGTTCATGTATCCGGGTAGAAAGTAAAGTATTTTTGATTTTAAGACTGAAGTCAGATGCTACTAGTGACTGATGTTTTCAGCAAGAAATTTCCACTAGGACCAAAATTTCCTTTTTCGTGCAAAGTCAAATTGGCCTATGTCTATAATCACTACTTATTTTATGGTTAAGTATTCAAAATGCCACTGGGTTTTGTAACGCTCCTCCCCTTCCCCAATTCTGACTAACCCCTCTGTAAGCACTCATTGGGGACTGTTAAGTTAAAATATGCGCAGGGTGGAAAAGGAAAATCATGGCAGTACTAGGACATACTTTACTAGGTTGATCCTATTTCATATGGATCCTTATTCCAATCATGGTAGAATCTCATTTCCTCTTCATTCACATGCCTCCCTGAGCACTGTTTTTCTTCTTCTGGCTTGAAAATTTCACATTGACACCAATTTCAGGCATGTCAGAAGAATGAAGAGAAAGCCATTATGCGTAATAGTCATATAAACAAATTGATGCAAGTACTTAGAAGACAAGAAAAAAAAAAGAGTCGAATAGTTATAAAAATTACAAGAACAAGGCATTTTGTGGGAACTCCTATTCACAGGCAGGATGCTAGGAAACAAAAGTCTCACACCTGACTTGCTCAGAACTTTTAAAAAAGGGAATTTTGATGAAGTAAATGTTTTAAGAAGACCAAAACAGGCAAGGGGGGAAAAAAATTCAGCCTGTTTTAATGAAAGTTTTAAAAATATTCAGCAGTAACATTGGTATAGCACCAACAGCTGCTGTGTGATAGCTGGGCTGCTCCTCAAAAGACTCCCAGTTATCAGAACACACATTTTACAAAGAGGATTCATGTCTAAATGGTTTTCTTCAGAATTACTTAATAGCTGAGTTTTAAAGATGGTTAAAATTCCTGTGGTATGTGAATTCACTTATTTCTGATCTCAAAGAGACTACAAGGCGGGCAGAAATGCACGTGTAGAGAGATACACGGTGATGTGAGGGGAAAACACTACTGCAAAGGCTGTACGGCAAACTGACACACACACAACATGGAAGTGGAGCGTCTGCAGGAGTTCAAAGGAAAGAAGGTATATAAGGCTAAGAATAAAAAGACGTGAAACAGAATTTGAAGGAATTACATTGATGCAATCATACCGTGATATTGTATGTGTACAGCAAGAGCGCATTTCTGTCAGGGAGAGCTGCTGACCCTGGCCACAGCTGCTGCTGCCAGCTGGAAAGTTGCCAGTGTTTTAAATAGACTTCTACATTTTCCCAGGTCTTAGAAGTAATAGAAGAGGCCATTAAGAATGGAATAGGATGATGGGGAAAAAGGTATTGGAGTTTCATTACCATCTGTGAACTGTAAAGGAGAATTCTAGTGTTCTAGTGTTTGAATTTGTTTGTGTAAAGATGAGCCAAATGACAGGACTCTTCCTTTGAAATCATTCCACAGCTGGATACTTTGGGCTGTCCTTTATTTCCATTATTCTCACTCTAAATTTTCTTTTCCTGTTCTTCTTCTTAAAACAAACATTACTGAATTCCAGAAGGCTAATACTAGGAAAGTACTCCCCTTATTCTTACATTCTCAAGCTGTTTCCTTAAGCTTTTACTGGCAGCTACTGATAAAAGTAGCTGGACCATTGGAGGAACAGAACATATATTTGTATATTTGGCATTTCTTTCCAGTCAGTTCTGAGAATTTCACGACTCTGCAAGATGTCTGAAACAATGGTATTAGTCCACAGCCTGTAGTCTTCCCATTTCTACCTGCAGTTTGGAAAAAACAAACCCGTTGGGTGCCTCCATTAGCTTTCATGATGTGCACACTACTGAAGCTAAGTAAGCTAATAAGCTTAAACAGGAAGCTTATTTCAAAGACTGCCCACAGTCAGGAAAGCTTTCAGAAACATGCTCTGAGATGATCTAAGCATGTTCATTTTTCAGCCTGTGAATAGCTTTAAAGGGGCCAAATTTCTTAGAGTTGAATCAGCTAGGAAAGCAATTAAAATAGAAAAGTAAGAACATGTTGAGCATTTCAGAAAATTTTTATTGTGGCCAAAAAGCTACTAAAAATGTAGTAGAAAGAAAAAAAATCTACTTTGGTAAATATATATTAAATGTTTGGAAATACAAGAAACTGAAAAAGTAAGTAGAAGGACCATACATTTTTTTTCAAGAATGGTGATACTCTAAACCCATCTATATCAAGGAAAAGAACCCAACAACAGCATCACTTCATAAGCAGATATAATGGGCATGAAAAATTCAGACATGTTTAGTAAATTTTGCTATTTTGCATTTTGGGGATAAATCAGGTTATATGTCTGTGAAACTAGGCATAACTATCATACAGCAATTTTACAAAAAAATCACAATCCCCATCAATTTTTCAGTCAAAGTATTTTTCACAGTGGCTTAGGTCATAAAATTTAAGGACCCATAACAATGTTTCAACCAAATACAAACCGTCTCATTTAGTCCCACAAAAATGGGAAAAGCGTGGACTAGATATTCTGAAACCACACTAGAGGGCACTTGAGCTGTTTCTTCCAGAGTAGGTAAAGGTCAGAACAGTAGGTTGCTTACTCAGGAGCAGCTGTGGGCAGAGTGGAACATGGAATTTAGTAGGATTTATTGGTATCAGGTTGGTAGAAAAATTAGTGATTTTCCCCAACAGCCTTCTGTGGGGGGAGTAGGTGTAAATTTCCAGGTGTAAATTTTGCTTATGGGTAACATAAGCAATTAGGAGGAAATAATCTAAAGATTGCTGATTGATTCCAGCAGTGTTTTGTCTGCATACATGGATCAGCCACAGAAGTGTGGGATATTTTGGGAGTTTACAAGAAAGTCTAGTCTCAAGTAGAGCTAGTGTCCAAAGAGTCAAGCTGCTGTTTGGAGCCTGCTCCCACTGTATTGCTCTTGCTCCAGTTCTGTCTCCTCCCCAAGTATAGTGTGATGCCCTAAAAAGATTGCTTTTGTGGAAATGGAACAAACAGCATTTGACAACCTTTCTATAAAGTATCTGTAAGAAAACCTGAAGACTAGAAAGGTGGTACAGGACTGCCAGTAGAACCCAACACTTCAGAATTTCAGAGATTTGGTTAAAAGGTGGGGGGGGGGGGGCGGAAAAAATCGATCTGGTTCCCAATGTGGAAAACAGGCATAGAAGTTTGAGTAAGGATTTTAGCTTTTGTTTGTATCATGGCTCAAATATTAATTGTTCTTCAGAAACATGCAACAAAGCCAAGATCTTTGGGCTTAATTGCTGTCATTGTAATTGAGAGACAACAACCCCAGACCCATCTGTTCTGAACTGATGAGTCAGATCATCATTTATACACATGGTCCTGTTTAATATATTTTTTTAATTTAGTGTTTATGGAGATCAAATTTTCTAGGTTTTCTCTGTAACCCAATGTTTCCCTTGTTCACCAAAACAAAAAAGATGCTATCATAAATTTCCATGAATTTGGCTTAAATAAAAAGCATACAGTGTGATCGCTTATGTATCAGTTCCCTCTATTTTACACCCCCCTGCCCCAGTTAACCTGTTTACTGTCTGCAGTTTTATTTACTTAGCAGCTACAGAAAGTGAATTGACATCTCCCTAGCCTTAGCAGCTGAGCCCCACCATTTTGTGATGGTAGTCCTGGAGCTTGGCCCCAGCGCCGGGCGGCTCCCTGGGCATTGTCTCTCTGTTTGTAGAATCCATTGTTAGCAGGCGGCTGACTCCAGATGTTGCTGCATGGGACAACTGAAAATTCATTTCCAGCAGATGACGGTAACATATGCGTAAAACAAACTTTCCTCGAGAATTGGCAGCTGTCTCCAAAGCAGGCTGTGTTTGACTGGCTGACTTTCAAACAATTCTCCTTATGCCCCCAGCAAATACAACCAAACTCCAACTTACAGTTGCCAGCGAAACGAAGCTAGAAGCTGCAGTCGAGTTTCTGGGCAATTTAGAGGCCTTCTGGCGAGTCAGCTTTCCGACGAAGGGTACGGACTCCTTTAATCTGCTGTGGAACATCTACTTTTTGTGAATTGCACTCCCACAGTCATAGGGGAACTACTGGCCAATCTAGTCACCTTTCCATCTCTGCTCTCCCTCAAACAATCTCTCGTCTTCGTCCTTCCCTGCCCCATCATACTGCCCTCCTTCACATCTTAATACCCAGCTTGTTCTTCTGCCACCACCACTCTGACGGCCTCTGTAGCAGTCAAGTCCCGTACTCCCTTTTTTCCTCACGGTTCGCCCTAGGTCATTTTATTTGCTCTTCAGCGCTGAAAGTACTCCATCCTCCTCCTCAGCCAGGCGACAGCCCTCTGCTATCACAAGCTCTACACGCTGCTCAGCTCCTTTCACATTTCGCAGGGGCTCCCGCTAGAAGGTTCTTCACCCCCACGGGGACGGTGGAGGAGCCCCAGACCAGAAGTACTTCAGCAACCGGTGCAAGTCGAGCCCGGCCCTCGAACGCGTCAAGGGGTTTGGTTCTACAGGCGGCGGTTCCGTCCAGCTCCTCGCCCTGTTCGGTGCCATGCCGAAGGCAACTGCAGCCCTCGGCTGTTTCCTGGCGGGCTGCCGCCCCCCCGCGCGGCCGCGAGACCCGCTCTCTGCGCACCGGCAGGCCCCGCCTCGGGCGCGCTTCCCGCCGCGGAGGGAACGCGCGAGGCAGCGCTGCTCCGCGAGCCCTCGCTCACGTGCTTGGACTCGGCTTGTAATGAGCGGTGGCGCGCGCGCGCCCCCCCCCGCCCGGCTCGGCCCGGCCCGGCCCGCAGCGGTTCGGCTGGGCTTGTCGCGGGGCAGCGCCGTGCCCGGACGGTGGTGGCGTGCCCAGACGCCGCGGAGGCAGCAGGTAAGCGGTGGTGGGGCTCGGCGATGGCGGCGGCCTGAAGCTGTGGGCAGCCCGTAGGCCAGGGCCCCGGGCCCTCCCGGGACGAGCCCGCTGGGCTGGGGGCACGCAGCGGCTGCTGGCGTGTGCCAGGCTCGCGGGCCGGGCCTGGCCTGGCCTGGCCTGGCCTGGCCTGGCCTGGCCTGGCCGGTTCTGGGCTCGCCACCAGCTCGGAGTGACTTTGCTGCTGTCGTCTCTTATCGCTGGGCCTGCAGCCCTTCCTGAGGGGTTGGTTCCTGGTTCTAGCTCTCTTTAATATTTCTAGTCTGCTCGTTCCTGGCTTGCCCCTGTAAATCTTTCTTGTGCGAAGTATTTTAATTCACAGTTCTTCTTGCCCTTAGTTACTCTTTTTTCCCCTTTGTTTCTGGTCCTCACTTGTGCCTCCAGCTGTGCTTGCCCTGCTTGCTTGCTTGCATCCAGTTCCTGAAACTCTTCTGCATCCACTCACCTGCTCAGCTTAGTTCAGTTGGCTAAAGGGTCCCCTCCTTAGGGAGAGGAACTTAGAGCCCACCAGACTGTAATTTCATTTTTTCAGTTCCTAGCTGCACAGGCTTCCAGGTAAGCCTAGCATCAAATGAATGTGTGAAAATGCAGCTTTCTGATTGGAGGGGCGCAAGAGCCATACTGGGAGCCACATAAATGATCTTGTCAGTCTGCATTTAGTTAGTTGGCTGCTGTTTTGCCCTTATTAAATTAAATAATTTGAAGTTGGGAATAGCTTCTTTATATATAAAAAAGTTTTATTTCTGACCTATCACTTCTGACTTTCTGTACATGTTTCCTCACGAATATCAAGTCACAGTGAGAGTTTTTCCTGTTCACAGTAGCTTGAGGTAGGACGTGTTGTTTGACAGTCTGACATGCATGCATGACGTTTTCGTAGCAGGGAAAACCTGTGTGTGGAGGAAGAAGCTTTGCTAACAGCTGGCTGAAGGCTGTTAGACAGGCCCTCACAGGATCTATGAACCAGCTCAGATCTCTTTGCATTCCATTCAAATGCAAGGTGTGCTCTTTTGATCTGACTCCAGTAGCACCTAGGCACAAAGTGAAATGAGAGTACCTCCATCCGCTTTCTCATGGATGAGGAAAGGAGGAGAATGTTTTGTGGCAGCTGCTGGTTTTGCTCTTCAGAGTACTATTGCGTTATGCTTGGAAACTGTTAATAAGATTAGTACAATAACCTGAATGGGATAGAGTGGATGGGGACTCATCTCTTTACTACAGGCTTGTTGATCTAATCTGTTGCTTTCCAGGTGGAAAGCAAAAAAGCACACCAGTAGAAATCCTGAGCACCAGAATCCTCCGATTTTTATTAACTTCTGTAAAGCTCCTCTTTGAAGTATCTTGCAGGTTTTTTTTGCAGTTTAGTTATAACCAGGATTTAGAGCACTTGGGTAGTAAGAGATGCCAAATTGTAGTAACCTCATGAATGGTTGTGGTGCTGCGTGCAGGAGAACCTGTCTATCTGCATGCTTAAGCTTTTGGGTGCTAGAAGTTACCACAAGGCCATGGGTAGATGCACACTGTTGTAATTTGGGGGGTTGCTTGCATAAGAATCCCTGTACTTTATGAAAAGCAATGCTAAAAAAAAAAAAGTTAATGCAAGTGGGACTTGTAAATGGGGATGATTCCAACGCTTAATAACCTTTTAGACAGAAAATTGGGTAAGCAAAGAGGAAAGACATAGTCTTGTTGCTATCTTGTCTCTTTTTAAAACCAGCCTGAGACATTTAAGGTAATCCTCCAGATGCCATCATACAGAACAGTAATTACTGTAACTTCACAAGACATTTCACTATGTATTTTTCCTTAACTGTTTTGCTCTGTAATTGTATAAAACTTCAGCTATGAAATTTCTTGTTCCGGAAAGCTGTGATGAACTCTCAGATCAACTTGAATCACACTTAACTGATTAATTTTTAAATTTTAGAACTGAATATGATTATGAGGGTCAGCTAGGAACCAGCTATCAGAGCTATGTAGGTTGCATCTTTGGGGAACTTGATTACAGAGTGCGCAGCCACAGGCATCCGGTATAGAATTGTGGAATGGTTTGTGTTGGAAGGGACCTTAAAGATCATCTAGTTCTAACCACCCTGCCATGGGCGAGGATAAAAGTATGTTCTCTAACTCATTCCATCATGTAAAGTCCGGGTTAATGCTCACTATGTTCCTGCATTATTGTATTGTTTTATTGTGTCATTTGTATTACTGCACAAATCATTCCATCTGCTTAGAAAAGGGAGCTTATCTTTTAAGACTGAATAGTGTTTACCTCTCTAGGAAGAGCTTTCTATGTCTGGAATAAGAAGGAATTTTCTTCTTTCTGCTGAGTGGAGTTTTTGCAAATATATTTTATGGTTTATGTGTTGTTTTGGTTGTTTGGGTTTTTTTTTTTGTAAGCAAATAACATGACTTGAGAGTTTGTGATGAACTTCCTCCTTCCTTAGTATTTTTGGATGGAATAGAGGAAAAGAAATTGTGGCGTTCTGGAGTGCTGAGTTGGACTAATGATTTTGTGTTTTAGCTCAAATTAGATTGTTTCCAAGACAATCCTTTAGTTAATTGTACTTGAGCCACTTAATACCACAGTTCCTTTTGGGCTTCCTGTGCTGCTGCATGTGTGGCCTGCTGCTGTCTGCAGTCAGGAACGTGAGCTTTCTTAGAAAAACAGCTGAACTTGGCATCAGAGAAGGCATAGAATATGGAAAGAGAAAGAGAAGTGAGGAAGAGTAACAGAACAAGGGATAATAAGTATTACCCTGAACAAAACGGCTGGTTTGCACGTGCAGCTGCGAGGTGATTTGGACAGAAATGAAGGAACTAGAGCAAAAACTTCTTTGGGAGATAAGAGACATAAATAGCACTTTCCTGATCTCTTAATAAAAGCATAGGAGTCCCTCCAGTTGCTGAGGTCAAACACAGAGGAGATTGACTATGTAGAGCATGAGCCTTAGGATGTCTGGAACCGTCAAATTTCCAGTTAAATTACACAGTAGTGTTCTGTTGTTTGAACATGGAAAAACATGCAGAAACAAAGCCTACTGACAATGTGACAACATTTGACTTGATTTGGAAAAGAGGTAATTGAAAAAATTGTGCATGGGCAGAGTTGGTAGCAGATCTGGTTTCCAGTTTTTAACCTGTATTGAAAAAATAGCTTTTCAGTTTTTATGTATGGTTTTGTTTCTCTGAGATGCATAGTTGAAGAAAATAAGGCAAACATGAGCAAAAATCTGTGACGAGTTACTGGAAAGTCAGTCTTTTCTCTTGAATGTTTTCAGTAAAATAACCTGCATCAGTTGCTTGTACTTCTTAGTGCGTACAAGGATATATCAAGGGAAGTTATTGGGGTAAATAGCAATGAATCTTGCGCCGGCCAGTATTTTCTTTAACATAACCTGGATAATGTAATGGAAATTCTGTAAGCAGTTTATGAATGACAACAAGCTGCAGAAAGCTGCTAGAATGGGTGAGGACAGAACTAGAATTATAAATGGCTGACAGGTAAGTGGTAAATGGCGAGGTAAGGTCTGCAGTGAAGAATTTGGGAGATACTGCAAGCCGAGCAGAAAATGCTGTAGGGAGGGAGGCAGACATACTACTTATTATCGAGAGATCACAATTTGTCGGATGAACACGACAATCAGCACTCATGCAGCCTATACTGGATTCTGCTCCCCAAGAAAGACGGGGGCCACTAGGGGACAATCCAGGCCAGCTTTCAGCTCTCTTATGCCTCTTTGAGTTGTAAACATGAGATAATTCCAGGATGGCTCCTGCATGTGTCCTACATATGTCTTATATCTTTATACTGTGAACTCTGCAAACAAATGCTGCAAAGAATAATATTAAAGTGCAGCCCAAATGAGGTAGTATCAGGCTTAGAATATAGACAAAGAATATACAGTTGACAAAAGCAGGATGAGTACAGAAGCTTGCTTCTTCGTAGCATTGCCATCAGAGTACTGCTGTCTGTATTTACTTAGCTGTCTTATTTCAGTTGCTCAGAAATGTAGAAAGTCTAGATCCATTTCCTTGATTCTTACAGTTAGCAGTTGAATGCCTATTTTTATAGGTCTCTTCTGCATTTCTAGGCTAGTTAGATACCTTTTTCATGGGTGCTTGTGGAAGGTGGTGATTCAGAATGCCTTTGAAAATTACTGTCTGTGGTGCCATTCAAAAGATGTTTGAAATGGCAAGATTTCTCTTCCTTCTGATGTCGGCTTATATCCAGTTTTCTTTGATGACTTTCACAGGTCCTTGAGAATTAAGCACTTTGGGCTATTCTGCTGGAATTGAGATGTTATGGAAGAGTTGCTGTTCCCAAATCCACCATTTGTCTTTGCATGCACATTTAGGTTGGGTGTTGATGTACCTGCCTATTATGCTCTGTTGCAGACAGACAGTCAGTCTTTGTTCTGACTCAGTATGCTGTTTTAATGCTTTTAAGGTAAAGATGATTTGGTTTTTTTTAGTGGTGAAAATGGGACCATCCACCAGCCTTTCTTGACCTGGCAACACAACTGGTGACTGCCAGCTTCTCTTGATCCTGCACAGGGAAGGACATGGATACCCCATCAAAACAATGCCTATTACTAAACATTTTGAATTATTTTTTCTGAGTAGTGATGTGGGCTTTGGGGGTTTTTTTGTGATTTTTGTAGTGAATTCTGGACTGACTTCAGATATCTGAGGTGCTCTTGGTCCAGTATTATTAGTATTATTAGTATTATTAGAAACTGTTGACTAACATTTAAATGTCTATTGTATCCTTTTCATAAACTTGACAATTTGCTGCTTCCCTGTTTGACATTTTATATAGCAAATGTTTTTACAAATGTTTTTTACAGTAGGTTTTGTTTCTTTCAGGTTAACAAAACCCCTCCTATGTTTGCAGAGGTTAGGGCTTTTTGCTCTTTACAAGAGCTGCCAAATAATTACTAAGGATATAGCATCCAGTGTGGGCAGAAGTACGGTAAAAAGAACCATACGACTGAATTAAGATTGTCCAAGGAGGAAAATGGCTGGAAGCAGCTCAGGTCTCTGCATTGAGCTGCTGAAGTTGAACTTCAAAGTTTCTAATCAAAAGCTGAAACCAGATGGAAGTAAAATGAGAGGAGTAATACAAAAAATATGTTGCAGAGAAGATCAAATGGAAGAAAGAAAATGTTCTCAATTGACTACAGAGTTCCTTCAGAAGGAGCTTTATAGGAGAGTGACCCTGTTCATACTGCACCTTGATTTTGTCTCTAGGTGCATGCAAGTGAAGCAGCCCTGTGGAGCTGGGGGTATGCATTTCCACACTGCTAGTGCCAGCATTGAGTAGCTCAGGCTTTCTGTGTTACTAAGTTAGATCTAGGAAACTAACAGGCTTTCTGTGATCTCTGAAGGCTCTTTTTGCAGTATCCAGCTGAGAAGACAAAAATTGAAAACAAGTGGTAAAATGGTAAAACTCTGCTGATAAGATTTTGCTTGCATTTGTTTTACTTTGAGGCAGTAGGATGACTTCTGTGCCCCCACGTGGAAGAGCGAGAGTTAGAAGGATTTGAAGCCTCATGATCCACGGATCTGACAATTTAAGGAGGAGAAGGGAAAATAAATAATTAAATCACTCAAATAAGCAAGATGTGTCCTTATTCAGAGAACAGGAATACCATTCTTTCCTTCTTTGGGGAATACATGAGCAGAAAAATGAACCGGGAGACAATAACATGAGACTTGTCAAAGTATTCCAAAAAACAACTGAGACTTGTGCAGATGCCAAGTCTAACTTTGGCTGCTACTCTTTTAGGTTTTCTGTATAGCAATTTTCTGAATTCTATTAATATTACAAGCAAATATACTTTGGATGCTCTGGGTCTACATTGTGGGACATAAAGGTGATTTCTTGGTTATTTCTCAGAGGCCAAGAACATCTATGCTTTTGAAATATAAACTGAAATGTTATATATAAATTAAAAGATGGTGAAATGTTAAGGGAAGGGAAAGGGGAATGAAAAGAATAGACTGCAAAGGTGTCACCAAATTTCAAATGTAAGATTAATATAATGATAATATCTGGTATTTTTTTTTTACTACATGCCCCAGTAGTGGGCAGTGGGAAATTTCTTTGCTGCCTCCATGCCCAGCATTCTGACTTCTGTATAACCCCGTATTCTGCTACTATTTGTATCATAACAGCACACAGCAGGATGGTCCGTGCTGCCATCAATGTGAGTGGGGCCCACTGTTTTTCACAATAGGAAGAGGTTGCCCTGTCAGTTGGACAAACGTTGACAACGTAATATATGTTAGCATTGTTAACCTGTCAAGGGATATAGCTCAAGGTCGTTGATAGCCGAAATATCAATGGTATCACAGAATGAATATAAGGCCTCTGATAGATGCTGATAATGGAATAGCGTATATGGAGCCCATGATAATCGATGATTGTAATGAACGTTATTCTATATATGCCAACCGTGGCAAGAGACATGGTGAAGGGTCCTTTGTACTTGTATCTCAGTTGATTACGTTCTGTAGAGTTTTGCTTCCTGCTACAGCAGGTTTGTGTTGTGCAACTGAATGTGCGTTGCGGTGTCCTTCTGCATAATTCAGAAGGGACTGAACTCTTTCCACTGTTGAAGTGCATTTGTCTTTCCCAGATAACATGTTTCCCAGACTCCTGGTAGCATTAGTGTATCGTCTTAGCTCCAGTTCAGTTACAAAATCATAGCATTTTTGGTGATAGTGCAATGAATAATACCGTATATAGATTGTTTTCACTCTAAGCCTGTTCGAGAAGAGAAACATTTGCCTCTGTATCCATGATCTGTGAGCTCAGGAGGCTAATAACATTTGTCACTCTGGGTTTAGCTTATAACTTAATGAATTCATGTTTGCAGTTGTCTCTCAGTGAAGCTCTCTTAGTGAGGATAATTTAATAATGCAACTGCTAGCTAGAGTCTCTTTCTCCTGCTGTATTCCTCCTCTTTTTTATAGATTCTGAGATTTGATGATAAAAATCTCGGCTATTTTTTCTCTTCCCGTAAAAGCATAAGAAGTATTTCTTTATTGAGTGGCAAGATACATGCTATTGATTAGGCCCTATAGATCTTGGAACCATAGGGGTTTTAGTATGTTCTTTTGTTTGGGGCTTAAATTGTATCCAGATCTTTACAGCTATTAAGCAAGTATGCATACTGGCCTTTCTTCTCTGTAAGCATCCCGTTGTGGCCATTGTTGGAAACAGGGTGCTGAAATAGCAAACCTTTGGTCTGACTTAAATACATCAGATTTTTTTTAATGGTCTAAAAGTATTTTTAAAATGTGCATTGAAGCTACAGGCAGCATGGAATTCTCAGGGAGGACTCTTAGTTCAGTTAAATCAGATTTCCTTCTATTTGTTTCCTTTCTGTTATGCTTATTATTTATTATTTAATATTGTACATTATTTAACTTCAAGCAATTGTATTTATCTCAGAAAAAAGATCTCGTAATTGAGTTGAAGAGGTGGTGCATTTTTGTCTTATGGTGTTCTGTTTCTACAAAATGGGGCCTCAGTTGTGCAGCCCTGGAATAGGTTTGTGGGGATAAGTAAGATGAACTCTTGGTACTACCTTGTGTAGGTGTTAGCTCCCAAATGTGTAAGAAATAGCCTTTTAGAGTGATGAGTAAATACCTTCCTCTGAAAAAGGAAGAGAATTCTTTTATGCTCTGGAAATAGACTTCTGTTCATGTTTCTTTTATCTAATGCAGAAGAAATGACATGCGTTGGATGAGCCACAGTGGAACCGACTGCCCCACTGAATTATCTTTAGTAGCCATTGGGCTTTAACTGTTTTTACATGTTACTTTTTATCTAGGTGTATAAAAATAGCCCATAGCAGTATTTCCGGGTCATACTAACCAGCCTCAAGGCATCTTTGCAAGAATCTTCCCACTTTCACTTCTTCTGTCTTTGCATACAAGAACATTTTTCGCTTCACAGAGATGCTGTCTGTGTTTTCAGAGCTGGCATGGTATGCTATGGGTTTGGTTTTGTGTGGGTTGTTTTTTTTTTTCCTCCCTGCACTCTGGGTGTAGCTCATTGCAGGGCTGGCACTTTGGGTGGTGTGGTCCAATACAGGAGACTGAAATGTTTATTTGATTCCCTGTTCATTCCTAGCTTCCTCGGTGTCTTATGTTTATGCAAAAGAGTCTAAATAGAGGCTTAGATACTTTTTCAGTAATACCAAAATTCTGTTTAGGTTCTAAAAGCTGTAGAAACTGTATTTGACAAGTTTAAGAACGTTTTTGGTTTCGCTGCTGTTGGCTCAGAGGTCCTCTATTTCTTGTCTCTGTTTTCTTCTAATTTCCTTTCCCACCCTGCTAAAATGAACCATGGACCTAGAAGTTTAGCCCCTCCTACCTGGACTGGACGGTCTACAAAGGCATCACAATTATCAGCTTTCCAGGCTGGGAAAAGTGATCTCAGCTTTATGCTGTTACTGCTTCAAAATAAAGACTAAGACTGCTTCAGATAAAGACTAAGCCATTGTTTGTAATGTAAGTTAACATGATTCGTCATAAAATAACACCATGACATTCTGCTTATTCCATCACACTGAGAAAATAAATACAAGAAATTTCACTTTGACCTCTAACTTAGAAATGAAGTGAATTTAAACACCGAGAGTAAACATAAAATGAGGGACATACAGTTTAAGAACTAGTAAATCATTCCTATGTATTCTGGCTGTTTATCTTTTACTGTTCATTAGTCTCTGGTTTACAAAGGATCTTTTGTGCATTCACAGCGAAGATGTGAATGGAAGTAACTAACACTACATCTAACAGTAATTTAAGAATAATAGTGAATTAGTATTTGTAATGTTACCTGTGATCAGTTACAGACAAGAAGCTGTCTCCAGATGACTTCAATTTCTCACAACTTCTAAGTTCTAAACAGCATCAGGTAACATACCAGCAAACAAAGAGTTCAAGAAAAGCTGAATAATGGTGTCACTCATGTCAGAAAGTATATTCATAAGCATGCTATCATGAGATGACTGTAAGAATGTAGTTTTAATGAACTTCTAACAACATGTGTGTCAAACTTACAGACATAATTCATTTATTTTTCTGTTGTATGATTGTGTGTTTACAGTAACTGCTATTCAGAGCAATCTGCTGTAGCAGTAAGAGGAACAAAAATTGATAAAACTCACTTGAAGGGACTAAAAATGCAAGGTTATGCAGCTTGCATAGTAGTCTTCAGGCAAATTGAAGGCAAAGGCAAAAATGCCTTTGAGAGTAGAAATGTTTTTGAATGAGAAGTGTTACAGAAATAACTTAATTGCCTTGAGTGGAATTTACACAAGTAGAACGAGTCTGAACAACTCTAATACAGGAAGAAAGGGAAAACCAATAGAAAGGAGGAAGAAAAACCCCAAGCTGCTGTTTGGGAATGTTGTTCCGAACTAGTTGGTGAGAAGAAATGAGTAGGGGCGTAGGTTATGTTTAAGGGCTGGGAATTGAGGAGGCAAAGGCTGTTAAGGAGCTGAACTGAAGTTAAGGAAATGGAGCTGCTGCATTTGCTGTCTGCTTGGTTCTTGTTGCCAGAAATATTTTGGTAGAAGAATTTTATCATTTTGCTTTCTGTCTGTTCACAGTAGAACAACTTGTAGCCTAAGCTGATATATCAGAGCTAAGTCTCTAAAATACTTGAGAAGCTAAAGGAGCCATTAGTATTACCATAGAACTACAAGTTGTTGTAGACATAAACTCTCTGGCCCCAAACATTATATGCCATGTTGCTCCTGACTGCACAAAAGGAGCTGTGGTTGGACTTTAGCTATTCCAGCATAACTCTGCAGTGAATGGGAAGCAAATCTGTCACAAAATCTGTAAGTCAAATGCGAGTGCGGGTAAAAATGTTTGAGGAGGTGAAACTCCTTAGGGGGCAGACTGGCAATGCCTGACATCCAAAGTCACTGAGTTCTGTTTTTACCTAGTAATAGTGACTGTGTAGTCTTGGTTCTTCCATGTGGTGGTTTTAATCACAATGGTCTTGCTCTTCATCTTTTTTCTTTGCTGTGGCTGCTATTGTATATAAGGGAATAGCTGCCTCTCTCCACCTGCTCATTATGCTCTGGCTAGTACAGCGTAGCAGAGGTGCTAAGACCATTTTCCTGCTTCCAGTTTCATGGTGCGTTTGTGCTTTCCAACTCCCAGTCCCCACATGCTTACCTCTCATGTTTGATCGCTGAATGGGTAGTACCGTCTTTTTAGCTAAATATTAGCTAATTAAAATCTAGCAGGTCAGGAGGAAGAGTGTTTGGAGGAAAGGGTTAAGTGAGTTAAGTGATAGCTTCCTTTTCTAGTCTCCTCATGTACCTTCTTTCTTTTCCTGGTTTCCGTTTATGGACTGTCATGATATTTGAGTCATGCAGAGCTGAACTAAATGGTTAATGTTAGAGACCATGAGCATGACTGCACATTTGCTGGATGCTCAGGTTTTTTGGCCTGAAACCTCCCTGAAATACAGGGATTATTATTCCCTGTGAATAGGTCATTCACTGTGAAACATACAATCATAGCATGCCATTTTTTAATGTCTTTCTGTAACCTTATTTTCTGTTATAGGCAAACCACAGGCACATCTCTCAGGAGCGTTGTTTGGTGCAGTACTTTGTCTAAACATTTTCCCACTGGATCTAATCCAGTCTGGGATCGCAACTGCCATGAGAATGCAACAAATCATTCTGGAAGTATCTAAATTTGCCCCTATTGGTCAAGGCAGTGTTTATGCACAGCCAGAACCACATGACATAGGAGAGGGTACTCTTGAACCCTGTTAGTAATATATGCTAAAAAAATACCAGAGCTCCCCGTTTTTTGCATGAGTAAACCGCAAAACTACTGTTTGCTAGTTTGAACAACCCCTGATTTGAACATCGTTGGAAAAAAGCCAGGAAAGAACTGGAGTCAGCCCAGAAATATTTTTTTATCCTAGCCAATTTATTTATTCAATCAAGCAAACAAAAAACCTCAACACCCCCACCCGCCCCTCCCAAGCCTTTTAAAAAATGTACATTTTCTTTGAAATAATATTTTAGGGCTTTACGATGATTGCTTGAGATGTGGTACCTACATGAAGACTGCCAGTAGGAAACTGTCAAACATAAAACTAATGTTGTAAGTGTACACATTTTTGCTCATTTTCAGTCCTGCCTCAGATCAGCATAAATCATAGTTAATTTCCTATGTAGTAACTTCCTTACATCTACAAGGTGTCTGAAAAGGATCTGCCTTGCGAAGAGGTGTGTGTAGCAGTTTTCCAGTGGAGTGAATTGCAGAGCTCTCCTACAAATAGGACAAATGACCAAGAAAGTAAGTCTATTATTTCCATGGATTGCTCTGAACACTCTTAAAGTGGTGGTTTTGTCTGTAGCTCATGCTCAAGTTGCAAAATACAGCATTTAATAAAAATCGGAGGGAGAGATCTAAGATGCTTGGATGACAGAGGCTCTGTCAGGCAGGAAGTGAAGCATCTTGGGAGGAGCACTGGCATTGTTGCAGCCTGTTCTGCTTGAGCTTTGGAACTTAAAATGTGTGTTCGTTCCATCTACTACTTTACCATAAGCAGCTAAAACTGTGGCCTGGTTGCTCCTGCCTCCAACTGCCGTTTTGGTTTAGGGTGTTGACAGGGAAGATCCTTTAGGTAAGGAATGATACGTGTTTTGAAGGACCTGATTGACTGACCAGGACTCACCTGGTGCATGGTCACCTGCCTGGTGAGTGAGTTACAGCATCTTCCGTGTCTTATTAATCAGGGTGACAGTTCGAGAAACAAATAAGCACCAAAACAGAAAATGAAGGTTTATAGGATTAGGTGAAAAGTAGGTAAGTATTGTGAAAAATGGGCAAAAGTAGAATGATAGCTGCTGCTGTTGAGGAACATTTAAAAAATAATATTAATAAGCTAGATCCTGAGCACAAAAAAGTTTAGCGCATGAAAATAAAAGAGAAATAAGAATGGGGTGAAGAAAATTGGCTAAAACAGAATGGAAACATGCAAACTACAAGACAGCCGGTTTGAGTTTAAGTTGTTAGCTTCAGCTGGATGCTTAGCAGTACAGCTTTTTCCTAAATATGTCAGCATTATTAAAAAAGGCAACAGTTTGTAAGTAAATACATGGCAATGCCGAGAAAGTGACAATACTAAATGTTTGTCGAATCACCTGTTAAGCTCAAATGTAAAATCCTTTTAGAACTAGTTAATGGAAAAGCAGAATTTGTTGACTTGTCTTGCAGCATAAAATCAGTGTCAAGACTGCTGCAAATGTGTGCTTTATCTGAAGAATGTCTGGTTGTTATGAACATAAGGAATAAAGTCTTAAACATAATTTTTCAGCCTAGTGCCGCTAAGTTTGCAAAATCTTGTTCATTAATTTGATTAGACCTATTTGTCCTTGCATAGCTTTCATGTTCAGAAGTCAGTGTTCAAGCCTTGCTGCAGATGACAGCTGTATTGGAAGTTATTAATCACTGAATGAGTCATCTGTTCGCCTGCATTAGACAATGTTTAAGCAGTATGATAGAGTTGAAGATGACCTGAGTTTAGGGATGATGTCCCAAATCCGTTGTAGATAAGAAAGTCTGTGTTTTAATTTCTCCAAAGAAATGTTACTTTTAAACAAATCAGAAAATCAAGACCTGTAATGTCTTTAAAACAGTGGTGAAGTAGAGGGGCAATTCAGTATTTCAAGTGCAAATTTGAAGGAAATTTTTAGGTTGATTATAACTTAAGTTGCCAGGCACACCGTCTTCTTCCAGTTTCAGAAAGATCAATCTCTTGATATAACTTCATTGGATGAAAAGCAGTGCTTTTGTCAGTAGTACTGAGCTTGTACAGAAGTGTGATGCTCCTTAAAGAGATGCCCTTAATTTTTATAGTGCCAGTCTCCTCCTTGTGCTGGTTGTGCAAATCATAATCAGAGTAACTGATTCAACTTGGGACACTACAGAAAGCCTTTAACTTTTTTCAGAATTTTATCGCCTCAGTCCTTACAGCTCTGGGGGCTCTTGTACAGCAGCAACAAGGAGGAAGCATGAAAACTTCAACAGAATGTTGTTAAATGCACGTAAACCAAACTCTTTTTTTAGCTCTTTCATATGCCAGGAATTATTCTTTAAATGTAACAGTACCTTCAATACATAGTAAGCTGCATTATGCGTAGGTCACCATACTTATGTGGCAAGGAGTGAAGCAAGAAGACGATTTTGTTATAGATAGCTTTTCTGCATCAGCTAGTAGCTAGCAGTCTTGCAGCAAAAAAGTAGCTTCATGTTGTCTGGGTTTTGCCTGGTTTTTACGGTTCAGTGGTACAGCCGTGTGTAATAATTCTAATACTGTTGTTGTCAAATAACTCTGCAAAAGATATGTGTTAGATGGTTGTTGGAAATGGTGTTAGTGCCTAACTGCTCTGAATGTAGTATTAACTTGCTTCAGTCAGACATCTGAGAAGTTTTTTGCTTCAGACTAACAATAGTCCTTGCAAAGTTTGTTGTGTTTGGCTTCAATGATCTGCTTTGGGAGTGCTCTTTGAAAGAGAACTTCAAGAACTCTTGTCTTAGAATGCGAGAACTAGACTTCCATCATCAGTCAGTAAACAGTCCCAGTTTAGAACAGCACTTTCCCATTAGATACTGCCTTTTCTACGTTACTAGTAGCCTGAATTTATTTCTGTGGTACTACAATCTTCTATTTGCTCTCCTTGTCTATTCTGATTTTATAGTGTTAGGAAACTAATGGATGACAAGGGACTTTTCATGTGCTTTTACCATTCTGGTCACCTTCAGTTCTTCCTCTTAGCTAGTTACACACAGCTGTTCAGATGCAGAATATTTTTAACCTAAGCTTCTAGTTTTACTGTTTGCTAAACAGTATTTATGTATCAAATTTCTTATAATCGTCAGTTGATGTACAAATTTTTCAATAGCTTTCACAAAATCTGTCTGCTTAGTTTTTTGCGGCTTTAATAGGAAATTGTTTTTCATGACTTTGTGTGGAAAAACAAAATAAAAACTTGGATCTTACAATTACAGGTTTGACACAGTGGACATTGTCTAGCGAATTGTACACACTCTTGTTATTTACCTATTCAGCGGCTCTTTCCTCTGTTCAGCATGCTCCATCCCACTTAAAATGTCATCCCATGGTGTCAAAAGACTCACAGTGCATATATTTTTAGAAATTGGAGTTCCAGTCTGTGTGAAGAACATAGAACCAAAGCAATCACTTGCAGCTGCTGACATCAACACTTTTTTCCCCCCTCCTTTTTTTACTATGCATCAAGTCAGTACAAAATAAAAATGAATAGAGCTTGAATGTTACTACAGCATATCAAACTGAATTAGTACACAGTTTAACTCCTAAATCAGACAAGTTCTGTTTTAATTAGAACCTGTAATAAAAGTCTTGTGAGAGATCTATTAACTGATAAATGACAAGGGAATTTGGCTTGTGCATGTTCCTTCCTTCCTGCTACAGCTTGACTTGTTCTCAGAGTTGGATTCTGTGCAGTAGAATTGGAATCTAACCAAATCAAATGATTTGAGAGGAAAAAGGAAAACAGAACAAAATCCCCAGAGGACGCATATGATCAGAGGCCACAGCAGATGTGCTTTTCATAGAGAAGCCGAGAGCATCTGTGCTGTCTTCATCAGAGGCTAAAGGTTATTACCTAGGTTGAATGTTATTGCATAGCGTACAACTGTATGATTCATTTCTCAAATGATCGTGCTTTGGATCACAAACATAGGGGCAAGATCTTGCTGAATGTCTGAAGAGGGACCACTGTGTATGCTGGATTATGGAAACAGAAGTGATACAGAAGAGATAATCCATGAGTCAGTGCCTTCAGTACAGGCTTGCTGTTTCCAGGCACAAGCAGCCATCACACAGTAACTGAATTTGAGTATTAAGTGAAGCCTTACCTTTTCTTCCTTGAATCAAGGAAATAACCAAAAGCTGTTAGCTGATTGAGCTGAGGAAGGTACATCTCTGGATGTTAGCGCTAAGGTAGTGCAGCTAATGTCACCATTTCTTTAAACCATTATGGAGCTGTTTTGTTCTTTAACACCTACCAAACCAAAGGAACATCCATTCTTCTGACAAGATGTTGGTCCTGTCATGATTCCCTTATGCTGTCTAAAACCAATGTCTCCTGGCCAGATTGGAAATGGGATAATTCTGTCTTATATTTTCTTAGTTTCAACCCTGCCACCCCCTGTGCCCGGGTGTTTTGATGGATTGTTTTCTTTAAATCTTCCATATAGTGGTTATTCCGTATTTTGTTCCACTTTGGACTGTGACATTGGTCAGTGTTCCTTGGTTTTTGCTAGTTTCTTTTCACTTCATAAAGCAGCTTGGTTGAAGGGTGTTACTGAAGTGTCATTATACGATCTTCAATGGTTATACAGAGCAAGTGCTGAAATTCACAATTGCATATCAGGTCCAGGGACTGTTATATAATGCTGAGATATTGTTTCAAAATAGCTTATTTGTAGGCATATAGAAGCTGACTATTCTAGAGCAACAGATTCCTTTAGAAGATACAGAGAGAAAAATGAAAATACAATACACAGTGATTCCAAGCCCTGCAAGTAAGTTCCCTGACAGTGGTTTTAATTGCTTTAATGAAAGATGTTGCTTACTAAAGAAAAGATGGCAAGGGTGTGACTTCTACAGCTATTCTCTTTAATCGCATGTTTAAATAAGGGATTAGATAATGAAGCAGCAGTGCCATGTGAGGGTTGAAAGGAAGCATATAGAGGAAGCATGACTGTTATGTAACCTGGCTCTTTCTCTGTCAAAGTGAAAATTTCCTGTCTGTTACAGTTGAAGTGAAAATAATTAAGGCAAGACCCAATGAAGTATAAGCTGATTGCAGGTCTAGGCATTAGAATGGGCTTCCTGGCACTCCAGGCTTTTGGCATCAACTCAGCAATAGGAGTGATTGTGTAACCACTATATTTCAGACAAGTGCTGTGGTCCACATCCTCCGCCCCCAACAAAAACTGCCACTAAACTAAAAGAGTAATAACAGCAGTGACGAGAGGATGAGTCCTGTATTAGGTGAGGAAAACTGATTATGGTTCACACCTTCTTCATCTTTCTAGAGAATGATCTGTTTTCCTCCAGGCAAAATTTAACCTGCGCTCCTTAGTCAGATCAATATAAACAATATATCTTGTTTTTCTTTTCTCAGAATCTAAAGAGATGACTTTCAGATTCTTGTAATAGTGACTATTCAATTCTTCCAATAAATCTGTTTCATAGCAGTCCTCTAGTTGATATTATTTTATATGAAGTAGCTTTCCTTTTTCTTAGGCATAATTCGTTTCAATCCTTATAAGAAAGGCTTTAAGAAGAAATGAAGGCACTTCATCTTTAGGGAAATAGTTGGTGGTCAAGCTTGAATAAATAATTAAAACTTTGTAGACTTCTGAAACAGTCAGAAGAGAATCCAGCAAAGTGTGAGTAGCACTCGGTTCAAAAGAAGTGGCGAAGTGGGTACCAGAGTCGTTCTTGAGAAATAGTGTGCTGCAAGCTGGCAGTTTTGTTCAACAATGGTGATTTGTGGAGATCCTTCCTCACAGGTTTTTCACTTAGTTTTACTTCTTACAAACAAGTGAGGGGGGTTATCAAGTCAATTCCATCACAGACCTCTCCATACAGTCTTAAATCAGCATATATGTTTAAACTGCAGCTACTACAAATGATGGTAACTTATCCAAATATGGATGCTCTTGTCATTCCTTGGATACGGTGAAAACAACAGCAAAATAAGCTGCTTTGGATGCCTTTTACAGTGTTTCAGCAGTGTAAGTTCAGCTATGATGTAACCTGGCTCTTCAGTCCCTCTTGCAGTTTTGGAATAGGTATGATCACACGAGATCTCATTCAGAATCCAGGAAGTTCCTGTTGAGCAGTAATCCTGTAATTGTTTTTCCTTAAAATCATGTGATAAAACAGATTTCCACCTTTGCTCTGCTATAACCTCTTGGTATGATTTGCTGTAACTGCCACCAGTCTTTCTCCAGCAAATGAGTTTGTATCATACTGCCGTCTTGTCAGTAACTCTAAGCCACTGAGGGAGAGCACGGTTGAAAGCACAGTTTCTCGATCAGTAAATGTAACACTCACATTACACAGGAATGTGTATAAAAAAAACCGACGCAAAAAGCTGAGAGGAAGGCATTTAAGCAAGGTGCTCAAGCCTCTTTGTACCTGACTTTGCAGCAATACAAGATTCTGTGCATTGATCATAATGTGAGTTGCAGCCAATAAAATAACAGACTACAACATACTTGATTGGAGTGAAAGAAAAAGAAAGAAAGAAAAAAGCTAACCATGATAAAGAACAGTTCCTGAAAATATTTATGAGCTGCAGGTTTAACACAACAACTATGTTGACAGTTGATAATGTCTGTCACAGTTTCCCAAACAGCAGCACTGAAATCAATTCACATTAAGTATTTGGAAAATTAGTTACTTCAACACTGAAAATAGGTATTTCAAATTAGAATATGTAAATTTGCATCACTCTTTGTATTTAATCTGCATAATCTGTCTCTAAAAGTTCTGTCACTCTTATATGTTGGTCTGATAATCCTCATGGGTACACTTCCCGGAAGAGCAAACTGAAGTCGGGTGTCTAGTTTTAGTCTTAGGAGCACAAAATAAAAATCAGCTGAAGGGATAAATGTGGACTAGATCCCATCAATATCTGCAAGACCAAATAAACTCTCCCCCATAATGACTAGCTAAGTGTTTATTAATAGAAATTTTGATCAAGGTTCAGATTGATAACAGTCATTCATAGAGCTTTTAGTGACAGCTCTTTGCCCCTCAGATTGGACGTTTTAGGTAGTAGTACCTTGTTCTTGGCAAAAATGTGGTTTAAGGTGTAGTCCGAGAAACACCTACATGGGCTGGATGTGGAAGGAATGTCGTCTCCCAAGATTGCTTTAAGAAGGAGGTCATCAGTTTCAGGGCTCTTTCAAGAAATGCCGAGTCTGACACGTTTGAAATTGCCAAATACATTCATAAGACACTTTCAATTGCAGTTTTGGTATGTCAGTGGTAAGATGATGGCAGTCTCAATAAACCTGGAAGTCCTGGATGAGTAGCAGCCTCATTTTTTCCCTAGTCATGTTGTCTCATGCATGGTAAAGAGCACTTCTACTTTTTTTTGTCCGTTGCTTTAAGGCCACTGAAGAGCACAGGCGGGACTTTGTTCCAATTTCGCATTTTTCTCTGCTTCAGAATACTTGTGTTTCACTGATCTCCCTCGGTCCGTCCTGTGATGACTGGCAGGTGGCTGCCGCTGCTGTTTTCTTCTGGTACAGTGTCAGAGTATGAGATGCCTACACAATTGCACTAGAAGCGTTCCTCAGTCTTTGTTGCCTGCCCTGGCTCCAGAACAAGTCATCATTGTCTGGAGGACACAAGACAGTTGAGATCCTGCCCCCTCCTTGACCGTTCAGATAACTGAGTATTCATGGAAATATTGCAAATATGTTGTTCTGGAGAGAGCAAAACATTCTCACTGGAATATTGCTGTCCCACACCATAACCACCTACTAGAGGAGGCTGAAAAGTGGCATACCAGTGATTATCAGGGATGAGCTCTGTGTCAATGCCTTCCACTTCACACAGGCTGGCACCCTCAGACCAGAAAACATATCTTGCCTAGGTTTGGATATTTCCACTGGCAGTATTTTGCTGTGGTGCATTTTCTCTAGAGATCGGCTGCCCTTCTTTGCTGTTTATGTGGAGGAAGCAAATGTCAGGTTTGCTGTTTTCTTTAAAGAAATAAATGCACATGAGGGAAGGCAAGGGTGAAGGTGTGCCCTCTAGGATTTGGAAGAAACCAAGCTGAAAAAATGAAATGGTATTTGTTTTGAAACAGTTTCTGCAGTGGATAACAGCTGCTCTTCCAAAGGAAACAGAGAGACTGCAACTTTACTCAGTGTGCAAGGACTGAAACACCCATCACAGGCCTCAGGCTCCACCTTGTACTTCTAGAGACCAATGTTCTCCAAAGCAGAGAAATTATGAGCCGAAGGTTATTTTGGACTCCTTGCTAGAACACAGCCTCAGTGATTTTTTTTTTTTTTTTTTAATCCTATCATGCATGAAAAGACTTGCTCCTATGTCAAGTTCCCATTGCCAAAATATTAGCTTGAGAGAATTTTGAAATTTTCATACTAAGAAACATGAACTTTTTTAATTTATGTATGTACAGTGACATTTGCAACCCCATCTCTCTACTACAGCTCATAAGTAATGAGCTGTAAAATATCACTTTAATGCAAAAATACATCTAGATTCTACTCTTGTGCAGACAAATGTTCCAAAATAACTCAGAACAGATTATTTTTGTAGTGAAAATAGTTTAGCAATTTAAAAAAAATGCACTGAAGGTCTTTCTTAGAAATTCATCTAGCAACATGAAGAACTAATATTTCTACCAGGAGTTCAGGAAGATGATTAATTATATAAGATTAATATCTTTAACGATAGTTAGTAAAACTGGAAGCAAGTTTTGAAAGGTGTTTTTCAGTTTCTTGGTAGTTGTACAAAACATTTCAATTTAAAATAAACCTACATGATTTTCAGAGTAAACCAGCAAATTTTGTGAGGAAAATTCTTTTTATAGTGGAAGAGAGGAATATGTGTGAAAACTGTGTGAAAAATGTTTTCTTTTTGTAGAAAGGCAAGCAAAGATTGTTCAGTGGCCTTGTGAACATTTCGGAGTTGTAGGGCTGAAGGACACTAACTAAACACCTTTTTTGAAGGATCCTGCCAGTAAATAAATTGTAAAACACAAAAGGTTTCCAAAAGAGTTTAATAAATAATGAGGTTCTTTCTGTACTGTATAAACTATAAATATACCATGCAGTCCTTTATAACTTAAAATAATTTACAGACTGAGGTAGGGGGGTAGGAGGGTGTTGTCGTGGGGTTTAGATCCATCTCAGGGTCTCCCTGACTTCCTGCTGAGCACACACACGCAGGCTGTGTCAATTCGAATAAACCGCCAGGCTGCTTGCTTGCCCTCCATTGTCAGCGCTTTGACAAAGGTGTGAGTTGTGGTGCAATAAGAGTTCCAGTGCTTTGCATCGATCCCTCGGCACCCGCTGGAGACCGGCTTAGGGTCCCTGCACTTGGTCTCAAAAAAGTACTGCTTAAAAATGTTGTTGTTAATGTTGACCTCTCCCAACACTGTCACCTCTTTGCCCTTAATGTCAGTGGCTGTGGTTTTGTCTCCAACCCACATGCTGACACTGTCACATACTGAGAACTCTCCCCGGTGTAGTACAGGATGCGCGGTCCTCTTGGTCCTGGCAGTCCTGTTGAGAGAACCTGCACTGCTGAGAAATCCCATGTTCTGTCCTTGCCCTGACACTGGGGGTGGCTGTGTGCTGAACAGCACTCGAGGAGACTGGAAACGCCGCCTCCTAAAAATTTTTGGATCCATGGTGATATTTATAGCTTCTCTTCTACCTGTCGTCCAAGTAGAGAGGCTGTGGGATGTCTGTGGAGCTGCCGTGGGAATGTGGTGTCTATTACTCAGGTGGGTATTGAGCAGGGAGCGTTCTGCAGGATACTCCAGTGGAGCATTGTCCTCTGACTTCGGAGCTGCCTGTGTGCTGATCAAAAAAGCTGTAATCAGAGTGTAGTACAGCATGGACATTACGCTATGCACCTAGAACAAAAGAAAAACATAATGTTACTGTAAGCCATGATGGCACAAACGGATGCCATTGCTGACAATAAATTTATAAGATACCCAGGATCATACAGATTTCATCAGGTATTCATGTGGGTGCCAGATGTTGTTCTTTTGGAAGAGCTCATTCAGACAGCATAAATGTTCTTAATAAAGTGAGAACATTAGAAAATAATAGCTAGATTATTATTAATTCCTCTGGTATTTGTTATTAGAACACTGTTTATGAAGCACTTGTTTGGTGTTATTAATGTGGAGACCATATGGCGACAGCATGTTCCCAGGAGTAAAATCTCCAGTGATTTTTGCAGCAACCTTTTTGGCCAGGGCTGGTCTCTTGGCTGCAAATATCCTGCAGCGTACTGAGAGTAGAAGCAGTCCCTTGGCTAAAATAGCTGTCCATTCAGTTAATTTTTCTGCAGAGGTGTCGTTGGGGCTAGGGTGATGACCGCCAAGACAGAGCTTGTGGGATGAGGAGAGCCCCAGCGAATCCTGCGATTATCTCACACTCAACCATGCTTACCTGCCATGTGGACAGGCTCCACCACTCTGGCTGGCTCAGCGGCCTCAAGCAGCCTCCATCTATCCTATCTGCCCTTTTGGGACCATCACATTGCTGATTTCAGGCAGATAATGCCCAGGCTCCTTCCCAGAAGAGCTCAGGCATTACATGTCACAAGGGCGGATGGGATTTTTCCATGTTCAAGCTGCCTATTAGGACAAATATGGGTATTACATAGGAGCACCGAGCGTGACAGGCTGTTTCTGGATTGGCATTTTAGGTATAGCATAGCTAAAACCATTTGTGGCTGTGGTACTGGGAATTATGTACGGGGAAACACCTTCCTTTCTTCAGGCTGCCGTGAGCAAGAAGCTCCACAAATGCAGCTGCATAGCAAATCCAGTGCCAGTGCTCATCTTCCTTCAATCTGGAGAATACGCACATCTGTTTCGTTGTGGAAAAGTGTAAGACAAACACCTAAAATTTCACTAAGAACAATTCTATGCTAGAAGAACAGAAGCAGTAGTACCTTGTTAGGTAACTACCGTGTGTTGACTAATTCAGCCACGTGTTGGGTTAACAAATCAGAACAGGCATCCTGGGAATAAGAGACGTTCAAAAATGATCTGAAATTGCAGTTACGGGCAGACATTGTATTTCCTCTGTGAAGACTTAATAAGCAGAGACAGGGTATAAACAGGAAAAAAACTACCAAGCTAGGCTCCTCCCCTGTCTCTTTGCCTTGTTTTGCCTGACATGTCTCAGCTGGCCCTGAATTACGCTGTGTCCGGCCAGCGGGCAGACAGCCGCACACAGGCTGGACAAACAGGGGCTTGTGAAAGAGTCATCAGGCTGTGCAGTTCACTGTGATTTCCCAGCATGTCTTAATGTTTTTTCTGGGTGTGGGTCAATTATTGTTGAAGTTCCCCTTCTCTCTTTCCGTTCAGCTTTCTCAGACTAGAATCTCAAGCAGCACTAAGTCAACCAGGGCCTTAGCTTTGCTAGCGCACAATCTTGTAGAAAACAGAACCCTAAGATGTCCCGTAGGATCTTGTGTCAGACAAAAGCTGAAATGAAATAAACAGCAATGCTTGGGCATGGCTGGGCAAGCATTTAAGAAATCAGCAGGAGATGACAAGCGAAGGTAGTGACTGAAGAGGGTGAAGATGCTACAGTCCTGCATCAAAGGGAGAAAAGAAGAGAAAGGCCAAACGCCACATTAGCAGTTGCCTGTGCAACAGCTGGGCTGGAAGAACTGGGGACAAAATGGTGATGATGAGGAGGGTCAAATCTCTCTCACAGAAAAAGTCCTTACTGTTCCAGAGCTGCTTTGATTTGCTTAAAACAAGCCTGAGGGTTGCTGCTTTCCCACATGCTGCACGTGCTTGAGCAGTCATCATCATCTGTATAAGGAAATAGAGCTGGGTGTAGCTCAATAGCTTGGCTATGCGCGATTCAGAGAGTAACCCCTTGTTCTACAACCAAATTAAAGTCAGATGGTTCATTACATCTCTGAAGAGTTAGCTTTCCTGACAGAAATGTTAATCGAAAAGGTTTGCAGAACAAAATCCAGGCACAATTTAAACATACCAATAGCAGCCTCAACCTATTCTGTTTATACATAAACCCTTTTTTTAATTATTTCCTTCTATAGGAAAGAGACGTTGCAATGGCAGCAAAGAGCTGGTTTTGGTTTTGTGCTATGCAATTTTCACTGCTCTAAAATGCAGCTACATTTTATCCCCCTCTCTGAGTTTCGTATGTTGCATATGCTAGAATGGCTTTAAGGCTATTAACACAAAATCAGAAAGATCTCACCTGCTTTTTCTTTTTTTTCCCTTCTTTTAAATTTGCCTTGTGTTTCCTTTCCATGTGGCAAAGCATTCTGTGGGGAGTGTGGCTCATGGATAAAATATATTTGGGTTACCTGGTAGTTTTCGTAAAGGTTCAAAATAGAATCTTTTAATCAGTTATTAAATTAGTAGAGAACAGAAACGGACAGATTAAACAGCGTGAACTAGACTTGATGACAAGACAAGGGAAAAAGTTAACATTTAAAGAATAGGTATGCCTTAGGCTGTGAGGATTGTGGACTTTTTTGCCAACACCTATAGATATTTTACAGGCTATTTTGGGGGGTTGTTTCTAAACTTTGTCGCATACTTAGTTATACTTAGACCCTTTCATGGTTTCTTTCTAAAAGTGTTCACAGTGCATGCCGAGTGCAGCCACTTGAACTTCCAGGGGGTTGCTTGCTGCCAGTTCTAGTGCTGGTAGTACATGGGTATGGGTAATGTTGGCCACAAAGGTTATCACAGGCATTTCAATGCCAAAAATACAAAACCTGTTCTAAAACAGAAGATGTTTAATGAGAACTGTGACTTCTAAGTGGACTCTCAGGATAAGTAAACATTCCCCATGAAAGATACGATGTCTGGAGACAGAATAAAAGAAGGTAGAACAAGAGGAAATTCCTATTTTAGCCAGGCTGTCAGTGAAGCAACTTGTTTAATGAGTCAAAGAACTAAGCATTTAAAAAAAAAAAAGAGTGTTAAATGCAAACTGCCTCGTCCTCATTCTTTAGAAGACAAACCAATGATTTTTTTAAGTTCGAGATGACAGCTCTCTTCCTCACTTGTATGTTGGTCAAGTGTCAGTTAAACTCTACTTCTAGTATAGCTGTTCGGGCTGCTGTGTGATAGTGGTAGTAGACGATTTCAGTCTCTCCTGAGAAGAGTGTGTATGGTGTGCTTACCTCTGAGTATACTGCACAAAAAACTGCTCCCCCAGCAAGATCTTTATTTCATCCAGACGCTGAGCTGGGGTTGGCTGCAGCATGCCATCGGGCCAGTTTGACTGCGTAGCTGAGTCTGGGAGTTGCTTATTCTGTGTTCCACTAGAAGTAGAAGTATTTGTTTCAGTAATTAGCCGGCAAATAAGTCTTTTCAGCACCATTCCCCACTTGTTAGCAGGAGTACAGGGGCAAATCCACTTGCTTGGCTCGCTGAACTGTGCCTTTTTCACTGTTACAGTGTAGAGGTTGTCTAAAGTGCAGTTCTTGACTTTGAAGAGCAGCACATTTTTTAAGACAGAGCTACCTTTATTGAACACCTTTACGAGACCATGGTTAAAATGCACTGCTCCTGATCCCTCTCAGGCATCTCCCAGGCTTACCAAAAACAGGTGGGATGCAGCACAGTGAAGCAGTGCCTGCTGATATCACTATCTGAGCTCAGGTTGCACAGTACTGATAGACAAATGAGGGCTCAACCCCCCCCCCCCCACATCGTCTTTGTCTGGGAAGCAAGTCTGGTTACAAGTAAAGGCGCTGCAAGTTGTGTGCCAGCAAATGCAGGTAACGTAAGACTCAGCGGCTACTCTCCTTGGTTGTCCAGATTGGTCTAAACAGCACTGTCACCAGCCCCGTGTCCTTTTTCTGTCACAGTACTTCAAGACAGTGCACTCCTGTTGTCAGTACTGAAACAGTCAAACCCAAAGATGTTTGTAGTACCTGCAGGACATGAACCTATCTATGCCCTACCCACAAATCTGCTCTCCACACATCTTAGTTACGCAGTTGGTGCCCCATGCTTTCTCCTCTTATGGTGCTCCAAATGCTGGAAGTCCTTTAGAGGACAACCCTGAAGGAGGGTTGTCAACATGCATGCTACTGTAAATTCTGAACAGCCGGCAGAAAGTAATTTCTGTTTCTCCTTTGAATTTTTGTCAACACATACGGTAACATTGCCAGTGATTCTAGTATTCCACATGAAGTAGTTCTAGCCTCCCCCATGCCCCCATCACTGTTCAAGCTAAATGTGAAGAAATGTAGTTGCAAAGTTGGCTGGGCTGTTTTGTAGTAGCGCCACATCTAGTGAAAGTGAGTGGAGGAAAAAAGCCAGTGTGCAGCTCAGCAGACTGGAGTGGCAATGTCTCATAGGTTGTCCAGCAATAGAGACTGGACTCTGCTGATTGTTTGGAACATGAGTTCCACTTGAGCAATTTCATAACAGACTGCTGAGGATCTGATTCAGTGAAGAAATGATGCCTGAGATCTTTTATTCACACATGGAAAAAGAAAAAAATGAAAAAATAAATTCCAAATCTCTTACACTGTCAAAGCAAAAAGACACTGCGTGCTAAAAGCTAGCAAGTTGGTCAGCCTCAGTGCTGGATGTCTGCAATTCGAGGAAAAAAACAGAAAATCGGTATGAAACAAAACTTGGAGACAAGCCTGGGATGACATTTTAGGAGCTGAACCAAGCGTGTCCTTATGTGATGATATCTCTTAATCCAGACCTTTAGCAATCTAGCACTGGTGAGGTGACAAGACAATGACTTACCCTCTTTCTGTCTAGGCAGGCTTCTTTTTTTTTTTCCACTAATATTCA
Source organism: Bucorvus abyssinicus (assembly GCA_009769605.1). Lineage (NCBI taxonomy): Eukaryota > Metazoa > Chordata > Aves > Bucerotiformes > Bucorvidae > Bucorvus > Bucorvus abyssinicus. The sequence continues at coordinate 6,717,606 of CM020055.1, forward strand.
GACAGGAATCAGGTGAGGGCCAGAGATGTACATGGGTATTCCTGGCTTAGGAGAGAATCTGAAGACCTTCCACAGGACAAAGGCCTTAAACATTGGGGGTTTTTTTTTGGTACGTGATTCAAAGCGAGCCCAAACGAGCTATTTGGCTCCGATCCTTTTCTCATTGAGGTGACATAAACTCTAGATCTGCTCCCAGATTTAGGAGAAGCTGGGCAGAAGATAAGGGTAGCTGCTGAAGCCTAGTGAAGAAGAGGAAAGCAATAGCTACAACAGCAGGGAAATCTCTTGGTCAGTTTAGTAGGTAATGAGGAGAATCACAGATTGCCACTTGTTGGCAGAGAATTACTTGATTGTGGCTAATATTTGAGAAGAACTGAAGTTAAAAAACTTGCAGACACATGAGGGCACATTCTTAAATGCTTGCCCTCTGGCTACTGTAAAGGCATAAATAACTCCAGTCTTAGCTACTGCACTGTGAATGGTCATATAGACCCCGGATCAAAGGAGAACCATGATTTTCTTAACCATTTAAATCCAGCATGCTAACACCTTCTCAGTAGAGCACGTTTCTGACTGTAAATTCGTGAATGCCCTTGAAAGTGATAGAAATAATATTTTATTAATCTGAAGTATTTAGATAGCTTAGCTGTTCTATTTAATAAGGTAAATAAGAGTAGGATAAAGTGCTCCTGTACTGCAAAAGACCCTGCTGGATTCAGTGTGGAGCTTCAAGTGCCTTTGCTAAGGCGGACATGCTGATAACCCCAAAGCATGACCTGGATTCGTTTTACACCTGCACAGTTTCTGTCCACAGGAGAGCTGGCTGCCAGTAGCTGTAGCCAGGGAGTTTGGCTCTTGCCAAGATCCAAATGCAAGGTATTTCATTTTTAAAAATCAAACTGAAATCCTCCAAGCCCCTTTTCAGGCAGTGCGGGGCACAGGAGTCAGTCTGTTACGTTCTCATCGTATCGTGTTGTGCAATGCTTCTGCAATGATTTAGCCTCTCTTTGGATTTGCTGCTGTCTGTCGATCGTGGCTCGTATTCTACTGTACCTGTAGGGTTGAAGTATTTAGGAGTTAAGCTAGTTACAGTGATGTGGATGTGTCAGAAAGGTCAAAGTTCTAAAATGCAAAGCTTCATGCTACCAGACTGAGCATGCTATATTTTTGCAAGAATATACTAGTAAAGTAATAACCCTTTCAGTGGACTCTTGACAGTTTAGTAACAGTAATGATAGAGCTATAATATGCTGGCTGCTGCCAAAAATAATCCAACAACTTTTCCGACTGTTCTGCCACCCTAAGAAAACACTGCTTCAGTTCCAACTGGCTGGTTTTTAACCACAAAAAAGTTTATTTTCAGCAGGGCTTTTTTTTTTTAAGTTCTTTTACTGTCTTCTTCCCGGATTCCTGGTTGTGGCAGAATCCAGTAAATGATGCAGCGTTATTCAAATGGTGCTGAAGACAACAGCATCTATATACTATTCTTCCCTACCTACCATTCCCAGAGATTAATATACTATCCTTCTAGAATATTTGTTCGGAATCTACATGCATTCAGGATTACAGACCTGCAAGTTAAAAAACCCCTCTTCAGTCTCATTTCTTAGTCTCTGCCCATACAGTAGAAGTTGTGGCACAATATAAATACAAAAAAGTGCTGTTTGCACATGAATGGTTCATAAGGGTTCACAGTAAAACAAATACAGTATTTACTAGCTGATCTAAGGGATGTCTGAAAAAGGTAATAATTGAAATGTAGATGTTTAGTCTCCCTGTTTCTTTGCTTATCTGGCAATCACGCAATAAAGATGTCACTAGAAAAAGCTGAATGGTCTTAAAGTAATGTCACAAGGGGCTTAATGTAAGAGTAGAGAAATGGATCACATCAAAAAGCAAGTGGTTTTGTGTCTTGAAAATTTTTTTTGCTTGCAGGCAGGCACCTGGAAGCAAAACAATTGTAAAACAAAACAAGTATATATAGGGAATTTACATTTTTTTAAACAGTTATCTCGCAGAATGTGAGGAAGAAGAAAAGGGTATGTTGCTTGGAAACTTTCTTAGAACTGAAAACTTAGTAAATTTACTAAATTAATTGTTTCCAGTAAGAATAGCAGTGCTTAAAATTGTTGCCAAATCTCTGTATGGATCACTGTTCCATGTAAAACTGCCAAACTTGTAAGTCTTGATTCCAGTGCAGACAATTTCAATTCTGATTGCAGTACTGGGACAGGTAGCAACTGGGTTATAAAGCTTGTAAAGATGTATGTGAGAGTTTGGGAATTCCAAGAGCAATTTATATATTTCACACTTCTCTGTGAAAACTGCCGCTGAGTTTTGACAGCTCTCTTTTTGCTAGAATACAAAAATATATCTCTTTCAAACCTGGAAGCATTAATAAAGTATCATTACAGTGGGAAGAAAAACTGGTATACTATGTTGAAGTAGTTCCATTTCATAACTACCACTTGTATAACTGGAAATACAGCATGGAATATTGGACTCCAGGACATCACCCACTCTTTCTCCCCAGGACACTGGACAGTGTAGCTTCTCACTTCAGAAATGTTAATATTTTATTTTAAGCTTTCTGAAGGAGAGAGAATGGAACCTTGATTCAGCGCAACTCCAGCAGACTAGTAATGGTGATGTTTAACCAGCATAAACTCCCTCAGGTATTCAGCTCTGTCAGAAGAAATCAGAAATACTTTTGCACATCTGTCACAATCCTAATGTTTTAAATAGCTTTTCTGGGGTATGTATTTGAAACAGAAGGAATTGGATTTAATCAACTGAGGAGGGTCCCTTCCAGTTATGTGTTCTTCTGAAATCAGCTGTTTTCACAGAATAATATTGTATATGCTTGATGACAACTGAAAAAACATCAGCACCATGTTTTGCTACATTCCAGAGGTATTTTTACATTTGTGTTTGAAGTGGATTGAGTTTGCTTTTTCATTGGCTCATCAGGAGAGACAGGTGGAAACCTGCTGCTTGAAATTTACTTGAAAAATGTATTATTACATTTCAGAAAGTTCATGATCTTCTAATCATAATCTTTCTTATGTCTGGTTACATTTGTCGTTGATATCCTGAACAGCGAACAGCTTTCCAATAGGGAATTTTGCTCTGTGGCTTGTAAGAACTTCCCAGTATCCATCAGACCTGGGGCACTCAGATCACTCTGAGAAGAATCATCCGTGAGATTAAGAACAGTTTTCTTTTTTCTCATACCTGTAGAATGAAGAGAAAAAGCTACTTTCTTCTTTGCTGCCAATGTAGTGCAGTTAAGAGATATTTAATTCTTAAAGGAACATGAATTCTAGTACTTCAGTTTCCAGCAGAAATTATAGTCTCACTGTACTGCCTTGTTTCAACTAGAAACAATACTTGGAAACCAGTCATCTTTTTTTTTATTTATTTTTTTCAGGATCAGTAATAATGCTGTTCTTTTATACAGCATGGTACCACCAGAACAGTCATCGTGAGGTGAAGCAAAATGTTTCTGACGTGACCAAGAACACGAGAAGCTTTAGCTCCAAGTGTATATAAAGCTTCCCTGCTAGGGCAGCTGACCGTCAGCCAGCACTTTAATAGCAATAACCTGTAAGGTTTAGTGGACAAATATTGCACGAAGACAATGAAGGACTCCTACTATCAAATCACAGTCTTCTCCTCTAGGGCAATTCCCTACCTTACAGTGTCTCTTACAGTTCTACAAAGATGGTTTATCCCTTCCTAGTGTTTGTATATTGGCCGAGTCCCCCAAATGCTGTAAGTTAGAAAAAAGGAATCAGTCATGAATAGTCAGACTGCACTATGTCAGAATTTAATACACATTCTCTTGAGACAGATGGGAGTGATAATTTTCAATCCCACCTCACTTAAACAGGTAAAACTTCTAACTTTTTTTAGTTGTGTATGATTTAGATTTAGCCACCAAACTTTACAGGTTAAAAAAATGTGGTTTTTTACAGAATGGTCTTACTTTCCACTCAGAAACACAGAAGAGTTTTCTACAGTGAGCTCTAAGGTCTGAGGATATGCGTTCAGCACTGAAAACTTTTCAGTTTTCAGCCCAATTAATTTTCCAATTAGTTTTTGCTGACAGTGTGATCTGAGTGTTTATTGCTATGTGCTTTTGTTAAATGTGAGTGGAGATGGGGTGGGCAGGAAAAAGTTCCTCATTATTAGTTTGTTAGAGATTAAATATGCTCCGAGTATTAAAAGTGTGTAATTCCATCGTGTCTGGTTGGAATGTGTTCTTGCTTTCCTTTAAGAGGGCCATATTTTTTTTCCTTTGAGGTTTTTGTGTTGGCATTACGCAGTTCTGTAAATATGGTGATTGTATTTTCTAAATAAAAATAAACATAGGCAATAAATACAGGCATAGAATGTTGTAATTTAAAGCGTGATAGAATTTGGAATGTTGTTTTCTCTCATTCTTGAAGTTGCTGGCATATTTTAGGGATGTGCAAAAAATAAACAGGAGGAATATTTGAATCTTTTTGTCTTCATGATGAGGATTGTGAGAACACGCATCTCATTTACAAATTTTATAATTCACATTACAGGAAATAGAAGAAAACAAACACCATAATAGCAGGAAATAATAGTTTTCAGAGTATTGAACGAGCCAATAGAATCCCCGAAGTATTTGATTAGACTTCTCAGTTTCAGAGATGAGAAGTGGTTGCTTTATTCAATAATGACAAAAGTTCATTAAACTTCATGAAGTTCTCAAAAAAGTTCATATTATATAGGGTTTGTTTGACCCAGCAGTGAAGTGTGCGCAGTTCTTTCCAATGGCAGAATATGGAGCATGTGTGCTGTGCTAGGGCTACTGGTAGCAGATGGTTTGCACCCGGTAAACTGCCACTTGTTTCTCGTATTATTTGCAATGATGGATGATACACTTGGCTGTCTGTGCGGCAAATGGGATCATGGAGGTCAAAATAAGCATCAAGTAGTGTATTAATTGTATCTCGCTGCTTCTGGTTGTAAGGAAGAGATGAGGGAGGTAGTGGCTGCTGAAGAGAAGGTGTCTACTGGCATATTTTCCTTACTGAAACATTTGAACAGGTATATGAATTAAAATTTAGCAGTGGCAATTCAGGGAAAAAAAATCTGAGACCTGAGAGGACTTGAAGGGAATCCTTCAGCCATTATGACTAAGAGCAGTGTCAGAGGCACTGCATTTCAGCTTTCCCTTGATCTTAGCTGATGAGCAAGAAAATGAGAATTTCTCGTGGACTCAAGATTTCATTCCTCTGTTATATCTACTGTGACTCATCCTGTAAATAAGAGCTTTATGTATGCTGAAAGAGACTGTTGGAAGCTACCTGTGTCTCATATACTTCCTTTGTTCCAAATTCCTCTAGTACTGAAATATTCCTATGAGTATTTCTCGGGAGAGCAGTAGACTGAGAAAAAAGCTGCCCTGCAGCAATGAGCATGCATCATGTCACCATGATCATCATCATCACAGGATGTGCAACTAATACCTACCTCTGGACTTCTGACTCAAGTTTAGTCTAGGCAAGGCTAATAACGGAAATGCTTGATAGCCCATGATGCATCTGTCCATTTTGGGTACTTAAGGGAAAAAGCACTATGAAGTCTTGACCTGCAGGGTAACACTTGGAAAACGCTTCTTCTCAGGGTTTAATTTATGTTTATTGGGGCATAAGTAATGGGAGTGGCTTATTTGCAGAAGCCTGATTTTATCACTTCTACCGTCCTGAACCAGTACATCAATATTTCACTAGCTAGTGCCTCTACAGAGAAGCCCAAAAAGGCAAAAACAAGTCTACCGCCCATCACCTTCACTGACACTCCATTCCCCCAGAGCATAAGGTACCAAGTGAAGCTACCTGATGGGAGAGATCCAGCCTGCAGGAACAGGTGGTGGTTTCTTGCAGTAGGTGACTGAGAACTTGTGACACAGGACAACTTTAAAACGCTCGCTTTGTAGCTACTGAGTTGTAGAACATAACCAAGGCTTCCATTTCTAGGAGTGTAATGTTTGGCATCATGATACTTAGAGTCATCGACAGTCATCTAAAATGTGGTTTCCTTTGGAGAACAATACATGATCTTCAGGTCATGATGGCCATAGCAGTAAAAACTTGAGATGGGATGCAGCTCTTGCTGTGACAGATTGGCTGTTAGTACGGTGTTAAACATACACAGAGCCACCCTGACAGAAGAGAAAATTTTATCCTATTTAATACAGCAAGCTGACAGTCATTAATAAAAAATACAGAAATTGTCTCTGTTAGGATAAAAATCTCTTTAAATACAGTGAAGGAAAAATGAATTAATGGTCACCTATAAAAAACAGTGAGAAATCTCTCTGAAAATAAATGACAGAAAACAGACTTAAAAGAAGCATGTGAATCTGATTCTCCTGAAGTAGGTGGCCTCAATGGCATAGAGCTGGTAAAATTAAGTGAGCTAGAAATAAAAATACTGGCTAGAAAGAAATTATCTGGGCATACTCAGTTCTATTATCATCTTTAAAGCAAATCCTAAAATTAATGATTGACCTGTGATGAGTACTTTGTAACTTTCAATATAGACTTCAAACTGAATATATATTTTATAGGACTCCAGGGTTTCATAAATCCTAATTCATTGGCACAAAGGAGTGACTGAAGATCTCAGGCACTAACTGGCAGGAAAACTACTGCAGTGTCAATGGGATAAATCCATCCCACCCATATGAGGTTGGATGCCTTTGAGATCTATGGAAACAGGTGCTTTCATCCTACCCAACCACCAGCCAGCATGAAAGATTGCTGCTCACCTACAGTTCCTGTCCAAACACAAGAAGAGGAGTTGTTTCCTAGTACTGCTTAAAATAGCATGAGGGTGGATGCACAGTCTGTCCTCCTCTCCCTCTACACCTTTCCCAAATGGATCTTGAGCTGGTTCTGTCAAGTGTCTAGCTTGCTATGTTTGCTCCTGAGGTTTCCAATATGAAAAACACAGAAATTAAAGAACTGGAATTTCAGATTTTATGAAAACTACCAAAATCAAAGTGGAATTCATCTGGTAAAAGAAAGTATGGGGGCAATCAGACTACAATGTTACTATCCCATCTTACAGCCAAAAGCAGTTAAGGCAGAAAAATACAATATCTTCAAGCGCCAGTAAACTTTTCCAACTAGTGATCTTACTCCAGCTATTCAGAAGGGAATATAAATCCTGATTCTTATCCAAACCTTGATTAATAAGAACCAGCTGAACCCTAACAGCAATGCTAGCATTTAATTTTTATCCAAGCTCATAATTTTTATTTTTGTTATCCTTTTTCACTTTTCTACCACTGTACAAAGAAATTGGAAGCAAATGAGATTTTTAGTGATTAGACATGTGTTGTAGCGTAATGCAGAAAATGTGGTTACTCCAGAAATGAGGTAGAAAATAAAAATGAGCTGGTATGTTATGATCAGATTCACAAAGATAGAACCCATCATCTGTAATGTTTCTCTAGATCTTGGATCTGGAAAAAAACCATTATCTAAGTACGAAGAGCATCCGGAAATTATGGCCAAGATCCTCATGACTTCCAATACTTGATGCCTGTGTGTTACAGGCTTTCCTGTTCTATTCGTTCTTTACACCAAAAATGAATTTTATCTTCTACAAATCTTCCAGTTGTTTTATAACTATTTAAAAAGCCTCAATGATATTTAATGGGACAGGAATTCTGAAAATACAAAAGGGAGGTTGATGCATGTCCGTACTTGGCAAGTCAAAATACAGGAAGGATGCAGCAAAGAAGGCTAGAGTTGAGAGAACTTTAAAATGAATGTTCTACTGAAGCTGAGGATCTGTCTGCCCTTGATAAAAAATTTTATAGCTGAAGCAGTTCAAAATGATGTGTTGGATTATTTTTCCATTAAAAAGCTCTTTAAGGATATAGACAAAGAATTGCAAAACAAAACTCCTGCATTATGAAATGGAGATGCTGTTGTGTTTATTCAGAGATTTCTGAGATAGTGGAAAAATAGTCTATACAGAAGATCACTTTGCATATGTAGAATTTGCCATCCAAAAAACATCAAGTCATTTTACAAGCACTTAATCAAATGGGCCTCGCCACTTGTTTATGGTCTATCAGTAGAAGCTGCTTCTGCAGCAAGTGAATATCCTCAGGAATAACACAGGTTTCTTGCCAAGGTAGCTGCATTCCTTTTTTAAACTTCTAGGATATGGCATTCAATTACGTCTGTAGTGATTGAGTTCCCTCTCTAATGATTTACTTTACATGACCGTCTGGCAATTGTGACAAGAAAGCTCAGAAGAGCTTTAGGAATTGACTTCCTTGTTTTCATTGCAGTTGAAAACAGGTATTGACCCCAGAGCAGTCACATTCTTCCTGTTGCCTACTTTACCGCAACTGCGTTTAACTACTTATGTTAAAAGTCTACATAAGGTATGGGAATAATACTTTTAATTAACTTAAAATGTTAATATTTTTGCCCCAAGTTGAGTTGAATGCATAAAAAACTAAGTAAATGGGCTGTTGCTCGTTAGCGGTTTGACTTCTGTATTCTTTGACATATCCTGTATATTTGAGAAGTATATGATTTCTAGATGGATATTGGATGTAAGCAACGGAGAGCAGTGAGCTGTGTCCTGCTATACGTGAGGTGACATGCAAAGATTTGGGCAGATAATGCGTCTTATTGCAAAGCCTGAGCTTGTTCTGAAGATTGTAAAGATGTAGTGATGCTCAAACTCCTGCACTACGCCTGCCTTTCCCATTTAATTTGTGTTCAAAACAATTTCTTTAGGGTTCCTAAGTACTTCACTATGGAGATGTGAAACATGGTGGTTTTTTGCAATCTATACTAAGCAAATAGTTTAGTTAGGAGCAAGAAAAACTTTAAACTTTGAAGGCTTTTTTAGTACTTTCTGGTGACTTAAAAATTGAAAGTTACTAAAGAGGGGAAAAGAAGGGTTTTCTTTCTCTGCACAGCAAGACCCTTTTAAATGTTGTGCAATTTTAAAATGAGAGGGTAAAATCACTTAAGAACGAGGTCTGTAGTTGAACTGTCCACAAAAAAATCTGGAAACACCACCAAATAAAACACAATAAACCACAGAAACACTGGAAGAGTTATCAGATTGCAGTATCATCTGTGTAACTGTTGTGATGTTCTCCGGAAGCACAAGTAGTTCCTACTGGAGGAATAAGAGGCTCCTGTCATCCAGGGTAGTTTACCAAGAAAAACATGACTTTCTTACTATTGCTTGGACCTTGAAGCCATTTGTTCTAATACTTTGGCTCATCTGGACATGATCAGAAAAAGGAAACAAGTAAATAGGATTTAGTCTTTGAGTTCTAGCACTTCAGAAGCAACAAAGCTGCATCATTTCTATGAAGAGACAGAGCTATTTTGTAAACTCTGGTGCTGCCGAAATTTTTACCCACGTGCTTTCTTTCATATTTTGTATGTTTGTACTTGGTACTTACTTAGGATAAAAGTATGGTTTCTGTGTAAATGTGTTATTATGCAAAATGCTCCATACCTACATTTTTTTCCCTGTGTGTTTTCTGTTCTGAACTGTTTTCAGCCTAGAAGATCATCTTGATTAACTGTTAGCAGAGTAAACCTGCAAAGTTGATCTGCGGAAGTGTTCAGGATGTTTGGGAAACAAATTCTATCTCTTCTCACTCTTTTATTTGCCTTATTGACCTTATTTGTTTGTTGTTTTTTTAATGTGTGTGCCTCAAGTGGTAGAAAAAGGAGTGTGCTTTTGTCAGTGTTTGTAATCTATAGGAGTACCATGCCTCCCCTCTTTACCAGAATCATGTTTTGTACCTTTCTTTATGGAATGAACAGATTGAGAAGCAATAAGAGAGTGGGATTACCATCTCCAAGTCCAGCCTGTGACTTGCTTCCAAGCGACTAAGTGCTACCTGTGACTAAGTGGTACAGCAGCAAGCACACATGATACGTACTGGCACTAAATCATTCCGTCCGGGCCAGACAGATGTGTGTATTCCCTGTCTCAACAGAACAACTGTTCTGTGCAACAGCTGTGCTGATTTGGTAATGATTTGCTGGGCAGCACACTCAAGGACCAAGCAATATATTCCTGCTGGTAAAATCTCATATTCTCTGGAACTCGGTCCTGCCCTTGGTCATGCCCGTGTCTTGACACACTCTGTTTTGTTTCTTCTCCAGCTCCAAGTACTGTCTGCTCCACACGCTTTCTGGCTGTGACCTCTCCTTTACTTGCAAGTCGCCCTGCCTTCTCCTTTCACACACTGAGACCAGCTGTCTCAGAGTTGCTGCCCTACCCAATCTTCGCTGCAGTGCACGTTGGACCTCTTGTTGTCTTAAGCATCTTGGCTTTCATCTTCTGTGGAAGGTATTTACTCATCACTCTGTTAATCTGTTGCACAGTGACTTGCACAGTTGCAATGCTAGACAACTGTTTGCAACCATAAAGAGGGAAGGTAAAACAAGTAGTGGATTCTGTACATTAGCAACAAAATATATATTCAGAAAAACTAATTAAAACTGCATTTCCTTGTTCTGAATAAGTAAGCACACTGGCTTGATTTAGGAGGTTGCTTCATTCCTACGCACTGAGAATCTCAGCTCTGCTTTAGTTGAGACCCTGACACTAAACGAATGAGGCCAGAAAAATACAGTCCAAACTTCTGCACTGTGCAAAGCTCCCAGCATCCTGAATGTGTCAGGCAGCTGCTGCACAAAAAGTCTGACTGATGCTCCCAGAGAGCAAAGATAGTTTGAACCAAGTCCATATTTTAGCTGTATGATGTGGGCTTCTGGGCGCAGACCCAGTGAGCAGTGAGCGAGTAGGAGTTTTCTGTCTTTGTATTATGTCAGAGTTTGAGGGGAGGCAGCTGCTGTGAATGCTTGAAGATAGGAGGTTTTCCTTCCCCACCCAGATATTTAAGGTGAAATGAAATTTATGGTGCAATTTAAATGTGGGAAGGGGTTTGTCTGGATCTTAAACCAGCAGCGTCTGCAGCCTGACCACTCTGCAACATCCTTACCTCACACAAAGCTTGAAAGATGATCAGTGTAATATGCAGAGAAGTGAGTGATGATACAGAGTGCAAGATGTTCTTCCTTGCTGGGAGTCCACAGTTATCTCTGAAATAAATGCCTGTGTCTTTGAACAGCTCTCCTGGTCACACAGTTATTCTGTGCAAAAGGACAGTTAAGCAGAAACAGAAGAGTGTTTGTAAAGAAAAGATATGATCCTTTCTCATACCGTTCACTCCCTTATACATGGGAGTCTTTTAAGCAAAGAATAAAGTGCAAAGAAGTTTAAATGAAGTTCAGGCTTCAGCAACCTCTGCTTAAGAACAGGAAACAGGGAGTTGGACTAACCTGTCAGCCTCAACATTCTTATAAATCTGCATTTGGCACCACACTTGTGCTAGGATGTTTGTAGAGTTCTTACGTGTTGATTTTCGGTTTTCTGGCATCATCTGATTGCTGAATGCATTTTTTTGCTACAGCCAAGAAGTATAATGGCGAAGATGCATCTCTTTTCTTTTAATTATGCATTTGCATGTTTCTACCACTTTTTCTAGAACCCTCTTTGGTCTTGTTCTAAGTCTGAATAAATCTGAATGCCTAAATTGCCTAAATTGCAAAGCTATGCTAATTGCTGAACCTCCTTACGCTGTTCACACTTCAGCTTTCTGTGGGGTTCGCTGACTTCCCTGGTATGTGGAGTTTGAAATGTGGGAATTCTAATACAAGTAAGCCAGGATTAAAAGATTAATATGTCTACCAGAATAATATTTGTCTTTTATTAGATTAGGTATGAACCTTTTTTCCATTTCCATAGTGAGAACAATCAATAGACTGAACGTGTGAACTCTTGGAACTGGGACAACTAAACTGCTGTAACAAGTTTTCTCTTCCTACATTCATCAAAACAATCATGCTGAGGCTGATCATACAAAAACTTCTTTCAGTACTGTATCACGTACCTTATAGAAGATAAGGGAGAAGGAGCCAGAGTGGGCGGAGGTACTTGTGAAAGTTGTGGAATGGTAACTTGATACAGGAATGAGAAGGTACAGAAATAAAAACTTGTAAATAATGTTTGAAGGCTACAGCTGGTAAGTGCAATACAGCTGGAAGTTCAGATCATGCTTCTTCCAGTTTAAAAAGGGAAAAATGTTGCAGACAAATGCACATATGTTCCTAGCATGGCAAGATGTGAAGAGTCTTTGGTTGCTTAAACTATTGAGAAAGACGGGAATTCCCAAACCTGTAAACTCATCAGCTTGAGGCAGCACTGCAGCTAGCTGTGGTATGCAAATGCTGTTGATACTATTACTACAAAATGGAAAGTGTTATTCAAACCAGTGTGGATAAAGAGTTATGGCCTGCATGGAAGAATTCTATCTTTGTGCAAATTTTGGCGTTAAAAAATGATAACTTGAACTCACAGATATACTGATTACCCCTGCTAAAAGAAGACTTTGAATCTCTTCCCAGAATTACAGCATTTTAATTAGAAGAATGTGAGCAGTCTTAATCTTGATAATAAGGATAGACGTGAATAAGGCAGAAACAAAGTCCACAGCAACCTAGCCTAAATAAGAAAATCAACGGCTTGGAGGCTAGTAACAGCAATACTAGGTAGAGCAACAAAACTACTCACTGTCCCTACATCTCATACAAGACTAAGCTTGACAGTGAATAAGTTGGAAGAAATACTTCTTTTGCCTTGTAACATCGAGCTACGTCACACACAACTGTTTGAAAATATGTAGCTGAAATGTAGGGGAAGGTATTTTAAGTTTAAAAACCAAATCCACACATACGTGATTATTTTCTTTAAATTTCAGTGTAGGCTTTCTAAAGTCTCGTGACATTCAAGGATCAATAAGAACCTTATCTGTAGCTGATTCTGACAGATGTTAGTCTTTCCCTTGGCTTTGGAAGTCTGCTTGAAATAGTACTTCTTTCTTCATATCAGGCGTCTGGCAATGCTTACTGGAGTTAGGATTAGTCTTCCATTTTCAGTGTCATTACTTTTCTAAACTGTTCCCTATAGCTGGCAACCTTTCCGTGCTTGGAGACCTGCTTATTGGGAAGCTGAGAGAGTGATGTTTTTTGTCTGTCTAGAACCGTTGTGCTTTTAATTGAGATGTGTTTAACTTTGAAATTAAGTCCATTTGTGTTGTAGGCAATACACAACAATGTTCACATACTTCACTTGTACACTGACTGCATTTCTCTTGAGATTTACCTATTAATGAAAGCAGAAAAAAAGCTCCATGTTTACTTAAGATTTAAAAAAAAAACCTTTTTTTTTTTCCTTCTGTTAACTTGGTTAATAAATTCAGCAAATTTTTGGACTGGAAATTAATGACAGGACTCATCTGCAGATTCTGCGCTATGTTCTAGCTAAGGAAGTGTCTACATTTAGCAAAGTACGGATGCTCTGGTTTCAGTAGCTACTTCTCTAGACAGCAATTGATACTGCTGTCAGAACCTATAAACCCTGGGTTCATGGCTGATTGCAAACTGGGGACAAGTCTTGATCATAAAGCAACAGAAACTTTTCTCCTCCAAACGACAAGGGCTTTATGGTGAACAGACAACACTGAGCGCACTATTGCTAATTGTGTTCATCAGTCACGTAGTTGTGTATCAGATTGTAGATTACCGGTTACTTTCCTTCTCTTATAATGTGAGTCAGGGGTGACCAAAACTACATGAGTTATAACATGAGCTTGACAATGATCACTGTAGCAGTTCGGGAAGAAATACTTGTTTCTTAATAAGAAAAAAGAAAGCTGATTAATCGGCTGAGTCATCTTGCTCTACTTCAGCGTAGGTATGAATAGCATTCCCTATGGATCAGCCTACCCAGAGGAAATGTCAAACCGTAATCAAGACTGAGTGGCTGGGTTCAATCAAATGTTTCAAAATACCACCCATGAGTTTCAGATAAAATAAAAAATAGGGATATTCTCAGTCAAGCAGTTAATTGCTTCCTGAAAACTTGTATTATTCTTTGCAGTAATTTCAAGATTTTCACTAGGGTTCCCTCCAAGTAGAAATTTATTTCCATTTTATAGGTTTACATTAGGTTACACTGTAAAGTACAGACTAACAGTCTGGAACGTGGCACCTTCCCCCTCTCACATTCTTCTTTCTGAGTGACGCTGCAGTGCTGCCTTGTTTCTGGGACAGATAATTTGCAGAGCCTCGAGGAATTAAACCATGGTTTTAGAAGCTTTTAGAATGCTAAGTAATAAAACCCTATTCGCCCTCTTGCAGATACTACTGCTAGCAGCAAAAATCACACCTGGAAGGCAAATGGAGTATTCTAGAGTTAAGTCAGTAGCTTTTTCAGTTGTTATTGTTTTTAGAGAATGAATCACAAAAGGATGTTTCTGTGGGCTTTGTTTCTTACGTCTGGCAAAAATTGTTTTAAATAGGAACTGAAGACAGGTTATATCTTAATTTTTTGCAAGAGTTTGTCCAGTTGAAAGTAACAGTGTTTGTCTGGTTCCTGATGTGCCTCAGGTTGTATGCACTGGTGCAAAATTTATCATCATCACATCTGTAAGTAAATAATCTTTTTTCCTGCACCCGCATGGTTACACAATTTCACTGACTTGCTTTGATGAATGTTTGATATTTGTCATGAGAAGCTATTTTATCACATTTGTAATTTGGTAATTCCAAGCACACTTAACACCTTAATACGATGTCACAGTTAATGTATTCATAATAATTTGGTGACCCAATACAATATGACACAGTAGTCTAATTACCAATCATATAAAGATAAAGGTTACAACACAGACATCTGTCTGCAGATCATGCACCTGGATTTTCTCATCTGGCTGTACTATACTATGAAGCACAGACTGTGCAAAGCAGGTGGTAGAACCTTAGGTGACATCTGTTATTACAAAGTAAGCAATTACTTTTCTTCTTTCTCGGCATTTTTCTTTTTTTTCAGTGGATCAAGGTGATAAAATTATCTCATGCCAATAGGGCTTCACTCTGCACAAATGCTGAAAATGGAAGATTCTTCCTTTTCCTTTTTATTTTATGATTTGTTGAATGATGGCGTTGCTGGGAGGGAAGTGAAATAAAGGAGAAGGAAATAGAAGGAGATTAAAGGGTTTTGTCAGAGCTCTTCTTCTGAGTTCAGTTGGGTTTCCTCTGCTTTGTGCCTTAACACGAGTCCCTGCTGCATTGCTTCTTAGAACAGGTGATTTGAAGCTCCCCCATATGAGTGGGGAAAGCGGAAAGAGATATAAGTTCATTCCAAATGCACACTGGACTTCTTACAAACGAGTAAAACTTGTTACTAACTCAAGAGTTTATAATGCTAATTTTCAATTGGGGTTTTCTGTGCTGGGTAATGTAAACAAAAAATCGTTACTTTTTCTACCTTTGTGTTCAAGCATGCGAAGAATGGCATTCAGATTTCGTACAGAACCTAGGCACATTTACTCCAAAGCTTATGTACTGCACCTACAACTTGTGGTCAGCTGGAAGCCTGCTGGCGGTGCCCATGAGCTATCGGATGCGGTTTTGATCTTTGTTGTCTAGTCATTAGTCACAGTAGAGGAAATAAAAAATCAAAACCAGAGGGAAGTTTTGATGATTAGATGTGTGCCTGATTTCTGTGCAAAATGTCAGAGTTTAAATATATGTCACTTGGAAACAAGCTTTTGCAAATTTGTTTTATTTCAAAGGTAGAGAGGTGAACTTTAAATCTGGCCGACAAGATTACATCAGTTTTTCTGTGACATTGAAAATGTGTTATTTTCTTAGAAAGTATTTCCTTTCATTTTCAAGTGATGGCATGATCATGGGTCAAGTGCTGAAGAGGGAATTCAAATGACTTGAATTCTTTTAAAGATTTGAAATATTGAACAAAGAAATTCTACAGTTCATTAAGTAGTTTTCCAATTTATTTCCTTTCAAACAGGAAAGAAGGAGTGGGAGGAGTGGGAAGGAAAGGGCCACATGCTTTTCTCTCTCAAAACACACAGAGAAAAAAACTGGTTTTTAGTACAGTCCTTCACAAGATTAGTCTGTTTCACAAGAGCAGTTTATAGTGCAGGAGTGGACATCTAGGGAGAGCTCATGGATCAAAGTCCATGCGTGTGATTTTGCATGCTTTGTCAGAAACGCTTTTGGCATATGTGAAGTGCTCTGGAATATGAGGCTGAGCAGTGAACCTTTGCACTCTTCTGTTTACAGCATGTTCCTGAGAAAATGATGAGAGGAAGGTTTGGCAAGAATGACTGGGACAGAAAGGATTTGGATCTAGGCAGAACAAAAACGTAGATGTTGAATATTTATAGCATTGTTAAGAAACACCAATAACAAGGAGAGGAATGGAAAGGATTCTTGACATGGAAAATAAAAGCATGCCTAGTTTCTGTGGCTTGACATTTCTGTAGGTAAAACATGAGCTACTACACAAGTGCAGTGCCTGTCTGAGTACACAGTTCTTGGTTGCTGCGTAGACTTCAGGCTGGGTTCAACAAAAGAAATCCATCACCTGTTTTTATTCCGTTTTAATACAGATATGACATTGTGAAATGACACTGTCTTGTGAACCCTTGACCCAGTGACCCTTGAAATTGTTGAATGTCAATCATATCTGACAGAAGGTTAGAGGGTTTAAAGCTAATAGTTTTCTACATAAAGATAATATGTTATAGATAATATGTTTCTACAAGTTTGATGAAAGACTGGGATAGATAGAGGTCCTGACCGAAATAAAAGCTATTGTGTTTTAGAGTTCCATTTGATAAGAGAATTTATGTTAGGGCAGACATGTGTACCTGTATGTCCTAAAAGATATTAAAAACTCACAGATGCTTGCCAATTTAGTAGACATCAGAAACTCTGACCACCACAGAGAACAAGGTTTCATTATTCCTGCTGCTTCTTGCACTGCTTGTTTTAGTACCGTGAAGGGACTGAAGTAAAGGTGTGAACCCAGAGGAGTGGAGAAAGGTAGACTCTGAGCTATTTAATGTGTCTGTGACCTGCAGCAACAAATAATGTTTGTGATTAATATAAATATGAAAAGTATGACAAACAAAGAGGAGGAAAAACCTTTTCATAAAGCATTGTGGATCATTTGGTAAACTGAGCATAGGCGGACAACACATGTTACCAAACAGCCAGTATGTGGTAGGAGTATAGAGGAATGTCATCCATAGATGTACAAAGAATACCAGCCTTCTTTGCAGGACTGGAGTCTTTATTATGGGAAGAAGTGAGTATAAAGTAACCTTGAATGAACATTAGATAGTTGATTGAAAAATAACTGGCTTCATGCTGTACCCACAGTAAAAAGAGTTAAAAAAGGATAAAGAGGCAATGTTCTCTCTGTGCTTACTTATTTCTCTTGACACAATTGGTGTACCTTTTCCTTCCATGTAAGAAGTGCAATTAGAAGAAAGAAGAATCAACTTGTTCCTCATTAAGGAGAACAGCTTTACCTCTAGGATCAGTACATAAGAATGACTGTGCTAGACCTGAAGAAAGGTTCATCCCAGTCAATTCTGTCTCTGACAGAGGCAAATAAAAGATCCTTAAGGAAGCATCCAAGAGCAAGATAAGCACATTGTGGTACTTTTCCAACCACTCCCCTATTCTTCTGCAGATTTTGGATGAGCAGATTGCTGTGCTAGAGGGCTGTTTAAAATCTTCAGTATATTTCCTTTCCATATACCTGTCTAGCTATTTCTTGAATCCGTTTACATTTTTAGCAGCAAAAAGCCTTGTGACTAGGAGTTCTGCAGCTTAACTAAATGGTGTGTGAACAACTGCTTTTGTTCCTATTGAACCTGTCATCAGATGGTTCCCTTTGATGCACTTAGCTTCTGTAGTGGAAGAGACACCAAACATCTGAGCCTTCTGAATCTGCCCATGATTTTAAGCCCCTTTGGACTTTTACTTTTTTGCTTGAGCCCAAAAACATGGTAGTGGGAAAAGATGAAGAGTTGGGTTTATTCCCAGTACAGCAGCCAAAGAGTGAGGAAAGAATCTGGCCTGTGAAAGGATATCTTTTTTTTTTTAATAGGCGATGGAGACACTTAACCCAAATGCTTGGTCAAAGGCAATATATGATTACAGCCAAAATACCGAAGCTGATGACTGTGAACTGCAGCCAGCTGGAAAGGAAAAGCGTAAAAGAAACCCCTAAAACTAAACCAAACCCCTCAAACTGACTAATGAGAGAAGGAATGGGTGGCTTCTCTATGGAAAATCTTGTAATTGTCAAAACAGTAGTAAATACAGGCCATTATCATCACATGGGCATCATCCTTCATCAGTGGAGCCAATCTGAGTCTTACCTAGGAGACTGAATGTCACCCATAATGCTGTTCCTTGGTTCTGAATTCCTCAAAGAGCTGCTGTATGGCTGTACTCTGCCCATCCCCAGAATTCTGCATTGATCACATCTATCTGAGAAAATAATATTGCAGAAAGTTTGCTGCTTGTTATTGACTACCCAATCCTAGTCTTCTAGGAAATGGTACATAGATGCTTCTTTGAGCAGGAAGCTGAACAGATGATCTCCTGAGGTCCCTTTCAGTTGGATTTATTCTTTGATTCTCCACCTCTCAGTATTTGAAAGCCGTATTCCTCTCAGGGAACCCTGTATAACCCTGTATATTCCCTGAATAACTGACTTGCCTAATTTGTTCTGTATACTGTTTTTTTAACAAAAAATTATTTATGTTTGTCACTTTGAAGTATTTTCCATGTTGAAAGTACAACACAAAGCTTAGTCCTTTTCTAGATGTGTGAAGGTGTTAGCAATAATTAAACAAGAAATATGTAACTATGCGTTTATTTTTCCTGCAACTTAAGAATTCTTAGGAGATCGGAAACAAACGGAAAAGTATATAAATGTGACATTTTCTGGTGATCAGCAATCTGAACAAACTTGTCAAACGTGACGCTGTAGGTGGTATCCATAATTCTACTGGCATTCATAAAGTGCTAGCGCACAAAAAAGACAGAAAGCCATGGAAAACTTAGGATGTTATTAATTTTGGATGTGGAATTTCCTGTTCTCTTACTGGTAGGTAAGGAGCATGTATCATTGACCATAAAAGAGTCTTAAGAGATTTTTTAAATTCAAACAGAAAGCTGTAACTTCTGCAATGCAAAGCATTGCCACTGTCAGTGGGCGAGGTAGACAGTAGGGAGTACTCCCTTTATTCGTTTGGGGCTCGGGCAGCACCATCCGCCAGCAAGGCATCGGGTAGAAGATGGAAGTGAAATAAGCCTGTACTTGGGTTACCAACGTTACAACCAAGCAAACCTATGGAAACTTGATATATTAGTACGAAACACAATGAAATCAGTGGTTACTTTGGAATCCATTGCCTTTCTGAAAAGCACTCAAATTTCTTGAAATGCAGCTATATGAAGTAAAAGCAACAATCCCTGTATCCACGTGCATATTTCGTTCAAAAGAATGTGCTACTGTAATTCAGAACATTTAAATATAAGATTACATGCATGTGTTATTTGTCTCATAGATTTTGAGCGCTTTGAACTCCTAGTGTACTTGGTTCCTTGAGATCTGTAGAGATGAACAACAGTAAAATTTGAATGGAGTATAATCAATTCTACTAAACGTGAATTATTAGAAAGCATTTCTTTTGTTTGTTTCTAACTTTCCAAAACCTTAGAAACAAATGGACACAAATTTAAACACAAAAGCAGCATGTACAGTTTTTTTCCTAGGGTATTGCAAAAATGCAAGCAGAAGCTGATAAGGAATGCAGTGTAAGTTAGCCTACTTCTCTTAGCAAGTGCCCTACAGAACACATTATTTGTGGGTATCTGTTTTTAAATGCCCGATTTCAAGTTCCTGGGATCAAATTTCCAAAGCTGTTGTGCTACCAAACTCCATATTGATTTTCAGGTGCTTCAGAACCTGCCAACTGAGTCCTAAACATGACACACAAATACAGTGCAACTGGAACTTTTCTTTTGTGGATCATCCTGCCCTGAAGTGAATTGTCCTGTGAAGTCAAAAATCTCTGAGCAGCAGCTGCCTGCAGCCTGTGCAAGGTGGCAGTCCATCAGTTGCAGTTAGGAAGTTTGCTTCATATGTCTAGATAAGATGGCTATTATACGCCTCCTTGCCCAGTAGTAATGAGGCAATTGCCATCGTTGAAAGGCTGCTGTGTAGAAGTGTTAATTTTCAGTTTGAAACATGAAAGCACCAGAAGATTGAGGATATGGACAGCCGCAGTGACAAAAGACATCCGTGCCTGCACAGCTTGACAGTTAATTCTTGCCTACTGACCCACTGCAGCTGACGTGCCCGGCTGACCCTCCCTGAAGGCCACGGGGTAATCATTTTAATGATCAGTGAAAGTGCAGTTCCTCAGTAGAGCTGAATTTATAATTACGTTCATCAGAATTGTGAGTTGTTCTTGAGATGTACGAAGCAGTGACTAGTTCAAATGAGCAGCGGTAATGCATGCGCCTTGAACACCTTGCTGGTCTGGGGCTGGTACACAGGGCGTCTCAAAAGGATCGTGGAATAATGGGCAGGAAATGATGCATTTCGGAAAATGCAGGCTGTGTCATTCACCACAGGGCAAATCTCTTTGTGAACAAGCACAGGTCTTTTTTCATATCTGAGTCATCCAGCACATAAAGGCTTCAAAAAAGTAAAAGATATGTTTCAAAATAGAAAAACACATGTTCTGTGAGCCAGAGCTGTTAAACATATCATAATCGAAGTAATATGTAACAGTGAGGTGCCTTTTTTTTTTTTGTTCTGAGCGCCTCAATCTCATATGGTTGTGTAAAGGACAAAATAAAGACAATCAAAGTAAATCAATGAACCAAACCATAAAAAAGCCATGTCTCTGTTATAGCTATAGAATACAGAGGGAAAGATAGGAAACTATTAGGAATAGGAAAAAATCCAAATAGTAATTTTTAGACTTGCAGAGCCATACTCAGCAGATAGAAGGTTGTCAAAGAAATAATCTGCTTCCCAGCAATATTTATACTGGGATAATTCACTCCCTGTAGGTCAGAACTGTCAGTAAGCCTAATCTTCCTTCAGTTTTCTGAGCAATTAGCACCTAACTTAGCTAAATCAATTTTTTTGTTGCATACTCTTCACACAGCAACATTTCTCATAACGCTGGCAGCTCAAAATAAATGACCAACCCTGAGTGTAAGGAGCAGATTCATTTAAATGATTAATCATTCATTTAATTAATTTTATTCCTGGAAGGAACTTTGTAGTTGCATAACATAAGTGGTCATTATGAATTTAGGTCTAAAACAAAGAAATTGTCTTACCTTCTGTTTGCTTTTTTCTGTCTTTGTGCTTGAATCTTTTGCCACCGAAGTCAATGGGAGTTTTGATACGTAACAAGTCACTGGGAGCAGAATCTGATCTTTTATTAGCACATCGTTATGGACCCTGTGGGAACAGGAAATTTGATTTTGGAGCCAGGAACATGAATTAGGGAAAGATTTTTTGAACCAGTTTAAGGGTCTGTTTTCAACGTTCAGTTTCAGAAAAATCCCCGAACAAAAGAAGTCTTGAACTCCATCAAGAAGTCTGGTTACTGCAAGTATGATTTCTGACAGTGATCAGAGTTGTGTTCAGAAGGTATTTGTAGGAACTCTCAGGCTGAGGGGAGACTGTTTTGGGTTGTAAAGCACGGGCCAGCTGATTCCTCAGGTTTTTGCTATGCTTTGTCACCATCTCGCATTTTCTTCCAGACAATAACACTCTGAAATCTGGAGGCCATGTTCATGTGATAAACCTGATCCCAGCAACAGAGACCGTCAGTCTGATAGATCTCAGTTTGAGTAATCTGGTAGTGTCAACTGCTGTGCCATAAAATCTCAAAACATTGTTGTAAATGCAAAAATCAAGGAAAAAAAAAGGCGCTTTACTGGGCAATAAACGTGGCCTCCAAGGTAAGGAAATTTCATTCACTGAACCATGGCACAGGAAATTCAAATGATGCTACGGAAGCCTCGTGGTTGAGCCATCCAGCATGTTACTTCAAACTACCTCATTTTTATTTTGGGTTTAGATAATACGCCAGAGAAGTCTCCTTCATGGTGTATGTGTGTAGGGCCTGATTTCTACACGCATGCAGCAATTTTCATCTTAATAGCTGTATGCAGGCTCAAAATACGGAGCAGCACTTTGCGTGTTTTCTCCTGCTGTGCAGTAATGGTGTAATTTAAATGCCCTTCACATTACTGTAGTCACACGGACATGATGCCTGCAGGTAGTCAAGTGCTGTTTCTGTCTGTCATTCTTCTAAACACATGAAAGCACCTGTGCAGCGGGGTGTACTTGGGTGTGCTTCATTTGGAGCTAATGCATTCAGAGACGTGCTGACTAGTGAATAGCTGTAGCCAACTGTATATGCCTGGTGACTTCCCAGCTCTCTGCCAATGCAGTCAGCATCTTACATCTTCATTTGTGCATCCATTAAATTTTATATCATCCCATCTCCCCGTAATTGTTGACAAGTGCCAGGCGTCGCTGTTCCGGTACACTGTAACTCATTTGCAAGTACTTAATCTCCGAGATGGAGAATTTGTGGGCACAAAGTCCCATTTTTACGCACAGGAGTTTCTGTATAATTGTAATGTTTCTTTATGCTTGCTACTGACTGGAAAACGCACTTAATGCATCAACAGCAAGTCAGCTACGCTTGGGGGTAGGTTAGCAAAGTTGGGTTGACATCTCATGTCTCTGCCTTTCAACCTCGGATATTCTGGAGGTTCTTGGCATTCAGGTTTCACTGTTTGCGTAGCTGTTCTCTGGACCCTGCATTTTGCAGGGTGATGCAGTTCTCAGAGTGGAAGTTACATTGTCAGTGTAATTAATGATGCAATATTTCCATCTATTTGATATTGATTTGCCTGAATAGCTGTAAATCTCAGCATTAATGGCTTTCTGTAGTGGAAGCTTACATGAATACATGCCTGCACCTAATTCTTGAGCTAAAATAAAAATAAAGAATGCTCTCTTTACCTTTTCATTTTCCCAGAATTGCCATTCATTCTTCAGCAAAGGAGCAACAACCCCTACAAGTAATACAGTCACCTTTTTCTCTTGCTAGGATAGGTTAAGTATTTGACGGGCTAAAACACTGAGGAGAAGGTTGGGGTGTCTCTACTAGAACAGAATTTCATCCAGGTCAGTACTCTGTCTCCTGCAGTAGCTAATAGTGTTTAGGGAGTAGTGTATGAATAAGGCAGCCATATGGTGATCATCTCCTTGGTGTACTCTCCCAGGCAGCAATCATTTTTGAACCACGGATTTCCTGAACCACATGTAGTGTCTTTGCTTTTAGTATGTCTGATTACTTTCAGAAACCCTTCACACTACAATATCCTGTGGAAAGGAATTCTATAGCTCAATTATGCATGGAGAGAGGAGCCACTTTCTTTTGTTTGCCTTGAACTTGCCACCTGCTAGTTCTGTTGCCCGCTCCTCGGTTTTTGAACTGGGAGACAAGACAACAGCCATTTCCTTTTAAACATCTTAAGGACAATTATGACTATAAATATCTTCATTATACCCCTCCTCAGCCCTGTCTTTTCCAGACTTAGAAAACGTAATCTATGTAGTTTCTCTAAATATGGAAAATATCCCAGGCCTTTCATCGTCCTGCACCTTTTCTTGTTCTATTTTATTCTTTTTCTGAGATGTAAATGATGACCAGAACTACAAGGAGTATCCAGGATGTGGGGATAGCATAAATTTTTATTGAGGGGCTGAGATTTTCTTTTCCACCAACTAAGTTACGTAGCTTTAGTATTAGTGGAGCCGGGCAGGTAAGAGTGCACCTAATTCACATTAATAGATACTGTGATCTCTTGGCAACAGCAAAAATGATCTTGCTTTTCCTGGCCACCTAATTTTGGTATAAATGCACTCACACACACACACACATGTGCGCGCGCAAACAAATATTTAATGAATTCAGCAGAGCTGCGCAAAGGACATTGTGTCAGGAGAATAAGCCACATGCATCCCATAGAACACCTATCCCAGAGCGGGAGACACTTTTGTAGCAGAAATGCTCTTAAGTGCTTTGGTGTCTGAAACCGGGTTGAAGTCAAGTTCAGTAAAGGGAGAATTCCCTTCTTACTGTGAAAGAAATGCACTTGTAGAGCATTGTTACATGTGCCTTTCGCTTTCTTTACCATGAGGGCAAGTTTCGTGGGTAGAGGTGTTATCTTACATTTCTAAGTGTATCAGCTGATGTAATAAATGTTTTAGTTCGTGGTCATTTTCTGAATAAGCCCTTAAAAATTCTTTTCATGAGAGGGCAGTTTCCAGCAGAGGTCACCATTGCTGTAGCCAGTTTGAAAGGAGTTGAGTTTCACCAGCTTCTGTTGGACTGAGATATGAACGAGAAATACTTTTAAACTCACAAGCATTGACTTTTGGTGTTAGAATAGTGAAGCTTTTTGGAATGAAAGCATTAATTTTATTAACCCTTTATTTTTTATCGGCAGAGTTTGTTCTTAAAATATAGACTAAAAAATGGCAGAATTACGTTAACTTCTTTAAATTAGCAATATTTTTTCCACATGCCTTTAATTTAGTTCAATTAATGCTAACTAATATGTATTAAATATTTTGTTAGTCCTAAAAGCATTTCATAAAGAAATAGAAAACCAATTAATAGAATTTGCATTTAAAGGGACATTTTATATGGCCAAAGCCGTGGGACAGATAACAGTAGGGGAATTTAAGGGACTTATTCTATTGAGTGAAATAATCTAGTTTTTAAATGTGTTCTATCTGACTCTTTTTCTAGGTATGCCATTAAAGAAAGACCGTTTACCCTTGAAAATGCTGATTTGAATGCATGTTTTAAGTATTTTCCTAACCTGATTTTTTAAATTAACGTATTACAGTAATTACGTAGACTGCCTATTTATTCTGTGTAACCATTGTTTACTTAGCGTATGGGTTAGAATGATCCCTTGTGTTCATTGTAATTCTCCACTGAACTTAAATGAAGACATCTGAAAAGACAAGCTTTTGATTAAGAAAAGATACTGCTTATCTAAGAGGATGAGAAAAAGAAAGACACAGTTCCTTTCGTTACCACCATATTGTGAGACTGACAGAGCCCTTTAGGGTGAGTGGCTGGGATTGATCAAGATGTGAAATCACTATTGCTCTACTGCACAGATTCATCAGGAGGGCTCCCTTCCAGATCTTTCTGAGATTTGTTAGAAAATGATTCATATATATAATTGCTAGTATATTCAAAGGCCAAATCTTTCTTATCATCCTCATGTGAACACGCCAGTTTATTTGGTTCTTCATTCTGTCACTGTAATCTCTTTGTGAAAGTGCAGAAAATACTGTAGCCTTCTGAGTTTCAGACAAATGTCTGAAATGGTAGTTGTCAGGGTTATTTTTAAAAGTCCATTTTCTATAATATTTGAAACAGCTCAGAAGTGCAGAGTATGAATGTAGAGGCAAGTTAGCTGCCTCTCTGTCTTTTTGCAGATAATTGTCAGATTTTTTTTTTTTTGGCTTAGCGAATAAGCGTCCAAAAGACTTTATTGTCGTACTCTAACGCATGAAAACACCCATAAATTATCCGTCTAACAGTTACAATGCAACTTCGAAGTTGTGACAACTTGGAAAAACCAGCCTGACAAGCACGCTCACTTTTTGCTGTTTTTCTAAAACTTCTTGAGCATATAAGGAGAATTTAAAGTGAGGAAAACAACTGAAGCACAAACAGTTCTGTTCTCAGCACACAAATTCCTTCTGTCTCCCTGACTGGGGTCCCCATTTTTGTCTCTGACTAGTGTATCAGATCAAACAGCATTAGCACCCAGTATAAATCAATAAATGTCAGATCCATCCTGTCAGTACAGGCAGGCAGCAGGGAGCGTGTAAACTTTTCCCAGTGGACATGATAGAGGATACAGTCTCTAGTGCTGCTCTGCCTGCAGCTAAAAGTATTCTGCCTTGGGCCAGTCATGCTTTGATTTACCAGAATTCCTATTTATTTATATTAATAAAGAAAGAAAGGAGTTCTTATCTAGAGTAGAATTATCACAGAAAAAAAAAAGAAGAAAGCGTTAAGTATTAATATTCTGAACAAAGACAGTAAACAATTTTCATATAGGTGTACGATGCAAATGAAACTAAGTTCTTATATACCTGGATAAAAAGAATGAGAAGAATACTTACATTTCTCTAAGATTAAGTTGTTCGTACTAAAGATGTTTTTCAAGCTTTAAGCTTAAACACGAATGCTTTCATGAACACCTTCCAGATGTGCGTGCAGTTTAACCTGGGTTAGCAGATGCAATTTTCAGTTTCACTACACCACGCTTTTTTTTTGCAAATGCTATTTTTAAGCAACAAGCACTCTCGTATTTCAAAGACATCTGATCTGTTCCCCTCAAGAGAGTGAAAATCACTGTAGAGCAAAAACACATTGGCTAATTTTGAAGATCCTAAACTTCCACAGCTGGTGCAACAGCCGCATTACTTTCTTTGTGAAAACTGTTGTGGGGTCACTCACCTCAGAGCAGTATCACTGGACGCGGGGGATACAGGGAGTCTGGAGGATTGTCCAAGCTGTTTTGTAGTCTGTAGCACCCCAGTCCGTGGACACTTTCCCAAGCCAGAAGAGCCATTCACATTCCCTCTGCCTTTCCAGCCTCATTCACTGCTCTCAGGGCTCAGCTAGCTGCACTGACTCACAGAAATTAAGCTCCCTCTGGGTCCTAGTGCTGTAAACGTGTGGGAGCTGCACGGACTCGTAGGAATTCAGCCTTTGGCTTGGTGCCTAGTCCATGCAGTGATGCACAGATGTGCAGTGAAAGTTTCAAAGCGTGCACTGGTTGTATGAATATGCATACATAATACTGAGAAAAACCTCCAACTTCCTGGTTCCACTGTCAAGAACTGAAATCCTCTTTAAGGGACGTTTTGTCTTCAGCCTTCTACTTTGCTTCTTAATCCTTGCACTCATTTTAAAGATGAGTATTCACAGAAAAGAAACTGCAATCTCCCTGATGAATGGGTGCTTTTGAAAATCATCTCTAGAGCCCTTTACTCGTGTTGTGAGTCTGTAAACAAACCTATAGGAACACTAATAGTTAACTGGCAAAGCAGAGGACTCAGTTCGCTGCAAAAATTGTGCAGTCCCCATTATCAGCTGTCTTTAACAGGGGTCAGCCAAGCACTGATATAGAGTAGCAAAGAAATATTTGACCCTGACTTGGAGCAGAGGAAAAGATTATATAAGAACCCTTCCACAGTTGTAATATTCTGTGTTTAACATGCTTACCTTAAGCAGCAAAGAGATATGGAAATGTTTTCCATTATGTGAAGGAGGATTAAGTACTTTACAAGGAAATGACAGTGTGTTTTAAGCACCGATAAATAAGGGAAGAAATGCACAAGTGAAAAATTTCAGAAGATAAAACAAAAAAACCAGAAGGCAAGGTGGCTAAAAACTCTTTCAAGAGTTGTCTAATTATGTAGAGAATTATGCAGCAGCCCCTTAGAGTTTCATAGTTCTCATTCTGGTGTAGCGTAACCTTTGCGATTACACAGACACAAGGGAAAAATTTAAATCATCCTCCATTGAAAAGCAGACCGCTGCATTTTATCTTTGTGGAAGTAATTGAACATTTTTTGATTCCATCCAGAAGAGGGCAGCCATCTGGAGAGGCTTGTCCTTAAAATCCTTTGCGGAAGGGAAAGATGTGTGGAAGGTACTACGTAAAGGTGTAGAACAATAAGGCAAAGTAGCTTTGAGATGATAATGTTCCTTATTTGCCACAAGGATAAACTGTTTTCTGAAACCGAAGCAAGCATATCTTCATATGTTATTAAAACTAGTAGACAAACATTATATTTTTTTCTGATGGTGACAAAGACAACAGTGGCTTCAGTACTAGACTCTTTCTTGGAGGCGGTGTGCGTTTAAAATTCCCTGAAATACCCTGATGGAAATTGCAGCACAAAATGCTTGATGCAAATGCTAAAATTACCTTCCCACTTTGCCAGGATTATGCAGATTGCTTTGTTTTTCTAAAAGAAAAATGCTTTCCACACATGATAGGAGTCACAGGCCAAAGTCTGATGTCTTCATTTGCACAGCCAGCTATCAGAGTTTTTGGAAGTTTTGCCTGTAAAACTTGACCTCGAGATTTGGCCTTAGCTTCATATTTCATTGCAGAAATTCCAGACTATTCTTCTCTTGAGCATTTGTCTCACCTCATTAGAATATCCTCAGATCAGGTCTTTGTGCTGGAAAATTCAAAAGAGCATTACAGCCCATTGTGACTGTAGCAAACAGCATCAAACATAGGTATTAGAAGATACGCCTTTTTTTTTTCTCTACTTAAAATTCAGTGCACACTTGTGTTTCGTATTTCTACAGTTGATTTTTTAGTAAGAGCTGCCTGTTTTTTCTTAAAACTGCGGTCACAAAAGTTCGTGTGGACACAGTAATGAATACTATACTGTGTTTGTACTTAATCTGTATCAAACCACTTATTTCTGTCTTCAAGAAATCCTTCTCTTGTACCTTTTTCTTGTACCTCATGAGTTTACACGAGCAGGCTGATACAGGCAAGCAAGAAAGCTGCGACAATCCCTGGGAAAAGGCACTAGTTTGTATTTTCTTCTTCTGTGTTCCCATGTAACCCAAACAAACCGTTTCTAGCTCTTGGAGTAGGTGTGGCCCTACAGGCATACCAGGAATGCGCAGAAAAATGCCTAATCCCAGTTAGACTACTATGCTCTGAGCTGACCGCCTGAAAGCATTACACAGAGGTCATGTACCTTTCTCTTTCAACAGTGGTCTGAACCACAGATTTTAAGAGAAAAGTCTTACTGCCTGCATGACTGCTTAACTTTTATCCTGCGTGAACCGAGGATTTTCTCCCTGTGGTAGGTCACTGCATACAAGGTGAGGGACTGATAGCGTTAGGCTGAGTAAGGAAAAGACGTGCTCTGGAATCAGAGAAGCAGCTGCATAAAGAGAAGTTCTTTGAGCACAGAGCTAATGAATCCTAGTTCTCCACAGATTTGCATCCAGTTATCGCTCTGCCCGTACTACAACGATTTCAAGTCTCCCATGGTCTCTTGTATGAGCTTCCGTAAACAGCATCTCCAGTTCCCCCTAAGAGTAGATGGATTCAGTGTGTGCCTGAGTGCTGCCATGTACTGCACTAACGTTTCATTTCAAGAGAGCAGAAGTGCTCAAACCAAAATGAAGAGCAGCACTGTTGAGACTGATGACTACAAGTAAAACGTTTGGTGCTCTCCTGGCTGTAGGGCTGTCTGTTCTGGCTGCTAGGCTGAGTTCGGTGTTGCCCTAAGCCCCACAGGAGTGACTGTGTATCATCACAGCCTCTTCCTTCCACATCAGCACTTCTGTCCAAGAAAGCTGGAGGGTGGAGGATACACAATGTAGGAAGAAAGTGCCTTATGCTTAAGTGGTATGTTTAGGGTTGTAAGAGGGCTTGAGGAGTGTAGGTGGATCCCTCCTGGAGTCTGTCTTCTGTGCTACTGAAAGTTTCAGGGAAGGCGTTTTAAGAAGTGGCTGGGAGTTTTTGTGTAGAAGCAACACTCTTCGAGGAAAAAAGCTGCCCAAAATGATGGAAGGTCTCATTTATTTCTGAAATCTTTGTGGGTTTGGAAGTAACACAGGTGAGTACAGCTGCTGTTCCTAAAACCTTGGCACTTCAGAGAGGTGTTGGGTCACGGAGAAGGGGGCCCACAGAGCATCAAACAGTTTTCAGAGATCGAGTAAAAGCATGGAGGGATGGGATGAGTTTAACAAGTTCTGTTTTTTTCAGAGACACTTACTTATGTGTGCGTGTGCAGTTACATTCAATAATTCCTTGTAATACTAAGTCTCTACATGAAAAAAGATGTATCAGAAATAACCCACATCCCCTAGCTGTCCTGGAGGTGCTTTGATGTGAATGCAGGAAAAGTTTTAAGCACCTCAAATGCAGCACTCAAAATGTAAAACAATGTTTCTTATGCCTAAAAGAATATTTACCATTTTCAGTTTTTAAATTTTCTAGAAAGTAGAATGTGGCTGTCTTGCATAACCTTGTCTGAGAGCTCTCTTCCTAAGGCTAAATGGAATGTAAAGAGATACTAAACTTTTTCCTTAATACTCAGCTGGAGGAAGCTTAACCATGTTTGGCTATGTAGAAATTAATCAAGAGGGGAGAAGGAATGATCACAGTGCAAATTCTCTTCTTGTGTTAGTTACAAAAAATGAAAAAGTTGATACAGGTTTTAAGTGGTCCATCTTGTCTTTGTTAGTTTGTGTAGCATTACTGTATAGAATTATGTGTATGGTAGAAGTTACTAGAAAAAAGCAGAAGCTCGCTTATGGGTCATGAATAAATAGGTCAGACAAACAAGTTCATTACTGATTTACTGTAGGACTCAGTCTCCTGTAAATATATTCTTAACTGTTTCTGCCACATGGCTTCACAGTTGAGTCGATAACACATGCAGAATGCAGCTTGGGTGCATTGGAAAGATTGATCTGTACGTGATGCATTTCCAATACACTGCAATTCAAACCAAGCGGGGATTAGAAACACTCATTTATGATGAATTATGGAAGTGATCTGCACTGATCTTTTATTTCTCTTTTGGTTAGTTACGTCGCGCACAGTGGGAAGAAACCATTCCACGATATATGAAAACATATCGAAAGCCTGAGCTTACTATAAGCAAAATGTCTGTTGATTTTTCAAGTGCTGTTACAGACAGGGAATATAATTCTAATGGCAGTGACATATGGGCAGAGCAGAGCTATGAGAAAAACTTTACATGACTCTTCAGACTCAGCAGAGATTTTGCCTGATAGTTGTTTGGAGAGATAAAGCCCTTACAAATATTTCTGAAATACACAAGGCCTGCACTTCTCTTGGAATACCTTTTTTATTAACGCTCAGCTATTGGTGGGCAGTGAGGATCAAACGAAAGTATATATCAAATATTAAAGGAACTATGGATTTTGAAAATCAGCACTCAAATTTTTATTCCATGCTCTTCTGTGAGAGAATGAGGAGTTTTAAGATATTCCACTTCATAGCTGCAAAGTTCTTGCCCAATGTAGCTTTTTGCACTTGGCTGAACCAGAGCTGTGTTGAAGTCTGAATTCTCCTCGAAAACCATGAAGAGTTTGTCAGTCAGAGTTCACTAGTTGTGGAGGTCTTTCTCCATGGTCAAAAGGTCCTTCAGTGCAGTTTTATAAGGAGCACACATGGTCTGGTGTACCTTTCATACTCACCTCCATGACAGGAGCATTTAAAGAGCCAGTAAAATATGTGCTTACCCTGTTTTGGGATTGGTTTGGTTTTGGTTTTGGTTTTGGTTTTGGTTTTGGTTTTGGTTTTGGTTTTGGTTTTTCCAAGTGGTTATATGTTACTAACACTGTGCTAGCATTAATCTTTCTACAATCCACTGAGTCTGACAGCAGTATCCCTTTTTGGGGGTATTAGCACTGTCAGTGAAGCTCATAGCTGTTTGAAGACTCACTCAGCTAATGTCAGCATGAATTGAGACCATTCTTCAGGAGGTCTGGACATGCCACCTGTTGCTGGAAAGCAAGGCTATCGTTTGCAGATTCCCTGAGAAACCATGGCTTTCAGCATTGCGAAGGATTTGGGACCAGAGAGGAGTATCGGCTGGCGTAGAATGACTCCTCTCTGCTTTGATCGATGGAATGGGCCTCATGTTATCCCTTCCTACTCTGTACTGCCCTCCTACCATGCTCTAATAGAAAACCATGTCTCCTTGTCAAAGTCTGACTTCATCACATGTGCATAATGCGCACTGAGATAATGAGAATAATTTGCCAGTATGGCCATACTTTGCTCATGACCTTTGGGAGTTGGCAGTCGCTTCAGAGATTTTATATCCACAGGGGATAAGTAGGATAATCTGGTCCTTTTTGCCGCGTTAGTGGCCAAATGACGTATGATCATATCAGAATATTTCCTTCTTTCAGGCTTGCAGTACTGCATCTTCCTATCCAGCAGCAGGTCTCACGAGAGGCGCAGTCGCATTGAATACGATGTATGTCAGAGCTTGACCTACAGACAATCCTCACAAGGCAGCACGTTGTACTTGTTCGTAAGGGAGGCTTCAGTGGCCTTGAATAGCAAGCAGCTTCAGAACATCGCAGGAACTATAAACACTGTGCCAAAGATTCTCCCACAGAAGAATCTTCTTTTTTCAATGTGCCCTAAAACATTTTAGGGTGCCCCTTGACCTTATGTCTTAAAGTAGACCACAAGAGGAGGACTCAGTGCTATCAGGGAAGGTTGCCTCTTTGCTTAAATCTTGTGGAGGAGGTGGGACAAGCACTTTGGCATTTAAGCTGCTGGTATAGAATGTTTTTTTGAGTGTAAAATTAGGCTTTTCATTAAATATCTTTTCCTGCTCTTTGGTCTGAACACAGTGATAAGAGGTCCAGCTTGCTTGGCCCAACTCTTTTTCTATAAACATGCTGCCTAAAAGTTTTTTCTCAGGGGCTCAGTTTTGCTGGAAGTTTTTAAGAGAGTATTTTTGCTGCAACAGAGGAGACTTGAAGTACGAACTATCAACATTTTGCCAAGCTATGGAGTTGAGGTAAAAAAATGCTTTGGTAAAGTTAGCAGTTACTCTGTGATAACAAGTATTACATGGCTGCTTTAAAGTTCATCTAGGATTTGTCCAAGGTCTGGTACCAGGACAGGCTTTATGATATCAGCAAATTTCTTCAAACACTTAACACCCTGTCAGAGTTTTCAAGCTGCCTGTGCTTTACCATAAGGCAGTTACCATGGTGGAGGCCAGGCTTTGGGGACGACCACAGATTGCCTCCCAGTCATTCAAGATTTAATTTCCTTAAGTTGAACTCGGTCTTTGAAGAAGAATCCCATCTGCAGGATTCTTCCCGATCAATGCTTCTCTGTGGTTCTAAGGAGGAGCACACTCAGGAGTTGCTGTAAAACATGGGTCTCTGTACCTAGCACCGTTGCATGCAGTAATTAAAAACAGTACTGTTATTCAGTCTTTATTATATATCAACGTCTGAAAGCATTAGCTTTGTGAGTCAGTATTCTGTGGTAAATGTACTGATTTTGGTGCTCTGGTTTGCGTTCTTTTTCATTAAAGCTTTAGGAATAGAACAATGTTTGATGACTACAGCAGAATTAGATTAATAAAACATGCTCTTTGTCCCCAGAAGTGGCAGCAGGAGATAAGATTTACTCACAGTCATTGCAGTAGGGACGTTGAAAGCACGCCCCTACCCTCATTCCATTTAGATCTGGGTGAACCTGTTGTCTGTGAACTTGTCTGGTTCTTTTTTCAGCCTACCGGCACTGTTTGCTTCCACAACCTTTTGCGGCAACAATATCCAGAAGTTCTCTACCATCTCTTTAAAGTACTTTCTTGTACGCGTTCTGAACTGATCTCACGTAAGTTTCAGTGAGTGTTCACAAGATTCAGTAGTGTCAGGTTTCTTGAATGGCAGTTCCATGTTTACCTTATCCACCAACTTCGTAATTTTGTAAACTTTCATCCCGTCCTGCCCCACCTTCTTCCTCCTGAATCCAGGAAGCTGCAGCCTTTCTAGTCTCTCCTCAAAAGGCATCTGCTTCATCATCTTTACGCACCCTTCTACAAACCTTTTCTAACTCCACTATGCCATTCCTTAGAGTAGAACCGCACACAGACTCAGCATGTGGATGCAGAGATGTGCCCAGAGGTTTGTGTAGGTCATTTCTGAGGCATACATATTTTCTGATATATCTGATATTTGTAAGCAGTGGTGACATCTGATAAAATCATTTTGATGTCCACAGTAGTCAGGCCATCTGTTACACTAAATATTATAAAAACCCCAAGGAACCCCTTCGCCCACGTGAGGAAATTTTGATATTCTGCAAGATTTCAGCTCATTAGTGTTGCGTTATGCTAGTCCTTACAAGCTAATCTCTACAGCTGCTGTTCTGTCATGTATTCTTGTCACAGGGCAATTTTATTTTCAAAATGTTATTTTAATTAAAAAGGAAAATGTGCTTGAAGAGGCTGCCACTTTCTGGGGACATATATGCTTGCATAACCTTATCGAGAGAAACTGTCCAAACCTAGAGACCAGATTCAAAATAACGAAGTGTAAAATGTCTTTTCTGCGGTGGCTTTTATTCACTGAAAAGGACAGCGCTATCGTTTGTCAGGCTGATTGCTAGTTTTTGTGTTGGTTCAAATTCTGCAGGTACTGACAAGGCCTTTCTACTTTCACAGCAGTAAGATCAGACCTTGACTACAGTTTTCCTTCAGACATGTGAATTACGTTTCAGACTGGACATCAGTCCACCCTACTGAGTGCCACTCCGTGTTGCTAAGAGAAGCTAGTTCCATTTGCCTTGGAGGAAGCCCATTTTTTTAAGGCAGTTGTCACTAATTTTTTAAACTGCCTTTCTCTGAATATTATCGTAAAGCATGAGGTTTACCCCCTGCATTTGTAAGTGTTCTCTCACCATGTGTATCTGTACACATACAGAAGGAAAATTCTAGGGTCTAGCTGTGACTGCCCCTAGCTTCTGCGCTCAGCTGTAGTCCCTTCCGTACTTTCCAGGGAAGGTACAAAGGACTTAGTAGGAAGTCCTGCTGTGAAATGAGGAACATAGGCCTGACATCAGACTTGGAATGAGATGCATTTGACTGTCGAGGGTGGGACATTTTAAAAGGACTTAAAGAATGTGCTCAGTTGGAGGGATCCTGCTGTTGCACTGGAATACTCAAAGGCTGGACTTGCTCTTTACCATCTCTGTGTCCAGTATCTTCTTGTCTTTAGTGACAAATCTTAAAGAGGCTTTGGGGGAAGGCTGAAAAGAAGTGCAAATGACTGCACTTAAAGCAATACTCTAAAAGTATTTCATATCACACTAGTTTTCCAGGATCTGAGCTCTGTATTGTGTAACAACAATAGAACTGGTGAAAGTGTAAAAGCTGGGACTGCCTGCCAATGTTACAACTTGTCTTTACTACTAAAAAAGGCAGTAAACTGGGAGGGTGTATCAAAGAGTCAATTGCTCTGCATTTGCCCCGTGTCTTGCACTGGTTTTCTACATGTCTTCTGTACATTGCTGGAGACAGAACTCCAGGCCAGAACCACCTTTGGTCTGAGCTGAGTGTGGGAGTGCTTATGTATGTTAGGTTGTTCTGCAGTAAAAGACATAGTTCTGTGTGAGAGAAGTATTCTAAGTTGAAAAGTGAATGAAGGTGCAGCTTTTCAGCTTTGCTATGAGGAAAACTAGGCATGGTCAACCCCTGGTAGGACTGTAGCACTCATGCAGTGTGTTTTCCTTTCAAAAGTACAGACAGAGTCTCATCTTCACCGTGATTTTCACCTCTGATTGCTGGGTAGATCTTCTCAGAGTCTGCAAAATGAAAATCCCTCAGCCTTTATTAGCAGTGAAGTGACGTTCTCAAGTGACTCACTTTTATGTGTCCTGGACTTTCTTGCCTTGTGTGCTAATGTCAGACCACAAGTATTAACGAGGAGATGGGGGAGACTAGAGAATACAAATCTTTAGGGAGAAATAGTGAAACAGATGTAGTAGTGATGTGGGGTGCTGCAAAGGATGAGGTGAAGTAGTGGTGAGAGGCCAGGTGAGTCAGAGATAGAGACACTCAGGAGAAGCAGAGGCTGCAAGTAACCATGAGTCTGTGTTGGTACAGGGAAAAATTAAAAATGTGCACGCACTGAATTACGTTTTTGTGTGCTGCACATATCTACATAAATAATAGTATTTTCAGCCCTCCCCTCTCCCCGGGTACTGTGAAGAAGCTCTGTGGCATTGTCAGTAGACTTGCAATACTGTAAAGTGAAAGTACATCTGTGAAAGTCAGCCATACAAACCAAAATGCAGGTTTAAGACATGCAGCTGTAGCATTAGTTGAAAATGCTCTCTGCATACTCAAGAGGAATCCAAACCAATTTGGGTTTGAAGAAAGCAGGGTTTACTCCAGGACACAATGTGCAGTGTTTGCAGATCATTGGACAGCTCACTCAAGTACAGATCATGCCTTTTTATGGGGACATTCCAGCTCCAAAGAAAGCAAATTCTTCTGAAACACATTGTCTTAGTTAAACTTTTAATATGTTTTGATACTGCTAGCAGCAGCTTTATATAATGTGGCCATGTAGTGTTCAGCAAACAGAAACTTACTCCGCGTGCTATTGAAGAGTTAGAGGCTACAGATGAAATGGATATGTTGCTACTACAAGATTTGCGTAGTATTTTGTACTTGAAATCAATGGGTTAATTACCTTGCTGGCACTGCCTCAGGTCTGGTGAAGGACAGAGTGTTTTAGTGACAATGTAGTTCTGGAAGCAGTGGGAGAAGGCAGGTGGTTTGGTTAGCTCAACTTGAGCCCAGGTTATTTAACTCATGTGGGTCCTCTCTGGATGGCAGGAAGAACCCCACTTCGACCAGATGATCCCTAAAAGAGAGACAATTACTGGTTTCTAACCTGGATATTGATCTTATTCTTCCTTTCCTTAATGCAATGCACATGTCATATCCTCTTTCCAAACACGAAGAAGATAAGACTAGAACAGTCATTGCCATAAAAAGGAGTTTTGATTGTCCGTCCTATGACTGCTGTTTAGAAAAATGTGCAGATAATCAGTATTGCTGAAGGCCCTTGCCTTCGTTTTTAATTCGTTCTTGTAATCTGTGCAGTGTTGTCCATGACTAGACGTGGGATGTGTAGCTGCCTTGTGGGTAGCATCATGCCCAGCTTCTGCATGAATATCCAAGATCTGTAGCTTCAAAGGCTTGGCGCTGCATGAGTTCCTGCCATACAGCGATGTGTCTTGGCACCATTCTCCTTCCTATGCTGTGACTCTTAAATGCTGAACTGCATCATGTCTTAAAACTATTCTTCATTATGCAAGAAGGGAGAGTTGGTATTTTGGGTTTTCCTCTTCTTACCATTCACTTCAGAACATGCGAACACAATTTTATGTTGCATGTCATTCCATAAGCCTTTCCAAAATGGTATCATTCCAATTGCAAGACGTCAGATGGGTAAAGTAATTCTGCTTGGAAATTCACCTAGGAATTATAAGCATTACTAGATTAAGAGCAGGACTCAAACTTGTAAATCTCACTTATGCTTGATGTTTTCCTATAAAGAACAGGTACTCAGGAGTTCTGGAGGTCCAGGGTGACTTACAGG
The DNA here is from genome assembly GCA_009769605.1 of Bucorvus abyssinicus. Classification (NCBI taxonomy): domain Eukaryota; kingdom Metazoa; phylum Chordata; class Aves; order Bucerotiformes; family Bucorvidae; genus Bucorvus; species Bucorvus abyssinicus. The sequence continues at coordinate 6,754,909 of CM020055.1, forward strand.
ATATTCAAAGAGAGCCTCCCTTATTCTTCAGCTCTAATCTTGGCTTTTATTCATGTAGCTCTTTAGTGGGCCCCAAGTCGTCGCACAACCTTGTGGTCAGTGTGAAAAGTTGTGTGTGCACCTTTAAGGTGTTTTTGGTCATATATTTTCTGTTTATATACGGCCTATCAGTTCCTTAGCCACTTGAGCTTTTGAATAAGTGTATAGCACTGTTCACGCACTGAGCATTTGGAATGAAACCGTGCTTTTGTGACAGCTCTGCTAAAGAGGAAAGGGCATTAGCTACCTGCAGTTTGCACGGGAGAATAGAGAGAGAGTGAATTGGAGCTTAACATCCATTAGTCTTAGTTGTTAGTAAATTGTCAAAGAAATCATCATCCATGTTTGTAAATCTGAACTCCTAGTCTCTTAAAGGCATTCCCCAGGTAAAGGAGAAAGAAAGGGTGACGCAGGACCACGTTCTCAGGATGGTGGAAAGCACTGTTGTTACTTGGCTGAAGCTTAACTTAAGCATGGGAAAGGCGGGGCACGTAAATACTTTGCCCAGTGCTGGAGTAGAACTGAACTGTTCATCTCTAATTTTAACTGTCGTCTTTTCTTTTAGAAATATATTTAACATTGTAATGCCTTTAGATGTGCAACATTTCAACTATTAGCATTTTCATAGTAGATTGATGAGAGACTGCAAACCAAGTTCTAGCATGACTGGCAAAGTATTTATGTAAGAGATGACTTACAGCTACTTGTCCCACTCTGCTAAGTTTCTTCTGTGACTTCTGTGTCAAAAGTGAGTTCTTCAAAACTTCCAGCTCCCTTAATTTTTTAACCTGCTTGCTGGGAACAAGCAAATTTCTTTTTCCCAGCATTCTCCTTTTCACATTGCCCGTATTGTAAGGAAGAGCTGAGTGAAAAGGGGAAAAACCCAAACCAGAACAACAAAAAAACCAACACAACCTTCATTCCAGAGTCAAATTTGCAATGAGAATCTTTTGAGTCTATTTTTGTCCAATTACACTTGGACAAAATTCAAGAATTTGATTTTTCCCATTGCTTTAGTTGACTTGGAAAGCACAGGCTGAAACCAGTGCTGAACCAAAAAACTGAATTAAGACACAGGGAGTAAGCAGGAGAATAAAAAATCAATGAGTAGATTATTCTATCAGCTGCTGTCCCCATGATTTTCTTATCTTATCCTGCACTACTAGAAGAGCTGTTGGGAAGTGGAGTCAATGTAAAATCAGATCAAACTGCTGTGTCCCGTCAGCACATAGCAGAAAATTGGATCAATAGCATGAGCCTATTGTTCTTTGCTTTCCTGCTAAGCAGTTGGACTGCTAAATCCACCCCGAGTAGCGAGGCTAATCTGGTTTTTAATCCTCTACGCTCCCACTATGAAGTTGAACAACAGTGCCTGAAACAAGCATAAATCAGTACAGATCCCAGGCTTCTTAGGTATATATTTTACTGCTGTTATATGCATCTAGCAACTAAGTCAGACATTTGGAACATTTTGAAGCTACCCATGTGCTATTGAAAAAGAAAATCTAAGGCAGGAGGGAAATGTTTTAAAATGACAATATTCAATTTTTAATTTTTAATTTGTTCCTATTTCTATCATGTAGTGTCACGTTTCCAGGTAGAGTATAAGAGCAGCACTTCTGAAGTTTCACATCAAAGCTCCTGGAGACCAGTGGAAGTTAACAGAAAGAAGACATTTTCTTGAGCTAGTATGGGCTGTTTTAAAAACAGCCTGTTGGCATAGGGGCTTCTATTTAAATAGATTGACAGTCTTTATTTCGAAAAGGCAACGAGCAAAATGTGCTCTCTTTTTTTTTTCCCTTTCTCCTGTATTCACTAATTATATTAAATTGGCTTTCTGATAATGCTGTAAGCTTGTATGGATAGTCCTAAACCATGGAATGGCCAAAACACTGGAGGAAAAAGGGATTGATGGTGACTCCCTCCAAAAAACCGCACTGTTATGTGTCTGCACTGTGCTGCAGAGCCACAGACTTCGTGTGTTTGGTATTTTTAACTGGTTCAGGTGGTAGATACCAATCTTTTGCTGTTGAAGCGGGAGGTGCAAGGTATTTGGGATGTGAGATGGCCTGCACCTAGTGTAGTGATGCACTCCACTCACACACTCTCCTGTGTAATCAGAAGGTATGCCAGTGAGAGTAGTATCAGTGTCTGCTTACGGAAATAGCTGGATAGACATACTCAGCGTTGCTCTAGGCTTCCTGACAGTTCATCATAACAGAACATCGTCTCTCTTAAGCACCTACAGCAACCATAAACATGTCTTCCTTTCTGCACTTCTTTCAATATATTTATTTTTGTAGCAGAGAGGGGGAGATGGAAAATCCTCTGTGCAGTAGCCACAGAAGCTGTTCTACCACTGAGCAGGCACATGGCCAAGTGGATGCATGGGCATATATGCAGACAGCTGAAAGGACAGATGTATCAAATCAGATTTATGAGGTCAGTTTTCCCAGCCAATAAAGTCCAGATTGCTGTCTGCCCTGTTATAACCTTCCTGTGTTTAAATGGATGTGAAACAGATAATCCAGCCTTTGGCGGGAACAACACTGATAAAACACAAACATTATTTCTGTAGCCACATAAGATTATTTTTCCAATTCAGCAGAAAGTATTGGTTTGAAGATTGTTAAAGAGGTCATAGTATTTTTATACTGGTTGTGTGTGAATAAAAATTTTCTCAGTCAGGGGAAGGGACAGAGTATGCTTATTTAGTAGCCTATAGCAGAGAGAAAATTTCTGTCTTACTGTAATGTAGCAGTGACAGATATGGCCTGAGCAAACATATGTAAATGGTATCTAGTCTTCAAACACCATACATCAGCCCATGCTATTGTGAGCTTTGTGAGCAATATGGACAAAATGCCAATTACAGTTTCATGAGTAAAGTGTATTTGAAATGTAAATGAAAGAACCGTTTGCAGTCTATGCTGCTGCTTTACTCTCAGCCAGAACTGATTCCATCTTGTTAGGTGTTTTGCGTTTTGTATGTATGAAAATCTAGAAAGGATTGTGAGAGCACAGAACTCAGAAGCCCTTGGCACAAAGAATAGTCCTGAGCCCTAAACCAGGCTGGTGTTCCCTGCAGATGCAAGCCGGAAGGTTCCCACTGCATCACTCTGCGACTGTGACAGTAGAACGCAGGACGACGTGATGTGTGATTCCTCACAAGAGTGCTGCCAAAACATTAAGGGAAAGTTGGGTGGCATGAGTCATGGCATGAAAAGCTGGCCCAGGAAATGCCAGTTTCATGGAAAAATGGCTTGTGCACAGAATCCACACAGGCTGCCTCCTGAAGGGCCAGTTGTAGCTGTTCGAAAGATTGTTCTATGGAATGGGACAATATTTTGAGAACTTTTCATCCTACCATTTATAAAGATAACTGAGTATGTTATTTTCCAATATGTATAAAATTAAATGCAAATGTCCCATTATGATGATGCTATAGTGGTTATCTCCAGTATAGCTGTCTGAAACTTAAAAGTTGCATTTTTTCCTTTATTTTTGGTAAAACAAACCAGTTTTCCTTTCTACAAAATTCTTTCTCTCAGAAAGCAAGCCTAAATTCCTTCAATATTGTTGTCTGAATCTTTGTTTATTTATCCTATGGGAAAAAAATGCAAATTAAAATATGAACATTATATGCTAGTATCTTCAAGACGATGCTGAAATTGAATAGTAAAAATAGCTTTCTGATGGGAATATTATTAAATAACATTGAACATAAAGGCTCATTGGCAGTGTCAATTGCCAGCTGCAAAAACATACAGTATTAGGATGGGAAACATACTAGGAAGAAGCAGGCACTTGAGAAGAATACATTAGTTAAAAATCTATTTTTATTTAAAGGTCTATACAGTCAAAGTTCGTCTTTCAGTGTTTTCTAAAGATTGGGATTTCAGTGATGTTGAAACTTTTGGACCAAACACTTTCCTGGAATCATATTGTCCTCACTAGTCTCTAATGAGAAGGAACTAATGAATTATATTAAAAATTATTCTTCTTGTGGACTTCATAAGCTACTTTTTTTTTCCTCAGATTTTTGTTTTGCATTGTACAACTGCAGAAGGAGGTGATGATTAGTGCCCCTGGAAAGCGGCAGGTTGTGTTGATTGTTAAAGCCAGTTGGGCACACTGGGAACTATTACAGAAAAGAAACAGCAAAGGCAGGTAATTCAGATTTTAAGTTTTACAAAGCCGACGCAGTGAAGTGTTCACTATGGCACCATCACAGTCAAAATGTCACAGTTAACACAGCGGTGAAAAGGCTCCGACCGTAACATTGATCGGTTCACACATACAGAGCTGAGCACCTCTTCAAAGGCCTCCCATTGCAAAGTGCATTTTGAAAGCAGAGGATGTTGGTGTGGAGTCAGAAGCACACAAAATACTGCGGTTTCCAGACTTCAGTGGCCAGTGTCACCTCCGTGAAATAGATAGCACGGCTGTCCTTGGGCTTCATGGCAGGGAGCTGAGCTCCCAGTGCGCTAGAAGGCAAACTCCATTAGGATACAATATCCCGTACTTACAGATGTTCCATACTTCCGCTGACAGCAGTGGTTTGAACTGGCGTAGCGAGAAAGGGAATACTGGTAACAGGCAATCTAATCGGGCCTGGTAGTTTTAAGAATAATTTTTTCTCTGAATACCTCGGAGTCAGAATAGCTTTGCATTTAATTATATATATATATATATTTAATTATACTGTGTCCCAGTAAAGTCTGGATGAAAACTTGGCAGTATTTTGTTTCCTAGTGATTTTTCCAGACATGATACTGTAAACCTGTATGCATCCCCAGCACCCCAAATCTCCTCCAGCCCATGGCCGTTTCTCTGCCTGAACATTTGGCGCGGTGGAAAGAGCAGGTGTTTAGAGTGTGATGCAACAGTTTCATCAAGAGAAGTCAAAAATAGTTGTCTTAGCAAACTTTAGCTAGAGGCTGGGCTGCTGACGTATTGGAAAAGGATGGGACGTAAATCTCAGGTACCTGGGGAAAGAAGCAGTGACAGATTCTGTGTGAAAATGTGCTTGCACCTCAGAGGGAAAAGAGCTTCTGCCCTCTATCTTGTGTGCCCGCAGTTACGGTTATTCTGTTAATTTTTGTCATGTAAATGTTAGGTTCATGGTGAAGATTACTTCAGAAGACTGACCTTTTCTATTTTCTTATTTCCCTTCCTTGAGTTGAATGGGGGAGGTAGTTATGGAATTGCCAACAAACCCTGTGAGGACCAGATAACAATAAGGTGATAGTACACAAATGTCAGACTTCATCAAATTAATCCCAGAAGAGTCACCCGGATGCATTTATAGCAGATAATCTAAACACAAACATAACTTCTAATCTCCGTCATGGTGAGTCAGTAACAGATGCTAAATGCATCCATTTTAACCTCAAGGCAAAGCATCAGCGTCTGTTACATAGATACTTAAGACAGTGTTTTGAAAGTATTGCTTTTATTTTTATTACAATTGCAATCACATTTCACAGTATTCAACTGTCCCTTGAAATTCTTAAAACAAAGAACAAAAAGCAGTGTAAAACATGGGGTAATTTCAGATGCAGGCAGAGCAGCTGAGGAGGGTAAGGATGGAAAACCTGGTGTCCAGCATTCTCTGGTTTTCTTTGGATGCTGTTTCTGGGAAAGAAGTCTATTGTCTACGGTGTACCTGTGGCTCTTCAAAAATCATTATACTGAAATGTAAATACCTGGTTGTGTATCGCAGGTTGCTGGACTCTACTTCTTTTTCACCTTTTTATTGCGGGTGAAGTGGTTCTGTGCTTGGCAGCCCTACAGACATAGCAACTGTGGATTTTTGTTCCTTTTCCTGGATACTCTGGAGTTATGCTTCTTATTTGCGCGTGCTGTTTAATGAAGGGAATTCCACGCTGTCTTCTGCTTAGAAAAACAAAGGATGATTGCCTCTGTTTTAAAGTCTGCACTCACCCTTAGAGGAAAAAAAAACAAAGTACTGAGTGGCGTTTCTGAGGAGTTAATATCCTGAAGAGCAGTGACCTTCCTTCTACAAAATTGCTTTGCAGTGTAGCAGATCGCCAGGTTCAAATTTGATAGACTGGTGTATTTTAGCCCTCTAGCATTAGCAAATAATTCCCTATAGTCATTCCCTTGAAAAGAAAAGTAAGATTCTCTGACTGCCACTAGGAGATGAGAGCAAATTTTATATAGCTCCTGAAATGCAGCCAGCTGATCCGTCAAGGTAACACTTACTCTCAGATAGCGTCATGTTTCACCTTTATTGTTCATTGGATTGTTTTCAAATTTTAGGCTTAAATATGCCAGGATGGTTAATCTGTAGGCTCAGGGAATTAATATCAGATAATAAGTTCTCCAATGAGGGGTAGATAAACCCAGACTTCAGTCTTGGAGAGGGGGCATGACTGCATGACACAAAAAAGAAACTAAATGTTAATTCAAATACCAAACAAAACCACGGCAGAAAGTTCTCAGATCAAGATTCCCAGAGGACACAGTATCATAACTACAAAATAAACACTAAGGAATCTTGGACATGAAGAAGATCTATAAGAATTTAATGCTGCCAAAAATAACACCTCCCATCCAGACCAGATAACAGGTGACATTTGTATGTGGTCTTTCATACTCAAAAGACTTTACATAAAGAGCCAGATTCACAGTTCAAAAAAATCAGAGAGCTAAGATTGGTCACTCAATTTTAAAATAGCGATGTGGAAAAAACCTCTGTGTATCTACTGCATTACCATCAGCTGTCATCCTACTCTTTTATTTCGAAGTTAATTAAATCCCTAGAGATGCAGAATCATGAAAGGCTTAGGATGATCAGGCTCTGGAATGAATTGGTTGCCTTCCCTGAGATTCCCAGTAGGTGAATTGGATCAGATTCTAGAAAGGTGCTGATCACCTCTAGCTGTCCCAAAGGAGTTGCATCAGACAAATGTTCTCAGAATATGGTTAGCGCTGGCCTGTAGGTCCTTAGAAACAGTGGGGTGAGCTTTGCTTTACTGTGGTCTGCACTAGTGCCCACTCCTAACATAACAGGTTGGCAGTTAGAACACTCAGAAGATGGAAGATGTGGGTTACTGTGTTTTTGCAGAAAGAAGAAATTCACCTTGTGCCTCCCGCTTCCTGGATAGAGGCAATAAAGTCTGAGGCAGCGTAGGGAACGAGTGCAGTATGCTGTAGTGCAAGCGATTGCATGCACTGACGCATTTCCAGTGAATGGGAGCAATAGAGAATCTTGAAAACATAATTGTGAGTGCTCGCTATTGAGAAAGTGGTTCCAGGCAGTGAATCCTACATGGTTCCTCACAGACTTGAATAAAACACCCAGTGCCCAGTGAGCTGTAAAGTTTCAGGCATGTGCTGGGCTCATTGTCACTTTTTGGGTGGTCTTTGCAGGTTTGACTGAGACGGTTAAACTTCCCTCCACGTGGAATGAGGATTGGCCTGGAGTGCTCAGCTCCCTGCGTGTTGCAGTACATCTAATCGTAGCACGTGGGTCTGAATTTTACAGATCAGCCACATAAAACAGATGTGTTTCAGGCATTGATTTAAAATTGCCTGGAAAGATTTAAAGTGAAGACACATAGAATTCAGTAGAACTAGGATTATTTACATCAGCTGAGAGAGGAACTTCCCTGGAAATTATTGCCAACTCTGGTAAATTTTGATATCACTACTTTTTATGAATTTAGTAGTAAAGGCATGTGAAACTATTGTGTAGACTTGAAGTTCATAATCTTTATGTAATCTGTTTTCCTCAAAAAATGTAAGAGCAGGGAAAGCAAAAGAGCTCCACAAGTCCTCTTCATCTTCCTCTCTTGTTCTCCTCTCTTGCCCTTGCCCTTGCCCTTGCCCTTGCCCTTGCCCTTGCCCTTGCCTTCGCCTTCTTTATGCCACAGTATATGAACTACAGCTGTAGGCTGTGGAGGAATACAAATATCTTTCTCTGAGGAGACACCGTAAGTTTCCACTTACTGAGAAAGCATATTTATGAGATTTATGAATCAGCTTTAAAACCAGTTATCTTCAGTAAAAATGATTCCTTAGTCTCTCTGACTGTGAACAGGAAAATTGCTATTTGTTCTAGTTAGTGGCAAAAGCAATTGACAGCTAAAGCAGGTTTTTTCTTCTTGCTTTAGGAGACTTTCAAGCAAAATTTCACTTGTCCATAGTGCAGTGTCTCCATGAACTGGACTTATTCTGGTAACAGGTAAACTGTAACTGCATAGCTATAAATATTTAATGTTGCTATATAAGCTGTGACTACATACAGAACTACATGTCTTTTTTTGCTGAAGTGTTTAATTACATGAGTTCTGTAAGTAACGTAACTGTATAAATTTAAACTACAAGTTTTGGTTGAGCGTGCACTTAAATGGAACCAAATAAAAACATAAAATATTATAGTCTGAAATTATATCAAAATCATAATGATACATTTCAGAAACCCCATTTCAGTACTGAAACCTCTAGGCTGTCACGGTCTATGAGCGTATAGTCCTTATACATTGAAATGAATGGTTTAGAAGGTAGGCAAGAAGGTGTGATGAAGAAGTCTATTTCCAGGAAGTCCTGCAGGGGTCTTGAACCCAGGCTCCTCAGCATTCCTGCGTCCTTGGGAATGGGGGACTCTGTTTTCATGGTAGGCTCTAGTCTTCCATCTGCCTGAGGAGTTACAGGAGGATGTTGTTACATGATGTGTCAAATGAAATGAAAGATAAAAGGTCGATGTAGGTAATGTGAAGTGATGCGCCAGGATTAAAAAAACAACAAACCATCACCACCCCTCAAAAACCTGATTTTACATTTGTAGTAGTTGCCTCTGAGCTGACTAATAAAACCCAGGAAATTGGAGGTTTTTGCTTTTAATTAGTCTGTAATGATGAAAAAAAGCAAGGTGACTTGCAGAATAAATTCTGTCATTGTAAAAATTCCCTGTGCATGCATGTGCAGTTCTCGTTCCACTGCTCCAGAAGGAAGATAGTAGAACTGGAAAAGGTTTAAAGAAGGGTGAGAAGGACAATGAAGAGTATGAAATTATTTTTCATTCAGAAGCAACCTAATAAATTGAACACTTTAGTTTGGAAAGGAGCAAAATACTGGGGCAAAGGGGAGAGATCTAATAGAATTCTGTTAAGTCATGAGAGACACTGCAAAGGTAATGCTAGCGTGCTTTCTACAACATGAGAAGTAGGGGGCAACAAAAGCCACTCTCAGAGTAAAGAGATGACTGTTCTTCCCGTTGTCATGGTGTTGTGAACTTGGGAAATCTGCATGGCTTCAAGGGAAAATGAACACATTCCTGGAAAGGTCCAGAGAGGACTAATGCTGTCTTCTGATTTAAGGGGTTCCATAAAATGCAGGTTTCTAGAGGGCTAGAGAATATTCTGGAGCTCTTTAATGCATGCATGTCCTGATCTTACACGCCTCTGTGGTTACCCTTTAGACATTATTGTGGGAAGCAAGGAAGCTAAAGAGCTGTTTGGTCGGATTCACTGCTTATATGAAGGCACTTTGTGTTGGAGGGAAGTTAAATATTTGTTACATTTCCTTGCCACAGTGTAACGTGGAATTTATTGAAAAAGGAAGTCCAGTTATGAATTTCGCAGCCTTTACATTGAACAAGACAGTTGAAAGTGGTAATTTTCTTCCTATTTATGTTTTTTTGCCTTTCACTTCCACAGAGGGTTGAGTGGAGGAGGGAAACGCTGCTTTTGTGTTGCTTGTTTGCATGTGGCTTTTATACTATTCAGTCCTGGACAAGCCATGCGCCAGCGCTTAAAGCTGTGAGCAGAGAGCAGTTGGCTACCGGCGGTACCGCTGACTGTCAGTGTAAGCACAGAAAAGAGTAACAGTGTACAGAAAGAGTGGATACGTACTATAGTACAAGGATTTCTAAGGGTGAGAGAGTAATTTTTCCATGCTGTTGTATTTCTGGTGATTACATATATGTAATATATGTAATATATAATATATATAATATATACAATATATACAATATACATAATATACGTAATATACGTAATATACATAATATATATAATATATAATGTATAACATATAATGTTAGTCAAATGATTTAATTTTAGATGGTCCTGTGTGGAGCAGGTAGTTGGGTTTGATAATCCTAAGTCCTTTCCAATCTGAAATATTCTGTGATTGTTTAAGGAATGCAGTCCCAGCGCAGAGCAGCCTTGTGTTACAGCTTGTGCTGAACTCCCATCAGACACTTCAGACGCAGCTTTTCCCTCCTGGGGCAAGAGCCCACTGAGCAGAGCGTGCAGTCTGTGGCTTTCCTTGTGTGTCTTCACACATTCATGCAGTAAAGTCTATTATAATTTTGGACTTCCATGCACACAATAGAGCTGACCCCAGGATCCGGTGGGATAGTGGCTTGTTTCAGTACAAGCGCTAGATGGGTCTCCCAGCACCAGCAGGAAGCAGTTTTGAAGCAAATAGAGGAGATACTCACAACGTGGAGACTGGAACTGTGCTGCTGAAAGAATATGAGCATAGCTGTGTTTCTGGGACAGCAGTTTCCAAACCTTCTGTGAATTTTGTGCTGAGAGTGCATCTTACCCATTCAAAAACCACCTGGGTCTCTGCGCTAGCAGCTGCTCCCCCTCTTGCAGATGCAGGCATCGGTGGCTCACTAGGTGGTGCAAAATCCCTCTAAACCTCACGTCCTCCCTGTGCAGAACCTGTGACAGGAGTTAGAAACAGTTGCAAAAATTGGATAGGCAAACTGTTGCATAGGTTTCACTTAAAAAAAAGGCCAGTGGTTACCCAAGGTCTAGTGAATTGAATTTTTTTTTTAAAGAAGCATATTACACTTGGTCATTTTTCATATCTGATTTTTAGTTTATTGGAAAATTCTCCACATTTATCATTTTTACCTTGATCTGTGGTGACTTATGATAAAATTCCGGCTATACTGACCAGGAGTTTTTTTCCAAGAAGCGATATGGTTATCATTAGCCTTCAAAAAGCTTCACATAACAGTCCTAAGTCTGAAAATCTTTGTAGAAAATATGCCATTAATAAAGTGCCAGGTACATTTGTATGAACAGTGGATCTGAATGTTTGTGTGAGAGGATCTGAACACTTGTTAAGTGCTGATGTTACTCAGTTCAGACATGTGTACGCATACCTGCTTCGCAGAGGCATGAATCATGAGGGAAGTGCTTAGCGCTGGTTCTACACCGTTACAGCTCGCTCTGAACACCGAAGGCCTAAGCATGAGGGCCAGGGCTCCGCTGACGAGGCGGTGCTGTACTCTGTGTGCATGTCCAGGCATTTACACTCTGCTGTGGGAAACCCTTATTGAGTGACATACATTTTTTTAACTCACTTTTTTCTTTCTGTTTTCCATGCCTCATTGGACTGATGAGCGGCTTGGTGGAAGAAAGAGAGTGTGTCCCTGGAGAAGATTTCTAATTTTGCTCCCTGGTGAGCAGAAACTTTTACAGAGCAGGCTGCAAGATGATACTGGTGGAGGAGGGCTGGGAAAGGTCAGGGACCCCTGAATCTTGGCTCTTTTTTCAGCAGCTTTGCTGGTAAAGCCCTATAGACATTCTCCTAGGCTCTTTGCTTAAGACAAGAGACAGATCATTTCCCCCCTCTAGATTTATAAGACTGAGTTTATGGCATCCTTAGGACCCACGAGGCAGCCAGGAGCTATGAAAATAGCTGGGAAAACTGCAAGCACTGAAAGTGAACGAATGCTGCTGTTTCTGTAAAAGCAAGGTCGCTTTCAGCTTTTCTCACCAAGCCTCGTAGAAGAATGTCTGTTTGCTGCAGGCGTAAGCTTGAGCGATCTATACTTGGAAGGTTTTACTATTTGGTATTTAAAAAATAGTATGGTCCTTTTTGACGCACACGTAAATATAGTGATGTTTCTTCTGAATCTCATATAATACCAGCAAACTAGCTGTCAGATTGCTTAAATTAATGTTATATGTAGCAGTAGATTAGTTAAATTTTTCCATGTTGTTTCTAAATAAATTTTAAAATGTTGTGTTTTTGGAAATCAAAACTTTCACAGCAGTTTTGGGGTTTTTTTGTCTTATATTAGAGAGATGAAGCATTTAATTTGAAAAATTACCTCTTCTGACAATTGTAGGAGAGTTTATACAGATAGAGCATTCCCTTTAAAGAAGAAAATCTAAATCGTCTGAATAATGTCATCTGTTTTCATACTCTGTTTATACAGTCTTGCAGGCTAATAAAGTACATTTTCTGGAATGTTGAATTTGGTCAGTTCCCTTTTCTACCGGAGGCAGATGAGGGGAAATAACTGATAACCTGCTAGGAAATCTTTTTGTGGTTTTGTGCCCCTCTCCCCCAATACACACTCAGGCAGGGCGCCCGTGGTAGTGGAAGATCCAGCAACCCTGGGAATTATTTGCAATGCAAGGTTAAAACACACCAAGTTTAACTTAATATTCCAGTGTTTTTTATGGAAGCAGATGGAATGGACAAAGGCATTGTAATGTGTCTAACAGTAACCAGGGAGGGGCGGGGGGAAAGCAGCTATTCCCACATTGGTATTTGCCTTTTCTTCTTGAAGATGTTCATGCAGTTCAACAGTTGTTTTAAAAAACTTAATCAGCACTTTCATATCTCTTGGCTGCTGGTCTGACAATGAATTACCTCTGGGTGTCCTTGCAGAAGGGAGTCTGTCTTGCATGATATCGATAATGGCACTAAAAGATGCATCCTTATTCTGAAGCCGGATCTTAGCATAAAGCAGGTAAAGGGAACACAAGTAACTGACTGTGGTAAGAGTGAGTGAAAGTCTGGTTAGTCAGAAAATAATATTATTTTTGTCTAAGACTTTTTCATATTACAGATGAAATTCAGTAGTGCCTTTATTGGTAATTACAACAAAAAGTTAACAGGAAGCACTATTCTGCACAAGTCCCTACTGACACTGAAATATGTTAAAAAAAGATCACAAAGATGTCAAGAACAATAATACCAAAAAATGTCAGTAATTGAGAATCAGTGAATGAATTATAACAACACATAAAGTGCATCTGAATGACAAAAATTCCTAGTTTTTCATCTTGAAGGGAATATTTAATATTTTCTTATTAAATACTGAAGGAAATACATTAATATATTAATATGAATGTAGTGGTATTTGCAATATATAATTGGAGTTAACAGTACGTTTATACCTGATTTACATTAATATTTTCAATGTTAAATATTGAAGAAAGTATAGGACTTGGGGGTGTTGGTTGACAAGAACCTCAACATAAGCTGGCAATGTGCGTCTGCAGCCCAGAAAGCCAACCGTATGCTGGGCTGCATCAAAAGCAGCGTGGCCAGCAGGCTGAGGGAGCCAATTCTCCCCCTGTACTTGGCTCCACCTGGAGCGTTGCGTCCAGTTCCGGGACGCAAAGCGTAAGAAGGGCACTGACCTGTTGGAGTGAGTCCAAAGGAGGCCACAAAAGATGATTAAAGGGCTGGAACTTCTCCGCTGTGAGGACAGGCTGAGAGAGCTGGGGTTGTTCAGCCTGGAGAAGTGAAGGCTCTGGGGACACCTTTTTGTGGACTTCCACTTCTTACAGGAAAGATGAGAAGGGGCTTTTTACAAGGGCGTGTAGTGATGGATCAAGGGGCAGTGGTTTCAAACTGAAAGATAGATATAGATATAGTTTGGATATAAGGAAGAAATTCTTTACTATGAGGGTGCTGAGGCGCTGGCACAGGTTGCCGGTAGAGGTTGTGGATGCCCCATCCTTGGAATTGTTCAGGGTCAGGTTGGATGGAGCTTTGGGCAACCTGGTCCAGTGACAGCTGTCCCTGCCCATGGCAGGGGGCTTGCAGCTAGATGATCTTCAAGGTCTCTTCCAACCCAAACTGTTCTATGATTTTTTGGTGCATGCAAGTTATGTATTATCAATAAATGCTTTTGAAAAAATACATATATAACTGCCATATTAAGCTAAATTATTTTTCTTAACCCATCGTATTGATTTGGATTATTCCTGGGTCTGTTAATATCTGAGCTCAGGTTTTGTGCAGAGGATTCCTTTTTCTTTCACCACCTGCTTATACAGTTCACCCTTGTGAGTAAGGCTTTTTTCCACATCTAGAATATTTTTTGAGAATAGATCACTTCTTTTGTACCATGTGAGTACTGGCACACCAGTCAGACAGCTGGATTTTATCTCTTCTCGACAGCAAGGAAATCAGTTTTAAGAATTCATTGCCTAAACCAGTTCAGCAGGCAACGTAATTCTTTTATATTTGTATTGAATCATTAATTACTAAGATAAAACTTAAATTAAATTAACCAAAGCCAAGACTTTATTCTCTCTTTTGCTGTCTATTTTAATTTTTTTCTTAACTGTGTCATATCATACATCCTATTGCTGCTCAGTGTTTTTATGTCTTTGGACTTCATCTGACCAGAAGTTGTTTGGTTTGACAGATTCTGTATTTGTGACATCAAAATATGTTGCTATGGAAAAAGTTATGAGTTCTAATTAAAAATGCAGAGGTCACAAGTTTCCCAGAACCAGTAGGGCATAGATCCTAGGAGAAAAGAATCATAACGTAAAAAATCCAAAGAAATGTCAATCTGCAAAGTTCCAGATCTGAAAGGAAGACAGCAAGCATTTAGAAAAAAACGCAAGGCTGAAGTTTTGATCAAGCTCCCTTGCGCTCATTCGGATGCTCTGTGTCTCCCTTCCCACTGGCACAGGTTGCTTCTGGAACTCATGCAGGCACTGATACTTGCAATGTCATCCTAAGACAACTTAAAAAGAGGAAAGACAGAAATTAGATGGAAATGAATAGAGAGAGAAATTGGACCTGTCTGGTCATCCTTTCAAATCAAATACCTATATTGAAATAATCTCCACCTGATGGTGTTTCGTCAGCTACAGGCATCCATCATTTTCTTTGGAAGTTTGTCCGTGTTCGCTTGTCTCTGATTTCTCTTCAATACCTCTTTAGTTGTTTAACTGTTTACAGTTTCCCCTTTTATAAATTTTTATTTGTGAACAATTACTGTGTCTTTCCACTCCTTTTGCTCCTGTTTAGCCAACGTACAGGAACTGTCAGTACAAGCCCAGGGCTGAGTTACAGGTGCCTGAGCTTTCCATTCCTGTGACAAGACGTGACCACACAATATCTTAATCAGAGCACGGGACTTTAGAGCAGCTCAGCTGTAATGAAATCCCACTCAATACCACACTGATAAGAATACACCTGTTTTGTGCTATGTTGGAGACTTCTGCAGTAGTGTGTTACGTGCCATAGTCAAGACGTAACCATTTCTGCTCCAAATGTATTTAGCTTCTAATCTTCTTACAGTGTTGGAGCTCTCAGTGCTTCCGCTGCAGTCATTATTTTTTTTAATGACAAATACTGTGTGATTGTCTTCTGAGCTTGTGCTTTCTGCACTCCAGTAGTAGGAAAAGCAGTTTCTCTCTTTCAACCCTGTTCTGCAATTCAGAAGCAGTGATGTGTTGCTACTACAGCACAGTGCCAAGTTATCTCCAGTTTCCTCTCAGGCTAGCTGCTGAGTATGTTTCTGTCTTAGGGAGGTGGGAAGGGTGCAGTCTGATGGGCCCTGCTCACCCAATTACTCTTCTAGATAGAAAAAAAAGTTAAATGTCATTTCACTGATGACTGAGCTTGCCAAAGTACAAAGCGTCTGTGAGCACAGCACTTTGTTCTCCAGTGGGAAGTTGCTGTTTAACAGCAGGTCTCACTACTCGCATATGCAGCGTCTTGAATCCGCCAGGACTCGGCCTGAGATTCACATGGCCCAAAGAGAATCGTACTCCTCAGAGACAACCAGACATGTTTCTTCTAGGTAAGCAGACAATTCTTTTGTATATATGTTTTGATAAACCATATGTGAACTTTTACTTAAGGTTTCAGTTATCTGCTAAAGGTCTTAGAAAGGCACAGCATGAGACTCATGAGGTAGACTTACTATTCCAATTTAATGCATGTATGCATATGGCATTTTTTTTTTTCAGTTCCTACAAGATTCTATACTTGGTTTATTGCCAGTGTTATATATAGCTCACTAACATGACTGTGGCCTCAGGCCACATCCCTTAAACTGAGGAGAGAGACAGTCAAGTGGAATACCAGAACATGAGACTGACTTTGTTGTTAGCGTAGCCCTTTTTTCATAACTACAGAAACCGTCATTGCGATTATGTATTTCAAAGCCTATATGCGTCATTTTAGTGTAATAGAAAATGCCATAATTGATAAATCAACAGCAGATATCTGCCTTCCCCCCCCTCCCCTTTTCGGTTTTAAACCACCATGTCTAATTAACATGAGGGCTAGATGCCTTCATGAGGGCTTACAAATGCTGATCTATAGTTCTATGAATGTAGAAAATGTCATTCTTCTGTATTTAATGACTCTTGGTTTGATCTATCTTTGAAGTTTATGAACTGAACTAATTACCATGAAAAATTCTGGGCAGCTGCCTTGAAATTGTTTTACCAGCTATTTCCTCTTACTGCTCTTTGTATTTTAATAAGGCAAGAAGTTTTCAGATGGTTACAGAATATACTCCGAATCACATTCCACAATTCCTGTCTTTCTATTAAACTGCAGCAACATCAGATCATAACTCCCTTGCTTTTACGGTAAGCCACTCTAGATGAGAGACTGAATTCAGATGGCAGTTTAGAGGGCAACCGTGCTTCTGAGAAGGTACAAACTTTACCTATTTCTGCACTAACCATTTACTTCATGCTTTTTAATAAGTGTATGAATTAAGCTCATAATTTTAAAGTCCTTGCTGTATAATATAGTATCAGAGACTGAAAATAATAATTTTCTTATTTTTCTGTGCAGATAGTGCACATCTGATTTCTATCATAAAGCAAAAAGCACCAGCATAGTAACAGTAATTTTAAATAAGTGTGGTATTTCCATTTTCCCATTGTAATTGTGGAGGTATTTTTATTGCTATCTGTATTTCCTTTGAATTTGTATTTTAAAAAACCAAGATACTCTGAAAGAGGATATCCCAAAGGGAAGCTGTGGAGATCTTTTCTTGAGTGGAGTCTCCTGAAAAATTTCTCACCCCTGAAGATTTCTAAAATGCAAGAAGCCCGAGTAAAACTGTCACAGAGAGCTTGGAGTAACAGGATAGGCTTTGTAAACTGATTTTGTACTAAAAATTCTGATTCAGAGTGTTGCTAAGTGCAAACAGGAATACTTTTCAGATAGTCGCCAAACAAGCAGACAACTTTCTGATTTTCTTTTCACCATTTGGATTTCTATAAATAGGGGAGGGGGAGAATTTGGTCTGGCTTATTGGAGTCTGGTTCCCTTACCAGGCTTGTTTTAACTATATTTTTGTTTCTCCAGAAAGGGTGTAAAACCAGCATCAAACCAACAGTCTCATAATTGGAACCCATTTTATTCAAGTACAAGGCAAGAGAACAAGGGAGGTTGCTAAGTAAGGCGTTCTGTCTTCTCAACCAGACTAGGTTATATACTGGAAATTAAAATAAAATGTAAAGTCACTTAGAAATAATTCCATGTGAAGGTTTTCGCAGCAAAGTTGAGACAAAGTTCTTATGTGCACGGATGATTTCGGTTAATGAAGACAATTATGTGAAAATGTTTTTATACGATTGCAGAATAAAAAAATCCCTTAAGTCATTAGAAGAACCATCCATTTCAGAACAAACCATATAAGGCGCATAGAATTCTACCACGCTGACATAGACTAGGCAGTAGACCAACACTTACATAAATAAGCCCCTTAGAACAGAGGATTACTGTCCTCCCTTCCCCTTTGTGCTTCCCTGAGCAGGCTTTCAGCAGTGATCCTGTCGCTGTTTCTGACACGAGTATTTTTACACCTCTGTTCTGCGTTTCTATGTTCTAAGGTCTGCTACGCCTATCAGCAGCTTTTTGAAGGCCCTAAGGCTGGGGAATACAGTGCTGGTATTTTCACTTAACCTTCCTATACGAACGAGACAATATTTGAGCTGTGAGCTCCAGAAAGCCTTGCCGATCAGGACTGAGTGGCTTTAGTTGCCCTTTACGGCTGCACCTGGAAGGAGCAGGCGTACCTGGAGATGGCTGGCTGTGCTCTTGAAAAGGGAGCTGGAGAACTCGTTTAAGGTGTATTCAGGATAGAAGGTAGCTGCAGGTAGCAGATTTGCGTCTAGACAGCCATCGGCGAGGCATTGGGTCCAGGTAGAGACCCCGAAAGGGTGTTGCTGGCAAGGCCAAGCTTTTTCAGTACCAAAGCTTCTTGAATTTTGTTTTTGACCTTATTAACAACTAGAATACTTGGGTGTGAACTGTGGCCAGTAGATCTCGTGCTGCTCTGGAGAGGAAGGACTCTGGCACATGGCTTTAGTTGAAGTGCATGCTTAAAAGAGCCCTGCTGTTATCCCCGAGCCATGCTGGGTTTGGCCTAGAGAACGAGCTCTGTGGGGCACAGTCGGCACTCCTGCCGGAACGTGTGTCTGAAGGCTAAACTGTGGAAAAGAGCTGTAAGAGCTCTATCAATACTTAGAG
Source organism: Bucorvus abyssinicus (assembly GCA_009769605.1). Taxonomy (NCBI): domain Eukaryota; kingdom Metazoa; phylum Chordata; class Aves; order Bucerotiformes; family Bucorvidae; genus Bucorvus; species Bucorvus abyssinicus. The sequence continues at coordinate 6,773,482 of CM020055.1, forward strand.
GAGGTGGTGGGTGACTTACGGCAAAGATGTAGTAAGAAGATTTCTGGGCTTGGGAGAAACTGGCCGAGCACTGTCTCCAAGACTAGGCAAGAAGGAGCGTGGCACTGCGGTGAAACGCAAGGGCTGTTTAGTGGAGGAGGAGTTACCTGCAGTATGCACGAGGTCCATGTGGGTTAAAGGGTTACACACGTTAGGTGTGTGTCAGTAGGCAGATTGCTTCGCTTGCTCTGTAAATACCTCCTCAGCTGCACACCTGACAGCAGCCCTGCGGGAGCTCTTGTTGCAGGCTCTCAAGTGCATCGCCGTTCCTTTGTCCTTTGATGATCAGCGCTGGCAGTATAGCACGGAGCGTCAAAGGGAATTGACAAACAGGAGCATGAGTTTGTATTGATCTCTGTGCTGTGACAGATTGTGCCACAGGCTGGTTTCAATGTAAGGGCTAGAAATAAAATCTGGGAACTACTCTTATCATAATGCAAGTATGGGTCCTAGAAGAATTTGGCCGATGCCTTAGTTAAACATGTTGATATGAAATAAGTTTTTGCCAACCTTTAGAAATTCCAACATGCTTACATGGAACCGTAACCAAATCCCGTTTTCTTGTTACAAGCCATGAGTCAATTTACTAAGGTCAGACTATAGATTAGATACGACTTGCCAAAAATAACTATCAAAGAAGGTCACCATTGTGCATATGAGACAAGTTTTTCCACTTTGTGGAATTCCACTATTGTGGTATTATACGTTGGTTGTGTGAATTAATAGACTGTAAGCTCATAGCAATTTAGGACAAATTAAGTCTCTCTTTACTGTACACTTAAATACTATCCTACCTGAGCTGCCTGGTTGCTTGTGGCTGTTCATTTAAAACCATACAGTTTTTACCAAACTGTGTAATTTTAATACCAAACAGTTTTTACCAAACTCTGTACTTTCTAGACCGGTTTACTGTGTTCAGGTGAGTTGATTGGAAAAAACAGAAGGAAGTTTACTTATTATATTTACTTTGTAAGGAAAGTTTGTTCATATCTCTTACAGAATTTAGCAATGTTTATTGCAAGGTTTAGCAATGAGGTTGTATCTACTCATTATGCGTGTGTATGTGTGTTATTTGAAAGCACGTTGGAAATAAGAATTTACGTTTCTTGCACCATGAGCCAGTATTTTACTGGACGAGTTAGTGCCTGCTCATGCAAGCTTTAGTAGTACTTATAGTTTTTGTATAGCACAATGCAAGATTTTCAGTGAATTAACATCTGGTCACTGTCTGGTTTGTCAGAGTAACAAATAGGCATAGCTAATTCCCAGGTGACAAACGTGTTTTCACATACAGAAATACTTCTGGATACATCTCTCTCCAATGTTCATCCTAATTAGCAATGAGAGAAGAAAATTATCATATTGTCCTTGTGTCTGACACTTGGGAGAAGGAACAAAAAGTCTTTCCTTTTCAGTCACCTTTACCTAAAGAGTTTTGAATATCATCTTCCATACATAAAGGTCTTTGAAATAAAAAGAGTAAACTCATTGCTCTTGTAAGTGGATTTACCATGATAGCCAGTAGGACACACCAGCTCACTGCGGTGAATCGTATCGATGTGTGTTTGAAGTATGTTTGTCACAAATGAAAGTAAACAAAGCAGTGAAATATTTTTATCCTCTGTGAGCTTATCTTCTCACAGTGTGTATTATTTTCAAGGGAAGGGAAGTACACAAAGAAGCACCCCTCTCCCAGAAAGAGGCAAGTAGTACAGTGCATGTTCTTGAGCACAATCAGCTCAGCTCACAACAGAGAAAAAGCTCAACTGTTTCGTTACTGCATTATTCTCTAGAAAAGTATTCCCAAACATGCCAGAGGTGAACTCAGTCCAGTGTTTTTTTCCAAATAATTTGCATCGCTGTGAGATGTGTGAGCTCTTCCTCCTGTTCATTGTCCACCACCCAGGACTTATCCATTTAACTGCCAAAATTTTAAGTAGTTGGCTAAGTAGCTGCTAACTGTTGGGAGTCCCCCAATCTCTCTACCACCTGCTTTGATAAATTGACCTCGCTCATCTGCCTCTGAAATAACAACTCATGGAAGAGATGCAGCGTGGCCACTTGAAATTGTTTAAAATGGGGAAGGTCCTTCATTTCTAGTTTGGCCGTATAATCTGCTGTTTCACCAGACTTCATTTGTTTTGACGAGTTTGCAGTGAATGCGAAGGTGCAGATAATTCTAGAGCCTGTGAGTCAGAAGCTAAGCAATGTGTCCAGTTCAGTTTCTGTAATTTCCTGTTCATTAGTGCCTTAAGCTACAAGAGAAAAGGAACAGTCCTACTGACAGGGAACTATGCAGAGCAGAAAGCAGTTGTGCTTCTGTACAAATAGAGTTTATTCTGAACAAAACCTTTTAGCATTGATTATATGTATCGGAGCGGCAGTGCTGCATGCAAAAAATTAGATGAGAATGGCAAATCCCTGCTTCCGCATTCTGAGGCGGCAATAAAGTATGTCTCTTGTGTGCTTCGGTTCTTCTCACCGGTGCTCTGAAACTGCATCTTCAAGAGATGCCTGTCAAAAGGGACCTAGTACAAAGTAGGCAGGTTCTAACTCCACTTTTCGTTTCCAGAACACACTACTACAGCATATCAGTTTGAAACAGCAGAATTCGGATTATTCCTTCAAAGGGCTCTGCTTTAAAGTAACAGTTGTCATGAATAGCAGTCTTCAATGTTCTGTTGTACTTCCGTGCTGCTCTCTAAAGCGTTTAGTGTATGAAAAATGTATTTAGCAGTACTTAGTCTTCAATACTGTAAGAGACAAAAGTTCAGTTCTCAAATCTGTTACCATTAGATTATTTTAGTGAATGTCACAAACCATAGCAAGCTGTATTTGGGTTTTTTTCCCCCCTAGATGTTAACTCTGTTCTCCTATTAATACATATGACTTCCTTTACAAGGTATTTTATATAATTTGAACCAAATAAATTAATATAGGTGACAAGTGACTGCTGGAAACGTGCTTTTACGGTTAGTTCTCTACAGTCTTTTAAACAGTGGCAGTGGTGGAATCAAGGAAGCAGGGACACTTTGTCCCTTGGCTTTCGTTTCGAGTTTGCTTTCTTGAATTTGTTTTTGCAAGCTCCAAGTAACTTGATCTGACATTACTCCTGACCCTGCTTTGAGCAGAAGCCTAGAGACCTCCTTAGGTCCTTTCCAACCTGAATTTTCCTATGATCCTAAGACGAACACAAATAGGGTTCTGTTTCATTTCTCTGAATGTAAGTAGTTCCAATATATGGCAGCTATGCTGTAGTGATTTTTCTACACAATGCAAGGTCTTACTCACGCTTCTAACTTGGAATCATTTAACTGGCCTGAAGGGATTAATTGACTGAATTTGAAGTTGAAATTCCAATGACCTTTTATTCACTGGCCACATATAATGAGCCAATGTTTGAAAATGAAAGTTGGCTATAGTCACTGCCTGTGCCCCAAACTGTATTTTCTACTGACAGAGAGCCACACTAGTGACGTGATAGTTGGCCTGCTTTTTTCCAGCCATTCAAATTGTCCATTTCTTGCTCATGCTGATGCATGTATTTTTAGATACAAACTGGATGATGAAACACCTGCAAGTTTCCTCAGTTTACTTCTTGCATGTTTCTTCAGTTATTCAAAGATACTCAACTGTATCTCATGCAAGCCCCTTAACATAGAAGAGATGTCTCACTGCAGACAACACGGGAGGACATATACCTACATTTCTACGCAAAGAAACATCTTTCTCAATGCACTCAACAATAATGTGTTAAGAAACCTCAAATTTAGCTGTAGTGCTGTACAATGCAGCAAGCTGTTTGAAGACTTAAAAATGCAATAGAAGCTTAAGCAAAGACCTCCAGATACACTTGTGCTTGGAGGCTGGGGAACTGAAGGCACTGCCTAAGACACATTCTTCTTATCATGATCGCTTTGCCTCAGGCTCACTGAATCCTAAGTGAATTTATGAAATATATTTGGTTTTGCCATGCTAGAACCACCTTTTGTAATTTGTTCTAGAGGTAACTCTGAAATTACTGAGAATTGGAAGAGTGACCTATCAATAAGCAACTCACGTTTTCCATCGAAAGCTGCAAGACTCTAGGGAGTTAGTCCTAACAGAACAGATAGTCTAGTGAATTTTTTGAGACAGATTCTGTCGTTTGAGGGCCATGTCATAGCTGGTTTTGAGCAGACGGAGGTTATTGATTTAAAACTGTTATTTCTACAGCTGGGAGAGCTGGTTCTGTAGCATTCTGTCAGACAACACTAGAGCTTTGCATGGAAAAAATCCTCAGAGAAGAACAGTGAAATTAAGTTGTCATTACTGACCTTTAAGAACTAAAAAAATTCTGTGCCTAAGAGTGCCTTGCTGAACTCAAGAGTGGTTTTGTATGATAGAAACTTGAATGCAGTCAGTGATATCTGGATGCGTCACAAGTGTGTATTTACTCTTAAACTACTGAGAGAATAGCTGCTTTAGATTGGCAAAGACATCTGTGAATAGACTGTGTGCAGGCAATTTACTACAGATAGTATTTCAGAAAAGTACTCTTGTGCTGCTATTCAGTGAGATTTGCATGCCTGCAAAATGTCATATTCCCGATTCCTTTCCTCCTCTCATGAATGAGGCACTCTCCCTATTTGCCTCAATGAAGGCTTTGTTTTTGTCTTCAACGTTCAGCACAAACTTTGTGGTGATCAGAGCGAAAAATGCTATCATGACAGAGATTTATCTTCTCAGACTGTCAGTTTATGGTGGACGGAGCTGAGCATTTACTGAAGGCATTCGGATAAATCCACTATCTTTGTCCTCTGCAGGGTCTGATGCTTGTGTCTCACCAATAGTGCTTTTGGAAAAATTACTCTGATACTATGTGTAAGACTTGAGGACTTTTCACTTTTCTCTTGGGTGCTTGGGTCTGTCGTATTGCATAATTTTTTCTTTGCTCCACACAGGACAAACAGAGAGGCTTGTCCAGGGCCACAAAGCAGGAGTGGCAGTGCTGACTGACAGTCCAAAAAAGAAGGGAGGAGGATTGGCTTAACATCGTGACATTTGGTATGATAATCTGTCACACTGATGCACAATTTGAGATTACATGTTCAGAGATCAAGAGGACCTAATAGGGAACTACAATTAACTGCTAAACTCCCTGTCCATGGTAATTCAAAGAAACTCAGTGGAGAAATACGCACTTACTTAAGGGAGTTACCATGTGGGGACTTCTGTAAATGTATCTCAAAAGCATTTTCTAATAATAAGCTAAATAACATGGGTGACTGTTCCCAGAGACTATACTGATGTGCTCAGATGTTTAATTTTCTGTGAATGTGGGCTGCATAGGTAATAAAGACAGATAGTAAGAGGCTTTCTTTTTTTTAACTCTTTGCGGCACTACGGATTCAGTCTAGGGAAAAAAAAGAAAAGAAGCCTTTTGATGGTAAATAATTGAAATGGAAATACTGCCTGAAAATCACTTATAAAGTCACGAAAGCACGGTCACTGCGGGAAAAAATAAGGGCTATCTAAGCAAGAACTGCATGTCTATCTATCTGATGCATCTCTTACAAAATGAGAGAACTCTCTTTAGCAGAATACAGAGATCCATTTTTCATATGCGTGCAAAAGAGGAAGGAGAATCAGCGTGGCTGAAAACACAGGAGGCAGCAGATACATCTTCAGCAAAGCAAGCAGGTGTCAGGAAGAGTAAACAATGATACCATGGGAATAGGTGGAAGTATCTGTTCCGTCAGTGTTAGAAGCGGTTCACTAGAAGCCCATGTTCAATGCAGTTGATCGGCTGGCTGAAATACGGGAGAAACATCACAGGAGACAACAGGGGGGAACAGGAGCTTTTGACCTGTGGAAACGTCTCCTATTTTCTTATTATCTCTAACTTAAATGTGGAATGAATAATTCCTTCCAAGTCTTACCACTGTACAGATGTTACTGCAGGTACTACCATTTCTGCCAAAAAAAGCTTGTAAATATGCACAAGGAATGTAACCCGTTAGGTTTAACTTCCAATGACAGTTCAAAACAAATGAAGAACGCTGTATGTTTGTCCTTTCTTCCCATACATTCCCCCTCAGCTGGAATTCAGGGTTCTCCAAAAAAAAAAAAAAAAAAGTTGCATTTTCACCCATCATCCCAGGCACTTACAGATAACTTAAAAGGGAAGGCTAGGCATCTATTCTGTCAGATATCCAGGAAATATTTTCTAAATTGTATCACAGCAGAACGAAAACCTTCCTTGAGCTGTATGGTCTATGAGAAAGGAGGTTATATATGGCATTATTTTTCTCGTCTGTAATGGAAACTATTGTCTGACTTTGCTACAGCTGTGATTTTCTAATTGGTGGAAGTAATTTGACCAGATTAATGCTCTCTGTTCAATTCATTTAATGTGACTTAATTTCTTAACACTACAGGCTTTATTGGTAGTCAAAATAACCCTGGGAAACCCCAGGAGGCAAAAATGCTTGTCGAGTTTAGCTGTTGAGGCTGGATGATGCTGCTTTGTCAAAAATGAAGTAATCGTTTTGAGGGAAAGAACCATCAGAAAATTAATGGGTCCTTCAGAATTCTTTGTCTTTCATCAGACGTGTTATTTGGTCAGAACTTGGCTTTTATTTTTACAATTATCACAAAGCCTTTGTTTTTGTGTCTCTGGTAATAAAGGAGTACTATGAGGCTTCCCTAACCCTATACTACAAAGTATCATACAGTTAGTTACCCATAAAAAAACCCCCTTACCTCATCTTTTTATTGGACTGAATTTAGGATATTACCTATTACAAAGATGCACATAAAGGCATGCATATGTCCTGTTTCCACTTCGTGTTGAAAGTGTCAGCTTACATAAATTCATAATCGCTGCTGTTTCCCCCTGAAGTGAATTGCTTTCTCCTTAAGTGTTCTTCTCTGCAGACCCGGTATGGCTGTTCTCGTGAGCTCTCTCTATATACCATGTATAGTTGTTTGCAACAGCTATAGCTGAGGAATTGCATGTAGTTAGAAATGTTCTCATCATATCTTTTCTCTCCCTTAGATATGGTAACGTATGCTCCTAATTCTGCCCTGAAACCCATTAACACCAGCAGTAGCTGTCAGTCAGTCTTGTCTTTGATGGGTCAGTCTCCTGATTCTGAATGCTCAAAGTAACCTCTGATTGGAGTTAGTATTATCTCACATGGGATTCAGCATTGTTGGGACCCCTTTATTCCTGAGGCTAATCATACGCATCGTTCAGTGCCTTTATTCAGGATGGGAAAAGGCCTTTGGGATAGTAAACACCTTTTGCATGTTAATGCTGTGTGAGACTTCTCAGAAATAGTTTCGCAGCCAGAAGCTACTATTCTGCACACACCGTCACCGCCCCGCCCCTCAAAAAAAAAAAAAAAGAGTTGTAAACCGTCTGTATCAGCATTTCCGAGGTTTCACCTGGCTTTAGTGGTTATTACTTAGGGTTGATGGTGTAGCCCTCAGTGTTTCCCATTTATTGCCAAGAGTTTATGACTTGCAGGATATCGGGTCGAGCGGCGGCGGCAGTGGGACGGGGCCATGCCGGGGACCCGCGGGGCCGATGGAAGGGCTGGATCGGGATTGGTCCGAGAGGAGACGGGCGGGGGCGGCGCTTCGCTTCGAATTGGATCAGGGGGTGATGGGCAGCGCTGCGCGGTCTGTCGGGCCGGCATTGGCGGGGCCGGCCGCGGCCTCGGGGCCGCGCTTCGGCCAGGCTGGAGTCGCGGGGGGCGCAGGCGAGCCTGAGCCGAAGCTCGACCTCCGCTCCGGGGCCGGAGGCCGGGAGTGACAAGGCTAGCAGCCCCCGGGCAGGAGACAGTTCGGGGACAACGGGCCCGGGCGAGCGCCGTGCTGGGCCGTGTCCGTCTTTCCGGAGGCTCCGCTCGGGGCTCGGTCAGCAGCGGCTGCAGGCCCTGATCCCGCCGCAGGTCCTAATCCCACCGCTGCCGCTCGGCAGGAGTCGCGGGGAACCCCGTCCCGCCCCGGCCCCCGCGATCCGCCGCGGTTCCGTCCGCTCCCGGCCCAGCCGGTGCCGGTGACGCTTGGTCCCGGCGAGTTCTGGCCCTTCCAACTCTCGGGGCGTGAACGTGGGCCGGGAGAGGCCTTGCTGCTTCCGCCCGCCCTTCCCGGGGACCCAACACTGGCTACCGGAGCTGTAACAGCGGAGCCGGGATCCCGCGGAGTTGCGGAGCAGCGGCAGCGGCGGGATCAGGGCCAGCAGGGACACAGTGTGGCGGAGCCCGGGAGCCGGGTGAAGGACCGGAATCGGCCCCCGCAGAGAGGAGAGCGGCCGGCCGGAGTGAGGGGGCAAACTCTGATTGGCCGGAACGGAGGAGAGGGGGACGCACTGGATTGAAAATTCGCTCTCGGATTGGCAGGAGCCGAGCCGGGCAGGGAAGGGGAGCCGGCTGGAGGGGGCGGGCTGCGATTGGCCGAACAGAGACCTCGGGGACGAACCGGATTGAAACGTCGGTCTCGGATTGACTGGAGCCGAACTGGGCGAGAAATGGCGTTAGGGGAGGGAGGGCTGCGATTGGTCAGAGCGGAGACGAGAGGGACGGACTGGATGTAAAAGTCGCTCTGGGATTGGCCAGAGCCGAGAGCGTAAATGAACAAAGCCGTATTGAAGGGAGGGACTGTAATTGGCGGAGCGGAGAGGAGAGGAACAAAGCGGTTTGAAACGTCGGTCTCGGATTGGCTGCGGCTCCCCCCCACCTTCCGTCTCCTACCCGCCCTTTTTCCCCAGCCCCACTTTTTTTGTTCTTTACTCGAACAGTTTGATTGCTTTACTTTTCTTTTATTTGTATCACGTTCGGAGAGCTGCACTCTGGACACCTGGGGTGGCGGGTGGTGGTCCCAGCTGAGGCTGGGATGTGGTTGTGGTGGCCCTGCCTGTGCCCGGGGGGGGTTTGCAAAAGCTGAGTGTCACAGTGGTCCCTTGTTCAGAGAGCCTATGGGTGTCCCGATAATCCCGGGGCTGAACCCATCGCCCCTGGGTCTCTTCTCCTTTGGGAAAGGTTCACTCTTTTCTAGGTTTGTTCATGGTTTTTTTGTTGTTGTTCCACGGGAGCCGTTCCCCTCTCGTCCTCACTGCGGCCAATCCGAGCCCGATCCTCAGTCCGGCCCCTTTCCCCGCCCGACTTTGCTTCAGCCAATCCGAGATGTTATTTTCAATCCCGATCGACCCTCACATCTTTGCTCTGGCCAATCTGAGCCTGCTCCTGCAACCCGCCCCCCCGTCACCTGCCCATGCGTACTCGGGCCGGGCCAATTTTTCAATCCGGTTTGTCCCTCTCGTCTCCTCTCTGACCAATCAGATTCGAGTCCTTCAATTTTCCCCCCCCACCCCGCCCCGATCCCCCTCCCGACTCTCCTGCCAATCCGAGAGCGAATTTTCAGTCCGGTGCGTCCCCCTCGTCTCTGTTCCGACCATTCGGAGTCCGTCCTTTCAATCCGGGCCGCCGCTCTCCTCTCTGCTGGGGCCGATCCCGGTCCTTCGCTTCAATCTGGACCCGACCCCCACCCGGCTCCCTGGTCCCGCCACCCCTGGTCCCCGCACGTCCCACTCCCGCCGCTGCTGCGCAACTCCGCGGGATCCTGGCTCTGCTGTCACAGCCCCGGCAGCCGGTGTTGGGGATCGGGGAGGGCGGGCGGCAGGTCCGCAGCGAGACCTCTCCCAGTCCCCGCTAAAGCTCCGGGAGCAGGGAAAAGCCAGAGCTCTCCGGCACCCAGTGCCATCGGCTCCACCCGGGAAGGGAGCTCCCGGGGAGCAGAAGGGGCCACAGCGGATCGGGGGTGGGGTGGGCAGGGCAGGACGAGGTTCCCCGCGACTCCTGCCGAGCGACAGCGGTGGGATTAGGACCTGCGGCGGGATCAGGGCCTGCAGCCGCTGCTGACCGAGCCCCGAGCGGAGCCTCCGGAGAGACGGACACGGCCCAGCACGGCGCTCGCCCGGGCCCGTTGTCCCCGAACTGTCTCCTGCCCGGGGGCTGCTAGCCTTGTCACTCCCGGCCTCCGGCCCCGGAGCGGAGCTCGAGCTGACAGCATTTCCACTCAGGGAGTCCTTCTTCACCAGAGTTTTTCTCATATTTGCATCGTGTTGTCTGCAGCGTTGTGTGTAGCATCGGTCCCTCTCTGTGTGTTTGGTTACTATGCTGAGATGATATTGATCTGTTGATCTGCCTCAACTATTTGGACAATGGTTGTACCGTCTTTGTCAGTGGACCAGCCATCAGCAGGTTCTGTGGATGGCCAATTTCACTGGTGTGTTTTAGAGGTGCCGGGAGCCATCTGGGATGGGCTGTTTGAGGGTTGTGAAGCAGGTGGAATCCCAAAGGTGTAAAGGGTTGGATGTGTGGGGCTTACAGTTTTCTTAGGGCAGTTCCAGCCTGTGTCTCTGGTGCGTGTCCTTTTTGTAGTGTATCTTTTGTGTCTCATGCCGAACCTTTCTCAGGCCTTTATGTCTCCATAGCTCTTTGTGATTAGTAGGCACCCCAGCAGCCCTTCTGAAAGTCTCGCAGGCATCGCCTCATTGGCACAGCACCTGTTGGGCCCTTTTTGTCTTTCAGTGATGGTTGAAAGTGTGGCTCTGTCTGGTGTGTGTTGCCTTGTAGGTGTTTCTGAGCAGTTATCTCTTGCGGTGGTGAGCCAGGTGGTGCCCCCAGCTCTGCTCTTGAGAGCTGTATCTGCACAGTCTTCTGGGGTTTCATCCTCACATCTGTAACACATTTTGATCTTGAATCTGGGCTTCTCACACACCCTTCACTGTGATTTTGGTGGGATCTTCCTGTCCTGGGCTGTGGCAGTCTCTGTCCCAGGGCTGCCCCAGAGCATCTGCACCTTTTTTTTGGCACCGCAGGGCTTCTCTGCAGGCAGCGTCTTCCCCATGGCAGTGGTTCTTGCTCATGGTCTGCTCGTATTTCACAGTCCCATTGTCCGTGGTGTCTGCGTGTCATGTGGGTCTGCGTGTCATGGCTGGAGCTGCCCGGCCCAGGGGTGCTGCAGCCCCAGCAGAGCTTTACAGCAATCTGCCTGGAGTCTCTTGGCAAAGACTGTCCAGCCCGTCTCTGGGCATTGTCATGATGTTCTGCAGGAGCCAGAGGTGGGACTGTGGCCTTCTAGGAGTGGCAGTTCTTGTGGTAGGTGAGGGGGTGGAATCTTGAGCGTGCCTTATCTTGTGCATATGGGGCTCCACAGCAGGGTCTCTCTTTTTGTGTCTTTTCAGCTGGAGTTAAGAGGCATCTGCAGAAAGCAGACAGAGTCTGGGTCTTGAAAAGCTGTGGCTCTGGGTGCAGGGGATGCAGAGGAGGCTGGTGGCTGCAGAAATGTCCCAGTGAGCTGATGGAGTGCTTGTGGAGGATGGATTCAGACCCCCAGCCCTCTGAAAGCAAAGGTGAGGCACCAAGGACCAGGGTGTAGTTTTGACTGCATTTGGAAAGAGACTTTCCCAAGTGTAAACCTTTTGCATTCCAAGAAGCTGCGTTTGAGGGACTCTGAGGAGCCCTTGTGGCAACATGACATTTATCTCTCTTTGAACAGAAAAAAGTCCCCCTTCTCGCAAAGACCCCGGCAGAATACGCGTCTGCCAGAGGTCAGCGGCGTCGCTGGTCTGTGGGTTCTCAGCTGTAACTGCTGAGGTGTCGTAAATACGTGTTCCTCCACGCTCTCCTGCAGAGTTAAAATGGTACAGTGCTGACTGGTGGTGTTGGTCAGTGTCAGCTCAGGGTGGTACCAGTTAAATGAAAGCACACAGGAAATCCAGTCCTTCGGTGGTACCAGTATTGCGATGGGGTGTGTGTGAACACATGCAGGGCCTTTTAGTGTGGAGTGAATGACTGATGTTCGTTCTTTGTTTTTCTTTTTACTTTGTTTAAAGTTTTATGCTTCATTTTCAGGTTTATTGACCAAGCCATCAAGATGTGCGGCAGCAGCAGCGCGAGGGCTGTCGCCATGCTAGTGTATCTGCCAGCGCAGGTTCTGATTTCAGAGTGAGCTCATGTGGTGGCCTCCCAGGGTTCTGTCCCTGCAGCAGTGCCATGATGAAGGGATGAGATGCCTTCCAGCTGCAGTGGGAACATTCCCGCGTGCTCTCAGAAGGTGTTTGCAGTCATATCAATTGGTCTTTACACTGATTCAGAGTGTCCAAATCCTTCCTGCTGCTGAAGGGTCTGTTGTGTTTCCAGCTGACCCGTTGGCCCAGGTCCCTCCTTTTGCTCAACTCCTCTCCTGGCCCTTCTTTTGAGTCCCTTTTTGAATGTGCTGAAATACAGTTGGGTCTGTTTGTTTTCCAGAGGCACTGCTGTCAGCATCTCGCACTGCTTGGTTGATGTCCCTGGCCCTGGCAAGTTTGCTACCGGTCATTACGGTACTGGGTGTGAGGGGCTGGCCCCGTGTCCAGAGGCTCCTGGCTCTGTCTGAGCTGGTGCCACACAGGAGCAGCAGCAAGGGCTGGCTGGGGGGAGAGTGTGGGGCCAACAGGGACTGGGGATGTCTCTTGCCCTGGGAATCCCATCCTAGTGTGGGAACGGAGAGGGAACGTGGCGGAGCAGAGCCTGAGCGAGAGATGTGGCACCGTCCCCTGGCACGCTCCCCACCCTGTGGGGCGGCTGCCCACCTGTGGGACGGGCTGGGGAGTGGGCTGCCCCCATTTATTTTTCTAGCAGAGCTCCCCTTCTTTTTGCAGGGGGACATGACAATGACAGGGGGCTGGTACTTGTACATATGTAAATGGCATTCTTAAAGCCATGAGCTGCTGGTAGGGGCGATTCCTCTCATTTTGTGCCCTTCTTTGGGGGTGAATCGAATGTGGAGGTGATGGTGTCACTAGGGGCACCCCAGTGTCACTGGAGGGGTGATGATGCAGCGAGTTTAACTATGTTATGCGGTCAGTCTAAGCAGATGTGATATGTCATCTAAATGAAGATGATATATTAGTGAACATAGATAACTAAGTCTGAACAGATATAATCGTTAGTAGATCTCCAAGTTGTCAAAAAAGGTATTAGTGTCACAATCTATAAATAAACAGACAACTGCTCGAAATGGGTGTTCTATATGTAAGTCTAAATAGTTGTAAGTGTAAATAAACATATAAATGTAAATATGTCTAGACAAATGTTATTTATAAGAATAAACAGGTAATTTATATATAAAATGTGTGTATACATAGTTTCTAAATATATAGCTGTGTAAATGGATATGCAAGTGTAAAGGTCTCTGTTTTATAGAAGGTTTTTGAAGTGCAAAGCAACACTCTTTGTTGTGATCCTTCGGAGTGGGTCAGTTCTCTGCAGGGGAGGAATTCACACGGGTTATCCCAGGTGTTTCCCCTGCGGTAGGTCATCCGCTTGTGTGTTCCCCCCATGCACTTTTCTACTTGCACACTCCCCTGTGTCTGTCCGTGTCCATCTCCTCCTCCACCCCGTCCCCCTCTGCGTGTCTCTGCCCTCCCAAACACTTTCCATCAAAACATCCCCCTGCGAAAGGCTTTCTTGTGACATGTCCCCTCATCCCCTGCTCTGCTGTCACTTCAGAAAGTGCAACATCCACAGCACAACAAACAGCAGTTTGACCTCTTGAAGGACCCAGCCGACCCCTTTCTGTCATCTCTTGCGCTGTTCGGCCAGGCTGGTGGTTGCAGAAACTGCATCACCCTGTGACTCCTCCTCAGGTTGTCAGCTTTGCTCTGTGTATTGGCTGCTGAGGACACAGGCAGCCTGGAGAGCTTTGTCCCAAGGCATTCCTTCCCGCTTTGGGCAGCAGCCACTTTCTCTAGGGCCAGGGGCTGCGACGATCACGGGCTGCTGAGCTCTCCAGTTGGACCGAGCTGCTGTTCTCTGGGGACCCGGTACCAGGAGAGCTGAGGTACTTTCTGCACTGCCTCTGGCCCTTCCCAAGGACACTGTGTTCTGGTTTGAGCAGGAAACCATGTCGGTCACAGGCAGCAGTGTGTCAGCTTGTTGAAGCAGAGGCATTTTTCTCCTCTTGCAATCTTGATAAGCAACACTCAGGGGTTCAAGTTACAAAAGCCTTTTGCCATCAAAGCAAGGTGACAGCTCGACTTGTACCAGTGCTGCCTTTCAGCTGTGCTGCTGGATATAAATGGCTGCAGGCCAGGAGACCTTGAGAAGGGTCTGAAATAAAGAAACCAGGTGTTGAAGGGGTTGTTTTAAGGAGATGAATGAGGCAGCCAAAGGACTGGAGCTGCTCCCCTGACACCTTGGCAGAACAGCCCATCCAGCCTACCATGTGCTGTGTGTTGCAGGCAGCGAAGTGCTGCCTGCCAAAGGCGTGCCAAGCTGCACTCCTGCGCAGGGCGAAGATGGAACCTTCCAGGCTCTAAGGTATCTGCTGAGGGCATCTAACACACCTCTGACCTGCCTCTTGGCATTCCCTGTGTCACGTCTGATGGCTGTGTACGCTGGAGGGCAGGGTGTCAGTGACACCTGGTGCAGTGTCTCCTTTGAAAGGGACCAGCCCTGCCCAGGAAGCCTTGTGCTTGTGCAGGGTGAGGAGAGCAGATGACAGCACACGGGTGAGGAAGGGTGCCAACAACACAACCGAGCTCCAGGAGCACTAGCATGTTGCTCAGGTGCAGATCAGTCACTTGGCCCTGATTTGCTTGCAGGGGTTGTCCTGGTGGACATGGCTGCCCCTCTCATACAAAGCCTCTCCTCAGCCTGCCATCTGTGTTGCCTGATTTAGTTTTTCTGTCTCTCACCAGGCTTTGCTGACTTGTTGCTGTCCCTCTTACAGCCCTGACGCCATATGCAGGGGTGGTTACAGCCACCGCTGGGGTTGACTCGGGGGTGGGGGAAAACCCTGTTCCAGAGGTTCCCTATGCCGTGCCTCCTCCCCGGGTGCTGGGCTGGGACGCACGGACAGAAACAACGAGCAGCTTTCTCAAGCAGTTAAATTCAGAGGGCTGAGGTGCTGTAGCCACATGGAGGCTGTTGGGGACAGAGGCCACAACTGTCACTGCCTGGGCTGTGAGCAGGACCAGGGCAGAGGAAGGTCAGCCCTGTCCCCCCGGTTGGTAGTGACCACCCGTGGTGGCACAAACCAGGCTAGAGCTGCCAGCCAAGGACAAGGACCCTGGCAGAACATATCTTCCAATGGTAGGTGGCATTGCTGGTCTTGAGGTTCTCAGGAGTAACACTCGAGAGGTTGTTAAAAAAAAAACCTCCCGTGGTCCTCTGCATGCTTCCGTACAACCAAAAGCAGCAGGAAAGCTGCCTCTCCTTTTTGGTAGCCTTATGGATTGCAGCGCTGGGGTTGGGATTTTTTTTTTCCCCCCTTTCCTAAGTAAAACCATAAGGGATTTGACCACCTCTTGGCCTCCAGGGTCTTCCTGGCTTCATATTCTGCTTTCCAGCCTCTACTTTTTTCTCTGGCCTCCCATTCCCTTTCAGCCTCCACTTTCTCCCAGCCTCCCATTCCTGTCAGCCTCCTCCCTCCTGCTGAGGCAGCCCCTTTTTGGCCTCTCTGCATCATTCTCTTCTGCTTTCCACTCTTCATTTTCTCTCTCTTGCCCGCTGTCCTGCTCCCGGTTCTTCTGCTGTGTCCCTGCAGGGCTCCTTATCATTTCCACAGCCTCCCCTCCCAATGCTTGACTTCACTCTCTCGCTCTCTTGGTCCCTGTACGTTTCTCTGTCCTTCTCGCTCATCTGATTTCTTTCTTTCTGGTTCTCTGTGCTGCTCTCCATCGCTCTCTTTTCCTTCTCTGTAGCTGCTGTTCCAGGAACAAGCGCTGAGTTGTCCCAGGGATGGTGGGGCAAGTGTCTGGGTCCCCACCCTGGCAGGCAAGTGTTAATTCAGCTTGACCTGGCAGCCAGCCAAGGACAATTCCCCACCGTTTCCTTCTCTCAGGCTCCCTGTTCCTGTCTTTTTATTCTTGCTGATGTTTCTTGTACCCCATCACTTTGGAACCTTTCTCTAGACATCTCCGTTCCTGCTGTTTCAATTCTCACCTCTGTTTCTTGTACCCTGTTGCTCTTCCACTTTCCTTCCTGTGTCTCCCTGTCTCTAAGTCTTCATTCTTCCATCTCTGTCTTTTACTCCATCGATTTTTACCTTTTCTTTCTCCAGCTGCCTCTTTCGATCTCCCTGTTCCTATTGGTCAGCTCTTGCCTATGTTTCTTTTCCCTCATGGCTAGATTATTTTTTTTCCCCCTTCAGCCCCTTGTCTTGCTGGTCCCTCCCACCCCCCCCTCCTGCTCCCTGCCTCCCTTCTTTATTCTGCCATCTCTGTCCCCCTTTTCTTTGCTCCATCTCTCTGCACTCCTCTCTCCCTCCCCACAGCTGCCCTGCTTCCGATCCTCTCCTGTTCACTGCATCCCGTTTTCTGGCTCCCTGTTCCCAACCTCTTCTCTAGGTGCCTCTGTCCTTTCTCCTGCTTTTCTTTCCTCTTTTGTCCCTCTGTCCTGCTGTGTTTGGGCACTGAGCCTTGTAGCTGCCACTGCCATCTCCCTGCTGGCGTGTGTCCTGGGCATGAGTGATGCAACTGTTTGGGCCTCCTCTGTCCCCTGGATGTGTTTGCACCCCTTGGGTGGATGCGGGCAGGGGAGGAGGCTGCTGTGCTGTGGGGCTTTGGCCATGGCCCCTGTTGCCAATGGGCTCCAGCTGGAGCTGGGGCCAGCCCCCTGCGAGGCCTGGCCTGGCTGTGGGTAGGACTCCAGCTATAAAGGGTGCTGCCCGGGCATGGCTGCTGGAGGCAGCTGATCAAGGGCCACTTGCTGAGAAGGGAATGCTGCAGGCAGCTGCCCCCAGCAAGGAAGGGCCAGTCTCTGGCCAGGAAGCAGCCCTCTGAGCCACCCCTGACAGAGAGCACCAGCAGGCACTGCTGGGAGCTCGGGGCCTCCGCTGGTTACCTGCGGGAGTCTCCCCATATCCTGGAAGCGCTGCAGGTGAGGAGCGTGGAGGCATCCTCCACTGCGTGCCACTGAGTGGACAAGGGTCGGGCAGGCAGCGCTGCAGAGGAGGAAGGGGCAGAGTGAGAGGCGTCAGGGCAGCAAAGGTCCGCTGGCACTGGGAGCTGTGGTGGAGGCTGTGTGCTCTGTCCTGTGGGTGTTTGCCTCCCAGCTTGCGCGTCCCGTTCAGTCAGCTCCATCTGTTAGAGGGAAGGGTTGCAGTAGCTGTCGAGGTTCAGCTGCCCAGGGAGTAGAAGGTATGCTTGGAAGCAGCTATTGTTTTGGGTTTTTTTCAGGTCAGCAATTTTGTAGTGTTTGCTGAAAGTGAAGCTGAGCGAGCGGGGCCCAAGTTCTCACAGGGTGTAGTTTTGACTTCAGGGGCTTTCAGAGACTTTCCCCAATGGAAATCTGTCTCCTTCAGAGAAGTTGCGCTTCGGGAGCGTGCCAGTCACACGGCTTTTCTGAGATGATGGCCTTAACAAGACATTTGGAATGAAAAGAAAAAAGTAAAAAAGTCACTTGGCTTCCAAAGACCGTGGCAGAGCATGTCTTGCAAAGGTAAGTGCCATCGCTGGTCTTGAGGTTGCCAAGAGTAACAGTCAAGATCTCATTAAAAAAACCCCCCGCGTTCCTCTGTGTGCTTCTGTGCAGCCCGAAGCAGTAAGGAATCTCCCCCTTGGTTTTGGTGGCCTTATGTCTTGCCGTGCTGGGGATTGGATTAATTGTTTTCCCCTTTGCAAAAGTAAAACAATAACGTGTTTGACCACCTCTTGGCCTCCACTCTTCTCTCAGCTGTCCCTGTCTTCCTGTCTTAATAACTTCCTTTCCCGCCTCTACTATCTTCCAGTCTCTAGTTTCCTCTGGCCTCCACTGCTTTCTAGCTTCTACCTTCATCCCAAACCCTCTTCCCAGTCCTCCAGCTTCCACATTTTTCCCTGGCCTCTACGTGCCTCCCAGCCTCTGGCCTCCACTTTTTTCCCCAGCCTCTACACCGGGCCTCCCACCACCCCAACTTCCAGCCTCCACTTTTACCTGGCCTCTACCCCCGGCCTCCCACCCCCTGCTGCCCTCCCACAACGGCCTCCATTTCTGCCAGCCTCTACCCTCAGCCTCCCACCCCCAGCCTCCATTTCTGCTGACCTCTACCCCCATCCTCCCACCCCTGGCCTCCATTTTTGCTGGCCTCCACCCCGGCCTCCCACCCCCAGCCTCTGGCATCCACCTCTTCCCTGGTCTCTATCCTGGCTCAGGCCTCCCATCCTCCTCAGCCTCCCACCCCACCCATTTGGCAGCCTCTCTTTCCTGGCTTCCCCCCGCTTTTTTGTTTCTCTGCGTCGTTCTCTTCTTTCCGCTCTCTCCCCCTGGCTGCTTCCTGACCCTCTTGTTCTTTTGGCGTGTCTCTGCAGGGCTCCTCGGCTCATCTCCCGTCCCCTCGCTGGAGCTGACGCTCAGCTCTCTTGGTTCGCGTACTTCCCTGTGCTCTTCTCTCTTCTCTCACTATTTTCTCGGTGTTCCTTCGTGCTGCTCTCCGCTGCTCTCTTTCCTTCTCTGTTTAAGCTGTTCCAGGAACAAGCACCGACTTCTCCCGGGGGTCGGGGGTGTCTGAGCACCCGCGCTGGAGGACAAGCGTTAACGGGGCTGGAGCCGGCAGCCAGCCAAGGACAACCCAGCACCATTTCTTTCCCTCAAGATGCTTTTTGGTCATTTTATATATTGCTGCATTGGAGATTAGATGATTTTTTTTTTCTCCTTTTCACAGGTAGCACCACCAGGGGTTTGACCACCCCCTTCAGGCCTCTGTGTTTTTCCCAGCCTCCCCTTTCTTCCTGGCTTCGTGACCCCCTTTCAGTCTCTACTTTTCCCTGTTCCTTTCTTTCTCTTTCCCCTCTGCCCTTCCCTCTCATCCGAGTTTTCTCTTTCTGTGCCTTTGTGATGCTCCCCATCACTCTCTTCCTTTTCAGTATCTGCTGTTCCAGGAACGAGTGCCGAGTTGTCCCAGGGATGTGGGGGGTGTCTGCGCCCCCACCCTCGAGGGCACGCATTAATGTGGCTTGACTTGGCACCAAGCCAAGGACAACCCATCACCGTTTCCTTCTCTCAGGCTCCTTGTTCTCGTCTTTTTTCATTCTTGCCTAAGTTTCTTGTACCCCATCGCTTTGGAAACTTTCTCTGGACCTCTCCATCGCCATTGTTTCAATTCTCAACTCTGTTTCTTGTACCCCCTGTTGCTTTTCCAACTTCCTTCCCGTGTCTTCCTCTATGAAGGGGAACACATCCAAGGTGCTGAGGCTTGTATGCGCAGAGCTGGATGTTTTGTTCCTGTGCTTCACGCGTCAGGCCACTGTTGGACTCTGGCTGGTGTTCCTGAATGGAAACCAGAGCTCTGGGGTTGTGGAGCTGTCGATCAGCATCCGGGTGACTCGTTCAGTGCTGTTATTGCAGGTGCAGAGGGATGAGCCGCCGGCCAAAGGGTGATGGAGGAGGCAAGCACAGCACCGTAAGAAGGTGGGGCAGCGCGTGGTGTCAGAGGGGAGAGGTGACCAGTGGCTGCGTGACTGGCTGATGGATTTGGGGTTTGTTTTTTTTATTTTGAAGGTGCAAAGTAATGAGGGAGGTGGGATATCGGCCCCGGAGGGGACTCAGACGAAGTGAATGATGATGAGTGGGCTGCAGGAGCAGTTCTTTTTCAGGTGTCACGTTGTTGGTGAAGTTTGAAGCGTCCCTTGTTGTTTGTGTTGTGCAGGTGAGACCCGAGCCTCCACGTGGCAACTGTGAAGGGCAGAGGCCGGGCAGGTGAGCGGTCCGGGTGAAGGAGCGGGAGGTGGGGATGGCTGCGGGCAGGCTGGGCTTTGGGGCAGCATCTCAGCACGTGCCTTTTGCTTTGGCTTTTGCAGGGGCCACCCGCAGGCTCGGAGGCATGAAGCCACCCACTGACGAGCAGTCTGAGATGGTGAAGCTCTTGGGGGCTGGGTCAGCATCTCAGAGCAGAGACTCCTGGGGCAGCTCAGTGAAGCGTTTCTCGCTGGCTCTGCAGGCGCTGTGCGGGCCGCCTCTAGAACCAGGGGAGTGTTTGAGGTGAGCTGGGGAGCACCGAGGAGGAGCCTGGGGCTGGGACTTCCTCACAAGCCCCACAGCGGGCTTTGGCTCCGCAGACAGTGTGTTCTTTGGGAGCAGCCCGGCAGCGTGTGTGCCTTTGTCAGGAGCTGTGGGAAGGGAGACTGGGGAGGGGGAGAGGAAGTCTCTGTAAAGGGGAGGTGGTTGTTTCCTGATCTACTTGGCTTTGTACAGTTAAGATTAAAACAAATGTACAACATATGTCTATTGGAATTGTTCCCTTGGACAGAAGAACAGTGGAATTGGGGGGAGGAGGAGAGGCTCTCTCCTGGGACCCGCTCTTTCCATGCCGCAGCAATTTCTTTTTTTGCCCTGCTCCCTCTTTTTCGGTCATTCTGCCACTCCCTTTGCTTTTTCTCTCTGTGCTTTTGTGCTGCTCCCCCTCCCTCCTCTTTTTTCACCTTCTATCTCTGTCCTGCAGCCCACCGCTCTCTTTTCCATCTCTTTGTCCTGATCTGCATCTGTCTCTTCCCCCACAATGTCTCTGGCCTGTTCCCTGCTGTTCTTTTTCTCTCTGCACCTGCAGGTGCTGCTCCATGTGCCTGCCTTTCTGACCCTCTCCTCCCTTCCCTTTCTTTCTCTTCACCTTTCTCTTGCTGTCGCTCTTTTTTCTCATTCTTGCTGTCCCCGTCCTCCTCCCTGTCCGTCTCTGACTCTCTCTGACCCTTTGTGCTGCTCCCTGTCCCTATTATTTATCGCTCCATCGCTCTGGCCCTGTTGTTTCTCTCAGGCTCCACCTCTCCATTCTCTCTGCTGCTCTTGTCTCTCTCTGTCTTGGCATCCTGCTCCTTGTCCCTCTCCTGGTCACCGTATCCTGCTCTCTGCTGCTTCCTGTCCTTCATCTGTTTTCTGTACCCGTTTCTCTTTCCTCTTGTCTTCCCTCTGGCCTGTTGCACATCACAGTTTGTTTCTTGATCTCTTTTCTTGATCTCTTTCCTTTTTTTGTTCCTCCTGCCCCTTCTCCCCTTCCTTTCCCTTGTTCCCATCCTTCTCTCCATTCTCCCCACCTTGTCCCCATCCTCCTTTTGCCGCCCCCACTCCCTCGTCGTCTTGTCCCCTTCTTGTTTCTCACCCTACCCACCCCGACTTGTCCCCTTCTTCCTCTCCCACCCCGTCTTCTCCTTTTTGCCTTTCTCTCACCCTCTCTTATCCATTTCTTCCTTCTCACTGCTGGTCCCCTCAACCCTTTTTCCCTGTCTCCCTTCTCCCCTCCTTGTCCCCTTCTGCATTTCATTCCCTCCCCTCCTTTTGGTTCCCTGCTCCTTGTGGTGTGTCCCCACCGTGTTCCCTTCTTTGGGTTCCCTCCCTTGTCTCCTTCTTTTGGTTGGTGTTGTCCCAGCTCCCCTCCGTGGCCTCCAGTTCTCTGTCCCCCCCGGGGCAGGAGGGCTGCTGGTGCAGATAAAAGAATACCATAAAAGTTTTATTGCTCTTCATAAGATCATTATTAAGACCTCTCTCACCTGCTGCTTTACTGCGATTCCCGGTTCCCGGGACATTTTTGGCTCCGCCAATCCTGGCGAGACCGGCCGCACCCTCTTGGGCCAATCCGAACAAATGGGTCCGCCCCGGCCTGTCCCCACTCGACCAATTCCGGCCCAGCTCTTCAATCCTGCCCCGCCCGTCTCCCCGGCCCCGGAGTTCCCACGCAGACCCCGATCCCGCTGCCGCTCGGGAGGGCACGGCCCGGCCGGAGGGTCAGGGAGCCCCGTTCTGCCCTGGCCCCCTGC
Organism: Bucorvus abyssinicus; assembly: GCA_009769605.1. NCBI lineage: Eukaryota > Metazoa > Chordata > Aves > Bucerotiformes > Bucorvidae > Bucorvus > Bucorvus abyssinicus. The sequence goes on from CM020055.1 coordinate 6,795,281, forward strand.
TCCACTGGGGAGCCGGGAGGGGGCGGGTGCGGATTGAAGCGACGAGCTGGGATTAGCTGGAGCACAGAGAGCGTGGCAGGCTGGATTGAGGGGGCAGGCTCTGATTGGTCGGGTCAGACATGAGCGGGATGAGCCGGATTGAAAAATCGGTCTTGGATTGGCCGGATCGGGGATGGTCGGGGAACGGGGCCTGATGGAAGGATCGGGCTCGGATTGGACGGTGCAGGGAGGAGAAGGACGGCCAGATTGAAGGGGCGGAGCGGGCCGGCGTTCTGAGACGAGAGGGGAACGGCAGCGGATTGAAGGGGCGCGCTCCGATTGGCCGGGGCGGGGCCGGGATGGAGCGCGGTTCCTGCGCCGCGAAAGGACCCGCCGGGGCTCGGCGGAGCGCAGCCCGCCGGGGGCCCGTCACCGCGACACCTTAAAGACGCGCAGCCCCGAGGCACGTTGCGCTTCACCCTCGAAACCGGGAGCCGGGGCTGAGCGGAGCCGATCCGGGCTGGCGGCGGGCTGCGGGCTGTGCAGACCCCGCCTGTCAAAGCCGGAGCTCGGCCCCGGGGGGCTCAGGTGCGGCCGGGAGCGAGGAACGGGCAGCGGGGCGGGCCCTGCCCCTGCCCAGGTGGGGGCAATCGGGCAGGAGCTCAGGTGCAGCCCATGAGGGCGGAGCTGAGGTCTCGAAAGGGCTGGGGCTGGGGCCAGCCCCAAGTGAGTTCAGTCGGAGCTGGGTTCTTGGTGGTGAGTTGCTGACGGTGTGGGAGCAGCAGCTCTTTGGTGGGGTGCCTGCCTGCCTTGGCTGGGAGCTGCTGCGGATCATCACCTGCGCTGCTCATAAGAGAAGCTCTGGGTTGTGTTGGGCGTTTGGGAACTGAGCTCGAAGATGATCTGCTGGAAACGTAGTGAAGATGAACGTGGAATTAGCAGAGGTCTCTGGTGCTGTTGGTTTCTTTGTTCTTTCCTTTTCCCTGTAGTTGGTGCTCACCTAGGTGAGCTGTGTTCCTGCAGTGTCTCAGCCTTGGCCGGCACCAATGAGAGCAGGATTTCAGGTCTGTTTCCTGCTCATCCCAGTCCCCATCGGTGGTCCTGAGTTTTCTGTCTTTTCTGCTCCCTCTCCCAGGAGCAGAGGGGAGGGCAGGGGCCTGTTGGCAGAGCAGGATGCTCCAGCCACACAGGTACAGGGTGGCGGTGGTGGTCTTGGGATTGGACCCTGATGGGGGCAATGGGGAAAGCTCTTTTAGGGTGCTACTGTTTCCCTGCTCCTCCTCGTGTGGCAGTGCCTGCTGTGCTGAGCAGTGCCCCGGCTGGGCACTGGTGGCTGTGGCTGTGGACTTGTGCTGACCTGAAGTCTCCCTCACATTTGTCCTGGGATGCTGCTTAGTGTCTGATGAGTGTTTGGGGTCTTGTCTGGGTTTCCTGGCTTGTTCCCAAGTTCTTGTTTCCGTTAGTGGTTCTCTGGTCCCTGTGTGTGCCAGGGTTGGGTCTGGCTGTGTCTACAGCAGCCCTGAACATGCCAAGGTAGGAGATGAGAGCTCAGTGCTCCTGTGGTGGGTGGTCCTTTGTTCTGTGCCCCCTCTCCTTTTTTTTTTTTTTTTTGGCACTCTCAAGTACCTTCCCTCTACTCCCCTATTTGTCTCCCTGCTGTCTTCCTCATTCTCTGTCTCTTGGTGTTTCCCTGCTTTGTCCTGTCCCTCATCTTCATTCTTCTCCCTGACCTTTTTTCTCCCTTTGCTCTCACTTTTCTCCTTTCTCTCCCCATTCTCATTCTCTTCCTTGTCCTTGTTTCTTCTTTTCTCTGCTCTGTCTTTTTGTTTTCATTGCCCTCCCCTTTATCCTTATTTCTGTTTCTCTCCCCCACCCATTGGTTTTGGGCTTTTTTCCTCAAGTTCTCCTCCTCCTTGTCCCCCAGCCCTTTTTTCATGGCTGCATTTGCATAAAACAAACAAACAAAATGTGGTTGGAAGAAACCTGATTCTGCCCCCTGGGGGTCCTGGTATTCTCTGGCTCGTTCTCCCTGCATCCCCCTCTTTTCCTCTGTCGGGGGGTTTGGGATGTTGAGACTCCAGTGTGGGCCCCCACCTGGGCTGGGGACCCCAGGTGCCCTGAGACTGGCTGGGCTTGGGGCAGGTGAAGGATGAGAGGGGCTGGTGAGTGGCTGGGTTAGGGTGCACGGGGCTGTTGGAGGTGTGTGGGGGCCAAAGACTCAACATCCTATTCCCATCTTTCCTCCTGCTGATGTCTGAGCCTTATCCTGTCCTAGAGCCTCCAGAGTGGCCATCCGTGACAAAGAGGAACCTGGTGACAGCAGGAATGTCCTGACTGGCCAAAGCGGTTGTTGTCAAGGAAAGGTTCAGATCTCTGGGAGTCTGAAAACCAAGCTGAGGGACCAGAGCTGCGCTGGGAGTTGTGTAGAAGAATTAATCATAAGCTTAACTTTCTACTATTGTGACATTAGGGAATAGAATATTGTTTTAGTTATTGATACAGGTGTATACGAAACAAAGCTGCTCATTTATCCTTGTATAATCGTTACCAAGGCTGGCCTAAAACCCAGTCAAGCTGAATCAGCAGGAGAATGGCTATATTTAGGGTTAGATTGTTGATTAACTTAAAATAGATGATTTTAAGAAGTGATCTATTTGAAGTAGACATAGAACACTATAGAACAATTTAAGTTTTCCCAGAATTTTGAAGGTGATTCTCATTCTGTGACCCAAGCAACTGAGGATGGAGACAACCGGAGCAAACCTTGAAGAAAGAAATGAAATGAAGAAGATGACATCTGCTGAGACAAAGGAATTGAATAGACTTCTTGATTAATGAAGAATGAAGGACTGAGAATCAGTGGGAAAACGTCAAGGACTTTACCTAGTGACATCATGTTAGAAAAGAAAACTCTATATACTAAGGATGTGCGCTGTGTACTTTGCCACTCACTGAGGTGATGGCCCAACTCCGAGTTGTTGAATAAAGCAAGCCCGGAGTTACCCACAGATTGGCAAAATTCTTGAACAGTTGCTGGGAGGGGTTTTCAGGTTGGTGTAAGGGAGAGGGCTGTCCTGGAACAGTCCTCTTGGGGTGGGCAAAGGGACTGAGTTACTGAGAAGGCTCGGTGGAAAAAACACAGAACTCAGGAAGGTGTCCAAGCAGTGTCCTCAAAGGATGAGAGATGGAATGGAGAGCCACCCAAATGGCAAGTTCCAAAAGTACAACCTCCATTCAGTTGCCAGCTTCCTCCTCACCATCCGCACAAAAGCAACGCCAGCAGTAAATAGCGTTTTGGGCACCGCAGACCTCTGCCACGACACCCTCCTGCTCCCAGGGAACATGGCCTTCTGCTCTCCTGTTCCAACTCTGACACCGGATGCTGCGGTCATCATCGCTTGTGGCCACCCCAAGGAGACCAAAAGACAGAAAAGCACCATCTCACTTGCAAGAAATCACCACATCCGGCATCTTACAGATGCACACAAGCTGCCCACCTAAACCTCGGCTCGATCAGCTCACCGTCGGTCCTGTTAAGAGAGACGGGGCCAGTCCCTTACACCGTAGGCAGTGCAACTAGGCAGGAAACAAGGCTCTGTCTTCAAGGGAGTCAGGAACGCCAGGACAAGGCAATGCCCCTAGAAGACAGAGAAAGATTGCACGCTAGGAAACTATGCGGCCAGCACCCCTGAACACTCACTACAAAATTGTTGACCTGAGAACCACCAAAGAAAGGCTGCTTCCAAGTGTACCTACAACTCCAGAGGCAGCTGAACCTCAACTGCTCCTGAGGCTCTTCTGCCACGAAAAAGGCCGGGAAAATAGAGACTAGAGAGGGGGCTACCTCAAGCCCTTTGCAATTTGAGCAGCCTGCTAGTTTCCCGAGAAAGAGGAGACTGTTGTGCCCGATCTCCCTACCACACTCCGGTTAAAGAGAAGGGGGGTCTCCTCTGACCCTTTGCAACTTGGCCAGCCTCATGCTTGACGGTGTCACTGAAACCAAAGTCCCTCGTGGTAGTCCACAGGATTGGATGATATTTGCCTAACCTATACGGGGACTCTCATGAACAGCGACACTGAGACAAATCCCTTAAGTCCCCAAGGCTAAATATTAAAGTTCCCAGAAACTTTATATTGATTAAATCAACAACAATTTATTATATAGATTAGTGATGAAACACAGATTTGAATGATACCGGTGATAGTATATTGACTGTGAAAATGGATTTAAAGTAGTAACCTAAACATATAAACAAACCTAAACACTAGTGATTATTAATAACAGGCTTGATGTTAGTATTTAAGTGCGCATAGCACAGAACTCTCACCCAATAGGCATCTCTATGGGGGGGAAGGAGAAGATAGGCTCTGTCCATTGACTGATCCCAAAATTCTGATAGAGGTCTTCTTTTCCCCCAATTTCCCCTTTCATTCATCACCTTTTCTAACGTTTCTAGAGTCACTTAATCTCTGCCTAAAAGCATAGTCAGCCATTTCTTATGTTTTGATTGGATTAAAAATCTCTCACTTTGCATTTAAAGATATAGGTGATAAAATATAGGGTGCATGCCCAGGGGAGGGGTCATACCTTGGAGGCAGGTATCCTTTGGGATGGAGGTGTGTTTTGGTATTATAATGACATTATTATGAGCAAAGTTCAGCTGAAGGACCCGATTTCACCATCATTGCTGAAACAGCAGTTGCGATCCATCTTTCTTGAGAGCTGCTGTGTAGTCAATCATAGCAGCCCATTGAGATCGCTGATGACAGCGACTCGCTGTACCACCTGCGTGCCAACCTGTTCTCCAGCTCAGAGATGCTGTACATTCTGCTTAGCCATGGTAGGCCTTATCCATGGTAACCGCATCCCATTCCTGGGATCAACTCAAGTTGAGCAACCGCGTCTCACTCCAAGGAGCTGCGCCTCCTGTCACGATGTGAGCTACATCAGGGAGACAGTGCTTCTCTCACCTCCTCATTATCCATTGTCTTCCCACCTCTAACAGAGGGAACCAGCTGAACCAAGGGAGCAAGCTGGGAGGCAAACGCCCAGACGCCAGAGAAGATGGCATGCCCCGCATCTCCTGGGGCTGGCAGACCTCCCTTGCCCAGGTTCTTCTCACTCCACCTCTGCCCCTTCCTCCTCCGCAGCGCTGCCTGCCTGACCCTTGGCAATGCACTGCAGGACGCCTCCACGCTTCTCACCTGCAAGTCTTCCAGGATATGGGGAGACTCCCACACGTAGCCGACGGAGGCCCCGCGCTCCCGACACCACATGCCGGTGGAGGGAGCCTTCCTGGCCATGGGGACTGACCGTGCCTTGCTGGGGGCAGCTGCCTGTGATATTCCCTCCTCAGAGAGTGGCCCTTGGTCAGCTGCCTCCAGCAGCCCACAGCAGGGCCAGCCCCCACCTCAGCCTCACTGGCCATACCTGGGGCTGCCCCAGCCCCAGCCGGAGCCTGTCGACAACAGGGGCCAAGGCCAAAGCCCCCCAGCACAGCGGCCCCCTCCCTTGGCCCTGGGCGCAGCCAGAAACAGGGACAAGTGGAGGCCGAAAGGGGCTGACGAAGGCAGGAAGAAAGTGGAGGCCAGAAGGGGATGATGAACCCTCCCTACGGTTTTACTTACAAAATGGGGGATAAAATCATCCAATCTCCAGCCCTGCAATCCACAAGGCTACCAAAAGAGAGCCGGAGGGAAGGCAGCAGGGGTGGGTTGTCCTTGCCGGGCTGCCGGCTCCAGCCGCTCTGGCGCCTGCCCTCCAGGGTGGGTGTCCAGACACTGCCCCTACCCCCCGGGCCCACTCGGCGCTCGGTCCTGGACTGAGCGAGAAGTGAGATAGCGAGAAGGAAAAGGGAGCAACTGGGGAGCAGCCCAGGGGAACAGAAGGAAACGGAGGAGAGAGAAGGGCTGAGCAGCAGAGAAAGACAGACCCAGGGAACAAGACAGCAAGATGGGGAAATCCTTAAAAAGAAAAGCCGAGGAGCCCTGCAGAGCCTGGGCAGAGGAAGAAGAGGTTCTGAGAGCAGGACAAGAGGGAAGGAGAGAGCAAATGAGGAGCAGAACAGGGGGCTGGAGCATGAGAAAAAGGGAGTAGGAAGCCAGGAGAAAGGAGGCTGTGAAAAGCAAGGGTGGGAGGCTGAGCAAATAGTAGAGGCTGGAGAGACTGGAGGCCAGGGTGGGAGGGAATGGGAGGCCGGGCCAAAGAGTAGAGACTGGGGGCAGTGGAGGCTGGGAGGAAATGGGAGGCTGGGAGGAAATGGGAGGCCAGGCAAAAAGTGGAGGCTGAAGGAGATTGGGCATGCTTAGAGGGCAAAAAAACAGAGGCCAAAAGGCAGGTGGAGTGCTGCAGAGGTGGGGCGAAGCCGGGGCACAAGTAGAGGTGGGGAAAAAAGTGGAGGCCAGAAGGGGGTGGTCCAACACCATATGGTTTTACTTACAAAGAGGGAAACCCAAAACTCATCAAGTCCACAGAGCTGCAATGCATGAGGCTACCCACCCCCCTCAAAAAAAAAAACAACACAACCAAAGGAGTGGTAGGTTTGCTCACGGCTTCTGGCTGGACAGCAGCATGCAGAAGAACACCATCTGAGGATGTCACGCCTGTTACAACTGAGAGCCCAAAGAGTAGTGATGCCACCAGCCTCAGGAAGGGACTTCTATCTTCTTTTTCCCAGAGAGCCACGTCTTATTGCTGGTGACTCCCACTGCCAAGTACAACATCTCTGAAGATCCGGCCTCACCCCCCTGGACCTGACACTGACCTCACCACCCCAGGCCTGGCAGCACCCTCACCTCTACGCTGGCCTCAGTACTCTGGGCCTGGCAGCACCACCACTTCTGCGCCACATCCCACACCTGGTACCGCCAGCACCACCACACTGGCACCAGACTCACCACCCTGACCTGGCACCGCGGTCACCACCGTCGTGCCCACAATGCCCTTTTTTTGCTCAGGCCGGAGCCAGGCTCCAACAGTGACTATGTCCAACCACTGTTTCACCACAGAAGTTGCCAGCCCCAAATCTTCACGCTGATTTTCTTCTCCCCTTAGTAGCCTCCCATCTGCCCTAAGAGAGGTGGAGCTACCACCTTGGCTTTAGACACTAACCTTCACCATGTCCAGAACATGCTTTTTTGGCTCTGGCCAAAACCCAGCCCCAATGGTGCCTACATCTAGCCACTGCTCCCCCACAGAAGGTGCCAGCCCTGAGTCTTGAGGCTGCTTTCTATCTTACCTTAGCGGTGGAGAAATAAATGAGAAAACATGATGATCCCTCTTCTCAAATGCAGATAAGGACCTACACACCCACAGTCACAGGTTCTTCGCACCACTTAGAATCTCGGTGTTCAAAGCAGATTGTCTCTTCACTGCCTTTTAAGCCCTTCACGAGAGGTATATTGCCAAAGACTCTAGGAACAAGTCAATAACTGTAAAGTGATTTTATTATTTTTGAAAAATGGAATGTTTCACTAACAGAAACTCTAAGTGATGTTTGACCAAGAACATGTTTATTACAAAAAAAAAAAAAAAACCAAACTGACAAGTTGACATAGTATTTGGCTACAATGAGGCAGCAGTCTTGCTTTTTTAAATCACAAATTCAAGGTGACTCTGGTTAATAAAATTCACCACCATTGTCATCTGGCATTAAAAAAAAATATATATATGTATATATATATATATATAGTGCTTTCAGTAGCGGCGGGTAAAACGAGGTTCAGTCGGTCTGTTTGTCCGCTCTTGGCCTGCACACACTCCTTGTATTCCGCTACTCTGCATCATCTGGCTCTGGCTTCCAACTTGCGTAAAGCCTCCACGCCTGAAAACAAGACCAGGTAAACTGGAAATTGCCGAGAAAAGTTAACACTACTGTGACTCTGAGAAAAGATGTTTGCGTAGGTTTTTTTTTTTCTACTTGCCAATCCACAGTTAAGTAGAAGCTGAAAGTATTATTCTTCACAATTGACACAGGAATTTCTTCTTTTATACAGATCAGTCAACTATTCTAAAAAGATCATAAGCACTCTGCCAAAGCTTCTTACCCCGACATCACTCCTCGATTCATCACGTGGCCTGGTCCTGATTGACCAGGCATGCTTCTATCACCACCTAATTTAAAGAAAAAAAAAAAAAAAGACAGACTTTTGTGTTTTCCTAATTAAAAAAGCCACCTTGTTCCCAGAATTTTATTTGCTTTCTCAGTAATGCTGTTAAAGCTCCATAGGAATTTTAACTACCGCTAGAAGTTCAGCAGCAGTAATTCATTGAAAAAACCACAATCACACTGGTAAGCAGCAAGTGTACCTTGCCATCTCTCATGATCCCGTCCCATCATTCCTCCATCCACATTCCCCTGCCATGAACGATCTTGATGCCCCTCTAACTTTCGACCATGATCTCCCCAGTCACGTCCATCTCTTAAAAAAATAAAAGAACATCTTCCAGGTGTGTCCCTTATCCATTTAGCAGCATAGGGTAAAGCCAAATACTGTACCCCATACAAAAGTATCTTAAATTGTTAATCAAGCTGTATCTATAGCCACCCAATCACTGCAATAAAAACTGGTCAGAGAGAAACGGCGAGAAAACTTGCTGAACAGTGTCCTTCACAGAACAAAGCTCGTCTCTTTCTGATCTAGACAGACATAATTAGTATTGCAATGTACTAATATACTTAAACATCAAACAATTCATCGAGCACCATTCCTCTGTCCAATATATTTATGTAGAACTGAACACTATGCAGCAGGAATAAGACTAGCTTAACTAGCTAGTTTAAAGAGAAATCACTATGATTCCAAATGAGTCTCAGTTCCTCACCCCCTCCACAGCAGATACCCTGACTTGACTTCCTTGAAACCTGACCGCTAGCCACAAGTGAGACTGCTGCAGGCATTACTGCAGCATCTGGTACAGGACTGAATCTCATTTGTAGAAAAGAAAGTTAATTACAAGAGAACCACAGTTAGGAGTTGAGCTAACTGAGCAGCACTTCTTTACTCACTACAACGCTCCATTCTCTTGATGCACGGGGGAGCTACATGTGTGAATTCCTTGCTTCTCCAGATGCTTGAAGAAACTATCTGGAGAGAGGATTCAACTTGTAAAACTGCTTCCGCTGTCACCTTTCAAATGTTCACTGAGCGTTAAAATTTTAAGAACCACCAATTCACTTCCCTTATTTCATATGCACTAACCGGGTTTGTGGAGGTATCCCCCTCCCTTCACTCATTCTTCTGTCAGACCCATAGCCACCCCAACTATCCCGGGAGTGACGATCGGGCCCTCCGTGGCGTTCATCTGGGTAATGCTGGAAAGCAAATGGCACAAGAGTTATCCTATCCTTTAGGACTGCAAAAATTCAGCTTCTCGGTGATTGCATTTCTATAACCTGTCAGAAAACAAAAGAGCAGCTGTCTCATTTTTTACTGGTTCCATTGTGGTTACTATGAGTAGTTCTCTCTAGGCATTTATTTTATTCAAAGCAGAGGCTCCGTTCCACTTGTTGGAAGAAGACTTTTTTGTTTGGCGGGGGTTTTTCGTTTGTTTTAGTAGGGTAGTTTGGTTGGTGTTTTTTAAGATTTTTGATTTTTACATAGAGTACTTGCATACTTCCTACCTCTCTTCAGAAATTAAAGGTTTTGTATAATGTTGTGGTACTGGTTTTCACACCTATCCTCTTACAGTCATCTGTCTTGTTCCATTATGTCACCAGTTATTTTCTACAAACCATTTAGATAAACATTAGAGAAGGGATTCCTTGTCAGCTAAGGGTAAGACGCTATAGTAACTACCTCTTAATGTAATACAGACACCCAAGATGGTAAACCACAGGACTTTTACTGCCACACAACCCACCTGAAAAGATGCCACACTGTAGCTCCCATTGCTTGGGGGATTCCCTCTGCCCCAGTTTGTGGCTACCGCCCTAGCAAGTGAATCAATCACTTACATTCCACACATTAGTGTGCAAAAATCAGTTGCTGCTTGAACATCTGCTGTTTAAACCCAGTGGCTACATTTAAGAACTAGGGAGCATGCGCACTGTGGTTTTTTCGCTTTGGGGTCGGTTTGTTTGGCTTTTTAACTGAAGCGGTTATTTGGGTAGAACCCACCTGCCCATCACGATCTGGTATTCCTCGCGAACCATCTCTTCTGGAACAAAAAAGAGTAGTTTCAGTTGAATCAACACAGTAATCATAACTCCTATGTCTGTATGAAATAACGCATGAAAATTTATCTTTGTCAAGTTGTAAATCTGAATGCCAGTGTTTGTTTAATGGTAAGATATTCCAGTACGCTTGTTTCATAGCATTGAAAGAGATCAAAGTAACATCTATTACCATAATATGGGTAAGCAAGGCATCACTGAGGCATGGTCTGGTGCTCAGTGGGACCAGGTGAGAATACTGAGCAACCTACCAGTATCAGAAATTAATTACAAGCAAAATCAAAGTGGTATGGGTTTATGCCAAAGATCCTTTCAGAAAGTGGAATGCATTCTGTGGAACTAAAAATCAGCACTAGCTAGGCTGCAAAGATGAAAGCAGGGAAAACCTGAAAGCAAAAGGAAATGGCTAAATCTTCAGCAAATGAACAGGGATTCATAAACCAGATTTCCACACATCATCTCCCTTAGCATCATGGCAAACTAACACATGAAGTCAGAAGAATTGCACAAGGCACCCGTCAAGCCATTAGTAAGCCACAACAAGACACCTAACTTCCATAAAGATATAGGAAGAAAAGACACTGCCTTGCCAACCTGTCCAAACAATGATCTTGGTATCGGCCACGATCCCTGTGGTCAAAGTCATGGAAGCGGTCTTGACGACTAAATTCAGAATGATACCTATCATCCATTGCCATTCGCTTTGCCTCTGTCCAGTATGGGTCATCCCGCCTGCAAAGAAGGTCATGATTAGTAGTAATCTCAAAACAATCTTCCTTTCCTGCTCTCCTGAAATGAAACCCCATTCAATCCAATTATGCAAACAATTATTTTTGATTTATAATTAAGACCCCTTGGGTGTTAAACAGGCATCACATTTCAGTTTCAGAGAAAATCAGTGTATCAACTCTATACAAAAAGCTTAATTTCAGCATATGTTGACTTGAGAATGAGTATCTGTTCTCACTAGCAACCCTGCTTTAGAGTTGATATGCACAGTTTCTATTCTCAGTCACTCATCTTTGGGAAATAAGAATTTTAAGCCTCCTGTAATAAAATTGTGCTTACAGGTACACCAGTATGACATCTGCTCTTTCTCAAGATTGATGTTAAAGTGTTAAAAGCAACACATAAATAGTCTTTCAGTTGTGAGGTTCCACGACTGCTCTAGCAAGAGTACTCACAATTTACACAGGCTTTAGAACGATCTATCTGTAACTGAATGTGACAGAAGAGTTTGGAATCTCATCACGGTTAATGTTACCTGCCATCATGATCATAAGGCCTTCTCATGGCAGATCGTCGTTCTTGCTCGTAGCGTAGCTGTTCCTGCTGACGTCGGAGCTCTTCCCTCTCTCGCTGAATTCGTTCTTGTTCTCGTCTTCTTTCCTGCTCTATGTGCATTCTTTCTCTCTCCAACCTCTCCCTCTCCAACCGCTCTCTGTCAAGACGCTGCCTTTGAAATTCAAGTCGTTCTCGCTCTCTCTGGAGCCTCTGTCGTTCATCCCGCTCATGAATAGCTTGAAGACGTTGTTCTCGTTCTCGCCTCTCTCTCTCTCTAATTGAAAGAGAGATATTTTGTGTTCAATTGAGAATCTTAACTCTAAGCTTTACTGCATTCTGCATATGTAATACAGTATCTAAGTAAGCTCTGAAAAAGCTTTCATAGAGCACACCACGTCCCAAGACAAAAGTCTGACAAACAGGAAGTATTTATGAAATTCCCGGGTGAAAATCAAGCATGGAAATTCAAATCTGATCAAGTGCAACACACCTAAAAGCACCTACAAAGGCTGTTACTAATGTAACAAGAGTGTCTCAAAAAGCATAGGCTTAAAGAAGATCAATTTCGGTAGCAAAAAGCTTCATAATTTGGCATTATGTCTGTTCTACCAATAGATACCATCAAACTGATCCGAGACACTAATGTTGGAGGGCCAGCACTACACTACTTTGCAGGCTATTCAAAATACAGATAAGGGAAGTAAAAACAAATGCCATTCAAAGTTTAGAGCAAAACCAGGAAAACTCACCGGCGTCTTTCTGTTTCCCTGATTTCTCGCTCCCTCTGTCTCTGACGTTCACGTTCTCGCTGTTCTTTGATTTTATCAAACGATAAAATATCTTGCTTTTCTTTACTTTCAGATTTGCGATCCTGGCTTTTTGTACTCTGAGTTAAATCAAAACCATATATTATCTGAACACCGTGCATAACTAAAATTCCTAGGCAAAAGGCCTACCTTATGCCAACCTGAACAAAACAGATGATCATACATTCCCAGAGATAAATTACATTGGAATTTCATGGAAAAGTAGGTCAGGAAAAAAGTACTCCAAAATTGGCTAGAACTTCTAAAGAGTTTAAATATATATATATATAAAAAAAAATACTTGAGGCACATGATCTGACTTGCACCAGTGGCAAACAATACACCACTTTAAAGGTCACTGGTCACCACACTCCACGTTCAGGGAAACACATCATCTCAAGAACATTTTCATATTGCAACTCTACTTCTTCAACTAGGACAGCAGTGACAAAAACTATAAAGAAGGTGAAGCATAAGCATTTACCTTTGTGGCATCATTAACGCGCTACTGCTTTCTAAAAAGTGATAAAGGGTAACCGTTCCCAATAGCAAGGCAAAAAAACCCCCTTCAACCATATGCATATAGAGCTATTTGATAACTATTTTTACACAAAGGCTTTTCTGGAAGTGGTACTTACCCTCTCTTTTGATGTAGAAGTTTTCACACTAATAACTGGTTCTCCTTTCGATTTATCCATTACCACTGTCCTTTCAGTTCCTCGACTCGCTAGAAAACAAAACACATCTGAGAATAAATAATACACAAGACATCAAAAAATTCTCCCTAGATTTAAAACTGCTGAGATACTAAGCATTAAGAAGTTATTTTATTGAGGTTTGAAATAACTTATGGAAGAATACATTTATGATTTAAATAGCTTACCAAGATTTGGCCAAATTGGGGATGAGGGCAATAAAGCTATCGCGAAATTACAGTACCATTTTCTGGCAGGGATGAGAGTTAAAGCAAATTTAATTTCATTCTTTTGTCTGCAAAATATACCCCTTTGCCACAGTTAACAATAAAAAAAACCCCAACAACAACAAAAGCACACAGAACCACACACTGTGCCAGGCTAAACCCAGCAACAGTTCCATAAAATTCACTGTATACCATTTTGAGTACTTTACTGAATTACAAATCACATCCAATAAGATCACTGAGGTATGCAGAAGCTGAAGTCTTTTAATCAACCACAATTCTGAATGTTTATGCTTGTTCTTCCATTTCCTACTTAGCTGATAAAGGAATTTTTTCTGGATGCAAAGTAGAAGCTTTGTCACAGTCTCCTATATTCTTTCTACCAAGTTTTTTTAAACTTGCATTTTAAAACAAGTATCCTTGAAAACATTTCTGAAAGGCAGCTAGAATTACCTGATTTGCTTGCCCTGGATCTATCAGAGGATCCGGCCTTTTGTTCATCTTTCTCTTTTCCTTCTTTTTCATCTTTTCCATCTTTTTCTGATTTCTTAGCATCATCCTTTTTGTCAGTCTTCTCCTCCTTCTTAATACCAAGAGACCTATAGGTAAATTTTGCTTTAATAGAGAATCTAATGCAAAGTGCCAAGTAACTACTCCGATCAAGCCAACCACATCAGAAAAAAGTCAACACAAAAACCCTCCAAAAAATACTCTCTAAACACCCATTCCCAGTACCTTCCAGGCTGCTGTGCTGAAACCAATGAATATTTGTATGCACAAGAGTAGCAACCAATACAACACTAAGACTGACCAAAAATGAGAAACAACAGATAATTCTGAACATTTGGAGACTTTGAGTAAAGTTTTCTGTTCTGCCAACGAGTAAAGTCCACGCTTAGCATAGGGGGAAGAGGCTGACCCAGGCAGAGGTCAAGCTCCACCAGAAGAGCTTTTGTAAACAAATACCTTAAACACCCAATGCAAGCAGGCCAGCCTGCCAAAGCATCTCCTTTGCCACATCTTTTAAAATCTTATGACAGAAAAAAACAGTAAAGCAAAATGCCTCTTTAAAAGCAACAGACTACCTGAAAAACAAATACTGAAGCATCACTGGCTAAGCATGCAGTCTATCAAACAGACTAAATTGTGGAAATATTTGTCAGTTAAAAGAGCAGACCAAGCCAGAGTCAGATCAGAGGACGAACAATTCTGTTAAAAATAACGTTTTCTCTAGAAACGAGTCAGTTGGGTACCTCCTGATATAACTGATAAGTTTTGATGCTAAACCCTGAAGTTGTCTGTATTTTTGAATGGAGCGACAATTAAGATGCACTTACTGCTGCAGAAGAACAATTTCATTTTTTCAAGTATTACTCCTATTTCAGATGCAGTATGAAGCAGCAAATTGAGATTTATTACAGTTACTATTCTCTTCGGTCACGTGGCTGCATTTCAAATGAGTGACTTTTAAACATAGAAAAATACAAAAAAATTCCTTTACTTCTCAGCTTTGGACTCTGCAGAATGGTGCCTGTCTTTTTCCTTCCTTGTTTCACCTTCCTTTTTGTCAGAAGCCTTTTTCCCAGCTGGTTCATTTTTTGCCTAGAATTATAGGCAGAAATATTTTTATAGTAAGAGACAGACATCAAACTTGCACGCTTTTATTTTCATTACACTGTCATGGAATAGCTACCACTTACCTTTTCCACAGAAATCATTTTTCCATGCAGCTCTGTTCTGTGGAGATGATTAATACACTTAGTGGCTTCTTCAGATGTTGACATTGTAACGAAGCCGTAACAGCGAGCACCAGGACTGCGAGCATTTGTCACTACTTTTGCACCAACCACCTGTGGGGAAAAAAGCTTATTACGTGTTTGCAGATCCACTGCCAAATAAATTCTAACTTCATCACTGTCTGAGCAGCTCTGTCTATCAGTACCACAGAGTATAGCACCTGTGCACTTTCAATAGGGGGGAAAATATGCTCGGCACGCAACATTCCATCTGTATTCTCAGATGACAATGTTTCTAGACTTGTTTCACGGGCAATGAAGGGAAGGTTATCATGTTAACTGGACCTCTATACGGCCAACCGTGTTCTAGAAGTGCCTCACTAAAGACTACTTCACAGAATATGATATGAACAGCTTTTTACGCCCGAGACAACAGCAACACAAACATAGCTGAAAAGGTCCAAATTTAAGATTATTCCATGTGCTCTGAAAAAAGTATAAGACAAATCACAAAATTCTAAGAAACAGCTAAATCTGATTGTAGAACAGATTGTTGATACAGCTCTGCTGAAAAAGAGACTGCCTTAATAACCAGCTCAGGAAATTCACGTCGCTGAGCAGGTCAGTAACGTAAGGAAGACATATATACGCAGGGAAGAGTAGAGGTGTGATAAAAAAAATTAAAAAAGACTACCACCACTTTGGTTTTTCTTAGAGGACGCCTCTGCTAGCTTCTATCCACAGATGACAATCTCTGACAGTGCAGACATACGTGCTTAGTGACACAAACATTTAACATTACATTCAGAAACATATTAGGAGAAGTGGAGATGGTCAAGAAAAGAGTTCGATTCCACAACTTCTCATATCTAGCTGGCACTGAAGAACAAATGGAAGCTTGTCCTCAAAGATTATTTCTCAAAGGAATAACCCTTGAAATAGAACAGCTTAGAACAGCATTAACTATCACTGGACACCTAAGAGGTAAAATTAAGACTATAGTGCGCTAGATGACAGCCCACTAGTCTCTCCTGTCAAGAATTGCCTCATTTCTACAGGTATTGGCACAGGGATTCTCTGAAATCTGGGTTTCTCCACCCACTTCAAACAACCTTCTTTACAAAGCATGCTACTTTCAGATAAGAGTTTCAAAAGGAAGTTAAAGTGCTTAGCCTACCCAGTTATTTATTAGGAAAATTAAGAGCTAAATTTAAGGTCCTTTTAAACTGATAAAATGGTTTCTTACTTTACATAAATGCTACATACCTTTCCATACTTGCTGAAAAGATTCTTCAAGTCTGTAGCTCTAGTAGAGGATGAAAGTCCACTAACCCACAAATTTCTGCCAGAACCACTACCCGTACGGCCTAAAGTATGAGAAAGCCAAACATAAAAGACCACGTAGCACAAGAATGCAACAGTAAAAAAAGAAATTGCCCTATAAACCCCAGTTTTTTCTTCATAAACCTCTTCAAATGCAACTTTAATTCTACGTCTTCCAACCAATTTTAAAATTGATACGTTGCAGCCTGCAAAAATGAACTTCTGAACGCCATTCTTCACATGCATTTGAATAGTCTTAATGAGTTTTCCTCTACATATTGTCTTTCTATGTTTCAATCCATTTTATAAGAAAAGCAAAAGATTAAATTCACAAAAGCTTTTCGTAAAGAAGTTTTGTTGGTGAATAAGGTTACAGAATTTATACAAACTGAAATTTATAATTCATGCTTTGAAGGCTTACGTTACAACTGCATTGAAGGTTCCCTGAATTAACAGTCCTCACCAGAACTGCAACACAGAGTATAAACCTATAGCGTATAAACTTATAGATTTATAAACCTATAAATTTAAAGTTTTATAGATTTTTTTTAACTTATAAATGTAGGCATCTGTTGAGATTTTTTCAGAAAAATCCTTGTCTTGCCAGTACTTATCAACATTTGTAAAGCTAGAGAGACTCCAATATAACTACTACAGTGATGATATACACATGCTTAGGGAACTAACAAGACAAAAAACAAGCAATGCAAGCAAGGCAAGTCAAAAAGCAAGTATAACTATCACTCTATTTGCTCCTTTGAATGTTTACTCACTGCAACTAACTCACAACAGTTAGATTTGACCCCGTAACATTGTTTTTGAGTCATTTGTACATTTAAATAAGAAAAACATACCTTTCTCATCCCTTGAGATCATCTTTGTATCTCTGTCCTCCTCAACAGGGCTAAAGACAAAACACCACATTATTCAATCGATCACAGGTGAAAAAGAACCGTAATTCTACGTTGTACACTAAAATTGGATACCTACCAGAAAACTAGTTCTGAAATAAACACTATCTTTGCAAATATGTAAAATAGTAACAGAATATATGGGTTTCATATCCTTAGAAAATTCTGGTTTGCAGATGACAAAAATAAAAGTAACTTAAGAAAACAACCTTTGAAGGTTGAGGAAGGAAAGAAATCAAACCTTCTACATTTAAAAAAAAAAAAGAAAATATCTGCACATGGAGAAATAAAATAGACTCTTTAGGAATAGGCTACAATTTCACCAGTCTCGGTGGCCAATTGAAGAAAACAGCTTATTCGCATCACTTAACGACCAATGAAAAAAAGATAGCATCTGGTCTATAACGGAGAAAAAACAAACCTCTTTTTCTGATCACCGCCCTCACTGGTTGAGGACTCTTTAGTAGCAGGGGATTCCTCAGAATTAGCTTTCTCTTCTGTTTTCTTGGCATCTTCTTTGCTATCTCTGGCTTCAGGACCTGCGCCTTTTTCCGCTGTTTCCCCACTAGAGGCTTCCAGGCCTTGGGAGCGTTTGCTACTCTGATCGCTTAGGGTCTCTACTACTACAGAGTCAGAGTCCGGTTTCTCTTCCTCTATTGTCTGTTCACTTGTTTCCCCTTTTGCTACAACTAAACGCTTTGCTTCCTTCCTTGCCATAGCTTGTGCCGATTTGCTGTCCAAATCTAAAGCATCTTCCTCCAACTGAGCGGCAGCAAGAGCGTCCTCTTCCTCTGCTAGCCTCTTGCCTGGCACCACGTTACTTGCTTCCTGTGCATGCGGCCGCTCCGCTTCAGAAGTTTCTTCGATAAGTAGTTCAGATTTACAAGTTTCCCCCAAAATGTCGAGTATTTTCTCATTTTCTACGGATTTAACAGGAATAGAATGGCACAAGATTTAATCACCAGGGAAATACAGCAATCACAAATGTGGAACTGGCATGGCTGCCACACTAACACCAAGAGAACTTCTAAGCTACACAGAGATTGGAAAACCCTAGTGTACACAGTGTTAAAAGTACTACGCTAACTGCTGTCTGACAAGCTACCACATCAGCCCTAAAATGTTAACAGGGAAGAAAAATGGCCCCACAGATTTAACAAAAAACCTTCTGGCTGATCCTTGATAGTCTTCATTAAATCGTTCAGCTCTGTTTCTTCTCTAGTTAGCTTCCAGAGTCCGAGATGCTTAACTGAACGTATCAAGGCACTGAGAGTTCAATTTCCAAATTTCCGTGAAATTCTTTTAGCAGACAGTCCAACATGAGAACTGGGCATCTTCTGATGGTGCACGAGTGTGTTTGCAGTCCATCAAGCGAATATGAGCTGTAGAAAATTCCTGTGATGACAGTGTATTCCTTCTTCTGAAGTCCAGTCACTCTTTAATTTCTGTTCTGTATCAAAGTTTTTTATTATCTATGCTCCTGTATTTCTGTCACAGAACTACTAGTACGGTGTGATATCACAAGATCTGTTTTCAGAACCTTTCCATCTTTAAGGTTCATTCCTTAACTCCACCGTAGGTAACAGTTCTACGGAACCATTTCATCACATTATACATGTGTTTTCACAAAGCAGTTATTCACAGATCTGGTGATATGACTGGGTTTCCAATCTCTATGATCTTGCGTGACCTGGATTGTCCACCATAATAATGTACACTACAGTAACGCATTAGAAAAAAAACCAGCCACACAAATAGAAATAAATGAAGAATGAAAGTGTTTCAACACCCAGGAATTCAGGGTTTTTTTTCTCTAATTCAAACAAAACAATCAAACAAACCAACAAAAACAAAAAAAACAGTACCTGGCTCCAAAGGTAACCCTTCAAGTTCCTGCAATGAAAAAGAGAAAATAAAAAATATAGAGAAATATCAGTCTTGCATATGAAGACATGATGTTATTCTGAACCACACCTGTCATCCCTCCAAGCCGGAATATAATTTAGGTAGAGTTACTGTAACTTAACCTATTTCAGCTTTGAAAACATTGCATTTTAAATAAATTTCTCACAACGAGGTTTAACGTTACATCATAATATCTTCAGGCTTTACAAAACATAGAAACTTCAATATTTCTCAAATTACGACACCTGTTGGACACACAGTACACATTTGCATAGGTGAATAAATTAACAAATGTAAGCAGCACAGAACAAAGCTTATCTTTGCATTACCCTTCTCTAGAGTCTACTTCACGAAGTCTGCTTTCTAAAAACAGGAACAATACAAATACCAGCTTCACCTAGAGCTACAAGTGTCCCTAACCTACAACGAGAGATCTGGAAACAAGGCCGGCATTTCAAGAATAGAGCAGTCTCAGCTTTCTTGTCAACATGGGTTATGTACACTTTTAATGGAAGTTAAATATGAAGTAAGACACTGAGTTGGTTTATGTGACCGATAAAAAGAACCAAATCTACCACCTAAAGTCAGTATGATATAACAGATCATATATGTATATGACCTGATAGGCGTCTCTGTCCATAGGATTAAATTTGAAAGGCATTAGTTCCTATTCTTTGCAGTATAAGGACACTACCGTGTACTACCTGTACACATACTGTTTCAGCATACAGTTTATATGACACATATTATGCCTTTTTCTTTGTAAAGAAAAACTAGTAACCATTTACCTTTATTATGGTTAAATGAGATGAAGAAGCATCTAAACTGTTTCCAACATCTTCAGCCTCTACCTTTAGAAAGTAAATGGAAGACATTTTGTTATCTATAAGGCAATGGTATTGTGAATGAAACCTGAATGAGAAATCAAAGATTTTATTTTCAGACAACTGATATTAAGCAAATATATCTATCACTCAAAACAACCAGTAAGGGTAAAAACTGACCGATGAATCCCACACCTCTTTCCATCTCCACCAACTGAAAAAGCTTTCTCATTACCTTTCAAATATGTTGGACAGATCACAAAATTCTTTTAAGGATGAGGATTCCAACAGCAAACTTTCTTTTAATTCTTTCTCTCTTACTTACAAGCAACCACATAGAGCCAAAAAGTCTGTAGAACTCAGTAACTATTTTTTTTCTGATAAAAGACAACTGCAGGAGCTAACCTGAACTCCAGTCACTGCCACTGATAAAAACTATTTCTGGGTACTTCTATTTGACTTGTGTGGGACAGGGATATGCTTGGAGATAAGGTATTAAGCTTATTTCTGCAGCTTTCAGATTTGAGGTGGGGAAACCACCCAAGTTTAGAATCTTGTAGTCCAGACTGATGACACAATATGTACACAGAACAAAGAGCTATACTTCCCTATCAGATGGAGCAGAAATAACTTTCTTCAAATACTTTGTTGTACATCTCAGGAGATAAAAACTTGACTTTGGGGAAAAAACATCTTGTAGCCCAGATGGACAATGTCATATAAGCAGTGCAACAGCCAGACAAACACAGAAAGCCAAAATAAAATACTTTCAATAACTGAGTAACTGCAAACTTAACAGAAAAATAGTCTAGAATATAGCTCCCAGAATGGTGCTATTCAATTGAAGTGAATGAGGCTACAGCTTTTGTATGCCTCACATATCCTAAATAAAAGAAAGATATGAAAATGGGAATGTAAACATAAGGTGAAGCAGAGTTCAAAGCATGATTAAAAGGAAAGCTTACTGGATTACTATTAATTTGTACAGTCATACGTGTACAAACAACATTTAAGCATTTTAAAATCAGGAATTCTATTTCCACAAATATGTAGAAGAAAAAGCAATGACCATGAGAACTGCTAGAGCCCCAAATGGTTTCAAATACTCTTTAGCTACTGTTTTGCTATTTAAAAAAAAATTCAAAAAAGGAAAAAATAATCTGATTCCACACACATAAGAGATGCATACCATCACTACTGGTATTTCTCTTGATTCTTCTTTAATTTCTGAAAACTGTTGGGATGCCTCCAAGTTACCTACAGCATATTCTGTAGGCTGATCTGGAAGTTCTTTCACTTCTGCATCCGCATTTTCTTTACTATCAGACAGTGAGTCAAGAATATTATCAGCACTGTAATCCTCTCCGCAATCTACTGTATTGCCATTATCTATTTCAGCTTCATCTAACACACTAATATCCATCATGTCAATATCCTGCAAGTTATCCAAACTTGCTTCAATATCCTCCTGTAAAAAGAAAAAAAGTATATATAATAGTCATTGTAACTTGAAAGCAATGCTATAATTACTTCACTTCAAACACAGCCTCACATACCTGTCCATCTCCTGAATCTTCCTCTAGGCCATTATCTTCTATTCCCTCTTCATCTGGTCTACGTCCTAACAACATTATGATCATTAGAATGAAAACAAGGTAACAATATGTATGCTTCAAGTTTTTTTCAGAGTCAGTATGCCATTCAGTTTAGTTATCTGCTTTTTCCTTATTTTCCACAACTAAGTGTTCACGTATCATCCCAGTTCAGTAACTGACAAACGTGCTACAGTCTGAGGTCTGTCACGAGTTCAAGAAGCACTGCTGTGCACTCCCCAGAACATTTGGCTCAACCGAAATTCCAGTAATTTATTATCTCAACCTTTCATTTCTTTAGAAACATTTACTAGAAGGAACCCTAACCCTAAAGAAAAAAGCAACAAAACGAAAAACCCAACACAAAACAATGAAAAAAACCCCGCTCTACTTGTAAGCATTACTGCAGTGCTCCGTTCACCACCTGAACGCAGAATATTGGAACTGACATTACAAAAAACAGTACGTTAGTTTTAGCAGCAAATAGTAACTCCTCAAACTCAGACCTAAGCAGTTGTTTCATCTTTCATGAAACATCATTTTCCTCAAAAACTACAAGCACATTACAATAAAAAAGGGAAAAGGGTTTTAGAGCTAAGAGGAACATCTCATCTATTCCCATCCCAAGACTAGGAGCGCTATAACATACATTAGGTACTTTACTAAGACTTGAAAATCTGGGTTAAACAAATTACTTGGCAAAACATTCAAGCTTCATCTCACAAATTTCATTTGTGTAAATCAAAATTAGTAACTTAATCCTTCATTTAAACTATTCTGCTCAGCTCTAATACAATAGTGTCATCATTATTTGATTACAAGATAAGATCAAACTGGGCTAATTAATTTTAGAAAAATAGATTACTTTTTAAAAATAAGAACTATGTAAGACTGTGTCTCACCATTAGAAAAAACATACATAGAGAAAGCCTCAAAAACATTTCCGATTTCAGACACCGATTAAAAACTAGCCCTCTTGGGAGAAAAATGAAAATGCTATTAGCCACGAAGCATAAGCATTAACACACTACAAAGGTTATTCTGAATTTGCTAGAAACTCCACATTTCTACCTCAAAAAAAACCCTTTCTCAAAAGTAAAGTCACATCAAAAAAATAATTATCTATTTTAAAAACACTGACACTGCCTCGGCATTACTTAGTAATTCCTGCTACAAATTTCAGAGAACTCTGAGAACAAACCAACAAATCCTTCAAGTGAACCAATTCCTGCCTTATTAAATTACATGAGGTTCTGTGAATAAATGGCTGGTAAGTTTAATACCATACCACTCATCTCTAGAAACCTGAGCACAAATGTGGGCAAAAGTATCTGGAACATATGGCATTAAAGGTCAGAACCAAGGAACAGAAGATTCAGCTGTGCTTAATTTCTTCCAGAGAACCAGTTTTACCCAAATCTGGCTCAGGCAAGTAATGTTAGCTATAGCTTTGAGACTGCAAAACATTCAGCAACAGTGCCAAAATTAAACCAAGCACTTTTCCATAAGGAAAAGCAGACTTCAGAAGGGGAAAAAAAAAAAAAAAGATTAGCAAGGTTCCATTTCATGACTAAAAGTTGCTAGAAAACTCAAGGGGGGTGGAGAGCCTCTCTAACCGCCCTGTACCTTTGCTGCTTCTTTTTGGAGTTTTCTTCATATTTTCTGAAACCACTGGAATTTCATCAGGATTCCCCCCTTCCTCCTCAATAGCCTATTAAGGGGAAAAGATAAAAACAGATATCAAGACAGACATAAAAATTCCACCTGCACATTTCTGTTGGGTTTAAAAGCTGGCCACCAGAGGCTGAAAAACACCACAAGAATCTAGTGCTTTCAATTAGACAGCAGCAACTTGGATATGCAAACCAAAGACCACCAGGCCAAAGCAACACACGTGTATAAAACAGTAACGTTGGTGTGAAATTTCTGGAAAGCAGTCAGCATTATAACCTAGACGAATGAAGTCTGCAATAGTGCACAGCTACCCGGGGCGGTGCAACAGAGTAAGAACCTCGGCTCTAAGAGACAGCAAGCATCAGCTCAGTGAAGATGGTCTGCAAGCTACTAACACACCAAACATTCTGACGAGGGTACAGTGTACAGACTATCAGCTAAAAAACCAGGAAAAAAAATCAGTTACACAGCAAAAAGCCTAGTAAACAATGTATAGAACTGTAAATCCAGGAGCTCAATGCATGGAGGAAAGCCCAGTGACGCATGAGGCTAGAAGCACTTGGGCCGAGTGCCACGGCAGACACGCTGTGCTATGGAGGGCTCGGAAATCCGAAGGGGGCTCGCTGCGTAGATGGAAACGCCAGACTCGCTCACGCCCCACCGCTATTACATGAAACCGGCGGGCTCAGGGGCAAGCCTCGGACGGCCAAGAACGCGACCAGGGTCGTCACGCACGGAAGGCTCGCACTGGGCCGGCGGCACCACCGGACCACCCCCAGGGCCCGGGACACGGCCCCTGCTCGCCGCAGGCCATTCCCGTCGCTCTGCGGCCGTTTGGCGCCATTTTCCTCAGCAGTACCTGGCGGGCGAGGGTCGCGCACGCGCTGGCAACGCCTCCCCCTCAGGCAGCCCCGGCGCGTCTCTACTCACCTTCCTGAGCCGTTCCATGAGGACGCTCTTGTTTCCACCACTGTCCAAATTGCGGCGCTTGAGTTCAGCCCGCAAGTCTATCACGCGCAGCTCGCTCAAGCGCCGCCGGTTTTCAGACTCTGAACTGGAGACTCCAGACCCACCGAGGGGCGCCGATTCTCCTTGCCCGGCCGCTGACTGACTCTCTGCCATTGGGCCGTTGTTTCGACTCACTCGCACGGAGCAAGGCAAGATAAAAACAACGGCGAAAAACCGCAGTTGCAGCACAAAATGGTGGCAAAAACGAGACGCAAGGGGAGGGGGATGGGGGGGAACCGCAGCCCGCACGCGCGTTGACCAGAAGGCCCGGACGGCATGCGCGCATGCGCAGGGGAACCTCCGCGCTCCGGAGCGGTCTTCCAGGTGCGCATGAGCACTAGGGTCTATGACTATCGCACCGCAAAAATGCACAACCGCAGTCTGTTTCGGCCCTCGGGCGCTTGCGCGAGAACGGCGCTCCGGCCTTAAACGCGGGTGGTGCCATCTGCGCCTGCGCAGGAGCTGTCATTCAAGTTTTCTTCCTGGCCCCGCCTTCTCCCTCCCACCTGCTCGTCGTCGCCCTTCTCTCTGAGCCTGCGCGGAGTGAGGTTCCCCCCACCCCTCACCCCCCCCTCGGCGCGTCCTGGCCTCCCCACCATTTTGTGCTGTGATCGCAAGGTTAGCTGCCTGATTGTGCCGTATTGTCCCGTGCGTTCGGGCTTGAGGCGTAATACTGAAGGGGCCTTGATGGCGGAGAGTCAATCGGCGGCCGGGCTGGGGGACTTCACATCCCTTAGTGGGGCCGCGGCTCTCGGCTCAGAACCCGAAACCCGGCGGCTGAGCGAGCTGCGAGTCATTGACCTGCGGGCTGAGCTCAAACGCCGTAACCTAGACAGCGGCGGCAACAAGAGCGTTCTCATGGAGCGGCTGAGGAAGGTGAGGCGCAGGCCCGGCGGCAGAGGGAGAGGGGGCGGGGGAGGTGTCATCCGGGTCCTTTGTCCCCGGCCCGAGGGTGCTTGGCGCATGCGCGGTCGGCCTGTATCTTGGAGTCCCGCGACGCCACCGGCAGGGAGCCTCTGAGGGGGGCGCGAGCTGGACTGCGGCCCCGCACCGCACCACTGTGTCCGTCTGCTGCTTCCCCGCGCTGGGCCCGGGGAGCTGCGGGCTATCTTTCAGCACCAGCGCGCCCCTTTCCTCGGACCGCCGTAGAGCTGTTGCCCTTGCGGGGACCGCCAGCAGGTGCTGGCGCAGCCGCTGCGCGGCTTCTTGCCACCGCCCCGAACCCCCCCGCGAAGACCCGCGCCGCCGCCCGCACCTCCGCTGTTCCTTTATAGCGTTGCTCTGATTCCGTTCCGCTGTGGCCCCGTCTTTCCCGCGTTCCCTGTCCCTGACATACGCGCATCCTTCCCCGATTTCCTCTCCCGTTACCTCTAGCATATCCATACGCTTGCCTTTCCCGTATCTCTTCTTTTGCTTCCTCTATACACACTTCACCTGACTCTCTCCCCCACCTCTCAGGAATGTGTTTTCATAGACTTGCACGAGGCCAGAACAGCATGCTTGATCCTGACCTTTTTACAGGTTCTAATAGGCCTTCACGTTGAGGCAAAAAATACTGTCAAATGTGCTTGAGTTCCTGTAGCAGTCACTCTCGGTTTTATAGAGTTAAATTGCTCAGCAGAGAGCCTTGTTTACAGATGAGGGGAACTTCAGTCCGCAGTGGTAGCTTGATTTGGCTATGGGGTTGTGATTCTACACCTTACTACTCAGTGTTTCTAAAGGCTGATATATCTGCCTGGCTGTATGACCTGAACTAAGGTTTCCATCTGACAAATCCTTAAAAATGCTGTGCGGTTTAACACTAGTAGGCAGATAAGCACCACATGGCCACTCACTTGCCCCTTTCCCCTCAGCAGCATAAGAGGGAGAATTGACAGGGTAAAAGTGAGAGAAAACTTGTAGATTGAGATAAAGACAGTTTAATAATTTTAAAAAAATTAAGGGAGGAAAAAACCCAAACCAAACAGATAGGAGGAAAAAGGAAAAAACACCCAAGAAAAGCAAGTGACAGAAAAGAAAACAATTGCTCACTGTCAACTGACAAATACTGAGCCGGTACCCAAGTAATAGCAGCCCTGTCAACTTCCACCCTCATCCTTTTTATTGCTGAGTATGACATCGTATAGTCTGGAATATCCCTTTGGTCAGTTGGGGTCAGCTGTCCCTGCTGTGTCCCCTCCCGACTTCTTGTACACCCCCACCCTGCTCGCTGGCAGGGCAGGGTGAGGAGCAGAAAACGCCTTGGTGCGGTACAAGCACTGCTCAGCAAGAGCTTAAATGTCCCTGTGTTATCAACACTGTTCTCAGCACAAATCCAAAACACAGCCCCATATTAGCTACTGTGAAGAAATTTAACTCTATCCCGTCCAAACTCAGTACAAATGCACACCAACAAACAATACAATTGATGTCATGCTGCTGTCTCCAATAGGCCATTGAGGATGAAGGAGGAGATCCTGAAGAAATTCCTGTGGCCTCAGAACTGACCAACAAGAGAATGCCAAAAAGAACTAGCAAAGGTATGCTGTCTAGACAAATGTAGTTGCTTTGTTTCTGTGTAGCTAGAACTTGGCATACAATGTTGATTTCTTCTGTTTCATCAATTTCATTTTCCGTATGGTAGATGGTAAAGCTCTGTTGTTAATGAGTGATAACAACTTTAGACAACAATAGGACACCTACCTATACATCCATTAGCAAGTCTTGAGACCATCAGTTGCAGATGTTTCTGTATTTGTGACCAAGTCTGTAGAATTGTGTTGGGCACAGAGCACGAAGCTGCAGCATAAGCTCCCATGGACACTTTCTGAAACTTACTGCTTCCTTTAAGATAACAGGGTGAAAATAGAGATAGAGCTGTTGTTTTTTTGAATAGCAATGCAAGTTTGCTGGTGGCACAGATGTGCCTAAGTGTGATCTGTGTGTCCGGGGTCTTAAAAGTGAAGACTAATTGTAAATCAGTTTAATTACTTAAATGGTAACATGGAGAGTTTTTTTAATGGTGATGAGAGTGTTTCTGTTAAATGGAACATGTTCCTAGACAGTGTTCATTTTTTAGGTATTGAAGTTTTGTGGAGTGAGAGGACTGTAAATGTTGAAAAATGTAGCTGTGCTACTTCTAGTTCATGCTTATGTTGTTCATTTGTATCAAGTGGCAAGTCATCATCCATTATATCCAGACAGATCTGGACTTCAGAATCAGGGTCTTAATGATTATTTTTTGAAACAAACTCAGTGTTGAATAGATAATTCAGTGAAAAGTAAATGTGTTAGGAAATGTAGTGTTGTATCTCATGTCAGTGATATTGTTTTTAGGAAGAAAACCAGAAGAAGAAGGTGTTGAAGACAATGGACTAGAAGAAAATTCTAGAGATGGGCAGGTAAGCGATATCGTGATTGCTTTTTCTCAGAATACGTGTCATTTAACCCACAATAAATATACATCCACCCTTTTTCTTTCTGTAGGAAGATATCGAAGCAAGTCTGGATACCTTGCAAGATATTGACATGATGGATATTAGTGTGTTAGATGAAGCTGAAATAGATAACGGCAGTGCTGTAGACTGTGGAGAAGACTATAGTCCTGATAATATTCTCGATTCTCTGTCTGATAATAAAGACAATCTTGAAGCAGAAGTGAAGGAATTTCCAGATCAGCTAACAGAAAATGAGGTGAGTGAATAGAGGTCTTTGTAAATTTTCAGAAGGTGCTTAATAAGTATATGGGCACATGAATGAGATACATCAGTGTAATAGAATATAGAAAGTGAATGAGATATGGATTATATTTCGTATTAGCAGCTCTCATATCCTATTCTTTAAGCAGTAAATGTTCTTGGACTTATCAGAGGTTTGAAATGTTCACGGTAGATGAGTCACAGCCTTCTTTACCTTGCAATAACATATTTGCTTGCTGTGAAATAAGCCTGGAATTTGAAATAAGCCTGGAATTAGTTTTGGTGTTCCCTCTTTCCATTTATATGTGTTTAAGTGTATATACGCATATACCCAGCCATCTAGATATTTTTATATATGGGGAGAGAGAGAGAGAAATATGTTTTCAGCTCACAGATAATTTGGAAACCTTCTCTGCAGAAATAATGCTCTGGTTAAAAGAATTTATTTTGTACAGTATTCTTACAGAGATTAGTAAAACAAGAAATTCTTGTGTATTGCCCGGTTCTGACATTTCTGGACTTTTGACTTAATTTTGAGAGCAACTTGCAATGTCTTTTACAGACAGCACAGTCTCCTGCTGCTGAATGAACAGGGTATTCTGGATGTTATGTTCATTCCCCAAATACTATCCCTCCTTGGATCCTCGTGGGGTTTTTTTTAATTTATTTTTTTATTTTGGGCTGTTGGCTCCCAAAACTGAACATATTATCCTTCCTTGCCTCCTTATGGTTGGTTGGTTGGGTTTTTTTTCTTTATATTAGGCCTGTGAGGTCTGTCTCAATTTTTTTATCTTCTGAAAACAGTAATTGCAACCACATCCAGTTAACCTGAAAAGCAATTTTCTGGTGTCCTGGAAAAACACGTTAGGTATATCTTATCACAAAACTGTGAAATAAACTTTCTCTCTAAATAAGACTAACTATGAAATAAATAATGTCATGTTGAAATTAAAACAAAAGGTAACTGGAGAAAGATGTTTAATCAAGGATATTTTTTTATATGCTGCTCCTCATTCTTGGGTCACAATCTGAAACAGCAATTGAGGTCTGTCAAATACTGGAAAAATCTTCCTTGTCTTATTGCTAGGGAAAATAGAATACAGTAGTATTTCTCTGTAACCTAATGTTTCTTTTTGTAAGAGATGCTGTAATTCTTTTTTTTGCTATTTTAGGAAGATTATGATGAAATAGAAAACAATTTAGATGCCGCCTCTTCCAATTTAATTGAAATGAAGGTAAATTGAACATGTAGCTGTATTTCAGCTTGTTATTATCTTGTTATTATCACAGAGTATTCCGTCTGTGCTTATACTACAAAAAAAACCATGACCATAGTAAAAAATTGTAATAGAAGCCAAGACACAGGTGATCTTGCTCAGAATACAGTCCGTCAAATGAGAACGCCCTGTGCTTTTTCCCTACTTTCCAGTCGGCTGTCAAGACTTCCTCCACTTTTCTGGCAAATAAAAAGCGACTTGTGCTGTTGATTACTTATTTCTCCTACTGATTATATCAAGTAGGAACTGGGTTTGTTTTTCACTCTGAAGTTGATGCAGTACGCAAAGATACTTTATTGGTCTCTTTAACATTCCAAGTTAGGTATGAGAATGCAATTGTGGCTGATATTTTGATTTGGCTTCAATGTGCCAGAAAAAGTAGCTATATAAAATACTTGGTTCCAGTGCATGGTGAAAAAAAAGGTGCTAAATGTGGTAGGTGAATTTGTGTAGCTTTCAATCTTGGGATTGGACGGGGGGTGGCTGTTATTCTGTGTTACAAAATACGTTTTATAAAATTCTCATTCCGTGTTTTATTTTCCCAAACAGAAAATGGAGAAGCTACACTTGGAGCCAGGTACTGTTAAAGAAAAACATATTCCTGTCTTTTCAACTAATACTTTTTAAACCATTAACTATTAAAAAATCAAGCAAACAAGCTTAATTTGCATTATATTTATGATGGACAATCCAGATCATGCAGGGTCATAGAGATTGGAAACCCAATCATATCCCCAGATCTGTGAAGTAATGCTTGTCATCTTTGAAATATTTCCAGTGAAATGAAATGGTTTAAAAACCTGTTAAGCTACATAAATGGATTTAGAGAAGTTAATCACAGTTTAAAAGCTAAAGATTCTACTTGTAAACAGATCTTGTGATATCGCACACACCTTATCTCTTAATAGGTAGAGAGCAGTGAAAGCAGTAAAAAGATATTGTAGGGCATTAAAATGTAAAGATTAGTTACTGGATACAGAAGAAAGAAGAGAGTTTCTTCATGGAAATTTCATACAGATACTTTTCACTTTCTGGACTGCAAACACACTCATGCACCATCAGAAGATGCCCAGTTCTCATGTTGGACTGTCTGCTAAAAGAATTTCACAGAAATTTAAAAATTGAACTCTCAGTGCCTTGATACGTTCAGTTAAGCAACTCGGACTCTGGAAGCTAACTAGAGAAGAAACAGAGCTGAACGATTTAATGAAGACTATCAAGGATCAGCCAGAAGGTTTTTTGTTAAATCTGTGGGGCCATTTTTCTTCCCTGTTAACATTTTAGGGCTGATGTGGTAGCTTGTCAGACAGCAGTTAGCGTAGTACTTTTAACACTGTGTACACTAGGGTTTTCCAATCTCTGTGTAGCTTAGAAGTTCTCTTGGTGTTAGTGTGGCAGCCATGCCAGTTCCACATTTGTGATTGCTGTATTTCCCTGGTGATTAAATCTTGTGCCATTCTATTCCTGTTAAATCCGTAGAAAATGAGAAAATACTCGACATTTTGGGGGAAACTTGTAAATCTGAACTACTTATCGAAGAAACTTCTGAAGCGGAGCGGCCGCATGCACAGGAAGCAAGTAACGTGGTGCCAGGCAAGAGGCTAGCAGAGGAAGAGGACGCTCTTGCTGCCGCTCAGTTGGAGGAAGATGCTTTAGATTTGGACAGCAAATCGGCACAAGCTATGGCAAGGAAGGAAGCAAAGCGTTTAGTTGTAGCAAAAGGGGAAACAAGTGAACAGACAATAGAGGAAGAGAAACCGGACTCTGACTCTGTAGTAGTAGAGACCCTAAGCGATCAGAGTAGCAAACGCTCCCAAGGCCTGGAAGCCTCTAGTGGGGAAACAGCGGAAAAAGGCGCAGGTCCTGAAGCCAGAGATAGCAAAGAAGATGCCAAGAAAACAGAAGAGAAAGCTAATTCTGAGGAATCCCCTGCTACTAAAGAGTCCTCAACCAGTGAGGGCGGTGATCAGAAAAAGAGGTTTGTTTTTTCTCCGTTATAGACCAGATGCTATCTTTTTTTCATTGGTCGTTAAGTGATGCGAATAAGCTGTTTTCTTCAATTGGCCACCGAGACTGGTGAAATTGTAGCCTATTCCTAAAGAGTCTATTTTATTTCTCCATGTGCAGATATTTTCTTTTTTTTTTTTTTAAACGTAGAAGGTTTGATTTCTTTCCTTCCTCAACCTTCAAAGGTTGTTTTTCTTAAATTACTCGTATTTGTAAACATCTTCCTAATATAAGGCTGTTTAAGAATCTGACTTCATTATTTCTTGTCAGATTTCTTAAATCAAGTGTAGAAAGGTGTGTTTTCATTTGCAACGTATTTTCTGGTAGGTATGTAATTTTAGCATTTTTCATAATTTAGAGTTAGTCACTTTTCTTTCTGACTTGAATAATGTGGTGTTTTGTCTTTAGCCCTGTTGAGGAGGACAGAGATACAAAGATAATCTCAAGGGATGAGAAAGGTATGTTTCTTTTCAGAAATAGAAATTTAATGATTGCTTGGAGAAACTGTTTTTGTATTGGATGAAGTATTTCAGCAAAGAAGCATTAGAATATGTGCATTGTTAAATATCATCAATTATTCAGCTCTTTCTGGATTTTATTTAATCTATTTATGCCAAAACACTATTTTCCTTTTATGCATTGTCTAAGGATATCTGTGTCGCACTCTTTTCTTTGTATCTTGATCTTCAAGGCTAGACATTAATATGTGGCAAATAGGTCCTTCATGGCACTGAAGATGCTTACCAACAGCTGTTAGTGAGCCTCTTGCAATTGTGTTTGCTTTACTATACGCTTGTTATTCTTCATGCCATCTTCTGTTTTGCTGAAATAATTTGGAATCTAGTATTCACATATTTAAATGCCACAGAGACTTACAGCTTAACGTTGTCTTCAAATTAGATTGACATTATTAAATCTTGTCCACACAGATCCTGTTTACGGTGCAAATATGCATCATAAGCAAGATGAAAATCTCTTAATCAGCAGCGTCAGGTGCCTGCTCCTTCTTTTCGTCATATTTCTTCCCTTTAATACATCAGGCTGCTTAGTCTTTGCAACTCACCCCACCTCTATTCTCTCCAACCTGACCAGGGCAGAAAATTGAGAACTGTCCATTAATGTTCTTAAGTACTGCAGGCAGGTAGTTCAGCACTGGTGTGGAAGTTCCAGCAATTCCTGTAATAGGCAAGAAACCCATAATGAGATCTGTCTACCAACTGGACGGGAAGAATTTGTTTGGCTTTAATTGGGTTTTACAACACAGACTGAACACATTGTCAGCTGCTTCTTTCAAGATCAGCGGTTATACCTGTGTGTGCAAGCTACCACACCTCACTGTCAGCTACATTAGGGTCTGCTTACATCTTGCTTACAGTCTGTAATCTTGTGTTCTCTTATTTCAGAATATTTAAAGGAGTGTTTTGTGCATGCTGTCATTTACCCAAGGACTTGAGTGGATTTTTTTGAGGTTTTTTTTGTGGACTGGGAAAACTCTTGCTGAAGTTTGCATTCGAAACAGCCTGCAGGAGCTTGGGTGTTTGATAACAACCTTGCCCCTGCGTACCTTCCTCCAAAGGATATGCTGTGTTCCATAGCATTTGTTTAAGTCATGTTCTGGCTTGGTGAATGGCTCTGGGGAGAGGTAGCTACTTGATACATAACTCTCTGCCTGCAGAGCAAAGCAGTTGAGCCAGAAGAAAGGTACAGAATGATACACGAATCAATTCTGACTCATATGTTGCTATTTCCACATCTGTGTGAAAGGATCTTACTTAGGATGAGGAGTTTTCCATGTTTCATGCATTGATTATGAGAGCTGTATTAATAAAAGTGTAGGAAAAAAAAAAGGTTGTAAGCTCATAAGTCTGGTGGACTTGCAGTTTGGAAGCAGGTAGCTGGTCTGAAATCTGCTTCACTCCATTCATTGAAGCCTTGGAACCGAACACTACCAAGACTAATAAAAGGACAGTAAGGACATTTCAAAGGAGACTAGAAACAGGATCCCTGCGTAAGTGCTTCACACTGAAATGCAAACACTAAAACTTCAAGTTCAGCTGAAGTGCTTTTTAATCACTAGATGTTGGGTTTTCAGACTTTACAAGTACGTAAGCATTTATAATATTATCTTTCTAGTTTCGATGCCAAATTGGGTGTTCCGTAGTCCTTTGCATAGTTCAAGAAAGCTAGACTTTTTCTGACTACCCTAACTGAAGTCACAGGCTTCATACCCCAAGTGGGGAATCTGTGTGGGCAGAAATAGGAGAGAAATTCTCTTGCTTTCTTTATGGTGAATGTCTTTCCTTGAGAGGTGCATTTAATCTGCATCCCATCACTGTTCCTTTGGAGTTGAGGAGATGAGGGCAAGACATGAGCGTTCCTGGGTACTAACACAGTTCCTGCAACTCTAGCAAGTCTTTGGTCTTTTCCTGTTAAGTGCAGAGTTACTGAAATCTATCCAGGCACATTCTGAAGAGCTACAGTTACTTCAGAGATGCCCTAGTCTGGTTTCTTTCTTGAAGAATAACATAATATACCTCTGTTGCATGTATCAAAGCTTGTAGTTCCATCTTAGTTTTTGGAATGTGAATCATGGGGGGAGAATGTTATGCATTGCATTTCATTTGTTTTGTGATTTAAATAAAATATTTATGGAGCTGCTCCTTTTTAATTCAGAAGCAGTTGTTGAAATAATTAGGATTTTGGGTATGTTTTGGTTTTGTTTGTTTGTTTTTCTAATTAGGTCGCACTGCTAGTGGTTCTGGTAGAAACTTTTGGGTGAGTGGACTGGCTTCCACTACCAGAGCTACAGATTTGAAGAATCTGTTTAGCAAATATGGGAAGGTAAGAGTTGGTTTGGGTTTTTTTAACCACTTGAAAATACCAGTGAAAGGAATCAAATTATCAAAAATATTGTGGGACATCAAGGAAAAAAATGCCAAAGTACAGGCTGAATGACTGCTTTTTTATTCTGTCGCTCACTTCCAAACAAATGCAAAATTCCATTTATGGTCCTTTATTTGAAACAATCAATGACTGTTTACATATACTTCTGTCTCCTGTGCTGTGATGTAGTATCATCACCCATTAGAAATTCACAGTCAACAGTGAATTTAACCTTTTTTATTAAAGACTTCCTTAGGACTATGTAAAATGTGCAGTAAATGTTGAAACATAATTATTGGGGAATATCTTAAAAATTGCCTTGGTACTTGAAGTATTATTTTTGTCTAGAGTTGGCAATTGCTTTAAAAAACACTTGTTTTGGTAGTTTTGGGAGGGGGTTTGTTTGGTTTAGGGAGGTATATCCTGCAGTTGTTATTAATGACAGACAAAATGGCAAGTTAAATCTCCCTGTCAGCTGGGAAATTGAAAGAGCTAATTTAATAGAAGGCTGATGTCAGAGGCAGACAGTAGTCAGAGACACCCGTAGGAATTTTTGTCAAACCTTTGAAGCCTACTTAAAGATAACTGTCAGCAGACTAGTAGAAGAAAACTGTATATGCTAGCAATCTGTTATTGAATGTTTTAACTAATGAAAATACTCAAGAACTTAAATATGACTCCACAATAGGCACAAAAATTAAGTGTAGCACAGCTTTGAGTTTGTCTGAAAGTCATGAGACTTTTTTTTTTAACATTCCTCCTACAATAAAAATGCAATACTTTCCTTCCATATATTTGTTCAGATTTCCATCTGGTAACCTGGAACATTGATTATAGACATGTACCACAAAATTTTAAATGTAATTAAAACCTGTGCAACAGCCAACCTAGTATTTGCTTCTATTTAGACACCATGGTAATGCTTAGCTGTTGAAATAAAATTACTGTTGTTTTCTTTGGAGTATTAGCAGAGGCAAAGCTTCCTAGAAGTCGAAGTATATCTGCAATAAAATGCTCAAAATTATGTTCTTTATTCACCTGTACTTTGAAATATGATACCTCTGTGAAATACGATTGATTTCTGTAGTACAAAGTGAGCTGTATTGAATATATGAGCATAAGTAAGCACCATTTATGAAAACAGATGTTTTATGTGGGCTTCTTCAAGTTACACTTTTTGGGGAAACTTCCTGTTTCTTAAAAACAATTGTAGATAACATTGTGGGTCTGCCTTTTAGCAGTGACATGAGAACACGTTTTCGACTTAGCAGTTGAACTACCATTAGCATGTGGGTGGAAATTGGCTTACAAATTTTTATTAGGTTTTTACTCCTTTATAGTTAAACAAAATGATGTAAAGTTAGCCTCTTTTTTTTTTTTTTTTTATTAATGGGCTTTTTTTCAGAGCAGAACTCAGTCTTTGGCTCCTATCTGTTGATTCAGCTTTTGCAGCGTTGCACTGGAAACAGAAACGTGATTGGCTCCAAGCAATGCTCCTATTGTATTTGTTAATCTCTTAAAAATAGAAGTTTCCAGAATGATGATGGACAGCAATAAAACAGAGTAGAAATGTAGCTTGTACTTCTTGCTGTTAAATGGTGGGCACTTGTTACAGTGAGTGTAATACCTCTTCATTTTGGAAAGGTGGTTGGTGCAAAAGTAGTCACCAATGCTCGCAGTCCTGGTGCTCGCTGCTACGGCTTCGTCACGATGTCTACAGCAGAGGAAGCCACAAAGTGTATTACTCACCTCCATAAGACAGAGTTACATGGGAAAATAATTTCTGTAGAAAAAGTGAGTATGGCTCCTCAAAGCTATCCCATTACCATCAGATTGTACAAATGATCAAGACCACATTCTCAGCTAATGATGTGCAAAATAATTTTCAGGCAAAAAGTGAACCTGCTGGGAAGAAGCCAAATGAAAAAAAAGAGAATGAAGCGAAGAAGGAAACAGTCAGTGAGAGGTACTGTTCTAAAAATTCTCTGTCCAAAGCTGTTTTGCTGTTCTTCAGTTGATGTTGATTTGTCAGGAAAAACAAAGTTTAGTAAGAATTTCTGCAGCAAACATTGGAAAAGAGCAACAGATGAATTTTTCCAACCTTTTCTACACGATAAGCGTCTGTTGATGTTCAATGCCTGCCTTAAAGCATGTAACAGCAATGTGTTAAGGTAGGCATTGGAAAGTTCCATTTTCAAGCATGACTTTTTATTTAGCCATATTTGGGTTTTAGTAAAGATTGTGAGGCTTCCGTGACATAAATCTATACAAAAGGCCGTTTGAGAATTTTGATCAGTATGTCACTGTTTCTTTGTTAAATTTTTCTCTCATTGGAAGAGGTCTTTCTCAGATGGTTGTGGTCACAAATGGTTAAAGATCAGTTATCTAAGATCCTGTTTCCAGACAATAATCCTCTTCACCATGATGCCTTTCCTCTAGCGTTATTGAAAGTAGCTGAAAAAGGCACTTAAGAGAGTGAATAAGGCACTAAGTTCTTTGGTTTAATTATCTTCTTGAGGTGTAATTCCTATTAAATGCTATTTGATGAGATTTTGCCTTTATTTCACCTAGTTGCCTGACAGAAATGGTTTACATTGGCACTTCATAATTGTCATGTTGTATAAGAAACTTTGTGGACATCAAGCACCTGGTGGTGTAAATTTTTCCTTTTGCCTCCAGTTGAGGTATCTGAATCACAGCCAAGTTTTTATGACAACTACACAGCGTGGTCTGATTGTCATATTTTACGGTGTAGGAAGCTGTAGAAGGAAGTCTTTGGATATATGATGATGGCTGTCTTATCACATCAGAATTTTTCTTTGTTACGTGTTGCTAGCATTCTCCTTAATATTTTTTTTCTCTTACTCTGTATTAGTCTAATCTATATCAATTATCTATCTACAGACCTGGCAGTGTTAAAAGGGATGAGAAATCTGACCAAAAAGATGATTCTAAAAAGGCAGAAGACAAAGATGAAAAGGAAAAAAAAGATAAAGATGAACTGAAGTCTGGTTCATCAGATCAACCTAAAACTATTAAGTCGGGTAATTTGGCTGTTCTTTTTTTCATAGAATAGCAGGTACAGTGAAGTATGAATAATTAATTGTTCTAGAATGTTTTAGAATTATTTTGGGTCCTCAGTTGGAAATTTAGATGGTATAAAGAGGCGAGAGGGAGCGTGTCTGACATTATGTCATCCTTAATAGAAGCATTTGGAATAGGTGTAGTAAAAAAAATATTTTTGAAGACAGTGTTAAATGCCTGTTTTCACATTTTAGAGAACATAACTTCTGGCATAGCAATGAGTGTTGTAGGTTATGTAGTTTGATTGTTTTTTCCATCTCTTTCCCCTCAACCTCTGTTTTCTTTAGGAAGTAAAGGAACAGAGAGAACAGTAGTAATGGATAAATCCAAAGGAGAACCTGTTATTAGTGTGAAAACATCAACTGCATCAAAAGACAGAGTAAGTAATGTTTCTGCATGGGAAACATTATGTGTCAGTTTTCCTTAGAAACAAATACTGTATCCTGCCAAGTCACATGTAACCCACACTTGTCTTACCCATTTGTTAGAGTTTCTGTAATGTGGATTTAGATCTTAATTAGTATAATACCTTTCATACCACTGATACCACATTCAGCAATGAAAACCTGCCAAACAAATACGGCAAGTTAAGTATTACTGTGTTCATATATGGTGTGATGTAATGTTAAAAAAAGAACATCTTTTCTGAAAAATGCGGGGACCGAGCTTTGAGACACGATACTTACGAATGGAAACGGAGCTTAGAGTATTGTTTGTGATAGCTGTCCTTTTATAAATGTACTCCATTAACTTTCTCTATTTTAATATTAAATACAGAGCATTAAGAGTCAGGATCGCAAATCAGAGAGCAGAGAGAGACAAGGCATTGTGCCATTTGACAAAATAAAAGCACAGCGAAAAATGAGGGAGGCAGAGCAGCGCCGGTAAGAGCAACAGTGAAATTGTTTTAAATATTTTTTTCCTAGAATGAATATAATTTTCCATTGATTAAAATGCCTAAAAGATAAGGGTTTGATTTTGTTTTTACTTCTAATTTGTTTTATTTTTGTGGGTCAACATATCTGTTGAATTGGGAAAGCTTTGATTATTAACTCTCTTAGTACTAAGCTTGAAATTGTGTTTCGGAAAAAAAAATAGCAGTTTATTTTTTGCTCTTGTCCCATTTTGTAGTTTTTGTGGTTTAGATTGATTTAAGTATGCTGTTCTCCTTAGCTGAACGTGCATTATAGTAGAGGTTAAATGATGGTTATAAACTTGCCACGCTCAAATATACGGGGGAAAGACCAGGAGAAACGTTTTCTTTCTCAGAATAAGACCTCTTCTTTCTTGTCATAGCATTCAAAGTCTCCTTGAAATAAAACAAGACAAATGGCAGGACTTTGGGTTTTTTGATTGTGGATTGGTTTACATGACGCCAGGCCTGCTGGTGACAAATGGAGTATACCTGTCTCAAAGGGGGGAAAGGATCTTTGCACAGGAGTTGGTAGGGCTCATCGGAAGAGCTTTAAACTAGGTCTGAAGCGGGAAAGGGATAAAACCAGGCTCGCTGGAGATAAGTCTGGGAGCGGCACATCAGTGTTTGTGGAAAGACGTACTAGCGAGGCCCTTAGGTCTGCCATACCAGTGGAGGTAGGGGACAGAGTGCCAAGTGATAGCATGGACACAAGGGATACTAAACAGTCTCTAAATACAAGTAGTTCATGCGTACACTGAGTGTCTTCTCTCCGTGCCCTCCTTCCCACCACCCTGCCCAGCTATAATTTCAAAGAGCTGCCTCCAAGTTTGCAGTCACTGTGGGTTTGATTTTTAATGCTTTTTTTTTCTCCCCGCCCCCCCCCCCCCTTTTAACTTCCTTTTGTTTGTTAAAGTGTTAAATCTGTAACCTTTTGTTTCTGTTAAAATAGCACACGTGAGCGTCGGGAGAGACAGCAGCACCTGCAGACTATCCGGGAACGAGAAGAAAGGGAGAGGCTTGAGATTGCTCGTGAGAGACTGGAAATTGAAAGGCAGCGTCTTGAACGAGAACGGATGGAAAGAGAAAGACTGGAAAGAGAACGAATGCACATAGAGCACGAAAGGAGAAGAGAACAAGATCGCATTCAGCGAGAAAGAGAAGAGCTGCGACGCCAGCATGAGCAACTGCGCTATGAGCAAGAACGTCGGTCTGCAATGAGAAGACCATATGACATAGATGGCAGGTAAAGCAAATGATGCAAGTGGAAAATGTTGCTGCCAGGTTCTGCCTCAACAGCCTGTGCTATAAAAAGCTATCCATATTCCATCAGCAGTTGTTGGTTGCATTGGGATGATCGTGTTTAAATTGCCCCAACCAAACTATCTTCTCTGAGGTTTTTCAACTCCCTTTGGAACTTAATTACCCTTCTTCTGGTTTGCACAGTTTGGAAGGAGGGAACAATATCAAAAGTCATTGTCTTGAGTAAAATGAGTATGTTCTTTTTTTCAGGAGAGACGACCCATACTGGCCAGATGCAAAACGAATGGCAATGACTGATAGGTACCATTCAGATTTCAGTCGCCAGGATCGCTTCCATGACTTTGATCACAGGGATCGTGGCCGTTATCAAGACCATTCAATAGATAGGTTAGTGTCTTATCTCCACTGTGTTGCCTGAAGTTGAAAGACAAAAAGGTCACATTAATGTCACATTTTGCTGTCTTTCCTGTGTGTTCGGTTTGTGTT
Source organism: Bucorvus abyssinicus (assembly GCA_009769605.1). Classification (NCBI taxonomy): domain Eukaryota; kingdom Metazoa; phylum Chordata; class Aves; order Bucerotiformes; family Bucorvidae; genus Bucorvus; species Bucorvus abyssinicus. Next base: position 6,835,010 of record CM020055.1, read on the forward strand.
TTAAGTGTGGCTTAGTGGCTGTGGACTTTTTCTAATATAACCATGAAGAGATCTGTACTGTGCCAGGAGTTACAACCTTCTGGCAGGCTTGTTCTGAGTGTTCTGTTTGCAGTGTTGTTTCATACATCTGTAGGATTCAAAAAAATTTCTAAATAATATCGTAGGCACGTAGCATCCTAACAAAAAGTTTCTGGTTTATACCTTAGGACTAACTGGGTTTTCCAGGAGCCCAAAACATATCATGTTTTCCCTATGTTCCAGCTGTTTATGCCTTTTGTAGATAATGCTGGCAAAAAATGGAAGCAGGATTTTTCATTTGTGTTGTTACATAGGTGGATTTTTGTAGACTGCTGTATGTTTTACTACCATAGTCTGATTTTAATTATCTGTCTGTAGGAGAGATGGTTCGAGGACAATGATGGGAGATCGGGATGGACAAGTGAGTTGCGTCTTAACTTTTTATAACCTGGTTTTCTGTGTTGTGTGTCAGATTAAATTTCAGTAGTTAAGAATTAAATGGCATCTCCCAAAATATGTATCGATAACCAGATTGTCGTGTTTTCTTTGCCTTTTAGCATTATCCAGATGAGCGTCATGGAGGACCAGACCGTCATTCAAGAGATTCTCGGGAAAGTTGGGGTAGCTATGGATCTGACAGAAGAATGAGTGAAAGTAGAGGGATACCCCCACAGTCACGGTCAGTATGCTTAACTGAAAACTTTTTTTCTCGTGCATCAAAGGAATATTTCTATGTCAAAGTGGGACTCAGTTTTTGGACGTACAGAGCTTGTTTTCCAACTTTTTGCCCCCGAGTCTGTTCCCTGTTGGATGGATTACAAATGAATAGCTCTTTCAGCTTGCCTTGTGCATCAGAACATGCACCTTGGTATGAATTTTTTCTTTTTTTTTTAAATACACATCTGAAAGTCTTCATGTTTTCAGTAAATTTTACCTAACATTGCTATCAAAGCTTGATATTTTCAGGCTACTTCCACAGTTTGTAGTTGTTGGAAGCATGATCCTGTCAGCCTTTTGAAAGGAAAACAAGTTCAAATTGGTTTACTCGAATCTATTTTGTGTGCTCTGGCTAATGTGAGAAGGTATGAATTTCATACTTCTTCAGGGATGGACGTGACTGGGGAGACCATGGACGAAAGTTTGAAGGACATCAAGATCGCTCATGGCAGAGCAGTGTGGATGGAGGAATGATAGGACGTGATCACGAGAGATGGCAAGGTATGCTTCTCGCACCACAGTTCATTAGCTGTGCTACATAAAGCAGAAGATACAAGCATTATTATCCTTAAAGATGAAGTAAAATTATTAGTCTGTATATAAAGGAAGCATTTGAACCTTTTTTTTTAGGTGGAGGTAGAGGCAGACCTGGCCATGTGATGCATCGAGGAGGCATGTCAGGGTAAGAACTTTAAAACAAGCAAAGTGTTTTTTTTCCAAGGGGCATCTTTTCCATTTAAAGTGGCCAAAGAAACATTTAATGGGAGCATCAGTTACCTGATCTATTATTACAATGTCAAGGAATAATAAAATATTCCCATGGTTTTTATGTAGTGCATCTTACTGAACTGTGAAAAATCATGCAAAAAAGCTTTAAAAGAACAGCCATTATACTAGCCTGACTATTAGAGTTACAAGAGAGAATTAAAATGTCTGGATCGCTTTATAGGCGTGGAGGTTTCATGCAAGGAGGCAACCAAAGTCAGATGATGCACGGAGGAGGAATGCAAGGAGAAGGATTTGCTGGCCAGGAGAGAGCAAACAGACCTAATGATCCTCGTTTCAACCGTCGCTACTGAATGTGTTTTAATTTTTAATGCAAGGTGGCAACTGAAATGAATCTGTTACCCAGGGTTACCATTAATTGTAACTTACGGGATACTGTAAGTGTATTTTTTTTTTTAAGCTGCTGCCATATTATGTCACTCAGTCCAATGTGAACTCATTTGTTTTGTAATGTGTTGTTCATATCCCATTCAAAACGTCTGTTAATGAAGCATTCCATTTTCCATAAATAAAAGCCAGTTTACAGAGTTGTATCCAAAGGGGCAGTATTTTATCATATGGGAGACAATTATTCTAACAAAGGAACCTTTTTGACCACTGTGGGAGCAGGGGGACAACTAACAACCAATCAAACTGGAGCCTCTTATTATCTCATGATGTTTATGCATCTGAAAATCATGTTTACTTTAGGATGAAGGCTTTTCTCCCCACCAGGTTTTTAACCGAACTGCACTTCCCTCCAGTACCACTGGGTGGGCCACGCTGCCTCCATGCGCATTTCTGACAGGGTAGCAGCTGATCACTCCAACCTTGACGCCTACTCAGCAGCTACCATGTGACCCAACTTTAGCAGAACCTCAGAATGACCAGTACTGGTGTAAGCAGGTTGCATCTCTGTGGTTAATTACTGTTGTAACCAACTGCTGTAACATGTAAAGTACACAGTAAAACATAAATATACAGATTAACTCTGGTTTGCATGGGACAGAAATTGGGTTTGCATAGTGCATTTTGATTTTTCAAATAGCAAATGTCAGTTCCCTGATCTTAAGAAATCCTCATTCACTGAACTTTTGCAGGCTGGAGTGCTTGAGGTAGTTTCTAATAAGGTTACCAAAGTCATTCAGTTGTGCTTAAAAAAAAAAAGAAGTCTGTTAAATTAATCAAAACCAAACAGAAGTGATTTTTAGTACTGCTTATGCCTGCCTTCCTCATGAACCTTACTGATTCTGCAAACCTGTGGGAGTCTCAGCAACAGAAGTACACAATGCTGGCAGACATGAACTTTATATCCTTCTGTAGGACAGGTATACTAGAGGCAGCCAGAGTGCTCAGTAACTGGCGGCAGAAAAGGGCAGCCTGTGAAAGTCATTATTACAAAACATCTATGAAGCAAAAAGCTAAAAACTGGAAAGGAGGACTGGATACATGCAAAAATAGAGTACACAACTACAAAATGCTCTGGGGAGTTTTTAGACCTACCTGCTAATGCCAACCCTTTTTGAGAGAAGATATTCCAGAACTGTTTGGTGTAGTGGGGCCTGGCCATACCCAATCACATCCATATATAATATCCAGTGTCACCATGTTCAGAAATGAAAAGATACTGGTTGAGCTGAACAAAAGAAAACACTTTTTTACTCTGAGGGCAGTCAAACACTGGTATAGGTTGGCCACAGAGGTTGTGGCATCTGCATCCTTTGAGGTGTTCAAAACCTGGCTGGACATGGCCCTGGGCAACCTGGTCTAGCTGACCTTGCTTGAGCATGGAGGTTGAACTAGATTATCTTGAGCAATCCCTTCCAAGCTCAGTGGTTCAGTGAGTTGCAACATAGGTACTATTTTAACAAGTCATTTTCTACACTGCTGCCTCATCTGTCTGCTCAGCACCCTGCCTTACCTACAGGATTCTGTGATTACTGTATATCACAAATTAGACTTAGCAAAACATTTTACTTAAGTCCAGCAATTGTATAAAAGGATCAGGCCCTTACTGAATGTATACATGGTCATCAAGATGTAATATGAGAAGAACAGATGTTCTGGGTCAGGTGAAAAAGTCCTTCCCACTCAGTGTTCTTTCTCTCTTAGAGGCAGATGCATAAAGAAAAATATGTTGGCACAGACCTGCGTAGCACAATCCTTCATCAGGTGCTAAACTCCCAGTGTCTGGCACTCCACGGTTTTCTGAGCTGTAGCTTCCATCTGGACCATTAGGTTTAACAGCCACTGATGGACACATGCTTCAGGAAGTAGGTGCTTTTTAAAGCTGTTTATACCTTAGTCAAATCCTCTGAAATCTCTTGGCAGTAAGTTTAATCATACAACTCTTTGTTTAAAAAAGGAAACAAAACTGCAAATCCTCCTTCCTCCTCCTGTTTTAAATCTGCTTCCTAACCTAAGTACTCATCCTACTCTCCTTGCTTATCCCTGCCTATTTCCTGTCTTGTAGCTGTGTCTTGGCTCATTCTGTATCTAGCACAGACTAGAAGGATGCAACTGTTAGCACACTGGTGCGGGAGAAAGGCCACTTCCACTGCCAGCGAGGACAATCTCAGTCCCTAGTTTAGGAAACATGAGCAACAGCCCTGGGAGAGAAACCTGACGACACACGTTACAAGCTATGTATTTACAACCCATCTGATGCACAGAGAGATGCCTCCCATGCATCAGGAAGGATCAGAGGAAGTGAACAAAGTGAATTTTGCAGAACAGCTGCATCACAGACTTAGAACTCCCTTCTCTTGCACTCTGTGGACAACAAGTACTGCAACTAGTACTGGCTACTCCCAGTTGTGTGACAAGTCACAGGCCTCCTGAAAGCAGCTTTCACATCAATAATGTGATCTTTCTCAGACAGAGGCACTCCTTAGCTAGCTTGAAGACAAGTGGTTCGTCTTCGCGCATCTTTTACTGTTACCTTGGCATTTTTTAACTCTTGTTGCCTTCTTTCAATTTAGATGGCATTCACCTTCAAGATTAATTCAGCTTCAGAATAATCTATTTAGCTAGCAAACTTGGCAGCTTTAGAACAGGGGCTATACCTCAGTATATGGTCATCACTTCCTTACAGCTGATCCATGATCTCTGCTGAAGCCTCTGATCACTGGTAAGGCAGAAAGCAATTATTGCAGTCTCTATGCTAAAACCAACCCAAATACAAATGGAAGTTCCAAAGTCTTTTATTGTAGCCCTTGCATAGCTGAGCTGCCCTCTAGAGAGAGAGGGACTATGCATTATCCCAAAGACAATGTAGGGTGGAGAGAATCATGAACCCCGAAGAACATTTTCATTTGACAAGATCCTTCACATGCTTCCAGCCTTCCACAGTGTATTCACAGGCCCTGGTGGGAGCTACAGACAAGGCAGACATGACTGTCTGCACTCCTGCAAGGAAAGCAGAGAACAATTATCCCAAGAGCATCATTCAAGCCAAACTCCTAATGTTATTCTAGCATTGTAGATCTCTTTAAACATGGAATGAAACATCTAGCTCAGAGGCTTTCAAACACAGAGGCCTGAATGATCCTTGGTTCAAGCACAGCTTTATTGTCTCAGTAGCATTTGTGACACAGAGAAATTCCAACTTCGGGATAGACAATTACAAGGCTGAAACAAAAAACTTAGCTAAGTTCCATTTTACTTTTGGCCTTGTCACAGACTCCATGGGTGATATCAGACACGTCACAATATTTGGTCACACACACCATTGTGTGTTTCCCCACAATTACATGAAGACTTTTTGCTGCACCACAAAAACTATAAATTAACTTACTAGGTATTTATAGCATGCCTTGGCCTTCAAACAAGATCTCTAAAATCCTAATAATAATGGGAATACTCATCCCTTCTGAAAAATCAGAGGCTGAGTTCAGACATACTAGCATCTGAAGAGTTTATAAATTCTTCACTCTTCAACCAAAGGTTCACCTTTAAGTCACTTATTTTTATGTTCTAGTTTCCCTGATCACTACCAGTGCATAAACTCTATTTATTGTGGGGGCCACAGGCCTCCCCAAATACTTTGCTGAAACATTCAGTCTTAGATTCTAGGATACCATGGGCATGCCTGTCTTGTGGCACAGGTGGGCAGCAAGCTTTGTAGGTAAAAAGAAACACCAGCTTGTCTGGTTAAAAAAGGCAGACAGGTTTATGGGCACACATGCTCCTCCTTATTTCACAGTTGGAAAACAAGAAATTAAGTCCGAAGTCACTCAGTGTGCTAGTGGTAAAACCTGGAGCTGAATACGCTTCCTTAGTCCCAGACCCAACACTCCTTCCCCCAGACTGTAACATCGATCACCTCCTTCTCCATCATTCTGTCTAGAAGGACAGTATTGAAACAAGACTGCTATAAGCTACATCACTCTTGGCCCCTTGCTTCTTTCACAGTTTGGTGAGAAATTGTTTTACCTTTATTCCAGGAATCAGACAGGGAAAAGTCAAATTTTGGAGTGGGCGGGAGCTAGAAAGAGAAAGAGAGACAAAATATCAGCACTTGAGGGGTTTCACTTGTAACAGGATTCACATCACCTTGGAGAATCCTCTCCACCTCAGATCTCAAAGATACTTAGGTGCCTACTCTCCATAAGTCTCAAAAGGGATCAGACATGAGACAAAGTCTGGAGTCTGCTCTTTCCCTCAGTATCAAGTAGAGGCAGAAGGTAGTACTTATCATTTGGGTGCTCCTGAAAAATCATCTCCACGGCTGTCTCCTTACAGTTATCTATTAGTTTAGAATAGCCGCTAATATGAAAAATGCTTTTAAAACTTTCAGCAAGGCTTCTTCTGTCCTGAGGATTTTAAAAACCAAGAATTACTCAAAGAGAAGGGCCTCTTCAAGCAATTTAAATTCAACTTGACAAACTGTTAGCAGCTTGAGAAACTGGGAGGAGAATCCTTTCATTTTTTAAAAGCCCCTAAATTCAAAATTTTACCCTCCTTCCATTTCAACCCTCTTCATATTATTCTCCATGTGAAATCCAGTTTCAACAGCAAAACTCCCGCCAGCAGCTCTGGAACTCAAACATCACCCCCTGATGTTTTCTTCTCCTCATTCAGAGAATGTGTTTGTTTCGCTACAGTGTTCATCCGCACAGTCCTTACCTCCCAGCCTACATAACTTGCCCACTCTTGGATAGCTGGAGGCAGTGCCGCTTGAGCTTTTTTTAGGGCTTCAGCACCTTGTGTGCCACTACCCAGCAGCCCCTGATCATACACCACATATACAGCAGCTCCAGCCAGGCTTCCTTTGATGACAAACCTGAAAGGAATCAAAAGTAGCAACAGTTCCGTTCACATTATAATTATCAATGCATCTCTCTCGGTACGTTGTGACCGTCAAAGGGAAGGTATCGATAAAGAAATCTGAGGGTCGCACTCTACTGTAATGTCTTGCTACAGACAAAAAGCAGCAAAAAAAATATCTACCTACCTTCCTTTTCTTCCTAGGCCAACTATTCCTGGCCAGCCCCTTGAAACCATACCCATTCACTTTTTATCAGTTACAGTTTTCAGGAAAAAATGAGGAAGTGTCAAACCCCAGGGTACGTGCCACTTACATCTGAGAATCACTGGCACACACCTTTGAGAAAAGGAACTAGAGGGTTTTGCAGTGGGTAAGACACCCCTGTTAATGATGTCGTTCTTCTGTCTTGTTAATAAGTAATCTGATTAACTTGACAGACACCAGTATCTTGTTAAGCTCATTACAGCCCAGTGAACCCCTGGCCATGCCTGGTCCTGCGTTGCCCAGGCATTTACAGGTTCCCCGGCAGACTGCACGGTGTGCAAACACTCATTCTACAGCTGTCGTGGCAACCTGTAAAATGGAAGACAGGAAAAGAATATTTGACCTTTAATTACTTTTTCACTACATGTAAAGAGATCTGGGGAGAACGACTTTTCCAAATTTACAGGGCAGAGAGTTTCTTCTCCCTTTAAAAAAAAAAAAAAAAAGCTATTGCACACCTAGGGGAAAACAAAACCCACCAACCAAGCAACATCTAGCCAGACAGCAGTACTGCGGGAGGAGAACGTCTGACAGATACAGCCACTGAGGGAGGCAAGAAAGAATCAGTATTTTAATCCACGTATTCACAAGTATTTGGTCTGCTAAATCTGCTAAAGATTTACTACTCGCTCCCAAAAGCCCCCTTCCACACCTCCTCCCTTCGCGTGGGCTGCTCTGTCCAGATCTGGAAGTGTTCCCCCAGCAAACAAGGGTCCCCGGGCGCCATTCCCCGGCTTTACTCTGCGTGTTCGTGCTCCCCACGAGAAACCGCCGGCCTCCCGCCAGGCATCTGCGGCCACGCACAGACGCCGCCGGCTGGGGGCCCGGCCTGGCACGGGGGCAGACGAGGTCAAGGACGCAGCGCTGCAAGGCCGGCAGGACCGGCCGGGGCCCGCGGAACGGGCCCGGGAGAGTCGGGGCAGACCCTCCAGGCGCGGGGAGGCGCGGAGGCGGGCGCGGGCGCAGGGACTCACTTGACGGCGGGGAAGAGCCTCACGGCCATGACTGCAGAAGCGGCCGCGGGGGCCTCCGGGAGCCGCTCACGTGGTCCGGGGAGCGCGGCGGCTCCGGCTGTCCCCGCCTCCTGCTCGCCGCGGCCGCCCGGCGGTTGCCAATGGCAGCCGGGCCGGCGCCGGAGAGGGCGCGGGCGGCCGCCGCCGCGCAGCGCTGTGGCCGTGCCCCACGGGCGGGGGTCGTGGGGGCCCGTCCCGTCCCGTCCCGTCCCGTCCCGTCCCGCAGCCCGCGCTCGGCGCCCGCGGGTGCCGCCCCGCCGCGAGCCCTCCGCGGCGGGAGCGGCTCCCGACGCCTCGGGGCACGTCTCCTGCGTCGTGCGGTCGCGTCCCCGTCCCCACTGTTCCGTGCTGTATCGTGACATGCCGGTAGGCGGGATCTTGCTGCCCTTCGCGTCTCGACGGAATCTCGGCCAGGGCTTCGGCCCCGTTGCTCGTGTCAGGGCTGCGGCTCTGCCTGCCGCTTCGCTGCGGTGTCGTGCGGGGAGGAGTGCCGCTATCCTGAGGTACGGCTTTTTTGCTTGATGTCATCAGCTACGAGCATCATAATTCTTGAACGAACTAAACGTTTTGTAAGATTAGAGGTGAGGGGGTTTTCTCCTGTAAACTGGGCAGAACTCGTGTTGTTACAGAGGCTGACTCAAGAGTTCAGGGAGCTCTGAGAATCGGCAGCAAAAGATTATTTTTCTTAGAATCAGATGTCTCTTTCTTTTATTACTCTCTTTTTTCTTTCTTTTTTACTAATAGCGCTCCTAATCTTTTAGCCTTTACACATGCTTACATAAAATTTGGCCAAATCAAGGCCAGCTCTCGCTGTGGGTGCCTGTCGCGTTTGGAAACCGTCCCGATTCTCGGTGCGATTATCTGTTTCTCACTTTTTTCTTAATCCTGAGAAAATTCAGACGGGTTATTTTATCAACCTTGAAGCAAATACTAGATGGTCTGAACTGCTGATACTCAGCTGACCTGGATCCCCTGTTCCTAATAGCAGAGTAGAAAGACACAATTAATAGACATAGAACATACGTGTTGCGTGTCAAATCACATTATGCTTTTAACATAAAGCCCGGGAGGTTCAAATCTACCTGCTAACATCTCAACTTCAGGAGTATCTATTTTATTATCTCAGCACCTCCCAGCTACTTGTTCCCATTTTTCCCTTTATGTTATCCAGGCCCCAGTCCTGCAAAGACTTCTGTCCGTGACCATCTCTGTACTCTGCGTGAAACTGTTGCTCTCATTATCTCAGCAAGTATTAGCCATATCCTGATATGCTGTCACCCCCAAAAAAGCTAGTTTTAAACATTTGCAGAACTGTGGAAGCTGACAAAATGAATTTTGAAGAAGACAGCTGCTGGAGCTACTGCAAAATTTCTTTTTAATTTCTCCTGTATTCACTGTATCTAACTGCTTCTGGCTACTAAAGAATTTGTGAAGACAGAAAAACTCAGAAAATACAGAGAAAGAGTACTGGCTGATGGTGCTCAGCTTGGTGAATGCTGTTAGTAAGCTTCAATACTAACTTAAGTTTTGAATTTTCATTTTGCAGGACAAGTTCTGAAGAAGTAAAAGTACAGAAATAAATGCCTCACCTTTTTCCCTGCCTTGTATACCAATTTACTTATGGCAGGCATGTATAACTCCCAAAGCATGGAAAAGCACATCTAAATGTAATTTGTGAGCACAATTTCAAGTGTTTTACATTTTTGTCAAAAGCTGCAGATAATATATTATTTTGGAAAAGTTATAAACCTTTAATTAATTTTGCTTTTCAGATATCATGTATTTTTACATCAAATATATCCGTGAGAATCTGAAATACAAAATGCAGAAGCTTTTTACTATAAAATCAGACTTTCAAGTCACGGTTTAAATGAGGAATTGGTGCTGACTCCACAAGTTTCTGTGGAGTGTTCCATGAGGGACAGACATTTTAAAAATAGTTCTGCCGGTGCAGTTCATTTAAGACGGACTGACTACCAGACTGGCTGACCTGGAGCAAATGGAGGGCTGAGAAAACAGTGGTTGAGCAAGGAAGGAGGGTAGATGAGATGTGTTCTTGCGCTTACTCCAGACTTGCTTTCTGCCCTCTTTGGATCCCTTCCTCTCGTACAAGAGTGGGTTTCAGTGTCTTCAGGCCTGCAGCTTTACATTTTTCATCCTGCCGAGGTCACTTCCTCTGAAGAGGGAGTTGCGCTGCTTGGCACAGCCAAGCTCTAACCTTCCTTGGGCAAATGCAAACCATTTGCAGGACTGTGGTGTTCCCACCCTTCAACAGGGAAACACCAACTTCTTTGCAGCTTCTTACCAAAGTGTTGGTTGTCCATGTCCTTCCTATCTTTCATTCTTGACAAAGGTGACTTTGGCTCCCAGAGGAGAGACTTCTCCACTGGAGTCTCAGTTCTACACAGCCATGGGACAGAAAAGGGCTTTACGTGCCTCTTACAGGTTGGCTTCCAGCATCAGAGGACGGAGATTACAGTATTTTGGCTGGAGTGCTAGCTTCAAGACTTCACAACTTGGGGAGGTATGAAGCCAATTGGAAAAGTGCTTTGTGCTACAGGGATCGTAGCTGGACTCCTGGCTTTCTTCTGGAAGGACCCTTTTAACCCAGGTAGGCTCGGCAGGGAGGTCATTCCAAACTGGAGTATAACTAACGTAAGAGAAGAAGGTTGAATTTCCACACGCGTGACTGGTGGTCTCCTTCCTGCCCATAGTCTTACCAGAGCTGGTGGTCCCAACATGGAGTCTTCATTCCCAGAAATAAAGAGAAGTTTGAAACAAAGAGGAAGACAAAATGATCTAATAGCATTTACAAGGAATCCAGCTGTCTATGTGGGGAAAAAATGACATGTACTTTGGCACTGCCTTTCTCTTTTTTTGTTTTGATTGCAAATTCCTTGGGTTCAAGAACCATCTCTGTAGATGTGCAGTGCCCAGCACAAGAGGGCTGACATGTCTCCAAACTGATGTCAAAGAATAAATGACATGCAGAAGGCAGGAGGCTCTAGTTTATGTTCTACAGCTTTTTGTAATGTGAAAACCAACTTTGTTCTTGAAAGATGTTGATCTACAAACCCAGGCAAAGGGATTCTGACAGAGCTATCTTGCACAATCATGCCATTATCCCTGGCGGCGATAACGCAGGCATAACATCCACTACAAACATGCAGTGATAAAACAGCTCACCTCTTCAGCAGTTGGGCCTGGGGGTTTTTCCATGGCAGCTGAACCATACCGGCTGCGTGCTGTCCAACTCCAAGGGAGAATGCTGAGCTGGGGAGGAGGGATGGGAACGGGGAAGCAAGGCTTGGCTGTTTGGTTTCTAGCACACTGCTGCCTGAGTGAATTGGGTCAGTATGAGCCTCCTGCTCCGTGACTGAAGTGTGAACCTGGAGGCTGTCAGGATGGAGGAGGGAAATGGCGGTTGCATGTTAACGGAGCTAGACCGAGCTGACCGCCGTGTGCTGGAGCTTGTTAAGCTTGCCGAGCTTTCCTGTGACCCGGGCCAAAACATCAGTATGGCTGACTGCTTGACTTGAGGTGGCTGATGACTAACCTTTTTGTTGTAGGCACCTGTCAGAAGGGGAAAATAGCTCGTTCTTCAAAGATTAGGTCATTTTTGATTATTTTCAGTCTAGCAAGAATTGGAAGGTGTTGTGAATCTCATGGCTTCTTCAAGTCAATCAGTCCTGCCTCTTCTAGTTTTGGAGAAGCATCCAGGCTTTTGAATACTTACACCCACCTTTCTACTTCAGAGCTCTGCCAGTAGTTAAGGGCAGTTCCTCTGCTGCTTCCTTCACTTACTTCTACATCTTTTATTCTCTTTCCCATAAATAAGAGAGCTTGTCTGGTGCTCGCGTTCTCCTGACTGGAGCCAGTGCTGGGATTGGGGAGCAGATGGCATATCATTATGCCAGATTTGGTGCTGAAATTGTTTTGACTGCTAGGAGGGAAGCTGTGCTGCAGAAGGTAAGAACTTCCTTGTATGAGGGAAGTCATAAGAGATTTGGACTTCACCAAAACAACCACAAATTGGTTGTCAAAATGATAATTTTTCCTTCAGAACTGTTGTTGAGCAAAACCAGCTTAGATACTTTTGAAATCTTTTCCACTTACGCAGAACGATGAAACATGCCAGCGACATGTTTTGAGCCTGATTTGCTGGCGGTGTCCCATGCAATCCTTCTCTGTAACTCATCTCCTGGACGGGCTACTTTGTGTTGCTGTACTCCAGTGCCTGCTGCACTATGCCCAGTTTTTCTTACCAGAAGGCAGTGACACTGCATAGTAGGGAGGTGTAGCCTGGAAAGGAGCTTGGACTGTACAGGAGGATGCATATACACTGCCTGAACTTTTTACTGCCGGAACATTTACACAAGGAAATGGTAGAAAGCTGTGTCAGGGGAAGTTCAGATTGGACATTAGGAAAACATTCTTCATTGAGAGGGTGGTCAGTCTCTGGAACAGGCTCCCCAGGCAGAAGTGGTCATGGCACCAAGCCTGTCAGAGTTCAAGGAGCGTCTGGACAATGTACTTAGTGATGTGGTTTAGATTTAGGTAGTTCTGCAAGGAGCTGGGAGTTGGACTGGATGATCCTTATGGGTCCCTTCCAACTTGAGGTATTCTGTGATTCCATGAACTACAAATCCTGCGTGGTATTGTGCAGTTTTTCAGAGTCCAAACAGTAGCTGTTTTGTTAAAAGACTCAAACTTTTTTATAGGTTCAATAATTTTTTACTGTCTTGAATAGATGAGACTCTTTTATCTGTACTTTGTTTAGTGAGACAATATTCAGAGAAGGTATTTCTTAAACTGGTGACTTGCAAGGAAGGTTCTTCACTATGAAATGGCACAAAAGGAGAGTCGGGGACAGTGAGCATAAGAAGAGTTCCTAATGCCTGGAAGGCATTATTTCAGCAGAGAGCTAAACTGCTTATCGTTACTGGGCACCTTCACATATTCAACATAGCAACGGAGCTATGAAAGATGAATACTGCTAGAGCCTTACCAGGTATTTTGGAACAAAAAGAACTTAATGTAAAGCATAACCCTTATTCCAGAGAGTTCTCCTGAAGAAGGCTTCTCTTTTTCGGGTGAATCCTGATCTTTTTCCAAGATAGATCTGCATCCTGCCAAGACTTACCTCTATTTAACTGTCTGGTTAAACAAACTCTGGATGCAAAATGAGCTCTCCATGGGCTGAATAGCAGTAGATTTAAAATTAAAGTATGTCTCTGTCCAGAATTGACTCTCACTGACTGTAGTATGGAGAAAAACAGTGTCTTACCGTGCCCTTATTTCTATTCTTTTCCCCCCATTCCATATTGTTTAATCTTTGGGTGTGTGTTCTTTTTCAAGGTGGTGGATAAATGCCTGACCCTTGGAGCAAAGAAAGTATTTTATATCCCTGCAGATATGTCTTCCCCTTCAGAACCTGAAAAGGTGGTTCAGTTTGCTGTCCAAAAGCTAGGTAAGCATCTTGGGCATCTCTTTGCCTTTCAGATATATAGACAGCTCTCGTTCCAGTAGGAGCTTCCTACTTCAGTTTCCCCACGTTCCTCACTGTGAGGGGGATGTTTAGGATGGGAGCGTGCGGGGTTTGTAAATGTCAATCTGGATGTGGCCATCTTTTCAGCTGCCTTTTGTGTGGAGGGCATGACTTTTGCTAGAGGACAAAAGTGTGCAGAAAGTATTTGCTCACAGTACTTCACTAAAACCACACCTCGTAGCAACAGCTGCAGTACCTCACCTGTCACAGGGGACCACATCATGCGTTTACCATATGTGAGTGGGTACCAGTGGTACATGCCCAACACTGAACATAGTGCCTTGTATTGAGAGAGACAGAGACTGAGAGGTCTGAAAGTAGTGACCTGCCCTTGCAGCAAAGCTCAGTCCAAGACTGTGTAGAAGGGGAAGGTGGTCTTAACTTAACTAGAACTGATTCACACTACTCCCACTCTCATGTATTCGCATTCACTCATTCTTTAGTACTCCCAAGCAACAAAATGTGTATGACCAAGTACCTTGGCCAAGCTTACTTTGGGTGATACAACAGACGAGGGATGCCAACTGTTGAGTCCTCATCATGTTCTCTGGGTTCTTGGTTGGTGATCATGTGCTGCTTTTTGATTGTTTTTTATGCCCTCTAGGAGTTGAGTCATTATGATCTTTTACCTCTCCATCTTGTCTCATTTGGTTCAGACTGTCATTAGGCAGCATTTTCTATTATACTCACTCTCCTTTTGTCCATTATTTGCGTGTCTTAATTACTTCTTCATGCTCTTGGTTTTCCTCATGTGGGTGTCTTAAGAACCTGGGTGTAAGTGTTCTGTGATCTGGATGACCTGCTAGTCCAGGAGCCATCAATTCATACCTTTCTTTTAAACCATCCGCTGTTTCTGCTGATACATTCCCATACCAATCGTAATTTTTGTTAGAAATGTCTGTGCTTATAACTTCAAAAATGGAGCGTACCACCAGAACTAAGTTCCAAGTCTGTGTTACCCTAAAAGATCATTTCAGAGTGCTGTTGTCAGAGGACGACAGCTTTCCTTCCAATTCTACCCTTGAGGAGCAGGCAAAGCTGCTCCCAGATGGACATATTTCATTTATCTTCATGGTAAAGCACTTTATAGCCTTCTGAGGGAGTGGCTGGTTGGTTCAGCCCACCTATGCATTTCTGAGTTCCTTGGTTACTGGTTAGAGGATGGGCCCTTTGTTTGACTGCCTTTTTTTTAACTCCTATCTACAGGGGGACTGGATTACCTGGTGTTGAACCACATTGGCATAACCCTTTTCCAGATGTGGGCTGGAGATGTGGAATATACCCGCTGGCTCATGCAGGTGAGGTTTCCCAGCAGGAAGAGCTCACCCGGAACTGGGGGAGTCTGGCTTCTCCTGGGACAGCTTTGGGAAGCTCAAAGGCAAATCCAAGTCTATGGTAATGGTTGTGAAAAACCCTTTTATTTCATTTGCGTTTCAAGTCAAATTGTTTGGAGGCTTTGTTACTAGACAGGTGTTTTGCTCTGTTGTTGTATATGTGTGCAGAAGAACGTCTGGGAAGAATTTCACTTCTCTCCTTCCTTCTGTCCTTCTTGTCTCCTACTAACCTGTTAGGGATTGATGAGTAGTTACGGGCAGTTGTGCAAGGTATGTCTACTTTAGGAAGGCCAATAGGTGAGGAGCAAGCACTTCCGACTACGCTATAGCAAGTGCACATGTCATCACAGAACATAATGAGGTTGTTTGAAATGGTGTTTGCCATTTGAGTCTCTGCTCACAGATTCAGTTTTCCTCTAGAATCACCTTGGTAGCAGGTTATGGGACCATGAGCTGTTTTCTTGATTGAGTCTTCTTAGGTCAGGTGGGTCATATTAGTTCTATTTCATGTTGGAAGGACTGGAGAATAGAGAACTTTGGATCACAGGTAAGAAATTTCTTACAAGTTAGAGAGCAGTCAGTCTCAGAAGAGATGCTGAACGTTATGCTTTGTTGCAGCCTGAGCTCAATCAAGAAAAATGTAAAAGGGGTGAAAACTGAGACACTACTGGTCTCCTTGTTGCTGAATAGGGTTTGCGGAGTAAAGAACAGCATAGCAAGAAAAGGGACAGCTAATTGTCTCTTGTCAAAAAATCCGTGTGTTAAACCCCAGGAAGAACCTTTGCTCTGACTCATCTCCATTGCTTTTTCTGGAATCCGAAAGTCTCATGGATGCAATGTTTTCCTTCATCTTCACAGAGATTATTCTTTTTGCTTGATGTTTGAAAAAGCAAATCCAAGCCATGCTCCTTTCCATTTTTGACCATTGTATTGGCTTTCTGGCTCATGCAGTCCTTCCCTCCAAACCCTCTTTCTTCTTCCATGTCTACTTTTATCATTCCAGGTGAATTTCTTCAGTTATGTGGCACTTGCAACAGCAGCTCTTCCCACCCTAGAGAAGAATAAAGGCTCTCTGGTAGTTGTTTCTTCCCTCACAGGTTAGTGTGTTTAACTGGTGTAAGTACTGGCCTTGGGAAAACAATGATTCCCAGCACATCATGTTTCTCTGTGTCCTTCAACCCCTCAACACGTTTTCAAGCGGTGCATTTTATAGTAGCAAGCAGGCTGGTGGCTGGCTGCCTTCTTGTTTTCTAGAAGACCTTGTCTGTGTTGCACCATTTTGCATTCCCTTGGAACTTTGCTCTTCACTCACCATGTGCTCAGAACTGCATGGTTGGCTCCTATCCCTCACAGCCAGGCCCATCGCTCCTGCATTTCTGACACAGTATTAAGACCACCCTGCCACTCCAAGGTCCTCTGGCTTTGGCCAGCCTGAATAGCAGACTGCTGAGTAGCAGCACCTGCTGTATGGTATGGGGAGGCAGGAGAAAGTCTTCATTGTGCACTCAAGGGAGCTGCATCACCATACACAAGTTCAGACTATGGCTCATCATTGCCTTGCGATGTAACATGCCTTGGTGTCAGGGAAACGTCATGGGCAGATGCACCAGCATGTGACTCAGTCCATGTGTTTGCATGGGGTTGGGGTGGGGAGGGTGGGG
The DNA here is from genome assembly GCA_009769605.1 of Bucorvus abyssinicus. Taxonomy (NCBI): domain Eukaryota; kingdom Metazoa; phylum Chordata; class Aves; order Bucerotiformes; family Bucorvidae; genus Bucorvus; species Bucorvus abyssinicus. The sequence goes on from CM020055.1 coordinate 6,851,599, forward strand.
AAGGCTGCAGATAGCCCATCACACTGGGCTTTTTAGGTCAGCATATGACCTGGTTACTGTGTAAGTTAAATTTCCTCCCCTTATCCAGATATATAGTGGCTCTTGTGCTGGGATTGCTCACACAAAGTGGTATAATTTTCTAAGTGCCTGTGTGTGCCTAGAATAGAGGGAAGCTCTCTTGAACGAAACACAGGTTGATGTAGGATGGCAAAGCCTCTGTCTCTGTCCAGATTCCCTCTCCATGGTGCCATGCTCCTTACAGCCACTTTCCTGATGTTTTCCATTATCTCCTTTTCCTTTCCAGGGAAAATACCCACTCCCTTCACCACTTCTTATTCTGCCACCAAGTTTGCACTGGATGGGTTCTTCAGCTCGCTTCGCCATGAACTCATCATGCAAAAGAGAAATGTCTCTATCACCCTGTGCATCCTGGGCTTCATTGATACTGATACAGCATTAGAAAATACCAGGTGTGTATTTGGAGGAGGATGTCGAAGTCTGGGAGGAAGTGTGTTTGCAGGAATACATCTCTTCTTGAAAGCATGCAAAAAAATACACCACAGCAGTGTTTAAAGTGATGTGCACATCTGTTTGGATGTGCAAGAAAACTAATGGGAAGAGTGCAGCTGCTTGGGTACATCATTGGGGTTGTGCATGTCCACCTCAGCATGGAACATGAGCGTGCAGAACCCTGCGGTAGTCGGCATGCACAGTTAAAACCACACCAAGGATTGACTGGCTTTGAGTGATCCTCTGTTTCCTTCCAGGGGCAAAGTGCACCTAACTGCTTCTCCTGCTCCCGAAGCTGCACTTGCCATCATCCAGGGAGGTGCCACACGAGCACAGGAGGTTTTCTACCCATGGTGGTTGCAGCACATATGCTGCCTCTGGGTTTTGTTCCCCAGTGACCGGGACCAGGTTTTACAGCGTTACTATAACTACAGCAGCCCTTAAGGGATGCCCAGTCTCAGTCTCTTCTCCCATCCTACAGCCCTTCTAATCACGTTTCCTCATCCCACTCAACCATTGGTGTCAAGCAGCAGTGGTGGCAAAGTAACCTTGGCTCTTTTCGTAAGACTGTTCTTGGTCTCCATCTCATCCTGCTTCAGCCACAGTTCTGATATTTCTACCTATCACAGATCTTTCCCATTGTTCACTCTGTCTTAGCCCTCCACCCATCTTCACTCCTTCAGCCTCACCCATCTGCTTTTACTGCCTCTCATCTTCTTAGCTCCAGCTTTAACCTCTGTCTGCACAGGATGTCCTGGAGTGTCTGTACATTCCTGGGACATCCTGCCCCACTGCTTCATTGTTTTATGGATTCTGTGCTTCCTACTTTAATCTCTAATTAAACTGAGGTTTTTTTTAAACGCATTGGTGTTACATGTTGATGCTTCTGTGAAGTAAGGCTGGTGACATGGCTTCTGCGAGCCTGTTGGTAGATGTTTGCTGGCTGCAGGGGACCGGTTAATTCAGCATTTCCTTGCTGTAAATGACAAGATGGGTTGATGATTGCTGAACAAGAGGAAGAATGTAGGGGGAACTCTTTCCCAGCATGTTATTTCTGTGGATATGTGTCATAACTTCTAAGTTCTAGCAGCTAAGAAAAAGCAGTCTCTGCTTGAATCCTCCAGGGCTGGGGATGGATAAAAGATCCTATGTGGGCATCTTGGTGTCTGAGAGGCTGGTTATTATGTGTCGTGTTCCCATCCGCAGTGCAGGAATCCTGAAGATCATTTAAGTAGCTTTGAAAGCTGAACATTTTGTATTAACTGGTTAACAGGTTTGGAATTTAAACAGCCAGGTATTACTTAAAAACCAGGGAATATATAACGGAGTGTTCAGAGCCTTGCCAATCACAGCCTTTCTTCAATCATAACTGGCCTTCTCCAAAGAGATAAAAAAAAACAAAAGCAGGTTGAAGGGTGCGTTCTAGCCAGCGAGCAGCAGCTTCCTGGGATAGGGTCACTGCATGCCCCTCCCCGCCGCCTTTAGTCTGTTGACAGCTAGGTGCTAGGCTAAGCACGCTCTTGTTCTGAGCTAAACACAAGAACTTGTGTGCCTGCAAGAGATGTCACTGCAGCTCGAGTTCTTGTTACTGGGAATGGCATGTGGCACCTTAGTCACAAGCACATTTTATTCACATCATAGGAACAGGCACCAGCTGAGTGCTGAGTGTCTTCTTTCCTCTCTCCTTGCCATTGACTGCATTTTGACCTACAGAGCTGTGTGTAAATAAGAACTCGCCGCGATCCACAAACTAGTGTTTGAACTCACCCCTTCTACAATACACACCTGCTTGCTTCTCACTGCAGAACTGTGTTGGTGCAGGAGCTAATACAACAAACTTGCATTTTGGGCATCACATGCTGAAGACTGGACTAAAAAGCCACAGCCAGCCTTCGCAGAGACACAGGGACACTGTGTGGTGTTCACGCTAAGGCAGGGTTGTGTTCAGTAGGACTCACACATCCGGCCCCCCTGTGATTGCACAAGATGATTTGCTGAATGGAAACAGCCTTTCCCCACCGCAGGCCTTTGGTGATTGTTGTAAGCGAGGTCGTAAGCAGGTGCAACTAAGGTATGAATTCAACCCCCAGTTACTTAGCAAGTAAAACTTTTATTAAATAAATTTAAGATTTTTTTTTTTACCAGAGTGAGGAATTTGACATTGACGAAGCTCGTATCACACCTGTAACAGTGTACAGTCACATCAGTAACTGTGATGGAAGAAACTGTAAATGCTTGTTTTAAATCAGCTTGACCTAGAATTTCCAAAGTCCTTTTTGTTTTTTTTTTTCCCACATTCTGCATTTGTTGGTCTTTTTTTTTTTTTTTTTTTGGGGGGGTGGGGTTGTTTTGTTCAAAATTAGATTAAGTTTAAACTTCATGAAATTACTTGTAGCAGAAATAAAGTACATTATACAAATCACGTACATAATAGATGTTAAGTATAAAAATGGTATTTACAATAAGTAAACATGGACTATAGAAACACACAGACGCGCACAGCTTCATCCATTGCTCATAAACTCTCAGCATCAGATACAGAGGGGTGGTTGAGGAGATGCGAAGGTAAAGGACTGTGCCACAAACATCTGAACAAAGGGAAACTGGCAGAGGTTGAGAATTGGCTGAGGGTCTCTGAAATCCGCATGGCTCACTTCAGTATCAACTGCATCAAGCTTTCTCCACCAACCCTCTGTTCCTGCTTGAACGCACGCACACGCACACACACACAAGGGACTGGTCTTGGCATCTTATCAGACTCTGGAATATTGAAACTAATCATTCAAAAGTTCTGTGGGGTTGGTTGGTTTGGTTTTCTTTCCTTTCCTTATTTTGGTAGAAACTTAAAGAGGCAGTTGCAAGTTGTTGAAAAGATATGTCTTGTCAGTATGACACCCCACCCCCAAGGGATCTTGGTTACATCAAGCTCTGAACTATGTTCTGTGCTTAAGGGTCTGTATCTGTATATGCTGCATAATGTATAATCTGTCCCTTGGAAGGGGTGGTGGGCAAAAATACAGAACGGCAACCCTCTTTCGTCATACTGTCCTTGTGTCTGCTTGGGAAAGCTTTGCAGAGAGTGTAAGAGGTGAGTCCTCCTCCTAAATTCAGAAGGAGGAAATGTCCCATTTTGTCCAGGAATCTGAAAGGTCTGCTAACCAGCATTAGGTTACTTCCAAAATGGAGAGGCAGTGCGTAGCCCTGGGAGGCTCCTGTCACTCTGTTTTGAAGATTGCATCTGCTCACACTCTCTCATCTTCTCTTGCCTTGATCAAGAAAATACTCCATTACCATGAAGAGCTATGAAACACAGATCTGTGCCACGTGTGAGGAGGCAATACAGTTCCTGTAGGTAAAGAGTCTGGTTTCCTGTGTTTTCAGCCTAATCGAGGCGTGCTCAGGATAGGCTCTGGCACCAAATTCCAGGACCTTTTTTCTGCAGAAGCCCTTGAAAAGGTAAGACTGAGAGAGCGCTCTTGATATCCTTAACCAGGCTGGTGCTAAGGTTGGTGGATGAGTGACTCGAGCTGAGCAGCTGGCTGTGCCCTAATCCTGGAGGTATGTAGTTCTTTTTCTCCTTGCTTCTTGCTAATGTTGAGCAGAGAGATGCGTGCGTGCTCTCGCTCGCTCCCTCGCTCTCTGTCCATTCAAGCATCCTCTCAAAATGTTCAGGCCTATCTGCAGTGCTTGCTGAGAAGACACTGTTGCAAAGGTAAACCCTTAACTTCCAATCCCTCTTGCAAGGAGTCAGTCTCTGAATGGAAAAGTTTGGTCCTGTGAGCCACTTAAAAAAAAAATAGAGACTGTATATATATATATTTATATTTACATATGAAAGGGCCAGGAGATGGGGCAGGAGGGAGGGAGGGAGGAACAGAGCTAAGTTCCATACATCACTGCAGTAACCTAGAGACACGCCAGTGAGTTTTCTTGGTCCATGTACTCCAGGCATACCCCAAGAGGAAGAGCTTTGGGTCCCCAAGGGCAGCTGGTTTTCTGGTCCCTTTGCTATGCACCTCATTAGCAGCAAATATGCGAGTCCGTCGTGGCAAGAATCTTCCTGCTGGGCAGATACTGAGCCTTCTCTTTAATTGCATGTTTTGGGGAGGAGGGCAGAAGGAGGATGGGGAGGGGAGCAGAAGAAAGAAAGGGATGATGTCAAAAAAGTTCATAAATTTACTGGCCTCTCTGTAAATCAACCTGAAGCAGGAATTCTTCCTCTGGACTTTCCCTTCACCTGAATAGAAAGGGAGGAGGGAGGGAATTGGGAGATTAGGAGGACATCTAAACCTCAGGCATTGCATTGCTGTTGCTAAACTGGAGGAAAATGACCCCAATTAGAAGGGACCAAGATCAGCCCTTCCTTGTTCCCAGTCTGTTGGGTGGTAGGAGCAAGCTTTTAGACAGCTCTCGTGAGGCAGCTCTTCTGTGGCCCTTCAGGGTTTTGTCTTATCTCCGCCTTTCTGTGATTCTTGTGAATCATGGGATTGTCCCTTCTTACTCTGGAAAGCATTCTCTGCAGACTAATTTCAGGGCACAAGTAACAACTGAAAACAAAAATATTGGTTTTAACACCTTTTTAGGAAGATGAACACTTTTTGGGAGTGCTCAGAAAGTAGACTGAAACTTGCTTAGACAGCAGGCAGGTAATTTGAACCCATCTGACTGGCAGGGCCCTGCATGAAGTAATGGGCCTTAATGGCCTTGACCAGCCTCACCTGTGGCTTCTGTCCACAGTCTCTGCCCGTGGGCCCAGGAGTCTCATGACAGCTCAGCCCCGTGCCTTCAGTCCTTCTCTGATCTACACCACAGAAGTGCCAGTCTCCACCTGTCCATGGATCTAATCATTTGGACTCCAACCCTTGGATTGTCTTCCCATCTTGATGTTGGATCTCTTTATAGACTATAGACCTGCCTGGCAATCACTGGACTATGTCTGACTCTGTTTACCTTCACCAGATCTGATCCTGATCTTGACCTGCAGATTGACTCTCTGGCTTGGCCTCGGGCCTGCCTCATTGCCACAACCTTGTCTGGTAATCTAGACTCTTGGTTGAACCTGGCCATCATCTCCAGGCCTGCCTTGGTCACCTTGCTCAGGTGCTGGAGCTGGGCCCTGGCAGGAATGGCCTCTGCCCTCTTAGCTGTGTTACCGCATTCAGGTGCTGGCTTCCCACCCCATAGGGAGCAGCCAGACCTTGCTGTGCCCTGACACTGGCCAGCACTGTGTAGGAACTGTGCTGTGATGGTGCCAGCTTTACCTGTGTTGTGGAAGTGACTCCTGCTTGTTCACTGCTGTCAGTAGGGATGGTTAGCATCCTTGGGTCGTTTTAATTGGACCTTCAAACGCTTCATGCCAATCTGGAAGCCATTCATGGCCTGGATAGCAGTCTGTGCACTGGATGGGTTGTCGAAGCTTACAAAACCTGAAGGACAGGACACAGGCATGGATAACAACACCACTGCTGGTGCCATGACCCATGCATGAATGTCCTCAATGTACATCGTGCTTCCCTTGCCCACTGGTGTTAGCACTCACCAAAACACTTGCTCTGGTTGGTAGCACGATCCATGAATACCTTGGAGGAAATTATATTGCCAAAGGGCAGGAACATCTGCATCAACTCATTGTCTCCAAACTCCTGAGGGAGGTGGTAGATGAAGAGATTGCAGCCTTCAGGACCTGCAGACATGGAGGCAATGGGGAGGAACAAAACAGAGAGCCCCCAAAGGGAAGGGAAAGAGAAATGGGCTCAATTCAGAGCACAGCATGGGAGGAGAACCCCACACTGACTCCTTCTATCTTGACATCCACTTGCTTATCTCTCTGTCACTGCTCCACAAAGGGTTCTGAGGGCTCTGGGAGGCAATACACAGAGCTAGAGCTTCTGGAGAGCAGATAAACTTTCACAGCTTGCCCAGTTGCCATGTGGGGTGCCGGACACAACAACTCTGTGAGTATCTGAGTGCTGTTTTGCTGGAAGGAAATCAGCTGAGGTGACAGTTATTCATTCATAGCTCTCCCAGTCCTAGGAGAGCAGCAGACACTGCTATGTGAAAGCTGCTGCTCTAGCGTTCCTGCGCACAGCTATGCAGTGGTTGCCTTCAGCCTGTAAGTGACGGCTGGAAATCTCCTGCATTGCTACACAACCATTTTATGGGCTGACCTCGTCCTGCCCACTCCTTCACTTGCTCCCTGTGAGCCCGATGAGCACAAGGAGCTGTTCCCTTGCTGACACCTGTGGTACAAAGTGGGAGCAGACAGAGTATGCCTTTGCCTCCAAATCCTCTCTAGGCCGGTTTTGAAATAAGCTGAAAAACAAACTCATGAGGCTACAAAGGCTGAAGAGAGAGGACAGTACATTGGAGAGGCTGATTTGAATGGTACCAGTGTGGTCCTGGCATCAGTAAAGATGGGGAGGAAGTGCTATTTTTCCCTGCTTGTGTAGGGAAGGAGCTGACTCTATACCCTTTGGTGTCAAAGCTTGGTGCTGTAGTGCTTGCTGTACCCTTTGTACTTGGCAGCATCTGGCCAGGGATAAGTTCAGAAGGTCTGCATGACAAGCATCCTCTGAACCCTTCTGGTCCACTCACTGCAGACCCATGGTTGGTTCTGCAACTCAGCTCCAATATAAAAGATTAGAGTGGACAAAGATTAGTGCTGTCTCCTCTCCATTGGTTCTGTGGTGCTGAAGACGAGCTACACAAATTCCTCCCCCATCCCCGCCAGACACACACATTCCCACCCTGATCCTCACCTTCTCGTTGCTGCTGCTGCAGGATGGGAGGCGGCTGAGGGATGCTCTGAGCAATGGGGGTGATGGTGGTGGTTGGATACACAGCTGTGTGCCAAGCAGACAGAACAAACTGTTTACCTGAGGATCTGGTCAGTCACACAAGAGCCTGGGGGAGTCAAGGGAAGCTGGTACCTGCATACTGCTGAACTCCTGTGAAGGCTGGGTGCAAAGTCTCTGCTACTGAAGGGCTCTGGGCTGCAGAGAAGAATATACTCAGAATCACAGCAAAGGGAATCACTCATGCATGCTCTCTCTTCTCTCTCTCATCCCATCCCACCCCACCCCACCCACTCAGTGCCTGGCCAGTAGGGAGCTAGAAAAAGTGTCCTGTGTGGGGAAACCAGCAAAGAGAAGCTAACTGCAGCTCCTGAAGTCTCTGGATTACAGCCCCCCACACCCCCAGCTCTCCGTACCTGAGTATGGCACAAGGCTATTGGTGTAAACTGTTTCCAAGGTTGGATGCCCATTTGGGAATGGTACCACGCCAGTGAATCCATTTGAAATGGGTGCCACCAGCCCCGGCATGGCTGCTGTTCCCAGGAGAGGTGGTGAATGTAGCCCTGTAGAACAAGAAGAGAGAAAATCTCATGACAGTCAAGGTCCTGCAAAGCCCATGCTCCCTCCTTCCATCTGCCTGGCAAGACTGCTGTGTATGAAGTTATTATCTCTTCTAGTTGGCACATGGAGGTGACAGACTAGTGCTGGAGCCTTCACAAAATTAGAGGCAGCACTAGTGAGAAGAGTGCGCACAGCATTGCTAGTGCTGGCTGCTGTCAGAGCTTTGGGATAGAACATTTTTAATCCAGGCTTGTACAGCATCTAGCATGATACAGCCCTGGTTTGACAGCTGTTGAAACTGAGTATGCATTACTGCTGATATTATAACCACGGGATGACATTAATGAATAATAGCACTGCTGCGCTCGGAGTGCAATCCTGGGAACCTGGTCCTTCTGTACTATATGAAAGGGGAAAACTGCAGCAGAGAGAAGCAGCAGAAACAGGGCAAGAGAATGTGCATTCAACATGTGAGGGCGTCAGGAAGGTTGCAGAAAATCACGCAGAACTAGGGACTGCTGTCCTCAGAGGCTGCATTGATAGAAAAGAGTGGCCTAATCCAGATGCTGAGCCTGGAGGGATGTGGGAACTGTTTTACCTGTATGAGCACCGTGCTGAGTGCTGGGGCAGGAGGTTCACTGGTAGTGAAGGACTTGCTGCGTCCTGGCCCACACCAGTCCCTCACCTGATGCTGGTGCAACAGGAGTGGCTGGCAGCCCGTTGAGACTGACAGCGCCGATCTGCTGGATGTGGCACGGGGAAAAGGCAACGCCTGGGCTCAAGTAGCTGCCGTGGGAGGCGGAGAGAACCGTTGTCTGCTGCTGCATCAGCTGCAAGGCAGGACGGTGCAAGTCAGGGCCCCATATGCTGCCCAGGGTTTCACACCACTTCGGGCCTTGTGCTGCCCAGGAGCTCGCTCCCCTCTGGGCAACGTAGGGCTCAGTGACCGCGCCGCTCGCTCCAGGCTGCTGGGGGCCCCCCGCCACCAGGACCCCACTGCGGGCGCGGCTCGTCGAGGCTGCGCAGGCCCGCTCGGCCTCCACCTTCGCCCTCTGCTGCCTGGGGACCGGGCCGGGCCGGGCCTGCGGCCTCACCATCTCGCCCAGCCGCCACTGGGGGTCGCCGGCTCCCGCCGTCTGCCTCTGAGCTTCCCGCGACCCAGCGGGACCTGCCGTGGCAGGCGGCGGCATCGTCGCCATCTGAAGCCCCGCGGCCCTCCCGGCTGACGGTCCCCGCGCCCGGGGGCCGCCGAGGTGGGCCTGGAGGTCCCTGCGGCCACGTACGCAGGCAGGCCCCGCTCCTGCCCAGATGAGTCGGCGTCCAGGGCCAGGCCACACGTGGAAGCCCTCGAGAGCTGGGCACAGCTTCCTGCCCTGCAGCCGGAGGACACGGCTAGGCGGGCATCCTCCTCAAAGCCGGGCCGGGCAGCACGCCACCCCACCCTCGCCCCCTCCGCACGCCAGCAGCCTTGAGGGGTCTTCGCTCACTCAGCTATGCGCCAGGCCATCGGGTTGGGCCCTTCCTGCTCAGAGAGCTCCTGCCGTGGGAAAGGGGGCAGGGAGAGGGGTGTGCTCCTGGCACCCAGCAGCACCCTTTCACCACAGGCCCTACCGCTCTGTCACACACAGCGACGGTATTTCCTCCCAGCCACTGTCTCTTCTCCTGGGACAGTGCCAGGTATTAAATAACACAGCTTTGCCTTGAGGAACAGGGTCCAAAGACGTCTCCTTTTGCCCAGCCTCAGCACAGAGATCGTGCTGCTGGGAGACATGTGGAGCTCATTCTGCTACACGCACCCTGATGTACAACCAGGTGTCCGTCCAGGCCCAGCCCTTACAGCAAGCTTTGCCATCTGAAGGCTGCCCCATGATCCACTGAGCTCAGTCTTTCCTCTGGCAGTGGCCTGCACCCTGGCACTGGGAGAGGGCAGCTCTCTGTGGTCCTGTAACACACCTGACTAGGCAGACATGCACAATACAAAAAAGGGGTGGGGAGGCTGGGACACAAGGTTGAGAGGAGGGTTAGGAGGAAGAAGAAGAAAAAAAAATCCTTCTGGTCCTATTTGTCCATCAGTTGGTGCTCTGGAACATAAAATTAAATCAGACTGGGCTCAAAGTGCAGTGGCAACAAAGACAGTTCTGGATGCAAAATTATCTAGCTGTTTCATAGGCCTTGTGGTAACTATCAAGCAAGAAGAGCAGGGGAGGCATAGACATGGCTCTCTGGAAACTGTACAATTCTACAGGAGGGGCTGAGGGGTGACACGTGGCAAAAAACAGGAACAACACAACTGTATACCACTGTCTGCTTTGCAACATAAATACACGCCACTCCAGTAACCTGCCTCGTCCACAAATGTCTGAGTCAGTGAGCCAGTTTGACCCAGGTCTCAGCTGGAGAATCTGGTAACTCTGAAAAGTTCATGGCTAGCCAAATCTTCTTTTAATTCCCTCCACACAGAAGCTGATTATTGCTGTTGCATAAAAAGAAGAGGAATTGCCTAATTTCATGGCCTCTGTAAGCTGGCACAAGCAAAGCAACTGGGGTGGAGCTGACTGGGCAGGGCAGCACTGGGATAGGGAGGGCTCTTTTGGGGGCAGAGGTGGGCTGCTCCCAGGTTTACCACAGAGCAGGGTCTCTGCAGGCAGGCAGGACTGACTGACTGCAAAGTTGTTCTCCACTGCCTGACTCCAGAAAGCAGGCACCCTGAAATCATCTCGTCTGTTCGCCGTCACATTGTTTTGGGAGTGATTCTCTTGAAGCAGGACTCATGTGACTGGGAACCACTCACCCTGAGCCAGGATTACAGCAGAATGTGGTCTTCCTGAGAGCACAAAACTCTCCTAAGGAAGGTGTCCCGATGGCAAGCAGTCTGCACGTATTCCTAGTCCTATCTTCACTCTGTCCCCATTTAAGGATGCAGGAACCAATACATTCCTTATTTACTAGACGAATATTGATTTTTTTTCTTTTTTGTCATTAAGGCTGTTCAGTGCCAGGCTCTGCCTGGAACAAGACCTGCATCCAACATGCACCAAATGAGCATTCTGAAATTGTTTTCATTACTTAAATAAAATTATCATAATGAACCATAAGAGCAGAAAGAAAAGGGGGGGGGGGGGCGGTATGTGTGAACAAACTATGTTTTGTGTCTAGAACTAACCGATTTATGAAATACAAGATATATGCAAGCATTATAAGCAGTTAGTAAATTGTACTGGCTGCTTTTTTAAGACTTCAGGCTTCTTTTGCATTGATAATTATTTTTTCAGCTCCCAGTCAGTTCCCTGATTCCATTTGAACTAGCCACTGAATTCAGCTTGTTGAATAAACTGAAATGAAGGAAATACTCACTTTTCACTTGCAGAACAGGCACCTGGGATCAAAACCTGGTTTAAGCCTGAAATAAACTGCTTCCAGATGCTTAGCCAATAATATTTCCCAGATAAGTATGAGACCTTTTCTTACAAACTGTAACAGCTAACATGTACTGTTTGACTATTTTTAGTATCTTATTTTTTACATTTGAATAGATCAGAATAACTTTAGACCCAAGATAGTTCATGATTATTTCATGTTTGAGATAGTTTTTAAAGGAAAATGCAATTAATATAAATATAAAACATCCAACTGAAAAAACAAAACAAAACCACCCAAGCTCCAGATTTCTTCTTCTAGGCCAGGGAATCTGGGGACTGCTTTGTCTTGGCAAGGCAGTAAAACCCACAGGGACAGGGAGAGAAAGTTGTTAGCATATTAAATTGTGAATGGTAGAACCAATTCTGTGATGCCTGGGATGTACCAGTTCACACCAGCAGCACTCCTCTCCGTGTAATTCAACCGCATACATAGTTGTTAGCTGCATCTCCTGGGCCTGTAAGTAACCTTGGGTGAAGCACCTACTAATCCAAGCCCTGCACCATGCAAGCATGAACTATGCTAGAGTTCCCTCAAGAGCCCTGGTTTGGCAGAGGTCCCAGGTCCCAAGAGCTGCCCATGGCAGGACATTTGGAGGTGCTGTAAGGAGATTCAGGAAGGAAATCCCTCCCTTTGTCCCCACTTCCAGAGATATTAGATGGCATTTCAAAGGGCTGATACCTTCTCCCTCTGATGGGGACGCTATGTGCCTGAGAACTGGCTACAATCTCTCTTCCTGGAGAAGGGAGACTAAAGACTGGGATGTCACAAGAGAAGAAACAACCACATGTGAGGTTGGTGCCTCAGAAGCAGAGAGAACCAAAACCAGCAGAAAGTAAAAGAAGGAAGAAAACCTGAAAGAGGGGGAGACAGGCTAAGTCCTGAGTCAAGGGGAAAGCCAAAATAAAGTCACAGAGCAAGAAGGCCAGTGAAGAATCAGAGACAAAGGAGCAAATTTACAGATACAACTAAAAAGCAAAGAGCACAGCCTAGGCCTGACTGGCTTCTTGTCATCAACAGGAGTTTCTGAAAATTGGAGGGCACTTAAAGATCGAGTCTAGAAGGTCTCACTGCTGTCCTTCCCTACACATCCTGGATCATAAGCGAATAAAGTACTTTCTGGCATCGTAACTTTACTGTGTGGTCTATCCCTGTCTCCTTCACCATCACACCATGCCCAGGTTAACACCATCTCCATGACAGCAGAAGATACATGACACCAGAATGCTCATCTCGTAGCTGACCCAAAGCTGAGCTAAGCTATGACCTTAGACCTCAGGTATAGCTGGCTCGTGGATTACAGGGCTGGACAGACAAGAGATACTGGCGTCTGGTCAGAAAGGATTCTCCCCTCTAAACATTTCTTCTGGTGGAAGCCTTGGTGCTTGGAATGGTATAGCTGTTCTCGGCCTCATTACACAAGAAGAATCACATAATCTGTGCTGGACAAGTTTTATGTTTGGTTCCCAAAATTCCCCAATGGCATGGAGCTTCATACGTATTGCCGCTTTTCTTTTGCTACTCCATGCTCTTGCCACACACTTAAATGGCATTTGGCAGCTCCTGAGGATTCTTTGAGAGGAAACTGCCAGCTACGGAGAAACAGTTCCTTCTCTGTCATGTAGATGGAAGGGAGACATGCCGAGTAGCCACTGAAGCCAGAGGTAAGAGAGTTGTCCACATATATGAGAATAACAGGTTTATTTGCACTTTGTGCCTCCCACCCCCAAAAATTACTTTCAGTAACAGTATCTACTTTTGAGGATTTTGACACGCACATCTCTCATGTCTTGAGCAATTTCTGAGCCTCCTTCCGTGGGCTTTATACTTGGTAGCAGAGCTGAAAGTGATAGTCACCAAGATGACCCAAAAGATGCCCCATTATAGCTGATCAGGGACTTGTTGAGTTTGGGACCTACCTTAAACATCAATGGCAATCACCACCATCACTCCAAGGCAACAAGGTTCTCTCACTAAGATCCAAAGCATAGCCAGTCTTGCCAGAGGAGGCCAGACTGCTGAAACACCTCTCATCCTCTGCTACCCCCTGCTCTCTCTCCAGCACCCTGCAAACCCACCAGACATACTAGCCAAGAGAGAAAACCCTGGGAGCCAAGGACAACACTGGTGGGATTAGGGCCCTCCTGAGAATTTCAGCAGAGAAATAAACACATGCAGTTGGGCCCAGGGCTCTCATGGTACTCCAAAACCAGCAACAAACATTTGTGCCACAGACCCAGAGGAAGAGTTCACATGTTGGCAGACTGTCATGTCTGGCAGAAATCATCCAGGAATCATGGCTCTGAGCTGTCCTCAAAACAAGACAGAAAGACACTGGGTCATGCTTGGCCTGTTCCCAGACACCTCCGCCAGTCTAAACCACATCAGAGAAAGAGAATTGAGAGGGTCCCAGCTCTCTCCCGTCACCCCTTCCAGGAAAGAAATGCACAAAGATTAGGCTGCTGACTGGAGAAAGTGAAGCCAGCAACAACTCCCAGGTGCTGGGAAGCTTTCATGCCTTTGTTACAGAGACCCGTATGTGGTCTCCCAGCCCAGGTATGGTGCTGCCCCATGGCCAAGAGGGCAGCCTTTCCCCCCACACACACACGCGCGATACTCACAGCCTGCGCATAGGCGCTGTATGGGCTGAACGGCAAGGTGAGAGATGGAGTGAGTATCCCCAGCTGCCCCACCATTTGCTGCATACGACGGAGGGTCCTCTCCTTATCTGTGTCAGCAAACTTCACCACTAGACTGGAGGAGGCGCCCTAGGCACAGAGAGAGGAGACAGAGAGAGGAGGCAGGGGCAGAAGAGGCCATGGGACAGCCAAGGAGTCAGCAGTCAGGCAAGGTGGGATGGGGCAGAACAGGCAGCAGAGAGGAGTGGAAAGAGGAGCAGAAGAGCAAATATTGGTGTGAAAGTGCTCAGGAGCTGCCTGGAACCTGGGCTACGCCCTTCCCCATCCATCCGTCCATCCAACTCTTCCCTCTTCTGCCCTCCCCTCACATCCCAGGCGTTGCACAGGTGCACAAGTGGGTGCACACATCCCTGGCTGTGTTCACCAGGTGACAATGGTGCAGCCAGGAACACCCAGGACGTTGTCAGCCACAGACACCATCTTTCCACCACCAGGAGTTTAACTGGATAGGCAGAGCAGCTCCTGGCAGCTGGAAATACCCCTGCTGCAGCAAAGCACTGTCCTGCCCACAGGGTGCCCCAATCCCTGTCTGAGATTGTGAGAGACAAGATCACAACTGCAGATCCACTTGCACAAGAAGGCACAGCTACAGCTACATAACCCCACACAATGCATAAAGCATTCCCATCCACACCCAGCGTGCTCCAGAGGCCTCCTTTACTGCCTGAATAAGAGAAGTCAGGGAGTGTGCTCAGACACTGGAGTCCTGATTGCTCACATTGCTGAATTGTCAGCTTGCACCCTGCTCAGTTTTGAACTAGTCCGGGTAGCTGTCTCCAAGACAAATTCACGGTCTGGTTCCTGACTCTCTTTCATTTAGCCTTTATAGCTATGAGAGCTGTCACTACCGGCCTGGACAGACATGGATACACACATCAGCCCCAGAGACAGGATGGTTCCCAAAGACAGGAGTGCAGATGTGCACACACCACCCCCACAACACGCCATCCACACAAGCTAGAAACTGCAGTTAAACCTGTCGTGGTTTTGGACAGTGAGGGGAGATCACTGCAACAGGGTGATGGGAACAAGGTTAGGAAGAGGGTAGGTACCCTGGCCTTATACTCACGGGCATTGTCTGGCTGCCATGGAGTGCGTGGATTGCTGCCTGAGCCTCTGTGTGAGATGAGAACTTTACAAAAGCACAGCCTGGAAAGGGACAGAAAAAGCACAGGAGATTGCAGTGACAGAACTGCTGTGAAAGTGCCCCTTGCATCATCACCAAGAGACAGCATCTGGATCTCAGGCAGGGCAAAGGAAAGCCACCCCAAGACAACAAGGAACAAAACAGATAACTCATCCCATGTCCTCTATCCTGGAAAAAAACCGAAAGGGTCTCAAATTGTCACTTCAATGATATACTCTATAGATGATGATACCATCTCCACCCTTGCCCAAATTACCTCCTCCCCAAATTCTCTATGCATGCCTCATTGTGGGTACAAACATTTCAAACTGCAGAGCCAGACTGAGCCAACAGGCTCACTACTCATCCTGATAACTCAGATACTCATCATGGTCTGCTTCCCCACCTTTCACCTCGGTCTCTGCCCATCTTCCCCAGTCTCTCCTTGCAGCAGACAACTCTTCCTGCCCTGCTCCCTATGCCTGGCTGTAATATGGGTTCCCATAAAGATGGGGTGAGGGAATAAGTGCCCCAGTGGAAAGGAAGCACAGGTGGTGAGGCAGGTGAGTGCTACCTGAAGAGCAGGAAGAAAGGGCATGACATACAGAGGGGTTCACACCTTTGCTGTTACCATCAGGTCCACGAAGCACAGTACACTCATCAATGACCCCAAACGGTTCAAAGAGCCGGAGCACGTCATCCTCAGACTGCTGCTTATTTAACATGCCCACAAAGAGCTTCCTGTCCCCTAGGGGCAAACACAGAAACATCAACCTTCTATGAGGCTTACAGTCCAAAGCAGGAGAATAGGGACACTTAAGCACAAAACAGCCTAGTGTTCAAAACATGCCTGGCATGGAAATGATTTGCTGTTGGTTGAAATGTTTCCGGGGGTGAGTATACAGAGTCCTCCCAAACTTCTCACACCTGCAAAGGCTTATGTGGCTTCCCCTCCCCAAAGGAAAACGAAAGATTAATAATTTCTTTCTATTCATTAGCCCTTTCCTTTGTATGATGCACCACAAATGGTAATAAGAAAAACTGCCTAGACAATTATACCCTTATTGAACAATGTGTGAAGTCCAAGCGGTATCTTAGGAAATATAGCAGACCAACCCAGGCAGGGTGAATAAATTCCATACCTTTGGCTTCTGTTTCCTTTTAGTTCTCTGCAACATCACTGTTTCCACAGCTGCTATGTAACCAAGCATCTTAGCTTCAATTTGCCCTTCCTTACCCAGGTCCAACCAGTATGTCTACCGAGCAGTCCTCTAAAGCCTGGAATAAACACTGGCATCCTGGGTCTCAACTTGTCTCACCACAGGATCAGCCAAATACAAGACAGTTGGGCGAGGGCCAACAAACAGCTCCATGGTCCTCAGTCCACCTCTCTCCAAGGGCATTTTGTACCTGTGTCATACTGGCACGGGGCTGGAATGCTGGCCAACACATCCAGGACTCTCAGGGTCCTTCTGGGTTCCTCCATCAGAAGGCAGAAGTGAGGATTATGGTTTTGCAGGGATGGCCAAGTGTGGAGGTGGGAAGAAAGGTGCACAGAGCTTTCTTTTTCTCCCTACCCGCATCAGTACACAGAGGGGCCCATCACACAGTCTGGTACCATCCAGTCAAGCACAAACACAGCAGTAGCTGGGGCAACATCCTCCACAGATTGCTGTAAACAGCTATTGAAATAAAACATTAAAATCCCAGCCTAAATGCCAGCCAAATCTCCATTTTTTGCAAGGAGATAGTTGTGCCAACTACAGAGTTAACCTTCCCCCGCTGCCCAAAACATGCATGGGGAGACATGACCCATAGGAGCAAACGTGTCAGGATACGGCTTGGGAGGAGCAGTGAGAGAAGATTCCTTATTGTTAGCGACAGGATCAGCAGGGCCGGCTTCAAACAAAACCAATGTAATGTGACGCACGTCAGGGAAAATAGCAAGGAAGCTGCTATCTGTTTGAGAGTGCAGTGACCTGAAAAACATCAGGTCTTGGAGCTACAGCAGCAGAGCAGGCTGCAGGGGTGGTGGTGTGTATGTACCGCAGGAATGGATGACACGTTACACATTCACATTGACGGCATGCACACCGCCCCCCCCCCGCCAGCCCCCTCCTTGCTCCCCTTGTATCAGAGGATGGCTCCCATCCAGGTAAGTAACCAAGCTGCCTTCTCTGCAATGCTCTGCCATATACAGACACACTTGGGAACACATGCAGGAAATACCTACACGTGACATTGGTCCCTTGCAGAAAAGCAGATGTGCACACATGTCATTAATGGACAAGCATATAGGCTCATGCATGCACAGGAACATGCTTGCACACTGACCCAGCCCCAGTGCATGCCTTCAGAAACAAAATTCCTCAGTGAGCAAGAGGGATGTGCAGATGAATTCACTCTTCCACCGTGCAGACACCACAGGTAGCCACTTTGCATGGCTGCACCACCCCACAGAGCCGAAGGACAAGCTCATGCAGGCACAGATCTCCACTAGGCGCTAGATGTACATGGAACATAGATGGCACTTTGATCCAGGACAGATAAAGGGTTAAAAGTGCTGCATCTAAGGCTCTTACCCAGTCCCAACAGATACTCCTGATTTAAATCACTGGAAGTGGCTGAAATATACGGCCTTGTATATTTTTTAAAGGTCAAATTTCCTGTCTTCCCCATTTTCAGGATTCCCTGGATAATTAAACCTGTGAGAATTTGATCCCCTTCCATTTTACTTGTGATTCTTTCTACATTTCTCCCTCCACCTGCATGACAATAGTTGCATTTTGGAGACATTACTGCAGCTGATTGGGTCCCTCCAAAGTTTAGTGCTCTGGCAATGCTAATAACCCCCAGCCAAGGTGCAGGAGCTAATAAACCAGGTGTTGTACAGCTGCCTTAGCAGTAAGACAGCATCTGCCGACACCCAAGGGCCAGCTCAGAAATGTTGGTGGGCAAACCAGCAAAAAAATAGCACATAGAGAAGGTGAAAAATCTGACTAGAAGGGGAGTGGAAAAAAAAATGAGACTGGTCAGGAAGATATTTACTTGGAGGTAGAGAGAACAGAAGCTAAAGGAGCAGTAGGTCTGTGCTCCCATTAACATCACCTGGTGCCACTGTGATCCCAGCTTGGAAGCTGAGCTTTGCAGTGTTTCCCATTCCTCTACCCTGAGTCTATACTGCAGCTGCAGCCAAGCCGGATTTCAGATATGTGCACCATGCTGCAGCCTTTGGATTGCAAACACAGCAGGAGCTCCTCAAAAAACACATCAACAAAGGGGAGAAGCACGCTGGGAAGTATGTGTACTGACTTTGGATGCTGTAAAATAATCTTATGTTCTCTGAACTAACAAGCAAATAATTGTGGAATAAGACTTAACAGCCAGAAACATACTTGATGGTCTTGCCTTGCTTTTCAGGGAACCCAGCAGGTTGCCTGGCTGGCGGGGCCAGGGTGGCAGAAGGGTGTCAAGAAAACTGGGAAAGTCAGTTACATTAAAAAAATTGAAAAGCTGGAATTCTAGGTGGGGGGAACATACAGCTACATGGACATAATGCTACTTTTGTAACACTGGCCTTTTGCTTCTGGATCTGATTTTGTGTAAAACGAGGTTTCTTGCAGAATAGTAGTGGGTAACCTGTGGAAAGTTGGGTAAGCGGCTCCAGTTTTGGCTGATGACTAATTCAGTGCAAAGACCTGATGGTTACCACCGTCACCCAAAGCTTAAGTCTCTGCCAAGCAACAGTCTAATGGAGGCCACAACTTTGCAATGGAGGCAACAAGCAAAAAGGAACCTCGTCAACTTGCAATCAAATCAACATTAAACTATGAGTTACTAGTTGTTTTCTCCTTGAGAGGGCCTTGAAATTTCCTGAATAATTCTTATATTTTTTTCTGTTGGATCAAAAGCACTTTTCTTTAGCCTGCACTTCGGGAAAGGTCCACTGAAACAGTGGATGCTAGTCTCCATTCTTGCAGTCTTACTGCAAGTCTTGTGTTATCTAACAGGGCTCACTAACAGAATGTTTTAGAAGTCCTGTGTTTCTGTGGGAATTTCAGCAGTTTCTTTTTAATTTGGAAGAAAAACAATGCCAGCCCTCCTGGCTATGAAGAACAGGCTAAAACTGTGATACCTCAGGGATTCAAGCTGTACAAACATAAAGAAACACACCTATTGATTTTGAATCTTTTCTGAATGCCCAGAACAGCAAGACGAGAAGAGGGTGAAGTCACAACGTTAAGAGGAAGATTCTTTTAACAGTTATTTTCATTTCATACATCCCAGTTCCCAGGATTGCACGTAGGAAAAGGATCCAAACTTGTTCCCCTGGGATGCCTCTTTGCATCAACTGGGGACCTGTGAAAGGGCTCCTCTGCTGCTGAGCTCTCTCCCTCTCTGTGTTGGAGCCCAACCCCTGACCTACTGCCGTCTTGCTTCAGGCAGTTTCCTAATAGGGATGTTCCCCCACCAAAAACCAAGCTGCCTCATCTCTCCACAACTGGACTGAAACCCTGCAAGCCCTTTCACCTGATGTCTGCTGTCACCACTCAAAGCAGTTGATCCCCCAATCAGCTGGCATCCTCAAGCCCCTGCTGTGGGCCTCTGGCTCCTTCAGCTGCCCAGCAGGGACTCCTGCAGCACTGGAAGATCTTCTCTTCTTGACTTGTAATAGCACAACCCCCTCCTGACATTTTTCCTTCACTTTTCTCTCCAGCTCTTGTTTTTCACCCTCTAACCGGCAATTTCCTATGCTGCCCAGGACCAGGAAAATTGTCTCTGGTCTCTGACTGTTGAGTTCCCATGGAAACATGCTCTGAGCACAGCCAGTCACCCAGGCAGCAGGAGGAGGGCCAGGCAGAGCAGGTCACTGATGAAGATACCTCAGACGCAAGTGATGGGTTAAGGCTGAATGCTTTGGCCATGAGAGAGACAGGAGAACACACAAGCACTGAACACTGCTCTTTAAACACCATGGATTTAGGTCATTTGGCCAGCAGCTGTCAGCAGCAAGGATAAGGGAGAGGGAGGAAGCCCATTCAAGCAGCTGGCTGTGGATGGGATGCAGCAAATCGCCTTGGGTATGCAGAGAGCTTCCTTGTCTCTACGGCAGTGCTAATGGGCTTGGGCTAGCTGTCCTATCACATAAGTGCAGCAGAGTGCTCCAGGTCTCACAAGAAGCACAAACAAGCTCCTCTGCCCCCTCACTCCTTCTCCTTCTGGCACTCCCAGGCTTGCACAGGCATGAGGGAGAGGAGGGAAGAGCTGCCAAAGCCTGCGCCAGAATCAGAGGTCTCCCTCCCAACTAATGCAGACAGCATCTTTTTAATTCCTTCTGCAGGGCGCAGTAACACTGAGCGTCCATATATCCCCACACGGCACCCACAAGGCTTGGTCAAAACTGTCCCTTTGGCACAAAAATTAGTATCCCTTAGACCAGGAGACTAATTCTGGTGTTCTAACTTCATTTACTTAATTCAGAATGCTTATTTTGAGAGATGTCAGTCCCTGAAGAGGATAAAAGAGGTCCTCTTCAAGGATAGTACAGAGCAGAGCCTCGCTGATACATGCAGCTGTTCCCTTGATATATTCCTAGTCCAAGCAGTTCTGCCCTGCCCCAAGTCTTTCTTTTAGGTCTATAGGTACATCTACCTGTGTCTCCGTGTTGGCTGTGAAGGTTGCAGTGCAGCCATGTCTTACAGCCCAAGTGCATGGTATCTGCCAGCATGTACAGGTACACACTGGTTTTGCGATGTTGAGTTATTGGTACAACTGGCAAAGGCTTTCCTAGTCTCCTACTTCTTTTAAAAAAGATCTCCTTTTTTATTTTTAAAGACTCATTAGGAGTAACTTCAGATACAATTACACCATTTCTGAATTCATTAGAAATCTGGAGTGCAAATTTTTAAAACCAGTGTGATGGGGGACGGATTGACCACCTAATGGTTGTATCTACAGGCAATATGAGGTGTCGGTGAGCAGTCACCTTCCTGTATCCCCACTGCAGGCACCAATAAAGGACACCTCATCCACTCCTAATATCAGCGTCAAGAGTGAGAGACTGAATCACCCTGAAGGCACTGGTCTCTCTTTACTGTCTATAGATGGACAAGGACCTTAAACTCAATCCTGAACCCAGGGGCTGAAATAAGGTGAGATGAATCCAGTCCTATGTGTTTTTGGCATGCTGTTTTCTTTGGAGGCTTAAGCTACAGTTCTTTTCAAAAAGAGTATGTCGTCTATAGGTGGCATGTCTGGGATTCTCAGTGTAGCCCAAGGGAATAAAAATACCCAAACTTCAGTAAAAGTCAGGCGTTTTATCCCTCAAGCAAATAATTAAATACACAGATTCTATTTGGAAAAATTATCTGACTTAAACAGATAAACTTATTTTTTCTTAAAAAAAGAGGATCACATAACCAAAAAATACACGCTTTCATATATAATTTATGATATTTTATATCTCATGTTCCTGCTAGTGCAATAATTGAAAGTCACTACAATATGGCTTGGAAGTGACCCCTTAAAATTTAAAACAAAAGCTTTCCAAGTCTCATCACAGCATGCAGGATATGCTGCCCTATAGGACAAAGAGTCTCATCCAAATTCTTCCCTCCCCACTACTAAACTGCTTTCAGAGGCAGCACCAACAGCACAAGGCATGGAGAGGCAGATGCAGGAATGGAGAGAAGAGGAAAAGAAATTTAATCGGTAAGACAAGGAAAAGCAGCAAAACAAGTCGATGAATTTGAAAAGGGCTGGAGTTGCAAACCTTCTCCACCTGGAGGAGGCCTACAAGCTGCTGAGAGCTCCCCATTAAGTTAACAGATTCTCCTGTTCCCAATCTCCCAGTTCTGAACTACTCAGTATATGCTGCTCTAACCAAGCTGGTCCCCTGCAGGCTGGCAGCACCTCCACCTCAGGCCTAAACTCAGGATCCTTTCAGACACTATTTCCTCATCGCATACTATTTTCTGCAGCAACGCTTGGGCCCTGGCAGTGTGATGGGGGCTGCTGCAGGACTGAGTGGAGGGGCTGAGACAGTACAACAGTGATGAAGGAGGCAGAGAAGCGAGCTGCAGGCAGAAGAATCAGCTGCGGAACAGGTTAAAAAGCCAGTGCTGCTGCAGAGATCTGGTTTTTATCGGGCTGATCAAGCACAAGAATTAAGAAACCTCTTCCCAACTGCTTACACCCTCCAGGACCCCAGGTGCCATACACCGAAATGCACGCCTGCTTCAGTATCCTGCTGGGGCAGACACCGTCAGGCTGATAGTACCCTCAAAGGGCTGGGAAAGAGAGTGGAGTGGGCAGCCACATTAATACCCTTAGGACTTGAGGTGCTCTTGGCTGCCCGCTGCGCCAAGCTGAAGGCTCTCCACAAAAGCCTATCCCTAGACTCTCCTCCTGCCCCTCCCTGCCGCACACAAACACCCCTTCATACAGACTGCAGGGAGAGGAAGGCCAGGTCAGGACCCCATCTCTTTGTTTGGTCCCCCTCACAAGCACAAAGCTGCCAAAGAAACAAGGAGAGACGACAACTACCTCCACGGCTCTCGCTGTCTGCGGGTTTCACTTGAATCGGGCGCGCCATCTGCAATGAAAGAGAAATGCAGAGGGTTAGAGCTTGGCCCATCTGCCTGGCACACGGTGCTGGTGGCAGTGGCACCAGGGTGACCCTTTCTGCCTGCTGTGCAGAGTAGGAAAGCAGCAGAAAGGAACCAAGACATCCTGATGGCAACCAGAACCCTTGGAGAAGGGACCACATGGATTTCAGACTTCTTAAAAGGAAACCTGGCACTTTTCCCCACTCAGCTGCTTGCCTGCAGGAAACAGCTCTCCTGGAAATGCCCTTCATGCATAAACCTCCGCCACCACAGACACGGAAGTGGCAAAGAAAGGACTCCAAGGAAGCAGCTTATCACCATGCATCTGGAGCCTGAACAGTGGTCAAGGTGGCCTAAGGTGAGACTATGCCTGGAAGCTCGTCCTATGCCTGCACTGACTCAGCGCAAGCATGGTCACCTCACCTGAGCCACTTTCTTTCCTTGCAGGAGGGAAGAAAGACTGCCTCTGAATTTGGCTAGCAACAGTACAGCAAGCAGGCACGTTATGTTTCCCCCTCCCTGGCCCTCACGTAGTCACAGCTCTGTGCACCAGAGTGGCTCTGAAGAAGGGCAGGGCTGCTCTCCAGCAACATCTCCTGCTCACAAACAGAACGCTCAGGTTGAAAGTGACAGACCTCTCACTTCATTGTGGAGAAGAGCTGTTCAGCTCTCTCACACCGGCTAGTGTCACCAGCAATAATCCAACAACAAGCAACAAGCCTGAGGGGTAGCTCAGGCTCAGGTGACACAGGGACTTTCCAGGTAAGACAGAAAAACACTTCTACCCAGCAGTAGCTGCATTAAGTAACCCACAGCTTTAACTGTCTGATTTCCAAAGCAGGGCAAGTCTGCTGGCAGGAGTGTGTGTCCTCTGCTGCCCAAAAAGGCAGTTCACAAGCTGTAGCCTCCTTCCCAGGCTAGCAGGATCCAACTGAGCTAGAATCTCCTCCAAAGAATGGTGTAGAAGGCAGATTTTCACATTCACAACACATCTCACTCCCTGTCTCTCAGCATCATTCACAGAGGCTGACAGTGACTTGAATCGGTGAGATTCACAATAAAAAAAAAAAAAAAAAAAAATCAGAGTATCACAGGAAAGACCTGCACGAAAGTTGCAGGTCCAGGCACAGTCTGTCCTCTCTCTTAGGAAGCACCCTCAGGAAAAACAGCAACAACAACAAAACAGAAAATGAAATCAAGCTATAAAAGTCACCAACTGAAATGCGTTTAAAAGCCAGCATGCAAAACGTGGACTGCTGTCGGTCTCCAAGCAGTAGCCAAGCCAGACTGGCCAAAAACCAGAGGTAGAGCCCACATTCACAACAGCTGGAGGAAACTCATGAAATAACTTTGCAGTTCTCAGGATGGAAAAGGCTGCTGTGGCACATGGCACATCACTGCTGGGGTTTGACCACTGGGCACGGAAGAGCACCTGTGGCAGCTGGGGACTGTGAGATGGCTTCCACCGACTGGTGGATCTCAGGTAGGATGAACAGAAGCTGGGACCAGCCCCAAGCGATACCATCCCTGGCTCAGGGAGCAATATGGGGCTGCTTGGCAGTGCCAGGGACTGGCTGGCACTCCCCAAAGGAAGGCCAAGCTCCTGCCATGCTGCACCTCAGCAGACAGAAGTGCCAACTCCATCTCCCAGGACTTGCTGTGTCACTTGGGTCAGAGAGAAAGGCTGAGTGTCCCTTTCCCACTCTCTATCAGCCACGTGGATTTGCAGAGCTCCTAACATCCTGCTCTGCTGCCATGTGGCCCCAGCATTTGCAGCACTGGCACTGGCCAGGCTCTGGGCTGCTGCTCCGCTCAGGAGCTGCCAACGACCAGGCATCTCTTTCAGCCCATGAGCTGAGTGGGACATGGGGCAGGGGTTCAGAAGGATGCAGTCAGACATTGCTCCAGAAAGCCTCAGATATCCTAGCTGGGAAGCAGTGGCTCCTATCACTGCTCACAGCCTCTGGCAATGTGCCTGTGCAAGCCAAGCCGGGGGTGGCTCAGCAGTAGGCTGGGTGGGAGAGGGCAGGCAGCCCAGATGTGTGCTCGGAAGAGAGGGCTTGGTGCAGAGCCAAGAGGGGCAGCTGGCCACCTCACTTCCCACTGCTCCCACAGCACTGAGAAATAGCTTTGTTTCTACCCAGGATGCTAAAGCAGGATTAAACTAAACAGATGGGGAGGGAGCTGGAGGGACAGACTCAGATCTCAGCTTCTATGAGGAGCAAATCCATATGGGGGAAGGGATGTTGCGGAGGCCAAGAGCATCACACCCCCACATGAGCACAGACCCACCCAGGGATGCTGGAGCTGAGAACTTGGGGTAAGGAGTCAGAAAGGATGAGGGGACGTGAGAGAGGGGGTTAAGTACCTGAGGCCATCTCCCTGTCCCCTCCCCCCTACAGGGCTGTCACTCCAGCTCCCAGCACCTAGGGTAAAGGAGGTGTTGTCATGGAAACGGTTATTCACCACATGGAACCTGACATTTGTAGTTGCCATGGAAACCAGCTCTTGGGGGCATTCCCTCTGCTTTGCAGAGAAAAGACATTTTGATATGATCTCTGGGGAGGGGGCCCCCTCTACCCATCTGTCCACCCCCTTCCTTCCCCCCCATCCCACACAGCCCAGGGTGCACTGCGGGGCCTGCCCCTGCTATGGTGAGCTCTGGCTGGCCCTACAGAACCTGCCCGCCACGGGGGAGTGCGCCCCACAGGGTCACACACCCGCAGCAGGCAAAATGCCCACCGCAGGGCCATGGTATGATGCCTGCAAGACAGCACTGGCAGTAGAGGTGCCAGCACCCAGGCGCAAGTCTGGAATCAGTGTCTGGCTGTGGCAACAAGAGGAAGTGGGCTGCCTAGGGTGAGATCAAGCACATGGGCCTCTCTGCACCCCACAGCTGTGGCCAGATCTTCTCTCTTGCCTGCTTGAGACAGCTCCTTGGCAGGGCACAGGAAGACTCACCCTTCTGCCAATGTCAGACCAAGCTGGCAAGTCAAAGGCTGCCCATTTCCAGAGACCCTGCCAGCTCTAATGACTTTGAGAGTCACCCACCGAACCGGTCTCTGGGCTGCTCTTCATCTGTTTTGGAAGATGTGGGTAAAGAGGCGACAACAAGATACAAGTCATTTGTCCAGATGGTAAGGCTCAGAGAAGAGTAGGATTCTTTGCCCGCTGCTTCCTGAAATAGGAGGTCTCTCAACTGAAGCAGAGGCAGGTATGGTCCTCCTTGCAGAGAACTGGACACCAGAGGCTTTCACAAAGAGAACACCTCTTAAATCATTCTAAGTCCCATGTTGCCTTCAAAGACGAAAAAAATATCAACGGCCTCTCAAGCAGAGGTGTGAGCCTGCAGATGCAAAGGAAGTCCACAGCTGCTTTAACTCAACAACACAGGTCACAAGAGATGTCCCTGTGGGGTCCTAAACTTTGTACACAGGTCTCAGACAAAGAGCTGTGTCCCCTACAGGAACTCAATGCACAGAAAGAATGGTCAAGCTTTACCCCTTCCATTTGAGGACAGCATGGAGGACATGCCTCTGGCTTGCACAGCCAACTCTGGAAGTACAAATTCTTCTGGCTTCCAGTCGTCATCTCAAGCTGCACAGTAATCAGAGAAGACACCTCTCTCTAAGAAAGCCGTATTTGTACACGCCCAGGTAGGCCCAGAATCCAAGAGAGTCAGGATGTGCCTGCCTTAAGTTCCAAGTGCCAAGTAGATGCACATGCACAGACATGCATGCCTTTACCACACAAAAACACACAAGTGGCATAGAGAACTCGAGCAACGGTTTATGAGCTTATGCCTATCTCACTAGCTAAGCTTTATTTTCCTCATTAAATTATTCACCTGAGCGTTATTATTCTTCCTTTCTGCAGAATATCAAGTTGACATTTAGCACATGTTGCCAGGCCACCACGGGCCAAAAGTCCCCCACCCCAAGTCCCTCACACTTAACGGTCCTTTCTACCCGCTGTTAATGACAGGCTAAGAGCTATCAGCTCTGTGACCCACTGGACTCAAGAAACCTGGAGCAACATGTAGCAATGGACACCAGATGGGCAGCACATGCGAGGGGGCAAAGCTCCCGCTGCCCTTCCAACTTCAGCTTCTCCCTCACATTTGCCCTCCTGGCTGGATGCACAATTTCCCTTTCCAAATGCAGCCGTGCTTACCCTCCACAGCCCACAGCTCTCACAGACAATATTTTTCTGTCTGCATCACTCTCCTTCTCACAAGCACACCATCTTTGTTAGCTTGCTTGCTTTGGGGTTACTGGTGGGAAGCAACTGGCCAGCCTGATGGGGGCACGAAGCTGTACTGACCACTGGAGCGTTACATACCACAAAGCACAGCAGACACATTTCCTGCACAGCCCTCAGGGACCACTGAGGAGATACCTGGTGGTAAGACAGTTCCTGCAGCCCAGAGGAGCCTAGAGGTTTCTAGGGAAGAGGCAGGGGTGAAAGGCCTTGCTGGCAAGTGTCTAGGTTTCATCCCACACCATCCCCAGCATCTCGTCAGCATAGAGAAACAGGGAACTGTGCTCAGTTTGTGCTTCACCCCTGCTTTTAAGGAAATTCTCCCCTACCCTTGTAGCACTCTTGGGATCAAGGATCTAAGGAAAATTCCTGGCCCTGCTCAAGTCAGACGAAACTTTGCTTTTGGTTTCACCGAGGCCAAAATGCACCATTTCGCTCACCGCATCCCAAAAAGCCTTTCTGGAGGTGAACTGGCTCCCCACATTTATACCAATGCCCAGCTTGAGCTGTCATCTCAGCAATCCGGTAACCATGTTCTCCAATGAGGAGCAGTGACCTCTAGCTCTCGCTTCCTCAGCTTTCAGACTGCAAAAGCTGAATAGAGGAAGAAAGCCCCCTGGGATGGCAGGGCAAGCCTCTCTATTAATTAGGAGTAAATGATGTAAAAATAGCCCCTCAGGTGCAATGCAGGGGAACCTCATTGCGTTAAGAGGGTCAGAAGCAGAGAGCGTGAAACACACAAAGCAGGCTTGCTCCTCTGGGACATCAGGAACCAAAAGGCATCCAAGGCCATCGGCAGAATTAGGTCCTGGGTTCTTAGGCTTTGCAAATTGTGGACTAGTCCTCTTCTGGCCAGTTAAAAATGCCCTGCCTGAATGATCACAACCACTTCTAGCTGTACAGAGCATATAAATCTAAATGCTGATTTGCTTATTTGGATTCTGTTTCTGGTCAGAATGCAAGCAGTGATGGCTTGGTGCCAGTCTCAGAGTCCGAGTCTCCTGCTTGCATCTTTCGACTGATGTCTCAGCGTTCCCTCAATCCTATCCAGAAGAACCAACCTTTCCTGAGAAAGGGGAGTTGTCTCACACAGAAATATGAGCAACATTAGTACCAAGCACCATTCCAGCACAGCTCTAAGGCTGCTTACAAATTCACCCTATCCAATCCCATTATGAAGGGGACAAGGATAATTATGAGTACTACATTCCAGGTGGAGGAATCAAGGCATGTGACGATGAAGGTCATGCAAGAAGGCTGTGGCAGGAGCGGGATGCAAAGTCCAAACCGCACGGCTCCTGCCTGCATAGCTAAGGCCATCTCTTTGCATAAGCAAGGAAGATCATTAGAGGACTTCACCCAACTGCTTTGTATCACCACGATGATGACTCAAACTTCAACTCATCTCACAAGCTTCTTTGGGAGGTATTCTCCCTACCCCCAGCACAGAAGGCAAATCAGACAGAGCAGGGAAGTTATGCCCCATTCCCCATTGAAGGAGAGTGCGTACAGGAATCAGCAAGCAGGCGTCTGAGCAGCGCGCGGGCCACAGCACATGGACTGGCTGCTTTGCCTCTTGGATTCTCTCCCTTAACACAGTCAGACATCCTGGTCCCCACTGTAGCTAGCGCTGCTCTGGGAGGAAGGCAAGCAACTTATTGCTGCGACTCAGAAAGCCTTTGTGTCTCCCTGGTATCCCTAGGGAAGTGACGGCACCATTACTGTGTGTTAACATCAGACAACCGGCAGCGAAGACAGCCCAACACTGTCATCACAGCCCCAGTCACCCCCAAGAACCTGGTCCAGTGAATATGCTCAGGTGCTTCTCCATGCACAAGTGGGAGCCTCCAAGGACCTCAGCAAACTGGAAAAGGGCAGAGCAAGGGGCACAGGAAGCCTGAGCTGACAGACAGAGAGCTTGCCTGGGCTTCTCACGGGTGTGCTGGAAGTTTAACACGCCACGGTTAGCCTGCGCCTGACAGTAGGGGGTACTGGCAGCTCCTCAATGCGGCCATGCCCCCACCTCTTCTGCCCCATGGCAGGTTAATCACAGCGGCTGGGGAAAGAGGTCTCTGCTAATGTGCGGCTGCGGACAGGGCCAAGCAAACGGCGGCAAGGACCCTCTGCCCTGACTGCTGCACACAGGCTGAGTGCACCAGTTCCCATGGCAACTGTTACCGGTTGGAGCAGAGCAAAAGCTCCTGCAATAAGGACGTGCCATGGGAAAATCCACTGAAAATGGGCCCGAGTCCTGTGCCACCGTAAGAACGTCCTGAGCCATCTCTTCTCTGGGCTGAACACAAAAGTTATGGCTGACATTAGACAAACTTTTTCACTTTTGGGGTACTCTCAGGCTGGAGGAGAGGCCCAAAGTGCTTGCAGGATCTCCCTGGACATATTCAAAACTAGGTTGGAAAAGGTCCTCAGTGATCTGATGTAGTTAGCCCTGCTTTGAGTGGGGTTTCACTAGAGATCCCAGAGGTCTCTTCCAGCATAAACTATTCTGTGATTCTATATCCACATTCACAAACACTTGTATGCAGCACACATATCAAATGACCCTGGGAGGTGAGAATGCAGAGTCACACTCAGAAGTGCGGGTGCCTTTGCAAAGATGAAGGTCTGTATGGGCTGGTGCACAGGTGCATGTGTGTGTGTGTTCACGAGCACAGGTGAACTCACCGGGAAACATGCCAGCTCTGGGAGATAAAAGCCTAAGCTCTGTGCTACAAGGAGATGCAAGTGTGTGGTTGCACAAAGAGCAGCAATTTTTAGACAGAAGGGGAGGCCTCTTGTGCACAGCACAGAGCCTGCATACATGCATTTCGTCAGCATGTGGAAATGGGTGCTGATCTTTGATTTCATTATCCTTCCGATCCGTAGGCACCAGGAGCCAATGTTTGCCTTGGCAACTTGCTCTCCCCCTGCCTCCTCAGGGTATGTACCTCACAGGGCTGCTGCCTTGAGTCACTGCTAGTTCTCAGGCCCTTGAGCCAAACCCCGACCAGCATAAGCATTCACAATTCTCTCTGCAGTGAACAGACACTTCTGTTGCTCCTTCCCAGGGGCTGCTTTAGCCCAGTACCTCCATGTCCTGGTGCTGTCATTTCAACGAGGCAGTCTTGACATGATCTTTGTATTGCTACCTTCTACTGATAACGTTGCATGGCTCTCATCAATTTGCTGATATTGTGTAACAAAGCTGTAGGATGGACACAGGAAAAACTTCTCAGCCCTGTCCTCCCCAAAGGTTCACACTGCAAAGGCCACCTCAAAGACTGACAAATGGAGTCCAGCTTCAGCCCTCATCCAAACATTCAGGCCCTCTACACCAGTCCTCACCACATCTCCCAGCTTTGCCAGCTGCAATACCCTGTAGTGGTCACATGAAGAAACTTCCAGAAACACTCATCCAAGCTGGCTTCACACCAGCACTTGTACAAAAAAGAGGGGAGGAGAGAATGAGATGCTTTGACCTCTCTACCAAAACCCCTCCAGTCACCTGTGTTCTCTTATATCATCATGGGCTGTGGATCCTGACAGATGGTCTATGGTGAGCCCTTGCTCCTGACAGCACAGGAGACAGCCTGCCCACAGGGATGCCCTCTGCTCAAGCTCTGCTGGGTCTCTGCATTAATCCTTGTGCCCAACCATTTGAGTTAGTGCCGCAGCATCTCAACCCCTGGTGCATTCCCAGAGTCTCTCTCTGCTCTAATGCTGCTGCTCTCTGTAATTTTCCATTCCTGCGTCCTGGCGTTTCCAAGCTGTCATGGCATCCATGAGTTCTCCCCCGATGTAGCCACATTTCAGTACCCCCATCACTGCTCTTAAACTGCCCATATTCCCAGCTTGGATCAATACCAATTTCTGCCACTTACTTGCCTACCTTTCAGCAAGCCCTTCTTTGTTCTGCATAGAAATAAAACTGTAACTATACCTTGCCAGAAGAATTACTTTTTTAAACCTCCCCCCTCCACTTCCTCCCTCTATTCTTCTTCCCCTTCTTCTTCAGGAGCAATTTTATGTAATTTGCAACTGTCTGGCTGCAAATGAAAAGAGACACAAAGCATTTCTGCGAAATATTGAAAAGCTGGCTGCTTTTCCCTCAAATTTCACTTAGTGAAAGGCTTTAACTTGGTGTGTGATCGCTGCATGTCATTAATAACCTCTCCAATTCCTTTCAGAACTCAGCAAAGTGAAGGCACAATCATGAATCAAAGGCATGGGTTATTGGGATATAATATTGTTTCACCAAGCTCGAGAGGAGTGTGCCAGGGAGTGGGGAGGAGGTGAAGCGCTGCACTGCTGGGCTGGCTGGCAGCTGAAGAGGACACTGGATTTAGGAAGAAGCACAAGAGCTTGATTCCCTCTCTCCTTTTCAGATTGAAAGATTTTGCCCCTGTTTTGCCTCCACACACTGTGTCTTTCCACAAGCCCTGTGGATTCAGGCCACAAAGGGAGCTGGTTTCTGTTTTGTTCCTCAGGCAGATGTGTCTCCAGCTCAGCTGAGTCTTTGGAGCCTGTCAAACTGCTGGGACTGAGTCAGACTGCATTGTGCAGTTCCTCCACCTGTCCTTAGGGAGCAAAACTAGGGAACGTGAAACAGGATCTTTGCACATGCAGGACACAGAAAGTACTGTGAAGAGCAGGGAGCAGGAGTGTGTCAGGCTGGCTAGGAGGTGGTACTGGGCAGAGAACTGGCCATGATGCTGAAGCTGTCTATGTGCTGCACAGCATGAGTCGCTGTCAGCAAGGTGTGATGAGCTTCATGCTTCTCACGCGTACCAACCAGGGCGGTGGGCAAACCTGTCTTGCTGCGTGCCAGCCCTTTGGCCATGCTGAGGTTCACAGCTTGCTGTCCACACCCGAGGGCCCACACCACAGTGTGTGGAAACGGGCTCCCTGCTCACACAGACACAAGGCAGGGCATTCTTCCTGCTTACCCCAGCTGCCAGCAGGGGCATAGATACCTGGCATCCTTTTAAGCTCCTTAGTAAGCCGGGGTGATCAGACACTTCTGCTAATTCACCAAGGACGCACTTTACTTCTCTGTTTTCTAGGAAGCTCCATCTTTCCTTCCCCAAAGGAAGATTCACACATTTGTTACTCCAGACTACGCTGAGAGCAATTCACCAGCTTGGCAGGTGACACAGGTGTGTTAGATAACACAATATACAGCGGACAGACTTCTTGCTTTACACCTGGAGCACACTAACCCTTACAAAAGGGAGTAAAAGCCAAAAATCCGTCTACCTTCGGAAAAAGACAGTAAGTCTTACTGTCAAAAAATAAGCTTTTTTGAGTTTAAGTTCTATTTACCTACCACATATCCAACAGACTTCAGTTTAAAAATAAACAAGAATTTTGATCTCGCAAAAGGAGAACTTGCCAGAAACACCACAAAAGCAAATAGAGACCAAGGTGATTCCTATTGACTTATGTGGGAAACCTACAGTATAAATAAATATAAATCCTCAGAAAAGCTACACTGCAGGTATGGCCCTGCAGGAACAATGTGGCAGCATTCTTAGATGGGCTGACATCACTAGCATCAGACCTGGAGGGCCTAAGCAATACTTCTGTGGGCGCAGGCCTACCCAGTGACAGAATTGGAAGAGTCACCCAGCCCATGTCCATGCCAAGACCAACTCTATGCACATCAGGATGGAGGTCTGTTCCGTTCTGGTGGTAACCATCTCTGAATGACCACTAAAATGACCAAAGAGAGAGAATCCTGCCTTCTTGGTCATTGAGGGTCTTTCCAAATGAGAAACTAAATGTGATGAAGAGGTGTATTGCCAGCCTGAAAACAGACAGCTCCAAATGAAGCACAGCTCATCTTCGTCTTAATCCTGAAGATTAATTACACCACAGTGCTCATTGACTATCTCCAGACAGACATGTTCGAAAGCACTCAGCTAGTACAGAATTCCTACTGTTCCCAAGCAGTTCCTCACAACCCCCTTAACATAAAAAGCCTTTAGATCATCACATCGCAGATAAATTGCTGCTTTAAATACTACTCCATGCAGCACTCTATAACTACTGAGAACACAAACAGTAGAGAACATAGCGAAACACGCAACAAATTCTCGATGTAGAACTGCAGCAAAACTGAGATTGCCTTGAATCCACGGAGCATCACATCCCAGTAGCTTTCCAGAGTCCCTCTACAGGCACTATGTAGAGACATGTCTGTCTTCTCCATTGTGTTACAGCACTGTACCATGACTCATCACAACTGCTCCTCCATCCTTTGACTTGTTCTTACAGACTGTCAATTCTGCCCTGGACCAATACACGCAGCAGATTTCACTGCTTTAGCCGGAAAGGCTGACCTTTTCCCCTCACACAAAATTAACTCAAACAGTACTTGAACACCTGGTTATCTGCACTCTTCTTCCTTGCTGCCCTGAGGTAACCTGAAGCAGTAAATACCCTATTACATGCATTTTCCAGCCCTCAAATGCCAACACAGGCCCACACAAAAAAGGAACACAGGTAAACAAATATGTAAAAGGGTGTGTGTACGTGGAAGTCTTGAGGGAAGCTGGGAGAGGTGAGGGAAGCTATATGGACCTGTATGGGTTAAAGAGGAAATGGTATGGTTAAGAATACCTAACCCCTCTCCAGAGACACCCGGTTTTACATTAATTATTCTGTTGCCTTCAGCACTCAGGGCCTCCTGTGAGCTTCTGTCTATAAGTACCCAACTCCTCCGCCTACTCACCTCCAAATGAATCCTTACAATGCGCTTGATCAACCCCCTCAGCACAGCAAGGGAACTGCCCAGTCAAAGCTCTCAAATCAGACCAAAACGGGAATGGCAACAATTCAAAACTCCTTGCCGCTCACCTGCAGGGAGGCAGAGGACTTCCTTGCAAGGAGGGACTTGTTCCACAGTGCCTGGCCTCCTGTGATCCCTACTGCACTCTGCCCCCAGCACCAGCTGTGGAGTGAGCAGGACCCAGGAACAGACCACAGCTAGTTCAGCAGTCTTGGTCTCACCTATATAATCCATTTCTCTTCCGAACAATGGGATCTGGCAAGCGTATTTTTTTCTTCTGAGAAGCTGAACCAACTCAGCCACTGCGCTAGAAGTTATTTTGGGTCCTGCACAGAGCCACCCAACAAACTCTCCCGGCACCCTGCAGGGCAATGGCAGACTAGGAGCAGATATACCTAGAAGGTCTGCACACTTGGAGGAAAAGGGTCCGATACCTCGTCTCCTGTCAGCTTTCTGGCATGCCCACTGTGCAGGCTGGTCCCACACACTTCAAAGCAAAGCCCACAGCTCTCTAGTGACAGGGACAGATAGCTGAAGATGTCACAACACACCACAGACACCAAAGAGCAGCACAGAAATAGGCTTGGCTGGAATTACAAGGGGCAGCCTTGGCAAGGTGGAGAAAAGAGCCACAACTCTGTGAAGAGCAGTGCTGCCCTGTGGCTGCCACATCTCTGTTCTAACCCCCAAACACACTTCTCTTTCACAAGCAGGAAAATTAATGTAAGCTACTTCTCACCCTCACTCCCTCCCCTGACAATCCCCCATTCACCTGTCCATGGATTGAACTCCAGGCATGGTTCACTGAGACTTACCCCTGGCAAAGTCTTCTGTTCGTGAAGTGCTGTCTGGGCTTTGATGGCAGAGTCTCTGGCACAGTACGTGAGGAACGCACAACCTGCAGTGGATACAGCAAGCGCCAAGTTAGACATGCAATTGCAGATGCACAGACACAACGTTCCTCTCTGGTAACGGCAGGTGACCGAAGTACAAGAACTACAGATGCTGCACTGTTCTATCAGACCTCCTTCCCAGCGTTTCTGCTCAGGTACAGAGGGAGTGCCTAGGACAGCCCTTGCAAAGACCTGACTTTCTGTGGCACACAAACACCCATACGATGTGCATAACCACACACAAATATACATATGCATGACAAAGGAAATACAGAGAACTGCAAAGCATAATGCATTCTGCAACGGCCAACTTAAGAAGCAAGGTGAAAAGCACAAGGAAAAGGACAGATCTTGACATTCTTAGTCAAGATTTGATGCAACATCTTAGCCTAACACAGGAGCCAAGGGAGATGGGGAGGAATTGTAGCCCCTGAAGGAAGAAAAGGGATCATCTTTGGGTGCTCTGATGCTAAGAATAATCAAATGAAACTAAGCAAAGGAAAAATTTGGCTGGTTATCAAGAAGAGATAGCAGAGAGAGATTTATTAGACTGTGGAATGACCTCCCCAAGGAAATGCCTGGAGCTCCATCACTTGAGTTGTTTCAGATGATGATGGGCAAAGCACTGGAGAATAAGACTCAAACGCTAGAATGCATCTGACTCCCTCACTCATCCCTCTCCTGTTTGCAGTGACATTTCACTTCCTAGACAAAGGCAGGACCTATCCCTTCAGCTTGCTGCTGAATGTCTATGTCCATATTGTTGTGCTGGGGCTGCAGATGCATTGTATTTGCCCAAATAGAAAGGACTGTTCTTTTGACCCACCTTCTTGGGTCTGTCTTGGGGTACTCCAAAGCTGCTTCAACTCTCCATGGATCCAAAGCTGGATGCAGGACAGGGGCGGTCTGGATCTCTCCCTTCCACCCCAGAGAGACTCCCTGGCACAGAACCCTTTTAGGCAACGTGGAAACCAGCTGCTCAGGACAACAAGATTATGCCGTTCTACTATCCCAACTCCAGTAAGTGGCTGCAGGTAAGCAATGTCTTCGCAGCTCTTACTAGGGGGTGAAAAAAGCCCTCCACAAACAGCACACAAGCATTAGATATCGCTAACAGGTAATTAAAGCTCCTTATTGCCCAGGTTTTGAATCAAGCATACTGCATCATGGCCAGACATGGGATCACCAGAGAAGTTAACAAACGCAGTGAGGCCAGGAAGCATGCAGGGAACCTTTGTTTCTCATGGCAAAGGCAGCTAGCTCTATTGCGGTGGGAGAAGCAAGTACCCCTTTGCTTTTGCTCTCCCCTCGCAGACTGTTCTTATGTTGAGCATCAGGAAAAGCCTCAAAAGCATTTGTATAACCAGAGAGCCCAAACCCGATTTCTAACAGATTTGGAGACCTGGTCATCAATACCCCAAACGCAGATGCTTGCCTGATTCTTCCTGCTGCTCCAGTCTGCTACTTTGCAAAACACACAAGATCCATTCTAATATAACCAGGGTCAGGTTTAGTACACAAAGGTCTGAAGTCAGGAGTTGGGAATAAGCAGTTTTTATTTCACCAAGAGCTTTAATGTATTGGTACCATGTCCAGTGTAGAATGTGCAATGAAGACACCATCCTTGCCTCAGGAGAGTCAGCCATCAAACCTAAGAAAACTAAGCAAAGGAGAGGAATAAGTCTACATTAAGCTACCTGCTGAATTAAGCACTCAAATCCAGTTCCTGAGTCCCGATTCTAGTGCTCAGGAACATGAAAACTGAGGGAATATACACTGGCAGGCTCAGAAAACCTCAGCCCATGGGATGACAAGGATAAAATGAGGATTGGACAAAGGTGCACCATTCAGTGGGGATAGAGAGACTCCTCACACGGGGATAGAGAGTTATTTTGTAAGGTATTGTCATCATGCCAGATCAGGGATTTGTAAAGCCCAGCAACACCTACATCCACCAGCAACAATCCAAAAAAGCGCAATGAATCCCATCCCTAGAGTTCTCTGGTCCTTCACTTTCCTACAACAAAGGCAGCCTAAAATACTGGTCCTCTTTTAGGTACACGGGTATCTGTACAGAGGTAGCAGCCTCTGGAGACAGAAGCATCCTACAGCTATGGAGCCTGAAGATGCCTCACTCAAACCTCCTGCTTCACTCCCAGGGCAATCCTTGCTGCTGCTCTGCTTTTCAAGGATGTGGATATTTGCTCAGCAGGAGCTAACTTGTACTCCCTCCCTTCACTCAAGCATGAAACAGCACTTGGGCAGCCTCTAACAACAGGCTGTGTCCACGCTGGACTGGGAGAAGCAAGCCTATGGGCACCAGACAGCCCTGCTCACCCCTCCGTCCCTGAGCTCTCCATGTCTCTGAGCTTTTATGACATTCAGCTCATTCATTTAATCTCATTCCTGCTTCTCAAATGGCAGGAATCTGGAAAGGAGGGAGCTGAAGAGGTCAGCTATGTCCTTTGGAAAACATGATGACTGTCCTCCAGAGACAGATGTTTTAGAAGTAGAATGCAGGAGTCAACTCTGTTCTCTTTGCAAAGTCCCCGTCAGAAATACAGAAAGGGGTTTTACAGAAACACTACACTCTTAAGCCTAATTGTGTAAACAAATATTTGGGAATTAGAATCTTCCCAAGAAGATATTATCTCTTGCAAACTAACTCTTCAGCTACTCCTTAGAATGCAGCAAGTAAGTGAAGCACCAGGCATTTTCCACAGCCTCCCTCTGTCCCCTGCCTTCGCCCAGGCGCCCAAAGCTTACAGAAGTACCAGACGCTCAAGGAAAGCCATGTTTTCCCCGCTAGGGCTGTGACAGGACCCTGTTTACCATGTCTTTCACAGGTTCTACAGGCTCCTAAAACTCTGAGCCTGAGAAAGTCACCCAAGGATCCACTCAACAGTGAGGAGATGCCCAGAGGCACAAAGGGGCCCATCACTCTCACTAGGTTTTCTCACTTCCACATTCCTGCCTTAGTTAACAACAAACTCAGGTAGACAGGCTTATACCCCTTTAGGCACTTCTAACACCAAGTCAGTTAGGCCTGCTGAGACACGGGACATGGTGTTAAAACGTGCTCAGGGTGTTAAAAAGTGCCAGCCTCAAAGGTCCCAGGCACCCAGCCAACCAGGTGGGGCTGAGGGTCCTGTCACAGAACAGGGAAGCGTAAGAGCACCCAGAGCACTGCCTATAAAATCAAGCCATTACAAGCCCTAAATGTGGGAATTCGGACCTAAGCTGCTGCTGGACAGTGAGAGCCGTGACCCCCGGTGGCCAGGGACACCTCTGCCACCATCTGCTTCCTCTGAGGACTGAGTAACTGATCTTCTTTTATATGATTTTCAAGTCTAGACTATGGTTATTATATTGATGTATTATATATTGATACAGCAAACTATGTATTAAAATTTGACATGATCTACAGGGGGTCCGGGTGATTAGAAATAGTAGTTAAGTTGTATGATAAGTTCTGTATTATGGTACTTACAGATTGTACTATAGTGATTCTGCTTGTAGAAATCCTCTGCCATTCTAATAATAAATTCTGTGCTACATTAATCATAAAATTCTGTTAAGAAAATAAAGTTATAAGTGTAACTATGACTTAGCGCCATTATCATTCTGCCAAGGATCCCTAAAAGAACCTGTATGTCCCCTTAGTGTCGGGTGACACCACCCTATTCCCACTGGCTCCAGGAGGGTTCCCAGCTCCCCGTAAGCACAACCCATCCTAGTTCCACTTGCAAGAGACTGCAAGGGGAAAAAAAAAAAAAAAAAAAAAAAATTTTCTGTCCCTGATCCTCCCTACAAACCACACATTGACTCTGGGATTTATAGTCCCTTCAGATCCTAAACATTACTCCAGACATCAGCAGTCCAAAGCCTTAAGCAAGAAAAGGCTATCAGTGTGCAGAAGAGAGGGT
This sequence comes from Bucorvus abyssinicus, assembly GCA_009769605.1. Classification (NCBI taxonomy): domain Eukaryota; kingdom Metazoa; phylum Chordata; class Aves; order Bucerotiformes; family Bucorvidae; genus Bucorvus; species Bucorvus abyssinicus. The sequence continues at coordinate 6,890,179 of CM020055.1, forward strand.
TCTCCAGATTCAGCCTAGCATCGGAAATCACATCAAATACTTCAGTAGGAGAAGCATGGAGTCAGTGGGTGGCTTATCTACAAGCCTGCAGAAGCTGAGTCAAAACTCAGCTGCCAGTGAGTCGTTGGGTTGAGGCTGTTATTGCCTCCTTGCCCTTTGGAAAATCCACCCATCTGTCCACACACTGTACGCTTCTCCACGCACCCTGCGAGAGGGCTGCTCCTGTCCCTGCCATCCCCGTGCGGTTCAGTTCAGTACCTCACACACCAGAATCTCTCCACTCTCCCTAGCACAGGCACTGCTAGGAAACCCATCCAGGAGAGCATAGTTGACAGCCATGGAGGAACTGCCTTCTGCCCAATCCCAGAACACAAGGCCAAAAATTTCCACTTGATTCTCCCCACTCAGTCTCCTCTGACCCATTCCAAAAGCCTGTTCAATTGCCTCCCTGCTCTTCCGATGAAAATATTAGCTTTAAGACAAACACTGCCATTAACATGCAAATGATTCTGTGATTAACATAAATAGAAAAACTGCCTCATGAATAACATTAGGATGCTGGAACAGTATCAACTACCAGTAGTCAGGTTGCTGAGAGCTGGTCAGGCACTAACTAAACCATTTTATAATGGTGCTCATGTTTCTAGCAGGCCCATAAGACCCTCCTCTGCCTCCAGTGAACTCATCAGTTCTTAGTCCTTGTACAGGGCAGTCCTAGTTCTTGGGCTCTCAGACTCTGCAGCCCAATTCACACCCTCCTGCCCCTGGCAGGCCTTTTCCACCCTTCCTTTCTCGCTGGGGGCAGAGCAGCTGCTCACCTCCATGTCAAGCTGCAAGGGATTGCAAGAGGAGCTGCTGGGCTTTACCAGCAGTGCTGGCTTCTCACACAACTGCTTCTCCCCATTTAGAGGGAGAAAGGGGAAAAGCAGATAAGAAACCACATGTGAGCTGTCAATTGGATCTTGCTGCAGATCAGGGAACATGGGTAGAGAAAACTGAATTTGCCGTTACAACTGCCCCAGAAAGATTATGGCTCCTGAATGGCGCAGGAATGAGTGCATAGTTATCCAGATTCGACAAAGCTTTCCCCTGACAAGGGGCTGTGTAGCCTGGGCTAGCTCCTGTGACGGTGCTTCAGGCTGCTGCAGCTTCTGGGTCTGACCTGGCACCCTCTAGGCCTGCTGATGCTAACGGGAGCAGCGGCTCCTGGCCAGGTTGGCCTTCTTGCATGGAGTCTAAGCCAATGCAGCCAGACCTGATAAAACGGGAGGGGAAGGCTAGGGTCAGGGTTGGCTGGACTTCCTTGCTGCATGCTAAACCCCTCCATCCTTGTAGAGGAATGACTTCTTTGGAGAGATATATTGCCTATTCCCAAACCAGGCTGAGGATCTACGTGTAAACTCATGCAACCAGGAAAGAAACCCCAACCTTTCACTTTGTGCAAAAAAGTGTGTGCGTGGGGGGTGCACAGAGGAAGACGAAGGTGTGTGGAAATGACTGTACAACAGCCACCAGGACAAACTACATATCTCAACGGCCTTTTCTGGCATTGAGAATAGGGCACCAACAACCCCTGACCAACACCTGCATCTGCTCAAAAATGTCAGAACCAAAGGGATGTCTTTATTTTGCTGCAGGAATCCTGCATTTAGCAGAACATTAATGTCACACAGATCTGGCTAATACCAGTGTTGGATCCTCTAATTTCCATATCTAAGTGGCAGATCCTAGAATCTGTCTCCTGTCTGGAATCTGACCTCAGACCACACAGTCTGTATATAATATGTCAACTGAAATGAAATGTGCAATTGCTTCTTGCCTCAGGCCCATTCTCCTCCTTACTGGGTTTGAAACCTGGCTACTCACTGTCAGACAGCAGCAGATTTGGACTCAGTCCCTTGCACACATCGACACACAAGCACATGGCATTTTGGTTCCAAAGTCCCAACCAGTCATACTTCTTCACCTAAATTCAAGCCAGCTCAGCTCCCACAGGCTTCAACGAGGAAGCGTTCTTCTTTGGTGCTGGGGTTAGATTCAGCCTTTTGTTTGAAAAAACCTTATTTTTCTGTTGAACCATTCTAGACTGAACAGAGAGGGGACAAGTTGCCACAGCACTCACATATTTTCCTTCCTTTTCCTCCTAAATCTGAAACGAGAGACATCAGGACTGAACGCAACTCTCACCACCTCCAGCGCGCACCAACACATGACCCCATCGCGAATCGTTTTAGGGCACAGAGGCCCAGGCTGAGCACTGACAGCTTCCAAGGTACCTACTGTAGGTTCCCTGCAGGCTCGCTATGCCTGTGCCAGGGAGTGGTGCTGCCATCGCTCTCTCAGACCTCACTGCAAACGGGCTCCGTGAATTCCCGTTCACAGCTGGAGCTGCGCTGGTCACAAGATCCCAAACACCTGCTGGGGTGGGCTAGAATCGCTCCGCTGAAGGGAGCGGACATCCTGAACGCCACAGCTTTTCAAAATACAGCTTTCAAATACAAAGTGCAGCCAAACAAGCCTCCTCAAACTTTTCAGCATCCACTAACGGTCTTTCTTCGCTGAAAGACCCCTCATCTACCGCAGCCTCTCACCAAGAGAAGGCCTTCATCTACCCCAAACGTCAGCGGCAACAGCAGATTTGCGGCCGATATTCTTTGTTACGCGGATTTTGAAACTGTAGCACCGTGCTCCCGCCTGGGAGGAGGTCCGAGACCACAGCGAGGTCGGCCGGCCGCTCGCCGAGGGCTCCCGTGTCAGCCCCGGCCGCCGCGACCTGCAGCAGCCTCCGCCTGCCCCACTCTGCACATCGGCGCCTTTGTCACGACACCCCGCGCACCGGCGCCAGGCCCCGCGCCGCCAGCGAGGTGCCGGGACCGGGGCAGCAGGGCTGCGCGGGCACGGCCGGGCTCCAGGGGGCTGCAGCGCGGGGACGCCGACCCCCGCCCGTGGGCGGCGGGGATGCAGACCCTTTCGCAGGCAGCGGATCAGGGGGCAGAGGCAACACGTCGCGGCGGGTCACGCGTGGACCGACCCAGAGGCGGGCGGGGGCCGGGGAGACCCGCCGCCCTTTGTGCGCGCCCCGGGAGCGGGCCGTGCCGCGCGGGGCCGGGCTCACCCTTGTGCATGCCGGTGTAGCGGTCCTTGAGCACGGTAAGCTCGTAGATCTTGCCGAACTGCTCGAAGAGCGGCTTGAGGTCCTTCTCCTCCAGGTTGCGCGGGATCTGCCCCACGAAGAGCTTGATGGCATCCAGGTCCTTCATGCTGTCGGGCTGCGCGGGGGGCTCCGCGCCGCCGCTGCTGCTCATGGGGGAGGGTCGGCGCGGCGGCTGCGGCGCTGGCGGGAGCGGCGGCGGCGGCGGCGGCTGCCTCCTCGCCTCGCCCTCGGTGAGTCTGGCCATGCCCCGCGCCCGGCGCGGCTGCGGGCGGGCGGGCGGACGGGGGAGGCAGCGCGGCTGGGAACGGCCCCGCCGCCACCGCCAGCGCCGCCGCCGCGGCGCCACAAAGAGCCGCGCCGCAGCGCCCCCTGCGGGCCCGCGTGTGACTGCGCGGGGCCAAGGCGGGGCGCGAGGCCCCCAAAAGCGGGGCGCGGGGGGGCCCCCAGGACAGGACCCCTTGGCGAGGAGAGCCCCGAAAGCGCCCGCAGCCCTGGGCGAGGCGGCCAGGCAGCTTTGGCTGCGCCTCGAGGAGGAGACACAACGCCTGTCCTTCGCGGCAGGAGAAGGGGCGTATTTGTAGAGCCCGAGTTCCGGGAACACCGAGGCCCCAGGAGCCCGGGGGACAGCTCCAAGCACCCACCAGCAGGCCCCGTGTGCTCAGCAGGAGCGGGAGGCATCGTTTGTAGGACCTGGTACTTAATCTCAGAAGGACAAATTGTCATCAGCTGCCGGGAAATTAGTCATTGGAGCTTCTTCCAAAATCAGAGCTTGCTCTTGTGCTGCTAACAAAAGACACGGCAGAGTGCCCTTCCACATCCAGATCAGAAATCAGGGTTTGGCCCCTTTTTCTCAGTGTCTCAGCACCAGGGTCTGGAGGAAAAGAAGTTATTTAAAGCAGAAAGTTTTCTAACACAGTCCTCCCCTCAAGTGAAGACACTGTGACAGGGCAGTGAGCGCTGCCACAAGTGCCAGACCTGGAGGGTGCTTAGCTGCAATGGGAAGCGATATGTGGCCCCAGGTGTACAACCCAGGCCAGGTCCCTCTGCCCCTGGCCCTTGTGGGCAAAGCCCCCTTTCTTCTGAGCAGCTCAGCTCCCTCCTAACTGTGGCTTGGTGGGGGCCTTTCCAGCTAGCTCCTGTGCAGAGTCTGCCAGATGGTCAGAAGCTGGTCGCATATCCACGTTGAAGCAGCCATTATTGCTGCCAGGGTCAGATCTGACTCCTCATCCGAGGACATGGATTGCTCTCCTACCAGCTTCTCCAGTTCTGGTGGAAAACACATGATGCAGCAGGGGATGCCAGTGCTCCAAGCAACACCCTCCAGGTGGCCCAGGCTGTCTCCCCTCTCTGCTCCACCTCTGTCACGCCAGGGTAGTGCTGAGGCACAGCACAACCAAAGCTCATGCTCCACAGGGAGCAGCTGCCCTCAGCTGCAAGGACACAGCCCAACACAGCTCTGCCGCCCACAGCCACGCATGGCCTGCATATTCCACAGGGCATTTCCTCTGCAGCAGGCACAGCTCTTGTCGTCACACCATACGTTTTAGCCTGTCGTCCTGCCCCCATGTCCCTGAAGATGAATGGACTTCTGCATCCTCGTGCTGGGAGGAGGGAGGGCGTGTGTTTGCTCAGTTGCTTGCAGAGCGAGCTTTGGCAGAGCCAGGTGCTCAGCTCTGCTGAGCATGCCAGGCCTGAGGCTTTACAAAGGGCTGTGGTTCAGGCACATCCCAGCCTCTCTTACTCTTGCTTTGTCTCTCTGCAAGGAGCTTTCTGCCATCTCCCACTATTCTTGCCCTGGTTCCTGCAGATCAATGGAGGCAGTGAGTGGAGGAGGGGACCCTGCTATCCAACACACACACACCAAGGCAACGCCAGCTCCAAGCTCCCACACAGCAGCGCAGTTCAGCAGACTGCCCTCTTGCCTGCTCCCCAAGTCCCATCCTCCCTCCTGCCCTCTCCCCTCACTGCCCCTCACACACGAGTTACTCGCAGCAGGTTTCAATGCCAATACCTGTGCAGGAAAGGTTAGGAAAAAGAGGGTGGGTTATCGGGGGAAAAGGAGGTCCCAATCCTAGGGACAAAAGGGAAGAACTAAGAGTACTGTTCACTCTTCATGTATAAGCACCCACCTGGCTCCCAGGCTAAAGTCATGGCAAGCGTGACAGCCAGCCCTGCAGAACCAGAGGCACATTCTGGCCCCCAGTAGCAAAGCACTGTGGATTCATTCTTCTTCCCTTTTGTGCTCAGCAGAGAATCTCAACCCTTCTGCAAGCTACAGTTCTGTACCCTTCATTCTCCAGCCCTGGCTATTGACCCTACCTGTGTGTGGAGCTGCCAGAACACTTATTCAGGGCCAGTAGGTGGCAAGAGCCTGACATATGCATCCAGGCTTTTCACTGAAGTCAACTCACAAAGGCCCTCAGCTTTTTGCAGCCTGACCTGAACCCAGGGACCACTGTAAGACTTCTGCTGTAGAGCTGCCTTGTGTTTGAGGGTGGTACCACTCCTAAAATTCACCCTGAACAAAAACCGAGAACTACCCACACTGGTCAAACTTTCTGTTTATGTCTCTTGCAGGGACTGCTAGCGTTCTGCCACCTATTCGGAAACCACAGATGTGCCAGCTGGGAAGCCTATGAGCCGTTCTCATTTTTAACAGCTGCAAACAGGTAAGGCAGTCTTAAAAACAAGAAACTTTTACCACAGCAAACCTCACCTTGGGTAAATCATGGCTAAGCAAGTAATGTTTTCAAGCACCTTTCCATGCCTAGCCTGCTTTTTCACATTAGCTGTTGCAGCACAAGCTGCTCTAGGCTTATGTTAGGCTCAAGGGACCCAGTGCCTCAGGTAGAAAATGTCTGTTTAGAAGGAAAGATACCTCCAATATCTTTTAGAGTCCATGAATGGATATATTATAATCACCCCAACTGCAGTAGAGAAAAAACAGACATGAAAATACTGCAGGTAAATGAAAAATAGAACAGCTGTCAGTCATCACCTGGAAAGAGTTCACAGAGACAGACAGGGAATTACCACAGTAACAGGATAAAGGGGTAGATAAAAGATAGCCCTAGCACCAAGAGAGAGTGAAAAAGGAAATGACAGGTCACCTTTGTAGATAAGGAAGAAACATGTTGCATCTGTCACTGAGGAGGCTGCAAGGGAGAGCTAGAAGATGAGCAGAGCTCAGATGCATGATTCCCAGAGGATGAAGGAACAGATTCTGCCCAAACCTGAGATGCTACTTCAAAAGAGAACTGTTAAAAGAAAACCATATTGTGTGCCCAGGAAGTTTCTCTTCTGCAGAGAGACATTTGCTAATGAAAAAACCCAAGGTGTTTTCTTTAAACACATCTATTCTTTCCTGGCTTCTTGTGGCATATGAGTGTTTGGATTTAGACAGGGGCAGCTTAAGATAAAGAGTGAAGAGGTCCAGTCCACAGGCTCAAGGGCTCAGACAAAGGACACAGGAACAGCAAGATACATTTTGCATTAGGAGTGCCTGTCCTTTCCTTCCAGCTTCTAAAGGCATCGAGGAATGGAGCTGAAACTCTGAGTTTCTGAATCACCTAGGAGACAGCACTTCAGGCAGGAAATCCTCAGAGCAGCCCAGAAAAAAGAGGGGGGGAAAGGATCTTTGAAAACCATCTAGTTAAGACAGTTCTGGCAGAAATTATCCAAGCAACAATATAGTATCCCATTCCCATAATATGATTGTTTCTGGTCTGGAGCAAAAGGTTCTGTAAACTGCTTCAAGACAGACAGATTAACAGTTTAAGAGAAAAAACACCCTCTGTGTAAAAGAGTACAACTTGCTATAAGATTTCATCTCTCTTGTTTACTAAGACCTTGCTGTTTATCTTTCAATGGATATCTGTTATCCCAGCAATTCAAGATTAGGGATTTTTAATATTTTAACTTTGCAACAAACCAAAAGTTAACAAATTAAGGTTGGTAGATTTTAGGACCAGAAGCTCTCTGTAACAGTGGGTAGATTGGAAATGAACAGAGACTCTAGATTATTCCTGATCAAGAGCAGCTGTTCTTTTGAGGATTTAAAAAAAAAAGTGCCTTGTTGCCTCTTAAAAAGTTTGGGTTGTTTGCAAACTGTTTCTTCCAACACTTGAAAGTTATTCAGGAAACAATGGAACATGGCCCTCCTTTCCCAGTTAAGGGAAAGCTCTAGAACCATGCAATATTCAATTGAGCTGATCAAGCTCCGTTTGGACCCATTTTTAATTGGCAAAGATATTAAGCTCTGCTGATTTGATCTGACTTCTCCCTCTGTCCTCCAAACACTCCTGGAGCACGCATCATGCACAGAGATCGTTGTGTTCATCACATGCTTTAGTCTGCATACCCCAGAGCTGGGACAAAATAAAACGACTGCACATCCCTAGCATCTTGGGTTCAAACCCACATCATCTGCTTCTCTTTCACCTCTTTCTTTGTTCTAAGTTCTTCATCTTCCCATTACCTATAGTGTCTGAACACTGTATTAAGATATTATGCTATAAACATTCTATGCGAATAAACTTACAGCACGAGCAACCTGGCTTTGGGACACAGTCTAGTATCCTCATGCTCTCTCTCACTTACCTGAAAGAAAGAAATGTGGCACTCAAATAGAGAACAGCTGAACACAGGATTGGAGAATGCCTCAGTCATCAAGTCTACCCATCTCCACCCTTGCTCCAAGCAGCTACAGCATGAGCCCTTCAAAAAAAATTTTAAAGTTTTACGAAGAAAGATTTTTTTTTTTTACCTCCTGCCATCCCTAATGAAAGGCTAATCCAGCAGTTACAAACTCAGCATTTAGGAAAGCCTAGTTTCAATTCACTGCTCCACCCCACATCTTCCACACAACCTTGAGCTGTTACAGCCCTAGCACCTCTACAGAGCAAGGGCCTTAGCACCACCTACTTCACCAAGGTGTTGGAAGTGTCAGATATATTTAAGAGCATGAAGCATTCAGATACTATGGAAACCAGGGCAAGAGAAAAACCAAAAATAGATGGAAGACGCAAGCTGTTGAAAAGTCTGGAAAAGTCTTGCTGAAGAAGGCTGTGCTTGCTGCAGCCGATCCCAGAGTGGGATCCATTTAGAGCTCAAGCATAAAATATCCTCTCTCCACTCTTTCCATAGCTTGTCATTTTTCTCTGCCATAGGGAAAGCAATATTCTTTTTTCTCCTTAGGCCGTTAATTTCCCTATTTAATAGGCCTCCTAATTATCAGTTCCTTTGAATGATTCACCTTCTAGCTTGCCCTTCCCATGACCTGGAGTAGACTGCTGTCTGACTGCTTCTGTATAGCAGGATTATTTGGAACATACCATGAGAATAAACACTACAGAGCACTCTCCTTCTGAAAGGGAAACCCAACAGCAACCTACAAAGAAGGCTGCCTGAAACAAAGAGTAGAGGTGCCAGCCTGTAAAACACTATGCCTTCTCCTTTTTATAATGCAAACACATTTATTGTGCACATTCACCCTCTACAGACCAACCAGTTACTGAAGTATAACAACTCCTTTCTTCACTCAAAAAAAAAAAAAACCCAAAAAACAATCCCACCCCAAAAAACACTGAACAACCCTCACCAACACAGAAAGTACTTGAAATAGCCAGAATGACGTGAGGAGGAAACACAGAGGATGCCAACATGAGGTACGCAAACCATCTTACTCAACAGTCAGCCAAGTGGAATACAGTAACAGATGTCGAGCAGAGACAGCACTCCACAAGGCAGCTTGAAGCCATCCACCCCTGGAAAGCCAGGCTGGGGTCATTGTCCCTCACCAGCACAGACTTCAAGTCTGCTTGAGACCAGAGGTGCTGAAGTCTCACTTCACAGTACCGGCTCTAGTTCCAGGTGCTCATTACAAGCTACTTCTTGAAAATAGAAGTCTCTGGGCTTTCCAGCATGACCACCACTTCAATGAGGAAACCCCAGCAAGGTGAGGGGAAGGCTCCAGATGAAAATCCTTGGCTTTATAGTTATTAGTGCACTTAAGGGAAAGGAAACAGATTGAAGGTGTCCAAGATTTATCATCTTATAGTTTCTTGACTGCAGCATCGACCTCAGGAATGATCTCCTTCAGCTGATTCCACTGTTCTGCAGACAGGGCAATCCCTAGAAACAGCAGAAGGAGAGGTTTCAGAGGAGGCAAGGGATAAGCATTCAGTAGCACACCAGATTGGCTCCTTCAGACTAGCTACAGAAGGGAAAGTTGAAATCCAAGACAGAGTTACAGGCTAGGAACAGAAGCAGCCTTCTAAGCACGGCAGTTATGCCAGCACTTCAGCATCCATATCAAGAAGTACTCAGTGATATGACAGAAGCACCATATGAGAATATAAGCTCAAATTGCATTTCATAAGTCCCACAGCCCCTTATAGCCTATTCCCTAGTAAAAATTTTCACTCACATGAGCTGGGAAGAAATTCTAGGAACACCTTACTCCACACAGCAGTTAGGACACCATCCTTTGAACTGCCCAAAGGAAGTAATGCCACGTCTAGCTCTATTTAAAAAAAATGCTGCTAACAAGAAATCACTAGTGTGGTTTTAAACAATAGAGAAGAACTGGCATTTTTTAGATTCAGAAGAGATAAGGTCTTGATGTCCTGTCCCTCTCCCTTACAAAACAAACACGATAGTAAAATTGCTGGGTGGGATCCAGCCAGATGATGTCAACTTATTCCTTTTGGTTTTGTTAAGAGTCTTGTTAAAGAACTAGGACCCAAGCTTTATTAAATTCCCTATATAAAGATCAGGGGGCAAGAACACTTGAGAAAAAACAGCAGAGGCAGTATTTAAATGAAAAAACATTTCTTCACGATCTCTGTTTTAACTGACAAATCTTCTGTCTTACATTGTGGGTGTGCTTTTACAAGCCTAGAAGGAGTCCACAATGCTCCTTTCCCTCTCTGCCCCCAGTGGTATAGAAAAGCTCAAAAGCTTTGCTTTCCATTTGCATTACAGGGTACACAGTTCCCTCTAAGTGAGTAGTTTATACTTGTAACTTCTCTGAAGGCAATTAATTTCTGTGAGGGAAACCATGCTTAGTAGTTACAAAGCAAACCCAGCTGAAACAAATTCATCTGCCCTGACACAAAAATCTATAGCAAGGACCAAAAGGTTCCTCAAATAACCCCACACTAACTAAATCTTTGCTGGGCACAAGAGCCAGTGAACTATGAGACAAGCTGGCAAGTCACTGTCAAAGACCCAAAGCAAAAGGCCTAAATTGAGTGTTGAATCATCAGTTGAGGAGCTCCAGAGAAAAACGTGTCTTCCCTCTCCAGCTGTCTTTGCTTGCATCACCTACTCAGGTAGTACTGCTGTGATGGGCCACCCAAGCTGTGTCACTATATCACATCATCAGAAACCTCGCCGAAAGAATAAGGAACACTTAACACAGCAGCACTGGAGTGTTGTGGTAGGGATCCAGAAGGGTCTTAGCCTTTCTGTCCCCACCTAGATAGGGAAGGTTGGATTTACTTCTGGGAGGCTCTCCCTGCCAAGAACAGCTCCACCATTATAGATTAGGAGCAAACACACAAAAGGCCACCATTTTGCCCTAGGCATCACCAGTACTAAAACACAAGTTTGTTAGCTAGCAGTAGGACACAAGGAAGCAACATCAAAGCCAGCGTGTTCAGCCTCCCCTTTTCCACCTTGCAGCTCTGCCCCTGCTAACAGCCAGAGAAAGGACTGGTGATCAGAGATGGAACCAGAGTCCTGCACAGCAGCTTCCTGCACTGCTTCTCAGAGCAGTCCTGCCAAACTTCAGATCTCACTGGAGCCTCACACTCACTAATTCTTTGTGCTTTTACTCAATTGTTGCCACCCAGGCTGAGAAAGCGCTAAACCCTCTGAAACGGTTTGCTCAACTCCCCAGTCCCTCAGTGTGGCACACACAAGTCTCCCTACTACCAAAGAGGACAAGCTCAGCTGGAGAGCTGAGGCAGAGAAGCCAGCACAGCCCTGGCCGCCACCCAGTGAACACAGTTGTACCTTTCCTTCCTGGTTTCATGCTGCCCTCCTTGTCAGTGTAGAACTCCCTGATGTCCACGAGGACCTTCCCCTTGAAGCAGGACACTTTGACATAACGCATCTTCCCAATCTGCAGCAACACAGAGCCTATGTTAAACCCAGCCCTGCAACAAGCTGCTCCTCAACCCATAAGGCCTGTTGTGTTACTCAACATGACAGAGGACTAGTGAAGGAACAGCAGGCACACCAGGCAGCCAGCTCAGCTACAAAAATGCTCTGCTACAAGTAGAGGAGATAAAGGGGAGACCTGTATAAAAAGGAGGAAGAATTGTTCCTAGAGCAGATCACTGCCCTCCATACCTGGAACAAGCCCTCTTCTTCACTGCCTTGTTCTAGAAGTTTTTCTGTCACCTTTGAAGGTTTGGCCTCTGTTTTCAGCTTTTTCTCTGACTTAGAAGACATTTCTTTCTTTCTTTTCTAGAAAGAGAGATCACCAGTTTGAGCAACCTGGTCTAAGGAGTCACAGCCCTTCTTCTGGGCCGTACCTGATCCTCTACAGCACACCAGTTCCACCATCCACAAAGGAGGCACACATGCTGCTGGGCGCAGTGCGACTGCCAGGGTCCTCAGCTGCCGGTGGCAGGGAGAAGGGGCTCTGCCAGGCCCCTGCCCCACGCTGCGGGTAGTAAAGGTGTATCACCTGCCCTCAGGACCAAGACCCGACCGGGAAGCTCTGCTGGCGGCTCTCCCTTCTCCTCAGAGTGCCAGTACCTTCCCCTCCTCCTCCTCCGGGCTGCTGTCCGAGCTGCTCGTCCCCGCCATCTCCTTGGCCTTGGGCATCCTACGGAAAGAGCCGCGCGGCACCGCCGGTCAGCCCAGAACAGACGAGGAGCGTCAGAGCCGCCAGGCCTGCAGGGGCGGGCGGAAGGGGCCGGGGCCGCCTCGCCCTCCCCGGTGCTACTCGTACCTGACAAAGGCGCGGCGCGTGCAGCAGGCGTCCCGCCCGCGCTCCTCTCGAAGAGCCAAGCCACGCCCCCCGCCGCCGACCCACCAATCCCGCGGGCCTCCGCAGCGCCCGCGCCCCCGCCACCCGACCAATCGCTGCGGCGCTGCCCCTGTGCCCCGCCCCACCTCGCCGAGCGCCGCCGGCGTCCCGGGCTCGGTTCGGGTTTACGGGCGCTGCTCTCGCCGTGCCCCGCGCTGCACCGGGTAGCGAGCGGGGAAAGCAGACGGCCGCCGCCGGCCAGGCTCGGCCCGACCCGGCGCGGGCGTGGCTCTGCTGCCGGTAACACGCTCCGTGCCTCGGAACCAGCCCGGCAGCGCTGCCCCAAATCGCCGTCAGGGAACACGGGGACGCGGCACACAGGGGCATTTCCGGGACTTCGCAGATTCACCTAGGGCCACGGAAGGCCTGGCCACCTTCGAGAGCCTGCCGAGGAGCCAGACATCGCGGCTGGGCAAGGAACACATAGAGACTTCGCTTATGACACCCGTGGGACGGTGGGGAGGTGATGCTTGAAGGAAAGGTCTCACCAGGGAGCGCCCAGACCCAAAGTACAACCTGCGTCTCCCCGCTTCCGGGGTGCTCAGGACACTTTCCCACTCTCCACCATGACCGCTGTGGTGCCACAGACTTGGATTGACTCATGCTCAAGGAAAAAACCTCTTGCAGTGTTTCTAATTTTAATAAATAAAGAGGGGTTTGGTAATGACAGAGGCACAGCGATCTCCCACTAGCACACGCGGTGGCTTCTCAGGTAGCCGGTTTTTCACAGTACTGAAGCTGTCTTGCATAGAAAGTATTTGCTTCAAGGCATCACAAACCCTTCAAATAAATGGGAATTTGCTCACCTCAAGGTGCTGGAATCTTGCTCAGGGTCTGTAAATGTTTTCTGTCATACTGTTTTACTTTCGACTGTATAAAAGGGATGATGTAAGCCCTCAAACACATGCATTTTCTCCCTTTTGCAGGGGGTCTATTCCTTCAAATAATGCAAAGAGATTCCAGTGCTTTGGGCTTCCAGCAGCAGATAATTCTCCAAGAAATTTGTTCATCAAACCTACTCACTCGGTTTATTTTTCCAAGGGGAAAAGGGACAAACAAATAAGGAAATGAAAATGTTAAAATGCTTAAATATTATTACATTTATAGTCAGAAAAATATGTAAATCAGCTGCATTGAATTTTCTATTAGCTTTTAAATATTCACCTCACTATACATTTGTTCTTTAGGACACACAAGAGATAAATAATTGAGTTAACATTGATAGATAAATCAACTCTTTTTCCTGAGCTGCAAATATTCCAGATGATAACCTCAAAGTTTTGCCAGCCAGTAACTACAAACAGAAACTAAGCAGATCGAAGTGAACTAAGCAGATCGAAGGAGCCCACACTGGAGTACCCAGAGGCCCAGTGTACTGAGACATACAGCAGCACCCCTGTCATTTCGGATCGGTGAGTCAAGACTGAACAGCTCTTAGACGCAGAACACAGCTTGGCCACAAGGTGCAGGAGCAGCTCAGCGTTTTGGCGTGTGCAATGAAGGACATGAGACCACATCATTTCAAACAAACAAATAAACAAAACCAAGTCCCACAACAATTTTGGGTATCTGTGTTTTTAAACATCTAAATAGATCGTGGTGACTCCTCCAGCTACCTAGTACCATTCTGGCTTCAGGGTCTTTCCTCTCAGCACTGAGTACATGGGTGGAGTTCATCTTGCACAGCAGTACTTCATTCGTAACAATGAACCACCTCTCTTATTTGGGAGACTACAACAGTCCAAGCTACTTGCGTACAATCCCCATCAGTGCCTGTGTGGGTGGAGGGGACAGAAGGAATGAACGGCTTCAGTGCTTAAACCCTGTTGGAAAACCAGATATTTCTGAGCTGCAGGCTTTGACAGCACCCAGACAAGAGGTGAAGTCAGACAGGTATTGTGTACATTGTGTATATGTGGACATAGGCTTTCCACGCTTCTTGCTCCCAGGCAAAGCAAACTCTTGATAAAAAGGATAGCTAAAAATAGGGGCAACAAGAATCAGCTACACAGAGTTCTTCTGCAGTGTTATGGAGAACTTCTATTTTACCAGAATGGCTGTGGGATTTCTTCCTTTGCATGTCATGTTGGTGACAGAATTGATCAGATATGCTGCAGTATGGATCAGCACCATTTTTCTTGCTTTTTCAGAGCCTAGCAGGATAGCAGGGTCTACTTACAAGCTTCTCTGTCAACTTCCCAAAGGAAACAGCACTGTGGGAACTAAGTTCACTCCCAGGATGGGCAGTCTGTTCCAGCTATGAGAAAGCTGGAATTTATACACTCAAATCTGCTGGACTGGAGGGAACACCCTCTTTTCCAAGTGTAACACACTAGAAATGTATAATGCAGCTGGAGGCCTCTGAAAGTACTTCCAGATATTCAGAATCTATGGAGAAGTTCCTCAGAGAGACACTGTACCATGCATGTTCTGAACCTACAAAGTCCAGAGCATGCACCTTCCCATAGCACATTTGTAGTCTCTAAGGGCAGAGCATAAAAACCAGTGGAAAACAATTAAGGCTTGTCTTCTAGCCACTCCAGCAATTTCTGAAGTCATAAATTTGTTTGGCAGAGAAGTGTCATGAACCCTTCACGCAAGCAGGGAGACCCAAAGGATCAGAAAAAGTTTCCCTGCAGGGCTGATATTTCAGAAGTGCTGGTACCACGCCACCTGCTGATACCACAGTCAGCCACTGACACCAGCATGCTCTCCTGAAAAAGACAAGACCTTTCAAAGAACAAATTGCTCCACATTTAAAGTGGCAGAAAGCACACACCATGGGGTAAGGGTACTCCAAAAAGGAAGCTACAGTGAAGCAAAGATGGATGGAAATCAGTGCTTTTGTCCCCGTCCAAAGGACAGGGACAGTGACTGGCCACAACCACCCCTTTTTTAACAAGTGCACACACAGCAGCTGTGGTGCAGACAAGGATGCACAGCTTGAATTTTCCTTGCATACAAAAAAAGGGTACACAAACCCTTTTCAAACCCACAAGAGCTTTTCAGGCTCTGTAAAAGATGTTATTTTAAATACAAGTAGTTATTTTTTAAAAAAAGGTAGTCACCGTGCCATGTGAAAAGACCTCATGTGCATAGAGCAAATTACAGAAAGGACTCAAGCACTGTTGAGTGGCAGGACAGTAGTATTCAACCAGGACATCATCTAGAACTACAGCTAGCCTTGGACTTGTAGTCAGCATCTTGATCTATTTTCCAGAAGAACTTGAGGGTAAACAAAGTGCAACATGGCCTAAAAAGGGCATTCAGCTCTCACCGAAGACTAGTGACAAGTATCCTGCTTACCTTGGATGGCGGAATTCAGGAAGGGCTTAGGATGATGACAGTGCTTGAGCAACTGGTTACCTGGCCCTCCCAATCTTTGTGCAGCACTGGCAACTATTTTGGGCAACTACATAGCACTCTCCATACAAAAGCATCAGCAAACTAAAAACAAGGCTTGCTCAAGGATAAAAGTTACAGAGAGCGTGTGTTCCAAGATACACTCTCTTAGGTACAGATCTAGAAACAGCCATGTTTAAAATGACATTCATAAAACTTCAAGTTTTGTTTTGTTTTGCTTTTTTAATGGCTAAGCGACCCGCATCCCTTCATACATACTGGGGGCAGCACATGAAAGGACAGCAACAAGCACTTTGGGAACCTGCTGATATGTGCAGGCCAGGAACAGTGTTTCCAGAAATAACAAAGGTGAAAAATGTGAAATGAGACCCTGAGATGCAGGTGAGCATGGGAAAACACCCAAAATCCAGAAACCATCTGGAGTGAAAACTGAGGAATGAAGATGGAAGGGATTACAGGTCAGAGCTCAGCAGGAGCTGGGCTGCTCTTCCTATTAATATAACTAGCTCATTCAAATACATGGAACAGCACAGAACACAACCCTGCAGCAGCTGGGACTGCAGAACACCCCTTAAAAACCAAGCAAGAGTTTAGCACAGAGTGGTGGCAGACATGAACTGTTCAAGGACCATAAACTTCAAGAGGAATCAAGTACACAGCAAAATGCATCCTCCAATACAGACAGGAGAGAACCTGTCCTGTTAAGAACTCTAATGCAAGAAACCCATTTTAACAATCTTTCCTCATTCTGTCAATAACAGACAAGATCGTTTACAGTGCACCTCCTAAAATGGACTGAGTTACTGCACAGACTAGACAAAATGCAAGAAGATGCTTGCTGCAGACACCGCTTGCTCAGCACATCTTCCTAAAGCCAGGCAGAGAACTTAAAGAAGAGGTGCCATAAGAAAACATGCTTATAGTATTCTCTTTAATTTGCATGTGCACCTTTTTTCCTTTTAAACAACCACCCTGAGTCCTTGTTTGCTGGGCAGAGATAACACGTCACTCTGCTCTGCAGTTTCAGTTTCCAAGTTGGCTGTATGCCACAGGTGTCCACGAAGGTGCTACACTTGGTTTTACATTCTTAGAAACTGCTTAGAATGAGCCCTTCAGTGTTTAAACAACCTGCAGAAACTACCGAAGTCTGAGCCCCTCCCTCACCAAAAACCAATGGAAAACAGCCATGGTGCAAGTCAGGGAAAGAAGGTGAAGAAAAGCGCTTAAAAAGTGCACAAGAGTTAAAATTTCATTTTCTTTCTGCCTTCCTCCCCTCTAGCAGAGCAAAGAGGAAACAGAGGAAGAGAAACAGTAGGATTCAATGGAAGGCAGAAGGTTCCTGATGGGCTCACCGATGGCTCAGTGCTGCTCTATGGGTGATGACTCGTTGCCTCACTGCTGCTTGGTTTTAAGGGATAATCTCTGTATCATCTTGTAGAGGAGACCAAAGTGCTGGGAACAGAAGGAAAATAAGTAACTTTGAGTCCTTATAAATTCTGATGAAAAAGACTGTTTTCTACACAAAGAGAAAAGTTTCTAGAAGGCTTAAAACAATCCTAATGTGCAAATGCAATACCTTGTTTGGATCATCCACTAGCACTCTCATCCTGAAGAGAGTGTGGGACTTGGTGAACTGGAAGGAATTATTACAATGAAGGCAGTTACTTGGAATTGTACAGAAAGTGACAGCTTGCAGAAGTGTTTGTGCACGCCTGTATCACTCCCATTGTGAAGACGCAAACAGTTGTTAAAGATTTTTTTGATGCAATTCTGTTCCTTCTGAAGGGGAGGAGAAAGCTTCAGATTTCAACACATGCATGATACTGGTCACTACAGAGACACTGCTTCTAGCAGTTTCGGGAACATAAAAATGAACCAGGGAAACACAGAGATTCCCAGTAGTTCACAATCCTTTAACTGGATCTTCTCTTTCACCATTTCACCAGTGAATTAGAAATTCACTTAATTCCTCTTTTGATTCTGCTTTGATTAATTGCATTTTGATTCGATAGCAGCTACTTCAGGTATTTGACAGGTATTTGTCATAACAAAGAACCCAGCTTCAAATAATTTGTAATAACAAAAGTAATGAAGATAGCTGACAAATCAAAGCATGTCTTCCTTCTTGTTTATGTTGGTACATTGGATTTTTAAATGCTTCTTGCTTCCCCAAACAAATAATAAACACAAATGAAGAAATCAAAATTTAGATTGAGCTAAAATGCTTCCCTTTCACACTCTTCAGAGAACCACTAAATTTAAACTGGCTGGCCAAGGCAAGGACTATCACCTTTCCCGGACTATGGGAACAGGATATATTTCTGGTTTCATTGGGAAGGAAAAAAAAAAGCCAAAACAAACCCCTGAAGACGCATTTCTAAGCTGCATCTCAAGTTCAAATACTGGAATAATCTCCTACTACTCCTAACTTACCTCAAGCTGCAAACTTTTAACATTACAGCAGGTTTTAGTTACCTTAAGAAGTTTCAGTCTGAAGCTGTTACATAGCCAAAAGAGCTAAACAAGCGAGTTGTGCATGTCCTTGACCAAGAGAAGGAGCTCTATACAGTAGTTTTGCACTAGATTGGCGAGAGATTGCCTTCAGCACAGCCAACTGAGATACTAAAACACAGACATCAAAACAGCCAGCCATTTTGGATTACCCCTTTCAGACCTCCAACTTTGTTGCTGGGCTGTGCGAGAACCAGTTACTGTAGCTAGAATGATTTATGAGGAAAATAATACATCAGTCTCCTGCTTCTCTTCTCTTACCTGCACTGCAACATAGGCAACACCAAGGTAGGCTGCAATACAGACAGCCAGAAGCAGGTCAAAGATCGCTGGCTTGACCCTGCAATAAAGAACACACAAAATTGCCACAGCAGGTACTGCCACAGAGTGAGACGATAGCCCAACTTGCCCAAGGGAATTCCATACCTGTATGCATTCATCACCTGTTTCAACTGGTCATAGAAAACAAACTCAGGGTCCCTGTGAAAAGAAGAAATTCTTCAGGCTGTATTACACTTCTTGACACCGCAGTTAAGGACAGCCCAGATCTCTGTTCCCACAGAGCTGATCCAACCAGAAAGAGGTAAGCATGACCACCTTGCATTCTAGTTTTGAACTGATTTTAGTTGTCAAGTCTTTCTTTTCCTACAATCAGAAGCCTAAGGATACAATTCACAACACAAGCTGCTCAGCTGTCTCAGACGAGGCACTCGGAAGACGCTTCAACCCAAGCAGGTTAGGATGGAAGCTGCCTTTTTGTAATTAAAGAAAGCTTTCTAAGGGATCTCTGTCTTTTCCTGTATTCAGAGGAAGCAGCACTCAAAGTGGGAAGGGTGGAACCAGAACAGTGAAAAAACAAGCTCTTCAGACAGAGGGAGCTGCTGGGACTTGTTACTGTGCTGTGAGGAATGAGAAAGCTTTCTCTGGGAGAACAGAGAGTGCATACCAAAACTGAGAGGAGACCAGAAAAGAGCAATCACTTCCAGCTACATGCCAAGAAGCCAGAAAAGCTGCAGCTCAGAGAAAAAATTCGTTGGAGGGAGAAGCCAGTTTGCATGACCAGGCTGGTTCTTTCATCTTTTCTTACCGTTTGTCTGCCTTTACATGATGCTGTTTGACATCTTTCAAGTAGCGTCCCATATAATATTCTAAGGTGTTGAGGAAGGTGCTATCTTTATCAATCAGCTGGGCAGCCCTGGGCTGACTGCTCAGCCAGTCCATCACGGATTCTAGTTGCTCCTGCTGGATCTGCTGCAGAAAAATACCAAAGAAAGGGAGTCAACCATACATATGCTGAGACCAAACCTCTATCCCAAACTCTTGATTCTTTCTTCCCACAGGTAACGGAATGCTCTGTGCTCACCATCTGATCTGTGAAGATCTGCAGATCTGCAGGTGCTCCCTGCAAGGGAAAAAACACCAGGCTGTGGTGCAATCAAGTTTGGTTGGGCAGGACAAATCTGGCTAGCACGGCATGATGGGCAGCTCTTACCTTGTCTGTTAGGTTGTAGATGACCCTTGTCAAAGCCTCAGCAATGATCCTAGTATTCCTGGTTAGTGCTTTAGTGTCTATTCGTGCCCTAAAGCAAAGAAGGGGATTATGAACTTGTCAAGGGGATCAGCTAGAAACCACCATTTTTCACTGCACCAAGCACGGGCCTGAATCCAGAGCCCAACTCCCAGTGTTTTTTCACCCATTTCTGACCATCAGAACAGCACAAGCATTCATGAGGCCAGTTTGTGTTTACAGGCTGGATTTCACCTGTAGCCTTCCCTAAGGCCTCTAACCTCCTATCCATGATGCTGTTGCGCAGGCTGTCCCGGTGGCTCTCCAGATGTGAGATGGTGAATGCTGGCAAACGTCGGATTGCAAAACGCTCATGTTCCCATGCCAGCATGTCCTCAGCCAAGTTTATCTTCTTGTGCACCATGGAAAACTTCACCTCTGGGAACTGGCTGGCAACAACCTGAGAGAAAGGACAAGCCATCCAGGGTGTCACACTGCCCACTGCATAGTCTCATCTTGCACTACCAAGTCCACCTAGACCCAATTTTTTTGAGTTTCAGAAGGTAAATACAATTCCACCTGTAAGATACAGTTGCTGTGATTAAAAAGCTGGTTTAGTGTCAAAAGAGTTATTTTAATGTCACTACAGGTTAGCTTTTGCAAGCAACAAGCCATACGGAAGTGCAATGGAAAATGCAGCAGATCTAGTCTGCTTCACTTGGGACTGTGGCATGAGGATTTGTCTGCACTTCAAATCAAGTGACAGTAAACAATACATGAAATTTTTCAATGGCACACCCTTTCTTCATGTCTTCCTTCCTTTCCTTCTCTCTTGGAGAGCTGCAGCTCCCCATAATAAGTCCCAAGCTCCCATCTACCTAAAATGCTTTTCATTACCATCTCCAGTTCTTTCAGAAACGCATGCTGCAAGGTCCCCTCCTTGGGAGGCTTTGAGACATGGAGATGAAGGCTATTGCCTCGGCCCAGAGTATCAAGGCAGAGAACAAATGCTACGTTGTCCTGCAGCAGGCTGGAATCTGGAACAGAAAAATCCAAATACCTTTATTGCTATGTTTTTTGCTGGGATTTTCATCCCAAAAAAGCAAGGCCCACACAAGGAGATTCTTACAGGAGGGCTGACATATTAGACACTTAACACAATCATATTAAGAGAGGCCTTGCCAGAGAACATGCTGGAATTCCAGCCCCTTACCAGTGTGGTCCAAATTGTCTTCCAGCCACCGCTTGGTTCCTTGATAATTAAACTTGCCACCTCCAGATGCAAAGAACAGCAAGTTATACCTGCTCATCAAAGACAGAAAGGTGTTAGCACGCCGCACTTCATGGCTACAGAACTTCTTTACCCAGCCTTGGAGGTGTGGTGAAATCACAACAGCTAGCACCCGACATTCAGGACAAACTGTCCATTAACAAACACTTCCTACATGTCGCATGGAACGACATGGGGGGAATGGGGGAGATGCCAGTGCTTGAGGATGGAATCTACTTCCCACATAATTTCTTCCACTTGTCCCCAAGCTTGAGCAGAGATACAGCAAAGAAATCAAAGGAAGGAGCTTGGCCATGAACAGCAGTTGTACTCAGATGGAAACAAAACAAAGCAAAGGAATTAAAGTACTGTTTGTAACACTCCACGGGTCTGGAGCAAGAGCCCTTCTTATCTGATCTCAGCTACGCACATTCAACCAAGATTAGGGCAGTTTCTTACCCAGCATGGGTACGTCTGTAGGTGTAGAGCCGGGAAAACAGCCTGGCTAGTTCCAGTAGCACTGAGATACCGCTGCCATTGGAGTCAGCACCATGTGACAGCCACTGCAGAATAAAGTGGGACAGAGACAAGGCGACAACTTTACACTTAATTCTCACAGCCCAGAAGAGCCTTTGAGACAGCATACCACCATGCTCCACTTATAACTGCCCCATGTCTTTAAGGCCAAGAAAAAACACAGGAGCAGAGGCCACATGGGAAAAAAGACAGGAACAGAGAGCTGCAGGAAGAAAGAATACTCACTGGAGCCACTCCAAAAGAATCATAGTGGGCAACTATCACAACAGTGGGCAGGTCTTCTCCACCCAACCCTGTTAGCCTTCCCTGCAAAAGAAAGAGATCAGTGTCCCTCAGCATCGCCTCTTGTGCACTAGCATAAAGATAGCCTGACTCCCACACACCCACTGAGTCTGCAGTGGCCTCAGTTCAGACACTCACCTGGCTGAAACTCCCCTGACTTTCCCTATCAGTCCAAATGTCTGATGAAGTCCCAATAAAAGAAGGCATCCCATCAGTGTTCCCAGTTTGAATCCATATACAACTCACCTCCACGCTAGGTATGAGCCAGTCATTGATAGCTTTGCTCTGAGCCCCACTGGTCACCATCTGGAAGCCATTGGCAGTTGCCGTGTGCAGCAGAACTAGAAGGAAAAAAAAAGTATACCTGGGGAAGTTTCATCCCCTTATTTCCCTCACTAACTGAGCTTTGGAGAGTCCAACTTTAAATGATTTAAGCCCTCCCACTTATCACTTGTGTTTATGCATTGACACAGAATCCTGGTGACCATGCATTTGCATTCTGTCCTGAAATCCCCAAATTTTGATCTGCTTAAAACAGAAACTTCTCCAGCAGTCCTCAAGTTAATCATGAGCAGCAGGTCAGTAAGACAGTAGTTATTACCATGGGAATACATGGAAGTGCTGAACTGACTTCTGCTCAGTCAAAAAGCTTCAGATTCTACCAACACACTGCAGTCATTTAACATCTTGGATGTTGTTTTTACCCCGAGTTTTGCTTTATTTTACTTGCAACAGTGTGAAGCTGAGAACTCAACTCCACGCAACTGTATTTCCAAATATAGTCAAGTAATACTGTCTCTTATACCGTGTTTTCCTTCCATTAAATCTCAAAGCATTTTAACAAAGAATAAACAGGAAGGCAACAGAACATTGGTTCATGGTGCACATGACACAGCAGACTGATCCCAGAGGTGGGATCAGGCCTGTCCTCCTCTAAACATTTCCCCCACTTGTTAGAACTCACCTTCTGCAGCTGAGGCAGAACCCTGCGATGCAGAAGCAGCCCGCGTTTGTTCATAGATAGACAGCAGCTCTTCATCTTCCACCGCAAAATAGACTGGCACGATGGTTTCCATCGCAAGCATTTCTGGCTCTATCTCCATGAATTGCTGAGGATTTAAGTGAGACACAAACTTAGCATCTGCTAAACATGCAAGAGGGCAGAAAAAAACACAAACAACCAAAGAATTGAGAGAAAGGTAAATTCTAAAATTAGAATATGATTTGTTGTGCATTACAACAGGAACTTTCAGTCCTGCAGCAACCCAAGCCTCTCTCTCTTTCAGATACATCTCCCATTGGAAGAGAAAGAGAATGTTTTTTTTTTTTACCCTTACAACATCCTGTGGAACAGAAGAGATAGATCGTGGCAAGATGATCACCACAGCACCAGCTGACTGGCGGAGAGCCTTCTGGTACTGCTCATAGGAGAAATCCACCAGCCGCATCATGACGCAGCGGCGGCTCAGCACATCCGCTTCTACAGTGCGGGCTTCTGTGTTAAGCACCGCGCTCCTGGTGCCTGTGAGAACAGCAAGAGGTTTTGTAAGTGATTTCATCATATCTCCTTTGCTTGAGCCTAGCTCTGTCTCAGAATAGTCTTGGTAACAGTCTGATGAACTTCAGAGCAGCCAGGACCTGGAGAAAGATGAGTTCGTCTCTTACCCCTCATCCAAGAAGGAACAAGAGATATGTGTTTTTTCCTTGCATCCAGAGCAACATCTGTGCAGCCACACCTTGCCAGGCTCCCTCTACTCCAGCCCTACACCCTCAACCACCTTCCAGTCTTCCTCCCCACCACAACGACACAGGCTACCTGTTTGCTTGCCTGCACCTAATACTTGCAGACAGCAACACATCTGGAGAAAGCCTGGCCTCTTGCTATGCAGCCTACAGCATCGTCCAGCTGCAGGATCGTGTCTGCAAGCGGAGGATGCAAGCTGTACAGAACCGCTCTGTGAAAGGATGCAAGGCTACCCCCACGTCCATCCAAAGGGCTGTTCTAGCTCACCCACTGGGACATTTCATTACTGCTCATTATCAATGAGCAGGCTGCTTCTAACTGCTCGCTCTCTCCTATTCTCACTCTCAAATCCCCCATAAGAAAATGCAGTCCTTTGGGAGAACAGCAGTCTGGAGGCTTGCCAGCAGCTCCAGTGTTCTCCAAACAAAGACCACAACATCTTTTATAAACAGAGATGTTCAAATCCACTTTACAGTGTGTAATGCTCCAAATCCAATGCCTTCTTCTAGAGCTCTGGCACCTACATCGAAGACTTCATCACGCTGGGTCCCCATGCACCCAGGGAAGGAGCAAGGTGCTCCAGAAGGCATCTCAGCCTATGACAAATAGAAGTGTTGCTAAAGGTTAGATTTAAACCTGCCTTGACTTAACAGTAGTTCAGTCTCATCAAAGGTCAAATCACGAGAACAAGAAAAATCTGTACTTCCACCGCACAGTATCAGTGAGAGCCATATACCCAGAAAGGGAGTTAAGGCATGATCTAAATTCTCCACATAGAGCTCATACACTGCATTATAAACAGCTGTTAAAAGCAGCCCCCCCAGTCAGAGAAAAACAATCCATAATGAGCATAATCTCTCCACCATTCCCAAAACGATGTATAAACAGAGCAAAGTGTGGATCCAGAGTTCTGAGGCCAGCACAACCCTCTGATATCTAAGCAGAGCAGACCAGCAGTATTTTCTGACAGCACAGCAAGAAGAGTTGAATTTCTGCAGTTTCTCTACAGAGAACTGTTTAATAATCATTCACGTACAATCTAAATAACTCTATTCTAAGGGTACTAGAGGAAGCCCAAGTTTGTTTTTAAATTGCTCTGTGACTGATGTTGACAAAAACTCTTCTCGCCCCTGCAAGAAAAGGCTCAGCAGCAATCTCTATTTGGTCTTTTGGGAAAAGAATATGAGAATCTGGAGCAACAAAGAGCTTTTTATCCTGAAGGACATCTGGCCTCAGAATACACATGGAACAGGAACATCAGCTACCCAAAGGCGCTACCAAGGATCAACAGAAATACACAATCCACCAAGCTAAAACGTTCCAGAAAAAGAAACAGCATAAAAAGTTAATTGCAAGCATCTTCCAAAAAAAAGTGTGACTTTTTGAGAGTTCACAAAATATGTTGTGAGCACTTGGCTAGAAAGAACACTCAGGCAACCAAAGTCAAAACCAGCTGAAACACATGCCTGCTGCCCCTATTAAGTCTGACAACAAAGATATACCACTACATGAGAAAGGAGACAGCTTAATACCCCCATGAGAGAGCCTACCTTCAAGAAACTGTGATGGAAGACCCAGAAACAATTTCAGATATTCAGAAGCCACCAGTAGGGTCTGTAGTGTTTACAAAGTGTGCAAGCATAGTTGGCATTTCACAACTTCTACTGATGTCTGATCTTATGAAGATCTGAAATATCTAGAGACTGAGTCTCATGGACAGTACAGAATAAATGTGGGGCTGTAATGCCAGACTGTTAAGATAAATCTGAAACTTAGGCCACAAAACACAGAGCAGGAAGAGTCACTCATGGACTGAACACATGCCCTGATCCCATAGAATATGGAAGACTCAGAAACAACACTTGATTCTGGGTTGGTGAGTACAGCGGGGTAGAGGCTGAGGGTTACAACACTTCAATGATTCACGGAACAGGCTGTGTTTCTGACTCAAAGAAAGGTGTTGCACAACTGGCAGCCTGGGAGCAACAGAACAGAGGAACTGGAGGTCACTTGTAAGATAAAGAAAGAACTATAAAAGAAAGGACTCTGAAATGAGGAGACACTGGAGCAACAGACACTGTTAATTGAGACTGAAGAAGAGGCTGAAGAGTGAAGAAGAATCAACCTGTTAACAGAGGAGTAAAAGTTAAGAGAACAAAACTGAGCTGATGACCAATCTCACCAGTATGCAAGAAGGCTGCAGCTGGACTACTTGAAACTCAGGGAGTTCACCCCACAGAGGAGCCTGCAAGGACACAGCAGGGTCCTTTGCCACCTCTAGGTCACCATGTGGGAGCTCTCAGCAACCTCCTGCTCGTGCTGAGACTGTGCAGTAAACTCAGCCAGATGGGGCCCACCTGCGGCCTCCCCTCGGTCTGGGCCCGGAAACAGGCCCGGCTGCAGCCTCCCAGGGCCCTCCAAGCTCTCCTGCGCGCTCCCCTGGGCTGGGTCACCCTCCCCAAGCCGTCTACAGCTGCGAGGCCTACCCTGGACTCCTTCCCAGCATCAGGTCTCTTCTCGGGGCCCCAGCGGCCCTGAAAGAAACCGCTGCTGGGATTCACCCTTCCGGAGGACCGAGGCCTAGCGCAGGCCGGTGACCAAACCGAGCCCGGCCGGGCCGTGCAGTCTCTCACCGTAGGGCTGCCCGCCCAGCTCGTACTGCTGCATGCGGTAGACCGTGAACTCGTGGGCGGCCTCGGCGGCGGGTGGCGGGCCGAGGAGCAGGAGCACGGCAGGCACGAAGAGCAGGAAGCTGAGCGGAAGGCATGAGGCCTTCAACACCGACTCCAGCACCTCGCCCGCCTCCTCCAGCATTGCCGCAGCCCCAGCCCCGCCGCTGCGGCCTGCTCCACCGGCACGCACGGCACGCACAGCACGCACGACGCGGCACGCAGCCCCCGCGGGCTGCCGGGAACCGTAGTTCGCGCTCCTCTGCAAGAGGCGCTGGGAGCTGTACTCGCGTCAGCCCCTGCGCTGCTGTTGCCTCCCTGCGTCACCAGCAGGGGGAGCTCCGTCTCGCAGAGGCGGCGCCGGCTCCGTCGGAGGTTCCTGCCGCACAGGCGGGGCCGCCCGCCCGGGGCGGGGCGACCCGGGAGCGGGCCCCGCAGAGCCCCGTCACACACGGCACCGAAAGTGCCCGGTCCCGGCTCGTGTGCGGAGCACAGCGCAGCACCTCCCCGGGCCGGTCCGGGCCACCTCCGCTGTGCCACCCAGGGAACGGATGATTCTGCTGCCCCGGGAACGGGACGGCGCACTCCGGCGGTGCCGGGCTTATGGGGAATGTCTGCGTGCTCCTGCACGCTTGGGCATGGAACGGGCAGTCGGCGAGGCCCTGCGCCAGGCTGCGAGCTGGGTCCCAGTCAAGGGGCGCACGGAGCTGGCAGCCTGGCCCTGGCCATACCGGCCGCCTCGGTGGCATCAGACCTCCAGATCGAGCCTCTTGCCTACAGGACCAGCCACTGGCGCCCGACCTGCAAGAAGATAAAACCATAGCAAATCAAACAGGGGCTTTCTTACCATCTAGGTTTATTGCAAAACAAATGGGCTGGAAGCTCAGCACCTCCCGCTGAGGGGCCAGGCCAGCCAGTTTTAAGTTGTCAGGAGCTTCTCCTCCCCAGTGCCTGGGTGGCTTTGGCCTCCTTGTATGGTGAGAGGAGGCATTTGGGTGCTGCTCTGATTTTGCACTTGGTTAGGGAACAGAAGAGCAGGAATCTGAGGTGCAAGGTGGCAGTGCCTTCTGGGCCCCGCTGCCAGGAATGGGATGGTTTTGGAGCCAGCCATTTTCCATAGCACAGAACAGTCCTTTCAGCGCCAGGGATGAAACCTGGCCTCGATGAACTTCTGCAGCCTGCAGGCCAGTCGTGTGGGCATCATTGTGCCTCCCCTTGCCTGTGCCAGTGGGCATTCTACAGATTCTGTTGGCTCCTCAGGAGCTGCTAGTGCTGCTTGACTCCTGTCACAGCCCCCAGCCCTGCTGAAGGGTCTCCAAGCACTTCAAAAGCCTCTGCTGGCCCCAGCCTGCCTTGCCCTGGGAGCAGTTTCCCCACCAACCTCATGCAGCACAGCTATCTGCCTGCCCATGGAAGTGTCCATTTCTGCTGCCACCTGGGCTGTGTCCATGCATAACTAGGGAGCCTCTTCAGCCTCCTGCACATAAAGTTGCAGCAACTTGGGGTCTCTCCTGCTACCTCAGAGATACCAGCCAGCAGACTGACAGGGCCAGAGGCTGCAGCCAGGTGGTCACTGGCCTGCAAGCTCAGGGGAGAGGAGGCATGGCATGGCATTCAGAGAGGCCAGGGTAGCAGTGCTCAGCCTTGGGGCAGCAGGAGAATCTGTATGACTGCTGCGAGCCTGGGCTCCTAGGGTCCTTGGGTACCTTCTCTGCTGTTGATGCTGCCCAGCTCACAGGGAGTTGGAGACCCTCAGAACATTTCCCTGGCAGATCATGGGAGACCCCCTTTCCAAATGTGGTAGCACTTAGAGCAAACATGGCAGGATCAGACACCCCTCCATTCTTTTTCCCAGGTGTGCTGAACTTCAGAAGGGCTTGAGGCAGGCTGCACTCCACTCTTGCCTCCAGGTGATGACTCTTTTCCAGGCTGTTGAAGTGATTCTTGCAAATCTGTTCTGTCACAAATGCTGTTTTGGGGAAGGTTCTGGAAGGATGCAGCCTTTTCAGCCCAAAAAAGGAAGAGGAAACAATTCTTGGTGCTTCTGTTAGGTGTTAGCCCAACTCCACTGGAGACAGTAAACTGCAAAGCCATCTAGAAGCTGCTGCTCAACTTTTCAGTGCCCACCACAGTGGGTACCTTCCCCTGTGTGGGGAGCTTAGAACTTGGCATATTTGCCGGAGCATGACCCACCTCTCTGGGAGGCCACAGTGCTGTGAA
The DNA here is from genome assembly GCA_009769605.1 of Bucorvus abyssinicus. Taxonomy (NCBI): domain Eukaryota; kingdom Metazoa; phylum Chordata; class Aves; order Bucerotiformes; family Bucorvidae; genus Bucorvus; species Bucorvus abyssinicus. The sequence goes on from CM020055.1 coordinate 6,918,479, forward strand.
CCCTCTGCTGTGCAGGTGTATGTTACCTGAGAGGTTCAGCCAGATGAGAGCAGATAGCTCTGCTAAGCCGGATGGCACCAGAACCCCCAGCCATCGTGGGTACATCCTTCTGCCCATGCTGGTGCCAGGGCTGTCACTGCAGGTGCAGCCCCATGCCTGGCGGCATGACAGAGCTCTCACTCCTTGCTGCCAGGCTGTAAGCACTGTCACAGGCTTTGCCCAGGCACAGTGCCCAGCCTCTGCACTCTGGTGAGGGGCCAGGCTGTTGCTGCAGCCCACTGCTATTCTGTGGCTGGTTTGTGCTGCACTACAGGTGGACACATGGTTCCTGGCCGGGGGCCTCTGAGCTGCCCCACAGCTGCACACACTTGCACTTGCAAACCCAGTTGTTCTTGACTCCCTGGCAAGACATCAAGCCTGCATTCTTTTCCAGCAGCTGTGCCCATCACAGAAGTTCCATAAGGCTGTAAACTGCAGGAGAAGACTCAAGTATCGCCTTGAGACTTGCAGTGGCAGCACTGCCAGCCTAGCCTGATCCCAAGGGGTTGGGGGATAGTCTGATTGGGGATATCCACCCTATTTGTCACTGTGCCCTGTGACAAAATACCCTCACCTGGGCAGGTACAGCATCTATATACATGCACACACAGAACAGGATCACTTACAACTTAAGCACAGCAGTTGTCTCAGCACAGCATCAGTCCCAAAATGTGCCCATATCCTTCACTCCCATCCTAACAGCAATGCCTGTCCCTAAGTTGCACCCACACTGAAGCAACAGCCCAGTCTCATGGGACTGGAAAGCCTGGCCACTGTGAACAGCTGGGGTAGGGCTGCACCTGAGCTGCACGTAGGCTACAGTTCTGCCAGGCCAGGACCAGCAGCATGAGGTCCTGGTGGGCTGACTGGCATCTCTTGTTCTCCCCATGGCCTCTCAGAGGCTGGGGAGATTGCTCATCATGCTGGAGTTGCTGGAGAGAGGTGCTCTGGGCCGGGCATTCCATGCTACAGAGCTGCGGAAGCTCTCTCGGTAGCGCAGGGAGCTCTCTGTGGATGAGCCAGAGTTGATGTCTGTGATGACCAAGCAGGTCCCAGGCTTGCAAAGCCCAACCCTGACACAGCAGCAGCACAGCAGGCTTCCCACAGCACGACGCACGTCCACACTCCGGAGGGAGTAAATGATGGGGTTAACGCCTGAGTTAAGCATGGCCAGAGCTAAGGTCCAGTCGAGGTTGTGGAGGTGTGTGCAGGTCTGGGTCTCACAGAACACGTCAAAGAGCAACAGAATGAAGAGGGGGCTCCAGCAAATGATGAAGGCACCCAGGATCATCAGCACAGTTTTGAGCAAGCGCAGGGACCGTTTGCGGCTGTGCCGAGAACTGGTTTGCTTAGAACTGGCCTGGACCAGCTGAAAGATGGAGATGTAGAGGCCAATGATCCCCAGAAGGATGATGCTGAACATGACCACAGAGAAAAGGATGTAGTTCTTGGAGTAGAGAGGCAGGAGGACCGAGCAGGCATTGAAGTCACACAGACAGTTCCAGCCCAGAAGCGGAAGCAGTCCAATGATGAAGGCCAGCAGCCAGCACGAAATTATCAGGCTGCGTAAGCGCAGGGTCTTGCTGGCTTCATTCTCAGCAATGGGCCTTACCATGGCACTGTAGCGCTCGATGGCAGTCACAAGCAAGCTGAAGGTGGAGGCAGCCAGTGCAATGAAGAGGATGCCTTCCCGCAGGAACCAGAGCTGAGGTGAAAGCTGGAAGGTCTTCTTGCCGGAGAGGCAGAGATTAGAAAGGTAGGCAATTCCTGCAAGCAGGTCACTCACAGTGATGCTGGCAATGCAGGAGTAGACCCAGCGGCGGGCTCGCAGACACCGCAGGATGGCCAGCAGCACAAGCAGGTTCTCCAGGATGATGATGCAGCTGATGATGGCAAAGGTTGTGCGGATGAGACCCATTCCCTCATCCCCAGACTGCCGGTTGGTTAGCTTGCCTGTGAAGTTGTAGTGCTGCAGGATGATGTTCACATTCCTCATGGCAGCCAGCTGCAGGCAGGAACCTTTCCTGTTGAGCAGGTTAAGTCTGAGCTCAGGATATTGAGCAGAGCCCGGTGGAAGGGGAAGGGAGCGATTCACCAGCCACCCCAGCTCTGGACCATCCATCTTCTGGATGCCTAGGTCAGGAGCCAAGGGATGCAGGATGGAGCAAGGGTTGAGGTGGGCTTTGGAGAAGAGCAGACCCTCTGTTTGAGAGCTGTGAGACTCAGCTGCACAGGACTGGCTCTGATCCCAGCAGTCTTACTCAGGGCGGAGATGAGACTTAGAGCCCTGTCTGCCAGCCCCGCAGCACTGAAAGAGCAAGGAGAGAGGAGGGAGAGGTGTTTTGTAAGTCCACACATGAGCATGGGCTTCCTGTTGTTTAATAAAGTTTCCTGTTGTGAGCTAGAGGATTCACATAGTTTCTAACAGTTATCATAATTTCTCAGTAAAGATCTGGGTATTCTCAGCTTTGCTGTGGTGGCAAAGGTGGGACATGAATGAAATAATGTGTCAGGCCCCTCTTTGAGTCAGAGCAGGATTGGGTTGAATGAAGTAACACCTCCCACCTTGATGGGTAGGATCTGTTGGGCTGAACAAAGCCAAGTGCTAGTAAGAGCACCCAGACAGCCTCTCCCAGAGACACTAAGTGCTTTGCCTTTGTGGCATTAAATTTACCCCTGAGCCTGGCAGAAAGCAACTGCCTCTTTATCAACTGCCCTTTGCACCACCCATGCCCAGGTGCGTCCTTCTCCAGGCTCTCACCTCTCTGGGCTCCCCAGCTGCTCAAAGCCTTGGATATGCCCTGACACTGCACCCACCACCTTCATCTCCCCAAGCACCAGCTAGAGATGGGCCAGGATCTTCCCACCGTCTAGGTCACAGACAGGGAAACAGAGGCGCAAAGCTGCTGCCTCTTGCCTGGCATTGCAGAAGGTGCAAGGGGCTGCACTGAGACTAGAACCCAGGAGTCCTGACATGATTGTAATGGTCATGTCTACCACTGACCTATTCCCTGCATCTGCAGAACTTGACTGGAGAGAGTCTTGCAAATTGTTATCCCCAACCGCGGATGTTGAATTTGCCTTACAACTCACCTGTCATGATTGGCTCGAGGCTCTTGCTGCCAGAGGGAGGATCAGCAGCTATCAGTGCTCTCCAGCTGCTTGTCTGAGGCCCAGCACAGAGTAGGTAGTGGGGAGGGCTCCTTGTGCAAAATGAGTGAGACTCTACCTACCAAAGTGGAAAAAGGGAAGTTACAACATCAACCACATTTCTGTGCAGGATGGACCCACCCAAAACAGTTGCAAATAGGCATAGAGAAAAGAAACACCTTTTAACTTAGAATCACAGCAGAAACTCTGCCCTGCTTTCTGCTTTCACCTGTTCTCACTCCAGACTGGCCCAAAGCCATGGAGAGGTCCTCAGGTTGAAAGCAAAGAGCAGTGATTTCTTCCATCAGCACGGCGAGCAGCGAGTTGTCCTGGGAGTCCATCCACTGCTTGATGAGTGGAGAGACCCTAGCCTGGATCGCAGCGCAGACAAGCGGAAAACGCAAAGGAGGCTCCCGCTGCAGGAAGTCATGTGCAAGCAAGAGTGGTCCCGATCAAAAGCTGAGGGCTCCATCCACCACGTTCACCCTTTCAACTGGTATTTTGGGCTTTTCTATCAGCAGTGTGGAAAAAAACTCATGCTGATAAAGTCAGCAGATTGTCCCAAGATTGAAGGAGCGGAAATCAGCAGGAAGGCTGGGCTATGGGTGCAGCTCAGTCCAGAGAAGAGGAGTGCAAGGCTGCACATTCAGCACAAAGAGCACTCTCCCAAAAGGGCTGGGCAGGTGCTTTCAGCACAGCACTGGAATCAAAAGGGTCAGTGTCATTCTTGCATGTCACCCATGCTTTATTCTTGCTTCAGGCTGAGCCTCCAGCTAATGTGTCTGCTCAGGACAGAACTGGTGAGGCATCCCAAAAGATCATAGGATGAAGAAATTTGCCTTGTCAGGGTTCCTAAGTAGCTTCTCAAATAGCTGGCAGCATGTGAGCGGTCTCAGGAAAGATACCTGACAGGAACAAGCTCCTTGTCAGGGAGATCTGCAGATAGTGTGGGGCAGGCGGGAGGCAAATGCTTTTGATGGCAGAAGGGCTTGAGGCAGTTCAGCAGCTGTAACAGACTAACCCACTCACCCACGGGGTGCCATGGACCAGGAAAATATCACAGGCTCTTCCTAATGCCCCTTCCACAAGCACATCTGATGCTGCCTAAAAGGCAGGGCTAATTATTTTGTCAAGAGCTGTTCCAGTGAGACAAATCCTTGTTCCTAGCACCTGGCTTGTTTGGCCTTTCTGTAGTGGAGGGGACTGGGTACCTCTGAGGCACGCGCGGTTTCACAGCACGTCATGAAGGGCACTGGCTCTGGGAAGCTGCCTGAGCCGTGTGCCAGCCATTGCTGCTGCCCATCCAGCATCCTCTCAGTTCTGCCCCCCGAGAGCCTGCTGAGTTCCCTGCCTCGTGGGAAGTCACCGTACACCTCAAATGCTGCTCCCATCTCAGGACAAGCTGGGGCACAGTCCCACAGCCTGCGGAGCTTGGGGGAACTTATGTCCCCTCCACTCCATGCAATGAGCTCAGCAGAGCGGGACCTTGCTGCCTGGCACAAATCTGGCCCTGGGTCTCCCTGAGAGCTGCTGCTGCCAGATCAGAGGCAGGGAGTCCCCAGCTCTATGGCTGGGGACAAACAAGGCTCCCCGTCAGCTGGGCACCCGCACGAGGGAGAGTTCCTGTTGTTCTGCAGTGGCTCCCCATTGCTATCTGCACAGGCGCAGGCTGGGTTTTATCTTGCTGCTTCTCCTTTGCTGCCGTTTCAGTTCAGATGTTCTTTCTTTGAAATGAAGGGGGGGTGGGGGAGGGACACACCATCCTGCAACATTTCTCATCTCTTTCCTTCAGATCAAGACCACAATCTGCTTGAAACTGTCTGAGAGCTGCTGAGTGCTGGGCTTGGAAGGACCGGGGGAGGTAATGGGGGCCAGCTGCAGCCCTCCAAACCCAGTGCCAGAGCCGTGGCCATAGCAGGTGTTCACGGATGCTGAGATGAGGCACCTTAGCAGCTGAAGCCCTGGAACCCTCCACGACCTGCTCCTGCTGAGGCCAACGGGAAGACAAAAGTATCTCAGCCCCAAAGGGAATAATTTTTCTGCAGACAGGGATGCCCAGAGAGGAGCAGGGCAGAAGCAGCCTGGAGCCTAGCTCCCTGGGTTTGTGGCTGGTGGCATGTCCAGTCACTCCTGCCGTGAGGCCGCCCGCTCCCAGGAGGGCATCCAGCCCCAGATTGTGGCAGGCCACGAGCAGCTGCAGGGGAAAGACAGCAAGCTACAAATGCAAGATAAAATATCGGTGATTTCGGTTGAGGTTTTCGTGCTGTGCTGCTGCACAGTCCTGATTAAAACTTGTACTTTCAGACATTCTGATTAAACAATTCCCCGGTGAAGCTTGTGGAGAGCTCTGCCTGGTAGGTCTAGCCAGGCATCCCCCAGACTGGCTCAAGAACAGCTGCCATCCCCATCTCTGTCCCACAAGGCCCTCTCCTCACCTTCCCACCCATCCTGTCCTCGGTGCGTGGCCTCAGCACAGCCCAACGTCAGCCAAGGCATCCATTTGCCCGCAGGTGTTTTTCTGCTCCAGGAAGGGCGGAGCTGTGCTGGTTTGAAAATGACTGATCGCTCCTGGCAGTTGGTTGGTTGCATTTTCTAGCTTTGGTCTCTTCTACCGTGCAGCAGCAGGCAGTCATCTTGCGACCCATGGCACTTCCCAGTCCCCAGCATGGCAGGATGCTTTGGGCCCCGGAGGAGCTGGGAATAGCCAGCAAGGCCCCTCTGACTTGTGCTGACACCAAACCCTGGAGACCTGGCCCTTCACACTGCTCGAAGGAGATTCCCAGGCACGGTTGTTGTGCCCAGGTGTCAGTTCATTGAAATTGTGCGGCGCTGATGCTAAGTCTATGCAGTGCATCTCTGGATTTGAAAGAAAACAAGAACATGAAACAGAAAGTTTCAGGATCATCTCCTTTAGACCACATTAATGACCTTAAATGGCAAATTTTGTTGGTTTTTTTTTTTTGTTTAAGTGGCTTTTCTTTAGAAACTTGCATTTCCTCAATGCAAAAACATTGAATGGAAAGCAAACAGCTTTATAAAATGTCCCTCCCCAGCCCACCCAAAAAGGAGATACTTACTTGGAAGTCATCCCAATAAAACACATCATTAGTTGGCCAGCCCAGACCCTGTCTCCCACAGTGTCACACCTTTCCCTCCTTTGCAACAGGTTCGAGATTTTGACCTTTCTGTTGATGTGCATTTCCAGTGCTCAGTGCCTGTAGGATGGGAGCTTTGGAGGCACTCATCCCTCAGCATTCCTCCAGAGTGAGCGTGCCACACATGCGAACTCCTGAGTCTCCCTTCTTTACAGCGTGGCATTTCATTCAGCTCCTGACAGTCACTGGCAGTTGCCAGAGAAGCAATCCCTTCCCTCCCCGGGTAGCTCAGAGAGGCTGGAGGAGCCGGATCAGCTCAGTGCCTGGTCTCCAAACACCATGCCCAGCACCAGCTCTCCTGTGCATGAGACAAGCTCAGCTTTTCCCTAGCAACTTCTGCCCTGTAACCACATCTCCAGTGAGCAGACATGTCCCCAGGAGGTTGGGAGCTGCACAGCACTCCCACCATCCCCACTCGGTGTGGCACGGCCAGCCGTGGTCAGCGTGGCATGACCAAGGCCATGAGGCTGCTCCAGAGACCTGGCTGTAGCCTCTGGTCTAGGGTCCCCAGTGTAGGACCCATAAAAGCCCTCATGTGAGCTCATCGATGTTGTTTGCACCCTCTGGGGCAGGGCCTAGATCAGTGTCAGACTTGTCCCCACAGGCTTACAGCTGAGAGCTGTTTCTTCCCGTGTTCACGCAGGGATGGCAGGGAGGAACCAGTCCTCGCCCAGGAAATGGGCCAGGGAGGGCTCAGCGTAAACAGCAGTGTGCTGCCTGTGCAAGGGGGAGCTGGCAGGGGCGCGGTGCCAAGCACCACACAGAGGAAATGGGGCTGGTTTGAAACCTAACCTGAGCACTGAAACACACCTCCCTGTGGTTAGTGCTGCCTGGCTGGGGCAGGGGCACCGAGTTTACTGGCAGCAGGGCTGGTGCTGCTGCACTGCGTCGGGACAGCATAGATTTATCCCAAGTTCTGCTGCCTACCAACCTGTGCATCACTTCCTCTGCCTACTGTTTTTCCTCCCTGCCTGTTACAGGTAAGAATACCAAGTGGTTTGGGGCAGAGAGCTGCTGCCTGGATTCTGCTGTCTGCAGCACAGCCTGGCCCTGGCACTGCTGACCCCACCGGCTGTTACAGAGCAGTAAGTACATTCCAACGGCCTCGGGCCTCTGAGCTCCCAGCTTTCAGCTCAGCACCACTGCGATCAAGGAGAGAGCAAGACCTTTGCATAAGGTAACTGCAGGATACAGACTTGTGGAGAGAGCTGCTGCTCACAGAGAGAAACTAGGGATCAGAGTGCAGTGGGAGCTCAGTAGCTGGGAGTAAGGTTTTAATCAAACAAGTGTGGGATAGCCCATACTCCCAGACCTCCCTGCCCCAGTTACTGTAGCCCTACCATGAGCCCCGTGGCTCTTCTGAAGTGCTGGAGACTGCTCTGGGCAGTAAGAGAGGGATATATTTATCTGATTTTATTTTCAGGAACAGTTACAGAGGTTTTCCATGCTCATACTGCAGCTCTCAAACATCCTCCTCCCAGCAACGCAGGCTAACAACTGGCAGATCAGCCCCACCACCTACCTGGTGCCCTCCTGGGACACTTGTCCTGTCAGCTTGCCTGCGTGTCCCCAGCATGGGTACCCTGCTGTCGTCTTGCCCAGAGTTCCCCAGCTTCGAGCCCTGGCTGGGAACAATGACGATTGACCCAAGCAGTCGGGGGAGGAAGGTCTGGGAGAGATGAGCGTTGTGCCTCCCTGACCTGTGAGCAAGGTGCCGGAGGGCATCTTACCCGCCACGGCAAAGTCAGCCCAGCAGCCGCTCGCCAGGCGCGCTGCAGGCAGGGGCAACAACAGCACCTAAGCACTGTGCTTGTGCCGGGCCCGGCAGCACTGCCCGTGCAGGGTGTGTCTGCCACGAAGCAGCACCCTTACTGCATGCCAAAGGGGTTTTTAGGATAGGTCTTCTTCCTGATCCGTTCTCCTTTGCTGGGAGCCTTGGAGCGTTTTAACCTCACACCCAGCAGGAAGCAAAGCTGGTACCACGTCTTGGGCAGGCACAGCTGAGTGTAAATCGCTTCTCACAGACCTGCATTAGGACTGGTAACCAGAGACCGCTCCAGAGATGGTGATTTAAGATTAAAACAGGCCTCATTTTCTTCAAGTGATGTGCGGGCCCCTGAGGAGCGCTGGCAGAAAGTGTCCCAGGGAATAGGCACACAGACAGGGTCTTTGGGTAGAAGAATCTCCCAGAGCAGGACCAAGCAGGGAAGTGAGAGCGCAGAGAATCCAGAGCAGGGTAGATAAAGGCTTTCCCTGGTCCCCTTGGAAGAGATATGCCAGTGGCCAGACCAGCTGCAGAGGGGAAACCGTAGAGGGGAAAGAGCATCCGCAGTCATTCCGCTTGCCAACAAAGCCTGGAGAGACCTGACCACCCGCAGGAGCAAGTGGCACGAGCTACTGAAGGTACATACTGAGACAGCCTGATTGCCAGAGCTCAAAGACGCGGTGCTACGAAGGAAGCGGATGTGATTTGTCCTGCAGGCAAACTGTGGGAGAAATGCTAAATCACACCTCAAAAATACCCTGGGACACCTCTCCCGGTCAGCACCCATGAGGCCTTGGGACTGTGGCATACCACGCTCTCTCTGCCCTGGGCTTTCTGTCCTGCACTACTATCACCCATTGATCACAGCCCCAGGGCCCATGGGGCAGCAGAGATGCCGATAGACCTGCGGGGATGATGCAATGCCCTGATTAGCACAATCAGGCCATCACACATGGTTTCCTGGCTGCTGGGTAAGTTGGTTCCATGGTATAAAACCAGCCCTTGGGCATTAGGAGACTCAGACTTCCACACGTCTTGGAAGGAGTGTCCAGCTGTGGGAAGAGATGTGCCAGCCCCAGCTGCTGCTGGCTCTGCTGCTCCTGCTTTCCTGCCCATGGACCAATGCCAGTAAGCTGGGGTGCCGCAAGCCGCTGCGAGTGAGGCTGCTGGCCCGGGCTCTGACCTCGGCAGCCACCTGCTCATCCTGCGGAGGGGTGTCTTTCAGGTGCTCTGCGGGGTCAGATTGTGGGGGGCCATGAGGCACAGCCCCACTCCCACCCTTACATGGCGTACCTGAAGGCAGGGATGTTTGTCTGCGGAGGCTTCCTGGTGGCCCCTGACTGGGTGATGACAGCTGCACACTGCATGGGGTGAGTACTTCATACAGAGGCTTTATCCCCTTCTTCCTCCCGTAACCTGTGAGGTCTACCACCGGAGTGATTTTGGAACATGTTCCTCTTCCTCCTGCACTGAGCAGTTCTCTCCACCTGTCTGCAAAAGCAGAGGGACAAGGAGTAAGACCCAACCTGTTTTTCCCCTTCTCCCGTCTGCTGCCATGGCCAGGAATATCACCGTCATCCTGGGGGCTCACAACATCCATGAACCGGAAACGACCCAGCAGATCCGGGGAGTTCTCAGATACCACGAGCACCCTGAATACAACCCCAAGATCATGTCTAACGACATTCTGCTGCTCCAGGCAAGGCGGTCCTGCAGCAGGCAGTGGGTCAGCGGGGAGAGTGGGACTGTGGGTCTAGCGGGGTCTGGGCAGAGCACATTCTTGCTGTTAGCTCCTCCTGCAAACCATCAGCTGCTTCTGCCCAGGACTGCTGGAGGCAGGCAGGAATGGGAGGGAGGTGGGCTGGGCAGGGCTTGGAGCCGCATGTCTTATTCATAGCAGCTCACCAGAGCTTGCACTGCTTGTATGTCCTGCTAGACCTCCCCTAGCTCTGTGCACGAAGTGTCCTTCAGCTCTTCTGCTCATAGTTTTCTCCAAAAACTTTGCTTTCTCCCAGCTGACAGCAAAGGCCACTCTCAATGACTACGTCAAGACCATTCCACTGCCCAAGACCAGCAGTGACCTCCCCGCAGGCACTAAGTGCAGCATAGCTGGGTGGGGCCGGATCGATGACGACCAGGCGACCAACAAGCTATTTGAAACCAAAGTGTCCATCTACAGCCGCAGGAAATGCATCCACTTCTTTCCACATCTCAATACGGGCATGGTCTGTGCCGGCAGCTTCCATGAGCTCAGGGACTCCAGCCAGGTATGGGCTGCCGGCAGGCTGGGGGCTTGGCCATGGGATAGGCGGGCTTGCTGGTAGCAGGGGCTGCTGCTGGCACAGACTCAGGTGGTTCCCACGAGAGGTCACAGGTATTTGATTTGCAGCTCCCATGTGGACTAGCTCTCCGGATGCCCTGACACCACGGCCCATGCACAGTCCCAGGAGTAGAGCCCTGACTCACCTGCTCCCGACAGCTCCTCTATGGGCGTGTGGGGCAGGAGCAGAGCCACAGATCTGGAGCAGAGACACAGCCCCGCTGGCAGTGCCTGGGCAGGGAGGGAGCAAGGTGAAACCTGTTCCTGCAGGGAAGGGGCCTCTAAAATCAGTCTCTCATCTGTCCTCAGGGAGATTCTGGTGGGCCCCTGGTATGCAACAAGGTGGCACAAGGCATTGTTTCCTTTGGGTACAACCACCCGCCCGGGGTCTACACCCGCATCTCTAACTACCTGCCCTGGATCAAAAAAATCATGAAGAATTAGCAGCAGCAGCACTTGCTCCAGCATTGGTGCAGCCCTGGAGACTGCACTGGTTTCCTTCCTACCCCTGCTGAAGGCTTGACACCCTCCTCCTTGGGAACCTGGGTGACCTGACTGGTGCACACAAGGGTCCCCTCCTTTCTGTTCTGAGGCTGCCGGCTGTCCCATTCCCGGCCCATCTCAGGCAGCCAGTTCAGAGCCATATTAAATCACCCTGGCAGTTGCAGGGATCATCCCAGATGGCACCAGAAAGAGGTTGTGCTACAACAGACCCTGTTTCCTTCAGAGATAACCCTGCTCCTGCTTGAATCTTGCTGCACTTAAAACACCCACAGTAAACTCAGAGATGCATTTCCCAGCGTATGTCTTTCTCGTACCTTGCCCCGGGGAGAAGGGAGGGAGGGTCTAGGTGGTGAAAGTGAGAGATCAGCCTGTTGGGACAGGCAATCATAGCTCTGCATCCACTGAACTGCTGGCAGACATGGAGGACAAGAGCTACAGTTGCCCTTCCTGGGGTCATGGAGATGAGTGTGTTGCAGGAAGAGAAACTGCCCAGGTAGAAATAGTCTGGGAAAAGTGATGTGCACACACTCCACTCACCAACCTCAGCAATGTCACCACCTGCCTGGGAGCAACTGATAGCCAGGACATGGCGTGTCAGGGGTCAAAAGCTGCCATTCTCTGCAAAGTAAGGACTGTCCCATCTGCAGGGACTTCGTGCCCGGGTGATGTTGCACCCTAGGCCCTAGGGCAACCAAGACAACAAGCTGGGTCACAGGGGAAACCAGGCTAATTTTTTTCAGCTCTTTGCTATAAGGGGCTCCAACAGGCAAAATGATCTGGACATTTTGTGGACTGTGCTATTTTTTTCCCCCTTCGGGTGAAGGGCGGGTGGCAGCTGAAATCCCAGGGACAGGGCTTTATGATCCCAGAGAGGAGACATACTCAAAGTCCCAACTGTTGCACACCAGTGCTTTCAGTCTGTGCCTCCGCCATCCTCCATCAGCCACCATCTCCTGAACGGCAACGTGATGTCCTGGGTAGAGACGTTGATACAGTCTCTGAAAGGATTGCACTGGCAGGGTTGATGAAGGATCTGGGTTCCCAAAAGCACCTGATGCTGTGCCACTTCTTCCTTTCCTCCCATGCCTACTATAGCGGGAGAGCCCAACTCTTTCCCTGGAGAAGGCAAGGGTGAGTCCTAGCTGGGAGCTTTCTGCCTTGGAGCTTGTTGACATGTTTCTGTCCCTCTCAGGAAGGCAAGTCCAGCCCCAGCAGTGCAGCACGAGCAGAGACTGTTTCAGCAGCAGCACAAAGGGCTTACGGCTGCCCCCTCAGCCGGGTGGTGCTTAGGGGTGAGCTTCTCCTCCCCACAAAGCGATGCTCTAGCACCCTTTTCAGACAGCCCCTGCGCTACGGTCTGGATACCTTGCACCAGCCCCAGCTTCCATGGCCTGCACTGGGGGTAGAGAACCCGCCGGATCGCTGAGCCCTGGGCTCCTTTGTTCCACCTAGTTTCTGATGGTATCTCTCACGTACGGAAAGTGGAGCACTAGACACTTTCCTGGAGGAGATGACGAGGGGCAGAGACAGCACATTGGTAATTAACTGAGCTGCAGAACTCCCTGGTGCAGTATGAGAGGTGTCTGTGCAAGTTCAAGAGGAGACTGGACTGGTTTGTGGTGGGGAAACCCAGCGGGGACTTTTAAACATACAGAAACTGCCTGTGATTCAAGGGAATGGGATGCTCGCCCCGTTCTCATGGTCTTTGCGAGGCTCCCACTAGCCCCGTCAGAGGGAGGAGAGGGCCTACAGTCTGGTCCTGGACGTCTGCCCTTATGTACTCCCTGCTCTTGCCTGTGACGAAGCGAAACTACGTCACCTTCTCCTTCAGCACCCATGCCACCCTGGGGAAGCTGAAAAGGGTCCAGGGTTTGGGCTTCTGCTCACAGCTGCAATCAGCGAGGAAATCTGCAAGTGGAACGGCTGCAGCTGCTTATCTGTGTGGCACAAATCTTTGTCTCACGCAGGGTTTTCCTTGACGCTCCAGCTCCTGCAGGCTTTGCACGAGAATGACAGCTTTCAGCTTAAAAATGGGGCTTGCCCTGTGGCACTGGGGACATGTAGGAAAGCGAGTTTACCGAGTTTACCGCAGTCAGCGAGGGCAGCAAAGTTGTATCAGCTCCACTTCGTCACAGCCGAAGGAAGGAACCGCGGCTGGCGCGAGGGCGCGGACATGCCCATCTTCCACCTTTCTCTGCAGCCTGTGCACTGGTGCCAGTGGGGAGGCAAGGGGACATCCTGGGGCCTGGGGGGACTGCGTTCAGGGATTTTCCACCGGCCCTTCCTCCAGCGCCGTGCCTCTTGCCAAGGGCTGGAGGAGGAGGAGGAGGAGGAGGCACAGCTGCCGCGGGGCCTGGTCCAGGAAGACAGGTCTCCGCCATGCACTGCAGAAAGGCACCTGGCACTTGCTTGGCATTTAAAAAATCGCTGTGGGGACAGCGCTGGCTATGACGCGCTCGGACATGACTCTTCCCAGAGGAACAAGACCCACTTCAGGGAGATGTGCCATCGGGTTATCTCTAGCCAGTGAAGCGGCAGAATCCCAAACCTGCATCCCTGTCTCAGCACATCAGGGGGGAGGTGAGCCCCTGACCCCGGGTCCAGGAAGCAGTCTCCTGTCTTCTCTCACACTGGCTGGTAAGAGAGAGCACGCTCCTCAGTGTAATGGGGAACAGTTACATCTAGAAGGGAACACTTACAAAGGTGTCTCTTTGCCCTAAGTCAGCAGCTGGTGCAGAACAGAGACCTCGTGGCAACAGCAGCAGTCACGCTGCTGCGGGCCACGCTCGTGAAGGTGCCGTAACAACTTCTTACCCTGACGCAGCCAGGACCAGTGTGGTCCTGTAAATGCACTCACGCCAATTTTGCTCTGTTAGCCAGGCCCACACCTACTGAGAAAGAGCAGGAGGGTCCTCCACTGCCACCGCAGCTGGTACATCGGGTGAAAGAAATCTCGTTCTTGCAGGGCTCGTGATAAAAATCAAGAGAGTTTGCAAGTGCGCAACAACAAATACGAGCTGCAAGGAAAGAGCGCACTGGCAGGCAAGGTGATGAGGGTGGGTTTGTGCCCTACAGGTTCCAGCTCAAAGGCAATGGGTCAAAACTGGCTCTGGGTTTAGAAGGATGTCAGATTCACCACGTTAGGCCCAAGATGAAGGTGGGTGATGCCCAAGGCTCAGGCTGAATTCCCCTCTCAGATTGCTGAGGCATGCAATTTGCAGCAAGATTAATCAGATGAGTCTCACTTCTGTGGTTTCCTGGAGACTAGTCTCAGGCTATAAAACCTTGCTGGGAACAGGAAGAGACCCCAGCTGCAGCCTCACCTCCAAGGGTCCATGGAAGCTGAGAACGCTATGATGAAGCACCTGCAGAAACTCCTGCTGTTTGTCCTGCTGGTGACGTGCCTCCCAGCTAAAGCCAGTAAGTAGAGCGGCCTGGAGGCGAGGAGAGGGCTGGGGAAGAAAGAGTCCCAGGCAGCGCAACCTGTGCCCTGTGTCCTCCCATCCCCTCATCCTCAGTCCCCGTCCATTGCAGATTACTCCTGGAATCGGATGGAGAGAGGAGGTGACGCCAAGACCCGCTCCACCCCCTATGTGGCCTATCTGCAAGGAAAGAACAACCACTTCTGTGGAGGCTTCCTAGTGGCCCCGAACTGGGTGATGACGGCGGCTCAGTGCTCTGTGTAAGTTTTTGCTCTGTTCATACAGCACCTGGCGCAATGAGATTGCCGCACGGCCACGATCCAGGTGACATCTCCTAGATGGAGGTCTAACAGTTTGAGTCACTTCCTTCACGGCTGTGGCCGAACTCTTTTCCTGGCAGGGAGTGCAGGCTGCACTGCTGGGACAGGGCAAGGCTGTGGGAGCTCGCACCGAAACAGCAGAGCTGTGTCTGCAGCTCTCCCTTGAGCCGTCCTTCCCCGTGTCCCTCCCCAGCCCACGTTCAGATATTTCCCTTAATTTTTTTTATCCCCCTCCATGAGTCATTCTTCCCAGATGACAATGAGAGGTCAGACTGGCTGCTTCCCTTGCTGTCCCGGACCTGCCGGCATAGCAGGGATTGCTGGTGTCAGGCTTTGTCCCTTCTGCCACCAAAAACCTCCAAGACTGCTCTCAGAATTGATAATCTCTCATGAGCAAGCTCCTTGTCCAGCTCTCCCCCATCTCTCCAGCTGGAGAAGCTGGGGAACGGACAGTCAAGAGGGCTTTTCTAGATGCACATGACTCTGCCGTCAAGGCTGCCCTGCTGCCAGTAACCAGGCTCAGGGCCAGTCCATCTGAGCAGCAGAAAGGAGGATCAGCATAACCCAGGAGTCTGGATGCCCAAGTCCCACCTGCTAGATTGAGAGGGACTCCCACCCGTACCCAGGGTCCCTCACGATTTTCCTAAGGCAGCCCCTTTTGCAGACGATGTAGAGGCCAGTGAAGTTGCATTGGCCCAGAGCAGGATCCTCATTTAGAAATCTCGGTGCCACGGACTTCCATGGGCCTATGAAGCCTGGACCAACAGTCCACGTATCTTAGTACACAACAGCAGCATTGGACCAAATCTGCTCAGCTTGAGAACCGGAGGTAAAGAAAACCTTGCAGAGCTCTGGTCTGTCAGACAAGAACATGCTCTGCCTCCTGGCTAGGTAGATTCACTGGCAGAGCTCCTTGCTCCCACCAGCCTTCTTTAAAGCCCAGCCTGTCTCTCATGGCCATGTCCCTGGGAGATGTTCCTCATTGTTACCCAGGCAGACAGAAGAAAGCTAATGACATACCATGTGCTTGGTTTTACCAGACACAAACCTCTGACTGTCATCCTTGGAGCTCGCACAATCCAGAAGAAAGAGGACAGCTGGCAAACATTTGAAGTCCAAGAGTATCACTGCCACCCAGGCTTCACGATTCCTAAGAAGGGAAATGACATTCTCTTGCTGAAGGTAACTACCTGCCTGGAGCACCTGCACGGTCCCCTCTGCCCGACATGCAGGGCTGAGCGATAACCCTGGAGCAGGAGGGGACAGCCTTCATCACAGGGCGTTTACAGACCAAGCACTTATTTTTGTGTTTTCTGTCCTCTTGCCCAGCTAAAAGGCAATGCCACCAGCAACAGCTATGTTCAGACCATCTCCTTTGAAAAATCAAAAGTCCCTGATGGGACTGTGTGCAGTGTAGTTGGCTGGGGCTACAAAACAGCCACTGCCACATTACGCGAAGCCACCGTCACCATCATGAAACAAAGGGAATGCATCAACCGCTACCCCTTACTTGCTGACAACTTGATTTGTGGCCACAGTGGATCTGCTGGGGTACCTGAAAAGGTCAGTCTGACTCGGGGAGTAGAGGGCTGCGGGGGAGGTTTCAGCCAGGTGATGGGCACAAACCTGATCTGGGCTAAAAAACGTCACTGAAAAGGTACTGTCTAAAATTGCTGCTTGTTGTCCCCTCACTCTTCCACCCCGCCCCCCAACCGTCCATGCTTCCTCACCAGAATCCCTCTCTCTTGCTGGCCTGGCATAAGAAGTGCCCTGGGTCTTGCACTCCAGTGACCAGACCCCCAGAGGATGAGCAGTGTTCCTGCTGGCTGCAGGCATCTCGCTTGTGCTCAGCCCAGGGAGAAGCAGAAGGGACAAGGGGATCCTTGCCCTCCAACAGCAGAGGACCTAGGAGTCTGCAACAGCACAACAGGACAACAGCTTGGCCGAAGCGGGGCTTGTCCTAAATCTCACAGCTGGTCTGAGCGCATTTTGCAGTGCTCTGCCACCAGCGAAAGGGCAGGGATGAAGCAATACTTCCAGCTTCAGCATTTGCCCAGCTGTAGTTGTGCTGGGTCCCGTGCTGGGCCCCAGTCAAAACTGCCAACGGTCCCTTTTGGACCCAGAGCTATCCACATTCTTCGCGAGTCCAAGCTCCTCCGGGGAAAGCTCTGTCCTGATATTTGCAGCCTCCCCGTCCTTTGCAAATGCACCCTCTTCCTGGGGACCCCACACAAATCAACACTGATCTCTCTCCTCCTTCTTACAGAGCGATGCTGGGGACCCACTCGTCTGCAATAACAAAGCCTACGGCATCTTCTCCTACAAGCACAACAACTGGCCTGGTTTCTACACACACATTGCTCCTTACCTTCCCTGGGTCAACAGGGTCATGAAGGCAGCATGACCCTACTCTCCCCGCAGCTGCTGCCCTGGAAATCTCATGCTTCAGGGCCCCATGCTCACCTGCTTTTTCTTCCTTTCTCCCTGGGATCCAACTTCCACTGATCCTCACGGACATGACAAAGACTTCTCCCTGGCAAAGCCACACTATGGCAGCAGGGGCTTGAGGCAGAGGTTGCACCTTGATTGTGTTCCCTGTGCAAGCTCGGGAGTGGCCCTTTACACGGCGTGTGTTCCCACACTTTGCTGCTCTGATTTACCCGTTTGTCAAGCTGCTTGTGGCTACAGCTCTAGAGCAGAAGCAGCAGGACAGCCCTGAGTGAGGTGACAGTAGCTGTTGAGATGTCTGCCGCCCTTTGGGGAAGGCAGTACAATTAGATTGGGGGGATACAAAGAGCAGCCTCCTCCCTGCCCCTTGCATTTGTGACACCAGATGCCGGGGTCTCCTTTGCCCTGGTGTTAGAGGGTTGCCTCAGCTGCTAGAACACTTTCAGCTCCTGCCTCACTACTGCTGCCCCCTACCTCTGAAACCTGCTGCCTCCTTTCTCCCGTCTTGCTGTAGCTCCACTGTTGTAAGAATATATAAAACCAATAAATTGCATCTGCATTTGAAAGCCTTTTTTACTGTGATTTTGATTTCTCTCGGCTGATGGCTCCACTCCTGAACAGCTTCAGAAGAAAGTCACTGCTCCAACAGCTGAATCTCAAGCTGAAATTCTTCCCACTCACATCCATGGTCCTGCCAGGATGGAGGGTCAGCCAGAAGCAGGAACACGATGTTCTCCCTTTTGGGCAGGCAGTTCCTGGGACCACAGCTTTGACAGGGATCGTGGACTCGGAGCCCCTCGGGACTGTGCTGCCACATCTCAACAGGTTACCGGGTATCAAGGGAGTTACTAAATGGGATCCCAAATGCACTCTCAACCTGACAAGAGCAAGTGAGCAGAAGCCTTTCCAAGCCACCTCTTGGGCAGAGGACAGGAAGAGCACCAGAGACAACTGGCATTCAGCTACCTGGAATTCAAGGTGCAGGCAGCATCTGGACAAGAGAAGGCACAGAGGTGCACAGGCTCTGCTTCCTGATAACCAGAGCACCTGCCCAGCCCCATCAGAAGCAGAGAATACGATGGTAGATGCTGCCTTATTTCCCACCGGGGGACAGAGAGGCAGCCAAGAGAGACAGCCTAAGGACAAGAGGTGTGATGGACAAGGACGAGGCAGGGTGCAGGACAGTCGTTTGGGAGAAGGGGAATCCCCTGCACTTGCCACCCTCAAAAGCCTGACTGCTTTACAGAAGCTTCACCTTAGTGTCCCGTTCTGCACGGAGAAGTGGGATTCCTTGTTGCCAGCCGTAGGCATTTGGCTCTGTGCACATCCCGAAGAGTGGGGATGTAAGAGCCCTCAGCTATGCACTCCAGAGTGGACAGAAAACTGCATGGAGCCATGGTACAAGGAAGCTGTCTGTCCCTTCGGCCCTCAGGGCTGTGCCACACGTCTACATCATGTGTTTGGCTCATTCCGAAGCCACATTCCCCTCGTCCTCCACATGGTACACGCTACCTCACTTCCAGTTCTCTTCTGGAGTCAGACAGCCAGGTTCTTCCAGCGAAGAGGCAAGTGTGTTCCCAGACAGTGTGGAGGCAGATAGCACCAAACTTGACTTTCTCTGCCTGTAGCCAGTGTTGGATTTGTCCAGCAAGCTTCATACCTTCAATTTCCCCCTTTCATGTGCATCTTTACACCATCTCCCAAAGCAGGCATACGCTCAACGCCACTGGATGTCGCAGTGTAAATACACCATTCTACAGGGCTATGACACCACCATTTCCTTCTTTCTTGTAGATTTCAACAGGAAAAAAAAAATATTATCGAAGTCAAAGCCCTGTGTGTTTTGTGACCAGGGGTAACACAGGGTGCAGAGGAGATCCAGACCTATTGCTGAGCCGCGTGGATACAACCAGTCCATTCCAGAAGGCAATATCCCCAAGAAGCTTGGACACAAGTCAGCTGCACCCGCTGGCTTAGAAGCAAAGGGTTTGGTCCTGGTTCAAGCCACAGACCATGTGGACAGCCAGAACGCT
Organism: Bucorvus abyssinicus; assembly: GCA_009769605.1. Taxonomy (NCBI): domain Eukaryota; kingdom Metazoa; phylum Chordata; class Aves; order Bucerotiformes; family Bucorvidae; genus Bucorvus; species Bucorvus abyssinicus. Next base: position 6,937,635 of record CM020055.1, read on the forward strand.
GACCCTCACTGTAAGCAAGATGACAAGCACACCTCGCCCAGCCGGCTCTTGTGCCTGGGCTGTTAAGGCACTACTGCAACACACGATTTTATCTCAGGTCTCTGCCAGTCCACAGAAGGGTGAAATCAATCTTTACACGATCTCCAAAGGTTTTGAAAAGGAGCAGCCAGATTGAAATTTTTGTGATAAAAGAAAACCCCTAGCGGGTTTTACTTTTCAAGATATTCTTCTGGGGAGCGCTCGCCTTTCCTTGCGTTCACCTTTGTGGGTGACTTGTTAGAGCCCACGGCATCTGCGGCGGTGCTTGAAACGAAACACTAGACCAAAGATTTTAAGATTCTAAGCACTTTCCAAACCCAGCAATTCAAAACGTCTCAAAGCGCCCCCAGGTCATTCACGTGACTAAGAAAAGCCATAACTGCCAGAGTTACCCTCGGGTTTTGCTGGGTGGGGTGATGCTGCCCAGGAGAGCCCACTGAGGCGGCGGGTTCTGCGCGCACGCAGTGCCCTCTTTGGGTTAGCAACAGCACGTGCTCCTCAAGGTTCCGTCTCTAAACAGCTTCTGAATTGATCCAAAAAATATTTACCTCTAAAAAACCTTTTACGACAAAGTATAAGATGGCCGTTTGGAAGTAGATCCATAGCTAAGCTGAGAAAGTCACCTCCTTCCCCTCGGGTTCTTTACACCCCTTAATCTGCTCTGAACCAAGTGTTGCAAAGCTGACCTCGAGCTGCGACTTCTTTTCTAATCAGGCTGCCAAATCCTTCCCAGAAGAATTCCAAGCATGTTCTCATCCTACATCACCTCTGCTTTGCCACGAGCCTCATTGAAGCTATCAGCTCCGTGCAGCGTTAGAGATTGCAGGTCTGAGCCACTGGGAGGGAGCACATGAACCAGCCCAGCAGGAGAGACCTGCCTTCTGGATGCTTCCTACAAACACCGTTTATTCCCATGGCCAGGAGCTACAGATACACACCTGAGATGAAGGCAGCAGCAATTCTGGGAGCAGTGCACAGGAGTGGCCAGTGGCAACAGGGAATAGCACCCGACCGAGCGCTCAGAACAGCCCCCAGGCTGCGCCTGTAGTCCCTGCTAAGCCACAGCCTCACCTATCTGGGGAGCTGGGTTACCCAGAAGCTTTCACCGTGCCCAAATGTCATGCAGTCCGGGACGGGAGCCACAAAAACCCTTCAGAAGCCACGAGTTCGCAATGCAAGGTGATACAGATGTTACAAAAATTGCTTGTAGAGCCTTAAATTCCCGGTCGGACTGAATCGCAGAAGATGACCCAGCTCAGACACAACTACACTGAACTGGTATGCCTGAGCAGCACGCAGACAAGAGTTTGTTTCAGAAATTGCTAATGGTGCTAGCTTTTGCTGGGAAGCTACTGAGATGCTATGGACAGGAGACCACACATGAAACTTACTTTCAACTAGCTTTACAAACCAGAGAGAAGGAAGGAAGAAGATTTTGTCCACGCGGAAATCTTCATTTCCATCCTGACTATTGCCCATCAGTTCCTACCACTTTTGTTTGCAGGGACACATACGCTGTAAAAGTGGTGTTTTGGTTTGTTTGTTTTTTTTTTTAAGAAAAGGAAACTTTGTCTTCCTCTGCATTCCAAAGCACTACCACCAGAAACAGGTAATTGCAGTATTTATTCAAATGCCTTCAAGTCAGAGGAGATTGGCTTCTGCAGTGGAGGGACTCGTGTCAGACGGCCCCTTTAAACAGTTTGGTTCGAAGTGGAACACTGAGCTTTGCAAGAAACCAAAGGGCAGTGGGGAGTTTTTGTGAGCCTTGTAGGAGCTTTCCTATATTTAGGGAGGAGTGATAATAGTGGATTAATTGTAACATTAACGGGTTTTTGTATAATGAACTCATAGTCACAAGACTTGTGGTTGGACGTCAAAAGGATGTGAACTGGAGAGAAGTTGCAACAATAGGGAGTTTTCCCATGTTTGCAAAGCTCTTATCGAGGAAGAAGAGTAAAGATGAGGTCAAACGACCACCAAACAGCGACCCCAGTAGTGAAATTGGGCATGCGTAAAGTTACAGATTATGTAATTGAAGGGTGGAGTTTGGGGCACTCCACACATACGTACCGGCCACACGTTATGCGAGGGGCGGCTTTAACCTCTGCTATAAAAGTAGTGCTGTTTGAGCACAGAGGTGAGGGAGCTGTACGGGAAAAGGGGACCACGTTGCCTCCGCGGAGACGCTCGCCAAGGGGCCGGTACCTACCGACACCTCATCCCAAAAACCATCTATGCTGGGGACGCTGTTGCTTTAGACATCGCTTGCTGTCCTAGGGTCGGTATGTATATGAACCGAGGTAACTTTCTTCCCCCCCTCCGCCTCATCCGGATGAATTGCTCTTGGACAGATGAGAATGCTTATATTGCCCTCAAATGTCCGTAGAGTGCATGGTTAGTTGTAATAATTATATCATTAATAATTTTAATTGTAATAGTTTGAAAGCCTAAGTTCTAACAGGGTGTATTGTTATTTATCTTAGTTGTATTAACAGTAATTTTAGTCATAACATTTTAGAAGCCTAAACTCTAATAGTTTGTAGATAGATACATATATATGTCTATAGTTAGTCTGTTTGTAAATAAAGTAAACCCAGTTATCTTTGCGTGTGTGTGCTTGTGGTTATCCTCGTGTGCGTGCCTGTGGTTTTGATCGCCCCGGGATCCTACGAATCCTTACTAGAACAACTCAAAATGTCCATGTTCCATCCATGAGTTACCTGGAGCTTACCACAGTGACTGCCAGGTATGATCAAAGTAGGTGATGAAATGGGAGGCAGGACTCAGCAGCCTTCAGAGGGCAGATGTGCTGCATGGGAAAAAAAAAAAACCACCGTAAGTTAGAGGCTGAGAGTGCTGGGTGGATGCTGCTTGCTGAGCCTTGGGTCCAGAAGTCACTGCTCTTGACAGCAACGTTGCGTCACCAAACAGCTGCCATTCCAATGAGCCAAGCTGGTACCGTGCCCCTGGCCTGTGCGCCAGAGATTGCGGAGTCCTGCACAAGGCACCTTGAGGCCAGGCGGGACACGGGAGAGAAAGCCGAAGTGAAAGGAGGAAGACATTATATTCCTGGTTTATAAATTTTGTACGAGATCTTATTCTTCTCATGCTGGACAGACGCTTCCCTAGCTTTCCTGAGAGAGCAAACATGATGCTCAAAGAGAAGAGCTTTCTCCTGCTAGAAGGATGATGGCTGTCCAAGAACAAGGTGAATCCCAGATTCTCTCCTCTTTGCTCTCCTCCTGTGCATGGAGTTTTTTAATATGAAAAGGATGGAAATTAATTTCCTTAATATTTGGGCCAGCCTATGAATATAATCCCAGGGACCTGTTCTGCTGTTGGCAGTGACGTCTCACGGCCGGGTTTAAGTGACTTGCAGCACTATCAGAACCCCAGTCTCTGGGCCAGCCCACCTTGCCAGAAAACTCACCCAGCCCTCAGCCCAGTTCCGCCTGCCCTCTCTTCCCAAGAGTCCCTCGAGAGCAGGCTGCAGGCGGAAGGAATTGCCCGGGCAGTGCCGCAGTCGCTCCTGGGTTCCCAAGACTTCTCTTGCAGGACGGGGTCCTTCTGGCACAGGACAAAGGAGCTGAGGACCTCTCACCCCCAGCTGCTGAGGTGGAGGCCGGGAGCTCGCTGTCTGGCTGGGAACGGTTCACTCCGCCTGTGTTTGAGGGCCCCTGGGGAAAGGCAGCAACTGCGAGCGAGCTGCGCGGATTGTTCTACTGGCTGCTGCTTCCAGCCGCCTCTTTCCCTGGCCCGCTCCAAGACAGGCAGGGACCAACCTCCTGCGCAGATGCTGGAGAAGCTGCAGTGCCGCAGAGACGGCGCCGTCCAGCACACCCACAGCCACCGTGGGCCACACACGTGCCAGGGCTGGAGGCTGCAGCAGGCCAGCGCGCAAGGCCCCCGCGCAGTCGGCTGGGAACGCTGGACTGTATTAAGACTTTACACTCTTCCTTCAGGAGTCTGAATCTGTCACCGTGCTTTACTTAAACGGAGCGTATCGTACTCTCTTTGCACAGAACGGCACAACACGTGACCCACGTGGAGCCGAAGGAAATAACAAACCAAGCACACTTCTTTCAGCTACTATTTCATGTTCTCCAGCCGGTGAGAACACAGAGCTGCCGAGAAAAGGAAGGTACATCCACCCTTCTTGAGAAAAGATCAATGGCACAAATACCTGCCAGCATTATGGCCAGCCAGGCTGGAGCGCTCCTCCCAGTTCAAGACGAAACAGCACCGCGGGCTGCCAGCACCTGCAGCTCCGCCTGTGCATTCAGTGATGCCAACGGGAGCTGAACATCCTGGGTTGCAGCTTCCTGAAAACACTGGAGACCTCCTGCAGAGGAAGTTCGACATCTCTGCCCGCTCCCAGCCTATTTAATCTGAAATTCTTGGGGATCGATCCTAGGGAAGGAGAGTTAAATTCTAGGAACTCCACCCCAGGAAAATCTTTCTGTGAAAGATTTCACAATCATCCATCCCCGGGCTCCTAAAGGGATAAATTTAAAGTTTCATCTTTCAGTCCACACTGCCAGCAAACAAGACTGGAAGCAGGTCTGGTCCCACCAACATTTCTAACATACACCCTGCAAGAAACGTGCCCGGAATGGGCTGACACTACAGCAAGAAGGAGCAGCGAATACTGACAACTTCACAGCCAAGGTGCCATCATTCCATCCCTACATCTTAAGACCCTGGCCAGCCACTGGTCACTCTTCAGAACTACTAGTACAGTATGTTATAGATAGTTGTTGCAGATTATATATTTACCAAAACACTTTGTTTCTAGGCCTCAGAGCCCCGATCTCCTCAGCAGGGACAACACCCCCGGCTAGGTGGGCAGAGCAGCCTCAGTCGGATGAAGGTCCCGCAGGGTATAGAGGTCGTTAAGCCAACCAGGAGGGAGAGAGGAGGGACAGGAGTGAAGAAATGCAGACAGGACCACCACGGCTTTTAGGAACAAAATTTATTCCAATTTCAAACAGAGAATTTATTTTAGGAGAAAGATATGAAAATCAACTTCCATCAGATATTCTGGAATAAGGGTTGTTGCCCAGCAGTCAGAGCGGGATCATTCCAAGAAACAATCACACTCCTGGACTGGAATGAGACAGTTTGGAGCCTGAATAGATCCTGACACTGGGCATCTTATTCAGAAACTCCTTTACCCTACCCTCTTCCCTCCCCCCACCCCAACACGCACAACAATACATGCATTGCAAATGACAAGGTTTAAAAACAGCATTTTAGATAGTATCTCTTTAAATAGGATAATGTTTAAATTGTCTTAAATCAGGATCCTATAATATACAAGTATAACCAAATAATTTCCACCACATTGGCACTTGTAAAGAGTCTCTGGCACTACTAAAGAAGGGGCATTGGCACAAACCATACTCTTAAAAAACTGGGTGCTGCATAACACACTTTATCTCTGCTGGACTCTAACACCCTGGGCTCTGTACAGTACAATACAATGGTCAGCACACGCCGGAAGTACTTTTTTTTTTCTTTTTTTTTTTTAAAAAACAATAAAACACATGAAGAAAAACCATAGTTGAACGCAAGGCCAACATTGCCAGGAAGCAACAACAAGAGACCAAAGAATCTGACTCTGGGAGAAGGGGAGACAGCCAGAAAGGGCAGGAGCTATCTGACACGCTGAGGCAGGAAGGGGCTGTTGCTCACCAGGTAGCCAATCCACACAGAATGGTGCAAAGAAATGGGATGGTCCTCTCCTCACCGACTTCAAGTTTCAAACTGGTTCAAAGTACGTTGGTTTCTTCAGCAGAACAAAGATAAAAAGTGCACGAGGAGCAGAGGTCAGCCAAGAGGCCAATTCCTCAGACTCAAGACTTTAGATTCTCTACAAGAACCCAATTCCACCTCTTTTCTGAAGGTCAATCTGTTGTCTCAACCTGCAGAAAATTCTGACTGGCCTCATTTTCAGAAAAGATGGTAGAGGCAAATTTGGTTTAAGGTTTGGCACTTTCGCTAGGGCAACTGTTTGCCAAAGGGCCAGCCAAGAGACGTGAACCCGTTCTGCAGGAACAAGCGTTCCTGCTTGGCCAAGCTGGAGGCACACAAGCTATTGCTGGCTAAGAAAAGCAGGTGCTAACACTGGTATCTTCTCACAATTAATACAGTCCACAGACAACTCCAGATTATGTACACGTTCCTCCCCTAATTCAGACGAGGTTTCAGGACCTCATGAGACAGCCATCGCACAATGTTCTCCCCTTCCCTTTGCAATAATCACCACACCAAGTAGGTTATCAGGTCAACAGCTACACCAAGCAGTTGCTTAGTAAGGTCCAGCACATGCCCAAATCCTTGTGCCCGTAGCCTCCCACAGTTCCCCATGGCAATGCAGAGTCACTCTGCAAGAGACAGAAGCCAAGATCCCTCCTCCTGTGCCAGGGCAGCAGCTCTTAAAGAAGGGGAGGATACAAGACAAAAAAAAAAGTTTGATTCAAGTGGAAGTACCACTATCATTCACCTTGGGAAAAAAAAAAAACTTCTGGGAAGTTATTTCCAAGAACCTGTATATCTCGGTGCCAGGTTCGTTGCTGGCAATAGTTGTAGTGCGAACCATTTACAAGAGGATCACAGAAGCAGAAGAGGCTAGTGCCACCATCTGCTTCAGATGAACAGCACTTGGAATACATGAAGATGATTATAAATTCCTCTTTATAGGACAGTTTCTACAAAATGGATCATTTCGGCATAAAGACAAAAAAAGCAGTAAAATTGATGCAAAGCTGTCTGACACGTGGGAATCCCTCTCATTCCTCCCAAGTGTAAATGCAGTCCAGAGCAGGGCTAGTCTAAAGAGATGCTGCGTTTCCTTCAGCATCACTGCTCAGCCAGACTGGCTCTTCAACTGTTGGTCCCATGGCTACTGTTCCAACCTGAGCTCTCTAATCACGCTTAGCAGAGCTTGCTTCCCCCTGTAGTGCTCTGAGACGTACAGAGGCTTCCCTCAGCTATTCTGGAGAAGAAAGAAGAAAAAAAAAAAAGAGTGACCTATGAACAGAATTACTCAAAATTATGTCCCTCCATATTTTAGTGTTCTAGATCAAAGCATCTTAAGCATCTCAGACAGTTAAGATTTACTCTTACATGTTGTGCAAAACACTGATGTAGTGCTCTGTCTACAAAAGAGACAAAATAACGGCCCCCTTCAACAGTGCAGCTCATTTAGTCTTTATCTACTGGCAGCCCGCTAGCCTTCAAGGGGGCAACCTGGTTGATCCAGAGAATTTGGACCCAGCGCTACTTGTTGGAATTGAAAGAGAAGCATTAGTGATGGTGAAATGTGTCATGTCCAGAGGTGGGTCAGATTTCCCTGTTTCCCACTCTCTCCTTGCTGTGCCACTGCAGTTATCTTCCAGGCTGGCAACAGGTCTTCAGAACATTTGTTCACTTGCCCAAGCTCCTGGAAAAAGCTCTAGAATGTGCAAAAGCTTCACATCCTTCTGCTTAGTGGAGTTTCATTTGGCACCTAGAATCCAGAACTACTTCCACTCTCCCTGCCGCCTGCACCAGCAAGCGCTGCTGCCTCTGCCTCTACACTCCTGCTAAACCGAAGTGCGGCCACAGCAGGGCCTCCCAGGTTCCGCAGCAGCCGCGTGCTCCAGCTGCCACTACAGCAACTTCATTATCACACGCACCCTGGAGCAAGTACGTGCGCAAGTCTTCCAGAGGATCGGGACTCCTCTAAAGAGAAACACAGCAGCGTGCCCCTCGGGGGAACAGACAAACAGCAGAGAGAGAACTGCCACTCCCTCCAAGAGCTGTCCTCAGTCTCTTCAGGTAAGAATCCTACCTATGTCCCAACGCTTGTCACCCACTGACTGACTCTTCCTAAAAATCCGCAAGCTGGACAGGACTGAGGAGTTCTAACACAGTCATTCAACACGCTGGCACAAAATGCAATAAACAAGGCTCGTTTGCTGCTAGCAGCAAGAAAAGAACTAGAGGGTGGCACAGGACTAAGATTTTCCATCCAGCCAAAGTCTGGTGTTTAAATGCCACAATTACTCAGTGTGCTTTCTGTATCTGCTGCACAGAGAAGTTGCTCGCTTGGTGTCGCATACTCTACTCAACAAAACATAGTTTCTCTCTGCAAATTGAGCCTTGTGCACACGTGCGCTTGTGGTGTGGGGGTGATGTGTGTATGTGTGTGAAAAAAATAAAACCAAAATAAAAAAGAACAATTACAGTCAGGCACTTCCCCAGGCTCAGCAGCTATTGCTCCAAGAGCTTCCATCATTTGTAGTTCATGAACAAAATACAGCAACATGTAGCAAACTATGTATAGAACATCAATAATTTAAAAAAAAAAATAATCACAGTCTCCATACTTTTTATAATTGATAAGAAAAAATAACTCAGAACTAGAATGTATAAAGAATGGAAAAATGATGGCTTTTTTTTGTTGTTTTGCCTTTTTCTTTTTTTGCACAATAGTTGGAGAGCAATCGCTCCTCCCCAACATTTCATCACAGTGAACCATGGAGCGTGTCCTGGGGAAGGGAAGGGAAAGAAAGGGCAGGGGGGAAGCAAGCAGGATTAGCAAATGACACCAGAGGCACCCTATAGCACAAGGCAAAGGGACCAGTAGCATTCTGCACTCCCACAGTCCAGTGAATTCACAATCTCAGCTGGAAAGTTGGGGTTTTTTTCTATATATACCATGGGAATGAAAAGGGGGGGAAAAGTGGCTAAGCAACAAAGGAAAGCTCAAGATGAGACTGCCTTAGCTGTTTGGCAAAATTAAGAAGTAAGCAAGGTGCTGAAGAAATGAGGCATATCCCCGTTAACTGTGAAATAAAAGCAATTTGTTAAAAATATGAAATCAGCTACTCTGTGGACAGAGACGTGAGACTCCAGGATAACACCAAGCACTGCCACTCCACAGATCAGACAATTGGCAATCATTACATCATCGAAAATTAAAACTTTTTTCCTGTCATGTTTAAAATTTCTTGTTTTGTCTTTTCTTCACAATGAAGCCTCTCAAGGGGCCAAGAGCAGAGCAGGTCAAACCAGGTTGTACTCCTTCAGATTGAGCTGTAGGATGGTGTCCTTGACAGCTGCAAAGACGAAACGGATGTTTTCTGTGTCTGTGGCACATGTGAAGTGAGAATAGATGATTTTATCGCTGTCAGGATTCAAATCCACAAACATCTTGAGAATGAACTCACGGGCTGCCTGTGCATCCCTCTGTGGGCCTGCAGCAAACAAAGAAACAAGTTAATGGATGTATGCTATAGGCATCCCCCAGTCTGATCCATCACGGTAACTGCCAGCATGGTTTTTCTTGCAGGTTACGGAGCTATCAAGAAGAAAATAAGAACATTTATTGCATACGAGCCCCGGGAGCTGAAGTGCCTTACACTTTTCAGCATCTAACCAAGACCCACAAAAGGCATTTTTCCAAGGCTGAGTTTTGACTGACACCAAAGCATCACTTCAGACCATGCTTTGAAACATGGCATTTGGTATAACCTCGTGTGTGCCATGTTCACTATGTGACAGTGGAGATGCTGGATATATGTAACACAGTGCTCTCTTCTGGAGACAGAATGTACATTTCTTCCTAACATACAGATGGATCTTACAAGATGACCCTACCTTCAGCCAAAACTGTCCTAACTGGCTGGTCAACTCACAGGAGCTAAAATCTGGAAATTTTGCCAGCTTTTTCTTCATATTGCTGACGACTCCTCAGAAAAAAAGTCACCTACTGATTCTTGGTGTTGTCACATTCTCCATGGCAAGGACCATCTCTTGAGAGGTGGTCTGATGGGCTATCTCCTACTCGCAAGCCGTGCAGCCTCCCTGGAGGAGCTACAGCAAATACTTGTACGAAAAAAAGGGAAGTACGTGACTCCTCCTGAGGTTGGGGTCTTGTCTCCAGGTGTTCACTTATATTAGAAGTACATGCTATTTGACTGATAGGTTCTCCAGCCATTCCCAGCCTGCTGTAAAAACACCATGTTTTCCACCGACAGTTTCAGAGTGCTTGTGCTTTCAGATGACAGGGGGCACGAAACACCAAAGGTGGGAGGACAACTAATACGAAGCAATTTCATTAGTCTTAAAAAGACAAAAGCTGTTTGCAGAACAGCAATTCCTCCTTTACCTCATGTTTTCGAAGCACGTCATGGCAGAATTAATGCATGAGAGCATGGCAAGGAGTGTGGTGCCTGATCTCATTCTCCACTACTTTTATTTCCAGTCCCGCACAGATGTCACCAGCCAGCTTTAAATGCATTCAGCTGAAGAGCCTGGAATGCTCTTTTGGCTCAGGGATTTTGTTTCAGAAGGGAATTTTTCTGTTTCACACAGATACTAATTTTCCCACAACTGCAGATGGCACACTAATACAAACTTCACGCTCCCTGAGATTTTTCAGCACCATCATTTGAACAACTTGGGTATTTGACCAGTCAGTTTCTCAAAATGAGGACTCAAGTCACCTCTTGACTAGTGGGTTAAAACGCCCAGTAACCCAGTGAATTGTCACATGTTTATGAAATGGGTTATGTGCACAAGCACACAGGCGGGAAACTTAGACTTCATTTAATGCTTTGAAGCACATATTCTGGGAGGGTGGGAGATTAACACTTCATCTAGGAGAGGTTCATTTTTATTTGATCATTCGATGAGATTCCAGTTATCTGCATATGATTTGGACATTTTTCTGACATTTTCTCATTGTTGTAAGTATTCCTTCGCAAAGTATCATGTTTTCCCCACCTCTAGATCTGAGTTTTCTTTAAAAAACAAGAAACCCCCAACCAAACCACCTCCACCCCTTCTTCTAGATATAGAGTGCTCCTCCTTAAAAACCACTCACCGTCAAACTCTGGGAAATAGTCAACAAGGTGGGAATATAGGATCTTGTCTTCCAACAGATCTTTCTTGTTGAGAAAGAGGATAACAGAAGAGTTTTGGAACCATGGATATGTGATAATGGTTCGAAAGAGAGCTTTACTCTCTTCCATCCGGTTCTGAAATAAGAAAAAAGAAAGCCGTGTTTTCACAAACGAGCACCAAGATGCCTTTCTGCTACCTGCACATATACGCAGATCTGTATCGATCCAGCCTCTCAGATGCTGAACACAGAACACTCTGGCCCCAGGTAGGTTCTGGCTCAAGCTGCTCTGGTAAACAGAAAGGAAATGCAAAATCTGATGGACTCAAGCTTCATTTAATTGGCAAGCCCTCTGTACCAAAAGGCTTAGAAGTAATTTCATGCTTTGACAGTCACGTGAGAGGTCTGGCCACGATACTTTGCAAACGTGTTTTGTCTAGTAGAAAAGGAATAACTGCTGTTACCTAATGGCATTTTTTTAATCTATTAGCAAGTGCAAAAATTCAGTATTGCACCTTCAAAGAGACCAGTCACTATCTAATGAGACAGCAGTCACACCATGAAGTAATTCAGTGCGAAAAAGAAGAATGGGCTGTTTTTTAAGAGCATGCCGTCACATTGCACAGTACCTTCCCAGGCACACAGAACTCAGCAATTTCAGAGTATTTCACTATTACTTGAGAAGTACAGATGATTTGAATGCACTGTGTATTTGCCATCCTCAGGGGCATCATGACCCACTGAGGCTCATGTTCCTTTGCAACAGGAAGAACTGAAGGCCAAAACCAGCAATACCTGCTAATCCAACTTGGCACCAAGTACTTTGGTAACAACCTCCAAGAAGGCAGGAAGACACTCCTCCTTCCCTTCCAGAGTTCCCATTCTTTGGCTTACCTCGTTATCAGATTCCACCAGAACTTGGTCATATTCACTAAGTGCTACTAAAAACATGATGGAAGTCACATTTTCAAAGCAATGGATCCACTTCCTTCGTTCTGATCTTTGACCTCCAACATCCACCATTCTAAGGAAGAGAAATACATACAGTACCATGGAAGTAGACACATCTGTGCCATCACAGAACATACAGCCACTCAAGCCTCTCAATCAAGCACCTGGACACTCTAAAGCAATCCAGAACTCATCCTTCCTGAAAGCATATCACTCCTCTCTCAGTTCAGCTGTAACATGAATACACCTTCCGTACCTGAAGATAATGTTCTCTAGGTCAAAGGGGTACTCTATGATACCAGTCGTAGGAACTCTAACCCGTAGCACATCTTGCTGAGTTGGTAGATATCCTGGGGTAGCGATACGATCCACGTCGCTAAGATAGCTACAAGAAGCACAATGGAAAAAAAAAAACCACCACACCAAAACACTACCTTAGGTTGCAGCACATAAATATGCACATTTAAACACTGCTACGTTGAGTCTTTCAGGGAAGTCAGAAGTCACCTGAATCATTTAAAACATGATGTGGAAAAATAACAGAAAAATAACATCTTTGGGGAACAGTAATTCACCAGCCATTCCCTTTGGAGGACAAACAGATATCAAGGACAACTTTATCAACCCTGTATAGGGAGTGTGGAAGACAATCTTTACTACAACAGAGAAAGTTTAAGTACCATGGATGCTTATGTTTCAGAATCAACTCTCATCTGAGGTCTTCCATTTACAAACGAACCTACGTCACCTGACTTAGATTTTATTATAATAAATCCATTAAGTTACACATCCATGTACACCTATAGGCCAAAGGGCAAACCCTGAGAGAAAGAGCAACACTTCTGCTGCCTAAGAGCCAGGACCAACACAGATGGCACAGGGCAGAGATTCTACACTCAAGTATATCCAGAAGCAGATGTGTGAACAACTGTCTCTATCACACTCCAGAACACCCCATACCCTCATGAAAAGTAGCAAATGGTAAGAAATTTCCAGATCTAAATCCATCCCTAAATAAACACAGCTTCCCCCATCTCCAGCAAAGCTCTCTACCCTTCTGGAGCCAGATTCAAACAAGTTACCAGTGACCTGCTCCCTCTGCTCTTTCATCTTAACTTTTCCTAAGGATACTCCTGGCTCATAGAGGCAAAGAGCCTTTCTCATGTGTCTATGATTTTTATCCCAACACATGTAGCCAGCAGCAGCTTGTCTAAAACACTAGCAAGACTCATCCACCTCAATGAAATAGATAACTTTAAACAAACTATGCTGTGAAATCTACAGCGGTGTTCCTGCCCTTGGAAACAATAAACTTCAATAAAGACTTCAATAAAAAACGTTGACAGGTATTATCTGTTAGACCACCACTACCACCTAACAGTGATTACATACTTACTATTTAGCTGAGTCGGAAAGCTGATATTCTCTTCTCCTGTCATAACACTCCTGTATTCCAGGGTCGTTCCACAATGTTTTAATTGCACTTACATATGGCTGCTCAAACGTCATGACCTTTTCTACATCCACTTCCCGGATCAGCACTGCATTGGCCTGGAGATTGAAAAGCAATTAATAAAAAAAAAAAGGCAGGGGGTCAGGAGCAGGGGGTACTGGTCACAGACAGGCAAATCATCCTCAGATATACTAAATCCTTACATCATGACTTCAAGAATCCACATGCTGGTTGTGGATCACGTTGCTAAGAGGAGAGGGACAACAAGGAAGCTACACATCTAAGATAACAGATAACAGCAAAATTCCTCCAAAGCATCATATGCTCCCTCACAGAATAAGCTGTAAAACTGCAGCAGGTTTCACCTATCATTAGGTTACCAGGTGTTTTTTTGAAACACAGTGGTTTCCAAGACAGAGCATTCACCGTGAAGAACCACAGACTGCCCAACTTACATACAGGGCATACAGTCCCTATAAACAATTATTAAAAATCTGCTCCATGTTACTGTGTGACAGAACAGATAAAATACAGTACCTTTTTATTTTTGTAGGAGAAATTAAGCATTAAAAGAAGCAAAACACACACACACAAAATATCTAATTTCCTGGCACACCCTCACCCTCCCTGTCCTCCCCCAAAAAAGCTAAAATAATTTAAACCAGATCTGGCTGAAAAATTTATTCCTGGACTCTAAATCAGTAAGCCAAACTTCAGCTGAAATCCCGTTTCTATGGCTGAGACCCTTCAAAAAGGTTTATACCTTTCAGAAAAACTGACGGAATGCAGTAAGAGTGATAACTACCAGAAGAGGTGTCTTTTGGGTCCAGTGTGTATTTCGTCAGCTGCAAGTTCCTATGTGAAAAGGAACTCACGCAAAGCAAAGCCCGACGCATTTAACAATACTGAATCCCCAGCCCTTGCTCCCACCGCTCACTACACAGACCACTGCACAAACCATCCTGAAAAAGTTGCTCTATCCCTTAACTTAACCATGTAAATGGAGTCAGATATCAACAAAACATCGTGAAAGGCAGTCCTTAAGCGCAAAACATTTATGGTAAAGAGTTCAGGGAGGTTGAGCGCAGGAGGATGCAAACATGAACTTAGGAGTCAAAGCTAGAGTCTCCATTGCCTAAAGACGTGTCCAAAAACTGTAAGAAACTTACCTTGTTCTGCTCATATTTGTACAGAATCTTCAGGGTTTCCATGGCCCTGATCATAGACTGCATGGCAGTGAAGATGTTTTGGTACACCAGCTTGGTGAAGCCTTTTTTGTCCTCTTCAGAGTAGCCTGAGCCATGAATTATACGCATTTGCTTAATGAACGTGCTTTTCCCACTCTCCCCAGTCCCTACAGAATGCAAGAGTAAGAGTTAGGAGCCGTCACAAGCAAGGCTTGCTACAGCAGAAAGCACACACGTTACACCCCAAAGTTCCTGTTTCTGTACCCAAGTACACACGACTTCCAATCACTTTTTTAGCTGCTTTCCAGAATATTAAAAGACAGTCTGGATGGTCCTGCTCATCTCCACTATAAACCTGACAGCACAGGAGGAAGACATCGTGTCCTTTACAGCAGCCTTCAAAAGCAGCTCTGGTACTTACTCCAAATCTCACATTACAGCCACTCCCACACGTTCTGCGTCAAAAGGCCCTTGTCCGTCACACCTGACCTATTCCCAGATACTCCAGCAAGATGCTACAACCGGAGCTCCAGGCAGAGAGGGCCCAGATGCATCTCAGGTTGGTAAGTGCTGCAAACTGAGATGACAGCGAGTGGGCCAGGGGAAGCCCATCTGCACAGAAAATAGCGTATTTTCTTTTGCTGTGATTTGGCACAAGATGCTCTCTTCCTTTTAGACTATGTGTCTTTTCACAGAAAAGAACTGAGCACAACAGAAAAATCAACTCCAATGTAGCGAGGAGTTCAAGAAACTACTCACTTATCCATCTGACATAAACAATCCAGTCAGAGCATCTGCCTAGTATCCCAAACTACTGCGCAGACACAGCGTTTGCTCTTAAGCACTGAAATGGCAATCATCATTGTGGCAAGACACCTCTCACACTGCTTTCAGCCTCTGGATATGGCAGAGTTAAAAATAGTGACTGACAGGGAGAACAGGGAAGGATGTTTCTCACAGCTGTCTGCACCCTCTTGATCCCTAACACAGCAGGCTGCTGGGCACTGCCACGGTTCCTTACGGCACAGGTTTGCTGCCCTGGAGAAGCTGGGAGGGCCAGGCATGCTCACACCACCACAGCACGTTCCACAGTCCAGCCCTCTCGTCGCCCGCTTCCTGCACAGTCAGCTGGGCAAGTCCTCCCACTCCTACATTTATGGCCCCAGAAAAGCGTCATTTCACATGTGAAGGCCAACAGATGATATAAAAAGACAGTGGGAACTTTCTAACACAGTACGTATGAGAGAAAAACATCGTCGGGTAGAATATCCATGTCGTTACGCAGCTTTGTTAAATCCATGATTCCACTGGTATTACGGGAAGTACCCAGTGACTTCCATTCTACAAGTACCCTGTACCTTTTGTGGAGGGGACACGTGGGTCAAGGCTTGCATGTGATTAGACACCCCCTCACTTCATCCCACAAGAAAAAGCCAAAGCATGTACCATGGACAATTCTGTTGAGTACTTTTGTTCAATCTTCTCAAATTTGCTATCAATATGCAGAACATATATGTAAAAAAGACAACTCTTTTTAATACAGCGGCCCAGGTCCCTTCACCACCCAGAGCAAGAACTAAAATGTAGCACATAAGTGATGGATCCTTTTGACCCATGCCCCGGCTCTCATCACAGGATCCGCCAGGTTCTCCTCACACCAGGGACAGATGCATCAAGACAGGATCTCATTCATCACAACACACAATTACCACTCACCTGTAGGTTCTCAATTACTCATGTTTATAGTGCCAGGCTAAAAGGCAAACAAATAAATACGCTCAAATAAAAGCAGCAAGCACATAACTAGAAGCAGCATGTTTAAAATAAACTAACTCTCCCCATATCCAAGAACTGACAGAAATCATGTCAGCATAGTAAGAAGTTAACACTGTAAACACCACTAACAAGCAGGAAACTATCTCCACCTCAAACAGAAAGCTACACTGTAAAGGTGTGGGGGGAACTGGAAACTGAAATCTTTTGTGGTTTCTCTCACTGTGGTGAGAAATACTTCCTTGTCTTTTACCACAGCGACCAAAACTGAGAAAAAAAGTGGTGCTTCAAAGCACTCCACTAATGAAAACACAAGACAAACCTCAGCACCAGCCATTCATTTACTCCACAGCTCAAACTCAGATTTTTCCTGTCACTCTAGGCCACAGGTTTGGGGTTTTCTGTTTGTATCTTTGTTTTTTTAAAAAAGGTGCCTCTTGCTTTTACCTGGGCCATGGGCAATACAGGACAGCACCTTACAAGCTCTGGTGGGTACGATCTCCTACATTTATACCAGCACAATAGCTGTCTCTTTCTTTATTGTTGAGACAAAGAGATAATCTGAATTCACCACTTCTTCTGCCAATAGGTGAAAGCAGCAGAGTTTACAGTAAACTACTAATGACCCCCCAGCACCCAGCAGGGTACATCACTCGGTCAACAGCATCCCATGCTTAATCACAAGCAATTTTTTACAAAATATTCTCCCTCTCCCCACACAATAAAAAGATGAATGACTACGTCATCATACCAGAGGGCAATGTCCAATAGCTCAAAATCAAATTCCTTATGACCAGGTTCAGCACTGGTTAGCACTGCTCTGCTTCACCCCAATTTTGGTTTAGGCTTCAACAAACTGTCATTAGATGCAGTGACCAGAAAAATTACCAGACTACTCCACACGCACACTCTTCAAAATTATGAAGATTTAGGAAAGCCCTCTCACTAATACAATTGCTAATACTTGTGAACGGAAGGACTCCACCCGACAGGAGCAGGACAGAAGAAACCCCTGCAAGCAGCAGTTACGTCAAGCAGTGAGAACACGTGCAACCTGCCCCAGCTTAAGGTGGGCAATGTGCTGCACCCGGCGAAAAGTATCCGGCAAACACATCCTAAAACTAGGGGTGTTGCTCATCCAATATTAACCATCTCATATAGATTTTTTTTTTTTTTGTAAATCTGATGTTGAATCTTACTGAACTGTATCTTTTAGAAAAGCAGAAAGGATTCTTGAGCACTTGAATTATTTCTAAAGTGAAATCTTTAGATCCAGTGGGATCTTCTTAACCCAGATCCATCCTATAGCGACAACCTATTTTGAAACAGCTGCTTCTGTGGGACTGCTTTAGGGAGGCATGAGAGTGACAGGTTCCTGAATCTACCAGGGGCCTTACAGAAACTGACACAGCATCTTCAAAGAGCACCACCATCAAGCTCTCGATTTTACCTTTCACCTGAAAAACAGCAACACGTTAACCACCAAGGATTCACGCTGAGAAGGAAAGCCCCAGCCCTCACTTAACAATTATCACTAATGTCAGTATTGGAGACCCCCAAAGGACTGGGCAGACACGGCCTCACCTCACTTGTGTAAAGGTTTACATCTGTTTTCACAAGGTTCATCCTAATTCTTCACCTGCACCTTAATGGCTTCCCATTTCTGTCTCAATCCACCAGATCTGCTTGGTATTTCAGCTTGAGACGATAACAGAGGTAAGACACAAAGCAGGATATGTACACAAGCAAGGATAAATCACAGTACCCATAAAAACTGCAACTGAAGTTTAAATTTAAGGGCTACCTGGGCATGAACATCAAACTCACTGCTGAAGAACGATGTGAATGCCTGAAATCTTAGCTGGCTGCTCTTGTACCTGGTTACCCATCCCTATAAACCTTATCTAAACACAGAATAGTCATCTACCTGCACAACCACAGAACACTACTATGTTTCCACCTAAACACCTACATCCTTATCACTGCACAGGTGATCTCTGCCTCTGAAGGTAATGCTAAGCACTATAGCTCATCAGACACAAAACTCGGGCATTCTCACTGCTGCGTCTCCCTTCAGATTCACTACACCAAGTTCCTAACGCCGCTGGCCCTCCAAGGACTGTGGAAGAGGAACTCTGTGGTTTAGGAGCTGGAGGCCAATTATTCCACAGATGTTCACTCAAGGCCCAGAAGTTCACCGACAATACCGAGAAGCATCAACTCCATCAGCCAATTTTCATAGGCTAATAAAGGCCAGCACGCTCTGGGAAGCGTTTCCTCAACGCAATTTTCAGGCAGTGTGTGCGTGCCTCCATTGAGAAGCAGCAGTTTCAGCTTCATAGTTCCGCTTATGTCAAGATCCATGTTGACAGAGAACGCATCATAAAAAACAAAGGGCAGCCAGCGACGCGGCCAGTCCCGGCACCCATAGGAAGGGCCACCCCAGCGGCAGGCTCGGAGGCGGGGACCGCTGGTGGCTCCCGCCGCTGCCTCACCACGCCCGCTCCCCGCCACAGCCGGGGCGCGGCAGGGCCGCGCAGCCACCCAGACCTGTCAAGCCCCGCGGCAGCCGCGAGCACGGGGCCGGCCGGGCGGGCCAGGCCCCACGGCGGGAGCGGAGGCCCCGCGGGCCGGGCCAGGCCCCGGCGCTCCTCACCCAGCAGCAGCAGCTTCAGCTCGCGGCGGGCGTCGCGCTTGTCCCTCCGCAGCTGCTTCTCGATCTCGGCGTTGATGCGCTTCGACTCCTTCACCTCGTCGCTCAGGCAACAGGCCATCATGGACTCCAGAGTCATGGTCGCGCCGCGGCCGGGACGCCCCCGCCCACCCCCCACCCCCCCGGCGCCGACCACCGTCCTCCGCACGGCCGGGAGCCCAACCCGGCCCCGCGCCCGGCGCCCCCTTCCCTCTCCACCCTCCCTCCCTCCCTCCCTCCGCGGCGCCGGCCCGGCCCCGGCCTCAGCCCCGACTCCTGCGGCCGGGCCTAACGCCGCCGCCCCCCTCAGCGCGCTACCCTCGCCCGGCTGCGCCGCCCGCCGCTCCCTCCTCACACAGCCCCGCCGAGCCAGCGACGAGCCGGCGCAACCCAACCCGATGCCGCCGAAAACAAGCGCTGACTGACAGCCGCCGGCGCCAGTGGGAGAGCGCGGCGCGCGGCGGGGCGGGCCCGGGACGGCGGGGCGGGGCGCCGCGGCCAACCGGAGCGCAAGTTTGGTTGGCCGGTCAGGTTGGGGGGGGGCGCGGGAGTGCGCTGGGACGCGCGTTCCCATATCGGGGCGGGGCGCCGGGCATTGTGGGACGGTGGCGGACCCGGGCACCCATTGCGGGGCGGGCCGGGGCGAGGGGGTGGCCGGCGTGGGAGCGGGACGGGGGCCTTGTCGCGACGAGGTCGCGGCGCGGCGGTGGCGCCGCGCTCCGGCCCCGCCGTGCCGTTAGGGCCGCGGTGGCCGCTAGGACGGCGACGCAAGGCGGGCCTGCGGCCCCAGAGCTTGTGGCACTTTCCGCACCTCCCGGGGCCCAGCCGCTATCCGGGGAGCCCTGCGCCGCCCCGGCGGAGGCAGCTAGGCCTCGCCCTACTCGCGGGAGGGCCCGCCTCAGCTGTAGGCCCCGCCGACCCAGCCAGCCCGGCCTCCCGCTGCCGCCCACGGCTGCGGCAGTCCTCGACGCAGGGGAGAAAAGTCCGACGCACGGAAGTGCCAGTTACGTTCTCCCAGGCTTTGGCTGCCGCCGTCTCCTGCGTCCCATCGGAGCTGGGACAGAGGACAAAGCCAGTCAGTTGAGCTCTCTGGCTGCCGCCTCCGAGTCCTCCCTCGCTTGGCCTTTCTCCGGACAGGGGTCTCACAGCTGCCTTTAACCCTGGTTTCCCCATTGCCCTCTAACAGGTACCCCAACCAGCAGCCTGATGCATCCCACAGCCACACATTCATCCTCTCGCTGCCAGTGGAGCTTTATCTTTCTTGAGTAATCCTGTCTGCCCTGCAGGAACCTGTCCCCCGGACTCCCCCCCACCACCACCACTAGTGAGCAGCCATGGCTGCACACCCATCGCCTGCCTTGCATGGCTGCCTGGGACCACCTAGTTCCAGTCCCCCACCTGCAGGGTCAGTTTCCCAACCTCAGTTCATGCCCAACCCCTCCAGAAGAGGGTGGCAGCAGCTGGAGAGGGGCAATCAAATCAGACCAAGCAAGCCCCACTGCTGTATCCCGGTCACCCCAGAACTGTTTTCCTGGGGTCAAGCATTACCCACAGAGCAGCAAGTGCCAGGGTGCCCCAGACAGCCACATGCTCTCCCCCATAGTTCTCCATACAGAAAGAAAGATAGAATTCTGGAAATCCAGAAGATTCTCTTTTTCCATGGCCAAATCATGCAGCAGCGGATGCTGCCAAAATCCACATGCTGCAGCTCCCACCGTCCTTTCAGATGGATGCCAGCTGTCACAAGCTGTACCGGGATGGTGTGTATCCCGAGTCCAAAGGGCCCGCTCCATCCCAGCCCCACGGATCTGGAAGTGCTATAGTACACACCTCTCATTTCAAACCACTCCTCCCAGAAGGAGGGAAGTTAGCAAAGCAAAACCTCTGCATATTCCACAGGCAAGGTAAGCAGATGCACACTTACCTTTCCAAAGCAGAAGTCCCTTCCTACCTTCCTCTCCTCCTGCTTGTCTTGCTTTCTCTTGCTCCATCTGGTGTTGTTTCTTTGTCTCACTTTCAACTTCCCCAAGCCGTGTTTACCCAGTCTCTCGTTCTTCTTTCTGTAGGTACTTCTGCTGATGTTTTGGAGTCCTTATGGACACCCAGCTCCAACGCTGCCCATTCTGTTTGTTTGCAGCATGTTCCCACACCTCCTGGCCTGGGCTCACTCACCTTTCCTGGTTTACTCTGCCTGCAGGTCTGTATGTAACCACTCTTTTTGATAGAGCTGTTAAATACCCATCTTCCTTCTTACCTGCCTGGCTTGTGCCACGGCTTGCCAGTCCCTACCTCATGGCAGACTGGCTGAGACAGAAACACGAGCTACTTGCAAACAGGTTCTGTTTTCCACTTAAATTCCACCTGCTTCTCTTATACCCGTGCTATCCCAATGAGCTCTTGGCCTGAATTAAAAGATCGTAACTTTTATTGTTCAGTGGTGTCTCCATAGTTTGCCCTTTCACAGCACCGAAACTCACCCCCACACACACACCCCTCCTTATGCCCCACAGCTGAGTGGACTCTTACTCCCTCATTACTGATCTCAGGTGAAGGAGGTGTTGTCATTTTGCTTTGGCAGCCAAAAATTATTCTACAGACAGAATTGCTCAGGATATCCAGAATTGAAGTCCCAGAGGGCTGCTCAGTGTGACCTTCTGTCCTCCGGAACTCTCTTTATGGATAGTGCCTAAGGAGGCAGGAAGACTTCAGTTCCTATAACCCCTGCAACACTGCTCTGACTTTAGGCAAGTCCCTGAACCTCTTTGCATGTCCTCAAGGCTGCAAGTGCTAAAGCCTTATCTAGTTAGGATTGCCAGGCTGCTTTGAACCCTGAGGTGCTATATGCTAGAGGCTGTTGTTTTGGTTACCTTCCCCTGGGCAGGATCAGAATCTACAGGCCAGAAGATCCTGAAGATACTTTCACAGCTTGCCAAAAGAAAAGGAGTAACAAAATTTGCACCCATCCTCTGGAGCACTTGTTTGGTTCCTGCTGACAGACATCAGTTCTGATGAATCCTGACCAAACAATCCATTTCAGAATGACAGAAGTAGTCTGCAAGCAACAACAGCCTGTCCACCCCTTCCCTTTCTGCCCTAATGCAAAACTTTTGGTGCTCAGAGGGCTCAGCTAGAAAACCAGAGACCTGGGATTCCCTTCAGCCTTGTCTCCAGTGTGCTGTGCAATTCCCTAAGCCCAAGTCTCCGTTTCCCTGCCCTACCTGGGTTGCAGTGTCTGTACTCTGAAATGATTCTCTCCCCTCACCGCTCCCTCGCAGCCTCTCCCGACTGCTGCTGTCAGCAGATGTCACTGACTTCCAGGTGGTTTCCCAAGTTCTGTTGCAGCAGTTAGTATTAAGCACAATTCATTTATAGAGGGGAAGATCCCTGCCCTCGTAAAAGGGTGTTCAGCCACCAGGCCCATCGGGATGCATGCACAGCCTGCAGGATGGCATTGTGGACATTTCAAAGTCCCATCCCCTTTCTCCATTCTGGCCCTGTTTCTTAGGTGCTTTTGAGCAGATGCTCAAGAGCAGAGGGGAGCAGGGATAGCCCAGCCGCATTTTGCTGCAGCTGCTTGATCAACAACTTCACTGAGAAAAAATTTCATTGCTTAAAAAAAGCCGCTTGCAGCCAGGCTGTGAGAACTGATCCCACTGTGCTGCAGAAGGCAGGTGCTGTGAGCACAGGCTCCCCAGTTCAGCTGCACACACGCACACAGGGGTATTCTGGGAGCCAAGCACATGCCGCCCTTTCAGCGTGTACTTTGCTGCATCAGGTCCCTGATTACATCTTCTGCTTTGTGATTATTTTGTGAGTTGAACAACCATTTCCTTCAGCGTTTGGAAAGAACTAGTTACTACAATTCACCTCTGATGGTTCAGGGTTCTGGATCCCCCCCGCTGACTCTGGGGTGAGGTGTTCCGTCAGCTGGAAGGGCTCTGCTGCCGCTCAGCACTTTCTACCTTCCCCGGTTGGAAAAATGCAGTGTGGGCTTTCACTCCCGTGTCTCCCCAGGAACTGCCAATCCCCTGCAGCTGAGCTAGAACCTCATTTCCCAGGCCAGGAGGCGTCCGGGTTGGTCACGGGCGGGCACTAGTAGCCTGGAGAAGGGAGAATGGCTCCGAGATCGCAGCAGGATCAAAACGAAAGGGGAACGTCACCAAGAAGAGGAAGGGAGGAGACAGCGGAGCAGTGGTCTGCAGGAGGGGGAAGGAGCCCGGAGCGCTCCTGCCACGGAGCATTTGCCAGGAGCGACCCACCGGGCCCAGGCGGCGCCCGGGTAAAAAGCTGGACCCGAGGCGAAGCCCCTTGTCCCCGGGCACACCCCGGCCAAGCCGCGGCCTCTCCGCGCTGCGCCTAGCGGCGCCCCGAGGCCGCGGCCTTGCCGGCGGCGCCCCGAGCGAGCAGGGCCCGGCCCCGCCTGCTGACCGGGGCGCGGGGCGGGGGCGCAGCCGCGGCGGCCATCGGGCTCCGGGGCCGCGATCGGGGCGAGCCGGGCGAGCGGCTGCGGCGGAGTGGCCGCAGCGGGGGAGTCGGCGCGGTGCTCCCTCCGCACCCGCTGCTGCTGAATGCCCAAGGCTGCGCACTCATCGCCCCGGGGCCCCGGCTCTGCTCCTCCGGCCGCAGAGCGGCTTCCCGACTGCCGCACACCCCGAGCCCTCCGGAAGGGGGTTGGCAGCAGCTGGGGGAGATCAAAACAGACCGACCGAGCCCCACCGCTGTACCCCTGTCACCACAGGACCTCCTCCCTGCGGTCAGGCATCACCCACTGCTCTGTGGGTGCTAACAGGGGCTGGGCGCTCGGTGCCAGGGTGCTCTGGCCAGCCACATGCTCTCCCCACCGGCCTCCGTGCATCATCCAGAGATGATACCCAGTTCACCCCTTTCACAGAGTCACCCTCCAGCCAGCCAGAGGAGTTCGGTGAGCCGCCCCACACTGCAGGTCCAAGAGGCAAAATGCCTTCTGGATTGCAGAGCGGAGCTGTGCTGCCTGCTGGGCCCTGTGCTGGGACGTAAGGCTGGACGGAGAGAGGAACAGGACAGGACACCACACTCTCCTCTTTGATCTGGGCTTCACACCACTCACCATTTTCCCCTTAAAATAAACATTTTAAAGTCTTTCCAAGTGTTTCTGCAGCCTCACACCTGCTCCCCTCCTTTTCCATTCCTTTCAAGGTTTCCTGCCCACACCTGCCACAGCAGCATTCCCCTCACACCATCTTGGGAAGGGGTGGCATCAATTAGACACTACCCTGAGCTCTCATCAGCGCTAGTGAGGGGCCAGGACCACTGGGATCACCGAAGTAGTCTCTGGAACAGAGCAAGGAGAAGGGATTGCAGCAGCTCACGTAGGCAGCAAGAGCTGTGCCACCAGCCAGGGTGTGCAGCCAGGTCAGCCTCAGGGCCCGGCCACCAAACTGCCTGGTGAGTCCCTGGTGCATGGAGGTGCTTAAGGAACAAAGCAAGAGGAAACAGGTCCTGCCCAGGTGCTTAGGAGGACACTGGAGCTATTTCTCATTTATGTGGTTTTTAAACGAGCTCACAATTAAGGGCCAGAGCATACTTTCCATCCACCTCGGAAACCCACTGACCATGATCTGCAGGCTTAGGCGTCATGGGATGACCCAGACCATTTCAGTTACTGGGAGGGAGCTGCATGCCCAGCGCTTGCTGTGGGGCAGGCCATAACAGCAAGGCTGTATTAGAAAATACCGGGGCCTTTACGCCACGGCCGTGTGCTGAGGACCTGTTCATGCATCAGTGGCACACTCTGGGTTTGTGCCAGCAGAACTGTCACTCCTGAGAGACAACCCAGGCACTGAGAGGGCTTTCTGATCTGAAGAGGACAGAGGCAGAGCCATTACAGAGAAGCCAGGGGCCAACAGGCACGTTTTCCAGCAGGAAAAAGGATAGGGCCACTGGGACGTGCAGCCAGAGGGTGCTCCAGTGGTGCCTACCAAGAGCTGAGGACATCTGGGTGGGTTCAGCCCATGCCAGGCACCCACACAGCTAGGCATATCTCCCAGCACCTCCTCCTGAGTGCACCCTGCAACTTCCTTACCTGAGTCTCCCCAGCACCGCTTCCAGCTCTGGGCATGCAACACCCCATCTCGAGCCACTGGCCCAGCCACCGGCCCAGCACCCACCCGCAGCACCCACCCGCAGCACCCACCGCCAGCCTGGCCTCCCACAGGAGGGCACTAGCAAGCCACAGGCCTGCAGAGATGATGCCAGGCTGCCTCCAGCCAGGTCCACCCCTTTAACACCTCCTTCCCCTTCAGCCCCAGGTGTTTCAGGACAGGATCGGGCCCCTGACACTCTTTAACCCCCTCCTGGCCAGTGCATGGTCAGCAGTTCCCACCACGTGCCAGCACAGCTCTTAAAGTAAGGAAAAGTAATCGTCTGATAAATGAAAACACCTTTATACCAGTGAAATCATGACTGGTGCTGATGGAACTCCCCCCCCATCAGCTCCTTCATCTCCTTCCCTGTGCTGCAGGTCCCAGTCTGTAAATGCCACCCAAGAAGCCACAAGAGTTGCCTGCAATAAAAAGTATTTGCAAGGCGCATAAGGTCTCGTCCTAAAGCCTGAGCGGGCGTCAAATCTTGCAGCCTCCCCCAAAATTATTTCTACGAGCTCTTCCATTGCCTGGCACAGAAAGATGCCACGAGACTGGAGTTCTCTGAAAAGAGGGGGAAAGGCCCCCAGACGAAACACTCTGACAAATGCAGCCTGTGACAGCAGTTGCTGGAGCACAGTTTTTCAAACCTTAGGTTTTGCATCAGTTTTGTCATGGCTGTTGTAGGTGGGCTCAGTGCATGATAAATCAGGATAACAAACTTGCGTTTACCGTGATCCCTTCATCCCCTAGGATCCCAAAGAACATAATTTAATTGCACTCAACCTGCACATAGATTTCATAAATAAAGGAATGATGAATTAGCACAGCTGCCGCAGCATTCACATGAGTTACTAAGACACAATCTCCTTGTGCAATCAGTCCAGACTCATGCTTCAGCATTTTGTCATAAATTGAGGTCAGGAAGAAATGTTCTCCCTACCTGGAATGCAGCGCTGCTGAACTAGCTGAGTACACGAAGACACTTAAGGGTGTAGTAATGTGTCCTCCCTGTGCAAATCTCAGAAATCGCTGCAAATATTCGTTTGATGGAGCTCCCGTGCAGTAGATGAGCACTGATCCTGCACAGGAGCAGGAGGAACCTGTTGTGGAGTGGCCAGGAGAGATTATCTGCCTCACATTAGGCATGATCCCTTTGTCCTTAAAATTGGTATCTCATTACTCCCTTTGTCCAGCAGGAGAAGGAGAGAGGCTTGAGTCCGTGCCATGCCCCTGGCACTCAGCGGGCCTAGTCTAGAAGCCCCTCCTTTGCCCACTGCAGCCCTGCCGATGGCTCCCACCGTCAGGCTCAGTCTCTGTTTCGTATGTAGAGGGATTCACATGCTGCTTCTGGAAACTAACTGGCCCAAGGGGCCTTCTCCTGGGCAAAGGGTCAGCGGATTCCCCTGGCTGACAGTGTTACAGCTTCAAACTTCCTGTTTATCTCCCACCAAATGCCTCACAGCCACCACCCAGAGCTAAGCCCTCCTCCGCAGCTTGTTTTGCTGTCCCAGCCCTGGCCCTGGAGCAGGCCATTTCAAGCATCCTTGCCATGCGCTTCCTCATCACGCCCCAGCTGCAAAATCCCTTTCCTGCTTCCTGTGAGAAGCGTGAACTGTTCCTTGCACTTTGGCTGGTAAAAAGCGTGATAATTACCCCATATCAGTCTGCAGCAGAAACACAGGCCACAGCAGAAGGAGGGGCAGCCTCCATGAAGAATGGGACCCAATTATTGCAAGTCACTGATAAAACAGGATCAAAGAGGGTGGAAATGTTTTACCAGCTGTAAAAAGCCTGCCCTGACCAAGGCTCTTCCTTGGAGAAAGGCCCTTTCCGCCCACAGGCCATCCCTGGCTGGGACCTCTGCAACATCCCTGGGACAGTTTCTTATGTTTCTTCAGCTGCTCCTTGGAGTCCAGGACAATGAATGACCCCACACGGTTGCCCCAGCCAGCACCGGCCTTGGCTGCTGAGCTCTGGCTCCGACCCCTCTGCCAGGCACAGGGCTCCAGCTTTGGTGGGGGAATCTCAGCCAGGAGGAGTGAAACCTGCCAAGGGACGCAGCAGCCAGCGCAGCCGTTGCTCTGGGACCCTGCGCTCAGGAACCTGCCGGTTTCCTCTTCTCAGCCGGGCAGACGGGGGTGCAGCGAGTGCAGCGGGACCGACTGCAGGAACAGCCCAGCTTCGGGGGCAGAGACAGCTTCAAATTACCGCTTGCGTGAGGTGTCAGTACCTACACCGGGAGCCTGCCTTGTGTTTGCAGTCCAAGTGCTGCACCCTCCTGTCGACCCAGGACAGCGTTTAAGTCAGCAGCCAGAACGGAGGGGCGCGAGGTGGGGTTTCGCCTCTCTGGGCTGCCCCACGCCTGGCAGAGCAGAGGAGGCAGTGGGCAGGACCAGACCAATGGCTGTGGCTCGATGTCTGTCCCTGGCAGAGGCCAGCAGCAGACATTTCAAAGGAAGACGTGAGCAATGTGATAATGGACGGGGAGGCATGTGCCACGGGAAGCCGCTGCACCTCCGTGGGACACAGCCACCTGCCCCCACGGCCACGGCACTGGTGCCACGACCCGTGTCGTAAGGGCGTTTCCTACCCAGGCAGTTGGCTGCCAGCCTGGACGTGGCAGGGCCTGAAGGCCCTGTGCCCACTGCCATCCCAGACGGCGGTGTGGGGGCCCGTCCTCCCTGGGGCAGCCCACTGCTCGTCCCAGGCCTTCGCTGCAGCCAAGAGATTTGCATGGCTGATAACAGCGGTGGCAGGGAGAGTCAGGAGATGGTGAGGGAGAGAAGGAAACAGCCCTTATGGGAAAGAGAGGCCGCGGAGACAGAATGCTTATAAATTGCTCCTGGGCCTGCCAAGCCCTTGCCAAGTGCCTGGTAGATTGCGTTATGCTATCTGGAGAAAGTTTAATATAAAAAGCCAATAATCCCCTTGATAAGACAGTGATAAGGGACAGCGTGGCCTCGTGTCCCATAGGAACTGGCTCAGTGCCCAGCCTCCCCCTGCCGTCCCTGGCACCGCCACCACCCCAGTGCCTCTTGCCTCCCAGGCAAAGCCAGTTGGCCAGGTAGGGAGCTAGGGCCCTGGCCCAGCCACGGCGGGTGGGTGGTGGAGGGGTGGGCTGCACTGCAGGTGCCACATGGGCAGCTCGGTGCTCAGGCCCTCAGCAGTGAGGTCTGCCTCCACCCCGAGCCCTGAGCGCTCAGAGCAAACCAGGCAGCTGGCCACACCGGGGCAGGGGCAGGCGAGAGGCTGTCAGGCAGCTCAGCAAGGTGGGAACCCGGTGCCCAGATGCCAGCCCCCTGCCAGCCTCTGCTCTGGCCCTCAGGGTTGCTGCTGGGTCCCTGGGGGGGCCTGAGTCACAGGCAATGAGTCTGCGTGGGTCGATCACAGCGGCATGTAGAGAGGGGAGAAAAAAACCTCTGCTCTGGGACGGTAGGGCTGCGTCATGGTATGTGTGGGAACGGCCCACAGGCAACTGGCTGAGACTCGCTCTGTGAAAATGCCTCCCTTGTCCCAAGCACCTCTCCTTGTGTCCCAAGAGATGCTGCCCCTTCCCACACATGGCCCCTGCTGACCGTCTGCAACAGCAAACTGCTGATGGCAGGGTGCGAGGAACCACAGAAAGAAGACCCTAAATGTAGTCCTGAGAGGCTGAAGCAAAACACAGAATTAACTCCTGCATCTTCAAGGCACTGAAAACCACGTGGTTCCACCCTAAATGCAGCAGGAACGCTTTGCATAAGGGTTTTGCTTCTGTGCGCAAGCCATTGAGGTCAGGCACGTACCCGGCACAGCTGGCGCGGAGCAGAAGCAGGCAGCTCCTCTGCTCAGCCCTGGCCAGAGCCAAGCTGCAGGGCTGGGCACAGCAGGAGCCGGCCCTGCTGCCGGCGAAGATGGGCTGGGAAAACAGGAGAGTGGAAGGGGAGAAGCCTGTTAGCACCAGCAGTGTGGCATGGGGCAGGCTGTGGCTGATTGCCCACAAGCTGCCAACCACCGTGCCTCATAAAATGCCTCACGGAGTCTGACTGCAGGATGGCAGTTGGAGATGGCACTCTGCAAAGCCAGGCAGTACATGCTGGGGAGGGACAGCGATTTGTCAGTAGCGGGTGTATGGATGGCAGATGACGTTTAATGAGTTTGGTGGGTGTCAGCCCTGTTTCTACAGCATTCAAACCACAACTGAGGAGCACAGGAGGAGCCACTGGCTGAACCACGCCACCTCCAATGAGGTCCTGTCCGCAGCATGGTGCTGCGTGCAGCATGCAGGGAAGCCCGAATTTCTCAGACTTGATGCTGTAAAACACTTGTGTATATGGTCAGCTTTAGGTGTTGGGACTCAACAGTGCTCCTGTGGCAGGGGGGAAAAGATAAAATTGTCCTTGTCTCAGGGCCTGAATTGCTGCTGTGCCTTTTTTATTTCTTCCTCTTGAATTCCAGGTAAAAAAGAGGCAGTATTCTCAGGGTAAAAGCAGGATCTTCGAGCCTACATTTCCATTGCAATGACAGCATGACTTTCACCTTATGTCCAGAGCTTCAGAGAAGAAAGTGTCTGTACAGTCTCTCTGTACAGTCTCTCTCCTTGAACCAGTGCTGGAGTGGGATATAATATCTGAATAATTTACAAAGGCTCTTCATTAAACAGATTTATTTTTGGCAGCTTTGTTAGACTGCTCCTTTTAGGAATGAATAGGAAGTTGCTCTGGTCTCATTAGGACATCCCTGCACGAACTCTTGGGGCTGGGGCTGGGGGCTGGGACAGCCTATTGCTCCATTAGCAATACTAAATAGAAACTCTCAGTCCTCAGGTAAGCAGCCTCCAGCACCAGTGGCCAGGCGATGTGGCAAGCAAGGATGTCCCTAGACACACACGTCACAGGAGGTGGGAGCGATGGTAGGATCTTCCCTCCAGCCACTGCAGGCAGAAGACCAGCATGGAAGAGGTGGAAGTGGCTCCTCCAGCCCCCAAGTCCTGGTCACATCGTCCTGAAGACCCCTTTGCCAGCCTCTTACACCAAGTCACCATGCAGCGTCAGGCCCTCGACTAAGCTGTCCACGTCAGCAGCCAAGTCTCTGGCTGCCCTCCGTGGCCCCTCCTAAAGGTGGTCCAGCTTCCTTAGGAGCTGACACACTCCACCTGCAAGCTCAGCCTGGCCAAGGTGTTGGGAGAGTGAGGGGGGATCCATCTGCTTCAGCTGCAGCTTTCCAACATTGCCATAAAACAGCCTCGCAGCAGACAAATGTTGGTTCGCTTGGAGAGCTCCTACACACGTGCTCAGAGCTCCCTTCCTGCGCTGGAAAAACCCTCATTTCCTGAGCCAGGTCTGAGGTGGGCGGTGGGAATTCCCT
This sequence comes from Bucorvus abyssinicus, assembly GCA_009769605.1. Lineage (NCBI taxonomy): Eukaryota > Metazoa > Chordata > Aves > Bucerotiformes > Bucorvidae > Bucorvus > Bucorvus abyssinicus. Next base: position 6,968,089 of record CM020055.1, read on the forward strand.
CCTTTCACCAGGGTGCATTGAACGCAGGCTCCTCCACGCGCTGTTTTCCTGCCATGCCCAGGCCATATTCGCCCCTGCTGACACATGCAGGCCCACAGCTTGGGCAAGGTTATAATTCCCCCTTCTTCAGATGCAGATACATTGCCTGGCTGGAGACAGGCCCATTAAAGAGCCATTTACTAGGCACAAGTGAGTTTGTGTTCCCCTGGATTGAGATTTGCCAAGATTATACCATAAATTAGTCTGTTTCCTGGAAGAAAGTAAAGAGAGAAATAAAAAAAAAGATAAAATGGAACATTTTGTAGCCAACATAAAAGCCAATAAAGGAACATTTCATTTCCCGCTTGGAAGGGAGCGACCGTGAGTTGTTGCAGAGGGGGAAGGCAGCGCAGGGCAGCATGAGCAGGGCTCCTCTGCTTTCACCGCAACCAAGAGGAGACTTGACATGCATGTTCCTGTTGCCCGCCACGGCTGGGGCCAAAGCTACCAGCGAGCTGGCAACGCAGCTGCCCAGCCGTTCCCCCCAACACACACCCTGGGGAAGCACCGCGAGCCCTTTCCGGAGGCTGGTGCCCGAGCTGGGGGACTGCGTGGCAGAGCCGTGGAGGGTGCACACTGCTGAGCCAAGGGAAGCTCGAGTGGCTCAGTGATGGAGAGGCAGCCCGGGGCCCAGGAAGAGTGCCTCTGCATCGTCTTCGGGGAAGTTCAGTCTGCTCGTCATCACCTCTGCTGTTTAAAGAAGTCCATCAACCACAGGAAGAGCCTGGGCCTGTTTGTATCGAGGACAAATGCTTCGCGGCTTCATCAGTACCATCATCAGGAATACCTGCTGTTTCAGGTTGCTACGTGGCAACTTGGCTGCTTTATCTCAACTGGAAAAACTTTCATCCAAGTTAAAGAAGAAATTATAATATCTAGAAGAGCAATGAAGGAGTGAGCAAAGATGCTTCCAGGCTTGGCAGGCAGACAGATATTCCTGAGTGTCTCACAAAGCCTGTGCATAACTGTGCTAAAAGGCAGCCACCACCGGGTAAAGAATGTGCCTTTGGCCTTGGCTGCCTCCTCATCTTACCAGAGGGGACTGATAAGGCAAGACATCCACTTGGGATTTCATCTCAAAGTTTGTCCTGCTCTGCATCATGGCCAACCCCTGCAATATCCTGGAGGGGAAGATACTCACCAACAGCAGCCGCTCTGCAGGCGCAACACACCAGACCATCCTTCAGCACTGCAAAATGGGAGAAACAACCTGCCTGGTGTTTAGGGACCATCTCACGGTCATGTTCCACAGGGCAGATGACATTGTGGTTTAGGTCTCTCGCTGCTGTGCTCGTCTGTTCTTCCAAAGCAGCAGCAAACATGAGCCTCCCGAACCACACGTACGCCCAAAGGGTTTTTTCAAGTAGAAGGAGTAACTTCACAGAACAACAAGGGAGCCCTTCTGCAAACAAAGCAGGGGCAGCCTGCACAGTGCAAATCCTGCAGGCAGCAGCCGTGCAAGAGCATCCCAAGCTCTGGGTGCTCCCCTCGGGATGAGGTGTCCCGGCCCAGAATCTTCTCAGTGGCCACACGCATGGGCTCGCAGTGACAGCCCTTGCACCAGCACTCCCACTGCTGAGCATGGGAGAGAGCCTGCAGCCCCTGGTTTTGAATGCATGATTCACAGTACAGCATTTGCATGCTGCACATTTCTCTGCACTTAATGCCATCATCTCTGTAACTGATGCCTAATTCCTGTAATGGAGTGGGACTGTCACCTGCAAGGCCAGTCTGTGCTGTGCTGGGGGCCAGGGACGGTAAATATCTCAACCCAGGCACCACGTATCTGAACCATTACGTAGCTGAGGGCCAAACCCTTCTGCATCCCATCGCCCCTCCACACGGCAGCAAGGTGACAAGCCTGGCAGGGAACACAAGACATGCTCCAGAGGTGCTCCAGCACCTCCCATGGAAGGTAGAGCTCACCAGAGAGGGAGGCCTCAGCTTTGCGGGGGACAGCAGTGACCTGGGCTGGACTCCTGCGCGCAGCAGTTACAAACTGCAGCTCCCTGCTGAAGCCCAAGCCAGGGTGGCTCCGTTTCTCTGATTCTGACCAGCTGGGGGGAGACTTGTCTCCCCTGTTTTCCAGCCCTTCCTCTGCAGGGACACAAAACCTGCCTGCACTATTAATAATCCTCGGCATGAAGCTGCCACAGTTTTCACTAGTACAGAGACGTCAAAGTGAAAAAGCTACTGCACAATATGCAAGAGTTGTCACAATAATTCAGCTGCTCTATTGTTTTCTTTAAAAATAAATACCACAACAGCCCAGCCCACATTGCTGGAGTCATGACGTGCAGGGGTTTATTTTTAATCAGAAGATGTACTGATTTTTAAAGATAGACACAGATCAGCATCTGAAACTGATGAGAGCTCCCGGTGCACTCACACACACACTCCCCCCGCTATCCGCAGGCTGCCTTCCAAGGACCCCATCCCACCTCGGGTCAGGCACCTCTGGGGGTGTGTGGCTTGCAAGAGGCCCCACCGCAACAAAGTCCTTCCAGCAGTGAAGTCTGTGGCTAAATTCCCCTCTGCTCTGCTCTCTGCTGGGATGCACTCGATCCCCCAGGACACAAACTGCAGGGTCTCCTCTCCAGGCAGCAGGTTTAGGAGCAAAGTTTGCATCCAGAGCAGAATTTTCCGTTGTTTGGAGTCGGGAGGTGTGTTTGGGGCCAGCTGCAGGTGAATTCCCTGGCTTTTGCGTTCCCTCTGCTCAGCAAAAGCAGAGTTGAAATAAAACAAAACAAACCATGTGTAAACAAACCCTGTTCTCTGGCTTGGGGAAGGATGTGAAAATGAGCCGCAGGTGATGGCGTTCCCTGCATTGCCAGCATGGTGCAGATCTGCGGTGTCACAGCAGGTTTCAGGACTGGTAAGAAACTGGAGCGGTGGCTGCGTTAACAGCAAAGCCTCCTCTTCCCTCTAACACCATGACATAAAGACACAAGGCCAGCGGCCACAGGAACTACCTTTACTGGGGAGGCCAATGCTCTACTCAAGAGCTGTGGAAGGTGAGGGGACTCATCCCACAGCGAGACCCAGCACGGTTCAGGGCTCCCGTGACCTGGTGCCAGGGACTGCCGGTACCGAGCTTTGCCCTGAGAACCTCTGCCAGGCTCCAGTCCCGCAGGGACGCCGCTCCAGGGCTAAGCCAAGGCCTCCACAAAGATCTGCTGCGGTGGCTCAGCAGGGGCGGCTCGGACCCTGCAGACCCCTTGGACCGCTGCGGCCGGCGTTGAGCCTCGGGGTCCTACCTCGGCACCAGCGACCGGGAGGGGCCCGGGGACAGAGGAGCGACCTCCGACAGGCCGTAGCACCGGGAGGCTACGGGGGGCCGGGCGGGCCAGGCAAGAGCGCATCGGCCAGGGCTCAGGGAGGGTGAGGGCGCGGGGACCAGTGGTTGAACTCTCCGGCCCGCCCTGGCCCCGCTCCCGGCAGCGGGGCGGGGGAACCGGGCCCCCGAGGCCGGGCCCCGCTCGGCTCCCGCGCCGCCCGCGGCGGGCAGGACCGCCCGCAGCCCGGCCCGGTGCCCGCGGCCGCCGGCTCCGCGCGGCGGGGGCGGGGACCGGCGGGGGCGGGGGCGGCCGTGGGCCCGCCCGGCCCGGGGAGGCGGCGGCGGCAGGTGGTGCCGAGCAGCCGCAGGACGGAGCCGGAGCCGCAGCCGCCATTAGACAATAGGCGCCGGCGGCGGAGCGGCGGGAGCGGCGCGGGGCGAGCGGCGCGGCCGGGGCGGGGCGGCCGCGGGGCCGGGGCGGCCGGGCCCGGCGCGGACAAAGGCGGCGGCGGTGCGGGGAGCCGCGGCGGGCGCGGGAGCGGGCGGCGGCACCGGGCCGCTCCGTGCGGGAGTCGAGCCGCAGCCTGACATGATGTTTCCACAAAGCCGGCACTCGGTACGGCGCGGCCGGGGGGGCGGCGGTGGGGCCGCGGGGCGGGGCCGGGCACCGGGGGTGGAGGGGGCCGCGGGCCGGCCCGGCCCGGCCCAGCGAGGGGGGCCGCCCGGCCTCCCTGTGGCGGCGCCGGCGGGCCGAGGTGCCCGAGCGCCTTCCGCCGCCGGCAGCGGGAGGGCGGGGGTCCAGCTGCCGAGGGATGGCGGGGCCGGAGGCAGCGCCCGGGGACGGACCCCAGCGCCAGCGGCCCCACGGGTGACCTTGGGCGCGTCCCGGGCCTTAGCTTGCTGGCTCTCGAGGAGTCCCGCGCGGGGCTCGGCCCCCGGGGCTCGGCGAGGCCTCCCGGCCTTGCCCGGGCTGGCGGAAGAGGGGCGAGCCCGGGGGTGACGGGCAGGCTGCCTGCCCTGCGCCCAGCGCTGCCTCCTGTCGTTCAAGGGCTCCTCTCACCTGCCGCAGCAGCTGAAGTTCACGACCTCCGACTCCTGCGACCGCATCAAGGACGAGTTCCAGCTCCTGCAGGCCCAGTACCACAGGTACGTGGCTCCCGTGCGCCGCCGGGCCCTGCCCGGGTCTGCCTGCAGCCTCCGCGGGGCTGGCCGGCGGCAACACGACCCACAAGAATCACTCTGATTCTTCTGCTTTATTGCTTCGCTGTGCAGACCAAACGGAAACGCCACGGAGGGCTCCCGGTTGTGTAGCTTGGGTCACCTTTGGCCAGAGGAGGACCTGAGGCGGGGGTTAGTCTTGTCCACTTGGAAGCCCAGCGAGCAGAACATGTGTCTTCCCTCTCCAGCCAAGGTCTCTCCTCTGAGCGCTGCTCAGCCAGGACTGCACGGAGCCTTGCCAGGCCTCCTGCGTCTTGCTGGGAGTTTTCCTCGGTTCTTCTCGCTGGCTGCCATTCTTGGACGGCGAATGCTGCAGGGAGCACTTAAATCCAAAAGCTTCCGCTTTTCTGCGGGTGTGTGGGGAAATACTTCTACTGACCTGAAAGCTGGCTTCTGACAATCTATTGCTTTGTGTGTGTGTGTGTTTGAAATAAATGTGAAGCTCTTGGGTTAAATCAACTGGGTGATGCCCTCTGCCACTGCCTGGCAGGCTGCAAGGTGCTGGTGCACAATACCTTGGTGCCATGCAGCTCTGACTTCCCTGTCTGCCTTCCCCCAGCCTGGGCTCTGCCAGCATTTGCGATGGTATCATTGTGGCAGGAGCAGGCAGGAAAACTGCCAAGAAATGGCCATTTTCTGGTGTCCCCGTGTCTCTAGGCAGTGCCAGCGAGGGAGTAGGGGAGCCCAAGAAACATGCCCGCTGGGCTGGCAATGGTGGCTATCCCCCTACCCTGCTCCACTCCCTTGGACTTAATCTTGAGAAGAAGCAGGTTTTGTGTAGGTGAAGCTGTTTCTTGTTTGAAACATAAAACCGCAGCACATGCCGGCTGCAGTTGCTCTGCTGGTGAGTTGGAGTCTCATAAAACACTGGGAGCAGCGGCACTTTCTCTGAAGGGTGTGAAGAACCTAGAGGAGAAAAAAATCCTTTCTTCTGGAGGGACTTGTAGTTCTTGGGCCTTTCCTCACCATCCAGAAATGGATCTGGCTTTGGTTTTGAAGTTGTGTTGGACCATCTCTTGAGCACAGCAGACAGGCCCGTGCTAGAAGGCGTCCCCAGCTGCCAGTGATCAGTTGAGGAAAGGCAAACCCCTCCCTGGGCAGCCACCTCTGCTGCTGCCCAGCATTCTGCTTCCCACCAAGAGGATTTGCCTGGGGGAGGTGGGTGTCCAGCTGGTGGATAGCCTTGTGCTGCTTCTCCAGAACATGTGTCGGGGGGGGACTCCAGCTGGGAGGGTGGGAGCAGGCTGTGCCGCTGTCACTGCTGTGACAGCGCAGCATGGCCAGCTCTGACCGCCCCTTGGAGTCTGGATGGTGGTGTCTGAGAAGCCAGCCTGGCCAGGACGGGGCCATGCAGGAAGCAGCTGCTCTATGGTGATCAACTCTCTCACCTCCTGTTTGTGGTTTTCTTACTGTTTTCTGGGTTTCCAGCCTGAAGTTGGAATGTGACAAACTAGCCAGTGAGAAATCGGAGATGCAGCGTCACTATGTCATGGTAAGGATGGGCCCTATCAGCCAAGAGCATGTGGGTGGCGTGGTGGGGACTCGGGCGAGCAGGTGCCCATGCCGGGGTTGTGCCTGGCAGGGAGCCTTCGCCCTGCAGAGCGGCAGGTCTCTAGGCAAGGCTGGCATTGGCTTTCTGAAAATGGGGCTTTTTTCTATTTTGTGTTGTCTGCACGCAGTGGATTGTTGCAACTGGGGAAGTGGTGAATTGTTGGACATAGAGAATTGGTGGGCCAAGTGGCTGACTGCTTGATGGGTGGTGACAGGGTCCTTGGCTTTGCCACTGCTGGCTGCTTGACCTGACTCCCTGTGCCAGCTCTTGCTCTTGAGAAGGAGCTGCAAGGTGCTGGTGTGCAGGTGTTTGGGACTTGTGGCCAGCAAAAGACAAAGCAGTGCTCTGAGGAGTCGTGTAGCTGGGAAACACCATGAGCCTGGTGGGAAGCAGAAACCAGCTGCTGTGTGAAAGGTAAACCCTCCGCACCTTCTCGTGACCCTGGCAGCCATGCGGAGCCGTTGTGCCCAGTGCTGGCACGTCTCACCAGCACCTGTGTCCCGACACAGAGTGTGTAAATCCCAGGGCAGTGCCTGGTAAAGGCATGAGATGTGGTGCCACACGTGGGCTTAAATCTGCCAGGAAACGGCCATGTTCTTGTAGGCAGCCTGACAGTTTCCCTGCCAGGTAATGCCTCTGTCTTACCACACCTGGGAGAGCTCTTGTAGCAGAGGGGAGGGATGCCAGGCAAGGCTGTGGTCAGTTCCTTTCCTATCAATTTGTTAACAGGAGGTTGCGATACTGTCCATGAAGATGTGCTGGTGCCTGCTTGCCAGCTGCTGCACCTGGCCTGGAAGGAAGAGATAAGATGTAGAAATTTAGTACAGCAGCTCTTTAGAGCAGAGTTAGAACTTTAACACCAGAAATAAGGGAGCTGGCCCCTCCATCCTCCTGTACTGCCCGTGAGCCCAAGGCTGTGAGGAGTGAGGCGTGCTTGGGGCTGGGGACGAGGAGAGGAGGTCACAGCTTCCTATGTATGTGAATGGGGAGGCCTGCTCCATTCTCACTAGTAAATGATCGCTTCCTGGGCCTTGCAGACTGCATGGAGACTCTCATCTCCAGGTGTGGCGGATAATTTTTTCCCTTAATGATGACAGTCACCAGAATTGATTCAGGTTACAATCAATGGGTTGGCAGCAGAGGGGAAGGGCTGTTGCTCAAGGCTTTGCAGGCGCAGCCGCTTCTGTCTGCGTGGCTGAGCTGGAGTCATGCAGAGCTGCTGTCGCTCTCCACCACAGCGAGTCACGGGAAGCGAAGAGGAGGGTTTCTCTGAATGTGCAAAGCTGCTACAGCTGCTCTGATTTTTTGAATAAGTCACAATTAGCAGCTTGGGGATCAGGCTCCTATTTCCTGCTCAATCTTCAGAATGTAAAGAAGCCTTGAGAGCCAGCAGTGGTGTTAGAGCAGACTGAGATCATGGCGATGCCAAGCTGGGTGCTTCTCAGACTTGAGTTGTCGGTACCAAAACACCAGTGATCTTCTCCGTGACTTAAATGAGGGCAGATGTGGATTTTTCTTTCCCTTTGGAAAAATCAGGATTGCAGCCTGCAAGCTGAGGAATATTTCTAAACTCTAAAATATCAGCCTTAAACCAGCTTCTTCCAGAGGTCAGGAATTAGCTTCTCCTGCCAATAGATCGCTCTGTTGCTGCTGTGCGGGGGTTTTCTGGGTAGGTTTTTTGTGTGTGTTTTTTGTTGTGGTTTTTTTTTCCTCCACATAGCTTCTTCCCAAACAGCTGGAGCTGTGTACAGTTGGATGTATTTCTTGCAAGATGAAGCCCAGTTGTGATCTCTTCCATTTGCTGCTGAAGCAACCACGTGGGCTTTAGGCTATTGGCCAGGCAAAGCTTGTAGAGTCAGGCTGCCTCTCTTTTGGCTGCAGATATGGAATTCTGTGGAGTCCTGAGCCTTTTTCCAGGTTCAAAGCAGGATCACTCACTCACCTTGATGCAGACTGCGAGGGGCCCCGTCGGCAAGTTCCCGGGTCTCCCAGCTGGAGCAGCATGGGCAGGGAGCGCCTGGGCTCGGTGCTTCTGCCTTGGACCTGGAGAGGGTCTGTGTCTGCATTTGTCTCCTACTGTCTTTGTTTCCTAGGGCTGACCTCTTCTCTCCTTCCATCCTTGCCCAGCCTTTGTAGAAAACCTTGCTAGGGACTCTGGTAGGGGACCTTGTAGTAGGTCCCAGCACTGCTGTATGGAGTGACTTTACCTGGTGGAGGCTTGACTTGCAATTTCTTTTGTTCTCTCCTGCTCTACAGTACTACGAGATGTCCTACGGGCTGAATATTGAAATGCACAAACAGGTAGGGGGAAGGCATTTCCAAGTGCTCTAATTTATGGGGAGGGTGGGTTGTCTGCTGTGCTTGGCCCTCTGTCACTTCAGTGGTATTTCAGGAACTAGAAATGCCATGAGCCTGTAAGATGTCAGAGCAGCCTTTGAAATACAGGGACCCTCCACCTCTCAGGATTGCAGTGCTGGATTAAGGGCTCCTGCTGTGGGCACACTCCGGTTCTCGCCTGGGCCTGAACGGGTATTTGAGCAGTGGACAAGTCAGTGCAGGCAGGGTCTGGAGCTGCAGCTTGGAGTCGGTCAGCAGACACAAACCCAAGGTGGAGGCAGGAGATGACCCTGGGTCCCTCCCACCCTTCTCTCAGGCCCTGGTTGGGTTCCTGGCCCCGCCACCTTCCCTGGTGCCTGGGAAGTCTTGTGATCACCTCAACGTGACAAACCTTTGGCTCTCCCTGGGTTCTTGCTGTAGTCAGGCCAGGGCATACTGCTCTCAGGCAGTGATTAGGTAACATGATGGCAGACCTTCTAAGAAAGCCTCCTAGTGCTGGAGTCTGTGCTGCAGCCTGGATAAGTTTGTAATTACCCTCACTGGTGGTTGTTAATTATCCCCAGTGGCTAATTACCTGTGCTGTTAACAACGTGGGCCTCTTCTGAGCTCGTCTCTATCAGCTCCCAGTCACAAAGTCGTCTGTGTGTTGTGGCTCAGTTATAAGCCTCTTAGCACAGTTCTGCTCCCCACAAAGGCACTTGGTGCCTCCTACCCCGTCACCGTAGTTTGGAAGCCCTCGAGACTGGCTTCCCTGAGAACACCTGCATCTTGGTAAAGGACCTGAGCCACGAGCCCTCTCTGCTGTCCTATGAACTGTCTCCCAGCTTAGTCTGCTCATCTGTGGTGCTGGTGAGACCCCCTCAGCTGTTTTTGGTGCATGCTGAAACCCTTTGGCTCTGTATGTCTTTTGACTCCATTGGAAAGTGATTTGCAAAGGGCTGGTAGCTTTGCTCTTCTCCAGGAGGAAAGCATTTAACACCCCAAAATTTCCCATCTGCGTCTATGAGGCTAGTGAATCACAGAACAGTTTGGGTTGGAAGGGACCGTAAAGATCACCTAGTTCCAACCCCCCTGACATGGGCAGGGACACCTTCCACTAGACCAGATCACTCAAAGTCCCGTCCAGCCTGGCCTTCAACACTTCTAGGGATGGGGCATCCACAGCCTCTCTGGACAGCCTGTTCCAGTGCCTTTCCACCCTCATGGTGGAGAAGATGACCAGTCCCTGTGACATCCCTGAGCAGTCCCAGTCCTGCAGCTCAGCAGCAGGCGAACTCTTGCCTTTGGGGAGGGGGAGTCCGATGGCGCTGAGCAGCCAGTCTCTGGGGCAGAATAGGGGTCTCGTCAGAGGCAGCACATGTGTCTGTCCATGTCTGTGTGGCAAATGTTATTCATGCATCCCCACACGGGACTATGAGAAGTTTCCTCTCTGGTTGCTCCCAGTTTAAGTGAATATCAGATATCCAGAGAGGGAAGAGAGAATTGGAATCTTGCTCTTTGCAATCAGCAGCATCGATTCATGTAACTATGTAGGGAGGTGCCTTGGGGGCGAGGTGACCCCCATGGCACCAGGATGCTGCCAGCATCTTTCCAGGGGGAGTGTGTTTTCTTGGGGCTGTTCAGACCCTGCCTGCAGGGGAGGGAGGTGGGGCAGCTGGTGCTAAGGGTGGTCATTCCCGAGCCACCTGATGCCTTTCCTCTCCATCTTCCCACCTTCTAGGCAGAAATCGTCAAGAGACTAAATGGGATTTGTGCGCAGGTTCTGCCCTACCTTTCGCAAGAGGTGAGTCCCCCAGCTCGGCCTCAACTCTGGCTCGGGGACACATTGGAGGGGGAGCAGAGGTGCCACTGCCCTCCCTCAGGGCCCCTGGTCTGGGAAAACTCGCTGCTTGCTCTCAGCCCCTTCATGGGGATGAGCCCTTCGAGCAGCTCCCCCCAGTCACTGTGCAGGGTGAATGTGCCTGTCCGTCCCCTCTGGTGGCTATGGACAAAGATGGGCTCTGTTCTCTCCCGCTCATCATTCCTGAGTCATTGGCCGCTTCTGTACGGGCAGCTAATTGGGGGAGGGGGGTGTTTAAAAAAAAAAATACCTCCATATGGCTCCTCCTTGAGATCTGGTTCCTCTGCCTCATTAATTAATGCAGCTGATGGGCTCCTCCCACTCCCCTGAGAAATTAATTGGGAGGGCTTGGGAGTTGCTGCTCGAGGTGGGAGGAGGATGAAGCACCTCTAGCATGGTATCTGTCCATCTCCCCACACAAGCCCGCAGAGGCTAAACTCCATGGCTGTTCTCATGGCTGGTTTTTTGGTCAGGACTAGGTGTGGGGTGGAGGCTGTTTCTTGGTCTGGGTTAGCTGTAGGCTTGGGGGACGGGCTGTGTTTTTCCCACCCACCTGTTCTCGGGGAGGACAAAGTGGCTTGCTGATCAGATCAGAGCTGCCTAATCACTAAGCCACAACTAAACCTTTTGCATCTTAAGGCAGCCCCTTCCCCCTCCCCAACCCTGTCCTACTGCTAAGATGGAAAGAAAAAGAGTGCAATGGACAGGGCTGGTGTTGGGACACCCTGTGCTCTCAGAAGCAAGAACACTTGTCCTTTATTTGTTAAAGTACACGATACGTCTGTTTTTCCTGCCTGTGTTTGGAGCAGCCGTGCTGGACTCTTCCACAGCAGCACCTTCTAGCTGTTGCAAGTGTGACCCAGAATGAGTCCCGAGTTGCGGGGAGCTTCCCAAGAGCTTCTGATTTTAGGGCTTGTTTTGTTTGTTAGGGGGTCTTGCTCTTTGTCAGGTCTGGGTAGGAGAGGAGAGGCAGGGGGAGAGGTGTCGCTCACCTTAGAGCCTTTCTGGCTGAGGGTCGCTGGGCTTGGGCAGAGTGGGACAAGGATGGGAGTAAGAGGGGACCTGCTTAACCCCATGGTGAGGAACTGGAATGAGAAAAGCCTGCCTCCTTCCCTGCTCCTCGCTACTGTGGGCCTCAGTGGGTAAGGGCCTTGTCACAAATGAAGTGTGTGCAGGCACCTCCTGCTGTGGGCTTGACCAGCACTCTGTGCCCTGACCTCTCGGTGCTTGCAGCTGGGGTAATGTATGTGTTGTGTGTGTGTCAGACCCAGCGGGCCTCGGTCCCTGTTCTCCTTCCCTGTGATTCTAGAAATGACCTGATTTCCTCTGTTCTCTCCATACCAGCATCAGCAGCAAGTCCTGGGAGCCATCGAACGAGCCAAGCAGGTTACGGCACCAGAACTGAACTCCATCATCCGTGTACGTGTAGTCTGGGTTCGGAGGGATAGGAACCTGTGCCTTTGGCCCTTGGGACAGAGCTGCGCAGGGGAGTCATGGCCTGGGGCTGTGCCCTGCGTGCTGGGAGCAGGCTGCTCCATGTGCAGCACTGCAGCTCTGCTGAGATGAGGCTGAGTGCTGGGCTGGCCCTGCTGGCACAGGGCTTGTTTTGTCCAGACTTGTGATGGGGACAAGGGTTTGCAGGGGAGCGTGGATTCCTGCCCTATCCCAGCAGGGTGCAAGGAGAGAAGCTTTGGTTTTGAGCAGGAACTGCAGCAGCTCCTTGACATGAAAATACCATCTGTACTTGGGTAGGGTTGGGAGGGCTTTAACTGCGTCCTTGAAGCAGGCCAGAGTCTGAGGCCAGATGCCCTGTGGGCTAGGGGCTGTGTGTCGTTCTGGGGACATACTGTTGAGTATTCTCTTGAGGCTGTTGCAGCCCAAGGACTCTAGAATCTCTTTCCCCCCCACCCCAAGGCTGCGGGGCTCTCCAGGAGGTCCCTGGTTTAAGCTTGGCTGCTGGCACAGTCTGTCTAGGTGACCCAGGCCTTTGGGTTGGGGTCCAAGTGCACTCAAAATGACAATATCCCTCTCCTGTCTTCCTGTCCGTCCGTCGTTCTCTACAGCAGCAGCTTCAAGCTCACCAGTTGTCGCAGCTCCAAGCCCTCGCTCTGCCTCTGACTCCGCTCCCCGTGGGCCTCCAGCCCCCATCCCTCCCCGCTGTCAGTGCCGGCACCGGGCTCCTCTCGCTCTCGGCCTTGGGCTCTCAGGCTCACCTCTCCAAGGAGGACAAGAACGGCCATGACGGGGATGCCCACCAAGATGATGATGGGGAGAAATCGGATTAGAGTGAATGGGGGGGCTGGGGGGAGGGGGCTCTCTGGGGGGTGGGGGGGGCGGGTTAATGCAAGATGCAGTATCTCTCTCTAATTGCTGCGCAGCAGAATTGCGGGGGGCTTATGTTTGGTGGCAGCTTGCCAGGCCTGTTCCCATGGGCAGCAGTGCCCCCACTGCCCTCCCCGTGGACGGGCTGCTCCGCAGCAGCGCAAGCGCCATAGCAGTAACCGTGTGGCCGATCGTGCTCTCCCTTGTGCCCAGCCTGGCTTCCCCATCCCTGCTCCCGCTCCGTCACAGAGCCGAGCCAGAGCCTGGCTTGGGCTGCTCTGGGGCCGCTTGCCCCCCTAGCTGTCCCAGCTCCTTGGTGCCCCCTTGGTATTTAAAGATGCCCCTTGATCCTAACGGTTTCTGCACAACTCCCTGATGGGATCCCTGCCCTGAAACCACCTCGTCCCTCCCCAAGCACTCTTGATCTCATTGCACCACCCTGGCCCTGTCCTCCCTGCATCCCCCCTGCACTAATACCAGGCCGGCACCTTGCTCTTCTGCATGTATCTTGTCTTGACTGGTCCCATGGCATCGTGGCCAGACAACACGCTCTAGCTGCCAGGATTTCTCCTCGGCAGCCTGTTGGCCTCGGCATGGAGGGGGAGCCTCTGCCACATCCTTCTCTTTGGCAGAGCACCCGGCTTCGGGGGGCTTGGGCGGCTGGGCAGGGGGGCAGGCAGACTGAGAGCATTTCCTGATCTCCCCCCTCCCTGCGCTCCTGCCCCCGTGTAGAGGATACAGCAGCTTTCTCTGTTCTTATCTCCGTGCGCTAGCGTGTCTTCTAAAAAATGAAAAATGGAACAAAAAAAGAATAAAATTAAATAATAATCTGGTGTTTGTATATAGTCCTTTAGAAAGATCTTGTTTTGCTTTTTGTGTTTAATCACTTGACCTATTAATAAGAGGAACTGAAAATGCTGTATCAAGGACGTACAAGCTGTGCCTTTCAAATAAAGAAATAAGAAGGTTGGTTAAAACCATGACTTGCTGCCTGCTTTCTTGCTGCCTTTGGGATGATTTTAAAATACTTCTTCCCTGCTGGGGGAGAGAGGGGCAAGAGGAGTTGGTGGGTGAGAACAGGCAGCTTTGCTGGCAAGCCTTGGACTCTACCTCGGTTTCCCCACGTGCTGTCACAGCTCCCACCAGGCTGTGGAGGCATCTGGAAGAGCTGCTCTCCCTTCCCCCAGGTGAGCATGTCCCAGACCAGCCCTTGCATTACCTGGGCCAGTGTGCCGCCCTTCCTGGGGGTCCCTCTGCAGGTTCCTCTGTGAGCCAGGGAGGGCTGTTAACATTGACACCTCTGGTTCTGACTTCTCTCCTGCTCTTGTCTGCCCAGCTGCTGGCAGAACAAGAACTGTCCTCGTTGCCTGCATCCTGCTCCGGGACGCCGTCTCTCCCACAGGCACCCTTGCGCAGCCTTGACATAGCTTTGGCTGGAGCTAGGGCAAGGAGGATGCCCAGGCAAAGCCAAAACAAACTGGAGAGCAAGGTGAAAGTGGGCAGTGGTGAAAGGAACCTGGGAGCTCTCCAGATGAAAAGCAAGGCGGTCTGGAGCGAAGTGCCACCAAGGCCTGTCAGCTCTCTGCTGGAGCAGCAGTGGCGTGGTTTGGTAACAGGGGAATGGTCCCTGTGGGCTGCCGCAGGTCTGCTCCGTGCGTGCATAATTCATTTTTCCTGTGGGTGCAGAGGATAAGCTGCTTCTGTGGCACTCAGCCCCTCTGGAAAATCTGGCCCGTGTCACCCTGGGGCTGAGATTGCTGTCATGGAATTGGCTCTCACTAGTTAGAGCTGTCCTCTGGCTTCACAGCCAGATAACATCTTCCCCCCTGTATCTCCCAGGCCAGCTGGACTGGGGAAATTTCCTTCCCCTGGGAAGGAAGCCACACGGGGTGGGGGGGTGTGTGTGTGTCTCGGTGTCATCGGCTGCCCACTGGGGTCAGAGGACTGTGGTGGTGCAGTTGTAGGGCCCTGGTGAAAGCCAGAAGGGGAGCAGCAGTGCCATGCTTCTGACCTGCTGGTGCAGGGCAGAGATCGGGTGGGATTTGGTGGGATTTGCTGGACTGGCTTAGGCCTGGGACCAGGTCTGGCTCCAGAGTGGTGGCACTTTGGGCTGGGGCTGTGTCTGCTGCAGCGGGTACAGACAGGGTGGGAGAGGCTGGAGGAAAGGTGCATGGTGCTGCACGAACACCCATTGGGGCTGCAGCTCCTCTCGGCCCCTTCCCCTGCTTCTGACGGTTTTCTTCTGGTGTGGACCAGCCTGCTGCAAAGAGGGGATGGAGGGACTGGTGTGTGGCTCAGTCCCGTGTCCAACTGTCCTGGGAGTGCTGGCCAGGCCTGGCCCAGCTGTGCTGTGGCTCTGGATGGGTTACAGAGACTGTGGGCAGCGCAAGGGCTTGACAATGCCCCCGTTATCTGCCTGTGGTCTGGGGGATGGCCGGGGCGGGTCTCCTGGCACAGGCTGGCGAAGGTCTGCAGAGGAGCAGGGCTCCAGTGGTGGTCTTTGAACTCTGGCTGCTGGCTGGGACCCTGCAGGGCTGCCTGGTGCAGGGCCCAATGCTCCTGACAGCCGTTACCGCTGGCTGCTCGGCTGCTGTGGGGCAGGTCCGGCGCACAGGGCCTGTGGAGAGAGCGGAACTGCTGCTGGGTGGCGGGGGCTGGCCGGACCTCAGCACCCGTGGGGAGGCCAGAGCTCTGGGCAGGCAGGTCTGACGCCTGCCCCGCGTTGCACAGGGGCTCCCAGTCAGGAGCCAGCTGAAATGCTGCCGATAGCTGCAGCCTGACCCCGTGGTCCAGCAGCTGCGGCGAGGGCCTGGCTGGCGCTGAGCGAGCTTTTGATGCGAAAGGCCAACGTGGCTTCGGCCGGGGCTGCTGCCATGTGGCAGCTGCTAAAACCATCTCTGCTCTGCGAGCGCTGCTGGAAACCCCGCCGGGAGCTGCTGGCTGTGGGGAGGGCTGGGGCTTCTCCAGCGCTCCCACCTCCAGGTCACAGGTTCAAATTCAGCCTGGGGGCAGCGCGCACCCTAAGTGGATGTTATTGCTGATGGATGTGCAGGGGAGGAGGGTTTAGGAGAAATTGGCCCGGGGTGTTTCCAGGCCACAGATTTCAGAGGAACAGCCGTCCCTGTCGTTAGAGCTAATTAGCAGCCTCGGGTAGGTGGGCAAGGGGTGGAGCGAACCGCGGGGCTGCTGGCTGAGCATCCTCGGCTGCTGGCAGGCTGGGGCCGGGAGCTGCTCCTGACTGCGCTGTGGCTATCTCCTTGCTTCCTGTGGGAAACTAACACACTGTAAAGTATAAGGCCAGAGCTTGTGGGCTCTCCAAATCCCCTGCGCCTCCCAGCAGATAGATGCTGCGCTGAACCTCGTGCTCCACTCCTGCTTCCCCTGATGAAGAGTGCTGGCTTCGCACCCAAAGCATTTCTCTGGGTGCTGGGAAGCACCCTGATATCCCACCCCACAGACGAGCCGTGCTGCTGTTCCCTCTGCTTTCAGCCTGGCTCTGCAACCACTGCATTTGCTTCTGGATCTCTGAAGGGAGTCATGTCATAGGGCTCCCGAACAGATTTGGTCTCAAATCTAACTGCACACCCAAATATTCTCTTCGTGCACAAGAGGTTGTGATACAAGAGCGGGAGTGGGACACGGGCAGATAGGATGAGAACGTGCTCTCCTGGCACTGGGATCCTCGAAAAAACTCAGCAGAGCCCTGGCTCATTAAAGTGGGATGGAGATCAGCCTGGTGACAGCCGCTGTCCCGCTGTCCAGAGGGCTTTGGCTGCAGTGGATGGGGGGTCCAGGGAGCAGGACTCCGTCTGTCAGCACCCCGTGCCCTGACCACAACACTTAGCCTACATTTGACATTGATCCCTGCTCGCAGCTGCCGGGGGCTTGGCAAAACTCTGCTGTCTCACATCTCTTTCCCCCTTGACTGGAGGGGCCATACAGTGGCATCCTTCCTCCTCGGTGAGGTGAGCGGGTGCCAATTTCTCACTGGGCAAAGGAGGTTTCCACACCTGTTTGACTCTCAGTCCATCCCCTTCGGCTTCTTCCCGCAGGATGGATCCTGGTCTGCTCCGTGGCAGCAGCGGGAATCGCCTCCACCACATCCCCCTCCCGCTCCCATCCTCCTCATTTTTCAGCGCAGCTTTGCTTGAAACAATGGCACAGCCTGCAAGCCAGGAATGCTGTGCAGCGCGGTGGAGCAGGGCCTCCTTCCCAATTCATCACTAATGCAGGAACGCCAAGCCCTTCCTGGCTGCAGCAAGCACGAGATAAAAGCTAAAAGAGGCATCAATAATTAAAAACCACTCAGAGCTGGTAAGTGCAAACAGGAGCCAACCTACAGATCGAAGGCAGCGCCAGAGACGAGAGTCTGTCAGCTGCCGGGTTGCTCTGAGGCCTCTCACGTCTTTGCGGGCATCCCCCCAACCCCGTGCTGGTGAGGTGTCCCTGGCACCAGGGGCTGTGGGCAGGAGCGTGCCAGCTCCGCAGCAGGGCCCTGCCCGGGCATGGTGGGAGAGAATCCCCAGCTCCCCTGGCTTCTGCGCCTGGTTTGCCTTGGGGACGCGTGGCTTTGAAGAGCAGGCGACAGCACTGGGGGCCTGGGGAGGACCTGTGGTTTGGTCCCAGCAGCGTGGCTCAGGGCGCTCAGCTCTTGCTGACTTGGTGCCAGTGTCTTCCCTCGGTTTCCCTTCTCATCTCACATTCATTCCAGGACAGACTCCAGCCAGGATGAGGCCCCTGTTTGTGCCAGCTGCTGGTATAAATGCCCAGGGAAATTCACGTTGTCTGAGGGTGCCGGGAACTCAGCTCTGCTGAGTTCAAGGCTCCTCATTCAATAATGCAAGTGAGAAGCTGAAAATGGGATAGTTTGGGAACATCATGCTTAACTTTGTTCCCTGTTTCCACAGGCCAGGCGAACTGGTTGATTGAGTCCCAGTAGGGGAAAATCTAAATCTTCTAAATCTGGTGACCCTGGTTCTGCTCTCCTCCACCCCACAATGGCCCTCCTGACCCCAAAACACCGCATGCAAACCTACTGCTGCCTGGCTGCCAAAAATCCCACCCAGGGCTGAGCTTAAATCCGGTGGGCCCCAAACCCGCATGGCCCCAAAGAGGCAGGTGCAGGAAACCAGTCTCAAAGAACAGGGTTTCCCCAGCTGCCATGAGGAGACGGAGGCAGTGCTGGGTCCTAGCCGTGCCCCCTGCTCCCTTCCCATCCCTGGTGGTCTCCTGCCAGGCCAGCAAACACACCCCAAACCTGGACACGCTCGGTGCTGTGTGTGGGAGGCTGCACACAGGAGACACGTGGGCAGAGAAAGGACTCAACCCACGGCACAGGGCCGGGACAGAGCCAAGGCTGCCCTTCCTGGCATGGGCAGGAGGCAGCGTGTTCCTGTGCCCCAGGCTGGAGTTTGGGGAGGGAGCCGACAGGTAGAATCGTCGGGATAATTCCAGCAGCAGGAACCTGTTTTGCTTGGATCTGGGTTCAAAGGGAGCTCACGAGTGTCCCAAAGCCCAGGCATGTTTGGTTTCTCCACTGGTTATACACAGAAGGGCTGTTCACAGCACTTCCCTCGCGATCCTGACATGGATTTCAAACATCCTTATCCTTTGGGGCTCTTCCAAGCACTGCTGCCGCCAGGCACAAGTGCATGGCCATCGGGGGAGCAGCTGGGCCTGGCTGAGCATCCCGCAGCGGGCAGAGGGACTCAGCTGCATCCTCTGCCCTGCGCCTCATGTCCCTGTACCCGGAGTGAGGACCGGGACCAGCTCCCCTTGCTGCTGCTTCCAGAGGCCTGGGGGTACAAAGGGTTAATCCAGTTGTTTTCTCCCCAGTTCAAGCACATGCTGAAGCAAATTAATCTCTGGGTTACTGGCTGTCCTGCTCCAGGGCCCATGTCAGTCAGTCATCAACGGAGGGTGGTGAAGATGTGTGTGACATCCATCCTTCCGGAGCTGCCTGCTCCAGCTTTACCTGAGTCACTCTCTGAGACAGGAGAGCAGAGAAACTGCCTAAGGAAAACCCGCAATTTTTAGTAAGGAGTTCTAAAAAATGCTGCAAAACATCTTCTCAGTCTCTCCCTCCGTTGAAACACGATGTGAAACCGTTCCAGCTTTTGAAAACACTTTCCTCAGGTAAAAAGGAAACAAACAAACTCCCCCAATAAGGCTACCAATGAAAAATAAATTATCTAAAACTTTACATTTGGATTAAAATATGTATATTCCTAAGTGCAGAGATACGATATCCACACGCATACACGTGCATACAGGGAAGGAAGATTTTTCACGGGCTTTGGGGCCGGGGTGGCGGGCTGGCAGCTGCTCCTGCCTGCGGCACTGGCGCTGCTCGGCAGACACCGGCGGCCAGGGAAGGGGAAGGGGCTGGGGCTGGCCGGGGCCCGGCATCTTGCTTGGGGACGGTTCGGGAGGGCCCCGAGCTCAGCCAGCCTGTCCACTGCCACGGGAAGGCCCCCGGTCCCCGCCGGGCACCGCGGGGAGGGGGCAGTGGCAGCAGGCGAGGCTGAGACAGGAGGGAGAGCCCCCAGTGCCCACCTTGCCCCCGCCCCGGCCGCTGCCAGCATGTAGCAAGTAAATGACGCAATTAATAAAAGATTAGGATGAAATGTGAGGCATTAAATATGTAACCTTGCGCAGTGCCCAGGTACGGCGGGCTCCTGCAGTGTTTTAGGATCGCTCCCGCTCTCCCTCCCCGCCCCGCCAAACGCGGTGACTTTTCGGCTGCTGGAGGGTCGCGGCGGGGCGGGGGCGAGAAGGGATCGCGGGGGACAGGGAATGGCCCCGCGGTGGGGGCTGCTCCCGGGCAGAGCCTGCGGGCAGGCCTTGCGCGGAGGGAGCTGCGACCCGCCCCGCCCGCGGGCACCGAGCCCAGCGGAGGGGCCGCTCCCCCGGGCGGGGGCAGCCGCGCAGGGCGGGATCGTCCCGCGTTCGGCCAGCCCCGGGATAACGATGCACGGCCCGAGCATCGCGGGGTGGGCTCGCAGCGGCGGCGGGTGCGGAGCTGCCGCTGCCGCCGCAGCCGCTCTCGGGAGCCACCGGGAACCTCCAGCGGCCGAGCCGCACGCCCCGGCCCTGCGGCCGGTCGGGGGCTTCCTTCCTCGCCGCGGCGCCGGGGCATCCCCTCGCGCTGCCCGGCCGGGGCGGCCCCGGGGCCCGCGGGGACGTCGAGCCCGGCGGCTGCGGCGACTCCCGGCCCGTTCCAGCCGCGGCGCCCCCGCCCCGTGCTCCGCCGCCCCACGTTACTTTGAGTGGCAGCCGGCGGCCGCCGCAAGGCCTTGTGGGCCGCGGAGTCCGCCCGCCAGGGCCGCCCGCGGCGGGAGCCCGGACCCCGGCGGCCCTGGGCCGGACCCGCCCGAATGGTCCGGGCCACGGCTCCCCGGGCCCCCTGCGGGCAGCGGGCGGGACGGGGCGGGCCCGAGCGGCCGCCCTCACGCACGGCCCCTCCAAGGGCGAACTACGACTCCCAGCGTGCGCCACGGCGCCACTGCTCGGGCACAGACGGCCCGCTCGCTTCTCATTGGTCTTCCTGGCATAGGACGTCACGAACCCATGTGGGAACGGGGCTGGACGATTGGCTGGTGCTGCCGCAGCGGCAGCCAATGGCACGTGCGGCCACCGCCGCCGCTGGCTGTGAGGCTGCTTAAGGTGGAGCGGTGTCGCCCTGGCCGCCGCGTGCTGGCGGAGCGCGCTCTCCGTTCGCGCCGCGCCCCGCCCCGGCTCGCCTGGTCCCCGGAGGCTCTCCCGCGAGGGGCTGGTCCCGAGGACCTCCCGCTCGCTGGTCTCTGCAGCCCCGCGCCGTCTGGCCGTGACCCGGTGTTCCTGCGGTCCCGGGCTCGGCCGGGTGCTGCCGGACCGCTCTCGTTTGTGATTCTGTCCCCCCGCGCTGTCCCGCCGGCGGCCGGTGCCGTGCCCGCCCAGAGCGGAGGGGCCGTGGCTGGCTGCGCTTCCGAGGGACGGGGATGCTCCTGTCCCGGGGGCTATGAGCGCGGCTCCGCTCCCGTCTCAGCCCGGATGCGAGTGGGGACGGGGAGTGCGGGGAGGTGGGGCTCCGGGGTGAGGGATGGGCCCGGGGAGGCGAGGGAGGGCGGGGGCGGCGGAGGCAGCGGTGTCGGCGGACGCCACCTGTGTGGTTCCGTTCGGCCCCGAGGCAGCGGCTCCGGGGCCGGCCACTCCCCGGGCTGCTCTCGGTCTCCGGCGTCGTCGTGGCAGTGTGAGCTTGGGCCAGCGGGGCCGCCGCCCCCTCGGGCTGCCGCCTGCCCGTGCAGCCGCGGGCACGGAGCCGGAGCGGCGGGACGGGAGCTCCGGTGCTGCCCGGGCGGGCTGCTTCCCGCCGTCCCGAGCCCCGCGGACCCCGGCGCCCCCCGCATCCTGCGGGGACGAGCCACCTTAAACAGGCGCCGGTGGACGGGGCGCTCGGGGCTGGCGGAGCCGGGCGGCAGCTCCGCCAGCCGGGGACCGCCGGGGCCCCGCCGGCGCCTCCCGCCCGTTCGCTCCCGCCTCCTCCCTGCCCCCGCCCCCGGCCCCCATGGGGGGCGAGCGGAGCCCCCGTGCCCTGTGGGCCGCCCTCCGCGCCCGCTCGCCCGACGGCGACCGCCCCCGCCCCGCCTGAGCCACTCCGCGTCCCCGCCGCCCCCCCGCCTCCCCGCGGCCCCGCCGCCCTCCCGCTGCCGGCGTCGAGGCTAGGGATCCCCGCGGAGCCCCCGAACCCGGCGGGGGGAGCTCCCCCGCCAGGGGCGGGGAGACGGGCGGGGAGCAGGGACCGGGGAGCGGGGGGGCCGGGGCGGGGGCCCAGGCCCTCAGGATGTTCCCGCAGGGACGGCACCCGGTAAGTCCCAGGGCGGGCGGGGACGGCGGGGTCCTGGCGGGCCGGGCTGGGCAAGGGCAGCGCGGCGGAGCCGCAGCGTCCAGCCGCGCCGTCTCCTCCCAGACCCCGCTCCAGCCCGGGCAGCCTTTCAAGTTCTCCGTCCTGGAAATCTGCGACCGCATCAAGGAGGAATTCCAGTTCTTGCAGGCCCAGTACCACAGGTGAGGGGCGGGCGGAGCGGGGCTGCGGCCAGGAGACCCCCGTGTTTAGGTGGGGACATGGGGCGGGAGGTGCAGGGACAGATGGCTCAGGGGGCAGGAGGTGGCCGGGGGTCAGGCAGGGCTGCGGGCAGCAACGAGCATCCAGAGAAGGGGTGTAACGGGGAGCCTGGGCTCGGGGTCAGGATGGAGTGCAGAGCAGGCGGGAGAAGAAGGAGAAAAGGGTCCTGGTGAGAGGAGTGCTTGGGAGAGAAGGGGAGAGTGGTCTAGGCTGAGGGGTAGCGTGAAGCTGTGAATGGGCACCAGGCGCTGAGGTGGGGGTCCCACGGTCTGTTTCCTCCAGCTGAGCTGGGTGTAGGATGAGGTGGAGGGGATGGCAGCGGTACCGGACTGTTCGGGGCGGGGGGACCAGGGGCTGCGTGGGCAGCACAGCCCCAGGGGTTTGGGTTCTCCAGGGATGGCAACACCACTGAGGAGTGGGTGTGAGACACCCCTGTGGCCCCGTGAGACTGTGGGGGGAGGCGGGAGATGTGCCGAGCTTGCTGAAGTCGTGGGGTGGAAAGTGGGTACTAGAGGGACGGGGCAGGAGATGTGGGTCTGTGAGTGAAAACCGTGGATGCCCTTTGCAGCCTGAAGCTGGAATGTGAGAAACTGGTGAGCGAGAAGACAGAGATGCAGAGACATTATGTCATGGTGAGCTGCCCCTGCCCTGTTCCCCCTGCCTCCCCAGCACACCCCGACTGCCAGCCTCCGGTGAGGTCCCGGGCTCTGGCATCCAAGGGGTCCCACACAAAGGGACAGCAGCCGCCCCAAACCACCCCTGCCCAGGGGAGTGCCTGGCCTGGGTGATGGGGCTGGGGGTGTGAGAGTTAGGAAGGAGTTAATTGTTATTCCTAGCAACGGCTGGCTCTTCTGCTGATGGCTGCTGCCACTCGGTGCTGCTGGAGCCCAGGAATCCTGCCATAGGTTTTTTCTCTTTTATTTTCCTGTTTTTCTCTTTGGCCTTTTAAGAGATCTGCCCCCTCCTCCCTGTCTCTCTCCCAAGGGGGGAGATGTCTTGGAAGCGATACCCCAAGGCTGGTGTTTTGGGTGGAAGGGGAAGCTGCCTTTAGAGGAGCAGGGCAGGAGCCCTCCGCAGCTGCCAGTGTGGGGTTAACAGGCCCTGGCACCGACCGCCCCCCACCCCTGGGCACCAGCCGGAGCCAGGCCTTTGGCAGGAGCGGGGGTAGCTGCTGGACAGAGGCGTAACCCAGTGTCACCTTTTCTTTCGTGGGTTAGGAGTTGTAAGGGACAGGACAGGAGGGGGTGTGAGGGACAGTGGGGCCAGCTGGCACTGGCTGCTCCCCACCTTGTCCCAGGCTCGTGGCACGGGGCTTGGCCCATGGTGTGCTGGGAGCTGTTCCTCCTGGACCGGGGGGAGCAGGGACCCTCAGCAGCAGCGGTGGAGCTCGGCTGGGGGGAGCAGGGGCCTGCTGGCTGCCGAGCCCCTGCCTGGGACCGGGCCAGTTGCCCTGGGCGGCTCCTCACCAGGCTGTGTTGTGGTTTTGCTCTCAGTACTACGAGATGTCCTACGGGCTGAACATTGAGATGCACAAGCAGGTAAGTGAGGAGAGGTCCGGGCCAGCAGCAGGGAATGGCAGGGAAGTGGCTGAGGATGGAGACTTTGTTGGAAAATGATCTCCCTCGTCCCCGTGTAGCTGTAACAGCACGGGAGAGGTATCACGGCTCTGCGCAGGGGACTGGCCTGCCCAGGGGTTCAGCAGTTGTCAGGACGTCTTGTCCTGAGTTCTGGTAGATGCCTTGGGACGAGGCCTCCTCCCTGCCATCCCAAAGCACCACTCAGAGCCTGTCCGGGAGCCCTGCATGCGTATGTCCCTGCAGCGGTTCCCTGGGGCCCCGGACGCAGGAGGGAGCGTGGAGGAGGCAGCAGGAGCTGGAGCCCAAGGCAAATGGATTGACTTTCTTTTCTTTTTTTTTTTTTAAATCCCCTTTTCCTTTCCTGAAGCCAGAGGAGTGTTTTCACCCTTCCTTGGTTCCCCTTTTGTTCCAGTGTTAATTTGCTTTCCCTCTTCAGATTTATCAATCTAGTCATCGCGGGCTCTCTGCCAGGGAAATTAGTTTGGACCGATGCCTGACAAAGTGGCAAGTCAACTGCCATATTCCTCCAGCTGGCTCAGCCCCTCGAGTTTGCTCCTTTTGTTAGCAGGGAGAGTCATAGGGCCCACAAGCACATTCCTGCCATCCCCACGTGCTGCGAGCTCTGGTGGGACAGGGGCCCAGGGGTGGGATGGGGACCCAGGGGTGGCCTGAGCCACGCAGGGCGGTGGACTCTGCCTGTGAGGTGACAGGGGTGATGGCTCAGTGGTTGGGAAGAGGAAGCCCTGGCCCACCCAGGTCTGGCTCCTGGCTCTCTGTGGGCAGCAGAGACCCGTAGTGGGGGGTGGGTGCTGTCTCTGGCTCCCGGGGTCCCGCATGGGTGTGGGGGCGGGGGCTGATGCAGCAGCCAGGACCTGCGGGTGACCAGGGTGCTGGTGGGCGCGGGTGCACTCCCGAGGCACAGGCAGGCTTTGGGCGCAGCAGGTAAATATTTCCTTTGTTCTGTGCCGGCTTTGTGCGTGGTTTGACCTCTCTGCAGGGATTGTCGGAAACCTGGGATGAGAAAACACTTCAGAGCAGCCAGTGCCAGCAAGGATTTGCAGCAGTGGGCGGACCAAGTTTTCCCCGGGGAGACGCGGGTTTTCTTTTGGAGAGCCTGGGCTGGCAGCCACAGCCCCTTCCCTTGGGAAATGCCGCTCACCCACTGGGAACGCGGCCGGTCCGTGGGTCTGTCTGTAACCGCAGGCAGGAGAGGACACGCCAGGTTCTCTGCATGTCCTTGTTGCCGCTTGCTGGGCAGGGGACAGGTACGGGGGTCTCTGTGCCTCCGCCCCCTGGAGCAGGGCGAGCTGCCAGCTGGCCAGGGGGCTTTGCAGGGGTGGGAGCGGGGGCCTCTGCTCTGGCCAGGGTGGGGGGCGCAGAGCAGTACCGCTGTCAGTGCCTCGCAGGGCTTTGCTGGCGCCGTGTGAGAGGGCTGCATTTGTTTGTGTGAATTGTGCATCCTGCTTGCTTTCCCCAGGCTTTGAGTCGGATGTTCAGGGAGACAGCAAGCAGCGTTCCGATGGCCCGCTGCCAGCGCTTGCGGCTCGGCTCTCCTTCCCTGCCAGCCTGCCCGCTGGCTGCGAGAGCGGCAGCCCACAAAGCCAAGATGGGTTTGGGCTGAGCAAAGCCAGCTGGGCTGCGAAAGCACTGACAGCTCAGAGCTCGGCTTGGCCTGGATCCACGGAGGGATTTAGGAGTCGGGTTCCCTCCTGTGTGCCTAGGGGGACCTGACAGCCTGGAAGGGTCCCACAGCCCTGTGCAGAGTCCTCCCTTGGCAGCAGCTCGGGAAATCCCGGCAGGGATGCAGAGGCAGCAGGAGGGGACGTAAACACTGAGCGGGTGTGGGTGAGGAACGCGTAACTCCTCCGCAGAGGCTGCCCTCCCCTCTGCTGGAGGGGACCGGTGGGACTCCGAGCCCTCCTGTCCTTGGTGATACCTCCTTCCTCTTTCAGGCAGAGATTGTCAAGAGACTGAGTGCCATCTGCGCCCAGATTATACCCTTTCTGACGCAGGAGGTAAGGGGGAGGCAGGGGGTGTGCACCGGACCGCTCAGGCATCTCTCAAGCCCCTGGGAAGAGGTGAACCTCAGTCCAGGGAGAAAATGTCTGGACCTGGGCTGGAGGGACGGGAGAGGGGGCTGAGCAGCCCCGGGCAGCTGGGACGATGCTGGACTGTGAGGTCCCTCCAGCCAGGCGCGTGGTGTGACCTCTCCATGCTCTTCCTCCCCAGCACCAGCAGCAGGTCCTGCAGGCTGTGGAGCGGGCCAAGCAGGTGACCATGGGGGAACTGAACAGCATCGTCGGGGTGAGTCCCGCTGCCTGGCTACAGGCGAAGGCTCTCTGCTGCTTGAGGGTTCAGACCACGCAGTGCAATGGTGGGGTCTTTACTCCTTCAATAAGCCCAGGGCTGGTCCCCTGCAGTGACAGGGTTTGCCGCTCTGTCCCAAGGGTGGTGGATGGCCTCCGGGATCTTCCGTGGCCCTGCTGCCCTGAGCAGAGCAGAGCAGAGCCACAGCTTGGGCTCACAGTACTTGAGATTTCCTGGGTGGAAAGGGCAGGTGATGTGACCTGGACTGTGCAGCCTCCGCAGCTCTGCTCCCTCCCTGTCCCTGCGTTGTCTCATCCCATTGCGCTTTGCATCGCGGTTCCCGCGGGAAGCTGAGGGGTGCCAGGCATGGCTGCGCTGTCTCCTCACGCATCAAGGACCATTTGCTCTTTCTCTTTCAGCAGCAGCAGCTTCAGCACCTCTCCCACCACGCATCCCCCATCTCGCTGGCACCCCACCCCTCCAGCATGCAACCCTCTAGCCTGAGCGGGGCTGGTGGCACCGCGGGGCTCCTGGCCCTCTCGGGGGCATTGATGGCACAGTCTCAGCTGGCCGCCAAGGAGGACAGAGTGGCCCAGGATGGGGAGAACAGAGGTAAGGGGAAATATCACTGCTGGATTAACCCTTCGAAAGCTGGATAAGTCAGTGCTGGGCAGGCGTCCCAGGGGTGCATGGGCAGCGCTGGAAGGGGTCCTGCTGCCTGCTCTGCCTGTTCCCCAGGGCTCCTCAATGCCTGGCAGCTGCTCCCTGGGGCCAGAGGAGCGGCAAGCACTGCGAATGGCAGATCCAGCTAATTAAATTTCTGCAGCCCCAGGAGGCCGTCTCTTTCTGACCAGGGAAGCAGCTGCTGTGCAGCGATGGTGTGCGGCTGTGGGGAGAGGACAGCTATTTGCACCCTGGACGCTGGGCAGCAGGGCTCCGGGCACATGTCTATGCACCCATGGGTTCTTCCTGCCCTCCTGGGTATTTCCAGTGTGTGGGGTCCCCCCTCCATGAGGCAGCTGGGAAGGCGTGAAATCCCCACCACAGAGAAACCCTCTCTGTTTACACCAGGTAAAGATCCGATGCCTGAAGCCAAGACTTTAAAGGAAAATACTGTTGCACGCTCCTGGTAGAAATTGTGGAAGCCACCGGTCTGTGACAAGGAATTTAGGAAGCAGAGCTGTATTGCATGTGTGGTGCCTCCTGAATAGCAGTAATTTCTCATCCTTATGGGTGCCTCCTCCTATCAGGATCACAAAGTGCTTTACAAACATCATCAATATTTAATCATCATTAAATCAGTGTTCTGAATGCAACTAGCAGGCCTGGGCCAAATTAATAACAGCACCCAGCTTTGCTGGTGGCTTTTGAACTGCTGCACAAAGGAGAAGCGCTGAGCTGAAGTCACCTTCTGCAGAGCGCAGGCATCGGTTGGTTTTGCTGACAGACCGAGGGCTCCAGGCAGCTCTATGGTCTGGAAACGGGCAGTAAAATGCAGGAGCCACAGTGATGCTCCTCTGCAGGCTCCTCTGGGACGGGGTTGGCTGATCCTGATGTCCTCAGTTCAGGGCATGGAAAGGCCACTGGGACAGGACCCAACAGTAACAGCAAAAGTGGGCAGTGGAGGGGTTTGTTGCGTTTTCCCAACGGTCGGGGTTTGTAAGATTTCAAGGTAGTGAAAATACCAGCAGGAAACTGTCTGTGTCCACTTTGTGCCCATGTACGCAGGTGTCTGTGGGATAATTCTGCCTGTGTTCCTTTAAGGATGCTTTCCCCAGGAGGAGAAAAACAAACTGGAGAAAGAGGATAAAAGCGGCTGTGCTGTGCCTGCCTTAACCCTGGAAGCCCCGGGCAGGCTGCGCTTCCAGTGCAGCTCCTGCCTGCGCAGCACAGGGCTGCTCCTTGGCAGGGGCCGTGGCAGAGGGCGCAAAGCCAGTCAGAATAATTCCTTTAAAAAGAAAGAAAAAGTGAAATGCTACATCTGGCTTGGATTAATCTCTAGTGCTCTGCCATGGTTACCTGGAGCTGACATGGGCCAAGCTGAGCCAGGGCTGAAGTGCTGGTGGCAGCACCTGGTCCCTCTCCATGTCCCCTTTCCTGGCTTCATGCTGTCCGTAGCCTTGGAGCAGCTGCCCACGTGGAGAGTCCCTCATCTCCTGGTACCAACCTGCCTCCTTTTGCCAGCAGAGACTGGGGCGAGTTTGTTCTCTCTAAATGCTGATGCGATCATTAGGAGTGAAAGTCAGCCAGGGAGGGTTGCTAGACCCCAGCCCATAACCCCATGCAGCAAAAGCCAGGCACTTCTTCCCTGAGCTCGGGGAGATGGAGCTGGTTTTTTGTGCATGTGAAAACGCTGGAGGGTTTCCAAGCAGGTCCTTTTAGCACGGCTTCCGAAGGAAATAGGATGGGTGTGATTCAGGAGGCCTCGGCTGGCTGGCCGGCTCCTCCCTTCCTGGCAGTCTTGGACCTGTCACCTGTCACATCCAGGGAAGAGAGTCCAAAGCTGGCGCAAATTTCTTGAAAGTAGATGGGTGGATAGAGCTTCCCTGAGGAAGACTGAAGTGCTCACCTCCTATTAGACATCAGAGAATCCATGCTGCAGATGGGCAGACTGGGAAATGGGGTGTGATTTTTCAGCCCATGTCCCATTGTCTCCTCTCGTGTTGCCCTGTGGTGCCCCCCTCTCCTCCCTCCCCGGGTACTTGGGGCACAGCCTCCGCATTAACAGCCTCTTCCTCTCCTCCCCTCCGCCTCCCAACGCGGACCTGCCCGGATGCTCTCCCTGCTGCCGCCTGGGCTCCAGAGCGCACCCCGAGCCGGGTAAGTCGTGCTGGCCAGCCTGGCTCTGCCTGGGTCTCGCCGCCCTCCACGTGTGGGCAAGTGACAGGCTTTCTCCCAGGGGTCCTGCCCGCAGCCTGCCAGCCCCCAGGTCACTTCGAGCATCTCCAGCGAGCTCCAGGCAGGAGGCAGAGCTGGCTTTGGGTGCTGGGCCAGCCTGGCTGTGGGGAGGGCACCCGGGGGCAGCCCTGGTGGGCTCCATGCTGGGACTGGCAGCACAGGCAGGGGCTGTGGCTTCTGCAGGTGCTGCTGCCGGCTCTCTTGGCAAGCACTGGCAGTAGGATACCCAGGAATGTTTTGTTTCCTGACCTTTTCAAAGCAAACAGTGCAGAGGCAGCCGAGCTGTCCTCGCCTGGTGGCAGCTGGGGAGGCAGGGGCTGCGCTTTCGTTCGCACATCACGAGGCAGCTCTGTGGGCAGGTCCCTCCTTGCTGTTCCTTGTGCACCACAGCCCAGGCACCTTGCTCTCCTGCTGTGCTCCGGGTCTCCCACTCATTTCGCCCGATGTGTGCACTCCTCTCCGGCCCCTCCCTCCCCAGTTTGGTGGGTAAAGGCAGGGGGCATCTCCCCCTGCCACCGGGAGTCATCTTTCAAGGCTGGCTGTGTCTGCACACAAGCTGACCAGAGTTACAGGCTCCCAGGACTGGCCTTGCCCTGGACACTGAGTTTGCAAGGGCTCAGCATGGCCAGAAGGTAAGAGCAAGCCACAAAGCTGGGAGTAGGTGGGGAGAGGGGCTTGGGGCAGCTCTGGCCTCTCCCACAGGCAGACAGAGGTCCTCATGAGGCTGCATCCCCATTCCTTGTCATGAGTCCCAGGGCTGCGACTACCTTGCCAGGCTCTATCGCTGCAGTAAGTCAGAGCTCCAGCTCCTGGTACAGGCAGGGGAAGGAAGGGTTAATGAACCCCTCCATTGGGGAGCAGTTGGCATTGATCTTCTCAGGCTTTTAGTCAGGTGAGAGAGGAGGAGGGAGAGGTGTTTGCTGTGTTGTGTGGGGAGGATCACCCCCGTGATCCCATGTATAGCTGGGCTCCTGCTCCAGCGATCACCGCAGGCACAGGAAGCATTCTTTCTGCTCCCTGGTTGTGTGTGTCGAGGCTCTTAATCCTACTGAGCTGGAAACAATCGACCATATGGGAGCCCTGGGATGGGGCATTTTCTCGCTAACACCCAGCATGCTGGGGAGGTCAGGAGCTGAGCTGAGCCCCAGGAACTGCCCCAAGCACCCCGGCTGCTCTGGGAGGAAGGGCAGCCTCTCCGTAACCGGTGCCAGGCTGGTGTTCCTCTAGTATACAAGAGAGCTGGGGGGCTGCGGGTGGGCATTCTCATCCTCCGCAGTGAGCATGGGGAGCAGGAGGGGCTCGAGACAACCCTGATGCTGGCAGCTTCTCAGGGAAGTGGTGGTCATCCTGCTCAGCCCCCATCCTGCTTCCCAGCCCACTGGCTCTTGCAGTGGCAGGGTAATGGTGAAGTAAACAGCCTCCAATGGGGATTTTCAACTCTGCCATGCCTTGTTATCTCCCCAGGGGGTGGATCTGCTCTCCAGCCATGCTCGGGATGCTGGCTCGCTCAGGTCCTGCCTTCACACAGCCCTGCATGCCAGTGCCTGGGCCAGGGCATGGCTGAAAACCCTTGTCCTCCCCGTCCGTGTCACAGCAGGGCTCTTCTGCTGGCTGGGGCTCTTGCCCCTGTGGCCACCCCTCTGCTCTGGCAAGGAAGGGGAGCCTGTGGCTTTGGGGTTTTGGGCAGGACTTTGTTCTCTCCCTCTTCCTCCTGCCTGCCAGCCAGGGCAGTGCTTTGCCAGGGTGGAGGTGGTGACGGGCTAGTGGACCAGGCATGCTCTCCCTGGAGGGGAGGTTTGAGAGGTGAGGGATGGGCAGGGGTTGTTCTGGGGCCAAGGTGGGAAAGGGAGGTGAGGACGTTGTGGGGCTGCATCTGCCTTCTGCCCACGCCAGGAGTCTGTGGGCAGCCAACCCCCAGGGATGGTCCCCATCCTGCTTCCCTTCTCTCTGCCCCATCAGAGCTGAACAGATGAATCTGGGCTAGAACTCGGGGGTCTGGAAGCATCTTCCCCAGTCTCACTTAAAGCACCAGACTAAACCCCATCTCTGCCCCCAGGTACATTTGGATCTTTGAGGACTCTTGGCCAAGGGTGCATGGGATGCCAGTAAGGGGATGACACAGGATTCTGTGTGGAGAGGAGAGTAGTGCCTCCCCCTTTAGCCCTGACACCTGCTTGGTAGGGGAAGGGAGACCACTTCCCCAAACTGGCTGCAGCACAGGTTGCACCGGTAGCTGGCTGGGTGCTATACACTGGCTGGGTGCAGCCAGCAGCGCTGGGAGGTCTCTTGCAGAGAGGAAAGGTCACTCTCAGGGCTCTGTGGGCTCACACGCTTTCTTCTCCCCCTCTCTGGCTCAGAGTGATTCCACGACCCCTCCTGAGAGCCTGCAGGATGAGGAGCAGGCGGGAGGCACCGGGCTGAAGCGGAAGCGGGAGGAGAAGGACCTGCCAGGACATTATGTGAGTGCACCAAAGAGTGTGGCCGCAGGAGGTGTCTGGGGAGCTCTGTGTCTGCACCGGCTGTTCAGAAATGGGGTCTCTCTGCTGGATGGGTTCCTGTGGGACAGAGCCCAGAGCTTGGTCCAGTCTGTCCCGCTCCTGACTGAGTCTGGGTTTCTCTCCCCTTGCAGGACAGTGATGGGGACAAAAGCGACTACAACCTCGTGGTGGACGAGGTAAGCCCACACGCTTAAAGACGTGCAGAAGCCTTGCAGGGTGTCCAGCTCAAGCTGTAGCCTTCAGGTTTAGGACTCTGGTTCCCAAGCTTTGGGGTTCATTAAGCTCTGGGTCATCACTGCTGGGCAGGAGCGGCCAGCCAGGACACGTGCCAGCCCTGTGACGATGTGTCAGCCAAGGCTGATTCTGGTTCGCAGGGCTCCGGGTTGAAGGTTGTGCCGCCAGGGCTCAGGTCTGTCAGCCATAGACTTGGCTCCACTTCCCAATCCCATTTCAGCCCCTCTCCTGTAGCATCCCATATGGGGAGGCTGATAAGCTGAGGGGAGAGACCTGGGGAGCTGGGCTGGCTGCTGGCAGCACATACCCGTGGAGATGGCAGGAGCGGGCAGATACACTGCGCTACCTTTGGCAGGAGAGCTTGCAGCACGCCCTGGACCCAGCCCAGCCCTGCCAGCCCCCATCCGAGCGGTCCTGTAGGGTGCCTGGCCTCAGAGCAGCCTCAACTTTAACACTGAGCCCTTGTCCGTGTCTCAAGGCAGAGGGACACTGAATTTCAGTCTTGGAACCAAACTGCGAGGCGCTTCCCTGACACCCTTCCCTGACCACCAAGGCAGACACAACAGTACTTTATTCCAGCCCTAGCTATTCTTGGCAGAGATGATGTTTTGGGGGACATCCCTTTACCTCCCCTGGAAGACTGGGGGGAAAGGGACAACACACATGATTTTTTTTTTTTTTTTTTTAATCCTCCTGCCATTTCCCAAGGAAACACAAACCCTGAAAAGAACATCAGCAGGGATTTCTGCAGAAAACGACACATAAAATCTCCTCATCGATGTAATTACGGTGATAAAAATCACAGCCCTAATTGGATAGTTACAGGAGTGCAAGAGCCGATGGGTGGCCTTGCCTCTGAAATGCTGTCAAGGGGCTGCCAAGAGGCCCTTTCTCACTTCCTTGGGTGTGCTGCTCGCCATCCCTCCTTGTGAAGGTGACTGTGGCCACCAGCATCCTCTGAATCTGTTGTCGCCTCTAATTTCGTTCAAACAGGACAATCGAGGAGGTTTCTCATCCAGGGGTTGTGGAGCAGAGCTGAGGCACAGGCAGATGGGGGATGGCGAGCGGCTGGTTGAGCAGCTCTCCTGGCCAGCAGTGGGGAGCAGACGGGGCTTGGCGGTGGATCTCCAGGGCCCTGCTGCACCTGCCCTCCCGCGCAGAGGGACTGGGGTTCCTGCTCCCCAGAGTCCTCTCTCTTCTTGCCCCAGGACCCCCCCTCGAAGCCCGGCAGCCCCGACCACGCAGCCAGCAGCCGGATCCCGCCAGCCCGCCGGGAGATGCCCGAGAGCCCGGCCTCCCTCGCCTCTAGCCGGAGCACGACGCCCCTCAAGCCGAAGGACCAGAGTCTGGTAGGGAGCAGGGGACAGGCAGCGGGGCTGGGGACGTGGCCCCAAATTTCTCCGTGGCCCATCTGCCACAGCCCAGAGGCGGGCAAGTGGAGGCTGGCGCTGCGCACTTGGTACCCAGCACCAGCCTCCGTGGTGCTGGGAGCAGAGGTGCGTGCCCTTGGAGGGAGGTTAATCGTCTGCTGGGCAGAGGCCTGGCTCTGCAGGTATTTTCCATCCGGCTGCCCGCAGGGTTTCCCAGAGCTGCTCTCAGCAATCGATTTTTTTTTTTTTTTTTTTTTTTTTCCCTCCCCTTCCTTCTTGCCAAGCACCAGCCCAATGCTCTGATTGAAACATCAGTGTGCAGGAAGGGGGAGGGACGTTTCTGCCCTCGCAGCCACCGCAGGGACCAAAGCGATGCCTCCCCGCCATCCCCGGGTCAGGAGCCAGCTGGGGGCTGCGGGAGCAGCGAGCGGCAGCTCCCCGGCACAATCGGATTAGAGCAGACAAAGCGCCCTGAGCAATCTGCCAGCGCAGCACGTAGCTTTTCTCTGTTATTAATTT
Source organism: Bucorvus abyssinicus (assembly GCA_009769605.1). Classification (NCBI taxonomy): domain Eukaryota; kingdom Metazoa; phylum Chordata; class Aves; order Bucerotiformes; family Bucorvidae; genus Bucorvus; species Bucorvus abyssinicus. Next base: position 7,001,180 of record CM020055.1, read on the forward strand.
TTTTTTCCTTTGCTGGTGTCGACAAAATCCCCAGGCAGAAAAAAAGAAAGAAATAGGAGAGGCAAGAAAAAAGAAAGGAATGAAATATCTGTGGGGATTGGAGAGGCCAGTTTGTCTCCGGCATCCTCCTGGTCCTGCTCCATGCAGGTTGGGGTGCCCTCAGCACGGGAGGGATTTCACATGAGGGAGCAGCAAATGCCTGTGTAACCACCCTGCGGGGTCTCGTGCGGGTGGCAGGGTGCTGTGGGCTGCAGGACTGCGGCAGCTTGGGGTGACCCAGAGCTTGCATCAGGCATTTGCACCCAAGGAGGGGAGCAGGGACATGGGGCAGGGGAAGGGTGCAAGGGGCAAAGGAGGAAAGGAGCGGGGATCGGGCCCAGGACAGCTGAGTCCCCATGCAGCTCTGTCTGGGAGCGGTGCCTCTTGGTGCCGCCCTGCCCTCCCGGGTGGCTCAAGGCTGTTGGCAGGCGTGTGGTGCTGGGCATCGCTCCCAGCAGCGGCCCCACCGCTGAGGCTGCTCTTCCGTCTGCCGCACAGACCGACCCTCCAGCCAGCGCTCCCACCGCCAAGCCCTCCACTGCCTCGCCTCCCCGTGACTCCCTCACGCCCGGCCCCGGACCCAGCTCGGCCACCCTGCTCCGGCAGCCCCCTGCCAAGGCGCCTGCCACCGACACCGTCAGTGAGTGTCTGGGGACAGCGCGGGGGTCGCGCTGCACTGCGGACGGTGCCGTGGGGCTGGGGCGAGGGGAGGCAGGACGCCCTCTCCCATCAGCAGGGCTGGGGGGGATGTTTTGCTCCACATAATCAAATGTTTCAACCACGGCCCACACGTGCCCCCACGCGCGCTTACCACCTGCCCGACTGCCGACGCATCCCTGGTGGGCTCAGACCCGCGGGCGGTGGCGTGTCGGTGTGCAGAGCTCTTTGCTACCGGTGTTTGGGGGGGCAGTTGTTTTGCCTGGAGGTCATCGGTTTTTTTCTCTGGTAACTTGTCATTTTGCTGTTGCTGTGTGAAGCCGTGTGCTTCAGGGCCGGGCTGGAGGGGTGGCTGAGTGCTGCCACGAGCCTGTGGGGATGCAGGAGGCTGGGACGTGGCCAGTCGCCTTGTGCGGCTGAGGATCTCTGTAGGGGTGAGGTCTGTGTGTGCTGGTGCTGCAGAGACCCGGGGCGAGATCCAGCCGACCCAGGAGCCCTTGTCAATGGCTGCTGCCGCGTGAGGGAGGGAGATGAGGGCTCAGTAATGGCCTCTGTGGTGGCTGATGGTGAACTGGCCACACCCTCTTTTCCTGCCTCAGTTTCCTTGAGGAGGTTGAGGGAAGCCTTGGGAAGAGGTCTGGAGCAGCTTGGCCACTGTCTAGCCAAAGGCACCAGAAGGTGCTGGGAGGAGGACAGCTAGCCCCAGCGAGAAATAGAGCCAGGACTGGAGACATTAAGCCCTTGTCTGGGCTAGAAATCTACAGCAGTTTAGCAAGAATTGAATTGGACTTGATTTCCATAAAGCATTGAACCCCCGCAGGCAGAGCCACTTAGCCATCCGCTGCAAGTCACTCGGCCCGGCCAAGGCTGAAAAGGCCTTGCCCACTGCTGCAGGTCGCTCACAGCCGTCGGCTAGGGCCAACATGCGGGTCTCTCCTCGTGCAGCGCTCCGCAGCCCGCTGACCGTGCCCAGCCCCTACACGTCCTCCTTTGGGATGGTGCCTCACGCCACCCTCAATGGGGAGCTCCCAGCCCCCAGCGTGTACATGGGCATCCACCTCTCGCCGCAGATCAGCAGCGCCATGATGTACGGCCGGTCCCCCATGGTAAGTCGCAGAGGGACAGGCCAAGTCTGCCGGCATGTGTTGGCTCCGCCGCCTGACCCGGGCTGTCCTGGGCTTGTGCTGTCCCTGACATGCAGTACCTGCTCTGCTGCAATGTGCTCAAGCTGGGGGTCAGCTGTAGGAAGGACTCCCTTCTAGAGGTGTCTGGGTGGTGGGGCTGGTGGAGGCTGCAGAGCTCTTGAAGCCCCCACTCATCCCACTGGTGTGTAGCTGGGTCTAGGGGTGCCCATTTTGGCCCATGTCACTTGCATGTGAAGGAAGCAGCAAGCGGGGACCTTGCACAGAGCCGGGCTGGCCCTGTCCCAGGGCATGCGGGGCAAGGCATGAGCCCAGCCTTCATGTCCCCTTGTCCTGTGCCCTTTGCTTTGTGCAGGTGGCTTTTGAGTCGCACCCTCACCTGAGGGCTTCCACCATCTCATCGTCACTCTCCACCATCCCTGGAGGGAAGCCGTAAGTGTGGCCACACATGGGGGCTGCAGGGAGGGTGGTCAGCAAGGGGCTGAGTCCAACACTGTGGTTTCACACCGGGCAGCTGGTGGTAGCAAAGAGCTGGTTAATTATATCCCTCGTTAGCCAGAGTGTGCCGGACACCTTGCACCTAGCTCAAGTGTGGCTGACAGGAGCGGTTGCCTCCAGGACTCAGGCGTCATGCAGCGGTTGTTCAGACTTCTCTTCTGCTCCTTTCCAGCGCCTACTCCTTCCATGTCAGCGCCGACGGGCAGATGCAGCCGGTGCCTTTCCCACCCGACGCCCTCATCGGCTCCGGCATCCCCCGCCACGCGCGGCAGCTCCACACCCTGACCCATGGCGAGGTGGTCTGCGCCGTCACCATCAGCAGCTCCACACAGCACGTCTACACGGGGGGCAAGGGCTGTGTGAAGGTGTGGGACGTGGGGCAGCCGGGCACCAAGACGGCCGTGGCCCAGCTGGACTGCCTGGTGAGGAGGGGGAACAGAAAGGCTTTGTGTGGGGTCTGTGAAGGGACTGTACCCCTGTTACAGTGGAGGGGGATCGAGGGTCCTTTCATGTCTGGGATGAGAAAAGGAGATCCATGTCTCTGACACACACGCCCCGCCCCGGGCACTGATCAACTCCTTCACTTGCTCCCTTCCCTATAATCCAAATTCAGAACCGCGACAACTACATCCGCTCCTGCAAGCTGCTGCCCGATGGCCGGAGCCTGATCGTGGGCGGGGAGGCCAGCACCCTCTCCATCTGGGACCTGGCGGCCCCCACGCCCCGCATCAAGGCTGAGCTCACCTCCTCTGCCCCCGCCTGCTACGCCCTGGCCATCAGCCCTGACGCCAAAGTCTGCTTCTCCTGCTGCAGCGACGGCAACATCGTGGTGTGGGACCTGCAGAACCAGACTATGGTGAGGTGAGCCTGGGGCAGGCACCACAGGGTGGGCGAGTGGGGGGTCCTGACAGCCATGCCCTCGCCCTCCCTGTCCCCCTCTTTCCCAGGCAGTTTCAAGGCCACACGGATGGTGCCAGCTGCATTGACATCTCTAACTATGGCACCAAGCTGTGGACAGGAGGGCTGGACAACACGGTGCGGTGCTGGGACCTGCGGGAAGGGCGTCAGCTGCAGCAGCACGACTTCAGCTCCCAGGTAGGGCTGGGCCAGCCGGGAGCACCACAGGGCGGAGGGACAGCCCTGCCCTGCCCTTTCCTGACCCTGTCTCTCTCCCCAGATCTTCTCCCTGGGATACTGCCCGACGGGAGAGTGGCTGGCGGTGGGCATGGAGAGCAGCAACGTGGAGATCCTGCACGTCACCAAACCGGACAAGTACCAGCTGCACCTCCACGAGAGCTGCGTCCTCTCCCTTAAATTCGCCTCCTGCGGTAAGCGAGGGCCTTTTCTGCTGGGGCTGTGCACAGCCCCAGATGGGTCCTTTTGATCCACACCCCCCTCCATGTTCAGCTTCCCTGAGCCAAGTCCCAAACGCTGACCCCCTTTGCCTCCTGCCTCAGGGAAGTGGTTCGTGAGCACGGGGAAGGACAACCTGCTGAACGCCTGGCGTACGCCCTACGGGGCCAGCATCTTCCAGGTGCGGGGGAGGCATTTGGATGGGGGATGAGGGCGGCGTCAGCCACCAGTGCTGCCCTCACCGCCTGCCTCTCTCATGTTCAGTCTAAAGAGTCGTCCTCGGTGCTGAGCTGTGACATCTCCAGCAACGACAAGTTCATCGTCACGGGCTCTGGCGACAAGAAGGCCACAGTGTACGAGGTCATTTACTGAGACCCCGTCCATCAGTGAAGGGGCCAGCCCTCGCCCAAAGCCGCTGGGGCTGGTGGAGGCTGCCCGTGCTGGGCCAGCCCACCCGCAGCCCTGCTCTCCCACCTCCTCCTCGCCTTTCAGCCACTGAAACAAGGCCAGGGCCTCGGCCCCGCTCCCCTGTCCTGGCTCCTGCCCAACACGTTGCAGAGGTGAAGGAGACGTCTCATAGCAATGCAGCCCCCCAAGCTGGGCAGTGAGCAAGGGCTGGTCCAGGCATCCTACATCTGTCCATCAGGGCTAGTGGTGTGGGGAGCTGGAGTCCGGCAGGATGAGGCCAAGAGTCACGGCAATAGTGTTGCTCCTGAAGTACTGCTACTGAGCTACTGGCACCCAAACAGCTGTAAATTATCCGTAATGTATTTAACTGTGTTTTCAATCCCTTACTAATAAAGAGGAACAAAAGTATGGCTGGGCTGGTGGCGGGCATGGGGCTGTTCTCAGGGCGGACCCATGGAGACCCATCCTCAGGAGCTGAGCACCAGCCCCAGAGCCCTGGAATTGGCACCTGCAGCCGTGACCGTGCAGCTAGGAGCTCGACCCGCTCCCAGGGTGGCAGCTGGGGTGTGGAGCCCAGCCGTGGGAGGGGACAGGAGCAGGAGCTGCTCCCATCCTGCAGCCCCTCAATGGGAATAGCTCAAGGAGCATCTTGGCTGTGGCTCCCGGAGGGGAGCTGCCCACCCACCATAGCAGCCCCAACTCTGGCACAGCAGCCGCATGTGGCCAGCGATGCCTCATGACCAGGCTCAGCGCAGGAGCACATGGCAGCCGGAGCCAGCGGCACGGGGCTTCCGTCAGCCCTCTCCATGGCCGCTGCTGCCGGGCTGCGCTCCACAGCGCTCAGCCACGGCCCTGCTTCCCACCCTGGCAGCGCTGGCAGGCAGCCAGCCCATAAGCCAGCACTGACTGCTCACATCCCCTTTCCTTCGAAAAACTGCTTCCTCCAGCGCCGGCCTCGGCCCCGCACGCCGCAGGGGCTGCGCCAGGGACAGCCTTTGCCGGTGCTCTCCACCGCGCACAGGACCAACGCCAGGCTGGGGGGAAATGCGCAGGCACCTCCCTCCTGCTGGAGCGGAGAGGAGCAACGGGAAGGAGCAGCGAGCTGTGGCGGCCAACGGGGCCAAGGCTCCTGCCCTGGTCTTCCCCCTCCTCACCTGGCTCCATCCCAGGGCCACAGAGGGATACGGCCCAGCTGTGCTTTTTTTGTTTGTTTTTATTATTAAATACACCCTAGGAGGCTCAGAGGGAGATGAGGACACAGCTCGTCCTCCCCAGCCTGGCCCAGAGCCTTAACAGAAAAAAACCCCACAGCAAAAAGTTAAAAAAAACCCCAAAAAACAAAACCCTGTAACAATGTCAGACCCTCCCCACTCCCAACTCCCCCAGTCCTGATCTACAAACAAACCAACAAATAAAGAACAAAACAAGGAGAAAGTCCCCAAGAAATTCACCCCAAGAAGCAGCCGCCACCTCCCAGCCCAGCGTGGCACCTGGCCGCGGTCCCAGGGCCACCTCCACCCCTCGCCACTCTCCTCCAGCTCGGATGCCCCGGCCATGGGCTGCACATCTTTGGGAAGTCAGCAGCAGGGCAGACAGAGCCCACGCATCTGCCCACGTGGACGTCCGTCTGTCCATGTGGCGTGGGCCCTCCCCGCAGTTGGCACCTCTCTCGCTCTTAGTAAATGACCTCATAAACTGTGGCTTTCTTGTCCCCTGAGCCAGTCACGATGAACTGGTCATCCGTGGAGACATCGCAGCTGAGGACGGAGGAGGTTTCCTTTGACTAGAGAGAGGAGGACAAGGGGTAAGCGCAAGATGCGGCCCCAAAGCAAGGTCTCACTCACACCCCTCGGGAGCTGGGGACCCGAGTTGTGCCTGGACAAGTTTGTGTACGGGGCTCATTATGGTCAAGATACATTGAGAAGCTGGTTGTACCGGGCAGTCCCAGCTCTGGGCACCCTCACCCAGAGGAGCATCTCCCCCCGCCAGCCCCGACCCCGCCAGCGGTGCACGCCCCACACCTGGAAGATGCTGGCCCCGTAGGGCGTGCGCCAGGCATTCAGCAGGTTGTCCTTCCCCGTGCTCACGAACCACTTCCCTGTGGGAGGGACAAAGAGGAGCGGTGTCACCGAACCAGGCCCAGCACCTGGATTCCAGCGCCGGACGGTGCCCGGGCCGCGCAACACGAGGGGACAAGGCAGTTCCGTTTTAAGGAACACAAAGGGGAGTCCTGGGACAGCAGCGCTGAGCGTGCAGCTGTGCATGTTGCTCCAGGAGGGACAGACGCCCCTTCTCTGACAGACACTGGCACCCACAGCGGTCAGGGGCTGGCTACCAGAGCCATCGCGTGCCTCCAGCACAACGAGCCCGAGGACACGAGGTCGGGAGAGGAGGGTCCAGAGCCCGAGAGCCCGGACAGGCCCTCGCCTACCACAGGAGGCGAATTTAAGGGAGAGGACGCAGCTCTCGTGGAGGTGCAGCTGGTACTTGTCCGGTTTGGTGACGTGCAGGATCTCCACGTTGCTGCTCTCCATGCCCACCGCCAGCCACTCTCCCGTCGGGCAGTATCCCAGGGAGAAGATCTGGGGAGAGAGACAGGGTCAGGAAAGGGCAGGGCAGGGCTGTCCCTCCGCCCCGTGGTGCTCCCGGCCGGCCCAGCCCTACCTGGGAGCTGAAGTCGTGCTGCTGCAGCTGACGCCCTTCCCGCAGGTCCCAGCACCGCACCGTGTTGTCCAGCCCCCCTGTCCACAGCTTGGTGCCATCGTTAGAGATGTCAATGCAGCTGGCACCATCCGTGTGGCCTTGAAACTGCCTGGGAAAGAGGGGGACAGGGAGGGCGAGGGCATGGCTGTCAGGGCTGCCAGTGCCTGCAGTGCAGAGCGTGGGCCAGGGCAGCACCCGGCAGTGAGGAGCAGGAGATCCCTGCTGCAAGGGCAGGGACTGTCCCCTGGCCAGGTTAGACCACAGGGATGGGTGGGGATGCCCTGGAGAGGACCAAGTGGTCCCTGGCCTAAGGAGTCCCGAGCAGCCCTGCCCGCACTCCCCTGCCCCGGGCTCACCTGACCAGCGTCTGGTTCTGCAGGTCCCACACCACGATGTTGCCGTCGCTGCAGCAGGAGAAGCAGACTTTGGCGTCAGGGCTGATGGCCAGGGCATAGCAGGCGGGGGCAGAGGAGGTGAGCTCAGCCTTGATGCGGGGCGTGGGGGCCGCCAGGTCCCAGATGGAGAGGGTGCTGGCCTCCCCGCCCACGATCAGGCTCCGGCCATCGGGCAGCAGCTTGCAGGAGCGGATGTAGTTGTCGCGGTTCTGGGGTGCAGGAGGAAGGACCCCGTTAGCCCGGCCAGCACCCACAGGAGTTTGTTACTGCGCTATGAACAGCTGAGGCGGCACCCTTGCCCCACAGCATCCCCGCCAGCAGCCACCTGAGAGACATGGCCGGTGGTAGAGCAGAGAAGAGGCAGCTGGGGAGGCAGCTCCAACAAGGCTGACACAGCCCACGGCTCCGAGCACTAAAACACCATTTTCCCCTGCTCCCAAATTTTTGATGCAGCTTGAAATATCCTGACTCAGTCATTTCCTTGTTTATGCATCTGAGTCTTCAAGGTCAGCAGCATCCAGGAATAATCTGTCAGGCTGCCCAGGCCCCAAGGCCAGCAAGTCGAGGAGAGGACTTGGGTTTGGGCTGTTCAAAGCAGGCACAGGGACTCCGTTTCCAGCTGCCAGTTTAAAATAAACCTCACGGAACACAGGTTACAAATACTCTCAGGTGATAGCTGTGCCTCCAGCTTGGCTCTGGTGAGTTGCTGTGGTCTGACAGTCCATTTCATTTATTTTTAAAAGAATCAGGAGTTCTCCCTCCAGCCAGACTCACACAAGCAAAAGCAGAAAGGACAGAGCTGAACTCGAGTGACGGTTCAGCCCATGCCGTTGTGGCCTGTACAGAGTACCTGGCCGGGGTGGCTGAAGCTGGCGAAGGCTTGTCTCAGGGCAGGTGCTGCCAGACAAAGCTGTGCCGAGGGGCGGGTGGGTGGGTGGGGAGGGGTGTGTAGGTAAAAGGCCCCCAACGGCTTGGGACGCTCAGAGCAGACGGGGCAGCGCAGGGGAACACGCTGTCAGCACGGAGCCACCAGCCCTCCCCAGCAGCCCCACACCACCCCCATCTAGGAACGCACGTGGAGACTCTCCCTGGCACGCATCATCGCCTTCAGACATCCCCTGCACCCCTGAGGTTCCCAGCAGGGACCCCAGACCCCCGTCTGTTACCACAGTGCAGTGGCACAGTGGAGGGAATCAGGGAAACACTCCGTGCCAGTGTGGCAGCACGCCTCCCCTCCTCACCAGGCAGTCCAGCTGGGCCACGGCCGTCTTGGTGCCCGGCTGCCCCACGTCCCACACCTTCACACAGCCCTTGCCCCCCGTGTAGACATGTCGCGTGGAGTTGCTGATGGTGACGGCGCAGACCACCTCGCCGTGGGTCAGGGTGTGGAGCTGCCGCGCGTGGCGGGGGATGCCGGAGCCGATGAGGGCGTCGGGTGGGAAAGGCACCGGCTGCATCTGCCCGTCGGCGCTGACGTGGAAGGAGTAGGCGCTGGAAGGGGACGGAGCGTTGAGAACCAGCCAAGAGCTGCATGGAGAGGAGCCGGCGCCACATGGGACCCAGCGCGCCCACCACAGGCAGCATGGTTTGGAGTTGGAGCCACGAGCCTGGGTGGGCACACGACAGCCAGCCACTGCCCAGGAATGGGTGCCCCCACCCAGGTTGTGCTCCCCATTGCTGCTGGCCCTGGCCCACCTGCTCCTCCCAGCTCCAGCCCTGCAGACCCTCGTCCCCCGCCCCAGCACAGCCTCACTTACGGTTTCCCTGACGTCCCCACTTGCATGCCAGCCGCAAGCCCCGGGACGCGCATGTGGGGGTGCGGGTCGTAGCCCACCTGTGGGGGACAGCGGGTGAGAGCAGCTCATGCCCCACGGCCCCCACAGCCCCACGGGGAAGAGGCTCACGCACCAGCGGGGAGCGCCCGTAACTGCCGGCTCCCACGGCGGCTGCAGCCCCGTTGAGCTGCGGGGACATGAGGTGGAGGCTGGCGTAGGCGCCGGTCCCGGCCATGTCACCATTAACGGCAGGGTGGGCCATGCCGAAGGCGGCCGAGTAGGGGCTCTGCACGCCGAGCGGGTTCCTCAGGCCCAGGGCTGCCAGGGAAGAGGCAGCATGAAGGGACGGGGGACAGGGCCTGGGGTCTGTCCTTGTGGTAGCCAGCAGGACCAGTGCGCAGAGCCACCCGCCCAGGCCCTGGTGGGGCCAAGCTCACCCAGTGGGTCCACGGGGGCCTTGGTGGCGGCAGGACGGAACTGCTGGGCACTGCTGGAGCCTGGGGCCGCGGTGTCGCCCTGGGAGGTGGGGGTGCTGGACTTCAGGCTGGGCGTCCCTGCCTTCTCCACCTGCCAGGAACAGAGCGAGGAGATCTCACAGCTGCACAACCAGCCTGCTGGGGGGTCTCCTCAGGTCCCCCCCAGGTCCCTCTTCCTCACCCCTGATGACAGTCCAGCCTGTGCCGCAGGGTCTGCGGGATGGGACAGGAGAGGGGATCTAACAGATCAGGAGCCCTCCCTGTCCCCCCAGCACTGCCTGTGACCCATGGTTTGGAGGCAGGTGGACCCATGTCCGGCAGCTCTGGCAGCAGAGCACGGGCAGTGGGGACATGAGCACAATCCAAGCAAAGTGCCCAGGCTGCACCAGGCACCCCACATACCGTGGGCGCATCCTTGCTCCGAGACGGGGACGTGCTGCTCGAGGAGGCCATGGAGGTTGGGCTGAGCGGGACAGCCTCCTTCCTCCCCAGCGGGACCTTCTCCACCCCGTTCTCCCGGGATGAGTAGGAGTGGACACTGTGCGGGGAAGAGGGGTCCTGGGGAGGAGGGAAACCAGCAGGCAGCAGAGCAGGCAGGAGCGCAGAGATGTCCCAGGCTATGGCGAGCTGGTGGCTCCAGAGAGGGCCAGGCTGGGAGCCTGGATCTGTGGCTCATCACTGCCGTCAGTGAGGGCCAGTGAGCACAACTCAGGGGTCCCACCGTCACCTTCCCATGCTGCCCACCTCTGCCTGTAACAGCCTGTTAGCCCCAAACTGGGGGAGAGGGATGGGCAGCACACACTGACCCCAGCCCCTTCCCAGCACCCGGCACCCCAGCACACTGACCTCATCCACCACCAAGTTGTCTTCGCTTTTGTCTGCGTCGCTGCCCTGAAACGCAGGGGACAGTTGGAGCCGCAGGGGCTGAGGCCACCCTCACTCCTGCCTGGGCAGTCCCAGAGGCTTGGGCAGCGATGCTCATTGCCCTGCAAGAGGGGACGGGGATCCCCCAGCCCCAGGCTCACGTAGTCTGTAACAAAGTCCTTCTCCTCCACCTTCCTCTTCTTGCTGCTGCTCAGGTACTCGGAGATGGCTCGTGCCCGCTCTCCGTTGGGCAGCGCCAGGGAGCTCTGGGGTGGGGGGACGCAGTGTTAGGGGCCACGAGCTGCTGTGCCTGGCTCCCAGGACAGGCAGCGCCAACGCAGGGCTGCAGCTGCTTCCCAGGGCATGAAGGGCCCCAGTGGAACCCCCCGTGCCATCAGCTCGGGCTTCAGCTCCTGCCAAAGGAGCGAGGACAAGGATGCTGCTCGGGGGGATGGCGTGGTTTGCCCGCGAGGAAGGGGTCCCATGGGGAGAGCACCCACCCACATGGCTGTGCTGGCAGTAGGGCCTCAGCCGGGTAGCAGCACCCGTCCCCCCACCAGCCATCCACTTCAGGGGTCCCAGCCCAAGCCCCCACAACTGGAAGGAAACAGTGCAAGAGGAGGAAAAGGCACTTACGGGGCCGGGGTCTCGCTCTGTCACCGTGGCAATATGGAGGCACAGTGGGAGAAGGAGGAGGGAAGGAGGGACAAGTTGAGAGCCCCCAGGGTGCTCCATCGCTACAGCAGCAGGGTGGTCCTGAGCCCCCACCAGGGATGACCCTCCCAGCTCACACCACTACCCTCCCAGGAAGTGCTGCTCAGGGGAGGATGTTCCCCACCCTCGTGGCCAGCAAGCCCCCCACTCCGCCAGCCCAGTTGTGAGCCCCGAGGCACGGACAAGTCACCCCCCACCCAGCCCTGGCCCCCATCCAGGGAAGCACCCAAGCGGGAAGGGCGTGGGGAGCAGAGGGAGCCCTGGGGCCCAGCATCACCCGCTCCCAGGTTTGTCTGCTGCCAGGAGGGTCACGCCAGATCCAGCCCCCCCGCTGGCTCCCGGCCTCCCTGTGCTCACCCCTGGGCTCAGTGTCGTGGACTCCTCGGTCATCTTTGGTGAGGAGCTGGGCCTGGGCCCCCAGTGCCCCTGAAAGCGCCAGCAGCCCTGAGGCGCTGCCGATGCTGGTGAGGCTTGTGGGCTGCATTCCGGACGGGTGGGGGGTCAGCGGGATGGGGGGAGCATGGTGCGAGAGGTGCTGGGTCTGTAGCTGGTGCTGGAAAGGAGCAGGAGGAAAGAGCAGGGCCAAAGGGCTGCATCAGGATGGCTGTCAGGCAGGGTGGGAAGGGGCTGCTCCTCCCCACTGGCAGCCCTGGGTCAGCCTGGGGACAGGGAGCTGGGCGAGGAGAGCAGGGCACGCTCCCAGGTTGCCCCAAACCACCCTGCAGCCACCATGTCCCTGCCACTGCCTCCTCAGGAGGCTCCTCCCAGAAGCTACTGGGATGGACAGGGGACCCTGCTCATATCCATATGGATGGGGGAGAGCCTACCCGTATCCATCCACTGTACCATGGTCTGGAGGGAATAACGGAGGTGTGGGGATGGTGGTGACCCCCACCCTCCACTCGGGCCACAGGGCATCAGGGCACAGTGACATGCACCAGCCGTCAACCCCCCACCCTGCTGTCACCTTTGCAGCAGCAGGATCTCCTCCACCCTGAGTACTGCTGGCAGACCCCCAAACCAGTCTGATTTGCCCCCCTCGTCCCCCTGACTCAGTCACGGGTGAGCAGGCAACAGGGGCGGGCGGCTGCAGCCAACCCCCGAGTGCTCGGGGCAGGACAGGTCTCTAGCCCAGGGGACGGTGAGAGTGCGGGAGGCACCATCGCCTGCGGGATCCCCGCACCCCTGGCCGGGGGTGGCGGGAAGGGGTGGGCAGAGGGTTGACGTACCCCGATCGCCGCGTTCAGGTCGGTCATAGTCACCTGCTTCGCACGCTCCACGGCCTGGACCACCTGCTGCTGGTGCTGAGGGGAGAGAGCACGTCAGCACCGGGCGATGCCCCAGCTCCTGCGGCGAGCGGGGCTGTGGCAGGATCATTTCTTCAAGGGGATGGGGCAAAGCCAGAACTCCCCAGCCCGGCCCGAAGCACAGGACCTGAGCAGGGACGCACCCTGCGCCCCAAAGGAGCTCTGCATGCCCAGTCAGGGCCGAGGGCTCCCACCCACCTCCTGAGACAGGAACGGGATGAGCTGGGCGCAGATCACATTCAGCCGCTTTGCGATCTCGGTCTGGCAGCAGGAGAGAGACAGTGCCCGTCAGGGCACAGGGCAGAGCTGCCCCTGTGCCGAGCACCCTGACGCCACAGGAGACGCTTCCGCCAAGGGCACCCCCCAGGGGGGCAGGCGCCCCCTTCCCCATCACTGCCCAAGCAGCCACAGGATGCAGGCACCTGGCCCCAAGAGCTGCTGCTCAGCTCCAAGGAGCAGAAACACTCAGGGAGGGACCAGGAAAGCTGATTCCAACGCCACCCCCTCCAAAAACATGAGCCCAGCATCCTCCATCCCCACTCTGAAAGCCCCAGGATGGCTCCTGCCTCCTCTCTGCCAGCAACACGGAGCCCCATGGCCTCTGGCACCGAGGGCCACCCCCCAGCCCGGCAGGGTCCCCTCTGCGCAGCCTCCCACTGGCACCGCCACCGCTAATCGTGGCTCTCCCGGCCGCAGGAAGCCCTGGAGAGCTGCTCTCCTTACAGCTGCTGTTTTTCTGCAACACTCAAGTGCCAAAGGCAATCAGGAGCAGAGCAGGGAGGGAGAGCAGCAGCGTGCCACGCTCCCATCGCACCCACAGCCAGGGCCCGCCTGGCCCCACGCTGCACATCTCGGGCCAGGGGACAGCACAGACATTAAGGCACCTCTGGCCCCACAGACACATCCCTGGGGAAAACCCCAGGCTGCGGGGTCAGGCCCTGGCCCAAGCACCTGTGGGTGACAGCGGGAGAGCAGACACGGCTCAAGGCAGCAGCAGAGATGCCCACGCTGCTCCTCATGTGCAGAGCTGGGGACCCCACCAGCAGAGAGGGGACGGAGATCAGCAGCTCTCCCTAAACACAGGCAGGGGACGCCCTGGGCACAGGCGCCAAGCTCCGAGGAGCTCCCTGCCCGCCCTGGTGGGGAGGATGGAAGAGTTTTGGAGCCAGCACGAGGCTGAGAGGAGGGGGTCGAACCCAGACCCTCTTGTCAGCCCCAGGAGGAGACCAGAAGCTGAAGGGCCCCAACAGTGGGGATGGAGCTGACCCCCAAATCTCCCCACTGGGACCTTGGGCACATCTCCCATGCAGGCGCTGCAGGGCCGGGGCGAGGGGCCGCAGCGCTGCCCAGCCGCTGTGGGGACGCGTTGGGGGACACAAACCCAGGGGCAGCCTGTGCCACCCTCCAGAGTGGCCACCGACCTGTTTTTGCCAGACCTGCAGAGAGCAGAAACAATCCGGCAGCCACCCTCGCTTCCCCTTCTGAGGGAGGAAAAAAGAGAAAGAAAAGAAAGAAGCGGGGGGAGCGGGGAGGTTTGGCAGCCGGCAGTTCTGGGAAGGATTTAGCTGTCTCCCGGGGCCGGCAGTGATGGATTCTCTTCCCTAATGCACTGATGGGCAGCAGCTCCTTGGGGAGAGCTGCCTCCAATTCACTCGCACTCGTTAATGTGCAATTTACTGGCACTTTAACGCTCTCAGCATGAAAAATGATCATGCTGTTTGCAGCCCCCCCAGCCACCAGCGCCGTCACCTCCCCTCTGGCTCGTGGTGAGCAGGTCCAAGGCCAGGCAGATTCGGGAGGTGGTTTTATAAAAAGCTACAGGCCCCCTCCATGCCAAAAACAAAACAACAATAAAAAATTAACATCTCCTGCTCGTTCCCGTCTTGAGCCTCCCCTGCCAAGCCAGCGGCTGCCTGGAGAGCTGCACCACCACAGCCACCCCCCGGCCCCGCTTCCCTCCAAACAAACCCAGTGCCTCAGCCCTTGCTGGTTCCAGCGCTGCTGACGCCAGCACCGTGGGAGCCGGGCACCTGGGAGCCTCAGGGGGACGCGGGGCCAGGCACTGCGAGGACGGAGGCAGCACCGAACCACGGCACTACCCTGCCTTCGCCATCGGCGAGGGGCAAGCGCTTCCTCGGGTGTCTCGAAGCAGACCGCTGACCATACCCATGAACAGCGTTGGGTTTGGGGGAAGGGGAGGAGAGCGAGCGACCCAATCCCCCCGCGGCGGCGATAACCCGCAGCTCCCGCGCAGGCAGTTCCCATTTTTCACACAATGGCCGCTGGCTGTCAGAGCAGCCTCACGGGCCCTTGTTAAAAGTGCCGACAGCTCGCTGGCCGGCAGCCAGCGGCACCTGGGACTGGCAGAAAACACGAGCCTGCGAGGGCTGGGGCAGAGCCGGCAGCCAGATGAGGAGCATGCAGTCTTCCAAGGAGGGTCACCGGGCCAGGCAGACCCCCAGCATCGCCCCTCACAAAGGCAGCATCACACCTCCTTCTCGGCTGGCCTTGTGCTGCGGGGATGGCAGCACGGGGCAGGGCATGACAAGGGCGGCAGAAACACCCACCCAGCGGGCGCAAAGCCATCGAGAGCAGCCATCAGCCTGCCCTGGGCCAGGGGGCAGGGGGGGCAGCACCCCTATGCCGCCTGCCCAAGATGGCTCCTGTGCAACAGTTGGCGGCAGCAAGGCGCGGGGTGGGAAGGAAGGAGGCCATGGCTGCAGCACGCCAGGCTCCTCCGCAGCCTCTTTAAAAATAGATGAGAAGAAACCTTCTGTCTCAGAGCAGCTGGTGACCTGGAGCGGCGCAGCGGGAGGAAGGGAGGGAGGGAGGGATGGGGAGGCAACGAGGGGGGATGTGCAGCCCCGAGTCCGCAGGGAGCCCACACCGCACCCATGCCTCAACCCCCGCCTCCCCATCTCAGGGTGATCCTCTGGCCCCAGGCAAGCTGTCCCCAGGGCAAAGGCCATGAGCGGAGCTGTCACCCTGCCCTGTGGCGGCAGCACCCCTTGCCCTGCGGGAGCCTGTCTCCTCCACAACGGTCCCCAAGGGCCACTGGTGCAAGAACAAGTCCTCTACCGCTGCGCTCTCCCCACCACAATGAGCACATCGGAACCCAGCCAGGAACACGGACCCTGAACCCAGTGGGCAAATGGCAGCTCACACCGGAGCACACACGTGTGTGCAGAGAGCTGAGGAGACAGGCCAAGGCTGGGACACAGAGGTCCCACGGCTCAGAGAAGGAAGCATGTCCCCCACAAGCACAGCCTTCCCTGGGATACGACAGGAAGTGATTTCCCATGCTTTCTGTGGGATGGGAAAACTCTGAAGGGCCCAGATGTTGCCATGCCCACTGGGGACGGAGAGTGGGGACACGGGAGCTGGGACAATGCTCCTGTCCTGCCCAGACTCACCTGTTTGTGCATCTCAATGTTCAGGCCATAGGACATCTCGTAGTACTGCGAGGGAGAGAAGGCAGCTTCAGCACAGCCAGGGAGCCCAGCGGGACTCCGGCACTGGCGTGCAGGGTCAGCCCAGCCCCAAACGCCATGGCCAGGCCAGGAGGAGAACACAGCCCCCAGCTCCTCTCCCAGCAGCAGAATCCCTCCAGTACTCGGCCACAGCCCACAGAATGGACACCGTCCTCCCGGGATCCCCGCTCGCTGCCCGCGAGAAAGGAGATGAGCCGCATGGCAGCGGCTTTGCCATCATCCCGACACTGGGAACGGCGGCAGCAAGCCCTGCTCAAACACCACGGCTCCTTTTGGGGGAAAACCAGACAATGACAGCCACAGGAATCAGATCTCAGGGCCTGGCCACACAACCCAAACCAAGGGGAAGCCAAAGCATCCCAGGGCCGTGTGTTCTTTGATGGTTCGGAGGAGACACCCCCCACCGCCCTCCTCCTTTCATTCAGGTGGAACTCACTAACCATGACATAATGACGCTGGATTTCTGTTTTTTCTGTTGCCAGCTTTTCACATTCTAACTTCAAGCTGTAAAAATAAAGAGAAGAAAGAGAGAGGAAGGGAGGGAGAGACCCCCTGGTCCCCCCACAGACAAGATCTCCCGGGCTTGACAGAGCACCAGCCCTCCCAGGGCACCACGTGCTGCAGCCTCCTGCTCTCAAACTCAATCCCGTCTCCCACCACAAGCCAAGAAAACCACCTGAAAGAGGGTGGGAAGGGGCTGGAAAAGAGGAGATGGGCAGCAAAGGGATGCAGGCTCAGGGAGCAATCTGCACAGAGTTTTAACCCCCTCCCCAGCATCTGCTTCCCAAATGGAGCAAGCGGCAAAGCTGAATTGCATTTCAAACTCCCTCTGCCCAGCACCATGCAGGGAAGGGGGGTGGTCCTAGGCAGGAGCAGGGGAGGTCAGAGGGATCCCAGGTCTGCTAATGACAGCTCCAGCTCAGCCCAGAAGCCAGGTCCTGGAAGCCAGCACCCTCATCCCGAGGCTTTTGGCAGGAGGGGGCCAAGTTTCCCCCTCAAACAGTGTAATTTCAAGCTACCAAGGTGGTGCCTGGCACAGCCGTCCTCCAGATGGACCAGTGCCCGCAGCAGCACGGTGGAAGCATGGTGCTTTCTGCCAGCCCGCGCCGATGCCCATCGCCGAGGGGGAGCCCGCCTCTCGCCAGTGCCGGTTAAGTGCCCAGTGCCTTGCTGGCACACAAGCTCTGGCAGCTTCTCACCTGTGGTATTGGTTCTGCAGGAACTGGAATTCCTCCTTGATGCGGTCCAAGGTCTCTGGGTACGTCAGCTTGAGGGACTGGGGGGTGCTGGGGATGGCACTGGCAGCGACAGCAGCTCCTGAGGCAGCGGAGGGGGCCTGGAGATGGGCCTAGGCAGAGGAGGGGACCCCCAGTGTCACTGCTGCTGGCCTAGCAGAGGCTCACGAGTTCCCCGGGGTTTCCTGCACCCGGGGAAAAGACCACGGGCACAGCTGGGAGAGCAGCACATGGAGCAGCAGCAGAGTTATGGCAGAGGGAACCAGTTACAGCCAGGCACCAAGGGTGGTCAGCCTCCACCTTCCCAGCATCGGTTGAGCCGCTGAGCCAGGAGAGGAGGATTAATGACCGTGGGTGGCACAGGACTTGCAGCCCCCTGCCCTCCCGCCCAGCCCTGACTACAGGGTCCATCCTCGCCCACATGCCACACAGCAGAGCTGCCCGCCCGCCCGTCACCCGTCCCACCATCACGGCCCAACAGCAATCCAGCTTCCAGGATGTCATAAAACCCAAACCCACAGCCCTGGGGCTTGGCACCACTTTGGGAAGAGCCATGACACCGCTCCCAAGCGTGTCACATGCTGTCTGGGCCAAGGCTGACACTTCCCTGCCCCCGCCGGAGCTCAGTTCGGCAGCACGGGCCCTGCCGCGGCACCACATGCTTGCCCGTGGCCTGGAGGGGATGAGGCCGAGCCGCAGGCTCACCGGGGGCCGGTTTTGTGGGAACATCTTTGGCACCAGACAGGCCCAGGATCCCTCTGACACTCTGGCCCCGCCGCAGACTCAGGACGGGGCCCGGGGACGCTTCCCAGCTCCGGATCAGGCCCTGGGAAAGAGACGGGAAGTTCACGGTCCAGCGCTGCCCGCTCACTCAGGCGGCCGGGGCGGTGTGGGAGCCGCAGCGGAGCGGGCAGAGCCCCGGGACCCCAGCTTGGCCCGCAGCTCCCCCGCGGCCGCCGGGACCCGGCTCCGCATCCCCGCGGGGGCCAGGAACACCGTCCGGGAGCTGCGGGACGCGGCTGTCGCAGGACCCCCCCGCTGGCTTCCCACCGCCGGCCCTTCCACGGGCACGGCCCAGGCCCGCGCCCCCCCGCGCCGCGCAGACAATGGCCCCGCCGCCGCCCGCAGCAGGTACGGCCGCGGGGAGGAACCGGCCTCGCCGCCACCCCAACCCCGAGCAGGGCCGGACCCCAAGAGTCACGGAGTGGGCGCGGACCGGCGCGGCAAGGCGGAGACCGAACCGGACCGGCGCGGCGTGGGACGGGACTCACCGCGCTGCTGGCACTGGCACCGGGCGCGCGCCCCTGCGGCGGGGCGGGGCGGGCCGGGCCGAGCCGAGCCGAGTTGGGTCGGGTCGGACCGAGCCGAGCCGGGCCGGGCCGAGCCGAGCCGCCTCGGGCCCCCTCCGCGCCCGCCCCGCCCGGCGCGGCCGCCGCCGCCGCCGCTCTGCGGAGCGCGATCAATGAACGCGCCAGCGCCGGCTCCACGTGGGGCCTGGCCCGTGCGGGCGAGCGCCCCGGCGGCCAGCCAATGGGAGCGCGGAGCAGCGTCCCGCCCCCACGTGGGGCGCGCAGGACTGCCTCCCGATTGGCCGGCCGGGCCGGGCGCCGCGGAAGGTGCCAATCTGGGGAAGCGCGGGTGGGGGGCCCGCGGGAGGGAGCGGCCGTTAACCCCTGCGGTGCCGACGGGATGGGGGGGCAGCGGGCACGGCGAGGTCTGTACCTCGGCCCGGCCGCCCCCCGCGGGCCCGGTCATGCTGCTGGTGCGCAGCACCTCCGCCCGGGGGGCACGGCCCCTCCCCAGCCTCGCGGCGGGGACGGCCCCGGCACCGCGGCTTCGCCCGCAAGCACGGAGCCATGCGGTTTGCACCGGGGGCCCTGCGCCGCCCGCCCCGCCGCCACCCCTTCCCGGTCGGTCAGGGCTCTGGTTTGGGGCTTTTTTCTGATAAACATGAAACACGGGAAGTTGCTGCCCACCCCCACCTCCCCCCTTTTTTTTCTTTTTAATCAGAAAAAAATAAAAGAAACGAACCCCGAAGTCGCAGGTCGCGGCTCACCGAGAATTCCCCGCGTCACGGGATGGCGGGGAGCGGCGGCATCCCTCTCCCCGACAGCTCAGGGCGGGAAGGGGTCCTGGTCCTGGCCCTTTCCCACGGCCCCGGGAGCCCCCTTCCCGCTCCCCGGGACGCCCACGCATCCCCCAGCCAAGGGCTCCGGATCCGCCCGGCCCAGATGCGGGGCTGCCAGAGCCCAGCCCCGCTGCCTGCTATCGCCCTTTCCCGGCTCCAACAGCCCCCGGGGACGCTGCTCCAGGGGACCTATGGGAAAACTCAAGCCCCTGGGGAAGGGGCTCCCCATGCTGCCAGCCCACTCGCCTCACACCAGCCCCAGTGCCCCCACTCAGCGCTGCCCACCCTCCTCCCCAGAGCCCTCCGTGTGCCGTTCAGCTGCCTGGGGGCCATGCAACCCACTGGGGTTTTCTCGTGGGTTTTCTGGTGTTTTTCTCCTTTCAGGGAGATCATTTGTTCGACATTTTCTGCTGCCTGCGGGTCAATCCGGGCTTACACGGAGCAGGAAATAAAACATTTGAAGAGCAGCAGCTGTGGGGGGCGGCCTCTCGTCCTCTTTAACCTTAATCCACTAGCAGGGCCCTTTTCTCCCCACCACAGCCCCGTCCTCTCGGTCCATCACCCCTGGGGAAGGCAGCGAAGCCATCAGCCCATGGGATAGACCCGTCCTCGCACCCGCACACAGACACGGGCTGTCCAGGGCAACCGCGGTGGCTCCTCCGAGCAGATGGTGTCTGTCCAGAAAGGCATCAGCCCCGGACATCCTGTGGGGATAAAACCCGCTGTTGAATGCATCCCTTAAATTACCCGAGTGTGGCGCCTGCCCAGTCCTCCCGTGCCCAAGGGTGACGTGCTCGAGGGCTCATGTCTGCAGAGCGGGGACAGCACAAGGCTGGGGGGGAAAAATCCAACGGGATGGGATTTGACCCAAAATGTGTACACGGAGACACAGCCACACGCTGCAGAAACCAACGGGGTGATGGGGAGGAAAAGCAACAACCGAAATGTCCAAGTTTGATCTGATTTCCATGTTTGGTTTATTTTGCAGCCATTTTGCACTTCTGGGACTTCCCGGTGATCCTCCAGCTGAGGTGGGGCTGGGGAGGTGGGGTCGAACCTGCCTTTGCCTCTGCTCCCCATCACTGGGGCGCGGCCGCTCATGCCAGCTCCCCACACTCCGCGGGGCTGCGCTGGTGGAGTGCAAGAGCCCGTCCTCAGGGACGACAACTCACTCCCCAGGCCCCGGTAGAAAAGAACAGTAATAACAACCTCAACAAAACCGCTGAAATGGAGGGGGACTGCACAGGAGCCGCCTTGCAGGTGCCCGGAGGGCTCGGGGGTCCCACGGCGATGGGCTGTACTGTCTCTAGGGCTGTGAGCCGGATTTGCCACTGTGAGACAAGTCCTGCTGGCTTGACAGAGCCAGGGACCAGCCCACCCTGCCAGGGGAAGCCCAGCACATATCTCCCAGTCTGTCCCCTGCACTCAGCATTTTCTGAGAGCAGCTGTGGTCTTGGATGGGAGATGTCCCACTACCCAGCTCCACTGAGGGGAGCCAGGGAGGGAGGACCCCACCCTGTTGCTGCAAAGGGCTGGGAATGTCCCTGCCCTCACTGCACCCACTCTTGTTCCCCAGAGACCTGTGGGGTTTGTGCTCTGTGGAGGGGGGTGCTGGGGCTGGGGAGGCAGAGCGGCAGAAGAGCAGCCTCCCAGCCTTTATTATATTTTAAAATGTAGTAACAGCACGATGTCTATTTTGGTAGATGGAACAGATCGTCTCTGGAAGAGGGCCATCAATCTCAAAGGGAGGGGAAATAATTTGGCCAAGGTCATGTTAAGGCAGCAAGAGTGTAAAACAGAAAAATACTAAAACAACAACAAAAGAAAAGCAGTTGAGATGTGTCATCTCCACCCCTAAGCCCCATCCCCAGCCTGGGAGCCCCGTCCCCTCTTCCCTCCGCTTCCCAGCATCACCCCAGAGGGCTGAGGGCACCGAGACAGGTGCAAGGGTCTGGCTGGGCAAGAGAGGCCGGAGGAGAACAGTGACCCCGGTGAGCGGCCCTGGCAGGGCCTGGTCCCCTTGCTCTCAGGCAGCCCCTTCTGCACCCCCTCGAGCCCCTCTCCCCTGGCTGCTGCAGACCCCTTGGTCGTGCCGGCGCGTCGGACTGCGGACAGGCTCGTGCTCTCTGTGCTGGAGGGACGATGTGCTCAAGGTGGCACTGGGCTGTCACGGGGTACCTGGGCAGCACCGATTCCTGCCGTAAGTGAGAGGGAGCTGCAGCCCTGGTGCCCTCGTAGCCCCAGTGCCCTCGCAGCTCCGGTTTGGTGGGAACATCACAGTAGGAGGGGGAAAGGACCCTGAGGACACCCGCACCTCATCCGCCCTCCTGCAGCTCAGGCCTTCCCCTGAGCGGAAGCCACGGCCAGTGGGGAAAGGCCGGCCGGCCCATGGCAGGGCTGGAGCTTGGCAGGGCCACGCTTCCACAGGGCTCGTCCCTGGCAGTGCCGCATCTCCACACGGCTCCTGGCAAGCGGCAGAAAACAAACTGCTGCTCATACCCTCTGGCTGCTTCCCCAGGCTCGGCTGCCAGCTCCGCCGTGCCAGGGCGGCTCTACCGGGGCCGGGGTTATGCGGCGGGGAGGGCTCCCGGCGGGGCCTGCACCGCAGACTGCTCTGCCGAGGGAACCCCCGGCCAGCCCCAGGAGCCCCCTGGCCAGGGCCAGGAGCCGGGTGACCACGGGCACTGCCCGGGACAGGCTCTTGCCTGGCTGCTCGGATGAGAGAGCAGCACCTTCTACCAGCCTCCCAGGGGAGGGTTTTCCTTTCCTCGCTTCCTCCTCCTTTTGATATTTAATTTCTGCTCAGCCCCCTCCTTCCCTGCGCGGATCAAAGGCGTCCGTGGCACCGGGCACATCTCATACGAACCGTCGCTTCGAGGAGTGGGGGGAGGCGGCATTGATGGGATCAGCGGAGAGAGGAGGAGGAGGAGGAGGAGGAGGAGGAGGAGGAGGAGGAGGGGAGGAGCGGCGGGGAGAAGAGGAGGCTGGAGGGAGCAGCCGGGCTCCACGCAGGGTCCCGGCAGACCGGACCGGGCCGGGCAGCGCGGGGAGGGTGCGAGGGCAGCGGGTCGGTGGCAGCCCCGCGATGCTGCTGGGGAATGCTCCGGTCATGCCATTTCCAGGGACCCAACAGCCCCGCGCCGCGGCTGCGCCAGCGGAGCGCCCGGGAGAGGAGCGGGCTCGGCCCCGGAGGAGGCTCCGGGGGCGGCGGCCGGGGCTGCGGCAGGGCCGGGGCGGTTTCGCGGCTCCCGGCCCCGCTCCCGCGGCACCGCCGGGCTCGTGCTGCCCTCTGCCGCCGGCCGGTGCCGCCCGGCGTTCCCAGCCGCCGCCTCCCCGCAGACCCCGTCCGGCCACGCTGCCCCGACCCGGGGGCGTGGGGCGGGATGGGGCACCCGCTGCCCGTCGGTGCGAATGACGGTCCCGGAGCTCAGTGGCAGGACGCGAGGGTGATGCCAGGGGCATGGGCCGCTCGGGGAGCCCAGCCCCTCACTCACAACTGCTCTGGGCCCCCCCAGCCCCCAGGGCCGTGCTGGGCAGCACTGTCACCCCCAGGGGCCACTGTCTGGGGCCCCTGGCCCGGACACTCCAGTTTTGTCCTCTCCACGCCGAGGAGAAGTGGCCCACGCGGTGTGACAGCCACTTCCTCAATGGCTGAGAACTTCCCACCCGAAGGGGTGACCTGTTGCACCCGCAGGCATCCGTCCCCCTCCCAGTGCGTCCCTGAGCAGGGGCCACCTCGCACCCCTAGCCGCAGACTCAGCTGGTGGCAGCCTCCTCCGGTGGCTGCCGGCCAGGGAAGGGGATGTTTCGGGAATGAGTAACATCCTTCCTGGCAAGGCCTCTGCCCGCTCCTGGAAGCGTGCTGAGGGCACCAGGAAGCTCAGCCCCTTCGCCTGCCTCTTGCCCCAGTCAGCTGAGGAAAGAAGCCAAGAGCCAGAGGGAACCTAAGGCTGGGGCCGGGGCAAACAAACCCAAACGAAGCCAGTTGAATTTGCAGGAGTCGCCCCAGGAGCCAGGAGAGGGGAGGGAGGATGCTGCGTGGCAAGGCAGGAGGCAGCCAGGAGGCACGGGTTGGGGGAGGCAGCCCAGGGCCCCCTCCGGAGCGGGGCTGGAAGCCAGAGCCCGGCTGAGCACTGCCAGAAGCAGCTTATTTTGGAAAGGAGGCGTCTTGGCTGAATGCTTGGTGCGTGGAGCTGCTGACGCTGGGGAACAGGATGGCTCTCAGAGAGCAGGTCCCAGCCATGCCTCACAGGCCAACGCTGCCTGGCTTCAGCCTGCGGCTGAATCTGCCCCAGAACAACCAGGACTGGATCCCTAACTCCTGAGTCACCCACTGCAAAGGGGTTTGGACAGCCCAGACGCAAGCCAGCACAATCTCCAGGGCCACAACTCACCCTGAATGTGAGAGGAGATGCCTGGGATCCACCAAGCAGGATGCTGAGAGCTCCTGCCAGCTCTGACCCACGGGGCTAGGTACAACCTCAAGCCTCGAATGGGGAAAGTGAGGCACACAAGCTGGTGGGAGGCACTTTAACCCACCAGTAGACCCTGTCCCCCACTCACAGCTCCAATGAGCAGTACCAGCCCCACTACACCAGCAGCGCAGTGAGCCTAGCCCAGACCCTCCCAGTGCTCAGATCAGGGCACTCAAGGCAGCGGGCGCTGGCCCGGAGCTGGAGCAGTGCTGGCAGCATGCCACAGCGTCCAGCCGTGACCAGGGCCAGCAAAGGCAGGAGACATCGCAGACTTTGCAACAGAAGCTGGACCTGCTTTGCCTTCCCCAGTACCCTGCTGGTGTCCACGGGGCTGGGGAGCTGGCACACAGGCAACTGCCTGCCAGCACCCCCCATCTTTCCAAAGAGGGACCGGGGAGCGCACATGGGGCAGGGGCCGGCCGCAGCTCACAGCCCCTCACTGTGTCCAGACACAGCTCGGGAGCGTCCTCCAGCTGCAGGTTACTCGTGGCCTGGCATGCCACGAATTCGATCAGGTCTCAACCCCCTTCCTGTGCAGGGGCACTGCTGCGAGCAGCCGAGCTCTGCGCCACGCACCAGCCTGCCCTGCCCTTTGGAGCCGCACGCTGCAGCATTGTGGCCCAGCTGGTTTTTCCAGAGATGCATCCAAGGGGCGAAATCAGATCTCAAGGGAAGGGAGCAGGCACGTTCCTGGCTGCACAGAGGAGCCATCGAGGCAGTGCCAGGAACTGGGGCAGCTGCTGGGTTCCGCAGCCCGGCCGGAGGAAAACCGAGCCGGCAAGCTCCGGACCTGGGCTGTGCCTGGGCTGCCCCCCCCTGCCCCAGGAGCTGCTGCTCCTTTACAGACCTTTGTTTGCAAACCCTGCGGCACAGACGCCCTGCCCTGGCGCTTCCCACCGGCTTTGTTTCACACCATCAGATACCAAACAACCGGCCTGGAGGGCTGCGGCAGGGGGACGGACTCTGCTGGGGGACCGGGGAAGGGCTTGCGGGGAGGAAAGCTCTCAAAGCGAAACAGAAAAGCAGCGTGTGGTGAGGGAGTTCCCTCCGCACAGGGAAGGTGGTTTTGGTCAGGGCTTGTCTAGACCGGAGCAGCCCACGCTGCGCGAGCACGTCGGCACCACGCAGCGAGCCCGGGGCGCGCAGGGCACCGGCTCTGCCCGGCCGGGACAGACCAGGCTGCGCTGACAGAGGCTCCGGAGGCAGCGCTGACCCACGGACTGGCCCTCCCACCCCCCAAGGGACTGGGGTGACGGCGGGAGCTCCTGGGCCTCGTCAGCCAGGCCTTGGCAACCTGCGGAGCCCCGGATGGGCCAAGGTGGAGGGAGCTTAGAGCAGCTGGGGGTCCAGCAGGGGTTCCCTGTGCCGCGCCAGCAGCTCTGCCCGCCTTTGGCAAGCTGCGGGCAGGACCCGCGCAGCCCTGAGCACGGTGGGCAGAGCTGGGATGCCCCATAGTGAGCCGGGCCCCAGAACTGGACTGGGCAAGGCTGTGGCTGACACCATGGGTGATGCAGTGGAGCACACAGCCACGGCTGAACCTTGAGCTCGCTCCAGCCGGGACACTGCCAGGTGCTGCTTCCCAGTGCCCCCAGCCCAGGGCTGCCGCCTGCCCCCACTGCAGCCCTTCCCGCAGCGGGAGGGACGCAGGGCAGCCGTGCCAAGGCTCTCTCACCGCCCTGTCTTCCCTCGGCGCTGGCTGCTGGAGCAGCCAAGGGAGCTGCAGGCACAATACGTCACTTTTTCCAAGAGCTTCTCCCTGCCTTCCCTTCCCCCTCGCAGGGGCCAGTTGCAGTGCTGGGGAGCATGGGAGACTGCTGGGGTCAGGGCGAAGGCAGCGCCGGGACGAGCCTCAGAGCCCTACACTGGCCATGGCTCTTCTCAGCTCTAAGGGCCAGCTGGCCACAGAAGCACCCTTCTAAGGTGATATTTCACAGGCAGTGCAGGCAAGGAGCACCTGGCCTGCCCCGTTTCTGCTGGGGCTCCAGCACAGGAGGACGCTGCTCCCCTTGGCCCCTCACTGTTCTATCGGCCCCAGCTGAGCTCAGCTTTCCTGGTGCAATTGGGAGAGGAGCTCAGCAGCCCTGATAGCCCCCAGCAAACCTCCCTGTTAGCAAGGGGCTTCAGACCCCCTTCCCTTGGAAAAAGGAGCCCTAAACACTTAAGCCCATCCACGCCAAGGCCAGGAGCATCCATGGAGTAAGAGAAGAGGCCTGACAGACATTCTTTAAGGATGATCTAATTTAAAAAACACATTTTTACAAAAACACATCATAATGAAAATGCATATAGTTAAAAAGAGGCCCACAGTGCTCCAGTGCGGGAGGCAGCTGCACATCAGCGATGGGACTGCTCCGTGGCTCACTCCCCACCTGCCCAGGACGTTCAGAGTCCTGTGTCCAGCTCCACATCCCCATTTATTTTCCTTTACCACAGAGAGCATCTCCCCTTCCCCTAACCCCACTTACACCCTCTAAAGCATCAGCTGAAGCTGCAGGAGCAACAAAGGCTCGCGCATCCCCCTCACCCCAAGCCAGGCGTGAAGCAGGCAGGGTGCAAGGAGCCCTTGCTTCCAGCACTGCGGCACCGGGCACCACCCGAGAAGAGCCAGCCCAGGCTCACAGCAGCTGCTGGCGGCAGGGCTGCTTTTAAAGGTAACCAGGGACAGGGAAGAGCTCTGGAATGCTTTAATCCTTTCCAAAAAAGTATTGCTGCTGTCTTCCTCCCTCTGTGCTTGTGAGGATTTATACTCGTAGGGCTGGATAATTTGACAGGGGTAACACACACTCAGCACAGGCAGCCTCAGACTTCCTGAGGAGTTTGCTCTTCGCTCGTTTGCCAGCCCAGTAAATCCACCCCCATGTGCCACCCTCCCCTCCCTCCCTACATGCAGAGGGCTGGGACGGCAGCCTTGGAGCGTGACTCAGACACACAGGGGACCGAGGACCTTCCCTTTCCATGGGCAGGGCACTAGGATCGCTGGGCACTGGCAGGCAGAGCCACCGTGGGCATGGGTAGCCAGGATCCGCAGTGCTGCGGGAGCAGGGATGGACAGGGCTGTCCCACAGGTACCTGCAGCAGCGGGAGGCACCAGAGCCAACAGGTAATACAGAGCCAACATCCCCGCTCCCCCTGCCAGGAGTGGTGCGGAGCACGGTGAGGGGCTGGTCCGCAGTCCGGTGCGCGGCTCATGGGGCACCCCGGTAGCTGTAGTGATTGCAGTCGGGATCACTCATGGTGAGCGGGAGGCTGGGCTTGCGCTCCAGGTCCTTCTCATTGCACTGCCGTGGGGGACGGTGCTTGAAGAAGTCAGAGACGTAGCGGACCTGGAAAAGACCGATGGGAAAGAGGGTTTGGGGACCCCTCCAGCAGGCTGAGCTGCAGCCAGAGGCAAGCTGGCAGAGCACCGGGTTGTGCAGGGAACACTCACAATGAGGACGGCAATGAGAGCCCCTTGGAGCAGCCCCACCAGCACATCGCTCCAGTGGTGCTTGTAGTCAGACACCCTGGTGTAGCCCACGTAGATGGCGAAGGCGATGAGGAAGAACTGGATGGTGGGGCGCAGCAGCCGGGCCCACTTCCCCACCAGCCGGGCTTGCACGTAGAGCTGGCCAGGGAAGGGGAAGCAATCACCGGCCTGAAAACGGGGTGCTTGGGGCACTGGTCTGCCCACGGGGACGGGACCCACGGGGACTCACCACCTTCCCGCAGCACAGCACTTACCGCCAGGAACATCATGCAGTACATCCCAAAAGAGGAGTGCCCAGAGTAGAAGGACAGTCTGCAGGGCAGAAGGGATGGGGCAGGTGATGAGAGTGAGCTGCCAGTGCCCAGCTGCCTCCCCCTGCCACAGCCCCCCAGCCCCTCTGCAGGCTCTGCCCTGCAGCAGGAGAGTGTCGATACCCATCCGGGGCTGCTGCCAGACTGCAGGAGCCCAGCACTGGCGAGTGGGTGGAGGGGTCATGTCCTGTGGCCCCACAGCTCACCTGGACTCGGTGACATTCCTGCTCTGCCCCTGGCAGACGTTCTCCAGCTGCACATAGATGGAGCAGTTCACCTTGGACCAGTCGGGATTGCAGACAGCCAGGAAGTTTGGTCGGAGACGGCCGATCATGTACTTGGCCAGGTCAGTCAGGGACTGGCTGATGGCCCCCCCAAAGAGGAAGGTCCCCACCACCTTGTAGAGGGCAGCCAGGTAGTTGTTGAACTCTGACTTGGAGTAGAGGCGCTCTGTGTAGACCATGTATGCCTCCCCCGACGAGATCTGCAGAGACCAAGGGGCAAGGGGCTACCGAGTGGTTCCCCAGTACCACTGGAGTACGGGATGCTCTGGCTCTCTGGTCTGCAGCAGAAGAGACCCTGGCATCTGCCTGCTCCAGGAGCTCCTGGGATCTCCCCCCCTCCCTGCAGGGACCCAGCCCCACAGGATGTGGGTCTCATCACCCCAGAGAGTGCTCCTGACCCCTGGTGCAGCAGGGCTTGATCTGAGGGTCCTGCTGCCCGGGTTGGGGTCTGGAGGTGGGCTGTGCTGGGACCCAGTTCCTGGACACAATGTGCCAGGATGCCCCTGCCCTGGAGGGAAGGGAATGGCACTTCCTTACAATGACAACAGTGCAGGTGATGGTGACCCCAGCCATGAGGCCATGGGTGATGGTGTCTGCCTTGTAGGGGTAGCGGATGGAGTCGTCATTGCAGTAGAAGCCCCGCTTGTATGGGGAGTTCACCAGCGTCAGGACGATGAAGGGCAAAGATGCTGCAAGGTAGAGAGAAGGTGAGGACCGGGGGCACCTGCCCGCAGGCACCCAGCACCGTACTGTGTCCCCATCCCTTGTTCCCGGGTCTCTGCTCCCCACTGCCAGGGAGGGATCCCCTCCGGGTGTGCAGCCCTGAGCCACCTGAACCCAGGGCAGGAGGACTTGCACCCGCCAGCCCCGCTGCTGATAGGGCCCTATCGGAGCTTGCAGCTGCCTGCAGCACCCAGATACCACATGAGACAGCTGTGTCTGGGCACCCCAGAGCCCCCACAGCTGCCTCACTTCTCCTCAGGCCCTGCGACTGCTGCGCCTGGTGCAGGAGACCAGGGCTGATCTTGCGGCCTCTCTCACACTGTCCAGGATCTTTTGGCCTAGGAGGATGAAGCTCATTAGAATTAATGAGCACAGGCATCTTGCAAACCTGTTTCACAGCAGGGAAGGGCCCCCAGGCCCCAGATGATCCCAGCAAGGTCCTCGCACCAGCTCTAGGAGAGCCTGTGTCTGGAGATGCTGGTGGGTGATCCAGCCCAGGCACGGCTGGACCTCAGTGCACTTGGCTTCCCACCCTCGCCCTCCTGCAGCAGCCTCTCCCCCAGCTCCTGGCAGGGCTCTAGAGAGATGCCACGACCAGCTGGATCAGTCCAGGCGAGGAGGCTTTTCCACGCAGCGTGCCCCCAACCCTGGCCACGGGCATCTTAGAGCCCGTCTCCGGACAGGACCGTCCCCGAGACCAAAGAGGGTTTCGGGGTCTCTGCCCCGTGCAGCAGGCACGCCAGATCCCCCGCTGGAAGCAGACCCTCCCGTCCCTGCAGCACTGGGCAGCCCCAGAAGATGCCAGTGCAGGGCCGGGGACACCCGCCCGGGGGGACGCAGGGCACGGCCGGGCCTGGATGCCTGGCACTGCCTCGGCCCACGGTCCACCTTAACCCTGGGCTCCGCTCCCGGTTCCGCCTTTCTCGGTGGTTTCCGCCTCCCCGCGTTCCATCGTCTCCGGGGAACACGCACCTTTGTCCCCGCCCGCCCCCTCCGCCCCGCGCCCCCTCCCCGGGGGAACCCCCTGCTCCCGGACCCGCCGCCTCCTGCGCTCGGTGAGCGAGCGGGGTCAACGACAGTGAAAGCCGGGCCTGCTGCTCCCGGGCCCTCCCGCCGCCCCCCCGTCCCCGTCCCCCCGAGCTGGGAACCAGCCCCGGCTTCTCCCGCCCCGCACCGGGGGGAGCCGGTGCCCGGCGCAGGGGTGGCTGCAGACGCCTCCGTGTGCACCTCAAACATGAATTTGCAGCTCAAATTAGACACCAATTTTCTTTCCGGGTAATTTCATCCTCCAAAAAAGCTCCCCTAAAAATAAAAGGCACCGGCGTACGAGAGAGAAAAGCGACCAAACACAAACAGGAACCGGCCGCTCCCTACCGGTGCTTAGAGCCCAAGAAAGCAGCTCCCGGCCCGGGAGGCTCGGGCTGAAATTACGACCTGGGCCTTTATTTTTAGTCCGTCTTAATTAGGTGCTTCTCCGCGTCAGTTTTAGGAACGGGCGTCTGCCCGCACCGGGGGTGGGGGAGCGGCGGGCGTACCGGGAAGGGGCACCCCGGACCCGACTGCCCGGGGCTGCGGAGCCCCCGGCCCCGCTCGGCTGCCCGCGGAGCGCCGGGCCCGGCGGGCAGGCAGCCAGGGCGGCGGCAGAAGGAAACGGCCCGCCCGAGCAGCGCGGCTGAGCCCCGCCGGCCGCCTCCCGGCCTGGGACAGGCTCCGGCCCCCCCAGACCTCCCCCAGGGCTCCCCAGCTCCCACCCGTGCACCCCCTCAAAGTGCCCGGACAACGGGACGGCCGCACGCGCAGCCCCGGGAGCCGGGACCCCCGACGGGGCCCGGTAGCTCCGGGACGGGAGCCGGTGCCCGCCCGGCCTCGCCGCCCCCGTCCGCGCTGCCGATGAGGCCGGTGGGCTCCTCGCAGAGGCCCCGAGCTCCGGGACAGTGTCCAGGCAGGTGCCTCCCGGCTGCCCCCAGCCCAGCGCCGCAGAACCGCAACGGGCTGACCCGGGCAGAAGCGCAGGGGGACCCCGGACCCCCGGTACTGCCCGTGGACCGGGACCCAGCCCGTGGCAAAGCCCCACCGGGGGGGGACCGGGGCGGGGCACGGGGACGCTCGGTGAGCGCCACGGCCGCACCGGTGCCGAGCCCTCACCGACAGCCAGGCAGAGCACGTCGAGCACCACGAAGACCTTCCTGCGCTCCATCCCGCTGCCGGTGGCGGCCCCGCGGCCCGGCCCCGCGGCTCACATGGCCCGGAACGACGCGGGCCCGGCCGGGAGGTAAAGTCCGGGGCGGGCGGGGCGGGACGGGGCGGGGCGGCTCCGGCAGCCGGTGCCCCCGCCTGCGGGCCGAGGCGGGGCGAGAGCGGGCGGGGCCGAGCCGTGGGGCCGGGCAGGTGTGGGGCGCGGCGGGGGCGGAGGGCAGAGCGTTCGTGTCCAGCCCGGACTCCCCTCGCCGCCAGCCGTTCCCCCGGACCCCGCTCCAGCGCCCTCGGTCCCGGCCCCCCCGGGGCCCCCGGCCCCCCGGCTCCGCCTGGCCGGTTTCCCCGGCCCGGCCCGGCCCGGCTCCCTCCAAGGGGAAGCGGGAGAAGGACGGGAGCGAGGCCGCATGTGGGAGCCGTGTGTGTCCCGCCAGCCCCGGGCTTCTTTCCTGAGGAGAGAAAAAAAAAAAAAAAAAAGGGTGAACAAAAGAACAGCGCGAGAGTGGAGGAAGTGCAGAAACGCGCTGGCTGCGGGGGGCGGCGGCAGAGCAGACCCCGGCTGGCTCAGCCGCGGTGCCGGGTTGGGGCAAAGGGGGGTTCCCGGAGCCTTCGGACGCGGCGGGGAGCAGAGCAGCTGGAGTCAAGCGCAGGGCGAGGCTCGTGTTTGTTTTAAGCTGTGATTGAGCTGCTGTGGCGCAGGACAGTGTTTTCTGGGGCCTCAGACCTTGCAGGAGCAGGACGGGCTCCGGCGCCGCCCGTTGGGGCTGGAGACACGCCGAGCCGGGGGCACCCAGAGCGGGATGGAGAAAAGGTGTGAGCACGGGGCCCCGCAGCGAGTCCCTGGCGGGAGCGGGCACAGCTACAGCCCCGCTGTTTGCTCCAGGCCTGACTCTTGGTCAGGAGCGGAAGGAAACATAAATAATACAGAAACCACCCAAATGATGGCTACTGGGCTGGTTTGTGTGAGTGCGGCGCTGAGTGGCCTGCGGAGACGTCAGGGCTGTTGTGGGAAGCCAGCAGAGCTGGACGCGGTCTCGGGCTGCCCTGCGGTTTGAGGAGAGAGGCAGAACCACTTTCCAGCTTTCCTCTGCTCCAAGTGACCCGATCTGCAACCTGCCCCCCCTGCCCGCCGGTGCCACAGGGCCCTGGCAGAGCTGCGGTGGCAGGATTTGCCCCCCACGTCTGCTGTGGGCAGGTAAAGGCCCTGATGCAGGAGAACCGAGGGGATGTTGGAGGAGGGGAGGTTGGCCAGCACCTGCGGGATGTCCAGACAGTGTTGCGGAGAAGATGCAGGGTTTAATATGCGCAATTAATAAATCTTGCTTTCTTGTCACAGCCCCCGGCAGCCCTTGGCCGTGCTGAGCCACCCTTGTGGCTGGCAGGGAAGTGCTCCAGGCTGGGCCATCACGGGTGCACAGATGTGGCAGTGCGGGACTCAGCGAGGATGGGGGTCATGCTGACCCATGCTGCGAGCTCTGTGCTGGATCAGGGCAGAGGGGGACAAGCGAAGGCAGCTGCTCCCCTGCCCGCACAGAGCAGCTGCACAGAGCAGGCACCATGGGCAGGACTTTGCCCCCACGGCGCCGCGGCTGTTGGATGGTGCCAGGGTGGCAGGAACCACCCAGGAATGGCCCAGCCCAGCCAGTCTGGCTGCTCTCAGCTCTGCCCAGCACTCAGTGATGTCGCGGGGATGGAGAGCAGCCCCTGCTCCCAGCTCAGCCCCGTGGTGCTGGGCAGAGGGGCTCAGCCTCCTCCCGGCCTGGGCAGCAAAGGGACCTGTGTGGGGCCCACGGCACAGCCCTGCCTGCCGGGGTGTGTGTGTGTGTGTGTGTGTGTTGGTGGGGAGGCCTGGCGACATTTGGGCCCCCTTTGTTAGATTTCCTCCAACTTCACTTGGATTTTCCGTGGAGTCCTGTGGGATGGGGGTCCTGCCCACCCCCAGCCCCAGGGTGAGCGCTGGGATCCCATCCCGGGGGTCTGCTGGTGCTCTGCTCTGGGCGGGGGGGAACGGACACGGCGGCCCTTCTCCCGCCGCTGCCGGGGGTTTGCCCACGCCTCTGCAGCCGCCCCCTCGCACGGAGGCTCCCACGGGGCTGCTGGAGCGGGGGCTGCTGGAGCGGGGGCTGCTGGGGGTGGCCGAGCCCCCGCTCCGGGCGGGCCGAGCTGCGGGCCCTCGACGAGGCGGGGGTGAGCGAAGGACCGGCTCCCCCGTGGGGGCAGCGGGTCCCCCCGGCGCAGGCGGGTCCCGGCGCGGGGCTGCGGCCCCCCCTGCCGTCGAACCGCCGCGGCTGCAGCGGCCGCGCCCGGAGCCGCCGCCCGACCCCGTTGGGGCCGGTACACGCCGTCCTGCGCCCTGGAAGCGGAGAGGAAGCGTTTCCCCCCCAGCCCGGGGGAAGCAGCGTTCGGCCGGGCTCGGTCCTGCTGCTCGGGCACCCTCGAAACATCCCGGCCAGAAAAGGCATCTCAAAGGGCGCGACAAGCCGAGGGACAACGATCGTTCGAGCACACCCCCCCGCCACTTCCCGTTGCCCCTTGAGGCCTCGAAGGAAGCGGGAACCCACTCCCATCCCTCGGGCTGTGCCCACCGTCAAACCTGGCCGCTGCCGCAGGGAGCCGGGGGCTGCACGGCCGCAGCCCCCCACGGCAGCAGGGAACAGCCCTTCTGAAGCACAGCTGCAGGCCCCAGCGCCCGGCGTCTGCTGCCGTACGGCCACGGGCCACTCCCACCCACACCCCACGGACGGCAGTCAGGATGCTCTGCCTGCTCCCACCCGCCGTGGCTGCGTGTGGCAGCATTACCAGCCAGCGCTCGGCTGAGCGGGTGCTGGCCCAGCCCTGCAAAGTGCCAGGAGAAGCCTGAACAGAGGGTTCCTGACAGCTTTCTGGCTGCAAGCGAGGGAGATGGGAGCCCCCGTCCCGCACCAAGGCCCTGGGACTGAAGGCAAGAGCTGGAGAACAAAATTTAAGGAGCTTCTGACAAAACAGAGGGGCTTTGTGGTGATGAACAAGCTTCTCATAGGAACATACAACACAGTTGCAGCAGGAATGTTTCTCTCGCCTCCAGGATGTTAGTTTTGGCTGAAGCCAGCAAGCTGGGGACGGACCCCACCTCCCACTGCCACGGGCTCTCCGCAGGCTGCCAGGGTCAGAGGACTTGGGCACCTGTAAGAGCAACAGACAGCTCCCTGCCCTCCACACCCGGCGCTGGGAGCAGCTGCCCTCAGGAGCAGGTCAAGTTCAGCTGCTGCCAGCTGCTCTGACAGGCCATCGTGGCACCCGAGGTGGGAGGACGCAACCAGCCTGCTGCCAGCAGCTTCCCCAGCGCTGTCCTGGGCATCCCGACTCTGCCTGCGGTGGGAGAGGATCAGAGAGGAGAGACAAGGGCCCCCTTTCTTGCTTCCGGCATCACGAGTGTGGCATCTCAGTCCCCAAAACGAAGACAGGCTTCTGGATCACTTTCAAATTAGGTTTTTAATTAAATAAATAACGGCAAGGGGTCTTCAAGGCAGTATCACTTCACAGTGTAGGGCTTGGGGGGGAAAGAGCGGCTCAAAGTGAATGTGCTTTGTAAGAAAGAAAAAGAAAACCCCAACAAAAAAACAAAACAAAACCTCCTCCCCAGGTGAGTCCCCCTCCCGGTCCCAGCCCTTTCCACCCCTCCCTTAAAGTTATGTCGAAAAAGCGCCGCACTCATGTTGAAAGACCCCATGCGAATCTGTAAACAACACTGAAGAACATAAATAAGGGAGATTTCTGCCTCCCCCAGCCTCTCCTCTTATCAGGGCTCGAAACAAACCAAAAGGATAAATGGTTTCAGGAAAACTAAGAATGTTCTTGGCTGATGGAGAGGAGATGCCAAGGTCCAGCCCACCCTGGAAGGGCTGCCCCTGCTCTCACCCAGCCACGGAGCTGCCTCTCTCCCCCGGAAAAGGGGAATCGCAGCCTGGGCAGTTCCACCATGGAGAGGGAACTTGGATTTGTCTTCCACCAGCTGGGAGCAGCTGCAGGGAAGACCTCCCTCAGTGACCACATCTGGGCGACAACGTGACGCCTGGTCAAGGCGTGGTGTGTGCCTGGAGCTCAGTGCCTCGGCACAGCAGCCGGGGACCGAGGAAACCTACTACTGCCCGCAGAGGAGAGACAGGGTCCGGCCTGGTCACCCCGTGCAGCTGCCCGAGGCTGTCTCCGCACTCCCACTGCAGGGCTGAGCATGGCTTCACAGGGCCAGTAAGAGGATGCGGGCTAGTGGTTTTAGTGATCTTCCCAATCCACTGGCAGCAGAACCAACTGCAGGGTCACAGCCCAAAGGCCTCTACCAAAACAAGCAAAAAACCTCAACCCAAACCCCTTCTCAAAGGCAGAACACGGCTGGAAGAAGGGAAGGAACATCCGTCTCAGAGCCTTGCCGGCGAGTCAGCATTCCCTGCGCGGAAAAAAATGGGAACATGTGGATTTAAGCCAGCGGCAAACCCCAGACCTGGAACACACCCAGGAAGCGAAGCAGCTCTGGACCCCCTCAAACGTGACACCGTGGCTCTGCGCAGCAGCCGGACACCTCCCTGCCACAGGGGCCACTTGTGTCACCTCCCTGAACATTGCTCATGGCAGTGAAGACAAACATTCCTCTCAGAAAAGAGCTGCTGTCATGAGGCAGAAAGGGGCAGGGACGGCCCGGGCCTGGCGTGCTCCGCTGCCTGGGCACTGGTGTCCCGGACGTGGTGCTCTGAGAGCTGAGTGACCTCCTCCTCCTCCTGTTCCTGTTCCTCCTCCTCCTCCCCCCACAGCTGAGAAACTGCTTGAACAAGCTGGGAAGCGACAGACATGTTCATCTGCATTTCACCTCTCGTACAGCAGCAGTCAGCAAGGACTGAGTCCCTCACCGCCAGCACCGAACCGCTCTAGGGCCAGCGTCGCTTTGTGGGTCTGGAAACTTCCTTCACTGCTGGCCCAAGTCCTCCGCGGCCCAGCGCTGCCAGGGAAAGGGAGGGGGACTGAACACCGCACCACGTGCCGTGTTCCAGTCCCGGCACTCCTGCAAAAGGGCTGGAGCAGGCCCCATCCCGCCCGCAGCCAGGGCAGGAGGCAGGCAGAGCTGCGAGGGGTCCGAGAACAGCTGTGCGGTGGTCGCGACCCACAGCTCCGGAAGGCGGGACGTCTGTGGGGAGGGGAGCAGGGAGAACGACTTCCACTGCAACACACTACCTGTGGGTGATAGGCCAAGACTCCCCCTCCTCCTTCGGCATCACCGAGCCCGTCTCTACAGGCGGACTGCCATGCAGCCCAGGGGGACAGTGCTCCCTGCAGATCTCCTTGGCTCTTGGACCTCGCAACTGCATCCTCTGCCCCAGTCCCAAAGTGCCGGTGGTACATCCCTGCTCTCAAAGCATGTCTGCGCTCAGACTGTCCCACTGCAGCCCAGGGACACTTCCCCTGTCCTGAGGCAGAGGTTCTCCAACAGCCTGGAATTACCTGGGGTGACACATGGTCAATGAAACTGGGGGCAATGGATGTCCCCCCTCCCTACAGCCAGCCACTGGCTTTGTGGGATCATGCCAGAACACACTGGAGCAGAAAGATGTTTGCTTTCACTGTAGCCTTGGATCAAGGAGGATGGAAAGACGGATTCTGACCAACAGCTCCAAACTGTCCCTACGGAACAGTGGAAGTTCCCGGATTTTACTCGGTCAGGTCAAAGTCCTCGCTGGCTCTGTGACAAGTTTATGACTGGAGACTCTCACTGTGACAACGGCTCTGACCGAGCCACAGGCGCTGGGCAGGCCTGGTGAGCCGTCAGAAAACTATTTACATCCCCGATGCCAATGAGGCCAAAATCTGTGACCGATAAGGACACTTGCGCAGGGGCCACCACTGCCTCTGGGTCTCTGTCCAAATCCACAGGGTCAGCAATTAAAGGCAAACCCTCATTAATGTCTGCAGGGAGAGTGAAGTCCATGGTTATCGTCTCACCGGAGCTCTGCAACGTCTCCTGTTTCTCCACGAGTCCTGGGTCTGCTGGCGGCAAAGCGTAGAGCCCCGGTTCTGAGGGGGTGACAGGGCGTCGCGTGCAGGACGCCGACAGGGCGCCTGAAGACGTCTCCTCTGCGGGGTCGAAGGAACAGTTGGTCTCCGAGGGAGTACTGCACTCGTAGCCCTGCCCCGATTCACTGATGCTGCCCAGGCTGCAGGCTGTGCTCTCCACGCTCAGGGGCTCTGCATGCCAAGGAGGGAAAACGTGGGAGATGGACGGTCGGGGAGGAAAAAAGGGTGGGGGACAGCAAGTTAGAGTGAGTCCATAACACACGAAAACCCCCAGAAACTAGCTCAATCCCACCTAACCACAGCAGCACTCGATGGCACAAATGTTTCCTTATTATAGCAACCAAGATCCCTGCCAGCACGCACTGAAGAAAGGCAAGGTGCAACAGCAGATGGGAGGCCATCAGAGTTTCTATAGAAATTAAAGGAAACCTCACCATGACACTCCAGGATAAGCCAAATCCTAAGTCCTGTCCTCTCCTGCCGACGGCCCCGGGAGGTGCCTGTGCAAAGCTCTCATCTGCGGCAGGACAGCGAGGGAATGAGCCCATCTCTGCTCCTCCTCTCTGAAAGCCAGCTGCAGGCCCAGCCTGAGTCCTGCTGCCTGAAACCAGCCTCTGGAGGAGCTGCCCATGTCTCTGTGCCTTAGTGCTTTGGAAGCCGTAACCCGAGTGCCCAAAGCTGGTGCAAACCCTTTTGCTTGAGGAATGCCTGAGGCCGCCTGTCCAAGCCCAAAGCAGAAACGACTCTTTTTAAGTCCCTGCAGGTCAAGTAGAGACAGGCAAGTCTCTGGTCACCCCAAAACCCGCCCAGGGCTGGTGTTTGACACAGGACAAACTAAGCTCCCTGGCAGGGTGCAGGGAGAAGAGCAACAGCTGGTAACAGCCACGGGAGTCAGGCAAAGGAGGGTCCGTGCTGCTGCGGGAGATGAGTTAAACCCCCGGCCAACAGAAGAGAAGGAGGTTACCTGTGCTCTCTATTGCTATCTGATCCTGGCCAAAGTGAGACTCCAGACAGCTGGTTGCAGAGGGAATTGGTGGGGAGCTCCGGGAACGAGTGGCGTTTTCTACTTCACCCCCATCCAGGTCGTTGTCGGTGTAGTCCCTGTGGGGACAGACAGACAGCCCTGCCACCACCCGTTAGACAGGGGGATGTGGGCAGGGAGCACACACCGGGATTAAAACCCATCAACAAACACAGCAAGAGGACTGCAGTGACCTCGCTAGAGTGACCATCCATCCCTCGGGGGGCTGCACTGAGGTGGTCGAAGTTGACCCAGCGGAGTCGAGCCCAGCCCATGACAGACCAGATGGGGCTCGGTAGCTTTCCAAGAGCTCTGCCCCCAGCCCTTACAAGCCTCAGTCCCTCCCAAAGCGAAATAACTGGCCAAATGCCCTCCCCAGGGAGCAGCTGGCTTCACAGACTGAGAGGGCTGTGACGACATCGGTGTGCCAGCAAGGAGCAAGGGATGAGAAAGTATTTCCCTGTCTTGCATCAGAATAAAATATCTAAGACTTCATCTAATATTTTTAATTGATTCAACTTAAAGATTTCACTTTGACCTTTTAAAACATTTCAGTTTCAACCTTTTTGAAAAGTATTTTCTGTAATTAGCACATATTTCAAAGTGAAGAATTTGCCTCAAAGGGTGGCAGCAGGGAAAGAAATTAATTCAGGTTCCAAACCACTAGTAACGGTGTATTTTTTAACTTAAAAAGCTCCCTTGCCAGAACCTCACTGAACAGAGTTATTTCCCCGAGATCAGCCCTGAACCCCTGACCCTGGCGTTAATTTCTGTGATGCATTTGTCTGAAACAAAACAGTATTTTCTGACACACGAAAGCCCACATCCAAGCAAATAACTGCTTCATCTTCCCTCTCCACACCAACAGTATCGATGTTCTGTGATCACCCAGCCTGTCCCTCCATGCTCCCACCCCAGAGACATCCCAGAGCAGAAAGCACTGTCTTTTAAGCAGAGATGCTCTGCAGCAGGAACCTTCACTGGGAGGTTAATATTACTAGTTTTAGTGTGAGAATATTCCACGCACGTGGCTCCAGGGTGGAGGACGTACTTCTTCCTTCCTAAACGAGTCTGCTGAGTGAAGTAGTCATAGCGCTCTGATTTTTTCCACATGTAGTAATACTCCACACACTCGCCCACTGACCGGGTGCGGACCTGGGGAGGAACACGGCAGTCAGAATGGGGCGCACCCCGAGGTACCGCGTGGAGAAAGGACTGTTCTCCCACAGAATCAGCACAGAGGACTAAGTGCATTACAGTAATTCATACTGCTATGGACACAGCTACGCTGCAGACCAGAAGCACAGACTGAGATTTCCAAGGTGGTAATCGGCCAGAGAAAGAACTACCCACAGTGCACAGTTGGTCTGGCAGCCCCCAGCGTGGGCTCACACGCGGCACACTCGTGCAGGACCTTCCTGCACTTCCAGCAGCACACGTAACATCGAGAGAGCAAACCTGCGTCCACTGTCACTGGCCAGCATCAACATGCCCACAGTCAATCAGCGGGAGAACTGGACTCTCTGGTTCTGCCAACTCCCAGCACAGCAGCGTATGTCCTGGGGCCCAGCTCTCCCTACAGCAGCATCTTTCATTCTAGAGGACCCCAGGGGACTTTACAAAACATCCACATGCTCAACTCACTCATTCACAGAAGTACTGCAAGGGCTGAGAGTTTGGAAAGAACTTTTGAGACTCCAGAAAGGGCTAATCAGTAATTAACTGACATCACTCATGCAGGTCAGTGTTGTTTGTGACTTCTCCCACCTGGAAAATAAGGCAGAGCAGGGCAGTGAACAGCCCATCACCTGCTACCATGAGTCAACACAAAGCCTGGGATCGGAACTTGGCAGTCCTCAACTTCCTGCATGAGCCGAGGCTCAACACATACCTCTGGTGCGAGTGCACCCGCCTCCTTCCCTGTGTCTTAGAGGGACATGGGGGTGAGCGTCCTTACCTTGTTTGCCTGGATAAGGTGAAAGTTTTTCCCATGGACCCTGAAGCCATGTTCAAAGTTTCTACATTCTTCCTCGCTCCAGGCACAAAGCTCATCTACAGCAGAAAGAGAGAGGAATTGGAGAAGACGTACCCAGGAAGAATCTAGGGAGAGTTACAGGTGCCTTGGGTTTGGGGTAGAACCCAAATACAGGGGTTCTCACCTCTGATAACCTTCACGTTGAACCGTAACCTCCGCAGTGCCTCTTCTGCATTGAAGTTGCATTTAACCAGTTCATACAAAGCCTGGGAAACAGACGAAAATTACTACAGCACATAACTGAGCAATGCACCACAAACCAACCTGCTCGTGACTCATGTTTGTCTCGTAAAACTTATTTTTCCCAGGAGCCACTTTGCCACTAAGTCCAGCCTGACCACTAGCCCAGATGATTCCACTTGCCAAGGCACTGGATTACAAATCCTGGGACTGAAAAGACGCAGCTCTGCAGGTTACAGGTGTGCAGATCTAACCTGCCCGGCTTAGAGGAAACACAACTGCTCTGAAGTTTCTTGGCCAAACGTTTCTGTTTCTGCTGGCTTCAAAGAAGAACTGGACGATGTTACGGAGGACAGATCCAAAGGGATGTTCTGCTGCAAGCTCTGGCTTGGGGAGTTTGGGATACTGGAAGAACTCAGTCCCAGCAGTACCCACTCTCTCCTTGCCCAGCCTGCCACACGCCTTCCACTAACACCTGCTGCTGTGTTGGAAGGACAGCACCAAGCCAGGCAGGCCCGTGGCCGATCCAGTGGGGCCTCTCCCAGTCTCCCCACAGGAGGATGAGCAGCCAGCTGAGGCTGCAGCTGAGGAGCTCACCCTCACTTGTCCACACAGCAGGAGCAGAGGATCACTGGAGCGATCTCGCTCTCTTTTAAGTGGTCTCTCATTCGGGATCGCTGTAGGAGACGCTGCACAGTTGCACCAGCACCACCAGCGCATCCGCGGGAGCCAGGAGCCCCCACACGTACCTGCTCATTGTCCTTCACCACCTCTCCCTCTGGCAGGCTGCTGCTAGACAGCTCGTCCCATCGCCTCTTCACAGCTCGGTACAGGAACTCCTCGACCTCTCTCTCAGGGAGTATGTTTGGGTCCCAGAGCAGCTGATCTTCATTCTCATAGGCTAACAGAAAAGGCACTGAAATGAGCCCATTGCACACAGAACTTCTGCTGCTTTTGAGAAATGATCTGCTTGTACGTGCAGGAGAGACAGGAGGGACGAAATCCGCTTGGTTCTCTGACCCGGCACTAGCAAAGACAACTGTCTCTGAAGGTAGTGCGTTTTCCCTCCAGATTTTGGAGGCAGATAAGCTTATTTCTCTCCATACCTCTTTTAGAGCCCTAAGCACAGGCGTGGCTGGCTTCCAGTCCTCCAGAAGGGCTGGTTGACAAGGTTTTTGATACCACATTCTCAAAGACTGTTGCTTTGATTCATTAGTCCTGGCAACTAGCCCCCCAAGGTTCTAAGGTGTCTTTTCCAGCACACAGTAAACAAAAGGAGTGGGAGGTGAAGGCAGCTTTGAGCTACAACCCCGTCCTAGACACAAACTAAGCAATGGCAAGTCTGTCCCTCTCCTGTGACAGCTCCTCCATGAACTCCTCCACCCACACAGAACAGCAGGAGCACACGGCATCACTAAGAGATTCCTGCCCCTTTCAGCTTTCAAACTCAGTCCACGAGAACGCGGCACACGAAGATGCAAGAGAGATGTTTAAGTAAAATAACAGCATGGAGGAAAGCAAGACGAAAGACTCCGCAATAAAAAATAATCAGAAATCTTGAGATTTTTCTATTCGGATAAAACCACTGGCACCCTCTGTACTTAACTCATTTCTGTAGGCAAAGGAACCAGCTCTTCTGCCCCATAGGATCACTGAAGTCAGGTCAGAGGCACTACAGACAGGGCGTAACAGACCCCACTGCAATCTACTACTGGTTTCCTTTCCTTTCACACTGATGCAGACACACAGGTTATGGAAAACATGCACTGAATCTGTGGTCTTCAGACA
The DNA here is from genome assembly GCA_009769605.1 of Bucorvus abyssinicus. Classification (NCBI taxonomy): domain Eukaryota; kingdom Metazoa; phylum Chordata; class Aves; order Bucerotiformes; family Bucorvidae; genus Bucorvus; species Bucorvus abyssinicus. Next base: position 7,042,880 of record CM020055.1, read on the forward strand.
GAAGGCTGAGGGCCCTGATAGGTAACGGTGAAAAGTTCTGAGAACTGCATTGGGTAAACCTGAAACAGTACCTGTAAAACTCATCACTTTTATCCCTAACTAATTTGCTCAGAGTCTGCTACGATAAAAGAACCAGTGAGGAAGCCAGTACTTTCTGAATACATGGCTTTCTGTCAGCTGTCTCGTTCAGGATCTCCACGAGCTGGTGCTCGTATCACACAAGTTATTAGACACAATCTGCAACTCAAGGCACCTCTGCCTCCCCTACAGACATCCTACCAGACTGGAAACTGGTCAGCTCAGGGAGTAATGAATGAAAGACGTCAGAGAAAAAGAAACTAGAGCATCTCCAGAAGGGTGCTCCTCCTCTGTGCTACAGCTGAGACCCCCCTCCTCCAAACCCATCACACCAGCCCCATTTCCACTGAGCTGCTGTAGCTGCATCACTCACCCTCTTCCTAGTTTAAAGTTACCTCAGGTGCAGCTGCAAATGTTGGTGTCAACACCGAGAGGTGCCAGGCCTAGAGACGCAGAGCAGAACCGGTGGACCAGGGCCCCTTCGAATGCCCCAGCCAGCACCCAAAGGAGACACACGGAGCGGGCTGCCTTACCTTTTTCACTGCACCTGTTTAAGTGAAGGATGGGAACAGTGGCTTGGTACTGAGGTCCAACCATGATCTCCTGAAAGAGCAGCACAGAGAGGTGGTAAATTGGAGCAGAAAATGCTCCGTGGAGGCACTGAGGTGTACGCCATGATTTAGGAACTACGACACCAACGAGGCCAATTTATATATTGGTGGTGCCCACCGTCACTATTACCTCTGGGGAACCATGACTATTTTATAGGGTAACTAAGAAGATTTACTGCCAACCAGATGCTACTTTGGGGACCTCAGACATTTAGTTTTAATGTGAAAGATAGATGGCCAGCAGCTCAGGCTGGAGATAAAGAAATGCAGAAGCTCTCCTGCAACCTTCACAATAGGATGGATTTGGAAGGTGCTCCTCTCACAAGATGGTTCCCCCCAGTACCTCCTGCTGGGAACACTGCGCAGCAGTTCACCTTTACTGGGCTACAGGCTGCGGGTTTAATTTACCAAGGCACAACAGCATTTTCCACATCTGAAGCAGAAGATAGCTCAGCCACAGAAATCAGGATTGTATTAAAAAACCTCTTGTAACCCACATCTGCCGCCGCCTTCCACAAACAGCAAAGCACCGAGCAGAAGAAAATAAAAGAAAGAGAATTTCCTGGGGAAATGCCACAGTGCTTTGGTGTCATGCTCTCCTTGGACTCCGGCACGCTCCGTTAGCTGCCCTGCCCAACGCACTCAGCTCATTTACCTTCTTACACTCATTGGATGGGATGGAATCCTCCTCTGAATCCTCAGCCATGGAGGAAGCACACGGGGATGAACAGGGCTCTTTGTCTTCATCAGCGAGGAAGTTGTTTGCTTTGTGGGAAAAGATCTGTAGTCATGAAATGGGGTTTTTTCCTACTGCTCTATGTTCCCTCTCCTTCCCTCCATTTTCTGCCCTTTCTGCACTTTCAGCATGGTCCGCAGTGAGAATTCTCCCATATTTTAATTTTCTCCTTTTAAATAAAAGAATTTTCACACTTGCCATGTGGGTAGTGCTGACCGACCCAGGGAGCTCAGGCTCCTTCACTTTGCAGGACAGCAGAAGGAATTAGATCACTTCATGCTGAGTCTCTCTCACGCACTCTGGCTCCCCACGTGCTCCAATATTTAGGAACTGCCGCTATATATCATACCACTGGTACTGAATTTATTCACTTCGAGAGATGTCAGAGCAGGTGCTGATCCTTCAGACTGCAATTACAGCAGGTAGCAAAACAATTCTCACTTCATCAGTGTTATGAGCTCCAGCTAAAGACGATTCTTCCCCCATCCCACCACTTATCTACACTCTGCCACGTCCCAGCCCACGTTCGGTCACACCACTGGCACTCAGGTTTATTTGCAGCCCCAGAAGGGAACTGGAAAACCCGATGTCAGGAAACTAAGTGACAAAATAAAGACAAATGTTCTTGTCCTGTCCTGCCCATTGCATCTAAGAGAAAACCTATTACGTAGAAATTAGCAACACATACAGCCAGGCTGGTTTGGGAACAGGTCCGATGCATCGTGGGATGTGACGGATGGAGTCAGATCATCAGCTGAAGACTGTGTCTCCTCCTCTTCTTCCCCTGAAAGCAAATCCTTCGCTATTTGTTCCTTTTAACAACAACAAGAAAGTGAAAAATATTTTAAAATGTAAAGAAATAAATATATATGAGGGAAGTGAGGGCTAGAGTAAAGCATTTCTGGCCAAGGGTAGCCACATCCACACATCTCCTCACCCTCCCACAGCTTGTCCAAAGACAGATCCTCTTTCACACTCCCCACCACCCCCAGATTATTTGCCTTAGAAGCATTTCTGCAAGGGTCATGAGTGGCTTCCTGTGGAAGCCAGAGACAAGACGAGGCCCTTTCTGTAGAGCTCCACTCACAGCATGCATCTCAAAGATCCTGGAAAGAACAGAAAAAAACTCCCAAACTCCTTCCTACAGCCTTTAGCTAGAACAGGAGGAGCCACAGCTTCACCTGGACGAGACAAACCTTCCCTGACTCTCCACGGATCCACATCTACCTGCAAAGACTTGTAACCCAACTTCCACAAAGAGTTTCTACAGTGTTCTTTTTAACAGCTATCCCTTCTCTGGTCTCCTCTAAACTCTGTACATTCACATTTCTGCATCCGTTCCTTGCCAGGACACCAGAACCACGCAGGTCCCTCACCCTGGCGTTAGTCCAACCCCATCTGAAAGGAGCTACCAGATGTCTCAAGCTCCAGGTAAGCCCCAGCACAGGCAAATTGCTCACACCCAGGCAGCTGCTCTTACCTTGTCCAGAGTCATATCTGGGAGATTTGGAGTGATATCATTGCTCTCACTGTCCTGCTCCGAGATGGGATCAGATGCCTCATAGCCATAAAGTGCAAGCAGCTCCTCAAATGGCATTTCACTGCTCTGAGCAAGAGGAGGACAAAGCTCCATCAGGAATGGAACAACCACTGAGCACAACACCAGCTGCAATGGACTTGGAGACATGCAGAGGCAGTGAAGGCAGTTCTGTTCTTCTGGGGACTCTGAACTGCCTTGAGCAATGCTGCATAACAAAGGTCCATCAGGACCCTCCGTAATCATTCTTCTCAAAACTCTGGAGAAGCCAGGAACTTTCATCCCGAAGAAATACAGTCAAGAGCACTTTAACAATGTATGTATTTTTAATACCAGATTTCACGGTGAAGAGATGCCAGCCAGCACAACTGTATCTAGACAGAGGAAGGGAAGGGGCTAATCCCTCTGTCAGCCTCATGACTGATCTGAAGAGACACTAAGAATAGGCTCTGTGCTCCACCGAGGTCTCTGTGGGCCCACCCATGAGGACCATGTCACCTCATCTTTGTGGTTCCTCCACTGTGAAACAGACACTGAACGCATGCCCAGGAGCTGGCAGCTCTGCAGCAAGGTTAGCCAAGACCACCTCCTCAGAGCAGCTGCCTGGCAGAGGAAGACTCCAAAATTTACTGCTGTCACCAGCCATCAAAACCACTCCTTCCTATCCTAAGGCAAATCTGAGACCTGGTGACGTGGACCTAAATGTGGTGCATCGCTGGCTAAGCAAGGCAGAGATCTTTGGTGCCAGTACTGGAAAAGCAAACAATAAGGTAACTTGCCCTCCCCTCCCTTGCTGCCTTTACCTGAGAGGCGCTGAAACTCTTCTCCAGCTCTTCTAAAGACTTCTGCTTCTCCTGAACATCATCATCTTCTTCCCTTTCTTCCCGCACACCATAATTCTGTGAGAGGATCTCTGCTAGGTTCAGTCGATGATCAGCTGAGCCCATTGACACAACTGCAGGAATTAGAAGAAGTTGGACACTAGCAACACCCTGGACCAAATCTTCAGATGCAACAAAGCCTGGGACGATCCCTTCTTGTGTGTGTGCAGCCATGATGAGAGGAAGAGACTGGGTAGAGAGGAGTGAGGGGGCTGGGGAACACAACCCAAGACGTCACTCTGTGAGCGCCCCACTGCAAAATCTGTTGTTCTCTGCACAGTCAAGTCCCACAACTGACTGAAGCTGAATCTGAAAGTTTTCTGAGCATTCATGCATCTCTCCTGACTGGATTCGCTAGTGTCATAATGTGTGAACACACATGGCAGCCTTTCCTTCGCCCGAGGCCTTTTTAGGACCATTACCCCTCACTGCAGGAATGGGCAAATGGACCCTTGGAGGAGCTTTGGCATCTTTAAGACTCTCCTCCCCTGTCAAATAACATGGGAATAAACCAAGAGGTTTGGGAGGTGTTGGAAGGAGAAGGGAATAGATAGGCTGATCACCAGAGCCTTGTTTCCTCTGGAAACCAGACCAAACAGGCGGGTACTGAACCTGTGGCTACCTGCTGCGCTCTGAAGGCTGGGCTCTCCAGGACATAGGCTGCGGGCTGGGTACGGCACCACCCGCGGGCTCTGACGGCTGACCGAGGCCTTCAAGGAAAGAGAAAAAACACAGTTGAGATGTCTCCTCTTAAAAATGTAACTCACCTCCAGCCACTCAACCCCACCAGAAAATGCAAATAATTTAATTCAAAGCAGAAGTTAATGAAACCCACGCGGGGCAGCGTTAGACACTGTGCAAAGAGCTCTGGCCAAGTGTATTTAAAGCTCTTCCAGGCCTCCCCTCCTGAGGATCTGCCACCTCCCCTCAGCAGTGTTCCCATCTCACTTCTACCTCCAGCACTCCACTACTCATCTATCCCCTCACGCAGACCTGACGGCTCACACCCTCACGTACATGAGGACTCTGACCCTAAGCCACTGCTCCACGCTGTTCCATGCTCGTTGAACACCACAGTTTTGTGGACTGACCCCCTCGTGGAGAGGCTGTTGGAAGCAGCCGGCCACAACCTGCCAGCTTCTCCCCAGTGCCTCACCGCATCCAGAGGGCTCAGAGGGGCGAGCAAAGAAACGGAGAGCTGAGCAGGCAGCAAAGGGGTCTGGTAGGACTGCGAGTAGCACAGGTGAGGTGAGAGAGGGCAAGACAGGTAGACACCGACAACAGGCACCTGCTTCCTGGCATTCGGTGCTCGGTCAGGAGTTCAGGCAGCAGTATGGGCTGAGGCCGGGAAAACAACCCAGAACATCTGCTGCTCCTGGGGCTGCTGTGCATGGAAATGCTGTTCATCAAGTTCAGCCTGGGTAGGGAGCAAGCAGGTAATTAACCAATGCCTTTGGGTGACTGGGAGCACCCGACTGCGGAAGAGAATCATAGTGTCAGTCCCCCAGTCACCAACGACATCTCTTAACGATCCTCAGCCATTAATAATATTGGCCGTGCACCATTACTCCTCACTTAGTCAGCAGGAGCCTGGGCATCTACCATGCTTCCACATGAGGCTCTCACAACTTATTTCAGAAAACCCAGCACAGCTTCACACTAAAATTCATCCTCCGGCAATAGAGCAAAGTACATACCAAAAGCCACCCCAGAGCTTGGGTTCTGAGTTGGTGCCTTCAGGTGTTAACACACACATTGCAAATGCCATAACGATGAGGGGCAGCGGCTCTCTAGGTACAGCTACTGCTGCGGTGCCGGCTGGCCTGGACGGCAGCAGAAGCCATTGCCATCCGAGAGAAGGGCCGAGAGGGAGGGAAAGGGTCTGTGAAGCAGATGTGGAACTCTTGCTCCTTCCTCTACGAGGACAGGAGGAAGCCTCTAGTCCAAGCAAGCACACACTGTGTCCTAGTCCACTATCCCCAAGGGCCCAATTGTCAGCAGCAGGAGAACCCCACTGGAGACCACAGGCACTAAAAAGGGAAGAATTTATGGGGTAATGAAAGAAGGGATGGAAAGGATTTGGATAGTCTCTATGTGAGTATGGTCACACCGGGAAACAGCTTCGTGACTCGGGACAGCATCAATGCCCCTGTGTGGGGCTTTGCTGTAATGCAACCAAGTACAAAACCGGCTTGGATAAACCTTTCCAAGCAAACCCCGGTGTCATGGAAAGGGTCCGGTGTGGTCTGCACTTACTCCTCCAGTCTGGAGCAATATGCAGAACTCTCTTTCCCGAGACAATGATCTATCTATCGATTGTGCCTCCTTCACAGGTGGATTGATAAGGAGCTGCACGCAAAGGATTTTGAAAACAAAGACTGAAACTGTGAGCAGTGGCTGCGCTGGCCTGAAAAGATGTCCAGAATACTTCAGGAACGATGAGATCTTATATTAATGATTAGGTGCTGAAACAAAGAGTAACAGCACAACAGGACAACAGCTCAGGAACTAATCACAAGTTTACTTCCCCAAAGCAGTAACATGCTGTTAGAGCAAGCGGGAACTGCTGCAAGCTGCAGTCACCATAAAATAACCAGCACTGCTGTGTTTGGGCCAAGAAAAGAAGAAAGGAGTGACAGAGAAAGCAAATGGCCCATTCCACACCCAAACAGAAACGTGTATGAAACTGAACGATCCCTCAGATTATTTACAAATCCAGAAGCCCACAGAAATGAGATTCAGGTCAAAGGAACAGGGGGAAAAGGCCTAAATATGGAAATGATGGCAGAGAGGATGTTCCTGATGGCACCGACTGCCAATGCCGCACGATGCGGAGTTACTCCATTCGGAGGCAGCTGCCGTCTGACATCTCACGTCACACGGGAGGCAGGAAACGCAACAGCATTACAGGCGTCAGAAAGACACTCAAGAGCTACCAGGGACCTCCAGATCAAGAGCAGTTCCTGGACAAGGTGTAGGGGCTGCTGACAGTTTTGGTCGCCACGGAAGGTCACAGCAGTGAACTCCATTTATTTTGACGGTGCACCGTGACGATGGAAAACGGCTCCTACATCCATGGGCCACGTAATCGCGGCAGGGGGAAGGGAGATGAAGGTCCTTTAATCTCCCTTTCCTTGCACTAGTTGCTGCTTCTCAAGCACAAGAGTAACTTTCAGAAGTTACACACAGGTTGACCAATCGCTCACTGATGTTTGCATTTCTGGTGACTCCAGCACTCCCTTCTTATCTCTGGACTCAGGTTTTTGAGCAGATGGAACAAAGCAACAGCAGCATTTTAGAAGATGCAGAGGAAGAGCCTGAGCTTTCTGCACTGACAAAGCCATTTTCCAGTGCAAGGCAGATTGTTTGTCCCAAGAACTACTGGAAAAAACACTCTACAAGAAAGCGAGGAAAAAGAGTGCAGGTTTCCCTTCCCAGTGTTACTGCTTTAGTAACTAACGAGGTCTCCTGAGCTAGTGTAATGCCTGTTTCAGACTCAGTGAGAGAAGTGATCTTGTTCCTTTGCCTTGTCCATACCACTGGACACAGGAGCATTTCTACGAGCTCTGGCTGTAGCCAGAGGGAAGCAGTATGGATGGAAACGGATCTGTCCTGTACGGGCCGGACAGAGCAAAACGTGAACAGAGGACAAGACACGTGGGTCATCTCGCGCCGTTGCCGTGTCACAGCAGAGACACTCCGCAGTTCAAACTTCATCTGCAAGACAGTGACAGTTCCTGGGTCTCCCCAAGGCAGAGATCCGTGTGCGCAATGGCAACACGCAGGTCACGGCAGCCCAACAACATGACAGTGTAACGCTTCGGCACAGACGAATGCAGCACCCTTGGTGCTCCACCAAAGGCGGCAGCGAGGGCCAAACCATTCTGTATGGGGCAGAAGGCAGCACCTTCCTCACCAAAGCACTGAAATACCCCGAGAGTGAAGCCTTGCCATTGACCAGACGGTGTTCCGAGCACCTGTAGACAGAGCAGCCAGGTACCTTGATGTCTTCCCACTGTCCTTTTCCCATGTCGTGGTGACCATAAGGATCTCATGATGGAAGAAGTGTGAAGTGTGGAAGTGCCACGATAACCATTACAATAGGACAGGGCTATCTCAAGGACGTGTCAAGACTCGATAGAGAATGGCATCACCGACCGCACATGTGGCGGGGTGATGGCAGTAACGTTTCGTGATGATACTCCAAGACAAACACGACATCGCAATGAGAGAAGCAGGAGGGGTGCCCCACCGTACACCAGACATAATTCTCCCCTCAGCAGGGGGTTCTCCCCATCCCAGCCACCCCAACAAACCACTCCCGCTGCCTCCCCCAGCCCTCTGCCATTCCTGGCTCCCAACCTCCATGCACTCCCGCTGTCCGGGCCCTCATGCTTAGATCCACCCTCTTCGAGCCCCGTTCCAGCAGCTCCGCACTCCTCTGACCCTGGCTCCCCAGCGACCCCTCCCCATGTTGCCATCGGGCCCTGCAAAGTCTCGGGGGCTCCCGCTTCTCCATCCCCCGCCGTTCCGCCTGCTGCCCCCTGGCTGAGCACCGGCCGCTCCGGTGGGTCCCCCGGCCCAAAGCCCCTCTGAGCGCTTCTCCCAGGCCACTCCCCGGCAGGTCCGGCCGCGGGCCCCGCGGCTGCCTCCTCCTGCGCTGGCGGGAGGACAGAGCCGGCGCCGCTCCCCAGGCTCGGCCGCTGCCCCGCCGCCCGCTCCGTTTCTCCTGCTCGGTTCCGCCCGGGCGGCCCTTCCCCTGGCCACCCCGCCGGCGCCCTCCGGCCTGGCCCTGGAGTCCTCCCGCCCCTCGGCCCGCAGCCGCCCAGGGCCCCGGCACCCCTGGGCCCAAGTGCCTCCGCCCCGGCGGCCCGCACCGCCCCATCCACCCCGCGGCCGCAGGACCCCGGCCCCGGGCGGCCCTGGGCGGCCCCAGGCTGCTGCGGCTCCGGAAGGCGCCGGAACTCCGGCCCGGCTGGTGCAGGCGGGAGGCGGGAGGCCTGAGGCCCGGCCCGGCCCGGCCCGGCCCGGCGCGACCCCAGCGGCGGCTCCACTCACCTCCGCCATGGCCGAGCGCGAGCGGCGAGGGGAGGGGGGAGCGCGGGCCCCGGATGCGGCGGCGGCCGCTCATTGGTCGCGGCGCGGCGGGGGCGGGGGAGCGCCGGGGGCGCGGCGGGACGGGGCCGGGTCAGGAGGCGGGGCCAGGGGCGGGGGGCGCCGGTGGCGGAGCCCGGGGCGGAGGCCGGGGCGGGGGCCGGAGCCGGCCCTTCCCCCGGAGGCGCCGTTAACGGCTGCTCTCGGGCGTAGTTCCGGCTGCGCGCCGCTGCCGCCACCTCCCGGAGGCGCCCCCGGCCCAAGGAGCGGGGGCTTCTGCGGGGTGGCGCCGGGGCCGGCGGTCAGAGCATCCCCGGGAATCGGCGTGGAGAGGGAGGGGAGGTCGCGGCAGCACTCTCCGAGCGCCGGGCCAGGCCATAGACCCGCGGTGAGAGCCGCTTCGGGGCCGTGGCAAGTAAATACAGTCACCGGGACGCGGGCGCCCACGGCAGACACTCTCATTCCGGACCCGCGCTGGGGCCCGGACGGGTCGGGAAAGGAGATTTTCACGATCAAGATCCCCTCACACGTGCCAGTGTCCTGGCGCTGGTCCCCTGCCACCAGCCGTGGCCGGTGGCGGGTGGGCGCAGCCCAGGGAAGGTCCACGGCTCAGCAGAGGCTCGGAGTCGGGCTTGGCTGGGGACAGCCGCAAAGCCTGGCCACCGCACAGGGATGCACCGGGGACCACACCTGCCGGGCTAAAATAACGTTCACAGCTGCGCCCTGCGCGCTTTCCAATGCCAAAGGTGATGGTCACAAAGCTGGAATCTGCAGGAAACAAACCTGCAGCGACCCTCGCTGAGCACCTGCATCTGCTTCAGTGGAGACCAGGGTGGGAGCCTGGGAGTGGCCCTGGCTTCACAAGGACCGAAATGTAAACACGGTCTGTAGGGTCCTTGTCGTGGCCGGACTTGGAGAACACCAGAGATGCACCTGTGGAAGGTGCTCCATGAGTCTTTTCAGTCCTGTTTGTCTGATGAGGAGCCACACGCTCCCAAAGCACAGTCCTCCAGTGCGCTTCATTCTCCTTTAGTTCTGCACATCTCCAGGGCTTCCCGCAGCCAACCGCCCTGCCCAGGGCCCCTGCTGTCCCCAGGGCCCTGCGGCCACAGCCAGCGAGCAGCGCTCTCCCCTAGGTGTGATTAATCAATGCGACTGGCAGGACGCGCAGCTCCATCTGCCACCCGCTCTCACCATTTGATCAAGTCCAGGAGGTGGTCATTTGGCTCCAGCCGGTGCTGCTCAGGCTGTGACCAGCTCTGCCTCAACAGCCCCAGAGCAGCCACGGAGCCATGCGGCGGAGGCTTCCTTAGCACTCAGTCCTCAGGAGCAGCCTCCGCACTCGGCACCCCGGCAGTTTGCTCTGCGTTGGGTTTAGCTCGTGCTTTTGAGCTCAGGAAGCAAAGTGTTATCAAGTGCTTCTGAAGTGGTGGTGGCCCTTGAGCCGAGAACAAGAGCACTTCAACTTCCCTAGAACAGATCTGTAGCTCTTCTCAAAGGATGAACAGATTGCAGATGCTGTTGTTCTATTAAAAAAGTAACCTTGTCTCCAGCTTCCGGAGACATTTCTACAAGAACTGCTGCTCTCTGCCTTGCTCCTGACAGTGTGACCGGGTGTTTTGTCACCCCAAGAAGCAGAAAGGGCTGGATTTGGGGTCAGGACTTGGGGAGAGTGATCTGCTCTGGCATGAGTTTTCAGGCTCTCTGCCTGTTCAGGCTTGCTCCAGGTCTTGCTGCTCTGCTGTGTATCCAGCACAATCTGGGAATCGGTTCTGGCAGCCTGTGGGACCGGTCGCCCACAGCCGCCATGCCCGTCCCAGCGCTCAGTGCCCAGACCTGCAGAGACCTTGGGCTCTGGTGCGAATTCATGCTCACACTTGGAGATGGGCTTTCCCTTGGCCTCGCAAGGCAGATTTGTACTCCCGAGCGTTTGCAGGGAAGGACTCACTGCAGCAAATCTAATTCTTCACCACAATTGCCCAGCTCTACTCATCCAGGCGCCGAGCCGGGAGCTCCACTCTGCTGACCCAGAGCGATGGTCATGCCAATGGTCACAGTGACAACTGCCGGGCTGAGTCTCGCCGAGTGGCTGCGTGTCCCTGGGGGAGCGGTGAAGCTCCAGCAAACACTTCCCTTGCCCGGTATGGTAATTTCTGACCTCAGAGTTACTGGTGATTCTCTGCCCTGCAGCCACCAGTGACCCAAAGACAGCACCCAGCCTGTGCATGGGGCCGGGCTGCAGAGCAGGTAGTGTGCGAGCAGAGGCAGCCCTGCATCAGCACAGCAAATCAGAGGTTTTGGCACCTGACACGCAGTGGTTTGAGATTGTCAAAGGCCTTTAAAAGGCCTGAAGGGCACAGGGAGGCTCAGACCCTCCAGGTCATCAGCCATGACACTCCAGCAGCAGCTGGCTCACAACTGCTGCTCGGTGGATGGAGACGGCGGAACATGGAAGGGGTGAAGTGCCTTTGGCTGAATCCAGGGTCGATTTGGCTGCAAAACTGGGGCAGACCAAGGTCCTGCCCTCTGGTCTTGCCCTCCCTTCTCCCCCTGCCTGTCGTCTACCCGGAAAGCAGTGCTGCTGCTTGGAAAAGGTTTTCAGCCTGAAGCAGGCAGCAGATGCTTTTTCCCCGGACCCAGTGCAGCAGTGGGGTGTTCAGCCACGAGGGGTTGTGGATATAAAAGATTACATGGGTTCAAAAAGCAATTTTGATAGGAAAAAAATTATATCAGTATTGGGAAAGGGCTGACCTGGGGAAGGTCGAGGTTTGAGCCCGGTGTGTCCTGTCCTGCCACGAGGGTGGTCTGAGCGCAGGGGACGGGGAGAGCGGTGCCGGGGAGCTTCAGCTGCGGACACTTGGTTTTCAAACGGCTTTTAACACGACAGAGGAGTTTCGAGTGAAGCTTTGGAGCAGCACCAGTGTTCCTGAGTGCTAGATGGAGCTGTGCTGCTCGCCAGTATCAGCCCGGGTGAGGTCTGCAGGCGAGCGTTTTCACTTGAAGCTGTGGCAGCTTCTCGGCACCCACCAGAGCCGTCACTTTTTACTGAACTCGTACCATTTACAGGGTCCTTTCCCAGGTTGCTTAAGGCAGTCTGTCCGCCCCAGTACGGCCTTTTGATCCCGGCAGCTCAGGGCAGAGCACTTCAGGTAAGAAGCAAGTGAGGTGGGCGCATGGGGCCGGCCGGCCCACGGAGTGGGTACAGCTGCCCACCCCCAGCACGCCCGTGTGTGCCGGCGTCTGCGGGGCGTCAGCACGTGTTGCTGGGCGCCGTCGGAGGCTCTGTGCCTGGCAGCGCTCCTAATGAATTCAGCGCTGCCCTTCGCATCCAACAGCCACGGGAGAAGGTGTTTTTCAGCCCCATCTTTATTCAATGTGCTGAATACGCCGCTCCGGCGCCTCACACTTCAAACATCTTGTTTACAGCTGCAGCTTCAAAAGGACCAAGGCAGAAGGAGGGGGAGGCTGTGAGGTGCACCACGAAGCCAAGGAGCGTGCTGGGGCTGCCGGCTGTCCCCATCCTCCATCAGGGAGCAGCTGAGACCCCACACACAACCCCAGCTCTGCTCCTCCGGGATGCCCGTGGCTGGCGGTGCTGCTGGGATCTGTCTGTCCCCAGCAAGCCGATGGAGACACCCCTGACAAGGTCTGGGGCCAGACAGGGCTGATGGCTTCCCACAGCTGAGCAGAGGGGCAGCAGGTGGTTGGAGGGCAGGAGGGGTTCAGTCCTATTCGGAGCTGCCTATGCCACCTCCTGTTCCTCCCTGCTCCGCTCTCAGCCCAGCCCCATCCATCTTGCAGGGCTGAAACCCAATTACCATCCCAGGAGGGGGGTGGTGCAGCCGGCAGAGATGCCCATTAGCTCCGGGGAATGGAGATGGAGCGATAGGAGCTCTAATGGCTTCTCCACCAGCCCTGATGTCAGGCTGGCTGCCCTGGCTGCACAGGGAGGTTGCTGTGAGCATGGGGGGGCACCTCCAGCCCCCCCATGTGCCCCCAGTTCCCTCCCCTGCTCTGTGAGACCTCTCCTCCCCAACACCATCTGTCTGTCTGCCCTTGTGTGCTGGGTGATGGACACGCTGCATGGTGGAGCCTGGCAAGATGAGCAGGAGAAGGGTCCCATGGGGGTGGGATGGGGCCGGAGCCCTCCTGCGCTGGGGTGGTGCCAGCAGCAGTTCAGCCGTGGTTTGCAGCCCTTGGCAGGGACCTTGATGCAGAGTTTGAGCCAGGCAACTGCAGGAGCTGCCCCGGAGGGCACCTGGGCTGTCCCAGGGGTACCTGCAGCAAGGCAGCCCAGAGCCCCCTCCCCACCCTCCACTGGTCCAGCTGGCAAGAGGACTTGGCAATGGAGCCTGCTGAGCTCTGAAGTTTAATTAACCCCATCTCCCTCCTGCACAGCCTCCCCTTCCTCCGCTCAAATGCCACAAATGATCCTGTGCAGATGCTAATCTGCAGAAGGAAAAAAAATATATTCTACATTTAATTGCAGAACATAAAGATATTACAGGGTCATTAAAACACCATGAATATGGAAATGAAATCCACAGGCATCCATGCAGATAATGGCAGGGAAAAGGGAGCCGCAGGTGAAGCTGAAAGGTGGAAAGGTCGGCTCTGCCTGGATGCATCATTAACCCTCTGCTCCAGGCAATCTCCAAGGGCCAGGGCAGGGGCATCTCGGGGGTCTTGGGTGTCCTGGCCTCATCCTGTGGGACCTGCAGCTGGTGGGGTGTGGCGCTGCCAGGGCAGGAGCCCAGGGGCAAGGGCTGGCCCTGTCTGACAGCTCTGGGGACCAGCCTGCGGCCACAGGACCCCCAAAGGTGGCTCAAGTCCTGAGACCTGCCTGTGACCCAGAGCCATGGGACCCGACAGCAAAGGGAGGGATGCGGGATGGTGGAGCCAGATGTGGGCTTGCCTGTGGGCACCTGGGGCTTGTTAGCGGGCTGATCCCAGCACCTTGTTCCCCCTCCACGGCTCCTGGCAGCGCAGGCTCCTGGCAGCGCAGGCTCCCTCCCGCACCGCATGCTGACAGTCTGACACTGACGTGAGCTGCTGAGAGGAAAAAAATAACGGGGGCCTCGTTAATTGGAGCTGAGCCACCGGGAAAGGGAGACAGGGCTGCACAGGGCGTCCCTGTCCAGAGGGCAGGCTGGGTCCGACACCCCGCAGCTGCAGCGGGAAAGGGGGCGCGGTGGCATGGGGTGGCACAGCCAGTGGGCAGAGTGGCCAGCTGCAGCCCTCCTGGGCAGCACGGGGTGCCGGGGCCTCGATGCCCCCATAGTGCCCATGCTGTGGTATCTCGGCTCGAGGTGACCCAGCTCTTTCACTGGGGAGCTGCTGCCCTCGCTGCCACCATCCCGTGCATCCTGTGTAATCCAGAGCCAGGAGAGTGGAGGGAGGAGGAGGAAGGAGAGCCTTGGGTGCTCTGAAACCACCCTGAATTTCTGCAGCTGCTGGCATCCAGGCCCTGACAGCCGGCTGCTGCCTGACAGGAGGGCATGGCAAGGAGGGCATGGTGCTGCCAGGACACCTCTGGAGCCTCAGAACCCTTCAGACCCCCAGCACAGCACTGATGGTGCTCCCTGGAGCACCCCCGCTCTCCCAGCAGCAGCTTTTCCCTCTGGGGAGAATGTGAGGAGGAGAAAAGCAGATTAGAGCTATCGCTGCATCTCCACGCTGCAGAGTGAATGTCAGATCACGTCTGACAGCACGAGAGGAGGGGATGAAGAGCCCTGGCACCCCTCGCTGGGTGGGCACCTCTTGGGGCACAGGCAGTGGGGCTGGCAGCTGGGCACCCACCTTCCCTGGGAGTGGAGAGGGGGGCATGGCTGACTGTGGGGTCCCACTGCCTCGCCCGCCTGGCACAATCCCAGCTGCAGCCCCAGAAACTTTCCTCCTCCAGTTCCCATGGAAACGAGGAATTTTCTTCTCCCCAAAGTTGAGCTGTCTGCGGGGCGGCAGGGGGGGCACCAGGCAATGCCTGCACTCATCGAGCCCCTGAAGCCGCGGCCCCCCTGGGTGACCTGTTTGGTGGGAGCTGCTGGTTGGGCTGGCACGGTGCATTCAGGCACCCAGTGCTGCTGGTGCAGAGCTGGGGGTGCCACCAGAGCCGGGGGTCGGCGCAGACCCCTCTGCACTGCAGGAGTGCTGCACAATGCTTCTCCCCCAGCAGATCGGGATGGCTGATGGGTGGAGGGGGTTCGAGGAGGAGGATCGTCTCCTGCTGAGCGTACCCTGTTGTCCTCTGCGGCTCAGACAGATGATACGAGCCTCTTGCTGGGAAAATTATCCATCAGAGGGACCAGAGAGCCCTCAGTCCTGCCACAGCCATCCCCGCCACCCGAGCCCCTGCGGGTGATGGCCACGCAGGAGGAGCCAGCTCCGCTTTTGGCTCACGCTGGAAGGACACTTGGGGAGCAAGTTGAGACCCATCCATCAGCCGTCAGAAGGTTCTGGCTCTCTGCTCGCCTCCACAGGAAGATGATGGCCCGACACCTGCTCTGATGAGGAAAAGCTTTTGCCATCCACCAGCCCCAGGAACTGCCGCAGCAGTGGCCATCAGGGCTGTGTCCCTCACACAGGCGTGGGGCTGCTCTCCCCACAGCTGAGGGTCTGTGCTAGCGGAAGCCAGGACCTGCCCTGACCTTCCCATGGGCTTGGCAGGAGTGGGCATCAGGCACCGGGCACCAGGCACCAGCCCTGGGGCCATTGAAATCGTGGGGATGAGCTCCAGGAGCTTTTCCATAGGATGAGTGTGGAGGAGACAGTTTAGACAACAATGACTACAACTAAGCTTCAGCAAAAATTAACTCCAAGCAGGGGAACATTCCAGGCTCTGCCATTTGCTGTCGGTAAAAATAAAACTGCAGGTTAAACACAGCCTTTTCCTCTTGGCTGCTCACGTGCCGCATCAGAGAGCTTCCTCCGGGTGAAACGGTTGAACACCTAAAACCAAGCACTGGCCCCAAGGTGTGCAGCACAGGATGGAGAGAGCCTGGCTCTTGGGCATCCTGCATGGCCCTGGAGCACCGTCCCCGCTGCACCCGCCTGTGCCTGCCCTAGCCACCCTCCAGCCAGGGCCGGGGGGAGGAGGGGGTAGGCAGGAGTTGCCTGGCCGGTGCCAGGGTCGTCAGAGACCCGGGCATTGGCTGGCGCCATGCAGGCAGTGCTGCCCGTGGCGCTGGCACCAGAGCCAACGGAGGGAGGCAGCTGGCAGCCTCCCTGCAGCCTTCGCCCTCCCCAGGGGAGGTGCGAGATCTCGCGCTTTACCCATGCGCTGCCACCCGCTGCCCTCCGCCCCTGGCCACTGCTCCGTCCCCGATGGAGATGCTGCCCCTTCTCCCTGCTGCTCCATGCCCTGGCAGGATCTGGCACCACGGTCCAGGGGTGTGACTCCCCGTGACCGGCCAGACCAACAGCCTGGCTCTGCTCTGCCACACTGGGCATCGTCCCTGGGGCTGGGACGGGGTCCCCAGGGCCCATCGGCATGGAGGGCTGCAGCAGGGACAGGGGACCGTGTATCTCATTAAGGTTGCAGCCGGTGAGCACCCGCTCGGCGTCCGGGAGCTGGAGGGAGCTGGAAGTGTCAGATGGTGTTTGAGGCTCGTTGAGACCCAGCGGGGCCCATCCCTGTGCCCCCCGGCGCTGGCGTGGCTCCAGCCACACACCCCTTCTCCAGGGGCCAGCTCCTTCCCCCGCCTGCCGCTCGCGCTGGGTTTTTAATTAGCGCTCCTCTGTATATTCAGATAGCGGGAGCCCGGAATGGAAATGTACAGGTGTCCCCTTGATCCAGTTTCCATGGTTGCCGCATCGAGGTGGGGGCTACAGCTTTTTTTTTTATTTAATAATTTTATTACAGTGGCTTCAATCTATTGGCAAAGGAGAGAAGGGGGAGAACGTGGGGGAATAGAAAACGCAGGATGAGAAGGCCACGTTCCTGCAGCTGGGCTTATTTGCTGTCATTCTTTTTCTTATTAGCAAGCGCCGGTGTCTGAGATGCTCAAAGTCAAAGATCTCGGTAACGAGATCCCAGCCCTCACTGGTGTGGGGGGACCAGCCGCACTGGAGCAGCACAAATGCCCATGGCGACACCCTGTAGGCAGAGTGAGAGGAGCAGAATGGTGCTGAACGGGGTGGGGGTCAGTGCCACCATGTCCCCATCCCCATCTCTGTCCCCATTCTCACTCCTCTGCCCCATCTCGCCTGCCTGCAGGGTTGTCCCCAGCATCCCTTGCCAGAACAGCAAAGCTCCCCTGCAAAAGGACCCAGTCCACCCCTGAGCAGAGGCCGTTGGGGACACTAGGCTCGGTCCCCCATGGCCGAGCCCTGCCGCACAGACTGGGGCTGGAGACCCCAGCGTGTCCTGGGGGAAGGTCCCACACTCGCCCCAGGGAATCCGATTCATGTTTGGGGACCCCCAGCACTGCGCTCACCCTGACCTGCCCCATCCTGGCCCAGCACAGCAGCTGCCCCGGGGCTCTGGGTGCCAGCGCCAGAACCTGTCCTTCCGCTGTGCTCGATTTCCTCTGGTGAGACCAGCGTGGTGTGGAACAGGTCCCATCTGTCACCATTAGAGGATTTACCCCGACCCTGCCTGTGCAAGCAGGCAAAACCCACTCTGTTTACCGGGGCGGGGTGCGTGGGGCAGCTTTTGTGCAACGGGCGTTAAAAATAACGCGGAAACGACACGGGCCCAGGAAAAATCTGCTCCTCGCATCGCACCGCACCGCGGGGCTCGGCTTGCCAAGTGCGTGGAAGAAATCCCCGCTCCTCTTCGCGCTGGCAGCGTCCTGCGCTGTGGCAGGCAAACACACGCGCGCCGAGCCAAGGACCTATTAGTCACCAGAAAATGTTCTTTTCTCTCCCGATTTGCGTCCCTGACGCTTGATGTTTTCCCCTCCTGCTGCCCCGGCCTCGTTAGGCTGCAATTAAAACCAGGAATCAAAGCCGCATGGTGCAATTAGAACTACGCGCAGGATGCCGGGGGGGAGCAGCAGTCGTTGCTCGGCTCTGCTGGCACACTCGGATCCCCCGGCCCCAGCCCGGCCCCAGGGTGCTTGTCCGGCGCGTGGGGTGCGATGACGGTGCAGGGTGGCAGGTCAGGCGTTGGCTCCGCCATAAAGGCCTTTCTGTCTCTCACGGCGTCACCAGACCCGGCACCAGGAAGATGCGCTGAGATGCATCCACTCCTGCGTGACGAATTTTCCCAGCCGCAAGGACCATTAAACACACAGAGCGGCTGCGGGGGGGAAGAGACCGGCTCTGCTCTGTGCCTTTACACCGGGATTAAGTGTCCCTCCTGCCTGAGCAGGGCAGTGACCGTCCCTGCAAGGGACCCTCCAGCCCCCACAGCCGGGGGGACATGCTGATGGCCACATGCTGCGCACTTCCCCATGGTTTTCCTTTGGGACAGTCCCGGGGACGCGGCTCCCACCAGCAGAACCTGGAGCCCTGACGTTGGCTCAAGTCCCCATCCCAGTGAGGGTGTTGGGGGACAGCCTGTGCTGTTGGCACCCCGCTGCTGGCCAGGCGAGCACGGTGCCGGGTGCCACAGCTCCGGCACAGGCTGACGCCAGTGGGGCCA
Organism: Bucorvus abyssinicus; assembly: GCA_009769605.1. Lineage (NCBI taxonomy): Eukaryota > Metazoa > Chordata > Aves > Bucerotiformes > Bucorvidae > Bucorvus > Bucorvus abyssinicus. The sequence goes on from CM020055.1 coordinate 7,061,400, forward strand.
CGGGACAAAGGGTCGGCAGCACCGCCCGGGCAGGCGCATTGTTGGTGCCCCACGAGGCGTGATGGCAGGCGGTGAGCCTGGGCAGAGCACGAAGGGGCCGGATCCTGCCGCAGAGGGGCCACATTGCCGGTGTGCTGAGCTCTTGGCAGGACAGGAGCAACCGGCCCCACCAGTGCCCGAGCCAGCCCTGCCCCAGACAAGCACCGGAGTGGGTCAGGATCTCCCACAGCGCAGGGCTGGATCCACTGAAGGGCAGAGACCCGCGGTGCTCGTCTGCCGAGCGGATGCCAGGATCGCTGTCGTCCCCACCACACCACAGCCCGTCTCCCCGCCGCCGGGGCACGGCCGTGCAGCAGCAGCCCTGGCGCTGGAAATATATAGTAACAAGTGAGCGCAGGCAGCAGAAGTAGCAAAGCATATGGTAGGTGTTGGAGTTTATTCCTGTCGGTGAGTGTCAGCAGCGACAGACGGCTGGGGGTGGTGAAGCGAGAGGTTTTGGTAGGTGCCCGTGCGACACCAGCCCACAGACGTTACAGCTGTGGTGAGGGTGGGGACCCCGCCGCCCCCCGCCGTGTGCCATCGCAGGGGCACCCGCATGCGCAGGGGCCGGCACGCGGAGCTCTGCCAGCACTGGCGAGGCGCAGCTCGGGGCTGCCTGAGCCACCTCCCTGCACCCCGGGGATGTTCGGCATCAGTGGTGCCGGGGTCTGAGGCACCCCCAGCCTGACCACACGGTGCAAAACCCACAAATAATTTGGCCGCCTCCATCCAAGCAGCGTCCCATGAGCCCCATCCCAGAGGGCTGACGGCTGCTCCCTGGCCCCAGCTGTCGCTCTGCAGGCTTGGCTGGCCCCAGGGTTTGCTGGGCTCTGGTGGGTAGCTGCCCACCCAGCCCAGGGACTTTGGGTGAGTCGGCCCTGCGGCCAGACCAGCTCCCACCTCTGCCAGGAGACGCTGTGGGCAAGGGGCCAGCGGCGGTGGGAGGGGAACAGATTGTCCGCAAAAAAGCACGTGAGTCCCTGCACGGCAGCTCGGAGCAGGATCTCCTGCAGGTTTTTACCCCGTTTGCCTGGGCCCGCTGGGAGGGTTTGGGGGGACAGGGCCACTCCGGGGTCCGGGGGCTCACGCTAGGTGGGATGCACGGCTTGTGTCCTGCCCATTGGTCCCTCCTGTGCTGCCTGGACCGGGATGGGGAGCAGGAGCCACCTCCTCCAGGGCTGCGAGGAGCAAGAGCTGCCAAGAGGAGGGTGGTGTTTTGCTGGCCATTGGGCTACTGGCAGCTTCCCCTTGCCCCGAAACCCGAGTCTCCATCTGCTCAGTGAGGGGCACTCACGCGGGGCTGGTATGGAGCCGGGCTGTGGCACCAGCCGCGACAGCGAGAGGAGCCAGGAGACCCAGGATTAAGGCTGATGCTTCATCTCCAGCTCCTGCCGCTGTGACAAGCCGAAGCGCAGGCAGCGCTGCTCGAGGACACTTTGACAGCATCTCTTCGGCTTTCTCAGCTCCTCTGGCAGCACTCTGGTGATGGGGGGACTGCGAGAGGCGAGCCCCCTCCCCGGCAGAGGCTGTCCAGCTGCCCGAGGAGCTCCCAACAGCTGCTGGTGCTCAGTGACTCCGGCACCGCCACCGCCACAGCCGCAGCCCCCCCGAGCATCCCGCCCTGCCCGGGGTGGGCAAGGGATGGCCCCAGCAGGTGCCAGGCCAGGCACACGTCCTCCCTGGCACGGGCAAAATAAACCCTCGCGGGGCAGCAGCTCACCTGCTGCTCCCGCGCCTGCTAATTGCAGCCTTCTCGCTCACACCGACGTGCTCAGTCAGATCAGGGATTACAGACATCTCACACGGCAATCGGCTTGAGCTGGGAGCTGCGCGAGGGAGCTGGGGCCAAGCTGCAGACAGGAGTTAACTGCAGCCTGGCAGCGGTGCGGCTGGGGGTTTCAGTCCATGGCTTTCTGTATTGCCCAGTGCAACCCCTGGCTTTGTGGTGGGCGTGGGGAGGGCTGAGGGCTTCACCCACAGCAAGGACGTTGCTGCCCTCCGGGCTCGGGCGGGGGATGATGGGCCCCGGGCTGGGGCTCCTGGCTCTGCCCTGGCACGGATGAGCGAGTCCGGCAGTGTCTCCCCGGCGAGCTCAGCCCGCTGCAGCTCCTGCCCCCCGCTCGCCGTTATCTCCATTACCATGGCAATGCCAGATGAGCTCCCTGCGGCGTGTCCAGCGCGATCTCTGGGCGCTGCCTTTGCCAGGCAGACTCTGCCGTGATGGCAGACGCGGTCCCACGCCTGGCTCGTGTCCTGCTCCCATCGTGCCCCGCCGAGCCGAACGGCCCCGGAGCGGAGGCTGCCACTGCCCTGGGGGAGCCAGGGAGGGAGATGGACATGTGTCCTGTTTTCTGGGGCTGGGGGTCCAGGCGGGGAAGCAGCGGGAGAAGCTCTGCCCCAGCTGGCACCCGGAGCATCTCAAGCCTTTGCCCACTCCAGGTCCGGCCAGGTGACCCCGCCGCAGCGGGACTCCCATGCAGCACGGCGAAAGCCCCCGTGCGGGTGCCAGCGCTCGGGCGCAGGGATCATCCCATGGCCCCAAACGCTGCCTCGACTGGCGCCGTCTGCACCAATATTAAAGAGTTTGCCAGCAGCTGCTGGCGTTTAACAAATCCTCCTGTCTGCTTTGTTTATGCCATTTTTTTCCCTCCCACCTGGGCCCGTTTGATGCTTTGGGCATTTTGCAAACATTTTAAAGGCAGCATTTAAAAAGCATTTAAAACTCCAGCAGGCAGCTACTGAAGGTCACTGGAGATAGAGAGGCACGAGAGATCCCTCATACCACAGAGCAGCCTCTGCCCTTGTCCTCATCCATCCTCAGAGCCCCACGCTCCCCTGGCATGGCTCAGCGTGCTCCGTACGCCCGCCCTGGCCCCAGGCCTGAGCCAAGCCCGAGCTGGCTCCAGGGGCTTGCATTAATTTCCCCCCTGGAGGCAGCACTTCCCGCCTGCTCGCTGCCTTTCCCTGCCTGCGGAGGCAGGATCTGGCCCCGGCTCCCTGTGGGATTTCCAGCCTCGAAGCAGGAGAGCGATGCTCAAATGGAAAAGTGAAACCCAGGGAGCGTGTGCCCTGGGGCCGTGCTGCCTGCCCTGGGGACATGCCACCGCCGTGGCTTTGAGCCGCCCGCCAAGCGCCCAGGGCTGATGGAGCCGCAGGCTGTCCCTACTGCCAGCGGAGCCTGGGGTCCCCCAGCCCGGGGGTTCTCTGTCCCCGGAGGAGGATGACTGGCGGGCCAGGCACAGCCGGTGCCGGGGCGCAGGTGCCTGGAGGAGCACGGGGCTGAATCACTCTCCTCTGGCTTTCCCTCTCGCCTGATGGGACTACAAGGGATGGTGGGATTCCATGAACTGCTGCTTTCCTCCCGGCAGCACTGGGAGTCTCTCCTCCCCGCTTTAGAACAGATGCGCTGCCATGGAAGACAAATGCCCGCAATAAAGCGAAGGAGCACGCATGCCAGGGGAGGCCGATGCTTGCGTGCGGCTGGCGCTGCCCGCGACACGCTCGCCGCTTCCCTGCCGCACGCCCGCGCGATGGGCCGTGGGGCCGTTCCACCGCCCGCTCCCACGGCCGCTGCCCCCATGGGGGCGGGGTGCCGGTAGGGGCAGCTGCCCCAGCCCGGGGCTGTGCCTGCGCTCTGCTGAGCTGCCGCCCCTCGGCCGGGCAGCGATGGCTGTGGGGGTCTCACCCTGGCTGGGAGCTGGCTTTCCTCCTCCGGAGGCCTTTCGGTGCCGTCTGACGGCCGGATGCGGGTGCCTGTTTGTGGCCTGGTGAATCGTCCTGGGGAACCGTCGCCCCGAAGGTGGCCGGTTGTGCCAGCACTGAGCCTGTGGCGGGCGGTGGCTTTGGACCTCGGGCACAGCCGGGAGTGCCGGGCGATCGCACCCGCCGTGCGGCACTCCCCACCTCCCGGCCCCGAGCGCGGGAAATGCTGCAGCAGCTCCGCACACGCCGTGCCCACCCCCAGCACCGAGCGGCCCCTGCGGCCCTCGGCACCGGCCCTGGCACAGCAGGGGCTGCGGCTGAGGAGAAACCCCCCCGTGGAGCCCCCCCCAACCCTGCTCCCACTGCTGGACCAGGTGGCTGAGGGTTGCCAGGCAACGGGAAGATGCTTTTTCTGACCAAAACATAAATCGGCAGCCGGGTCTCGGTGGGGGGAGGGATAAGGCCAGGCTGGGGCTGCCCGGGGATGGTGGGGGGCACTCGAGGCTCCCCCAGCCCCAACAGCACCCAAAAATCTGGAGAGGAGAAGCAGCTGCTGCAGCCCCGCTCAGCCAAAAGCTGCTCTGGCTGCAGGCACTGCCGAGGGACCCCGCGCACCGGCTGAGGACAGCTCTCGGCCCTGAGAACCCCCTGCCCCACAGGGGATGGGGCAGGGACAGTGTGTCCTCCTGCAGGGACAACCCTGCTGGCCTCTCCCCTGGGAAACACACCCTCCCAGGGAGCCCTGTCCCACCGCACCCCCCCCCCAATGTGGCTGAGCCCCCCGTTTGCCCGCTCCCTCTCTTGCCAGCCATCACACAGCCCATGAATGAGCTCCAGGGAATTGTCTCCGGAGCTGAGTCCTGGCGGTGTGGGAACATGGGGCTAAAAATAGCCGGGGTCCATGTGCGCCTCTTGCCCAGGTGAGTCTTCGCTGGTGACAAGCGGGAGGGAGGCAGCGGCTGCCCCCGGCCTCTCCCCGCTCTGCCTCTGTTTCCTGCCCAGATCCTGCTGCCCAAACCTGCTCGGTGCCATCCCCCAGCACAACGTCCCCCACACCCGGCCGCCGCGGCCTCGGGACCCCTGGCCGGAGAAAGCTCCGCGCAGGGGAAAGCTCTCGGGGCTTGAGCATCCCTCGGCAGGGGCATCGCCAGCCATGGCAGAGCCACCCTCATCTCAGCTCTCGCCTGGCAGCCTCCCTCCCGAGGGGCTGCACTGTGGAGGGGGGACACATCCCCACTCCCCTCTGGCCACGACCAGCACCTTCCAGTTCCGAGGCTCATCTCAGCCAGATCCCAGCCCTCCCAGGTCCAGGGGGCAGAGCAGCAGCCGCGTTTCTTCCCCGCAATGACTCGATTATACATTCAGAGTTAAATCTTCCCCCACGAGACGCCCCTCTCCACTCCTCTGGCTGCTTCCAGTGCTTTGAACACTTTCCAGGGATTTTTCGTGTGTTCGGGCTGACCCCATCCACTCTAGTTCAGACTAACTTAATCAGCCTCATTTCGTCGCGAACTGCTGCAGCTTTACACCTCTAGAAACAGCACGACTTAACTTACTGGCACCTGCCAAGTCTCACCCGCTGCTTTCCCTGCCCCTGCGGGGGCAGGAGGAGGGAGGGCGGATCTGTTTAGTGCTCCCAGCCTTTATTTCTACCAAAAATGACAAATTATTAGAATGGTGAAAATTAGAAAAATGGCATTTGGGTAACAGACAAACCTCCCCCTTTTCTTCAGCAGCGTCTGGTTAAAAGCAGATTTGGAACTGGAAGGTGGGGAAAAAACAGGGTAATCTGAACACCGACAGCCGGGCAGGGTGAGGAACCGGTCCAGGGGACACCCCGACAGCAGCCCATCCAACACCCACATTGCTCACACCATGGACCATGTGGGAGACACATCCTGGCTGCACCACAGTGGGGGCGCAGCTGGGCAGAAACCATCGGGTTTGTTTTCGTGCCGCCAGAGCGGCGTTTTGCAGGGAAAAGGGCTGTGAAGCCCAGAGAGCGGCAGGGAGGGCTTCCAGCCCTGGGCTGCCATGGGGCCAGAGCTCAGCCATACCCCAAAGTGCCCCCAAGGGTCTCCTGGTGCTCAGAGCCCCCGGGCCAGGGTGCTGGGCATGCAGCCCCCCATGAGGGCAGCGCTCCAGCCCACACAGCCTGATGACGGGGAGCACAAAACCACCGTCATAGCCTTAATCACCAGCACAACCGAGAGCAGGGGCCAGCCTGGGGGAGCTGGCGAGGAGGAGGAGGAGAAAGGACTTGCGTGGGAAGGGGCTCCTCCTCACAGCAGCCCCATCCCTGCGCAGGCGATGCCCCAGCTCAGTGCTGGGTACCCTGCCCTGAGCAGGAACAGCCCTGTCCCCATGTCCCCCGGAGATCTGCTCCTGCCTCACCCCATGGCTGGGTGGCAACACCAAGGAGGAGCTTCTGAAGAAGATTCTGAAGCACTTCGAGCCCCTGCAAGGCTCTCGGGAACACGCAGCTCTCGAGTCCCAGCTCTGGTCCCCCCACCCCATGGCACAGGGAAGGTAACAGTGCCGGGGGGATGCCACAGCCAGGGCAATGAAGAGCAACGGGAACATCTCAGGGAAACCAGGAGCTGGGACACCACCTATATCTGGTTTAGAAACAACTTTATTGCACTAAAAAGGGGAAGTAATCTGTAAACAAACATTCCAGGTATTAATATATTTTTTCACTCCAAAAATACATATTAAATCCAGCCACAGAAATATCAAAGCAGGAACAGTAGAAAAGAGCTACAGAGGAGGAAAGACCCAGCCAGGCCACAGTCCTGGCTTCCACACTGCCCACCTGCCCATCACGGGAGCGGGGCTCACGGCAGCACGTCCCAGGGCTCAGCGGACGGCCACACGCCGCTCGGCTCCAGCGAGGCAGCCCTGGTGCAGGCGGAGGGATAGGGACAGCAGAAGCCCCCAGATTCTTGGGTCTCCCCCCGGGTCAGCCCCAACCCAAGGAGCAGCCCAGGGCCCTGCAGCTCAGCATCCCCCTTCCCCAAACCCAAAGGCACACAGCTCTGCTGGGGAGGTTGCATCACCCCCCAATCCTCGCGGGGCAGCAAAATCTTTGCCCAGCTCCTGTCCTCCCTCCCGTCGCAGCCTGGTCCCCCCCACCCCCAGCAGCACCTGGGTCCCACCATCCCCTTGCAAGTACAGCACCCCAGGGACCTCAGCACCCCAGGGAGGGCTGCATGGGGCTGTCAGGCAGCAGCCCGCGGGGCAGGGACCCCTTCCTGCCCTGGGTCTGCTCAGGGGCAGGATGCTTGCCCTCAGCCCAGGGACATGGCCCATCTCCCTGTCCCACCCTCCCCAGGGTGAGCCTGGGTGCTCAGGGCCGAGCAGCGCCTCCCATGGCAGCTCCTGGGGGAGCGGTGAGAAGTCTCAGGTGGGGAATCCACCCCCCACAAAGGGGGGACGTGTCTGCTCCTGACATCCTGCACGGTTTGTTTTCAGCCACAAGCTCGACAAACAGCCACGATCACCCCAAATCCCCCGGCATGCAAACACCAGAACCATGCCTCGCGTACCCGAAACATTTACAGACAGAAGTAAAACACGCTGGGAAAGATCAGCCTCAGGTATAAATAGCCAACACCAAAATCTGCCATCTGCTGCAAAGGACACGGAAGGAACATCAGCTGCCACCAGGTTACACAGAGGGACACGAGTGTGCGTGTGTCCACGCGTGCTGCGCAGGCAAGGACGGGAGCGCAGCGAATTCCGCTCCCGTCCACGGGAACATGCAGAGCCCGATGCGATGGGGAACACCACACCAAACAACAACAAGGCGTCTGGTTTATCCGCCCGCAGAAATGCCCCAGCCGGCATCTCCCCCGCTCCCGGTGCCTCCAGCTGGCCGACTGGGACAGCAGGGAGGGATGGGAAGGTGTGGGAGCCCCCCACTGCGCCCCAAAGGGAAACTGCAGAGCCAGGCCAGGCCCTTCGGGGAGCAGGATCCCACTGGGCACGTCTGCTGGGACACTGCCCGGGACCACCCGTGTGCCCAGGGTGAGGGGTGCCAGCCCCTGGCATCTCCCTCCCGCAGGCAGGGGCTGGGCATAGGCAGCCTCCTGGAGTCAGGCAAACCCAAACCCCTGAATCTCCGTGAGCAGATTTCCGCAGGGGGGTCACTGCTGGGTGTGGGCAGGGAGGCTGCCAGTGTCGGGCCAAGTCGACTGGCACATCTGCGCAGTCCCGCAGGGCTGGGAAGAGTCCAGGAAAAGCTCAAAACCCACAAACCTGACTCATCCCCCAGGGTCATCTCCCTCGGCCCACTCTTGGGCCACCTCTGCAGAATTTGCTCTGCAGTTTCCAAGACTAGAAATTTGTCTTTAATTTAAAGCTGAAATCGATGGTATCACCTGACTCCAGGAGCTGGGGTGTTGACAGAGGTGGCAGTAAGTATGCTACAGATCTACCCACCTCCAACCTTCATGCTGGCCAGCTGGAGACCACAGGCACCAGGGAGGGAAGAGACCAGCAAGTGTCATCCATCCTTCCCGGTGGAGATGGGGGCCAGTGCCTCCCCGCTGGGCTCCAGGAGATGCAGCCCAGGGAAGGGAGCAGGGAGGGAGCACAGGGGAAAGGCTGAGGCCACCGGCTCCGCCGCAGGAGGGCTGGTGCTGGCAGTGTCACCCCCAGGGACACCCCCGGTCTGCCATGGCCCTCCTTCCTCCTCTGAGGGACAATGCCAAACCCTCCTCCAGCAGAGCTGGGGGACACGGCCGCCTCCCCCCTCACCCCAGCCCCATGGGCAGGCAGCTCCCTCCGGGGCTGGCAGCAAGTACCTACAGGCAGGACAGGAGGGCGGTGAGCGGTAGCTCCTTCTCCCCCAGCAGCGTGTCCCGCTTAAGGCTGCTGCCCTTGTTGACCACCTTGAGCTTCAGGGACATCTTCCTGGCATGGCCGGGGCCCAGCCCATCAAAGAAGAAGTCCTCGTTGAAGATGGGGTTGCGGCTGTTCTTGACGATGGTGCTGCGCTGCTTCTGCAGCTTTCCGGGGTTGAGGCACAGCGAGACGCAGCAGTTGATGCTGCGCAGGTCGACGAGGGCATCGTAGAGGTCCTCGGCGGAGATGAGCCGCACGCGCAGCCGGGCATTGGAGGGGTCATACTCGGCGGCCAGGCGCAGGCTCCCACCCCGGCTGAGCCGCAGGCTGTGCTCCCGGTCACGGCCCCGTGGCAGGTCCAGGGGCAGCAGGGCGGTGGGCGGCTGCCCCCCGGCCGGGGCGCTCCTGGCACGGCGCTGGGCGCTGGGGCTGGTGTCAGCCGAGCTGTCATCGGTGGACAGCGAGCTGTTGCGGGCCACCGAGTGCTTCAGCTTGATGACCTTGGACTGGCTCTCCTGGCTGAAAATCTTCAGCAGGGAGACGGAGCGGGAGAGCAGTGGGGAGCCGAAGGGTGAGGACTCGGCCGAGGAGCACGTGTCGCTCTCGCCACCGCTGAAGTAGCGGACAGGGTGCATGAGGGCTGCGCCCAGGTCGGCAGGTGTCCGGGACCCGCTCTCGCCGTTGAGCTTGGCTCTGCGCTGGGCGCTGGGCGAGGTGGCTGGCGAGGGGCAGAGGCTGCTGTGCTCGCTGTGGAAGAGCGACTCTTTGCGCCGTGTGTGGGGGCTCTCCACCAGCGTGGCGAAGCCGTAGGAGGTCTGCGCCTTGGGCACGTAGGGCAGCGACATGGCCGTCTGCGCCTGCGGGTCCACGTTGGTGCCGAAGCCCCCCTCAGCCGTCCCATCCTCGGCGGTCTCAATCTGGATGATGTGCCGGCCGGCAGCCCGCGACCGGCTGGATGGCCGGGGGCTGCGCGGGGGCTTGCGCCCGGCCAGGTCCTGCTCCGAGGCCGAGGGTCCCAGGGCAGGCACCGCGGGGGTCTCAGGGCCCTCAGCCTCGGCGGGCACCGCGGTCAGCTTGGGCGGGATGAAGAAGTCGGGGATCTTGTCCGGGGTGAGGACGTTGCTGTAGCGGGAGCCCCGCGGGGATTCCTCTGGCCCTGAGCCCCGGGACCCGCCGTTCTCCGCCACGCCGCGCAGCCGTTCCAGGAGCCACATGTTGCCGCCGGGTGCGGCGCTGGAAGAGACCCGAGGGACAACGCTGTCACCGCGGGCCGGAGCCGTCAGCCTGGGGGGCGACCAGCGGCACCGAGAGACCGCGACCCGCCAGCCCGGGGTGGGGGGTGGAACGGGAAGGAACGGGCCGCGCCGATGGGCACCGGGACCCGCCAGCTCAGAGGGACAGGAAAGAACCGGCCGCGCCGAGGGACGCAGACCCACCAGCCCGGGGGTAGGGGACGAGAAGGAGCCGGCCGCGCCGAGGGACGCCCAGGGGACGCGCGCCCGAGGGATACCGGGACCCGAGGGACACGGCGATCGGACGGGACGGGACTGCCGCTGCGCACCGGGAGCCGCTGCCGACCGCGACGCGACGCCCGGACGGACCGACCGCCCGACCGGCGCCGACTGCGAGCGGGAAGTTGCCGGAGCCGCCGCACCTGGAGCGGAGCCGCCGCCGCCGCAGCCCGGGCGGGGCGGGGCAGCCGCGGCCGCGCTTTTATACGGCGGCGGCGGCCCCGCTCCTTCTCCGGCGCCGCCGTAATCCTCCGAGCGCGGCGCCCCCGCAATTCGCCGCGCCGCGCCCGGCCGGACCGGCACTGGCACCGGCACCGAGCCGGCCCGGCCCGACAGGCCCCAGGGTGCTCGGGGGGTGCAGGGACACCCGGCCGCCTGCCCACAGGAGCGCCGGGACTGGAGGGGGACCGGGAGAGGGGGGGGCCCTGAGCCGGGGCGAGAGTGGGACGGCGACAGCGCCGTGACCCCCCCGCCGCGCCACTGGGGGCCGAGGCCGATCGAACGGAGCCGTCACCCCACCGTCCCCGAGGGCAGCCGTTCTCCCCTCCGAGCTCTCGAGCTCATCGAGGCGCTGAACAAAGCCAAGAGCTCAAGGACCCGCCGAGCGCGTGGAGGGCTTTAATGTCGCGGGGGCGGCAGTGCCACATGTCCCACCCCTCACCGGCACCGGGCCCGGACAGGGCTGGCAGCACCGGAGCATCCACAGAGCATCGCTGCAGCCCCCGGTGATGGCGGGGGCAGGAGCGGGCAGGAGGCTCTAGCCAGGGGGATCGGTCCCAAGCCGGGTCCCGCGTGGGTTTAGAGCCGCGGGGACAGGGACGCACCCAGCAGGATGGTGGCAGTGGCCGTTCCTTGCCGGCTGCTGCCTGCTGGGTGCTGTCAGGCCGCCGGGAAGGCCCCGCTGTCTCACAGCGACCAGGGCTGGGAGCAGCCGCCAGGAAGGAGAGACGAGGGTCAGGGCAAGGGGAGGCTGGCGAACAAAAGGCTGGTGTTTGCCCTTCCTCCACCCTGCGCAGCGGCGGCTAAACAGGGTGCAGAAATGGTTGAGTTCCCCCGAGATAACCGAGCGCTGGGGCTGGGACTGGGCCAGCCCTGCCTGCTCCGCTGGGGCCACCCATCTCTGGGGCACAGAGGGGAGCGGGGTGCTCGGAGCCGCTTGTCTGGGCTAGGCTCAGGGCAGGGCTCCCCAGCTGCCGGCAGGAGATGAGCCGCAGCGGTCGGGCAGAGGCGCTGGGGTCCCAACAGCCCCTGCATGTGGCAGAGAACAAAAATGCTCGCAGAACCAGCAGAAGACAAGGTGTCCAGGGCCTCCAAAACGGGCTCTGGACCCTCGCTCAGCACCCAGCAGCACGGGGCCAGGAGAGGTGCCTTTCCTTGCCAGCCTCCCCCTTGTCCAGGGCTCTCTGTGGATCTGGGCAGGGGATGCCAGGAGGGGACAACACTCAGGGCTCCAGAGTCGCCTCCCCAGGCAGCTGCGGCGTCTGGCAAGGCTGGGGCCTGGCACCCTGGGCCATCCCGCTGCTCGCGGCAGCGTCCCTGGGGCCGGGGGGCCGGGGCAGAGCCAGTGAAAGGCGTGGGCTTGTTCTCCGGCAGCAAAAATAAGCATGCTCGGGCTCTCGCTGCCTTTTCCTGCCGCTGCTATTGAGGGAACGGCGCAATTATCTTCGCAGACACATTACTACAGGACAAAAAATAGCAGCCGAGATGGAAGCGCCACGTCCCTGTAGATATTCAACTATCAATGGAAAATTACATACGCGTTGCCGGGCTTTATTTAGGGGCTGGTTTTATTCACGGACTCAGCCAGCACCCGGCAGCCCTGTCCCGGGACGGGCCGTCCCCAGCGAGGAGCAGAGGGTGCTGAGGTGACCCCGCTCCCTGAGGCAGGTGCCAGTGGCACAGTGGCAGCACTGGGCATGCAGGACAGAGCTGAGATGGGCCACCAACACCCACACGGGGCAGGACCCTGGAGCTGGCCAGTGCCAGGACTGGTGCCCGACCCACCGGGGCTGCTGCCCTCCTGGTGCATGTGCCCAGTGGTTCAGAGGCTGCCACGCTGCCGGCTCGGAACATCTCCCACTGCTGGGCTGCGGCAGCACTGGGGCAGCCCTCTCCTGCTCCGCCGATTCCAGCCCAGCACCTTTCCCATCCGCTGGCCACACCACACAGCCAGGAGCCACGGCCAGGCCCAGCACGAGGCTCTCGCTTCACTGGCCACCATGTTCATGAACGGGTGACAGACTCCTCGGCCAAACCCTGGGTGCTGCAGCCCAGACATCCCCCCACCACGGTGCTGGGGGGATGGGGGGTGACACAGGGGGCAGAGATGAGCGTGACTGGCCAGGACGGGGCAGGTGGCCATGTTCAGTGTGGGACTAGCCAGGAGCTGGTGGTGATGGAGGTGGCACCCCAGCACCCGATGCATCCCCGGCCCCCTCAAGCCCCATCCCGCCGGGCAAGAACAACCCGAGCACTTTGCTCATTTCCAGGTTTAATTAGAAACATATTCCAAACCACGAACCCACGCCGCGTGCCAGACACGCTGGAGAAGGGGGCTGTGTTTGTCACAAAAACCTGCCGAAGCCCCGAGCCGGCCGGGGGGGTCCCCGGGGGCCCTGGCCTTGTGAGCCAGTGCCCCGCGCTTTCCACGCAGCAGCTTCGTCCTGGCCCCAGCCCGGGGCGGGCTGGGGGGTCAGGGCCTCCAGGAGCCTCGCAGGGCAGACGCTCCTGGGGAGGATCCAGCTGGAAACATGGGACCGACAGGGACAGCCAGCAGCATCGGCCTCTGAGAGACATTTGTGCCCAGTTCCATGGGCAGAGCCAAGCTGGGGGCCACGGGCCCTGCTGAGGGGGGACCCCATGGATAGGGGCACCCCCAAAATGTCCTGGCAGAGAGGGGGGACTGAGGCAGAGGCAGGGACTTGGGTCCTGAGCATCAGCGCTGGGTGAGAGGCACATCCCTGTGGGCAAGGGACACCCCTGGCTGTCCCCCTCACATACCTACACACGCACACGGATACACACACATATGCACACGCACACGCATGCCCAGCCTGCTCGCCCCATCCCACCCTGGGAGCCCTGGCACAAGGCTCCTGGCACCAGCCCAACCCCATTTGCTCCGTCATCATCGTCCAGAGACCAATTCCTTGTGCCGGCCCTGGGGGCAGCAGTGCTGGGCGGGGGGGGGGGGGGGCGGCGGGGCGAGGGCTGGCAGCACCTGCGGCTGGGTGCACGCAGCCCTGGGCAGGAGGGACTCAGGGCAGCCCCACAGTGATGCCCACCCAGGCCCCTTCCCGTTGCTGGGGTAAGCAGGGGGCAGGAGCACAGGAGGGAAACGGGGAGCCTGACCCAGGGGTGTGTGTGGGGCTTTGCCTCCCCCAGAGGCCAGGCATAACCGGAGGAGGGGAGCACAGAGGGGACCTGGCTTTGCCCCTGGGATGTCCGGTGCCAGGGGAGTGGGTCGGGGGCTCACGTACCCCCCGGCATCACTGCTTCCTCTGGACGACCTGGCGGAGGTGTAGCTCACTCTCCGCAGCCACGATGGGCTGCTCGTTCTGCCGGTGGTGGCTGATGAGGTGGCTGATGCTCTCAAACAGCACGTCCTTGGTCCTCACCTGGGAGCCAGGGGTCACCGTGGTCCTGAACCCAGGAGAGCTGCCCCCTGCACAGCTTCTCCATGCGGCCCCCCTGTGCCTGACCACCTCTGCGATCCGTGTCCTCCAGCATCCCTTCCCACCCTGCCCTCAGCCCCATGCCCCATCGCCCTCCCCGTGCCCTGCCCTTACCACTCCCTCGGGGTCCACCAGCAGCAGGTGCTTGGGCTGCCCGCTGTGCATGCCGGTCAGCACGTACTGCCCCGGGTTGGTGAGGCTGTCCCGCACCAGGAAGTCCCCGTCCATCTGCAGGAGCCTCTCAGCATCCCGCCGGCTCATCTTCCCATGGTACCATGGCTCCCGCCTTAGCTGCTCCTCCGTGGGAGCGATGGGGGCCTTGCGCGTAGGGGGGCTCGGCCACTGGTCCTCGATGGGGGGACCGGTGCTGCACCCCGCAATGCACTCGTGGAGCTTCAGGGCATCCTCGAACGGCCCTGCGGGAGCCAGGGGTGCAGGGCGTCACCCCCCAGTGCCTCGCAGTGCGGTCAGAGGGGTGCCCACCCACAGCCCTGCCCCGAGCACAGCCCTGCTGCCCCGGCACGGGCGGCCGTGGACGGGTCCCGGCTCACGGCTCCCGGTGCTCAGCATGGCACCACCCTGGGCTCAGCCAGCACTGGCTCTGCTGGGGCTGTGGCACGTGGCCGGCACGGCTCGGCCCCTCTGCAGCAGGTCCTGCTCCAGACACCCCCCAGTGCGGTGGCTCACTCATATCAAAGATGTCCTTTTTGGGGCTCTCCTCTGGTGCCCCGCGACCCTCTGGCTCCCAAGCGTCCAGGCTCTGCGTGTTCACATACATGTGCTCCTCGTAGTCCCGTGGCCCCAGGGGGTGGCCATCCGCCTGCAGGTACCCGTCGCAGGGCTGGCCTGCAAGGACCAGCCATCACCACCGGCCCGGGTGGGACAGAGCTGCGGGGACCCCCGCTCTCAGTTCCTGTGGTCCCCCCACGGCAGTACCTACCCTGGCTCTCCAGATCCCAGGATGGCCCCAGCTGGCTGCTCTGGTCTCTCCTGGCTGCAAACCCACCCTGGGGAGAGAAGACAGTGAGGGCATCACAGGGGGGACCTCCCTGGGACCCCCAGAGTGGGGCCAGCAGCGGCCTCAGGGGCTCACCTGGCTGGGGGGGCCGGAGGAGGAGGGCTGAGTGCGGACATGGCCCAAGATCACGCCATGCCGGAGCCGGGAGTCGATCAGCCCCCCTGGGGGTGGCTCCTTCCCCGGGATGCTGTTGTAGTAATCGTGCTCAGCTGCCTCTTCATCCTCCCCCCAGGCCGACTCCTCCGCACCCAGCACCCTGCAGCCGGGTCAGCGAGCTGGGGACACCCTGCCCGGCTCAGCCCCCTCCCCAAGCTCTGCCCAGTTCCGACCCCGGCAGGGTCGGCAGCTCCCAGCATGACCCCCAGCCAGGGGACATGCCCAGGACAGGGAGTGCAGGGCTGCAGCGGGGACCTCTGCTCCCCTACCTGTCCGGGGGTACCACCACCTTGGGGGGGCTGTGCAGGTACTGCTTGAAGCGCAGCTCGAAGGCCTGTCCCACCGTGCTGATGACGCTCTGCGCCAGCCCCTCGCAGCACTCCAGGATGTGGCAGGCTGTGGACAGACGGGGCTGTTTCCCCCGTGCTCCCATCACCCCTCCGGGCCCACCCTGAGTCGCCTCTCGTGCCCCCACGAGGAATCCCCTCCTCCAGCCTTCATCCCCCAGCACATCCCTCCTCTTCCCCAGTGGTCCCGGGCGCAGGGGCCAGATCACCTCTCTGGTTGATGGGGTCCTTGGCGACGTAGGCGACATAGTCCGTGGTGTCCTGGGGGCACAGGGGAGCTCAGGGCCCCCATCCTGCTGCTGTGTGGGGAGCAGGGCTGGGGGTGCCGAGGTGAGCTTGGCCCTGGCCCCACGTCCTGCCCCAGGAGCAGCTGCCCCGTGGTTTGGTGGGCAGCCCCTGTCCCCACTGCCCCTGAGCAGGGGCTTGGGCCTCACCGTGTCCCCGCCAGAAGCAAAGGAAATGGATTGCATGTGGTGGTTGGCGATGATCTGTGGGAGGACATGGCCCACCAGGGGGGTTAGCTGGGGGGCTGCCACCCCCCCAGTTGGCAGTGGGAGGCAGAGGGCTGGGAAGTGGTGGGGCCGCATCCCTGGGGACGGCTCTCACCTGGCGTGTGGTGGGGATCATGAGGTTCAGCCCGTCAACGGAGATGTTGACTGCGATGCTCATGCCAGCGAAGCGGAGATTGCTCTTGCCCAGGATGGAGAAGAGGGCTTTGTTGGGAGCCTGACAGAGAGTGGACAGTGGGGACGAGGCAGCCCACTGGGACAAGGTTTCCTGGGGTGAAGCAGGCAAAGAGAGGTGCCCCGAGAGGCCCCAGGCTCTGCCCCTCCCACAAAACAGGCACCCCCAGCACCCTATCCCACAGCTTCGGCTCATCCCAGGAAGAAGCCCAGGGAGGACCAGGCTGGGTGGAAACTCACCTTCTTCTTCCAGATGCCCTTCACGCCCGGCACCGCCTCGTACAGTCTGTTGATGGCCTCCCTGCAAGCCACGGCCCCCAGCCAGATTAGCGCTGCAGGTCCCCAGCCCCCTCCACGCTGCCTCCCCCACCCGCGGCTCTGCAGGGTCTGGGGGCGTCAGCCCCCACAGACCCGGGCGCCGCAGCCTCCCCGCAGCGCTGCCCCACGTCATGGCCCGCGGTACGTAATCCTGCCGGGCCACCTCCCTTCTCCTCTTTCCACCCATTGATCCACAGCAGTGCCCTTCGTCCCCGTCCCTGCGCGCAGGGTGGATACCATGGGGCATGGCCCCCCCAGACCCTGGCCCCGTGTCCCCCAGTCTCCACAGGGCCCTGGGAAGGGGGAGGACCCAGGGCCGCTGGGGGCTCTGGGTGGCACTGGGGGTGCAGGGGAGCAGGACTGTGGGGCTGTACCTGGTGACCTGTGTCCGAGTGTTGAAGTCGAGGGACCTCATGGAGCGCAGCACCTCGATGCACCCCATGTACTGTGGGGGGGACACGGTCAGAGCAGCCTCCTCTGGCCGCCGCCAGCCCAGGCCAGGCGATGGAGAGGAGAAGCTCCGGGGACACCCTCTTGCCCCCCACCCCAAAATGCCCCATCACATGCCCAGACGCCGCGCTGACACCCGACAAACTCATCTCTGTGCTATGGCCTGTGATGCCCTCGTAGGGGCTGACTGCTGCGGGGTCCCCAGCCCAGAAAGCGCCCCCGGACCCCCATCCTTCCGCACGCCGGTTCAACGGGCCGTGCCATCCCCCGCAGGATGTGCCAGTCACGGCGGGCAGTGTAACGGGGCCGGGCTGGGGCTGAGGGGCCGCAGGCTGCGTGTGCCGGGGGCGGCTGCCCAGGACACCCACCACGGCCCCCATCCCATGGCAGAGCCTACCCTGGGGCAGCCGGGGACGGGCGGGGGTACCCGGGCCGGGTCGGGAGGAGCGGAGAGACCCGCAGAGCCCCGGACACGCGTGGGGCCGCGCCGGGCTCCGGCGGGACTTACCCGGACGATGTAGGAGACGCCGGGCCCCAGCACCCGCTCGTCGGGGTGCAGCCAGCCCTGCGCCGGTTTGCGGATGAAGCTGCCTTTGCGGCTCCACTCCTCCCCGCCCGGCCGGGCCGCCGCCCCCGCCCGCCCCGCCGCCGCCGCCGCCGCCGCCCCCCGCGGCCGCCCGCCCGCCGGCCCCGAGCAGGGCGCAGCGCAGAGCGGGTCGCAGGCGCCCAGCACGGCGGCCAGCGCCGAAGGGGTCCCCGCGGTACCGCCCGCCCGGGCCGGCTCGGAGAGCTCCCGGGCGGCGGCGGCGGGGCCGCGGCCGAGGAAACCAGCGGGTCCGGGGAACTTCCACTGCGGCATCCGCGGGAGCAGCGCGCAGAAGGTGGTACCGGGCTCGGGCTCCTCGCCCGCCGCGGGGCACGGCCCGGGGGCCGGCGACGGCATGGGGGCGGTCAGCGGCTCGTCGCGGAAGCGGTCATACTTGGGCTCCGGGAGCATGCCCGGGGCCGCGCTCCGCTCCGCTCCGCCGCCGCCGCCGCTCCGCTCCGCCGCCACCGCGCCGGCTCCCGCCCCCCGCCCGCTCCCCCGGGGCCGCGCCGCGCTGATGTCATGGTGCGAGCGCTCTGCCGCCCGCCCCGGCCCCCCCCGGCCGCCCCAGCATCCCCCGCCCCTCGGGCCCCCCCCGCCAGGCCGGACCCGCGGCCGCCCCAGCATCCCCGGCTGCGCGCCGCCCCCGACCGCGCCGTTCCCCGCCGAGTCACCAGCGGGGGCTGCGGGGAGGCGGCAGCCGGAGCCCCGGAGGGGCATTCAGGGACGGCGGGGGACGAGGACGGCCGCGCTCTTCCCTGCCCGGGCACGGCTCTGCGGCCCCCCACGCCCGGGCTGTCACCGCACACGGGGCCCCGCCGGTTCCAGTTTCACCGCGGGCGATGCGGGTCAAGGCGCTGGGGAGCCGGCGGGGGCTCCTGCCTCCCCCCGGGAGCCGTGAGCCTGAGGCACCTGCTGCTCCCGCTCCCGCTCTGCCTTTAGCTGCAGCCCCCGGCCACTGCCCCCCTGCCCCGTAGCGGGTACATTCTCCGCTCTCCCCCACCTCCATCACCGGGAAGCTCTGCCGGAGCCCGGGGCTGGCGGGTGGAGGCTGTGCCAGGCTGCGCTGCGCTGTGCAAGGGGGCTATTTCTGTGCCCCCAGCCCAGGGTCCTGATTGCTCCGATTTCATTGGCCAGGCTGGGCTCTGCTTGCGTGTGTCTGTCTGGAGGGCATAGGCAGTAAAAAGCACAATCATTTTCTTGCTTCTCTGCCAGTATCTGCAGCAAGCAGGGACAAAAAAAACCTTGAAGGGACTTTCTGACCTCAAGAGACTCGCCCTTCCTCCAGCCCTGGGGCTGCTGCTTTTTTGCAGTGCTTCAGACCAGCTGTTGAGCCCAGCACTGACCCACAGATCCCGCTCCCCACAGGGCTCACACCGGGGCCAGGCTGTGCCTGGTGTGCAATGGGCACTGGGGTGATGCTCCAGCTCAACTCACTTCAGCTGCCCAGTGCAGCCCTGGCAGAGCTGGGGGCCAAGCCCGGAGCGGACACTGCCTCTCGAGTTTCCCCCGTGCCCCAGCGTCTCTGGGGCTTTGCCGTGGCTGCCGACCCCGCACCCAGGCTGGCTCCAGGCTGACTGGGTGCAGTGGGGCGAGGGGCCGCGGGGTGAGGGGGCCCACAGCCAAAACCCACCTCCAGGCCCAGTGTGGGGCACTGCGCTGGGGCCCCTGGGACCCTCACCCTTCCCCAGCCCCGCATCCCCTCCATGGCCAAAGTCATCATGACGCCCGGGCTCCGTCCCCGCGGTGACAGCATTGTGGGCTCTTTGCAGGGCAGGTGCACTTGGCTCCAGCTCCTGAGGAGCACCCCTGGCCTCGCTGCCGGCCGGCAGAGGAGAAGCTGCTGCTCTCCCCCCACGCCAACCGGCACAAACAAAACCGGAGCCTCCCCCGAGGCCCGTCATGCCCTGGGCAACCCGCGGCCGCCTTTGTCTTGCCTCCTTCTGGCTGTCTCCTGCTCCCTGGCAGGTGACGGGGTGAAAGCCAGTAATTGCTCTAAGTGCGATCAATAAATCAAGGTAATAGAATTACATTTGCTGTTGCCATATCAGGAACCACTCCTCTGCTCTCTCCTCTCTCCACCCTCCCTGGTTTTGTTTTCAAACCGCTGCAGAGCACTGGGACCAGTAGGGCTGCTCCACGCTCTGGAGGCGGCTCCAGCGGGGCCCGGGGGGTCCCGGGTCCCTTCCTGGCACGGGTGGCTCTGGCTGCACCCTGGGGGTTGGCCCAAGGGAAGGTGCCGGGTCCCCACAGAGGTGACGGATGTCTTACCCCACACCATGTGCTCTGTGGACCACGGGTACCCCATGGTGTGGGGACAGGCACAAGGCCAAGCGCAGAGCAGCAGCCCCCGCTGGCCCCACGGCCACCGCAGTGGCCGTTTGCCCCAGCCCTGGGAAAATGGAGCTGCTTTCCTCCCCTGCACAAGTTCCCGCTGGTCGGGAGCAGCTGGTCTCAGGCTCCAGAGAGCAGCTTCATGCCGAGGGCTTTCCCTCGCTGCTCTTATCACTCAAGGGAAAAGCCTCTGTGAGGACAGGCTGGATTGCATCCTCGGGCGCCCCGTGGGCAGGGGGAGCCCCGCAGCACCTCGTCACCCACCGCTCTGCCCCACGGCCAGACCCCTCCAGGCTCTCCCAGTCACGCCCCTGGTCCCTGCCACGGGTGCCTGCTGGTCAGCAGCCCCCAGCCCCTGGACCAAGCGATGCTGCTGGGTGGCCACCTCGAGCGCAGGGGGGCGAGCCAGTCTAGCCCCAGAGTCCCACGGCTTGTCTAAACCGTGACCCGTGCCCAGCGGATCTCCTCACACCTCTGGTCCAGCATTGGAGCAACCGACCTCACGTGCTCTCCAATCCATGCAGGATCAGTGAGGAGAATACGCGCACACAGCCAGGCACCCAGTGACCCCAGCCCCTCTGCCCGGGCCCCATCTGCCCTTGGCGCCAGGCTCGGGAAAGGGCTGGGATCCCCCGGGAAGGCGTTCAGCTGTAAGAACCCCGACTGAAGCCGTCCAAGAGGCCAGTGCCCAGAGGCCAGAGCCCCCAGCCTGGCTCCTGCTCCAGCCAGGAGGTGCCTGTAGGTGGCCGGCGCAGAGACAGGGAGAGCTGGCGGCAGAGCAGCCCTGCCTGTCACCCGCCGAGTGCTGGAGCACCGGCAGGGACAGCAAACCTGGCAAACTCAGCCCTATGGGGAGAGACGGGCGCTCTATCCAGAGACGGGGGGTGGCCGGGTGGGAGAGCGCGGGGGGCTGCAGCCTGGCACCGGCCGGTTCGGTGCAGGCTCGCGGTGGAAACCAGAGACACGTTCAGCGTCCGGACGGCGGCGCTTGGGCCTGGGCAGGGTGCGAAGAGGGAAACTCGGTGGGACGACGGGGGCGGGCGGAGGCGACGCGTTGCCCAGGCAGCCATGACCGGTGCTGCCGCAACCCGCTCCTGCCGATTCAGTCGTTACAAGGAGGAGCGGGACCCGGGCCGGCCGCTACACCCGCCTGCCCCCGCACCGCGGCAAGCCGAGCTCTGCCACCGGCATCCAGGCAGCGACCGAGAGCTCTCCTGGCGCCCTGCCGCCTCCACCCCGGGGGCGCCCCGCGCGTGCCCCACGCCCCTCGGAAGACCCGCACGTCCTGGCGAGCCCCGCGCTCCGCCGCGGCGGCTCTGACGGCCACCGACCCCGCCCACCACCTCCCGTCGTGCCTTGCGCCGCCCTCGGCAGGTGCCGTGACGTCACGACACCGCCCTCCCAGCCCGGCGGAAGAGGCTGTGCTGCGCGCCTTGCTCCCGCCTCCGCCCCTCTCAGCCAGTCAACGACCAGGTCGATCGAGCAGGAAGTGGCGGAGCAGCCAATGGGACGCGAGGGAGTGGCCGGAAGTCTCGTCAGCGCCGTCGTCCAGGAGACCGGGGCGGGGCCGGGGCTGCGGGCGGCCCGCCCTCCGCCGCCGCCGCCGCCACCGGGTAGCCGCCCTCGCCCCGCGGCACCGCCCCTGTGCCCGGTAGCCCCGGGCCCGGCGCTCCCTCGCCCGGTCCGGGTCCGGGCCCGGGCCCGGGCTCGGGCTCGGCGCGGCGCGGCCCGCCGCAGGGAGGATGGGGCAGCCGCGGAGACCGGCGAACGGCAGCAGCCCGGCGGAGCCATGACCGGCGAGAAGAAGAAGAAGAAGCGGCTCAACCGCAGCGTCCTGCTGGCCAAGAAGATCGTCATCCGGGACGGGGCCGGCGTGAGCGCGGGCCCGGGAGCTAACGGGAAACGGACGGGAGCGCGGGGCCGGAGCTGGGGGCTGCAGCGCGGGGGCCTCGAGGGCGGGAGTGGGGCCTCTGGGGCCAGGTCTGGGCGGGAGCAGGGGGCACGGCGGGACGGGGCTGGCCGAGAGGTGCGGCTATGGGGTCCTGGGTCGGGGTGCCGCGTGCCAGTGTCCGGTGGGAGCCGGGACACAGGGCAGTCAGGTCGCATCCTGACAGCGATGCCGCTCTGCGGGACGACTGGCTGCCCTCCTCCCGTCCCGTCCCCTTCCGGAGGCACAGTCATTGTGCCAGGCGCTATGCCGGGGGCTCCGGTGCCTGCTGACCGCCCTGCTGCCTCGGGGCTCCCCAGCCTATGGAAGGGGCCAGGCTGGACAGGGCTCCGAGCGACCTGGTGCAATGGAAGGTGTCCCTGCCTGTGGCAGGGAGGGTGGGATGCAGTGATCGTTCAGGTCCCTTCCAACCCAAACCACTCCAGAGCATGGCCCTGCCCTTAGCTGTGAGGCCATCGTCCTCCTGACGGGCTTCTTGACCTGGTGCAGGTATCACTAGTCATGAGGTGCTGGTGCTGACATTTGATGTTTGCTGTGAGGATGACAAGCTGCATTCAAACCTGTGTTAAATCTTTACCTCTTTGAGGGGAGCTTTTCGCTGAGGGAGCAGAACGGTGCTGTGGAGGCTCCCGAAAGCGCGAGTGACAGCGTCACGCCTCCACGACAGCTTTGAAGTGGGCGCACTTGAGCTTGAGCTGGTGGCAAGCTCTTTCCCTCTGGGGGCGTTCTGAGGGACAGCGGTTCTGGTCACGAGGTGCTGGCCTGTCCTACAGGTCCCAGGAGCTTTGTCCGTATTTTCACTTGTTTTCTGTAGCATCTTTGTGTTTTGTGGGAGCAGCTGTGCACCCTCCAGAGGGGCCCGGTGGGGTGGACGCCTGTTCGGGGCAGACCAGCTCTCCTGAACTGGTTAAGGGCTTCACCGCAGTAGGATGGTTGGTAAGTGGAAGGAGCGATGTGAAGCTATGACAGGTTGGGTCTGGACCTGCTCTGTAAGGAGAATTGGCAGCTGATTTTGTTGCAGTTGTGGTGGAAATGTTTAACTGCTTGAGAGGGTGAAGAGGGATGATGAAGGGCAGAGAAGGGGGCTGCTCCGTGGAATGAGGGTAACAATAGCTGAACTCTTAATTACTGGCTTCCTGCTAGTAGCCTTGGGGCTTCTCCCTCTGCTGCAAAACGTTATCTCCTCTGTGTACAATAAAAGTGGCTTCGGTTAATGCCCGGGTCCCCTTGGGCAGGGCCCTCTCTGCTGCTGCTGTTGCTTTGGTTTTTAAGAAGATGAGGCCTGTCTGCAGGAATCAGTTTTGATAGAGTTCGTGAACAGAAACAGCCTTTTCAGCAGAGGAATGCCTCTTGCTGCCTTCTCTCATGTCTCAAACAACTTAGAGCTGCATCAGCCATCTGAAATGCAGCTTTATTCTGGCAGAACCTGGGAGAATGTCACTGAGGAAAGATTGCTCTTCATCCGCTGTGCCTGACAATCTGTTGGTGGTGAGCGCTGGAGGCTGGCTGCAGACCCATCTCTGCTCTGGTCCCTGGAATGATTTGTGTCACAAGAGCACAGTGCAGAAATGTTAGGAAATTAATACAAAAGTCCATTCTCTCAGCCTAGAGGAACCGCCCATGGATTTGAGGTTTCCCATTCCAAATCCAGGACCCCTCTGGATGTGGATTTGTGCAGCTGATGGAAGTTTTTGGAACTCTTCAAGGAGGCTGTCCCAGCTGCGGGGGCTGCAGGCGTTTCGGGGGGTTTGTTAACAATGCACTGCAGCTCTCGGGGAGTTCGGAGCGTGGCTTGCCAAGGCAGGAGGTGGGTTCCTGCAGAGCAGCACCATGTGCTCTAAGTGTTGGGCCTCTGCAGTGCCCTGATGTCATTCAGCTCCTGAGCGTTGTTTCCCGTGAGAGCTTGTGGCTTTGCAGGTGCGTCCTGCGTGGCCGGAGAGGAGCCAGGCTGGCAGCTGAGCTTGGGCTCTTGGAGAAGCCACAGAACAAATGCAGCCCTGAGAACGCCGTGAGGAACCTGTGCGGAGGGAAAGATCAGAAGAGCTCGACGTGTGGGGTTTTGAACTGCCAGTGCAGGGACGGTGCTGTTCCCGCCGTGCCGGGAGATGGTGCTGAGGAGTCAAGTCACGGTCCCCAGCTCCCCCGGGCTCGTCCGGGTCAGAATAGGCAGAGGACCGGCGTCTTCCATTGCAAGCCCTTAAAGCGAGGGTCGAAAGGATGGTACGTTCGGTCATGATTAGAGAAAGCAAAATGGTGTCAAAGATATAAGTTCGTAGAGACAAATACTGGAAACAGTCGGCATGGAGGGGCGGGGAGGTGTCGCATGAGCTCACAGGCACTGGGCAGCACCGGGTCACTCCGGCAGCGGCTGAGGTCAGGGTGGACGTTCCAGCATCCAGCCACACATCTCATCCATTACAGGTTGGGATATCTGTGGCTTTCACCAACACCTTCCCTCTGTTTTGCAGCGACAGGGGATTGGGGAGCCCAGCGTGTACCACGCTGTGGTGGTGATTTTCCTGGAGTTCTTTGCCTGGGGGCTGCTGACCACGCCGATGCTCACGGTGAGTGAGTGTCCCTGGGCCTGTGGAACGTGGGGAGCAGACACCAAGATGTGATGGTTCGTACCTGAAAAAGCTGTAGCCATAGTCATTTTTTAATGGAGCTGGGCAATTATTTTCTTAATTATTATTGCTTAACTTGGAGCAAAGCTTGAGTTAGATGTCTGAGAGGAGTGAAAGACCTGACCTGAAATTACTAGAATTCCCTGCTAGTTTTCTGTCATTTATTGCCTAGATATTAAAAAAAAAAAGTGCACTTGGGACCTTAAGTGGAGCAAAGCTTTGACTTTTTACCCAAAGTCTGCACCTTTTACCCTACACTGATGTATTCAGGGGTAAAAGAGATTTTTATTGAACTGCCACCATCGCTGTGTGGGTGTCAAAGCACAGAGACAATTTTCTGGCAATTACTCGCTGCTCCGAGTCATGCTCGTTCCAGGAGAGCCCACCGTGACACGTTACAGTGAACTGGGGCACAAAGGCAGCCCCACGGTGCGGTGCAGAGGGTCACCTGGGAAAGAAACCTGCAGTCTCACTCTGCATATTTGCCTGCAGTTAAGGAGCTGCAAAGGAGGCTGGTTTTGTTTTGTCTTTCCCAGGTGTTACACCAGACATTTCCTCAGCACACGTTCCTGATGAATGGCCTCATTCATGGTGTCAAGGTAAGGAAAATTCTTTCCAGGCTTTCATGGGAATCTATGCAAGAAGTGGCTCTTCCCAGCCTGTCTTGGGTCTGAACTATGTTGAAAGGCTTTGAACGATTTTATTTGTGCTTAATGGCCTTGGCATCTCATCAAATCTGTCCCGTCTCCACTCAAAGAGAGTGCTCTGAGAGCTGCAGCAGATGTGGATGGGCTGGAGCTGCTCCAGCACCAGGGCAGCTCCCGCTGCTGGGGCAGGGCAGGCCAGGGCTGCGGGCTCAGCCCGGGGCAGCAGGAGCTGACTGGAGTGTTCAGCAGCGCTTGGCTAGTCAAGGGGGAGATTCACCCTAGAAGAGTGTGAGTGCTGTAACAAACTGCTCTCTGTTGATAATGCTACCCGTGAGTAGACAGTGGGAGTGGGTTTCTCCTCGTGTTTTTACGATGTTGTCAGAAGCTCGTGCCATCGACAATCGGAATCTGACCGAGGGATTTCTCTCTGCCGTCCCGTCTGTCCTGTGCAGGGTCTGCTTTCCTTTCTAAGTGCCCCACTGATTGGTGCTCTCTCTGATGTCTGGGGCAGGAAATCCTTCCTCCTCCTCACTGTCTTCTTCACGTGTGCACCGATTCCCCTCATGAAGATCAGCCCATGGTGAGTTTGCTCCTGTTAAAATGAGGGGCTCTGAGGAGTGTGAGGGTGAGCGATGGGGGATTTGCAGGTGTGCTTTTGAGGGTGAGATGGAAGAGTCTGTCCAGGGGAGGAGGAGGCTCAGCCTAGAGACTGACCTCTCTGGTTCTGTGGAGGGTTCAGTGTTGGGGAGAGAGTCTGTCTTTGCTCTGCTGGTGCCTGTTCTCCTGGCACGTGCAGTGTCACTGTTAGGGCACATTGATGTTTCCTTCCTGTGTGGGGAAAATGAGTGATGAAACTCCGTGGGCCACTGGGCTGAAGCTCGATGTTCCCGAGCGCTTTCTGGTGCAGGATGGGCTGAAGGAAGAGTACAGGAGAGGTGGTAATTCTTGCTGTGTGGCTGCTCTCTAACTCTTCTCTGGCAATGCCTGTTTCAGGTGGTATTTTGCCGTCATTTCCATGTCTGGAGTCTTTGCTGTCACCTTTTCTGTGATTTTTGCCTACGTTGCCGATATCACACAGGAGCATGAGCGCAGCACGGCGTATGGCCTGGTAAGAGCTGAAAAACTGGCCTGTCTCTAGAAAGGAATGTGTGGGGCTCTGCGGGTAGGACAGGTGTGAAATTAGGGTGGGAGGAGGTTTGTTGTCAAATAAACTACTCTGGAGGAGAAAACAGGCTCTAGAAGAAGAGGCCGTATATTAACAATTTATGCTTACAGGTGTCAGCCACATTCGCTGCCAGTCTGGTCACCAGCCCAGCCATCGGTGCATACCTTTCCCAAGCCTACGGCGACACACTGGTGGTTGTGCTGGCATCGGGCATTGCTTTGCTGGACATTGGCTTCATCCTGCTGGCTGTGCCCGAATCTCTGCCGGAGGAGATGCGCCCAGTCTCTTGGGGAGCTCCCATCTCCTGGGAACAAGCAGACCCTTTCGCTGTGAGTAATCCTGCTGCTGGTTTTCCACATGCTGGTAATGCTCGTATTTGCTTTAGTTCTGCTGATTTCTCTCAAAAGTAAAATCATCCCACAAGAGGGGAAATTGTCAAGGCCAAGATTAACCCCGTCGAAGTGACAGGGTTCAGCTGACCTCAGACTGCACCTATCTAGAGCTGTCTGGCAGCTTCCAACTGATTTCATATAGCTACAAACCATTTGAAAGCAGCTCCAGATGTACTGAAGCAAGAGCATCTCATGGTGGGAATGTGCCAGCCGTTTGAGTATGAGCTCCAGTACTTACCAGTAGCACTGTGTCGGGAGGCGTACTCTGTGGTCCTGGCTCCTCGGGACCTTTGCTGGTGATGAGCTTTGCCCAGCTTCACCCCACCATTGCTTGCTAGAAAGATCATTTTGGCTGCCTGAGGAAAAAACAATTCTAATCAAAAGCACTTGACTATAAATCTGAGAAACGAAGAGGTAAAAATTCCTCACTGGGGGTTGTGAGTTGATGCTGTTGCACCTCTGGTCTGGGGTGTTGGGGCAGCGCTCGCATCTTCCTCTGAAACGCTGGTCTGGTTTCATTCAAGCATTCACTTCTTAGAAGGTGGTGACTTGAGCACTTGGTTTTGTCGTCTCTGTACCTGGAGCATATTTAATGATATTAACTCCTTTTTTTATTATTTTTTCCATTCCCCACCCCCTTCCCCGCAGTCCTTGCGGAAGGTGGGTCAGGATTCCACAGTGCTGCTCATCTGCATCACCGTCTTCCTCTCCTACCTTCCCGAAGCCGGCCAGTACTCCAGCTTTTTCCTGTACCTGCGACAGGTCAGTCTCTTGTGACCAGGGGCAGCTGTGAACTGGCAAATCCAGCCCACAAACGTCACCTTAGTTGCGTGTCCTGAGGGAGCAAATCATGGCCAATAGCTTAGTAAAGGTGAAGCTGTAAGAAATAGAGACTTGTTCCAGCTCCCCTTAAAAATGTGGGAGCCTGGTGACCACTCTGTGGGCACTGCCGGCACCCCGGCTTGGCATCTTGCTGGGGTCTGTCTGTCCCTCCCTCCATGCTGCTTTCAGGCGTTTAAGGTGAGCGTGGTGATTTAAAGCTGTTTCTGCAGCCAGAGGAAAATCTTCCACTTCATTCCTGTGGCAGCAGGGAGGTGGCGGGAGGTGCAGCTGATGATGCTGAGGTGCCTGAGAAGTGATGTCAGTGAACACTGGTGACACCGATGGAGTGGCTTCTCTCGTATGGCAAAATCTCCTGCCTGAATGTCCCTCTCTGGTGTTTTCACAGGTCATTGGTTTTTCCTCGGAGACTGTGGCAGCCTTTATCGGAGTGGTTGGAATTCTCTCCATCCTGGCGCAGGTGAGAAGCAGTTTCTGTTCCGGCTCTACCAGTCTGGTTGTAAGAATATAGATATAACTATAGATACATTGATTCTGAGTTGTCAGAATCCCTGAGGCCGCACAGACGTCACCGGGCCCACGCACAGCCACCCGTGGTCCCTCTTCCTTGTCATTCAAACGTAGCTGTTTGGGATCACAAACCGTGGGGTGGGCCCGTGTTCTCTGTGCTCTGGTTGCCACAGACAGGGACGTGCTGGTTTCCAGCAGCGTTAGGGGAGCAGAGGAGCATGTGTGTGATTCAGGCTCACAGCAGCGCCAGGTCCCTCCAATTCCCGTCTCGTGTCTTCCATTGCCGTCGTCTTCCTTTGCACTTACTTTGAAAGCACCTCTTTTTCTTTCCAGACAGTGGTGCTGGGAATTCTCATGCGTTCAATAGGAAATAAAAACACCATCCTCTTGGGACTGGGCTTCCAGATCCTGCAGCTCGCCTGGTACGGCTTTGGATCGCAGCCTTGGTAAGAGTTTGCCCACATCTGTCTCCTGGCACCGTCAGGTTTCTCCCTCTATGGTGGCTCCGCAGCAGCTCCATCCCCTGGCTGAGGGAGCTGCCACCCTGCCGTGGGGCTGTGCTGCGCTGGCCCCAGCACCCTGCATCCTGACCGCTGCCTCTTCTCTCCCAGGATGATGTGGGCAGCAGGAGCTGTGGCTGCCATGTCCAGCATCACCTTCCCAGCCATCAGTGCCATGGTGTCCAGGAACGCAGACCCCGACCAGCAGGGTGAGTGCTTGGGGCTTTGTCTAGCAGGTGCTGGAGCTGATGAGTGTTCAGATTCTCAGCGCTGGTGGCAGGGGGATGGGCGGGACTGTCGGTGCCGGCTGTGGAGTGTTGCTTTATTCTTGGTAGTGTTGACACTGTTGTCTTTGAGCACAGCTGATACTTTGGGAGGGAATTCTGAAACTCCCCTCACAGGTGCTCGGTGTGGCCTGTCTGAGGTAGAGGAGCCTGCTGCTTATCGTTTGCCTGTTCGCGGTTCAACCCCCAAGTCCTCAGACTTCACTGCCTTAAATTCCAGTTCAGCTGGATGTTGCTTGATGTGCTCGTGTTATTCTCCAAAACAGCGAGCCCAGCGTTACTGGTTCTTGTAACCTGGTGCTGAGCGAAGCTTCATCTGCAGAGCACATGTCAGTCCAGATCCGAGGGTGTGATCCTGTAAACAGCCTGGAACAGACCGAGTCTTTTCAGAGAGCCGGAGCCATGTCTTCCTTTCCTGGTTCTGTCCCCAGGTGTGGTGCAGGGGATGATCACTGGAATTCGGGGTCTGTGCAACGGTCTGGGGCCAGCGCTATACGGCTTTGTCTTCTATCTCTTCCACGTGGAGCTGAATGAGATGGCCGAGGTGGAAACGTTGGGTAAGGCCTCCAGACCCAACATGGCCAACCCTACGGATGAGGTAACCTGTTCAGCTTTGTCGGCGCCTGTGCTGGGCTGCTCCTGTCCTTGTACCTGAGCGTTAATGGTTCCCATTCCTCCCTACAGAGCAGCATTATTCCAGGGCCTCCATTCCTGTTTGGGGCCTGTTCTGTCCTGCTGTCGCTGCTGGTGGCCTTGTTCATTCCCGAACACAACCTGGCGCTGAGATCAGGCGGACACAAGAAGCACAGCAACGGAGCCCAGACACACGCCCACAACCCGCAGGCAGGCGGGTCGGATGGCAAGGAGCCCCTGCTCGAGGACAGCAGCGTGTGAGGTTGGGAGAAAAGGACCTGGCTCGTGTCTCCGTTCCAGACTGAGGATGGACTCAGCCAGTGGCAGTTCGGGAGAGGGTGGGGGAGAGAAGGGAGGTGACAGACTGTACCACTAACAGCTGGTGAGGAGGGACGGGGTTCCCTTCAGGCCAAATACACCCGGTAGGTGCAGAAAGGGAGTTGTATCAGCTGGTGCTGAGGGGAAGGGGAGATACTGGACTGCCCCACGGGAAGGGAGAGTTCGTTAAAGCGAACATGCCCTGTCCATCAGTACTGAACTTTCTGGTGCAACCGGCCAAATCCTCCACTTGCCAGCAAGAAATTCGGGAGCCAGCATGGTCTGTTGTGTCGTGAACTATCCGAGCTGCCAGCCAGGACACAACAAGGCTTCTGTCACATCCCCGTCCCTCTGTCACTGGTCCTCGCTGCTGGCCCTGGCACGGCTCGGTAGGCTCGGCAGCGTCCCCACAGCCCATCACCGGGGCTGTGGTGGTACCCCAGCACGTGATCGGGGGACAGATCGTGAGGGGGCAGATCCTCACTGCTTGAGGAATCTGCACGGTCTGGCCCAGCTGAAACTTAGACCAAAACAAAAAAATCTACTGACCTAATGTTGTGAAGATCAGGAAAGGTGATAAGTTGCAAGTGACCCAAGGGAGAACGGGCAGATGAGGGAAGGGCAGCTCCACCAACTGTGAGTGCTCGGATGTTCAGCACCGCTCGAATTCCCGTCTGGGGGTTCTGTTTTTGTGACACCAATGGAGCGTTTGTCTGGCACTACCTCTGTAGGTGGTGGGTAGAAGGATTTCTCAGGAATCTTCTCCTGGAAGCATAAGGGTTGTTGGGAAAACACAGTTCTCTGAGAGGCTGGAGGAACAGCTGGGCTCCGCTCAGTGCTTTGATTGTGCCCGGTTTTCTGAGAGAAAGGTCAGAGGAAAAGCTGTTGATCTTGAGCACTTTCTAAAGCATGTTGATTTTCCCCCGGCTCTTGCTATCTGACATTAAAACCAGATAATGGCTGCAGCTTGTTTTTTCTCAGTCCAAAAATTCCTGTGGATGATGATTGCAATTGATTCGAGCTCACGGGTTTGGGTTCCATGTAGCGTTTCTGAGCCACTGTGAAGGGTTTCCTTCGTTGAAAATGGAATTGCAGCCGCTGCTGCAGGGCCCAGCTCTGGTCAGGGAGAGCAGCAGGTGCTGGAACATCAGGAGGGGAGCGAAGACAAACGTGCAGGGAACGCTCAGATGTTTATAGATGTGTGGAGATATGGCAGAGGGCAGGAAACAATTGTTCTCCTTTGAGTCAGACCAGGAGCAATGGCATTGAGCCGTCACTGGGGCAGCAGCGACTGAATGGGGAATGCTGGAGAAATTCGTGGTTATGGAAATTGAGGAGACAGTGGCCAAAAATAGTCCAGTCTTGGAGCAGGGTTGTGCAGCAGCTGTCGCTTGGGCTGGGATCCCTCCTCTGTGGGTTTGGGACAGGGGAGAAGGGCTGAAAGGGAGGGAGCACCAGTGCTTCACTCCTCAGGTCTTTGTGAATGGGCCATCGTGGCTGGTGCGGTGCCTGTGCAGCAGCCACTGCTGGTTTTAATGGAGAACACTGACCTGGGGAGCTTGGTCCCTGAGCCACAGCGTCAGGAGCAAGGGAGAGCCCCGACCGTGCCCAGCTCACCCCACTCCGGGAGCGGGAGGGACGTCAGCTCCAGGCACATGCCACGTCAGAGCTTTGTGTGCAGGCTGGTGGACGTTGGCTTTGGACAGGTCCAGAGCTGCTGTCTCGTGTTGGTCTCTTCGTGCCTGTCAGGTGAGAACAGCTCGAACCACGGCCTGCCTGGGCTGGGTGGACTGGTAGCGTAGTAGCTGTTTACTGGTTCTCTGGACCAGTTAGTTACTGGGGGTGGACATTCAGGTGAAGTAATTCACTGTTTGGCAGTAATCCAGCTGAGTGCCCAGATCCCGTGGTCAGAACTGTAAGAGCAGGTCGTGGCCCGAGCAGAGCTGGTGTGGGTCTCGCTGCAGGGCTGGAGAGCAGAGCCCGCATAAGGTCTTGGTGGCCGGCGGTGACTCCCATTTTTCCCAGCTCATGCTCCGGATTTCCAAACGTTACTGGGATGGTCCATACTGTGTGTGCACAGCGAGCTCCTTTCCTGGAGGAAATCAGTCCCCTAAACTTCCCGGCAGCGCCCCCGACCCTGCACTGCTCACAAAAAAGCCTTTTTTAGACCAGACCTTGACCAAGTACAGCTGTAAATTCAGTTATTCACACTTAAAATGAACCGAGGTAGGTTTGTCCCTCACACACAAATGAAATGAAACCAGTTGGTGAATCGTTACCTCGTTCATGCTGAGGCACTTAGAGCTTCACAGGTAAAATATAGCGGAACATTACAAAGAAGACAAGCATAATTTATATGATATATAGAGTTATATTTTTAAAAGTCCATTCCTGTATTGAATAGTTTATTGAAGCCGATGTGTTTCTAGTCCCGTTCCTTCCCGCTGCCGCCTGCGGCGCCTTGGCCTCTCCTGCCCCTCAGACAACGATCCGGGCGAGCTTCCCTCCTCGGCCCCATCCGGCACGGCGCCCGAGTTCCCAGCGACACCAACATCCCCCTGCTCGTGAGTGCTGGACCCGGACGGTTTGGTCACTGTCCACCCCTGATCTCAGGGCCGGGTGATGCCGCGGGTCGCTGCCGTGTCCCCAGGTGCAGCCTGGCCGGGGGACAGGCCTCTCCTCAGCAGGGGTGGTTCGGCGGCTGCACCGGGGGCGGGTGCGCTGCAAGCACCAATATCAGCGTGAAGGTGACTTGTACATCGGTCCCTCATGGTGCCGGTGTCTGGACCTGCCCCGGGAGCAGGGGCTCTGCCTGGGGATGGGCTGCTTGCCCTCCCTAGAGCTGGCGCTGGGGCGGGCAGGGATTCCTTTCCGCGGTTCTGGAGATCCTCTCCCCTGGTTCGATGGTGACCCCCTCCCCGTCAGCAAAGGGACGTGACCCATCCACCGTTCTGCCTTCAAGGGACAGGGGAGGGTTCAGGCCAAGTGGTGACAGTGCTGGAACTGCCGGACCCGAATGAAGAATGTCTCATTCTGAAGGGCTGGTAATTCTGCAGCGTCCCCTGAGGAGACTGGACCATCTGTATGGAGCATTCTGCTGGTTTTGCCAATTTTTGTTACTTTATATGAAAATGCAACTTTTTTAAAGAGCCTTTTCTTAAAATCCCCTTGATCTGCTGTGTCGTGCCTGAGCCTGGCTGATAACATTACTGTTCCCAGAGCATCTGCAGTGACTTGTAATCCAGGTGGGGAGCAGCACTGCCCCAAACATGAGGCAAAACCTGGCTTCATTGTCCTGCAGCTCCACCGTTAATGGCAGCAGCTCCAGTGAGTTTGAACTGGTGTGGGCCGTTCAAAAAGCCGCCTTCACCCCTTGCTCTCTTTCGCCATTACTGTTGCGAAACAGTAACTTGCTGCTTCGCTGTTTTACTCTTTTCTCTGCACTCGAATGGCTGCTGACCCCTCAGTGTGGGATGTGGCAGCACCCCTGCGCACCTTCCTGTTTCTCTTTGATGCTAATGGTGAAATGTATTTATTTCGGTTCAGGCTGTGTTCAGAGCTGGCTGATCTCTCCCTCCGATGGATTATTTATTAAACTGCTGCTTCCCTGTTGTGTTGAAGTTCTCGGTCCTCGTCCTTCTCCCCAGCTCTCCGCTCCCCCCCGAGCTCTGCCCAGCACATCTCGACCCAGGTGAATTGTGCTGAAGAGCCTGTTCCTGCACGTCGGGCCTCGCACACTAGCCTCCTGCCTCCAGCGGGCACAAGTCGAGTTATTTCTACCTGTTCCTTAAAAGTGTTCTGGAGCAAAAAGTACTTGGAACCAATTCCCAGTGACCCTCAATCCTCCCCCTGTGCTCCGGGTTTCTGCTTGGAGCATTACAAGAGCCGTTCCTCAGCCGCTCGAACCTCTCCGAGCAGTTTGTGTGGGGCAATGTTGACAATATCCCTGTCCGTGTCAGTGACGTGTCCCCAGGTCCCCACACCAGCCCCGCTGGAGCCTCCTCCGAGGGCTGGTTTTGTTGTCTTCCAGCCAAGCCTCATTTAGATCCTATCTTACTCATTTAAAGGCTGCTTCTGGTGTGTGAGGAGGCTGCTCAGTGAACAGTATAATCACATAAGTATAAACACACCCCGGCCAGCCCTTGGATGGGCTCTGGTGGTTGATGGCCGATATCCTGTCATGATCTGGGAACACCAGCTCTGTTCCTTTTGTATTTATTGCCTCTCAACTTGAGCTTATTTTTATTTTATTTTTTTTATCTCCAGTTGAGAAGAACCCTCCGCTTGTCTCACTTCACATCTCTTTGGCGAAAAAGGGAGGGATTTCAGTGCAGTGTGGTGTTGGTCGTCCTCTTCTCAGTGTGGTGGTTGTTCAGGCAGTGCGTGGCCCGATGTTGCTGTGATGGGGACGCTCCTGAGCACGGGGCAGAGCCAGTCTGTGGGATGAGCCTCCCTGGGGTGAGATTCCTGTGTTTTGCACCATGCAGAAAACCTTCATCTTGCTCCAATTGTCCTCATCGGCACCTCCTCCAGCCCTGTCATTTCTGGTACGGGGCGTCAGGGAGTGCTGGTGATGACAGTCCGGAGCTACGCCCCGGCCTAGGGGCTCCAGCGCTTCCACCGGCACCGGGGTATCCTGTGCCGGGGGTATCCTGTGCCGGGGGCCAGCGCTCGTCCTGCTGCAGTTTGTCTCTCCCCGCTGAACTGTTTTGCTTCCTGCAAAGTGTCTCTGGACTGAGTGTTGCCCGGCAGAGCCCCCCGCTCCTGCCCCTGAGGAGGAAGCACCATCAGCTTCCAGGAAAACGGTTTGGGCTTCTGATTCTTGAGAACCATCGTCCCCTTCGCTCTGACCTGAAACGTTTCCTGTTGGGTGGAAAACTGTCCCGGTGCCGGAGCTTGCTCTTTCCGCCCGGCGTCTGCAACCTGTTGATCTCCCTTGGCCGTGTTTGGGGCAGGGGGAGCTGCCGGGACGGGTGGAAGGTGCTTGGAGACTGTTAAAGGAGAGAGGCTGAGCCGATGGCGGGCCAGAGCAGTGGTGGGTTGCTGCACAGGGGCGCAGGGCCAAACCCGCAAGAGCTGCCTTGGGGGCCCGCAGCCACGTTGCTCTGAGCTAGGAGAAGTCCCTGATCTCTCCCTGGCTCGACAACTGTGCCATTGGAGCTGGCCCTCGGAGACCTGGAGGTTTATCGGGTTCCCGTAATGCCCATTTCCTCTGCGATCCGTGTTGCCTGGGCGGTGGAGGCCGGGGCAGCCCCTGGGCACTCGTGGTGTCAAGTGTTCGGCAAGTCCCGAGCAGAGGAAATGCCTCACGAAGTGCTGGGCCTCTGGTAGCTATTAATCTCCTGGCGACGGCTCTGGGAGAGCTTTTTACCAGAAAGGTCTGCTCCACAAGTGCTCAGCTCTGGTTCAGACACTAATTTATGGGTTTTCTTTTTCTCACCCAGAGCACCATTTTGAGGGGCAATCAGGGGCTTGGGATGCGATGCCGAGGGCTTTCGGAGAGCCGCCTCTTGCAGAAACCTTGGTCCAATCCCTGATGGCTCCACAGCCCCCGGCACCAGGCAAGGACCTGGCAGCCAGCACAGCCAGTGGGCGCCCAAAGGTCAGGACTGACCCCACCGGGAGCTGTCAGTGCTGGTTCATCCTTGCTGGAGCCCCAGCAGAAACCTGCACCACGCCCCAGCCGAGGGCGGCTTCCAGCGCTTCGGTAACTTACTTCAACCATCTGTGTCTTGCCCCTCCTGCCCCCATAGCAGCAAGTGTGGTCTGTCAGGACAGTCTTTCCTTCTTTAAGCTCTCACTTGGTGACATTACGGATCTCCTTTCCCTAATGAAGTCACCCATCGCTCGGCACTGACCCCACCTGCGCAGCCTGGGCAGCCCTCACTGGTCTTGCCCAGGGCCGTCACTCACCGGGTGCCCACGGAGGGACCGGTGAGGTGCCTTGTGCTCTGAGCCAGCGCTGCAGATCTGGGCAGTGGGAGCGGGAACGCAACCCTGGCACTGCGTACGCGTCCTCGCATGTCCCAGGCTCGCTGACGCGAAGAGCCCTGGGCCGGCGCTGGGAGCAGCCCTGGTTGTGACTTGTCCCACGCCAGGGCTGGGCTGGGGGCTCTGGCAGCTGCTGGAAACTCCGGGAAGTGGCTCAGTTATCACAGGATGGAAGGAACAAAAACCCTGGAGCCATTAATCACCTGGCTTCGGCTGAGTGTGCATATTTGATGGCAGCTGTTTACAGAGCACTTCCCTTGTTCAGAGGCCTCCTGGACCACCAGAGGATTAATTAGCCTAAAGGTAATTACCTCTCAAAAGGATGCGCGACGCGCCCAGTGCCCGGAGCTGCCTCTCCAGAGAGTTCCCGGATGGGAAACAGCCGAGTCTTGCACCATCTTTCCACCTTCTGTGACAGGAGATGCAGAGCTGGGCACGTCCCCTCCCTCGGCCCTTCGCCACCTTCCCCGGCCTCAGCCAACAGCCCGGTGGGACAAGACAGGGCAGAACAGGGCCCGTCTCTTCCTGGGGAGCTGGGTAGGAGCGAGGAAGCAATGCCAGACCTGCCATGAGACAGGACAGGTGCTGAGGCTGTGCCAGGGCTTGGGGTCGATAAGGGGGAGCAACCAACATCTTGCACGTGGTAAACACTTCATCTAAACCATAACCCCGACCCTCCCAGGAACACCCACCTTCACTCTCAGAAACACCCTGTTCTGGGAATTTGAGCTCTTTGCGGCCCCACTGAGCAGCACCCGCGCCTGGGGCTGGGCACCTTCTCCCGCTGCCCTGGAGATGTGCTTTTCCCAGCCCCCTGTTTTGGGGCTGGGGGCTGGCTCGTCCTGCCTGCCCTTGTGCCGCTGCCTGGGCCGTGTTCCACAGGGGTTCAGCGATGCTGAACACGGGCAGACGGCCCCAGCCAGACACACAATGGCTCATCTCGGTTATTGGGGCTTGGGGCTGGTTTGCCAGGGGCTCTGGCAAGGAACGGTGGAGCCTGGTCAGAACCAGTGAAGGGATGGGGTCTTGGGGTGCAGATGCCTGCACTGGGCTGCCCGTGGTGGGGATGGGGGACCCTTCGGGCCAAGGGCTCTCCCAGGTCTGGGGCGACCAGATGGGTGTTGTGCAAGAGCCAAACTTGGAAGCACATCAGAAACCTCCCTCTGGAAATACCCCTCGGGCTGGGAAGTCGTGGAGGTCCCGGGAGGGGGGGGGGGAGGGCGGGGGGGCGGTGGCCGATGCACGTGGGGGCGGTTCCTGCAGAGCTTAAGAAGGGCTGAGGATAGAGCTGGAGGTCAGAAGGAGACAGCCCCAGGCAGCGGCATTTGCTCCCTGGAAGGAGGGAAGGAAGGAAAACCTGCCCCACCACGACCCTGCGGACAATGGAGCTGGCTCCTCTCCTCCTCCTCCTCAGCTCACTGTGGGGCTGCAGCGGTGAGTGCTGGGGGCCAAGAGCCATCCTGATCCCTTAACCCCCTGAGGTTCCAGCCCTGCCCGCTGCAGCACCACGGGCCAACATGGCCCCGGGGTCTTCCCATGCTGAGCCCCGACAGTAACCATGTCCAACATGCATTGCTGTACGGTGCTCCCCGTCCCAGCTCTGCAGCCCGGTGCTCGCTGCTGCCTGGCCTGGGTCTGCTGCCCCGCTGCCAGCATAGCAGTGATGCTGGAGAAGGGTGAGGACTGGGGGAAGAGGCATTTGGGCTCATTTCCCCAAGAAATGGCTGGGAAAACAAGACAGATCAAGCAGGTGGGGCAGACCCGAGGTGCAATCGCCACGGCTCTCTCTGTGGCATTCCCAATGGCTGGTGGCTGGGAGCGGCTGCCCAGGACAGCAGCACTGCAGGGGGAGCCTCGGCCAGCCCTAGCAAGCCATTGCTAACAAGCCATGTCTGCCCTGCCATGGTTACAGGGATGGAGCTTCTGGGGCACCTGAGCGTGATCATCCATGTCTCAGCAAACGGGGGAACCAGCATCCCATCTGCTATGAAAACAACTGGGTCCTGCTGATTGTCCCCTTCCCTAAAGCCCGCAGTTTCCTCTTGCCTCCACCCAGGGCAACCCGCTGACAGGCTGGTGGTGATGCCACGGGAGCCGCTGGTGCGGTACGGGGGCTCGGTGCAGCTGAACTGCTCTCTGGCCTGTGCAAGGGGCACGGTGCAGTGGAAGGGGCTGGACACCAACCTGGGGAGCATCAGCTCCTTCCCCACGCACAGCATCCTGCACATCGGCAGTGCTGTGGTTGCCACAGCAGGCACCAGGACCTGCCAGGGGACCTGCCACGGGCAGCGCTACCAGGACACTGTCAACCTGAAGGTCTACGGTAAGCGTTCCCCAGCCCAGCCTCGCTGCCTCCCCAGCAAAACCCTGGATCCCCAAGGCAACCCCCTGCTCCTAGGCTGTGGTGCCAAAACCCCCAACCTGACGGTGCGGTTCCTCCCCCAGCCCTCCCGGACAGACTGCGGCTGCAGGCAGAGCCCCGTGTGCCGATGCCGAGGCAGCCCGCCAGCCTGCGCTGCACGGCCCAGGGGGTTTACCCACTCATGGGGCTGCGGCTCACCTGGTACTGGGGGAGCAAGATGCTTGAGGAGGAAGACTTGGATGTCACAGAGACCGACAAGGAGCTGTTCAACATCGTGTCCACACTGCTGGTGGCTGGGGAGGAGGTGGGAGAAGGGGTGGAGTTCAGGTGCGAGGTGTCGCTGAGCATTGGCCAGGAGACCTTCACCCGGGTGGCATCTGTGGCGGCGAGCACTGAGGGTGAGTGCAGGGGCGGGAGCTGGGGACCCGGGCTCACTCACTGCCTCGGCTGCTGGAGCCGACCCCCATCGCCCTGCGCTGCCTGAAACAGCTTTGCTGGGATGGGAACGGCCTCTGTTCCTGCGCCGTGCTGCAAATCTCCTGTCCCTGTCCCTACTGCCATGCTGGGGGTGCCGGTTTGCTCCTGCTCGCTGCCTCTCGCTGCTCAGGACGGCTGGTTCATGGG
Source organism: Bucorvus abyssinicus (assembly GCA_009769605.1). Classification (NCBI taxonomy): domain Eukaryota; kingdom Metazoa; phylum Chordata; class Aves; order Bucerotiformes; family Bucorvidae; genus Bucorvus; species Bucorvus abyssinicus. Next base: position 7,099,904 of record CM020055.1, read on the forward strand.
ATGGAGGAGGACGGGGCCGTTGGGTCGTGAGGGCAGAAGGGGCTGTCACCCCCTGGGGATAACACGTGCCAGAGAGGCCCCGTCCCAGCTCTGAGCAGTGGTGAGGCCATCGTGACCCGCTGTGTTCACAGCTGTGGTGGAGCAGCCGGTGGCCATGGACACCTCCATGGGAAGACCCCGGACAGCAGCAGCTACGACGGGGAGGCCCAGCACAGCCGGGCCCGTGACCACCACAGTGCTGCCCCCAGAGTTGAGAGTCCCCACACACGAACCCTCCACAGCCCTGACCACTCCACTGTGGGAGCCTGGCGCTGAGACCACCCTGGAGCTGGCCGCTGCCACGGAACTCCCCTCCACAGAGCACCCTGCTCCCCGGAACCTGGGCGCAGGCAGCTCCACAGAACGTCCAGCCACCACCACGCTCCCCAGCTCTGGCACGGCAAGACCCACAGCGGAGGCACTGGGGACTGCTGCAGGCAGCATTGGCCGGGGCTCTCCCCTGGCGACAAAGGGGACGGGACCACCCATGGGGCCAGAGCCCACCTGCAGCCTGCAGATCTGGTCGCTGCCTCCCAAGGGGACGCGGGGCAGGGCCCTGCGCATCGAGTGCCGTGCACAGTGCACCAGGAATGCAACTGTCCGCTGGCTGCAGACCCCTGTGGCCCTCTCGCAGTACCAGGAGGAGGTGGCGGGCAGCGGCTCTGCGCTGCAGCTGGACCACGCTGAACCCCAGCACCAGGGCCACTACCAGTGTGTCCTGCTTGGCCACCGCTCCCAGGCGGCCAGTCTGCAGCTGGTGGTCTTGGACGGTGAGTGGTGCCAGCAGCCCCTGCCCCGTACCCCATCACTGGGGCTGGGGCTGCGGCGAATTGTGTTAGTGCCACGTTCGGAGCTGGGGCGTTGTGTCCCCCCTCGGAATTCACTGATGCGGGCAGAGTCTACCATTACTGATCCTTCTTGTGTCTCTGCAGACCCGTCCAGCACTGGCCCTGCTGTCACCATGGGGACAACGGTCTCGCTGCTGGGACTGATCGTGACCGGCATCACGTCTCATCGCCTGTGGAAACGGTTCAGGTCTCAGTACGAGCTGCCCTTGTAGCGGGGGCTGCCCACAGCCCCCTGGCCCGGCCCGGGGACGAGCAGCCCGTGGAGCCCGGCTGCCTGCTTGCAGCGGGGAGCGGCGGAGCTGGTGGGGTGGGGGACAAGCGCTCTGGGACCCGGGGACCTGCGAGCCGCTCTCGGAAGCTTCGCCTGTGCCTGGGGCTGCCGCTGCCCGGGACGCCGAGGGGAACGGCCCCGGGGAGAGGAAAGGCTCCGGGGTCTCGGCTCTGCTGCCCGGAGGAGCTCGCCCGGGAGCCTCGCGGGAGCGGGAAGCCCCGGGGCTGCCTACGGGACTGGGCGAGAGGCGGAGGCTGGAGGGTGACGAGCAGCCGAGCCCGCAGGGACGGGGACGCTCCGGGGCTGGTCACATCGGGCCGGTGCTGAGCGCTGGGCGGGGTCCGGCCCTCGGGGGCCCCGGGCACCCGCACGGATGGGCGGCGGCGGATCGTCTGTCGCGACAGAGGGGTCAGAACAGCCCGGGGCGGGGTGTAAACCCCCGGGGCATGGGCGGAGAGCGGGGCCTCGGCACGGAGCGGGTGCGCGCCAATAAAGGGCCGGTTCTGTTCGAACCCTGAGCCAGTGTCCTATTGGCCGGGGCGGCCCCTCACCGGGAGGCCCCGGGCGTAGCGCGGGCACCGGGCAGCGTCCGCCGCGCGCACCGTTGCTAAGGGCGGGGCACCTGCCCGCAGTAGCCATGGCGGCCGGGGCGGGTCCTTTGTCCACAGGCAAGATGGCGGCCCGCGGCCTCGTCCAGTGGCGGCGCGCTCTCTTGCCATTCCCGCCCACCGATTGGCTGCCAGTGTGTAAGATGGCGGCAAGGGAACTTCCCATCCCGGCCGTTCGAAACAGCCGGAACCAGCCTTCCCCGCCCGCAACCAAGATGGCGGCGTACGAAAAGCGGCGGGTGGCCGCCGCCCCGGCCCCAGCCCCATCCGCAGCCCCTGCGGCGGGCAGCGGGCTGGCGGAGCCGGGGAGCGAGGCGGAGTTCCTGCTGCGGGCCGGCGTCACGGCCATGGTGCGGGAGGCGCTGCTGAAGGTGCTGGAGGCGCGGCCCGAGGAGCCCGTCTCCTTCCTGGCCGACTACTTCGAGCGGCTGGTGCTGAGCAGCCCCGGTGCAGCGGGCGAAGCCGCCGCGGAGCTGCCGGGGCCGCCGCAGCGCCTGGTCCGGGCGCTGTGGTACGTGCGCCTGGCTCACCACTCCCACAGGTGCGGGCGGCGGCGGCGAGGGGGAGGGCGGCGGCGGCGGCCTACAGCTCCCGGCGGGCCTCGCGGCCGCGGCGGCCCCGCACTGGCGGGCGGGCGCCCGGGGCATGCTGGGAGCTGCAGTCCGCGGCGGGGCGGGCGGGGGCGAGGCCGCGTGTCTGTGTGTGTGCCCTGTCGCGACAGGATGGCCTTCGACAGCAACGTCGGCGCAGCCTACGAGGTGCTGGGCGCCGGCGGGCGGCGGCGGAAGGCAGGCGTGGACGGGCGGCTGTACAGTGAGCTGCTGCGGCGCATCTGCCAGCACGGGCCGGCGCCGGCCGAGGCATCCGCCGCGCTGCTGGGCCGCGTGCGCTGCCGCGACCACGAGGCCGTGCCCTTTGACGTCTTCCGCTACGGCGTCCTCACCTGCTTCGTGCTGCTGGAGTTCGCGGCCAAGGCGGACGCGCTCTTCAGAATCCTGGACGGCGGCTCTGGCGCCGCTGACGGCAGGGTCTGCCAGGCCGTGCTGCGGGCGCTGGAGGATGCGTTGGGTGTGGGCAGTGGCCACTGCTCTCTGCCCAGCCACTACCTGGAGGCCGGCTCCAAGCTGGGGCCAGACGGCCTGGCCCTGGCCATGGACCGAGCGCTGCAGGAGAAGAAGCTGGGCCCCTCCATGAGCAGGGAGGAGTTCCTGAGGAAGGCCACCGCCTTGTTTGTGGCAAAAGTGAAGCCCGTTGAGTAACACCTGGGTGGGAGCAATGCTGACTGTGTCCTCTTTGGCCTCGGCGAGCACTCTGTGCTGAGCTGTTCTCACGAAGGAGGCTCTGGGCCCCAGTGCTGAGCTGGACAGTGAGTGCAGGGGGCTGATCAGGCGCTGCCGGACAGCCACGCTTTGCCCAACGAGAGATTCATGGTTTCCACCCTCCTGTCCTTGTCTGAGCGCGACAGGCACAGCCGCCCCCTGCGCTGGATGTGCCTCTCTCCGCTGTGTTTCCCCCTGCCGCGGCTCCTCCAATCCAGCCGACGCTCGTAGATCTTTGGGTGTTACCTGGGGCTGTAGGGTAGTGTCAGCCATGAGGATGAGCCAGAGTGACAGACACCTGGCGCTGGGCCTGCAGCAATCCCGCAGCTTCCTCGTAGCCCTGGCAGCACCATGTTTTGCAGCTTCAGCGGGGAACTTTGTTTCTGCTTTCGGGTTGTTTCACACCTGCCTGTGAAGGGGGGGTGATGCTTTTCTACCTCACAGACCTCTGTGGGGGTTCACAGGTAGAGATGGGGCTGATCCAAACCAAGATGAGGTGAAGTGTTTTAAACGCACAGCAGTGAGAAGCGGCTGGCTGGGGGCAAACCTCTCTGGGGAGGGCTGTGAGCCGGAGGGCTCTGCACGGCGACGAGCCGTTCTCCTGTCCCTGCCGTCTGTCCACGCGGGGTTTACCCAACTGGCTGCCACGGCCCAGACTGAGATCAAAGCTCCTGCCCGCGCTGTGACTCCTCACGCGAAGCTGCGGATCTGGTAACAATCAGGGACCTGTGCACCGGGTCAAAACCAGACACAGCCCGTTCCCTGAGGCCATAGTTTGCTTTCGAACAGAGATGCCTGTTGAACCGTGTGTTATTTATTTGAACTTGTCTGTGTTCATTATTTATACTGTGCAGTTATGGGTTTACTGTGAGACATTAAAGCTTTTTGTTACGTTTTAGTGGCCAATTTTTTCACTGCCTGGCAGAGCTTTGTGCCAGGGTGGAACAGCAGCGCTGGAGTCCTTGCGGCCATCGCTGTCTTCAGGGGTCGATGCTGGCCACCTGTAGCAGCTGCCCGGCCGAAGGGAGGAGAGAGCGAAGCACTTGTGGTTAATACCACAAAAAAAGGAAGAGGAGCTGGGAGGATGCCCTGGTGCTCTGGGGTGCTTGCTTTGTTTTCCTGAGCAGATGTTTTGGTCCCTGCAGGCGGGAGGAGGCTGCCGTGGGTGAGGCTGCTGTGACGGGACATGACATGCGGGGATCGGGTGATCCCGAGAGGTCTCTGCCTGGGCTGCACAGGGAGCAGCCTCCGCAGGGACCCCGGATGCTGCCTTGTGGGGTGTCAGAGAGGCGGTGACAGCGCTGAGCTTCCCTCCCGCTGCACGCTGGACGCTGACCGGAGGCAGCACCGCGAGCAGCAGAGCTATTACCGGAGGCAGGACTGTGTGTCGGTCCGTGAGCTGCGGGCGGGCTGGTCCCGGGAAGCCTCTCGCGGGCGGGGCATCGGCGAGGCCCGCGCGGCTGCTCGGGCCCTAGGGGGAGGCGGCTGCGCTGAGGCGACCCTCGCGCGGTCGGTGGGTCTGCGGGGCGGGAACCTGGAGCACCGACACGGGCGGTGGAGGCGGCTCCGGGGCGAACGGAGAGAACGCGCACGCGCCGCGCCGCAGAGCTTGGGGGAAGGGCCCCGCCCACTGGCCCGGTGCGCTCTGATAGGCGGGCATCGCCCAGGGGGAGGAACCCTCGCTCTGCCACGCCCCCCCGCGGCGGCAGCACGCCCTGCTGGGTGAGCAGCGCCCATATAGGAGGAGCCTGTGTCGGGCACGCCCCCAAGGCGAAAGCGCGCTCTGATAGGCCAGCGGCGCGCCTATAGGAGGGGCCTGTGCCAGCTCCTCCCCCTGCGGGCGGACTACAGCTCCCGTCGTGCTCCGCGCGCTGCGCTCGGAGCAGCCGCGGAGCAGCCAGACCCGTCCCCGCTGCCCCCAACCCCGCAGCGGCCGTCGCGCTTACGCCAGGCCGCGGCTTCGCTCGCGGCCTACCCCCGCTCCTCGGCATGGCACGGCCCCTCGTACCTAGCTCGCAGAAGGCGCTTTTGCTGGAGCTGAAAGGGCTGCAGGAGGAGCCCGTGGAAGGTTTCCGGGTCAACCTGGTGGACGAGGGGGACCTCTACAACTGGGAGGTTGCCATCTTCGGCCCCCCGAACACCTACTATGAAGGGGGGTACTTCAAGGTGAGGGGCTGAGGGCAGCAGGAGGGCGTGCAGGAGCACCGAGGTCTCGAGGAGGTGAAGCTCGGGTGGGTGGGTGGAGGGATCCAGAAGGTGAGCTGTGTGGTGGGAGATGGGACTTAGGAGGGGCAAAAGCAGAGTAGGTGCTGTTGGGGGTCACACTGCGGGGAGGATGCCTTGGGAAGGGGCTTTGGAAAGGGGAGAGTCTGCTGGAGAGTGGAGAGACCTTGGGAGGGGTGAGAGGGAGCAGGTCTTGAGGGTAGGGTTGAGGTACGTACTGGGGGGCATGATAGGGGTGCTTGAGGGGGTGACGAGGGCCAGGGAGAGCTGGTTCTGTAGCTGGACACCTTGAGGTCCCTGGGGCTTTGGGATCTGGGGTGTTCCGAGGCTCCTGCAAGGAAGAGCCAGAGTGAAGAAGGAGCCAGTGTGCAGGTGGTTGCTGCCAAACTAGGCACCTATTCCCGGTGTTGTGAGGGGGATTTGGCCCCCCAGGGGCTCTGCCTCAGGGATCTTCCCCCTTCCTAGAGGGGATCCGGGGCATTGTCACCAAACCAGAGGGCAGGGACAAAGGATTCTGCCGGGCAGGGACAGACGGCTCAGGCTGAGTGAGCAGCAGCTCCAGTGGGTGGGGAGCGGGTGTTGTGGTGGTGGTTGGGGTTTGAGGCAGGGAGAAAGCGTGTGCGGCCTGACTGCGCAGTCCCCATCCGGAGGATGTGTGTCTGCTCTTCCTGGGTGTTGTGCAACCTGCGTAGCTGTTTTCTTCCTCTTTCTCATCCTCCCTCCTCTGCCACAAGCTCTTCTGTCTCCATCCTGTTGCTGGCAGGGTGGGGATACACCTGGGCTGAGTCAGCCCCGGGGCCAGCGGTGCCCCGTGAGCTGGGACGTTTGTTTTTCCCGTGCAAGCCTGATGATTTGGGGTCAGGTTTTATCTTTTCGCTGGAATGGAGTCATTTTCCGTAGCCTCTTTTGGCTCTAGGCCCTCTGAACTCTCACCCTTTCAGCAGCTTCTGCTCCTGTTTGTGCCTGAGAACTTCCAGCCCCAGCCCTGGTGGGTGGCAGTGGATGAGACTGCCTGCGTGAGGGGGAAGGGACCAAGCCCTCTCCCAGCTCCTGGTAACACCGGCAAAGCGGGGCTGCTTTCCGAGCCCCCTCCAGCATCACTTTGCCTCTAGCTGGTTTGTTCTGATCCCCTGTGACACAACAAAGGGGTTGTTCTGCGCGGTTCAGCTATTTGGCCTGAGCCCAGCGCAGGCCGCGTGTTGCTCTGAGCGTGTCTGTTCGCTGCCTGCACGCACACAACGCACCCGGCCCCAGCCGCCACCTCGCTGCTCCTGCCCACCCCTCGTCCTGAGCATGGGGGGTCAGCCCAGGGGCCGGCGGGGAAGCGAGGTGGTCCCGGGCGCGGGACGGACCTGTCGCGGCAGGGACTCGACTCCCCGTGAGATCAGGTTGTGCTGTGGCCAGATCCCAGCAGGGTAGGAGCGGGCAGAGAGCAGAGGGGTTCGTGGGGAGGAGGAGGACAGATGTCTCTCTGCTGTCTGTGCTGATCTCCTAACAGCTGTTGGCTGGTGGCTGGGTTTGGCAGCGTCACCTATTGTCAAGGCTCTAATTCTAGAAGCATCCAAAGCCTCATTGGCAGTTCCCCTCCTGACTGGGATCTGCGCTGGGCTTGTTCTGCGGGGGAGCAGCGATCCTGGGCCATGGCCAGGCTTGGCTGGGGTAGTTCACGCTGTGCCTTCATGGATCCGACGTCTAAATTCTCGTGTACATGAACTGAGGGAGCAGGAAGAGTTCAGGGATTTGGAGTGTGTTTTCAGTCTTCACCGTTCTGCCATTTCTGGCTGTTGGGGTTTTTGGGGGCAGAGGCTGAACTTTGCTTCCAGAGCCCGCAGACACCTGAGAGCTGGGACAGGCACCGCGGGGAGCAGCTGCCCCCATCCTGGGGGGACACCTGGCGTGGGTGGGCTGGGCAGTGGCTCTCGGGAGGGTGGGGACGTTGATGTACATGTCACCTCAGGCTTCACCTTCTCCCTCGGAGGCCAACAGTGGGGCCTGTCTGAGTACCCCGCGTCCAAGGCTGATGCCCGCAGGAGAAGCCAGTGGCCGGTCTTCTGCTGGCGCTGGAGTCGGGGGCTGCGGCGTGATCTTCATGTGCTTTTATTTTTAGCACCTGAGCTACATGCTGTGGCCAGTTTTGACTCGGTCTCTTTTTTCAGTGGCAAGGGGCTATTTTTAGAGATTCGGTGTGTTAATGGGAGCACCGAGCACATGGCGTTTCCTTCCCTGCGAGCCTCTTCTCCAGTGCTGCAGCCACCACGTGTCCCTGACGGCAGGACCAGGGATGTCCCCAGACTCGCTCGCCCCCAGCCCTGTCTGCCCCCATACGTCAAGAAGCAGCTTGTCCTCGGTTGTCATCATCCTGTGCCGTGGGAGGCGTGTGCCGGACCGGCACCGCGAGCTGCTGCTGCCCCCCGTCAGCACTGGCCCCAGCAGAGGAGAGGTTACGAGGGGAAGGTGGTGGTGGAGGAGAGGCCGCAGCTCACGGCTGGTCCCCCCTGGTGCGGTGCCAGGCTGCCGGTGCCCTGTCTGCAGGAGCCGGGCAGGACTTGGCAGAGCTGATGGGGGGTTTCCTGCACTCTGCTTACTTCTCGTTGTTTCCTCGCAGGCTCGTCTCCGGTTTCCCATCGACTACCCCTATTCTCCTCCTGCCTTTAGGTTCTTAACCAAGATGTGGCACCCCAATATCTATGAGGTAGGTCCCCTAGGACAGGGGGCAGGGAGGTACGTGTCTCTCTGTTGCGATGACAGTGGATGGAAATGCCAGCCTTTGTCTGGCAGAGGAAATCGGTGCCTCTGGCGTTTGGTACCTGGCACTGTGAATGCCGCTAACGAGCTTGCGACAGCCAGGCTCCCGCACTGGAGCTGGCCCTCGGTCAGGCGGGCTTTCCGGGCTCTCATGCTCGGCTAACGGGGACAAGCTGGATGTGGAGTGAGTGCCATGCCTGGCCCTGGGGCTGGTGCTTGCCCTGGATCGCTGCTGGACTGCGCCGGGGATGCAGCGCATGGTTTGGCAGCTTTGTCTGTACCGTGCCAGCAGTCATGGGGTGCTTATCCACAGCCTGAGGCTGCGGGCAGCGTAGTGTGGACCCCACTTCTGCTGCCCCTTCCTAGGGACCGAAAAATGAGCTGGGATTGCCCCGCCTGGCTTAAGGCAAAGCAAAGAGCAGACAAGGCCCTGGACGAGAAGATGGGGCTGCTGCGGGAGGGCGTGTGGGGCTGCAGCTCCTCATAATCCTGTTTTGCTTGTGCTTTCAGACGGGTGACGTCTGCATCTCCATCCTGCACCCACCGGTGGATGACCCGCAGAGCGGGGAGCTGCCATCCGAGCGCTGGAACCCCACCCAGAATGTGCGGTGAGGGCTGCGTGGGGACAGGGGACTGCCCTCTGCTCCCAGAGCCTGCGGAGGTGCCCGCAGGCTGGAGGCCGGGTGCTGTGGCACTGGGGCTGCTGGCGTGGCTGGGACGCGGGTGGTTGCTGACCCGCCTCAGCTCTTACCCGCTGTATTCATGGATTGCCAGGACCATTCTCCTGAGCGTGATCTCGCTACTGAATGAACCCAACACGTTTTCTCCAGCCAACGTGGACGCCTCCGTGATGTACCGCAAGTGGAAGGAGAGCAAAGGGAAGGACCGGGAGTACACAGACATCATCAGGTGTGTGCGGAGCGGAGCCCAGGCCCAGCAGCGCTCTCCAGGTCTCGCTGAGCAGTGACCTTGTGGGACACGGGTCTTGTGGCCGTACCTTGCCCTGTCAGTCCTGGCTGCAGGCTGTGGCAGGGAAGGATTCCGGCTCTAATGTGGCTTTTGGCAGATGGTGGGCTGGATTATGTGCCCAGCTTTGCTCCCAGCCGAGGCCCTGGCCCTGCTTGGCTCCAGAGCCTGAGGGTCTGGGTTTGTAGCGGATGTGGTGGCCCATGGCCTTGCTGCCAGAGTTGTCTCATGGGGCGGGTGTGTGAAGCTGTGGACCCGCCAGCACTGGTGAGGCCAGTGGGCCCTTGGAGCAGGGACACCTCACATTTGCCCCGCAGTGCTCTCCCTGTCCTCTCCCCAGTCTCACGCAGGTGAGTGGCCGGTGTGAGGGGATGGGCTGTGTCCCCGGCTGTCACCACAGGGTGAGCCACACACAGTGATGTGGCTGTGCTGTGTGGAGCTCTGGCCTCACCCCCCTGCTTCTCACCCTGCAGGAAACAAGTCCTGGGCACGAAGGTGGACGCTGAGCGGGATGGCGTGAAGGTCCCCACCACGCTGGCAGAGTACTGCGTGAAGACCAAGACTCCAGCCCCCGACGAGGGCTCAGACCTCTTCTATGATTACTATTATGAGGATGACGAGATGGAGGAGGAAGCAGACAGCTGTTACGGTGATGAGGATGACTCTGGCAACGAGGAATCCTGATGGCCCTCTGGCATTGCAAAACTCGCTATGAACTACGGAATTTTACCTCAACTAGGACAAACTGGTTTTAATTTAGGATCTATCAGCCCTGAAATTAACTCTCTACCTCGCGGGGAGACTGTCCTGCTGTCGCAAAGGAAATCCCACTGCTGTCTTTGTAGAAAAAGCAAAAACCAAACCCTACTTCGTACACTTCCTGGGTGGGGGGCGGGTGGGAAGGGGGAAGTCGCTTTGGGGCCTTCACGAATCTGCAGAAACCAGGGAGCTGGTGGCTCTGCCGGGATGAGGAGTGACGGCAGAACCTGGCAGAGGCTGACAGGGGTTGGGGCACGGTTAAGTCCAGCCCTGTGGAATGGTTCAGGGCGACTGCGGAGCTGGTGAGTGGCTGCTTTGGGTGGGACACATGTGAGCATGGTAGAACCTTGAAGTGTTGGAGCAGGGAGCTGCGGGGCCCTCCTGCCACCCCTGCCCGTGATGCTGGGGCTGTGTTTGCAGCGAGCAGGACAGGAAGGGCTGGGATGTGGGGCAGGAGGTGCAGGGCAGCGGCCGGGCAGCGCAGGGCATGGGGAGGGGCTGTTGTAGTTTTAAGCAGCTGGGAGGGACAGGGTAGTGCTGAGTCTTTCTGCTTCTGGATTTTTGAAAACTATTTAATAAAGAACCTCAAGGGAGCGGCTGAGTGGTGCGTGGGTGAGGCTCTGCCCCAGCGTGTGCCTGGGCTGTGGGGGTTTCTATCCGCCGTGGACCAGCTCCTGCACTACAGCCCCAGCCGGGAGGGGAGAGTGGGTCAGCTGCTCCCCCAGGGCTGCAGCTGGGGGCTGTGGGGCAGTCTTGCAGCGTGGGCAGGAGTGTTTGGGTGCAGCTGCCTTTGGCCTGGGGAACATTCTGCCCTTCCTGGGGAGGGTGCAGCATCTGCTGTTTCTGCCCTGGAGCTGTGGCCAAGGCTCAGTCTCTGCCTGGGCAGAGGTTTGGGCTCCACCGAGCCCTCAGACCCCTCCAGCACTGCACTGGGAAGGTGTTTTTTTGCCCTCTTGCTCCTTCCAGCCTGGTCGTGCAGCACAGGGAGCTCTGCAGACCTGCCCAGGCAGCGCCCGGCTGTGCCGAGTGGTGGCCAATGGGTGCCTGGGGCCATCGTGGCTGCCTTGATCTGGGTGCAGCTGGGTGTGCCCTGAGCCCACAGGCTGGGACCGGCCAGGACCTGTGAGCTCCTGAGGCCATGGTGAGTTCCCAGCCGCCTGCTCCAGCTGAGGGCTGTCACTGGTGCCTCATCCAGCAGGGCTGGGGGGTTCAGCTCTGCCACAAGCTCCTCAGGGCCATGGCAGGGATCTGCCCCTGGGAAAACTACCCGCCCTGGGCTCTCTGGGACCCCTCCGGGGCTCCTGCCCCTGCTCCCACTCCCTGGGCAAAGCTCATCAGAGCAGTAACGAGCAAAACTTCCCCTGGCAGAGTCCTGCCACGGGGTCAAGGTTTGTGATGCCTGTGGCCGCACGCGGCAAATGCACGTGCCTTGCTGCCTCAGGAAATGAGGCTGAAAGGTGAAGAGGATTATTGCCACTTCATTCGGGGCTGGCAAACGGCTTCCAAGGTCACCCAGCTGGCACGGCACAGTGGTGGCCCTGGCTGCTGCCTCAAAGCCACCCCCCCTCCTCCTCCTGGGGGACTGCTCCAGGCACCCCCGGCTGGTCCATGCTCACTGGGGCATGAATGTCCCCAGCGATCTCCCTGCTGCACCCAGGATGCTGCTGCAGGCGACGGGGTCCCTCTCCCTGCAGCACCGTGAGCCATCCCGGGGTGTCTGGGAGTCTTGGCCCTGCAGAACTGCGCAGCTCAGAGAGGGGGTGGCCGGGCAGGATGAGCTGGGGGCGGACATAGTGCTTGAGGGGAAGAAACACTCCGGGAGGATTAGGGAAGTTACAAGAGCCGGCAGATCCCCACGGAGCACGGCAGGGACTGGCGCCACCGGACCCATTGTTCTGGGTCTTCCTGCCCCCCCTGCCCAGCACTCCTGGCTGCCAGCGCTCAACTTCGCTCCCAGGGCTGGGTTAGTTCAGAGTCAGCTCCCGGGACTGGGGACGGAGCTGCTGCCCCACAGAGGCCCCTTTGCCCCGGGGCCGAAGCGCCCGGCTTGGTTATCACCTGCTCCGGCCCCTCGGGGATATCAGGCAGCTCCAGCTGGGCCGGTGAGGGGGACTGGAGGCCCAGCAGCCCCCGGCCTCGTGGCAAGTGCTGCCTGGGCTGAGATCCTGGGGCCAGGCGCTTTCCCCCAGCTCGGGGTACCCTGACCGGGGCTCAGGGGCCCTCACCGCAGGCTGGGCCAGGGCCCCGTGCAGCCGGCCGGGTCCCCAGCACGCGGGGCTGCCCGTTTGTCTTGGCACAGGCCCCGCTGTTGTTCACTGGAGCCGTTGTCTCTGCCTCGCCCCCCCGCGCTGGGGAAGTGCCGCCCGGGTCCTTCCCACGGGTCCTGCTGGGGGGACGCAGGTGGCCCCATCCCACCCGGAGCCTCTGGCACAGCCACAGCGGCGGCTCCTGGCCCCGCTCGGGGGCCCCGTGCCCCTGCCCACGATGTGCCCCGAAGGGCCACACGGCTGGGGAAGGTGTGTGAGTGCAGCGTTCCGGCAGCTCCCGGGACCAGCCGTGCTGGGTCGTGCCGAACTCACCGGTAGATCCCCACGTGCCCCTTGCCCTGGGCGGGGGTGGAAGCTCTTGCAAACGTATTTTTGACGTCAGTGAAACCCACGTTACCGAACCGGCATCTCTACCAGCTCCCGCCGTGTGTGGCTCCTGGAGCCCCCCGTTGCCCCGTGCCCCGCGGCAGCCTCCCGGTGCGGCTTGGAGCCGGGCGACGGCAGCGGAGCGGCCTTTCCCCGAGCCCCTGCGCTGCCTCCCGCCGCCGCTCCGGTGCGGCCACGGCCAGGCCCCCTTCTCCCCCGATGCCGTCCGCCATGTGCGGAGCGCCCCCGGGTCCGCGCTCTGCCGCCGCTTGTCCCCCTCCGTGCACCGTCCGCCGCTCCCCGCCGCGCCTCCCCATTGGCTGCCCGCCCGCCGGGTGGGCGTGGCCGCGGCGGGACCGGCCCGAACCGGCTCTCCCCGCAGGGGCACTGGAGGGAGAAGGAGGGCGCTCTGCCGGCTCTTCCCTCTGATTGGCCGCGCCGAGCTGGATGGGCGGGTCACCTTGACGAATCGCCACGCGATTAGTCTGCCGGAGGGACGGCCCCGCGCCCTCCTCCGTGACCCGGCGCGGCAGTTATAACGGACGGTGCGGCGCCGCGCAGAGCACGGGCGGTGATGGCGGCCGGAGTGGTGGGATCATGTGGCCTCTTGGTGGTGCTTCTCCTCGGTGGGCTGGTGGCCGGTGCCGCGGGGACAAGTACGTGAACGGCAAGGACGGGGCTCAGGGCGGCCTGGGGCGGCTTTAGGCCGCGGGGCCCTGAGGGGCTTGGGGGTGGGCGCGAGGTGGGGGGCGGCTGCGGGGGCGCCGCCGAGGCTGGCGGGGTCGAGCTGCGGTGGAGCCGAGCGGAGGCCTGCGGCGAGGCACGTCGCGCGGCGGGCGGGGCCGGGAAGGCGGAGGTGGGGGGGGTGGAACCCGCGGGGCTCGGAGCGCGGCCCGGAGCGGGGAGCTGCGCTGCGCGGGTGGCGGAGCACATCCCCCCAGCCTCTGGCGGTCCCCGGGGTCCGGTGGGTGCTCCGCCGGCCGGTCGCGGAAGGAGGGTGCGGTCGGCTGGTGCTTCCAGCCTTTTTCCCCTTGGTTAAAAAATGAGGAGTTTTATTCCTCGCAGCCGCTTCTCTGGTTTCCCGTGTTTTTTTGAGTAGCAGATCTCGAGGCTTTAAAACCTTAAGGATGTTCACATGGTGCTTAAGTGGATAATCCCCTAATGAGGAAACCGCCTGTGCTGGGGCTCGGCCGGCGGGAGCTGGGCGGTACCGGAGCCTCTTGTTGGGCGCTGAAAAGCCCCGCGGGTGGGACTTGCCGTGTGCTGCTGCTCGGGCGTTTCGTTTGCAGGTGAGCAAGGCCACCATCAGTGGTTTTTTTGCCCGGAGGACTCTGCAGTCTGTGGCACGGACCTGCTGCGGGAGGGGCTGGTGGTAACGGCTGGTTTTGCTGGGAGGAGGAGGCTCTTGTTGGCGGCTCTTCAGCATGTGCGAAGAACGTTGTTTGAGGCATCAGCCTGACTTCAGTGCGGCAGAGACTGAAGGCGAAGGAGTGGGAGGATTCTGAAAAATCCAGGGGTAGGGACAGAAGCGTCTGCCGCAGGATTTCCCTGCGGCAGGGTTGGGTTTTAGCACCGCAGGGCAAGCGGAGCCTTCACCGAAACCTCCCCCGTATGGGGCAGAGAGTGAGTTTCCCCACCTAACCTGGAGCCGCCTGTGCCGGCCGCTCCTGCCGCCGCGCTGTCTGCCCAGAGGCCCGCGACGAGCCGTCTGCCGTCGAAGGGATCAGTGTGGATGAGACGTGGAGAAAGCTGTTTCTGCCCCTGGTCCGAAGAGCTGCCCGCAGCCTGTTGGCTGTGTAACGCGCGTGTCCAGCCCCGGGGCCCTGGGCTCACTGTGTGACGGGGGTGGTTCCCCGAGCAGCAAGGGGCTGGAGCGCGGAGAGTTTTACCTCTCAGCGCTGCTTAGAGTTGGCTTTATGGAGCAGACTCTCTAGGAGACGGTTCCTTTAAACTGTACAGGGCAAAAAGTGTCCGAGCCTCAAATATCCCCTTCCGAGGCCAAGAAAGAAAGGTCATGCCAGGGAGAGGAGCATGTGCTGCGGGACGGAGCAGGCTCCTGCCCTGCTCGGCTGCCCCAGGCTCCAGACTCTGTGCCCCGTGGACTCCTCCCTCTGCTTGGGGAGAGGTTGGTTTTTGTTTGAAGGTTACTTGGGATAACATTATCTGCTCTTGTCTGCCTGCACCACTGTCCAGCTTGACCAGACACCGCCCCTGCCCTGCAGAGGAGTCCTGCTCGCTCTGTGAAGAGCGTGTTGGTTTTGTGAGCTGGTTCCAGTCTGTCACCAACTGGAAAACGTTTGAGTCTCTCTGATCGATTCCAGAGGGTTGATGCTGGTCTCCTGCTGGGCTCAGGCGCCCTCCCCAGCCTTGGGTGCAGGATTTCGGTTGCCTGGTCAGTTTTGTGTGTGGAGGAGGGCGGGTGTTAATCCCGTGTGAATGCAAATGCTGCTGTTGCTGCTGCTGCTGCTTTGTGGCCTCTGACTGGCGTGAAGTGCCCTCTAACACAGCGCAATAACCTTGCAGCAGCCAGCTTTGCCAGCACAATAATCACCTTGTGTCTGTTAAAAAACCAACCCCTTGATCTTCACCCGCTCCCGTTTCAAATCGGCTGTAGTTCACCCGGGACAGGCCCCTGCTCGTGCCGCCGCCAGCTCTGCGGCTTCTCTGGGTTACAGGGATGTTTAATCACAGGCCGGGGGTGTCAAACCCTCGGGGCACACATGGGTGGGTCCTGGGAGTGAAACTTGGCGTATGAGAATGCTGCTGAGAGCTGAATCCCCCTATGCCCTTTGGGACCCCTGTCACCTCCTGCATTTTTAAAATCAACGTCAGCCTTCTAGAAGTGTCCTGGCCTCGGATGAGGGTTGGAGCTCTCCTTCCTTGTCCAGGCATGTGTATTCTTTTGATACTTAAAGCTGTAGTATGCAATGCTCATTTTTTTCCTTAGAGAAACGTGGAATTGATTTGTTTCGCACTCTGACACCTTGCAGACTTACTTGTATTTTCCTTGAGTTTGGGCAAACTTGGGTTTGTAGTTCTCATTTGTTTCTACGCTCACAAACGGTAGTCTAGGGTTTCTTGTTAAAACACCTTCAGGCATTCAAAAAACAAAAAAAATTTGCTTCCGAAGCACCTCCTTTGTGCCTGTTCCTCACAGCAGGTGTGTGGAGGGTTGTGTGTAATCCCAATCTTCCAGTGCGTAATAACTGAGGAGGTTAATTTCCTGGAAGGTGTCTGGATGTGCGGGACACCCTGGCCCCTGCACAGGAAGGACGTGCCACAGGCTTAACTAGTTCTTAACCCTGCCTGGCGTTGAGTCACGTAGTGACCTTGTCCTGCGGGTGAGGTCTTTTCCTGAAGCCATGACGCTGGAGCCTCCCTTCCTGCCCTGCTCCCGGCAGTGGCGCAGGCCTGGGGGCGGCTGGTCACGGTGGCCCTGCTGCCCAGGCTGGGGGCCTGGAGCGGTTCGGCAGCGCAGCATTCCGCAGACCTACCTTTGGACTGTCTGTTTGGGAAGGCTGAACCCCGACCTCGGTGCGAGAGCTGCTTGAACAACACTGTGGTTCCAGCCTGCTGCTGCTTTTCGTGCCTTAAATCTGGTTATTACTAATTCAGCTTTGCAAAGTTGTTTGGCCCGACATGAGACATCTGATTTCACTGTCTGTACGGCAACCAATGTTACGCGTTTCCTCACCGGGCTTGCGACATCTTGCAGATTGCAAGATTCCTCCCCCCAAAAAGTTGTTCTTTTAATGTCTTTAGAAGTACCTGCCGGGCATCTGAGTGAGCAGAGCGATGGAACGGGATCGAGCGCGGGGCAGCTGGGCCCAGCAAAGGGTCCGTGTAGCAGCACACCATGTTCTCTGGTCAGGGCATGGCACCCTGCCAGGGTCTGGCCTCGGGCCCGGGGGGTGAGGAGAAATGGGCATCTTCTGGAGCGCAGGGGATGCTGATTTTGTGTGGGGACCATGCAGGCTGGATTAGCCCTTGCAGCGAAAGTCAATTGGCTTCACACTGAGCTGAAGCGCTGGGGACCGGCAGGTGCTGGGGAGGCCTTGCAGGTTCCTGCCTGTGTGATAACCCTGTCCCTCACAGGAGGTGGGTGATGCCGTGGGTTTGGATGGTGGCAAACACCGTGTGCTGGCCCCATCCGAGCTGGGCAGAGTTCAGGGAGCGTGGAGGGGATGGGGGGAAGTGTGCACTGGTCTGAAGGTTGTGTGTGGCCCCTTCTCAGTGGCTGCATTTGTTTTGCTTGCAGAGGGTGAATTCTGCTTTGCACTAACACTTTGCACTAATACCTCTTCAACTCATAGCTGGTTTTATAAAGTCACCACTGTCTCAAAAGAGACTGACTCAGGACAGCGTGGAGTTGCACTGCGAGGCGATTGGCAATCCCATCCCTGAGATCCAGTGGTGGTTTGAGGGGAACGAGCCAAATGAGACCTATGCTCAGCTCTGGGATGGTGCACGGCAGGACCGTGTCAAAATCAACGCCACCTACAACCTGCACTCCACCAGCACCATCCACATCGCAAACCTCACGAGCAACGACTCGGGCATGTATGAGTGCCGGGCCAGCAACGACCCCGACCGCAACCACTTGTCGAAGAGCCCCAAAGTCAAGTGGATCCGTTCCCAGGCGAACGTTTTTGTCATCGAACGTGAGTGGCCGCACCGAGGCCGTGGCACTTGCTCAGACACCGGTGTCGAGTCTCCTGCCATGCTCACCCCTGCACCCGTGTCCTGTGGCTCCTGACAGCTCCCCTCACCCTCCCACCCTGGCTGTAGAACTGAGAGACTCCCACCCTCTGTCATCTCCTGCACCACCCGTGACTTGACCCGACATGGCCCTGCTCAAAAAGGGTTGTGGCTTCCCAAGCAAAAGGCCTTTCGGCTGTCCTGCGCCTTTTCTGGAGCCAAAGACCTGGAACGTCCCTCTTATTCCCGAGTGCCTCCAAGTCCCGGTGCTGGCTGCAGAATTGAATCTCGATTCTGTGGGAACTCTGCCCCAGCCGCCACTGACAGCCCAGCCCTTCCCTGCAGCTCGTACGGCTCCTGCTCCCATCAACAGTGGTGCTTTAAGCTCGCTTCTCGCTAGTGATCCAAGCTGTGGGGAACAAAACCTGCTTTGAGTCTCTGGAGATGCAACCGTTTTTGAAGTGGCCTTGTCTATGTGCGACACTGAGTGTGATGTAGCTGCTTGTCCCACAGAAGTGACCAGTTTCCCTCTGCTTAGAGCTGGCAGTCGAACTGGGGAGCTCATGGGCAGCTGCTTCAAGTGATAGAAACCTGAACCAGTGTGAGGGGCTTTGACATCCTGCTTAGGTCTCACCCTGAGTCCCAAGGGCAGCAGAGTGGCGTAGCAGCCTGTGCCAGGGAACACAGACCTTCAGGAGAACCTTCTGGAGTCTGGGCAGGGGAAAGGCAAAAGTGCCTGTCAGCCCTGTGTGAAAGCTGTTCCTCCTGAGATTGAGACCGAGAGGGGGTTCGGGACTGCAGTGGCACCAGGGCTTGGGTAGTGGTGCTGGTCACGGCCGCTGTGTTCTGGGGCTGCCTCCTGCTAGGAGAAATGCCCGAGTCATCCCATGGCTATAATTTACTGCCACTTGGCACACGAAGGCCCGGGGCCTTCTGGAGCCTGGTTCTGCGTGTTCTCCTGCAGCAAATCTAACTGTAGCCTCGTGGGCTGTGTCAGATGGTGCACATGCTGCTCTCACATGGTCTTGTTTGCTGCCCCTTTCAAGAAGGGTCTCGGCTGCCATCCATGACGTTACTGGAGGTGCCTGCTCCGGTGCTGGGAGGTGGCAGTACAGTGAGTGCTGCAGTGGCTCGTAAAAGCAGAGAGCCATGCCCTGCCCTTCACAGCATGACCTTTTCCATTGCTTATCGAACATAGCTCTGCTGAGCTGCCCTGTCACAGGGACAGCAGGAGGCTCAGAATGGTCCAGGACCCATGGCAGTGATGCCGTGGGTGGGGAGCAGTAGTAGGGTCAGCACCAGCTGTGACTGGGGGCAGTCAGACCCCAGGCACCTGGTTTTGAGTCTCCTCTGCTGGTACCATCACTTCTGGTAGGAAAGTGATTGCAGAGGTAAGTGCAAGCTGTGAGAGAGATGAGTAGCTGAGGGGTTTGGTAACTGTTCACATTGAAGGTTCATGGGCAGGCGCATGGCACTGGGAATGTCACTCGCTGACTTGAATCACCTTGTTTACGAATGCAGGTCCCGACATCAGAGCTCACATAACTGACGATTCTGGGAAGCTGATCCTCTCCTGTAATGTGTCGGCATCTCACCTGGCCATCAGGGGTCACAAGTGGGTGCACGAGGACAAGGTCCTGCAGACAGACACCGAGTCAAGTGCTTTCACCAGTTACACGTGAGTGTCGGGGCAGGGTTGGAGAATAATCGGAACACAGGGGTACCCACGGCAGTTAATGTTTCCTGTGGGCTGAACCCAGCACTTGGGGCTTGCAGGTCCTGCTGAACATGTCAGCTATTAGACTTTGGAACATAGGACGAGTGAAACAAAGTTTCAGCAAGGCCCAATGTTTTCACCTTTACCAGAGGAGGAAGGGATTATATGCCACAAGAATCCTCTTAGTCAGAGAAGTTCCACTGCTCTGTGTTTTTTATGGGGCTTGGTTGGTGTGTCAGGTGCAGTGTGTCTGCTCTGTCTGTCTGACATCACTGTGGTGGAGCTGCTTCCCAGCGCTATGAGGTGCCCCTGCTTTGGCAGGACGTCAGCTCCCTGCTCCCCAGAGGCCACGGGTGGGATGAGAGGCTCCAGTGTGTGTTATCTGCCTCTGGGGTTTATGTACCTTTCCAAAGTCCACCCGCTCTTAGGGAGTGGGCTGGGAAGCTGCCCATGGCTTGTGGCCAGCACTCAGGAGCTGCTCACGGGGTGCAGCCGAGCAGCAGCGGGAATACAGCCATGCTGTGACTGTCCAGCAAGCTTTCCGTTCCAATTACGGTCAGGCCTGGCTGGCCCTGGCCCGGCAGCTGCAGCAGCATCGTGTCCCTTTGTGTGGCAGTGCCGACGTGCCTGTCTCCCCATAGCAACAGGGAGCTGAACAAGGATTAAAGTATTTATAACCCAGCCTCCCTCGCGTGACCTCAATTCCTCAGCTGAGCGGTTTTTGGAGGTGGGAAGTGCCGTGCACAGTAGGACCAACAAACGGCCTGTTGTCCCAGTGCAGCCACGGGACCAAAACTTTGCCCGCCCCGTCCCTCGAGCGGGTGTCACGGAGTTGCAGGATGAGATGTTTGTGCAGGGCAGCGTAATCCATGCAATCTCATTGCAGCAGCTTTACAGAGATGAAAATGGGAGAGTTCTCCCGGAGCTGGGATCACCCTGATGACCCAGCCCTGGTGTTTCTTTGCCCTCTGGTTCAGTGGACTCTCCTCTCAATCTGTCCTCAGCTCCTGCCAGTCTTCTTGGAGCTGAACTGCAGGGCTGGTGTCTTAACAGGAGCAGCCTGGCTCTGTCCTGGGTTGTGGTAACTAGAGGACTCCCACGCTGCCCTTCAGCTTCTGTTGGCTTTGCATAGGGTGTGATTCTGGCTTTTGATGAGCCTGGGTTCGGCCTTTCCCTCTCCCCAAGGGAAGAGCACAGAGTTGGCCCCTTCTGAAGAGTGCCTGTGGCACTGCACCTGCAGGTGGTATGATGTCCTGCTACTCCTGGTTTTCTTCATCTATGCTGGTGAACAGTTGAGGTCTTAATTTTTTACCCCTTGTAGAGCCCTGAGGGTAGCAGTGCTCTGGGTTAGGGGGTGAAAGCTGCTGGTTCCAGGGTTCGGTACATGGATCGGGAGGTCTTGGTGAGTGCTGACTTGCAGCCCCATGTCAGACTTGGTGTATGTGGAATCGTCCTCGGTGTGTGGGGAGCGAAGGTGGAGAGTCGGGCCGCTGCAGGGCTGCAGCGTAGTGTCAAACCTGCCTGTGGCGGAGGTCGCTGATGCTTATCAGTGTCTGGGTCTGTGGGTCTGGTGTTTGGTCTCTGCTTGTGTGGAAGTCAGCTGTGCTGAGTGCTTCTCCCACCTCCTGTCTCTGATAGGATTGAGGGGAAGATGGAAGAACACTCCGGCATCTATGAGTGCATCTACTTAACAGACCCAGAGATAAAAGGACAAGTGAATGTTTCAGGTGACTTTGCATGTTTGCTTCCAGGTCTGAGGAGGGAGAGGGGCAGCTGTGGTCTCCTGAGCACTTGGGTATTTCATCAGCTTCTTGAAGAGCTGCTTCGACCCTTACTGATGGGTCTCCAGGCCTGTATGTGGCTGCTGCCAGACTCGTTCTGTGAGGCAGTGCCATTTCCTCAGGCTGCTGGAGGGCCTGTGAGGTCAGCTCCTGGACCTTGCCTTGGATCAGCCTTCTGCTGTGGGCATGTTCCCACAAGAGTGATGGGAGAGGGGTAATAAATCTGTGTGAGCCTTTCTTGAGGCACCTTGACATGCTTTCCTCTCTGAAAATGCCAAACAAAGGGCAAGTGAGGGGACAGACCCGCTAGCGCATGTCTTAGAAGTCAGACTGTAGGGGTTACTTTGTCTGATCATGGCTGGGTGGACTGCAGGGACCCCACGTCTTCTATGTGTTTTCTATAATGAGGTGTCTGATTTTTTTTCTTGTCTCTATAGTTCCACCCCAGGTGGTGGCATACAAGAAGTCTGAGCATGGCAATGAGGGGGACACCGGAGTGCTGACCTGCAAAAGTCCCTCCTTCCCCCCTGTCAAAAAATGGAGCTGGTTCAAAAATGGCCAATTGGTGAGTGCTGTGTGATGCTCTTCCTCCCCTTCTGCCTATGCTCTTCCCATCAGTTACCTCTCTCTGAGCAGCCTCCTCAGTGCTGTAGCGAGGGGGTTTTCTGCATGGCAAGCAGCTCCCTCATGTCAGCGCTGCCCTGAGAGCCCTGTCTCCCTCCCTCCAGCTCATCAACGGCTCTGGTCGATACATCATCAAGTCCAGTGACAACAAGACGGAGCTGCGCATTCTCAAGCTGAACATTGAGGAGGATGCCGGTGACTACCACTGCAATGCCTCCAACACGGATGGCTCTGGGAGTGCCACTGTGAACCTGCGTGTGCGCAGCCGCCTGGCAGCACTTTGGCCTTTCCTGGGGATCGTGGCAGAGGTCCTCGTTCTTGTCACCATCATCTTCATCTATGAGAAGAGGAGGAAGCCAGATGAGGTTCTTGATGGTAAGAGGTGCCTGGGGTTAAATCTTTCTGGGAAGACCAAGTAACATGTAGGGTGCAGGCAAAATGTTCCTGTGAGAACTAGGGGTTCCCTTTGTCAGATGGGCATTAATTTGAGGGCCGCTTCTCAGGGCACTTGTAAAACCAGGGTTGCCTTCCCCAGGCTACTTTAGCTCTGAAATAGCAAGTGATTGAGCTGTTTGTGACAGTCCTTTAGCAGCTGGGCTTTGGATCTGGAGTGAGATAAGGTTCAGTGCAGGTCTGACCTTTGTCTCACCAGTTCCTTTGCTCAAGTTCTTCCTGGGAGTCTCTCCAGGACTGGGGTTTAGCAGTTGACAGTCTGGAGAAGCTGGTTTCTGAATTAGTAGCAGAGCTTTTGTGGTGCTGCCTTTGTCAGTGGCTGCGTAAGACCAGGCTTGGCTTAAAACTCCGAGTCAATCCTGGGCCAGTTCTGGTCCTCAGCTAGCACATCCTGACTCTCAAAGGCTGGTGCTATCTTTAATCTGCTCTGGAAGTGTCGGCTCCTCCCTTTCCTTATCGGTGAGGATCTGCATTGTGTTCCCCAGCGCTTCTCCCTTATCTGATCCCCTTAACAATGAAGAATAAATCTCGGTGTCCTTCCTGCTGGGGTCAGGCCCCTCTGCCCCTGCCAGAACAGCCCTTCAGGCAGCCTGGGCGGGGTGGAGTGCTGCATAGGGACAAAATAAAACAGAACTGAAACTCCTCCCCTGGCTCCAGATGGGGAATTCTGCTCCAGGCAGTTCTACCAGCAGGTGCTTTGTCCTCTGATCTCCTGGCTGCGAGGCAGAGGCTTCCTAAGGATGTTGTAGCTGCATATTCCAGCAAAAAACCTGTAGCCTGTGTATGGTGATGCCATCAGCCTGGTCCAGATCACCTCAGTGGTGATCTGTCAGAGCTGTGGCAGATGCTGTGACAGACGGAGACAGGACATACCCTGAACTGGTGCTCCTGGGCTGGGGCTCAGAAGCTCCCAAGCTCTTGCGGAGGAGGACGCAGCATCGCACCCCTTGGACAAACATACGCAGCTTTACACTTTCCTGGTGTGCAGTGGTTCTCTCCCCACAAAAGTTGTCCCTTTGCCCCTCTCACGGGGGGGGATGATGGCAGTGAGGTGCAGCTCAGATAAACGCTGTCCCTCATGGCTGTGAATCGGCCACTCCATTACCTGCGGTGGGGAGAGTCTGGCCTGTGTGTGGTGTGATGGCCTTGCTGGTGTTATCTTTCCACTCTTCCTTCCTCTGCTGCTGGGTCTCACCTTACGTGGTAAGTAGGAGATAGTCACAGCCATGTTTCTGTGTCCATCCTCTTACCAGCTGCGTGCGGATCGTGGTGTCTGAGGCAGTCCTGGTGCTCGGCACTGTGTGAAGGGAGCCTGGGCTGGGGAGGAGGTGCTGGGGAGCCTTCACTTGGTGGTGGATCGCAAGGAGCTGGTGAAAGGCCCCAGGGCTTGGCACATGGTGGCAGAGGTGTTTCTTAGCTGTGCTTCTCTGTGTAGCGAGGATGTGGTGTGTGGTGTGGTTTGATGTCACTGAGCGTGCGGGGAGGGAGAAGGGCATGTTGCTGAAATGTTCCTGAAACATCCCCCATGGATTCCCCTTTATTGCTGTTGAGGCCTGTGCTCCCGTTGGGGAGCTGGTGCTGTAGGGTGGGCCAGTAGCTGCTCCATGGTCTGCACGGTGGACCTCTGGCTCTTTCCCAGTTTGAAGTGCTGGTGGAGGGAAGACTGGCTGGATGCTGAGGATGGTGCAGACCTCGAAGAGATGCTGCCAGTCAGTGGCTGCAGAGGCTGCCGGGTGCTGCGCTGTGTAATTCCAGTTCAGTGCCTGCCTCTGGTGGTCTCCGGCCTAAAGAGGTCCCAGACCTGACCACTGCTGGGGGGTGGTGGCAGGGTTGTCCTGCCCCAGGCCAACGGAAGCAGCTGTGTGACAGGGGTTATGTCTAAGTTTGTGCCTTGTCTAAGCTCAGAACTCAGCGGGGAGGTGGTCATGCTCTGGGAAGAGCAGGGTCCCCGTACCTGGTCTGGAATGTAGAGCGAGATGTTGGAGATCACTGCTCATGGGCTCTTCCCTGATGCTGTTTGTTCTTTCTTTCTGTGCTGGCCTGACTGTGAAGATGATGATGGAGGTTCTGCACCACTGTAAGTACCTTGAGTTTCCCTATTTCACCAGACATGTCCTGGCGGGTGACCGCGGTGCAGGGAACCTGCTCCACACGGGAAAGCAGCTGCAGTGGCAGTAACACAGCAGCTGCAGGGCAGGAGAACCCCCATGGTTCATTTCCCGTGTACAATCCCCACAGAACTGGGGATGGCACCAGTGTCTCCAACTGGCCATGTTCTGGTAACCAGTCCTGACCGTCTCTTTGGTCCGGATTTACACCCTTGAGCAGGGTGGGGTTTGTCCCTCTCTTTTCTCATGGCCCCTTCCCTCTCTCCAGGAAGAGCAACGCCACGAACCACAAGGACAAGAACGTCCGCCAGAGAAATGCGAACTGAGAGCAGGGGCAGGTGAGTGCAGAGCAGGGGCAGGTGAGCGCAGAGCTGTGGCTGGGGGCAGCAGCTGTGCCGGCTCTTCAGTGCCCGCAGCACCCAGGGGGGCCGTCTCTGCCTGGACCTCTGCCAGCTGCCTGGAGGCTGGGGCCCACTGTGGGTCCTGCCTCTGCAAGGAGTCTGGGAGAAGCAGAAGGGTCTGTGCAGGCTACTCTGACCTGAGATTGGGGGTGAGACGTGTTGCTGTGGGACTCAAGCACAGACCATTGGTAGCCCAGTAGGAACCTGCCAAAGCTGCTGGGATTGGTGGCGGGGGCAGCAGCCTGGCCTCTGCCCAGACCAAGGTGGGGGGGAAGAACTTGTTGGGCTTTGCTGTGGGGCTCTAAAGCACGGGAAGGTCCGGACTGGCTGGGAACTCCCACCCAGAGATGAGTCCGAGGGGCAGCCTTCATCCTGCCCTGCTCTATCCACCGCTCTGCACACCACAGTTCACTGGGGCAGTGGGGGTTTCTAACTGGCTTTCCTCTCTCTCCTGGCAGGTGACGTGCAGATGAAGAACTCATCTGGACAATTTTGTTTTCTTCTAAGTTTTTGGTAAAATAGCACCAGGAAGTATTTTAGTGTGTCCTTGCGATTCAGTTACTTCACTTTCTAAAGAAACTCAAGTTGTAGAATCTAAGATACACTTTTTTTTTAAAGAGTTGTGGGAGGGTTTTTCTACCTGTAAATTTAAATCCCGTGTTTCTGGTAGTCTAGGTCACCGGCTGTGGGGTCCTGGTTTCTCTGTGTTGATGCAGTGGGGGGGGCTGGGCTGGGCCGTTCTGCAGGGCCCTCCTTGCCCCACCTCGGTGCTTGGAGACACTCAAGGAGCTGTGGATGAGTCCTGCAGTGGCAGTGAAATGTGCTTGGCTCCTTGCCGTGGCTCTGCTGGATGTGGCCGGCGTGGCCCATGTTCCCAGTGGGTCTGTGGTCCTGCCCTGTTTGGGTGGGTCAGGGAGAAGTGGCTCTGGTGACTGGCTGGAGATGACCTGACCTGACCGGAGGGTTTGGGAAGGTAATTCTATGTCTTTCCCAGGGCTGCACCATCCCCTGGTGTGGAAGCGGCCCGTGTCCCGCTCGCCACACAGGGAGGACTACCAGGCTTGTTCCTCAGTGTGTTCCGCACTAGCTGGACCTGTGTGCGGTGCTGCGCTGCTTCCTGGTTGGCTCCTCCTGACCTGTTTGTGGTTGACCAGGAGGCAGTGCTGAAGCTGGGCACTGGACAGACATGTCTGCTGTTGACTTATTTCATGGCTTGTAGTGTTTTTTAAGGTGCTGCTGTGGGGGATTGGGGCAGAGTGTTGAGGGGCTGTGGTGCTGGGGATGGATAACAGTGTGTTCTCATGCTTGAGCCATTGGGGTGTTGGTGTGACTGGAGCCCAAGAGCGGATGAGTGCTCAGTGGAGTCTCGTAACTTTGTTGCTGGGTAGCGTTGAACTCTTCCGTCTGTTAACACACTTCACCAATAAAGATGATTCCTCTCTCTTTTTCCACCTCTGTCTGGCCTCTCTTCCCCGGGGGCTGGACCCTTGGGTTGCCTGACCCACCAGCTCCCTTCTGGCTGTGCAACACGATGCTGTGTCTCACAGTCGGGGCTGACTCTGCTCTAATCACCAAGTGTTTGCAGCTCTGGAGGTGTCCGCACTGCTGTTCCTCGGCACCTTGGGGCTGTGGGGACAGGGATCAGCCCCAGCTCACAGGACACGCTGCTCAAGCATCTCATGCTGCTCTAGTTATTTTTCTTTCTCCCTGCACTTCCCTGGTGAGGAGAGCAAAGCTGTGAGGCCTTTGCTGCTCTTGTGCCCAGGGAGAGGATGGGGGGGATGGAGAGGATCCGGCCCTGACCTCAGGGGTGTTCTGCCTGTGTTCCTGCCCTTGGAGCAAGGTGGGGGTGGCTGCAGGCTGGAGAGCAGCTACCACATACTTCCAGCTGGCCTGAGGTGCCTCTGCCCCAGTGCTGCCTGACTTGGTCCCAGCAAGTGACTGAGCCTCAGCCTGTACTCGGACACCTCTCCCTGTCCTGGGAGGGGTGACTTGGGAATGGGGCTCTTGTGGAGGGCTGTTCCTGCAGAGCTTTTGCCTGTGGTGCAGTGGCTGGTGGGTCTGACAATGGTGCCGGCACCTGGAGCTGGGGTGGCCGGATCCCTCCTGACAGCATTGCTGCTGCCTTGGTGTGTCGTCAGCTGGGGCTGACCGGGCAGCGTGGCTCTGCGGCACGTAAGTGGGTTATGCAAGAGCCAGCCTTGTGCTAGCGGGTGCTGTCCTGGTGAAAAATCAATGCATGGCTTAATTTCCTTGATGAGGATTGTGGGTCCTGTCTGACCCGGCTCTCAGGCTGCAGCACAAAGCACTGCTTGTGCCTTTTGTTTGTCAGGGCTGGCGCAGGGGGTACATCCTGGGCAGCGGGGAGGGACAAGGCAGCTTCGTGCTGCTATCTGCCAGGCCTGCGGCAGCTGCCAGGGCGAGGCAGAGCCCCAAGGTGCTGCCACACCGAGCTCCGTGGGGGATGGCATGAACAGGCCTCTGCTGCGGTGCCCTGCTCTGTCTGGGAGAGGTTGGGTGCGTGCTCAGGGGTCCTGCTTGGCCTCTGCTGCCCGGTGCCTCAGGGTGTGCCCTGAGCTGCCCCTCCCTGGGATCTCCTTTGCTCTGGTGTCTCCAGCCTCCTGCTTGGGCTAAGCAGCAGTGTCGGCTTGTGGGGGTTCCTTGGGGGTCTTGGGGCAGGTGCTGTGCTCAGGGTGGTGTGGAGAAATGGGCTGTTGCTTGCAGGTAGCGATGAGAAGCTGAGGAGGTGCCTGGCAGAGCGAGCCTGCTGTGGCCTTCAGGTCTTTCAGGGCCTCCTCTGCTGTGGGGCTCAGCGGAGGGGCTGCGGCTGCCCACTGCCCGCCCTGGGCAGGGAGCAGGGCTGGCTCCGGCTATGGGAGCCGGAGACGTGCGCTGTCTGGCTGTGTTCCTGCACTGTGGGAGCAGAGCATGCCACGCGCCGCCTTGCCCACGTGGCACCGGCATCCCGGCTGTGAGAGCCGTGTCCCCGCAGCCAGGGCGGTTGTGGGCCTTGTGTGGCCCTTTGAGGGTGCTCGGGGCTCACCTGGCCTCCTCGTTCCAGCATCTCCCGACACCTCGCAGCCCAGGAAGCTGCAGCGGGAAGAGCGAGGTCCTGGGGCAGAGGGCAGGAGGTGCTGGTCCCTCTGAGCTCTTCCCAGCACCCGGAGCATCAGGCTCAGCCGCATCCAGTGCGGGTGCGACTGTCTGCCTCAGCGGTGTCCGGCTGCAGTTGTTGGCCCCGGTTGTTGTCAGGACCCACAGGAGCTGCCCCGTCCCAGGCTGTCAGTCCCGGGTCTCCATCCCTGTGCCCTCCTCAGGCCGCTCCTCCCGTCATCGGCCCAGTGAGGTGGGGCTCAGCCCTGGAGGTGAGGGGACGGGGGGTCCCCGGGGCTGTGAGAGGATGAAGCCACCTCTTCCCCATCCGGACGAAGCCCCCGTGGCCGGCGGGGCTGTGGGGTCCGTCTCCGGGCCCGGGGGTGAGCTCGGGTTGCTCGAATTGCACCGGGAGCAGGGCCCGGGGCAGGGATAGGAACGGGCGTTTCACGGGGCAGCGCCCGGAGCGCTCCCTCCCCGCCGGGGGGATGAGCCGGCGGCCGTCCTGCCCCGCAGTCCCGCGCGGGGAGCGCCCGGCCCGGCCCCCGTACCGGCGACTGCGCTGTCGAGGACCGGAGCCGTCGGGCTCAGCGGGGCGTTCCCGGTGGCCGGTCCCGCCGGCGGGGGGAGCTGCGGAGCCGCGCGGGGCCCGGCCCGGCCCGGCCCGGCCCCGCCGCCCGCCCCTGGCCCGGCCCCGCCGCCCGCCCCCGGCCCGCCCCCGCCGCGGCGGCCCGCGCCACTCGGCCGCCGGCGGCCTCGTCAGCGGCACCGGTACCGGCACGATGCGGGCGGGCCGCGGCGCGGCGGGCGGGGAGGTGGCGGCCGAGGAGGAGGCTGCCGAGGCGGCCAAGCGCTGCGGGACGACGACGGCGGCGGCGGGGCGGGCGCGGGGCCGCGGCGGGAAGGGGTCCCCGAACGGCGAGTGCCGGCGCGGGGAGCCGCCGCGCAGCCCCGGCCCGGAGCCGCCGCGGGAGCCCAAGGTCTCCTTCTCCTGCGGCGGCGGCGGCGGCGGCGGCGCGTCCCCCGGCGGGGCCAAGGCGGCCGAGGAGGGCGCGGGCGAGGATGCGGGCGAGGAGGCCCGCGGGAGCCAGGCCAGCTTCATGCAGCGGCAGTTCGGGGCGATGCTCCAGCCCGGCGTCAACAAGTTCTCGCTGCGGATGTTCGGCTCCCAGAAGGCGGTGGAGCGGGAGCAGGAGCGCGTCAAGTCGGCGGGGGCCTGGATCATCCACCCGTACAGCGACTTCAGGTGCGGCGCGGCCGGGCGGCGGCCAGCGGGGCCCGGGACGCCGCGGGGACGAGCGCCGGGCCGGGGCATCCCGCGGGGACGAGCGCCGGGCCGGGGCATCCCGCGGGGACGGAGCGCCGGGCCGGGGCATCCGTCCCCGGCGGCCGCGGGCGGGGATGCGGGCGAGCGGAGCCCGGAGCCGGCCCGGCCGGCGGGGGAAGGGGAGGCCGTGCCGAGCCGAGCCGTGCCCGGGGAGAGGGCACCTTGAGCTGTGCTCGAGGTGGCAGCGCGGATGCTGCTGCGAGCAGGGAGGGGCTGCGGCCGGGCATCCCCCTCCCCGGCGGAGCCGCCGTCGATCCGGGGGTGTCAGGAGCCAGCTGCGCGGACAGGGAGGTGTCTGGGCAAGGGCATCCCCTCGTCCTTCCCAGACACTCAGGCTGCACGGCCCAGCATGGACCCCCCGGAGCCCCACCGGGCTTTGGCTCTGCCCCCAAACTGCCCCGGGGGAAAGTGTTGCCCTCCTCTGGCAGTGCCGGGGGTCCGGGCTGGGAGACACGCTGCTCCCCCCACTGCCAAGCAGAGCTTTTTGAAGGCTCCCCCTCCCCCAGGGAGGCCTGATCCTGCTGCTAAGATTCAGGGAGTTTGAGGGATTCATCTCGCTCCCAAGAGCTTCCAAGTCCCCAAGATTCAGCCTGTGCAGCTTCCAGCCAAGGAATGGCAAATCCAGGGAGAAGCATCTGTAGCTCCATTCCCTTCCCACCCCCTGTGCCCTGGGGTTGCTCAACGGTGGCAGATGCTTCCCAGGGCCCATGAAAGCTGTGGGAGGGATATACAGCTTGACTGGCTGGGGCAGGCGGCAATGGCACCTTGCGGGGATGAGTGACCGAGACACCGCCGGTGAGCCAGCTGTCCACGGCCCCTGTCCCGCCACATCAGAGGGGCTGGGAGGGACAAGGGGCTTGGCTCTGAGTTGTTCCACTGCTGTTCTGGTGCACGGTTTGGGGAGGCTCGAGGGAGGGTTCGCTGGGTACCGGTGTGGGGGATGCTGCTGAGCCAATCCCTAGGATCTGTCACTGCTGGCACTGGCGGGTCCCCACTGGCACGGGGGTCCCCAGGGCAGGTGGAGGTGGGTGGTGGGCTCTGCTCTTGGCTGGGCGGACTCAGAGCAGGGACCAGCACCTGCACCTCCTGCTCCCGCCCTCGCGTGCTGCTCCTGGGCTGACCCAGCATCTTCCAGAGGAGCAGCTGGAGGCCCTGAGCCTCCTCATGGGGCTGGCCTCCCTCACAGGAGTCCTGCGCCCTTGTGGCAGCCATTCCCCTTGGGAACCCACCATGGGTATCTGCCAGAGCCCACTCTGTGGCTCGTCGGCTGGGGATCGGAACGGCTGCAGCGCGTGGCCATCACTAGTCCCATGGTGGAGGGAGCTTCGTGGTCCCTGCTGTGACTGGACAAGTGTGGCGGTGCCAGGCAGGTCCCCGGCGCCCAGGGAACTCAGTCCCTCCACACTGTGAACGCTCAGCAGCTGTGGGCTGTTGGGGGAGGCTGGGAGCGGGGCGATGTCCTGGCCCCGCCATGCCCCCCACAACTGCACTGAGGCCAGAGCCTGCCCCACTTCTCGGAGCCAGCAGAGCCACGGTGATGCCGAGAGCGGTGCCGCTCCCTGGGCTGGGGTGGGCGGGTGCTGCTCCATGCTGAGGTGACCTTGGGGAGTCACCCTGGCCAGCCTGCCCCGCGCTGGCTCTGTCCCTCCTGGAGTCGCTATCAAGACTCGAAGCCATTGGGGAAGAGCCGGTGCCCGTGTTTTGATGCTGCGAGTGGCGTAGGAGAGTTCCCTGCCCAGCGGGGAGGAGCTGCGGGCAGAGCCGCGGCATCGCCGGGCCCAGGAATACACGCAGGCAGCATCGGCTCCACACAGGGCTGAGCCGCCCGTGAGGAGCCCGCTCTGCTTGGGGACGCTGGGGCCGTGTCCCTCCACTCCACATTGTCCTGCCCTAAACAACAAACGGTGTTTGTCTGGTGATGACAACGGGGCACGAACCCAGCCGTGTTTGCCCTGCAAAACCCATTTTCCCATCTGAAGATAAAATCGTTTTCCACCTGCACATGTGACATCATTTCATAATCGGAGTGGCTGAGGGATCCTGTCTCCTCGCGGACACGGCGCTGCGGTTATTCAGGGGGAGACCCGCTCCAGGAGCGAGAGCTGCTCCTCACATCCGTACGGAATGACGAGGCAGCAGCCGGGGGTGCGGGGGGGCCGGTGGAGAGCTGGAGCTGCAAATCTGGTAGAAAAGACCTTGTCAATGGTGCGCTGAGGTAGACGGTGTCGAGCAGAGCCACCTCCGTCCGGGTGCTGTGCTCGGTCGTCTTCTCCCTCGTTGCCTCTTCTGGTCTTTATTGATGGGAGGCAAAATCTGGCCAGCCTCGACTTTATTTCTGTTAGTGTTTCTGCAGCTGGGGTGCCACTTGGAGCGGGACTGGTAGCTGGGGGGCCGCACCCAGCCCTCGTTTCGCAGTGCCCTGGGGCATGTTGCTGCTCTGGCTCCCGTCCTTACACCCACCCAGGAGCCGGGTAGGGGGTGTGCGGGGTCTCGGGGGCAGAGACGCACGCGGGGCTGTGGCTGAGGAGGAGGCTGGTGGTGTTCCCCGGGGAGCGGGTGCTCCAGCACCGCAGTCAATCCCTTCCCCTCCTCATCGGCAAGAGGCTCGTGTAAGGGAGGAGGATTCAGCCCCAGCACCTGGCTGGATGCACCCGGGATGTGGAGAGCTGCGCACAGGCGTTGGCGGTTCAGGGTGGTGCTGGTGCCCATCTCCCCGAGAGCGCCCGATATGGCTACGCCGGCATCTGCTCCCGCAAGCTCAGCACTCGCAGCTCCCACGAGCGCGAGGCTGGGGCTGAGCCGCTGTTTCAGAGAATTCTGTTACAAGAGCTGGTCCTGCACCTGGCCTGGGCAGGAGCCGTGTCCAGCGCATGTGTCCTCGGTGCTGCTTGGCCGGAGACGTCCTCTTCGGGGCTTGAAATGGTCTCTGAGGCTTTGCTGCTGCCCAGGTGGTGCCATTGTCAGGGCTCCTGGGCGGAGGGACCGAGCTCGCCCTGGGGTGAGCGTTCCCTCTGAGGAGGGTGTTGGGGAGCTGGTCTAACCCTTCGCAGTGTCAGCACGGGGCAGCCGGACCTGGGGGTGCTGGAAGCCACCACTCGGTTGTCAGAGAAGAAAAGCTGCGGCCAGCTGGGGGGATTGTGAAGGTTTGGGTTCCCTGAGCAGTTTGGAAAGCCTGTATCCCCCCTCCCCAGGGACCCCTGGGGCAAAAGGCTTTTCTGGGGAGAGCAGCATTAGTCACCCCTCACAACTGTCTGTACTGGGAGGTGTTGGGTGCTGCTGCTCGCTCAGCTTGGGCAAACCTCTGCCGTTGGCTTCTTAACCCACTTCTAAGCGCGACCTCATTTTTCTAGAGTTTTTAGTGTGAGTTTGCGAAGCACCGATCCCACGCTGCTCCCACACCAGTCCTGCACCGCTCTCGCACTGGTCCTGACTGCTGCCTCCCCTGGGCAGCCTGGCCATGGCCCTGGGCCAGGGGGCTTGGCCCTCAGGGGCACCTCCCACAGTGTGGGGTCTCGGGGAGCTTTGTCCGCCCAGGGGAGCAGCGACTCGGTGCCCGGTCGATGGGGTCACCATAGAGGGGAGTGACGGGTTGCACCGAGTGTGCGGAGGCGGCTGGATCGTCCCTGGCAGCCCCTGGAGCTCTGTGCTGGTGGTGGAGCTGAGTGGGGACGTCCTGAGTGTCCTGCAGCTGTGCCCCCTTGGACGGCTTGTGGGGTTTCTCCTGGCCCCCTCCCAGGCAGTAACGACGGGCAGATGGGAAGGCTTTGCTGGTGCTGCCATTGGCATTGCCCTGCACATCTGCGGCCGCGGGTCTCTGTTGGAGGTGCTGGGGAGGTGGCAGCTCCTTTTCTGGGGTCCTGGGGGCAGGAGTGTCATGGGCTCCATGGGACTTGGTGGGGGCAGGGGAGGCTTGGCCCCGGCTCAGCTCCTGCCCATGACCTGCGGGGCGGCACTGCTGTGCCAGGCACTGGGCAGCCGGTGGAGCTCGCGGAGGCTTTCGGCATCTTCTGTCACCATCGCTGCCGTTCAACTGGGTCAGAAGCAAGGAGGGGGGTGCCAAGGATCCTAATTAATTTGTTTTCAGATATTTTTAGTAGCCTGGATTGGATCTTTTTTTCCTGTGCACACACTGCCCTCCGAGGAAGAGAGCGCTGGCATCGCACACAGGTCCCCACAGAGATGGCGCAGAGTCAGTCGTGTGTCGGGGGGGATCAGGAGCAGTTTATCTGTCTCAGCAGGCCGAGTCCTGCCCTGGCTCAGCCAGATTGCACAGGGATTTGAGCCAGGGGAGGGCTGTGCCCAGCTGGCGCCGTTCGCTCAGCCTTGTTCTCCACAGCCTCCCTTGCCCCCATGGGACCCGTGTTGTGCAGCAGGGCCCGCTTGCCCCGAGAGCTGCCGGAGGGTTTGCAGACAGAGCCAGCCCGGTGCCACCCCAGTGCCAGCATCTCTGGGGCGTCCAGCAGGACCCACCGCGGGGTGTTGTGGGGTGCTGGAGCTGCTCGGTGCCGGTGGCCAGAGCTCTCCCATGGGGAGCAGGGGGAGCACAGCATGGCTGGCAGCTGGCGAGGGTACCCTGGAGCCTGCCCTGGGTGTGAAGTCATCGTTGTGCAGCAGTGACATCACTCGCAGTTGCCAAGGCAACGTCTCACATGGGGAAGGTGTCATTGGAGAAAGGTCAGGAGCTGGGATGCTCGGCTCCTTCTGGTCCTGCGCTAATCTGCATGGGGAGGGGGGATGGATCCGGCCCATCTCCCATTCCTGCGTGCGGGAGGTCTCCCCCTTGTCCCCCCATCCCCAGCAGTGTGGCCAGGGCCCAGCATGGCCAGAGCACCCCTGCGCCCCAGCCTGCAGCTCCTGGGGGCTCCTGCCTGGGGTGGGCTGAGCGGAGACGCGTGGGTGAGGGTGGCATTGAGTGAGGCTGGCACTGACGAGCATCCTCCTTTCCTGTCCTCCAGGCCAGTGCCAGGGCAAGGGACCGGGGTCCCCTCCGCACGGTCCTGCTGGGACAGGGCTGCTGTGACCTTGCAGATGCTCAGAAAGGTCATCGGTGACCCAGAAGACAGGGACAAGGAGAAAGGAGAGAAGCACGGGGGTGAGGCAGGGGAGGGCAGAGGTATGGAGCAGCCCAGGCAGAGGCAGCCGCTGGCCCCCTCCGCGTCTGACCGGGCTGCGGGCGATGCCGGCTCCAGCTGCAGCCATACGTGATCTGCTGTGCCGGGAGCCACGACGGCTTCTTCCACCGCGGCCACGCTGCTGGGCTCCGGTGTGCAGCCCTGCGCTCCCCTGAGACCGGGAGGTGCTGGGGTCGGGTGGTGCTGGCTGCCCCCGGGGACTCTGTGCCCCGACCTCGGGTCCCCCCTGGGAGCAGGGAGGGGTCTGCTCCCAGGACAGTGCCGGGGGAGGCCGGGCTCTCCTGTCCTGCCTCCGCCCGTGACTTTGAGTGCGGAGAGCGCGATAGCCCCGCGGTGGGCGGTTTGGGGACAAGGGTGGTCCCTGGGGGGCTCGGCGGGACCGTCTCCCCCACCGGCGCCTGCAGCATTTTGCCCCCTCTCCTTGGGACCTGCCTGGGCTTGGGTGTTCTGGGTGGATCTCCAGCCAGTCCAACAGAGCAGGAAGGGCCCCTGCAGCGGGCAGCCCCCGGCCTCATCCTGCCCCTGCACTGGCACAGCCCTACCTCAACCAGGGACTGCACTGGCTGCACATCAGGCCTGGGGGCTGTGTCGGGGTGGGGGCAGGATGTGGTCCCTGGGGAGAGGAGAGGAGTGCCTGGGGCTGGGGATGATGGCACTCGAGTAGCGCAGGTCCCTTAGGGCAGGGTGCAATGGCTGGGTCCCCTCGATGCAAGGAGTGGCTGCAGGGTGCTTGTGACACCCCCCTCCATCCTCTCGCTCCCCAGGTTTTACTGGGACTTCACAATGCTGCTTTTCATGGTGGGCAACCTGATCATCATTCCCGTGGGCATCACCTTCTTCAAGGAGGAGACCACGGCGCCCTGGATCGTGTTCAATGTGGTCTCCGACACCTTTTTTCTGATGGACCTGGTGCTGAACTTCCGGACGGGCATTGTCATTGAGGACAACACGGAGATCATCCTGGACCCCGAGAGGATCAAGAAGAAGTACCTCAAGACCTGGTTTGTGGTGGACTTTGTCTCCTCCATCCCCGTGGACTACGTCTTCCTCATTGTGGAGAAGGGCATAGACTCGGAGGTGTACAAGACGGCCCGCGCTCTCCGCATCGTCCGCTTCACCAAGATCCTGAGCCTCCTGCGGCTCCTCCGCCTCTCCCGGCTCATCCGCTACATCCACCAGTGGGAGGAGGTAAAGGTCTCGTGGGACCCCCGCGGTGGGACCGGCTGGAGGGAGTGGGAGCCAGGTGGGGTCCCTGCAAGGGCAGCGGGATCGGGGCTGCCCGTGCGTCCAGTTCTCTCCCTCGCCCTTGGGAACCTCAGGAGCCCCTGGGGCAGCGGGACCCCAGGGCAGGAGGGAGGGCGCCTCCTGGTCTTAGCACCCCTGGGGCCGCATGGGCTGCGAGGGGACGTGTTGGAATGTCCTTCATGTCGGGACGTGGTGCGCTCAGCTCGCTCTGCCGCGTGGCTCCAGTGTGTGGGCAGGCAGCTCCATGGGCTGTGGATGAGCAGGGGCTGGCTGCAGCACGGAGCCGGCTGTCCACCCGCGGGCTGGAGGGACCATGAGCACCCTTGATCCCTGCTCCTGCTCCTGCTCCTGCCTGGGGCTGGCAGGGCTGAGCGTGGCTGTGCCCGGCAGAGCCCCGTGAGCCTCGCAGCACTGCTGAGGGCTACCCTGCATTCCTGGGGCAGCGGGGTCGGGGGGGATGGCTGCAGTTCCACTCTGTCTGACCTGCCTGCATCCCACCCTGCCCGTGTCTCCCTGCTCTGTGCCCTTCTTCTGCTCCTTCCTCTGGGGCTGGGCTCTGCTCCGGGAGCATCCCACGCCTCCTGCAAACCCCCATCCCAAAGCGTGACCACCCCCTTGTCCCTTCCCTGCCAGGGGAGGGGACTCCTTGCTCTGTGCCCATTTCACTTTCAGAAGGGACTTAGTGGGGAGAGCCCTGGGGATGCGTTAAACCTGTGTGTGGCTGCGCAGATTATCCTGGTAATCGCATCCGCTTACAGGGGACGGGGGGGGAGCATGGCCCTGATCCCTGATCCCACCAAGACCTCGCCAGCTCTCAGTGACGCTGCAGTCGGGGCTGGCGGGTGCCGTGGGAGCGTCTCCGGGGGGTCCCATGTGCCTGATTTTGCCCCCCACAGCCTCGGCAACTGGGGCAGCCCCAGCCCCTCACGCTTCACCTCGGTCCCTCGCCAGCACTTCGCTCTGGCTCTGCCTCCTCCTGCCCCAGTGCCCAGGGCTGGGCGCAAAGGAGTGGGGGGCCATGCCCTGGCTGTGTGATGCTGCAGGGCTCCAGCCTGGGCTCTGCAGCAGGGTAAGAGTGGGAGTTTCACTGCAAGGGGCTTAATTTTGTATTTCCTTTCTTTTGCCTCCCCTCCTTGAATCCATCTTTTCTGGCCCCTAAAAATACAAAAGGAAAAGGATCGAGTCCTCAGCCCGTGACTCAGTTTGCCACCAGGAGGGCTCCTCTCCCCTGGGTTTGCCTGTGTGGGTGCCCTGGGGTGCTGGGTGCCAAGGCCAGGCTGGGGAGGGATCTCTGGGCAGACTGTGGAGCTGCCCTGGCCGCTCTCCCCAGATCGGGGGTGGGGATGGTGGGGGGATGTCCCTTCAGCCCCACCCTGACATGGGCACCTTGGACCCTCTTTTCCGAAAGCTGGCCCATGGCTGAGCCCGGCTCCGGGGGCTGCCCTGCTCCCTGCCCTCCCCAGCGCTGGCTGATCCTCAGCAAAGCTCGCAGCCGTCAGCAGGCCGGGGCGGCAGCGTGGCGGCATCGTCCCAGCTATAAATAGGCAGGAGGGCTGGGGCCGGGCCAGCTGCCGGTGCCGCTTTCGGCCGAGGCCCTGTGGGTCGGTGCCCCGAGTGGGGCCAGGCAGAGGGGACACGGTCCCTGTGCTCACCCTCTGCGCTCCTGCTCTGGCCCTTCCACCCACAGATCTTCCACATGACGTATGACCTGGCCAGTGCGGTGATGAGGATCATCAACCTCATTGGCATGATGCTGCTGCTCTGCCACTGGGACGGCTGCCTCCAGTTCCTGGTGCCCATGCTGCAGGACTTCCCCAAGAACTGCTGGGTCTCCATCAACGGGATGGTGGTGAGTGTGGCCCCGACTCCGTCACGCTCCCTGCCTGCCCCACCCCGGTCCACCCCCGTGCCCTCCGGCCTCTCTCCACCGCCCCTGGGAGATGCCATCCCCTCCACTGGCCAGTGCTGCAGAGCCCTGAGGTGTGAGCACGGGCAGGCGTGTGGACCCCTCACCCGCTGGAGACCTTCTCCCTGGGGAGGTCTCGCAGGACCTGGGGACAGCAGATCGATCTGAGCGGGCGGAAGATGCTGACTCGGCTCTGCCCTGTCCCCCGCTGCCTCCTCTGGCTCATTAGCAGCAAAGCTGCTATTAATAAATAATGGGCCACGGTTCTAATTGCTCCCTCTCAGCCCTGCAGCCTGCTGCAAATGGCTCTTCCCCCTCCATCCGTCTCATCCCGTTCTGATGGCATTTCCATCTCTCCTCTGCTTCCTCCCCTTCCTCTCCTTCCTGTCTCCTTCCTGGGGGGAACCTGGGGACTCGTGTGGGGCTGGGCCGGGGGATTCCTGCCCCAGGTGCCACCAGCCTGTTCCAGCCACGTCCGCAAGCTCCGAGTGCTGCCGTAACTCGGCGGCTTCTGCGACCTCAGCGCTTGTTCCCGTCATGGCACATCACCGGGATCCCTGCGCTTTTGAGTTGTCGCTTTAAAGGAAACAGGCTGACAGGCTGGGGCACAGCGAGGGGCAGTCCCCCGCGGCATTGCTGCCCTCGGTCACAGCCAGTGTTTGGGTGGTTTGGGGCTCACCTGCACCGTGAGACTGTCAAAAACCAACCGACCCACCAGCCCACTGCAGTGGGGTGTTGGGAGCCGCAGGCAGAGACCGGGGATCGCCGCCCGGCCCCAGTCAGGGATTGCACCCACTCGCCCACCTGCGTGCCCGTGGCCGTGCCCGTGCTGGGGCTGAACCCATCGCTGTTGCTGCAGAACAACTCCTGGAGCGAGCTGTACTCCTTCGCCCTCTTCAAGTCCATGAGCCACATGCTCTGCATCGGCTACGGGAAGCAGGCGCCCGAGAGCATGACCGACATCTGGCTGACCATGCTAAGCATGATCGTGGGGGCCACCTGCTATGCCATGTTCATCGGCCACGCCACCGCCCTCATCCAGTCGCTGGACTCCTCCCGGCGCCAGTACCAGGAGAAGGTAGGATTGGGCTGGATGGGGCCAGCATGTCCCCTCCTGCACCACAGTGGTGCAGCCAGGCAGGGTGAGAGCCCCATATCACCACCATCCATAGGGCAGGGATGGGGTGACAGAGCTGGACCCGTCAGCCAGGAGGGGCCAGGACCCACCCCACAGCACAGGGAGGTGGGTGGGGGTCCCGGCACGCAGCCCCAGCCCAGGTGGGTGCTGACACCACCTCTCCCCACAGTACAAGCAGGTGGAGCAGTACATGTCTTTCCACAAGCTGCCCGCCGACTTCCGCCAGAAGATCCACGACTACTACGAGCACCGCTACCAGGGCAAGATGTTCGACGAGGACAGCATCCTGGGGGAACTCAATGAGCCCCTCCGCGAGGTGAGGCCCCAGGCCGGAGAGGCGGCCGGGGGCTGTTGTGGTGAGGATGGGACCCCCTGATCCCCACCACAGGGCTCTGCGGATCCCAGCAGCTCCCCCAGTACGTGTGCCTGGGGTCAAGCAGCTCTTGCTCCCGCTTTGCAGCTCCGCGTGTGTCCATGCGCAGTCTGTGTGTGCCAACACCTCTGTGTTCTGAGCTGGCCCCGAGGAGCCCCGTACCCACCTCCTGGTCCTTCACCTCCTTCCCTGCAGGAAATTGTGAACTTCAACTGCCGCAAGCTGGTGGCCTCGATGCCGCTGTTTGCCAACGCAGACCCCAACTTTGTCACGGCGATGCTCACCAAGCTGAAGTTTGAGGTGTTCCAGCCAGGCGACTACATCATCCGCGAGGGCACCATCGGCAAGAAGATGTACTTCATCCAGCACGGGGTCGTCAGCATCCTCACCAAGGGCAACAAGGAGATGAAACTCTCCGATGGCTCCTACTTTGGAGGTGAGCGCAGGCGAGATGGAGCCCACGTCCTCTCCTGGGGTCTGTGAGAGGCACTGGGACACCGGTGCTGTCCCAGGGCATCCACCCCAGGGTGGTTCTCGCCCCTCACTCCTGGCCTGCCCCGTTTCCAGTCCTCGCTGGTGTTTTCATGTGCCACGGTTGTTTTCTCCCCAGAAATCTGCCTGCTGACCCGTGGCCGGCGCACAGCCAGTGTCCGTGCAGACACCTACTGCCGCCTCTACTCACTCTCGGTGGACAACTTCAACGAGGTGCTGGAGGAGTATCCTATGATGAGACGGGCCTTCGAGACCGTGGCCATCGACCGCCTCGACCGCATCGGTGAGGCACGGGGGCTCTGGGCAGGGGGGGCTGACCTGGCACTGTGGGACAGCCATGGCTGGGGTGGGGGGGCCCAGTGTAGCCCCAGCACAGGGTCTCATGGTGCTCCCCGTCCCCCCCACCGCAGGGAAGAAGAACTCGATCCTGCTCCACAAAGTGCAGCACGACCTCAACTCCGGCGTCTTCAACAACCAGGAGAACGAGATCATCCAGGAGATCGTCAAATACGACCGGGAGATGGTGCAGCAGGCGGAGCTGCAGCAGCACCCGGCCATGTACAGCCCTGTCCAGCCCCAGGTCACCTCCGCCATTGCCACCCTCCAGCAAGCCGTCGCCATGAGCTTCTGCCCACAGATGGCCAGCCCGCTGGTGGGCTCCATGGCCCTGGGCTCCCCTCGCATGATGCGCCGCTTGCAGTACGCCCAGGCCGTGCCCAGCCCCTTCGCCGTCTCCCCCGTCTTGCTGCAGCAGAGCCCCCCACAGCAGCCACAGCCCCCCGTACCCCACGCCAACCCCTCGCCCTCGCAGGACCAGGCACAGCCCGCAGCCCTGCCCGCCTCCACCAGCGCCTTCGCTGCGGCCAGCCCGCCGTCCCAAAGCCCCCTGGCCAGCCGGACGTTCGCCTACGGAGCCGTCCCGGGGCAGCTGGGCTCCCAGCTCTCCCTTGGCCAGCAGCCGGCCCCCGGCTCGCCCCAGCGCCTGGCCGCGCACAAGAGCACGCAGGCGCTGCACACCACCAGCCTCAGCCAGGATTCGCGGCCGCTCTCAGCCTCGCAGCCCTCCCTGCCCCACGGGCTGGCGACTGGCAGCACCCAGAGCCCCCCGGCCTCAGCCCGCGAGTCTTCCACCTCCATCGGTGGGGGCCCGGCCACCGCCTCACCGGGCCCCGGCCCCTCAGCTGGGCTGCGGGTCCAGGCGCCCTCGCGGGGGGCCCCGGCCCACCCGGCATTGACGGGCTCGGTGCACGCGGGGCCACCTGCCCTGCCGCAGGACTCAGTGGCAGCCCGCAAGGAATCGGCGGCCAGCACGCCCGACACGGACCCGGCCAAGTCCAGGCTGTCTTCCAACTTGTGACCTCCGGCAGCTGGGG
Source organism: Bucorvus abyssinicus (assembly GCA_009769605.1). NCBI lineage: Eukaryota > Metazoa > Chordata > Aves > Bucerotiformes > Bucorvidae > Bucorvus > Bucorvus abyssinicus. The sequence goes on from CM020055.1 coordinate 7,140,176, forward strand.
ATGAGCGCGCTGAGGGGCTGCGGCACTGAGCCCCATCACGCCCCGTGCCCGTCCTGTGCTGTCCTGCTGAGGAACGCTGGGTGAGAGGCACGGCTGCCGGCCCCGTTCCCTGGCTGGGGGTGGGCACAGAGCCCCTGTGCCCCCCACCCATCGTGGGGGCTGGGATGAGCCCCCCCGGCTGCATTGTCTCCAACCAAAGTTTGGCCCCATCTCCTGCTCCCCGCAGCAAAGACCCCAGCCACCCCGGCTGCCCCCTAGAAGCCACAGCTGCCCCATGCCCGTGACCCCCTGTATAGAATATCTGTGACCCGAATACATACGTGTGTGTGCATCCGCAGGACACTGCCCGGGGCGCCCGGCCCCGCTCCCCTCCCACAGACCCAGGCGAGGGGTGACGGTCCAGGACTGGAGGTAAGTTGGGGGGTGTCAGAGGGCTGGTCGCCCCGAGGCTTGTGCACACCCCACGCACATAGTTCCCCCACCCGACCCCAGGGCCGGGGGATAACTGCAGCCGGACCTGCCCGTGGTCAGCATGAGGCGACACTGGAGCCTGTCCCCAGCGCTGGGGCTGCCCCACGGGCGGTCAGGGACAGGCCCACAGTCATGTACCAGCGTGTGCACCCACAGACACGTGTGTGCCAGTGTGTTGCACGCATACCCCTGCCTCGCACGTTGGGGCCTTCCTCGGTGAATGTACGCAGTGACCGTGGGGCCCCGCACTGGCCCGGGGGGGACAGGGCCCCCTTCCAAGCGTCCACCCTTCCATCCAGCCCATCCTGTGCAATAAACGTCAGCAACTGACAGAGCTATGCACGGCTCCATCTCTGTTTCTTCACTACCATCCTACCCTGCTGCGGCTCCGGCTGCTCCCACTGCCCTTGCCCAGCCTTGGAACCTGCCAGCGGGCACAGCCCCAGGTTCTGTCCTTTGAAGAGCCACTTCCCTGTCAGCAACATGCCAAGGTGAAAAGCCTCGTCCCAGCACCTTTCTCCTTCCTGGCTAACTGTCCCTGCTCCAGCACGGAGGAGGGAGCTGGGAGCAGGCTGTGAACTGGAGCCAGGAACTTCGGTCTCTGCTTCTGCTACAAACGCATTTCCAGAATGTGACACCTCTGTGAATAACTGAATCCCACCCAGTCAGCACCACAGCGGTAGTCTGGGAAGACCAGACCCCCCTCCCCAGAAGGACAAGGTTGAGACAACCCCAGACTTCGGGTAAAGATGCCGAGAAGGACATGGTTCCCATCCCCTATTTCAAAAAATGTTTTATTTACAGTATCTTACACCTCCACACCCCAGTTAGTGGTTTTCCCTGCCTGAGACACGGAGCAGAAGTGAAACCGATCCCTGGAATTGAGAGTCGGAAGCTGCAGAGGCAGCAGTGACAGTGCCCAGCAGCTGGGAGCACAGGGAGCAGCACCCACCCTGCGCCCGAGAGCAGGGCAGGAACCGGCACGAAGCTCCTGCTGCAGCCCTGGCTGGCTGCAGCCCGCCAGGAGAGCCGAGGTGGAAAGGGACAGAGGGGCATGCTCCTCCGGCATAAGCCCTGCACGCTCTGGAGCTGGTGGCAGCAGCAGACACATCATGCCAGGGCAAGGATGGTGGGGAGCCAGCCCTGTCCACCCTCACCCCTTCGACCCAGGGACACAGCAGTAACAGCAAATGGTGCAGACGCCCTGTCCCCAGCCGGCCCCTCACAGCTGCTCCTCACCAAGTTCCAGTTTGCCCCATCACCTCGGTGCTGGGCAGGTGTCTTTTGCTGGGTTGGCAGCTGTACCCACTTTCCCCACAAGACACAGGAGAGAGGAGCCTTGCAAGCCAGTGCCTACCGCAGGCTCTGAGGCAGCCCTGAGGTAGCTCGGGATCAGCTGAAGAAGTAGGTGGATTCCATCACCTTCTTCAGGTTGAACTCACCTGCAGGGAGCGAGGGAGAGGAAAGGTCAGAGAAGAGCAGGGTCAGGGGCAAGCAGGAGAGAAGCTGCCCCAAGCCCCACTTCAAGCATCCTGCAGAAAACCACCACAGCTCTGCCCCTGCTGCGGTTGGGTCAAGAGAGGAGGGATCTGAGAGGCCTTCCAGGAACTGATGACCCTCCAAATTTATCCAGGACAGTGGCAGGAAAAACAGGAGAGTGCAATGGCAAGGAAGAAAGAAAGGAGCACACGGGCTCCAGGTACGAACCACCCCTGCCGTGGGACCGTGCTGCCTCTGAGGCTGACCACGGGGCTGCTCAGCGCTGGCCTGTTCTGTTCTGCAGCGGCAGGACAGAGGTTGGCCAGATGGTCTGGCAGAGGCAGGGACAGGAGATTAGAAGGAGTTAAAGTAATTGCCTTAATCCCATTGCATGTATATCATCCAGATCCCGGTAATTACCAAGCTGAGCACCACGCTCCCATCTCCAGGCTAATGCCTTGTGGTTGGAAACAGATGGGAGAGGAATGAGACTGGGATGAGATGGGATGAGCTGGGCCAGCCCAGGGGAAATCTCTGGGGCTCAGTGAGGGCAGAGTCCGCTCCCAGGGCCACAGGGGAATGTCTTTGCGCACCGTACCATGGCTCTGCAGGCTAGCATGCGCGAGCACAGCATCAGCATGGCCGGCCAGACCCTTGCCATGTCCAACCTCAGACACTGCATGAGCTGAGGGACTGGGGGGGCCTCTCCCCATCTCACTCCCCTTGTCTCCAAACTGCTCCCCAGCGCTGCGGGTCCCACCCTGTGCTCCCACCTGTCTTGGGGACATCCGACAGCTGCTCCATCAGCTTCTTCTGCCAGAGGGCTCTAGTCTCTTTGCCGGGGCTGGATGAACCAGAAGGGAAGCAGATCACCACGGGAGCTCTGGGAGAAGGTGCACCCTCCTCTGCTCCCCCATGCAGGCCCCTGACGGCAGGATCTGGCTCTTCCAAAGCAAGTCTCACACCCTGCTGCAGGAGCCAGGGGCCAGTCCCTGCCTGGGGCTGCTGTAGCAGGGGCTGAGGCATCTACAGACCCTGCCTGGGACGGGGTCAGTCTGGACCTGAGAGGGGAACTGAGGGCCACACACTGGTGTGTCTTCACCGCTCCTTACTGCCTCATTCACCATTGGGAACTCAAGGCACAGACATCATGGCCCACCCCAGGACCACCGAGGGATTCGAGCACCAAATCCCCGTCAAGAAGGAAGCACAACTTCCCTCCCAGGCAGATGACAAGCTGTGAGTCTCTGGGCACAACCGCCCTGGGAGAGGGAGCTGGAGCGGGTAGGAAGGAGCGTGGCGGAGGTGAGCGAGGAATACCTGCAGTACTTCTCCAGCATGAACTCAGACAGATCCTGCAGGATCTTCTCGCTGTGCAGAGCCACAAACTGCTGCCGACAGATCTGATCCAGGGAGCAACGGTGAGTCGTGGGTTAACAGGCAAATCCCCTCCTTCCTCTCAGAGCTTCTCAGCCACTGACATGTGAGAGGTGAGGGGCAGGGGAAGAGCGGGGAGGGGGGCTGCCAGACAAGGGGATCGGGGAGGGAATCAGCCCGGGCAGGCAGGAAGCAGAGACCAACCGCGCTTGGGTGGATCAATCAGCCTATGGAGCAAAGCCCAGGGCAGGGAAGGGCTGGCGTGTGCCCAGAGGACAGATCAGCAAGGTCTCTGCTCACAAAGGACTGGGGGAACACTTTTACCTGGTTCATGATGTCCACGGTGAGAGCATGAGTCCAGTAGCAATCGTGAACCGAGACAAAAGTCACACCCTGCCTGGGAGGCAGAAGTGCCATGAAGCAGCGCTGGGAGACCCCTCCTTGCGACATCTCCTACCCCCTGCAGACCCTCCTGCTGGGACAGGAGCAGTGACCACCCAGGGAGGGGACCCCCTGCTCAACGCCTGCAGATCTTCAGATGCGGATCACCCCGCCCCTACCCTGCTGCCTCCTCTCACCCCTCCTCAGCCAGGAACTCCAAACCCACCTGGGAAAGCTCCTTCCCCCATCCCACCCTTGCCCTGGTGAAGCTCATCCAGCTGAGAGTGAATCCAGAGCCAGGGCAGGGCCCTGGCTGCTGCTTCCTACCTGAGGCAGTGCAGAGCCGTCAGCATCATGTGTGTGGAGTCCAGGGAGTGGATGAAGTTAGGTGGGAAGGCGTTCTTCTGCTTCACCGTGTCGGGCTTCCTGCAGCACAGAGCAGGAGACAGGAGAAGCTGGGGCACCTCCAGGGCCAACGAGACCTGAGGCTGACAGGGGCAGCCCTGGAGGCCCCCAAGCACAGGGACCCCAGAGTGCAGGAGGACACCTGAAGCTTTGGCGCTCCTTGGCAGGTTGGCTTTGTCCCCAAAGCACAGGCTGGGGACAGCGTGGGCTCAGCAAAGACCACGGTTTCATACTTACTGGTTGTCATTGGAGCTTTTCACACTCAGGTGCTGCATGCCACAGTTCAGCTGCGGGGAAAGAGCACGGAATGGGCTGTCAACTGCGCTGCCCAGGCAGCACCCAGCACCACCCTGAACTGCTGCCGAGGGATTGGCCGACCAGGAGCTACTGGCTGCACCAAGGGGCTTGGGCAGGAACCCTTCCAGGGCATCTCGGTCACTGTGGCAGCGGTCACTCCCTGCCTGCTCCCTCCCGAGGATGCTGGCAGGCATCCTTCACCCCTTCCCAGTGACACGATGATTCCCCCTGCGTGGGCTGGGCGAAGGGCTCCTGGAGGTGAGTGGTTGCGAGGACAAGATGGGCTGGGGAGACATGAGTCAGAGCAGCAGCGCGTGGGAGACGAGAGCAGCGAGACTGAATCACGCGAGCCCCGAGGAGGCTCCTTGGAGCGGGGAATGGGCCCGTGCCCCAGCTGCCTGAGTGGGAGGGGAGCAGTGGAGCTTCCTTACCAGCCCACCCACACACTCCAGTCTCTGCAGGGAGCGACAAGGCTGGAGGACGTGCCTGCTCATACAAATCCTACCTGTTCCGCAGGCTCACCCGCGGGCGATGCCAACCTGCCAGGCTCCATCTCACTGCTTCAAAGCCCAGCTGCACCCTCACTGCTCCCCACCGTTGCAGAGGGAGGGTAGATAAGTTCCACACACCAGATGATACTCACCACAGTGGTCCTGGACCGATAGTAGGGCTGCACAATGGGGAGACCCAGTGGTGTGACCCACTCCACTGTCCGTCCCGATTGGGCAATGAGCTTGGCACTCTCCGTCAGCCAGTTCTGTAGCAGAGCGAGGTGGGGAAGAAAGCGGCTGAAGTTTGTGTGGGCAGCTGGGAGACCCCATCCTCTCCCACCACAGCTGACCCTGACTCCTGCCACCGACTGTGACAGTCCAGCCCTTATGGGGAGGCACAATCCCGCACCTCTGAGCCGGGACAGGAGGATCCTCTCTGGCCAGGACCCAGAAGAACCGTCTCTCCCCATGGAGCATCCCCTGGTCTATGTATGGGTGGACCACGGGAGAAGAAAAGGCAGTGAGAGGTAAGAGGCACCTTACCTGGATATCTCGAGTCGCTGAGAACATCTCCTTGATGCCACTGAACACCTGCTTTACAAGGTAGTGAGATGCTTCCCACAAGTATTCCTGCACAGAGCAGAGGCAGAGCGAGGGGTCAGGCAAAGGGGCAAAGTGATGGGACCTGGCGTAGAGCGAAAAGCATCTCCCTGCTCCCTGGTGCCTCAGTTTCCTCCACCACAGGCTGTGCTATGTCTCCAGCTGCTGCAGCTGGCTGAAGATTGTGATGGAGGGAGGCCGAGATCAGCATTGCGGACTCTCCCTGCCCGAGGACAGGCTGATCTCCATGTAATGTCCCTGGACGAACAGGAGGCTCTCGCTGCCTTGTCTGTCCCGGGAATGTCACAAACCGCAGAAACACTCCCAGCCCCAACCTGCCACAGCAGATCACCCACTCAGCAGGGACTGTCTCATGGTGGGGTCACAGACCAAGAAACAGGTGCCAGGAGCCTCCAAAAGCCCTGCCAGAGACAAGGGCCATTTCCAGAGGGACGGGCATGGCCACAAGCCTCGTTCTACACCTGAAACACTGGCAGAGGCTTCTGGGCAACCAAGCTGGGCCAGGATGGATGAGGAGCAGCCCCTGCCGAGGAATCCATCCTCACCCATGAAAGCTGGCAGAGCTCTGCTGCAGGCAGGACAAGCCTGGCACAGGCATGGGGGGCTCAGCCCCACATGTCCCTCTGGTAGCTGCAATTTAGGGGTAAGGAAGGAGCAAGGCAGGGGATAGCCCACAGCAGGGGCAGGGCAGACTCCTCTCCCAGCAGCGACTGAGAGCTGAGCAAACCACTGCTGGGGGAGGTGGGGGCAGGCACGCTACCTCAGGGAACTCATCGATCTCCTTGAGACGCTTCTCCATCTGCAGCCGCCCGCCATAGCGGGTGACACCATAAACCACCGTCATCACCGTCTGCTTCACCACCTTGCGGCTGACAAAGCCCTGCAGCACCTGCGCGATCTTCACCCCCTGTTCAGCATCCTTCCTCCGGAACTCCTCCACCTGGGGAGCAGAGTGGCCTTGGAGGTCAGCTCCACCACCAGCCACGTTGGCACGACGCTGGGGGAGACCCTCCCGGCTGCGCGTTGCCTCGACTCCCAACAGAACCCCTACAGCCCACCTCCACCAGCCCTGCTAACAGATCATCTGCCAAAGGCACAACGAGGCTCTGGATCTCAGAGATAACTGTGCCCGAGGGGAGTGGAGCGTCCCCTGCTGCCCCAGCTGGGCAGTGTCACTGGGCATCTGGGCAGTGCCGGACACCACAGGGACAGGGCATGAAGCTCAGGACGCGGGTTCTCCCGCCTCTGCCACCCTCAATGGTACTCTGAGCAAACCACCCACCCCTGCCCTCTGGATAAAACATGCTGGGACCCAGAAGGGAGAGCCAGGGGTTCAAGGCCAGTTGAGCGAGTCTGGCAGATCTGAGCACACTTCCCAGCAGGCTCATTCCACATAGTGTCCTGCCAAAAAAAACGAAGACTTGGCAGCAACACCAAGGGCTGAATCTCTCCCCAATCCCTCCTACCCAGCTCAAACGAAGAAAATCCTGTACCCTGCAGGGCAGGAGCTGTGACCAAGGGAAGAGGAACACTCTGCCCTCTTCCACCTCTCCACCCTACTTCTCCCAGGCTCCATTCAGGAGAATTGAGGACACCAGAAATCCGTGTGGATTTCCCAAAGCTACCGCTGCCAGGACAGATCTCCAGGCAGACCCCCACTGCAGCTGCTGCACTGGTTCCCATTCAGGGAGGGAGAGACTCTGCCTCTGCCCCAGCCCTCTGTGTCCTGGCCTTACCTCAACCCAGCAAGGCGGGAGGCAGGTCCAGAGGACACTCCCCATGTCCCCCCTGTGCCTCACCTGCTGGGCCACCGCGCTGTAGACGTCCTGGGGGACATTGCAGGGCATCAGGTTGACGGAGGTGGCACCAATCAGGTCCCGGCCCAGGGCTGCGTAGTGCTGCAGGCCATTGCAGGAGCCGTCCTGCATGGGGGGCAGAACAGGGGGGACACAAGTATCAGCATGTGGCTGAAGCCCAGCTTGTCGACCCGACGGGCACGCTTGGCTCAGAAGGTTATTGCCGCTTTTGCCCCCTCTCTCCAGACAGCCTTGCAGCTGGTGTCCCAGCAGTGGCCAGTGCCACACCAGTTTTCACTGTCCTGTCTGGGTCTCATCACTAACTGCTGCTGCCCGAGAGGTTCACAAACAGAAAACCTCACATCACACTCCCCCTCCGTGAACTCTCAAAGACATCAGAGCTCTGTGAAACACTGAAAAACAGAAAGTGTGGAAAACAACGAATCGGTCTGGGATAAAGGAAGCCCCAAGAGCCAGCAGCCAAAACAACCTCAGAAAACCCAGGAGTGGGGTCAGAGGCCAGAGTGGGACCAGGCCGAGGTGAAGACCTCTCGCCTCCAGCCAGCCATGCTGCCTCTGCTCCGTGGCTGATGAAAACATCAGTGTGACAGGAACCAGCTCAGGCCCAGCCTGTCCCACAGGCACCGTGACCGAGGCATGCAGGCCAATCTGTCACAGCAGCTGCCTGGATGGCCCTCCAGGACTGAGATCTGCCTGGACGATGGGCAGGACCTGGACGATGGGCAGGACCTGGACGATGGGCAGGACCTGGACGATGGCATGGGAAGGTCCTGCTGCTCCCCAGAGCTGCTGCTTTGGGCCATTCCTGCTCCTGCTGTGCGTGGGCGCTGCCTGGTCCAGGGGAGCCTGCAACCGCCGGCGGGAGGAACCCTCCTCCCCGCTCCCTGCAGTGCAGCAAGTTGCAGAGCCAAGGACTGACAGGGCTGGGGAAGCTCTGCCACAGCAGAGGAGCTGCCTCGATCCAAGGCTGATGACTCAGGTGGAAAGAGACTTGGTGCCCTCCAGAGAAGTCCTTCCTTGAATTTCTTCCCCCAGCTGCTCTCCTGATCTTTTGTTGTCATCACGGTATCAGCGTAGACTGTCTCCTACACATTCCAGACCATCCCTGCTGGCAGAACACCCCCTCCCTTCTCCTCCTGCACTTTGTTACGGCCATCTGATCTAATGAGAGAAAGGAGCAAACCCTCTGTCCAGGAAAACGATTTGTCACTGCCTGCTGTGCAGCATGGGGGGTTACCAGGGCAGAGCGCTGGCAGGGCAGTGACTGCAGAGCTGCCAGGAGAAAGGGCTGAGTGCTGGCTCCTCACTCCAGCAGGAAGGACAGACGCCCTCAGAGAGCCATGGACACACCTAGGGCTGGGCAGGGACAGGGCACATGGTCACAGCCACATCGCTGAGTGCAGGGGACAGACCAGCCCTTCCTTGGGGGTCCACATCCCCCACCCCGCAGAGCTGCTTGGCTCCAGCCTCAGCACGGGAGCAAAGGCCCCCAAAGCCTCAGCACAGCCCCGAGTGCTTCAGACAAGGGGGTGCTGCCACACAGCACAGCACAGCCTGCCCAGCCAGGTCGGACCGACTTCCAGTTCCGACCCAACGGCTGGAGAGGGTCAGATCGGCCCAGATCTCACCCTGTGGGGGTGCCGGTGCTCTGCCGGACAGGCTCTGCTCTGGCCAAAGGAAGCAAAGCAGCACTTGGCTGCGCTGGCTCATGAATGGCTGCAAACAGCAGTGAATTACGGTGTTCTGGATGCAAGGTGCCTGAACCCCCATTCTGAGGAAAGCCTGGCCACATGGTGCAGTAAATGCAGTGCTGGAGACCTGGATGCTTCTGCCCAGCCCGACTTCCCTGCCCCACTCAGCCCCGTGGGCCTGTCAGGCTCCCACCTGGTGAATGGGGAAGTGAGAGATGTAGGCGGCTGGATCTGGGGACCTCGAGGCTTTGGCGATTTCCATGCAGCAGGCCAAGGCTTGCCAGGGCTCATCCGTGTTCATCCACCACTTCCTGCCCTGTGAACAGGGAAGCACAGGCTGGCAGGGACAGGCAGTGCCCACGTGGCACCCTAGAGCCAAGGAGCCCCCATGGTCCTGGCACACACTGGGCAAGACGCCTCCTCCCACCAGACCTCCACTTCCCCAAAATTTCCTTGTGTTTTGAGACAGAAATGTGTTATTTAGGAAACTGCAATGCTCTGTTTCCCTTTTTTCCTCTCAAAGTGCTCTCTTTCAAAATGTTTTTGATTCAAAATCCAACTGATTTCTATTGTACTGTACTTTCTGGAAGCTGTGCTACATAAGAGGAACGTGAAGACTCCTCTGAAATGAAAGATGACGCTGATCCCTCTTTCCTTGGCACATTGGCACAATTCCTGTGTGACTCCAACACGGACAAACTTCCCTGCTTTTCAGCTGGGTCATTGAAGGGAACCTCCCAGCCTGCCTGGGGCTGGCTGCAGGCTCCCGGAGCCCAGGCTGCTTCCCCACGGTTGAGGGTCCCACCAATGCCCCACAAGAGCGAGCAGAGCCCCACCAGCTGCTCCCCACATACCGTGAGCGGATGGTCAGCCGAGTCCAGGATCTCCTCCATGATCTCATTGGCGTAGTCCAGCCGCTCCTGCAACGCGTTCTTCTTCTTCAGCCCCGTGAGGTTGATGAGGTGGATCTTCAGCCAGTCAAGGCCTTTGGGCCCCAGTGGCCGCCCCTCGGCAAACAGCAGGATGGCCCGGGTGACGTCGTTACCGAGGTGGTTGAAATAAGGCGGGCAAGGGTAAGTCCTGCCTCGGAAGTCCATGTTATGAGGAAACCAGAACACCTTGTCCCTGACGTAGTTGGCAATGGAGAGCTTATAGAGTGCATCCATGCGCAAGCTGTGCATTTCAGCCGTCTTCTTCTTGTAGAGCATCAGCTCGTGCTTCTGGGACTTGTTGCAGGCAGAGGAGTTGCTGGAAGCGGCGGGAGGCCTGGGGACCTCCGAGATGGGTGGGGGGATGTCCAGCTTCTCATTGCCTTTGTCATTGAAGATAGAGATGATGATGTCCAGCACGGGCTGGTTAATCTTCCAGGCGCAGTTGCCCAGCTGGTTCAGGGCGTCCAGCACGGGGTGGAGGTTCACCGGGGGACACTGCTCCAGCAGCAGCTGGTGCTGGACAGCCCCGTCCACGAAGCGCATCAGCTTGGTGTCATTCAGGAGAAAGGCACCAAAGTGGGGGGAGGTCCAGGGCACCGGGGGGCACAGCATGGGTATGGCGGAGGAGCTGAAGGTCAGCGAGGCCTCTGCAGCATCAGTCACAATCTGGGAGAAGATGGGATGGGGCTTTATCAGCCCAACCTGGAGAGGAGAATCAGAGAGGTGAAGGCCAGCAGTAGAGGAAGAGCATGTGGTCAATCAGCCACTATGTGATGATCATGCTAATTACTGACTGTCTGCGCAGAACCAGAGGCCCCTCCAAATGTCCCTGAGCAGAAAAGGCAGCAGGAAGGGAAAAGGGCTTTGCCACAGCCTGGTTGCGGTGCAGAGGTGCCCTGCACAGCCCAGGGCCCCCAGCACGAGGCTCACCTGCCAGCTGCTGCGGAAGGAGTAGATGTGGTAGAGGACAGGGATGAGCTTGGGCTCCAGGTGAGGGTTGAGGGTATTCCTGGGCACCTTGACAGCCTTCACCAGGAGTTCCAGCATGTACATGCCCAGGCGCATGAGCAGCATGTAGGGCCAGCTGCAGTCCTTCAAGTTCAGGGAAGGCCCAAAGCCTGCTTCTGCCACCAGCTTCTCCCAGTATTCCCGTGGCAAGTACCCGTCAGGCTGGGAGGTGGAAGGAGAAAATGCCAACATGGCTGGGGCAAATCCAACAGCAAGAACCTGCCCTGGTGCAGGCCACGACTGGCGCTGCAAAGCCCTTCCTCTCACTGCATCCCTATCCCCGCACCGCCCTGACCCCTCCCAGGCTGCAGATCTGCCTCCCCCGCCACAAACACTCAGCTCTGGGAACGACCTGCCCAGATCGGTGGCCTTGGCCCCTTTCTCCCCTCCCGTCTTATCCTGCAAAGCAGCAGGTTCCCAGAACCCGGACCGGCGCTTGTGAGGAGGTGGACAGACAAAATGCCTCGCCTCATGCCTGCTCCGTGACCCAGAGGCCCTGGGACCCCCTCCCGGCCGGACCCACCTGGCTGTCCTTCGCCAAGAGGTGGATGTAGCGCCCATAGACCTCCTGTACCTTCTCCAGCTGGCAGCTGCGCAGCTTCCTCTGTGTCACGTACCTGTCGTAGACCTTGGAGCCCAGCTCCCGGGCCAGCACGGCCAGGGACTCCCCTTGCGGGGAGAGGCTGTTCAGGGTCTGAGAAAGGGGAAGGCAAAGAAGGTCTTAAGGAGGGACGGACAGAAGGATGGAGCAGAGTCAAAGCGGGAGTTAAAGCCCCCGTGCAGGGAGCACAGAAAGATACCAATTCCTGTGCTGCTGAGCAGATGATGAGGAACGACACACGGCCAAGACAGAGCAGGGGCTTCTCTGGCTGCTCAGCACAGAAAGCAGACAGAGCCTGCTCCCAACAGACTGGGCAACCTTTAGGGCTCACGTTCCAATTCTGCTGGCCCGAGCAGGACCAGCGTGGCCTTGCGAGCACAGGGCAGGGTCCTACCTGCAGCACGATGCCCACATACTCCTCGTCTGGCAGCAGGCACAGGTACGGGTACAGAATGTTGTACCCCGATGTCGTCCTGAGCTTGGACATGTTGAGCTTTGACTTCTGCAGGGCCTGGAGAAGGGCGTCGTGCCACTGGGAGCGAAGTATGGCCAGCAGTTCGCGCTGCACGGACACAGAGGCAAGACGCTGTGGTGAGTGTCACCAGTGAGCAGCCCTGGGCCACCGAGCCCGAGCCCTCCCACAGGTCCCAAGGGCTGGACTGACACTCCTTCCTCCCAATCCCCTAAGCTTTACCGCTTTGATGGCTTGTGGGGTGATGGGTTTGGTGGACTCCACGGACTCAATGGTCACAGTGTTGTTCAGCTCCATCTGCAGCTGCTGCTGAAAGCGCTCTTGCAGCTCCTGCACCGAAAAATCCAGCTTGGGGTACGACACCCTCTGCTCCTGCCACGAGAAGAGACATGAAGTGCCAAACACCAGAGGAAGAGGAGCCGTGCAATTTTTCCCTCCTTCCCTGCAGGAGATATGGGGTATGAGGCCCTGCTGAAGGCACCTTTCTGGGACCTCTGGGTCCAGAGGCCTGAGGTCTCTGGATTAACTGGCCCTCCAGAGGTCCCGTTCCTACGTCATTGTCACGTGTCCCCCCAGGCATCCCTCCAGCGCATGAAGGTCATCCCCAGCCCCCCACCAGCCCTCGGCTTCTCAGTTCCTCACTAAGGCTGGTGGTAAAGCTGTTCCCTTTATGATCTGCGTGGACCACTGAGCAGAGATTGGGCTGGCACGCTCTTCCCCTATCGCAGTCCTGAGCTGCACCTGAGGACACCTGCGAGCACCCCCTGGCCAGCTCCAATGCCTCCCGGCCACAGGGACAGCCCTGCGCTCCGTCACTTACTTTGGAGTAGAAGTCCCGGAGCAGAGAAGACTGACAGATCTGGGGTTTGGGGGGAGGAGGCAGCTGGTAGTTGGGCTGGACGGTCCTGATGGCACTCAGCACCTTCTCCTTCTCATCTTCCTCAAACAGGCACTGTTGGAAGAGCTCGTCCACGTGGAAGCCATTGTCCTTCAGCTGCTGCACACACCTGAGTAGGGGCAGGTCAGAGAGGCTTAACCTTTCACAGGGGACTGTGCGTGTGGGGCCGAAATCAGGAACCACGTTTTTAAGAGAATACCAAGGAGAGGAGATGGATGGGCGTGACCCCTTCTGAGGGCCCAAGAGCCTTGACTGGATCAGGCTTTTTCTTCCTCACTTGAGCCCTCGACCAGACCCACATGAGATACCTCAGAACACCCCCCGACCCTGAACCCCTGGCAGCCACAAAAACCCTCTCCCAAAGCAAGGCCTGGGACGGCACCCGCCAGCAAGCAGCTCTGGGCACAGGGCAGGAGACAAACACAGCCCCAGGCCGTTCTGGGAGGGCTGGAGGGGCCTCCCATGCCGGGTGGTTCCGGCAGCTTTCCTCTGTGTCACCCTCCATGCCAGGGCAGCTGCAGGGGGGTGTGACTTGCTGGAAAGGCTGTGACAGCCCTGGGGAGCAGGATGTGCCCTGTGCACTAGCCGTGGGATGCCTCTTCCCTAATCCTACACGCTCCTCAGGGCAAGAACGGGGCAGAAATAGGCATGACCCAGAAATAGGCATAGCTGGGTAACTCGCAGATGTCCCAGTCCACTGAGAGCACAGCTGCCAGGCTGCAGGGCAGCAGGTCGCTGTCCTGCAGGAACACCGGAGCCCTCCCTGCCCTCTGCAAACAGCCAGGAGCTCCTGGGGCTGCTGGAGCTGCTGGGTTGGGAGCGGCCTCCAGCGCACAGTCCATCCCGACAATGTCACCTGCCTCAGGTTACCGTGATCAATCATCCACCCTCTGGCCTGCGGCGCTGCTGAGCAGGTGGCTTTCACCTTCACTCGCAGGTGGGGAGACCGAGCTCTGCTGCCCAAAAATGACGCAGGTTCTGTCACCCTCAAATAAACCAACTCCCCTCCAGCCCAAGGCAGGAGAAGGGAGCCCTTGGGGCTGGTCATGACTTGGGCACAGGGGCAGGGGACTGGTCTTCATGCACTGAGCCTGGGGCCAGGGCACAGCTTGGACGGCTGCAGGAGGAACAGCCCGAGCACCAGGAGCGGCTCTGAGGAAAGGCAGCTTTCGTCCCTGCAGTCCATGTCACTGCTGGGACCAGAATCCCCGACACACACCAACATCTCCCATTCCCCAGCCCCTCAGAGGCTGTTGGACCTCTGGCTCTGCCCAGGAGCTGGGATCGGAGCAGGGCCCAGGGCTCCACCTGCTGACTGGTGACACTGGGAGAGGACAGGCAGTGCTGGTCAGCCACAGGGCAGGGAGGTCCTGGCACCAAGAGGTGACAGAGCCTGAGCCAGGACAGCCACACGCCGGGAATCCCACTGCTGCCACACACCAGCTGTGCTTCAGCACATTTGGGAGCTGGCAGGAACAGTGAGGAACAGCTCGACAGAGCCACTGTCCCCAAAAACTACCCCACAGCAGCCCAGTCCAACCAAGCAACTCTCACCTTACACCCTCGAAGCGACACTGCAGTGTGGGAGCAGAGCGTGAAGCCACCCCCATCTCAGACCCAGCTCCAGGGATAAGGAAGGTCGTTCTCACCTCCCACATTTCTGCTCCCTGCACAGCCTGAGACAAACCCCCCAGCAGCTGGGGGTGGCAGGGAGGGCCTGCTGCAAGGGCTCTGTCCACCCCTAAACCTGGTCATGAGAGGTGGGTCAGAGCAGCAGGGGCAGGTCTGCCTGATGCCAGACCAGTGCATCCCCTCCCCAGAGCGGGCTCCCAGCTCTCCCAGCACAGCAAAGCAGCAGGCTGTACCCTGGGCTTGGCAGCGCCCTGCGGCAGGGGAAGCGTTACCTCTGGACAGCTTTGGCGGATGAGCGGTCCCGGCCCATGCACTCCAGCATGGCTGCGTAGGTGTCCAGGCTGGGCCGGAGGCCAACGGCCTCCATCAAGGACAGGAGCCGGTTGATGCGCTGCAGGCAGCCCTGGGGGCAAGAGGGGACAGGGGCTGCAGACACAGGCGCCTGCAGCCCCAATCACAGCTTCACTCTGCTCCTGTTCAAACCCTCCCTCGCCTCACCTGCCCCATCCCTACTGCCCCTCAAAACCACCTCTCAGGGGCCAGTGGCCTCCTCTCAGCTCCGTCCCTCAGCAGAAGCCAGGCCCCCTCTCCAACACACAGATGTGACAAGCACAGATAAAACCGTGACCACTGCTCCTGCAAGGCTTTTCCTCCTGAGCCAGCACCCGCTCCTCTCGCCCATCCATAAGCCCTGGCCAGCATGGCAGCCCCAGCTCAGTACCCTCCTCGCCCAGCTGCGCATCACGATGTTGTAGGCGTTGACATTCAAGAGCCTCCTCTTCGCAGGGGAGCTGTGGTACCAGAGAAGGAACCTCTCGGCCTCCTCTGGCTGCTGCAAGAAGTGGAAGCACTGGAGGTTGGACTGGATGGTCTGCTGCAGGACCTTGAACTGGTTGCTCTCCTTGTCCTCCCGCACTCTCAGTGGCCTCTTCGT
Organism: Bucorvus abyssinicus; assembly: GCA_009769605.1. Taxonomy (NCBI): domain Eukaryota; kingdom Metazoa; phylum Chordata; class Aves; order Bucerotiformes; family Bucorvidae; genus Bucorvus; species Bucorvus abyssinicus. Next base: position 7,155,683 of record CM020055.1, read on the forward strand.
ACCCTCCTGCACTGCTGTTACCCTGGGCTTGCCATGGGTATAGACACCGCGGGAGCTGGCATCGCTCTGGCTCCAGGCAGCAGCCACTTGAGCTTTTGGGCTCTTCAGGCTCTTCAGGATCTTTGGAATCTTCAGGCTCTTTGGGCTCTTCAGGCTCTCTGGGGTCTTCGGACTTTTCGGGCTCTTCAGGCTCCCTGGGGTCTTCAGACTTTTCGGGCTCTTCAGGCTCTCTGGGGTCGTCAGGCTTTTCAGGCTCTCTGGGGTCTTCGGGCTCTTCAGGCTCTTCTTGGCTTTAGCTTTGGCCTTGCCCTTCGGTTTGGCCTTGGCCTGGCTGTCCAGAGCCAGTTGGGAGGCAGCAATGGACAGTCTTTGCTCCACCTTCAGCTGCCGGACGTACATCTCCTTCTGCAACTTCTCTGCCCAGCTGCTGGGCCGGGCCAGGCTCTCGCCCCTGCCCCTGGCAGCAGGTTCCTTCTCAACAGGGCCAGGAGCTGACGCTCTCCGCAGCGGTTCCTGGTACCTGTCATTCCCCAGTGGCGCCAGCTCCGCTCTGTTGACCATCACCTCCGGGATGCTACTGGCTTGGAGCTGCTTCATGCGAGCTTTCAGCACTGCCGGGAGACACAAGAGCCAGGGAGAGGTGAGGGAATGTAAGGCACAGCAGAAGGTTGTGTCCTGCCCCAAGACCTCGCCTCTGGGAGTGCCCAGGATCACGTTCAGGGACAGACGGTCCACACAGGACTCCTTCCCTCCTTCCAGTGACCAGTTGCTTTCACCACTGTCTTTCTGGGATCCACCCACAAGCTGGGGCCCACCCCAGCACCCCGGGGAACCCAACGATGTCCCTGCAAGGGAAAAAGCACCAGCACACGCTTATCTAACCTGCTGCCTGGCCACTCTCTCCAAGGACCTCATGTCCTCAGCTCGCCCGGGCGTAGAGCCCTACGCCCCAGAGCCTTGCCCAGGCTACAAGTCCTTCTAGTCCCAAATATCTTCTTTGTGGCTGCACAGAATGGGAAGATTCCCAGAAAACCTCCCAGGACACTGAACAAGGCAACACCTGCAGGTCTCCAAGCCCTCCCTGACTTACCTTCCAGCAGCTCCGTCCTCTCGCAGACAGCGTTTCTCCTTGCCTTCTCCTTGGTGCTGGCGGAGGAGTAGTTCCTGAGAACACTCCATGGGATCCCTGCAGCAAAAAGACACAAAGACCCGGAGGTCAGAGGAGGCTTCACCCCTAGCACCACTCACCACCCCACGCCTCGGCCAGGCCCCAGCGGGGCAGCGGGGAGGGTGCAGGGGATCTCTCTGCTCAGCCTGCAGGTCCCAGTGACCTCAGCAGCCACACCACGGCAGGGAGCAACAAGGACAGGGCCACCCCTCTCGCCCCCCGGCTCTAGTCTCTTGGAGGGAACACGACCCCAGGGATGCCGCAGGCCCCAGCGCTGTTGCATGGGATGACGGGACCCCAGAGCAGGCACCACAGCGGGGACAAAACCCCAGAGACCCCCTTTTCTGCCCTTAGGGAGTGGCAGTGCCCCAGGACACACACAGCCCTGCGGGGGCGGGGGTCATGATGCAAAGGGACCCTCATAGCCCCCAGCTCCGTCTCAGGGAAGGGCGAGGGATTCCAGGGACCTCTGGTCCGTCCTAGGGGGATACTCGAGACCTCCGGGATCCCACTGCCCCAGCTCCGTCCCACGGCCGGGGCCAGGCCTCCGAGACCCCGCCGCGCACGCCGCGCACGCCGCGCACGCCCCGCCCCGGGATGGCCCCGGCCGCCCCTCACCGCTGCCTCGGAGCCGGGCCGGCCCCGCCAGCGCCGCCCGCAGCCGCAGCAGCGACATCCCCCGCGTTACGCCGCCATCTTGCGCCGCGCGCCCGTACCGCGCACGCGCCGCGCGCCGCACGCCGGGAGCGGGAGTTCCGCCGCGACAGGGCCGCGGCTCCCGTGGTGCCCCCTGGCGGCGCGGCGGACTCCACGGGCCGAGGCGGAGGCGGAGGACTGGGGGTCGCGGCACTGCCCCGCCCCGGCTCCCAGCCCGGTGTCCCTCGGGCTGGGCCGCGATGGACACCACCCTCGTGCCCCTACCCGAGCGGGGACCAGTGGGGATCGCACCGCGCCGTCCCTCCCAACCGGGCGCCCTGCGAGCGAGGGTGAGTGACCAGGAACGGGGACCGAGAACCGCCGTCGGTGCTCCGATTTGTGAATGGGAGGCCCCGCCCCGAGGCCCCGCCCCGACGCGCCCATTGGTGGCCGCGGCCGCCGCCCCGCCCCGCCCGCTCGCCCCGCGCTCGGTCCGCCCGCGCCGTCGGGGCCGGTCGCCGCCGCCGCGGCCATGCCCCATCGCCCGCCGCCCCGCCGCGCCCCGTCGCCCGCCCGCCGCCCGCCGCCATGAGGCGCGGGGGCCCCGCCGCCCTCGCCGCCTGCCTCGCCGGGGCGCTCGCCGTGCTGGCGGGGCCGGGACCGGGAGCGGGAGCGGGACCGGGGGCGGCCGGGGGCGGCCGGCGGCCCCCCCGCAGCTACGGCCACCTGGAAGGCGACGTGCGGTGGCGGCGGCTCTTCTCCGCCACCCGCTTCTTCCTGTGCATCGACGGCGGCGGCGGCGTGGAGGGGACGCGCTGGAGGGAGCGACCGGGCAGTGAGTGGAGCCGGGAGTGGAGCCGGGACCGGGGCCGGGACCGGGGAGATCTGGGGCCTGGGGCCGCCCGCGGGCGAAGACTCCGATCCCGCTGGGGCTGCGGCGGAGGCGGGAGCTACCGGAGCGGGGCGTGGGGTAGAGGGCACGGCCGGGGCTGGGGGCGAAATCTGGACGGAGGCTCCCCGGGACGGCGGTGGGACCTCGCTGTGCCCGGCCCCGAGGAGCGCCCGTGCGGGAGGAGCGGGGCCCCGCTGTCCCCCTGTCCCCCCTGTCCTCGCTGTCCCCACTGTCCCCCTGTCCCCCTGTCCCTGCTGTCCCCCTGTCCCCCTGTCCCCCTGCCCCGCAGAGGCGCTCGATGGAGCATAGCCGGCTCCTGCCGCCCACGCCCCCGGCAGCCCCTTCCCCGGGTCCGGCTGTCCCTCACGCTGTGGGAGCCACGAGGTGTGGGGACACCGTCAGGGCCCTGGTGACACTTTGCCAGCTCTGCCCTGCGCGGGGGCGACCTGTGGGGTCCCTCAGACCATCTCGTTCTGCAGCGCAAGGTCCTGCCCTACGTTTGGGGTTAAATTCATCCAGCATGGACGGGGAGGTCAGACTCATCCCTGTGAACACACTGGGGAGGGTGAAGGCTGAGGAGGAGGGACAGAGGAAGCTTCAGGGCAGTGCTGGCCTCGGAACTGGGCATCCGTGAGGCTGGGACAGGAGAGCGCAGCAGCCCCGTCGCGGAGCGGGTCGGGGCTCAGCACAGCCTGAGGGACCCTCATGGCTCCGGGCCCCAGGTGGGCAGAGCAGCCCCCGCACGCAGAGCGGGACCCTCGCTGCGGCCTCCCCACGGACCGACCGCTCCTACGAGGGGTTCGGGGGGCTCCTGGGGCCGGGCAGCGCGTCTCAGGGGGACAGAGAGGGTGAAAGCTGCAGGACGAGGGTGCTGCCCAGGCTGTGCTGCGGTCTGGAGCTCGGGCACACGCTGGCAGGATCAGGGCTTCGCCCCGGGCTGCGGCTGCGGCTGCTCCACCCCACAGCCCTCGGGAGCGGCAGCGTGCGGTGGGGCAAGAGGCAGCTGTGGTGGCTGGTCCTGGGGTCCCCATGGAGTCCCTGTGCCAGTAGAGAGGCTGCTCCTGGCACCGGGATCCTGCCCTGGCTGCATGGCTGCCTGCTTCCACCTGGGCACCCTCCAAGTGACAGTGCCGTGGGTCCAGAGGGGACGTGGCACCCATGGCACGGCTGCGGTGACAGCCAGGGCTGCGGTATCGGCCCGTTGTGGGTGCTGGGTCCCAGCCCCCTGTGAGCAGGGGGGCACCACGCTGGCAGGGCAGCAGCTGGGCAGGGTGGGGTGCTGGGACCATGGGCAGCGGGATGCTCGATCATCCCTGGGGCGATGGATCCCTGGGGCAGGAAGGATGCTGCGGGCAGGAGCAGCATCCCCCAGCCCGTGTCACTCGTCCGGCCGCAGGACGGGGGAGCCCAGCCCAGCCCAGGGAACCCTCCTGCGGTGTCGGAGGCTGTCAGGAGTCCCGACTGGGTGCGCTGCCAGTGCTAAGTGCCCCAACACATTCCCTCGTCCGAGTGGCAGGGGGGCCTGGCAGCTGGGGTGGCTCCAGGCTGTCGCATGGGGCTCGCTCTGGTTGAGTGGCAAATAACCCGCCAGGCTCTGCTCCCCTGCCCTCGCGGTGGCTGCTGGTGGTGCCAGGGGCTCCCCCAAGGTTTCCCCCACCTCGAGACCCTCCCTGGGACCCCCTTGGGGCTGAGGGTGTGAGACTGGGAGCACTGGGAGCTGCCTCCGGGCTGCTGCCCTACACCGGTGGGGATATATCCCCCCTGTGCAGAGCCAGGCGCTGGCCAGGCACCGACCAGCAAAGTCGGCAGAGCCAGCCGGGGCACCAGGGACAGCAGTGAGGGGCTGGTTTTGGACAGCAGAGTCCCATGTTATAAATAGCAGCGGCTCCAGCTGGTGATGGAGCGGAATGGATTTGCAGGGTGGATTCACGGGCATTTTTTCGGTCCTTCCCCAGGGCTGCTGCTCATCGACAGCTTCGCTGGGCTGGGCTCTGTGGGTCCCGGTGGGTGCTGCGCGTCGGTGCCTGGTGAAAGCCCTTGCCCGGGGGCTGCAGCCCCTGCGCTGCCTGTGCCGCCAGCCAACGCCTCTGCGCATCCTCCTGCCCCAGCAGCAGTGCCCACGGGCAGTTCCCTCTGTGGCTCACCCCAGCCCGCAGCCCCGCTGGCGTCTCTGCCCACCGGAGCTGCCCTCTCCCCGCAGCAGCGCATGCCCGGCGGGCGGCAGGGCTTGCTGCGGCACTCCGGGCCGGCCAAGCACGAGGCGGTGCAGGAATCCAGGGGCCCTGATGATGCTCTGGGTGTTTCCGCGCCAGAGCCGCTGGTCCGACCACATGCCTTTGCCATTAGCGGTGGTGCCGGCAGCTCGGTGGCCGGACACATCCCAGCTGCAGCCGGGCCCCACTGCAGCCGCCTCCTGGACTTGTCCCCATGTCCTGCTGTGCTGCCGGGTCCCTCCCGCCCACGGTGCCCGGCACAGGGCTGTGTGTCTGTGCTCGTGCCAGTTGCACGATTGGCACCAGCATCCGTGGGCAGTGCAGTCCTGGCCGCGTTCCTGCCCCTGCTGCCCTCTGTCCGTGCGCCGCTGTCCACCGTGACGTGGCGCTGCATCGTCACTGCCACCCCCACGCACGCTTTGCCCCTCCGAGGGCCACGCCGGCCATGGTGCCCTGAGCGTGTGGGGGGCCGGGGGCCACGAGAGGCTGGTCAGGTCCCCAGGGCACCGCGGGCGCCTTCAGGGCAGATGCATGGGCAGAGCTGCCAACGAGGGGAGGGTAAACAAGAGGTCGGCTCAGGGCAGAGATTTGTTCCAGGCAGGTGGGGGTTGTGCCTGGCATCGCTCCTGCACAGCCTGGCTCCCAGGAAGCGGCTTGGCCCTGGAGAGGAGGGGAGTAAAGATCAAATCCTCCCCGGATCAGAGGTTCCTGCTCCTGGCTCAGGCTGCAGCCCTTGTTCCCATCATCCATTGTCTGCTCCAGGCGAGGGTCAGCGGTCCCATCCCTCTGGGGCGTCACTTTGTGGCGACAGACCCAGTGTCGGGGCAGGGTCCCTCGAGGAGTTCGCCTGTCCCTCCCCAGCTCACCACTCTTCCCTGTCCCGTAGGCATCGTCGAGATCCGGTCGGTGCGTGTCGGCGTTGTGGCCATCCGGGCGGTGCACACCGGCTTCTACCTGGCCATGAACAAGCAGGGGAGGCTCTACGGGTCGGTAGGTCGGATGCTGCCGCCCGGGAGGGACCGCACCGGGGTCAGAGGCACAGGGCAGAGCTGGAGCGGGGGGTCCTAAACCTGCCGGGACCAGTGCCCAGGAGCGGGCTCCTGGTTTCCCAGGCCGTGACCTGCTGCTCCCCAGCAGGGATGGCACCCACGGAGCGGGGAGGAGCCGGGGTCCCACCCTGCCCCGCTCTCGGGGTCCGACCCTGCAGCGGAGCGCAGCCGCCCCTCACCCCCTTCCCTCTCCTGCCAGAAGGAGTTCAGCCCCAACTGCAAGTTCCTGGAGCGCATAGAGGAGAACGGCTACAACACCTACGCGTCGCTGCACTGGCGGCACCGGGGCCGCCCCATGTTCCTGTCCCTCAATGGCAGGGGCAGGCCGCGGCGAGGGGGCGAGACGCGCCGGCAGCACCTCTCCACACACTTCCTCCCCATGCTCGTCAGCTGAGCCCCGCACGCGGCTCCGGACCAAGAGGGTTATTTTATTTATGTACATATCTATTTTTTTGCTATTTATTGTTTTATTTGTAAATGCACAGAGGAGGATGGATGTGGAGGCAGCGTGGCCGCCACGTGCCGGGGCTGCTGGTGTCACAGCCCTGCCCGCATGGCCCGGACCTGGCGGCTGGTGCTCTGCTCACGGCGTGGGACGTACCAGGGGTTGTGTTTGTCTTGTGTCCGAGCATCTGCAGCAATTAAAGCTGTTCATGGTACAAAACGGGGTGCAAGTCTTGGAGCGTTGATGGTGGCTTGGCTTGGGCCGGGTGGGCTTGGCCCCCCTGAGGTCGTGGCTGCAGCCACCAGCGCGGTCCCTGTGGCCACCAGTGGGGAGCCCGGCCGGTCCCCTGCTGTGTCCAGCTCCCCATTGACCCAAAGGGTCAAGGCAGAGGGGGACGACAGGTCGAGAAGTTCCCTGGTGCCAGAGCAAGAGCCCAGTCGCAGGCAAGTGTCCCGCTGCAGGGTTGCCGTGGGCTCTGCAGAGCCGGGCAGCACCGTGGGAGACAGCCGGGACCCCTGGGCGGATGCAGCCCCGGGCTGTACCTGGCTGGGGGGAGCTGGGATGCTGCTCCCTGCCAGGAGATCACACACAGAAGGGACCAGACCCGGGCTGTACCTGGCTGGGGGGAGCTGGGATGCTGCTCCCTGCCAGGAGATACACACAGAAGGGACCAGACCCGCTCTGGGGAACCATCCCCAGTGGGAGCATTGGGGCCACAGATGCCCACCCAAACAGCTGGTGCCTGACCCACGCCCCGGACCAGCCCCCAGCCAGCCCCCAACCCCCCCAGGCTGTGACCAGCACCTCCAGGCTGGTCCTGCCCCCTCAGCCCAGCCCTGCTCCATCCTCTCCAGCAGCGATGGGGCCGGGAAGGCGGTCGGTGGCGAGAACCAGCCTCTTGCCTGGAGGGGAGCATGGCCAGAAATAGCACCCGTGCCTTGGCTGCCTGGCCAGGGCACGTTCCTGCACCGCACCCGCCACAGCCTGGTCACTTTGTCACGTCAGACGTGAGCGACGGCCCCAGCAAAAACCACCAAACTCGTTCCATTTCCTACCCAACCAGCTCCAAACGAGTCTGAGAGGGAACAGCCACTGCATTCACTGTGCAGCAGCCACACACCCTCCCCGGGCTTCGCTTCACCCACTCGAAACCCACCCCGAGCACCGCTCACACGTGAGGAATCGCCCCCCAGAGCTCTGGGGGAGCCAGGAACCCCACTGGCGCAGCCGGAGGGAGTAGGGAGTTTTTTCCAGGTGTCCTGGGCTGTGTTTTGGTGACGAACCAGCAAAGCCCCCTCCATGCCAGCCCAGCCAATGGCACACGCAGGCTCAGCTGGGGACGTTCCTGCTGCCACCCATGTCCCAAGCCCACAATCCCAGTGGCAGAAGTTTCTGGCTCAACCTTGGGCAGAGGATGAGTTATTAACCCCGATATTCCAGTCCTGAGAGCAGCCCTCGTCCCACAGGCATCGCCCGCGAGATTAAAGGTGCCGCTGGGCTGCCCTGGTGAAGCCAAGGCGGAAAAACATTCCCAGGGAGTTGCTCAGCACCAGCCGCGTGGCCCCGCCAGGCTTGGCCAAGGCTGTTGCCATCCATGCTGGGGACATTTTCTCCAAGAAACCACCTCTTCCTGTATCCCAAAATGGCTCAAGAAATGCCAAACAATCCACCCACCTTCTCCCTCCCACAGGAGGCACGTCCCATCCCAGAGCTCTGGGGAGGAAGGGCCAGGGCCTTGGGGCAGTTGGCCTCGAGCCACCAGAGCTCTGCTGGTGCCCAGCACCTTCCCCAGCCAGAGGCGATGCCGGGGAAACCCTCCGTCCATCACTGACACTGGGCTCCCAACCCAACCTGGCTTCCCTTGGAGCTGGCCCGGCAGTGCCAGAGGTTCGGTCCTCGGTGGAGCCCCATCCTCATGGCGCAGGACGCAGGGAAGGCACTGCCCGCTCCGCACACATTCCTGTCATTCTCCGAGCTCCGGCTGTCACAGAAACTGAGTCACAAACACACCTGGGTATTTGTCTTTCTCTTTTAATCGGCTGTATTTTAAGTAGCTTTGAAATACATTTTTCTCCAAAATGCTGTTTTTCCTGTATGTTTCTCGGTCACACTGGTATCCGGCTGGTCCTGGCTCCGATGCATGCCCAGTCCCCATGCCGAGGCGGTGGAACAGTCCACGGGGAGGGCAGGACTGCAGCAGGGACAGGCTGTCAAGAGCTGCCTGCTGCAACTCTGCGGCCGAGCACTCCCTGAACCGGGCTGGCAGCGCCTGCGCGGTGCCGGAGCCTGGAGCTCTCTGCACACCTGCACCCGGCTGTGGGAGGGCTAGGGCGAGCCCAGGCTGCCTGGGGAGACAGCGTGGGGTCCGCAGAGCTCAGCCTGGAGTTTTCCTCAAATCATGCAGAAAGTCTCATTGAGCTGAAACATCCTTTTATTTAACATCAGTAATAATTTAAATTTATAAAAACCCTTTCAGTGTTGAGTATCAGAAGGGCAAGGTTACAAAGAAAAATAGATGGGACTCGAGGCGGGGCAGGGAAGATGACGGGGTCTATGTTGAGTTCGAGTTTCAGTGACAGCTATGGGCATCCCCCAGCTGGCGGTGTGGGAGGGAGGCGGAATCATTACGCTCTCGTTTTAAAGACTTCAATCTCCAAAGTAGAAGAGACAGAATCCAAGGGGAGGAGGAGGAGCAGGAGAAGTAAAGAAGGAATCTCAAATTCAAGCCCATACAAACACCCTCCCGTTGGAAACGGCAGGCGCCAGCTCGGCCCCTCGGCTTCCCCGGCCGCGGGCGCAGCCGCCCCTCACTGCAACGGTTAAAATCCACACGGCAAATGGACGTTTTTACTATTGGACAGAGCTCAGCTCGTTCCCCCCATCTCAGGACTCGAGGCTTCTCCTCTCTGAAGGACCCAGAGTCTCTGTGTCTTCAGAACACAAAAGAGGATGCTGGGCCCCTGGCCCCAGCCCCTCGCTCTGCTCTGGAAGCCCCTGTCACTGGCTGGGGAGGGAGGGAGGACAATGGAGAAGGGCCCCAGGGACAGGGGGGCGACTGAGATTCAGGAGTTGTTCGATGAGTTTTCGTTACTTGGTGAGCTGGAGGACGAGGAGGAGGAGGAGGAGGAGAAGTTCATCCCCGTCAGTCCCGGGGGGTTTGTGGCAGTGTTCTGTCCACTCAAGCTTTTCCGGCACACGGGACACGTATCGTGCTTCGGGGAGCAGACAACAACAAAACAAGAAATGGGAAACGGGGTTAGAGAGGGGAACAGGAGCAGCACTGTGGGAGTGGGCTGGGACGACGCTCCTTCCTTTGATCAAAGGCTGCTCGCGCCTGGGCTCATCACGGGGTACAACTGCATTTACAGAGGAGAACAGCTACCACCCACCCACCCAAGCCCCAGGGCACCGCTCCAGGGGCACCAACCTGCTCCAGCCAGGGCACGATGCAGCCGTCATGGAAGAGGTGATTGCAAGGCAATTGCCGGACGCTCTCCCCGACCGTGTAGTCTTCTTTACAGACGGGACACTCCAGCCCGGAGTCTGTGGCGCACAGGGGGAGAGGGAAGGAGAGAACGACACGTGCCGCACCTGGGACCCCGTCACCTTCTCCCCTTGCCCTCATGCTGCTGCTTCGTGGTTCCACCACCCGCGCTGCGTCCCTTGCTGCTCCCTTCCCTTCTGCTTTTCCACCTCCATCCAACACTGAAGGATTTGACTGAAGTTTGACTGGGGGAAGCAAACCCACCCAGCCTACGTGGCTCTTGTGTGAGCACCACAGAGCAGTACTTCAGCTTTCTCTCCCCTCTGATATGTTTTAGGCCTTGAAGGTTCTAGCAGACAGCGTTAAAATCCCAAGAAAAGGTTGAAAAGACCTTTCAGAGCTCTTTGTGCACGGTTCCCCAGAGGAGAGACACATACCTACATGTTCCTGTGCGATCTGTATGGTGGGGAGGGCCTGGATCTTCTCCTTGTCTGCTGGTGGTGGACCAGTGTTCTCAAACTGATTTAGTAACTGTGAAGAAAACGGGCCTCAGAGGGAAGAAGATCTGGGCTCAGCACTGCTCAGAATTGGCTCCTTTATGGAACTGGGGCACTTGAACCCTGCACTGCCTGTGCTGCGGACCCACTGTGGGCCTTGTCCCCCATCTCTACCCCTCCTGCGCCACCGCGGCTGCGGCAGCCATGCACACGAGGTCGGGGGACGCCTCTGTGAAGCCAATTTTACCTGTGTGATAATTGCATCCAGGCCATTGGCACCCCACGCGTAGTCCATGGGATTTGAATGCAAGACTCCCCTGGAAGAACAAGGACAACATTGAACTGGGCTGGGAGCAAGAACGAGAACAGGGTCAGACAGGGCAGCACATCCCCAACTCACCAGGGACCCAGTCCCAGGTTCGGTATCGTTGTAGGGGCGATAATTCCATTGACCAGCTGCTGGATAATTCTGAAAGACAGGAAACCCGGGACTAAGTAAAAACCGGTGCCTGACGACTATAGCCCGGAAACCCGGCACAGCAGGAGCGGCTGAAGACACTGGGCTCACCCCTCCAGCGTGGGGACGCCCTCATGCCTGCCGGCAGCTCGGCGCGTGGCCAGGCGGGCGCGGGGCTGCCGCGCGCCGTAGCGATGCCGGGACTGGTGCTCTCGCTCCCTCCGGTTCTCAGAGTCCCGGTTGTCCTCTGACGGCACGTTGGAACCAAACGGGAACTCAAAGGTATCATCGAAGATGCCAAAGGCAAACTGGCCGTAGCCCTGCGGCAGGGTGAACAAGTGCTGGTCCACGTTCTGGCAGGGAGAAACGCAGAGAACAGGCGGTCACCAGGAGAGAAGCTGCTCTCAGCACTTGTGCCTTCCATAGCGACGAGTCTCTTCGGGGCCGGCAGTTCAGCAGCCCTGGCTGGCACGGGAGAGTCAGGGCTTGCTTAGAGGCAGCTAAGTGAGGGACAGACTGAAACTGTGTGCGGAGGGAAGGAACAACCACAGCCTCCCTGGTTTCTCTTTCACTGCTGTGTGTTAAGCCGAGGCTACTGCATAGCAACACACCCAGACAGCTCACCAGATCCCAGCGTAGCCCCCTCAGCACCGGAATAAGCACCGAGGGATGGTCCTATTAAAAACAAGCAGGAGAAATGCGACAGGCAGAGATCTCAGGAGCAGCAGGATGATGCTGGTACCTCCTCTCCCAAATGCTGTCAGAATCCGGGGAACGTTTGAACGATGCGCTAATGAAAAAACATCCACAGGCAAAGCAGGAAGCGTTGGAAGAGACACAGAGGACTCGCTCACCTCAAACGGGTGCCTGTTCTGGTCAGTGGCCGACGTGGAGGAGCTGGTCTCATTGTCGGTGTTCCTGCGCAGAAGGAAGAGCACTAGTAAACTCAGAGTGTGCTACAGAAAGACTTTCCTGGCAGAGGGGAGTGAGGGACCCGAGCAGACGCCACGGCTGCTCGTAACAGCTTCCCCAGAGCTCTGTTCACCTTCCCTCCCACCCAGGGCAGGCTCAGCACCACACGGAAGCGAGCCTGCCCTCCGCTGCTGAGGTTCTCAGGGTCCCTTTCCATTTTCCCTCCCTGCAACCTTTGTTTTCCCACAACTCTCCCCACCCTGTTTGGGCTCTGGTTTCACGAAGCTGCAGAGAAGTGACTGAACCACGAGGTCAAGCGAGGATGGACGTCAGGTACAATCCACCTCAAACCAACCAGTAAACCCTTTGGAGCACCAGGAAGAGAAGACTTGAGGTACAGACCCTGGTCGTGATGACCAAACACACTTATGTCTGATCTGGAATCAGAGGAACTTCCCTGCTGCAGAGACATGTGACCAAACGGGAGAGATTACTCAGAACACTTGTAACGCTGTCAGGCTTCTCCTTGGAGAGCTGCAGGACATTTCATTTCCTGCTCAGATCCATGCTCTGGCACTCGTGGTACCAAACCGCCGAAGTTCAGCGGTTACGCGACTTTCCCAAGGTCACACCAACACGGTTGGGACGAGCCAGGGCTGATTTTCAGCCTCTGAGGTTGCTGCGGTCAGGTCTAATGTCACCTTGTCAGCACAGAAACCTCAGTCTGTAACAATCACCTCTCTTGGCAGTGCCTCGTGTGCCCGGCACCGAAAGCCTGCCCACGCGCTGCCTGTCCCGAGCCGCTTGCAGCCACAGTCCGGCAAACGGACGTGTTGAGCCGTTTCTCCCACTCTGACGGCTCTGACACTGCCCGGGAGTTGACCCTGCCCCTGATTCAGCAGCCAAGCACGTGAATGCAGATCTCGCTGCTCCAGTGCAGAGTCCAAAGTCTCGGTCACAAAGTTTCGCCGTTCGTACCCTAAACCAAGTTACTAAATCACGCTGAAGCGTATGCACATGCTCAGTTCCGCCGATCCCTCTCCCGGGGTTCTTCCTACCCCGATGTCTCGAACCCACTCAGAGCTGCCACACATCACAGCCTCCTTTTACAGCACCCCACTGCTCCCTGGCACCGTGTGACCTGGCATTCCCATGGCTGAGTTACCCGGAGATATGAACTACACAAACAGAGCACTTCCCACCCACAGCGAGGAAAGTGGAGACAAATATGGGGCAGAAGTGGTAAAAATGGGGCATTCCGTGTCCAGCACTGCCTTTTGACCAGGGAGAGGAGACGAGCAAAGCAGACTGAGTCCATCCCAGACACAGCCTGGGGCACCACGTTACCTGGGCTCTTCAGGAAGTTCTTCAATAAAACCAGATTCACACCGTGGGCAAATATAGTCCTACAGGAGAAGAAATACAGAGTGAGAAGAGAACGTGGTACCTAAAACCTGCAGAGCCCTCAGTGTGACAGGGTGGGAGAGAGGGATCCTGCAGCCACCGTCCCAAACGCACACAACGGTTACAGAGCCCAAGAGACCCCAAAGCACCGGTATTTGCCCCCACCAGACTAGCGAGGTTCCTGGTTAAGCCTGAGCCCATTTGGAACTTGGCGTTAGAACAGATCTGGATAACACGAACTAATCCCCAGGAGAGACGAGGCATTAGGTAACAGCTGATGTAGTTCTGGGGGAAGTGAAAGCAAAACCACCAGCCTTCCCCAAAGAGCGGCCCTCAAACACCAGCGTTTGAAGAGCTGCATGTTTGGGGGCTTCCCCTGCCCCCTTGAAGGGTCAAACTGCCCTAATGAGAGAAACAGGAAGGGAACTACAGCATGGGCTCGTCCCAGCATCACCATCGCTCTGGAAGGGCTGAGGAGGCCGTTACCGGTGTAGTCTGGGGTTCACAGCATGCAGTCCCGGAGCTCTACACCCCCATGTTCGTTACAGAGCTACGGCTACCCTTGGGCCTTTAACTCCAAAAACTGAGCGTGCTGGAATAGCCTGTGTGAGAGGAGCCAGAACTCCTCAGGAGCCTGTGACAACCACTTCTCCTGCGGTTCCTGGTGTCAGGAAAGAACTTGTACCCCACAAACCACCGCACTGCCGTAGCAAGCAGCAGCCCAGAGCATTGAGATCCAGGAAGGAAATTACTCCACATTTCAGCACCCGTGAAAGCACAGACCCCGGGCCCAACCCCGACCACGGCCGAGCAGCCACCGTGGGCAAACACCACCACGTGACACCCCACACTGGCAAAGCCATGCTCAACACGGAAGGACTTTAAGACCTGCTAAAAATAATGCTGCTTCCCTTTACCACTGCTCCATCGAACTGGCCCTGGCCCTTAAACAAAGCCAAGGGATTCCCTGGAGGAGGAGCAGCCACCAGCCACGCGGTTTGTTCTGATAAGGCACCCGGGACGGCTCCCCCAGCCACTGCAGAACACCCCGATAAGGCCCTGGCAGTGAGGCCAGCGACCCACTGGCACCGCCCCGGTCGATAAGGACACAGTGAACACCAAGACCCAGGAACAAGCTTGGAGAAGCTGCTACTCCCTCTTCTGCATGGGACTCTCTAGATCTGCGGTTGTGAAATAACCGCATCCACACTGTTTACACAACGTTTGGTTTCAAGAACGTTTCTACCCCATCCTGTGTCCCATCACGGTCACTCCCTATGGCGGCCGCTCAGCGAGGAGGAACCGGCTCCTCCCAGCTCCCCTGTTCGAGGGAGCATTTCTGCCTGCGCCGGCAGCCAGCTCCGAACACAGGGCTCAGCACATTCCTTTGCAGCTGGAACGGCACAAATGTCACTGTTCGCTGTTTATTGGGCAGCTCGAGCCGCTCCTTTTGCAGCGAATGCTGCAGTGTCTGCAAACAGTAAGTGAAACTGCATGGACTTGGACCCCAGACCAAGTTCATTAACCAGCAATTAACCAGCCCTGGATCAACAGGCCATTGTCGCTCCCTGTTGCGGCCCAGTGCATTCGCTGCCAGACGAGCTCTGCCGGCACAGGCCCAACACGGGGGGTGTGAACAAAAAATAAACCACCAACAGTTCTCAGCCACAACCCCCAGCCACTGCACCGCGTTCTCCAGCCTGTCCGTGTGTTCCACTGGAGCGTTACTGAGAGTTCTGTCCCCACACTTCGATACGGGCAGAATTCCCAACCAGGGAAGAGCTAACCGGTAAGAGCGACGGAGAGGGTGGAAGGACAAACCGACGGCAGCAAAGTCTAACCTGCCTGCCACAGCAGAGAGGCACCTACACGCACCATCAGGTGACTTTTAAATTCAATAAACCTGAACAAAAACGCAAGGCCTTATGCTGACGGAAGGCTGTGAAAAGCTCCAGGACAGAGACTGGCGGGATCCTCGAGTCGCAGTTGACACCTCACAACGTTTGGCAGCCGATCGACAGAAAACCCAGTGTGACCTGCCACATTTCAGCCCATTCCTTTCCAAAAGTCAACGCTCCTTTTTTACCCACACCAGGAATATACAACTCCTTAAAGCAGGGTTTTACTCAGCGGTTACAGCTCACGCACTGCATCCGGCCCACAAACATCTCTGCGCTGGTGAGCGGAGACAGGGCGAGCACAGCCTCATCTGAGGAATTACCCCCTCGAAGCTTTTCTCAGGCTCATTTAAATCCTACTGAGACAAAAAAGAAACTCCCTCGTTATCTCACGTTCACTCTGGACGAAGCTGCGGTGCGATGGTGCTGAGCCCAGGGCGAGGCAGGGGATCACACCCATGGCTCTCTCCAGCCGGCTGGAGACTGGGGGGACGAGAGGTGTGGGGCTGGGGAGCCCCGCGCTGTGCACGGCTGCCGGGGGAGTCCCTCAGCCCCGCACACAGCCTCGCTGGGCCTTCCCACACCGGGCCGAGGGCCCCCTCTCGCCGCGCCGCCCACGCTCTCGACTCCACCGGCCGCTCCCCGTCGGCCCCGCAATCCATCTCCCCGCTGCGGAGTCCCCTCCGCCCTTCCTAAGGCCCGCCCGAACCCCAACTACCACACGCGAAACGGTACCCCGGCCTGGGCCCTCAATCCCCGCCCCTCCTAACAGCCGCCGCACCCCGCTCCCCACCCCGAGGCCCACACCGGCCCTCCCCATCCTCAGGGCCCGGACCCCCTCAGACCCTCGGGGCCCCCTCAGGCCTCACCCCCACGTGCCCGACCCGCCGGGCCTCCCGCCCCCACCCTGTCCCGCGGTCCCGGCTCCCCCTACCCCACACCGGGCCGCGGCCGGGCCCCCAAACCCCGCTCACAGGCAGGCGCGGGGCGATCTCGGCCGAGCAGCAGTGGCAGAAGAACCGTCCCGGCTGCGGTGAAGCCTCCGCCATCTTCCTCACCCCCCCCCCCCCCCACCGCCTTCACCCCGCCCCGCCCGGCGACGCGCGGCGGCGGCCGACGGCGGCCGAGCTGGGACAAGAACGGTCGTCAGCGACAGAAACGCGGAAGAGAAGGGGCGGGGCGGAAAAGAGCGGGAGAGGCGGGGTTTAGGGCGGGGCCTAGGGTTCGGGGCGGAGTTTGGGGGTGGGCGGTGCGGCGCTTGGGGGTGGGCGGAGCGGCGTTTGGGGGTGGGCGGGGCGGGTTTACGCTCCGTGGCTGGGGCGGGGGGTCGGGAGCTCGGGGCCGCGGGCTCTCGGGGCCGCGGGCTCTCGGCCCCCCGCCTGCCACGGCCCCTTTGTATTCCCATAACGGGAAAATTTAAAATTTCTGTAAAATGTTTGTAAAAAGGAGGAGCAGCCCCCCGCCAAGCGAAGGCAAATCCGTTTTCCGCGGCAAACCCGAGAGCCGCTCCGAAAGGTGGCGGTAGCCTCAAGGGAACGTGAACGCTGAGTGTCAGCAGAACTCTCCAAAATGGGGTGTTTCCCCTCAGATCTCCCCGTGGGCGCTGGAGAGGGTTATGGGCGGGGAGATCACGTCTTTAATTTTTTCAGAGGCTTTCGGGGATCCCCATGGTCCCCTGCGGGGTTCCTGGGACGGGGGACGCTGCGGTCTGGGGCTGCGGGGTCTGGGGGTTTTGGGGTCTGGGGGGTTTTGGGTTTTTACATGGTGGGGCTGAGGGCTGCGGGGGGTTGCGAGGGCTGCGCGGAGCCCCGTGCCGTGGCCTCCGAGCCGCTTCCAGCAGGTGGCAGCTCAGCCCGGGTTTCGCCGCTCCGGCGCCGGAGCCTGGGGAGGGGTTCGCGGAGCAGCTCAGGAGCCGCGGGCCGCGAAGCCCAGCGACCGCCCCGCCGAGGTCTGCCCCGACCGCGGGTCCCGGTGGAGTGGGCGCTGCGGACAGGGCGAGCGGCTCCAGACGGGGCGCCGGTGGGAAACGGCCGCGTAACGGCCCGGGAACCGCTCGGTGACTTCTGGAATGGTTCGGTCACGGTGTGGAGACCGCGGCTGCAGGGCGGGCCCGCCCGGTGGCCGGGCCGTGATCCGAGCCGTCGATAAGGCGACAATTAGCCATTAATCACAACCGATGAGGAAACTGCGCCCCGGTCGTGGGTCCAGCCTGGAGCCAGGCCAGCCCGCGGCCCCGACCCGGCATCTCGGGCCCCGGGGGAAGTTCCCGTCCACGGCGGGGACGTGTACGCCTTTCTCGCCGCCCTGATTCACGGCCAGAGGACAAGTTGCCGCTTGATCAAATGGGTGCCGGGTGCCCGCGGGACGGGGCGGGCAGGATCCGGCTGCACTGACTTTGTCCCTCTGGAATTCCCTGACGCAGGAACTGCGGAAGCTGAACTTGGCAACACTCGTTGGGATGCAAATGGCAGCAGATATTAACGCACGTGGAGACCGGGCCGGGCAGGGTGGCCCATGGCCCGATGCCCCAACACCTCCAGCACGGAGCAGTGGAGGAGAAGAGCCCCCCGCACCGAGCCCCTCGGCTAACCGGGATGTGTCTGTGTGGGGAGGGGGCTCAGGGTGAGGACCCTCCGTGGCGGGAGCACGGGCAGGTAGAGAGCTCCTTGGCAGAGCTGCAGCTCCTCCAGCACTCACAACTTGCAGCTCCGCGTTCGCAGAGACCCCTGCCCAGCCCGGGACCCTCTGCATCCCTGATGCTGAGCATGGAGAGAGGATCCTGGGCCAGAGCCCGTCTCCGGGGCATGAGGCAGCTCTGCGCCTGCCTTTGTCCCTGCAGAGGACACGAGGGTGCCTGGGCAGACGCACCCGTCCCTGCCGCAGCCAGGCAGGGGCTGCGCACCCCAGGAACAGGGTTTCTGGGCTGGGCTGTCCCCTGCCTGGCCTCTGCCTCTGTGGAGCAGCTCTGGTCAGAGCAGATTTGAGTCACCCAGCGGTAGGGAGGGTTTTCCCACGGTGCTGCCAGAACTGCACCCTCTCCTGCGAGGCCTGACGAAGAGGTGACACCTCCCGAGCCAGCAGCGATTCATCCTCAGGCAGAGCTGCTCCCCCAGCAGCCGGGCGGGCAAAGCGGCCGTCCCCACGAGCGGAGCGAGGGGAGGGAAAAGGGAGGTTTTGGCCAAGGGCAGTGGAAAATACCCTGGGCCCCTCGTCCGAGGGGACAGGATGGGGCAGGAGGCTCCTCCGGCAGCTCTGAGTCGCAATCCCACCTGGGCTGTGCCGTGAGGGGAACACACGCCCTGCTGCGATCCCTGACCTCGCAGGAACCCTCGGGCCCGTTGGCCTCTGCCACAAAACTTGCGGGTGTTCAGGAGCGGAGGCGGCACGGGGCTGGTGGTGCCTGCTGCCAGCTGGGGCTCGGTGTGGAGCCTGGCCGGGGCTGGGCAGGAACGGTGAAAGATCCCCGGTGCTGCTGGTGCCTGGTGGAGGGGAGCGGTGGGTGCCATGTGGGAGCCAGCTACAGCCACGGTGCCGCTGTCCCTGGAGCATTCCTGGCAGCCCCCACGGGTTTGGTGGAGGTCAGTCAGGGCCCGCTCCTGCAGTGCCCGGCGCTGCCATTCGCGTCGCCTGGGCTGTGGGGGCTGGTCATGGGCTCACGTCCTGAGACGTTACTAATTCAGACGGTGCCACCATGCCAGGCGCTGCCAGGGGGTGGCCGCAGGCTATGGCGGTGCAGCCACCACCGGGCTCTGGCACGGGCGGGTGTGTGTGCCTGTGCGTGCACGTGCCCCGAGCGCATGGCCTCGGCGGGAGCCAGTGCCGTAGGGCCAGACTCGCCCCATAGGGCCAGACTCGCCCCGTAGCACCAACCGGCTGTGTGGACACTGGCTGTGCAGGGGCTGGTTCCTATCATGCCCCTGTGGTCAGCACCAGGTAGAGGAGCCCGTGGCTGGGGCCAGCCCCACGCCAGGCGTCCCGCAGGGCTCCCGGTAAATCCTGCCGGTTTGCTGACGCCGGTTCTGCAGCTCAGATAAACCCAGCTGTGCAGGCGGTGCTGCCTGCGGCCGAGGCGCTGCACGGGCGTGTTGCCGATGGCTCTGCCCTGCCGTCGGCGCTGCGCTCGTGGTGCCCTGCTGCAGCCTGGGGTCTCTGGCCCCTCATGTTCCCTGACGATGCGTGTGGAGGGAGGGATGGAGACACTTAACATAGGACTTAAAGCCACACTTAAAAGGGGGCTGGGGGCAGCCGGCACATTTGGCAGATCCAGCAGCTCTGAGTGCAGCTTCCCCCTCTGCTGCCAACCCACCAGTGACCCGGGCAAGTCATCTGCTCAAGGTCTTGGCCTCTGGGCCCTCTGCTCGTGAATAAATTGGTGGCTGTAGCTACAGCCCACTGGGTGCCTGGCTCGTGGGCCCGGCAGTGCCAGGCGAGGACCCGTGGGCAGCTCCGGGTACGGGCTCCAGCCCAGCTCTGCCTCCAGCCCTTGAAAGCACAAGCACCTCCTGGAGCAGGAGCAGCTTTCCAGCGCGGTTCCTGCCAAGTGAGAATAACTGGTGCAGCTCGTCTCCCCGCTCCCCTCCACCCCACATTACATATAATTGCCTATTTTAATTAATAAATTGGAGGCCACTCAAAGGAAAGCGGCAAGATTTGTTACAAACACTGCAGGGATTGTCTGCCAGCCCTGAGCCAGTCATGTCACGGCGGATTTGAATCGGTCTCCTTTGAATTCGTTCAGACAGATCGGGAGATTTACATCTCCCACCTCGTCTCCCCGAGCCTCGCACCCCCGGGCTGTGGGTCCGGGTCCCGCCCCGGCAGTTACCCTGCAGCTCCTGATAACTGGTGAGCAGCGGGCGCGGGCTGAGCCCTGTCCTTGCCACTGCCATGACGGCCAGCTGCGGGGGCTGAGGGATGCTGGCGGTGCCTGGCCGGCTCCTGGGGTTGGCAGCAGCACGGGGCGTCGTGCCCGTATCTGGTAGCCTGACCTGCGCTGTCCCACCTGCCTCGGAAGCAGCCACGGCACAGAGGCTGGGGGCAGCTCAGAGTCTTGGGGGACTGCGTTCGGGCTCCACCAAAAATTCCCCTTTTTTCTTTTTGGATTCTTTCCTTTTCTGATGCTTGATTTAAACCATTGTTTTTCAAGGGAAATTTTAATATGAAAAACATGTTTTGTTTTTCTACTAACTGCAAGCTTGGGCTGTGTAAGCAGTCAAGCTCCTTGTCTGACGAGGGCTGGGGGCAGATGGGGGCTCTGTGAGGGGACGTGCCCTGTGCAGGCTCTGCCCTTCACTGGCCCAACATCTGGCTGCAGAGAGCCAGGGACCAGGGTCCCATGGGACGGCCGGGCTGCTGTGGCTGGGATGCCCCAGGCTGGTGGAACTGGGATGCCCCAGCCTGGCTCAGTCTCGTCCTTGTCCTCAGCAGCTGCCATCATCACAGATCGTAGCAGAAACTTCCTTCTCCCGGCGATGGCCGGTGCTGGGGGTCGGTGTGGCCGGAGCTGCAGGAGGGCACAGCAGCCCGGCTGTCCCACCCACAGAACCAGCACGTTGCTCCTGGACCACAGATCGGCGGAGCAGGCACTGCCCGTCCTGGTGCTGCTCTCTCTCCCCCGGCAGCACCTCTTCGAGGAGCCAGCGAGGCCATAACGACCCAGGAGGTGTTTCCCACTCCCAGCTGCTCTGGACCCAGTTCAGCCCCACATGGTCTCATTACACTTTACGGTGCTGCCAGCTCTTCCCTGGAGGCTCAGTTTGGTCCTTCCTCCCACCGCGGCAGAGGAAGCATTTACGCTGGGGAAACCGCACGGCCGGCACGGCCACTGACTCACGGCGTGTTTACATGGCGTGCCCGTGAGAGTTACTCAGAGCAGTGTCACCGCGGCGGAGCCCGGCACCACTGCAGCTCCTGCGGGGACGGGTGCCAAGAGCCCGGCTGAGCGGGGGCAGCCGGCTGCTCCTGAGGAGGTGCCAGGCTTGGAGTATCCTCCTCCTCTGCCCCTGTGGGATGAAGGACTCCATTTGCTCACAGTGTTGTCCTCATGCCTGCCCAGGTGTATTCCTGGAGGTGCCCCACCGCTGTTCCCTCCACACGCGTGTACACATGTGGTTTTGTACATGCACGTACACGGGTGGTTTTCCTGCATCATCTTCCTCATGAAGGTGCTCCCTGCTTGGAGCAGGAGGTGGAAGCACTTGGTGTGGTGGGGAGTGGCCCTGGCAGCATGTGGGGCTGTGTGGGGCTGTTCGGGGCTGTGTGGGGCTGTTTGGAGCTGTGTGGGGCTGGGCAGGGCTGGGCAGGGCTGGGCAGCAGCAGGGAGCTCCGCTCTCCCCCGTCCCCGGCCAGGCCATGTCCTGGGCACAGCTGGTGCCTTCCCGTCCCGCTCGCCGAGCTCCGGCTCGGGCTGGACGCCAGCCAGTGACCTACGGCTCGTGTGGGTGTTCGGGGCTGCTGACACGAGGCTCGCTGCCCACGGGGAGCCCTGACGACCCCACGCCCTGCGGCCACCCCCCATGAGGCTCAGACGGCCGCGTAGGCAGCGGGGTGGGTTTGTCAGGAACCCGTTAGGGCAGCTGTAAATCTGACAGCAGAGATGGAAACCAGAGCCAGCGCGGGCCATGGACAAGAGACATCTGGTCTTCCACAGAGAGGGGAAATGGCTCCTTCTCCTGGGCCGGTCAGCAGCGTCCTGTGGGACGGGACAAGCCAGGATGGGATGGGACGGGATGTACCTGCTGCCTCCTGGCTCCTGGCAGCTGCTTTCCCGCATCCCCGGTCTCCGCTCCATGCTGCTCGCAACTCTCGGCTCCACACAGCGGCACTTGCCCAGCAGGGACAGAGCCCAGGGCGTCTCCCACCCAACACGGGGCAGAGCTGGGGACGCTAGAGGCTCGGGAGAGAAGAGGCGTCGGGTGAGCGCAGCTCTTGCTGGGGGCAGCGCAGCCCTGGAGAGCTGAGAGCTGTCCTGCTGGGCAGCGCAGCAGACCTGGGCTGTGAGGAACCCGCTGACCCGGCGCCTCGTCAAACCTTGCCCAAATAACCAAATCCCTCTCAGTCCCCGCGCCCAGCGTGGAGCCATCCCGTGAGTCCTGGCGTCCGCCGGGTGAGTCGGGTGCTAGAGAGGCATTAGCAGGAGGGATCGGGGTTTGATCAGGAGTCAAACAGGCTGGGTGATCAGATTTGGAGGGGCAGATCTTGGGAAGATAGGCAAGCTTCCCACCCCCCGGCCCTCCCCGCACGCAAGCACTCCCGCCCTGCCCTGTTCATCCGCACAAGTGGAAGTGTCCCAGGAACATGAAACGATTACTCGGCGAGGAGAATCTAGCTCAGCACTTCTTGGCATTTGTTCACGGCTTTTCATCTTCAAAGCTCCTTGCAAACATTAGCTAACTAATCCCTGCAACCGGCCTGTGAGATAGCGCAGGATCAAGCAGAGGAGCTTTATCTCACTGCAGCAGATGGGGAAACTGAGGCATGGAGTGGTGACGCTGCTGCCCTGGGGCATGAGGCGAAGCTACATGTCAGCGCTGGGGGTGGAGTGTGGCCGACCGGGCCATCGAGGCGTGGATCGTGCCGCTCCACCACTCTCTCCCAGCACTAGTGATGCAGCCATGAGCCATGAGCATCTCCCTGCTTCACCGGCTGGAGCCGTGCAGACACGGCAGAGAAAACCCAGCCCCAGGGTCAGGGCGGCCAGCAGCAGCCCCGCATCCTGAGGGGCAGCTCCCCGCCAGGGCGGAGGGGCCGAGTGCTGCGGAGCTGCGCCGCGGCCGTGCCTACCGCTTACCCCTCACACCGGCGACTCGCCGCGTGCTCTGCGGGAAGCGCATGGAGAGGGAGGATGAGGCTCGGGTTGAGCTTTGCCCGTTCCCGGCTTGCTGGGTTCACCCTGTGCTCTGGGGCTGGCCCTCAGCAGATCTCGAGCTGGCCCCGCTGCACCGTCCCCCTCCCCATCCCTGTCCCCATCGCTGGGGGTTTCTGGGTTCCCCACAGCCACGCCTGAGCTCGGGCAACCCCCGGCCAGCAGCCCCACTCCCCCTGGGCACTGCTGGGGTGTCTGGCAGCATCTCCACCTGCATGGGAGACACTTGGGCACCTCGCTGCGATACGGGGCCGGGATCACTTTGCTCCGAGGTGGAAATGGTGACCAAAAGTTGTCCAAGGACCTGCCCGGCGCCTGCCAGCAGATCCACACCGTCCACATGGAACCTCGGCTCCTTTGCCTGACCCTGGGCTCAGAGAGAAACACTTCTCAATTGAATGTCTTGTTGCAAATTGCTGCTCTAATTGGTTTAGCGGAGTTTAATTAGCCTGCGTTGATGAGAGAGGCGAGATTCCCTCCTTAAAGGAGCCCAGCAGCTCAGGAGGAGAATGGAGCAGCCGGGGGGTTTGTGGGGGGAGGATGGTTGGCTCTTGAACCTCATCCTGAAATCCTGCCACTGGACCAGCACAATGCCAGTGCCCAGACGGAAAGGTCAGCCGTGAGGCTGCCATTCACTGCGGCGGCAAAGGGCTCCTTTGTCCCCGCTCCGGCTCCTCCCGCCGCCCCCAGACCCTGCCCGGCCCGTGGGCTCCTTTGATTCTCCCCGGGCGCCGCTGTCGTGGCCAGGCTGGTTTCTCGGCAGTTCCCAGCCTGGCTTCTCTCCCACCTCGCTCTGCGGGTGCTGCTGGGGCTCCCTCACCGCCCGGGCCCTCCGTGGGAGCGGAGGGGCACGGGAGCAGCATCGCCCCGCGTACGGCAGACTGGTTGGGGGAATTTTGCTCCCAGCTTTGCTGGAGAACCAGCCTTTGCCCCCACCTGAGGTGTGACCCTGGGCAAGTTGCTTCCCTGCCCCACGGCACGACGGCGCTTCCTAGGGCTGCCAGAGCCAGGGCAAGGTGTGAGTGGACCCCCAGCATGGCTCTCCCAGGAGCAGGGCGGCCTCAGTGGGGTTCCAAATCCCCGGGCACCGGCAGACCTTGGCGAGGCAGCGCCGAGTTACACTGGCTTGGGGAAAGAGTCCGATCCACTTCCCCGCCGGCCTCCCGGCTGCTCCTGCCCCACGTCAGGCGAGCGGCAGCCCGGCTGCTCCCTTCCAGATGCTGCTCTGGAGCGAGGTCCGACCCCTTCCCTGCCAGAGCCAGCCGGTTGTGCAACGCTGCTCTGCAGCCAGGGAAAATCCCTCCCTGGCCTCCGCGAGCAACTCTTGCATCCGGGAGCATGTGAGTGAGTGCATCACCACCCGCTCGCTCATTGACATCCAGCTAGGGGATTTGGCTCCCCAGCCCTCTGCCCTTACATGGGCAATCGCTCCAAGGCCGGCGGAGCAAGCCAGGGGTCACGCCGGACTGGGACGGGGCCGGGAGCAGCACTGCCCAGCCCGGGGCCAGCAGCCAGGAGCCTGCAGAGCTGGGGGCTGCCAGCTCTGTCCTTCCCCCCAGGCCAGCAGGCCCTTCACCGCCCTTCGCCGTGGGGCTCCTGCCCCGAGCACATTGTGTCTGGAGGTACCGCACTGCAGGGCCCGAGGGCTCCACCACCGAGGCCCTGCGGTTTACGCCACTGCCACCTGCGGTAAACCCAGCCCTCGCCATTCCTGTCCCTTCCCTGGGGGTGCAGGGGGCTCTATGGGGAGAAGGGAGAAAGACCCACCTTGATGGAGGGCCAGCCCCCTGCCTTTCCCTGGGACTCGTCCTCAGGACGGAGGGAGGGACGGGGACATGGTGGTGCCAGCGGACACAACTGCTCTGCCTGCGCTGGCACCAGCATCGCACCCCGCTCCCCCCCGGTCGTGGGACCTGGGCTGCTCTGTGTCTCACTGGACCAAAGCTGCATCCAGCCCCATCCCGCGCCAAACCGAGCTGTTCTCGCGCTGCTGGCACCGGCTCGGAGCGAGGAGCTGCTGCCGGGCCGGAGGGGTGGTGCAAGGTCCCCTGGGCCCTCCGGCCGGGGCCCCTCTCCTGAACGAGCCGGGCTCCGCTCTGCCGAAAACATGACCTCAGCTGAGGCCAGCGCGGAGGGCGAAACGTTCCTCAGCTGCGCAGCCGGAACACGGACACAGGTCACGGGGCTGGAGAAGGTCCCTGGGCTACGGCAGGAGGAGCGGGGACAGGCAGAGAGCCCCGTGTCCCCAGCGCCCTGCCTGGGGAGCGGGGTGACGGATGGGGTGACTGCGCCCCAACCCCCTGGGCGGACGGGTGGGTGATCTCTGTGCAGTGGCACCGAGCAGGGCGATGTTGGGGAGCCTGACCCACCTTTCCCTGGGGTCCCCGCAGCCTCACATCCCCCTGCCTGCCCCCGTCCTGCCGGGACCCCCCAAGCCCGGCTGCACCGGCACAGCCCAGGCCGGGCCGGGCAGGGTGTGGCACATGTGGAGCTGGGATGGAGCGGATGTAGTGGTGATGGGGATGTGTGGGGTGGACAGTGACAGGGTGTACCATGGGGCGTGCATGCCCCCCAGCTCCCTGCCTTCCCCTCCTTGCCTGGCATGGCCCCAGACCAGGGCTCTGGCAGCTCAAGGCAGTGGGGCCCAGCGGTGCCTCAGTTTCCCTCACTGCTGTGGGTGCTGCCGGCGGAGCTGGGCCGGTGTTTGGGGAGCAAGGATGAAACGGGCCAAATTACACAGCCCTGACCGTAACTGCGGCCGAGGCCGCTGCGGGAGGAGGAGGAGGGTGGGAGGAGGGTTCACACGAGGATGGATGAGTGGGTGGGTCGGGAAGGAGCAGCCGTGCGGGAGGGACAGGGCCGGGCACGGGGGCTGCTCTGGGCAGCACCCGGACCCCCGCGGTCCCCCTCGCCTCGGGTCCTGCCACGGGGGGCACCCCCAAACCTCCCCTCCCCATCTCCAGCCCGGTGGGGTTCGGCTGCGGACACCGGACACCGGACACCGGACACACGGACACGTCCCTACCACCCTGGCCCCCACCTCGCACTCCCCACCTCGCGCACCTCATCTGCCAGCCCCCAGCCCCCCCACTTTGCCCCCCAATCCCACCCCCGCCCGCTGCCCCCGCCCCCGGCCGCGGCCCCCCCGCCGCCGCCCCGCCCGGTGATTCACGCCGCTCCGCCGCTTTATAACGCCGCCGGCCCCGCCGCCGCCTCACAGGCAACAGGTCGCCGGAGCGTCCCGGCCCGGTCCCGGCTCCGGCCCCGTCCCGCCGCCCGGCCCGGCCCGGCCATGCCGCTGCGGCTGGTGCTCTGCCTGCTCGTCCTCTGCAGCCCCGCCGCCGCGCACGGTAAGAGCCGCCCGGGGCACCGGGGAGGGGGGAGCACCGGGGCAGCCGCTCCCGCCCGCGCCGTCGGTGCCGCCGGCCCCGGCAGGTGCTTGGGGCAGGGGTGGCCCGGCCCGGGGTCCCGGTGCCGTTACCGGGCTTTGTGTGTATGTCCCCCGCCGCTCCATACCGCTGTCTCCCGCGCCCCGGTCGGGTGGGTGCTGGGCTCTCGGCAGCACAAACCCGTTTTACCGGGAGGTGTTCGGGTGCCAGGCACTGTCGGAGTGGGGGTTGCTGCCCGGTGCCCAGCTCCCGGCTGTCCCTCCGTCGGGCTCGGTCCCGGGGCTGCTGCACCGTGAGCCAGAGCCCAGCGTCCCGCATGGCTCTGCCGCTGCCGGCCCCGGCATCCTGCATCCCTGGGTGCCCCGGGCCGGGGGTGACCCCAGCAGCCCCCCGCAGAGCGCCGGGGCAGCTGCCGGGTGCGCGTCCCTCACTGTGCTCCGGAGCTTCGTGAGCCGGCTGGGAAAGGCTGGGAGCAGAGGCCGATTCGTGATCTGGGTGTGGAGCTCGCAGCTCGAACCCCTCCCGGTTCACTGACCGTGCTGGCAGCTCCTGCGGGTGCTTGGGGGGTGTCGGGGCTCTTCCACGGCTATTTTCCTGCAGGGGAGCAATCTCGGTGCCTAGGTTGTCTGGGACCCTGCTCTGGGGCTCCAGCAGCCCTTCCCAGTGCTGCGGAGTCAGCGTCGGTTCCCCCAACGAGGAGTTTCTGTCTTCCCCCTTGCACAATGCCATGCATCTCCATCGATCCTTGGCAGCGTGGGCAGGAGCCGAGCTCCCCAGATAGCAGCAGGTCGGGGTGCCCCGAAGGCCAGGGGAGCTCCCACGAGCTCCCTGGTGCTGCCGTGAGCTCCAGCATCGTGTTTGACATCACCCCAGCCCGCGGGATTTCCACTTGCTGCTTTGCAGGGTCAAGTACCGGTGCTGGAAGGCCCCGGGCAGGGACCCGCTCTGTCCCCCCGGCCAGAGCCCGACTCCTCCAGCCACGCTGAAGTGATGGGGAAGCCCTGAGGGTGGGGCACCCCAAGAGCCCCGTGCTGACCCCCCCAGCCCGCGGCTGTTGTGCTGTGCTCCACTTGCAGGGCAGGCGGGCACTGTCCCCCTGCCCGGGACATGTCCCTGCAGCTCAGCAGGCAGCGGGTGCCCCATGCTGCTGGCTGAGGGGGCACCCCAGTGACCAGATGTGTGGGCAGGGTGTGTGTGAATCTGTCCTGTTGCGGGTGGGATCGCCCTGTGTGTGGCCGTGCCTGCGGGCAGCAGTTGTGGGGCAAGGACAGACCAAATCTGGGACATGGCTCCCAGGGAGCCGGGTGCCATGGGGCAACTGGGGCCACGGGGTGTTATAAAGGAAAAGTGGTGACTGGACAAATCCCTGGAGGGTAAACCCACCCGTGGCAGAGGGGTGTTGGCCCGGCTGATGCTTCCAGAGGAGTCCAGGCTGCTGGTCCCTGTGTCCTGAGGGTTTGCTCCATCCACAGCTGCCCCGCAGAGCTGCTGCTGGCTGCAGCGGGCTGGGAGCCCCACGTGCTTTTGGCCAAACCAAAACAGAGTACATGGAGGGGAGCAGGGGGAGCACCTGGGGTCTAAGGCAGGTGCTGGCTCAGCTTTGGGGCAGGGTGAACCCCTGCTGTGGAAAGGAGCGACTCCAGCCTGGCACCGGCAGGATCCGTCCCTTCCCCCATCCCTCTCTCACATCTTTAGCCATTTAACAAACCTCAAACGCAGCGAACGAGAGCATAAACCCAAATAAGCGTCAGAAGAGGCTGGTCTGCAGAGGCGGAAATTGCAAAGGAATCACTCACAAAAAAAAAATATAACTGATCCGCTGGTGGGGTTAAGGAACAAACAGGCTTTTGACTCAGAGGGATCCGATGCCGCTGGGCTGGCCCCATCCCAAGGGCTGTGTCAAGTGCCCTGTTATCCGACCACGGCTCAGATGCTCCTCACAGAGGTTGTGGGTGTCAGGGCCCTGCACCATGGTGATGGTCCTGGTCCCTCCATGGGGCTGCTGGCACATGTCAGGGGATCCGGGTGCCCACCGGCCCTGCTCTGCCCGTCCTGCCTGGGCTGGAGCCTCCCCGCTGTGGGGTCAGGCAGGAGATCGACAGCAGCACAGGCAGGGAGGGCAAGGGGTAAGCTGCAAGCCTGGCCCACTGGCTGGGCATCTCCCAGAGCATTATTTGCAAGTGCTGAGGCAATGGGTGCATCCCTGTGGTCCCAGTGGGACAGTCCCACCAGTGTCCCTCCTGGGTTTGGAGCCCACTGGCCAGAGTTGCTGGGCTGCCAGGGTGTTGTGGTGTGGGCACGGAGCTTCCCCACTGTGCTGGGGGTCCACGGGGCCGCCTGCTCTGGGACAGCCCTTGTGCCGCAGGAGGGATGTGAACCAGCACGGGGTGTCATCCCGCACTGGTGCAGTCCCTGTGCCTCTGCCCCGCGGGCGTCCCGGCTGTGGCTGAGCTCACGGTGGCCTGGCACAGTGGGCACCTCTCACCTTCTGCCCTCTCCGCAGGCGGGATCTGCTGGCTGCAGCAGGGGAAGGAGGCCAAGTGCACCATGATCCTGAAGACAGGCGTGACATGGGAGGAATGCTGCGCCAACGGCAACGTGGACGTGGCCTGGTCTAATTACACCTACCCAGGCAACAAGATCAGCCTGCTGGGCTTCCTGGGGCTGGTGACCTGCCACCCCTGCAAAGGTGAGCACGGCTGTGGAGCAAGTGGGCTGCTGCGGGGCTGAGCTCTGCTCGGGGAGGGTGCCCTGAGCCTGCAGCTCCGGGTGAAGCAGCAGTGATGGACCTGGGCTCTCCAGTGCCCTCCTGAGCTGTCTGGGATGGTGCAGGGACCCTGAGACCACTGGTCCTGTGCTGCTGCAGCTCTGGGATGGGTGCTGCCCCTGGGCAGCTCTTGTCTGTGTGGATCTTTGCCGTTGGATGTGTGACCTGGGTCTTGGCTGGGCAGCCCGAGAGCGAGGAGCCGAGCTGGGGCTCCCCGTTCCCAGGTTCTCTCTGCTGTAGCTGGGGCCCCCCGCCCTGCTCTCGCCAGGTCTGCTCAGAGAGAAACTTCTCAAGTGTGGGGGTTTTTTTTAAGGAAAAAAAGATCTATTTCTTCCCCTCTGCTCCCCCTTCCTCCTCCCAGCGTGTGTGTGAAATGGCTTTATGTAACGGGCAGTTCCAGAAGTGGAAATTCTCCAGCTGTGAGTTCCAGCCCCGCCAGATGTTTTGGCATGCGACAGAGGCACGGATCCTCCAGTCACACTTGCGTGGCCGTGTGAGAACATGTTCGAGGACCTGTTGACCGCAGTAGGCAGGAGCAGGTCTTTGGAAGGTCATGTCGTTATTTGCTTAGAAGGGGGGGAAAGGGTTCCTAACAACCCCCCTGCACCCCCAGTGCTGCCACCCCAGCTGCTCCTCAGCCCTGTCTTGGCATGGCTTGAGGCTGCACCCGGTGAGATCTCGGCCCTGGCTTTCTGCCCTGTCTCCCACCACCGGCTCGGCCGCGCTCAGCACCCTCTCCAGGGGCTGGTCGGGGAGCGCGGCTCCCCCGTGCCCAGGGCAGAGCACGGTGGGGACACGCAGCCTTGTCCCAGGGGTCTGCCCTTGCCTCTGTGGGGAGGCTGGGGGATGCAAAGCACACCGAGGGCTGCGGCTCCTGGGGATCATCGGGCTCTGGGGGCAGGACCTTTGCTGAAGCCGCAGGAGAGCCTGTCCGGCACGTACAGCGCAACTCCCCACCCTTCAGAAAGCCCCTGCCTGTCCCATCCAGATGGAGCTGGTGCTGCTCCCCACCGGGCTCCAGCAAGCCGGAGGCCTTGGAAAAGGGCGGATGAGACGAGCTGCGCTCCTGCTCCCCGGGCCCGTGGGGCCGGGAGGGGTTACTCCGGGATAAAGCGGGCTGCAGCCACCAGCCCTGCGCCAGCAGCCGGGGCGGCCGAGCCCCACGGGAGGGTCCTGGCTGGACCCCAGGGGCTCCGCAATGGGTCTCCAGTGGGGAGCCAGAATTCCTGGCTCCAGCTGCTGGGGACACAGTGTCCCCCACAGGGACCTGGCGCAGAGGGGAGAGTCAGGCTGCAGGGTGAGGGTCACGGGCGGGTGGTCCAGCCGCCTCCCTCCCTCGCTGAGACAGCCTGAACAGACGGACCCTGCTGTGCTGGCTGGAGCGGCGGGTGAGGAGGGTCCCCCTTGCTCCGGCAGCCCTGGGGACTCATCCCTGGGGCTTTCCACAGAGATGCTGCCAGGGCTCAGCCTTCTGCTCTCCCTGTCCCTGGGACAGGCCTCAGCTATGGAAATCAGGGAGCAAACCGCAGACCTGTCTCCCACCAGGGAATTTCCCTTGGGGAGAGCTGGGCCAAGCAGACAGGGAATTCCCCCTTCCTCTTCCTCTTCCTTCCCCCCACCCTGGTCTCCCAAAGTGACCCGTCTCCCACAGGGAAATCCCCCTCTGTGCCTCCCACAGTTCCTAGCACACACCCTGTCTGTGGGAATCCCTCCTGGATCCCTCCTGCTTGGGAGAGAATCCCTGTCTTGGAGGTTCCTCACTCCTGCCGGACCTTCCTCCCCGGTGCAGGGACCCAGTGGCAGCCCCCAACTCCCAGCATTGCCCGTGTCCCGGGGGCGAAGGGTCCTTTGTGGTGAGGCTTGTGTGTGTGCTTCAGCGGGGGGCAAGGGGCTTCGAGCCGCCCCAGCCAGAGCCCCCACCCTGCTGTGGTCCAGGCGCTGACTCCTTTCCCTCTCCCTGCCTCTGGGATGGGCCCCCGCTCCGAGCCGTGGCCCCTCTCCATCCCCGGGGCAGCGCCGGGTGCTGGCGGGACCCTCTGATCCCGGCCCCCGCGCTGGCCGGGAGGCGACCCGGGGGACAAAGCCACTGCCTGTCTGGGGACCCGCTGCCGCGTCCCGCTCTTGTGTTCAAGTCACGGAGGCCCGGAGCGAAACAGGGCTGGGTATTGTCTGGTGGAAGTTCCTGATTGCCCAGATGACTTGCGAAGCCCAGTTCCTTCTGGAGGAGCGGGGGCCTTGCCGAGATAGATTTTTCCATTGCACAAGAAAAAGAAATGTCTCCTTCCAAAAAATAAATAGATGGGAAGGAGTGAGCTGGTGCTGAGCGAGGGCCGGGGCGCTGGCTGGGGCGAGAGCTGGATGATCGCGCGGGGCTCCAGCCAACGACCTGCTCCGCAGCGGAGCTGAGCAGATCCAGATGCTGCTCGGGCAGCTCGGCGTCGGCGCGCGTCGTGACCCCGGCAGAGACTCCGGCCCCCGAGGGCTGGTGCGGGCCACGTCCTGGCCAGTGCCACCCTGCGCAGCCGGGGTGCCAGGCAGCCCGGGCGGGATGGATCCTTCCCTCGTGGGGGGCAGCCGGTGCCGCGTCCTGATGTGCTGCTCCCCTCTGTCCCCAGAGAGCTGCGAGGGGGTGGTCTGCGGCCCCGACAAGGTCTGCAAGATGAAGCACGGGCGTCCCCAGTGCACCTGCGCCCCGGACTGCTCCAGCCTGCCCCGCAAGCTGCAGGTCTGCGGCTCCGACGGCTACACCTACCGCGACGAGTGCGACCTGCTGACGGCCAAGTGCAGGGACCACCCCGACCTCGAAGTGATGTACCAGGGCAAATGCAAAAGTAGGTCCAGTCGTGCCCCCACCCCATTCCATCTGTCTCTGTCCCCCCGTGGCTCTCGTGCTCCCGGCTCCACGCGGGACCAGTCCGAGCTGCGCCTGCGTGGGAGGATGAGCGGCAGCCCATGGGGCAGCCACATCCCTTGGCATCGCCCTCGCTGTGCTCTGAGCTGGCATCCGCCTGCCTGGCAGCCACCGCCTGCCCAGGGCCCCGGTCCTGGAGCCGCCTGTGACGCTGCCGGGGCCCGTCCGTGCAACGGGGGCTCAGCCTCACTGCAGGCCGAGGAACAACAGTCCGTAAAATGTCACTGAACAAGTATCAAGCCTCATTTTTGTTGTTTTGTTGAAGGGAGCAGCAATCCTCCTTGCCCTGCCAAGAACTGTCAGAATTATTATGGTTATTTTTGCCAGCCCTGCTCTCGGGAAGGCTCTGCCTGTCCAGCTCTGGGCGGCTCAGGGAAACATGGGGCAAGAGCTGGGAGCTGCGGATGCCAAATCTCCTTCCCACCCGGCTGGGATGGGGTGGAAGGTGGGGGGACGGTGCTGTGAGGGGTTTACGGTGTCTGGCGAGCGCTGCGGGTCCTGCCGTGCCCCACCGCTGCCCTAGCGTTGTGCTGGGGCGGTGGGCCATGGGGCTGCGCAGACGGGGTGGGGCTGACCGAGCTCCCCGCTCTGCGCCAGCCCAGCGGGGCCCGATCCTGGCTGTGCTGGCTCCCGCTGCCCTCGCTCGCGGGGCTGGGCCAGGTCCAGGGTGACCCTCCCTGTCCCCTCTCGCTGGGGCGTGCGGCATGGTGGCTGCCAGCCCGGCCAGAGCAGCCCCTGCTCTCCCGGCCAAGGCACCTGCGTGGGGCCGCTGGCCACAGCCAGGTCCCACCGCGCCAAGGCGGGCTCGGCCCTGCACGCTCCGGCTCTGTCAGCTCCTCCCGCATGAAGAGGCGCTGGCCGGGGCCGTGCCTGTGCCCGTGGGCTGGGGGCCATGTGGTCCCTCACACCCGGGACCTCGGCCTCTGCCAGCTCCTGTCCTGGTGAGGAGCGGCGGCGCGGGAGCCTGGAACCCCCCGGCTCTGCACCGTCCCCCCGTAGCTAAAGGCAGGAGGGGGCCAGAGTTGCCCGGGTTTCCCTGCGACGATGCCCGCCTGGGTTGGAGCAGCCGCGGGAGCAGGATGGCCGTCCCCGGCTCACCCTGAACAGGGAGGCTCAGCCGTAGCCGCGTGTGCTTTCCCGCAGAGTCCTGCTCCAGCGTGGTGTGCCCCGGCACCCACACCTGCGTGGTGGACCAGACGGGCAGCGCCCACTGCGTGATGTGCCGCACGGCTCCCTGCCCCGAGCCCACCAGCCTGGACCACGCCCTCTGCGGCAACAACAACATCACCTACCCCTCGGCGTGCCACCTCCGGCGGGCCACCTGCCACCGCGGCCGCTCCATCGGCGTGCGCCACTACGGGAGCTGCACGGGTGAGCTCTGGGGGTGGGCGGCGGCGGGAAGCGGGCTCAGACCCCCAGCGCCTGGCCACCCCTCGTGCCTCCCTCACCCCTTCTCCCCCTCTCCTGCTCCTTTTCCAGTTGCTGCCAAATTCTCCTCGGAGACAGACAACGTGGAAGAGAACTACGTGTGAATCCTCCCTCGCCGCGAGGCCGGACCCAGGGACAGGGGCATTATGTGTATATTGTACAAACCATATACCTGATATTTATTAAGATAAAAAGATCCTTATTTATACCCATCTATGTTATGCAGTCGCAGGGGGCCCGTTCTCGGTCCTGCTGGCCGGGGAGCAGAGGAGGGGGCTTCCAGCCACCGTGGCCGGCGCCATGCCGAGCCAACCTTGGGGATGCTCCAGCATCCACAGGGTGCCCGGCAGAGCTCTCCGCTGACCGGCACCCGCTCCCGGCACTTGTACGGCCGTTCCTCATGGCGTGGGGTGTCCGAGCTGCCGCGCATTGGGCCCCCCCACGTGTCCTTGGCCGGCAGTCCTGGGACTATTTATTTTTGGATTGAATTCTTGGTACTCTGTTGACATTTCTGGCCGGGACCTCAAGGTCTAGAGGGAATCTGCGCTCTCGCCTTCCCGGGGGGGCTCAGCTCCAGCTGCCAGTGGCAGGAAAGGCAGCGCAGCACGGCATCAGATTGGAGGCAGAGGGAGATTTTTATATATATATATATATAAATATATATATATATATATATAAAAATAGATACATGTATGTTATTTTCTCCTAAAGTTTTAGCTATATGTGTTAAAACAGATTTCAGTTTAGGTTGTCCTGGGACCCTTCAGACCAGGCTCCCGCCTGTCTCCGGAGGCGATGCTGGCACCTGGAGGGCTGGTGCCATGGTGGCCGGGAAGCGCTGCCCACCTGGGCCATGGCAGCCCCGAGCAGGGACACAACTGGCCTCCCCCCAGCTCCCCCCAGCCCACCCACCACTGCTGCAGGTGCCCATCACCCAGGGCCAGCCCGCCCAGAGCCCCCCAAACTCGCTGGGGAAGCAGCCGGGGGAGAGAGAGGGGGGGATCCACGGCACCTCCCTGGCTGTGGCCCCCAGCTCCACCATGGAGCTGGGGGGGGGGAGCACGGCTTGAGGGGCGGGGGGGCAGGAGAGGGGCGATGGCCCTGCCCACCCCCTGGGACCCCCGCCCGCCCCCACCTCCTGCCCCTGCTCTGTCGACACCCGCTGTATTTATTTTTACTTTTTCTCGCATTGTGTGTGCTGTCCCCTGTGTAAATACCACCTCGTCTCTGACACCAAGGAGCTCTCGCCTTTCTATAAATACCATCTATATATTATATAGATAAAAATACCCGATTTTCTATTTTTGTATGATTGCGTGTGGATCCCTGAGGCAGACACTGTGGGAACCTCTGCCTTTCCCGGGCGGCATCGTCAGGGGCATTTTACGGCTGTGTTACCATTTGGATTATAATTAAAAAAAGAATAAAGAATGCTGGGGGTCCGGTTCTGTTCAGCAGCTTCTGGGACCATGGGACGCGGCTCCCTCCCCTGGGGCTGTTTCCTGGGGGGTTCTGTGGCTCCGGGGAGTCGAGGCTGGGGTGGGCAGAGCGGATGTGGTGGCACCTGGCGTGGGCGAGCCCACGGCAGCCGGCGAGGAGCTCAGCCCCACTCCCGGGCTGCCTGGGCTTGGCAGTGGGATTTTCCAGCAGCAGTGGGAGGAACGGGGGGAGCAGGGAAGAGCAACCGGCAGCGTGGATGAGTCTGTTCCCAATATCGGGCCGTGCCATGAGGGTTTGGAATTTCACAAAACAATTCCTGCCATTAATTGGATCCTGATGTGCGACGCTTCCCGGGCGGCAGCCTGTGGGTTGGCCCTCCGAGCTCCACTGGAGCTGCCGCCGGTTCCCCTCGGCCGCGTCTCCTGGGCGATGCAGCCCCCAGACCCTGCTGAGCCTCGCCTGGGTGGACCCTCCCCAGCCCATGCCCAGATGGGCTCTGGCACAGCCCCAGCAGCAGCAGGGAGCTCCTGGGGCCAGGCTGGCTCCGACCGCGCCCCCCAAACCCCCCCAGACCTGGGCTGGGTTTCGCACGGGGGAAACTGAGGCAGGGTGAAGTGGTGAGGGGGAAAAAGACCATCGCTCTTGGCCAGCACCCAGTGCCCTCAGCCCGCCTGGTGCTCTGGGAGGGTGCTGAGCATCACGCAGGATCCAGCCCAGGCTGGAGCCTGCTCTGGACCCCGGTGTCTCGGATGCCCCGAAGCTGTGCTGAGCCAGGCTGGGAGCTGCTGCCAGGCAGCGGCTTCTCAACCCGGGGTGGGCACGGCGTGAACTCTCCTGCAGCCCTTCTCTACCTACCCAGCTCAGGATGCCTCCCCCTCCCCGTTGCTTTTGGGGACGGGGATAAAGGCATTGCCAACTGCTGCCCAGGGCTTTCCCTGGCGCCGGCATTTGCCACACGTGGTGGTGTGTGGCCCGGGTTTCTCTGCAGCCCGCCTGCTGTGCCTTCCTCCCCAAGGCATCTCGCCATCCTCCGCCTGCCCCACCGCAGGGTTTGGCCCCTGAAGCGCCTGGCGCGGCCCCATGCTGAGCCCGCGGGCACGGGCTGCGGCAGAGACGTCAGCTCCCGCCGACGAGCGGGAGATTTCGGCTTCCAAAACACGGCCGTGAGTCAGGCACCTCCTTCCCACCGGTTTTTGGGTGGTCTGGGACAAGCTGGGACAGGCACCGGCTCTCCAGGCATCCCGGCAGCATGCGGAAGCCCCAGGGCTGGCAGCACTGCCCCAGCATCCTTGGGGGCGGTCTGCCCCACGCCACCACTGCCGGGAGCCCACAGGGGCTTGGGGCTTCCTTGGAGGCTGACAGGGGTCTGTCCTCTGCTGCGTGTCCCCTGGTGTCCCCAAGGCCACCGGTGGCTGTGGCTGTGTCCCCCTGACCCCAGGAAAAGCCCCACAGCGGGAAGCTGGGGGTATATGGGGCAGCATCCCGTGGGGAGGGGCAGCCAGAGCCCCCAGGCTCCCCAGCACGGGGACCACAGAGGTGAGGGTGCCTTCTGGGGACCTCGCTGCACACCGGCCCCGCCCTGGCCTTCGTCCTCCCCAGCAGAGCCCCGGCGGGTGGCAAACGGCCCGTGCCGGATGCTGCGGCCGGCTGCAGGCTCCTGCGGGACCCCCGGGCGGGGAGGGCGGCTGCGCCCGCGGCCGCGGCGTGCCAGAATGTGCAGATAAAACAAACAGCCAGGAGCAGGGAATGTCTGGGTCTGTCCCTGGAGACGGCCGCGACGCCAGGCAAAGCCGCACGCCATGTGCACGTCCCGGCTGAGACCCAGCCGCAGCTCAGCACACGCTCCCCCGGCTGGTGTGGGCAGCTCCCAGCTCCTGCGCCTGCGGCCACCCAGCTCCCTC
The DNA here is from genome assembly GCA_009769605.1 of Bucorvus abyssinicus. Classification (NCBI taxonomy): domain Eukaryota; kingdom Metazoa; phylum Chordata; class Aves; order Bucerotiformes; family Bucorvidae; genus Bucorvus; species Bucorvus abyssinicus. The sequence continues at coordinate 7,192,438 of CM020055.1, forward strand.
CAGCCGAGCACCCATCTGCGCGCTGGGGAGCAGGGTGAGGCTCTCGACAGGATCCCCGCGGGCTCTGCCGGCGCAGATGGGCGGCTGGGAGCCCATCTGCCCCCGGGAGCTGTCTGTGGTTCCCCTGTTTGGGGGGTCCTGTAGTGTGGTGGGGAGGGTGTGGGATGTGGTGGGACAGGACAAGACGAGACGGGATGAGAAGAGAAGGGATGGGATGAGACAGGGTGGGACGGGATGGGGAACCCCACCCCGGCGGGAAGGCAGCTCCAGCGCTGCTGGGGATGCTCGGTCAGGTGGCAGTGCCTGGATGCAGGTCCTGGCTCCTCTGGGGCAGGGCCTGGTCCTGAGTGGGGGCTGGCACTTCGCTCCTCCCACCTGCACCCCCTGCCCTGTCCACCCGCACCCAGGACAAGCCGGAGACCTCGCTAGGGACCAGAGAGCAAAGGGGAGCTGTGGGACAGCCAGATGTGGGGCAAGGGAAAGACAGGAGATGGGAAATCTGGGAAAACCCAGCCCTGGTTGAGATGGGCAGCAGCCGCCCGGGCAGAGCGGGGTTAGGGACCAGCACCAACCAGCCCCCCCCAGGCTCAGCTGCCCACCAGAAGGTTAAAGGGGGCTCAAACCCCAGACCTCCAGCTCCCAGGGCAGGTGGAGCTCGGGCTCGGTTTTGGTCTCCCCATCAGGTTCCCAGGGCGAGATCAGGGAGGGCAGGGTCTGGTGGGGAGACGAGGGTCCCTGGATCTCCCATCTGCCCCAGACCCAGAGCCTGTGGCCCCCCTGTAAGGGGGGAGCACAGTGGGTAGAGGGAAGGTGGCTGGACAGAGGCTGGGACTGAGGTTTTATTGAGGAAAAACGCTGCCGCTGTGAGAGGCTGCGCAAGGAGCTGGGGCTTCTTGCACAGCCGAGGGGCACGCATCTCCCCTCACCAATGGGCAGAGTCGTTCTCCTGCCCTGCCCTGGGTCGAGGAGCCCAGAACACCATCCCAAACCCCGCTGGAGCTGGGAGGACCTGGGAGTCCTGGCCCTATTCTCCCCTCCTGGGAGCTGCCAGGCAGCCAAAATGCCCCGGCCCCTCTCCCTGCAGCCCATCTGCCCCCAGGACCCCCTCCCACCCCCAGTCCCACTCAGGGTTTCGGCCGCCCCTTCTGTTGTCGGTGCCCTCGCACAGTGCAGTGCACCCAGTCGATGTAGTTGGAGATCTTGGTGTAGGTGTCGGGGTACCGGAGGTCCCCACACCTCTCCCCAGAGAATGAGACGATGCCGTAAACCTTTTCCTTGAAGATCAGGGGTCCCCCGGAGTCGCCCTGTAAAGCAAGGGGGTGGGAGGGTCACTAGTGGGTCTGCTGGCGGGGGCCGGCCGGGGGGCAGGGGACCAGGCACGCACTCACCGCGCAGACGCCCTGCAGCGTGGCGTTGCGGCTGGCCGCGCAGAGCATGTTGCCTGAGATCTTGCCCCTCCACAGCGTTCGGCAGAGTTTCCGCTTGATGATGGTGGTGCGGGTCTCCATCAGCGCGGTGGGCTGGTCGCCATAGTTGGAGGTGTCCCCCCAGCCCACCACGTAGCAGACGGTGCCGGGCTTCAGGTCAATGTGCGGCGAGGGCAGGCGGATCCGCTTCACGTACTTGTTCAGCGTGGCCGACCTGTTCAGCTGGGCGGGGAACCGGGGGCGCGGGTGGCTGCGCTGCTGGGGCAGAGCCCCCCAGCTGCTCCTGCCTGGGGGCACCGGCCCCATCGCACCCCACCGCCTGCCCGCCCCAGCCTCCTGCTCATGCTGCACCCCCCAGCCCTGCCCTTCCCTCTTCAGAGGCTGCCCCCACCCCGCCAGACTCCCTGCGCCGGTCCCGGTCAGCTCCAGAGACCGGCTGCTCGGGAGCGGCCACGGCCGGTGTGTCCTCAGCCGCCTTCACCGCACCCCACCGCCGTCCCGCTTCTCCGGAGAAGCACTGACACCTAGTGTCGGCTCGGCCCGCATGGGCAGCTCCCCCTGCACCCCGCCAGGCACCCCACGTCCCTCCTGCACCCCACGGGGCGCGGGGCACCCCATCTCCCGGCCGGCAGCTCCACCGCGGCCGGCAGCGTGGAGCTCACCCTGAGCAGGCGGATGTCGTTGTCCGTGGAGCTGGGGTTGTAGCGCGGGTGGGCAATGGACTCCGTGATGCCGAAGATCTGCTGGGACTCCTCGGGCTCCTCCAGCCTGTGGGCACCCAGCACCACGCGCACCGAGGGGCTGCGCCTGCGGCAGAGAGTCCCTGAGCGGGTGCTGCTGCCGTTGGGGTCCATTGGGGAGTGAGAGAAGGGGGCTGGCAAGGGGGGCTCGTGGGGAGCTCTGGGGCTACGTAACCCCTGAGATGGGGGTGTCTGTCTGAAGGGGTCTGCGCCGTGTCCCGGGTGGGTGCGTGCCCACGTGGCTCACCTGGGGATGAGGCAGTGGGCTGCTGTCATCACCCACTTGGGCCACACCAGGAAGCCCCCGCAGACGTGCTGCTCGTCCATCTGGATGGAGGCGACGAAGGGCCAGGAGTGGGGTGCCGCCTCCTTTCCCCCGATGATCTGGCTCCCCTGGGTGCCTGGTGGGTGGGTGGGGGGGTGGGTGCAGGTGGTCACCGGCTGCCAGGGAGTCCGGGCACGGCTCTCACCTGCGTCTGTCTCACTCCTCGCTGCGTGACCCCAACAGGCAGCACTACCTGAGGCTGCCAGGGAGTGGCCGAGGAGGGCTGAGCGTGGCAGGGCAAAGCCCCCCCTGCACCGCGGGGCTCCAGCCCGGAGCCTCCATCTCCTGCCCCGGCCACGGGGACCAGCCCGCCGCCTGCTCGGCCCCCGCTCCCCCGTTACCTGCTGGGGCCAGAGCAGAGAGCAGGATGGAGCCTCCCAGGCTGAGGATGAAGAGCCCAGCCATGACCATGCTGGTGCAGAGCAGCCACTGCCACCTCCTCTGGGGCCACTGGGGGGGCGGGGGGGTGTTAAATAGCGGGGGGCTGAGGCGCTGCCTGGGTGCTGGTATTTCCCTCCCGCTTCCTCCTCCCCGGGTGTTGCTGCCTTGTGCAACGGCTGCAGGGCGGGGGGCGCAGGCAGCTTCCCCCGGGGCGGCTGTTTGCCGGGAGGGGGGCAGGCTGGGGAGGGAAGAGAGGGCGCGGAGCGGCTTCCCAGCCCAGTCCCGACGCCTTGAGCCCTTCGGGAGCAAACTCCTCTCCTCTCGGCAGAGCGGAGGGAGCAGCAGGGCCCCAGGACCCCTCCCAGGACGCGGCGGTGTCCCCGGGGCTGGCCGGGGGTCACGCAAGGACTGCGCTGTGTTCGGACCCGACGTGTCTCTCGGCCCCTCCGGAGACACCCCGGCTCTGGGACGGTGCTGCGGGCAGAACCCGGGGCAGCTTGGACCCCCGGGGCTGCACTGCCTCGGGGTGCCCGAAGGGCTGCGGGGTGTGCCGAGGGGCGGGAGTGCCGGGGCGGCGGGATGGTGCCCCCCTGCCAGCGGGACCCTCGCAGCGGGCACGTTTCTCAACGCCGCGTGGTGGCGGCTGGCTCGGGGTTTCCTGCGGCCGTTTGCCAGCGTTTGCCCAACGCGACCGTTGCGTTGGGAAACGGAGGAGCGGCGCGGGGGGACGCGCATCCCGGGCTCCCCCCTTCTCCTCCATCCGCTCCCCGCCGCCCTTTGCACCGTCAGGGCCGCGGGCCGGGGGCTGGGGACCCCCCTGGGGCGGCGGGAGCGGGGGCAGGAGCCGGCAGCGCCCGCAGCACACACACAGCCCCCCCCCATCCCGCCGCCAGGCCCCGCTGGGACCCCCCCCGCGCCGCGCAGCACCGCTGCGCCCCGAGGCCGGGTGAGGGGCGGCGGCAGTGGCGGGCCGCGCCCGGCAGACGGAGCTGTGCGGGCGGGCGGGAGGGAGGCGGGAGCACCGGCGCGGCCCCGCCATCCCTGCGCATCCCGAGCCCCGCCGGGGATGCCGCCGCCCGCCGGGCCCTGAGCGCCGGGACGCCGGCGGACGCCGGTCCCGCTCCGCCGCGCCTCGCCCGGCCCGACCCTCCCGGAGCCGCCGCCGGCCGCGTAGCCCGCCCGGAAAATGGAGTGAGTACCGGAGCCGGCCGCGCCGGGACCCCCGCACCGGGCCGCGGCCCCCGCCGTGCCGCCGGCTCAGCACCGCAGTACCAGGGAGGGGGGGGTGGTGCTCGGGTGCCAGGGCCCGGGACCACCGCACCGGGGCTGCGGGAACCCCGCATCGCGGGCTCGCGGAGCCCATCCCGGAGGCTTGCATCCTCCTGATCCCGGGGACTCGGGACCCCGATACCGGGGGCTCTCATCCCTCCGATGCCGAGGCTCGGGTCCCCGAAACCGGGGGCTCAGATCCCCCCTCAGGTACTGGGGCTCAGGACCCCGATCCGGGGGGATTTTATCCCCGCAGTGCTGGGGCTCGGGACCCTGATAGCGGGGCCCCGCGCCTCCCCCCGGTGCTGCTCAGCAGGTGCTGCCCCTCCCCGGTCCCTGCCCTGCTGCGGGGGGCTGGGGGCTGGGTGCCAGCTCGGGGTGCAGTGGCGGAAGCCCCGGCGCGGGCGCGGGGCTGCGGGGGGCGAGCCTCCGCTGGCAGCAGTGCGGGAAGCGGGGTGGGGGGGTGGGAAGGGCGTTTATTTTTGTGTTTTGAACCTGTTGTTGCTGCTGCGTGTGGCTGGGGTGAGTGGGTGGCTGAGAGCTGCGCCCGCACACCCAGCCCTCCGCCGAGGGACCCAGCTGCCATCGGGGGATCCCACCAGAGCGATGCTCTCCGGCCCCGGCCTCATCCTTTGTGTGCTGCCGCTGGGCCCTGCCCGGTCGGTCGGTGCTTGCCGGTGGGACTGGAGCCGGGCACGGGGCCTTGCGGGCGGATGGGGAAGGAGAGAGCAGGTGGAGGTGGGTAACTGGGGACCATCCTGCCCACACACTGGTTTTGCCCCTCGGGGACACCAGCAGTGAGCTGGGCGGGCACGGGGCTGGTCGGCTGGGCTGGCCCTGACCCACCCAGGCCTTTCCTTCCCTCCCGTGGCTCTGGTCCCCACCATGGAAAACAAGGACGCCCCCACGGCAAACAAGGACCCCCCCACATCCCTGCATCTCCTGGGTTTGGCACCGGGGGCTGCTCGGGAGCAGCCAGCCAGCCTGGGGTCAGCCACCCTCTGCTCCTCACAGCACCTCACCTCGGACCGGTTCACTGGCCACCTGCCGGGTGCTCAACAGGTCCCGCTCACCACCGTCTGCCTCCTCCCAGGGGGTGCTGGTGAGGGCGGGGTGGGGGTTTCCTGGGGTAGGGGTGGGCTCTGGCTGGCTCAGGGCTGAGAGCAGCGCGGGAGGCACCGGCGGGGGCCCGGGGCCGTTTCAGAGGCCAGGGCACAGGGTCTGTGGGGCTGGGGGAGCAGAGCAGCTCCCCCCGCTGCTGGAGGGGCCGGAGGCGTCGCAGAGCGAGAGCTTGCCAAGATGGGTCAGCGGCTTTCGGCAGCTCCTCGGTGTGCCGGGCCCTCTGAAAAGAGCCTCTTTGGGGAGGAAAATGTGTGTGCTATTTGCCAAAAGGTAGTGAGGGAAAGGGCTGACCCTAGGGGCACGATGTGCCCTGGGGAGTGGGATGTTGGAGCTGCAGGGACCAGGTATGGGGTCTCTGGGGCCAGAGGCATCGAGGGCTGGGGTTGAAGCAGGGGTCAGTACTGGGCAGGATGGCAGCTCCTGCCCTGGGCTCCACACGCTGCCTTTCACCCTGCTCCACTCTCCCCTGAGCTCTCTGGCAGCTGAGGCTCTGGATGGACCCTCCCGGCAAGGGCCAAGGAGACCACGGCCAGGCGCGGGGGCTTCCCTCTCACAGCTGCGTACACCAGACCTGCCGATGGCTCTCTGGGAGTGACCCGGGGCAGGGGCTCGCCCCACCGAGCTGTGGGAGCAGTGTCTTCCCCACGGTCCTGTCTGTGGTTGTGGGATGCAGCCAAGAAGTAAAACGGGTGCACGCGGGCAGCGCTGGTGCAGCCCCTCCTGCCGCTCAGCCGGCTGTGGCCCTTCGGGAGGAGGCTCCGAGCTTCCGGGCTGGAATAAACGTGCAAAAGTCGCCGGTGGTTAAAATGCCCAAACGTGCTCCCCCGGGCGGGTCTGTGTTTACAGGGGGACCTGCAGCTCCGGCGCCCCTGCCCTGGGTCTCACTTGCTCCCCCAAATCCAGAGCCTGGTCACGGAGCCGGAGGTTCAGGAGCGTCCCGGGGCGGGTGGGGACACAGCAAGGTGCTCCCCTGACGTCGGCCTGGCTCTGCGGCAGAGAATGGGTGCTGGGGAGCTGCTGGCCTTGCCTTGGCTCCTGCTCTGCCTTGGCACTGGCAGCGGCTGGAGGAGGGTTCTGGCTGCCACAAGCTGCTGGTGCCCAGGGAGGTTTGGCCGAAAGGTTCCAGCTCTTGTAAAGGCTGTGCTGGTCCCCTCGGGGCTGCTCCTCTCTGCTCTGCTCCTGCTGCCATCAGTGCTCGTGAGCAGTGGAAGGTTTTGCATCTCCACGTCTGTCTGCTCCGGCCATTTGTCTCAGCAGATCGCTGCTCTCCCCTCTGGGTCTGGGGTCCCCTCGGAGCAGGGGCTTTCCTGGTCCTGCCATCCTGACCCTGCTCATCTGTGATCCAAAGGTGACAGTCGCACCCGGGGGAAGGAGGGAGATTCCTGCCTGAGGAATGACCTGGGAGCCCTTTGAGAGGGGACTCAGGAGCCAGCTGATGCTCCCCAGGCTGGACCCTCGCTACCTCCCAGCCGGCTGTGGGAACCAGAGGGAGTCAGGTCCACCCCTGTCCCTGTGCCCAGCTGAGGGGACGGCACCGTCGCCCTTTCCAGCTCTCCTGGAGAAGCCATCAAGCTCCGCTGCTGATGCACCCTGGCCCTGCTTGGGGCCGGCGGATCTCGGGGTTCAGAGTTCGGCCACCGCTGTGGGATGGGGCCTCTCGCCGGACCTGCAGGGCTGGGCAGGAACCAGAGCGGGTTTCCTGGGAAGGTGCCGGTGTTGGTGTTGCTGCTTCCTGGCCAGAAACAGCCCCTTTCCCCCGCAGGGTGGACAGTTCACACAGTCTGTGCCATGCCGAGAGCGGTGCCAGGGCTCGTCTGGGCTGTGGCGTGGGCCCGTCTCCAGCAGCGAGGAAGGGCCAGGAGGAAGGGAGAAAAGCCAGGGAGATGATGTGCGCCGGGACAGGGTCGGGTGGAGGCACAGAGCTCGGGCTGGAGGCAGAGGCGTGCGCAGGAGCCTGGTTTCCCGAGTCTATCCTTACTCCATCCGGAGGTGAGCGAGCCCCTGGGCCCCAGACAGGAGCCACTCTCGGGGGCGAGGAGGAGCTGGGAGGAGAGAGCGGAGCCGGGGCAGATCCTGCCCCAGCCAGGTGTTTCCTGGTGGAGCTTGGCTGGACATGGGCTGAGCCCAGCCCCTTGGCTCAGTGCCGAGGACCGAGCTCCCCGTGAGCGCCCGGGGCTCATGGGGATGCCCCTGCCAAGGGTCCGGGCAGGAGCCACGTTCCTGCCAGCTCCTCGGAGCCTCCTGTGTACCTGTGTTCATGGCACTGGTGTGGGGAGGCGGCACTGCCTCGTGTGAATGGGAACCCAGGGGCCAAGTGACGCATCCAGGGCCACCCCGAGGTGACGGGAGATGATGCCATGTCCCAGGCTGGCGCTGGGGCTGCCTGTCCCGGCCAGTTGGTGCTCCCAGGTGTGGGGAGCGGCCGGCTCCACTCTCATTCATAAATCGTGGGGGAGTTTCCTGGTGGAGCCTTGCTCCTCTAACTGGAAGGGAGCTGGAAACCCAAGTGTTTGGAGGGCACTTGAACCATTGTTTGAAAGATCTGTAATTTTCCAATCAAACTCCCTCCCCAAGCCTCCGTTCATCAAATATTCATGGGATCCATTTTCTCCTGGCACTCCCAGCCCACGTCTCAGCCCGAAGAATCAATCAGGCAGCTCTGCTTGCGCTAATGCATCCTGCGTTTCGGGAGCCTGGGGCTGCCATCTCCTCCTCCTGCCTCCCCCCATCTCCCCACTGTCCCCGTCTCCTTCCCAGGGCAGCAGCGCTGGATGGGCTGTGCCGGCAGTGGAGCAGGGAAAGCCACGGCTCACGGGGAGGGAAGGAGCAGGGCTGACGCTGGGGCGATGCAGCCGGCTGTGGGGTGGAGGCAGCCGGCAGCCAGTGCCGTGGGGCAGGGCAGGAGCAGCCCCTGTGTCACCCAGACCCGAGCAGCGGGTTGGAGCCTGTGCCCAGCTGCCTGGCACTCGGCTCCGCGGTAGCTTTCTGGCCATCCTCACCCGAACCGCTGGCCACCAATTCATTTGCCTTTGTGGTCGATGAGTGCCGGCCCCTCGGGCTGCTGCAGCCAGCCAGGGCGTTCAATAGTGGCCCCATGCTAATGGCTTTGTGACGGAGGCTTTGCGGACCCCACAGACACGCTCCCCACGGCAGCGTCACTCCGGGCCCAGCCAAGGGGCCCAGCTCTTGGTGCAGGAGTGCTGTAAATCAGTCCAAGCTCCTCAGTTGCTGCTGGTGCTGCTGTTTACATGGGCTCTGGGCCCAGCACCTCCCCGGGGTGGTGGCCGGCCGGGGTCGGTGCGGCGGTCCAGGCGGTGGTGCCCCCATGCAGGGCTCTCTGCCAGCCTTCCCCCCGGCTGCGTGGCTGGAAAGGGGGAGGAGGTCAGGGGAGCGGAGGAGCAGCTCGAAACGGCTCTTCGCACATTTGGATGAGCTAATGGGAAAAAACAGAGGAAGGCAAATAAACATTATTGTTATATGTCAGGCGGGGAGGAGACAAAAGGTCACGGGCTTCCCTTGTGATGGTAGGAAACGGCAGCATCAGCAGGGCTGGAAAGAGCCGGAGAGCCACGGGAGAGCGCGGGTACGTGCACGGGGCACGTGTGTGCTCACACGTGTGCCTGGGCCTGTCGGTGGGTTCGGGTACTGGACCTTTGCAGGTGGGAGTTCCCGGGGCATCATCCCCCGGTGCTGCCTGCATCCCTGGTCCCGTCGACCTCATCGCCTGTGCCACGGCCCGTGGCTCTCTGTGGCAGCGCATGTGGAACCGGCTCCAGGAGCTGCCCTGGGACCCGCAGGGCTGGGACACGCCAGTGGACACCGGGCGGAAAAGCATGAGCCTGTTGACCGGGTGAAATGAGGGGGGAGGAAGGGCTTGCTGGGGGCTTCTTTCCTGGGTTTGTGGGTCCCGAGGGGCTCGGTGGCCCTGGGCTCGCCTTTACGCCCCTCCCCAGCATCCAGGATGGGGCCATGGCATGGCTGAAGCCTCCATGGAGCCTCTGGCGGGGCTCTGGCCTCGACCCGCCGGTGCTGCCAGGGTGCGGGGCCCGGGGAGCTGCCGCCGGGTGGGGAGTGGGGCCTCCAGCCCAGGGGGGCCCCCGGTCCCTCCGCCCGCGCCGCGCATCCCCCTCCCCGGCTCGCCCCGTTGCCATGGCGCCGTTGCCATGGAGCCGTTGCCAAGGAACCGCCTCCCGGCTCGGCAGAGCCATCGGTCACCGGGGCCGGGGCTGCGGGGCCCCATCGGCACCGGCCCGGTCCAGGAGGAAGAGGATGGGGAGGGGGAGGAGTGGGGAGCGGCCGCTCTGGTTTGTGTCGCGGCGTGGGGAGGGTCGGGGGCCGCCCAGGGCACAACTGCCCCCCCGGGCCCGGCCCCAGCCCCGGGGGGATGCCTTGTGCCCCCCACCCCCAGCAGCAGGTCCCGGACCCCCAGGGACAGGGTACGGCCACTGCCCTGTCATCTCGTCTCCCTGTCCCACTGTGCGGGGACCAGGGTTGTCCCCCTGGGTGGCAGGGCTGGGGCAGGGGGTCCGGGGGCTGCAGCGAGGGGCATCCAGCCTGTTCCGTGTCTCTTCCCGGGCCAGGAAGGCTCCTGGCGCCCGCCCCGGGAATGTGGAGCCTGTAGCACATGATGGAAAATAAAGGGGATGGAGGAGGGAGGAAAAGCAGAATGGAACATTTCGGGAATGCTGTAAAAGTTTGGATCCGTCGAAGGGGGCAGGATCCAGCAGAGGGACGAGCCCTGGTCTGGGGGCAAGGCGAGACCTGCCTGGTGCTGGGGAGGGGCAGACCCTGCTGGCTGCCCTGGCGGGAGGGTGGGTGGGTGGGTGGGGGTCCTGGCCCCTCTCCCCTGAGGGAGGTTTGCAGGGTGTAGCTGGTGATGGCAAAGGGACTCTGTGGGTTTGTAATTATGTGATCCCTGTCGGGGCGCGGTGTCGGGTGCCTGCGGAACAGCCCCGGCGTCACCACAAACAGCACAAAAATAACCGCGACCAAAGCGACACCTTCCCCGGGTTGTTTTTCTGGCCTGGATTTCAGGCGCCGCCGGGATCCCGGGTGCGGGGCGACGGCTCTGAGCAGCTCTCGGTTAATCGCAGCCTCCCAGGAGGCGGCAGGCAGAGGCGGGGGGTCCTTTCGCCCCGGCACAGCTCGTCCAGTTGCTGCACAGCCCAGCTCTTGCACCCGCCTGTGTCAGCCCCTCTGGCAGAGGACTCGTGCGAGTGCACACGCGTGTGCGAGGGCCCAGACCAGGGGGTGCCACGTGTGGGGCGCAGCCCAGCTCAGCTCCTGCTGCAGTTGGTGCCACGTGAAGCCGGGGATGGCTTCGACCTGCGTCGGTGGGACGGTGGCCCTGAGCCGCAGGGTGCCCCGAGCATGGCCGCGGTGAGGCCGGGGTGGGACCGCACTTCTGGCACTGGCTCCGTGCTAATGGCTTTTCCCGCTGTGCTGGGGACACGGCGCTGCCGCCCCTCCCTGTCCCCAACCAGCCCCTCACGGGCTGGGGCTTCCGGGGTCCGCTGGGAAGGGACTGTCTGCGTCTCGCATTAATTGCGCTTTTAAAGCCCTCGGGCCCAGGTGAGCATGTGAGGGGGTGAGGCAGGTGCCGGGGTGTCCCGCCGGCCCCCCTGTGCATCAGCCAGGCCCAGCACCGCACACTCGGCTGGGCAGGGAGCTGCTGGGAGCTGCCAGAGTGGATGTGCCCTTCACCAGCAGCACAGCTGAAGTCCACGAGCTCTCCCATCCACTGCTTCAGCCCCAGCATCCACCAGCTGCAAGAGCAGCCATGGGCAGGGGCCGGAGCCAGACCCCGCTCCGGGCTGGGGGTACCGACCCGCTGCTGGGGTTTCCTCCTCCCGGCTCGCCCAGGGCAGCAGCACAGCCAGTCCCGGGTGCGGGGGAGCAGCTGGAGGAAGAGCTTGGCTGCGAGGACCAGAGCCCGGCCGTGTCTCCATGCCGCTGTTTGCTCCAGAGCGGCTGCCTGGCAGCTGCCCCCTCGCAGGCTTCGCCGTCCCTTGCTCTGGAATGCAAGTGGCAAAGATCCATCGACCGACAGTACCTCTGGGCCTCCCACCCCAATTAGTGACACAGCCAAGCCCTTCGTTAGCAGCACCTGGCAGGCAGCCAGCCGGCTCCCCGCGGCACCCCAGCATCCCCGGTCACCTCCGGGCCCCGGTCACCGCCCACAGCCCTGGCTCCTGCACCTGATGCTCCAGGGCGCGGGGGCTCTCGCTGGGACCCGTGGGGCTGCAGTGCTGGTTGGGCTGGTCCAGGGCACCTGCACCATGGGGACCTGTGGGCATGTGGCTGTGGGGTGTTGGGGGTCCCTCTCACAGCACTCCAGGGCTCGGCGGCACCCAGGAGAGTTGTGTCATGGCTGCTGTCAGCAGCATCCCCGGGCATGGTTGTGTTGCCAAGGCAGGTGCTGGGCCTGGGAGCGTGAACCTCAGCTGGAGCAGAGCCTGTGGCAACCAACGTGTGCGTCTGTACATGTCTGTGTGTCTGTGCATGTGCATCTGTGCATGTCCGTGTGTCTGTGCATGTGTGTGCCTGTGTGTGCAGCCCGGAAAGGTCACTGTCCAGGGGAGGTCTCAGCAGCCAAGAAATGGGCTTGGGATGGGATTGTGACCCAGGCTGAACTACGGGGGTGACCAGAACCATCCCGCTCTGGCTCCTCCATGGTCACCATTTCCATCTGCGCCATGGCCATGGCAGGAGCGGGTCTGGCCACACTGGGTCAGCCCCAGGTACCTCCCCTGGGGGATTCGGGAAGGGCAGGGGCCGAGGGGTGCCTGGGGGAGATGTGCAGGCGCAGGGGGCTTGGCTCTGGGGGGAAGGGGAAGGGGAGAGGGCAGCCGGCGGAAAGGAATTGTTCATCCTTGGTCCATGAGCCGTGTCCGGTTCGCGGGTGGCACAATGTCCCCATTCACCCGCCGCCCGCCCTCCTCACTGCTCCTCTCTTCTCCCTCGCAGGGTCGTGGAGGCCAGCACCCTTCAGCAGGAGAGGCTGCAGGCCATCGCAGTGAGTCCCTGCAAGCAGCGAGCGCACGACGTGCGCGCCGGACCTTGAGCTGGTGTCCCCACATCCCCGCGCCAGTGTCCCTACATCCCCGCACCAGTGTCCCCACATCCACGGGCAGCACGTGGAGCAGACGCCCGCAGGCAGGAGGGTGCTGGTGCTGGGGCTTCGTCTCTGGAAGCTGCTCTGGGGCTGCAGGCAGCGGCAGCAGCCAGAGCTGTCGTGGGCACCCGGCCGGGGCAGGGGGTCTCTAGCAGCCAAACGAGGACCCGCGGGAGCCTGGGCCAGGGCGTCTGGCCCTGCAGTGGCTCTTCCCGGAGCCGTGCCTTGGCCAGAGTGTGGTGTCCGGCAGGGCCTGGCTCTGGGTTGTGAGCAGAGGGCGGCTGGGAGGTTTAGTTAATGAAGCAACGCCTTGATGAGCCCCGAGTGAGAGGGAAATGAGTGATGATCCCTTTCCCAGAGAGGGGCTGAGGATGGTGCACGATCCAGCCCGCTGTGGGCACTGGTAATTATATTAATTAGCGAGCAGTTGGGGGCCACGCTGGGCAGCCCCCCCCGGCACAGAGCAGGGCTCTGGGGTGGTTTTAAGCCCCGTCGCTGCCCCGTAGCTGCTCCCCTGCCCGCTGCTGCCAGCTTCCCCATCCCAGCCCGCTGCCAGCTGATCTCCGCCGCACAAAGGGCAAATTGTTCTGGGCCAGAGGAAAGAGAAAGCGGGTGACGCTCCCTGGGCTGGGACCGACTCTGTTGAAATGATCTGGACCAGCCCCAGGACGCGCGGCGAGGGGGGGCCATGGGGGCTGTTTCCCCCTGCGCCGGCAGCTCGCTCAGCGGGGCTGGGTGAGGGGAAAGTGACATTTTGAGATGGTGAACAGACTCCAGGCTCTGCCCTGATTTCTCTGCACCCTCCATGCCTCAGTTTCCCCCAGGGAGAGCAGGGACATGACAAAAGGCTGGGGAGCTCCTGGTGGGCTGTCCCCAAGGCCAGTCTTGCAACCCCAGGCACAGCTCATGTCCCCATGTCAGACCCCCCAGGAGCCCCTTGCCCCCTGCTCCTCCCTGCTCCAGGGATGCTGCCCTGGCTGGGAGGGAGGTGCTCCCACCCCAGTGGTGCCCAGCACCGACCCTCTCCCCACACCGACCCCGGCTGTGCCGCTCTCACCCCTCCAGGAGAAGCGGAAACGCCAGACGGAGATCGAGAACAAGAGGCGGCAGCTGGAGGATGACAGACGGCAGCTGCAGCATCTCAAGGTGAGGATGCCCCAGGACCCCTGGGCTGCCTCTGCGCTGGGGACCCCTCGGCCATGGGGGCGGCAGGACTGACCTTCCTCTGCTCCACAGTCCAAGGCTCTGCGAGAGAGATGGCTGCTGGAGGGGGCTCCAGCCTCAGCCTCCGAGGAGGATGAGGCCATGAAGAAGCAGATGCAGGAGGATGAGGTGAAGACCAAGGAGCTGGAGGAAACCATCCAGAGGTAACAGGGATGGCACGGGGCCAGGGTGTGCTTGGAGGGCACCCGAGTCTCTCCAGAGACCCCCAAACAGGCGGGAGATGCGGCTCAGTCCCACGACTGGACACACTGATCATGTGGGCAGGGGAACGGGCAGGCTGGTTCCCCATGGGTGCCCATTCCCACTGTGGTGCACGGTGGGAGGCTGGCGGGGAGAAGCCGCAGCCCCTGCCCAGCCCCCTCATGCCTGGACTGCCGAAGGCGGCGGGGGGCCGGGAGCCTGTCACCAGGGTGTCCCGGCAGCCAGGCTGACGCGCAGGAATGCAATCAGTCACGGCTCTGCCATTAATTACCGAGCATCGGTGCAGAGCGGGGTCAGGCACGAAGGGGCCTTTGTGCGGGTCTAATGGCGCGGTGCATTCCTCCATGGGACGGAGTCGGGGAGGCTATGCCGGGGGTGATGCCACCGCGCTGACCCCGAGGGGCCCTCATCTACACGGACAGGAATCTGTGGGGACTCCCCGGACCTGTCCCGGTGGGGCCGGGCTGCCGGCAGAGATCTTGGCCGGGCTCTGTGGCTGGGAATGGGTGGTTGCCCTCGCGGGAAGCTCAGACAGGCTTTGGGTGACGCGCATGGGAGCAGAATGGTGACGGAGTACGTCATTCCATGCTGCCACACTGGCTCGGTCATCACTGCATGGGGACAGGGAAAGCTGGGGGGTCACCCAGTGGGGTCGGTTCTCCTGTCTGGTGCTCGCAGGGGCAGTTTCTTCCGTCCAGTTGGGCTGAGCCCATCGGCTGAGTGGCTGCCCCGGAGCTGCAGCCATCGTCCTGGGCATGGCTCACCCTGCGGAGAGGAGGCGATGGGCACCCAGGTTAAGGGCGAGGGCAGCACCCACTGGATGAAACCCTGCGTTTGTTCCAGAAAAGACACTTTTCCCCTGCAAAGAGATAGTGACGGCCGTGCTGGGGTTCTGTCTTTCTGTCCCTGCACCTCACAAGCCCATGGGCTGATTTGTGCCACTGCTCTCCCCTGTGCCATGTTGCTGGCCCGTGTTCACACGGCTGCTGCAGCTGCTGCCGGCACTGGGGCTGCTGGCACTGGGGCTGCCTGTACCAGGGCTCCCCACAGCCTCTCAGCCCCCACTCTCCCCACAGGCTGGAAAAGGAGCTGGAGACACTGGAGAACAGCAGCTCGGTGGCTTCCACCAAGGAGAACCTGGCGGAGGCGGTGGCGCCAGCCAAGGAGGAGAAGGCAGAGGCCTCCCCCAATGCGCAGAAGGTGGGCACGGCCGCTCTCCACAGGTCGATCCTGCCGGAGTGGGAAAGGCTGCGTGGGCGGCGGGTGCGCGGTGTCTCCTGCATCTCCTGACCTCTCCCTTCTGTTTTGCAGAGTCCCCTGGGCACAGTCAAGGGTAGGTGACACCCGCCTCAGCCGCGGTTCCCGCTCTCAGGGGTCACATTGGTGGGGGGAGCTGGGGCCGCCCCGTCCCCACATCACCATCCCTGTCCCCTCCTGGCAGCTGTGCCCTGCGGTGGGGGAGCCCATCCCAGGCACCAGTCATGGGAGGGCACACGGGGCTTGTTCCGCGGGCGCACAGATGGCCAGGCGATCGTTCTGGCTCAGGCAGTCGCCTCTCCTCTCCATCCCCAGCCGAGAAGAAGGTCTCCAGCAGCCCCATGAAGGCGGTGGAAGGCACTGACATGATGAAGGCAGGTAGGTGCCCACCTCCCCTCCTGCACCGCCCTTGGCTCGCCACCTGCCCCGCAGCCCTGCTGCCGCCGCTCCCCACGCTCGACGGCTTTCCCAACCCCAGGCAAAGAACGTCAGATATTTGCAGTTAGAGGGTTTGTTTTCGCTTCCGCCCCATGGCTGGTTCATGGTTCGGGGGCCCCCCTCACCCCCCATTCCATGTCTCTGCTCCGGTTTCATCCTTCACCTCTCACTGTCTGCGGCTTCTCGGAGCTCAGGAGGGGGGCTGAGCGTCGGCTGCGGCATGGCTGACCCCGCGCCAGCGCTATCAGCCCCGCGGCTGGCTGCCGGCACGGAGCTTGCAGGGTCTGAGCTGCCCAAACTGGGGGGGCTGCAGCCAGCTCCACGCCTGGGGGGTTTGGGGGGATGCTTCAGACCGGGCTGCGGCACCAGCACTGGGCAAAGCCTATCTTGGGGTCTTCGGAGCAAAGTGCCGCTGGACTGAGGTGACCCCAGTGCTGGCAAGGACTGGCCAGGAGCCGAAGGAGAGATGCCAATGATCGTCCGTCCCATGGGCTGCCCCAGCGCCAGCACCCTCAGGGGCAGCAGCCTCAGCACCAGCACCCTCAGAGCAAGCACCCTCAGTCCCAGCACCCTCACCATGGTGCCTGTAGGGCCTGGCTGGGCCCCAGCTGGGGGGATGCCAAGCCGTGGAGGTAAGGTGATGCTGGAAGTGCCAGGATGGCCCCAGGCCCCGGTAGGAGAGCTGTGCCCGGGATGTCACACCCGCCTCTGCCATTCACCTCTCCTCGCTGCCGCCCGCCGCCTCGCTAACGCCGCTGAGCACCTCACCGCACCTCACCGCTGCTGCCACGTGCCTGCCCGCTGCCGGCCGCGGAGCAGGGGCTGGGGAGGGCCGGGGCTGCTGTAACGCACGCTGTCCTCTTTGTGTCCCAGCCATGTACTCAGTGGAGATCACGGTGGAGAAGGACAGAGTGACTGGGGAGACCAAGGTCCTGTCCAGCACCACCATGCTCCCCCAGAACCACTGTCTGCAGGGGGTCAAAGTGTACGAGGATGAGCTGAAAGGTACGGCCTGTCCCACACGGCTCACAGGCATCAGGAGCAAAGGGCAGGGGACGAGGGAGCAGCCGCCCGAGCATCCCAGTGGGCACCGGGGCAAGGAAGGGCTGGGGCCACTGCTGGCAGTGTGGCATGGACGGTACCGAGGGCCAGCCCCAGCTTACACATCGTGACCCTGCGCCACTGGAGAGCGGAGAAGAGGATCTGCCGTGTCCAAGACTCGGGAGCCCGTCCCGCAGGCAGGGAACAAGTCACCGGCACCGTGTCAGCCTGGCACGCCCGGGAATGTGGTCACTGGGCGAGGAGGAGGTGCAGCAATAGGGACTGGTCCCTGCCTGTGGCCCCTGCTGACACCCAAGGGATGGCTGTGCTGGTGACAAGGACTAGCCAGGGAGCTGGGGCACGTTACTGGGGACTGTGGTGGCCAAGTGGACCGAGTGGCTCTCCAAGGAAACTGTGTTGCAGTGGCAGCTGGTGCCGTTCAGCACCCGGCCTGTGGCCATGGCTGTGCCGAGCCATGCTGGCCTTCACCCCCATCAGCCGCCTGGCTCAGCCCCCGCTGCTCCAGGACCCCCAGCCCAAGGACGAGCCAAGGAGCCACCTCGGCAGCGATCGGCCTGGGGCACCTGTGCCTTGGTCCCGGCTGAGTCGGCCCTGCCCAGGCTGGTTGTCGCCCATCCCTCATCGACCGGCTGTGGAGGCCATTGCACTGATCGTCACATGATGCCCCAGATCGAGTGGAAAACGCGATGAGCCAGAGGCCGCTCCCGCCGTGATGCACGTTGGCTGCCTCCAGCACCGCGAGCAGCCACACAAAGCAGCAGAAGAGCCTCATCCCCTCCTGGGCATGGGACCACCGGGTGCCGCGGGCAGGATGTGGTGGGCCAGCAGTGGGACAGCACCCACCGAGCACTCACTGGGCTCATATGGGTGGCAGCGGGATCTGCCACAGAGCATCACGTCAGAGCCGGGTGGCAGCTGGAGCCCATCCCGCCACGGCCAGCGCAGCCGGCTTGGCCGGCTGTCAGCAACCTGGCAGACGGCCGTGGCTCCCGCGGGGCTTGCCGGCTCTGAGGCTTTGGTGCTGCCAAGGGCCGGGAACGGCTCCTTGCGTTGTGCTTTTGTTTTGGCCTCACCGTCTGCTGTCGGGCAAGGGCCAGGCCATGCTGGGGGGTCTAGCAGCCGCTCCAGCTGAGGGTGGGGCCAGGATGCTGTCAGAGGGTCCTGGGGTGCTGTCGGGGGGTCCTGTCCTCGGTGCCAGGGCCTTTGGGGAGAGGAGGGTGCTGCTCCATGGCCTCATGGGAGCCGGGTCCGAGCAGGTTGTGCCAGCAGGATCTTCTCTAGGTTGACTCGTGCCCCCAGCCCGAGCCCCGCTCATGCTCCCTCCTCTTGTCCCCACAGTGGTGCATGCGGTGAGCGCTGAGGACGGGGCCCTGCAGAACGGGGCCCACCCCCTCAGCTCCTCCGAGGTCGACGAGCTCCTGCACAAGGCAGACGAGGCCACCCTGAGCGAAGCCGCCCGGCGCGAGGCCCAGGCCAAGGCTGGCGAGGAAAGCGGCAGCGCCCCGGCCAGCCAGAAGCCAACGCCACGGCGGGAGATCACAGGGCTGCAGGCCAAGCCACGGGAAAGCACCACGGCGCTGCCGACAGGCGAGGGGATGGAGCCGAGCCGGGAGCAGCCCGTCACTATGATCTTCATGGGCTACCAGAACGTGGAGGATGAGAATGAGACCAAGAAGGTGCTGGGGCTGGAGGGAACCATCAAGGCCGAGCTGGTGGTGATCGAGGACGCCGAGAGCAAGCCAGAGCCGGAGCTCAAGGACCACGCGCCGCCCAATGGCACCGCGCTGGAGCCAGTGGCCGCCCAGCCACAGGGCGAGGAGGGCCCGGGTGGGCAGAAGCCGGGCACCAATGCCACGGAGGCCAAGGAGGCCGAGCAGGAGACGGACGTGAAGAAGCAGCGCTGCAAGTGCTGCACGGTGATGTGAGCCCCACCGGCCCCGCACCCCGCCAAGCCCCCTCCGCCCCGGCCCCCGCCAGCCAGGCTGCCGCCTTGGCATGCCAGGCTCCCTCCCCCACCGGACATGGACCCTCTTTCTGCAGAACCGGGGAGATCCAACACGGCACCCACGAAGCCGCGGCAGGCAGCAGAGACCCGCGGCCGGGGCACCGCTCTGCCTGATGCCCGCCCCACACCGCACCCCACCAGCGCTGCCTGTGATATTTATTAGAGACCCCCTCACCCCACGGCGCGCCCGCACCCACCCACGGCCCGGCCTCACCCCACGCCGGAGCCACCCTGCTGCCGATGCCGGAGCCTTTGCCTTCTCTCACCGGCAGCTTCCCACCTGCCATCACCATCGGAGGATGGAGCCAGCTGGGTTGGGGGATCGGAGGACGCTGCTGCGTCCGTAGATGACTCCCGGGGAGCCGGTGGCCAGCGGGACCCGTGCTTGGCCCAGCCCACGGAGGGCACAGAGCCAGCCCCATGCCAGCCCCTCTCTCCACGCGCCATCATCCACAACTCCTGCGGGGAAAGGCCCTGGGCTGTTCCCCCGCTGGCTGCCCACAGATGTCCCTGCTCCATCCCATGTCCTCGTCCTCGCTTCCTCGGGCTCCCCAAGCCGTGAGCCCCTCTGGGACGGAGCGTCCAGGTGAGGGAAGGGTGTTGAGGGCAGCGTCCCCTTCTCAATGCTTGCCCGTGGTGGGAGCTCACAGGGGGCCGTGGACCAAGTGTGGCTCCCGCAGGGTCAGCCCCAGCCTGTCCGCAGTGCTGTGGGTGGGACACCCTGCTCTGCTCCCCCAGACTTGGCTCCCCATGCAGCAGCAACTCGCTCTGGTACTCACAGTGACGGCTGCCATCGCCCAGGTACCGATGCTGCAGGATCCAGCGGGGCCATTGCTCCGTCCCAGCTGCCACGTCGGCGTTGATGGTCTCTGCCAGCCAAGGGGGCTAAGTGGTGCTGTGGCCAGGTGCCCGTGTCCTCCTGGGGCAATGTGGTTGCTGATGGCAGTGAGGGAAGGGTACGGGGATGGGGTAGGAGCTCCCATGCCTCCTCGCCGCACTGGGAGGGTGGCCCAGCACCACGTCCCTTCCTGCCTCTCCTGCCCAGCAGCAGCAGCTTTGTTGAGCTGTTTTCTGGGGACGCGGGCTGCAGTGTCACATCCCCCAGTTCACCCCAGGCACCACGACTGGGAGCTGCCAGGGGTCTGGTGTCCCACAGAGGGCATTGCTGGGGTGCTGCGTCCATGCCAGGACTGCGAGCAGCCTTCCTTGCTCCCCCCATGCCCCGGCTCTTCAGCGGGGATTTCACCACCAGCACCAGCGTTTCCTCCCCACTGAGACCTGCTGGGGCAGGCGGGGAAGGTGGGGGGCCCCACGGCAGCACCCATGGGTGCTGAGCCCTGCCCAAAACCTGGGCGCTGCCGCCACAGCAGCTGATGAATCTCGCTGACTGGTACTGGGCATGTGGCTCCTGCTGAGCCCACCTCGTGGCACAGGGACCCTTGTCTGGGTGGGAGCAGGTCCCTGCAGCCAGGTGAGTCCCCAGGGATCCCCGGTGAAGCGTGGGCAGGGCGGCCCTCGTGCTGCCCAGCCCACCGGGACGCAGGGGACAGAGCAGCCAGGGATGGGGTTTGGCATCCCAAGTTCTTCCTTCCTCACCATGCCCTTTGTGTGAGCAGTAACCCCCCCCCACAACATCCCAGTTGCCCCCCAGTTACCCCCCAGGCTGCAGTTTTCACCCCAGAGGAATCACTGGAGGGATCAGGGAGGGGACCGGGGCTGTCTGGGGCTGCGGGGGCTGGCGGGGCTGCCCTGCCCATCCTCCTGTAGGGAACCCGTCCCCAAGCTCTGGCCAGGCACCAGACACCCCTGGGAGAGGCAGAGCTGGGGAAGGGGGGGTGGGTCGAGGCTGGCACCCCCGGGGGGGGAAGGGGGAGCCTCTCCTGCAGACGGACATTGCTGGAGCCCCATTGCTGGGGGCTGGGGCTGGATGCTGCCATCGATCCTGGAGGGCTGGGTTAGGGCTCGGTCCCAGCAGGGATGCATGTCACCTCCCACCACCCCCTTACTGGGCACCAACACCACTGGCCCCATCCCACCCCGTGTCCTGCAATCCCCCCGATCCCAAATCAGGGACTCCTCCCATCCAGCCTCAGCACCCCCTGACCCTCGGGTGGCTTCAGACCCAGCACCAGCCCCTGGCTCCGTCTGGCCCCTGCAGCGGCAGGGAGCAGGATCGGGGCCCCATGGGGCTGGGGCTGGTGAGGGCTGAGCACCCCAGCGCACCCCAGCCCCGTCCCAGCTAGTCCCTGCCACCCCTTGCCCGGCTCCGCTGAAGTGCACTTCCCGCGATCCCACGCTTTCACTCGTGCCGAAGCCGTTTGAAGTTTTCCCCTCCCCGGACCCCCCTGTTGTTTGTAAAACACCTGAACCCAGCAAATAAACGTGTGAACAACCAGCCTGGAGCCTCCACCCTCTGCACCAGCACCGGGGCCGGCACCCAATGCTCGGCACCCACGGGAGGGAGGGGGCCGGGATGGTGGTTGGGGGTCCTGAGCATGGGGATGGTGGAGATGAGGATGACGGGGATGATGGGGTTGAGGATGCTGGAGATGGGCCCTTCGGCCCCTTCGCTTCCTGGACTGTGGCTCCTCTTGTCCCTGCCCAGAGGCTTCCCACTGTCTCTCCCCTCCAGCTGTTTCATGGGTGCAAGAGGCAGCGCCAGCCCCGGTGCTGGGGTGATGGACATGTGGCCATGCCAGAGGAGCAGGGAGGAGGAGGCAGGTGGGAAGGGGATGCCGAGAGGAAAGGGATGCAGGCGTGATGCTGGCGGGCGTGCCCAGGAGGACAGGGATGGGGCTGCCCAGTTTCATGCTTGTCCCAAGGGTCAGTGCTGGGATCAGGCCCCCAGGTACCATCACCACGTGGCCGTGGCTCTCTGCCCACCCCTGGGCTGGTAAGGGTCTGATGCCAGGGCTCATTCCCAGGGTGGTGGGGCCCTGGCTGTGCCCGGTCCTGGCCCAGGGAGCTGGCACACACCCTGCCACGGGCGTGGTGCTCTCCCCGGTCATCGACTGTGGACTTTGTCTCGGCCCCGCGGTAGAACAGGCTCCACTCTCCTGCCCGGAAGCGCAGAGTTGCCTGGCAGCCGCGACGAAACCACCATCCCCAGGCCAGCCAGTGCCAGAGCCGGCAGCCCAGAGCGTGGTGACAGCAGCACTGAGGGCCGAGCAGGGGGTAAGTGGGACGTCCTGGGCACTCCACAGCCGGGGCGAGCCAGCACCTGACATCATCACCTTGCTTGGGCCACGGCAGGTGGCATCGGGGCCAGGAGGGGCTTTCCAGCACGGGTGGGCTCCGTCGAGGAGCAGAGCTGTCGCGGCAGAGAGGATGAAGACAGTAATGCCCTGCCCTAGACACGGGTGCAGCAAAGGGCCGAGCATCCTGGCACAGCATCGCCCACTCAGCCGTGGCCCCTGTGCCAGGAGGGAGGGTGGCTCTGAGTGCTGGGTGCTGGCAATGTCACCCACCCTGCCAGAGTCCAGCAGCCATGGCCACCAGCACCGAGGGCATGATGGCCACCGTGCTGCGGTCCTGCCCTTGGCCCTTGGTCCAGGGTGCCCCAGGTTTCCGGACCAGGCACTGGGGCTTGTCCCTCCGGAAGGTGGCTGCTTTTGTCCCCAGTGAAGGCGGAAGTTGCGCTGCTGTGAGGGGCTGGCGGGGAGTGGGGTCCAGGGAGATCAGTGCCAGGACCACCACAGCAGCGAGGGCACCTGCCCCAGCCCTGCCTGCACAAACACCGGTTATTGGGCTGCCGGCAGGGAGAGGCTCTGTGACGTGAACAGGAGAGCACGGGCTCCCGGTATGGCTGCTCCTGGCACGGCTGCTGCCGGTGTGTTCACCCAGGCCCATGGGCTCCTCCGCACACTCCCCAGAGGGCCGGAGGGCCGGAGGCCCTGCCCTGGGCTGCCCAGTGCGGACTTGGGAGCTGCAAGGACACTGGTGGCAGTCTGGCTGTGCACCCCTGGGCTGCCTGCCCACCTCGGTGCTGCCTGGCCCCGGGGAGATGCTCAAGCTCTTCCCAGGGATGGCAGCACCCACGTTCATGCTCCTCCGTGGGGAGAACCAGGTGGGGGACAGGCTGCCCTGGGGTGCAGGGTCAGGGCAGGGCTGGACACCCCGGCTCTCTCTGGAGTTTCAGGCCTCCTCGGTGCTGTAGCTGCATCAGTGGAGCCTGCAGGGAGGTGTGTTGGGGCACCAGCACGTTGGTGCATCGGTGCCCTGGGGCACCGGCCCTTTGGTGCATTGGCACATCGGCACACGCTGCGTGCCGCAGGCTGGGGGCCAAAGGCAGCCGGGGCAGCCGGCTGCAGTGGGGGTGACGGTGGCACGGGGCGGTCAGGAACACGTCACTGAGCCCAGCGCGGTTCTTGGAAATCCCCACAGGCTTATCAGGGCCCCGCAGCCCCGCCGGCCCCACGGCGCCCACGCCCCACCGCCACCCACTCGGCCACTCCCTGGCAGACACAGCTCAGCCGGGTGCCCTGTGCGGCCTCCCCAGGGCGTGGGGACCCCTGCCCTGACGGCTCCCCCGGACAGTAAGTGTGGCACGGCTGGGCTGGGGGAGAGGGCAGTGCCAGGGTGCTCAGGGTGGCCGTTCCCCCCGGCCTTGGAGGGACTGGACCCTGTGCAGGGTCCAGCCGCGGCGAGGGGGTGTGTGCGCACGCCGGCTCTATCTGCAGTGGGAGGGCGGAGGGGCCGCCGGCGGCACATTGACCCACTCGTCCACGTCTTGCACGCCAGCAGGGCTGGGAGCACAGGTGGCCGTTTGCCAGCAGGTGGGTGTGCTGCAGGTCTGCAGCCCCTTGCAGGACCCCGAGGGCGGGGGGATCCCGGAGAACCCCCTCGAGGTCTCTTTGCGGTGGGGGGGCCCGGCCACAGCCGCCTGCTCTGCCCAGCATCTCCCCATGGCACTTGGCTGGGCTGGGGGCAGCCCGGCTCAGGGGGCAAGACCCCTGGACCCCCAAACCCCCACGCATCTGCGGCGCCGGGCAGCTGGGGCCAAGGCGGGGCGGCCGGCTGCGTTTGGGTGCTGCTTCGGGAGGGGCTGTGCCGCTCAGCGCGGTGCCGGCCGGCAGCCCCGATAACAGCCCTGCGAGTTTCCCCCTCCTGCGCCAGCCGCCAGCGCTGCCAGAGAAGAGTGCCCTCCCAGCAGGGACCCCCGACCCCTCCACAGCGGTAAGAGCTGCGGGCGGAGGGTTCTCACCAGCCGGGTCACCGGGGCTGTGACAGGGCAACGGGAATTACGGGAAGGAACATGAAGAGGTTACGGGAATTCAGCGGGGCAGAGGGAAGGGCAGCCCAGCAGCCCCCAGCACAGTTCCCACTGCTGGCAGAGAGGCCGGACCGCTCAGGCTGGGCGCGGGGCTGGGCAGCGGCACCGCGGTGGCATCGCCCTGGGCCGGCCCTGGCTGCCTCTGGCAAGACCCAGGTGCTCCAGCCCCAGGAAGGGCTTCAAGGGCTCCTCAGATGGGGCTGCCCTGTTACCCCCAGGAGGACAGGCTGGGGGCTGCGCAGAGGGACCTCCATCCCCAGCGTTGCTGTGGGGCAGGAGGCACGTCCAGGGCACCGCCGTCTGCCCTGGGGACCAACCAGGCTGCTCCAGAGCCCCGTCCCGGGCAGCCTTGCCCCAGCCGCACTCGCCAGAGCTGCTCACCCTGGCTCTGGGCTGCCCTGGCACTGCCACAGCTCCCGGCCTCACCACGTGCTCCCAGGAGGCTGCGGAGCCCGGGGAGCGGTGCCCAGCACTGACGCACGCCTGACCCGCTCGGGAGGGTGACGGGAAAGCTGCGGCTATGCCTTGGCAAACAGAGGGAAAGGATGTGCTGCTGGCCCAGTGGCACGCCTGGCTCACCCAAGGGTTACATGGGTCTCGCTGGCACAGGGACCGGGACAGGGATGGTGTTTGCAATGTGGTGAGAGCTGTTGTCTCATGGGGACCCACCCGTGCCGCTCCTCCCTGCCCTGGCACCCACTGTCCCATCCAGCTCTGGCCCCGTCAGCGCAGGAGAATCAATACCAAGGTCATGGCCGTTTGCTCCCGCTTTGCATGACACGGGGGTTAAAGTCCCCTCCTTTTTATGAGCCATGAAACCGTTTTTATGGTCCCCACTCTCAATAGCTTGGCTGTTCACAGCCTCCTTCCCGCAAATGCACAAGGAGAAACTCGGGGCGGAGGTGGACCCAGTGCCACCGACACCACTCCTGGTGCCGCCGTGGCTGGCGGTGCCTCCCCGCCCGGTGAGGCACAAGGGCAGTCGTGCTGAGTGGGCGAGAGCTGCAGGGAGCAGAGGCAGAGGCTGGCACAGCTGAGCCAGACGTGGCATCACCTAAAGCCTGGCGGCCGTGGTCTCGCTGCCCTGGTGGTGGTGCAGGCGATGCTGGCTGCCTGCGGCAGATTTGGCAGTGCCGGCTGCGGCCTGGCACCAGGGCGGGGACGTCAGCTTCGGGGTGGTTTCTGCTGGGAACGATGCTTTGAGCTCTGGCTGCTCCTGTCCCAGGCTCTGTCCCAAATGGAGCAGGTAGCGGCTGGGATGTGGCTGGTGGGTGTTGGCGGTGTCCGTCCTGTGGGCACGGGTGTCTCCCAGTGACTGCCCAAGTAAGGACACCAGTCCCAGGCTGGGAGAGCTGCACGGCCCCGACCTCTGCTCCTTCTGCTGCCCCTAATGGTATCTCTCCCCTCCTGCCTGCAGGGTCAGCCAGGTCCTGCCCCTCGTCCTCAGAGCCCGAGGGCAGACCCCAAGCTGAGCAGCATCCCCGCTCTGGGGCAAGGTTGGCCGAGGGTTGAGCACTGACTCTTCCCAGAAGATGGACAGAGTCACCAGACACCTGGTCTTCCAGTTCCCGCAGACCAAGCACGACTATCACGATGCTCACCAAGCTGGCTCGTTTGCAGCGGGGAGGGTCGACAGTGACGATGATGTGTTTGGCTCCACTCAAGGCAGCAGCCAGAGGGTGGAGAACGGCTACAGCTGGAAAACGAGGTCAAAGTCGTCCTCATATTTCCTGGATGGTGGAAGAGATGCCTGGACGCCGTCCCCAGACAGGGAGTCCAAGCTGGATGTGGTGAGGTCGGGAAACCTGTACGACCTCAGGGCTTACAGGGGCGAGAGGAAACCCTCGAAGCTTTACGATGAGGACGAGCAGGAAGAGCGCAGGGTTCCTCCACCAAACATCTCGCCCGAGAAAGCCAGGGAGCTTGAGGATGAGAGGAGGGAGGTCATCCGGAGCCAGGTGATGAGGAAGAGCTCCACCATGGCTGAGAGGTGGAGCTCCATGGATGAGCTGAGCTCCATAAACACTGGCATGGACAGCCAGGGCGAAGGCAGGTGCACGGGCAGCTTCACCACCAGCTTCGCCATTTCCTTTGACAAGCCTTCCTCGAGGAGGGCAGCAATGCCTGTGGACCCTGAAAATATCGACACGGAGCAGATCAACTTCTCTGCTGCTCGTCAGCAGTTCCTGATGCTGGAGAAGACCAACCCGGGCTCTTTTTTCAGCCCAGGGAAACAGGACATGTCTCCAAAGCCAGAGTCGATGACAAAAGTCTCTAGGTCAGCATGGCACAGTCCGGAGACGGCCACGAAGGCCACAAGAGGTTATGGTGACGCTGGTGCTTCCAGCCAGAGCAGGACGGACAAGACCGTTTATCAGGTTTATAACATGTCCTATCAGAGCCCTGCGAAGGAGGAGGTTTACGCTCCCAGAAGGGCTGATGCTGAAAGGTCATGTCCCACCAGGAAAACGTCCAGCTTGACTAAAGCATATTCCAGAGAGGATCTGGACTCCGGCCTGGGCGAGATGTATAACGAAGCCAATGCAGGCTACGCCAGCGACGGAAGCGCATCCAACGAGACCTTGAACAGCCTTGTGGATCTAAGAGCCAGCAGCGATGGCCTGGACAAGGAGACGAAGATCAGTAACGAGACGCCCATCGAGCGGGAGATCCGCATGGCGATGGAGAGGGAGGAGAACCTCTGGAAGGAGAGGGGCATCCAGCGGCTGACCGCCGGCAGCGAGCTGGTGGAGATCCAGACCAAGCCTGTGCTCTCCATGCACGCCTCGCCCGGCCCAGGCAGGAAAGGGACGGACAAAGGCCGCGCTTCCCTTTATGTCCAGAGGGAAATTGAGCAGGAAACCAAGCGTGAGGAAGACCTGCGGAGGCAGGGGAGGCTGCTGGGGACCTATGACAGGGGCACGCAGCAGGAGCTGGAGGAGCGCAGGAGGGTGTTCGAGCAGGAGGAAGCCCCCCTGCAGAAGCCCACCCCCACGAGGAAGGCAGACGAGCGGAGGAGCTGGGTTAATGAGTTTGTGGTGGAGCAGCCCACAGGCCCCGGCCCCCACCCCGCAGAAGACCCCAGGGGTGGGAGAAGCCTTCCCAGCTATGCAGCGAGCATCACGCTCTTCCCGTCGTCCCAGCCCCGCTTCGCCGCCAGCGAGAGGAGCCAGGACCAGCCCCGGGTGTCCCAGCGCATTTCCGCCAGCACCAGCAAATGGGGGAGCGAGGATTCCCGGGGAGGAAGGCTTCCCAGCTCCACCCCGAGCCCCGCCGGCACGGCTGTCCTGCCCAGGGAGTACTTCTCCCTCTCCTTCTGGAAGCCCAAGTTCTCCTTCGTGGACGACATGGGGACGCAGAACCCACTGAGGAGGGAGGACGGCCGGGAGGAGCAGTACAGGCTGAGGACCTGGAAGCCCCGGACCTCGGCGCTGATCGAGGAGGAGATCCAGAGTGACTTGCAGCGGGAAAAGGAGCTGCAGGAGCAGCGGCGGCAGCGGCAGCTGGTAGACGGCTACTCCCTGGTGGGCAGCGACGGCCTTCCCCAGGAGGGCTCCCGCTCGCGGCACAGCTCCGGTAAGGGGAGGAGAGGAACGGCGGGGTGGGACGGGGGTCAGTCCCGGGGGCACCGCTCCTGCCCTCCTGTTCTGTACGGCTCTGGGTCTCAGCAGGAGCCATCTGAGAGGGCAGAGGTGGAACCGAGGAGTCCCAAGAGACCTTTCCATGCGGGCAGGTGCCTCTGCCAGGCGCAGGAAGCCCTTATGGACAGTGTCTGCGTGAGAAGCCGGCAGCCAGGGGTGACCTGGGCTCCCTGTAAGAGCACCAGTGGCCACAGCAGGGATGAGGGGGACAGTTACTGGTGGAAAGCACCGAGTGCCGGCCCGGGAGAGTCTGGCTCAGTGCGAGGGGTCAGTGATTCTCTGAGACACCCGTAAGGAGTCCTGGGTGTTGGAGCAAGTTTTCCCGGGAGAAATTCTTCTCCTTGGACAGGGATTCTGTGGTCAGCAAGCAGCAGCGCTGGCTGTGAGGTCCCGGGGGCCAGCGGGACCAGCCCAGCCTGCTGGGGGAGCAGACGTGGCGGAAGTGCTGGTGACAGCAAGGGATAAGCTCCGTGAGAGCCACCCGGCTTCTGATCCCAGATCCACCCCGGTTCCGATGACTTTGTGTCATGTTACCACAGAAAACAGCGCTGGAAGGGCCCAGCAGTGCCCAGCTCCCGCGTTTCCCCGCCCACGCTCCGGACAATCCCTGGCTGGCACCCAGACCCAGGTCCCGGCCGTGATCAAACCTGCTGGACCTGCCGAGGCGGCTGGTCTGGGGCAGGAGCCTTGTCCCCCCGCGGGTACCCCAGCCCCAGGAACGGCCCTGGTGTCCCTCACCCCCCACCGCTCTTTCTCTTGAAGCTGCCTCAGGTGCCAGCGGCAGCTACTCAGTGTCCGGCTCTCCCGTCTCCACTCCTGCCTCGCACCAGAGCGGGGTCCTGGGGCTGGTGTCGTCCTTCACCGCGCTGAGAGTGGCCGGTCCCTCCCAGGGCAGCTCGGAGACCCTCGCCCCCGACTTGGCTCGTTCCAGCCCCTTCGAGGAGCGGAGGAGGAGGGTGAAGGAGGACGGAAAGGTGAATGCACCCACCCTGCCCACACCAGGCAGCCCGCGGGCGGGGGGCGGGAGCCCAGGAGAAGGCTGGTGGCTCCAGGGCTGGAGATGGCCATGCCCGGCCTCCCCGGAGCTGGAGGTCGAGCTGCTCAGCCCGGCGGAGAGCTGGCGGCATTGGCACCAGCACAGGGCTGCGCCGAGCCCCCAGGGCAGCACCCCACTGCTCAGGGGTGTTGGCGCTGGGTGGGACTGGAGAGGAGCAGCCGCTTCCTCCTGGGGGGCCCGGGCCTGGCCTGTCGCTCTGCTCCGAGGAGGACACGAGTGCCCATGCTGTGGCACCTCGCCTGCCCTCCCGGGCCGTATCCGGGTGAATACGAACTGAACCGTTTTTCCCCCTCCCGCAGTACGCAGGGATTGAACCCGTCGATAGGATCAACACAGAGGTAAACCCTCCGCTCCCGCAGGGGCTCTGCTCATGCTCCCCGCCCCCGGGGGCCACCGGGACAGACGGTGGGGGCATGGCACGGGGCAGGCCATGCGGCCATTGGGGTGTTTGATCGTTTCTAAAACATCCCCCCCTGCACCTCCCGCTGTCTGCAGGTGGTGGAAAGCACCCGAGTGACCCGTCACCAGAGCGCGATGGCCCAGCGCTGGGAGGCCGGGCAGTACGTCAGGGATGACGACTGAGGGACCCCGGGGCGGCCCCGGGCCACTGGCCTCCGCCGTGTCCTCGACCTCTTCGGGACCCTCAGACCCGACCAGTTCGGCTGCTGGTTATCGCCAGGACCAGGGACTTGCTCTCTGCAGATCGCACCCATTCCTCACACAACGGATGATGCCCCCGACGCTCCCCCGTCCCCCCCGAGGCCAGGCCGTGGGAGGGGGAGCCCCGGATCGCTTTACTCGCCTCTGCGAGGAGGAGCCAGGCAGAATCATACTGTACTGCACCCTTTTCTCACCGGAAGCTCTGGAAGTCTCTGGCTTCCCCAAAAGCTCTTCTATTTCTAAGTGGTGTTTTTAGGTGTGAAGTCCCCCAGTGTCAGGCGTCCCCCGGGAGGGTCCCTGGGCTGGTGCCTTCGGAGCGAAACCAGCATCAACCCGGGAATCAACATTTCTGCTCAGTCCGGCGACGGGCTGTGTTGCAGCCACGGAGCAGAGAGAGAAAAGCTGCTTATTTCGCTAATTTATTAAAGAGTCTTTGCTCTCCCTCGCCCGTCCCGGCCTGTTTCCTCTGCAGGTGTCCCGGGCTGGCACCGGCACCGGCACCGGCACCGGGACCTTCTGCGGGGCGCGGCCCCGGCGGCGGACGCGGCTGCCGGGGGTCCCTGCGGCCCCGGCCCGCTGTCGCTAGGTGGCCCCCGCCGGCAGCGCGAGCCCCGAGCACCCAGGGGTGAGGTCCGGGGCCGGGACCGAGCTGCGGGGCGGGCAGCGCGGGGGGCCGGGGTGGGTGCTGCGGATCCCTGCCGCTCCCTGCCGCTGCCGCTGCCGCTGCCGCTGCCGCTGCCGCTGCCGCTGCCGCTGCCGCTGCCGCCCCGGGCTCCGCGCTGACAGCGGGCGGGTCGAACCGCTCCGTGCGGAAGGAGCAGCGGCCGCGGGATTTGCGGAGCCGCGGGGCGCTCCCGGCTGCCGCGAGGCTCGGGGAGCCGGTCCCGGTGCGGGGCGGTGCCGCGGGGGGGGTGGGCTGGCCCCGGGGCTGCCCCTCACCTCGGCCGTGGCCCCTCACCTCGGCCGCGGCCTAGGCCCGTGACTTGGTGCGGTGTCTCGTCTCCTCATCGAGCCAGCCGGTTCCCGAGGCAGCGGCTCCTCATTAGCGAGCTCGGGGGAGCGGGTACATGGCCCAGCCGAGGGGAGCAGGTCCGACGCGGGGTTACCCGGGACGGGGTGGGCAAAGCCCCGGGGCGAGATTGCTCTGGGCCGGGCAGCTGGAGCTGCGCCGGTGGCCGGGTCTGGCCTGGGCAGCCAGGGCTCCTTCGGCGACGGCTGGGGCAGTCCTGGCGCATCCGTGCTCGGCGGCACCGGGATGCCTGGGAGATGCCCCGAGTATCTTGTTAAGTGAGTTTGTCTTTCTTACGGCTCTTTAAACAGCTGTAAGATACTTGGTGATGTTAAATGCTGCTGGAAGGGGACCAGTCCTGGCACAGGGTTCAGCCCCAAAGGCCTCATCAGGAAGCCACAGGCTCCGGGGGGTCTCAAAGATCCCAAACCCTCTGGTCAGCTCTGGAACGCTGGGTAAGGGTGGGCTTGGGGTGGGAGAAACCTGAGCATGAGAGTGACTGCGCTGGTGTTCCTGAAACAGTGACCTGCCCGCTGGGGGCTCTGGCCTCGGATTGGTAGGACAGACAAACAGACAGGACTGAGCAAAACATTCTTTTATTGGGTTATGGCAACAATGCAGCCCAACAACTCGACTGGAGTAAGACAACACACTGATGGAAAGCATTGGCGGCATCTGCCGAAGGGACCGACATAGCTGTATCAGCTCTCCGGGAAGGCACCACGGAACCTTTCAGTGCTGTCAGCCTTTTTAAACAACACTTTAAAACAGTCACAACCTCTTAACCCTACAGGTCTTTCACTACGAGAACTGGCACAAACCCTGGTGACGGTGCCCTGTGACACCCAGGGGGCAGCCGACACAGGCGGCAGGTTGGCTCTTCCACCCCACGACCACTGTGAGTGGCTCGTCTCTTCTCGGTGGGTGTGCGCGACAGATAATTGCAGCTTCAGCCCCCGCCGGGTGATCCAGCCCCTCGGTGCTGACGGCACCTGGTGTCACCAACAGCTCAGCACAACGTCAACGTGGTTTACAAACAGGAACCCCCAGACTCTGGTGTGTGTTTAACTCCCTGAACTATCCATTCATTTGGGTACAAACCAGGAGTTTTCCACCGAACCTGAGCACTAAGGTGATGCGAACTTGTCAACAGCTTCTGTTCCAAGGTGAAACTGGGGAGAAGGACATTCTCCTCACCCTGTACTACATATTGCCACTGACACCTCTGAGACTGCTTCAAAACCCTCCAGGAGCCGCACAGCAGGAACTGAACAGATCCCGTTAGTTCTTGGGCCTCCTCCCAGGCCCTCTGACTTGCTGGACGATGACTTTCACGATCTTCTCCAGCTTGGCTTTGGACAGAGCCTTCCGGCAGTACCACACCTGGTCCCAGACGGAGCACAGAGGGCTGGGAGCGAGGTACAGCGGATCGAGATCGTGATGCATGCCCAGCGGCCTCCTCCGGGCGTACTCCTTGTAATCCTCCACAGGACAGTGCTCTGGATCATCAGGATTGGCAAAGAGACGTGGGCCCAGCTCCTCGGGGTCCAGCCCTGCCCTCGGGTCATCCCTCCACTCCAAGCACTCCAGATGCCCCTCAGCCTGCCTCAGCACGAGGTGTCCCCAGCACAGGTCGTGGCCCCAGGTGAGCATGCGTGCCCCAAACCCCCTGATGATGTTTGTCAACATGAGATGCAGCAGACCCTCAGGGTGCGTCTTACTCAGAAGCCCCTTCTTACGCAGACCGTCCACATCCTCCTCTCTCAGGTTCTCCAGAACATTCCACTCTTCCTCCCTTGCCCTCTGAGACAGGAGCTGCTGCCTCTGCCTCAAGGCTTGCCGGGACACTCTGAATTCCAGCCCCTTCACCACGCTGTACCCGTAGCTGTGGTCCTGGAGGTGTCTCGCTATGCTGAGCTGGAAGAACTGTAACGAGCTGGCGGAGAAGTCTGTACCGTCCTGTCTCTTGGCAGAGGTGTAGAATGAGGCCAGGTAGCGGTCCAGGTCTTCGGGCGACAACTTGCAGATGTCGCGTGTTTCAGAAGGGTGGTGTAAAACCAGCCAGTCTTTGAAAGCTTTTATACTGCCACCATTACGGTTTTTCTTCCTCTTCAACTTCACCACACCTAAAAGACAAGACACAGCGAGAACTTACCAGGACATCAGTGAACCATAAGGAGATGCAGAATAACATTCACCTTCCTCCTGAAGTAATTCAGAGACCGGGACGTCTGGGTCCCAAGGACAGCGTGGATGGAACCCCTGCAGTTCTTAAAAGTACCAAAGCAACTCCTCCAGCCCGTGTAATTCACCCGCAGGGCTGAGGCTCTGCTCCCGCTGCCGCCTCCGGGATTTTGGCCAGGGGCTGCATTGGTGCAGCCACAGTTCCATCCACAGTTTCTTGTTTCCCTGCTTTAAGTTACTTCTTGTTTTCTTCCCGTGACCCGAGTTCCCACCCCCGGCTCCCATTTCTCCCAGGGCCTCTCTCAGATCCAGCCAACACCCTGGTGTTAGTGGTGGTACAAAACAAGAGACCAAGAATTGCAGGTGGGGAGCCGGGGCTGGGCTGCAGCCCAGCCCACGTTCGGGCACTGCACTACCTGCTGACGTGCCGCCTGCGTCTGGCAGAACCTTCTCAGCCCTTGTAACAGAAACAAGAGTTTTGTCCTGGATCAGAGGCGACTGCTTAGGCTTGGGTTTACACTGGCAGCTGGAGGGACTCTCCCTCCTTTAATGTTTTGGGGAAGTGATTATGGAACCCACCAACCGCCCCAGGAGTAACTCGAGACTCTTACTTTCACTCGAGGACGTGGGTGGATGCTCGACGTTCTCGCTTGCTGTGGCGGGAGGGTGAGGCATGTGCCCAGATCCCAACGGTCTGGCTTCCTCCATGGGCTGTTCGGCCATGCTTCCACAAAAGCCTGTTTCTGGAGAGCCGCACTTGGGGGGGCTCGGCTGGAGCTGCTGCTGGATGTCTGGAGTGGATTCCACCTGGAAGAACGTCACAGAGGCGGGTGACTCGGGCTGGGCCACTGCTTCAGCGCTGGAGATGGGGACAGGTTTTAAACATTCTTTTGGTGCTGCAGACCCCGGGGAATTCCCTGCTGTAGAAGTTTCTGTTACGGACCGTGCGGGATCTGGAGGACCTAATGTCAGGGAGCAGCTGTCCAGGCTCTCCTGACTGCTGCCGGGGGATTTTGGAACACAGGCAGGAGTCAGGGGCCGCTTTCCTGTGGGGGCAAAGCCAGATGCTTGGGTGGCTGGCAGCTCGTTAAATGTCACCTTCTGACTGCGATGCCTTTGCAAATCTACCTCCACAGTTACGCCCATAACTGGTGATTGTGACAGAATGTTCTGGTTGGTTCTGTCTCCTCGGTCGTCTTCATCCGACACACACTGCTCCCCATCAGAGATGATCTGTAGATCCTCGTCACTTTCCAGCTTCACCTTAGACCTGTCAGTGTTGACCTCACCCCCCAACGCTGACAAACATTGCTCTGCTGTAGCGCAGGATGTCACCGGTTTGCTTTGGTTTCGACGTTCTCTGGGTGATGGTTCACTGTGTACTGTGAAGGCAGTGCCGCCATTCTGCTGAGTGATGCCTGGAGATCTGCTGCACAACCCTGCGTGAGCAGCGTCTGCTTTAGCCCTCTCCAAAGACGGGGTCATCCTCAACCTCTTCTCATCTAAATTGGCTTCCCTTGATGAGGCATCAGAAGACACTGGTCTCCTTCTCTCTTTTACACCTTTATTCTCGTCTCTGCTTCTGACCTCTAACCTTCCACACTGCCAGTAATACGCGTGTCCAGCTCCACACATCCACAGGACAGAGTTCTCCTGGCGGGGATGCCCCGTGTTCTGCACCGTTTCCAAGGCCGGCATCTGGCCACATATGGCCCCGTGAGTGTGTGCCCAGATCACGAGGTTGGAGAGCTCCATGTGAAGGGAGCTGGCACCGCTGAGCCTTCCGTCACCCACGCCCTCGTTCTGTGAAAACGTGTTGGAGATAAGTTAAGTGAAAGAGGATGTGCATAGAACAGCAGCCCTGGGACTGCGCCTACCCACCCTGATAGAGCAGCAACTGGTCTTTGAAAGGAATCACCAGAGGAATCACTGATCTATGATTTGTTCGGTCTTTAAAATAAACAACCAAATCTGTCCGCTCTGCAGACCTGGAGGTCTTTGTGGGCATGGTCCTGCAATGATGAATTTATTCTAGACAGGATTTATCTGCAGCTGCAGGCTCCGAGGCCTGATTGAGTGGCTCAGCTTAAGAATTTATCGCACCTCAGCCGAGTCCCAGCGCCACGTCCTCAACCACAGCACGGCCGCGATGAACACCCACTGAGCCACCGAGCAGCCACCACGGCCCAGCGAGTGGAGGAGCACAGGGCTGAGTCCTGTACCCTGAGCTCACTTGCACCCGTGGACAGTTCTGTCCTCACTGATGGAAAAGGACAGGGAAAGCGTCAGGAATCAGCTCCCCTCTCTCCCACCTCCCCACAGCCAACACGGCTCGTGCTGCTCTCACCCAGCAGCACTACGGGCCTCACAGGGAAACAGGACCTCTACAGAAGCTGTTTGTGGGACGCTTCTCAGAGACTGAAAAATGGACCTTGCATCCACATACCTACAACTTTTTTAAGAATCTACAATTTTTCATGCTATAGCTGACTTCGTTAGAAACAGTTGCCTGTGGCATTGTTGATGCTGTGAAGGTTACTCACCATGCTGCTGTCCTGCCTCACTGAGCCTTCTCTCAGCTGGGGACCGTAAAGGACTCAATATTCTTTCTCTCTCTCTCTCAGAACCTAAAATAATCACCATACACGCATGTGTGTCCAGATGTACGTGTCTATCTAGCAACAAATACCTGGGCAGCAGATGCAACTAAATTTTTCAGTGCTCAGCCCAAAATAAATGTCCCTGCAGAACATGAGCCTCCCTAAGGCAAGCTCCCCTGGAGCTCCACTGAACTATATACACTATATACACTATATACACCATATACACTACATACACTATACACACTACATATACTATACACACTACATAAATAAACATTGCCAGAAGAATGTAACACCCCAGACTCTGAGAGGCCCCTTCCATCACTGGCACTTCGAGCACAGGCCTCCCACGGACGGGGGATGCACAGCCTGTTCCTGGGCCCCGCTGTGCCTCGGAACCTGAACCTCTGGAAGAACCGCTTATCCCCTCTGAGGTCAAAGAGTTCTATCTTCAAGTTCGACCTGTGTAATTCCTCCCTGAAGGGCAAGCTGCTGGGACAAACCAAAAGGAATTTGGTGCTTGCAGTTAGTGTGGGAAAAGGTAACGGGAACGGAAGCTCCACAGGGTCACGAGGCCATGAAATTACTGACTTGGCAGAGAACATCTTGATTTCTATCGCAGGCGTCTTTTCATGGAATGCTTTTATCTGTCCTTATCTCCAAGCACATGTCTTCCTTTTCCTGATCTCTCGGAAAAAAAACCTTTTTATCCTTGATATTTAGTTCCAATGCAGGCTCTGGCCACCAGCTAAAGGTGCTCCTTCAGCCTGCTCCCGCTCCCGTGTTTATGTCAGTGGAGAGCTCCTCAAAGGAGCTGTCAGGTAGAGGCAGCCCAAATTCACAGTTACAGCTGAGCGGAAAAAAAGGAAATATGTGTGACCCACCGAGGCTGAACATACTCCCCTTCCCCTCAGGTAATAACAATCCTGATCACCTTGACCACTGCCACCATTTCTACCTGCTCCCAACAAAACCAGGATCCCTGGGGGCAGGGTTCTGGGGTTGGGGTCTGGGGGCTGAGTTGGTCTGAAGCCCTGTGTCTGGTTTGGTATCTGGGCGGCTGGGAGCGATGCAGCGGTTTAATTCTCTTTCCAGGAGACGCTCCCATCTGATAAGGGACCCACACCTTCGTGCAGAAAAACAGGATGTGCCAGAGCCGTACGGTAAACGCTTTCTTCTCAGGGTTTCTAACCCGCAGGGAATTTCGTGCACCAATATAACCTATAGCTAATGAATTTGCACTCACTAGAGGAAAAAAGTTTTTAAAAAACAAATCTACAAGACGTTGCTTTCTGCTGCATCTGGTCCAACAGCGAGCCCACGGGACGGCAGCGCTGGCTGTGCTCATTTTGCCTCTCTGTTCAAGAAACGGTGGCCAAGTAGTTCCAAGAAGTTTCCAGGATTTCAGTGGAGCTCTGAAAACACGAGGCTGACTTAAAGTGTTGAAATGCTTGTCCTGAGACTTCTCTGTGTCAAGTTTGAGCCCATGGAGGGGGGAAACACACTCAGCACTTTTTCTGAAAACCACCATCGTAAGGTCTGTTGGGGCAGGAACCTGGAATCGCCTGAGAACAAACATCTGAGTCCTGCTCCTTGCCTGTCGGTGGACTCTGTGCAGCTTTCTGGCATATGATGGTGGGCCGACGGAGCTCTAAACCTTCTGCGACATCCACAGCCTCATGCAAGCAGAATAATCAAACAAAGAAACTAATTGCATTGGTGCTGAAAGCCCTGTAAGGCTCTGTTCCCGCTCCTCCACCCTGCGATAGCCCTAGCCGGGTCTCTCTTCTAAGGTTCAGGTCACAGACAAGCAACCTGGGGCACACACAGAGCAAGTCGATGGGGGAGCCTGGGCTTTCGGCTCCAGATAAGACAGCGCAGGAAACAGGAACAATCCCGGTAGGAAAACAACAGGATACAGAACAGTCCTCAGACTTGACTCCTGCCCCTTCCCCCAGCATGGGTTGTGAGCTCCCTCACTGGAGAACCACTTTCCGGAGGTGGGGGGCACGGGACAGCCGTGAAATCCCCAGTGAGGAGGGGGCACGCTGCCAGCGAGCTGCCAGATCAGAGTGAAGGCCATGACAGGGATGTGGTGTCTGGGCAGGAGCGGGACAGAGCTGTGCCTAAACACATCTGGCTGCAAGACAAGCGTTGAGAGTGGAGCAGAAGCAGCTCAGGGCTGCCAAAAGTCATTGAGCTTGTTCCACCATTTCTTAGCAAGGGCCTTTGGGGTGGATTAATCATTTCCCTGCACATTGTTTTTCCTGTTCTCTGCAATGTTTGTTTCTCTCCTCCCCCTCCCCGCTACAAGAGCCTTCTCAGCACCTCTTCAGCTTTTTTCCTGCCTCTCCACCTCCTCCCGCCAGCACCTCGACTTGCAGAAATACAGTTCCCAGGATACATTCTGGGCTAGCTCCAGGGCGGCATTCCTCCATTTTGAGAGATGCTCCCAGAAAACAGCAGCCAGTGTATCTGATGGAGGGCCAGCTCCCACGGTGTCCAGCGGTGCTAAGCGGGAGAAGAGGCTGCTGGTAGCCATTAGCCTGCAGCACTGCAGGCCTTCAACAAGAGCGGGTTTGTTCAAAGAACCAGACATGACTTCTTCCATGAGCTCTAATTATCACTTCTCTTGAGGGTCTGTATTACAGAGCTGCTGTCCTTGTAACGGAGCTGCGAGCTCCAGATCGAGTCGTCATGAACGAGCTAATAAAAGCCGCAGCCAGCTGGCAGAGGATTGCCTGGGCCACCAGGCAGTACCCAGCCACTCAGAACGACTGTAGTGGGGGAAAAAATTCATTTGAAACCATCAACTTCTATAAATAGGCCCTAATAATCTATTTATTTCCCCAGGAAGAAGAGGGAAAGCGGAGATTAGTGAAGGGCAAATCCGTTACTTGGGCAGAAAACACCACGGCGTCGATAGTGATTGTGTTTGTTCCCCGTTATCGCTGCTGGCCGTGAGCAGCTCCACACTCGGGATAGTGCCGCTGGGGGGGAGTGGGATGTTATTTTCCACAGCGATTCTATGTGCAGGCTGCCGCGCTTGCCCTGGGGTTTTTCTTTCCAGCCCTGCACCATGGCTGAGTGCAGGATCGTACCAGCATAGAGCTGGCTGTGGGAACGCACTTTGCTCCCAGCAGCTCTTTGTATTAAAACGATCTTTCACTTAATTAATGAAGACGACGTGTGTTGGCAAGAAGGCACTTGCAGGAGCATTCGCGGCTCCGTTAATTGCTGCTCGCACTATTTGTGGTATTGCTCATAAAGCAGACACTTCCCCAGTCGTGGGTAACGGCACCAGCTCCTGCTGCAGAAACCGCTCTGACTCCCCGCAGTTCCGCGGCTTCAGCTGCAGCAGCTCACAGCCGAGCCGGGACTGGGCTCACACTGGGATTCTCGGCTGTTTCCCTTCCCTGCCGCGGAGCGGCAGCCCGCGCCCCGCCGCTCGGTCCCGGCAGAGGGTGCTCGGCCGCCGGCCACGGGCCCGGCGGGGCCGCGGCCGCCTCCGTTCGCCGTCCCACCGCCGCGGTGCGTAATGTTACTGCCAGCGCGGGGTCAAGGTCCTCCCCGGGCCTGTTTGGGGTGCAGGCAGCAGCCCAGCGCTCTTCCTGATCCCTGCCAAAGGACCTCTGCACCCGGAGCTGCGGAGGCAGGAACCAGCAGGAAGCTCCCTCCGCGGATTCACCCACTTCGCACCATGCCAGGTGAACCGGCCACTTGCCATCTCCCAGTGAAGCCCACAGCGTAGCCAGGAATGCTGCCTCAGCTGGGTGCAGGAGCGTCTCCTCAGGCAGCCCTGCAGCAGGGACAAGGATGTTCCTCTGCCTTCGGTTCTCCCCGTTTCTGTCCTGCTGATGGTATTGTTTTTATATATGAAATAGCACAAATTAACATCTCGTCTGGGAGTTTGCTAAGGGGAAGTTGCAAAGCTCCTTGTTCACTGTCAAAGTGTTTATTGCAGTTCTATCCATTTCTGAGCAGCCTTTTCAAGTTTAACCAGAACCATTATGTGGCACATACTGCTCTTCCTCCCATCTGCTAAACCAGTGCTGGGAGCAGGGGGATGCATCACCCAAAGCTTCAGCCCCTGAGCCCCCAGTCAGGCCTCTATCCCTTCCCCTGCGC
Source organism: Bucorvus abyssinicus (assembly GCA_009769605.1). NCBI lineage: Eukaryota > Metazoa > Chordata > Aves > Bucerotiformes > Bucorvidae > Bucorvus > Bucorvus abyssinicus. Next base: position 7,231,557 of record CM020055.1, read on the forward strand.
TTGACCTGAGCCAACCCCCCCCCGGGGGCATTACCCTCCCCCAAACCAGAGGTACCATGGTGCTTCACAACACATTCCGGGTGAAGGGGGGCAGAAAATTGCTATTAAACAGTATTTGTGGTGAATCTCTGACTTGTAATTAGGTGTAATTGTTCACAGTCAGACATAGTAACCGACTTTCTTACAACACAGAACAATTTTAACGACTGACACTTCAATTCACTCCCAGCCCGAGGGTTTCACCTTCTCAGAAGCCCTTTGAACCAACAGTGACTCAGCTGGGTGTACGCAGAAGTCAGTCTCACTAGCGACAGGCAGAGCGCGAGTGCTCCTTCCCCAGCTCGAGCATTCACAAAGGTTTGCTGAGGATGTGACGGGAAAAGGCTCCTCGAGGTAGAAGAACTATCTTTGTTGGCAAACAAGGACCTTTGAGAGAAGGGCAGGTTCCCTCTCTGCAGGGTTACCTTCTACAGCCTCTGCTGGGGTCCTAGGAGGATGCAGAGGCCCAAAGCTGGCACCGGAGAGTGCAGGGACACCCAGGGTGCAGCTTCTGTGTGAAGGAAAGGTGCTTGTCCCTCACAAAACACACCTCACCCAGCAGCACCCACGGGTTTTGGCCATGATGACTTCATTGGTTGATGAGATCTGGCCATGCTGACAGGACACTGGGAGCCTTGCAGGCCTCCCGCCCCCAGAGCCATCACTCCGATTCAATTTTCTACTATTGTCCTGGTTTTGAAGTGCCAGCCTCTCCCTTACCTCCTCTGAGGTCACACCGGATGCCTTGGGAAGCCTCCCACAGGGCACAGCCTTCTGCCGAAGGACCAGACCCTCACTAGCTGGAGGGCAGGGCAGCCTAGGAAAGAGGAGAGAGGTTTGAGTTCTTGAGAAAAGTGACCTTAACGCAGCCTGGAGATCCTGTGCTGGGGTGGAAGCAGTAAGCGAAAGGCTCTGCCCTGTGAGCTGAGCCCACACTCGTTTTTTCCAGGTGCTGAACGGTGTGTTTGAGACTGGAGCGGGGATCAGCAGTGTCTGCAGAGGCACCAGTGAGAGGCACTAGCTCCCAGTTTCTGGCACCCACTTCTCCAGTGCTGCGTTGGGGCAGGAGCTGAGAACCTCATGGATGAAACCACCAGAGATGGGTGACATCGTGCCTCTTGGAGAGGGGCTGCCCCAGCACCGCACACCTCGCTGCTGGTTTGGGACAAGAAAACAGGCTCCGGCAGAGCCCCTCAAGAGGCTGCCAAGCCTCGTCCTGCAGCAGCGACACTTCCCAAAGCGGGAGCAGAGCACGAAGCCCATTCAATGGATCCAGGCAAAACCTGAGCCAATGGTGGGTTCGTTAAAGTCTCTTTAGTGTTTTCAACAAGAGCACATGAATTAAACGGAGTTTAGGAAATGCGGGGCAGGGGCAGAGCAGGTTGTTGCTGTGCAGAAACCCGACAGTTGTGGCTCTCTGCTCTGGCACAGCCAGTGAGGCCTGCGGCCCCTCGCATGGTGTGCTCTGTCATCGCCCTCTGCGCTGGCCACCCTGGTATCTGAGCATCTCAACAAATTAAATATTAAATGCTCTAAAGGAGATTGTGTTTCTTTTGTTCCTCTGGCAAGTGAGATCTCAAGTGCTCTCAATTCTCCCTGACTTCACATTTTGCAGGTTCATGTCTTAATGTTCTTTTAATGGTTAATTTAATACTCTGGAGTTCTCACCGCACACTCGGCTGTTCCCTAGCACATGTGCTGCGCAGGGCGCCAGACGAGGGGACAGCTGTGGAATGAGCAGACATCTCTCGTCACCCCGACCCTACCTGTGCAGAGGAGTGGTGCCGTGGGGGAGAGGGGGCCGGGCTGCCGGCGGCTGGCCGGGCAGGGAGCCTCACTGATGCTGAGCACCAAGGCCTGCAGCAAACCTGGCCACTGATCTCAGTGACGGCTCCTTACGTTAGCCGAGGGCAGCATGGGCTTTCAGAGGCCCACCGTAACTAGGCAAGGAACATTTAAGAGCCATCATTCCCCGTGTGAAAGCACCCGTTCCAGCACACTGGATGTAGGCCACTGGTCCTTCTCATAAGCTTCCATTTAGTCTGATCAAATAAGAGCAACTCCAGTGTCAAGTCTGGAATCAGAACGTGAGATTTCATATCGTTTCCACCATCTGAAACATAAGTAAGTCTTTCTTCCTCCCGCAAAAGCCCCTCGGCGTCGGGAGCAAGACTTCCCCGCACGGGTCCACTGCGGAACATCCTTCAGGAACATATGGGCTGGCAAACAGGAGACGTCCGCGGCACAATGACGGCTCTGACAAACCCATTGAACCTCCGCAGCTGCCACCGGGGAGGTTCCATTCATTCCCAGTATTGCCTTTTAAACTTAAGTGGCACTGGAACAAACACATCTTTGATCCGAGGAGGAAATGATCTGGAGCTTTGTGTCTAATAGAGCTGAAACCCAGGGAAAATGATGTCTTTCTTGGCCCGAGTGACAACGCAGGCCCCATGGCAGGCACACAGCATGCTGCGTCAGCCCGCTGCCTTCTGCAGATGCATTTGGACATACTCATTCTTGAATCAACGTGGAAACAAGGGCTCTAATTGAGCTGCGCTGCTGAAGTGCCTGTGAACTGCCTGCGAGACCTCAGAAAGAGGAGTTGGGGAAGGGGGATCTGCCAGTTCCATGACAGAGCCGGTGTGCTCCTGCTGTTTCACACCGCTGTGGAGTCACTTGTTCCTTATCTCCAGGAAATTTCGGCACTAATCAGGTGTCACATACTCAAAGACAGAGCAATACGGGTGGCCTGTCCTGTGCTACATACACACAGGTACCCACATAGCCCTTGGTGTGTGCACGTACTGTGAGGTCATCAGACACCTTCAAACGCTGCAGGCATTTCTACCAGTAAATGCGCTGATATAATTTAATGAAAAGCACTTCATAAAAGCCCTGTGAAGAATGCAGTGCAGACATATTCCGGTGTGCTCCAGGCAGGCACACTGGACCCTGCAAGGTTCGAGTGACACCCACTCTGAACGGAAGCCTGGCAAGGCAGAGCTGGTGGTGTGGGGCCAGCCGCTTGCTCCGCGCGAGGGGATTCTCTCCTGCCTTGGACCCGTTGTGATGGTGCTGTCCGAGCTAATTAGCCCAAAGCCTAATTATAATGGTGCTGCTCTTCCTGAATATGGCAATATCTGCTCAGACCCGAGTACGTCCCCGGACATGTTGAGGGGATATTCCTAAGGGACATCATCCCTTCCTTGAGCATTATGGTAAGGAAGACACAGATGGACACCTTGCACTGAGGAGAAAGGAAAGACATCTCTGCAGACTCTCTAGGCAAGGAGTGAGAGCCATTAAATGTTTAGTGATGATTCATGGAAAGCAGACACTAAAAATTCCTCATTCGTTCATCTGCAGTTCATCAGCTTTCGTTTGGCGATCCCGCTAATGGAGCTGCTGTGTCCTGCTCCTAAAACGACAGCGGTGGGACCTTACTCTAAAATAACCTCTTGCTGTTACGTTTTAAAAAGTGTTTCCCTGGATCCTTCAGAAACTGCTTCAATGCCTCATTTCCTAGAAGGTTGCTTTAGAAATGCAAGTAAGAGAGTTCCCAACAAAACCACTTTATGCTGTTCGCTGGTGGAGGTAACTGTAAACATCATCAGCCTAAACACTCCTCTTAGCTTCGAACAGTTCTACCAGCTGGGAAATGGCTGCTGGCTTGCACACAGCAGAGCCCAACGTGCTGACAGAGAGAGCAAGCAGAGCACAGACATGGGCCCCTGATGGAGGGGTTCCCAGCAAGGCTGTGTCCAGCGCTGCCAGGGCCCTTTTCCACGGCAGTGAGCCATGCTCAGGGGACAACATGCCCCTGTCTGGAGTCATCTTGCGTCGGTGCGATCCCCACTGAGACGGCACCAGTGAACAATGCCCTGGCCTGGCAGGCAAGCGGGGAGAAGCTGCAGAAATAATGCATGAGCTGCAGCTCCAGCCCCAGCTGCTCACCTGGTCCACTCACCAGTGATACCCATCACCATGTCGGCTGCACTGCTGGCACTGTTACTGAACAGCAGCCCAGTAATGGACTGGGACAGCCGGGTTTCTGGTGAACCCAGGAGAGAAAGAGGCACCAGGACTTGCAGAGCCCTCCAGGCTCCAGACCTCTTCAAACCTGCTGAGCCGGCAAGACCCCCTGGGCAGTTTATCACGAAACTGGCACCATCGTTAGAGGGCAATAAAATAAAACCATTTTAAGGAAATGAAAGAGCATTCCAGTCCCATTCCATTCCAATCTGAGCAGATCTGTACCACGGGAAAGCAAGTGAGCTGCATTAATCTTTCACTGCAAAAAATGCCCCGGAATAAAGAAAAAAAGCACGGTAGAACTGCAGCTAGAGAAGAGAAATCCTGTTTACTGCCCTGCCCCGGGACAGCTCCGGGAGATGTGCTGGGGAGGAGGGCTGTTTGTACAAATAAATGCTCATTCTTGGCAGTGGAATGCAAACTATGCTGAAGGGCTGGAAACAGACCCCTCTGCAGAGCTGAGGCCAGAGCAAGGGAAAGATGCAGCGAGGTTGTGGGGAGGAAACTCTCGTTCATTTTTAGCAACTTGGAGAATTTCTCAGGCGTGTTTGACATTTTTAATTATGCTGATGTAGATTCTATTCCAAGGACAAAAGAAGTCAGGATTACAGGATAAACCACTGGGGAATTTCACCGCAGCCAGGGAGGGGTGGTGCTGCCCCTGGGTCTGGAGGCTGCGCTGAGGCGCAGACTCGTGGTTCAGCCCTTGGAGACAGATGGAATGCGAGTGTGTCTGGCAAAACCTTCACCTGGGTCAGGAGACTCGAGTCGAGGGCTCACAAACTGTTTCCAGAGGCGTATTTTTTGGTAGCCCCCATCAGACAGGAAAGAGATTAGTCTGAGCTGCTGCCGTTCGCCCAGGCTTTCCTGCAAGGTTTCCGGAGAGGGCAGGAAATGGCCCTGCTGTGTTTGTGTGAATTGTCTCAGAATCTGTGACTTTGCAACGGAAAATAAGCCTGAAACTTCTTGTGGAAGGGAAGGTCAGCTCTACGGTAGTGCTTCATGGAGTCACGGCCTGTTTGCCTGTGCTCCACATTCAGAACACCCCGTGTGGTGACTGCAGCGTTTTACCTTAGGTGGGCACGGGGGGGGGGGGGGGGGGGGGAGGGAGAGCTCCACCTCCTTGCTCGCCCACCTTCCTTGGCAAGGAATTTCAAAAAGATGTACCTGCATTTCTGTTTCTGTGTTCAGGGTGATGTGTGTGGCAGCGGAGGGGCACAGCTCCCCTCTGCTGCAGAGCAGCATACCTCAGACAGCCCGTATAGGGGCTGCTCCTGGCACCCCCGGACAGTGGAACAAGAACCTGCATCCTCTTTGAGATAATGGAAAGTCACGGAAGAGGTATCCAGCTCTGGGGCATGAATAAATCATTACAGGTATGAATTATTCAGCGCTCATCCCTCCAGCATGTGCTACATTCAGACTCCAGAGGCAGCATCCCTTTTGTGGGGGTTTTCTTCCCAAACACTACAGATGTGTGACAGGCCAATGAATCTCAATACTCGAATGGCATGAGGGGAAATAAGATTAGAAGAATAATTTTAAAATAGCAGTAAAAAGCTGATCGAGAGGGCTGTGATCCCTCAGACTGGCATTACTAGGCCAGGCAACCTTTGAACTGGGTGGTGCTGCCGTCTGCACCAGTTCGACTCATCATGTGAGGAATGAATAAATAACTCAGGATGCCAGAAGCATGGGTCGGAGAAGGGAGCTGGAATCATGGGCACAGAACCAGTACTGAACCTGAGCCCACTCAGGTACTACCTGGGTTTCTCACATGCCACCTGCAACCTTGGCAGTGCTCATTAGAGCTCAACATTGCTGGGTTTGGGCTCCTGTCATAAGATCAGCATCTGCCCTGTGGTGCTTTTTAAACATTCTTTTTATTATGAGCTGAAAAGGGCTGAATTAAGAGAAGAGTTGCGTTGCAGTGGCTGGAAGGGTGGCACTGTTCAACCAGTCTCGTATTGGCCCAGGTGAGCAGGGGCCAGCAGCACGTGGGAACAGTTCACTGTCTTGGGAGGCTGCAGTGAGGAGCTGCAGGCCTGGGTTGAGATGCAGGGGGATGGATAATCAAACGGGGGTTGATCCACAACACTCCAACCAGACTGGAAGAAAAAGAGTCCTGCGCCATGCAGCCAGGAAATGGCTGGTTCATCCTTCACAGGAAATGAGTCACCCAGAAGCATCCCCGAGGACGGGGAAGTTCTGAAATAACAGGGACTGATAACAACAGCATAACACACGTGGATCAACCTCTCCTTCTGGCACAGATGAGAAAGAAGAAAGGTAACAAATGAGCTGTTGTGAGTGTACCTGAAATTCTCAGTTGATGTAACTGCAAGCAGCACAAAAAGTACCCGCTGATAATGTAGACTGCTCAAAAACCACCCACCTGCAGCTCACAAATACCCTTCTCCAAGCGCTGGAACTTGCTGCCAGCTCTTCACCCATCTCCACAACTCCTCCTCCAGCACCCCTACTGCTGCCCTGCGACTTCCACCTGATGCCGTGGTCCCTCTCTGTCCCCTTTCCCTGCAGTACCAGCCGAGCGAGGGGCTGCTGCACTGTTGGCAGTGTGGGGCCTCGCATGGAGTGGCTGAGCCAGAGCCGCAAGCGTCTGTTCGTGGGACTGATAAATGCAGCCGTGAGTTTGCTCCTTCTCCGCCAGCTCTGGCCTAACCACTCCCAGAGCTGTGGTGTGGCACCACGACTGATGCCCAGAAGAACGTTCTGGCATCCCAAGCTGCCAATATTCTTTTAAACAAAACAGCTGGGTTAATTGAAAGGGGGTTTAAATAAATGAAAGCAACAAAAAGGAGCAAAAGTACTCGGAATGCCGCCTGCCCCCATGGTTTCTCTGGGACTGCTGGTGGCAAAGTGATGTAGGAAAGAGCTTCCTGGTTTAGGACGTTGTGGGGGACTGGGAACAATGGGGGAGGAGGGAACTTGCCGGAAAACAATTGTCACTAAACCCCCGATCCAGGGTAAACCAGTGTGCACAGGAGCTCAGGCTCCTGAACAGAGACTGTATTTCAGGAGGGTTCTTGTTTTTCAGTCACTGGCAGAAACGTTGGGTGGAGGAGGAAGGAGAAGGGGAAGAGGCTTTGCTGGTTTGCAGATGAAGGCAGTTCTCTTAGAGAAGCGTCCTGAGTGCAGCAGAGGCTTCGGGGCTATTTTAAAAACACAAAGGAATAAAGGCAGGAAAAGGGTCTTTTTTGTTTCAGAGGGTTTTTCCTCCCTGCAGGGTAAATTAAATTCCAAGAGATAACACAGGCAGGAAGGGCTTAAAAAGAGAAAGACCTGGGTGTGCCCCGCAAGGCCCTTCTAGCAAGTAACTGGAGCCGGGCGGGTGGGGGCAGTTTTCGGGATTGTGCAAAAGAAGCTGATTCATACTTTTCCCCTTCTCCCTCCTCTTTGTTTTCACATGGCTATTTTCATGTGGGCTTCTTTTTCAAAACAAACAAAAAGACACGCAGAGGCAGGGCCCAGCTGGGTTTTCTTTTTATAAAGAATTATTTTGTTTCTAAATGCGTTTTCCTGTTTGGCCCAGAGAAAGCCGGTGCATTACGCAATGGTATCGCGAGCCCCTTTGCTGCCATCCTGTCTGAAAAAGGCTGCCCAAAAATCCTGTCAGTATCACAGGAAAATGTCTGAAAAAATGTTGCATAATCAGCATTTCTGCTAGAACTACGGAAAATCTGAGTGAGCACGAACCCTGGAAGAACCTTCCAGTCAGACCGCAGCGGCACGGGAGAGGCCTGAACAGCGCCATTCTGTGATGGTATCTCCTGGCATGTGCTGCGCCTGAGAGCTAAGGAGCAGCTGGGATCCCCGCACACAGGAAACACCAATGTCACAGAAAATCAGGAATTGTCCTTCCCAGTGATGGAGACTGCGCTGAGGAGAGTTCCACAGCATTGATGCAGTGTTCAGGGAACCCTTCTTTAGGGCACATGACCAGCGGGCTGACACAGCCCGTTTGAACAAAGGCAAAAGGAGTGATTCCGTCTCCACTCCACCTTCTACCTCGGAGGGATTTTTCCCCACAGGACACAAACCAGACTGGGCTGAAGGGAAGGTGAAGTGAAAGAGCTCCATGGGAAATACCGCCCAAAACAGGCACAGTTCAAGAAGGTGCATCATGGCTTGTGAGAGGGCTTACGTTCCTGCTCCGCTTTGATGGGATCGCTTTATCTCTCTGGCTCTCAGCGCAGCAGCTCTGAGGTGGATCATCCTGTAATCCCATCATTTTCCCATTCTTTGCCTCATCTAAGTTGTAAATCTCTTATCCTTGGCAAAAGCTGAGCTTTTCATATGCAGCACCCAGTAAATTAACCTGGGTTTCGGGTGGGGCCTTCAGTGGCCTGTAGCAGTAGGTAAGAACCCACCTTTTCTCCATTTTAAAAGTCACTGCTGGAACAAGAGACAAAGGGCCGGGGGCGGGGGGAACCCCATAAAACAAAGACTTGGCAATTAGAGCTGCGGCTGTGCTGCTGTCAGATCCAGGGCTGATGGAAGCTCTTGCATTTCACAAATGGTGACAAGAGTGAGGCAGGAATGTGAGGTTTGGTCCTGGCGACCAAGAGACCTGAGCACTGCCCCACTCTGAGCAACTTGGGCACCTGGCCATAGGAACCATCCCGCAAGAAGCGTGTGGGAGAAAACAATCAGTGGTTTCACTTTTAACTTTTTTTCTTCCCCATATCCACATGTCTAGTGTACACTTCAGAAAGAACTGAAATGCGTGTCTGTGCCTGTCAGAGCTACCTGACCTTCACCAGCAACCGCCCAAGGGTAAGACTTCAAATTTCACTTGCACTGTGTTTTACAAATCTTTTTCTAAACCCTCACATGTACCAGATACTGCTGTGTAGCAGCTCAGATGCTTCCATCAGCAGCACTGCTCTATACCAGCATTTCACTGTTTACCGCTGAAAAAGGCGGATTGCCAGAATCGTACAAATGTTTTCACAAAAACGTCACATGTGGGTGGGCTGGGGAGGTACGAGGATCCTTCCCACAGTACGACCAGCGTTATGCTGCATAGAAACTCTCCAAACAGGGTCGCAGCAGCTAACGAAGCCAAGATCAATGTGGACTGGATGTCTGATATTTGATTCAGTGCCACACAAGGGACTTGTAGCGAGGTCTGGGACAATTAATTCTTGTACCGCAGTCAGCAGGCAGGGCTGTGACAAGCGAGGCAAAGAATATGAGTAATGGCTAGTAGAATTCCCAGTGAGCAAATATGGTCTATTTAAACAGAGACATGCAGCACTTCATCTCCGGAAGCAAAGTGCGTTACAGTGTTAGTGGAGGGCAACCAGCAATGCCCAGGTGGGCAGCAGGAAGATCCAAGATCTGCTCAGCCTCCTCCTGGACCCCGCTTTGCCCTTAGCATGTTTAGGGGCCTTCGTCTTGTGGCACACGAACGAGCTCGAGCATCGTTTTGAAAGGAGACACAGAAAGTATGACATACGAGTAAGTCCACCGGAGCAGGCTTAATTCACTACAGATGGCCCAGCACCTGGACAGGAAATCCTGCAGAGGTCTGAACATGCCCAAAGACCAGAAATCTGCGGATTTCACCCAAGTCCCTGCAGCAGTGAGGCCTACCGGCAGCGACACGCGTGAAGAGTGAAACAAGCTTATCTAATTAACCTGCAAAACGAGCCCCTTTGGTCAGCAAGCAGTGTCAGGGCTGAAAGAACTCAGGAACTCAGGCCTTCTCCTAAGGCCTCTCCCGGAGGCCGGAGCAGAGCAGGTAGGTGTCATGTCTTACCTCACGAGTTCTCGCTCTCTCTCACCCACTGGCCACTCTTTATCCTTAAGACATTAACTGCAATTAAGCAGACTTTATCTTAAACAACACTTTTAAGAGCTGTTCAGCGCCATTAAAGCTCCCCGGACGGGCGACGCTAAGCCTTGACCCTCATTTCGGCGCGGAGCCGCTCTCCCTGACACGAGATGGCAACCCACGCAGGCGCGCGGCTTCCCTGCCCGTAGCCAACATGGCGGCACAACGTGCACGCTTGGGCCTTTGCCCGTACTCAAGATGGCGCCCAACGCGGTTATCCCGGTGCCCTGCCCCCAACCAAGATGGCGGACGGTGTGGCGTTTCGGCATCCTTCCCGCTCTCAAGATGGCTCCGCCCAGCCGTGTCCCTTCGCCTACCGAATCGCGCCGCGCACCGGCGCTTTGCTCCGCCCCTCATCCAGCTTGCAGCCAACAGGCTTCTCGAGGAACGCCAGGGCGCCAGCCCCCGGAGACGGGCGATCTCCGCCCCTCCTATCAAGATGACATCTCCGATAGCCAATGGGGCGCTGGCGCGGGTGAGGCGGGCCTGGCAGCGCCGCCATTTTGTGAGTCTATAACACGGAGCGGTTGGGCTCGTTCCTGTTATTCCGGCGCCTCCACTCCGTTCCCGACGGGTCTCCTCCGTGTGCAATGGACGGGTGAGTCCCCGCCGGCCCGGGCCTCGGCGCGGGCGGCACCGTGCCGAGTGCCGGCGAGCAGCGCTGCCGGACCCTTCCCGGGGTGCGGAGGAGGGGGAGAAGGCGGCCGAGGTGCGGGACCCGCGCCGGGGGCTGGGGCGTTACCTGGCGGGGGGAGGGGGGGGAGCTCGCCGAGGGTGCGGCCGGACGGCCCGGCGGAGGCGAGGTGGCAAGGGGAGGGGATGGCCGTCGGGGAGGCGGGAGGGGGGTCTCCTGCGCGGGCCCCTGCCCCGGAGCCCCTCGCCGCGGGGTTTGGGGAGGTGGGCTGGGGGGGGGTGGGGAGTGGGCCCGGGCCAGTGGTCTGTGTCCGCTCCGCGGCCGCCGACGCGGCGCCTCGTGCGGACCGTCTCCCCCGCCTCGTGCTCCAGCCGCCGCGTACCGGGGGGGGACCCGCCCCGTCCCCGTGGCGCTGGGCGCGGCGGGGGACGACGGGAGGGAGCCGGCCGGCTGCGGGCGCCGCGTGGGCGTGCGGCGGGGGGGGGGGGGGGGTTCGGCCCCGTGGGGAGGGGTGCGGGGTGCCGGGAGCGGGCGCACCTGGCGGGGGGGGGGGGAGCAGCGGGGCCGGCAGCTGATTCACGGCGGGGCCTGGCTCCTATTGTCTGGCGCTTTCGCGGGCGGGGGGGCTGGGGGTGGTTCTCGCTGGGTTTTCTTTTGTGAGCAGTTTTCCGCTCCGCACAAGTTCGGTAGCAGCTCCCGGGGAGCCGGGGCGCGCCCGGAGGCTCGCTGGAAGCCGGGGCTCCACCTGAGCGCCGTAGGTAAAGCCGCAGCGGCCGAGCAGCGCTGTGCTCGGGTTCCCTCCTCTCGCTATTGTCCACCTCAGAACTCCTTCGAGATAAAACTTTCCTCCGGGGCTGTTTGTGTAGTTTCTCTAGAGCGCAGCTCTTTTATCTCGGGCACCGTGGATTTCTCTTTAATCGCCGCCTCCTCTGGCGTCTCGCTTCAGGACTGTTTGCTTTAAAACGTAGGTTTTATCAGAAAACGAGGTCTCCATCTTTCTCTCGTCTTATGGCATACTTTTGTGGTGATGTTTTTTGGTTTTTTTCGAGAGCACAGTGGTTAAAGTATTTCTAAAGGCCTCTGAGCAAGCAGTTTGTTTCCCAGAGCCTGAAGTAGGGGAAGCCCGAATTAGTGCTTCCTCGCTTCTTGCCTCAGAACACTCGTCTGGTGAGCATTAGGCGTAGTCACATGTCTGGGTTTTTTACACACTGAAAAAGTGGCGTCTGGGTGTTGTTTTCTTCTAAAAAAAGCCATAAAAATCGATTCTCTACAATTAATTTTTACAGTCCAGGGTGCAGTTAGGTTCCTCTGCTGCTTTTAACAAGTTGCTCACCATGTTGAATGATATTTTAAAAAAGAATCTTCAGCATGTGAGGTCATGCATTCTAAGAGCAAAACCCGGTTCGTTATCACTGTCCTCACCCTGGTTCCTAGAAAAGCTGATTTACGGTGTATGTGAAAATAGTTATTCGAATGTAGAAAACTTAGTATAACATTTGAGCCTTAATTCTCCACGGCCTTTTGAAGATCTGGGTGAGTGATTGGTGTGCCCTGTGAAAGCTGTCCCCTCTTGAAACTCTGAAAGCGCGTCTCAAAATGGTTTTCCATTTTTGCCTGGCTGGCAGCGAGTGGCCTCGGGGTCCACAGGCCTCTCTCGGCTTCTCCCTGAAGCGATCTGTAGCTGTGCTTGTCAAGTGATCCCGCTTGAGTAAGGGGCTTTGTTAAAGCCAGTGAGGAGTTTGGATGGGAAATGCTGCTTTGGAAAATCACCTGGCGGTTTTACTGGGGCTGTGTAATTTTTTCCCCTTATTGCGTAGGAATTACCCCATTCCATGTGAGTGATTCTAAGGAACGGCATTATTGCCTGTTCTTTCAGACAGGAGCAAAGTTTTAATCCCCTACTTAAGGCTGATGTAGGAGAAGAGAGTGAAGCTTGAGATACAGTAATTTATTGGGGGGGTTGTGAACTGGGACTAAATTGCACATTTCTTGAATAAACGTTCTTGAATACTCCTGGTGCTTGTTTCATGTGGTGTTTGTTATCAAACGGGTTACAACGATATTCCAGGAATCAATGATTCTTGGCAAGTAGAACAGCTTTTCCTGTTGGATAATTTTAAATGCTACCCCCTGTTAGGCTACTTTATGTAAAACATTTCCTGTGTGTGAGGCCCCCAAGAGGAACAGGAAGTAAGAGAAAATGCTCTGGGGGTAAGTTCGAGAGTTTTGGAAACTTGGGAGATTCCCTGTCCTTATTATGCTTTGCTGGAAATAATTTTTAAGTGTATGAAAATAACTGGGTTACTGTATGTCTGTTAACTGAAGAAATGTGGACTTGTGGAATGTTTAGTAATTCTAACAAATTGATGATGATCTTTAAACCCATCTGCACATATTGGTTTAATTAGTGCCTTACTGCTGGCCCTTGCAGTGCGGCAGAGCCCCTGTGTCCTCGCCCAGGCTCCGGGCGGGCACCCTTGCACTCTGTGCGTCCTTCAAGGAGTTCACTCAGAAAAAACCAGCTATGGCGTGGCTTCCTGGCAGCTGCTGTGGGCTCGGCCTGGAGCTCCAGCTGCAAAGCGCTGGGTTGTGATGACATGGCAGCTTGGCTTGGAAGAGGAAGTGCAGGAGCTGAGCTCGCCTGGGCTTGTGGTGCGGCTCTTTGTGGAGCTGGGCAAACCCGGACAGTTTCAGGAGGTTGGGCAGTGTGTAATTCCCTGAAGTGATGCATCACTGCAGGAGGTTAGGGAAGGAACAACTAGGAAATGTAAGTTCTGGCATTAAATCACTCAGTAGAATTGTTCTTGAGTGCTTCAGATTTCATCATGCTGCTTTAGGGATGACTGCCCTACCTCCTGCGGCTTGGCCAGGGTTCCTGGGAGCTGTGCGGGTCGGTCAGGCAGGCACTCGGGTCCTTTACTCTGGAATTATGGTCAGCTCTTTGAAAGATGGGAGCTGAAACAGGCAGTGCTGCATGTCGTGTAAAATGATAATTTCTGCTCTGGTTTGTGTTGCTGCTTTATAGTGGTTTGGAGTTTATTTAAAAAAAAATAGTCTTCAGTGCAAGGGGGTAACTGAAATCCTTAGACTGCCTGAGCACTTCTGCAAAAGGGAGTATAATACCCTGGATGACCCACCCAGGTGCCATGCCGCAGACAGGTAATTCTGATTCTGTTGGCGGAGGAAGCTGCTCTCGGATGTGTGAGGTGGTGTGTAAGGTTTGCTGCTGCCGAGAGCTAGTGCGAGCTGCTCGAGGTACGGCTAACAGGGCTTCTTGTGCCTGTTAATCAGGAGGTCTCATTTGAGGAGATTTAAACATATTTGGTAGAGTTTAGTAACTGGTTTTTTTCCTTCAGATCTTTGTTAGGGAAAAACTACTATTTCTTTTCCTCAGTAGAAAAGAGTTGCTGGAGGATCTGGTGTACCAGCACACCCCGGTCTGGGAGCTGCCTGGAGCTCTTCCTGTGCTCAGCTCAGCTGGCCCTGGGCTGACTGCAGTGGTGGGAGTGGGGCTGCGGGGCTGCTTGGAGCCTGGCACTTGCCCAGCTCGGCTGAGAAACCAGCCTGGTCTGGTGGGGTGCTGTCTGTCCGTCTGTGGTACTGCTGGAGCTCTGGTGTTCACAGTCTTCACTGCTGATGCGATGTTTTTGCTGGGGATGGCCCCTTCACAGGCTCGCAGGGGTCACTCCTTTGGGTGGAAGGCTGTAATAGCAGCAGTATTGGTGATGGCACTGACTCTTGACATGTGGCTCGGAGTTGGTGTTCGGACCATGTCGTGCTCCCGTGAGGAATGCTAGGGCATGTTCACGGGGAGTGTTTTGCTCCTGGCCCCCGCATACTCTTGCAAGAAGAGCAAGTTCCCCTGTGGAAGTGGAAGAGCTGCGGGTTTCTGGCACTGCTGGGTCTTGGGTCTCCACCATCACCACCTAATAATTTTTCTTTATATAAACTGTCCTTGGCTCACTTGCAAAGACAACTGTGCACTTTGACTTGCCTTTTTCTTACTACTGTAAACTATGCTGGATATTTGTGGCAAACCTATCTAACTTTTTTAATCCTTTTCTTTCTTTTTTCTACAGCATTGTCCAAGATATAACAGTTGGTACAAAGGTAGGCACTTCTCACTTTTTTCTCTCTTTTTACACTGCTCAGCATCTGACCTAGTTTTAGCCTCGCCAAATGTAGATCTTCAGCTGTAAAGGGTTATTTCTGGTACCATGTAAACTGGTTTGAACCAGAAGGTAATTTAGTTTCATGTGCATTTAAAACTTTTTATTATGGCTCAGCATTTAGCTCTTGGCATTTGGAAATTGATTATCAACTGTCAGGAAAGAACTATTGCATTTAGAAACAGCCCTTTCCCCTACTAAAATGTCAAGCCATGCTTGTTGTTTGTGTGCTAGACTATGCTTCTCAATGGAGAAATTGGTCCTTTTCCCTTGGAGAACTCCATTTCCTTTGTTTGCGTGAATTCCTGTTCAGTTATATGTCAGAAATCCTTCTGCAACAAAAACCGGAGTGTGTAGCTGTTGATTTTATCTCTTGTGAGTACAGTAAATATGACCTTTACCCTCCTAGTCTCAGGTTTTGAAAGTGCAGACCTAGCCCTGAAATTCAGAGTGCTGACAGGAGCCTCCTTATCTGCCCTGGTGGTAATAGGCTGTTGTGTTCCAGGA
Organism: Bucorvus abyssinicus; assembly: GCA_009769605.1. NCBI lineage: Eukaryota > Metazoa > Chordata > Aves > Bucerotiformes > Bucorvidae > Bucorvus > Bucorvus abyssinicus. The sequence continues at coordinate 7,246,801 of CM020055.1, forward strand.
TAAATGCTCCTTCCTGCCACATGTTGGACTGGAATGTGCTGGGTAGACAGGCACTCCTTCGCCTGTTAAAGGGTTTTTGGTTCACTTGGTGAGCGCTGTAGCTAGTGCTCTGGGGTCAGCATTGCAGTAAGTTCAGCCCTAGGAGTTCGTTAAGTAGCCTGTGTGTGACTGTGGCCCTCTAAGCAGGAACCTGGCCTGGCATTAGCGTCCTCATTACTAAGGAAGAGGTGTATGTGGAAGCTTGAACAGGCGGGTGAAGTGGTGCAGGGTGTTGACAGGACTCATTTGAAGCAGATCTGGGCCTGCGTGGTGCGAGCTCTGTCAGGTCTCTGTAAGCAAAACTGGAGTGTTAGAATTTGGTCCTGCAGCAAATGGTTTTTGAATTGTGAGTACAAAATGGGATGTGTTAGCATGGGCACGTTTGATAGTGCCTTAGGGTGTCTGAGAAGCATTAAGGGGGCTCTGTTTAATAGCTGTAGTGGGAAGGTAATTCTGACTCTTCCTCGTATGAAATTCAGATTAATGGCAGTGCCAGGTTAGTGCTTGGTTCTGGGTGGGAATGCTGCCTGCTGCAGGGAGGTCAGTTTGCTCTCAGAGGAGGAGGAAAGGCTTGAGCCTGGACAGGGAGGTTGGTTACTAGTTCAGAGCCTTTGTAAACGGTGGACTAAGTCATCCCCTGGCTGCTGCCAAGCACTTTGATACATCATCTTCTAGAAAACCTATTAATATAGGTAAAAGTCCCCTCAGCTGGTTTGAACCTTGTGCAATTTGCAGCTTTAGGTCTCTACAGCTTCAAGAAGTGGTTTTATGTAACTAAACTTGACGAGGAAGCTTCTGAAACTCTAACTGTAGTCCTGTGGGTGAATCTTGAAAAGCTGCAGGATGTGGTATTGTGTGCCACAGGGCTCCTGTCTGGAGCTGATGCAGTCGCTGGTGCAGGACAGCCCAATGGCTAAAATGAGGACGGGGAGCAGTCCCACCCCAGGGCCTTCACTCCTGGCACAGGACAGGCCTGTGACCACAATTAGACCAGTTGTGGAGTGGTCTAACTGGGGGCGACGAAAACGTGCATCAGAAATAAAGGTTTCTGGTCAAGTCAGACAAGGCAGGCTTTGAGGAAAATCAAGTTGAAATTTAGAGAGTGGCAGAAGCAAAAAGGAAAGTTGAATCATCTTGCTGAAGGTAAGTTCTAAAGCTATCTTTGCCATGGCCACGTTATCTGAATACGTTTAAATCGTTGAATATGTCAGTGCAGATGGTGTAGCAGAAGAACATTCTGTAATGTTATGGTGTAACATGTGATTCGTGTCATGGATTTGCTTGGCTGAGTTAGTCTGTTTGCACAGAGCAAAGGCTGCTCTTGCGCCTGTGTCCCCTACGTGGAATGTGCAGGTCAGTCATGTCCAGACCTCCTCATGCCCTGCTGCTCCCGGTCCTCTGACCGCAGGACTCTGCAGGGGGAGATACAGCCATCTGCTCCTCCCCTGTTTCAAAAAAGCTGTGCAATCAAATCACATAGCAGTTGCCTCTTTAACTTTCATCTGTGGTGAGTGTAACAGCTCTGGCTGTGGCTCTGCTTCCGCTTCAGGCTGCCCTCCTCGGTTTGCCCATCCATAGATTGACGGGGCCGCAGAGGGAGATGTCTGTAAGATCACAGGAGCATTTTGGCGTGTGTGTGCTGAAATAACACCAGTGATAGAGCTCAGTTCATCTGCCAGTGTTCATTTGATCCCTGGGGCATCAGTGAATTCACTTCAAGGATTTATAATCTGAGGTATAAACTTACTCGTTCTTGCCCTGTGTGTACAGAGAAGGTAGAGTGATGCTCCGTTGCATTTGTTATGCTATTAGAGGATTACAGTCCCCAAGAGCTGTCAGCTTTTGTCCCGCTTTAGGTGCTGTGTTCCTGAGACACCAGTCAGCCTTTTCAATGTTCTGCTTGTGGCTGGGCTGTCCCAGTGTTGGAGAATTCTCAGACGAGTAGGAAAAGTGCCTGTAACTTAAAATACAGCTGAGCAAATGGTCAGAGATAACTTACAGTGGCCTCTTGGTTGTTCTCCTGCTGTGTTGGAGATTGAGGACTTTGCGGAGGTCTGTACCAGTTTGCTCGACTTCATTGTTTTAAAAGGCAGGGTGCCAGCACCTTTTTTTAGGATTTTCTCACGTCCCTAATTTAGACTACTAAGGGTGCTCACACCCACTGCTCTTAATCCTTGTATTCAGGTTCTGCTCTTACAGTGAGCACTGCACTGATGGTCTTGTTTTTAGACAGGTAATTGCAGGTAGCTGTTCCTGGGCTTCCCGTTTAGCCTAGTCCACAGGCTAAGTTTAAGGTGTGCAAAGTTGTTTGGGAAGCTCGTTAGAGTTCTGGTGTGGGACTCTTGGTGTGCAGCTTTTGGGAAAGTCCTGCAGATTAGAAACACATGGTTTAGACTTTCTTCTTCCCCTATCTTCGTGGCTGGCTGAAAAGGAAGGAAGCGTGGCCTGAAGATGGAGGCGCTGTGTCTGAACTCCAGGTTCTGGGGCTGACCCCTGCAGTTGCCTATAAGTCATTTCATTGAGATCACACTCTCTCCTGTCCGTTCCTTCAATTTGCCTGGATATCGCGCTCTCTTTAGGCTCTAACAGTCTGAGCAGGACTGGCTGACTAAGTATAAACTATGACAAGTCATTGTTCTTTCAGTGAAATTGTGTGTCAGCAATTGAAAGTCTCAGAATAGTTTAGGTGCAGAATAACCTTGTAGTTCCTTGGTTGAGTTAAGCTCTTTTTGAAAGACTGTGCTTCCAGAAACAAAACATGCACTGCTGCGGCACTGGAGAAGTTAATTTTTAAAGCAGGGTTTGCTGGAGTGTGGTACGAGCTGACTGCATAGAAGTGATTTGTGATCAAGCCAGGATCTTTGCCATGGGAACAGTAATTATGGCTTCAGGCAGCAGGCCAAGAATGTTGTGAGGAAATTCCAGTCCCCTCCTATGGCTTTAGTTAGAGGCTGCAACAAGCTGGCTCTTGTGGCCTGTGCAGCCAGCAGAATCCCACATGTGAGCCACATGGAGTGAGGGACAGGGATGGGGCAGTCAGCTGGAGTTGAGTAGCTCCATCTAACCGGGGTTCGTGCTGCACACAGGGTTCATGTGCCTGTATCCTCAGCTTGTTGGTCACTGTTCCTCACAGAGCCCTTGAAGAGCCTCTGCTGGGGCTCTGAGCAGTGCTCCTAATGCAGGGGGTCTAACAGGGTCTGGGCTGCTGGGAAGCACAGGTGCTGAGCGAGATGGCTACCGCAGGCTTAGCGGCTGTTGGATCTGGTTAAAGCAGCTTCCCTGTCTCATCTAAATCCATTTTTAACGTGGAGGCTGGCTCAGATTACTTACACTGGGAAAGGAAACAAGCTGTGACTCCTGTTGTAGATGAAATTGTGTGAGACTTTATAGAAAAAGATGAGGTAACAAAAAGGTTGTAGAAAACAATTTAACCTCAGGCCTACTTTGCCCTCAGTCTGTGATGATTTAAAAAATAGCAAAGTATTTAACACATGAATTTGTTCGACTTCATCTTTTCAATCCCACAAGTGTAGGGCTGGGCTCTGGTCTGTGAGTCACTGACATCTGTTCTGAGTATTGTCAGGCTGGAAAATGTAGATGTGCTGGTGCCACGTTCGTTGTTGTATCGCGCTGGCGAGAAGAGTGAGCACTGTTTAATGTCTAGTCCCATGTGGTTCTGGTAGAGCTGCTTTCCAGCCTGGTATGGGAGCTTGTCGAATACCGTGCTTAGTTCAGCAAGCGTGTTTTGGTAATCCCGGTGCAACGAGTGCTCAGTGTTTGCCAAAGCAGATTGTCATTATTACACAACCTCAATTCAGATGAGATTGAATTAGTGTGGAGTTCCTCCTAAACCTGTGTGTGCCATTGGCCCTGTGACAGATCGGGGCACAAAATGTTCCTCCATAGGTTCCCGTTTCCCAAAGCAGCTCATCCAGCAGGATTACTTGCCGATAGCATTTGTGTTGAGCTTCACCAATGCCCCGTCTGCTCCACTGCTGTGATTTACAGAGCTCACGGTTGACGACTAGTTAATTCCAGCTTGGGAACGGTCTGTCATGGAGCTTGGGCGTGTGCTGCCCTGCAGAGCCAGCCTGACTGCATTGCTGCAGCACTGGAGTGGCGTTCAGGGCTGCTCCCAATGGCCACACCTTCTGTTTGCTCAAAGGGCAGGTTTGTTTCACAGGGTGTCTCCATAGCAGCAAAGACAAGGCGGGGAGGTGCTGAGTGGGCTGAGGATCCGGCTTCCCCCTGGAGCTGCCCTGTGCTTGAGCTCATGATGCATCTTATTGCAAAACCTCACGTTGGCTGAGTGAGCAATAGCTTCAAGGCAAAGCTGAAGTTTCCAGTTTCTCTTAGGAGCTCAAAACCTACCAGTATACCGTAGAAATGGTTCCAGCTGTTGTGGCAGACTGTGTGGGGGGAGAGTTTTCCTTGGTGCTAAATGCTTGGCTGTGCTCTGACCAACAAACCCCGTTTCAAAGATACTGAAAACACGTGTGTGTCCCCAGTATGCTACTGGGAATCTCAGTGGGAAGTTTACCATGCAAAAGCATTAGACTGAATCCAAACAAGAGTGAGGTTACAGTGATTTTAAAAGCCTTCAGTGGTAGGTGACGGGTGTTTGCTGGCCCCAGCTGAACAGAACATCGTTTAAAAAGATGTGCATACTCAGCCTGCCGGATAGGCCAGTGTCTCCACCTCAGGGTGACTGTCGGTGTAATGTGCTGACTGCTGGGACAGGGGAAGACAGGCATTTGGTGGGGTGCACCTTGCTGGAGCTGAGTCCTCTGTGGAAGAGGAAGAAAACTGGCGTCCTTCTTCCTGCTAGTTAGATTTAGCTCCATCCTGAGCTCTTGACTCTCTTGGTGAACTATGCTGGAATGTAACATGAGTGTGAGTGATGATGTCGTCTGGATTTCTCTTACTAGTTTCTTCTCAAAGTGATTTCAGCTGTGGAGTATGAGAGTTCATTCTTCCCTTCCCTGGGACTGGCCTTGTGCGGAGCCCTTGAAGTTCTTCAGAGGCACTTGGGTCTTCCTGTGCTCAGTTCTTTTGCTTGTTGCATCAGAGCAGAGGGTTTGTGTGAGCTTCTCAGTGATTTGTGTGTCACTTTGTGTAAAATATTATGGTGATCTTTCCCTGGGTCCCAAATTATCTCACAAATGTGGGGGAAGTGGAGGAGCAGAACAATGCTTTATGCTCTGGCCAGGCAGAGTTATAGGAGGGGTTTTACCTGAACTTGAGAGAAGAACAAGTGCAGATTTGTCTCCATTTATTTTTTGGGGGCATTTTCCAGGTGCAGCTGTGTTACCTGCTTTGCTTTTCGTTAAGTGCATGTGGGCTGGTGGCCTGTGCACCTTCTGAACTGATCTCTTCCCTCACAAGGAGGAGGAGTCCTGCTCTCCTTAGTCTGTTTAAACATGGCTAGAGCAGTGTGAGGGGCTCTGTGTCCGGAGGCAGGGAACGCTGCTGCTCTGTAGGGTTTCCCCAACGAGCCAGGGAAAGAAAGGAGGTTGTTGTAGACCTTAGGCTTGACTGGCCTGCAGCTTGCTGGCCCTTGTAATCCTTGTCCTCTGCCATCTTTTTGCCATTGCTTTAGTTTTGCATCCTGTTGTAACTTATTGCTCTCTGAAGGTTGATTAGTATCACCTCTGTCTTGACATTAATAGTTTTATGGTCATTTATTTTGTGTTTGTAGCCTTGTGCACAGGCAGAATGCAGTTGAGTTGTTGTAATACTTTAAAATAAGTGACTGAATCTTAAGTAGATAAAGGATTCTATGGGGCAGCTGAGAATTTCCCCAGTACTTCTGGGTGTGCTGGTAGAGCTGAGCCAGTCTCTGGCTTCACTCCAAACAGTGTTACAGGGCGGGTAAAATCTAGGGGCAGTGAGACAATTCCTGGTTCTCATAGGAATTAGCAGTTGCTTTTTAACTAAAGTGATAGCAAGACTGCATGGAGCATGGGCGTTGTATTAAATGAATGCAGCTTGAGCTGCCAGGAGCCGGGAGCGGGCAGACAAAGGAGGCTGCTGCCATAGAAACACTCCCAGGCTGCGTTTCACCTGCTGCTGGCTGGTGACTCTGGTGGTAGAACAGCCTCACTGTGGCCTAGGTGGGTTCTGGTGCTGCTTCAGAAGGGGCATTTGTTTCCTGTAAACAGGAAGAGGAGATTTGTTAGCTCAAATGAAGAGTTTCACGTAGAGCAGGGTTACTGCTAGCACACTGTGGCTTCTGTTAATCCTGTCATAAAAATACCAGCTGCAAAAGAGTTGGCTACACAGAAATGTCAGCAGAAACTAATGTCTCTGTGAGCAGGGATGTGAACTTCAGATCTGAAGAACTGGCTCTGGAAGGAAGTGCTGCTCAGCTGAGCCTCTCCATGCTGGTCAGAGAATAAAAAAAGGTAGACAAGTCGTCGTGTGGGTTAGGCGCTGGTGAGCAGCTGAGCACCCACTCAGCCATTTGAGTTTGCGTAGTTTTGAACTTAGATAATACTTCACAATTGATGGCAGAGCCAGTACAAAAGCCAAAGTAACTCTAAATATCTAATGGGTAAGTTGTTGGTAAGAAATTCTCTAAACCTTTTAAAACAACCAGGCTTGCTGTGGTTCCTCTGGCTCTGCTGAATTGGGATACTTGCTGTGCAGCATTTGAATTTATACCCAGTTTTAAAGCTTCCTCATAGCTTCTAAGGTGTACAGAAAGAAAAGACATTAGAGTCTGGGAAGAGATGAGGGCAATCACTGCAAGGGTGCGGACAGACAACGGCTACAGGCTCCTGCTGAAGTTCCCTGTAGGAGGGCACATCAGTGAGGCGCTTGTTTCCAGTTTGCCCCAGGTTGGGTTGTTCCAGAAAGCTGCTGTCAGCAGAGGCTTCTTGTGGCAGTCAGCTCCAGGAGTGACAGGAGGAAGAGCAAGCACTGCTGAGGAGCTGTAGCCGATGCAGCTCCCTCCTGCTGTGGGAAGCCTATAAGCACTGTCTGCACCCGAGTCACCGGTATAGCTCCATGAGGTGGGGGCGTATGCTCTGAAAGCCATTCTTCTACAGCGAGTCTGTGTGGGGTGACTGGTGTAACTGCACAGTACTGTGTGTGTACCATCAGCAATCTCTCCTGTGCAGAAAAAAGACCTTGGAATAATTGCAGTTTCCCAAGGGCTGCAGTCCTCCCTCCTCGTTTGCATGTACTTCCAGCTGGGAAGCTTACAAATTGACTGCTGCTGCTTTTGATGTCGAACAATCTCCCCCCTCTGCCTCCTGCCTCTGGGCGCAGCGGGCAGCTAGACCATCTCCAAGATAAGAGGGAAGTGGATTTGGATTGCTCTTTCATTAAAGAAACATCGACATGTGGAGAGCAGCAGCAATGAGTGTTCCTCGTCAGCGTGCCCTGCAAGAAATTCTCAAATATACCAGAAAATGTTTATTTTAAACAAGCCATTAGGAAAGTAAAATTCAGGGAATTTAAATTCTTTCCATAATAGTATAAATGTTTGTTTTTCCAGTTTATAGTTTTCTAGTGTTGCCTCCACGAAAGCCAAGGCTGTGGCTTGTTCTGGTGTTTCCATGATGGATTACAAGGGCTGCCCGAGCGTGCTCACACAGATGCATTGATTCATACTGGGAGTGCTGGGGTTTTGTATGATCAGAAATGTCAGGGTTGTTATTTAAGAACAGTATTGTAAAACGTTGAGGCCCATTAAGGTCTGATGCGAGGGTTCTGCTGAGGCCAGTACTCACCTACCTGCCTTGGTAGGACTGTTGTTGGCTGGTGGGTGGTTCTTGTCAATAGCTGCTGGAAAAGCTGTACCTGTGGTGTTTGCAGCAGTGTTTTACAGTAAAGCGGTGGGGTTTTAGCCTTGGAATGATGCATTAATTTGAGTCATCAAAAGGATGGGATGACAGTCCAACAGCCTCCCAGACTAGCTTGCCTCTTCGCAGTACTCAGGAATCCAAGCACTAATTAGAACTGTCAAAAGGCCTATTGCTAATGACTGCCCCAGGTCAGAAGGAGGAGGAAACCTTGCCGGGTGCCCAGAGCCTTTGTGGGACCTGGGCAGTGCTTGCAGGTGACCAGCAGCAGCTTGTAACTGCAGTTTGGGAACCTGCCCTAATTTCTCCTATTCAGGACATCAAAGGTCTTGAGCCTGTCTTTGAAGAGCTGGCAGTGAGTAGTCAGACAAGACATGCAAGATTGGAGGGGGAAAGAAAAACCCAAACTACCTGTAACTCATGTTCTGGGGCTCTCTGTGACCTCCTTCCCCAGCCCATGAGCCGGGCAGGCAACAGAGCCTGGGCTGTGGCGCAGATGTGTTTTCTGCAGGTGCCCCTGGATGTGGGGCATGGCAAGGGGGGAGCGTCGGGTGGCCGGGGGGAGTGTCGGGTGGCCAGAGTGGAGCAGGTTGTCGAGATGGTGGGAGGTGGCCAGGCAGGGATGAGCTCTGGTCTTTTTTCTGTTGATAAAAGCCTTTTAGCTGACTCTTGTATGTAAGAGCAGTGTAGAAAGTGATGAGAAGGTGCTTCTTTTGTGGGATTTATATTTCCATGTTTGCTCACAGTTTACAGTGGGATTTGAGGTCTTCTATGTAACTTGTCTGAAATGAAGCCATGCTGTTTTTAAGCTGTATTATCTAGAATTGTAGATTGTGCTAATAGTCTTCTGCGGCTTTCATATGTCCTACTGGGGTCGGACTAGTCTTGGTCAGTTGAGGCACTTTGGGTGACTTCAGGAACTGCTGTAAGGACTCAAACCACAGACATTGGTACAGCTTCATTTCAGCTGTACAGTGCAGCTTCATTTGCAGGGATGGAGAAGTGCCAGGCTCCTGCAGTTCAGTAACTTTGTGCTGCAAGAGTTAATACCTGCAGCTGCTAAAAAGCCTGGAATAAATGTGTTTCTGAAATTCCACCAGACCAGTTTGTTCAGAGAGGCTGATTCTGGTCAGGCCAGTTGGGTTTAGAATTTTTCTCAAATGTTTTCTTCCTCTATGGAGTTGAAAGGCACAGAGCTGCAGTGAGAAAAATCAAAGATGAAGGTGTTGGGGTGTGCTGGGCTGCCACAGCTTTTTGTTGTGAAAGTTTGGGTTTAATGTAGAAGAGCAAAAGGCAGCAGAGGCTGAGATTACAGAGGCTGCTCAGGTTTCGGCCTCAGAATGCTTGTCATTGTGCTGTTGTGACTTTGTGGTGCTGTTGTCCCTGTGGCTGCTGCTCTGGGATTGGGGCTCAAAGACGACAAACCAGTCATCAGACTATTCGTACTGGAACTGGAATTATTCCACGTGCACCTCTTTCTGCTGTAAAATCTGAAAAGCAGCCTTTTGCTGTTAGCTTCACTTTCCTGATCTGCCCTTTTTAGGCGTAGGGAGGGAAGGAGATCTGTTTCTTTCAGGTCTCAGTTTCCAAAAGTTGCAGCTTCTGCTCGCAACTGGGAAGCGCACATCTTTGGTCACATACGAATGGTTCTGGCCAGCTTCAGATATCTGGTCTTTTGCTGAAGTCTTCCTTGCTCCCAGTAGCCTGCAGTAAAATGACCTCAGTCTCCTTGAGTGGTGCCGGAGGCTGTTCCTGATCAACTGCAGAATGTTTTGGCTTAACCAGAAAGAAGGGAAATCTTGTCTGATGTGAGGAGTTGGGGCTCTGTTTTGTTAGAAACAGCAGGAGAACCTGAGTATCGACGCACAAGGCTGCGGTTAGTGGCTTCAGACAACTTGGCCACGCTCAGGTCCCGCGGTGCCACACAGGGACAGACCCTGGATGGTGCTGCTCAGTTACTAAATTGGATCTTGCTTGTACTTAATCGATGGAGGTGAGGTTCACTGCCCACTGCCAGTGTATTTTCACTTACACTTGGGTTCAGCCTCTTTACAGCTTAATCTCAGTTGTTCTGCTCTAGGGGCTCCTTAACAGAATTCAGTGGAAATGCTCTTGGTTTACCTTTCGTCTTTTCTTTTCCAGCGGGGACCTGACGAGCTTTTCACTGCTTGTGTTACTAACGGACCCTTTATCATGAACAGCAACTCTTCTTCTGCAGGTAATGTTGCCCTTACCCAGCTGCGGTTTGTGAGTGCTGCAAATACTGCGAGGATATCTGGGTTTCCCACTTAGCCTTAATTTTAAGATCTTATTTTTAGTGCTTCATTAGACCTTATGAGGGACAGTGCTGAATAATAACAGATATCTGCCCTGTACCTTTAGAAGGTTGGTGGGGTGAAGACGACTGTGGCAGAACAGTTGCTAAAAGGGTTTTACAGAACTAGAACACGCAGGTTTTGCTCTCAACTGTTACACTTTGAGCACAGCTGAATTTCATGTTGGGTTGTTTTGGCTGAGTGTAGTTTGCTGCTCTTTGGGAGTTTCGCACCATCCAGGAGTTAGTAATCCCACCTAGGACCATGTCCTTGGGTGCTCGGTCCAGAATTCTGCCCTTGGTGCTTGTCAGTGCCTTCAATTCTCTTCCTGTTGTCCTTCAAGTCCCTTTGTGTTCTGCTGGTGGCCTCCCTGTGTCAGCTCACCTCTTCACCATGTGTACAATCTAAAATTACGTCTTGGTTCGTATTTGGTTTAATGTCGCTCGCTTTAAGGTGTCCCCTTCAAACGGCGTCATTGCTAAGAGCACCAGCTGAAGCGAGAAGGAATAAAGCAGCGATCAGAATTAGTGTCTCGGACCTACACAAAGTGGAAGGGTGGGTGGGTGTGTGCTGTTAAACCAGCTGTGAAATGGCCCCAGGAGAGTTGATTCCATTGCAGTGGCATTCAGCTACGTCACTCACATCGTGTCATTTGAAAAAAGAAAGAGTAAAACCATGTCTCCTCAGACTCTAGTTAAATTCGACTGTGGAACTTCTCTGTAATAGAGCAGTAGCTGGATGGGGAGCATGGGCTGAATGTCAGAACGGGTGAGTGCGTGCCTGTTCTTTCCAGCCTGCGCTCATAAGCAGAAACTCTTTGCTTTTCACAGCCAATGGAAACGACAGCAAGAAATTCAAAGGCGATAGTAGAAGTGCTGGGGTCCCATCCCGAGTAATCCATGTCCGTAAGCTCCCCAGTGATGTCACGGAGGCAGAGGTCATTTCTCTGGGCTTACCTTTCGGCAAGGTCACCAACCTTCTCATGTTGAAAGGAAAAAACCAGGTACTGTCTCTGTAATTGACAGGAGGGACTGTGTCAAGGGCTTGATGGGTTTGTCATCAGTAAACCAGGTCCAAGCTGTTTGAACAACTGCTGTGCATTAGGAGTCAATAACTTGTGTACTATTATTTTACTTTTCTGTTGTTATCCTATGAGCTGTAGAAAATACTATTTTCAGGCTGCACAAGGAGTTAAGTCCGTAATTACATGTTGTCGCTTATAATTAGCATTATGCCTGGTTTTTAAATTACAGACCAGGTAAATTACTTGGACAGCAGTGCCATGAGCTGGCCTCTTTCACTCAAGCTGGCCTGACAGTTGAGTAACCACCATGTAACTTGGCATGGTCAGGACACCTTCCCAGGTACAGCAAACCAGCTGGGCACAGCTACAGTGCTCTGGGGTGATGCAGAAGGTGTGTGCTAATTTGGTAACTAAAATTGTCTTACGAAGTAAGGAGTAAAAAACCCAATTCTAATCACTGTGTCCTTAGTGTTAATTATGAAAACGTGCCTCTGGTATACTGCGTGGTGGTGGTACAGGGAAGTGCTGAAGGCAGTGACTTGCTGCAGTCCCCGGTGTTTCCGTTTTGAGGTCGAGCAGACTGTAAAGGCTCACTGCTCTGTGGAGAGCTGTGGGAATTTGCTTAATATGGAAGTGTTCAGCGGCTGGACTATTGCTGTCTTTTTGTGTTCTGTCAGACACTTCTGCCGTTGACAGTTTCCTAATGCTTGTAGCACGGAGATCTTAGGATGAGGCTGAAATGTGATGTTGAATCAGGACCGTGAAGGTCCTCGTTTGTTCTGCATGCAGGCGGTTCTTAAGCCATTCTGTGTTCAAAAATGTGCATATAAATGCAGCTGTGAAAATGAAATGCAGCTGCAATTCAGCGGGAAGTTCCCAAAGTTACCAACCACGTTTGTTGAGTGTTGCTGCTGTCTGGTAGCTGAGCTGCTCTGATCTTGTGGCGGTGCTGGGTTGTCTTTGCACAGGCTTTCATCGAGATGAACACGGAGGAGGCGGCCAACACCATGGTAAACTACTACACCACAGTCACTCCAATCCTTCGCAGCCAGCCCATCTACATCCAGTTCTCCAACCACAAGGAGCTCAAGACGGACAACTCCCCAAACCAGGCGGTTGGTTCTTGCTCCTTGCATTGTTCCGGTGGGAGGGACAGACAGTTCTCTGCTGCTGGTTTGGTTTGTGCTGCCGGTGTAGACCTGGGGGGTTTGGGTTGTGTTTTAACTGTCAAAGCGCTAAACAAAGCACACTGGCTCCTGGAGTAGGGTCTGCTACGAGAGCTTTGATCCAGAGTCTCAGCGGGCTGCAAAATAAGCTGCTGAAACTGCCCCAGTGCCCAGGGAGGGAAATGCCAGTGGGCAGGGGCTGATAAGCAGTGGTGCTTCAGCACTCTTCAGTTAGAAACTGGGTACCAATCAAAAGACTTGATTAACGTCTGGTGCTTTGGGATGTTTGATCTTAATACTTGGAAGATTTATATAAAATGAGGCTGTGATGGGGCAAAGCATGTGCCTGCAGTGGTGTCCAGTCTGCTGCTGGTAAGGGCTGGCTTTGAGACTGCAGCACCAGCATGGCAGCGCTTAAGGCTTGTCTGGGCAGTCTAGAGTTTCTGTGCGAGATATGTTCTGCAGAGGGTAAAAAGGTCCCTTTTTCAGCTCAACTGCTCCTGGCAGTCTTTCAGGACAGGAACACTGGAAAGAAGTTCAAGTTACTTGTGCCCCTTTATCGGGGTGGCTGCCCAGCACATCCAGTTTGCCACCTCTCACTTTTCAGGCTGACTTTCATGAGGGTCAGAGCATCTGGTGCTGCGCAGACGCAGTGCTGCTGGTGCTGCATCTGACAAAGGCAGTGTCTGATGTGTGGCAGCAAGCACATCACAGTGCTCTGTGCCTAAGAGGACCCGCAGGACAGCACTGGGTCAATGGTCCCTCCTGGATCACCTGTACATTAACCTGTCCATCTCGCCAGCCTCTGTAGTGTTCTGGAGATGGTGTTTCACCCCAGTTTCCCTGTTTTCTAAACAGTGGAATGATTTTGCTACATCAGTAGATGTCAAGTAAGGTTCTGGCAGTAGTATAAGTAGTTCATCTTCTGTTTAGTTTGTATTTTTGCATTGCTCCTACTGATGGGGCTGGTCTGTGTGGTCCATGTTTAGTGGGTGCTAAAGTCATTGCGTCCCCGGCCTTGGGAACAGCCAACTGCTTTCTCCTTTGCAAACTGCTGAGTTCTGCTGGGAGTCTGCGGATAGTAGGTCCAGGAAAAGCTGACAGTGTATTTTTGCAAGTAGAAGCCTTGGTCTAACAGGATGTTTGGTCCTGCAGCGAGCACAGGCAGCTCTGCAAGCAGTGAACTCTGTTCAGTCTGGAAACCTACCGCTGTCGGCCCCGGTGGCAGCCGTGGATGCGGGAATGGCGATGGCTGGCCAAAGCCCTGTCCTGAGGATCATTGTGGAGAATCTCTTCTATCCTGTCACTCTGGATGTTCTGCACCAGGTAAAACATGTCACCACAACTCCTTGAAGATCATCCTAGAGGAGGAGGCAGCAACACGTTTGTTATATTTGCAGTGTCTGTTCTAACAGCATTTGTTCTTGTCTGTATAATCCAAGTTCTGAACATAGCTGTCAAATTTCTACTTTCTGGAGACTCGGACACCTACACAGGATTCTTCTGGTTTTGGTCCCAGTCTGGCCACACCTTAGTTTCCAGAGATCTGATTGCTGGTCCATTTTCATTGGATTACAGTCTGATTCAGCCCAGGGGACAATTATTTACCTTTTCAAGACAGCTCTTCCAATTCTGTTTGGGGTTTAGCAGAAGCAGCTGCTATGTGTCCAAACAGCTGCAGTGTCCTGGGGTCACTTGGACAGCAGCTTGTTTGGAAAGGTCCGGCTATGGTTGCTGAACTTATTCTTGATGTTGAAAACGTATTTAAGAATCCCTGAAATGCTTGGAGAAGTTCCAGTGTGTGAAGGTGCGTGTGAGTCTTCCTGTGTAGGAATTCCTGATCAGACAAACTTTAAGGGGGGCAGTTCGGTCACCCTGGTGTTTGTCTGGTCTGGTGCCATGATGCAGGTTAAATGCCCATGGTGTGGTTTAAAACCTGCACTATTGAAGTTGGAAAGGTAACGAGGTGAAAGCATAACTTCTGTTGTTTCTGCTTCTAATAGTAGAGATCAGTATGACATCAACTTACTGGAAATGAGATCAGATGTGCAAATATTATCTTGCAGATTTTTTCCAAGTTTGGTACAGTCTTGAAAATAATCACGTTCACGAAGAACAACCAGTTTCAGGCCCTGTTGCAGTATGCTGACCCAGTGAGTGCTCAGCATGCCAAGCTGGTGAGTAGCGCTTGCAGTGCTAGCACCTGGGCTGTGTTTCTTTCTAGGGCTGCTTCTGTCAGTCCAGGATCCATGCTGGAAACGGGCATTTTGGGGTGCTACGTGCTCGTGTCAGGTTGATCGCCCTAATGGGGGAGAACACGTGGGTGGGAGGGAGCAGCACAGCTGGCTGGGGTGAACACTGAGCGGGTGACACAAAGCTCTGCGCAGGCAGGATTCCTCTGTGAATGCAGAGGGAGTACTGGGACCATGTCACGCCTTCTCTCCTCTGAGATCTCTTGCTGTGATCTTACAATGAATACAGCTTGGATGAGAACGCTTTGTTTCCTTGCAGTCTCTAGATGGACAGAACATCTACAACGGCTGCTGCACGCTGCGTATAGACTTCTCAAAGCTGACAAGTCTCAATGTAAAATACAATAACGATAAGAGCAGGGATTACACCCGACCTGACCTGCCCTCTGGGGATAACCAACCTCCTCTCGACCAGACCATGGCAGCCGCTTTTGGTGAGAATTCAGGAAGTGCAAGCAGGACAAATGTCAGCTGGGGAAGGGGAGGGATCGTAATCCCGAGGTATGTCCATACAAAGCTTTGGAATACAGCCTGACTAAAGAGGAGAACTTGGGAGCCGCTGAGGCAGACCAGTGCGAAGCCCTGGTAGAGACACTGGGATGTGGGTGCTCACTGCTGCCCTGGCAGCTCCCCTTTGGGTGGGGACTGCTGGAGGCTGCCCGTGCTTTGAGTGCCATCTGCTGTTCTGCCTGTGGTGGGCTCGCTGTACTTTGGGGTGGTGTAACCTGTACTGTGAAAGTGATGTGGTGGTGAAATGGTGACGGGAGCTACTAGTGCATAGTGTCCCAAGAGCAGAGGAGGAATCGTGTCTGTAGTTTCGTGAGGTTCAGCGTTAGGCTAGAGGCATTTCTGGATTACTGTTCGTATTCCAGGGTTTACCTTTCAACTAAGTGCTTATGTCGAACGACAGATGGAGGCATTCCAGCTAAGTCTAGAGTTTTCTTGCTATTGGGTGTCTTTGTGTAATGTGTGTATCTTTCCCAGGTGCCCCAGGAATAATCTCTCCTTCTCCATATGCAGGAGCTGGCTTTCCTCCTACCTTTGCAATTCCTCAGGCTGCAGGTACTGTATTTCGTAAGTTGAATTTTTACATAGGTTTTCTGTCATTGAAGCATCTTGATGTTTTGAAGCTAAGTAGCAATACTTTTTTTGGGGTTAGTCATGTAAATTCCAAACGCTGGCACTTGGGCACCAAAGGGGATGGAGTTTCAGTGCAGAACCTCAGTCAGGAGCGTGTGTTCTGCTATAGGACCTCTGGCTGGGCAGTACCCAGTGAGGAGAGGAAATGAGTGACAGGATGGGAGGGACAGTAAAAAAACTAGGGGAGTTGGAGGAGATAAAATTTGTTGTATTTTGAATTTCCTTGTATGGCTGCAGAGGTTGGGAATTCATTTGGACAGCTGTAAATGGGGTCAGAAACATGAAACCTGTCCATTTCTTCTAAATATTTGGAATAAACTGTTTTTTATTCCAAATGGAATAGTGGCACTCACTGTCACAGCTGTGCTGCAGAGTTCACAGCTCATTCTGCAGGTAACAGTGTGGTGACTTATGGAAGTAGCCACGGGTCTGATATGAGAGGCTGAGGCTTCGGTGCTGCAGTGCTAGACTAAACAACTTCTTTGCTTTCAGAGCAGCCCCAGTGATGTTGACTTTTTTGTGCCTTGACAGAATTTCCTTGCTTCTGACAAACAAGCACAGGTTGAGCTGTTGAATGTTGGTGTTTGTAGTAAATCCTGTCTGTTGGGTAACAGGCAGTGCTGCTGGGAGGAGGAGTGCCTGTAACTGGTCACCAGCAAAGGCTGCTGAGCTGTAAGGCTCTTCCCTCAGGGGGGCTGAGACAGGGAGATGCCAGCTGATAGTGGGCAGCCCAGAAATGCCTAGCGAGAAAACCTTAGCGGCTCTCTGCTCAGGAGGAGAGTAGCCGATGGCTGCGTGCAGTGTCTGATTGTCCTGTGCATGGTTAAAGATGCAGCATTCCCGGCATGCACTGGTCAGACCCTCCCGAATGCACCATTTGCGACACCTTTCCTGCACCGGCAGAGCCGAGGCTTTGTGCTGATTCCGCTCCTTGTGAAACAGGCACAACACTGTAGTCAGCGAGGCGGTGCTGGGGGGCCCCTGTGAGCACCAGGCACCGCAAGAGCAAATGCTGTTAGAAATTACAACATTTCCTGCAGCACCAGAACCGGAGGCTCCGGCTGCTCTGAGGATACGTGGTCGCTGTGGTTGAACGATCACTTGCATGTTGCGGAGGGTGTGCTGCTGCTCTCCCTTCTGGTGCAGCAAATACACTAGAGTACGTGCTGTGGATTTCTTTACTGGTTAATATTCTTTAATTTCCAGGCCTGACAGTTCCCAATGTTCACGGGGCACTAGCTCCTTTGGCTATCCCAGCAGCTGCAGCGGCTGCAGCAGGACGGATTGCCATTCCCGGCCTCACTGGGGCAGGGAACTGTGTTCTGCTGGTTAGCAATCTGAACCCGGAGGTTAGTGGAGTCCTGACTTTACCTTTTTCTCCTTTCTGTTACCTCTGCTCTCACTTTCTGAACACAGATTGTGCTGAAACTCATTGAAAGTGAAATCCTACTGTATCCTAAAGGAAACGGCAGAACTAGAAAAGCAGCTGCCCTGCTTGGCCAGCTCCAAACCTCAAAGCAGACCAGTACTCTAGTTTCTGAAGGGAAATGGGGGAGTCCATCTCAGATGAGACTCTTGCTCTTCTTTGGTTCAAAGCCAAGGGTGCTGCCTGCCTGCTCTTGCCCCATAAAGACAATGTCTGTCCCCTCCTCCCTCTTTATTTGGAGTCTCCCTGCCATTCCCATGGAATAGTGTCGTTTGGGTCACAGAACAGTCATGTCCATCCGTCCTGTTCCATAGCATGTCCTAGTTTTTAATACATTAATTCAGAACCACAGAGAGAGTTCATTGAGCTTTGCTCTGTCTGTGGAGTGTCCAGACCCCTGCCAGCTTCACCCTGTCCCTGTGCAGTGTTTCCTCTGCCATGTGCTTGCACATTTTCCCTTTCCAAGATTCCTCGAAGTTTTTCCTTAGCAAAACCCCTTAACAGCTCACAGTTTACATTTTCAATTCCACTTAACTTAGTGAGTTGAAATATTTGGATTTCTTTAAAAATCAAGTAATATTTGAACAAGTCTTCTTTAATGGAAGACAGCAATGCAAGAGAATTCGGTATGGGGATCTTGGAGTTTCCTTCAGTCAGCTTTTGGCTCTTTGTTGGATTGAAAGTGTAGAATCTTCCGGTGTGTGCAGTAGAGTTTGATGAGTCTCTGCTGAGAAACACCTTAACTGGCGGGACTGTGCACACAAGTTAATACTCTGCAAAGCTCTAAAACTTAGTGATGTCAGAGTAACCACAAAACCTCTTTTGCATCAAAGGGGAAGCCTGGATGTGATGAACGATCAAAATGTTTAACTCTGGATGAGCTGAACCAATCGGCTCAGTATTTCAGACTACCCTTTGTAGCTGTCATTGCCGCTTCTCCAGGGCATGAAATAATGGCAGGGGCCGTGGCCCAGCCTTGCCGTGGGTGAGCTGCTCTTCCCACCTGGCAACTCCTGCCATCCCAGGAGCTGTTGTCTCTGCTGTGGTCCCACGACTTGCTGCTCACATGCAGGACGTAAACACTAAGGGCTGGCATTGTTACTCCTGACCAATGTCAAGCATGTGCTCCTTGGGGTGACCCTGTGTTGTCTGGATGGCATGACAGGGAGGGACTGTGCTGTGCTGGTTTAACTGGCTCTCAGCTCCGAGCAGCGTGCACAGCTCTCGTCTCACCAGAAGCAAGCAATTATTTCATGCCTTGTATTTTTTTGATGAGCTCTTCACTATCCATCCAGCTTATCTTTGGGCGAGAGAGACTTTGATACTTGTACTGAAGCTGTGAACTAACAGACCTGAAACTTTTTCCATTGCCTGTATAATCAGTGTTGTAGAACTTACTTGTGCCACAACCAGTTGGTAAAGAGACAGTATTTCTCCAGAGTGACTGCTCTGTGATGACATGTGAGGGTTTTTTTCTGAACTGGAATCGTGGAAACTAAAACTACTCCATTTTTCCTTTCCATGGCGGGTGGAAGGAGTGCACTGGCCTCAGCCCATGCTGGCATGTCCTCCGAACGCAGCCTGGTCTGTGCAGAGCGCAGCTGTCCCTGGGGCAGAGGGGCTTTCCCTGCCTGGCTGGCGCAGCAGTTCTGGTGCCACACGGGGAGGTCAGGCCACAGAGGTGGCAGGGAGTGGCCCAGGGGAGGCACTGAGGGCTGTACAGTGAGGCTCTAGCAGTGGTACGGCTGCTTCTCCAGACAGTCCACTTTAAAGGCAGTGGTTGGGGGTTGCAGTGACCCTCCTGCTGTGGTACAGCTCTGGGTTGCAGTGTGGGTCGTGTCTGGGGCCGCTGCAGACGGCTGTCTGACTTGATCCATGACATCACTGCTGCTGAGAGAGTCTTTAATTGAAGAAAATACTTTCAGGTGAATTTTCGGGGACACGGCTGCAGTGTAACTCACCGCTGAAGCCCGCAGAAGTCACTCGTGGTGATACTGTCTCTTACGTCTTTGTATATCTTAAGTAAAAATGCCTTTTCTTTATCATTGTGTTCCACTAGGTAAAACCTATTAACTGTTTCTGTAAACGAGTTATTGTATGTAGAATTCTGTAAATCTGACTGATGGAACACTACATATTTCCTTATGTATTTACTGACCTGTGTTTTTTGCTACTTTTTTCTTTTCTCCCCATCCCTGAATTTTTTTTCTTCCCCTGATCCGGAATTTCTTTGCCAACTGACTGCACGGTACTTCTGCTTCCTGTTGTTGCTTGAAACAAAAAAAAAAAATAAAAACATTCCCCTTCCAAAAAAAAAAAAAAACCCTGCTCTTCGGAAACCAACCTGCCCTTCAATATTAACCATCTTGAAAACTTCATCATCCATCAACCAATTTCGCCATTTCCTGCGGGGACTCTGCCCTTCCTCGTTGTGGACGATTTGTGCAACCTCGCTCTCCCCTTCGATTCCTTACCTCTTCCCTGTCCCTCCGCTGCCTTGCTCTGCTGTTCTCTAAAGAGAGTTACACCCCAATGCCTCTTTATTCTTTTCGGTATGTTATTATTCACACTTTTTATTACCTTGTTTTTCATTTATTTGAGATTACTTTTTTGATACTTCAAAAATGTACAGTTTGCAGTTTGCCATTTTTGAATGCGTAATTTCATTTTTACGTTGTTTACTTAGTTTGCTATTTAATTTAGTTTGCCTTTATTTTATGTTGAGTTACGCATGGTTTATTGCTTTGCATGCCTTTTGTAAAGGTATAAATTGTGATAGCATGCTCAGTTGTCCAGTCTTCTGGCAGTAAGATTTTTTGCTTTTTGCTGAAACCCAATGTCTTTCTTTAATGTATTGTTCCATTATTATTCTGCTACATAAGAGTTTTTCCTTAATTAGAGCAGAATAAGTAACCGTGGTTGGAATGAGATCAGTTCTGGTTGTGAATGAATGTTTTTGCTGTTGGATTGAGTAGCTAATGTTAAGTTGAATGAGGCTGTGTTTTCCTCTGCCTGAGACTGTTCTCCTCTGCTCGCTTTTTGAAGGAGTCTATGGTGATGTGCAGAGGGTGAAGATCTTATTTAAAAAGAAAGAGAATGCCCTAGTGCAGATGACTGATGGGAACCAGGCCCAGCTGGGTAAGCGAGTGTCAAGTGTCAGACCGTTAGCATGGGGAGTCCTAACGGGCCGTGAAAGCTTTAATCCCAGTACTGTCTCCTCTGCCAAACTTGAGTGTGTCTGTGCCTCTGTGGTGTGGATTCGGGGCAGCTCTGGAGAAGGGGGGGTCATTTGTGCAAGATGGTCTGGAGGGAAAAAGGGATGAAGGGCACAATAAGGCAGAGAAACAGCAGTACCCATCCTGCGGCCCCTGGGGACGTGGTGTCTGCGCAGGGAAGAACTGGGATGAAATTCTGGCCTTGATGTACATGTCTGAACAAACTGTGAGGTACCGTTGTCATCAGTGCTGTCTTGAACTGTTGCAGCCATGAGCCATCTAAATGGCCAGAAGCTCCTGGGGAAGCCAATCCGTATCACATTGTCCAAGCACCAGACAGTGCAACTTCCCCGCGAGCAGCAGGAGGACCACGGGCTCACCAAGGACTATGGAAACTCTCCTCTACATCGTTTCAAGAAACCAGGCTCCAAAAACTTCCAGAACATCTTTCCTCCTTCTGCCACTCTTCATCTGTCCAATATTCCGTAAGTGTCGGCACGGAGAGTTCCTGTATGGCTGAGGGTAAAAACATTTCCAGGTTCAGGGAGAGAAAATGCAGTCAGCTTCTGCTGCTCGTGGGAGGAAAGCTTTGTCCATCTTCCTGTGGTTCTCATAGCCTTCCCCTGCCAAAAACATGGAGAGAAGGCTCTGATGAGAACCGGGTTTAAAGAGGTGAATTCAGTTTGTCAATGTCTGTTTAACTGGAAAAACTGTTTGTTTTCAGACCTTCAGTAACCGAAGAAGACCTTAAGATGTTATTTTCAAGCAATGGTGGGATAGTAAAAGGATTCAAATTCTTCCAGTAAGTGTTTCCTCTTGCCTCCTGTCCTTGCCCTGGGCTTTTCTGTGTGGGGAGGACAGAAGTACTTGGTTCTGATCAAATTCCAGCTTGGGCGAAGGGAGGGGTGGGTGGAATCCTCGCTGATGTAGTGTTTGACTCTGGGGTAAAGAATTCCAGGGCCACCCTGAGTTGAGCTGTGGTGGGTAGGAGATGGAGAATGCAAAGGTGGCCGGTGGGCAGTTGGGATGGGTGTGTTATCGGACAGACTCTCCTGCATAAAGGGAAAGAATATTGCAGCTACCCAAGGAGTTGATTTTTCACTGGCATCGAGCGGGGGAGGCTCTGCCTGCAGTGGCAGTGAATGTGACTTAAACCTCTGTCTTGCCAGGAAAGACCGTAAAATGGCTCTGATCCAGATGGGCTCCGTGGAAGAAGCCATTCAATCACTCATCGACCTCCACAACCATGACCTGGGTGAGAACCACCACCTGCGTGTGTCCTTCTCAAAGTCCACCATTTAAAGCTTTGGAAGGCGTGAGACAAAATGGACTTGACTTAAAACCTCTTGGGTTCAGCCTTGACCTTAAAAGGCTGAACACGAGGGTTTCAACTTCCATCATTCCAGAAAAAAAAAAAGCCACTTTAAAAATGCAGCTGAAGTGACCTTAAAAGACCAGAGATTTTATTTTTTTAAAGAGAAATCAGTTTACCGGTTTTTAAAAGCAAATTAAATCTAATCCATATTGCTGACCTTGCGGTGATGGGTAACAATCTTGACTGTTCGAATAAAAATCACAAGTTAAAGTTTACACTTTGGAGCCTGCTCTGGGAAACTCCCCTCCCTTCCTGCTCCTCCTCCCCCAAAAAGCAGATCCTGACAAGTTTTATCAGGTTTCACATGGATGCCTTTTTTATTTTCTTTACCCATCCATGCCTTGGAAGACCTAAAACCACTGTGTAAACTCACTTGAGCGCCTTGAGTCAGGGCTTTGCGAAGCGCGTGGTGCGTAGGAGCTCCCAGCTTGCCTGGCACACAGATGGGTTGCGTTGATCCTCCCTTCGCTGTGCATCTGCTGTCCTGTGCCTTAAGCCTTTTCCGTCTTTGGGGAGAACATCTGAACTGCAGGGAGCGGATCAGGGAGTGGAGGGCGATACATGAGCTCTGGCTCCTGGGACCCACGTGCTGTGGGGAAGGACGAGTGAAGCTGGCGGCGTGGATAAAGTAAATGCTGGGCTGTGACTCTCCGTGCCGTTGTTCCCTGCTGTCGGTGCCGCGTCTCAGTATCGCGTGATGCCGCTTCCCATCTGCTTGTGGCTTCTTGCTGCCCACAAACCTCTGGGCGGGAGCTGTTCGCGATCCTTTGTCCAAATACCCAGGCCGGGCAGAGAGCTCTGGGTGGGGAAGCCTTCCCAAGGCCAAATCACATTCCGTTGTCCATGGCGAGTCTCGGGCTCTGCCCCTCACAGAGCACTGACCAAGAGACAAATTAATGCCCGCAGGACACTTGTGAGGATGAACCGCTGTCGAAACCGTGTGTGTGTGTGTATATAAATGTAGGACTTGGAGTTACTGGGTACCCTGCGTGTAGAGAGGTGTCCCTGCGAGTCACCCTTGTGCCCCTGATTGAGATTACTGAGACCACGGTGGCTCTGCTGTCACTCTTAGAGCGTGTCTTCAGCAGCTGAGCTTTTTGTTTGAGTTCTTGTATTATACTTCCTGATGCCGTCGCTGTCCTCTGTGCCTAGCAATATTCCAGTTGACCAAATATTCTAATCTCTTTATATGCAAAAGAAATAGTTTAAGTACCTTTTATAGAATGGTAAGATGGTATAAACGTAATCTAAATTTACTCCTTTGTGGTATTACTTTTGTATGCTGTACTCGCTTGTTTTATTTTCTTTTGTGATTGAAACCGTAGGGCAAGAGTTTAGTTACCAGGCTGAGGTCATGACTGAGGATGAGAAGTGGGACGAAACTGATAGAGCGTGTTCAGCGAAGCAGGCTGGAAAGCGAAGGGTTTGCGATAACGAGCACCGGTCGCTTGTGAGCTGAAGGACCCAGGCTAAAGTTTTCCCTTCTTAACCGATGAGCCCAGATCTGAAGTTAGAGGAAGGGAATTGATTAAATTTAAAGTAGAACAAGCAGATCATTTTTCCCAGTGATACAACCATTATTTTTGTTTTTTCCTGGCTTATGACTCTCTCCCGGGCCATTCTGCCTTCTCTTTGGTGTGATCCGGTGTTGCCTTACGTTTCCCTCTAACCTGCAACCTGTTCGGATGCAAAATAACAAGAATCTTGTACTTTTTTTCAGGGTTTTTCTGCAAATTGTGGACCAAAGTTTGTTTTTTAATTGTCTTAGTGTTGCAAGTTCTGATTTCCTGGCTTCGTGTGGGAGCTCATGACTTGCCCAGCACTGAGCGTTTGGAGAAGTCTTAACTCCAGTAGCGGGTGTGAGTTTCGCTGGAGAGGCGTGTGCGGTCTGAAGGGGTCGGCCCGGGCTGGGGAGCCCCGCTCCACCACGGCTGCGGCTGGTGGCCAGGTGAAGCCATCTCCGGCCCAGCTGCCAGAGTTCGGCTGACATAGGGACGGTGGTTTGTTCCCTCTCAACCTGTCACCGAGGCCTCGATCTGCCTCTGGGAAGGCTCTGTCTTCCCTCGCCAGCGTCGCTGTGTTCGGGAGGGCGGTTCTGCTGTCGCTCGGAGTTTGGTCGCTGGCGTCCCTCCCCAGGGGAGAATCTGCTGGCCCCTGGGCCGGCGCTGCCCTATGCGCAGCCCCTGCAGAACAGCTGTGGTTTTACGTGGAACTGCCTTGCGCGGCGGCGCCCGGGGACAGGCGTGCTGGGGGCCGGCGGCTGCAGGCGCCCCGCGGGCCGCCTGTGTTCTGCGAAACCCAAGTCAATGAGTTGAGGTGGTGCCGGCACCCAGGTGAGGGGGGGGTTTCCTTCCATCCCTGTGTTTGCGTGTAAAGAATGTGAGTAACAAAAGGGTGTACATATTTATAATTTTTTTATACCTGTTGTAAGACATGAGGGGGCAGCAAAACCCAGTTTTTTATGGTGAACAGATGTATTGTATATTTTGATACCAGCTCTTACAGGTTCAGTATTGCGGAAGGTGGGGTGGGGCGGGTAAGCATATGCGACATCAGAATTCCATTGCCTCTTTCAAAGAATGTTTGTAATGCAAAAAGAAATGAAATTAAAACTATTTTATAACAACCTTTGTACCTTTCTGTAGCTCCATTATTTACTGTCAGATTGTAGAGAGCAGTTGTTGGCCAGTCTGTACTTGTGCTTTCAATAAATTTCTTCTGTATTCTTTGCTTCTGATTTTCCTCTCTCTTTATTGTGCCTGTTTTGCTTCTGATTTTTCCTTCTGATGTTATTTCAGCTGCCTCATTGTGTGTCACCTTGACTCCTCACGTACCTCTGGGCTGGTGGGGGGGTCCCTCCCTGTCCTCACCCTGTGCAGAGCGAGGGCCCATGAGCTATGGGGTGGCCTGGGTGGGTCTGCGCTGGCCCCTCGGTGCTTGGTGAGGTCATAGGGCCTTGACTGATGCTCTGCCTTTGTCACACTCCAGCACTTTTTGACCTTCATGTTCCTGAACTTTCCATATATTCCAGCTAATACCCATGAAATAACCTGAGTCCCACAGGTCCTCCTCGAGGTTCCTGCTGTTCGTGTTGGTGCATGTGGGTGGCTCCACAGCCCAGGAGAGCAGAGTCCCCTGGGCATTGTTTCAGCTCCGGTGGGTTACTGGGGTGTGCAGGTGCTCTGGGTGAAGAGCAGCACCTCCAGGAGCGGGACTTTCCCCAGGGAGGGCTGGGGTCCTCCCCACAGCCTCAGCCTGCTGAAAACTCACTCACAGAAGGAAACAAGACCTGGAGCACCTGGGGTGCTGCGGGGGCAGACCTGAGGCCTCCTGCAGCTCTGAACGGCTGCAGCGGGTGCTGGCAGGGGATGATGGGGAGCGGGAAGGGTGGCCAGATGGGCCCCTTGCTGAGGGTACTCCTGGGAGCCCCTGGCAGCCTGGCCCCACAGAGCGCAACAGCCAGTGCCCTGTGCAGTTTGTCGAGAGCTGCTGCCCTCCAGAAACCAGTGGGGCCCACTGTGCTCTCCCTTGTCCCCACAGCTGGGAGCGCTGGTGCATGTGGGGAGGCACCCCCTGTCTACAGGGAGGGGAAGAATAAACGTGCTGGGCTGTGGCTCTACAGTCCTCTCCTTTGGCTGTGTTCCCTTCGCGTGGGGCACATTGCCACCAAACCCAGTGCCTTTCCTGCACCCACCCGAGTCACTGGCAGGTCCCCAGGAGCCAGGGCTGCTCCCAGGGACCACGGCTGCTCCTTGAGAGCCCTGTGGGGTTTGTATCAGCTGCCTCGTCCCTCTCGGTGCTCTTGCCAGCGCAGGGCCAAGCTGTGCGTGCTGAGCTCCTGGTGCCGCTGCCCTGCAGCAGTGAGCACGGTGGTGGCTCCAGTGACGAGGTGCTTTGCCCACTCCCGGGTGTCAGAGGCTCTGGCCCTCAAGCCAGCACCTGCTGTCCCCTGGGGTTTTCTGGAAGAGGCGGGTGGTGGCTAATGCTGGGAAGGGTGTCACAACCGCAGAGCCCCCTGGTGCCTCCTGCCCCACCCTGGGCTCAGCGCTGCAGCTCCTGGGGCTCCAGGAGCTTCATGATTTTCTTTCTCCTTCCAAGTGCGACCGGGCGCGGTGGCAGCAGAACCAGGCGCTGGTGGCCTGTGACATGAGGCCTCCAGCACCATCCTCTGCCCGGCGAGGTGGGACCCTCCAGCCTGACCCTCTCGGACAAGTAATGAATCGCTAATTAGCTGCCTGGTGCAGTAATTGGGGCCTCCGCGCTCCTGCTGCAGGCGAAGCGAGTATCGATCGTGGGGCGGGCGCACGTGATGGGCCGGTCGCCATGGAAACTGTGGCATATGCCTGGGAGAGGACAGATCCTGCCCGTGTCCCATCCCTCCCCACGGCAGAAGACCCCATGGGGCCCGGCGTGGCGAGGGCTGGGTGGGCACCATGGTGGCACCGGGACGGGATGTTCCCCGAAGCTGCCGCGTCCCCCCGCAGCCGCCAACGCGGGGTGCGGAAATGTGACGGGGCCCGTGGGCGGGTGCTGGGGGGAGAACCCCAGCACTGAGTCACCCGTGGGTGCTCCTGCACCCTGGAGCAGCTCTGGCCCATGCTGGACCGGGGCATCTCCCCTGACGGAGGAGGAGGAGCCCCCGAACACCTCTGGCAGGAGGGTGCAGACTGGGGGAAGCCGAGCGGTGCCCCGTGGGCGGGTGCTGGTTGAGGGGTCCGCAGCTCCTCCACACCAGCGCCTGCCCAGTGCGGGTCGGGGGGGTCGCTGCTGACCAGACCCTCTGCAGGGCCCATCCTTCCACAGAGGGGTGGCCCCGGTGTCTCGGTGCGGAAGGTGCTGCTGGCTCCAAAACGCAGCTGCTGCTCCCAGGGAGCCTCTGCCCGGGGAGCCCGAGTGCTCCCGCCCGGGTCAGGGTCAGCCAGACCCCAACCAGTGCCTGCTCCAGGCCGGTTCCCCGCGGCTGAGCGTCACTGGCGACATCGGCCTCGTGCACAGGGCAGCAGCACCGAGAACGGGAGGAGGGACCCTTGGAGCCCGCCCGGGGCTGCTGCACCCCGTTCGGGCGAAGACGCCATGGTCAAGCGCCAGCACGGCTCCCGAGCACGCGGTTGCTGGCCCCGACCCGCAAGCAGCAGCGGTGGGGCTGGACGCGGGGCTGAGCCCTTTGTTGTCCCAAAGCTGGGTGCTTCTCCTGGGGGGTCACGGGGACGCGCCCGGGGTGTCCCGGTGGAAAAGGTCAGGTCGCCGTTCACCAGACACCCCGGTCCCGAGGCAGGGCCCTGGCCGAAGCCTCTCTGGGGAGCGGGGGGCTCCATGATGACCCCCTGCCCATCCCAGCCTGCGGCCAGGGGGTCAGGAGCATCGGCCCCTCTCAGAGCCGGGCGGCTCATGCAGAGCCCCCTGCTGCAGCCCCTGCCCCGTCCCTGCCCACGGTGGGGGTTGCCAGCGTTGACAAGGTGGGGTCTGGCAGCCCCCTTGGACCCCCGCCTCTGCCTCCTGCAGCCACGGGCAGGGGCTGCTCCGCGGCCCCGAGGCAGGGGGAGGAGGATGGGGATGCTCCCACTCTCCTCGGCCCGGTGGATCCCCAGCCATGCCGCAGCGGCTGCCGGGGGTGCTGCCGGGGGTGCTGCCGGGGGGGCCGGGCGGCGGGGGGTGTGCGGGGCTGGCAGTTGCTATGGAAACCGCTGGGTCAGAGGCGGCGCGAAGCCGCGTGTGACGCCATCGCTCACCGCAATGAGCCGACAGCACGGTGGGGGCCGGGGGGGCGCGAGCCCCCCGCACCTCCCCTTCCCCCCGCCACGGGCTGCCGGAGCCGGGCGTCCGGCCCAGCCGCCGCGGCCGGTGCCGACGGCCCCGTTTCACCTTCCCGGGACACCCGCATCACGGCTGGAGGCCGCCCCGCGGCCCTCGTGCTGCTGCCGGACCCCGGGTTCACCAACCCTCAAACCGGGCGGGCGCGACGCACCGGTGCCCCCGCCGCAGCCCCCCGCCCCTCGAGCCGCTGCCGGCAATGCCCCCGCTAATCCCCGGTGGCTTTTCCAGCACCGAGTCAGGGTTATGCGGGATAATCCGTATGTTTGCAAGGCGGAGGCTTTGGGATATGCACCGTTAATCCAATTGGTGCGGCAGTTCGGTGCCATCAGCACATCGCCTGGTTCCGGGGCGGGGGGCACGGGCTGCCCCTGCAACCGGAGCTGGGAGGGCTGCACCGCGGGGCGGCAGCTCCGGCGGGCTGCGGAGCTAAACCCGCCTGGGCCCCGCGGTGGAGCTGCTGTAACCGGGGGCGGCTTCGGGGCCCTGTGGCTGTGGGCACCGGCCGAGGCGGAGCGCGGGGCTGAGCCCAGCTGTCCCCCGGCCGGGCACCCCCCGGGGCAGCCTCTGCCCGCGGTGGTCCTGCCTCGCTCCCCCGTGCTTCGGCTGCTTTTCCACCGGCGCTGCCCGGCGCTGCCCGCTCCCCCGGCCGTGCCCGTGTCCCCCGGGGAGGCCGCACGTGCTGGCAGCGGCCGCTCCCCGGGGTGATTTACAAGCCGTGACGAACGGGAGCAGATGCTCCTCCGTGCCGGGGCCGGGTTGCGCGGGGTTTCACAGCCACCGCTCGGGGACGGGTCTGGGGGAGGCGGTGGCAGTGGAGGGCACCAAACGCTGCCACCCTCCCTGCCAGGCTGCGCGGGCCGCTCGCACGGGAGGACAGGGCGCCAGCCGGGGGTCGCCAGGCCTCGTGGCTGCTGCCGGATCCCACGCTGCCGCTGCAACGCAGCGGGAAACTGTGGCGGTGGCACTTTGAGTCGAGGGGGGTCTTGGCACGCTGGGCACCGCCAACCCCGGGGCTTCGCGGGGGGATTCCTGTGCAGCCCCCCGGCCCTCCCCGGGGTGCGCCGGAGCCCCTGGCACGGCGGAGGGTGTCGCGCATCGTGGGGCGGTTCTGGCGTTGCTGGCGCTTGGCTGATGGTCCATGGGTTGGGGAGCCCAGGAGGGCCCGAGGGGTGCGGGGAGGGTCCCGGCCCCATTTTGGAGGGATGGCGGCTCAGGCGGTCACACGCCTCCTGGGAAGGGGGGTCACACAGGGCATTAGCAGCAGCACGGGTGCAGCCAGGGTCCCCCCCCAGCTCCCGCCGCTGCCCGAGCCCCCCGCGCCGAGCCCTGCCCATGGCAGCACCAGGGCTCTCCCGGCCCCCCGAGCACGGCTCTCGCCTGCCCCGAGCAGCCCCCACAGATGCCATCGAGCCCCGTCCTGCCCCCCGCAGCCCCCCCAGCGAAGGAGCCCAGCTGGGAACAGCCACACGTTTATTTGCTTTCACACCGCGGCAGTTCCAGCCGTTGCCCGACGGACGCGTTCACAGCTGGGAGACCCCCCCTGCCCCCCCAGACCCTTGGTCCCCAGCCCAGGGCCACTGCTCCTGGGGACGGAGCTTGGCCCCGACTGCCCCCTCTGCCAGCCCTGGCAGCCCCCAGCGCCCACCCTCCAATTCACCCCTGCACTATTTACAGCCTCCGTGTGCCCAGAGCCCCCCAGCCCTGGGCAACCCCCCCCAGCACCGTCCCCCCTCGGCCTCCCCCAGCACAGACCCGTGGCGCAGGATGGGGCTCTGCAACGGCTCACAGCACCCCCAGCATCCACACCCCCCCCCACAGGCTGGGGCCCCCAGCAGCCCCCCTCCCCAGGACCCCTCCACCCAGACCCCCCCAAGCCCTGTAGCACCATTTGCTGCCCCCCACCCCCCCACCAGACCTACACTTTCAGAACCAGAATAAATTAACCCCTCAGAAACGTCAGCACCTGGTCGAGAGAAAAAGAAAGTCAAAAGTGCTTGGAGCTGCCCAGCCCCACGGGCCGGGGGCAGAGACCCCCCACTAGCTGCCCAGGATGAAGGTTCCACGCTGGGGATCCCGCACACGTCTCGGCTGGCTCAGGGTCCGCTGTGACCGTGCTCCGCTGCGTCCTCTTGCTGCTCAGTCGCCCGATGCCAAAGAGAGCCCCGTGCCGGTGCCCCGCAGCACAGAGGGACCCCGCTGTTACGGACCCCCCCAGACCCCCGATCTGGGGCAGGGTAGTGGGGGGTCAGGCGCAGGGCAGGCAGCGGGGGCTCAGTCCTTAAACCTCCGGCTGGCTTGCATTTTCTTGTAGTAGTGGTCCACCTCGCTGTCCGCCTGCCCATCCCTCTCGGCCGGCTTCCGCCGCAGCGTGGACTCCCGGCTGGCCGTGGCCAGCAGCCCCTCCGGGGGGGCATCCCCCCGGTCCCCACCGCCCCCCACCGCCCCCGGGATGGCGGCCAGGCTGCCGTAGCGCGGCTCGTCCTGCTCCATGTCGCTGACGGAGGAGCCAGGGGAGATGCCGGCACTCTTGGCCGGGTGGAAGCCACGGAAATCCTTCCCCATGTCGCCCAGCTCGTAGGCGTCCGGCCCCTCCTGCCCCTTCGGCCCCGACTTCCACTCCCAGGGCCCGTTGCCAGCAGAGAGGTGGACGACGGGGTGGTGGGGGGCATGGGCGTCGATGGTGATGATGCTGGAGCTGTCCCGCTCGGAGGGCGAGCGGTACTGCGAGGAGTCGGAGCTGGTGGAGGACGAAGACGTCTCCGAGTGCTTGGGGGTGACGGAGACGATGCTCTGCTGCTTGGACATGGCGATGACCTGCATCAGGCGCGGGGGGTTGGCCACTCGCTGCGCTCCCCCCTTCTCCGCCACCATCACCCACTTGGCCCGCACGGCCGCCCCACCGCTGGCCGGGACGCCGGCACCCGCCTGGCTCTCCTCGGGGATGTGCACCAGCTGCGAGGCGCCCGGCCGGGGCTGGATGAGGACACGGGGCCCCATGGCCGACCGCTCAGCTGAGCGCGCCTGCACCGTGGGGTAGAGGGAGGGGGGCACGTCCTCGCCAGCATCCCCAGCACCCTGGCCCTGTGCCGCCTCCTCCGCCAGCATCATGCTCCGGCCCTCCAGTGACTTCTGCTTCCACTCGGTGATGAGCTGCTTGGAGCGGGAGGCGTCCACGGGGACATGGATGGTCATGTGGCGCCGCGCGGGGTCGTCCATGGAGGGGGTGTTGACGCGGGGCAGGGTGTTGCTGAAGGTCACCATGTTCTCCTTGCCCATGGGGCTGCGGGGGGCCAGCAGGTCCACGTCCACGCTGGCCCGCTTCAGGCTGCCCAGGGAGTTCTTCTCCCGTGGCACCGGTCGCGCCGCCTCCTCCAGCCGTGCCTGCGGGTTCAGCTCGTCGGTGCTCACCGACTTGTTCTGGTGGTAGACGGAGTCATGGCCCCGCTGTGTCAGCGCCCGCAGCGCGTCCTTGGCCGGTGCTGGCACCGGGACCCTCTCCGTCGGGGCGCGGAAGTTGCCGACGGCGTGGTAAGCCTGCGGGAGGGGGAGGGCGGGGTCAGCGCAGCCTCGGGGACCATGGCCCACGCCGAGCCTCCTTCCCTCCCGAGCCACCATGGCCACCCCAAGGGCGGGGACCAGCACCCACCAGGTAGGCAGCGATGCCAGAGCCAATCAGGAAGCCCACGTAGACGTCGGCGGGGTGGCTGCGGTACTGGGTGATCTGGGTCAGGCCACAGATGCCGGCGGCGATGGCAAAGGCAAAGACCAGGATGGGCTTGAGGAGTTTGGTGCTGTCCGAGATGATGGAATTGAAATACATCTGGGGCAGGAAGAGGCTGTTAGTTGCGGCTCGTGGCACCGGCACCCGCTGCCATCATGGCACTGCAGCCACCCCCTGCCATCATGGCACTGCAGCCACCCCCTGCATGGGCACATGTGCACTGGGCCCAGCTCGTCTGCGCACGGGAGGGCGTGTGCCGATGGTACGGAGCTCGCGCTGGCCCTGGAGCCGGCACATGGGGCTGAGAGCCGGGCGGCACCGGGAACTCACCGACACGTAGACGGCAGCAAAAGCCGAGAGCGTTGCGTGCTGGGACGGGAACGTCTTCCTGGGGGCAGACAGGAGGGCACGGTTGGGACGGGGCAGAAGGGTGGCGTGGCAGCGCGGGCCCCCCCTGGCACGTACCTGGCGGAGAGGATGGCGTGCTTGTCCGCACCCGAGCAGATGTCCTGGGTGATGTAGGGGTTGGCGTCGCAGGGGGTGCCCAGCAGTGTGTAGTTGGGCTTGCAGACGGTCAGGAAGAAGGGCGCGTGGTAGCCGGTGGCCAGCTGGATAACGTCTGTCACCAGGGCCGTGGCACAGAGCCCGAACACGTGGACGCCTGCGATGGCCGGAGCAGGGTGGGTCACCCTCTGTCCCACACAGGGCACCCAGGGCCTGCCCAGCCCCAGGGCACCCACGGGAGCTGGGATGGGTCCCGGGCGGTGTCTGGGGTCTGAGTGGGGTCGTGAATTCCTGCCACCACATCCGGGGTGGCCCCGCATCCCCTCCAGCCCCCGCGGCGGGCAGGGCTCCTGCCCGGGCTGCGGCACAACGTACCCACAAACCTTACGGTCCGGCGCAGGAAGGAGTTGAAGTTGCAGCCGCCGGCGTTGATGCTGCCCTCGGCCCCGGCGCGTCCCTTCAGCCGGGACTGCAGGCAGTACACGATGCCCTCCCCAACCATGATCTGAGGAGGAACCAGCGGTTCAGGGGGTGCTGCCCCGTGGGGATTGGGGGGTCTGGTGCTCCTGGCAGCGGGACCCCAAGCCTCAGTTCTGCCACCGGGCAGGCTCCACCCTCTCCTCCCCACCCGCAGTGGGAAAAGCCCCGGGACGCACCGAGGCGGCGGGCGCCGCGAAGGCCAGGCTGAGCAGCATGAGCAGCGGGATGAGCTCCTCGTTGGTCTCCACATAGGGCATGGAGAGCGCCCGGTCGTGGCACTGGAAGCCCACCTTGGCCGGCTTGAAGAGGTCCGTCAGCTCCAGGAAATAGAGCGTCACGATGGAGGAGGCCACGATGGGCAGCTGGGGGCGGCGAGAGCGTCAGGACCACCGCGCTGCCCGCGACGACGGGCACCGGCATCGCGCAGCCCCGCCAGGAAGGGGAGAAGCCCTCGTCCCCTCCATGCCAGGGCAGGACCAGGGTGCGGGGAAGGACCCCCCAGCTCAGCCGCCCACCCTGCTCCCCCCACACCCACCTCCACGAAGTAGAAGCAGGGCAGGAGCGTCATGCTGTCCTTGGGAGCCCTGGCCTTCTCCTTGGGGGGGATCATGGTCCTGGGGCAGGCGTCAGGGTCCCGTCAGGCTGCAGAGGGGGCACAGTGTCACCCCCAGTGCTCAGCCCTGAGGGGGGCCGGGCAGCCCCCAGGCTCACCCCGCTGCTCCCTTGCAACCGGCACCGGGGAGAAGCTGCCAGCACCCGGGGGCTGCCCTCAGCGGGACCCCCGCGGGCACCACCGCGGGCCGGGCTGGGCAGGGCCGGGGGCTGCCCCTGCTCCCCCCAGGGGACCCCCAGCACCCTGGGGGGGTCCGGAGGAGCTGTGACAACAGGTGGGGTGGAGGCTCGGCTGTCGCGACAGGCGGCCACTGCCACGACAAAGCGGCGAGGCGGCTGCGGAGGGGGCGGGGACGGGGGGGCGCCGCCCGCAGAGCCCAGCCGGGGATGGGGGTCCCCGGGCACCCCCCGGCCTCGGCCCCCCGAAACGGCCACCGAGCCTCGGCTGCAAAAAGGGGAGGGGACACACACAATAACGGGGATGGAGCGGCGGGAGGCAACGACGGGGAGGGCAGTAACGGGGGATATTAACGGGGGGGCAGCAGGCGGGCAGCAAGGGGCCGGCCCCGCGGCAGGGACCGGAGTGGGGGGGGGCTCCCGGCGGTGCCGCAGCCGCGTGCTGGGGTCGGGGCCGGGGGCGGCGGAGAGCGGCCCTTTGTGCCTCCCGCGGCTCCCCCGCCCCCCACTCACCTCTGCTGCGGCCGCCGGGGGCGACGCGGGGCCGGGGGGGCGGCGGGGGCGGCGGCCGCGGGGCTCCCCGGGAGCCGGGATGCTCCTGCCTCGGCGGAGCGCGGGGAGCGGCGGCTTCCTCCGCCCCCTCCTCCTCCTCCCCCTCCTCCTCCTCCTCCTCCTCTTCCTCCTCTTCCTCCTCCTCCCCACCGCCCCCCGCCCCGCCCCGCCGCTCCTGGCCCCTCCCGGGGCACTGGGCCCCCCCCGCGGGGCCGGGGATGGGGGTCTGGGGGGATCGAGGGACAGACAAAGGGCCGGGCGGGGCCGGGGGCAGCGGGCGGCAGAGACGCCCCCAGCGCCGCCCCGCACCCCCAAGAGCCGCTCTGCACCCCGGGCTCTGCAGCAGGCACCGGGGTGTGTGTGTGTGGGGGTGTGTGTGTGTGGTCGTCCAGGGCCCCGCGCCGCGCCCCCCGGGGTCTCCCTCCCCCCCGCAACCAGCCCTTTCCTTCTCTGCGCTGCGGGGAGTGCGGGTCCCCCCCGCCCCGGGGACCCTCCTAACCTGCACGGCCCCCCCTTCGCCCAGATCCCCCGCCCCGCGTCTGGGGCGACCCGAGGGCTCCCACGCCACGGGGGGGGCGTGACCCCCAGACCACCCCACACCCCTCGCAGCCACCGGCATCACCCGGGCTCGGCCGGCCGGGGACCACCCGTCCTCCCCGGGGGCACCGCTGCGCCCCGGCGGACTCGGGGGTGCTCGGGGTGAACCTTTCCCCGTGCTGGGTGAGGCGGGTGCCAGGGGCCCGGGGAGGCCAACCTCAGCCGGAGCCAGGACCCCCCGGGTTCAGGCTGAGCAAGGGGGAGCAGCTCCCTTCGCTCCCCAGGGACTCCCAGCACCTCTCAGAGGAGGCGGCGGCTCCTCCTGCCTTTGCTGCCCCACGCTCGCAGCCGCTCCCGGTCCCGCTCGGCCCCTGCCCCGTACCGCATATCCCGTACCCCGCACCCACGCCCCGTGCCCCGCACCCCACGCTCAGCTGGTGCCCCCACCCACCCACTCACGGTCCCATCGGGGGTCGGCACCGGCCACCTCACGTTGTCCGTGTTCCATTTCTGGCCCTAAGTGGTCAGAAATCTCCCCGCGTATTTAACGCCTAAATCCCGGATCCCCGCAGTCGCGCTTAAGCCGCTCTTCCCGCGGACAATCCCCGCCGTGACCGGACCCGCGCGCCGCCCGGCCCCGCCGCTGCCGGCACGTGGGGCAGCGGGAGGACGAGGCCACCCCCCGTGGAGGGACCCCCTCGCCCCCCGGGCAACCCGGTCCCCGCGCCCCAGCACCCGCCTCGCCGGTGACCCCGGGGCGGGGGGTTCCCTGGTGCTGGGGGCCGGGCGGTCGCTGGCTCGGGGTGGCGGGGGCGGATAAAGGTGCAGCCGGCGCTGGGCCGTGGTGGGCACCCGGGCGAGGGGCGAGGGCAGCGGGACCCCGGCCCCGAACGGGCAGGGCGCGACGGCCGGTCCCCAGCACCACCGGGAGGCGGCCCGGAGCGGGGAGATGGGCTCCGGGGACGACCCCGGACGGGATCGAGGGGCAGCTCCGGGGCTCGGGGACGCGCTGGGACCGGCCGGGAGCCGAGGCGGTGGCTCCGCTTAGTGGCACCGGGGAGAAAGGCAGAGGGGACCGGGGCTGCCACCACCACCGCCGCCCTCAGCCACCGCCACCAACCCCCGCCACCGCCACCAGCCTACCACCTCGCCCCGGCCCTCGAGGGGCTCCCCTCAGGGCGGGGGTCTCCCCCTGCTGACCCCCGGCAAATGCTGGTGGCAAATGCTGTCCTCGTCCTCACCGACCTCAAGGGCAAACCCACGGGGGATGCTCAGCTCCACAGCCCCGGGCACCCTCCGAGCCAGCACCCAGCACCCAGCACCCACCGCCCCGCTCCCACCCACCCTCCCCGGACAGCGGGTGGGGGTCCCTGTCCAGGGGAGGGCTGGAGCCAGGCCTCGACACGGCCACATATGCCGGAGCCTTCACACGCCACGAGCCAGATCCAGTTTCGCCTTTGCAAACAAAAGCGCAGAAATTCCCCGCGGCGGGTGCCAGGGCCGGCAGCTGGGACGGGCTGTTTCCTCCTTCCCACCCTGTTTGTGCCGGGAACTCTTGACCCCCCCTTTTATAAGCCAAATATTTAAAAACATTTGGCCCACGCTGCGGAAACCCCCCCTCGCGCTGCCCCTTCCTGCCCCCCCAAAGCTGGACATAAAAGCTCTCCCCAGCAGCAGCTGCGGCCGAGCAGCACTGGCCCCACAGACCCCACGGACCCCACGGCCGGGGCAGAGGCACCGCTGGGCTCCACCGCCACCATGGGGCCCAGGCCCGCACCCGTCCTCATCCTCGCCCTCCTGCTGCTGCTGGGGGCTGCGGTGAATGGTGAGTGCCCCCCCTCAAACCTGGGTTGGGGACGGGTTGGGCAGCGACATCCCCAGCACGGGGTGGGGGGTCCTGCCCAGCCCCCTCATACCTGCTGGAGCTGGGCACTGCAGTGGCCCATGGGGAGGGGTCAGGGGACACCGAGGAGACCTGCCCCGTGCTCCGTCCGGGGTGGGTAAACCAGCCCCTCTCCCATCTGCGACAGGGCAGCCCCGGGGACGGATCCTGGGGGGCTCCGAGGCCAAGCCCCACCTGAGGCCGTACATGGCCTCGCTGCAGCTGGATGGGCAGCACGTCTGCGGGGGCTTCCTCATCGCCGAGCAGTGGGTGCTGAGCGCCGCACACTGCACCGAGGAGACGTGAGTGCCAGGGGTCTGCTCCAGCCTGGGGGGGTGCTGCTGGCCTGGGCCAAATCCTGCTCCATAGCCCCCACCCCGGTGTCGCAGCGCCACAGCTCTGGTCCTGCCTGCAGTGAGGGGTGAGCAGGGGCTGCCGGACCCCCTGGAGCTCCTGGCACCCTGTGTGTGGGGGGGGGCTGTCAGGTACCGCACACCCCCAGCTCCGCGTGCCCCACGGGGTGGGCAGAGCCGCCACGCGCTGCATCTCTTCCAGGGGCGGCAAAGTCTTCCAGGTCCTCCTGGGCGCCCACTCGCTCTCGGAGCCGGAGCCCCACAAACGCCTGTACCGGGTGCGCGCCCAGATCCCCCACCCCGGCAGCAACATCCACAACAACAAGGACGACCTTCTCCTGCTGCAGGTGGGCTCGGGGCTGCCAGGACCCCGGCCAGGACCCTCCTCCTGGCACCTGCCGGGCATGGCCCTGCTCCTGTAAACCCTCTGCAGGGATCCCTGAGGGTTCCCTGGAAACCCTCCAGACCAGCCTGGGACTGTTCGGTGCCCCCTGTCCCCCCTTCCCCATCCTGTGGGACCACCCCTGCTTCCCTCACCAAAGACCTTTGGGCTGTGTCTGAGCGCCTCCCTCTTCCCCACCGCCCTCACGGCTCCGGGCTCCGGCTGCGTGCCAGGGGCTGCTGGCGGGAGGCAAGGCCCTGAGCGGGGCAGCCCCGGTGTCGGGGCTGGGCTGGCCGTACCGAGTGGCCCCACTGACCCGGGTCCCCTCTTGCTTCGTGGCAGCTGGAGGAGAAAGCGGAGCTGAACGCGCACGTGCGGGTGCTGCCGTTCCAGCGGGAGGACAGGGACGTGGCGGCTGACACGGTGTGCGTGGTGGCGGGCTGGGGCACCACCAGCCACAGCGGCCGCCGGCCGGACAAGCTCCAGGAGGTGGAGAGGCCGGTGGTCAGCCGCGACGTCTGCAACCATCGCACCCGCCACGACAACACCATCACCGAGAAGATGATGTGCACCGACTCCCGCAGGAAGGACAGCTGCAAGGTACCGCTCGCCCCGGCCTCCCGGGGCCACGGACCCACGGCCGGACCCACGGGCTGGGGCTGCCAACCCTCTCGGGGGTCTGGGAGCGGGGTGGGGGGATACCTGCACTTGGAAGGGGCGAGGGCATGGGGCTAGGGGGCAGGACAGGGCTGTGTCCCCAGCGTGACGGGGGGTCCTTGCCCTGTGCTGGCCGCTGCAGGGCTGCCCTGGAGAGCCTGGAGACAGGGATGTGGTCGCAGGCACAACCCAGCGTGCCCCAAGGGTACCCACTGGTGGTCTGCTGGCACAGCGGGGGCCACCCTGAAAACCTCCCCCCACCAGCCCCACCACGTCCTGGCAGAGCCAGGGGTCTGGGCTGCCAGCAGAGCAAGGGGAGGAGCGAAGGCTGGCGAGGGAGGACAGGACTGACCCTCACCCACAGCTCCAGTGGGTGAAACCCCTGACTGAGAGCGTCCAGGGTCAGGTGGGGACCCCCAGCTCCGGGGTCGGGCTGGGAGATGGGCTGGCTCGGGGCAGCAAACCCTCGGTGGTGCTGACGAGCCTCGGTTCCACAGGGGGACTCCGGCGGCCCCCTGGTCTGCAACGGGGTGGCCGAGGGGGTGGTCACGGCCGGCTCCCGTGTCTGCGGCAACTACAAGAAACCCGCCATCTACACCCGCATCGCCCCGTATGCGGCCTGGATCGACAGCGTCATGGCCTCCGCAGCCGGGGAGGGGGACGCTCGCTGAGCCACCCCCAGGGACCCGGCCCCACGCCATGGCTTGCTGCTGGTGGCACGGCCAGAGCACCCACGCTGCCGCTCGGGAGCACCCGGAGCTCCCACCGCTGCCCCGACCTGCTCCCGGAGCACCCCCCCGCACCAGGAGAAGGGCTGGGACAGGGGGCTGGCGAAGAACTAGGGGAAGGGGGTCCCCGGCTCAGGGGGCTCTGCTGGGCGAGGGCGGGGGGTCACGGCCCCCCACGCTGGCGCGAGCCACCGGCTTTGCTGAACATGCCCATAACGCTGAGCGCGACCTGCTGCAATAAAGCCATGACGATTCCTGCAGAGCTGTTGGGGCTGTGGGCGGGGGTCTGCGTGTGAAACCC
Source organism: Bucorvus abyssinicus (assembly GCA_009769605.1). Taxonomy (NCBI): domain Eukaryota; kingdom Metazoa; phylum Chordata; class Aves; order Bucerotiformes; family Bucorvidae; genus Bucorvus; species Bucorvus abyssinicus. The sequence goes on from CM020055.1 coordinate 7,285,261, forward strand.
CTGCCCAGCAGGTGGGGACGGCTTGGCCAGTGCCCCCCTGTGCTCCCCACCACCAGTCCAGGCCACCACACAACTGGAGGGAGCCCCGTCCCCTCCTTTGCCTTGGCAGGTGCTGAGACCCCCCAAACTCACTGCTCGGCCCCAGCGGGGTCTCCTCGAGGGGCACATGGACTCCAGCGATGCCCCCGGCACCCCTGCTGGCCCCGCTCCCACCCCCGTGCCCCGCGATAAGGCTCGAAGCCGGGCCCTCCCGCGGGGTCATTGTGTGACCATTTGTTACAGCCCAGTCTGGGAAGTGCCGATAAGGTGGCGGGCGGCACCAGCTCCCGCGGCAGGACAATGAGGCCGGGCGGGGTCCGTGCTGGGACCCCCGTCCCTGTCCTGGGGACCCAGGGACAGGCAAAAGGGGCTGGGCTGGGAGACGCCGGTGCTCAGCTTGGGGCTCGGCAGAGCCTGGCCTGCAAGAGCCCTTCAGCCCCAGCGATGCCCCACCAGGCCCTGGCAGGACCCTGGTCCTTGTCCCGTGTCCCCCAGCGCAGGACCTTGGCGCAGAGGAGCCCCTCGCCCTTCCGTGGGTCCCGCCAGCACTCAGAGGGAGTAGGGCCACAGCAGGGGGCTCAGGGCGAAGGTACAACGGAGCATCATGGCAGGGAACTGTGGGACACTCCCAGCACCCCCAGTACCGCGGGGCCAGGGGAGGGCACGGTGCAGCAGGAGCCCTTGTACTGGAGATGGAGAAGGTGGTTCTGCACTTTCACAGCCACCATCTGGCCCCTGCTGCTGCACCAGGGCTCGGGCAGCACCTCGGGGAGCTGCTCCGGGCCGTGGGGCTCACACTCGGGTGGGAGGTGAAGGGGGGGCCCCATCCCCTCTGCAAACCACGAGCAGCAGCCACCAAACACCCCAAACCTGCTCTCTGCGAACCAGGGGATGGACGAGGGCCCAGGCTGGGCTGTTTTACTTACAGGGGAGAAGAGCCTTCATGAGAAGTTGCAGTTCCTAATTAGCCATTTGATTTTCCTTAATTACTGGCACAATGGCAAGGCAGAGCCCAGCTCTGTGCAGCATGACACTAAGCAGAGCTGACAGACACGCTCTGTGCCATCAGCTCAATTTTTCACTACTAAATGAAAACACAGCTCCAGAGGGAGGAACACATAAAAAGGGGCTTGTTCTCTCCCTCGAAGGGTCCCCGGGGACTCCCCGCTGCTGTCTGGCTGAGCAGGAGTTTGGCCAAGCCCCAGCCTGTCTCCGAGCAGGGCCTGGGAAGGGGTGGCTGAGAGCTGTGGGACGAGGGCGAAAGGTTGATGGGATTTTCACCTGCCCTGGGGAGTGGGACAGAGCCTCCACCGGGAACACTCCAGCAGCAGGCTGCCAGGTCCGGCTCTGGCTGCAGCTGGAACTCACAGCGCTCCTGGTTTGCACAGCAACCATCCCAGCCCCACACAGTGTGAGCAGAGCCACACGGAAGACCAAGGGCGTTCTGAGAACAAACGAAACCCCATACAAAACAAAGGGAACTTTTATTTACAGAAGAGCCACTGGCTCAGCGAGCGCCCCAGGGGCTTGCTCAAGGCAGCTGCACCCTCGGGTTCCTGATCCTCCAGGGCAGGAAGAAACTGCTCCATTAAACCAGAGACAGGACGATGGGCAAGTCTCCCAGTTCAAAGGGTGGAGAAGTGCAGGGGAATGGGGAGCAACCAGCCCACGCTGTCCTCCCCGAGCCACCAGTAGCAAAGAGGGAACATGAGGCACTCGCCCCACCCCATTCACGGGGGACTTTGTTCACCCCTGGCACCGCACTCTGCCCGGGCAAGGGCTTGGCCCAGAGACAAAAACCACAGCCCTTGGCCCCAGCTGACATTGATGGGAAAAGCCCTGGCACTCCCTTCCAGCTCCCGTAAAGGAGGAAGAGCTCCCTCTTCCTCGTGCCACAGAAAGAGCAATGCAGGAAAAGCAGCAGGGCTGGAGTCAGGGGCTTGGCCCCATCTCGCCGGCAGCACCAGGACGATGCTGTTGGAGAAGAGCGGCCTCCCCTTTGTCCCCAGCAGCTCCAGGGAAGGAGGGTCCCGTCGCTCAGGAGTAGCTGAGGGGCATCCTCCTCCAGAGCCCCCCGCACAGGCAGTTCTTGATCCAGCGCTGCTCCCACTGCTTCACCGCCGTCACCTTGTTTGGTGATTTCAGCATCGTGACACAGCCGCACCTGGAGGGAAATGAAGGCGCAGCCAGTCGCCTTGTAAAGATGATCTGCCAGAGACTTTCCATCAAAACCAGTAACTAAAGCCAGCTCAGCCACATGACTACATGGACATTTGCTCCTGCACCGCTGCTGTGAAACCCAGCACAAAGGGCCTTCACACACAACCCGGTCTGAAAACCACCCAAACCGGCACACAGCTGCTGCGATTATTTCCCCTCTCCAGGACACGGGCAGTTTTAGAGGACCAGACCTGTGGGAACAAGCTAGGGTCTCTCAGCACTAACCAGGCCCCAGTCCTGGTCCCCTGACCACGTTGACTGTCCTGGGAAAGCAGCACCATGTTAATTCCTCAGCCCTTGGCTGAGCTGCGGCTCAGTCTCGTTGCTGACGAGCGGGGTGAATTCTCGCAGAGCTGCAGTGACTTTGTGCTGGGGAAAATAATAATATTTTTCATCTAACAAGCACAACGACACAGAGCAGCAATGGAGGCACCATAAGGATCTTGGTCTTCCCAGGTAGGCATGGGTAAAGCAGGCACAGCCACTCTTCCTGAGCACGAGGAAAGCCTTATCGCAGCGGCAGCATTTCCTCCTGCAGACACCACTAACGTGAAACGTTACTGGGACAACAGTGGGATAGCAAACAGAGACTGGAAGAGCTCGTGAAGGACAAGGAGCAGTCGGGGTCCCCGTTCCATGCTCACCTGGTGCAGGACTTGCACTCCTCAGTGGGGTACGCACCCAAGTGCAGCCGCCGCAGGTGGTCGATTTTGGGCTGTCCGGGCGCCCTGGGCAGGAGGAGAAGGGGAACTTTTCTAGAACGTCACTGTCTAAAGCCGTGTCAGGATGGCGGCCAACACAACGCAGGCTTTGGGCCACCGTCTGCCAGGGGACACGAGGCCACACAGATAGCAATCAATCTGATCATAAATGAGCTGGCTTTTCCCCTCCTCTTGCCGTTTCTCTTCAACCCTCAGGCTCCTAGCCCACTGCATGTTACAAAAGGAATCCAAGCGGGGGGACAAAAGCTGCTCTGGGGTCACAGCAGAAGCAGACGAGCCAAAAAACTGCTGGTGTCCCAAACCCACTGACCGCGAAGTCCTCGACACCCTCTCCTCACCCCTTTGTTTCAGGTCTCTGTACCTAACAAAGGCATCGAACTGGGAAGAGACGGTGTGGCCCACGAGCCCCGGCGCCTTCCCGAACTGCAGCCGCACCAGCTGCTTGCTCTGCAGCCTGCTGATGATGCCGTCGTTGATGGGGAGCCAGTCAATGTTGGGGATGAGCAGCTGACTGGGCAGGAGGCAACACTCGTCGATCAGGGTGTCGTCTGGCTCCGTGATGTGATTTTCCTCACGACCTGCAGTGAAAATGAAGCAGAGGGAGAGAGAACCAGTGTGACCTTTTAATTTCTCATCTGGAGACCGAGAGAAGGGCATGCAGTTCCCTCCTCCACCCGCCAACACAGCCCAGGAAACAATAAACCTGGCAGCTGAGCTTGCCCTTTCCAAACACTCCAGACCCACTCCAGTTACTCCCCGCAATTATCCCTGTCATGCCCGACCCACGTTACAGGATTCTTTTGTTCAGGGAAACACTTACAGCAGAGCCAGAGTTTGGTGAGGAGCCTGAAGAGGAGGGACATGCTGTCCTGGGTGTCGGAGGTTGCTGTGTAGACAGGGAGGCAGCTCGGCTTCAGCAGCCCCCAGATGCGGATCACCACCATCAGCTCCCGGAACATGCCCAGGGACGCTCCGTCCCGCAGAAAGCTGTGTCCTGGCCGCACCGGCGAGCCCTGCGAGGGAAGGATGGCCGAGACGGAGACTGAAGCGCAGCCTGACAGAACTGCTGCGCTGCTTTCAGATGCTCCTTTTCTCTGGAGTGTGACAGAGGTGCCGGGGAGTCAGAGGCACCAGACATTCACCAAAGGTTCAAACAAGTCTGGTCCCGTTTCTCTGAACGTGCTGCCAGTTGCTGCACCGCTGACACCCAGATGGGCACAGAAAGGACCATTTTCCTGCTGTTTCTTACTCTCCTCCCAAGCACCCATTTGGACAGAGCACCAGGGTCACTGGCTAATGCCACCTGAGCGGCCTAGCCAGATGATTGCCCCGACTCTCACCTGGTTCGGGAGGCTGGCCAGCAGGTAGAGCACGAAGTCGCCCACCCACTGGATGAGCTGCTGCAGGGACTGCAGCGTGGTCATCTCCAGGACAAATTCTTCCGTCTTCAGGTTAATCATCACCTTGTCAATGTCTGAAAGAGAAGCAAGATGGATCCAAACTTCACCACCCATTTCTGCGATGCCAAGAGGGGTCACCCTCCTCCTGTTCCTCAAACCCAGGAGTTACCATGACACCGTGACAGCTAAAAAGGGTTTCCTGTCAGATCATTCCCTCAGAGGCAGTGCCAGATGTTAGGAGCAATCAGTACCTACATCGGTGATCTTGGAGCAGATCTCAGTGAGCCGGTCGCCAGGACTCTTGTCTGGGGTGTTCAGGAAGTGTGGCCGTAGCAGCGACTTCAGGGTGCAGCTGATGGCAATGAGGAAGAGCTTGGCGTGGTAGTCGCACACACGGGCTATCGTGCTGGAGGAGAGCTTGCAGAGAGACGCTTTCATGGCAACGATGCGGGTGGAGAGGACCTGATTGACAGAGACACCAGGAACACACAGCAGCAAAGGCAGAATTAGCATAAGCTCATTAAAGCTGCCTTCTTCTCTACTCCCGCTTCTGCCACCTGAGCGACAGGAAAAGTGAACACTGCTCTGAGTGTCACAGCGCTGCCCTTCCCAGAACCTCTCCAGAAACCACTGTCCCACCTCACCAGGGGTTTCCAGACCCGCTACTGTTCGTCAGAACGAACCCTGCTAAACAGAGGCTCCCTGCACCTCGAGCGCTGCTCATGTCAAGCACCCAGAGTCAGAGCAGCCAGGTCGAGCCGTCTGCCTTCTGAGACTGGCCATTCCTGCTGCCTCCCCCCAGCCCACTCCATGTGTCCATGCTCTGTGGAGGCTCCGCTGACCTGCTGCAGGGCCGCATTCTGGCGCATGTACTCCTCGTGCAGCTTTTCCACCAGGTTCTGGACCATGTTGGGCTGGACATGGAGCAGGATGTCCCACCAGTCGTAGCCTGTCACCATGCAGTACTCCAGCAGGAACAGCAAGTGGCGGAGGGACATGTTCATGTCCAGCACATGACCCATGGAGGGGGAGATGCGAAGCATGCTCAGCTGAGGGGAGAAGAGGAAACCTGCATCAAAAACTGGCCTGAAAACATTCCACAGAGCCACGACACAACTCAGGGCCGACTGCAGCTCAGTCCTGACCCAACAGCAGAATTCCTGTGCTAATGGGATCCACTTCTTCTTGTTTGACAGGGATCACACAGCTGGAAGGAACATTCCTGGTGTTCTTCTGAGTGATCCATCACTTGGAGAGCGCCTGGATGAGAACAACTCCCCCCATCCTGTATGAGAGCACAATACCTTCCCGTGACTGTCGATGCCAGCCAAGGCCAGGGACGTCCAGGAGAGCTGCATGGCTTTGAAGTGCACCAGGGGCCCAGCGGTTCGCTGCCTTTTGATGCTCTGCTCGTCCACGGGGCGCTGGGAGGAAGAGCCGTAGAAGACGGCCATCATCTGCAAGGACAGACGATGGACGATGTGGACGCTGCCGTCATGGAAAGCCAGAGCCAGACCTGGGGGGAGAAGAGGACTGAGGCTGAGCAAGTGACTCCTCCGGTACAGTCCAGACCTTGCCCAGAGGAGCAGCCGCTGCCAAGAGCCCACATGGTAACAAGACGGCCTCGACAAGGGTGTGGGCTCACAGGCACATTCGCATCCTGAGGCCATGTCAGTGTCCGACAGAGAAACGCCTCTTTCCGTGGAAACACCATGAGATGGCAGGAGGATACCACAATTTTGGAAGTTCTCCTACGAGCATTTCACATGGTTTGTTCCACATTCAGGAGATGAAGAAGCAAAAGCTTCAGGCAAAAGCTACGTACTTAGGAGAAAGACAACAGAAACCGCTCACCCAGTCCAGGGAAGAACTTGGTGTCATTGGCCACCTTCAGATCAGTGTTGGTCAGGGAGATCGGCAGCTTGGGCAGAGCCACAGCCGACACCCGATCCAAGTCGTTGGTGGCAGAAAGAATCCGCCACTTCAGGATCATGGGCTGCTTGTCTCCAACTGTGAAAAACAGGTCAGTAAGTGAGACATCTCTCCCCACAGAGATCCGAAAACACCCCCCCAGGCTCTGTTGACAGTCCCCAGCTTGGTGGGATTACCAACCAAGCATCGGCTGTTCACTCTACCAGTGCTTTTCCCCCATATTTCCCTGGGTTTTTTCCTGAATTGTACAAACAACTCGTTCTGTTAAATCTCCTTTGATGGAAGGCTCTGCTGGTCCTTAGGTACAATAATCCTTTACATGTCACTGAAACAAACTGCAGAGACTGGGCTTTGTTATGTCTGAAATCAGGTGGAAAACCAAGCAGACTGGGTCAGCTGGTTCAACTGGCTTTGCTGCAGGATCTTTCCCGCTTTGCTGCGTGATGTGTCTCCCCTCCATGCTCGGCTTGCCTGGCTCCCAGCGGGAAGAGCGGCTGCATGAGGTAACCCAGAAAACATCCTTTATTGAGTGAAAGTGCAACCAACCCGCTTCCTGGAAGCAAGATGCAAAGAGCAGGACCAGAGCAAGTGGCCAAACAGAAAAGAAACGCGGGACTCTGGACCACCCTGTGTCTGCGGGAAGGGCTCCGAGAACCTGGCCTGCCTCTTCACCCAGCCCACACTTCTACTCCTATGAGTCTCCGGTGCAGGAACTCACCCACGGGGGAGATCTGCTGGAAGATGTTATTGACCGGCAAACCCTCCTTCCGCAGAGACCAGCACTCCACGATGCTGCTATTCTGGTTGGATGCGCAGAGCAGCACCTGTGAACCAGAAACACATGCTGTGGGCACAGGGAACGACACCACCTCGATGCCTCTTCCACCCCTCCCTTGTTCCCCCGTTTTGAGGCTCCTTCTCCCAGTTAGTTTATCCCCCACTAGTGAGAAGCAGAGGATGGTATTGGTAGTAGGTGACAGTGAAACCCCCAGTCCCGGCCAGAAGGGAAGAGAGGCAGAACTTCACCACGTGTTATCGCAGCCTCTGCCTCTCCCCGTCACCACAATCCGCCCCCCACAAGCTTGTTGACGTCACTCGCACCCATCACGAACGAAAGGCAAAGGGAAGGGCAGGGACCGCGCTGCCTCTGGAGCTGGAGCAGGCACCGTGTTCCCTGCCCTGAGCAGAGGAGAGGTTTGGCCTCACCGAATCACTTCGCTTCCCAGAATCGTGTTATCAACCCACTGGCAAATAGAGTTAAGCTGCTAAATTGAGTCATGCAGATCAGGACCTTCAAGAGTTCTGGAGAGGGGTTGCTTTGAAGTCGAGGCCTGAGGATGAGACCTCCTGTCCCAGATCCTCCCGGGAGCTGGCAGAGCTGCCCTGACAACCACAGCCAGATGCAGAAAACAAACAGCGCAGAGCGCAATCAGGCTAATGAGGGACAGGGCCTTTCCAGCTGCTTTTCCACAAACTGCAGGGCTTGGCCATTGCACCCCCTGAGCGTTTCTGGGCAGCACTTCCAGCAAGAGGACGAGAAACACAAAGGGCATTGCAGGACACAATCATCCACCCCCAGAGCCATGCGGGGAGGCCAAACGTGGCGCAAACAGCTACTTCCTTGCTGTTCACTTAACCCCTACTTGCTTTGACAGCAGACACTCACCTGCTCCGACATGTCCCGAGCAAGGAACTTCAAGTGGGTGATGGCCGGGTACTTGTCCTTGCGGGCAGGGTCCGTGGTGCAGCGCATGAAGAGGGAGGGCAGGATTTCAGTGTCTATTTTGCACTTCTCATTCACCACGCTGACACAGACCTTGTAGAACTGGACAGGGGAGGTGCTGCTGCCATCCGACGTGGCCACCACTATGTTCCCCCCACCAGTGAAGGCAACGTCAGCCAAGGCCACGCGGCAGCGGAGGCGGCACAGGCTCTCGGTGGACGTCAGCACCTGCCCATTGGGCTTGAGGAGAGAGACCGTCACCAGCCCACTGATGGTCACCGCAATCCAGCCCTCCATGGGCTTCCCACCAAACAGTGTCAGCGATGGAGAGAACTTCACCCTGGAGAACTTCTCGCCAAAGTTCGATGCTCCAGACTGTGAACAAAGGTCAGTGACACAAAGACATTTGATCTCGACACCCGCAGCAGGCTCAGGGACGTGGAGCTCCTCGCCAGGGCCCTGCCGCGGTCTGCAGAGCTGGATGGAGCCAGAGGACACCAAGCTCATTCACAGCTCTGCTCCCTCAGCCTGGAGAGGCCAGAGCGGTTCTGGCCACGCAAACCAGCCCCGCAGCAAAGCTCTGGGAGCACCCCAGACACAGAGCTCCCACCTGGAGGACTGTCACCCCTCTCCCTTTCCATGGCCAAATCCTGCTCCGACACCAACCCTGTGCCTGGGGTTCTCTGGGGCTAAAGAGAGGGAAAAGCTTCTCTCTGCAGGGCACCCCAAGAGTTAACATTTAACACACTGTAAGCGGGTAACTCCTCCGTGCCAGACTTGCTCTTTTTGAGTCTGACGGAATTAGACGTGTTTCTAAACAAGCAGCTTATCTCCACGCACATATGGTTCCCATTCCCAAAACCCTGGATCAAACCTCAAGATCTTGGACGAATTTTTTCTGTATTACTGTGGGCAGGCAAAGAAATGCTTTTATCTCCGTTTCACAGCCACGGAGATTGAAGCACCAGACTAAGGAGGACACGTTCAAAGCGCCAAGAGAAACAAGGCATCCGACCCCCGCTGAAATTCATCAGGAACCAGAAACCTGGCTTTTTCTTTTGACTGGAAGAATTCCCCTACTTGACCTGCCCAACGCCATGGAAGAAGCCCAGAGGAACAGAGACAGGGGTTTCCCCAGCCCTCTGCCAACAACCCGGGCAGGTCCCCTGTAGAGGCAGAACAAACCTTTTCCACGTGCAGGGCCAGCTTCACGCCGTTGTGCAGCCAGGACAGGGCCACCACCGGGTCCCCCTCCACCAGGCTGCCCACGGTGTTCTCCCAGCTGTTGGCCAAGTGGTCAGTCATGCTCCAGCACTTGATGTGTCCATCTGCATCAGCCGAGAGCAGCCTGGAGCCTGTGACAACGGCACCTTGTAAGAGCCAGGGGATATGGCCCAAAAATCAAACCATCTCAGTGTGGTACAGAGACAGACGAGTGACAGCAGCAAAGCGACAGAGAAAGTCCCTCTCCACGAGGGACCGTGCACTATTGCTTCAGGAAATGCACAGGACAGAGGGGTAACAAGAAGGGATCAAAGCTCACCTGACTGATCCCACTCCAAGCACGTGATGACCTCGGCATGGCCAGAGTTAACGGAGTAGACATCCCACGGGTGCTCAGTGTCGATGATATGGACCATATGGGTGAGATCTACACCATAAGAGAAGTGAATCACTGTCCCGGGTAATCCCAAAGGATATTTTAAACCCAGAGCACCCCAGCTGATGCAAGGGAAGGCTTAAAATATTCATCATCAAGCACTTCTGGGAGGATAACGACTGTGCTTGGCAGCTGAGGTGAGGCACCGACACCAGTGCAGAGCTTACCCTGATAGAGCAGAGCGAGAACCTCTCTGCAGTGAAAAAACAACCATTAAATGGAAGGAAAAGCATGAGTTTCTTGTGACTTGTAGTGCAGGTGCGAGACTTTGGGGTCGAAGCAGAGATGAGGCCACCCGGCCCAGCGGTTTCCGCCAGCAGGCCCTGCCTGAAGGGGTGGGTGAGTTCCCAGGAGACCTTACCCAACCTGGCACGGGCACCCCGTACCTTTTTCCTCCTCATTTCTGAGGTCTGTGGTGAAAGCGATGAGGTTCCGGCAGGACCAGGCGCACACCAGGGGGATGGACGGGCAGTGGTTGCTCTTCGGCTTCTTCTCCCACTCGCAGACATAGGCCAGATCCATTGCCCGGGGGCTGCGCCGGCCCCGGGACCCGCGGAGAGGGAGAAGGCGCTCGCTCCTCCCTGTGAGCAGGAAACACCCAACCCCACAGGTCACAGGCCGCCAGCGGAGGCCCCGTGACACCGGCTCCCCGACCCCAGCCGGGCCCGGCCCGGGCACCGCCGCACCGGACCCCGGCACCCGGGAGGGAAGGGGGCAGCGGCCTCCGGTTAAGCGGGGACCCCAGACCCTGGGAGTGTGTGTGGGGTGTGGAGGGAGAGCGCAGCACCCCGGGGCGCGGGTGAGGACAAGCGCCGCACCGGGAGAAACCCCCGCGGCGGGGGCGGGAGCGCGGCCTGGCCCCTCACGGGGGTGAAGCGGGGGAAGCCCCGCGAGGGCAGAGGGAGGCTGCCCGCCAGGGGCACCGGTCCCCACGGTAGCGGCGGAGGGGCCCGGCCCAGCCCCTCACGGCGCCACTTACCGGCCCGCGGTGCACGAGGACCTCGCCCGCCTCTGCCGGCTGCCCGCCGCGCGCCCTGCGCCCTGTCCTGCCCGCCTGCTCAGGCACCTCTGCGGACACCCCGGGCCGGGGGCCTTCAGCTCTGCGAGAAAGGGGGAAGTGCTGGTCAGTTGCTTAATTTACATGTACACCTACCCAGAACCCACCGGGGCAGAGACGGGAAGATCGTCGTGGTTTTGGGGAGATTTTGTGAAAAGGAGGCAAAACGGGGTGTGAGTTTATCCGAAAAATCTAGGAGATCCTATAATGCACTAATCTGCGAGAGAAAAAGCCATCACCCTGACTTATGTATTTCTAATTTCCAGAGCGTTAAATACCGCTGCGGGAAACCCTATAGTCGTGCTCGCTTCGGCAGCACATATACTAAAATTGGAACGATACAGAGAAGATTAGCATGGCCCCTGCGCAAGGATGACACGCAAATTCGTGAAGCGTTCCATATTTTTCGCAGCTCCCCGCAAGCCCTCGGCGCTGGGCGGACAGTTTATGGAGGCCCGCTCCGTGCCGGGGTCACCGGGGGTCCGACCCGACCCATCCACGGGCCAGTCAGGGTCGGGTACAGCCTGCCAGCCCCGTGGGCAGAGGACCATGATTGGTGTGGTCCCTGCACATGGGTGACACTCCAATTCGTGGAGGGTCTCGCACTTTTGGGACCACCTGAGCCCCCCCATCCCCACACACAGACAGAGCCTGAGCAGGGAGCACCGTGGTTTATTGTTCCTCAACGCCACCTGAGTCATACAAGCAGAGGAGACACAAGCGGTGTCCCCCCCACCCCAAGGGGTCCTGTTGGTTAATGGCAGTCGGGGTCTTCACGCCAGAGCACCCAGCAAAGACTCCCAGCAGGCGCCCAGGGGCAGGGGGTGCTGCCACAACACAGTCCAGGATGGGGGGTCCAACACCTTCGGAGGTCCCCAGTGAGGGGCCAGGCCAGAGCAGGGCTCCCCCCAACAAACTCCTTGACACACAGAGGGGACATGGGGACACCCACAAACCGCAGCCATGGGCAAGCAGCAAGAGCGCAGGGCCCCGCGGGGCCAGGCTGCGCCCTCCAGCACACACACAAATATATACACAGTTAAAAACAGGCTATATTACACTTAAAAACAGCCCCGTGCCGCAGCACCGGCAGGAGCGCGGGGTGGGGACCGGGGCGCTGCTGAAACACCAGCGGGGCAAGAGCACCCGGGAGCTGCCCACGCCACACCGTGCCTGGGGGAGGGGGCTGAGCCCCCCCAGGAAACACCCCACAGCGGGTGGTGTGGGGTGGTTCCCGGGGGGTGGTGGCGCAGGGCTGTGGGTGCTGGACAAAGCACCCGGGAACGCGGCGGCCCCGAGGCTCTTCCGCTCGCTCAGCGTTTGCTCAGCAGCCACGAGGAGCTGTTTCACCGTGGAAAAATCTGGACCGGCATCACCTCACCAGCGTCAGCGCCAGAGGGGGGCCTGGCCCAGCCCCAGTAATTTTAAAAGCACCTGGGCTATAAATAGACACACCAGCAGTTCCAGGAGAGCAGCGCCAGGCGGGAGCAGTGTGGCAGCCCGGGGAACAGGGCGAGTGCGGCCGATAGGCACCTGCTTCGCCCACACCTCGTGCCTGGAGCATGGCGATAGCTTAGGGCCAGGCTGGCTGCAGCCCCGGAGCGGGGCACAGCCCGAGTCCCCGGCTCTGCCCCATCGAGCATCTGCTCCGGGAGGAGGGAAGGGATGAGGCCCCCAAGCAGGGCTCTGCGCTGCACCCTGCTCGGGCAAGGGGAGAGGTGGGCGGCGGGGCTGGGAGAGGCCAGGAGCAGATGAAGGAGGGTGAAGGAAGCCTTCGGCGCACCAAGCGAGGGGCTGGGTGTCCCCCGGGGGTATCAGCTCATCTGCCCCAGGTAGTCTGAGAGCAGCAGCTCGGGGGGCAGGAAGACGCGGTGTTTGTTGCTCACTTTCATTTGACGTTTCCCTTCGATGTCTGAACCTGGGGGCAAGAGGGAGCAGTTAACACACCTCTGTCCCCTCCATGGGTCCCGAAACCAGTGTTCCCAGCCCTGCAGGTTCCCCATGCTATGTTCCCCATCCCCAGTCCCCTCTGTGCCTCCCTGCTGGCACCGCAGGCTCCGCTCCCACCATTAGTGCTCTCTCGCTGTTTGCCAGAGCGGCTGCTAATGAAACGCTCAGCAGCAAAGACTCCTCCACAGGGACAGAGCCTGGTGCCTCTCCTCCCCTGCCTTGGCAACCAAACCTTCTAGGGAAATCCACGGGCACGGAGGAGGCAGCAGCCTCACAGAGCCCCACAAGCAGCCTCTTGTTTCAGGCCAGAAACTCAGAACCAAGAGGAGAAATTGCTGCCAACGATGCACCCCCACCCGCGTGTGACCACAGACGGGGCTCCCGAGGGAGCTGTGGGTGCGGGGGCAGGAGAGCAGGGTTATCTGTGAGCTGCAGCGCAAGGTGGGGCTGGGAGGAGGAAGGGAAGAAGAGGCTGAGCTGGAGAGAAGAGATAGTGATGAAGGGAATAACAAGCCCAGAATCCAAACAAGCAAACACGAGGCTCTTACTGGCAGAGACGAGGTCCATGTACTGGCAGAGCGCATGGAGCAGGAGCCGCTCGAAGCTGGGGCAGACAGGGGACGGGGTTAGAGCCGACATGTCTCAGGGCAGCATGTCCTGAGTGTTGCCCTGCCCTCAGTCCTCCCACACACCCACGGATCAGAGATGGGGAGCACAAAGTGCTGCAAGCCCCTGCACAGGGAGCCCCCCAGCGCACCCTTCTCTTGGGGGCTCTGCAGGGGCCAGGCCAATGCCCCCAGCAGGGACTTGGGCCTGGCCACAGGGTCTCCTTTGCTCTCAGAGCCCCTCTGGGACAGCTCTGGGGCACCGGGAACCCAGGCAGCTGGCTCGGGCCAAGGCGAGCTGGAAACCCCGGCAGTGTGGGGTGCATGCGGCTGGGCCCTGTGGGGAGCAGAGACCCCGCAGAGCCCGAGTTAGGGAAAATACCTGTTGTCCATCAGTGCTGTGTAAACAGAGTGAGGGGTGACGGAGAAGAAGGCCAGCAGCTCCTCCTCCAGGCCCTCCAGCGTGCCCTGTAAGGAGAGCAGGGGCTGTCAGCAAGGAACGGGGCCACAAACTCCAGAGGAGTAACCGCCAGCAGCTCCCTGGCAAGTCCTCTGGATGCAGGGCACCAGCAGAGCACAAGGAAAGGAGATGACTCCCCTCTCCAGCCCCTGAGGCGGGGAAGAATCCAGCCCTGCCAACTCCATACTTGGTGTGCCAAGGGCTGGCATCGTCCCCGTGTTCGGCGCGGCAGCGGCCGGGGCAGCCTCGTGCCTCGCCCTCCTCTCCTCCCACAGCTCCCCGTGACTCCAGAGACCAGCCGCAGGAGCGAGTCTCATTTGAGAACAAATTGAGCAGAGACCAGCAGGCAGGAGGAGCTGAGGCTGCTTTTGAGACTCTAATTAGAGCACGGAAAACAAACAGAGCAGGAAAACAGCACCACTGTGGAGCAGGAGTGGGCAGCCAGGCACCCTGGGGCCAGGGGAGCGAGTGTCTGGGCAGCAGCACGGCACAGAGGCCGTGCGGGGCAGCTAGGCTCACCGAGGCCGTGCTTGCCTCACCGCTCGGGCTCGATTGTCTGCTCAGCAGTTCGTGCAGTTTTACCCCTTTCGAAACGTGTCTGAGCTTTTCCAGACGGTCTGCGTGGGCCTCGCTGAAGACCCCACAGGCTCCACTGCTGCCCCTGCGGGTGAACACACTGGGCTTCCCCTGTCACCTGCCGCTCATCGAGCGGAGATTGGGAAATAACCGCACAAAACCCTCCTGGAACTACCAGAAACATCTGAACTGAGCCAGGAAAACCCACCCGTAACAGGGAGCTGAGTGTCTGCGTGCGATCAGCCACTGCCACAGAGTCACACGACAGCAGGAGCACATTCCCCAGGAGCTCCTCTGAAATTCGGCACTGGTCTGGCTCAGGCCAGGGGACGGCCCTCAGGACACAGCTCCGGACAAAGCTGCCCCTGCCCCAGCCCCACCGTTCCCCAGTAGTCCCCAGCTCACCATGGGGATCCGGCCCCGCTTCAGGGTGGAGCGCAGGCGGCGGCTGATGCGCTGGAAGCACTCCTTGGGTGTGTAGGCGGGGTGCTCTGAGCGGTGGAGAGAAGGGAGAAGGGACTTGGACACAGCTCACACCCCAGCACCCATGGGACGGCTCCAGCCGCATGGTATCCCCTCTCAGAAGGAGCCCAGTGTCCCCATAACTGCCCTGGAGGGGCCCAGCTGGGCCCCTCCTGCATTCCTGGATCTGCACAAAGTCACCCCCAGCCCAGCACCACCCACTCCAGCCAAGAAGGGACATTCGGGGGGTTTGCAATCGGGAACGGCTGCTGTGCCCGTTGCCCCAGCTCCCACGAACCCTCCTGGGTCCAGGGGGTCTGCTGGGCACAAACCCCTCATGGCAGCACCCAAGGGGTCGGCTCAGGCATCCCCTGGCCCTCACGAACAGACGGGGCCCAGAGCAGGATGCAGCCCCCAAGGAAGAGCACCGTTCCCAAAGTGCACACAAGGATGGGAAGGGAGAGGCTCTCCCCACCCAGCGTCCACTCCCAGCACCTTTCCACTTGTCTTCACTCTTGACGGGCAGCTTCCTCTTGTGCTTCTTCCTGGCCTCCTCCTCCAGGTAGAGCAGGACTCGCTCCTGCTCTTCTCCCGACCGGTTCATGAAGTCATTCCAGATCTGACAACACAAGGCAACTGGCCCCGCTGCAGAGGTCTCTGGGGAGCACCCAGCGGGCATCCCTAGAGCCCCTCCGGCACCCCTGAGCCTCCTCCTCACCCACCCGTTCCCAGGGAATGGCAGCTCAGAGAGGGGGACGAATGGGACTGGGCAGAGCCCCACAGCAGCGGCAGAGACAGACCATGCGGACGCAGGCCGTAGCAACGAGGACCTTCCCTGCCCACTCCTGGGCATCCATTGCAGCTTGTAACAGCCGCTCTGGGAGGAGACGCAGGTTGAACCAACATGCAAAGGTGTTTTTTTAACGGTCACTGGGAGCCCCAGTGCTGGCACAACAGCCCATCTGTGCAATCCAGCCTCACACCCAGGTCTGCATCCAGCTGCCTAAGCCTGGCTCCAAGGAGCGAGAGAAGAGCCGTGCAGAGCCATGAGCACACGGGTCCTCTGCAGCCACGGCCCTGAGAACCGAGGAGGAGAGACCCCCCAGTTTCAAACCACCCGGTCACGGAGCCAGTAACGCAACAGCAGCTGGGCAGGGTGAAGCAACTGCGGGGTTTGGCAAGGGGCTGCTGGGGAGGAAGCGCTGCAGCTCACCCGGTGTTAGTCGCTTGGCAAGAGGATCTACCCGGAGATCCCCCTCCCTGCAGGACCAGGGGCCCCGGGACATGATCTCCCCTGGCACAGACCCCCAGAGCACAGCAGCGCAGGGCAGGGTGGTGGAGGGCTCCTCAGATCAGAGGAATGAGGAAAGGACACCACATACCCCCAGAACCCCACAGGCACCCCCCACCGAGCCCCGAGCAGGCAGGTGGCTGCGCCTACCTCCACATAGGTCTCGTTGTTACAGGCCTCGGTGAAGATGCTGGGGGTGGCGGAGTGGGTGAGCTCTCCCTCCTCGCTCCCGCACTCATCTCGCTCCAGAAGCGTCATCAGGAAGCGAGCTGGGGGAAAAGCACCCCCGGACACACAGCTGAGGGTTTAGGGGCAGCGGCACCACGCTGGGGGACAAGACCCAGCCTGGGACAAGCCAGCGCCCGGAGCTGCCCCATGTCCTTACTGTTCTCCAGCCTCTGCAGGCTCTTGCGGCCCTTGGCCCGGGGGATGAGGTCCGAGTTGCGGATGGCCTTGTTGATGTAATACTGCTTTCGCTTGGACGGGGAGAACCTCTTGGCCGGGGAGTCCTGCAGTGGGGGCAGGCAGTCCTCGATCCTCCTGCGGAACACGGCAGAGGGCCTGAGCCCACCCAAGACCCCCCAGACCTTGGACAGCCACATACCGTTAATGCTGCTGCTCCCCACCACCACCCCAGTGCCAGGCACTCCCCTGCCCCAGCAAGGGCTGGTTTCCCTGGTGTGGCACCACCAGCTGCTGCCTGGCACGAGCTGTCGGGGCCCAGCAGAGCCACCAGCCACCCCAGCAGCACCCAGAGTGGCCAACGGGCAGCGAGGCTGCCGGCCCCAGCGCTTCTGCAAAGCTGCGGCCCTGGGAGAACAACTGCACCGCTCCCGGGTGCACGCAGGGGCATTGGGCTGCTGTCAGTAACGACCTGATGGTCAGGGTGGTGTTCGGACACAGGCACAGTTTAGAAATGACCATAAACCTTCTGCAACTCAGGGTGAAAATTAAGAGGAGCGATGAGCGAGAAGCTCACCGGGCATTTAACCACCGGCTTCGGTTTCAAAGTTCACTAAAGCTCCACCGAAGGCAGAAAGTTGCACTGTCTTTTCGCTCATTCTTTCCCGCTTGCCGAGGTCCCCGCGTCGCAGCTTCCCCCCCAGTTTGTGTGGGTTTCCGTCAGCGCGGCACAAGGCGGGTGAGAAAACCAACACCACCAGAACAAACCGCCCTGCCTTGACCGTAGGGCAGGGCTGGAAGGGGAGCAGCAAGGCTAGCCCTTCTCCCCGCCATGGCAGCTCCATGGGCTCACCCCTTCCATGGCTGTCCCCACCGCGTCCCTTCCTTCTCAGTGCCCTGGGACTCAGGGGAGACCCGGCACGGCAATCGGGGGCACAGAGCGGGCTGCACCCTGTGATTACGGCCCAGGCAGGCAGCCAGCTGCTCACCCACAAAAAAGCCTTGATTTTTTTAGCCCTTCCCCTGGGCTGCGGCAGTGACAGGGGCTCTGCTGCTGGCAGGGGAAACCAACCTCTGCCTCCTCCAGCTGGAGAGAAAACAGTGGCAGGGGGGGCCTTGGAAGGAGTAGCAGGGACGCACGTAGCCCTGGCGATGACTGACAGGGCGGGGAGCCGTAACCCAAGCTGCAAACAGAGCGGCCCGGGCTGGCGGATCAAGTTTTGATACAAAGGTGGTTGAAAAATAAATAATAGAGGGAGTCACCTCACTGCCAGCCCCAGCCCGTGGTTCGAGTGCACGGAGCTCGGCAGCTGCGAGCCTGACACTGCCCGGAGCCGTCACAGCTCACTGGTAAGACCCTGGGACGGCCATGCAGAAGAGCCCTTCAAGAGGGGAAGGCCAGGGCCACGCGAGGAAATACTGACCCTGGTTTCGTAGACAGGGGAACCTGAGCTCAGTGCGGGAAGACAAGGAGGGCTCCTCCTCCAGCCTCCATGGAGGGGAAAAGGTGTTAGAAACACCAGGACGGAAGCACCTCCCGTGGTGCCAGGACCCTCCAGCCCTGCACTGAGGGTCGAGCCTCGGGGCAGGCGCAGCCCCAGCTCCTGGCCGCCAGAACAGGCCGGAGCTGCACATGCCTCTCGCTTCCCGAAGCCTCTGGGGCTGTTTGTGGCAGTGCCGAGGCTGCCTGGTGACCCCGCCTTGCCACCCTGCGCTGCCACGTCCCCGCCTGGCCCTGCCACCTCCGCCCACGGGGCTCCTCACCAACCCAGGCGACTCCCCGGTGACCGTGACCTTAGGCCTGTGCCAGCACAGCCCGGCTTGACAGCATCAGGCGCCCAGCCAGGGGCGAGCGGCCAGGCTGGGGTGAGCTCTGTGTCCAGCTCCTCATCAGTCACGTCAGCACCGGGATCCCCTCCCGAGCCTCGGCCACCGGCAGCCCAGGGAGTGGGGTCCCCGCAGAGCCAAACCCCGACCCTGGGCTGACGAGCTCCACTGCTCCGGGGTCACCGCACAGAAAACTTCCGCGGCTTCTCCTCCACCTCCCAGGCAGGAACGCGCAGCCTCTTGTCCCGACGGGAGGTTTTTAACCCGTTCCTGCTCCCGGGACCCCGAGCTGGGAGCAGCTGGGTCCCCACGGCTCCCCTGTGGCGGGAGCAGCCCCGGCCCGCAGGCTGAGCCCACCGGGACTGGTGTCCGAGGATCCAGGCCCAGTCCCCCCGGCACATCGCCTCCCCGGCCCCGGTGTCCCCAGGGAACTCCCGTGACCTTCGGCGGGGTAATCACTAATTAGGCCATTATGCTAATGACGGCCTCCGCCTCTGACACAGCCGCCTCCGGGGCCAGACGCTTCCCTGCTCCAGGTCGGGGGGGCAAAAGCCCCCGCCGGGGCAGCGCACCCGCCCCCTCCCGCCGCTCCCACCGGCCCCGGTACAGGGCCTTCGGGGATCCCCACCGGATAACGGGAGACACCTCCCTGCCCCCCGCGGGGGAAATCGGTGGGTGCTGGGAGCAGGAGGGGAGGCAAGACCGGAGATGCAGCCACACTGACAGCCCGGAGAACCGAGACCGGGCCCACGGGCAGCCCCCGCGACAGGCCCCGGCCGCCCCACCGGCAGGGCCCGGCCACCCCCGGCCCCCGCACTCACGGGTAGGGCTCCTCAGGGCCCGCGCCGCCCCGCAGCACCACCATGACCCGCTCGGCCCAGTCCCGGGACAGGCGGCGGCACCGGGACCTCCGCGTCCCCGCGCCTCCCGCCGGAAGTGGCGTCAGAGGGGCGGGGACGCCGAGAAGCCCGTGCCGGAAAGGATCACGGTGGGGGGGTATGGTAACCTCTGCCACCGAGGCTCGGCAGGTGCTGGGGCCACAACCCCATTAATTCCCTCCGCGTCGCCCCCGCCGCTGCGGGGCTCTTAAAGGGGCCGCGTCCTACATGGCGGCGCTCCCCCGCCAGTCCGCTGGGGGGCGCTGCAGCTGCGCTCCCGGCCGGCCCCGCGGCCCCGCCGCGGCGCGATATTTGCATGCGGCGACGGCGACGGGCCAATGGGCAGGCGGGGCGGGGAAGAGAGGGGAGGGATGGGCGGGGCGAGCCAATAGGGAGAAGGGGCGTGGCGGCATCGGGCCCCGCCGCCCGCCCGCGGGGAGAGCAGCCGCCGTGCGGGCACCGAGCGCGCCCCGGCCCCGCCGCAGCCCGAGCCCCGGGCGGCCGCGGCTGCTATGCGGCTTCGCGGCGCACGGCCTCCACCGGGTAAGCGGGGACGCGCCGCTACACCGGAACCGCGACCGGGACCGCGACCGGGACACCTTCCCCCCCATCCCCGTCCGTGGCCGGTACCGGGGTCGGGGTCTTCCCCCCGCGCTCGGGGGCTGGGCGGGATCGGGGCCGGGTACCGGTCGCGGTCCCTGGGCGGGCTGGGACCCCCGTGGCCGGTTGCTGGGCGGGACCAGGGCGCCCCATCCCTCCGCGGCCAGTTACCGGCTGCTTCCCCCGCGCGGGGCCGGAGCTCCCGCCGGCGCGGCCGCTCCCGGCCCGGATCTCCGTCCCCTGCGGGCGTTACTGTCCCGGCCGGTTAGAGCCCCCCGCGCCCCGCCCCGCGGCCCCCAGCGGGGAGACAGGACGGTGCTGTCGCCGCCCTGTGCCTACGGCGGGGCAGCCCCGGCCCTCTGGCCAGAGGAGGGGGCCGGGGCCGGGCTCCGCGCTGGGCTGGGTGGGAGCTGCTGTCCCAGACCGGCCTCGTCTCCCTGGGCCTGAGGTGGCCGTTCTCCGCCCCCAGTTCACGGTGCCGGCCGCCCCCCGGGCCCTACCGCCCCCGTCCCCCGGTTCAGCCGGGGGTCGCCAGTGCCACGTGCCGCCGGGACTAGGGCCGGGGCCAGGCTCAGCCTCGGGGACGTGCCCCCTGCTCACCCCGGGCATCCATCCCAAGGCCACCCCAGCCTTGTCCGTCCCCGGGGACTGGGTCTTACTGGGCCCAGGCTCCCCGTCCTCCTCCTGGCTTCGCTCTCGGAGCCCCCTCCCCGGCGTGAGCCCACCCGGGGATCGGGGGGCAGTGGACGAGGGTGTCTGGCTGTGGCCAGGCCCGGCCCGGTGTTGGTGGCACTAAGGCCCCGTCGGTCACACCCCCACCCGCTGCTGCGTATTTTTAGCCCGGCGCAGCCGCTGTCGCTCTCGAGCACCTGCCCCGCGGGACGTGGGTGCCTGGAATCCCCCGACACCGCCCGCACGGCAAGGAGGCACCGAGCCCCCGCGGCCAGGGTGGACAAAGGGGCACGACTCAAGGTCACTACACCGAGTGCCACGGTCCCCTGGCTCTGGCTTCGCCGCTTGGGCTCCAGTTCCCCGCAGGGCTGCGGCCACGGCCCGCTGCTCCGCTCCCAGCTGCCGGCAGCACCGGTGCGGCCCTGAGTAATTTGGCGACTGGTGGCAGGGCAGAGCCGCGGCGGCACGGGGCCAGAGGAGCACGTGCCTGGGACAAGTCGCTCCCTGGTTTTGCTCGTGGCTCTCGCAGGGGACGGAGTTCAGCTGCGGTGCAGGACGGTTGCGCAGTGGGGAGCACGGCCGGTGAGCGGCCGGTGCTCCGGGGCAGCCCTGCCGGTGCAGAGAGGAGGGGTCCCTGTTCTGAAGCCTCCCCTTTGCGCAGGCAAGATGGAGGTGGCTGGGTAGAGGAGGGGAAACTGAGGCATGGGCAGAGTGGCTGACAAGCTCCTGGCACCCCGGCACTGACCAGGCAGCGGCTGAGGTGCGGCCGGCAGCCCAGGGCCGCGGTGGTGGTTCGTCCGTAGGGTGAGCAGAGCGCATCGGGGCTGCGAGCGGATGCGGCCGCCGCCGCAGCGAGGCGCGGGGGAAGCAGCTCCCGCCCGGCCACCCACCCGGCAGCAACAGCGCGCTGGAGGCGGGTTCCCCTTTCCAGAATTCGCGGGATCATGCCGTAGCTGCCGGCTCCCGCGTGCTGCTAGCGGTCCTGCCGCCGCAGCAGGGGCTGTCACTGGCAGCACCAGACCTGGTCCCGGGGTGCGTGTGCTTGGCCGGCCCACAAGCAGCAGAGCTGGGGGGGTGTCCGGCTGAGTCAAGGCCTGTCTGTGGCACTACCGCGGTGGCACTGCCGCGGTGGCAGCATGGCGAGCTCCCTCCCTGCCCTCGGCACTTCACACCGAAGTTGCTGCTGGTGGAGCCTTGTCCGGCTGGGGCTGGGGGGCTCCAGGCTGGGGTGCCGGGGCGGCGGGGCTGTCACAGTGCCTGGCCATGCTGTGCCGGTGTCTCCAGTGTTTGCCGGTGGGGTGAAGCCATGCTGAGCCCCTCACAGCCCCCAGGGTAAAAGTCTGGGGGCTCTTCGGGGCGGCCGGCAGATCCCGTTCGCCACGGTTCCGAGGGGCGAGGCTCTGCCTCCCCATCCCAGAGCCCTGGGGACACGCGGGTCCCCCCTCGCTTCAGGAGCCCTCCACTGCAGCCCGGCAGTGGTCTGGCAGCTCCCTGCTCCTGCCATCACTACGAGCCCGGCGCTGCACTCGTCCCTGGACCCCCGGGTGGGGACGTAGCTCTCCGGGCGTCCCTGCAGGGCGTTATCTGCGGGTGCTGCTCTCTCGGTATCCGCAGGGCCAGGCAGGGCTATCGGGTCCGGCAGGCCCCTTCCCCCTCCAGCAGCAGGCCCCGGCCTCCCTATCTCATTAGCTGGAGATTAATGAGGCTCCTGTGCTGTCTTTAACTCCTTCCTGCTCGCCAGCTCCCGCCGTCGCTCTGCTGACCCTCTCCTCCACTTCTCCAAGCAGGTTTGCGCCGACACCTGGTGGACACCGAGCCGGACGAGGACTAGGGACACCCAGCCCCAAGCAGGGGGACACCGTGGTGACCCCAAGGCTGCCGCCCCCACGGAAGGTGCCCGGTCAGTGACGGAGCAAACGATGTGCCAGGCTGCAGCCGCTGCCTGTTGATCCTGCAGAGGGTTCGACGCCTGCCCCGGGTGCACTCTCCAACGGCAGCAGCAACACCCTGACCCCAACAAGCAGCCCCGTACCCGCAGCTCGCGAAAGAGACATCAGGGCAAGGCTGAGGGGGGTCGAGGGCACATTCTTCTGCCTGACCCACCGGCAGCAGCGATTCCTGCCCTGACACCCCTGCGGACCCCCCGCTGCCCTCACCCCACCACCCCTGCACCGCCCAGCCTGGGCCCCCCGCCCCACTGGAGCGCGGCAGCCTGCCGGGCGCTGCCCCCCGCCCCTCCCGGGCGCTGCCCCCCGGGAGCATCACCCCACGCCCCCCCGGGGACCCGCCACCCACCGCCGGCAGAGCCATGAAGCTGCAGGCGGTGATGGAGAACCTGCAGCGGCAGCAGCGTGCACGGCTGCAGCAGGCGCTGGAAGCGCGGCAGCAGGAGCAGCAGCAGCAGCAACGCTCCACGACCCCGCCAGCGCAGCCCCCGCCAGCCCCGGGACAGCCCCCCACCAGCACCCCGGCCTGTGGCCGCGGGCAGGATCCAGCCCCGGCACCTTCGGAGGAGGGAGCGGAACCCGAGAGCGTGCACATCCAGCGAGCACAGATGGCTGCCCTGGCCGCCATGCGGGCAGCAGCCGCCGGCCTCAGCCACTCGTCCAGCCCGGGGCTGTCAGACGAGAGCCAGGCCTCCGAAGAGGAGGAGGAGGAGGAAGAGGAGGAGCATGGCGAGGAGGAGGAGGATGGCGGGTACCAGCAGGAGATGGCCTCTGAGGAAGAGGAGGATTTGTGAGTATCCGCTAGCCTGGACTAGTAGCTCTTACGGGTTCGGGGAAGGGGCAGGGATGCGATTTGGTCCCGGTGGGTGTTGGCTGGGGACACAGGCTTCCCTCTGGGGCTGGGGAGTGGCAGTGGGGGCTGCTGTTTCTGCGCTGGGGGCTGGGTTCCTGCAGCGCAAGGCAGGGAGGTGAGTTAGCGTCGTTGGGACGTCCCAGAGCAGGAGCTCAGCTCAGCAGCCGTGATTCCTCGCGCCGGGCTGGTGTGGGGCGACGTTTCATCCCTGCCCAGGAGCCACGTGGGGCTGTGACAGCAGATCCTGGTCGGGCTTTAAATTATGCAGGGACCTCACTGCAGTCTCACCAGGGCTGGGAGCAGGCTGGGAGCCATCTGGCAGAGCCGCCGGAGCCGCTGTCTTGGGATGCCGGTGGTGCTGCATGGGGCTGCCCCGTGTGGGTGATCCCAGCCCTGTGGCTGTGGGGTGCCCGTGGGGTGGGCTGAGGAGAGGGACGGCTTTGGGGATCCAGCCCCTTGTGTAGCAACCAAATTTCTCCTCACCCCCCTGCTCTAGGAAGGGCAAGTGGGATGAAGATGACTTTGAAGAGGATCTGGGCGAGGAAGAGGAGGAAGAGGAAGAAGAAGAGGAGGAGGAGGAGGAAGAGGAAGACTACGAGGAGGAGGAAGACATGGGAGAGGAAGGGCTTGGCTCAGCAGAGGTGGCACGAGCGGGCGCAGGGTCCCTGCTGCTCCGCAAGCCCCCGGCACCCCAGCACTACCGGGGCGAGCCGCAGCGGCTGCCGAGCGGGCAGGAGCGGGTCCCCTCCGGACTGGGCCACTCGCAGCCCCCGCCGCCGGCGCCTGACCACGGCGACTGGACCTATGAGGAGCAGTTCAAGCAAGTAGGTGCCCGCCGAGAGGCGTGTCCCCCCCGTCCCGCTCCTTGGCTCTGCCGCGCGTCCCTGCATCGTGGCGAGCCGTGGTGGGCTGCTCCGGCAGTGCCGCCCACGCTGGTCGAGCTGCCGTCGCTGCCACTGACAAAGTGTGGGATTTCTCCGGGGTTTTAGTGCTTGGGCTCAGCTTTGCCCCCTCCCTGGTCGGTGGCTCCGGTGGTTCCTGTGTCCCGGTTGGCACTGTGGCCTGGCCCTGGCACAGGCGAAGGTGTGATAGTGTCTGCTGCGGGGGCCTGGGAGAGTTCTCGCTGAAAATGATGGAAAAAGCCACCTCAAACTTGTGATGTCCTCTCCTCCGCCCACCCCAAGCCGTTTCCGATGGGGACCTGACGTGCTCCCTGTCACCACAGAGGGGATGACCAGTGGGATGGTTTCAGCTCCACCGCCACCATCCCCACAGCTTGGCCGGGCTGGCAGGAGGCCGGCATGCTCCCGCTCGCCAGCGCTGGTGCTGGCTGCACCCCGCTTTCAGCTGATAGAAGGAAACGTGCTGTGGGCTGGGTCTCCCCGGGGGCTGCCCGGAGCCTTTGATGTGTGTGTTTAAATACATCTGAGTTTAGGGCTGGGGGAAGGGACTGGAGCCAACGGCAGCAGATGGGACCCAGATGGAGCGGCCGGGGCATGGTGGCCTTTCAGGAGGGATGCGACGGCCCCTGCCTCTTCCCCAAAGGGGCTGTCGCATCCCTCCCGAAAGGGGGAAGGGGCTGCTGGGATCTGCCGGCACATCTGGATGTGGGCAGCCTTGCCACGGGGCTGGCGGAGAAAGCATGAGCGAGCACGGAGCTTGCGGCCACGCTCCCCGGCACGCTCCTGCCTGGCAGTGGGGAAGGAGGGACCTTCTGTCCCGTGTCCCTCATGCCGCTGCACCCACACCGCCGCCTCTTCTTGTGGTTTCGCTCTTTTTGTGCTTCCTGCCGTCGGGGAGCGAGGGCCTGGCAGTGCAATCTCGTATCTGTGAAATGGCTTTTTTAATACCGCTGTTGTGATCTTCCTGTTTGTCACTGGGTCGGGGCCGTACCGGACCGACGCGCCAGCTCCGGGGGCCCGGCAATGGCTGCCAGCCCTCGGGATCCAGCGGGTGGCCAGCGGTGCCGCAGGATCCCCGCCATGCCGGTGCGGCAGTCCCTAGGTGGTCATGGACCGTGCCGTAGACTCGACTGGGTCCCCCACCACAGCCACCACGCCTAGGGACACCAGCCTGAGTCCTCTGCCCCCCGATGTGCCAGCAAAAGGGGCTGAGCCCCCTCTCTCCCTCCCTTCTGCTTCCCAGTGGAAAGCTTCCCGGGAGAGCCCAGCATGGCGGTTCGAACAGCCGCAGGGAGAGGGAAAGCAGCCGCCACCGCTGCACCATGGGCGGAGGAGCCCGGCCAGGAGAGGCTTTCCCCGGCACGTCAGCCCGCAGCGCGCCGGCGCTTGAATCGCGGCCGCTGGACCCGGGCCAGGGGGTTGCTTGGTGCGGTGCGGCGCTGGCTGGGAGCTCCTCCTGGCCACGCTCCAGCGCGTGCCGTGCTCCGGCTTCAGCCCCAGCCCAGCTGGCGCAGCCGGGACGGCGAGGCCTGGGAAGGAGCAGCAGGAATGTAAACAGCGAGAGCCGGTGTGGGGCGGCCGCTTCCTGGCCCCTTCCCTGCCCCTGCTCCCGCCACTGCCACCCCTTCGCCAGGGTGTGGGGGAAGCCCCAGGGTGCTGGTGCGCCACGGCCGGGTGCCGCGGTGCGGGAGGGCCGGTGGGACAGGGTGCTGTGAGCGTGGGCACGCCGGTGCTGTGCCGTCCCGCCGGGGCGGGGAAACGCTGCTCGCAGAAGGGGCTGTTTCGGGGTTCCCCTTTTTCGTGCCGAGGAGCTCCTGAGCGCAGGGAGCACCTCGAGCTCGCGGGGAGCACCTTGTGTCGGGTTCAGCTCTGGGTCCACTGGAGCTGGCGGAGGGCCCAGCTGGCGTCCCTGTGGTCGAGGCCGCGGTCCTCAGCAGGCAGTGCCGCTGTCCCAGTCCCTGCACCGAAACCCCAACTTGGTGGAGCTGGCCCCGTCCTTCCCCGTGGGGTTTTATTGACCCATGGAGGCAGATTCCTGCAAACCGGGGTGGAACCACGGGAGGCTGGGGAAGGGAGGAGGAGGAGGAGGGGGCCCAGTTCAGGGGGGAGGAAGGGGAGGGCGTGAGGAAGAGTTATGGAGGTTATGGAGGTGAGGGAGCCGGCGCGTGGCACCTCCCCGTCCCCGGGGACGGCTACTGCGCGGGCAGAGGTCAGCGTGGTGGCTGACCCGGGGCGCGGGCAGCAGAACAAAGGAGCCCCCGGCGCGGTGGGGGGCTCAGGGCGCAGCGGCTGACCAGGGCGTGACGGCTCCTTGCCGGGGAAAGGGACATTTTTAGGACTCTTCATGAGGAATGGCCGCTTTCGTTTTGGTCTTGTAGCCCCGCTGGGGTCGGAGGAGTCCGGCGGGACGGGGCCACGATCACTCTTGCCTGGGTTTGGGATCGTTTCTAGCCTCACCCCAAAAGGCACAACAGGTCTCAGAGGCTGTGTCTGGGCTGCCAGCCTGGGGCTGGGCTGGCCCGTGGGGGTTCAGCTGCCCATGGGGGCTGCGGGGGAACCCCACCGCGGTGTTTGCCGTTGCTCTGGAGGGGTACGCTGATGGAGGGAGCACAAGCAGCTTGGCCAACCCCTGCCAAAACCCTGACGCTGCTGCAAACCGCTGCGTGCCGCCTGGCTGGTGTGGGGCTGCGGGGAAAACCTGCCCCAGGAGCGAGGGGGAGAGCTCCGCTGCTGCCCTCAGAGAACCCCCCTCTCGACCTTTCTGTTTCGTTACTGCTATTACTGCACCCTACTAATTCCGGGAGCGGGGGCCCGAGTTTCCTGCCCCTTTTGGGGTTTCCTGAGCTGCCTGCGCTCCCCATGCACCCCGTCACCCTGCCTCTGTGTCCCGCGGGAAGGATCTAGCTCTGGGTGCTCCCCTCAGCTGTGGCAGCCCCTGGGCTCCCTTCGGGATGCCCCCTTTGGGGTGCCCTGTTTTGGGGTGCTGCAGGCTGGTGTTTAACCCCCGTCTCTGCTCCCATTCGGAGGCTTTAAGAAGCCGACACGGTGCTGGGGGGTCTGTGCCAGCGGGGGAGGGGGGTGGGTGGGGTGCTGGTGCTTTGTGGAGGGCAGGAGGTTTCTTGAGCAGTCCCAAATGGGGACATCTAAACTACATCAATGGCACGTGGGGGGCGAAAACCTCGGCCCTTATCGTGTGCCGTGCCGCGCTCCCCCGAGATAGATACGGCGTTTCAAAGTGCAACGGTTGGGGGAAAAAAAAGAAATAAACCGAAAGCAACTCTGCAACCTCAGCGGGGCGGCACGCTGGGCGTGGGGGGGCAAAGCCAGACCCCCTGCTCTGCCCTCTCCCAGGCCTGGGGACTCGCCGGGATGAGCCATGGCGTCTCCCAGGAAGATGAAGCTGGGATTTTCCTGGGGGAACCGCAGGAGGGGCTGAAGAAAAGCTCATTTTTCCCCCAAAGCCCCGTGCAGAAACTCCTGGCTGGGGTTAAGGCGTGGGGGATCCCCTGTGCCCCCACCCCGGTGTGGGACCCTGAACCCCTTTCTCCCGTGGATGATTTTTCCTTTGAAAAGCCTGAGGCTGACCGGGGCACGGAGCCCTGCGGCTCTTAACGAGGGCGGGGGGGGGGGGGGCCATTTACTTTCTTTAAAATATTGATTAGAGCTTTATTGCATTAGCCAGCGAGCGGATGAGCCGCCCCCGGGGAGGGTGAAGGGGCCCCAGCACAGGGAAAGGGGCACCTGAGCATCGTCGCCCGGCCGAGAGCCACCGTCCCCCTGCCCCGAAGGCGGTTTGGCTCTGCCGGTGCCACGGCACAGTGAGGGCACCGATAAAGGGCAGCGCCCGGGGGCACCCGGCCAGGGCAATTGTGGCGCATGGCCGGGCCAGTGGCAGATAACAGGGGTGAGGAGGGGACTGGAGGGTGCTTGGGGCACCAGGGGCAGTGGTTCTGTCGCAGGTGGACCCCGGCGCAGCCATCGCCCGTCTCGCCCCGCGCCACGGTCCGGCTTGCTGCAGGGTGCTCCCTGGGGATCCAGCCCGGTAATCGGCTCACGGCGCTCAGGGAGCATTCCCGGAGCCGTAATCCCGCCGGATCCCTGGTCAGGGGTCAGGGCCTTCTCGGCGAGAGCCGCTTAGCTTGCCGAGTGCCTCTTCCAGCCTGATGCCCGCGGCTGCTGGTCCCGGAGTCTGGGCACCTCGTGAAGCCGTTTCTCCCGGCGAGACCCAGGATAATTAATGCGGTGGGGGACGGGGACTCGTCCCTGCTCCCTGGCTGATTTTGTTTGCTCCTGGGTGGACCATCCCCCCGGCACCCCTTGGCCTGGGCATCTCCTGATGGAGTCCCCCCAGGTGCCCCCGAGAGCCCCAGCCTGCCCAGAGCCGCAGCCCCCCAGGCTGATTCAAGGGCTGCAGAGGAGGCGGCTGCCTCCCAGCTCCAGCACAGCTGAACTAACAGGAATGAGGGTTTATTTAAAAGAAGGAAAAAAAAAAAAAAGAGCAGAGAGGAGAGCAGGTCCTTTGTCAGCAGAGCAAACAGCCGCCTGGCAGCGGGGCGGTTGGGCAAGGACACGGCATTGCTCCATCACCCTATTTCTGGCCCAAACCGCAGGAGAAATGGCAGCCGGTCCTGGGGCCCGGCCGGACGTGCCGCAATCGGGGGCTGGGGTGAGGGGTGGGGGGTTGTTTGGGGATGGGGGGAGATCCTGTTCTCGCCTGGGCATGTCCCTGTCACCAGGCTCTGAGCCCACAGGGCGGCTGGATCAGGGGGGCTCAGGGTGCAGCCCCCAGCTCGCTCCTGACCCGCTCCTTGACCCTTCCAGTCGGTCACTTAATCTGCCTGTGCCTGGGTCCCTGCTGCGGGTGGAGCCCTGGATAATCTGCCCTGCGCAGGGGCTCTTCTCCCCGCGGCTCCACACACACACCGTGGGGAGGGGGTGGCCCTCTCACTGGTGACGGTGGTCCCTTCCCTGTCCCCCCACAGCAGCCGGCTCGGGTCTGACCCTTGCGCAGATGGCAGCTGGGAGCGCCCACGCAGGTGCCAGCCCTAAATCCCTTTGGCGAAGGGCTTAGTCTCCTGCCTCAGTTTCCCCACCTGCCTGTGGCCACCACGGAGCCCCTGGCTCAGGAGCAGCTCCTGCTTTCAGAGACTCAAACACCCATCATGTACCACCCCGCGCTGCCACTCGCTCCGGTGGGACAGGGTCAGGCATCTCTCTGGTGCTGCGGCAGTGCCCCCCGCCGCCCTGGTCCCCTTGGCGGGTCGCGCGAGGAAGCGGCGAGGTTTCGGCGGTGATGGTTCCCAGGGCTGACGCCCGCAGCTGGCTGCCTGTCAAAACCATCTGCGGCTGCTGGAGCTCTTCCAGCTCCCACGGGCAGGGCCGGGGCACACGGGTCTGGAGGGACCCCCTGGGACCCCCACCACGGCGGGAGCCGCTGGCGGGGTCAGCGGAGCAGCCGTCCCGTGGATGGAGGTGCGGGACCCCGCATTTCAGGAACAGATTTGCAATTAGCCAAATCCCCGGGCGGGTGGTGGAAGCCGCGGGCGACTCATCTGCTGGGCTTACAGCGATCCCCTCGCTAAGGCGATCGTTTACATATGGTGGAATTTAAACCCCAGCGAGAGCCAGCGCAGCCGTGCTCCTGCCCCGGCACCCGGGTCGGGTCCTCGCCTGGGGGGTCTCGACCTGCCGGCTCTGGGGGCTTCACCCCGGGGAGCTTGGGGGGCACATGGGGAGAGACGGCCCGAGGCGGGGGCTCGCTGGCTTTGCGCTGGTTTCTGTCGGGAAAAGCTTTGCTGCTCTGGCTGTGGTCCGAGCCCCATGGCTCCAGCTCGGCCGCCCACCGCCGTCTGCCCGGCCGGCGGCATGGAGCTGCGTGCGGGCCAGGCCCTGGGTGTTGCTCCTGGGACGAGCTCTCTCAAAGCTGCCTGACTCCGCTGGATTAATATTTGCTCAAGGTCCGGTGCGATAGTGAGTGTGTGTCAAGGGCATGCACCGGCACGCACACGGCGAGGGCCGGGAGAGCTGCTGCTGGGCCGGCTCCATCGCCCTGGCTCTCGGCTTGGCGGGGGGCAGCAGCTCCCCCGGCCCATTGCTGCTCCACGGTGACCTCTCGGCAGCCCGTGCCACGTGTCAGCATCCAGACACGGAACCGGTTTTTATTTTAGCCGTTGCCCCTTTCAGAGTCCCTCTGAAACCGTCGTTTGAAATGCAACTGCAGCAGGATTCGCTTCCTCCTCCGCGGGAAGGGAAGCGGAGAGCCACAGCGCAGCCGTCCTGGGAGACGGTGACGGGACAGCTCCAGGTGTGGACGTGGATCCGCGCCGCGCCGGGACGGCTCTGGGGTGTGCATGTGGATCCATGCGGAGTGACCCGGCGGCCGCCGGGCAGGAGCGGCCCCGTGGCACGGCGGGGAGGGCGGCCGGCCAACAGCGCACGGACAATGGCGGGTCAGGGAGGTTAAACGGCGACTAATTCGCCCATTCAGCGTCCCCCTCCGTGGTGCGGTGACACCCACCGAGTCGGTGCTGACACCGGCCCATGTCCCTGGCCAGGCCGGGTGGTCTCGGACCCTTTGGGGCTGTGGCTGGGGGTGCGGAGTGGGCTCGTCCCTATGCCACCGATGAATCTGCTGCCCGCCGGGTCCCGCAGCCCCCAGCCCGAGGAGGGGGCACCGGTGGGGACAGGCACCTGCGCTGGGGCCACCTCCCGACCCGCAGAGGGGACAATGCTGGGAACCGGCGGGAACAATAGTGGCGACGGGAAGCGCAGCGGCGAGGGCTCGGCGCTCCCTGGCTGCCCCCGCGGAAGTGGCCCCCCGCCCCGGGCAGCCCCAGCCGTGCCCAGGCAGCAGGAATCCCGCCGGGCCGGTCAGTGGACTCGGCCGCCGGCGGCGGGATCCGGCCGCGTCCCGCACGGGCGTGACCGCCCTGCTCGGAGCTGGCGAGCCACGCGGTGGGGGGTCCCTGGGGATCCTGGGGAGGGGACACGTGTCCCTGCCCCTCCGCGGCCCCTCGCCAAGGCAGGGGTTGTGCTCTGGGGGGGCTCGCAGGGGGTTAGGGATGGGGCGGCGAGGGGTGACCCAACCCTAAGCCGAGCGCTTTATCTGCGGTGGGATCTGCGCCGGGGCCAGACTGTCCCTCTGCCCTTTGCCGGGAGGGATCGGCCCCAGCAAACCTGACACCCTGCACCCGGGGGGGCCGTGACGGAGCTGCCCCAGCTCACCGCGACAGCCGTGCCCGGAGAAGGGGCTGCGCAGCCTTGGGTACCCCCGGCCCTGACTCAGCCACCGTCTTACAGGAAACCACCTCACCAGCGGCACCCCAAACGCTCCTTTCGGGGCTCGTCACCAGCCCTTTGCTCTAGTTTTTACCAATTACTTTCTTTTTCTGAACAAGCGCCCCCTCCAGCCCCCGCTGTGGGTCCTGGCGTGCGATCGGTGTCGGCGGTGCCTCGGCGGGCCGGGGGCCGGGAGTGGGACGGGAAATGCCGCCCGCGTGTTTATTCTTCGATAAATAACTCGTTAGCGTGCACGGTCTCTCCCCCCGGCTCCCGGCATCGCCCCTCGGCTGTCAGCAGGACAAAGGGACGCGTCCCCGGGGACGCTCCGAGGAAGGAAGGAAGAAAAGAAAGAGAGAAGGACCCCCGCGTCGTGCCGCCCGGGCTGGACTCAGGGGACATGGGCCCTGCTACCTGCCACGGGCACCTCACCGGGGCGGGCTCTCTTGGTGGTGGTTTTTTCCCTAAATACAGAAATTCAGGGGTTTAGCCTCTGGAAGGCGGTCGGACCTGTGGAGGGGCTGCCACCGGCCCCCCCGTCCCTGCCACAGTGGCCCTCGGGGGTCTGTTCCCCCCACCAGCTCACGGCAGGCACGTCCCAAACTCCATCGAGGAGAAGGGAGGAAAGCCGAGAGCGTCGAGACTTCCTGGCGATGGGAAAGAAACTTGAAAATTAATCCCCAAGGCTTGAAAACCCGGAACTGAGCCATGGGGGTTGTTTTTAACGCGGACGTGGGGTGCCGCGACACGGGCTTCTCTGCAGTCCCAGCCCCGCAGACCCCCGGCTGGGGGGTCCCAGTGACGCCCAGGTGGACGCGGTTTCTCCTGCCGATGTGAGGACTCGCCTGGTTCCAGCATAAGTCCCGGCATTACCGGAGTGCCTCGTTAAATGGCGCTTCCCCCCCCCGCTTTAATTGCCCTCCTTGGCCGCAGCTCGGGGGCTGTCGCAGGGGAGCGGGGGGCTGGTGGGGTGGGGGGTGTCACCCCAGCTCGCTCCACTCCCGTGCCGAGGGCTCTCTCCTGCATTCCTGGCATTGCCGAGGGGCCGCTCCCCGGCAGCCCTTTGAGAGCCAGCGGGTTGGGATTTTCCCGTAATCTGGTTTGAAGCGTTAATCCGGTCATCCACACCAAACGCCGGGCCGGCATCCTGCCGGGGCACTGGGTGCGGGGCAGCACCGCCCGCCCGCCGCCTGCCTAATTCCTCCTCCACTTAATTATATATCTGCTGGCAGCGGCCATCTGGCACCTCGTCCTCACCGGTGCAAGGACGGAGGGCTGGGGACGATTGGGCACGGCCGGTTGGGCACCGCGGTGCCGAACCAGCCGTGCCGGTGGTGCCCCGCGGTGCTGAACCGGCCGTGCTGGTGGTGCCAGACGCTTGCCCTGTGCTGGGTTAGCACTGGGGGCACTGGGCTGGATCCCCCAGCCCGGGGGGCTCTCGGGGAGGTGAGGGGTGTCTCCTATCCCCCCATCTAGGTGGGCAGGGGTCGGCTGTGCCGCAGCACACCTTGGCACCGTGCTCTCGCCATGGAGACCCGTTGGCGCGGCCGGGCGACCTCCCCCCGGTGAGGGGATATTCTCGGGGTGGCCACGTTACAGATTAAGTCGTTTCCACCTCCCTCCTTACGAAATGTAAACGTATTGACTCAGCGCAGCCAGGCGGCCTCTTCCCGCGCCGCGCTGCCTGCCGGCCAGCGTCACCTTTGCACCGAGCCTCGCCTGCGCGGAGCCAGCGAGGAACCACCTTTGTGCCGAGCACGGGTTGTGCTCCAGCGCTGCGGTCAGGGCATCGGCACCGGCTGGCCATCGGCACCTGCTGATTTCGGTCCGGTGGTACCAGCAGCAGCTGGTTTGTGCCGAGCCTGGCGTCCTGCTCGGTTTCACATGCTGCTGAAACGAGAACATGTTTCTGTTCCTCAATTTTTATTTTAGACCCGGTATTTCAGCCTTCCTATGGTGCCTGCACTGCCGTTGGGTGTTTGCGAGGTGCGCAGCTGCTCTGCCGTGGCTGCCAGCAAGGTGTCCCGGCAAACCTGGGATGCCACCAATGCACAGGAGTGCTGCGAGGGGCTGCTGGGCACCGCTTCTTGCCGCCCCCTCCCCTGTCTCTGCCTGTGCCCGGGTGACAGGAGCAGCTCGGTGGATGCCACTCGGTCACACAGCACCCGCCACGGTGCAGCCAGGGCACGTCCCGGCCATGGCGGGCACCAACTCACCTCGTGGTGCCGCTGGCTGAGCTCCCCGGGAAGTGCCCTGGCATTGGGTGGTTCTGCCGGCGGCGGCAGAGCCAGACGAGGGCCCGGGGGTGCAGCCAGGGAAGCGCCTGGCACTGGGGAGTCCTGGCCTGGCTGAGCCCCTCCGCCTGCTCCGGGGTGAGCAGCAGCAGAGTGCGGCAGAGCTGTCGAAATCTCACCGGTAACCACGAGCGGCAGGTTGTGAAATGTCCTTTGCCCAGCAGCCATGGCTGGGTGTGCCGGCGGGGCGTCGAGGGCGCTGGGTGGGAGCGGGGCTCCCTCCGCTCACCAGCCCCAGTGACCCCCGTGGCTTCGTCCCAGCCTGAGAGTGAGAGTGACCACGGCCAGTGGAGTCTGGCCCAAGACCCCCGGGGCCGGCGGGCGCTGTGGTGTGTGGAAGGACGGCACACGGGGCAGCTGCCCGCTGCTGCCGCTAATCCCCGCGCCCGGCCGGCGCACGCTTCCCTCAGCTGACGGTTAATTTTCTTTCATCCTCTTAAACGCGTCCATTCCCCGCGGGTCCGAGCCCTGGGGGGGCCTGTGGCCGGGGGGGGTGGCAGCAGTAAAAGAACCGGCACA
This sequence comes from Bucorvus abyssinicus, assembly GCA_009769605.1. Classification (NCBI taxonomy): domain Eukaryota; kingdom Metazoa; phylum Chordata; class Aves; order Bucerotiformes; family Bucorvidae; genus Bucorvus; species Bucorvus abyssinicus. The sequence continues at coordinate 7,319,529 of CM020055.1, forward strand.
TTTGTCCCTTCCGAAAGGCAGCCGGGGGAGAGTGGCTTTATTTAAGAGCTGGCGTTAAGAAAATGGAATGAACCGATGTTTTCATAAGCGGCTCATCAATCTTCAAGGCTCTGCGGGGTAACAGGGTGCTCGTGACCCCCTGGTGCTGCGCCAGGATGGCCCCACCTTTGGTGCTGCCTGGTGGTACCCACACCCCACCGTGGTTCGGGACCCCGGGCCCTGGAGACAGCGTGGGGCAGCGGCTCTGTCCGGGAGCAGCCAGCACTTCTGTTCTGTTCCCCTTCTCCCGAGCAGGAGGGTGAAGGTTTTCCAGCACCCCACAGGATTGTGCCGTGGCAGATTTTGTGCCGTGGCGGCGGGTGCCGGGGAAGCCCTTTCTCGTGTATGGCTTTTCGAGCTGCTCAAGGAAACGGGGGAGGCTGGATTGGCGCCGGCCCAATATGCCTCGTACAGTCGGGAGCAGCCGCATGGCTCAGCCGGTAAAACCGCGGTGGTGGTGCCCGTTGTGCCACGTCCAACCCCTGCCCTGCCGTGGGGCACCGCGCCGTGATCCCTCCAGGATCCCTTCCCGGGGCACTGGGGTGGGAGAGGGACTTGGAGGGGTCTTGGCCAGTGGTGACATCGGCTCCTGCCCCTTCCTTGGGGGTTTGCTGGGAGCCGGGCGAGGTTTCCAGGGGAACTGGGGGTTTATGGCTTTCCCGCAGTGCCCTGCCCCTCTTATCACCATTGATCCCTTTGATCGGCGCCGGCGGGCCAGTTCAGCCCCGCCGGATCCGGATCCTCCCTGGGGGGCAGTGGGAGGAGGGGGCTCGCACCCCTTGCTCACAGCCAGGGCGACGGCCGCCCACCTGCGGGTCCCGCTGCCACTGCGGTGCCATGCCAGGCCTGCCCGTGGGGCAAACGGGCATACCTGGGACCCGGTTAACGCGCTGCTTGTGCGGTCGGCGGCCCCGCGGTACATGCCTGGGAGTTACGTCCTAATATTTATAGCCCCTCCCGGCCGTGGCTCCGCTGGCAGTTGTTCAAAGTTGTCATTGAGAAAAGCGGGAGCCACTCGGCACCGAGGGGCCAGGGCTGCGGCATCCATCCCCGCGGCGTCTGGGCAGCGCCGACTCCAGCAGCCCCTCTCTGACACCCCTCCTGGGGGGAGGATTCTCTGCCAGCCCCCACCCCTGGGGCAGAAACTGCACTGAGCTTCATCGGGGAGAGGCAGAGCCGTTGCGGCGTGCCTGCCTGCATGCCGGGGCGCTCAGGCCAGCAGATCCTGCACCATAAATCAGGCAGGAATGTGCTGGGCTGTCGGGCGCAGGGTGGGGTCCCGGCAAAAGCTACCCCAGCAGAACCGGGAGCTCGAGGCGCGGCCGTGCCGGAAGCCTGGCCCGGGGTCTGCCTGTCCCGGCACAGAGAGACACGTCCCGGCTGCGCGGCACCCGCCAGGTTCGCTCCGGCAGCCTGGGGGGAGGCACACGAGCTTGCACCACAGCCCACGAGTGTGCACCACGGCGTGCACCGCAGCACATGGCTGTGCCCCACGGCACACAGCAGCTCCCGGCACTGCCTCCCTCCGGGACTGCGGGTGTGGAGGATGGATCACACCGAAGCGTCACTCTGCTCTGTGCTGAGCACACGGTGGATGCTAAAAATACCCGGGGTTGGTGTTCCCGGGAGGAGCCGGGGGCTGGTCGTGCCGGAGCTGCTCCAGCCTGTGGGCGAGGTGTGGGACAACACTGTGATTTCGGCACCGGCGTTTCAGGGCCGAGCTCTGAGCAGGGCAGGCAGGGAATGGCACTGCTGTACCGGGGCTCCGGCACAGCTTAGCCCCCAGGGACCAGCACCCGGGGGACCCCCCGAGGCATTTGCCCCCCTATGAGCTGACCAGCGGGCACCAGCCCCAGGGATGCTGCTCTGGACGGGTCGGGGCTGTCTGGGCAGCGGTGGGGTCGGGGTCGGGGCCGGGGGGGTTCTGAGCATTTTTCTCCTCTCGTTGCACAGCTGTACGAGCTGGATGGTGACCCCAGGAGGAAAGAGTTCCTGGACGACCTCTTCAGCTTCATGCAGAAGCGAGGTGAGCCTCCCCGCACGCCCAACCCGCTCCCCGCCAGGGCCAGGGGCTCATTTCCTCGCCCCTCGTTACAACCCGGAGGTCATGGCTCTGGCCGAGCCGCTGGTTAATTTTTAACCTCTTTGCACAGCGGGGTCAAACCTGCTGGGCTGGATCTGGCGCCTGCGGCCCCCCCGCACCCACTGCATCCGGGACCTGCAGCCCCTTCCCTGGGGGGTCCGGCCCCTCCTGGGCACATCGCCCCCAGCTTCGCCTCCCCCTGCTGCCCTTCTCCCGGGTCCTTGCCCAGAGCAAAGCCCCTCACTGCCCTCTCGCCCTGGCTGGGCTGGCACGGGGGGCGCCGAGGGGGTGGACAGGGCTGAAAGCAAAACATTTGCCCGGTCGAGGGTCTGGTTCCTGCGTGGAAAACAGCGCTGGAAATGCTGACGCATCGCTGCCTTCAGCCTTTTGTCAGGAGGGCGGGGGGGGGAAGCACGTGTGCGCGACGGGGGCCAGGGAGCCGACGGCTGCGTCCCGCCGGGGTGCCCTCGGAGCCCCCTCACCCACCGATGCAGAGACCCCCCGGGAGGGACGGGACGGGACGCTGCGGCCCCGTCTGTGGCGCCAGAGGGATGGACCCCCCCCGTGCACGTGCGGTGCGCTGGCTCGGCGGGACCGGCCGCCACCGTTATAAATAACTTGTGTTGCCGGGTGCCGCCGACCTCAGCCTGAGAAACCGCGCTGGGCTCGGCTCCGTTTCGGGGACTGCGGCTGAAAACTGCGAGTTGCTGTTTCCTTTGTTTGTGGGGCTGGTGCTCGGCGAGACGGCGGCGAAGTGGGGGTACAGTGGAAGGGAAGGGAGGAGCAGGAGCCCCTCGGCCCCCGTGCTGCCTCGCGGGGGTCTGGCCGGCTCTTTGCCCAGAGGTGAGAAAGCAGCAGCCCAGACCCGCTCTTTCCTCCCGCCGCTCCCCAGGGACCCCCGTCAACCGGATCCCCATCATGGCCAAGCAGGTGCTGGACCTGTACATGCTGTACACCCTGGTGACAGAGAAGGGCGGCCTGGTGGAGGTCATCAACAAGAAGCTGTGGCGGGAGATCACCAAGGGGCTGAACCTGCCCACCTCCATCACCAGCGCTGCCTTCACCCTGCGCACCCAGTGAGCGGCGGGGGCTCGGCGGGCCGGGGCGGGGGATCCTCTGGCGGGGTCCCTCTGCCCAGCGCGGGGGGACGGGGACGGTGGGGAGGGCGGGGGTGGCAGACGGGCAGGGGGTGCCCAGCCACCACGTCACCTTCCCCATTGCTGCCCCCGTCCCTTTCCACTGCAGGTACATGAAGTACCTCTACCCCTACGAGTGTGAGAAGCGAGGGCTGAGCAACCCCAACGAGCTGCAGGCGGCCATCGACAGCAACCGGCGGGAGGGCCGCCGGCAGGGCTTCGGCAGCTCCCTCTTCACCTACTCGCCCGGCGGCACCCACGGCCTCCTCTCCTCGCCCAAGCTGCCGGTGCCGGCACTGGGACTGGCCTCCGCCACCAACGGCGGGTCCATCGCTCCCGTCCAGAAGATCAAGAAAGGTAACGGCTGCCGAGGTAACTCCCATCCCCTCCCCGGCTCTGGCCACCAGGGCTTGTTTTGGGGACCCTGGCTCCAGTCTCCCAGCTCTGGCTCCCCTTGGAGGGGCAGGAGGTGCCGGGCAGCCCCCGGTGCCGGAGGTGCTGTGCCAGGGCCGGGGACACCCCAGGGTGGTGGCACCTGCCTATCCCTCTCCCCCGCGTCCCTGACCGCCCGCTCCGCCCCCGCAGAGGAGGACTCCCCCATCCCCATCTCCATGCCCAGCCGGCTCCCCGTCTCACTGGCCGGTCACCCCGTGGTGGCAGCCCAGGCGGCCGCGGTGCAGGTGGCAGCGGCCGCCCAGGCCGCGGCGCTGGAGCAGCTGCGGGAGAAGCTGGAGTCGGGGGAGCCCCCGGAGAAGAAGATGGCGCTGGTGACGGACGAGCAGCAGCGGCTGATGCAGCGGGCACTGCAGCAGAACCTGCTGGCCATGACGGCCCAGCTGCCCATGAGCATCCGCATCAACAGCCAGGGCACCCGCTCGCCAGGTCAGTGCCAGCCCCAGCCCTGTCCCCCTGCCCCAGCAGAGCCACCACCGCAGCCCCCGGTGCCGGCGGGGTCCGTAACACAGCTCTTCCCTGGCAGAGAACCGCCAGGACTCCGCCGCTGGCCTGAGCAGCAACGGCACCAACAGCATCAGCATGTCGGTTGAGATCAACGGTATCGTCTACACAGGTGAGGGGCTCCTGTGGCGCGGGCTGGGGGCCGCCTGAGCTCTGCCCCCCTGCAGCCCCCACTACCTGTGCTCCACTCGGCACCGCTCCCGTTTTCTGCTGCGGACGTGGTGGGTGTGGGCAGCGTCGTGGCCCCCGGCTCAGCCCCCACTCTCTCCCCAGGTGTGCTGTTCGCCCAGACGCCCGGCCCTTCCTCCTCCTCCTCCTCCTCCTCCTCCTCGCTCCCCTCCTACAGCAAAGGCAATGGCGGCAGCGGCAGCAGCCGGAGCGGCAGCGGTGGTGGGGTGGGCAGCGGCGGTGGCGGCGGCAGCGGCAGCAGCGTGCCCCCCACGGCCCCGGCCAGCCTGGCCATGCCCCCCAGCTCTACCTCCAACAATGCTTCGCCTTAACACCCCCAGCCCCTTCGCCTCGCCAGTGCCGGCAGCCCCTCGCCGGCGGCCGGCGGGGCTGGGGTCTCACCAGGGTCTCACCAGGATCTCACTAGGGACTGGCCGGGGTCTGGCCAGGATCTCAGTGAGGTCTCACCAGGGTCTGGCTAGGGACTGGCTGGGGTATCACCGGGGTCTCACCGGGATCTCGCCAGGGTCTGGCCGGGGTCTTACTTGGGATCTCACCGGGGTCTCACCGGGGTCTCACCAGGCTCTGCCCTTGTTCACGTGTTGTTGGTTTTTCCTTTTTGAGGAGAAAAGCTTTAGCCCGGGGGTTTTGCCGGAGCCGCTGGCTGTCCCGCTGCGCCGCACCGGTCCGGGACCGTTTTACCTCACTCACGTCACACTTTGCACTGTACATTTATTATTATTATTATTATTATTATTTTTTAAACTCGTGTTACCTCCAGACAGACGCACGGACGCCTGCTGACGCGAGCTGATAGTGAAACCCCCCGGCGACTTTCTAAAAGGAATCAAAAAGATAAAAAATAATTGGAAATCGGGAGAGATTTTATTCATTTCGATGCTTTTCCCTCCCCCTTGGAGAACGACACTCGCCCTGCGGGATTTTAAGAGGTTGTTAGATGGGGTTTTTTTTGGATGTAAATAGCTTCTATTTTATTCTCGAAAAAAAATCAGAACTTTTAACACGCAAATGATAATTATATTCGTCTTCATCAGGGAGCTCGGAGACCGCGGAACCTCCTCTCGTTAGCGAGGTTTTTTTTGGGGGGGGTCCCATAGAGCTGTACCCCCCCCCATAATACTACTGTGTAAAGCCAATTTTGGGCGTATTTTCCTCCAAAAAAGCAGCAGTTTGGGGAGAGCAGGATCCAGGCGATAGATGGGGTTGGGGCAGGGGGGGCTGTGGGATGCTCCGGGGGTCCTGAAGGACACAGCTGCGTCCTTCGGGACCCCCGGAGCATCCCCCAGCCCCCCCAAGAATTTCTTTTAACCACCAAATTTTTTTTTTCCCTTTTTTTTGGGGCCCCATCCAAAACCTTCTGCGTGAGACACAATCGCAACCCGATACCGAACCCCCCCCAAACCCACCCCCCAAAGTCGGTATCTCAATTCCTCAGGTTTCCACCTCGAGCACAGGGTGTTTCTTCCCCCCTTCCCCTTCCCCAGTTCCTCAGGGTGGGTCTGGCACTGGTGGGACACCCACCACCCCTTTTTTTTTTTTTAATTTTTTTTTGGGGGGGAAGCGGCAATCTCAGGGGATTTGGGGTTTTTCCAGCTTTTTCTTGTCATTTTTCAGCCTTTTTTCCCCCACAGCTGGAAATGCCCTTTGGTGGCTCCGTGGACCCCCGTCCCATGGGGGGGTCCGAGGGGGCTCCATCCGCCTCCTGCTGCTGTTGGGGTCCAGCCCAGCTCCCTGCAAGGAGAAATCCCGGGGGGCGGTTTCTCATGCCCAGGGTGGGCATTAGATTTTCTTAGTGAGTTTTTGCATTTGTACAGTCACTGTTTTGGGTTGGTTGTTTTTTTTTTTATTATTATTATTTTTATTTCTCTCCCCGCCCCCTCTTTATTTTTTAGGGGTTTTTTGAGAGCGTATTTACCTTCCACTTTATTTTTTCTTTTTGCATATCGATTTAAAAAAAAAAAAAAAAAAAAAAAAAGCCTAAATCAGTTTCTCTGGGGTTTGGGGAGCAGGAGGAAGGGCCAGAGCTGCAGACGCATTTCTTAACTCAGGTAAAAAAAAAAAGAGAAAGAAAAAGAAAAAAATACAAAAGACAAAAAAAAAGAGAAAGAATAAAAACCACATTCTACCTCTGAGAGCGGCGGCCTCGGGCACACCCAGGCCCCCGGTGAAATATTTCAGTTTTGCAAACATTCAGGTATTGAAACTTTTGATTATTAAAGAAAAAAAAGATAAAATAAAATAAAAACACTGAAAGTTTACATTTTATAATAACATTATTATACAGATTGTATTTAAACGTCAGAATATTTAAGACAATTGTAACCCTGTAAAGTTGATGAACTATTAAAAAAAAAAAAAAAAAGTTGTGTAGTCTGGGGGGTCTGTCCCCGGGGGCCTGTCCCGGGGGGTCTGTCCTGGGGGGGGGTGTCTGTCCCGGGGTGTCTGTCCCGGGGGTTCTGTCCTGGGGGGGGGTGTCTGTCCCGGGGGTTCTGTCCTGGGGGGGGGCGGGGGTGTGTCTGTCCCGGTGGGGTCTGTGCCGGCGGTGCCCCCAGGGCTATGGGGTGCCCGTAGGGTCCTTGTAGGAGTCTGGGGTGTCCAGGGGCTCCCCACAGGGTGCCCATGAGGCTGTAGGGTGCCCATGGGGTCCCTATAGGGCTATGGGGTGTCCATGGGTCTAGGGGGTCCCTGTAGGGGGTATGGGCTGTCCATGGGGTCCCCATGCCCGTGGGGTCCCTGGGGAGCGCCTATAGGACTCCAGGGTGCCATGGGGGCCCTGTGAGGTGCCCATGGGGTGCCTGTGGGATGTTCAAGCGCTGGGCCCGGCCACCCACCCCGGCCCGGGCCGGGCCAGGCCGGACCCTGCGGAGCTTCCTGCCGCGTGCGGGAGCACCTCCCGCCCCGCGCAGCCGCGCGGCCACGGCGGCGCCGCTCCTGGTTGGTCGCCGCCGGGCGGGTGGGGAGGGCGGCGCTCTAGGCGGCCGCCGCGCGTCTCTCTGGCCCTGGCGGACCGCGAAGATGGCGGCGCCCATGGAGGTGGCGCTGGTGTCGGACGCCGCCGGGCCGCTCTGCAACTGCTCCGTCTGGGAGCTGCACTCGGGCTCGGCCCTGCCCGGCTACCGCGGCGGCAACAGCGGCCCGCGGGGGCTGGCGCTGCTGGGCGGAGAGCACCTGCTGGGGGCCCAACTCGGGAAGAGCTACATCAACGTCTGGGAGCTCCAGAGGAAGGTACCGGCGCGGCGGGCGGGCCCGCGAGGCCTCGGCTCCGGGGGGCGTCCCCGGGACCCGCGGAGGGACGCCCCGGCCCTGTGGAGATGCGCCAGGCCTACACTTTCCGGGGACGCCCCGTCTCTGTGGGGAGGGCCGCTCTCTCCGTGGGGACCCCTGGTCTCTATGGTCAGACCCCCACCTCGTGGCCCCTCTCTCTCAGACCCCCCGCGCGGCCCCTCCGTCCGTAAAGACCCCCGGTCTCTATGGCCAGACCCCCCCGTGGCCCCTCTCTCCATAGGCAACCCCACCTCTACGGTCAGACCCCCGGGTCTCCCCTCCCTCCACACCGACCCCCATCACCACGGGCAGATGCCTGACATCCCCCTCTCTGCAGAGACACCCCCCCGAAGTGACGCTCCTGAGCCCCCCATCTCCGGGGGGACCTGCCTGCAGCCCACCCCCCAGGTCATGGATCCTGTAAGGACCCAGCTGCCCTCCTGGGGGTCCCGGCTGATCGCACAGAGCTGCCAGGAAAGGGGTTTTCTGCAGGGGGGGTCAGCTGCTGGGCTTCTCTCTGGGCCGGTGTCTCCCCAGCCGTGCTCCCCACCCTGGGTCCCCTTCCTGAGGCGTCTCAGCTCCCAGGGCTACCCAGGGATGCGACCATCCCCATCAAGGACAACTCGGGCACCCCACAGCTGGACCCGCTTCACCCAAAGCCTCCCATCACCTCAGGCCACTCTGTGCCCCTTCCAGCCCAGGCTGGCAGCGCAGCCGGACAGTCCTTGCTGGACCCTTCCTCCTCCTGCAGCTACAGGTGGATGTGCTGAAACAGGGCAGGACGGCAGCAAATACAGCCGTGACCCTCTGTTCCCCGTTGTTCCCCTCGGTGTGGCTGTGAAGAGCAGCAGCGACCCATTGGTTTCGGCACACGCAGCCCCTTTGCTGCCAGACTCCCGCTCAGGGTCTGTGTTTCCAGTTCTCCCAAGCCCAGGCTGTGAGCTCTCATCATCTGGGTTTTATCATTTGTCAATGGTGCTTTGCTGTAATCTCCTGATCCTGCTTTCTGCTGAGTCTCTGGTGTTCCCCTGCTGTGGAGCATCGCTGCATCCTGCCCCCTCGGCTGGCAGTTCTGCTTTCGGAGCTCAGTGCTTGGAGGGGAGTGGAGGGACATTTACCTTTTCCCTGTGGGACTAAACACGAAGGAACAGCAAAAAACCAGCAAAACACAGAGCAGTTTGCTATGATAACACAGAGTAGTTTGCTGTGATTTGCCCATATGGACTGTGCTCCTCCATCATTATTCTCTTTGGCGCTGAGTCCCTGAACTGCGGCGGTGCTGGTGCGGATTGAGGACGTGGCTTAAATGCTGGCAGCCACCAGATGCTCCCTGAGCTGCCTCCTCTCCCACGGGCCGATCTCATCTGAACCAGGTCTCGTTTCTCATTCCCTCCCGTCCTCCAGCCTGCGCTGAATGGCCACTGTGTTCTTTCTGTCCCCAGGACCAGCTCCAGCAGAAGATCATATGCCCTGGGCCCGTGACCTGCCTGACGGCTTCTCCCAACGGACTCTACATCTTGGCTGGGGTTGCCGAGAGCATCTACCTGTGGGAGGTGAGGGGCTGGCGGGGGGCGGGCAGGTGGGGATTCGCTCCTCGCAGGAGCTGCCAGGCTGGGGCTGCAGTGAGGGGGTTATGCTGAGCTGGGCCCTGCTCTGCCTCCTGGGGCTCTTTCTGCCCTCCCCGAGCCAGCCCGGCCTCGCACACGAGTGGGTGATGAGAGGGAACGGGCACCTTGGAGTCTGCATGGAAACCACCAGAGAGCTGGAAACGGGCCCAGGCGCCCCAGTTTTGTGCCTTCTCTGTGAAACCCCTCGTTCTCCGCTGAACTGCCGTTTGTTTTATTTTATGTGTAATTCAGACAACGGGAGGGAGTCGATTCTGTTCGTTAACAGGGCTCCCTCGCTGCCTCCGTAGCTCCCTCCCCACCTGCGGCGTTGCCTTTTAACACAAAAAGCTCCGGGTTTAGGGAGCTCCTTTTCCACCATAAACAAGTCTGTGCTGAAGTGCAGCAGCCCCTGGGTGGACTGTTCAACCCCACCGGCCATCGCGTTAGACCTTGGGGGAGGTGGGAAGAAGCTGTCACAGTGATATTAAGAGTAGGCAGGAAATCTTTACTACACGCTTGTGCCTTGACCAGAGGAACAGCGCTGGCATCCCAAGGTTCCAGAGTTAACGAGGGCAGGACCTCTCCAAACTGTCTTCTGCTGTATTTCCCTTCGGTCCTAAGTGTACGTGGTGGTTCCGCTGGCACCTCAATGGTGTTGGTTGCCATCAGTGAAGTGCCAACGGCCTCGTGTGACCAACACCACCTTCCCTCTCCGCTCGCCACCTCCGCTCTCTGCCCTGTTCTCCATGCTCCTTTCTCCATGTTCCCCTGACCTCTTCCTTGCTCTAGGTCTCCAACGGGAACCTCCTCGCCATCCTGAACCGGCACTACCAGGACCTCACGTGTCTCTGCTTTACTGATGACAGCAGCCACTTTCTCTCGGGGGCGAAGGACTGCCTGGCCCTGGTGTGGAACCTCTACAGGTAACGATGGACCGGGGGGAGGCCTCAGCCTGTTCATGCAGGGGACAGGGAGTATCTGGGAGAGGAATATTAGAACCAGAGCTCAGCTACAGCTTCCCACGGGCAGAATCAGCCCTAACATGTCTAAGCGGCCAGCACAGATGATCCTCAGCCCTCCTGGACCTGCTATCCAGCTCATCTCTCTGTTGCCCCGCAGCGTGCTGCAGGCAGAGCCCTCCCAGATCCCCGACCCGCGGCACGTGTGGTCCCGACACAGCCTCCCCATCACGGACCTGTGCTGCGGCTTTGGAGGGCCCTTGGCACGTGCTGCCACGGCCTCCCTTGACCAGACGGCAAAGGTAAGGCTGGGCTCGTCCCCAGCAGAGCCCTGGCGCGGTGCAGGGTTAACACTGAGGCTCTCCCGGGCTGCAGCAGAGCAGTCAGGGCTGCAGTAGCTGAATGTCTTGGCTGGCTCCGTGATGACTCAGAGCTGCTGGAGCTCCTGCCTCTCCAAACAGCAGCAGTTTCTCTGCACCTGCCCTCAGGCTGGGCCTCCACAGTCCCTCTGCTCCCAGGAAGGTCAGGGTCAGCTCTGATGCCCCTCACTGACTGGAGCAGAGCAGCCCAGAGCTCCAGCCTGCTCCTCCTGCTCTGCAGGAAATGTCTACCCAGGGGGCAGGATGGGCTCAGGAGGGGGTTAAGGGCCAGTTTGGAGCTGCCTGGGAAATTGTTGCCTTGTGGTCATGAAGAGGCTGATCCTGGGCTCTGCTGTGGCTCTGCCTTGACTCTGTTTCCCCATCTGCAGCAAGGAGGGGTACTGGGGCGTGCTGCCAGCTCAGGAGGTGCTGGTGGGCAGCAGCATGTTCTTCCGATCCTGCCGCTAACGTTTAAGCCTCTAATTGTCCCATACCCTCTGACTCAGCTCTGGGAAGTCTCATCAGGGGAGCTCCTGCTTTCCATCCTCTTCGATGTGGGGATCATGGCTGTGACGCTGGACCTCTCCGAGTACCACATGTTCTGCGGTGGCATGGACGGGTCCATCTTCCAGGTTGACCTCTGTGCCTGGGTGAGTGCATGGGGCTGCTGATCTGCTGGGTGCTGGTCTTGACGTTGCACCCTGAGCCACTGTCACCGCCCTGCTGGGACTGGTGTGACCTGTCAGGTTGTGGGAGGGTCTGGGTTCCCCTGTGTCTCCTCTGCCCCCTCCAGACATGGTGATGAACCTGCTGGCTTCAGCCTACCTGAGGTTAAACCGCTGTCTCCATTCCTTCCTTCATTCCTGCAGCCGGTCCAGAGAGACCGGACCTTCCAGACGGAGCGGGAGAACGGGAAGATCTTCAAAGGGCACAGGTGAGGGACCAGACATACCTGCCAAATGCCTCACTGCCCCAGTCTGCCCACCAGTCCTCGGGTCATCCCGAGTTTAAACCTTCTCTTCCCCGTTCCAGGAACCAGGTGACGTGCCTGTCAGTCTCCACAGATGGCAGCCTCCTGCTCTCCGGCTCCCACGACGAAACCGTCCGCCTGTGGGACATCCAGAGCAAGCAGTGCCTGAAGACAATGAATCACAAAGGTAGGCATGCCCTTATCTCGGATCCTCTCCTCCCCAGCTGCCAAAGGACCCAGCTGTCTCGCTCCTGGCTCTTGAGGCATTTCTCTGATTCTTGTTCCACACCTCCAGGAAGGGCAGAGGCGCGGAGGGATGCCTCAGCTGTCTGGAGCAATGGTTTGACCTTGCCCATGTCTGTGAACAACCCGCTGTGCTCTGTCAGGGAGTGAGTCAGAGATTTCACCCTGTCGCTGAGGACAGCCAGGATCTTCCTCCTTGTTTTCCAAAGGGAGCGGCTGCCCCACACTCACCCCAGTGCCTGGGGAGGCCGAGAGAGGGGAGGATGTGTCTGCAGAAGAGACCATCTCTGTGACAACTGTGCCCATGAGCTTATTAGGCCTGAAGTGAATCTGGTATCAGCAGCCGTCTGGGAGTTCAGTCTGATGGCTCTGATAAACCTGGCATACACACCCTGACAGGCTCCAGTCAGCAGTGAGGGCCTGGAGCAGCGGAGGGTTTAGCCCTCCTGCTGCACTGGAGCTGACACTGGGTTTCTGATCTGGTTGTGGCCATCTCCAGTCTCTTACCATGGTGGGGCTGGCAGTGCGGCTCTCCTGAACCTGCCCGGAAGGTGACGGTGGTGACCAGCACCCTGCTCCTCTGCAGTGCTGAGACCTGGCTGCCTGCAGACCCCCTCCTCTTGCTGCCAAGCACCGTTTGTAATGGGGACCCACCACAGCACCCACCCAGCCTTGCTCCCCTCACGTTAGGAGGGTGAAAGCAGACAGAATCTGAGCCGTGGGGCCAAGCCTCCACTGTGAGCCACGCATTGAAACCCTCCACGAGGAGACAGGGGCTGCGGATGGACCTCAGCTCTTCCCATGAGGGGCAGGAGTAGGCTGACCATGCTGCTGGGTGCTGCGCCGAGAGGCGAGGGTGCCTTCTGCATCCTCCCCTGGCTTGCTGCCCCCGCGAGCAGGGATTTGGCTTCCCAGCAGCCCTGGCTCCAGAACCACGCTGCTGCTGGGGCTGTGTGCTCCATCAGAGCCTGTGCGCGGGGTGGGAGTTGTGATGACCAGGCTTGGGGCCCTGTGGGCCAGTTCGGGAGAGTTTCTCCTCTCCACCTTTCCTGTCCTTCCTCTCAAACGGCTCCTGGAGCTGTGGGAGGACCAGCCGCGGTGATGCCACTAATGGGTTCATGAGCAGCAGTGAACGTCTGCTCTTTAGGGAGGGAGCAAGAGTAAAACAAACGGTTTGTCACAGCAAAGTGTTGGCCAGGGGCAGCTCTGGGGCCGGCAGAGCAGCTTCTGCAGCGAGCGATCGGCAGAGCCTTCGGTTTGCCGGTGGGATCCAGCTGTGGATCCTGGGGGGCAGGCTTTGGGGCAGGGTCTGGTTGAGCTGGAGTGGGAGGTGATGGTCCACATCAGAGTTGCTGTCGTCCATCTCCCCTGCAGAGGCTGAAAGTCTGGGCCCCCCCCGGGCTCAATCCCTCCCCCCCGCACCTTTCCCTGCTGCAGCAGCCGCTCAGGTGCAGCTGGACCCTTATAACCTTCCCCTCCGCACTGTCGCGTTCGGCCGGGGTAAGATGGATGGCCGGGGATTTATTAGCGGTGACCGAGCGGCTCTGCTCACCCGCTAGATGCTGGGGGGCTGCTGCAGGCAGTGCGGGGGGTGTCGGGGGGCTCTGGGGGGCTTTGGAGGTCCCTGTGTCTGACAGGGAGAGGTTTGGGGTGTGGGGGGCAGCGGTGGGAGTTTGGGAGGGGAGGTGGAGGCGGCTGCTGACAGAAAGCAGCAGCCTGGGTGGGTAAATGCAGTAATTAAAGTGCTCATTAGCTCTGCCAAACGAGAGCGTGTGATAGATCATGGCAGGAGACAGCCGGGAGAGCGGCGGCGCTGACGGATGGCTGCTTCTGCGGAGGATGGCCAGGCTGCTGCCGAGCCACGGCCCAGCTCCCCACTGCCCAGGGCGGGGAGGGGGGCTCTGCTTCTCCCCAGTGCTGGGGAGCAGGGCAGGAGGCCTGCGCTCCCAGTTCTCAGGGCAGCGCCAGGCAGGAGGGAATGCTGCAGCGGGGACAATTCTGACCTGTCCCCTCTTCTCCCAGGCCCGGTGACAAACGCCTTCATAGTGCTGGCCCCGGCCAACATGGTCAACCCGGACGGGAAGCCCAGCATGCCACTCCCCAAATTCAGCAAACACCTCCACGGCACCGAGAGCAACGACGAGCAGGGCAGCGAGGGGGTGACGCTGCGCCTCGGGCTCCACCAGCAGGTACTGGGGACCAGCCGGCGGCGGGGGAGGGGGATGCGGGCGTCGGACAGAGGTCTGCACCGCAGGGTACACGGTTTCGCTGGAGCAGCGGCAGCAGCCAGTCCATGCTGACCTGCTGATGATGGGCAGCAGCTCCACGGCCTGTTCAGATCTTCCCCCCAGCTGGGCAGGGAGCCTCTTCCCCTGCTCTCGGCTGTGTCTGGGCTGCTCTTGGCAGGGGAGGAGGAAGAGGAGCAGGGTCCTGACTGGGGCTTGGGGTGTCCCTTTGAAATTGCCCCTGTGTCGGTCATGGCGGGGGGATCTGGAGCTCGTGGCAGCTCTGCCCTGCCCACAGTCCTGCCTGTCACAAGCCCCCACCCAGCATCTTTCTGCTAGAGGCTGTTCCCCACCACGACCAACACCCTCCTCCAGGATGGTGGACCCCGTTTCTGCTCCCCTGCGCTCCCTTTGCCATCTGTGCAGGGCTGGCTCTGCTGACCCTTGGTCCCGGTGTGGGGGTGTCCTGCACCATGGCACCGTGCCATGCCGCTCCATCCCCTGGCCTCTCTGATGCCAGTCCCGGAGCTTCTCTCCTCTCTGGGGGGTTTATGCACCACCTCCACTGGGGGACCCTGCTCAGGGCATAGGGAGAGGGCCCGGGTCTTCTGTATGATCCCTCCTGTCTGGTCCCTGCAGGAGTCTGGGGAGAGCTACCTGGAGAAGGCTGAGAAGATGTACTCGCAGATGTACTCGACAAGGGAAAAGGTGAGAGCTGCTCCGAGGAGGGGTCCTTCTGGGACAGACCCCAGGTGTTCCTCTCTCCAGCCGAACCGTTTTTAGGGCCCCGTGCAAGTTGGGGACGGGGAGAAGAACCCTGGAGCTTGCTGGTGGTGTAGGCAGGAGGGGCTGCGGTTTGAGTAGGAGGTGGAGGGAGAGGACAGAAGGTTTTGGGGTTTGCTGCCATTGGGGCTGCAGCCTCCCCAGACCCAGGGGCTGACACTTTTCTGTTGTATTTTTCTGCTGCAGAACCTGGTGGGAGACCAGGAGCACCTGACGATCCAGGTGAGCGAGCTGGAGGAGGAGGTGAGCACCCTCCGCAAGATCAACAAGAACCTCTTTGACTTCTCCGCTCGCATCATCACCAAACCAGCCAAATGAAGAGGCACCCCTCGCCCTCGCGCCCCTCCCTGCCCAGCTCCTGGGGAAGAACCAGCCGCCCTCGGGCTCTGGCACGCGCCGACACGCCGCATGCCCGGCTCGCCTCCTGCCCATCCCTCGTGTGGCACACGCCGGAGCGGCTGCTCCGTCTGGCGACCGTTCGGTGACACGGGACTGAGACAAGTGCAGGGGCTCGGGGCTGCTGCCTACAGGACAGCACAGGGACCGTTTTCACCCCGAGCCGCTGCTTGCTGCCAGGGCGGACTCAAGCGGCTAGCTGCGGCGGGAGCATCTCTGGCTCTGCAGGAGGGGCCCAGGATGCAGCTCCTGCTCTTTCCCCATCTCTTCCCCTGGCCCTTTCTTGTTTCTTTTCGTTCCTCGACCCTGCAGCGCAGACAGAAAAGTGGGTTTTCTCTTAATATCGGTTTGAGGTTGGATTTTGAAGACTCCTCCTGCCCTGGAAACGCTGCTCGGGATCGCCGGACCCTCACAGTCAGGATCCCGCTCTCCTGACAGCGGGGGCTGTGCAGCTCCTGCTCTGGGGGGTGCTGGGGGCAGCGTGGGTGCTGCCACGGGTCCCCGGGGGGCCGAGCCTGGGGATGGAACTCACCCACCGCCCCATCCGCCCTGCTGGTCCGGCAGGCTGGGGAGTGTCCCTGGGCTCAGGGTGCGGGTGGTGGTTTCAGGACGCAGGGCTGACTCCTTTGGGTCAGGGGGGCCAGCGAGGTGCTATTTCCAGTCTCGTCGGTTGACAATTTCTATATATTTGGCTCCAGCTACTTTGTTCTCATGGTGTTCTGGGGAATCGGCCTTTTGTATCGTCATGAGCCTGGCGGGGGGGTGCGGGTTTGTTTAGGTTTATTTTTTACATAAAAGATTTGTTTTTTTATAGTGAAAGATGCCTGAGGGTTTTCTTTACGGTGACGGGAGCGGGGAAGCGACGTCTTGTCCTGCGGAAGATGGTTGAGCTTTGCCCTGCCACATCCCTCTGTGTCCCTGCGGGGCTCAAGGGGGGGTCCCCTGGGCCCTGGGGACCACGGCCGTCCCTGTGTGCACCCACAGTCCCCCCTGCCCAGTTCAACACACCAGAATGAAGCACAGTTGCTGTCAAGTGCACTTTAATGCCGCGGTGTCAGTCCTGGAAGCTTCCTCAGATCATGCTTTTAGCTTAATAAGTGCTGTCTCTGCTGGCTGTCGCTGCCCACCACCCTCCTGCCCCGTTGGATCAATGTTTGCTGGCTGCAGCAGGGACCTTCTGCCCTAGCTGGGTGCTGTGGCGTGCCCCCGCCGCAGGGAGAGCCCCGAGGCCCCCCCGGGGGCAGCAGCCTGTGCCCTGCAGAGCCCAGACCCCAGCCCACGCTCCCAGTCGTCCCACGCTCCATCTCAGTTCCCCCGCAGCCAGGGCCATGTTTGGGCAGAGCCAGAGGGAGGATGGGGCATCCCTGCAGCCCCCTCCTGTCTGCGCCCGAGGTTTGGGGGGGCAATTTCATGTCAAGAGCCTGTTGCCCCCCTCCCCAGCTGCTGCCCGGGGCTGCTCCACAGTTGCCCCTGGGGGAAGGAGCAGCCGGAGCCCCCTGCTCAGTGTCCTGCCTGGGGGGCAGCAGCACGCCCTAACAAGGGGCTACCGGCACTCCCTGCCCTGGCAGGGTCTGCCCTGAGCTCCCACGGCGCCGGGCCCATCTCCGCGGGGGGGTTCGTTAGCGGTGACTCATGACATCGCTCCGCTGATCGATACATTTTTGCCAGCTGGTATTTGGCTCCGTTTCTCGCTTTCTTCTTAATTGAGCAGCGGCTCCGTCTCTCCGGCAGATGATGTTTGTGCTGGGGCGGGGGGGGCTCAGTGTTCCTGGTGAGGATGAGGAGGGTGACACCGCTTTCCCTCCCCACCGAAGAAGGCTGCAAAGCTGCTGCCTTCACCCCTTCCCCAGGCAGCGGGACGGGCCCTGCGGCCCCGGGATCCCCCGGGTCCGAGGCTGTGGAGGGACTGGGGGACCCGGCTCGGAGGGTGGGGTGCTCCGAGCCCGGCCCAGCCCGGGGGTGGCGGGGAGCGCCTGGCCGGAGGAGGAGGAAGGTCCCGGTGGTCCAAAGGCAGCCGGGAACTCGCTGGGAAGCGCGGGGGTCCAGTGCGGGGGCACCTCGAGCTCCTTCCGGGGGGACCCCGCGGCAGCACCAGGCGGGGGCGGGAGAACCCGCTCTGCGCGTGGGTGTGGGCGAGTGCCAGCCCTGCGTGGGCGAGCGGGGGTGGCTGCGGGCGAGCCCGGCGGGACCCACCGCGCACCGGGGGCCGCGCCGGACCCTCCGCTCGGCTCGGAGACGGGGCGGGCGCTGACGGCGGGACCCTGCCCGTCCCTGACCGCACAAGCCGGGCGGGGTCGGCACCGGGGCGGAGTGGGGGGAGCCGCCGTCCCGCCCGCCCGCCCGGAGCCGCCCCCGCCCCCGTCCCGCCCCGGCGGGGCGCAGAGCGGCGGGGCCGGTGGCGGGGCCGGTGCAGGCGCATGGCGGGGCTGCGGGCGCTGTGGCTGCTGGCGGCGGCGGCGCTGGGCGCGGCGCGGGGGCACCCCCAGCCCTGCCGCCCCCCGGCCCGCCCCGGCCCCGCCGTGCGCCTCGGGGCGCTGCTGCCGCCCGCCGCCCCCAGCCGCGCCCGGCTCCGCGCCGCGCTGCTCGGAGCCGCCGGCCCCGGAGGGGGTCCCGGCCCCGGGGCGGGGTCCCACAACCTCAGCCTGGAGGTGGTGGCGGGCGGCCCGGCGACGCGGGACCCGGGCTCGCTGGCGCGGTGGCTCTGCGGGGCGCTGGCGGGGCGCGGCGTGGCCGCCGTCCTGGCTCTGCCCCGCTCCCGCCGGGAGCTGCTCCAGCTCGACTTCCTCGCCGCCGCCCTCCGCATCCCCTTCGTCAGCCTCCTCGACATCCGCGGGCCGCTGCCCTTCCGAGCGCAGGTAGGACCCGCACCGGGGGCTCCTGCCCCCGCTCGCCGTGTCGGCTCCGTCCCGCCGCCGTCCTTGCTCCCGTCCTGGCTCCATCCCGACTCCTCTCCCGATCCCAGTCCTGGCTCCGACCCCGGCTCTGTTCCAGCCCCTCATCCTTGCTGCATCCCGGCTCCCTCCCGGCTCCGTGCTGGCCCCATCCCGGTTCCCATTTCAGCCCCATCCCGCCTCCATTCCCATCCCCATCCCGGCTCTATCCTGACCCTCATCCCGCCTCTATCCCAGCCTCGTCCCGGACCCCATCCTCGCCTTATCCTGGCTCTATCCTGCTCCCCATCGCAGCCCTATCCCTGCCCCCTCCTGGCTCTATCCCAGCCCCATCCTGTCTCCATCCCAGCCCCCATCTCTTCTCTCTCCTGCCCCCCTGCCCGGCTGTACCCCAGCCCCATCCCAGCTCCCACTCCCAGGCAACTTCCCCGTCTCCTCCGGCAGCCCCGCACCCCCTCAGCCCCAGTCCTGACCCCAGTCCAGCCCCATGGGGGTTGGGGGGCTGTGAGGCCGTGCCCTGCTGCTGGGCCCCTGCACTCCCCTGTGCCGCCCAGTTCAGCCCCGCCGTCCTGGCAGCGATATCCATACGCACCCGTGCCACGTTTCGCAGCCCAAATCTTTCCAAGCGAGACCCGTCCCCGTGTCCTTGGGGTTGGATTTGTCCCTCCCTGCCCTCGGCCGGTCCCTTCTGGGGACAGACTGGCTCCGTATCGCGTTTGGGCCCCTCTGTGAGCATGGGTGCCCTGGGTGGAGGTGACCCTTCTCCTGGCACGTGGCAGGACCATGGCAGCCCCCGGCCCACCCGCCTCTCCCCGGGGATGCCCGGGCAGGCGCTGGATGCCCGCAGGCTGCGCCACCCTCCACGCGTGCTCGTCTGCTGCCTGGCGAGCGGCGTGTCCTTGGAGGTGTCAGCGGCGCAGAGCTGGGCAGCGCCTGGCTGGGAGCGAGACACCCTGGTGCGGGCGAGCAGGGGGGACGCGCAACCCACTGCTCCGATGGTGATGAGCCCCCGCACCTGCCCAGCTGGTGGGGGGGTCCTCCAGGGCTCTCCCTTTGGTCCCTGGGCATCCTGCTGGCTCCTGGCCGGGTGCGCGGCCAGTGCTGGGTGGGGGAACCATCTCTGTCGGCTGAGATGGGGCTGGGAGCGGGCAGAGAGCAGGCAGGGAGTGTGGGGTGGCTCCAGGGCAGGAGGGCCCATGCCTGGTGCTGCCTCTGGGCTCTTCCCTCGGGCAGGAGCAGGCCAGGGGCACAGCCACAACCCCTGTGTGTCGGCAGAGCCCGTTCCACTTCCACATGGACCGGCAGGGCTCGCTGGAGACGCTGGTGGACGTGCTGGTGAGCGTCCTGCAGGCCAACGACTGGCAGGAGACCAGCCTGGTGCTCTGCCACCCCTGGGACGTCTCCGGCTTCCTCCACCTCTGGGCCCACCGCTCCCAGCTCTTCCTCCGCACCGTCCTAGACCTCGGCTACCTGGATGAGCCCGGGGCCACCCGCTTCCTCCGGCAGCACGGGGAGCGCGTCAGGGCCCTCTCCAGCCCCGTGCTGGTGCTCGGCTGCGATCTGCGGCGCGCTCGGCTCATCTTCGGGGTGGCCGAGGAGCTGGGGCTGCTGCCGCAGGAGTTTCACTGGATGCTGGGCTCCCCACTCAGTGCCAGCGAGTTGCAGACCGAGGGGCTGCCCCTGGGGCTGCTGGCCTACGGGGAGGTCAACCGGCCGCCGCTGGAGCTCTTCATCCAGGACGCGGTGGAGCTGGTGTCCCGGGCCATCGCCAGCGCCGCCCGTGTCCGCCCCGACCCGGCTCTGCTGCAGACGATGGTGAACTGCAACGAGAGGCACCGGGCAGGCGGCGAGTCCGCGGGGCTCTTCCTGGCCCGGTAAGGGAGGTGCCGCGGGTGCCCCTTCCCCCCGCCCCAGCTCCATCGTAGCGGGGGGCTGTGGCCCAGCGCCAGGGTGGGGTGCGGGCAGAGCTGGGGGAACCCAGGGCTCACTGCGCGGAGCCCGGAGCGCTCCCTGGTGCGCGCAGCCCCCGCCGTGGGGCTCAGCTCCCCCCGGCTCCCCACCTGCCCTCCTGGGACACGGTCTCTGCCGGCTGCGCGGGGGGGGTTGTGTCAGTTCAGATCTCCCCAGCGCTGCCCGCGTGCGGCTGCTCTATGAATATTAACCACGCTCAGCGCTGCTGGCACAGCGAGCCGCCGGGCAGCGGGGCCGGATCCTGCTGCTCAGCTGGGCCCGAGTCGGGCACGTCCTGCTCCCAGCCCCAAGCCCGGTCCCCCTGGTGACATCCTGCCCCTTGCCAGGTTCCTGGCCAACACGTCCTTCCATGGCCGGACGGGGCCCCTGCGCGTGGAGAAGGCAGCGCTGGTGCGGGCAGAGCAGCAGTTCTGCCTCTGGAGCCTGCGGCGGGACTCGCGGGGGGAACCCACCTGGGTGACGGTGGGCACCTGGCGGCATGGCAAGCTGGAGCTGGAGGAGGGCGCCCGGCAGAGCCACCGGCAGAGCCCCGGCGAGGCGACCGGCGGGGCCCGCGCCAGGCTGCGGGTGGTGACGCTGGTGGAGCACCCCTTCGTCTTCACCAGGGAGGCAGACGAGGACGGGAGCTGCCCGGCCGGGCAGCTCTGCCTGGACCCCGGCACCAACGACTCGGTTGTACTGGACGCTCTCTTTGAGGAGCTCGGCGCCGACAACGGCTCGGTGCCGCGGGCGTACAAGAAGTGCTGCTACGGGTACTGCATTGACCTACTGGAGAAGCTGGCTGAGGACATGGCCTTTGACTTTGAACTCTACATCGTGGGCGATGGGAAATACGGGGCCTGGAAGAATGGGCGCTGGACAGGGCTGGTGGGGGACCTGCTCAGCGGCACAGCCCACATGGCCGTCACCTCCTTCAGCATCAACTCAGCGCGGAGCAAAGTCATTGACTTCACCAGCCCCTTCTTCTCCACCAGCCTGGGCATCCTGGTGAGGACGAAGGACACGGCGTCACCCATCGGGGCCTTCATGTGGCCCTTGCACTGGACCATGTGGGTGGGCATCTTCGTGGCCCTGCATATGACGGCACTCTTCCTCACCCTGTACGAGTGGAAGAGCCCCTACGGCATGACCCCTCTCGGCCGCAACCGCATGAAGATCTTCTCCTACTCCTCAGCCCTCAACCTCTGCTACGCCATCCTCTTTGGGCGCACCGTCTCCAGCAAGACGCCCAAGTGCTGCACCGGCCGCTTCCTCATGAACCTCTGGGCCATCTTCTGCCTCCTGGTGCTCTCCAGCTACACGGCCAACCTCGCGGCCGTCATGGTGGGGGACAAGACCTTCGAGGAACTCTCGGGCATCCACGACCCAAAGGTAGGCGCGCATCTGGGCTGCCTCGGGTGGGGCGAGATGGGGCTGAGGTCCAGGGAAGGGGGTGGGAGGGGGGTTGCTGCAGCACCTTCCCTGCTGGGTGACATCTCCCAGATCTGCTGCATCTCCAGGGGCTGCCCAGAGCCCCCTTCCCGCCCCTGCCCAGGGCTGTGTGTGCTCAGGGCTCAGGGACGTGTCCCCAGGCTGCCGGGGGTACTGACGCCGCGGTGCCTCCTCGCAGCTGCATCACCCCTCGCAGGGCTTCCGCTTCGGCACCGTCTGGGAGAGCAGCGCTGAGGAGTACATCAAGAAGAGCTTCCCCGAGATGCACGAGTACATGCGCCGCTACAACGTCCCCACCACCCCCGCCGGGGTCACCATGCTCAAGTGAGGGGGGGGGGATGTGGGTGTGGAGGGGTCTCCCCTCCTTTTGCCCCATCCCTGCAGCCTGTGCACCCCCCCATGTCACACCCCCACCCCAGGGAGGGTTGTCGGGCTGGGGGAACCCTGGGGAAGGTGGGGGGGCAGCCCCCGGTCTGAGGGTCCCCCCTGCGCTGGTGCAGGACGGAGCCCCCCAAGCTCAACGCCTTCATCATGGACAAGTCGCTGCTGGACTACGAGGTCTCCATCGACTCCGACTGCAAACTGCTCACCGTGGGCAAACCCTTCGCCATCGAAGGTCTGGGGGGCTGCGGGGGGGGGGGGGGTGGACATGTGATGTGTGTGTATGGATGTGTGTGTGTGTGTGTATGGACACACGTATGTTTGTGGACATGTGTGCACGTATAGACCAGTGTGTGTATGGATGTGTGTATAGACACACGTGCATGCATGTGTGTGTATGGACACGTGTCTGTGTGTATGGACACATTGTGTGTATGGACACGTGTGTGTGTGTATGGACACATATATATGTGCATGTGTGGACACACGTATGTGCTCTGGCTGGCGCTGGGCTGGGCCTATGCAGGCGGGGCGGGTGCCCGCTCTGCGGTGGGTGCTGGGGGCTGTGCCCCCCCACCCCGTCCCCAGCGCCGCTGCTCTCTCTCTGCTCCCCCTCTCCGGGGCCAGGCTACGGCATCGGCCTCCCCCAGGACTCGCCGCTGACCTCCAACGTCTCCGAGTTCATCAGCCGCTACAAGTCGTCTGGCTTCATCGACCTCCTGCACGACAAGTGGTACAAGATGGTGCCCTGCGGCAAGCGCGTCTTCGCCGTCACGGAGGTGCGGGCGGCGGGGCCCGTGGCCTTGGGGGGGTGTCTGGGCTCCGGCCCCCCCTCCCGCAGCCCGGCCACCCCCACCCCTCTCCCCGCAGACCCTGCAGATGGGCATCTACCACTTCTCGGGGCTCTTCGTGCTGCTCTGCATCGGGCTCAGCGGCTCCCTGCTCACCTCGCTGGGCGAGCACGTCTTCTACCGCCTCGTCCTGCCCCACATCAAGCGCAAGAAGAAATTCAACTACTGGCTGCACACCAGCCAGGTGGGGCCGCTCGAAGGACCCCCCCGCTCCAGCGCTACTGCCCCCCTTCCCTGGCACAACCTCCGTCCTCCTCCCCCCGCCCCGGACCATCACCCCCCGCTAACCCCAGACCACCGCCCCCACCTCACCCCTCCCGTGTGCCCACAGAAAATCCACCGGGCTCTGAACACGGGCACGGAGGAGCAGAAGAGCCAGCGGCTGGGCTTGGAGCAGAGGTACGGCCTGGCTAGGTGCCTGCCTGGCTCTCTTCCTCCTCCTTGGGGGCACCTACCATCCTGGGGGCGGCCACCCAGGGACCCCCCTGCCACCAGCTCCCAGCTCAGCCCTTCTCCCCCTCCCCAAAAAGGTGCGACCTCCAGCAGAGGCCGGTGCCTGCGATGGGGCAGCCCTGGAGCACCCTGCGGAAGGAGGCACGACGGGTGCGCTTCCGGCTGGACAAAGCCCCCCTCGAGGGCGAGGGGTCCCTGCAGCACCCCGGGAATGGGCCGGCACCGTGGCCCCCGGACAGGGCGGTGGGCAAGAGCGAGCTGCGGGAGCTGGAGGAGAAGATCCAGGAGATGCAGGAGCAGCTGCAGGCAGCCCTGGTGAGGAAGAGTGAGCTGGTGGCTGTGCTGGGCACGGCGAAGAGCGGCCGGACACTGCCCATCCCGGCAGCCGCAGAGGAGCTCCAGGAGAGGTGACAAGGGGTGAGGGGACACCTCAACCCAACCCCCGGCCAGGCTGCTCTGCCATGACCCAGCACCCCCTGCAGAGCCGGGGACGGATGGATGGACAGACGGAAAGAGGCCCCTGGGGCAGGGGGATGGAGCAGGGAACCAGGGGCTGCTCCCCTCAGCTCCAGGGTGTTTGGCTCCTCCTCGCCTCCCTCTCGCTGGCGATGGGGGTTGACTCTGGGGCAGGCGGGGGGGGGGGGGGTGAGGTGAGGTGAGAGGCCCCTGCAGCACCAGAGAGCTGCAGCACCCCTGCTGGCAGACACTTCAGCACCTATGTTTTTAAACCGTGTAAATAAAGACAAGGGAGAAAAAACAAGTCGGCTTGTTCTCTCTAAGCGAAGCTGGGCTTGGGGCAAGGGTAACCGTTCCCTTCCCCTCCCTCCTCCGCAGGCACACACTCAGCCCCACCACAGGACAGCAGTGAGGAGGAGGAAGGTCCCAGGGCCAGGCTGCGCCCCTAACCTCCTCCCAGCAGATCCAGTAAAGCCAGGCTGAGCTCCAGGGCCATCTCAACCAGGAACGGAGTCTTCCTGTGGCAGTTGGTGAGAGATGGATGTCACCGGCCCCTTTCCCAGCCCACCGAGGGGAAATTAAATACCCCCCTGTGCCCACCTGGGTGACTGGGTGGCTGTATGAGGAGCAGGGCAAGAGCATAGCAAGAGCCTTCCCTCCCCGCAGCCTTCCACAGGCGAGGGATTGGGCTCAGCACCCCCTGCCCTGCCACCACGCCTCTGGGGTGCAACAGGGTGGACACTGGCACTCCGGGACAGTGTCCGATGCTGGGGAGATGCTGGCACCCCGGGATGGCAGCAGCGGGCTCCGAAGTGCCGGACTGGCTGCACGAGGCTCCCAGTCGGGGACCCAGCCCAGCACCTCCAGGACCCCGCAGCAGCTGTTAGATAGATATTTATTATTATATACAAACACATTTTGTACATTAATTAAATAGAATGAACTCTACTCTTCATCCATCAAATCATTTGGTTTGTTTCCCCCCCTTCCCCTCCCACCCACCCACTCACGGTCACTCTGGGTGCTCTGCCATGGGCACACCAGAGGCAGGGAGAAGGCTGCAGGATCTGACCCGCTGGTCAGGAGCAGGTCCCCCCAGCCCCCCAGCAGCACCCAGGGCTGCGTGAGACAAAAAGAGGAAAAAAGGGGGTGTACCTGGGTGGGAAATGCAGAGGATGTGAAGAGGGGGCTCTGAGCCGCCGTGGTGCCACCACGGGAACCCTTCGTGGTGGGGACGCCGAGGGAGCTGGACCCCACCGGTGCTGCTCAGCTGTGGGAGCCCAGGCCGAGCTCAGGGACCCTTCTAGAGCCACCGAGTGCCCCTGAGTTGCCTCCCACCCCATTTCCCCCCCCGCTCCTCTCTCCACTCAGCCCCGCAGACACCCACACGCCCCAAGTCACTCCGCTCTGCCCACAGGCACAAGCCCTCCTTCAGCCCCAGCCCCGCGTGGGTCCAGCCTGGCTCTGTGCCACCCCGCAGTGCAGCAGGGTCAAGCACAGCCAGTTCTGTCTCCACCGTGGGGAGTTAGGGAAAACCAGCTGAAACATCTTTAGTGTTTTGGTTCTTTATGAAACCATCTCATGCAACAGCTCAGCCAGTGACAAGCCACTCTTTCCTCTGGGGTGGGGCTGGTCGTGTCCCGTTGGAGGGACAAGGCACTGAAAAGCATCACCCACAGCGGCAGAGAGGGGCAGAGACAGAGCTGCATCCTCCCCCCAACCCCTCCAGCCTGCCGAGGGGGAGCGGTGGCCGGCGGAGGCTGCTGGAACCCATCCACCTGTGCCACCAGCTCCCGCTTCGTGCTGGCCATGGGCACGCCAGAGAGGCCAAAGCCCTGGCAGTGGCCAGCCAACAGGACAGCAGCTGACCCACCCAGGGACCGCATCCCAGCCCTGCCAGACCCACCGCTTCTAGGGCTGGAGCTCTAACCTGCCCACGGCAGTTTCCATCCCCCATACCCACTGACCAAGGGAAGTTCAGAGACAGAAAAAACAGGGCTGAACTGCAGCTTCTGCTTTGGTTATTGCCCAGCGTTGCCCTGGCAGGAGCAGAACCGGCGTTGGGGGAAGGCCTTCAGCATTTCTGCCTCTGTGGCTCTCCCAGTTCATCTGCAGCCGCTCTTCTACCCAGAAAGCTGCCACACACCAGCGGGGTCTGTCCAAAACCAGCTCACGCTTGTGATCAAAGGAGTGCAAAGGGGACCGCAGGGGGCAAAGCTGGGCAGAGAAAAGCCGGGGCAGGGAGCCCAGGGCACAGACCCCCCATCCCTCCCTCCCGCTTCAGCCTTTCTCGCACACAACCACTCTTGTGCTGCTCCCCAGGGAGGTCCCTGCAGTGCCTTTACTCTGTCCCAGCTGCTCTGCCTCTGCCAAGAGGAATTCATGGGTTAAGGATGATGGTGAAGTGAGAAATAGTAACAAACGGAATCCCAGCGACTTCCTGGCAGTCCGGAGTCTCAGGATGGGGACTCAAGACAGGCTCCTGGAGTCTGGTTCCAAGCAAGCTCTGGAGCTGGGTGCACTCTCTGCTGGTGCTGCGCAAGGGCCACTGTCCCCCCGATCCCCAAAAGCGTGTCCCAAACATTCGTCCTGCTCCGTGTCCTCCTCGAAGGCTGGCAGGGTCTGTGCCGCGCTGCTCTCTGCGGCGCAGGTCTTGACGCCAGGTTCTGCTTGGCTGCCCGAGCCCTCGGCAGCCTCAGTCTGCTCGGGGAGGGACGGGCTGGGGACGGGGGTGCCCCGCTCCTGCGGTGGGACGATGGACACAGCCTCTGCGGCGGGCGGAACATCTGCGGCAGCCACCACCGATGTCGAAGTGACCTCGATGGTGATGGAGCCCATGGCCGTCTCCGGGCGGTCACTGCTGACCCTGATGCGGGCAACCAAACTTGAGGCAGCAGCAGTGTCCTGAGGGCTCCCATTGGCCATGGCCTCGTGCACCACGTTCGGCTCCAGGAGGGTGGTGCTGAGGTCGGAGAGGAACGAGGCTTCCGTAACAATGGCAGCTGTCTCGGCCACCCAGTTCAGATCGCTCCCGACAGAAGCCGCCGTGGCGGCAGCGATGACACTGGAGGCCTCGCCAGGGGTGAGGGTGGCTGAGCTGCTGCTCTCCCCAGAGGGGCTGGCGGGCAGGTGGGGCCGGCGGCTCCCCACGTCGGCAGGGGCAGCCGGGGTATTGTTGTTGAGGTTGTCCTGGAGCGTGGTCTGAGTGCCCTGACCCACCTGCTGGGTCTGCAGCAGCATCTCCTGGATGCGGATCTGCTGGAGAATGGCCGGCAGCTCGTAGTGGTGGAAGAAATAAATCATCGAATGCTGAGGGAGGCAAAGGGAAAGGAGTCACTCATCGGGCCGGGGCTGCGGGCCCAGACAGACCTTAGAAAGCTCCGCTTTCCTCTTGCTGTAACCACAGCGACCAGAGAACTCGGCTCTGACAGCCTCCGGGCTGTCTGACGTTTTGGAAAGGTTTTCCCCTTCTCCTACTATTCCTGAAAGCTGCTTTCACAGCTCCGCTCTGCAGACAGGCAACGGCACACGACCCCCACCCCTGGTAGGGGCTGGAACAAGAAGGGTGAAGGGGTTTCCCTGGACCCATAAAATCAGCAACAGAACGGCTGAAACTGCGGGCAGCTGGACCCCGCCGAGGTGGGTGGGGCAGTGACCGGGCCTGAAGTGTCACGATGGCACTTGCCTCGGTGGCACCCACGTGTGGCAGAACCAACAGTGACTCACCTGGATGAAGAGCCAGGAGGTGACGAGCGCCAGGCTGCTGTACTGCCCGTTGAACCGGTAGTGGTAGGCATAGAAGGCAAAGTGGTACAGGTAGAAGAACCTGGGAGAAAAGCCAGAAATCTCAGGATATGGCAATGAACAGGACAAAGGTGACTCCCTGACCTCGATTTGAGCTGGGGCTCTGCACCCAGCATGCTGCAGCCCCCAGCAGCAGCGAGTAGAACTGCCTCCCTATGGAGAGATCTTCAGGGGGGCAGAACAGGGGGCAGGCAAAGGATGAAGGTGATTCTTGAGCCCCAAAGTGGAAGCGATTGCACAAGGGACCCTGTGACATGCAGGGCAGCTCCCACAGAGACACACGGAAGCTCTGAGGAGTGGAGCTCTTCTGCCTGGAAAGGATGGAACGGATCTGAGGTGTCTGTCTCCCACCAGAGAACGTGCCACTTGGGATGAGGTGCCAGCCAGCTCCTACCTGAGCCAGTGCCTCTTGCTCGTGTTGGTGTGGCAGCAGATGGCATCATACTGGTCAGCCAGCCATACAATGAGGATGATGTAGAAGGCTGTCGTGGTGTCGTTGAAGAACTCTGACATAATGGCCTCCATACCTACAGGAGAGAGGGCGTGACACCAGCACGTTGCAGGGCACAGGCAGAGGGATGCCCAAGGGGCACGCGGAGGAACCCTCCACTGTGTCAGAGCTGGGGCCACTGGACCGCACAGCAGAGACCGTGGCAGGATAAATTCGCTCTGGTTAATGCAGCAGCTGAGGGCAAACAGGTTCCACCGCTGGCTGCAGCCGCTGCACGGGCCAGAGATTGGCTGGCTCCAGACAGCGCCGATTTTGGGGGGGTTCTGTTGTTCGGTTTTTAAATTCAAATTGTGCATCATGGTCACAGGAAACGTGAATCTGAACTGAACTGGAGTGACAGACAAATCTTCAGTCTGTGCGATGTCCGAATGAACAGCTTTTCCAGGGGACCCGGAGGGACAATGCAGCTCACTGTGCCACCAGATTCCAGAGCCTTCTGCCCCGTGATGAGCAGATGCACCACCAGCCTGCTGGGCCACGGCACAGCGGGAATGACTCTACAGACCCCACACGAGAGGTGAGGTAATGGCCTTACCCACTAGAGCCAGAATGACGGTGAGGAGGGGAGCCGCGGGGAAAGCAATCGTCATGTTCATCTCCAGCATCTGCAACAGGTCAACTGCGAGAAGAAAACACAGGGTGGATGTGGGGCTGTGGAACTCTGCACCCCACGGCACTCCCCAAGCAGAGCACTGCACATCCACTGCCCCAAGCCCACTGCCCCCGAGCCTTGTCAAGAGACAGAGCGGCTCTCGAGAGCACGGTGCCAGGGGTGCAGCGGGATACATCCCCTCAGCAGCTACACACTCCAAGAGTCTACACAGGATATGCCATACTGGAGAGGGCAGCGCATCCAGCACACCTAAAATCCCTCAGGAGAATCCTTACCAATGAAGACAAAGATCTGATGGTGCGAGTAGCGCAACAGCATCGAAACGGACAGGGTCTGAAACAGAAGAGCAGCCAGCGTTAGAGCCACAGGGCCCAGGGAGCCACCGCCCATCCCGGCGGGCAGAGGCTGGGCAGGCCATCAGGACCAGCACTGCGCACGTGCCCGCTCGTCAGCCCGAGCTGGGCAAACCTTCTTCCCCAAGAGCAACGAGGGCTTCGCAAAGAGCGATTCATCCCGTATTACTGTAGTGGAACAGACAATCGGGAATTCATAAAGAGACCGATCCCGAACGTCTGAGCAGGACACAAACCAAACAGCAGCAGCAGAGCTGGAACTCGGGTTTCTCGCCATCTCACATCCATGCTCCTAACACCACTCCGACAGCAGCCACCCAGCATCCATTGCCCCCTCCTTCACTGGCCACACCACCACTCTGCTGCACTGGCGGTCGGTCGGACACAAAGGGAGACAGACACAACTACGAACGGGCTTCGTTATCGCTTGGGATCTTGCCTGACGCTTATCTGCAATCACATGGTCTCACACACCATCACAGGAGACCTGGCTCTATCCTGACCACTCCTGCCAAATCAGCCAGGCTTGTTCTTAATGGTCTCAGAGGAAACTTCTGCACCCAGTGCCCTGGCAGAGTGTTTTAACTACACATTTAACTGACATCAACCTCCTTTTGACAGCAAAACCGTCACTTTGCTCTACTTCAGCTCCCCTGCTTCACTGTTGGGACTTCAAGAACCCATGTTAAAAAACAAAACAACCAAACCAGAGCAGAACCTGGTGCTCCACCAGCTTCACCGTAAAAGGAGCTCAGGCCTGTGCTGGTCCATCAGACATACACTGACCAGCAGCGGGTCAGCATCCAGGCAACGCCAGCTCCTACCGACTTACAAATATGACCATGATGACAAAGGCTGCCAGATACGACGTCCTGGCCATCCACATGCTGACAAAACGATAGTGCTCCCCAGACACCACATTGCGAAGGAAACCTGGAGGAAAACACACGCACAAACACAGAAGCTCTGTGTGACTACCCCAGAAACTAAGAACAAACCCTCAGCACCCCCGAACTGAGAGCAGATCTCTGGCAACTCCCCTCCCGGCAGCTCTTCTTGTTATGCAGCGCAGGAAATCACATTTGCAGACACCTTTCCCCTTCCACCCGCTCGTTTCATTTTGTCCTTGACAATGACATCTCTACATTAATGCAAGGAGCTGCTCCCTGTGTTGAGATTAATCAATAGGCAGAAGATGATGCTCCCGCATCCACGGAGAAAGCGTCCACTGCTCTGCACCGCCACTGAAAGCCACTCTGCCAAGCCTCACCTTTGTTTTCTTCATTTTCAGCTAAAGCTTTGACACTCGACATCAGGATGTCGTCATAGCCCAGGAACTCATCCAGCAACAGGCGACTGAACCTGTCCCCAAAGCACTGATCCCTGGTAGGATCTAGAGAGAAGAAAAAAACCACTCAGGTGGCTCGTTCCTCAAGCCCCAGAGGTGGCCAGGCAAGCACAGGGGCCTCTTGTCACTCAAAAGGACACGTTTGCCACCAGACCCACATCTGCACTTGGATCTGTGGTGGTATAGCTAAACTGGGCAGGACTGGGAGGGAAAATGTCTCAAATCCAGCCCGTCTATCCTAGGATACTTTGGAGGAATTTGTCTGGCTGAAGAGGAGAACCCAGCTCAGGAAATACCTGGGAACTGCCCGTTATCTACACGGGATCACGGCTCAATGCTCCAGCCCAGCTGTACTTCACTTTGAGGAGGAGCAAGTCATGAAACCTGCGTGATGGCTGCACCAATAGCTTGTCACAGAGCCCTGACGCTCCCAGGATGAGAAGGTTTGAGACCGTATTCCTGACTCGGACAGGAGGTTGTTCCAGGAGGATGATCTGCAGGGCTAGCGGGGCACAGTAACAGCGCAAAGCAGATCTGCTCAGCATCGTCCCCCTCGCAGGCACAACTGCTCTGGCCACCGGCCTCTAACACTGCGCTGCTGCTCCGCGCTGAGCCTCTGTCTTCAGCAGCACAAGGCTCTTCCCTCCTCAGTGAGGGAGAAAACTCTGCTGGATGTAACCTCAGGGCTTGCTGGAGCAGGCTCCACCATTTCACACTCCTCCTGGAGAGGTGTGACCTACTAAAGCACTCGAGACTCCACAGAGAACTCTCCCACATGGAAAATGAGTGCCATCAACTGTTATAAATAGTTCCCCCAGGACTAAGAAGGAAACGGCGCGTAGGTACCTCTGAGAGCACCCACCCACCCCCTGCCTCAGCATGGCCAGCTCCCTCTGCACTCACCCAGAGTCACCACCATGACAGGGATGCTGAGGCGCTGCCGAGTGCTCTGCGACAGGCGCAGGAAGCCGTACTCCAGCGAGTACTCCACGATGTACTCCTCCTGCGGCCACACTGCAAGAGAGTGGGGACGGACACTCAGCCACGGGGGCTGCAAACAGCTACCGAGCACAAACGGCATCTCCGGAGTCCCTCCCGCCCTCCCACCGCGTTCTGGAGGAGAGAACCAGTGGCGAATGCAGGCTCCAGGCTTCCACTAAGACAACTTCTTTGAAATCGCAGCCTGTTCCCTTGACATTTGTCCTGAACGTGACCCTTCTGGGGAAGCTCCAGGGCAGTGGTTCCACGCTCTGTCCATGATCCGCCCGCATCTTTGCCTGGTGAGCCCAGACCTCTTGTTCTGGCTCTGTCCCATTTCTGCTCTCTGAGTGGTTTAGGAAACAGCAGGAAGGCCAGTAACACTGCTCTGGGCAAGAGCACCGTGCTTCTGGAGACAGAAGTCACTGCTCCATCACAAACCTCAGAACTGACAGCAGGAGCAGCTACAGCTTTCCACAATAACAGCGGTGCCTGAAGTTTCCTTGATTTTTTTAAGGAAAGGTTCAAAACAGATGCTTTTTGTTACATCACCTCTGAAAAGACAAAACCTCCTGTGGAGTCGGGGCCCAGCAGTTTAACCCCTGGTCTTGCCAAGTGTCCCAGCGTATCGTGCACGAGGGGAGGGGAGGCGGCTGTCAGGCCCCGCCCAAGAAGTTAAAAGGATGAAATAACTTCAAAGCACTGTCCTGCCCCTCCTGCCGTACAGCGACACGGCCCTGAGAGAAGAGCCCACTTCCCTGCCCAGCAAACACAGGCTGGTGTGCGCTTCCTCTTCTGTTTCCATTGTAAAACAGTTTTAAGCTCAAATGGGAATAAAGTGTTTAAGTACCAACAAAAGAATCGCTTCCTTTGTGTCATAACACATGCTGCTGTTCTGTCTAAACACCAAAGGTGGCATATTTATAGCACAAGAAACCTGGAGAAAACAGTGAAACCAGGTATTTGGGGATTTAGGAGCCATCTGAAAAGCTGAATTTTTTCGCTGCGCTGGGAAGCGGCACGATTCTCTCCCACCATGGGCTGGAACTGGATTGTTTCCACCCAGCACATCAGCACACAGCATCATGCAACGCGGCTCTGACAGAACTTGGGCGACTATTAATAAAGGTACCGCACCAAAAATATTCGCTGCTCTCTACTCTTATGCAACTTAATGATCTTAAATTCAGGACTAATGAGTTCTGGATCAGCTTCAGCAAAAGCGCTGCAAGGCCAAGGGAAGGGTGCCACTGCCGAGCCCAGGGTCACAAAGCTCCACAGCCAACACTTCCGAGAGCAGGGAATGCCAGTCTCCCCAGGGAGAAAAGTGAAAAGGGCAAATTAAATCACAGAATCCAACGGCCATGGCTCTGTTTTAGCATAAATGGATTCTAATGGTTTTCCTCCCCTAACCACTAGAAACAGAAGTTTTCCACCCTGGAATTCCTTTTTAAATAATACAAAGCCACTAAATCTCCCTCCAGAGCTTGTGAGACATGAGCAGCTTAAGCATGCTGGCACGAGGGGTGGGATGCAGCAGGATGATGTCCCGAGCAACGCTGGACTGTGCAATCCACTAGAAGTCGCTCAGTGACTTTCGGGATTAGCGAGCTGTTCCCAGCACTGGCAGTGACTCAAAACACAGCCCAGACACCGCAAGTACCCAGAGGAAGGTGTGACCTGCAGCTCCCACAAGAACGGGGAGCTCAGAAGAGGCAGGTTCACTGTCACCTGAGGGATCTGGCACCAATCGCTGCCGAAACGCGATGCCAGACTACGAGGCTTCAGTGCATTCCACAGCCCAGGCGACCCCCAGCTCCCGCCTCCCCCCAGCCCAAGGAAAGGTCTTGTTGTGGATCTAGTTAGTATTGACTGCGGGTGAAAGCATCGGGGGAGACATTTGCAGTTACTACACAGAGCCCAGAGGAACTGGCAGGAAGGAGACGTGCAGGGGAGGGGCGGGGGGAGGAGAGCTCCAACCGCAGCATCGGTGGTCTTTACCTGCTCTGGCCAGCATCTCAAACTCGGACACGGTCTCCCGCAGAGGCTGCGTACCTTTAGTGGCCGCTTCGCTAAACGAGAGCTCCTGGCTTTCGTTGCGGGGCAGTGCCTTGGTGCTGCTCACCCGGGATGGCTTGAGGAACACCTTGGGCTCAATATCCAGCTCAAACTGTTGGAACAGCGGGGTAGGGAGAGCCACATCAGCAGCCACCAGGGCTGCCCTGTGCCCCCGGTGAAGGCCTCACCACCAAAAGGAGGGTGAAGGAGGCACTTTCTCAGGCTTTACTTTATCTTAAACTACCAGAGACTGACATGGAAGTTCAGGAAGAGCCAGGGAACAGGCTGTCTCCAGGCACCCCAGAGATGACAGGACCCACAACCCCAGGTTCCCACCTCCCGCGTATGCAGGGAACACATCTTTACCTTGATAGAGCTGTTTTCAAACATATCCACAGTCATTTCCTCCTCTTCCTCCTCCTCTTCCCCAGCTGTGGATTCAACGACCATTCCTGGGAACTTCTCAACACCACAGAACTGCAGGAAGATGGGGGCTCGGCTCGAGTTGCGCTGGATTTCCACCCGCAAGATGCCATCGCGCGGCCATTTGTCTCGCACGTGCTCCAAGCAGTTGATGGGTGAGCGGGAGAAGGCGATGTGAATGTAAGCCAGGATGAAGAGCACAAAGAGAGCCTGCACAGCAGGAGACAAAGCGGGGACCATCAGCCCAACCAGCCTCGGCCCCTTCACAGTTTCAACTGTCTCTTTTTTGACCATAAAGGTGCTCGGCGGATTTGGACAAATGGATTTGCATGTACACAAGAGCTTTGTGCCTCCAGCCCTGGTGTCTCTGCTTCAACCCCAGCCCAGAATCGGGCAATTTCAGCACTACCGTGTCCACTCCAATGACAGCAGCAGGAACAATCTCCTCCTGTCCACAAGACCAGAGCTGCCACTGGTCCCTGCACAGCACGTGTTCTGCTGAAAACTCAGGTCACATACACAGGCCCCAGCACTGTCCCCAAAGCGGCCGCACACCACCTACACACAGCACTGATGCGAAGGAGGCTCCAAAGTGGACAGAAAGAAACGGAAACACCTCTGTGGCTTCCAGCCACTCCCTCCTCAGCACAAAGCATTCTCTGATGAAGTTGGAGAAGACCGACCAGCTTCACAATGGCAGAACAAGGCAAACCTCAACACAGGAGCAGGACAAGCCAAAGCCACGGCAGGGCAGATCCACCGCTCGCTCCTGTGAGGTATGGCCTCTGCCACGGTGGAGGCTGCGCCGGGCTCGTGGAGTGTCACCACACCCTGGCCCTGGCTCGCTCCAGGAACAGCCATAAAACCACAGCAAAACAAAGTGGACCAATAAGACTTGTTTCCTGTAGCGGAGAGAGCAACCTTAGCACGATGCTGTCCAAAGTTCACGGCTGAGAGCTCCGAAAAACGTGGGTAGGGTGAGCAGCACAGCTGAGGCTCAAACATTCAAGCTGCTCATTAAAGGCGCTGTCCTGCCACGAACCCTTCGTGACCCATTTGCTATGAACAAACAGGCTGGTAAACACCTCACTGCAGAGGAGCTGCTCCAGGAGGCACTGGAGGAGGTAAATCAAACACCTCCCTCGTCGAAGGAGCTGCAGAACCATGAGCAGCTCCAGGACCTGGTACGCAGCTGCATGCAGGACCACGGTGTGTGGCTTCACCTCCCACCAGTACCCTGCGCACGGAGCTGAGGCCAGGCTGGAGCCCAGCTAACCCCGAAGCCTGCGGGCAGGAGTGGGCCCCTCTCTGCAGACACTTGGTGAACACTCCAGCTCCCTTGGGAGTGCCTTGATGAACAGCAGACGGCAGCCAGAACCGCTGCCAGCCAGGCCACTTGCACTGCCCCACAGTCCCGCTGTCAGCACCAGCCTCCCTCCAGCCTCCCCATCTGCCTGAATCCAGTTACACAACGTGGAAAAAAAGAGAGGAGAGGAGGGGAGGGGAGAAAACACACAAATGCATTATGAGATGAGTTGTCTTAAGTGTTTTCTTGCTTTAAGTGTCTGAATTTTAGCACCCCAGTGCACAAACGTGCTGCTGTCACCTGGCAAGCTCCTCTCCCCCTTTCCCTGACTTTCCTGTACTGGTGCTGGCGAAATGTGCCAGTGAGTGCCCAGGACAGCGCAGGATTTAACCTATGGCAGCTCACCCCGCAGACACTAACAGGTCCCTCTGCGGGTCTCCAATCCTGCACCCAGGGTGGGGGTTTCACCCTGTTACAGAGAGGGGTGACACTGTGCCAGCACAGCCAAGGGTGCTGCTAGGAAGAAACAGTGTTTAACTGGCGTTGTGCATTAATCGCTTCTAAAAAAGACAAGATGCGTCAAAACACCAACAATCAATCCTCTCACATACGAAAGATATCCTCGAAGAGCCATCGCTTGGGAACAGGAATCTTTCAAGCCCACATCCCTGGACATGACCCACACCAGCCTGGCTGCCCACTGAGCCGGCTCAGTGATTTCCTGTTTATTTCCAGGTCTGGTCCCAGAGCTTGGCGGGGGCAGCCAGCACAGACTGCTACGACTGATCACGTCTTTCCCAGAGAAGAGCGGCCCACGGCAGCTCAGTGGACAGCTTGGGGTGGGTGGCCCGAACACAGGCTGTGACCTCTAGCAGACCCAAGTTTTTTTGTGTTTATAAGGAAATCTATGCTTTTGCACCCGACTGCAGCTCGCAAGAGGAGTGTCTGCTCCTCTCCGTCCAGCTGCTCCTCACCTTGAGGAGGACGAAGAACTCGAAGATGCGGCGGAAGGAGGGTGGGAAGAGGCGAGCGTAGGTCACTGCCATCTTGAAGAAGAGCGCGTGGAAGAGGCGGTCGCGCACGTTGATCAAGGGGTTCTGGTTGAGGTTGGGGTTGCGGACACCCCGGTTGTTCCCCCCGGCAGCCCCGGCGCCCCCGTTGTTGTTGGCCGGGTGGTGGTTGTTGGCATTCGGCTGGTTCTCGGACATCCTGACGCCTGTGGCCGGGAGCTGAAGGGCGCTGGCGGTGCTGACCTGGGCCAGAGGAGCGGACTCGGGCCGGGCGGCCGCTCCGGAGGGGACGTGGGTGGAGGCCCAAGCGCTGCCTCCGAGAGGCCGGGAGCCGCTGGGTGCGGGGTGCCGGGCGGGCGCTACCCCCGTCCCGCTCTCCTCGGGGGTGGCCTCTCCGGGCCCGGCCCGGCCTCCTGCACGCAGGCTAGCGCGGGTCAGGCCTGGCGGGGCCCAGGCCAGGCTCTGGGGATCAGCGGGCCGCTGCCTCGGCGGGGCCCGGGAGCGGCGCGGCCCGAGAAGGTCCAACGGGGACGCGGCTCCTGGGCCGGCCCCGCGGCCATGGGGGGGAGCCCGTCACCGGGGCGGCCCGTTCCGTAGAGCAGCGGGGGCCTCGGATCTCCCGGTGCGGAACGGTGCGGAGCGGAACGGCCCGAGCCCGGTCCGTCCCCTTAGCGCCCCGCCGCCATCTTCCCCCACCGGCACGAGCAGAGGCGGAAATGCGCCTGCGCGAGCGCCCCCGAGGAACGCCGGGACGGTGGAGGACGTGCGCCGGCCCCGCCCCTCCATGCAAAGTAGGAGCACTCCCACCATGCACCGCGCGGCCGGCAACTGAGCTGCAGAAAAGAAAAATTTCTGAAAAAAATGAGAATTTTGAGTATAGAGGAGGATACGTGTCGTTAGGGAAGTGAATCTATGAGATATAGACTTGGGGAGTCTAAAAAAAAAAGGTTGTCACCATAATCTCAAAATTATAAGTATAGAGAGTTTCAAATACCGCTACGAGAGAACAATAATTCGTGCTCGCTTCGGCAGCACATATACTAAAATTGGAACGATACAGAGAAGATTAGCATGGCCCCTGCGCAAGGATGACACGCAAATTCGTGAAGCGTTCCATATTTTTCGCAGCTCCCCGCAACGCCTCGTTCCCGGGGCCGACCGCTTATGGAGCCCCGCTCCGTGCCGGGGTCGCCCCGAGCCACGGGCCGTGGAAGGGCGGGGGCCCCGGACCCACCCCGGGACGGTGAGGGGTTAAGTGGGACTCCAGGCGCAGCCCGCCAGCCGGGAAGGGGAGAGACGGGCGCCCCGAACACCCCGAAACCTTCCCGACCACCACGGCCCCGGCGGGACACGCGGCAAGAGCCCAGCCCCGCGCCGTGGCACCCGGGAGCGGGGGAAGCCGGAGAAGAAGGAGCGCCGCGGGGTGGCGGTGCCGCAGCGGCGCGAGGGAGATGCGGCCCCCCCGGCAGAACGGCGGGTCGCTTCATCTCAGGTTTAATGGAGTTGCTCGTTGACAGCAGCGCCGGCCCTGGCAGAGAGCGGGGCGGACCGGGGCCAGCCCCAGCCCCCAGCTCTGCTGGGGGAGACCCAGGGTAGAAACCCCCACCCGCCCAACTCAGCCCCCCGCGAGGCGCAGCTGGGGCCAGCCCTGCCCTGACCGCCCCCAGCACCCGGAGGTGGCCCCGTACCGGGGGGCAGGATGCGGCCAGCCCCACCCCGCGCAGCCCGGGGCGGGTCCGAGGTGGCCAGAAGCCCCGGACCCCCGGTGGTGGCTGGGGAGGGGGTCCGTGGGGCACCGTGGCCCCGCTCAGACAGCGCTCTCCTGGTAGCCGTCGTCCTCCAGAAACGATGTCAGGCTCCTCCCGGGGCTGGGCACCGCCGGGGCCGCATCCTGCCCTGGGGCCGCAGCCGCCTCGGGGTCCTCGTCGCTCTGCTCCCTGGCAAAGTGCACGAAGACCTGCGGGGTGGGGGGGGTCAGGCTGAGGGGCAGCGCCGGCAGGACCCCGGCCCTCCTGCCCCGCACGCCCCGTCACCTGGTCGAGGGTGGTCTGGGACACGGAGTAGTCCTCGATGTGGCAGGGGCCGCGGTGGGCCGCCAGGACGCTGAAGACGCTGGCCAGGGAGCCGGAGCGGGCGGGCAGCTGGTACTGCAGGAGCCCCCCGTGCCGCTCCTTCAGCACGACGCCGGGGAAGCAGCGCTGCATGAGGCTCTCCACCGCCGCCGGCCCGGGGCCACCCGCCCGCACCACCACCGTGTAGCCGTCCCCAAACCTGCGTGGGACCGTGGGGCATCGCTGCAGCGACCGGCCGTGTCCCCATCCCCGGCAGAGCAGCCGCCCCTCTCCGAGTCCTCGGCCCCGTTACCTGTTCTTGAGGTGCTGGACGCTGCCCAGGCAGCGGAAGCGGCCGTTGACCATGATGGCCATCCTGGTGCACAGCGCCTCGCACTCCTCCATGCTGTGGCGGGGAAAGGCATGAGGCCCGGGGGGCACGGGGTGCTCCCCACCGGGGATGCCACAGGGTGCTCCCCGCCGGGGGTGCCACGGCGCCCGGGACGGGGGCTCACCTGTGGGACGTGAGCACCACGGACCTGCCCTCGCGGATGACGCTGAGGATACAGTCCCACAGGAACCGCCGGGCTCGCGGGTCCATCCCTGTCGTAGGCTCATCCTGCAGCGGCCCCGGCGGCGGCATCAGCCCGGGGAAAGGGCTGGCTGCTGCCACAAGACCCCCCCGCCACTGCCCCCACTCACCAGGAAGATGACGGGCGGGGAGCCGAGCAGGGCTATGGCCGTGGAGAGCTTGCGCTTGTTGCCCCCGCTGTACTTGCCCGCCGGCCGGTCCGCGTGTGGCCCCAGCCCCAGCTTGGCAATGCCCCACTGAGCCACCTGCGAGAGACGCGGAGGGGATGAGGATGGGGGTCCCCTGGGCGGGGGGAGGCCGGGGCGCAGGCCCTACCCTGGGGATCTCCTCCTCCGGGACCCCGCGCAGGCGGCTGTAGAACTCCAGGTGCTCCCTCCCCGTCAGCAGGTCTGTGACGGCGTCGAACTGGGGGCAGTAGCCCATGTGCTGGTGGACGGCCTGCAGGTCGGTGAGCACGCTGCGGGGACGGGGACACGGCTGAGCATGTGGCAGGGACGGGGACATGGCTGAGAATGCGGCAGGTATGGGGACAAGCTCCGGGGATGGGGACGAGGCTGAGCACGCTGCGGGAACAGGGAGGAGCACGCTGTGGGGGTGAGGGTGAGGATGAAGCTGAGCG
Source organism: Bucorvus abyssinicus (assembly GCA_009769605.1). Lineage (NCBI taxonomy): Eukaryota > Metazoa > Chordata > Aves > Bucerotiformes > Bucorvidae > Bucorvus > Bucorvus abyssinicus. The sequence continues at coordinate 7,358,839 of CM020055.1, forward strand.
CGAGAGCGCTGTGCAGGGACGAGGGCAAGGAGGAGCGCACAGTGGGGATGGGGGTGACGGCACCGCGCTGTGGGGACGAGGAGGCGGGGACCACGACTCCCCACCTGTGCCCTTGCAGCCAGGCCTCCCCCAGCGTCACCTCTGTGTCCCCCGTCAACATCTTGAAGGTGGAGGTCTTCCCCGCGCCGTTCACCCCCAGGAGGCCGAAGCACTGCAGGGCACAGATGGGGGTTACAGCAGCCCCAGCCCTGCCCACGGTGTCGTCCATCCGTCCATCCGTCTGTCTGTCTGTCCGGCACTCACTTCCCCGGGGGGGATGGCCACGCAGAGCCGGTCCACCGCCGGAGCCCTCCTGCGTCGGTACACCTGCGCGGCAGAGCCGAGGCGGCGCTGGGTGCTGCCACCCATCACCCACCAGCGGGACCAGGGACTACGGGAGAGACTGGAGCCCCACGGCGAGGGACGGGGCAGGGTCCGGCCCTACCACACGCACCTTGGTCAGGTCCTTCAGCAGCAAGAGGTGGCCGTGCGGGGCGGTGCTGCCCACCCTTGCCCGCTCCCTGGCCACGTCCTGGTCCTCCTCGCCCAGCGAGGGCAGCTGCAGAGCCCGTGGCCTGGGGGCAACAGGGGCAAGGGCACTCCCAGGGCTGCCCCCCCACGGGTGCCCCACGGGTGCCCCACGGCCGGTCCTCACCCGAGCCGCAGGAAGAAGCGGTATTGCAGCAGGAGGGTGAAGAGGAAGAAGACGATGCCCTCAATGGCCATGGCGAACATGTTCTTCCCTGCCAGGTCCCAGGACAGGGGGGACACGAAGCGCTTGTCCCCTGTGAGCAGCGAGAGGGGCTGTAGGAGGGGGAACACCAGGGAGGGCCCCCTCACTGGCTGGGCTTTGGGGAGGGGGAGCAGCCCTGACACCCCCTGACTCACCAAACCTCTCAAAGGCATCAGCCATCGCCTGGTTCTTCACCATGTCGATGAGGCCTCGGCCCAGGCAGAAGTGGGGGAAGATGAGGAAAACTCTCTTGAGGATGCGGTTGATGTTGTTGAGGTTCTGCCGGGGTGGTGAGGAGCGGGTTGAGGGAGCTGGCGCTGGCCCCGCAGGCATTGGAAGGGGGTCCAGGGCACCCAGGGGCTCACCTGGTCCACGAAGAGCTCCAGCACGAAGGTGGCCACGCTGCCGTTGATGCCAATGAAGAGGTTGATGCAGGTCAAGGCCACGTAGGCGGTGCTGGGGATGCTGAAGAGGAAGGAGGCCGGGTACATCAAGGGGGTGATGGACCAGCTGTTGGGGCAGAGAGGCAGGGGCTGGCCAGGGTGCACCTCCCATCAGGGGCACCCCTCACCACGACCCCCCGAGCCAGGGCTGCCCCCAGCCCCGCTCAGAGCCCCCAGCACCCCCCCATTCCCCAGGGTCCAGCCCTGGGGTGGGGGCTGAGCCCCGGCTGAGCTCCACCGGCCCTTCACCCGTAGAGCAGCAGCAGCAGCACCAGGGAGGGCAGGTTGGCGGAGGAGACGTAGGACTGCTGCTGGAAGCAGAGGAAGATGAGGATGACCAGCAACGCAGGGACCAGGTAGTTGCACTGTGGGCACAGATAAGCCAGGGAGGGGATCACAAGTGGGACCGAGCCCCCCAGGAGCTGTTACCCCCTCCCTGTCCCCGCCCCGCACCATGTCCCAGGCGAAGTTGCCCAGCCAGTAGGTCACGGGCTTCATCCCGCTGACGAACTGCAGGTGCTTGGCCTTGCTGACCCGCTCCTCGATGAGGAAGAGCACGAAGCTGGCTGGGACGAAGGACATGGCGAAGATCACGCAGATGGAGACCAGCACGTCCACCGAGGTGGCCATCCTGCCGCGGAGGGGAGGGCTCAGCCGCAGATGGGGGGGACCCCACAGGACCCCTGTCCCCAGCACTCACAGGGCGGCCTCGGAGAGCTGCTCCTTGGTGAGGTTGAGGGGGTGGTTGGTGGCCGTGATGCCGTAGAGCGCGGGGTCGGCCCCGGCCGGCAGCCGGGCACGCAGCAGCCCATTGCTGGCCACGTTGACGAAGGAGACCATGGCGTGCCAGCCCTTGTTGTTGAACCAGACCTGCAGCCCAGGGGAGCTGGCGGCTCAGAGCGCACACCTGCCCCAGCACCCCGCTCCCCGCCGGGCTCCTGCTCCCCTCCAGTCCCCTCTGGGCTCGGTCCTCAGGCTGCTCCAACCCCGGGTGCTGCATCCCGCTGCCTCCCAGCTCTCGCCCCTGCGGGACCCCCAACCCCGGGCACACCTTGATGTTCCTGCGAGCATCCAAGCCCTCGATGAAGCGGCTGAGGTTGCCCAGGAGCCGGTCCGAGGGGCTGCCCTGGGTGGGGGAACACAGGGTGAGGGGTGGGCTCAGGCCAGAGCCCTCCCAGTGCCAGGATGCCGGAGCCAAGCTGGGGGGCAGAGCCCTGGCCATACCAGGGTGATGTTGAACAGTGCCCGGAGCTCCAGCACCGCCTCGTCCACCTCCACCGCCGACGGCAGGGCCTGGGAGCCAGCAGCACCCAGAGAAAAGCCACCATACCTGCGGGGAGAGGTGGGGACTCCCACACCTGTCACCCCACAGAAACCCTCCTGGCCCCTGCACCCTGCCCCGGGCAACCCACCTGCCCCAACTCCACGGCGAGGGGCACAGCGAAGGGCTGAGGTTGCCCAGATGAGGGCTTTGCCCGCGGATCGCTTGGGCCCAACCCCACTGGGGAGCTGCTGCCTCCCCTGCCCCTCTGTGCGAGACCCCAGCCCCTGGCCGGGCTCACCTCTGCTCGTTCACCCACTTCTTGTTCCGCAGCCTGAAAGAAAAGGGGGGGGGGGGAGAAATACGCCCCAGGAGACGTTATGGCCGTGCCTGTCCCCCAGCAGCTCTCCTCTACTCCGCGGTGCCCGCGCTGCCTCCAGCCCTGGCTGGGTTTGGTCCCCAGCGTTCCCCTCTGCTTCCCCCACGGTTGCAGCTTGTGCCCAAGTCCTGCCCCGTCATCCCGGCGGTGTCTCCGGGGTGTCCCCATGATATCCCTGCCCCAGCACTCACTCCCGGCGGATGATCTGGGGGTAGGTCTTCACCAGGTAGTCGGAGATGTTCCTGCCTGTCAGGTTCTGCAGGATGTCGCCCGTGCCCCTCTGCACCTGGGAGGGACAGACAGACAGATGGGCTGGACGGACACATGGCCCTGATGGCCTCCCCAGAGCATCGCCTGCACCCGCACTAGGCTCCACTGGTGTGCCAGTGCCGGCCCCGCTGCGGGCTGGGTGTTACCTGGGGTGGTGGGAGCCCCCCGGCCCCCTCAGGGCAGTGAGGCAGCATCCTGTGAGCCCCCGGCCCGCTGCACCGGCACGGGGGGGACGGTTCTGCCGGTGTCCAGTTCCCACGCCGCAGCGCTTCCAGCAGAGCCGGCGGGGCCGGGGGTGCTGAGAAGCCGTCAGGGTGGGAGGCCGGGGGACACGGCTCCATCCTGGGCACCCAGCACCGCGGGGAGAGGGAGACCCCCGTTACCAGCCTGGGGTGAGCCAGGGGCATTGCAACCTGTCCCTGCCCACGGCTGCCATCGCCCCTACACCACAGGGATGGATTGGGGGGTCCCCCCCGCATCTGCTCCCGGGGCAGAGGTGGGCACCAAGGTGGGGGCCAAGCCCCAGCCACCCCCTCCCAGCCCCTGCGGCCCCCCGACCCCGCAGGCACTCACCCCTCCCCACCATCCTTCATGCACTTGGTGCCGAAGCCCGGCTCGGCCAGCAGCGCGGCCAGGAGCTCCGCCGTGTCGGGGTCCCCCGGGGCGTCATTGCTGCCGGGAGATGCCGGAGTGAGCTGGTGGCAGTGGGGGACGGGGGGACACAGGGGCACAGCGGAATGGGGGCACACCTGAAGAAGGTGAACTGCTGCCCGTACATCCAGGGCTGGAGGCGCAGCGGCGGGTACCTCCCGAAGGGCGGCACGATGAGGCTGAAGAGCAGCGCGATGCAGACGAAGACGGCGGGCAGGACGATCTGCGGGGGCCGGGGGTCAGGGCCAACTCCACGCCCTCCTGCCCCATCACCTCACCACCCTCCACACCCTGTCGCCATCTCAGCCCCGTGCCCCGGCTGTACCTGCGCGAAGAAGCCGCGGGTGCTGCGCCGGGCGTGGAGCATCCTCTTGAGGAAGAGGGCGCGGAGCTGCTGGCGGGTGAGTGCCCAGCCCCTCACCCTGTGGCTGGCCTGCCCGGCCACCCCCTGCAGCAGGTCCGTCTCCTGGGGCTCCTCCGCTGTGAGGTCAGAGCTGGGTCTGCCCTTGGCCCTGCCAGAGCTGGGTCTACCCTTGCCCCCGGCAGAGCTGGCATCGAGGGGCAGGGACTTGTGCCGGGCAGGGTGTGAGGGCACAGGGTGCTGCATGCAGGGACGCGACAGGAGCCCCCCAGCCCCCCGGTCCTACCTCGCCGGGCTCCTTGGGCTCAGCGTAAAGGAGAGGAAAGAGGGGTTACAGCCATGCTGTCACCTGCCTGGCTGGGCGGCACCAACCCAGGGCAGAACTGGCTCCCCAGACTATCATAGCCCCCCTGAGATTCCCGCACCTGCCCCCATGCCAGCTCAGTCTCATATGGATGTGTCCCCTGGGATTTCATGTCCCATCCCAACCCCTGCACAGAGCCAGGCTGCCCCAAACCCGACACTGACTCTGCTCCTTGCCCTGCCCTGGGTCACCCCGAGTGTCCCTGAGCCTCCCCGGCCCAAAGAGACATGTGTCCAAGGGGACGTGTGTCCGAAAGGACGTGTGTCCGAAGAGAGACCTGCTTGGACGGACATGTGCCCAGATGGACACGTGCCACAGCCCCAGCACCGGTCCAGGGGGTGGAGGTGGGGGCACCCAGTGCAGGGCCTGGGCAGCTCGGGGGTCGCAGATCCCCGCTCCTCCCTCCTTACCCGGTTCCCCGTCAGCTGCTTCTGCATCCCCGCCCTCGCCGGGGGCTGCTCCTCTCCCAGTGCCTGACAAAACAGGGGTGAGAGTGGAGGGTGGGACCGAGGCCACTGCCTGTGACACCTCCCTGCACCCATGGGTGCTCCTGGTGGGGACCCCAGCCCTGGGAAGGACCCTGGGCTCAGCTCCAGCCAGCACAGAGGGGTTTTACCTGCCGTGTCAGCATCCGTCCCCGTGTCCTGGGCCACCTTCAGAAAGATCTGGGGGCGGGAGGGGGCTGGCATTAAACGTGGCCAGCAGCACCCACCACCCCAGTGCGGCAAATCTCTCCTGCAGAGCTCCAGGGAGGGTGGGCACCCCGGGAGCCTCCCGGCGCAGCTCCTCTGGGTACCTCTTCCAGGGTGGTGTCGGAGATGCCGTAGCTGGAGATGCCCAGTTCCCCCAGGTGGGCATCCAGCTCGCGGAACAGGTCCCCGAAGGCCCCGTCCTTGGCCCCGCTGTAGGGCAGGACAAAGAGCACCTCGTGCCCAATGTCCTCCACCAACCGGGAGCCGGGCACCAGCTTCTGGATCAGCGCCGACAGCTGGGCCACATCTGGGGGGACAGGGAGGGCTGGAAACCCAGGGCAGGAGCCGGTGGCCAGCGCAGTGCCCTGGACCCCAGTCTGGGGGTCCCTGGGGGGGTTTCCTGGGGGCAGGAGGGCAGGGAGCCCATTCTGCCCCACCAGCGCAGGGGGGCCAAGAGCTGGCAGCAGGGCAGGCGTGGGGCTGAATGCACCCATGGGCCCACCCGGCCGACAGGAGGAGCACCCAGGAAGGTGGCCCTGCAGTGGGGGCACAGGGAGGGACAGGACCCTCACCCACGGCGCTGGCCTCGCTGCCCCGCTCGCTGCCCAGGCCCGTGTCGCTGCTGCGCTCTGAGTCGCTGCCATCCTGTGGGAAAGGGCAGCCAGAGCCTGGCACCCTGCGGCAGGATCCGACCCCAAGCCCAGGGCTCGGTGCTCCCCCGATACTGGGGCTGAGGCACCAGCCACCCTTTCGGCTGGTGCCTGGCAGGACCGAGGCACTCACCTTTTTGGTGATGGGAACGGTGCCGGTGCTGCCAGCCGTCCCGACCCGCTCCCGCTTCACCAGGGTGAGGTGGTAGCCGGTGCCCAGCCGGGCCTTGAGGAAGAGCGGGGAGCCGCAGCAGCAGAGCCGGCCCTGCGAGATGATGGCGGTGCGGTCCCCCAGCAGCTCCGCCTCGTCCATGTAGTGGGTGGACAGGATGATGGTGCGGCCTGGGGGCAGGCAGCAGGCTGGACCCCGGACCCTCTCGCTGGGCATCTCCCCACCAGCACGTCTTCTGGTGGGGAGGGGGAAGCGGGGACCCCCCCAGCCCTGACCTTGGCGGTACTTGAGCAGCAGCTCCCAGATGCTGCGGCGGGAGTAGGGGTCGACGCCGGCCGTGGGCTCATCCAGGATGACCACCCGGGAGCCACCCACGAAGGCGATGGCCACCGAGAGCTTCCGCTGCATCCCGCCTTGGGGCAGAGGAACAGTGTTGGGGGGTGCCTAGGGCTGCAGACCCCTGCTCGGGCAGCGGTCCTGCTCCCCCCACACACCCGAGAGGTTCCTGGTCTGTTCCCGGCGCTTGTGGGGCAGCCCCGTGTCCTGGAGCAGCTGCTCCATCTCCGCCTTCACCTGCTCCTCCGAGAGCCCCTTCAGCCGCCCGTAGAACCAGACGTGCTCCTCCACTGTCAGGCTGGGGCGGGCAGGGGGGAGAGGGGCAGGGGTGAGGGGGACAGCCCTGCCCACACCAGCCCCCGGCACCCCCGCTGCCCCGTGCCTACATGTCGAAGAGCACGTTGTGCTGGGGACACGTCCCCATGGTTTTGCGGATGCTGTCGATATCGGAGCGGATGTCCCAGCCCAGGACGTAGGCAGTGCCAGAGGTGGGGGGCAGCAGGCCAGTGAGGATGGACCTGGAGGAGGGACCAGCGGGGAAGGGGGGTCACAGAGAGCAGGACCAGCAGGGCTTGGGGCCAGTTCTTTGCAGGGTGCTCAGAGCCCAGCCCCATGGGGACCTGGGCTCAGCTCCTGTCCCCGGCCAAGGCCACGCAGCACCCCCAGCCAGCCCCCAGCCCCTCCAGCTCACATGGTGGTGGTCTTGCCGGCCCCGTTGTGGCCCAGGAAGGACGTGATCTGCCCCTCGTAGAAGTCCAGGCTCAGCCCATTGACAGCCACGTGGCTGCTGTTGCGGTAAATCTTCACCAGGTTGCGGATGGAGACGCCGGGCTGGAGCTGGGCAGGTGGCTGCTCCACCAGCACTGGAAGGCACCGCAGGGTCACGCGCCGGGAGGACCCCCTGCCATGGGGCAGGACCCCTTGTTGGGGGAGCAAAGCCCAGGCAGGAGACTCGAGCACCGCTCCATGGCTGCTGCCCTTCGGCAGGGGCTCACCTTGGGGTGCAGCGAGGGGGCTGGTGGGGTACGGGGGGTGCCCGGCAGAGGACGGCTCTCCAAACCAGTAGCTCTTCAGGAAAGGAAAATTCCAGGGCTTGGGGATCCCGTACTGACCTGCAGCAGACAGGGGCTGAGCAGGGCCGGGGCCGGGGGGCTGCCGGGAGCCGGGGGGGGTGGCCATGCTCACCTGGGAAGACGCCCTCGAGGTACCAGGTGGCCAGGCCGTAGAGGCCGGCGTCCAGCAGCAGCAGCCCCATGGCCGTGGCGAAGTTGTAGGGGTCTTCCGGCACGGGGCTGGCCCCCAGGTTGTGCCACTGGATGCCCACCCCTTGCTCCTCGTAGAGCGAGAAGTACTCGCAGCCGAAGCCAAAAGCCACCGGCGACAGGAGGCTCTGGCAGCAGCGAGAACAGTGGTGTGGGCAGAAAGACCAGCCTGGGGGGGTTCAGCCCCAAAGCCCCCCACCCGGCATGACCGGGATGCCCGAGGGGCATCAGGGAGGGGGCACCCATGGCCGCTCACCACGAGGACGCGGAGCGGGAAGGTGATGTGGTCGCGCCAGGCAACGCACAGCACGTAGGGCAGGTAGAGGGAGAAATAGATGATGCCGCCACAAGCCGAGGCCAGGTTGGCACGGGGGAAGAAGGTGCTGATGAGGAAGCACTGGCTGATGGTGGCCACCGAGAAGGTGCCGAGGAAGAGGAAGATGACGGCCGGGTTGCTGTAGGGCAGGATGTTTCCCAGCTGTGGATGGAGGCAGGTTGGAGCCCGTGGAGCCTCCATGCCAGCACCCAACCCCAACACTCCATGTGTCACCCACACTGTGCCCTGTGCCCTGCGACCTGCCTTGAGGATGAGGACAAGGAGGGCAGAGCTGAGGAGGAAGGGGATGAAGCTGCTGAGGAACCAGCTGAGCCAGAGGATCCCGCTGCTCAGCCCCATGGTCTTCATGGTCTCCTTGAGACGCGTCTCCTTCTCGTGCACCACCCCCTTGACGATCATGGCCACCGAGTAGATCCAGGCCAGCGTCATGAAGAGGGGCAGCGAGCGGTTCAGCACCCGCAGGAACCTGGGGGAGATGGACCAGCCCGTCCACCTCCAGCCTGGCACTGCAGGGCCACCTCTGCGCAGGGGCCACCCGGGGCATGGACCAGCCCTGTGCCACCTCCCCAGGACAGAGACAGGACAGGGTGCTCGGCCTCATCCCCCGCCGTAGCGGGTCACTTGAGGGTCCTGGGGGGCTGAGGTCACCCCCTGCCACCCACTCACACATCATCCACGTAGCAGGGGTAGGGCATTTGCTGGATGTAGACCCCTGTCTGTGGGGCAGCCCCCGTCTGCACCCGCACCACCGCCTGCTCCACCAGGTCCTGCACGTAGACAAACCCCCCCCAGACGTAGCGCAGGTCGCTGAAGGGGTCGGCTGCAGGGCCTGGGTCCCAAAACCTGGGGGCAGAGCACGGTGCTGGGAGGGGGCAACTCCCTGCCATGGACGCAGGCTGCTCGGGTGGCCGTGGAGACCAAAGAGGTGGGCATTCCCTGACCTGTCCTTGATCTTGTTGGTCCTCGTGACATCGTCGATGTCCATGCGGATCTTGTAGCGGACGTGGGGGGGCAGCGCAGGTGCTGTGCCATTGATGGGGGGCTGGAAGACCACAGCTGCCCAGAACTGCTGCTCCTCCAGCAGCTCCAGGGCCCGGGCCACCAGCTGCTCCTCGGTGGCCACCGCCTCAATCTTGTCCAGGCAGAGGCACTGCAGGCAGGGCAGGGCAGGGCGGGCTTAGTGGGGCTGGGGGAGCCGGCCCCCCTGGGCAGCCGGGGTGACACGCACCTCCATGAACTGCGACAGTGCGCTCAGCACCGCGTCGACGTCGGCGAACACCTGGTGCCAGGTGAGCTCCGGCCCCTCCGCCGGCCCCGCCAGGAACCCAACCAGCGCTGGCAGCTTCCAGGAGGTGCCATTGAGGAACCCATCCAGGAGCTGGGCCATCTCCGGGGCCAGCAGCAGGTTCTGCAAAGCACCAGGGCACCATGGGCTGCTGCAGCCCACCCCCCTCCCACAGCCCACCGCAGCCCCGTCCCCAACGGGGAGAGGCTCCAGGGTCACGCACCCGAAGGACCTGCATCTCCAGGCTGCCGTTGAGGAAGGCGTAGATGCGGGGTCCCAGCTCCTGCCAGGCGTCCCCCATCTCCCCCAGCACTGCCAGCTCCCGGAAGGTCCGGTTCACCTGCGCGGAGCAGGGGGTGAGGCAGGGATGGGGTGAGACCCCCTAACCCCCCTGCAGCCCCCCGCTCACCTCGGCCATGACGCTGTCAGGGCCAGGGCCGGGCGGCGTGTACAGGATCTTCCCGGTGAAGAGGGGCTTGATGCCCCGCCAGAAGATCTGCGAAAGGGGGCTGGACTCCAGGCTGCGGAGCAGCTCTCGGCAGAAGGGACCTGGAGGGGGGCAGAGCCAAGCTCCCGCCACTGCCGCCCCCCACGCCCCCCCCTACGCAGCCATGCCCAGCAGACCCCCAGCCGAGCCCCCCCAGCCCGCTCACTGCTGGCGCTGCCCGGGGCCACCGCTCTCCGCTCCGAGCTGTTGCGGTCCAGGAAGGCTTTGACGTCGTTGTCCTCGTACCAGTTGAGGGAGGGGACCCTGAGCCCCCCGCCCTCGGGGTGCCCACAGGCGATGCGCGACAGGGCCCCGAAGGTGCCCAAGCCGGCGGTGCTGGCGTTGGGGGCCGTCAGTGCCCCGAGCTCCCGCCGCAGCTCGGCGAGGCTGGTCATGGAGGAGACCTGGGGAGGGCGGGATGGGGAGCGGTGCGGGGCTGCGGGGACACACCGGGACACCGTGTGCGGTGCATGGGGAGGGGGTTGGGGGACACTTGCATGGGGGCAGGGGAGTGGGGCACTACCTTCTCCATCAGGGATACTGCGTCCTGCAGGAAGGTGCCCAAGGCTTCCACTGTGCCAGCGATGCCGCCTGCCTCCGAGCTCAGCTGTTCCTACAAAGGGGGCATGGGAAGGGGGTCACAGCGCCTCCAGGGGGACCGGGGGTCTCTGTCCCAGCACCTTCCAGCACCCAGCACTTGGCCGGGCTGGGGGCTCACCACCAGGAGCCGGGGGAGGTCGAGCTGGGAGAGGAAGAAGCCCTCCATGGCACGGAGCTGGGGGCCGGGCAGGGCACAGAGCCCTCGCTGCAGGCGCTGGGTGGAGGCGGCGTTGCCCCCCGCCAGGAATCCCCCTAGCTCCGAGGCATTGCAGACCACGGCCTTCAGTGGGAGACGAGTGCCCACCAAGGAGAGCTGGTGGGAGACGGACAGTCACACCACAGCCCCCAGCACCGCTGCGGGAACCAAGGAGCGGGCACAGTGCCGACACTCACGATTCGGGGGCTGAGCCGAGCCCCCATCAGCTCGTCCACCAGCGCCGGGAGCAGAGACGTGTTGGTCCGGAGGAACTGTGAGAAGGTCTCGTCCTCTCTCAGGTAGTCCTTTACCGGCAGGGCTGGGGGGTGGCAGGGGTCAGCCTGGGGTCTCGCTCCCCTGGCACCCCCCCCATTCCCAGGGCTCACCCCTTTGCCAAGCCTCGCTCCCCCGGAGCCGGCGCAGGGTGGGCAGGATTCGGGTGAAGCGGCGCAGGAGCCGCTGCCCATCGGTGTGGAGCAGGACCTGCTGGGCCTCGGCCAGCAAGCGGGAGAGGCTGGGGGGCACGGGGCGGGTGGTGAGACCCCAGCCCCACTGCCCGGTCAGGCCTCACAGCCCCCCAGCCCCACTGCTCACATGGAGCCGTCGAAGTTGCCCACCACACCAGGGGCCTCTCCGGCGGTGGGGTGCTGAAAGCAGGGGTTGTTCATGTTGCAGATGATGCCCTGGAGCCAGGGCAGGGTCCCGGCCGAGGGCAGGGCCTTGTTGGGGAAGTGGCCTGCGGGAGATGGGAGAGCCGGGTCTGGGCGAGCAGCACAGGACCCCCAGGGGCACACACACACACGCGGGCAGGGAGATGCCAGTGAGCCCCTGGCTCGAGGCCACCTCCCAGGTTTGTCTCCCCTGGTGCCACCCCGGGGCCCCCCAGAGGGGTCTTATGGGTGGGGGGTCCCTAGAAGGCATGGGGGGTTTTGCCAACCCAGAGGGTGGCCCGGTGGGGGCTGGCACGGGGGACACTCACACTCATGCTGCTTGAAAGGCGGGTGGGATTGCCGCACCGAGATCAAGATGAAGAAGAGGAAGAGGGGCCACAGGATCTCGATGGCCAGCTGGACCTGGAGGAAACCCATTGTTGGGGGCCTTCCCTGTTCCCACTAGCACCCAGGGCTCTGCCTGCCCCCACACCAGGACCCAGCGGCTCTGGGCACCCTCCCACTCTGGTCGCCCACTCACCCGCTGCCGCCGGCGGTAGGTGAAGTTCTTCCAGAGAAGCAGCCCCAGCTGGGTGCCCACGGCCATGGCGGGGGGTGGGGGGCACGAGCCCTGTGCCCCACTTGGCTCCGGCTGTGGGTGAGAGCGGGGGGTCAGTGCTGAGCTGGGGGTGTCGATCAGGGCTCTCCCTTCCCTCTGGCTTGGGGCTTATCGCACCGCGGACAAAGCGCCAGGCACACAGCTGAGCCCCAGGGCTGGTGGGAGCCAGTCCGGCGTTCCTGCCACAAAGCTCCTTTCTGGAGCAAAGCCCTTAAATCCCATTCCTTCCTAAACCAAAAACAGCAAAATAGGGCACAGGCTCTGCCAGTCCCTCTAGGTCAGTGCTGCGTTAGGAGCGATGGACCCAGTTCACAGCCCACACCAAGCACTGGGAGCAGCCGGGCGCCCCAGCAGCCCCAGTCACAGGAGCATCTCCGAGCCCCAAGAGCTGAGCCCGTGCCTCAGTTTCCCTATGAGAGAGGTGTGGTGGGACCATAAGTGAGGTCGGGTGTTTCTGGTGAGACCCTCAGCGTCCTGGGAGGGGAAACAGCCCCAATGCAATGGGCTCAAAGTGTGAGCTGACATCCAGGTCCCGCAGGTGCCCCTGAGCTGTGCTGGGGCCCCAGCGGTGCCGCTCCTGTCCCAGCAAGCCCCCACACCCGGCCCGTTCCTGGGACTTCACCCACCCCAGACAGAGCCCAGCGGGTCAGCAGCCACCAGGACCCGGCAGCCAAGCGCCAGCCGCCCCTTCCAGCTGCCCAGTCCAGCTTCGTGTCAAGGCAGAGCTGGCACGACCCAGCTCGCTGCTTCCCGCCCAGTGAACGCCCACACTCCGGGAACACCGAGCTCCGGGGCTGCCCCTGGACCACAGCGAATGCGGGACGCCCCTGAGACCCCCTCGCTGCCCGTTCCAGGGGCGGTGGCCGAAGCTGCGGACTCACCTGCCCGCCCTCTCGCCTCCCTTCGGCCTCGCACCGTCACCCTCGGGCAGGCTCGGGCAGAGGGAGGCAGGCAGCCCTGCCCGCTGCCAGCCTGCCCGCTGCCAGCCTGCCCGCTGCCGCCCTGCCCGCGCCCGGGGCTAAGCCGGGCCCGGATAAACGGGCAGCGGGATTAGGATCTTGGCGGGGAAATCCGTCTAATCGGCCTGTGGGGCCGGACACGAGTGAGGTCCTGGGGGGACACTGGGGCTTGGGGAGAGCTGTGCCACCCGGCCCCACCGCAGCGGGAGCCAGGGGGGACCCAGCGCTGCCGGGGTGGGGTGACACCGGGGGCAGAGGCGGCTGGCATCGGGACCGGGGGAGCTGCGGGGCTCCGGGCCGGGGTCAGCCTCAGCCTGGCCGGGGCCAGCGGCTTCTGCCGGGACAAAACAGCCACAAAACGCCAGCATCCTCCCGGAATCGGGGACTCGCGTGGGACCTGCTCACTCACCCCACGGGGGACAAACACGCCCCAAACCGACAACCGGGTGCACGGCGGCCACCGACCACCGGCATCTTCCAGCTCCGGCACCGCCGCACCGAGCTCCGCACTGGGCGGGGGCGGAGCCACGGGGGCGGGGGAGGGGGTGGCGAACGGACCGGTAGGATGACGAGGGGACATGGGGACAGACACGGGGGGACGATGGGGACAGGCCGGGGAGGACATGGACAGCCCCGGGGGGATGACGGGGACGTGGGGACAGCCCGGGGGGGAGAGGAGAAGCGGACAGCCCCGGGGGACGCTGAGAAGCCGACGCTCGGCCGAGCCCGGCAGCCTCCGGCACAGCCCACTCCCCTCCGCCGCGCCGCGCCCGCAGTAGCCCCCGGCCCGGGACCCCCGTTACCTGCTCACGCCGCGGCCCCTTTAAGAGACCCCGCGGGCCCCGCCGAGCCGGCGCGTGAGCCCCGCCCACCCCGCGCTACAAAGTAGCCGCGGGCGTGACGTCATGGGAACCGCTCTTAAAGGGCCCCGTGCCATGACGGGGTGGGAGGGGTTGGGGGTTACGGAGGCGTGCGAGGGGCAGGAGCGCGTCCCCGACAGGCCCCGCCTCCGCCCTTCCCCTGCAGAGCGCGGGCCCCGCCCCGCCCTGCCCCACCCCTGCCCCGCCCTGTCCCACCCCTGTCCCACCCTGCCCTTGGAAGCCCCATGGGGCAGTGGAGCCCCCGCCGTGGGGGGGCTGAGACCCCCCGCCTCGGGGCTGGGGCAGGCAGAGAGGCCACCCACCCTCCCACCCGGCGTCCCCCCTTGCCGGGGTCCCCAGGGACAGACCCGTCCCCATCAGGGTCCCCGTGGCTGAGGCAGCCTCGAGGTGGGGGGCACCAGGGTGGCGCTGGGCTGGGCGGCAGCGATGGCCCCGGGAGGGTCCCGCCGGCAGCACCCACTGAGTCACGCCATGGCGGCACCGCGCTGGCACCGCCGAACCCCGGCAGCGAGATGCAGGGGGAGGCAGCGCGGGCAGGGCCCCCCGGGAGCTGGGCCGAGCTGCCCGTGGTACAGCCTGGCTGGTGGCGGCGGCCTGAGCAGGGAGAACGGCGTCACCGGAGGACACAGCGTTCAGCCCCCCGGGGACACGCAGCAGCTCGGCCGCCACCGCCCAGCACGGAGGGACCCGGCCTGAGCGCTGACAGAAGGAGCCTGCACCAGAGACATCTCCTGCTTAACTTAAAAAGGCTTTTTTTATAAAAAAAGAGGTTTCAATATAAGAGCATCTGCATTAAAAACCCCACAGGAGGTGACGAAGCCAACAGGCACTGGCATCCCTGGCCCCACACGCTGCCCTGGCAGCCGCCCACGTTCGGGCATCACCCCGCGGTGCAGGATGCGGCCATCGACGCCAGCTGTGGCTCCCGCTCCAGTCCGGGATCACTGCGGCTGCGGGTGTGCCAGCTCCCAGCCTCGCGGCCACCACCGGGGCCTCTGAAACCTGGTCCCTACAAATTCTGCAAAAAAAGCCACGTCCAGCTTCTAGAGATCACAGCAGAGCGCAGGGCTGCCGGCGGCGCACACTCACAGTCCTCTTCCACGTCCCCACAGCGCCCCAGGCCACCCCACGTGCCCTGGGCTCCCCCCACGCCTGGGGGTCTCTCCCAGCCATGCTCCCACCACATCCCACCGACCCAAGCCCCGCTCCCTCCTCCCACAGGGATGAGAAGCGGCACCGGGGGCACCCCCCGGCCTTGCCGAGGGATCCGGGCGCTGCCGTGGCAGACCATCGCGGTGGCTGCCGGGTGGGAACGCGTCTCCTCGGCTGTGTGAGGAGACACCGTCCGCTCCTCGGCGCTGGAGCATCCACCACCTTCCCGCTGCAAACGCCGGGGCTGAGCTGGGGCCTCGGGACGCCGGTAGGCTGCAGGAACCAGCTGGTCTCTAGAAACAGGGTCTTTATTTCCTTGCTCAGAAAAATAGATTCATTTCAAAATTGACCAAAATAAAAGAGTTTAAAAAGAGGGAATGTTGGAAGTAGAGGCTGGAATGTGGCTGGCAGCGGAGTCTGTACACGAGATGGTGCGAGACGGGGCTGGGCAACGTCCCGCTCAGTAGCTCTCCTCCTCCTCGCGGTAGTAGTGGTAGCCGGGGGGGTCCCCGCTCTGGTCGCAGGCAGCGTTGGCCACCTCGCCCTGGCTGCCCTGTGGGCAGTACTTGGGGTCGTAGATCTGGCGGCCGAGGCCGAAGACCTGGCCGCTCTGGTTGGCGCCCTGGTTGGAGCCCATCTGCAGCGACATGGAGGAGTTGTCGCACTTTTCCGTCCCCGTCTTGGCATCGTAGATGTGTCTCCTGGTGCCGGGAGCCGTCATGCCCACCTGGAAGGACAGGAAGGAGCAGGGCTCAGCCGTGGTCCCCCGCACCGTCCCTGCCCACAGTGGCCGTGGGGCTCACCTGGCTGGCACACTTGTTGGTGCCCATCTGGAGGCTGATGGTGGAGTGGTCCATGGGCGGCAGGATCTGGTTCTTGGGGTCGTAGAGGTGCCTCCTGGTGCCGTAGGCTGTCATGCCGGACTGGCTGGCACACTTGTTCGTGCCCATCTGACAAGGGGGTCTGGTGAGAACCAAGTGATGCCCCACGCATCCCCCCACAGCCAGCGCTCCCTGACCCAGCCCAGGCACAGCCTCTCCAGCCTCCCAGCCATCGAGCGTCGGACACGGAGTCGAAATGGCCCTTGATCCAGAGGACGCTTGTGGCACCTTGAGCCTCGCGTCCCTCCAGCTGTGCCTGGAGTTGTGGCAGCGCTGAGGGTTTGATAAAACCGGCTCCCCTGTCACCCAGCACCCCGGCCTGCTGGGGCATGCGTGGGGCAGCCCACCTGCAGCCCGATCACACACTGCCCAGCCTTCATCTTGGCCTCATCGAAGTTCCTCTGCTGCTTCTCCGAGTACTTCACGCCGATGTCCACGCCGCTCTGCAACCCCTTCGTCTTGGCCTGCCGGGGAGGGGCGGTGAGGAAAGACAGGGATCCCAGACCTCCCACCCTCTCCTTGGGTAGGGGGGTGTCCCCATGGGCACCACCCTGAGCTGGGGTTTGCCCAGCCGGTCCCCGTGGGGCTGTGCCCTGTCCCAAGCCACTCGTCCCCACGCACTCACCATGCCCGCCAGCGCCAGCAGCGACACCTGCACCTGCGTCAGGTTCCCACTCTCAAAGAGGTCGTTGGCTTCGAAGAGGTCCACGGGGTTCATGCCGTAGCTGGCCATGGCCTTGATGAAGTTGGAGAGGTTCTCGAGCTGGGGGAGGAGAGGGGTAAGAGACCGGGCGTGATGGTAAAGGCTGAAGCTCCGTGGTGGCCGGGTCGCAGGCAGGGCTGCCCGCACCTACCTGGTGCCAGTTCTGAGCCGAGCGGTTGATCTTCCTCACCGAGTTGGGCCGCAGCTTGTTCATGAGCCTGGAGGGAGACAGGGGAGAGCGGGGACTGCAGCGGGGCACGGGCCCTTTTCGGGGAGGTCCAGCCCAGGTCTCCCCTGCAAGCGCCAGGTCCCTGCTGGTCCCCAGGGCTCCCCCTAGACACGGGCGCTGAGGGGGTGCCTCCAGCCACGCAGCGCTGCAGAGAAAACCTCTGGCTGCCAGTAGCTGGCGGGTCCCACCAGCGCGAGCACAGCCGGACCCAGCCCAACCTTCCCACCTCGGGGGCTGGTGGGGTCCCCCGGAGACACGGGGCATCCCCCCATGCCCATCTGAAGGGAGCGGGGGGCCAAGGGCCTGGAGAGCAGCGTGGGACTCACTCGCAGAGGATCACCCCATCCTTCAGCCCCTTCTGGAAATCGGGCCCGATCCGCTGCCCCGTGACGCTCTCGATCCACGTCCGCAGCTCGGCCTCCTTCTGCGGGTCGTACTTCTGGGCGAGCTGGGAGGGGACGGCGGGGGGACAGCTCAGGCACGGCCCCAGAGTGTGCCCCAAACTTCACATGGGTCCCCGCCCCCCTGGGCACAGACCCGTGGCAAGGCCTGAGGAGCTGCCCATGGGGGCTGGGGGGAAATGACCCCCCCCAAGGGCCTGTTCCTCCTGTCCCCTGGAGCCGGGGGTCCCTGGCACCGAGCCCAGGGGTCCCTGACCGACCCGTGCTCTCCTCTCCGGCGGGGCCGAACGCGCCGCCGCCGCAGATTCCTTGGTCACGGCGGCTATGCCAGGAATGTGGACGCCTCCTCGAAAATGGAGTCCAGCTGCCCCGGCCGACAGCATCACCGGGAGCGTCGCCTCGGCCCTGGCCGCCAGGGAAGGAGAAGGCGCCGGGGCAAGAGGAGGGGGCTGCGAGGAAGAGCCTGGAAGCCTCGAGTGTCATCGCTGCCCCAGCTCAGCCCCTCAGCCAGCACCTGGAGATGGCCCTGAGGCAGCCACCCACCTCGCCGACCTCTGGCCCATCCCGTTCCCGCCGGGTACGCACCGGGGCCGTGAGTCCCCAGGGATCCCGGACACGGGGAGACCCCGGGACGGTCCACAGTGGGGCTGGGCAGAGCTGTGGCTCCACGGCCCCGGCCCCAAAGGGGAAGCTTGACTGGTGCGGGATGCAGGGACGGTCCAGCCGAGCAGGGTCACGCTCGTGACACCATGTGAGTCCTGGCCGGGGGATCCCGCTGTCCTGCCAGCTGACCTTCTGGAGCAGGGGCAGCCAGAGCCCGTTCCTCTTCCCAGCCTGCAGACAGCCCGGGTGTTTCTCAGGGCTCAGGAGGGGGCAGAGGGGACCAGCCCCAGAGCAGATCCCATCACAGCCCCGTCTGCAAGGACTTGCATGGACTGGGAGAGCGCCACTGGTTTAACTGGTTCCCAGTCAGTGATGTCAGCCTCCAGCAGACACACCGGGGCAGTTAAACTGGCTTAAGTCTTGCTGAATCAAGCTGAATCGCCCAAGAGCACGTAGCGGTGAGGCTCCGGCGCGTGTCCACGCGCCCAACGCTGGTGCAGCCCAGCCCAGATGCAAGCAGGGGCCCGTCCTGCTCGGTGATGAAACCCCCGTGAGGACGGGCAAGGAGAGCCGGGCCCAGCCACGGCCGCCACATCCCGCAGCCACGCGCGGGCGAGCCCTTCTGCCTGCCCCGGCCCTGTCTGGGCAGCCCCGGGGCTGGGGGTGACCACGGTTCAGCCTCTGCTTGCCCGGGGCCAGGCACGCCCCTGCGCCGCCGCCACTGCTCGTGCCACCACCCGGGGCGGCAGCGGTCCCCGGAGCAGGGAGCGGAGCCAAGGGAAAGGGTTGCTGTGTCTCCCCGTGTGCCCGCGGTGCCAGCTCCCTGCTGCCCCAGCAGCGGAGCCCCCTGCAAGGGGCACAGCGAAGGCAGGGATGGGGACAGCCAGAGCCACGGGGCGCACCCAGGCATCCAGCGCTGCCCGCCAGCACCCCAACCCCGTCCTGAGTGTTTCGGTCGAGGGGAGATGTCACCTGCCCAGGCAGGAGGGTGCTGGCAGGCACCCACACCCTGTGGCAGCCGGCTCCTTCCTCGGGATGCAAACAGCCCGGGCAGGGGCACCCGTTCCCCTTTCCCCTTCCGGCCCCGTGGCAGCTCCGTGGCAAACCTGGGGGAGAGCAGCTTGGGTGCACAAGGCCTGGGTGGCCAAGGGTGCCCTGGGTGGCCTGGCTGGGGGTCCCGGGCTCTGAGGGGCAGGTGCAGGCCAGGGGCGGCTCCTGCCCGTGTCCCACCGGGGCCCCCAGCCCCGTCCCCAGCGAGGGCTGGGGGACACGGGCCGGAGCATCCCGCCGGAGGACGCAGAGCTGCGGGGAAGCAGCACGCAGAGAAGATCCAGGAAGCAGCAGCGAAGGCGTGTGGAGCCGGGGGTGGCCGCGGCCATCGCCCCCAGCCCCGGCTGCGGGCAGGAACGGTGCCCGGGCGTTTGCCGGGGCCAGGGGCGGTAGCGGCCTCTGCACGGACCTGGGCGGGGGCGGGCGAGGCGGCCGGTGCCCGAGACCCCTCCCGGCCCCGGACTCTCCAGGACAGCTCCCCGGGACCCCGCGGGCAGAGCCGGGACAGCCGGACACCGGAAGCCCCGCGCTGGCACGCCCCGCCCCTCCGAGCCCCCGGCGCACCGGGACTCCCGGCCCCGCATCCTCCCGGGACGCCCAGCTGCCCGGCTGCCCGCGACCCCCGCTTCTTCATCCTCCTGGGACCGCCGGCTCTCCGCCCCCCGGTGGCGCCGGGAACCCCCGATCTCCACCCCCGCGGCTTCTCCGCTCTCCGCCCCCGATGGCCGCTCTGCATGCCCGGGGACCACCGGGACCCCCGGGGTCTCCAGGACCCCGGGATGCAACCGGGATCCGCCCGCGGCACAGGGGTGCCCTGCTCTCCAGGGTCCTCGGGAGCACGGGGAGCCACAGCGCCCAGTGCCCCCGGTACCCCCCGGCCCCGAATCGCCCCCGCCCGGTGGCCCCGGGCCCCCGCCGCGGCTCACCCTGTTCTTGACCTCGGCGGAGAGGCCGTAGGACGGGCCCTTGTTGAACTGGGAGTTGCTCATGGCGGGAGCGGGGAGCGCAGCAGGGACCGGAGCGGGACCGGAGCGGGGAGCGGCGGCGGGGCCGGGCAGGGCGGGCGGGGCGGGCGGGGTCGGGCCCGGCCCCCCCGAGCTGATTGGACGGGGCCGAAATGCCCAAATAAGGGCAGGAGCTGTCGGGCCGCGGGGGGGTCCCGCACCCCGACACTGGGACCCGCGGGGAATCGCGGAGCACCGGGAGCTGCGGGGAGCCGGGAGCGGGGCTGGCGCTGGAGCCGTCGCGGGCACTCATGGGCACCCACGGGCACATCCACATACGGGCACACGCGGGCACCCGCGGGCACCCACGGGCACGCGCACACGCGGGCACACGCGGGGCCGCGTACGCGCACATCCCCCACCGCTCCCCCACAACTCCACCCACGTACCCCCCCCACCCCGGTCCCGGTCCCGCTCCCCTGGCCCCAGGAGCCGCCAGCATCGTGTCCGCGGCCGGCAGACGTCCCACGAGCGGTGGCCCCGTGGGGGAGTCCCGGGGACCAGGCGAGGTTCCCCCCCGAGGCCACCCCGAGCTGCCCCGGTGGGCAGCACTGGGCGGGGGGTCCCCACGCAGGCCCCCTGGAGGGGCCCGTCCCATCCCTCTCCTGGGGGTTATGGGTGGGTGCTCCCGCTGTGGGGCTGCATCACCCTCGGGTGGGTGAGGCTCGGGTGGGTGCAGAGAGGCTGCAGGCTGGGGGGGGGGCAGGGGCTGGGCAGGGACACGGGGGCGTCAGCCGGTGCCAGGCTGGAGCTGGCACCGTCACAGAGCTCACGGTGAGGGGGGACACAGCTGGGAGCACCCCACGAGTGGGAGCCCAATGCCCTGCATCCCACTCACCCCCCGACACAGGACCTCCAGAGATGCCCCCTGGGACAGGGCTCGTCCTCCCGGGACTGACAGACTCTCCCAAACAGGGGTAAACCCCACAGAGGGCTGGGGTCCTGTGGGGATCAGCCCCGGTGGCTTCCCCCGCCCCAGACCCCTCTGTGCAGCCCTGGGGTGCAGCACTGAACCCTGCCTCTGCAAACACCCCCCCAAGAGCCCACCACCCCCAAGAGCTCTGGCACCTTCTCCCGCCAGGCCAGGGATGGGCCGAAACCCCCCGCGAGGCAGCGGGGGTCCCCCTTCCCCCGGCCTCGCGCCCCGGGTGCGCCTTTGGCTTTTCCTGTTTCAGGTTGGCCCCCGCGAAGAGATGAGGAAATGAGGCGGCGTCACACGCGCCCTCCTGACACTTCGCCCTGGCGAATGTGGCCGCCGGCGCGGTGAGCAGCGGTGCTGCCAGTGAGGGGCCGACGAGGGCAGCGGCTCGGCCGCCCCCGGGAACCATGTTCTCCCGGAAGAAGCGGGAGTTGATGAAAACTCCCTCGATCTCCAAGAAGAGCCGGGCGGGAAGCCCTGTCCCGCAGACCCTGCCGGTGAGCGTCCCGCGTCCCCTCCGGCGCGGTCATGGGGGCCGCGGAGCCCACGAAGCTGCTGGGAAGAGCCGTGGGGTGGGAAGGGGAACCTGGGTACGGCCAGGGGGTCTGCAAGAAGGAGGAGGGAGCTGAGGAAGGACCCTGCTCACTGGGTCTGACGAAGGGATTTTGACCCAGATGAAGGGGTCAGAGGAGCTGGCTGGGGAGGCGGGAGGGCAAGCGGCGCCGGGGTGGAAATGGGGCTGCAGCAAAGGCCAGGAGAGCCCGGCAGTGGGGGGCTGCGGCCGAGGGTTTGGGGAGGGCAGAGAAACCCCCAACCCAACCACGGGCAGGGGTAGGAGCAGAGGGACGCCCGGGCTTGGGCAGCCCCAGTGCCTTGGCTCTGCCAGGTATTTATTTACTTGTGGACACCCCCCGGCGATGGAGGGTGCGGGAGGAAGCGCCTCGCCTGCGTGGGGCAGCCAGCGGCCAACTCTGCGCACCCCAGCACTGCCCGCCCCGCGCCTGCGCCCGCCTGCGCCCCAGCCCGCTGAGCATGGGGCGAGACGGGGCTGCTGAGACGGGGCCGACGGGGCCCGAGAGCCTGCCCGCGGCTCCGTAGAGAGGGGCACCCATCCCCATCCCCGGGAGAGGGGCCTATGGGTGGCAGGCGGAGGGATGCTGGGCCGGGCGGCTGGCAGGAAGAGCTACAGCCCCTACTCGGCGGGGCGTCGCACGACGGGTAAAGCCGACTCGCCCAGACGCTCCCTGGACTCGCTGCCCCACGCGCCCGCCGTGCGGCTGACGGTACGGCCGCATGCACCCCGTGGGTGCTGGTGGGGAGGGCCGGGGGTCTCTGGGGCCGCTGCACCCCAGGGGGGACGGGGACAGGTTTTTGAGGGCTGACCGGGCTGCAGCCATTTTGGGGTGAAGGCCTTTGGGTGCCCCCAGGGGCAGCGTGGGGCTGAGCTGCCCCCCTTCGCTCTCACCCAGGGCAGCCCCATCCCTTCGGCCGGTTTGGCGTCTGCCCTGCCGGTACTGAAGACGGTTTCCGGCAGCGCCCGGCCAGGGATGCTGAGACCCAGCGCACTCATGTCACACTTGGATGCCATGAGAGCTGCTGGGGGGGTGAGGGTGGGGCCCCCTCCCTGTGCCGTGAGGACCCTCGCTGGGTGCGGTGCATGGGGCCAGAAGGTGCCGGTACCAGCTCCTCCCTCGGGGAAACTTTACCCCTGGAAATTGGGAGGTCCCACCATTAAAATATCTGCAAAGGCTCCGGAGAGTGCCCCGAGAGGTGTCCTCGTCCCTGTCCCCTGCCCTGGAAAAGAGGAAGGGATGTGTGGGGCTGGATCCCGCTGTCGTTTGGCCGTGCTGGGGTACTGAGGCCCCCCTGCGATGGGGAGCTCCAGCACAGTTGGTGCCGATGGGGACAAGGCGGCGTCACCCACACGGTCATTGTGTGCTCCCCAGAACAAAGCTGGACCCATGGGGGCTGGTGGGAGCCATGGGGCAAGTGGGCAAAGGGGGCAGCCGAGCTGGCTTCTGGCCTGTGGTTTTGGGGCTGATGCTGCTTGCGAAACCCCTGTGCTGGGGGGAGCCGGGGAGCCTTGGGCAATGCCGGGGGCTGCCTGCGGCGTGGCGGGACGGTGGGGACGGTGGACCCAGCCAGGCGAGCACCCAAACCCTGCTGGCTGCTGCTCCGCCTCTGTTTTCTCACTGATGGAATTGCAGCCCCCCTCTAAGGGGTCCTGAGACTGTCCTCCGACAGCCCCCACCCCAAGATCCTCAAAGGGCTGGAAATGCTGGGGAGAGCTACGGCTACGCCTGGTCCCCCCACCACAGCTGGGCAGGATCGGCCCCGGGCTCTGCTGGGATGCCTAACTGGGGAAACCGAGGCACGGCACAGCTGCAGGGTCTGGCACCAGCCCATCAGACAGCAGCCCGTCCCTCCAGGCTGGTGGCGTGGGGGGTCCCGGGGCGCTGCCCTCTCCCTGCCCAGGCTGGCTCCCGGCTGTGCCCCTCAGCACCGGCCTCACGCTCGTCCCTGCTCCCCAGGACCTCTCCCGCAAGGATGGGCTGGAGGTGCCCAGCTCCGGCCTGGGGGAGCTGCCCCCCGCCAGCTCCAAGCTCAGCACCAGCCCCAGCGCCGTGGGCCCCGTCAAGCGCCCCACCAGCCTCAGCCGCCACGCCAGCGCCGCCGGCTTCCCCCTCACCGCGGCGGCTCCCAGGGCTGTGCCCAAGGGCCACAAGACCCCCATGTCCTACAGCCCGGTAGACGGTGGGGAGGGCCCCTTCATCGACACCGAGGACATCTCCCAGCTGCTGACGGACGTGGCCCGCTTCGCCGACGCCCTGGAGAAGCTGCGGGACGTGGTGCTGCGGGACGGTGAGTGCCGGCGCGTCCCCAGCTCCCGCCACCCCCGGTGCTGCCCACCACCCCCGCCATGGCACTGCCAGGCACCGGGAGGAGCGCAGGAGCAGCCCCTCCGTGGGGACAGCCCAGACCCGTGGGTGGGGGTCTCTGCCCTGGGCCAGGAGGGGACCGGGACCCCTGGGGAGCCGTGCAGAGCCACGGGCAGAAGGTGGTGGGTTGCCGCCGGCCCTCGGAGCCAGGATAACGCAGCTTCCTGCCTGCGAGCTATTTTCATCCACCCGTTTTCCTGTTTACGGTGCAGCGGTGCCAGCTGCCTGCCAGGGCCCCCCGAGCCCCACGGGGTGCTGGGCACAGCCCCCCGGTTCCCCCACCCAGCCTCACCGGGGCAGCTGGTGAGATGGGGCTGATGCCCCGGCGTGGGTGGGCTGCGGAGCGGCGGGTGGGTGTCCCGGCCCGAAGCGTTGATGTTGTGGTCCCCACGGCGAGGTGGGGCTGTGGGGGGGGTCACAGGATTCGTGTTTTCGGTGTGTTGCCGCATCCCCACTCGCTGTGGAGAGGGGCAGCACCCAGCCCAGGGCCCCTGGGCCGAGTCCTGGGCTGAGCCAGTGGGAATGTCTGGGGTCTGCGCTGCTGGGGGTGGGTCACGGGGGGTCAGCCAGAGGGGCAATGCCTCTGGGTTTGGGTGTCGCAGGGCAGAGAGAAAACAGCCCTGAGCCGGAAGGTGCCTGTCCCACAGCTCGGGGTCCACAGTCAGTGCCGGACCCGGTGTGGGACAGCCGGGGTGGTGCTGTCCCCCAGCTGGCAGAGAGACGGGAGAGGCTGGGGCTGAGCTGCAGGACGCAGCCATGAGTTTGGGGTGTCTGGGTCCCCTCTGCACCCATCCAGCCTCATTCCCAGCCCTGTTCCCAGCCCTGCTGGTCTCCACACTCCAGAAGGGGCCTGGAAATGGGAGAGGAAACCCCTTCCCGACGCTGGGAGGTTCCTCACCTCCTAACAAGGCTGGCAGCGCCCAGCCCCAGCACCGTGGTGGGGGGAGTTGGCTGGACCCCCAGGCCGGCAGCTGGAGCCTTTGGAGGGGACAGTTCCCAGGGAAAGACCCCGTGGGACACAGCGAGCCCGGCTGGACGGGGCATGGTGGTAGGACAGACCTGGGCATCCCTCCTGGCGGCTGGGAGCGCCCATCCGGCAGGAGGACGAGGAGGAAATGAGGAGGAAATTCCCAAAACGCTTTCAAGGGAAAAAGTTACTACTGAGGAAAAAATGCCTGAAAGGTCGGGCTGTCCCGGGCCGGGCAGGGACATGCCGGCTGGTTCAGCCACGGCGGGATGGGAGGGCGCTGGACAAGCGGCACGTGGCTGTGCCAGTCCTGGGGAGCCCCAAAGCCAAGGGGATGGGCTGGGACCCTGGTGGGACGTGGCTGGCGGGGGGTGGATGAGAGGCTCCGGAGGGCAGGGACACGGGGCAGGGACACAGGGCAGCATTTCAGCCCCCCTCTCTTGCAGACCACGAGGAGCCCCAGCGGCCGCTGGCCCACGAGTGCCTGGGCGAGACTCTGCGCATCCTGCGCCAGGTCATCAACAAGTACCCGCTGCTCAACACCCTGGAGACCCTGACGGCCGCCGGGACCCTCATCTCCAAAGTCAAGGGTGAGACGATGGGGCTGGGAGCTTTGTCCCACTGCCCTCCTGCCCCTGTCCAGGGGACCCATGGGGGATACTGGGAGTGGAGCTGCCCCACGGACAGGCAAGAGGGCGAAGGCACCGCCTGCCTCTGCCGCGTTTTGGTTTTAAGCTGGTGTAGTGTCAGGAATGACAGAGCCCAGATCCCTGCCTGAGGTTTTCCAAGTGTGGCTGCAGGAAAACCACTGAAATAACGGGATCCTGCTGCTGGCAGCACCTCGTATTCCCAGGAGCAGGGTCTGCGGAGCCCCTGGCCAGGGCACCATCTCCTGCCCACGGTTACAGCAGTGGGGAGGGGGACGGCTGCGCTAACCACAGGCACAGCACAACACTCTGCGTCACCGCGCTGCTTCCTGGACACCAAACAGGAACCGCGGGGGCACAGGAAGCCTCGTGGCGGGTGGCAGGAGATCTGCAGTGGGGCTGGTCCCATGCGGGGCCAGGAGGGAGTGAGTCCGGGCTGCCCTCATGCCCAGGCAGAGGGGTGGGAGCAGATCCCAGCCCCTCACCGCATTAGGGGGGTCTCAGCTCACCAGCAGCCCAGAGCAGCTGACCCGAAAGCTGCCAGGTCTGTCCCAAAGCCCTGGCTGGGGACAAGGCATCACGAGTGTCCCTTGGCCTGGGCGCCTGCCAAGCACCATCTGCGCCGGTTCCTGCTGCCACCAGTGGTTCCTCTTTCGGCCGTGGGCGAGCCCTCCCGGAGGAAGCCGTCCTGTCCCGGAGCAGGGGCTCTGGAGGTGCCCTGGGACCACAGAAGTCGTGGAATCAGGCCAGCAGCTCTGAGTAACTGGAGTAAACAGAAGCTTGATGCCGGCAGGAACATCAGTCCTGGGAGAAATGGGAGGGCCAAGACCCCGCGCTGTTCTAGAGACTGTCCATCACCCACAGGGCTGATCCTCTCCTCCCTCGAGCCCAGCCCAGCCCTGCAGCAGCGCTGAGGCTGGCAGCAGCTGGCAGGTCCTTCTCCTGCCCGAGACAGGGACAGGTGCTCGCAGCAACGGGGCGTCCGCATTTCCTCGTTCCCAGGTTTCCATTACGAATGCAACAATGAGACCGACAAGCGGGAGTTCGAGAAGGCCGTGGAGACCATCGCGGTGTCCTTCAGCAGCACGTAAGGGGCTTTTGGCCAGCTGTCCCCTGGAGAAGGTCCCCGATGGACCCCACCACACTCACTAGCTAGGACACGTCTCCACCCCGCGCCCCGTCCCCTCACCCACGCATGGCCCTGCATGTGGTAGCTGGTTTGAGGGGTGGTTTGGGGACAGAGAGACCCCGCAGGGAGGGCAGATCCACCAGCAATTCCTCCAGCACTGGGGAGGGACCCCAAAGCCTGCTCAAGCCCACAAGCTCCATCTCCCGGCTCCTCTTCAGTGCTGGGCCAGGCTCTGTGCCTCCACCGGCACCTCATCACACGGAGCTGAGCTGATCCCTGCTGACACCAGTTTTGCAGCTCCCACTGCCCTGGCCCTTGCCCGGTCCCTGGGACGCTGGGTGACAGCCCTGCTTGTCACTGTCCGTCCCGGCCCCACTGAGCCCGGCCGTGTTCCTCTGTCACAGCGTGTCCGAGTTCCTCATGGGGGAGGTGGACAGCAGCACCATCCTCTCCATCCCACCCAGCGACCAGAACCAGGTGAGTGACCCCGCTCCCACCGCATGGTCCCCCAGGATGTGCCTGGAAGGAGCTGAGCCCCCAGCCCCTCACCGGGATTCCCAGCTCACCTCCAAGCCCGGCAGAGCCGCGCGGAGCTCTGCCTGCTCGCTCCTGCCCTCACCACCACCCCAAGGAAGGGAAAACCCGCCGGGGCGCTCGATCCAAAGGGTTGGGGAAGGGACGGAGCAGCTCTGTCAGCAGGGGCAGAGAACAGGGTCTGCTGTATGCCGAGAGCCAGAAGTCTCTCCAGCGACACTCCCGTGCGCTCCCAGCTCTCCTGCAGAGCCTCGGGCTGGGCACAGCAGACTCCCAGCAGCAGCAGAACGGCTCCAGCAGCTCCAATTTCTGCCTCGCCTCCATCTGCCAGCCCCTCCGGCTGCTCCCCTTCCTCTTGGTTGATCAGTCTCTTCTTTCCCCCATTCCCAAAGACTATGGAGAGCCTCTACGGGGGGATCCCGGGGCCCGGAGGAGACGGCGTGCCTTCGGCCATGGGCAGCTATGACACGGGTGAGCAGGCGGGCTCTGGGCGTGGGATTTGGGCTGGTGGGTACGTGGCTGAGCAGACCGGCTGGCAGGAACCGGCATCCTGAGCCACACACGGTGCCTTGGCCGAGCTGCTGCTGGCCCCGGGGGCTAGCAGGACACCAGCACAGCATGGAGCCGGCACAGATATGGGGAGGCTGGCACTTGAAGCCCATGGAGCTTGCAGAGGCGAGCCAGGCTGTCCTGGGGTTTTCCCCAGGCTGTTCCAGTTCTCCTGGGAACTCGAAGGCATTTGGAGGGAGTGGGTCAGCGAGCACAGTGCCAGCAGCTCAGTTCAGTGCCTCTTTCCTCTTTCTCTCCCCACCATCCCCCTGGTCCCATGCCAGGCCGTCCCCCTGCCGAGGAAGTGGACGTGATGCTGCAGCGCTGTGAGGGGGGAGTAGATGCTGCCCTCCAGTACACCAAAAACATCTCCAAGTACATGAAGGACCTCATTGGATACCTGGAGAAAAGGACCACGCTGGGTGAGATGGGCAGGACGGCGGGTGGGTCCTCTCTGGAGTGGGGCTGAGCCCCCCACCTCCAGCAGCACGAGAGCAGGTTGAGAGGGAGTCAGGCACTGCCAGGACGGTGGTGAACTTCATTCCTGAAGTTCTTGGTTTGTTTCTCCAAAGGAACCCCATCAGCAGGGAAATCCTGATGTCTCCTAAGTCTTTTAACTTCCGACCTTTTTCTTCCAGAGATGGAGTTTGCCAAAGGGCTTCAGAAGATGGCAAGCAGCTGCAAGCAAACCATCAGTCAGGAGGTGAGTCCACATGTCCCTAGGCGCTGGGCAGGAGACACTGCGGGGCCCTTCTGGCCTCCCCTGACCTCCCTCCGAACAGTCCCGTGGCAGCCTGGGACCGCACTGGTCCGGGATGGGGCTGTTCCCAGCAGCCCGCAGCCAAGCCGAGCCTCGGGCTCTTCTTCTCCGACCGCAGCGCTGGAGGACGCGTCTCCTACGGGTCACGCTGCGGTGCCAGGGCTCAGGGTGGTGTGTTTTCTCGTTCCTCAGGCCAACATGCCTTTCCTGTCCATCTACCTGCTGGCCCTGGAGCAGGATATGGAGCACGGCACGTCGGTTCTGCAGGCTGCCAGCACCCTGCAGAACCAAACCTTCCTCCAGGTGAGAGGACCAAGGGCATCTCGGAAGGGTCTTTCCTGGGCAGTGAGGGAGGCTGGAGGACTCGTTAGTCCTTCTGCCACGGGCAGATCTTCCAGAAACTGGAAACCAGTTGCTGCTCGGCTCAGCCACTGCTGGGTCCTTCGAGGGGTTAGATACAGGGTCTAGGAGAAACCCCCCAAGTCTGGCAAATCAAACAGCACCTCCTTATGGATCTCCACCTCATCCCAGGCCGCTCTGCAATCCCGCGTTCTCCTCCAGCCCAGCCCAAGCGGCACCATCTCCCAGGCAGAGCCGCTCTCCGGAGCTGTTTCCCAGGGAGGACCCGTGTCCCGTCCTTGCGGAGGATGGCTCTCGCTTAGCTCAGTCTGGGGGAAGCTGCATCTGGCACTTCTCAGGCTGCAGATTTTCATCCGTGACACAAACCTCCCTGTAACCGAGCCCAGATGTGCCGGGGAATGATAACAACCGCCACGGGGAACTTCTCCTTGCAAAGCCTCTTGCAAAGGGAAGAGCAGCGAGCGTTTAGCTCAGACCACCACGGGGCTGTTTCTCTCTCCTGCTTCAGCCACTGACAATGAGGCGCCTCGAACACGAAAAACGGAGGAAGGAGATCAAGGAGCAGTGGCACCGGGCACAGAGGAAGCTGGTGAGTAACAGCCGTACAGCACGGGCATGAGCCCGTGGCACCCACCCCTCTGAGCATGCTGGATCCTGGCCCCTCTCCATAGCGTGGGGCGCTTTGTCCTGGGGTGCCTCTGCTGTGCTGGGGGACGCCGGAGAACCTGGGGAGCTCGTGGGGAAAACCGACTCCCTTGCAGCGGTTAGTCCTCACCCCGGGTCACTGTTCTCGCTGGCAGCAAGAGGCAGAAGTGAACCTGCGCAAGGCCAAGCAGATATACATGCAGCGCAGCGAGGAGCACGACAAGGCCAAGTACGTGGCAGTGAAAGCAGAAGAGGAGCAGCAGAACACCACCAGCAGCATCACCACCAAAACCCTGGACAAGAAGAGGCGGCTGGAAGAGGAAGCCAAGAACAAGGTAGGATTGTGACTGCTCTGGGCTTGGGCTGGGCATCTGCCTGGCAAGAACCTCCACCCTCCCGGCTGTCCTAGCACAGGAACAGCCCTCAGCTAAGTGGGCTGCAGTGGGGCTGGACTAGATGGCCTTTAAAGGTCCCCTCCAACCCCAAACACTCTGTGATGCTCTGGCTGAGCTGCCCGTGGACTCTCGGGCACGGCACAGGAATGCCTGGAGCAGCAGTGTCCAGGTGCAGGGAGCTGGTCTCGTTCTCCTGACCCCTGAGCTGTCTCCATCTCTTGCTCTCCCACCTCTCAGGCCGAAGAGGCGATGGCCACATACCGGACCTGCGTGGCGGATGCGAATACCCAGAAGCAGGAGCTGGAGGACACCAAGGTGAACTCCCTGCGGCAGATCCACGAAGTGATCAAACAGAGCGACCAGGTCATCAAGACGGTGAGTGGGGCTTGCTGGGGATGGCCCCAGGGCAGGGGGTGGCCGTGCCCTGCTCGGGAGGGGTTCAGAGCTGTCCCTATTCCAGGCGAGGTCAGTGCGTGCAGAGCTCTCCTTACGCCCCTGCGCTCTGAAAAGCCAAGGCTCAAAGCTGCAGACCAAGCCCTGCTCCGCGCTCCCGATTCCTCATCTAACTGGAGCTCCTCGTCCCTCTCTTCCATCTCTGTCAGCTCACAAAGCTCACGTCTGGTTTTCCCTACCTTATTTTCAGGCCACCATCTCCTTCTACCAGATCATGCACATGCAGACGGCTCCGCTGCCCGTCAACTTCCAGACGCTGTGCGAGAGCAGCAAGCTCTATGACCCGGGGCAGCAGTACGCCTCGCACGTCAGGCAGCTGCAGCGGGGAGACGAACCCGACATCCAGTACGACTTCGAGCCCTACGTGTCACACAACGCCTGGTAGGAAAGGAGAGGGGGAAGTCTTTCCTGCTTTACCCTCATCCTCAGCACTGGCAACCTCCTCTCGGGCTGGCACTGGGCTCCCCTGTAGAAACCAGTATGCCTTCAGCTGGGAAACTGGGGCTGGACCCGCTGGGAACTGCCCTCTCATCCTGTGATGGATGAGACGGGCTGTCTCGTGTTTACGAGAGGACTGTAAATCCCAAACCAGGCGGGTGGCAGCCAGGAATGAGGTTTTGAGGTGTCCTTCCTTCTCATCCACCCAGACATTCCTTTTTCTCCCCCTTTCTGCCCCCCAGGTCCCCCTTCACCCGGACGCGCAAAGGCAGCTTCAACGCCAACGACTTCTCATCGAGTGCCAGCTCTGATGGGGCCGGGCTGCCCAAGGACGGGACCCTCTCGGAGGGAGGAGCAGGAGCCAAGGAGCAGCAGAGCGGGGCTGAGCGGAGAGGTGGGTCCCTGCAGCACCGCTGCAGAGGCTGCTCAGTGTGTGACTGAGACACCACAACCCCACCAGCCCCTCACCAGCCCATCAACACGAATCCAAGTGTCTCCCAGAGCCCAGGCTCTTCTCCCCTGTTTCTCTCCTGAATGCAGGAAGAGATCTCAAATGGATCTTGTGTTTTCCTCTGCAGGTGGGAGGGGACACCAGGTCCATAAATCCTGGCCAACCTCCATTACTGAAGGTGACAGCAGCCTGGATTCAAGTGCAGGTAGATACTAAAACCAGCCCAGGGCTCTGATTCCAGCCTCCAATGGGTTGGGATGGGATGGGATGGGATGGGATGGGATGGGATGGGATGGGATGGGATGGGATGGGATGGGATGGGATGGATATCCATGTGAGGCACAGAGCTGCTTGCTATGGGAATCAGCCATGAGTATCAGAGCACTCAGATGAGAAGCAACTGCCAGCAACCTCACTGGCTTGTGGGTTTTCTTTTGACAGGTGAATTTGGCCACAAACTCCAGCGTTTGTCTTCCAATGGCACCATGTCCTCCAGTGAAGAGCTGGAGAAGGACGAGAACGCCACCCCCTTTGAGCAGAGTACGTGGCAGAGGGGGTAGAATCATGGAGTAGTTTGGGTTGGAAAAGACCTCTGAGCTCATGGAGTCCAACCACTAGCCCAGCACTGCCAGGTCAGCACGAAACCATGTCCCTGTTCTTTCTGTTTTGCTCGTAGGCATCAATGGGATCACCCCAGAGATGACGGCCCCCACAGGGCCCTTCCGAAATGTTGGCTTGTCCAAGGCTGCCCAGACTCACCGGCTGAGGAAGCTCCGGGCCCCATCCAAGTGTCGGGAGTGCAACAGCTACGTCTACTTCCAGGGAGCAGAATGCGAGGAGGTAACGGTGGGAGAAGTGGGAAGGGAGTGGGTGGAATGGGTGGAGGATGAGTCCCATGGACAGGGTGACCCCACTGCTGCCTGCACACAGTCCTGTGACTCGCCGTCCCCAGCAGCAGTTGTGGAGCAGCTTTTCAATCAGGTGTTACAGGTTTGCTGTAGAAACTCAGCCAGGAGCTCTGACACACACATGGGTGCAACCACAGCCAGGAGGTCTAAGTTCTCCATGGGAGCAGAGGTGCCAGCATGAATTTTGGGGCAGGATGGCCTCAGTCCAGCTCTGACCAGTGTTTAGGATGACATTCCTCCTTTGGGGAGGGGTCTGTGCGCTCTCATTGGTCCTGCAGTGTCTCCAAGCTCCTCGTGGCTGCTCCTCCACCTGGCCCATGGCGTGTCTCCCACCTCCACGCGTTTCCCTGTGTTTTCCAGTGCTGCCTGGCCTGTCACAAGAAGTGCCTGGAAACCTTGGCCATCCAGTGCGGGCACAAGAAACTCCAGGGGAAGCTGCAGCTGTTTGGACAAGACTTCATGAAGGCTTCTCTGAGCAGCTCGGACGGCATCCCCTTCATCATCAAGAAGTGCATTTCCGAGATCGAGAAGCGGGCGCTGAAAACCAAGGTGACGCGCTCTCCCTTCCCTCTTCTTCCCCCAAACCGATCTTCTGCCTTGGCACGAACACCGGCAGACTCGTTCCGCACATCTCTGGAGGCCGGAAGCCAGAAAGTCCCTTGTGACAGACTTGGCCCTGATGCCCCAAACCCCAACCTCAGAGACTCATTTCCCTTCCCTCCCCTCCCCTGTTCCTATGAAGCAGGGCTGGCGGGAAGGTGTGAGCTGGAAGGGGATGTCCCAGCACGACTCCTGAGAGGGGTCTCCAGCCCCGAAGGTGCGGGTGGGAGCCAGGAGCGCCCTGCCTCGCGCAGACGTGGGGAGCAGCACCTCACCGCCCCTTTCATCTCTTTGACAGGGCATCTACCGGGTTAACGGCGTCAAGACCCGCGTGGAGAAGCTTTGCCAGGCGTTTGAGAACGGGAAAGAGCTGGTGGAGCTGTCCCAGGCCTCCCCTCATGATATCAGCAACGTCTTGAAGCTCTACCTGAGACAGGTCAGGCGCTGGTGACGCCTTTGCTGGGGGGGAGGCAGGGGAGAGGTGGCCAGAGGGATCGACTGCCCCAAACCAAACGTGGCTTCACCGGGTGGTCTCTGGCCGGGGGAACGCTGCACAAACCGGGCTGAGGGGGTGAGGGGCCCTCCCAGCTGGGAGCGGGTCCGCCGTGGAGACGCGACCACCTGCGTGAGTGGGGAAGAGGCGACAGGCTGCGCCTCCCCCGAGCTGGCCACGGGTTTCCTGCTCTCAGCCCTCGCACGGCTCAGCCGCTGTCGCTTCGCGGGCTCCTCCAGCGCCACAGCAGCGCCCACAGAAAAACAAGGTGCGGAAGCACCGAACCACCCCTCCCCTCTGCAATTGGGGAACCAGGTACCCGAAAAGGGAAGCGACCCAGCAAAGATCGCTCCCCACGGCAAAGCTGGGGCTGGGCTCGTCCCCCCTGCGCAGGGCTGTGCCCCTCGGGTCCCCTCTGGTGGGTCAGCCGGGTGCTGTGCCCCCCGGGTCACCCTGCGGTGGGTCAGACGGGTGCTGTTCCCTGCCACGCACCCCCCGCCCCGTGCAAACAGCATCACCCACATCCTCCCAAGAGCCACCACAAGGCAGAAGGGGAGGAAGCAGCTTCTCCTGCAGCTTTGCCACTTAACCCTTTGGTGCTGCTGTTCTCTGAGGGCTCCTGTGCTGTAACCGGGGCATCGGGCTCAGGGCTTGGCTCGAGGAGGGGGGCTCGTCCCTGGGTTCCGTGCACAGAGGAGAGAAGGGCTCTCAGTTGCCTCTGCAGTTTCTCCAGAGAGAAGAGAGGAAGAAACCAGCCCTGAGCCATGACCCAACATCTCACTGCGGAGAGCAGGGTTTAAAGTCCCTCCATAAAGTGCTGGACCACAGGGACCCTGCTTCGCTGGGGGAGCAGCCCGTCCCCAAACCCATTAGTTCGAGCCGCTCTGAAAACATCCCCCGCCACGAGAAACCACCCCTGTTAACGCACTGCCCTGGCTGCTCTCTACCAACTTCAAAGCAAGAGTTTCGCTCAGCCGCAGCCCCACCTTGCTGCAGGCGGTGATTGCGTCCTGCCTTCCCCACCCCAGAACACGCCGTCCCTGTCCTCCTTCACCCCCGTCCCCTCCTAACCCCCTCCCATCTGCTGGGGAAGCTGCTGCCGTGCCCACCCCGGGCCAGGGCTTTTCTAGAGCTGGAAGAGAATCCCTTCACCCCACCCAGCAGGGAGCACCCCCGGGCTGATCAAACGCTGCTTTTCGCTTGAACTTCACACCTATTAATTGGCCAGGACAAACGAGGCTGGATTTCCACCTCCGGGAGGTGGATGGACAAACCTCACCTCTGGGGTCCCCCAGCTCTGGGGCTGTGGGAAGGCGCCGTGTTTCCTCAGCTCAGCAGCCCGGGGCAGGTCCAGCTCTTGGGGCGGGGGTGAGCCCACCCACAGGGGCAGCACGGCTCTCCAGCACCCACCTCCCTGTTCTTGCCTGCAGCTTCCAGAGCCCATTATGCCCTTCCGCATGTACAACGAGCTGATGGGCCTGGCCAAGGAGAGCTTGCAGGGCGGCGAGGCCAAGGGCAAGAGCGGGAAGGGGGGCCCCGAGCTGGTGGACAAAGGAGCCGACACCGACATGGTGGTGGTGAACCTGGTGCTGAAGCTGAAGGAGCTGCTGAAGGAGCTTCCCCGGGAGAACATGGCCACGCTCCAGTACCTGCTGCAGCACCTGAGAAGGTGAGAAGGGCAGGTCCAGAGCCCGCACGGGCGCTGGGAAGGGGAGTGCAGCCTCCCCGCTGGCCCCACGCTGGCGGCCGGGACAGCCCAGCCCTTCCCAGCAGCAGGGAGGCAGATCCGAGGCTGCAGCTCGCGAAGCTCCTGTGTGCCACGGTGGGGGAGTGCCAGCCCAGCAGCTCCTCCAGCCTGGGTGCACCTGCCTGGCTGTGCCCGCCTGTCCAGCCCTCCCTTCTGCCTGCCCGCTCTCATGAGTCCCTCCTCCTCCTCCCCAGGATCGTGGAAGTGGAACAGGACAACAAGATGACCTCAAGCAACCTGGGCATCGTCTTTGGGCCAACGCTGATGCGCCCAAGGCCCACGGACGCCACTATTTCCCTGTCCTCGCTGGTCGATTATCCCCACCAAGCTCGCATCATCGAGGCGCTCATCATCTTCTACTCAACTATTTTTGAGAACAAGGAGTCCGCGGCGCTGCCCGACCCCGGCAAACACAGCACGGATGGCAAGGAGGAGGCGGCCAGCCCTGACCTGGTAGGAGCCCCTGGGGAACAGACCTCAGGGGATGCGGAGCCGGCCGGGACAGCCGGGAGCAGATCGGCAGGGGCAGACCCTCCTGCAGCCTCAGCACCCACCAGGCTCTCCTGAGCCCCGGCCTCCTGCTCTGCCCTGCGGTGCCGTTCCCCAGCCCCGCGGTGCCACACCACGGCTCAGGGCCAGCCAGCGCTGATGCCCTTTTACAAAACTCACCTCGTCCCGTCCCCACGCGCAGCCCCACTCCACTTGTGAGGGATTTTCTGCCCCAAAAGATCCCCGCCTCAGTGAGACAGGCAGGGGTGGGAGGATGGACCCTACGCGCTTTTACACCGGGACCAGTTGGTATTGCTCCGTTTTCTGGAACCAGCTCGGTGCATGAGGAGGTTTCCCTCTCCCTGCCCTCACCACCCCTCCTCTTCCTTCCAGGCTGACGAAGGCTCCCAGCCCACAGCTCCTCCCGGCACCGTCCGCTACCCAGAGCTGCCTTCGGAGAAGGGGAACCTGGATTTCAGCGCTGACTCATTCGCAGGTAAGTGAAAAGTGCCCAGTGGCTCCTCCCCAGTGGGGACAGGTCTCTCAGGAGGTACGAGGGATGTCACTGTTGACAGTAACCCCGGGCCCTTCCCCTGCCCTGAACACCCCAAGTTTGCTGAGCGAAGCCCCCGCGGACACCGTGGTGCTGGGCGAGAGCGTAGCCCGGGGCTCCCTCTGTCCCACAGAGCCTGGTGACCGCTCCGTGGACTCCGACTCGGACCTGGAGGACAGCGGGGAGCTGCTGGGCGCCGTGGACAGGGACCCATGCACCGCGCTAACCAAACAGGGGAGTGAGACCAGCACGGAGGAAGCTCAGTTCTGCGATGAGGGAAGTGAGGGGCAGCGGAGCCGGAGCTGCAGCATGGGCCAGTCGGACGCGGAGGGCATGGCTCCCCGCTGCTGCAGCCCCCCGGGGGAAGAGCAAAGCGATGCAGAGTAACACCCCGAGCGCCGCCTGCCCACTGCCAACACAGACGAGAACACAAACCAGTTTAACGACCCATCCGTGCCCACCACTGCCCAGCACCTGACAGCCGGCTGTCCGGGCGGCCGCCAGCAGCAGCCCCGGTTTATCTGAACCACTGAACAAAACTAGTGCGGGCGCTGGGACAGGGCAAAGGGGCAAAACCCAGACGCTACCCAGGGGCAGCGCGGAGCCGCAGGCGGCTCAGGGGGTTTGGTGTGGCAGCTGCAGGCGAGTCCTCGCTGGGTGGTGGCTGGAGCTTTCACACAAAACCGTGATACTCCTCGGCTCCTGATGGAGAAAACTAGCTCTGTCGGCCTTGACAGCAGAGCTCCGGCTCAGTTCGGCAGCCCATGAAGCACCTTCCTCAGGGCAGACCCTTCACTTGCTGTTCCACACTGGGAAGGAACCCAGGGCTTTGCCGTGCCCGTGCTTGGCCATGGGCTCAATTTTTGCTGCGCTCCTTAATCCCACAACTCCGCTGCAGAAACCGAGGTAGGACAAGCCAAGGATCTGATCATCCTTGCCAGCTGCGGCACGGAGAGGATACGGGGCTGCAGGGAGAATAGGCAGAAGGGACCGCAGCCAGGCATGGACAGACGGATGACACTGGACACCGGGCGTGGGCGGCTCTGCCAGGCTGGGGAACAGCTCACAGAGAGCAGAGAGCTGGCCCCAGCTGTAGGGTTCACTTCTCATCTATGACTGGCTGTACCAGGCGTCCAGCAACGCCGTTACTGCCTCAGCACCTCAGAGCAACGCAAGACCCGACCAGCACGAGCCGTCCTGCTCTCGGCTGACAGGGTTTGCATTTGCTGCTTGTATTTATGGGCATTTTTCTACTGGGCAGGAGCAACCCACGGGCCACGAGTGAGCTCAGGGGACGGGTTCTCCTGGCTGCAGGGTCCTGGGCACTGCCTCATCTCTCAGGGGTTTGCTTTTGATAGATATTTGGTCTCCAAAAGTCTAAGCTGCAAGTCCAGGGCTACAGCTCTCCTCTCTCCGCTGACCCAGAGGTGGGGCTGGGCAGAGGGCAGGTCACCAAGGGGAGACATTTCCTCCTTGGGACCGCCACGGCCCGAACCGAGCCACAGCCCCCCGCTGGTGAAAGAGGCTTTGTATTTTGTGAAGAGAAAACCCTTCAACATGAACCACTTCCTCTGCGGGCAAAGGAACTTAAAGGGTTAAGCAAGACCAAAGTAGTTTTTTCTAAAGCTATGAGACTTCTCTGCACTGAAGCATAAAGAAACAAGTCAATTTTTAGCTTAGGAAAAGCTGAAAGGCGTTTCCTTCCTTTCCCTGTTGTCCCTGGGCTGTTCCCGAGGTGCCACCAGACCCGGGAGGGCGCATGACGAGCACAGACCGAGAGCTCCGGCCAGGAACAGACACAGGACAGTGCAGGCACGAGACTGTGACCCGCTGAGCTCGGCCTCTGGCACAGGGGAGGGGCTGGGTGTCACAGTCCCAGAGTGCTCCCAGGCTCCTCAGAAACGCGGCTCAGCGCCCCAAAGGTACAAACTCAAGCGAATTCACAGCGGAACGGTTCATCGCTGAGCCGGGGAGAGCAGAGGCACCCGAGAGCCGCTCCGCTCCGTGAGAGCACGGCTGGGACTTTCCAGCAGGGCATTTCCAGGGCAGCAAGAAAACGGCTGCCCCAGGCGGTACCACGAGTGTGTGCGAGGACGGGGGACGGGTGAGACCCCGCCTGTGTGTGAGGTTGGGCAACGGGTGAGTGCGAGTGAGGGAAGGGACAAGAGCTGCGCTTGAGCTTCACACGGTAACAGGTGCCGTGAATTAATCCAGCGTTTGCTCCGGGGCTGCTGGGTGAAGCCGCGTTCTGTTTTGCTTGACACGCTTCCAAAAAACCCAATAAAATCCGTGTGTTCCAACCTGCCTCTGTCCTGGAGGTCTAAGCCACCCAAACTCGTGCGCCCGGGGCTGCAGGAGGCTCCGCACCGCAAGGACGTGCCCCAAGTCAGCTGAAGGTTAAAAACCCTCCAGAGACCCGGAGCAGATCAAAACAAGAGCGGCTGGGGGTGACGATCACCTCCCCAGCACCACATCTGAGTACAAAGGGCTCCAAAGTGCGGAGCGATGGGGAGAGGCTGAGGAACACACCGCAGGGAGGAACAGCAAATACAAACCTTTATTACAAATAAGATCTTATAAAATCAGTCTGGGAAGCAAAGGCCTTTTCCCACTCGCTCCCTGGGCACTCCCGTTGCTCCAGGTCACTCCCAGGGTTCGAGGCCTTAACGAAGACGAAGGAGTTTCAGCCAAGTCCATGCTGGGAAACACGGAATTAGGCCAAGGAAGACAAGTGCAGAGGGAACAGGGAAAGAGAATTTTCTTGGCCACCTCTGAAAAATCAGACGGGGCAGAACGTCTGTAAACTGGATGGGAAGGACTGGGGACGGGAACCCTCTCGCGCCTCCCCCAGCCCTCAGTGCTCCGAACACCAACAGGCACGTCCAGAGCAGTGGGTGCTGAGGCACAAGGCCGGCTCCACTCTGTCCCCCCAGCAGCGCTTCCCTCCACACACAGTGAAAGCTTGGAGCTCATTTCACCTCCATCCTGGAAAGCCCCAGCCCAAGCCTGAGGCGCTGTCCAAAGGCAGAGTGTTCCGCGCTGCCCCTTACCTGACGGCTCCAGGTCACTGCACCAGTCTGTAGGTGATGTAGCGGCCCGCGGTCTCGCTTGGTCTTATGATTTTCACCACCTGGAAGGGCAGCACACAGAGCTCGTGAGGGAGAGAAGCTGAGGAGAGCTGGGAAAGGCTGTGGGGGACCACCCCTCACCCCCTGCCCACAGGGAACAGCTGCCCCGCTCTTCCCCTCTTACCTGACCACGCTTTATCCCGAAGTACCGGGCCACAGGGTCCCCAGCCTGGATCCTGGGGAGCTGGTTCTCCCTCAGCTTACTGCACCCACAGTCAAGGAGCAGCAAAGGCAGCGGCACACGGACCCCGGCACTCGGAGCAGAGCTCTGACCTGCTCCACGTGGGTGTCTGTGCTTTCAGCCCAAATCAGGCCCAGGCAGGAGGGGACAGAGCACACAAAGGATACTACCGGGCCAGCAGCTCGGTGACTTCTTCCTTTGACATGACAACGTGCTCCGGGACCAGCTGCCAACAGAGGGGAGAGATGGTGGGATCAGAGAACCAGAGACAGCGGCTGGCTCCACACAGGAGAGAACGACGACTGCGTCACTTGGCCCGGCCCAGGCTGGAGAAGGTCCCTGGGAGCAGCCTGAACCGCAGCCCAGCGCTGCTCCAACCACCCCGCGCTCGCTCCGCAGCCCGGCCCGGCTCACCTCGTGCTCAGTGATGTTGATGAGGAGCTCCTGCTGCAGAAACTGCTCCAGGATGTATTTCGGAGCCATGTCTACAAGAGACTGGACAGGGAAGCTCTGTCAGGCAGCAGTGCTGCTCTGGGACAGCCCCGCCTGTGCTCAGAGCCGCTCCTCGACGCCCGTCACCGCATGCATGGGGTCACCACTCGGGCCTCACACAGACCCAGCCATATGGGCAGGGAGCGCACAGACCTCTCGATCTCCAGCAAACACCCCTTTTGTCTCCCCACTCCTGGCTGCCCACAGACCCTCTGTGGTTCTGGAACCAGAACCAGCTGTTCTGGTGGAAGACACTTAAACATTATCAAGAGCTTGCGTTAAGGTATGACGGGCTTTAGAGAAAGACAGAAAATCTTGGGTTTCATTTACCAAAAGCAGCACTAAAAAACAACAGGCAAAACACCCCACGGTCCACAAAGACCCGCCTCGGTGGTGCCTTCTCTCAAGGTGCTTCCTACCTGCTTTGCCGAGGGGGTCATGCCCTGCTGTACCACGATCAGCGCCCTGGTGATGTTCTCCTCCTGCATCCGCTGGCAGTACATCTTGATCGTCTTTATGCCGACCTTGGGCTCCTCTGGGACAGGAGTCAGCCCCGGGTTACAAACAGGCCCCCCTCCCTCCACCAACGCCCCCGGGAGGCACG
This sequence comes from Bucorvus abyssinicus, assembly GCA_009769605.1. Classification (NCBI taxonomy): domain Eukaryota; kingdom Metazoa; phylum Chordata; class Aves; order Bucerotiformes; family Bucorvidae; genus Bucorvus; species Bucorvus abyssinicus. Next base: position 7,398,870 of record CM020055.1, read on the forward strand.
GCCGGCTCTCCTGACCAGCCCCTCAGCCTGACAGAGGCGGGCTCGGCTCACCCGGGAAGAACACGAACATCTGGTCGGTGGGATCGTCGTTATGAGCCACCAGCACCGTCAGGTCCGTGCGCCGGGGCCGGCCCTCGCTGGGCTTGTCCCCGAACTGCGCCTTGAACTCCTCCAGCGTCTGGTCCAGCTCGTCCTGGGTCACCAGGTACCCCCGGTCGTGGCAGAGCTGCGACAGCACCCTGGGGTCAGGCGACCCTTGCCCGGTGAAGGCCCCGGGGCCAGGCCGGGCCGGCCGCCGCGCGGCCCCCGCTGCGCCGGACCGCGGACCTCGCCCCTCGCCGCTCCCGGCCCCGGCGGGCCTCAGCGGGCCCCGCCCGCACCTGCATGATGGTCTTTCTGATCTTCCACAGCCGGTACGTCTCCTCCTCGTCGTCCATGCTGCCGGCCGCCCCAGGCCCCCGCGGGCTGCCCGCGTCGGTGCCTGCGCCGCGCGGTGACAGGCGGCGCCGGGGCGGCCGCGGGGGCCTCGGCCGCGGAGTCTCCTGGGAGCTGTAGTCCGCTGCTGGGCCACCTCCGCCCGCGGGGCCGGGGGCGGCCTCTCCCGCAGCCGTGCCGGTTCCCCGGCTGTCGGTGGCCCAGACCGGGACGGGTCGCGGCCCTCGGGCCGGTCAGGAGGGAACGACCGCTAAGGAAGGGCCCGGCCTGCAGCGCCCCGCTATCTGTCCGCCCCCGCCAGCCCCATGGGCTGTCCCTGCCTCCCCCACCCCATGGACTCGCCCTCCCCGTCGACAAACAGCCCGCGGCCACCCCGCCCACTTTGCTCTTCCATTGGTCAGCTTCCCATCCATCATCCGGCCGGACACGCCTCTGTGCGCGCTGACTGGCTGCGCTGGTGAAAGGGGCGGTGCCTCCGCGCGTCTGAGCCGTCGATTGGCGGCGGCGGTGGCGGGGCGCGATGGGTTGGGGCCGGGTGCTGCAGCGGGCGCTGCTGTTCGGGGCGGCGGCGGCCAAGGGCTCGGGTCGGAGCATGGTGAGCGCGTGCCCGGGCGGGCCCGGTGCGCCCCGCCGCCGAGCCCGGGGACTGCGGGCTGGGGCTCCGCCGGGCGGGCGGCGGTGGGGGCGGGGGCGGGGGGCGGGGAGGCCGGGGCGCGGGGCCGGCGCCGTGTGTCGCTCAGGGAACCGAAGGGCGCGGAGGCACCGAGCAGCCGGTGCGGGGTCGGTGGAGGCGGAGGGGACGCGGCTGCCGCTGACGGCATCTCCCCGTGCCCCGCAGTGTGCCCAGGCGGAGGACTGGCGCTCGGCCAAGGCCATCTACGACTTCCACGCCCTGGACATCGATGGCAACGACGTTTCCCTGGAGAAGTACCGGTAGGAGGGAAGGGCCGGGCGCCGCTCGGCGTGAGGCCGAGGGCCCCGGGGGGAGGAACGGGGCTCCGGGGGCCGCAGCGCGGCGTTAAGCCGCAGTGGGACAATATTGTGTAACCCGGGAGAGCGGCGTGTTTACGGGCACCGTCCCGCCTCGCCCCGCTCCCGCCGGGGAGCGGCCGCTGATCCAGCCCCTTCGCAGGGGCTACGTCTGCATCATCACCAACGTGGCTTCTAAATGAGGCAAAACCGCTGTAAACTACACTCAGCTTGTTGACCTGTACGCCCGATACGCTGAGAGGGGTTTACGCATCCTGGCCTTTCCCTGCAACCAGTTTGGCAAACAGGTACGTGGCGGAGCAGGGCGAGGGCTCCCGCCGTGGCCCTGGGCACTCACGGTGTGGCCCCTTCCGCTGCCGTCCCCAGGAGCCGGGGGACAACGCTCAGATTAAGGCATTTGCTGAAAACTACGGTGTGAAGTTTGACATGTACAGCAAGATAGACGTCAATGGGGACGATGCCCACCCGCTCTGGAAGTGGATGAAGGAACAGCCCAAAGGGAGAGGCACTCTGGGCAAGTGAGTGCGGGAAGCACCGGCCCCGCAGCGGGCAGGGGCCTGGCAGCAGCTCAGGGCTGCCCTGTCGAGCTGGTGGCCCAGGGGAAGGGTTTTCTGCCACACTCTCACTTCCCATTTTTTCTTTCCTAGTGCAATAAAATGGAACTTCACCAAGGTAAGACACAGCAACTGGGCCGTGCCCTCACCCCTCGGGGGCTGCGGGAGGGTCCCCGAGGCATCACAGGGAGGAGGGATCCTCATGCACAGGCTCTGCTCTGCACGGTGACCCTGGGGTGGGAGCATCCCGAGGGGCTCCAACCCTGTCCTGTCACCCCTGCAAGTCCCTGGCCTGGTGCTCTCCAGCCTGTCCCAGCACGGCAGTGATGGGCTGAGGGGGGAGCAGCTCTGCCAGGGGCTGCAGCTCAGCAGGCAGGATCTGCCCCAGCCCAGCCCCATCCTTGGCAGCTCCTGGGGCCGCTCTGCTGCTCGCCCAGGGCTGCGAAGCGCAGTTACAGCTGGACCCGCTCACCCGGGCACTGTTTCGCTCCCACAGTTCCTCATAAATCGCGAGGGCCAAGTGGTGAAGAGGTACAGCCCAATGGAGGATCCCTACGTAAGTGCTGCTGGCGGGGCTGGTGTTATGGCTCTGCCAGACCCAGGGGAGAAAGGGATGCCAGCAGCTCTGCAGAGCCCGGCTGTGGAGAGACACAGCAGCGCTGGGGCTAAGCACCGCTCCAGGGTTGAGCACGGCTCTGGGACACGCTCTGCTGCCGCACCCCGACTCTCCTCCTCCTCTAGCTGGGGGAGAAGAGGTCCCCGTGCTCTGGGGGGTGTTTGTGGCTTCGGGGAAAGCAGGTGCCCTGTCCTGGGTGGGTGGGTGGTTCCAGGCAGCCACTCCAAGGGGACTTTGGGCATGTTTTTGGGGCAGTGATGTTCTCGTAGCATAGTGCCCCCTCCTCCCTGGCAGGTGATCGAGAAGGACCTGCCTGCCTACCTGTAGAGCTACTCATCTCCCCCTTGTGCTGTCCCCTCGCCCCAGCACCAGCCCTGCTGCTGCCCGTGGCCTCTCCTCGACCAGCCCCCATGACGGGCTGTCTTCAAACCAGCTCCTGGTGAGGCAGCCCTGATGACCCGGCGTGCAGCTGCTGGGAGGAGGCTCCACGGGGCTGGCAGCCGCTGCTGGGCAGCCCTTTCCTGCGGGCACAGAGCAGGATCGTGTCCCCTTGCAATAAACACGTTAGAAGTGACTGGTTCTGTCTCTTGGTGCCTGGAACTGAGCAGTGATGGGGCTGGATGTCCTGCGCTGCTCCCGGTGAGCGTCCGCAGCTTGGCAGGGCAGCTCAGGCCTGACGTAAGTCCTGAGCCAGCAGGGATAATCCTCATTAGTGCTGGTGGTGGGTTGCACAGCCCGGCTCAGGCGGCCTTGCCCTAAACCAACCGCATCTGCCCCGATGATGCAATGGGGTTGTTTTTCTCAGCTGAAGGCTGAGGGAGCAGCCCCCGGCCCCAATCCCCGCCCTGGCCCCGATCCCCCCCAGCCCTGGCATTGCAGCATGGGAGGCGGTTCCAGCCGGGCACAAGCCTCGGCAGCAGCAGTTACTGCAAACCACCCCCTGGTGAAATTCCTCACGGAGCCAGAGCCCTGTCGGATGATGCCACAGGTGCCTCTGTCCTCGCGGAGACCTCCCGGCCGCAGCCTGTTGGTGCTTGTAAAGGCGCAGCCTCGTCTCCCGTGGGCAGCGAGGGCTCGTGGTTTGCTGTTTCACAGGCGATTTGCTGCTTTGTCTCTTTTCCCTGGGTCTGGCAGAGGGGCTGGGTCTCCCCCTAATATCCACAGACCCCAACCACCCCGGCCCCCTGGGGAGCCCCGTCCTCAATGCAGGGCCAAGGGTGGAGTGGGGCAGAGCCCCAGAGTACTCGCTGGGGTCCTGCCCTGTGCTCAAGGACGCTGGGAGGATGTGGCTCCAGCCTGCCCCAGCGCTCGGCCCCTCGGGGGCAGGTGGGCTGGGCTGGGGAGCTGCCCCCGGGCCCCACTCAGGAGGTGAGGTACGAAGTGCTGCCCCATCCCGCCACTGTCCCAGCTCCCGCGGGGATGGCGCGGGGCCAGCAGCACCAGGGGGAGATGTCCCGGCGCCGCAGCAGCTTGAGCTGGAGGACCGTGCCACAGTGGCTCCTTTATCTCCAGCAGAGCCGGAGGAGCGGCCGTAGCGAAGGCCAGGGCCCGGCTGGCTGCGGGGGGGATCCCCCCTGCCCGGCTCGGCCCAAGGACGAGGCAGTGAAGCAGGAGATAAGCTCCAGCTGTCGGCAGGACCGTGGGCCTTGGGCTCCCTCCCCTGATGGGCTTCCTGGGGCAGGTCCACACCTCCGGACAGACGGACGGACAGACAGAGCTGGGACTTACAGAACTCTCGGATGTGGCTCCTTTCCAATTTTACTGAGCAGAATGAAAAATTATCCTTCTGAGGCAAGTAGAAAATTCAGGAATTATTAGTCAAAGGCACATATTCTAAAAAAATCTCTTTACATATATACATCTTAATTAATTATAAATACACATAGAAAACCAAAGGCAAACGACAAGCGGATTAAAAAGTGCTAACAAAAAGGTGAAGGGAAGAAAACGGGGACTCATTTAAAAATACAATCAGTAGGACAACTGCATAATAATTTAGTTAAAAGATATTGTTACATATTATTAACCCTGATAAAAACACAGGATCGGGGCAGGGAATGGCCTCCTCGAAGGCACTCTCCGTCTTCCCAAAAGCGCGGGGAGGGAGAATTGCATATTTCGGAAGGAAGGTGGGAGCCAGCGGGGAGGCTCCAGGTGGCAGCGGAGCCCGGCTGGCAGCGGGTGCTGGCGGGAGGGTTCCTCCTCGCCCTTCCTGAGTTGAAGCCTCTCTGACATGGGTTTTGCCAGCGCCCTTCCCTCTCCTCACAGAGCTCAGCAGGTGCCGAGCGAAGGAGCCAGGACACAGGCGAAGCTGGGGCCTCTCGCGGGACCGGGACGTGTTTAAATAGCACGGGGGGGGCACGTGGGGAGGGGGATGTGGGGAAGGGGAGAGCCTCGCTCTGCTCAGGACCAGGCAAAGGCCGTCGCGGCACCCCGAGGAAGCTGTGGGGAAAGCGCAGCCCGCTCGGGCAGAGGCGCGCGGGGCTCCCCGTCTTTGGTGTTTTCTTTGAGGTAAGGAGGTTTCCTTGAATGCAGTAAAACGTGGCCCCGGCTGCGGGGCTGGGGAGGGTGGGGGGTACGGACAGACGCCCCAGAGTTGGGGCAGGGACCGGAGTGGCCTCAAAACCGAGCCCACACGCAGCTCACGCAGAGAAAGTCCATGGTCTTACCATGTCGGGGAACAGCGCGAGCCCTGCAGCCACTGACCCAACGCACAGCAACCAGGGCACTTGGCTGGTCCCTGAGCCCTGGGGGGAACTGGGGGGGTCAAGGCTCCCTGCCTGGAGAAGGGGACTCCAGCCCCCCCAGGTGTGACCTGTCAGGGCATGGGGAGCCCGGCTGAGGCCTCTCCCGGCTGGACCCCCTTCCCCAGGGGCAGCCAGGAAAGGGCCAGGGCAGCCAGGGCAGGTCTTAAGTCCTTCCCCTGAAAACAACCTCATGCCGCTTCTAGGAAACAGCTGGATGACTCGAGGCAGAGGAAAGAAACAGCAGAGAGGAGCTGGTGGAGGAGCTGCTGGCCCAGGGCGATCCTGCCAGCAGCGTCCTGCCAGACTCCATAAAGAGAGAAAACAGCGGAGTTTCCACGGACCTGCCGAGGTGAGATGCTGCTGGGACAGGGGTGCCGGCAGTGGGGGCTGGAGGCAGCTCGCCCAGGAGGGTGGCTGGGGCAGTGCTGGGCAAAGCGGACCTTTGCTCTTTGGTTTTGGAATTTGCAGCACAAGCAGCGAGTCTGCACGTCCATGGCGCTCACCCGGGAGCTCTGCCCGCTGCAGCAGCTCTCGGGGTGGGCAGGGCTGGGTGGCCCACATGCCGACACCCGGGGCCACGTCCCTGGCTCAGCCAAGGACAAGCCCTACCAGAACCAGGCCAGCGAGACGGCGGGTGACAAGGACACCACACGATAGCAATGGGTTGGACACAGCAGGGCCGGCCACAGCGACCTGGCGAGGCTGAGGGGCAGCACAGGCCGAGGGGACATGCAGCCCTTCTGCTCTGGGGACTCCCCTGTGGTCCCGGTGTGGCCGAGCTCTGACAAACAGATGAGCTCTGCCACCATGGTGACAAGCGAGGTGCTCCTGCCCTCCCCGTGGAGCTCCGGCAGCCCCAGAGGTGCGGGTGCCCCTTCCCAGGAAGGGCAGGGCGGGCACAGTCAGTTTTGCTTCCCTCAGCTACACCTGCTCAGCCCTGCAGCGGCTCCCGACTGCTCCGGGACAGTGTTCCCTGCCCTTCGCCCCCGCCTCTGGCCCAGACCTCGAGCTCAGGGTCCACAGCAGGGCTGTGGCAGCCCCGGAGCAAAGTAGACCCAGTTTGGTCAGCCAGCACCCAGGGGCTGGGCTCTCACCCGCTGGTCCCAGGCCCCTGCCCAGCCGAGGGGGCAGCGGCCGCAGAGCTCTGGGCTGAGGGAGGCAGGAGCCAGCTTGGACACTCAGTAGTCTGCAGGGGATGGGCAGAGGAGGGGGCGTCTCTCCCCCGCCCCACACGGGCTCTGACCTTTGAGCAGGACTCGAGCGCAGCAGAGAGCACCCGACCGGGGCAGCACTCGGCTCCCCGCAGCGCACGGTATATACACCCCTATACATGCCTGACTGTGTATGAGATATAAATAAACTGCGCTTTAAGGAACTATTTTTTTTTTCCTCCTTCCAAACCAGAAAAGGGTCAGTCCAGAGCAGTAGAACAGCCGGGGCTCCCCAGCTCTCACCTCTGTGCCGGAGGAGGTGGCTCCACAGCGGCTGCGCCTCGCCCAGTGGGCTCCCAGAAGTCTGGGAAAGGGCCACTGAACTGGATGACGCTCTGGCGCTCCGGGGGGAGCAGGTTCTCCTGGGGGACCCTGTTTACCGTCCTCAGCATCTCCTCCAGGATCTCTCTAACATTGATATTCCCATCCTGTTGGACAAAATCTTCCTGCTGCAGGGTCTGCAGGGGTCCCAGGGGAGGCGGAGGCAGGTGCTCCTGCAGCGCGGAGCCCAGGGGCACGGTCCCCTCCAGGGCCGGGCTGTTGAAGGCAGAAGTGTGGCTGAAGCCAAAGGGTAACCCATGCTGCTGGTGCGGCTGGAGAACAGGCTCCGAGGGGAAGCCCAAGGCGCTGGGCTCGGGGTTCATCACCACGTCAGGAATGCTGTTGCCAGGAGGGCTGTAGGTCAAGTCCAGGATCTCATCCTGGCGCAGGGAATGCCTGGGCAGGGGGACCCCACCTCCCGTCTGCATGAGGTCCAGGGGCTGCGACAGGATGGGCAGCGGCAGGGGGAAGGGCGGGCTCTGCTCTTGGGCCTGCAGCAGTCGGCTGTGCTTTCGCTTCACGTTCTCATCCATCTGCTTCAGCTCCTCCAGCACCTTATGGACACAGCTCTCGGGGATCTTTATCCCTGGGGGAGGAAAGTGCGTCAGTCCCCACAGTGCTTTGGGAAGGGACGGGGCACCGTGGGGACAGAGGGAGGGCGGCAGTGCTGTGGCCCATTTGCCAGGCACACTCCCAGCCTGCTTTGCCCCTCGGCTGGGCTGCAGAGCAGGGAGATGGGACTGCACTGCATCGTGAGGGCATGGGGTGACAGCTCGGGGCTGTCTCACACCCTCGGCCCAGTGCCCAGACAGAGTAGCCCAGCTGCCCTCCTTCCTGTGGGGTCACCTAAGCAGTGGGTGCTGGAACAGGTCCCTCTGGAGGAAGGGAATCCTGGCAGTGGACTCCTTCTTCCTTCTCTAAAATGTCCTGCTCCCCTTCAGCACTTCACCCACCGACTTGTTTCTTCTTCTCCTTGGTCTTGAGGCGGACGATCTGCAGGTAGCTGCTGTTGGCGATGTCTGCCATGATGCTGGCAATCTTGCTCCAGACCCGCAGCAAGGCCCCACACAGCATGTAGTAGTGGCGCAGGCGCATGCCCTGGAAGCATTCCTTGCCCTCCTGGATCAGCTTGCAGCTCCTGTTCCTTGAGTCCCAACGGGAGAAAACCGCCCGGATCAGCACCAGCTCCCAGGGCAGAGCAGGATCCCCCCAGCATGGTCCTTCCCCACTGCCATGGCCAGGGACCTGCTCCCAGCAGCAGCAGCTCTGCCCTGGGGAGGGGCAAAAGGAGTCAGGACTGCAGGTTCCTTACCAGACAGCGTGGTTACACTTCTTCAGGGAGAAGTGGTAGCTGCTCTCCCAGTGCTCCTTGGCTTCCTCGGGCAGCACCTGCAGCAGAAACAGTCAAAGATGTTCCACTGTCCATCAGGCAGCAGAGACTTAAAATCCAGGGCTGGGAGTCAGGACAGCCGGGCGCTACCACGGCCTCTGCCCATCCCACAACGGGGCTTCAAAGAGCTGTGAAGGAGTTACAGCAAATGTCCTTCCCAAGCCACCCCTGCCCAGGGAAAGAGGCTCTTCCCTCTCCCCACAGCGAGGGCTGCAGCTCCCACCTACCTTCCGGTACTTCTTCTGCAGGCTGTCCAGGCTCTCGGGCTGGCTCTGCTTCCCAATGTTTGGCTTGTAGAGGATGAAGTTCTTGCCACGGCTCTGCTCTGCCAGCAGACACGTGTATTTGCAGCCGCGCATCTGTCGGGGCAGAGCTGATGGTCACAGCCAAGCCTGTATTTCTCTCAACCCCCTTTCCTCCAGGATGGAGGTTCCTGGAGGCATCTCTCAGCCCTCAGCAAGAGGCCAGACATCGACCTCTTACAGCCATGGCAGAACTTTACCCACTGGAGTCCCCCTCCAAGCCGAGGTGCTGCCTGGCAGAGCCCAGGGACCCACCTTGTAGGAGAGGTAGAACCCCTCGCAGGATCCTGACAGTTTGAGTGACTTCTCATAAGCTTCCTCCCACTTTAAGCCTCTGTCGACACTGATCTAAACAGGGACAATGAGAGGATTTTGGAACGTCAGAGTGCAGGACAAGTGCATCCAAGCGAGTGTCTGTCTCCCAGATCACACCCTCAACACAAACTGGGCGCTGCTGCAGCCTGGAAACAGGCACAGCCAGACTGTGCTCCCAGGTAGGACCCCCTGAGCCCTGGGGCCTCTCCTTGCCCCCTCTGCGTGACTCCCAAGGCAGATGTGACACAAACATTACACAAAGCCATGGGGCAAGGACCCAGCACCTCACAGCCTCAGACTGGGAAGCACTGGACTGCAGACAGCTGTGCAGGCTGCCTACCTTATAGAACACAACCTGCCCATCCTGCGGGTGCCCAGGTGTCAGGAAGACCTCCTTGCTTTCCTCGTAGATCTCATCCACTCCTGGGGCTAAATCTAGAGCGGGAGGAAAGACCAAAACACGTGTTAGCTGCAAGATCCATCTCCCTGCACCACCTCCTCTCCTTGCAAGAGCCTCAGGCTGTGCGGGGACACCACGGTGCCCAAGGTCAGTCAGCGCAGGGAGGAACAGGGAGCCTCAGGGGTGCAGCAGGGAGAGGTCTGGCACCCCTCTTTCTCTGTACCTAGGATGCCCATGTCGTATTTGCCCTCCTTCTTGTCCTTTTCAATCAGATAGTCGAAGGTGTCAGAAAAATACTGGAAGAGCATGTTCTGCTTGTCCACCTCCAGACCCAGGATGCGGTTCAGGAACTTAGTGATGGAGCAGTCTGCAAGAGCGTGGCAGGTCAGGCACAGAGCCCACCAGCATGTGCCCAAAGAGAGCCACCCAACGAGCCACCCAAGGTCCCCTCTTGACACACAGGAGAGCAGCCCAGGGCTGTTCCTCCAGGCTGTGGCCAGCTGCTCGGCTGCTGCGGGGAATCATGACCTGCAGGGTGGGCTAATCCCCGCAGGAGCCTCCCCTCAAAGCAAACACCCCACCCTGCTGCACAGCAAACCCCTCGAGGCATGCAGACTGACTGGGTGGCCCGTGACACCCCCACCTCCTCCTTTCTCCCCTCCACTGGGCAGGAGGAGCTCGACACATACCCTTCTCCACCGAGACTGTGCCGTACTTCATCTGATTGCAGCAGATCCCCACGGACATGAGACCTTGCTTCATTTCTGCAACGGCAGAAGACAGCTGGGGCATTTGAGGGTCAGGCTCCCCTCAGCCTTCCTGCGGGGCTCCTTCCCCGCTGGCTGTGCCCGCTATTTCACAGCCGAGTCTCTCCCAAACCTGTTTTCCCCTGTGCCTCCAGGGTGACACAATCCAGGTTCCCAAGCTCCCGCTCCCCAGCGAGCTGTGAAGCCAGGGGTGCTGTTCCCTCCCTTTGACCTTCTGCTCGGCAATTTGGGCACCCCAAACCCGACACCGACCGGGCCAGCAAGAAGCAGCAGAAGCCCCAGAGCTGGTGAAGTTCTTACCATGGAAAAACACGGCCTCGCCTCTGTCATAGCTCTTGGGCACCGGAACTCTGTTCTCCATGTGGCTGAGGATAGTGGACAGGACTCTGTCGAGCGCTTTGGCCCCGTACTGTGAAAGGAGACAAGAGTCACGCACAGGACGAGCCTACCTGGTGTATCACCACACTTCCACCAGCACTGCAGGGAAAGCCATCGCCTCGAGGAAGGCACTGACACAGTGGCCATGCCAAGAGGGAAGCCGGGGGTCAGGGGCCTCCCTGGGGACCGCAGCAGAGGAACCCGCATGTCCACACCCTGATGCCAGCACCAGCTGGGGGCCAGAGGCCCAAGTGCCCATCCTGACTCCCTGGGGAGCACAACACTGACGATTGACCCAGTCCTGACACAGGCCAGGGGCAGAAAGCTGGGTGCTAGGCCGGGTCCTGCCTGCAGATGCCAGCAATGATCTTCCTGGCTCTGGCTCCCACCAAAGGCACTTGCTGACTGCTCCAACCCCTCCCGGGCTGAGCTACCCCGAGAACTGCCACGCAGTACCTTGTTCTCGAAGTTGTACTTGCTGAGGTCTCGGGATTCGGTGGCCCGGCGGTCCCCGTGGGTTAAGGCACCCTGGGAAAACAGACCAAGCAAAACGTTCTAACTGTTGCACAACAGCCGGGAAGGGTGGCCAAAGCCAGGACAAGAACGTGCTGCGTGGAGGAAGAGTTCCTCTGGGACACTGAGACTTTACCGAAGTATTTGGGGATTTATCAGAAGAAAAATAAAAGACAAGTTAATTATTCAATTAATTACTTCATCATCTTTCTGGAAACAGATGGGTGTACGGTCCCACAACACTGGGGGAATTCCAGCATCTGGAACTGGGTTCTGCTTCCCTGACATTCCTCCTCATGCCTCGGGTTACGTTTCCTTCACTTCCCTTCCCAAATCCCAGGATGCTCAAAGCTCTCTGCGTTCCACAACGCGATGCCTTCAGCCGGGGTGAGGCAATCCCCGTACAGTTACATTGGCCGTGCTGGTGGGAACACCGCAGCTCTTCAGAGACAACTGGAACCAACACGGTCATCTCCGCTGCAAGGCACTCACCAGGCTCTCCAGACGTTTTGCCACGATGGATGCAAACCGCCTCTCCCCAGCCAGCTCAGAGATGAGGAAGACATACTCTGGAGCATGAACCTGGTTCGATCGGTGCGTTCGACCTACAGGGACAGAAGGGGTGAAAGGAGAGGTTGGTACAGGCTGGTATGGGAGGCGAAGCTGAGCAGGAGGTGAGAGAGCCAAAACTTGCCCTCATGCTGGATTTTAAAGGAGATCTTTCCGTGGGGGAAAGGAACAGAGACACAGTCCCAGTCATCACCCTGGTGATGAGACCTTTAGCTGCTGAGACCTCGGCAGAGTTGAGTTCACCGCCCTGACATGCTGCAGAGCCTCCCCAGGGTGGAGCAGAAGCCCCCAGTGTCCCTGTGTGTTTCAGGAGCACACGCTGCTAACACGTGTGGGAGGGTTCCCCCTCCCCTCACTGCAAATCACTCCTGAAGTCCACACAAACCTTCCCCACACGATGAATCAGTCACAGCGGCTTGTGTCCGCTTTTCCATCCTGGCCAAACATAGGAGCACTGTGCCCTGCAAGGGGCCATTACATACCCCCGGCCGGCAGCAGCACGGGCCTGGCTCGGGCAGCCACATGCCCCTTCCCTCTCCATGCTCTGAGCCACGCTCAGGGGCAGGGGACAGTGACCAGGAATACCCGGCCCTCACCGAACTGCTGTATGGCCCGGTCTGCGCTCCAGGGCAGCTCCAGCGTCATGTGGACCCGGCGCTTCTGGTTTTTCACCCGTCTGTCTGCTTGGAGAGAGATACCTGAGCTGGAGGCCTCGGAGATTATTGCTACAAGCTAAGGGAAAGAGACAACGAGTGAGAAACAGGAGCGGGATTCCTGGACACCTGCAAAACAGCTTCAGAGCACAAGTCCCCAGCCCGGAGGAACCTGGGAGTCCTCGTCACCTTCCAACAGGACACAGAGCTGCAGAGCTCTGTTGGCCTGAGGCTGGCAAGGCGCAGGCATGCGGAGGCACCCTCCCTTTCCTTCCCCTCTCAGTGTACTCCCTCCCGTGCAGATGTTTGGAGGTTTCCTTAGCTCAAACCTGACTCACCTTTTCCCCTTGCATGAAACGCTCCTTCTCCTTCAGGTTGACGTGGTCTATGGAGAGGCCTTGCTCTGCACGAGACTCGAACACGACGGAGCCGTCCGGTCTGCAAACCACCCGGCCCTTCCGCCCTGTCATCTGCACGTACCGCAGGGAGAGAGAGAGGCTCTTAGCAGAGGGCTGGGCCTGCACGGCCATTTAGAAAGACACTTCTCAACAGCTTTTTCAGCTTTTGAGGAAGGAGAGGAAACCTCTTCCAGCAGAAACCCCCTTTGCTGGCCCCTTTCCTCCCAGTGCCATCAAAACATACTCAACTGTGAGGAGTACCTCAGCCACGTGCTCCGGGCCCCCAAAGTGATTGATCAGTTCATCCAAGGTATTGAGAGGTAGCTCTTTGCCCAGTGCTTTTACTTTTGCTAGGAGGTCCTGCTTCATCTTCTCCACGTGTTCCAGCTCTCTCAGGCCGTGCATCTCTTTCTGGGAAGGCAGCGTGTGAAAGTTACCTGCAACGCAAAACACAGGAGTTTAGAGTCACTTGGCGATTGCAAATTGAACCCCCTTAGCCAGAGCCCCCAAAGGGGTCAGGGCTGATCTGCCTCTGCCTCTCCCTGCAGGGCACCGGGGTGGGTGCCTGCCTCCGGCTGCGCACCCGCGGTCTGGGTGCCACCCTCTACAGAACAAAGTGACTCCAGTTCCCAGCTCCCCGCAGCGAGAAAGGAGCCGACCCCATGCTGCTGCTCCGCTTACCCCTGTCGTCGGCCGCGAAGCCATTGTAGGTGTGCTCCACGAAGATGACGTCGTCTGTCTCAAACACTGACTCTGGGGAGGAGTTGAAGTCACTGTCGAGCCCCATGTCGGAGTCGGTGCTGCTGTCGTCACTGATCTTGATCACGCCCGCGGGGTCACCCAGGCCCCTCAGAGCCTTGGGGCAGCGGCCCCTCTGCTTCCCTGCAAGGGGGAGCGAGTGGCATCAAGGGAGAGTCCCAGCCTCGTGCAGCAGCACAGAACAGCAAGAGCCAGCTCAGAGACAGGAGGAGAATTCACAAAATAGCTGAGATTGCCCCAAATGACAGGCTGATCTTGGAAAAACAGAGCCTCTGGCTGGGGGGAAGTAGTTAGAAAGGGAGGGAGAGAGGGGGACGGGGAGAGACGGAGAAAGAAAGAGAGACGAAGGAAGAACAAGGCAACCATTCTCAGGGCTTACACTGGTTGCAGACGTCGGGATGGACACACAGCCGGCTCTAAGCAGTGCTGCCTCCCTGGGGGAAGGAGCCCGCAGGGCTGGCTGCCTCCAGAGGAGTGCACAGGACATGGGCAGGTGCCGGTGTTTCAGATGTTGTTTACTCCCAAGCACAGCCAGACATGGCCCTGCTACGCGAGAGGGCTCAGAAACAGCTTGCACAGGCTGCTCTGTAGCAGCAGCCAGTCAGGACAACCCCCACCATCTGCCAGCACTGCTGCCCCCTCGCCCCCCCTCGCCCACATCCCACTGAGGAGAAATCCCCAAACTCTTCTTACCTGCAGCCGCAGCCAATATTTTGGCAGGGAAGCGATTTTTTCTCCCCAGGACACCTGCCATGCTCTACGTAAGGGGCAGTGGAGAACCCCCGAGCTGCGGGAGGGCTTCAGCCATGCTACCAGGGTTCCTGCGCAACCTGCCCCCGGTCTAGGCCAGGAAACAGCCGGGGGAAAGGGGCACAGCTACCAGGCACGCGGTGGAGGCGAGGACCTACACTGTGACTGGGAAGTGGGTCAGAGGGAGGAAGGGGTGAATGACCCAGAGCTGCCATCCACCGGATGAGAGCGAGTGACGGGAGATGTGCAGAGGGGGCAAACTGAAACCAAGGCAGAGCAGCAAAAAGCACGAAGTAGGGGAAAGGGAAAAAGGAAAAGACAAAGCTGAGTGGCTGGGGTGAAGCAGCAAGGCAGAGGTCAGATGCTGGGCAGCGGAGTGTGCTCTTACGTTTTCTTTTAATGCCAGTTCCTTTTTCTCTCTTTCTTTTGGTTGAAGGAAAGTGCTTCTGAATTAGTGATAGAAAGACGCCTCTGAAAGTAAGATGCAAAATTTATTCTAGCTACCAGGAACAGGAACATCTGCCGGTTATCATGAAGCAACGTGTATTTGAGACAGCACCACATTTCATGAGAGAGGGGTAAATCCTGCCCCACAGCTCCCAGCACGGGCGCAATACCAGCACAGTGAGGCTCTCCGGAGCAGTGGCCGCTCGGACCGAGCATCTCACCAAAGGGTTCTGCCGCGGGAGCCCAGGCCCTGCAGCTGTAAACGGGCACTGAGGGAAGGCAAAGCACCGCCGTGCCAGGGAGAATGCTGTGCCATGGTGGAGTGAGCGAGGCCGCTGCGGGGACACTCTGCAGTGGAAGGAGAGCAGTCCCTGGGTTCTGCGCTGCCACGTGGTGCGACAAAGACCTTTATATAGCAACTAAGAGGGAGTTTTAAATGGGAAGTGCTATACTGGGAAGCTGTTACATCACCACTGAAAAATCCAGTGAGTGCCAGAGTCCCAGCCCCTCTCCGTGCCCTGACAGCAGGGACCACCGTCAGGCTGTCCAACAAGTGTTCCAAGCCCTCCGATGAACCAGACATGGGCCCCGCACCCATGAACCAGTCAAGTGGCAAACACGGCTGTGTGGTGGTTGCAGGTGAATGGAAAAAATCAGAAGAGGTGGAAAACAAATGCTTCTGTTCTGCAAATCAAAGAGCAAGTGCTTAAATGCAGGTCACGTTGGGTGGGGATGAACCCCTGTGTGATGGGGAGGCAGTGCCAAATGAGCCCTGAGCGGAAAATAAAACCAAACGTTGAAGGAGACAGCTGAGAGGTGTGGACATGACAACCGCTCGTGAGAGAAAAGGGGGTCCAGGGAGCAGGGCGGGGAGCTCTGAGCCCTCAGCGTGAGGGGCTGAAGGAGATGCGGCAGCACCACAGGCTGCAGTAACGGCAGCAGGAAGGGCCCTTCTGCCTAGAGTGACCCTGGGCTCAAAGTGTAAAGTCTCACTCTCAGGTCTGGAGCCTCCCTGCCACGACAGGCTGCTCGTTTTCCCGACACTCATGCTCTCTCTCCTCCCTTCGAGCAAAGGGCTGGGCTGGTGTTCACTCACTGAACAATCTGTTTATTTTTAACCCCATTTCTCGGCATCTTTTCAACAACTGCTTCTTCCCAGCACACTCCCCTCGAGAAATCCCCTGAAGTGCTGTAAAACCAGGACGCCGCCTCTGGAGGCTCCGCAGATGCCAGCAGACACTCCACTGTCTGGCCAGTGCTGCTGAACAAAGAGCCCCCACCTCTAGAACTGGGGACGGAGTTGCAGCGTGTGGGAGCACTAACAGACCCTTCCTCCTCCAACAGCTAAGCACGGCTCAAAAGGCGCACGCAGCCCTCGGGACTGAGTTCCTCTGAGTTCAGTCACAACAAAACCAACCCAAGAGACCAAATCAACCCCAGCAGTGGTTAACTTGCCTCATGCGCTGTCACCAAACTGGGAATTCTATCTCAGGACTGGACTGGAGACAGCAGGGTGGCATACAACACAAACCCCCATCAATAAGGGAGGAAAGCTTGGCCTGAACCGGACACACAGTCCCTGGCATCTCTCATTACTCTGCCTGCATTAAGTCGCTTCAAAAGTAAACACCCACAGCCCTGAGAGCTGCACAACAGCGGAAACGAAGCCGCACGACCAGGACACTGGTCCTGCCTCACAGACGTGCTCAAAGCACAAACACTGGTGAACCTAAACTCTTCCCCCAGGCTGCTCCAGCGCCACTGCTTCACATTATCATCCTCTGTCACTACCTGAGATTCTCTTGCCCCTTTCTTCAGTGTCAACAGCCTCGTTTTCCAGAGCCAGACCCACACAACCTACAGCTCGGCTCCCGTTTCAGGCTCACCTACACCTGGCAATCCTTTCACGTGTGCAGAGAGTCAGGTCAGGCTGTTTGTGCAAGTGTGGACCACAGGAGACTTCAAAATCCACGATCTGGCTCGTAAAGTGACACTGAAGAAACAGTGCCCCACGACCGAGGGAAGGGTCCTCTCTCTCCATGTACAGCTCGTACAGGGAGCAGCGTTAGGAAACCACATTTGGAGAACTGCGGGTGATGAGTGGCCCCGGGGCAGAGCTGTCCCTGGCAGCCTCCAGCCTCTCATGCATCCACCCAGAAGAAAACCAGGGATTTGTAACTCACTCTGCAGCAGAGACAAAGCAGTTCAGTTGTCCATCATTCTCGTCCAGGACCTCTCTGGTGCGAGCCTCCCCGGTGGACTGCAGCCCAATGACGATGCACTGCAGAGGGACAGGAGGGACGGCAGAGCAGGGCGTCAGGGACAGGGAGCGCAGGTCAAACGTCTGCAGGCTCCAGAGACTGCCCCTCCCAGTCCCAGGGACATTTCGCCTGCACCCTGTCCCAGATGCATGTTGAGCCTCTGAAGAACCATCTCTCAAATCCTCCAGCACCCAGAACCATCTCTGCCCACACCACAGCGAGGATGACTCTGATTACAGAAGCGAACTGACTTTGTAGGTAGGTTCTGCCTAAAATGTTCAAGCTGCACCCAGCTGGATGAAAGGACAGAGTTGTGTGCCAGGTGAAGGATCTGGCACCTCTTCAAGCTTGAACATGACCCACAGTGCCCTTTCAGAGCAGCTTGCCCACATCTACCACAAAGGAACAGACGAGGTCACGTTAACTCCCCGGAGTCATTTACTGTGGGTGTTCTCGGGAACCCGCAAGCTGCACTTCATTCTCCTTCATCTGGGGAGAAGCTCAGCCTTAAAGAGGTTTGAAATTGCTTTCAAGACTAAAACAAACTCCCCCGTGAGGTGAGGCTGACGGCCGCTGTGGCGAGGCCGATACGCACCTTATCCTTGGCCAGCTCCTCCTTGGCCAGCTCCACGAGCCGCCGGACTTTAGCAGCAATGCAGAGGTACTTGAAGAAGCGCTGGTGGGCTGACCAGAACTGACCCCACAAGGACTTGCGAGACTCCAGGCCGATCCAGTCGGCTGCCTGCTGGAACACCATCAAGGCCTCTGCCCACTGCAGACAACGCCAAGAAAGGCTGGGTTAATGCCTGTTTTCGTTTGCGTTACCGCCGCGCGGGAGGTCGTTAGAACTGTCTGGGGCTGGATAATCTGATTTAACACCAGCTTCTGTCGCTGCATCAGGCTGAGCGAGCAGCCGGGCCGCTCTCCCTGCATTAGTGTGGTGCTGCACGCTCTGGTTCTACACAAGCTGAGCGTGTGGACCCCTCCTGTGGTCATGGCCAGGTTTAGGGTGCTCAAAGACTCCCGCACACCAAGAGGGTCTGCCCAAAGCGCGACTAAACACCAGTCTGCCCCCTGCAGCGGGACCAGCTCACCAACTTCGCTGCCTTGTCATAGACAATCTTGTACTGCTGATCCAGCGGGATCTCCTCGATTCTGAAGGTGACTCCAGTGAAACTGAGCTGCCTGGCGATGTACATCCCACTGACCTTCATGTCCATGGCCACGATCTCCATTGCACCAACTCCCCTGGGAGAGAGAGACAGCCGTGAACCCCCTTCCTCAGCTGCGGGGCAGCAGCGGCAGCACCTTTGCTGAGCCCGTTTCCCGAGCAAAGGCTGCCACACCACGTAAGCTACACGAAAAGGGGCGCTGGGCACCACCCACCTCTTCTCAATCGCATGCAGGAAGTCGTCGAATGCTCGGAAAGGGGTGCCCTCCCCCCAGATACCCAGGCGGCTCATATAAATCATGTTCTTTGGCTCAGAGGCACCTGTTTGGACAGACTTCACTGTTAGCAAAACCCCGGCAGCTGTGAAGGGTTTTGAGCAAGCTAAGAGGACGCCCTTACCCGTGGCACTGGCGTAAACCACCCTTGCTCGTGGCAGCTTGTTCTGCAAGTCCAGCACCGCTTTGCCCATCTTAGTGGAGCTGGCGTTTTTGGCTTTGTGGCATTCGTCAAACACGATCTGGAGGGAACGTCAGTTAAGGAGGAAGAATCTGTTTTCATCTCGTGGATGGGAGCAGGCGGAAAACACAACCCAGCCTCCTGCAACCAACCGAACGACCAGTCCCAGTGCCACAAGACTGACTCGCTCCCCACACTGTATGACATCTGCTGGTTTGGCCTCATCCTGTGCTTCTCTGAGCCCCATGCTGTTTCCCCCTCCCTCTCCTCTCACTTCCAAGGTGTGTCCTGTCTTGTAATGCTGAGAAGATTCATCCCAGCAGATTCGCCCCTCCTCCCACGAACGCTGCAGCTCGCGGAGGAGGAGAGGGGAGCGTGGGGGGATGCGTGTGCTCACAGCATTTCAGTATCTGCCACAGGCACCGGGCCGCTCGGCAGAGCTGCTCGCAGTGACTTCAGACTGCCCCGAGCACCTTGTTCCCTGATGAAGTGTGGTTCTTCTCTCTCCAGTTTTTGGCTGGTTTTTTTAAAGGATACAACTCCATCAAAGTTTTCCCGGCACCAGTCCAAGATTTGTTTCAAGCGTGTCCTGTGCTGCCCGCCAGCCTGGCTTTCGCCGATCAGTGCCGAGTACGTGGCAAAGAGGACTCCCTCTGAGGTAGCTGTGTCACCGTATTTAATCTGCAGAAAGAGAAGGAACGAGAGCACCCACGACGCTTGTCCCCAGCACGTCACGCCCCCCCGTTTGACCATGATTGTGCTGTGACGGTGCAGGACATGTGCTCCTGCCTCCAAGAGCAAAAACCCCCTCTGAGAGTGGGACGGGCAGACAGCTGTTGGGAGCTGCATCTTCAGCACTTCTCTCTGGCACTGAGGTTCGGTGATGACAGGGACTTTAAACGTTGGCTACGTTCCGGCAGGCAATATGTCAGCACAGCTGGATGCGGCGGGGAAACGTGGAGACTGCGCTATGACTCCAGATTGCCGGCCAGCTGAATTCGCTCCATGTCCAGGCCTGGAACAGGCTCTTGCACGGGACAAGAGACTAAAGCTCAGGCCATGAAGGGCCCAGTGAAGAGCTGCTACACAACTGCGGTTCGCTTCTCTTGAGAAATCCTCCATCCTCATCACTGAGTAACGGGATGGAAGTCTGAAGACTCTCAGATTTGTTCAGCTGGGGGAAACACCCACGTGCTCGGCCCTGGCACTGTGCACCTGCAGCCCCTGCCAGGCACCAGTTTGCGCATTTACATGTGCGCCCTCGGTTGCACGCTCTGAAAAGCGATTCAGAAACCAGCGCTGGGAAGCGTTAGCTTGGGAGAGCAGAGCATGACCAGGGCTAACCGGAGCTGTTCCCTGCGCAGGACTCATCGGGAAGGGTGAAAGGCTCAAGTCCTGCTGTCCTTTGCACTTCTGGCTGCGGCAGGGAACAGCTCTGCGCTCACCGTGCGGCTCTGCAGAGCGTGCCAACACAGCACGAGTCCGGAGCGGGAAGAGCAGGCCGAGAGGAGGGAGCAGAAGGGAAGAGCAGGCAGCTCACTGTCTGCTGTGCCTGGGCCACCAGCCGTGCGGAGGCAGGAGCTCCGCTCTGCTGCTCTGTGTGCTGAGGCGGGCCCATCGACTGCTCCTGTTCCCTAGAACACCATCACGACTCCCCTCCCTACCTTATTCAGAGCATGCACAGGAATGTGGGAGGCTTCGATGTCCTTCAGGTCTCTCTCGGCATCGTATTTGAGATCATTTGAGACGCTGAACCTGCAGAGCAAGACGTGGGGCTGGTTATCTCCTCGGGCTGTAGTCAGGGCGTGCACAGTGATTAATCGCTCTGACTAAAGCAGCAGTAGGTGGGCAAAACCGTCACATTTCCCCCTGCCCACACACCCCAGCGCAGGATCCTGCTGCAGACTCCAGGCTGCTGCTTACAACAGGCTGTGTGTACCCTGCAGCAGAACCCCAGACTCCAGGGGCTTGAGTCTGCACCCAAGAAGTCCACGAATCGCCCTCCATGACTCAAAGAGGGCAGCGAGAGGCTCGACATCGCACTCCCAGCAGTACAGAATCTGCTATTTCGTAGTGACTCATTCTCCGCCACCGCTGCAGGGGAAATATTCCCATTCCACAGGCATCAAACCGGCACAAAGAGGTGGAAACGACTTACCCAAGGCCACAGCATGAGTCAGCTACAAAGCCAACATCAGCACGAAGGAATTCTTTACTCCCAGACCCAAACTAACTCCAAGGTCTTACGGGAAGAGTAAAAAAACCAACCCAACAACTTACCACAGAGCTTTTTTCCTTCCTTTAAGGTAATTCTCAAAGATGATGCCTGCAACTGTCCTGCCCTTCCCAACGCCAGCACCGTCCCCGATGAGGAAGCCAGCTCGCTGCCCGTTGGGTAATAAAACTTCATGTTGCTGCAAAATCAAGAACAGAACTGGGAATTAACGAGAAGTGCCTTTGCTAACAGCTCTGATGTGAGCTTCTAAGAGCACTGCTTAACCCCTTCACACACCCCACCGATGCAGGTGCGTTCCTTGCTCCGGTGAACGGCAGCACAAATGGCCACATGCCGCAGCCAAACTCACGAGAGGCCGTTAACAGAAAAGGCCCCCAGAATGGAAAGCACTCCCCTTCACAACAAAAGTCTGGGTTGGGAAACAGACCCCATAGAGTCTTCAGCTTCAAACAATCCTTTCCAAAGGCATTTAAAATGCCACCTGCCAAAGCATCCGCAGTTTCACCACCTGTATCACGGGCTATTGTAAAACACTGCAAGGTCCCTCTGTACCAAAGGCAGCTTCCTGCCAGTAGACAACCCACAAGCTGGGCGAGGTGGAGCACGTACCTGGCAGGCGTAAATGATGGCTTCCAGCTGTAGTGCAGAGAGCGCCCCTTTGTCGGCCACGGAGCATGGCAGGGACAGGCTGTAGGTGATGTCAGGCGGGGGGACGCTGGACAGAGTGCTCGTTTCCACCACGAGGTCAGGGTGGTGCTTCCCAATCTTGGCTAAAGGACAACACAGGAAACAGAGAACTCAAGTTCTTCCCTCCCTCGGGGCACCTCGCAAGGACTGCCGACCTCGCGTCGACAGTAGCCTCTGCACAGTAACAGCAGAGCCGAGCCCGACCCCGGCTCTGCACTCCTTCGGCCCCCTGAGATTTCAGATTGCCAAAAGCAAGTCATGCCTTCCGCGAAAGCAAGCAAGAGAAAAGCCATCTGTTAAACTAGTGCAGCACCAGCAAGGGCAGGACACACTGGGTACATTTTCTAGAGAACCATGAGCTCGGGAAGTGCCAGGGCACACAGCACATGCTGCCTGCAGGAAAACAGGGGAGCAGTTGAGTTGGTCCACTATGGAGTTACCAGACCCACCCGTACCCGTGCAGTGGCAAGACACTCACACTTGGAAGGTACATATTCTGCATAGGTCTCCGTTTGCCCCAACTCTTCCGTTTCTTCCTCCTCACCTTCATCGTCCTCCTCCGCAGGGGCCTGAGACTGAAAAGACACACAGCGTTGACCAAACGTGAATGTTCTCCTTGAGCTTCAGATGCTCGCAGTGCCACCCAGAGCCAGAAACTACCACTGAAACCATCCCTACACCAGTTCACAACCCCCCCAGATACAATTAATTTCATTTATAGGCTACAGCAACACAAGCAGAACCATCTGTGAGAGCCCGCCCCGGGGGGCCACTGAGTGCTTTAAGAGCTCCTTTCAACGCCTGGTCCACACCAGATCAGGGGAAGCTGTTTACACCACCCTGCAGCCGGGCTGTGGGCCAGCATCAATCCTGCCCAGCTGAGCAAGGGACCCAGAGCAGCTCTGAACTCAGCATGGCACTTAGCACCACGCTGCCAAGTCATGAAAGCCCAAACTGTCCTTTCACACAGCAAGGTTCCACCAAGGGAATTACGAGACACTTCTGGAAAGGGCAGTGACTGGTATCTCGCTCCCTCTGAAGGGACAACGATCAGAGCTGCCCCCCTCCACGCTGCAATGTCACCACGCCAAGCGCCCAGTGTCCGACCCTATGGAAGCCGACGTCGCTCTCACCTGGTAGCTTATGAGGAGCGGGGTGTTGGGGACAGCAGCAACAGGGTCACTCGAACTGTTTAGGCCAGGGAAGGATCTGCTGGGTGCGAACAGCTGGAACAGAAGGGGTGCAGTGAGAAGGCAGCCTTTGCCCCCAGCCCCACCAGTGAGAAAACGCTGCTTTTCCCACAGGAGCTCTGCACAGAACCGCTCTGCTGCTCCCGACCGGACAGGGTCTTGCTCCAAGAGGCTGCATAGACCCTCACGTGCTTTATCCTGACCTGGAGAGTCCAGCTGAGAGCTCTGGGGTGGAGAGAAACAGCGTAACTTTGGGGACAAGAAGGGGCAGCTGGGGCCCAGCCAAGGAGATCCCAACGGAGCAAAGGGAAGGATTGGACAAAACTGCAACCAAAAGCCATTGCTGGGAAAGGCTTTTCCCAGCCCCAGGCCAGCAACGGGGGGGGTCAGGCTGTCGCACAGCCCCGCCGGGTCTCTCCGGGCACCAACTGCTGTGTCAGAGTTAATGGTGGCTTTGGACCATCCCTCCTGCTGCAGCGCAGCCAGCCAGGAGGGCTCCTGAGACAATCCTACTGGGAAGGCACAATCGAGGAGATCCTTTGTCTGCCCTCATTCACACAAAGTCACACTGGAATTTCCCGAGAGCAACCAAGGTCAAGCCAGGACCTTGTGGCATCCGAAACAAGCAGCCACTCCAGAAGCTGCATGGCTTCAAGTTTAGAGCCTGCGAGGAGTGCCAGACTCACAGAGACCCACGCTCCACAGCAGAAGTCAAAGATGGGAAGTTCTTAAGCATAAACACTCTGATTATTTCTTTTTTTTTTTTAATTTAGGAAAAAAAAAAAAGAAGAAAGAAAAAACCACCCTCCATTACTGGAAGCCTGAGTCAGAATTACCAGAAGGAAGCTGGACGGAAGAGCTATTTTCAGTGCCAACAGATCTGGAGAGCAGGTGAAACATCTCCACCTACAAATCTGAGCTCAGTGTCAGAGTTTCTTAGGCAGGAGAAAGGCCCAGCTCTGCTGGAGTGGCAGGACTTGCTTCTCCCTGTTCTAGTGGTGGAAAGTTGATGCAGCTCTGGTTTTGCATGGCTCAGCCTGCAAAGCACAACCCCTGCTACCCCAGCTCAGCAGCGGGGCTCTGGCACACCCCACTCCACCTCAGCATCACAAAGAAAGCGACAGCCTCGCTTGTCCGGAGCACTGACAAATTCACCACATGGCTGGGAACACGCTGCCAGGGCCAGTCCGGGTGGGACCAGCAGCAACAGCTTGTTCCAGACTGAACTTGTACAATTCCTCCCTTTTGCTGCTCTCCCTCCCCTCCCGCTTTGGTTTTCTGCTCCCTCTACCCCTCATGTCTAAAAACACGATCAGAAGAGGCAGCCACCGCATGTGAGGGCACTGGGATGAGCAGGAGAGACCCATCCAGCAACACTGCTGGCAGTGGCACAGTCAAGGACTCAGCCTTACTCCCTCGTTCTCCTCTTTGCATTCCTCCCCGGTTTGCCCCACCTTGCTGTGACTTCCAGGGGATCAGGAGCAGCCACACCTGGCTGACAAGCCAAATCCCCCAGTGCAGACTGGCCCCCGGTGTGTCGAGCCAGGAGGAGGGCGTTCATCTCTGAATGAGTTAGAAAAAACTGAGGCAGGAGCGCACAAGAATTCCAGCTACGGGCTTCAGAGGCGAGGCTCCGCTTCCCTGACCGTAAAACCACCGTAAACGGGGGAGACGGTTGTGAGAAAACACAATGGATTACGCGAACTATTTCACAACTCCCTCACAAGCGAAGCGAGCGTGGTTTGTCTGCTGGCTCCTGCAGATATTAGACAGCGCAGCAGCTCTCCCCTCCCCACCCGTTCCTGCAGCAATAAACACGTTACAGGCGTCTCCTTTCTTCAGAGCTCGCTGCTCTCCCCAGGCCGGCACACGAAGGCAGCTCCGCGGCCAGCCCTTTCCTCCCCAGTCACCACCAACAGCTCCGGCACTGGGCGCTCAGATAACGGTTTCTGCAACCTTTGCGGGACACATCCAGCATCGCTCATGAGGTGTCCCACGTGCCAGGGCTGTTTAGAGATGCCGTTTCTGCTCCGCCTGAATCTCTGAGAATGAAATCCTGGAGGAAGCAGCGTTCTGGCATGGCTCGCAGCTGGGGACAGCTCTGCCCAACCAGAGGGACCGTACCTCTGGAGTGCACCCACCTGGTTACACATGTGTTACAGGACCGATGCTCGGTTCTGTTGCAGTTTAGTAACTGCTCTGGCTACTCAAAAGCCAAAATTCCTGCAATTTTATGGAAAATCATGGTGGGGTAATGCTGTGGGGAGCGACGAGCAGAGATTATCTAAACTGCCTGTCTATCAGTGCAGAATATCGGGGAAGTCTCCGTCCTGCACTGAATGTTACAGGCAGGAACCCTTTCTTCAACATCACCTCCGGTTTTGCAGCACATCCCTTGTTTGCCGCTTTTCACAGCAACAAAAAAGGGTATTTGACACCCAGGTAAGAAAGCAGCTGCCCTTCATGAGTCAGTGTCTGAGCTACCACCTCCCATGCACCACTGAAACTGAGATCTCCTGACTAGGATGGACTTCACTAACACCTCGTCAGGAAACATCAAAAGAAAACCACCAAAACAGCAACCAAAACCCACCCCCAAGCACTTCTGCCTTCAGAAAACACAGACAGGAGCATGCTGAAAATAGCTGGAGATTCTTTTCCAAAGGAAGTCCTTCAGAAATGGAATTCCAGGGAGTTAATTGGTCTTATCTGAACCCAAGTGCTCTGCGGGGCGAGGGGAGGACGTGAAGAATAGCACGGAGCAGGGCTGGGGATGCGGCTCTGCCGCAGCAGACACGCTGGGCTCGCCCTTACCCGGCACACACTCGTTTCGCACTTGCATTCTTCATGCTACGGTTAGGACAGCTTTTCCCAGTCCGTTTTTGCTGTACACCCCACAGATACATAACTACGAGCTTTTCTGGGCATCGAGGATCTTGACCAGAGTTCACGTGTTTGGTAACAGGACACCACAGGGCCAATTCTGTGCTGATTTGGGCTGCTACGTAAAAAAACCAGTAATAGCAGCAGGCTGGGAGTAAGACAGCACAGGCCTTCTCTGTCCTGGAGAGGTACCTATGTTGCAGCTTTTTGAACAAGCTGTGATGTCTTCAGCCATGTCTCTGGTTCCAATAGCTCCACTCTCTTCCTGATGCCTCAGACATCAGGTTCCAACTGGTCCACAGCCACCAGACCACCAGTGGACACTCTGTGCAGCCCCTGCTGCTGGCACAGCAGCGTGGCCCTGGCTCTCTAATACATCTATCCACAGGAGAAGGGCAGAGGAACTCTGCCTCCCATGACAGACCCTCCGAGGGCCTTCTTGGGTGTTCACATTGAGTGCTTTCCCCCCAGAGTCTTCAGAAGAGAATGACTGACAAAGGAACCCTCCTGCACAGCCGGGCACCGACTGCAAGAGCCGACATCCAGCGGTTCAGCAGACGTGTGCGATATTGGTTCCACCAACAACCAAAGCCGGTGGCTGCCCGTGGTGAGTGACACCGGGTTGTGCAATAGTGAGTAATCGGTCCCAGCAGAGGAGGGAAAACAGATGGCAGGAGGCTGGTAAAAACACACAGGACCACATGCTGCTGCGGGACTGCCAGGAGATCACACGCCCAGAGACACTCAGAGATGTAAAAGCTTGTGGGGACTTGGTCTCACAAAGTAAACACAAACGGTTAGGCTTCAGATGAGACAGAATTTGGGGTTTAGTCATTGTTACTAAAATATTTGCCATGGAGAATAAACAAATGGTGGCTGCTGCTGCTGGGGACAGTCAGTTTTTGCCAGAGTCCACCTCTCCACTCCTGGGGCCCTGTCCACCTTCCCTGTGACACACTGACCCGGCACAGCTGTCAGGAGGAGGAGCCGCTGCCTGCACCACGCTCTTGAAATTCAGAGTGGATGGACCCCTCTGGGGTGTCTGGACTCTCTCCTGCTCCCAGGAGACTAAAGCACGTGGAGCCACTTCATCCCTTCCCTCCTCGAGTGAGGATTTTAACATCCTCACACTGAACCTCATCCTCTAGGGAACAGGGCTGGTTTCTTAGGTCCCTGCTGCAAACACCAGGGGTGAAGCCCGAGTTGTGATTGGTCTGATGGCAGAGGAGCAGCCCCGTACCTCTACTTGGTTCTGCTGTGGCATGTTCACATCCCATAGTGTTGGCGCCTGGTTCAGGCTATCGGCAGGCCGGAACTCCTTCAGGTCTGCAATGTCGGAGAGGGAATCCGCAGGGGACGAGAAGAGGGAGTTGTTGGAGAGCTCATCGAGGTATGAAGAGTCCTGAAAGGGAGGAACAACCGCAGTCAGAGGCAGCGGGAGGAGAAGAGCAGAGCGCTCCTCTCTTACACCTTCTCCCCCAGGAAGTTTTAACTTCTGGCTATTAAATGAGCAGCTCTGTTACTTCACGCTCCACAAAACTTAGAAATTAACTTGTGAAGGAGGACATGCTCCAAGCAGCCTGCTTTAAAATCTCACGTAGGAAAAACACTGACTGGGCAGAGGTGCCCGTACGCATTCCAGACTATCCTGGACTGGACAGATCCCTGGGCGCAGAGGGGTGAAGAAACAGGATCCCTCAGCGAGACACCAGTCACCTCAACCTCGTATCTGATCACAAAGACTGGGAAGCCCTCGGCCCAACACCCAAAGGCCTCAGGTACTTCCCTCACGCACAGAAGCCCTCAGAGCACCAGCCGCTCCAAGATGACGTAGCCCTTTAACAGCAATTTGTACCACAGCAGTACCTGGAGGCTTCAAAGAAAATGAAGTCTCCTCGTGCCAGGTTCTGCCCAACCTCGGCTGCCAGGAGCAGGGAAGGAGTGCTGGGGTCATCTGGGTTTGCATCTAGACAAATCCTGGTAAACACCACCCTCAAACCTCTTCAAAGCAGAAAAAGCTTTGTCTGCTGATTACTGAAGAGCAGCCCACTCCCAACCGCCGGGCTCTAGCACATCAGTCCTGCTGGAGACGAGTTCCAGAGGGCCGGGTGGACAGACCAGCAGGTCTTTCTTGGAGCCCCACAGGACTCTGCCAACACCAATCAGTTGTGTGGCTCTTCACAGGGGTTTGTCAGCACGCAGCCAGCTCCAGCTCCGCCGGGCCAGATAACCGAAGGAATGTGATAACAGTGCAGCGCGGCTGCCAGGAGAGCCACAGCGTCTGATCGGCGGAGAAACCGCTGCTCATTTCCAGTTAAGGGCCAATTTCCTACTACAAGGCAGAAAGGCAGCCAAAGCCTTTTACAAGTCACTCACCCTGTCTGACACAAACCCACGAGGAGCTGAGCCTGTCCGCGCCACTCCACAGAGCCCCAGGCCAAGAGTGGGGCCAGTTTGCATCAAAAGTGATAGGTCTGCAGGGTTTAAACCCGCGGGACACGCTCCCTGCACCTCTCCAAACGTCACCCGGGGGGACCCAAAGGTCTAACGTGAAAGGGCTCTTCGTCCAGCTGCACTGCCAAGGCAGTGCTGCTGTGGAACACCCCCTGCCAGCAGCGGGTACCCATGGGTGACACCGGGTGACGGGTGACACCGCTGCTCTCTGCCCAGCTGCAGCTGGGCAGTGCTTCCCACGCAGCTCTTACTCTTGGTATTTCCGTGGCTATTTTAGGAGTACCCAGAAATCGAGGCTTTTCAGAGACTGGGGCAGGCACCTGGATTTATCACCTCAGCCTTCGGTGCTCTCTGGAAACGGGGCTCTGTTTCGCACTCGAGAACATAGGAAAACTCTTGGGGAAATATGGCCTTTCTCGGCCAGAGCAAGTGCATCCCGCAGCAACCTGCAGCCCACCGCCCCCAGCCCGCAGCACAGTGTGGGCAGCATGGGTGGGTTCCACACTAATGCTGCTCATGCTACTTGAGATTTTTTTTCCCGTTAACTCCCATCTCCCGATGTCTGTAGCTTCTTTTAATCTTCCAGTCCTCTGCAGAGACACTTGCTGATTCCCTCAAACCACCATGCTGCTGAAACAAGCCATCGCCTCCCCTCGCTGTCCTCCCTACCCTTCTGCTTCTTCCTCTCATGACCCCAAGAAGAAGCACTGCAGGAGTTCAACGGCCTCAGGACTGTCACCAAGATCCTCCCCAGCTCCAGCCAGGATGCAGGTAAAGCAGAGAGCTCTGGTGTCTGGGCTGGCTGAGCCTTAGGAGGATTTAACATCACCTAAAGCTATTCCTTCATACTACGCCTGTTAGAAACCAGTTTAGATCAAACTCTTCCGGCCATTCCCAGCAAGTAGGAAGAGACACAGACAGGCAGATGGACTGTTAGCTCTGGTGCCCGACACACTGGACTTGGGCAGCAGCCAGAGCACCCGAAACAGCTGGGAACTGCACTTAGGGTGTCTGACAGCCCAGACGTGGTGCCAAGGGTAAGTACAGACTGATATCCAGACTCATGCAATGGCTTTGAAGAAGTGACGTCCAAAGCCCAGCACTACAACAACAGCGATTATCTTCTCTGAGCACCCACCACGACGTGGTGACACAAACAGCTCCTGAGGTGGAACTGGAAGCCCAACCCTCCCCCTCAAAATCTGCCAGGGTACAAGTGCTTTGTCCACACGCGGTGAACAAGGGCTGGGTGAGCAGCCGGCCCCAAGACACAGACGCTGCTTTCGTAGGCGCCAGGGGTGATCCTGAGTGCAAAGCTAAAAAAAGCTCACCCAGGCTGGGCACCTCGCACGTGGGGTTCAGTGGGAGGGAGGAAGGGCAGAGTCTTGCTCCCAACCAGCCCTCAGAGCTCAGCGCACTTGAGAAGGTGCAAGAACTAGTTCCTGTTCATAACAAGCAGGAGGAGGCATCGTCATCCTTGATTTTAAACCTACGGGATGAAAAGCCTTTATGATTGTTATCTGCCTGCTGAGAGAAGAAGCACGTCTCTCCCCTCTCAAGGACAGCCTGGCCTGGGAGATGCTGCCTCACAGACAAGAGCTGAGCCAAAAGGCTGGGGCTGCAAGGCAAACCCAGCCTGGTTTCGCCAGGGGTTTGGGGGTTTTTCTGTCCCTCATGAAAAGCCTTGTTACACGGGGCCATTTCAGCGTTTAACCGGGAGCATTTCGCTTGAGGGCTTCACCGCCCAGGGCAGCGGCAGCAGCACCTCCAGCAGCTGGATGGTCTCGGATCCCACATGGCTCATCGCTGAGCTATGGCAAGACACTTCTGCCCAGGTTTTATTCCTTTGCAAATACCCTGACAGAGTCAGTTCAGGAGATGTCCGCAGACCCATGGGCACGGTGGCAAGGCGGCTGCAGAGCAGAGCAGGGTGACCAGTGCACCTCCAAGTCCCAGAGGCAGGGAATTGCTGGGCTGGAATAGCCATGGGACGTATGGAAGCACGGACACAACCCAAGAGACCCCGGAAAGCACCCACTGCCCCCTAAGCCCAGCCCCTCCAGTCCCCCAGCCAAGGCTCCAGCCCCACCAGCTCCAGCACCGCTCCCTCTGCTCAGGACACTGGACTGAACTGGGAAGAGGAAACTGGCCTCCAAGTCAGAGGGACGATACTGTGAGTCCTGGAAATTACCTCAGTGATCCCATCCTGCTGTGGTGTGACAAGGCATTAGTCACAAACACTCCGAGTCTCCCATTTGAGCTTCCTCACGACATTGTCTAAAGAGCAGGACAACCGGTAATGTGCAGGATCCCCACCCTGAGGAGCTCACGGTGCAGCCCAGGAAACCAGCCACGCTCGCATGCAAAATGCAGCATAATGGTTTAATACCAGTCTGTACTGATAACTACAACCAGTGTCATTACACCTTGACTAATTACTCCACTGGTTTATATGGGGCACACAGGAGCAGCTGTCTTAGTCTCCTCATGGGAGGGAAAGGAAGGATCATCACCTCAACCATCAGCTCCAGCAAGCAAACGGACTCCTCAGCGGGGTAAAGCCACAGTGGATCCCAGCCAGAAGAGACCCACAGCCAAGAGGTGCTGATCCCCGAAGCACTGCCAGAGGCTGAGAACCAGCTGACGATGTCGGGGTAGAAGAGATGGCCCAAGGAACCATGAGGAACAAGGAGGTGAGAGGAGCAGCGAGCGCCAGAGAGGGGCAAGGGGCCAGGCGGCTCCAGCGAGCGCTGCTGCCACTGCTCGAAGGTCTGAGGGCTGGAGGAGCTGCTCCAGGCGATCCCTCAAGGGGTCAGCGCCTCAGGGGTTGGGAGCTGAAGCAAGCTATTTTGTCCCCGTTTAAGACTGATCAGTAAGAATGTTAATGTTTCCTCGCTGGGAAGAAGAGGTTTTCACAGTAATAGCGCTTAGTTCATGTTGCAGTGGCATTCCGATTTCTGCACAGATGCTACCCCGCAAGGCAGGACCTTTATTTCAAACACCGTTTTGCAACCATTCCCCATACAAATCTTATTCCTGGAATTCGGCTGCTTGATTTAGGGGGGTTGATGGGTTTTTTCAGATTTTGGGGGGGTTTTTGCCCCCTCCGATTTAGCATAACCCGCAACCAAAATCCAGACAGCACGTTGCAGCCCATCACTGGGAGGAGACGCAGAGACCTGCGTTGCCTCCATCCCTTCCGCCTCCTTGGTTAAACACTCCTGCACCAGGACAGCCAGCACTGGGGGACGCTTGAAGATCCCAACCCCAAGAGCTGCGTCTCACAGCACAGCCTTTTCCCAGCTTCTCCTGTGACAGAAGGACGGACACAGACACCTTGACGTCTGTTGTGGAAACATGGTTCAGACCTCGCTGCTCGAGCCAGAGGTGAAGTTTATAGAAGTCTGTGATGAAATGGAGAACTTTCTCAGGGGTGGCCAGCCCCGAGGCAGAGGTTCTGCACAGCCAGGGGCTACGGGTCTCGCTGGTTGGTTCTTTTTTTACTCTGAAGCTGAAAGAACATCGACCCACTAGACCAGGAGACAGAGGGTCACAAATCACTGCCTGCTTGTCACGGCAGCAGATGCTCTAGTGAGTAACAGTAAATCAAGGATAATCATTTGCTGGACTACGCTGGGAGTGCGAACGGATCGCCAGCCACTGCTGCTGTGGCACAGGGTATTCCTGTAATTATCCCAAAAGGGAAAGTTATCAAAGCCAAGGATTAACTCCCTCCAGACGATCAGAAAAAAATCAGGGTAAAACAACTCAAACCCCAACCCCTTTCTCCAGCCCCTGGGAACAGCTCAGTCCCTGCAGTCAAAACAAAGTCTTTGTTAAAAATAATGGCAGAGCAGGTGAGGTCTAAATACAGAAGGGGTGAGTGTCCTGGAAACAGTTCTGGCCATCGGTATAAACGGTTTATTTGCTCACAATCCAGACACGGAGGAAACAAATCCTCCTCCTGCACAGCAACCATCCGTGCCTCTGCCGCAGAGCCCCCAGTTACGGTGGGGGCAAATCCCAGCTGTGTCCGTACTCAGACCCACACAAACACACCCCAACAGAGCCGCTGCCAGACAGAAAGATTTGGGGTCTTGGCAGCCACAGATTGAGCAAATGATGTTTCGGGATGGACAGGATCCAGCAGCCCACCATGAAAAGAGAATCTTTTTGCTGCCAAACCCAAAGTCTTTCTAAACACGGGGCAATAAACCTGCAGCCTTAAGGGTTCAGTGCTCCGGCTGCCAAGTGCCCCCCTGGCATTTCTGCTCCCAGCATCTGCTTTAAAAATAAAACTCCTGAAAGCAGTTACAACTACTGAAACACACCAACCAATTCTCCACACAGCTCCTTGCCCTCACGTTTTGCAGCTGCTGACCAAGTTCTCACTGACAGGAACAGGCTGTGAGTAACACACGTTGCAACAACCCCAAACCTCCCCTTCAGTGACCCCAAATCTCTCCTTCAGCAACCCCAACTCTCCCCTTAGCACAGAACCTGCTCCCTCCGCCTTGCCCCAAGAGCCGTCGCCCCTAAACCTCTGCAGAAATGACAGGGCGTCACACGAGCCCAGGGAGCTGCTGGAGCTGGCGGCGCTCACAAACAAACACACAAGGAATTCCAAGGAGAAGGAAAAGAGGAAAAATCAGGTGTTACCTTGCAGAGAGACGGGAACTTCAGCCAGAACTGCATTTGGGACATTTTCCACCAGCAGTCAGTCTGCTGCCGGCAGAGCAGGACACAGACAAAGCAGCGAGGTGAGAATTTTCAGCGTGTACTGGAGAAAAGTCTTCGCTCATGACCACGACAGCAGCAGCAGCCAGGACGGGAGTGCATCGAGGGGGAGTAAAATTAACAGCTGGAGGAAAGGAGTGAAAATGGAGGAGAAAAGGCCGGCCATCCAGCGCAGCCGTCCTGAGCCCGCGGAGATTTGCATATAGTGTTTAGTCATGAAGGAGAGTGCTCCTACTTCCTCTAAGCACAGGGGCTGACTTTCAGGAAATGATGCCTGCTTGGTAAGTCAGTGAAATTACTGGCAGCGCAATGAGAATTACTGTATGTGGTGTAATTCAACCACAGCGACACTGTAAACAAAGACGGGCTCCGCAGCGCGGCCAGGAGAGCTCGGGGCAGCAGAGCTCCGTGGCAGCAGAGCTCGGGGGGCAGCAGAGCTCGGGGGGCAGCAGAGCTCGGGGGGCAGCAGAGCTCGGGGGGCAGCAGAGCTCGGGGCAGCAGCCTGGCTCCCCTCGGCAGAGAAAACACCCGCATTTCCCCAGTGCAGCCCCTGCTCTGGGGCCAGGGGCTCTCATCCTCCTCATTCCAGGGGACTGGACAAAGTCATCAAACTGGAAAAGATTATGAAGAGTGTTCACAAGCTGGTGGCTTTTCTCCCCCCAAGAGCCATGCACTTTCTTTTGTCTTCAGTCTCTGCCTCACCCCAAATAGTGCAGTTAGAAAATAAAAAGGAATGGCCCTTTTCTAAACTTTCCTTTCTAGATCCTTGTTTTTTCCTCAGTGTCCGAGAACATTGCTGTCTCTTCCCAAGGCTTCCCTTTCAACTCTAACAGTTCCAGTAACAGAAATAAGCTAAATTTCTGGTGGCGGAGAGGAAAAGGCACAGAAGAGGGACATCTGAAGTGGATTTGGTCCTTGTAAGCTTAAGGAAAGTCTGTTCCAGGGCTGAAGAAGAGCAACTCTGCCAGAGCACTTCCTGCCCTGCAGAAAGCCCATGAGAACTTTTCCATTTGCTGTGGCTGGGGGGTCAGTGCCCCCCAGGCAGTGCCCTCGGGCTGCTCAGGCTCAGCCCCAGGCTGGACTCCTGCTGCGCTCCTGCTCCAAGCCCATCCAGGCAGCCACAGAATGGCTTCGAGGGAAACGCAGCCCGTCGCAGTTCCATGTTAGAGCTGGCACTGGGTGCTGTCTCTGCTAATGCAAGTGCTCCGGGTGCCACGTGCCAAGCACTGCCAGAAAATCCCACATTGCTTCTCGAAAAACAAAGCTTTGGAGCAACACAGGACAGCAAAGCCCCTGCCTGGCCCCAAGAGATGAGCACGGGAAACGAGGTGCTCTCCAACCCGCCTGCGAATCAGGGGAGACACACCAGCAGGGGTAGCTCTGCTTTACCTTGTCAAGGAGCCGGGAGGACCGACGGGGCCTGGAAAACCACCCGCAGGGCACAGACCTGCAGCAGGGTCAGTTCCAAGGGCAGCCAGTACATGGCACAACCCGCTGCAGCACAGCGGTTCCACAGGGATTAGTGCATTAATAGCCCTTAATAACAAGGAGCCACGTTCCGTCATGCAAAACACCTCATCCAGGCAAGTCTTTAATTAGCAAATGGGACAGAGAAATGCCTTTCCCCGGCACTCAGGCTGCAGCCGGGGCTGCTGCTGCTACAGTCAGGGAAAGGGAGGAAGAGGCAGCCCCAGCAGCCCTCGCCCAGGAGGGGCTGGAGCATCCTGGCCGGGTTCTCCTGCAGTTAGAGCCCATCTCACCTCCCGGAGAAGGCTGCGAGTGGCAGATCCCCAAGTGCTGCTCCAGAACGGGCAGCCGGCAGGAACTGCGGGGAAAATGAAGCATTTAGTTTCTGCAGGTGGCTGCTTTGGGGTGGAGAGAGGCAGCGAGTTTTCACTGCTGCTTTTATCTGAGTGTTATTGTGATTAACGAGCTGGTAGTGCCCTGGAGCTTGGGATAGGTGCTTCAATGATACGTTTGAAGCGAAGAGACCAAATACATTTTTAAAGTGTCTTAATTAGCAACTGGCTGGTGACTGCCTGGCTGCGTGACCTGATTAAACCACTGCCTCTTGCCTAAGCCTACCAAGGTCTTGCTATTCCTGCAACCTTTAAAATCAGGTGGCTCGTTTCCTCTTCCTTTTCTGTGAGTGGACAAATGGGGCAAAATGTAGGCAACAAGACCGGGCTGCCAGAAGGCAGCACGACATTGTCATAGATCTGCAGGACTGCTAAATGGATTCTGCAAGAGCACAGTAACATAATCACAGAAGATAAGATAAGGCACTGTGAAACCACCACCTGGAACTGCAACCGCTGGCTCGGGGCAGAAGCCATCCTGGCGCTGCTGCTCCCCACGAGCTGTTCAGGAAAACGCGGGACAGACCGGGACAGGAACGTGGAAGGCAACTGTTGCTGGTTCCGGAATGGGGAGAGGGGAAGGCCGGGGCTGCTGTTCCTCCTTAGAGCAAGGAGAAACCAGGAAAACTCTTGAAGCATAAGGAAAAGCCAGCGAGAGAGTGAACTCTTGCAGATGACCCTGAAACAGGAAGCGAGATGCTGTGACTCGGGGATAACAAACGTGAGGCCAGGGAAAGAAATCTGACCGAAGAAGGGGTCCGTGTCAGGGGGTACCACTTCCTGTGGTGCCCGCTGTGGGAGGACCACTGGTGTTTCCAGCCCACTGCGGATCAGGACATGCAGCGACCGCCAGCCGGAGTGGAAACAGGGAAATGCGCTTGATCGGCGTGACTCAGACCGATTCTGCCGTGAATTCAAGCAGCTATTTTAAAACTGCTCCCAGGGGTCTGCTATTAAACCACATTACCGGCATTTTTAAGGGCACTCTGGTTTTCAGCCCGGTGCTTTTCCCGCTTTTGTTCGCTTTGCGAAGGGGAGGAGGCAGAGAATGGCGCTTGCTGAGAACTTCAGAGGACAGTTCTCTCAGCTCCTGCCTGGAGGTGGACATCCCTGCTTGGAGGCAGCAGTATGGGTGAAAACAAACTAGTCTGGAACGGGGGAAACGCCGGAGCCCTCCAGGCCCTCGTACCCCCTTGCCAGGGCCAGGGGCACCCTGGCTGGCTCCTGCAATCTGCAGCCAAGCACAACTGACAACAACTTATGCCTCAAAAGCAGAATTACTCTCACTTTATCCCAGGTTTCTCCACCTGCGATAGTCCCAGGAGCTCCTCTGATATAGGGAAGGGAAAGATCTCCTCCTAAAGCACGGGTCACCCAACCAAATGGAGACGTTGCTTTGGAACAACATCAGCTGCACCCAGCTGTGTTCCCCCCTCCTCAGAAGCCAGCTCAGGCAGCGAAATCAGACAACTGGAGCAAACCGAGCAGGTGGTCAGTGAATCCTGCACTGATGCCCAAGCCCTGCAGCTAAGAATGGGCTGCAGCACCCGTACTGGCCTGCCTGCTCCAGCCCTTTGCCGTGAACCAGTGCAGGGCCACTGAGCAGCGGCTGGTGAGCCTGGCTCCAGCTCTGCTCACCCCGCAGCACGTGTCTGTCTGCCCGTACACTGATGGCAACTCTCGCTCAGCTCCAAGCCGGGAGCTCCAGGAGCTCATGTGTGGCCGTGTTATCTGGTCGATCATCCCCGAGCACATTATCTGACGTACCATCGCCCAGACACCCCACGCGTGGTGAGCCACGGCGAGGCAGGAGCCTGCAGCGAGGGCAGGGTGGCAGCTGACACACAACTCCACGCTGGCGGCCAAGGAGCCAGGCAGCACATGCCGTCATCACCCACACAGCTTCACCATCCTCACTGCACCCGGGTCAGACAGGCCGCTGCAATCACAGCCTTTCTAAACCGAGGCCTGAAGTAAGTGTCAGGCATCTCGAGGAAAGCGTTTCTATGGTGTAATTAAGTCAGTCAAAACCCCAGCCCTGGAGTGTGAAAACAAAGACATGAGCATGTAAAGCAATAGAACGCCTCAGAGGCCCCAGAGCCAGTGACTGGTCTTCAAAGGGATGGGAATACCCGTGTTCCCTGCAGACACAACTCCAGGACAGCGCTAGGAACTTCCAGGACATGTCTTATTCCAGGAAACTCTTTGTTTCAGTCAGAACCAAGACTTCCATATAATTTAATAACTGTTCCATTGATTTCTCTTAAATCACCACAGCTCTGTGCACCAAAGCACTTTTAAAAATTAATACAGTTTATAAGAGCAGGTTAATTTTTCCCCCCACTGTAACAAGAAAGATTAATAGGAGACTGCAAGAGGCTGGTAGTGAAAGGAGGGCTGGTTTATGATTAACATGTGCGGTCAAGAGCCCCCGTAGAGCACGAGCAGATCAAACAAGGCTGTAACTGCATCTTTACAGCATTACTGCAAATGACTCTCCCAAGAGCAGCCAGTTCCTCCCTTCCCACAAGCTAAATCACTCCGGACTGGCCGCCTTCCTCCAGCTCAGGCACAATCCACAGTTTGAAGAGGGCACCTGAGATTCCTGCCAAAGCGTTTACACGTGGGGCTGCTTCACCAAGGAGAACAGGAGCTTTGGCAGAGCCCCCTTGCACCCCCATGGTGTCCACGCTCCACAGCAGCTGCTCGCCCTCACTGCAGAAAGACCACGTTTATTTCTCAGTGTGGTTTGTGGCCAAGGAAGTCGGCAGAGGAGGCTTCTGGGTGCGCAGGAAAGCCCCGTTCTGGACAGCCATGAGCAGCAAATGCCGTCAAGCGAAGGGAAACACAGTGACTGTCAGAAAGAGGCAGATCTAGATAACAAAAGGATCAGAGGAAACGGGCAGCGTCGGGTGCGTTAAGTCATTCCAAAGAGCGACGTTCCCAGCACACTCGGTGGTGGCCCAGGGCAGCAGGACGAAGGTGACGGGTACGCTCTTCTGCGGCAGGCTCTGCAGCTCACACACACACGCACCAGCAGATGTCAAAGCAGAAGCTCAAACCTCCTGGATTAGTGTTTTGCTGTGGCAATTAGCAGCTCACACCACCAGTGACACAAGACCGCGCTGATAGGATAAAAGTGCCTCTGCAGCAGAATCAGGGCGCAGCAGCGCTGGATTCCAACCCACCAGCACCCGGGGCTGGAGGAACGAACCGCAGAACCTGAGGGGAGGAATGGAAACCAAAACCTGCCTCTCCGCAGGACTTCGACAACTGAGGACACGTGTGCAGCCTGCAGACTTTCTCCATAAGGAGATGGCACCACAGGGTGGGGCAAGACCACAGCTCCCGAGGTCAGGAGATGCCATCAGACCCCAGCACGGCCCCATCCAACTATTTCCTAAACCTCGGTTTAAGCCACTTGTTTATATAAAGAACGCCAATAGCCCAGCAGGGATGAATCACCCAAGAGCAAGCCAAAACCCAAAAATACTGTGGAGGAAACAAGTTCAAGTTCACGTTAGGCTGCTCTGACCACGCAAGTGGAGCACCTTGCCCCATACGCAGAAGGTGTTCAGTGAGGCTGCTGCCACACATGCAGAAATCGCTCCTCGCCGGACTCAAAGGCAGCAGCCAATGATTTAACTAAAAAGAAATTCCTGGAGCTATTAAGAAATGTGGCAACATCCACTCAGGGCATCCTCAGGCCAGTGAAGGCTTTACTGTCTGAATGCCCAGCTGAAGACCTCCAAAACCAAACATAGAGAGAAGGAAGCGGGGAGCAAACGCCAGTGCTGGAGGAGCACACATCAGCCTTCCCCTCCCCGAACCCCCGGGCACAAGAGCAACCCGCAACCATTGCCACCAGCAGAAAGTGCTGACTACACCAGCGCCTCAGAACCACCAGTCATTTGCTCTTCAGACCTTTCAAACCCTTTTTCCTCGAGAGCCCTTCAAGGAGACAAGCTGCCTGCGGGCTGCACAGCCTGTACTCGTGGACGAAGGCAGCACGAGTCCTCACACAAGCCCTCAGGTCCACCTTGTCTGTCCCAGGACCACAGATTTAATCAAGACCCTCTTACCAATGAGTGCAGCAAACTCCTCATGTTCTCTCTCTGGTACCACTCTTCTGCCCGGCATGGTCGGAACAGCAGAGTGTAACGGGACTTGCCACTCCTACCAGGGCACAGGGCAAGGATGGAAAGGCAGGTACTTTCCTACACAGTCACCTGGAATGACGGAACCCCCCAAGCTGCTCCCGCTCCTCTGAAGGGCCTGTCTCGGCTTTCCAGGCAAAGTGTTAATATTTAACAGTCTGGCATCTGCGACAGCAAGAAATCCGGAAAGTGGAAAATAGTGCTGAGGCGAGGGATGGAAAAGCTCCCAGACGCTTCTGGATGACTCCAGGCTGATGCCACTGCCTCCAGTTAAGTGCCTGCTGCTCTACAGATCCAGGCCCTAACTCTGGCTCCTGTGAAGAAATCCTCAGCTCTTCTTTGGCTGAGCAATGACTGGTGGCTCAGAAAGCCCTCGGTTTTACCAACGGACTTCCATGTTAGTGCCTATTGCACTATAACACCTGAGAGCACACGAGCAAACCATGTAGGAAGCTCGAAGAAATCAAGAGTCAAGTGTTCAGAGAGGCTGGTCTGGCCCCGTACCTCAGCAGAACAAGCTGAGCTGGGGGACAACAAAGACCAAAACGCCTCTTGGAGAGATGGGAGAGCACACCACCAGCTTCCATGAGTTGATGAGGTCACATTTGTCTCACTCCTCCTGCCATTAATTCTGCGGGAGGGGAAAATCAATGCTATTGCAATTCATTTACTTGCCTGGTTTTGTCCAGTTGAAGGTGCTGGTCAGCAGCTACTGGTGACGGACCAGCCCCGCTGTGCCAGCCCAGTCACCGATGTCAGGTTCCCCAGCAGCTTTGCTCAGGAAGTTCAATCTGCACAACCACACCGGTGGCTCACCCTAAAGGCACACAGCCCCACACCTGTAAACCCAAACCTGCGACACCAGAGCCCCGAGGAGGTTCACAGCCTCTCTTCAGCCTCGCCAAGAAAAGCACAGTTGGGGGGAATTAACACACCCCCTGCAGAAGAGGAGGAACACGCCAGTTTGCTGATGCATCAACTCATGAATCACGCAGGAAGAAGAGGCAGATTATGAAGGAACAAGGTTTTGTTTATATACGTGTTTTGAGAGGCAGCAGTTACTGAAAATAAAAGCCATCCAAAGGCACGCAGCAGTGTAACGGGGCTGCAAGCAGCTCCCAAACCGCCCTGCAGAGAACCTCCCCCTGGCTGCGCACAGCTCCTGCCAGGTGCTGGACACAGGTGAGACACTGCCTGTCTCTTCCTTTTCCCCCAAGGAGGCTATACTGAACAAAAAAACCCATCGCCACACTACACCGCTCCCCCCACCAGCAGTTGTGTACTTACCTGAGGAAAATCACCATTTTCTGGTAAGAAGTCAGCGAGGTCCACAGGTGCACAGTTTGTGTCCAAGAAATGTGGTCTGCTGATGGGATTCATATAAAAATCGTGATGGGAATTAAAATATTGCCTGCAAGGAAATGGGGAAAGCAGTTACTTCCCATCCACCCTGAGCGCTGCTCAGGTCGCTTCAGGCTCTACCATCAGCGGTGAAGCCACAGCATGGGGGTGACGTGTACAGGAGACTGGTGTTCACCCAGAGGAGATACCTAGGCCACCAAACACACCCACCAGTCATGTCCTGCCTTGCGGCGTGAGAGCCTGGAAAGTGTGTAAAGAATTTCTGTAAACCGGGAAGGATTTAACAGATAAAAATGGTCTGCAGGACTAAACAGTACTTCAGTCCTGACAAAGCAGCAAAATCAAGCCGCTGAGCTGTCCCAGTGCCAAGCGTTGGACGGGCGCAATGGGACCTGACAATCACACCACACGAGGACAAGCATCGAGTTTCACGGAAGTATCACACCCAAACGCTGGTTTGGCCATAAAAGTGAACCAGCCCCGTGAGCTGGCACCGCCAGGGAGGGAACACGGCCCCATGCACAGCCCTGATGGGAGCTTTACTGCTCACCATCTTCACCAACAGACAGACAAAAATGGGAGGGTTAGGAACATGCAACCCTCGGCAGACCCACCAGCCCGGGCAGGGAGGAGCTCTGGATGTCCCCATCACACCTCGTTATGAAGCCAGATCTCTGCTGAATGAACAAGAGAACAAAGCCAAGGTCTCCCCACGGCTCTCTCCTGGGCACCGCACGGGCCAGCGCTTCCTCCTGCTCCCTCCCCCAGCACCCACTTCCTCAAGTGGGACAATTCCCTTCCTCCTGCCCAAGAGCAGCCTCCGGCCCACATTACAGGACCGGCCATCCCTGGTTTGGCTGTCCCAGCCCCGTTCCCTCTCCTGCAGGAGTGAGGAATGTGCTTCGTAATCCTTCCCGTAAGGGCTGTGCACTCCCTGCTTGGGCAATCGCCACCCAACACGTTTGCAGGCTGGAACCACTAAAACGTTTCACCCCATCTGACTGGTTTCCTCTTGCGGTGAGTTGTACGTCCTTCATAGTGCTGGGGCTGCAGAACCCACAGCAATCAGCTTTAATGAGGCTCCGGGGGAGGCAGGAACAGAAGTTACAAGGCGATCCCAGCCAGGAGTAGAGCTGGGAGCGGCCGTTAGGCAATGAATATGGCCTCAGTGGTTCGAGGCTCGTTCTGACCCCACGCTGAACGCTTCCAGGGCTATTTGTGTGCAAACAGTTACCTCACTCTGCTAAACATGTTTCCTGCTCTTTTTCCAGCACTAAAGGTAACATCCTCAAAAAGGAACAGCTCTCTCCCCTCTTCTTCTTTTTTTTTTTTTCCTTCTTTTGTGTGCTGCCGCTGCAGACACACCGGAACAGGGCCCTGACCCTGCGCGAACGCAGAGGTG
This sequence comes from Bucorvus abyssinicus, assembly GCA_009769605.1. NCBI lineage: Eukaryota > Metazoa > Chordata > Aves > Bucerotiformes > Bucorvidae > Bucorvus > Bucorvus abyssinicus. The sequence goes on from CM020055.1 coordinate 7,440,241, forward strand.
TATGCAGCACAGTGGCAGCTCCCACAGCCCAGCATCGACTCGAGGCTCCTCCTGATCTAAAAATCTGTGCACAAATCCTGGGAACGAATGTGTTTACCCACAGGGAGAGGCTTGTTTAAACTGCTTTCAAGTTGAAACCACTGTGGTCTCACTGTCTCTCTGCACGAGGACAGAGCTTGGCCAGCGCTAACGAACTAACCAGAGAAGGGGAAAACTATTTTTACCGGAAAAGCGAACGCCAGCACCTCGTGGCCTGGCTAAGAGTCAGTTAAGGTAACGGGACGGAGACCAAGGCAGCCCCAGCCTCCCCAGCCTGGGCTGCTGTGGAATGACCAGCTCTGGGATGTTATTTAATGCTTCCCTTAACTTTGGGCTTCAAATCCATGAAGGTGGGATGTGCTTTCTTCTTGCAGTCTGGAATTAGAGCCAACAGCAGCTCTGAGAGCCTCAGGAAAGCCACCAAGCACGCAGCGCTGGCCAAAGTCCTCCCAGCACCTTTGCTGCTGGGCTTTACCTCTCTTTGAATGAGAGCTTAGAGATATCCCCTCATCTGAGGAGCTGGTGTAAAGCCACTGACGAGTTAGCTTGAATTAAACTGAAAAGAAACCAAAGTGTTAACTGGGAAACTCGGGCGTGTGCTGTAGTGCCAAAGCACCGATGAGAAAACAGCCTCGCAGCCAGGTCGCCCTGCACGGACCTGCTCACCGTCTCCAGGATTCTGTTACTGCTCCAGAAAAAAAACTTCTGAAAAGAAACTGAGAATTTCCTTTGGTTTTCCTAGAGCTTGAGACTTTCAGCAGCAGGCCCCAGAGGAGCACTGACAGGCCCTCCCAGGAATCCACGTCCCTCCCAGGAATCCACGTCCCTCCCAGGAATCCACGTCCCTCCCAGGAGACAGGTCTCCATACTGTGATAGCTTAAGCTGTCAAACAACGCCAACAAGCTGGACCAGCACGTGTTCGGACCGCGGTGATGGCACACTGGCCTCACGTGCCTCATTCCAGCTGCTCATCCACGCGTCTGATGCCTCTGGAGCCCTCCTGGGGCCGCGCTGCCCCTGCCCTGCAGCCTCCTGTGTGGATTTTGGCCAGGCTGTGTGTTCCGATGCTCTAAGCCCTTCATTCAGAGACACAAACTCCACATCTCAGGCTGGCAGAAGATCGGGGACAAGCTGTCGAGGTCCCGGGCTGCCTCAGTGTCCGTCTGGCACCATCCTCTTCCCCATCGTTAGACCACTTCATGTTTGTCAGAGCCTGCTTTGCTATTTTAGCCAGCCACATGCCATACGTAGGTGGTAAAGTGGAAAAGGGCACGAAAACAGCAAGAAAAGGGGGTTGTGTGGTTCAGAAACTGGGGAAGAAGCTTTGCTGCGGGATTTGAGAAACGAGTGACAGTTCTGCAGATGTGACACCGCTTCCAACAGTGCAGCCAGACTGACCCAACGGCCCTGCAGCACGGGAGGCAGGAGCCTCCAGAGGCAAATGCTGAGCCACAGCTCCTCCCTCTTCTGCTCCCTCAGAGGGGTTTAGCACCCTGTTTACATCTTTCAGGTTAAGAAAATGTGGAACAAAGAGACCAAGCTTTGGTACCTCTTAAAGAAATTCTCCAGCATGAAAGGAACTAGTGAACAGGAACAGGAAAAACCTGCTTCAGGACAAAGCTGCTGCTCCCCACACGAGCCAGCTCCGAACACAGGCACTGGCAAATAAGGTTCCTTCTGCCAGGATTCTGACCAGTAACTTGCACTAACTGATGCCATCTGCAGATTGCTGTTTTACAACTCCCTTTAAAATTCCTTTTTCAGTGTTTCCATTCCCATCCTACCTGTAATACCCTGATCCTAAATCCACCTAAAAAAGATCCAGCTGCAGTTCTCAACTACAAAAAGGACAGATTTCTTTTCCTGTCAATTAACAGATATGGCAAATTGCACCTGAAAGGTAATTTTTACAGTCACCAGGATATGAAAAACAGGAAGCTGAAGGTGCAGCCCAGGCTAAATCATCCTCTAGCAAATAATTACTACAATGAGCCTTATTTCCAAAAGTAACTACAGCAAAGTCAACAAGTTGCCGTTTGTGCTCAGGGCAGGCACGTCTTTGCAGGACCAGGGCTGTAACACTTCCAGCAGAGCTGACATGAGCAGCAGGAAGAAAAGAGGGGCAGAACCAGAACTAATGGTCAAAGTGAAAAACCAACACAATAGATAAACACCATCTAATCCTGTGGTTTGATGCAGCAAAACAGAAATTCGGTTACAGCTCTCCTGAGGCTTCACCAAGGGTAATTTACAGGAATCAGGCTCGAATAGTTCACCCGCTTCCAATCAGAGCAGCTCGCGAAGGGCCACGGTACCGAACCACTCTGAGAACTGTCACAGTACCCAGCAAGGCAGAGCTCCAGCTGGCACCGGTGCGACGGCTCTCGGTAATCCCGCATCAGAACCTGCCCTCCTCCACGCCCCCGGCACTGCTGGCTGCGGCGGACCCCGCACGCGAGGAGGACAAAGGCAGGGACAAAACCTGCTGGGTCGCTGCGAGCAGAGAAGCCGGTGTCACTGCTGCCAGCCAGGCTGGAACAGAGACACCCCGAGGTGATCTCTGCTTTCCACAAAGATGCTGAAACCCCTTTAGGAAGGAGTAAAACTGAACCCTCCAGCACCAGCACAGCTACCAGCTCACGGTATCAAGTTCGGTTTCTTTTATTTTTCCTTCCTCCCACCTCCGACCTAAATAAAAGCACATCCTGTGTGTCTGTGCCACTCCCTGCGTTCAGAGAGACCAAAGCAGCCGTCCATCGCCCTTCAGACCTTCTCAACCATCGCATCTCCCAGGCCCAGCAGAGTCCCAGTCCGAGTCACTCGGTGGTGACACAAGACCTCTTTATGTTGTCCCAAAGATGTCCTGTCATATCCCACTTCTGACCCAGGGTGGAGGCTCATCGTAAAGGGAGAGAAGGCAGAGCCATGTTTCTTATTACACAGAGATCCCTCAAAAACGCTGTTCTGGGGATGTAATCTAGAAAAGCTGTTGCACTGAATCTCAAAAGCACGTGGCTGACGTCCTGCCCATCAGATAGGACTACTGTCACTGCGCAGCGGCTCCTGGACCCCAGCACTCCCTGAGCAGCACTATCCCGGGCTGTTCACCAGGCAGCTTGATGGAGCAGCCATGCAGGGTTTCTCACACGAGCCTGTGCTCATCACCCCACGCCTCGCCAGATGAGGTTAGCAGCGAAGAATGTTGCCTACAGCCTGGCTCTGGATGACCTCACGGTTGTGCCCATCTTCAACACCAACACAGGATGGGGTCCAGTCAGGTTTCAGGCACCCACATGGCAGAAGACTTGAACTCCAGCCCGGAGTCTGCCACCCGGTACCAGTAAGACCTTGTCCCCGTCTGCACCATCTGTACAACGCCCAAGATGGGGCGACGTCTCTGCTCGGCGGGATTGTGCTAATGGGCTCCATTAGTGCACCAAACCCGGGGTAAAACCAGGCGGTTCCTCCCTTCCAGCAGCCTCCAGGTTTACCAGAAACCAAAGGTTTTCTCTTTCTTTTTTTTTTTTTTAAAAGCTGTTTGCTGCTTTTTCCAAGATGTAGCAGTTTATGAAATGCCACAAGATCAGTGCGTGATGCAATTATTTCCCCATCAGTTAGTGAAATAAAGTAAACACAGAAAGCAGTAAAGAAACAGTTGAATCACGGGGTGTGCAAGAGCAGGGGGAGTACAAAGGAGAAGAGCACTCACTGGTTTTCACTTGGGAAGGATGAGGCTGGGAAAGAGGCAGGGTAGCAGCTACTCCACGAGTCGGCAGCCAGCAGGGAGTTCTGGAAGGAGAAGGCAGGACAGTTAGAGCAGTGGGGCCTGGCTGGGCTACCTGCAGCGGCAGGTCTGGGGCCTGGCTCTCGATTTCCCCTCAACGTCTCCATACACAGAGGTGGCTCCTCGCAGGATCTCAGCAGGGGAAATCAAGGGCTACGCTCCAGTCCCAGCTTTTGAACCAATCTTCCTGTCACTGTCCCCAGGAGGACCATGAGGTCAGTCCCTTTTCCCAGCACTTTAACCTTACCTCTGTGGATAGCCAGCACCAACCCATTAAATCGGCCTCTGTAGGTGAACAGCCCAAAATACAGTGCTTTCCCTTTCATCTTCCCACCTCCTTGAGTCTCCAACTGTAACAGGAAGCTTTTAGCTCAGTGTGTATCCACAGACCCATGGAAAGAACACGGGCTCATTCCTGAGGCACAGAGCAGTCTGTCCATCCTTTTCGGTTGTCCAAAGCAGTGACAGCTCCTGCCCGCAGCACCATGCACTCGGGGAAACGGGCCTCTCTCTAACCTCCATATTCCTGCTTGTGACAAACAGGAGTTCCCAACAAAGCCCTGCGGGGACACGGGAGCTGTGCTGGGACAGAGCTTTGCTTTCTGCCCTGTTGGGGACAACTGCATCAGGGACCCAGCCTTGTTTTAGCAGCTGTATCAGGGCAAACACAGCCCTGGTCACCTCTGCCAAGCTCAGAACAGGCACAGCAACAGATTCAGCGAGTGTCGGAGACGAGCTGGGGCAGAAACAGCGTTTGCAATTCTGCCTAAACTCCACAGTACTTCCCCGAGGAGCCTGGCACCCGCCAGACTTTAGAGGCACTAGTTTACTCCCAGCCTTGTTTTCCTGCTGCCACTTCAAAGGCAGCAGACAGCATCACCTCACCCCTCCAGCACTCCCGATCAATACTTGTGCCCCTGGCCAGCTGCCTGGAAAGGCTGGTAAACAGCTTGGGGAACACGTACGCGGACTCCAGGAGCTGACGGGCTGCAGCACCCTGCTCAGACCCTCCTGGTGATACCCTCTGGGGAGCCTCCCCCGAGCCCTCACCTCCATGGCTGGCACGGCGAGCTGGGAGCAGAGGCTGGGGATGCTGTAGAGGGTGTTGCCGGACTGCTGGTGCTCGTGCTGTGGGTAGTTCTTCCCCCCGTCCATGGCAGGGTGTGCTGAGGGCTGCCGCATGAAGTCCTTGGGGCGGGCGGAACAGGCCACGGAGTGGTGGAAGGTTCTTTTATCTGTGCTCTTCACCCTGCACCATCTCCTAGGGCAGACAAGAAACACACATTTTATGAAAGGGGAGAGGGAAAAAAAGAAAACAAACCCCACACTTCTAAGAGCAAACGAAGGTACGAGATGAGTAAACAGCCTTCAGCCAGTGGAATGCCTGCTGCCTCCTCACAAAAGGGAGGTTTTTACTGGGAAACAGAGTTCTCAGGTATCACCACACCTGGAACTCACCCAGCCCCACAAACTTAAACACACCTCTCCTGCCCCGCTGCACACACGCTGCGGAAGCCTTGCAGATCGTCACTGTCACCCACGAGTTTTGCAGCACCCACATGGTGGGTTTTCAGGCTTTCACCTTGAGGAATGTTCCGGTCCAATACACAAAAAGGTTCTGCTCTTTGGTGTAAACTCATGACAACCCACCCCCTCAAAGCACTCATTTTCATGAAAATATGGGGCGTAGGGGGAACGGAGTTCCAGGGAGCACCGATGGCCAAGCAGCACGTGAATTGCCTCGGGGGTCAACGCAGCGCCTCTCCCCCTCACTCTGCTCTCACAGCTCCCCGGGTTCGCAGCAGAGGTGTACCGCGCACCAGCCCCTTCCAGCACCGCTGCGAACCCGGTCAGTGCGTCCTCATGGAGCGGGGCAGCCAGGCAGGAAAACCAGGGAGCACAAACCAAAGCTGCAGTTTAAAACCCGCCCGTTTGATCAGTTAGAAGATAGCATTTGCTACAAGAATATTTTTGAAAAGTCATTTCTGAGTCACAGTCCCTTTAAAAATAAGTGACCTTTCAGCAGACAAGATGATTTCTGCATTTTGTAATGGAAAGTGAAATTAAAGTGACTCTGTCTCTCTCTCTGGTGGCAGGAGCGGTGCCAGGGCTGCCCCGAGCAGGGGCCGACACTGATCTCAGGGTGCAAAGTTGCCAGCAAAGCCCCCTCGTCCAGGGAACGTTCCGGGCAAAGAGCAGAGCCCGACGGCCCCACTGCTACCGCTCCTCCACCCAGCTGTGGGCGCACAAAGGCCTCCCCATGGCACAGGCTTCCGCAGGGCTGAGATCACTGGCCAGGGCTGAGCATTCTGCGGCTCAGGAGAGTCTTCCCCGGCCCTGCTAGCCCGGCAGGTAGCCGCAGCAGGACGCACACGGGCCAAGTTGGCTCACAAGCCCAGGCTGGAGGAAGGCTGTGGCTGGTCGGGGTGGGGCTGCAGAGCAGAAGGCAACTTCCCCGGGAGCCGCCTCGCCACAACGGGTCCGGGCAGACAATGCATTCACTAGTCTAGGCTCTGCCTCCCCCATCACAGCCTGACAAATTGTTAATAGAAAAGAGGCCAAGTGACCAAGATGCGAGTGTTTTCCCTGGGGAAGCACAAGGAAATATCACCTCCAGAGGGTGACGGTTATACACCAGCAGAGTACCACCAGGCTGCTCGAAAGGATTGTGAACCTACAGAAACCTCAGAGCATTTTAATTAATCGCTAACAGAATAAACACTCTTCACAAAGGCCCGGGATCACCTCGATCCTTTCACTGGCTTTAAGTCACCAGAGATTTACTGCAGTCTCCTTCTCCAAGCAGAAGTGTTTCTCTTCACTACACCATAAAATCCACACTCAGGCTTTACAGTCTGTAAGCCCAGGAGCAAAAAATAGCTGAAACCACTTAGCCAGCACCCCAGCATCCTAATTAACACTGAGTACAACAATATTTAGGCCTCAGGCCTCTTGATTTATTAGCCAAACTTTAGCACCAGGGTTCCCAAAACGCAGCCCGTTGAGCACTCGCAGTCTGGAAGCCTCATTAGAAGCTGCTAATTCACGGTCCTCCTTGCCAAGAGCCAGCTCCCAGCACGGGCGAGAAGCAGTGGCGTTGCCAGTGGGTGCTCTGGCCCCGCTCACACACAAATTCAGTGCTGAGGCTGAAGTCCTGTCGTTTAAGCTGAACCTGCTCTATGGGGCATCTCCTGAAGACGCAGGAGTGCCATTTCCTTGGGCAGCCCAATATCCACCTCCCACCTATCAAGCGGGTCTGCGCACAGAAGACTGGGAAGATGTGAAAACAGGCAAGGGCTTCCTCAAGAAAACTGCTTAAGGAACTGTCAACTTCTACACTTGAGCAACGGCCAGATGGTGAAAGACAATGCATTGAATCTGCCCAACGTAACTCCTCTGAAGAGATCAAAGCGAGCAGCATCCAGCCTTATGGATCAGCAACCCAAAAAACCGGAGAGCTTTTGTCTGGAGACACCAAGAAAATCAGGAACAGAGTCAGTGATGGAACCCAGCTGTCATGGACTCCCACCCCGGTCCTCGAGGCCACCCCAAGAGGACTACTTCCCTCAAGATTCTCTAGTTAAGCCCAGACCGAACAGTGAACTCCTGAGGAAATGTCACCTTCACGAGGAAGTGTCACCCAAGAGCCAATAACCGTCACAGCGCCGCTATGACCCGTCCACCCATGAGGGTGTCTGGCCTGCTCTGATAAATGTGCTCACACCCTGCCAGCATTTACTGATACAGAACAAACCGCTACACGAACGATCCAAGTACAAAGGCGGGCAGAAGCATGCTGGAGTACTCCAGCCCTGGCCTACGGGGTCTCCAGCCGGTGAACACCAAAAGAGACCCAAGCACTGGTAACAGCGGGAAGCGAGAAGATCCAGGATTCTCTCCACACCCTGCACCCTTCCACGCAACGCTGGAGGATGCTGGAGGATGCTGGAGGCACTTCTGGTCCAAGCAGGAGAACAGCACCAGCAACACGGCAGCAGAGCACATGCTGGATGGTCCCAGACCCAACCTTCTCCAGCTCACCAGGGCTTCAGGGCTGTGGAATAATCCCCTGCTCCCCACACAAAACGTCAGCGGTTTCCTCAGGCTCCTGGGATGATGGACACGGGTTTGTAAAGGCTCCTAGTACAAGCTCATGCTCTGCTGAGCGGGGGCTGCTGTCTGCTCACACACCCCAATTCTGAGAAAAAAAATAAAGAACAAACCAACTTCAGGCAGTTTCAGACCTACGTGAGCCTCAGGACGGAGGAAAACGCCCGGCCCGAGGACAGCAGAATTGGGAACGGCCTGTGGTACGCACTGGTCTCACCATCCTCCGGGCAGCCCCGTCACGGAAAACCATGAAAATCAGGGCGTTGTGTGCCGGGCCCAGCGCTGCCATCCCCACATCCCGTCCCGCTGCCCTAACAATGGAAACTGATAAATGCCGGGGCCCACAGCGAGCCCTTAGAGCAAACTTCTTCCACCACTGCTCTTACCAAACACGCCACCAAAGCAACAGCTCCCGCCGCTGAGGCACCTCAGAGCTCTCCAGCTCAGGACCATTTCTATGACAGGAGCATGCAAGTGGATTTATTTCTTTTTAAATCTAGTGAGGTGTAACAGCAACTAAGCAGACTGAGGGGTATCAGAAACTCCAAGGCCAGCAGTGAAGAAAAACTTCGTTAGCGATACCAATTTTTGACCTTAACAGTCAAAAAGGGTTCCAGTTACACAGTCTAACACTTGTTTTTTCTAAAGTTCAAGAGTAACCTCTACCACCACCGAAGATTCAAAGCACAGAGTTAAAACTCTTTCACCAGTCACAGATGAAAACAGCTTTTGAAGAACTTTGACACCCTGACCTGGGACGTTTGCTGATTATTCACTTTTTAAATTCCAGCTTAGGAAGAAAAGCCCTGAACGAGCAGAGCGCTGGTACCTAATTCGAGAATCGAGAACTGACTCAAACGTTTCAGAGCACTGGGAAATTGAAGAACCAGCAACTCCAGCCCCATTAGGACGTGACACCGAAAGGGGCCTCGGTGGCAAACCATGTCACACCCCAAGATACAGCGCACGGGACCCCCAACACCACAGGGGTGAGGTTCTGACCTTCCGGAGCTCCTGTCATTCTCTCTGCGAGTGTCACTAAGGAACAGCCAAGCCCCATCTCGGAGTGTCGGCTGGCGAGTGATGATGACGTGGGCCTGAACACCATCCGGACTCACCCCTTCGTGGCCCAGCAGCCCCTGTTTAATAATGAAAGCGGTGCCCCACGCGGCATGATGCAGCCCTGTGAGCAGCTGGATTCTATCACGAGTTCTTCCAATGAAGTTACAGAACAGTTTCAATATCGGTATCAGTTTGCTTAAAGGGTTGCTGTCGAGCCCAGGTGGAAAGCGGCAGCTTCAGCCCAGGATTCCTGCGCAATTCATCGCCTAGAGCTTATGGAGCACCGATTTTAACTGTGTGAGAATGTTAGAAGTTCATGGGGCCAGCACTGCAGCAGACAATCTCCAGTTTGAAGAGCATAAAGAACTGCTCTGCAACAACCAGGACGGGCAGAGCTGTGGGTGTGGGCTTGGTTCACGGGTATCTGCCATGAGGAATGGTGAACACAACCCCCTGCACACCCAGAGAACACCAGCCTTTCTCCCTGTGGTGCTCCAGCCCTTGTCAGTGATTTTAAACCGTCTCCATTAAAGGAGGAGAGCTGGGAAACCACAGGTATGCACCAAACAGTCGGACCGTGAATGACCACGCTCTGGGCACTGACCGAAAGACCTCAGACATCTCCTCTAGCTCCTTCTCCTGCTGCAGCTGAACTCCCCTCCCACCCACTCACCTGCGCCCACAGAGCAGGGAGGGAGCCCTGAGCCTTGGGCGCCCGCCGCGCTCCATCTGCTCCTGCCACCGATGCAGAACATCAACGGGGAGCTGGGAGGAATTCTTCAGAACGCAGCGAATAACCACCACAGAAACGGGAACTGCAGCTATGGAACTCTTAAAAGGCGTTCTGATGTCTCAAGCACCAGCCTGCTTCAAGTTCCTCTTTAATGTTTCTCCTTGCTGTATTTTTGGACAGTTTAGACCAAACGTTTGCCTTGAGAGATGAGATGGGGAGGGTTCGAGCCAGAGCCCCCGTCACTGCCTCCAGCAGGGACTCACTTGGAGAAACAGGAGAACCAAGGGAGGGGAGGGCCTGCCGGTCTGAGCCAGGCCTGGTCCCCTCACAGAGCAACCAGGAGGCTCCACCGTCCTTCAAACAGGGACCAGCGGGTAAAAGGCACAAAGGTTCAACACAAACAGAAGCACCAGATCTCTTCCCTGTGGATAAGCCAAAGTCAGACAGCAAATGCACTAATCGGTTCTCAAAAGCCGGGGCAGAGCCCAAGCGGGGCACTGGGAGCACTGGGGCCACTCCCCTTCTCACGCCTGTCATGAATTCTGGAAGAAAAACCATGGCAAGAGCGAGCGGGTGCTGGGTGCCAGCTCAGACAGCAGGGCCAGGGTCCAGCAGCAGCGACACATCCCGGAGTGAGCTGGAACACGAGCACTAAGGGAACTGGCCTCGGAAGCAAAGCTGCGAGGTGGGAACACTGCATTAGGCTGCTGAGCTACTGGGAAAGGGACGAGCATGGAGGACTCAGCTACGGCCAGAAGCCATGAAGACGTGGGGCCCTGATTCTGTGTGCTTTGTGCTACCTCCAGCTTTGACCATGAGGGACTCTGGAAGAAATGCTCGGCACTGGGGCTGGGCAGGTCCCCATGTCCTGTCTCACACGCAGCCATTCGCAGCGGAAAAGGTCCCCGAGGACAGGGCAGCCCGATTCCCTCTGCCCGTCAGCCCCTCCACAGCACCCCAAACAGCCGACCTGCTGCGTGCCCGGTGCCCTGGGCAAGGGCTGGGCGTTCGCCCCACTCAGAGCCACATGTTCACAGACTGGGACTGGGTGGCCAAAGAAGGCTGAAGAGTTTTAAGATGAAAAAATGTTTCGGGAGAATATAAAACTCCCGGGGAAGTCTCGAAGGGTTTCCTGAGAGATCCAGGCTCGCACGATGAAAAGCCACAGCGTGGTATTCAGCGGCCACACAGCAAGCCCTTCATTACAGCGTCACCACTCCAATCACTTTAGACCTGTGTCAGCATTTTTATTAGAGATCCCATGTCAGGGATCTCCAACTTCACCATTGAAAAGGCCCATTCAGTCCAGAAACACAACCCTCAAACAGCCCGCATGCTCAATCCTTTAACCAAAAAACCCAAAAAATATCCCTGTCCACGTGTGTTTTAGCGTTAAAAACAAAACCCCGTGATGGAAGGAGATGCAGCTTTTCAGCGAGCATCGGGTCTGGCAGCCCCAGTCTGTCCCGTGTCCGTGGCGGAACACGGTGCTCGGTCCTGCTGGTTTTGCTCCAGGCTCCGTGGGGGTTGGTCAGTGGGGGATCCGCTGCATGGAGAGCGCAGCCGGCACCAAGTGAAACACTAGCACGCAAAGGGAGGGACACATGGGTTTCCAGGAGAGGCCGCTCCTGTTGGAGGAGAAACCCTGGAAAAGGCACCGTGTGGGAGGGAAGGGCATTTACCACACACAGAGAATTTCTCGGGGGTTTTTAAAAGGTGTGAGTTCATACAGAGAAAAACTCACTCATGGGGCTCAGCAAACCTTCCAGAATGCTCCCAACAGAACCAGACTTGAGATGGAATCGTTAGGGAAGTCGCCGGACGCCCTGGTGGTGCTATCTCCTGACAGGTCCTGGGGGGTTCCCATCCGCTCCTTTGCAAAGGAAAACCAGCCCCTCTCCCAGCTGGCAAAGGCACCGGCGGGATAACGCTATGGAGGGAAGCAGGGGAGAGCTGCTCCTCCTCACCTTTAGCAGCTGGAACAGCCCCAATAAAACCCACCTCTGGTTCATGAGAGAAAGACCCCCTAACTCCCATTGCCGCCCCGTGAACTCCAGTGGCTGACGGCTCCAGGACAATGCCAGCTTTACCCAACACCAGTGCTGAGCACCGAGACCTCAGGGGGTTTGAAAACACCCTTTAGACGTTCAGCTGTTCTTCCTGTGAAATACCTGTTCAAACAAGACTTCACCCAGCTTTGCCACTACAGGTATCAGCTTTTTTAGGAAGATGAGGGTGTGAAGAGTGAGGGAATAGACCCCTGTGGAAAACAATGCAAGTGGCAGAGCCACAGACAGAGTTCAGGCTCCTGACGCCCCAGCTCTGCCTCACGAGCTCTGCAAAACCCGCCCTGCTTTCCAGGCTGCACAAGGTGCCCTGGGCTTCACGCAAAAGCGTTAGCAGGTAAATCTCCACCTCGGCCCCACAGGAGCTCCGCGCTGCAGAGGACACACGTAGGAGACAACGGCCCCGCACAGGCACCACCGATCCCCCTCTGCCTGCTGAATTTCCAGCAGCACCGTGCATAAAACTGAAAAACCCTCCCAGGCGTCGGGATTCTGGCGCTGCACCTGCAGAACTCACTCTTCCGAAGCCCGTCGTGTTTTAATTGTAAATGGAACCTGCTACCTGGAAGTCAGAGCTCCGCTGGTATCGACAGTTACTGGGGCCAGCAGAGCTCTCCTGAACCTCCCATTAGTATTTAGTTATGTTAGGAACCGAGGGCAGCGGTGACCCCTCGGAGCTCGGGGGTGCAGCGTCGTTTAGCGGCAGCCCTGGTGTTCAGAGTCTCTTAATTGGGCCGTTAAGCTCCACCACGGCAGGCAGACACTCGGCGGCCACGGCCCTGGCTCGCGACAGGCTTCTGCATCAGTTTTACTGCACTTGGCTTAAGAGCAGCTAGACGAGGAGAGCAGGAAAATGAGAGTTCGGCGCTTTTCGCCCCCTCGGTGGCTCCTGGGGGAGCAGCTCCCCGGGCAGGACCAGACCTTGGGCACAGGGAGAAGGGTCCAAAACTGGGACCCGCCTCAGCAGGACCTGCCCCAGCACGGGATGAACTTCACCCTACGGCATCTCTCGCTTTTCTGTGACGCAGAACCACGGTAGCAGCGGGTGCCCACACACAGCCTGGGGCTTTGCCGGCCGAACGGGACCGACCCCCATGAGCAGTGGCCGTTGGCCGGCGACACCCCCGGCTCCGCCCGTGGGGCCACCCGAGAGACTGACACGCGTGGAGAAAATCCCGCGACCGGCCGAGGAGCGAGCGGGGGCTGGAGCCCGCTGCCCCCCACAGCGGCTTCTTCCCGGCCTCCCCTAAGGCCTCGTAGCCTGGCCCCGCCGAGGCACCGACCGCTCCCTCCGCGGCGAAATGCGGCCCCGGGGCGGCGTCACTGGCACTCCGGCCCCGGCACGCCGCACGGCCGCGTTCCCCCCTTCCCCAGGACCCCTCAAGCCAGTCCCGGCCGCTCAGAGCGGACTCTCCACCCGTTGAGGGGAGCGGGACGGGGCGCGGCAGCAGCGGCCCGGTAGGTACGGAGCCCTCGGCCCTGGGGCAGCCCCGCGACCCGGCCTGTGGGGTGAGCCAGCGCGGGAGGAGCCGACGCGGGGTCCGCGGTGGGGGGCGGGTCGCGAGCAGCCCTTACCTGCGTCCCGGGGGGCTCAGGCTCCCGCCCGGCGACCACCGACTCTCCGCCCTCCCTCCTACCGCGCAGGCGCCATCCTGGGGGAGGGACACGGACTTCCGGGCTAGAAGTGGGCGGGGGGCGGGGCCGAGCCGGAAGAACCGGAAACGAGGGGAATCGGGGCCACTAGGCCCTGGGGACAGGGGGGAACCGGGAGTGGGGGGAACTCGGGCCACCGGGACCGGGGGAAACCGGGACCGGGGGGAACCAGGCCCTGAGGACAGGGAGCACCGGGACCGAGAGACCCTGGACCGGGGGAAGCAGGCCCAGAGCACGGGGGGAAGAACAGGGGCCGGGGGAAGCAGACAAGAAAGGGCCTGGCCCCCCGGCTGGTGTGCGGGCAGCAGGACCCGCGGCGCTGGGAAGCGGCTCTGGGGCTGAGGGAACCCCCCGGCCCGTCTCACTGGCTGCAGCGCGACAGGTGTCTGTCCCTGCGGGCAGGGCCTGCGCCGCCGTCCTGCCAAAGGATGGGAAATCGCTCCGTGTTGGTACGTGCGGGCCAGGGCAGCAGCCGTCTGCCCGCAGAGGAAGCGGGAGAGCTGAGGAGGAAAACCCTTCAACCCTGACCAGCTCCTGAGGAATTCCTGCTCGCTGCTGGAGCCGAGAAATAAACTGCTCCACAACCCACCCTGCTCCTGCCACGCTCCTGGGATGGTTTTCTTTTTTACTTCCCATTGCCGTGTTGGCTCTGTGCCCCTCGTAGGTCCAGGGATAAGAACAGCACTCTCGCGGGGACACACCCAGAGCTGCCAGGTCTATTTTTATGCTGATGCCCCTCGCACAGCAGTGCCCGGACCTTGGTTCATACCCAAGAAGGAAAGTGCCGAGGGAGCAAACCCGCCGCTATCTGCAGCCTTTTGAATCACCAGGCTCCTGCCAAAGCCTCTGGCAGGAGGGGAGGGGTGCCTTGACTGGAAGGTCTGTGACACTGCGGCTGGTACAGGGACAGGGGGAACTTGCGGCTTGGCTCACTGGCCCAGTGCTCTGGGTTAACCTCCAGCCTCCCGGTTCCGGTACACGGATGATCCCATTGATAATGCGGAACGCCCCCAGTTCTACCCCACAGGGAAGCCCCAGACGGGCAGGTACAGGCAGCTAGGGGTTAGGGATGTGGAGGAAGGCTCGCCTGCGAGATGGGGGAGAGAAGGCTCTTTGGAGAGGTGGGGGTCTGAAGCCCCGCTCCCAGTGGGAGTGTCTGCTCCGAAGGGCTCAAGGAGTGGGAGAACCCAGCCTCAGCAGCACCCGTTGACGGAGCTGGGATTGCACCATCAGATGAGACGGGATTCTATGGCAATAAAAGGTCTGGGGTTTCTCGTGGCAGCCCCTGTCTGCACCCGGTGCTGCCTGGGAGCCTCCAGCCTGCTCGGGCACAGACCACCTCAGCTGGTCCTGGTCCCTCTGCCAGGAGCCAAACGCCTCATCCCGGGGAGCTTCAGAGCAGCAGCAAAACCTTGGCCTGCAGATCCCTTGCCTGTCCCTCCACGCGCTGCTGTTCGCAGACAACTCGCCTGAACCCCAGCCCTGGCCCCTGAACCAGCCAGGGAACCTCGTGGGCTGGAGGGGAACGCAGCCCCCCCAGTATCCCAATATCCACAACACGTGTGGCATGGCCAGAGCACCCCGAGCCAGGACCCCCAGCCCATGGGGGAGGACAGAGCTGCCGGTGACATCCCAGCCCCCAGGGGAACCATCCCTCTCTCCCGATCAGGCCCAGCACAGCACTGATCACGGCTGGGCTTTTAATCCGAGCCGGGAGCTGCTCTCGGCAGACTTCAGTCATTTGCACACGTTAATTAATCCCAGCAATCGTGTCGGCCTGTCTCCAGAGCTCAACGCCAGCGGCTTGGGCTCTCTTCAATCACATTGCCCTGCTCCGGCAGCGGCCACAGACATGCAGGAGGTGTGAGCCATGTCCCCACGGGCCCTATAGGACTGTCCTCACCCCCCAGGCCACCAGCCACCTTCTCTGCGAGCGCTGGGGTCTGTCTCAAGGGTCTCAAATCCCCGGAGCTATTTATTTAGTATGATACAACTGTGAATCAGTAGATCCCACACCCACTCCCCCTCTGCAGCTGCTGCCACAGCCCCTTATTTCCCTGACCACAACCTCTGCCCTTCCATCCCGGTTCCCGTTTTAGACACAAACCCGATGGCCCCACTGCCGTGGGCTGGAGGGGAAACCCCTGAGGAGGGGATGAAGCGGTGCTGGTCGGGGGTGGTGGGACTGGGGGCACTGGGGCTGCACTGCTGGGATGCGAGGAGGAGAAATGTGATGTGCTGGGGACACACCGCTCCATGCGAGGGAGGGATGGCCCTGGGAACGGCCTGGCTTCCCCAGAAAAAGCCCCTCCTGGGCAGCTGGGGCCCGGGGGGCAGCCAGTCCCAGGAAGAAGGTGTCAGAGATGGGAGTCTGAGGGCCCTGACCCTGTTGCCTTTGCTCTGGCGCTGTGGAGCCCTGGCCTTGCTAGGCTGAGCCCAGCCGCTGGAGCAGGCAGCCAGTTCCTGTTTGTTCCCACAGCCTGGAAATCCCCTGACTTTCCGTGGGGTGAGGAGCCCCGCACCCAGCCGGTCCCACGGCTTTGGGAAGAGGTGGCTGCAGGGACAGAGCAGCAGCCCCCAGGGAACTGGGCTGCCCCAGTGCTGGGGCCCGTCTGCGCTGCTGGAGGGGCTGGAGCATGCAGGGAGGCAGAGACAACCTGGCAGAGACCATCCTGGGGTGGGAGAGTCTTGCAGAACCAGCTTCTGGCTGGGCAGACCCTTCCCTGCCCCCTCGGCTGGGCTGCGGGGCTGTGGCCAAGGGTGCTGGGCTTCACGCCGGCTGGTGGAGGGGACAGCGGGGCCTGTGGCCCACAGGCAATGAGCTTTGGGGTGCAATTCCCCTCGGCTCCAGGGCAGCCAAGCTCCTGTCTGGAGCTGAGGATGCTGACACAGCAAAGCTGACGCAGCCACAAACCCCTGATGGGAGACAGGGTTGGGGCATCTGAGGGTGCCTGGGGACACCCCAAGTATGCTGGGGGTTGGTCCCTGCAGTGAGTCCCAGGCTTGCCCCACTCCAGCTGCCCGTTCCTGAAGGATCAGGCAGGATTTCTGCCCCAGGAGAGCCTGTTTCCTGCCTCGCTGTCAGGGTGGCCAGTGGGACCTGCAGCGAGTGGAGAGCAGCTGATGTAACGCAGACACGGGGCCGCAGCTGAGCCCACCCTCCCGCTGGGTCCCGCTGCTGTGGCCGGTTTCCAGTCGATCCTGCCCTCCCGCTGCTGGGAACCCGCCCCCACCCAGGGAGGGGAAGCACAGAGCTTACCGGAATTTGGGGGAGCGCTTTCCAGCACTCCAGACTCGGGGCCAAGATCGAAGTAAATCACAGTGGCTGGGCGCTACCGTGAGAGGAACCTGTGAGGGGCTGGACGGAAGGGCAGCACTGGGGGCTTTAAGAGGCCATGCAGAGCCAGTAGGTCCCGTGAAAAGGCAGAACTCATGGATTTGGCCTGTCCTGCCTCAAAATAACGGCTCAGCTCTCAGGGCTGTTGCCACACGTGGGATTCCAGCCAGGTTTTTTAACCTCTGGTGCAGTGGGGCCCGGAAGAAAGCTGCAGCTACAATTGTCTTGATTCCTCTGCCCCTGGAAGCGGCTGCACAGCCAGTGACCACCTGGACGAAGTGTGCCAGTACCTGTGACTGGCTGCTCCCCGGCCGGAGCTGCCTGAATCCGGAGACGGGCTCAAGGACCTCTCCAGCACCACTGTGCTGGGGATTTAAGTCACTGTGCTCCTATTTGTTTTCTCTCCAAGCTCTGGTGCGTGGCCAAGGGCTACCAGGGTATTTCTGGGTGGAGGCAGAGGTTTCCATGTAACCAAACCCCTTCCTGGAGAAGGGCGTAAAACATCACTTAGCAAAGGACTCTTGTACAAAGGGAACGGCCAGGGGTGTTTCTCTGCAGTTTTCTTCTTGTACCCCAGCGACCAAAGGCCAACAGCAGCAGCTGGGCCCTGCGCCCAGCAGGGAGCAGAGCCCTGAACAAACCGACAGCCCAGGAGCCGCCCGGGGCTGCTGCAGAGCTGCGCCCGGGGCTGCTGCAAACGCACCAGCCACCTGCCTGCGGCGGGCAGGACCCGATTTCTCCCAGGTCTGAGCTTTCCTGTTGAAATAAAAACGGGAGCTGAGCTCCGCGGGCCTGGGGGAGTGGGGAGGCTCCGGCTCTGCCCCATCCTTGGAGCTGCTGAGGAGAAGCCCGAGGACGACGGCAGCAGGAGGGCAGGGATCCCAGCAGGGCAGGGCTCCCGGCAGGCCCCGGCTCCCGGCCGGGCAGGGCTCTGCAGGCCCGATGGCAAACGCGGCGGGACCGGGCCACGCTCCCGGTCTCCAGAGCACCCGCTTGCCCTCTGCCCTCTGCCCTCTGCCCTCTGCCCTCTGCCCTCTGCCGCCCCACCGCCGTCAGCCCCGCCCCTGCCGGTGATGGACAGCTTCCTCGGTCTATCACAGCGCCCCGCCGCCCGTCAGAGCGGGTGGGCGGGTCGAAAACGCAAGCGAACCAACCGGAAGCGAAAGCCTCAGCGCCAGCTCCGCCCCCTTCGTAGCGCCGTCGCGGCCAACCAGCGGGCGAGTGGGCTGGGCGGGGCCGGGGCGGCGGCCAATGGAAGCGCACGTTGGTCTCCGGGGCGGTGCGCGGCGCGGGGAGGGCAGCGGCGGGAGCGCGGCGGGGCCGGGCGGGGGCGGGAGGTAAACAAAATGGCGGCGGCGTGCGCGGTGCGGTGGGGGTAAAGGGGCCGTGGCGGGAGGGCTGGAGCGGGCGCTTGGGTAGGGTCGCGGTGGCAGAACGGAGGCAGCGGCTGGTGGGGCTCCCACTGAGGCGAGGGGCACGCGGTGGGGAGCGCGGCGCTGGGACTCGGCCCGGTTCCCGCAGCCCGGCGGCGGGGAGGGGGACGAGGCTGCCCGCCCCCCTCCCCCGACTCGACAGCGGAGCGCGGAGGCCCGGGGGTTGAGGGAGCGGTCGGAGGTACCTGCGGGGTTTATCCCCGACCCGCGGGGGAAGGGCCCGGCCCGGGCGGGCTCCCCTCGGCCCGTGGTGGAAGCGGGAAGCTCGGCTGCGGCCGCGGCGGAACCGGAGGTCACCTCCCCCCCGGGGGGCCCGTTGCCGCCGGGTTCCCTCGCTGATTTGGTCGCACTTAGAAGTGTTTTATCCCTTTTTCACTCCCTCCCCACATTCCCCGGGGGCAGCTCCCCTTTCCCTCCCTGCTCGACTGACACCTGTGGACGGGGGTGACCGAGCCGGGGGGGCCCGGGCCAGGCCGGCGTCGCCTTGACCTTCCCCTGTTGGAAAGGGAATGGAGTGTTCCGGGTGCTGGGCAGAGAGGGTGCCTTCCTCCTGACCGTGCCCGCTGAGAGGTGGGTGTGTGAAGCTGAGGTGGGTTCCGTGTTGTCTGGCACCAGCTGACCCCTGGACCAGTGCTGGTGACACATCATGTGCCAGGCGGAACTCCAGTGCTTGAAGGATGCCCCTGGGAGATCGCGATAGGCACCGAAGGCCTCAAACTTTTGTAGGCGTGAAAAGCGGAGACGTTAGAATTGTTTCTGAAAACTCCTTCAAAGAAACTTGGTTCCAGCTGCCAAACGGCTGAACAAGCCCCTGCCTGTGCTGGCGGCTGGACAGTAAGGACAGCAGGGCAGGCGCTTCCCCTGCAGCCAGTGTGGAGCTGGTGACTATGATCTGCTAGGAATGGAAAGTCACGAAAGAGACTTGGTGATCGTCTATTTTCATGTGGTGGCCTAAAGTCCCAGAGGATGACCTAGCACTTAAGAATCAAACTCGGCCAAGTTAAAGGCCAAGTTGACTGGAAAGAACCCAGCAGTGGGACCAGGTCGGAGGCAAAGCAAGTCCCAAACTGAGCGAATCTGGTCAAAGATCTCTATTCTTTTTAAAAGACTTTGTGTTCTGGAGCCAGGCCTGGATCTTTTAGCATCCAGTTGAGCTGGAAGCAGCTCATAGGTTTGTTTTGTTTTCGTTTTGTTGGTTTTTTTTTTTATTCATGTTTGTACAATCTTCTGGATATTTTTTTTCAAGAAGGAGTAAAAGGGAGTGTTGGAAACTAACAAACAGGATTAAACCCCTGAGCGCTTAAGGAAAACAGGTTAAGGAACTTAATCCAGGATGGATCTGCAGGAGCCGCAGCAGCTGGGGATGTTTGCAGAGAGCGAGCTGATGTCCGTGGGGATGGACACCTTTATCCACCGCATCGACTCCACGGAGGTCATCTACCAGCCCCGGCGGAAAAGGGCCAAGCTCATCGGCAAATACCTTATGGGAGACTTGCTGGGAGAAGGGTCTTACGGCAAAGTCAAGGAAATGCTGGACTCTGAAACCCTCTGCAGGAGAGCTGTGAAGATCCTGAAGAAGAAGAAGCTGCGCAGGATTCCCAACGGGGAGGCGAATGTCAAAAAGTGAGTAAATATTCCTTGCAGCTTGGAACTGGGGGGTTAAACCGTGGTGTGGTTTTCCAGCTGAAGTTCTGCGTTGTTTTAACTCACAAGGTGCCTTTCTGCCATGGAGGGGCTTCCTGAACATGGGTATCCGGGAGCGTCTTCACCGTTGAAGGGCAGCAGCACTCTCGTTGGCACTGGGAGCGGGTGGGAGCGGGTTCTCGAGGGCCGCACGGTGGGTCCTGGCTGAACAGACAGCCCCCAACACACCATGTGTTGCTTAAAGAGTGAAATAATATTTTGTAAAGAAATTCCTCGTTAAGATTTCACCTTGGAGAGGTAAACTGGGGCTGTTAGCTGGGACAGATGAGACTTGGTGTAGCCGAGAGGGCAGAAACATGCGTTGTGTCATCGCCAGCCCTTATTTGTGAGCCTGGCCAGGGGCTTCAGGGGGTGTTGGTTACTGCTCCCACCCGTGTCCTGGGAGCGTGACCCAATGGATTGTGCACCCAATGGCCACAAGGAAGTCTTGGGTTTTCTTTTTTCTTGGCTTCATTTCTGCCCAGTGAATTAGGGAAGCACTTCAGGCTCTTCCCAGTTGGTTTCTGCAGCTGTAAAATGGGGACAAGGGTGGTCAACGTCAGTGACTGGAGACCTGTGCTGGACTGCTTTGGAAGCACCAGTTACACAGTGATTAGTGAGGGCACAGGTACCAAACTGAAGTAACTGGGAGTGACGCCTCTCTGCAGGGCTGGGGATACAAGCCCTTCCCTTCCGGGGGCCCTCTCAGCCAGCCCTGCACTCCACAGCAATGGTGGTTTATCTGCCGTGGAGGGGAGCTGTCTGCAGCCAAAACAAACTGTTTGCCAGGGTTATCTCGTGGTGGGAGGGAGAATCTGGGAGATGTTGAGAGGAGTCTTGTGCTGTGGCATGCTGAGTGGGGAGCCCTGACTTGGCAGGGTCTCGTTGACGTCTCTCGATTTGGGTTGAGTTTCTGAGCTCAGCTGTGAGATACTTCACATCCTGTACCAGCACTCCTGGTCAAGTTTGCCTCTAACCTTCTGTGACAGACCAAGCTATGGAACAGTCACAAACCCTCGTGCTGGGACCTCCCTTCTCTCCTTCGCTGGCTCAAGTTCAGAATCAGAGTAAACTGTTCGTTAATGTGTAATAGAATGTTTCTTGTTTTTCTGGGAAAGGCATGAACGCCCCTTTCTACCCTTGTCCCCTCCTTCAGCTCCACCAGGAGCTTCTCCTGAAGAAGGGGGAGATTGTTTCCTCCTTATTGAAACTTTTGAATTTAAACTTTTCTCCCCCATAATTAAAAAGAACTTGACAGATACCAGAGAGTCTCCTGACACCAGAACCACGGCAGTGGGCCCATGTCCTGCCATGAACTCTGTGGGCTTTATTCATGCCCCGAGCTGTCTGTCTTGTCGGTGGTGTTAAGCTGGTTACAAAGCAGCCTGGCCAGGCTCTGCCGCTTTGCCGGGACGTTCTTCTGGCTCTGCCACCCCTGCCGCAGGACGCTGGGGCGGATCTTGGACCGTGTCTTGTAACGAGGGTTTACTCTAGTTCAGGTTCCTGTGTCTGTCACCTCGTCCCTTCCTCTTTGTCCTCCCATTCGTTTGCTTTATCTGCTTCTACAGTGGGGAATTTTTAAGGCAAAACATGGTGTTTTTGTGGTGTCCTGGTACCATGGCACCCTGACCTTACCAGCCCCCTCAGCACCACTGCGACAGGCAGCAAAACCGCTCTGAGCAAACCTGTCGTGGCAACAGATGTCACCAAACCCATGTGGTTGGCCGGGTCAGTGTGGAGGGGGAAGCAAACCATCGCTGTGGTTCCAGGGAGCACTGGAAAGTGCCATGCTAATGTGATCTTTTTTAATGTCACATTGTTTGGCCAGACTCCATGAAAATCTCACTCTCTACAACTGTTTAAGCAGTTTTGCCGAGTGGTTTATAACCAGCAAACTCCTCACAGGTAAGAGAGCAGCAGAAAATCAGCCCATGGGCTGAATCGCACCATCAGGTTCTACGTTCTCTCTCGAAAGTTCCTAATAGGTGGGGGATGAGGGAATGCATCCTGCCTGTGCTCCCGCAAGGCCGCTTCCCGTCCCACCCGTGTCTGTGTCCACACAAGGCTCTCCGCAGCTTGGCGCATGCCAGAGATGGGGGTGAATGATCTGATCTTTGTAAACATCCCGACTGCAGTTTGAGGTTACAAATCTCTCCATCTGCCTCTAGAGCTGGACCAGTGCTCAGGAATCCTGCTTCCTGCCAGTGCCTGCTGGTGTGTGTGGGCTGGAGGCTCTTCCAGGCCATTTGTGTTCGGGTAAATGTGGTGCTCAGGAGCCAGAGCCTTCGGAACTGCTGAGGAATTGTTTTCTCTGCTGTAGAATCACCATGTAACGTCTTAACTCCCGGTCTGCTCTCTGGGGGTTGATGTCTTCACATGCTGCTGGGAACGTGCTGAGGTGCCCTGAGCTGTCGAGGCATATGCTCAGGTTCGGTTTAAAAGGGCTTCTCTTAGAAATGACCATTTGCTGTTTCAGCCTCAGAATTCCTTGTTGTACGGTTTTCTCTCAGCTGCAAAGTCGGGGCCTGTTCCTGCTGAGGTGGCCCCCAGCCTTTCTCACCGTAGGGGTAAAAGCTGCATCTGTGACTTGGGGTGTTTGACAGGGATGGAAGTGAATTATGGCCATGGGCTTGTGGCTCTGCCACCGTCACGGGGTGCCTTTGCTGCTGCTGCCATGGTGAGGGCGAAACCCGCATTGATAACGTGTCATCAAAGCAATTCCCTGGAAAACATTCCTCGACTGCTGGCCCTTGGGTTATTAATGAGGGAGTAACGACAGCAAGGGAGAGCGCGGGAGCGCTGAGCCATGGAACATTGCACGAGGCTGGGCCGTGCTGGGACCCCCGTGTGTGGGGCTGGAGTTACAGCTCTGGCTGCTCCGGCCATTAATGGCTGAGACCCTGGGCTGGCTGCCCTGGCCCTGCCTCTCGAGGCAGTGACAGGGCTCTGGGAAACTAGAAATTACAACTCGAATAGATTCGAGACAGATAAAATAGAATGATTCTTCTCTACCCTAAAATACTCCTGTTCTGCCCTGGAAAAATGAGCCCTTGAGGGATCTGTGGGTCCTGGTGAGGATGATGAGGGTTTAAACTCATAAGAGACACATTTCCTGAAGTCAGTCCAGGGAATCTTCACTTCTCTTCAGTCATTTGAGAGGAAGGTTGGGGTTGCTCAGCCAGCCAGTGCTGCGGCTAATTACTGCTTCCAGTTAACACGAAAAACGAGTTCAGTGGGATTGCCAGAAAGATGAAAGAAAATTGGGAAGACTCTGTCTCTGCAGCACAAGTTTAATAAACCCATGCGCTAATAGCCTCGCGTTTTAATTAAGTGTGGGAACTTCCTGCGCATATCCCCAGCGTCTTCTGCTGTACTTACTACGCTGTGTGATCGCTTGCGTTTGAGCACACGCTCATTAGAACTCCCTTGAGCTTTACTCCGTGAGGTGGGCTGCAACTGGACAGTGTGCCCCCCGGGTCTGCAGATAAGGGTCTTGTGCCTCAAAACCCAGATAGCTCTGCTGAGGGAAGGACTTGTTGTGACCCACAGGGCTCTGGAGCGGGGCTGTGCCCGCGGGGCCATGCTGGGGCTGTCGCTGTTCCAGAATGTGAGAGCAACTAAAAATAGGAGTCCTCTTCCTCTGGGAAATGGGCTGCTTGGCCTCGGCCTCGGAAGGGCTTGCGTTTTGCCGGTGTTTGGGATTGGTTCACAAAGTCCTCCTGGACAAAAAAATCATTACAGAATTCTGAAATATTTATGAGTCTCTTAAAGGTGGAAGGAATTAGTGGTTGTGCTTTCAAGCTGTATTACAGGGAGTGTGCACTGCTGAGATCGGGATTTTAAACGTGTTCCCAGTATTGGAAACTTTCTGCCCTCCCAGCAGAGCAGTCGGGGTTAAATAAGTCTGTGCTCAGGCTGGTCTGAGCACTCAGCCCCGTCTGCCTTCATTATGCAGAGACTCCTTAGACCTGCATTAATGCTGGCTGCAGTTTCTATGCTAATTTAATCCACTTCAGCCTTTTGGTCATTACTATAATTAGAGCGGCTGCAGGATCCCTCTGCCAGTTTAGCTAAACTCCGAGCTTTGCCCTGTCCCACGATTCTGTTCAGCTGCTGTGGTTTAGTGCAGCCCTGTCTGACGGAGAGGGGGGTTTCTGACAGGCGGAGTTGGGTCTGGCCTGAACAGTGCTGGTGGAGTGGTTAAAACTCCAGCTCAGCTTAGAAGATCTGTGAGCCTGGGGAAGGAGCAGTCACTGGGTTGTTAATCAGAAGGGATAGATCAACAAGCCTTTGTACTGGCCACGGTCTGTAATTAGCAGCTGGCTAATTGTGCAGGCATCGGGCAAGTAGCTTCGAGCTCCTGTGTCAGGGCATTGGGCAGAGGCTCTTGCTGCCGAAGCTGGGCTCTGAATTCCCTGTAGTGCCACTTCCAGGGTCCAGGCTGTGGAAATGGGACCAGACTGCTTCAGCTACTGAAAGGTGAGAGAGGGGAGCTGGGAGGAGGAGCTGAGGTTTGGTTCAGCACGAGCCCAGAATCGAGCAGCAGCAGAACAGAGTGAGAAGCAGTGTCTGCTCTGACACTGCCTGAACCACCCTGACCTGACTGGCCTGATCCTCCTGTTTCGCTTCTTCACCCTCTGGGGCTTTGCAGGCTGAGTTTAGTGCAGAAGACTCTAAAATGTGGTTTGGGGCAGAGTGCAAGATCCCAAGAGACAAGGATCAAACTGGCTGGTAGGACGTAATGTACGAGGGTCTGTTTTCACAGCCAAGGGAAGATGTCTGTCTCCTCCCTTGGCGTATTTTCCACAGATAGAGGGTTCATCTCGGGTCTCTGAAGTGTTCAGTCAGGTTAAGGTAGGACTAAAGTGTGGAAGAAGTAGAGTTGTTAGCTGGAACGCTTGTCTTCAGCTCATTCTTGGGTCTGATGTTGTAATTCTGACGTTGGTCGTTTCAGTTCTGATTTGCCCTGGAAGTTTAGAGCTTTTTAAAGCACCCCGTGAAACTGCCTCAGAGCTGTGTGTGAGGAATTCTATGTGTCTTCAGCATGATTTCTGGACTAACTCTGCTGTAAAGACTCTTAAACTGGTCACAGTGCTGGGCTGGCCAGCCCAGGGGTCCTTGGCTGGCAGCACTGATGCTGAGGAGCTGGTGCATGTTGGGTTTGGTGGTGCTCAGGGTGCACAGTCATTTTTTTGGCAAGTAACCAGTATACAAGGTGCTTCCTGGCCAAATAACAGAGCTGCTGCTGAAATGGGCTCTGCGGCGCGTTAACGGCTGGGACACTGCCCGTGACAGCAGGAGCACATGGAACTGTGCGACGCTGTGGGGTTGTTCCTGCTCACAACGCCCATTAAAAACACACCCTGAAGTTTGGAGACTGGGAGCCTGAGTGAATTCATTTCCACTCCTGTAACTCCAGGTGACCCTTGAGTATCTTTATAGCAGATGTGAAAGGTTTGGCTTGGAAGCGGCTGTCCTAGGAGTGGTGGTGAACCCAAAAGTCGCGGCTCTGGAGGGGTGTAACCGAGGGGGCTGGGAGTGAGCAGAGCTCCCCCAGTCCAGCATTGATTGAGAAGCTGGTAAAGCTCCATCAGTGACTTGGGGAGCGCATCAAGGGTGGGCTTTGACTGGCCAGGGCAGTTGACAGGGCAGCTCTCAGCTCCAGTTACACCTTGTCAGTTGGCACTGGCTTTAACTGGGAATAGTGAGTCAGTGACCAGTCAGTGTTTTCACAGTCTACCCATGGCCTCGAAGATTCAGGAACAGAGAATACCCTCTGTCAGACCGCACACAATAGTCTGAGGTGAAGCAGCTGGGACTGAACCGGTTTGAAGTGTCTTTGAAGTCCCTGTGATTTAGGAGCTGTTAGTCTCGGTGGTGGTGGTGAGGAAACGGCCCTGTTGAGGAAATGGCCCTGTTAACTGTCACTTTTCCTTTCCTCTTCCTGCAGGGAAATTCAACTCCTGCGACGATTACGGCACAAGAACGTGATCCAGCTGGTGGATGTGTTATACAATGAAGAGAAGCAGAAAATATATCCTTTATTCATTCCCCCAGTGGTTAATAAGGTGTGAATTCCGGTGGTTCTCTGCTCTGGGGCTGAATCACTGGGTCGGCTTTTGTTGAGCCCTTTTGAATGTTTCTTAAGCTTAAAATTGCTTTCAAGACTGTGAAACGCGCTGCGTGCCTGGAACACCTTCCACACAAGTGATTTTCTAAAGTTTCCCAGTTAGGAAACAAAATATTGGCCCTGGGATACAGCAGCAGGGCTGTGGTAGGGCAGAAGTGACCCTCCAGTCCTGTGTGCTGGTGTGTGACCTCCTGAGATGGAGGAGGAGCTGCACATCGGCCATCTCCAGCCTCCCGTCCTGGCTGTGGGCTCTGACAGTGCTTTTCCCCCCTGAAGCTGGACCTTTTATTGTCTCCGCTACGTGAAATCAATGTTTCTAATGCTTTTTCCTTTAAGTCCTTGGCAGTGGTTTTGGTATTTTGGGTTTTGTTTCCCTCAGAAGAACAAGAATCTGCTGGTTCACTGGCGTCAGGATGCCTGCAGGTCTCCCTCGCCTCACAGGGGCCATCCTGCGGTGGGGCCATTGCACTGTCCTGCCCTTACCCATATCAGGGCAAGAGGAGCTCCTGGGCCTGCCCCAGCCTCCTCTGCTGCCCTTTGTGTGAAGGCCCCTCATGATGGGGCGTTAACTGGTCAGAGCTTGTCCCAGCCGGAGGAGCTGGATTGCGGAGCCGGCCCCACGCGTGTGCTGTGGCTGCAGCCGCTTTGTTGAGCCGACCTGTGGTAGCACATGTTATAAATGGTCCCTTTTATTTTTGACAGTGTTTTCTAAATACTGTCTTCCAATTACAGCGCTTCAGAAGACGGGTAATTTAATTGTGTCCCTTAATGAGATCAAATCCTCTGCCACCAAATCGTCAGCGTAAGCAAAGCCCGAGAGCCGTTGCCTGTGCTTGTGGCCTCAGCAGAGGGAAGGGGCTACAGTTCAGCTCCTGGCTGCAGAGAGATGCCATTTCGCTGAGGAGGAGCCGGGCTGCTGAACTGCGGGGAAAAGGAGCCCGAGAGGGACCTCGTGTGTTGGAAAGGGGTGATGGCAGCCCAAGGCACTGCTCAAACTTGCCTCTCTCAGCCGGGTAGGACATTCCTCGCTTTACTTTCTGCACAGCAGTGGCTGAAAAAGAACAACTGTTTTTCGGTGCTTTCCCCTTGCCGGTACAGGTTGACGTCACTACTTTTATCTTCACCTGCTCCTACACTCCTAGGAAGTTTGTAAGTGCTTGTTCTGTGCACACGAGGGGCGAGCACTGGAGAAGTTTGTTGTTTTCCCCGGGGCTGGGAGCCAGACTTCATCCATGATCGTACTCTTGCTTAACCTTTCTCCAGCTGCTCGTTGGCACTGCTGGTGCCTGCCCAGTGTCTCCCAGGACGGGGCATGGGGCCGTCCCAGCACTGGTGCAGCTACACGGGGAGCAGATCCAGCTGGAAAGTAACTGGCTTTCGGCTGGCTCCTCGGTAGGGCAGCTCCTTGCCCCCTCCGTTGTGCAGTCGTGCACAAGTCTGTTAGGGCCTTGGAGAAGCAGTGCAAGAGAAAGCTGAGGTACCAGGGAGGGCTCTCAGCTTCCCCACACTCATAAAACAAGTCCTCATTTCCAGGATGGACATTGTGGCATTGGAAATGAGGCCTGTGGGAGAAGGAAGGGTCCTGTTCTCACCCGAGTTTTCCACTGCTGATAAGTGCACAGAGGCTTCGGGGTTCATGCTTGGGAAGGTCGGGTTTTGGCTGCTCACCTGCCTGGTCAAAGCTTTCGATAGTTTTCCTTGGTGAAGGGAAAGCTGTGATGGCTGGATTAAAAATATCAACTGCATTTAGTATTTAATGGGCTGCTTTGACCTGCTGTGGCTGGGAATGCAGAGCTGGTGATGAATGGAGAGCTAATCCAGGCAGAAAATAAACCCAGCTCAATGAGCAGCATCCCAGCTGGACCTGCTCTGACAGCTCCCATCACCAGTACGTGCAGTTGTGTGGGAGCAGAACCCTGTTGATCAGCAGGATCAGAGCCCTGGTCGTCTTGGGGTGCCTGTAATAGATCTGCTCCAGCCTGGAGTTTGTGCTGGAGTCTGGTGGATCAGCCAGAGGCGGAACTGGTACAAAGGGAGGGTGAAAACCAGGCTGGGGATAAGGAAACCGAACCAGAGCTGGGGAGCAGAGGAGAGCTGGTCTGTGGAATCTGCCAGTAGTGTTATGCTCTTGAAGGAGGAGGGTTGATGTCTTCCACGGCGCTCGGGCAGAAAGAGTTCACAGGTCTCTCCCAGAGCAGGAGATGGCAGAAGGGATTTTGGGAGCTCTCTGCTGTTCTTCCTTGCTGGTTTACCGGTGGCTTTGTGCCCAACGTAAAATCTGACCATACTTAACGCCCCTCTGAAGAGCAGCTCGTGTGGGGATGTAGTGCGAGTTTAACAGTGTTTTGAGCTCCTGGATCGAGTGTGCTGCAAAAAGGGCAACACAGTCTTTAGCACTGATCCCGATTAAAGTGCGGGTTATTTCTTTAGCCTCTCCTGCCTCAAGAGTTATGATGGGACATAAGCAACTTATTTGAAGCTTAGGCTAAGAAGGCACCTGCCAGGAGAGATTAGAGCAGCAGAGAAGTGCTGGGTGTGCCTGGGGGCCACGGCTGCCTGACAGCCCCACGCTGCTCTTCATCCGCCCTCCTGGGCAAAGCCAGCAGAGTCCCCGGGTCTGTCCTGCAGCCCCTCAGCCCCGGCTGCCTCTGGGAGCTGTGGAGCAGGAGGAAACCAGGCAGTTACTGCTTTAGGTGCTTGTGGAGTTTCTGTTTTTGGCCCACTATTAAAGCTGGAGGAGGTGAAGTGCAGAGTAACAGACTCTGGGGAGGTGCTGGAAGCTCTCTGTCATGTCAGGGACAGAACAGTCAGGGCAGAGGGAGAATACGCCACAGCCCGCAGCTCTCCAGCCAGTGCTTTCCCAACTTCTTGAACCACTTCAGGTATTGCCCTATTTCTGCCATTCTTGTGAGATCTCCAGCATCACTTTGGTGGAGTTCGCATCCTGTTTCAGGTCTGATCGCGGAGCTGCAGCTGGGCATTAAGCAGGAGAACCTTCTGGTGGGTTCTTTGCCTCCTCCTGTTCAGCAGCTGGAGGAAGGTGAGCACAGCTCGGGCTCTGCCTCTCCCATGTGTCGCCAGGTCACAGGGCTCTCTGGTCCTGCTGGAATGGGACCGTGGCCCTCACAGCGTTTGCGTGAGAAGTGTTTAACCTTGAAGCTTCCTTAACTCTGCCTTCACGTATATGGTGATGGAGTACTGTGTGTGTGGGATGCAGGAGATGCTGGACAGCGTCCCGGAGAAGAGGTTTCCAGTCTTCCAGGCTCACGGGTAAGTAGGTTTAGTTCCGCAGGCTGCGTTAGCCTCTTGCCATGGTGCTCTCTTGAGCTCCACAGTATGTTTTACTCTGTGCTGGGACTGCTGGCTGCACTGGGAAGTGACACCAGCTTTGTGTAGAACTGTAGAAACGCTGAAGAAGTGGTGACAGGGATTACCCTTAGAGTCTGGGAGGAAAAACCATATTTCTGCTGAATTTTCTTTTATTTTACTTACTGAGGTGCCTGATACCCAGCAAGGGCAGGCCAGCAAACCGCTGGGGACTCCGTCATTTTATAGTTACATTTTCGTTTTGTTTAAAAAGGTCTCAGATCACAGATAGCCTGAGTACAGGCATGTGAAATCAAGGATTTCTGGATATTATGACATAAAAACTTGTGCTCACGACTGCTGCCAGGCTGTCGGTACGCAATGCTAGTCATGCTACCGTCATGGCCTGCCTGACTTTTCCCCTCTCACTCTTCCTGCAGGTACTTTTGTCAGCTTATAGACGGCCTGGAGTACTTGCACAGCCAAGGGATTGTCCACAAGGATATAAAACCGGGGAACCTCCTGCTAACAACCAATGGGACTCTAAAAATATCCGATCTGGGCGTAGCAGAGGTACGGGAGAAGAGCAGCCGAGTCAGGAGGGTGGGAGACGTGACATTTGATCTAAGTCACCTTTGTTGTGTCAACTGATTTATTTAGGCTTTCGTCTTGTTAAACTGGGAGTGCTCCAGAGCGACTCTGAGTATTTATTGCAGTTGGCCAAACACTTTTGTTGAGAACAGCACAAAACTGCTGTCTGGGAGGCGAGAGAGGAAAACATGAGCCCCGGACAGACCCCAGAGCGGGGGAGATGGCTGTGAGCCGCGTACCCACACCCTTCGTATTGCGTGACGCTGTCTTAGCGGGGCAGGAGAGGGGCAGGAGTGTCACTGCTGTGTGTCGTGCTGCAGCAGCCTGTTCTCGTAATGCCTCCGTGGATGTTCCGTGCCAGAGTTTTCCCCTGTGGTCTCCAGGCTAAGCATTTCTAACAGTTTGTTGTTTGCTGTTGGGAGCTGACGGGTCTCTCTGCTGCAGGCGCTGCATCCATTTGCAGAGGATGACACGTGCCGAACGAGCCAAGGGTCGCCAGCATTCCAGCCACCAGAAATTGCCAATGGCCTCGACACCTTTTCGGGCTTTAAAGTCGACATCTGGTCTGCGGGGGTCACGCTGTAAGTGCCCGCGCAGCCTCCGGCAGCAGCGGTGAACAATTACAAGGCCCCAGATAGCTCCATCTTGGGAGGTCTGCTGTCAGCACTGCTCCTCTGTGTGTCCTTGCGGGGACTGGGGGTGTGGGTGTGTTGGGCCCTTCTTTGGGTGGGTTTATATTCCCCCAAGTACTTCTAAATCCGGAGGAAGTTAATCTTTGCTTGGTGAGTAACTGCCAGCCCTTTCTCAGCTCTGAGATGCGCAGCAGCTCCTGTACTCGCAGGAACCACAAATACCTCCTGTATTTATTTTTAAGTTTCCTCCATCCCAGCCTGTTAGGGAGATGTCTTGGTGGGTTTGACTCGTGAATGAAGAGGCTGTGATAAAGGAAGGGGAAGTTTAAAGAGACGTTCCAAATACTGTCAAAGACTCAGCTTTTTGTTTCCTCTTGGCTGCTCTTGGCTTACACAGTGACGTAGGAACTGAACACTGCTTTGTGAGCTCTGCCTCATACAGCTTCTCCTCCTGCCTTTACAGATACAACATCACAACGGGTCTGTACCCTTTCGAAGGGGATAATATCTATAAATTATTTGAAAACATCGGGAAAGGTGACTACACAATTCCAGAGGATTGTGGTCCTCCGCTCTCAGACTTATTGAGAGGTGAGTCTCCCAGCTGACTCCAAAAGGGTCAGATTTATAGGTGCTACCAATGCTCAGCTCACCCAGTGCCCGGGAGAGCTGCAGGCCCGGCGTCCCGTGCAGACAGAGGGTCCCCTGAGGAGGGAGGGTGTGCTTAGGAACCTCACAAGACTTGGAGACACCTCCAGCACTGGTGTTCTCCTGCAGTACACTAGACCTGCATGGGTTCCCTCGCTGTTCTTCATAGAGCTGGTTCTTGCAGCATGTTTCTTGTGCTCCGAGAAGCTCCTAAATCTAAAGACAAAGCCCACAAGAGGTTAAATTTTAAAATGGCATCACAGCATTGGTGCAGGTTTTACAAGCGAGGACACTCAATAAAATTCCTTGTCCGGGCTTTCTTTAATGTGAAATGCCACGTGCTCGGGTTCTGGTGTCCTTCCTCATCAGCCTCTGCGCTCCATTTATCTGCTTCCGTCCCAGTTGTCATCTCCTTCCCCCCCCAGTTTAGAGTTGCAGGGAAACTGGAGCACAGTGACTGGTGCCTGCTTTCACCACAGGGCTGGGTAAACAGGAGTGGCACTTTCTGGGTGGAAGGAGGGAGTTGAGGGGTGGGTGGGTTTGTTTTCCTGTCACTTGTTGCCATAGTTTGAGGGTTAGTGTCGAACAGTCTCTACGTTGGAAAGGTGAACGGTCAGGGAGCGATTACGCCATGGGGAGCAGTTACGCCATGCGTAGCAGCTGGTCTGGTGATGCAGCAGCGGATGGAGTGTGATCCCAGCCCAAGGGAGATCCTGACCAGAGCTCCTCCAACCCGCTGGCGGGTGTGGCAGCGCTCCCTGGCATGGTCTTGTGCTCCCCTTCTGTCCTCAGCTGTTTGGGAGCAGTCAGACCTCAGATACAAAGTGACACTGTCTTGTTTCAGACTTAATTTTCAGGTTCTTGTGCTACTCAGGGTTCAGAGGTCGGTGTGGGTGAAGGGCTGTGGGGGACTGAGCAAACAGAGTCGCCTTCCCTTCCTCCGGGAGAGCAGGTCTGTTCCACTGGTCAGTCTGGAGTTAGTCGAGAGGTGAACGGCTTCGCAGCATCTTATGGCTGCGCTTCATGCGGTTGTGGCTCCAGAGGAAGGGCTGCACTGTCCGTGGGCTCCCGACTCCTGTGTGGAGCTGCAGCTCCAGCCTGGACTCTCTTTCTTGCCCCATTGACTCACCTCTGCGTGGTGCTGTGGCCATGAGGTGTCCTTGCTCGGTGCCGGGCAGCGGCAGGTGATTCTGTCTGTCCAAGCTCTGCTCCCCACAGCCCCCTGCCCCTGCAGGCCTGCTCCTAGGAGGCTGGTTTAGCTTATTTGGCCCCATGCTGTTAGGAAATAAGAGATTTCCCTGTGTTTCAAGAGGCATTAACGGGCACTAGCAGGAAGGCCCAGCTGGTGTCTCGGCCATTCGGCTGAGGCTCCTGTGGCCACTGCTCTCAGCCCAGTGCTGCTGACGGACACGTGTTTCATGTCGGATCCGCGTGCCCCAGGGAGTGATGTCCTGGTCTGTGTGTGGTGCTTGATCTGTGAATGCTGACTCAAAACACGGCCGTTTTTATGAGCCTGGGAAGTGCCCAAATGGAGTTGGTCCCGTGGTCTGTCCCGATGGCAGCTGGGCTCTGGAGAAATCGTTTGAGGGTTGTGATGGGCCTCTCAGCTGCACTTAGTGTCATCCCCCAGGGAAAGGGAGCATGGCAGTGGTTTCTCTTTTCTTGTCCTAAGGATATTGATAGCTTAAAATCTTACGCTTCATTAGCAGAGTAACTCCCCTTTGAGTTCTCTCTCCATCCCCTGTATGAGAGCTGGAGCCAGAATTTCCTGCTTTTCCTCCTGCCTCACGTGGAACAGAGCAGCCTCGTGCCTGGTGCCCTTTGTCCATCTCGCAGTGTCTCTGGAGTGCCTCCTTCCTCCCCGCCGCTGTCTTCACCCCTTTTGTGTCTGGACACCCCAGACATGCAGGTTAAGCGTGTTTGGTAGGCAGAGGCGCTTGCTCGGGGTCTTGCTCGGATCTGTGTCCCCTGACCCTTTCTTCCAGGGCAGTGGGAAGCACTAAGGATTCCTCTTACTGGTCTCCCTCCACCCCACCTGAGAGCACTCGCACACCCATTACACAGTAAAAACTCCAGGTATTCTTCTCGTTTGGCTTGACACTCTGTACTTTTCCTGGTGGTTCAAGTACCCAGAGGACCTGAGGTGATGGAGCTGCAGGCTGGGGTTGCTCTGGCTGTCTCTGCTCAAGAGGCCTGAGCATTGCCCCACCCCAGCCTCGAAGGCTCCTGCAGAAGAGGGGGGCTGAGCCTGGTGGGGGTGATGCTGGTAGCTATGGTGACAAAACCCCAAGGCTTTATTTAATTTGTACTTTTCCTCCAGAACATCTGCATTTCCAGGTAGGTGCCTGCTCCTCTGCGGCAGGTTGGGCCTGAGTCGAAGGCTACAAATAGATGTTGTCAGTGGCTGGATGGTGCTTTTCTGTGAGCACCACAGACACCCTCAGCTCAGCTCTGCCTCTGTTTCACCTTTGCGTTGCTTTTAGAAGGCTCTGACACCGCTCTGCACTGTGTCTGCGCTGGTGGGGGTGTGAGGAAGAACTCGGTGAGCTGCAAAGTGCTTGTTTCCGCTGGCCAGAGGTGCTGTGTGACCCAGTGCTGTCTGGCTCTGGAGCAGACACCAGAATGCACTTTGTGAGGTTTTTCTGTTCCTCTGTTGGCTGCTTCTGTGGTGGTGTTTTACTTTTTCTCCCCCTTGAGCGTGTTTTTCTCTTTGCTTCTCTTTCCAGAAGCAGCAAGTTTAGAGGACTTAAAGCTTCCCTGATGTTTGACTTGAAGAGCCCTGCGTGACCGTGTATTTCAGCAGATTAGTTGGGACGCGGTTCCTCATTTTGTCTCCCTAATCAGGGATGAAGCTTTATTTATACTCTCCACTGACAGAAAAGAGAAGGGCCAGTGCTGTTCTGCCTTCTGTGTGTCCAGTCAGTGAAGATGTGTCACAGGGGAAGTGTTTATAGCCTTAAGGTTCTTTTGTCACCATCTGCCCATGACTTATCAACTTGTGTGCAAGAAAAATGCACGAGGTCAGCTCTTCCTCCTCCTTTCCTAATATGCCTCTGCTGAAAGAGAAAGCTGAGGCTGCAGCTCTGCAGGCAGCATCTGGATGGATTTCCAGGCTCTGCTATAGATTTGTGGCTGGGGATGAATTAGATTGTCGACATTTTGTTTTCTCCCTCCTGTGTAACTGCCACAACCTTTCATCACAGGGACAGGGGCCTGAGGAGTGTCCTGGAGTCAATGGGGACGCTCTGGTTCTGTGGGAGCAGGGAGGCAGCAGCCAGCCCGGCTGGTGTCTGTAACCCGCCCAGGGCTGAGTCTCGGTGGGGATTTGCTCCCAGGCTGAGGGTTTGCCCGCAGAGGCAGTTCTGGTCAGAACGCCCTGCTGGGCTTGTGGAGGACGAGGGACAGGAACCCGGTCCGGCTCCTTTGACAGACTGGACTTAGGCTGCTTTTCCATGGGCTGGTTTAGGCAGTGTTCCAAGGTGGGCACTCCCAAGTGAAACCCCTTAATCCTGATTTCCCCCTGCCCCTCAGATGACACACTGAGCCTCTGCCGTCTGCTAAAACCCAGATATCCCACCACACAGTGTGATGCTGGACAAGTTCAGGGGTGCTGGAGTCTCTGAGGAGCTCCAGGCAGGTTCCCAGGCTCCAGTTCACAAACTGCCCCTTGACGTATTTGAAAGGGGTTTGAGACTGCTGGTGTGCGGCGGTGGGCACAACGTCCCACAAATGGGCACAGCGAGTCCTTCTGAAATGCCCCGCGTTCAGCGTCCACCTGAAGAATCGCCCTGATACAGCGTCTCGCCTCTGCTCACAGAGGAACCGTGTGGAAACCTTTACCGTAAACGGCAAAGCGTGTGTGGTTGCTGTGGGCAGACACTCTTAGATGACTTGACTGGTGAATAGTACGTGATGTTTTGTCTTGATGGAGCCTCTTCAGCGCAGGACTCCAGCCACAGAGCTGGAGGGAGTGAGTCAGCGCTGAAGGCGTGAAGGGACATTTTCGGTGATTGGACCTTCCATTCTCTTTCAAACATTGCCCAAAATACAGCCCTTTCTCATTAAGGGAGAGAGTCTTTTTGGTCAGTTATCTTCTCGATGCCTTTTTAATTGCCCAAGAACCGGACAGCTCTCTGCACCTGGCTGTGTGTAACTGGGCTGTGAGGCCTCTCCTAATCCTTTACCTTAGAACTTCATCCTCTGCTTGTGCTGGTCTCACCTGGTAAACCCCTTCAATGTCTCTGGTAGCCCTGTCAGTCCTTAAACAGCATCTGAGCTGCCACAAGTTTGTGTTTCCCTTTGGTCAAAGGGAGCTGCTTATGAGGGTGCTCCTGCTGCCCTTCTGCAGCACCCTGGTGAAATTCATCCCAAGGCCCAGAGACCCGAGTCCGTCCCATGGTGCTGGTGGCTCCCCCAGCACGATGTGCTGGAGATGGGTGCTGTTCCCTCACCTCTTTCCTCTTCCCTTTTACCTGTGCGAGACTCAACGGTGCTGGTGCTTTGGGAGCAATAAGGGGCATATCACCCAGTGACAGCGAAATGTGAGACTTTAATTTGATGAATATATTCTTGGAACCTTAATGGGAGAACATCTTGGGTGCTGCAGGTTGAGACTTATTGGTCCCATGTCTGAAGAATGTGGCAAAACTCGCTGCTTCCCTCCTGGTGCGTTGTGAGGCTGTTCAGAGGCAGTGGGGCAGGGTAGGCAGCTCGGAAATCTGCCTGAGGAATCCACCTTCCTCCCTCCCGGAGCGAGCAGAGATACACTGCTCTGCCTCTCCCTGCCTCAGTTCCCTCGGCAGCTGATGCCAGAGGTCCAGCTCCTGGCCAGGGCAGAAGGATGGACAGTAGGGTTGATTTTTTTTGTTGTTGTTGTTTTTGTTTTGTTTTTTTTGCTGGTTCACCCCAGCTGTACTTCCAGAGCAGATCTTCACTGGGCTGGAGTTTCTGGGGTGCTGAGCCAGCAGAATGCGCTAGGCTTGAGGCTTTGGCTCTTCCCTGCAGAAAGTTTGGTGGCGTTATCTGAAATGCAAAGTCTTGATGTTCTGTGCCTGGAGACGTGCCTGGACCCGTGATCCCGGGCTGTGGAGCCTCTGTCCCGCAGGGCCAGAGAGGGAGAGGCCATGGCTTTGCAGATGGGGAAACTGAGAAACAGGCATGATCAGGCAGTCAGCGATGGAGCTGGGATTTATGCCGAGCTGTGAGCAGAGCAGCAGGTTCTTCCTGGAGGTAACGGCTCCCTGGCTGCCAGGAGGATGGGACACACCAGTTGCTGTTGGGGGAGGGAGGCGGGAGGGATGGGTAGAGCTTTGTGCTTCCTGTCTTCAACTGGGCTGAGAGCGTCTGTGATCACACTTGGACTTTTTTTCCTTCTTTTCAGGGATGCTTGAATACGACCCAGCCAAGAGGTTTTCAATACAGCAGATAAGGCAGCACAAGTGAGTGTTCAGCTTCTTCCTATTAGTCATTCCCACTGCTTCTCATGCTAATGTACCTGTGCTATTGCTCTCAACTCCCTTTTCCTTTGACAGCGGACACATGGAAGTCACTAGAAATCCTTTCTCCAGCACTGCTGGAGCTCTGGCAACCTCTACCTGGCATTTTTTCCTCCTATTAGAGCATCCGGTTAAAGCATTTGAATTGCTAACCAGTAAATAATGAACATGTTGAAAATATGTTTCCAGTGTAACTGGTTCTGGATAATTTTTTCAGAGGCCAGCTCGTACTGATGGAGCAGAGCAGGGGTTCCTTAGAGCTGGGCTGTTGGTCCAGGGCTGTTCAGTACTGGGTGTTAGTTTGGGTGTTCTGGGCAGGTTGGTGACAGAAATCTCTCGTGGTATTTGCTCCATATGGAGTCAGTGTGTGGAGACGCGTTCCAGGACAATAGGAAATTTTTGTCTTTCTCTTTAATGTCCTGCTCCTCCCTCCTCCACATCCTCCCCCTTTATCCTTGTCATTGTCTAGGGCGGGAACAGGCCCCGTTATCTCTGAGGGTTGTGGTTTTTTGTTGGGTTTTTTTGGTTTTTTTAAAAAGGATCTGTTTGAACATGCTGCCTCTGAGCAGAGGTTTCCTGGGCGGATAAAAGAACAAGAACAAAAAGCATCATAAGGATGCTTCATCGCAGAGGCTGCATTAGCTTATCTCCTCTCTGAATGGGAAGTGCTTCTGAGGACAGGCAGAGCTGTGGCTGGACCGCAGCCGCTCCGCAGAGCCCTGCCCGCAGGCTGGCCCAGAGAGTGCTGGGAACCTGCTGACAACCAGGCTCTGATCCGGGAGGGTGATGGGCCTGCCTTGTGCTGCCTGCGAGCAGGAGGAGCCCTGTGCTCTTGTGTCCCTGGAAAGTCCCCGCAGTGGTAGCCACATGGTGTCAGACGATGGTCCCTGGGTGCTGTTGTGGCATGGGAGGCATCGGCAGGAGCTGCAGATCAAAACCCAACAAGCTTGAACCGCGCTGGCGATCTGCAGAGGAGCGACTGCACCCTGCCCTGGCAAGGCTCAGGGGCTGGGGGGCAGGTCTCTGTGGCTGCCTGGCCAGTTAGTTCAGCAGCCAGGCTGACTTCCAGTAGCCCGGCAATTGCACTAGCTGTTTCGCTGGCCTTGGGGGATGATCGGAGCAGGCGCTGGCTTTTCCAGACCGCCTTTTGGGAGGTAATCCTGGGCTGTGAAGAGGCTGCTTGGGGCTGGGCTCCTCAGCGCCGCATGGTGTGTAAAGCACCGTGTAGAGAGGACCTTGGAGACAGCAGCTCCTGCTGCTCCTGACTGCCTTCCCCTTTCCTCTGGGGACCAGAGCCCTTCCAGCTGACAGCGAAGCGCCCTGTGCTCTTGTTACCTTGCGATGAAGCTGTTGTGTTCGGTACAGCTGGTCACAGGGCGGTGATCAGTGGCCACGCAGCCGAACTGGTGCTTTGGGAGGAAGAAGCGTGGCAGGGGTTGAGGCTGGGGTCCGTCAGTAGGTGCTGAGGAAAGCAGTGGAAACGTTTTCTTTCCTGTGGATGCTGTGGATCCAAAGGCTGCAGTGACCTGCCCAAGCTCAGGGCAGAGGATTTGGCTCTTGTCATTGCCTGCCAGGTATTTGAGCTACTCCTCCACCTCCGTCTGCTTCATCTTGTACTTCTCCCAGGTAGCAGCGGGTTTTTGCGTCAGCTTTGCCCAGCTGGAAGCAGAGAGGTTTCTCTGGAGACCCTGCCTGTCGTTGGAGAGCAGGAGAAACTAGAGCACGCTTCTGGCATGAGGGCAGTGGCGAATCTCCTGCCCTCTGACTGGGCACAGCCGCTGCTGGGGAGCCTTTTCATCTCAGAGCACTGAGAGGGGCTGAGGAAAGGCTCTACCTGCAAACACCGGAGGGTTACCAAGGCTCAGTCGCTCATTAGTTTTCTGTGAGCTTAGCCAGTGCTTCTTAACAGGCTTTGCTGCCCGTCAGTAATTGCCTCCTTCCTCCCGCCACGGCATCCCGATAATTACATCAAGCCCAGCAGAGCTCTTTCAGCCTGGCTCTGGATGGTCTGTTCATCTCCTCTCTGTGGAGCAGCAGCGTTGTGCTGAAGAATCCAGCGCTTGGTTCTCTTGGCTTCTCCTGAAACAGAAGAGAGGCTTTGCCCTAACACTTAACCTGACCCTGGTTTTTCTAACACTGAACAAAGCCCTCAGCAGGACTGCAGGCAGCCATTCAGACACTGTCAGAGGGGTTTTGGAAAGCATTTTAGTCAGTAAAGACTTGATTTCTAGAATCCTTACATTTCTGGTGTGTGTGGGAGTAACAGTCATTAATGATTCTGGGTTTCTCTACACTCCTCCCACAGCAGCGTGTGTTCAGGCACAGGAACCAGACTGCAGCACGTCCAGCAACGTGCCCGGGCTGCCCCACTGAGATGGAGACAGGCTCGAAGCAGGAGCACCCGGCGCCTTGCTGCTCTGCTGAGAGTCTTCTCTGAGGGCTTTGAGTTGCTGTTACTGGTGACTTGCTCGTACGGACAGTCGAGATGATCAGAATCTGCAGGACCAGCCCCCGTGTCCTGGGCAGCAGGTTGTGCGTGGGAGCCAAACGCTGCTGGACCAGACTCGTGTCAGCACGGCAGGAAGGGTCCGTGTCCCCTGTCCGGGGGGATGAGTGATGCCCAGGGCAGTGTCACAGAGCAGACGTTGCCTTGTGATGGTGACTCTGCCCTTCCTCCCTTAGCCTTGTCGGCTGCTCCCAATGCTTTTCCCGCTCAGCGCAGCCCTGTATGGAGAATAGCGTCTGCTTCAGTGTATACCTGCCTTCGTCCTGCCCTCGCCTCTGCGGCTCAGCTCTTGCATCAGACACACGTGTTGTTGTGCTTTAATTCAGCAGGACAAAAGCAAATTCTCTTCTTTGCCTTCAGAGGCTTTTCGGTCCTAGGCAGCCTGTGCAGTGCAGCCCGCAAGCTGTACGGTGACAGCCCGACGTCTTGGAGTTCATGAACTGCCAGAGCCTGACCCTGAATATCAGTGAAACCTGCTCTTCCCAGAAGGATCTGGTTAGGATGCTGTTCAATGGAAAACTGACACTTTGAGTTCACCTCTGCGGGTATTTTGAACTCCTGGGGTGGGGAGGAGATGCTGCCGAGAGCCAGCGAGTTTGCAGCCTGCTCCCCGTCGAGCACTGACCGTCTCCCCGCAGCCCCGCGCATTCGCTGAAGGGCTCAATGCTTGTACGCTGCGCTTTGTAACTAGTTCGCTGACCCTGCTGCAGCACTTCAAGTGATGAAGTGGATGCAGAATTCTACCTCTGTCCCTTGTTGCCAAGGCAACCGTCTTGCCTTCCTTCTCCAGAAGTGTCATACTTAATTCATTCAGCCGTAGAGGCGATTGCAGGAGCTTAGAGCGAGACAGGGAAGGCACCTCCACCGTTTAGTAGCGGAGGTGCAAACAGACCTGCTGGGCTAGTGCTGCCTCCGGACGTCCTGAGGCTGCTGTGCCACCTTCCCCCCATGCTCTTGCTCACGCAGAGCCCTCCTGGGAGGTTGGGGGGAGCTGTTCAAACCCCAGGCACTGAACTCCTTGGAAATCTGTGCTTGTGGCCACTGTAGGTGTTTGCAGGTGCTGAGGGTTGCCAGCGTTTGAGGGAGTGAGAGGGGCTTCGCTTGAGCTCTGCTGTGCTCCTGGGCTTTTCCCACCCCCATCCGTGGTGCCATGCAGTAATCCCCCCTCGGTGGGACACACACAAGCTCTCCTCTGCTCCCTCCTTTCTTGCTGAGGTACCCAGGTCTGCCTCCCTTCCCTGGGGCAGGCACATGGCAGGAATCTGTGTTGCTGCTTCCCACGGTCTGCAGGCGGGTTCATAGTGCACCGTGTAGGTGTGTGTCAGGAGAGCCAGGCTCTGCCCAGAACACCTCGCAGCAGTCCGAGCTGTCACCTCTGGCCCTGTCAGCAGCTGTGGGAAAACTGCTCTTTCTTACTCATTTCTGGCTTTTTATGAGCTGACATAAGCCCTGGGACATCTCTTGGTGTTACAGGAGCCAGAGCAATGACTGCAGGGAGGCCGCTGCGTGTTTATTGCGGGCGTGTTGCCTTCCCCAGGACATGCTGCCGTGCGCCTGCCCTGTCCATCTGTGAGAGGACCAAGTTAACCCCAGTGCTCTTGGCTGCTCCTTGGGGTGACAGTGACCTTCCAGTAAGCAGGAAGCCCATAGGTGGTATCACGGGAGGTGGGGAGTCGTTCACAGCAGCTCCTCGCTGGCAGGGCCCTGAGCTGAGCATCTGGCTTCAGAGAAAATGGTCCTTACACAAAAGAAGGAAAGTGAATGTTTGTGGCCCAGAATGGGAATGGATGAGCTGCCAGCACTGGGAGGCTGCAGCTGTGCTTACTGGTTCTTATTTTAACCTTGCTTATGCCAGAGCTCAAACAGAGCCCTGTGATGGCTTCTGGTGTAGAGTTTGAGCTGGAAGCTGCAAACCAGATTGCGGGTAAACAGCTGTTTGTGCTGGTGCGGCTGGCTCAGAAATCACCAGTGAAATGGAGGATGAATAGTGAAGCAGGGCACTGTGAGCAGAGCTCTGAACCCTGTGGTTTGGGGTCAGCAGCAAAGGGTGAGGAGGGACTGTGGGAGAGTAGATGCCTTCTGGCTTAGTCAGGGGCCAGTGGCTTCCTGAGCCCGATGAGGACGTTCAGGGGAGCCGGTGGTCCTTGCCCGAAGAGCAGATCTTCACTAGCAGCAGGGTCTGTCCCTGCTGGAAAACTGCTTGCCAGGAACTACTCTGCTGCTCCGTGCAGAATTGCTTGAGGCTCCTTCCAAGAGGTCTTTGATTTTTCTTAGAACTTCAATGAATTTCTCTCCTCGCTCTGTGTCCTCATTACCATATATGCATATGCAAGGATTTGAAATCACCTCCCAGAGGACGGAATCGTTCTGACTAGAGTACAGTGATTCAGGTTTCTGCTGTTAATAAAATCCTATTTTTACTCTCCTGGTAAGTAGGACAGAAGGAAAGCAAGATAAACCCCCATTTGCTGTAGCCATTGAGGCTTTCTCCCTTCAACATGCTTCTTTCAATCTCATTTGTCCCATATATTCCATCCTCCTTAGGTCCCTCTGGCTCCATTGCCCCTGGCAGAATCGCTGGTGCCTGGGTTGGCTCCAGTGTTCTGGGCAGGACGATCCTGCCAGGCGGGCTCAGCCTGGGCTCAATTTGCCATCCTGGCTCCTCCTGAAATCTGCTGCTTTTACCGCAGCTTCCAGCATGGTCATGGTGTGGCCACAGAGGAAGCGCCGTTAGATCGAGGTCGATTGACTGGAACAGCCTTATTGCTGCTGAGGCGTTGTCCATCCGCCCAGACTGTCAGCACGGAACACCGTTCCTCGCGTGATGCCACCGTGCTCCATGATTGACCCAAATCCATTTCCTCGTAAACGCAGGGGCTGTGGGGAGCACTTTGCCCTTCCTCGCAGAGCAGCAGGCTGACCGTGAAACGCAGCCACTGTGGAGAAAATGGCTTCAAGCCGCTACTTGTGAATCAGGGTGGGGGTTCGCTCCTCCTTTGAGCCTCAGTGATTTGTCCCCGTAGCTGCACTTTCATTGTTTATCTCAAGTCCTTGCTTTTGCTGGATAGTTTTGTTAGAATGTCACTTTTTTTTAGGCCTCCTGTCAAAACAACGTAAGAGCGGAACAAAATGATACTGACAGTTCTTCTGGGCAGGAGGCGCATCCAACCCTCACTTCCTGAAATTAATTTGGAACTAGAGTGATGAAACCCAGATGGCTCAGGTCTAGGAGAGCGCTGCGGTGACTGGCTTCAGGCCCTCCTCCATGGTTGTTAGGAAAACAGATCCTGGCGGCTTAACGGACCTCCAGCCCACCATGCAGACCTGGGGGTGATGCCAGTGCCAACTGGGAAGGGAGGCTGCGGCGGGAGGCGTTGGTGCTTTCTGACCCGTCCTTTGTGTAGAATGACCCTGCAGGGCAAGGCCCGATGAAGTGCCTGTGGGACAGGGATGGGGACAGCCGGCTGCAGCAAACACCTCTGCAGCAGCAGAACAGCCCCAGTTACTGGGGAGGAGGGGAGTGACTGGGTGGCCAGTGCCCAACCTTCTCCTGTGCTGCCCACAGGCAGCCGAACAGGAGCGTGGGGGCTGGGAAGGTGCATTCAAAGTTCTCAGGTCTGGAGGAACTTCTGCTCCTGCCCGTGCTCCAGAGCAGGAAGGCTCCAGCAGCGCTTGTCAGTGCGGTGCTGGGTGTCCCAGGGACAGCCGGGTGCTGGAGCCCCACTGGGACGGTATGGTGAAGATGTGGGAGGCCACCCATACAGCTGCTGCGATGCAGGACTGCGAGATCCGTGATCCGATTAAGAGCTGCTTTCAGAGCTGAGATCCTTTAGTGGGCAGATGGCAGCACCATGGCTCCTGGGTTTAATGGGAACAGAAGTCCCTTGAGAAAGAGGGGGGATAAAAAGATCAAGTATAAGCGTTTTTGCTGTGGCCTTGTTGAAAACTGCCTGATAAAGGAGCTTGTGAGTAAATACCCCCGTCCTCAGAGTGACATTCTGCAAACTTCCTTTTGTCTTGTGCTGGATTAGCCTCAGCTTCAGGGCTGGAGAGGTTTCTCCTTTTCTGCACACTTTGACCGTACGACATGGGAGCTCCGGCAGCTCTAACATGTTCTGGCTTACGGATGGTTTGGGCACGAGCTGGGGATGGAGGAAAGGTTCCTGCGCGGGGTGTCCAGCCCTGAGCTGCCCCTCTGCAAGGCCCTGCTCTGTGCTGTGTCTCGCAGCAGTGCTGGCCTCTTGGTGCCTGCTCAGCTGACAATGCTCCCAGTGCCAGAGCACCTCGTGTGTCCCCACGCTGCTGTCAGCCAGACGGGCTTCCCTGTCGTGGCACTCGCCTCGCTTGGGTATTACACACTGAAAACCCCCAGCTTTCCCCAAACGATGGGCGCATTCCTTGGAATGTTGGGGTGGGCTGGGACCATCTCCGAGGGTCAAGGATTTCTCCTGTGAAGTGACACTGATAAGTCTCTGCTCTCGGGCTCTTTGCAGTTGGTTTCGGAAGAAACACGCTCAGGCAGAGGCTCTGGTGCCCATACCCCCCAGCCCAGAAACCAAGGACAGGTGGAGAAGTATGACGGCGGTGCCTTATCTGGAAGATCTGCATGGCTACAACGAGGAGGAAGATGATGACTTGTATGACGTTGAAGATGATATCATCTACACTCAGGACTTCACAGTACCAGGTAGGAGAGGACGGTGCTGGGGTGGGTCAGGCAGAAGGGGCTGGTTTTGTCTGGTTTTTGGTTGGTTTTTCCTAAAGCTTTTTAGGAAAGGCCCCGAGGTCTGAATAATCCTTTCGGCCGCGGCAGGGACTATTGATTATTGAGTGGTGTGAGTGACGCACAGCAAGCGAGCCGTGGTGCTCCGGATGCCTCAGTCCTTCATTCGATC
The DNA here is from genome assembly GCA_009769605.1 of Bucorvus abyssinicus. Classification (NCBI taxonomy): domain Eukaryota; kingdom Metazoa; phylum Chordata; class Aves; order Bucerotiformes; family Bucorvidae; genus Bucorvus; species Bucorvus abyssinicus. The sequence goes on from CM020055.1 coordinate 7,484,345, forward strand.
AGCCAGGATGCCCCTTCCTGTGCGTTACCCCTGCGCCAGCTTCCATCCCTCGCTCTGTAATAGCTGGGCTCTGTTTTTAGCACAGTTAATTCTTCAGGCCAGTTTTGCTGGACTCAGTTATGCTGGAGCCGAGCCCTAAGATGACTCAGTGTTCGGAGCTGGTGGCGCATCTGGGGAAGAAGGTGCTGGTAGCCTCACACCAAGCCCTGTTTTCTGCTCTGGTAACTCTCTGGTTACAGAAAAGCTTCTTTCTTCATAGGGATTTCCTGCTGTTCTAGGGCAAGCCGAAGAGTCAGGACAGGGGCGGCTGTGGTTTTAACCACGCGGCTCTGACAAAACAGTGATAATCGAGTCTCTTTCCTTCTTTAGTCTCTCTGTACCGTGAGCTGTGTGGCTGCTGAGCAGGATGCTGGAAGGCACGTCTGTGAGACGAGAGACACGGACGGCCCAGCCTCACAGCCGTGGCGGCAGTGGGATCGGGGCAGCAGTTTCTTTGTCTTGCTGCCTGTGCCAACAGAACGTGACTCTCTAGATCAGTTGCTCTGTTTTGGAGGGCAGGTTTCAAGTATGGTCTGTAGGGATGCTGGTTTCCGTCACCGTGGGGTGGTGACCTGTCCTTGGAAAGCCCCAGTTTCGGTAGTTCAGGGCTAACCAAAGCGCTAAGGACAGCCGGGAGGGTTCTGAGGACCTGAGAGGCAGCAGGGTCTGCTCTTACCAACCTTGGCACCCAAGGACCTCGTCTTCCTCTTGGTTTCCCAACTGAGCAGAAATTGCTTTTTTGAAGCACTATCATGGCAGAAGGAAGTGTCAGACCTTGAATTGTAACAAGCCTCCATTTGTACCCAGTGCTCCACGTTCGGGTAACGGCTTGGACCAAGGCTAGCTTCCCAGGCAGCACTGTCCTAGGGGAGATGGAGAGGAGCTGCTTGGAGCCCACCATGCTCCCTCCTGGCTGTACGGCCCCTCAGCACCAGCTGCCCACAGAGGTGGGTTGTGGCGGAGCCTGCCAGGATGGAGGGAGCCTCTTCAAAGGGGGACAGATCTGTTTCCAAGTGCTGATTCACTGGTGGCAGTCGGGTAATTGATAACTTTTTCTGACAGAACCGATGTCCCGGTGCCAGCTGGGCAACCCGCAGAGCTCTGTCCTCTGCTCTCTGCTTAAATCCCGCAGCTTTGTGCTAGACCCTGGCCAGGACGGGCCTTTCCTCATGGCTCATGGGGGGGCTCTTTGGAAGGAGGGACCCTCTTAAAAAGAGTCTGAAGCACCTCCTTGAAGGAGGAGAGGAGGCCCCACCAGACACGCTCCCTATGTCAGCAGTTGGCCGTTCCCCCTGCGAGAGCTCTCGTTGGGAACAGCCTTGCAGAAGTGTTGGGGCTGGGAGCCCTGTCCTGGGCAGTGGGGCCTGAGCGCAGCCGTGGGGCTGCCAGCCTTGAAAATCACTGACAGCCCCTTCAAATTCCATGTTTTTCCTTTCTGAACTGGCTTCAGGAGGCAGAGGGAAGGAGTGGGTGGTCCGTGTGTGCCCAGAACCTCTGCGAGACTGACAGGGCATCCTCTCCTGCTCTGTTGTTCTTGATACTAGACTATCTCGCAGCCAACCCCAGAGCCCCCAGGACAGTCTGTTACCACTTTTCTGGTGCCAGGCTGGAGAACAAGCATGTGGAGGGTGGTGGATTCTTCAGGGGCTGTCAAAGGCCGTGATCCGGGCAGGGACCAGAGCTCAGGAGGTGCCCAGAGAACCACCAGAGCAGGAGGAGGGTTCCTCTGTGCTGGATGTGCTCGCACTGCTGAGCAGCCATCGCTGCCAGCAGGGCCCTGCCTTAGGCAGGTCCTTGAGGCTAGACACATCGGGCTCTACCACCCTTGATCTGGGAACATGTTTGAGCGTGAAACAAATTCTTCTCCCTGGATCGTTCTCTCTACCCTACAGGTTCTGCTCCGGCTGTGGCGAAGGTTGGGCTGTGCCCAGGACTTGGAGATCCCTTCACACAGGGCTGTGAAGGGGTGAGAGGGGCTGGGGAGGTGGAGTGGGGCAGTGCAGCGGGCAGGTCAGTGTCTGTGATGGACAAAAGTCCCCTTGCCAGAAGTGCCACGCTGGTGACACGCTCCCGGGAGGGCTGGGCTGAGGAGGGAGCCCAGCAGGGCGGCAGCTGCCTCATGTTCATCGTTTCTTACCTGCCTCTTGCCACAGGATCCTCCCGAGCACGCCCAGCTCCCTGCGAGTGTCACGTTTCTAACAGTGACACCGTGATGAAATGAAAATGTCAAACCCTTGTTGCTGCCCGCGGGGCTAAGTCGTGGCTCTGCCGGGCAGTGGGAGCAGCCGGTGACTCACAGGGAGTGGGTGTGCAGGTCGGCAGGGAGAGGGGGAACCTCGTTAAATCTTCTTCACAGGACGAAGGGCTTTGAGAACGAGCTCGTGTCTTTGAAGGGTTATTTAAAGATTTATGCGGCTCTGGAGAGACCTTTAAATGTTCCTGCCCCTGTTTCAGTCGGTGTTAAACAGCTCATCCGGGGAGGTGCTGAGGAGGGGGTCAGGAGCGCAGCGAGCAGCAGGATGTGGATGATGGGAGCATCTCTCAGGGCTGTTGTGCTGCCTTTCCCACTCGGCAGCCTGTGCTCTGCTTTTGCCTCCCCTCCATTAACCCTTCCTCTGCTGCAACCCCATCCTCCTGCAAATGGCTGCGCAGCTCAATCCTGGGGGTCGAGCGCTCAGTCCGGGCTGAAGAATAAAGCTGGGGATGGCGCCTTTAAGCCGGCTGTGGTGCTTGAGTCGAGTCGGTGCGTTTCGGAGTCTGGGTGTTTGTCTGACTAACAGCATCTCAACAGCTCTTTGTGGGTTTATTTTGAAACCTTTTTTGTGCCTGAATGAGCTGGATGGAGCCATTAAGAAATGCGAGAGGTGGCAAGGACGAACGCGGCCACTCTCAGTGCTGCCTCTCCCAGCCCTCCTTTCACTGGTTTTATTTTTAGCCCAGTTCAGCTGGTAATGGTAAGGTGGGATAGAGCTGCTCCAACAGACACAGCACTGGGTCACCGGCTTCCGCGTGGGCAGGCAGTTGCCAAGACTCCATCCCATGCTGAATTTTTATTTTCATTAATTTGAACGTCAGCAACTGCCATTGGTGAAGGAGGTAAAATTAGCTCGCGGTTCCCCCTCCCTCCACGGCATCCGTAAAGGACTCCTGGGTCTGTGCTTGTGAGGCGGGGCGGAAGGGGGAGGAGGGAAGATTCACCCAAAAGACAAATGAACTGCTGGGATATTTTCCTTTTTCCCTCCCCAGTCAGAAATGTTAATTGACTTGGCCTGAGTTCAGCCGAGGAGGGGGAGGACGGGTGTTCGGCTTTGCTCTGGTCAGGGTTATCTGAGGCTCTGCAGATGCACAGTTGGGGTGTAGGAGAAGAGGAAAAACCCTGATCTCTGGGCTGGGGGGGGTGAAGCGAGGCTGCTCTGCCCCGAGTCACTGGGGAGAGCCCCATCACCAGAGCAGCTCAGCGTGTCCCTGCTTCTGGAGGGGCTCTTGGCCCTTCCCAGCCAGTCCCCCTTCTTGGGCCAGCAGCTGCTGGGACTGATGGCAGGTCCGCAAGGGCACGGCTGGGCACAGCGCCGTGCTCCCCAGCTTCTCACCTTGCCAGACACTTTCAGAAGGTACTGGAGGCACTGACAGATCCCCAGTCCCTCCATCCTGTGCGTGAGGAGCTGGCCTGCCTTTTGGGGAGGTGCGAGGCTGGGCACCCCCCTGGGGCACAGTGGTTGCCATTGGCTCTGGCAGCGATGGGCTTGGGTACACGAAGCCACAGTGGCCCTGGCAAGTCGATCCTTGTCTCTTCCTATGGGAAGGCAGAGCTGGTAACCAGGAATGAGCTGGTAACCGGGAACAGTGTCAGGGCTTAGTGGAGCCGTCGGGGAGGGTACAAGGGGCAGCTCACCAAACCACTTGCACTTGTCACCCAGAACCACCCTACGATGGGTGGATCTGTCCTACCTGCCTGGTAGCCCGGCGGCACCTCGCCCCACTGGGCATGGCCCGAGGCCCCGGGAAGGTGCTCCCCAGCTCTGCGCAAGTCGGAGAAGCAACTGTCCCACCACCTCCTCCCCTGCGTGTGTCCCCCTCCTCCCCAAGCTCAGCAGCAGTGGAGTGATCGTTGGCGCAAGTAGAGGGATGACGTTGCCGCTTGGCCTTGGCGGAGAAAGGATTGAGCATCCTTTAAAGAAAATTATACATAATCGTCTTCCAGCCTTCGCATCCACTCAGAGCTCTGAGTCATAACCGAGGGGCCCTGGAGCGTGACGTTCCTGCTGGAAGGAAATTGCCTCGGCTGGATCCGGTGGGGGGGAGCCGGGAGCCTGATGAATCCTCAGCCCTGCATCTGGCCGGGGAATGCTGCCGACAGGAGCTGGGCTGTGGCAGTGTCTGCTCCAGGGGGTCCTTTGTCACCTCCTGGGAGAGTGGATGTGACCCGAGCCCCCGTCCAGCCATGGCCCCGTCCAGCCATGGCAGCGGGCAGAAGCCTCTGGACTCGGCTCTGCTGAGTCACGCTGGGGAGCCGGGCAGAGGGGCTGGTTTGCAGCCCTGATCCCATCGGAGTGTCCCCTTTGGGGACAGTGACATGCCCGCTCGGGCAGTGCCCCCTGCCAGACCCAGCCACGCTGCAAAAGCAGACAGTGGATGGCTCCACACACATCGAGCCCCTGGGAGCTCTGCGGGGTGGCAGTTGGGGCTGGGGCTTGCACCTTTCCTCCCGAGAAGGGAGGAGGAGTGACTTCCTCTGCTACCCAGCCAGGAACTAGGGGTTCCGGGTGGGCACGGTGGCAGCCCAGGGAGGAGGGTGACACTGCTCCAGAGATCCAGGCCGGCCATGCCCATGGTTCTTGCTCACTGCCCCGGGTTTTCTTTTTTCTTGTGCTGGGCACCACCCGCTGCCGAGTGCTGGGGAAATGGGTGAAACCAGTCCTTGGTGGGAGCTGCAGGGTGGACTCCCTGCCTCCTCTGTCGAGCAGCGCGTTCTGGGTGCTGGGGAGGGTCCGCTCGGGCCCAGGCGATGCCGTGGGGCCGCTGCCCTCCTCTGCCTCACTGTCCCCCTTCCCTTGCAGGACAGGTGCCTGAGGAGGAGGCCGGGCAGAACGGGCAGAGCCGCGGCAAGGGGCTGCCCAAGGCCGTGTGCATGAACGGGACGGAAACGGGACAGCTGAGCACCAAATCCAAGGCCGAGCGGCGGGCGAGCGCCTCTTCCAACCCCTCCCGCAAGGCCTGCTCTGCCAGCAGCAAGATCCGCAAGCTCTCCACCTGCAAGCAGCAGTGAGGGGCCCCCGCTCCGCACAGGTACGTGGGCAACCTGGACCCCGAGGCAGGTGGCCACGCTGGGTGACTGTCCAGGGGAGGGGAGGGGGCATCTGAGCCTGCCCCACGTGTGGGCAGTGGAAGGGAGCTGGAAAAGGGTGTCCTGTAGTCCCAGGTGGGGGGTGGAGAGGTCTGGATCCCTCTGCAAATGTCTGGCAGCCAGAGCCTGGAATCCCCCACGGTGCTGGAGGGGTGCAGAGTGTGGTGGGGAACCCCCGGTGCTCCCTGCTCTGCTCTGTCCCCTCCACGCTGCTGGGTATTCCCTGGCACCCGAATCCCATCTGCTCCACTCCCGACTGCAGAGAGCACAAACCCTCTGGCATGCACAGGAGCGGGGCCATGGCAGGACACCGAGCACCGGGATGTTCCCAGAGGACCTCGGTGTCCCCCCTGCTCTGGTCCGGAAGGTGGCCATGTCCCCTGTGGCCAGGCCACAGCCATCCCCAAGCTCCTTCCTCTCCGGGGGAAGCTGCTCCCGGCTTCCCCCTCCTCCTCCCGGCTCCTTCCGCAGCCCGGTCCCCTCTTGCCACCCCTCATTCATAACGGAGCTGGCGGTGACTCATGCTCAGTGCTCATCCACCCCCGGCCTCGCTCATCACCGCGGGCTCGGGCTCTGTTATCTCGCCGCATCACGACCAGCCTCGTGGTGTGAAAAAAAAAAAAAAAAAGCCAGAAATAAAAGCCTGTTCCTCCCCCTGCAGCTGTCAGACCCCGCTCGGCCCCTGCGGCAGCTTTTCATCTTTAATTCATCTTTAATTCATGGCTGGCAGTGAGTCACTGGCCAGGATCCGGGTCCCTGGCGAGCTGCGGCCCCTCTCGCCCCGTCCCCCTCCGGTGCCCGGCGAGGGGCTCCGCGACGAGAAGGTCCAAGCAGGCGGTCGGGGCCAGTCGCTGCCTCCACTCTCCTCCCGCTCCCCGACCTGCTCCACAGGGGTGTCTGGGGTGGAAGCCCCCGAGCCCTTCGCTCCCCTCACTTCAGTCAGCACCCACAAACCTCAGAAACCTCAAACCCGCTCTTCGGAGAGGACCTTTTCCCCTTGGGTTTCCCTCCCGGCTGCAGGGGCAGCTCTGGCGGCAGAGCAGGGTCCTGCGCCCCCGTCACCCCCCTCCTCTCTGCTCTCCCCCAGGCAGCGTCCCAGGCCGGGGCCCGCCCGCGGCCCCCTCCTCGCCCAGCTCTGCCTCTCTCCTGGGACTGGACTGTGCTTGCGATCCAAAAAGAAACCAGAGGAAACCAACCAAGGAACCCGCCCCTCCGTGCCCCCCGCTCCAGCCAGCGCCAGGAACCAGAAGCTGATGGTGGCCAGACCCCGCTCCCCACCTCGGGAGGTGAAACCTCCAGCTGCGAAGACGCTGCCCCTCCACCCCCGCCACTCTTTGCCAATCAAGACACTGATTCTGTTTTTAATTTGGGGGTGGGAAGCGAGGGACGAGCGGGGCCGGGGGGCAGCGGGACCCGGCCGGGCCCCCCCCCGGCTGTGTAGAAGTCGTGCAAAGCCATTGCCGTGCACTTTATGTTTTAGACTACTGTTATATATTATATATTTTCCTCTTTTTTTTTTTTTTTTTGTTTTGTTTATATTTGCGGTATATTTAGAGATTCCTACACATCGTGATGTGTTTAAAATAAACCAGAGGAGGAAAGAAACCAGGTATTACGACAAAGCAAAACTCTATTAAACCTGCATGCTGTCAAAGGGCTCCGAAAAGGGAACGGGTGCGCTCAGCGTCGTCTTTCTTTTCTTTTTTCTTTTTTCTTTTTTTTTTTAAAGAAAAAAAAATAAAGTGAGAACAGCGCGGAGGGTTTCCTGTCCTTCCTCCGCAGCGGGCGACAGGGGCCGGTGTTGTTCTTTGGGGCAGCTGTGGGACCCCTCAGCAGACCCCGCTCCCCCCTGGCGTGGCAACGGGGCAATGCTGGGGGTCGGAGCAGACCCCCGCTCTCCCCAGAGCCCCCGGCCAGGGCAGAACACGGCCCCCGGTGGGGTGGGGCGGGGCGGGAGGTAAGAAACAGGCTCAGAAAAGTGACAGTAGTTTGTTTTTTTCTCCTTTGTTTATAGATTTAAAAACGCTGAGTTTGCTGTTAGTGCTTTGGACAGAATTGGCGGGGGAAGGAGCGACCCGGCCTCTGCTTGCATGCAACTGGGGGGCTGGGGGGCGGGCATGGGGGTCCCCGGCTGGGCCCTGAGCCCCCCTGCCTGCCCGCTGCCGGGGCTCCAGGTAACACAGCTCAGGTGGGCTGGTTTTTTCCTTTTCTGTTTGTTTTTTTTAACCTATCCTTTGAAACACAAATAAAAACCCCCTAAAAAGCACCCCCCCCACACCCGCAGCCCCCTCGATAAATCAATAAATATCCTCTGGCCACCTCGAGCCCCCGGGGAGGGCAGTGGGGGGTGCAGAGCCCCTGGGGGTCACCCCATGGCACATGCTGGCCCGACCCCACGCTCTGCCCTTGCCCGGGCAGCCCCCACCCCTATAGGGGGTGTTTCCAGGGGGGGCTCAGGGCTGGTCCTCCCTCCCCGGCCCTCGGGATGCTGCTGCGGAGCCCCCTCAGCCCCTTGAGCATCCTCCTGCACTAGACCCCCCAGTTTCCAGTTTAGATCCCAGGCTCCCTGCAGAACTGGGGGGTTCGTAGGCTTGAGGAGGCGACTCCTCCCTCCCCAAATACCCGTCTCACCCCTGCCAGGGCAGCACCGCGGCTTCCCCCAGCCAGCCCCTCCCTCGTGTTCCCGGCTGGACCGGAGGCATTATTGCTTGTTAAAGACCGGGGAGAGCGGAGCCGCTGCGCAGCCCTGCCGCGAGGTCTGGGTCAGGCCTCAGTGGGACTCGGGGTGTTATCAGCACAGTCCCTCGTCACTGACCTCGCTCTGCACCCTGACCCCCGAGGGCACCCCCAGCCCGGGCCCTCCACTGCCTGGCACCTTGCTCCTGGGAGCGAGGGGCCTCGGCCACCCCACGCTACCGGACCCCTGCCATGAGGGGGCTACGGCCACGGGACCCCACGCGCCCTCCTGGCCCTTCCCGCGGCACCTCAGGCACCGGGCGCGTCCCCACGCCGGCGGCAGGAGGGGATGGAGCCCCCGAACGCCTGTGCCGGGGTCTCTCCCTCTCGCGCTAGGCCTAGACAGGGCTGTGGTCGGGGGGGGCATCGCTGGCTGCCACTACCACCGTGGGCTCGGCCCGTTCTCCCGCTTTCCTCAAGTGCCCGTAGAGCCGCTCCTCGAGGCCGCCCGCGATCTTGTCCATCAGCTCCGAGCCAGAGCCCAGCCCCAGGCACATCCCGGGGCTGGGGCAATCGTCGTCCTCGGGGGGCTCGGAGCCAGCCTTGGGCTCGGGGGCCGCTTCTCCGGGTTCCTCCACAATCACCTGGATCTCGGGGTCGGGCAACGCTGGGGCTGGGGGGACGCCGTCAGCCGCCTCCGCCGCCTCCTCGTCACCGGCGCTGATGATGCGGGGCAGGGGGCTGTGGAACCGGGCGTCCAGGGGGTAGTTGGCGCTGTCGCCACGGCGCAGGGGCGTGCGGTGCCGCTCGAGCGCGGGGTACCGCACCCCCGGGTCGCTGTACTGCTTGGCGTGCTGCCACTGCTTGCGGAGGTGGGTGCGGGAGCGGTGCTTCCCCCGCAGCGGAGACTCGTCGAACTGGGGGTCGTGGCGCACAAAGGCGTTGAACAGGGCGTCCGTCTTCTCGTCGATGCTGTAATCCCGGCGGGGCGCTGCGTCCCGCCCCGGGAACATCTGCCCGTAGGGGGACCAGGCCAGGGGGCTGTGGGGACGGAGGGGGCCCCCACCCGCTGCACCCCAGGCTGTGCTCCCCTCCTCCTCCTCCTCTTCCTCTTCCTCCTCCTCCTCCTCCGGCTCCCGGCCCTCGAAGCTCTCGAAGATGGTACCTTTTCGCCCCGCGCTCGTGAAGCAAATGCGCTTCTCGGAGGCCGTCTGGTCCTTGGGGGGCCCCTCCTCACCCCCCCGGCTGGGCGCCTCGATGGAGGCGTAGCCGCTGTCCATCTGCAGCAGCTTGCGCGTGCCGGGCTCCGACTCCTCCGCCTTGGGCCGACCCCAGAGCTTCTCCTCGGGGCCTTCAGCCTCATCCAGGGAGGAGGAGGGGCAGGGGGCCACGCCACCGGTGGAGGAGACGCTGTCCCCGCCGTCGCTGCGCACCGAGTCCTGGTCGTTGCTCCGCTCGGAGGAGGCGTAGAGCTCCAGCGAGGCGCGCAGGCTCCAGATGTCATGGCAGGCGCTGGGCTGCTCCGGGACGCCGGCCTCGCCGGGGCTGCCCGCGCTGCCCTCGCCCGGCTCTAGCCTGCGGGCACCACCCCGGCGTCATGCCAGGGGCCAGGAGGGACCCGGCCAACGAATGGCGGAAGCGCCAGCCTGGACCCCACGGGCTTCACACGTGCCACCACACAGTCCCTCGTGCTGTCCCCACTGCCCTGCCTGTGCCCCAACCACCCCTCTGTCCCGTCTCCCAACGGACCCCGCTGTCCCACCAAAGCCACACGGAGGTGGGAGCCCCCCATGCACGGGGCAGCGCAGGGTCCCTCGGTGCCTTCCCGGTGCCCGGCTCACCCGTCCCTGTCCCCTCTATCTACTGAAAAATACCTGCCGAGAGAGGGTGGGGGGCTGGCGGGGGCGGGCAGGAAGGGCCCCCCCGCAGGGTGGAAGGCCACGTCGTCCGTGTGGGCGATGTACTGGATGATGTCGGTCTGGTGGGGGTCCCGGTCCTCCTGGTCCATGCTCTCACTGGCCGCTCGCTGACGCTGGAACTGCCGCCGTTTGGGGGACCCTGGGGGGGCGCAGGGCAGGGCTGGGGACAGGGGGTGGACAGCCCCTTCCCAGCATGGCCATCCCCCTGCTCCCCTGTCTCCATTCCCGTGGCACTGTGCCCCGGGGCCCCCCACTGCTCCCACCTCTCGTGTCCAGGCTGGATGCGCGCTGGGTGCTCTCCAGCTTCCACTTCTTGATCCTGAAGTAGGGGCTGGCCCCGTCCAGGCTGGCGTGGCGGCGCAGGCGAGTGAAGAACTGCAGGACCGTGCCGTGCGCGGGGGCCGGGGGGGGCTCCCCGGGGCTGGCACTGCCCGCCCCAGCCGCCTTCCCACTCCTGGGTGCTGCTGCGAACTGGGAGGAGTAGGGGGGGGGCCGTGAGTGCCCGCTCAGCTCCAGGCATGGCCCCCTCAGCCCCCCCTCAGCTCCTTCAAGCTCGGCTGCAGCAGATGCACAAATGTCCCCCGGCGCAGGGGACGGGGGGTGGCGGGGGTGGGACAGAGCCTGTTTCCAGTTGGATGCCCACGACTGTCCCCAGTGCCCTGGCATGGAGTTGGGGGGGCTAGCCCTCTGCTGGGGGATCAGGATGGGGCAGAGCCCCTTCCCCTGCCCGGTCGCAGCCCCCCGCCCTGGCACTCACCGAGGGGCCCTCCCCGGAGTCGGAAGAGGCGGAGGGGCTGGCTTCAGTGAAGCTGGTGTCCACGGTGGAGTTGTAGGTGTCCCCGGGCAGGGCAGAGCTGGGGCACACGGCATGGCTGGGGAGCGCCGGCTGGGGCAGGGCCCCCCCGGGGGGCTGCAAGGCAGAGCGCGCTCAGGGGGCTTTGCACGAGGGCGGGGGAACAGGAGGGGACCCACCGCCCTGGGACCCCACATCCCCGCATCCAGCAAATGCCCCCGGGCTCCCACCCCAGGGCCAGCGGTGCCTCCTTGGGGTGCTGCAGGATGTCCCTCCCGTTTCCCCCCGTGTCCCCCATCCCCGTGGGGTGCTGGGGGCTCACCTGGAAGATGGCGAGGCCGGGCTTGGGCGGGGGCAGGCGGGGGGTCATGGCCAGGCTGTTCTCACTCGACTCGCACTCGTGGATGGTGACGATCTTGAGGGCGGGTGGCGGGAGGTGCAGGTGGGTCAGGCGGGCGTTCTTCAGGTGGTGGAAATCCCCCTCTGTCAGCGTGTACCTGCCGGGCACGCCGGGTTAGGAGGGGTGGCCCCAGACCCCCCCGGCCTCCCCCCGCCAGCCCAGAGCTTCACCTCCTCCCCTTCTCCTGGGTCTTCTTGCCCTGCTCGAAGAGCGCAGCCTCGTTGAAGGAGACGCGGCGGGTGGTGGAGGAGCTGGAGGACAGGAACCGCTCGCTCTCCGCATCCCGGTAGCTGGAGGATGACAGGCAGTCGGGGTCTTCCACTTTGATGGTAATATCTGTGGAGAGGGGGGGGTCAGCAACCCAGACACCCCCACGGCATGGGATGGCTTCCCCAGCTGAGGCCTGGCAAACTTGCTGCCAGCCCGGTGGCCCCTGTTCCTGCTCACACAGCCAGGGCACCGCTGGGGTGGATGGCAGAGGGCACAGGGGGTGCATGGCCATCCCTGCCCCAGGGCTGGGGGCTGCTTTACCCCCCCCACCCCGGGAGCTGGGGGTGCTGCTGTGGGTGCTGGGTGTCACTGGTGGGCGATCGCTGGCAGGTCGTGGCGCTCACCCTGGGCTGGCTGCGAGTCGTCCAGGTAGGTGGTGTTGGTTTTCTCGGGGTCATCGCTGGCTCTGCCGGAGGGAGGAGGGTCAGCGGTGCCCTGTGCCAGCCCCCCCAGCCCCCTTTGCGGGAGGGACGGTGGTGGCGCCTGTCCCCAAGGCCTGTCCCCACCTGGAGTGCCGGCGGTCGGCCTCGCAGCAGCGGCGGCAGACGATCAGGATGCCCGAGAGCAGGACCAGGGTGCCGCCGATGAAGATGGAGAGCAGGGCGAGGAGCAGCACGTAGCCATCCTGGGGGGACACCTCGCCGGGCACCGCCTGCGCGGGGCGGCAGCGGCTCAGCCCGGGGAGGGGATACAGCCCAGCTCCAAACCCAGACCCTGCCTTGCCGGGGGGCCGGGGCTGACGCTGAGCTGCTCCCCAGAGACGTTCGGGCTCCCCCGCCGCCCCCGGGCCTGCTGCCGGCTGCGGGGACCTGCCTTCACCACGGCAACGGCAGCCGGGGGGGCAGAGCCGCCAGCGGCCCCCGCACCCCATGGGGATGGGGACAGGGACCCCAACCCTGCCCCTGCTCGCCCCCCAGCTGTGGGAGAGGGGCTGATCGGGCAGCAGCAGCCAGGCCCCCTTGGATCCCCAACACCCGCAGCACTTCGGGGGGCTGCAGCGAGGACCGGGAGGCGTCCCCCCTCCAGGGCCTGGCGGAGCAGGGTGGGTGACAGCGGGGCTGGTTGGCTGCTGTCCCCACCTTGGCGTAGACCCCACAGCACCCACCCACACCCCCCAGGCACTGCCCCACGTGCACCCCCGCCCTCCCCCGGACCCAGAGGCGGGCAGCGCGGGCAGGGACGGGCAAGGCGGCCCTGCTCACCGTGACGCTCTCCGTCGCGTTGTCCCACGGCGTCGGGTCATCGCTCATGGTCCGTCCCGGCCGGTGCGCGTCCTGGGGCGGGGGGAGGTTGAGGGGAGGCACCGGGGCCGGGCCGGGGGCGGCGGAGGCGGTTCCTGCCCGGCCCCGGGCCCTGCCCGGCCCCGCGGTGCGGAGCTGCCGCGAGGGACCGGGAGGGAGGGACCGGGATGAAGGGATGGAGGGAGGGTGTGGTCAGGAGGGAGGATGGAGGATGGAGGGGGGGCGGAGGGAAGGTGGCTCCGGAGGGGTGCAGGGATGGGGAGGGGGCGGCAGGACCGTTGCCTCTCCCGGGGTGTCCCCTCGCCGGGCACTGCCAGCACCCCGCACCCAGCCCCCGGGCTGGCGGGGGGCGCAGACCCCATCCCTGCACACACGGAGCCCCACGCTCCCCACGCCATGCCGGGAGCCGGAGCTACCGAGCGGGGGCCAGCGCCGGTGGCCAGAAGTGGCCCGGGGGAGCCTGCCCCTGTCCCTGTCCCTGCCCCCGGGGCGAGCACAGCGAAGGTGACACAGCGCTGCCCCAGCGCTGCCGCCCCCCGGGAGCCACGGGGCCGACGGGCAGCCCCCAGCAGCCCGGGGGGTCCCAGGGGAAGCCGGGGCGGGGGGAGCAGCAGCCAGGCAGCCCGGCAGGGAGGGGCGGCAGATGGCCGCCCCGCACCGTGCGAACGGAGCCGGCGTGGGCGTCGCTGGAGCGCGATGGGTGACGCTCCTGAGTCAGCCCGACAGCGGCCCCGGCAGCGGGCGGTCCCCGCGCGGGAGGGGACGGGGCGGCCGAGGGGCCCAGGGGCGGCGGCGAAGGGCCGAGAGCCACCGGGGCCAGCGGACAGACACCGCGACCCCCGGCCGCGGCGCTGACCCGGCCGAGCGCCCCCGCGCCCTCCGGCCGGCCCCGGGTGGGCTCTTCCTGGGCGCTGCCGAGCGTCCGCCGGTGCTGTCCCTGTGCTCCGGGCTGGGGCCGAACTGTGGTGGGCGATGCTGCTGTCGGGGTGGGCGGGGGGTGCTTGGAAACCGCTCAAAATCGGGTCAGTGAAAACCGCGGTGGGAGCCCGCGGCCGGGTGGGCAAAGTCACCGGCGGGGACAGCGCGGGGGTGCCCCGGACGCCGGTGCGCGGCCCCGGGGCAGCCCCGCCACGGTTCGGGGCACGAACACCTCGGGGAGGATATCGGGGTGCTGGGGCCAGCCGGGTCGGGGACCCCCCCGCCTGCAGCCGCCCTCGGGCACCTCTGAGCGGCCGGGGGGAGCGCGAGGCGAGGCGATGCCCCGGGGCAGGGGAAGGGGGGACCCTCCTCTGACCGCCAGCTCTGCCGGGGGCGTGGGGGGACCCCGGGGCCGGCATGGGGGGCCCCCTGGGGCAGGGGCTGCGGCTCCAGGCGGGATGGGCACCCCACGGGTGGGATCCCCGCGGACACCCCCCGGCCCGAGGCAGGGGGCGCGGGGGACCGGGGTGAGGCGGAAGAATGTCCCTCCTGTTCCCCATCATGGAGGAATCCCGTCTCCATGGCGACCCGGCGGGAACAGGCAGGCCATTGTCTGCAGGAGGGGGCCGCTCCCCGGGCTGTCCCCCCGCCGGGGGACACGGGGCCGCGGCCGCTGCCCGGGGCGAGCCTTCGGGGCCGGGGGACCCCGGTGCTGCCGCGCTTCCGCACGTGGGAGCCCGCGGGGGGGCGGACAGGGTCTGCGCCCCACGCGTGGGGGTGTCCCAGGGGGCCGGGGCTAGGCTGGAGGGGTGCCGGAGGGACCCTGCGCTGAGCCCCCGGCCCCGGTCCGGTGATGCGGTGACGTGGGGCAGGGATGCGGGAGGTAGGCAGGGCTGTGGGGCAGGGATGGGGGCTGTGGGGCGGGGCTGTGGGGCGGGGATGCAGGCAGGGATGCAGGCAAGGATGCAGGCAAGGATGCAGGCAGGGCTGTGGGTCAGGAATGTGGGGCGGGGATGTGAGCTGTGGGGCGGGGATGCAGGCAGGGATGCCGGCAGGGATGCAGGCAGGGATGCAGGAGCCCGCGGGATCTCCGGGCGCTGTGGGGCGCGATGGGGCTCGCCTCGGCCAGGCCGGCTTCGGCTGTCCCGATAGGAGCTGTCGCGAGCCGGCGGGGCCAAACACTCACCTACAACCGGCACCGGGGCTCCATCGCCGCCGCTGCGCTCGGTGCGGCCCCGGGATTTATGAATGAACCGGAGCCGCCCCCGCGCGGCGCGGGCGTCACGTGGGGACAGGGGCTGCCCCGAGCCCTGCCTGTACCACAGCCCTGCCTGTATCAGCCCTGCCTGTACCACAGCCCAGCCTGCACCAGCCCTGCCTGCACCGACCCTGCCTGCACCGACCCCGCCTGCACCTACCCCTGCCTGTACCACAGCCCTGCCCGCCCCGAGCCAGGGCCGCCCCAGCCCCTTCCGCCCCAGGTGCTCAGTGCCTCCTGCCCCGCAGCCCCAGGCGCGGTGGCACGTTGGAACCCCCCCGAGCCTCTCCCGGGGCTGTGTCCCCCCACAGTCAGCGAACGGGACTCCGGAACTACAACTCCCATGCGCCTCCAGGTCCCGCCCCTGTCGTCACTTCCTCCATGCGCCCGGCGCCCCATGGTCGGTGTAGTCGCGCGGCGGCGCGGTGCACGCCGGGAGCTGTAGTCCAGCCCCGCCCCTGTCCCCGCCGCCCGCTCGCCCTTGGCCGCCGCCGCCGCCATGTTCCGCGCCCGCCGCCTCCTCCGCCTCGCCGCCCTCGCGCCGCCTCGCGCCCGCGGCTATGCCGACCCCGCCGCCGGCCCGACCCCCATGGCCTTCACCTTCGCCTCGCCCACCCAGGTAGCCTGCGGGGCCGGACCCGGTCCGCAGACCCGGCACCCCCTGCCCGGTGGGCCCGCTGCGGGTCCCGAGGCGAGGCCGGGGCTTGTGGGAGGCGCGGCCCGGAGTGGGCTCGGTAGGAGTGGTGGGGCAGGGGACCGGGCTCCCGGGGGTGGGGACGGGTGGACGGCCCCGACCCGGAGCCGCGCTAGGGGACGGCGGGGTCCGCCGTGGTCCCTGCGGCTCCCGCCGAGCTGTCACTGGCTCCACCGGGCCTGACCTCGGCCTTGACCTCGGCCCCGCCGCTGCCGACTCCCCGTCCCCGGCAGCTGCCCCCGTTCTCAGGCCGCCCCGCTCCCCGCTGCAGCTCTGCTGGGGCCCGCGGGGGGACGTTCTTGCTCTTCCAGCCCCGGCCCTTCCCCTGGAGCCGCTGGTCGGGCCCGCCAGCCCGGAGCGGTTTCTTGGCCCCGCTCCCGGGTGTGAGGCACGGCCTCCGCCTGCCCCCCCGGCCCGAAATGCCCGGGGATACGGGGGCAGCCAGGCTCGCTGCTGTCCCGGGGCGCTGGGGACAGGGCCATGGTGTTGCAGGGCAGGATTCGAGCTGCACCGATGGGCCGGAGCGTGGGGGCTGTGTCGCTGGCTCCCGGCAGAGTGGTGATGGCTGGCATCGAGTTCTCCCTACGCTCTTCTCAGGCTGCTCCCAGCTGCACCCATCGCCTCTCGCCCACTCCCGACTTCGTGTCTCCGCTTGCCGCCTCCCTGCCGCCGTCAGCACCACCACCACACCTTGGAGCATTTCCCACTCCCTTTGCCAGGACCCCTCCTCCAGAACCCGGCCCCACTCCCACCCTGTGACGGTTCAGGCTGTCCTGGTCACACCTCGCTGTGTGTCACACCCGAGCAGGGCTGGGCCCTTGGGTCAGAGCAGGCTGCCCACCCCACCCTATCCCTCCAGTGTCCGAGGAGCTGCCTTGCTCCTTCCCCTCTGTTCCTGGTGATGGTTCCCATCTGCTCTGTCCTCCTCATCCAGGTGTTTTACAACGGCGCCAACGTGAAGCAGGTGGACGTGCCCACGCTGACCGGCTCCTTCGGTATCCTGGCCTCCCACGTCCCCACCCTGCAGGTCCTCAAGCCGGGCGTCGTGACGGTCTACGCTGAGGACGGCACAGCCACCAAGTACTTTGGTGAGTTAAGCAGGAGGAGCCGGGAGGAAGGACAGTGTGTGTGGGGGGGTCTCACGAGGGAAACTGCCTGTCACGGTGTGCCCTGGTGCCCTTCCAGGGGGTTCCTCTTTCCCAGGGGCTGCGCTGTGGGGCTGGGATCTGCCCTGGAAGATGGGGCTCAGTATGAGGCCGTGCTCTGGGTCAGGTTCTTTTGGTTCTGCCCAGCATCCCCTGCTGTAGCTTCTCCTTTGATAGGAAACGTGTCCCTGCAGGACTCAGGAAGCATTTGGGAGGGTGTTGAGGTTTTGTTCTGGCCCAAGGAGTTCCAGGGCTGAGCTGTGGGCAGCCCCCCCGGGTGAGGCCAGTCCAGCAGCCCTGCCTGACCCTGCCCTGCTCTCCTGCCTTCGCAGTGAGCAGCGGCTCCGTCACCGTCCACGCAGACTCCACGGTGCAGGTGCTGGCGGAGGAGGCGGTGACGATGGACATGCTGGACCTGGCTGTGAGTAACCCCCGCTCTGCCTCCCCCAGGCAGCTCCTGGCAGCTGGTGCCCTCCTGGACGGGGCATTTGCTCCCTTGTCTCCGGAGCGTCCTGCAACTGCAGAAAACGTGCCCAGACCGCGGGTGTCACCCCGAGCTGAGCTTCTCCAGAGCCCACTGATCGGGATCAAAGGCTCGGGGCTCCTCCTTGGCAAGCTTTCCACAGGCCACACAGGCGTTAACCTTCTCCCGGCCACTTCCCTCCCTCGGACAGATGCCGATCTCACCCCTCCCCACCCTCTCACTCTGGGAGCAGCCTTTTCCCGGTGGGGCCTGGTGATGAGGGGTCAGCGGGTCCGTGGGCCCTGGGCAGGGGGTGACTCAAGGGCTGTAGGACAAGTCCCCTGGCCCTGGTGACACGTTCCCTGTGCTGTCGTGTTCAGACGGCAAAATCCAACCTGGAGAAGGCTGTTTCAGAGATGGCTGCGGCGTCCGATGAAGCAGCTAAAGCAGAAGCTCAGATTAAAGTAGAAGCTAATGAAGCCCTTGTGAAGGCCCTGGAGTAATTAAGGTGAGTGTCACCTACCTTCAGCCCCACTCTAGAGACGAGCCCCTGCCCCGTGGGGAGCTTCCCCAGGCAGCAGCTGGGGGCAGGCAGGGGTCTGTTCAGGGAGCGGTGACGTGAGGGCTGTCCCCTCCCTCGGTCCCCCCTTTCTGGGGGGCTTGTGGGGGTCCCTTGCCTGCTGCTGCTAGATGGCAGCAGGGCCCGGCCATGCCAGCGGGCAGCTGGGGAGCCGGCTGGCTGCCTGGGGCCACATGAGGAGGGCGGTGTGTCACCCAGAGCGGCTCCCTGCTGCCTCCCTGAGCTCTGGTCCCTCTCACTTGCAGCCAGGGCCGAGCCCTCGGAGCAGGATCTGTCGCTCCCTCGAGCCCACCCCATGCTAAAACTAACTCCTCTTCCCTGTGTTGCAGGAATCCCACCGTGATGTAGAGAAACCCCAGACGGTCCTACTTGTCCTGACTTCCCCGCTTGTACAGATGGTGCGGGACAAACGGAGGCGGAGAAAACTCTCTGATCAATTAAAAGGAAACGTAATCTCATCTTATAGGTCGTTGCCTTCCTCCGAGGCAGCAAACTGCAGCCCGGGCCGTGCCGGTACCTGGGTGCCTGTGGGCAGCCCCTGCCCCTCGCCGGGGTCTGCTGGGGTGCTGTCGCTCAGGGAAGGTTCCCCCCCAGCACTGCCCCGGGGTTCGGCTGGGGATTCCTGTGGGAGATTCTCCCGTGGGAGGCTTATCAGGCAGGTTTTATAACCCCCTCCCTGTGCCGTCAGCCACCTCCACCTCCAATAATCCACTGGGACAGCGGGATTACAGCAGCGCGGGAGGAGGCTCCCATGGGGCCCCGCGGGGCTGTGCCAAAGGCTTCTGTCCTGTCTCCCCCGCCTCGTTCCCGGCTCGGTGGCCGTAGGAATTCATGTTGACCGGGCTGTTTGTCCACGATACTTCTGGCAGCTGGGTGGCAGCTGCCTGGGCTTCCACCCGTTTCCCCTGCACGCAGAGCCGGGGAAATCTTCCTTGGTGCGGAGAGGCAAGTGGATGCCGTAGTGGTGGGAGTCTCCTGAATCCGCTTGTGTTGGGGGTGGCTGATGCTGCTCTGCTATGCTGCTGCTTGCTCAGGGCTTGCTTGCTGCCAGCCCTGTCCGAGGAGGCTGCCCTGGGCTTGCAGGAGGAGCTCGCCAGTCCCACGCGCCTCGAGAACCAGCAGCGCTGGGAAGGAGTGTGTTCGAGTGAGGGGCCGGTTTTGCCTGTGCCAGGCACCCGAGGACGCATCCTGCCAGCCTGGCGCGTCCTCCCCATGACTCCCCAGGGTGATTTCGGGTTCTCTCTGCTGCACAAAGCCTGCAGCTCAGGCTGGGCTACAGCCACTCTGCCTGCGCTCTGATCCCCTTTTCCCTGCGCTCTCCCGGCCTGGGAACGTGTGTTGGCTCGTCTGTGTGGGCAGCTGCTCCGGCAAAGGGCAGCGGGCAGCGGGGTCGGCCTCCTCCCTGCCCTTGGCTCCCCGCGGCTCCGCAGCCGAAGCAGGGCACGGCTATTTTTGGCGCTGCCACCCAGGATGTAATCTTGGCTGCCTCCTCACTGCCACCTCCTCCCCCTCCTCTCGCTCACTCTGCCTTTCTCTCCCCCCCTCCCTTCACAAGCCATCAAAAAATAGTGCCTGTGGTGTTAAATTTCTCACTGTAGCTTATTAAAAGCCTCCGAGTGCCTGACGTGGAGCCTATTTGAAGCTCAGCCGACTTCCCAGTTTCGGAGCTGCTCCGGTGCCTTTTCCTTCCCTTCCCCTCTCTTTCCCTTTGTTTTTTTTTTTGTTGTTGTTGTTGTTGTTTTTAAAGGTCATATGTGGTGCCATGCATGAGCAAAGCCTCAAAGTCAGCGCGGGCGCTAATTAAAACGTCTGGGGAATAACTGGGGACGGACGCCGCGCTCCCTCTTCCGCTGGCTCTGCTCTCCACTGTCCCCAGTTTCTATTTGCGGCGTGCCTGTGCCTCCCCGGCACGCAGCCGCTCGCGCTGACGGAAGGTGCCTGGTTTTCTGGGCTTTTTCATCTGATGGAAGAGCGTTGGCGAGGCCGGGAGCTGGGGAAACGGCCAGCTGCTATTTTTAGGATGGGAAAAAAGTGTCTCCGTCAGCGTCCTCTTGCCAGCTCTTCCCCACCTCCTCCCGCCTGCGCCGGGGAGGGGGTGGGGGATCGGCAAGGACCTGGCCGTGCCCCCTCGCAGGGTGCCCTTGGCCGGGCTCTCCACGGCGTGACGCCTGCTGGGACTTGTAGTCTGCGTTTGTGGGGAGCAGCGAGGGCAGTTTGGGGGTGAGGGGTGGAGGCACCCCCGGGCTCGCCCTTCTCCCCTCACAGCCCAGCCCGGTCCCGGCAGGGTCCCTCCACTGCGGCCTCTGCTCCCAGCCCCTCACCTGCCTCCATCCTTTCCCGTCACTGCTCATGCCAGGAGCCTTCGGTTCCTTCTCCTCCCCCGGCTCGCCGCGCCGAGCTCTCGCTCCCTCTGCCCACGCCGGAGCCGCCATCAGTCACGTCCCACTGGATGCCACGAAAATGGTCTCTGACTCTGCTTGGCGGCTGCGGCTCAGCTGGAGGCGAAGCCCTTCCCTGCTCCTGGCTCGGCCCCAGTGCTGCGGGGACGGACCCAGCCAGGGCTGGGGGGCCGGGTGGGTCAGGCCCCAGTATGGACCGTGCCTGATGTGATCCAACCAGTGGATCCTCCTCCTCCCCAAACCAGCCTGGCTCGGGGCTGTCCCGGTTGGGAGTGGTACCAGCACAGTGCCCAGCTGTCCCCAGAGCGCTGGCACGTGCCCTCGGGATCTGTGACTGGGGCAAAAGGTCTTTCCCTGCCACTTTGTGGGGCGGTGGGTGCTGGGGCAGCACCTTGGTCCCTGCTCAGGGCAGGGGGACCCGGGGCCGGGAGCATCGGCACAGCGTGACTGGGATGTTCCGGGAGCCTGGGTCCCGTTTGTCTCCGGCTTTTGGGCACTGCGGGGCGGGGAGGGCGTGCGAGGGAAGCGTTGCCGTGCGGGAGGGAATGGCTGCCCGGAAAATGGCGTGAGCGGGGCGGGGGGCCGGCTTGTCGCCCTCGTCCTCCCTTCCCACCCAGGGCTTTCACCCGTGACTTGCGTCTTCTGCTGCCAGATGGAGGGTGGGGAGCGAGGCCGGCAGCACTCGGAAAGTGAAGCATCACCGTTTTTGCTGGCGTCGCCGACGGCGTCTGCTCCTGGGGGATGATTTCCGAGGGGGGGGACGGGCTCCGCCGCTGCATCTCCTGCCGCTGGTGTCCCTTCCCTGTGCTCAGCCACGCGGCGTTTCCACCATCCCACCCCGATCCCGAGTGCGGGGGAAAGCTTCGAGCTCTCGTCTCTCCGCAGGAAAAACAAACCCCAAACCTCCCGGCGGCCCCAGGGTTCCCCCGGCAGCCCTGACCCACGGGGCAGCGCTGTCCTTCCCCTGCCCACCCCCGCGGTGCTGGGGGTCCTGCAAGCCCCCCTACTGCCCCCCGCCCCTCGTGCCTGCCCGAGGTGGAGGGCAGCCCCCCGGGAGCGGGGGGAGCCTCAGTGCGGGGCAGCGCCCTGCCAAGGCTTCACGGCACTGGGGTGCAGCCCTGGCTCTGGCCAGGACCCCTCCCCGGCCCCCGCGGCCCCGGTCCCGTCGTGGGAAGGTCGGCGGCGGCTCCACCGCCGCCAGCGCGAGCCCGGCCATGTCCTTGGGCCACGTTGCCCTTGTGTGGCTCGAAGGCCGAATCCTCGCCACTTCCTTCTGCGGAGGGAGCGCTGCTGTAATGATTAACTGCCTGAATTGTTCCGTCCTGCAGCCTTTTTCCTCTGGGTTTCCAGCTCTGGAAAATGCTCCTTTTCCGCCGCCCTCCCACGCACGTGGCCCCGTGGTGGGAGTGTGGCAGAGCCAGGGGTAAATCCCGGTGGGCAGGAGCAGGGACCTGGGCTTGCGGCGGGATCCGGCCCGGCCGTGGCTTTGCGGTCCCGGCCTATTTCTGGGGAGAGTTGCAGGCGGATGGTGGTGGAGCCCGTGGGGAGCCATTGCCCCCCCAGCCTCCCCCCGCAGAAATCCAGGCACAGGAGCGAGTGCCGGCGGGTGTTGCGGAGGGCGGGTGTTGTAGCCAGCACGACGGTGCTTGTCACGCGGCTCCCGGGCCAACAGCCTCCGAGCAGCGTGCTGGCAAGGGCGGCAAACCTTGGCCCGGGGCAGGTTCTCTCTTAGGGAAACTGAGGCACACATGGGGAAAGCCACTGGCAGACTGGGGAGAGCAGGGACGGGGACATGGGAACCCTGCTGCTGCACTGTGCTGCTCGGGGGTGCCACCCCTGTGGGGAGCTGCCGGGGTTGGGCGAGGGGCTGTGGGGGTGGCACGTTGCCTTGGCAGGGGCTCGGCGGCCCCGGGGGCTGCAGGCTCAGCCCTCGCTTGGGGCAGCTTTGACCTCGCTGAGCTGGCCCAAAGCCGCGGGGTGCATAGAGGGAGTGCAAGGCCCCGTGCCGGGGTCCGAGCGAAGCCCCTCCAGCCGGGGCCACGACCCGCTGGGGCAGGGGGAGGCCGGGGAGGAAGCGGCTGCCAGCTGGGCTCGACGCCGGCTACAAAGGCGGCCCAGAGAGCCCGGGCGGAATGAGGTGGCACCCGGCCAGGTTCCCACGGCGGCCCCAGTGCAGAAAATACACCCGGAGCTGGTGGCGGTTGCCACAGCGATGGGCTGGGTGCCACGCTGCGGGGGGGGCACGGCCCCGCACCCAGGTGTGCCCGCCTGGGACCCCGGCGCGGGGCGGTGGGAGCATGGTGGGGCGGTGGAGCTGGGTGCTGGCAGGGACCAAAGGCTCCTGCCCCGCTTCCCGCTGCCCCCGCCTGCCTTTGATGTGCCGGGACTTCGCCCTTGGTAAAGCTGGGAGGTTCCCAAGGAGTTCCCGGCTGGAACCCGGCATCCAGTGCCCCGGCGTCCCGGCACAGCCCCCACCGGCCCCGGGGCTCATCCACTTCTCAGATGGGGCTTGGAGCTGCAGCCGGGGGCTCGGAGCCCCCGCGGGCTCCCCGGTTCCTGGCGGGGCTGGCCGGGAGGAAGCGGCTGCAGCTGGCCCCGTCGTGGGGCTCTTCCTGGCGGGGCTGGCGCCGGGCTGGGGCCCGGGGTGGGGAGGGGAAGCTGAGGGGGACGCGACCCATTGCCCTCCGGGATGCCCCGGTGTGCGGCCGGGAGGAGGAGACGGTGGCGCCTTCGTCCCTGCTCCCATACAGCCGAACGGCCGCCCCTCCACCGGGTGTGAACGGCAGGGGTCGAGGCCTGGGGTGACGCCGGAGTCACTCCTGCTCCCCCCACCTTGGGTGTCATGTGTCCCCCCCACCCTGCGGGACCTCAATGGGGTCATTGTGCGCCACGGCCCCGCGGGTCACGTCCCGAGCAGCTGCTGAGCCCGACCCCGTCGGCTTCCCCCCGCGTGCCGGGGCCACCGCGGGGCTCTGAGTGCTGCCGTGCAGGGAGGGGGCTCGCCCGGGGCAGGCTACGGCTTCTTGCCATCCCCATCCCCACCTGGCTGTGCCGGCCGGCTCTGCCCTGGCCCTGCCACCCCCTCCCTGCCCGGGCAGCGCCGGCAGCTGCTCTGGGGCGTAATGATGGGGTGTGCCTGCCCGCCTGCCCCAGGGTGGAGAGCGGTGCGGGAGGCTCCTGCCACCCAGCAAGACGAGGCCAGCCGGGCGCGGAGCCTCCTCGCCTGCAGCCACGCCTGTGTGGGCTGAGTGGACCCCGACGCCCGGCACAACCAGCTCCTTCGCATCCCGGCTGCCCGCGGACAGGCTGCTGCAGGCAGGACCCCTCGGGCCAGGCAGGTGCAGGGTGTCGGGGAGCACCCGGCGCGCTGGGGGGATGCGGAGGGCCAGGAGGAGCCAGAGCTGCTGCCGTCCCCGCTGCAGCCCCGCCTGAGCGCACTGGGAGCACTGGGGGCTGGAGGGGCTGGGTCCCCGCTCGCTCCCAGGCAGGGGCTTTCCGGGTGCGGGATGTCCCTGTCCCTGCTCACCCCTCATTGCTTCCCCGCATTGTGTCCCCCGTCCGGCCCCACATCCTGTCTTGGCAGATGGGCCCCGACCCTGGCCAGCTGCAGCCCCCACACCTCGTGTCCCAGCCAGGGCACCCCACGGGTGCAGGGTCCTGCCGGAACGGGCTGCAAACCAGCCCCAGCAGCTCCTGTGGGGTCCCGATGGGGTGTGGGAAAAGCACCCCACATCCCCCCATCTGCTCCAGCCACGCGCGGCCGGTCCCCAGGGCTGCTCCACGCCCCCGTCCCAGTCGGATGCAGCCCCCTCACTCCTGGTCCCGTGGGACGCAGGAGCACAGGCGACCCGGGATGCCCCGGGGTGGGCTGGGGCAGCTCCGCGGCACGGGGGTCCGGCAGGCTGTGTGTACTGGGTCCGGCAGGCTGCGGTTACCGGCTCGGCACGGCTGCGGGAGGAGCGGACCGAGTCCGGGCGGCTCGTGCCAAGGGCCTCCCGAGAGCAAAGAGCTGGGTAAGCAGAGCCGGGCCGTGATGGCCATCGTGTGGGGCCCTGGGCGGGAGATTTCTGAGTCCACCTGGAAACCAGCAAATGGCTGGGGGAAAAAGGGAGGGAACCAGGCCAGGGGCTTACCCGGCAGCGTTTTCGCTTGGAGATGCACCTCCTGTAGAACAGGAGCTGATGCTTTTCTCTCCGAGGGCTGCCAGGACAAGGGCTGGCGACGCCGGGGCTGCTGCGAGGCCAGTTTCTCTTTTGCTTTCGTTCGGCTCTTGCTTGGCCGAGCGTCCACCCCACGGGGAGTACAAGCGGGGTCCCCAGTCTCTTGGCTTCCTTTGGTCAGCAGCAGCGCTGCTGCGTTTTCGACTCCGGGGTGCCGAGGGTCTCAGCGGGGGCGAGTGGCCGAGGTTACCCAAGAGCCTGGCTCTGCTGATGCTCCCGAAGCCACCCATGACCTAACCTGCTGCACCTATCGCTGCCAGATCCCATCTCCCCTCCAAACCTGATGCTGCAGAGAGCACCTGATGCCGGCCCGGCCCCGCGGCAGCACCCTCGCTGCTTCTGACCCCCACCCCACGCACGCTGACCCCGCTGTGCCGGCACCCCGAGATGCTGCCCTCGTCGAGCGGAATATCGCAGCCTTGGTGCCACCCCGGGGCCGGGGTCTGGGCACTAATTGCACCGTGCGAGGGAGGGGAGGAGGAAGAGAGAGAAAGGCACAAGGAGAGCCCCGTCGCGGTGCTTGCATCCCCCTCCCCATCACAAGCAGCTCAGGCTCTTTTGCCACCACAGCCAATGCCGTCGGGGAGCTCCAGTTCCTGCCCAGCGGGTGCCGGAGCCCTGTGGTCAGTGCCCACCGTGGTCGGTGCCCACTGAGGGGCACCTCAGGATGCTCCCAGCATCGCCGGGGTGCGGCGCTGGAGAAGCTTCGTCTCTGGGCTCTGCAGGCAGCAGGGTCCGACGTGGCTCCGGCACAGCCCCCATGGTCTCTGTCGGCACGTGGGGTGCCGGGCATGCTCCAGCCCGCGTCCTGCCCCGCTGGCAGCCGCCCGGCGCATGCGGATGTGAGCAGGCCTGTTTCGGGGCAGGGCTGCCTCCACGCCGGGCCAGCACCGGCCCGGCACGGCCAAGGTCTCCGTTGGGAGCTGAAGGCACTATGGGCAGACAAAGGTGTAATGAGGGGTTGTGAGGGGCTGTTGAGCTCTCTCTGATCCTTCCGCCCATTATCTAATCAGAGCAGGGCATTTAAAAGGCCACGGTGCGCAGTGAGTCACTTCCCCAGCCAGCTGGTGCCTCAGTTTCCCCACGGGTAGCGCGCCGGGGATGAGCCGAGCCGGTCTCCTCACAGCGTGTCTCGGCGCTGGGGAATGCGGCGCAGTGGGTCCGGCCCAGGGCTGGATTCCTCCGTCTGCTCTTCGCTCTGCACTGACTCACCCCAACCCGGGCACAGCACCTCCCACACCCCCCCACCGAGCTGGGGAAGGGGAGCAGGGCGGCCCCGCTCCGCGGGAGGGTCTGGCGGGAGGGAGAGTCAGAGCCAGCCCTGCCTGGGGGTGCTGGGATGCCCCGCTGCCCAAGCACCCAGCACGGGGCATGGGTTGGGGCACCCACACCTCCAGGCACGGCCGCCTCTGCCCAGCCCTGCGGCGGTGCTGGTGGTGTGGGGCATCCAACTCGTCCTTGCCAGGATTTCCTGCCACCATTCCCAGAACGAGCTGCGGCCCCACACTCGAGGGGGACTGTGGGCTGGGGACCAGCCCCGAGCAGCACCGGGGCTACGTGGTGGGACTTGTGGTGGTGCCCCCTGCCCCGACCAGCCCTCGGCGGGGCAGGGAGGGCCAGCGCGGGCGGCTCCATCGCCGTAAACAGGAACCGCAGCCGGGGGGAGAGCGCAGCCGGCCGGGAAGTGAGCGGGTGCCTGCGCCCATGACGGGATGTGTGTGAACGGGGCGAGGCGGTGTCCGGCCCGGCTGGGGGCAGCGCGGGCGGGGGCGCAGCACCCACCTGGGCGGGCGTGCGCGGGCGCGAGGGCACTCACATGCGTGGGAGCGCGTGTGCCGCTGTCTGCGTGCACGTGTGTGTGTGCGCTCGCGTGTGCATGGGCCCACTCGGGGCGGTGCCACTGAGGGTTTGCACACGCGTGTGCAGGGAGGAGGCCCGGAGGAAGAGCCTCCTCCCACCCCTGCCCGCAGTGGGTCAGGGTTTCCTGTGGCACAACTTGCCCGTGGGCTCCTCTTCCTCCTCCCCGGCCTCGGCGGGTGCCAGCCCTGGCAGAGGGGCAGGTGTGGCGCTGGGCAGCGGGGCCATGTGCGACCGTGCCCGCACGCCTGTGTCTGCACCATGCCAGAGGTGCCCCAGGGCTGCCGGACACGCAGGGCAGCCCAGCAGGATGTGCCACCCCGCGTCCCCCATGCTGCCCACCAAGGCCCCCGCGCCAGCATCGCCCCCGGCCCTTGGCACAGGCTTTGGGCATCTGCAGGATCTGCCCCACGCGGCCCCAGCTCTGCCCCCTGCCTTGGCACAGGCAGGATTTGGCAGATGCCCCGTGGGTGGCATGGTTGGGCACCCATGGGTGGGCTCACTGCCTGTCGGTGCCCCCCGTCACCCAGCCGTGCCCCACGAGACCCCGTGGGCAGGGGCACCGAGCTCTCCTGGGCAGGGTTGAGGGTTGGGTGCTGAGGATGCTGCACCCCAACGGTACCCCAGAAGCCGGGCAGCTGGACTACACCCCCCACAATGCTTTGCGGGACATGCTGGCCCCGCCCGCTGTGGGGTGGCCATGGTGCGCAATGCGGGGGGTAGTCCCAGGGGTGGCCGGGATGTGGGGTGCGATGGGGTCCCGGGGTCTGCGGTGGTGGCACCGCTAGCCTCCCTTGGGGACCATGGCCAGGATGGCAACGCTCCCCTTCCCCGGGCGATGCCGATACATCCCGGGGCCCAGCTGGGGCGAGGGGAGGGCAAGGGCAGGGGCAGGGGCAGCTTTAGGGTGAGGAGCTCAGCCCCGGGGCAGTGGCGGAGGCCCAGGGTGGTGCGGGCAGTGCTGGCTGGCTCGAGGTCGGGGCAGCCTCAGCTCTGCTCTCGCCCAAAAACCACCCCAGCCAGTCCCCGTGGCGGAGGCTGAGGGATGGAGTGGGATGGGGTGGGGTGGGATGGGATGGGGTGGGGTGGGATGGGACCGATGCAGGTACTTTTCCCCCTGATTTATGAGCCTGGGTCACCCCAGGAGCGAGGTCCAGCGTGTACCCGAGGAGGCTGCCGAAATCCCGGGTCCTTCCCCTGCCCTGGGCTGGCAACTTGCTTAAGCATTTATAATAATAATAATGATAATAACAATAATAATAATAACAACAACAAGCTGAGTTGTCATCTGACTCCTGGAGCCGGTGATTTAAAGCAAAGCGAGAAATGTTGTGGCGTCTGAGAAACAACCGCCCAGTGCTGAGCTGGGACTGGGGCCCGATCCAGCCGGAGGCTCAGCCTGGCTGGGAAGGGGCTTTCCAGGGGAGGGAGGGGTGCAGGGTGCCAGGGCTCCGTTTCCTCTCAGCCACGATGGGTGGGGGTCTGTGACCTGGGTGTCCCTTCCCACCCTGGCAGGGGCTGGACCCTCGCGTTTCCAGGGCTCACTGGGAGCCGGAGCCAGGTCCTACCCCACTGTGGGGTCTCAGCCCCTGGCTTGTGCCCAGGGGAGGGTCCTGAGGGTGGGCAGAGCCAAAGGCATGCACCCACAGCGCTGATGCCAGCGCCAGGACCTCTCCTGACCCCAATCTCGGCGATTGCCACATCGCCTCCAGCATCAGGCTCCTGTGCGGGCTGGGGCACGAGACGGGGCTCGGGAGCGACGAGGGCTGCAGCGGCACGGGGCAGGGCTGGACGCGGTGCCGCAGGCACAGCCGAGCCACCCTGCCCACATGCTGCTCCAGCCAGCGAGGGGGGACAGTCCAGTCAGGGTGGGTGCTGGCCACGGGCAGCAGCGTCAGGGTCTGGCAGAGTGGCAGAGGGCAGCGAGACACTCAACCTGCGTCAGCAGGGACAGAGAGCTCAGCGTCCCGAAGGGGACCATGAGCTCAGGGAGCTGAGAATAGCCCTGGCCTCACCGGGGCCGCGGCCCCACGCAGCCAAGTATAGCCCCACACCTGGGCCCGCAGCGCTGCCGTCTCCGGAGGGACTCGCCACCCGTCCCGGACCGGGGCCAGGCTGCGGGGGGTAGCCTCGGCCGTGATGCCCCCTGCCCCAACCCCGCACGTCACAGCCGGGAGCTGGTTCATCCTGGGGTTCCCCCTGCTCGCGGGGCGGATCGGGGTGCCCGGTCCCCCACGCCCGGGTGGCTGCCTGAGTCACTCCAGGGGTGACTTCACCTCTGGGGCTCGCCTGGCCTCAGCTGGGCCTGAGGCCGGGATGATGGGCAGAGCCCCCGGAGGGTGTGGGGTGCCCCAGAGCCAGGGCACGGCAAGCGAGGCCAGGCTGGGCCACCCGCTCTGGCTGCACTGGGCCGGCAGCCGGGCTGTCCCCGGGCTGCGACGCCCGGACACGGTGCCAAGGGCCACCAGGACACGTCCTCGAGAGCCGGGAAACACACGGAGCCGATTGTGCGTTTCTAAGGACACGCCTGGGTGTTTACGGCTCCGCCAGCGTCACCGGCACAGGCACCGCCGTCCTGCCCAAGGACACCGGCCACGAGGCAGCCCCGGTGTGGCGGGACGGGGGGCTCCGGGGTGGGGGTTCCTCCTGGCTCCGTGCCGGGAGGGTGGGGAGCGCCGGGTCCTTACTCACGGCACCAAGCGATGGCTCACCTGAGCACCGGGGCGACCTGAGTCACCGCTCGCCACCGTGACTAAGGCTGAGCCGTTCGACCCCGCGGGGTTCGGGGGACGGGGAGGGGGGAGCCAGGACCCCCAGCCAGCGGCCCTGCGCCTCACCCAGCGTGGCGGTGCCAGGCCGGGCGGGTGGAGGTGAAGCGGTTCGGCTGCACCCTCCTGCCGGGGTGTGCCCCGTGCGAGCCCGGCCGCTGGCCCTGCGCCCGTGGGAACGCTCCCACTCGCTGCTGGCAGCTCCATGGCGAGGCCCTGGCCGGGCACCACGCAGCTGGGCCCGCCGGCATCGGGCCCCTCGTGGCCACGCCAGCTCGGAGCGCTCCCCATCCCGGGCAGGGGGCCTGGAGAAGTCATGGAGAACAAAGGAGGAAAAAGGGGCCCCCAGCACTGCAGCCCTGCATCTCCTGCAGCCACCGGAGCGAGAACCCCCCCTTCTTCCCTCCTCTCGCCATCTCCGCCCGAGGCCCGCGTCAGCTCTGCCCTAATCCCATGACCCTGCGCCTGCGGAGACTTGCAATAAAATCCCCCTTTGCCAAAGCTGTGAAATCAGCCAGGAATTCAGTCCAAAAGGGAAAAAAAAAAAAGAGAGAGAGAGAAAAGAGAAAAGAGAAAAGCTGCTGCCTGGGGCTGGTGGGGGATTTCCCCAAAGAAGGAGGGCTGGGAATTCCCATCCTTCGAGGGACACGACTTCCAAGAACCGGCCCCCGAAAGAGTCAGAGCTCCCAGGTGAAGGTGGAGGAGGTGGGACGGGGCAGCGCCGAGGGCGGCGGAGGAGCCGTCACCCCTGTCCTGCCCTGAGTCTGCCCTCACCCCGGGACGTGCCCAGCAGCCAGGCCCCGTGGGAAGCGTCCCGGCGGGACCCCGGGTAAGCCCCTCTCCTCCGCCCCGGCGCTGGCGCTGCCGGCCTGGTGCCGTGTGAGCCGCCGCGGGGGCTAATCCGCGGGGCCCGGGGCAGCTAAGCGGATTGCGGGAGCTGCGTGTGGCCTGCAGCGGGATTTGTGTAGGTATTTGCTCGTCGGATCGTTGCTCCCCGAGCTGCTGAGCCGTGCGGGGTTTGGGGAACGCTCCCTCTGGAGACGGCGGGAGCCTCTGATGCCGCACAGCAATTATGCCCAAGTCTGAGCATAATCTTTAACGATTTATTCCCAGGGCAACACAATAAACTAAACACACAAAATCTGGGCTGCTGGGAATACTGGGATCTCCCAGCTTGTGTCTCTGGAGGCTCCGGATACCTCCAACCGTAGTGAAATCTGCCCGTGCTTCCTGAAGCACCAGCTCCTGGAGTCATGGCACTGCCGGAGGAGCTGAGCTTCCTCCCGGGAAGGAGACGGAGCTGCTGCGGCGCAGGTGGCGGCTGAGACCAGGGCTCCTTGGGGCTGCCAGGCTGTGGGGAGATGCCCTGCCCTTGGGACGGGGCGCGCTTTGCCAGCGGACCCGAGCGGGCCATGCTCCCAGCCAGCAGCCGCGGCAGCTGCCCCACGGCCGCGACATCCCCTCGTCCCACCCCACAGATCCGGGCTGCGAGCCGGGGGGCTGTCGGCCAGGCCCTGCTCCCCGAGGAGGGGGCTCCGAGGTGACGCTTTGGCCCCACTGCGGCCCCTCCCAGCGCACAAGCCCGAACCGTGGCAGCGAGCTGGGGCCGTGGCCCTGCCGGGGCGGCTTCGCAGGCCCGGGGCTCTGCAGCTCCCGGGGAGAACAATGGCGCGTCCCTGCCCCGGCCCCTCTCCCAGGGACAACAATGGCAGGAGCCAGAGCCGCCTGAGCTCATCTCCCTCCTGAGAGCCCGGAGGGGGCCGGGGCGGGTGGGGGGCTGCGGGCTGCGCCACAAAGGCTCCCTCCCAGCTCAGCTCTGCTCCTCGCCCATGGAGGGGCCTCGCTCCCACCCCAGATCCGTGCCCACCCCAGCGGAGGGAAACAGCAGCAGCGTTTTGGGGCTGCAGAGAGCTCCCCTCAGGCTCCCTCTGGGCTCCCTCCGCTGCTGCCCCATGGATCAGGGGTGTGCGGCCCCCTCCCCACAGCAGGCTGGCAGCCAGACCCCCCCTTCAGCTGCCCAGTGCCAGGGCATTGTCTGCAAGGGAGGGAGAGACCCGGCGAGCCAGCCTGGGGTCACGCAGCAGCTCCCGAGCACCCTCCCTCCACCGCTGGCCCTTCCGACTCTATCCTGGGGGGAAACCGGCCTGTGGCATCTGCTCGAGGGCACTGGGGCAGGTGGGACCCCAACCTACTTCTCCTCTGCCCCTCTGCAGGGCTGAGTCCTTGTGCTGGCGGTGAAGGAGGTGGTTGGGCAGAGGCAATCCCTGGAGGAGGGACAGACCAACCTCGCTATTAGACATCAGAGAGTCTCCACCGGGAGCCGCTTTTGAAGCTCAGCTCCTCAGGAAAGCTCAGCCCAGCGGTTCCCTGCGCACGGACCGACTTTGACCCCGGTGACGGGGCACCTGGCTGGGGAGAGGAGTCCGGACTGTCCCCTCCCCACCGCCCGCGGGGGGCGGGTACCTCCTGCCCGCCCTGCCCGCAGCGCCGAGGCAGAGCTGGCACCGGGACGCCCGGAGGGGCAGAACTGGGACCCCAGGAGAAGCCGAGACTCCCCTGGGGGGCAGAGACCGGGAGCAGGGGGCCGTCGAGGAGTCGGGACCTCGGGAGCAGGACCCGGTCCGGGGGGCAGGGGTTGGGACCCCCAGGGCAGGGACCGGGGCCGGAGGGCAAGGGCCAGGACCCCCGGGAGCAGGTGCGGCCGCGTCACCTGTGGGTCCCGCTGAGGCCGCGGCTGGGGCCGGGGCCGGGGCCAGGCCGGTCCCTGCCCCCGCCAGGCTCCACCCCGGGCGGTGCGGGATAAAACTTGGGGCACCTCCCCGGCAGCTCCGCGTCAGGGTTGCGCTCGAATCGGCTCCAGCCAGCGCTCGGGAGGGGGCACGGCACGACTCGACACGGCACGGCACCGCGACCCCCCTCCGGGAAGTTTCTGGGGTCCCTTTCTCCCCTCCTGCCGCCGGAGGCAGCTGAGCTCCAGCCGCGCCAGGGAACCGCGGGGCCGCGCTCCGGGCTCGGTGAGTGGGGCCGGGGCTGGCTGCGGGCGGGACAGGCCGTCGTGGGGGTTCCGGGGGGGTCGGGCCGGTCTGTGCGGTGGGTCCGCGAATCGGGGCTGCCCTCACTCGCTGTTCCCAGAGCGGGTGGCGTGGCCCGGCTTCCCCGGGAGGGGACGCACGGCGGAGCCCACCCGCTCGGGGTGTCCGGGAGAGCTTCCCCCCAACCGCCGTATCCCCGGTCACTCGGGGCTTTGCGAGCACTCGGGGCACGGGCTCCCCTCCCTCTGGCTGTCGGGGACCCCAAGAGCGGCCTCCCGGGGCAGGGGGGCCGCCCCGCCAGCCCACGCCGCGTCCCGGGGAGCGGCCTTCGCTCCCAACAGTGGCCTGCCGAGGTGTGGAGGGGGTCTGCCCGGGCCTGTTCGCTCCGTACCGGCGGGCGGACAGCGGCTCCGAGGCTCACGGCGGCCGAGCTCCCGGTGTCTCGGCAAGGGCTGCCCGGACTCCACCGTGGGTCCCCCCGCGGGCGCAGAAGGCGCGGCGGGGCCGGCAGAGGGCGCCCGCGCTTTGCTGACTCATAGCGGCCCCCCCCCCCCCTCCCCGTCTCGGGCTCCCCCGCCCCGGGAAGGCGCCGGGGCCCCGGGGCTGCAGTGTGGCCGTGCCACCCACCCGCGCTGGGACCGCTGGGTCGGGTGTCTCCGCTGCGGGATTCAGGGGGTGAGGTGGGGCGTCAGGAGCGTGCTGCGTGGCGCGGTGGTTCAGCCCCGTGTCCGGGCAGTTCCCCGTAGCTGTAACGGCGTCACCGGGAGGGTGACCGGGCGGGTGTGACCGGCCGCGGGTGACTGTGCGTGTCCTGTGTCCCCCCCGCCCTTTCCGCCTCGGTGTCCCCGCGTCACTCGTCTCCGGGGGCTCCAGCTCCCGCCCGGCCCTGCGGGCAGTCCCCTCCCGCCGCGGCCTCCTCCGGTGCGGGGGCCGCTCACCGCCCCCGCTGCAGCGCTCCGGGTCGCCGCCGCCTGCCCGTGTCCCGCCTTCACCCCTCCGCGGCGCTCGGCCCTCCCTCCCTCCCTCCCTCCCTCCCTCCTCCCCCGGGCCTGGCACCCCGAACCCGGCCGCTCCGCGGACAGGGGCAGCCCCGCGCCTCGCCGGGCGCTCGGTGCCGCCGGCCGGGGCCGGGCCCGAGACCCCCCGCCGCTGCCCCGGGGCCCCTTTGTTGTGCGCCCGGGATTATGAATGGCTCCAGGCGCGGCGCGAGGGCGCGCGGGGGGCGGCGAAGTGGGCGGGGCCACGGGGCCGCGTGGGCGGGAGGAATCCGGCCGGGCCGCCCTCCCACCGAGCCACGTGGGGAGCCAGCGCTCGGTTCCTACTGGCTGCCGCCGCGGATGTCTGGGCGCTCGACGCGCTCCCATTGGCTGCGGCCGCCGGAGGAGCCGGAGTGAATGAGGGCGAGGCCCCGCCCGCGGGACGTTGCTACATTGTAACTCCCCCCTCCGCGGCCCCCCCCTCCCTCCCCGCTCGGCGGTTCCACGGCGGCGGCGGCGGCTGCTGCCGGTTCGGCGGGTCCGGCCCTAAAGAAAAGGGGGGAGCGAAGCGTCCTCCGCGCCTCCCCGCCCCTCGCCGTGGCCTCCGGGCCCGCACCCCGCCCCCAGACACCCCGCACAGAAAGAGCGAGCGGCGGAGAGGAGAAAGAAAGGCGGCAGCGGGCAGGGCAGGCAGCGCAGGCAGCGCCGCTTCCACCGCCCCCCTCCCGCAGGCAGCCAGCGCCGCCTCCCCCCTCTCGCCCCGCCGGCAGCGGGAGGAGAACGGGAGGGGGTTTTTTTATTATTTTTAAAATATATTTTATTTATTTTGCCTGGGCCGCGGAGGGCCCGGCCGGTGCCCGGGGATCGCCCCCGGCTCCTCCCGGAGGACTCGCAGCGGAGCCGGAGTTCCCGTGGGTACCGGTGGGGCGTGCGGCGGAGCGGACCCCGCTTCCTCCTTTGTCCGCTCCCCGCGTCGCCCGCCGGTACCGACCGCCGCTTCCCCCCCCTCCCCGCAGCTCGGCGGATGGACCCGCAGCCCGGCGCCAGGAGCTGCAGCCGCGGGGCTCCCGCCTGCGAGGTGGTCCCGAACGAGCCCCCCATGAACCTCTACATCAACACCACCACCGGGACCCGCTATGAGCTCTCCGTGCCCGCCGAGGAGACGGTGGAGGGGCTCAAGAGGCGGCTGTCCCAGCGGCTCAAGGTGCCCAAGGAGCGGCTGGCGCTGCTGCACAAAGAGAGGTAGGGCTCGGCTCGGGGGGGCTCCGCTCGGGGAGGGCCCGCCGGGGTCCCCATCCCCCCCCCCCGGCAGCGGGGCTGGGCGCGGGGGCGGCCCCCTCGCACCGGGCTCGGCACCGCACAAAGGCCCCCGCCCCCCTTCCCCCTGCCTGGCCCCATTCCTCCGCGGGTCGGGGGTGGGGTGCAGCCCGGGGGGCCGCGGGCGGGGGCGAGCCGGGGCGGAGGGAAGGCGGGAGAGGGGGGAGGCTCCGGGCCGTGCCGGGGACCGGAGCGCGGCCGCCGCCCCCTCGCCCGGCCCTTGCCGGGGCTCCTTTGTGGGCGGCGGGCCCCGGCCGTGCCCTGCGGGGGCCCTGCCCTTTGTTCTGGGCTCAACTTCGGCGGCGGCGCGGCCCGGCCCCCACCCGAGCCCCCAGCCCTGGGAGGGCCGGGGGCGGCTGGGGAGGGAGGGGGGGGGTCCTTTGTCTGCCCAAGGCCCAGTCCGAGGGGGCTGCGCGGCCCCCCCCCCGCGTGGAGCGGACCCGAGTGGGGCCGGGCTGGAGTAACTCGGAGTCTCTCCCGGAGCACGGAAGGAAAGGGGAGTGGGGGTGTGTATCTGCCGGCACCTCCGGGTGCAGGGGGGCACGTCCTCCCCTGCCACCTCCCCATCTCCATGCTGGTCCCAGCTTCTCTCCCACCCCCCACCCCCCCGTGGGCAGGTTTCCCTTGGCACCCTCCCCCTTCCAGCCCCTGCTCAGCTCCTCGCTGGCTCCCTCGCCCCAGCAGCACACCCCCGGCCCTGTCCCGGGCCCCCTTTGCACGGAGCAGGGGTATCACGGCCCCTCCCCGGGGAGCAGGGGGCAGATGGGGCAGAGGCAGCTGGGTTCCCCTCCTGCCTGTCAGGTGTCAAAGCACTTGGGGTGGGGGTGCCTGGGGGGGCTCTGTCCCCTGGGAGCAGCCAGGCGTGCAGCTGGGGTCCCCCCCACATCAGTGTGTGTCGCTGGGGCTTGTGCTGACCTCGCCTTTGGCATCTTGTCTCCTCTTTCCCCCCCGCTCCCCCTCAGCCGGCTCAGTTCTGGGAAGCTGCAGGACCTTGGGGTCGTGGAAGGAAGCAAGCTGACGCTGGTGCCCACCGTGGAGGCCGGCTTGATGGTAAGCGGCCTTTTTTCCCTGCTGCTCCCTCCTCCCCTCCCACTCGTCCCCATCTATTATTAAAGCCCCGGGCGAGGATGTGCTGGCAGCCCCGCGGCTCTGCTGCCCGGCCCTCGCTGAGGAGGCAGCGCCGGGCACGCCACGGCAGCGGGTTTAATATTTCACTGCTTTCTCAGGGCTTGTGTAGAAATAGTGGAAGTGACATGTCATCCCTCCCCTCCTGCCGCACAGACGCCCCCTCCTTCTCTGCATTTGTAATGTTAATTCCCCCCCCTCCTCCTTTTTTTTTCCAGTCGCAGGCATCCAGGCCAGAGCAGTCGGTGATGCAAGCGCTGGAAAGCTTAACTGAAACTCAGGTGAGAGCCTTGCTGTGAGACAAA
This sequence comes from Bucorvus abyssinicus, assembly GCA_009769605.1. NCBI lineage: Eukaryota > Metazoa > Chordata > Aves > Bucerotiformes > Bucorvidae > Bucorvus > Bucorvus abyssinicus. Next base: position 7,520,085 of record CM020055.1, read on the forward strand.
GGAGGCTCCGTGGGGCGGTGGGGGGCACAGGGGCTGCCGCGACCCACTTCCCCCTTCCCCTCCCAAAAGGCTTCGGTGCTCAGTGCCGCCTTGTTCGGGTTTCACCTTCCGAAGGGGTTGGGAGTGCTGAGGGTGGTGCCCGGGGCGGGCACCGTCATCCTGCACCAGCGCCCAGCGCAGGGAGGTCCCACGCCGCAGCGCTCGCAGCCCAAACAAGCCCTGAGCGAGGAGGGCAGCAGTGCGGGGCGGTGAGCAGACTCACCCAAGGTCACGCAGCAGGTCGGCGGTGAAGCCAGGGTGGCCCAGGGCGCTGCCCGGGGGTGGGGGGCTGCAGCCCCCCGCCCTGTGGCACAGCCTTGCCTGCCCCGCGCGGGGGACCTGCATGGACGGGGGCTGCCAGGGCCGGGCTGGGGGCTGGTGGGGCTGCAGAGCCCAGCTGCTCCCAGAGCCCGCAGGGCTCTTTCCCCTCTCCTTGGAGCCGTCCTTGGGGGGTGGAATTGGCCGTGCCTGGCTGTTCTGGTGCTCGCCACGTGCCGGCTCGCTGGCCTTGGGCTGGGGCGCCAGGGGCGGCTGTGGCGGGGGCCACGTTTCGAAGAACCGTGAAGTTTCTTGGCGGGGTGGCCACCGGCGCCGGAGGTGTCAGGGCGGGGGGTCCTCGCCCGCGGTGGGGAGGAAGCGTTCCCAGGGCTGGGTGAGCCGCTGTGGGTGCGCGCGCAGCCGCCGGCCAAGGTGGAATTTACCCCCAGCCGCGCAGGCCCCGGCTTCTTTGTTTTCAGTCTCTTTATTATTGCTGTTGAACTCTCCCCTTCCTTTCCGGCCATGCTGCAGCTGATCTTTTTTTTTAAAGCATTTTTTTTGTTGTTTTTTTTTTTTTTAACCTGCCTCGCTGAATCTGAAGGGGGCTGAGCCCCACACTGGAGCTGGGCAGGGGGGCTCAGTGGGGTCGTGGCCCTGCTTGTGGGGACCGTTGCTGAGCCAGGGCGCCCTTGGCTGCCCAGGGTGACCTTGACTTTCAGTAGCTGGTGGAACCCTGTGTGGGGTGAGGGAGCGAGCTCGGAGCAGGAGTCCTGTGCCAGAGGCTAGCTCCTGCCACCCCCTGCCAGGGTCCCCATGGTGCCCACTTTGCTCACAGGGTGCTGCCCCATCCCTGCTGGGGTGCAGAGCTGTGGGAGGGGGCTGGTTCTGGCAGCCCAACCTGGGGGTCCTGGTGCATGTCCCAGCCTTAGGGCTGCAGCCGTTCCTGGTGGGGCTGTGTGGCTCCCCAGTGGGGTGGGCAGCGAGGCGGGATGTACCGGGGAGCAGCAGGACCAGGGAGCCTGTAGAGCTGCCTGGAGCAGGGGGGCTTGGGGTACCCCCTGCATCTGTGGGGGCTTGTAATGGCCTCTATGGGGTGGGTGGACGTGGTGTCCCCTCCCCCGGCCAAGTACAGCAGAGGGGTGTGGGCTACGCTCTGGGCGTCCCCTCCAGGCTGTGCCAGGTGGGCGGGTGGGCTGCGCTGGCTGTGGCAGCAGCTCCGCACCTCCCTGCCCACTGCGGGTTCCTCCCGGGCCGGTGATTCAGGAAGCTGGGGCTGTGCAGGAGGAACTGCCAGCACCTGGGGGGGTGGAGGGGGGGGCAGGAAACCACTCCTCTCATTCATGCTTTGCTCCGCTCTGCCTGCGTCACGCATCCTCCAGCCGTGCAGGGAGAGCTGTGCCGGCTTCCTCTGGGGGTGGCTGGGGTGGGAGCGGGGGGCTGGGGTGCTGCCACCCGCTCCCTGCCCAGGTGCTCTGGGCAGGAGGTGACACTGCACCCGGCCGAGCTCCGTGGGGTGGGGGGGGCCTTCCTGGAAGGGCTCGCTGCGTTTCCTTCCGCTGGGCACGCTCGGCGGCTGCCCCCGCTTTCCAGGGAGCCGTGCCCACGGCAGCGGGCAGCTGGCGCTGGCTCCTGCAGCCTCAGCTCTTCCTTCCCCCAGTCCCTCCACCCGATGGCAGAGCACTGGCGGGGCAGGGGGGGAACGGGGACGCATCCTGCCCAGCCAGCCCAGGGGGCTCTGGCCCTCTGCCTGCCTTGGCACAGAGAAACCCCCAGGCAGCGGCGGGAGCTCGGGGTGGTGGGACCCGGCTGTCGGCCGCAGCTGCGCCCAGCTGGAGCATGTGGAGAGCCGGGGGGGGGCATTTCCTGCTCCCCCCCATCCTCGGTTTGGGCTGGCCTTTTCCCTCCAGATCTGCCGGGAATGAAGCGGGACAGCGTGCCTTTTTGTGGGGGTGCTGCCCTCCCGGCTCGGGGCAGGGGCTGGCCGAGGGCAGCTCCCGCTCGCTGCCAGCCAAGGGGGTGGGGGGGCTCGGGAGTGTCTGGGTCTGGGGTGATGCGGGGCCAGGCGTTGGAGCGAGGCGGGAATGCGGCGTTCTCTGAGTCACTGGCGTTTCTGAGAAGCAGCCGGGAGACACTTGCTCCGTCCCTGCAGGCCCCGAGCCCGGCACGGAGCAGCCGGATCCCCTCGCAGGGCTTTGAGGGGCCTGGGGGACCCCTGGGCATGGGGGCTTTGGGGGGCCCAGTGGCCCTAGAGCCCTCGGTGGGGCCGTCCTGGCCCCTGTGGCAGTGCCAGCTGGGAGGGACGGGGTCCTCCCCGGCTGGCGTGGGTGGCTGAGCGGTCGGCTGGGTGGGACGTGTTTGCATTGGAGCGGCCTGGTTTTGCCGGGGGGGGGGGGGGGGGGTTGGCAGCGGCATGGGGGCGGGTGCTGGGAGCCCCGGAGCTGAGCTCCCGCTGGGCCGGCCGCCCTGCCTGGGGCACCGTGGGGACCGAGCCGGCTCAGCACCGCGACCGAGCACCCGGCTGCTTGGTGCATGAAACCCCCGTGCCTGGGGAGGAGGGGGGTATTTTTGCTGCCGCTGGGCTCTTCCCAGCAGCATGGGCTTGGCGTGGGTTTAGGGTGCTCCGGTTTCTCCCGACGCTGGCGAGGGGTCAGGCAGGGCGCAGGCAGGTGTGAGTCAGATGGAGGTGGCCCCGGGTGACGTCACGGGGCCCAGGGAGGTGTGTGGGGCTCTCCCCAGCAGGGCCAGGGCTGATGAAGGGTGGCAGGGGCTGGTGTGGGTGCTCCTGCCCCGGCTGCTTCCCCCTTCCTGTGGCACGGGGCTGGGAGGGCTGCGAAAAGACCCCGCTCCCCACTCAGGATCTCGGTGGGGGGAAGGATGGGAACTGCCCTGCCCGTCCTGGGCTTTGGGTGGCCGGAGAGGGCAAGTCCCAGTCCCCAAACAGTCTCCGCGCCCCAGCTGGGAGAGAAGCCCATGGACCTGGTTTGGGGGTCCATGGGGTCCCTGTGTTTGTGCCCTCTGGGAAACATCCCACCTCCGCCAGCTCCGAGAGCAGCGGCGGGGCTGGTCCAGCAGCCACGAGGGGCCGTGGGCAGCCGGTGCTGCCAGCGAGGCTGTGGTGGCAGGAGCCGGGGCGGTCGTGATGGAGCTGCTGGCCAGGCGAGTGTCCATCCCTGGGCTGCTGCGGGCAGGGAAACCGAGGCAGAGCCTGAGCCGTGGGGCAGGCTGGGGCTGGGTTGACGCTTTCCCGTGGCCGGGTGCTATGTGCACGCACACGCGTGTGCGCACGCAGGCCCATGCGCCCGCTCGCCGTCCTCTCCCGCCCCCTCGCCCCGTAACCTCCGTGTCCAGAGCTGCAGCGTCTCCTTCACGCCCACCTCTTCCTCTGCAGCCTCCGCCTGACACGCTCGGGGCTTTGCTGCTGGTATTTTTAAAGCTGCTTTTCCCACGGCTTCTCAGAACCGGCCTCCGCTGGAACGGGGCGCGGGGGAGCCGGGACGGGGCTGGGGGGGGCCGTGCTTTATGGAGATGCTGGCACTCGGCTGGGCAGGTGGCGGGGACCGGGGGGGTCGGGTCCGCGTGGGACCCCTCACCTCGTCGTGACGCCGCACCCCAAAGGGTGCCGCTTGGGGTGTGGGTGGGTGACGTCTGCCAGGAGCCACACGTGACGGGCTGGGAGAGCCAGTCCCTGCTGCGCCCTCGAATAGCTCGGCCTGGGGGGGGGCGGCGGTGGCGTCATCCCCATTAGCTGTGACCCGCTGTCCTGCCCGCAGCCCTGCTGGTGCGGGAGCCCTCACCCCTCAGCTGGGGAGGGGGGGAGCGAGAGGCACAACCCCCCCTAACAGCACACACAAAGGCAGAGAGGGGGGAGCACCGTGGCAGGGTGCCCCAGCCCCCCCGGAGTGTGGGGGATGCTCAGCGGAGCTGGAGGGCCTCCCTGGTTCCCTGGTGCAGATGTCGATGGTTTATGGTCCTGGGAGGGGGGTGAGTGGTGTGCTGGGGGGGGGGCGGCAGCTGCTGGGGATTGGGGGGTGCCCCCTCCCAACTGGGACCTGGGCAGGGTCAGCCCCCGGCTCTTGTCTCCGCACTGCAGCTGCTCCATCACCCGCCTGCGCCGGAGGCCGCCGGGGTGGGCAGGGGCCAAATCCTGCCCTTGAGCTGCTCCGCCGGGCGTATCCCCACCCCGGGGCTGCCCTCCCCTGCCTGACCACCCTGAGTCGTGGCACCAGGCACAGCAGGGACCCGGCATGCCCTCACCTGCCCCCTCCCCAGCTCGCTCCCTGCGCTGGCCCCGGGGAGGGGGGTGCGACTGCCCCTGCCCGTCCCTGCCCGCCGGGCGCTGGCGGGAGCTTGCCGGCTGCGGCGGGTTCATGGCCGGGGAGGGCGGGCGGCCATGGCAGGGTTTTGTGCTGGGAGAGAAAGGGCGGGGAGGGCAGCAGGGAGAAAAATCCCCCCCTGGCGCTGTCAGCTGATGGAGCTGGCACCGGGCTGGGGTCGCGTGGGGACGATGGCTGTGCTCGCCCGCTTGCCAGGCTGCCGAGGCCCCAGGAAGGGCTGCAGGGCGGGGATCACCCCTTCGCTGCCCTAACAACCACTCCCCACGGCAGCATGGCCCTGGCAAGACCTGGGGTGCCAACAGCCATCGCCCCGCTCAGAATGGGGGGGCTTGGTGCGGTGGGCTCGCTGCATGCTGGGGCTGACAGGGGTGTCCTTCTTTCCCCAGGTCAACGACTTCTTGTCGGGACGGTCCCCGCTGACCCTGGCCCTGCGTGTGGGCGACCATATGATGTTCGTGCAGCTCCAGCTGGCAGCTCAGCAGAGCAGCGGGCAGCTCCAGCACCGGCATGTCATCGCCAGCCGCGGCGAGGCGGGGGCCGCCGCCAGCCCCCACTGCCGGACACTGCACGGCGGTGCCGGCTCCAGCTTCGCCCGCATCCCTGTGGTGCCCGCCTGCCAGCAGAGCCCGGCTCCCACCCCTGCGCCTGCCGCGCCGGCACCCCCCATGTACTGTAACGCCCCCCACCCTGCTCCCGTCACTGCCGGGATGTTCCGGTCGCACGGGGCCAGCGCGCAGACGGTGAACAGCAGCGTGGTCTCCTCCTGCTCAGAGGTGAGTCGGCCCCAGGGGGACAAAGCCATGCCTTTCCCAGCCCTGCTGTGGCGATGCCCTTCCCTGCCTCAGTTTCCCCATGCAGGGAACTAGGGTGTTCCCCTGCGCTGTTTGCAAAATGCCCCCAGGTCCCGGGGAGGGGTTTGGGGATGGGGTATAATCTGGGCTCTTGCTGTGCTCAGCTTCACACCCTGCCTGTCCCCACAGCCGGGCAGGCACAGCACAACTGGCCCGGGGGGGTGGCTGCCAGGACCCCCAGGGCTGGGGACACCAGCACAGAGGGGCGGGACAGCCATTGTTCCTTGTGTCCCAGTAAAACTGGGACGGGTGGTGCCTGCTGGACCCTGCTCCCCACCTGGGGCTTGACCTGGCTGTTTGTGGGGGGCTGGAGCAGGGCTGTGTCCCCTCCCCGTGCCCCAGGTCCCTGCCTGGAGCCTGATCCCGTTTGTCTCCCCCACCCAGGTGGACTGCGGCACCCGCAGCAGCAGCTCCCCGGGCAGCAGCCCGGCCCCCACCGCCCGATCCCGCAAACCCGGGGCCGTCATCGAGAGCTTCGTCAACCACGCGCCTGGGGTCTTCTCAGGGACCTTCTCCGGTATGTGATGCTGAGCCTCCCTGGGGGCCACGGTGGAGGGAACGGGGGGGTGGGATGTGGGTCTGGGAGGGCTGCTCGTCTCACACCCACCTCTCCCACCTCGCAGGCACTTTGCACCCCAACTGCCAGGACAGCAGTGGGCGGCCGCGGCGGGACATCGGCACCATCCTGCAGATCCTGAACGACCTCCTCAGCGCCACGCGACACTACCAGGGCATGCCCCAGTCCCTGACGCAGCTCCGCTGCCAGACGCAGTTCTCCTCCTCCTCCTCCTCTTCCTCGCCTCCTGCCTCCCCGGACCTCGCCACCAAAACTACCTCAGAGCCACTGCCGGCGGCCGCAGCCTCCCCGGCCCTGCACCCCGTCGTCCAGTGCCAAAGCCAGATCCGGATGTGCAAGCCCAGCGGTGAGTCCAGCTGCTGCCCTGCTGCGGTGGGAGGGGGCTGCCGCCAGCCCCCGCTGCCGGGGCTCTGCGGCAGGAGCCTGCCGGGGTTTGGCACCTCTGGCATCCTCGGTCCGTCCCGTTGCCCCAGGGGCTATAGGTGTTTGTGGCCAGGCTGGGGAACCCCCCGCAGCCCCCCCAGGCTAGAGCTGACCCCCCCGTTTGCAGGGGATCACCCCATGACCGCCCCCACGGAGCCTGATGCTGGGGTCACTTGAGCCTTTGGGGTTTATATGATTTTTTTGCCTTGGCCGCTTGTTTCTCGTGGCACAGCCTGGGGTGCTGGAGCGAGCACGGCCCCCCCCCCCCAGGCTCTGCAGGCAGGATGAGGCCAGGGCGCCCCTTGCAGCCTCGGGGGGGATGAATGATTGACAGGCGTCAATCAGGATGGTGGCTTTGCAGGGTCTCTGCGGGGTAAAGCTTTGCTCCTGCCAGACCCTGATGCTGCAGGGGTCGGGGAGAGCCAGCCCCCCCCAGGGACCTGGGGGATACCCCCCCCCACCCCTGCCCCGGGAGCGCTGGGCTGTCCCCACTGCGTGGGCAGGGGTTTGGCAGGGGGGACACCCAGACTGGCTCCTCGCCCACAGCCCCGTTTGCAAACCCGCCACCCCGGGCTGGGGGAAAGCTGGGTTTGGCCGGGGCGTGGTGGGTGGCTCCCTGGCCCCCCGGGCGGAGGTGGGGTACACACCTGCACACCCTGAGGCCGGAAGGTGCCGGAGGCGCCCGCCCCAGCCCCCCCCACCCCGCGATTTGCTTAGAGAAAAGAAGTGAAACCGCCGGTGCCGGCGGGGGGGCTCGCCCTCCCCACTGGGTTTTCTCTTCCTCCTCTCCTGGCCCAGGGTCCGTCCGGGGGTGGATCCGAGCCGGCTCCCAGCCCTCAGTGACGTGGCCAGGGGCGCTGATGCAGCCCACCCTACCCCGGGGCCACCTGCGCCTCACGGCGGGGTGAGCTGGCGGGGGGGGGGGGAGCCTGCCCCCCTCATGGTGTGACAAGCCTGGCCGGGTTTGCCCCCTGTGGCCCCTTGGCTCATTCTTGTAGTGGGGTAAAATTCCCAGCAAAGGAGAGAGATGCCCCCAAACCCCCCCAGAGCCCCGTTGGCACTTGTGCCAGGGCCACCTGTGTGGCTCTGCTCCGTGCCAGGACTCCCTTCTCCCCCGTCTGCTCGGGGGGGCTTGTTTGGGGTTACAGGGGGGTGGTCCCCCTGCTCTGTCCCCCCCGTTCTGGCTCCGTTCCCACCCGCAGGCCAGAGGGCGAGGCTGGAGCATTTGAGGGGGTCCCGGTGAGGCTGTGCCAGGGGCTGTCCCACTGCGTGTGGGGTGGGCTCTGTCCCAAATGGGGGGGCGGTGGGGGCCGGTGGGGCTGGACCGAGGCTTTACCCGCTGGGTTCACTTGCTGTTTGGTGCTGGTGGTGCAGCCACCTCCCTGTCCTGGGTGGCTGCACGGGGGAAACTGAGGCAGGAGGGAAGCAGAGCTGCTCCATGCCTTTTGCTGTATCCTGAGACCCCCCTCCTGGGTGCTGCAGATGGGGGGTCCCAGCCCCCCACCCTCTCCCTCCTAGGCCAAGTTTGCTCTGGAGTGGGAGCCCTTTTTTCCCCCTCTTTCCCCAGCGCTGGAGCCCACGTCTGGAGCTCCAATTGTTCCCCCTCCCACGTGCCGCAGCGGGGCCGGGTCCGTGCCGGCTGCGGGGGCAGCTGGGCTGGCACCGCTCCCCCCTCGCCGAGGAGATGCTCCGCTTTGGCACCCCAGAAAAAGGGGCTTCTCCCCAGTGGGGACCCAGCCCGCTGCCGGCTGCCCCCCGGGGTGGCGGGGCGTCCACGGGTGGGCATCCACAGGGTGCTGGGGTGGGGGGCTGCGCCCGCAGGAGAGGGGAAAGGCCAGCTCGCCCTGACCGCCCCCCCCGCCCCCTTTCGCCGTTGCAGGGGACCGCTTGCGGCAGACGGAGAACCGGGCGACGCGCTGCAAGGTGGAGCGGCTGCAGCTGCTGATGCAGCAGAAGCGGCTGCGCCGAAAGGCCCGGCGGGACGCGCGGGGGCCCTACCCCTGGCTGCCCAACCGCAAGGCCGCCCGCACCAACAGCAACAGCAGCGTCTCCAGCGAGGGCAGCCTGGACCTGGACTTCGAGGACTCGGTGTGGAAGCCGGAGGTCAAGGCGGACATGAAATCGGAGTTTGTCGTAGCATAGAGCCGTGTGCCGGGGAGGGGTCCCCGAGGCCGCGGACTCTGCCGGGGTGGGGGGGGGGTCCCCGCTCCCGCCGCCCCGCCCGGCGCTGGTGTCATTTCTGTTGTCATGGGCCAGATCTCCTCTAGACTCGCCACCTCCCGCCACCGGCCGCCCAGCCCCTGCCTGGCGTCGGGGAGCCGGGCCGGGGGAGCGGGCAGGAGCCCCCCCAGCCCCCTCCCACGTCCTCCCCGGCCGGGAGCGGGGCGTCCCGGCACTGGGTGGGTGGGGGGTGTCACTGGGGGATATCAAAGCTGCTGCTTTGCTGTGAAGAGGGGTGCAGCAGGGCGGGCTGCGGCCCCCCAGCCCGTCCCCCCTGCCCGCTGCAGGCAGGAGGAGATGCCTGGAGTCTCTCTCGGAGGTGCTGGGGCCCCCCCGCCTTTGGGGGCCGTTTGTTTTCCTTCCCTTCTATATGTAGCATTGCTCGGCTGCGGGGCTGGGCCCCCCCCGGGCGGCTGGAGGCAGGGGGACACACACACACACACGGGTGCCTGGGTGCCGCCGGCCCCGCTGCCGCAGCCGGGGGGTGGGGGGTGGGGGGGCAGTGATGGGGTGGGGGGTGGGCTTCGTTTTGGGGTGGGTTTTCATTCTGTTTTCGGAGGGAAAAGAAAACGGCGCCTTCCCTCGCGGCTGAGCCCAACTTCCGAGTCGCTGGACTCCTTCCCGCCCGCCTGGGGGTCGGTTGGATTTTCTTTTTTAACTTAAAAAGAAGAAGAAGAAAAAAAAAAAAATTGAAAAAAATACTGAGTAAATAACCCCCGACCTGGGTCGCGGCTGCCCCCGCCGCGGGGCTGGTATTTATAGACGTTACTGACCCGACTGAGCCAATACTGACATAGTCTTGCATAGGCCGTAGAAACCCTTTTCTTGTCTGACTTTGATTTTTTTTTTTTTTTTTTTTTTTTTTTTTGGTCAGGAGATCTGTGCAAATAGAGACCCCATGTGACGTGTTCTGTTTTTTTTTTTTTTTGTCTGTAAAAGTCTTTTTTGTGTGTTGGGGGGCAGGGGGGGGCGGGGGGGCAGAGCGAGGCTTTTGGTCTTTAATATTTTATTTTTTATTTTTGAAATAAATTCGGGCAGTCTGGATGCAGCCGCGCCTGCCGTTGGTGTCGGGGGGCGGGGGGGGCGCGGACCTCGGTGCGTGCTGAACGCGCACCGCACACGCGTGTGCACGGCCATGCCCAGGTGCACACGTGTGTGCCCTGCGGGCAGGAGGGGAGGTGGGAAGGGGGACCGGGTGCAGGGACGTGCCCTGGACGCTGTTTCCAGCCCTCGCCGGGTGCCAGACCCTGGCCCGCGGGGCTCGCCCGACCGGGTGGACTCGGTGCCGGCTCTGCCGCTGCCCCGAGGAGCTGGTTCCACCAGCCAGGCCGGCCACGGGTGCCAGCACCCTCCCTCCTGCGTCATGGCGGGGTGGCCGTGGGCCGGGGTGGAGGGGTTAGTGGCCACGAACTCGCTGCCGCCCCGACGCCTGGGTTCAATCCTGGCCGTGCCTCAGTTTCCCCATCTGCAGCTGCAGGTTTGTTTCCCCGTGGCTTTCCCCCACCCCGGGGAAGGTGGCAGGGTGAGGATGACCTTGGGGATGCGTGTTGGTGCCATCCCACCCGTGGGCACCCGCTTCCTCTGGCCCCTTCCGCTGCTGGGGTCCCCAGAGCAAAACCGGGGGGTGGGTGGTGGTGGTGGGTGGTGCCGCTGCTGGGGAATGCTTTGGGCTGGAGCACCCCCTGTGCTGGGCTCCTGCACCCCACACGGTGACACGGGGACCACCCTGGGTCCCCAGCGCACCCGGGGGGCTGGGTGAAACCTCGGGGGGGGCGGTGGGCTGAGCTGGGGGCTGTTATCTGGGGAGGGCGCAGGAGCGGCTGCCCGTGTCCCCTCTGCCACATCCCCCTGTCCCTGCACCCTGGGCATTTGGGGAGGGGGATGATCCAGAGTCCCAACAGGGACCCGGCACCCCACGGAGGGACAGGATGGCCCAGCCAGGGCTGGCGGCTCGTCCCGGGGGGCTGGGGGGGCCTCGCCGGACCCCGAGCCCCCGCGGGCAGCTGAGCGCAGGCGGAAGCTGGTGCCGGGAGAGGAAGTGGCTCAGGTTCCTGCGGTGACATGTGCCGCACCGGGCGCCGGGCTGCCAGCACCCCGCTTTGACGTCATTTCGGGTAGAGTGAGCCCCGGCCGCCCCCCCGCCCCGACACCCCCGGCCCGCGCCGCGCGCGCCAAATTTGGCAACGGGAAGAGGAGCCACTCGCCGTGCCGGGAGCGACTGGTCGAGGCCTTTTAAGGCAATCGCTGCCTGGCCAGGCACGCGTGGGGCACGCACACGGGTGGGAAACACGCACACGCGTGTGCACGCTCATGCCTGCCCATTCACTCACACGTGGGCAGCCGTGCACGGGGACACACGTGAACAGCCGCGCTGTCCCATGGGGACCTCGACCCACCCCAGCCCAGGGTTCCCAACGTCCCCTCCCATCCCGTGGGCTCCACGCGGGGTTTGGGTGGGAACTGGGTGAACTGGGGGAGCAGCGGGGACGGCGGGTGCAGCAGGGTCAGCAGCCTTGGGCATGGGGCAGGCGGGCACCAAAGCACGGCATGGCCTGGCACGGCGTGGCACGGCGTGGCACGGCACGGCCCAGGCGCCCGCGGGAGGTGTCTGCGGCGTGGCGGGAGGCAAGCTGGGACACGGGACACCGCATCGCGCCACACCACCGCCGTGACATCACCGTGCCCGGGGCCGGCAGATGCTGGTGATAAAGGGGGGGGGTCGCTGGCGAGGGAGCAAGGCCAGGCAGAGCCGCACACACTGCCCAGCCCAAGCGCCCGGGCGCTTCGCACCCCTCTGCGCCCCATCCTGCCTCCTCCTCCTCCTCCTCGCTGCCCCCCGGCCCCCTCGCCCTGCCCCGGTGCTGCTGCAGGGCTTACCCCAGTCCTCCCAGTATGGAGCAATCCGGCAGTGCCAGCGTCGCGCATTTGGTGTGGTGCCCGCTGGGCGGGCAGCGTGGGGTGTCACCCGCGGGCGCTCGTCCCTGCACACGCATGTGCGCTCGCATGGGGCGGGTGGGCGTAGGGGAGCGGGTGCCCCCCTAGTGCCCCGGGGTCCGTCCCAGGGTGCCAGCACCCAGCACACGCCCTGGCGGGGTCTTGGCCACGGGCTGGGGGTAAATATTTGCCTTCGGTGGTGCAGCCCCGCCGGGGCGGGTGACCCGGCTGCGGGTGCTGGCAGCAGAGGGCTGGGGACCCCCGGGGCTCCCCCACCCGTGCACGGCCAGTGGGCGTGGGCGGGTTGGAGCCAGCGCGCCCCCACCCCAGCCCCACAGCGGAGGGCGTGCCAGGAAACACCCACGGCCTGGCGGCTCCCACGGCCCCCCCGGCGCAGCCGTGGGCCCCGGCGCACACCCACAGCGCGGCCGCAGCCGCGGCCCCACGGGGCACACGCCCGGCCCAGGCATGCGCGGGGGCCATGCTCGGCTCCTTGCACACCCGGACCCCTGCAGACCCCCCCTGCTGCACCCTACAACCCCCCCCAGCCCTGCGAGCGCAGCCCGGCCTCGCCACAGCTTGTGCACACGCGTGTGCACCCCCCGCCTGCAAACACGCGTGTGCGCCCGTGTGCACACACCCCACCGCCCACCGCAGCAGTGCGTGCCCGGCCAGCCCAGCTGCGTGCACCCGCGTCGCTGGGACCCCCGGAGCCCCCAGCTCTGCAGCCCCCCAGTGCCGCCCGCCGCGTGCTGGGGGACCCGGCAGCGGCTGCTGGCGAGAGACGACGCTGGCACCGCTCTGCCAGACGCCGGGTGGGCGATGCGCTGCCGGCAGGTGCCCGGCACCGGTCGGGAACGCGGCGTCTGCCGGCAGCGGGGTCCCGTCGTGGGGGCGAGCCTCGGCCCCCGCCCCGCTGCCTCGCTCCGGGGGCACCCCCAGGGCCGGGCACCCACGGGTGCACCCTGAGCGGTGCAGAGGCCCCCCCAAAGGGCTGAGCCCCCCGTGCCGGGCCCCGGCGCTGCCGTGGGGCTGGGCTGTGGGCAGGCGGCCCCAGCGTGGGGCGCGGGGGGGCCGGGGTGGGAGCTGCCGGCTCAGGGACGGATCCTGGAATTAAAAACATTCCAGGAACTGACTTTGAACCAGATAAAATAACAAGCGCCGCAAGGAATGTCTCACCCCACCCCTCAGCCGGCCGCGGCCAGGCCTGTCCCAGCCCCGCTCCGCTCCCCCCGGCCCCACCGCGCTCCCCGAAGCCGCCCTCCACCCCACACGTGTCCCCGGGCCCTCGCACACGCGTGTGCACGCAGCGCATGCAGCCAGCCCGCACACGCGTGCGTGAGTGCAGCCCCACGGCCAGGCTGCGCCGGGGCCGGGGTGGGGGGCCGAGGGGTTCCCGGGGGTGGGGGCTGAGTGCCCCGTCTGCGGCGAGGGGCTGCAGCACCCCTGGAGCGCTCTGAGCGCGTGCACGTGCAGCTTGCGTGCACGCGCACACGCGTGTGAACGCGACTGTGCACGCGTGGGTGCTGTGTGCGCACAGCAGCCCCCCCCACCCCGCGTCCCCCGCCTCCCTCCCAGCCCGGCGGGGTGCTGAGGGTCCCCCCCGTGCGCTGCCCGGCCCCCGCGGGGCCTCCCCGGCCCCCCCAGGCTGGCCGGCGGCCGCGGCCGGCGGAGCAGCCCGGCGTGCCTGGGCGGTGATATCACGGGGGCCGCCGCGCCAGGGGCCCGCGGCCCGGCCTGCTCCCCCGGGACCCCCCCGGCGCTGGGCTGGGGTCGCAGCGGGGACGGAGCAGCGGCAGGAGACCAACCCACGGCGCCGCCCTGGGAACCGGCACCGGGTGCACCGGGACGCCCAGCCCGGCTGCCCGCCCTCACCAGCAGCGAAGACCCCAAACGTCCCTGCCCCGCGGGGACCCCCCAAAAGCGTCGCCCAGCTGGAGGTGCCGAGGGAGGGGCAGAGGCTCGGTCCCCCCAGCTGCGTGTCCCCAGTGACCCTGATGCGGCCGAGGGGTGTCTCCCCCCGTCACCCCAACCCTGCAGCCTGTGCCGGGGGGTCCCAGCGGGGCGCCGGGCGGAGGGGGGGCTGTGGGGCTGGCACCCCGCGGCCCCGGGCAGCGCAGCGGGGTCACAGGGGCCGCAGGGGCCGAAGGGCAGCACCGGTGCGTCACCATGTTTACGAGGACCTCGAGGAGCCCTTGTGACGTCCGGGCCGGCTCTGCCAGCCACGGCCCTGCCAGGTGGCACCGTGCCACCCCCGCCGCTCCCCCCGGCCACCGCGGAGATTCTTCGGGGCTGGCATGGAGCCACCTGGTCCCTCGGCCTTGGTGGCCCGGGGTGGGGGACGCTGAGCCGGGTGTCCCCCCCCCCCGCTCCCCTCCGCCACCAGCCGCCGCGCGGAGCGAGCAGATGGGGCGTGCGCGGGGCTATATATAGCAGCGGGACCCACAGGTAGCGATGCGTCAGCACGCGGGTGACGCAGCCCCGTGAGCGGGCGACGCTCGGCCGCGCGCCCCCGCAGCCGCCTCCCGGGGGGCCGTGGTGGCCCCCCCTGCCCTGACCCCCAGGGCCCCGGGAGCTGCCGGGAGCCGGGGACGCACAGCCCATGGAGGGGGGGGTCCTCGCATGGGCTGGTGGCGGCGGGAGGGTGCTCAGCCTGGGGGGAATTTGCGGGGGGGCACCTGCCTGCACCCACCCCGTGTGCGTGCGTGTACATATATGTACATGTATGTGCATGTGTGCGCATGTTGTGCCCTACTGTGTGGTCAGGGCCGCGTGTGCCCATGCGTGCATCTGCGTGTGCCCACACATCTGTCCACATGTGCGCGGCTGCGGCAGCGCTGCCCGTGTCTTGGCGTGTGGCCCCACACACGTGGCCGCAGCCGTGCTGCGTGTGCGAGTCCCCGCGCGTTCATGTGCGTCTCCGCACTGCACACGCGTGTTGCTGCGTGTGCAGGCACCCACGTCGCGCGTGTCCCCGCGTGTTTTGCTGCGCGTGCCCGTGGCGCGTCCCCGCGGGTGTGCGTGGCCCAGGGGGGTGACTCAGCCCCCGGGCAGCCCAGGAACGGCCCCTCCCTGCGCCCTTTCCTCACCGGCCGGTGCTGGGAACGGGCCGTTCCGGGGACGATGACAACGGGCTGACCCGGACCCTGCTGGGAAGATAAGGCGGTGCCACCCTGTCCCCATCCTGCCTTCTGGGAACTGCCGCGTCGGGGCGGAGGGGGGGGCGCGCCTTGGCCCAAAGGGAGCCGGGGTGGGGGCGCAGGCGCCGGGGCTCCCCCGGGGAACCCCTCCAGCTCCGACCAGCGCACCCCCCAGCAGCAGCCCCCTACCCCTGGGGGTGCCCCGGCCAGGGGTGCCCGGGGGGGGTGTCCGGCTTTGGAGCTCCCCCGGCTGCCAGCGCTGTGGCGGCTGGCAGGGCTGGGGTGGTGGGGCTCGGGCGACTCCCCTCCGCCCGCGGAATCCAGGCCGGGTCTTCCCCAGCCCGACCCCTGCCCTGCTCCGGCGGCAAAGCCCGGCCTGGACTGCCCAGATGGCATCGGGCACCCACCGCCCTCCCCAGCCCCGTGTGCCCGATGCCGGGGGCGGGGCGCTCAGAGGCGGGGAGGGGTCTGCGCCGGGACACGCGGGCCCGGCCGGGCGGTGCGTGGGACGCTGCGGTGCGACGGGGCCGGGCTCCAGCCGCCGCTCCGGGCTCGGATCCGTTCCGGGCTTTCCGCCCCGCCTGGCCCCGCTCGGCCCCGCGCGCTCATTCATTCATAGATCGCCCCGCGCGCTCCCGGCCCATTCATTCGCGGCGGCGCGAGGGAGGCCCGTTACCGTGGCAACGTCCCCGGTTCCTGCGACGGGGCGGGGGGAAACGGGCCGTGGGGACCCCTCTGGGGCTGGGCGGCAGCCGGGACCCCCGGGGGGGAGTCCCTGTCCCCACAGCTGCGGGGGGGCTGGGAACCACCCGGTGTGCCCGGCTGTGGGGCCCGGGACGGGGGCCGTACCGGGGGTCCCCCGCGCCGGCACGGCTGCACGGGGGGGGCCGGGGGCTCCCCTGAGGCTGCAGCCGGCTCAGCAGCCCCCCGATGCTCGGGCAGACCCAGCCGTCCTGACCCGCCCCCCCCAGGGCGGCTGCCACGTCGGCGGGGGTGGCCCCCACCCGGCCCGCGGTGCTCGCCAGGCCCCGGCGGTTTCCACCGTGGGCCGGGCTTGGCCCAGCCTGAGCCGCCCCGCCGGGCTCCCTGGTTGTGGTGCCGAGCGGCAGCTCGGCGCAGGGGAGCGCTGAGGCCCCTGCCGAGGTGAGGCCCCCCCCCGGGAAACCCCTGCAGGCTCCTGGCCCCGGGTCCTGCCCCAGCCTGGGGGTGCAGCGGGGGGTGCCAGAGGTGTGAACCACCTGCACCCCCCCCGCAGGTGGCAGAGGGGTGTCCCCGGTCCCGTACGTAAGGGTGGGCGCAGGTCCTGTGGACACGGGTGCCCCCACGGGTGCGTGTGCGGGGGCTTTGGTGCAGAGCCCGATCTCCAGCTGCCTGTACACCCCAGTGCCAGCTGCACGGGGAGCACAGATGGCCACTGGGATGCTGTGGCAGAAAGCTCGTGGCTGCAACGCGGGCGCAGGGGGAGCTGGGCAAAGCTTCCCAGCCCCCTCCTGCCTCCCCAGGGCGCCTGGAGCGAGCAGCCACGGCCACGGGGCACAGGAGAAGCTGCCGCCCCAGCCCCGCTGGTGGGCTCCAGCCCGGGGGGCCTGAGGGCAGGTGCCACCAGCTTGGCGTGGCCCTGGGCGCGGATGCCCGGGCGGGTTCTCCGGCAGTTTGGGTTTGTGCATGCTGAGGACAGGGGCAGGCATTGGTGCTTCCTTGTGCTCTCGGCCACGTCTGCACATGGGGCCGCATGCGTGTGCCCGTGGTCGCGTGCCGACGTCAGCGCAGGCCGGGGCGGGCGGCTGTGCCGGGCCGCGCACACGCACATGCCGGGGGTTGCCCTCACCGCAGCCGGGCTCGCTTCGCCTCCGTGCCGGGCCCCTGCGCCGGGCGCTGCTGGCAGTGACTCAGGGCTGGCAGAGGAAGCCGTGACTCAGTTCTGGACTCCTGCCGCTCCCACCGCCCGACCAGCCAGCGTGGCCACGTGGAGCCCGTGGGACCTGCGCCCGTGGGGTGCTCAGCCGGTTGCTGGGTGCTGAGTGCTGGGTGCTGGGGCTCCCTGCTGGGCTGCTGGGAGCGGGCTGGTGGTGTGTGCCCCTTCCCTGGACTGCTGCGGGTCCCTGTGTGGCCATGGGGACCCTGGTGCCTTTGGGCGCTCGGGGTGGCACAGCGCACGCCCTGATTCCTGCCCGAGCTGGGCACCGGGTTCAGGCTTGGGCACGTTTCCCGGGGGTGTTTCGGGTGGTGCCACCTGTGCTCAGCCCTGGCCGAACCCAGTGTGCCAACCCAAGGCAGCGGTGCCAGGCACTGCCCCGAGCCCCCACCCAGAGAGCTCCCCTCTGCGCAGGGGGCACCTGTGGAGCCATCTCCTCTGGGTGCCTACCGTGGGCTGGGCCAGGCAGCTCCACTGGCGCTGGGCATTGCCCGTCCTGCTGCCCAGGCTCCTGTTGCCCCCTCAGTGCACCCGTCCCATCCCACCCCCACGGCGGGGGGTCTGCCTGCTGCTGACCCGCTCCTTCCCTGCCCCGGTACAGCACCAGCTCTGAACGCGTCTGGGGTTGCTCCACCAGCTGTGGGTTTGCCGTGGGTCTGGGGTGCGGCAGCGGCTCCACCTGCCCCTGGCACTGAGCCACCACTGGCACCCGGCTCCGCAGCTGCTCCGGGCCCTGCGCCCGCTGGGGGTCCGGGTGCCGCAGCGTCCCGCGGGCAGCGCCAAGGACCTGGGCACAGGTGGGTGCCAGTGGCCACAGAGGGGTCAGCAGGGCCGTGCGGTGCCCGGGGTGCAGTGCCGGCGGTGCTGTGCCGGCGGTGCCGCGCAGTGCCTGAGGTGCGGTGCGGTGGCACGGGCAGCCTCCGTGAGTCACAGCGAGGTGGAGTCGCTGCCCCCTCCCCGCTCGCCCCGTTCCCAGGCCCCGCTCACCAGAATCGCTTTCGCAATGACTGGGGCAGCCACCCCGGCCCTGCCCTCCAGCGCCCGGCTCTGCTGAGCTCGCCCTGGCCCCGTGCCCTGCAGGCTGCCCTTGCCCACGCTGCCCACGACCTCCATGCCCCGGCACGGCTGCTGCTGCCTTTGGCCAAAGCCCCTTAACTCTGCCCCTCGCTGGCTCCCGCCTTGGCACTCCTGCCCCGCTCCGCAGCCTTCGCCCTCCTGGGCAGTGCCCGCGCGTCCCCGTGGGGCCGCGCTCCCCTCCGCGGGGACGGGATCTGGCAGCTGGCATCGGGGGGTGACGGCGAGCGGCCGGAGCCGTCGGCGAGGGCCCGGGCAGCGGGGGCGAGGCAGCGCGGGCAGGTGGGGAGGCGCGGGGACGCGCCACGCTCCGGGAATGACTCAGCTCTTGCACAAACAAACAGGCGAGTCCGTGTGAAGCTGCGCTTCCTCCGCGCCCCGGCAGCACCGGGGGGAGCCGCCGGTGCACCCCGGCTGCCGAGCACCACCCCGGGCACGGCAGCGGCTTCGGGAGCGGCCGCGGAGCTGCGGCCGCACATGGTGCCGCGTGCGCGCAGAGGCGCACAGGGCAGCGCGGTCCCCGGGCGCTCCCCGCGCCGATGGCGACGTTGCAGCGGGGCACGCTGGGGGCTGTGGGTGGGGGGCTGCAGCCCGAGCTAGGGCTGGAGCGGCTCCTGGTTCAGAGGGGGACACGCAGCACCACGGGGACGTTTTGGGGGCCGTTTCAGCAGGCGGCAGCAGCGCTCCGGAGGCGCGGGGCTCGGCTGGTTTCATAATGGGGTGTGCGAGAGAAGCCACGAATCCGCCCCCGTCACACGCAGGTAGCTCAGCCCCGAGGAAAAACCTCGAGAGGCTCCGCGGCACCTGCCAGTGGTGCCAAGCTGGCAGCTGGGACAGGCACGGGGGCATCCTGGGCTCCGCCGTGCCATGGGGACCCCGCGGTGCTGGGGTCAACCGAGCAGGGATGAGTCCCTGGTTGTGCAGGAAGTGTCGAGGGGCCGGGGAGCCCCGAAGAGCGATACTGGTCACCCTGATCCGGGAGGGAGCTGGGACAGAGCCGGGGCTGGGCTGGGCATCGGGCAGAGGCTGGTGCATGTGAGGGCACGTGCCTGGGCGAAGGGCAGCGGGGCTGGTGCCAGGTGAGCGGGGACGAGGGGGACCGAGGGCAGCGAGCAGCGGCCACTGAAGCCATTTGGCCCCAAGGCGGTGGCCGCCGAGGAGCTCGGCGAGAGCCGGGGCAGAGCACCGCGTACGGGCTGCCGCCGCAGCACCGGGGCCCTCCAGGGCCGGGGGAAAGCAGCACCCGGGCAGGGGCTGCGGAGGGGCTGAGTCGGGTAATCACGGGGCCCCGCATCGATCCCGGTGAATTCATGGTACAGCTGATCCAGGCCGTGGCAAAGAAAGTGTTGTAGCGCAACGGCACGGCCGACGCTCCCGCCCGTGCTCGGCATGGCCCCGCCGCCAGCCCGCTCTCCCCGGGACCTCGGGTGAGGTTTTATTTCCAAAACCTGTTTTTCCGAAGTCAGCAAGTTTCCGGGCACAGCCGAGATCCCTGTGGGCACTGAGCCCTGCCCTGCAGCTGGCCGGTCCCGGGGCTGGATGGTCACGGGGGGGGTGACCGGGTGCTGGCGGGGCCGGGGATCCCCAAACACCTGCCTTCAGCCCCGGGCGAAGGCGCCTCTGCAGGAGCCGTGGCGGCCAGTGCCGGGCGGGCATCTGGCTCCAGCAGCCGGGGATTTCCCGGGTCCGGCTCACCTGGGCTGGGGCTGCGCGGCCTCTCCCTCGGCCAGCGGCTTGTCAAACCTGACCATACGCAACCAGCCCAGCCCACGCCGCGGCCGGCCTGCCCGGGCACCCTGTGGCCCAGCGGCGTGGCCCCGCCGGGCTGGCAGCGAGCTGGGGGCAGCCAGGGCATCCCGTGGGGCTGCCGAGCGCCCAGCCGGTCCCGTCCTGCACCCGCCGAGACGCGGCTAGAGCCCCTGAGCTGCGGGTCCCATCTCTGCTCCGAGTTTTGTCTGTTCTCAGCCCAAAGCGCCTCCTCCGGGCCTCTGCCAGGGCAGAGCCAGCGCGTTGGGCGGGGGCTGCGAGCGCTGCTGCGCCCCAGCCGGGGTCCATCACCTCCCCAGCGGGTCCCCGGCGTGACCCGGGGCCCCGCGCTCGCCGCTGCCTGCGCAGTCCGAAATGTCAGGAATGTTTTGTGGCAAGGCTGGAAGAAGGGTCATTCACTCGCTGGATTTGGGGTTTTTTTCCCCTCCTTTCTGCTCTTTTTGCCGCTGTGTGTTGTGGGTTTGGCCGGGGGCCCGCGGCGGGCACGGGTGCGTGTGTGTGAGCAGGCATGTGATGAGCCGGGTGTGACGGGGCTGCTGAGGGCTGCGAAAGTGCTGAGCTGGTGTGAACCCGCCATCCCCATCCCCTCCTCTACAGCCCTTCCTGGAAGCGGCTGCGGGGAACGTCCCTGCCGGCTGCGGTACGTGGGCAGCCGTGCCTGTCCCCACAGCCGTGGGTACCCAAGGGAGAGCCCGGGGCTGCGAGGCTGAGGGCAGGAGGTGCGGGGTGGGGGGTCCTGAATCGCTGCGGGGGGGACGGGGCAATTCCCACCCGTGCCCCCTCGGGTGAGGGGCCCACGTACCGTCTGCCGTGCCAGGGCAGTCACTGGCACAGCTGAGGCTCCAGAGGAGGCTCTGGTCTCTCACGGCACCTCGGGCTGTGCCGCTGCCGCCCTGCTGGTGCCCGGCACAGCCCCTTGAGGGTCCCCAGCCTGGCCATGCCCCAGCGAGGGCGCGAGGACACCACACATTCCCCGCAAAGCCTTGGGAATTTTTTTGCTTAATTTAATTTATTGCCAATTAACTCAGACTTCTCCCCACTGATCTGGGCATTGAGGAGAACATCAACAGCTCCACAAACCCGTCAGCAAACACCTCTCCCCGCCCGCCCGCAGGCTTGGCCGCAGCCCCCCCTCCCCTCGCTGGGTGCTGTGCTCGCCCCTCCCAGCCCGTTCGGTGGGGGACGGGGACAGCAGGCGGGTGCTGGCTGCGAGGGGGCTCTTGGCCACCCCAGCTTTGCCCCGCGGTCTCCCGGGCGGGGACCCCTTCGACGGGGTGCCCTTGCAGGTACCAGCCGGGTGCTCCCGGGGGTTGCGCACAGATTAATTGGGTGCTCGTCTGTGAACCAGGGGTACGATCGTGTGTGGGCTGAGCGTGTGCTCATGCGTGTGGCAGCAGCATGAGCTGCGGGTGCTTCCGCGCAGGGATGAACCGGGTGCTGCTGTGCGAACTAACGGTCGTTCCTGTGTGGAGTCACCGTGGCTCCTGCGGGAGCCAGCTGGGCAGATGCAGGAGGCATTTGGGTGCCCACACGTGTCACCATGTCCCCAGCCGTGTCCCTGGGCCAGCCCAGGAGCAGGGATGTGCCACCACCCCCGGCTCAGCTCTTTGCCCTGTTCCAGCCTGCCTGGGCCGTGAGCCGTCCTGCAGCCACATGATGCCAATGTGCCCGCTGGCATCGGTCCCCATCCCGTTCCCGAGGCACCGCAGGAACTTCCAAGTAGAGGCAAATGTTGGGTCGGACTGTGCCACGGGTCCCTGGGGACCGTGGGGAGCCGTGGTGCTGGTGGCACACGCAGCGCCGGGATGGAGGCGCCCAGCCGTGGGGCTGCTGGGGGCCATTGGTGGGTGCCAGCTCCTGTGGCACCGTTGGGGACGTCACCACCCCGGGGTCCCTGCGCCACTTCCCCTTCCCCGCGGCAGCAGCATGGGGCTGGACGCGCCTGCTCAGAGCCACCCGCTGAGTCAGGGGCAGGAGCGGGGTCCTGACTCCTGGCCTGCATGTGGGGTGCCGGGCAGCGCTTCCCCTGGGCAGGGGGACCCAGCGGGCCTGGCCCCCCATCTGTGCCAGCCCTTCCCTCCACCCCGGAGCTAGCGGCAGCACCAGGAGTGGGGGTCCCTGCACTGGTGCATCTGCCCTGGCCCCCTCCGGAGCCCCCACCGCTGGCTCTGTCCTCTGCCCACACCGGGCACAGAGCCCCCCCCCCAGCCCCCGGTGCCTGCTGGGGGGCCGCGGGGCTGGGCAAACCTTGGCAAAGATGTGTGGAACAGCCAGACCACCCAGCACCCCCCCGGCCACGCGTCTGTGCATTGGCCTTGCAGCCCCCCCCTGCACTCCGGCTTCCTACGGCCCCCCAGGGCTGCCCGTCTGCCCCCCGCCAGCTCCCGCAGCCCTCCTCGTCCTCCCGCCCCTCCGGAGCGGTTCCCACAGCGTCTCCATTGATAAATCCAGAGCGTTGCCACAGACACGCTGCGGCGGGGGGCAGCGGGGTGGGGCAGAGCCCACGAGGGGGCCCGGGCACACGGGGGCTGACCGGCTGCACACACGTGATTGCACATGCGTGTGGTTGTACATGTATGTGGTTACACACGCGTGTGTGCCTGGGCATGCAGCGTCGTGCTGCACGCGTGTGGTTCTGCAGCAGCCTCCGCACCGGGGGGGGTCTGTGTGTTCCTGTGCACGTGTGTTCACGCGTGTGCGTGGTCCCACGCTGGGTGCTGCCGCGGGGTGCTCGGGGGCCTGGCACTGCTCCAGCAGCGGGACCCAACCGGGGCGCCTGGCGGGGGTCTGGCGGGGGGCGCGGCTCAACGCGAAGCCCCAGGGCCACCCACCGGCTCCAGCACGGCCCGGGCTGCGGACCCCCCGCACGGCGCTTGGGGTGGGCGCGGGGAGCCCGGGGCGGGGCTCGGGCGGGATGGCACCCTCTGCCCCGCCGCCCCCGGGGGGGACCCCCCCGTCTGCGGCCACGCGTGTTCCCCCCGTGGACTGCGGGTGCGCGGAGCCCCGACCGGCCCTGCGGCAGGACGGGGGGTGCCGAGAGGGCGCCGGGACCAGCCCCTTTCGCAGTCGGGAGCCGGGGGAGCCCCCGGGCGGCGGGGCGGCTGGCGGGCGCCGGGCGGGCGGGATGGGTGCGGTGCGTGTAGCGCGGCTGCCCCCTGCTGCTCCCGCCGCGGCGCTGCGCAGCACCCCCCGCACCCCCCAGGGGCGCGGGGCCCCGCGGGGCGGCGGGTGGGACGG
This sequence comes from Bucorvus abyssinicus, assembly GCA_009769605.1. Taxonomy (NCBI): domain Eukaryota; kingdom Metazoa; phylum Chordata; class Aves; order Bucerotiformes; family Bucorvidae; genus Bucorvus; species Bucorvus abyssinicus. The sequence goes on from CM020055.1 coordinate 7,542,854, forward strand.
GGCGGCCGGGGACAGCAGCGGCCGCTCGGGGCGCGTCGGGGCGGGCCGGGGCTGTGCCCAGGCAGCGGGCACCGTCTGCCCCGCCGCCCCCGGGGTGCCACGCTCAGGGTCCCGCGCGGGGAGCGCCAAAGAGGCACCGGGGAGCTGCCGGGGCATCGCCCGCCTCTCGGGGCCGCGGGCGGGGGCTGCCGCTGGCCCTCGGCACCCCCGGAGCCCCGGGTCCCGCTGGCCCGGCTGAGCCCCAGGAACTGGGGGCTGCCGGGGTGCGGGCAGCACCTTGCCTGCAGCGGTCCCTGCGCGAGGCGGGGGGGCGAGAGCAGGAGCTGTGGGAGCTAAAAGAGGAACCGCAGCCCCCGCGTCCCACGTCTCGCTGCTTCGCTTTTTTTCCAAAACACGAACGGGGCGGGGGCGGGGGGGGGGGATGTGCGGAGGCCGGGCAGGCCCCGCCCCCCCCTCACGGTGAGCCTCGTGGCCAGAGACCCCCTCCAGACCGGGCATGGAGCTCCGCCCGCACCCGCGGGTAGACCATGACCCGCCCCGGGCAGGGCGGCCAAGCAGCACCCAGCTTGGGGGGGGCACCGGTCATCTCAGGGGGGGTCTGGTTTGGATCTGCGGAGGGTTGAATTCGGTGGGGCTGGTGGAGACCTCCCCAAAGTCCCCCCAGCCGGCAGCTCCCCGCAGCCCGGCACCGCTTTGTCCGCCGGAGCCGAACAATAGCGGCCCCCCGCCGGCAGCCCCCGCGGGGCGGACCAGGGGCTGCCAGGGGGTGGGCGAGGGCAGGGGAGGGGGCTGCGGAAATGCTGTTAAAAGTGAGCCGCGCCCCTCTGCCCACACCCACCAGTGCAGCTGGGACCCATCACCCACAGGTGAACTGGGCGGCATCGTGCCCTGGGGCGGGGGACTGCAGCCCCGGCCAGGGCTGGCGACTGTCCCCGGTGGCTCCTGGGGGTCCCCGCTGCTCTCGAGGGGGCCGGGGCCGGGGTGTCGCCGCCCCGCAGCTCGGTGTCGTCCTCCATCCCGCCGCGTTGGGAAGCGGGTCACGTCCTGCTCCTGGCGTGCAGGGGGTGGGGGATGCTCGGCTGCCCGGGGCAGCACCGGCTGCTTCGTTCGCAGCTGGCTGTGGTTTTCCAGCGCTTCCAGGTACCCCCGGGGGGAGGATTTCCAGCGCAGACCGGGGGCCATCCCTGCACCGTGGCCGTGGGGAGCTCAGCATGGGGGTGCTGCAGCCCCCTGGGACTTGCCCGGACGGACCGGTCTCTCTTGGGGCAGCGGCGTGGGGAGGGCTGGGGGGCAGGAAGGGGTGCAGGGCAGCTCACTGGAGTGGCCCCGGGGGTGCTGGGGTGGGTCTGGGGGCTCCTTGCGAGGCTGACAGGATGCCGGGCATCTTGGCTGCTCTGGCAAGGGCACGACCGTGCCCCATGGAGGGGCTGGTGGCGAGCTCAGCCCCACGCTACGTCCCAGGGCCTGGCCGCCTCTGCGCAGAGCTGGGTGCCCTGTGGCAAGGCCCCAGCACGCGCCTCCACAAGGAATCGCCCACCCTGCCCGCGGGGATCGGGGAGCTGGGCTACGGGATGGCTTAGGGCGAAGCAGGACGGGCAATAACCGCAAAGACAAAGGCTGCGGGGGGCCGCCTCCCTGCCCTGCACGGCTCCCTGCCCTGCACGGCTCCCTGCCCCGCACGGCTCCCTGCCCCGCACGGCTCCCTGCCCCGCACGGCTCCCTGCCCCGCACGGCTCCCTGCCCCGCACGGCTCCCTGCCCCAGGAATTGCCCCCCAGCCCAGGGCGGCTGCGCTGGGCTGGCACCAGCCTGTGCGAGGCCAGAACCTGGCCTTGCCCTGCTCGGCTCCCCGGGGCAGGCGCGGTGCTGCCGGAGGCAGAGACATTGCCTCGATCTGCCTGCGCTTGGGTCAGCTCGTGGGGGCGGCGGGGGAACTTTCCCGACCCGTTTCCCCACCTTAAGGGGGGAAGAAAAAAAAAGAGGTGTGGCATGACTTGGGGCTTGGGAAGCGGCAGCGAGGAGCCAGTGCCCCAGCCAGCCACGAATCCGCTCGGCGGCCGTTCCTCACCCCTCCTCTGCAGCGCCCAGGGCTCGGGGAGCGGCTGGGTTACAGCGGGGAGGCTCCGAACGGGATGAGCTCATGCGAGGGCGCAGGAACCTTCTGGGCAGGCGGAATCGTTGATGCTGCTGTTCAGGGCTCTCCGCAGCCGCGGCCGTCCCCACAGAACCCGGCTGGCTCCGCCGCCCCGCGTCGATAGCAGCGAAGCTGCTCGGGAGGGGCTGCGCCGCTCTGCAGAGCTCAAGGTGATTTACATTCCCTCGCCCTCGCAGGCGCGAAATGGCAGCACACGGGGTCAGGGAGGGGGGGACGCCGGCGTCCTGGGGAGCCCCCAGGTCCTCGTGCAGGGAGCTGGACCACACGCCACCCTGCCCGGGCTCAGGGAGGGGGACGAGACCACCAGCCCCGCTGCAAATCATGGAGCAAACCCCGGCGTGCCGGCAGTGCCGCCGGTCCCTGCGGCGCGAGTGAGAGCGTGCAGGGGGCCGAGGGGGTGGGAACGCCCCGATTTCGCCCACGGCCAGGCCATGGCTCACCCCCCAGTGGGGGCAGGTACCGTGTTCCAGGCAGTTTTTTTCCCTCACGGGCTGTCGGTAAAGCCCTTCCCGCATCCCCACCCCTCTGTCCCGCAAGGTCACCGCGTGGCGCCGGTATGTTGTGTCGTGTCCTTGGGCAGCATCTCCTGACCCGAAGAACTCCCGTGCTGCAAATGCTCCGAGAGGATGATTAATGGGAGCTTATATAACGGCGGTGAGTCCTTACCACAGCCGGGAGGTTGACGGGAGCGAAGGTGGGAGAAGGGAACCAGCATCTCTCTCTGCTGCGGCTTTTTCCAAACCAGCAGCAGCCGCGTTTTGCACAGGGGGACCCTGGCAGATGGGGGGGGGGGGTGTCTGGGGGGCAGAGCCACCTCTGGAGCCCGGCTGGAAGGGGCAGCAGCCGGGGCAGACCCTGCCTGGGTTTTTGGAGCAAACTGGGATCCCACGGGTGCTGCCGCGCCAAACCAAGTCGCCCACAGCACAGCCACGGCAGGGCTGGCAGCTGGAAGGGTTTTATGCCTAAGAAGCCTGGCTACGGGCGCAACGTCAGCGCTGACGCCAGGCGAAAAGGGGACAAATCCCCCGGCAAGTGCCGGGCCACGGCGCGTGCGGGTCGATGAGGCTGTTACCGGAGCCGCTGTGTGCTGCGGAGCAGCTGGGCCCCCCCAGGGGCTCTGCCGAAAGCCTGGCCCCTTCCCGAGAGCTCTGCAGGGGAGCTGGAAACTGCAGCTCCTGCCGAAGCAAGTGACAGGAGCTGGGGGACTTCAGCCCAGGGACACACTGCGGGGACGCTGAGCTGTGATCTTCTCCGGCCCCCAAGACGGTGCCCGATCCAGGGAGCGTTTGGTTTTCCAGGATCTGGCTGAGCATCGCAGCACCAGTCCCTGACAACGCAGCTGCTCGGAGCCGTTTCCACTGTTGCCTTGGTTACCCCATGCTATTTTCACTGTCTTCCGAACCTCAGCCCGGGCTCACCGGCATCCCCAGCCCCGCATCCCCTCCTGACCTCAGCTCGGGTGAAGTGGCATCCCAGCCCCGCATCTGCTCCCAACCTCAGCTTGGGTGAACCAGCATCCCCAGCCCCACATCCCCGCCACGGAGCATTGTCCAGGCTCTGTCCCAAGTCCGGGTGTTCCTGGTCCAGGGGTGCTGCCTTCTGGGCTTGGGTTTTCACCGTCCTTGCCAGGGACAGGTCTCCCGCCCTGCTGCCCCGCACTGGTTGGGGTCTGGCTTCTGGCCCTTCCTCCCCCGGGGCACTGGACAGCCCGGCGCAGCGGGAATGGGCTCTGCCCTTCGGGAGACCTTCCTGAAGGAGCTGCCTGGGCTGATGGCTCTGAGCTGGGCTCTTCCCCCGCAGCTCCCGCAGAGGTATCCCTGGTCTGCAGTCTGGCCTCCTCCCGCTGGTGCTGGTACGGGTGACGTGTGTGCCACTCGAAACTGGGGTGCTGACCCGCCGTAGCCCGCTCTGCGTTCACTCTTTGCTGGTGTGACAGGGCTGGAGCGATGGACCCTGGGTACAAGGTGGTCCCTCGTGGCGAGGGGATGGCCAGAGACGATGGGAAGATGCCCAAGCCGGAGATAAAGCCGAGGCCGAGCTCTTGCCAGGCTGGGCTGGGAACTTCACTCCTTTCCTGACACTCTGGTTTGGGGACCCCCACGCTGCCATCGCCCCCCCATGCTGCCAACCCCCCGCCCTGCCTCGGGGCGGTCTGTGCCAGCTGGATTTCGGGCAGCCCTTTGCCAGCCTTGCTGTGGAGCCGCTCCCGGCGCTGGCCGCAGCTTTGTCCTCCCCTCGGTAGCTGCCGGTCATGGTAACTCACCGAGGAAACGCAGCGGCAGCCGCAGCCTCTTGCCATGGCAACGGCATTGCGTCAGGCTGGTGTGCGCGCCCGCAGAGCTGGGCGAGCGGCTCCCGCGGCGAAGGAGTGAGATGGGAATAGCTCTTTTCCCATGTGCTTTGGGGCTGCCCGTTCCCAAACCCAGAGCTGAGCCGGTATCTCTCGCCTTGCTCCTGGGTCCGAGGCTGGCGACAGGACCGGTGGGCGGCACAGGGCAGAGCGGCCCAGGGGAGGGACCCCCGAGCTGGGGGCTCTGTGGCTCTCCCCAGGCCACAGAAGCTGCTCTGCGTTGCGGCGCGGGATGGAGTAGGAGGTTTGGTGAGGGCCGAGCCGGAGGCTCCCGCTTCAGCCCAGCCTCACGTTCCCCCTCCCTGCAGTCCCAGCCGACACTAAGGGAGCGGAGGCAGCAGCGGAGGCAGCAGCGGGTGCCGCGGGCTCTGCAGCGAGCAACACGCGAGCTCCCACCGCCTGTCGGCAGGAAGGGTGGTCCTGGGCGCCGTCCGGAGAATCGCGATGCTGGAGCATGGAGGAAACATGGGCTATGTGGGTAGCTTCGTTCCCTCTCCAGCCGTGGAGCCTGCGTAAGCCACAGACCATGAGCTGACAGCGAGGCACCTAGGTGCCTGCTGCCCCCACGCTCCTTCCCACCTTGCTCTTCCCCATCCCTCCTGGGTGCTCGCCCGTGGTGACAGTGCCTGGAGGAGCACGGGGTTTGGGGTCTGGGAACCCCATCAGAGCGGTGCCCGGGGTGGGGGCCTCTGCTCTGCCCTTGGCCCCGTCTCCAGAGCAGGTTCTGCCTCGGCTGTGTGGCTCAGGGCAAACGCCAGACGGCTGCGGGCCATGGAAAAGAGCCAGGAGTGCTGGGGACTGCAGAAAGGTCCCCACAAACAGGCAAAAAGTGCTGCTCCCCCCCAACCAACCCCCCAGCGCTGCAGGATGCCCCCATGCAAAACCCCTGGGAGGAGGAGGAGAGGCTTGTATGGCTCTGGGAACCGCAATGAAGGCCAGGCCAGGAGGGCAGCGGTCAGCACGTCCCCTCGTAGCGGGGCTCCCCGACCGTGTTTCGAGGAGGCACTAACCCGAGGTGCTGCGGGACGGTGGCTCTTCTGCCGCAGCGAGGTTTGCTCTGGGGACACAAATCACGCCGTTCCCTGGGACATCAGCCGAGTGAGCTGCTCCCCGGTGCCGGCTCAGCCGCAGCCCCGTGGCACGTGTTGAGATGTCGCCGCGCTGAGTCCGTCCCATAGCCCCTCGGGGGGACGCGGGGCTGCGGCAGCTGCCTCTTTGCCAGCCGACACGACATCCCTGAGTCGGACCGGGAGGAACGCACTGATCCGGAGCACAGGGACCTCCCGGGAGCCGCAGAACTGGGGCGGGAGCGGGGGTGGCGCAGGCGGCCTCGTTCCGCGGGGTGACTCCGACGGTGGCGAAGGTGTCACCGCGCTCCCAGCCGAGACCGAACGCACGCTCTGGGGATGAATCAGGCAGAGCTGCCAGTGCCATCCACCGCCACAGGGGCTGTGCTGGTCCCTCCGTCCTGCCGGGACTAAAACCCCTCTGAAGCCCCTCAGGAAGGGGCTGCTCTCAAACACCCCGCGCTGGCCTGGCGTAAGGGGTGAAAACACCCGTTAAAAGGGACATTTGTCCGTGGACGTTTGGAGGGTCTTGGGATGGGGCCGGTGGCGTGGCTCCCCTCCACTCCCAGCACTCGGGAAACAGCTCCGTGTGTCAAGGTCACTTCACCCGCCCTTGTCACCCACCAGGAACACTCACGCTAACGCGTTGCTTGCTGAATCGAGGAGCCGGGGACACGAGCGCGGGGCTGGGCTCTCTCCTACCCTCCTGATGGGCACAAATTCACCCGCAGAGGCTGGTGGCAGATGAGGCTCCGTGCACCTCCGGGCCACCAATGGACCACGTGGCCCCACCCGAAATCAGGTGGAATTAAAAAATAACGCAGGTTTATTCGAGAATTCGAGTCGAAAATTGAAACACCCACCTCAAACCAGGGAACGGTTCTTTCATTTGCATAAACTATTGTATTTGTATAAAATATTGTGTATTATCCTGGATATTGTGTGTATTCTTCATTCTCTAACATCGTCCGAGTGTTGAACCTTTTCTTCTCTTTTTACTGCAAAACACACTTAATTCTATAGATATAAATGCACATTAGATAGAGATATAAAATAGACATTATTATTCTGTGTTGTTATTTTCCTCTCAGAACTGGAAAGTTGGTCATTTGCTTCACAGTAAGAAAATAACAACACTAGGTTGGGACCTCATCGATGTTTTTTTCCCACGAGATTAGCAGCACGAGGCTGTGGTGTGCAGCCCCGCTGGCCCCCTGCGCTGGGCAAAACCGCCGCTGCCGAAGCCCGGTCAGAGCAAACCCGCGGACGGCCCTGCTGAGGAGTAACGAAACACCCGTTTCTGTGTGTGCGGCAGTGGAGAGCCGGGGCAGGGAGCAATACCGAGAGTCCGTCGTATTTCAGAATTACTACACGCACTTGTGTACAAACAACCCTTTTGTGGCAGATCCCAAGAGGGGCAACAACAAAGCCGAGAGGAAAAGCCGCGGTTCCTTCTTGGCGAGGCAGAGCACAGGGCCTGGCTGCGGGGACAGGGCCGCGGGGGCAGCAGTTGCTTTGCCTTTCAGTGGGGGCTCTTTTTGCCCTGCTTCAGCGCTCGGTTCAATCAATTGCGTGGTTTAATCAATCAATTAACCAACAGCCCCTATTTCAGGAACTCCGGTGCCACGACCCCGCTCCGCCCAGTAATGCTCCGAGCGACACGCAGGGGCTGGAGGGAGCCGGGGCGCGGGGTGTGCGCTCACTCCTGCTGCAGACTGCGGAGGGAAGCACGGGCTGGTTCCTCCAGCCCGGGCAGCACGGACGGGGCCGGTCCTGCCGCCAGCTGCGGTGACTCCAGAGACCTTCCTCGCTTCTCCTTCCTCCGTCCTTTCCGACGCGTTGTCTGCACGCTGCCCTTTTCCTCCAGCGTGTCTTTTCCTCCCAGGTGTTTTAAAATACTGTTCTGCGTTTTCTAGACCAGACTGTAGTTATTATATGAAAAAATGGAATTTTTTTTAGGGCTTTTTAAACCGACATAGTCCCTTGCAGGGACGCGTGTTTATCTCAAAGAGTTTCCTCTTTCAATAACGAAGTTTTAAATGCTGAAGACGTTCTTACCTTAGAAAAACCCCAGGGAGGGTTTTTAAACATTTCAAAGGAAAACGGGCTGAGCAAATTCCTTTTATTATTGTTCTTTAAACAAAACCGTTTCTGCTTTGGAACCAGTGAGACGGGGCTGCTTTCTGCCGCGCTCTGCCGAGCATGCGTGGGGTGCGGAGGCCCCAGCAGAGCACTGCCAGGCGGAGGCTGCCTCGCCGAGGGACGGCTCACCCGGCGCTGCTCCCGCAGGGGAGGGGAAGGCGGAACTGGGCCCTAACCCCGCGGGGCAGCCAGGGGAGGGCAGCGTGCCCGGGAGGCTCTGCCGGCTCTGGGGCCAGAGAAGGCCGTGTGTGCCTGAGGGGGCTGGAGACGTGACCTTGGGCCTGCCGGGGACAAGGGGACCTACCGCCGTGCCACGGAGCCACGGGTGCTGCGGCCTAGGGAGCCGTGGGGACGGACAGGGCCTCTGTGGGCAGTGGGGCTCCGGCCCTAACGGGCCGGGGACAGGCCGCCCCTCACTGCCGGGCCGCAGCGCGGGGTGGGGGGGGCGCACCGGGCCGGCCTGCCCGGTGCGGGGGGCACAGGGCGTTGGACGGCCCGGGACGAAGGGGGCGGCTGAGGCCCAAGATGGCGGCGGCCCCGCAGGCTGCTCCTTTGTCTGCAGCCGCCGCATTGCCGAGAAGGGCGCGAAACTGGGGCAGCGCGGCCACACCCCTTCGGCCGGGGGGGCGGGGCGAGAGAGGCCCCGCGGCCAATCAGCTGCTTCCACTTCCTTCCTTCTCACAGGGCCTCTCCCGGCCAACGGCCTCCGCGCTGCCAGCCAATCCGCGCCGCCCTCCGCGCCCCGCCCTCAGGCGGGCGGGGGAACAGGGCGGGGAGATGCGGCAGTGTTGTTTTCGCGTCCTCCTCCTCTCGCCCCCTCGGAGAGGCTCATGAATATTAACAATACCCGGCCCAATCAGGCGGTGCTGCGGCGGCAGCGCTTTGGTGACGTCATCGCACCGCCTTGCGGCGGGTGTTAATCTGCATATTCATTAGGTGGGCGGGACACAGCGCGGGCGTTTATAAGCCACCGCCCCGCCAGCCTCGGCGTACATCGCGTTGAAGCTTTGAAGTGCCGAGTGGACCACGCACCTCCAGGCACTGGTAAGGTGCCCGCTGCGCTGGGCGGGCTGCGGCCGGGCTGGGCCGGGGAGGTTCGGAGCGCCGGAGTTCGAGGGAGTATGCCTTCGGAGTGGAGGGTTGGCTAAGTAGGGGAGTCCGGAACAGAGCGCTCGTCCCGCGGCACGCGTGTCCTCCGTGGCTGCGAGGAGGCCGGCGGAGCCGTCCCGAATGTTTGCCGAGTGGAGGGAAAGGGCCTGGGGAGGGGTGGAATGCGCCCTCAGAAACAAAATGGCGACGAGCTTCCACCGTGCAAAATGGCGGCGGGCGGGAGGCGGGACGGCGGACTGCGCCTGCGCCAAGTGGGCGGGCCGGGAGGGAGGGGCGGGGGTCTCGCGCCTGGGCGGGGGTCGGGGCTGTGGGGCACGCATGCGCGCTGAGGGCTCCTCCGCGGCCTGGGGAGCGGAGGCCGCGGCCTGGGCTGTGGCCGGCGGGCAGAGCCGGTGCGGCCCGGAGCTTCCGCTGGAGCCGGGAGCCCGCGGAGGGAGCGAGTACGGGACTGGGCGCCCTGTGCCTGGCGGGGTGTGCGTCTGCGGCTGCTGTGCCCGCGTCCCGCTGCAGGCCGTGATCCCCGGCGGCGGCTCCTATTCGCGGTGGCGGCGCTTGCTGCGGAGCCAGCCTAGGGGATATTCCTCTGCGATACTAAGCGCTGGTTCAGGGGAGCGAGGTGTATGTGCCCTGTGAGAACGCGCGGGTATGGGCGATGCTGTGGCCGGTTCAAGCTGCCGGTCGCTGTGCGGGTGTTCTAGTGGAGGCGCTGACCGGGGCTGGGGCTGCCTTGGCTTCGCAGGTCAGAATGGCATCAGATGAGGGAAAGCTCTTTGTCGGTGGACTGAGTTTTGACACCAACGAGCAGTCATTGGAACAAGTCTTCTCCAAGTATGGGCAGATCTCTGAAGGTAAGGCTGCGGTTCTGAGCTGTGGTGGGTTCCATGCTCTCGACACATTGTACAGGTGCTGATGCTTTGGTTTTTTCTTCTCCCTGTTTATAGTTGTGGTGGTGAAAGACAGAGAGACTCAGAGATCCAGAGGTTTTGGCTTTGTTACTTTTGAGAACATAGATGACGCTAAAGACGCGATGATGGCCATGAATGGGAAGGTAAGGAGCCTTCGAGCAGCTTCTGTCTCCTGAAGTGGGAGAAGTGTGGAAGATGTGCCTCTGTGCAGCGCAGAGTGGGAAAACAGATAAATAATAGTGATTTAAACCAATGAAATGGTACAAATAATAAAGAGTATAAAGTGATGTGACCGAAGGACGGTGACACTTCACAGGAATACCTGTGTATATTGTTTGAAGATACGTTTAGCTGTGTAGTTGCAACATGAAATAGAGGCTTTTTCTGTAAGAACTTGTAAGTTCTGGCACTGTTCAGCTGACACTGAAGGTGAGCAGCTCCTCGAATATGCGATATTTAAAGATGGTTTATTCTTTCTGCTTGCTAGTCTGTAGATGGACGTCAGATCAGAGTTGACCAGGCTGGAAAATCCTCAGAGAACAGATCTCGTGGCTACAGAGGGGGGTCTTCTGGGGGCAGAGGCTTTTTCCGTGGTGGCAGAGGCCGGGGCCGTGGCTTCTCCAGAGGTGAGTGCACAGGCGTGATGCGCAGTGCTGAAAGTGCCAACGGTGTTTGTCAGAACGCTTAAAAACCCCCTGCTCTGTCTGTTCGAGGAGGTGGAGACAGAGGCTATGGCGGAAGCAGATTTGATTCCCGAAGCGGAGGCTATAATGGCTCCAGAGACTACTATAATAGCAGGTAAAGGCATCGCGACCACCAGTGGGTTTCCAGCCCGTTGCCTGTTCGACACAAACATCAGCGGGCTCCGGGAAGAGTTGAGCCGATGTAAAGCACGTGCCTGTTTTCCGCAGCAGGAGTCAAGGTGGCTACGGCGACAGGTCTTCAGGAGGGTCCTACAGAGACAGCTACGACAGTTACGGTAAGCGCTGGTTCAACTGGGAGTGATGAGTACGTGTGCTGTAGGAGCTCTAAACTCGAGTCTGGAAATACCGTACGGCTCAGTCGGACTGTGCCGCTCTGTCTGTTCTCGCCCCTAAGAACCGATCTGCCAGGCCTGGATGTGGTGGTGCCAGTTAAGCCCTAATTTTAATGCATGTGCAGGAGTTGCTCGGATCTAAAGGCAGAGCAAGTTTATAAAATACGTTCCTGAGCTCGAGACTAAGACAAACTTGGATGCCCTAACAAGCTTTAATCAAGGGTGGGGGAGTTCTCCTAGGGCGTAGTGAACTAGCACTAGCTTCGGAAATAATGCAAGGGACTAAAATGCTGGAACTTGTCTATGCTTCAGTGCCTTTACAATTGTGCCTGCTTCTTGTCCTCAGCTACACACAACGAGTAAAAATCCTTCCTGACTCAAGATCGTCCTTCCAATGGCTGTATTTATAAAGATTTTTGGAGCTTCGCTGACATGGTTATTGTGTAGTACATCTACTTGTATTTCCACTTTTGTAGTATGATCAGTTCTAATCTTGTCGAACACAGCCTGGCAGCTTCTGATACCAGATGGTCTGATTAGAATTTCCTTCACGAAAGCTCTGCTTTCAAGTGGCTTTTTTTTTTTTTAAAAGTGGTGAAGTTGGGGCCCCAATTCAGTTTCTTTTGAGATAGAAAGGACCTTTTAATTCAACGTTCACTGGAAGCTGAACAAGCTGTGGACTCTTTTTTTTTTAAGTGCATTACCTTCGTCTTTTGTAACATTCCTTTAGTGTAGCAAGGTAGGAATGCAGCCTGGGTACACATTGGAAGGCAAACCACCTTGATATATCTAAAGAGAAACGTGCTTGTATGTTCAACCTGCATAACGGTATTTTTACTGTTGTAACGTTGTAAATGACCCAGAAATAGACTTGCAAACTTACCATAAAAGAGGTTCTTGAAAATGTTTATTTATATTGTCCTTTTTTACTGGAAGAAATATGCATATTCCATTGATATTGTATTTGAAGTGGTAAAGGATTCTTGTATACAGTTTTCTTTGGCTTTACGAAGCCTATTAAAAGACCGTCTGAAATGAACTCTGCTCCTGACATGTACATTTCATTGCACAACACAGTCCTTGAAGATGAAGAACAGTCTAAGCGCTAGAGGATGCCAGAGGAGAGAAGACTAGCGGTAGTGTAAGAGCCAGATTGATTGCCCAGGTGCTAGAATTGAATCCTAAATCGGTCTTGACATGTGAATTCCTCAACGTATGTTCACGTAAGAACAGTCAGACTTGTCTAAGGCAGAGGACTGACAGCCTGTGCCGTAGGATGTCATAGTGCTCAAAGCCGAAGTCAGAACTGGAGGGAACGCTGGTGTTAGGTAGGAAAATCGATGTTTCCTTAAAATACCTGCACTGAAAAGCTGTAGTGAAGGGTCAGTCTGCTGGTAACTGGCCTGGTGGTAGCTGAGGACTGTGGGCTGGTAGGTGGTTGCCGTCATAGCTAGCTGTGTCATTGCCTTACAAGTTCTAAGAATTCTTTGCTAGCATATGGAAACTGCAGTGTCCTTGGAGAAAAGAAGTGTTGTGCCTCCAACAGAAACCTCTGAGACGAAAGCTGCTCTCTTGGCTAGTTCATATGTGGAAATAGTCCTGTAATTCGAGGTAACTCCTTTTGCTCATGTCCGCATCCTTCCTCTTGTTGAGAGCTCATTTGAAAGTCCAATGTACCTGTGAAATAGTCCTTTGCCAATTTTGGTCAACTGATGGAAAAACTGTCACCCAATGCCGTACGCAGCCTCTGGCTTGTGGCACAGCTGAGTTCCACAGATGGAGGTGGGCAGGCAGCCATGTCTTGCTCGTAGGTACGGAAGCAAGATGGGAAACGCCTTCCCTGACTCGATATGTGTTCATCTATTGAGGCTCTTCCTAGACTTCATTAAGTTGCTCACTTTAATTGTAGCTTTCTCTGCCATCCTACTTGTTGCCATTAACTTTTTCCCATAGCCCACACTTCCTAAGCAGCCATGTCACAGTGGTTAATTCCTCTCTGCTTAGGGGAGAAATGAGGGTGGCTGGCGCAGCAAAGGCCTCGGCCAGCCCCGGAACAGTTTTCCCAGACTGTGCTTCTGTGGTGTGATGGGTTCAGCGAATGGCTTGTGAAACCCTCGTATACGATGTGCCTGGTGTTGGGGGAGGCGGGTGGCGATGTGAAAAGCTCTGCTTGATGTCGGTGTTAACGCATCTCTGCTTTGGCAGGCTGAAGAGAGGAGGGACGCGTGCCGCTGAAGCTGAGCGGGGGTTCGGAGGAGGGAGAGCGTTCGTTCCAAGGAAGCGGGACCATGGCGCGGGTTTGCCAACCAGGTAAGGTCTCGTTGGTGTGACCCTTGCCCCCCGTAGCCCTCCCTGAGCCAAACGCTTTGGCTCTGTTCCTGTTTCACAGTCAGTGGTAAGGCCTGACCAGTAGTTTCTAGGGGAAAATCTCCACAGACTTTCTCTGCCTTCAAAGTCACTGTCTTAATTTTATTTCTTCATTTTATTTCAGCAATGAAAGGCATCAGAGAAGACCCAGGACAGACACTGACTGGAGTGCTGGAGACAAAGCTTGGAGCAGTGTTACTGATTGTAAAAGTCAGTTAAGCCAGAATAAAATACTGACGTGTAGGGGAAAAAAAAAAATCTCTGTAGTACTTTTGTGGGGAAATATAAAAATAGTAGGTGGTAGCTGAGGCAGAAATGGAGGTAGCTGGTGTAGAGCCCAGTTAAAAGAACAACATAGGCCATGGCTGCTCAAAAAGCAGATCTGGGTTTGGGGAAGGGGTGAGGTAATGAGGAAGCACAGTCCTGGCAGTTGAAAACAGGCCTCTCCCTTGAGTACAGAGCTGCACAGCCCAACACACCCTGCTGAGGGGAGAGGGGAGCTCAGCCCCAGACAAAGGTGAAGGACTCACCTGTTGCTGGGACTGTGTTTTGTATCTCTTGACTGGAGCAGAATGGCTGATAAAGCCCCAGAGCCATCGCCCCCGAGTAGCAGATCTGCCTTATTTGCAGAGCCTCTGCTGCACAGGGTTACAGCGCTGGGCTGGCAGTGGCACATGAGGGTCCTCACTGCTGTTACGTTGGTCACCATCCCTGGCACCCATACAGCTTGTGCCTCTTGTACTGGGCTCATGTGGCTGGTGCTGGGCACCCAGGGTGGGTTTTACTGGCTCCAGAGGGTGGGTAAGGCCCAGAGCGATGGAGTTCACAGTGCCTTGTAGGAAGTTGTACTCTGATTCTGATGAAAGACTGAACTTCCTTCTGGTCTATTTACCTGCTCTCCACTAAACTGAAGTTACTGAGAGTTTCAGACTTCTGTGTTAGCTGGGGTGTGCCCTAGAGATCAAACCTAACTCGGGTTGGTGTTTTTTCCTGCCCAAAAGCCAAACTGCCCTTTTTCCCCCTCTTCTGTGTGTGTAGAATATTTGTTGTTAATTTTTTACTCACTAGCTAGTCCCTGGTTTGTAGCAAAGTCAATGAGTGCTCGTTGCTGAACTCCTCCAGCTGCTCCTTGACTCCATCTCTCGTGGATTACAGAATCGTCCCCTCCATAGTGGTGGATGTTCTCTGATACATCACTCTGTAACTCAAACTGCCCTTAGGAGTCTTTGCCCTTGAGGCTGTCACTGGTAAGTCACCCCGTGTCCTGTTGAGCAGAAGCAGCTTCGATTCCTTCATTTCCACCTCGGGGCTGGTCTGAGCAGTAGCAGCACGGGGCTTCCTGAGGGACCTGCTGGAACCACACTCGGGCTCAAATGGAACCAATGCATGTGCCTGACATTGGTGAAAAATGAAGCCTTATTCTCAGCTGAATGCCAGAACTGTGGCTGCGTGGTAACGATTTACCGTGCTGGGGAGGCTGGCAGCTGGGAGGGTATTTTTGGCTGCTTTGAAAAGGATGGGGCAGGCAGCTGCAACATGATCTGTGAGGGCAGGGAGAGGCTGGTCTCTGCTCACAACGAGAACACGGTTAATTGCTTTATCCTGCCCTTTTCTGCCCTTTTCACACTGATGCTTCTCTGGGCTTTGGTTATGCTCCACCCCACTTCAAGGAGAGTCTTTTCAGAGCAGCACATTACTCAAACAAGCCCCTGACCACGGAGCCTGGGTGCCTTTGAGACACCCTGTGCTCGTGTCCAGCCTCGGCAGCTGCGGCAGCGTTGGGAGGGCAGGGCTGCTGGTGGCCTCTCCAGCTCAGTTATTAGGGGAGGCTGCGGGGCTCTGCCAACCGGCTGAGGCGCAGCTGCTGCGCCCCGGGCTTGGCCCTCAGGTTGGCTCCAGAGCAGTGATGGAGGTGGGATGCTTTGCTGGTGTAAGTGGGGTAAATGAATGGGTAAAGGCAGCTTGAAGGAGTTGTGCCCTTACCAAGAGATGTTCTCTCTTGCCAGGGAGTCCCAGGCAAGCAGGAAGGCAGCGAGTGGGGAGCCAGGGCCACGGCGATGTCCCCAGGCAGCCATGAGGGGCCAGAGAAGCCCCGCATGCGGACCGGGAACAAAGATCAAGATCACACCCTGTGAAACCTACTTTTTCTTGGTTTTTTTTTAAACCTTTATCAAATTATCTCAGTGAATGGGGTTTAAAAAAAGCCGACAGGCTTTCAAGGGCTGTATCTTGCAGCTCACCAGTGCAGATGTCAGTGGAGGATGGGATATGGGGGCACGAGGAGCCTCTGCTTCGGGGTGGCATTTGAACGAACTCAAACCGCAAACACGTACAACCCATCGCTTGGAAGACCTTCCTGAAGAGGGTGCCTCTGCTTAAAGGCGGGCAGAAATAACCAAGAGGCGCAAACCCAGAGGCCAGGGCAGAGGGGCTGTTACTGCGGCATCGCTAACGACCGCGCCGCCTTAACGATCCCTGCGCTTGGGGGAAGAGCTGGATGCAGAACCCAGTGGCGTCCCCGGGGAAGGCGCTCGGGCACCGCGGACCCACTGTGGCAGCTGCTGGGCCGGCCCGTTTCCAGGCGAAAGGCCCTTTTCTTCCGGGCCAGGCCCTGCCCGGGAGGAAGGCTGGCAGCGGGGAGCAGAGCTGTGCTTCCCGGCGGCTGGCGGACCCCCCGGCCCAGCCCGGAGCGCCTGGAGAGACCAGAGGGTGGTCAGAAGGGCTCGGAATGCCGCCGTCTGGAGCGGGGTTCGGCTCCGCCCGGGAAGTCGCTGTTGTGGCGGGGGAACGGCAGCCCTGAGGGACAATGGCGGCCCCGCGGGAGGCACTTTTGCTGGGGGGGGGGGCGCGGATCGGCGGCCCCGGGCGGGAAACGGTGGTCCCGAGGAGGTAATAGCGGAACTGAGGAGGGACCCCTCGCCCGGACAGACGGAACGGCGGCGGGCAGAGGCCGGGCCGGGTCGGGCCGGAACGGCGCTGCCCCGGAACGCGGCGTGCGGCTGCGCCAGGCCCGGCCGGTGCCGCCGCGGCGCGGCACCGTCCCGCCGCCTTCCTGCGCCCGCCGCGACGAGGCGCCGCTCGCCGCCCCACGCCCGGCCCGGCCATGCTGCTGCCGGAGCCCCTCTGCTTCCTCCTCCTCCTCCTCCTGCACGCCGGCCGCGCTGCCGAGCCCGCCGCTCCGGCCACCCCGAGCCCGCTCAACAGCACGGAGGCGCCGCGGGCGCCCGCGGGTAACGGGACGCGGCCGGACCCGCCGCAGACACCGGCATCGCGGCGACCGCCGGGGTCTGGGCTGCTGCCGGCGGGGTCGGGGCTGCCGGTGCTGAAGCGGGCGGTGTACGTGCTGAGCGCCCTCTCGTTGCTGGCCGCGCTGTATTTCCTCCTGCGGGCGTTCCGGTGAGTGCGGGCCCGCCCGGGCCCCCCGGCCCGGGCCGGGCCCGTGCCCCTGCTTGCCGCGGTTCCCCCCCACTCCCCCGGCCCTGGGGTTGTTCCCCGTTTGCCCTGGACCCCCCCCCCCCTCCTTCCCCGTGCTAGGCTGGAGCTGCGCTTCCCTGTGCATCCCTCCGGCAGCCTGTGTGAAAGGCTGCTGTAACTCACCCCGCTGTTAATTACCGAAGGTAATTAGCAGCGATGAAACGTCTCCCGGGCCTGTTTGTGTTGCCCTGTGGCTCATCCAGGCCTCTGCAAAGCTGTTGTGTGTCAGACACTCACCCCGTGCTCTCCCTGTCCCTCAGCCCTAGGCCGGAGGGACGCGGGGATGAGCGCAAACCCCGTTTCAGGTTGAAGAAGCCCCAGCGGAAGAAGTACGGGCTCCTGTCCAGCTACGACGAGAACATAGAGATGGCCTCGCTGGACAGCGACGAGGACACCGTGTTTGAGAGCAGAAACCTGAGGCGGTAAGCGGGTTTTTGTGTGTTTCCCTTTTCCTTGCGAGGGGCTGCCACTCCTTTTCTAAAGACGTGGGGGCTTTGGCATGGCTCCTATAACCCAATCTGCATAAATTAAACTCCTGTGTGTGGTCTCTCTGTGTTGGCACACACTTTATCTTGCCTTTCTTCATTTCCTGACCAAGCCTGCCGAAAGGGACGCACCCCGGTAGTTCGGGGCAGCACCGCTTTGTGCCCTGTGTTTACAGGAGGGAGAGGCAGCCCCCGTGCCCAGCACGAGCCTCCCCAAACGGGACAGGAAAACAAAAACTGGGGTTTATTCTCAGTTCAGTTCAGGCATTGCTGCCAAGTCACATTGCAGCTAAAACTCGCGGCCTCGTCGGGGTGGCTGTTGCTGCTTTCACCCCGTGGGTCGCTCGGGTTTGATACCTGCGGAGGGTGTTTGTGTGGAGCCAAGGAGGAGCGGTGCCTGCTGGGGCCGGTGGTCTCTCCCCTCATACCTCCTCGCTCTGACCCTGTTGTCTTCTGTTTTCCAGATGATTTGGGACCAGCGGCACCAACTCCACAGATGGACCAAGCAGGAGCAAGTCCAGTGGAATCACCTGATCAGTGCTCAAGTTTTACTTTCTACAATTGATTATAATGACTATTAATTAATTAAGAGTACAAACACCTCCGTAGCTGGGGCAGGGGAAAGGGGACCAAACCTGTTCTCTTCACACGCGGTTTTGGGGAAAGGCGGAGCCACGAGCTGAACAGTGCTGCATTGGGTGCTGTGAATGCGTGGGGAGATGCTGAGGATGGAGACTCCAGGATGAAGGCTCAGCGCTGGAAATCTCCCCGCTCTGGACTCAAGCCACAGTGGTGTCTGCTGCCCTGTCAGGGTTCTCTAGGTGCTCGTATCCCTTTCTGCTGGCTGTGGCTCTTGGCGTGGAGCAGTGGGCGGGTGGATCCCGTTCGCGGGCTGATCCTCCTCACACAGCATGAGGTTAATTCTTCAGGTGTCTCTGTATCAGCTCTGAGTGGTGGGAGCTGGGAGAGCTCTGGTCTGTGACACCAGCGGGTGTGGATGGTTTGTTCAGAGAACAGCTTTGCGAGGGGGTTAAACACCTCCACTTTGTTGTGGTTACAGGTGGTCACACAGGTCATTCCGTGGGTTTACAGAGTGAAGGAGGGTTCACACCTGGAAGTGGTGTGGCCCCACGGAGCGATTCTCCAGTCGTGGAGCTGAGAGGGCTCTGGCTGCTCTGCCCAGCTCCAGCAGTGGGTTCACCAGAGAAATGGGTGATGTCTGCCAAGCCCCTGGATTTTGAGCTGCTGGCTCTGTCCAGGATCACCCAAGGAAGAGCTGGAGCACCTGGACTGCTGGTGCCTCAGAGCATCCAGAGACTGGGAACGGAGCACCCGCACCCCTGTGAGCTGCGGCTCTTCGACCAGGCAGCCCTGGCTCAGAAACCATCTCTGCGAAGGTTGCTGGAGTTTCACTCCAGTTGCTGGTGTTCAAGCTGTGTCCCACTGCCAGCCCAGCGAACTGGGGTGTTTCTGTGCAGCCCACTGTGTGGATCTCTGGGTTCTTACTGCGTAGGACCAAACATGGGTATGCTGGAAGGTCACTGTCAGGGGGATCTGCTGCGAAAATGGTGAAAGCTGCTGGCAGATGCTCCTGTGTGTGGCACGTTTCAGCCCTGAAGGGAACGGCCCTTCCTGGAAATCACTGGGCAGTGCCGACCTGTCCCTCCAGTCCCACTTCCACCTGAAACTGGTAGTGCCTTTGTTAGGAGAACCAGGGAGTCACCTGCAGGTCAGGGTCTTCCCTGTGACCTTATCTGTGACAGGAAGATTGAGAATGTCTTTGGAGTAACGGCTCCTTCCTTTTGGTTCCCCAATCCTCTAGATGACACGAGCGAGGCAGAGGGGATGTCCTGACCCAGCAGTCAGGACAGAGGGGTTTGCTGCAGGTTGCCTGGGAGCTGGGGGCTGCTCCGAAATCCCTCCGGAGACAGCGGGGCGGACTGGTGTGACCCTGGCACTTGCCCGTGCGAGGGGCCGGTCTGGGTGAGGTTTCCTGGAGAAACGTCTTGCTCACGTGCAGGAGATTTTTAAATCCATTTATATTTTTAGTAGTGCTGCCATGTGAACACAGCGCTGGATGTGCCCTCGTTTCCTAGCGCTCGTATCCTTTCATGCCTCTCCTAGGTGCTTTGTGCCTCTTTAGCTGATGTGGAGATGAAAGCGTTGGCTGCGCGGCTCTGCGAGGATAGCAGCAGTGGCTGAATCCGGCCCCAGCTGTCCCTGGGGTGAGCCGGCAGCTGGTGTCTGGGATTCGTGGTGCCAATCTGGCAGCTCTGGGCACGTGCTGGTAACGTTCTCTGGCTCCTCCGCTCCCCCTGCCTGGTTGCTCCTTGCGTTGTGCTGGAGCCGGGTGCTCCTGGTTGTGTTTCAGTCTGCTGACAGGCCCTGGCTCAGTGCTGGGGCTGAGGCAGTTCTTGGCCTTTCATGGTCTGAGGTGATAACTGGCTCGTTCCTCTGCTCCTCTTCGTTGCATAGGCAGGTTTTGGGGTGCTGTAGTTTCTTTACCTGGCAGGAGCAGGGGAGTTTTGAACGTTAACAGTTGAATGATTCTGGTCGAAGAGCAGACCCCGAGCTGTAGGTCCTGCCATGGAAATTCTGATGGAATTTGATTTGGCTGTAATAGGTGTTTAGATGTGGAGCAGGGTGAGGTGTGGAGGGGTACAGCTGGAGCACAGAACGAGGTCTCTGTTGTGGGACTGGGCAGGCACAGAGGGGTGAGCTGAGGCCAGGGGGGTTGCAGCCCAGGCTCCTGCCCCACGAACATGTTTTGAGTCCTCCTGGCCATCCTTGAGGGGGTGGAGAGTGAAAAAGTGGTTGTGGGGCTGTAGTATAGCGTTGCTGTCGCTCACCCGCATGCTGTTCTGGCTGGAGCCAGGTTTGAGCTGATACCGATGGCTCGGTGTGGCTGGTCCCGTTTTCCCCTGAAGCAGCCTGCGTCTGGGGAGTGGTTGGTGCGCTGGATTTGCTCTTGGCAGGCCAAGGAGTTACATTCCCGCTCCATCCTACATAAGCATTAACAGCACCTTCTGAGAGGAGGGAACCCAGATGCTGGTCACAGATCCGAGACCCCCTTGAGGACACATCTACAGCCTGGCACAGTGTTACCCATCTCCATGTCTCCTGGCAGAACAAACCGGAGCCACCGCAGCCCTGGAGCAGTGCACCCTGGGCAGTCAGCGTGAGGCCAGGGCAGGCTGGGTTTTGGGGCGATTTTGCTGTTAATGGGGGCTTTTAAAGCCTTGCATCATGTTTCCGCGATCAGAGAGCAATTCAGGAGGTCCTTCAGTTGCAGTGTTAGGTGCTTTCTTTGGTACCTGTGTCGACACCTGGTAGGTCCGTTCGCAGGTCTTCCATCGTTGAGCAGTTTTTCAGCACAGATTTAAACACCCGGATGCAAACGGACGTGCATGAGCTCTGAGCGTGCGAGAGGAGAGCTGCAGGGCCATGCTTGAACGAGCCTGCGCTGCTGCTCAGGGGGATGCGCCACCCGTCCTGGGACAGGCTGATGCCTCAGTAACTGTTACTGCACTTTCCTTTCTGCAGGGTGGCTCGTGGGGGGCTCTGCGGACCCCGGCTGCCTGTGGCCGCGGGCCTGCCCGGGGCTCCTGCCGATGGTCGCCAAAAGGCTGTCGGAGCCGATGGGTGCGGGGCGATGGCGACAGGAGTGGGACAGAGCACGCTTGAAACAATCGCTCTGGTTTAAGCCAAAGCCTCATTTCCAAGTTGACGTTAATTGCCTCTGATCTTGGAGGGCTCTATCGAATCCTCTGCTGCTGACGCGGAGCTTCTCGGCAAATCGACGGGCCCGTCTGCCGAGGTTAATGCGATTGAGGGCAGTAGGAGCATCGGCTCTGCTGTTAGCATCGTGCTCCCGTTTGGTCTCATTTGTCCCTGGCAGGGGATCGGCAGCGCTGAGAGCTGGGAGAGGGACCTGCGGGCTGAGCCGATTGCCAAGGAGTCAATAAACCGGCCCCTGAGCGTGTTGTGTTGGCTGTGCTCTCCGAAGTGGAGGAGCTGCTCTTTCACCCTCCCACTGGAACTGTTGGTTTATTTTTAAATAGCAACCAGCCTTGTATCGATTGATCGTTTGGCTTTCGTTTACAGCATCCTCCGGACATTGTACCCTAAAACAAATGAAATAAAGCACCTGCTTCACCCAGCCCCTCTGTGGCAGCGTGTCTACCTGCTGGCGCTTGGGGAGTTCTGTGGGGCTGTCTCTTGTGCTGCTGAGCCGAGGGGACGGTGTTTCAACGGGTCCTGCCGCTGCTCAGCTGCCCCGGCCCAGCATCGTCTCGCTGGGTGCTTGGAATGGCGCTACACTCCCCACCCTTCCTGGGTGTGGATCCACTCCTCTGTCACTGCTGCTCACCCCCACCCAGAGTCTCAGGGGTTGTTTCAGTTTTCTAAAGGCTCCTCCCTTCTCTTTCTCCCTGTTCTTACTTTAATCCCTTTTCTTGTACAGAAAAATAAGGAGAGGCTGGTCCCAGCCTCGATGCAGCAGAAGCACCGCATTCACTTTTGTTTCTGTGGGAGTGGGGAAGGAGGGGCTGTGCCCCGGGCCAGGGTGTCCTGGCTCCTCCTGGCAAAGAAGAAATTTAAATGAAATTCCGGCCGTTCCCTGGTGCTAACGCCCGCTTTCACCCGCTCTGCAGAGGAGGGAGGTTGTGCATGTTAGCGGTGCTGAAGAATCGAGGAGCCACTTCGCCTGTCCTGTGCCACCCTGCTCTCCTGGTGCTGTCCTCGTGTCCTGTGCGGAGCAAGCGGGTGGCTGCACACCCATCCGGGAGCGTGGCATAGCTCCCGTTCACTGCGTTAACCTCGTTACTGTTGTGCGGAGAGGGCAGCGGTGTCAGGCTGGGCAGGAGCTGGCAGGAATGGGGCTGGAACCCTGTAGATGGCACTCACAGACCAAACATCGGGCACGGGCAGCACCTGGCGAAGCTGAAAATGGAATCCTGATGCCTTGAAAAGGCGACTCTTCCCCCAGCAGCTGCCTGGGGTGAGGCAGAGGTGCCCTCGCAGGGGCTGGGGGAGCAGCAGGCTTTGGGGCGACTCTTGGGCAGCGATTTGCCTGTGAGGGATTCTCCCAGCTGTGGGTGCAGCTCTGGCCCTGGTGTTACCTCGGCCGGGTTTAACCCAGCCCTGGCAGCACTTGTTCCCGATGGCTTTCGGGGGTTCTGGGGCAGATGGAGCTCTAAGATCCCCTCGTTGGATTGAATGAAGCCACAGGCTCCTGCTCGCTCCGGAGCTTGCTGCCGCGGGGCAGAGGCTGCAGAGCTGTGGGGCTGGTCTGGGGCTTGGCATCGACCCCGGCAGCACCGATGCCTGGCCCGGTGTTCGCTCCCTTCTCTTCCGAGTTGTGTTTGTGAAGCCTCGGCCCTCCCGCGCTTCTGGAGAGCAAAATTAACTGCCCTGCTTAACAAACCAACAGCGAGCGTCCGCCACGGCGGCAACATGGGCAGGATGGCGTCAGCCTTCCAGCCCTGGTCTGGGTGAGGTGCTGGGGGCTGCAAACCAGGAGCTGGTTCCTTGCCAGGCTCAGGGGGCTGGTAGCCCCCGTTAGCACTAACGGACGTGGCCTGTGGGTGCTGGATTAGCTGCAGGGGTGGTGGTCTCCTCCTCCTCCTCCTCACTTCCTGGCCCCGCTCTCTGCCCCGTGACAAGCCGGAGCTCTCCCCTCTGCCCAGGAGAGGCTCTCGCTGAGATCTCCAGCCCACCTGGGATTCCAGTCCCAGACACAAGCTGGTGGCACGGATCTGCTCCCAGTTTGTTTTCAGCTCTGGCTGAAGCGCTCTTGATGCTTTGGATGCAAATTCCCTGCCCTGAACAGGGACTGGTGGGCTGGGTGCGGGTGAGCTCTTTGGGTTCCAGGAGCCCGTTCGCTCGCTCCGTGGAGCACAAAGCCAGCTCTGCGGCAGGGCTGCGGGAGGAACCACCTGGAGCACAGCACTGCTCCTGCTCCTGCGCCCAGACCGAGGATTGAGTGAGGCTTCCTGGGTAAAGCTGGGGTAGGGCGAGGGTGGACAATAGTCTGTGTGGGAGTTTTCTTGTTGCTGTGTGGAAGAAGAGATGGTCCAAGTCCCTCCAGTCACCCGGGGAGGAAAAAAAGAGGAACATGGTGTTTTACTGGGGGTGAAGGATGTGTGACGGGTGGATTTCAGGTTCTTTGTCGAGGAGGTGGGTTCCTCCAGTACCGCAGAGAAGCTGGTTCTAAAAGGCAGCACTGTCTGCCCGAGCCGATCTCCATCCCCTGGGTCAGGGGGTCCCAGGGCTCCCCAGCTCCGGTGTCCCTGGGGCTGCACCGAGCTGCCCGTCCCTCCCGCGGAAGGGCAGTGCTGGGGGCTGAGCGCCGCGTTCGGCTGCCTGGTGTCTACCACCCTTCACCGTGCTCCAGGTGGTAAAAACAGGGAGACAATGAAGAACCCCCATCAGGGCTGGGCTTGTGGAGGGGGCCTGGACCCCTGGCGCGGGATGAGCAGCACGAGGTGGCCCCTGAGGAGCGAGGAACTGGTGGTGGGGATAAGATGGCACAAGTGTTCTGTTCGTTATTGCTAATGAACTTGTGGGGTGGCTCTGGGGCCGTCGGGGCTGACTGCATCCCTCCCACGCACGCCTTTGAGGCTGCCCTTCCGCGGGGGTCAGTGTCCCCCCGGCCCCGCGGGCTCCTTGCAGCGGGCCCCCGGGGGACTTTTCCTGGCCAGATGCCCCAGACGAGAGCAGGTTCCGTCCCGCCGCACGGTGGGCAGGGGCTGCTCTGAAGCTGCGTCTCGGTGTTGGTTGGGGGGTAACGGGCTGCTGGTGGGTAGGGGCTGGAGGGGTCTGCAGACCTGCCGCAGGGGCTCCTCTGATGGCTCTGCTGTGCACAGAGCTCCTCTGCACAGCCACAGGGCTCTCCTGTGTTAAAACCCAGATTTTCTGAGCTGGCTTTTTGTCTAAAGCCTTCTCTGATGGTTGTTTTTTTCCCCTCCGCGATGGAGAGGTGAGTGGAGGCGGCACTTCAGCCTCCGAAGCCTTTCCTTTGGAAACGGTGGTTTTGTTTTAGAGGTGGTTGGGGGGGGACGGGGATCGCTTCCTTTTTAAGTTACGCTGGGGAATAAAAGTATAAAGGGGAAAAAAATGCTCATAGCAGCAGCAGCTGCGGGACAGGGTGTTTTGTTTGGAGCACCAGGGCTCGCAGCAGGAGGGACTCACCCGGCACCTTCTGCAGCCTGGGGACACCTGAGAGGGGCTGCGGGACCCCCGGCGCATGCGAATGGTGGAGAAGGTGCCTCCAAGCCGGATCGGAGCGGGGTGGCTCTGATGTGACACCTGATGTTCCGCTCTCCGCAGGCGGATGAAACGGCCAAGGATGCCCGTGGAGGGGAGGATGCTGCTGGGCACCGCGGGCAGGAGCCGCGGGGAAACGGGCTGCTGGTCCCGTCTGCTGGAGGAGCTTCCGCAGGCTGGGGGGGCTGTGGAGCGGGGGCGATCCGCTTTGGGTTGTTGGGGGTTCGGAGAGCCCCCTGCCCCTCTCGAGGTATTCGCAGATAATTAGCAGCTGCTTTAATTAACATCAGTCCTGGGGACGGGGGCTGACTCGTTAGAGCGTGTCGCCCCGTTCCCGGGAATCGTGGCTCCTGGGCCCGGAGAGGTTCGTGATGTTGCCTCCAGCGCTGGCACCTCGACGCGGATCGGCCTCGAGCGTGCGTGTGATCAGCCGTCGCCCTGCGCCTCCACTCACCCGCGCCGCTGGGTTCACTGTGGCGCCGGGCTGGGGAACCCGCCGTGCAGCGGGGGACCCCAGTGGAGAGGAGCAGAGCCACGGCGGCCGAGGGCACCGCGGGGTGGGGGGCGTGCTGGCTCCGCTCCTCCGGTTCCTGCGGACGGTCTGATCCGGGGGCTTGCCGGTGGTGTTTTAATCTGCTTTTCCCTCACATCCACATCAAACTGGGCGGAGGAAGGGAGGACCGCGTGGCCCCCACGAGGGCTTCTGCTCTGATCCCGTGTGTGCAGAGTTACCTGGTGGCTGAGACTGTTTGGGAGGGTGGTCAAACCACCACAGCCATAACCCAGCCGTCCTCCTCCACCCGGGGCCGCGGGACCCTCCCCGCTGCCTTCCCAGGCTTCAGACGGCGCTGCCGGGTGAAGTCCCCGGGAGGAGCCGGGTCTCGCTGGTCACCCGCAGAGAGCCTTTCCCTCTGTTTGCCACAGAAAATCGTGTGCGGGGAGCATTTTTTATCTAACGGAGGAAGGGCTAAGGCGCAGCGAGAGCT
Source organism: Bucorvus abyssinicus (assembly GCA_009769605.1). NCBI lineage: Eukaryota > Metazoa > Chordata > Aves > Bucerotiformes > Bucorvidae > Bucorvus > Bucorvus abyssinicus. Next base: position 7,568,196 of record CM020055.1, read on the forward strand.
GCTTTGCCAAAGGGTGCCCGGGGCAGCGGTGGCAGATCGAGAACCAACGGAGATCCCGGTACCAGCCCCAGCGCCGGTTCTCATCCCGGCTCCTTGGCTGCGCCCTACGGGAGAACCCGGGCTTGGGTTTCCGTCCTGGGAGAGAGGGGGTTTCCCGGGGAGCAGAGCTGCTCCTCGGTGCCTCCCCACCACCCCATCGCCCGCGGGGCTGGAGATGGTTCCCCTTTCTCCATCAACTCGCGCGCCTTGCGGAGGCTCTTTGCTCTCCTCGCTTTCCCACAGCTCACAGCCGTTCTCCCAGCTTCAAAAGGTTTATTAATTACCCTAATGAGGTCAGGAGAGACCAAACGCTTCTGTGACTTAAAGCAGGGGCGGGAGGGATGTGGAAGGGGGGAAATAGCGTGGCTGGTGCCTGCACCGAGGTGTCTGCAGGCAGGAAGGGTCTCTACCGCCGCGCATTCTCCCCCACCTTCCCATCTCAAGCAGGAAAAAAAAAAGAAAATGTGGACAGAAGGTCTCAAATGTATCAAACAGCTTTTAAAAAGAAATTCCTTTTGCCTGTCAAAAGAACAAACAGATACACCAAAACCTGTCAGAATTAGTGTTGGAGTAATTGCAGAAGCTCTCCAAGGTTAATGCTCCATTAACGAGCAGCTCTCACGCACTAAAAGCCAGGACGAGACAGGTTGTCAAAGGCTTGCTGGAGATTAAAGAGCTGCGTTCCAGCTCTCCGGTGGATGTGCTTTGGGAGGCGGGGGGACAGGGCTGTTGTGGAGGGAGATGGCACCAGCCGCGCTCGCGTTGCCCTGGCACGGCTGCAGACGCGTGACCCGGGGCTGGAGGAGCGGGACCTGGGGCTGGAGGAACGGTTCCCGGAGGTCGGCAAGGTCCCTGCTCCCCGCGGCGGGGGTGTCAGGGGCTTTAACGCTCCACGGGTTCTGTAGCCCCTTTAGGCCAAGCTGAAACACAAATCCTGAGGGCAGCAGGAGCCCGAAGCGGCAGCGCGGGGCAGGGGGCACCGTCCTGGTTCAGACCAACTGGAGATGGGCTGCGTGCTGGAGGGGAGCGGGGCTGGGCGGCAGCGGGGCGCTGGGTCCCCGAGGAGTGGGGCTGGGCGGCAGCGGAGCACTGAGCCCCAGGAGCTCAGAGTTCACCCTGCCTGGTCCCAGTGGAGTTTGCATCGAGCAGGGCGTCAGTTTTAAATGGAATTGGGGCCTGATTTCACCTCCCAGGCCAGTGTGAGGCTCGTTTAAATAGAACTGACCCTGATTTTTCTTTTGTGGCAGGAAGGAAAACCATCCCCAGCTGGCAGAGGCAGCACCCTCCGTGCCCCAGAAACTGCCCCCGGGATGGGGATTCAGCAGGTCTGGGAAGACCCAACAGCGGCTCTGGGATGGCCTGTTCCCATGGCCCTGGGTGTCCAGCACCCTCCAGCGCGGAGGGACCTTTCTTAGGGCGCGTGGGGCTGAGCTGGGGTTTTCACTTCACCCAAAGCCAAGCTCTGTCGGGGCGCGTCCTGCCCGTGGCCAAGGGGCGTTCAGAGGGGCGAAAGCGGCAGTTAAACCCACGCAGCCTTGGAGGTGCCAGGCTGGGGAGCAGCCCCAGCCATTCCCATCGCGACATCCCTACTGTGAACAAACGCCCAGCCCAAGGCAGCCGGTGGGTTCCCGCAGCCGCTCTCGGTCTGGCTGCGGATGGGGCTGGTGCCGGGACTGGTGCCAGGGCTGGGTGCCGGGGCTGGTGCCGGAGCTGGGTGTCGGGGCTGGGTGTCGGGTCTGGGTGCTGGGGCTGGTGCCGGGGCTGGGTGCCGGGGCTGGGTGTTGGGGCTGGGTGCCAGGGCTGGGTGCCGGGGCTGGTGCCGGGGCTGGGTGCTGGAGCTGGGTGCCGGGGCTGGGTGTTGGGGCTGGGTGCCGGGGCTGGGTGTCGGGGCTGGGTGCTGGAGCTGGGTGCCAGGGCTGGGTGCCGGGGCTGGTGCCGGGGCTGGGTGCTGGAGCTGGGTGCCGGGGCTGGGTGTTGGGGCTGGGTGCCGGGGCTGGGTGCCAGGGCTGGGTGCTGGAGCTGGGTGCCGGGGCTGGGTGTCAGGGCTGGTGCCGGGGCTGGGTGCCGGGGCTGGGTGTCGGGGCTGTGCTGCTGTAAAGCCAGCGCAATGGAGTTGTGGTAGCGCCCAAGATCCCCACCAGCAGCAGGGCTTTGTTGTGCCGGCTGCTCCGTGCACAGCGGCTGGGAGCCGGTCCCGTGCCAAGCTGTGGCTCAAAAGGCTGATGAGAGAACGGAAGAGGGCAGGAAAAACCTGACCGTGGTGAGGCAGAGCCTCGCCGAAGGGGCTGGGTGAGAGCAGAGTGCTCCCACGGTGCCGGACCCAGCGCGGACGCAACGTCCCCTTGTCCCCATGGGAGCTGCTGCACCCTCCCAACGCGGGTCGGGGTCCTGGACTGGGGGTCCGGCTGGGGCACGGCAGGACCCGCCATGGGCCCATTGCTGGTAGCGATGGCTGGAGGTTGGCTGGAGGCGAGCTGTGAGCTGCTGGCTCAGGGCCGGTGCGAGAGGCCTCTCGGAGAGGAGAGCCGTGAGAGGGAAACGAACAACGTCCTAATTAGAGAATTAAACCGCTCCTCTTCTTCCCTTTCTTTATCGTGGTGCAGCCGGTACCGGTTAGAGCCGGGGTGCAGCGCGACCAGACGATGCAGGTCGTCTGCACAAGAGCAAAGCAGGGCTCCTCGCAGACCCCCGCTCTTTATTAAGTCGATTTGCATTCATAATCTTCATTTGCCGTTATTATTTTTCCCCCTTGTGCTTAGTGAGTGATATTAGCATAAAGTCCCTTTTTTCTTGTTTTCTATTCACGCTCAAGGTCAGAGACTTAGTGAGACACCAACGAAAACAATCTCTTCCTCACCCTCTTTTAATTCTTTGCAGAAACATGTCCTGGGGATTTTAACATCACAATTGCTGTGAGAGGAGGGGGGAGACCCGAACAGAGCCCCTTCTGTGCTGGGAACGGGAGCTGCCCGAAAGAGAGATGCAAATCCACGGGCAGGAGATGGGAGGGCTGGGAGCAGCACCAGTCCGGCCTTGTTCCTCTTGGATGGGAGAGCTGGTGGAACGCCGGCACCGCGGCGGTCCTGCACCTGTGCTCGGAGCAGACCGTGCCAGGCTCTGAGGGCAGCTCCGCGACCTGCGCCGCGTCCCTCGCGCTGGGTCAGCCCTGCCCCGAGCGGCCCCCGGTCACCCCACCGGCACCTCGGCGAGCCGGCGGCACCGGCTGCAGACCCGGACTGTGCCGGAGCCTCGCTGAGCCTCGGCCAGGGCACGTGAGCGCCCGGCTGTGATCCGGGGGGATGCTGCAGTAACTCCGCAGCTTATCTGCTGTCTCGTTCCCCATGCCGCAGCCGTGGGGCTGCCCTGTCTGGGGGCTGTAGGGATGCAGGACAGGTCGGTTGGAAGGGACCCACAACGATCGTCCAGCCCCGCTGCCGTCGCCAGGTCTGCAGCCTCAGCAGCAGAAACAGGCAAAGCGGGGGCTCCTGGGGCCGGTTCCTGGGTGTGGGAGGGGACAGGGATCCACCAGGGAGACCCCCAGATCCTCCCAGTCCTGCTGCGCCACTTTGCTGTGTGAAGCCAGCCCCCCCCCCCGCCTCCTCACCCCCTGCGCCAGGAGCAGGGTCCTGGTGGGGCACTGGCATCGGTCCCAGGCTGAGCTGCTGGGACAAATGCGGCCGAGCCACGGAGCCCGCTTCCACCCTGGTCAGGAGATCAGAGCAGGAGGGAGAAAAAGGAGAGCTCGGCCGGTGTGAGGGACTCGGGTGGAGCAATGGGGCACCGGCTGGTCTGGGGCTGGTTTCCAGCTCCTTGGCGGCTGCCAGCGGGTCTGACGCTGCGTTCGGAGCCTGGCACGTGCCTGTGGGACAGGAGGACGGGGCACCCACGCTAGTCGGGTCCTGAACCCTGCGTCAGACCCCGCGGTGTCATTGAAACCGGGCATGGAGCAAAAATCCCCTTTTGGGGCTCTAGGTGTTTGCAGTTACCGTCGAGTTTGGTCGGGAGGGAGGGCGAGGAGTCGGTTCCTTTCCATGAGCTCAAGCTGTGATGGTTTTCACATGTATGAAACGATGCAGGTCTCCAGTCTCGGGGATGGGCTCTTCCCCGGGAAGCCAGAGCAGGGGCCACACCGTGGCAGATGGCGGCAGCTGCTGCTGCCGGCCCAAGCGCTCCCGGGTGACCCGGCCAGGAACGGGGAGGGACGGGCTTCAGGAGCGGTGAGATGCCTGTGGTGGGACTGGAAATGGAGCTGGGGAGGCTGGCGATGACTGCGGTAGGGCTGTCGCCTGGCGCTGCAGCCGGCTCCACCGAGCACTGAAATATGTCTTATTTTCCAGGACTCGTAGCTGGCTTTTTTTCCTGAGGATGCTTCAGGGCTTTCAGCGCTCAGATGCAGTGTGAGTATTTTCATGGCCCTTTAATGCTTCACTAAACAGTTTGAGATGCAGCCTCTTAATGCCCCAGCAAAGCACAGAATGCTCTAGAGCGGAAAGAGCAAGCGAGGGAACGAGGGTGGAGAAGAGAAGAGAGGAGACCGTGAGGAGAGACAAAGTCGTCCTCTCCCTTTCTGCCGTTGCGGGTCCTCGCTGCGGGGAAGGCAGCTGGGTGTTGAGGGTCACCCCTGCTGCTCCTCCAGGAAGAGCCGCGCTGCCCTCGCCGTCTCCGGCCCTTCCCGGTTCTTCCCGCAGCCGGGGGCTCGTTGGAAGGGAAGGGGTGGCCCCTGGGCCGCTGGAGCGGGGCTCTGCTTTGATCCCCCGGTGGGGGGCGGGGGGTGGGAGGTTTGGGGTCTGTCAGCCTTGCCCTGCCCTCCTCCTCAGCGCAGGACGGGGCCGACATCCACCAGGGAGACGTTGCTGCGGGTCCTGCCCTGCTGCCATCACCAGGGGTGTGTTCCCGAGCAGACCCTAAACTGGGGACAAGGGCGGGGGAAAAGAGAGATTCCAAGTTTTAACCCAACAAGGCAAAGTTTGCGCCTCCTCCCGAGCCGCACCGCACCGAGGGGAGCCATGGCTCTGCTGTTGTTAATTCAAGTCATTAAATCTCCCGCACTCTGTGTATTCCTCCCCGGCACCGCTTGCCCTGCCCGTTTGATCTGTAAGTACCAAAAGTACTGCCGCGGGCTGCAACATCGGCATCCTTGGTCGCCATAGGAACGGGAGATGGGGCTCCCCCGCGCCCCGCTCCCCCGGGGCCCAGCTCCTGGGGCTGAGCTCTAATGAGCCTCTGAAGTCGGGCTTATCAAGGCCAGGCTACACGGCCCCCAAGGCCGGCAGGCTGCCGCTACCCTGGAAGGTAGAGTTTTTGTCTGAGCCGGGAAGCACAAAGGCAGAGGTTATTGGTGTCAAAGAACTCGCGGATGGAGAGGCTAAACTGCTATTACAGCGCTGTGAGCAGCGGGGAGGGGAAGGGAGGGGAGGGAGAGCTGCTGGTGGAAGGCGCAGGCTTGGAGCCGGTTATTGCCGGGCAGGGCGGGAGGAAGAGGAGGAAGGTGGTGGAGATGTCTGCGGTGGGGCGGGCAGGTGGGAGGACAGGGCGGGCTGAGGCTCAGGCGCGGTTCCCCGCTCTGCTGCTGAGGGGTGGTGGGACGCTGGCTGCAGCGCTGGGCTCCCCACCTCCCAAGCGGGACGTTGGTGGGTGCGTTCCCCCCTAAACCCTTCTGTCAGCTGGAAACACTCCATGGGGAGCTCACCCGTGTGGCTCGGTCTTACCCTGGGCTGGTTCTCCTGAAGATGCCCCGGGCAGGCAAGGGCCCAGATCAGACAAATCTTCATCTGGCTCCTGTTGGGAACCTTCTCCAGCTCCAGCCTCTGCTGCGGGGTCATGGGGCAGAGCTCGGGGCTCCCGCCCCACCGGAGCTCCCGGACCAGAGCACGAGGGCTGCGCACGTGCTGCAGCTCCCTCTGGGTCCAGTCGCTTGAGCTCACGGGCGTCCAGCCCAGCACCATGCAGGTACTTTTTGAGCCGGCTGGGCTCCGGGACCCGCCGGTGCAGCCCTGGGTCTCTGCTGGAGACTCCTCGTGCGCCGGGGACGCGGGTGGTGCCACCCAGAAGGTGCTGCTCAAGGAGCTCCCTCCCCGCGTCCAGCAGAACCACGAGCTCCGGCTGCCCTGCGCCGGTGTCGTCCCAGCACGGGGCTGCTCTGAGCGGTGGGGGACAGTGACCTTGTCCAACAGCCTCTGGGCGCAGCTCCCTGCCGCCACCCTTTGCAGCCCTCGCCCCGCAGTGGCCCCGGGCGCTGCTGCGGTAGCCACGGTCCCTGCGGTCAGCAGCGGCAGGTGGGAGCAGCCCTGGCGAGTCCGACGGCAGGCTGGGCCCCGGGCACGCCGCGGTCCCCAGGCAGCTCTGCCCCTGCGGACACGGCCCCAGGGACGCTGCCGGCGGCCCCACTCCTCATCGCCCCGCGACTGGTGTGCGGGAGCTGCCTGGCCGCCCCGTCACACCCACACCTCCTGATTGCTGACAGTTATTTACTGTAAAGCGGGAGCACACGCACCACCAACCCTGACAACTCGTGTCAAAACCCCACAGGAAACTCTGCTTTATGTCTTTATTTCCCCTCCTTTCCCACACAGGTCTGATTTCCCTCCCCGCCAGGGGCCGCGTCCCTGCCGCAGACACGCGGTGCCCTGGGGCTCCTCTGCCCCTGACCCCATCCTGGGGCGGGGGGGAGCAGCCCTCGCCCCCCTCGCCCCGGTCCACGCCTGGCTGGTCGCTGACGGACGGGCGCAAACCCTCGCTCGGCAGAGCCCCCCGCACGCCGGCTTGTTTGCGCGCTGCCTCTCGCCCCTCGGTGTTCAGACATAATTGGTTCTGCTCAGAGCAGTAAACAATGATGTGCGACGCACCAGTGAGCCCTAAACGGCACCGGCACGCAATTAAAATAATTGGGTGCGTACCTAGCTCCGATTGCACCCACCCCTCCCACACCCCCCATCGCTTTTCTCCCTTCATCTGCCTCTCCTTCATCTTTTGTTCCACCTTGGCACCTCCCCGCCCGGCTGCGGTGGGTACCAGCGCCGGAGCCTTTCCCTCGATGGGGCGAGCTGCTGCCCCAGGACCGGGGAGTCCGGGGCCACTGGCCTCAGCCGCAGCACCGGGGCAGAACGAGTCCTCCAACACGGGCGCGTGGCGCTACCGCAGCCCAGACCCGTGAAATATAATGAAGGCCCCAGGGACTGTACCGGCTCCTCGGTTAAAAATGATGCTGTTATATTTAGACGAGGTAACTAGGGGCCCCTCTGGACAGCCAGGAGTACATTTTTTTGTTTAATGATTCCATAATCTGATATAATATCGGCCCTGTAAGACATAATGAAGACCTGGGGGAGTTTCCATCTTTGCAGCATTAAAGGGCCTCTGCTCGGGGACGCAGACAGGTGGAGGTTTGAACTTTGATGCAGTCAAACATGTTTTTCTCCAGGTTTGTTTGACATGATTGAGAGGGAATCCGCCAGCCGCGGGGAGAGGGGAAAATGGTTGTGAAGGCGGCAGCGCTTAAACCCAACCCAGGAGGCTGCTCTGCGTGCGCCCAGCGTGGGTGCCGGGAGCTCGGCGGGGCTGCGGATCGGCGAGGACATGGTCGTGGGGGTCTCCGGCGGCAGCAACGCCTCCGGAGCAGGATGGTCACGGGGGCAGAGGAAGGGGAGAGGCGCAGCTGGGGCTGGAGAGCCGGGGCGCTCCTACCGCCTGTCGAGGAGTGTTTTTGCAGACGCCCGGGATGGAGTTTTAAGTGTTTTAAGCCATTACAGCCCTGCCCGGGGATCACCACGCCAGCAGCATCCTCCTGGGAACATCTTGCTGGTCTCCGAGGTGCCACGGCCGGGCAGAGCCGCGCTGGTCTCCGTGAAGCCAGGGCTGCCCCTCGCAGCCCTTCCCTGCTCCGTGACCTAGAACCGAGCGCAGCATCGAGGTATTTTGCTGACGGGACCAAAGCTGCTGAGGAACGTGGCTGCGGCCGGGCCAGGACCCGCTTTCCTGAGCTGGGCGACAGCGGAGCGAGGGTTGTTCGGTGACTGCCGGACCACGGGGGTGACATTCATCCGAAATGCACCACGGCACGGAACGCCTCCGGGACCAGCATCACCCATAAATCTCCTCCGTGTCCGCTGGGGAGCAGATCCTCATCTGGAGGCTTGTCCCACCCCAAGGGACCCGTGGCAATGCCTCCGGGGTGCCACCGTGCCTCGGTGCGGAGGAAACCCTCCGGCGAGGAGCCGCCGGTGCCGCGCTGGATGCGCCGGGACCTTCCCCGGTTTGCGCATGTCTGGGTTTCGGTGCCGGGAGATATCCTAATCCCATTTAGGCTTGGAGAGAGCTGGCGGATTCCTCCCCCGGGAGCCAGCGCGCGGCGGGGGGTGGTCTGTAATGAATTCCCATCATTCTAGCACAAAGGTAGCTTACAGCGGCGCTTGCTGCAGAAAATATGAGGGTCGCTGCCCTATCGTCCCTCGGAGACATCCGTCGTAGATCAGTGATTCCTGGCTGCTGACAGGCAGGCGGCCCGGGGAGGGCAGAGCCAGCCTCGCCTTCCCCGGCTCCTTCCTGCCTGAAAACACCTCTTCTGCCAAACGAGGGGATTTGATGCCCTGCTCGGGGCTGCGCTTGCCCACGTCACCCGTATGACCCCACGCGGGGCATCGCTCTGGGTCCCGTTGCACCCCGGTTATTTACCTGCGTTTCAGCAGCTCCTCGGGGGTCCCGTCAAGGGTGCGAAGACCCTGCACCAAGACCCACCGGAGGAACCACCCCAGCGGAGCTCAGCTTGGGGACGATGCTCTGGTCGTCCCAGGGTCCGGGCGGTGTGTGAGGGGAGCCCTGCAAACCCCGGGGCAGTTTGGGGGGAGTCCTCGCGGCAGGGCGTCCCCTGGAGCTGAACCCCTCATGGGGGCCTGTTCCAGCTGCCTTCTCTTCCTCCCCTCTCACCTTTTTTGTATTTATTTTATTTTTCCCTCTGTGGATAACAGCGTGATGAATCCTGCCCCCTTCAAGATGGGCTTTACCACGGCTCCATGGTTCGGGCCGGGCCGGTTCGCCTCGGGAGCTGCCAATCCGTCCCTGTCAAGCTGTCAGCGCTGAGCCTGGCGCCGTGGCTGGAGCCGCTGCAGCCCGAAGCGGTGAACCCTTCGGGCTGCCCTCCCCTCCTTCCCCCCCACCATTCCACTTGGGTGGGTTCAGACCCAACAGAAATCGCTTTTCCCCTGCGCGTTCCATATTCAAAAGCCCCTGAAGCGCAGCCGGGTGCCCGGTTCTGCTCGGGGGGGTTCTGCTCGCCGGGACGGCAGTGGGGGCCGCTCGACGCTCGCGGTGCCGGGGGACTCTCGAGGTCCGGTGGGGTCTCGGTGGTGGTGCCCGTACCAGCCGTTGCTGGGACGCTGCTGGGGACAGGGACGGGGGGTCGCCAAGGGCTGCAGACCCCCCTCAAAGCCCCCGGCCATTTGGCCGAGCTGCTGCCGCTCCTTCCCAGCGGGCTGGGGGGCTGCGGGGCTGGGGGGCTGCGGGGCTGGGGTGCTGCGAGACTCTGGCTCCGGAGAGGCTCCGGAGCTGCCGTCTGAGGGTCTTTCCTTGTTTTTCCAGGGGATAAAACTTCCCCCCAACCAACCACCGGCCCCGGGAGAGGGGGGGCTGCGGCCCCGCCGCGGAGTCGGTGGTGCGGGGAGCCGGCAGGGCGCGCCCCCCGGCCCGGGCAGCCCGCGGAGGGTCCCCGGCACTAGGGGGGGGTGTTGGCTAAGCCATGCGGTGCTGCTCGGCTCCGCGGCCGCTGCGCAGCCCGGCCCGGCTCCCGGGGAGAACCGCCGGGTTCGGGCACTGCGGCCCCTGCGCTTTCACCCGGGGGCCACCGCCCGTCGGGGAGGCCGGGGGCCACGGGCCGCATCTCCATCGCCTGGCGAGGGGTCTGGGGGGGCCCACGGCCACCCCGCTGCTGCGGGTCTAACCCTGACCAGGGCTTGGAAAATTATTATTATCCCGGGAAAACAGCAGGGCATTGCTCCGACCCTCTGCCCGCGAAGCCCCGACGGCTGCGGCGCTGGCCCGGGCTGGGGCGCCCAGCGGGGAGTCGTGTCGCACGGCGTCGGGGCGCCGGCAGAGCCGCGTGGTGGCCGGAGCCGGCGGTGCCATGGCCGAACGTGCCCGGGCAGGGCCCTTCCTCGCCTGGGCGGCGGCAGCCGGGGCAGCCGGCGGCACGGCTCTTGCTGGGGATGCGGCGCATCGCTCACTAACAGGGCACCGTCACGGTGCCCGCGGACATGATCCGCACAAGCTGTTCCTCGCTTCGCTGCCCGCCACTGGGCCCGCCGTCCGTCTGTCCGCCCACCGCTCGCCTGCCGGCGGGGACGGCTGGCTGTCCGTCCGACCCCTGCCAAGCCCCTGGGAGGCCGCAGCGGCTGCCGGGCACCGGGCTCTGGGCTGGGGCTGGCTCAGCCCCGGCTGCGCCGGCTCGCCCCAGCGGAGGCAAGGGTTTGCTGGTGGAGCGGGAGGAGGACGCCTGGGTGCCAGGGCACGCGTGTGGAGCTGGAGGCTCTGCACAAAGAGCTGCTGCCGTTCCTGCACGCAGCCGCTTCGGGGATTTCGTCCAGCTCAGCTCGGCTCCTCCGGATGCTGAAACAACCGCCCCAGCGAGCTCCTGGCCTGGCCATCCCCCGGCGCTCACCAGCAGCCCCAGTCTTCCCCGTCTGCCCCTCCCAGGTGAGGTTTATCCCGGAGGCAGCTGCCCGTGGGCTGAGTTTGGGAGCGAACCGGCCCACCCTGGTACGCTGGGCCTGGCACTGGGCGCCATGGGAAGGGCACGGCGGGCAGGAGGCAGCACGGACCTGCCTGCCCTGGCCAGCGCTCCCACGCGCCGGGGATTGGGGAATTCTGGAGCCTTGGGGAGGGCAGGAGAGCCTTGCTGCAAAAATAAGCAAAATACGTGCCCCCCCTGTTCCGCCGGTGCTGCCACAGAGGTGATCGCAGCCGGGAGGGGACGGTGCTTGGCGCAGAGCCTGGGGCCCGGCTCCCAGCCCGGGCAGAGCTGGGGGATGCTGCTACCCGGCTGAGGGAGCGTGTGCCTGGGCTGAGCGACGCTGGGCTGCTCCGTCCCCTCCTCCGGCGAGGGTCACCTCTGCCTGCCCCTGAGAGCCACCCCCGCCTGCCTCAGTTTCCCGTGCTGCAGCGGGGTGGTTTTCACGGGGCAGGTTCCGAGGTGCCAGCCGCATTAATACCCGGGTGACATCCCGCCTCATTTCCCACCCCGCTTCGTGAAGGGCCTGCGGTTTAATTAATGTTTGCAAATTGCTTTGAGGATGGCTGCTGCGAGAGGCGCACGGACGCTGGCGGTGCCCGCGTCTCCCACATCCAAGCGAGCGCTCGCGTCTTGCGGGGGGCCACGGCGGGTGCAAATTGCCACTGCGCTTCCCCAGACGAGGGGAGCCGCGTTCGCCCGGGCCGGCAGGGCTGTGGCTCTGCAGCTGGGCAAAGGGTCCATCTGCCGCGGGAGGCTGGGGCGGGGTGTTTCTGCAGGCGTCGGGTGAGGCAGCAGAACGTGCCCGGTGCTGCTGGGGAAAGGTGTGGGTCTGCGCTGGGGGAGGCAGCACCCAGGACCGCCCCAGGAGAAGTGGGTCTGTGCTGGAGAGGTTTGGCCATTCCCCTACCCTGGGTCCCACCCTGAGCTGCGCTCTGGGCTGTCCCCCGCTTTCCGGTGGAGGGGAGGGGGTGCCCAGGGCGCTGGAGGCACCCTCGCAGGAGCGCTGGGCGCAGGGGGGCAGCCACAGGGGTTTGGGTTCCAGCCGCAGGGTTCCGCACCGGTGCGGCTGCTCACCTGGAGGGGGTTTCCTCCGTAAAGCGGGGGCTCAGGGAGCCTGGGGGGGCGCGAGCCATGCCTCAGTCTGGCCACGCTGATGGACACCCCTCCGTGCCGCACCACCAGCCTCGTGAAGCTGGGTCATTCCTCCCCACCGGGGACCCCGAGGGCTGCCCCCCCTGCAGACAGAGCTGGTCCCCGCCGCCAACCCTGTGCCTGCCCCGGAGAGCGGCCGTGTGCCAGAGCAGTCGTCCCCCGGGGCGCTCGACCCAACGTAGTGGGTGCAGCCGGCCATGGCCAGCGCTGGCCACCCGCAACTGGCCCCAGCGCGGCTCTCGCCGGCGGTCGGGGGCTTCGGCGGGGGAGCGGAGAGGCCCGAGCTGACCGCGGCCGCTAATGAGGCACCAGGAACACGCCGTGGCTCTCCATTACTTTGGAGTTTCTGACATTTGGGGCATTAATGGGTCTGGCTCTTCCCAGCTGTACATTAACCCTTAATTTCTTCCACGTGTCTTTACTTCCATAGGAAACGCACTTAACAGCACCCCCCCGGCCGCCCCCTCCCCGGCCTCTCCGCTGGCGCAGGGGTCGGTGCCGGTGAATGCCGAGGGCAGCGGCACGACCCCGACGAACCGCACGGATGGACCCCGGGATCCCCCCTCGCTCGGAGCCCGCGTCTGCGCAAGGGTTCGTGTTCGGGCTCAGAGGGACCCGCCGGGGCCCCTTTTTTTCCTGTTGCAGCTAAATTATAACCAGCCCTGGAAGGCAGCGGCAGCCCGGCCCCCGCGCCGGCGCTTCCCGGGCCGTTCTGCTGCCGCCCTTCGCCTTGTAAGTGGGGAGGATTTTCTTTCGGTAGCAAATATTTTCCGTAATTTCTAGGCTGGTACAATTAAAGCTGGCGAAGAGGGGTGTAAATTATAGCTCCCCGCAGCCAGCCTCGCCCCCCTAGAGTAGCTGGGGGCTGGAAATACGAGGGTGGGCAATAATGAAGGCAAATAGTTGCTCTTGTTGGGTAAGAAAAACAACCTGCTGCTGTTAGAAAGGAGGCAGGAAAACCCACAGAAAATGTTTTCCTCCCGATTATGGAGAAGGGGGGAAGAAAAAGTCATTACATGCAAAGCTGGTGCCAGGCTCCGACGTGGAGGAACTGAACCCGGCCTGGGCTGGGCAGCAACCCCCGCAGGGGAGCTGGGAGGAGTGGGCGCTTGCCTGCCACCATCCCCATTTTCCAGGGAGTTTGACCCGTGACCTCCCACAGCTCCGGTGGAGCACGAGCCAAGGTGCGCTGGGCTGAGCCGGGGTGCACTGGGCTGAGCTGGGGTGCACTGGGCTGAGCTGGGGTGCACTGGGCTGAGCTGGGCTGCGCCGAGGTGCGCTGGGCTGAGCCAGGGTGCGCTGGGCTGAGCTGGGCTGAGCTGGGGTGCGCTAGGCTGAGCTGGGCTGAGCCGGGGTGCGCTGGGCTGAGCCGGGGTGCGCTGGGCTGAGCTGGGCTGAGCTGGGGTGCGCTGGGCTGAGCCGGGGTGCGCTGGGCTGAGCTGGGGTACACTGGGCTGAACCGGGGTGCACTGGGCTGAGCTGGGGTGCGCTGGGCTGAGCCAGGGTGCGCTGAGCTGAGCCGGGGTGCGCTGGGCTGAGCATGACCCGGCAGCGTCCCGCCCGGGCAGCGCTGGGGGAGCAGTGGGACAGCCCAGCACTCGCCGGTACCCGCTGCGGCCTCTCCCCGTAGCCACGCTTCACCGAACGGCCGCGGATTCGGCAGCCGGCGAGTGGCCAGGGGGAGCCGGCACCCCAGACCGCGACGGCCCAAGTCGATAGCGGCCGCCAAAGGCAGCGCGAGGGGTTCCTTATTGTTTCCGTTTCTCCATCCGCAGAGTAACGACGGAATGGCTCGGTCTCCAGGGACGTGGTGGCGCTCGATGCGTTCAGTGATTCCTCCTTCAAGGGACTTGCCCCCACAAGGGCCCAATCCTGACCCAACGCCCTTTGGAGACCCCTGGCAGCGCCTGGGCAGGGTCAAGGTCCACCTCTTCCAGCTGGGTCTGCGCCAGAGAATTTTCTTCCAGCATCCGCGAGGTTTTTCCGTCGGCTGCAGGAACCCGGCGATCCAGCTTCGGGGGCTGCGGGTGGTGCCAGCTCCGGTTTTTGCTGCGGGTCCCCCCCGAAGGTCCCCGCCAGGGCCGCGTTCTTTGGCCAAGCTCCGCCGGGGCTCCCATCGCCGTCCCCCCATGCCGCCCACAGCCCAGCGCCGGGCAGGGACTGGCGCTGCCCTCTCAGCGTGCCCAGAAAGGGGCTCGATAGACAGACACCAAGCTGGCAGACGAGTGACGGGCACCCAGAGCTTCCCCTGCCAGGGCACGGTGGGCTGGCGGCGGGCGGTGGAGCGCGGCGGTGGAGCAGGGCGGGGGGACGATGACCTTGCTGGAGGGTGAGGCGCGCGCTGCGCGGGAGGACGCCCCAGTGTTGTTGTTCAAAAATCCTTGTGCCTTTATTTGCTTTGCTTTTTTGGCGGGGGGAGGGCCAGGAGCCCCCCCGGTTCGCCGAGGTTTCCAAAATAGATTTGCTAAATAAATAATGACAACGATCCATCTTTTATTTATATCCCACCGATCTCCATGCGGCGCTGGAGGTGCTTTACACCGTCCCTCTTCCTCCCGTTCGAGCTGACAAACGCGGCACTAAGAGCCCGTCGGGCGGAGGCGGATTTACGAGGATGTTCGGATGTTGGAGCGTGAGGACGGGCGGGGAGCGTGGTCCGGGCGGGGAGGGGGGTCTGGGCAGCCAGCGGGGTCCGGGCAGGGAGCGGGGTCCGGGCGGCCAGCGGGGTCCAGGCAGCGCCCCGGCTCCTCGCCCCCATCCATTGTAACGGGCACCTTGTTGCTATCGTGAGTCCACCTGGATGCAGATTCCATGGGGCAGCTGCTGAGGAGCCCCAGGGAGCCGGATCTGGCTCCGAGGGTCTCAGGGGACCCCCTGGGGAGACTCGCCAGGGTCCCCAGGGAGGAGAGTCCAGAGCCCGCCCGCCTCTGCTCGTCCTTCTGCAGCCACAGCGGTTCTTATATTGTTTTTGGTACCTGGGGGGTCTGGGGACTGGGGGCTCTGGGAGCGGAGCAGGTCCCACCCCGGGGACCCCCAGCCTTCCCCAGTGTCCTCGCGTGGGGACGTGGCCTCCAGCGCCGCAGCCTGGTGTCCAACCCGCAACCGAAAACCCCACCGGCTTCCCCCAGCATTTGTGTTCCGGGGCCGAGCTCCGTCCTTGCCGGTGCCGGACGTGGCCCCCCAGCCCGCGGTGGCCGGCGGTGGCCGGCGAGGACACGAGGCCGGGGCCTGGCGCTGCCCAAGGTGTCACCGGTGTCGTGTCGCTCACGTCAGCGTTTTCCCGGAGCTCGCCAGAGGGAAGCGACACCTTAATGCAAATTAGCGTTTAATTTTATCTGCAGATCGGAGGTGAAAAAATGTATATGCATGGGGGGGGTCTCCTCCCCCCGCCTGGCCGGGGGGGGGCTGTCTGTCTGTCCATCTGCTCCAGCCCTGCCCTTGGCGGGTGCCCCGGCTGCAGGACGTACCCTGGACCCTCCGGTGTGAGCCCCGGGCTGACCCTTCCCGTACCCCCCCAACGCCCCCCGCCACCCCCGTGAGCCCCTCGGGGGGTAAAGCACCCCCAAACCCGCAATGCAGAACCTGCCCCGAGGGGACCCTCCCCCCCCGCCGGTGGGACACTCCCCTCCAGAGGGACACCCCCCTGCCGGTATGACCCCACCCCCGCCGGTGTGTCCCCCCTCGCCGGTGTGACCCCCCCGCCTTTGCAGAGGCCCCACCCGGTGGCTGTTCCCCCCCGCCCGCCCGCCCGTTATTCCCCCCGTGCCCGTTCTCCTCGCCCCCGCCGATGCCCGTACCCGTCCCTGGTGCCCGGGTCCCACCCCCCGGTGCCCGTTACCACCCCCGCTGTCCGTCACCCCCACCCCGGTGCCCGGTTCCACACCCCCCCCTCCCCCCGCCCCGCAGAGGTGGGGCCGCGGCGGCGGCAACACGGACCGAGGCGGTGGCGGCGGCGCGCGCGGGGCCCCGCCCTGGGACCGGTCCGGGGGCGCGCGCGCGGCGGCCGCCGGTGGCAACAATGTGTCAGAGGCGGCGGCGGCGGCGGGGGCGGGGCCCCGCGCGGGGCGGGGCGGGGCGGAGCGGCGCGGGGCGGGGCGGAGGGGCGCGGGCGGCGGGCGCAGCATGGCGCGGCGGCACTGAGGGAGCAGCGGCCTCCCCGGCCCGGCCTTTGTCTCTCCGGTGTCCCCGGAGCGGAGGAACCCGCGCGGGTGGGGGGGGCCTGGGAGGCGGGGGCTGAGCCCGCACCGGTTCTGCAGGTGCGGGGATAGCACCGGGGGTTCGGTACCGGGAGGCGGCGGCGGCGGTGGCGCGGGGCTCGGAGGAACTTGGCCGAAGTTTCGGCGGCGGGGAAGGGAGGAAGGCGGTGGAGGGGAGAGGTTCCCGGTGCCGGGGCTGATCCCGGGGCTCCGCGGGAACCCATCGGTCCCCGCCGTCCCAGGCGCGGGGATGCGGCTGCCCCGGCTCCGCCGCGCCGCGGCCGCCCCCAACTTTCCCCGCTGACGGCGCCCGGGGCCGCGGGCGATGGTGAGGGCTGGCCGCCCGCCCGCCGCCGCCCGCCGCCCGCCCGCCGCCCCCGGCCGGCCCCAGGGCTCCGCCGCCCCCCGCCGCCGCCGCCGCCGCCGCCCCGCCGCCCCCTGAAGCGGCCGGAGCCGCGCCCGCCGCTGGCCGGGACGATGGTGCGCTGGGAGGCGGCCGCGCTGCTCGCCGCGCTCGTCGGTGTCTGCGTCTGGACCGACGAGACCGGGAAAGTTATCTCGGACCGGTACGCCGTCTACTGGAACCGGAGCAACCCCAGGTGAGGACGGGGAGGCGGCGGGGGCCGGGCCCGGGGCGGCGGGGCCCAAGTTCTAGTCTCGATCCCCCTCCCCGGTGCGCCCGCAGCCCCCGCCCGGTCGGTGACAGGCGGCCGCCGCCGTCCGTTGCGGGTCTGGTCCCTCTCCAGCCCTCGGTTCGCTCCGGTAAACGGAGCTGGGCGGCCCCGGGGGGTCCCCTGGCTGCCCCCCCCCCAAAGTTCTCCCCGGGGGCTGCGGCAGCCCCGGGAGCGCCGCCGGCGGGCGGGTCGCGTTCCCCGGGGGGCAGCGCCGGGGGCGCTGGGGGGTCAGAGGCGGCTGCCGGCCCCAAGGGGGAGGGCGGCGGGAGCGGGGGCTGCGGCCTGGCGCCCCCCAGCCCCCCTGCGCCCAACTTCGGGCAAGTTCAAGTTCCTCCTCCCCGCCGGTCCCGGTGCCCCCCAGCCCGGTGCCTCTCCCGGGAGTGGCGGCTCGGCCAAGAACCTGCGAAAAATCCCGAAATAGGGCGAAGAGCGGCCGGTGCTGCCGGGGCGGCCGCGGGAGGGTCTCAAATAACGGCTCGGGGAGGGGAACGGGCGGAACGGGCCGGCTGCGGGGGCCGGCTGCGGGGAGCCCGGGGCACCCCGGCCCCGCTGCCGCCCGCGGGACTTCCACCCCGCAGCAGGAACGGCGGCCGGGCCGGTTCCGTCCCGCTGCTCTGCCTCGGAATTTCGATTTTCTTAGAATTAATTTTTTTTTTTCCCTCCAAGCATCCTTGTTTTTTTTTTTTTTCCGGTGAGAGTTTTAATTTCTGCCGTTATTTCTTTGTTCGTAAATTCGAGGAACCAAAACGCCGTCGGGGAGCTGGAGGTGAGGGTCAGTTCTGCGCTGGCTGCGACCCCCGGGACCCCCCACCCTCTGCTGCCCCTCGGCTGCGAACCCCGGGCTTGGAACGGGCCCGTTCGGGGGGTTTCTTGTAGAAGACAAAAAAAATATAAAAACCTGCCAGGAGAAGCACATTTTTCCCCCCAATTAATGGACGGTAACGAGGCCCCAGCAGCGGCCCCCACCGAGCAGGGGGCGCAGGGGGGTGCTCGGGTCGCCGCTGCCCTCGAGTTTGGGCTCCTCCGTTTTCTGGGTATAACGGGTGTTTCTTTGTCCCTTTGCCCGGGGGGGACCCTCGGTGGCACCTTCTCCTCTCCCGCAGCCTCCTGGTGACAGGGTTGACTGTCCAGCCAAGTTCCCGCTGCCTTTCGGCGCTGGCCGCTGGCACCCGGAGCTGGCGGCACGCGCCTGGGTCCGAGGACCCTCGAGAGCTTCGGTGTCCGTCTGTCCATCTGTCCGCCTCGAGGGGACCGGCCGGGTGCCGTCGCCCCCCGCCTCGCACCCGCGCCCCGAAATCGGGGCGAGCCCGTGCCTTTGTGCGCGGCGGTGCCTTCGCCGCGGGCCGCCCGTGGTCCATATGGATTTTATTATCTCCCTCACATTTTTGTGGGGGGTTGTAAGAGGCAGGGAATTATTTTCTTTTTTTTTTGCCCAAAGTTTTTGGTTACAGTTCCTGGTCCTCCCCAGCTCCCACACTTTGGGCCCTTTCCTTTTGTTCTCCCAAATGCCAAACATGTGCGAGGGCCCCCACCCCGGTCCAGCCCCGGCGTCCCTCGCTGGAGACGAGGGCGGCATCGCCGGGCGGTCGGGGCCGCGGCTGAGGTTGGGCACTGGGGGCTTCCTGCGGCCGTGCCGATGGCCAGAGGTAGCCGCCGCTCTGGGCGATGGGTGTCCCGGGACCCGGCGTCGCTGTCGGCTCAGCCCCGTGAGCCGCCCGCGTCCCCATCGCCCCCTCGTACGCGCCAGGATGGGGAATTTATGCTCGCAAATAGGTGGTGGCTCGGTATTAGATATTACAGACGTGTTTTCTACATCTGCCGTTGTCAGGGAAAATATTTTCGAGGGGGAAAATGAAATAGGGCGAAGGAAGCGCGAAGGGGTAGGAGGGAAGAGCAGACAATGGCTGGTGGGTTTCGCCGGCACGTCCGCAGCGCCGGGGTGTCGGGAGGTGACCCAAATTTCCCCAACGCCGGAGCGCCCCGTGTCGCAGCGCCCGCTCCCGCCGCGGACGCTCGGCTCTCGCCTTTCAGGGCCGTTTATTAGACGTGGCAAATATAGAAATTGCCGTTGAGTTTTCTGCTCCTTTCCTTCTGGAGCCCAGCGGTGGTTTTATTGCGGCTGTCTCCGGAGTTACTAGAAGACGATCTCATCCTTAAAAACGGAGAACAACGTCTCTTTGCCTTTGCTGGCCCCTCGTTTTCCGTTTTTTCCCCACTGCTTCCGTTTAATTCGGGGGAAATCAAAAGGGATGGGGGGAAAAAAAAGGAAAAAAAAAAAAGGTGGAAATGCCCAGTGCTTGTGTGAACCCACAGACCCGATCTGGCCATAAATATTTTTCCTCGGGCTTCTATCGCAATCTCTGTTTTGTAAAAGACAGTAATAAATCCCGCGGTCAATACGATCAGAATAATTCTATATTTCGTAATTGGGTCTAAATGAAAAATAAGAGGTACCTCGGGAGGCTGCAATTTGCCTGTTCCGGGGAGATACCCAGCCGCTCGCTGTGGATTTACAGGGTTATCTGGTTTTTTTAAATGATTTTGCAAGCGGCGAAGGACGCGGGGGCTTTGCCGGGCGTCACTCCGGGGTTCCCCTGGAAATGCCGAAGGTGGAGGGACGCGTCCGTGTGTGCCACGGTGCCCACGAGGGTGGTGGGTTACTGCCCTGCCGCGGGTACGGACGCGCTGGCCCTGCCCCTGCCCGGGCTGCTCGTGGGTGCCGGGGCTCCGTGCCCGCGGTGACGTGGGCAGACCCGTGGGGTGTGGGAGCCGTCGTGGCGCTCCCGCCGTGCCCGGCATCGTGGGCAGGGCTCCGGCTCTTCCCTCCGCAGGGTGCTGGGGGACCGGGGGGTCACGCTCCAGCTGCTCGCCCGTGGGGTTCTTGGTGGATTTGGGACCCAAGGAGAGGCGCAGCGGGTCGAGCCGGGCGTCCCGGAGCAGCCTGCGGTGGGATGGGCGGGGGTCTCCGGCTTCGGCCCCCCGCGCCGCAGCAGGGTGTGGGATGGACACCTCCAGGGTGCTACAGTGCGGCGAAAAATCGGGGGTCTGGGGACCCTCCGCACGACGGAGGGGAAAGCTCTGCGGGAAGGAGCACCCTGTCCTCAGAGTGTCGCCAGGACCCCCCAGCCGGGCTGCGGCCGGAATCCTCTGGAAGGCTGCGGAAGGACGGGAGTTTCAGCGTGGTTCTGGTCCCCCAGCTCCACGCCGGGCAGGTCACAGCCCTGCCAGGCTCCCGGGGTTCCAGCAGCCACTTGCGGTTCCCGTCGGCGCTGCCGTGGTTCCGCTGTCGACTGGGCAACGGGGCAAAGTGGTCGGTGTTTCCCTCTGTTTACAGCCACGACCAGCGCTGGCAGCGGGCTCGGTTGTGCCCGTGGCCTATATTTAACTGTGAGGTCATTTCTCTGCCTCGGAAGCTCATTTTTCGGGGTTTTTTTTTCCCCGTTCCTTTTTTCTTTTGGGTTTGTGAGCACAGCCGGGGTTTCTGCTCTGCGCCTCTGCACTGCCCGCTCCCTCCTCGGGGAGCTGGAGAAACGGTTTCTGGACGGCGGCTGGCGGGAGGCCGGGTAACGGCAGAGCGGGGCTTTCAGGGGGTCCTTCTGTGCACCCTGTCCTTTGGGAGCGGGAGAGGGGTCCGTGCCGCGGGGACGGACGGCGGGGTTGGGGTGCAGGGGACACCTCTTGGGGGGCTCTGGGTGATGCTCCCCAGCCCGTCAGCTCTTGTGCCCTGTTTTTTCTGGCGTCTCCCGGAGCCGCAGCCCCAGCGCCCAAAGCCGGTGCTTTGTCCAGGCACTCGGTGCAAGGGCAGCGGCGGCGAAGCCTCGACCAGCCGGGACGGGCCGTGCCCCGTTAACTGCCCGAGTGGATGTGCCCGCCTGTGGGTCACGAGGGCGTGCGGCCAGGACGGCGGCACCCGCGTGTGCCAGCCCGCCTTCGAGGCAGCGAAGACGACACACGTTTGTTTTTTCCAGGGGAATTTGGTGCTGGGGGTGGGGTGGCTGAGCCGGAGGGCTCAGCTCGGGGGGAACGTGCTCGGCGCTGGGCATGCCCACCCACGTCTCCATGCTGTTCGGTGCCAGCCCTGCCGTGCCCGTAGGCACCGCACCGGGGTCTGCACCTGCCCCTGCAAGGAACGCCCCCCTCGGAGCGATTTTAACCTGAATTTTAACTCGGGCACTTGGGTGGTTCCCCTGTCACCTCACGGGGCGCACCGGGCTGGGGGTGCCGGGGTGGTCGGGGATGCCGGCGCTCGGCCACGTCCCGCGCCCTGCCCAATTCCTGCTCTTTGAGTTCTCCTCTGCTCCGTGTTCCCTTTGTGCGAGATCATTCGCAGCCCTTCCCACGCCGCTTTTCCAGCCCGTTAAGCCGTGTTAGCTATTCTCCACCAGCCCAGGGCTGCGGCGAGCGCGGTTAATGGAGAGCACATGCAGACAGGTCCGGCGCCGCTGACGAGATTTTCTCTCTCTGCCCGTCCCTGTCGCGCTGCCTGTCCCTTCCGAGGCACCGCAATTACATTCCCTGCTGGTCGCACATTTGGTAGCCAAACGCTGGCCATGAGCCGCATCCTAATGCGGGGACGGGCTGCGGGCGCACGGTGCTGACGGCGGGTCGGACGGTCCCCGGCACCCCCGGCGTCCCCCAGCTCGTCCCGGTGCGGGGAGGCACAAAGGGG
The DNA here is from genome assembly GCA_009769605.1 of Bucorvus abyssinicus. Taxonomy (NCBI): domain Eukaryota; kingdom Metazoa; phylum Chordata; class Aves; order Bucerotiformes; family Bucorvidae; genus Bucorvus; species Bucorvus abyssinicus. The sequence goes on from CM020055.1 coordinate 7,589,646, forward strand.
ACGGGGGCGAGCTGCCTGCGGTTACCCCTGGGGAGAGCTGAAGCACTCTTCCACCCGTACGTGGGTCTGGTTTGGTGTCGGTGTGTATGTACCCGTCCATGCGTGCACTTTACACGCACACGGGTCGTCCGGCTGCCCACGCACGCCCAGGCAGCGTGGGGAGGTGCATGTGCCCGTCACCGTCCCCCTGTTACACAGACACGTAACCGCTACCTGCCGGCCGAGGGAGGTCAGTCCATTTGGTTTGACGCGTCCCCAAACACCTGGCTCGGCACCCAGGTCTCATCCCGCCCGCCCGCTCGGCTGTCCGGCTGTCCGTCCGCTGCGTGCGCGCTCTGTCCCACGTGCCCTGGCCGCGGTTATCCGTGTACCCGCGTACGTCTGACAAGGTTCATCTGCCGGGTTGTCGGTAAAATTGCAGCAATTGTTCTTTAAATAGCTGCTCGTGGCTGGTGGTGAGAATTCCAGCTCTTTTGTGTTCGATATTAATCATGATTTTAGAGGCTTCGTTTCCATCCGGGATGTTGTTCCCCGCTCCGGGCAGGGATCTCGCCCTGCTTCACAGCCTCTAATGGGGTTGATGGAGGACGAGCACAGCGGGGCGGTGTTACCTTCACCACCGCAGAGGAGTTGCAGTTTTTCCCCCCTCCACCACAACCCACCCCAGCCTGATGCTCCAGCCCAAAGCCCGGCCATTTCCCTGGCCTCGGAGCAGCCTCACGAAACCAAGACCAGCCCCGGTTTTGCCCCTGGGAGCGCAGGGGTGCGCAGAGCCTCCGGCAGCACCGGCACCGCGGCCCGAGCCGCCGCGGTGAGTCTGTCTGAAGCCCAAGAAGTGCCGGTGTGAGGAGGCCGGTTCCGTTGGTCTGTGCCAAACGGGTTCAGGAGAGGGCTGGGGGGTGTTTGCATGGGCACAAACTCTCCGCCAGCAGCCACCGGGCTCGGGGTCCCCGTTGCTGTCCCCGCCATGCCGCTGGGCTGGGTGCTGGGGTGGCAGCGCCCGTGGGGCGATGCGTCAGGGCTGGTTTACCCCCAGCAGGAAGGAAGGAGGCTGCGAGAGCGGGACAGCCAGGAGGGAGCCCGTCGGGTTAGCGCCGTGCCACGCCATGCCGTGCCAGGCGCTGCCGCCCCGCGCGGTCCCCGCGCGCTCCTGGGCGGCCAAAGCGCCGTCATTTATTTATTTCTCCTCCCTCCTCTCCCTCTTTGCTTGTTGCTGCTGCTGTGGTCGGGCTGCTAAAGAGCTTCCCATTGTTCGCCAGCTAATTACCTCTTAATGAGGCTCCTGCTCCCGAGCGGAGCGGAGGGTGGGCTGCGGGGTGGGCTGCGGGGTGGGCTGCTGCTGGGGCGAAGGCAGGTGGCCGGGCGCTGGCAGCGCTGGGTCACCCGTGGGGACAGCAGCTGGGCGGGCTCTGCCACGCCAGCAGTGTGACATCGGCGCGTCCTTGGTTGGCCGTGGCCAGAGCCGCGCTGGCGGAGCCGCCGGCCCAGAGGGTGGCCGGGGAATGGCTTTGCCAAAGGTCCGTGTTGAGCCCCAAACCGTTAACTGGGGGCAGAAACGGGAACCCGAGGAGGCTCCGCTGCGGGGCTGTGCCGGTGCTCGGCACCCAGCCTGGGAGCGGTTCCCGGCGTCTCCCCCCGTGTGACGCCCTCTGCCAGCCCTGTCTGCGGGGTCTGCCTGGGCCGGGGGGCACTTGGGGCAACGGATGCCTCAACCCGGGTTCCTCCAAGCTGATCCCTTGGGTGTCTGTGCCGCCGGTGGGACAAACCCCGCTCTGCTTCGCCTGTCCCCTCCTGACCCTACCCTGCCCATCAGTGAGCGGCGGGTGGGAGCCCTCGCCCCTAACGGGGTTTGGCCGGGGGGAGCAGGGCAGGGTGGAGGGTTCTGCCCCCACGGGGTGAGGAGCGGAGGTTCCGGATCCCGGCTCTGCCCCCGGGGTTGTGCGCGTCCCTCGGGCCGGAGGGGCCGGAGCGGCACCGTGGGCACGAGGCTGCGGTGGCTCCTGTGGCTCCTCCGAGTGCCCATGGCGATGCCGTAGGCGTGATGGGGGGGAAAAAAAGGGTCTTTCTCCAGAGGGATTGGGAGAGCACCCACCTCCACCCGCCCCGACTGACGCCGCGCTTTGTCCCCCCGCGCCGGGGGTGAGTGGGAGGATCCCAAACTTCAGAAGGGGACGAGGCGGTCAAAGCGCCAATAGTGGGGAAAAATACAACAAAGGAGGAAAATTGAGTCCCTAGAATAGTAACGAAGGCAGGGGATGCCTTCGCCTTCCCCCGTGCCCTTGGGAAGCGTCTGGGGCGTGCGAGGTCTCACCCTGCCGGGGACTGAGCTCCTGGGAGCTGGTGGAAGCGCAAAGGCACAAGAGATGCTGGACTGGAGCCCTGGCCGGAGCGTTGGGGTCGTCCCCGCTGTCCTGCCCAGCCCTCCCGGGGCGGCAGGGGAGACCGGTGGGTCTGACCCACGTAGCGCCTCGCAGGGGACCAGCCTGGGGCAGGACCGGGCTGGGCAGAGGGTGCTGAATTTGGGGGTCCTGGGGCAGCGGTGCTTCGGGGCTCAGCTGGGGCTCCCACACTGACCAAAACCGGCCCCGGGTGAGGGTGGCGATGGTGGCGGGGTCCCGCAGCGCTCTGCCGCATCGATCCCCGGTGGTGATTTAAACACCGCCGAGCACGGCCATCGACGCCCCGCGGCTCTGGTGAAGCCAATCAGCACTGGGCCCAGCGAGAGCCGCGCTCCCGTTTCCGAGCCCTGCTTGGGTCCGTTCGACGTTTCCCTCCGGGTCGTTAATAGAGGCAGAGGAATGCGGCCAGAAACTGCGATTAAGATTTTATTTTTTTTTTTTTTCCTCTTTTTTTCTTCCTCTCTATTTACATTTTTCCCCTCATCCCGTGCTCACTTTCCAAGCGCCAGCCGTAAGGGCAGAGGAGCAGTAAGCGATGCCACGGCCACGGAGCCGAGCCACGTCCCGGTGGGGCTGTGCCAGCAGAGCAGCCCTGCTGGGGTCCTGTGGGATGCAGCTGTGGTGGGATGCTGTGGTGGGATCCCGTGGGATGCAGCTGTGGTGGGATGCCGTGGTGGGATCCCGTGGGATGCAGCTGTGGTGGGATGCCGTGGTGGGATCCTGTGGGATGCAGCTGTGGTGGGATGCCATGGTGGGATGCTGTGGTGGGATCCCGTGGTGGGATGCTGTGGGATGCCGCCGTGGGCTCCATCGGCGCGTGAGCTCTTCCCGACCCGCCAATTTTCTGCTGCTTTTGGCATTCCCCCCGCCGCAGCCTTTGTTTGGCATTTGTGGGGTTTTCCAGTCTTTTCCTGCACGTGTCGGTGCAAACGCCGCCTGCCCGGGGTCTGCCGGCACTGAGCTGCTCCCACCAACGCCAGCCTGGCGCTGGTCCCCCGAGGTGCGGCACCGACACCGCCGGCATCACCGGTGCGGTTTAAAACCACCTTTTATGGAAGCCCCTTCCCCGCGCAGCCCCCAAGTGTCCCCAGGAATTCAACTCCCTATTTCAGGTCTGTCGTACAAAACGTGGCTCCCCCCGCCCCGTCCCCCAGGGCCGCGACTGAATGGCCCAGGGGGTTTATAAGGACCGGGGACGGGACGGGGAGGACCCGCTGCATCCCCCAGCCCGTCCCGTGCCTCCTCCGATGCGCCGGAATTGTCTCCCCGCCTATTTGATGCGCGCGGTGTTCGGCCTCGTTTCGGTGGAAATATTTGCTGTTTCCCCCGGTGTGTCCGCAACCAAGTTTTGCAGGGTTTTTTTTTTCTTTTTTTTTTTTCCTGCAGAAGAGGAGAAATTATTTGTATCGGTTTATTTTTTTCTTCAACATTACAGGGGGAGCAAAACTCTCCCATGTGCTGGGAAACAGATAAAGTGTTTAGGCAGCAAATACAAATATTTCTGAGTGCTCAGCCCCGGCTACAGATATTTCTGCCTGTCCTCCGGCAGGATTTCTTACTGTGTCTTCCAGTGGGTTTTTATTTAGACTGGCTTGATTTTTTTTATTTTATTTTTTTATTTTTAAGAAGCCCTATTTATATTTGCAGTAAAGTAAAATCGGCCAAGCCTGACCCTGTAGAGAACTCGAAAAAATCCCAATTCTTCCTTTTTCCAATCCTGTTTCCACTGAGAGAAAAGAGCCCCTGGACCTCGTGCCCTGCACAAAATCCAACCGCGACGGGATTATTCCGGCGGCTGAGCTTTCCGCGGCCGTGGGCGCTGGGACGGCAGTGGCACCCGCAGCCCACCCCCCGTCCCGCGCCAGGATGTGGGGATGCGCCGGCGGAGCTGGGGAGGGAGTTGGGGTCCCCGGGTGCTCCCATGGGACCGGGGGGGCGCAGGGCGAGGGCGGTGCCGGGTCCTTGTGCTGCAGGTGCGCGGAGCAGCCGAAAAGGGGTTTATTGTTCGGCTCGTGTGGGGTTTTAAAGGGGTTTTTGTTGTTTTTTTTTTTTAATTCCAAATTAGCTGATGCCGCTCCCCGGTGTCGGTCCCCGCCGTGCCCAGCAGCTGTCCCTCCCAGCCCTGCTGGTGGCCCCGCGAGTGCCGCCGTTCCCCCGTGCTGGGTGCTGCTGTTGGAGCAGCCGGAGCGGGTGCCCGGGCCGTCGGGAGCTGGGGAAGCGCTTTCCCAGCCAGCTCAATAATCCCAATTATTATCTGGTTTCTAGATCAGGGTTGCTTATTAAACTTGGCACCACCAGCTCTGCCGTTCCGGCCGCCTGCCTCGGCAGAGGGATTTATCTCCCGCTGACTCGGGAAGGAAATTGAGTGGAAAAACGTGGGGCAGAGCCCCCGGGACGGCGGGGCTGGGGGGACCGAGGGTACCGCTGGATGCTGGTCCAGCCCCAAACGCCTTCGGGCTGCAGCCGGCAGAGGGTCAGGTCGGTGGTGCTGGGCTGTGTCCGTCTGTCCGTCCCCGCCGGCTGCTGCGTCGCGGCCGCATCCGGGGCTTCGCGGGGTGGAACGACCCCGGGTCTGGGGCGGGAGCGTTTCTTCCAGCGTGGATTTGGCATGGTGGGTGTTTTGAAAGAACACACGAACGTTTGATAAATAGGTGTTATATTCCCCTTGCCCTGAAATGAAAGGGAACCTTTATCGACTTCCTCCCCGTTCGCCCCTGGAATTTCAGGGTTTTCTCTATAATTTGGTCCTCCAGCTCGAATTCCCCCGAATTCCCCCAAATTCCCCTGAACTCCCCCGCTCCCCCTCACACAAACGTCCTTCAGTGCTTTGCTACCTGACGCTCCCTCTTGCATTTCTTCTGCAAAGTCTGGTTTATTTTTACCAAGACGATTTGCCGGGCTGGCGCCGGCGCTGCCGGTGCTCAGCCGGTGTGCCGGCCCTTGGGAAGGGGCTTTTCCTAAATCTCAGACCGATTCCCAGCACGGCCGCGGTGCTGGAGGTGGGGGCGATGCTGCTGGAGACGCTGCCCTCCCGAAGGGTTTGGTGTTGGGTGTTCACTGAAATTTCCCTTTGTTCTGCTGGAGAACTCGGAGCTGGCGGGGCTGAGCGGTCCCGGACCCATCTGGGGCATCAAATCCCACCGGAGCCTCTCGGGGGGCTGCGGTCGGCCCCTCGCGGATGCCCTCCCGGCATCCCCTGAAATGAGACCTGCCACCTTTCGGGTGGGAGTCTCCACGGATCCGCCTGGAGTTGTCACCCTGGAACGCCCGGGGGTGCAGGGGGCTGACGGGAGGGGGCATCGCCGCCTCTCCCCACAGCTTCTTCCTCTAGTTCTGATCCCAGCTCCTCCTCCTCGTGCCCTTCCACCATTTCCCTTCGTTTTTTGAACTGCGCAAACCCCGCAGCTGCGTCTCCTTCTCCCCGCGGGGTCTGGTTGTCCGGCTGCCCTCCAGCTCCCTGCTCCCGCCATCCCCGGGTTGGGCTGGGGGCTGTTGTCCCCCGTCCCCTCCGGGTCTGGGCTGTTCGGGAGAAGGCTGAGGATGGGGGGAGGCTCCAAAATCCTTTATTTGGAGAAGTTCTTGTTATCCCGAACCCTGCAAGGTTCTTATCTCCAGGGCAGCCTCGTGTGTCAGGGCTCGCGTCCCTCCTGGAAACCCTCCAAACTCTCTCCTTGGGTTTTCCGAGCTCCTTCGCACAGGGCGGGCAGGCGGCCCCGCTGCCTCCCGGGGACTGCTCCGCCGACACCGACGCCATGCTGCGGTCGTCCAGCCGCCGTGGGATACGGCACTGGCACGCGGCAGTTCTGGCACTGGCTGCGGACGCTGGTCAAAATGATGCTCCCGGTTTGGTTTCCAACAGAGAATCCAAACCGCCGGCCAGAATGGAAATGGCTTTTGGCTCCGGTCCCCGTCCCGCGTCATCCCGCTTGGATTGCCTCGGGCTTGCGGGTCTTGGTTGGGCTGGAGCCGGGCGGGCGCGTGGGGCACCGGGTCCCGTGAGGCAGCGGGATGCCCGTGGCCCCGGCGTCGCTCCCGCGGTGCCCGGCCCCGCCAGGTGGAACTAAAGGCAAAAACGAGGGCTGGGACAGGCCCCCCCCCCCGCCGCTGCGGGATGCGTGCTCCGCAGGTGGCATCGTGCCCAACGTCCATCGCCGTGAACCGCCTTCACCCCTGACCCGCCCGCAGACCCCGGCCGCGGGGTTGTGGGGTCGCTGGCTCTGAGGTGCGGCCGCCCGACCGCCGCTTCTCCTGCCGGGCTCATCCTCGCCAGCAGCCGCCCGTGTTCCTCGTCTGCCGAGGCGCCTTCCCGGAGCCCTCCCGGTGCTGGGCCGGCAAGCGGCTGCGGTGGCGGGGGCTGTTGGGGGCCGGCGTGCGGGCAGGGCAGCAGGAATCTGGACTCCAGCAAACATTTCAACGCTGATTGATAACGATAAATCACCCTGCTGTCTTTCCAAGCAGGCAGCTCTTGGGCGCGGCGCAGGGAGCCTCTCCTCGTTACGGCAGTGAGCTGGGTGTGAGCGCTGGACCCGCTTTCCAGCTCGTTACGCGGAGACAAATGGCTTCCTCCCTGCCCGCCTCAGTTTCTCCACTGTTCAGGTGAGGATCGCTGCCAGAGGCTAAATTAAGCAATTAATATTTGCAGAGAGCCGTGGAGAGATCGAGAAGGACGTCGGTCCCCCCGCTGCGCCGTGCACAGACCCCGGGATGCCGGCGGGGGCCGGAGCATCGTTGGCTGCAAAGCCCCTTCTCCGTGGCAGGAGGGCAGCCCGGCTGGATGGGTTTTGTTGTGTTTTTTGGGATTTTTTTCCTCAAACATTGTAATATTTGTTTCACCTTATAAATCACCCGCCCAGGCCGCCTCGTGGAGCAGGATTTATGGGCGCAGGTGTAGCTGCGGCGGGAGGAGCCGCCGCTCCCGGGACCAACCGGGTTTAATGTTTCCATAATGACGGGGCTGCAGCAGCGGGCTCGGCGAGGGGAGAGCTCTCCCCGGGCTGTAAATCCTGCCCGGGCAGCGCTGCCGGGGCTGCGAGGGGGCGGTTGATCGGTCCCCGGGGCAGCATGGAGGCAGCCGGGATGGCGCGAGGTCCGGCACGGTGCCGTGCCAGAAGGGGCTGCGGTGCCCGGCGGGTCGGACCCCAGCCCATCTTCTGCAGCAGAGCAAAACCCGGGGGAGAAGCTGAAAAGGGGGTTTCTGGAGCCTAGGCGTGGGTAGCGGGTCCAGCCTCCGAGGGTGCCTTGGCGTGGTTTTTCACACCTCAGCCCGGTCTGGCAGCTGGGAACGGGGATCTCTGCCCGTCAGACCCCTTCCCACCAAGCCGGCAGCAGCCCCGGCCCCCCAAGGACGTTTGTGACGTGGCGTGGGGACGCTCGAGGAGCCCAGCCAGGGTGTTCACAGCCATTGCAAACCAGGGGGGGCTTCGCCGTGACCCTCGAAGGCTGGTTTGAATCCCAGAAAGGTCTTGCGTTCTGCCACCGCCGCGGCGGTGTCACCCTGGGGACGTGGGAAAGCTGTTAGCCGGGGGCGATGGGGGCTGCCGGGGGTGCGTGGTAAGGACGGGGATGCCCGGCACTGGAAGGGCTGGGGGTCCCCACCGGGGCTTCCCCCGCTCCCCGGGGGCCGGGGCAGCTCCAGCGGGATTTTCCCCGCACCAGCAGTGCCCGCAGCTGCACAAACGAACCAAGTAATTGGCAACATGGAAATATTTTGTGCTCATTAAGCAGCGGCGGGTGAGGGAGCGGCATTCTCCGGCACGGGCAGGGGCTGCCGGTGACCAAAACCCACCGACCTCTGGCTGGAAAGGGGAGCCGGCGGTTGCCCACTGAGAGCCGGGGCACGACCCGTGGCGTGGGAACACCCTGGGGTTGGGGTTGGCGCGGGGGAGCCCCATGCCCCGGTGTGCCCGGAGCAGCGGAGGAGCTGGGTCCCGGCACCGCGCCACTGGGAGCCCCGTGTCTGTCGGGGACCGGGCAGCTGGGGGGGTTCACCGCCGCCCTTCGGGAGCTGGGGCTGTCACCGCACGATTTCTTCTACCTACTGTAAATCCCATGGATTAAAACCTGAAATGGTGAATCCCCACGGCTGCCTTTGAGCTCCCCTCACCCCGGCGCCGCTCGTTGCCAGCACAGGCACTGAGGGTCCCCTCCGCTCCCGGTACAGCACAGGAGAGCAGGGGGAAGCGGGCTTGATCCCTGGGGGACACCGTGAGGTGGTGGCCTCGTCCCCCAGAGGTGGGTGGCCTGGAGCTGGCCATTCCCTCGCGCCCCAGCACGGAGCTGCGGGCTGGCGATGGCACCAGCATCCTCTGCCGCGCTCAGCCCCGAGCACGTGCTGGCGGCGGGACCGAGGCTGTGCCACCCGTGGCCCCGGCTCGGTGCGTGCCGGCGCGGCACGGGGAGCGCCCGGCGGTGCTGCAGGCGGGGGAAGCTTTATGGCTGTGGTTAAAGTGACTTTATGATATTGTATCTGAACAATTGCCGGCTATTATCTGGATCGATGCTGCGTGATTGAGACACCGGTTGATAACCCAACCGGGGCCTCTAATCGCTTTTAAACCGCGCAGGGTCGTTTGTGCTTTCGATAAAGCCCCTCAGCATTTTCTATTTTAACTCTCTACCCCCGCTCCGGCGGGTTTTCCCCCGGGGGCTCTGCCCGCCGCGATGGGTGCGGGGACGCGGCCCCGTCTCTCACCCCTCGGACTCTCTGTTTGCCCCGGGTGGGCACCAGGGTGCTGGGACACCCCTCAGGGTGATGAGGTGCGCTGGGGCGCGGGGTCCCATCCTGCTCAGGGGTGGCAGGAGGGGCAGGGGGGGCTTGGGGGAGGTTTTGGGGTCCCCTTTGCACCCTCGCCCGGCTGCCGGCGACCTTGGGCAAGTCACGTCACCTCTCCGCACTTCGCTTGCCGCTGCCGTAGAACGAGGACAATGATACCTTTCCCACCTCGCAGAGGGGTTGGGAGGCTTAATTAGTTAATGTTCGTAAAGTGCTTTGAGGATTAATTAATATTGTGACTCTAATTTTTTCCGATGGTAAAACGACACTTAAATATCTCCGTGCCGGTACCTTCCTCCGTGACCCTGTAAAGCAAATCTACCCGGGGACGTCACCGGGCTCCGCAGGAGACGGGCGGCCCCTGGCAGGCGTCACCTCCCCAGTGCTGAACTGGGAGGCCACTGGTACTGCAGGGAGAGCAGGGCTGAGCAGGAGCCCCCAGGGTGGGTGCTGTCCCAGAGCTTGGGGTGCAGCCCTACCGCCGGCTCCCCAGCGAATCCTCCTGGGCCCCATCCTTCTCCTTTGCCAGGCTTCCCCCGCTGGCAGCGGTTCGTGCGTTGGCATTATGCCACTGTCACCTCCCTGGGACGCTGCTCATCCCAGCCCAGCCTGCTCGGGCACCTCTGGCATGGCCCATCCCCAGCAGGCTCGACCTGCCCGCATGTTCCTGTCCGCACCTGCGCTGCGGGAACCTGCCCCAGCAAATCCCCCAGCCCAGCTCCCATCCCATCCAGCATCTCTGGGAGGTTCTGGGCGGGGAATGGGGCTGGGAGGGCGGCTTCGGGGATGCCGTGCTGGAGAGGTGCGAGCCAAAGCGCCGAGCGTGTCCGCGCTGCGCGGGCACGGAGCTGGCTTTCCCCGCGAAGACAAGTCGTTGCGCGCACACACCTGCCTGGGAAGCGCTGGCAGGCGCGGGGGGGCATTTTCTGCTATCTTAATTCCCGTATGCCATTAGTCAGACCGCTGACTGGCAGCTCTGGCTTCCTCCGAGATGGTTTCTCAGCAGCGGCTCTGCTCCGCCATGCTCTCCTGCCTCCCTCCTGCGGGGAGCCGCAGGGACGAGGACACCGGAGGGGTGCAGCTTCCAGGAGGGGCTGGTGGGAGGAAGACTGCGGGAGGTTGGTGCAGTCCCGGGCGGGATGGGTCGCTGGGGTGTGATGGAGACCCGGTGCTGGAGAATGAGTGACGGCGGGAGCATCCCCAGTTGCAGAGCACTGGCAGGGCTGGGACCTGTGGTGGAGCGAAGAGGAGGAGGGTCTGGGGGGAGCCTTCATCCTGCTCCTCGGTGCTGCTGAGTGGAGCCAGAGAAGGAGCATCTGGGCTGGAGGAGGTGGAAGAGGATGAGCTGGGAGGCTCCGGCGCTGGTCGATGGCTCCTGTCCCTGGTTGTCACCAAAGGCAGCGCGGAGCCGCGGCGGTGCAGGGAGGCACGTGCTGGCGTGTAGCGAGCGTGCTGGGTCTCAGACCCCGCTGTGCTGAGGGCATCCGGGGGGTTTGAGGCAGGACGGACTGACAGCAGCATCCCCGCTGCTCGGACCCTGCTCCGTGCAGCTAGTAACATCCCGGCAATTAAAGTGGAACGAACGCCACGGTAAAAATAACACATCGTCCTTCTGCCGCGTGCTGCATCCCACAAGCTCAGAGGTGTTTAAAAACCCATTTAAAGCCGGATCCTGCCGTCGAGGCGGTGCGGGGTGCGGAGCGGGGCACTGCTTGGCTTCCAGCTCCCTCCTTTCTGCAAGGTGTGAACGGCCCCAGTTCCCTCCAGTCCAGAGACTGGTTTGCCAACTGCCAGGTTTTAAATACTATAAATGACATGAATTTTTTATTTTTCTTCTTTCTGGAGTTGTTTAATCCCCGGGGACTGGTTTTCAGGCTTTTCTCCATAACGGGAGGAGCAGAAACGTGCTCTTTTAACGGTAATTGAGATTCTTGCATCGCTGCAGGACTTGGAAGCCTCGGTGAGCTTTAAACAACGTGAGAGTGGGTGGACTCGGGGCTCCGAGGTCGTCTCGTGGTTTCCCTTGCTCTGCTCTGAGGTCGGAGGGGCCAGAAAGTCGCGTCCCTGTCCCGTGCGGGTACACGCTGCCCTGGGTGCCCTCCCCAAAGCAGGATGCGACTGGCAGAGTGGGGACAGGGACCCGGGGGTCATGGTGTCCTCCAGGAGACCTCTTGGGACCGGCTTTGGCCATGACCTGCGTCCAGCGTTGCCTGGAGCCGCCTGCCAGCCCTTTCCCAACCTGCTCTCGCCTGGAGCTGGCTCTGCCCAGACTGAGGTCTGGGGGGTTTTTTTGGCTTTGCTACCATCTGCCTGGCCCGGTGGGCACCCAGCCTGGTGGGCACCCAGTCCTGCTGCTGCTGCAGGTGACACGGTGTCTGCAGAGGAGGTGGCTCTGGGGCATAGAGGTGGCTCTCCTCGAGCAGAGCAGCTCTGCAGCAGCTTCATCCCAGCCCCAGCCCCAGCTGTTGACGGGCTCCTGCCCCCTTGGTGAGCCCTCGGGAGCCCTGGCTGCCCACCTCCTCTTTCCTTTTGCTGTGAGGGAGCAGGTGCTGGTGGAGGGGATGGTGTCCTCCTCACCTGCCGTGGCAGCTCCTTCCGAAGCACGGCTCCTGCGGATGAGCAGGGGGGAAGCATAGCAGCTGGCCAGGCACCCCTGTGCCAGCCCAGCGCCTCTGTGCCAGCCCAGCGCCCCTGTGCCAGCCCAGTGCCCCTGTGCCGGCCTGGCTGGATGTGCCGCCTGAGCGGGGGTCCCGTCGCTGCCAGTCCCGAATCCTCGAGCGCAGTGGTGCCGTGGCAGAGCTGGCATCGCCATTCCTGTGCCCTGCCGAGATGCTCTGTCCTGATGCCCAGCCTTGCCACGCTGGGGTAAACCCCTGCCCCACCACCATCGGCACAGAGCCGTGACTGCCCTGCCCGTCCCACCAAAGCTGGCACAGGCCGCTGGAAGGGGCTGCCGAGCACTTTCCGGATGGGGGAAGCGGTTTCCGGGGGAAACATCTGGATCCAATTGGTGCTGCATGTGCAGCCGCCTGGGACGGACCCGCTCCTGCACGGCGCGATGGGAGTCACGTTGCTTGTGGTGGGACCTGCCGGATCCCCAGCCCATGGCTGGGACCCCCAACCCTGTCCCCATCCCACTGGGAGCCCCGCCATGTCCCAGTCCCCCCCCGGAGCCCCACCATCCTGCCCCGCAGGTCCCCTTGGCCAGGTGGCATCACTCGGGGCTGCCGGTGCCCATCCCCAGCCTCCTGCCACCCCGTCCCAGGCCATGGCGGGGGGAGCCGCTGCCCGCCCGTGCCTTTTGTCAGCCTCAGAAAAATTGACCTTGAAGCGCGCTGGAAGAGCCCTGCAGCTAATCGTGTTAGGAGGTGTCTGACTGCGGCTCCGCGCGGCTCTACCTGAGCGGCATTAGCAAGGGGGACGCGTCGGGCTCGCGGCGCCCCGGCTCAATAATTGATGCGTTTTTCTCAGCTCCCCCTTCCGTGAAAGGAAACCCAAGTGCCGGGAGGATGAGAGATCCGCTGGGGTGGGGACGGGGATGGGAGAGTGCTGAGGGGCTGGGGTGCCCCGCACGACGCTTGGGGACGGCGTCCTGGGGCCGCCGCGCTCCTTGGCGGGGCTGGGGTGGATGGGGACGTGCCGAGGGTGCTGGAGAGCCGCGGGGTCGCAGCAGCCCCCCGGCAGCACATGTCAACCCGCTCCTTTTGGGAATCCCTGCGGAAATCCTTGACTCCCGCAGGAGCACCGAGCGTCCTCGCCCCGAGCATCCTCGCCCCGAGCATCCTCGCCCTGAGCATCTTCTGCCCGCGAACATCTGCTCCAGAGCCCGGCACAGCCCCCTCCGTGCCCCCAGCACAGCCCCCTCGGCCACCCCTGCTCTCGCCAGGGATCCCCAGCACCCTCAGCCACCCCACACCCTCTTGGGGGGACGTTGGCCCCGGGTGCCCCCCGGCTCGGCCGCCCCACCATGGGCAGAGCGGCCGTGCCCTGACACAAACCCTCCTTCCCGCCTCCTCCCCTCCGCCTTTTCTTTCCCCCCTTTCCCCTCTCAGAAAAGCACGCAGGGAAGGGGAGAGATTTTAACCTTCTGCCTGGAACCAATTAAAAAGGTCTTTCCACAGAGACGAAAGTGCTCGCGCACCTTTGTGTGCCGCTAACAGGGGGAAGAAAGCCGAGGCGGCCTTTGAAGGGGGAGATGGAGGTCTCTCCGCTGGGACCCCTCCGGGCTTTCAAAGCCTGCATTATTTCTTTATTTTTAAATAGCCAAATTAAAGTGACTCCCGCTTCCTTTCCTCCCCGTCCGCGCATTGTGCGGCGAGCACGTGGCCCCGCCAGCCGCGGGGCGGGGGGGGGATGATGCGGCCAACGGGCACGGCTGGTCCCACGCCGGGTGATGAACTGGGCGCTCTGGGCACAGTGGGGGGATGTGGGCACCCCGAAACCTAGCCCGGCCCCGTGGGACCCTGCTGGGATGGCGCAGGGTGTCCATTTCTGTGCCGTCGGCGGGAGGCAGAGGTGGCGACGCTGGGGGGTGGCAGGGGGGTCCTGGCTGAGCCGGGGCAGGGGCGCGCCGGCCCCCGTCAGACCCCCGGCCAGGCCAGCTCCCCCCGCTCACCCCAGCACGCTGCCCCTTGAACTCAACCAGCCGAACGGATGAGTGGGTTTCTTCAAAGGGACCCCCCCAAGAGCGCTCAGCCCCGTCCCCGCCGCCCTCTCCCCGTCTCCCCAAGGGGCGGGTGAAAAGGCAGCGGAACAAAGCACAGGAAGGATTTTAGGTGGTTTCCGCACAGACCTGAATGTCGAGTTGCTCAATGGAAGAGGAGATGCCGACGCTTTCATCCCCGCGCCCGAGCTTGGCCGCGGGGGCGAAGGGGTGAGAGCCGCCTCCCCGCACCCCCCAGCCTCTTTTTCCTTTCTTTTTTTTCTTTTTTTTTTTTTTTTATATAGTCTCAGATTTATTTTTCCACAGTCTAATTCCGAGCGACAGGGCGGTATGCATTATTCATTGCCCCCGCACTGCCTTCGCATGCAGCCCGGGCTGGGGCAGAGCCCCCGTGTCCAATGCGCTTGTGTGCACAACTGGGCGCAAGTGAATCGGAACCCATCTGGAGGGTTTAGACGGGGGGCGTTGGGTGGTTTGGGGGCTGAGCGGGGGCGCGGAGCACGTGGGGAGGCCACTGGGGCAGGTCGGGAAGTTTCCGCTGAGGAAGGAATGAGTCCCTTGGCAAAGCTGCGGGCTGGGCTGTGGGGCGCTGCCGGCGGAGCAGGGGGTCCCGGGGGTGGAACGTGGGTGCTGCTGGCTCTCCCCCGTGCCTGGGTGGTGGGTCCGGGTCTCGTGTGCGTCCTGGGGGGCTCTGGGGTCGGAGCTGTGGTCTGGGCTCTGTCCATCGCTGCCCGCACATGGGCACCCCCTGCCCTACCCGGGCGCTGCTGAACGGCAGCTGGCGGCTCCCGGGCGAAAAGAGGGGGAAAAAATACCCTTTTTTCTCAATTTCTTCTATTCTTAGATGCTCCTTTAGCCTGACTTGAAACGTGAGGCTGAGATGGGAGAGGATTCCCCAAAGACGCTGCTTCATCGCCGCCCTGCTGCCCCTGGCCGCTCCCTCGCCCCCCGCAGCCCCTTCCCCGGGGGGCACCTTGGCTGCCAAAACCCACCGAGGGACGGGGGGGGTGAAGCGGGGCGAGGGAGGGAGCACCCTGGGCAAGGCTTTAATCTGATTAGGCGTGGAGTGAATGGACAAAGCCAAAGGCTTAAACCCGGGTGAAAGGAGCACGGAGGGGCGGGGGGGGCCCTGAGAAGCGCAGACCTCGGCCGCTCTCGCCGGATGAGGTCAGGTTTGGCCGGGGGAGCACGAGGGGAAGGAGTAAGGCGGGGGAAGAGCCAGGCGAAGAAGTAAGTGTGGTTCTGGGACCTCCCCGGGGCTCCCCCCGCCTCGCTGGGTGGTGGAGGTGCCAGGGAGGAGCCCCGCAATCACCCGGCTCCTTGGATGGGGACGAGGAGCTTCCCCGTGCCCCTCACCTGGCGCCCACCGCGGTGCCCCCGAGCTCCTGGTGGCAGCCGCTCGCCCGGTGAGTGCGGCTCGGGCACCTCCGTGCCGGTGAGTTGGTACAACCTGCCGTGTCTGCGGTCAGTGCCGATCGATCACTGCTGCTGCCTGGGCACAACCCCTGGCACCCGCTGCCTCCGGACATCGCTTGGCCCCGGCACTGCCTGGGGGTTGCACTTGGGATGTTTTTTTGGGAGTGATGGAGCCACGCCAAGCAAACCCGGTGTGGTGTGGCGCGGTGCAGGGTGGCGGCTGCGGCTGTGGCCATGCCAGCTGCCGTCAGCAGCGTCAGCGGTGGCACAAGCACGTCCCTGGGCAGGAGGAGCTCTGGCAGCTGCCGGCTGCTGGGAGGAGGCTGGGGAGGACCGGGGACCCCGTCGGTGTGGCTGTGAGGGTCACCTTGGCCCCAGGCACCATGGCGGACTTTGCCTGAGGTGCCTCGGGGCCGCAGCGAGCGGGAGCAAAGGCTGCCCGGGGGTCTCGCTCCCCCCCAGCCCCTGCCGCGGAGGTGGCCGCCCTCCCCTCCGTCCTCTTCTCCATCGGATCGATCCCTGCCCGGATCGATGGGCGCTTCCCTGCGGGCGAGGGGCGGTGCTGCCCGGCTGGGCAGCGAGAAATGGCTTTTCGCAGAGCCTGGAGCGGGTTCCAGCATCGATCTCCTGGCGAGGAGCAGAGCCTCGCCAGAGCTCAATTAGGCCAGTCATTAGCCATGGCCCAGAGCGAGCGTGAGTCTGGGTGAGGAGCTGCCAGGGGAGCGGGGAGATGCCAGGCTGCGAGGAGGTGCCCACCCAGCACCGTCACCGCCCTGAGCTGCTGCTGCCGAGCGGCGCTGGGGCCACCGGGGAGGATCCCTCGGGTCACCGGGGAGCGGGGCTGTCCCGCCGCGTTGCCGGCACTCCGATGCTTTGGGAGCATCTCGCCTCCAGCACCTCGCTCCAGCATGCCCAGACCCCGTTGTGCCTCAGTTTCCCAGAGCAGCGGCCGGGAGAGGGGCTGGTTCCGGCAGGACCAAGGGGCTGGTGATGGTGCTGGGGGCTGCGAGAGCCTCGTGGCAGCCCCACGGCTGGGGCTGGGCCGGGCTGCGCGGCCGCAGCATCCTCCTGACGGGGAGCGTTTGTTTATGAAGCACTTTGGAGGCTGTTGGCATTGGCCGGAGCCAGCCCGGGGAGCGTGGCCGGGGTCACCGGGCGGCTGTCCCGGCAGCTGACGAGCGGCGCCCGGGCGCGTGTCCATCGCGGCTTAGGGCAGACAGCCCGTGGGAGGCCCCACGGGGCCGGCCGGCCGCCGAGGGGGACGAGGGCCAGGCGTCGTCCCGCTGCGGGGAGGCAGGCGAGGCAGAGCGGCGCGGCCGAGGCCACCCGGGCGGGGGCGTGGGGCTGGACGGGACCCCCGCCTGGGTGCTGGGGAGGGGGCAGCACGGGCAGCCCCGGCGGCTGGGGGCTGGCCAGGGGCAGCGCAGGGTGTGGGAGCAGGAGGAGCGGTGTCCCAGGTTCCAGAGGGGAACAGGCAGCTCCGGCAACTCGCCGGGCAGTGACTTGGGGACTGGAGGGGGGGTGTCTGGACCGAGACCCTCTGCCCACAGCCTCCCCCAGACCCAGCATCCCCCAGCCTCATCCGGTGCCATTTCTCCCTGCAGCTCCCGGGTCTGCGGCGGCGTTTTGACACCCGCCCTTGTGCCGCTGCCCCGCCACCCTCCCCGCGTCCCCCGGCCACCGCGCGGCTGGAGAGCGACGCCAGCCAAAGCACATCCCGGGTTAGGGGAGGGATGACCTGGAGCAGCTATCGCCCGCGCCAGCCGCCTCTGCCCGGGAGCTGCAGCTTCTAAGAAACAGAAAATAAGGAGGGTTTTGAAAAAAATAAAAGTTCCCCGATTACATCTGGTGAAGTGACAAATCTGCCAGGCAGGTGATTATTCTGTGTACGGACGTGCCGAACACAGATGCCGGTAGGATTAAAGGGGAAGGGGGGGAGCTCGCCCTGCTAAACCAACACCTGATAAAAGAATAAACCAGCCGGAGGAATAAATTGCCTGCGCTGCCAAGGTCGTGCGCCGCCGGTCCCGCTGCTGCCGCCCGGGGAGGAGGGGGGACACCGTCCGAGCTCCTCGGCAGAGCCGGCCAGCAAAGAGCCCCCCGCGCCCGGGGCGCCCGTCAGCGCCGCCGCAGCCCCCGCTCCCCGGTGCGCCCGTACCCGGCATGCCCTCGGCCGCCTGGTTGCTTTCCAGGCACGTCCTGGGCATCCCCTTGGGATGGCGCAGAAAATTAACAGCAGTTCAGATCTGAGGAACTTTATGACACGTGTATGATAGGACTGAACCAGGGCGTAATTGAATGACGGATGAGCTTCCAAGAGCCACATTTCCAGGGAGTAATGAAAAATAGAAGTGCTATTGACTAAAGGAGCTTGCGGCGGCCGGCGGCGCGGCGCGGGATGAGCCGGCTGCCGGCAGGGGGAACGCATCAATACGGCAAGTAATAGCGCAGTTATTATAACTCTGGAAATGTCACTCAGGCCTAACCAGAGAACACTAGCTATTAACTAGCCTTAAACAGAAAGCACTGGGCGGGAGGCCGAGCTGGGAGCTCCCCATAATTATTTTACTCCTTGTCACGGCTCCGTTGCGGGGGGCTGGCCCGAGCGTGCTGGCAGCCCTGGGGGTCCCCATGCTGGTCTGGGCTCCGCGGGAGCGGCTCGCCATGGCACCCCCGTTGTCAGTGGCCGCAGGGATGCTGGCGTCGCTCCCGCCGGCCGCGGCCGTGAGCTGGGGGTGAAGCCCTGGCGCACGCCTCCCACTCTGCGCCGCTCCCCACAGCCCGCCGGAGCCTGTGCCGCGCCGCAGAGGAGCAGCGGAGCAGTAACCTGGGCTCGCCGCTTGACAGGAGCGGGGCCAGGCACCCCGCAGACCCCCGAGGTGTGATGACATCCCGTGGGAGAGGATGGAGGGGACCCAAATGGATGCTCTCCATCGCCACGGACCCATCAGCCAGTGAGCAGCTGGGCGGCGCAGAGCGCTCTGGGGCTGCGGCCACTGGCGCTTCACGTGCTCTCCGCCGGCGCGGCCGACATCTGCTGCCACAGCACAGCACCCACCCGCCAGCACCGCCGCGGTGGGCTCCATCCTGCCTCCCCCCAGCCCGGCGCTCCTGGGCGCAGGCACCCTCCTCCTGGCACGGGGGGCCACCTGGCTTCAGGTGCCCTCTCAGGGAGTGCCATGCCCGGGGAAGGGATGCCAGGGTACAGGGGGGGTTCCAAAGCCCAGCCTTAGCCCCGGGTGCCCCAGCTTCCCCCCCACGCCCCAGCCTGCCCAGGGGGAGGCAGTGGGGGTCCCGCAGTGGGGAGGGGGCATGGCGAGGTGAGGGAGGGGAGCGGAGGGAAGGGCTCGTTCCTGTGCACAGCCGCTACCTGCTCTGCAAGTCAGAGTTCATCATTAGCCAGGAAATAATTAATTGTTGGGCAGACAAAAGGCATCGCCGGGCCCCCCCGGGGACCCCGTCAGAGAGAGCTGTCAGGGGCCGGCGTGATAAATTATGGCTCCACCAGCTCCGCAGCCCGTCACTGTCAGGGCTGGGGAAGAGCCCTGTGTTGTCCCTTTGATGGGGGGTCACTGTCCCCTGGGGTGGCCCAGGGCAGAGGGGCCGGGGGCAGCGGGCAGGTCGCTGCCCCGCGCCATCCCTCGCGGCTGTGCCCGCTGCCTCTGTCCTTCCGAGCCGCGTCCCTCTGTCCACCTCCGAGCACCCGCCTCGCCGTCCCGCCGGGGTGCCAGCGGCGCGTCGGGCGGCCGATTTCCACCTCGTCGGCGTTTTCGCGGTGATTGCGGGGCCAGCGCTCGCCCCGGCTCCCGCCGATCAAATTACTGCGGTTGCGCTCGCCCGGCCAACGCGCTCGGCAATCGCTCCCGCCGCTGGCGTGAAATTTGCTGCGAATTAAAGTGTGGCAAGGTTAAAGAGTTGCCTGTGCGCCCCGCTGCCCCCCGGCCCCTGCCACCGCTGGGAACGAGACGCCGGCGGAAAATAAAGCGGCCGACAACTGCAATAATGCAATAATACGCGTTTATCCGAATTAATTTGTATGTCTTAGACAAAGCGGGGTGGGGAAGGTGCTCCGTGTTTGCTGCTCGAGCTGCTGGACCTGCGCTGTGTGGGCTGGTGCAGCTCTGGGACAGGGAAACTGAGGCACAGAGGCAGCGGCTGCTGCACTGCTGTCACTGTGCCAAATCCCGGCTGTGGCTCTGGGATGAGACCAGTGGAAACGGCTTCAGGGGCACCAGGGAAGTGGCTGCTTTGGCTCAGACACCCAGGGGTGACGCCGATCTCCCGGTGCCCATCCCCGTGCCCAGCCCTCGCTGCTCCTGGCTGCGCCCCGGCCGCCCATCCATGAGCCGCTCGGCACAAGGACTGACCCCGTGGCCGGGCTCGGGAGTGCTGGATTTGGCTTGTGGATTAGGGCAGCGGTGGCCACCAGGGGAGGGCGAGGTGGTGGCTGTCACCCGGCGGAGACCGACGGGCTGCTCTGAGCATATCCCTCCGGCCCCGGCAGCAGTGGCACCCTGAGGAAGAGCTGTCCCTCGCCCCTGCAACGGGAGGTGATGGCGGATGGGACGAGAGGCCGGCACGGTGCCGCGATGCCGGGGACTCTGCCACAGGGGCTGTGCCCGCAGTGTGCCAGGGCCAGCCTTAATGAGTGTTGGGGCTCAGCAGCGCTAACGAGGTCAGCCCTGGGGGCTACTTGCCCCCAGACCCCCAAACGGGCGCCTTGATCTGCCTGTCCCAGCGGGCTGTGGCGCGGAGCCGGCACGGGCGGCGGGGGGCCCGGCTGCCGCCGGCAGATAACCCCCAGCAGCTCCCGTCCCGTGCCCGTTATCAGCGCCCGCCCGCTTCACCAGACCTGTTAATTAGGGCGCTCAGCGTGAGCAGCCGGAGCACATATGAGCACGCGTGGCCTCGTGCACGGGCTGGCACGTGTGTGTCTGGTGTCTGGCTGGGAGCGACGTGCGGGGCCTGATGGATGCAGGAGCTCTGGCACGGCTCTGGGGACACGAGCAGGTCACAGGCGTGGGTGTGCGCGGGGCTGGGTGTCATGGGTGCTCCTGTGCCGGGCTGTGGTGGGTGCTCCCATGCCAGGCAGGGCGTGATGGGTGCTCCCATGCCGGGCTGTGGTGGGTGCTCCCGTGTCAGGCTGTGATGGGTGCTCCCATGCTGGGCGGGGTGTGATGAGTGCTCCCATGCCAGCCTGTGATGGGTGCTCCCATGTTGGGTGGGGTGTGATGCGTGCACACATGCTGGGTGGGGTGTGATGGGTGCTCCCATGCCGGGCTGTGGTGGGTGCTCCCATGCCGGGCTGTGGTGAGTGCTCCCATGCCGAGCTGTGATCTGGTGGCCTCTCCTCCGCTCACCCCCCCGCCACAGCCCGGTGCCCCTCTCACCTTTGCTGTCAGCCGCCACCGTAAACACCTTCTGCCGCCGCGGCTCTGCCCTCCTGAGCCATCTGGCCGCCTGCTTTTGCCGAGCTCCGCTTGCCCTCTCCAATCCTCTCCCTGCTCCCCTCAGGACCCCCTGCCTGCTCCCTGCTGGGACTGGGGGGGCTCTGGAGCCGCAGCGTCACCGTGCCCATCCTGCCCTGCTCGTCCCGCCGTGCTCTCCAGGAGCAGCACGGTGAGCTGAGGCCGCGGGGCTGCCGGCACTAACACAATTACCGTTACATTTTCCAGCCGTCGTCTCTCCGACGATGAATTTCTGATCTGATTAAATTTACGTGGACCTTGGCTGCACGCACAGCCGTCTGCCGCCATCTCTGGAGCCGGGCAGGCGTGGGCGATCCCCGGGGAGGGCGAGGGGCAGCCACGGCCAGACACCTCCCCAGTGCCATCCTGCCGGAGAGGAGCGGGGCGGGCACCACTTCGCCTCTGCGCCACGGGCTGGCAGCAAGAGCTGGGGCTGGGATCACCATTCAAGAGGCGAGCGGCTCATTGCGCCTCGTTAGCCGGGAGCTGCTCCTGCGGCGGTGCCCGCTGGTGCCACCGACTGAGCTGTGCCAGGGCAAGAGGGCAGTGGTCAGCCTCGCCGGTGGCCCCGCACGGTGCTGCTGGCAGCAAGTGGGCAGGGATGTGGGGCAGTGGGTGGGCAGTGATGCGGGGCAGTGTGTGGGCAGGGATGCAGGGCAGGGAGTGGGCAGGGATGCGGGGCAGCGCGTGGGCAGGGATGTGGGGCAGTGGGTGGGCAGGGATGCGGGGCAGTGGGTGGGCAGTGATGCGGGGCAGTGGGTGGGCAGGGATGCGGGGCAGTGCGTGGGCAGGGATGCAGGGCAGGGAGTGGGCAGCGATGCGGGGCAGCGCGTGGGCAGGGATGTGGGGCAGTGGGTAGGCAGGGATGTGGGGCAGTGGGTGGGCAGGGATGTGGGGCAGTGCGTGGGCAGGGATGCGGGGCAGCGTGCCCCGGTCCGGCTGGGATGCTGAGCAGGGCACGTGGGGACGGCGCTGGGCTGCAGTTCTGGTGGCGTCTGGGGGAGCCGTGGGCGAGTGGCTCCGTGAGGGGGGCACAGAGGAGTGTCGGGGCGGGGAGGTCGGAGCGGGGGTCCCGGGTTGACCCCGCAGGGTGCAGCGAGGGGTGTCAGGGCCGTTCACCCACCTCTTGCCCTGCAGGATCTCCGTGCCCTGCCAGTCCCTGGCCCCGGCGGGCGGCAGGAGGGGGAGCTGGAGCAGGGACCCGTGCACCCCCCGGCTTTGTCGGGGAGTTTAACCTCCAGCCTTCCTTACAGCCACGGTGCCAGAACTAGTGCAGGGGCTGCTTTTATGTGCAAATGAGCCGGTTTTTTTTTAATCTTTGACAGGGAATGTGCAGTGTTTACAGAACAGAGGGCCCTGGTCCTCTGGAGAGGGGCACTGACAGCGCTGGCAGGAGATGTTAGGAGAGATCTAACATTTCTGATCTCTGCTTAGCCAGAGGCACTGCAGGCAGACGGGAGCAGCAGGGGAGGGTGGCTCTGGGGTGCCAGGGGGAGAACAGCCCGCCTGCTGCTGCCTGGCATCCGAGAGGGCGCAGGGGATGGGGACCGGGGACCAGGAACCCTCACCTGTGGCAGCAGCGATGGACCGGCCCGGGCGGGCTGCAGGGCAGCGGAGGGTCAGGTTCTGGGGGTCCCCATGCTGGGACGGAGGCCCCAGAGCCCTCTCGGGGGTCCGCAGCCCCACGGCCATGGGGCAGAGACTGCCCCGTCCTTCGGCCGACGATGCTTCCCAAGGTTTGGGGGCGTCTGACCAAAAGCTGGTGGCACTGCCAGAACTTGGTCCTCCAAGGAGAAGGGCTCCCGGCGTGCTCGGCTCGGTCCCGTCCGGGGCTCCTGGGCAGGGCTCCTGCCCCCCATCAGCAGCATCTGCCTGGGGTGAACCGTCCCCTCCCTGAGCCGTGGCCAGGCTCACCCGGCACTGGCGAAGGGAAAAACTCCACCAGGTTAAGTGGAAAAACGGCCGATATCCGCCGGGCTGCGGGTTAAACCGCATTAATTCAGGATAGTCCGTTAATGGCAGTATTGATTAGTCTCAGTGCTGGGCTAACGAGCATCCATGCTAATGAGGGCAGAGCGGTGCGAGCTGCAGCGGCTGGTCAGGGGGCTGTGGTGGGGGGCCAGGCTGGAGCACCCCAAAAAGGGGCCGTGGCTGCAGGGACCAGCTTGGCCGGGCCAGGGGGCGCAGCGTCCCCCGGGACTGGCTCCGGTGCAGGGAGAACGGGGTACCCCTGGGTCAAACATCCCCCTTCCCGAGGGGTCCCGCTGGGTTTTCCCGGACAATCAAGTAACCCCGTGAGCCTGGGGAATAAAACCGTCTGCCCAGCGCCTGCGTCCCGGGCTCTGGCTCCTCCGCAGGGGTCTGGTCCCGCCGCGGGCACTGTGTGAGCTGCGACAACCCTCGTGCCGGGGCGTCGGGGTGGGAGGGCAGCTCCGAGGCACACGGCAAAGCCGCTGGCAGGTTCCTGGTCCTGGGCACAGCAAAACGCAGCCCCAGCCCGGCATGGGGCCAGGCAGCCAGGCAGCCCGGGCTCTTTCCTGAAAAGCTTCTCGGTTTTGAACTCTTTTGTTTTTTTCTTTCTTTTCCTTGAAAATACTTAAAAGGGCTCGTCTCTTCCCCTCCAGTTCTCCCAGCAGCTCTCCCGCTCTCTCCCTGCCCCGGTGCTGTTCCTCCGTGGTCCCTGCACTGTACGGCGGGAGGAACAGGCACCGCGATCGGCTGTTCGTTTTCTTCGTGCGACTTTCCACAGACCGTGAGGGGAGGATAGACCTGCTCTGTTCAGGTAGCAGGAGCAGTTCTGTGCCCTTGGCGGTGGCCCTGCCAACGGGGTCCCAGCCCCGCAGAGGGGTTCCAGCCCCAGCCCTGTACCGGCCCCCCATGTCCCTGCCCGCTGCCCCCCGAGCCCCCAGATCAGCCTGCAGGGTGGAGGGCGCATCTGGTGCCATAAGTGTGTCAGGAGAGCGTTGGAGAGCGGCTGCGCTGCGGGACCCCGGGAGCCTGGGGCTGCTGCGGCTGTGGCTTCGGCACCGTTTTGGTGGGAACCTTCTCCGCTTGCTCTGGGACCCGGCGCCGGTGCTTGGCTGCCGAGCGCGGCCGGTTCGGCAGGCTGGCGCTTGCATTTAAACCAATTTTATTTTCTTCTCTGCTCTAACCCCCCTTCGCCCCGGGGGGAGCGGGGATGGCAGCTTTTTTTTTTCCAGGCTGAAATAATAGCTGCGGGTGTAGCCATTTATCTGGTGTCTGTCTCGCCGTGCATCCCGTCCCAGCCCACTCTGTCACCCGGTCCTGTAATATCTCGCATCTCCCTAAAGCGAAAGATGACAATGAAGTGTAAGTGGGGGAGTGTTGGCTCTGGAGCGTAATGATGGCAATTTAGATGCCAGCCGTAATTTCCCCGCCGTTGCCCCAGGTAACAGGAGCCGTTGTCTCCAGTGGGAGTGCGGCCGAGCCGGGACGAGGTTACCTCCGCTCTCCCTGTCTGATGGGCGCCCTGGGATTTTCCATCATTTACATTAACGGAGGGAAAGGGAAATCTCCATAAATGAAGGAGTGAGCCCAGACATCATCTCGTTGCTGCCAGCACCGGGGCTTGGCCGGGTCCGGGTGCCGGCATCCTCCGGCACAGCGCGGCGGGTGCCGGTGCCGGTGCTGGGGTGGCTGCGCTCGCTCTCTGGCCATGCAAAACATTTTACCAACACGGTTAAAATAAACCTGGGCGCTGGCGGGGCAGTGGGGTGGGGTGGAGGGTCCCCTGGACCGACAGCAGCAGGCTGCTGCTCCCCAGTCCCGGCTGGGCCAGCGCCAGTCCTTGACCAGTGGCATCGCTGGGGCTGGGCAAAGCGGCTGGGGAGCGGTGGTTCTGCCCGGGAATCTGTGAACATCGCCCGCAGTGCCCTGCCCTCCCCAGCCCAGGGGCCGCGTGTGCTGGCTCGTCCTCCCGCCGCGTGCCCTGGCTCGCCGTCACCGCGTGGTGCTGGCGTGGGCGAGCCGCTGGCCTCAGCGGCACCGCTGGAAAGCTGCAAAAGAGCAGGTTTGAGACAGAGCAGGTTTGGGGGTCGCAGCAGAGCTCGTGTCCACCAGGGAACCACCTGGGCCGTGAAACCACCGCTCGGTGGAACCGCCGCTCGGTGCTGCAAACCAGTGCCCGGTGCGGGGGGCTCACAGCTTGTTGCTGCCGGGTTCTTAAGGATGAAAAAATACCGGAGTCCTGGTTCTTGTGTCCTTCCCCAGCAGGGTATGGGGGGAAGAACACGCTAACGATGAGCCCGTTAATGATTTACCGATGCCGGAGCACGCTGTCCCTGCGGGCTGCACGGCTGCTGCTCAGGAGGGCGATGCCGAAGCCAAGCTGGGGCGCACCGTGCCGGCCCCGGGTGACCGAGGAGGCTCACGGTTGGAGCAGGCAGGGACGGGCAGCCCTGGGCCAGCGGCGGGGGGCAACAGGTGCCAAACGGGCTCGGTGGGCTGCCGGGGGGCTAAGGCGGTCGATGTCTCTCTGCTGGCCCAGCAGCTCTCGGCACGGTTTGGTCTTCGTGGTTTGGGCGGTGGGGACAGGTGGTGCTCCTTGTCCCTGTCCCCATCCCTGTCCCCATCCCTGTCCCCATCCCCGCGGCAGAGCTGCCGGCCACGGCCGCGCCGGGGCTGTCAGCCGGCATTAAGCCCAAACTAACCTCCCGTCCGCGGGAGCCGTCACCGTTGCTCTAGATAACTGTAATCGAGCTGCCGACTATGGAGCTGGGCTCTGGGTTTGGTCCCGGAGATACACGTTGATATTAAAGCTGTCAGGGCTGGCGGAGCGACGCTGACACCCGCTCCGCCGGTATCTCGCCGTCTGACCCGGCAGCTCCCACCAGCTGTGGCTCTACTCGGCACCGGCGGCACCGGGGGGGTCACCCTGTCCCGCTGCTCCCCAAAGAGGGACCGTTGCCCAGAGCGCCGGCCGGGTCGGTGCCTCGCTGCTGCCATCCCGGCAAAGGGACAATGCTGGGCTCTCAGCCTCTGAACTGAACGGTCCCTGCATCCCTCTCTCCCAAAACCGGGGTTTGGGGAGCTCCCGCACACCCCGTGGCAGTGACAAAGAGGACCAGGACCCCCGCCCTGCCTGTGTTCCGGCATTTCCAGGTGACAGGGTTGCGGCCGGCACCGGCGCATTCCCAGGGCTCCCGGCTGGAATACTCCTGGAGAACTCGAGGTGTGTTGCTCAGGGAATAGGAGGGTCTCTGGGTGGGGTGGCAGTGGGCAATGGGTGCTGCAGCCCGGGGGCTGGCACCCGCAGCCCGGCTGCCCCAGCAGAGCAGCGCCCGCTGGGCAGAGGGCTCAAACGTTTGGAAATTCCAAAGCAAATGTAATTCTGCAGCCTGTCCCTGCCTTTCCTGCTCTGCCGGGCTCTGCCAGGGCACGCAGCGAGGCGGGGACGGGCTCTGCCAGGCTCTGCCAGGGCACGCAGCGAGGCGGGGACGGGCGCTGAGCTCAGCCTGGGCTCTCCATCCCTGGGGAAAAGGAAAGAGAAGGGGAGAAACCAAAAGGACGTCCCTGAGCCACCCCCTGCCCTGCCGCTGCCCGCCGGGGTTGTGGGGAGCCCTCGTGCCCATCGCCTTGCGCCGCGACCGTCCCTCCTCCCGCCCCGCCGCGCTCCCGCTCGCTCCTTCTTTATTTTTTTAATTAGCTGATTCACTATCTGGCGCCGAAGTGTGTTTCCAACCACCGCACTCAGGAAACCTCATTAACACAGATCAAAAGGAGCTTTTAATGATTTATAAAGGTGCGGCAGTTTGGAGAAATTAAATAATTTAGGTGGTGTGTGTATGGCGGGTCCCTCAGGACCGCATTACAGGCGCACCGTGAGCCGCAGCCCGAGACGCGCTTCCCCGCTCTGCCCCGCCGCCACGGTGCCAGGGACGCTGCCGGAGCGCACGTGGCACTGCGCGGCCCCGCCGGGACCGGGGTTCGTCACCGCCTCCGTTCCGTGGGGCTGGGAGAGGTGAGGCCGGGGCCGGGGCAACCCCGAGCATCGTGTCGTTGCCGCCAACACCGGGGCTTGGCCAGGTCGGGGTGCCGGCATCCTCCGGCACAGCGCGGCGGGTGCCGGTGCTGGGGTGGCTGCGCTCGCTCTCTGGCCATGCAAAACGTTTTACCAACACGGTTAAACCTGGGTGCTGGTGGGGCAGTGGGGTGTGGTGAGGGGGTCCCCTGGACCGACACCGGATGGACGCGGGTGTCCGGGCTCCGTCCTCGCCCAGACCCCGCCGGTGGCTTTTGCCTCTTTCCCTGCGGGGAAACGAATCCGCCGCCGGGACCCTGGGACCAGCACGCGGCCAAAACCCCCTGGCGGTGCCGCCCGGCTCCCGGCGCTGCCATCAGCATCCCGCGGGACGGCGCTGGGCTCTGCGCCGCGGCAGGGCCGCTCGTCCGAGGAGAAAGAGAAGCAGATGGAAAAACCAGCTTAAACGTTGCCAGCGTGAGGTCCCATCGCCGGCCACCGACACGCCGGGACCCAGCCGAGCAACAGGATTAATGGAGGAAAGAGCCGTAACGCTGCAGAGAGGAGTCGGGCGAGCAGCTCTTCCCGCAGGGGCCATTCCCTGCCGCCCCCCCAGCGCCCGGGAGCCACTTCGCGCCCGTTTCGCGGGAGGGGGGACCACGACGGCGGCTGGCGGGGGGGGTGGCGGTGGCCGCCGCGCCGCTGAATTTCCATCGGGTTGCGTTTAAAAGGCAGCGAGAGGGCGGCCGGCGAGGTTGGGGGCTGGTTTGGGGTCCGGGGGGGGGCTGCTGTGTTTTATTTTGCTCTGTAATAGGCTTATTACTGCTGATCACGCTGTGACCATTTGAATGGAGGAGATGTCGGGAGATGAAAGCGTCAGGGAGGGTTTAAGCATCTCAGCGCCTGGCCCCACAAGGACGGGTGCCCTTGGAGCCGGGGGACCCCCACAGCCGGCCCCCCGGCAGCACCCTGCCCCGAGCCCCCCCGTCGCCTCGCTGCCCCCCCAGCCTCTCGCCGCCCCTGGCTCCTCTGGCGGTTACAAACCTCCTAATTTCCAGCCTCAATTTATTCATGGCCGGTTTATACCCATTTGTTTATGTGCCAACACCGTTCTTCAGCTTAAATAGCTCTTTTCCATCCATAATATCTCCCCCCCCCCCCGTATTTCAGCAGCGCAATCATACCTCTTTTCAAGCTGTTCAGGAAAGAAAAATCTGAATTATTTAACCCTTGGGACACTGGCTGGTCCTGCGGGGTGTAGCGAGACCGAGAGACAAATACTCTTTGTTCCCGCGCTGGGTCACTGCCCTCGTTTGGGGGGATGCTGCTGCTACCCAGAGGGGAAACTGAGGCACCGGCCGTGGTGGTGTGGACCAGGGTCTCGCGACACCCAGACCCAGGGCTGGGATTGCTGCAGGGGGGTGGGTGCGGGCAGGGCTGGCTCTGTCCCACGGGGCTGGGGGTCTCCGGGACGTGGGTTTGCAGGATGGGCTCTCACGAGGGTTTTTCCCCTCCAAGAATATCCAAGAGGTGGAAACTTTGGAAGCCAACGGGCTCCTGGTGTGGAGATGCCACCCTGCCCGGTGTGGTGGCACCACCCGACCCTGCCCAGCGCGGGGCGGGGGCATGGGCAGGAGTTGGGTGCCGCGGCAGCGCAGAAGGAGGGGAGAGCAGCGGAGCCGCTTCACCAGCTCCAATCCTTTATTCCAGGCAATTTCACTCCAATGGATTCCCGCTCCTGTCGCGCGAAGGGGCAGCGCGTGACGGCACCGGGAAAGTTATCAATTAAACACGGACCAAGACGGAGCCGAGGGGAGAGCGCGGCGGGTGCCGGCACCGGCACCCCGAGGTGCTGGCGGGTGAGAGCGTGGCACAGCCGCCCCCAGCTCTGCGGTGTGGCCACCCCGTGTGGCCGTCTCGAGGAGGGGGTGCTGGCGAGGCCGGGGGTTGTCCCCGGGGGGGTTTCCACCACCGGAGCCCCTGTGCGTGGGGAGCGGCGGAGGGGCCGTGGGGCGAGCAAGCCCGCCAGGCAGCCAGGCTGCCCCCTGGCCTGACGGCAGCGCAGGCCGGGCTGTCAGGCAGCGCTAACAGTAACGAATGCCCCTAATGAAGCACCCAATTAGCCGGGATCCCAGCCCTAATGGTAGCTGACAGAGCTGAAAGCTTCGAGTAGTCAGTTGTCAAGTGGAACATCCCGCCGGGGTGAGGCGGGAGCCGGCTCCATCCGTCTCTGTCAGGGAAAAACAGCACTCCTGCCTTAACCCCTTTGGCGTGAGCAAGCTCCGTGCCCGCCCGTGGGGCACCGGTGGCCGTGGTGGACCAGACGTTGGCCCCAGCAACAGCATCATCCCTGGTGATGGCGTCAGCCCCATCCCATGGCATCATCCCTGGTGATGGCATCAGCCCCAGCGATGGCATCAGCCCCAGCGATGGCATCAGCCCTGGTGATGGCATCATCCCCGGTGATGGCATCAGCCTCGGTGATGGCATCAGCCCCATCCCATGGCATCAGCCCCAGTGATGGTGTCAGCCCCGTCCCTTGGTGCATCTCCCTGGCCATGGCCTTGACCCAGCATCTGTCCTAGATGGGTGGGGGCTGCCCTGTGCCCAGTACTGGGGTGACCCCCAGGCACCCACCCCCCCAGCAAAGCCAGCCCGTCCCTGCTGAGCTCTCCAGCATGGAGCGGGGGCTGGCGGGGGAGCAGGGGGACCCCCAGCCTCCCCCAGCCGAGCGAGGGGCCGCTCCGTGCCAGGCACGTGCAGCTGGCAGAGGCACAACGGTGACCCTGGAGTGCACCCGGGGCTTCCAGTCCCTGGTTTGGCGTTTGCTGGTGCCGGCGGGGTGTCTCCTTTCCCGCACCGCAATCCCCCATGAACCAAAGAGCGGGTGCGTTCCAGGTGGTGAGGCTGGAAAACGCTGCTGACGTTTTGCGAACTGGACGCCTCGAACGAGGACAAATTAACGGACGTCTCCATGTGTGCGTGTGTGTGCGGGGGGCGGCACGGCGTCAGCCTCTGCCACGCGCCACTGTGAGCAAATTCGGTTCTCTGAGCGTGTCTGGGTGCCGGCCACGCTCCCTGCGTGCTGCCCCGGCGTTGGGGACCCAGCGGCTCCACCGGAGCTGGGGTTCAGAGGGGATGGAGCTGGCATATCCCGGTAACCCCCAGATCAGGCTGTCAGTGCGGTGATTGATCCGGTGGTGCCGGAGGGACGTAAAGCTGGACCAACCGGGACGAGGTGGTGGTGGCAGCTCCGGACCCTGCGCTGATGGCTGGTGCCCGGGTCGGGATGGAGCAAGGATGGAGCAGCTCCAGGAGTGGGCACGAGACTGGGACAGGGATGGGACTAGGACTGGGACTGGGATGGGAACAGGCTCAGGGATGGGACTGGGACAGGGATGGGGACAGGGACACGGATGGGACTGGGATGGGATGGAGACAGGGACAGGGATGGGACTGGGATGGGGACAGGGACATGGATGGGACTGGGATGGGATGGGGACGAGGACAGGGATGGGGACGAGGACAAGGACGGGGACAGGGATGGGGACGAGGACAGGGCACTGTCCCTGCAGCCCAGGGGGTGCTGCCAGCACCTCCAAGGCTGGAGCCCCCCACCCCACATCCATCCCCCCAAACCTGCTCTGTGACCCTAAAGGTGCTGGGCTGGCCGGGAAGGTGGGGCCGGGGCCGCCGAGGGCAGCGGGGGCAGTGATGGGTGGGCACGGGGGTTTCTCGCGTTCTCAGTGGGGCTGGTGGGAGCCCAGATCCCCCCTCCCCCAGACTGGGGTGCGCTGTGTCAGGGGTCCGCACAGCTCTCCAGCACCAGCTGCCCACCCCAGCGGAGGGTGCCCCCTCCCTGCAGCCCCCCCCAGCGCCCGTCTCCATCCGTGCCATTTATCAGAGCTAATCAGCTTTAATTCGGCAATTTGTCAGCCCGGCGAAGGCCCTTGGACTTGGTTGGCTTAAAAAAAAAAAAAAATTTATTATTATTATTATTATTATTATTCCCCTGGTAACCATGGGCCCCCCTGTTACCGTCGCTTTTGCTTGGGCTTTAATAGCGATCATTAAAATAAATAATTTTTAAAAATAAAAGACAGGGAGAAGAGGGATTTTTATTTTTTTTTAATTTTTTTTATTGTTTTGTGTGTGTTTGAAAATTGTTTCCTAGTAAATCCTGGCCCTTTGTATTAATTTTACATTTTCAAATGTTACCTTGCCAGGGGCAGGGTTGGCACAACCGACTCGGGAAAGGAGAGAGAGGAGAGAGAGAAAAACCCTGGTCCTTAATTAGCGCATTTCCCTGTGTGATCAGAGTGCTTATGAAGCAGGTAATGAGCTGGAGGGGGGCTGGACACCGCCGCCGCTGCTCCGCTGGGGCTGGAGGACCAGCCCCCACTCCCAGCTTTGTCCCCCCCTTCCCATTTTGGGGTGCTGGGTGCCTTTTGGGTCACCCTCCGCCATCCCCGCCCACCCTGGCAGCGCTCGGCCGCCCCAGGAACACAGGGCTTGGTGCTGGGTGGGGGCTGTGTGATGAGTTTGAGCCACTCTCAGCTCAGACTGAGTGCTGAGGGGGGCTGTGTGATGAGTTTGAGCCGAGGCAGGGGCTTCCTGCTGGCGGGAGGGTCGTGCCGCAGGACCCTCAGATTAATTAGCACTCGACATGCCGGGGGGAAGCCAGGCTGGCTCTGGGGGGGCCGGTGAGTTTGGCTGCCGAACTGCATTGGCCGTGGTGTTGGTGATGCTGGTAGCGCCGGGGACCAGCAGCATCCCCCCACCAGGTGCAGTTTGGGGTTGGGGGGTCCCGGGGGTCGCCCCGAGTAGCCGGGGAGGGGGCGGCTGCCAGTGTGCGCCGTGGAGTTCTCCAACACCGCTAATCCCTTAATCTCTCAGATAATCAGTGCCAGGAACACAAATTACATTGGGATTGTGGCGCGGAGCCGCGGCAGTGCCAGCGCTGCCACCGCCCCGCCGTGAATAATGATTTTCTGTGACTTACGACCCAGCGGTGCCGGTTCCTTGGCCGCAAAACAAAGGGGCGCCGGGTCAATCCTGGGGGTTATGGGGATGTTGAGGTGGGCAGGGGGCCAGACGGGGCGGCAGGAGAGGAGAGCGGGGTAGAGGAGGGCTGGGTCGGACCCTGCGCCACGGGCAGACCGAGGTTCCGGGGGCCGCCGGCATCCCCGCGGCGGGATGCGGCGAAATGCGGTGCCGCTGATGCCGGCTCCTCCGGCAGGTTTCACCGCGGGGACTACACGGTGGAGGTGAGCATCAATGACTACCTGGACATCTACTGCCCGCACTACGAGGAGCCGCTGCCCGAGCGCATGGAGCGCTACGTCCTCTACATGGTCAACTACGAGGGCCACGCGTCCTGCGACCACCGGCAGCGCGGCTTCAAGCGCTGGGAGTGCAACCGGCCCGACTCCCCCAACGGACCCCTCAAGTTTTCGGAGAAGTTCCAGCTCTTCACCCCCTTCTCCCTGGGCTTCGAGTTCAGACCCGGCCACGAGTACTACTACATCTGTGAGTGGGGGCTGGCGGGGCGGGGGGCTGCGGGCTCTGGAGAGCGCGGCATCGCCCCGCGGTGCTCACCGCACCCGGCGTCGCCCCGTGGTGCTCACTGCACCCGGCGTCGCCCCATGGTGCTCACGCACCCGGTGTCACCCTGTGGTGCCCACCATACCTGGCATTGCCCTGTGGTGCCCACCGCGCCTGGCGCTGTGGCTGGGTTTGTGTCGGTGACCCGAACCCAGCCCCACCCTCGTGTCCGGCTCCAGGCGGAGATCCCGGCTGGCACACGGTGGTGAAACCTTCACCGGGGCTGAGCCACAGCCATGGGCACGGGGTGGCCGCGAGAGTGACCGGGACTTGCTGGGGACTGCCGGATGGCAGGGACAGGATCTCAGCCCTGCGGGACTGTCACCGGGCACCAGCGCGGTGGCACAGCCCTGCTCCCGTGTATTCCCGTGTATTCCCATGTATTCCCATGCTCTCCCGTGCTCCTCTTCCTCTCCCGACAGATGAAGGCCGGGCCACCTGACCCGCTGTGGGGGAAGCTCCTCTGCAGCTCCCAGGTGCTGGTTGCCGGGTTGGGGTCCCGCATGCATCAGCAGGGGCTGGGGCAGGGCGGGGGGAAACGAGCCAGCCCGGCTTCCCCAGGAGCCGGCCGGAGCCACGGAAAAATAATGCCACGGGGCTCGGATTGGGCACTGGGAGCCCAGCAATCAATAAAGGGTAAAAAATCCCCAAATAAAGGAGAAGGTGCGACCCTGAGCACTCAGCAGTGTCACGGGAGACAGGGACCTCTCCTCTCCCGCCGGAGCCAGCCACCGTCCTTATCCTCCATATTATTTCTTCCCCTTTTTCCTAAAGCATCTGTTTTCAGCCCACTTAATTTGTTCCTTTTATCTATATTGAATTACCATTTTCCCCCCCGCTCCCTCTCGCCCTGTAAAATGTCACTCGCAGAATAACGGCGGCTACAACTCTCTCCCCCCAACCCTGCCCCGTTTTATTTTTTTTTTTATTTTTTTTATTTTTAATGTCGTTAGGGAGAGATTACACAGAAGTGAATGGTGAAGCTGATCACTGCTAAACCGGTTAGAATTCATGTCATGCGGAACATTAGAAATTATGCCTCTTTGAGGAGCCGTATTTAGCAGACATGAAAGAAAAGAAATTACCTCCTCCTCGAGCTGGCAAATTGGAACGGCATTAACCTCGCGGGCACGGGGACGCACCGGCGCTCCGGCACCGGGTCAAGGGCACGGGCTGGCCCTGGGGATGGAGCCGGCGGACGGAACCACCGCGGTGCGGCTCAGCTCGGCCCCGCGCGGGTTGTGCCGAGGAGGGGATGGAAAAGGGGACAAACCCACCCGTGGAGTGTATGGAGCATCCCTGGACATGCCGGTGATGCCAGGATGCCCAGCCGTGCCGGGGATGCCGGGGGACCGGCTGGCACCGGGTACAAATCCATCAAACGGGCCGGTGGAGCCGCGGGGGTGGCCCCGTGCCACCGTCCATACCGGGGATCCCGCCGCAGCAGGTGCCAGGTAGGGCTGGCCCCCGGCTGCCAGCAGCGTCCCGGTTCCCCCGTCATTGCTAACAACGCTCCGTCCCTCCTGCGGCTCCGCAGAAGGAAGGGAAAAGAAAACAACGTTCTGTTCAAACCATGCACGAATGAATCACAGCTCCCCACTCCGAGAGGGGACTTACTCCACCATAATTATTGCAATTACTCCCTTTCTCACTCCCAGCGAGGACGGTTTTCATTCCGTGCCTTTATCCTCATTTTGCCTGTTCAGGGAGAGCCACGCACCCCCCCGGGCTCTGGCAGCCCCCTGCAGCGGGGGGCAGGAGCCACACGAGCCACCACCCCTGTCCCGGGGGTCCAGCGGTGCTGGGACCATCAGGGACCCTTTACTGGCCCAGTTGCCACTGGGGCTGTGCTGGGCAGGGCAGCCCCCGTGGCAGCTCTGGAGGTTGGTGACACCACGAGCTGGGCAGCCCTGGGTGGGGGCTGTCCCCGCCGGCTCGGACCCCCCCCAGCACTGGATGCGGCCGCCCATCTCCCCACCCGGCTGCCGCAGAGGAGTCACAGAGCAGGGGGACCCTCCGGGGGTCCCCGAGGTGGGTCCCTGTCCCCATCCACGGCAGGGACCGAGCTGCTGCCCCCCCTAACCCCCCCCTTCTCTCCCCTTTGCTTCTCCGCAGCCGCGTCCCCCCCGAACCTGGTGGACAAGCACTGCCTGAAGCTGAAGGTTTATGTTCGGCCAACAAGTAAGTGGGGGGAGCCCGGGGACCGGGGCGATGCTCTGTGGGGGCCCCGGGCGAGTGGGGACCTGGGTGACACCCCCATGGGGACGGGGACGGTGCCCACAGCCCTGGCAGAGCCGTCCCGGCGGTGTCTGGACACGGCGGGCGGTGCGGTGGATGTTTGCTGCTGGATTTCAGACAGGGGGGGAAAAAAACCATCCTAATGGCTGCACAGTGGCTACTTTTCAGAATCAAATAACTCAGCCATTTAAAAAAACAAATTAATAATTTTCTTCTCCTGTTAACATGTAATTAGCAAATGGCAGCAGCTCTCCCTGGGGAAGAGTGCCTGCGAAATGTCACCCGCTAAAAGGATGTCTTTCTCTTTTTTTATTTGCATGGCTTTAAAATAAAACCCAATATAATGAAACCATCTGTAAAAAATCATCCTGTTTTGTTCAGGACTCGGGCATAGCAGGGGGAAGAAAGTCTCTCCTGGTAGCATTTTTCGGTATTTTTTGGTATTTTTCAGTGTTTTAATAAAGCGGGACTTTATTACACCGGTGCCTTGGGGAGGGAGGGGCTGCCTGTGTGCTGCTTGGGGAGGGGGCTTTGCCCCGGGGCTGCGGGGGCTCCCCCAGGGCTGTCCCAGGCTGGGACCCCCAGCTGGGTCTGGCCCCAGGACGAGTCCTTGAAACCTCCTCAACTGCAGGCGCCCAGCGCAGGGGGACCCTCCGGGAGGGGACGGGGGGATGAGGGGACCGGCTGAGGCGGGGACAGGACCGGGCGCTGCTTGTCCTGGCTCCGTGTCCCTAAACCCCTTATCGCAGCAGCAAACAGGAGGGAGCCTGGCCCAGGCAGCGCGTCGAGGGCTTCAGCCATCGTTGGGCGAGTTGCCCCTGACGCGGGCACAGGGTCCCCGGCAACGGTGCCCCGGGGGAGCCGGGACCGTGGGGGTCAGTACCCAGCTCCTCGCTGTGAGGGGATGCTGCTGCACTGACAGCGTCTGGACCCCAGCCCCGGGGTGTCCAGTGTCACCCCACTCTGCCAGGGCGCGACCCGCCGTCCCGGCTCACGCCTCCCTCTCTTCCTCCCCTTCCGCAGACGATTCCCTCTACGAGTCCCCGGAGCCCATTTTCACCAGCAACAACTCCTGCTGCAGCCTCAGGGTCCCACACGCCGCGCTGGTGGTGGTGCCGGTCGTCTGGACGCTCCTGGCTTCGTAGCACCGACGCCGACGTGCCGGGGAGCGGCTCCGTGGGGAAGGAGCAGCCTTGGGGGACGGATCCCGGCCGTCCCGCAGCGCCGTTGAGCCACGGCTCCCGCGGTAGCGGGACGGACACCGGCGCAGAGGGCTGAAGCTTACCCAGATCCTGCCGCCGCGTGACGTCCCCGTCGTCGCACCGGGAACGGTGGAGGGCTGCCCCATGGGTCGGATCCAGGCTGAGCACCCCAAACGCTGCCGTTCCTGCGCTGCCCTCCCTGTGGGATGTCGCTTTTTACATTTCTAGACCAAATACAGAGTCCGCGTCGTTTGGTTTTTTTTTTTAAAGAAAAAAAGATTTTTATTTTTATTTGTTGGGCTGTTTCGGTCTGGACTTCCCCATGCCAGACTGACCCGCACGGGGCTGAGCCTCTCCCCGGGGTGACCGCGGCACCCGCCTTCGCCCGGCTGCGGGCAGAGCCGCGGGCAGTGCCGGGAGAGCCGGAGGGCGGTGATGGTGCCGACGGCTCCGTGGTCACAGACTCCTTCCCAGCCCGGCCGTCGCTCTGGCCACAGGACGTCATGGTGCTGGCCCCGCCGCGCTTCCCCTGCCACCTCCCAGCTAGGGGGCCACGGGGACAGGGGACCTGGACAGACACAAGCCCCCGTGGAGCACCTGGTGCGGTGACCCCGTCCCCACCGCTTGTGTCACGGATGTTGCCGCTGTCCCCGTGGGACCTGGGGGCAGCTCCGCCAGCAGCAAAGCGAACTGGACGCACCTGAGGGGAGCACCAGGAATGGTCGGCACAGGGGTCACCAGGGGTGGCTTGGCCGCCGTGGGGAGCACCGAGGATGGCCAGTGCCGGGAGCACCGGGGATGGCCGGTACAGAGAGCACCGGGGATGGCTGGCACAGAGAGCACTGGGGATGGCTTGGCTGGCACACAGAGCACCAGGGATGGCCAGCACAGAGAGCACCATGGATGGCTGGCACGTGGAGCACCAGGGATGGCCAGCATGGAGAGCACCGGGAATGGCTGGCACGTGGAGCACCAGGGATGGCCAGCACAGAGAGCACCGGGGATGGCCAACCAGCCCAGGGAGCACCACTGGGCACTGAGAGCCGGCGGGTCGGGCTCACCCAGCAGCTGGGACGCTCCGAGGGCTGATCTCCGAGGGTTGATCTCGCCAGGACAGGAGGGTGCCAGCCCAGCACTGCCCACGGGGCAGCTTTTCCTCCTCCGCAGCCTTCGTCTCCACACTGTGTCGCCCCTCCGGGCACCTTGGGGGTGCGAGAGCCCCCACGGCGGGGCCAGTGGCTGCATGCGGGACCATTGCGGCATTCCCCATGGTGGCCCCTTTGTCCCCCAGCCGCTGCCGGTGTCCCCGGGGGTCTGGCACTGGGCTTGGGGATTTTTCCTTTTCCTTCTTTGCATTAATAAGAAAGACCCACCGAAACCCCCGCCCTGAGGGTGGCCCTGACCCCAGGGTGACAGGTCCCCAAGGAGGGGTCCCCACACAGCCCTGGGGCCCGACCCCTCCTCGCCTTAAATCTGGGGCTGTCCCACCCGGGGGGGTCCCATGGCCGTCCCCCAGAGCCCCGCTCCCACTCCTGGGGGGTCGGTGGTCCTGGCGGACGACGGCGATGGGCTCGGAGCCGGCCGCAGCCCCTCCTGCGGGCGCACCCCGGACCCTTCCTGAGGGGTCGGGGGTCCATCCCTGTACATACAGCGCTAAACTGTGAGCGTTTTTTTTTATGTATTGTTGAGAATGAATTTTATGGAAGGGTTTATCTTATTTTTATTTTATTTTTATTTTTTAGACTAGGAAGCTGAAATCTCGCAATAAGCTCATCTCGACCATCCAAAAAATACAAAAACAAGAAAAAAATACAAACCCCAATAAAGAAATTCCCATTCCCTGCCGTCCCGTCCCTGTCCCCGTGTGTCCAGACCAGGTCGTGGTTCTCGAAGGCGAGCGAAAGCATCGTGTTTATCCAGGGGAGGAGGGAGGGCACCCACCCACCACCGGGTGCCGAGCACCCACCGGGCTCCGACGAGGAGCCGGCCACCCCCACCCGCCGCGGTGCCGCCTCCGGCCCCGGCAAAACCTGGCCTTCGGTCTGTGTTTTATATATATATAGATTATATATATAAATATCTATATTGTGTACAGCGCCTGTGGGAGAGCGGCCAAGCGGCCGCGGCAGCGCGGCGGGGAGGGGGGTGCGGGCTGGGGGGGGGAGCTTTGCTGTGGCCGGGCTGCCCCTGGGGAGCAGCCGGCCGGGGGTCTGCGTGTTGGTCTCCGTCCCGCCTCGCTTCGTCCGTAGACGCGCCGCTTCCGTCCTGACGTCGTGCCGATGGTAACCGGATCACCGCCCCATTTGGATTCTGTATTTTTTTATAATAAAACTGGAATAAATGTCGTGTGAGGCCCCTGCTTTAAGAAATGACTTTCCCTCCCGACGCCTCGGGCTGAGCCGCGTCGGGTCCCCGGGGATGGGCAGGGGGATCTGGCCACCCGCTGGCACCGGAGCGGCCGGCCGGGCCAGCGCCGGCACCGGAGCGGCCGCGCCGGGCTGCGGCCCCGCTGCCCCCACGCCCTCCTCTCCCCCGGCCAGACGGTGCTGCTGGGTGGTGCGTTAATTACGGGAAGGATTTAATTACCGCGTTAATGAATAATAATGGATATTAAATTAATTAATATGCAATTGTTGATAGTACTTAATTATTGGAAGCAATGCAGCCCGGCGGGTGGGTGCTCGGGGCTGGGATGCTCCGGCGTCTCCCCGGGTGCTGCCGTGGCCCCGGCCACTTGCCCGCCTCCGCCTCGGTGCCCCCGGTGTTGGGACGGCGTCGGGCCACCCGCAGGCGACATCCCAGGAGGCCACCAAGGGCGGGACAGGCTGCTCGTGGGTGGCACCACAGACCTCGGTCACAACCCAGCGCAGAGCCAGGCGGGGAGGGGAGGGTGCCCACCCATCTTTAGACCCACTGGTCGGGTTTTTTGAGGCCCCACTCATGACTTTTTTAACGCCGGGTGTTGGAGATACGGAGTTAAAAATAGCAAACTGGCAGGCGCGGGGCTGAGACTGATCATCGTTAGTGATTAATTAATGGAGCCCGAACGGGATCGCTCTCTCGCCCGTCGCTCTCGCGGAGGCGTCGAGGGTTGGGTTAGGGACGGCTGGTGATGGAGAGCTGGTCCAGCCCTGGTGCTCCTCCTGCCGCGTCCCGCCGGGGCCGGCCCCGCTCCCGGGTATCGCCCGCCGCTCCATCCTTTGCCATCTCCAACCTGCCCCCGCGCCTCCCAGTGGCCCCCGTGGCCTTGGGCACGGGGCTGGGGGCTGCTGCAGCGCTCCGGCTCCTGGGTGCACCAGCCCCAACAGTGGCCACTCAGGTTGGCATGGTGGCCACCGAGGTGTTCGTGGTGGCCACCGAGGTTTTCATGGTGCCTACCAAGGTTGGCATGGTGGCTGCCGAGGTTTGCACGGGGCCACCTGGCTCCTGGTGCCGCCGCGGGTTGGTAGCAGCCGCACAGAGCAGAGCTGGGGGGCTGGTCCCTGTGTCCCCCGGTGCCATCCCACAGGGGGACCGCAGCCCCTCGCAGCACCCCGCAGCTCCCCGTGCTCGCTGGCTCCTCCCCGGCTCCGTCACCTCTCTCGGGCAGCCCTCGGCGCAGGCTCCTGCCTGGTTGCGGCACGGCTCCGGTGAGAGCCCGCATCGGTCTCGGCGCGAGGCAGCCGCGCTGGCGGGGGGAACCTGCCGATGCGGTAATGCGGGGGTCCCGCTGCCCCAGCCGCCTGCTCGCCACTCGCTGGCTGTCCCTCCTGCCCCTCGCCCCCTCCCCAGCCCCATCTCCTGAGAGGAACAAGCCGTACGCCCAGGAGGGTCCCCGTGGGGGTGATGTATGGAACCAGCGCGAGGGGGACAGCGGGGTCTTCGCCGAGCCCGGTGGCACGCAGTGGGGGCTGCCAGCTCTAGGAGCAGCGCCAGCCCCTCCGATCCCCTGATCAGGATGCGGGGCCGTGCCTGGGCCGGGGGGAGGCGGCTGCCGGGCCCCCGCGCTGCCCCTTTGGGGCCATTGATCGCCACGAACGCGGGCAGCCGGGTGTGTAATTGCGCACAGCGATGGCACCTCCGTGACGTGCCGTCCGGCAGGGCCCCGCGCGCGGGAAATGGAACTGTTCAGGCCACCAGACGTTTGGTTTTGTTCAGCCGTTAATTCCCCCTGTCCCCGGGGAAAGGAGGGGGCCGGGGTGGCCCTGCAGGGAGGGGGACGGAGGGGTGGGCTGGGGGCTGCTGCAGCCCCTGCAGCCGGGAGCGTGGAGGAAGCGGCGGTTGGAGCACCTCGGGAGGTTCGAGCTTCTCGGGGGGTTGGAGCATCTCGGCGGGTTGGAGCATCTTGGCGGGTTGGAGCATCTCAGGGGGTTGGAGCATCTCGGCGGGTTGGAGCATCTCGGCGGGTTGGAGCATCTCAGGGGGTTGGAGCATCTCGGGGGGTTGGAGCATCTCGGCGGGTTGGTGCCTCTCGCCCGCTCCCAGGGCACCTTCCCTGCCCCTTTGCCCCCGGCTTGGCCACCAGGAGAGGCGATGCGGGCACCGCACACCCACCCGGCCCAAGCGCTTTGCCGGGGCGCGGTTCCTCCCCCAGGCAGGGAGCAAGAACCGTTCCTCTCGGCGAGCAACTCTCTCGCCAGGTAACCGGCATTATATCCGGACCGATGGCTCCAGCACGATGCTCCGGGATGTGGCACAGCGTGTACACGGAGTCTTATGTAAAATACATGCCCCTGGGTGAGCCTGTTAATAGCAATGGCTCCTGCCCAGGGGGCGGGGGGGCCGCGCTCCGCCACGGCGGTGCCGAGAAATGATTGAAAAGTTGGGGCTCACCGCAGGAAACACCCCGCTGGGGGGAACAACGTGTTTTCATTCCCCTGCCAGGTAACAGATGAAAAGAATCGCCATGAATGCTAATGGGGTGGGGAGCGGGATGCTGCGGAGGCTGCTGGGGCTGCAGCCGGGGCTGGGTGGGCACGGGGGGGGACTGGGGATGGGGGGGTCCAGCCCTGGGAGCGTGGGAACTGCTGAGGGACCCCGGTTTTGTCGGCCGGAGCCAGCCGCGTGAAGGGCGGCACGTCCCAGCCAGGGCTGGTGAGCGCTGCGGGAGGATGCTCTGGGACGCTGTACCAAAATCGCGTCGTTTCGTAGCAAAGCAGAGCTGGGGGAGCGCGCTGGCCCCCAAAACTGCCCGTGGCGGGAGCTGCCCGCGCCCGGGGAGCCCGTCCCGGCCGTCGCCAGCCTGTGCCGCGGCCGAGTCGCCGGTGAGGGGACGGGCTGCGCCGGGCTGAGCTGTTTGTAGATGCGGCGGGTCTGGGAAGCGGGAGGATAAACACGGATGAATCGCCTTCATCCACTCCAGTAAATATTTTATATTACACACCAAGAAAAGACACTCCTATCTAAATGATTTATAAAGGAAGATCATGTAGAGGTTTCTATAAAATATGTAGGGCTCCTAATCCCGACATCATCAAGCAAAGAGGACTGAAATCATATATTACCTTCTCAACAGCCCCGCCGGCTGCAGGGATACAGCTGACAAATAAAAGTGTGTTTACAGCTTTTGGGCTCCTCTGGGGAGAGGTAAATCACGGCGGGGGTGGGCAGGGGAAAAGAAGCCGGAAATTAAGTGGCCATTTCTGTCCGTCACGGCGGTGCGGGGTGGGGGGATGCCGGATGCGGGGGTCCCGGTGTCCCCATCCCGGGCGGTTTCCCGGGGGACGTGAACCCCTCCGGGCTGCCCAGAGCTGCACCAGTGTGCGACGGGACGGGGCGCAGCCCAGCCGTGCCCCACTCCGCTCCGCGGGCCGGCAGGGGTGGGTTCTCCACGGGCACTGGCGGGGTCAGGATCAGGCCCGCCGGGATACGGCCCTTTTAACCGTGGGGGCGGCATCCGCCCGCTCCGCGCTGCCTCGACGCCCCCGCCGCCCCATCCCCTCGCCGCATCCTTTCGGGTCCCTTCATTGGGGGGTTATTTTTTCCCCATCACGGACCCATCCGGCACCGCCACTGTCTCCCCACGGGGCTCCGGGGGGGACCCACGGCCCCGCCGCCGGCACGCAGCAGCCAGGGGCACCGGCGGGCTCTGGCAGCGGCCGCGGCAGCGATTTGGCATGCGGCAGCGGGAGCCGCCAGCCGACGGGGCCCCGGCCGGCGCGTTATTAAGGGATTAGCAAGTTGTCTTGGCGCTCAATTGTAGATAAGTGCCGCATTTTGTATTATCTTTTCACGCCGCACCGCGAAGGATGACAAAGAGACAACATGGGTGTCATGGCCTTCAGCATATCATTACGGGTAATTTGTCTTGCGGGGAGGGGGAGGCGAAGGGAGAGAGGGAAGGAGAGGAGGCGCGGGAGGAGAGGGAACGCAGCCCAGGAGGAGAGGGGGGATTAAAAACTAAGGAGAGGAGATTGGGAGTGGAACGCGGCCGCTTTCGGAGGCAGCCAGGCGGGGAGAAGCAAATAGCCGGGGAGGGGATGGCCGTGCCGGGGGGCTCAGCCCGGCAGCAGGGTCCTGCGCCGGAGCGGCAGGGCTGGGGTGGAGGAGGCAGGATCCGGGGCAGGGTGTGGGGGGGCTTCAGAGACACCCCCCACTTCTTTTCCCACACAGAAGAGCCCCTGGTCCATCCCCAGGCGCCACCACACGAATTCACCTCCAGTGCCGAGCCGCCACCGCGCCGGCGTCCCCGCTGGGGAGCTCCAGCAAAGCCATCACCCTCTTCATGACTGACCAACCACTGCCATGGGCCCGGGGGGGGCACCCGGGGGGCTGCGGGCACAGCGGCGGGGGCAGAGCACAGCGGCAGCTCCCTGGAGCAACCCACTCTGTGGCGCAACCTACTCCCTGGTGCAACCTGCTCCCTGGTGCAACCTGCTCCTCCTAACAACCTGCTCCCTGGTGCAACCTGCTCCTTGGTGCAACCTGCTCCTCCGAGCAACATGCTCCCTGGTGCAACCTGCTCCTCCTAACAACCTGCTCCCTGGTGCAACCTGCTCCTTGGTGCAACCTGCTCCTCCTAACAACCTGCTCCCTGGTGCAGCCTGCTCCTCCTAACAACCTGCTCCTTGGTGCAACCCGCTCCTCCGAGTAACCTGCTCCTCCGAGCAACCTGCTCCCTGGTGCAACCTGTTCCTTGGTGCGACCTGCTCCCTGGTGCAGCCCCACTTCTCCCAGGCTTTGCGCCCCCCAGCCCCTCTCAGCCCCATCCCCCTGTGGCACATGGCAGCCACCCCTGTGAGGAGCCGGCGCGGCACGGCGGGGTCTGCTGCCCCCTCGCCGGGCAGCGAAGGGTGAGAGGAAGAGTAAAAGCAAGAGAAAAAGGGAGCAGAAGGCGGGCAAAGCCCCCCAGGCCTGGGCAAGTGCGGGCTGCACCGCGGCAGTTCACTCTATCAGTCGATCGATCAATCCGGGATGAAGGCGCGGGTATTGATCGGGGAAGATGGCTTTTCGGGTAATGGAAATCTGCATCTGGAGACAGTCAAAGGGAACCGCTCACGCCACGGTCACGGCTGCCAGG
The DNA here is from genome assembly GCA_009769605.1 of Bucorvus abyssinicus. Lineage (NCBI taxonomy): Eukaryota > Metazoa > Chordata > Aves > Bucerotiformes > Bucorvidae > Bucorvus > Bucorvus abyssinicus. The sequence goes on from CM020055.1 coordinate 7,632,886, forward strand.
AGCTGCCGACCTGGTCTGCAGCAGGAGGCACCTGGTGACAACAGCCCGTCCTCACCCAAACGCCGCCTCAGCCCCTTCTGCAGGGCCCGGGGTGGCCAAATCCCCACAGGGCGGCGAGGGGCTGGTGCTGACCCCCGGGGGGACGCAGCCACCCCCGGCCAGGAGCATCCAGGCTCCACCGTGGTCCCCCAGGTTGTTCCTCCCCTGCAGGGACTGGTGCTGCTGGGGACAGGGATGGGGATGGGGACGGGGACAGGGCATCCTCCCGCGCCCCCTCCCTCCCCTCCCCTTCTGATAATCCTATTTTTGAACCAGAGGATTAGGATCAATACTTCACTCCTAATGCTGTGGTAATACAGTGTTACACCGCCAGCGCCAGTTCCCTGCTGAAACACTTAAGGTAGTTTAAACCCATTTGTGCCGGCGAGTGCCGTGAATCCACAACGAGCTCGGCACGGCCGAGGCAAAGCCGCGGTGGGGCGGCTCGGTGGGTGCCAGCCTGGCAGCTGCCCCCACGGCTGCTGGCCAAATCCAGCCCTGGGCAGCCACCGCCAGCCAGGGGATCATGGCCCTTTGAGCCCAGGGGGCTTCTGGACCCCGAAAGGGCCGTGCTGGGCAGGGGCTTCCGTACACCGGGGCCACCACTGCGTCCCCCGCAGCTGGGCAGGAGCCTCAAGGGACGGGCAGGCGGCAGCTGCCTGTCCTGCTGGTCTTGGCACCTCGGCTGGCCCTGCCTGGGCAGCCGAGCCCTCGTGCGAGCATCCCTCGTGCGAGCATCCCTCGTGCAAGCACCCCTCATATGAGCATCCTTTGTCTGAGCATCCCTCGTGTGAGCACCCCTCGTGTGAGCATCCCTCGTGCAATTGAGCCCTTGTGCAGACAGTTGTGAACCCAGGTTCCGGGTGCCCCCAGCTCTGCCCCTGGTTCCGGGCGTCCCCAGCCCTGCCGCAGGTCTGGGTGCCCTCGCCTCCCCACCACGCGTGGGTGCCCCACCAGCCCCTTGCTGGCCCGCATGGCCAGCGGGAAGCCCGGCCATCTCCCGCTCCAAATTGGCTGCGGGGTTTGGAGGTGAGCTCCCAGGGAATAGAAACACAAATATTTCCATCCAGCGCTATAATTATGAATTAGAGCAAAGCTCTGTCTTTATTAGGTGCTAATAGAGATAAAGGGGGTTTGAAATGCACGGCACAGCTCTATAAATGCTAATGCACCCGGAGACCTGCCGCTCTCCCCAGACCGCAGAGAACTGAGGTTCAAGGCAACTTCTCTCCCAAAAAAACGAAAAAATAACTGGCCAAGCAAAGTCCAAGCGACCCTCTCAGCGGCTCAGTGAAGTTGGTTTAGCGAAGCGGCAGCTCCCCTTTGCCGGGCACCGGCGACATCCTGGCAAAGCTCAGCTACGGGGTCAGGGCAGGAGCTGCCCACGGCAGCTTCGGCATCCACGGCGCTGGGGGAGCGGCGTTGGGTCCGTGCCGGGGACACGGGGCTGAGCAGAGCCCCCAGCCCAGCTCCTGCCTTCCCCGGGGCCCTGAGAGCTTTAGGCACGTCCAGGGTGGGTTACCGGGCACCTGCAGGCTGTGGGTGCCAGCGGCAGGGCAGCGGCTCGCTGGCCTCGTCCTGCCCACCACAAGCAGCCGGGCAGCGGCGGCTCCTGCGTTCCGGGGGATTCCTTCTGCCGCCGATGATTTCTACCCAGTCACAACGACCCCCGCTGTACCCGGTGCCCCCCGTCCCTCTCCCTGTCACCCCAAATATGTATTTTGTCCAACTTGGCTTGGGGGACCCTGGGGGTCCCTGATCGGGGTCCCTCATCCCCCCAGCTCGATGCGTTCCCCTGGGGCGCGGAGCTCCCCAGTCGGGCTGAAGGATGCTCAGGACCGCGGCTGCGAGGGGCCGGGGGCGATCCGGTGGGATGGGCCACATCCTGCACCGGCATAAAGCGGTCTCATCCCTCCAAGCGGTGCTGGCTGCGCTGGGTTACGCTGGTGAGCATCCGGCCCCCTGCTCTCGGAGTGGTTTTCAATTAAAACAAAAATATCCTGTAATAACCCACAGAGGGGTTTGTATTTCCTTCCCTTTATTTTATTTTTTTTTAAATAAATCTATTATGAGGAGCTTAGAGATGGATGTAAAACCGGCGAGGGACGATTTGGGGATTAGGGATTGGTGCTGTCCTGGGGTGACGAGCAAAGAACAGAAACCCCTGCCGGGACCGGGCAGGGGACACCGCGTCCAGCCGGGGCGGCGGGGCGGGACGGGTCACCGTGGCTGTGATGGCTCCAGAAGCAGTGGAGGGACCCCGGTGCTGGCAAAGGGGGGTCCCGGAGCTCCCCACAGATTAGCAGGACCCACCCCGATCCCCACAGATTAGCATAAAAGTCGTGCTGGTCCGGGTCCCCCCTCTGCAGCAACTCATTTCCAGGTGGCTGATGGGTGTCCTGAGCCGCCGGGCTGGGGCCGGGGATGGTGTGGGGTGAGGAGCGGCGAACGCCCCCGCCAAGGGTAATTGGCCTGTTCACCATTTTCCTGACCCCAAAAAAGACAATGAAACGGGGCGTGAAGGCAATAGATTTTAGCCACAGGCCTGCGGGGAGCAGCGGCACCGACAAACCACGGAGGACGTGCCGGGGGTCAGGGTGGGACGAGCCCCCCAGCCCCACGTGCACCTTGCGGCGATGCTCAGGGTGGCTGTTTGGGGACCAACATCCTGGAAAGCGCCCGCGGCGCTGCCCCAGACTGCGGCTCCCAGCCTGGCGTGTGGAGCTTTGGGTGAAAAACCCACGTCCGAGCAGCACCCGCTGCCGGCAGGGAGCGGCTGCGGCACGGGGTGGGCGCAGGGGGCGGACGCGGGGGTACCCGCAGCATCCCCGGGATGGCTCATGCTGCATCCCTGCAGCAGGCACCACGCTGGCACCCTCGGCGCCCCGGCTCATCCGCGCGCTTTAACGCACCACCTCTATTTATTCTGCTCCTGTAACTGTAAAATTGATTTTCTTGCAACAAGACGCTTGTCTTTCACCACTGAACGCACCCAAATGCTCCAACACAAGACACTGGCAATTTTTAATTAGTTCCTTTTATACCTCTTGCCTCCCCGAGCAGGCAGGTGGAACCGGAACAGGGGAGCCCCAACAGGAGCAGGATCCAGACGGGACAAAAGCCCTTTTTCGTCTTGATATGATTATTAATAACACCCGCCGTTCGCCTAACGAGGCGGGAGCGCGGGGGACGCGCGGGGAGGTGATTAGCGCGTCTTTTCAGGGCTGGAGAAGCACCTTTATCCTCCGTCATCTTCCAATTCCAGCTCAGAGCAGATCCTCGCCCCAGCAGCACCCACCTGCCCCCAGCCCAGCCCCGCTGCCCCGGCGCAGCGTGGCGCTGACTGGCCGCTCCCTGCATGGCCACGTCCCGGGCCCTCCTGGCCACCAGCCCGGCCCAGGCAGCGTCACCCCGGGCTGGGCAGGGGAAGGTGCTGGGACCCCCTCGACGGTGAAGCCGTGGCTGGTACCAGCGAAGGGCTGACGGGAAGAGCCGCTCCGTGCATCCCACATCCCACCCGCCGTGATGAGCTCGGGGTCGGTAGAGCCCCAATGGCTGCTTTGTAGAGAGTCCCGCTGCTCCACTGGGCTCCTGCCCTGACCCGCCACCCTCTGCCCTTCCACCTCCTGTCCCTGCCACCCTGTCCCTGCCACCTCCTGTCCCTGCCACCCCGTCCCTGCCACCCCCTGCCCTGCCACCTCCTGTCCCTGCCACCCTGTCCCTGCCACCCCCTGCTCCGCCACCCCGTCCCTGCCACCTCCTGTCCCTGCCACCCCGTCCCTGCCACCCCCTGCCCGCACACCCACGGCCTCATTGGGGATGCTGCAAGCCCCCAGCTCCAGGGGGGTCCCGCAGCTGCCCTGTGCCCTCTGAGGGGCTCTGCTAGAGCCCCTGCAGCCCTTGGCCCATGCTCCAGGTGAGGTGCCAGCACCATGCGTCCTCCTTCACCAATGCCCTGGCCGGAGGGTTGTGGCCGGAGGAGCTCCCTGGCACCCTGTGGCACCCCCAGACCCCCGTGGCACCCGCAGGCCCCTACGTGCCACTGTCCCCCCCTGCGCCTTCCCCAAGCCACGCGCTCAGTGCTGGAGAGCTGGCGGGACCCCCGTGTATCCCCAGTGCCAGCCAGGGCTGGGGGGTCCCCAGAGCAAGGTCAGAGGGGTCTGATGGGCTGGAAGGAGAGAGCAAAGCCCCTCTGACCCCTCCGCCGGCGCAGGGCACCGGGGGCACACGGGCGGGAGCAGGCGAGCACATGGACACGTGCGCGCCCGAACGAGCCGCCCAAAAGAAGTTACCGGGGAGAGGTGGGGGGAAAGGGGAGGAAAGGGGAAAAAAAATGCAAAAAGCAGCGAAGGAAAGTCCTGCCGTCTTTTGCCTTGTCAGTTCTCCGTCTGCTGTCACTCAGCCGCCGAATTCTCCTTCAAGTTGTCATAGCGAGGCTGGCGGGGATTATGCGGCGGCTCTGTCCAGAATTGATTCATGTGGAACGCGTGCTTGACGAGCGGAACCGCTGGTGTGAGCGGGAGCCGCTGAGACCCCCTATTTTCCCACCTTCCTCAGACAATCTGGTATTGTTTGGCCACAGCCTTAGTGATCCCTGCGCCGGGGCTGTGACTGACACAGCTTTGAGGCTCTAAGGCGTATTTTGAATTTCTAAAACCTCTCAGGAAGTCCCCGGGGTGCCTTCTGCCATTGTCTTGTTTCTCCTTTCGCCTTTTTCCCTTTTCCACCCCGAACCCCTCCCGCCTCCCCCGCCGCCTCCTCCCCCTTTTTTTTTTTCCCCTTCCTCCCCCTAATTCCAGGCCCTACAATCCTGAACACAACCCCGGCTTTCCGTTCCCCCCACGTTTAAGTGCTGACTCTCTCCGGAGCTGCTCAGCCAGTTCGCAAACATGATTTAAAAAGAAAAAGAGAGAGAAAAACTAAATAAATCTCTAAAAGTTCCCAAATCCTTGATCCGCTGTGGAGAAGAAGGGCTTTACTTGTTTGCTTTTAATCAGCTGACACAAACCCTGGGATGTGTTGAAAAATAATAATAGAAATAAATCTTTTGCCTCATCTACAGCACACTCGTGTCCATCCCGCTGCCTGCACCATTCCGACCACCCACCACCCATCCCCACCCATCCCCACTCATCCAACACCCACCCATCCAACACCCATCCAACACCCATCCCCATCCATCCACCCACCCACCCATCCAACACCCACCCATTCCTACTCACCCATCCCCACCCATCCATCCCCACCCACCCATCCCCACCCATCCCCACCCATCCCCACCCAGCCATCCCCATCCATCCCCACCCATCCATCTCTACCCATCCCCACCCATCCATCCCCACCCATCACCCACCCAGCCCCGCCGGGGCCGCACCGAGGGACCGTCCTGGGGAGTTTCCATCCGGGTGAAGCGTCTCCCGAAGGGGTGCAGAGCCCCCGGCACAGGGCCGGGCTGTCCCCGGCACGGATCCCGGCTCTGCTACCCCCTCCTCGGGCTGTCGTGTGCCGGCTCTGCCCCGTCCCCCCGCGGCCCCCAGCCTCTCCCAGGCATGGCGCTGTATAACCATTTCCTATTTCCAGTCTTAATCTTATCAGAACGAATTGAGAATGACCAGCGTAAATACACAGGTGCCACTGGGAGCAGAAACCACTCTTTAATCTCAGATATGAAAACAATTCCCTGCTCCGCTCGCTAGCAATCAGCAAGTGCTATCAGTGCCGCGCTCTCCCCGGGAACAGGAGAGCTTATAAATATGAATTAGTGCAGAGAAAATCTACTCTCTTACCTAAAGCTAAATGTTATCTGGGTCCCTTTCCAGCAGGGGCTGACATTTCCAGAGTGCTTTTAGTCACATCTGCGGGAAGACAACTCATTCCTTGTTCAAAAAAAAAAAAAAGAGAGCGGGAGAAAGAGGCAGAGGAACCGGCGGACGAGCGGCGGCGCGGGGAGCCGCTGCCTTTGTTCGAAGAGGGAAATGCTGGATGCTTGAGCCTGCTCCGGGAGAGGGGAGACGCTGGGTGGGCTCTGCGGCACAACCTGCTCCAGCCTGAGCGAGGCCTCAGAACGTGGGTGCCCGTGGCCGGGGCGTCGAGCAGCCCCGGGGTGGCTCCGAGTCCTGCCCGGGGTCTTGGTGAGCTGTGGCCGGTCACCTCCTGCCATCGGGGAGCGGCACGTGCGGAGCACTGACAGCAGCAAAGTCTGGTCCCAGGGCGAGGGGCGATGCCCACGGAGCTGGGAGCATCCCTGGGGATGCCCCAAAACTGGGGAGGTTCAGCGCCCACAGCCCTGCACGAGGGTGGGCTGTGCTGGCCGGCCAGAGCTGGGGAAACTGAGGCACAGTGTGGGAAATGCTCCAGCAACCCTGGCTGAGGGGATCTCGTTGGAGCGAGGGGAGAGTGCGAGGAAGGTGATGGGGCGGGGGGGCCCTGGCTGTCGCCAGCAGCAGGAGCTCAGCCCTGGCAGCACGTCCCAGGCTCAGGGTTTGCTCTGCTCCAGCTGCACCCCAGCCGGCAGCACCTCCCCTCCTGCTCTGGGTGACCCCCCGGCACCTCCACGGGCTGCTGCTGGGGATGGGGATGGACGCAGCTCCGCTGCCAGCGTGCAGACCCCATCCACGCCGGCTCCCATCCCCGCTACCTGCAAACGGATCCGCGGAGGAAGGACCCACGGACCACGCCATCCCTAATGGGAACCACACGGGTTCCTATTGGGAACCACACCGGTCCCTACTGGGAACCACAGCAGTCCCTACTGGGAACCACACCGGTCCCTACTGGGAACCACACCGGTCCCTAATGGGAACCACAGCAGTCCCTACTGGGAACCACACCGGTCCCTACTGGGAACCACACCGGTCCCTAATGGGAACCACAGCAGTCCCTCCTGGGAACCACACCGGTCCCTCCTGGGAACCACACCGGTCCCTCCTGGGAACCACACCGGTCCCTCCTGGGAACCCCACCGGTCCCTCCCGGGAACTGCAGCAGTCCCTCCTGGGATGCTGACGCCGCTGTTTGGGTTTGAAAGGCGGTGGCTGGCGGAGGCAGGCAGTCCTGCCCGGCTGCCAGCGCACGGTGTGTCGCTGTGTCCTTGTCTGGCGCGAGTGAGCTCTGACCTCATTTGCTTCGTGCCATTCAATTAACGAGGCGAGCGGCGCTGGGGAGGGGGGATGCCGGGGGGAGCGGAACAGTATGGATTAATTTCCATTTTATGTTCCAAACAATTGAGCATCGCTCGGCGGTGGGAGGCGGCGGCCGGCTCCCCGCGCTGGGACTGTTCCCTGCTGCGGCTGCGCTTTGCCGGTGACCCCCAGCCCAGCGCTGGTGGCTCGTGGGGTCTGGGGCAGACCTTGGGGGTCCCTGCTCTGGCCTCGCCGTCCCGTCCTCCGGCCAGGGACGGATCCGCGCCCTGCGTGGCCCCTTCGCCGGCCTGTGGTTGATGTCCCTCCATCTTGCGCTTCATCCGGAACATCGATGGCTGCGCAATGAGACAGAAACGATTTGGAAAAGGGCGAGAGAGGGAGAGAAATGTTTCCTGGGGTGTTAAAAAAAGAGACTTCAGGCACCTAAATTTATGCCGCGCTAAAATGGATTTTATCCCAGTGTAATGAGAGAACAAAATAATTAATTCCTCTCCCGCAGACAAAAGGCTGGAGGCTTTCCTCCAGCCCATCTTCCCACCAGCCGCAGGAGGACGGGGCCGCTCCGGCACAGTGCGGCCAGCGCCAGGGCCAGGTCCTGGGGCCAGGTCCGCACCCCGGGGAGCTGTCCCGGCCGGGGATGGGGTGCTGCAAAGGGCAGCCCCCCCCTCGCAGGGCTGATGTGCTCATGGGGTGGGCAGGGGACCGGGGCTGCCTCACAGCCCCAGTCCTGTCCACGTCCCCGTCCCCGCCGCCCAGGCTGCAGCCAGCCCCACGCTCCATCCATTGCCCACCCGTGGGTGCCAGAGCAGGGGGTTTGCAGCGCCCTCGCCACGAGCAGCCAGTTCCCGGGTGTCTGAGGGGAAGGGGCTGCCTCTGCCCTTCAAACGCAGCCCCCCGACCCCGCTCTCGCGGGGCTGGGGAGAAACAGGGTGTTGTGCTTGTTCTGGATGAAGCGATGATAAATATTAATCGGGCAAAGCCGCCTCTCCCAGCCCACCCGCATCCGCACCACATTCCAGGACGGGGAGAAGCAGCGGCAGAGTCAATTTATTCACTTAGCAGGTCACTCCCTTTAAGAACATCCCTTTCAAAAGAGAGTTGCAACGAGCCCAGATCAAGCAGGGCTGAGTTTGCCTCCCTCAGATATGATAAAATATTCTAATAAATACTTGGGAAGCCCATTACAAGGAGAACGCTTCGTGCCGGCGAGACCTTCGCGGCGGGGCCTTTCATGCGGGTCTCCCCGCATGAGCTGCAGCGGCGGGGGATGGTGCGGCGTCCCCGGAGCCCCACAGCCCACTGGTCCCACAGCGAGGGTCGCTGCCCCGCGGGGTTTCTCTCCCTGGTTCCAGTTTTTAATAGCAAAACACAAAGATCTGCTCCTGGCTCGCAGCTTTGTGAAGGAGAGATTGGAAAATCTCCAGTCCCTGGACGAGGAGGGGGACAGGAGGTGCTGCTGAAGACCCCCCCACACCCCCCGCACGGTCGCTGTCAGAGCTGGGGCGTCCCACAGTGGGGGCTCAGTCGGGGTTTGTTTCCTCCCCGCGTACTGGAGAAAGCTCCTGCTCGGGTCCCTTTGCTGCGGGTCCAACTGCACCCCGGCCTGACCCCCACCCCCGGCCCAGCCCCAGCCCACCCCAGCCTCAGCTCCGGTACCGACCTGGCCCTGGCCCCAGCCCATCTCCACCCCATCCCAGCCCTGGCCCCATTCCCATCCCATCTCCACCCCAGCCCAGCCCTGGCCCCATTCCCATCCCAATCCCATCCCATCTCCACCCCAGCCCAGCCCTGGCCCCATTCCCATCCCATTCCCATCCCACCTCCACCCCAGCCCAGCCCTGGCCCCATCCCCAATCCCACCCCAATCCCATCTCCATTCCCATCCCGTTCCTGGCCCCAGTCCACCCCAGTCCACCCCAGTCCCACCCCAACCCCACCCCATTCCCGGCCCCTCCTCGCCCTGTCCCTACCCCACCCAAACCCCACCCGCAGTCCCCTCTTCCCAGCCCCATTCCCACCCATCCCCATCCCCAGTCCCGCCCCAGTCCCCAGCCGGTCCCCCCGCCCCTTCCCAATCCATCCCCCCCCCCCGCTCCCATCCGGTGGGCGACGGCGTCACCGTGCGGCAGCGCCCGGCAGCGCCCGCACCCGCCTCCCCGGGGCAGGATCGGGCCCCCGGACCCGGGGGTGGCGGGGGAGCTCCGGCTGTTCCCCGGGGCGGGGCGGGGCGGGGGAGGATCCGGCCCCCGGGTGGGTGCCGGGCTGTGGGCGCTTCCCCGGGACGCAGGTCAGGATCGGTCCCCGGTCCCCGAGCGGGTGCCGGCCGCTGGCTGCTTCCCGGGCAGCGAGGCTGCATCCCGCCGCCGGGTGCTGGGGAGCGGCTGCAGCCTGGGGTGGGGGCCCGGGGCCGCTGCCCCCATCCGCGGGCACAGCCCGGAGCCCCGGGAGCCGGCGGGGCCGGCGGGGCCCGCTGCAGTGGCGGCGGCGGCCGGGGGGTGGCACGGCCGAGCCAGCCGGGAGAGCGGAACCGGGCGGGGATGCTGCCTGGGAGGGTCCCGGTGCAACGCAGCGCTGGCCCCGCATCCCCACCTTCCTCTCTCCCGGCATCCCCGCGTTCCTGCAGCCCGGCATCCTCCATCCCCGCATCCTCCATCTCTCCATCTCCGCATCCTCCATCCCCGCGTCCCTCCGTCCTCCATCCCCGCGCTGCTCAGCACCCTGCCCAGCACCGCCTTGACCCCCCACCCCGGTGGGGAGCAGCGGGTTGGCAGCACCGGCCCCGGCGGCTGCTGACCGAGGGGTGCGGGGGCTGAGAGCCCCCCCGGCCCCAGCACCCACCCCGGGCACAGCCCCGCGCCGGGGATGAGGCAGCGCCGAGGGGGAGCCGGCTCCACCACCCAGCGACGCCGCAGCTAATGGTATGTGCTGGGTCCCCCCAGCCCGACCCCAGTATGAAGGGACCCCCCCGCGGGGGGGGACGTGCTCCCCGGGGCAGGGGGATGCGCTTGATGTGTGGGGGGGTTTGGGGTTACTGCAGGTATCGGGGCGCAAATCCTCCAACTTGCTGCTCCAGGGGGGCACAGCTGGGGGTCTGGGCACAGGGTCCGGCCCGGCGGGCTCTGGAAAGCTGAGGCAGCCTCAGAAAAATGGGGATGGAAATGGGGGGAGTGGGGGGCCTGGTGTGAAAAGCTGGGGGGTGGACACGACGTACATGGGGGGGATTATCTCCAAAAAGGCAGCGTACGTGCCTGCTGGGAAGGAGATTTGTGGCTGCGCCTTCATCGCGGTTGATAATCCCGAGCACTGGTTTATGCTGGGCCATCTGGGCACTGGCACGCAGGGCGGGGGGGCAGCAAGGAGCGGGGGCCACAGCGATGTCCGGGTCTCTTCTTCCGAGCAGCTGGCAGGAGCTCCTCACCCCCGGCCCACCATGCCCTCCTCCAAGACCAGCAGCGAGTACTGGATCGACGGGTCCCACCGCAAGACAGCCCTGGAGGATTTCTACGTCGTGGGCCCCGAGCTGGGACGGTACTGGCTGCTGGGGGGTTGGGAGGAGCCCACCCTGCATGGGAGTGTAGGGAGAGGAAGGGATGGAGGGGCAGATGAAGGGGGATGGAGAAGTGGGGGAATGGCAGGAGACCCTGGGTTGTGCTGTGACATCACAGCTGTGGTTTTGGGAGCTCCCTGCAGGTTTGCAGGATGGGGCCTGGGTTCCCCGTGCACGTGGAGCTGTAGGTGTCTCAGCCCTGGGGTGAGGAGCGAGACCCGTCTCCCCTCTGGGCAGCCCAAGGCTCCAGGAAGGTGGGCAATGAGCACAGGGCTGCAGTGGGTCCCTCCCGCAGGAGCCCCCTGCGAAGGATGCCCTTCGGGATGCGGGTCCAGGGGAGCCCAGGGCTGGTGCCAAGTGCCCGCAGACCCAGGAGGCTGACAGTGCCCCAAGGGCCACGACCCATCCTGAGGGTGCCCGGGCCCAGCTCCCATGTCCTGCGGAGGAGAACAGCAGCTCCCAGTCGGCGGGAGGGTGATGACAAGGGGCAGCCCGTGTCCCAGTGTCCCCAGGGCAGGAGGGTGCAAGGGGGTGCTGGGATCCTGCGTGCGGAAGGTCTGACAGTCCCGTCCGAGGGCAGCTCTCGGCAGTGCCGCCTGCCGAGCCCTGGCTCTGCGGCAGGTGGTTTTGGTGGTGGTGGTTCGGGCTGCCAGCCCCAGCCGTCCGCAGGGTTTCCATTGGCAGAGGAGGCTTTGAGCCTCAAAAACGGTGGCTTTGGTAAAAAGAGGTATTTAAGGCTTCCTATCGCGGTGTGGCCAGGGTCAGCCCAGGGCTTGGCAGCACGCAGCCCTGCACAGACGGACGGAGGACAGAGGGACAGGCTCCGAGCCCCTGGACCCCCTTCAACCATCATCCACCCACCCACCCATCCATTATCCCGTTTCAGCATCCGGGTTTAAATCAAACCGCTCTTGGTCCTGGAGCTGTTCGCTCGTGCCTGGCACGTTGGGCACACAGTCCGGTCCGGGGCAGTGGGACCCCGCTCACCGCGCGTGGCTTTCACCCAGCACCTCTCTGCCACGGTGCTCCGAAGCTGCCCGAGCCGCCGAGGTTGCATCCTGCTCTGGCCCGAGAAGCCGCAGGGATTGGGGCTGGCTGGAGGGAGCGCGGGGCGGCCGTGCCAGTGGGGAGCACCCAGCCTGACGTGCCCCGGGGTGACCTGGGGCAGCCTTGGGGCTGCTCTCAGCCGTCACAGCGTGGCAGGGACACCGTCCTCCCCGCGAGCCGGCCCCAGCGCTCGGCAGGCCGTGCGTGCCCCCGCCGCCAGTCCAGGCTCTCTCGGCAAATCCCGTTGTTCGACATTTTCCAGTTCATCTGGAAAGCAAATGCAATTACCTCCTGTCGCAGGGAAGGCTGATTGCGGATATTTATTTGAGGCCTCCAGCAGCAGCGAGCAGCGGCTGCTCAGCCGGCGGGGCGAGGGGCCGGGGCGTAGCAAATGCCGGTGTGAATCCGGCCGCTGCTGTCATTGGGAAGGCGTGAGGGGCGGCCGGTACCATGCCGCCATGGGCACGGCGGGGGGGGCAGCCCCGGCACCTCCTAGGGCTTCTCTCCGAGGTGGGCAGAGCAGGAACCCGGCTGCAAATTGTCCGCGCGGGAAAACCTGGCGGGAGGGCGAGAGGCGCCGGGACCGGGCTGGGATTCAGCAGGGGCAAGGAGGGGCTGCCAGGTCCTGGCCCCGCGGCCAGGCTGGCTGGAGAATAACCAGGTGTCTGCCCCGCGTGGAAAAGCTGCTGGGTCACTGCGAAGCTGGGAGCAGAGCCCCGGCTGCGGGAGGCTGCCAGAGCCCGGGGAGATGCTCGTGGCTTTTTCTCCCGTGGGAAGCGCGTTATTGTTCCGGTCGCAGCGGCAGCGATGCCATTTTGGGTTCAAACTGGGACCTTCTCCCTGTTTTCCTGAGCCAGAGGAGGTGGCGGCCGTGGCTACCTCTCCCCTCCCAGCCTGAGCAATTTGTTTCCAAATTGCTTTTTATATGAAAAACAACATTTCATAGAAAACGTGAGCAAAAGGAAGCCAAGGTCCAGCCACGGCGGGTTTTGCTCACCCCGCAGCATCCCCAGGCCCCACAGCATCCCGTGGTACCTGGTACCCAGCCCTGCCGTTGCCATGGGAACGCAATTCCCAAGTTCAGCCGGATGAGTTGCACAATCCGCTCTCATTTTTAAAGCAAATGTCTCTTTCTTGAGAGCACCCCGGGGAGCGCCGGCGGCGCTGGGGCTTCCAGCACGCGGGGCTGCGGCAAAAGGTCGCCTGGAGCCATGCCGTGGGGCGGGCTTGGGCTTGGGGCAGGTTTTTGGGTAAAAGATGGTGTCTGGGGCACTGGGCTGGTGTTTTGGTGCCAGGGCTGGTCTGGCCGAGGGCTGGGGCGGGCAGGGGTGCCGTGCGCCTCCAGGCAGAGCCGGAGCTTGTCCCAAAAGACGGCGAAGCCAAAGAGCAATAAAACGTGGTCGATGACTCGGGGGTGAGAATTAATCTGCTCCAAGGAGCCAGGCAGCGAAGATGAAATTGCAAAAGAGCCCCGTAACGGCCCGCAGCGCTGGGCTGATTTCACCGTCCAGTGGACAGAAAACATGATTAACCCGATCCAACGGCCCTGGCGGCTGAGGGGCGCTGCTGGGGGCGGAGGGGAGCGGTCCCTCGGCAACGTGGAGCCCTTGAACCTGGCAGGGAGGTTTTGCGGCTGGGATCACCCCGTGTGTCGTCGCCTTGCCCGGGACATGGCCGGGATGGGGACCCTGGCAACGTCCCTGCGGTCCCCGCCTGGGGTGGGGGGCAGAGAGGGAGGCTCCGTCCGGTTGGAAAAGCCACTTAAGGATTTAACCCCGCTGTAGAAGTCGGGTGTAATGCACATGGCTTTACCCAGGAAAGCTGGGAACGATGCGGGGTGAAGGGGACGCACGCTGAGCTGCCAGGGCATGGTGGGGGGCATGGGGTGAGCAGTGATCCCCCTTCTCTGCCCTCACCCCCCTCTGCCCTCCCGCAGGGGAGCCACCTCGGTGGTGTACAGCTGCGAGGAGAAGGGTACGGGCGCCCCATACGCTGCCAAGATACTGAAGAAGACGGTGAGTGGTGGGGGGGGGCTGCAGGGTGGGGAGGGGGGCTCTGCTCTGCTCCCAAAGCACCTTGGCACCAGTGGGGCACTGGGGTGGGCACAGGGCTGTCGGCCGGGCACCGGTCCCCCAACCTGAGGGTCCCAGATGGACAGAAGATGGGTGCTGGGTGCATGAGGGTGTCTCCGTGTGGCGGGGGCCCGGACCCAGACCCAGCAGCGGAGGTAACGCCGCTTCCCTGCGGGCTCTGCTTTCAGATCGACAAAAAGATCGTGCGGACGGAGATCGGGGTCCTGCTGCGGCTCTCGCACCCCAACATCGTGAGTACGACCCCACAGGACACCCCGCCCACACCCCGTGTCCCCTCCCCGCCTTGCAGGGGGGCTCAGGGTCCTTGCCCGGGGGCACGGTGACACCCCGCTCGCTGCCACATGAAGCTCCTGCTCCTCGCAGCGCCTTTGAGCTCCGACATGGAGGGCGAGGCGCCCCCGTACTCCCCGCCCCCCGTCCCCTGCCCTGCGATTTCCATTCAGTAAGCAATTTCCATCGAGGAGATCAAATAAGTGCCCCAGAAAATTGCCCGTCTGTAATGAATCCTGCAAGGGGAGATAAAAGGGGAGCCCGGGGCCACGGGGGCTGCGTCCCGGCGCGGCCGGCCCCCGTTTCTCCTGCTCAGCGCTTGGGGGATAACGGCAGCTCGGTTGGAGCGATTCGCAACGCCCAGGAGCGGATCTAATCGCGGCCGGTGTCAGCAGAGCCATGGCCGCTGGCTCAGCCCCTCCGCAGCGGCAGGGGGCTGAGGGGCTCCGCGCCCCCCGTCCCTCCACCCGCCCCAAAGGCTGATTGCGCTGCTTAGTTCCACCGGCAAATGGCAAAAGCCCCTGGGAGACGACCTGAAATAACAGAAATAACGCCAAAAGGCACCTGGCAGCTGCTGCTGCCACCGCCGTGCTGGGGTCTGGCTCTGCGGGGTGCGACAGACCCCACTCCAGCTGCTTTTGTGGCCAAGATGTTGCCGGGACATCGCCAGGACATCACTGGGACATCATCGGGATGTCGCCAGGACATCACTGGGACACCACCAGGACATCACCAGGACACCACCAGGACATCACCAGGACCTTGCTAGGACATCGGTGGGACATCACCAGGACATTGCTAGGACATCGCCGGGACATCACCGGGACATCACCAGTTGCCTCGTTGCTGGCTGCTGCCACTGCCCCAGCTGCCATTTTTCGCAGTACGGCTCAAAACCGTGGGCACGGCTGCTCCCAGCCCGGCCCCCTCAACCATCCCTGACACAAAGAGGTGAAGATGAGTCCAAAACACCCCAAAAACGGGGACAATGGGGCCAGAGTGTCCCTGAGCCTCCGGGCCAGCTCGGCGGGGCCCTGCCTGGGTGTGATGCAGTGATTTGGGGCCACTGGATGCTTCAGCCTGTTCCACGGAGACGCGTCCCCCGTCCCCCAGAGCCGGGCTGGGCATTGCCTGCCTGGAGCACACAGGAGGGTGCTGGGGTGATACCGGCCGTGGATGGAGAGAGGATTCTCTGATGGCTTATCAGAAACACACCAAACCCCCCGATTTCTGCCCTCCCTCCCCTCCGCCCTCCGGGCAGCGGCACCGCGGAGCAGGAACCACCAGACAGTTCCGTATTTAAACCACCGCGTTTTCTGTCGGATTCCCCCCGCTCCCGAGTTCCAGTGCTTTCCGAAGAGGAGCCGCTGCGTTTCATTATTTACGCCAGCGCCGTCGACGCGCTCGCTATCGTTCAGCACCAACCTCCGCAGCGCCTGATAATAGGATTGTAAACTTTTGAAGTTAATAGGAAAATTATAGTGCTTCTGCGTATTATTATAATGCAATAAGCTGCCACATAGTGTCTCTCGCCCCGTGGGATATCATGGCTTGTCACCCAGCCTGGGAAGGTAATGATTAAAGCCCCATGAAATTCGCAGTGTCACAAAAGTCCTGAGAAGCATGAAATTCTCTGTTTTCCATTTAAAAGTTAAAAAAAAAAAAAAATTGCATTTTCACGTAGTTTTAGGAGAGACCCGTTAATTCTGGCTTCGCTGCAGTGGCACAAAGGTCTCGTGCTGACAAGCTCACCTTATGCGGGAGCTAAAAACCCCCAAATCAGGAGAAAAATAGTTTCTTTAGTGCCTTTTCCGCTGTAAAATGGTCCAAGGGGCATTTCCACAAGCACCTGTGTGGTCCTGGGGGTGGCCGTGGCCCTCCTCAGGGCAGGATCCGTCCTGCAGGGACAAGGGCCGGGCTTTGCCGGGGGTTGCTCCTGCACCACGGGGCTGGACAGAGCCGCCAACGTGGCCTTCGAAGCTGTGAAATTCAAAAGCTTTGTGAGCTCCTCCCCTGGCCAACGAGCTCAAAGACATGGAGAGGATGAAGGCGCCGCGTGCCCGTCTCTTCCCACCCCCAGCCTCACCTTTGGTGCACAATGAAGCGAGCGGGGCTGTCACTAATGGTTTAGAAAAACAACGTTCAAATCAATCCAAAGGCAGGGAGGGACCCCAGAAACCCTGGACCCCACCACGTCCCGCAGCCACATCCCTCCTGTCGCCCCTTGCAGATCAAGCTGAAGGAGATCTTCGAGACGCCCTCCGAGATCGCGCTGGTGCTGGAGCTGGTGACGGGAGGAGAGCTCTTCGACAGGTAATGCCCGGCCCCGCGCCCCGGCCCGGCTCCCAGCCAGGGGGGAGGAGGAATCCTGCCCCGATGGCACAGGGAGGATGAGGATGGAGGGGGCTAGAGGGTGAAGGGGGTCCGTGCAGGGCTGGGTGCTGCCGCGCTGACCCCATGTGCCTGCAGGATCGTGGAGAGGGGCTTCTACAGCGAGCGGGACGCGGCCCACGTCGTCAAGCAGATCCTGGAAGCTGTTTCGGTAACATGCCCCCAGCGTGTCCCCCCACCGCAGCCCCTGGGGGTGGCCGGTGAGGTCCTGTGCGTGGTTTGAGGGTGTCGCTGTGGGGGCTGCACCCTCCCAGATACCACTGGGGAGAGGCACCCAGAGCAGCACCCATCCTGGTTACCCGGCGGAGAGGCGTTTGGCCGCTCACCCTTGGCCCTCCGAAGGCGTCGGTGGCAGAGACGCCTCTTCCCATCCGCCTTTGGAGGGATGAGGGAGAGGAGGGAGGAAGGTCAGCGCTCTCTGCATCACAGGCTGGCTGGAGATGGGGTTTCTATGGCAACAGGAGGGTTTAAAAATGGAAATCCCTAACGGGGGATGTCCTCACCGCACCCTGCGGCTGCACCGGCAGCTCCGGCATCGCAAATCTTGGGTGTTCTTGAAGGAACAGTTGGACGAGTTAGTCCTATGGTTGTGTTGGGTCCTGGATCGCTGCCGCCTGCTCCCCAGGCAGACGAGGCCACCCCTGCCCCTGCCCCTGCCCCTACCCCTACCCCTGCCCCTCCTTCCCGCGTCCCAAATTCTCTCTTTCTCTCTTTAGTACTTGCACGAAAACGGAGTCGTCCACCGTGACCTGAAGCCGGAGAACCTGCTGTATGCAGACTTGTCCCCCGACGCTCCCCTGAAAATTGGTGGGTTCGCTGGGTGCCCCGGAGCGGGTTCATGGCCAGAGGGGGGTTCACGGTGCCTCTCCCTGATGGCAGCTCCCCTCCGTGTCCCTCCAAGGTGACTTCGGGCTCTCCAAGATCGTGGATGAGCAGGACACCATGAAAACGGTCTGCGGGACGCCGGGGTACTGCGGTGAGTGGGAGGGAAGGACTGGGGGGCAAGAAGGAGACCCGGGGAGGCCACTCCCTGCCTGAGGCCACACACAGCTTGGTGCAGGAATGGCCGACGGTGGAGATGCTGCTGGCACCCAGGAGATGTCTCCTTCACCATGAGCTCCCCACAGCCCTGCACTGATCCCCAAAATTCTGCTTCCAGCCCCCGAAATCCTCCACGGGTGCCCATACGGCCCTGAAGTGGACATGTGGTCTGTGGGCGTCATCACCTACATCCTGTGAGTGCCTCTGCCGGGGCTCCGCTGCCATGAAATCACAGCGGGGAGATGGTTTGCTCCCCCTCAGCCCGCCACAAGCAGCCGGTGAACGCCGGTAGGGCTGTGCTGCAGGGCTGGACGGCGCCGTGTAGCTCCTCTCTCCCCTGCTCGCAGGCTCTGCGGCTTCGAGCCCTTCTTCGACCCACGCGGGGACCAGTACATGTACAGCCGCATCCTCACCTGCGACTACGAGTTCGTGTCGCCGTGGTGGGATGAGGTTTCCCTCAACGCCAAGGACCTGGTGAGCGAGCAGCGCCGAGGCTGGGGCTGCCGAGAACGGAGCCTTCAGGGCCGGGTTTGTAAAGACAACAAAATTAGGGGCATTAAACAAATGAAGCCGTTTTCCGTGTCTGAAATTGGTTACAGGTCAGAAAATTGATCGTCCTGGACCCCCAGAAGAGACTGACCGTCTACCAGGCTCTGGAACACCCCTGGGTGACCGGGAAAGCCGCTAAATTTGCTCACATGGACAGCACGCAGAAGAAACTGCAGGAGTTCAATGCCAGGCGGAAACTGAAGGTACAGTGAAACAGCCCCGTGCACCCTCGGCGGGGGCTCGTGTTCCCAGCCCCTCCTGCAAACAGCTGGGGCCACCATGAGTGGCTGTCACTGGGTTTTGAGGATCCCGTGGCAGCTCAGGGAGCTGGCTGGATCGGGAGGGGGTGGGGGAGGATGGAGCGGCTCCTCACGCAGCTGCTGCCGGGAAGAGCCTTGCCTGAGGTGAAGGGCTGCGCTCCCCAGCTCAGGAGTGGGCACCTTGTCACCCTCTGCTCCCTCTGGGGGCTCGAGTGCCTCGGGAGTGGCCTCGAAGGGGAGAATGGTGCCAAAGCCCCACTCCTAACCGCTCCCACCACTCTGCCTTTGCGACAGGCCGCCATGAAAGCCGTGGTGGCTTCCAGCCGCTTGGGCAACCATGGGCACCACGACTGCTCCCGCAGCGGGCGCAGCCGGGCGGGTCCCCGGGGTGCCTGCCTGCCCCAGGGGACGGAGACCACCGGCCCCGAAGCCACTGCCACCAAGGACCTCGACGCTTTCCGGAGTGACTGCCCCGCCGTGTCCAAGGTTCCCGTGAATGGCGCTGGCTGCAAGAGCTAACAGGCTTGGCGGCGCTGCCGGCTGGCCACGGCTTTGACAAGAGATGTCCCACCGACCCTCGGACGCTGGGGCAGGGAGAGGCGGGGGCAGCCGGGGGGGACAGGAGCGCCCTGAGTGCGTCGGGAGCCGGTGGTCTGTGGCGTGGAGCATCCTTCTGTAGTGTCAGTGCAGTCGTAGCTGGTCACTGTGGTGTGTGTCTGTACGGACCCAGCGGAGGAAACGAGGCTGGCAACTCGGTCTTCCAACTAATTAACAGTTTTGGCCACCGTGGCTTGAAAAGTGGCTTAAAAATGAGGAGCAAACAGCTGAAAAAGATTTATTTCATCTTCCCGACAAAGGCAGTGAGTTGTCTTCAGGACAGAGCTTTGTACGTTCCTGTAAATAGTCCTTGGAGGGTTGTTTGCTTGGGGGAGAGGGTGGCGCCGCACATCGACGTTCCCTCCACGGTCGCAATTTCCAGGCTGTGTCAGACAAGGAGCCTTTGAACCAGCTGTTTGATCCCACCTGGAGAAAAAGTGGGGGGTTTGTTCCTTTATCCTCTCCAGTCGGTAGCTTTGATCCGTGCTTTGGTTCCGCTGCGGTTTCATTTGTTACCCCATTCGGTCTTGCTGTGGATGGTGCTGAACCGGCAGCACTGGCTCATCCAGTCTCGGCATGAGCGTCCCAGGCTATGACTTCCATGACGAAGATCAACGTGGCCCCTTCCCATGGCGTGTGGTACCACTTTGTCACATGTAACGGTGCTGCTGTTTCCCCAGCGAGGACAATGAGTTTATACATGTTTTGGTTTTTTAATGAAATCCATTGACAAACTTCTTGACAAGGAATTTTTTAGGCAGTTTTTTCCCCAGCCACGGAACGAGCGTTTGCAGATTTTAATACAGACCATGTAATCGGCCAGGAAAAGCCATATGACACGGGGGGGATTACGGAGACCCAGGCAGCCACTCTCAGCCCCAGCCGGTGCGATGCAGCTCTGCGAGCCTGCGACTCTAACCGTGACCTCCACACCTCCCACTTCGGGCTGCACACGTGGAACAGCGAGTTCAGGCAAAAATCCTCAGCTGGAGAAGAAGGGAATTGGTACAGGAGGCTCATTTCTTCAGCAGCTGATCCAGGAGCTGATCCAGGAGGTGATCCAGGAGGGGCTGCGAACGCACACTGGAATTGTGAACAGCGAGGAACACCCGCTGCAGAGCCCCGGCTCGGCACCGAGCGTGGGGCAGGGCTGGAATCCCAAATGGGGCGCAGCGACTTTCATGGTTATTTACAGCACGAGCTGAAATCACCAAGACGACGTGTAAGGGCTGATCCGCACCGTATGCAGCTCATAAAGCCAGACACGGTGGAGCGAGCGGCTCTTCAGGAGGCGTTTTGACTGGAAAAACACCACTTGACACCTTCCACAGGGGAGCAGCCGCACGGGGCTGGGAGTGTTTCGCTTTGGACAAAGCAAACACAGGTGACGTGGGAGAGGCTTCAGCAAGGGGAAAATTGGTTCTTTCCTTTGCATTTCGCAGGAGGGTGGTGGTTTTCTCACCCAGTTTTAGCGCAGAGGCTGAACCACGCACTGTCCTGCGCTTGGGGTGACACTCCCTGTCCTTCAGGCTCTGTGATGTGTCCCTGGCCACTCCAGTGGGGCCAGAACTCCAGCTGTAACCATGTTGTTTACTAACCCGGGTCTTCAAAGCCCGTTTTATATCCTTTCACATGAAATGCTGATTGAACAGCATTGCAGGACCAGGCCAGACTGCTCAGCACACCCAGAGCCTGCAGAGCAGGGCCCGATGCTGGGAAACACGAGGTAACCTGCCCTGCCCACAGACCACCCCCGCGCTGCACAGTAATAGGAAATAAGGTGTCGATTAGGTGACAGCGAAGTGTCTTCAGGCACCGAGGGAAAACAATGAGCAAAAAGCCCCGCGTTTGTCTTTTTTCATGTCAACAAGGTATTAGTCCACAAGTATCAGTACTTAAAGGTAGAAGCCCGAGGGTACTCCGGGGCGGGTGGGGGGAGGGTGCGTAAAGCGAACAGGAGCAGCCCCTTTGGTCTGTATGCTCTTTGCAGAATGTGTTTTAATAACTTACTACTTCTGTACAGTGGTGACAGTTCTGGTATCGCCTGTATTTACAGACAGTTAATAAAGTATCAAACGTTGTAACGTCGGCTCCGTTTTCACTGTTTTTCTCAGAATAGGAGGGCTAAAAATTTACAGGGCCAACCGGCAGCCGGCTGAAGGCCTTTTTTTTCTTATTTTTTTAATCCGTTTTCATGCCACAAGTTATTTTCAGGCTCTGGACAGCCAAACACTCGCTCTGCCTGTCGATGTGCCCAGGGTCATGGCGATGCGGCTCGGTGCTGTAGGGCTGCTCCTTTGCCTTAGTGTCTATATGCACAGGACTGCACAGGGCCCATGTTACACCGGGACAATGGGGCCTGCACAGGGACTTAACCTAAAAAAAAACAACCACCCCAAAACGACAAATCCCTTGTAATGCTGGATTATAAAAAGCGTCCGGCCTCAGCCAGGCCCGGCGGGGTCGGGGCCTGCCGGGCCGCGGGGCCTGCCGGGGCCTCTCAAGGCGGGAAGCCGGGCCTGGGTGGGTGTGTGGCTCAGCTGCCGCACCCTGATGTCACGACACAGCCTCCGCCGTGACTACGTCACCACCACCGCCCCGTTGCCGTGGCGACAGCGGTCCGTGTCACAGAGATGCGCCACGCCCTGACGTCACCGCCTTGGCTGGAGGAGGAAGTGACGCGAGGGGCAAGGACGCACGGCAGCGTGGGTGGGGCGTTCAAAAAACTCTCCAATAAAATCAGAGGCTCCGCGGAAGGGGGCGGAGCAACAGGGGTAGCTAACGCTCTGACTGGCTAGAGAGTATGTTTTGGCGGCGGGAAGCTGTCCCACGCGCTAGAGGAGGTTGCTGATTGGCTATCGTGGTGCAGTGGGAGGGCGGTGCATGCGCAGAAACGGTCGGGGCGGGCGGCCTGATATGGAGGGAGGCGGTGCAGTGGTGGTGTCGGTGTCGGGTTCTCGCACGGTAACCGCCCCCCTGGGGCTCTGAGGGCAGCGCGGTGGAGGACGGAGGCCCAGAGCCTTGCACGGCGACCGGGAAGCGGGGGGAGGGGCGGCCCGTCCCCTCTCCGTGGGGTTGCGAGGTGTGGGGGGGTGGCACTTGTGACGCGCGGCCCGGCCCGTCCCCTCAGCGTGGCGGGAGTCGCTGGCTGGGGGCACCGGCCCTGGCACTTCCCTCGCGGCGGGAAGCAGCGGTGGAAGCCGGGGGCGGGGAACCAGGGTAAGGGGAGCCGGCTGGGGTGGAGCTGCTGGCGCCTCATAGTGTCCCTAAGCTGCGTGGCTGTGACGTGCTTTGTGAGCCTGGCCCGCGGCGTTCGGTAGTAACGTCCGTTTCTTGACTGTTTCCCGGTGGCAGGACCGCCTTCCAGCCCGTTGAGGAGACTGAAGGCTTCGGCTTTGTAAGTACAGCGAGATGTTCTTGTTCTTAACGGGTCTTTCTTAAAGCCGTTTGAGTCTTTCAGAAACGGGAAAACTCTGTAGCTGTTTCACTCGGATCATAATTGTAAACTAAGTATAAAAACTGGCACAGAGTGGCGTAATGTGCAGCGTGTGACTAGGGGTCGGTGGTACCAGGGTTTGGTAGGAGGCAGCTGCAGAGTGGGCTGGCTGGTAGCAGTGGTTTTATTGGTTTATGTCAGTGTTTCTACACTTAAATGTTCAGTAAGACCTTCTTGTGTGGCACAGCTAGAGAAAGATCTGCTATTAGAACTTGCTTGCCAAGTGGTATCAGTCCAGTGATCTCAAAGGTAAAATGCATAACTCTAATATTTTGTGTTCTATTTAAGCTCTGTATTTCTTTTTAAAAAAGCAAGATGAAAAGTGGACCAAGTGCTGGGTAATTTTAATTCCCTTTTTCTTCAGAGTCTGCTGGACCTTTCCCCTTCTGCGTGAAGCAGAGTCATGATGGATCAAGAGTTTGTTCTTTGCTCATGGAAGAAGCGTTTATGGCCAGCAAAGGTAAAGCGGAGGCACAAATGAGGGAAGGTTTGCGGCTGTAACTTAGAAATGGGTGAAGTGGAGCAGTGAGTAAGAAAGAGCTCTGAGTATACCTGTATGTACTTAAAAAAGAGCAAATCTGTGGAGAGCCGAATGCTGGAACCAGGCGCTGTGGGGTATCAGTCCGTTCTGCGCTGTTGTGTGTGTGATGGTTTGATGTCAAAGCTGTGCTCTTGTACAGACCTGGCCAAGGGTTTTAAACACATGTTTTTTCTCTTGTTCGTAGGTTTTGTGTGACGCTGGAGCTGCTGGGACAACCTCTGTTACCAGTGCGGAGGAGTCTTCTTTGAAAGTTGAAATACTTGGCTTGGAAGAACAGTTGAGTGTCCTTGCTGCTGTCTCACGCTCTTGGCCTTTAGAGGGAAGCAATCCCTTTATCTGGAGATACCTGTGAGATGAGATCATTGATTTCGGGAGGATTAGGGGACTAACCTGAACCCCGCTGCCTTCCCAGAAGCTCCGTGTACGCACCCAGGAGCTGTTTGCTCAGGCACTTTTTGTGCAGTTTCGTTTTCCTTCTGCCACCATGTCCGGGTTATTGTGAAAGACTGTCATGGGTTCATCGCCAGGCGAGAGCGGGTGGCTGCCACTCATGGTGGTTAGTGCTGTGGCCGTTCCAGTCAGCTCTCTTGTTTTCCAGGGTCCGGGTGCAGTGTGCGGATGTCAAACTGCTGAAGGAGGAACATATCGAAAATATTGTCTCCGGCTTAGGTGAGGGGGTGTCCAGCAGCTGCTGCCTCCTGTGTGTCCTGGATGTAAAATACACACACTATCTCGGCCTGGGGAGGGTATTTATACATGTCTGTGGTTATTGAGGGGTGGCCTTGTGTTTCTTTTCCTTCTTTTCACTTCGTCCTTAAAGCTTGAAAGTAGACTAAAGGCGGTCACAGCTGCTTGTGCTCTTCCCTGGCATGGTGTGTTGGGAGGAATGGGTTTGCGCGAGCTGCCCTCAAAAGAGGCTTGTCCTCTGTGTGTCTCGGTATACCTTGCCTTAATCATGGGTGATTCAAGTGTTAAGTTGCATCTGAAACAAGACATGCTATAAATAAAATGTCTTACACACAAAACTCACTGCATTTACTGCATCATTTTCTTCACCAGATCAAAGGCCTGATTCGAGTGAGGCAGTGGAAGAACTGAAATATCGCCGTTCTCTTAAAATTGCACTGGATATTTTGACTCAAAATGGCTCGGCCAGACAAGAAGCACCTTCAGAAGGACCAAATGCTCCGTTCTCCCAGGAGAGCAGTGCGGGATCTCTCTCACTTACCCCCTTACGCAGATGCCGACTGCTCTTTAAGGAAAAGCCGGAGCCTGAGATTTCCAAGAAAAGAGAACAAAAAAATAGCCCCAGCCTGAAGACTGGTACAAAACCCCAAAGCCAGGAAGGTTCCCTCACTTCGGGGGAGAGTGCCAGAGCACGTGGAAGTGGAGTAAAGCCTTCGAAATGTGGAACTTGGGACGTGGGTAATGCAGCCAACTCGGGCAGTCAGAACTGCAGAGGACCAGAGTTAAAACCGCTGCCGAGACAGAAAAAAACCAAACCCAGGTTACTGACAAAGTCCAGACCGGGAAATCGAGTCTCCCGGAAGCCCCGGGAGGGTAGAGGAAAACAAGGAAGAAAAAGACCAAGAGTGGCAGGGTCGGCTGTGCCGTGTGGGAGTGATTCCCCCAAGGACCAAGCACAGCCCCTTGCTGAGGGGAGGTCCCCTCTGCCCGTCCCCTGTGGGTCTGGCATGGCGGGACCTGTCAGGAGGGCCAACACCAGGAGCCAAACTGCAACGACGGACCTGGATCCCTTGTGTGAAAGTGCCTCGGAGGACCTGGAGAAAAGCATCAGCAGCGAGAGTGACAGTTTAGCAAAGCAGTTGGATGGGAGGAAAAAGCCAGGGAGTTTAAAACGGATTAACGGGGAACACAAGCCCGGTGCAGATGCATCCTCCAGCAGGAAGAGGAAATGCAGGAGAGGCTCCAGACCTTCACCTGGGCCTCCTGACCATGGGACACTTTCGGGGAGCTGCCCCCACCAGCCTGAAGAGGAGGAAAACACGACTACTTCAGCTGTGGCTACGAGTAAAATAAAGCAGTTCCAGCTGCCTGACTTTGAGGAAGATGAAGGTGGGCATTTGCGTGGAGAAGTGAGAACCTCCTCCCATCTGAGCCCTGCTACTTGAGTGGGAACGTTGCCTTGGCTTCGTGAAGGAGGTTCTGAAAATGCTGATTTCCGTTTTGGAGAAGCACAAAATGCAGCCGCTTGAATGCTGGCTAAAGGCTCACGTGGCCTTTGGGCTGTCCAGGGTTATTGGGGTTTTGCGCTGTCCCTGGCAGCAATTCCGACCTGTCACCAGATGAATTGCCCATTTCACGCTTATTTTGTTTGTCCTTGGTCAGTGTTGAGCTAAAATGATGTAAAGGAAAAGGCCAGTACAGAGCCCTGAAACCAGCCTGTTCCTGCTCCTTTCCCTTTTTAATTCATTTTTAGGTCTTTGCCTGGGCAGGGGACAGAGGGTGTGGGGCGTGACAGACCCTCAGGCTGGGGTCGCTCGCGGTTGTGTCTCACCTGCGCTGAAGCGGATCCCGCTTTAATCGGTGTCCTGCACTCCTGCTACTGTTGGCAGGGCTGGAACCCATCGACCTGTCTTCAAAGATCGTTTCCTCAGAGAGTCTCTCTCGCCTCTCAGCTCTGTTAGAGGAAGAGGAGGAGGATGAAGAGCTTCCTAGTATTTTATCCCCTCAAGGTGAGACATCGGTGTGGTTGTACGAGATTCCTTTGCCCAAAGCGGGTGTGTCTGTCAGTGGGGGGGGGGGGGGGGGGGGCGGGGACGACCCTGTGGCTCACTGCCAGGCCATGGTGGTGAACTCAGACCCTCCTGGAGAGTGAATCCAGCTTTGTGCAAGCTGGGAACCAAACGCGTTTCTTGGATGCCCCTGAAAGGCTTTTTGAAACAGGATGAAATGCAAATCACTGTGAAACTGGGCGAGGGCTGGGATTGAAATGTTCCAGTGCTCAGAACTACCTGTGCTGGGGCAGGGGGGGGCTGCCCTGTCACCATACTGGGAACCTGTAACAGCACTGGAGTGGAACTCCTGCAAGGAGGCTGGTGCGAGGGGGAGCGACTCTCTCAGCTCAGGTGTTTTAAATGGAAAATACTTCATTTTTCATCCTAGAACCCCAAGTGATAGAAGATGGGAATCTGGTGTGGTGCAAACTGCGGAGGTACCCGTACTGGCCGGCCATGGTAAGGACAGCTCCTGCCTTCCCTGAGTGCAGTGCAGGGCACTGCCAGGAGCCGCTTCCCACGCTCTGGAGCGGCTTCTCCCCTTTGTCCCTTGTGTAGAGCTGGAAATGTTAAAGATCTTCCAGCAGAAGCCTTATAAAGAGAAGAGAAGCGAACTGACGTGAGAAAAGCATGTGAAAAATAACCGTGGAGCATTCAGCAGAGCGGGGGGTGGCTGCTGAGCCCTTGTCTCGTGTCATGAGTAGGGTGGTTGTACCCAGCCGTCAGGAGAGGGAGGATGGGTCTATCTGCTAACAAAAATGCTCCGCTGGGGCAGCTCGCTATTCTTGCCACTTTAATTTTCCATCTTTGTGTAACTCCGAGCATGGGCTGTGCTGTAGAGCAGCGGCGGAAGGTGTTTCAGGAGGCCAACGAGACTTTATCCTTTCGCCAGGTCAAGAAGGTGAAGCGGAAACACCGGAAGGCCTACGTGCTGCTGATAGACGGGACCACGAGCGAGAAGAAAAAAGGGTACAGGGGGATTCTGCTCCCGCTCTGAACCTTCCATTTCTTTTAGGCAATAAATCCAGGGTTGGGGGCCCAACCCTGCTGAGAAGGGGCCTGCCTTTAGTTATGTTTTAAACCCAGGTACCTGGTGTTTGACAGGCTCCATCATTTCAGCTTATTACGAAGCCAAACCCAGTAAAACCTGTGTTCCAAGTCCCTCTGATGGGGTGGTTTTCAGGGAGGTGTGGCTTTTCTCTTGCTTTTTCTAACTGTTTCTTTTGTCTCACCAAGTTTCTCGGTGCCTCTTAAGAGCCTCAAGCACTTTGATTGTGAAGAAAAGCAGGAGCTCATAGTAAGTGCTGCCAGCTCCTGTGTCCGGTCGTACACCATGTGTAAGTGACCCCACAGGGGAGGCTGCTCTTCTTAGGACTGAAAGTGGTTCTTGTGTTATAGGAACGAGCCAAAGAAGGTTATCGCCAGGAGATCGAGTGGTGTATTCGACTGATCTCTGACTACCGGATCCGCCTAGGTGAGCGGCTGGGCCGGGCGGTGTCACCCGTCCTGATGTATGTCAGAAAAAAGATCACACCAAAACCGCCCGCTCTGTGTCATGGCCTTAACTGAACTGATAAATAACCCTGGTTTGGGCTTTTTAGGTTGTCATTCTTTTACGGGATCCTTCTTGGAATATTTTGCTGCTGATATCAGTAAGTGAATCCATTATCTTTGTATTCTCTTGGTTAGGGAAATTCAGCTCCAGTGTTTACACCGGTGTGCGAGTTCAGCATCACACCCGCTGAGGGGGGACCATTAAAATGACTACACCATTTCTACCCTCCGGGGTTTTTCAGTCCCCCAGCGGAAGTCTGAGGAATGTTGATTGTTAAAGACAGTCAGGGAACTGGTCACTGCGTGTCGTAGAGTTCGTGTCGGAGCTCCAACTCCCTCATCTTAAGGCAAAATTAAGGTTGTGAGGGTGTTTTTTTTACCTTCTCTGGTAGGGAAGGAAGAAAAACTCTTTTATCAAGCGAGTCCCTTGTTTTCCATTGTCCCTGTAAATACGTGTGTGAGGAAGCCCCTCGTTCTGTATGTTGAGGTGTGAACGGGTGTGGCTTCTCTTTCAGGCTACCCGGTTAGAAAGGAAGGTTACCAAGGCTCAGCCCAAATGACCTTTCCAGAGGAGGCAGAGGAGGACCTTGAAGAGCCTCCGTCAGAAACTTCCCCTCCGAAGCCCCCCAGGAAACTTCTTCCTGACCGGTCAAGAGCTGCCAGAGACAGAGCGAATAAAAAGATTGTGGAGTTCATTGTGAAGATGAAGGGGGCTGAAGAGCATCTTCTGGCCATCCTGAAAAGCAGGAAACAGTCCCGCTGGCTGAAGGAGTTCCTGAAGTCGAGTCAGTACATGACCTGCGTCGAGACGTATCTGGAAGATGAGGAGCAGCTCGACCTGGTGGTGAACTACCTGAAGGAGGTGTATCACGGCATCGACGCCAAGAATCTGCGTCAGATCGGGGGAGATGGGATCAAGCTGATCTCGGACGTGCTCCTGCCTGAAGTAAGGACACATGAAACGCTGACAGAAGGGAGCAGGGAAGTAACTGACCCTGGTGTGACGTGGTTCAGGGCCTGTGGAAGGTTCCCCCTGGGGCTGGGTGGGCTGGGACTGTGCCTGGTGTTTTCACAGGTCATTTTAGATACTTGTTCTTCCTCAGAACTTTCCTGGGAGAACTTAGTAACTGCTGCAGAAACAAATTACCGTGAGGAGGATGGTGGTAAAAACACCCCTCTGGGAGTGGTAGAGGACAAGAGGGCTTGTTCAGCCAAGAACTTCCAGCACAACAAGCAGCTTCATCCGGGTGATGGAGGAGCAAACCAGGCCCATCAGCCGCGGTGGTTTCCATCACTGGGTGTAATTTAAATCACTGGGAGTAATTCAGCTTTTGCTGAGGAGTGTAACGAACCCCCCGCTTTTCCAGGCCATCATCTACGCCATTGCGGCTGTGGATGACATCGACTACAAGAAGGCAGAAGAGAAGTACATAAAAGGCCCATCTGTGAGCAAGAGGTAGCTTCATATTTCAGTATTCGCTGAATTTTCCCCTCTGGTCGATACAGAAAAGCATCGAGACGGGGCAGGAGAGTTCCAGCTCCTCCACTCTGAGACAAGCTTTGTTGTCCAAGTGACTCAGTGATGGGACATGTTGGTGCTGAGTTACTGTTGTGTGGTGTGTGAGGGTGATTCTTGCTGCAGCCCTTCCTGTGTTTCTTTTCAGGGAGCGAGAAATCTTTGAGGAAGAAATCCTAGAGAGGAAAAAGCGGCAGAGGCAGCTGGCAGCGGCGCCGCCATCCCCACAGGGTCCATGAGGGAGCGGTTCTTTGCACAAAAACCTGTCACTCTCACTTTTTCAGCACCTCTCCAAGGCTGTGGTCGCTGTGCCGCTGTTGGACACTGTCCTGCCCTCAGTCCTCGCTCTCGATTCCGCGGCCCCCCCCTCACCCCTCCCCTGCTCCCGGCGCCGGCAGCGCGTCTTTGCTGAGCTGCTGGTGTGACACGAGTCGCTATGAGTTGTTTGGACCAAATCTTCGCCGAAGGGCAGGCTCCTGGCCCCAGAGGGACCTGGTGAAGGATGTCGCTGCTGCTGCCGGACAGCTTTGCTGCTTGTGCCTGTGGAAAACCTTCCCTGCGGGTTGGCTGCTCCTGCTTCACCTGTTGCAAAGTGTGGGAAATAAAATCTGTTCTTGTGGTGTATGCTGAAGCCCAAGGCTCTGCTTGTGGTGGTGGGACAGGGGGGAAATGCGGTGGAGGAGGAACCCAACCCCTTCATGTGCTGCTGAACAGGGAACCCAGGGGCGGCGCTGGGTTATTGGGGTTTTATTGGGCTCTTAATTGGCTTTATTGGGTTTAAATAATCATATTTAATGGGGCTTTTGCTAAAGGTGCAGCATTTTGCAGACAGCCTGGGCCAGACCTCCAGTAACTGTTTTAATGACAAAACCCATCAATTAGGGGTTTTCTTTATTAAAAGGTGATCTGCTTGCTTGTCCAATAGAAACCCTGAGGAGTCAAAATGGAGGAAGAAGTTTAAAAGTGAATGTCGATGCGGAGGGGGGTTCTGGGCATAGTAATTATCTGAATATATTTTAATTACTCCATAATGAGTTTTAGTATGCTCTAGGAATCCTCATGACGAGGTGCCTGGGAGGACAGAAAACGCCTTTTCTGTGACAGCAGAAACGTTTAATGATGCTGGTAA
This sequence comes from Bucorvus abyssinicus, assembly GCA_009769605.1. Lineage (NCBI taxonomy): Eukaryota > Metazoa > Chordata > Aves > Bucerotiformes > Bucorvidae > Bucorvus > Bucorvus abyssinicus. Next base: position 7,662,836 of record CM020055.1, read on the forward strand.
GAGTCGGTGATGGAGTGCCCTGGCTGTGCCGCTGCTTCGCTCCGCGCCTGCGATGTTAAAACTCTCGGAGCGCGACCTGGGGGTAGTTTTTCGGGGCGTTTAACAGCGGTTTTGTAGCCTGACGCCCGGCAGGAAAAAGCAGCTGCCGAAACCCGGGATCGAACCAGGGACCTTTAGATCTTCAGTCTAACGCTCTCCCAACTGAGCTATTTCGGCTGCGCGGTGGCGCTTTCGCCCCCCCCACCTCCCGTGACCCCCACCCCGCCCGCTGGGGCCGGGCCCGGTGGGAGTGGTCGCCGAGCGCTGGGCCAGGCGGCGGAGAGGGCCGGGACACCGGCAGGGGACGCGGCGCACGGCGGCGGCGGGCCCCGGCGTGGCGCCGCTGCCCACAGCAGCGGGCGCGATGAAGACTGTGACAACGTGGTCTCTGTGGCGCAATCGGTTAGCGCGTTCGGCTGTTAACCGAAAGGTTGGTGGTTCGAGCCCACCCAGGGACGTAGTGATGTGTTTTTAGCTCCCCGGTACCGGAACCCGCCTGCCACCGCCTTCCCGCTTCGTTTTACCGCAGGCCGGGGCGGGGCCCGGGGCGTGCCCGCGGAACCCCTCCGCGCCGCCCCGCGTTCCCCGCCGGCGCGCTGAGGCGGCGCACCGGGCCGCGCCGGGCCGCTTTGGCGGGTGCACCGCGCCCAGAGGTTGCCTGAAGGGCTGCGGGCGAGATGGCGGCGCTGGGCTGTGAGCGGGGCCGGGGCACCGTGACCGCCACCGCGGGAGGACTGGGCCCTCTGCGGGGATACTGAGGCGGGAGGGGGGCCTGGGGGGTCCCGGGATAGCGTGGGGGCCTTGAAGGGGGGACCGGGCCGGCCTGGGGCCTCCGGGGCTCTGAGGGGGGAACGGGGCCGGGGCTCCGGGGCGAGGAGGGGACTGCAGCTCTCCGCGGGGGTGACTCTTGTCCGCGGGGCTGAGGGGGCCTGGCGAACGGATGGGGGCTATGGGGTGTCCCTGTCCCTTCCGGGGCAGCCTGGGGCTCGTCCCCGGGGCAGGGGGAGTCCCAAGGTGAGCTCTGTCCCGGGTGCGGGCCGTGCCCTGTCCCCCGGTACCGGGCTGCGGCGGGAGCTGAGCTTTCCCGTGCTCTCTCGTTGCAGGTCTTCGCCTGTCTTGGCGTGGCACCCTGGCCTGGCGGTGAGGGCTGGGGACGGAGGGTGCGGGGGCAGCTGGGGCGATGGCACCCCTGAGGCCCGCAGGTGCCGGGGAGCCCCGAGGGAGCTGGGTCAGGGTGTCAAGGGTGGGCGGGAGGGCTGGGTGCTCACTGGGGGTCTCTTCTCCAGCTGGGTTTGATCCAAGCATTTGCTTTCTCTGTTTCTGGGGGAGCAGTGGGGTGTGCTGTGGAGCTAAGGCTGGGGTGACAGCGGGGACAGCGGAGGGGCTGCGCCACCACGTCACACAAAGGTGTAACGGCTTCTTCTCTCCCCAGGCCCGGTGCTGTCACATCTGTTCACGCTCAGCTGCTCCATCAGACGCCGGTGACTGACCATGCTGACAGGTAACACTGCGCCTCAGGGCAGGCTCCTCGCTGTGTACTTCCTCCCGTGGGTGGAGGGTCCTGGCTGGAGCAGGGGAAGGATGACGCTGCTGCGCCGTTTGTCTCCAGCTCTGTCCAAGTCCAGCAAAAGAGCTCGGCTGTTGTCCAGAAAAAATCCTATGTCCCCATGAGCCGGGGCGAGTATATCGTCACCAAACTGGATGACCTCATCAACTGGGCACGAAGGGTGAGTCCCCAAAGAGGAGAGAGACGGTGTCGAATGCTTTGAGATGCTGCTGGGGAGCAGAGCTGAGCCACCGCCTCCTCCTCCTCCTCGGGATAAAAATAGCCTCAAAGTTCTCCCCGGAGAAACAGCTGAGTGTGCTGGCTGAAGGTTGACACTTGGGTGCTGGGTCAGAGTGGGAGGGAGTCGCTGGACGTGAGGGTGGTGTGAAGCAGCACAGGTGGCTTCTCCAGAGCTGCCCTTCGGGAGCCGGCAAGAGGCACTCCCTGGGTTGACTTGGTTCTGGAGTGAGTGGCTGCTCTGTGCTGTGAGGTGACACCGCTTTCAGCATTCGCCCCCGTAACCCCTGTCTCCTGCTACAGAGCTCCCTGTGGCCGATGACCTTCGGCTTGGCCTGCTGCGCCGTGGAGATGATGCACATGGCAGCTCCTCGCTATGACATGGACCGCTTCGGGGTGGTGTTCCGCGCCAGTCCCCGGCAAGCTGACGTCATGATCGTGGCTGGCACCCTGACAAACAAAATGGCTCCGGCTCTCCGGAAGGTATGTGCTGCTGCGTTGCCTTGCGTGGGGCTGGACGCGGCTGGAAGCGCCTGAGATGTCCTTGTTGCAGGTCTACGACCAGATGCCGGAGCCTCGCTACGTGGTCTCCATGGGGAGGTGAGTGCTGGGACATCCTGGTCACCGCCTGCTCCGTGGGAGGAATCTGGGGTCTCCGCTCGAGCAGGGAGATGAAGGGGAGGAACCTATTTCTCGTTTGTGTTTCCATCCCCTTAAGAAGAGGCCTCGGTACCAGGGGAACACGACGGTTCCCTGTTGTCAGGGTGAGGAGAGCGATGTCCGTCAGGTCGCTCTGAGCTGCGGGGCCTTCCTGCGGAAACGTTCTGGGGTCTCTGAAGCTGCCAGAGCCCGAGGACTGTAAACGTCCGGGATCTCAGAATTCACAGACACAAAAGCTTTCAAAACGCTTCAGCAGGAAATCTGAGCTCCAAGGGGCTCTGACATGGTGGAACCGACCCCTTGCTTGTCTCCTGGGGCTGCAGGTGGCCGTTTCACCGAGGCCTGGAGGGGATGGACCACGTTCCAGAAACGTTCAGTGCACACGTGGTTTGGTTGGGTTTGACTCGGCCTGAAAGGTGGAGCCTCTGCCCCCAGCCGGGGCGTGGAAACCTTCCAAATGTGTCCGGTGGCTCCGGGCCTTGCAGGCGCTGGGTTCCCCTTCCCTTTCTCCTGTGTTTGCTGCCGTGCTGAGCCAGCCCGTCTCTTGCAGCTGTGCCAACGGTGGTGGTTACTACCACTACTCCTACTCCGTGGTTCGGGGCTGCGACCGCATCGTGCCCGTCGACATCTACGTGCCAGGTAGCGGAGGGAGAAGCTCCCTGTGTCGCGGCGCTGCCTGGGAGCAGGGCGGGAGGGCGATGTCCTACAGCTGGGCGGCGTTTTTACAGCTCCTTGCTTTGGGGAAGAGCCCGGGGCTGGCGCGTTCTCCTCCTGCCGGCCACCTCCCAGTGCAGCCAGCAGCCCCATGGGCTTCCCATCTCTCTCCCCCAGGTTGCCCGCCTACGGCTGAAGCTTTGCTCTACGGAATCCTGCAGCTTCAGAGGAAAATCAAAAGGGAGAAGAGGATCCAGATCTGGTACAGGAAATAGCCACTTATTTATGGCCCACCCGGGGCTCCCGCTCACACTCGTACGCACAATCGCTCCGGATCCTCACTGGCCTTCCAATAAACCCGACCCGGTTCCGACACTCTCCTGTTCTTTATGTATCCCTCGGATCTAACGGGGGTTTAACTCGTTGAAAAGTTGAATTAAACAGCAGGAGTCGAACGTGAGAACCCTCCGTGTGGCGGTTTCGGGTCTGAACAGCCCACGAGGGAAGGAGAACGTTGGGTGACAAACACGCACGCACAGGTGAATAAATGGCTGGGACACGGCAGTTGTGGGTTTCATTCCTTTTTAATGACTTTTATCCCTTCGGGGCAGAAAGAGGAAGCGTCATTTGTGGGCTGTTGGGCTGCAGGGAGGTCGTGGGGAGTGGGACAGCTAAAGTCCCGGGGAAGTTTCCCCGGGGGTTGCTCCAGGAGCAGCCGAAATGGCTCCAGCTGCCCCATCCTGCCCCTTTCTCCCTCCTGGTTTAGAAGATTTGTGTGCAAACCACCCCATGATATCTAAAAACATTTTTAGAGGGAACATTTCACCCCTGCAGCCCTTTGGCCGGAAGCTCCGAGCACCCTCCTGAACTGCAGCTTAATCAAGGTATTTGCAGACCATTGAGGGTGAGACTTGAGCGGAGACAGGACCAGGGTGGGACCCCCCCAGGGCAGGGAGTCCTTTTGTCCTGGATTCCATCCCAAGCCTCCAGCCATCTCCCCACTCTGGATAAATCGGCTTCGATCTTCTCTCATCACCACCGAAGGAGATAAGAGCTTTTCTCCTCCTCAGCGTTGGGCTTCCGGCAGCTTTGGGGCAGCCCCGGGGGAGGGTGCAGGGCTGAGGCCCCCTCAGTGCTTCACGATGGTAGGGGTGATCATCTGGTGGAAGGAGTAGTACCTGCACTCCCGGGGGGGCACCAGCTCCATCACCCTCGTGCTGATGTTCTCCTTCCGGAACCCGGCCTCCAGCAGCTGCCTGAGCTGGGTCTCCTGCGGGGAGGAGCAGCCATGGCTGAGGATGTGGCTGAGCCCCGGTCCGTGGGGACAGGGCGGGCATGGGCAGATGGGGCACCTTTGGGGGTGCCAGGCCCTCCCCAGCCCGAGGAGCAACACCCACCTCAAACATCCTCTCGATGTCGGTATACTTGCTCTTCAGCAGCTCCCCCCAGGAGGTCAGGTTGCAGTAGGTGAGGACCCCCCCAGGCCGCAGCAAGCGGAAGGCATGGTCCTGCCAGGAGAATCGAGGAGGGGCTGGCTCAGCTCCCCCTCCCAGCTCTCGCTTCTCCCTGCAGAGCCAGACGGTGCCCCAGCCCTCCGTGCCCTCCCGCCACTTCCCTCTGCCCGGCTGTGACCACGTGGACCCAAAGTGCTGCCGGTGCCACCGCGGTGCTGGGGACATCGTGGGGACATGGGGGCTCTCCAGAGGACACCAAGTCTCTGGCGCAGGGAGGGTGCAGGGACGGTGGGGGCTGCAGACCAGCACCCGGCTCTGGCTTTGATTCCTGAGCTCCCCAATTCTGCCTCCTGCCCTGTGTACCCCCGCCTCCCCAAACGCCCCACACTGGGGGCTCCAGCCCCTCGCAAAGGGTGGTGGGAGGTGGGTGCTGCTGGGCCGAGCTGCGAGAGCTGCAGCCCACCACGGTACCTTGATGAAGGTGAACTGATGCGTGTGCCAGGTCTCCTCTGACAGTGGGTAGGTGTCGTACAGGATCCCTGCCCGGGGACACCGCAGACCCCCCGTTAGCCGGGAGAGACCCCGGGACCCCGAGGGGGCTCATGAGCTGGGGGATGATCCCCCTTCACAGCCTGTTACTACTTTTTTTCCTAGTTAAATTTGCACTCCGTGTTTCCAACCCCCAGAAGGCAGCATCTCCCTGGGACAAGGTGCCACTTCTCAGGACACAGGCTGCAGCCTGTCCCCATCCCCGTGACCATGGCAGGGAGCTGGGCTGGGTGCTCACCTGCACCCCGAGATCCGCCGCAGTGACCCCCCCACCCCGCCGCCTCCTCCCCAGTCCTGGCCACACGGTGCCTCACCGCTGAAGTGTCCGTCCGGCAGCGTCGGCACCACGTCCTCCCACAGCCCCTTCAGGGGCACGACCTGCGGGTGGGACGGCAGAGCCCGGTGAGCCCCGGGAGCAGGCGCCCACTGCCCGCCTGTACCAGCCCGGCCCCCCCTGCACCTTGTGCGGCTGCATCTGGGCCCACTGCTCCAGCCGCCGGAAAACGCCCTCGTTGCACTCGATGATCCAGTGCTCGTCGACGTCGAACTCCTGCACCTTGGTGGCAGCGATGGCCATGCCAAAACCCACCTCCAGCACACGGCCGCCTGGGGACAAGAGGGCGGCTAGGGGGGCTGCGCCTCCCCGGGGAGCCAGTGCCAGCCCGGCCAACACATCGCCCTGGTTCTCCTCCACCGCGGAGCCCCCCCAGCCCCAAAGGCTGCTCTGCTCTTTCCCTGAACTGGATTTTTTTGGGCGTAGGTTGGGAAAATGTGGTGCTGCCCGCACTGGGGTGAGAAGCTGGGAGCAGCTCCGTGTCCCTGTCACCCACAGCGCCCCTTTGCCCCCACCTCCACACCCCCCCCGGGGCAGCTGCAGCGGGAATGAGCAACCGCTGCCAAAACCTTCCCTCACGGAGAACACCCCCCAGCCAGTGGCAGGTCCCGGCCACACTCTGTCCCCACGGGTGGCTGCTCCCCCCGCTCCGCGGCCCCAGCCCCTTTCAGGAACGTGTCACCCTGACACGAGAGCACAAGTGCCACCGCGGCCCCGCACCCCCCGTGGCTGCGTGGGGAGCTCCGGCAGCGAGCAGGGCGCACACAGCGGGGTCCCTCGGCTGCAATGTGTGCCCCCTGCCACTGTCTGCTGCCCACGAGCTGCATCCCACGGCACGGCCCCGAGCCCACGGGCCCCCGTTACCCCTCGATGCAGCCACGGCCGCCAGCGAGTGCATGTAGGGGGTCTCCCAGCGCTCCATCACCGGCTTCCCCAGGATCTCCAGGTGCGCGTCCGGCGCATCGTAGCCGGCCGCCGCATCCCGCCAGGCCGCCCGGCAATCCTCGCCCTCGGCGAAGATGGGCCCCACCGCCGCCCGGGCGCTCATGGCCGTGCCGTGAAGGGGGGAAAGTCCAGCGGCCGGACTCGGCGGAGAGTGCTGGGGGAGGGAAAGGGCCGCTGGGCTCTGGGCTGGCTTTAAATAGCCGGGGCTGGAAAAGTGCTGAGTGTGCAGGGCCGGCTGGGGCCCTCCCGGGTGACAGGGATCCCTTATCGGTGCGGGGGCAGCGGGGGGGCCCCGCGGGGCCGGCCGGGGCTGGAGGCCTCAGCGGGCACCGCGCTGGAGCCGGACCAGGGGCCCGGTGTGGCGGAACTGGGCTGGAATGAGGGGGCACGGAGGAAGGGGTTGTCCCCGGGGCTGTGCCCTGCCCCGGGGCCGTGGACGGCGCCCTGCTCCGCGCTCCCCGGGGCACGGTGCTGGGCGCTGACCCTGGCCTCCAGAGCGGGCTGGACGCCGGAGGCAGGGCCGGGCCTGGCGGGGGGCTGCAGGCGGGGCGGAGCCTGACACCGGACCGGACCGTATCGGACCGGGCGGGGCGGGGCGGGACCCAGCGGACCGGTCAGGCTCCGCCCCGCCCCACCCCGGCTCCTCCGCCGAGCACCGCGGACGCACGTGGGGCGGGCGGGCCCTTCCCGTCACCCCCCGCGCTCCGCTCCGCCCCGCCCCTCCCTGGGCGCGGCCCCGGAGACCCCGTAGCGGGGGCAGGTGCGCGCGCAGCGGCGGTTGGCGGCGCCGAGGGAGCGTGAGCGCGCGGCGGCGGCGGCGGCGCGGGGGGGGGGCCGGGCCGGGCCGGGGGCGGCCCCGTTTGCGCAGCTCGGAGAGAGCGCGGGGGGGGGGGGGGGAGGGAGGGAAAGAAACGGGGGGGGACGGCGAGGAGCGCCCGACCGCAGTCCCGCGACCTGCCGCTGCCACCGCCGCCACCGCCGGAGGGAAGAACCGGGCGCGGCCCCGGATACCGCCGAGGAGCCGCCGCCATGAACAGCGTGGGAGGCGCCGACGAGATCGGGTGAGGGGGGGGATGGTAGTGGTGGGGGGGTGGTAGTGGTGGGGGGGTCCGGCCACTCTTTCCTGCGCCATGAGGCGAGGGCCGCGCCGGGGCTCCCGCCTCAGGGCTGTGGGGAGGTGTGTGGTGGTGGGGGAAGGGGGGGTGGGGTGGGGTGTCCCTCCTCCCGTGCTCCGTCCGCCACCGGGCCCGTCCGCCATGCTGGGCCCCTGCGGACCGGGCGGCTGCCCCCCCCAACCCTCCCCCGTCACGTGACCGGCCCGCGGCGGGCTGCGGCGGCAGGTGCGCGCGGCCAAGGTCACCCGCGGCGCTTCCCGCGCCCGCCCCGGAGGGAGCCCCGGCAGCGGGCGGGCGGGCGGGAGCGGGGCGGTGAGTTTTCCCCTCCGCCGGTCGCTAACCCGAGGAGTGGAGTGTAAAAGCTGCCGGTGACTTCGCTCCGGTGACTCATCAGCGGACGGCGGGGTAGCGGGGCTCAGCCCTTACCCGAGGAGCGGCGGGGCAGGGGGGCTCGACCCTTCCCCCGGGGAACGGCAGGACAAAGGCGGCGGCCGGGAGCACGCCCGTACCCCCCCGCCCCGCCTGGCTCTTCCGCCGCAGAGCGGTCCCTGCGCGGGGGTAGCGGTCCCCCGGCCTGCCCTCCGCTGAGGGCCGCCTGGGCCGGCGGAGTTTGGGGCAGAAACCCGCTGGTTTCACTCCGGAGGTTTTCCGGGGGCTTCGTGGCTTCCTCGCGCTGACAGCCTGACCGGGGGCTGGTGCTTCGGGGAGGTGTTCTGCGTTATTCCGCTTCGGCGCTGTAGCCCAAAGCCTGGTGACGTTGAAATTACGAGACTTGGCACGTTAGAACTGAAAATAGCAAAAATAATAATAAAAAAAAGATCGGCTGCTCGGCTTGGACTGCGAGTTTTGGCTCGGAGTTTCCCCGTCACAGGCGGTCACCTCTGCTGAACCGGGGCCGGTGGCCGCGTGCCCGTGGTAAGCTGCTTATTGACCGGGCGCCGTCTTAACCGGTCCCGTCTGACGGGCGGGCGGCGGGTCCGGGCGGAACACGTTGCCGCGAACAACACGTGTCGCGTGAGGCACGTTTAAATGTATGGGGTTTGCTCTCAAATTCTTTTTATTTGGTCCTGGGCTGTAATCCCCGGTGCCTGGGAGCGGCCCGAGGAGCAGACTGCGGAAACTCGGTGAAATATCATCAACTTCCATGCCAAGCGGGCCCGGCTGTCGCAGAGCTCGTTCCCAGTTGCAGACTGGTTAGGTTTGGATCCTTCTCGCTGTAATCAGGTCGGGTTTGAATCAGAGGTGGTAATTTTCTTTTCTCTCGCCCCCTAGAAGTGCCCAGACCAGAGCTGAATGCGTAGAATAAGCTACAGGTTCAGCTGCCCACGGTGGGTGAGGGCAGTTCTGTCTGGAGAGAGGTGCGGGTCTGAGGGGGAAGTTACCCATCTCACCGCTTCTGGACGGAGGTTTTAAGTTCAGGAAGGCTCCAGCCTTGCCGTCGTGTGGGTGTCACTGGGTAGAGCGTTTCTCGTCACTAGAGCTTGGGACTGTTTTGGATGAAAGAAAAGTGCTGATCTGGAGCTCCTGCCGTCCTGCAGGACGGGCTGGTGGGGGCTGCACCAAGAGAAGCGACAGGCATTGACCAAACTGCCAGATAATTTTATGCAGGCAAAGAGTGTGAGCCTTTGTTGAGTTTTGGCTCGTTTAAAATATCTCTGCGCGAGATAGTCTGCTTCAGTGACACACGTTTATGGCAGAAAAGAATGAATTGTCAAGGGAAAAAGAACGAATTATCAAGGAAAGTTGTGTCAGGAAATAGTTGAAGTGAAACACGTGGGTTTGTGGAACTTGGTTATAACTTACTATGCATCCCACAACTTCTGGGGGGTCCTTGTTCCCCTTCCTGCTCCCAGCAGGGCGCTGTGGGGAAGCTGCTGCCGCTCCGGGACCCGTGTGTGCCAGTGCCTGGTTCACTCCATCGAACTGTTCACGGTGAAAGAACGACCTGTCCAAGGAAACCCGCTGGCACTGGGTGTCCTCCTGTGCTGGGGAGCCGGTTCGTGTCCCCATGGGGATGGGCTGAACCCCAGGTTTTCTGGGCGTCAGCATACGCAGGAACAGGCTCTGCGGGCTGAGGCAGGGCAAGGAGCGCTCGCCACGTGTGATTTCACCCAACTCTTGTACAATATTGCTTTGAGGTTTCTGCACTGGCTGGGGATCAGTTCAGTCTTGCGTTGGTTGGTGTCCACACCGGCCAGAGAGTAGCCAGAGGCGGGTGGTGCTGGCTCCTGGCATCCTATAGCGTGTGTATGTGTGAAGAGAGGCCGTGTATTTACATACAGCTGCTGCCGGTGACCTGGGGCCACCCGGCTTTTCTGTTCAAACGTCTGCAGGGTGACTACAAATAATCCATGATGGCATTAATTAGTGGTCGGTGACCATTAACTATGTCCTCCGTCCCTGCAGCCGGTTTGATGATCTGTCAGCACGGCTGGTGTGTTCGGGTTGATCTTGTATAGAATGAGCTTATAGACCAAGCTGTCAAATTTATTTAAAAAAACCCCAAACAGGCAGATCCAGAATGCAGCTGACACTCCGTCATGGGCTGCATCAAAGCTTTAGTCTGCACACAACATTAGTTTGGTTGTTTTTTCCTTGCTATTAGGAAATAAAGATGCTTCCATATAGAACTTAATTTCCCTGAAAATAATAGTGTAAGAAGGAGCACTCGGGGCCATGCGGGTGTCCTGTGGGTGGAGAGGAAACATAGCAAAGGGCCGGTGGAAGCTGCTGATGCTGTCCCCAGGAGATAACCCATTGCTGGCCGCTGGCTCTGGCAGTGATGCCACCAGCGAGCTCCGTGCCAGAGAGGGAGGGGGGGAGTTTTCCGATCCCAGAGAAAAACTTCGTCATCCCAAGCCCTGCCCGTAGACAAGAGGCCGTTGTCTCCTCTTTCAGAGGGCTGCTAATGGGTGAAGTGTCCCGCTCCGCAGTTGGCAGATGCGTGGTGATAATGCAGAAGCTGCTGGATTTGTGGTGCTGTGAGGACTGTCCTTTCTTTGCGTGTTACCAGTTCGGTGTTTTCTGGCCTATGTAAGAAGATGCTTCGATCTGTGCGTAACAGCTGGTCTTTTTTTTTTGAAAGACAAGACTTCAGTCACCCCTCAGCTAGTATCTTTGAAACGTGCTTTCCCTTGATGGAACGGACCTGTGAAACTATGAGCAGAAGAGCTTCTGAGTTGGTGCTTCTGACTGGAAAGGGCCAAGTGTTGAGGTAGCTCTGAACTATCCTTTAATTAGGGAGTAAATCACTCAGCGTGGAAGTGTTGTCACACCCTGAGGTTGATAAAGACGAGCAGAACAACCTGGCACCTCCTGCTTCTCTTTGTGCACCCACCCAAGAACCTCGGCGTGCTCTGGCACGAAATGGTGCAGCTTTGGGTGCTCTCCTCAGAAGAGGAGTTGGTTCAGGTTTGTCTGAAGCATGGAACTTAGCTTGGGTTTTAACCACGACTTTCTCGTCTGCCTAGAGATCTCTCTGAGCTGGATGGTAAAGTGGCTTCACAGCTAATTGCTGCGGGAGTGCCTCTGTTAGGACTTGCCTCACAGGTTTGCCTTGTGTCTTAGACTTGAACTTGGTAGTTGTACTTTTGCTTTCATTTACCTAGAAGATAATGGTAGACAAAAGCCATTCTGACTGGTCTTTCTGGCTGAGCGAGGGAGTAGCGTGAAACAGGAGTGGTGAAGGCTTTTTGCTTGTTTTAATGGCGATTTAAGGACTTTGCCAGGACAGCACTCAGAGAACGCAGGGGCAAGGAAGCCCGAGGGCTGACTTAAGCGTTTTTGATCTGAGGATGGAAAAACCTCACATGCTTCCTGTTTTACTCCATTATGCAGTGAGAGAACGGGTACAGAAATGTGGGTGATGTCCGAATCCAACCACTGCGTCTCGTTCAGCGTTGCCGTCCTTCCTGTGGAGCCTGTTCCTTTTAGCTGCGATTCTCGCTGGGCTTTGTCCTTTCCTGGCACGTGGAGGCTGGCCCCGTCATCCCACGGCAGATCGCTCAACCCCTGGCAGCATTTTTCCTGTGGCGATACCTCTAAATGTAGGAGATGGCACATCCAGTGCGTGAACTTCAGAGTCTGGGGTGGGTTTTGCTGCACCACTGGCTTCGGAGGGCTGCAGCAGCTGTGGGCCAGTGCAGTTTTGCAGAAGAATTTTTTTTACCCTATTTTGGTTGCCACTTGTCTTTGTGGTAAAATCCAGTGTCAGCAAACGGAGGTGGGAGAGACCAACTGTTCTTGGAACTGGGTTTTGGAGGCCTCAGAGCACGGCTTTTGATCCCTGCCCCGGGATCAAAGCAGTGAATGAAGCAGCCTTGGGGATTTCAGCTCTGTGTCTGGTCTTCTGGCGGTTTGCTTTAGCTCAGGACTTTGGGGGTTGTTTTCACCTTCAGCTGGCACTGCACAGACCCTGCAGCCGTTTTCTTCCTTTGCTAAGAGCAGTTACTCCTGTGAGTAACGCAGGACTAAGGATCCAGTCCCCAACAGCAATCCAGACTTGGGCTTTATAATGGTGTCCTCGGGTCACTTCTCGAATTTCAGTGATGCTTTACACATGTTTTTCTAAACTGTGAGGTGTTCCCAGCTGGAACTGCCTCCTCAAATACCTGGAAGTAAGAAGTTTGAAGGAAATTGGGCTTTTCTGATGTTTTGGTCTTCCCTTTGCATGACATAATGAACCGTGTTCCCGTAACATGCTTACGGTCCTGGTCATGCCTGTGGCACACAAACCAGGTGCTTCAGCTGTGTGTGAGTCTTCATGAAACAGGGTTGTTGTCACGCAGTAGTGAGTTCTAGGGAAGAACGGGCCTTCTGGTGTGTTTTGGAGGCCTCAGTACTGCCAGACCTTTTCCAGATTGCTGACTTGTGCGTTGAATAAGGTGAAACATCTGTCGTGTGGTGCCTAAAACTGCTGTGTGCTTCATTTGCAGAAAGCTGTTTGTGGGTGGCTTGGACTGGAGTACGACACAAGGTAAGCCATGGATTCTACAGCCGTTGGACAGCAAACAGTGCAGAGACCTGCCTTGAACGGGGGAAGGCTTGCATGAGATTCCACCGCTCCCTTCGGTCCACGACTAACCTTTTCTGAAGGGAGAGTTCAAGTACCTGTTAATCACTTCGGGGTTTGTATTTTCTGTCAGGATTTGGTATTGAAGTTTTTCTCGGCTCGGATGACAATTTTTTATCATTGCTTTGCTATGATGCTGCTTTCCTTTTGCATGAGCAGCAATGAACCATTCCATTTGTGTAGAGAAGCAGAACTTCATCATTTTCAGAAGATGAGTTTGAACTTATTCAGCTGTTTGCTCTCCTCTTGCACTCCGCCTTGTAAGGGAGCGCAGCCTGGAGAGGTCAGTGCCTGGTTCTGTTTGATAACATGATTTTTTTTTTTAACAGAAACCCTTCGTAGCTACTTCTCCCAGTATGGAGAAGTTGTAGACTGTGTAATCATGAAAGACAAAACCACAAACCAGTCGCGAGGATTTGGATTTGTCAAATTTAAAGATCCCAACTGTGTGGGGACAGTGCTGGCCAGTAGACCTCATACGTTAGATGGCCGAAACGTAAGTTGCTTTTGTGTTTTGTTTTTGTCTGCTTCAGAACTTGCTGCTCCAGATGTTTCAAAGATCTGTTTTAAATTCTGGCTTGTTTGCAGAGTGGATAGTGTAAAAGTTACCTGGTTGTTGGGTTTAATTATTTATTGTACAGCAGCTTTAACTCAATGGCTTGTGTCACATCGTAGGAGCGATGTATTGATGATAGCTTTGATGTGGGGAGCTGGGTTCCAGCAGTGCTGGATTCAGGTGCCAGAAGTGTAACTTGTAGAACGATATTGCGCATGCCAAGATCTGACCATGCCGGAACTTCTTCCAGATTGATCCAAAGCCATGTACCCCCAGGGGGATGCAGCCAGAGAGGACACGACCGAAGGAAGGATGGGTAAGGAAAGATCCCTGGTGCATCTGCCTGTGTTCCAGGTTGTGGCTTCTCCTCCAGCAGTTCGTGGGATTCACTGGGGTTACAGCCAGGTTCTAATATCGGGGGTCAGCCTGCAGGCCTTGGGTGTCAGTTTGAGTTCAGCTTAGATTTCCATGATGAGACTCCAGGTACCACACAGTGTTCAGCAGTGCGTTGTGTTTGGGTCAGACCTGAGTTGTGGGTGTGGTATTTTCTCAAGCTCTTAGCAAGGCTTTTAGCTGAGGTCTTCCAAGCTTGAAACAAGTGTCTGGGAGTGGACTGGCGGGGCTGATGCTCTTTTCCAGCCTGCTTCACACCTTGCAGGTTGTTAATGATTTCCTTACAAAATGAGTAAATGACCTTAGAATACAGTCCCTGGTTTTCTGGTCCTCTGAAGAGCAGAGACTGGGTTAGAACTGCGGATGCCCAGTGTCAGAGCTTTGTGCACGCAGTTGTGTCACTTTAACACCCAGGAGACCTCAAGCCTGGAGGTGGCTCCCCCTCAACCTGCCAGAGACCTTTGTTCGTGTTTCAGTGTCAAACGATAGAAGTGGCCAACTTTGTTCTTCTGACTGGATCTTTTTTTCCTCCTTGGTTTAGCAGAAAGGATCCAGGAGCGATAACAATAAATCAAATAAAATTTTTGTTGGTGGGATTCCTCATAACTGTGGCGAGACAGAGCTCAGGGAATACTTCAAGAAATTCGGAGTGGTGAGTCATCCCGCACGCTGGCAGTTCCCCGTCAGTTGCAAGACGCTTTCCCTCCCCGCTGCCTTTCCTCAGAGTTCGTCAAGCTGTCAACTTTTGGGTTAATTTAGACAAACTGCTGTAGGGCCGTATTGAAGTGTTTGGTGATAAACTGCGGTAAATGTTCATCATCTTGAAATGTATCTTGCTGTTTGTCAAAACCTATTGAACCTATTGCTCTGACGTGTAACTTACTTTCCTGCTTCTGTCTCCTCTTGTTTGAGTCTACCTGATGCGTTATTCTGTTCCTCCTTGCAAAAACTCCTGAGCTGAGTTGGCTGAATTTTCTTCCTCTTTTCAATTTTTTTTCCTCTTTTCAATTGGTAACTTACAGCTGAGCCATGAAAAAGTTTTGTTCAGTTTTGAGGGGGGACACAATGACTACTTCAGAGATCTTATGTCTGAGCTCTTCATCTTCGACTGCACGTGCAGAGAGGTTGAATTTTGTGGCGTCCTGCCATTATTTTGGTGACGGGAGTTGCTTTTAAATCACCACCTGGAACTGGCCAAGTTCTGTTGTCCCCAGAACCTCCAGAGAAAAACCAAGAGGCAATGGCTAAGGACTGTTTGTTTAGTTTGAAAGGCTGCAGTAGAGTTGTAAATAAAAATGGGGAACATGATGTATATGTTCTGTGGCCAGAGAGCAAAGGGACAGCAGCAGGCCCTGGTCCTGATATTAGGGTGACTGCCAGGTAAATAGGACCAGTGACCCAAGGGGGTGCAAACAGAGCAGTGGGGAAAAGACCCGGCACTGTCCCATGGCAGAACCCCCGACTGGGGCAAATCTCAGCTGGCAGTGTCCGGGAGGATGTGGTCAAGTGAGTGTCTATTGTGTGGTCTCTGGAGAGGTATCTTTTCTAGCTATAAAAGGTAAATTTGCGTGAGATTTCAAGCTAATTCAGGGGATTCTAGTGGAAAAAAAAAATACTAAGGTTGACTTGAAGGCAAAGATATGATTCCATGAGATCACATGCGCTTTGTGACCACTTTCCTGCAGCTGAGAAATGTCAGGGCAGCAACTTTCAGCTGTTTAATGCTGCTTTGAGCCGAGTGTTACACCCTCGCGCTGGTACCGATCATCCACGGCTTTGGGGGGTTTTGCAGTGCCTTTTACAGCATCAGTGTCTAACTGGTGCTCAAGGAGGAGCCACAAAAGTTCTTCCGTGCCTTTGGAGTTAAAGCTGCTTTTCATGGTGAGAGTGCAAACGTGTCATCTTTAGGAAGCTGCTGTGCTGATGGAGTGTGGCGAACACCAGGAGCCTTTGGGGTTGGTTTGTGGGGTCTAAACGGTGCGGTGACCTTAATGCTCGATTAAGACTGTCAATGTGATGAGTCCTTGGGAAGGCCCAGCATGGCAGCTTTCCCAGACAGATGAGCTCAGCCTTGCCTTAAAGGCCTCTAAAGCGCGATACTCCCAGTGTGTCAGTGCTGTGCTGGGACGAGCTGGTAGCGATGGGTTTATCTGTGCTGTGTGAGTTGAATGCGGGGAAACCAGCCTGTCGTGGTTGTTGATAACGCTCCCCTGGCAGCACCGTTAGTAGAATTTCCCTTCTCTCTTCCAGGTCACTGAAGTTGTAATGATCTATGACGCAGAGAAACAGAGGCCCCGAGGTAAAGGCTGATCTAGTTTGTCCTTGAAATTTCTTCATACTCTCCTATAGTCAGATGGCAAACTATTTCACACCATCAGAGAAGGTAGACTCTTTTTTTTTTTCTACGTTGCCTCAGGAAAAAGAATAATTCACTGGGCAAACATCACTTCAAGTCTAGACTCTTCATCTGCAGCTTTAGTTGGTATCTCTGCATTTAAAGTCAGATGTTTCATGTTCATTTTCTTTTTTGGTTTTTTTTGCTAGCTTTTTAGTTGACTGAAATTTGATTCTCAAGCCGCTCTTGTGGCTTAAGGTACTTGTGGGGTTGGAAAGAAACAGAGCAGCCTTTGCTGCTGCTCTGCACGAAGGTACGTTGGTCTTTAACTACGGGGGGGGGATACTCCAGTTCAGAGAGACTCTGAACGTGGGGTTAGAACAGAGTCCATCTGTTACGTGCTTTTTGGTTCCATTAAATGGCTTCACTTAAAATGAAACAAGAACGCTGCTTAAACAACACAAAACAGTTTTGAAATATATGTCTGTATATAGATGGGGATGTGTAATCCCTGTGTGCTAGACTGCTTTTTTAAGGGGAGGGCAAAAAAAACCACCACTATAAGCGTCACTAGATGATTTAATCAAGCTAGTGACCTTTGGTCAAAATCTGAAGCAAGTTTCTCATCACCCACCTTCCACCGCATCTGCATCTGTCCAGCTAGGGGGAGGCAATACGTACACCTGTGAAGCTCAGTTGCACTGACCACCCTGTAGCATGTTCTACATGCTAGAGAATAGTTTGCCATCTGAACTTTCATTTCTCTCCTGACTCATTATTAAGAAATATATTCTTCACTCCATATTTATTAAGCTGTTAAGTCTTAGTTTTATTTTTAATTTAGACATACATCCTTAGTGACATATTTAAGTGTTTCATAGTAAAGTATGGTAATGTTAAGTAAGTTTTTTTTTTTTTTCTTTTCTCACTGTGAATTGTTTGACTGTGATTAACGATATCTCTTTAGATTTCTTCTCTCTAGGTGATAATTTATCACAGAGGTACAGGCCAGTTCCACAGTCAGAGGAGGGACGGGCTTTGTCTTTTATTGGAGTGTAAACGAAGTTTCAATATATTTGTTTTTTTTGTTTTCTTGCTTTAGCTATCTTAATCTTCTTTGAGCAGATACCTTTTAAGCAGAACGTAAATTCATCTATTTAAATGCTCCAGAGCATCCGATTTTAAATGGAGGAGGCAGTGGAGACAAAGATACGGGCATTCGAGTGTGATCTGTGGCTGAAGTTCTGGAATATTTCAGTAATTATTGTATCATCTCTATCTTGTAATATTTAATCCCAGCCTTGGAGCAAAAGGTACTAAAACATCATGCCTGGTCTGGATTAATCCTGGTCTTGATTAATGGCTTCTCTGCTTAAAGCTGTACTAAACCCCCAATAAAACAGAGGGTTCTGCCCGCTAACCAGGTGGTAGCTTAAAGCAGCAGTGACCGATGGGCATGGGTCTGAGAATCTCCCAGCGTGCAGGTGGACCTGGGACACTTTCCCCCTGAATTCATCTGGCGTTCTTGAGCCCCCTTTACTGCCTTTCCCACTGTTGGCCACGTTCTTTGTGCCCCCCGGTAACTGTTAGCTCCAGAGATGGCCTCACGCACGCGCTCCTCCCAGTTTGTGCTCCTCGTCCTGCATCCCAGAGCACGTTTCCTCTTGCCTTCTCTCTCTGATCCATGTTCTGCTGCACAGCCCCACTCTGTCTGTAACTTCTCCTTCCAACAGACACCCCAACCACTGAATAGTCAAAAAATAAAAAGGCCAGTTCGCTGCTGTCTTCTCACTCCATTCTGAATTTTTCCTCCTTCCGTGAACTCTTCCATTCTTGCCTTTTGAGCCGCTCCTCACTGCGTGCCATCTGACGCGGCTGCTGGGAGCAGGAGGGGAAGATGGTCCCTGTCATTAATCCCTGGAGCGTTTCTCTGCCAGGGCCTCCCAAGAACGCTGGGAACCAGGTTCCCCTTGGTGTCGGAGCTGTAGGGACACCCTTGAGGAGCCGGCTGTGTGTCTCCAGTCGTCTTCGCTGGGTCCCTGCCCGCTCCCCGCCAGCAGGGCTTTCATCAGAATTCCTTCCAGTCCCCGCAGAAGCGCAGCAGCCTCATCACATCTTGAAAGAAATAGTGGCTTTGTTGCGCTCTCTGCTTCTTGCGCTTTCTGTTCTTGGCTAAACCAACAACTGCGAAGTAATTTACAGGTTCTTGCTGTGTTTGTTCTCTCTTCCCCTTGGCTGCAAACCAGCGTCATTGCTCTGTTCCGTAGGCCACTTGGATTCCTGCTTAAATGCAATTAGTTCCTCAAGCCTTCAATCAAGTCCTGTCCTTCAGAAAATAAAGCTACTGGATGACAGGCTTCCTCACTTTCACTGTATCTCAAATTGCCTCTTGCTGGAACTCGGCTGTGTATTGTGCTCTGATTTCTTCACGGTCCCCGAGCTTGGGGTGTTTGACCCTTTCAAATCCCATTTATTTCCTTTTTCTTTCCTGGCTTCCTCAATGGCCTCTTCCTCTCCTCCTCCCCTTCCAAAGCCCATCCCACAGTCTCTTCCCCTCCTTCAGTCTTGGAATCCAGTTAAACGAGCAACCTGCAGATGTAGATGGGACCCATCTTTCTTCCCTGTGTCCTTCTAGATAAAGGCTGGAATACGAAATGGGCGCTTTAAATACAAACACTTGTCTTTTGGCTCTAACACGCAGATTTCTAGTTAACCTCAGACAAATATATTGTGATGAAATGCTGCCCTCAGCTTCGAGGCTGCTTTCATCACAGTCAACAAAACTTCGTTTATACTGCCAGTCTCCTGTGTGTGGGAAATGCTAAGTTTTTCCTTTTTATTTTATTTTAGTGATGTCTTTTGCTCTTGTTGCTGACAGCAGAATTTGACCTGCTGGAATCTATTTTGGCCTGTATCTTTGTGTATTTTTATATATATATAAACTTTCTCTACAATAGGCCTCTTTGGGCTTACCCAACCCAGTTGGATAAGCTTCGAGAGACACTAACTGTGTAGATACTGTATTTCTGTTTAACGCTTTAGAGCAATATATGGCTGCTGTCAGCACTAGCTGCAAAGCAAAACGCAAACCAAGGGGGAAATCTTGGGTTTCAGAAAAGCAGAAACGCATCCATGTTCCATACGCTTTTGATGCCGCACCTCGTTTTTCTTTCTAATGTCGATTGCTCTCCCGTAGCTAATCTGGAGAATGGCACAGTCTGTGTTCTGCATGTGTCCTGACCTTCCCTGGGGCTCGCTGGTGACACTGGCAGCGAGTGGTTGATGGCATGAACCAGCCTCCCTGTCCTGTGCAATTAACCACGATTTTGCCACTCTCTCGGCAGTATCGGCAGCTACAGCCTAAGTGCAGGGGTTCTCAAAGCGTCCCCCCAAAGCAGTGTAGTCCTGGGGCTTTGCCTCTTTCCCAGCGCCTTCTGCAGGCACCGGCCGCTCCCCCGCCACCTCCAGAGCCGCTGGATCCAGCTGAGCTGCCACCCTCGAGGGCTCTGGTCAGAGAAAACGGCACGAGTCACCCGTGGGGATCTGGAGCAGTTATAGCCATGTCTTGGGGCAGAAAGAGGGACTGAAAAGTGTTGCAGCAGCAGGAAACACACCAAGTGAAATAGCTGAAGGGCCGTGGTGGCTCTCTGGGCGGGTCGCTGCGCTTGGGAGGACTCGTGTCTGTGACCTCCTTCTCCTGAGGGGTGCAAAACTTGAGAACCTCTGCTCTAGGTTGTTAGTTTCTGAAGCTTCTCATTCATCCATGGAGTGGTAAAATTTCTCATGCTTTAACAGCTACATTTCAAAGACAACTTTCTTATTTTCCACGGAAAATATTCCCTAACTGGAAGCGGGGTGAGGGATGGGAGGAAGTCGCTTTGCAGCTTTGGGGAACAGGGACATGATGGGTTTTCTGGGGAACCTCGGCTGTCTTGATAGGAGCCGCAAACTTGCTTGACTTTAATCTGTGCCACAAGTATTTTGCTTTTAATCTCGTGGCACGTTCTGTTTCTGTCTGTATCAGCCCTTTTTTTCCATTTCCTGGTAGGTGGGTTAGGAATGAAATCAAATTAAAAGGTGGTTAGGAGCTCCGTTGGTACGTTGCATGTGTAAGCCAGGAGGAGGCATTCATTGCCCAGTGGCAGGACGTTTCCATTGCAATTTTCTCAGATTGACTTCTTTTGAAAATTTAACACAAGTCTCGGTTATCTGAAACCCCTGCTTGAACCCTTGGTCCGCCCCTAATACTGTTCATCATCCTGTTTTGTGTCACAACACCCTGCTACCTTGATTCACTCTTCGTCGTTGGCTAGGTTTTGGATTTATTACTTTCGAGGACGAACAATCAGTGGACCAGGCTGTCAACATGCATTTTCACGACATCATGGGCAAAAAAGTGTGTAGTTGTAGTTTTATTTTACCTTAAGAAAGAACCAAGTCTTCGGCAACTGGCAATTCCAGTGGTGAGCACAGTGCAGGGGCGGACGCAGTCAGGTGGGAGAATGTGTAAGTCCAAATTCGAGGCTTTATCCATGAAGGTGGGGAAAGTCTGAGTTGGCTTCAGCGAGCGAGGGGGGCAGTTAGCGGGGGGCTTAGCCCAGAGCGGGGGTGGATGGCGAAAGCCTGAGAGCTCAGGCTGTGGGCTGCGTGTTGTGGGTAAGGCCTTGTGCGTACAGACCTGGGGGTTGCTCTGGCCAAGCAGAGGAGCTGCTGCTGCCGCCTTGTCTCGAGCCTGCCTGGGTGCGAGGAGAGAAGCGAGTTGTTTCCAGCTGTTTGAAAACCAGAATCCCACTGAAATCTGAGTTGCTCAAGGCTTGGTTTAAGATACCACTCCTTCAGATGTGTGTTTGATGCTCAAATTTTGAGGCAGTGTGAGCCAGTCGACTTCACAGAATCTTAAACTTAAAAAGAGAATAAAAAACATCATGAAGGATTGGTTTTTTAAAAAATTGGGTCACTTACTGTGGAACTTTGATACGAACCCACGTACTCTATCTAGTAGTTAACCACAATGCAGTTAAGTGACCTCTGGTTGTTTCATCTTCATACTGTGTTGTCAGCAAACGAGTGTTTGATAGGGAGGAATTTTTTAGGCTTGCTTTGATGTTACTCGGCAGGGAATGTGCTTGAACCTGTGGAAAAAAACTAAAAGTAAATTGTTGCAGGACACCCCAGATTTACGCAGAGAGAATAAGAACTTCCTAGAGAAAAACGAACCACGGGGAATTCTGGTGAGGGCCGGGTCCCTGCAGCTTTCCGTCCACAGCTGATAGAGTAAGCGTTGAACTGTCAACCTGAGCAGGAGATTTCCTGGAGACACAGGCACGCTGTCCCTTCCCTCTGCGCTGGCTTTAGAGGTCCCAAGTGCCGGTAGTTCCGCAGCAGGGGATGTGGAACTGGGGGTAACTGGGCAGTGTCTGATGGTTCTGGGCTTGAGGGGTGGGCTGATTCCCGGCAGTGGTAGTGAAGGGAGCGAAGAAGTGTGCTGGTGTCATCCAGAACGGGAGGGTCTGCTCTGGGTTACTGGTGTTTCCCCCAAGCAGCCGAGCGCTCCCCGCTGTGAGCAGGTGCCCTGGCAGCGGTACCCGCACACCGATACGTGTGTGAATTGCCAGTGCCCTGCCGACAGCCTTGGAACGGCCTTAAGCTGACGCTTAGGTGAGGGGCTTGGTCCCAGAGCAGCTGCCGGGTCTGACCAGGAACCCACGGCTGAGCTGTTCCGGGAGGGCACGGGGAGCCCTGCGTCAGCCTCAGAACGGCACCTCTTACGCCACCAGCGCTGGGGCTCTCCGGTGCTTCCCAAACAATCTCAGCACCAACACAAAGGGATCTGGGTTTGCCCTTGTTTTTTCTTCCTTTCAATGACACGAAAAGCAGAACCACGCAGCGTTTTTTCAGTGAGGAGCAACGGAGACGCCTCATTTCTTGGTGTAAACTGGGCTTTGGGCAGGTGTAGAATTTCAACCTCGGCACCAGGAGTCTCACACAGGGACTTCTCAGTCCCCAGGTTGGCAGTTCAGCGCCTCCACATGTGCACTGGAAAATCAGTGGGATTCTTCCACCTCGAAGTGCCGCTGCCCCGCTCTCCTCCCTGACTAATCCTGCCCCTTTAAACGAGGGATCTCTTTCTTTTTGGCAATTAAAAAGGTATTGCTGAAACGAATCCTTATGTTGTTGAAAGGAAAAAAAAATTAAAATTGCAAGAAGGACTCTGCTTCTGTAAGCAAGAATTGAATTCCCTGGAGGCAAATGTGTTAAGACTCATTAATTTGAGTCCTTTGAAAAATTCCCTGGGTTCTTCTCTGGAAGGGGCTTCAGCTGACGAGATTTGGTTACTGTCATGTCTGATGTCCTTGGGGCATCGGCGGGGGGGGTGGGGGGCTTTGTCCTTGCCTGGTGCCTGCTTCCTGTTTGTTCTCTGACATGAATGGCTTTTAAGACATGGCAGGAAGAATTCTGAATACTTTATTTTCCATACTACTCAGGCCCATTGATGATTGAGATTTATTTTCTTTGTACTCTGGCACCCATTAAAATTAATCATAAAATAAAAAAGGCTTTAATTCAGCATGCATGAGTGCTGAGAGTGTTTCATTAAATCAGAAACGGGATTTTTCTGAGAGGTTTATATTGAATGTGCAGCTTATTTTAAGTAGGTCAAATGCACTTAGTCGATGGCGTGGCACACTAGGACATTCTATCTGCAAATAAAATAAGTTCAGTGCTGTGGCTTACTAATTCAAGAAACAGGAGGGGTTTTGTCACTGACTTAACACAGTATGAAGATTTGCTTCTTATTGACTCAACTGTCCATTTTTATTACTTGCATGTTTGTTTACTTTTTTGTTAGATGTAATGTAAGATTCTCTTATCACATCCATTCCCTCTGACATTGTTTGAGTTAATTGAGATTCTTTAAGCGTTAGCCTGGGGAAGGTAAGTCTTTATCTTCCATTAGACATTTAAATAAACTCTTAAGTTTTAAAACAAACAAACAAAAAACCAACCAAGCAACTGTGTGTTTCTCAGGTATGAGCAGAGCTCAAATTGCCGGTAGATGGGGTGGGTTAAACCGTAACTTCCAAACGACCCCTGAACATGCTGGAACAGTTAAAGCATTAGTACCCTTTTTCAGAGCGGGCTCTTCGCTCACAGTTCTTACTTGACTGAAAAACGTCCTCTTTAACTTGTGCCTTAAGTGTGAAATTAGTACAGAAATAACCAGATGATGCTTTTTCAAGTGAAGAGCCGTTGTAAGAGGGTACTGCTGTTTTAAGGTTAAAGCCAATGGCCACCATGCTGAACCAGAAGCGATTTGTAGGCTGTTTTACTGAAATCCCTCGACAGTAGGACTTGTAACGTCTTACCATCGTATTTACTGTACCTGAGAAACATTGTAAATTACTGGCCTTAAGTTTAATAATTAAGTACGTAGACATAAGTCATAAGATGCTAAGTGTAGTCTTAAGTGTAATTAAGGGTGTGTGTGAAGGGAAGGGGGGTGCCTTACCCTGCCCCATCCCTCCTGAACGCTGACTCTGTTTGTTTAGGTGGAGGTGAAGCGCGCAGAGCCCCGGGATAGCAAAAGCCAGACTCCAGGGCCGCCCGGAGCCAGCCAGTGGGGAAGCCGGATCATGCCGAGTGCTGCCAACGGCTGGGCGGGCCAGCCCCCTCCGACCTGGCAGCAGGGCTACGGCCCGCAAGGTAGGGCTGCGGGGTCTCACCTTTCCAGCTGCCTGCTGGGCTGGGTTCCTGGCCAGGGTCGGTGTTCGTGGATGTGGCGGTGCTGCTGGGTTACTGGTAGCAGGACTAAAATCCTCCCCAAAGCTGCTGAGATTGCTCGATCAGCTCTTTGCCCCACAAAATCTGCTGTGTGGGGCAGAAGATGGTGAGTTGGGGTGAGTCTGGCAGCAGCTCCAGTTGTGACTCCAGCTGTGGGACTGTGGCCTGCCTGAGACCCTCATGAAAAATGTTGAAATAGGCATTTTCAGGGCTGAGGTGGTTTCAAAGGAAGTTATAAGTAAAATCTGAAAGGGCCGAGAGAAAAACAGATGGTCTTGCCTTTGGATTTTATTGCTTAATGTAGCCTGGAAAAATAACAAACAGCTCTGGGCTGGCCGTGGTGCAGGGGAGCGCTTACTGCGTATCGTTTTCTTGATTTAGCCTGAACCCTTCAGGGCGGAAAGGAGCAGCCGTGTGCTTTGGGTCTGGCTGTAACCCCACAAGATTCTGAAGGCAGGATAGATATGCTGAGTTCATCCAAAGGCGGTTTTGATACGTACAGCGGGATAATTGAGTTGCGTTTGACAGAAGCGAGCTGCTTGCTCCGGTAGATGAGAAATTTCCACCTGGGGGGCTAAAGGGACTGTCACCGCTTCATCTACTGCCGGTCCCTCGGTGCGGGAGCGCAGCTTTCCCCGTGGTGCTTATTAATGCGAAAGCTGCAGCCGAGGCTTTGAGGTTCCGCCCAGATGCGCTGCTCTGCTGCCACGCAGACGGGGAAACCAGGCTGTGTGTAGAGAAAATGGTACCAGACCTGCTGGATAAACGCGTGTACCGTTCGGTCTAAAGCTGCAGTGAAAGCAGAAGATGAGGGGTTTGTGGTTCAAAGACAACGAGGGTAAACCTGGTGAGGTATTCAGAGTGCTTTGGCTGGGTGGTCTGCTGGGATCCAGGGGTTGCTCGTACTGGTTCTGTTTCCTGTGCTCAGAGCACTCCCAGCTCTGGAACGCTCTGAGTGGAGTTTGAGGGCTGCTCTCTCCTCTGTGCAGTGTTTGCTGAATGATTCAGGGTCTTTTCAGAATGGCATATTCCAAAACGTCCAAGAGTAGCTCTTGGACTGTAGGAATAGATGCGTAAGTGTCGCTGGGAGGATCCCCAGTCCGCTCCAGAGCCCAGAGCAAGATCAGCTTCCTCTGAGATGGTTCCTGGTGGCAGCAGGCAGCTGCAGGGCGTGTGTAAGTCCCTTTCTCTCTTCTGTTTCAGGGATGTGGGTGCCAGCTGGACAGGCCATTGGTAAGTACATTACAAGAGACCAGTTCTAACAGAAATCCCTGAGCCCGGCTGTGTTCCTCTAAGAATTCTCAGTGATTTCTGGATTTCTGTGGTATTCACCCTACATTTAAAAGCTTGATTGAATTTGTCCTGAGAGAACAAGGGAGAAGATAATGTTGTGTTCTGGGAGCTGATGTACTTCCTGCTGTCACCAACCACACTCATTTGTTACCAAGGAATTACGTTCTCAGCTGCAGTTATTTACAGTAGGGATACTTGGAGGACAAGTATTTCCCAGAGCAGGGGTTTGGGGAAGGGTGAGAGTGCCTCTGAGCTCTGTCAGGCAGCTTTACCCCATCTAGAGGATGCTGACTTCAGCAGCAGTATTTCATTCTTCAGCCGCTTTAGTTCTTGCTTTCTCTTGGTTTTCCAGGAGGTTATGGACCACCTCCCCCAGGACGAGGAGCTCCTCCACCGCCACCACCGTTTACCTCATACATAGTCTCTACACCTCCCGGGGGGTTCCCCCCTCCGCAAGGATTTCCGCAGGGCTATGGCACCCCGCCGCCCTTCAGTAAGTGACCTGCTGCGGTACAGCCCCTCACCAGAGTCAGTCCCCAGCTTTTGCTCACCTTTCTCTAGACATGGGTCTTTTCCCCTGCGTTCCCTCTATCCTCACATGTGTTGCCCAGGTTTTATGTTCTGAGCTGTAGATAAGTGTCTTTGTCCCTGAGCTGGGCTGCTTTTTTCTTGAGTGCAGTAATCATTTCTGTTCTTCACTTTAAATCCCTGTTGCTAAAGGACTTTTGATTTATCGTGTACCCCTACTACGACATCAGACGGGAAGAGGTAGAGGTTACTGCGGGGTGACCTGGGCTAGACACAGGCTGGTGTTTCGGAGAAGCTTAAGGAATTAAGGTCACAACTGGCACCGGGAATGTAAATAGGATTTTAGCACCTGCCCCCTCAGGCCGCCTTTTGTGTGATCTAGTCCCAATCCTGCTTTAAAAGGAGGTGGAGAAAGCACCCACTTCTGCTGCGAAGGCAGCGTTGGTCTGGGATGTCTTTTTCTCCTCCTAAGAGCTTGAACAATCCACCTTCCTCCTCGAGGCTCTCACGTGTCAGCACAGTCTGGTCCCTAGTTCAGCCTCAGCCCTTTCTCCTTGCTGGTTGCTGCTGGGGCTGCAGCCTTCCTTTGGGGGGGATTTCTCCTGCTGGAGGATGGGTTGTTGGGGTCTTCTGGCCACAGCGGCTGCCAGAGTGTGGGCCTGCATCACTGCTTCGGTCTTAATAGACTTAGAAATGTTCTAGAAAAAATGGTATCATGCTCAAGCAGGAGGTCGGAGTGGTGTTTGCCTGTGTCTTCTCCCATGCCTTGTACTTTGCTGTGTTTCAGGTTTTGGTTACGGTGCTCCACCTCCTCCACCTGACCAGTTTGCCCCGCCTGGAGTACCCCCTCCACCCGCCACTCCTGGGGCAGCACCACTAGCTTTTCCACCACCACCGCCACCATCTCAGGCAACTCAGGACATGAGCAAACCCCCAACTGCTCAGCCAGAATTCCCCTACAGTCAGTTTGGTAAGTAACTGCCTGTAAAACAAACTCTTCTCCAGCTTTCTTCCCTGTTACCCTGGGGCAGAGGGGTGGTATGGAGGAACAGCCAGTGCTTCTTGCCAGGATGGGGACACCAGCCGCCAGCTCTCAAGCGATCCTTGTGTCAGGAGCTGTTCTAGCCAGAGGGGATTTTCTTAGTCAACTGTACAATGCTGTACATTCTGAAATTGTCCTCCAAGACCCACGTGCTGCTGGGATGAGTTACTGATCTGCTCTGCCCCCAGTCTGTAGTTCAGACTTATTATTATTCAGACTATATTCGTGAAGCTCATAGTCAACTTTTTAGTGTAGCAGACTTGATCAGGATGGAGAACAGACCACAAGAGTAGGAACAGCGCTGAGGCAGGCAGTGCTGGCTGCAAGAACCCATGCTGCCTCTTCCTCCTTCCATCGCAGTTACAGCTCTGTCAGCAGCATGTGCAGCTCGGCTGTGCTGGTGGGTGTTTCAGAAAGCCAGCAGAAGACAACGATCTAACAAGCTTTTAGCCAATCTGTGCACAATCATTTCCAGTCCACGGGGAGCCAATATTTGGGATGTGTTGGAAGTTTTCTAAGACTCTGTTCTCTGACATTGTGAAAGGCTGGGGAGGGGGGTTCCAGCACTGGTGTGTAGGTACCACTTATCTCTTGCGTATTCTAGGAAGCCTCTGTGCCAGTTTGCGTGTTCTTAGTCTCTGCAGAGTGCTGGGGAGGGGGGAGGAGGAGGAAGAGGTGTGCAGTGCTGCATTTTGAGGAGGAAGGCTAAGAGGGGTCATGGTTGGACCCACAGCTGCGGTGAGTCTCTCACCTCAAGACCTTTTCCCTCCTGAGCTGTTAAGAGTGCTAACGGGGTGTTCAGTACGCTGCAGTAGAGAGTCACCCACTGCTCGTAAAATCTGGTCAATTCTGTAAAGAGCTTCAGCCCTTGGTGTGGTCGCAGGTTAGTCAGCAGCGATCGGCAGCCTGGCTGATCTGCATGTATTTACATAAATGCATAAAGCTGTGGGCTTTAGAGAGGCACCGAGTTGCCAAATCCTTCTGGCACCTCAAGGTTTGTCCTGGCTTGGCAGCATCTTCCCTGCAGCTCCGGGCACAGCCGGGGGGATGTGAACACCGGCGCTGACAGGGCGTGTCTCCCTCATCCTGACAGTTCTCTGTCCGGGGCCCTCCTGGGATCTGTCACCCCACTCCCTTCGTTCTGGGGGCCGACTCTCCAGACCCCTCTGGCTACGCGCCAGTGCTTTTTCCACACTCTTGGGCTCAGGCTGAGCCGGGAGCAGCCCTGGGGAGCTGGTGCCTCTTCCCAGCCAGCGCTCTCGATGTATCTGCCTTGGGGAGATGACATATGGCTCATGCAGGGTCTCTTCAGAGGGTGGGGGGACAACACGGCCTGAATGCTCCCTTCTGTGAGCAGAGGCGATGCTGCTTCTCATGTTCCTCAGCTGGCTGCTGGGAATGCTCCCCACTGAAGTTCTAGTGATGCTGTTGGCTTCCCCGGCTGCTGCTCCAGCGAGACTTTGCCCTGTGCCATCGATCCGAGCTCAGGTTCTTGAGCGGGACTGTAAAGCCGTCCTGGTTGGCGGAGCTCTGGGTGCTGGTGCAAGCGGGAGCTGCAGCGGGCACTGGGAAAGCGAGGGAGGACAGTGTGGACTGACAGTGTTCAGTCTGAACTGGCTGTTCCCGTTCAGGCCGTGGCTTTCCTTTGGATAAAGAAACGGTGAGCTGTGGTTCCCGCTGCCCTGAACTCCTTTTTTTTCCCCTCACTCGAAGCCTCACCCCTTGGCAAACAATCCAGTTGTAGTTTTGGTTGCCTGCTTATCTCAGTCTGAAAAATGGCTGGATTAGCGTTCTGAGCCAATAAAGGCGGGTGATGGACGTGTTTTAGCGCTCATTAGCAGTAGCGAGTCCTGAGAGACAGGCAGAGCTGGAAATGGAAATCCTGAAGGCCGGCTCAGAGACTTTGTTTTGGATTAAGAGAGTTAAACCTGCTCTAAGCCTGCCTGGGGAGAAGCAGAAATGTGCTTAGTCATGAGGATTCGTAACACCATCTTCCATGGCAGAGGCTGGCGCTGACACCGCTACCATGATTACGATCGTATTTAATTACGGGAGCTTATACGAAGTTTCTCAGTGTTCTTAGTGCACATCTAGCTGTCTCCCACGCTGGCAGCAGGAACTGCAGCAAGTCCTTTGTCTTCGCCCTTTCTCCCTGTCCCCAAGTTCCGCTCGCTCTAATCCTGTCCTTACCACGGCCTTTGGCGCAGTTCTGCTGCAGGGCGGCGGGCGCAGCCCCCTGAGCAGCTGGGAGGGAGGAGGGCTGAGCTCAGGCTGAGGAGGAAGCAGGTGAATGTGAACCAGGGTCCACTTCAGGTGGTGAAGGAGACTGTTCAGAGCCGGAGTGTGACGGCTCTGCCTGGCCCAGCCCGGGTGCTGCAGAGAGAGATTTCAGGGAGAACTTCCCTCGCTGCACCTTCATCTCCGCTGAACCTGACAGGACAAGCGTTTAGGCAATAAAAACCCCAGCCCAAACCCAAATGAAACCCCTCAGAATGAGCTGCCAGCCAGGCCAAACTTCCGAACAGCTGGAACGCGAGAGTTCACCCACCCGCCCGTGCAGGATTCCCTCCAAAGCGAACCCTGCCCTTTCGGCACCTCCTCAGCTCTGCCTTTGCCCGTTTCTGCCCTGCGGAAGGTAAATAACGGCAGGAGCTGACAGCGGCTGCTGCTCCTGCCACGGTCCTGGGGCCGTGCATGGGGAGGTGAGTTTGCGCCTCCCGGTTGGGACTTGTGCATATGGGTGATGCTGGTCGCTGACTGCGCTGCCTTTCCCCTTCTCCCCAGGGTATGGACAAGACTTGAGTGGGTTTGGACAAGGTTTCTCTGACCCCAGCCAGCAGCCCCCTCCCTACGGAGGCCCCTCGGTGCCACCATCCAGTGGCCCGCCGGCCGGAGGCAGTGGATTCGGACGAGGACAGAACCACAACGTGCAGGGATTCCACCCGTACCGGCGCTAGCGCGGGCCGGCGTCAGGGAGCTCTGTCTGCCCGCCCTGGCCGGCGCCGGCCCAGCCGGGAATCCTAGACTTCTGAACTTGTGACAATCACATACTTGATGGCAGAAAATCCTAACAAACCTTTTTTTTTTTTTTGGGGGGGGTGGGGGTGGGGGACGATGGCTTCTGAAGGCAGAGCTGTGGGTGTTTGGACTGCAGTTTTTAAACCTTTTTCCTTTCTCTAACCCATCAGCACAAATAAAGAAAATGTCACTGGTTCAAACTACAGGGTTTTAAAAATGTCTTCAGCTTTAATTCCAAACTTCAGGTTTCTTTTTTTTTTTTTTGAAATTATTTTTCCTGAGCCTTTGTTTTACCGTATATTGTAAACTTTTATGTTTAAAAGAAAAAAAAATATATACATTTACAGATTGTGAAATTTTTAAGAGAAATTTTCTACTATGTATGCTGGCTTATTTTTTAATTTAAAGCAGGGTTTCCGTTAGCACTGTCGGAGGGGAGGGAAGCTGCGACCCCCCTCCTCCAGCCGCGGCGGCGGGGTGGGCGGGTCAGAAACTCTGGGAGTTCACAGAAATCTACTGAGTGTCTTTTGCTGTTGTTACCCGGTGGGGTGGAGCTGGGAAGGAGGCAGGGGCGGAGCTGTCGCTGCACAGAGTCCCTTCGGAGCGCAGCGCAGCGCTCGGCCTGCGCGTCCGGCCCTTCCCGCTCGGTGGGTTCCGTTGGGGGTAACGGAGGCCGCGTTGAGATGTAGATTTCCCTCAGGCTAAAGGTGTGGGTGCGTTTTGCACTGACCAGTGATTACCCCTGGTTTGAATAAAGAGAAGTACATTTGGATTAGAAACACCAGCCTGTCTCCACGTCATTTTTTTTTTTTTTTTCTTTTGACAAAAAATTTCCTGTGAATTTGTGTTTTCATGAGAAATCAACTGGCAGCCTTGAAAACTCCTGTTTTACACCAGTGAAGAGGGTCTGCCTTGCCGGGCTGCCAGTCCCCCAGCACTAGAGCTGGGTGTGCAGCTCCCTGTGCCCGCTCGCCTGTTGTCTTGTCCGTGGGATCAGCTCTGCCTGAGCCATCACGGCTCTTGTGGGCCCTGACCCGGGCTGGATCTGTCATGGTGAGCCGGGTCTCCTGAAGCCACCACGTCTCTGTGGCCGGAGCCGCATGCATTGGGTCATTGGCGTGATGGTGGCAGCGACTTTGAGCCCTGCCCTTCATCTGACCTTGAGGCTTCAGGGCATGAAGAACGTGTTGGTGGGAGCTGCGCAGAGTGGGTACAGAGTCCTCATGGGCTTGTGCCCATCGTCTGTCTCTCCCCACTTGGACAGCTGAGGGCATTGTGCGGGTGCCACCATCTCCTGGTGCTCACTCAGGGCTCGTGTCCTTAGTTCCCATCCCGGTGTGCTCTGCTGCCTCAGATCGATGGCCCGGTTACTGTGACCTCCTTGGGGGAGGGTGGTTCTCTAACTGCTGAGAGCAGCATAAAACCGGTAACAGGGATTTATGAGTGTCTTGCTGCATCGATCAGTGTCTGTGACTGCCTGACCCGGGTCTCCTCGAGCACCATGTCAGCGTTTGTCTCGTGTCAGGGTGGGGTTCAGCCCCTGGATATGACCTGAAGTGAAATGGGTTGCTGGCTCAAAGGCTCCATGTTCTCCATACTTTAACCACAAGCCTGAGGGAAGCTGCTGTGTCAAAACTGAGACTTACCGAGGAGCCTTCATCATGCGCTGCTGGCTGTGTCTCCAGGCTCCTCAGTCCTAATTATCGCTGTTAATGGGGTTTAACTCCTCCATCAGGAGAGGATTCCGCAGGCTGAGCAGGCTCTTTGGGCAGGAGCATCCACAGCCTTGCTGGAAATCCCATGGGTTGGGGTGTACCCGCGGCACTGGCAGCCCCTGGGTTGCACTTGGAAGGACTTTGATCACTTCAGAGGGTTTTTGTGGTTGGTTTGGATGGTGCCGGTTCTGCTCGCTGTGTCTCATCTCAGCTCTTTTCCTCACTTGGTTCCTCCCGCGAGCACGAGGCGTTTCCCTGCCAGAAGAGGACCTGCTCCTCCCGCTCCTTTGTGCCGCTTTGTGCCCTGCCTTTGCTGTGACCGCTTGGACTTGAGGCTGGTTTGCCTTCCATCACGAGGTGCAATACGGCGTAACGGAACACCGTGGTGCTCCAAGGGCACGTGGAGTGGAGGGAGACTGAATTCCTGGCTGCTGCTGCCGCCATTCACCCTCTTCGATAAAAGGTTTTGGTGACGGATCCTGCACAGAACCGGGCACAAAACGCCGCGACTGTGCTGAGATGAGCCGGCACGTGGCTGAGCAGCTCGGCAGCTGGTGGAGCGCGATGGACGTCCTGGAGACAGGACGGAGGTGGCACCGCGGGGCAGCTTTGTGGTCCCCTCTGCCCTCCGGCCCTGCCTGTGACGGCTGTCCTCGCGTCAACCCTCCCCGCGTGGAGCCTGACCTGGGGAAACTGCCTGGCTGGCGCAGGAAGCAGCAGGGCGGTGGACGGTGAAGGTCCATCATGCCGTGAAGGTGACTTTGCTCCATCATGGGGACTTTGATCCCTCCTGGGGACTTTGCTCCATCAGGGAGACTCTGATCCTGCGCCGCTGCTGCTGCTGGGGGGACCCAGTGGGCGGGAGCACCGTTCCAGGGCCGCCCCTGGAACCCAAACAGCCGTTCGGCTCCGAAACCAGCACAGGGTCATCCACCGCGCCGCCGGGGGCTCCTCTGGTCCCGGGGCTCTGCCCCGAGCCCCCGGCCCTGCACTCGGCCCCTCTTCGGGCCAAGGCTGCGGAGGGAAGAGGCTCCCAGCAGGGTGCAGCACCCGCCGTCCGCCCGGGGCGAGGAGGGTCCTGTCCTCCCCCGGAGCCTGTCCCCAAGCAGCGGGTGCCCGCTCCGCATCACACCCTAGCCCCGCACTACTGCGGGACGCGGCCTCTTTAAGGGAAGTGAGGGCGGAAGCGCTGCGGAGAACGCGGTCTTGCCACTTCCGCCCCGTCGCTGCTCTCGCGAGATCTGCCGCTTCCGGCCCGAGCGCGGCCCTTTCCGACGAGACCAGGCCAAGATGGTGGGTGCTGGCGGCAGTACCGGCGGTTGCTATCGGGCTCCATCCTCCGCGGGGGCCGCCACCCGGGGCCGGGAGGGCTGCTGCCGCCGAGGGTGGCGGGGCCTCCTTGCTGTGGGGCAAGGGGATGGTGTCCGTGGGGCCCTGCCGGGCCCGGGGCTGCCCCGGCCGGATCAGGCCTTATTGAGGCGGGAGCCCGGTTCCCCGGGGCTGGGCCCGGCGGCGCTGAGGCGGGAAGCTGGAGGGGCTTGGGAGCCCTGCGGAGCTCGGTGCCCATGGCCTTGCCGTGTGCGTGGGGGGTGAACGCGGGTCCGGGCAGCCCTGACACCCCCTTCCCTCCCTCCCGGCTGCAGGCGGAGGTGGAGCAGAAGAAGAAACGAACCTTCCGAAAATTCACCTACCGAGGGGTGGACCTGGACCAGCTCCTCGACATGTCCTAGTAAGAGTGGGCAGTGGGCGCTGCCCTCTGCGCAGGGGGCTCCGGCGGGTCGGGGCAGAGCTTTGCTGGGACTGTCCTGAAGCCCCTGCAGTAACCGCTGCTCCAGGTGCTTCTGCATTCTCTTGGCTCTTTGAAGCCTTGAGTGGGTGACGCCGCCCGTACAGGATCTCCAGGAGCTCCCTGGGGGCTGCGCACCATCCTCGGGGTCTCCAGTCACAGGCTGGAGCAGTGGGCTGAAGTTCAACTAGGCCAAGTGCTGGGTCCTGCCCTGGGGTCACACCAACCCCCGGCGATGCTC
This sequence comes from Bucorvus abyssinicus, assembly GCA_009769605.1. Classification (NCBI taxonomy): domain Eukaryota; kingdom Metazoa; phylum Chordata; class Aves; order Bucerotiformes; family Bucorvidae; genus Bucorvus; species Bucorvus abyssinicus. Next base: position 7,696,129 of record CM020055.1, read on the forward strand.
CAGACTCCAGACTGGGGGAAGAGCGGCTGGAAACTGCCTGGGGAAAAGGCCCTGGGGGTGTTGGTGACAGCAGCTGGAGAGGAGCCAGCAGAGTGCCCAGGGGGCCAAGAAGGCCAATGCCATCCTGGCTTGTACCAGCACTGGTGTGGCCAGCAGGAGCAGGGCAGGAATCGTTCCCCTGTACTGGGGGCACTGGTGAGGCCACCCCTCGAATCCTGGGTTCAGTTTGGGCCCCTCGCTCCCAGAAGGACATTGAGGGGCTGGAGTGTGGCCAGAGAAGGGCAGTGAAGCTGGTGGAGGGGCTGGAGTGTGTTTAGAGTAGGGCAGTGAAGCTGGAGCAGGATCTGGAGCACAAGTGCACTGAGGAGCGGCTGAGGGACCTGGGGGGTTGAGCCTGGAAAACAGGAGGCTCAGGGGAGACCTTCTGGCTCTCCACAACTCCCTGACAGGAGGTTGGAGTGAGGGTCGGGTCGGTCTCTGCTCCCCAGGAACAAGCGACAGGACGAGAGGAACCGGCCTCCAGTTGTTGCAGGGGAGGTTGAAGTTGTCCCCGAGGAGCCATTTCTGTCCCGTTCGGCTTGTCCCGGCCTGGCCCAGGCTGCCCAGGGCAGTGGTGGAGTCCCCATCCCTGGAGGGGTTTCCCAACTGTGTCAAGGTGGTGCTGAGGGACAGGGGTCAGTGGGGACCTGTGCTGGGGGAACAGGGGGACTCGAGGAGCTGAAAGGTCTTTTCCAACCCAAATGGTTCCCTGTTTCTATGGTTCTGTCCCCTCAGCGAGCAGCTGATGCAGCTCTACAGTGCCCGGCAGCGCCGGCGCCTCAACCGGGGTTTGCGCCGCAAGCAGCACTCGCTGCTGAAGCGCCTGCGCAAGGCCAAGAAGGAGGCACCACCCATGGAGAAGCCCGAGGTGGTGAAGACCCACCTGCGGGACATGATCATCCTCCCCGAGATGGTGGGCAGCATGGTGGGCGTCTACAACGGCAAGACCTTCAACCAGGTCGAGATCAAGGTGAGGCATCAAGAGCTCGGGGCTGGCCTGGCCGGAGCGTCCGCAACGCGCCCGCAGTGATTATTCAGCGCTCTGTGGGATCCTGCCCCAGCTTGGAGGGGGGATTGGGGCTCCTGCTGCCCCCGAGGGACCCCCAGATGTCCATCTGGAGGGGGGCTGCTCGCAGGGGGGTCCCGAGGTGATGAAGTGACAAAAGTAACATGGCAGTTGTGAGCCCATGTGGTGGGACCAGGGCTGGGCGCCCGTCTGGGATGAACCAGATCCACGAGGGAGTGGAATTACCCACGGCGGGGGGTGACCCGACCCTGCTGGTGGCATTGTCACATTTTCTGCTGTACCCGCGGTAACCCCAACCTGGGGGCACCGAACGGCCCCTGGGGCGTCTGCAGAGCCACCCCCAGCACCACTCTCCCTTCTTTCTCCCACAGCCTGAGATGATCGGCCACTACCTGGGCGAGTTCTCCATCACCTACAAGCCGGTGAAGCACGGCCGGCCCGGCATCGGTGCCACCCATTCCTCCCGCTTCATCCCGCTCAAGTAACGCCCCCAATAAAGGAACAAACCTGTAAATAAAGACTTTTTCTGTGGCTGTGTCTGTCCCAGGGCGCGGGGTGGGCTGGGGCGAGCAGAACCCTTCAGGCTTCAGCACAGTTTGACATTTTCCTGGAAGTTTCCCTGTTTTTTGTGCACTCTGGGATTGACCGACGCAGGAAACACCTGGAGCAGGGTTGGGAGGAGGATGGAACTCCTGCTGCTTTTTGGGGAGGTGCTGCTCGGCACTTCCGTGTCTATCTGTGGCATTACCAGCCCCTCTGCTGGGGTGCAGCTGCTGGGTGCACCTCGCAGGGCACCAACACCCCGAACCATTTGCTTCCCCCTCTTCAATGGGTGGTTTCAGCTGAGGGGTGATGCCGGGGGGGTGAGCTGGGGCTGGGGCTGGGGCCCAGCCCAAGGGACCCTGGCAGCACCTACTGCCCGGGCTGGGAGCTGATGAGGAGGGGACAGGGTGGCCACCCCAGGGCATGGTGGTGTCCCCAGCCCCTGCGGCCCACTGTTACCGTCCCGGCTACTCCTGCCTCATTCATCCTCTGGCCCCGACACGTCACGTTGCGGTGGTGGGGAAAACACCCCAAAGGTCTCACCCCGGTTTTACTGGGACAGGCTTGAGGGGAGCGGGATAGGGGGGCTGTACCCGGGGGGACTCTGGGGTGCACCGGGGAGCCCTGGGTATGTTACAAGTCTCTTCAACACCCACCACCTTCCCGGGAAGGGCACCGGGACCTTGACGGTCCTCACGTAGCTGCCGGTGATGGCGGTGGAGGGGACACAGGGCTGAGGTCACTCTGCTGGCCTGGGGCCGAGTGTGCGGCCCCCAGCCCGCAGCCCTGCCCCGCGCCCCCGGGGAGCTCCCGGACGGTGATGCCGGGGCTCGGCCCAGCACCGGGCACGGTGACAGCCCCGGGCGGCCCGGGGCGGGGGGGATGGCAGCTTTGGAGACCGGGGCAGATCCTGCGAACCCCGGAGCTCTGGGGGCGGCTGGAAAAAAGGAGGGGGGGGGGGGGAGTGGAGACCCCCACGGGCCCGTTTTCCCTCTGCCCGGGCACAAACCGGCGGGTTGGGGGCGGGGGGGCACCGGCTGCCGCCCTCTAACGGCAACGGCGCTGGAAAATCCCGGCCGGGAGCGGCGGGAGGGGGGAGCGGGGGGGCGGGGGCGGGATGCGGCTGCTCGGGGCCGCGCCGGCTCCTCGCTCAGCTCCGCAACGCCGCTGCTGCCGCCGGGGATGAGGTACGGCCGCACCTGCCCCCCCGCACCCCCGGGGCACCTCCCGCACCCCCCAGAACCCCCCCGACACCCCTCGTCCCTCCAAGGGTCCCCGCAGCTGCGGCCGCTGCAGCCGCCGGGAATGGGGGGGGACGTGGGGACCCCCCCCCGGGCCGGGCTGGGGGGGATGGCGGTGCGGTGCCGGGTTGCGAGGGGGGCTGGATGGGGTCGGGGGGGCCCGATCTGCCGGCAGAGGGTCCCCCCCAGCCCTGGCCGCGCTGGATCTGCCGTTATGCGTCGGGCGCGGCTCCGTCCCGTGGGATCGAGGGGAGTCGGGGGGTCCGGGGGGGGGGTCGGCCAGCATCTACCCCCCCGCGACCGCGGGGACAAAGGCCGGACAATGCCGGGGAGCCGCCGGGAGTCCCCGGGCGGGGCGGGGGGGCAGCACCGACCGTCTCCATCCTCATCTTCATCCCATCCCCACCCTGCGGGCAGCGCGATGCGGGCAGCGGGGCCCGCGGCTGGGGGGGTCCCCGCCGGCAGCTTCTGCCCCCACCCGCGCCCCGATGCGGGTTCGACGCCCCGCGGGGCCAGGGTGGGGGCGGGTGGGTGGGGGGCTGGTGCTGAGCCCCAGCCCTGGAGCCCCAAACCCGCACCCCCCCAACCTGCTCCTCAAGCGCACCCCGGGGTGAGGGAGCCCACGGGTGCCCCCAGACACATACACACACCCCCCACCACCCCCGATATGGGGTGCCAGGTGGGTGCTGTCCCCGGCACGGGCTGGCGATGTTCTGGTGATGCCGGTGGGTGCTGGTTCCCACGGCTGGGGCGTGGGGCAGGCAGGGGGGGGCGGTGGGGGGTCCCCACATGGGGGTCCCTGTGCTGGGGGCACAGGGGACCCCAGGGCTCGCCCCACGTGGTGCCCTGTCAGGGCTCCACATTGGTCCAAAGGCCGTGATGTGCGTGTGCACGGAACATACATGTGCCTGTGCATGCGTGTGCATGTGTGTGTGGGAGCAGCCGCTGTGCGGGGGCCGTGGGGGGGCTGTGGGAGCTGCTGGGGGATCGGGCGTGCATGGGGAGGGAGCATTGGTCCCCTGTGCCACTGCCCCCCATGTGTGTCCCCATGCGTGTCCGTGTCGGCGGGGGGGGTCGGCCTGGTGCTCCCTGGGGTGGGTTTGCTGTGGTCGGGGGTCCCCGGGTCGATTAGCCGGAGCTGGTGACAACACGCTGTTTGTTTAAGGTCCCCGGGGGGCTCCGGGAGCTGCAGCTGCGCGGGGTGGGGGGCTCAGCTGGGGCTCCTGTCGGAGGCGGCTGATGCTGCAGCGCCGGGGCCCAGTGCGATCCTGGCGTCCCCGGTGCCGCTGCCGGGCCAGGGGAAGCAGAGGGGTGCGGAGCGTGTGGGACCCCCCAGCCCTGCCCAGGCCAAGGGGACGCGGTGGCAGTGAGGGACAAAAGGCTGATGCAGCGGCTTGGACAGTGACGGGGAGGACGCGGCAGTGGGCGGGGGGCGGTGGGCAGTGGGTGCGGTTGGCGGTGGGCAGTGGGTGCGGTGGGCAGTGCAGATGCTGCTTCTCCACCCATGGCTCTGCAGCATCTGCCCCCCAGCACCTCGCCGGAGGGCTCCAGACCACCAGCGCTCCCCCAGGGCCCCTGAGACACTGTGTCACCCCCAGGGTCACCCCATGGCCCTGCCTGGCACCCAGCCCCATGCCTCAGAGCCCCCGTGGTGGGACACCAGTGGGACAGTGCCCGTCCCGGGGCCGGAGCGTGGGCTGCGGAGCCGAGCTGCAGCCCTCACCCTGCTGTTCCCGCATCCCCGACCCCCCGTTCCCGCAGCCCAGCCCCCCCGGTTCCTGCTGTGTCTAGACGCTTCGCAAATGCGGGTGCTGCCGCCGGCCCCTCCCCGGGGCTGCAGATCCCAGCGCTGCTGCCGCTGCCCTCGGGTGGCCCTGCCGGGGGACCTGGGGGGGCCAGAGCTCGCATTCCCCCCCATCAATCCCCTCCAGCCCCCACCCCAGGCTCCCCTGTCCAGGGCAGGAGAGGGGCAGGAGCTGGGGTGAGGCTGGGGGGGACTGACGCTGTGGGGTGCCCCAGCCCTGCAACTGCACTGACATCCCCACCCCGAGTCGGGGGGGGGGTCCCCCAGACTGGCCGCCCCCTCTCTGAGGGGCTGCAGCAGCCCCCAGGCTCTTCTAGCCACCGTCTGCCCCAGCAGCAAACCCACGCTGTCACCGCAGAGCTGCGGGGATGGGGGTCCTGATGCGGGGGGAGCAGCTTCGTGCCTCAGTTCCCCCCTCCCCGAGCAATGGGGTGGGTGCCATGTGCTGCCCAGGGTGTCCAGCAGCCCTGTGTCCCTCCCCAGCCCATCCCAACCTGCTGCAGCGTGACACAGCACTTGGTGGGGGGGTGGCTGGAGCACCCCGGCACTGCGCAGCGCTTCCATCCTCACCCCACTGGGTCCCACTTGGCTGGACCCCCCCCTGCTCTGAGCCTGGTGGGTGCTCGGGAGGGGTCGTGGACCCTTCTGTCGCCGTGGCAACGGGAGGCCGCCTGCATCCCGCATCCCGCATCCCGCATCCTGCATCCTTCATCCTGCATCCCTCATCCCGCATCCTGCATCCTCCCTCCTGCATCCCATATCCCTCATCCCGCATCCTGCATCCCTCATTGTCCATCCCACATCCCAGCTCTGCAGCCCATGTCCTGATCCCGCATCCCTCATCCCACACCCCTGGCCCTCCCCAACCACCCACCCCTGCTCCCTCACCCTCCTCACCCCCCGCAGCCTGCTGCCCAGCCCTCCCGGTGGTTATTTCTCTCCTGGGGGGTTATTTCTCGCCTGGGCAGCGGTGAGGGGGGGTTTTGCGCTGCGGGGTCTTTGTCTCCCTGTGGAAGCGTGGCTGGTCCCCGTGCGGCGGTGGCGAGGGGGAGGCACACCCAGGGGGGCAAGATGGGGGTCCCGGGCTGGTGTAGGGTGCAGGGGATGAGGGAGCAGTATGGGTGGGGGCCAGGATGGCTCCTGGGGTGGGAAGGACATCGGTGGGGCCTTGGGGAGGGAGCTGGGTCCCACCACTGCCTGGCGGGGCCTCGGTGCTGGAGGGGGGTGCCAGAGCCCCCCAAAGGGTGTCAGAGGGATCCTGGGGTGCTCGGGAGCCTCTGTGGGGCAGCTTTGGCGGTGGGGGTGCGGTGGGCGACAGAGACCCCTGCCCCAGGCAGCTGCCATCCCTGACCCCACTGCGGTGGGGGGACGGGCCCGATCCTGCCCCAGCGCTGTGAGGGACGTGGGGAGGGATGTGCAGGGGGGGTGCAGTGGGGTGGGGGGAGAAGGGGACACCCCCGCTCCGCCGTGCACCCCCCGTCGGTGCCCACCCGTCGCACGCTTGTGCACACACACGGTGCTGATGAAGGCGACACGGGGCCGTCGCGCTCTCGGCCACCAGCCTGACACACTGGGACGGTGACGAGGGGGGTCCCTGTCCTCGCCCCCCACCCATGCCAGTGCCCTGTGCGTCCCCCTCCTCAGCAGATGCGAGGGGCGGCCGCGGGCGCTACAGCCAGGAGGAGGTTTGGGGGGAACTGCAGGGGGACAGGGGGGCTTGGAGGGGGCCGGAGGGGACCTAGCGGGGCTGGGGGTGCTGCCGGGGGGGGCCGGGGGGGCCCTGCTGCAGGAGGGAGCGAAGCGAGAGATGGTTGGGAGAAGAAGAAGACAAAAGCGAGACAAAGGGGGAGGGAACGGCAGGCTGAGCTGCTGCGGAGGATGGAAATCAGGCAGGGGCTGGGGGGGCTGCCTGCAGGGGGGACCGCGGCTGGTTGCCCACCCCGGGCTGGGGATGCCCCTTCTGGGAGGCTTTGGGGAGCCACCAGCCCTTTGCCGGGGCAGACTGGGGTGGGTCGTGTGTGGTGGGGTTCCCCCGGGCGGTGCCGTGGTCCCGGGTGGGTGGCGGGGTGCTGGGTGGGGGTGGTGGGGGTGCTGTGGGGAGCAGCCCGGGGTGCTGCCCAGCTCCCCCCACCCCGCAGGCGCTGGAGGGGGTGAAGATGTCCGGCTCCATCGCCTCGTACGAGCAGCTGGTGCGGCAGGTGGAGGCGCTGAAGAAGGAGAACAGCCACCTCCGGCGCGAGCTGGAGGACAACTCCAATCACCTCTGCAAGCTGGAGAATGAGACCTCGGACATGAAGGCGAGGACAAGCCCGGGGAGGAGGGTGGGACATGGGTCCTGTCATGGGGCTGCGGGGAAGAGCACACGGGGGGCTCCCTCTGCGTCCCCTCCCCCACCCAACAGCTCCATCCCTGGTTTAGGAGGTCCTGAAGCATCTCCAGGGCAAGCTGGAGCAGGAGGCGCGGGTCATGGTGTCCTCGGGGCAGACGGAGGTCCTGGACCAGCTGAAAGGTGGGTGCCCGGGCAGGGTTGGCTGGGGGGATCCCGGTCGAGCCCACCCTCACGCCGCTGTCCCCGTCCCGCAGCCCTGCAGATGGACATCACCAGCCTCTACAACCTCAAGTTCGCACCGGAGGCGGCCGGAGCCGGGCGCGGCGCCGAGGAGAGCCCCCCGCCACCCGCGCCCCAGCGGGATGGCGCCGGGGACCTGGGCAGAGCCACCCTCCGGCTGCTGGAGGAGCTCGACCGGGAGAGGTGATGGCCGGGGAGGGGTCCATGGGGCTGGGGGGGCCAGGGGCAGCGCTGATGGGGCTCCCACCCCTCTCCAGGTGCTTCTTGCTGGGGGAGATCGAGAAGGAGGAGAAGGAGAAGGTGTGGTACTACGCCCAGCTGCAGAGCCTGGCCACGCGCCTGGACGAGCTGCCCCATGTGGAGACGGTGAGCGGGGCACCCCGGCACCCCACCAGCCCCGGGCAGGACCCTGCCCCACCCCCTCACTCCTTCCCCGCCGCTTTGTCCCCCCAGTTCTCCATGCAGATGGATCTCATCCGGCAGCAGCTGGAGTTCGAGGCGCAGCACATCCGCTCGCTGATGGAGGAGCGCTTCGGCACGGCCGACGAGATGGTGCAGCGGGCGCAGGTCAGGGTGGGCGCGGGGGGACCCTCCCTGCCCCTCCCCGCCCCTCCCAGCCTGTACTGGGCGGGCTCCAGTTGCCTTATCACCCCATCCTGACTGCTCCAGCCCCCTGCACCCTCGCACCCAGTTCCACACACCCTTCACCCAGCGCCAAGCTGGGTCACAGCCAGCCCTGGGCACCCAGCTCCTGGCACCCAGCTCCTTGCACCCAGCTCCTGGCACCCAGCTCCTGGCACCCAGCTCTACACCCTTACCCCCTTGCATCACCCGTGCGCCCTCGCACCCAGCCATGGGCACCCTGATCCATTGCCTTCAGCCCTCGCACCCTCATGCCTGGCTCTGGGGGTCCCAGGGGGGTTCCCAGCCCTCGCTGACACCCGCTCTGTCCCCCCTGCTCCAGATCCGGGCGTCCCGGCTGGAGCAGATCGACAAAGAGCTCATGGAGGCGCAGGACAAGGTGCAGCAGCCGGAGCCGCAGGTAGCGGGGCCGGGGCCGGCGGGGGGCTGGGGGTGACCAGGCATGGTGAAGGAGGGTGACAGGCACGGCCCCCCCGCCATTGTCCCCGTACTGTCCCCATCCACCGTGACAGCCAGGGCTTTGTGTGGCTCGGGCACCGTGAAATGGGCAGTTGCCATGGAGACGAGAAGTAGGCCATGGCGCGCAGCAGGCGGGCGGCGCGATGGCTCCCGCAGCATCTGCCGGCTGGCGGAGCTGCCAGGGCGGGCACCCCGCCATCATCATCGTCACCAGCCCACCACCACTGCCACCACCCCACCATCATCGCCACCACCCCACCATCATCGCCACCACTCCACCATCACCACCACCCCACCCTGCCATCACCACCACCCCACCATCACCACAACCCCACCATGGCCATGGCCCCACCATCGTCCCTGGCCCCTCCATAGTGCCATGGCTGCTCCGTTACCCTCAGCCCTTCTATAACCCCCAGTCCCACCATCACCCCCAGCCCCACCATCACCCCTGGCCCCTCCATCCTCTCCGCCCCCTCCATCACCCCCAGCCCCACCATCAACCATGGCCCCTTCATCCTCTCTGCCCCCTCCATCACCCCCTGCCCCGTCATCACCCCAGCCAGTCCCACATCCTCCACAGCCCCTCCACTGCCAACCCTCTCAAGCAGCTGCACAGGCTTGACCCTGGCACAGTCCACTTGCCCACCCCCCCATCTGCCCCCTCCTCTGCAGCTCTGCGGGAAGGTGCCGGCCATGGAGGGGGACAGCAGCCTGGACCCCCCGACCCACCCCGAGGAGGGGGGCAGCAGCCTTGGCAGCAGCAAGGTGAGGGGCGGCCGCGCTGGAGCCCAGCCGGGGTGGGCTGAACGGAGCAGGGGAAGGTGGCCGTATGTAACCCCCGGTCCCCCTCCCGCAGGTGGAGGTGGTCTTCTGGCTGCTGTCCATGCTGGCTACGCGGGACAAGGACGACATGTCGCGCACGCTGCTGGCCATGTCCAGCTCGCAGGAGAGCTGCCTGGCCATGCGCAAGTCCGGCTGCCTGCCCCTGCTCATCCAGATCCTGCACGACTCGGACGGCGAGCCGGGCCCCCCCGAGAGCCCCGCCGGCGCCAAGGATGCCCGCATGCGTGCCAATGCAGCCCTCCACAACATCGTCTTCTCCCAGCCTGACGAGGGCCAGGCCAAGAAGGAGATGCGGGTGCTGCACGTGCTGGAGCAGATCCGCTCCTACTCGGAGACCTGCTGGGACTGGCTGCAGATGCAGAGCAGGGAGCGGGGCAGAGGCCCCGAGGGCAGCGCGGGTACGGGGCGGGGAGAGTGGGGTGACACTGCGTGGGGGGTGTGGACACCCGAGTGTCTGTGTGGGGACCTGGCGGTGCTGGGGGAACGGGGGGACTCGAGGAGGTCAAAGGTCTCTTCCAACCCGAAGTGATTCCATGATTCTCCCCGCAGCGCCGGTGCCCATCGAGCCCCAGATCTGCCAGGCCACCTGCGCCATCATGAAGCTCTCCTTCGACGAGGAGTACCGGCGGGCCATGAACGAGCTGGGTGAGCGCGGGGCGGGGGCTCCATCCCTGCCCACCCTCCTCCCCGCTGCCGCAGCAGCAGCGCCGGGGAATGGGTGTTGGGGAGGTGGGTCCCTTGCCTGAGCCGCCCCTGTCCCACCCCGCAGGCGGGCTGCAGGCGGTGGCCGAGCTGCTGCAGGTGGACTACGAGATGCACAAGATGACGAGTGACCCCCTGAACCTGGCGCTGCGGCGCTACGCGGGGATGGCCCTCACCAACCTGACCTTCGGCGACGTGGTCAACAAGGTCAGGGGGAGCCAGGGGGGCTGCGGGGTGGGGAGCAGGGCTGCGGGGCTGCAGCATCACCCTCACCATCCTCATCCTCCTCGCAGGCGACGCTGTGCTCCCGGCGGGGCTGCATGGAGGCCATCGTGGCTCAGCTGGGCTCCGACAGCGAGGAGCTGCACCAGGTGGGTGCTGGTGGCAGGGTGGGCTCCCTTGGGGAAGGAGATGGGCAGGGGGCCCATCGCTGCACCCACCCACCCCACTCTGCCCTCCCAGGTGGTCTCCAGCATCCTGAGGAACCTCTCCTGGCGAGCCGACATCAACAGCAAGAAGGTGCTGCGGGAGGTGGGCAGCGTGACCGGGCTGACGCGGTGCGCGCTGCACGCCGGCAAGGTGAGCGCTGGGACGAGGCGAGAGCGGGCACCAGGGCGGCTGGACGGGGGCTGACAGGGGGCGTGTGTGTCCCTGGGACAGGAGTCCACGCTGAAGAGTGTCCTGAGCGCGCTGTGGAACCTGTCGGCGCACAGCACAGAGAACAAAGCAGCCATTTGCGGGGTGGAGGGAGCCCTGGGCTTCCTGGTGAGCACCCTGACCTACAAGTGCCAGAGCAACTCGCTGGCCATCATCGAGAGCGGCGGGGGCATCCTCAGGAACGTCTCCAGCCTCATTGCCACGCGGGAGGACTACAGGTGAGGCTGGCTGTGGGGTGGGGATGGCGCTGGGGAAGGGGTCGGGGACCATCCTGACGGCAGGGGGTCCCCCGTGTCCCGCAGGCAGGTGCTCCGGGATCACAACTGCCTGCAGACGCTGCTGCAGCACCTGCGCTCGCACAGCCTCACCATCGTCAGCAACGCCTGCGGCACCCTCTGGAACCTGTCCGCCCGCAGCCCCCGCGATCAGGAGCTGCTCTGGGACCTGGGGGCGGTCAGCATGTTGCGCAACCTCATCCACTCCAAGCACAAGATGATCGCCATGGGCAGTGCGGCCGCCCTCCGCAACCTCCTCACCAACCGGCCCCCCAAGTACAAGGATGCCGCCGTGGTCTCGCCGGGCTCCTGCATGCCCTCGCTCTACATGCGCAAGCAGAAGGCGCTGGAGGCCGAGCTGGACGCCAAGCACCTGGCTGAGACCTTCGACACCATGGAGAAGCAGACTCTGAAGAATCAGAGCGTGAAGAAGCCGATGCGGCACATGGAGAGCCTGGTGAAGGACTACGCCTCTGACTCCGGCTGCTTCGATGATGATGAGGTGCCCAACATCTCCACCGGTGTGGAGGCAGCCAGTGCCTCTGTCCTCTCCATGTTCCTCAACTCCTCGTTCCTCCAGGGACAGGCTCTGCCCCGGGCGCTGGCGCAGAGGCGATGCCCGGAGCCGGAGAAGGACGGCAGCGGCAAGCCGGCTGAGCCCAAGAAGCTGCCGCTGCCGGAGGATGACGTCTCGCTGGCCGCCGAGAAGTTGGCCAACAAGATCTCCAGCACGGTGGCCAAGATTGACAAGCTGGTGGAGGACATTTCTACCATGCACACGTCCTCGGACGACAGCTTCAGCCTCAGCTCGGAGGACCACTGCCTGGACTGGCAGTACGGACCCGAGGAGGTGCACGAGGCACGTGCCCAGTCCTGCTCACCGTGCCGCCTCTCCGACGCCGGAGGCTTTGCCAAGCGGGAGAACCTGAGCCGGGCGCACACGCTGCTGCGGCTGAAGACCGCCTACACCAGCCTGTCCAACGACAGCCTCAACAGCGGCAGCACCAGCGACGGCTACTGCACCAAGGAGCACATGAAGCCCTGCACCAGGGCCACCTTCCTCGACTACCGGGACGAGCTGCAGCGCTACCAGAAGCGGCCAAGCCGGCTCGACCTCAAGAGCATCCTGGGCTGCAAACCGGAGCGGGTCGAACCCCCCGCGCTCAAGGGCAGAGACCCGGCCGAGCCGGAGAAGCTGGAGCAGCGAGACCTGCCCGAACGGGCCAAGAAGACGGTGACTTTCCCCAGCCCCAAGTCACTGGAGAAGGAGCCCGAGTGGAAGAAGGAGGCGGGCAGCAAGCTCTCCCCCGACGCTCAGGTCCGCACCATCAAGCTCTCCCCGTCCTACCAGCACATCCCCCTGCTCGAGAGCCTGGCCAAGAGCGGGGCAGCCGCTGGCACCGGCCACCACCCCTCCCTCCTGGGCAGAAAACAAGCGTGGCTTCCCCCGACGCTGCTGCAGACGGCCGAGACCTTGAGCAAGATCCCAGAGAAACTGCCTGCCCCCCCACCGGCCTCGGCGGAGCAGGAGTCGGTGCAGAAGTACTCGGTGGAGGACACCCCGATCTGCTTCTCCCGGTGCAGCTCCCTCTCCTCCCTCTCCTCGGCAGACAACGTGCTGGACGGGCAGAGCCACAGCGAGAACGACCTGGACAGTGACTCCTCCCTGGAGATCCTGGAGATGGAGGAGGGGGATGGGGAAGGTGAGGATGGGAAGCAAGAGAAGGAGAATGTGGTGGATCTGGGTCCGGCCACGCTAGCAGGGATGTCCCAGCCCATCACCATCCCCCTCCCAAAGTGTGACAAGGTTTTCCTGCGGGAGTCGTCACCGTCGCGCCAGGAGGACCTCACACCCTCGAGCTCCTCAGAGAACTACATCCAGGAGACGCCGCTGGTGATGAGCCGCTGCAGCTCCGTCAGCTCCCTGGGCAGCTTCGAGAGCCCCTCCATCGCCAGCTCCATCCAGAGCGACCCTTGCAGCGAGATGATCAGCGGCACCATCAGTCCCAGCGAGCTGCCCGACAGCCCCGGGCAGACCATGCCCCCCAGCCGCAGCAAGACACCCCTCTTCGAGCTGGGCTGCCAGCCAGAGAAGGAGACCAGCCAGTTCAACATCCAGTGGGAGAACAACGTCAAGAAGTTCATGGAGATCACTGACTTCAAGGAGCGCTTCCAGCTGCCCCAGGACCTGGACTCCATGGTCTACTTCACAGTGGAGAAGCCCAACGAGAACTTCTCCTGCGCCTCCAGCCTGAGCGCGCTGCCCCTCCACGAGCACTACGTGCAGAAGGACGTGGAGCTCAAGCTGATGCCCACCTTCCCGGAGAAGAACAGCTTGAATTTTGTTGCTCACGAGAAGCGGGAGGAGTGGCGGGAGGAGCGGTACCTGGAGGGCCGGCGGCGGGCTGACCGCCCCGAGCCCCCCGACGACGACGACATCGAGATCTTGAAGGAGTGCATCAGCTCTGCCATGCCCTCCCGCTTCCGCAAAGTGAAGACCTCCCTGCTCTCCGGCCAGGTCCTGCACCCCCAGACAAAGAAACCGGTGCACGTCCCTGTGTACATGCTGGTGCCAGCCCACGCGCACCCTGGTGTCCCCAAGCACCTGCGTGCCAGCACCCGGGACCTCTTCAAGGACGACGATTCCTTCACCGACTCGGCCGACGGGACCCCCGTCAACTTCTCCAGCGCTGCCTCGCTGAGCGATGAGACCCTGCGCTACCCGCCCACCGAGGAGGCTGAGCAGCCCCACGGCACGGGGATGGGGCACCCGGCGGGGGTCCTGCCCGAGGGTCCCCGCGAGACGGGCAGCGTCCCGGCCCGGCGAGCCGCCTCCGGCAGCTCGGCGCCCGCCCGGCTGAGCTCAGCCTGCAAGGGGAAAGCAGGGCCGAACCGTGGGGCGGGGAAGCAGGGGCAGCCCCAGCCGAAGGGCGGACCCAGCCTGGAGCTGGAGGTGGGGAGGACCAGCGGTGACCCCGGCAGGAAGGATGCTCCCCGGGAGGACGAGGTGGCCTTCCAGTCGCTGTGCCACACCACACCGACCGAGGAAGCCGTCTACTGCTTCTACGAGCAGGACTCAGACGAGCTGCCTGAGGCGGGCAGGGACGGCTCTGGCTCTGGCGGCAGAGCCCAGCCCGTCCGGGCACCCAGGAGGGAGAACCGGGGCAGCTCCATCCCCCGGCGGGAGCCTGAAGCTAGTCCCCGGCCGGCAAAGGTGAAGCCGCACAACAACCTCATCGCTGACGAGACACCACCGTGCTACTCCCTCAGCTCCTCCATGAGCTCCCTAAGCGATGCCAACCTCTCCGACGGCGAGGAGCGGGGCCAGCCCTGCGGCAAAGCCCCCCCACCGCGGTCGGCCACGGTGGTGGGGCAGGGGAGCTCCGCCAGCTCCCCCAGCCTCAACTCGGAGGATGACCTGCTGCAGAAGTGCATCGGCTCGGCCATGCCCAAGCGCCGGCGGCCCTCGGCTCGCCGGAGACCGGCAGAGTGCAAGCAGAAGCCGACGGGTGCCGGTGGGAGGGAGCGGAAAGCAGAGGCGAGGCATCGCCCCTCCGAGGACGCCGGCTCCGACCGGGGCTCGGACCTGGACAGCGTGGAGTGGCAAGCCATCCAGGAGGGAGCCAACTCCATCGTCACCTGGCTGCACCAGGCTGCCGCCTCCCTCTCACGGGAGCCTTCCTCCGAGTCCGACTCCATCCTCTCCTTCATGTCAGGGCTCTCGGTCGGCTCCACCCTGCAGCTCTCCCTGGGCCGGCAGGAGAAGACACGAGCCAGCAGCGTGGCTGGCCGGGATGCGGCAAGGAGGGAGCACAGCAAGAGCCGCCCAGAGAGGAAGGACGCGCCGGCTGCCCGTCCTGCTGGCCGCGGCAGCGCCAGGGCAGAGCGGAGCCCGGCGTCCACCAAGCCAGTGCCCAACCTGCCCGTGGTCTTCCGTGGAAGGACCGTCATCTACATGCCCAGCCTGGCCAAGGACACCCCCAGCCCACGGGCCACCCCGAAGAAAAGCCCTGTGGCGAAGCCCGAGGCGCCGCTGGCCAAGAACCTCTCCCTGAGCCAGCAGCGCTCGCGGAGCCTGCACCGGCTGGGCAAACCCCCTGAAACCGGGGACCTGGCGCTGCCCAAGAGGAGCACGACGCCACCCGCCCGCATGGGCAAGGGACCCCCCTCCTCGGGCTCCTCCCGCACCTCCACCCCCTCCCAGCACGCTCCCAAGAAGCTGCCGTCACCCTCCCAGCTCACCAAACAGGGTCCCCCGGCCGCGGGCAAGGCGGGCGGCTCGCCCTCCCCGCCGGGACCCCCGGCCAGAGCCCCAGCCCCCAAATCACCGGCCCCCAAGCAGTCCAAGACGCAGAAGTCGCCCGTCCGCATCCCCTTCATGCAGAAGCCCAGCAGGAAGGTGCTGCCGGGCCGGGGGGCCATGCCGGTGCTGGAGGAGCAGGCGGATGGTGGCAAAGCACGGGGTGGCGGGCTGGGGGCGCCGGGCGGCAGCCGGCTAAACCTGGTGCGGATGTCGTCCGCCCGTTCCAGCGGGAGCGACTCGGACCGCTCCGGCTTCTTACGCCAGCTCACCTTCATCAAGGAATCCTCCAGCCTGCTGCTGCGGCACCGCACCGAGCTCTCCCCGGCGCAGCCAGCAGCCTCGCTGCCTCGCCGCGCCTCCCCGCAGCGCAGCCGTGCCGCGCTCCCGGCTGTCTTCCTCTGCTCTTCCCGCTGTGAGGAGCTCAAGGCGGCCAAGCCGGCAGCCCCCAGCCCACGGCCCCTCGGCCCCAGAGCCCAGCCCAGCAGCAAGGTCCCCGCCGGGGTCAAGCCGCCGCGGAGGACCAGCTCCGAGAGCCCCTCCCGGCTGCCGGTGAAGACCAGCATCCCCGCACCCGAGCCCTTCAAGAGGTACTCATCCTCGCCCAACATCAGCGTGGGGCGGAGGACGGGTAGCCCTTCCTCTGTCCTCTCCACCCGCTCCGAGGCTTCGGCACGGCAGCGGCAGACCGAGGCGGTGCCCGGCGGGCAGCCGGCGAAGCCGCCGGTGGTGGTGATGAAAGGCACATGGCGGAGGATCCGGGACGAAGACATCCCCCACATCCTCAAGAGCACCCTGCCCTCCTCTGCCCTGCCGCTGGCAGCCGACGGCCAGGAGGAGCGTCCTGACACCCCCGGCCCCAGGAAGACCAGCGACGCCGTGGTGCAGACCGAGGACTTCGCCACCACCAAGACCAACTCCAGCACCTCTCCCACGCTGGAGACCCGCGAGGGGCCCCCGCATGCCCGCGCCGCCTGCGACGGTGAAGCCCCGGCCCCCGCCAAGGCCACCCTGCCCATCTCCTTCGGCCACGAGGTGCCCGCCGGGACCTTCCCCGCCAGCCGGCATGGCTCCCCGAGCAGAGCCGCCCGCGTCACCCCCTTCAACTACGTCCCCAGCCCCATGGCGGTGACGGCAGTGACAGTGGTGGCCGACAAGGCGGTGGAGAAAATCCAAGCTTGAGCAGCTGCTGTGGGGATGAGGGTCCCGCGACGCCCTCCTGCCCCCCGGGAGCTGGCCAGGACTGTGCTGGGGGACACAGGACAGACGGGGACCAGCGAGTGACCCCAACCTGCTGCCTGCCCCGGCTGGGGTCTTGCTGTACTGGAGCATCACAGTTCCCAGTGCTGAGGACTGGGCAGAACAACGTGGACCCGCTGGGGCTGATGCCCCAACCTGGGGTGAGTCTCGGTGGACACCCAGGGACAAGCCAAGGACGGGACTGTGTCCCCATGTGCCCACATCCCACCGACCTGCCTCGGGCAGAGGCTGAACGGGGGCCTGACCCCGCACGCCGGGGAGACGCTCGGCACCACCGCACCCCGACGCCAGGTCCCTGCCACACCACATGCTTCAGCTTGTCTGGGCACCGACGCCCGGCTCTGCCAGCAACTGGCACATTTATTAATGGGGTTATTAACGATCAATGCAGGGAGAGGCTTCCTGGGGGGCAGAGTGGCTGGCTGGGGGCAGACGGGGTCCAGGACCCCCAGTTGTGCTGCTGGAGGCTGCTAATTAAGGTGCGCGGCTGATTGGGATGGGTGACCCGCAGCTGTGGCGCTGGCACTGGGTCAAGGCGGCGGCGGCTGGAAACGGTGTTGGAGGGGCTGGGCAGGGGCTGGCTGGTGGGTGGCCGGGGTCCCAGCGGGCTTGTCCTGGCGGGCTGCTCACAGGGTCATGTCACCAGGCTGGGGAGCTGCCCTGGGAGGGGACGGGGTGCTGATTTGGCACCAGGGTGCCCAACCCCAAGGGAAGGGTCTGGGGCCCCGCACCCCCAGCCACAGCCCCCCACCCCTGGGGTGGGAGAAACCCGCGGGCCGTGGACACGAGTCCATCCAGGACTGGATTACGCCCACGAGCGTGGGGGCTCCAGCCCCAAAGCACTGGGGACCCCCTGCTCCTGCTGCAGGCAGATTGGGGGGTGCAGGAAGCGCCTCGGCTCCCCAGGGAGTGGGATGAGCAGTGGAGGGACCCCCCAGTCCGGGTGCTCTCTGACCCCCCGGGGTGCTCCCCTACCCCCTGGGTGTCTCCTGGTGCTCCCACCCTATGGCTTTGAATGGGGTGACCTGTGGGCCCCCCATACTGGTGCAATGGGGACCCGGGGCAATGGGGACATGAGGATACATCCCGGGGGCTGTGGGGACATAGCAAGGGGTCTCCAGGGACGTTCACCGGCATCGTCGGATTTGTGGACACCCCAGTACCCACTGGGGACTTCAGCAAAGTCCCTGAGGGCACCGTGTGTCCCCACTCCCGAGTGCCATAACTGAGTGTGGGACGTGCCGGGATGACCAGCAGCACCCCCGGGATCAAGCCCCCCACCCAGCCCCGCTCTCTGCCTGTCACCCCCAGCCCCCCTCGGGGGGATCCCGCCGGTGCCGCGGTGCCCTGCTTCCCCCCGGCTGTATCGGTGTATCAGGGTGGGATGTCACTGGGCTCTGGACCATTCACCATTAAAAGCCGACCTGTGTAAATAGGAAGGGGTCTTTCTGTCCAGCCCCCCAGGCTGGGGGGACCCGCAGCCCCTGCGCAGCGTCTTCTGGATCCATTTCTTGTGCTTCACGGCCGAGGTGGCGACTGGTGGCTTCAAGGGGTCGGTGGGGTCTGCGCTGGTGAAGGACAACACGCCGGCCACTGCCGCCCGCTTCCCGCACACCAGCGGACCCCCGGAGTCACCCTGGGGAGAGGTGACAGTGGGGAGCGGACCCCAACCGGGGGCCAGGGACCCCACCATGGCCAGGGGGGCATCGCACCTCTCTGCTGGGGGTGAGCACGGAGCACCCCACACCCAGGAACGGCGGCTTGGAGCGGGGGGACGGAGCTTTGCAGCCCTTCGGTCCCCCTGTGACACCGTTTGGGCCCCCTCAGCTCCTCACCTTGGAGGGTGCTGAGCCCCGGTGCTGTCCCTGGAAGCAGATCATGGTGGGGGCGATGCCACCGTGCCAGAAGCGGCTGTTGTTGCACATCCTCGCGTCCAGCACCGTGACCTCCAGCTCCTGCAGCGTGGCCGAGAGCTGCCCGTGCCTGTGGACCCCCCAGCCTGCCACGCTGCACCGTGCCCCTGCCGCCGGCTCTCGCCCCAGCAGCCCGATGAGCCGCCGCGTCCTGCTCAGCGTCACCGACCCCTCCAGCTGTGGGGAGGGCGGTAGGCAGCGTCAGACCCATCCCAGCCATGGCCGGGGGGCTGGCGGAGAAGCACCTCACCGCATTGGTTGGGGTGTGGGGTGGTGATGGAGGGCACCGAGCCGGTGCAGCACCCGCGGGAGCGGGGAGACGTCACTGAGCTGTGAAAGTGCTCGGAGGTGAGAAGAGAAAATGTCACCCAGCACCTCGTCCCGGCTGCGCCGGGGAGGTGTGAAGCCACTCAGTCCCCGCTCCCCCCCAGCAAACCCATCCCCGCTGCCGGCACAAGCCCCACCTGGAGCAGGAGAAGGTCGTTTTCCATCGTCTGTCGGTTGTAGCCAGGGTGGGGACAGACCACCCGGATGGGGAAGGTCTGGGTGGCCACCCCGCGCTCCCGCAGGCTGTGCAGCCCCAGCACCGCCGTCCCCGTGGGCTTCATCCTGCCCCGCAGCGGGAGCTGGTGTTGGTGGGAGCCCAGCGCTGGCTATACAGCCCCCACCAAGACCCCTGCCCCAGCCATACAGCCCCCACTGAGACCCCTGCCCCAGCCATATGGCCCCCAGCGAGACCCCTGCCCTAGCCATACAGCCCCCACCGAGCCCTCTGTACCGCGCAGGACGCGGCTGCACTGGACTTACCTCCGGGCAAAGCAGTGGGCAGCCGTCAGCACCCAGCGCCGGTGCACCAGTGCTCCCCCGCAGGCGTGGACCCCCCTGAACTGGAGGGACACCATGTAGGGCCGCGAGTGGGGTTTGGCCTCACGTCCCCCGATGACCGACGATAGCTGGAACTGGCCCCGCACTGCCGGGGAGAGAAGAGCCTGTCCTGGTCCTGCTGCCCCACTGCAAGGAAAAGGCTGGGGGGGGGGTTCCCAACCAGCACCCCCCACCCCCAGCAGCCCCATTCCTGCCCCCCGCCATGGCCAGCGATGCCGAGACCTCAGTGGCCACCCCGTCCCACCGCCCTGGTGCTCACCCAAAGGCAGAGTCAGCAGCAGCAGCACCCCCAGGCTACCCCTCGCCGCCATCTCTCGCCTGCTGTGGGGTGGCAGAGGAGGTGCCAGCTCACATGTGACAGCGGGACAGGGACCTCGTGAAGGTGGGGGTGGGCAGGAAGGGGAAGAGGCACCCACAGGGTAATGTCTGCAGGGGTGGGAAAAGCACCCACAGCGACACCGGCACTCGCTGGGCTTTGACGTCACCCCCTGCTCGCCCCAGGTGTGAGGGCAGAAAGTCGCATCCTTGGTTCTCCGAGAAGGGTTTTTAATGCCATTTGTGACAAGCCCCAGCGCTGGGGTCACCCGTTCCCACCACCTTTATTAGCAGCACAGGACAATTCTGCTCCCGCCACCATCGCTGCGGGGCCAGTGGCCCCTGAACAGGCTGAAAAACCAGCCCCCAGACCCCAAGGAGGCTGAAAAACCGGCCCTTGGCCCCCCTGTGGTCCCTCAGCTCTTCGCCGTGGAGGTCGGGGCAAGGCTGGCTCTGCTCGCCACCGCGCGGGACGTCCTGAGGCTCTTCAGCAGCCTCTCGAAGAAGAACTCGGCCTGGTAGTCGAGCTCCTTGAGGTGCTGCAGGAAGCGGGGCACCTGGGCTTTCTCCACCCCCACGCACACCGGGATCATCCTGGTGCCGTGGCACTGGAGGTGGTGGCACAGGTTCCACTGGGACACACGCTGGCACCACGGGTCGCCCAGGGACTTGGTGGAGAAGAGGAGGATGGCGACCCGGCTGGCCGCGATCACCTCGATGGCCGTCAGCACCACCGACGTCCCGGCCACTTGGTCCTGGTGCTCCGCGTAGCCCCGAAAACCCTCTTTCTTCAGGCGTTCCACGATGCGGGAGGCGACATCCTCATCCTCGGGGCAGTACCAGAGGGAGAAGTCGTAGGCAAAGTGGCGGCGCGAAGGCGCGGACGACATCCCCTGCTCTGGGGACGAGGGACGCGGGTTCCCAGAGCAGCAGGGACCACACGCGGGGGCCGAGCTTTGCCTCCCGCGCCGGGAACCCGCCGCCACACCTGGACAAAGGGCGGGCTGTCGAGGTCCAGGCAGACTCTCCCACAAACCAGCAATGCCGGAACCTCCCGTAAATCCAACACAAACGGTTCTACCCACGGTTTGGGCAGCCGTGTGCGTGTCCTGAGGCTCCCGGGAGTGCAGCCCCCCGCATCCGGGCTCAGCAGGCTTTCTGCCGCATCTCCGCCACGTCGTGCTCCAGCGCCGTTCCTGCTCGCTGCAGCTCCTCCCGCCGCTCCCGCAGCCGCTCCTGGCACTCCCGCAGCTGCTGGTTCATCGCCACATAGGAGCGGCTCTGCCGGTACAGCCGCTCCTGCTCCTCGGCGGCGGTGGCGAGGCTGGGGGAGTCTGGTGTGGGGTGGGGCGGGATCAGCAGGGGTTGGGCTGGGGAAGCCCCCCAGCCCCGCTGCTCCACCACCCCCCACAGCCCGGGGCTCACCTGGGGCAGGGCCGTGGTCCCGGCAGGGCTCAGCGGGGAGGAGGAAGACGGGGTCTTCTGGGTGGGCGCCCCGCACGTCGGCCAGGATCTGCTCCAGGCTGGGGGGCTCGGGGCGGGTGGGCAGCACCCGCTTGGCCTTGGAGCTCATCACGGGGTGGGGGCTGGGGGGGGTGGGAGGGGTGGGATGAGGGGGCTGCACTGACCCCGCCCCAGCTGCTGGGCGGGCAGACAGACAGACACACCACATCACCCCCCCCTCCAGACAGACACACAGACCTTCCCCCTCCCTGTCCCTCCCGGCAGAGGCAGATCCTCCCCACTGCCTCCCCCGGACAGACAGACAGACAGACCCCCTCGCTGTCCCAGGACAGAGGGCAGCCGCCTCCTTACCTGTCAGACAGACAGACAGATCTCCCTCCTCCCTGCCCCAGGGCGGGCAGACCCCCTTCCTCGCCACCCCCGACAGACAGACAGACAGACACATACACACACACACACACACGCCCAACCCGGCTCCTGGGACAGACAGACACAGCCCCTCCCACCTTGTCCCCCCCAGGACAGATAGACAGAACCCCCTCCCTCTCTCTCGGACAGACAGACGGACAGAGAGACAAAGTACAGACAGACAAGGCCCCGCCCCCTGCCCCCGGGACAGACAGAGCGACCCTCCGCCCGCCTAGGACAGACAGACCGGCCCCTTCCACCGCCCGTTACTCTGGACGGACGGACGGACGGACAGACGGACGGACCGACCCCATCCCTCGCCACGCCGCTCACCCGCCACCCGCCGCCCTCCTCCCGGCCACCGTAGCGCCAGCGCGCCCGCCCCCTCACCCCACTTCCGCCGCGCCCCTGGCTACGTCCTGGCACTGGGCCCGCCCCCCTCGCCGACGCCCCGCCCACTACTTTGAGGGCACCGCCCACCCGCCCCGTTCTTAAAGGAGCCGCGTAGTGTCACGGGAGGGAGCACCGGGGGGTCCCGGCGGTTTATTGGGGTAGCAGCGGTGCGTTAGAGGGGCCCAGGCCCGGTGTGGCGGTGCCGGTACCGGGGCCACCGGAGGCCCCTTTCACTCGTTCTTCATTTGCCGGTCTGCGTTCAGGGCTGCTCTGGAGGCTGCGGGAGACACGGGGACGGTGTCAGCACCCGTCCCTGGTGCACCCCGGCGGTGAGCCGAGCCCGTCCCGTCCCCTCCCCTCCCTCCCGCGGCAGCCAGCCCTGCCCGCCGCGGGGGCTGAACGGGAGCAGCGCTAAGGAACCGCCCGGGAGCAGCGGGGCCGAGGGAGCGTCCGGCGGTTCGGGGTCTGGCTACGGAGCGGCGGGAGGGAAAGCGCCTGTTCTACCCGCACCGCGGGAGAACGGGAGGGTCCGCGGGAGCCACGCCGGCGGCTGCCAGAGCAGGAGCTCGGTTTGGCCGGTGGCTCCCGCCGAACCGGCCCCTTCTCCCTGCGGCGGCAGCGGGACCCGCGGCCGTTACGTACGGACAGGGTGAGCTGCGGGGCCACCTGGGCCGCCAGCCGAGCTCTGCTGCTGGCCAGAGTCCGCAGCACTGGACCGCGGAGCGCAGCCGGGAGAGAAGAGAAGAGTTACCGGGAGGGGAGCGCGGACCCCCCACTGGGACGGGGTCACGGAGAGACGGGGAGTCAAACCGAGAGCTGCCCCCATCCCCGGCGGAGCCGCAGCGGGGACCTGGGCAGGCTGCGGTACCTTCTTGGATGACACTGGAAGCCGCGTCCAGGGCTGTGGTGCTGAGGCTGCCCAGCACATTGTCCACGGTCTGGTGGTGCCGGAGGAAGCAGGGCCGGATTACGGTCTGGTAGAGGAGCTGGGAGCCGTTCCAGGACGTGGGGGCCATGCACCACATCAGGAACAGGCACTGCCAGAGCGGGAGGATGGCGGGACAGGGGCTGAGCGAGGTGGTCCCCGGGGCAGCGATGGGGCAGCAGATCAGCTGCTCCAGTCTCCCCTGGTCAAAGGCTGGAGTTCACTGGAGATACCAGGACCTCAGCTGACTGCTCTGCGCTGGACTGCGGCCCCACGACAGCCACAACCACCGCCCACCACACTCGGTTCCTCCCAGTTCGGCCACTCGGCGAGAGCACTCTGGCCCCAGTTAAGCCGTTACCTTCCCAAGGTAGTAGAAGGGGAACCAGTAGAGGAAGATGTCAGAGAAGAACTCGGCAACGCTGAAGACGCCGTACACCACCCAGTAGGTCAGCCACACGGTGTCGTCCTCCCTGCTGGAGCTCTCGATGGCTTTGATGCTGCGGCGGGAAGAGGGGAAGGACACGGCTGCCGGGGCTGGCACCTCCGAACCCCGGAGCAAACACCCACCGGGTGCTGCTGCTCCCAGCTGGGACCACACCGGGCCCCAGTGCTTTCAGGAGGGTCTTGAGCTTCCCAACCACAACAGCCTGTTAGTGGAGCAGGCAGAGCCTCGGCGGAGGGCAGGGCAGGCTCTCCAACCCCACGGAGGGTGGCTGGGGTGCAGGTACTTACGAGACGTAGGCGGGGTAAGCGAAGCCGATGAGGTTGCAGAGCAGCGAGGCACCGTAGCCGAATGTCAGGTACAGCCCCAGGAACGCCACGGAACCTGCCCCGAGGGTTCAGAAAGGACTGTCACGTACCCACCAACAAGGCAAGGAGAGACCCCAGCTTGCTCCGCTGAGCAGGATTCTCATCCCACAGCGAGAAGAGGCAGGATGGGACCCTCCAGTTGGGAAAAGCGACCACCCCCAGTGAATTCCAGCACGACCCTCACACCCCCGAGGTGCTCGACGCGGCGTGTGGCGCGTGGCAGGGTCTGTCATGGTGAGCAGGTGCTTGCTCATCCCCGAGCGAGCCCCGACCTGGCCCTGTCACCGTTTGTCCCCTCCCTGACCTGGAAGGGAGTTGACCACAACAAACTCGCAGCGTTTTGGACCTGTCCCCAGCCTGGACCCGGGCCAAGGCCGAGCAGATGTTGGAAGCGGAGACTTGAACAGACACCTACAGTCCAAAGGCAAGGCCCTGAGCTTCTCCTCGGGGCTCGGAGCCACTTGTCATTTTGATAACGACTGTTCAAGGACATGCTGGAGCCCGGGAGCAGCCGCGCTGCCAGAGCCCGCGTCTCCTTTTTGCTCCCTGGACATGTCTCCTGCCCGTGCTGGTGCTGAGCACCCACCGCTCATTAAGGATCCAGCCCCCTGAGACCCAGCAATCCAACCCCGCTTCCCTGGTGTTGAATTAAATCGCTAAAATTCAATGTAAGCGAAGGCTTCGGTGGTTCGGAGCCTGCCCAGCCCTCAGATGCTGGCGGGAGGCAGGACTGGTGGAGCTGGGAGAGCTGGTGGACGGGGCAAGGAGCCCTCGTGGGCTCAGCGGGGCTGGAGACACCAGCACCTCCCAGCAGCTCCCCCCCAACCCACCCGAGGTGGCCAAAACCGGCAGGGCAGAGGGCAGGGACACGGCCCAGGGACACACGAGTGGGTATTTACTGCCCCAGCCCGGCAGCGTCTCCCTCCCCTGCAGGAGAGCCGGGACTTAGCCCGGCTGGGCCGGGGATCAGAGGAAAGCTCTTGCCGGGGCTCGGAGGACGGATTATCCCCGCACTGCTGACCGCGGCGGTTCTGTGCCTAGCTCCGGCCCCTGGCACGGGGCGGCCGTGGGTCTTTCCCAGGAGCGACGTGGCTTTGGAGCAGCCGCAAAGCTCCCCCTGAGGAAAAGGAACGGGCAGGTTGAGGCAGCGCCGGGTTCCGTTCCCCTGCGAGCACTGGAGGGGATTTCACGGGCGGAGTTTGGCCCCAAGAGAAATCTATGTAACAGCAAAAAACCAAGTGAAAGGTTTCGCTCACGCAGAAGAGCCACTGAGGGGGTGGCCGGGGCTGTCCCGCAGTGCCTGGTCCGGTGTAACAGCTGGCCCCGTGCCTCGGGGACACTGGCCTCCTGGGGAAGGGGACGCCGGCGTCCCCAAGGTGACTTTTACGTGGCCAAAGCCAGCGCAGGACTACCCTGGCTGTGCCGGCCAGAGGCCAGGCAAGGTGGGCTGCAAACTGCAGCCCATGGGTTGTCCCTTGCTCCAGAGGTGCAGAATCGACCCTGGTGGGTTCAACCAGAGCCGGGAAAGGGAGAAATGGGGAGGTTTTAGTGCAGCAGCACCTTCTCCTTTCCAGGACAGGGACTGGGGACATGAGACTGTCGCTCTGTGGTGCCTCCGCTCTCCTCCTGCCCCCAAAAGTCCATCGCACCCCAGCACGAGCAAAGCCCCAGGACCATTTCGCTCGGAAGGCGCCTGACCGCCACATGCCACGTCCCAAACCAACCCACGGGCAGCGGCTGTTCACGGATCCCTGTCCCCCTCAGAGCAGGAAAACGAGCCCTGCGGCAGGTAAAGGGCCAGGAAACGGCACTGGGAGGAGGAAGGCAGGAGAGCCCCTGGTGGAACGGGCGCAACCGGGACCCCCTGAGCCCTCCCGGGAGGTTTTGTATAAAATAGCAACTCAGGGAACGTGGACGGGCAGGTCGTCAGTCGGTCGAGGGCAGCGGCGAGGGGCCACGGCGTGGCGGCAGGACGCTCCCAGGGAGGTGCCGGCTGGTTTCTCATTAATGAGCAAACAGGATCTTGTTAAGGGACGGACCTCTGCCCTCCCCACGAAGAGCGACGCGGGACACGGGGACGAGCAGGACACGGGGATGGGCGCTTCCATTTCTGACCCGCCACGATGTGGGGGCTCACCCGTCAGGGAGCGGGGACCCCCTCCATCAGGGCCAGGATTCTCAGGGGTCCCGGGGTGTAACTCCCCTGGGGTGGGGGTGCAGGATTTTGCACCCACCGAAGGTGAGGAGCCCCCTGGCCCCCATCCTGGCATGGCCCTGCTCTGTGAGAGCACCCAGCAGCCCCCAGATGGGGGGGTCTTGCCTGCCCTGCCCATACCCTGCCCGTCCCCTGCCCGTGTCCCCCCGCAGAGGCACGGTGAGGGGCTGCCAGGGCACCCCCGGAAAGAAGAGGGACCCTCGGAGACCCCCCCAGAACGGCCGTGGGGCAGGAAGGGAGGGGACCGGAGGGGGGGACCGGGGGACCGGTCGCACCTGTGGCCAGGTAGAACCGCGGGACGCCGGTGCGGGCCTCCAGCCGGCCCAGCACGTCCCCGAGCGGCCCGGGGCTGTCGAGGAAGCGCTGCAGGCGCTGCGACACCGTACCCATGGCGGCGGCGGCAGCGGCGGCGGCAGCGGCCCCGGTCCAACCCCCAGCCCCAGTCCGGTCCCTCGACCGCCCCCACCCGCCTCCCGCCGGCCCGGGCCAATGCGGCGGCGGGGCGACGCCTGGAGGGGCGGGGCGACGCCTGGAGGGGCGGGGCGACGCCTGGAGGGGCGGGGCGACGCCGTCGCCATGGCAACACCGTCTCAACCGCCGCGGCCTCGATAGTGGCGCGGCCGAGGCCGGGGTCGGGGCCGGGGCCGCTCCTGGGGCTGGTGCTGGTGGTCACCGTCTCCGTCGCCGCCACCGTCGCCCCGCTGGGCCCTGCCGATCCCCGCGTCTACCTGAGCAGCTGGGCCGTGCGGGTGGCGGCGGGGCCGCGGGAGAGGCCCGGCAGCTCGGCCTGCTCTGCCTGGGCCAGGTGCGGCCTGGGCCGAGCCCAGTAGCTCCCACCCGTGACCCTCGTCCCACCCGCTGACCCCTCCCCGGTCATCCCCGCCACGTGTCCGGGGTGGGACACTGGTTTAATTTTAAAACCGTCTGATCATTCTGTCTCGTGGTTTTAAGCCGTGGGGTGGGTGGAGGTGTGAGCATGATGTGGGTGCACATCGCTGAGGGCTGACCGAGGAAACCCGAAGGGCACCCGCAAACCTTCCCTGGGAGCTTGCCCAGTCCCCAAGTGACACTCTCTGCTCGCCCTGTCACAGACAACTCACGTTAAACGGTTCTTTCCAATCTCTATGGCCCACGGAGAGCTGGCACCTGCGTCCCCAGCCAAGGGACAGCCCTCACAACAGCTCTGTGCCCTGCAGGTGATGGAGGGGGAGCCCTACTATCACTTCCAGCACTGCGGCACCAAGCAGAAAGCCTTGAGCAGACACTGGGGCTGGGATATGTGCCTGGCAAAAGAGCCAAAGGTAGGGAGGGGGCAGCTGCAGGGACAGAGGGATGCCACTGCCTGCACTGACCATGCCACTTCCCACACAGATCCTCTGGTTTGAGCAGCAAACCGTGAAGAGGCGCACGAAAAGAAGCGTCAGCGTGGTGCCAACAGATCCCTGATTCCACAGACGGTGGTACATCGTGAGATTTTGCCACTCTCTCTTCTAATCCTTGAGCAAATCACCTCTCTGATGCGTAAACAGGGCTAATGCTGGCGGTGATGAGGCAGCAGAAGCATTCTCGAAGGTCACCCCCAGCCTGCTGCCCAGGACCTGATCAGATTTAATCCATTGCCCAGAACAACGACATCAATCCTGATCTGAATGTCCTCATGGCTTGGAGCAAAGGGTACACCGGCCTGGGGGTGGTGCTGACCATCCTGGACGACAGGATCGAGAAGGACCACCTGGACCTGGCTGCCAACTACATAACTACCAGGGGCTGAGCAGCGGGAACCGGCTCCTTCGGGGCGGGTTGTCTCCAGGGCAGGGTGGGAGCTGGTGCCTTCATCCCACCCATGGGACTTTGTAGTGGGAACTCAGCCTCTCCACGGCTGGATCGGAAGGTTTAGTGTCTCCCGCAGTGAATTCTCACATCGAGGAAACATTAGAACTTGTACACGCTCAATCCCCCAAAGTCAGTGTAATTACAGCAGGCTGCAAAGCCAGTAAAGCTGGTCAACACTTGTCATGGTTTAACCCTCTGGTGCTCTGAGAGACGAGGAGAGGATGGGTAAATCTTTGTTATAAACAACTATGACATTATTTCGGGGTTTGCAGTTCCTCCTTCCTGAACGCTCGCCTCGGGTGACCTGCTGTGCCAGGCATTATTCCAGAACGTGACCCCGTCCAGTCACCTCCTTCAGCCAAATCCCTTTTCCAACAACCCAGTTAAACCAGCGCGGTTGCTGGGTGCGAAGGGGCCCCTCTCACCCTCTCCCGGCTGGGTTGGCAGCGATTTCACAGGCAGACAGGGCAATCCACACTGCCAGCCACCAGGTGAAGCACCAAGCACCCACAACGAGCCACCCCAACCCCTGCCCAAAGGTGCTTTGCTCGCGCTGGTGCCTCTTTTTACCACAGGACCCCCTGCCAAGTTACGACTTCAACAGCAATGACCCCGATCCCCAGCCCCGGTACGGTGCCGGGGATGAGAACTGGTGAGTCTTGCCCAGCACCCCATGCCAGGGGCTTTATCTCTCAGGGAGGCTGAGGCTGTCCCAGTCCCCTTCACCCCTCACATCTCGGCGCCTCAGGCATGGGACACGCTGTGCAGGAGAAGTGGCGGCTGTAGCCAACAACCGGCTCTGTGGAGCAGGTGTTGCGTACCAGGCCAAGGTGGGAGGTGAGCCGCTGCTCCGCTCCGGTGCGGGATGGGAGCCACAAACCAGCTCCAGCACCCCAGGGGCATGCATGGCCCCAGGCAGGGCTGCGCTAGGAGCCTGCAGGGTGGAAGAGGGTGCTGAGGTGGCGCAAGGCTTGGCACTCCCCCAGGGTTTAATGCCCACCACAACATCAAGCTCCAGCAGGCAGCACCAGCACTGTGATGGCTCTGGCTCCGCTGTAGAAACCAGTGTGGCAAGCGGGGTTAAACCTGGGAGAACTCCCTGGGCTTAATTGCAAAGGGATTAATGAGGAGCTTTGGGAACCAGCTCACTGTGCAGACCTGCAGGGGCTTGATCTCCTTAGGGCAGCATCGTGTGAAAGGTGCTCAAGGCAAGCGGGGGGACTAAGTGGGGGTCAGAGGGGGGTCCCTTAGCCTTGGTGTGGCACATGTGAGGCTCCCACCTGCCACCGCCTCTCAGACGCTGCCACTCTTCCGCCTGACCTGGCAGGCGTGCGGATGCTGGACGGTCCCGTCATGGACGTGGTGGAGACTCAGGCCCTCAGCCTGCATCCCCAGCACGTCCACATCTACAGCGCCAGCTGGGGTCCCCAGGACGACGGCAGGACGGTGGATGGGCCGGGAGTGCTGGCAGCCCAGGCCTTCTACAGGGGGGTCACCAAAGTAAGCTGGGCATGGGCCTCAGGGACCGCGCTGGAGCCAGAACTCCCCGCTCACCCCACTCTGCCTCCCTCTCGCCAGGGACGGGGTGGCCTTGGCTCCATCTTCGTCTGGGCATCCAGCAACGGCGGCATCAACTACGACAACTGCAACAGCTACGCCAATGGCAGCCAGACACTGTCGGTGGGTAGTGTGCTGGCGGGCGGCCGGCAGCCCTGGTACAGTGAGGGCTGCTCTGCCATCCTCACCACCACCTACAGCGGCAGCACCACGAGCGAAGCGCAGATCGTGAGTGCCCTGACCCCAGAAAGCACAAATGGACCTGGAGGGAGCATTTACTGCAGGTCCCCAGCTGCAGCCAGCCCTGCCCTCTGCGCCAGCAGCAGGCAATGGTGCTGAGACCCCCGTGTCCCCTCCCAGGTGACCACCATCGCTGCACCAACAAGCACACAGGGACCTCTGCCTCGGCCCCGCTGGCTCCGGGAATGATCGCTCTTGCCCTCGAGGCCAAGTAGGTGATATCGCGGCAGCGGGACGGTCCCCAGGGAGAGCCTGGTGCCTTGCCAGGACCCTGCAGGGACAAGGGAGGGGGACTTTGCTAGCAGGGAGGTTTGGGGGTGCAGAGATGAGGTGGGGCAGCATCTTCTCCCAGGACGCTGCGGGAGCATGGCCAGAGGCAGGAGGAGGGTTGTCCTCTGGAGGTCTCTGTTGCTCCTATTCAGCAGTGAACAGGGTTGTGGGGGACCCATGTTAGAAGAGCCAAATCTCACCCTCAAAAGCTGACCCAAAGCAGCAACCTCTGTCCCCATGTCCTCCCTGCTCCCAGCCCAGCCCTGACCTGGCGTGACCTGCAGCACCTCATCGGCAGGAGCTCCAAACCTGTCAACCTGCAGGCAGAGGACTGGGCCCTCAACGGGGCCGGATGCAAGGGTGAGCATACCTTGCCCGCTTCTGCTGCCCCCCAACCCCTGCCAGACCCGGAGCAGCAGCCCCCAGCGTGTCCTCAGTGCAGGGGGACTCACGTGTCCTCCCTTCATGGCTTTTCAGTGAGCCACCATTACGGCTACGGGCTCCTGGACGCTGGTCTGCTGGTGGAGGTGGCCAAGACGTGGACAGAGACACAGCCTCAGCGGAGGTGTTCGGTCAAGGCTCTTCATGCCCCCCGGTAAGGGATGATACCCCCTGGGTCTGCCCTCCTGCAGGCTCGCACAGGGAATTTCTCATAGCAGAGTCTTGCTGTGCCCACAGCAGGAACAGCCACGGCTCCCCCAGAAGTGGTCGGTGCTGCCTGGCTCCCTCTGTACCCCCAGGGCTCTGCTTGGAGACCGTGGTGGAGGGGGAAGAGATGCCCTCACAACTATCTTGTGCTTGGCAGGAATATTGGCTCCAGGCTCACCATCTCCACAGACGTCTCCTCGTGCTCGGGGAGGACCCAGCGCATCTGCTCGCTGGAGCACGTCCAGGTCCAGCTCTCTCTGAGCTACAGCCGCAGGGGGGACCTGGCCATCGCTCTGACCAGCCCCATGGGGACCACGTCCACGCTGGTGACCGTGCGGTAAGGATGTAGGGAGCACGTGGCAGTGAGCCTTTACCAGCTGCTGGGGGGAGTGGTGTGGCAAAACTGCTCTGTGTCCCCTTATACCAAGGAGAGGGTGACTCTAGGGGCTCCTTGGGCTGCACCCCTTCTCTGCAGCCCCGGGGCTGTCACTGCCAGCTCTCCTCTCTGGCAGCCCCTACAACACCAGCCAGGAGGGCTACAAGGACTGGACCTTCATGTCCACACACTTCTGGGATGAGAACCCCAACAGGACCTGGACACTCCAGCTGGAGAACAAGGGTGATTCCAGTAACACAGGTGGGTGCCTGGTCACTCCTTCCCCCATTTTGATTAGCAACATGTTAGCTTGTGTCTTCCTGCTCCTCCTGGACCTGTGAGTCCTCTTCCTGCAGGGCCACATATGTTCGGTTTGAGGTTCTCCCAGCCAGGAAGGGGCTGTGACTTGCTCTCCCCAGAACTTCCATCCCCACACCCACCAGCTGGCCAATCCCACACCCCAGAGGGTGGGAACGTGGCTGCCATCAGCACCGACTCCTGTCCCTCCTGCCCCAGGTCTGCTGATCCACTTCATCCTGCGCCTCCATGGCACAGACGAGGACATGAGGGCCAGGCGCTCCACAGCTGCTGCTGTGGATGGGTGCCTCAGGTGGGACACGCAGGGAGCGTGTGAGGGTGAGTCCTGGGGCAGGAGGGGACAGTGCTCTCAGCCCTGCAGCCTGGCTCACGCCACATCCCTTCGCAGCGTGTGGCAGCTCCTTGTACACCTTCCGGTGCTCCTGCCTGCCCTACTGCCCTCCCCACCACTACAGCCGTACCCACGGAGACACCGCTGATGGGCCCCGCCTCTGCACCAGCTGCCACCCCTCCTGCTACACATGCCAGGGCGCTTCAGCCAACAACTGCACCGCCTGTCCCAGCGCCGCCACGTTTGACGAGCTCACCCACTCCTGTGTCCCTCTGCAGGGCCGCCCCCCCGAGGAGGGGCTGCAGAGGGACCTTCTCCCCATCCTCATCTGTGGCAACCTGATCGTCTCAGCCAGCCTCTACGTCACCGACCATGTGGCCTTCTGAGTGGTGAAATGTAGCTCTTGCTGTCCCCAGGCAGGAAGAGCAGCGTGACACTGGCCTGGGACAGAGCTGCCCTCACCTGGCTGCCAAAATACACTGTTTTTTGCCTTTCTGGTCTGAAGGGTGACCTCCCTTCCCAGCATCGACTGGGCTGATCCCAGCCATTGTTCAGCTCTGTGCCTCAGTAGAGGGACGGGTCAGGTCATAGCTTCCCTCCCCACATCCTGGGGACTGGAGACATGCCAGGGTCCGGCCAGGCCCGCTGCCACGAGGGAGCCATTTCCCAAAGGGCCAGGAGCCCCATGCCCTTCCCCAGGCGTGGAGGAGATACATCTGAGTGACCGCAGCCAGCTCCTCCTGCGAGCTGAGCCCACCCAGCCTTTGGCAGAGCCTGTCTCCGAACCGCTGCTCAGGCAGGACAGCTCACCCCCACGGTGCAACCCCTGGTTCCTGTTTACCCACAGCTTTTAGTCCTCCAAAACAGGATCCTGGGGTTGCTGCACCCCACAGCTGCCCTGCGTGCCCCCACCCTGGCATGGACAAACCCTCAGCCCTCGCCATGCCACCAGCGCTGGCAGCAGCACAGCGGCAGCTGCGCCCCGGCACGCAGCGAGGCACCAGGGATGGGCACGGGGGGAGCTGCCAGCTGGGGCCCTCCCGGGGACATCAGCACTGCGCCGGGCTTGGCCTCCCCAGCCGCAGCACCTGCAGCCATGGCACGGTGGGGTGGGGACTTTCGTCCCATCCCCGTGTTTGCACGGCTGAGGAGTTACGGAGGAGAGCGAGACCTTTGTCCGAGTGTGTAATGACCCATGAAAACAACCTCAGCCAAGACCTTACAGAGCACAGAGGGGAGGGAGCTGGGACAGAGCTTTTCCTCAAAAGGCGGCCGAGAACACGGGGCTCTCCCCAGTGGGACCCGCCAGCGCC
The DNA here is from genome assembly GCA_009769605.1 of Bucorvus abyssinicus. Classification (NCBI taxonomy): domain Eukaryota; kingdom Metazoa; phylum Chordata; class Aves; order Bucerotiformes; family Bucorvidae; genus Bucorvus; species Bucorvus abyssinicus. Next base: position 7,728,710 of record CM020055.1, read on the forward strand.
GGGTCAAGCTCCGTGCCAAAGTCTGCCAAGAGAGAGCCCTGAGGGCGGCGGCTTTGCCAGCACCCTGCAGGATGAGTAGGAGCTGGACGCGCTGGAGCGTCCATGACCACTCCGAGGGGGTTTCTCCATCCCGCTTCCTCCATCCAGGCTGGCCTAGTCCTCGGTGGGCAGCCTGCGGTGCGGGAACCACCGCTGGATCTCGGCACGCACATCATCCTGCACCGGGAGAGACGGGGAGAGGGATCCGGGGCAGCTCACGTCACCCTGCCCTGGGAGCCCAGGGCACTCGTCCCCCCCCAGCAGCCCCCTCCCGGCTCCTCACCGCCCAGCTGAGCTGTCCCAGCAGCGGGATGAGGCGCAGCAGTTCCTCGTCCCCCAGGTCCCCCCGCCACATCGGCACTGGGATCCAGTTGGCAGCCTGGGGAAGAGAGGCCAAGCGCTGGTCATGGAGGAGCTGTCACCGCCATGGTGCTCCCAGGGGGGTCAGTGGGCACAACCCCCACCACCCCATGAGAGCCGGTGCTGCCAGTACCTGAGCAGGGATGCCCTGGATGGTGTGGTCCAGGGCCACCGTCTTGGCCGGGTCCCGGCCCAGGCGAGCCAGGTCCTTCCAGTAGCAGCCCTGGGCGCAGAGACAGTCCTGCTGGGAGAGGCAGTGCCTGGAGGGGGAGGTGACACCTCTGGGGACCCAGCCATGCCACGCAGGGGGGCCCCAGCAGGGTTTCACCACGGCCATCACCTGATGAGCTTCTTCTTGGGGTCCAGCACATCCAGGACCTTCCTGGCATAGTCCTGCTTCATGGTCGTGAAGATGAAGATCTGGCAGAGCAAAGGTCCTCAGTCCCCCCAGCCCAACGCAGCAGCTCCCCGCGTACCCCAGTGGAATGTGGGTGCTTCGGGTACCTCGTAAGTCTTGGAAAGGCTCTTGAGGAACTGCTGCAGATGGGGACGCAGCTTCACGTGGACCTGGAGGGGAGCAGCATCACCAGGCAGCCCCAGCACCCAAGTCTCAGCACCCAGGTGCCCCCCAAGCAGGATCTCAGGGGTCCCTCAGCCACCCTCTCCCCTGGGATCTCCTCCTGCTGCAAGGGGATGACACGGGCACAGAGGACACAGGGACAAGGTGGCTCGTCACAGCCCCAGCCCAGGACCCAGCCCCCCGCTGTCCCAACCCTAGCCCACGGGCACCTACCTCGTAGGCATCTCCCTGAAAGGCCGTGGTGAAGGTTGCCACAGCACCCAGTTGCCAGCCAGTGAGCACGGAGGAACAGACCAGAGTCCCCTCCTGCGGGGTGGGGGAGCAGAGTCAGACCCCAGCCCCACACCTACAGCCCCCCAGTCCTCCCAGCTCACCAGTTCCAGGACCAGTGTGAGCTCCGGTGTGCTGCGGGTCTTCCAGGGAACATCCCTGCTGGGTGCTGGGACCGCAGGGACCAGCCTGGCCGGAGAAAGGCAGAGGGTCAGCGGTGCTGGGTGGGGGGCACAGGGACCCCCTCCCACATACTCACAGGCTGGGGGCAGCGAGGTCCTGGCTCTCATCTGCAGGGAGTCCCGAGAAATAGGGGCCCTGATAGCGGGGCGGCAGCCGGGGGCTGCCGGGCTCTGGGGGACAGAGGGGGCTGTCAGGGCAGCCTGGGGCAGCCCTCCTTCCCGGGCAGGGTTTGCCCCAGGGCAGGAGGACACGCTCACCCCTTCCCCCGGGGCAGGGGGGAGCAGACACCGGTCTGCAACACCCCCCTCCCAGCTGCAGCTTCGCCAGCCGGCCCTTCCCGGGGGTCACAGGCTCCGAGGGCGGGGCACTGGGGACGCGCTCCCAGAGGTCCCAGCCCCGCAGCCAGCAACGCCCCCGCCGGTCCCTTTCTCTCTGCCGGCTCTTGGCCGGCCGGCAAGCCCTAGCCTTGGTGGCCGAGAGCCCCAGGTCCCCGCCGCTCTCCCTGCGGGGTCTCTTTGCCCGTGGGGTGACGGTCCCCAAACCGGCCATGGCTGGGACAGCCGGACAGGGATGCGCCAAGCAGTGAGTTCCCAAAGGCGACAGCACAGAGCTCCAGCCCCGGGGCGCGGCTGCCCAGGACGCCGCCGTTGCCCAGCAACAGCCCCCGTCCCAGCAGCCCCAAACAAGTCCCAGGAGCTGGGAGGGGGCACTTTTATAGGGTGGGGGGCCCCTTTCCACCCCTGATCACCCCAAAGTGCCTCCGCCTGCACTCCAGAGCACCTGGCATCACCCAGGCTTTACTGGGACCAGCTGGGGAGCCCAGTACAGAGCCCCAGCTGCCCCCAGGGCTCCCGTCTGGCTCCTGCTGATTAATTACTCATTAAGCTGCTGGACCTCCCGGGCTGGCAGCTGCCAGTCGGGGCACCCGAGGGCACCCACCGCAATACTGCCCCACTGCAGCCCCAGCCCCAGCCCCGTGCCCAGTTTGGGAACAGCCACCAGTGACACGAGCTGGGAGATCTCAGCCCTTCTCCAGCACCGGCCCCAGGAGCCCCGAGCGGGCGATGCTCCCCGGGGTGCCCAGCGCAGCGTTCCCAGGGGGTCCCCGTCCCCACCCGGGCCTCCAGCCCACAGCTTGGGTTAGGGCCAAGGGGGCTCCGGCGCAGGGAGGGACCCGCTAGCCTCCGCCGGAACAGAGATAAGCGGCAGGTCTCCGACCTCGGAAGGCAGCGCCTGGCCGGCGTCCAGCTCGGGACAGGGACATGCTGCTGGGCGGGCGCGTTGCTCCGGGGGGCTCAGCACGGGGCCGTGGGAAGGGACCCTCCGCCTCAGCGCAGGAAGGGGCACACGGCGGGTGAGGTGATATATGGGTTTATTTTCTGCAAAAAGAATAAATTACCACCCTCCTCCCACCCCACCCAGCCAAGGCGAGCCCAAGGACGGTGAAATGCCCGGCACGGGCAGGGGACAGGATGGGGGGGGTCCCTTGGGGGTCCCTGACCCCTCCATGGCCATGGAAAGGGCTTGGGGCATGGAGCGTTTCCAGCCTCCCAGCTTCACCCTCGGGGTCCCACCGGCTGCCCCCTCCCCAGGCAATGGACCCCAGGGCGGGGGGCTCAGGGCGGCCAGGGCTGGGGGCAGTGCCGGGCAGCCTCCCGCACCAGCCGGTGCTCGCGGGGCGTCCAGGGCCGGGCGTAGCCGTCGTCCCGCAGCAGGATGCGGTTGAGTGTGTGCTCGTGGTTGACGTGCCGCCGCGCCATGAGCAGGTACTCGCTGCCCACCCGCAGCGGGGGGCAGCCGCATGTGTTGGGCACCCACAGGTACTCGCGGGCCACCAGCGGGAAGCGGTGCCGGTACGGCGTCTTCACCTCCACCTCGTAGCGCGTCTCCTGCCCCACCAAGCGCCGTGCCAGGATCCGGCCCTGGAAGACTAGGGGGGTTGGGGGAGCATGGGGCACCCTGAGTCCGGCACGGCCCCCGGCATCGCCCCGAGCCCCTGCCCGGCCCCGGCGCTCACCGAAGTCGCTGTGGCAGAAGTGCCAGATTCGCTGGGAGCGTCCCTTGGCCGGGCGGCACCGGCCGCATCGCCCTGTGAGGGCAAAGCTGCAGCAGTTTAGGGGCAGAGGGGTGGCGGCACCCCCAAAGCCCCCTCCTGCAGCGGTGGGAGGGGGCACTGGGGGTCTGCACCTCGTAAGGTGAGCAGGGACGCGCCAGGCTCCCGAGGAGGGGTAAGTCGGGGCCCTTTCTTAGGGTCCCCATCCTGGGTCTCTGCAGAACCCTCCCCACAGCAGAAAGCCCAGGGGTGGGGGGGCTGTGGAGACCCCCATGGGGGTGTGGAGACCTGCATGGGGGTGCGGGCACCTGCGGCAGCCCCGGCCCCGCTCCGGCCAGGGGGGGTTCTCGGTGGCGGCTCCGTGGCAGAGCCCCCGGGCTGGCGCAGAGGCACAGGAACGGGGGTGACTGGGGGCTCCCAGGGCGGGGGGCTGCCGGCCCCCCGGGGCTGGGGCTGCCGCAGGGGGCTGGTGTCTCCACGACTGGGCTGGGGGGGCCCGCGGGGCAGCCAGAACTCGTACTCGATGCCCGGGTTGGGCTCCTGCAGCAGGACCTGGGTGGGCAGGGGCAGAACTAAGGGGAGCGACAGAGGCCGGGGGTCGGTGCCCCCATCCCCACGCCACCCCCACCGTTACCATCACGTGCAGGTCCTGGTCGGTGGGCCCGGGTGCTTCCAGGCTCTCGGTACCGTCGGGGGCCCGGGTGTAGCGCAGCCGGGTGCCGGCCACCTCGTAGGGCCCCGGCCAGGCGATGGACCAGTCCCCGTTGAGCACGTAGCGCCCATCGCTCGTCATCAGGGCTGCGGGGGGGGAGCGTGTCTAGGGGCCACGCAGCACCCGGGACCCCTGCACCGGGCTGGGCTGGGGGCAGCCCCGACGCCTGGGCCCCACCGGCGGCCTCTCCCCAGGCGGGGAGGGCAGCGTGGGCTGGGAGAGCCGCGTCGGGGCTCGGAAAAATCTGCTTTCTTGGAAGATCTTGGCTTTGGTCCCAAGCCAGAGCCAACCTCTGGTGCGCAAAACCCTCCCTGCAAGCCCCCAGACCCTGGTGCTGGCAAAGGACGGAGCCCTGACTGCATTGGGAGGGGCTCTGCGGGGTTTGGGGACGGGGGTCCCAGTCCCGGTCCCGGTCCCACGGTGGCTGACCTGGCCCCGCTCCAGCTCAGCCCGTCTCCAAACCCATGGCTGCAGTCTCCGGAAAATTGCCGCGAGCACCGGCGAGGTCCCTGAACCCACCGCGCTCAAACCAGCAGCTGAGCAGGGAACCGGCACGGCAACCCCCCGCCCCACCCTGCTGCACCCACGGGTGGCACCGACAGGACCGACTGGGACTGACTGGGACCCAGACAGGACTTGTCCTACCGAGGTAGTTGCGGCTCTTGTCCGTCACCTTGATGTTGGTGGCTCCAGCTGGGATCTTGGTCACGTTCATGTACCCAAAATAACCTGGGGGTGGGGCGGGGAGCAGAGTCAGGGCAGAGACGGGGTGACGCCGTGGGGATGGTGGGGACAGGGTGGGAGGGGAGCAGGCACAGAGGAGCTCTGGGTTTGGGGCAGCCCCAGCCCAGGCACCAGCAGCTTTAACCCAGCCTGGCCCCACGTGCTGGGACAACTGGGGCATCCAACTGGCGGGCCCTGGGGTCCCAGCCGGAGCTGTCTGCCCTCACAGGCATCACCATCCCCACAGCCTGTCCCCACACCCCATGGACACGGGATACAGTCACACACACCCTCGGTGCCCCCAGGGACCCCCGAACACCCCTGGGGACCCCATGGACCACAGGGGTGCCCCAGAGACACCCCCCCCAGCCCCCGGAGGAGTGATGCCCTCTGCAATGAGGCAGACTCATCCCAGTGAGGGGTGACCCCTGAACTCGCTGTCCCCGTCCCCACGTGTTGGGGACAGGAGGGGGTCAGGGACACTGCCCCAGCAAATGGGGCAGAGAGAGCGGGGTGATGGGGGACCCAGGTGATGCCTTGGGGACACAGAGGGGGGACAGGATGACAGGGGAGCCAAGAGCCAAAGCATTCACCCATGAAGGGGGCCGAGGCAATGGTTCATTCACCGGAGGAGGAGTCTGTGCCCTGGAAGAGCCGGTGCACGAAGAGACACCCGTCGTGGCCACCGCCGCACTGGCCGCAGGCGTCGGGTCGCGTGCCCGAGCCCAGGATCCCGTCACAGCCCACGCTCTGCGGGGAGCCAAGACTCCGCCTCAGGGTGGGGGCTCGGGGCTCGGGGGTCCCGGGGGTTCCCAGGGTTCCTGGCCCCACGCGCACCCACCAGGCAGCGCCCGCCGACGCAGAGGTCCGGGGAACCGGGGCTGCAGCGGGTGCCGTCCAGCACGCGGCCGAAGGTGTAGTAGAAGTTGTGCCCCACGGCCAGGCAGTTGAGGTCGCAGATGTTGGGGGCTGCCAGAGCCCGGTAGGATGGGAAGGGGGTGACGCCGGTGGCAGCCGTGGCCCCCGGCCAGTCTGGTGATGCCGCCACCACCCCAGGACTCACCTCCGTGGAAGGGCACCCAGTGGTACCGGGCTGACGTGCCCCGCACAGGCTTGTTGTTGTAGAGGGAGCACTGCATGGCGCGGAAGGGCACCGAGCCGCTGGGACAGCCCTGCGGAGTGGCACGATGGTGCCCCATGGGATGGGGACGATGGAGCCCGCGGGATGGGGACAATGGAGTCCCCTGGAGCGGGGACCAGGGCTGGCCGTGCCGTGCCATGGCCCTCACAGGCTCACCTGGAGCTGGCAGAGTCGGTACTGCCGTGGGTCACCCGTGCACGGCTCCTCCGTGGTGGACCTGGGGCCACAGCGTCAGTGCGGCGGGGCTGGGGCACGGTGTCCCCGAACAGCCTGGCCGGCACACTGCGTCCCCCATGGGGACTCTCCCCATCTCCGGGGCCAAGATAACACCGAGCCGCCAAACCGCAGCCAGGCTGGGAGCGACGCGTCCCCCACGGGGACCACCGTGTCCCGCACGGGGCCGCATCCTGCCACAGCTGCATCCCAGGATGGAGACCCAGCGTCTGGTACCACCCCCCTCCCCAGCCCCTCCCCATTCGACATCAGGGTGCTGAGGGTCTGCGGGGACATGAGGTGGTGGCGGAGCCGTGACGCAGGATTTGGGTCCCACGTGGGGTTTGGGTGCTGCGTGGGGACACCCTGGGGGGGCCACGCTGCCCCGTCCCCCACTCACCGCAGGCACCTCCGGGTGCGGAGGGCCACGCCGTCCCCACAGGAGCTGGAGCAGGAGCTCCAGGGTCCCCAGGACCCCCAGGCACTCCGGGCTGGCTGCCGGCGGGGTTGAGCAGGGGCTGGGGGCTCGGGGACCCACGCCGGCATCCCAAGGGCTGAGCCCTGCGTGGAGGAAGGTGATGGTCAGCGCGAGGGTTGGGCTTGAGCGGCCATGGGGTGCCAGCACCCACCCTGACCCCCTCACCTGCACCGTGCCGATGCCACAGCCCAGGCTGAGCCAGGCCAGGAGCAGCAGCCGCCAGCGTCGTCTGCGGGAGTGGAGAGTCCTGAGCCCCCCATCCCCGGGAACCGCGGCGGGGTGTCCGCCGGGGACCCCGCAGGGAGCCTGGCATGGGGGAAGGAGGCGAGACGGGGACAAGACACGGTGGGAGGGTCCCCGCCGCCGGGGCCGTGGGTCCCTGAGCAGGGCCAGGCGGGCGGGCGCGGCCAGGCAGGCGACGCCGCGTCCCACACACGTGTCCGGGCGGCTGCGGGCACCCAGCCGCCATTGCCACCCGCAGGGCCCCGCGGTGAGGAACCGGGCCCCGAGCTCGCTGCCTGCCGGGACAGGACCAGGCATGCCGCGTCGCTCCCGCAGCCCGATCTGGCCCTGCCGTGGAGTGAGCGGCATGGGGGGCGGCGGGGAGACCCCGAGTCTCCAAACGCCTGACCCTGGAGCACCCCAACCCGGCCACGCAGGGGTGCGGGGGGGTGCTGGCGGGTGCCGGGGGGTGCAGGGGGTGTCGGGGGGTGCCGGGATGCCAGCCCCGTGTCGGGGAATCCCCCGTTTTCCTCCTGCTGCGCAGCTCCGGCAGGTCCCCCTGGCAATGGAGGGGCTGGGGGGGGAGTGGGGGGTGTCGCGGTGCCGTCGCTCCAGGGTAGGGGGTCCGGAGCCCGGTGAGGGTCAGGTGATGCCCGGACCCCGCTGGCAACCGGGGAAGGGGGGGGCGGGGGGCGAGGCCGGGCACCGCGTGCCTCAGTTTCCCCACAGGAGCGGGGCTGAGCCGGACGGGACGGGAACGGGGGCGGCTGGGGTGGTGGGGGGGAGTCCACGAGGGGTTAAGCAGAAATCGGGACCTTACCCGGCACCGTGGCGTCCCCCGCGGGGAACGGGGCCTCCCTGAGCCCCCCTCCCGGCCATGCAGCCCCTCGCCCGGGCTCGTCCCGGCGGCTTCACCCCCGGCTCGGCGTCCCGGCGGCGGGGCGGGGGGACCCGGCACGATCGGGCATCGCCTGCGCAGCTCCGGGGGGGCCGGGCGAGGCTTCCCCCCCCCGCCCCGCTCGCCTCCCGTCCCTCCCCGCCGCGTTATTAATATCCAGCCCCAAAGGTGCGCCCAGCCCGCCCCGGCCGCCCGTTAACCCTTCGGGGCCCGGAGCGCCAGCGATCGAGGGGTGCTGGGAGGGTTCCGGAGTGGGGGGTGGGGGTGGGACCGCCAGCATCTGCACGCCTCCGAGACCCCCTCCCCAGCCCCCAGCTGCGGAGGGGAAGGGGCAGACGGGACCCCTCCGCTCGGTCTCAGCCTGATGCTGGACCCTTCCAGTCCCCCCCGACGCCGGGCACCCCGGGAGGGGGTTGGTCCCACCGCGGGTCTCTGTTTAGTGCTCGATCTGCTGGAGGGGGGGCTTAGGGTGCCAGGGGCTGGCAGAGCCGGGGATGCTGGGTGCCCCCTCCCCCTGCACCCACCTCTCCAGGGCAGCCCCAGCCCGGAGCCGAAGGGGTTAATGATGCCGGGGTGGGGGTGTCCCTCAGGGTGTCCCTCGGGGTGTCCCCGCCTCTGGGTGCCGCAGAGCAGGCAGGATGGTCCCGGGGAGCGCAGGGTTCGAGCCCCCGGGGCGGTACCTCGAGGACGAAGTCAGCGGGATGCTCTACAAGCGGGGACGGCTCCTGGGGGAGGTAAATGTCCCCCATCGCACCGTCCCTGCACCCCTGGACAATCATCATCCCCCTCCCCACTGGGCACCCTGGTGGTGTCACCCACCTGCATCCCACGGGGGTCCCCAAGGTGTCCCACTGAAGCACCCACCATGACCCCTTTGGGCAAGGGGAAACTGAGGCAGCAAGTGATGCTGGGACCAAGCCAGGACCAACTGGGTCCCCTGGGCTCCTCGACCCTGGCAAAGGGCACATGGCTGGGCACCCTGACACCCAGGACCCCCTTCTGTCGCGGCCCCTCGCCACAGGGTGCCAGGCTGCTCCCTCCCACGGGACCCTCCTGGCAGGGCACCTTTGGGTGCTGCTACCAGCTGACGGCGGTGGCCAGCGGCCGGGTCTACGCGGCCAAGGTCACCCCACGAGCCCGGCTCACCGTGATGGCCATCGGGGAGAGGGTGAGTCTGGGGGACACATGGAAAAGCCCTGGGGCGGGGGGGTGATGCCCATGGGGACACGGCAGAGCCCTGCCCTTGCCCCGTCTCCCTCCTGCCCGGCTCACTGGGGGGGTTCCCATCCCCGAGGGGGCATGTTGGGGGTCCCTGGGGGTGCTGATGCAGGTGGAGCAGGAGCGGGAGCTGCACGGCCGCCTGCGCCACCCACACATCGTCCGCCTCCACGGGCACTTCGCCGACCGCGGCCACGTCTACCTGCTGCTGGAGTTCTGCAGCCGGGGGGTGAGCGAGTGCTGGCACCCCAAAACGCAGCACCCCCTGCGGCTGGGCTTCGCCGGGTGCCGAGCTGGCACCGCGCTCCATCCGCAGAGCCTGGCTGACATCCTGCGGGCCCGGGGCCGGCTGACGGAGCCGGAGGTGCGGTACTACCTGCGGCAGATCATCGCGGGGCTGAGCTACCTCCACGGCCAGGGCATTGTCCACCGCGACCTCAAGCCGAGTGCGTGGGGCAGAGCTGGGGCGGCAGGGGGGGACCTGCTCCTGCCCCGCTCTGGCTCATCTCCCTCCACAGGCAACTTCTTGGTGACCGAGAAGATGCAGGTGAAGATCGGGGACCTGGGGCTGGCACGGCGGGAGGCACCGGCTGGCCGGTGCTGGGGGTGAGTGGGGCCGGGTCGCTGCCGGGGGTGGGGGGGGCTGCCAGAGTGGGGGGTCACCCTGCCTGTCTCCCCAGGGTGCTCTGCGGGACGCCCGGTTACCTGGCACCAGAGGTGTTGGACCGTAAGGGACACGGGGTGCCCTCAGACGTCTGGGCCCTGGGCTGCACCATGTAAGCGGGGAGCTGCGGGGCGGTGGGGGGGGTGCTCGGGGTCCCACTGAGCAGCCAGACCCATCCCAGGTACGTGGCGCTGACGGGCAGCCCCCCATTCGAAGCGGAGCCTCGGCAGGAGCTGTACCAGCAGATCCGGGCAGCACGATACCCGCTGTCCCCCCACCTCTCACCCCGCGCCTGCGCCCTCCTTGCCTGCATGCTGGTCCCCGCGCCCGCGGCACGGCCCACTCTGCGGTACATACTGGACCACGGCTTCTTCACCCAGGTGTGGGGCTGGCAGGGGGGGACACAGCCCGGGGGGACATGGGGGGACACGGGGAGTCACCGGCTCTCACTCCTCAGGGCTTCACGCCAGCCACGCTGCCGCCCCGTGCCTGCCGCTCGCCGCCCGTCTTTGTGGGACAGGACCCGCTGGGCCGAGCGGTGCGGGCGGCTGCTGCGGCACTGGCAAGGGGGTGGCCGTGCCGGCAGCGCCAGGACTCACCCCCTGCCACCCCGGAGCGCAGCCACCTCCCCTCCCTGTGAAGCAGCAGGACCCGAGCAAGGCAAACATCCACTTCGGGAAACGTTTATTAGTGCTGGGAACCGTCTGAAATCCAGTTATGGAAGAAGCAGGGCAGGACGGGACCGTTACGAGCGGCGCACACACACACCAGTTTGCCCTTTGAGAAGGTTAACAGAGGAAAAAAATAAAAACTGAACCCGAAATGGACCTCTCTGCCCTGCCAGCCTGGGCCGGGATGGGACAAGGTGCAGCTCCGGGGAGCCCAGTGCCCGGGCAGGGGTTACTGGAGGGAGGGACAGAGTTATCTGCGGGCTGGGGAGCAGGGAGGAAAGTGCGCGGTTTCCCTGCTCAGCTCCGGTTCTCTCCCCCAAGAGGTCTGGAAGAAGATGCTGAAAGCTCAGTAAAACATGACACGTCAAACACGCACAGTGTCAACTCAGGAGCAGCCGGCACCGGGGACGGGCACCGGCCTCCCATAACGGTGGGGACAAAGACAAGGTGCTCAATGTGGCCCCAGTGAGCACCAAGGAGCTGCTTCGCTGCTGATGGACCCATCCATGTGTCACAAGAAGGAGACCGGTGAGGGGGGTGTCACTGGCCTTCCTGTGTCACCAGGGGGGTCTGGGGGAGGGAGGTGACAGCAACAGCTTTGTCTGCACTTGGGGCGAGCTGCGGGGAAGGACGGCAGAGCCGTAACTGGGACAGAGCCCGGGCAAGAGAAGCACAGGGAGGAGCCCGGGCAGGGAGGGGGCCGCAGGGCGAGACGCTGGGGGAGGGACGCAGCTCCCACAGGCAGCCCCGGCTGGGGTGGGGGGAGCCAACGCTGGCCCCCGGCCTCCCGCCAGCACCCTCCAAGGGCTCACACCATGGGCCCGAGCCCGCAGCCCTCAAACGGCCTCAGGCAGAGCCGTGAGGGTGGGGAGGGACAGCAGGAAGCGGGGTCTGCCCTCAGCACCCCGTGGAGCTCACAGCTCCACTCCAGGGCAGCCACCTGCCCTGCACCCCTGCTGCTAAACCCCCTATCCAGCCCACAGGCAATTCCTATGTGAGCAAACCCCAAATCAGCCTTTGCCCTCAAGAGCAGCAGCCCCGACCCGAATGGCACCGTGGAGGCGAGCAGGGAGCAGAGGGAGGCACGTCATGCCGTGCCACACCACGCTGTGTCATGCCATGTGGGCACCAGTTTTAGGCCTTCTTGAGGACAGTGGAACAACTGAGGGGGCAGGTGGCACAGTCCAGCTGCTCCCGAGGCTGGGCAAAGGGCTGGCTGCCGGCCCCCGGCTCGGCACCGCACCCAGAGCTCGGCGGCCCAAGGCCTGGCACAAAGCCCATGCGGTATTTTTATCCCTGGGGCTGTTTGAAGCTGTCCGCTGCGTGTTGTTGTGTTTCCACAGCCCTCCCCTGTCCCACCCTGGCTTAGAGATGACAGCAAGAGCAACCCGCCCGCTGACACCACCCCAGCCCAGCGGGCACCAGCGGCCCCAGGGAAGGTACAACCTCTGGGCGGGGGCCAGGCCATGCTCCCCAGACCCACCCTGGCCCGGGGAGAGCTGTGCTGGCCACCTCTGCCCCCTCGCAGGCCTGCTGGGCAGGAGTGGCCAAGGGGCTCAGGGCAGGGTGTTCCAGTAAAGGAGATGGTTTGTTAAGCTCTGGGATCTCCCCGGCTTTATTCCTCAGCTGCCCAAAGCAGGGGGAGCAGCTTCTAGGGCTGCTTGTTTTGTGCTCTTGAACAGTGAAGCCTGTCCCAGAGCACAAAACAAGCAGAGCCCGGGGGGAAGCCTCGTTTCTTAAAAAGAGGGATTTTAAAACAATGAATGATTCAAGTTTGGTGCCTCCTCTCACCCTCCTCGTGGCAACAAACGAGGCCGAAACTCACCCTGGTGCAGAAACGGGGTTCAAAGTTCAGCCAATGTGTGTGGGCCATGACAGCCCCGTCGCCCTCGGGAGGAGGGGGGGTGACAGAGGCAAGTCACCTCCTTTCGCAGAGCTGTCACCGCAGAGCCCTGGACCAGGTCCCGAAGCCCCGGCCAAGCTGGGAGCAGGATCCTGGAGGAGCAGGATCCTGGAGGAGCAGCTCCAGGCAGGGGCTGGCCCAGGACGCGTTCGGTGACACGGGCCGGGAATCGCGTGGCCTGAGGCCTGGTGCGTCGACACAGGAGCTGGTTTGACTCAGAAGGGGCTGGAGCAGCTTCTCAGCAGGCCGAAGGCAGCGAGTTGCTCTCCACCTGCAGTCCTTTGCTGGCCAGGAAGGCGTCCTGCTTGGGCTCACGGCCCAGGAACCTCCTCAGCATGTCGGAAGCATCCAGGGAGCCGCCAGGACGCAGGATGCAGGTCCTGTAATCCATGCCCACCTACGAGGAGAGATAGACAGACAGACACATGTAGGACAGCCGCCCTCCCACCACCTCAGGCAGCCCCGGCCACACCGTCCTCCCTACCTTACAGTTCATGATCCCCTCCTGCTTGAAGCGTGTGTGGAACATGTCCATGGAGTAGACCTCACTCCAGAGGTAGCCATAGTACTGGGCGTCGTAGCCCCCGGCCAAGTGGCCGAAGGTCGCGGGCATGTTGGTACCTTTGCCGCAAAGGAAAGGAAGGGGCGTTAAGGGGAAAGAGGAAAAACACCTTTGAGCTGTAAAGGTGCCAGAGCGGGCGCTGGGGCAGCTGGTTCACAAAGCCAGGGAAGAACTTTCCCAGTGGTTTCACCCAGTTTCAGCCTGGCTTTTCCCAGAGCCAGCAGAAACCATCCCCACAGAGCCCTGGCCTTGAAAATAACCTGAGCCAAGCTCGCAGCCTGGGCCCACAGAGCCAGCGAGAGCGAGACCCCCAAGCGCCCCGGTACCTGGGGTGGCAGGGATGCCCAGAACCTCCTCACACAGCCGGGCAAACTCCTCCACGGGGTCAGCCTTCGTCTGGGTGTGCAATGCCTGGTCCACCTTGGCCAGGACGATCTGGCGCAGGTTGAAGAGCCCTGTTCCCGAGAGCAGGAGGCAAACAGAGTCTCTGAGACCAGGTGGCAGAGGGCAGGCTGGAGGAGGGCTCCCACAGCTATCCCCACACCCCATTTCTGACTCAGACCAGCCCAGTTCAGCAGCCTCTTGTCACTGTGCCACCTCCTGCCACGCCACCCTCACTCTCCCCACATTAACAGCAGGATGCGGTTCCTTCCCAGTTCCCTCAGTCCCCCCAGCAAGCTGAAGCTTCTCCTCTACCCAACCAGGTCACTAGGGGTCCCTTCCCCTCCCCACGCACAGGGACCACCAGGGCAAGGCTCTGCCCTCTGCAGGGACCCACCCGTGTTCGCCTGGCGGGATTTAATGAGCTTCTCCAGCAGCTCGTCAGGAATGGGGCTTCCAGTTTTGTAGTGCCTGGACATGCGCAGCAGTGGCTCCTTCTCCCACACCCAGTTCTCCAGCATCTGCGACGGAGCCTCCACAAAGTCCCGCTCCACGTGTGTCCCGCTGAACATGGCAAATTCCGCCTGGGCAAGCGCAGAGCGGGGCGTCGATTAACCCCACAGGGGAGCATGACAGGGTGGAGGGAGGTAAGGAACCGCCCCCCTGGCTGCGCTGCCAGGCCTCACCTGGGAGCACAACTGGTGCATGACGTGCCCAAACTCGTGGAAATACGTCTCCACTTCATCGTGCTGCAGCAGGGAGGGCGCATCCGGTGTGGGCTTGGTGAAATTGGCCACCATGGCAGCCACTGAGATCTGCCGGCTGGAGTCTGGCAAGAGGCAGCCCGGCTGGAGGCCAAAGCAGGCGGCATGCCCATACTTCCCTTCCCTGGACCAGGAAGCGGAGATGTTACAGGGATCCCTGGCCATGAGCCACCACGGGCCTGCTCGGAGCAGGAGCTCCTGGTGACCCCATGCTCCTGGGAGCAGGCCAGGCAGGCTCTGCTCCCCCAGCCCTCCTTCCCCGCCTCGCCTCAGGCCTCACCGCGGGTACAGGTCCAGGTAGAACTTGCCAATGGTCTCGCCGGAGGAAGCGTCCTTCACCGTGTAGAGCTGGACGTCCTCGTGCCAGACCTGAGCCTTCTCCTCCAGGTGGAAGGTGAGCCCCAGCAGCTCCTGGTAGATGGCCAGCAGGCCAGCGGTGACCACCTGCATGGGGAAATACTCCTTCAGCAGGTTCTGGTCCACACTGTACTTGGTCTCCTCCACCTGGTTCATGTAATAGCGCATGTCCCAGGCATTGATGCGGTTGTCAAACTCCAGGCCACGCTTCTCGCACTCTTTCTTTTTCAGGTCCAGGATCACAGCTCGTTCCTTCTCCCCAAGGGGTTTCAGCTTCTGGGCCAGCTCATCTGGGGACACCAAGACAGATGGGGTGAGTGCCTGGGGCTGGGCAGCATCCCTGGCTCCTCCACTCTGCAGCCAAGCACCATACCCAGGAACGTGGCCACTGTCTTGCTGCTTTTAGCCATGTTCATCTCCAGTACGAAGTCTGCGTGCGTGCTGAAGCCCAGCAGATCAGCTTTCTGAGCCCGCAGGTCCACCAGCTCCTTGAGGATCAAGCAGTTCTCCTGCAAGGTAGAGTCAGACAAAGAGAGAAAGGCAGCACAGTGTGGAAAGAAGCACAAATCTCAGATGGGTGTCCATCAGCGCCTGGCCCTGGCATCGTCCTGCCTGGCCCTGCTGGGGGCAGCAGGGCCCAACCTACCTCTTTGCACCTGGAGTTGAACATCTCCTCCACCTTCCTCCTCGTCTCCGGCACGTAGCACTTCTTCAGGAGAGGGAAATAGTGTGGGTACTTCAGGGTGACTTTCAGTTTGCCATCCTCCGTCTTCTCCAGGGAGTTCAGGAAGTCCTCAGGGAGCCCCCCTGAGAGAAGAGCAAAGGGGACTGCTGGAGCCCACAGGGGACTGGTGGAGCCCAGGCCCCTCCAGGAACAACCAGGTCTTGAGCACAGGAACAGGCTCCAGCTGCTTGGTCAGAGGAACCCAGGCACTCAGGGCCACCCCAACAGCAGAGAAATAAGCCCGTACCGAGTTCCTCCTTCGAGAAGGGCAGGTAGGTGGTGTCTTCGTTGAGGTTCTTGTTGAAGTCTATGCAAAGGACACTCAGCTTTTTCTTAATAGCTTTGATTTCTTTAAAATACAGAGGAACAGAAAGAAGTCAGTCTGAAGGGGAAAGCTGCAGAGCACCGTTCCCAGCCAGCAGCCCCGCGGTCTGTGCTTGGCTCCTGTTCAAAGACAACGCTGCAGAACGAATTGCAGAGGGGTGCTGAGCTCCCAGCCTAGACCAGGCTCCCCTGGATCGCACCTGGGAGTGGAGCAGCCACCTCAGCAAGGTCCCAGCTGCCTCCTGCCAGCTCGGGAGCTGCAGGTGTTCAAGCCACAACCTCCTCTACCCTGATTTCATTTCACCTTCTCGTCTATTTTTAACCCAGCTTCCAGCTCCTTCACTGGCGCGTGGTCCCGAGCAGCTCAGACCCCCAGCCCAGGGCAGCATGGTCCCACACTGCTCCTTTGCACGTGGGGACTCGGAGCTACTTCCAGCCCTGACCCCACAGCTCCATCCATAATTTCAGCTCCTGGAGAGCCCCTCGATCCCTCAACCCCACTTTGTGTCATCCCCACCAACAGAAAGGAAAAAGAAGGGCACAGAGACACCAGTGCCCCCAAAGCCAGAGGAATCGGGGCAAAATTCAGGGGTCTGAGCCTCACTCTCTGCTCTAACACCACTCTGCCAGGCCCTCTCTTCATGGCTCACTTTAAGCCTGTGTCCTCACCTCCTGCGTCTCCTCGGGGAGGTGGAGCCCATTCCTTTTACCCAGTTTGATCAGCCTCTCCAGGTACCTCTTTGCTTCGGGCTTCAGGGAAGCACTCTCTGCCTTCTCCTGTGAAACAAAACACGTGAGCACGGGGAACCGTGGGGTCGGGGGGTGCAGAACATTGGTTGCTGGAAGGAGTTGTGGGGTTCCCGTGAGGAGATAGGGTGAGTTAGCTCCAGACCTGACTTGATATCATTCACTTCTAACTTCTGGGACAAGGGGAAATGGTTTGTTGTACCTCCAGGAGGTTTCCTGCCCTGCTGAGGTGCATCACTGCCGGAGCAGCCTCCCAGCACGCACCTGGAGCCAGACGATCCTCTGGTACACATCCTGCCGCATGCTCATCTCCACGTCGAACTCCGAGAGCTTCTTGTCAGCCTCGGTGCTGGCCGTGCGGATGTCTTTGCAAGGCGAGACGTGCTGGGGGAAGTCCAGCATGTTCCGACGGACTGGGAACACAGAGGAGGGATTATGGCGAAGGCAGTGGCTTCCCGGCCCAGAACTGCTCGTGAGTGGGAGGGACACGGAGTGCCAGTGTTCACTGGGAGCCAGTCTGGCAGCCCTGGAGCCTTCCCCGCTGCCCACACAGGGCGAGTGCTGCTGTCCCCTCTGAGAGCACCCGGGCACCTGCAGCACTCATTCACCCCTTCCTCGCTGCCGAGCACATCTGTCCGGTGATACCCCACCACGATCCGTCCTTCCCCCTAAACCTACACAAATTTCATGCCTGTGAGATCCCAGCGCCTTTGCCCAGCTATAGCTGAGATTGATGGTTCCAAGAGCCCCAGGACTGCTGGGCAGACACACGGGCAGTGTTGGGGCATGAATCCTCTCCTCAGAGGACCCGGCTGAAAGGACAACCCTTTACCGCAGTGGCTCCTCAAGAGCCACCATGTCCCCAGTGTGCTTTGCCCTGATGGATTTCCTTTCTAGAGGTGACAACAGGGAGAACGTTCCCTGCCAGCAGCTCCACAAAACCTCAGATAACACAAGTCCAGGGGGAAGGCGCTGCCCTTCAGGCACCAGAACTCTGCATGCAGCAGAAGGTGAGCGGGCAGATCCTCTCACTGCCTAGGGAAAGCGCTGACAGTTCTGCTGAAGTTAACAATCCCCCTGCTTAGCAAGGGCTTTGTAAGGGCTTTTCCTCTTATATAGGAAAAAGAAAGCAGGAGAAAGCAGAGGCTGCAGGTCGGCTTCTGCTCCGCACCAGACATGCCACCTGTGCACGGGTCGGGGGGTCGGGGGCAGCGAGCAGATGCCGTGAGGCAGGAGGAGGTTGCATAACTCTGCTGCCATCAGTGATCAGCCAGAGAGACGTGGCAGCCCACGGTGCCATCGCCTCCCGTCACCGTACAGATAATCTCTAAAATGACAGCGGTGTTTAAACAAGGGAATGGAGAAATACTTATCTGCTGCCTGAGGGGAAGAGTTAGGAAAGAGCTGGAGGAGTCGGAGCTCATCCGAGCGTTTCTGCCAACAGAAACTAACCTGACACGTAAAAGTTCCCACTAACCTGACACAAAAATGCAGGAGACAACCTTGGACACCTGACCTTCCCGCTGCCAAAGCACCGTCCTCGCTTCAGACTTGCTGTATCTGTTCCAAACCTACTCTGGTCTTTGTATTTACACCTAATTGTATAAACACTGGTTGGGAAAAAACCCAACATGCTGCTGAGGGAGCCCAGGGAAGAAAGAAGCAAAAAACCACCAAAATATCATAACACCACAAAGCCAGGACCCCTCGGTGCACGTACCCGTATACTCCACTTCCACATCTGCCAGTGCCTTGAGAGTGTTTTCGTAGGACACCTCGCCCTGCTCCTGGGAGCCCACCCGGTCGTACACCAGCTTGGTCCTCTCAGTGAGCTCCGTGGCCCATGGTTTCGATCTGCTCGGCAGTCAGGTCCCATCTCAGCTGGTTGCCAACAGCCTGGGGGACTGGCTGTCCACCACGTTCCCTGCGGAGGAAGTCCGCCGTGAGATAAGCCTTATAGGGGCTAAAAGAACCTTCGGCTACAAGGCTAAAGCTCCAGCAGAGCACTCAGAGAGGCCCAGCAAACCAAACCGCGCTGCTGGGCAGCCGGGCTCCACAGGCAGCTGGGCGCTGGCAGCAATCAGCAGCCGGATTATTTTCGGGGCACTGTTTACCCTCTCCGCCATGACGATCCCTTCACAGAAACCCGACTCCCTCCCTGCCGCGCCCCTGGCAGGTGCCTCTGCCCATGGGAGGGATGGTGGCGGCTGTCCCCTGCCCGCGGCGGGAGCTGTGGGGCAAAGGGGTGACAGCCAGGGACAGCAGGACACCACGGCCTCCCTGGAGGGGCTGCCCCCGGCTTCCTCCTCCTGCCACCCATCCTCCCTCCTCCGCCTCCCCCCGGTCACGCCACGCCAGCCCCTCGCCCTTGCCCTCCTCTCCTCCCCCGTGTTGTTCTCCCCGGGTGCTTCCCCACCGCCCCAGCCCCTCGCTGCCCTCCAGGCCTCCCTGCGCCGCCGCCCGGTACCTGTGGGGGGGCCATGCCGGGGGTGCCGGGGTTACCGGGAGGCCCCGCTCTGCTGACGAGGCCGGGAGGAGACCGCACCGGCCCACGCACGGAGCATGTGCCCCAACAGTAGAGGCGGGCAGCGAGAGTGGCCGCGCTGAGGCATTCTGGGAAAGTGGAGGACTGGGCCGCTTCCCCTTCGCTCACCGCATCCCGGCCGGGGAAACGGCCCATCCACCCGCACACGTAGAGCCCCATCCGTTATCCTGGCCCTCAGCCTCGGCGGCTGCTGGGCGGCACCACGGGAGCGGAGCCCCAGCGGGAGCAGTACAACGGTCCGGGCCTCCCGCCCACCCGTTCCCATAGCAACGGTCCCTCTCTATAGGTCAAAAATCAGAGCGGGGCGACACGGGCACTTCCGGCCTATGGCCCCGCCCCCGAACGGAGCATTTTGCCGCATGCGTTGAGTACTCCGCGCATGGTCTTTCGGCCCTATAACGGCGGGGCGGGGACAAGCGGTACCTAGCAGCTGCGCAGGCGCGGTGGGCGGGGCAGTGCGCAGGCGTGGGGCATGCGCAGTGCTGAGCCCGCCCCGGCTGAGGCGAGTGTCGGGGCGCCCGGTGAGCGGGGCGGAGCCGGTGCGGGGGGGGACTGGGCCGGGTCGGGCCGTGCTCCGCACCGGTGTGTGTGCCCAAGCTCTCTGCTTCCGGTCCTGGAGGGGTAGAGGCCGGGTCAGGGGCGGCGATGGGCCCTGGTGCTTCCCTCGTCCGCGGTCCGGTGTGGGCTGGGGCTGTGGTGGGGTACCACCGTGTGTAGGCCCTGGGCACCTTCCGCTGTCTGGGGAGGAGGGTCCTGCCGGTGCTCCCGTCCCCTCACGAAGCGGGGGTGAGAGTGGGGTGGTGGCGTAGGACCCACCGCGCCCCTCACACCTCTCTCTTTTCTGCCTGCCCCGGGGCACTAGTGCGAGCTGCGGGCAGAGGCCTGGGGGAACGGGGGAGGAGCGGTGCCTTTCTCCTGCCTGTTTGCCCCCGGGAGGCCGGGAGGGTCTGTGGGCTCGCTGGTCACTGGGGCTGGAAGCCCAGTGCAGGCTTTCACTCAAGGCACCTGCCTCGGTACCTCTCAGTGGCTGGGCTGGTGGTGCCTCCAGTGCCTTTCACGGAGTTGAGGGCAATGTGGCTGGGCTCCCCTTCAGAGTTATTGCATTTAAGCAATTTAATTTGTCTATTCAATCACCCTGAATACCTTCCTGGGGAGGCAGAGCACTCCAGTGCAGCAGCAGTGCCACGCAAGGAGCAGTGTCCGCCACGCTTACATGACCTGCACTGGGATCTCAGAGACAAATTGTTTCAGCCCTTGTTTTTGTTTCAGATCAAATTCTGCTCGGAAAGAGGGGTGTGGGTACAGCAGTGTTTGGCAAAGACTCTGGAGGCCTTGGCCAGTCCTGAAACAACTCCCTTATCCTCCACTTTCATACCAGGGGAGAGCAGAACAGCTCTTTGACCTTCTTGCACTTCAATTCATATAAATTCTCTCTACAGATTTTTTTTTTTAAAGTTACGAGAAGCTGAAGCGAGCTGCTTGCAGCCTCCCAGCATGGCAGCCAGAAGCGCCTGGCCTACTCCATCATCCAGTTCCTGCATGACCAAGTACAGAATGGGGGTCTGTCTCCAGACGCTCTGGAGAGTTTGGAAGGTTGGTGATGGTTTGTGCTTCCCCATTGGTTGCCCCTGTCAGCCCAGCACTGGGGGAAATATGGGCACTTCCTCTCTTCTGCTTCTGACCTGGGCTGTTGCTACCATCAAACCTTGCTCCAGGTTTGAAATGAGTTTGGGAAGATATTCGGGGCTTTAGGGATGCCAGTTGCTTCTCTGATTTCTTGTCAACTCCTTCACAAGCAGATTAGCTCGAGGAAGGGATGTACCTGGGGTCCAAAAGCCTCTCTGACCCTGGACTTGGACTTACCGGTTTTCTTTTCAATGAGGGTGGAGCCAGGAGGCTCTGGTGTAAAATGAGAAACATCATGGCTCTGTAGGAGTGTTTTATGCTGACAGGGGGCTGTCTCCCCTTCTGCTACTCACAGTGCTTTCCCCTCAGCAGTGTTTGCCACAGGCTTTTTTCAGTAATGAGAGCGCCCTGATCTTCAAGAGCTGCTTAAGAGCTTACGCTTTAGTCTTTGGCTTGTGTGTTTGTCTTGCTGCACAGGAGCGCAGGCACCTCCATGAGCGGTGGTACAAGTCCTGGGCAAGTGGGAGGAGCGTTTGGGTGCAGGAAGGGTTTGTTCCTGCTGCTTTAGGGCTGTGGAATACAGCATGGGAGCTCTGTTAGAACCAATCTCTGCAGCATCCCCAGCGTTCCTTCCTGACCCAGTGCCTGCTGAGGGAGGAGGGTGGTTGAGTGGTTGGCATCATCTGCATGGCCACAGCACCTCACAGAGCAGCCACCCCCAGCATGTGAAACACACAGAACTCTCTGCTCTCTGCCACCCACAGCTGTGGGAAGACCAGTAAAGCCCCATTTGGTTAACTTCTCCCCCCAGCACCTGTGCCTGGGGTCACCTGAGGGAAGGGGAGTGGTGGCTGACTCCATCCAGGAGCTCAGCTTGCCCAGCTCTGAGGTTATGGCCCAGATACTAAGTCTGGCTCATGGAATTGTGTGTTTTGGGTTTTTTTTCCCTGGTAGGTTCAACAGTAAGAAATTCTGGTGCTGTGGGAGGGGGTTGAGTGTTTAGACAGTGTGGGGGAAGCTAATTACTCAACTCTCCTTGCCCAGTGGCAATCCAGTGCCTGGAGACAGCGTTGGTGTCTCGATGGAAGACCAAGGCCTGGCTGTGTCCCAGACTCTGCCTGAAATATTTGAAGCTGCTGTAGGAAAGGTGAGTGAGTGCCCTAAAATCTGAGCTGAGATTCCATTCAAGCAGCCAGAGCAGTGAGCTCTGGTTTCGGCGGCGTTGGCCCCTTGAAGGTGTGTGGAAGTGGAATGGTTGGACTGGAGGAGCCAGCAGTTGGAGAGGGTGGATGTTGTGCAGCTCGGTGGATGTCCTGACCACAGCCTTTTCTCTGTCCTCGCAAGGAGCCTGAACACCTCAGAGCAAACTCGGAGCCTGTCACCCCCCTCAGAAGATGACATAGCTGAAGCTGAAAGGCTCAAGACCGAAGGTAACCTACCCCAGAGCTGGTTTAAGGAGCTTTAGGTGGCGGGGGGAGGAAGCATTAATTCACTCAGCGCCTGGAGAGTGCTCAGATGGGGGACTGACCCTTCCCTGTCGAGCTCTCCTGCGTGTTGCCTCTGCTCTGCTGCCCCAGAGAGTGCGATTAGTGCTGACACCGGAGCTTTGCAGAGCAGGTTGCTGCTTTAGGGAGCCCTCGGGGTGCCCAAGGTGGGAGGAGAGCTTGGAGGGGTGGCAGGATCAGTCCCCAGCCTCGCTGTGGGACGGTTTGACTGACCAGCAGAAAGTGCAGGGGGTTGGCTGCTCTCTTGGCCTGTTTCTTATGTAGAGCATAGATCCAGACCTGTGCCTTTTGTTTGTCCCCATTTTTCACTTGTTCATGAGCTTTTCCACATCTCTTTAGGAAATGAGCAAATGAAGGCAGAAAACTTGAGGCTGCCGTGTCTTTCTATGGGAAAGCAATTGAGTTAAACCCCTCCAATGCCGTGTACTTCTGCAACAGGTACTGACGGGCTCATGGTCCACCCCTCCGCACCTGCACACTTGTCCTTACTCCTCAGCTGTATGATTCTTGTCGCCAACATCCCTTTTGTGCCATTCTGTGGGCTGCTGCTCCTGTTGCCGCTCTTTGCAGAGGGTTTTAAGCTCGTGGTGACACAGTTTCCTATGCCGCCTGCCAGTTTGGTGCCCTGGTGCCTCTAGACAGGACATGGGTGTGGAAACAACTCCATTAGGGGTTCGAGGAGGTGGAAGGAGCCAAGAAACACCCTTTGCTCTGGTGCAGTTAACTCTAAGTGGGCCAGAGAGCCTGGGTTGGTGATAAAACCAAAGGAGGGACATGACATGGGTTAAAGGCTTGTAGTGAGCTGTGCTTTGGCTGCAGGAGGGTCAGTCCTGTGAGGGTTTGGGCAGGTGCCCCTCAATATAAGTTGTGAGGTTGATGCCAGAATGGGCATGTTACAGCTTCAAAACTGGTTTTCCCTTTTTGCATGGGGAAATGGATGAAACAGCCGTTACAGCTGAGGCATAAGGGGAGCTGAGAGAGATCGTGTGAGCTATGAGGTGTGATCCTTAGTGCCTCCAAGCCAGGCTCCTCTGGAAGGTCCATAAGGAGGAGCGAGAGCCTGGGTTTGATGCAGAGGGAGCAGAACGTGGAGCTGGGTGTTGGAGAGCGCCTAGATACAGCCTGGGTTTATGTCAAGTCCGCGCTTGACTTTGCCTTGTGCACCAGGAGAGGGAACGGGGGACCTCGATCAGTGTATTTGAGCTGGTAACTCTGTCCTGCCCACCTTCCTCCGCCCCTCCAGAGCTGCTGCCTACAGCAAACTTGGGAACTACGCTGGAGCCGTGAGAGACTGCGAAAGAGCTATCGGCATCGACCCGAACTACAGCAAAGCTTATGGCAGAATGGGGTGAGGAAGGGCATGGGCCTGGGGGTGTTCAGCCCTGTGCAGAACCCCCTGGTGTTCCCTCACTGCTGGGGTGGAGCAGGACTGTGAGGGCTGATCTCACTCTGTGACCTTTCATTTTCTTTCCCTGCTGGTAGCTTGGCCCTCTCCAGTTTAAACAAACACACAGAGGCTGTCGTTTACTACAAAAAGCCCTGGAGCTGGATCCAGACAACGACACGTACAAATCGAACCTGAAATAGCTGAACAGAAAATGAAGGAGACTCCGAGTCCAGTAAGTTCTGAAATGAAGGGTTTGCGGGGGGGGAAGGTTGGAAGAGGCTTCGTTGCTGTGGGTGCTGCCTGGCAGAGCCTCGACCACCCGGGCTATGTTTTGGGTGAGTCCTGTATGCAGAGAGAGGGGAGGCGGGGTCCTGCCTCCCACCGGGAACATTCCACCCAAATCGAGAGGGAGCTTCGCTGCTGGAGTGCCGTCACCTTGGGCTGCTTGGGAAGAGCTGGAAAATGAGGCCGATGAGAAGGGAGTGATTTGAAACAGCAGCTCTGCCTTAAGCAACTTTCTTAATTAAAGTCATTACTCCTGAAATCCAGCTCTGTTTTATCTAGTGACCTGTCAGCAACACCAAAAGGACACTTTTAGGTGCCTCTTTTTCTTACAAAGGCTCTTTTCTTAACAAAAGAAACCTGGAGGTTTCCTCACTGACAGCTAGTGGCTGCTCTGCTGACCTGCTCCATGCAGGAACACGGTAGTTTATCTCATTGAAGGGATTTTAATTTTGTAAAGACCTTTTCAGCATAAAGGTGCCCATGTGGATGTGTTTAATTTGGCAGTTGTGGTGGGTCACAGCTGTACGCAGCTCAGCTGGCGAGGGGCAGCTGCTGGCCCCTTTACTCCCTTGGTGAGCCAGGTCCCCTGGGGCTGTGGGGATGGAGCTCCCACCACAGTTTATGGGCCGGATTCTGGGAGTAAAGAGTGAATGTTCACTGTATTGAGCATGGGAAGTGCGAGGTGATCCTCACCCGCCTGTGCTTTCTCTCTTCCCGCAGACTGGCGGCCCAGGAGGATTTGACTTAGCTGGTTTGCTGAACAACCCCGGCTTCATGAGCATGGTAAACCCCCACAGCAGTCCCCGTGCGCTGGGCTGCTCAGGCCAGGTCCTGCCGCACGTGGCGTGGGGAGCTCCCTGTGTCTCTCCGTCTATTCTCATCTCATTCCTGGGCTCTGTTGCTGTGTGGAAGCTGCTGTATTTCATTAAGGACATGTGAAGAGCCAGTGGCTCCTTCATAGGTTTATCCTTGTTCTGGGGAAATGCTGTTTGTTGCGTGACAAGCCTGGTCTGGGCATGCACTGCGCTTCTCTTTGCTGTTTCTTCCTCTCGATCTGTTCCAGAGTGTTTCTGCCACTTGCTCTGTCATTGGAAGGTGCAGCTGGTCACTCCTCACTAAACAGGGTGTTGTGTTCTTCTCCTCTCTTTAAACAGGCATCAAACCTAATGACAACCCTCAAGTCCAACAGCTGTAAGTTTGATCCCACCTTGAATTTCCTCTCTGAATCGCTCTGCCTGTGTTTGACATTTGCAGTTGGTCTGAACTGCTGGGACTGGGAAGGTGCTTGAGCCAGAGGTGGGAGGGAGCTGTTAAAACCAGCCCCGCTGCCTGAGCCAGCGTGGATTTTGGGTTCCCTGAGGAGGGATCTTGTTTGCAGAGGGGAGGTGGAGTAGACCGTGGTGCTGGGGTTGAATTTCCGTTTCCATTTGCTCACTGCTCTGAGCAGTGGCTCTTCTCTCCCCAGCATGTCCGGGATGATTCTGGTGGCCACAATGCCATGGGAGCGCTGGCACCAGCCCCTCCACGAACGACCTTCGCCAGCCTCATACAGGCGTGAGTAGAGTTGCCGCAGTCGGTGGGTGGGTTGGGGTTGTTTCTCTGACTGCATGCAAAACCATTAATTTCCTGGTTGAGGAAGGCTCGGGTGCTGGCTGAGGCGCTGCCTGCTGTGACGGGAACTGCTCATAGAGCAG
Organism: Bucorvus abyssinicus; assembly: GCA_009769605.1. NCBI lineage: Eukaryota > Metazoa > Chordata > Aves > Bucerotiformes > Bucorvidae > Bucorvus > Bucorvus abyssinicus. The sequence continues at coordinate 7,753,939 of CM020055.1, forward strand.
GGTGGGGGCTCCGTGAAGCCTTTGCCAGCCCCAAGTGAGCACTGATGGTCCTATTGCTTGTTCTCCGTCAGGGGCCAGCAGTTCGCTCAGCAGATGCAGCAGCAGAATCCTGAACTAATAGAGCAGCTCCGAAGCCAGATCAGGAGTCGAACTCCCAGTGCCAGTAACGAGGACCAGCAGGAATGAGCACCCAGGTGAGGCTGGGGCACCTCAGCTGGAATTCACGGGTTTGGCTGCTGTATCTGATGCTTTAATTGAGGACCTTGGGGTGTCCCCTGGGTGAGGCTCAGCACTGCGGAAGGGGTAAACTAGAGCTTCCCTCATGCCTTGTGTGACCCACAAACCAGTTCAGCCCTCGCCGTGGTTATGGGTCCCTCTGTTTTCCTGGGAGATTGAGCTTGCCCTGTCTTTTCTCCCTGTCTCGCAGCGCAGCCCCAGGGGAATGAAGTTCTTTGCTTTAAAACTGGAAGCCATGTGCGTGTTGCCCATTTCTTGAGTTGGAAGTGTCCAAGAGGGAGAAAAAAATTAATGGAATAACCAAAATACTTTCACTGACCGCATGTTAAAGACAGATTCACGCTCCCTCCTGAGTCTCCGTCCCTGTTCCTCCCCCTCGGCCTTTCCATTGTCTGGTTTTGTTTCTCTGGAGGATCCAGCGAGCGGACACACAGACCAGCACCAGCGGTCCCCGGCAAACCGTCGGGACAAGCGGCACTGCCACATTTCCAGGGATTTGCTACGTGGGAGTTTTTTTTTTAACCCGTTTTGAGGCACGATGCCCACGTCGCTACCGGCCGCCTTTGCTCTCTGGCCCGTGCTCCACTTCAGAGAAGTGCTGCAGCCCCACAACCCTCTCCTGCCCTGTTTCATCCTCCTGCCAGTCCCGGGATGGTTGGAGCGCTGGAGGTTAGGGCTCCCTTTGCCTCCCAGGACGGGGTTTCTGTCGATGCCATCAGTGGTGTTTCTCGCTCAGTCCATACGTGGGAGGTTGGTTCTTGCCTCCCAAAGGTCGGTGTAAATGTGTCGGGGGTGGGTTGGGGCTGGCCAGGAGGAACATCCCCCCCACTGTGTGATGGCTCCTTCCTGGGACAGCGCCTGGGGCTCTGTCCCACTCCAGCCCAAACTGGTGTTTTAACTGCAGTGTTGGCAGAATGATCTGACCCGTGAACTGGTCTGGGTGGGGACAGGAAGAGCCATATGATGGGTTTGGTGTTTAAAAGGGGTTTTTTCTGCTTTTTTAATCTGTCTTTTATGCATGTGAGTAACCAGCCAGGTTGACTGTGCTAATGGTAGGAGTAGAGAGCAGGAGAATTAAAACTGCTGCTCGGGTAGAGAAACCAGTAAAACCCCCCTGGGTTACCATGGGGGTGGCAAGGAAAAGCTCCTGGAGCCAACGGGAGCAACCCACAGCTTTGAGGTCCTCCAGAGTGACCTGTGTCCATCCTCAGGCCAGCAGACGCTCTGGCTGGTTCCCCTAAAAGCTGCTAATTGAGGCCAGAGACTTTGATATCAACCTCAGAGCTGGTTTTAAAGTAGTTCTTGGCTCATGGTGGAGTAGGAGAACCTGCTGCTGGACACAGCTCGCTCTGGGGGTGCAAAGTGAAAAACACCTGTTCAGGAGAGCCGAGGGGTGGGAAAAAAAGCGTGATCTGTAAATGTCCTGTAATAGTAGAGGAAAAATGGTCTGTAAATGCTCCGTAAGTGATATGTGGTTGATGTAACTTGTGAAGAATAAGTATTTGGACACTTTCTTTGGCACCGCTCTTGCCCAGGTGCCTCAACCAGACCTGGGTGCCTGTTGGGCTGCGGCACCTGCTTCTGTGGGGGTCAGGGCTCTGCTCCCTCCTGGGCTCAGCCTGCGGGTGGGTTTTTCCACCTCTTCCAGGTGTTTTACTCTTCCTGCTGAACTCTGCCTGCAGCACAGGGATGGTTTGGGGGGAGGACCCTGGGGTTTTGGTGGCTGCAGCTTTGGGTACCACCTGCCCAGCTGTGCCTCGAAGCAGAGCCCATTTCCTTCCAGACTCCCCCATTTCCTCATTCTGGGGAGCTGACAGCCAAAAAAAAAAAAAAAAAAATTTTTTTGGTTTTAAGTTCATTTCTGCTCTCCTGGTGCCTGTTTTAACAGAATTTACACTCTTTTGACCAAAAGCAGCTGAAACCCTGCAGGAATAGGGGTTGTAGAGGTGGAGGATGCTCTTCCCTGGCGCTCCCCTGTGGCAGCTCCGGCAGCTCCAGCAGCTCCGGATCCCGCCGCGTTCCCCGGTCAGCACCGGCCGCCCCGGACAGCTCTGCGGGGCCGCCGCTGCCCTGGAACGCGCCGCCTCGGGCCGCGTTTCCCGCCGGCGCTATTCGGGGATCTCCGGCGGAGGCGTGAGTGGGATGACGGGCGGCTGTTCTAGCCAATGAGCAGTCGCTCTTCCCCACCGCGGCCAATGGGAGGGCGTCGTGGGCGGGCGCCGTTGCTGGAGGCTGCCGGGACGGGCAGCGAGCGGGAGCCGGCGCGTGAGTGGGGGGGCGCCGTTGCCGGGGCAACGGGAGGGCGGTTGGGTACGGGGGGGGGCCGGGGGCGGCTTTGTGAGGTAATGGCGGGGTGGGGGCTCCGAGAGGCCTTACCGGGGTAATACCGGGGCTGAGGGTGTTGCTGAGGTAACGGGGTGCTGAGGGGAGGGTGACAGGGGCCCCGGCCCTACGGAGCGCAGGGCCCCGGACGGGAGGGCTCAAGCTGGGCCCCGTCCCCGCTGTAAGGGACCCCGGACCCCTTCTCTTAGCCTCCCTTATAGCCCCCCTACCATCTCTGCGCCCTTTTGGGGTGCTCAGACAGGTCGAGCCTAATCCGGTGTCCCGGGAGGGCCCTCCCGCCCAGTACCCCCTTCCCCGGGGTGACCAGGATGGTTTCGGCGCTGGGACGAGCGTGGCTCTGGCGTTCCAGCATTGCACTGGTGTGTTGGGGGCATTGTGAGAGCGTTTGCAACAGAAAAATGAGGGTTAAAGGCTCAGACAGAAGAAAAAAACTTTTATTTTTTTTTTCCCACAGAGAGCCCTGTGTGTTACAGACCGGTGGTCACGGTTACCAAGCAGCCCCCGTGCTGAGTGAACTCTTCATTACAGAAGTTTTCGGGCTGGTGGAACGCTCCAGGTGCTGGCAGAGAAGCAGCCAGGAGAAGCACCAGGTACTACTTGTCCTTGCCCTTTCTTTGTCACCCGGCTGCTTCCTCCTCAGCTCAGGGCACTGGAGGGCAGCTGCTGCTCCTGCTGGGGGGGCTCCAGGCTTTACGCTTTGTTGGGCGCTGCTGGGTGGAAAAAAAAGACAGAAAAGAGATTAGATCGAGGGGTTTCTGAGTTTCTGGCATGTTCCAGAGGGGTGAGTTCTGGAAAAGGAGCTTTTTCTTCCTCTCCCTTGTGCTGGCAGCTGCCTGGCTGCCAACCCCGGCCGCTGTGGGTGGTGCCGCATGATCCCACGGAGTTGTCATTAACGTCGTTTCTCATTGGAGAGGCTGGAGCTGCGCATTTGGAATAAGGCTTTAGACTCCCTCACCAAGAACAGGCTTATCGAGTCTTCTGCTTCCTGTCTCATACCAGCACCGGTCGTGCAGCCGCTGCGCGGAAGTGACAGTGATTAACACTGTCAGCCCTCGAGGGGGACTTTAGCCTCAGGAATCGCTCGTGTTAAAATGAATTTGCAGCTCCAGCAAAGAGGTTCCCGATTATTCACCTTGTACGTCACGGGTGGCTGTCAACACGGCTGGAAGGGCTCGCTGTCACTGGTCACCCCGATGTGCTGCTGACAGCGGGGGCCTTGCAGTGGGTTTCTCCAACGGTTTCCCTGCAGAGACGCCCATATCCATCAGCATCGAAACTCCCACTGGCTCCTGGCTGTTCCTGCGGGGCCCAGGGGTTGTGTCTGTTGCCGTGTAGGTTTTCAAATGAAACCCCTCAAAACTGAGGTTCGCTGGGGCCAGCACAAGGGTTTAAGTTGCTGTTTGCTGCAGTTCAGTGTTTCTCTGCCAGTTTCTCCACCTGTTATTTGTGGTGCTGCTGCCATCAGCTCCCCTGCTGCCCCCGAGGGTCTGCGGTGGGGTCTGGGGTGCAAGGTACAGCTCTGCTCGCTCTGTGCCAACACAGGGAAATCTCTGGGTTCTCTCCCCTCCCCAGGAGCATCTTTCCCCTGAGGTCTGTCCGTGCCGCCTGCCCATGTACCCACTCTGACCACGGCTGCAGGGCCCTCACCGGGGCAGGATGAAGATCGCGGTGGTCAAAGTGCTGTGTCTGCTGGGCATCTGTGTTCTCATGCTGGCTGGGTCCCTCCTCCCCGTCAAGATGATCGAGGGCAATTACGAGAAAGCTCACCGCTCCAGGAGGGTTCTTGCCCTCTGCAATTCCTTTGGAGGAGGGGTCTTCCTGGCCACCTGTTTCAACACTTTGTTGCCAACCGTGAGAGGGAAGGTATGTGCTGATGAGCCTCGTGCTGACAAGCGATTTGAACGAGCCACTGAGTGGGTCGGGGACCCCTGTGCCTCCCCTCCCCTCTCCCTGCCCAGCAGGATCCCAGGCCACCAGCCCTCTGGCCCTGGGGAAATGGGAGTGAGGGGTCCGTGCTTGCCAGAGCGGCCCAAAGCCTCCTGGGCTGTGCCTGGTGTTTCAGATCAGGGGGATGCACTGTCAACCTCCTGCTTGGCCCCTGCTGACTGTCCATGGGGAGTAGCTGGGGATGGTTTTCGTGCAGGAGGTTGAGTGTCACCTGGGCTGTGAGGCTCAAACCGTAGCCAGTAATGTTTAAAACCTTTCAGACAGCCCTGAACCTTCTGCTGGAAGGGAAATGGGTTCCCTGTCCCTTCCGCTGGGCTGGTGGACAGGGCTGTTAGAGCGTGGTGGGGCCAGTTCAGGGCTGTGTGGACGCATCGGGAACGTTTCCCTTCAGAGGGACGGAGGCGACTGACGTGCTGTGGGTTTGTCTGCTTCCTTCCAGCTCAGTGAAGTGCTCAGACAGGGGAACATGACCACGGACTACCCGCTGGCCGAGACCATCGTGATGGTCGGCTTCTTCATGACAGTCTTTGTGGAGCAGCTTGTCTTGACCTTCCAGAAGGAAAAACCCTCCTTCATTGACCTGGAGACCTTCAATGTCGGTTCGGATGTGGGGAGCGACTCCGAATACGAGAGTCCCTTCATCGCGTCTTATGGCGAACACAGTCACCACGGCCTGAACGTCCGGGAGCTCTCCCGCTCCGGGCCCCTGCGGCTCCTCGGGCTGGTGTTTGCCCTATGCGCACACTCCCTCTTTGAGGGCCTGGCCCTGGGCTTGCAGGAGGAAGGCGGCAAAGTCGTGAGCTTGTTCCTCGGGGTTGCCATTCACGAGACGCTGGTAGCTGTGGCCTTGGGCATCAGGATGGCCAAGACCTCGGTGCCGCTGAAGGACGCCGTGAAGGTGGCCGTGGTGGTGAGCCTGATGATCCCTCTGGGCATTAGCCTGGGCCTGGGCATCGAGAGCACCCCGAATGTGGCCAGCAGCGTGGTTTCCCTGCCTGCAAGGCATGGCGGGGGCACTTTCTTGTTCGTCATCTTCTTTGAGATCCTGGCAAAGGAGCTGGAAGACAAGAGCGACCGTCTCCTGAAGGTTCTCTTCCTGGTGCTGGGCTACACAGCACTGGCCGTGCTGGTCTTCTTCCAGTGGTGAGCATGAGAGCGGCGGGGAGCGAACAGCACCTCCTGCCCTGGCACCCGGTGCCGGGGCTAAGCCTCCTCTTCAGCCGCGGGGACACCGAAGCTCAGCAGCCGAGTGAACCGCCACACCCCGGGCAGTATTTCCACATCGATGTGAAGAATTTCTTCCACGTGGTGGAGGGAGATGGAACCGCAGCGTGTGCCAGCGGAGCTGTCACAGTTATCATCCCCACGTGGGATCCGCAGGGCAGCAGTTCGGGTGGAGATCAGTCCACACCAACAGTGAGAGCCTGGTTCTAAAGCTGCTTCCAAGAGCTGCTCGAGCGTGTGGCTTCCCCAAATCCACACAGCCACTCCCTCCCTCCCTCCTTCCCCCACCCACCGCAAAGTGATGGCTCAGCATCCCCTCCCTGTGCTCTCGCCTCTGGGAAGGTGACAAATGACAACAGAAAGGCCAGAGCAGGTGGGCACACGGCTTGCGCTAAGCTGCTTTGGCCAGCTTAGATTGGAGCAAAACCTGGGGGTAAGAGCTGCCGAGAATAACCTCCCTCACGGGGAGAAGCTGCTGCTGCCGCTGCCCCCAGCCCCACTTCCGCGGGACCCCACCGGCGGCTCCGGCATCTTTTGTCTCTCGGTGATTAACAGAGGAAACGAGGCCGGGTCGGGCTCCTTCTGCGCGTCTCAGCCATCCAGTCTCAGCTATCCATGGAGCGTTCCCTAAGGAAAACCCGCAGCGGGGCGTTCCCGCAGCGGTTGGATCCGCTCCTGCCCCTGACCCGCAGCCCTGGAGCCCGTCACTGGGAAGAATCGGGCAGCAGCAACTCCCAGCATTAATACTTGAGGGCAGACGCTGTGTGGAAACGCTCTGCAGTGGAACGGGGCGAGCAGCCGCCATCACACGCCTCTGGGGCCACTCACATGGCACCGAGGCTTCGCCGGTGATTTCAGAAGAGGAAAATCTCTCCCCCGGGGCTTTCTGAGGTGGTGGAAGAGCTGATGAGAGGCTGGTCATAGCTCCAGAGGGCGGCCCCCGGGAAAGCTCAACCTGCTGCATGATCCTCCATGGAGGCTGGAGCCAGGAAGCTGCCCCCACCGACCCACAGCCCCGGCCTTGCCGGGGGAGGCATTTTAATCAGACGTCCCTTCGCTCCCGCAGCCCGAGCGGAGCTTTGGGAGCGCAGAGGGAGCAGTGACACAGGCTAAGCCCTGGCGTGGAGTGGGGAGAAGGACGAGCGAGACCGTTGGCGGCATCTCAGAGCCAGGGGTGGGCACAGTGGCAGCATATGGAGGCTGCCGAGGCTCCGCGGACGGATCCTGGCGCTCGTTCCTGTAATTGCTGCCGCACACCAGAGTCGATTCATCTTGCTTTGAAAAAGCTGCCATGGAAGCGGGGGAGAGGGTTATTTTTGGCCTCGGATGACACAAATTAGCGAGGCCTGATGAGAAGGTAATTCGCCTCGACGTGGTGAACTGCTGTGTGTTGTTTTGCCGCTCGCAGGCAGCTGGTGTGGGGCAGCGGTGCTCCCAGCCAGGGTGTCTCTGAGGGAGGGGAGAGGTGGGGTGTGACTGGGGTGGGGATCCCCCTGAGGTCAGCATGACAGCGAGGGGGGAGTCCCCATTTTACACCCACCCTTCCTTTGAGAGGGTCTGGGCTCGGGGATGGCCGGGGGAGCAGGGTCACGATGAGCTGTCACCCGCTTTCCCCACCCTGGGGTGCTCCCCAGAGCCAGGGGGTTTGTTCCACTGCAGAGTCCAGCACTGCTGGGTTGGTTTAAGGGCAGAGAAGGACGAGCCCTGTCTGCTGCTCCCAATAAAGGCTCCAGCCTTCTCCCCATCATGTCACTGGATTGTTTGAAGTCCCCCATTGCTCCCCCAGTGCCCAGATCACGTCCCTGAGGTGGGCTGATCCCCACCCCACCCGAGAGGCAAACCCCACCAAGAAGGTGATCTACCTGTACCCAGCACGGGGCCAGGACCCCTCCAGTCCCCCATTCTCCCACCCCCAGCCCAGCGGGTGCAGCCTCCCTGTCACGTGGGGCTCGGCGGGAGCCGGGGACTGAATGAGCGGAGGAGGAGCTGCAGCTCCAGCGATCAAGGAAAACTCATTAATTTCCACTAATGACGAGAATCCGACCGGCTTATCACGCCGCAGGGATGGGGAGCATGGCAAGGCTTCCCCGTGGGAGGGGGCTGCAGGGACCCCAGCCTGGTCGCCAGCCCCCAGGGCGAAGACCAGTGTCCCCAGTGGGAGCCCTGGGGAGATGTGGCTGCGGTCCCCCCCGTGCTCCCAGCGACGCTGCTCCATGGGACGTGCAGTGACAGGCGCGTGGGTGCTGCCGTGGCCTCCCCCCACAGCTATTAATAGCGGCTGCGGATTTTAATTGCTGCCGCTCTGGAGTGAGCGTGAGCCACGCAGTCAGGCCGGGTCCCCAGTGCCACCAGACCCTTGGCAGGGACCTTCCTACTCTGCTGGGCCCCTCCAGACCCGCTGTGCCCCGTGCTGGCGGTGGGGCCCGGTGGGACCCCTGGAGCAGGAGCCAGGAGGTGGCCTGGGGTCCACAGGACCCCCAGTGTGTCCCCTCACAGGTTGTTGGCCCGATGAGGAGCAGCTCTGCCCTCTCCAGGGTCCCTGCAGGTTTTGGGGCTCCCAACCCCACTCTGTGGGGACACCGTGGTGGGTGACAGAGACCCCACGGTGCCACCGTGCACGAGGGTCCCAGTCCTGGGCTGGTGTGGCACGGTGGCAGCACCAGCAGCCGTGTCCCCAAAGCCCAACCCCGCTGCCCAGGCCACTGCCAACTGGCACCAGGCCTACACCCCTGCCCCTGCCAGCCTGGGGTGTCAGCATCCGTCTGTCCTGTCTGTGTGTCCCTGTGTCTCCTGTCACCACCCGGGGGCTCTGTCCCCATCTGCATGTCCCTGGGCTGGGCGCCCATGTTCCCCTTCACGGGTGTCCCTGACCCACCTGCTCCCTGTCTGTCTGTCCTCATCCCTGTCCGTCTGTCCCCACCCGTCATCTGTCCCTGTGTCTCTGTCCCCCCCACACCCCCACCCCCCCCCATCTGTCCCCATCCCTGCCCCGTCTGTCCCTATGTCTGTCCCCATCCCATCTGTCCGTGTCCATCTGTCCCCCTCTCTGTCCATCTGTCTCTGTCTCCCTGTCCCCATCCCCGTGTGTCCCCCTCTCTGTCCACTGTCCCCGCTGTCCCGTCTGTCCCCAGCCCTCCCTCTCCACGTGCCCCTGTCGCGCATCCCCATCCCGTTCGTCCCCGTCCCGGTCCCCGCCGCCGCCGCGCCTCCCTGGAGCCGCTCGGGGCTGGACCGGGGGGTCCGGCGCCCCGGGCGGGGCGGGCGCGGCGGGCGGGGCCGGCGGCGGGGCGGGATCGGCTCTGCGGCGGCCGCACCGCACCGCACCGTGCACGAGCCGAGCCGAGCCGAGCCGTAGCCGAGCCGTACCGAGCCGGCCGCGCCGCACCGGACCGAGGCGAGCCCCGCCGCGCCGCACCGCACCGAGCCGAGCCCCGCCGGACCGGAGCCGCCGCACCGGGACCGCCCCGGGCCGGGCCATGCGCTGAGGCCGCCGCGCAGCCCGCAGCCAAGGGCGGATCCCGGGCAGGACACGGTGAGGCGGCGGCGGGCACCGCAATGCGACCGGCGCGGCGGGGAGCCGTGGACGGCGGGCACGGGGCAGCCGCCACCGGGGGAACGGCCGGGGGGGATGGGACCGGTGCGGGCGGGGAGCGGGACCGAGACCCCGGCCCGGAGCGGCGGGACCCTGGTCCCTGCCCCTACCCGCCATCCTGCCCCTCCCCCCATCCTGCCCCTCCGGCTCCATCCTGCCCCTCCATCCTTCTCCTGCCCCTCCAGCCCCATCCTGCTCCTGCTCCTGCCTGCTCCTGCCCTCTCCCCATCTCCATCCTGCCCCAGCACCTCCATCTCCATCCACCTCTTCTCCTGCCCCTCCACCCTCCATCCTGCCCCTGCCTCTGCCCCTCCAGCCCCACCCCCCACTGCTGAGGTCCAACTGGAGGATGCTGGGGGGGTGCAGAGCCCCCGGGCAGGATCAGGCCCGCGCTATGCCCCCGCTGGCCCCAGCCCCGGGAGCCGAGGGGAGCCCATGGTCTAGACCCATGGTCCAGACCCGCCTGCGGGGTTGGGCAACCGGCCATGGGGTGCCATGGAAGGCCCCACCCAGCCCCTCACCCCCCCCACCCCACGCCGCGGCCACAAGGCCAAGGGTGCTTTCGGCCATGCTGCGGGCAGGTGGGATGGGCAGGGCCGTTGCCAGCCCCGGGCGAGCTCGATGAGCTCCGCCACAGCCCCCACTTCAGCCCCTGCCCCGTGGTCCAGCGACGCTCCCACCGTGGTGGGCTCCCAGGGGCATTTTTCCTCCTTGGGTGCCCGAGGCCACAGTGATGGGCTTCTCACCACCCCTGTCTCCCCTGGTTCTCCAGGCACCAGCCCCTGCCCAGGGTTTGGGGACGCGGGCTGCGGGGGATCTGGACCCGCCGGTGCTGTGGAGTGGGAAGGGGCTGGTTCCCTCAGAAAGCCCCATCCCGAGGGGGTTTAATGGTCCTGAGGCTCTGCGATGCCCCCCGTGCACCGGGACACCTCACGGGCAGAGCTGGTGCTGCCAGTCCTGGGCTGCAGGAGGGAAACTGAGGCAGGCCTGGCCGAGGGTGCTCAGCCTGAGGCTCAGCACCGACGGCTCTTTGTGCCCCCCGATTTCACACCCCGGGGCTGCATCACTCGAGGGGGGCACAAGTGGGGACCCTGCCCGAGCCCATCCTTCCCCTGCGAGCAGGCACTGAGGTTTGGCAGCGTGACGGTGGCCATGGGGGTCCCTGAGCCTGGAGGCCATGAGCCCACAGCCGGCCCTGGTGCCCATGTCTGCCCACTGCTCCCCGGGGTGGAGCGGAGCGGAGGGGTGGCAGGGGTGGCAGTGGGTGGCAGAGCACCGGGCAGCATGGCAGGTGCTGAGGTCTCCATGTGAAATGGCACCTCCACACTCAGCAGCCGCATGTGGGTGAGCTCGATCGAGGGCTCCGGGTGCCACCGGCTCCTTGCTTCCGGTGCCCAGGGGCTCCGGGGGTCCCGTGGATGCCCGTGTGTCATGTCCCCCCCCCACATGCCGCCCCAGCAGCCTGAGCCGCAGCTGCTGTGCCGGTGGCCGCGGCTCGGCCATATGGCCACAGCGGGCAGCTGGTAAAAATAGCCAATGCTGCTGGACCCCGGGCAGGCACCGAGCCCCAGCCTGCCCCGGCCGCCCGGCAAGGGTCTCAAGGCATGGGGGGGGCCGGGACCCCCAGTTGCGTTGGGTTCGTTGAAGCATCTCAAAGGGGGCGTGAGTGGGGCTGGGGAAGGGGGACCACCCCGTTCTCCCCGCAGCCTGGTCCGCGCTGGAGCGCCTGCTCCCGCGTGACACGTCCCTCTGCCCCTGTCCCCCGCAGCACCTGCAGCGTCACCGGAGCACGATGCCGGAGCAGAGCAACGACTACCGGGTGGTGGTGTTCGGCGCCGGCGGCGTGGGCAAGAGCTCACTGGTGCTGCGCTTCGTGAAGGGGACCTTCCGCGACACCTACATCCCCCCATCGAGGACACCTACCGCCAGGTCATCAGCTGCGACAAGAGCGTCTGCACCCTGCAGATCACCGACACCACCGGCAGCCACCAGTTCCCGGCCATGCAGCGCCTCTCCATCTCCAAGGGCCATGCCTTCATCCTGGTCTTCTCCGTCACCAGCAAGCAGTCGCTGGAGGAGCTGAAGCCCATCTACCAGCAGATCGTGCAGATCAAGGGCAGTGTGGAGAGCATCCCCATCATGCTGGTGGCACAAGTGCGACGAGACCCAGCGGAGGTGGAGAGCAGAGAGGGGGAGGCCATGGCCAAGGAGTGGAAATGCGCCTTCATGGAGACCTCGGCCAAGATGAACTACAACGTCAAGGAGCTCTTCCAGGAGCTGCTGAACCTGGAGAAGAGGAACGTCAGCCTCACCATCGACGGGAACGCTCCAGCAAGCAAAGAGGACAGACAAAATCAAGGGGAAGTGCAGCATCATGTAGAGCCCTGGACTGGCCCGCACCCCCCTCCGGTCCCCTCCTTTTCCCCCCACCACGGCTGGAGGCGGCATCGCAGCGGGGCCGTCCCCTCGTCCTCCGTGCCCTCATCCTCTGTGCCATCACTGTGACTGCGCGGGGACGCGCCAGCGGCGTGGGCAGCTCCCGGCCGCTCCGGGGGCGAAGATGGGGCGTCCCGCCCAGCCAAGGGGCGCCGACTGCCCCGCGCCCGGCACGACGGCACCGGGGACGCTCGGCTGGGTGCTGCCTGGGGACACCCGGATGCCCCCCCCACCCACCCACACACACTCTGCAGCACAACCGGTGGCACCGCTGCTCCCCGTCACCGTCCCCTCCCCGGTGGGACCCCACGTCGGGTGGGAAGGACGGTACACGTGGGGTGTCGGCGTCACCCTTGGGACAGTCACACGCGTTCCCAGGCCCTTGCCGCGCCCCCGTCCCCATGCCATAGCGCTCTGCTTCCCGCAGGCAGAGCCCCAGGCGGAGCAGCCCCCGCATGATGCCCGCTGCCCCCCCGAGCCCCCCACCCCGTCCCGGTGCCGTGTCCTGGAGCCGCCAGCCCAAGCACAAAGCCTCGGGGCGAGGAGGTCCTGACCCAGCACATCCTGGTGAGCTCCGGCCGAGACCCCTGGCCCCCCTCCCACTCCCAGAGCGCAGGAGGTCCCCCGCAGCCCATGCCACCGTGATGGGCGCTGCCGCTGCCCCTGCCATGGCCAGCGTCCCCCTCCCCTCCCCCAGAGTCCCTGCTCTGGGGTGGCTGATCCCCGCACCCCAGGGACCCCCAACACCCCCCAGCTCGGTGCAGCCCTGCTTGTTCCCCATAGCCGGAGGGGGTCGTTCCCCCCGCGCTGTCACCAGCCCTCGTCCCAGCGGGGTTTGTCCCCTCGCTCCGGCCCGCTCAGCCAACGCCGGGACCTCGGGGTGTCCCCAGGGGGGTGTCCCCAGAGGGTGTCTCTGGGTAGGCTGGGCCCCCTGCGATGCGCCCGGCTCCCCGCACCCCTGCCCCGAGCGCCCAGGGGACACGGCGAGGTGTCGATGTAGCCTTTACTCTAGACATAGTCTTCCTGAATAAAGAGAGAGAACCGCGGAGCAGCGCCCGCCCGGGGGGTGACGGCAGGGGGGGCACACGCGTGGCCACGCGTGTGCGTGCGTGCCACGCACCTGCGCGCGCACACTCGTGTGTGAGCATCCGTGCCAAGGAACATGCACGGACCGTGAGCGCACACGGTTGTACCGTGAGCTCACCCGTGCCGTACCGTGAGCTCACCGTGCCGTACCGTGAGCACAAGTGTGTGCCCGCGTGTCCCCGTGGGTGCGTGGGTGTCCCCCCCTGCTGCCGGCACGGGCTGCCCTCCCCGTGGGGAGGGGGTGGGAGCGCGCTGTCTGCGTCATCATGCCTGTTGCCATGGAAACCATCTGCTTCCCTGGGCGCGGGAGCCGCGTGGGCACGCGGGTGCGAGCGGGAGCGAGGGGGGGAGGTGGAGGTGGGGGAGTGGGGCTGCTGGGGCTTAACAAGGGCACGGCTCTGTGGGGGACATCACGGCTCCGTGGGGACATCATGGCTCCATGGGGACATCACTGCTCCATGGGGATGTCATGCTCCATAGGGACATCATGGTTCCATGGGGATCACGGCTCGTGGGGACATCACTGCTCCGTGGGGACATCATGGCTCCGTGGGGACATCATGGATCTGTGGGGACAGTCGTGGCTCTGTGGGGATGGTCATGGCTCAGTGAGGACATCACAGCTCCATAGGACAGTCACGGCCCCGTGGGACAGTCATGGCTCTAGGTGATGGCCATGGCTCCGTGGGGACAGCCACAGGTCCATGAGGATGGTCACAGCTCCTCTGGGATGGTCACAGGTCCGTGGGGACACTCAGAGCTCCACGGGGACAGTCACAGCTCCGTGGGGACAGTCACAGCTCTGGGGGCACGTCACGGCCCCCTGGCACCAGCCATGGGAACCGCTCCTGTCCCCATGTCCCTGTCCCCTGTCCCTCCTGTCCCCACGTCCTCCTGGGCTGGGGGCAGCCGGGACCTCCAACGGGCACCAGGGCAGGGGGGTGGCACAGGCACACATGGGTGCAGTGTCACCTGGTACCAGTTCCCCCCCGCTGGGACCCCCCAGGACCCTCTGGGGCTGCGGAGGCCCGGGCGAGGCTGGGGGGGGTCACAGGTAGAGGGCGTCCCCAGCACCGTCACACGGAAGCTCAGGTGTCCTGCGCCGAGACACCCCCAGCGCTGGCAGCAGCTCTGCCACACCTCTGGCTTGGCACAGAAAACCTCTGCCCCCCGCTCCCAGCTCTCCTGACCCTCACCGCTGTCCCCACTGCCGTCCCCCCACCTGGCCGGTGCAGATAGGGACCTGTGGCCCTTGAGTCACCACGGAGCTTCGGGGTCCAGGGACCTGCTGCAGCGGGGTGTCCCCTGGGCTGCTCCGAGGGGTGTCCCTCGGGATGCTCCCAGCAGAGGCCACTTACTGCCAGCAGGGTCCGGGTGGCTCTGGCCACCTCAGCCCCCCCGTGCCCGAGCCTGGCACCCAGCACCCATCAGAACATCTGGGCTGGGGGCACCCCAAGCCCCCTGAAACCCACACCCGGGAGTCTGGCGGGCAGTGGCACAGGATAGAGATGGAGGATCCTCGCGGGGCTCCCGGCGCTCCCCCCAGGTCCGGGCTTTAAATAACGCTGTTCCAGAGCGTTAATTAGCGCGTGGCAGGACGAGCCGCAGTGCAGCCGCTCCCCGAGCCCATGAGGAGCCGTCGCCGTCGCCGCAGCCCACGGCCATGAAAATGCTTAAAAGTGCAAATCCAGCGTTTTGGACCCAAACCAGCTCCTGGCACCGTGCGTCACGCTGGGAGCCGGGGGCTGCGCAGGACATCGTCCCTCGGGTCCCCCCAGGGAGGGCAGCGGGGGGAGGATCCCGGCTTCTGCACCCCTCGAGGCACCAGCCCGAAGCCAAGGGGTTCCCCGTGCCCCCCGGTGCAGCCCCATCTGTGCCCAAAGCGGCTTATAACACCCTGGTCGAGGCCATATGGGACCAAACGGGATTAGGGGAAAAATCAGCCTTCTTCTCGTAACGGGATTATTGGGTTTTCAGCCCAACCTCGGCGCAGCGGCCATGTCCCCACCCCGGGCCAGGGGAGCCAGCCCAGACTCAGCGTTTCTCCATCTCAGTTCGTGCTAGGATTGGAGCTGCCACTGGTGCAGACTGGTGTGGCCACACCGCAGGCTGGCACAGCACTGGGATGTGCTGGGAAGTGCTGCCAAGGAGCGATGGCTGCAGCCGCTCCCGTCCCACAGACGTGGCTCCGTCCCCCACCAGTGACTCCTGTGGGGAGACACCGGGGCCCCCCCCCAGCCCCGCCGGCCCCGCAGCCGGGAGCCAGGCACCACTGGGACCCAGCCGGCCGGGCTCGCCCGGTCCTGGTGGCAGCTGGGGGAATCAAAGCCTCAATTCACGGCCGGCGAGCATGATTTCCTGCTCCCCCGGTGTCGCCAGCGTGACTCCCGCCCGCCACTGATTCATCCCCTGGATTTTCCCCTCGCTGCACACCCAGGGCGGGCGGGAGCCGGGGGGAACAGCGGTGTGGGGGGCTCTGCCCAGTGGTACAGGGCTGCCCTCTCTCCCCCGCCCCCACCCCACTGGAAAGGCTCTTTCGGGGGTTTCGGGGGCGCTGGGGTGCCCCGAGTCCCGCAGGAAGGTCAAGGAAGGGGTTTGCAGGCTCTTCCCTGCCCTGGAGGGAAGCGGGGGTTTGAAGCAACGGGTGACTCAGAGTGGATTCATCAGGAGGGATGCGTGTCCTGCGGCCCGTCCTCCCCGGCTGCGGGCACCGGTGGCCACGTAGCCGTTGGGGGTCCCGGTGGGTGCGGGGGGCAGTGGCAGCAGGGGACCCGGGGACAATGCCACGCGGGCTCCCCAGACCCCAGCCAGGCGACACGGTCCCGCACGCGCCTCTGCCCCGGTCGCACTGGGACACTCCATGTGCCGCCCCTACTCCAGCCCGCTGCAGCCCACCTGTGGTGGGGGATAACGCCATGCCCAGGGGTGCCCTGGAGCATTGTCCCCACTGCGTGTCCCCCCCCGGGGCTGGGCTGGCCGTGGGGACACCGGGTGCTGCAGCACCCCGGCTTTTCGGGGTCTCGTGGGGTCACAGCCAGGCTGAACTGGGGTCCAGCGCGGCGGGAGCAGACTGGGAGGTCTCGGGGGTCCAGGAGGGCCCGTCCCGCTACCGCGAGGCTCCGGCGGGTCCCGATGCTTCGCGCCCGGGGCGCCACATGCCCCTTCCCCGCGGCGACTTGCTCATTAATAATAATGCTTATATTTACATACCCCCGCCCCTTTCCCCGCCCCGCTTGCCGATTGGCTGCCATCCCCGTCGCTCCGCAGACGGCCACGCCCCGTCACCGCCCTCCCTCCGTGCCGCCGTCGCAACCGCACTTGGCGGCCGTGCCCAGTCCCGCCTCCCCGCCAGGCCTATCCTCGCGCGCCCGGCGCCGCCAGCGCTCATTGGGGAATTACTGCCAGTCAGGGTGGCGGGGGGGGCCAGCTCTGCCCGCGCCCGGCCGGGGCTGGGCAGCAGGTTGCGTTGCGCGGCGGCGCTGGTGTCTGAGGCGGCGGCTTCGCTCCTCCGCCCCTCCGTGCTCCGGCCCCGCCGAGACCGGTGAGGAGCCGCCCGCATCGCGGGGACCGGGAGAGCGGGTGAGGGCGACCGGGGCACGCCGTGGCCTCGCGAGGCCCCCAGGGCCGGCCCTGCCCTGCCCTGCCCGGGGCCCCTCGCGGCCCGCTGCGGCCCGGACGGCGGGGCCCGGCGGGGGGAGCTGGCGGGGCTGGGCGTGAGGCGCCTGGGGAGGGTCCTGAGGGGGCCCGGGGTAGGGCGAGAGGGGCGGTGGGGATGGGAGTGAGGGTCCCTGGGGGTCCAAGGGCTGCAGGTGAAGGAGGTGGGAGTGAGGGGTCCCAGGGCAGGGGGCTAAAGGGAACTGGGGTCGCTGGTCCGAAGGTGAGGGGGCTGTGGGGGTGCTGGGCCCTGAGGGTTTGGGGCTGGTAGTGGGGGTGTCTGGGCAAGTGGAGGGGGTACTGCGCGCGGAGGCTGGAGGTAGAGGGGTTGGGGGGTCCTGGGGTGCTGGGGCTGGAGGTGGAGGGGTTGGGAGCTCCTGAGGGTGCTGGGAATCCCGTGGGTGTGAGGGGTGAGTTGGGCTAGAGTGATGAGGTTAGGAGGGTGCTGGGGTGCCGAGCTGGGAGAAGGGGAACCCCTGGGCTGGTCAGAGGGGAAGGCTGGGGGTAGGAGAGTGGGCTGGGGGTTGTATGGCCCTGGGAGGGCAAGGAGGGTTCTCAGGTGCTGGAGCTTGTGGTAGAGGGACAGGCCATGTGAAGGACAGGGATGAGCAGCTGGGAGGGTCTGATGGGGATCACAAAGTGCTGGTGGGCCAGGGTTATAATTTCTGCATGAGGAGGTGATCTGGGGGCGTGTTTGGGGGTGGATGAGCAGAGGGGCTGGGCTGTAATGTGGTGGGGGCCCCCGAGGTCTTTGGGTGAGCTGGGTGGAAGGGTCTGTCATGGCAGGGTGGGGGGCACTGGGGTGCGTGGCTGGAGCTGGGAGGGAGAGGGGTGTCTCGGGCTTTTGGGTGGGTGAGGCGGAAGGGAACAATTGTAATGGATGAGAGACACAGCTCAGCGCCAGCTCGCTGTGGGAGTTGGGTGCCTTAATGGGGAACGGGTCTAGACCCTCTTTCAGGGTATTAAAGGAGGTTGGGAGGCTTGTCAGAAGGTCTAATGTCCCATAATCGACTTGTTTTTTTCTGTGCATGAGTTAATGGTGGGTTGGTAGGGAGAGGTTGCGGAGAGGAGGGAAAATAGCTGAAGGAGTTGATGGCGGGCGAGGGATGGTAATGGTGGAGTAATGGCAGCCTGGGCAGAGCTTTGAGGCATCAGTGAGCTAATATATAAAGTTCTGTAAAGGAGGGGTAGCTGCAGGTCTGGGTTTTCGGTGTTATTGAGGTAGAGCGGAGCAGAGGAGATAAGTGGGTGCCGCAGACAAAGGGAGAAATCTACCTCCTTCTCCTCCTTTCTAAATAGAGGATATGGAATGAAAGGGGTGCTGGCGGGTGTCCTTTAGGAGGTTAAGGAAGAGAAGCGCGGGTGGAGGTAAGCAGGGAGTGGAAGGTGTCATGGTGCTGGTTTGGGGGCTGGAACTGGATACCTGGTCTCTGCAGCTCCTTTCCCTCATCGCTGGAGTAGGCAAGTGGGATTTACCTCCATCCTGGGCCATTAAATATACCCCACGTGGATGGTGACAGAGCTTCATTCTGCTCTGAGACACGTTCTGTGTTCCTGCCTCCAGGTGAGGCGAGGAGTTACTGTGGTGCTGAATTGTCTTTAATGGATTTGGGATTTCTTTTGGGGGGAAAACTGACCACGTCCAGGTTTGTTTATAGCTCTGGGCTGCTTGTAAAACTGACCCCGACAAGTACAGCGGTGGTGATTCCTACCAGGAGAGATGCTGGCTTGTGGTACACCACAGAAGTCAGAAACTTGATATTTAGTCTGAGTCTGTGAGTAAACTTGAGGCCTTTTAGGTAATTGCTTGGTTTTCTTCACGTGCTGCTTTTCAGAGACTACTTGAGTTCCCCCTTTGGGGTTTTGTGTGTTTTGAGCTTTGGGCCATCCTGGTGTGTGCAGGCAGAGGAGCCCATCGCCACTGGTTTGGGTTCCCAGCCCTCCACACAATCACAGTGCAAACGCACGGGAGCTCTGTGGCGACATAGCACCATTTATCATGTTCTGGTTACAGCCAGTGTGGGGGAAAACGCACCCAAAAAGCTGGATCGATACGTTTAAATGGAGCTTATTGTCTGAGAGGTTTTCTTCTGCCATCTGTAGCTGTGAAACAAATGGAAATCGCTCTTTTGTGTGGCTGGAGCGTTGTTGTGGATGTTAATGATTTGCGCAGGAGCCACATCTCCATGTACCCACCAGTTTTTCCTTTATCTTACCCCTCGATATAGTATTTAACTGGTGTTACTCCTGGTAATTAATGCTCTTTGGACATCAAGAATTATCCGAGGAAGGTTTATCCCCCTTCAAAGTGGGAGAATGGCAGCCCAGCAGGGCCTGACTTCTCTTGATTCAGACAGGCCAGCAGAATAATTCAGTGGCCCGTGACTCTGGAGACGTAGGTTTGTCCTCTGCTCCCCACACTTCCCCTCGGCCGGCCCAGCTTCTGCCTTCCTGCCTTGTTTCCTTATCTGCGAAATGGAGATAACGGCTCTGCCCTGCCTCCTGCACTTCGAGGTTGTCATGCCCTGAAGTTCATTAGCGTAACGAGGCGAGCGCCCGGCTCCCGGACCTGCTGCTTGTCCCTGGACTTGGCTCCAGGAAAACTTCGACACTCTGCCCCTCGGAAAACACCCGGTTTTATTGCTGTAACTGGCCGTTCTCCGCTTCCTCGCGTGCGAGCGAGGCCATAGAAGTTGTCAGTGAGGGGAATCACGACTCTCCCTGGAGAAGCCGTCCCGTTAGCGCAGCCGTGGGGCTGGCCGAGCGCCAGTGCCTAATTGCTTTTGGAATGGTCTGTTTTGTGTAGGGCTTGAAGTAGCCGCTCGTCCCCTCACCAGCGGCCGGGGAAAGTTTTCATTGACGTCTTTGGGAGGAGGTGGTGAACGGCAGAGCTCGAGCCGTCACTCAGAAAAGCTCCTTCTTGCCCTTTGGGCTGTGGAGATGAGCTCGGGTTGGAAGGCTCTGGTAATAAGGTGGTCTTGAGTTGGTAGACCCCAGTGTGGCTCTGAACTGGGAGGAGTTTCCAACTGGCTCCTCTGGCCGCGGTGGGCTGCGGCGAAGCCGGCCAGAGGAGTGGCAGTTGTGCTGTGCCAGAGACAGCCGTGGTGGGGGACCCTGAAGTGATGGCTGCAGAGCAGCAGGGTAAAGGTTTGTGGTTGTTTGGGGATTCTTGCACGGGGAGAGTAGAGCGAGAGGAAAAAGGGGTTTCTAACCCTTTCTAATCCACTGGAATGGTGGGAACGATTTGAAGGGACCTGCTGTGGCCTCAATGCTGGCTCCTCCAGGGCTGGTTTCCTCATCTGTTGAGGAATCAAAGGAATTGAGATGCAGAGGTCTAATAGCTGAACATGAGGTGTGAAGCTCTATGTAACAGCTCAAATATCACTCAAATTATTCGATGGGTTTAGATCTGAAATCTTGGGGTGGGATCTTGTGCATGTGGCGAGTTCCAGAATTTCCCAGTTGCGGCATCTCTGAATTCTTTGGCCAGGGCGTATGTGTCAGTTCGTTCTTCTCACCCATTGCCAGCTCCTGTGATACGTTTATTACCTTTTTCCCTTGCGGGTTTCCCAGCTTGGTGTGCACAATGTCAGGAGAAATTAAACTGGGAAGGGAGCAAAACTAAAAGAAAATGTGAATCCGTCTCCTTCCTGCTGTGGGGTCTGCCCATCGTCCCAGCCAGGACAAACTGGCAAAGCTAGAGGGAGCTTTTTAAACAAAAATGAATTCGTCTTAGATTAACGCACTTTGTATTTACAAATAAATCCCTGGAGCTCGTAGAGCACAGAGGGCTGGAAAAGCCAGCCCCGGGAGCGTCTGGCTGCAGTGGCCCCGTGCAACGGCAGTTGCTCCGGCCGCCGCCACTCTGTCCCTCGGCGTCGGCTCCAGCCGCGCAGACTTCCCTGCCGTCACGTAGAAGAGTCCCCTGTTATCAGCTGCTTCGTCCTGCTAAAAGGCCCTTTATTAAACACCAGAACAAATGGGCCGTTGTGCAACACCACGGTGTTTTCATTCTAAACGCTGCTGCTGAAAGCGAAAGTTGCTCACGACAGTCTCAACTTTATCCTACGTAAGTTTTTCTCTCCAGGGAACCCATCGATGCCATCAACGCTGTAAAATGATCTTTGGGTTGCGCAAGGGGGCTGGCTGCTCTCCTCTTCCCGCGGCTGCGCCTCCAAAACACCTGAAAAGCCACGAACTAACTCAAAAACCCGGCGGTCAGGACGTCGGATCGTTCGGAAGGGCTGAACATCGCCATCCGCGGTTCACTCCCGCCGCTGTTGTGCGGGGAGTGGCTCCGCGGCTGACGAGGGTTTAAGCTTTGTTCTACGGGGCGTAGGAGCTGGATTTTTCCTGGGAGTGAGTGATGAACTGAGCTGATATTTCAAACTCGAAGCGTCCCTGAGTTCTGGATTTGGTTTTTGTAAAAGGGGGGTGGGGTGGGGATTGGCTGCGTCGTTAGAAAAATAAAAAGGAGGAAATTCAGGCACTGCTAATGCTGAGACTCAAAACAGGAAACTTAGTTACTGATTATGCATTTTCGTAATTTATTGTATGTTTTTCCCCCTTCTAACAGAGGAGAAAAAGCTGTGACGTTCCCCAGCCCGGTTCTGTGTAACTGAAAACCCTCCCAGGTTCGCAGCTAAAGATATTTTCTTTTTTAATGGGCTTTCAAGAAGCTGTAAACGCTGAGGAACATCAGTAGCTCCAGCTTTGGTTTATTTTCATTCTACAGAAAGAGTTAAAAAAAAAAAAAAAGCTAGAAATCGGGTAAGAGTCATTTAAAAACTGTCTCACTCCTAATGTGAACCTACAAAACTGGGGCTGGCCTGAAGCCCCAGCCAGGACCGTGGGACCAGGATGGTGGTGCCAGGGTGTGCCCCCTGCCCTGGTAGCCCCTGGTCCCGCTCGGGTGGCAGCTGGGGAGCAGCCGGCGATCGAGCCCGGCCTTCTGCTGACGTGCTCCAAAAGCGGCTTTTTTTTTTTGGTTTTCAACTTATTCCCTTCAGAAAAAATAAATCTATTTTTAAACCTGCAGAATAGTTGGGGTTTTTTGAGCCCCGAAGGCTTTTTGTCCATTTCTGCCTCAGCTGCCTTTAGAAAAATGCACAAGGTCTAAATGTTTCTGGTGTGTTTTAACCCTTTATTATCTAGTTGAGAGCAGGTTGATGTTCTGTAAGACTAATAATGGAGTGAAGTTTGGAGACGAAACGGTACGAGGCTGGAAATCTGAGTGCTGGTGGTCTTTAAATGTGTTTTCTATCACGGTTAGGGAACCTCGAAGCCCAATTTACTGGGTTTCTTGGGTGTTGGATGATGAAGAAAGAAGGCCGGGAGTGTGTAGGGGAAGAGGACCCTTCCCCTGAGCTCCTGTCCCTGTCTAGAGTGAGGAGTGGAGCAGGGGACTGAGGTGCTGGGCAGTGCGGGGTGCACTGGGGGAACCTGGAGGGTGTTTTCAGGTGAAGGTGACTAAGAAAAGCTCTGAGAAGAGTGCCAACGTGCTTGAGATAAACTCGCCTCTCGCCATGTCTTTTTCCTCCCATTTACAACCCTCTGCTGCTTCGCCTACAGCTGCTTTCCAGGCCGGTTTGTCCGTCAGGATACGAGTGTCTGTCCGTCAGCTCCTGTGATTGATTCGAGGTGGGGCTGTGCAGCGAGCTGGGCTTTGGGGGAACAAGCCAGGGAGCCACATGTTCTCCACAGGCATTGGGGCAGAGCCAGCAGCCTGAGCACGGGGATGTCTTGTCTCTTGAGTTTCTTGGGTTTGGCTCCTGGCGCTTAGCATCCCTCTGAAGGAGCCGCTCCCACCTGCACGGCGTGTTCCCAGCTTGTTCAAAGGAATTCGGGTTTCCTAGGAAGCTGTGGAAAGCATGTCCCCAGGAGGAGCTGTGGGAGCGATGGGGGTTCCTCTAATTCCTGTTTGGTGAGTCCACAGAGTGATCTGTGTGGATAAATCCCACCCTGCTGCTACTATCTTTCTGGAAAAGGCAACAACTCTGATTTACGCCACAGAGGTGCAATGCCAAATTCATTTGTCAGGGCTCAGATAAGGGGCACTCTGGTCCCTGGTAGAAACTTGTCGAGCTGAGAGCGTTTCCTATAAAGACTGACCCGTTAGTGCCCGTGATGGGGAGCAGATACGCTTCGTGGAGGCATCGACAGGAAAATGTGCAGCATTTTTACCATCGACTCTGGGGTGAAGGGAAAGATCTCGCCTTTGTTAGCACAGCTCTGACGGGAGCTGCTGGAAGTGACAGCAGCAGCGCTGTGCTCGCAGCATACCAATGCAGATGGACCTGGTTGGTTGCCAGATACCAGTCACGGGGCACACCTCCTCAGGAAGGGTGGCCCGTGGGTTCACAGAAGTGATTATTTTCCAGCAGCTCTGTAGGGCACAAGCAGTTCAGCTTGTGGAGGACAAGGAAAGGCTTGCTCAGAATGTGAGTTAAAAATGGTGCGCGTATGAGCTGCAGCTGGTGGCGACTTGACTGGAATGTAATGTGTCCAGGCATTGTTCGTCGCGAGCGTCCTGGACCGCATGAGCTCCCGCAGCCGCTGCCCCGGCACGACGTTGGTGGCTAATTGCAGAGGACGTCGGTGGCAGAGCTGCGGTGGGCAGGGCGGGGCTGGACGATCCCATCTCGGAGCTGGGCGATCGCCCAGCGTGGCCCTTGGTCTGCTGGACTGGCAGTGGGTGAGGGACCCCAGGGCGAGCGGCTCTGGCCGAGCTGCTCTGGGCAGTGCAAAGCTCCAAGAAGCCAGCACTTGGACTGGTTCTCCTTTCTGATTGCTAATTAGGTGGTTGACATTCCCTGCTGTCCCACCCTCAGCTTTTCTTCCTGGGTAGCTGGGCTGACTTTCCAAGGAGCTGACTCTTTCCCAAGGAGCAGTTAACCCTTAGATTTCTCCAGTCTAACACCTACCTGCTCTTCTGGCGCATGTTTGTGCAAAGTATTCATGGTACGTGTGTGTGTAAAACCAAAATATGGGCTCTGGAGTTCACTTTTTTGTCAGTATGTACGATGTTGACTCCATCTTAATGTCACATCACATTGTTTTCTTTTTCTGCCTGGGTTGTGGATATTTCTGGGGACAATTCCAGCACACGCTGGCTGGAGCTGTGACTTCTGAAGGACTGTGCTGCCCGAAGGCAAAGCTCTCCTCAGGACAGAGGGAACAGACTCTTTCCTACTTGCTGGTGAAGGATGGCTTTATGATAGCCCAGATAAGATGATTTTGCCCCTTCCAGCAGGACAGCGAGTGGGCAACAAGGCAGTGACTTGAATTTTGTCTTAACAGGGTTATGTACAAGAAGAGCCTGTTAGTGCTGGTAGACCCTGGCTTTTCTGGGGTTTTTCTCACCCTCCTGAAAAAAGGCTTAAAAATCCATGATTTGGGTTTTGTTTTTTTTTTTTAAGTGTGAAAAATGCTGTTCTCGTGTTATCTGCAAATAGTTGTCACCTTTGGGATAATATTATTCGGCAGCACTGGAGCGACACAGCGCTCAAAATAGCAGCCGCTGCGCATGGCCGGCGCTGGAGCGGAGCGGAGTGCGTTGTGTGTCAGTCACGGGAGCACAAATCCAATTCCACCTGCACACCAGCCTTCCCGAAATAGAAGAGGGTTGTCAGCTAATGCAGGAGATGGTTCGTGCGCATCTCCTTGTGCGTGCTGCTGTCGCCGTGCTCCCCTTGTGCCGCATGACGAGAAAAAAAATCAATGGAGGGTCGCTATAGCTGGAGAGAGGAACCGCTTCCGACTCTGCTCAGCAAACAACAGCGGGAGAGGTGGTTGGGCTGGTCGCTGCTGGTGGTTCGTAGGTCCAACACGTCTGTCTGCAGGCAAACCCCCCTAGTCCGTTGTCGAGGGCACTTCTGCCAGCCGGGACAAGGCGTGAGTGTCTGCGGGGTGTGGAAGAGCTGCTGGAGGGGCAGGAAACCGTTTGAGGCTGAACAAACCAGCTGCTGGGGGTGTAGGAAATTCGTTAACAGCCCGAGGTAATAAAGTTCACTGCCCTTCGCCTCGTCAGCAGTGAGGATCCTGGCGAGTGCTCCCGGGGAATTTCAGGTTCAAAGTTCTCCCAGGCGCAGGCGATTTTCCTGTAGGTCGAGGAGCCGCGGAGTCTCTGGTGCAGCTGGTTGTCTCTAAAGAGCTTCCTGAATCCGCTGCTTTCTGCATTTAACCGCTTTTCCTTGATTTAATCATGTCATCCTCTAAACTGTTGCCCCCTGTAAAATAAAACCTTCTTCTTCATATTTTCCATGTGCAGGCTGCTGGAATTACGGCTCAGATTCCTGCAGGGACTGGTCGTACCGAGCTGGTGCCCGTCGGTCGGGTGCTGGATGGCCCGGCAGAGCAGTGCAGCTTCCCCTGAGATCTTGCCCAAATGCTACTTGAGTTTTTTTTAAGTGCTTACAAGATAAACATGAATCAAATGCGGTATTTTCGTTAATTACTGCAGAAGGGCTCAGCGTTGGCTCGGTGTTTCTCTCTCGTTGGCCACTCGGTTGCTGTGAGCGGGATTGCACAGTAAATCGGTTCCCAGCCCCAAGGCACGAGGGACCTGCTTGCTTCACCCTGACTAAAATACAGCGGCTGGCTGGGAGGAAGGGTGGTCTTGGGCACCATCCACTTAATCCTGTAACAGCATTTGGAGAGGCTTTTGTCCACGTCTTCTGTATTCTTCTGCTTCCTGTTCTTCAGCTCACATCCCACCAGGAGTATTTGCTCTTCCAAGTGCTGGGAAGTTGTAGAATTCTTAAAACTTGTTATGTTCACACTTCCCCATAATAAACCCTTTACCTGGGGCCCATGTAGACCCAACTTAAGTGAGATGATCAAAGTCAGAAACCGTCTTCACAGGCAGTGTTGAATTTTGTCTAAGGAAAACAGAGGATGGTGTCAGTGGACAGAGCTCTTGCTGCTCACACCCTCCTTCCAGGACACCGCCGTTACCCCCGTGAGCATCCTCGTTTACGAAGTTGTTGTGGACCTCGTTGGAGTAGAGAGTTTTGGCTTTGGGAAGTGAGGACAGATGCGGTTGCTGATGTGCTGCTGCTTTTTCATAGTCTTTTGGATTTTGTTTTTTACGCTTAAATTGGTCTATTTTAACAGGGATTTTTTGGCAGGAGGTGAAGGGATAAAGATACTCAGAAGTATTCATGGCACGCTGCAGGTGGCACATCCGCTGCTGGCCTTCTCCATGCTCACCTCTGAAGTCCCCACACCTCTGGTAGCAAAGAAAAAGAACAATTTATATCAATTTAAACGATCTGCCTTAGTTCTGTTTTATTTCATGTGTCACCTTGTTCGGCTCCAGCAGCAGCAACCTCCCTGGGTTCACTTATGGCTGCAGCCGGGGGCTTTCTCGGGAGGGGGCTCGAGGCAGACACCCTTCCTGGCTGGGGGGCTCTGGGACCCTCGTGCCCCTCCAGCAGTGAAGGGGTTTTGCTCTCAGTGGTTGTCTCTGCATTTTAGCCCCTGAGCGGGTTTGGTGTGAAAGGGAACAAATCCCTCCCTGCTCCAGTATGTGGCTGCTAGATACTGGTGCCTCATGGGCTGGACTGGGTGTGAGTCAAGTGTCTTAATGCAGCAGATGTCTTGGAAGGGAACAGGACTTGTTCTCCATGTCGTCTCAGTGGTGCCCGTGTCCGACAGCCAGCTCAGAGCCACGGCGGCCGATGATGCCCGGAAAGTGCAGGCAGCAGACTGGTGCCAGCGCACATGCCGTGAGTGTGTCTGGGACCTTCCCGTCCCTGGCCAGGCCTGGGGCACCTCTGGCATCATGTCCGTGGGGCTGATGTGCCGCGCAGGCATGGATGGTTAAAGCAGCTTCATTGCTATCTCAGGCTCTTACGGGACTCCCAAGGTGCTGCTGTATCACTGAACAGGGTCCGCAGGCACGCTGGGGCTGCGTCCCCTCACGACCAGGGTCATCACTGTACGTTTGCCCCTTTCAGACCACGTCACCCTGCAATCATCATGCGAGTGAGCTGACAATGCCGCCACTTCCCATCTTTAACAGCAGCAGCAGCTTAAAATGCCCTCGTCTGTGCGAGCACATCAGCCTCGCCAGAGCGGTTGCTCTCGCTGTTTGGTGGAGGGAGATTTGGAGAATAAACAGGCGAGTAGGTCTCGTAATTAGTTTCCCGCGAAGCTGTACCCTCTGCGGGGCAACGCGGCAGAGCCAGAACAGGAACCAGCAAACGCCCTGCTCTTCCTGGTGCCCATAACGACTGCTCTGACGTGAAATGCATCATCTCTTCGGTCTGTCGCGGGCTGGCTTTTATCTAGGGTGCTTTTTGCTGTTAATGATTAGACACTAAACAAGTCCCTCTAGAAACAAGCCAGGCAGCTCCTTGCCCTCGCAGAATTTGAAGCATCTCTAAAGAGCTGTTGCTATGAACACGGGCCGAGCCCCAGCACAGCCCCGCGGCAGCACCGGCCGTGGTCACCCCCTGGGGTTTTAGCCGTCCTGAAAGGAACCCAGCGTTGCAAAAGCTTCACCTGCAATAACAAGGTTCCTCTTCCCCGTTCCATGTGGGCTTTGGGTGAGGTGGGTGTTGCTTATAGCCAGGGAGGGTCCCCTCTAGGGCCAGGCCTTGGTGGGGGCTCGGGTGCCTTCTGTTTGGGGGGGGGGCGCTGAGGCCACTGCCAGTCACCGGGAATTAACCCAAAAGTCATCCCCAGGCTCTGGACTCAGCATAAACATAAACACAGGAGGATGTTTGCCCTTAAGTCAAGGACGGATCTTGCCTGGTGTTTTCAAAGGGACCAACTGCACGTGTGAAGGTCCCTGGGGAAGGGTTTACTGGTAAATCACAGCTCTGTAACTGGGTCCTGGGCATACGCCTGCCTCAAGTTCTGGGTTTAAAAACCAACCCAAAACCCTGTTGAGGTCTAAACCGTGTTCAGCAGTGGGCTGAGGGCAGCGGCGTGCCCGCAGCTGCGATGGGGACATGGGGGAAAGGGTCAGCAGCTTTGTGCAGCCACCTCTGGGTCCTGTCATCGTCACTTAGGCCCTGCTGGGTGGAGTTTGTGGGGCCTGAGCTCCTTAGGGCCAGCCTGATAAACCCAGACCTAAGATTTCTGCGGTTTGCTTCTGGTTTTTGCACAATGGGTCCAATTCCACATTTTCTTTTGCAGATTTTGTTCTCTGCCGTTTGACAAAGAAAAGTAATGCAGCGATTTTCCTCTCCTCACTGGTGGCTCTGGAGGGCTGTTCTTCCAGCTCCCCTGGAACTCGCACTTAATTTCAGTGTGGGCTTTTTAATTCCATCCTTGTGGGGAGGAACAGAAAATGAAACGCTGCAGATCTGCCTTCCCCTTCCCTTTCTGTAGTTCAGCCTTTGTCACTCCTGTTCTGTTTGACTTCCATGAGCCGCTCAGGCTCTTTTTCTCCTTTCTTTTGTTGTCGATTCTATAGCGCAGTCTACATCTTTAGAAACCTCTCCCGCCCGTGTGCCAGGGCTGCCTTCCCTTCACCGCAGCGTGGCTGTCAGCCTGTGACAGCTCTGCGTGACTGATGGCTGACGAAGCATTCCGATATTCCCGGGCTCGGGTGCCCGCTGAGATGTTCTCCCGTGCTGATGGAGCCATCTGCAGACTCCAATATGGAATTGCACTGAGCGCCAGCAGGTGCTTGGCCGCCGCGGCCAGTCAGCCCCAAAGCAGATGGGCCATCGGAACCGCTGGTCACTGGCCCCGTGGTGTCCCTCAGCCTGGCTGGCTGCACGTAGCTCTAGGATAGCCAGGTCTAGCCTGGTTTAAGCGGAGACAAACCACTGCCTGTGCCTGTGAGTGTACAAGGGGTCTTTGTAGCCCTGTGGCTGCTCCCTCTGTCTTTGTGGGATGAAAAACAAGGGGTGAGGGGCTTCAGCTGAGTGGGCGCTGGTGCTCCAGCAGCCAGCATTCCCTGCAGGAGGGTTTTAATTGCTGAAAACTCTCCGTGTTTCCTTTTTCAGGAGAGCTGCCCCATCTCCCAGCCAGTGAGTGCATCCACCGCGCTGCGGACGGTGCTGTGAGCACGCTCTGCCCAGGTACGTGTACGCAGCACCCCACAAAGCTGTCCAAACCACCTCTCCTGCCTCACAGTTAATTTTCCACCTCTTTGCACACTTGACTCCCCAAACCAGGGATACTTGGTGAGGTGAGGGATGTGAACGTGTGAGCAATGTGCTCAGAGTCCACTTCGAGACAGCTTGACTGAGGGGCGTGCCTGAAATCACCCCTGGGTCACGCCACAAGCGAATGGGGAGCTGTCACGATGGTTTTTTCTGCACCATGTTCTTTTCTGTGCTGGCTGTTACCACATCACAGTCCTCTGTACATGTCCTAACGCTCTGCGGGGCAGACACAGCCGTGCCCTGCATTATCTGCCCTGCAATTCCAGGGGAAAAGATTAATGTTTTGATATGGCGATTTAAAGGTACCTTCAAGGTTGTTGGTTAAAACTGACCTACCTTAAGAGCAGCTCTTCCAAAAGGTGCTCGCGCTTCCTTCCTCAGAGCAGCACAGTGGCCAGGGGAGCATCAGCAGTTGCTTGTTGCCTCTAATTTGCCTCTTGGGCAGAAATTACTCTGTCAGAGATGCCAACAGCGTGTTGGTCTTCAGCCTCCTCTGGTGGGGCTGGCTTTGGAGTCCCCAAGAGAGGGCACTGTGTCCCTGGGCTGCACTGCTGCTCCACAGCAGCCTCTCCAGAACGAGGGAGCACAAGTCCCTGAACCCATCTCAGCTGAGTAATTGACTGGCAGACTCGATACAAATGTGCTGAGAGCTAGGTCTCGTCAGGCGGTGTTGGTCCTTTCCCAGGCTGGGGCAGGGATACGGCAGCGCTTCCTCTTGCCTCACTTGCCTAAAAAATGTCCCTGTCTGTCGCACATGCGTCATTTTGCCCTACTTTTTGCACTTGGCATCTCCTCCAAGAGGGGAATGATGTTTGTGAGATCAGCATCAAGCTTTGCTGTGAGTCAGAGTCAACCAGAGACTTAATTCAAAACATAAGGAATCGAGGAGCAAAACAAAAAAGGAAAACTGGCGGGGCTGATGTTGTCATGTTTGGCCTTAGGGCTCCAGACAGGAAGCGCCTGGGCCAGGCTCCATCTCAAGCAGATCTGTGCTGACCAGGAGGCAGGTTTCTGCTGGGCTTTGGGAGCGCTCGCCTCTCCCCAGCCCAGGGAGCCTTTTTGTCCATCCTGACGGTTTCTGCAGCAGCCCCTGGGAAGGAGCTGGCCCTGCTGGGTCTGGCACCTGTTCTCAGGACCTGCTGGCTACCCCTCTCGCTGGGTGCAGCTCTGCATGGGCAGTACCCAGCACTTCCCCACTCCCGGTCGGGGCTCTCGCAGCACTGACCTGTTCCTGAGGAAGCTGTTGTTAATCCTGCCAATTCTTGCCTAGTTCCTAAAGTTGTGTGAAGGCACCTTTACTGGTGACTTCTGTCTGGCAGAAATGATGTTGCCCTGGCCTAGTAATCACGGGTATATCAAGAGCACCCTGTTCCCCAGGGTTCATTAAGGGTTTTTTTTTTACTAATTGACTGTGTAAGAGGAGCCCCTAGAAGGTGGAGCACTTATGTAATGTGAAAATGCATGGAAATAGCTCAAAGCAACTTTGGAGGTTAAAAATGTGTCCCAGGAGAACCATCCACGTTTAAACCAAACTATTAACCCTGCTCCAAAATCCTCCCCCAGGACATTTCTCCTCTTTCCCGTCTTGCAGAAGGTGGTGAACTTTACCCATCTGGTGGGAAAGGGGAGATCCCTCCCGGGGGAGCGTGGAAGTGAAGCAGTTTGTCGTTGTTAGTGTTCGTGTGGTGTTTTCAGTGATTGCGAGTCAACAGCCTGTTGATGTTTAGTGTTTGTTTTACTGGAACAGTTCCCGAGCTGTCGGTGCAGCCCATGAGAACAGCGACACTTTACGCCGCTCAGCTGCTTGTCACAATATTTAAAAGCAAATCCTGCGCGCTTTTATCGTGGCACTTGAGGAATTACAAGCCTCAGCGTCCCATCTGTGTCTCACTCCGGTATTTACACGTCAGGAATTCTCCCTCGCCGCTTCGGCTGGATCCTCTTTCACCTCCTCTTCCTGTTTCAAGCAGTTGTGAGGTTGGTGAATGTTTTAAAATGCTCCAATTTTTAGAAGGTTGTCAGCAACATGAAAAACTTCTTGGATTGCTTATTTGCCAGGCAGAGGCACTGAGCAGATCTCGGTCTGTTAAATCTGAGCATCCGCACAGTAAAGAAGTGTGTGCTCCCCGGCTCAGTCCCTGCTCCCCAGCTTGGGCTCTCCATAACAGCCAGGGCATTGCTAAAACAGCAAGGTTTCTCTGGGAACAAACTTGTTTTCTATAAACAAAGGGGTTTTTTTGCTGCAGACATACAGATTTGTTTGTTGCTATTCTTAATCTGTCCTCTAAAAGAGGAGAAGGTGATATTTGGGATGAAAGTCAGCTGGAAAGTCCAGAAACACACGTAGTTTTTTGCTCCCAGCAAAGGAAGGCTGTTGCCATGGCACATTTTTGTTCCATTAGTGTTTGTGCCTTTTTACATTTGATTTTCCAAACAGCTTCAGGAAATTGGCATCCCCTAAGTAAAACTGGTAAAAATAGCTTTGTTGCTGCTGCACGAAGTCCTTTGTTTCCATGGGCCGCTGTCCTGAGCCTGTTTCTGGCGCTCTGAAGCCTTGGAAGGGTTTAACGCGATACTGCTAAGCAGAGCTTCAACCCCAAATATTTACTGAGGAATGAGCCTGTCCTGTGTCCTTACAGAACAGCCTCCTGCAGATGGAATGCTGCTGTCTGCAAGGGTTATTTTAACTTTTTCCGCTTTTGTTCAGAGGAAAAACAAAGCCCAATGGTGTGTGGTAACCCCTGAACCCCCTTGGCTGCTGCAGGATGGCCAGGCAGGTTGACACAGAGCCCGTGCCCTGCTCCGTGCTGACCGTGTTGTTCCCTTCTGCTCCTCTTCCTCACCTCAATGAGCGTTTTAAGGCCTTTTACACTTCAGTTATGAATTACTCTTTTTTTTTACAGGGCTAGAGTAGCAGACAGCCTTTGTGCACGAGGCAGGGGTGCTCTGGGCCCTCCTGCAGCAGTGGCTCGCTCAGAGACCCCGAGGGGCTGAGCTGCCACGGGGCACACTCTGCCTTTGAGGGACTTTAAAGTGACAAGTGTAGTCGCATGGGTCCTGTCAGATGGTTCCTGCGGCTCTCAGGCTTGAAGCAGAGATCCCCTGAGGTGTGAAGCACTGCAGGACACAGGGAAGGCCCTTCCTGCTCGCCTCTCCTTCAAGCTTTCCTTTTTAGGACTTCAGAAACGTTCCCGAGCGAGCTGCCAGAACAGCCTTCCCAGCAGCTCACAATTAGCGATTTGCTTCCAAAAGCAAATGTGTGCTGGCTGCGGCCGGTGTTCCTCAGCAAAGCCCCGGGGCTGCTGCTGGAAAATGGCAAAGGGAAAAAGGATCTGCTCATCCCTTGGAAGAATTAACGGGGAAAAGTTAAACTGTACCATGGATATTCTGCACTGGGTGTCCGGACGCAATTGTTTGATAATTATTCTCTATTTATAGGTGTATATTTTTAGATGCATGATGAAGTCTACATCTGGACCAAGGTCTTTTGCCTATTATTAGCATAATAAGCAGCAGAATAAACCCCACGTTGGTTATCTCGTGCAGGTTCTTTAATTTCGAGCGTGATCTGAGCAACTTCACCTTCAGTAATGCGTTTCTCTCCCGGTAACTTCACTATCGCGTCAGCCCTGGGGGAACCTGAACTCCTGGTGCAGGTGACTGCAGCCCTGCCCTGAATCACAGTCTCATGCCGCTGCATCCCGGGTTCGGTTCGCTGGCTGGCGGTCAGCAGTACCTGCCAGGAATGCTTTAATGGAGCCCTGCGGTACAGCGTGTGACAGTCCTCGGTTGGGGATCCCTAAGAGCAGCCCTTTGCCATGTGACAGCTTCGTTCTCCGTGAGCTGTTCTGCGTTACCTGAGTGAGATCTGCCGGGACAGGGAGGCCAGAGCTCCATCCCAGCCCTGCCGTGGGGCTGCTGGGGTCACACTGCTCTTACCGGAGCAGGGAACAGGAAATCCAGGCTGGTCTGCACAGGTAGTATGTGCCTGGTGCTGGTTGCTCTGAAATATGTGAGCTCTGGCGCTCGGAAGCTTTGAACTGAGAGCAAAACTGAGCAGGCTGCAGTCAGTCTGCAGAGCCTCTACAAATGCAGGTGTTTTCTGGTTCTCACGGTAAAACCCCAAGTCAGCTTGTCAAGACTGCTCACACCAACCTTCATTTGCAGAGGCAGTGGCGTTGGCGTCTTATTCGCTGTATAAATGCAGCATCTTTGGGCTTTGACACTTTTTCATGTGTTAAAGCATTCTCTAAAAATCTTAACGCAGTCAGAGGGAGGAGGTTTGGAATTCCGGGTTCCTGAGCACGCTCTCATCTTTTCATATAATGTTTTATTAAGCACGGCTGGAACAGCCGATGGCCACCCGCCCGCTCGGTGAGATCTCGGAGTGTCCAAGGGGAGCATGGCAAGTTCCTCCTGCCGCTGAGCTGGACGGTGCCCATGGAAAGGCTCTTCGGCCTCCCACGGAGTTCCTGGCACCGCAGGGCTTCTGGAGGGCCAGGATGGATGATCTGGCTTCCTTCGAGCCCTGCCCTGCCTTTGAGGGAACATTGGCAGCTGCAGGCTCCGGCCCTGGGAGATGCTTTGCATTACCAACTGTTGCTGCTTCCAGTTAGTTCGGGGAGGAATTCCCCTCCGTGCTGCCTGCACCCACGCAGGTATCTCTTCCGGGGCTGGTGTTTGCATGGGCAGCGCCTGCGTGTTCGCAGAGCAGGCTCGAGCAGGGGCTTCTGACCTGCACCACAAACAGGCCACATGCCAAGGAGGCCCAAATACGACAAGAGCTGGAGTGACAAATTCCCCTGATGAGGGGAGGATGAGGATGGCAGAGCCTTGCACGATGACTTGTAGGTTCTTTGCCTGGCTTTGTGGCCAGCGAGTGCTGGTGTGCGACATCCCCCCGGGGGAAATTGCAGCCGGTTTATTGGCGTAGGAAACGGTACCAGTGGGAGATAGGGGAATGTCCGGGGGGCTGTCCAGGCACAGAGGGATGTGTGCTCAACAGCCAATGCTGCACTGAATGTTCTCACTGAAGACCTTTCACCAGCTGGGCCGGCCTGACGGATGGCAGTCCCGTTAGTTTATGCACCTCCTTGGCTCCAGTGCACTTGTCTTCGATGTCAGTAAACAGGAGCGTGCGGTCATGCTCCGCTCAGCGAGCTCGGTCACGCTGGTGGTATCGTGTTCTTTACCTTTGCACTGGGAGAAGCATGGAAGGAAGGAGGGGGCAGAGTTTATTCCAGCACGCTGAGGTCAGACTTGTTTTCCCTCTTTGAGCAAGAACAGACCAGCCCCTGGAGTCGGGTTCCTCGAGCCTGTAAACAAACGGCTCGTTTCTGCGGAAAGCCAAAGATGGTCTCTTGTTCATCTGGAAAGTAGTTGGGTTGTTTTTTCCCCTGCTGCAAACTGTTCCTTGTGTATTAACTTCCTCACCATTTCTGCTGCACAGGCTTTTGAACTGCATGTTCATGGGGCAGAGTTCGGGGTGTCTGTGAAGGTGGTACCGACTGCAGACTGGAGGAGGGGGAAGCTGGGAGGAGCAGGAGGCAGCTCCTGCAGCAGTGCGGGCTCAGGCAGGGGCTGAGTCCCGCCCAGAGACCCCTCTAGCAAAGGGGCTGCCTCTGGGCATGGCTCCAGCTGACTCTGTAGAGGCCTGGGCTGGGGTGACGAGATGCTCAATGTCTGTGTCAGGGTGTGGGTAGCAATCAGGAGAGGCGCATTGACTGCAGCCAAGGAAGACAAAACAAATGAAGACACTGTGTGTGTCACCGTTTCAGGTTTTCTTTTGGTAGTTACAGCTTCAGGACTTGGTTTATCAAAAGGTAGATCTGGGTTTGGGTGGTTTGTCCTTGCAGCAGGCCCTGAGCTCTCCCGCAGCCCGGAGGTGGTGGCTGGTTCCTGCGGCAGCTCGGCATTTATTAGCTCTTACTGAACGCCAAAGGCACCTCAGCAACTGCACATACTTCACGGGCCGAGCTACTTGCTATTTAAATCTGTTCGCAATTTAGGAGCCGTAATTATTTTGTTCATGCTCTGCAGTCACGGTGGAGGCAGCGGAGGGGGGAGCTGCAGCTGAAGGCTGGCTCAGGGAGCCTGTGATTTACGGGGGCAAGTCGATCTTCTTCAGAACCAGCAGGATATTGGGAAAGTATTCTTAATTTATTTTCCTTACAAAAGGCACCACATCCTGTAGGGAAAGGGCTGAAGAGCACGTGGACTTAGCGAGGGCTGAATTTCCTCCCGTCTGCACCCTGTTCTGTCAAGCTTTATGAACCTGTGCTGCAGGGAGAGAAGCTGCGCTGGAAATGCCCCTCGGAGGCAGAGCAGGGGGTGCTGGCTGTGCCCCTGGGGCTGGGGCTCCGTCTCTGAAGGGTTTACGCTTGAACCCCATGGTGAAAAAAATGGGTTACGCTTTGACCCCCTGCTCTTGGTCTCCTGACCTACCACAGGAAGGCTTTTTCTCTTCGTATCGGTGTGGACAGCTGGCACTGGCTGCTCTGGTTTGGAATATGGTATTAGTGGGAATTGCTATTCTCGACTCCCCGCCACCCCCCCCCCCCCCCCCCCCCCCCCAAAAAAACCCCCAAAAACCCTGATTTTAAAATGATTGTTTTGGCAAGACTCCTCACCCTTTGATTTACTGAAATCGGAGGGAGCTGGAGG
Source organism: Bucorvus abyssinicus (assembly GCA_009769605.1). Taxonomy (NCBI): domain Eukaryota; kingdom Metazoa; phylum Chordata; class Aves; order Bucerotiformes; family Bucorvidae; genus Bucorvus; species Bucorvus abyssinicus. The sequence continues at coordinate 7,789,246 of CM020055.1, forward strand.
TGAAAGGGGCCAGGCCTGAAACCCAGCGGAGAGTAAATGACGTGGGCTTTCAAAAAAAAATTGTTTGTGTTCAGCCAGTAAGTGGAGAAAACAAGTGGGGCTGGATTTCAGCTCAGATGGATTCTTGGAATCTGTCCCCAGCCCTCGCTCACAACCGCCTGGACTTCAGTGCGGGGAGCAGGGCTGACCGGAGCGGAGTTGAGCAATGGCTTACTGGTAAGCAGGAAGAGGATGTCCTGCGGAGCCAGGTGGCAGGGAGCAACCTCAGCATGGCCTGGGTTCACCCAGCGTGGTTTTAATGCTTTCTTAAGGCCAGCTCATTCCTAGACCTTTTTTTTTGGTGCTTGTTTCTTGCAAACCCAGCTCGCCAGTACGTGTTTAGCCAGAGGACTCTGCTGCTCCTCAGCATTCCCCAAAAATACAAAGGTGCAAACACCTCTCCCACCTCGGGGGACTTAGGCTCAGCATCTGTTGCCTGTGGTCCACGAGTTAAACTGCAGTGAAATCTAGAGCAGAATATTGCAGTGAACTCTCATCTGGGAGCTGAAGCTTTAGTTTCACATTCACTGTCTGAGCTACACGGTGTGGCCTCCAGGTCATGGGTGTTATCTCTAAAAACAGCTGAAAATGGGTTCCCTGTCAATGCGTGTCCCTTGTACGCCACAAAATAAAGGTGTGCTTGGAAGCACTGTCAGATTCAAGCAAAACAATATCAATTTCAAAACATACGTTGGGACAATGAGCTCTTTGGTGTGGAAAATCGGTATCAGTGAAAACAAACTGCAGTGAAGGCCAAGAGGGCCGTGGTGGAACGGCAGGCAGTGGAGTCAAAGACGTTATTCCAAATTATAACCTCGTTAATTCAGCACCATCTGCTCAGTGCTGTGATGGATCTCCTGAATTCCCTCTCCTTTCCAGAAGGACCCACACCTGGCATCCCCGGCAGCCAGTGCAGCCTGTGAAACAGTGGCCGGAATCACTCCGCTACAGTGAGGAGGTGAGCAAGAACCACCACACTCTGGGGAGACTGCTGGTATCATTTCGTTATTGATTTACCTTCCTCCAATGGTTCGGCTTTACCCGCTGCAGCAGGAAAACACTGTGGCCGGTAATGTCGCGTGGTGATTGCCCTCTGGTCTGACGCTTCGTGCTCTGGCCGGCCGGAGACAAAGGCTGGTGATTACTCGCTGCCCACGAGGAGCCACGTTCTGCTCGTTATGTAACAGTGATCCGCCTCCTTAATTAGGGAAGAAGATGTCTAGATGCCAGAGGAGACATGTCCCTCTTAGTCAGAAGGTGTGAGGTGTGGGAGGAGCCTTTGTTCTTGCTGGGAGCCCCGGGAAGCAGCTCTGGGCTCTGGCTGGCTGGTGGAGTTCAGCTCCCTTTCTTACCCAGCCTTTGCTGGAGCGTCCGCCCGTGGTACCCGGCAGCACACGGACAGGAGAGGCTGCAAACAGCATCGTTACCGTTCTGGGTAATGGTGGGTCTGTTCTGCGCTGGGGTATGCGATGCTGCAAGTGTCCTGCCTCATCCCTGCCCTCTGAGCAGAGTGGTCAAGGGTGGAGGCAGGAGATCCAGCACGTGAGCTGAGCTGGTGCCTCACTCCACGGCTCGTCTTTGCCTTCACCTTGATCCTGCTGAAGCTGTTGCTCGCTGGAAGCGGGTGACAGCCGCGATGACTTTTGTCCCTTCTGCTGAGGACGGCTCTTGCCAATCCCCTCCTATCCATTAAAATTATTAAACTGCGGTTCCGACCTTCCCTATGTGAACAATCAGCACTCAGCCATTGTCTGGGAGTGCTGACTAACAGATCCTGTAATTAGTGATCTCCAGTTGATGAAGCAGCGTGGTGATTAAAGCCTCGTGACTTTTCTGTAGCAGAAATAAGTTAAATATCAGTTGTGCTGGTTGAAACTGCCCGGGAGCTTTGCGTGAGCTCAGAGCACAGCAGAAAGCAGCAGCGCTCTTCCAGAAGGTTTAGACCAGTTTGTCCATTTTATTGATATTTTCCCTCCAAATACAGTATTTAAATTTGATTTTAAACTGGAATGACACCCGTGGCTGTCGTTGACCTTCTGGTAACCCCCACTGTGCAGAGAGGAGAGGCCATGTTGGACAAGTAAACCTCAGTGTGCTTGAAGGAAACGGTGGGGACGTGAACACGGCGCCGACAAATGCCGTTTCTGCAGCATCTTTGTGTGGCTTCCTTCTCCAAAACAGCCCCTGCAGGTTTTCTCACAGCCTTGTCTACATGTATCTTTATCTCCCGAGGTCTCAAATTTCGTCTGCCATGCAGGTGGCAGTTCTGTGATACCACACAGTTGGGTCTGACCACATCCCATTTGTCTCTCACTGTCCTGCTGGTCACCAGATGCTGGCTTTCAAGTGCAGCTGCTTACGTGAAATGCTTAGAAATCCTTTCCGTAGGCTTTAAAGACACAATATCTGCTGCTGCTCGGAACACTCGCTGGCTGGAGACTCCCCAGCGAGGTACAGGCTGCAGATCGGGAGCGGTGGTGTCCCCTTTCTCCGGTCACCTCCGTCCTGGCAGTGCAATTCTTGGTGCGAGGGCTTCCGTGGAGCCTCAGAGTCCCTTCGTGCATCAGCAGTCCTTTGTGAAACCCTATATTTCCTCTCCCATGTGTGAAATACCCGCAAGGTAAAGGAGCTGAAGCTTGGTGAGATGGCAAAGGGGGAGCTGAGAACAGAGCGTATTGCTCACGCGGTTCTGTGGTCCTAGAGATGGAGTATCTTTAGATCAAGGGTTCTGTATTTCAAAGACAAGGAGTGTTGCTTACTTCCCCGCTGGAAGGGAAGGGCAGTGAGGGTGTTTCAAACCTCCCCCGTGTCGGGAGGCGTTTAACATCCGCACTGGGGATTTGGGGAGAAGCAGGTCGCGCTCGTGCTGCTTTGGGGTGGGAGGAAAAGTTGGAGAGATGAGGAATGGTGGCTGTTCCACTGCTCGGAGGAGCTGGGCTCTGGGTGACCCCAGAGGAAGCGGCTCTGTGCTCCGGGGTGTGTCACAGCGAGGCTTTTGGAGGTGGAAATGGTGGGTAAACACCCCCCTTTGTGCCTCATGGCTATGTCACCTTCCAAAACCCCGTTCAGAGGGAGGAACTCCGTGACTGCCTGCAATGAGCTGTCTGAGCTGCAGAGGTCTCTGCTAAGCCATCTAAGCCAGTGGAGCGGTTTAAATTGGAAAGCTGCTGTTCTGCTGAGGCCTGTTAATGTTAAATCATATGTATATTTTCATACGAGAGCCTGTCACGCTGCCATTGCAGCTACAGCCAGCAGCGCGGTCCAGCCGGCCCCGTGCAGCGAGGCCCTGCGGGGACACGAGTCCTTGCAGCTCTCCCCAGAGCACTTGGGAGAGTCGGCTTCGGCCTCGCGAGGAGGAGGATGGCTTTTCTGGCCACTCCTAGCACTGCACCGAGCTCCGAGATCCCCAGGGAAAGCAGGCTGTGTCTCCTCTGGCTGTGCCGTCCTGGCGGTGGGTGTTGGCAGTTGGCATCAGCCCGCCCTGTGCTGGCTGTCACTGCTGGCCAGGAGGTTCCCCGGTGCCCTGGGCTCCACACCACCGTCTAGACTCACTGACAGGCAGGATTCTTCTCCCGTTAGGTAAGCGAGGTGGAGCCACCCACTATGCAAATTCCCAGCCAGCCTGTCCCTCTGGAGCTATTTTCCAAATTGTCTAAATAAGGTGCTGTTTCATACCAAAACGTGGAGCGAGGCTCTTGGGGAGCTCCCTGCTGCCTCGCCCTCTGGGCAGGGTGTTCCTGTGAGGGCAGCGTTGGGTGCTGAGCGCTCAGGGCTGGGAAGGGGTACGGCGACCCGGTGCCTTTGCCCCCCCAGGCTGCTGGATCTGCACCGAGGGGTTGCCCCGGCTCGTATCGCTCATGCCTTCGTGTCCGAGGCTGCAGGGGGTGGGAGCTGGTCATGACTGATGGTCCACAGTGGCTGGAAATGTCTGTGGCATTTTCACTCTATCTCTTTTTACAGAGAAATTCGGTGAGTCTTTTGGGCCTCATGACTCCTGACTTACTCTTGTAGCTGCAGAGCAGAGGTTCTTGTCATGAGCTTGTTACATGAGCACTTAGTACTTCTTCAAACGTTTTATAATGTGGTTCTGAAACTCCTCTCTGTCCTCCTGCCCCCAGTCTGGAGCTGCTTTAGGCTCTTCAAGCCTCAGAGCACAGAGTCTGACACAAACAGCTGGGAAGAAGATGACTCGAGGCTTATTAAGAGGCTCGTTGGGTCAGTATCTGGCAGGCGTTCAAACTGCTGGTAGCGCTGCCTGGTGACCACATCTCTTCTCCAGAAAAGGTTGGAAAGTTTCCTGATCTTGAATTTACTGTGCAGGCACGTGGCTTTCTGGGAAGTGGTTTGAGTGCGCTGCAGACTGGTTCACAAATACCTCCATGGGCAGATGGGAGGTGATGGGAAAACAAGCACAGCCGGGGTTTGTTCAGGACTCTTCACGGGGGCCCTTCAGCTGGCCCCGGTGGCCTCTGTATTCCTACCGGCAGCTGCCAGCTTTGATGATGCTTCTAGTCCTTACCCGTCTAAGAACAGAAAAAAGTCTGTATTTTATAAATTGCAGCATGATCTGTTCCACTATTACTTGTTTTGGGGCACAGTTCATTCTTTACTGCATTTTTTAAGCTCTTTCGTGGGGAGCGGTGACACACGACGCGCTGTGGTGGCTGCAGAGCTGCGTGTTTGGACGTTCAGCTGATGGTGAGAGCCAGGAGTGAGGCCGTGTCCTTCGCTGCCCTGGCGGGGCTGGGTGGTGGGGTGCCCCCCGTGCTCCCGTCCTGGCCTCCCGCCTCCTCCCACTCCCTGCACGGTGCTGGCTCAGTGCAGCCCCCAGCTGCTGTCGGGGGCTCATGATAGGCCCTTCCATCCGTGGTGACCCACACGAGTTAAACCCTCTGCCTGCTCCCAGCACCGTTACATAAACCATCCCCGGCTCATTCTGAAAATGCATTTTCACATTTCTGCTGTAAGATGTGAGATAACGAGAGGGGGTGAGCGGTGCTGAGTCAGTTCTTACCGGCTCCGCTTTGTGTCCCTCCCGCCCTCCCCCGTGCTCCACCTGCACACCCAGCCAACCTCCAGCAGCACCAGCCCCGGGGGCTCTGCGCCCACCAGCCAGCCCCGAGCAGAGCCCGGCTGCCCCCTCCCCTGCTCCTGGGCCCGAGGTACCAGCCGAGGTGTTTTGGAAGAGCCCTGGCTGAGGAGTGCTGCAGATCTGGGAAGGAGAACAGGGGTCCCTGAAGTTTGGCCTGCTCTGTCCTGCCTTTGCCAAGCTGGCCAACAGCCTGGAGGCTTAAACCAGCCTTTAAAACACCCAGACTCTGGGTCAGCACAACTCGATGGGGTTGTTCCAGGTCCTTATGGCTGTTCCCAGCAGCGGAGCTGAGCTGAGCTCTCCCTGTCTGGCAGTGGTGCTCGCTGCTGGCCCTGGAGCTGCCTTAGTCCCTTATCACCGAGCAAAGCCGGCGTTTGTTTGGGGCTGGGGGTGGGGGTGGTGAGGGTGAGATCCTGGCGGACACATGAAATGTTCCCGTCACTGTTTGAGGAGACAGGATGGTGCATCTCTGGGGCAGGTCGTAACTGCCGGGTTTGGGGTTGTTTTTCACAAAACCAGGGCACTCTGTACCCATGCCATCGGTAAGCCTTGAGCTGGCCTGTGCTGAACCGGGTTTGTGGGGCTGGTAGTAAATTCTGTCAAGTTTAGAGCTGCCTGAGCACTTCCCTTTCGATGCACAAAAAAGCTTCCTGTGCTTTTCGAAGGAAGCCTTTCGTTTTCTGGTGAGACAGGAAGCCCCGCTGGCGGGTGACTGGAAGAACAGCTCAGTCCTGTGTGAACTCGCAGTCGAGGTGGGGAAACGAGCCGTCCTGCTGTGAAATTGGGTGTTTGATGCGCAGATCGCTGAGAGGGTGCAGGGGGTTCGGGTGAACAATCCAGCTGCCGATTGCTTCTGTAGCTGATTTCTAACTTTCTAGGGTCGAAGCCCTCAACCTCATACCGGAATCTCATTGCATTTGCACTTTCGAGTTGTGGAGCAGAGCTGTGCAGGCACAGGGCCATTAGACCGGTTTGCTGCTGCTTTATCTGGTTTCTCTGACTATAGATATAATGAGAAGTGCCTGAACAGCACTGACTTTGCTTCTCTCCAGCTGCTTTCCCGTCCCAGCACAGGGTGCTGTCTGGCTGGGTCGCATTCCTCAGCCGGAGGCCAGCATTCCTCTGCTCCTCTGCACCAGCTCACTGCCTTCAGATTGCTGAAAATTTTCAACCCCTGAACTGTCTCCAGCTCACTTAAGCAACCAGACACCTTTATTGGTTGTACAAGCAGCCACCACCCTCTGGAATTTTAAATTCTTCATATTTATTAAAATAAAGTGGATATTGGCAGCTTCCAGGTGCCCATCGCTGCAGTTCACTGGAATTAATCTGGGATCCCCAAATGCCGTTTATCTGAGTCAAGGCAGTTGCTCCTGGCTTATTAAGCACACGGCTATTTCACTTGAAAAGCTGGAAGTTGCTCTGTTTTAAGTCTCAACGCAACGTGGTCTGCAGGAGCCTCCTCTGGTTTGGGTTTCTCTGCTCTGCGTACACAGGAGCTCCCACGTGAGCTGTGATTTCCTCAGAATTCAGCTTTTCTGCCAGTCCGGCCTGGAGACTCACGATGTCACCATCACACATTCCCAGCTCTGCAAGACCCTGGGAAAAGTGTCTGGTCAGAGCTGAGGCCTCAGTCAATTTTATAAGTCTGGGCTTTGTGTGACCAGGAGGAACAGCCAGGACGGTGCTGTGAGCAGTAAATCACTGATGGGGCACCCCCAGTACGAACAGAGGAAGAACTCGAGCTTCCCTTGGGAGCCTCTTGCTGGAATATTCCCGGAGCCCGATGACGAAACGTAATCGATCCTTGGCCCTGGGGAGCGGACCAGCCAGTCTGACCGTTACCAGCCAAAGGATGGACAAAGCCTGGTTTAATGGTAGAACATCATCTGAACCAGGAGCCTCTTCAGCCCGAATCTCCTGGGGCTTGTCTTGGCTCCAGCAGCTCCAGACCGAAGGGCAGTGTTTCCTCGGCGGATCAAATCTGTGCTGGTGCTTCTGCAGCCTGGGGACACTTCGGCTCTGTACAAAATACCTGCTAAGAATAACTGCATGGAGCGTCTGCCACAGGCACAAACCCCTCGGTAACAGGAGGGTGGGCACTTTCGGCCAAGAAATTTTCTTATAAAGCCTGTCTGGGGCTGCAGAGCCCTGGCGGGGGGTGGCCGCACAGCCAGGGATGTCCCTCCTTTTCCTTTCCCTGGTGCAGGCAGGACCCAGCTGCTGCCAGAGTCACCCGCTGCACCTCCATGTGGAGGTGGCCGAGGAGCTGCCGTTATGTGGACGCGTGTGGCTCCAGGGGGCTGGAGCTGAGGAGAGGGCGGTTCTGCGGGACACTCGTGGGTGGCCCACACTGCCAGTTTGCCCCTGAAACAAGGAGGGGAGTCCTTAGCGTGCCCAGCACTTGCTGCCCTTCTCACTGGTTTCAGGGTGGACAAAAAAGGCACGAGTCATGTAAACTGCTTTTACAAGTCACTACCTCTCAGACCTGTCCGCTCTGCTGAGCTTTTCTTTCACTCTGCAGGGAAAGTGGCTAAAACCAACATAACTGGTAGTTTTTGTGGGATGGCAGCTGAACATGCCGGGTCTTCTGCCAGCTCTGTGAGGAACCTGCTTACTTATTTCTGAGCTCTTGCACTTGAACAGCTCAGCACAAAGCCAGAGGCTTCATCCTAGTGCACCCTTAATGCTGCTGGGCTGGGGTTGGTGTTGGGGACATGCGCTTGGGAAGCTCAGAGCTGTCAAGAGCGCCCAAAGCTTGTCGTGCTTTGGCACTAGGGGGTATTTTGGGGCTGTCCCCAAGAAGCCTGGTTCCCTTTAACCAGGCAGAGGAGCTCAGAAGGCAGAAATGCAGGTCTGGGGGCTTGTACCCTCCAGTGATTGCTTGTCTGGGGCTGTCCCTGGGTGGAGGTGGTGGGGTGGGCTCTGCTGCAGGGTGGGGGGCTGTGGGTCAGAGCAGCCTTGGCATGGAAGTTGTTCATCTTTTGCTGTAAAACCTCGTGTTCAGCCGAAATGGTGACTGAGCCTGCAAGGACGTTTCGAGGGTTTGAGATAAGCTGTAACTCAACCCTCTGGGTTGGCTGGCACGGGTTTTCTCTTAGGGAGCTCCCTGCTATAACCAGGAGTGTGTCTTACAGAGCGGTGGGGCGGGGGGTAATTCTCTCAGTGCTTTCTGCAGGGTCCTGGGAGGTCTCCAGCAGGTGACCCGCAGCGAAGCCATGGTTAAGCTGTGCCGGGCTGTTCTCAGGGAGCTGCTGCCCCTTGTGCAAGCACCGCTCCGGCCTTATCAGCAGCGACAGGAATCCTGTCTCCTGGGTGACAAACGCTGTTTTCTGTCTAAGTGCTTTGTTAAAGCGTACAGCGGCCTCGCAGGAAAAGGAGGTCACTTGTACTCCCAAGGTCAGGAAGGCTGCAGCAGAGCTGGGCTAGGAACCTGCAGCCTTCAGGGCTGTGGTTTCTCCTCCCGCCTCTCCTTGCTCGCTGCGCAGCTCCGAAGCAGAGGGTGAGCAGGACTTACTCCAGGGACCCTCTTAGTTTTTAACTGCGGCATGTTCCTCGGCAGAGCGAGACGGGACAAACTGTTCTCCGAGGCAGGTGGTAAAGCAACCTTTGCTCTCTGGGACACGCTGTCAGGTCGGAGGAGGCTGGAGAAAACCTGGCTGCCCTGCGGCTGCCCGGGGCTGCTCTCTTGCAGTCGGGCTGGCAGGTGAATTTGTGCCCTGCCTGGAGTGCTACTGTTTAAAAAACCCACTACTGAATGCTCAGTCACCTCTCGGAGCTGAATTGCATTTGGAACAGGACAGGACTTACAGTTCTTCATGACTAATTGGAGCTCAGTGAAGTGCTCAAAGCCTTTTCTTCGGCACTCATCCAGCACCACTTAACGACAACTGATTTTTCAGAGGTACCTCTCGTGGCCCTGCTGACAGCTGCCTTGTCACATTTTTCCTCCCAGGCTGTAATTTGTCAGTGACGACCGTTCTTTGATGTCCTCCTCTGCACACCCTCTTACAGCCCAGCTCTCCTTCCCTCCCCTGGGCTCCAAACGCTTCTCTAAGCATTTAATTTCTATGCGTGTGCCTGAGTCCTCTGCCTCTCCAATCAGCCACGCTCAGCGCTGTGCAGACAGGCCAGGAGGGCAGGAGATGGTGGTGGTGTCTGCGTGTGAATTCTGAGTATAATTGAGATAATCCCCGTTTAATACGTCAAGAAAAGATCTGGGGCAACGTCCTGGTTCTCTCTCCAGTGGCCTTGTTCAGATTTCAGTCTCCTACGAGGTACCTTGACGTGCTGTGATTGTCTGTAACCTGATTTTTTTTCCCCCAGTTTTCTCCTTTCCTCATACCTCTTGACACCTCCAGGGTTCAGTTTGTTTCAGATGAAAATTTGGTGCCTTCTGGCAATTTTCCATGAACCGCAGCCTGCGTGGGGATTTTTCTCCGTGTACAGACACTGTGGGACTCTACACTAAACACCTTCACCTCAGAAATTCAGAGCTGGGTGTTTAGGTTCAGTGGAACAGATCTGCTTTATAGACCAAACAACTCCTCCATACCTTCTGTGGCGATCACGAGTCACCCCTAAAACATTCTTTTGCAAAACCTGTCAGCACGGTGGGTCTTGTCCGGACGTGTTCCCAGCTCCTCTGCTCCCGGCTGCCTCCAACCCTGTCACGCTGCGGCGCTCTGGAGACGAGCCTGTTTGTGTACCCAACTCCTTTGCTGCTCTGGGGTCATCCGGATGCCATCCCGTCCCCTCATTTACACACAAAGTTCCTTCAGGGGCCTTTTTAGGGACGTGAATTCGTGGGTCCCCTGAAGCGATGCATGCAGCCCTTCGAGGGGGATGGTCACAACCTCTGGGAGACCAGAGGGAGGGAGGAGGGTGCGCCATGGGAGCACCAAGGAGGTGATGCCCGGGAACAGCACCCGCTTTTCTCGCTATCTTAAAGCTGGCGTGTCAGTCCGGGGGCATCTTGATGCATTGCGGAAAAAGGAGAGGGGAGATGCAGGGGTTCAGGTTCAGCGTCTGAGACAACACTCAGGGCTGCCTACCCTCATCTCCTGTCGTTGGCTTGATTGAGTGCGGGGCTGTGAGAGCTCAGTCAGCACAGAAATGGGAAATGTGAAATCCTTAAGGTGGATCTGATCGGTTGCAGGGGAGGAGCGGCTCCCATCGCATGGGGAGACTCACAGCACGTTTATTTGTGCTGGTGGGGTCTCCTGTCCTCCCATCGCTCTCAGGTGCTTCCTTTGGCCTGTCTCTCCTGGTAGGGATGTTGCTATTCCTCTCGAATGAGTTGACACCTCTTTGTTTTCACGGCCTCTGCTTTCCTGTAGGCAGCTGCGGGGTTTCACAGCCGCCTCCACCAGAACAGGTTTGTAGCCAGTTGCCATTTGATTGTCGCATCTGGGAAATGCATCACTGGGTGCGAACGGCCTGAAATAGGGTTCACAGCCCCAGCGAGTTGGGTGTAAGGAGCACAGCTGGTTTTGGGGAGCCTGGACCTCAGGCATGAAGGGCAGTGGTGGTCCCTGGGGGACCCTGGGAGGCAGCAGTCGGGAGGTGAGCAGAGCTCGAGGTGAGCTAGAGCAAAGTGCCGCAGCCGGAGAATGGGGAGTGGCTGCTCCATAGTCATTGTGCCAGAGCAACGCCGGGAGTCTCCTCGAGAGAAACAGAGTGGCTCAGGTCCAGTGTTTACTGCTGGATGGGTCAGAGCGGGGATGTGCTGACAGGCCGTTCACACGGCCGGAGCTTCGTGAATCATCCTGCAGTTCCCAGCCCAGCAGGTCATCTGTCTGTCTGCTCGCCTGGCTCCCCTCGACGGCTCCTCGCTGGCTGTTCCCACGAGGGCAGTGGGGAAGGTGGGGTGAACTCGGCCAGTTTCCTGTGCCCGGGTGACTCAGGTGGTGCTCAGTTGTGTTTCTAACGCTTCTCATGCGTCACCCGCTGCTCTGGCCCCAGCACCCTCAGAGCTGCTGGTAGGCACTGCCTGGCACTGGCCCATCCCTGCGCCAGCTGTGCCACCCAGTCACGGCTGCAGAGACCAGCTCCTGCTCGTGCAGCTGATGGTATGGAAACTTCCAGAACGCTGTTACCCTGGCTGGCAGTTTTTCTTCATCAGAGCTGAGCGGGTCTTGTTTGAGCTCAGCTTGCTGCTCCTGGGCCTGATAGAGCCCGGGGTAACTGGTTTCCTCCCAGGAAAGCAGCGCTGAGTCGACATGCTCAGGGGCTCTAATAACTCAGCTCCGTCACACCACTGCTCCTCAAGATTGACTCCTAGAGGTGCAGACGCCCTTGTTCGGAGAGCGCTTTGCCTCAATGCTTCACCTGGCTGATCCAAGCGGTCAACGTTTTCAGCTATTTCTGTGCCTGCTCTAGAAGTTGGCGATGAATACCTTAGTCCATGCCTGCAGCGTGCCAAAATCCCGAGCGAAACTCCTGTCCCTGAGCAGCTCTGGGTTACTGCCGCGTTTTCTGGTCTTTAGGTGTGTCACAAAGCTCTGGCTTTGGAAGGGTTATCCCCATCCAGATGCTGGCATCTTGCTCCTGTTTTCTGCAGCAGTTTCCTCTGCATTGCCCAGCAGAACCCCAATGCCTCTGCTCTGCCCGTGTCCCGCTGGTGACTCCAGCGCGGGTTTCTGCCCTTCTCGGCATTCCCCGGTGTGGCGGGGAAGCCCTGGCCGCCTGTGGACACACAGGTCTGTTCCCAGCAGCGGTTACTCTGGGAAGCACAAGCATGACCGGACTAATGGCAAACAGAAACACTATTTAGGTGGTTCCAAGCAGAGCCAAAAAAACAAAGCTCGGAGCTGCGGCGGCTGCCGAAGGTGGGTTCCGCGCCAGGGCTGTCTGTGCTGGCGCTGGCTCTGCTTGCCTTCACCAGCGGCTGAATCAACAGGCAGCTCAGTTTGATGGAGTTCCAGGAAGGGCCTGAGAAACGGCTTTTCACTGCGGTCGTGTGTTGCCCTTTGTGCCCTGACGCAGAGCCCTGAGCTCACGGGTGCACATTACAGGCCGAGTGCTCTAATCCTGCCCAGGCTCTGAGGGGGCTGAGAACCAGCAGCTTCATTCCACAAATTGATGCTGGAGTTTGGCCTTCAAACCTTTCCATTTTGAGTCTGTTGGTGGATGATTTCAGCTTACGAGATAGTTGCATCTTAGGCAGCTTTTTCCTCTCTGGAGCTGATAAAAGGACGTTCTTGTGTATGAAGAGCTCTCAGAGGAGCTTTTCAGAACCACACTGATGCAGCATCAGTGCTCGCTTAGAACTGTCACCACGTCTGCCGGGGTGAGGACCACGGCAGTGGGAAGAGCCCCTGCAAATGGCTCCATGCTGGGTTTCATCTGCAAGTTGCGTTTGGGCTTGGCAGGGTTTGTCCCGCGCCCTGCTGTAGGGTGGGCTGCCACGAGACGCGGCCCAACACTCTGCTCTCCGTGGGAACGAGGGGTGGGGACCAGCTTGGCCCTCGTTGGGCCATCCCACTCACACCAGTCTCTCCCTGTGGCACAGCGAGGTGTGGGCCGGCTGGCTGGGGGCAGGACCCCGGGGTGTGGGGTCAGCCTGAGGGCTGTTTACCTTCCCAGCACAGAGCAGCAGTTGGGAAGTAGCTTAGGAGCGGTTGGGATGGTGGGAGGTGACGAGCAACACCTCACTTGTTTGTTCCTCGTAATGAGTTTCCCACATTGTAGGTGAGGCCATAACCTCGACCCAGCTCCCTGCTCCACGGTCCAGAGCTTCTGGGACTTTAAAGAGGCTTTTTTTGTAGCCAGACCATACAAACGCGTCTTGTGTGGGGCTGGAAGTTCAGTGGGCCAGGAGCCCTTCAGCTCTGCAAAAGAAAACGCTGGGTTTAACATGCTGTTGTTATTAGGAAAGGAAAACGAGGAGAGCCGTGGGGCTGGGGTTGGTGGCACGATGCGGTACAACCTGTGGCGTGACTCGAGCGTGCTGCACCCTGGCCTTTGCCTCCCCTCAGACGGGTGACGACTTAACGCCGTCGCTGTTGAGGAAGAGCCCTCTGTGTTCCTCAGCACGGGGTGACCGGAGCTGGAGGGTGGCTACGAGCTGTCCCTCCACTTAGGAAGCCAGTCCCACAGCTCGGGTTTGGTCCCTATGAGTGGAAGGCAGAGCACAGTGAAGGCTCGCCACATGGCTGTGTGGGCCGTGGGGTTATTCTGCCAGGGTCATGGGCACCTTTAACCTGTCTCGCCTTGGCAGGGCTGTAACAGACCTGGAGAGGCAACTGACGCGTTCTCGGTGCAGACCTGTGATGTGCCTCTGGAAGAGGCATAAATCTGTAGAGCAGGATGGTGCCATCCCCTTGTGTGTGTTGAAGATTTCAGCCGTGTTCAGTAGTTTGTGTCTCTTTACCTGTCATTCCCTTCCCAGAACACCTGAATCTCAATAACAATTAGTAGTGGTGTGTCTAAACGAGCTTTGAACCCCATTTAGCAGGACACTGCTCGTGTTGCAGCAGCTTCACGAGCAGTGTGAAGGCTGCACAGCACCCACGGCTGGACACGGCGCGGCTGACGCTCCCCTTCCAGGCGCGTTCTGTTTCCCGTGGGCACAGCACCGTGGGCCTGGCAGCACTGGGTGCTCCTGGCTGCTTCCTGCGTCCTCCTCCGCCAGCCCAGAGCTGCTGCTCCAAGTCCAGGTTGAGTTTAAGACCTTTTCACTGTTCAGTTAGTATCTATGGGAGAAATGAGATGTCGATGGAGAGAGGTTGAATGTCAAACTCATGAGATTTTTTTGCGAGTTTTTCTTAATTAGAAAAGTGTTCCTTTAGAATTGACCTTCCCCCTTCCCTCCTGCCCTGGCAGATACCCGCTGTCTGCACACCCTGGCCAGGACGCTCCAGTAGGGACAGATCCCATCTCAATGCAGCTGCAGCCCCGACGCTGTCCCCAGCAGCAGTGCTGGGGAAGGCGGGTGGTGGCTGGCAGTGCAGGGGCTCCGCCAAGACCTGCGGTTCACTGCCTGGCTGCAGTGGTGCTGCCTCTGGAGCCACCAGCCGTTGCTCGGCTGTGTTGGCCGTTTCAGCACGCTCAGACCTGCGGTACTGGTTCCCATTTCGGATGAGCCTTGTCCCGCTGTTGGGTAGAGCTGGTTTCCTGGGTCTGAAGGACCAGGTGAGATACAGCAGTGGTGAGGGAAGAGCCTCAAACTGTTTTCAGTCCTGGAGCTTTGGAAACACTAATCCCAGTTGCTGTGGCCCAGCTGGGCCGTCTGGTTTCTCACCCATCCTCTTTCCTGCTGTCCAGGCTGAGCCCCTCAGTGCAGTTACACTACTGCAAATTAACCAGAACGGGGGAGATTTAAACAAACCCTCTTGTGAGCTGAGCAGCTCTTGATCCTCGGTCTGCAGCGTTTGTACCCGCAGAGCTGTTCCACCTGTGGGATTCTGCAGGACCAGTTTGTGAGTGTTGGGAGGGACTGTTCGGCACACGTGGAACAGGCTGGTGCAGGAGGAGCAGCTCGTCGCACAGCTCCTGGTTCCCGTTCTGCCCCCGGTCAGGACAGTCTGCGCTGCAGCCTGGCGAGAACAGATACACTGTGCGCTTCAGACTGGGTCACGGTGTTTTTTCTGGAGGTTTTCTGTAGATAATAAGGTAGTTCTGCAGATGCGCCTGAAAGGAGCATTAAGAGCCGCCGAGAGCTGCGGTGAGATGGCGCCGGCGCAGTCAGGGCTCGCCGAGATTTACCAGCACCGAAGCTGGCGGCTTTTTAATCACACCTAGTTTTATTTTGTGGGATTATTTGCATACGCTGAAGTGTTTCCTTTAATCTCGTTTAATTCTGTGGTGGTAAACTGGTTCCAAAGCAGTGGTGAGAGCACCGACACTCGGTGCTATTTCAAGCTTGTCGGATCCCTTTCCCAGAGCAAAGCTACTGGGCGCTGGGGTCGAGCTTCCAGTTCTCCGCTACGACGCCTGAATATTAATTCACTGCTCTGCAGAATCATCCGTAGCAAAAATCCAGCCTGTGCAGGGTTGCTCTGCCAAAACGAGTTGCGTTTCTGCCTTTTCCTCGCCAGAACTCTGGTGCGCAGCCCTGGGGCAGGCTCTGGGTGCCCCACGCTGGAGCTGCCGCTGGGTGCTGCCAGGTTGGAAGGCGTGAGCTTCCGATCGGGAGCCGAGGAGTTAACCCAGCCCATCCAGAGACTGGTGTTTGTACAAAGTGTAAAGCCAGTGACATTTACCAGGTGCTTACTGGTGTAGTCGACTGGGAGGCAGAGGATGGGGAGTTGTTTTTCTAGCTGTCTTTGTTCCACAGGGTGGCTGATATTCCCCGCTGCAGAGAGCTCTTATCGGCAGCATCTGACTCATGTGCTCTGAGTGGGGTGACAAAGGGCGAGCGGAGACAAACAACTCCCCAGGATGGGGGGGACACACACCGGTCACCTCCGAAGGCATTTCTAATAACGGCCTAATTCATGCCCTCACGTGGGGAAGCTTCGCCTTTTGCTCCTGAAGAATCTGATCCAGAATTCTTCGGATGCAGAGGAGGGGAAACGAGCGTCTCTGACAGCTGGGTGAGAAAACTCCATGAGTTCTCAGTTCCCCGGAGCTCGAGGAGCGGCGTGTCCCCCCTCCAGTGCCTTGGCTGCGATGCCTGGTCCTTCTCCGCAGGCCGGCAGCCCCGGGGACGGTTTGTTGTTGAAAACATCCTGCACATGCTGCTCTGACTCACGGCGCTGGGTTTAATCGCCCCGTGACAGCAGCAGCCCCTCGTCCCGGCCAAAGGCACCACGTGCCCCCGGCAGCGACCTGCCCCCTGGCACAGGACAGCTGGGATGCCAGAGCTCAGCCACACTTGCCTTTGGCTAATAACGGTCCGGAAATGTTTGCCACAGCACACAGCGGGTTTTAACCTCGTTTATTCATCAGGTGAAGTTTCTTCATCAGGGCTGCCTCATCCCGCACGGGGCTCGCAGAGTTGACGGAGAAATGAACCTCGGCAAGTCTGCTCCGACTCTGGAGCCCCAGCTCAGCGCTGGGAGTTCCAGCTCCGGGCAAAGCCAAACACGGCCCTTTCCCAGGGCCACCCCCAGCCTCAGGGGGTGGGCTTCGCTCGTCGCTCCTGAGCTGGTGTTGAGGGGGGCTGGGGCAGGTGGAGGAGTTTCCATGCAAACACGTTCCCCCGTGGGGAGCTGGGGAGGGAAAGCAGGCAGCGCTTCCACATGCCTTCCTGGGAAAGCAAAGGGCTGATTCTGGCGCTGGTTGAAAGGGCATTGCCTGCGGTCATCCTTTTTAGGAGTGGATGGTGTGAAATTAAGCTGCCTCATTTCACTTTGATGTTCCTTTTAATTTTCGGTAGAACAGACCCATTTTCTCTTAATTTCCCCTATGAAAAATGCCCTTTTTTTTAATTGTTCTTTAGAAGAAACCACTAACTGAAACTGAAATACCGTCTTCAAGAACGGGTACAACTTTGATCACTAAACTTAAAAGCTGGGAAGGGGATGGGATTAGCGCTCGACTTCTGCAGATAAATATTTGTGACTTGAGGAGCGATTGAAGCGGGGGAACATCTGCCCTTTGATCCGCTCTCCTGCTCATTAACCCGCTGACTGCAGTGTCTGGCCGAAGGATTCAAGGCCGAAGGGGTTCAAGGTGTATGAAACGGTCACAAATCTCTTCCCCTTTCTGCGGACAGTGGGGTTTTTTTCCTGTGGTATTTTAATTGTAAACACAGCGGGACACTCGGTGAATTACTCAGGATTTCCTCCAGCCTTAACCTGTCCGTAGCTTCAGTCGCCTCCTGCTCTGAGATGCCCTGAGCCACAAGGTATGGAGGTGTTTGCTCCAGCCCAGCAGAACGCTGGACTTCACCTCGTCCAGATACCTGGAAGTCTGGCAGGAGCTGGAGCTCCTGGGCAGAGCGGCCGGGAGCCGAAGGTGCCGGCTTCTCTGCAAAGGATGAGTCTCCCAGCAGCCGGGGTGCTGCAGCATGTAACTTTTCCCCTGCAAAGCTACATCAGAGGTTTAATTAAGCTCGACTTTCATGCTCCCAGCTCTGAAAGCCAGGCCTAGCCGGGCAGGACTACCAGCAGTGTGTCCAGGGGCTCACCCAAGTGTGGGCGCTTGCACGGGGGCATCGCAGGACAAACATGGAAGCCAGCCTGTGCTCCGCGCACTGGGTCCCCATCACCCCTGGAGGAAGAGCCCCTGGAAGTGTGAGATCTGTCCCCTGCACCGCTGGCTTCTCCACCCCTGCCCCAGGCTGCTCACCCAGGAGCTTGGGCCAGTTCTGTGGAACTTCAGTAGAAAATCAGTTTATCTTGTTTCGGCACAGAATTCAGAGCTTAATTACCGCGCTGTTTATCTTGCTCAAAGCAGAGGCCTGAGGAGCAGGAATTGTTTACCCTCAGCTTGCAAATGGCTTTGGGCAGCGACTGTGCCTCCGACTGAAACCCTTGGAAAGGAACAACGCTGCAGCTGTCCTGGTGCTTCCAACTGTTTACTGCTTTGGAGGGGAACCCCTTCACAGGAGAGGGCATTGCATGCCCTTTTCGTGCCTGACTGCTGCAAGCGTACGGCCCCAGCACTGCAGGGGGCCATGGGGAGCATCTCCTGGGTGGCTCAGCAGGATGCTCCGCTGGCTTTTGTGGTCCCGGCAGGAAGCTGTGTGGCACGCTGCGGCGAGGGGGAGCTTTTGTAGTTCTCCCAGGCGCTCACTGTGGAGCTGCAGGCTGGGTAGGAGCCGGGAGGCTCTCGTGGAGCTCTTTATTGCTTTGAACTTTGGGATGATGTTGCCTTCAAATACCCTTCCTCAATTTCCATCCACCCACTGACGTGGGTTTGTTTACTCCGGGAGATCAGCCCAGCTTTGCCGTGAGCCCACGGCAGTTCGCTCGGAATGTCACCACGCTCGTCCATCGCTCATGGGCTCGAGCAGGTGTTCTGTCGTCTTGTTGCTGCCCTCAAAGTGCCAACAATTGTAGATCGGTGGCCAGACCTTAATGTGATCCTGGCGGGAGCGTGGTGGTGGTGCGTGCTCTTGGCGATGCTCTTTGAGGTGTGTGATGTCAGAAGCATCCAGCACCGCTGCAGAGGGGCTTCTGAGGTGGTGTTTACCTCCCCGTGCTGGCTCGTAGGAGCAGCTGGGGCTGGTGGGGGTGAAGCAGGTGATTGAGGGGTAAGAGGAGACTTGCAGGATTCCTGCAGCACCAGGAACCCGCTGTCCTGGCCGGAGTGTCTGTGACCAGTTGGGAGGTTATCGAATGGCAACCACAATAACTCAGAAATACCCTCAGGCCTGTGGTGGGTTTCTCAGTACGGTGTGTCTGTCCCTCGTGCCGTCAGCTCCTTTAAAATGGTGGTTAATGGAGCACTGATCTTCTATTGCTTCGTTTCCCCTGCCCTGAACAGTCCCTGTCTGGAAAGCTGATTAATTGGGGTGGTTTGAGGAGGCTCCTGACATGGCAGCAGTGCTGCGAAGGGAAGGCTCTGGCTCAGCCCCACCATCTGCCTCGCCGCACACTCCAGATGATGCAACATGCTGTATCTCATATCAAAATAAACCCTTTATTTTTCACAGACTGCATTTAGACCACATGAACAGCACATTCAGCCAGTTCCTCAATTTGGGGCTGACCGTCCGCGTTACCAACCACAGCCTCGGCGCTGGGGCTGGCCAGCAGCACGCTCCTACCCTGGCATTTGGGAGAAGGAGCCTCTGTTCCTCCAGGCTCGGCGCAGGGCTGATGCGCTGATTCACTGCGGGAAGGCAGAGTTCATCTTCAAAGGACGTGAGCGTGTGTGCTCGCAGGGCCGGGCTGTCGAGTGCTCTGTGGGACAGATGAGGTTTAGAGCCGAGCCTGGGCGGGAGAGACCAAAGCTTTGAGGGTTAAACTGGTGGTGGAGCTGGAGATGCACCCAGCTCCTCTGTCCCCTGCAGCTGTGCTGGGGTCACGATGGGACCGGCTCTTCGTTTCCATTAATGGCTCGTTGTGGTTTGTTTGCTGCTCTGTGGGCGGCAGCACGAGATGTGTCAGGGTTCTCCAGGCGGTTTAACGAGAGTTCTCTGGTTTCTCCTCCCGCTGCCAGCTCTCCCAGTTGTCCTCCAGTTATTGCCTTGGTTCTCTTGGGGCCAGGCTGGGGATGCTGCAGCCAGGCTGATTCGAATGTCCGTCCGACTGCAGAGCACACGGAGTTACCCCTCTTCTGAAATCCATCAGTGAACACAGAGTGTCCTCAGGGCAAGCTGAGGACAGGGCAGATCTGATGGTCTTCAGGACAAGTAACTTCTCCTGCCTCCAGCCTGCTCCAAACTGTCTCTGGCTGTTTTTTTCCTATTTTGGTCACTCAGAAGCATACCAGCAGCTAATGTGTGGCACCCTACAGCAAAAAATCAGCTTAGGAGTAGGAGAACATGAGCACCAGGCTCCTGCCCGTGGTCCTTGACCTGCTGCCCTGCTGTGAAGCCAGTTCCTTGAGGGTGTTCAGCAGGTGAACGGGTGGTTGAAAAGCAGCCAGGGCACAAACCAGGGTTTAAAACCAGCCTTTTCTAGGTGAATGTTCATTTTTTTTCAGGAATTCAATCACTTTTCCTCTTTCTATTCTGGTTGCTATAAAACCCAACCCACCACTTTCCTTCCCATACAGCTCAGAGGGATCTTCAGGGCTTGTTTGATCCATCAGTCAAGAGTGAAATTCAGTGTTTACACCTCCTGAGGATGCGTGAGGTCAGAGCAGATGTCACAACTACCAATTCCAGTATTTATGGGAGCATTTCCTTCCACTTTAGTAAGTCAAAACAAGCCGATCTTCCCTTCGCACGAGTCTGCCTGTCACGCAGATCGACAGCCTGGTGAGGAGCTCGCCGAAAGCCCATCACCATCTTCCGTGGCGGGGTTGTGTTACTGGTCCTCAGTGATGGACCGACCTCCTTTCTCATCCTCATATTCTGCGGTTGCTTCTACCTTTTCTTCGCCAGCGTTCCCTACTTCATGGGAAGCGTCAGTGCTCTGGAGCAGCACGGGGCCTTCGCTCCATCAATTACCCACCCAGCAACCTGCGGGTCCTAGTTGGATCATAGCTCCTCCTTTCCCCCTCCAACTGCTAAAGCATCCTCTCGCCTTTGCTGTCACCACAGTAAACTCCAGCTCTCTCAAGATGTGATTTTCAGAGTAAGACGGAAATGTCCACAGAAAGCTGTGCCCTTGGGAACAGTTCTGCTGGTGTCTGGTGAAAGCGCTGCGGGTGTAAGCACCAATCTTACAGAACCAATAACCATGGGGTGAAATGAACTTTCTCCCCATTTTTCACTTTATCCAGGACTGTTTGAAAACCGCTGGATGAACATAAAGGTTTGGGGTGGCGAAGCAGGTTCTGCCTCTCCATAGTGGCTGCAGTGGGAGCTCTGAGCATCCCACTGGTTCCTATCACAGCTCATCCCTGTCAGTCTCTGCGCTGTCTTTGGCAGCTTCCAGAATGTGAAGGAGTAAAGGAATATCGTACAGCAGCTAGAACAGTCCTGTTTAAAACCGCTGCATCACCTAAAAGTCCTCTAAAGTACCCTGTGGATTTAGGAGCAGAAGTCCCATGAACTTCTCGGTCAACTTGGATGATGCTGCAGCCAAATGGGCAGGATTTTTCCTACCCCTTTCACACCAAAACCTTATACCGACCCTTGCACACGCAGGCTGGGTTCCTCGGGACTCACTGGCTTCGGCTGCCCCGGCGCCGGGGAGGGCTACGGGGCGGCCGTGTGCCGGGGCTGGATCCCAGCCACCTGCAGGAGGAGGAGGAGGAGGAGGAGACACACGGTGCCAAGGACTATATTTGTTCTGCCTCCTGGGCTTTTTTAGCAATAGTAGCAAGTGATAGCAAAGCAAACCCAAGGAGGCGTTTTCTACAAGACACTAAATGCTGCGTTTTGCTGTGAGTCCTTTGGGAATGTCATGTGCGGGGCTGGCTGCAGTGGAGCAAGAACTGAGGCATCTGCAGGGCTTTGTCTTGGCTTTATCAAACCAGGCTTTTCCCCAGCAAGGCTGGACCAGAGGACCCCTGAGGTCACCTCCAACCTGATGTTCTGTGAGACGAGCCTGGTGTAAACCAAACCACAGGCTGTCGGTGTTATCTGCAGGCGGGTCGAGCTGGTTCCCACTCTGCCCATGGGGCTAGCTGCCCGGTTACGCTCTGGAAAGCTTCTGGCCTGGTTTGCCCCGTGCAGACCTGCTGCTCGGACTGGAGAACCTGCTCAGAAGTGGGGTTGAAGAGCCACGATGTGATAAGCTTTAGGTGTGGGCCCATCGCCAGGTTAGCACCAGACGTGAAGGGGTTAAACAGCACGAAGTGATACCCGAGTCCAGTTTTTAACTGCTCAGAGTTGGAGCAGTTGAGGATGAGCCCTCCTGGCTGCTGGAAACTGCGCTTCTCGCTCAGTTCAGACCTTTTTCCTGTGTCTAGATGAGGTTGAGCAGACAGCCGGGAGCCAGCTGCAAAACAAGCCTGTGAGGTCGTTAACGGATTGAAATGAGACGCCGACGGTCCGCTGTGCTGGGAACGTGCTGCGCCTAGGCTGCTCCGATTTCCTTCACCGTGCCTGAGCGAGCGCGGGGGAAACGGCTGCGTCAGGAGCGATGACGGGAGATGGTCACGTCCCTGCTCTCGCGGGGACATCCTTCCCCCGGGCTGGCAGCGGCGGGTGCCTCCTCCGGCCCCGCCGTGGGACGGCTCCAGCCTGTGCAGCATCACTCCAAACGCCACCTCTGAGTTAGCATCTGACTCAGCTTTGTCCTTTAGCAACGTCTCGGGGGTTTTTTGTCGTCCTCCCCCTCCCCTCGGAGGGGAGCGGGATGTGGTGCCGGCTGCGTGGGCAGGGAGATGCCGTGGGAGGGTTCCCCGACCCCGGGCCGCTGCGGTGATGCGCCCCGTTGACGTACGTTCTCCTGCATCAAAGCGGCGGTTGCCTGGCTGCCGCCCCGTGCCCGGCGCTTTCGGCCTCTTTCATACCGAACTACAAAGCCGAGCAAAAACCACAGGCTTTGAAGTGGTGCTGGCGAACGGCCTGAAAAACATTCTCCAGTGACCGTGGAAAAAAAAACCCCATTACGTTTGACAAATATTTTGGTTTGATTTCTCCCCTTTCTTTCAGAAGCTTCACAACGGTCCTGGGGAGGCTCCGCCTCCTGCTGCCGGTGAGGGCTGAATGTCCCTGCAGCCGCCTGCCCTCGGTGCTGCAAACAGGACTGGCAGTTTGATTTTGAAGGAATAAACCTCACACCAAGGTGGCTGGTCTGGTGGTTCTCTTGGTACATTCTCCTCCCCCTGTTGTACGACCAGCTCTTGGCACATGATGAGTTGAACGCATAGCCTGGAGTTTAAGTTCAAGGGCTTAAACTCAGAGGTTTGAAGCAGCTTGAGTGTGTTACAGTGTTAACATAGTGGGGTTTAAGGTGAAAAATATAATAAAATGAGTCAGGTTGTGTTTTCAAAATCAACATAGAGTTCCTGAGCGAGAAACACGGGACTGAATGCTTTTGGAACAGGCAAGAGGGAGGGGAACTGGGCTCAGCCGTCAGTGTGCGGCACCAGCGGCGCCTGGGTATAATCTAGGATTTCACTGTGTCCCTCAGCCCTTTGCTGTGGAGGGAAGATGCTCGTTAGCCAGGGATTAACACAGGGATTAATTGCTGCGCTGCAGGTTGCGGCTCTGCTGGGCACTTCGTCCAGGACCGGGCTCGGGCTTGGAAGCAGCTGTTCAGTGGCGGAGCTGGGCGGGTGGCAGAGCTCTTCCAGAGCAGAAACACTGTTTGTCCATCAAAGGCAATTAGCGTGGAAACGCAGGGATGAAATTGGGGTTGGAGGGTGCACGTTGGGGCCTCTGAGTCATTTTAGAGGTAAAAGGGGTTTTGCAAACATGAAAGTCCATATAAACCTTTCCATGAGATGTAATATTGGTGGCCATTAAGCTCCCAGTTACAAGCCAGACAAACCAGTTGGCCCCAAGCTCTCTCCATGCTCATGGCCAACATGATGTTCGACCAGCAACACCAGCACGGTGGGTCATGTCCTTGTGTCAACGACTAAGAAAACCAGTAAAATTCCACTAATCCCATTGTAAATGAGTTTGTCATGGGAGAGGAGTTTCCTGTTGCCTGTCCCCTGCTGCAGAATGCGATAAAACAGAAAATCACTCTGGTTCCTGCATCGAGGCCCCTCATTTGTTCCAGTTTGGGTTAACTGGCCTCGGCAGAGGTTATGGTTTTCCAGTTTTCCTCTAGTTTTGAACTGTTTTGGGTATTTAGAGCTGAAAGGCACCTTTTGAAACACGTGAGCATGATACCAGCTGTACTGACGCGAGTGCCACAGTGTGGGGCGAGCGAGCAGCCAGCGAGCGGACCTTTGTGTGAGATGTTTTACCTGAAAAACCCCCAAACCACGCCAGGCAGGGTCCCAGGGCAGCACACGAGGCTGCGGGGTGAGTTAACGGGTGTGTTTACTGGTGTAGCTGAACGAGCTCCATTTCTCCCTTTTATGTGTTTATTAACTGAGAGGGGGGACTTCTGCAGGACAGGGGTTTCTGCAGGACGAGGGGTTTCTGCAGGATGAGGGGTTTCTGCAGGACGAGGGGTTTCTGCAGGACCAGTGGTTTCCGCAGGATGAGGGATTTCTGCGGGATGAGGGGTTTCTGCAGGACAGGGGTTTCTGCAGGACCGGGATTTCTGCAGGACCAGGACAGCCTCCCCAGGAATGCCAGCTATGCGAAAAATGCCCGGTCTGTCCGGCACTGCCGCCACTCTCCCTTATCTGCCTGCGTGGGCACGGGCTCTGCTCGCCGCACAAATACCTTCCCATCCTGGGAAGTGTCACCGCTGCCGTCAGCGTTCGTCATCGTGGCTCCGATCTGTGCCGGGTCCCCGCGGCAGTGCCAGCGGGACCAGGTTTGGGTGAACCTCATGCTGGTGGGAGGTCCCCGGTTTCCCCAGGCAGAGCCTGTGGCACCCACCAGCACGGCACCCACCGGCACGTGGCGATGGAGATCACCCGCCATCACCATGTCCCTTGCCCATGGCCAGCATCACAGACCATGACATTTCTTGGTTTCATCCTTGGGAAGAGGCTGTACGTGTGAAATAGGACTTTTTGATCACTCTCTGTGGAATATTTATGTTCATTCTTCCTTCTGGTTTCCCAGGACTGTCCCAGCAGTAGTGGGAAACGGGACGTCCGTGTCGTGGCCACCTGAGGCCAGTCATTCTTGGAAGAATCAATCAGTGATACTGGATTAGGGGTTTATTTCTTGACACGGTTGTCCACAACCAGCAGCTTTGGCGACTTGCACTCCTCAGGCTGTCTCTGCTCCGCGGGGTCGTCATGTCCCAGCTCGACCCAGTCTGGCCTGAAATGAGGGGAGCTGGTCCTGAGCGCAGCCTCGGCTGGACAGAGGTGCTGATGCTGCAAACTGGGGCCAGGCCACTCCACTGGGGTTTATTTCAGCTTGGAATGGCGGCACCAAAAGTAAAGCAGGTTTAATTTTTTCTCTTTTCCTGGGATAATTATGTTTGTTCGAGCTCTTCCCTTGCAAGGCAAAGCAGATCCAAATTCGGTGCCTTTTTTAACATCTTTTCAGCATACGTGGTTTTTTGGATCACGTTTAAAAGCGCTTCTGCCCCTGTTGTGTAAACTGCCTTGAAAGGGAGGGCAATGTAATTGTCTGGCACGGCTCAGGGTGGGCCGGCGAAGCCCGAGGTCTCGTCTCTGAGGAACGTGTGGACTCGCAGTGCCCCTCCCCAGCTGCAGGTCATCCTGCTCTGGAGCAGAAGCGCCTTATACTGGTTTTAACGAAACCTGGTTGTAGTTGGGCATTTTGTTCTGGATTTGAGTGGGAAGACTGGGCCAGCTGCTCTTTTTTCCGCCGCTGTCAGCTTGTCGTTTGTCCCACAAATGAAAAGTCTCAACTGATGGTGTGAGACCTGCAAACTGCTGTTAGAGTAAATCTACCCCAGAGTAAATCTTCAGCCTCATCTGGTCTGACTCCACATGGAGGGAGATGTTTTAGGAGCCCTCAGTGTCCCAACTGTCTAACAGCACCAACAGACAAGCAAGAAGCAGCTGGAGCAGGTAATTTTTAACCAGTTCCTGCTCTGCAAGAGGCTTTGACCATCTCTTCCCCCACAAACACAAAGCAAACAGGAGCACAGCATTCTTGCTGAGGATTAAGAGGGGCCACACGTGAGGGCTCTTCACAGAAAGTCCGGGGGTAGGTCAGAGCGAGAGCTGCTGGGGCTGGCCAGCACGAAGGGCAGGTCCCCAGAGACGGCTCTTCCCTCCCCAGGAGCCGTGGGGCTGGTGCTCACCAGCATCCCCAGTGCCCAGCCCGGCTGAAGAGGCTTGTGCTTCCAGTTCCTTAAACCAGGCTTTTATCAGAGCTGAGATTTTTTATTCAGTCTATACGGTGCCTCAGAGTCCAGTTTTGGTGTCATTTGGAGCAGGACCACCCGACATGGAGACTTATTTATTAAAACTATTCTTCATGTCCCACGTTTTCCTGCTTAGACACCCGAGTGGAAGGAGCTACCGTGGATCTGAGGGACGGTGCGGCGCCAGGCCCTGCAGCCCGTAACACTGTTTCATCTCCCAGCTCTGTGACCGAGCAGATGCTGCCGGCACCCACCCCGCTCCAGACATTGGTGTTGCCGTTGTGGAAAAGCAAAGCTTTCGCCCTGCTCTCTCCTTCGCTTTCGAGTCAGCAGCCAGGCCCCTCAGGCATTTTTCTTTTCCTTTGGCAAGCGGGCTCATACAGGAACAAGGGGCGAAAGCACCCTTGTCCAGGGAGGGAATGAAAACCAGGGGCAGGAGGTGCCCTTGGGTCCTTCTCAGGGTGTTGGCAGAGGTCTGCGGGTGTCACAGGGCCCTGGGGCTCGGGGATGCAGGCAAGCGGGTGCTGGCGATGCTCAGGGCCAGCAGAGCAGGGTGGTACCAGGGTAACAGCACCGGCTGATGCCAGGAATTCAGGAATTCAGGAATTCTGGGTGTTTGACTGATGTCAGGTTTTTCTAACCTGCATCAGATGATTTTCTAAATATAAGCCCCAGCCCTATGGAAATGGCCAGTGAGCCAAAGGCTGCCGGTTCCCTGAAGGCAGAGCCCTCACGTGCTCCCTGGTGCGGCCCTTTCACACACTGTGGCAGTGCCTTTTTTAGCCTCGCTGCCTCTCGCCGGCGGTTCCCGGCCCCAGCCCTGAGCTCAGAGCTGAACTGCTGCCAGCCCAACGTGACTTCTCTTCCTGTAAGAGAGACAAAAGAAAACGACCTTCAGCTTCCTCTCCCCGTCTGCCCCGCGGATTCCAGTGCCCGTGTAGGAGTTGCTCCCTGTTGCAAAGCCTCACATGATGTTGCAGTCATCGGTATTACCAAAAGGACCCGGGTTTGCATGAAAACAGTCACATGGAGATACTGGCCTTTTCTGTGAGGGTAATTGCTTTGGTGGTTGAAACAAGTGCAGAAGTAGTCATCGGGCCCATCAGGCTGCCATCTCCGCAGCGTTTGGAAGGAAGCCTCTTGCCCGCAGCTGCCTTCAGGA
Organism: Bucorvus abyssinicus; assembly: GCA_009769605.1. Lineage (NCBI taxonomy): Eukaryota > Metazoa > Chordata > Aves > Bucerotiformes > Bucorvidae > Bucorvus > Bucorvus abyssinicus. The sequence goes on from CM020055.1 coordinate 7,815,914, forward strand.
GGAGGGTCAACCCCCAGCTCTGCAGCCCTGATGCGGGTTTCTCTGAGCATCGGGTTTGCCCTCTGTAGCTGCATCAGCAACGAAAACAAGATGACTGGAGGAAGTCACAGGACTGCTGTCCTGGCGCTGCGGGTGATGGGTGCACGGAGAAAGCAGCAGTATTTGCACTCATGTGATGTCTCTGCTGCAAAAGGTCACTCACATCACTGGTGGAATTAAACAGAGCTGCCCCCCAGACACGGACAAGTCCCTTCTGCCCGCAGGGAACGACCATCCCGGAGCAGCTCAGCTCCCCAGCAAGGGTCCCCCCAGCCCAGCTGCAGGACACCTCGAACTGTTCATTGTTTCTGAAGCCTGTCGTTAGGATTGCGAGTTTCTGCTGAACACCGAGCTAGAGGGTGTGATTTTTCACACCCAGTGTGGAGCTCTGAGTCTGAGTTTTCCCAGTGTGGATGAGGTTCCTCCCTTACGAAACGCTCACTTGGCATTTCTGAGGCTTAGTTAGCAGTAATTAGCAGTAATTACTGGGGGGGGTCAGAGGATTTGGGGTTTGTATCAGCACAGAAGATGTGTGTTATACCCAGGCATGCCCTCGGAGTGTTGCAGCCATCCTGTGTGCTGCTTCGCTGCTCAGTGACAGGCTGCTGCCACGATGCAGAGCTCGAGGTGAGTCCTGTCCGCCTGAGGCCGGCTCAGCAGTGCACTCGGGGTCCCAGCGATGACACCATCGTAGGTGTTGCTTAATTCCATCATGCATCGCTGTCCTCCTTGCTCGTGGCTGTACGCAGCTCTGCCAGCCTGCGAGGTGTTAACACCAGCAGGGGTGGTGATGGATTCCACTCAGGGTCACTGCAGGGCTCCCAGGGGCTGGGTTCATGGGAGCTGCTCTCCTCTCCCTGCTCCTGGTCTGCAGTCGCTGTCTGGACGTCTTGCCCATGGCTGTCGAGTCAATGCGTTACTTCACGTGTGTTGCAATATTGAACTTTCTTCAGCAACAGCCCGTCTGGGCGCTGGGGTTTTCAGGGTGCAGTTGTCCCCGTTCGTTGATGGGACCATTATGTCTGGAGAGATTTTCGCTCTTGGTCTCTCTCCCTCGAAACCCCTGTTGCTCCACTCCAGCACTGTTCACTCCGTAGGAAAAGCAGCACCTGAGTGTTCCGTACCTGCCTCTCATGCGGATTGGGAAGGTCCCACAAGCTCTCCCTGCCCATACGGCTCCAGCCGGTTTCTTCACTGGCTCTATGCGGCTCTTCCTCAACAATAACCCTGGTTTAAAGCACAGGAAAAAACTCGCACGAGCGGCTCACGCTGAAGGTCTATGAACCCGGAGAACCAGCTCTTCTGTGGTTTTGACAGCAAAGCAGAGGCCAGTCAATGGCTCGAGCTCTGCTGGCTGAGATGTGCTCAAAGTTCTGCCCCAAAATGTGCTTGGAAGACCTCAGAGGGTTGTCTGGGTGCTGAGGTATGTCACTGGTAGAGCAGCTGGGATCTGGGCAGTCACTCTGCAGAGCAGAATTAGCAGTTCCTGGTGTTACCACCTAGCCCTCTCTCGTTTTCGCTTCAGGGGAAGGTACCACGATGTTTTGAAATGGGACAGGCTGGAAACAAAAAAAAGCAAAACTTTCTATGTGTGGCGATTGTGCAAACGTCTCCTGGCCCTGGGAGCTGGCCCGTCAGTCGCCACCCGAGCCCAGTCAGCAGGGCCGAGTCTTGTGAGTGCTCAGGTTTGATAACGTGGCTTCAGGACAGATCTAAGTGTAAAGCCGCACTCTGACAGCCGAGAATACGCTGTGATTTATCTGCTTTCCTTGGAACTGGGCTGAGGTGTGCTGGAGCCAGCCCAGCATCAGCCTCGTCAGTCACACAAACACTGCTGGCTGCTGGTCCTGCAGAGGTTTCTCCACGGCTCTGTGCTGCTCCGAGGCCCATCCAGGAGCTAGTCAGCATTTTTCTTGTTTGCTCAGCATCAGCCGAGCGCTGTTTCCCAGAGCCGTGTCTGACACAGAGGATCGCTTATCTGCTGCCCTCCAACAGAAGGTATGGCATTTTTAAGTAAATATTTTTGCCATAACCTCAGCCTTTTGTTTTTTTCCCAAGCTTGATGCTGCAGAAGGTGGGCTGAAGGGGGAGACTTCGCCCTGAACCTCCTCAGCTTCGGGGCAGCCAGAAGCCCAGAAGGAAATAAATCAGCCTGGAATTCTGGCCCGAAGGTCAACAAGTACGAGTGACGCTGGGGCAGCTGGCCCTGGTGCCTCAGTGTGGGATATCTTGTCCTCGAGCGTCAGCTGAGCTCAGCTGAGCTCCCACCTCTGCCGTGACACCCAAGCTGATCAGAACCTCACGCCACGCTGCCCTCGCCTCGGCCCCCGAGTAGTAACGAGAGGGCTGCCCACGTGGGTGGCAAAGCCATAAAAGGGTCAATTCTGCTCCCAGGCTTGTTCACACACGTGTGGGATCAGGGCTCTGGTCTCCCCGTGCCGTCCCCCCGCTGGCAGTGGGTTCTGGGGGAGAACCTGCCCCATGGCCGCTCCAGGGGTGCTCCTCTGAGCTTCATCCTCCAGGGCAGGCGGCTCGGCCCAGAGCGTCACCGCCGCCGCCTGGAAGCAGCGAGAGCTCAGGGAAGCCGCTGCTGCCGTTAAGGGCTCCCAGGCTATTTTTAGCTACCTGGGACTGCCACTGGAATGCCCGAGGTAAAACGTGGTGAACAAACCCTGATTCTTTTTCCGTAACACCAGAGGAGGCAGCCGAGGCTGTGCTGTGCCGGGCACGCTGGGAGCTGCTCTGCTCCCCCAGCGAGTTACCCCTTCCCTGGCTCCTCAAGAAGCGTCGAGCAAGTGGTGCCAAGCGTACAATGAGCATATTGTAGCTCGCGGTTCTGATGTAATTCCCACCAAACTCTCTTGCCACAATGAAAATTGAAGTTCACGAATCCCAGCTCCTCGCCCTTTCCACCCCCTGCACGCAGAGCTGTGGGACGGCCGAGTAACAGGCGCTGCCGGGCTGGCCCAGCACCGCTGCCCTCCAAAGCCCTGGAAAGCCCAGTATCTTCTGGTGAATAGAGACTATAACGGGCACAATGCTCCTAACAGAGGCTGCTCCCCACAGTATTTGCCTTGAATTCTTATTTTAGGGTTTTCTGGTCATCGTCCGTCAGTTCCCTGTGGATAACATTCCTGCTGAACGTGGGATCCCGGTCGGGAGAGAAGCAAAATAAGTTTGAGATATTAAAAGCTTAAAGCCTTCTGCTCCCAAGCAGAGAGGGGGAACTTGTCTGGGTGCTCGTGTGGTGCTTCAGGAGTCTCAGGAAGAGATTTATTCCTGTGATAACTTTGAAAGGACAGAATTTTATCTGGGTGACTGAGAGCGTAGATGTGTCAGGGACCTGTTTCCTTTAACAGCCCGCCGGGGAAATTCTCTGCCTTCCTCCACCACCACGCAGCAGCGCTGCCGGTGGCTCAGCCCCCTGCCCTCACCTCCCGTTTCTCTCCTTTTCCCCTCTAAAAGAGTTTGGTGTCTCCCTTTGCCGTTCCCAGCAGAGCCAGGCAGAAAGTGGCGGTTTGCTGAGATGGGGCAGCCACAAAGGTCGGGCACCACGTGGACACAAACGCTGGTGCCCGAAGGGTCTCCACGTTCAGGCAGGGAGGGTTTGGCAGCGGTTTTTGGGTGGCTGGTGGTCGCTTTGCCCTGCATGGCCCAGCTCTTGGCGCGCAGGTCCCTCCACGCACAGCGGAGACAAGAGCGTGGCATCGCTGTTGGTTCGAGCTGGTGCCGCCTTTCAGGTTTGGGGGCAGGGGAACGTGGCCCTTAGTCAGAGGGTTCTCCGTCTTCCGGCGTTTGCTTATCTCTAGAAATTCAAAAGTCATTTCAAAACCTTTCCACCCACTCAGCCCCAGGGAGAGGCCGCTGCCGGGCTGCGCCATGGCAGGTGCCGTGGGACCTGCCGAGCTCACCGAGAAGGAGCTGCTGCACATGCGGCCGACCAGTTCCCGCTGCACCACGGCTGGGTAAAGTGGGGATCAAATGCTGTGCCCTGCGAGAACGGCCCCTGCCTGTTTGAAACGCCCCAGGGGCTGATGCCTGCAGCGTTTCCCAGCTCAGGTCTGGGGAGCTGTGGGAAATTCTCGGGAAGCTTTGTGAGATTCAGCCTAAACTTCCCTTCCTTTTATCTCCTTCTGTAACTTCAGACTGCTGTGCCAGGACCCGGCCCCACTTCCTGCTTAGTCTTCAGAGCCTCCTGTTGAATGGGGAGCTGCTATCGAGCCCTCCCAGACAAGGACAAGCTCCGCAGTGGTCTGGCCAGGATGTACAGATTTAGTTCCCAGTCTGCCCACTGAAACCAGTAAGTCAGGACCTCTCTCTTTTCAGGCCATAATTAAAGACACAATCCTGGTTGGAATTGTGTTTATAGCCAGGGCTGTCGCTGGACTCAAGGACCTGAAAACTTACCCCTAATTGTTTCCAAAACGGTTGTACATGAAAATAACCACGTAATACGAGGGACCCATCACCCTTCTGGGCGCTTCCAGCGGGACGGCTGGGGTTTGGCCTGTTGGTGCCAAGGGTCTGCTGCTGGGCGGCCAGGGCGAAGCTGTGAGCTTCCCTCGCAGGAGCTGCAGGGGCCGAGCCACGTGGCTTTAGTTTTTACTCCTCCCAGTCCCTCTCGGGGAAGAAAGCATGGCTGCCTGTGTGGGGGTTCTGCCTGTGCCTCCACCTGCCCTTGAGCCTGGATGCTGGGCCAGGGCTGAGGGCGTTCGGGGTGCAGCAGCGGCTCCTGCCAGAGCAAGCTGCACGTCTACCCCTGCAGCAGCCCCGGAGCTGCTGCTCACAGGTGACGAGTGCTGGAAACCTGCGCTGGAGCTTGTCCCACTGCTCTGCTCCTCCTTCCTGCCCCGGCAGCTGCAGCTAACGCTGCCCAGCCGCTCTGAAGCTTGCGGGGAGCGAGCGGCCACCGCGCAGTGCTGTGGCCTGACTCTGCTGGCAGCTCCCGTGGAAGCCAAGAGCGCTCGCTGCTCACCCGCGGGCTCTGCCTCTCCCCTCCCTGCTGCCCAGCAGCTGCGCTGAGCAGGAAGGCTGAAGGACAAGGCCAGGGCAGGCTTTGCAGTGCAAGTTCAGATTTATTTACTCTCCCTCAACCCCTAACAGCCCTCAAGTGCCGTGACTAAAGCCCAGCGTTGGTTCCTGGTTTAAATTACATGGTGGAGCGTTTATTATGTACCTGGCCATTTGTACCGTCTCGTGGGCTAATGCACGAGGCCGGGGGTTGCTCTGGACCCTCAGAGCCCTGCGGCTGGCCCACGGAGTCACCGCTGCCAGTTCTCCCCTGTACCGCGGATGTGTCCACAGCTCCCACAGCCACGAGGAGACCTGAGAAGGTGCATCTGGCTGTGCATTTCCAAGCAGTGCCTGGCTGGTGGAGCTGCAGCTCTGGGCAGTGGCTGCAGGTAACAACCGGTGGAAATACCTTTGCACTCTGTTTTTTTTTTTACACGTGTGGTCTAAAAATAAGGCTGGAATGTGCCGCAGTGACTCAGGGCACACGATCTGCAGCAGTGGGTGTGTAATGGCTGCGGCAGTCCTGCCCGAGGTCCCCACCCCGCTGGCACCCACCGCGGCAGAGGAACCGGAGAGAAGGGGGAGTTTCAGGGCAGCAGGAGTTCACAGGGGGGCTTCGACCCGCCCTGCAAACAGGGTCACTTGGACCTTCTGCAGATGTGTCCTGGGATTTTACACTCCCGCAGCCAGGTAATCTTCGCCTGTAACGGGAAAGAAATGGAGCTACCCATCTCCAGGGACACGCTCTCCTTCCCAAACCCTTGGCCAGTTGGAAACTGAAGCAGTTTGAGAGGCAAAACTCTTCAGCAATCAATGGACCTTCTGGTACCGTTGAGACACGGTGTCTGGCACTGCCGGGCTGGCACTGCATGAGGGACGTGAAGCGTCTAAAACCCGTGGCCCGGTTCCAGCCTGTTGGAAGGAGGCTGTAATTTATCTGGGGAGGGACAGCGCGAGGGGACATTCTGCAAATCCAGAGGAGGCAATCTCAGGCACTTTGGTAACTTGTTTACTGCTGGAGCAAAACGCTTTGGCATCCCACGCTCATCGTGCCGGTCCGGCTGCTGGTGATGCAGAACAAGGCGTGGAAAATAAGCTGGATCGTTTTGACACTGAAATGTGGATAAACCCTCGTCCCGAGCAAGAGGCAGAGCAACCCCTGGCGCTTCCCCCACTGCCACTTTAAGGAGCGTTTGTCCATCCTGGGATGGCTTCTCAGCCCGGTTCCTCGCTGTGCTTGCCTGAGTATTGTCCCACGCCACAGAAATGTAGAGGTCTTAAAGGAGGAAAAAAAAAAAGGAAAAAATTGCTGCACTCAGGAAAAAATTCAATAGCTCATTCAGCTGTTAAGCCACTGATGCAGGAAGTGTAAAAGAAAAATGGAGCCTGCTTTGTTCTGCCCAGACAAGGAGTAAATGCCATTGCCCTAACAGCCTTTTTCTGTTCCAAAAAAGCATGAGGTCATCTCTAACAGCAGTAACCACCGCGCGGGTTTACACTGGCGCACCAGGCTCAGGCTCCTCTTTGTGCCCCCCCGCCCTTTCCTGGCACCGGCCCGGTGCGGGGCTCGGCGCGGGAGTGCTCCGGCGAGGTGCGCGGGGCTCCCAGAGCTGCTCTAGAGCGCAGGGCTCCCCTAGGTTGGATGCCCTCGGGCCCAGGGCCGCTGCTCCAGCGTGGCTTGGGAGGGGGATTCGTGCACCGCCGTGGCGCTGCAGCTGGCGGTGCAGGACGTTTCCCCCTCCTGCGTGGTGGTGAAACGCTGCTGGCGCTCGGGCCACTCTCTGACAGGGTTGGGTTAAGGCTGCGGTTGACCATCTCCCCACATCCCCTCCTGTCCCTTGGCCCACTGGCCCCGTGGAGGCGGGGAGATGCTCGGGCCGGCCCGGTTGCGAGGCGTGAGCCGCAGAGACGCACTCTCCCGTGCTTCCCACCAGGCAGCTGGAGCACAGGGACACCCACCAGCACCATCGCTGGGTTATTTTTATCTGGGGGGGAGCACAGCAGAGCCAGAGCTCGGGCCGTCCCTCGCCTGTTTGCTCAGCCGGCAGGAGCGGCAGCTCCCGGCTATGACAAGTATGGGAAGAATTCCGAATCGGGAGGGATCGGTGCATATTTCTGCCCTGGCGTCATGCTTCCTGCGCCGGGCCGAGGGCTGCGGGTGGCAGCGTGCAGGTGGCACCCGCCACATAAAGGAGAAAGGGCTCCATGCCCAGGCAAGGATTAACCGCTTTGGGTGCTGGGCAGAGGCATGCCACGGCAGGCCCGGCTTCTCGGCACGCCGCGGTGCCCAGGCCGGCAGTTTCAGCCTCGTGACCCATCGCAGCGTTTCGGTGCAGCGCCGAGGGCAGGGTGAGGCCGAGGGTCCCGCCGGGGGACCGAGCCCCGTCCCGCAGCGAGGGAGCTCCGTGACCCTCAGCTGGGCAGCGCCGCTGGGGCAGGGTTGGGAAACGGAGGGAAGGGCAGAGCTCCACGCGGAGCCAGAGCAAGGTTCTGGCTGGGTGGAGGAGGCGTCTGCTTCGGCAGGGAGCCTGTGCTGAGTCACGGCGCGTCAGAGCCAGGGCTGCTGTCACCGCTCTGGCTCCACGCTTCTGACTCAAGAGCTGCGCGGGTTCGGGTTGGTTTTTTTCCCACTAGTGTAACCCAAATCATTCCCTTTGCGACGTACCTGGAACATGGCGAACTCGCTGATGATACAGACGACCTCGGTGAGATGCGGAGCTGCCTGCTCCATGCTCTGCTCTGACGTCAGAGGGCTGTGCAGAGCCGACGCGGGGAGCTGGCAGAGCAGAGCAGTCCCTGCAAATGCCCTTTCCGTGCTGCCTCAGCAGAAACATGGGCAGGACCCCCAGGACCTGCAGCACCCTGCTCCGCAAACACGGAGACCTGCTTCGCTGGGGGGCTCTGAAGAGTGGGAACACAAGAGACCCACGTTTGTTAACACTTCTCGTCATCCTCTGCATCCTTTTGTTTGACGATGCAGCCTGAGCGACAAGAGGGCACTTGTGGTGCCTTGAGTCAGAGATGAGCTGATGTGAGGCACGGTGCTGAATTAGGATCCAGTGCTGAGCATCCTGATCTGCTTTCAGTTCATAATACACAAACCGGTTGAAAGCAGCAAATCCTGATGCAGGATTTATCCCAGCCCGCTGCTGGGGCTCTGTCCTTCCAGAGCCAGAAGTGCTCCCGGGGTGTTTGTGCTGCAGCCAAATCGTAACTCGGGACGTCGCTTCCCTCCTGAGCCTGCTCTGCCGCTCACTGCCCTCCTGGGTACCTGCTGCAAGGTTTCCCAACCCTCCCTCACTGCTGCTTCTGCTGGCGTTGATCTTGAAACACCACTGGGTAATATTGCATTGCCCGTGCTCTTGTGTGCTCTTAATTTCTCTTTGTTTTCGGTGTTTAACTTGCTGCAGCGGTATTTTTCCTACTCCACCCTGCAACCATGTAGGTGTGAAGCATTGCTGCAGCCCGAGCCCTGCTCATCTTCTGCGGTCGCAGCTCTGCAGCCGCCTGCCAGAGCAGCAGGGAGGGCAGGCGAGAGAACTGCCGGATGGTCTGACAACTTCAGCCTTCCTGGAACTGGGTACACAACAGTGTCAAAAACACACTGAGTTCACACTGCGTTAATGAACAGGAGCCCTTCCCGAAGAGGGGGTGGTCCTCTCTGGGCAGCACTGCCTTCCCTGGACGCTGCCGGGGAGAAGGGGAGAACGGCTGAGCCGGGAGGACAGGAGGTGCTCGGCAGAGATGTGGGAAGATGATTTTCTGCTGACTGGTGTCTGTCCGTGACTCAGCGAATCATTCTGCAGCGTCACGAGTTGATACCAGGGAAGGAACAGTCAGCGCTGGCCAAGCGCCGGCCACGCTCTGCGGGCAGGGGCAGGAGCGGGGCGGTCGTGGCCAAACACCGAAGGCTTTGCCCACGTTGCGGGGAGGAAGCCTGGCCCCGCGGGTTGTTTCTCCGTGGTCGGATGATGGAGTGGAGGCAGGAGGATGTGCACGAGACCTGGGTGTCCCGACCGTCCCTTGCGTCCTCCCCTGGCCCAGCCGTCGCCATCGCCTCCCCGTCCTTTTCCAAATGCTGATTTCTTTGAAACACAAAGGTGGGAAGGGGACGAGGTGGCTGCATCCCACGTGTCATCCTGATTTACATCACGCATTCTTTGCATCGCGTGCTGCCGTGTGGCTTTTCTCCAAATACCTTTACCTCACAAGGTATTTACACACCCTGTCAGTCTGCCCAGTGACTTCTTGAACGTTTGTTTTGGCTTCTCAAAAATGGCGAGGACGCCCTTCGTGTGCTGCGCAGCAGCCCACTGGGTGCACCAGTATCGATGGTCTCCAGTTGCTAATGACGCGCTTAGTTAATTATTCACCGAGGGAACAGGAGATGGTTCTAAGCACCGGGCAGAGCGGTCCTGGAGCGTGGCCGGGTTTCCTGACCCCTGCCAGCAGCCTGAACTCGAGAGCGATGCTGGTCCCACTGGAGCCTGGGACCGCTGCGGTGCCAGCGGTGACCCAACCTGTGCCAACAGCCCCCTGACCTGGCTCTGGGGCGGGAGCCGAGGAGCCTCAGGGGTGCACAGGCCAGGCAGCCACTGCGGGCTGCAGCTAGAGGAGGATTTTGCATCCAGCGAAACTCTCCTCGAGCTTTTGGAGAGCTTGGCTGCTGGAATTTCAAACGCTGTAAGAGGAAGCGGCATGCGGGGAACCACTGGCTCAGCTCCCAGTTCCCCCTGAGCCCATCGGCACTGGGTGACGGTGACCGAGGAGGACGCAGAAGCTGCTGCTGCAGATGTTATTGCTATAAAACCGCAAACCCTGTGCTCGGCAGTGATTGGTGCTGCTCTTTACTCTTGGGAGAGGCGAAGTGCTTTGCGGCCGTGGGCGAAGCAGGGTCTCAGTGGGTGGCAGACAGTGTGGGGAGCTGGGTAGCAGGCGTCAGCGCAGGGGCAGGCAGGGCAGGCACCCAAATGACTCAAGAAAATCACCACTGCTGCTGAGAAATGCTTTCACTTCACAAAAACTCCATGAAACCAAGCTGGGGAGAGCAGGGAATAAAACCTCTGCCCCTTGCCAAGGACTTTTCAGACTAGTTTGATAATCTGCCACACAGCAGGACTCTCCCCACGATCCTCCTTCAGCCAGGCTGGTGTCCCCATGCAGGACGAGCCAGGGATGCTGCAGGGCTGGGGACACCAGTGGGGATGCTGCAGGGTTGGGGGCACGGGTGGGGATGCTGCAGGGCTGGGGACACCGGTGGGGATGCTGCAGGGTCGGGGACATAGGCCGTGCATCTCCCGGTGCTGCGGCAGAAGTTGCCTCGAGTAACTGGCCCTCGACTGATTCATCAGCTTGTCCCGTAAACAGGATGCTGGGAAAGGACAGCAGGTGATCTGGGGCTGCTGCAGACAGAACTTACACCTGATTGCTTGTGTCTTTTTTTCCTCCAGTCTCCTGCTAACTCTTTGTCCAGGTGCAGAACTGGTGCAGTAGGGAGGTTTTTCAAGTTCAGGGTATGGATTTAGAAAGAGCTTGAGTTGGAGTCAGAGCTTTTCCCTGCTGCTGCCTGTGCTGCACATGGGAGCAGGAGAGGAGGGTCCTTCCCCTCCCCGCTCCCTTCTCCCACTTCCCGCAGGACCAGACTTTCTCCCAGTGCTGTGGCTTCCCGTGTGGCCCTGACTAAGGTCTTCCAGGACGGGCGAGGCGGAGATTTCCGAATGACCACGCTGGTTCAGGGAACCGTCCCATGGCAGGGCGGGTAATGCTGGCTGAAGCACCATGTATTTTCTCCTGCAGTGTTCGGTGCTGCAGACGAAGCCCTTCAGGGGTTGGAAAGTGCTGCCAAGCAAAATAATCCCCGAGAGTGCCGTGGTCTGGAGTAAACTCCCTCAGTGTCTACACAGAGGCGAGACAGCGCGAGTATGCGAGGATTCGAGCCGGGGCAGACGCTCCCCCTTCTCCCCCCAGCACAGGCAGCAGTTCAGCAGCCGCTTTGAAGGTGCCGGAGCTGGGGCGAAGACTGGAGGAGCCTCTAATTAACTGGAGCGCAGAAGGGCGGTGGTGGGCGGCTGGCTGGGAGCACGCTGGGATCCCACCCCATGTTTGCTTTGGCTCTTTCCTTCTCCCACCATCACCTAGTGGTTCACCAGGCAGTGGGAGGTGGGAGGAGGTCCTCGCTGCAGCCCTCTCCCCTCTTCCCCGCCGCTGTGGAACAGTCAGGGGTTGAGTCACAGCCAGGCAGGGCAGGGAAGTGACTTTTCCCGACACCTCTGCAGCAGCCCCACTTTGATGATCAAGAAATGACCCAAGAGCAGCGTCTGGCCGAGGGAGCCTGGCTCCTCTGGCCCTCCGGCTCACCACAGCCCTGGCCGCTGCCCCACGGCTCCGGCCCGAATGACAGCAATGGGTTATTTTGGTTTCACAGACAAACTTCTTCAGCTGCTGCTTTTAAATTGGAGGAAGGTGGTTCTGGCTGCTGCAGCGGGGCGGTCGCAGGGACACAGCCCCACGTGCAGGTTGCCCCCGGCCGGGTGTCGGGTACATTGAATCCCCGCGATCAGCACAGCCAGGGGTGGGTGCAGAGCTCGGCAGCTGGACGGGGTCCACGAGACCCTCAGGGACTAGACACGAGACGCTGAGCCATCGGTGCTTTCATATCCACCCGTGTCCGTGTCTCCCTCCCACCTGAGAAACCTCTGCCCCTTGCCTGCGCCTGCGCTGTCCATCCAGCCGGGGACCACCCATTGCTCTCACTTAATTTCTTCTCCTCTTTTGAGGGGTTTGCAGAACAACGGAGGAACTGCAGGCTTTGTGCAGGATCAAGCGTTTCTAGGTGCTGCTCGGAGCCTCGCTGAACGCACGTGGCAAGCCTTTCTGCAGAAAAAGGCTCATGTTTCCCCTCCCGTCGGCAAGTTTCTGTTTGGGTTTTTTTTAATCCCCAGAAGCCTGAAGAGAGGACACCGAGGGTGCTCTTCAGCAGAAAGGGGAACTAGAAACACGACCAGGAAACGGGGAGCTGGCGTCATCAGTTCAGAGCTCGTGGAAGCCCTTTGCACGTGGCTGCCGGTGTCACGGTAGCTTCGTGTGTGATGCCAACCCCCCTCTCCCTGCTCCTTCTCCTGCAGGATTCTCGCGTGCTGGGGCCTGGAGCCGATGGCAGACGATGTCGACCACTAACAACATAGCGCAGGCCCGCAAGCTGGTGGAGCAGCTCCGCATCGAGGCCGGCATCGAGAGGATCAAGGTGAGCATGGCAGCGGCAGCAGCCGCCCCGGGGTGGGCAGGGAGGGAGTGGGAAGGGTCCCTGGGCGGGTGCTTTGGCCTTGCCCCGAGCACATGGGTGCTGCTGCACTTCTCCAGCTGGGAGGCTGCAGCATTTCCAGGTGGACCCTTCCTACAGACACAGCAGAAGGTCGCTGCCTGCGCGGTTATTTCGTACAAACGGGGCAGGACGGCAACATGGCTTTCGCCTCATCTGAGGCGTGTTCGTGGCAGAACCAGGGAAGGTGAATTCTGTGCTGCAGTTGTCCAGGGTAGCAAACCAGAGCCTGTCCTGCTCACCAGGAAGGAGCCCCACCGCCAAAGCTCCCTTTGGTGCAGGGAACGCGCTCCCGGCCACAGCGTCCCCTGGGAGCCAGAGCCTGGGTCCGCAGGAGCTTTCGCTCTGTTCTGGGAACCACCGTGGTGACTGCGGTACCGGGCTCGTTCAGCCACGTCGGCTCCGGCCCTCGCTCCGACACCTGGACATCCCAGGGTGCTCGCTGGATTAAGCCACGGAGGAGCTGCACTCATCACCCAGCTCTGCTGCCCACATCCGGGCTTCGCCTGCCCCACTCAGCAGGGTGGCTCAGGCAGGCCAGGGTCAGGCTGTGCTGCTGCCCGTCCCTCCAAGAAGCTCCTGGGAACAGGGGAGACAAGCTCTGCTCATGGAGAGGGCCTTGTCAGCAAGGCACGCAAAGGAAACCCCCCTGCGTGGCGGTGCAGGGCACAGCGAACCCAAAACACCGTAAAACGCAGAGGTGTTAAATCCGCACCATGGGGTTTAATTTAGTTTCCTGGTCAGAGAATGTTTTCTTGGACCTCCCGTCCCTTCCACAGCAGCAGCTCCTCCCTCATCTCTGGTTTTCATCTGCAGGAGCTGCTGCTGCTGTGAATATCTTTGGTTTTCTAAAGGCTGTAGCTGTTTTTAGGGCACCTCTTTCCAGACTCGTCAGGCCCCCATCAGCGAGGCCGGTTTAGGGAAGACAGAATAAATTACAGGTCTTCCCCAGCCCAGACGCTGTTGACTCTCCTAAGAATTACCACGTCTCGGCTCCAGGATCCCAAACGGTGTACACCGAGGAGGAGGGTGTGTGTGCACTTACCCGCCTTTGTAGCTGGGACCATCTTAACTGCTTTGCTGGGAAAGAACAACAGCGGTGGGACCCCGCCAGGCTGCTCTTTGGGATGAGAGCAGAAGACGTGAGCTGCAAAGCCAGCTCTCGGGCGAGCGTGCCAAGCCAGAGAGCTCCTGAGGGCAGCGTCAGCCCAGCACCCGCTCCTCCGGCTCCCGCTCGCCCTTCCTCAGGGAGACAGTAAACGAGCTGATACCCTTCGGAGGTGAGGGGAAGGGGCTGCCCTGTGAGCTGTTGGCACAGCAGCCGGGGGAATGCCCTCCGGTTTCTCCCCACCTTGCCCCCTCCCCAGCCCCAGCAGCCCGCTCCCTCTGCCAGGGAAGGGCTGGGCCTCGTCCAGCGGCTGCCTCGGCCTCATCCTTCCCCTCGTTTGGCAGCTGAAGGAGGTTTCCAGGCCATTTGCTTCCGTAACAGGTTCAGCCACGCTCCCAGCAAGCTAATCCCTTTCCCCTCGCTCTGCTCTGAGATTAGGGGTAATTAATGTCTTATGTGAGTAATCGGTTTAAGGCAGAGTCTTGACCTTGTCTCCACCGAGTGGTGGTGCTCTGGGCTCCCCGTGGCTGGGGTAAGTGCATTCGAGTGCGGGGCAGCAGCAGTCGGTGCTCGTTAGAAGTGCTCATGGATCTTTTTAATCCTTAGTAGCGCAGTAACACCGACAGACTCGCCCACAAGCACCGTGCCCAGTGCCGTCCCTGGACCTGCCTTCCCTGGAGACATCACGGAAAGGTCTGGGGAGGTGCCTGTCACCCCCCCGGACCCCCACACAGCTCGGCTGAGCGGGGCCAGTCGCCCCAGTGCTGAGTAGCTGTGGAGGTGCTGGGAGGGGAACCACTGCCATAAGGGTCTGCAGCCACCCTGGGGCACATCTGGGCTGTCCAGATGTGGTCTGTACGTTGTGTTTGCCTTGTGTGCAACCAGCTATTAAGTCAGTTTAGGGAAAGGGGGTTGCCCTTGGTCGTGGAGCCGCTGGCCCCTCTCGCTGCCCACTCTGCCTGGCTGCTCCGCGCTCCCAGATGTCTTTGAACCAAACCCAGCAGAGCCTGAAGTGAGAGTTCCTAACGGTTCCAAACCCTCCACTTTTAACATCAGAGGGCGGTGGCTCTCAAGCATTTTTTTCTTTTCTTTTTTATCCCAAAGCCCTTAGAAACAAGGACAGTCAAATCTTTCCGATCTCTCTCTCGGCAGGGACAGTCCTCCTGTACTCGTCGCATTGTTCGTGTCAGACCGTGCAGGCGGTTTCCACATCCATTCCCCCTTTTTGCCTCTCACCGTCTCCGTAAAGTTTCCCTTACGAAAAGCTGAACCGCAGTTGGGTCTCTTCCTCCGCACAGGGCTCCGGGGAGCCTCCTCCTCCTCCTCCTCCCCCAGTGCTGGGGACGCGATGGGGCCGCGCGGGCTGAGCGCTGCGCCTCCCCCTCCGTGGTCCCGCTAACCTGCTGCTTTCTTACCACCTTTAGGTCTCGAAAGCCTCTTCCGAGCTGATGAATTACTGCGAGCAACATGCCCGGAGCGACCCGCTGCTGGTTGGAGTCCCTGCGTCCGAGAACCCTTTTAAGGACAAAAAACCTTGTACCATCCTATAGCTCCTCGCTGCGGCGTGGGCGATCTCTCAGGCAGGGCCCCCTTCTCCACCCCCCCACCCCCAGCTACAAGCGTTCAGCTGCGCCCAGGGGTGAACACTAACCGTCGGAGTCCAACAGACCTGAAATCTCAAACAAAAAAACACACAAAAAAGCAGATTGGAAGGGGTGGAGGGTGGCTGCTCCTGGGGCAGGAGCCGCGCTGGGAGGGTCGGCATTTCAAACCAGAAAAAAAACAAACCGGGTTGAGGGTGGGGGGAGTGGTGTGAATTCCAGATTGGTGCCGGGCTGGTGGAGGCACTGGGGGGTTATTGCCGATGGGGTGTGAGACCTGAGCGCCAAAGCTCGCGGCAGGTCCCACCCCATTAGTTTCCAATTAGCGCATCCTTGCAAGAACTGGGAGAGAGAACAGGGAGGAGAGTCCAGCAGGAGCTGTCGGTAGAAAACCAGTACAAAAAAAAGAAAAAAACCCCAAACAACCCAAACACAGCTCGAAAAATCGCTCTTGCAAAAGGACAAACCGAGGCCAGGGGCCGGGGGGCTGCCCCCCCCCGCGCAGGGCTCTGCTCGGACGAGGGGCTGGCACCGCCAGTAAACGCTCTGCGGCCTCGGATCCACCGACCCGGAGAGTCCCCGTGAGCGGTGGGGGGATGCCCGAGGCGTGGGAGAGGCCGGGCTCCAGCCCCACCCAGTCCCGTCGGGGCTCTCCGGTTCGTTGCCACTGTTTTTCCCAAAGGGGACCATACCGGGGCGAGGGGAGGGAAGGGGCTTCTCTTGTGCACCGTCTTTTAAAAAATCTTTTTTAATTGGCCTTTTGGAGAGTCTCAGTCCAAAACACTAAAATTGGCAGATTTACCAGCATTTCCCATCGCCCTCTCTCTCACCAGGAGTGGAGAGAGGAATTGGGGGTGAGTTTGGGGTGAATTCGGGGTGAGGCAGGTCAGATCCCACCTTGAGATGGGATTTAAACGGGGAGCGCTTTGTCCACCGACGTCAGAGCTGGGGGTGACCCATGGAGCCACCAGGCCAGCGCTCAGGGACGTCCCACCGCATCCCTGCTCGTGGCTGGAGCTGCCGGGCCATGCGTCGCTCCCCAGCACCTGGCTCTGAGGCCAGCTTCGGGACGGAGCCCGGCCGGTGTCTGCGGGGCAGAGCCTCGGCAGCTCCTCGGAGACGGCAGACGCTCCCCATGGCAGTCAGGGACGCGGTGCGGTGTCCTCACCGGCACCTGTCCCCGGTGATCCCGACCCCACAGCGGTGTCTGAACAACGGCAGGGCTGAGGTTTGGGTTTAGAAAGAGAAGGAAAAAATAAACCCCACCTGATGTGAAATCCTGGGAATTCCCCTGTCCCCCCAGCGCTTCGGGACGGGTTTGAAACGCCGCCACCTCCCGCGGAGATGGAACGGGGCGGCCAAGCCCTCCGCAGGCAGAGTGGGGCCGGCGGAGACCCTGGAGTCGCTCTCGGGCTCCGTCGTGGTTCAGCTGGAGGGGGGAGACCCGGCAGCCCGTAGTGGGTGCCACGTGTGTTAGACTGGTTTGAGCTGCTGGTGCCACTGGGAGGCTTTGCCGGGTGTTTATCGGAGGGTGATGGTGTGCGCTGGGCAATGCTGGGGGCAGCGAGAGGAGCAGCCCGCGGTGGCGTGGCTGGTACAGGGGAAGGCGGGTTGGCCTCTGCCAGGAGGAAGAGCAGCCTCGAGGGGGGGCCCCGGCTGGGCCGAGGGGCTCAGCCCCTCTCCAGCAGCGGCGGCAGAGCTGTGGTTAGCGGAGCTGCTCCTCTCCACTGCTGGCTGCAGGTGTCTCGCTGTCGCTTCTTGCCATCACTCGCCTTTCTGAACCGAGTTGGAAACCCCCCCGTTTTCACACAAACCGCAGCCGCTCTCTCGGGGTCCCGTTCCGAACCTCCCCCCTCCCCTCCGCTGCCTCGGGGGCTCCCACCCCGCCACCACCCCCGCGCGGGGCCCGCTGGGGACCTCCGGGATGTCCCCCCGGCCCGGCGTGAGCTGGCGGAGGAGGGAGGTGGGTTATCTCCCCCTGCACCGCTCGCAGCCCGGCCCAGCACCACACTCAGCACCATCCCTCAGCCGAGGGCGGCCGCGATGCCTTTTCGTTGTGTCTTTTTCTTCCAAAACCCTTCGAAGTCCAGCAGAACTCCGAGCTCTCCAACGCCGCGTCCGCCGCAGAGCACACCGGGGCTTTGCCACAGCGGGGCTTTTCTCAGCGAGGGAATTTCCTCTGCCCTTAATCTCAAACAGTTCCAGCCTTATTTTTCTACTCCAGATTGCTGATTCTTCCTCTACGTTAGAGACCAGTGCATGGTGCTATCACCGGCCGTCACCCCGGCCAGCGCCCCAGCCGCCGCTCGGCCCAAACCCCTGCGCAGCAGCCAGCGGCGCTCAACGCCCGGCTGGGGGCTGCGTCCCCCCAGACCCCACATCGGCTGGTGCTGCCCAAGGGGGTCCCCGATGCCCCGGTGCCAGGTCAGTGTCGGGGCGGCTCGGTGAGGGATGTTGTGCCGCAGAAGGGGCCACGCCTCGGGGTCCTTCTGCCTCCCCTCTCCCACCGCGCTCACCCCCGGGGTCCTGCCCGAGCGCTGCTGGCGAGGGGCGAGGCAGCAGGGTCGGCCCAGGCTGCTCCCCGGAGCGGGAGAAGGGGATGGGGAGCGTCCGCCTGGCGTCCCCCAGGAGCCGGGGTCCGGGGCTGGGGGCTCACAGTGGCGGCAGGAGCCGAGCGGGGCGGATGGGGGCTGCCGGCGGGTGCTGGGGGCTTGGCGGGTGACTGGTGAGGTGGAAAAATCCTCGAGCTTTTCTTTTTTTTCTTTTTTTTTTTACTTTTTCTCCTCGTCTGAGTAAGTGGGTGATCATACCATAGGTGTTTTTGTAGAGCATCACTAGAAGTGCGGATCACAGTAGTTGCTTGTACTTTGTTAGTGCATTTGCCAAAAAAAAACAGAAAAAAAAGGGAAAAAAATAGAAAAAAAAAAAAAGACACTTTTCAGGACTTTTTAAGTGCTCCAGATGGCGAAGGGGGAGCGGGGAGCTGGGGCCCCGCCGTGCCGCTGCCGGGCGGGGGGCAGGCGGTGCCAGCCCCGGCTCCACAAAGGCCTTTTTTTGGCCCCGAACGCACGCCCGGAGCCACCGCGATTCTGCGAGCATGTGGTGAAACCGTGGCCAAAAATAGATGGGAGGGAGGAAGAGGAGGGATGGAGGAAGCATCGCTTCAGCCTTGGGTTTTGGTCCCTTCTCTTTGTCCTCCCCTCCCTGTCCGGGGCACCGGGAGACACCCGAGCACCTCCCCAGGTCCAGTGGCTCAGTGCCAGT
Organism: Bucorvus abyssinicus; assembly: GCA_009769605.1. Taxonomy (NCBI): domain Eukaryota; kingdom Metazoa; phylum Chordata; class Aves; order Bucerotiformes; family Bucorvidae; genus Bucorvus; species Bucorvus abyssinicus. The sequence continues at coordinate 7,834,257 of CM020055.1, forward strand.
GCCGGTGCCGGAGCCGGTGCCGGAGCCGGAGCCCCCCGAGCCCAGAGCCGAGCGGATCCCCCTTCCCCCCAGTGCTTAAAAAATCAACTTTATTTAACAGAATCAAAAATAACGCATTTACTCCATGGAACAGCAGCCACGCGTCCAATCCTTCGCGCTCTTGATTTCTTTCTCTCTGGTCTATATTATTACTATTGTTATTATTATTATTTGCCAAACTCTGATCTTGTTGCCAAACACAAACCCAGGTTTGTAACGCCCGTCCTTAGGAAGTGGTCGGTGTCTGTGCCGTAGGCTCCTCATCTCGGGATCTCGGGGTTTCTTTCTCGTGTGCCATAGACCAACCTCTCGCACGGTGTTTGATATTCTGTGGAATTCGTTGTTCAGTGAATCGGTAACACAATAAAAAGCCTCACTTTTCATTTTGCCACATCTCCTGCCCCAGCCTGTCCTGCGCTGGCATTGGGGGGGATGCCCCGGCGCGGTGGGTGCTCGGGTGGCCTCGGTGTGACGGGCCAGGAGGAGCCAGGAGTGACCGACCCTCCAGAGCTGGGGTCGGCGAAGACCTTCTCCCCCCTTCCCTTGGGGTGTTTCTCCCTTGGGCACCCCGAGCGGGTGGGATGGGGCTGTTGCCCCCCGGGATCCCCTTCTCCCACCCTTGGGCGGCTCCCACCATCCTGATGCTCCCCGTTGCGGCTCCGTTCAGCACCGCCGACATCCCGGGAGGCACCGGGGCCCTCGCAGCCGCAGCCAAGCGAAACCGAGAGCAGCAAGTCTTCCCTTTTCGGAGAAGCGGAAGGAAGGGACCACCGCCCGCCCAGGCAGCGCCTGCCTGCTCGGCTTCCCAGCAGCTCCCACCCAACGTGCTGGAGCTGGCCGGGGCGGTGGGGGCCGCGGGAGCTGCTTTCCTGGCAGCGGCTTCAGGGAGAGGCCCGGAGCAGCTGCTGCCCGCTTGGCCAGGGCAGGAATGCACGCTGCTGGAGCCAGCATCCTCCGCGCGCCTGGAATAGCCGGGATTGCTCTGTCTGACCCCAGAGCGAGCTGGGACGGGCAGAGGGACGAGCAACGGGACAAGCAATGGGCAACCCTGGCCACTGCTGCTGCTGGAAGGCCAAGCCGTGGTCCTTGGGCCAAGCCATGGTCCTGGGGCTGCTCCATGTCCTGGGGCTGATCCGTGTCCTGGGGCTGCTCCATGGTCCCGGGGCTGCTCCATGGTCCTGGGGCTGATCCCTGATCCTGGGGCTGATCCGTGTCCTGGGGCTAATCCATGTCCTGGGGCTGATCCGTGTCCTGGGGCTGATCCACGTCCTGGGGCTGCTCCATGGTCCTGGCGCTGATCTGTGTCCTGGGGCTGATCCGTGTCCTGGGACTGCTCCATGGTCCTGGAGCTGCTCCGTGCTCCTGGGGCTGCTCCTGGGGCTGCTCCTGGGGCTGATCCATGCTCCTGGGGCCGATCCCTGGTCCTGGGGCCGAGCCCCATCACCCCGCCCAGGGGGTGCCCGCCCGCACTGCTGGGTCTGGGGTGCTGTTCTTAGGGGGGTGCAGGGAGGCAAAGGCACGTCCATGGAGCTGCTCCTGCTGCCACTCTCTGAAACCCACGAGGAGCACGGGAAATGCCCCGGACCCCCCCCACCGGCCCCTGTGTGGGCTGGGGATGGTGACACTGGGCTGGAGATGGTGGCACCGGGCTGGGGATGGTGACACTGGGCTGGGGATGGTGGCACCGGGCTGGGAGTGTGGCTAAAAATAACCCGCCCTCCTTTGGGGGCTATTTTTAGCTGCTCCACAGCTATAATTATCTGCCCTTGGCGTCGGGGCTGGGGACGCTGCTGGCACCGCAGGGACGTGACCCGGGTGGCCCCGTGGCCAGACGTGGGTCCCACCAGGGTCTGGCACCAGCAGGAGTGTCTGGATGGCACTGGGGAGAACAGGGGTGGGGGCATTGCTGCCGGGATCCCCCAGCGCTGCGTGGCCCTGGGTACATCCCACGGTCCCCTGGGGACCCCCCGCCAGGGGCAGCCCCACTCCCGTCGTGGGGACACAGGGCATCCTCCGTGTCACCCCTCACCCACCCATGCTGCAGCGGGGGGTTCCTGGGCCGTTCCTCTCCCTGGTGTGACGTGGGGACACTGGGACACCCACGACGCACTGGGACCGCCGCTGTGACGCCACGGGGTGGCTTCCGGCCCCCGTGCACCATGACAACAAACCTCGGGGTGGGAGGGGAGCGGTGTGCCTCAGTTTCCCCACCTGCATCATGACCCCTCTCTGGAGGCTGCGGAGCTGGGGATGGGCCGAGGTGCCAGCGGGGTCCCACGGGGCTGGGGGGGGCGATGTCCCCCCCATCCTCTGGCTCCGTGTCCCCGTCCCCGCCCCCCTCCCCCCCGGGGGCTCTCGCTGGGCTGATGCCGGGGCGGCCGGGGCCGGGGCCGGGGCCAGACCCCGGGGCTGGGGCCGGGGCCAGCTCCGCCGCCTGACGCCAGCAGCCGCCCAGCCCAGACTCATAAATCAGCGGCTGCGGCTTCGCCCCGCGCCGGGCTCGGACCCGGGCACGATCCGGCCCAGCCCCGTCTGGCCGCCGCCGCCCCACGGCCGGGCAGGGGGTCGGGGTGGCCCCCCCACCCGAAACACCCCAATCCCGGACTCCCCCTGGCACGCACACCCGTGGGTGCGCAAGGTCCCGGGTGACCCGGGGGAGGGGGCAGACCCCCCCACACCCCCGGCATCCCCCCCGGGGGTCCGGCAATTGCCCTGGAAAACGGCGGCCGGGGCTGGGCTGGAAGAGCCGGAGCCGCCGCCCTGGGCACACGCGGCGGGGGCACGCTGGGTGGGTTCGCTGGCACACGCCTGTGCCAGGCTCGGGGGGTCCGTCGCGCTCGGGGGTTCAAGCCCAGCGCCCCTCCTGCTGCCCCGGCCTGGATGCGGCTCCGCTGCACCGCCCCCCCCGCGCCAGGGCTCATCATCACCCAGGGGCTAATTACGGGCCAGTGTTAATTCTGCCGGCGTCGGGCTGGCCCCGGCCGGCTCCCGGCACACTGGCACCTTGTGCCGGGGACGGTGTGTGGCCGCCGGCCGCGCTCCAGGGCCCCGCCGCGGTGGGGATGCTGGGGGGGTCGCGGTGGGGATGCTGGGGGGGGGTCGCGGTGGGGATGCTGGGGGTCAGGGTGGCGGGGGACCACAGCTCCTGCCGGCCAAGCCAAGCCAGCCCCGGAGCCCCGTTCCCAGCCCTGGGACCCCCCACCCAGTATCTCTCTCCCCAGTGCCGGGGGGGTACCGCTGGGGGGTGATCCGGCCACAGGTGACTCCGCCAGCGCTGAATCAGCCCCCCCCGGACCCCGCAGCCGCCCTCGTCGTCTGGACGGGCGGAAGGTGCGGCTCAGAGCCCAGCCGGGATCCCCGTCGCCCCCGCGCTGAGTCAGGCCGGCCCGGGGACACCCCCCGCCCCGGCTCGGGAGGGTCCCGGGGAGCCCTGACTGGAGGCTGTGGGAGGGACCTATGGCCCCATCGCACCCCCCCGGCTGTGGGATCCCATTGTCCCCTATTGCGGGGGTCCTTGGGGGGGTCTGGGGTCCATGGGGGGGACTCTGGGGTCCATGTGGGGACTCTGGTGTCCATGGAGGTGTCCATGGGGTCCTTGCGGGGGGTCTCTGGGGTCCACGGGAGTGTCTCTGGGGTCTGGGGGGGCTCTGGGGCAGCGTCAGGGGGATCTGGGGGTTCCTGCGGCAAGTCCCCTCCTGCCTGTGCTCCGCTCCAGGATCAGGCCCCTGGGCTGAAACATCCCTGGGGGGTCCCGGGGTGGGGTCTTTGTGTCCATGGGGACAATGCGGGGGGCGAGGGGCACGTGCGTGCGTGTGCGTGACCCGGCACACGTGTGGGTGGCTCCACTTGTGCTCCCGGGTGGGCTGCGGTCAGGGCTGCACCGTGGGTGTCCTGCCCGGCAGGGTGGGGTGTCCTGGGGGGTGCAGGGGGGGTCTGGGGGGGGCCCCTCACTCCTCCGCCCCAGGGCCCTGACTCAGCCCGGCCTGACACACTCATCACACAGGTGGCTGCAGTGGCGTGGCCTCCCCGGTGACACCGGGGGCAGGAATGGTGACACCGGGCACACCGGGGCCTCGTGACCTGCTGCCTCACCAGTGAAATGAGCTTCGGGTGGGCTCAGCCTCCCCCCAGCCCTTTCCCTCCTGGTTTTCCCTGGGTGCCCCCAGGGACCAGCACCTCTGGTTGCCCCGGGACAGCACTGCCCAGGCCGTGCCCCACACCAGCAGCTCGGAGGCACCTGGTGAGCTGCTGCCATGTCCCTCACTGCTGCCGCTGGGCTCCCCATGCTGTTCCCCCCCCCCACCAGGGAAGCACAAAGGTGTCCCTGGTCCCCTCCCCACCCACCCCCACCCCAGAGCCAGACTCGGTCCATCTGCAGTTGGGGAAACTGAGGCACAGGAGGACCACTCTCAGCTGGGGAAGGCTCCGGGCTCTGTCACGCCCCATGGCCCTGCTGTCCCCCTGCACCTCCCTGCCCTCTGTGTCCCCCCCCTTTAGTGGGGAAGCTGCTGCCTCAGGCAGACACCACCCTCCCCCTACCCCATCCTGCCCCCCCAAGCCAGCCCCACCGCCCCCCCAGCCCCCAGCTTTGGGCTGAGACCCACCAGAGTTGCGGGTGTGGCCAGGCAGAGCCGGGGGAGCCAGGCTGGGTGGTCCTTTGCCTTGTCCCCCCTCCAACCCACCATGGCTGCAGGGTTTGGGGCACCCAGCCCAACACCATGCACGGGGCAGGGGGGCGCAGATATTGCCCCCACTGAGAACCTGCCTGATCCCATGGGACCCCCAAGGCTCCTTCGGGGGGCACCCAGTCCCATGAGGATGGCTGTGGGTAGGAGGAGGGCTGGGATGGGTCCCTGGGCTGTCACACTCATGCCACTGCCCCTCCCTGCCTCAGTTTCCCCACTGTGGTCAAAGCCCAAGGGGAGGGTGCAGGGCATGTGCCTAAGACATGAGACACCCTGGGACAGCCACCGTGTCCCCAGGCAGGCAGGACACCATGTCCCAGAGCCCTCCTGGCACCGAGCTTGGCCTCGGCAGGTCCCCGGTGGGACAAGGCGTCCCTGGCCACAGGGCTCAGCCAAGACCGTCACCACAGCCTGACACCGGCGCAGTGCCCAGGGATGTCACGTGTGTGTGTGTCTGTACACACGTGTCTGTATGTGTGTATACCTGCCTCAGTTTCCCCTCAGCCTTCAGGCTCCATCACCCACCCTGTCCTCAAACCCAGGCACCCATCTCCAGGGATGGAGGGGTTGGATTCCCACCTCAGGACAAGCCATCACAGGGGTTCCCTGGCCCCACGAGCTGTCCCAGTTCCCACGCCGGGGAGCTGCGGTTTCCACAGCGGGAGGAGGATCCCACAACCCCGGGTCAGCCCCCACCCACAGGAGCAGCAACACTGTGTGCCCTGGGGGGGGTTGTGCCTCAGTTTCCCACAGAGCTCAGGGCCACGTGTGAGGTCAGAGCGGTGGGTGGTTTTTTGGAGAAGTGGGGGCTGGTTCTCCTTTCCCAGGCAGCATGGGGGGGCCGAGAACCAGTGGGAAATGCCCCAGCCCTGCCCCGAGACCCCCCCCAGCAGAGCCCCAGGGGGGAGGTGGGGAGCAGGGCTGGTGCCAAGGGCAGCGGGGAGGGCCCTGGAGCCAATCCCCACCCCAAAACCCACCCGAGGGAACAGGCAGAGGACAGCAGACACAGGTTATGTCAGCAATTTTATTGCAAATAATTTTTTTTTCTTAAATCGGTATAAAACAAGACTCTGGAACGGGTCGGGCTCAGGGGCTCCACGTGGCTCCAGCATAAACCCAAAGCGGCGCTGCAGGTCCAGCCCCCCAGGCCAGGATTTATCCCTTGGCAAAAGCAGTTCGTTGGCAGAGCCCCAGCCCTGCGCAGCCGTCGCCTCCCTTGAGTCCCAGATGCCAACAGAGAGAAAAAACACCACAGGCTCCATCCATCCATCCATGCCGCTCGGTCCCACGGCTCCTTGCACGCTCCCGGTCAAGCCCAGCTCCTCAGCACTGCTCCGGCGTGCTCCGGCCAGCGTCCCACCGGGCCACCGGCCCCGCCTCGCCGCCTCCCCAAGCCCACCGCTGCGGCCGGGCTGCTCCTTTCTCTTCTCCGGTTAAAAAGAAAAATAAAGTCGGTGGGTGCTGGGGTTTGTGGGGTTTAACTGGCCGTTTCTCCTTCCTTTTCCTGCCGTTTTGTGTATTTTTTAATTTTTCCTCCTCCAGGCACAAGCCGGGCGCGGGCCGGGCCGGCTCAGCGCTCCTGCAGGCAGACGTAGGGCACCCACTGGTTCCTGTCGCGGCTCTCGGCGCAGTAACTGGCCACCTCCGCCAACCCTTGGCTCTTCCAGGCGTCCGTGTGCGGGTTCTGCGGGGCCGAAGCACCGCGTTAGCGCCACCGGCCCCGAGTCCCGTCCCCGGACCCCACGCCCAGCCCTGGCGCGACGCCCGCCGTGAATCACGGCGCCGCCGTGCCTCACCGGCCCACTCACCGTGACCAAGAGGCAGTGCAGGTCGCGGGGCTCGGCGCCCGCCTCGGGCTCGCCCAGGATGGCGGCCAGGCGTTGCATGCCCGACAGCCGCAGGATGTGGATGTCGTTGTCGCAGCAGAAGGCCTGGATGAGGGTGAAGTGGATCTGCAGGGCGATGTCCCCCTCGTCCTCCTCGTCGGTGGCCAGCAGGCACAGCACCACGCTGTCGGGGTCCCTGCGGGCACCGCGCGGCATCAGCGGGGGCGGCTCGGGGCGGCCCCGCCGCGGGGCTGGCACCCCGGGTCACCTCCCTGACACCCCCCCCCCCCCCCCCCCCCCCCACACACACACACACCCGCCACAGCTCCGCTCCCGGAGGGAGCCCCCGGACCGATCGCTCCCCGCCCGGGATACTCACACGTTCATCAGCTTGGCGGACTCGTAGACCCCCACCGTGAGCCGGTCCTGCCGCTGCGCCGCCACTAACACCCGCTCTACCGCCTCACTCACTGCCTGCATCCTGCGGGGAGGGAGACGACAAAGAGCCGGTGAGCAACGGCGGCGACAACCGCGACACCGCCCTCCGCCTCCGCCCCGTCCGGTTCCCGGGGCCGCCGCGCTCACTTGCTGCTGTCGCAGGGCACCAGCTCCTCCAGGGTCATGGCGCGATTGTAATCCGGGGCGGGCGCCCAGGGGCGGCGGGAAGGCAAATCCCAACAGCGGTAATCCCGAGAGCGGCGGTGCTGATGTCCCGGCGCCGTTCCGGTGCTGCGGTCCCGGTTCTCGCCCGTCTCCAGTCGCTCCCGCAACGCGATCGCTCTCAGCTACACGCCGCCGCCGCCGCCGGCTTCTATAGCCTCTCGTCGAGGGGCGGGGCCTCGCGCGGCGCCCCCGTCTTCGCTCACTGGCTGGCCCAGCACAAAGGGAAAGGAGAACGCGGCGGTGATTGGCCAGCGCCGGCGGGGCCCCCACGTGGGGATGAGGCGGGGCGGGGCGGGGCGCGGCGCGCGCGGGGAAACTCCCGCCCAGAAACTGCCCTCGGGGCCGTTCGGGAAGCGGCGGCGGCACCGGGCTGGGTGGGGGGGGTGTCAGTCCGTGCTCCGGGGGCTGCACCGGGGGCTCCGATCGTGCACCGGGGGGGCCGACTGTGCACGAGGGGCTGTACCAGGGGGTCTTTCCAGTCACCGGGGGCTGCACCGGGGGGTCTCTCTGGTCACCGGGGGCTGCACCGAGGGGTCTGACCGTGCACTGGGGGCTGCACCGCGGGGTCTGACCGTGCACCGGGGTGTCTGACCGTGTACCGGGGGCTGCACCGGGGGGTCTGACCGTGCACCGGGGGCTACACCGGGGGGTCTCTCCGGTCACCGGAGGCTGCACCGGGGCGTTTGACGGTGCACCGGGGGTGTCTCTCCGGTCACTGGGGGCTGCACCAGAGGGTCCGACCGTGCACCGGGGGCTGTACCGTGTGGTCCGATTCGTGCACCGGGGGCTGTACCGTGTGGTCCGATTCGTGCACCGGGGGCTGTACCGGGGGTTCCGACCGTGCACGGCGGGGGTCTGTCCGTGCACCGGGGGCTGCACTGGGGAGTCCGACCGTGGGGACCGACCTTGCACAGAGGACGGCACCATGGGGTCGGTGCACGCACCGGGGGTCGGTCTATGGACCGGGGGCTCGGTTCGTGCGCAGCGGGCTGCAGTGGGTGGTTCTGTCCGTGCACCGGGGGCAGCACCGCGAGGTCGGTCCGTGATCCGGGAGCTGGTCCGTGCACCGGGGGCTGCCCCCGGGGGTCGGGTGTGGGCCGGAAGGGTCTGTCCGTGCACAGGGGTCTGCACCGGCGGCCTGCCCGTTGACCGGGAGCTCTACGGGCGGGGCGGAATTCATGCGCGGGGACGCGGGGGAGGCTCGCTCCGTGCACTGGGACTTGTAACGGCGGAGCGGGCGGTGTCGGTGCGCTCAGAACGGGAGAAACGGGGACACGCTCTGGGAGCTCCGCGCAGCTGCGGGGTGGAGAACCGGGCCGTGCTCCGGGGCTGGGGCGGGCGGCGGCTGCCACCTGCCGGGCACCCGCCCGTGCAACCCCGCCGTGCTGCTCGGTGCCACCCTCCGCCCCGGGCACGCCGTCTGGCCTCAGTTTCCCGTGTCCATGTGTCCCGTGTCCCCACTGTCCCCTGTACCCCCCACCCCGTGTCCCCGTTCGTCCCCATGTCCCCGCGCCGCCGAGCACCACCGCAACTCCGTGCACCGGCGGCGGCGCTCCGCCGGCCCAGCAGGGGGCAGGAGAGGCAGCGTGGCGCTCTGGCCTATCTCGCTGCCCCGCCCGCGCTGTCTGCTGGGAAATGTAGTCGTAGCGCTCACAGTCCGCGCCGCGGGAGCGGGGACTACATTACCCAGAGTGCCCCGCGCGTATGTGGGCGGGGCGCAGGGAGTTCGGGGCGGGGCCGGGGAGCTTGGGGCGGGGCGTGGGGCCACGTGCGGGCGCGGAGCTGGTGCCGTTGGTGCGGGGCTATGGCTGAGAGCGGTGGCGCTGCCGGTGGGGACCGGCACCGGGCCGGGGGCACCGGGCTGGGGGAAACTGGGCTGGAGCTGGGGGCAGTGGGACCGGGACCAGACCAGGGCTGGGGACCACCAAACCAGCACTAAATCGGGTGGGGGTGACCGGGCTGGGGGCTACCGAACCAGGGCTGGAGGGTCTGGGCCAGCTCGGGTCAGGGGGTCCGGGCTGGCGGCGGGAGGGGATCGTGGTGCCCTGGTCCAGCCAGTGTCCGGGACATGCCTGGGTGCCCGTGCCCCCGTCCTGCTCCGTGACTCCACCATTGCTGTGAGGAGGAGGAGGAGGAGGAGGAAGGGCCCCAGGTGACCAAGCCACGGGCCCTGGACTGCGCCACCAGCACGTGCCTGGTGGCGTTCGACGGCCACGGCAACACCGAGAAGCGGGCACTGGCTGATCTGTCCCCCGCCGCCCCCGGGGCCTGGGGCGTGAGCGACAACCCGGGGGTCAAGGGTCCCCCCTCACTGCGGGAGCTGGCCCCAGGCGTGAGGAGGAGGAAGGGCGAGCTGGTGCCCTGCTCCCCCCCGGCCCCCCAAGGTGAGTGCTTGCCACCCGCCGGCCTGGGGGCACCCTGTGCCCCCCACCCTGGTCTCTCCCTCGGGGCTGCGGGTGCTGCAGGTGATGCCCCTGCAGTGGACCCCGGCCCTGCTGCACGTCCTGTGGGAGGAAGAGGAGGAGGAGGAGGAGGCGGCCTTGGCTGCTGTGCTGATGGCCTGGTACATGAGTGGGTTCTACATGGCACGGGGGGGTGTGAGGGGTGAATGGGGTGGGAGAGGGTCCCCCCATGACCACCCTGCTCCTCTGTGCCCCAGAACCTCTAGAAAGGCCATGAGGGGGCTGCCGAGCCCCCCCGAGGCTGGGCCACAGGAAGCAGCAGCCCCCGCGCAGTCAGGGGGGCAGGTGGGCTCGGGGAGCTGCGGGGCCAGGCCCCCCCTCCCCATGCTCCCCGTCAGCACCCCACTCTCACATTACCAGCCTGCTGGGAGGGGGCACGGGGGGGGGGACCTGGGAGGGCTGTAGGACGCAGGGATGGAGGTCTGGGATACACCATTGCCCCTTCCTACAGCTGGATCCGGCCCCCCTGAAGCCCACCGGGGGGGCACCCATTGGGCAGCACTGCGTTCCTGCTCCCCCTGTGCTCGCAGAGGGATCCCCCCACCCCGGGGTCCTGGCTGCAGGGATGGGGGGAGCCGCCTCCCTCCACCCCGGCCAGCTCTGCGTCAGAGCCCTGGCCTGGGGGGGGGGCTGCAGCCCCCGCTCTGTCCCCCCCCTTTGGAATAAAGCTGTTTGTGTGACCCACGTGCCAGCCCATCTGCGCCATCGTCCCCGCGGGGATGTGCCGCGATGAGCCGTGTTTGCTCAGGGAATTGGCAGAGCGGCCTCTGCCCCCGCCGCAGGGCTGGGGAGGGGGTGTCCAGCGCCGGGGGGGCCCCCACCCACCCACCCCTTCCATCTGCCTCGGCTGGATGTGGCACTGGGGGGGTTCTGCGCGAGAGCCTGGGGTGCTGGGGAGCAGGAAGGTCTGTGGGCTGCGGGGCGGGGAGAAGGCAGCTCAGTTTGAAGGTCTCGGGGTCCAAGCAAAGGCTTTTACCTAATTAACTGCAAAATTAATATTAAAATTCACACTTCTTAATATGCTACTGAGCCCCAAGCAGCCGAACATCCGTGATGGTGTCACCCAACTCCACCCAAATCCCACTGAACTCCCCTGAGAGCAGGGACAGAGCTGGGGGGTAAAAAGCCCCCAGGAGAACCACCCAGCTGGGGGCAAAGGGCTGCCCCCGCCGGGGCTGGACTCCTCTTCCTCCCTCGGCCAGGGCCGCTGCGGGGGGAGAATTGCGCCTTCGCCGCGGGGTGCAGATACCCGGAGAGCGTTTCTGGTGCCGATCGCTGCGGTAGGTCGGTTCTCAGGCCCGTGGCGGCGGGTGCGTTGATCAGTTATACCTGTCGATTCAATAAACTTTTTATTCTCAAACTCTCTCCCCTGCCAGCCCGTTCCAGCGAAGCCTTTCGGGCTCCGGCAGGCGAAAGTTCGACCGGCGCTGACGTAGGTTCCGCCAGCTCCTTGCCACCGGCTCGGGGCACGTGTGTCCCCGGGGATGCGTCTGCGCCCCCCTCCCAGCCCCGCGACAGCGTCAAGGCTTGGGGGGGGTCACACAGGTACCCCCGTCTGCGTCAGCGGGTGTTTGCCCACGCCGATATAAACCAGCCCAGCCAGGCGCATCCAGGGGCGCGTCCTGCACCAGGAGCATGGAAAGCGTCTGGCTCTGCCTGCTGTGCCTGGCCGGCTCCGGCCTCATCCTGCCGGGCACCGCGGAGCCGGTGCTGGGGCTCCGGCCGGGCGAGAGCCTGCCCGGGCAGAGCCAGGAGGAGATGGAGCTGGTAGGGGCTGGGGGAGCGGGGGGCTGCAGGGGACGGGGACCCCAGCGGACCCCGTTAGGCTCTGGGGCACCTCAGGGTGCTTCTGCTCCCATTGCCCCAGTTTGGGGGGTGGTTCTGGGTAGGCATTGGGGAGGGGGGGGCCGAGACCTTGCCACTGGTTTTCTGCCGCTGCTCTGGGATGCTCAGGGGCTTCCTCGCAGTGGGGACACCGAATTTGCAGCTTTTACTGTATTTTCCCTGGCTGGGTGCGGTGAGGGGAGATGCTGTGCTGGGCAGGGTGGGTGGTGGGTGCCAGGGAGGGGACGCGGGGCTGCATCCGGGGCGGGGGGGATGCACCCCGAGCCCTCTCAGTGCTGCCATAGCCCCAGTTCCCCTCCAACAGGGACTGACCCTGAGCTGGGGGGTCTGGAGCAGGGGTTACCCCCGAGGGAGCAACCTGTGGGGATGGTGCTGCTCATGGGTGCGACAGGATCCGGGGGGGGGGTCCTTGGGGTGACGCAGATCTGGAAGCCCTGGGTGTCCCGGGGGGCTCGGGGTGACACGGAGCTATGTGCGGCAGGTCGAGGTGCTGCAGGAGGTGCTGGAGAAGCTGGGGAGCAGGGAGCTGCCGGCGGTGGAGAAGAGGCTGAGCTGGGTGCCCTTGGTATGGCCGGGATGGGAGGGTGGTGGGTGCTCAGCCCTGGGTGCTCGGGCTGGTGCTGGAGCTGGACCCTTTGGGTGCTGGTGTTGGTGGGGCTGGTGGGTGCTGGGGTGATGGGTGCCGGGGTGATGGGTGCCAGGGTGATGGGTGCCGGGCTGATGGCTGCTGGGGCTGATGGGTGCCAGGGCTGATGGGTGCCGAGGTGATGGGTGCTGGGGTTGGTGGGTGCCAGAGTGATGGGTGCCGGGGCTGGTGGATGCCAGGGGTGATGGGTGTCGGGGTGATGAGTGCTGTGGTGATGGGTGCCTGGGCTGATGGGTGCCGAGATGATGGGCACCGAGGTGATGGGTGCCGGGGCTGATGGCTGCTGGGGCTGATGGGTGCCAGGGTGATGGGTGCCAGGGTGATGGGTGCCGAGGTGATGGGTGCCGGGGTGATCGGTGCCGGGGCTCATGGGCGCCGAGGTGATGGGTGCCGGGGCTGATGGCTGCTGGGGCTGATGGGTGCCAGGGTGATGGGTGCCAGGGTGATGGGTGCCGAGGTGATGGGTGCCGAGGTGATGGGTTCCGGGGTGATGGGTGCCGGGGCTGATGGGTGCCAAGGTGATGGGTGCCGGGGTGATGGGTGCCAGGGTGATGGGTGCCGAGGTGATGGGTGCCGGGGCTGATGGGTGCCAAGGTGATGGGTGCCGGGGTGATGGGTGCCAGGGTGATGGGTGCCGGGGTGATGGGTGCCAGGGTGATGGGTGCCGAGGTGATGGGTGCCGGGTGCCACCCCGCAGTGCGGAGCCGGGCAGCCGTGCGCGGTGCGGAGGGGGGCCCGGCTCGGGATGCTCTGCAGCTGCCCCCGCGGCACCGCCTGTGACTTCGGCATCCTCAAGTGCTCCTGAGGGACATCGGCCACAGCCGGGATGCGGCCGGGGGGGAGCCCGGGCCGTGCCCCGCGGGCCGCCAGCCCCCTGCCCGCCAGCCCCCTGCCCGCAGCGGGACCAGCCCGTGCAGCACCCCGGGGGGCCGGGGGGGTCTGGGGCCGCATTAAACTGCTCGGACTGCCGCCTGCCGCCTGCTCGCTGTGGGGTTCGGGGGTGCCAGCACCCCTCTGCTGCTGGCCCCGGGCACGGGGTGCCGGGTGGGGCGGGGTCCCGGTGCCCCCCTGCTGCGGGGCTGGGTGGTGCCGGGGCGGGTGCGGAAGGGGGTGTGTGTGCTGGACCCGGGGGGCTCTTGTGGTCACGGCTGATGGATGGGGAGGGGGTTCCCCCGGCCAGCCCAGCCCAGCCCCGTCCCGCACAGCCCGGGGCGGGGTGTCCCCGGGCGGGGTGAGCTGTGAACCGGGAGGCGCAGGAAAACGTCCGCAGGAGAGGAGCGGCTTATTGGGGTGTGCGGGGGCGGGGGGGGACGAGCCGCGGGACCCCCCCGGCGGGAGCGTCAAGGGCTGGGAGAGAAAATATTGTACTGGGAACCGAGACCACCAGCCCCGCGGCGGGCTGCGAGAGGAGGAGGGATGAAGGCCACGGAATCTGCCGTACGTGCGGTGGGGTGAAGGTGGCCGGGGGAGATGGGGACTCCCGCCTGCACCCCAGCAACCTCCCCACACTGGAGACACACCCCCCCCCCCCCCCGGAGACCCCCGCCTCCGAGCATGCGCGGTGAAAGATGCGCTGCCGCTTTAAATGGAAGCGAGAGCTTAGCTGGCCAATCAGCTTAGGGCAAACCGTACTTATCGCCAGTAGAAGTGCGGTAAATAATGAATATGCCAATTATGCTAATTGAGGTTGTAGAAATGAACGGCTTTGTGGAACAGCCCCCCCAGCCCCTGCGCTGCGCCCCACCGCGCTGGGCCACGCAGCCTCATTCCGGCACTGCACCGCGCTGCATCACCCCCCTCCAAGCTCTGCATTGCCCAGCCCCACGCTGCCCCCCACCCCTGTGCCCCCCAGCTCCCCGCTGGCCGGCGGACCCTTTGCCCTGCCCTGCCCTAAGCGGGCGGGCCCCACCCTGGGCGGCCCCACCCCGCCATTGCCCATTTAAGATCTCCCCTCTGCCGCCGCTCCCCCCTTCCCCTTTCGCCGACACCGCCCTCTCATTGGCCGGCGGTGACATCAGTGGGCGGGGCTCGGCGGCGGTGACGCAGAGAGGGCGTGGCCCGGCGCGGCGGGCGGTGGGCGCCGAAGATGGCGGCGGCGGCGGCAGCCGCGGGGGCTGCGGCAGCGGCGGCGGTTCCGGTTCCTCCTCCCGGCCCCGCCGCGGGGCCGCGCCGCTACTCGCTGCTCGCCATCGTTGGCGGCGGCTGCCACAGGCCCGGCCTCTTGGCCGCCGCGCTGCAGCAGCTGGAGCGAGGTGAGCCCGCGGTTCTCCCGGGGCGGTGGCCGCGGTGGTCCCGGGGCAGGCCTGCCGGCCTGGCCGGCCCCCGCGCAGGACGCGCCGGGCTCTGCCCCTCTCCTACTCCTTGCCCCTCGCCCCGGATCCGCCCCCACCGGGGTCCGACTCTCCACCCCTCGGTCCCCAGGGTCTGACACCCCCCCGGCTCCGCCTCCTCGGGACCTCCCGGTCCACCCCCTCCTGCCTCTGGTCTCCAAGATCTGGACCCCCCCCAAGCTCTGCTCCCTCCCCAACCCAAACCCCCAGCATCTGCCCCTCCAGGGTCTTCAGGATCTGCCCCCCTGTCCTGACCCAGACCCCCAGGATCTACCCCACAGACACCCCGGGATTTGCCCTGTCTCCTGCCCCAGACCCCCCAGGATCTGCCCCCTCTTCTGCCCCAGACCATCAGGATCTGCCCCCCAAATCCTGCCCCCCCTCCTGTTTTTGCAGCCTGCCCCCACATGCACCTTGGGGATGTGCCCAGGCTGGACCCCCGTGACCTGTCCCCTCCCCTTGTCCCCACACGGGACCCTGCCCCCTGCAGCCGTGGGGGCTGGATGCTGGGCTGAGCTGGGGGTGCCGCGCTGGTGGGACCCCCTTCAGCTGTGCCCAGAACTGCGAGGGGGTCTCGGGCCATGACATCGGAGCACCCCTGCGCTAGAGCAGGTCCCCCAGATCAGGGCAGGGAGGATGGGTGATTCCCAGGCCACCCTGTCCTTCCTCACCCAGTGGCACCCAGCGAGGACAGGACTGAACCCCAGTGAAACCACCACAAAACAGCCCCAGCCCTCACGGCATTTGTGCAACCCCCCGCAGCCGCCTTACGCCATCACTGCTGGTTTGCCGGGCCGTTAGTGGGGAGCCGTTGTGGGCGTCCGCTGGCAGTACCCCCTGTGACTCCCCCTCTCCAAGGGGTCCCAAAGGGGTTGTGGGTGTTTTAGGGCTGCAGTTGGGCTTCCTGACCCCGCTCTGGCAGCCAGGAGCACCCAAACTGGTGCCATGTGCGCCAGATCCTCCAGCACTGTTAATTCTTTTAATTGCCGCCTTTGAGGTGCTGCCAAGGTGCGCCCGTTGCCCCAGGCACCCATGTTTGGGGTTGGCAGAGCCGGTGCTGCCCTGAGTCACCCTGCAAAGGCGCTTGCTCCGGAGGCATCAGCCTTGTGCCAGGGTCCAGCAGGGCTTGAGGACCCACCGGGGTCACCCCAAAAGCCACCAGGCTGAAACGGTTGTTGTAAGACGGGGGGACAGTCCCCACTGTGCTGCTTCTTGCCTGAACCGGTGCCGTGTGGGTGCTACGGGGCAAGGAGGGGGCTCTCCAAGGGGCACGGTGCTGGTGGGTGCTAACAGTGCTGAGCCCCCCACCTCTATTTTTGTGATTCCTCTTCCCTGCCCCGAAAGGAATCCGCTCTTGGGACATCGATCTGTCCTCCTGCAACCTGGACGAACAGCTTAAACTCTTCGTGTCGCGGCACTCGGCCACTTTCTCCAGCATCGTGAAAGGTAAAAGACGGGGGGGAACAGTCCCCTCAGGGTGGTATTTAATTATGGAGGGTGAGAAAACCTCCCATTACAGCCGGGAGGGCGGCGGGGAGGAGGGACAGCGTCCCTCCTCCCTGCCACCCCCTCGGCCGCTGTGGGAACAGGCTTTGCTTTGTGCCCCCCCCACCCCCATGATTCCCCACGTGAGAAACCGCTTCCTTTGCTCATCCTGTGGGAAGGAGAAGATGGAGCTGGGAATGCTGGAGCGGGCTGCTCTGCTGCCTCTTCCCCACCATGTCTGTGGGGCCATGGGAGGTGGCTGAGTCTCCTGTGGATGCCTAAGAAGGGGGGTGCAGCCCTGACCCCCCCAGGGCTTGTTGCGGTGCTGGGAGCGGTACAAGGGGCTTTTTCCTCCCCTCCCCATGGCAGGAAGGATGCGGGAAGCGTGTCCTTCAACTCAGCGGATCTGCTGGCCCCCATGGCGTCCGGTTCCCCCCTCCACATTCCACCTTCACAGGACAAGGTCAAACTGGGGCGCAGCCCCTGTGGTTTTGGGGAGGGTGGGTGTCAGCCCTGGCTCCCCGCAGGTCAGCGGACCCTCCACCACCGCGGAGATGTGCTGGAGACCCTGGTGCTGCTCAACCCCTCCGACAAATCCCTGTGCGATGAGGTGAGCCCAGGGCAGGGGCATGTGGCCGCAGCCCTGCTGGCGGGATGGAGCCCGGTGGCATCCTCATGTCCCCTCTGTCCCCATGTCCCCTCTGTGCTCAGCTGCGAAACCTCATCACGGACGTGTCGCAGCACAAGCTGCTGGTGTTCGCGGGGCCCTGCGTGGAGGAGACGGGGGAGCTGATGCTGCAGACGGGCTGCTTCTCCCTGCGGGATTTCATCCAGATCTTCACGGACAAGGAGGTGTGTGGGGCCAGGGACACCCAGGAAGGAGCTGCCGGCTCCCCCCCGGGCTCCCTGGCCCAGCCCGGTGCGCAGAGGCGGGGCTGTGGGCTGTCGCTGCCAGAGCTGCTGTCTGCTCACGTTCTCCGGCGTCTCGGCGGGGAGCTGGGCATGGGGAGGCTCCGCAGGCAACCGCACCGGCACGTCCCTCCTGCTGCAGGGCTGGGGAGGGGCGCATCCTGGTCCTGAGCTGCAGCTCGGGGTGGGGTTGAATGGGAGGTCAGCCCCCCTGGACACTTCCCTGGATGTGGGGAGTGGGAAGGGGCTTGGGGAGCCCCTGGACAAGGGGATGCCCTATGCTGGCCCAGGGAGAGGGGGGCGGGGGCAGGGTACCCCCTGGGCTGCCCCATCCCTGGCCCTGGGTGCCCAGTCCCTCCTGAAGCTCTGCGTGTCCCCTCGCAGGTAGGGGAGATCCTGAGCTCCTCGGACCCCTCGGCCAAGGCCAGGCTGACCATCAGCTGCCCCGACTTTGGGGAGTGGAGACACTCGGGGTTGGACCATCACAACCTCCAGGACTTCATCGAGCTGCGCTACAACCCGGGCTGCGTCCTGCCGGAGATGGAGGGGCTGGAGGAGTTCATGGAGTACCTCTCGGAGTCGCTGGAGCCCCAGTCCCCCTTTGACCTCCTCGAGCCCCCCACCATGGTTGGCTTCCTCAAGCTCTCCAGGCCCTGCTGCTACATCTTCCCGGGCGGGAGGGGGGACTCGGCCTTTTTTGTTGTCAACGGTTTCAATGTCCTGGTCAATGGAGGTTCCAACCCCAAGTCATCCTTCTGGAAGCTGGTCCGGCACCTGGACCGCATTGACTCCATCCTGGTGACGCATGTGGGCACTGACAGCCTGCCCGGCATCAACAGCCTGCTGCAGCGGAAGCTGGCCGAGCTGGAGGAGGACCCGTCCCAGAGCTCGCAGGGCAACGGGGACTGGGCAAAGAACCTCATCTCCCCAGAGCTGGGCGTCGTCTTCCTCAACGCCTCCGAGAAGCTGAAGGACATCGAGGGCAACTCCCCAGTGCTGAAGAGCTGTGATGAGGCTGCCCTGACCCTGCATTACCTGGAGAAGCTGGGCATCCATCCCAACCCGCTGGCCCGGGACAGCGGGCCCTGCGCAGAGCCCACCGTCCTCTTCCAGAAGATGGGAGTGGGACGGTTGGACATGTACATCCTGAACCCCGTGAAGGGTACCAAGGAGCTGGAGTTTCTCCTGCAGCAATGGTCGGGCAACAGCTACCCCAAGGAGCAGGACTTGCCCCTGCAGTGCCTGACCTCGGTCTGCGCCCTGCTCGTCTGGCACCCCGTCAACCCCTCCGAGAAGATCATCCGTGTCCTCTTCCCTGGCTGCACCCCCCAGAGCCGCATCCTGGAGGGGCTGGAGAAGGTGAGGCACCTGGAGTTCCTCAAGCACCCCGTGGTCACCAAAAATGATTTGAAGGGGCCATTGGTGACCCAACCCGAGAAGCCGCTCAAGCAGAAGAGGGCAGAGAGCAAAGAGAGCCTGAAGTCGGCTTCCAAGCTCAGCTTGGTGGACGCCGGGGCGCTGACACCGGAGAAAGCTCCATCAAAGGTGAAGGCAGGGACCAAGGAGAAGCCAAAATCCCTGGGGGAGATGGCCAGAGTGGGGTCGGAGGAGGAGAAAGCCAAGGATGCTCGGGCCAAGCTGGGCTCTGTGATGGAGAAGGTGAAGGAGAAGGATGCAAAGCCGAAGCCAAGCAAGGAGAAAGCGGTGCCCAAGAAGGAGCCTGTTCCCCGGAAAGAGGAGAAGAAACTACTGAAGAAGGACGAGGGGGCCGAGGCGAAGGGGGAGGCCAAGAAGGAGGTGAAGGTGGTGAAGAAG
This sequence comes from Bucorvus abyssinicus, assembly GCA_009769605.1. Lineage (NCBI taxonomy): Eukaryota > Metazoa > Chordata > Aves > Bucerotiformes > Bucorvidae > Bucorvus > Bucorvus abyssinicus. Next base: position 7,852,962 of record CM020055.1, read on the forward strand.
GAGGTGAAGGCTGAGACACTGCGGAAGGACGTGAAGGAGAACAAGGCAGAGGCCAAGGCACCGGCCAAGACCCTGCCACGGAAAACGCCAGTCCCGGAGACCAGCAAACCCCTGGCCAAGGCCGGCAGCATCAAGAAACCCCCCCTCAAGGAGCCCAAGAAGCCCAAAGCCAAAGCCCCCGGGGAGGCAGGCAGCAGGAGGGAGCCGGGGCCGTCGGATGGCTCCAAGTCCCCCTCCCCTGAGGACAAGCTGCTGGAGGCCGAGCGGGGACGGGGGTCTGCCTCGCCGGCGGCTGGTGGGAGGAGGAGGAAGGAGGAATCGACTGATGAAGGCATCACCACGGCCGAGAGCGAGCTGGAGCCATCGCTGCTGGCAAACGGGGCGGCCGGGGAACCAAGGGACTCATCCTGCCTGGAGAATGGCCTGGAGGACCCCGACAGCCCCCAGTGTTTCCGCTGCCCGGAGAGCAGCCCCCTGAGAGCCGTCTGCCCCAGCTCACCCCTGGCCAAGACCCCCAGGAGTGAGCGCAGCGTCAACTTCGACCTGACGCCCACTGGGATGCTCACCAACGGCCCCGAGGGCGGTGAGGACGCCTGTGGCAGCTCCGAGGAGAAGACGCTGGAGATGATGTCCCCGGCCAGCTCCGGGCCGGTCAGCGCCGGGCACACTCCCTTCCACCAGTCACCGGTGGACGATGGCACAGAGGAACCGGGCACCGGCACCAACCGGCAGCCAAACTCATGGCCGGCGGCAGGGGGCAAAGCCTCGCAGGACACCTCCACCTCCTCGCAGGAGAAGCAGGCGGGCTGCCTCTCCCTCAGCCCCTTCAAGGACGACGTCCCTGACGTGTCCCCCACCATCACCACCCCTTCGCTGCCGGCTGAGGTGGGCTCCCCACATTCCACCGAGGTGGACGAGTCGCTCTCGGTCTCCTTCGAGCAGGTGCTGCCGCCTGTCAGCGAGTCCCCACCGGAGGAGGGCAGACGGTCCCGGGGCACCGGGGGGACGCCGGAGCCGGAGGCCACCAAGGGTGGGTTGTCGCTGCCACTGCGGCCGTGCCACCACCCGCCGCGGGCTGACGGTGAGGGGGTGCCGCGGCCCGGCCGCCGCTCCGACTCCCCCCACGACGTGGACCTTTGCTTGGTGTCACCCTGCGAGTTCGAGCATCCCAAATCGGAGCGGTCGCCCTCAGCCGCCGCCAGCCCCCGGGAGCTGTCGGACAGCGACCCCTCGCAGGAGCTGGTGCAGCGCCGCGGTCGGCCCCGCCAACCAGCGGCCGAGACCCCCCCGACCTCTGTCAGCGAGTCGCTGCCCACCCTGTCCGACTCTGACGTCCCTCCGGTTACCGAGGACTGTCCTTCCATCCTGGCCGACGGGCTGGAGTCAGACGAGGACTCGGAGCAGCCCGCCCGCGGTGTGGCCAGGGCTCGCGACCCGCTGCCGGCCCCCATGAAGGACCCCTGCCCCCTCCCCGCCCAGCCCGGAGTCTGCACCGTGGACCCCGAGGCGCTGCCGGCCGAGCAGCCCCGCGCCGGCAAGAAGGAATCCCCCGGCAAAGTGAAGAGGACCCCATCCCGCGTGGGCTCGGCACCCACCCCAGCCAGGGCCAAGCCCCCCCAGCACCCTACCTCCGCCCCCAAGGCCAGGGGTCCCACCAGCTCGGCCCATGACCCTGGGGACAAGAAGAGCCCCTCTGTGGGGAGCACCCGCAGCGCCGGAGCCCGAGTGCCGGGCAGGGCCTCACCCGCAGGTAGGGGGCTGGGTGGGTGGGACACGGGGCATGCTCCTGGCTCTGGTGTCCCCGTGCAATGGGTTTGAGGGGGGTCGGGGGCTGCTCACCGTGCCGTACTCCCACCCTGGCAGGCACTCGGACCACAGCACTCCCAGGCCCCCCCGTCTACGTGGACCTGGCATACCTGCCCGGCTCGTGGAGCGCCCAGACGGTGGATGAGGAGTTTTTCCGGCGCATCCGTTCCCTCTGCTACGTGGTCAGTGGCGATGACCACCTGAAAGAGGGGGTCCTGCGCACTCTCCTTGATGCCCTCCTCGCCGGCAAGCACCAGTGGGGCACCGACACCCAGGTGAGCCCCCCCGGGTACCCGGACCGGTGGCATCGGCACCCTCCCGGGGTTGGGAGGGGGGCGCGCGGCGTGGTGACATGGTGGGTGTCTCCGCAGGTGACCTTGATCCCCACCTTCGACTCGCTGGTGATGCATGAGTGGTACCAGGAGACCCACGACCGGCAGCAGGAGCTGGGCATCACGGTGCTGGGCAGCAACAGCACCGTGGCCATGCAGGATGAGACCTTCCCCGCCTGCAAGGTGGAGTTCTGAGGGGGGGGGGAACACGCACACATGCGACACACCCGGTGTGGGCTTCATCCCCACCCTCCTCCTCCTCCTCTGTGAGCTCCCCCTCTCCCTCCTCGGCACCCTCACGCCCACGCCGGAGCTGTGCACCCCTCACTCTGCACCCGCTGCTGTCCCGGGGAGGGGGGGAGTGAGGGACCATCCTTTGGGGGGGCAGGATCTGTGTGTTCCCCCCACCAGTGGTGCTGAGCCCTTTCCCGTCGGAACGTGCTCCGTTGAACAGGGTAAATTTTGTTGTTTGATGTTCCTCCCCCCTCCCTGGACAAGCCACTACTGCCACCACCCCCTCAGTACCCCCAGCCCTGGCCCTTGGGGGGGTCCGAGTCCCCTTCCTGGGGGGGCACAGGGCTGGTGGGACAATCTTGGGGGGGGTTCCCATCCCCATGGGGCAGCTCAGGGTGGGGGGGCCTGCAGTGGCTGCTCCTTCAGCACTACAGCCATGGGCTTTGTCCCTGTGGCCCCCCCCTCCCTGGGCACAGCCGGACCCTGTGTGTCCCCCCGCCCCCTTCAAGTGCAGCAGCTCGGGGGGCGCTCTTCTCTCCACTGGGCTGAGACCTGGCAGCTCGCTGCACTGATGGCTCCCCCGCTCTGAGATGTGAAGCCTGATCCCACATCCTGGCTTTGGGCCGGGGGGGACACACACAGTGGGGAAGGCAGCTCCGCCCCCCCCCCCCCCCCCCCCATCCACCCCCAGGCCTCGAGTTGCTGGAAGGATCTTAAGAAACCAAACGTCACGTGCAATTTTTAAGGGGTTTTGTGAGCAGAGAGCAGGAGGGGCCGGGCTGGGGGGAGGATCTGGGCCCCCCCCCAGCTGGGGCAAACACTAACCTGTTTTGTAGGAGGCTCCTCGCTGGCTCTTTTTGTAGTGACTTTTTAAGAAAAAGGAAAAAAAAAAAGGAAGAAAATAAATTAAAAAAAAAAGAAGAAAACAAAAAGGCGAAAACGGAACAAACCAAACCTGGTCCAGTGGGAGGTTATTTATCCCTGGCCCCCCCCGGGCCCCCCCCCCACCCTGGGCCGGGCACTGGCTGGTGGCAGCGGGGTGGGGTGTCTTTTACCTTGGATTGTATCGTCCTGCGTGTTCGGGGAGGGGGGGACTGAATGTTTCACCTTTAGTGCTTTATATATTTTTTTTCTTAGCTGGAGGCTGGGTTTGGAGGTTGGCGGCGGGGAGGGGGTAGGCTGTGACCACCCCCCGCCTCCGGCCCCTGCCCGCGGACACCGGCACACTCCCCATCTTTGCACGCCACGGTCCCATTTGGCAAAACTGTGTTGAAATAAATGAGCATTAAAGAGAAGAGAGACTCTGGCTGCCCTCTGCCTCCCGGCTTTGGGGTGGGGGGGTGGGTTTGGGGGGGTCCCTGTGGGGTGGGGGTGGCAGGATGGGTGCCACCGAGGGGTCTTGGGGTGCTGCAGGGTAGTTTAGGGGAGGGGTAAAGGGAAGGGTGGGGTGTGCTGGGTGCTGTGGGGCTGCATCCCCGGGGTGAGAGAGGGGCTGTGGGGCTTGGCGGGGGGGGTCCAGGGCATCACCCTGTGGGGGTGGGCGGCTGGGAGAGGGGCTGGGGGGGCGGCTGTGCTGGGGGGGCTGAGCTGGGCTCGTGCACCAGTGCGGAGGATGGAGGGAGGGATGGATGGATGCGGGGTTGCCATGGCAACTGCATCCCCAACCCCACCGCCCCCGGCCTGCAGAGGAGGGGGCTGCTGCGCTCTGCCCCCCACGCTGGGCTTGGAAGGGGGGGTCCTGGGGGGGCGTTGGAGCCTCCTTGGTGCTGGGGGTGGGTCCCATGGCCCAGTGTCCCAGCAGCTGGGCTGAGCCCCCACCCTGCGCGGGGGGCACGACCAGGGAAGAGAAACCCACCCCCGAGACGTCCCCCTCAGCCCCGAAACCCCCCCAGCCACCCCCGGACCCTTCCCCCAAATCTCCCCGTCCCCCCAACTTCCCCATCCCAGCCCCGTTGCTCGGACAGTGGGGCCATGGCAGCGGTGGGGCTCCTCCGGTGCCACCGGGGGGGTTCGCTCACCGGGTGGGTGGGCGGTGGTTATGACCCCCCTAATGCCGAGGCTGGGGGCACCGGGGCTGTTCCCAGCGCTGCCGCTGTCACCGTCCCGTCAGGCCCCGGCTCCGACACCGCCAGATGAGCTCGTGAACGGTCCCGGGGGGCTTTGGGCTGGGCGAGCCCAGGGGGCCCGCGGCCGTGGGGTGGGGGCGCCGGGGGCACCGGCGGCTTCTCGGGCATCGCCGCCCCGGTGGCGGTTGCCAACGCGCCAAAAGGATGCTACGGGGGGGCCGACGAGAGCGATGGCAGCGGCCTGATGCCCGCGGACCCCTCGGTCCTCAGCACCGGGGGCTGCGGCGGAGGCACCGGGGGCTGCGGCGGAGGCACCGGCCGGCTCAGCCCGGCACAGCCGCACCACCCCGGGGACGGGCAGGCGTCGGTGGGACAAAAGGGACGGTAACCGAAGCCGCCGTGTGACGCACCAGCCACTGCCATTCCAGCTCCGCCGCCGGTGCCTGTGGCGCCCCGGGCCGGTGCGGGGCCGAGTGCTGTTGTCGAGGGGGCTGTTTGTGACCCCCGCCCGCCGGGCACCCGCCGTGCCCGGCTCCCCGCCCCGCAGCTGCGCCGCGGCCGCCGCGGTGTCAGCCGGAGCCGGGGCATGAGCTCAGCGGGGTGCGAGGCACCGAGTGGCACCGGCGGGGTTGGCGGCACCGGGGGCCAGCCCGGGGCCGGAGGTGCGGTTGCAGCCGTCGGGTGTGGGGAGGGAAGGCGGGCGGCGAGGTGGGAGCGGTTGCAGCGGGAGCGGCAGCCCCGGAGCCTCGGGGATGGTGGGAGCACCGGGGCCGGGGTACCGCTGCGGGTGGCTCCGGAGCCGCCCCGCATCACCCCCCCCGCCAGCGCCCGCATTGGTGGTGGGGGGGGGGTGGTGTGTGTGTGTGTGAGTGCGGCGGCCGCTTTAAAAATGCAAATCATCCCCCTCCCTGCGCGCGGCACGGCGACGACTCGACCAATGAGAAGCGGCGGCCGCTGGCTGCGGTAACCGCTGCCGGGCGCGGTGACCAATAGCGAGGCGGCGCGGCGGGAGTGGGCGTGGCTCCCGCCGTTCCCCCCCCACCCCGCCCGCCCCCGGCGCGGTCCCGGCGCGGAGCGCGCGGCCCGGAGCGGGCGCGGAGCGGGGCGGGGGCGGCGGCGGCGGCCCCGCAGGTGAGTGCGGCCCCGCCGGAATCCGGCTCCCGCGACCGCCCGGTCCCACCCGCGACCCTCCCTCCTCACCCCCCCCCCGCCCCGCTGCAGCATCCCCCTCCCCGGGGCTGGGGTGCAGCCCCCGCGCTCCCCACCCTCCGCCGCCGCCGTGCGTGGCTTCCCCGCTGCAGCGCACCCCGCCCCGGGAACCGGAGCATCCTCCGGTGCCCCCTCCTCAATAAACCCCCTGCACTGCTTCGTGCATGGTGCAGTCCCCCCTCCCCAAACGCAGCTCCCGGTGCAGCGGGCAGCCCCTCCGCGACCCCCCCCGCTGCAGGTGCAGAGCCCGGCGCTTTCCTTCCCTTTTTTTTTTGGGGGGGACACACAACATCCGCACCCCCCGCACGTCCGCTCCCTCCACCGGACCCGCTGCCCGGGGGTGGGGGTGCACAGCCCCCTCCCCGCTCCCCCCCCGACCCCGGCCCGGGCAGGTGTAGCCCACCCCGGAGCCCCCCCACCCCTCCCCGTACCCCCCACCGGGGGGCCGCCGGTGAAGGTCACCGCTGCCGGTGCTCGGGCTGGGGGAGGCGGGGGGGTCCCGGAGTGCGCAGCCCGGTGGGGTGCTGGGTGTGTTTCCCCCCCGCCGCCGCCACCCGACCCGACCCGTCCCGTCCCGTCCCGCCCGGGGACTCGGTGGCCGCTGCCACCTCCGGGGACTTTGGCCGGCGGCAATGGGGAGGCGGGTTCCCGGCCGCTCGTGACCGGCGGTGGGTCGGGGGCTGAGCACCACCCCCGGTGCCCCCCCCGCCGCCAGTTTCGCTTCCCCCCCCAGCCCAGGCGAGGCGGCCGCGCTGAGCCCGCCCGGCTCATGACACAGGTGGCTCAGCCAGAGCAGCGCGATCCTGGGGTATGGGGGGGTGGGGGGGGGTGGCAGCCGGGTTTGAGGGGGGGGCGGTGTGCTCTAACCCCTCTTTCTCTCCCCCCAGACCGCCGGCGCGCCGAGGATGGTCAGGGGGGGCCCTGGAGACCCCCAGCAGCCCAGGGTGAGTGGGGCCCCCCCACCCCGTCACAGCAGCCTCCAGCCATGCGTGGTGTTTGGGTTTCCTGTTTTTCTCCAGTGGGTGATGGTGGGGGGGGGGGCACAGCATGGGGTTACCCTCCCCCAAGTGCTGGGGGGCTGCTCCAGTGGGTGACGCCAGGGTGACTGGGGTTCAGGCAGGGTGGGGGGGAGCCCATACACCTGGGTCCCAGTTTGGGGGAGGGTAAGGGTCTTCCTTGGGTGTTTTCGGGGGCTGATGGGGGGGGGTTGGTTTCAGGGGGCACGACTGGGCGCAGGAGCAGCCGCCGCTGGCAGCAGCCGGTCATTTATTATTTAGCTGCGTATCCGGTGTCGGGCACAAGTGCCACCTCGGTGGCCCCCCCCGGACCCCGCTGTCCCCCCCCCGGGGTGTCACACACACCGTGGGGAGGGGGCCACGGGGGTGGCAGTGCCGTTTCCATGGCCACGGGGCTGCGCTTTCCTGGTAAAACCGATAAATACTGGTGGGTGGCGGAGGGGGGGGTCCACTGAGCACCCCAACACCCCCGGTAAGGGCCCGGAGTGTCCGCAGGGCGCTGGGAGCTGAGCTGTGGGTCCCCACGCCGCTGTCCCCCCGCCCCCGTCCAAGATGTCCTACTTCACCGAGCACTTCTGGGTAAGCCCAGACCTCCCACCCATGGGTGCCCCCCACCCTCCGGGGCTCGCTGCAGGGGGGGCCCCCCCCAGCCCTGGGGGGAGGTTCGTTGCCCCCCAGTATTTTTGCAAGACCCGCTGCCTCCGTTAACGCTGTGAATTAATTGCTGAGGGAAAGGGGGGTGCGATGAGTGTGGGTGCCCGTGGGTGCCCCCATCACGGTGCCATCCTTGTCCCAGCCCCCCCCCGTCCCTGGGGTTCCCCGTCCCAGCACCGTGAGAGGAAGCGGCAGCAAAGCGCGGCCGGTGCTTCCTGGTTCATCTCTGCCTCCATCTTCCTCTTCCCCCTGCCTCAGTTTCCCCCAAGTTGGGGTCACGCTGCTGGGGGTGCGGGGAAAACCCCCCCACGTGCTGGTGGGGGACCGGGCAGGGGTGGGCTTTCTGCACCCCCCTGTGCCCCCCAGGGGGGATTTCCACCCCAAACGCTGCTTTCTGCTGGTGCTCCTGGTGGTCGCGCCATCCTGGGGTGGAGGGAGCTGGGTGGGAGTCCCTGGGTGGGCTTTGGGGGGTCCTTTAGTGTTCAAGCCACGGGGCGCTGGGTGGGTTCTGGGGGCTGAGGGTGGTCTCCTGCCAGGGCGAGAAGAACCACGGCTTCGACGTGCTCTACCACAACATGAAGCATGGGCAGATCTCCACCAAGGAGCTGGCCGACTTCGTCCGTGAGAGGTACCGGGGAGGGCGGGTAGGCGACCGGCGTGGAGGTCCCCGGCATCACCGGGCTCCCTCCCCAGCGCCCCCCTCCCCGCCATCCCCAGGGCTGCCATCGAGGAGAACTACGCCAAGGCCATGGTGAAGCTGTCTAAGATGGCCACCAACGGGACCCAGCTGGGGTAAGGGGGGGGTCCGGAACACCCTGAGTTGGTGTGGGGGGGGTCCTTGCTCACCCCTGCTCATGTCGTCCCCGCCGCCCCCCAGGACCTTCGCGCCGCTCTGGGAGGTTTTCCGCATCTCCTCGGACAAGCTGGCCCTGTGCCACCTGGAGCTGATGAAGAAGCTGCACGACCTCATCAAGGAGATCTCGCGCTACGGCGAGGAGCAAGGCCGGGTGCACAAGAAGGTACCGCCGCCCACCCCGTCCCCCCCCCGCACCGCTCCCCAGACGCCCGTCGCCCACCCCTCGCTGTCCCTCGTGCCCCCCGCCCCAGTCCAAGGAGGAGGTGTCGGGGACGCTGGAGGCCGTCCAGCTGCTGCACGGGGTGGCCCAGCTGCTCCCCAAGTCCAAGGAGAGCTACCACAGCAAGTGCCAGGAGTACGAGCGGCTCCGCAAGGAGGGCACCAGCCAGAAGGAGATCGACAAGGTGACACCCCGCGTTTGTGCCCCCCCCGAGGTGGTCCCCGTGCTCCCCCAGGTGGTCCCCGTGCCCCCCGACTCACGGCCGGCGCTGGCTCCCGCAGGCAGAGCTCAAGTCGAGGAAGGCGGGCGAGGCGCTGCGGCGGGCGGTGGACAAGTACAACGCTGCCCGGGCCGACTTCGAGCAGAGGATGCTGGACTCGGCCATGGTGGGCACGGCGGGGTGGCGGAACGGCGGCGTGGGGGGCTCGCGGTGCAGGGGCAGCACGGGGCGGGCTGGTCCTTGGGGACATGCCAGCCTGGCTGAGCACCCCTCCGTGGGGACGTGCCACTCTGGGCGAGCCCCATTTCCTGGGGATGCCAACCCCAGGGACGTGCCACCCTGGCTGGGTCCCCCCTCCTCGGTGATGCCAGCCCCTGGGGACGGCTCTCCTTGGGGATGTTGGCCCTTGGGGATGTTGGCCCTTGGGGACATGCCACCCTGGCTGAGTCCACCTGTTCCTTGGGGACATGCCACCCTGCCTGACCACCCCTCCCTGGTGATGCCAGCCCCCAGGGACATGCCACCCTGACGGAGTCCCTTTCATTGGGCATGTGCCACCCTGGCTGAGCCCTGTTCCCTGGTGATGCCAACCCCAAGGGACATGCCAGCATGAGTCCCCCCTCCTCAGCGATGCCAACCCCTGGTGACACCCCTCCTTGGGGACTTGCCACCCTGGCTGAGCCCCCCTCCTTGGCAATGCCATCCCCCAGGGACATACCACCCTGGCTGTGCCCCTTTCGTTGGGCACATGCCACCCTAGCTGAGCCCCCCCTTTCCTTAGGGACATGCCGCCCTGCCTGACCACCCCTACCTGGGCATGCTGGCTCTTGCGGACGTGCCACCTTGCTTGAGCCCCATTTCTTGGCGATGCCAACCCCCTGGGGACATGCCACCCTGGCTAACTCCCCCTCCCCACTCTGTGCCCTCTGTCCCCCCCTCCCCAGCGCTTCCAGGAGGTGGAAGAAGCCCACCTACGCCACATGAAGGGTCTCATCGGCTCCTACTCGCACTCCGTGGAGGACACCCACGTCCAGATCGGCCAGGCGAGTCTTTAGCGAGGGGGGAGGTGACACAATGGTGACAAGCCCTGCTGTCCCCAGGACACGTTATTTTCACACACACCCCCCCTTTTTTTTTCCCAGGTACACGAGGAATTCAAGCAAAACGTGGAGAACATCGGCACCGAGATGCTGCTACGGAGGTTTGCCGAGAGCAAGGGCACGGGGCGAGAGCGGCCAGGTGAGGTTTTGGGCAGCACCCTGGTGGGACAACACACCCCCTCCTCCATTTGCACGAGGGCGACGCGCCCCCTCCTCGCACGAGGGCGGCGCCCTCGTGCGAGGAGGGGGCGCGACGCCCTCGTGCGAGGATGGAGCTGCCATGCTTCCCCTTCTCGGTGGCAGGAGTGTTGGATTTCGACGAGTACCGGCTGGCCCCAGCGCAGGAAGGCAAGTACGTCTGCACCCAGCAGCCCCACGCCGAGGATTTTGGGTGGGGGGTTGTGGAAGAGGGGGGTTGGTTACCATTATATGCCCCACCAGGACCCAAGAGGAGCCGTAGTAAAGCTTTCCGTATCCCTGGGCTGAGCCGCAAGGAGAGGGATCGTGATGCTGTGTAAGATGCTGCTCTCTGCTTCCTTTTATCCCCCTTGCGCTGGTTTTCTGGATCCCCGGATCCCTGGATCCTCATATCCCTGGATTCTGGATCCCTACATCCCTGGATCCTGAATTCCTGCATCCCCAAATCCCCGTATCCCTGGGTCCTGCATCCCTGGGTTCCCATATCCCTGGATCCTGCATCCCCACATCCTCAGATCCCCAGATCCCGTATCCCGACAACCCTTGATCCTGGTATCTCATATTCCCATATCTCTGGATCCTCTGTCCCCATATCCCTGGGTCCTGCATCCCCTCATCCTCAGATCCCCACATCCCTGGATCTCTGGGTCCCCATATTCCTGGATCCTGCATCCCTGGATCCTGTATCCCCATATCTCTGGGTCCTGCATCCCTGGATCCTGTGTCCCTGCATCCCCGGATCCTGCATCCTCATATCCCTGTATCCTGCATCCCCGCCCACATCCCCGTATCCCTGACTCCTGTATCCCTGGATCCCTGGATCCTGTATCCTCAGATCCCCAGATCCTCTATCCCCATATACCTGGGTCCCCGGATCCCCATATCCTATATCCCCACATCCCTGCACCCCCACATCCCTGGATCCTTCCCCGCTTTGGGGTCTCACGCTGCCCTCATCACTCCCCAGGGATTCCCTGGATGCCGAGGTGGTGAGTACCCCAGTGCCAGCCCCGCGGTTGGGTTTGTTCCGTACTGGGATGACTCGGGAGCGAGCACCTCTCCGAGTCTCTCCCCGCAGGGCTGCCCGGAGGTGGACGAGGATGGCTTCACCGTGCGCCCTGACGTCGCCCGCAGTATCCTTGTGCTTGAGGGGGGTCGGGTGGGTTTGGGGGTGTCCGAGCACGGAGCGTTGCCTTGACGGGGGGCTCAGCTGAGGCCGGGACCCGCGGCTGCTCCTCCAGCGACTCCGACTACGACGACGACGAGCCCCGCAAGTTCTACGTCCACATCAAACCGGTGCAGCCCCGGGAGGCGGCCGGCAGCGCTGAGGCCACCATGGAGCAGCTCAAGGCCACCGTGGGCAACCTCATCCTGCCCCCCGGCATTGGGGTGAGCCTGGGGTGGGGGGCGGTGAGAGGGGGCTGCAGGGTCCCCAGGGACTGTGCCGAGGCCAGTTGTCCCCATTCTCTTGCAGGGCACCGTCAAGCGACAGTCATCCCGTAAGTGTCGCTTTGGGGGCTTGGTGTGGCTTTGGGGGGGTCCCCCCCATGTCTCAGTGTCATCCCCCCCCCAGGCTCCATGTCCTCTAACGCTGCCTGTCCCTGTCCCTCCCCAGGGCACGTGGCACCTCTGACCCCCGCCACGAGCGACGTGGACCCCAAGGGGATGCTGGCGGCAGGTGAGGCCGTGCCGGGGGGTCCCGGGGATGTGTTTGAGGGGGGGTCCCGGGGGCGTGGGGTGCAATGGCTCTGCAACCCCCGGCGTGTCCCCTCTCCCCGCAGGTGACAGCGCAGGGAGCGGGTGCCCGGAGGCGCAGATGAACAGGTACGGGGCAGGGAGGTAGCGGGGTGCTGTGGGGGGGTGCACCCCATGCTGCCACCCCCGAGCCCCCTCCCTGGCATGTCCTGGGTGGGCACTGACTGTCCCCTCTGTCCCCGGTGCAGCATCCCCGAGAAAGCCCCTCCGGAGGCCGTGCCCCCCGCCGCTCTCTTCGGGCCCCCTCTGGATTCGGCTTTCGAAGCGGAGGATTTCCCGGGTGAGGGTTCGGGGGGGTCAGGGAGGACCGAGTGGGTGGGGGTCCGCTCTGTCCTCCACAGCGCTCTGACCCGGGGGGGGTCTCCCCGCAGCCCCCCGCGCCTACGTCCTCACCTCCTCCTCCTCCCCCTTCTCCTCCTCCTCCCCGGAGAACGTCGAGGACTCGGGTTTGGACTCGCCCTCGCACCCTGCGCCCGGACCCTCCCCAGACTCTAGACCCTGGACCCCGCAGCCGGGGACACCGCAGAGCCCCCTCCCCAAGCGGGGTGGCCCGTCGGACCCCCCACCGCCACCACCGACCACCCGCGACCCTGGTGCTTGGGTGCCACGGCCCCGCAGCCCCGGCCGCCTCCCCGAGCCCCTCGGCTTCGCCGTCTTCAGCGGCCCCGGGGCCGAGGGGCTCTGGGAGGACAGGGGATCGGTGCCCCGGGGGCGCAGCCGCTGCCCCAGCGGCCCAGCCCCCCGAGAAGCCCCCTCGCCCGACCCTTTTGGGGAGCCCCTGCCGTGGGTCCGGCCCCGCAGCCCCAGTGGGGACCAGCCCCCTCTGCCTCGTCCTTCCTCCAACTCTGCCTCCTCCTCCTCCTCCTCGCCGGCCCCCCCCAGTGGGGGGGAGTCCTCCAGCCCCTCGCCGTGGACCTGCCAAGGGTCAGGGACGAGGCGGACTGAGGGTGACACGACAGCGGCCCCCCCGCCGCAGTCTGAGCCGGGTGAGTGGCAGGGGGGCAGGAGCTGCCCCCCATTGCCCTTAACTCCGTCCCCCCCTTACCCTTAATGGCCCCCCCCGAGCTGAGTGCAGGGTCTCACCCAGCTCAGCTGACCACAGGGCTGAGACCTGCCCAACTCATGGCACTGGTGAGACCCTGCTGGACCCCCGCCCCGAGGGGCCCTGCCATGGTGGGTTTCTCTCTTCAACCCCACCCCAATTTGTGCCGCCCCCCAGATGCTCTCCCTGCCCGCCCCAGCGCAGCCCCCCGCGAGGTCCCGCTCGTGGCCCCCCCCTCGCCGCTCCCGCACAAAGAGACCAGCGGCCGGCCCGGCTGCGGGCAGCAACACCGACCTGGTGCGTGGCCAGGGCGAGGGGAGTGGGGCTGGGCTGCGGGACCCCCCTGGCGGGGTCCGGACCCAGAACCCACCCCCCCGATGCCGTCTCACCTTGCAGTCGCGCTCGCTGAGCCCCTCGCCCTCCTTGAGCTGTGGCCCCTCGCACTCGGCGCCGGCCAGCCTGGGTGAGCGGGGCTTCTTCGCCGTCTCCCAGCCAGCGCTCGGTGGGTCCCGGGGGGCTGGTGGTGTGTGGGGTGGGGGGTTCCCATGCGGGCTCTGACCCCCTCTGCCTCCCCAGGGCTGTCGCGCGGTCCCAGCCCTGTGGTGCTGGGCTCGCAGGACGCGCTCCCCGTGGCCACCGCCTTCACCGAGTACGTCCATGCATACTTCAAGGGCCGCGACGCCGACAGGTACGAGGATGCCAGGGAGGGGGGGTCAGGGGACCCCCCCCAACTCCCAGCCACTTTGTCCTACTTGGGGCATCCGCTGACCCCCGGCCTGTCCCCAGCAGCTGCCTGGTGAAGGTGACGGGGGAGCTCACCATGTCCTTCCCCGCTGGCATCGTCCGCGTCTTCAGCGGCTCCATGGCCCCCCCCGTGCTCAGCTTCCGCCTCCTCAACGCCGGCGCCATCGAGCAGTTCCTCCCCAACGCGGAGCTGCTCTACAGGTACCGGGCCACCATGGCACCGCAGTGGCACCAGCTGCCCGGGGACGCCTGGGCAGGCTGGGGGATGCTGGTTTTGGGGTACCGCCAGCACGTGAGGGGGATGCAGGGACCTGGTGGGTGGTGGGTGCAGTGATGAGGAGCCGGTGTTGGGGTGCAGGAGGGTGTGGGCACCCTTGGGAGCTGGTGGATGTGGTGATGAGCTGGGTTTGGGGTGCTGGGGGGCACAGGCATTGTGGGAGGTGATGCGTGCTGTATACTGGGGTACATGGGGTGCCCGGTTTCCTCAGGATGTTCAAGGGGGCGAGTGGGCGCAGCGATAGGGAGCTGGGAGCTGGGGTGTGTGGGGTTCCTGGGGGGTCCGGACACCCTTGGGAGCTGGTGGGTGCAGCAATGGTTAGGTGGTGCTGGGATTCCTGGGGGGTCTGGACACTCTTGGGAGCTGGTGGGTGCAGCGGTGGGGATCCAGGTATCGGGGTGCCGGGTTTCCCGGGGTGCCCAGGCACCGCTGCTACTCTGACCCCGTCCCCGCAGCGACCCGTCCCAGAGCGACCCCAGCACCAAGGACTTCTGGCTGAACATGGCCGCGCTGACCGGGCACTTGCAGAAACAAGCGGAGCAGAGTCCGGCCGCCTCCTACTACAACGTGGCTCTGCTCAAGTACCAGGTGAACCCCCGGTGTGGTGGACAGAGCTGGGACCCCCTGAGTCCCCCACTCAGCTCCTGGGGGCGGGAGGGTCTCGGTGCCCCCCTGAACCCTCCCGAACCCCCCCCCCAGTTCTCGCGGCTGGGCCCCGGCTCGGCACCGCTGCGGCTCTGCGTGCGGTGGGACTGCTCGCCGGGGGCCACGCGGGTCAGCGTCGAGTACGGCTACAACGCTGGCGCCCTGGCCCTGCCCGTGCCCCTCGCCAACGTCCACGTCCTGCTGCCCGTGGACGAGCCCGTGGCCAACCTGCAGCTGCAGCCCGCGGCCAGCTGGTAAGGGGTGGGGGGAACCCAGGGCTGGGGGTCCCAAAGCCCTCTAGGGTGGGAGGGAGTGACCCTCAGCTGGGAAATGAGTGTGCTGATGGGGTGAGGAAAGGAGGGAGGTGGGAACAGGGTGGAACAGCGGCTGGGTTGGGGGTTCTGGGGGCTTGGGGACGTGCCCATGTCCCGGCAGGAACCTGGAGGAGAAGCGGCTGCTCTGGAAGCTGCTGGACGTCCCCAGTGCCCCGGGACAGGGAGGTGAGGCTGTGCCCCTCAGAGGGCACCGGGCAGGGGAGCAGGGTCCGGGCTCGGCCCCTGCGGACCCCCCCAGACCCCTCCTCTGTCCCTGCCAGGCTGTGGCCAGCTCTCAGCCAGCTGGGAGCCCCTCGGCGGGCCCAGCAAGCCCAGCCCCGTGGCGGCCCAGTTCAGCAGCGAGGGCAGCACGCTGTCGGGCGTTGAGGTGGAGCTGGCGAGTGCCGGCTACCGCATGTCGCTGGTCAAGAAGAGGTTTGCTACAGGTACGGCTGGGGGGGCCCGGGGGCTGCAGGGTCCCTTCCCCACCACCCTGGGGAGTGCGGGGTCCTCTCCCCATCCCCTGTGGCCCCGGGGTGCACGGGGTTCTCTTTTCCAAGGGCTGCCCCCCTTCCCTGCTCCTTGGGGTGCCGGGGGTCCCTTCCCCATGGTGCAGGGGGTCCCCTCCCTGTTCCCCGTGGCCCTGGGGTGTCTGAGGTCCCTTTCCTGGGGTGCATGAAGTCTCTTTCCTGGATGCACGGGGTCCCCTCCCCTCCCTCCCACCCCTATTCCCCCCTCACTGGGTGTTGCCCCACGGTGATGCCCAGTGATGGGACTAGCATTGAGCCCTGGCCACTCAGCGATGACTGTCCTTGTGCTGGGCACATGCGCCCCGTCCTCACAGCCCCTCGTCATCCTCTTTCCTCCATAGGGATCTACCTGGCGGGGTCCTGAGCCACCTGCTGCCAGACGCTCTGAGCCCCCTGGGCTTCCCCTTTTGTTGTGTGAACTTGAAACACTGGATGGAGGCTGGCTGGGGAGAGGGCACCGCCAGGCAGGAGCCCTCTTCCTCTTCCTCCTCCTCCTCCAGCTCCCTGCTCCGTGGCTGTCACCGCGTCGTCTCCTGCTGCCGGCGGTCGGTCCCCTCCGCCCTCCCCTGTGCTGTGACGGGAGCAGGAGCTGCTCTTTTATTAAACACTTTATTTTCTAATAAAACCTTCGCCAGCCTCCACCTGCCTCCTGCCGCGATGCCCATCCCCGGGGCCTCCAGGCTCCTCCTTGGCAACGCGGCTCTGCTGATTCGTTGCGGCTCCCCGAGGGCTCCGGTGCCGTGGGGTTGTGGGAAACTGAGGCAGGAAGCCAGCAGCGCTTCGCTAAGCCCTTTCCTTGCTGCTGCCACACCTGCGGCAGGTGGCTGGGCAGAGGGCTGGGAGGACGGACGGACGGGTGGACGGACGGGCGGCCTCCTGGCACCTAGCAGGGAAAAGATCCCCGCAGGAGTTACCGGTGCCACAGCGCTCACAGCTCGGAGCGCGAGGATGGCCATGAGCTGCTTCTGCGACAAGGTACCAGGGGGCTCTCGGGTGGGTGGGGGCGCTCAGGGCTCTTTGCAGGGCAGTGGGCTCTGAGATGGCGTCCCCAGGCACTGGGACCCCTGGACAAGGGCCGGCCACATCCGTCCCTGTCCGGCCGGGCTCTGCGCGATGCTGGTGGGCGAGCGGCAGCTGGGCTGTTGCTGGAGCCCTGCTCTGATGTTTCATCTTGTGGGGGCGAGGGCTGCTCGCAGCAACCCCGGGTGGGCTCCTTGCACCTGGGACCACCCTGCTGCTGCCTCCTGCACCTCGATCCGGTGGTACCTCCGACGCCAGCAGGTCCTGGCGGGGCTGCGCTCCCTTGCTGGCCATCCCCACGTTTCAGGGCTCCACCCTGTGTTTGCTCTTCCAGAGGTGAAGCTGGAGCTGGTGGTTTATTGCTGTCTTGGGTCGGACTCTGCCCCACACTTAAGGGTGCCCTGCCCAGCCCGGGCCCTCTTGGCCTGGCAGCAAACAGCTCGGGGATTACCTGTGGCACCGTGTCACCATCTGGCACGAGGACACCTCCCTGGGAGATACTGGGGGCTCCACAGTCGGACTCCACAGGGAAGGATGCGGTGCCCCGGCTCTGGGGAAGGATGCGAGGCCCTGGCTCCGGGTACCTCTCCCCAGGGGCTGCAGGGACGAGCGGTGCCAAATCCTGCTCCCCGTCTCTTGTAGAGCACGTCCCCGCGGTGCTACAGGCTGGAGCTGTGGGTTCTGGTCGCCGTGGGGCTCCTGGGGCTCTGCTACCTCTTCTACCACGATGAGTGGCTGTGGTCCAGCGTGGCCCCCAAGGGCAGACCCCTCCCCAGCCCCCTGGCAGCCTCCAGGCGCCCTCTGCCCAGGGTTCTGCCCACCCCTGCCCCGTGCGTGGCCAACACCTCGGTGCACAACATCTCTGGCTTCGCCGAGCTGCCCGGCCACGTGCAGGACTTCATGCGGTATAAGCACTGCCGGTCCTTCCCGGCGCTGCTCGGCGTCCCCGACAAGTGCGGGGGGCCTGAGGGGTCCCCCAACATCTTCCTCCTCTTGGCCATTAAGTCATCACCGGTGAACTACGACCGGCGGGAGGTGATCCGCAAGACCTGGGGGCAGGAGAGGACCTTCGAAGGAGCCTCCATTCGCCGCGTCTTCCTCGTGGGGGTGGCCCCCAATGCCCGGGACATCAAGAAGCTCAACCGGCTGCTGAGGCTGGAGCAGCGGCAGCACGGGGACGTGCTGCAGTGGGACTTCAAGGACACCTTCTTCAACCTGACGCTGAAGCAAGTGCTTTTCCACGCCTGGCTGGAGGAGCACTGCCCCGGCGTCCGCTTCGTCTTCAACGGGGACGATGACGTCTTCGTCAACACCGACAACGTCATCCACTTCACGAGGGCCAGTCAGGGCACCCAGGAGCAGCACCTCATGGTGGGGCAGCTCTTGGTGAACACCGGGCCCATCCGGGTCCCCAGCAGCAAGTACTTCATCCCCACCCAGCTCCAGGCCTCTGAGCGGTACCCGCCATACTGCGGCGGCGGCGGGGTGCTCATGTCCGGCTTCACCGCCCGCGTCATCTCCCGGGAATCGCAGGGCATCGACATCTTCCCCATCGACGACGTCTACTTGGGCATGTGCGTGGAGAAGGCAGGGCTGCTGCCCGCTGCCCACCAGGGCATTCGGACCATGGGGCTCTGGGTGCCGCCCAACTCTGACCACTTCGATCCCTGCTACTACCGGGAGCTGCTGCTGGTGCACCGCTTCATGCCCTACGAGGTGGCAGTGATGTGGCAGGCCATCCACGAGCCCCAGCTGCGCTGCGGCAAGACGGTGAACATCTTCTAGGGTGGCCGGGGAGGAACGTCGGTGCAACCCCAGATCCCTGGTAGCTGCCGCTCAGTGCCCCCACGCTGCTCGGGGTGGGGGGACCTGGGGCTGAACTCCCCGGCTCCGCCATGGTCCTACCTGGAGGGTTGAGCCCCAGCCTGCCCCTGACCGATTTCTGCCTGGTTTGACCCCAAATCTGCTGCCCTGAGGCACCGGAGTGACAATAAACGAACCCGTGGTGTTAATGAGGAGGTGGGGTCTGGAGCCTTCCTGGGGTACCGGGGTGCGGGGCGGGCAGCTTGGTCATGGGCTCAGGGTGGGAGCAAGGGGAAGCCCAGACCCCACTGGGGTGGGCGATTACCCCCACCCAGCGAGGGCCCTGCCCTGGGGGGTCCCTCTGCAGAACCCCCGCAATCCCCGAGTGTCCCCAGCCCCATGCGTGGGCTGTGGGGGACAGGTTGGGGGGTCGGTGATGACCCAACCCTGGCCCCAGGGGGATGCTCAGCCCCGGGCGCAGCCCCGGGCTGTGGGAGGGGGATTGGAGCAGCAGGCGAGGAGCAAATTAACCAAATTTTATTAGAAAATGGTGAATCCCACCGTGGCGGGAGCAGCCACAGGCAGAGGGGGGGTGAAAGACAAGTGGCATCGCCCGGGGGTCTGTCTGCTGTGGGGAAGGGGGACGCAGACCCCCATTGTGCCGGGGGGGACATGGGAGGCGGCATCCCCCCGCGCCGCCGTCCTTCCGCTGGCCCCGTTAAAGCAGGTCGAAGCATCGCAGTGGCCGTGTATCTGTCTGCTGCTGGGGAGGGAGGTGGGTGGCTGGGGCGGGGGGCTACCCGCGGGCTTTGCTCCGGCCGTCCCGCAGCGCCTCAATCCGGGGGCCCAGCTCCCCGAAGGTGGGTCTGGCGCTGGGGGCGAAGGCCCAGCAGCTCAGCATCAGCGTGTAGACCTGGGGACAAGGGATGCGGCCGTCAGGGGAGTGGGGTGACCCCCCCCAGCCCCTGGGACCCCCCGTCAGACCGGGCAGGGCTCTTACCTCCATGGGGCAGCCGGCCGGCAACGGCAGACGCCGGTTGTCCTTCAGGACCTCCAATAAGTGGCAGATGATCTGCGCTGTCTTCTCGGTGCCCATCATGCGGAGGAACTCCTGTGGGTACGGGGATGGCGTCAGCACAGGGTCACCGCGGGTGGGTGGGGTCTTGTCTTGGCGGTAACGGGGTTCAGGCTGGGACCCCAGGGCCGGGGGGTGTCTCACCTCCGAGGGGCTCTTGCTCTTGTTGCTGTAGGTGAAGAGCTCATAGAGGAGGACCCCAAAGCTCCAGATGTCAGATGCCCGGGAGAAGACGTTGTCTGCCAGGGACTCAGGCGCGTACCTGCCAGCGGGATGCTGAGCACCGGATCCAGCCCCGCGTCCCCCCCATCCCGGTGCCACCCTCACCAGAAGACGGGGCTCTGGCCGGGCTCCCGCACCACGTAATAGTCCTTGTCCTGCGGCAGCAGCTTGGCCAGCCCGAAGTCCCCGATCTTGACGTGGGTCTCGCTCTCCACCAGGATGTTCCTGCTGGCCAGGTCCCGGTGCACGCAGCGCTGTGCCCCCAGGTACTCCATGCCCTGCGCGGGACATGTCGCCAGGTCCCAGCAGCACCCCAGGGGCTCAACCCCAGCTGCACCACCACCCCCTGGGTGAGCTGTGGCATCGCTCCCTCCCCTCTGTCCCCTCCAGGAGAGCAGAACCCCCTTTGCCGTGGTCCCACCTTGCAGATCTGCCAGGCGTAGAGGAGCAGGGTCCTGTGCTCCAGGCGGGGCTGGTTCTTCTGCAGGTAGTCGCGCAGGCAGCCATTGGGCAGGTACTCCATCACCAGCCGCAGCCCGCGTCGCCCTGCACGGACATCCATCCATCCATCCACCCACCCCTCCCTCCATCGCAGGGCAGAGCTCCTGCCCGCTCCCAGCCCCGTGCCGCGCCGTGCTCACCCCGGCTGTAGCAGACGCCGCGGTAGCAGACGATGAAGTCGTGCTGCAGGGAGTGCAGGATCTGGATCTCCCTCTCGAAATCCCGCAGCTCTTTGGCCGAATCCTGCTGCAGCTTCTTCACCGCCACCAGCTCGCCCGTGCTGTCACCCAGCGGGTCGTAGCGGCACAGCTCCACGCTCCCAAAGTTGCCCTGGATGGGCAGAACTGGATGAGGATGCTGGGGGGTCTTAGAGACCCCCCACCACGTCCCCAGCATGTAC
Organism: Bucorvus abyssinicus; assembly: GCA_009769605.1. Taxonomy (NCBI): domain Eukaryota; kingdom Metazoa; phylum Chordata; class Aves; order Bucerotiformes; family Bucorvidae; genus Bucorvus; species Bucorvus abyssinicus. Next base: position 7,873,201 of record CM020055.1, read on the forward strand.
CCCCCTGCCCCAGATCCCCCCTAGAGGGCACAAACGAAGCGTTTCTCAGCTTTGGAGGCCAAAGCACCCTCCCAGGAGCCGGAGAGGTTTCATGCCCCAAATGGAGGTCAGGGTGGGGGCTGCAAGAAGCTCTAAGTCTTGAGGGATGGGGCCCCCCCCCACCTTGCCCAGCAGCGAGATGTACTTGAGGTGCCGCTCCTCAAAGTGCGTGGGGTCCTGGCACATGGCGAGGGGCTCATACCCCCAGAAGCTGTCCCGCAGCGTCACGTCGGCGGGTGACAGGTCCGAGAGCAGCTCATAATCTGGCGGGGGGGGCAGGCAGTGAGGGCACCGGGGAGGGGCACATCCGGAGCCCCTCAGCCCACACTGTCCCGAGGCTCACCGGAGGTGATGAGGCTGTTGAGGTCGCGGATGAGGGCGCGGAAGCAGGGCCGGCGGCAGGGCTGGTAGTCCATGCACTGTGCGATGAGCGTGGCCAGCTCCGTCCACTTGGGTGCGGGGAGCTGGAGGCTGCTCTGGTAGAAATCCAGCTTCTGGTGGCGGGGAGAGAGGGTGCTGGGGCTGGCTGTGGGGTGGCCAGCCCCGTGCCCCCCAAAACAGCCCCCATGCACCTCACTGGGATGCTCTGAGCATCACCCGTGGGATTTTAGGCTGGGGGGGTTGGTTACTGCCCATCTCTGCAGCCCTGGACCCCTCAGCCACCTCTGCCATGTACCAAGGCTGGGGGGCTCTGGGGGAGACCCTGGCTCTGGGTGCCCCCCTGTCGCCAGTGATGCCCCTTCTCCAGCATGATCTGGGTCACCAGAGCCTTTGGCCAGGGTGGGATGGATGGATGGACCGTACGTGGTCTTCTCTGGGTGATGGATGAGTGAGCAGAGCCTGGGAGCAGCGGGACGGGGCAGCGGGTCGGGATGCAGCGGGATAGACCAGTCTCACCTTCTGGGGCTCCAGCAGGCTCACAGGCATGTTGCCACCACTGAAGATCTCCCAGAGGGTCGCCCCGAAGCTCCACTTGTCGGCCGGCAGCGCCAGGCTCTTGGGGTCACTGAGGCACTCAGGGGCCACCCAGGGGATGCGCTCCACCAGCACTGGGGAGGGGGGAATGGCCCCGCTCAGCACCCACGGGGGTCCCTGCCACCTCCCCAATGTCCCAGGTCATCCTGGACACTTACTCTCCTTGGCCAGGACGGTGACGCTGACGCCGGGGTCATTGAGTTTGATGAAGGGGGGGCTGCCGCTGGCCACGTCCCCCTCCCGGGTCAGCAGCACCTTCTTAGCTGAGACGTTGCCATGGGTGATTTTCTTGTCCTCCTGGGGAGGGGAGAAGGACCAGGACCATCAGGACAGCCTGAAGGGCCAGGGGTGCATGGGGGCGCCGTGGGACAGGGATGAGTGGGAGCCCTGGGACGTCACGGGGGCCGGAGGACGCAGATGCACAGGAGCCACAGGACATGGATGCGTTGGAGCTGCTGGACATGGCCACATGGGAGCCGTGGGCTGAGGCCGTGGGGGAGCTGCGGCCGCTGGCACGCAGGACCTGCAGGACACGCGGGACGCCGACGCTCGGGGCGGTGTGGCAGCCAGCTCACCAGGTAGTTGAGGGCGTACGCCAGCTGCTTGGCCACCTGCAGCTTCCAGCTTGTGGTCACCTTGCCCTCGCCTTGGTTCTTCTTCAGGTAGAGGTCCAGGGGCCCGTACCTGACGTACTCCTGCACCATGATACCTGCGGGGGGGACGGTGCGGGCAGGTCTGGCATGTGCCCGCCTCGTGTGGCAGTGCCTAGTGAGGGGGACGGGCACTCACTGTCCTTCCCAAGGCTGACGCCGTGCAGCAGGACCAGGTGCTTGTGGGAGAGCTGGCTCATGATGCTGGCTGCCTCCAGGAAGGACTGGGAGGAGGAGAGGAGGGCTTAGGGAGGGCTGTGGGGACCCCCCACCCTGGTACCAGCTTGTGGGGGGTGCTGCTGCTGCCTCACCTCGGAGCAGTTGCGGTGGCTGCCGTCCATGACCTTGAGCACCACCTCGGTCTGGTAGTACCCGTCCTCCTCCTGGTCCCGCTTGATGCCCTTGTAGATCTGGGTGAAGGAGCCCTGGCCCAGGCTCTCGCCCTGTCGCGAGACGGGGTAGGGGGACGCTGGCAGGGGGGTGGTCCTTGCCCACGCACGCTATCCCACCACCGCCCCATCCCGCCCCGTACCCGCGTGAGGCTCTGGGGGTCGATCTTGTGGAACATCATCTGGGTGAGGCTGCGCCGGGGGGCGGTGGGGGAGCCGGGGGGCTGGGGGCAGCCGCTCCGCACGATCAGCAGGTTGGACTTCTCTGGAAGAGGGGGGGAAACGTCCATGAGGGGCGGCCAGGGTGGGCTGTGACCTCACACAACCTGCTCCATGACATCACACAGCCAGCTCTACAGGGACACAGCCCATCCGTGACCTCACCCAACCCACTCTGTGATGTTATACACCTTATTTCATGAAGTCACGTGCCAGCTCTACCACCTAGCCCACTCCATGATGACACCCAACCCACTCCATGATGTCACCCAGCCTGCGGTGTGACGTCACCTAACCCACTCCATGACAACACCCAACCCACTCCATGATGTCACCCAGCCTGCAGTGTGACGTCACCTAACCCACTCCATGACGACACCCAACCCACTCCATGATGTCACCCAGCCTGCGGTGTGACGTCACCCAACCCATTCCATGACGTCACCCAACCCACTCCATGACATCACCCAGCCCACTCCATGACGTCACCCAGCCTGCTGTGTGACGTCACCCCGCTGCAGGCGCATCACCTTTGGGCAGGGGTGGGCAGCAGGTGGCCAGGCGCATGCGGGCACCCTCGGCCTGCAGCCCGCAGCGCCCGTAGGTGCCCAGCAGCTCCCGCAGGCTGCAGAAGGGCCGGGCCACCCCTGAGAGCCAGAAGGTCCCGTCCTCGTCCCTGCGGATCAGGCATCGCTTGTAGTCCTGGCCGGAGCGGGTCTGTGGGGCGAGTACTGGGCTCAGCACCGCAGGGTCATCCCTGGGAGCCACCCCAAGTCCCCTCCTGCCCCGTGGGTGCCCGCAGCAGCCCCATGGCCATGCCCGTCCCAAAGGGTCATCACCGGTGGCACTGTCCCAGCAAGACCCAGGTCTCAGCCCTGCGTTTCCCTCCCCACTCCCAGCACCCAGCACCCAGCACAGGAGCTCATGCGATGGTGCATGGTGCTGGCACCCCGGTGCCCAGCCGGTGCCGGTGCCGGTGCCAGTGCTGGTCTTACCTCGGCGCAGACGGTCAGCAGGAAGCTGTCGAAGTCCTGTGGGCTGCGGCGCAGCAGGTAGAGCCCTGGGCGGCTCCCAGCCGCCTTCAGCTTGTTCACGGCGAACTCGGAGCTGCCAGCAGCAGGGCTGGGTCAGACGCAGCGCAGGTCCCCCCTCGGGGACCCCCATTGCTCGCCCCTCTGCCACCATGTCCCCAAACCCGGGGTGGCCCTGGCATTCTCTGCCCAGCAAGCAGGATGGGGCCCGGTGCTCGCCGCTCTTGTGGCTCCTCCCCAAGCGATTTGGGTTGGGGGTGGCGCTGAGGGTCCCAGCACCCACCTGATGGGCCCGTGGCACTGGTTCTCCATGTCCTCCAGGAGCCGGGGAGGTGCCACCTCCTTGCAGAAGTAATGGTGGGCGTCTGCCGTCAGGCGGTAGTAGCCGTCGATGAGAGCCACGAAGGAGCGAGCTTCCTGCAGCGTGGGGAACTCCACCTCCTGGGGACAGGCGAGGTGTCAACCCGGACCCCCCCACCCTGCCGGGGCTCCCTCCTGCACCCCCCCAGCTCACCAGCACCCGGTTGTCCGTCTTGGTGAGGGTGACGATGCGGTTCTCCACGGGGCCGCCCTCCCGGCTCGCCTGCTTGATGCTGATGTCGGCGATGTCAGGGAAGTCACAGAAGTGCTGGCGGCTCTGTGGGGGACACCACAGGGGTGGTCTCTATGTCCCCCACCCATCCCTTTATGGGACTCCCCAGCGTAGCCACCCAGCCGCACCTCGGAACCGCCGCAGCTCCAGGAGATGCCGCTTTCACCGGCTACGTGGATGGTGATGTCCGCGGCGGAGCCGGGCGAGCGTACGTGGAAACTCTCCTCCGCCCAGCGCCGCTGCAGCCGCTCTAGGTCCAGCAGGTACTTGAGCTTCAGGTACCGTCCGTCCGTCTGGCAGCCCCCGATCCTCTGCAGGGATTTGCTGAAGCGGCGGCGGATGCGCTTTCGGGTGAGGAAGCTGTGCTGCTGGATCTGGCACCGCAGCGGCGCGGGGATGCAGGACTTGTAACTGGCGGGGAGGGGAAGGTGAGGCAGTGGCGGGTGCCAGGCTGTCCCCGGGGACACTTGGCTGTCCCCGTGGGTGCCGGGCTGTCCCCAGCTCACCTGACGTGGCTGAAGACCTCGTCGGGGCTCTGCCGCTTCTCCTTGGCGATGCGCAGCATGTCCAGCACGGCCAGGCTCAGGCATTCCTCCTGCGTGGGCAGGCTCAGGGCCACCACCACGCGGCCCCCGATGAAGTCACTGCGGGACTGGGGAGGGTCGACGGGCTTGGATGGGGGTGAACCCATGCCAGCCCCCAGCTCCTGGCACTGGGTGCATCTCCTGCAGCCAGGAGACCCGATGTACCCCAAGTCCATGCACGTGGCCATGGTGGGTATCATATTGTCCCCCCCAAGCTAAGAGGAGCTTCTAGGGTGGCCCTTGGTGACCACCCCATGGCCCTGGGCTGTCTGTGGGGTGGATCAGGCTCTGGTGCCCACATGAGTCACATCCTGCACCGGGCTCTGGTTTCCTGCTGCTGCCTGGGGAGCAGCGGAGCTGGCTCCATCCCTGGGGCACCTACGACCCAAGGGACACGGTGACCCCCATCTCAGCAACGTGGGATGACCCACATCTGGTGTGCGATTCCCACGAGCAGCTCCAGCCAAGCTGGGCAGCAGGACCCACATCTCGCAGAGGCCAGTGGGTGCTGGAGGAGAAGGAGGAGGAGAAGGGCAGCATGGCCCAGGGCGGTGAAGGGCATTGCTGCACTGAGCTTAACACATACCGCACACCCGAGAAGCCACATGGGACCCCAGCTGTGGCCCCAGGTGCTGGCAACAGCGATGGCAGCCTGGCCTGGCAGGGCTCACCTGGGCAAACAGGTAATCGATGACGGGGTAGTCCAGGATGGGGCTGGACCGGTCGTTCAGCAGCTGGAAGCGGTGGGAGTGTCCCAGCCCACACCAGTTGGGGAAGAAGAACCTGATGGGGAGAGCAGAAGGGTCTCGGTGTCACACTCCTCGTAGCTGCAGCCCCTATCAGGCATCAGAGACTCCCCCAGGGAGCCGGGCTGGGGCCAGCCACCTCTCCACAGGCCGTACCTGATCCTGTACACCACGACCTGGCTGCGGGAGTCATCGACGGTGAAGAGGTGGTTGGGAGGGAACCAGCAGCTGAGATCCTCGGTGGCCAGCGCGAAGAGCGGGTGGCAGACGGGCAGCACACCTGGGGAGGGAGAACGGCGCTGGGACCCCCCGAGGACGAGCACGGCCGGTGCCCCGAGCCCACAGCCAGTGCCCCGAGCCCACCGGCACGGGTGGACAATGCTCACCGCAGGCTTTGGCAGCGCGGATGCACAGCTCCTCGGCTGTGTACTCGCCGAAGGTGAAGGTGAGGACACCGGCGGCGGTGCCAGGGGGGCTGCTGGGGGCGGGGGCCCAGTGGTACAGGTAGACTTGGAGGGCGCCAGTCTCGGTGGAGGAGAGGCTGCAGGAGCGCTCCCGGATCAGCGGCGTGTCCTCGCCCAGCGGGGCCATGGCGGGTGCTGCAAGAACAGGGCAGGGCTCAGCACCGGGGTGCTGGTGGCACTGACCCCCTCGGTGTGACCCCCGTGTCGGGCAGGGCTTTGCGTGCCCCTCCCCGCGCCCTTCCCTCGGCATCCACCCCAGGGTAAAACCCCACAGCATCTCCAGGGCTGGGCTCAGCCCCTTCTGGGAAGGATAAAGGGGAAACTGAGGCACAGAGTAGGATGGAGATAAACCCACCCTCCCCAGCCCGCCCCACGGCCGCTCCTCCTCGCCAGCCAGCCCAGGGCCGTGCGTCCCTGCCCTGCATCAACCCCAGGTGTGGGCAGGGGGGACTCAGCTTCACACCCGTGCCCAGCTGGGCTGACCGGACCCCACGGACCCTCCCCGTGCCGCTGCGGTACCTGCTGCCGTGCCGGTGGCCTCGCTGGCACCCCTGCGCTCCGGCCCCGGGGCGCGGGTCCGGGGCAGGGCTGTGCTGTTGGGTCGGGGTTCCTGGCCTGTGTAGGCGGCTGCTCGGAGGCTACGAGCGAAGATGAGCGTCAAAAAAACCCCCTTGGTGACTTCCTTCCTGCCCGCAGCCTCCGCAGCGGGCGGCTTCCTGGCGAGGAGAGGGGTACAGGGTGGGGGGCAGCAAGGAGCCACTGCAGGGTGCAGGGACCAGTGGGGGTGAAGGGATGGGGAGCTCCGGGCACCCCACTTGGTGCTGAGCACCCATCGGGCACCTCGATGGACCTGGGCACCTGCCAGTGCCGTGGGTACCGCAGGGATGGGCGATGGGCCAAGGCATCCTAGTCCCCATCTTGTCCCACCCCGCTGGGTGCTGCCCACACGCCGTTGCCCCCCCTGCACCCCATTGCTGGGACCCTCCCTGCCCCACTCATGGACACGCCGGGACCCCTTCGCCCCGGTCCTGCCCCGGCTGGCCCAGCCTCAGGGTGCCACCAGTGCCGCTGTGCCACCATGGGGCTGGGCACATGCCTGGGCCCGGTGCCACGCGGCATCACGCAGTCCTGCCAGTGGATGCAACCGGGTCTGTCAGCCACCGCTTCTTGGTTTTCCCTGTTCTGCTGCTCTAACCAGCTCGGCAAGGAGGTGAAGCCAGGGGCGAGGCGGGGAAGAGGGTCCTGCCCAGCCCCGTCCCTGGAGATGGCTGTTGGGGACAAAGCCACCGGGACTGGAGCCAGACCCCAGGGACCCTCCTCTGCCCCATGGTGCCATCGCCATCCCACCGCCCCCCTGTGCTCGCCGGGGTCAGCAGCCGGCTCCCGCACCCGTCGCCCCATCCGCCAGGGTACGGGGCTGCCGTGCCACCCCGTGAGGCGGCCTGGGGCCAGCCGGTGTCGGGGCTTGCGGGAGGGAAGGGGTTATGGACGCGGCTCCATCCTCCCCGTCGAGGGTCCCTCCCCGACGCCCTGAACTCCCGCCAGCGCCCGCCCCACGGGCTGGAGGAGCTCGAGGCACATCCAGCCCCTCGCCGCGGCCCCGCTCGCCCCGACGCTGCCTCGACGCTTGCTGAGGACGGGCAGCGGCGTCCGCCATCCCACCGGGCTCCCCGCACCCCCCGCGACCCCCGGGCAGCCCCCTGCCCTCCTCCTCCCCGCCTCAGTGCCGGGTGCTTGCCGCGGGCAGCTGCCTGCCCACAATCTGCCTCTTTCTAGGTAAAGGTTTAGCTTTGTTTTGTTTTGTCCCCTCAGCTGGAGATAAATTTGCCTCCGGCGGCGGTTCTGCCCCTCCTTGTTTGTGCTAGCTGGGCGGGGATCGCTCCCTCCTGACCCCGTCCTTCGGGTGCCGGCGCTTCCTTGGGTGCCCGCTGTGTGCCGGAGCAGCCGCGACCGTCTCCTCTCCCCGCGGGCTCCGAACCGGGAGGTATTGGGGGCGATCTCCTTGGTGAGCTCGAGCTGTTCCTCTTGCAGCTTGGGCTCTGCCCTTGTGCAGCCCCACTCTTGGCCCAGACCTTTCCAGGATGGGGTGGGATGGGGTGGGATGGGGTGGGATGGTTGGGGTGGGATGGGATGGGATGGTTGGGGTGGGATGGGATGGTGTGGGATGTGATGGGACAGGATGGGATGAGATGGAATGGTTGGGACAGGCGGGGTGGGAAGGGATGGGATGGGACGGGACGGGACAGGGTGACAGCCACACTCTCTACTCCATGCTCGGTCCCTTCTCCTGCACATCGAACGTCAGTCAATAACCGCACAGAATTTTCTCCCCCTCCAGTTCCGCCGCCCTCGGATGTGCCAGTGCCACCGTGCTCTGGCCTAGCCATACGTGCCGCGTCCCCGTGCCACTTCCCCGTGCTGCTTCCCTGTGCCACGTCCCCGTGCCATGTCCCTGTGCGCGTCCCCACCCACCCCTAGCTCCCCCACCGCTGCAGCCGCCACGCCGGCCCCCGCCGGGAGCCTGGAGCTGTGGGTGCCGGAGCGGCTCACCTTCAGCCTCTGGGACTACGGCGTCTTCGGGCTGATGCTGCTCGTCTCCACCGGCATCGGGCTCTTCCACGGCCTCGCCAAAGGCGGCCAGAAAACCTCGGACGATTTTTTCATGGGGGGACGACAGATGTCGGCGCTGCCGGTGGGGCTCTCGCTCTCGGCCAGCTTCATGTCGGCCGTGCAGGTGCTGGGGGTGCCGTCTGAGGCGTACCGCTACGGAGCCAAATTCCTCTGGATGTGCGTGGGGCAGCTGCTCAACACCCTGCTCACCGCCCAGCTCTTCCTCCCGGTTTTCTACCGCCTGGGGCTCACCAGCACCTACGAGGTGAGCACGGGGAGAGCAGGGCGGACGCCTCCTGCCCGGGGTGCCCCGATGCTGGTCCAGCCTCGACGCCCTCCCTCATCCTTGTCCCCAGTACCTGGAGCGGCGCTTCAGCAGGACCGTCCGCCTGTGCGGGACCCTGCAGTACGTGGTGGCCACGGTGCGTGTCCGCAGTGCGCGGGTGGGACGGGGACAGTGGGGACATGGCTCCCAGCGGGGGTTTGGATCCTGAGCCCCTGGGGAGCCTCCTCGTGCCCGTGCTCATGTTTTCCTTGGCTAGGAGCAAAGAGTGCCCAGCGGGAGCCCTGTTTGGAGTGAAAACCCCAGTGTTTTCCCAGCATCCGCACGCCACGCTGGGGTGGCACCGCCACACTTCATCCCTGTCCCCATCCCTGTCCCCATCCCCATCCCTGTCCCCATCCCCGTCCCCACAGCCACCACCTGCCCTCAGTGCCAGGGGACGGGTGCTGATCCCCCTCTTCTTGCAGATGCTGTACACAGGGATTGTCATCTACGCCCCCGCTCTGATCCTCAACCAAGGTGTGCTGGGGAGGCGGGGGCTGCTCCCCCCGTTGTGTCCCCGTCCCTGCCTTGGGGACAGCTCGGTTCTGTTCCACCCCCTGGGGCTCTGCTCAGCACCTTCCTTTCTCCTGCAGTGACCGGTCTGGATATCTGGGCATCCTTGCTCTCCACTGGAGTCATCTGCACCTTTTACACCACCATAGTGAGGGAGCTGGGGGGGTCTGGGGGGGCCCTGGGGTCCCCCGGGGTAACCGGGGCTCACCCACGGCTCCGTGTGGCGCAGGGCGGGATGAAGGCTGTCATCTGGACTGACGTCTTCCAGGTCTTAGTGATGCTCTCCGGCTTCATCGCCATCATCATCCGGGGGGTGCTGCTGGTGGGGGGTCCCGCCAGGGTGCTGGCCATCGCCGTCAATGGCTCCCGGGTCAACTTCGGCGAGTGAGTCCCCCCACCCCGCTCCCCCTGCTCCGGGGTGCCGAGGGGGGTCAGTGCCACCCCCGGCTCACCCCTGGCCCCACCTTGGCCACGTGCCGGTGCGCCCAGCTTCAACCCGGACCCGCGGAGCCGCTACACGGTGTGGACCTTCGTGGTGGGCGGCACACTGGTCTGGCTCTCCATGTACGGCGTCAACCAGGCCCAGGTCCAGCGCTATGTGGCCTGCAGGAGCGAGCGGGAGGCCCGGTGGTGAGTCCCCCGGGGTCCACCTGGCCCCTGCCCTGCGTGGGACGGAGGCGAGGGGCTGCTCCGGGGTGGGGGGATCCCAGCCTGTCCGCACCAGGGAGCCCAGGGCCTGCACCCCTGCATGGACCCTGCACCCCTGCATGGAGCTGGCACCCCCGCATGGACCCTGCATGGACCCTGCATGGACCCTGCACCCCTGCATGGAGCTGGCACCCCTGCATGGACCCTGCATGGACCCTGCATGGACCTGGCACCCCTGCATGGACCCGGCACCCCTGCATGGACCCTGCATGGACCCTGCATGGACCCTGCATGGACCCTGCATGGACCCTGCACCCCTGCATGGACCTGGCACCCCTGCATGGACCCTGCAGCCCTGCACGGACCTTAAACCCTTGCACGGACCCTTGCACAGACCTTGCACCCCTGCCTGGACCCTGCCTGGACCCTGCCTGGACCCTGCATGGACCCTGCACCCCTGCATGGACTCTTGCATGGTCCTTGCACCCTTGCATGGTCCTTGCATGGTCCTTGCACGGTCCTTGCACCTTTGCACGGTCCTCGCACCTTCGCATGGTCCTCGCTCGGTCCTCGCACAGTCCTTGCACGGTCCTTGCACCCTCGCACAGTCCTTGCACGGTGCTTGCACCGTGCAGGGCCCCCGTGCCCCCGCTCACGCGGCCGTCCCCCGCCCCGTGCTGGCAGGGCGCTGCTGGTGAACCAAGTGGGGCTCTCCTGCATCGTCTCCAGCGCGGTGGCCTGTGGCCTTGTGATGTTTGCGCTCTACAAGGACTGCGACCCCCTCCTCGCCGGCTACATCTCGGCCCCTGACCAGGTACTGGCCCCCAACCAGGTACTGGCCCCCCAGCGCCAAACTGAGGGCGGCGAGGTGGGAGGGTGAGAGGGGCTGGACCCTTGGCTCTGGGGTTGGGGTCCCCCAGGGTCCTGTGCCCCCCAACGCAGCCGCCTCCCCCCGCAGTACATGCCCTACCTGGTCCTTGACATCTTCCAGACGTCCCCGGGGGTGCCGGGGCTGTTCCTGGCCTGCGCCTACAGCGGGACCCTCAGGTGAGATGGGGCACCCACGGGGTCCCCGCAGCCCCCTGTGGAACGGGGACCCGCCCCCTCCCCAGGGCGCTGGGGCTGAGCACTGCCGCCTGCCCGCGCCCAGCACGGCCTCCACCAGCATCAACGCCATGGCGGCCGTCACCCTCGAGGACCTCGTCAAGCCCCGGCAGCCCGGGCTGTCCCCGCGGAGGTTGACCCGCATCTCCAAGGGGCTGTGTGAGTGGTGGGGGCTGTGCCGTGCCGTGCCGTGCCATGCTGTGCCATGCTGTGCCATGCTGCCCCAGCCTGTGACACGTCATCCCAGGCCATGTCATGCTACCCCAGCTTGTTATGTGCCGTGACATACTATGTTGTGCCGTGTTATGCCATGCTGTGCCGTGCCGTGCCATGCCGTGCTGTGCCATGCCGTGCCACGCCACCACAGCCTGTGACATCATCCCATGCCACGTCATGCTACCCCAGTCTGTGATGTGCCGTGTTATGCCGTGATGTGCCGTGTCATGCCATGCCATGCCGTGCTGTGTCATGCCGTGCCACACTACCCCAGCCTGTGACATGCCATTCCATACCATTCTGTGCCATGCCGTGCCGTGTCAGGCTGTGCCATGCTGCCTGTGCCATGTCACCCCATGCCACGTTATGCTACCCCAGCCTGTTATGTGCCATCCCATGCCATTCCATCCCTTGCCATGCCGTGCCATGCTGTGCTGTGCCGTGCCGTGCCGCTGAGCCTCTCCCCTCTCGCCCGCAGCCCTCATCTATGGCACCTCCTGCATCACGGTGGCAGCGCTGGCCTCGCTGCTGGGCGGTGGGGTGCTGCAGGTGAGGGGCCGAGGTCACCCCGCTGCCCCCCATCCTTGTCCTTGTCCTTGTCCCTGTCCCTGTCCATTGGCTCTGCCTGGCCAAGCGGGACCCGGCCGCGCGCTGCTGGCCACCGGAGAGCCCTTGAGCCGGCTGGGCCACAGCAGATGGGGGGGCTGGGGCAGAGCCAAGCACCCTCCTCCTCCTCCTCCCCCTCGTCCCTCTCTTCCTCCTCTTCCTCACCCCCCTGGCCCCGCAGCCCCCGCCCGGGGCGCTGGCGCAGACCCCTCGTCCCCTCTCAGGGCTCCTTCACTGTCATGGGGGTGATAAGTGGCCCCTTGCTGGGTGCCTTCGTCCTGGGCATGTTCCTGCCGCTCTGCAGCACTGCCGTGAGTCGGGGGGCACCCTGGGGGTGGGGGGCCCCAGGGGGTCCCCGCCACCGCCCGCTGCCCCGGGCCGCACAGACACCCCTCTGCTCTGCTCTGCCACAGGGCGCGCTGGGGGGGCTGGCTGCCGGCTTCGCCCTCTCCTTCTGGGTGGCCCTGGGGGGCACCCTGTACCCCCCCAGCGCGGCCGCCATGGGGGTGCTGCCCGCCGCCGGAGCCCTCTGCCCGCTCTACAACCGCAGTGCCGGCGCCAACCGCACCCTGGGGCTGGGGCCGCTGCCCCCCCGGGACCAGCCTCCGGCCCCCCCACGGTGAGGGGGGGGAGGCAGATGGTGGGGGGAGGGCCTGGGGTTGGGGGGGGTCCCTGTGATGTCGCTGCTGTTCCCCTGCTCCCTGTGAGGTCACGCCACTGTCCCTGCCAGCCCCTGACCCCCCTCCCCTCGCAGGCCAGCCCTCGTGGGTGACTTCTACGCCATCTCCTACCTGTACTACGGGGCGCTGGGGACCCTCACCACGGTGCTGGCGGGGGTCCTGCTCAGCTCCCTGACAGGTGAGGCGGGGGGCCGGGTGGGGACGTGACCCAGCGCCAGGGTGGGCGTCCCCCGCCACAGACCCCCCCTGCCCATGGCACCCCTTTTCCGGCAGGGCCGGCCAAGCAGGCCCGGCTGCCCCCGGGCGTGCTGTGGTGGGACATCGTGAAGCAGACGGCCTCGGTGTCCCCCGCGGGCACCAAGACCCCCGGGGAAGAGCCCCTGGGCAAGGCTGAACCCGCCCAGGCGCTGCTGGTGAGGCTGGACAGGGAGGACGGTTCCCCCCGAGACCCCCTTGAGCCCGGCACCACCATGGACCTGCTGCTGCAGGAGACCCACGTGTAGGGCGCCAGGTGGGGTGGGACAGGCGGGTGGCCTGGCTGCGGCCACCGTTGGGCAGGGTGGGTGCCCGTCCCTGTCCTGGGGTCCCCAATAAAGGCAGAGCCGAGCCCCAGGAGGTGCCTGTCCTTGGGGGGGGGGGGAAATGGGACGGACAGGGCGGGCGGGGGGCAGGTCCCGCATGTGATAAGCCCCGCCCACCCACCCATGTGACAACCAGCCCCACCCTGCTAAGCTCCGCCCCACCCAGGTGACAACGGGTCACACCCTGCTCAGCCTGCCCATCACGTGGTGGCCCTGCCCTCCTCAGCCCCGCCCCACCTGTATAACAAAGGACCCAGCCCTGCTGGGCCACGCCCACCCAGATAACACTGGCCCCTTATAGGTCCTCCAGGTGACAATGGCCCCCGCCCTGTTAAGCCCCGCTCACCTCATGCAGTGGGTCACGCCCTGCCAAGCCCCACCCACAGCCGCCCCTACGCGTCGCCATCTCGGAGGGCGCCGCCATCTTTGTGCCGGGCAGGGGAGGTGGCGGCGGGCGGAGTGCAGGGTTTTCCCCCGGCCTTCTCGCCGTGCTGCGGGAGATACCGTGGGCGGGAGCTGCCGTTCGGCCCGCCGCTCCCCGCCGCCGCCGGGCCTGGCGCCCGTGGCTTGAGCAGAGCTGGCCGTGCCCTCAGCAAAGATGGCGGCTGGGGGATCTGCTCCTTGAGGAGCCTCCGGCGCCGCTCGCCCCGCCCCGCCCTCAGCGGCGACCGCGCGCAGCGGTGACGCGCAACGTGCGCGACGGCCTGGGCTGTGGGACCGGGTAGGAGCGGGCCCTGGCGGCGGGTCCAGGCCTCGGGCCCGGCCTGAGGGGAGGGGTCGGGCTGGGCCGACGATGCGGAGGAGAACAGGGAGAGGGCGGGGGTGGCCCGGCCAGGGCGTCCTGGAGGGGATTTGAGGGGAAGGGGAAGGTCGGGGCGTGGGGGGCGGGAAGGCAGGCCAAGGCCCTGGGGCGGGGCGGGAGGGAGGAGGCGGGGATTTGGGGAGGGGGCGCAGGGGGAAGGTGTCCCCTTTCCGGAGCAATCGGGGAAGGGCAGCCGGGGGGTCTGTAGTGGGAGGGGAGGGCAGGGTGGGGGCGCTGCAGGGCCTCAAGGCGAGGTGGGTCTGGGGACACGGGCACGGAGCAGGTGACAGCCGGCCCTTGGCTCGGGCAGCTCGGGGCAGGCTGGCTCCAGGAGCGGGGCTGGGCTGTGGGAGCAGCCCCGGGGTGGGAGGGGCGTCCCTCGCCCTCCCACAGGGTGTTATTCTGTTCTGGGGCCCGGCTGAGATCATCCCCTTCAAAAAAGGTCAGAGCACATACCGGGGAGGAGAAGGAATTTAATCCAGCCCAGGCTTTGAAAAGCTTGGGACCCGAGCAGCCGGCCCTCCTCTGGTGTTTCTTCTTTAGCGGATAGTTACCTGCCACTAAAATGAAAGATTTCGGGTCCAGAACGTGGCGTCTGTGCTGGCAGAGTGTGGAGGAGAAGGGCCTTGCCTAGAGTCTCCTGTAGCACCTGGCTTTTAGGGCTTTCCCTGCACTGGCGATGCAGGGGAGATGAATACGGCCCCTCTGCCTGGTCATTTACCTGAGTTAAACAGGGCCACGAGGCTGCGTGAGGAGGTTGAGGAGGAGGAGGTTGTGATACAGCCTTTGTGCTGCTTCATCCCGCTGTGCTGGCAGCGCTGAATCCCCCTCGGAGCTAGTGCAGAGCAAGAGCTCCCAGCTCCCCTTTGCCTCGCAGCAGGGAGGGGTTTGGCTCGCAGGGCAGTGGTGTGTTTGACCAGGAACCAGCAGCTTGATTTGTCCCCGCAGCGCTATAAATAGGCAGGAGGGACCGTCCCTTGCTGAGGATCTGGGACGGGGTGAGCAGGATTCCTCCTGGATGAGCTGGGAGACTGGTCGATGTTCTGCCCGGGGATCTCGAAATAGTGTGAGGCAACAACAAAAGGGAGTTTTCCTGGTGTGAATTGTCAGGGTGATGGTGAGCCCGAGATCCAGGGCGAGGATCTGAACCTCTTTTCCTCTCCTCAGAGCACCTTGAGTGATGCCCAAGAAGTTCCAAGGTGAAAACACCAAGTCGGCTGCTGCCCGCGCGAGGAAAGCTGAGGCAAAGGCGGCAGCCGATGCCAAGCGGCAGCAGGAGCTGGAAGATGCCTACTGGAAGGACGAGGACAAACACGTGATGAGGAAGGAGCAAAGGAAGGTGAATGGCTGGGCAGGTGGACGGGGTTCTTCTAGCTGGGCCCTTGCGAAGCCCCTGAGCTCCAGCCCCGTCCCCTGCTGGGGCCATCTCCAGGCCTTGCCCTGCGATTGGTTTCAGGCAGAAGAGCTGGAGTTAGTGGCTTCTCTGGGAGCTGAGTGTGGTAGGGAGCATCAGCTCTGCCAGGTGGTCCTGGTGGGTCTCAGAGCTGACGTCCCCAGGGAGGCAGAAGCAGCTTTGTTGTTGGAGTCGTTTACAACTGCATTAAAGATCAGCAGCTCTGCTGCAGGGCTTGGCTTAAACCACGCGGCTCTGCAGCTTTTTCTTCCTTTTTTAATTTTTCTTTGAGTTTTGTGGAAGCAGGAAGAAAGCAGCAGGGCTGAGGGTTATTTTCCCCATAACTCGCTGTGTCCTACAGCAGGATGTGTCTCAAAAGGTTCTCTGGTTTGCTCCTCCCCCGGGTGTCTCGGTGTTGGATAAACGGAGCTCTCTGGGGCTCGTTTCTGGGTTATTCAGTTTTTATCATTCTCCTGGTTCAGCGTTAGACAAATATACCTTCAGTCTGTGGATTTTTCTACAGTCACAAGTGATAACTCAGCTGCCTCTTGTGAAGGGAGTCTCTGCCCTCGTGCTAATGGGTCGTGAATGGGATTTATGGGCTTACCGGGGCTGTCCTGCTGGGTGACTCTGGTGCTGAGCCCTGCGGGTCGGTGCGGGCCAGCGGGGAGCCAGCGCGGCCCCGTGACCTCAGTAGCTGCGGTCATCAGTGTGAGTTCACCCCTGGTACGTGTCCTGACGTTTGGAATGTGGTTCCCCCATGCAGTCCAGTAACACTGCTTAATGATTTCCTGGAACAAGGACTCGTTATGGCTCTGCTGAAGGCTTGGCCAGCGGTGACCTGTTGGTCTGGGCTTCCAAAACAGCCTCCTGCAGGCACTGAAATCTGGAGAGGGGAGCTGGAATCATGGGCTGGAAAACTGGGGCCCATCCCAGTGCCTCAGGCTGGGTTTTAGGGACACCAGGGAGGCCGCTCCTGGTCAGCCCACTCCCTCTTCTGTAGTCTCTAGGTCTGAATTTCACCGGAATGCTGCGCTTTAGTGTGTTTGCTTCTCACAGCCCCCCCGAGGCCCTCACTGTTCCTGCTCCAGGCTCTTCCTGCTGCAGGAGCCTCGTGCAGGCACTGCTGCAGCTTGGTGTGGGTGAGCAAGTGGCTGAGAGACCAGAATGAGGGAAAATAAATTGGTGAAACCTTCCTCAGCAGCTTCTCCAGTGCCAGAGGTGCTCACTGGTGGTTCCTTTTTGCCGGGCTTCAGGAGAGGAGGGGAAAAACCTCGAAGGCCAAATGCTGAAAGGCCCTAAGGGCTTGTGGCGTGGCTGTGTCACCCTCTTCCCTGGGCCTTGGAGGGCAGAGTGGCTCTTAAGCCCCTCCTGGAGCACTTTGAAATGAGCACAGGAGCTGCTTGGTCAGTCCTGGCTTTTGGGAGGTTCTGAGGACAAATCCAGCCTCGCCTCAAACAGCTGCTGAACTTTCAACCTCCCACCACTTATTAAAACTAAAGTGGAAAAGGCCATCGGGCTGGGAGCTGTCCTGGCTGGTCCCTCCCACTCCTCGGGGCGGTGTGACCATCAGGGGAAGCCACTGTGTGGTGGCAGATGGAGCAGGGATGGGGGAATTACTGCTCTGAAGGGATGGGCCAGGCCCTCGCTGTCCGGCCAGAGGTCGGGGTGGGCGGGACCAGCCAACGTCTCTTGTGATAAGGAGAGGCCAGCGCTGCCTTAGGTGTCCAGGTGGGGTTCTGTGCTCCTCTAAGGGACGGTTTGATCCCTCTGCCTCACAAAGGCACAAGGATGGAGATGACCTGGTCCTTTTCCCTGCCAGGAGGAGCGGGAGAAGCGGCGGCTGGAGCAGCTGGAGCGCAAGAAGGAGCTGCAGCGGCTGCTGGAGGAGGAGGACTCGAAGCTGAAGGGGAAGTCACCCAAGCAGGTGGCTCCAGGCAAAGTCACCAGGGCCCAGATTGAGGAGACGATCAGAAAAGACCAGCAGCAGAAGGAGAACACAGATACAGGTCTGGGGGTACCACGGGAAGGCCCTGAGCACCGTGGGGGGCTGAGGGGCAGGAGGGGGCTGCTCCTTCTTCACCTCCTGTTGCTGAAGGTGCCGGGAAAGCAGGAGCTGCCCACAGCTACTGTGTGCTGCGAGCTCTGCTGTGCCCATGTCTCTCACCCGGAGGGGGAGAAAAGATGCTGAGGAGGGTCACAGCACTGCAGAGCGGGTCCTCTGCTCCCCGGGACGGGCACTGTGCTCGGGTGCAGTTTTCTTAGCACTTCAGGAAAACCTTTGGAGGGTTTTGCACAGGTGGGGTTTGAGGGTAAAAGTTCCCCCTTTCCCCCCTCCCTGGGCAGGGGAGAAGGAGAAGACTCACCTGGAGGTCCCCTTGGAGGAAAACATCAACAGGAGGGTTCTGGAGGAAGGGTCAGTGGAGGCCAGGACCATCGAAGATGCCATCGCTGTCCTCAGGTATGTGGCCGTATCCTTCCAGACGCTCCCCCCGCCCCAAACCGGCTCCTTTTTCCGCTTCTCCTGCAGCTTTGAAGACCAGGACACGTCCTGCCCTCTTCTCTGGAGAGGGTTTGAAGTGGGACGGGGAAACACTATGGGGGTTTGTGCTTGATCACCCGAGTTCCTCTGCTGGCGCTCGGTTGCGCTGCCTGCGGGGTGGAGTTTCTGATGCCCGGCTCCCTGTTCCCTCCCGCAGCGTCGGTGGTGACTCAGACCGGCACCCCGAGCGCCGCATGAAAGCCGCCTTCACAGCCTTCGAGGAGGTCAACCTGCCGCGCCTGAAGCAGGAGAACCCCAACATGCGCCTGTCGCAGCTCAAGCAGCTCCTCAAGAAGGAGTGGATGAAGTCTCCGGAGAACCCCATGAACCAGCGGCACAAACCTTACAACAGCCAAAAGTAGAACTCGAGCTGAGCCGCCCCCACAGACAGTGGGCCGGAGCCCCCAGGCTCTGCTCCGAGGAGACACGAGGAACCTCCTTCTCCTTCCATTTCCCTTCCCCACCCCATTTTCTGTCCTTGGATTGAAGATCAGCCGGAGGCCAGGGCTCACCTCAGGCCCTGCAGCATCTTCACTGCCGGCCTGTCCCCCCGCTCCACTGGTGCCGAGCGACCCGGACAGACTAACGCTACCTTTACGCTCCCAAATTCAGTCGTTTTACAAGAAAAAAAAAAGCTACTAACTCGCTTCCAGACCTCCAGCGTGCACAGCGCTTGCGAGGTGCAGCGTGGGGGGACCCCAGGTGCTGGCTGTTGGCCAAACCACGTCCGTCCCTGCCTGGGCCGTGCCTGTGCCATGCTCCCGGTGCTCCGTGGGGTGGAATTTCAGCAGCCCTCCCCAGGAAGGCACCTGCCCTCTGCTGCTGGTGGTGCTGGGGTGTCCCCAGAGAGATTCTAGACTGGGATTGCCGGCGGCCACCTCTTATCTCAACCAGGGAGGAGAAACCACAGCGGGAGCAGCAGCTCTGTCAGCGCGGTGACGTGGGCTGGAGAGGAAACAACCTGCCAGAGGGTTCTTCAAGGGGGGACGGGAGCAATGCCACAGCCCCTTGCGGTTCCTGCCCTGTCTGCGGGGACGCCTGTGCCGGGCATCTCCTTGTGACTTTCCTGGTGGCCTTGCCTAGAGCCTCACATGCTGCTGGGGGGACAGGGAGGGTTCCTGGGGGAGCCGCAACCCAACGACTGCCCCAAGAAGGGAACCTGCTGCTTCTGCCGTCGCTTCTTCCCCTGCCTGCCCCCGGGCTCGGCTGAGAAGGTGCCTTGGGGGCTGGATAGGGGGCACTGCCCGGGCTGTACCACCTCCGCTCCCCTTTGGCCGCACCCACCGGCAGGGAGAAATGGGGGAGCTCCCTCAGGAACCCTTGCCTTGAGGTTCTCCTCCCTCTCCCATCTCCTCTGGTCTCCTTCAGGAGTCACATCCCTTCCTGAGGTCCAGACCCTTGAGCAGACAACAGCTCCCGTGCCATCGGTGTGTAGAACCGGGGCAGCCAAGTGGTGACGGGCACCTCCGGGCACCCCACGGGCATTTCCGCTGCTGGTTCCAAGTGAAGACGGTTCCCCCTGAGCTGGAAAAGGGGCAGTGTGGGGCCTCTGCCCCCACCCCGGGCCGCAGGAGCCTCTTGTGCTTCGGCAGGGAGGGCGTTAGAGAAGGCGAAGCCGTTTCGGGGACCCCCCCGGCCCTCTCTGCACCCTCGGGCTGAAGAAGCTGGGTCAGTGGCCCCCCCGTCGTCCCCCCCGGTAAAACAGGGAGCAATGCACCCCGTGTGTGTGTGTCCCCTCCGTGAGAAGTTTGTTGTGTTTGAACCCAATTAAAAATTAAAAATAAACCCGAACCTGTGAGTTTGTTGAAGGATTAAGGGGAGGTGTGGGGGGGCTGTTTCCTCCCCTGAAGTAGCTGCTCAGAATTCCTGCTGGAGCCTGTTTGGTGGTTCCTGCCTGGGTGGGGGGTCCCTCTCTCTGGGGGGACACCCCCACCTTTGTATGTGTGTGTCCCCCCCCCAGCAGGTTGTGGGGCGTGTGTGGCTGAGCTGCAGCGCTGGAGGAAGCTGCGGGCAGCTGCCTGCGCCCTGCCTGTGCCTCGATGCTGACATAAGGAGCCCACGTGAGTGTTTCCCACCCCGACCCCCCCCTCCCATCCCTGGGGGGCCGGGGGTGTCCCCCCCGCCCCCTCACCTGCTCCCCACATGGTGCAGAGGCTCCTGCCCAGCCCTGGCTTTGTGCAGCGGAGCGCCCCCCCCCCCCCCGCCTCCTCCTCCTCCTCCTCCTCGGCACTGCGGCAGCACCGTGGTGGTGGTGGGGTGTGTGTGTGTCCCCCACCGGGATGGGGGCCTGCTGCATGCAGGCTCCCTCCGGCTCTCCCTGGGGTCCCCTGAGCCCCTATGTCAGCCCCACCCGGGGGGGATCCCCCCATAATGCAGGGGATCCCCCCGGTATGCTCAGTGTGTTGGGGGGGTGGAAGGGACTAACGGGGAGCTCCCCCTCCATTCAGGGAGGGGATCCCTGCTGGCACCGGGGGGGGGTTCGTGGGGACCCCCCGCCCTGCACGGGAGGGGGTCCCCAGTTCCAAAGATGGGATTAATGGGGGGAATCCCTCAGTGGGGGGAGGACACCCCCCCCCACCGCAAGTGGGGGTTTAATTGGGGGGACACCCCCCCCCCCCGGGGCAGGGAAGGAGCCCCCCTGCCGTTGTCAAGGCGGGATGGGGGGGAACCCAGCCGCGCAGTGAGGGATCCTCGCGGCACGGAAGGGGTTAACGGGGGAACACCCTCCACACACACTGCAGAGCAGGAGGGGGGGCCTGGTGGGGGTGGGTGTGTCCCCCCCCGCAGCTACCGGAGGGTCCGTGCCCGCCGCGGGGGGGGCGCGGAGCGCGGGGCGAGGGGAGGGATTCCTCGCCCCGCCCCCCCGGGGATTCCCCCTCCCTCTACACCCTTCCCCAACCTAGCGGGGGGGGGGGGGGGGCAGTGTTGTCATGGCAACGGGCTGCTCCGCTGCGGGGGCGGGAGAACCCGCGGTGCCGGGGGGGGCGATCACGCGGCCCCGGGATCCTCGCAGTGCTCGCGCAGCCGCGGTGGGCTCGTACCGGGCATCCCCCGCCGCGGGCCCCCCCCAGCACCGGGCATCCCCCTCCCTGCACCAGGCATCCCCCCCACCCTGCACCGGGCATCCCGCTCCCCGCACCGGGCATCCCTCTCCCCGCACCGGGCATCCCCCTCCTGCACCGGGCATCCCCCCGCCCTGCACCGGGCATCCCCCCCCCCGCACCGGGCATCCCCCCCGGCACCGGGCATCCCCCTGCACGGGGCATTCCTCTCCCTGCACCAGGCATACCCCCTCGGGCCCTGGGCCCCCTCCCACACCCCGCAGCCCCTCCCCGCGCACAGCACAGACCCTCTGCAGGACGCACCCTCTGCACCATGCCCCCCCCCTGCTCTGTGCACACCCCCTGCACCACGCAGCACCCCCCCGCCCCGAACCCTCCCCGTGCCTGTGTGTGTCCCCCCCCCAGCACCCCCCTGCATCCTGCAGCACCCAGCACGGAGCTGTGCCCGCACCCCCTGCGCCTCTGTGCCCCCCGCAGCGCCCCCCCCCCCGCACGCCCCCCCCCCCCGGCCCTGCTGCCACTCACCAGCTTCACCAAGGGAGGCTGCGGTGGGTGGGCAGCACCCAGGCACCCCCCCCACCCCCAGGACACCCCCAGCGCTGCCGCCCCTGCCCCAGCCTGCGCCAAAGCCTGCTGGGGGGGGGCCACCCCCACGCCCACCCCGAGGGTCCCAGTTCCCCACTGGTGCCACCCACATCCCAGGGAGCCGCGCACCCGCTGGGCACAACCCTGAGGCGGGGGGGGGTGTCTGTAGCACCCCTGGCACCCATGCCAGGCCACGAGGCCACCGAGGGCCACCGAGGGCCACGGCGACTCTGGCCGCGGGCGTGATGGCGGTGGGCGCCGGGGCGGGAGCGTCGCGGCGTCGCCTGCGGGTGCTCGGGGCGGGCGATCGCCCACGTCCCCCGTGGACACGGCGACGAAACCGGGGGAGCCGGGTGAGCGGCTAAATTTAGCTGCGAGACAATAGCTGCGGTGGCCGGGGAGGCACCGGGAGCCGGTGGCGCGCGGCTGCGCGTGTGAGCGGAATAGCAACGCCGCCGCGCCGCCGCCCCGGCAGCCCCGCGGCCTCTGCCTGCGCGCTGGGGAAACCGAGGCACGGGGCGGCTGCGTGGGGCCAGGCGGGCCTGTGGGGCCGGGATCGAGGCACCCGGCCGCCCTCGGCCCCCAGCGCGTCCGGTTGGACTGACAGAAGCTCCCGGCAAACCGGGTTCGCCACCGCGCCGGCACGTGCCGACGGCGGGCCATGGTCACCGGCGGCAGCGGTCGAGGGGAGCAGAGGCGGGGGTCTGGCTGCAGGTGGGTGCACCGAGGTGTGGGGGGAGTGGGTGGGCTGGGGACCCCCCCTCAGCACTCAGGGACGTGCTGGTGCTGGGGAACCCCCTGACTCCTGGGGATCCCCCCTCTCCTGGGGATCCCCCAGCTCTTGGGGACCCCCTGGCTTGTGGGGACACCCTGGTGCAGTGGGGCTGGGAGGGAGGGGGGGATGCTGGGGGGCTGGAGGGGGGGTGATGCTGGGGGGGGGGCATCGTGGCTCTTTGGGAAGGGGACACCATGGGGGGGCTGCCCCGAGGGACACCCGGCGGCTCCGGGGGTCTGGGGCGCGCTGGGCTCCTTCAGCCACCCCCGCACCCCACAGCCCCCAGTGCGGCGGTGGGGGGAGCCGGGGCGGGGCGGGCTGGGGCAGCCGGGGCGCGGGCGGCAGCCCACGGCGGTGACAATGAGGACGCGATGGGAGTGACTCTCCCCGGCTAAAAATACCCGCTTCCCTCACCCTCCACCAGCGCCGCGGCCTCAAGGTCACTCGCCCGTTGCGGAGGGGCTGGGGGGGGGACACGCAGGGGCGTGGGGCGGGGAAGCCCTCGGTTCCCCCCCCTGCCACCACTCCCACACGGCCGCCGTCGTCACCGTGGCTCGCCGGCGCGGGGAGCTGCTGGTGGCACCCACGCCTTGGCCCGTGCCCCTGCCGTGCCTGCTCGCCCCGGCGCTCCCCGTGGCAAGTGAGCGGGCGTGGGGGTGGCAGCGGTGGGGACACCCAAGGGTGGCTTCCCCAGGCTGTGGCTGGGTGCTTGGGTGGGGGCACCCGGGGGGACACCGGGGACACCCGGCGTGCAGCGGATCTGCTGCTCTGGGCAAGCACCAGCTGCCGGCTCCCGGGGATTGCGGGGGTCTTCGTGCTCGGGGACCGTGTGGCCGCGGGGACCGAAGCCACGAGGCTGCCAAAGGCGAACGCGGCTGCGTGGCTCGAGGGGCCCTCGGTGCTCCCCAGGTCCAGCTGCTGGCACAGCCCTGGTGGGACACGGCCCCGCGGTGGGGGAACCAGCCCCGCCGCCGCGCCCCCAGCTCAGCACCCGCCAAACCCAGGGCCGCCCCGCGCCGCAAACAGCCACGGTCGACGCGGCCATGCCACCGGGAGTCGGCCGTGCCGCGGCGGCGCGGGGGCTGGCGGGCCCTCGGGCCGCGTGCAGTGCCGGGGCCGTGCGCGGTGTTTGCAGGTGTCAAGTCCCGTGTTGGTGCTCGGGGCTCCCGGCAGCTTCTGGCACCGCGCGGTGCTTGTGGCCTCGACGTGCCGGGGAGCGCCCGGCGTGCCGCGGTGCGGCCGTCGAGGCTGTGGGTGCGCGGGGATGTCCCTGCCTCCCCCCGACCTTCCCTTTGACCTTGAGCCACCCCTGGGGACCCTGTGCCAGGCCAGGGACTGAGGGGGTTGCGGGGACATCCCCCCCCGTGGCAGGGACCGCCGCCCCGCAGTGCGGTGACGGGTCTCGCCCAAGGTGCGTGCGAGGTTTGGGGGACCCCTCCTCCCTGAGGGGCTTGTGGCAGCGCCGGGGACGGCGGGGACCCCCGTGTCCCCCCCGGGCGGGGGGTGCGTGGTGACCCGGCGGGGGCAGCCAGGCGAAGCGGCTTTGTCCTTCGGCTGAGCCGAGGCGTGTGGGGGAGGCGGCGGGAGAACCCGGCGCAGCGGCTTTGTCTGGGGACGGCGGCGCGGTGGCGGCAGACGGGGGGACGCGGGGAGCCCGAACGCCCACCCCTGCGCCCCGCGGCGCCCCCCGCCCCAGCCCCTGGCACCCATCGGCTTCCAGCAGGTAGGGTGTCCCCGGCTGGGTGTCCCCTCCTAAGGTGGGAGGGATGGGGATGGGGGGGTCCCCCTTGGGCTGGGGGGGTCTGGGGGGGGTCCCGGCTGCCTCCCTCAGCCTTGGGGACACCGGTGCTGTCCCCACCGCCCCCCGGGGCCGGATCCAGCCCTGGAGTGTCTTGGTGGGGCTCAGGGGAGGGTTTTTCTCAGGGAGACCCCGGGACAAGCCGGGGATTCCCTCATGCTGCGGCGGGGCTGGGGAGGTTCGGGTGTCCTCGCGTGTCCCCGGGTGTCCCCACGTCTGTGCCAGCCCCTGCGCCTCCCCATGGTGCCGTGGGACCCGCAGACGCCCCACAGCCCCGTGGGTGGGAATGGGCCAGATCCTGCATGGGGCACATCACCCCGGTGCTGGGCTCTGCCCCTTTGCACCCGCCGGGGTGGACACAGGGTGCCCGGGGGACGGGGGCCCGGCCGCTGGCATCACTGGGGGTCCCACGGTGCCCGGGCTTGGCTGAGCCATCCTGGTGCTCTTTGGTGGCCTTGCGCTGGTGCCTCCACCAGCCCCAGGGGCTCAGAGGGTCCCGCGCCCCCCCGAACCCCGCTCAGCCCCCCTTTGCCCTGCCCTCGGTGGCGGGGGGCAGCGGTGGTGGCGCACCCCCCCCCTCACCCAGCCCCGTGCCGGTGGGTGGGCAGCGGGGGCCGGGGGCTCCCGCCAGCACCGACAGATGCTCTCCCGCCTGGGACATATGGCCGGGGCTTGGCTGCTGTGGGAGCTGCGGCCGTCCGAGGAACCGGAGTCACCGCGGGGGATTTGGGGGTGAGGGGTGTTGGGGGGGTGCTGCCAGGAGTCTGACACGTTTCATGCAGCCGGCAAGCCCCGAGCCCCCGTGCCGGCCCGGGGGCAGCCCCTGAGGAGCCGGGCGGGGGGCGCAGCATGGGTGCTCTCACCCCAAGCACCCCCTGTCTCGCACCACGCCGGGGCGGGGTAGGGGCGGGTTCCCCGTTTCCCTGGCATCTTCCCCCCCGGTATGGCAGCAGCATTGTAGGGCTGCCGGTGCGGGGTCCACGGACACTGCCCTGGCGGCCACCGCGGCCCCCCCAAATTCCTGCCGCGCCCTCCCCGGGCCCGCGATTCCCCGGCAGGAATTAACGAGCGGGTAATAAATAAATCACCCGCGGGGAGCTGCTATTTTTAGCTGCACTCTCCTCCTCTGCAGTTGCTCCCAGGCAGCACGGGGGGGAACGGGGGGTCCCGACGGCACCCTGCACCCCCCACCATGGCACAGGGGGCTGCTGCCACCCCGCCTTGCCGGGGTTAAACCGTGTTCCCCTGCTTGGGGACCCCTCCGCCCTTTCCCCGCTGTCCCCATCCGAGGGTCCTTCGCCAGCCAGCACCTCTTCAATGGTGTGACACCCCCACGGCTACCCAGCACAGACCCCCCCGCCGCCTCTCCCCTGGCGGGGGGACAATGCCTGGTGGGTGCTGGCGTGGCAGCCCCCCTCCCCGGGCATCTGCGGCGGTGGGCATCCGGTTGCCGCAGCCGGCGCCCGGGGCCGTGGCTCAAGGACATTCGGTGGCCGTGACCGGGCTGGGGGGGGGGGACACCTGCCTCATCCCCATCCCCGCCGTGGTGGGGGGGACCATGGCGGGTGCTGGGGATGCAGCCATCGGCCATGGCATCCCCATGGGGATGGGGGGACGGGGTGGGACAGGGACCCTTCGCGGCTTTAACCAACCCTCCGGTCGTCGACACCCTAACGGTGTGTGGGGGGGGAAGGTTTAATCAGGCCCTTTTACGCCGCCATCGATAACGGCACCATCGAGGAGCGATGGTGAATAAAATATTGACCGGCAACCGACCAGGAGGGCTCTGGGGGCGGCTTCACCCACCCCGCTCCAGGGGCCAAAAAGTTTGCCAGGCCGCAGGGCGAGGGCTGGCCGGCGGCTCCGACACCTCGGCGGTGGCGGTGGGGCTGGCAGCCCCGGAAAACTGCGGCGGGGGGGTGCGTGTGCGTGTCCCCCCCTTCCCCGGCTCGCTGCGTATTTTTCTCCCCAACCGCGTATTAAAAAGAAATCGGAGCCCATTTTCCTGCCATAAATTTGGCAGAATGGAGAGAAAATGATCCGGCGCTGGAGGGGAGCCAGCGGCCCCCGGGAGCAGCCGGGCACCAGTGCCCCGGCCACGCAGCCAGGGAGCTCCGGTGCGTCCCTCGCGGATGGGGATGGGGTCCCGCAGCCCTGTTGTCCCACTCCTCCACGCACCGTGGGTGGGGGGCCGCCGTGTCCCTGTGCCCGCAGGGCTGCGGGCACGGTGGCGGTGACGGTTCTACCGGGGGTATGGCGCCATGTCGGGGTGTTTGCCGGGATGCGGCAGGACTCGCCATTCGGAGGCCTCAAATGCGGGGAGCTGCCCCCGCCCTGGGCAGGGGGCGAAGCGGGTGGGGACTCTCCCGGACCTCCCCTGCCCCGGCCTGGCCCTGTGGCCGCGGCGGTGCTGCCGGTGCCGGTGGCACCGTGGGCTGCACGTTGGGATTTTGGGGCCCGTCAGTGCCGGGGGTCCGTGTGCTCACTGCCGTGGGACCTCCCCACCCCCTGCGATGAGGCTGCAGGAGGGGGGTCCCGGCACGGCAGCAGCAGCCCCCCCCCCAGCCCCGCTGCTGCCCGCGGCCTTGTCCCCCCAGCGCGGGGGGTGCACTGGGGGACAGGGTGATGCCCCCTGGGTGGCGGTGCCGGGTGCGGTGGCTCTGGGGGGTTCCTGGCACCATGGGTGGGGGGGTTTGGGGACCCCCCCCCCCGCTAATGCCGCATCTCCTCTCTGGCCAGGCGTGGAGGGAAGCCCATGGCACCCGGACCCCCGGACCCCGCCCCCGCCGAGCCCCGGCCCCGCAGCCCCTAACGCCCTGAGCCCCTCCCCGGCCAGTCCCGGGGAGCCCGAGCAGGTATTGAGGGTGCTGGGGGGGGTGTGCCAGGATGGGCAGGGGGCCGCTGTTGTGTCAGGGGGTCATGGCGGTGCTGGGGGGGGCGATATTTGGGTGCTGGTGGGGGTGTTGAGGTGCAGGGGGGATTGTTGAGGTGCTGGGGGGTTGTGGGGTGCTGGGGCTGCACTGGGGTGCTGGGGGGTCATGGGGGGCTGAAGGGTGTGATGGGAGGGCTGGGGCGGGGGGTGCATGGGGGGGTTCGGGGGCGCTTGGCGGGGGGCAGGGGGCGTGCCGGGGATGGGGGCTGCCGCGTGGGGGTTGTGTTGGGGGGTGCGGGGGCAGCAGCGGGGTCTGGGGGCGCGGGGAGGGTGTCAGGGAGCGCAGGGAAGGCAGCGGGGTGGGGGGGGCGCTGGGGGCGTGGCCAGCGCGGGGCGGGGGCGTGGCGAAAGGCGTGGCGCGGGGGCTCGTCACGGGGGCGTGGAGTCTCTCCGCCAATGAGGAGCTCCCCCTCGCCTCCGCCCCGCCCCCGAGCGCTCCGTTCCCGCCGCCGCGCGCCCCCGGGACCGAGCCGGGCTGCAGCGGCGGCGGCGGCGGTGGCGGCGGCGGCGGTGGCGGCGCGGCCCCGGCCCGGCCCGGCGGCAGGTAGCGGGGAGCGGGCAGGGCCAGACCGGGCCTGGAGTTGAACCGGGTCCGCCGGGCGCCCCGGTACCGGGAGCCCCGGGCACGGCGGCGGGAGGCGGGGACGCGTAGCTGCGGCTCGTTACCGGAGCCGTCCTGGGGCCGCGGGCAGGGGGGGCGCACCGGGGGCACCGGGGGCCTGGACGTGTCCTGCCCTCGCTGCTCCTCACCCTGTCGCCCCGGGGGGGCTGCAGAGAGGGTGGCCCGGGGCTGAGGTGGCACCGACCCCCAGGCGAGGGGCACGTCCCCCGCGGGCAGGCCGCATCGTCGCCAGGGTCGAGGCCGGCACATGGGTGCCACGTGCCCCGTGAGGCATCGCTCAGTGCCGGGTGGGGCGAGGATGGCGATCGCGGCTCCCTGGGGACCCCCCCCCACCCACGCATCCCCCCACCCCGCAGGTCGCCCCCGCGCCGCTGAGCCATGCAGGATCGCCTGGCCCCCTCCCTGCCAGAGCCATGAGCCGGTACAATGGGGGGGTGGCACGGCCCCGGGGCCCCCTGAGCGCCTCTGCCTGCACCCTGCACCCGCTGGAGGGGGAGACGCAGCCGCTGCGGCCCCGCCGTTCCCCCGGCCTCGAGGTGGTGGTCTCACGGCCGGAGCATCCCGGGGGTGCGGATCCCGGCTCGCCGGCGGCGCTGGGGCAGGATGCGGCCGAGGAGCGGGGACGAGAACCCCGCAAGAACCAGAACATCGGGTACAAGCTGGGGCACCGTCGAGCCCTCTTCGAGAAGCGGAAGCGCCTCAGCGATTACGCCCTCATCTTCGGGATGTTCGGCATCGTGGTCATGGTCACGGAGACGGAGCTGTCCTGGGGGGTCTACACCAAGGTGGGGGCTGCGGTGGAGGGGTGTAGGGGTTCGGGAGGTGGGGGTCTGGCCGGGCTCACACTTCCCACTCCCCTGGCAGGAGTCATCGTATTCGTTTGCACTGAAATGCCTTATCAGCCTCTCGACCCTCATCCTCCTGGGGCTCATCATCATGTACCACGCCAGGGAGATCCAGGTGAGGGCACCCGCCGGTGGGTGCTCGCCAGGGCCGCGTCACCCCAGGGGTCCCACCACCCACCACCCCCCCTTTCTTCCCCCCCCCCGGCTCCCGCAGCTCTTCATGGTGGATAACGGCGCCGACGACTGGCGCATCGCCATGACCTACGAGCGCATCTTCTTCATCGCCCTGGAGCTGATCGTCTGCGCCATCCACCCCATCCCTGGCCAGTACCTCTTCACCTGGACGGCGCGGTTGGCGTTCACCTACGCCACTTCGGTGGCTGACGCCGATGTGGACATCATCCTCTCCATCCCCATGTTCCTGCGGCTGTACCTGATCGGGCGCGTCATGCTGCTGCACAGCAAACTCTTCACCGACGCCTCTTCCCGCAGCATCGGTGCCCTCAACAAGATCAACTTCAACACCCGCTTCGTCATGAAGACCCTCATGACCATCTGCCCCGGCACCGTCCTCCTCGTCTTCAGCATCTCCTCCTGGATTATCGCCGCCTGGACCGTCCGCGTCTGCGAGAGGTATGGGGGGTGCTCCGTGACAGGGGTCTTGGGGTTGGGGGGTTGGGCACGGGGCTGGGGTGCAGCTGAGGACGCACAGTGCAGACCCGGGGCGGACAGAAGAGGCTCCTTGGAGAAGAGGCTCCCGCTCTCCCGGTGGGATTCTCATGCCCTGGGTGGTAGCCACGATAGTTTTACCAAACCAAACCCACATGCTGAGGTGCGGTGGGGGCAGACGGACCCCCCCCCCGGCTGTCCCCAGACCTCTGCTAAGCCCCTCTGTGTCCCAGGACCCCCTTTCTGCTGGGAGTCTCGCCGAGGGGACCGAGCCCTCGCGCAGGATGTGGCCCGTGCTCCTCAGCTGCACCCGCCAGGATGCCCACGTTGGGATGCCCGTGCCGGGATGCCGGGGCTGGGGTGCCCGTGCGGGTGCCCTGCCCGCGCCAGCGCCCTGCCCGTGCTCGCCCCTTCCCGGCCGCTGCCCCGGGATGTGCATTAACTGCTCTTGTTTTCCCTCCCTGGCCGCTCTGCTGCTCGCAGGGACAAACTGTGAGTCACCCCAGGGACCGACAGCGTGTCCTGCACGGGACGGCCCCCCCGCCCCAGGCTTGTGCTACCCAGAATTTAGGATTAGCTGCAGCCAGAGGGTGGGGGGGTCAAGGCTGGGGGCGGGTGGGGGGTGCCACGGAAAGGGGCCAGAGTCCTTTTCTGATTGGAACCTCAGCAGCTGCTTTGTGTCCCCCCGTGCCCCCCCAGCCAGGATGGCCGCGGTGCCCAGCCTGTGGGCACAAGCAGGGAGTCCTGTTGCAGCATGTCGGGGGGCTGGAGGCTCTTGGGGTTCTCTCGGAGGGGCGGGCTCGCTGCAGGAGTCGCTGCGGGTCCCAGAGTGGCCCTGGGAGGGGAAAGCTCAGCGAGGAGCAGAGCTGAGCTGGGAAGGAGCCGCTGGATCCCTCTTGATTCTAACCGGAGGCTTCAGCTGAGCCCCCAAAGGGCTTTCGCTCGGCTCCGGTGGCTGCTCAGTGTTTCCCCTCCTTAAGGTGCACAGTTTGGGTGCTTTGAAGGAGTCCCGGGCACTCCTCAGGAGATGGGGGGAGCAGGGAGCACCGCAGCCCCTGCTGTCCTGGGGACCGTCGCCGTGGGGTGACGTCCTCGGGGTGCTCAGCCCTCTCTGCCAGCTCACCCCGGGGTGCAGGTCCCCGCCGGCCACACAGTGCCCCCCAGCTTCGCCCCATCGCATCCCTCGGGGCCGGCTGAGGTTCCAAGCCCAAACCGCGCGGCTGTGCCGTGGGGGCGGGTGGAGGGACGCAGCAATCCTAAATTCCTCGCCGCACGCTTGAGTCCCCCCTACCCCGGCTCGCTCCCGTTTCCTCCATTCCCTCTTGCTCCCCCCAGTTCCCCGCTGCTCCCTGCATGCCCCCGTCCCACTGCCCGGCTTGGCCGCCACACCCAGCGCCTGGCCCCGCTGCTCCGTGTCCCCCGTCCAGGGCAGGGGCCGTGTCCGGGGGTCCTGTGGGGAGGGGGCGGGGGGCGCAGTCGCCTGCTTTCGTGGCATTGGCGCTGGCCACAGAATCTCAAAGCACAGTGTCGCCCGCTCCCGCCCAGTGATGGCCGTGGTGGCCTTGGGGGCCCTTCGTAGCTCGCCGGGGTGGCCCCCCAGGGTCTCCTGGGTGGGGGGTGCTCTGTTCTGGCCCCCGCTCTGCAGAGACCGGGTGTCCCCTCCCTGGGGGGTCCGGCAGTCACACCTGTGTCCTGTGCTTTGAGGTCTCTGGGGTTGCTCCAGAGGATGGAGGTCGCTGCCATCCGTGCGTGGAGGCTGCTCCACACCCGTCGCCTCGTTACCCTCATCCAGCAGCCCCCCACCCCGAGCTGACCCCCTCACTGGGCTCACAGCTACCCCGGGGCTTCCCTCCCTGGAGCCCCTGTCCGCAGTGGCCATACCTGGTGTCCCCAAGTGTCCCCAGGGTGTCCCCAGCTTCTTTGGGACCAGCGGCGTGGCCGGGAGCTCGGGGACTCTCCTGGCTGCACCCACCGGATGGGAAAGCGGCTAAAAACCGCGTGGCAAAGCCGGCGGCACCGCGAGGGGCACGTGGCGGGATGGGACCGTGCGGTAACGGTGGCTGCGCTCGGCCCCGGGCAGGTACCACGACAAGCAGGAGGTGACCAGCAACTTCTTGGGGGCCATGTGGCTGATCTCCATCACCTTCCTCTCCATCGGCTACGGGGACATGGTGCCACATACCTACTGCGGGAAGGGCGTGTGTCTGCTCACCGGCATCATGGTGAGCACCGGGGAGGGGGACAGGCAGGGAGGGCGACACGGGCAGAGGCGGCTCCTGCTCCTACCGTGGACTTCTGTGCCCGCAGGGTGCCGGCTGCACCGCTCTGGTTGTGGCCGTCGTCGCCAGAAAGCTGGAGCTCACCAAAGCAGAGAAACACGTGCACAACTTCATGATGGATACGCAGCTAACGAAGCGGGTAACGAACCGCCCCCCCCGCCCCGCCAGCCACGAGCGCAGCAGCGGCGGCGGCCGCCTCCATCCCTGACCCTGCGGCTCTCCTTGCTTCCAGGTGAAAAATGCTGCTGCCAACGTACTCAGGGAAACGTGGCTCATCTACAAACACACCAAGCTGGTGAAGAAGATCGACCATGCCAAAGTTCGGAAACACCAGCGTAAGTTCCTCCAAGCCATCCATCAGTAAGTGCCAAACCTTTACCTGCTTCCTCCCAGGAGGTTTTACCCCCATCGTGGCTCCCCAAGGAGAGCCAGGCGCTTCCTCCCCTTCTGTGCCCCCGGGTTGGGAGCCAGGGGGTCCCTGTCCCCTTGTCCCCAGCCCCGCTGGGTGCCAGTGGGTGATGCCAGGGTGACCCCGGGGGTACCCGATCCATGAGGCTTGATGCGACCGGCCGGCTTCACCCGCATCGGGGAGCGGGACCCCTGGATGCCTCCTGCTTTGTGGAGGGGGGGGTCAACCAAGGGGTGCCCGGCTGGGGTGGGGGGATACCGCGGTGGGGGCCGCGCTGTGGCTGCTGTCGTCTCCCTGCTCTTCGTGGTGGTATTAAACCTGCTGTTGTTTTGTCTCTGTCCTGCCCCGTCCCTGCAGAGCTCAGAAGTAAGTCTCCTCGCGGGGCTGCTCCTCTCTCCGTCTGCTCCCGTGTGCATGGACTCAAAAATCAGGGGAGGGACAGCGGTGCAGCCCCCCCCGGGGCTGTCTGGGGCGAGGATGGAGGGGCAGCGGCTGCGCTTGCGGGGTGGAGGAGGGGGCTGCATGCCCGGGTGCTGGTTGGGGGGTGGTGGGATGCTGCATGGGGGTGCCGCTGACCTTGACCTCGCCCCCCGCTGTCTCCACAGGTTGAGGAGCGTCAAGATGGAGCAGCGGAAGCTGAACGACCAGGCCAACACGCTGGTGGACCTGGCGAAGGTGAGCGGTGCCCAGCGGGGGGGACCCGGGGGATCCCACTGCGGGGGCTCGCCGTGCTGAGGTGTGTGTGTCACCCCCCCCCCCCAATTCCCTCAGACCCAGAACATCATGTACGACATGGTCTCGGAGCTGCAGGAGCGTCACGAGGACCTGGAGAAGCGCCTGGGCGCCCTGGAGAGCAAGATGGAAGCGCTGGGGCTGAGCTTGCTGGCGCTGCCCGGGCTGGTCAGCCAGGCCCTGGGCCAGCAGCAGCGCGAGCTCCTGGGGAGCTGGACCCCCCCGGCTCTGCTCCGCCACGGCCCCCTGCACCCCCACCCGACCACCCCCCAGGTCCCCTTCCACCGCCCCCCCCACCTCCTCGGACAGCGGGTGATGGGGTGGGGGGGTGGGGGGGCCCCTTTTATGTCTGGCCATCGTGTGGCTGATCTCAGTAGCTTTGTTCTGTAAAGCCCTGTATAAATTTCCTGCGTTCACTGTGCTGGCGTGAGGCTGGAGACCCCCACCGGGCCCCCCACCCTGCCCTGGGGCAGGGGTGAGCCCTGGCCTCCAGGAGGGCTTTTTTAGGGGAGGATGCACCAGTGGCTGTGTCTGGGGGGCAGGAGCAGCCCTAGCGGGGGGTGGAGCAGCCCAGGGTGGGGTTAGAGCTGCCCTGGGGGTGGGTAGAGCAGCCTGGGGTGGGGGGCTGGAGCAGCCCTGGGGGGGTTTAGAGCAGCCCTGAGGGGGGGGCTGGAGCAGATCTGGGGAGGGCAGGAGCTAGGGGGGGTGGAAAGGGGAGCAGGGGGAGAAGCCAGGAGCTGTGAGCGTTGTGGGGGAGTCTAGGGGCTGCCCCCCACCCCGGCTGTGTGAGGGGGTGGAGGTTGGGGATAGGGTGGGGGTCTTGCCTGGAGGGTACAGAGGGGGAGCAGACCCCCATGGTGAGAGCAGGGCTGAGCCTGGGTGGGGGGTGAGGATTTTTAGGGGGTGGGGGCTCTGTTCCTGGCTCTGCCATGAAGTGACCTTGGCGAAGTCACATCACCTCTCTGTGCCTCAGTTTCCCCCATCTGTAAAATGGGGGGGGTGGGGGGGGTGGGAAGGGATGGGGGGGGGCAGCGGTACCGACCGTTGTAAAGTGCTGTGAGATTCCTGGATGCAATATTCAGCCCAGCCCCTTCCCAGTGGCGTGGGCGAGGACCCTCCGCCGAGACCCCCAGAGCCCTGGACCCCCCAGGGGCTGGTCCTGCTCCCCTCGGAGCGGGGGGGGGTGGGGAACGGGGACTGGGGGGGTGGCTGAGGTGCACATTAAAGGAGCCTGAACTGGACGTGTCGCTCTCTGCTCATGGCAGCGGGACCCCTGCCTGGGGTGGGTTGGGGTCCTGGGGTGGGGGGGAGGGTGAGGGGGATGCTTTGGGGGTGTCTGCAGCTCCCCTGGCACTGGGGTAGGTTTTGGGGGGGTTCATGGAGGGGGCTGGGCTCCGAGCATCCCTGGGTACCCCGGGATGTAGGTGCTGCGAAGCCAAACCCAGGGCCCTGCAGAAGGCAGGTGCAGGATGTGACCCTCGGTAGGCAGCGGGCGGCAGGGAGGAGCCCCCGGGTGGGGCGGGGGGGAGCAGGGACCCGATCTTGCCCACGCAGGGCCCCCGCCACGCTTCGGGGCGGTGCGTTGGTGTTAATATTTAACCGCTGGTGCCTGGCGGTGGCGGGCAGTGGCCAAGGGACGTGGTGGTGGCCGAGGGACACGGTGGTGGCCAGGGGACACGGTGGTGGCCAGGGGACGTGGCGGTGAGCCCCAAGGGCCATGTCCCATCCCGCCATGAGCCAGGCAGGTAATGCCAGCAGTGGGGGCTCAGGGGCTGGCACGGGGATGGGGAGGGGATGCAGAGCCCAGGGGTGACACAGCGGGGCTGTTCTGCATGACATGGGTCTGGGGGGTCCTGGGTGGCGGTGGTGGGGATGGCCGCAGCGAGGCGGCAGGCACCCTTCCTCTCCTCCTGTGCCCGGGTGCTGGGAGCACCAGCGAGTGCCTCCCTGCTCGCCCACGGACCAGGATGGGGTGGCAACCCTGGGGCGTGCACGCAGGGGTGCTCACCCAGGGGAGGTGACGTCCCCACGGCACTGTTGGAGCTGATGGCTGGGTCCCCACGTCAGTGGCCGCTCATGGATCCCCGGGACTCGGCCCGGAGGTGGGGAAGCGAAGCAGCCGCTGGATGCGCCCAGGGGACCCCCATCACCCCGAAGGCGCTGGGAGCCGATGGCGGAGGCCACCCGCCCCGCCGGAGGGCCGGGACTGCCGGGTAGGAGCTGGGCGCAGGGGGGCTGAGCCCCCAGGCTGGGCTGGAGGCATTCGGCCCCTGCTTCACCTCCATCAAACCCTGGCTGGGGGCTGCTGGGGGGGCTGGGGGCTGCCACAGCCCCCTCCTCACTGGCAGCTGCTCTCCTCTTCCTCACTGCGCCGCTCTGCCTCGTCTCTCCAGATGTGGAGGCACGAGGTGGCCCAGAAGCACCGGTCGGTCCCCAGAAGCCCCGCCGTCCCCAGGAGTGGGGACAGCCCCGGTGGTGGCCCCCTCTCCGTGCCCCCTGGTAAGGCGTGGGGGTGGCGCGGCTGCTGCACACCCCTCCCTGGTGTCCCGAAGCTGCCGCCAGCCCCAGCCAGGCGCGTGGTCTTCAAGGACGAGGTGACCCCACTGAGCAGACCCCCCGGGAGGGTCCCCCCTGCCGAGGAGCGGGAGAAGCTGGGGACCAGGTCCGTGCCCCTGGGGCTGGTGCCCTGGCCACGCGCTGTCCCGGATTACATGGTGTAAGTGACTCCCGTGGGGACGGGGACAACCACGGGACGGGGTGACACGGAGCCCCAGGCACCCCCCCGCCCCCTGAGCCTGGTGGTCTTCGTGACGGTGCAGCATGTACCCGGCGATCCGGAGCCCCCGGCAGCGGGAGGGCTACAAGGGCGTCTTCCAGGACCAGCTGGCCGAGTACACGGAGCTGCTCGGGGAGGTGCGGGTGGCACGGCGGGGGCTCCCCGAGCTGGAGGCGGCGGTGGGACGGCGACCCCGGCACGCCGTGGGCAGGATGGTGAGTCCCTTGGTGGGCACTGGGCAGGACGGCGGGTCCCTTGATGGGCACCGTGCATCTTGGGAGCAGTGTTGGGTGTGATGAGTTGGCCGGTCTCTGCGGGGATGGGGTAACACCCTGGGGGTGGGGGCTGCAGTGGGAGTGGGTTGGAGTGGGGGCTACTGGGGGGGACTGGAGAGGTATGGGCTGTGCTCGAAGGCACCTGGCAGCTGCTGGAAAATGAAGGAGCGGCGGCATTTCTAGGCTACGCCCCGGGCGAGGGTGTCACTGCGGCTCTGGGGGAAGCCCGGCTGCCCCCCCAGGCCCCCGGGCTCGTTAGCTGCACCTCGTTAGGGCCCTGCTCGGCCAGACCGAGCCCCCGGGGCTCTGCGATGTGTCTTTCTGCCCCGCGGGATGGGAACGCGGTGGCCCACATCTGGCAGGAGCGTGTGAGGAAGAGGAGGGTGAGCAGGGCTCGGGCTCGGGGTCTGTTTCCCCATCCTGGGGAGCCGGGGGGGCTGCAAGCCCTCGGGGACGGGGGTGCCCCCGGCTCAGCAGGGTCCGGCTGGCAGGATTCGGCCTTCCCGGAGCAGCTGCGGCGCTGCCAGTACCTGAAGCAGAAGCTGACGCACATCAAGGCGCGGATCCAGGAGTACGACCGTGGCGGCACCATCCACTCCTGAGCGTGCGCACCAGGCGGCACCCGCGCCGGGGGACGACGGCACCCCGGGAGGAGACCCCAGGGGGCTGGGCCGGGGGTGGTGATGCCACAGGGATGCCCCCAGTGCCCACCCAGTGCCCAAGCAGTGCCCACCCAGTGCCCACCCATCTGGGCACGGAGAGTTAATCCACCGGCTCCTCGTGCGGCTGTTTTTGGGGTGCTCCGTGCCCCGGGGAGCCTCGTGGCCCCTGGGCTGCCCTGGGCGCTGGGTGGGCGCTGGGTGGACGCGGGGTGGGTGCTGCCCCGGGTGCTGGGTGGGTGCTGCCCCGAGCACTGGGTGGGCGCTGGGTGGGCGCTCGGTGGGTGCTGCCCCGGGCACTGGGTGGGCGCGGGGTGGGCGCTGCCCCGGGTGGGCGCTGTCCCAGGTGGGCGCTGCCTATCCCCGCGTGGCTGCGGGTCCCTGGCCGTGAGCCGGGGGCACCCACCGGGGCTCTGTCTCCGCAGAAATGGCCCGAACTGGTTTTAATAAAGCACGGTGATTTTTTTTTGGAGGGGGATCTTGATGCGCACCCACCGCGGCCGGGGGCGGCGGCACCCGCGGGGACACACCAGGGCGGGGGGGCGACGGCACCGGGGAGGGGGCAGAGCGGAGCCCCGACCCCGGGGGGCTGCGGGACCCCGGGGCGGGTGTCCGTCCGTCCGTCCGTCCGTCCGCTGCCCCGGAGCCGCCCGGGCTGCGGCGCTGAGAGCCGGGATGGGGGGCGGGGCGGGGGCGGCCGCCGGGGCTTTCCTCCCCACCGCCGCCAGCCCACCCCTCCCCGGAGGCGGAAACCGGGGCCGGGCCGGGGCCGGTCTCCAGCAGCGCCCGGTCGCTGCCGCGGCGCCGCTCCCGGCTGCCATTTTAAGGTGAACAAAGAGGCGGAGGCGCGAGCAGGTGAGTGGCTCCGCGGCGGGCGGGACCCCCCGGTACCGGCACCGGTACCGGGGGACGAGCGGGCTCCCGGTACGGGAGGGCGCACCGAGGGGGGTCCCCGCTCCCCACCGCGAACGGGGGGGTCCGTCCTTCCCCGCCGACTCTGCACAGCCAGGTCCTCGACGAGGTCCCCACCGGTACCGGTACCTGTACCGGGCTTCCCGCTGGTACCAGGGTCGCCACCGGGGTCCCCGCCGGCACTGGGAGCCCCACCGGAATCCCCACCGGTACCGAGTTCCTTACCGGCACCGGGGTCCCCACCAGCCTCCCCACCGGTACCAGCACCGGGCTGCCCACCGGGCTTTCCACCGGCACCGGGGTCCCCACCACCACCGGGGTCCCCACCGCCACCGGGGTCCCCACCACCACCGGGGGCTCCGGAGCCGCAGCCGCAGCAGGTGGAAGGCAGGAGGCGGCGGCTCCTCCCGGGGCAGCGGGGCTGGGGGTCGCTCTGCCTGCCCGGTGCCCCCCGCAGCGGGGAAGGGACCCCCGGAGTCCCCTGTCCTGTGTCCCCCCCCGCCGGCACTGGGGTGTCCCGGGTCACTGTGCCCCGGTTATGGCTCCAGGAGACCGAGACCCCCCCAGCCCCGCTGCGGGAGAGGTCCCTGGTGGGGCGGGGGGGTCAGGCTGCGACCCCGCGGGTTAACTGACTGGCACCGGTGGGTTTGGGGGTTCACGGCGACCCCCCGAGGTGGGGGGGAGAGGCTGTCCCAGACCCCCGTGGGCTCCCTGGGGGTCAGCGGCTGCACCCCCGACTCCCGGTGCCCACCCTTGCCGTGGGTCAAGGGATGCCAACCCCATCCCCCCCCAAATCCCCCCAACCCAGGGGCCCGATCCTGCCCGCGGAGCCCTGGCACTGCCAGCGGCGGGCGGCCGGCTTGGGTTTCCAGCCGGGGTTCGGGTTTCCCCCGCGCTGCTCCCCGCTCCACGCCGGGGGTCTCCGGGCTGGGGAGGGGAGTGTCTCTGTTTTATTTGAAAAAATCCCAAATTATTGGGGTTTTTTGCCCCTTGTGAATGGGGCGTTGCTAATGTGCCCCGTGTTGTTGTTGTTATTACTATTATTTTTTTTAATCCAGGCAGATCTGCTTAGGGAGGGGCCAGCGGGGCCAGCGCCAGCCTTGGGTAAGAGGTTTTCTGGTTTAATTAGAATTTCAACAATCCAATTCATTCAGGCGGTGTCTGGCAGCGGGGGGCTGGGGTGGGTCTCGTGCGTGGGCCGGTGCTGGGCTGCGACCTGGCAGCTTGTGCTGGGGACGTGCCGGGTGAGTCACTTCTCCCCGTGCCTCAGTTTCCCCGTGAGTTGCGGTGACTCTGCTGGCCCGGTGCTGGGTCCGGTCAGGCAGTAGGTGACGGTGACAGGGGACCAAAGTCCCCGCCGCGCGTGCAGGGATGTGGAAACCCGGCAGTGCCGCCTCGCACCGCCGGTGCTGGCACCTCCTGGCGCATGACCAACGTCGAAGGCTCCATCTGTCTCCCCTCCAGGCTCTCCACCATGTTCAGCAAGAAGTCCTATGACGGTCCCCCCGCGGGCTACGGTCCCCCCACGGGCTACGGTCCCCCCGCGGGCGGTTACGGCTACGACTACGGCGCCCGCTCGCCGCCGCCGGGCTCCTACTACATCGAGGACGTGCCGCAGCACTTCTACAAGTGGACGTCACCGCCCGGCGTGGTGAGGATCCTGCAGGCCATGGTCGTCCTGCTCTGCATCGCCATCTTCGCCTGCGTGGCCTCCACCCTGGCCTGGGAGTACGGCTACGGCTTCGGGGGCATTTACGGCAACGGGCTGGGGGGCTTCTACGGCAGCTCCAGCTACTACGGCGTCGGGGTGAACTACGGCTCCGCTTACGGGGGTTACTACGGCGGGGTCACCAACCCGCGGACGGCCAACGGCTTCATGATCGCCATGGCCGTGCTCTGCTTCCTGGCCCAGCTGGGGCTCTTCGTCGCCAGCGTCAGCAAGTCGAGCAGCACCCGCTCCCGGCGCTTCTACCTGGTGGTCATCGTGGTCTGCGCCGTGCTGGCCTTCGTCATGCTCATCGCCTCCATCGTCTACATCGTGGGCGTCAACCCCCAGGCGCAGATGTCCGGCAGCTACTACTACAACCCCTTGCTGACCATGTGCAGCCAGGTGTACGGCAACAGCTACGCCAACCAGTACCTCTACCACTACTGCACCGTGGACCCCCAGGAGGTGAGGGGGCACCCCGGCTCCGGACAGACCCCCCTCTTCCAGCCAAACCCTCTGCTCGGCTTCAACCGTGACGCTGAGCCAGGGCCGCGCCCTGCCCGTGGGACGGGGTTTTCCCCGTATTTAATGGTTTCGGTGGTACTGGTCACCGTTCCGTGGCTGCGGAGGGGGTGGCTGGTGGTGCTGGACCCCAGCCTGGCTGTTTGCTGGGGCGAGCAGGGGCTGCCGGAGGAACTGGGGCGAGCCGGCGGCCCGTGCTAGGGAGTTTCGGGGAGGGGATGGGCTGTCGTCCCGGCGCAGACCCGGTTTCTGGTACTTTGGTCTCGCCGGTTGTAAAAGTATTTGAGCAAGGCTGGGGCAGGGGCGGGCTGCCCATGCAGCGATGGGCGCGGGGTCAGGGTGCCAGCCAAGTGCCAGCCCTCCCCAAGCTCCCTGGTGCTGCCGGTCCAGCTCGGGAACCTGAGGGGTCACTGGGGCAGCGAGAACCCTCAACCCAAGGTCCCCCAGCCCCAGTTTCGGCTGGGGCTGGCGGGGATCCGGCGTGGCACACGGGCTGGGACTGGCGCTGCCGGTTCCCATCCGGCCGAGCTGGCCGTGCCGCATTCCTGCGCCCCGAGCAGGGGGAGCCGCGACGCCCGCGCTGCTCCTGCTCCTGCTCCGGGCAAAGGCCAAGCGTGGCCTTGTCCGCCCTGGCCCGGCCCCGGTTTCAGGGCGGCTGCGGGACCCGGCTCGTGGACAACCAGTGGCGCAGGGACCCGGCTGCGCGGTGCAGTCCGGTGTTGAGAGGGGTTTGGGGTGAGGGGAACAATTCCTGCTCAGCCCAGGGAGGCACCCGGACCCTCGG
Organism: Bucorvus abyssinicus; assembly: GCA_009769605.1. Taxonomy (NCBI): domain Eukaryota; kingdom Metazoa; phylum Chordata; class Aves; order Bucerotiformes; family Bucorvidae; genus Bucorvus; species Bucorvus abyssinicus. The sequence continues at coordinate 7,913,254 of CM020055.1, forward strand.
GACAGGGTCTTTGCAGCCCCCCGCCCTGAGAGCCCCCCTCGCTCTGCCCCTCCAGGCCGTGGCCATCGTCTGCGGGTTCCTCATCGTCATCCTGCTCTGCATCATCTGCTTCTTCGCCCACAAGACTCGGAGCAAGATCTGGAAGTACGGGAAACAGAACATCTACTGGGACAAGGTGCCGGTGGTCCAGGAGGGTCCCAATGTGGAGGAGTGGGTGAGTCCGAGCGTGGGCTGGGGGCGCCGGTGGGTGCCCGGGGCTGTGGGGGGGTGTTCTTCCCCCACCTACCCCTGAGCATCGAACTGCGGCAGTGCTGAGTCGACGTGCCAGGGCGAGCGGAGGGGCTGCATGGGGACCCTGGGGTCTTCCCGGCACCAGGGCTGTGCCAGGCCGGGGCTGTTCCCCTTCCCCAGCCTGGCCAGTACTTTGTGCCAGGAGCCACCGGCTTGTGCCATGCCGGTGCCAGGCCCCGGTGTGTTTGCACGCCACAGCAGGCAGCTCCCGGGGCCCGGCGTTATCGCCACCGGTGTGACGCTGTGCCCGGCGCTCGCTGGGTCCCTCCCTGTCACCCCGTTTGGGGACCGAGCTGGTACCATTCCCCGGCACCACGAGGCTTTGTACTGGCTGCTGGGCTGGGTGAACTGGTCTCAAACTCCCTGAAAGACAAACAGGGTGGGATCTGATGGGCCGGGGGCCAGGAGCACCGTGCCGAGGTTCCGGCTCTTCGCTCCTGCGCTCACCCTGGGCTCGGGGACGCTGTGGGACACTGCCTGACAGCGCTGTTTGGTTTCAGTCTTGGCAATGATTAACTCGGCTCCGTGGGGCCGTGCCACCCCGCTGCTGCGCAGGAAGCCAGGGGCTTTGCAGCCACCAAACTGGCACCGTCGGGGCTTTGAATGAGCCCGTGTCCTTTGGGTGGGGGATGCTGCAGACTCCCCCAATGCCGCTCAGCCCCCTCGGCCCCGGGGAGCTGCCGGTCCCAGCCTGGCCCCGCTGCGTCCCGGGACGTGCCCCGTCCTGCCCTCGCTCTGCAGCTCCCGGAGCCGGCATCTGGGCAGGGTGCGGGAATTCTGCAGCATCCCATGGGAAGGAGCCGTTGAAACCCGCCCCTGTCCCGGAGCACAGCTCTTGGGGTGCTGCCGTGCCCTGGCTGAGGAGCCCCCCGAGGGAGCTGGGACAGCGGGAGCTGCGTGGGCAGGGGCTGCACCCCCAGCCCCATCCCACCACCTTCAATTCCGTCCCCCCATGGAACCCCGGGAAGCTCAGCCCCGCGCTGCACTGCATCCCCACGCCTCGCTCTGGCCGTAGGGCTGATATTTACTTTTCATTTCGCAGGAATACCTTTTGTTCTGGTTTATTTATTTTTGTTAAAAGTCCCTCCCTGGTTAAGCATTTCCTGGCCCGTTGGGAACGGGGCTGGTTGGGTGGCAGGACCCCGCGCACCCTCGCCGTCCCAGCTGGGTGGGGTCACCCACCGGCAACGCGTCCCCACTCCGTGGGGATGCAGCCGTGGGGAGGTACCGGGGTGTGAAACCCTCCTGGGACATCTTGTTCCCTGTTTAGGGTTGACACCGAGATAAACGGGTGACCTTCGAGCAGGCAGGTGCCGCTGCCTCCGTCCTGCCGTGGCACGGGGACGTGGCTGTCCCTGCCGCACCGGTGGCCCTCTCACTTGGCGGCCCCAATTAACGGCATCTTCGCTAATTGCAGGGAAAGTGCTGGAGGAAGTGGCTTTGCCGGCCGATGTCCCCAAGGCCACCGTCCCAGGCAGGGTCCGGCTTCCGGCACAAACAACCCACAAAGGCCAGGAAGGAAGGGGGGGGCAGGGACAGACGGATGCTCCACGTCCTCCTTGAGGAGCCCTGCTCTGGGATGGGGGCGCTGCGGGATGGGGCGCCCGAGCCACCTCCAGCAAAGCTGGGGGGTGTCACCCTGGGGTGCAGAGCAGGGTGCCAGGACCCCCCCCCCAAGCTGTGTCTCCTGTTGGAACCCCCCCACGGTGGCTCTGCGCACGGTGGCGTCACTTGCTGCAGCACTGGGGTCTGTGGGCCCGTCTCTGGGGCACGTCCAGCAGCCTCCCCCCTCCCCAAGCGCTGCTCTGCCCACCTGTGGGGGCTCCCCCATCCCTGGCACCCCTCCCCTCGCTCTCCGTGGCCATGCGGGACACCCCACCGCAGCTCTGCCGGGGCTCATCCCCCTGCCCAGCCCCATCCCGGACCCTGGGCAGGATGGTGGCCGCTCCGGGGTGTCTCTAGCCCCGCAGGATGGAGACCAGTGTCCCTGTGTGCTGGGGGCCAGGGTCCGTGCCCCGTTCTGCGGTCCCCACTGTCCCGGCACGCAGCTGAGCCCTCTCCCTGCTCCAGGTGAAGAACGTGGCCGACGGGGCCAGCGTGCAGGATGAGACGGCCACGCTCGCCTACTCGGAAAAGCCGACGAGCCCCGTCACTGCGCCGCCCTACAGCCCACCCTCCTACAGCTACCCTCCCCAGAACGGCTACTACCCCTCCGGGACCTACAGCAGCCGGGGGTGAGTGGCCAGGCGGGGAGGGGACCCGGGCTGTCTGTCCCCACTGTGCCAAGCTGGCTGATGTCCCCATGTCCCCCACAGTGACCAGCCGGACCGGGCGGTCAGCCCCAGCCCGGCGGAGGAGAAGGTGCGGGAGCAGCCCAGCAGACCCCCAGCCCGCCGTGGCCGCCGCCGCCGCCGTAACCCCGAGCTGGACGAGTCGCAGTACGAGACCGACTACACCACGGCCGTGGAGTCTGGCGATGAGCGGGACCAGGACCAGTGGGAGAGGTGAGGGAGGGACACCTGGGAGCCCCCCTGCACCCAGAGCTGCCCCACGGGGGGCTGACCCTGCCCCTGTCCCGCAGCCTGTACCCCCCCATCACCTCGGACGGCACCCGGCAGAAGTACAAGCAGGAGTTCGCCACGGACCTGAAGCGCTACAAGCAGCTCTGCACCGAGATGGACGGCGTCAACGACCGCCTCAACCAGCTCAGTAAACAGCTTGACAGCATCACCGAGGACAGTCCCCAGTACCAGGTAAGGGCTCTCCAGCGGACACCGGGATGTTGTGGGGCCACCGGGACACTGTGGGGCATCGGGGATGGGTGTTGTGGAGCATCTGGGATGCTGTGGGGCATCAGGGGTGGATGCTTTGGGGCCGTGGGGTGCTGTGGGGCATCGTGGGTGCTGTGGGTGCAGGTCCCTGCTCATCCCCGTGGGACACCCACCCTCGTGGCCCCCGGCTGTGGTGCCAGCCGGTGGTGACCCCCCCATCCCACCCATTCCCTTCACAGGATGTCGCCGAGGAGTACAACAGGCTGAAGGACCTAAAGCGGGTGAGTGTGCGGAGCACGGCCGGTCTCCCCGTTTCCAGCTGGAGTGGGGCTGGGTTGGTGCGATGCAGCTGGGGTTGGGGGGTTGGAAACTGTGCGCCCCCCCAGCTGCAGCCCCCTCCCCACGGCCCGCGTGCTGCCTTTCAGAGCCCCGACTACCAGACGAAGAAGCTGGAGACCAAAACCCTGCGCAACAAACTCTTCCACATCAAGCGGATGGTGAGCGACTACGACAAGGTGCGGGGGTAGCCCGTGTCCCCCCCCACCCTCCACGGCAGGATGGGCACAAAGGGCTCCCCCCGAGCCCCTTTCCAAAGACTGTGGTGCATTTTGTACCTTTGTTTGTATATATATACAAAAAACAAACCCAAGAGCCAAAGCCACCCCGCGATGTCGGTGCCAAGGGTGTGGGGCTGGAGGCGGCTGCTGGAGCGAGGTCCCCCCCACCATGTGTGTGTGTCCCTGCCTTGTCCTGCACGTTGGGGACCGCGGGTCCCCTCCTGCTGCTGTAAGTATGTTTGGGGGGTGTTGCTGGGTACCAAAAGGCGGCTGCAGCCCAGTGCCAGCAGGGATGCAGGATGCAGAGCATCCCTCAGCTGGGCTCCTGGGTGGGGGGCAGAGCCTTGCAACCCCGCCGAGACTGCCCTGGGCAGGGGTGATATTTTATAAGGAACTGGCTGAAACTGTGTATTTTTTTTCTTTTTTAAAATAAATGACTTGTATCTCTTGATTTTAAATCGGTGCCGGCGTGAAAGGGCCCGTGGTGGGGTGATGTGCGCTCGAGGGCGATGGGTGCCCCCAGCACTGCCCAGACCCTGCACCCGGACCCCCACATCCCCCCTGGGGCTGGTCCAGCCACTGATGCTGCCCAGCATCCCACCCATGACCCCACTCCCAGCCTCTTCAAGATGAGAGGAACCCCAAAATCCCACCTTGGGACCCCCAAACCCCCTGGCTGGGAGGGGAACCCCCCAGCCCCCCCTCCTTGCTCCCCCAAGATCAGCTCCAAACCTCTGCACTGGCTGCTGCTCCCCTTTGTGCTGCTGCTCCAGTTCGGCCCCAGCAGATCGCAGGCAACAGGGTTTATTCGCGAGGGACCCTGTGTTGAAGACCACCACCCAGAAGCCCACCCCGAAATCCCCAGGATTTCCAAACCCATCCAATTTTAGGTTCCTTGTAGGATCTTACTTTTTTTTTGGCCCTGTATCCCCCACTCTGCTTCATCTCCCCCCCATCATCACCCCAGGGTGGGCTTCAGGCTAAACCCCTTTCCCTGCTTGCAGCAGCTCCGCGGCATAAGAAACATCGTTTATTGACTTCAGTTAATTTGTTTAGTATCATTGAACAAGGATTATATTTTTTTTCAGTGAATCAATCTAAATGACAAAGCCCCGGCTAATCCTGCCTCCTGTTTGCGCCGTGGATACCCCTGAGAAGCAGAATCTCACGGCGGGGGGGGGACACCCCGTGTCCCCCCATCTCTCCGAAGTGCCTCTGCTCCCCCTGTCCCCCTTCCTCCAACACAGCCCTGGGGACAAGGATCGCCCCCCCCAGCAGCATCGCACCCTTCCAGCCCAGTTTTTGGTCCCCCCCCCCAACATCTCTCTCCCCTAAATCTGGCTTAAAAAAAAAAAATGAGGCAGGGGAACATATAGCGAGCGTGGGGAGGGGGATGCTGGCACCCATCTCCCCCAGCGTGGGGATGGTGGGGGGTGCTGGATGTGTCCTGGGGTGGGGGTAAAGCACCAAGTGAGGCAGTGGGGCAGGAGCTCAGGGGAAATGGGTGAGTGGTGGGTGCTGTACAGCACCCAAAAAGGACCACCCTGCATGCTGCATGGCCCCAGTCAGTCACCCGGGTACCCCCATCCCCTCCCGTGAACTATCCCCCCGTGCCCCGACAGTGGAGATGCTTCAGTGGAAAGTGCAGGGCAGGGAGGGGCTGGGACCAGGCACGGACGAACCCCGCTCCCCAAAAAGGGGCTGCTCCAAGCTCAGCGCTTAAGTCCTCACGGCTGGATACGGCCCAGACAGGCAGGGCAGCACCTGGGCAGGGCACCAAGGGGCTGGAAATGACCCTTTTTTCCATGATTTCCAGGACTGGGGGAGGAAGAGGCAGGGGGTCCCACAGCTCTGTGCAGCCAGGGACCCCCACCCCCAGCCTGGCTGGTCCCACCTTCCATCACCTCCTGTCTGAGCCTCCTGTCATCCGAAATTCAGATTTGAAGGGGCAGCCAGGGACCACGTCCCCCTCCCCAGGCTCCAGCCCGGCTCCAACGCAGCAACAGAGCGAGGGACCAGCCCCAGGGATGCTCTGAGACCCCTGGGGAGCTCCGTTCCGGGGCGGTGGTGGGGTGTACACAAGAGTTCAGTGTCCAACAGCAGCGGCACAGCCAGTACCTTCGGGGTTAGGAGGACAACGCTGTGACCCCGCTACTGTGGGGGGGCTGCGGGGCAGGGGGCCAGTGCAGTTCGGGGCTTCCTGGGGGCAGCACCGTCTTGGCGGGGGGCTGGAGGGAATCCGTGTCCAGCTGCTGGGGGTTCCCGGGGTGCCAAGGCTCCTCTGTCCCCTACTGCCCCGTCCCATAGGGCCAGTTGAAGGTGCTCCCAGACAGCAGCATGTCCCTGATTAGTGTTTCGATGGGCGTCTTCCCCACCAGCCTCATGAAGAAGAGCTGGGAGATGAGGGCAGCTGGCACGGCCCGGAGCGCCGGCAGCCGCAGCAGGAGCCGGCCAAAGCGCTGGGGCTGCGAGGGGTACTGCGAGCGCACGTACTCGGTGAGGGCCACCTGTGCCTTCTCCTGCAAGCTCTCCACATGCGCCGGGTCCGAGAGGCCACAGGCATCTGCAAGAGAGATGGGATGGAGACGGGTCAGTGGTTAGAGCAGCCTGGTAGCCCCAGCAAGACCCCCCCAGTCCCTCTCCTCAACTGGCTGCCGTGCTCGGCTGCTCTCCTCACTCAATTAGGGGGTGCAGCCGGCTGCGGCACGGTGCCAGAGCACAGCTCCGGCTGCAAAGGGCCGCTTGACCCCGCTGGGAAGGACTGGGCACCTCTGCGGCATGAGGTGAGCACGGACAGCCCGAGGGAGGGGGCTCCCCAAGTCCCTCCCGGGGACATAAATATCCCTGCGGGTCTCACTCCCATCGCCCCAGGGAAGCTCATCCCTGTACCCAGACGGACAAGCCGGGATGCTGCAAAGCCCAGCAGAGGAGTGCTGGGGCAGAAGGACTCTGCCATCTCCCCCAAGATGCTCTCTGGACCCAAACCCGCAGGGAAACGGGGGGTGGATGCTTTAAGGGGGGTCACGGCTCCGTTGGACAGAGATGGGGACAGAGCTTGCTGGCAGCACCAACCTACCCGGCGTGAAGAGCGCGATGGCTTTGAGGCAGCTGTACTCAGCCGAGTCCACCTGGAGCCGGTTGAGCTTCTCCACCTGATCCTGGAAGATGCGGATCTGGTCCATGAAGGAGACGACGCGGTCGGCCGACATGGGGGAGGCGTGGAAGCCGGCAGCGGCCAGGAGAGGGGCCATGTGCAGCGGCAACGCCGACTGCGCCGCGTTGAGGACGAAGAGCTCGCTCCAGCTGAGCCGTAGCAGGGCTACCTGGTCGGAGACGGGCAACTCGGGGAAGAAAGGGATATTGCGGGCCCATTCCACCGTGCTGAAGAGGAGGCGGGCGGCCAGCTCGCAGATGTTGTCGATACCCATGACGCTGCCCTGCTGCGCGTACTGCGAGCCGTAGCGGGCAGCGGGGTAGGGCTCGGCCCGCAGCAGCTGCGAGATGAGCTCCGACACCGGCTGCCCGTTGAAGTATTCCCCGCTGGGCATCGTGTTGGGGCTGGTGCTGGAGTGGGTGGGGGGGATCCGGCCCCGCTGCACGGCTGGGAGGAAGGAGAGGAGGTGTCTGACTGCTTCTGCATCCTGCCGCATCCCCCATCCCGCCTCCCTCTGCCCCGGGAAGGACGGGGATGCTCCCACCGCCCGCCCGGCATCGCCGGATCCTGCCACCCCAAGGAACAATGGGTGGCTTTCAGGCGCTCAGGGAGAGGGAGGTGGTGCGTGCCGCCCGCTGCGCCCGCCTGCCAGAGCTCCGCTCGCCTCTTCCGCAGCCCCGTGATTCACCAGCGACTCCCAGGCTGCCGGCGCCGCGGCTTGGCCATGGCCTCCAACAGCGGCCGTGCCACCTCCTCCTCGGCGAAGACCTGGCCGTGCCGTGCCGTGCCAGACCGGCGGCAGGGCGGTTGCTACCCAAGGTCATCGCATGGCAGCAATCATTTATTTGCAAATAAAACGTCCATCTTGGAAGCGTCGTTAACCCTGGGGCACTCCCCCTCCTAATTGCATTCAGGAAGAGCCATTTTTCAGCTCCCCCCCTCTCCCATTAGCGCCCACTATTTGCTCAGTCCCTAGTAATTAATTTATGGGCTGTTCATGAGCCACTTAAATGAGAGCTCTAAATCATGCTAAGTGGCAATAATGCCATCTCGACTCCTCTGGAAAGCAGGGAATTACTGTCCTGCTTCCAGCATCCTTCCCCCCTTTTGCTCCTCGCTTTAACGCCACCTGCCACCGAGCAGCCCAGGCACCGCGGCAGAGCCCGCGCCGAGCCTCGCCGTCACAGCGCGCGTGCCTCGGCGCAGCCCCATCCTGCCGCCGGCACTTGAAGTTTGGGGCTAAACCCTTCGCCCGGTTTGCAGCATCAGGGGTTTGCAGCAGCACGCAGAACTCGGCCAGGGGAGTTCCAGCCGCGCCGGGAGCCCATCCCAGGCGACCTCCAGCACGCCTGGGGCACCGGGACCGTCCTGGCTCAAGGTGTGTCACCTTATCAGCTCAAGGCTCCGGCTTTTCCAAACAAACACCACCTGCGCCGCCGGCACCGAGGGCGATTCAAGGAGAAATAAAAAAAAAAATAGGGCCAAAAGGGGAAGGGGGGAGGTTTGCAAACAAGGGAACCTGGAGAGGTGGGAGAGCACCGGGAGCATAGGGGGCACCGGCAGCTGCGGCGGTGGGGTTCACCAGGACCCCCTGGGAGCCATCCCCGTCCTCGCGGTGTTGGCGTTACCTTCCTTCCTCATCCCCACGCGGAAACACTTCTTGAGGCGGCAGTACTGGCATTGGTTGCGGTGGTGCTGGTCGATCTGGCAGTCGCGGTTGGACCTGCGGGCAGACGAGGTGTCGGGGTGGAGCGACGCGATGCCAACGGGGGGGGATCCCTGCACCCCACTGAGCCGCTCCACCACCCACCTCCCCACCGTCCTCGGGCAAAGCCCTTCACCTCCGAGCACGGCCCCTTCCACACCTCCTCGCCAGACGTGAGAGGAATTCCAACTATTTCCACGGGCACCGAGTGCTTGCCGTGTCCCCCATGGCGGTGGCACGGCCACGCGTGCTCCACTCTGGCCCCCACTGGACCCTGCAAGCGTGGGGTTGGCAGCACGGGGTCTGCGCTGACCAGGATGCTTTGCCCTCCCTGAGCAACCTCATAGCCGGTGAGGGAGTCATGCCCACCCCTTGGGCAAGGAGCCACGGGCACTAGGTAGCCCTGCATCGTGCCATGGGCCACTGGCCACCATGAAAGCCAGCTGCCCTGTGGCGTCGCGGGGAGCTGCACGCTGTGGTGTGCTGCGAGAGCCATTCCTGAAGGGCATCGTTAGTGCCCAAACCCCGAGCCCCAATTCCGGGGTCCCGCTCACGGTCCCCGCACGGCCAGGGTGACACCGGCTGGTCACATCCCACCCGAAGGCTGACCCGACCAACAGGGAGGAAAGGGGGCGACAGGCAAAACGGCGATAAATGACGGCATATAAAGCAGCTGGCAGGGCAGGGGCGCGCCAGCGTCCGGCAGCAGCTCGGCTCTGCCTGGGAATCCCGACACGAATCTCCTCATCCCTACACGGCTCCAGAGGCGAGGCAGGCGGGGATTCCCAGCGCGCTCCGACCGGCATTAATTCACCCCGAACATCACCACTGCGCTCTGCGCAGCCGAAAACGTGTGCCTGATAACCAAGTTATTCCAGCCGAGCGGCGATAGCTCATCAAAACGTCACATTTTACAGCTTCATCAGCCGCCCGCGCCGCGGTGGGGGCAAAAGCCGCCGGATCCTCCCGGTGCCGGGGCCTGGCTGACCCTCACCGTGGCCTCGGGGCACCGTCCCCGGCACCGGGCAAACCCCAAAAGCAGCTCAGCTCCTCGCAGCGAGTTTCCCAACCCATCGGGCTGCAGCGACCTGGGAAACTGTTGAGAACACAAAAGGCGTATACTGTGCTAATTATGTAATTAGAACGTGTAATTATTTAGTGCAAGAACTAAACTGAATCCAACTCACTTTTAATATTCAAATTAGAGCAATCTTGGCTTGATGCTGCTTTTGACTCCTGGAACAAAGCAGATGCCAGGGCTGCCGGGGGAGCTTTGTTCCCGGCCCCTCCAACACTTTACTCCCTACTTGGAAAACCAACGTGGTTTCTATCGCACCGAATCCCTTCCCAGCACGTAGTGGGGAAAAAAAAAACCCACCCGAACCACCTCAGGTAGGTGCCCAGATACCAGTGACAGGCACGGGATAAAGTCTTGGGTGCTCGCAGCCCAGCGAAGCCCCTCCATCACCCTGTGACCCTCAGCAGCATCTGGGACGCAGAGTCCGTCCCTCTCCTGGGGAGCCCCAGCTCGGCCTTTCCTTTGTTCCACCAAAACGGAATTTCTCAAAAGCCAGATGTATTCCCCATCTTCAAACCGCTAATCCCCAGCAGCCGCTTGGCTGGATCTGCGGATCGGACCCTGCTGATCAGACAGGGAAACTGAGGCAGGGCCGGGGGCCACACAGGCTCCGCATCCACCCGCGCCGTACTCGCGGCAGGCGACGGGCTGAACGCTGCAGGACCAGGGGTGACAGGAACGCAGCCCTGCCCCACGCCGCCAGCCCCACGGCCCCTCTCCACGGCCACGAGCGGCTCCGGCTGACGTCAGCCGGGACCCAGCAGCGCCGGTGCCGGGAGCTGCCGGGAGAGGAGATGCTGCGCATGGGGGAGGATGAATCTAGGCCGCCCAAACGAGAGCAAGGCAGCTCGGAGACGGCTCCCGCCGCAGGAGCTGGGCTGCCCCTGCCCAGGGGGAGAAGCTCAAGGCAGCTGGTGCCCCTCGGGCGGGGAGAAAGCGGGGTGCGGAGGTGCTACCAGCCCGGCTGCGGGGTGCCCGCGGTGTGCCGCCTGTGCAGCACCCTCCTGGGTTCAGCGAACGCCGCTGGAAGCGCTTGCACATGGATCCAGACCTGCGAGCGAGCCCGGATACACACGTCCACCCCGCTGGGACCAGCCCGGAGCCGAGGGTCCCCCAGTCGTGTCAGGAGCCCGATGCTGGAGGCCAACAGAAACTCCGGAGTTATCTGCAGCTCCAAACTTCGCAGGGGTGGGACGCTGGTGGTGCTGGTGGGCCTGGATCCGCTGCGGCGGTGGCTGCAGCCCCTCTCCCCGGCATCCCGCCAGGCTCCGACATCGGTTAAAATTCTCTCAGTGCCGCACTGGTGCCTTCTCCGGTAGAGCGGCCGTGACCGAAGCGACTCACCGCCACGGCGGGTTTCCAGGCATCAGCCCGGAACGGCAATTAATGCTGGAGCAGAGCCGCCCGCTGACGAGGACACGGACACCGGCCGTGCCCCACGGCCCGGGGGACCGGGCAGCCAGGGTGCCCGTCCCTCCGGGGGCTGCCGATGCAGTGGGCAGAGGGGCTGCAGAGCACGGAGGGACCCCACGAGCTGCGCCAGGGGACCCTGGGCTGCACCGGGGCACCCCAAGCTGCGCCGGGGGACACCGTGCTGACTGGGGGGTCCCCGAGCTGCACTGGGGGACCCTGTGCTGTACTGGAGGACTCTGTCCTGCCCCCCCGGGGGTCCCCGTCCTGCCCCCGGAGGTCACCACCATACGGCCGCAGCGGGGCCCCGGTTAGCGCCGCAGCGGGGCCAGCGCGCAGCCAACGGCGGGGCCGACGCACGGAGCCGCACGGGGGCCGCTGCCGAGCCACACCGGCCACCGGGGAGACCCGCGACCGATGGGGCACCCGTACCACCCCCGTGCCCCACCCCGGCCGCCCCCCGCCGCAGCCCCTACCTGCAGGTGTAGCTGAGGTTCCTGCGGATGCTGCGCTTGAAGAAGCTCTTGCAGCCCTCGCAGGTGAAGACCCCGTAGTGCTTCCCGCTGGACTTGTCCCCGCACACCACGCAATCCACCGGGGCCCCGGCCCGCTCCTCCTCGCCGTGCTCCGCGTCGCTGCCGCCGCCCGCCGGGGACGCCGCCTCCTCCCCGCCGCCGCCGCCGCTCCCGCCGCCGCCGTTGGGCTCGCCCCAACCACCGGCCACCATGGCCATGGCTCCGCGGCCCCCGGGGGCTCAGCACCGGCCCCGCCGCCTCATGGAGCGGGGAGCGGCGCCCGGCGCCTCCCGGAACGAGTTCGGCAAGTTTTTTTTCGGGGGGGGTGGCGGCCGCTTTGGGATTTTTATGGGTTTTGGGGTTTTTTGTTGTTGTTGTTCCCCCCTCCTCCCCTATCCCAGGGCTCCCCGCCTACCCCCCCCCCGCCTCCCTCCCCGTTAACGGGGGGGCCCCGCGCAAACTTTGCGGCGGCGGGAGCGGGGCTCGGTGCGGCGCATCCCCGGGGCTGCCCCGGGGCTCGGCCGCATGCGGGGGCCGCCGGTGGCTCCTCCGCTCCGCGGTACCGGCAGGGAACGAGGAGGAGGAGGAGGATGATGAAGAGGAGGAGGCGGTGCCCCGGCCCGCCCTCGCCCCTACGGGCCCCGCCGCCGCCGCCGCTGCATGCAGCCCGCTCCGGGTCCGGCGGGACCCGCTCCGCCGAGCCCCGGGGCTCTCTCCCCGCCTCCCGCGAAAGAGCAAAGTTCAGCCGCTGCCGCGGTGGCCGCCCTGGATGCTCCTCCCCGTCCTCCTCCCCTTCCGCTCGCCGGGTCCTGCCCCGGCCCCGGCCCCGGCCCCGGCCCCGGCCCCGCAGCCGCCGCACTGGGGAGGAGCGAGGCGGGGGGGTTAGAACCGGGCGGGCAGCTCCGCTGCACCGCCCCGCACCGCACCGAGCGGGCAGGGCGGGCCGGTAGCTGCAGCTGGGCACGGCAGAGCGCGGGGAGGCTCCGTGGGCCGGTGGTACCGGTTGTGGCGGAGACGGGGATGGCCCCGGTGTGATGCTGGGGACGGGCAGGGCACGGCGACGGCGACGGCGATACCGAGCCCCGGCAGCCGCGATGGAGCCGGGCGGGTTGGCTAGCGTAGGTGGCCCGATGCCCTTTGGGGGTGACTGGAGCCCTTCGCTGGCACCGGCCGCCCGGCGTGCGGGGCCGTGGCATACCACGGGCTCCGGTCACGGCTGCCGTCCTCGGCCCCAGGTGCCCTCGAAGGTGCCAAGGCGCGGCAGCGGGGCGGACCCGCCACCTCCGGGGACGGCGGCCAAGGGGCGGCCGCACTGCGGCCGGCTTGGTGCGGCCTGACGCCATCGAGCACCATGGTGGGAGGATGGGAAGCGGTTCCCCGCGCCTGGCCCGTGGCCGCGCCGCCGGCACCGCTAATCCCCGAGTCTCGCCGATGAGCCCCAGCGGGATCTTCAATTACGGTGAGCGGCACGAGGCCGCGGCTCCTGCCTCCTGCGGGGCACAAGGGCGGGCACCGTGCCGCGGGGCGCTCCTGCCCCTCGGGTGCCACCGCCCGGCGCAGCCCCCCCAGGGATGGGGCGAAGGGTTGGGATGCGGCCGGGCACTGGCTGCCCGTAAATGCGGTTTGTCAGGTCGGACCCGTTCGAGCCGGCCGGCCCGGTGAGAAGGGTGGGCTGTGGGTGCCGGCCATGGGTGAGAAGGGTGGGCTGTGGGTGCCGGCCGTGGGTGCGCAGCGCCCGTCTGCTGCCGCTCTGTTAATCATTGATGAAGAAATAAACTGTGCAGAAAGGTGCTTGACCCGGGAGCAGCCCCGCGATAGCGCCCTGCCTTCGCCTTTCACCCGGGGGCCAAACTCTCCTCCTGGCCATGCCGCAGCGGCCCCGGTGTCTCCCGGCAGCACGCCTTTCACCTTGACTTGGGGGGCAGAGTCCAGCGGGCAGGGCGCAGGGCTGGGCTGCAGGGGAGCTGGGTGCCCCCCGTGGCCCCCCGTCCCCCCTCGGCGTGCCCTGGGAGCAGGGATGTCCCCACGGAGCACCCCACGCCGCAGCCCCAGCTCGGATGCTGATGCCGAGCGGGGCGGCTGGTGATGCCCGCGCTGCTGGGACCTTTGCGGCCCCTCATGTTGCCGTCCCCGACCCACTTGCCAGGGCTGGCATCTCTGTGGCAGGGGCTGAGGCAAAAGCAAAATGGGCTGGATAGAGAAACCCTACCAAAGCAGCGAACCCGGAGCTGGTGGCGGATGGATTATGGCTCCGGCCGTAAATAAAACCTCCATTTCCTCCTGTCTGGAGGGATCGCTGCTCACCAGCTACCTGCTAACCACGCCGAGGTGCCCGGCAAGCACCGACGCCACAGGGCTGCCGCCGTTGGGGAGCAGCGCCCGGCAAAAGCGGCCGAGAAGGGGCCAGGCTCTGAGGGGGTCCCAGCCTGGGCAGGGGGGTGTCACCCCCACCTGCGGCCGGCCCCGCTTCTCCTTTCTCTTCTGTCAGGCTGTGATTTATGGCCCTTTCCCTGCCGCTCCCCCGCCTCCTCGCCCCCTGCAAAAAATAATAATCCAGGAACAAAGGAGGAAATTGGATCTTCTCCCCCGCGTGGCTCCCGGCCCCGCGGTGGGAGCCGGGTTTGTTTTGACGTCGGTGTCCAGTTGGCGAAGGCGTTTGATCTCCGGAGGAATTCCTCCTTCCTCGCGCTGCTCCGCTGACTCTGCCACACAAAAGGGCCCCCGGGAGCTGCCGGCGCGTTTCGTGCTGCCCCGACGCCCCCAGGAAGGGTCCAGCACGGCAGAGGCACCTCATGGGGCTGGGGGAGGTTTCCGGGCTCGGTGTTGGAGCCGGATGGGTGGCAGCGGCTCCCCCCCAGCCAAACAGGGCCAGGGCAGGGCTGGGGCTGTGCCACCGGTGATCTGGGTGCCAGTGCCACCAGTGAGCTGGGTGCCAATGCCACCAGCCCTGACCCCGTCACCCGCATCCCAGTTAGCCCCACTCAGGGCTATGGGTCAGCCTCAACGCTTCCAGAACCCACGTGGGAGCCGCGGCAGTGGTGCTTCCCGGAGGCTTATACAGAAACCACCCTGTCTGTCTGTCGGTCCCTCTGCCTGTCCCCAGCCCCCAGCAAACCCTGTGGGGGGCTGTGCAGGGCATGGGCACAGCCCTTTGTGGGCAGAACGGGGTGGATTTAGCTCGATCCCCTGATTTTCAGCCATCGGGCAGGATCTGGCCCCACTCTGCCCCGGAGCAGCCCGGCTGCCGCGAGGCCGAAGGGTGCTGAGCCCCGTCCGGGCTCCTCAGCGCCACGTCCCTGGGGCCGGATCCTGCCGGCGGGCGTATGGGCACGTGCGTCCGGGCGGTGGGCGGCGAGGGCAGGCACGAGCTGTTCCGGTGGCGAAGGGACCCTCGTGGCCGGGGGGGTCCCGACCCTCCCGCCGCGGCCGCAGGAGCTCGTGACCTCGCGGGGCCAAACTGCGACCGCGCTGGCGCAGGCGAAGGACAAAGAGAGGCTGGGGCCGGCTGTGCCACGGCTCCTCAGCGCCCTGGTCGGGGCTGCCCCCGACCCCTGCGCCCCACGGACGCCCCACGGACACCCCACGGAGCAGCCCTGCGCCCCACGAACACCCCAGGGCAGGGACCACCCTCCACATGCCCCCCACGGCCGCCCCATGGCGAGGTGGTTTTGCCCCTCGAGGCCGCAGTTTTGCCCTCAGCCCCACGGAGAGGCTGAGACGTGACCCCTGTTGCCCCCAGCCCGCTCTTGCCCCCGGACCCCCCTCCCACGCCGGACAGGGCCACTCCCTGCCTCTGCGCTGCATTCCCGGCATATCAGATCCTGCTGCAGCCCCCACCCAGCCATGGCCGGACGCTTCCTCCCCCCCTGCTGCCCTCCCCGCTCCCATCCCTGCCGGCTTCTCCCCGCTGCCTTTGCCCCTCTGCCTGCCCTGGCACTGCCTGGCCCCCCCAGGATGGTGTTTCACAGCCCCCCAAGACCCACTCCCCCAGGAAAGGGGGTGCAGGGGGGATTTGGTGCGGCCCCTGAGCTTCCCAACAGCACATGCTGCTCCACAGAGGGGAAACTGAGGCAGGGAGAAGTCTAGACTGGTGGCGTCAGGGACTGGCACCCTGGGTGCGGGTTTCTGGGTGCACACAGGGGGAAGCAGCGGGCAAACAAGGGGGTCCCGGCATCCTCAGCTGCCTCAGCCTGCCCCGAGCCCCTGCAGCCGCTGGGACATGGTGGGTGCCCCTGGAGGGACCTGGTCTGGCACAGGGGTCAGGGATGTGGCGGTGGGGACCCCTCCAGCCGGGGTGGGGTGAAGGGGGGTCCAGCCTGTCCCTCCCCTCCTCCCAGCGCCCCGGCCCTTTCATGTGGCTCTTGGTGGAGCCTGACCCTGCACAAAGCCCCCAGGAACCCATTTGAATCTGAAAAGGGGTCTGAGCGCAGAGCCCTGACCTTCAACCTGCGGGTCAACCCATCCACGCCACCGCCACCGGCCCCCGATGGCCCCCGGGACCCCCCCACAAGCTGAGGCAGACCAAGCCAAGCCGTGGTCCCCACCGGAGCCCAGCATAGGGGGAGCTGGCAGGGACAGGGGCTGGAAGCTGGCAGCGTCCCCGCTCTGGTATCTGGGTGCAAGGACATGCCCCTCGTGCCGGGTGTGTGGCACCGGTCAGGGCCTGGTTCTGCCACACCGCTGCTCCCATTCCACGGGACGGAGGGCACAGGGCGGTGAGCTGCATCCCAGCAGCCTTGCGTCCATGTATCCATGCTTCCCTGCATCCCTGCGTCCCTGCATCTCTGTGTCACTGCATCCATGCTTCCCTGCGTCCCTGCATCCCAGCATCCCTGTGTCTCTGCATCCCTGCCTCCCTGCGTCCCTGCGTCCCTGCATCCCAGCATCCCTGTGTCCCTGCATCCCTGCCTCCCTGTGTCCCTGCATCCCTGCCTCCCTGCGTCCCTGCAGCCCTGCAGCCCTGCGTCCCTGTGTCCCTGTGTCCCTGTGTCCCTGCAGCCCTGCAGCCCTGCGTCCCTGTGTCCCTGCAGCCCTGCAGCCCTGCGTCCCTGCAGCCCTGCAGCCTCGCACCCCTCTCCCTGCCCTCTCCATCCCCACAGCTCTGGATATTGATCCACTGAGCCTTGAACTCCACTGCAGAATCTCTCCAGGGAGACTCAGGCCTCATTTTAGCCTATATATAGCCCCGTGCCTCAGTTTCCCTTCCTCCCCACGGTGTGTCTGAGCCCTGGGCTGCCCCACAGCCCCTGCTCATCCTCCCACTGCGGACCCATGCTCCCACTATCCAACCGCCCCATCGTGCTGGGGTTCAGGCAGCCGGATTTAGCCCCCCACTCCCTGCAGCAGACCCCCCGGCACAGCCCCACTGCTGCCCCCCGCCCCCCCCATTCTCTGTGCAGCGAGGATGCCCCCGGCGCGGGGTCACTGCTCCTCTTCCCTCCTGAATATGGATGGGCCCCGGCTGCCACGGCCACCGCCGTCACCTTTGATCCCACGTCAGGGATAACGAAACGGCTTCATCTGCGGCGGGAGATAGTGGGGGTGGCGGCGGGGAATGGACGCCCTTTGTTCCTGGGATGAGCCGAGCTGGGGGTCTGGCTGCCTGAGCCCCCTGGAGCCCCCCCAGACCAAACCACGGTGGGGCTGGCCGAGACAAGCATCAGCGGTTTATTTCCCACAGGCTACAACGGGTGCTTCCCAGCACGGGGTGGTGGGTCTCGAAGGTGCCAAGAGGGGGTCCCTAGATGCAGGTCTCGCTGCCGGGCGTCCCCTGCTCCAGGGCGTGTAGCCTGCGGGTCAGCGCTTGCGCCCGCCGGGTGTGCTGCCCGCGCAGGGCACCTGCCTGCGCCTCCAGCCGCCGCAGCTGGGCCGCCTGCTTCCTCCGGGCACCCCGGTACGCCAGGGCCAGCGCCCTGCGGGTGCCACCCTCAGCGCCCGCCCGGCTTGGGGAGGCACCCGGGGCACCTCAGGGAGGAGGGAGCAGCGGGGAGGGGATGGAGCTTGGGGAGCACAGGGAGGGAGCGGGCATGGGGGGTGGGCAAGATGGGAGCAGAGTTTTGGGGTGTGAAGAAGTGACCGTGCATCGGGGGGGGGGAGCGATACGGGACAGCGTTTTTGGGGTGTGCAATATGGGACTGTGATTTTGGGATGTGAAGAAGGGACCGTGCGTTCAGGGGTGGGCAAGATGGGACCACAGTGTTGGGGTGTGGAAGAAGGGACCATGGTGTTGGGGTGTGCGAGATGGCACCGCAGTTTTGGGGTGTGCAAGGTGGGACCGTGGTTTTGGGGTGTGAAGAAGTGACTGTGCATCGGGGGGGAGCGATATGGGACAGCGTTTTTGGGGAGTGCAATATGGACTAGGGTTTTGGGGTGTGCAAGAAGGGACCGTGCGCCCGGGCCATGCAGGGGAGAGGACCACGCAGGACGTGCAGCATGGCACCACGTTCTCAGGGTGCGTGGGGGCCTCCTGCCCACCTGTGAGCGTGGAAGAAGTCTGCGGTGATGGCCACGCACCGCGCCTGCTGTGCGCGGCTGCCGGCGACGCTCTGCTCCAGGGACAGAGCCAGCGCCCGCGCCCGGTCCCGCAGCTCCTCCACCCTGGGGACATGGGACATGGGACACGGCTCCAGGCACCCAGCAGGCTCCCGGCGAGGGACCACAGCACGCCGGGAGGTCTCTTACCGGGCCAGGGTGCGGAGCAGCTCTTCCCTCATCTTCTCGGGGTCCGGAGGGTGCTGGGGAGTCACCGCTCCCATCCGGCTGGTTTGGGCATCCTGCAGAGGCTGGGTGTGGGTCCTGTCCCCGGGGAGACCCCCCAGCCCTGTGGAGGGTCCCCGTGGGGAGGCCAGAGAAATCCTTACCTCCTCGCTGCTGCTGCTGGAGCTGCTGGAGGGGCTGGGGGGCCGGCCGGGCCCCCCGTCCCGCTCCAGGTGCTGGAGCAGCAGGCGCAGTGCAGCCTCCCTTGGCCCCTGCCCGGTCACCAGCACCTCCAGGCCCCGCTTCTCCTTCTCTGCCAGCTGCAGCCGCATCTTCAGGTCGGCCATGGCCTCCTGGCAGGGCAGCACCGAGCAAGGGAAAGTGAGGCACAGCCTCAATGCCCCAGCCGGCTCCGCTCCCTCCCGCCGTGCATCACCCCCTGCCCTTCTCCTGGCTGCTCTGCCCGAAGCCTGGACCCCGCAGAGACCCAGGGAGGGACCTGGGCGTCCAGCCCTCCCCTCTCTCACTTTCAGCATCGCCAAGTCCTGCAGCAGCTCTGCTTTCTCCGGCCGCCTCCAGCCGGGCAGGAGAGCCCTGGCCTCCCGCAGCACCCGCTCAGCCCGGGCGCGGGCGTCCTGGCTGCAGTAGGTGCTGGTGGGTGCCGGGGCGTTGTGCAGAGACGCCTCCACGGCCGCCTGCTCCGCTCGCAGCCGGCGGATGTGATTGCGCAGGGCCTCCTCCTCCATCCCGTGGGGTGCCGGGATGCTGCGGGGATGGGCACGGTGCCACCTCGGGGACAGCGCAGCCCTGGCCTGGCATCGTGCCCCCCTCCCTTCTCCTGGTACCTCTGCAGCCCTGGGGAGCCGCTGTCCCCTCTCTCCTCATGTCCGTCCGGCTCTGCTTGGCCCGGGAGCTGCAGCCCCTCCATTGGTGTGGGGCTGGACCCCCACCCGTGCCTGGGGCTCTGCTTCCCTGCGGCTCCTGGGCATGGGGCAGGCAGCATTCAGGTAGGTGCCGCTCTCCAGTATGTGCCCACAGGGGCTGTGCTGGGCACTGGGGTTCCCCAGCATCCTTCCTGCATCCCCCTGATACCCGTAAGCACCTGCCCAGCATCCTCCCAGCACCTTCCCTGCATCGTGATACACCCTGTATCCTCCCAACGTCCTCTGGAGACCACCCCAGTATCCCACTGCCTCCCTCCTGCATCCCCCCAGCATCCTGCAATATCCCCCAGCATCCCTTCTGCATCCCCCCAGCATCCTCCCCATAAACACCCCAGTACCACCCCACATCCTCCCCATAACCCCCCCGCAGCCCCCCGCACCACCACTCACCGCCGTGGGCACCATCCTGCTCCCTGCCCACCTTCGCCCGCATCAGCTCGAGGAGGGCGGCGTAGGCCCCCCCACAGCGCTCGCTGCAGGGAGAGGGGCTCAGCGTGGCACCCAGGCCGTGGGTCCCCCCCCACCCGTGACCCCCCTGTCCCCACCTGCAGCGCAGGGCCAGCCGCAGGGCGGTGCTGCGGGACTCATGCTGGCCCAGCACCATGCTGAGCCGCTCCGCATCGCTCTTGCACTCCTGCAGCGCGGCCGCCAGCTCCCGGTTCACCTCCTGCAGCCTCCCCAGGCAGCTGGGCGCCGCCAGCACCCACGGTTAGCCCCGCACTGTGCCTCAGTTTCCCCACCGGCGAGGGCTCGGCGGCGTGGGGCTGGAGGAACGGACTCACCCCTGCAGCTGCTGCACCTGCTCCTCTTCCTCCCGGCTGGCACTCCCCGAGGGTCGGGGGGAGAGGGGGCTGTGGGGCTGAGCGCCGTGGGGCTGAGCGCCATCGCTGCGCCGGGGTGAGTCCTGCGGAGGGGACAAGCAGAGCCCGGCACCGGGGCAGGATCCCACCCGCTGAGTCCCCCACGTAGCCGCAGCCCACCCCAGCCCCACACTCACCTGGGGCAGCCGGGGCTCCCCCTGCCCCGGGGGGCCGCCAAGCCCGGGGGTGTCACTGCTGGAGCCCCCCGGATCCTCCAGCCTGGACAGAGCATCCCGCAGGTCCCGGACCTGCGCCAAGCACCGGGGCTGAGCCCCAGGGGCCCACCTGGTGGCACCCCAAGGGCTGCACCAGCACTGTGCCCCTGGCACCCACCTTCTGCTGCAGCCGGTCGCGCTCCCCCCGCAGTCCCCGCAGCGAGGCCGTGGCACGGCCCAGCTCCTCGTCCCGGCGCCCCAGGGCTGCCCGCAGCGCCATGTTCCTCTCCGCCGCCGCTGCCACCACCGCCTCCTCTGCCGGCAGTCCCTCACCCGCCGCCTGCTCCACACCCCGGCACCTCGCCCTCCCGGCCCAGCCCGGTGCCCGGTCCAGCTCCTCCAGGCTCTGGGGATACGGAGGCGGTCAGGTGGTGCCCATCCCCGCGGTGTCTGGGCTGACCATGCTAGTGGGTCTCACCTTGGCTGCCCGCGCCCACTCCTCGCCGGGCACGGGCTGTGCCGGTGCCCGTCGGTGCCGGGAGAAGACGGCGCGTTCCAGCGAGCTGACGGCGTGCTGCAGGTCCGCAAAGAGGTCGGGGCCATGGGCTGGGGAGAGGGAGCGAGGCCGGGGTCAGGGCCCTGCCGTGGGCAGCGAGCTGCCGGCACGGCACAGCACGGTGCACCCACCTCCCAGACCAGTGCCGTCGTGCTGAGGCTGTGGGCTGGCAGCGGGGAGGCTGGCGGTGCCCTCCCAGCCCTCCTCATCCTCCCTGCGGGGCGGTGAAGAGCAGAGGTGGACGGAGAGTGCTGGGGCGGTGCTGGTGGCTGGTGCCCCGCGGTCACCGTGTGCCGGTACCTGCCGGTGCGGTGCTGCAGCTGCTCGGCTCGGCGCTGCAGCCGGGCCACCGTGGCCAGCAGCCCGGCGATGTGCTCCTCGTAGTGCAGGATGCCCTCAGCGTCCCCCACCGTGTCCTCGTCATCATCCTCATCCTCATCCTCATCCTCATCCTCATCCTCGTCCTCATCCTCATCCTCGTCCTTCTTCTCGTCCTCATCCTCCTCCTCACCCAGTGGGGGCTGCGGGGGCTGCGGGCACCAGGGGTGTCTGCCCAGCCCAGCCCCAGCCAGCGCTGGGCGCCGGAGATTTGCTGGGACGGGGACAAGTTTTGGCCACCGGGTGCCTGGCCACAGCGCCCTGCCCCGCTCTCCGGTGCCAGGGCTGGGCAGGACCGGACACTGCCACACCGTGCCATACCGGAGCCAGCACCGGGGCCAGGGATGCCCGTGGGGGGCACAAGGTGTCCCCCAGCCATGTGGGCACCATGGCAGCACCGCCCCACGCGGCACCTCACTTGCCTTCTCCATCCCGACCGCCTCCTGCCTGCGACGCCCAGTGCCAGCCAGCGCCCGTCCCCGGGGCTGGTCCCGCTGCCACGGCCGGGGCTCCTGGAACCTCCTGGCACGTTCTGGCTGCGCCTCCAGCCCCTGCCCTGGGCCTTCCCTGTCCTTGTTCCTGCCGAGATTTCCTCTTCCTCGGCAGCCCCGGTGCAGCCTCCTCCGCTTAACCGTTGCGCTGCCCCGTTCCCCGGGTGGGCGATGGAGCCGTCCCGGGGGGGCTGTGCCCCCCACCGCCGTGCCCCCCTGCCCTGCCCCACGGCGCCTCAGCCCCACGCGGCGCCCTGCCCGTGTGCCTGGGCTCCCTCGCACCCAGGCAGGAGGATGCACCCACCTTGGCCTCCTTGAGCATCCCCTGGAGATTGGGGGCGGCACCCAGAGCACCGGGGAGGGCACGGGTGGGTATGAGCGTCTGAGGTGCCAGGAGGCGCTGTGGGTGCTGGGGTGTGCAGAGCCAGGGGGGTCCTGGCCCCGGGGGGGCGGTGTAGGTGCTGGAGGGTGGGTGCTGGAGGGTGCAAAGGGGTGCTGCGGGGGAATTGAGGGTGCAGGGGAGCAGCTCGTGGGTGCTGGAGGGTGCTGAGTGCTGGGAGTGCTGAGATGGAGCGTGGGTGTCGGGGGTGCAGGGGGTTGCACATGGGTGCTGGGGGTGCACGTTGGTGTTTGGGGTGCAGGGGGAGGTGCGTGGGTGTTGGGGTGCGAGGAGCAGTGTATGGGTGCAGGGGGGTGTGTATGGGTGCAGGGGGCGGTGCCTGCTGCAGGAGGGGGCACATAGTTGTTGGGGTGCAGGGGGCACTGTATGGGTGCTGGGGGCACTGTATGGGTGCAGGGGGTGCACATGGGTGCTGGGGTGCAGGGGTGGTACCTGGGTGCACGGGTACTCAAGGGGGTGCCGGGGTTCCCCTCCTGCCCCACCCCGTGCTCGGCGGGACACTCGCACGCACCCACCCCCGGGGAACTACAAATCCCAGCAGCCCCCGCGTGGCGCTGCTTCCGGGCGGTAGCGGCCGGGGCGCGTGCGGCCGGGGGCGGGTGAGCGCGCGCTGGGGCGGGGGTGCGCAGGAGCGGGGTGAGTGGGACCGGGGGGCGCGAGCCGGGGGAGCGCGGGGCGGGGGGGCGTGAGCGAGGGGTAAATGGGGGGTGCGTGGGGGGACATGGGGCGGGGAATATGGGGCAGGGGGTGTGTGAGCGAGGGGTACGTAGGGGGTACGTGGGGCGGGGGGGGGCGTGCGCGAGGGGTACATGGGGGGCACGTGGGGGGGCCATGGGGCAGGGGGTACATGAGGGGGCGTGGGGCAGGGAGGGGCGTGGGGTGGGATATGGGGCAGGGGTGCATGGGGCAGGGGATGCATGGGGCGGTGGGGGACATGGGGCAGGGGGTGTGTGAGGAGGGGTACAGAGTGAGGGGGCCATGGGGCAGGGGGGTGTGTGGCGTGGGGGGAGCATGGGGCAAAGGGTATGGGAGCAAGGGGTACATGGGGGGGTGTGTGGGGCCATGGGGTACATGGGGGGGTGCATGGGGCAGGGGTGCACGGGGCTGGGGGGTGCATGGGGCAGGGGTGCACGGGGCTGGGGGCTGTGTAGGGGGTGCGTGGGGCAGGGGGGTGTGTGGGGCAGGAGTGCACAGGGCTGGGGGGTGCATAGGGGGTTTACAGAGCAGGGGGGTGCGTGGAGCTGGGGGTCGCAGCGCTGACACCCCGCATCCCCCCCCCCAGCATCGCTCCCCGGAGGCGCCATGGAGCGCGGCTGCGCGATGGACACGTCGGAGCCGGGCAGCGCCGCCGAGGAGGAGGAGGAGAAGGCGGCGGAGCCGCGGCCCAGGACCCGCTCCAACCCCGAGGGCGCTGAGGACCGGGCGTTGAGCGCCCAGGCCAGTGTGGGCAACCGCAGCGAGGGGGAGGGCGAGGCGGCCAGCGCCGACGACAGCCCGCAGGGCACGGCTGCGCCCGACGGCACCGCCTGGCCGCCTGGGCCCGTGCCCCCCGCCGAGGTGCAGGTGAAGACGCCGCGGGTGAACTGCCCCGAGAAGGTGGTGAGTGGCTGTGGGGGAGCGGGACAAAGCCCCCACCCCGTGCTGGGGGCGAGGGGCTGTGGGGAAGGGGCTCAGCCGCGGCTCTCACCCGCAGATCATCTGCCTGGACCTGGCCGAGGAGATGGCTCTGCCCAAGCTGGAGTCCTTCAACGGGTGAGTGGTGGGGGGCTGCTCCCAGACGGGCTGACCCCGGGACCCTCGAGGGGGATGCTGGGCCCCACTGAGCTCCAACCCCCCCCACCCCGACAGGTCCAAGACCAACGCGCTGAACATCTCCCAGAAGATGATCGAGATGTTCGTGAGGACGAAGCACAAGATCGACAAGTGCCACGAGTTCGCGCTGGTGGTGGTCAACAACGACGCCACGTGGGTGAGCGGGGCCACGGGGCCGGGGACAGGGGTGGGGACGGGGATGGCCCCACATCCCCCCTCACTGCCCCCGACCCCTCGCAGCTCTCAGGGTTCACCTCGGACCCCCGCGAGGTCTGCAGCTGCCTCTACGACCTGGAGACTGTCATCTGCAAGTCCTTCAGTATCCCACCGCCTGCGGGGCTGGGGCGGGGGGCCGAGGCCTTGCAGGGTCCCTTGGGGTGCAGATGGGGGGGCCCTTGGGTGCAAACAGTGTCCCTCAAGTGTAAGCGGGGGCCCCCTGGGCCCATTGCCTGCAGATGGCAGCAGACCCCCAAACCCCCCCCAAGGCAGGTTTAATGCCGGACCCTCCAGACCCACCAAACCCCCATTTACTGGTGTTTTCCCCCTACCCTGGTCCATCCCCTCCCTCCGCAGCAGCTCCCTGGGTGCCAGCCCAGCTGCCAGCTCTGGGCACAGGACGTCCCGTGGGGTGGGCAGGGGTCTGTGTGCTGGGATCGGTCCTTACCGGGGGCTGCAGATCTGGAAGGACTCTTCAACCTGATGTGAGTAGGGCTGCGGGGGGACAGGGGCTGCCGGGGGGCACACGGGCTGCTGCGGTGGCGTTGGGGCTTCCGCCTGCCTCTGAATTTTCTGCCTTGCTGTACAAACGCCACAAACCTTTAACTGGAGCAGCTCCTGGGGTGGGGGCTGCTCTGCCAGTGCCCAGGGGTGTCACTCTGTGGGGACATGGGTGAGAACAGTTGGGTGGCGCAGGGTGGGGGGGTCCCTCAGCCACCTCCTGGCGCAGCCAGCAGAAGATCGAGCTGCCGGTGACGGAGAACGTGCAGACCATCCCGCCACCCTACGTGGTCCGGACCATCCTGGTGTTCGGCCGCCCGGGCTGCCAGCCCCAGTTCTCCATGTCGGAGCACATGAAGGTATGTTCTGCCCCCCCGCCCCCTCCCCAGAGGATCCCAGTCCATCCCAGAAGAGCTTCGCAGCGCCGGTCCCACCTTCTCGCCCCACAGAAGATGCTGCAGTGTCCCTACTTCTTCTTCGACGTGGTTTACATCCACAACGGGGCGGAGGAGAAGGATGATGAGACGAGCTGGAAGGTAAACGCGGGGAGGGGGTGTCACCCAGCCCCCAGCGCTGCTAGGTGCCGTGTCACCCACTGCCCGTCCCCCACCTCCCGCAGGAGATGTACAGCTTCTTCAGCAGCCTGGACACCAAAGGCACCAACTACAAGTACGAGGTGTCGCTGTCGGGGCCGGCGGTGGAGCTGCACAACTGCATGGCCAAGCTGCTGGCGCACCCGCTGCAGCGGCCCTTCCAGACGCACGCAGCCTACGGGCTGCTGGGGGAGGACGAGCCCCCCGAGGTGGAGGCCACCGTCTGAGCCGGGGGGTGGGCGGTGACGGAGGGGTGCTGGGGGCGGGGGGTGGTGGCCAGATGGTGTTACCTGGGATGGGGGAAAAGAGAGGCGTGTTCCCGAGCTGGTGTCGTGGTGATGCTGCGGCTGCTGCGCTGGGAGCGGGACTGGGGGTGGGTGGTGTCACCCCCTTGTCCCCGTGTTCCGCCCCCCCAGCCATGGGGATGGGGGTCCCTGGGCCCGCTGGGTGTGGGGAGCCCAAGCGGTGCCCTGGGCTGGCGCTGGGGCTCTGGCCGCAAAGTGGGGCAGGGTGATGGGAGGTGCTGGTGCAGTTAGTGGGAGTACTAGGTGGAGCTGGTGCAGGGCACTGGTAGCCCCGGTGGAGGGCGCTGGGAGGCACTGGGCAATGCCTGTGCAGGGCGCGGGGTGGCACTGGGCAGCTGGTGCAGGGCACTGTGCACCAGGTGCTGCTGGTGCACTTACTGGGCGGCACTGGGCAATGCTGGAGCAGATTACTGGGAGGCACTGGATGGTGCCAGTGCAGGGCACTGGGCAGTACTACTGAAAGCACTGGGAGCACTGGTGGAGCTGGTGCAGTTACTGGGAGCACTGGGTGGAGCTGCTGCAGGGCACTGGGCAGTGCCGGTGCAGTTACTGGGAGCACTGGGCAGTGCCGGTGCAGGGCACTGGGTGGAGCTGGTGCAGTTACTGGGAGCACTGGGCAGTGCCGGTGCAGGGCACTGGGCGGCGCTGGCGCGCTCGTCCCGCCCCTCCAGCTGCGACCACACCTGGCGGAGTGGGCGTGCCTTCCCGTGGCCTCCTCCTATTGGCCGCCTCGCCAGCCAGTGAGCTGTCACGGCGCGGTGTTCGAACGGGCGGGGCGCAGCGCGCATGCGCCGGGCGGCATGAGCGGCGCGGGGCGGTGCGAGCCGTAAGGGGATCGCGCACCGCGGGGGGTCGGGACGGACGGACGGACGGACACATTGCACCGGCGGGGGGGCCGGGGGCGGGCTATGCAATCGCGGCGTTGTACCGGGGTGGGGGTGGGGGGGGGAGTGGGGCGCGTTGCGTGTGCTGCAGCTCGGGGCGGGGGGTCGCTGGTAGTGGCCCCCCCGGGCATTGCCCCCGTCGGGGGGGGGAATTGCACTGGGGGGTGAGCCCTTGGCACCGCACCGGGGGTATGGTGGGGATCCAGAGCGGGTACTGGGGAGCCCTGCATGGACTGGGGCGGGGGGTGGCGCAGGGGTGTCCTCAGACTGGGGGGGGTCCCACTTTGGGGGCAGGTTTGGGTGCCCCAGTGCCTGGCTCCCTCCATGGCGGGGGAGTGCCCGGGAGTGACCCCGAGGGGGGACGGCGGAGCCCCCTACCTGCCAGCCGAGTTGGGGGTGCAGGGGGCTCGGGGTGAAGCCCTGCTGCCGCCCCAGGCCCACCGAGGAGCTGACCCCCCTGCACGTCGCCGCAGCCCGGGGCTGCCGCCGGTGCCTCGAGCTCCTGCTGAGGAAACGGGGAGACCCGGAGCTCCGAGACCAGGTTAGCGGGGACAGCTTTGGGGACGGGGATGGGGACGGCGCCTTGGAGAGGTGCTGCCTGTGCTGCGGCCATCGTCATCATCGGTGGGTGGGTGAGCAGCGGGTGCCAGCCTGGCCCTGGCGGGGTTGTTCCACCCCACGGTGGCCCTGGCAGCGGTGACAGCGACATCCCCTCTCTGCAGGATGGGAAACGAGCCATCGAGCTGGCGCTGGAGCATGACATCCCACGGGGCTGGCCCCCCACTCAGGGTGAGGTCCCCTCAGCCGGGATGAGTGTCAGCCCCCTGGTCTGGGTTCGACACTGACTCCCACCTCTGCCCCCAGACCCAGCGGGGGCCAGGCGCTCCCTGTCCTTCCTGACCGAGGATGGCACCGAAGGCAGCATCTCCCCTGGGCCCCCCGAGGATGACTCCCTGGCTGGGCCCTTGAGCAGCACCCGCAGGTCCTTGCTGGAGGAGCTGGAGCTGGGGGGTGGCTGTGGTTTGGGGGAGCCCCTGCTCTGGCGGGGCTGTCCCCCGTCCCTCTCCATCCCCTCCTTTGCCCCACAGCCCCCCATGGACCCTGGGGGCTCAGCTCTCCTCCCACAGCCCCTCGCCTCCAGCACGCTGCTCTTGGATGGGGATGACCTTGCGGAGGGACCCTGGAGCCAGATCACGGGGGGAAGGACGGGGGGTCCTCCCTGGGCTCTCCCCGAGCCCAGTGCTGGGGACAACGCCGACCCCTCTCCCCAGCAGAAGTTTGGTCCTGGTGGCTCCCTGAGCTCCCCCCAACCCCAGTGTGGTGGCAGGGTCCCAGGGGAACACGGGGTGTCATCCCCCAGGGCTCCCCATCTCCGCGGTGGCCTGAGCGGCTGCTCTACAGCGTGCCAGTGCCTCAGGGATGGTGACATTTTGGGGGATGCAGCTCAGCACTGTCCCGGTGTCCCCCGGGGACCAGCAACGGGCTGGGCAGGGCTCGGCTTCACCCCCTTAGCTGTTCCCAACCTGGGGACAACAGCGCTCGAGGTGGGGGCCGGGGGCTTGCACCGCAGCAGCCTTGGGAACAGCAGCGGTGACAGTGAGCTCTTCCTCACTGCCGTGGAGACCCTGGAGCCCAGCGAGGCCAGCGGGGGCCCGGGGGCTCAGCACCACTGTGCCCCCCAGCCCAAGGTAGCCAGGGGGCTGGAGCTGGGCAAAGCCCCTGTCCCAACCGGAGCTGGTGCCTGGGAGCTGCCCCCCACCAGCCCCCTGAATGCAGAGCAGATGCAGGGGGAGGATTTCTGGGGGGACTCCAGGGCAGCCCCTTGCTGCAAGGGTGGCTCAGATGTGGGCGATGTCGGGGAGCTGCTTGTCCAGCTCCAGGGGTGCAGCCTCGGGGGCTCCCCCCCCTGCACCCCAGGACCCCTTTGCAGCCCGGCCAGTCTTGCCACTGGGGATGTCACCCCCCGGGACCAGGAGTCCCCCAGGCACCGCCACGTCACCCCCAGGACCAAGAGCCGCCTCCAGGCCTACGCAGCGAAGCTCAGCACCTCCTCTTCTTCCTCCTCCCTCTTTGATGAGACACTGGAGATGCCCCGGAGGCCCCCCAGGCTCAAAACACTCCGCGGCGTCCCCAGGGACCCTGCCACCACCTCAGGGCACTGTGTCACCCCGTGGGGTGGGGATGGAGAGGGGACAACAGGCTCCTTGGATGACACCGAGATCCTCCCCAGAGCCCCCAGCAAGCCCCCAGAGGCCAGCGGGGCCAGCAGCAACTCCAGCTCCAGCCCCACGGTCCTGCTAGTTCCTGGGGACCACGGGCACCCCCAGGACTCCCCACTGGATGCTCAGGGCTCCCCTGGCTGCAGTCCCACGGTCCTGCTGGTCCCTGGGGACCACGGGCACCCCCAGGACTCCCCACTGGATGCTCGGGGCTCCCCTGGCTGCAGTCCCACGGTCCTGCTGGTCCCTGGGGACCACGGGCACCCCCAGGACTCCCCACTGGATGCTCAGGGCTCCCCTGGCTCCAGCCCCACGGTCCTGCTGGTCCCTGGGGACCATGGGCACCCACAGGACTCCCCACTGGGTGCTCAGGGCTCTTCCCATGTCACCAGCAGCACCAGGCCCGGGGGGCTGGAGGGTGGCGCTGGGTGGCAGGACCCCTCGCCCTTGGGGACACGCCAGCCCCCATGGCCCCATGGGAGCTCCAGCCACCTCCTGGCCCCATGGCCATCAGGCAACACCGTGGTGGAGCTGGGGAGCTCGGCCGTGCTGCTCTCACGCACCAGCTGCAGCACCCGCTACCCCGAGGAGCACCTCAAGGAGGAGGAGCAGGGACAGGCACCCGGTGAGCGGCACAGCCCCGGCACAGAGACCACCAGCCCCGAGGACACAGTGGTCTGGGACAGGCCAGTGTGCCCCGTGCCACCACGGCCGCTCTCGGATGAAACCCTGCGCCGGCGGCTGCGGGCGCTGGGGGATGCCCCAGGGCCCATCACAGAGCTCACCAGGCGCCTCTACCTGCGGCGCCTGGAGAAGCTGGTGAGGGGACCCCGGGGGAGGCCAGCAGGTGAGTCCTGGGGATACCCCACCCCTGACTGGTCCCTGGGGTGCTGATGTGGGGCTGATGGTGCTGCCCAATGCTCCCCCAGGGCACAGCCCCGAGCTGGCGGCCGCACTGCGGACTGGCCACATCCCCGACTGTGCCCAGGACGAGCTGGTGCTGGCCCAGCAGTTTGACCGCCCCGACCGGAGCCAGCACTGGCGGGAAGGGCTGGTCAAGTCCAGCTTCAACTACCTCCTCCTCGACCCCAGGTAGGGCCATGCCGCTACCCCGCCTGTGCCCTGTGCCGGGGGGGTTCCAAGTGGGGAGGCATCGAGCCTCAAAGCTGGGGGTTTGCACCCGCAGGACCACCCAGAACCTGCCACTCCGTTCCCACCGCCTGAGCCCGGCCGAGTGCTTCAGGACTTTTGTCAAAGCCATCTTCTACGTGGGCAAGGGGACGCGTGCCCGGCCCTGCTGCCACTTCGCCGAGGCGCTGAGCCAGCACCGCGCCGGGACGCAGAAGGTGGGATGGGCGAACTGTGGTGGTGGGCACGGGGTGGTTCGGGGCCGTGGTGACAGTGTCCCCTATCCCTCAGGGCTGTCCCAAGGTCCGGCGCATCCTGGAGATCTGGGCGAGCGGGCAGGGCATCATCTTGGTGTGCTGCTTCCAGAACAGGCTCCCGGCGGAGGCGTACACGCGGGAGAGCTGCCTCGTGGAGGCTCTGGGTGAGCGGGGTGGAGCGGGGAGGTGGTGCTGCCCCAGCACCCTGCCACAGCTTCCGGCATCGGTTCTGCCACCCCGTGCAGGGGTCTAGGGATGCAGTGTGTCCTGGGGCACATGGGGACTTTGGGGTCCTCAGTTGCCAGCGCGGTGTCTGGACACAATACCCCAAACCCTCATCTCCTGCGGGAAAAGGTGTCTGGGTGTGGGTGCTGGTGGGGGCGCGGGGCTGCCCCCATCCCTGTGGGGCTGCGGGTGCTGATGGGGAGCATGGAGCTGGGTCTCTGGGTGCTGACCCCATCCCCACAGGGCTGCCCACCATCACCAACCAGCGGAAGGGGAACTGCTATGGCGTGACAGCGAGGTGGCCGGCGGAGCGGCGCCGGCGCTTGGGCGTCCACATGCTGCACAGGGCCATGAGCATCTTCCTGGCCGAGGGCGAGCGGCAGCTCTGGCCGCTAGATATCCAGGGCGGGCGCTGAACACCCCGGGGTGCTGGGGGATGATGGGGGGCTGTGGGACACACCTCTGCCTGCACCTCCCCTCTGCCCTCTCCGGGGAAGCAGCCATGCTCCTGGTGCAGGTTTTATGTTGTGAACACTGGCGAGAATTTCTATTTTTATCTATTTCCCTAAAGGGTGATAAATAAATCACTGCAGGTCGGTTTTTTTTGCTAAGAAATCCAAACTCCCAGTGATTTCTGGCTCCACTCTGCCGTGAGGACAGACCCCGGCCCCGGCGTGTCTCTCCCCACCATGGAGTCGGAGGCGGCTGAGAATATAACACGGCTTTACTGTATGAAATGGCACTAAGAGGGCGCGTGGCTCAGCGGCAGGGGCGCAGTTTGCCGCGGCCTTAGCACGAGCGATGTGGGTACAAGCGGCACAGACTCCGTGGCAAACAGAGGGTGAAGAGCTGTGGCCCGCAGCCGGGCACCGACAGTGGCCTGGAGCGGGTTGGGGGTGGGTCACAGTAGGGGCAGAGCCGTGTTTTGGGATATGGTGGTGTTTCGGGGTACCCTCATCGCAGACCCCTGGCCAGGACGGGGTGGGGGTGTGGTGGTGCAGGGGAAACTCGTGGAAACGATCTGAACCCAGGGTCATTAAAATTCTCATTATGAGACAGGGTGCAGCTGGCAGGGAGGGAGCGTGGCTGCCTGGGGACACTCATCACAGGGCCCCCATCACACCAGGGCTGGCTCCGAAGGACCCTTCCTCTTCTACATCACTGAGTTTGGAGAGGGAAGTGGGCTCAGCCTCGGGGAAAGTGCGTTGGAGGTGGGTGCCAGCTCCACTCCGAGCAGCCCTGCCCAGCCGGGAGCCCCTCAAGCCAGCCTGGGGTGCCTCGGTCAGGGCAAGGAGGGGCTGGGTGGGCCAAGGGCGAGGTTTCTGTGGGACTGGTTGGTTCTTTGGTTTAGACATGGGGAAATAAGAGGGGAAACAAAATGGGGAGTGGCTCCGCTCTTTGGGGTAGTGGGGAGGCTGGGGCCATGCCCCAGCACAGCACCCTCCTGGCTCTCTCAGGCTCCCACCTGTCCTGGCATGGCCGGGAGCCCCCAGACCCCATGATGGTGCCTGGGTCCCCGTTCGACATTTCTCATGTACCTTCTCGGTCCTGCTCGGCTCCTGGCAGCGGGATGCGAAGCGCAGAGGGGAGGAGGTGGTGGGACCAAGGGGGTTATGTACAGAATGGTGTCAGCAGGTTGCAGTTTCCTTTGTCCCTCCCGCGTCGCTCCGAGACCCTGCAGATCCGTTCAGGAGTCACCAGCAAGGACGGAGACAGCGGGAACTGGACTGGTCCCCTGGTGCCCGAGGGATGGGTGTGATCCCGGCAGGGATGTGCTCCGGGAGTGGGTCGGTGGGTCCCAGAGTCCTGGTGGAGCTGGAAGCCGGGCAGGGTGAGCGGGTCAGGCGCTGTGGGAGTCACTGCGTGATGGCTCCGAGCAGCTCGAGTCTGTGGCAGCAGGAGGGAAGCAGAGGGCTCTGCAGAAGCCTAAAGCGATGGTGGCTCGGGACATCACTGCATGAGTGGTGGCACTGGGGACCATGGGAGAGCTCTGGTTTGGCTTGTCCTCTCCACCGCAGCCATGCCAGTGCCACCTCGGTGGGGGAGCTGATGGTCCTTCTGGCTGTGCCTGTGGGAGCAGGTCACCTCCTCCCTCATCTCCTGGCTAGGCAGACCCTTGCCAGCATCAGGCAGAAGCCTCTGGATACCCTGTGCACAACTACTGGCCATACTGGTGGTCCTATCTTCCCGGCCCTGCAGAGCGAGGCAAATCCCGCTGCTGAAGCCGAGGAGCCTCTGGCTTCCCCTTCAAGCAATCCTAGTTCAGCTCCTCTGGCCCTGGTCAGGAAGGTGCCGGAGCCATGCGCTCTCCCTGGGGGAACCCCTCCCAGTCCTTCCCAGTTTGCTGCAGGTGGGACCAGTCTCCCCACAGCCACCTCCTCTCCATCCCCGGGGGATTGCTGCGTGAGGAAAATAATACTACGAAGAAACAAGATGAAGATGCTCCAGTGGCTGCCGCGCCATCCCCGAGGGGACAGGGACCAGGCCTGCCGTGTTCCCGCTGCCGGCCCTGCATGCCCCTGCCTGGGGGAGCCGCTGTGCTCCGCCACCGGCCTCTGATGTGGCCGGCAAAGAAAATGGGCTGAGCTCCCGGCGAGGGCAGCCTCCGCCGCACCCCTCCGCTCTCACAAACTCTTCTCTGCTCCGAAACATCTCTCCGGTCGGAGCAGCCGGGTCACCGCATCCCACCGCCTTATTTCTTCTCCCCCTGCCCGTCCCCTGCTGGTGTCTCGGGCTCCCACAGGACGAACTCGTGGAGCAGCGTGTTCACTGTCTCGGGACATTCCATCATCACCATGTGGCTGCCCTCGTCGATCACCTTCAGGAAGGCAATCAGCAGGATCTGGAGGGAGATGGCATCAGCACCCGGATGAGCCCCCCCGCCCGCCTCACCGTGTGCTGCCGAGCAGCCCTCACCCCCTGCCCCAGCCCCGCTCGCTCCCATACCTCGGCCATTCGCTGGTCTTCCTCCACTGGGACGAACTTGTCGTGCATGCCGTGGACCAGCAGCACGGGCACGGCCAGCTCTGCGTGGTAAACCTCGTCGCCCTCCGGCCAGTACTGCCCACTCATCATGGCGCGCAGCACGAAGGAGGACACGTTGAAGGCGTTGCCTTCCTTCAGCAGCTGCTTCTCTTTGGCACCTTGGCGAGCGAAGCCAGCCCTGCGGGACGGAGCCGGCACGGCCGGAGCATTAACCCAGCGCCCAGCCTCCGCCTCAGGGGGTCGGGATTGTGGGGGACGCTGCCGGCAGGATGCAGGGTCCCTGCCCCGTGGTGGCTGGCAGCCAGGTTGGCCAGGGACAACTGTCCCCAGCGCCGTGGTGCTGGGACAGGCACTCACTTGAGGAAGCTCCAGGCCAGGCACGGGGACAGGCAGTGCAGCACGCAGGTAGGCATGTTGAAGATGGAGCAGAGGCTGGGCTCCAGTGCCGTCGGGCCCCCGCCATTGATCATGATCACCTTATGGACCAGGTCTGGGTACTCGTGGGCGAGGAAGGTGCAGAAGGACACCCTGAGGGGAGAGACGGATGTGGAGGCCGTGCTTCGACCCTGTGACACTGGAGGGTGCTGCATCCCAAGGATCCATGGCCGGAGCCCAGGCTACACCCCCGGCTTTACCCATGCTCTCCCTTTCTGGGGGAAACCAGTCCAACCCCCCAGCTGGTGCCCTGCAGAGCCCAGGCAGAGGGGCTAAGCTTGGGGTTTCATTCTTGTGCAGACCAAAACAAGGTGCTGGGACCTACTTAAGTACCTCCCAGCCTGTTCCTGATCTAATCCTGCCCAGCCCAGAGCCCGTCTCTGGCTCCCTCTCCTCCCAGCCCTGCTCTCCACACTGCTTAGTCTCCATCTAATTGACTTTCTTGGGCTTACTCTATTTATAGGCTGTGCTCTGCCAGCTTCCCTGCCAGAGGATGGGCTCTGGGATTAGCTGGACCCAGGGACAGACACCAAGAGGATGTAGGAGATCACAGTTGAGGGATAAACCCAGGTCGGGAAACCCAACACCCCTTCTCTGCCTCTCAGCCCCCAAAGCGCAGAATTCATTGGGCATTTGCTGCCAAGGAGAGGATGGGGAAGAGGATGAGGCATCCCTTACCCGTACGAGTGTCCTATCAAGATATTCCTCTTCTTGGCGTAGCGTTTGAAGACGGCCCTCATGTCTTCGGCCAGCGCGTAAAAGGTGTACGCGGCGGCGATCTGGGGAGCTGAGCTGCAGCCATGCCCAGCCAGGTCGGGAGCCACCACCTCATAGCCCAGCTTGGTGAAGAAGTCCAGCTGCTCCTTCCAGATGTCCAGCGAACCGCCCACGCCGTGGATGAAGAAGAGGACCACGTCACTGTGCGTCCCTTTGCAGCTCGTGATCTGCTTCTTGCAGTCAATGTTGATGACTTTCTTGGGTTTACGCCTGCGACGCTTGCCAGAGGCGGTGGCTGCTTCCCGCGTGCTGCATCCCAGCGTGCCGGCGGGATCCTGGGCAGGAGCTTGGCCGGCCACGTCGGAGAGCTCCAGCTCCACGGTGCTGTTGGGTTCCCCCGAGCTGTTCTGGCAGTGCAGGATCTCGGAGCGGATGGCATCGCCCAGGTTCTCGATCACCAGCTGCCCATTGCGGTAGATGGTGATCTTGCGCTTGCAGTGTACCATGCCCTGCTCTGGCCCCCTGGGCTGGGTCTCCTCGGGTCCCTCCAAGGCCGGGCGGTTAGGGGCACTGTGCCTGACCCGTAGGATCCTCCCCGGCTTCACCTCCATGAAGCTGTAGCCGTCGGTGGACTCAACGCTGTCCAGTGGCCCCACAGCGTTCGTCGTCTTGCCCATCAGGCAGCAGAGGAGCCCATCGGTGATGCTGTTCAGCATTATGCTCCCTGCGATGAAGGCAAGAAGAGGAGGGCATGAGAAGGGGGGGTTAGTCACCCGCTCCAGCACTCAGCGGGGACCTGCTGGGGGTCCTGGCTGCAGCACAGGGGACCACGGACCGCCCTGTCACCCCCTGCTTTGCTGCCAGCCCCAGGCAAAGCAGAATGTGCCCCTGGGGATGCATCAAGGGGGTGATCACGGTGCTCCCCAAAGGCATAGCCCTCCTCAGCCTCCTGCCCGCGGGCTGCAGGACCCAGCACTGCCCACCCAGCTTTGTCTGGGCCTCATCTCCATCACCGAGCTGGTGACAGGGCCCAGCAGAGATGAACTCAAGCGGCTGCAAAGCCTCTGAGAAGGGATCTGCTCTGGCCGAGGGAAGGAAGACGCAAAGAAAAGCCTGTGTGAAATGAAAACGCTATTTCTGGCACCAAATATGGAGCTAAGGGACGATTCAGCTATGAAAATGCATTATTCATACTGATTAAATATATATATGTACGTAACTCTAGTCTAAACCACCAACACAAAGAGCGAGAGATGGAAATTACCGGGACGGGAGATGAAGGTTTTAATTAAAGTCACTCTGCAAACTGAAGCTGAAAATAATATGGCAAGAGAACCTTGGGGGGTAGTGACCCATCTGAGAAACCCCCTCTCCACATCCCCACCGGGCTGGGAGGATGTGACACTGTCCTTGCTGTCCCCAAGGCTCATTCCTTGACGTTCGCTCTTCCAGAGCACTCGGGTGGCTCTGGGAGAGGGCTGTGGAGGCTGGGACCACCGAGCCTGGCCAAGAGCAAAGCCAGACCCAGGCAAAAGCAGATGCAAGGTAGGAAAGTCTGGTGGCACTAGGGGCATTGGTGCTGGGATCGAAGCCCAACGCTGTCCCGGTGGTGCCGAGGGGGCTGGGGAGGTCCCTGCCTCCCCGGGCTGGCAGCCTGACGCGTGTTTATTATTGATGAAGCGAAACACGGTGAATTATTGATGGTACTGGGCAAAGCGAGCCGGAGCGGGCACTGCACAGAGGAGTTGTCCCTGCAGGAGGGGGCACCGGCTGCCCCTCAAGCCTGTGGGTACTGACTTATGACCCCTACAGAGGGGAGGAGAAGGAGTTCCCAGGGGGGAATTTCATGTTGAAATCGCAGTGAGGCTGTCAGGAGCAGCCCCCTCAGCTCCCCAAACAACCCTTTCAGTTCACTGCATGTGGGGGAGCCGACATGGTGCCCTCCTCAGAGATCCGTCCTGGATCCCAACTCGCCCAGCCTGGCCCCTGCACACTCCCGGGGACTGGACAGGCTCTGCCGAGAGGTGCTGGCCGGTGAGAAGCCCAGCCCAACAGGGCTTGTGGGTTTCCCCTGGTGATCCGGGGAGCAGTTCCCTTGGCAAAGCCAGAGCAGCTTACCCCAGGGAGTGCTCCCAGCTCTCGGGACTGCAGCCAGTGCTTGATTCTTGCCCGGTTCTGTCAAGGACGGTGGCCCCAACTCCCACGCGAACGCTGCGTAAGGCTCTGGGTGCTGAGGTATAGGGACTGGAAAAGCAGCAAGGCTGGTCCCAGGTGCTCCTTCTCCTTCCTAGGAGCCAGAGCACCCACCGGGTGCCCTTCACTGCTCTGGGCTGGAACCATCCATGCTGATGAGCAAAAGCAGGAGATCTCAGAGCCTTGGGAAGGAGCAGCTTGATCCAGCCCTCGCTGGCAGGGGGCCGGTCAGCTTTGCTGACCCACGCTTCCAGCCCGAGGAGCTGGGTACCAGACTGGCTAGAGCCCTGGCTGGAAGATGCCCAGTTCCCCTGTGCTGGGATGGACACGGCGCTGCTCTTACCATGCTTCCAAGCCCCAGCTCGGTGCCAGGCTGCCCAAGCAGCTCTGAGCTGGTGATGCTCAATAGAGAGATGGGGCAGGCAGAAAACCTGGGGGGAAAGGGGTCACCAGGCGGACCCTGAGCCTCGCAGAGCCATAAGCATTACAGCGAGCTCTCCACAAGCTCTGCCCAGCTGCATCCTGCACTGGGCGCGGTTCCACCAGGCTCAGCCTGTCGACCTGGATGTGGTTCTGCCTCTGGTTTCCATAAAGCCTGGCCTTGCGCTGCGCCTCCTCTTCACAAGGTCCTAATGATCTCCGTACGGATTATAAACAGGAGTCCTGGCCAAACCGCCTCGACATTGATTAACTCCTTGGGATTAACTCGATCAGTCCGTCCTGTTCATTGCCAGAATTGATTTGCTGGAAGGCTCTGGCAGGGGGGAGCTCTGCAGGCACATCCAGGAGCCCAGGCTCGGGCTGTGGAGCCGCCCTCCAGCCTCATTGGTCCTGGGGACGAGCCCAGATCCCGCTGCAAGAGAGGGCAGGGCTGGGCTCCCCGAGCTGAGATGCCTCTGCTCGGACATAGCCCGGCTGGAGCTCGGCCCTGCTGGGTATCGGATGGAGAAACCACCCGAATCCCATCACTGAGCACATCCCGGTCAAGCGGATTGGTGGGAAATGGAGGGACAAGAGCTTCAGCGACTCGATGTCAGGCTTCCTCTCGGGGGCTGGGAGGCAAAGCGCACCCGTCTCCCACCTCCCACGCGCCTCCTCGAACCCACCGCACCGTCTGCCATGGCTGATGCAGCCAGAAACATCGAGGGATGTTCCCTCTGGGAGATGAAAAGGCCTGAAAATGAAACCAGATGGATGTGAAGAACTTTGTGAAGATGCTGGTAACCATGGAGACAAGCTGCTTTCCCCCCACACCCCCCCTCCATCCCAGTTACCTTCCACCGCCGCCACGGCACAGTGAGATTTCGGCACCGGTTACATAAGGCCAGGCACAACAATGAGTCAGGCGCGGTGTGAAGCTGCCATCGGTCCCCGTGTCCCTCGAGGCCAAGGATGCCTCGAGCATCGCCCTGAGCTGATACCCCCCCAAAATCGGGGCTGCCCCCAGGAAACCACTGCCAGCAGAGCAGGGACGCTCGAGGGATGCTGTGGGTTGACCCCAGGAGGATGGTTTCTTGTCCAGACCTCGTCCCACAGCCCCCATGAGGAGTTTTCCAGCTTCGCCCTCCCCAATGCCACAACAAACAACCCGTCTGGGGAAGAACAACTTACTGACCTACTTTGGGCTGCGGCACCTCAGATTTTATATGGCTTGACGGCACAATGTCACAGCTGGAGGGAAAAAATGGGCTGAGATGCGACGTGGCAGGGTGGAGGGCGGAAAACCCAGCGGGATAACGTGACAGGCAGCCCCTTGGGGCTGACAGAGTCTGTGGGGCTGAGGTACAGCCTGTGGGGCTGAGGTACAGCCCGTGGAGGGGGGGGTACCAGAGCCGTGCTCATGCCACGGCCGCCCCAGGGATGCCACAGCATGGCTCACAGCCACGCCGAGATAGGTCCAGCCAAGCTGGCTCTTCCCTCTCTCCCTGCAGAGAAGAGGGTCTCCCCTGCCCCACGCACCCTCCTGGTCCTGCCTCCTGCGGTGGTCCTGTCCTCACAGGGTCACTGGGGACAGCTGATGTCCCAAACATCCAGGAAATGACAAAAACCTCCTCCTCCTCGTCCTGCCCCATCCCCACTGGGGACACCTTGAGCTGTGGGCAGCAGCACTTCTCCCTGGCAGCACCCACGGCAGCTGCGAGAGAAGCCCTGGTCAACATTTAGCCCCAATAAACGAGCCGAGAGCATCGTGTACCACAGTGGGAGTCAGCACCAGGGCTGATGGCCACGAACCTCCTCATCAGCCAGCGAGTGCCATTGACGCTCAGCGCCTCTGTCCCCTTCCTGCGCAGAGTCCCGGACCCTCGCAGGGAGCAGCAGGGACTCAATATCTGCGGATTCCTCGTGAATCCTCGGAGGAGAGATGCCCGAGAGAGGTGCCGCAGCCAGGATCCGACCTGCCATAACAATTTGCCCAGATCTGATCCCTTCCCTCTGGGGCTCACAAGTATTAATGATGACACAGGACACTCCTGAGGAACAGGGAAATATTATCGTGCTCTTCCCAGCCTCCCCCTGGCCACTCGCTCTCGGCAAAGCGGAGCGAACTGCAGCATCGAGAAACATGTAAAGAAAATGTCTGTTTAAACACTGATCTCAGAGACAGGCAGGAAAATGGTTACACCGCTTAGATCCGGCCCCGCAGAGTGAATTTCTCTGTGGGAGAACGTGAAAAAAGCCACTTTGGATGGTGGCAAACTCCCCGATTGATTATTTGATGCCTGGATTTATTCTGTGACACCTGGATTTATTCTGTGACACCCGGATTTATTCTGTGACACCCGGATTTATTCTGCCACTCCTGGTTTCCCCGTCCTGACACAACTACAGCAGCTTTATCAGCGCAGGGGTATAAAGTCAGGAAGGTTTTACGAGCCATACAAACAGCAAACCGCGGAGGCAGCCCTGAAATCCTCAGCAGGGGCAGGGATGCAGCCTCCTGGGAGGGGGAGAACCAGTCCCCAGGACTTCACCGCGGTCGAGAAGCATCACGGCAGGGGCCAGCAGAGCATCCGCCAGCCCTACGGCAGCCGGAGCCGCACTGGCTGCCCGCCACCCGCCGCTCTTTAGGAAGGAAGAGACCTTGAGAAACAAAAGATTATGCAATGCAGAGCAGCGTAACCTGTGCCTGACCCACCTCCGCCACCGAAATCCCACTTAACCCTCCTGCGATCCCCAGACCTGCTGGATTTCCGAGGGGATGGGGGCCTTGCCGCAGAGAAGCCGGCTGGGATCCAACGAGCTGGAAGAAACCATGGCAGGAAGGTGGCAAAGCCTGCCCCCTCCTCCGCGTGCAGGTGCCCCCCTCGATCTCCAGCCAAAAATCCGAGCAGATTTGACACGCACATAGCAACAGCGGGGCCGAGCGCGGAGCCAGCAATCGGGTCCCGCAATTGCATCACGGCAGAAGCCGGCCGACGAGTTTTATGGCCGGGCAGGGTTTTATCGCCCTGTGCTCGGAGCGTGAGGAATTAAGCAGGGTTATTTCAGCGCAGGCGACACCGCTGCCGGGCTGCTGACTCCTTACCCCGCAATGCTACCAAACGCCTCTCGAATCCCTCCCCGTTGTCAGCTTCGGGGGAAAAAAACCCCAACCCCACATTTTTGGGCCATTTTGCTCCGCGGGCAGAGCACCTTCCTCCCCGCAGCGCTTGCCCTCCGTGCTGCTGGTCCCCACGAAGAGGGGCACAAGGGGGATGCTCACCTCATTTATCGACAAGGGTTGTCAGGAGTCGAGATGGCGAAGGAAAAGCTGAGATCTTGCAGGAGGGGTTGGGGAAGGGATGGCCGAGCCGGTGCAGGACGTGGGGTGCCGGCAGCCTGCTCCACTTCCCAGCTTCTCCGATTACATTTTTTTTGCCTGTCTGATGGGGAAGGCTGGAGCGACGCCTTCAGCTGAGCCCCCCCGCCTCAGCCTGCCAGCTCGCCTGCCATCTTCTCCCCACCAGCAGCTTCATAGCGGAGCTCAGGGCTTTGGGGGGGCTGTTTGTCCTTGGAGGCTCTAGCCATAGAAAGCCCCTGAAATCCCTCCTAAAGAGGAGGGCTCTGGGTTTGACGGACAGGGAGCTTTGCCACTCACAGCGAGCCCTGGCGCAGCCCCACGCCCACCCGTGGGGGCTGCCAGGAGCCTCCACACTCGCCTGTGGGGGCTGCCCGGAGCCTCTGCACTCGCCCGGCTGTTTTACCCCTTCCAGAGGGTTCAGTCACCAAGGTCCTGTTTGACCTTTTCCCGGTTTTTCGCCGTTCTGGTATTCGTGGCTTCTTGGAGGAAGCGAGGGTGTCAGTGTCATGAGCGTGTTGGAGCTCAGTGCATCTGGCGAAAGCGTGACCTCTGGGTGCTGGGGAGCAGGGTGGGAGGACGAGCACCCAACGGCGGGGGGATCTCGGGGTTCTTGTCACCCCGTGGCTCTGGGAGGGCTGTGGTCGCATCCCTGCACCCCGATGGGTGTAGGAACACCCCAAACCAGTGCAGAGAAACCCCTGCCCTGGTGATGCAGTTCTTCCTCCTCCTCCTCCTCCTCTTCCTCCTGCCCCTCATTTTCCTGCTTCCTCCCTCATTTCACCCACTCGGGAACGGGCAGAGGCTGAACCTCTCTGTAGGCACCCGGGCGGGTCCCACATGCTGCTGCTATATATGTTAGAGGACAAAAGGTCCAGTGCTCCCAGTGACCCCCTCAGACTGGGAGTACTGGGTGTACTGGTGACCCCCACACTGGGAGCACTGGGGACACTAGCAACCCCCACACTGGGAGCACATTTGAGCCCCACACTGGAAGCATGGGTGACCCCCACACTGGGAGCATTGGGTGCATTAGCACCCCCCCGTACTGGGAGCACTGGTGACCCCTGTACTGGCACCACTGGATGCGCTAGCTATGCCCACAGTGGGAGCACCAGTGATCCCCATACTGGGAGCACTGGAATGCACGAGCAACCCCCATACTGGGAGCACTGGTGACCGAGTCCGGGGCCAAACTCGGGGGCCGCCAGCACACACCCCTCCCGGGCGAGGGAGGAGGTGCGGGGCCGGCGCCAGGCCTGGGCCTGACCTTCCCGCGGGCTGA
The DNA here is from genome assembly GCA_009769605.1 of Bucorvus abyssinicus. NCBI lineage: Eukaryota > Metazoa > Chordata > Aves > Bucerotiformes > Bucorvidae > Bucorvus > Bucorvus abyssinicus. The sequence continues at coordinate 7,954,748 of CM020055.1, forward strand.
CACCGGCAGAACCGGCCTGGCCAGGGATAAACGAGCCGTTAGAGGCCGGTTTTGCCCCGTTACCGGCTTATGACCGGGACGAGCCCCACACCGGTGCCGGAGGCCACGGCGCTCGCACGCCCCGGGGAGGCCCAGGCCGTACCCCGCGGAGTTGCCGTGGTAACAGCGCGGCGGGATAAGTTCTCCCGGGACTGCAAGTCTCATCAGCCCTTGCGGCGCCCCGTAGTGCGTGCGCGCTGTACGCATGCGCGCTACCAGCCAGCCGTGGAAGCCAATAGGGGGCCGTGTTGTTGGGAGGCGGCTGCCGCCAGGCCGGGCGGAGGGCGATGGCGGCGCTGGGCAGCATCTGTCCGCGGGCTATTGGCGGCAGGTAACAGCGGTCGCCGCCGTCTGCCCGGGGAGGGCTGAGGGTGGCAGGAGGTGGTGTCACCCCCCAGGGAGGGCGAGCGGGTCCCGGGGTGGGCGGGGGACGCGGCAGGGTCAGCCCCCTCCGGCGTGAAACGCGCCAGGCTGGGGCCAGAGCGACTGGAAACTGCCCGGGGTCCCCAGCAGGAGCAGGGCAGCGATCGTCCCCCTGTACTGGGGGCACTGGTGAGGCCACACCTCAAATCCTGGGTTCAGTTTGGGCCCCTCACTCCCAGAAGGACATTGAGGAGCTGGAGCGTGTCCAGAGAAGGGCAGTGAAGCTGGTGCAAGGTCGGGAGCACGAGTGTGCTGAGGAGCAGCTGAGGGACCTGGGGGGGTTGAGCCTGGAGAAAAGGAGGCTCCAGGGAGACCTTCTGGCTCTCCACAACTCCTTGACAGGCGGTTGGAGCAAGGGAGGATCGGTCTCTTCTCCCCAGGAACAGGCGACAGGATGAGAGGAACCGGCCTCCAGTTGTTGCAGGGTAGCTTGAGGTTGTCCCTGAGGAGCCATTTCTGTCCCGTTGGGGTTGCCCAGGGCTGGCCCAGGCTGCCCAGGGCAGTGGTGGAGTCCCCATCCCTGGAGGGGTTTCCCAACTGTGTCAAGGTGGTGCTGAGGGACAGGGGTCAGTGGGGACTTGTGCTGGGGGAACGGGGGGACTTGAGGAGTTGAAAGGCCTTTTCCAACCCAAACGGTTCTGTGGTTCTATGTCTGAAAAAAGCCTCTTGATTCCCCTGTCAGCAGCAGCTCCAGGCTCTTACTCTTCTCACTTTGTTTATTATTATTTCCTTCTTCCAAAGGTTTTCTCTCCTGCAGCGCGCTGCAGCCTCAGCCCTCCCTGCTCCCCTGGAGCTGCCTGTCCGAAGCCATCTCTGCTTCGAGCCCGCAGGTGTCTGCCCCATCCCGGCCCCTTCTTGGAACCGCCAGCAGGTCCGCACAAAGGCACGTGGCAACGAGTACCAGCCCAACAACCGCAAGCGCAAACGGACCCATGGCTGGATCAAGCGCATCAGCACGCCAGCCGGCATCGAGGTCATCCTGCGGCGCATGCTGAAGGGCAGGAAGTCCCTGACCCACTGAGGGCTCTGCCCGCGGGGTCTGGGGCCAACCCAGATTGAGCCCTCGAGCTGCCACTGCTTCGGCGTGACCCGACCCAAGTGGTTGTGCCAATGGAGGCTGTGCTGGGCGGGTGTCCCTCTCGTGTCGTGGAATCGTGCTGGCTCAAGGGCTCCTCTGGGGGCTGGTTGAATGGCGGCTTTTCCAATCCCTGCCGCTCTGTGCGTGCAATTCAAAGTGAAAACACGAGCTGTGATTAAAACCCGACAACTCGCCTTCACCTTCCTGCATTAAACTTAATGGGGAGAGGAAAGCTGGGGTGTTGGTGGGGCTGTGGCTGCTCAGAGCCTTTGGAAAGGTGGCGGGAACATGGAATTAGGGCTGAGGGTGGAGGGGTTTGGGGTTGTCATGATGCCAGCAGCACCTCTACCAGCCCCTGCGTTGCGTCAGGGCCGGGGTCCTGGTTCTCATGCACAGCCGCGGACCGGGGATGGGGTGGAGAGGAGGAAGGAACAAGCTTCTCCTGGGTGCTGTTTCCCCAGCGCTGTAAATTAAGATTAATGAACAGCGGGGTTGTTAAGCGCGGACTACATATCCCAGCATGCCCCGCGGCCGGCGCGACATCCGGGTCCTTCCGCCCTGCAGGCCCCATCCCGGGGGCCCTTCCGAGCGGGCATTTCCGGCCTCAACGGAACCCAGCAGCGCGCTGAGTGACGGGCGAAGCACCCAATAGGAAGCGAGACCGGCGCGGCGCGGGCCAGTAGGGACGCGCGAGGCGGGCAGCGGAGGCAGTGGGCGGGCTGAGGCGAGGCTCCTCACGGCTGGCGGCGGTGAAGATGGTAGGTTCTTCGCGCCCCCCGCCCGAAATGGCGGCGCCCCGGGCCCGCGGCCGTGTCGGCAGCGCGGCCCGTGGGGTCCCGCCGCTGCTGCCGCCCACCCCAGCCGCGTCCCGCTGCCCCACCCAGCCCGGGGAGAAGGTGGAGGAGGAGGGGGGGCCCGCGGCCGCCTCCAGCCCTGCAGGGCCTGCACCCTCCGAGGCCCCGGCGGGAGGCGGGAGGGCGGTGAAGCAGCGGGGGGCCCGGCCGAGGGCTGGGCAGGCCGAGGTGGGGGGTGCCCCACCCTCTGTGTCAGGGGAGTGCGACGGGTTGCTACGCTACGAGCCGGGAGTGTCTCACAGCCTGAGGGCTGGAGCACCCGAAGATGGCGGGGCTCCCCCCCCTCAGGGGTGGGCGGGTAAGGAAGGTCGGGACACCCTGAGCTGAGGCCGCAGCCCTTCCGTTGCGGTGGGGGGGGGATGAGGGGGGCTGGGGGCGGTTCCCCCTTCTAGAGTTTGGAGGGGTTGGGTACTTCCCCACCATGGCTGGAGGGCGAGGGCTCCCCAGGCTGCGGGATCTTCCCCACCCTCAGGGATGGCGGCTGGGAGCAGCTGGAGCACTACTAGGGTGCGGGGTGTTTCCTCCACCCTCTCGGCTGGGGGGCAGAATGGGGAAATTGGAGCCCTTCCAAGGTGCGGGGTTGCTCCCCAGTCCCGGGACTGACGTGTGCTAAGGGCGCTGGTGGGTGTGGAGGTGGTTCATCCTTTCTGTGCCCCCTCAGCAGCAACAGGCACTTGGTTTGGTGCCTGGGCGTTCGGCAGCAGTTGTCATAGCCAAGAGGCTTCCAGTCTCTGTCCCTCCCTTTGCAGTGACATAATGATTTTGGAGGAAAGAGGGTTTTCCTTCTCCTCCTCTGCCAGCTCAGTAACTATTGGAAGAGCAACACAGTCCCTGCGGTCTCTGTGTGCAGATATGCTGTGGCCAAGAGCTGGAGTGGCCCTTCCCACCCCTGTGCTAGCGGTTTCCTCGAACCCACCTCCACGTACAACCTGCTGGGATGGACCCTGTGCTCAGCAGCGGGGTGCTGGGCCTCGTCTTTCTGCGATGTTACTGCAGTTCCCTCAAAAGCTGAGAACGGGGCACATATATTTGAGGTTTTTTCACCTTTCTGCCTTTAGATCAGGCTATCACCTTCCTCAGAGGCTGAGCCCCCTTGTTGGCGCAGGAACTGTAGATGCCTCTTAGCTCTGCCTCCCTTCCCAGATCACAGAAGGAACTGGTGTTGTCCGCTAAGATTGCATAATTGCGCTTGTTTTGATGTTTTTTGGGGTTTGCCTTTCCCCAAAGGAAATGAGGCATCGTTCAGGTGCTGCTTTTTCACAGGGCGCTTCAGCTTGGCTGGGTTGCCCTTTTCTGGGTTAAAGAGTAGCAGAAGGCTCACGCGGGGGGACGTTTCCTCACACGGCAGCGTATGGGGGGGTATGACTTGGCGTGCCTCGTGCGATCGGTGTGTAAACACAGCGCTGACCTGATGGGCCTCGTTTACCTGGTGCCCTTGGAGCAGATCAGGATCAGTGCACTGGTCTAATTCTGAATATTGAGGAATGCAACTCCAGGCAGTTCCCCCAAGGGGCCTTTTGGGTGATCTCTGAGGTCGGATCAGGAGGTAGACGCTGAAATTTGTGTGTGTGTGTAGCAGGGTTGTCCTTATCAGAGGGTTAGACTGTGTCACTGACAGCCAGACTTGGCACCTGGCTGGAGAAGTGTCCATCTGTCGTTGGTGTAGTGACCCTGCTCTGCTCTAACTGCCTTATGGCTGGGCACTGGGCGCTGCTGGTGGGGCTGGTCAGCCTGCATGACCACTGGCCTGAGAGAAGGGAAGGTGGTGGCCGAGAACTGGGGCCACTGGTGGCTGTTAGAGTGGAGGTCTCCAGCCTGAACCCTCCTCCTCATGAGTCTGCACTTTGCTGGTGTATCTCCTCCTTCCGTTTATGTTGTAGAGAGGGTGGAAAAAAAACATGTTCACCAATTAAACTGCATTTTGACTGATAATTTTAATGGTATTTTTACATCTTCTTCTGGAGATACCTCGCTCTGCTGCCAAAGTCCGTTAAAGACTGCAGGATCCCCAGGGAGGGCTGCGATCCTGCTCATCCAGCCTCTTTCCAGGGAAACGGGGGCTCTGCCAGCCCCAATCCTGGCTGGAATGGTCCAGCCTGAGGAGCTTGGGGTGAGGTGGAGCTTATTGAAGAGGTTCTTGAAGTTGTGTGCTCTGAAATAAGAGCAGTTACTTTCCGTTCTTATCAGTGCTGATAAAACCAGAAAAGGAACCAAGGAAATGTTGCTCTCTGGAGGGGGCTGGTCATGGAGCAGGTTACTCTGTCATAAAAATCCTGCAAATTTACTGCAGTGGGAAGGCGAGATGCTTTGAAATGTCAAATGGGCTGTTTTTAAAGATCCTTCTAAACGCAGCAATAGAATTAGTTCACTAATCGGTGCCGGCTGGAAGCTGGTGGGAGCAGAACTGCGGAGAGCTCCATGGGGGCGGCCGCGGGCTGAAGCCCAGCGGAGCCGGAAGATGCTGCTGTAGTTCCAGAGCATGGGACAGACATTACACAGCGTTATGAGCGCTGGACCCTGTCCTGGAAGGCAGGGAAGGCCCGGGGAAATGGTGTGAGTCCAGTAGTTTAACGAGATTATTTCTAAATCGAGGTGTATGGGAAGGGCTGATGGTGGAAAGGGGCGCGTCGGTGGAGTTTAAGCACAAAAATATGGATGATGTTTCGTGTTTGGCCAATGACAGCTCTTTGTTTTGAATTAAAGATGCAGTGTGAATAAAAGTAGTGGCTCTGTTTAAATGATAACAGTGTCTTCCAAGCCAGCAGTGTCCTACTGGTGGCGTCTGTGTCCAGTGCTGAAATTAAACAACTTCTCATCCGCTGCTTTACCGTCCTTTTAAAATTGCTTCTAAAAGAGATGGGTGTCTGCTGATGGCACAGCTACCTCTGGCATTTAGTGCTTATTATTTATCAGACATTGCTGGGGCGTCTTCCTCTGTCTCTGTGAGTAGAGGGTCTCTGCTTTCCTCCTGACCCCACCATGTTCTACTCCCACCCTCCTCTCCGACTCTGGAGAAGGAAATTCCTGTTCTGCGCTGCTATGGCTGAATTAAATGGAGAGGGACCTCGGCAGAGCTCTTGGGAAACAGCTTTATGGGCCTCTGTGATCAACAGTTTTATTGGAGGTGGGGATCTAACCACTTCCAGCAGAGCCCGGGGGGTCTGTTTGGAGGTCCCGGCAACCTTGATGCGTGCAGGGATGTGATCCTTAAAAAAAAAAATCATAATAAAGTCGGGCTGGGCTGATAAGCGTGTGATAAGGGTTGGGCTTTTGAGGCTGTCGTTGCTCTGTGGAAGCGGCCTTGGTCTGTGACAAAGAATGTTGACTGGGAAAGTGAAAGAGCAACTGGTCTGATACAGTGTTGTGTTGAAGGACTTCAGCCATAAGCGTTGCGCAGAGCTTCCCGTGCACTGGGGTTTGTGCTGGTAAATGACTGTGGATTCTGGGCAGCTCAGCAGTGGTGTGTGGATCTTCCTCACCCAGCGGAACACATACCTCTGTGCCAAAAGAGACTTAATTAGCAGCCCTCTAACCAAATTACTGAGCTTTGGGGATGTAAAGAGCTGAACGCAGAAGCTGGGGCTTGCCTTGCTTTACAAAACCACTCTGGGGCAGGTTTCAGTAGCCAACATCTCGCTGGCCAGGCCCGGGCGGCTCCTGCAGTCCCTGCAATCTCCTTTGAGACTCAGCTCGAAGCAAAGAGCAGCGGGAATGTCAAAGAGAAGCGGGAATGTCACTCTGTCTATCCTCACCTCCTTTGTTTGTGCTCTGTGTTGCTCCAGGCCGATTTTTTGAAGGGATTACCCGTCTACAACAAGAGCAACTTCAGCAGATTCCATGCAGATTCTGTATGTAAAGCATCGGTACGTATCGCTGTGTCCTGACCCTTGGGGGAAGGTTTTCTTGCACTTCTCAAAGGGAAATAACCTTGAAATGAGCATTTGGTTTCTTAAAATCCACGTGTCATCAGAGCTGACCGTTCGTGAGGTGAGAGTAGCATGGAGAACCTCCTGCTCACTGGTGAGGAGCGTGGCCTCACAGCAGCCAAACCACAGCCGTGGTCCTTGCTTTATAATACGTTCTTTAGTAGTCTCACGTCCCCAAAAACATGTGAAAAATTAACCTTATTCTGTATTTTCCAAAAGCTGTAGCTGCCCGGTGTCACCCAACAGGGCAGAATATCTTAGCCTGTGCTGACGAGGGCCTTGTGGTTGGTTTGGCTGTGCCTGGGTTAAAAATCACCTCTGTGCTGGCTTTGTCCTGTAACTGCTGTGATTCTCCTACAGAACAGGCGGCCTTCGGTGTATCTTCCCACGAGAGAATATCCCTCTGAACAAAGTAAGTCTGTCCTGCTGAACTCAGGGGGGTTTAACAACCTTATTCTGGTCTAACATTAAACATCTGGCGTATACATAATCTCCTTTATTTTAAACCTCAGGTGAGGTGCTGGTGTTGAGCTGTCACCTTGGTGATTAGCAGGGCATATCCAGTTACTTACTGGTTTTTGTGTTTTTCCCCTCGTTATGAAGTGGTGGGTGTTCCCCCACGCTGTCCTTTCATTAAAACACACCAGGCTGGGGATGGGAAGCGATTGCTGCACCACTGAAGTCGTTTTTAAAATGCCCTCAGTATGTTTCTCTCTTGTTTTCTTTGCAGTCATAGTAACAGAAAAAACAAATATACTCTTGCGTTATTTACATCAGCAGTGGGACAAAAAGGTACCCTCCTGTTTTCTTAATGTTAACGTTTTGTCTTGGTTTGCTGCCTCTGGCTAATCGAGCTGATTATTAACCACAATCAAAATATCGAGGATTAATTAAAGTGCAAACAGCACTTCAGCAAAAAGGTCGTGCGAGGAGGCTCTGGCTCTGTACATCGCTTAAAAAAGCCCTTTTTTATTTCAAAACAAGGGCCATTAACTCTGGGTTAGTCCAGAACCTGGGAGTCTGCTGTTCCATCTCCCACGTGCTGCCATTTTCCCTTGTGACGTCGGCAAATCGATGTCCCCGTGGGTTTAGTCAACGGTGGGTTTAGACCCACCCTCAGATGTGAAGAACCATCTAGAAGCAGCGCCTCTGGGCAAAATCCCCTGTGGAGTTTGTTCCCCTGTGTCGCTGAGGTCGCTGCACCGGAGAACTCCTACCAATGAAAACTGGCAGCAGCTCCCAGCAGGATCTCGGAGGGTTTCACTGTGGCTTTCTCTGTCCAAACAGAATGCAGCAAAGAAGAGAGATCAAGAGCAAGTGGAGATAGAAGGTGAGAATTCGGCACCACCACGGAAAATCGCTCGGACAGACAGCCAGGATATGAACGAGGACACTTAAACTCTTGGCTTTCTCCTCTACTGCTTTGCAGGCGCTTCCTGTTTTGTCTCAAAGTGTGTAAATTTTGCCCCTCGCCCCATCTCTCACCCCTCCACTACGCAGCCCAAACCACTTCTGACTTCGCAGGAGCCAATGTATTTATTTTTTGTTTTTTCTCTCTCCATTTTTTTATTTATGCTGTTCAGAGCAGTGGTGGAACAGCTCAGTAAACCTGTAGTATAACCTTAGTTCCTCCTTTCTGAAAATACACACTGTCACTTTCACAGGTTTTTGTTGAATCTGTTACTAATCAACCAGGTCTGGCTGGAGGAGACGGGGGCATCTCAGAATCCTCCCGCAATCCCGGTGTTCCCGTCCCTCTTCCCGTTGACATCTTACACGTGGGTAACTCCTCCTTGGACGAGCCCGGTCCAGCTGTAAGTGTGGGGCCTCGCTGTTTTTTTTCTCAAAATACCCTGAAACTGGCACTGCACTAAAACCAAACCAATCAGGGGCGTCATTTAGGGTACCGTTGGTCTTAGCGAACGTGTTGTCAGCTTCATGTGTCCGTTGTGTCCTTTGGGCTGCCCGGTCGGGGCCGCGGTTCGGCAGCGTACGTTGTCTCATGCGTCGGTGCTCATGGAGAATTCGAGTGAAAGGTGTGTTGCTCATGTTGCTCTTAAGTTCTAACTGTCTCCTGGTCTTCACTGGTCTGTGCAACGTCGCCGCTGGGATTAAAGGTTGTCTCCTCCTGTTCTGGGTGTTTGATCAGCAGCATCTTGAAGCTGATGGGTTGGAGTTGGGTCGACACCCAGAAGGTGCCAGAGGAGCCTGGGAACATCTTAACAACTAGACCTAGTTCTTGGTCTCAACTGCCAGCTCTCAATAATGGTACATGGTGTTTTCCTGCGTGTCTCGAGTGGAGCTAGGACTCGGAGCTGATCAAACTGTGAGCTTCCATGGTCTCTGGTAAGACCAATCTCTCTTGGACTGTGACAGTTCAGTGCCTGTTGCCCATCATCCTTCATTGACTCTTTGGTAAGAGCCGAAATGGAGACCCCGTAAGTCGTATGGGAGGGTTCAGAGGTTCAGAGACTGAGAGGAAACGAGCGTTGTCACCCGAAGGGGACAGGAAAGGTGTAGCTTAGTGCTGATGTCTCGTCTGCTTGAGCGTGAGGAGCTGACTTCACACTGTGCTAGTTGAAATCGTTGCACATAGAGCTCGTTTCTTTCCTCATTGACAAATACTTGTCACCAAGAAACTGCCAGGATGTGTCTCTAGAAGTCCTGGATAAGCCTTGTTCCGCAGCGGCCACCAGCTTTGAGAGTTTCCCTGACCCCTTCTCCACAGCATCCCCGTCCAGCAGGGGGATCCAGGTTTTGGGGGAGAAGGGAGATAAACTGCTGCTGACAACCGCTCGGTGGGAGGCAGAGCCTTCGGAAGAGCAGGACACAGCTGACACTGCGACCTATGTGTACCTTAGGCACGGAGTGTCTGATGCAGTGAGTGAATTTAACTGAACACCCAGTAGTTTAGAACTTTGGGTCTGCCTCGAAAAAACGTTTTTTTGCTACGGCAGTAACCTCCAAATTACTGGAACGTTGTTGAAAATGCTGACTGTGTTGATGAAGATAAACCACCCTCGGGTTTCCGCGTGGTTTGCGAGAGGACTCCTCTGAAAAGCGCTGTCAGTGCAAGACGTTGACCGAAGATGCTGCCTTCGCATCTGGCCTCACGGGGCTTTTATGAAGCTGAAGAATCCTTTGAAGATCTGTGAGATCCCAGCCCTGGGGTGGTGAAGTGTGACCAGTTGTGTGTGTTTAGCAAAGCTGGAGAGCTGCAGCCTCGCAGCCGTGTCTGCGCAGAGCTCTGTGTAATCCTTGGTGGGTCCGGCAAGGTGTGAGCTCTGCCGGCTCTTCTTCCAGCGGGAGCCATGTCTATTAAAGAGAGTTGGCAGTTCCTTCCTGTCGCAACCCCCCGTCTTTGTTCCCGCCATGTCTTGCTTGGTCCTGGGGAGCCTTTGGAACCTTTTGCATCTTTTCAGGAGGTTAAAGTTGCCTTTTTAAAATAGCGACGGAGAAACAAGTCTTGAGAGCGTCGTCACGCACTGGTGGGGTGGTGGTTGCGTGGTGGCTGTGTAGGAGCAGCGTGGATTTCCGATGGCCATGGGGAGCCTTTCTGCCTCCTGTCCCTCCTCCTCCTCCCACTCCCTGTCCGTGCTGCTCGCGCTGTTGCACGTTGATCCATAGTCACGTCTGTTGAGCCCGTAGTAAGTGCGTCGGGTTTGACCGTTGCACGGAAGATCTTACTTGCCTAACTGTGACTTCCTGGTGCCTTAGTGCATTGAAAACAACAACAAAAAAAAAAAAACCGCTGAAAAGAACCAAACCCTGGGTTTTTGCTGACCACACTTTGTATAATCCCCAGCTCCTCTGGCTTCCAGCTCTCTCGGTACAAAGTGACTGAGATTTTGTGACCCTCAGGGGGTTTTGTACCTGTCTGCAGCAGTGTTTTTACTGTTTCTGTTACCAATGTGTACTAAAAGTTTGGTTTTTTTAACGAAAACTTGTGATACTTGTCAGAGATCAGAATTTTGGGGTTTTTTAGTTGAATAGTGCATCTTTTCTCCGAAGTCAAAGCAGCAGGGATGCGGTTGGGGGGACGATGAGCCCGTGTGGGAGCAGCCCCTCCAGAAGTGACCTGTACGAAGAGCTGGTGCCCAGCGTGGGCGGTTGGGGGTAGGTTTAGAACTTCACCCAGCTCGGCACCGCCTTTTTCTAACGAAAACACACTGGCGACTGACGTGCAGGAAAAGGGGGTTCTGTATAGGTTAATACTTCATCACTGCTTTTTGTTTTTTTAGGGGAGAAGTAGGAACAAAAAATCCTCGCATCAGAGTTAGAGATGGGAAAACGTGGAGAGAAAGGACAGAGTTCAGCAGGTCCTGTGAGTCCCCTGGTCCGGGCAGGAGAGCCTGGGGATGTTCACGTTGCTTGGCTCCCAGTTTGGTTTGTCAGAGGATGTTCAATCAGCTCATGTTCGACTCTCAGGGTCTCCCTGTTCCTGTCTCTGGAGGTTTTTCGCGGCACTGATGATGCCCTGAGCATCCCGCGCTGCATCGGGTGTCACCTGTTGAGCGCCGGGCCCTGCACAGGACCTGCGCCAGAAGGGTTTGGGTTTTGCAGAGAGCTGTGGGAAACCCTTAGCAAAGCGCATGGAGCATGTGAGCAAGTTTTTAAAGAGCCCCGAAACCGCATCATGCCGCAAAGAACACTGGCAGGATGGAGACCTGGCGTGGGAGGGAGCTGCTTGGCTGCTCCACCGAGGCTGTGGTGGCTCTGAACTCTTCACCACGGCGGGGTTTAGGAGTTTTTAGCTGTATTTCACTAACAGGATGTGTTTTGCTCTAAGACAACAGGCTTTACACTTGTTTAGAGACGTTAGATCTGATTTAAAGATAGTGGACTTGTTTCCTCAGCCTTGGCAGGTCACGCAGTGCCAGGAGCTGCCTGGTTTGGGGGGGTCCCAGTGACCGAGCTGGGTTGTGATGAATCCAAAGGAGACACTGAACCCAGCCGCTGGTTTCTGTTACCCCGGTAAAGCTGTTGGTGAACCCCACGAGCGCGCCGTTGTTGGGGTGGAATTGGCTGGAAAACAGGGTTCCTCCCCACTCCAGCCCACGTGCCTTATGCAGCGGTTCAGTGGTCAGCGTTTGGGCTATTTCCTTGAGGCAGATGTTGAAGAACTTCAAACGTTGGCTCTGGAGCAGGAGATTCCAACAGGAACTTCAAAGCTGGGTGTTTTGGGGACCCTTGGCCTTAAGGGCAGTGACTGAGCAGGAGTCGTGGGTCTCCTCTGACCCTGCTGCTCTCAGCCATGTTACCACGTGCTATCTCCTGGCGTGTCTGTGTACCACCGGCTTCACTGTTGGGCTTTAAGGTTTTTTTTTTTTTAGAGATCTGCATATCTGTAAGAGGAAAACCAGTTTGTTTCCCTGGGTTAATGGTGTCAGCCGGGCAGCAGAGGAACTGGGTGACACTGGCTGTGACTGGGGGCGCTCCAGCCCCTCTCCAGGTCGGGTTTTGTCTTAGAACTTTTTTTGTGTGACAGAGAGTGGAAAATCCTTGAAAGAAGAGAGGGCTGGATTTATTCTAGCAACACTGCGAGAACCTCGTCGGTTTTTAACTGCTGGGGAAAAAACCGTCTTCGAGATACTGGGAAGGCTGAACGGGGTCTGCGGGAAGAGCAGCTCTAACCGAAGCAGCTCTCATGTTCTTATTAACACCGAGATCCTGCTGGCAAAGGCAGAACTTTCCCAGGGTGTCGCCAGCTGTGACGGATGAAGGCGCCCTGCGTGTGTGATTCTGCATTGGGTTGTTCCAGGGATTAAAGCAGTCTTTTGGTGGCATCAGGAGCCTGGGAGGCTTTGCCCTGCGTGGTGGAGTTCAGGTCCTGCCAATGTCAACTGGGAAGCGAGTACTGAGAGGGGTGGCGCTGTTAAACCTGACCCCCTTTCAGACCGGGGGGGTTTTGTACGGGGGGTGGCTGGCTGAAGCGCTTGGGTGACACTGGGTGAGCATTGGGTGATGCTGGGTGATGCTGCGGCTGCAGATGAGGTTTCCCACAGGAAACACACACAGTGCTTTATTTTTTTGTGAGACGGTCCAACAGGTGAAATCCTCTCCCCGGCTCCAACGGGTGGGTGAGGAAGGGGCCGGGAAGTGTGGGGGTGGTGGGCTGAGCCGCTGGAGAGCGGGGCTGCCTGCGGCGCTCCCGAGCGAGGGGACACGGGGTGACAAATCCCTCTAAGAATCTGAAAATCTGAACAGAGCCGCGGCCCCACGCCGGCTGCGCCCATCCCCAACTGCGTTTGGTTGTGATTAATGAGCTTTAGCGGGGAGTTGTGTCAAACTACCGTGGCCGAGAGCAGCTCGGGGTGACGCTGTCGGTGACTCCTCGGTGGCTCCTCCGGTCTGTCCAGCAGCCCCGGGCTGGTTTTTCCAATGCACCATCGAGCCTGTGAGTCCGTGTTTCTTCCAACCTGTCTTTGCAACTTGAATTTTTCCTCTTTGGCCAAAAATCCCACCGTCTGGCGGGGCTGGGAGGAGGTGGGTTTTCCCCAGAGCTGCCCGTGGGGAGCGACTGTAAATAACTGTCAGTGAATGTCACGGCCGAGGGGTGAATCTCCTTTTTTTTTTTTTTTTTTTTGGCATTTATTTTTAAACTATTCCATGTTTGATACTGTGTACAATAAATTTGCAGAATTTAGAGGATTGTAACTTTGGTCGTTCTTCCTCTGTGACGCTGCGTGCGAGGGCTGCGGTGTGTGGCGGGGCTCGGCCTCATGTTGCTGTCTGGGAGCTTTAGAGGATCGTGAGGGATGACAGCGTCCCCAGCGTCCCTTCCCACCCTCCCCAGGGCCAGGCAGACCTGGGCCTTGTCCACTCAGCAATAATTCATCCCACGCCCCGGGCTTGTTGAAATATATTTTTATTGCATTTCTGCAGGTTTTACAAAAATATGACAAAATAAATTAAAAAGAAATAAATAACCCCCTTCATTTCTTTTAATTTCTGAAGAAACAAAACACAGCGAGGGACACAAATGAAAACTAAACCAAATTGACTCTTCCCTCCTTTGTACAGAGTGAGATACGACGGGCGGCTGCTCCTGGAAATACTTTATAGAGAGAAAATGTTTAAAAATGCTGTGGGCTGCAGGGCCCTGGCGGCAGTGGGCCCCTGCCTGGCCACCCCTCAAGCAGCGGTGCAGGAATCGGTGGAGGGAAATGGGGTGAAAGAAGCTCACTTGAAGCCCAGAGCGTGTTCAAGAGCCCATCCCCAGCAGAGGAATTAAATTGGAGAGCACGGGCCGAGCTCAGGAGAGCCCAGGGCCAGGCTGAGGTGGGTGTTCTGGGTCCCCTGGTACCCCCAGCCGGGCGGGGGTCTGTTCTGCCATCACTGAGCATGCTGCTGCTCCCGCTCCAGGGCACAGCTGCAGTGGTGCTGGTCTCGCTGGGGTTCCCAGCGCCTGCCTTGTCCCAGTTCGGAGCCCAGCACTCCCTTTTCTCTGGCCTTGTCCCAGAAATCTCTCCCGCACCCTCTGCTCCTCGCACCCAGGCTGCTGCCGGAGGGCACCAGGGCTCTGCCCGACCTCCCTGAGCCAGCCCTGGGGACAGCAAAGCTCAGGGCTGTCCCCAGCCCATGTGGGGATCAACGCCCTTGACCCCGGGGAGCATCTCCCTGCCTGGGGTAAAGCCTCCTGCCCTTATTGCTGTTTAAAATGGCTTAAGATAGAAAAAAAATAGGTTATGTGATATGTGGAAAGAGATGGGGGAAAAAACAACCTGATGTGTTTCAACAGCCCAGGCCTTGGGGAGAGGGGGGTGCGCGGACCCCCCCATGTGCCCGCCTGGACCAGGCACAGTGATGGGGTGGCTGCCCGCGCATCCCCCCTGGCTCCCGGCAGCCCCCGCCTCTTCCCCTGCTTGCTTTGGAAATGGTTGGTGGCTGGTGGAGCTGGCGGTGAGGGGCAGTGGGAAGCTGGCAGGGCTGGGGTGTCCCCAGCCAGGGTCACCCCTGGGCACCACCGTGTCACCGGTGCTACCACCACCCCCCCCGGCCTGGCCCCCAAAGCGAAGCAGCACCGAGCAGAGCCGCTGGCAAGCGAGGAGCGGCCGCGGAGCCAGGCCAGCAGCTGGTGAAGCACTAAGACTAGAGACCCAGCAAAACCTTCGCCCCTGCAGCAGCTAAGCGGCTCCCACCCCCCTCCCTGCCCTCGCCCAGGTCTGTGTTTGCCCCCTCCCAGCCTCAGCCCCGCTCCTTCTCCTGGGCTTCGGCATGACCTCCACGTGCCAGCGCCTTATTGCGAAATAATTCCACGAAATAAGAAAGCGAAGAAGGGAGGGGATCGTCCCTCTTGGGACCTTTGCCCAAGCTCTGCCGGCCGCAGCACCAGTGCTGGCTTCTCCGGGCAAAGAATGGGAGAGAGTCACTCGTGTTGGGTTTTGTTTCGGTTTTAGTGCAAGAAACGCTGCCCATGTAGGGGGGATCCAGGTGGCTGATGCTGGCTGCTCGCCCCCCTCCCTCCTGGCCAGCCTTCGGGCAGGACGACGTCCCGGTGCTGGGCAGGAATCGCTGTGGGGGCTGCCGGGAGCGGGACGGAGCAGGGCATGGCCCCCGGTGCCGCAGGACGCCGGGAGATGGCTGTTACGGCAGGGGCTGTAGGCACGGGGTGAATCGGGCTCTTCTCGCCGCGGACTTGTCCCTCAGCAATCAGAGACACAGCACCGAGCCTGGCGGGCTGGTCCTGGGGGGTCCGGCAGCACCGAGCTCCCCCGGGGCTCCTTGGGCAGTTCCGACTCCTTGGGGTGGCGGGTGCAGCACAGAGCCGGACCGGGACATCTCCCACCGTGTGTCGGATGCTCCAGACGAAGCCGCGGGCGTGCCGTGCTGCTGCTCGCCCCCGTGGCCTCAGTGCAGGATGCGGCCGGACCCCCCGCCGGAGCCAGGATGGTGATGGGTCCCAGCAGAGGGGCTGGAGGGATGCAAGGGGACATGGCAAGGGACGGCGAGGGGAGGTGAGAGAGTGGTGATGTCCACGGCTGCCTGGAGAGGGGAGCAGCAGCCCTGGTCGCTCCCGCTCCCCCACGAAGGTCCGCTTAGAGTTTATAGCCCCCACTCTCCTCCTCCGCCCGGCTCTCCGGCTCCTCTCGGGCCCCCTCCTCTGGCACCCCGTTGAGATGGGACTTGCTGGGGACCGGCCGCTCGCCCGTGTCCCCCGAGGGGCCAGGCCGGGGCTGGGGGGAGGCAGTGGCCGCGGCACCGTTGCCCCCGGCCCCTTCCGACTTGCCGAAGTTGAAGAGCTTGCTGGGATTGAATGGCTTGGTGGGCGACTGGACCTTCTCGGTCCCCGCGTCCCGCTTAGTCTCGGGGGATTTCAGGAACTTGAAGCTGAGGAAGCCGGGAAGTTTGTTCTCACTGCCGGTGGGGGACTGGGGGGACCTAGCGGTGGCCGTGCTGCCAGTCCCGGCCCCCCCGGAAAGGAACTTGCCCTGCAAAGGGATGATCTGCTTCAGCTTCATCACGTTGTTGGTGGCCAGGAGGGAGCTGGGTCGCTTGGGCTTGTCAGAGCCATGCGAGGAACCCCCGGAGCCCTTCCCTTTGCTCTGGCTCTTCTCATGGGCCGGGTCCTGCCCGGCGGCGTCGGGCTTGGCCTCGTCGCGGCTGGACTCACGTTCCTTGCGGGCTTGATACTCGGCGTGCCGCTGCCGCTCCTCCTCCTCCCGCTTGCGCCGCTGCTGCTGCTGGAAGTGGTGCTGGGCCTGCCGCTCGTGCTTCTGTCGACAGGGAGCACGTCAGCCCCATGGATGCCGCAGGGAGACCGCCAGCCCCGGGGACTGAGGGTCCCAGCTCCATGCTCGGCCCTGAAGAGGGTGCCATCCCGGCATCGCCTACCTTGAAGGCCTCACGACGCTGGTACTCCAGCTTGGCCATCTCCTCGGCCACCCAGGCGGGGATGTCGGGGATGGCCACTTGGATGATGTACTTCAGGAAGAGGGCGAAGTGCTGCGGGGGACGCGTAGGTCCAGCTGAGCATCCTCGGCCCCATGGGCCCTGTCATCCCCTCCCAAATTGCTTCCCACAAGAGATGGGGGGATGGAAAGACCCTCTGCCACCACCCCAGGGGACTCTGGGTCCCGTCGTGTTGCCCACAGGGAGCTGCCCGGGGTCACAGCGGAGGGTTTGGGGCTGAGACCCCCATCCCTGGAGGGGAGGGTCTGCAGGACCTTGTGTGAGCCAAGACAACACCTTGAGCCGAGACACCACCTTGTCACGCCCCAGGAGACCCTACAATAACAGCCGTCTGCGGGGCGGGCAGCGGGGGCAAGCCCCGGGTGCAAGCACCCTACCTCCAGCACCACCACGGAGATGATGGCTCCCTCGGGGCTGAGCCAGGGGAAGAGGCGCTGGAGCTGCCCGCACTGGGCGATCAGGTAGCAGTTGACCACGATGGCCAAGACGCCCACGGCCTCCATCACCTTCTACAGGAGCGACAGTGCCAGGGATGAGCCCGTTGGCCAGCCGGCCCCACCCCTGCCTCGCTGGACCCCCGCCGCGCCCCCAGCCCACCTGCCACTGGCCGATGCTCTCGACCCGCTGGCCGAAGGGACGCTGGAGCCCCGTGCACAGCTTGAAGGCATCGCTGCGGATCTCGATGACGTTGTTGACCAGGGCGCACATGGCGGCCAGGGGGAAGGCGGAGGAGAAGAGCACCACGTAGCCGAACTGGATGAACATCTCCTGGTAGTCCTGGAAGGTGTCCTGGGGAGGAAGGCGAGGAGGAAGAGCACATTGCAGTGGGGCTGGAGGAGGGGTACACTGCACCCTACCAGCGCCGGGGCTGCTCACCTCGTACTTCTTCATGCAGCTCTCCACCTCTGCCTGCGTCAGCTGCGTGGAGTAGTCTTCCTCCGGTGGGTCGATCCACGACGCCCGGTTACGCCTCCGCCCTTCCTCCTCGCACTCCTCGTCCTCCCGGCTCTCAGCCCCTCGCCTCCTCCGGCCGGCCCGCGGGACCACTGCCGGCTCCACCACCTTAACCGGGCTACCGGGGGGCCCTTCGGCCTCCTCCTCATCCTCGCACAGCTCGAAGACGGAGGCGGGGTCCATGCCCTTCTCCACCATGGTGGGGCTGCCCTCCTCCAGGAAGCTCTCGTCCTCGGGGCCGCCAGGCTCCCCGCCGCGCCGCTCCGCCCTCTCGATGAAGCTCACCTTCTTCAGCTTCAACCCGCAGTCCAGCGCGCTCTCCTCCTCCGAGTCCGACTCGCGACGCTCTTCCTCCTCCTCCTCTTCCTCCGGCACCCCGCAACCCCCGTTCAGACACTTCTTCTCGCCCCGCGAGCCCTCGGTTGGGGTGGGGGGGTGGCGGCGGGGGGCGAGCAGGTGGAGGACGGCGTGGGCGAGCTGCTGGAGGTCGCGGAGGCTGAGGTCCCCCCGGCGCAGCCGCCGGTACAGGTGGGGCTGCGACACCTCCCGGACGTTCTGCAGGAACTGGCGGGTGATGAGCAGCGTCGCCAGCATCTGGGTGGGGACACAGGGCGCACGCCGTCACCCGGGGAGGAGGTGGCAGCACGCGGGGAGGGGGAGACGTGTCCCTGCATCCCCGCGGGGTCCCTGCTCCTCCCATGCTGGCCCAAGCCTGGTGCCCCCCATCATCCTGTGACCCCCCCATCGGTGACAACGGGTGGGATGGGACCTCAGCGGGGCTGGGGTTGCACGTGCCACCACCAGCTGGGGCTGGGGACCCCCGTGTCCCTCCCGGGGTCCCGGCGAGGGGTGATGCCCGGCCCCCCCCACCCTCCCTGCTCCTACTTTGGATACTCCCAGTCTCCAGCAAAAGCCCAGGAGGCCCTTAAAGAAGATGAGAGAGAGGTGGAGGTGGAGGAGGATGAAGGGGAGAAGAGCCTCTTTGAGCTGACGCACGAGGCTTTGGGAGAGAGAGAAGATGAGCAGGAGCTGTGGAAGGGACAGAAGAACAGACAAGACAGACAGACAGAGAGAGACCGTGAGCGGGAGCAGGAGATGGAGGCCTGGCACAGGCTCTGGCCAGGAGCGCAGCAGCCAGGGGCCATGGCGGGGGCATGCGGGGACACTGGTGGCAGGGTGGGTCGAGGACATCCGGACATCCGTCTGTCCATCCAGGCGATGCCAGGGGGGGCTCAGGCCGGCCCCACCGCCCCCGGGCACAGCCCCTTACCTCCTTCAGCCGCTCCATGTCTTTGAGGTAGAAACCGATGTAGAAAAGACTCAGGTATGAATTCACAAACTGAAACTGCGGGAGACGGGGCGGGGAGGGGGGGCGTGAGTGCGGGGTGGCCACCGGGACCCCCCACCGGCCCCCCTAGACCCCCCAGACGCCCCTCACCAGGACGATTTTGATGATGAGGTGTTTCTCATAGGCACTCTGCAGGCGGTAGTTCTCTACGAAGCAGAGACGGAGGGGTTCAGCGGGGAGCTCGGGGTGGGGGGTGCCAGCACCCAGCCCCACCTGCAGCACCCCAGGGTGCCCCCGCCACGCACCCATGTCGTTCAGCCAGTACGCGATCTTCTTGTACAGCTCGTCACAGGCGGTGACGATGACGGCCAGCACGATTTTGGGGAGGAAACGGATGATCCGGGGTAGCTCCTGGATGCTCAGTACAAACTCCTGCGGGGACGTGGTCAGGGTCAGGGTCAGGGTCGGCGTGGAGGCGGGTGGCAGCCGGCTGAGGACCCACCTGGAGCTGGAAGCAGCCCAGCATGAGGAGGAAGACGATGGAGAGGCAGGCGAGGCAGATGGGAAGGCTGACCAGGCACTGGAAGAGCAACCGCTTCCACGGCGGGTAGTAGAACTCCTCCGCGCTGGTCACGGGGCTGATTCTCTTAATGCCCTAATGGGGAGTGGGGGGACATGGCAGCGTGTGACCCTCCCCACGGCCAGGAGCTCCATGGGACCCCTCCGTCACCCCAGCACTGGGTGGCTTGTCGGGGCTAAGGGGGCTCAGCCAGACCTCAGCCCCATCAGGGACCCCCCCAGGCATGGGACACCCCCCCCACCCAGGGCTCACCCTGAACTGGGGCCGGGGCTCCTCGATGGACTCGGCTGGGGTGTCCAACGTCCCCCACTTGTAGGCGAACTCGGCCCCGCGGCGCTTCCACTCCTCGAGGAAGAGGGTGGCCCAGATGACGTTGAAGATGGCAAAGACCACGCAGCAGATGTCCTGGCTGGTCTGCGGGACGGAGGGCACCAACTGCACTGGGGTCGGTCCCCTCCTGTCCCTGACACCCCCCCATAGCCCTGGGGAGCCGCACGGGGCTGCCCCAGCCCCACCACCGTGAGCCAGGGAGCAGCTCAGCAGCAGCTCCAGGATTAAAGCATCGTAGGGAGAGCCCGGAGCAAGGAGGGATGGAAACAGCCCCCTCGCAGCCCCTGAACGCGGGGGGTCGACCCCCTCCCCCTCTCACCTGGTCGCTCTCGGTGAAGGTGTAGAGGATGGAGCCGAAAACGGCGGGGTACACCATGGCCGAGGTGTAGAAGCCCAGCCAGGCAAAGTACATGGCGATTTTCACCCCGAAGTAGTCACAGATCTCATCTGCGGGGGCCGAGGGAGGCGTGAGCGGGGCTGGGACCCCCCAGACACCCCCCCAGTGCCACCCCTCGACACGTTACCAAGCGGCTGGGCCTCGCAGACCGCCTGCACCCAGGACTTCATGAGCCGCTTGAGGATCCTCTGCTCGTGCAGCGGGAAAACCTGCTGGATGACACCGCGGGCTGCCAGCTCCGGGACTGCACCGCGGGGACCGGGGTGAGGGATGGGCGGGGGGGGACGTGTCCCCAGACAGCCCTGGTGTGGTGGGGTTTGGGGCAGGGACGATGGGGAGGGCGGGTTTGGGGTGACCGTGGCGCATCGGGGCTCTGTGCCCCACCCCGGCACTGCCCGGCCGCAGCCACCGCGCAGCCACCGCCCTGCCCAGCACCCACCCCTGGGGACCCTTGCTGGGCTTGCGTCCCCCAGGCTGGGCAGAGGGAGTTGGGCAGTGGGGAGGACTCACTGATGGGCTGTCCCTCCAGGAAGTGGATGTTGTGCAGCGACTCGCCTTGCTTGGCACGCAGGTTCTCCAGCCAGTACCTGATGATGTTTTGCCGTTCCTGCAGCACCACAGCGCGGTTGAGCCCCGGGCGAGGGTCCCACTGCCTGGCCCCCCAGCCCCTCTCCTGCATCCACCAACCCCTGTTCCCACCTTGTCCCCAACTTGGAGGGTGTCTGGATTGGTCCCCAGCTGGGCTGGGGCTCCCTGAGCCCCTTCTTCACTTGGGGAGGGGGAGAGGACCTACTGTCCCTGCCCTGCATTCCTCCATCCCTGCATCCCTCCATCCCTGCATCCCTGGATCCCCGCATCCCTCCGGATCCCACCTGAGAGGTGAAGAAGTAAAGCTCGTTCTCGATGTTCTCGTAGATATAATCCTCCTCGCAGGAGAAGCTCCGCATCCCTCCGCCGAACTCAGCTTTCACCGGCTTCCGCAGCCCGATCTCATCGGCCCCACGCAGCAAACTGCGGGGAGAGGGGACGCGGCTGGGGACGCGGTGGGGACCGGGGGAGGTGGCCAGGGGCCAGGGGAGGTGGCCGGGGACCTTACCTCTCATAGGTGGCGGTGACAAAGAAGGCGTAGACGCGGGTGTGCTTGTGGTGCCGGACCTGGACGATGAGCTCGGGGATGCCGAGGCGGATGTGGTTCAGCAGCCAGAGCAGCGTGTGGTCATCGGTGGTGTCTGGGCAGCACCGGTCAGGATGGTCCACACCTCCCAGCACAGCCCATCCCAGTCCCCAACCCTCCCCACGTCCCCCAGCCCGGCTGCAGCTCCCTGCCGCCATCCCGGTGCTCCCCACCGGCATCGCCAGCCCCTGCCCCGGCTCCCCCAGGCATCGCCCTACCCGGGAAGGTCATGAGCACGTCGCAGTTCTCCGTGGGCACTGTCTTCATCCAGGCCTTGTGGGACATGATGTAACGCCCGGCCTGGAGCAGCCGCTTCCCGAAGAGCTTATCTGCCGCGGGGAGGGAGGGAGAGAGGGGCTGAGCGACCGCCGGAGCCCACAGGGCACCCCCCACCCACAGCCCGGACCCCAAAGCACCAACGACTCTGCCGCTGGCACACGGGATGGGTGTGGGGACGCCGGCGTGTCCCCAGCTGTCCCCAGAAGTGCCCGTGGCAGCAGGTGGCCACCAAGAGCCCTGCCCGTGGTGACGCTGGCCCTGGCTCAGGTTTCTCCTCCGGCAGCTCAGGGTGCCCAAAAAGGCCCCGACAGCTGCTGGGGAGGAGCTGGAGCGTGTCCTGGCACCCCTGGGGTGCCGGCTGAGGCAGGGTGCCCCGGGGTGTCCCCCTGCAGCCCCCCCTAGCTGCTCACCTCTGCCCGCAGCCCCTCGCCGGGGCCGGGATCTGGCAGGGCCGCGGCTCCGGGAGATGGAAAAATGCAGGAAAAATGGGGAGAGCAAAAAAAGCAGCCGGTCTCCATGGAAACCCGGGGAGGCCCCGCGCTGCTGCGGGGAGGCGGGATGGGGATGGTCCCCAGGGTCCCCTCGTCACCCCCTGGCTGGGTCCCAGGCAGGGACATGGTCCCTGTCCTGCTGCAGAGTCCCCATGCCATGGGGACAGGCTGTCCCCGTGCCCGGTGTCCCCACCACTCCTCATGGGGCAAACGGGGACCAGGAGCATCCCAAAACTCTGCCCAGGGCTGGCAAGGAGGGCAGGGTGAGGGGCTCTGATGGTGGGTTCCCCCTTGGGACCCCATTTCTCCCTGCCCCACGCCAGCAGCACATCCAGCCACCTTCCTGCCTCAGTTTCCCCTCCTAAGCCAGGGTGGCAGAGCCAGGACTGGGTGGGTGGACCAACGGCTAGGGGACATCAGGGCCTCTCTGGCTGCCCCAGGGCTGGGCAGGTCCCGGGGCTCCGGAAACGCGGCTCACACCGGGACCTGCCCGCCCCGAAAAACAGGAAACGCCAAACCTGCTCCGGCAGCTTATCCCAAGGGATGTGCCCCAGCTCCGGGCACCCCCGGACCCCCCCTGGGTTGGGGCAGCAGAGCAGGCCCCCAACGACCGGGCTGAGACCTGACAAACTCATCGCCTGAGCCACTGTCGGGCTCTGAAAGGCCGCCCTGTCCTGGCACCGTGGGCGAAAGCCGGGGACGGTGCCAGGCTGCTGGGCAACCACCCCCGGAGCGGGCCCGATCCTGCACCCCGGGGCACGTCCTGCATCTCACAGCCCCACTGCCGGGTTGCCGGGGGGGTGCGCGGTGCTGGCGGCGGTGGCTCGGGCAGGGTGAGCTCCCCCCCCGCCTCAATTATTGATGGTGTAACCCAGGCGGCAGTGCGGGCAGCGAGGTGGGGGCACCACGGGTGCCTGGCCTGGGGAGGGGCACATCCAGGCAGCAGCCACTGGTGAAGCATCGCACACGCGTGTCCACCAGCGTGCAAACCGGGGCCGTGCCGGTGGGTGCCCAGCGGGGTTGGTGCCCACCCTGAGGCATTGGCTGTGGATGCAGGCGGGTTTTTCCTGCCCAAGGTCAAGGCAAAAGACGTGGCCGAGTGGCGGAGGGGTCCTCAGCTCCTACCGCCCCCTCCCCACACCCTGGCTGGGCACGGGGGGCTGCACCCTCCTCTGGCCACGGGGTCCCTGTCACCCCGCTGCCAGCAAAGGCAGCCCCCAGCCCCCTCCTGACACCCGGTGCCATCCCCAAACTGGGACGGAGGATCTGCCGGTGCAGCGTGGGGATGGAGCCCCCGCAGCACCCCAGCCCCACGTCCCCCCGCTCCCCCGGTTCGCCGAGCCGTGCCGCTCACCTTGGCTCCCCGCGATAAGGTCACGGGAGCTGCAGCGTGTCGGGGATGGGCACGACGCTGCCCCGACGCCGAGCGGAGCCCGCGGCCACTGGGGAAGGAGGCATTTGGGGGCCACGTCCCGGGGGGGGACACAAAGTGGGTCACCCTCCCGCAGGCAGGACTCAGGCTCGCTGCAGGGCAGGCAGCAGGCCCTGCTTGCGCCCCCCCGCCACAGGGACCCCCACCCGGCCCCGGCCATGGCGATGTCACCTGCCCCCGGGGACACAGGGTGGGGGGCACGGACCCCAAGCTCAGCTTGGGGACCCCAACCCAAAGTGACCCCGTCCCGCACCTGCTGCCCTGCTCTGTCCGGGGGGGGGGCGCAGAGCTGGGAGGAGAGCACAGGCCTGGCCGGGGGCGCGCAAACAGACTTTCCTGGGGGGCTGTCTGGCCCGGGGGTGACACGGGGGGGGTGTGGAGCCGGTGCTGGGGAGGTCCCGACCTGCGCCTGGACCCCAGCCCGGAGGGGTCGGACAGGTCCCGGGGTAGGGTGGGGGGTGGCACGCACAGCCCCCGTCCCCGGAGCACCCGCAGGGTGCCGGGCCGGGGGGGTGGGGGGTGCGCAGAGCTGTCCTGGGGGGTGCGCGGTGCTCCCCCAGAGGGGCGCTCAGAGCCGCACCGGGGGCACCGACACCCGCTCCCGCCCTCCCCGGGGAGCCGCATCCCGGCCGAGTCCCGCCGACATCCGCATCGAGCCGCAGGGACCTGCCCCCCCACCTCCGCCACCGCCACCGCCACCCCCCACTCCCCACCCCGGCAGCCGCCGCCCGCAGCCCCGACCCGACCCCGGCAGCGGCGACCGCTCCTCCGCCCCGCTGCCGCCTTACCCAGGACGCCGGTCGGGGCCACCGGTTCCGCTCGTTCCTCGCCGCCCGCGGCCCGGGCCCGGGGCCGCTCGCCGTCCTGCGTCGCCACCGGCGGTTCGGGCATGGTGCGGGGCTCGGCGGCGGCTCGGCGGCGGGGGCCGGTGCATGGGGCCGCCGCGGCTCCGGGCTCCGGGCTCGGGGCCGGGGCCGGGGCCGGGGCCGCGGCCGCCGCCGGGCGGGAGGAGGGACAAAGGCGGCGGAGCGGAGCGCCGCGCTCCCGGCCCCTTTAATTGTCTGCTCGGCCGCCGTCTCCCCCGCGCCCGTCGCACCGGCCACGCGTGTCCGGCCGCGCCCCGTGGGGTGGTTCTGCGGGGAGCGGGACGGCGGAGGTTCCTCGCACCCCGCCGGCGGGGGGGACACGGAGCGTCCTCCCGCCCCCCCGGGGTGTGTGGCACCCGCATCCCGCCCCGCCCGACCCCCGGGACTACCCCGCGGTGCCAGCATCATCCCCCCCCAACCCGGGACTGCCCCACGGCCCAGCATCCCCCCACTGTGCCTTCCATCTCCCCCGCCCCGAGGGCTGCCCCTCATCCCCCTCGCCCCCTCCCCGGGCTCCCCGGTGCCCCCCCCTAGTCCGGCCCAGTGCCCGGCCCCGTGGGTCAGGCTGTTCCCCGGAGCGCCCGGGGCAGCGCGGGGTGGGTGGGGGTAACCCGAGCGGGGCTGCACACTGCCGAGCCCCACCCCTGACCTCTCGGGGACCTCCCCCCATAGTCCAGTGGGGAGTCCTCAGGGGGGATCTCCTACCCAGCACTGGAGGGTCCTGGGGCCCGGCGCAGCCCCGCCAGGGCACACTGGGGTGGGGACACCCCTGTGCCAGGTCTGTGTGTCTACCCCCAGCTCTGGGCCCGCCCGCGGCTATTTTGAGGCAGGGGCTGGGTGCCAGCACCCATGAAGGGTGCCACAAGGAGCTGTCCCCTCCTCCGGCAGCTGGAGGGGGGGGGACAGGCTGGCACATCTCCCAGGCCAGGCCTGGCCACTGTCCCGGGCTTGGCTGGGCAGGGGATGCCCGCCCTGTCCAAGAGGTCCGGCAGAGCCTGAACCCCCGTGGGCCGGGGCCAGCTGCTGAACAGGAGGGGAAGGCTGAGCCCCTCAGAGCTGGGGGGTACGAGGAAAAGCTTCTGCACCCCAGGGTTGGGGAGAGGGGGGTCCTGTCTGGCCGGGGTCTGCCCTGGGGCCTTGCAGGGGGGGGTGCAGGGCTGTACGTGTGTGGCATATGCACTGGAAGACCCCAAAGCCCCCTGGGGAGACCCCACCTCCCCAGCCCCAGAGCTGGGGCCACTCCCTGGGTTTGGGGGTGTCCACAGGGGTTTAGCACAGGAGGCGGCACTGGCAGGTCTTCAGCATCCCGGGGATTCCAGCATCCCTGCCTGCATCCCTGCCTGCATCCCTGTCAGCATCCCTGCCTGCATCCCTGCCTGCATCCCTGCCTGCATCCCTGTCAGCATCCCTGCCTGCATCCCTGCCTGCATCCCTGTCTGCATCCCTGCCTGCATCCCTGTCAGCATCCCTGCCTGCATCCCTGCCTGCATCCCTGTCAGCATCCCTGCCTGCATCCCTGTCTGCATCCCTGCCTGCATCCCTGTCAGCATCCCTGCCTGCATCCCTGCCTGCATCCCTGCCTGTATCTCTGCCTGTATCCCTGCCTGTATCCCAGCCAGCTGCTCGCTCCTCCCTACTCCAGCGCCTTTGTTTGCACGGCCGGCCCCTCCTGTCCCCCATCTCCCCGCAGCAGCCCGCAGCCCTTCCCAGGCCCCAGCTGACCTGGGCCGAGATTTTGGGGACCATGTCGGGGGGAGACCTCCAGAGCAGGGGGGACCCCATTGTCCTGGCTGTTTGTATCCCAACCCCTGCGCACTGGGCTGGCCTGGCCCCCACCCCGCCAAGCCTTGGGCCCTGAGCGGGTGGCGGTGGGATGGGGAGAGGGGTGGGGACAGGGATGGGGATAGGGATGGGGACATGGATGGGGTGGGATGGGGACAGGGATGAGATGGGGTCAGGGATGGGGAGGGGGTGGGATGGGAACAGGGGTGGGGACAGGGATGGGGTGGGGGTGGGATGGGGACAGGGGTGGGGACAGGGTTGGGGACAGGGGTGGGGTCCCCCAGCCCCGGGCAGGGATGGGGAGGGGGAACCGCGCCGTGATGCTGCTTGGGGGAAATTTCTATGGTTCACAGAGCAGCGGGGCTGCAGGCGGCTGTGAGTTGGGAGGCGGCTTGTGGGACCCCACCCCACGGGTCACCCCCCGCCCCTGCAGCAGGTCTCGCACCCGCGGAGCTGCTCCGCAACAACTGGGGGTCCCCGGGTTGGGGGGGCGCTGCGCCCCCACACTCTGCACCCCGCGGGGGCAGCACCCGCGGGGCGAGCGGGTGGGCAGTGCCTCGGGAGGGACCGGGGGGGGCGCTGCAGCCCGCAGCCCTGCCCGCTCGGCAGGGACAGGCAGGGAGCCGGCGCGGGGACGGGCAGGGACCTCACGACCACCCCAGGCAGCGCCGCGCCCTGCGCCGGGCGGAAGCGATCGGCTCCTGCAGCGTCAGGCAGCGTGACGCCATGGATGCGCGTTGACCAATAAGAAACGGAATCCCGCGCATGAAGCCCGCCTCCTCCGGCACGCTGACCAATCGACGCGCGCGAATGGGCGGGGCGAGGCGCCTGCGCTGAAGCCGCCGCGGGGTGCGTGAGGCGGTGTGCGGTGGGGGCTCATGGCGCTGCGGAGGGCGCTGAGCGCGGCGAGACGGAGGTGGGGACACGCCGGGGTAGGGGGGTGCGCCCCCGGGGTGGGGGGACCCTGGGCATGAGGTGCACGGGAGTGGGTGCTGCTGAGGGTGGGGGTACCCTGGTGTCGCGGGGGTGCGTGGGGAGGGGGTGCCCCCTCACGGGGTGCCCTTGGGGGGGTGTGGGCTGGGGGTGCACCCCAAAGCGCAGGGTTGTGCAACGGGGAGGGGGCGTACACGGGGAGGGAGGGGGCTACGGGGGAGAAGGGTACACCCCTGCACCCTGCCTGGTGCACGGAGAGGGGAGTGCAACGTGGGGGCGGGGGCTGCAGAAGGAGGGGGTGCACCCCAGGACCCAGTGGGAGCCCCCTTGGATCTGGGGGGTGCACGGAGAGGGGTCCCGGGGGTGAACGGGGTGGGGTTTGTGCATCCCTGCACCCTCCCTGCCCCACCTGGGGGGTGCAGATAGGTGCACCCCCCACCCCCAGCCCTGCACCCCATCTCCGGGCTGCCCACCCTGTCGCAGGTGGGCGCAGCGCCTGTGCTCCGCGGCGCCGGGGGACACCGTCTTTGCCCTCTCCTCCGGACACGGGCGATGTGGGGTGGCCGTCATCCGCACCAGCGGACCGGGCAGCCGCGGGGCCCTGCAGAGCCTCACCGGCCGCCCCCAGTTGCCCCCACCCCGTGTCCTGGCCTTGCGACGCATCCGTGACCCCGCCACCGCCGAGCCCCTGGACCGTGGCCTCGTCGTCTGGTTCCCAGGTGGGGCTGGCATCAGGTCTCGGTGCCCGGTAAGGGGTCTCGGTGCCCGGTAAGGGGTCTCGGTGCCCGGTAAGGGGTCTCAGTGTCCCGTGGGGGTCCTGGTGCCTGGCACAGCCCCTCTCAGCTTGGCTGACTGGGCGCAGATGCCCGTGGGGATGGTCAACACTGATTCCTTTGCACCAATCTTATATAGCTGCTAGTGGGGAGGGGTCTCTCCTGAGCTCCCCAAAATGCCCCCAGGGGCCGGAGGCATGGGTGATGCCAGGGGAGGGGAAGGGATGGGGTTTGTCGGATCCAACTGGGGGGCACCTCACAGTGGTGGGCTCAGCTGGTGCCTGTCCAAGCCATGCCCCGGCACTGCAGGTCCCCAGAGCTTCACCGGGGAGGACTGCGCCGAGCTGCACGTGCACGGCGGGCCGGCGGTGGTGAGCGGGGTGCTGCGGGCGCTGGGTGAGCCTCCCCTCGTCCCCTCGGACTCTGCCCCTCGCTCGGGGTGCTGCCCTCAGCTCAGGGAGCGGGGCTCACCCCGGGGCTGGCAGGGAGCTTGCCCGGGCTACGTCCCGCCGAGCCCGGGGAGTTCACGCGCCGAGCGTTCCGCCGCGGGAAGCTGGACCTGACGGCGGCTGAGGGGCTGGGGGACCTGATCCGGGCGGAGACGGAGGCCCAGCGGCGGCAGGCGCTGCGGCAGATGGAGGGCGAGCTGGGCCGGCTCTACCAGCGCTGGAGCGAGACCCTCACCCAGGTTAGGGGGTCAGGGTGTGGGCTCGGGTCTGGCCGCCTGAACTCCTCCACCGGCATGTGGTGGCGTGGGGACAGGGGACCGGGCTGTCCCTGCTGACCCCTGCCCTGGCTCCCAGGCTCTCGCCCACCTTGAAGCCTACATTGACTTCAGTGAGGATGACAATGTGGAGGAAGAGGTCCTGTCCCAAGGTGAGGGGTGGGAGGGTGGCGGGGGAAGCTGGGACACCCCATGCCTGCTGTTGGGGGTCTCAGCCACCTCCCCCCACTCTCTCCCCGCAGTTGATGCCACTGTGCGGGCACTGGAGCAGGAGATTGGTGCCCACCTGCAGGATGGGCGCCGCGGGGAGCTGCTCCGCGGGGGGGGTCCACGCCGTCATCGCCGGCCCCCCCAACGTGGGCAAGAGCAGCCTGCTCAACCTGCTATGTAAGTGGGGCACGGGGGTCCTGGGTGAGCCACTGTCCCCCATGCCAAGAGGGCACAGGGATCCCTGGCATCGTCCCTTGAGCCCGATACTGCGTTGTCCCCTGCCCCACCAGGCCAGAGACCGGCAGCCATCGTGTCACCGGTGGCGGGGACGACGCGGGACGTAGTGGAGGTGGCCCTGAACGTCGGCGGGTATCCCCTGGTGCTGAGCGACACGGCCGGGCTCCGCGATGCCACCGACCCCGTCGAGCAGGAGGGGGTCAGCCGGGCGAGGGACCGGTGAGGCTTATGGGGGGTGGGGGCACTGGAGGGGCTGGGGTGGCTGGGAGGTAGCAGGATGCAGCCCCTCACACCCTCCCCTGCCATCTACCCTCCAGACTGCGGCAAGCAGACCTGGTGCTGGCCGTGCTGGACGCCGCGGCGGTGGCCCCCGAACCGACCAGGCTGGGGGCTGCCCTGGGCTCCCTGCTGCCCCCCACTGCTCCCCCCTGCATCCTGGTGCTCAACAAGGCTGACCTGCTGCAGGGTGATGGGGGGGCCCTGCGTGACGCCTGTGCCCGGGGTGACCCCCTGCCCCCTGCCACCCTCCTGTCCTGCAAGACGGGTGAGGGGCTCAACCACCTGCTGGAGCTGCTGGCGCGGCAGCTGGCACGGCTGTGAGTACAGGGGTGGGGGGCATGGGAGGGACCCCAACCGCGCTGTCCCAGCTTGTGGGGTGCTCCAGGCTGGTTTCTCCCCTCTCCCAAGGTGCGGGGACCCCCTGGCAGGCTCGCCCAGCCTGACGCAGAGCCGGCACAGCCTCCACTTGGGCGACTGCGCCACGGCGTTGGCGCAGTATGGCCGGGACTGCCGGCTTGACCTGGGGCTGGCGGCCGAGCGGCTGCGCTTGGCGCGACGGCACCTGGGCCGGATCACGGGACACGTGGGCGCCGACGATGTCCTCGACATCATCTTCAGGGACTTCTGCATCGGCAAGTGAGGAGTGCGGCGAGGGGCTCTCCCCGGCTGTGGTGCCACTGGCATTGAGGACCGCGGGCAGGGGAGCTCGTGGCTCCGTGCTGGTATTAAACCGTGGTGCCTTCGGCGGCTCTGGCGTCTTTCCCTGTCCCTGGTCTGTGGGGCCGTGGGACTCGGTGTCCCCGGGCCGCGGTGTTTTCCTGGCCGGGGGGAGAATATCCCATGTCCCAGGCGTGGAAAAAACCGCTGGGAGAGGCCCCGTTTCCTGGCCAGGAGGACAAACAAGGAGCTGGAGCGTCTGGAAGGGAAAAGCCAGCCCGGGCTTCCCCCCGCCGCACCGTGCCATGGGGGATGTGGGGCTCAGCATCCCGGGGGGGCCATCCTGGCGCCCCAGCCCCAGGGATGCAGCGTGGGGGTCTTGGGGACCCCCAGGGCACAGCTGCAGCCCGGGGAGCCATGGGGTCCCTCCAGCTCTTGCCCCCACCTTGCAGCTTTGGGCTCTGCAACCCCACAGGTGGGGGCTCCCCAGGTACCCCCTGCTCTCCCACCCCTCAGCGGGGCTCCCACACTCTGGAAGCTCCTGGTGCTCCGGGATTATTTATAGTAGAGCTCCTGGAAATCCTCTGGCAGCGAGTGGGTCCCCCCAGTCTCCCAGCCAGGCTGTGTGGGGACAGCAGGGGAGCCTCCCCATCACCCCAATCCCACCCCGGCACCGTGCTCCAGGGGCTGGGCAGCGATGGGGGGACCCAGTGGTGTCTCCATCCTTGGGCAGCAGAGGGTGGTGGCACCATGTGCTGCCTGTTACCCAGGAGGGATGCAGCTTGGGGCACCTGGATGGGACTTGGGGGTCCCAAATGGGACCTGGTTGGGGCAGGGGGGCAGGCTGGGAGCCCCATGTGCCACTGGCGAGATGCTAGCCGGGAATGGCGTGCAGGCAGCCCGACAGGCAGGAAAGGCTCTTTCGACAGGAAGGAGCGGGAAGCAGGGCTGTAAATCAGCAGCTGGCAATTCATCACCGCGCTCGGCATGTCCTGCGCCCTGGCCCCACGCCCCAGCGTGCCAAGAGGCCTTGGTGGCCAAGGGCTTCCCGCTTGCTCGGCCTCACGCACATGAAACCGGGACAGGATGTTCCCGCTCCCCGTCCCGGCCGTGGCCTCTGTACCCCCCCTTAGGCATGCAAACACACGTGTGGCGAGCGGTGTCAGTGCTCAGGGCCAGCTCTATTTACAGCTGCCAACTGCCCCGGCTCCAGGCGTGTGGGTTCATGCATGGGGAGGAGAGGTGGGGAGGGGAGACAGGGGAGGGTGGCCCTGACTCCTGCCATGCCGGGGAGGATGGCGGTGGTGCCAGCCCCTTGCTCCCGATTGGGGTTTGCCATCCGTGCCGTGGGAAGCACTTCCTGGGCTTGTCCTTGAGCCCCTCACCGCCGTTTTCCATGCGCTGCTTGGCCGTTAGCTGCTGCGGAAAGGGCAGGATCAGACCCTCGGCACCCTCAGCCCTCTCTGCCCCCCAAGCCTGGTGGGCTCCCCCATCAACCCCCCTCACCTGAGGTTCTTTGTGGTGGACATATACTGCTCCATGAGCTTCCGCACCGAGCGCTGGATCTCCTCCACGTTGGTTTTGCCTGGTGGGATGGAGCAACGGGGCCTGAGCCGGGCTGGGCACCAGGGAGGAGGGGCACGGTGACCCCCAGCGAGCCCCCACGCAGGACTCACCCATATTCCCGAAGAAGCCCTGGTTCCTCAGAGCGTCTGCATAGGAGCCAGTGCTGGTGAAGGGTCCCGGCCGCACGACGCTCCCCGGCACCCGCGAGCCTGTGATGTCGAAGAAGGCGTCTGTCTGCAGGGGAGAGCGGGTGGTGGCCATCACCGTGGGTGCCCCCTTGCCTTGGCAGCTCTGAGGGTGCCGCAGCGGCTCCTCCCTGCCCAGGGTGCACCCACGGCCGCACAGAAGTGTGATTGCAAAAGAAAAGTGGATGGGCAAAAGAAGGATGTGCCCAGCCTCGTACTCTCCCGGCGTGGCCGCGGAGGGTGCCCGGGGGCCGCAGCTCCCTCACCTTGGAGACCATGCAGATGTTGAGCTGCTCCTTCAAGTACCCAGCCTGCACGGCGGCTTTGGTCTTCTCCTCCAGCTCCTTGATGAGCTTCTCCTTCTCCGCCAGCAGCTTCTTCTTCTCCTCCTGGCCGCCCTTGACCAGTTTCTCGGCCTCCTGCAGCCTCTTCTCCAGCTCCTGCTTCTCTCTGGTGCAGTTGTTTTGACACTGGAGCACGTTCAGGTTGCAGACGCTTTTCCCCACATACTTGCTCTCCCGGTCCTGCTGCCAGAGGAAAAGCCCCTCTGTCTGCTGCGACAGCCGGCTGAGCTGCTCGTGGACGGCGCTGCAGCTGTACGGGCTGACCAGCTCCTTGATGCGCTGGAAGGTGTAGCTCGTGTCGGACCGCAGGGACCTGCACTCGTGCTTCAGCAGCTCCAGGTTGGTTCTGGCGGACTCGCAGTCAGCCTTGATGGTGAGCAGGTTCTGCTGGCATCTCTCCTGCTCCTGGGTGGCTCTGGTCAGCGTGGCCGCCGCTTTGCGGCAGTTTTCCTCCAGCTCCTTCTTGGCCAGGGCTGCCTGGTCCAGCTGGCTCCGCAGCAGCGCCTTCTCGGCTGCAAGATGAGGGGGGACATGGGGTTGGGGTGCGTGGTCGTTCTCCCACCCAGCTCCCAGCCAGCGTCTCTGCCTGGCCCGGGGAGGGAGCAGCCCCCCTGCACAGGCTGCTGGGTGTCCCCTGGGGGATGCTGGGGGTCGCCAGGGGCTGGGAGGGCATGCCCAGGGTGTGGGGGTGGTCCCTTACCGCTGCAGCTAGCGTTGATGAGGCTGACGGTCATGAGGCACTCGTCCAGCTTCATCCACTGGTAGAGGTTGAGCTTCTTCATCTCCTGCAGCTGAGGTGGTGGGAGGAGGAAGAGGAGGGAGGTCAGAGCACCCTACAAGATGCTCCCTCCCAGCCCCGGTATTGCCTTGCTCCCCGCCCTGGGGTGGGTGGTGAGAGCGCTGGGGGCTGGTGAGGATGAGGAGGTGGTCTGAGACCCCCCCTCCCAGGGCTGGGGTGGGCACATCAGCACCACCAGCAGGCTCTGCCTGCCCCCGCCCCCCCATCTCTGATGAAGCTTGTGGGGCTAAAGCGAGGACCCGGCTCCTCCAGCACCCGGAGGGGTGGCGTGGGGCAGGCTTTGGGGTCCCTCCCTGCGGAGCGGGGCTCACCTCGGGGGTGGCTTTGGTCCCCTGGGTGCTATTGCACTTATCGAGGTCCCGTTGGACCTTCTGGGCGAGGACCTGCAGCCCTTGCTTCTCCTTGAGGGTGGCGTTGAGGGTGCGCGTCAGGTTCATGTTCCTCCCGCTGAGGGTGATGATCTTGTTGTAGCGATCCTGGAGCTGCGCCTCCAGCAGCCGGAGGTGTGTGTCGGTGCCCGCCTGCGCGTTGCCATACACCATGAAGAGCACCAGCCCCAGGATGATGAGGAACTGGATGAGGGAGGTGAAGAGGAAGATATACTTCACGTAAAAACCACAGTCCCGCTTGGGCATCGCCTCCTTGGCTTCCAGACCAAACTTGGCCATGCCGTAGCTGCTCTTCTCCATCCCGCCGCTGCTCTGCGCACCCCACCCCGCGGCAGCCCCTTTCAACGGGGCCGCGCCGGGGTGGAGCTCGCTCCCTCCGCTGTGTTTATATTGCTCTGTTTAATATTTCCTTCTGCTGGGCTCCTTCCTGCCTCTCCGGATATCTCCAACCTACCAGGTTATCACCACGCAGCTTCTGTTTACGGGAGGACTGTTTTTTCCGATTGCTAATGGAGGGGGGTGGAGCCTGGGACCCTGTTCCCCCTCCCTGTGCCAGGGCCCGGTGCTCCCCCAGGACCGGCTTTCACCCCAAAATAGCCCCTGGCACGGTGGGCAGCGGGGATGCCCGGGGAATGGGTACCATGGGGCAGGCAGGCTTGGCTGGAGCCCACTGGGGGAGTGATGGAGGATCCCACCCCCTGCTCTGGGCACCCCGGTGCCATGTCCTCATGGTGGGATGGTGGCACACCAGTCACTGCCGGACCCCGCTGCTCGCCAGGTTGGTGGCATGCGGAGGCTGATGCTCCACGTCTGCTCTCCTGCACCTTGAAGCAGGGGAAGGATGCGGCCAGGCCCTGGCGGCAGGTAGGGCGGGGGTGGGCTGGGGTGGGTGATGTGGAGCCGTGGGATGAAGCCACCAGTGGGAACCTGCAGCTGTGGCCAGAGGGTGCTGCCCCCCTGCAGTGCCACCATCCTGCCCCAGGGCGCGGGGAGCTGCTCCCAGTCTCTGTCCCACACTGGGGACGTCTCTGCCGGGCAGAGAGCAGCCGGTGGAGGGGAGCAAGGGGCAGATCTGGAGCTCTCGGTGCCCCAGGGCAGGACCCCCAGGTCCCCAGGCTGCTGAGGAAGCCCCAGCTGAGCACGTGGAACACGGGTGGCCCTGGCCCCGTGTGGGGATGGTCACCCAGGCCAGCATCGCTGCCGCGGAGGCTGTGGGTTTGCCACCATCTCATCCGACCCGCTCCAGTGCTGGGGTCCCCGGGGCTTCGGGGGGAGCCTGGGGGTGAGGGCTGGCTTGGGGACAGGCTGGGGATGTGGCGGGGGCTCCTCAGCGCAGGGAGAAGGTGTGGGCAGCACCATGGCAGGGGCTGGAGGGAGGAGAGATGCTGCTTGTCTGACCCTCAGCACCAGTGACCACAGCCGGGACGTCGAAGCAGCAGCACCAGCACCCTCAGACCATGTTAGGGCCCCGGCCATGGTCCCCATCCCCATCCCACTGGAGCCCCGAGCTGGGCCCGGGACCCCCCGAGCTCTGCAGGATGCCCAGCCCGGGATGGAGGAGGGGGGTCCGAGATGTGAGGCTGCCCCGGGCGCTGACCCCGAGCCGCTGGCTGTTTCCTGCCTTCTGGCTGCGCCGCGGTCCCCGGGGACCGGGAAGTGTCTGCGGTGATGGGGATGGTGTCGCTCCCGAATCCATTCTCAGCTACTGCCGCTTCCTTCCTGAGCTGCAAATAACAGTGAGTCACCCCCCGGCCCCCCCAGCCCCACCGCGGGGACGCTGCTGGGGGGCTCTGGTGGACCCCGGGACCCCTGTGTGCTGGTGGCTTCGTGGGTCGGCTGCCCCTTCCAGCAGCCCACCCCAAGGGCTCTCTGCAGCCTCCGCCGGGTGGTCCCCATGGGGTGTCTGCCCCCCCAACACCACAGACCCTCTCTCTGTCCCATTTTCCAATTAGCCTCCCGCCTGTAATTAACCCTTCCCATGCCGAAGGCCGGTGTTGCCTTGAGGTTGGCCACGGGAATGGCTCTCCCTGTTCCCCTCCCCATCCCCATCAACTGTGGGTCTGGGGTCTCTGCTCTGGGACCACCAGGTCTGGGGTGCAGGAATGGGGCTGGTGGCCCCCTCCTCCCATGGGATCCGCATCCCAGGGAGCCTCAGCACGACCAGGGGCCACCTCACAGAGGCACTTTCACCTGGAAAGGTGCCTGCCAGCATCTTCCGCAGGCCCCCGAGGTGGGGGCTCGGGGGGCAGCGTCCCGTGGGGTTGCAGGCAGGCTGAGGCCGGATGCCTGCATGTAGCCTGCTTGCCCTCTGCACAGGATGCTGCGGTGGCAGGAAAACCCACAACTTTCCTGGAAACCTTCTTCAAAGCGCAGCAAAGATGCTGGGAAGCGACGGCCAAAGAGTGGCAGCTACCGGTCCCCATCCCCCCTCCCCACGCCGGCCCCGCATCCCTGGCTGGGTCCCCCTGGGATGCCTGCGGGGTCCCTGGCAGAGGCGGGTGCTGCCCCAGCAGCCACTGGGCACCGCGATGGCAGAACCCAGTTAAAACCCTGGGTGGGTGGGATGCCTGAGCAGGGCTGGGGGGACGGCTGGGCTCAGGGGAGGACAGGGGGACAGCGGGGCGGGTGGCACGGAGAGATGTCCTGGTGAGCAGAGCAGCCTTTATTGCCCAAAACGTCTGCCCAGTCTTCCCAGTTTCTGGGAGTGTGCTGGGAACGTGGTGTTAAACTCCAGAGCTGGTTAAAGAAGGGTGGGTGGGGAAACCATCCCCTGGGCGAGCTCAAACGGCCCAGGAGCTGCATGGCTGACCCCTCTGGTCCTGTCATCCTGCTGCAGAGGTGGCGTCGGGACATGTGGTGGCATGGGGACGTGTGGTGGCATAGGGATGTGTGGTGGCATTGGGATGTGTGGTGGTATGGGGACGTGTGGTGGCATGGGGACGTGTGGTGGCATCAGGATGAGTGGTGACACTGCGATGTGTGGTGGCATTGAGAGGTGCAGCAGGATCAGGACACAGGTGGCATCTGGACAAAGGTGGGATGAAGGCACCCGGTGGCCACCGTCATCATCCATCCGCTTGAACAGGGCTGGGGCTGAGCCGCTGCTGGGTCCGAGCCGCTGCTGGGTCCGAGCCGCTGCTGGGTCCCAGTGCTAAGGGGTGCTGTGGCACTGGCAATGATGGGCTCAGCGGGGCGAAGAGGGGGGCCAGCCCCAGCCCCCCGGCAGGGAGGGGGTCGGGGGGCTGCAGGGTTCAGCCTTTCCTGCAAAAGAGGCGAGGGCAGCGAGTGAGTCCCCCCACGACACCCGGGTCCTGCTCCCTTGGGGACACCAGTGACGATGGCACGTGCTTGTGAGCACACAGGTTGGCATCACTGGCGAACCCCCCTCCCCAGACCGATGCCTGGGCTGTCGCCCCCTCCCCAGCCATGCAGCACCCACAGAAAGTACCGGGACGGGGGGCACCTGCGCCCGGTCGCTCGGTCCCTCGCCCGCCGCCGCAGCACATCGACCTCGGCCGCGTACGCCCGTCTGCGGGGAGAGCGGAGCCGCGTGAGGGGTGTCCCTGTCCCCCAGCTGGCAGGGGTGGGCTGGCCGCTCCGGGGTGCCCAGCCCACGGTGGGGGACAGGGACCTTACAGGGTGTCCTCGAGCTCTCTCTGACGGGCCTCGCACTGCTCCCCACGCGCCCGCAGCGCTCGCTGCTGCTCCGCCGCCTCTGCCAGCCGCTGCTGCAGCCCCAGCACCTGCTGCTCGCCCCGCGCCAGCTCCTCTGCGGGGCCAAGGGGACAGCGGGGTCACCGGCACCCCCCGAACCCCAGCGCCCCACAGCCTGAGCACACCCTGCCGGGCATCGCCCCCCAAGGGCGTGTGGCGGGGG
Source organism: Bucorvus abyssinicus (assembly GCA_009769605.1). NCBI lineage: Eukaryota > Metazoa > Chordata > Aves > Bucerotiformes > Bucorvidae > Bucorvus > Bucorvus abyssinicus. The sequence goes on from CM020055.1 coordinate 7,991,526, forward strand.
GACCCCCCGGGTGGGCTCCGCTGCTCCCGGGGGACCGGGCTCACCTCGCAGGGCCATCTTGGCGCGGGCCAGCTCAGCCCGCTCCCGCCGCAGGGCCACCGCCTCGTCCCCCAGTGCCGTCACGTTGGCCTCCAGCCTGGCCTGGGGAGAGGGGACACGGTGGCATGGGGATGGGGGTCCTCCTGTCCTCCTGCTCACCCCTGCCCCATGTCCCTGTGCTGTCCCCATGCTGTCCCCGTCCCGTCATGTTTCTCGCAGGGCTGGGGACGTGGATTTGGGGAAGACCCCTCTTCCCTGGAGGAATGGCGCAGCCTGAGCTGGCTGAGGGCACTGGCGCAAGGGGCTGTCGCGGGAGCCCCAGGCCACCCAAGCGCCCCCTGGGTGGCACCCTAGGTGCCTGGGAGGGGACGGGGCTCCCCTCCAGCCGGGTCCCCAGGAGGCTGCGGAGCCCAGCCCTGCTCCCGGCGCCAGCCCTGGGAAGCCGGAGCACTTTTCCAGCCTCTCCAGACCATTGTTTGACCGGATGAACCTGGAGGAGCGACGAGACCCGGCTCTTCCTCCAGACTGTGGCCGCGGCGCTGGGACCAGGCCCTTTCCCAGCCGAGGCCATGGCTAAAAATACCTGGGAGGAGAGAAATGGCAGCTCCTTGCCGGCCCCGGCCTCCGCTGCTGCTTTGGGACGGGGTAATTATACGTGCGGGGAGCAGCTTTGTCACGGCTAAGAATAGCCGCCTCGGGCACGCAGGCAGGACGCGGTGGGACCGGCGCTGAGCAGAGGGACCTTCAGCAGCCAGAGCTCCCCTCTTGGGGTGTCCCACACAGGAAGGTGGCCGTGAACCCCCGGAGCGCTGCTGGTCCCCCCATCCCCAGGCTGCTCCTCCCAATTCCCAGCCCATCTCTCCAGCCTTCGCTCTCCGGGGGTTTCCGCAACGTGCTGCCAGTGGAGGCATCACCCTGCTCCTGGCCGCTGAGTCCCCCAGGAACCCCCAGCTCTGCCCTGGCAGCTGCCTGAGGACCCCCCACCCCGTCCCCATCCCCGCCAGCACCTACCGCCCGCTCCTGGCAGGACGCCAGGCTGGCATTGACCTTCTTGCCATGGCTGCGAGCCTGAGTGAGCTCCCGCCGCAGCGCGTCCTCCGCCCGCGCGCCTGCTGCCGCCGCCCGCTGCAGCCGGGCTCGCTCCCGCTCCAGCTCGGCCAGGCGGTTCCCCAGCACCCGGCTTTCGTTGGCCGCCCGTTCCTGGCAGCCCTGCAGCTTCCCCATCGCCTCCGAACGCCAAACCATCACCGCCACCGAGACCGTCACCGCTGCCACCAGCACCAGCAGCACCGCGCACAGTCCCAGCACCTTCAGGGTGGCCTTGGGCACCGCGGGGTCCATGTCGGAGGGTGACATGGGACCACTCACCCCGCTCCGGCGGCAACTGCCCACGATGTGCCAGCGTCCCCGGGGCAGGTCACTCTCTGGGCTGCCGTAATTACCACGTGTGGGTTTTTTCTCACCGCTTTGGGCTGCGGTTTCTCGCAGGTCACGGCCCAGAATAGACTTTGTTTGTGCTGGAGGTGGGAGGATGCTCGGCCCCTATGCCCGTCCGTGGGTCACGGCTGCAGGGACAAGCAGGGATGCATCTGGGGGTCCGGTGGGTGTGGGGGATGCTGAGGGGGGCGGTCTGCAGCACCCCCTTGCCCTCGCCGTGCAGCAGGGTCAGGGCTCCGGGTCCCCAAGAGGTGCTGGAGCAGCCACCGCTGGATTTTCACAAGGTTTTATTGGAAATTGATTAAAAAACCAGTTAACTGTTGAGTGTCTGTGGACCCCCCGACTCCGGGCTGCCCTGCCATGTCTCTGTCCCCTCCAGCCCACGTCTCGTCCCCTCCCTCACCCTGGGTGCAGCCCTTGGTGGCTGGAGGGGACCCATTTCCCCAGGATGTCGCCCTGGGGAACAGGTGGATTTGGCGGGCAGAGCGTGCAGGGCAGGTCCCGGGGCACTGGGCTCCCACAGGGCTGGATGGGGACGATCCCCTCTTGCCCCAGTCTGGAGGACAGAGAAGCAGTGGGGTCCCTGCTCCTGCTGCTGGGGGCTCACAGCAGGAGCATCCCGGGGAGGAGGAGAGCCAGGAGGCTGAAGGAGGCGGTGGGGGGCCTGTTCCCACCCGACGACTGGCTCCTCATGTCCTGGAGCTGCTTCTCCAGGAGCTGGTTCTGCAGCTGGACCTTGTCCCTGGGATGGGGACAGGGAGAGTCGGTGACAGAACGTGGGGCTGGGGGCAGCCAGGGGGATTTCGGGGCTCACCTGCTGCTCTGCAAGTCCTTCAGCTGCTTCTGCTGCTGGGCGACCTCTGCCTGGAGAGCCCCGTTCTCCTCTGCAGGGAGGGGACGGCGGGTGGGCGTCAGGTTGTCCCAGGGGACAGGGACCAGGGTGTCCCAGGGGATGGGGACCAGGATGTCCCAGGGGATGGGGGTCAGGGTGTCCCAGGGGATGGGGATGAGGGTGTCCCAGGAGATGGGGCTCAGGGTGTCCCAGGGGATGGGGGTCAGGGTGTCCCAGGGGATGGGGGTCAGGGTGTCCCAGGGGATGGGGATGAGGGTGTCCCAGGAGATGGGGCTCAGGGTGTCCCAGGGGATGGGGATGAGTGTGGCCAAGGGGACAGGGGTCAGGATGACCCAGGGGACAGGGATGAGGGTAACCAAGGGGACAGGAGTCAGAGTATCCCAGGGGATGGAGATCAGGGTGGCCAAGGGGACAAGGATCAAGGTGACCCAGGGAATGGGGATCAGGGTAGCCCAGGGACCGTTGCCCATGCCCAGCATCGCCCACCTTGCCCAGCACCCACCTTGCAGCTGAGACACTCTGGCCAGCGCCTGCTCCAGCTCTGAGGCTTTTCCCTCCAGCACACCCTGAGCCCGGGCACAGCGAAGGGGCTTGAGGCTCCAGCTCAGCCGCTCCCTTGCACCAGCTGAATGCGCTCGGTTTGGGGCGGGGGGCTGCAGGTTCCCCCACGGGGTCCTGGCCCCCCGCCCCCCAGCAGGACCCCAGCACCTACCAGCTGCTTCTTGCATTCTTCCCACTGTCCGCGGGCTTCGGCGAGGGACTTGTTGGTGACGACCAGCGCCTTCTCTAGCCGCGCCGAGGAGTTCGCCGCCATCGTGGAGCCCGCGTCCTGCCGGCACAGCACGAGGGGGAGGGTGACCCCCAACGCCACGCTGGTCACCCCAAGGACCACGGCCACGGCCACGGCTACCGACGCCTTCCGCGCTCGCTTGCCCCCGGACCGCTGGCAGGGGCCGCAGCCCGCCATGCTGCCCTGTCCGGGAAAAACTGCAAAGGGCTGGGAGGACTTAGGAGATTTGTTCAAAACAGTGCAGTTTCATTTTTGAGTAGAGAGAGGGACTTTCCAGGAAATCATGTGGTTCATGAGAATGCGGTATGGGGGGGCATGTGTGGGGTTCAACGACTGCTGGGCTACCAGGGGGTGTCAAGGGGCTGGAGCTCTGCCCTGGCCGGTGTTACCTTGGGGGGACCTACCTGCTCCAATAAAAAGGTGCTTACACAGCAGTTAATGCTAATTATCAGGAAGGATGTACTACCAACCGTCCGGAACGTTTCTCCGTGAGCCACTGTTTATCACCGAAACAGCGAGTTCTACAGCATCGGCTGTGGACGGCGGTGAGGGACAGAGGAAAGACAGACAACCACCCAAGGTCTGCTTGTACGTCAAGTTCTGGACTTTAGCGCTGGTCAGGAGGAAGTCAAAGAACAGCCTTATCTCCTTCAAGGGTAGAAGGAACATCTGTGAGGCCGCGGTGGGGACAGGGGGTCCCAAACCACCCCTAGAGCATCCTGCCAGCGCAGCAGGTTTTGCTGACGCTGCACGTTGAACCTGGTGGGTGGGAAATCCCCTGCTCAATATGCATGAGGTAGGAGAAATAATTGTATTCGATAGGCGGGACTGTGTGGTTTCTGGTGTATTAATTAGCGGCGGAATCTCTTGGAGGGGTGCTGGATTTGGGGGGGTTTCCCACCCAGCACCCAGTGCTGGATAACACCGGTGTCTCCTCTCTAAAGTCACTTGGTTTCAAAAGTCTTGATTTCAGGTAACACCAGCACCAGGGCTTGTACGGGCAGGGCTCGGGCAGACCCCCCCACTGCAAGGGGGGATCCCAGCCCTCTGTCCCAGGGAACTGGGAGCAGAGCTGGGGGGGACCCATGTTGCTGCCAGTGCCCATGGCTGGGGTAGGGGAGCGACAGGGCAGGTCATCCCCCAGGGTGAGGGGTAACGAGGGTGTGGGGGTCTGGGGGGCAGTAAATGGGGTGTGAGGCAGCCAGGGTATGGGGTACTGGGCGTATGGGGTACCTGGGGTGTGGAGAAATGGGGGTACTGGGGGTATGGGGTACTGGGGATGTGGGATACCCAGGGTATGGGGTACTGGGCGTATGGGGTACCCAGGGTATGGAGAAATGGGGGTACTGGGGGTACAGGGTACCCAGGGTATGGGGTGATGGGGATGTGGGGTACTGGGGGTATAGGGCACCTGGGTGTGAAGAAATGGGGTTACTGGGGGTACAGGGTACCCAGGGTATGGGGTACTGGGGGTATGGGGCACCTGGGTGTGGAGAAATGGGAGTACTGGGAGTATGGGGTAGTGGGGGATGGGGTACTGGAGGTATGGGGTACTGGGGTATGGAAAATGAGGGGTACAGGGTACCCAGAATATGGTGTACTGGGAGTACAGTGTAACTGGGCTTTGGGGTGCCAGGGCTTGGGGCTACCTCAGGTATGGCATCACTGAGTGTGGGGTAACCAGGTTATGGGGTCCCTGGGGTCCCTGGGTACCCAGGGTGTGGGTAACGGGGTGTGGGGTTACCAGGCAGGGGGTATCAGACTGCAAACCCTTCTGCAGTTCAGCCCCCAGCCCAGTTCTGCTCCGGCTCCAACTGGGCAAAGGGCTTTGTGGGGCCAGGACCTGGCCCTGGCCTCTGCCAAGCGCTTGGGCCCATGGTGTCTGCACTGGTCCAGGCTCTGCCGGGACGTCCCCGGCCAGAACTGTTTGGGAGGGATTTTTTGGGATTGAGCGTGTTAAAGGGTGGGGAAGGGCCACGGGATGTGGGATATGGCATACAGGATATGGGATGTGGGGTGAGGGGTAGGCGATGTGGGATACGAGAATATGGAACGTGGGATGTGGAATGTGGGATATGAGATACGTAATAAGTGGATGAGGGATGCGGGATGTGGGATGTGGGTATGGGATATGGGATGTAGGATATGGGATATAGGGTATGGGATGTGGGATATGGGATATAGGGTATGGGATGTGGGATGTGGGATATAGGATATGGGATGTGGGATATGGGATATAGGGTATGGGATGTGGGATATGGGATATAGAATATGGAATGTGGGTTGTGGGATATAGGGTATGGGATGTGGGATATGGGATATGGGATATGGGTTGTAGGATATGGGATATGGAATGTGGGATGTGGGATATGGGATATAGGATATGGGACATGGAATATAGGCTATGGAATATGGGATATAGGATATGGGATGTGGGATGTGGGATATGGGATATAGGATATGGGGTGTGGGGTGTGGGATATCGGATATGGGATAGGCGATATGGAATATGTCCCTGCACCACGACTGTGCCAGGGAGCCGAGGCCACTGGCACAGAGCCCTGGCACAGGCAGTCCAGCCCTGGGGATGCTCCAGCCGCACCCTGGCCGGCAGCAGCCCCCGCCTCACCTTACCTCCCCACCGCCGGCACCAGTCCCACTTCGAGTGTTTTTATCCTGCTGCTTCATGTGATAAAAAAAAAAAAAGGGATGGCTGCGAAATTCAAAACACACAAAATATTTACCGAACTTTGTGTTTTTGAGTCAGAAATTCAGCATCTGGAGAATTGAAGGGCGCTGGCAGGTTCGGTGAGCTGTCAGTATAAAGGCTTTAAAGCTGTTGTTATTGTTATTTATGGTCTGGAGCCTGAGGAGGAACGAAGGCCAAAGGGTTCAAAAATAGCTTGAAAAACGGGTCGGATGTTTTTTCCAGAAGCAGCTCCCTTTGAACAGCAAGATATTGAGATGCAGCCCTTAAAAAATATATCTAAAAAGCAACTGGGCGAGGAATGTTCATCAGCGAGGGCTGCCCCGCAGCCGCCCCGGCAGGGTGGAGTGTGGCCATCCCCGTGGCATCCCGGCTCGAGCTGGCTGCGGACCCAAGGGTTAGTGCCCCGAGCAGCCCCTCTCCCTCTTCCCACTGTTTTTCCCCAAATCCCGGCTGCCAACTGCCCTTTTCCTGGGGGACACACAGTGATCCCCCCCAGTGCTCCCACTTTGGGAGGGGTTGGGGAATTCTCGCCTCCTCCTCATCCGTGTTCAAGGACCGGTTGGTTGGTTGTTTTCCTCTCCAGCAGGTTCTCTGGAGGGAGAGTCGGGAGTGGAGCAGTGTCTCTTGGCCAGACGGCCTGGAATTCGGCAGCTGGATCCAGCCTGGCCCCGCCATCGAGGCAGAGACGGGGAGCTGGCACCTCCCGTGTCCCCCCGTGGCTGGATGGATGGGGATGCTCCGGTTTGGAGTCCCTGGGGATGCTCTGGATGGATGGGGATGCTCTGGTTTGGAATCCCTGGGGATGCTCTGGATGGATGGGGATGCTCCGGTTGGGAGTCCCTGGGGATGCTCTGGATGGACGGGGATGTTCTAGTTTGGGGTCCCCAGGGATGCTCTGGATGCCCTGGGGTGCTCCAGGTGCCTGGTCTGGTTTGGGGTCCCCAGGGATGCTCTGGTTTGGTGTCCTTGGAGATCCTCTTGTTTGGGGGTCCCCAAAGATGCTCTGATTTGGGGTCCCCGAAGATGCTGCAGTTCAGGGCATGGGGGGAAGGATACCTCTCTGCACCCTGTGGGGCTGCAGCCCTGGGCAAGATGCGGCTCCTGAAGCAGCAGTGCTGGATGTGGTGCAAAGGAGCAAAGCCAGCGAGGAGGGGACAGGTTTTTGGGCTGCCGGAGGCTGGGGCCAGCACCCAGCAGCAGCTCCTGCTGTGGGGGCGATGCTCCGCACCCCATTCAGCCCTCACGCCATGGGCTGGCCCTGGGGTGCTGAGAGGAGGTTCCCGGGCTGGCATAGCTCTGTTTCTCCCTTTCATCCCTTGCCTGTGCCTGTTCCCTTTCAGCCTGAACTGTGAGTTTCGCTCCTATTTTGGGTTGGCTTTTCGGCTGCTTTCTTTTATTATTTTAATTTAGGCTCTGTCATTATATTTTCCATTATTTATTAAAAAAAAAAAAAAGAAAGAAAAAGCAAGTGAGCAGCTTCCCAAGGCGCTTTCCAGCTCCCGGCCGCTGCTCAGAACAGCTTTTGTTCCCGGCCAACACCGGGACGTGCTTGCGGGGTGCAGCACAGCGGCACCCCCTTACCCGGCTCCCTCCTCGCTGCAGGGACGGTGGGGGGTTTAGGGGGGCTGCTCCCCCGTGCAGGGATGCTGTCGGGGGATGCTGAGCAAACAGCAGCCCCATCCCCACGGCTGGACGTGCCGATGTGCCGTCACACCATCCTGCTCATTGCCGCTGGGCTCCGGCCATCCCTAATTGCTGGTGGGGCGGGATGGGAGCTGCCAGCTCCGGGTTCCTTTTTCCCGTCCCTGCTCTGCTATTCCCTTTTGGACAGGGTTCAGGGGTAACGAGAAGCAGCTGAGTCTGTCCCCTCCAGCTCCACCTGCCTTTCTCATCACCACGGGGAGCTGCCTCCTGCATGGGGACAGGAGCTTGCCATGCCGCTGTGCCCGCATCCCATGGGCCTGCCAGCCAGGAGCGATCCCGGGATGGTACCAGCCCTGTCGCTGCCTCCCAGGTGTTGTCAGAGCTGGATGGACCCACCAACGCTGGGGGCAAGCAAGGAGCGGGGCATCCACACCTCACCCACCCCAAATCTCGTGGCCGGGGCCCATCACACCCCAAAGCCATGGGGGACCTGAGAGGATCCTCGCTCCATCCCCAGCCTCCCACCTGCTCATGGTGGAGCTCAGCCAGGAGCGTCGCCTGTGCCAAGGGCTTGAGAAGGCCAAAAAAATCGCTGTTTCGACCCCAAAGCTGGTGTGTTGCAGAAAACCCCTTGGGGTTCTCCATCCCGGATCCAGAGTTGGGTCCCTGCGGGGCTCCCCACCCCGGGTACCCCGCTCTGGAGCTGCCGTGGGTCACGCGGAGTCACGTGCCGGTGGTTTCTGCTAACGATTACCAGAATTAGAGACAAAAGCGTCCCAGTTGGCAGCCTCGGCCGTGTAATCACCCGGGGCTGGCCTGCAATGTTCAGCACCATCTGGAAGCTGGGAGGGGCCGGGGGGTTATTTTGGTGCCCAAGGATGCTCCAAAGCACACGGGAGGGGTGTGGGTCTGGCCAGCCCCGGCCAGCACTGGGGGCATATGGGGCTGGGGTTGGGACCAAGGAGCTCCTTGTCACCAGGGCTGGAGGGTATGGGACCCTTGGGATGGGGTCTGTGGGTTCAACTCCTGTGTGGAGGGTCCCACATCTGGGAGGGAGCAGCAGGAGGATTTTGGCTGCAGCCCCCAGCCCAGCCCCTGACCCTGGGCAGCTTCCCAGCCCTCGGGAATGTGGGGCTGGGCTGGACACCCAGCCTGGACCTCCCACAACCCCAACACATCCCCACATGTGAGCCCCCAGCTCCTTCTTGGTGTCCTGGGACTGGAGGAGCCCCTGGCCACCCCTACGCTCATGTCCCCCAGAGCACCCCGCAGCACGGTGCCAGCGCCGGGATGGGATTTGGAGCAGGACACAGTGGTGAGCACGAGGCTGCAAACGGGGGTGTCCAACCGGCTGCTTTTTGTCCTTTTTTGCCCCATTTTTCTTCTCGGTGCCATAAATAGCAGCAGAGCCGCAGGAGCTGCTTCCATCTGCCCTGCCCTGCAGCTGCCTCCGGCCAAGCCAGGCAGATGGTGGAAAACAATCCTGCCCGCTGGCATCACCCCCAGCCCCCCGCCCCGCCGTGCTGCTGCCAGCATCACCCACGGGTGACCATCCACTGGCCCTTCCCCATGCTGGGGGATGTGGATCCTGGCGGGGCAGCTCCCAGCACCCATGGCAGGCAGCACCCATGTTTTGTGGGGGTGGGAGACCCCCAACGAGGTCCCGGCGTTTCAGGTGCCTCATCCCGTGCTGCACCGTGCCGTCGCCCACGCGACGTGCTGGCGGCTGGCCGCGGTGTGTTCCCAACAGGCGGGGTGGGAATCGGAGCTGGGGTTTGGCAAACACCCCCCGGCCTTGCCACGTGCCCCGTGTCCCCTTTGATCTCACCAGCAGAAGGGTGAAAAAATGCCCCGGCGTCGCCAAACCGTGTTGTAAAAGGGAAATGTTGTCCCAGGAGCGTGGAGGGGGGGTTGGCCCCGTAAACCCAGTCTGTTCCATTACAGCATCCACTGGGAGCCATGGCGTGGAGGGGGGGGCACGGCGTGAGGGGAACACGCCTGTGAAACCCAGCCGGTACCATGAGCCAGCGGGGATAGATGGACAGACAGACGGACACATTGCCCTTCATCCTGGCTGGGGTCACCCAGTGGGTGCCCAGCTCCTGTGCTGGGTGCATCCCTGTGCCGGGGGTGGGCTGTGGGGCTGGATGCCCCCCCCCACTTCTGTGGTTGCCACGTCCCCCGGCCGCGGGGAGCTGGCGCGGATCCCCCCACGCAGCTGCCAACTGGTTGAGCCGGGCCCAAGGCAAACAGGAGTTGACGGGACGGTGCTACTGTGCAGGGCAGGGTGTGACGGGGCACGAATTTTGAGGAGGGGGACACACAGATCTGGGCACCCCCCGGAGATACCCAGCAGCCAGGCAGGTGTACACAAACTCTATATTTTGTAATAAATAATGTACAAACCCACACGCGCCCTTGGTGCGAGCCGGCACCGCTGCCGCCAGGTCCCGGGCTCACCGCAAGCCGCCGAGCCCCCACACCCGGCCGGAGATCTGGCACCACACTGTGCCGGGGCAGGGAGCACAGGGAGGGCTTGGTATCCTCATCCTTGGGGTTTTTCCCCCAAAAGAACACCCACATTTCCTCGAGGGGTGCTGGGCAAGGATGCAGTGGGTGCTCCCGGTGCCCTCAGCCAGCACCGGCCTCGGCATGGGCACACAAAAGCCCCGCCGCTGGGCACGGGGCATTGCACTGGGCAGAGGAACCCTTCCCATCCCCTTCCCCTGTTCTCTTCCACCCCCTCTTTTATTCTTTTTTTGTTTAAATAACCCCCATGGGGCCACGGCCCCGCTGCCATCACCACTGGCACTGTGATCCCTGGGGCTGAGCACCAAGAGCTGCCCCGCGCGGGGCTGGGGGTGAGGGCAGGGGCAGCACCAGGGAGGGGGGGCTGGCGAGGCTGGTGGGATCTGCCCGCTGTCACCCCCTCCCCACGTCCCGGTGGTCACCTGCCCCGCTGTCCCCACAGCAGGAGGGTCCCGCTCCATGCGTGTCCCTGCCTCGGTCATTATAAATGAGTAAAAGCAACGGGGAAAGGACGGGCAGAGCTGAGCCGGGGAGGGGGCACCAGAGGGGCCGCGGTGCTCAAGGCTGCCCCCGGGTCTGGCCCATCCTCTGCCGGCTGCTGGGGTTCCGGCGAGTGGCCGTGGAGCCCAGGGCTTGGGCACCGGAGGCAAAGTCCATCACATCTGGGGGAGCCCGGCGCATCTGGCTGGTCCCCATCTCCCGCCGGATCTCGGCCAGCGCCTCGGCCGGGGATGTCAGCAGGCGCTGGAAGAAGCTCTCGCGGCCCACCGGCCGCTCCTGGCAGGTGAAGGTGACGGCCGTGCCCGCGTCTGCCTTCATCTCCCGTGAGAAGCCATCAGAGGTGCCGTCGAAGCAGCGGCCAATGGCGATCTCCTTGGCCAGCCGTGGGTTCTGGTCCGTCACCGTGTAGATGCCGTAGTTGTGACCCAACGGATCGACCGGGGCCAGCATGGTGAAGGCAGCCGTGTGGTTGTTCTCTGCCACGGGTGGGTGACGGCTCAGGTACTCGCGGAGGAGGCTGTTGACGGCCGTGCGGCGGCAGCTGCCTTGGGGGACGATGGAGACCAGGGTACGATCCACCAGGCTCTGGTCGAAGAGCATCCCGCTGCACTTGAACTCCACGCAGGCACCGGAGGTGTTGTCCAGCAGCAGGTCCCGCACGCTACGGGTGTCGCGCAGCCCGTAGAGCTGCCCCCGGGTGCGGGGGTGGCTGCCCCCCACATTACGGGACCTCACCATATACTCCTGCGGCCCCTCAATCTGCACCTTGATGAAACAAGCCCTGAACTCCTGAGGGTTGGGCCACCATGAGAGGTAGTCGCCGGTCCAGGAGGTCAGGTCGCTCTCCTTGAAGGGCACCACATTATACTCGTACTTGTCCACCTCCACGCGGTAGAAGCGAAGGTGGTTGGCGCTGACCGGAGCATTCTCACACTCCTCAAGGCTGCGGTAAGGGTAGATGGGTCCGTTGGTCTCATCAATGTTGTTGGGGTCAGGCTTGGCCATGTTGATTTGGAAAGCCGTCTTCTTCAAGTTGGGGTCATCGTGGTCCAACCGGCGGTAGCCCAGCTTGCCCAGGTAGGGCTGGGACACACCAACGGCATTGGGGTTGAGCTTGGGGCTGGAGGCCACGGCTTCCAGCTCCTCCCCACCCATTGTGGCAGTGACATAGGCTGAGTAGGCGTCAGGGCGCTGGCCGTCGCAGAAAGCGGGCAGGCAGGCGCCGTTGGGACCTGTCACCACGCTGTCAAAGCGGCCCCATGCCCGGGGGTTTGTGGGATAACCGGGCTGGGGCTCCAGGTTGATGAGGCTGATGACCACCCCTTCCAGTTGCTCGTAGGGATTGAACTTCTCGTTGCTGTAAGCCCTGACCTTGACGAAGCAGCGTCGGTCCTCCGGCACGTCCAGGTTGAAGAGACGCCGCTCCCGGATCTCCAGGTTCCCCACCAGGAAGGTCCTCTCCTCTCTCTTTCCCCGGCTCCCCCTGGTTGGCCGGAGGACCCCTTCCTCCTCCCACAAGCCAGTCTCAGGATTCAAGGACCACAACTTCATCTTCTGCAGGTGCTCTGGCATCCAGACCTGCCCCGCGTCCATCCGCACCTCCACCGGCCCCGTCTGCAGGGCTGCGCCACTCTCCCCTTCCCGAAAATCCACGGCGAACATACCGTAGGTCCGCAGGGGGACGATCTCCCCATCGGCGTCAGCGAAGCTGAGGTCACTGGAGGCCGTGCTGGCCGTCGCCATGTCCCTGGGGTCTAAAAAGGTGACGCTGGCTTTGACTGTGCCCTTGAAGACCTCCCCAGAGGGACGGAGGAAGACACCAGCGGGAAGGATGAGCTCCCCAACGGGCTCCCGGCCACTCGCCTCCCCCAGCGGGATGGCATTGCTCTGGCTGCTGTCCAGATCCACTGGCTCCTTCTTCCGCAGCATCTTGACCTCCTGGTAGATGGCACCGCCGCGGCGATTGAAGGGTAGGACCTTGATGGTGTCCACGAACCTCTGCTGCCGGTCCACGAAGCGAGCCACCAAGCGCTGCGTGTCTGGTGGCACCTCGATGGTGAAGGAGCCCTTGTAGCCGGTGAAGCCGACCTTCCTCCCGCCCAGGAAGATCTGCCCAAAGCGCAGGGGCTCGCCGGTGTCAGCCGCCGTCACCCGTCCCTGCACCAGGACACGGGGCTGGGCACAGGGTCCGCACCCGCACTCGGCCACCACCTTGATAGGCAGCAGGGAGCCGGCGCAGCGGATCTCCCGCATCTCCATCCTCCGCACCCCGCAGCAGCGCCCTGTGTCTGCCCCACAACCCGACGGGTCGACTGAGCTGCCGGCGCATGGGGTGGGCGGGCAGCGACCCACATTGTAGTAACGGGAGCCGGTGGCATCTTGCGGGCACTCAGTGGGCAGCTCCACGAGGCTCGGCTCAGGCTCCGGCTTGCAGCTCTGCTGGCCCTGGGCTGGGGGTATGATTGGGGACTGGGGTTAGGGAGACCCTCCCCAACACATGCCCCATCCTGGAATGATGCTGCCGCCCGTCCCCTTCTCACCCAGTACGGTGAGCTGTGCTGGCACCGATTTGATGGCACCAGCCTCGGTGCTGGCTTTGCAGTGGTAGGTGCCAGCTTGCTCCGGCGCCAGCCCCCGCAGTACCAACCGGCTGCTGTACCGGTGCACCTTCCTCTCCAGCAGCGTCCCATTGTGGTACCTACAGAGATGGGAATGGGCTCAGACAGGGCTGCGTTTCCCCACCATCCCCAGTCCCGGCTTTCCACCACTCACCAGTAGTATTTCTTGGGCACGGGGGTGCCCGCGGCTTTGCAGCAGAAGGTCACCTCCTGCCCGGCCACCCGCACCTTTGCCTTGGGGTGCAGCACCATGTAGGGCTTCTCTGCAGCGGAGGAAGGTGGTAGAGGGTGCAATGAGCCATGGCCACCCCCCCCCCCCCCCCCATATCACTGCCCACCACCATGAGGACCCTCGAAGGGTGCCTGTCCCCCCCCAGCCCTGCCCCATGATGCTCACCCAGCCTCTGCAGCACCACTTGTGCCACAGCCATGCCAGAGCCGTTGGAGACTATGGGTGCCAGTCCCGGGGCGAAGCCCTCGCGGTGGGCGCTGACGTTGCCCGCGGTGCCCTCACACAGCCCTACCGTGGCGAAGCGCCCGTGGGCATCACTACGGGCCAGCAGCACCGGCGGGCTGCCCTCCAGGTAGACGCGGGCGTCCGGCAGCGCCGTGCCAGTGGCAGAGACGACGGTGCCCTGCAGCGTGTGCTCAGGGCAGGCTGCGGGGCGGCACGAGCGCTCAGACCCCATGGCCGTGTCTGGCAGTGGGGCCACATGGGTGGGGGTCACTGGGGATGGGTTCCCCATGTCTCCGGGGGCAGGTACCTGGGCAGAGCAAGGGGGGACATTTCTGCACCTCGATGGGGTGCCCGGGGCACGACGCCTTCCTGGCTTTCTTGCAGCTCCGGCGCCGGACCCGTGTCCCGGCGCTGCCGCAGGTGTGAGAACAGGGGCCCCAGGTGCCCCATGCCATCCACGCTGGCTCTGCAGAGGAGACACTGGGCAGGCATCGGGCACCACGGCCCCCCCAGGCCCCAGTCCAGGGTGGTCCCACACCACAGGGACACAGCGGGGTCCCCACCCAGGGAGGTTCCCTCCAGCGGCCCGTGCCCAGCAGCCCCGGCTCACCCTGCATGCCCCGGCCAAGCTGTTTTTACTGGCGTGACCTCCGTTACTGCGATTAAGCGGCGGCTTCACCCGCAGAGCTGCCACGTGGGTGCAGGGGCAGCCGCCACACGTCAACAGCTCTGTGGGAGCCCTGGTGCCACTGGGAGAGGAGCTGGAGGTGGTTGGGGGCCAGATGGGTGCTGGTGGGGGGGCTGGGGTCCCTACCTGGGCAGGGGCCGGCACTGCACGGCCGGCGCTCCACAGCTTTTCCCTTGCACTTGAGCTCCTTGAGTGCGGTCACCAGCCGGGCGTTGACGCACCGGCGGGTGCGGGACTGGGTGCCGCTGGTGCCGCAGGCGCTGCGCGAGCAGGGGCTCCAAGAGGACCAGTGCGACCAGTAGATGTGCTCTGGCAGGGGCAGAGACGTTAACTGGGGATCCACCACCCGCACCCAGCTCTGTTGCCCCCAGGACGATGCCCAGCGTCGTGCACCCATGGGGTGATTGCTGGAGCAGGGGGTGCTCTGGTGCAGCCCCAGCTCTGGCAGCACCCAGTGGGATGTGGGGAGGGGGGTGATGGGCACAGCAATGGGTATGGACACCCCTCAACATGCCAGTGGGGTCCCAGGAGGGTGGGACGCGGTGGGGACGGGCACTCACCCAGTGGGCAGAGGAAGCGGATGTGGTAGTTGGAGCAGGTCTTGCCTGGCGGCTGCTCCTTGTTGATGCAACGAAAACCCTTCTTGGGGCTGACGTGGACCACCTCGCCCACCTCCTCGGGCAGCTCCCACTCAGTGGTGCGGGCCTGGATGGCCACCGGCCGCTCGCAGACGCGCCCCCGGTAGTAGAAGCGAATGGCGTCCAGGCTCTCATAGTCCCCGTCCCCTCCGGGGTGGTCGATGTTGAACCAGGACGTCCACTCGGCTCCTCTGCCTGGGATGGAGCCAGCCCTGAGCACCCAAGCAGGGAGCAGCACCCTTATCCCTAAGCACCCTGGGGTGCCACCAGGGCTGGGGACAGCTCGGGGACATCAAGGGCTGCACGGACAAAGGGTGAGCCAAGGAAAGCATGCGGGGATGGAAGGCACCGGGGATGCGGCTGCGAGGGGCCCATGGCGGGGAGATGACACCTCCTGGGCTGGTGTGGTGGGCATTGCCCTGGGTGGGCACCACCTTTGGGGTGTCCCCGCCGCGGGTCCCTGATGACACAGTGTCTGGCAGGGGCTTGGGGACAGCCATACCTGCTGTGTCCAGGTCGAGCTCTTCCGGGCTGGGGGCTGCTTTCCAGGGCTTCCCCACCGCGCCACTCTTGCCCGGCTCCGAGTCGTTTTCCAGGGGCTCTGGGGGAAGCACTGGGTGAGAGCACCCAGCGCTCCCTCTCCCAGGGCACCCAGCAGTGCCCAGCAGGTCCCTTGCCGAGCCATGGGTGGCACAGCAAATCTTGGCCAGCTCATGCCATGTCCCAGCGGGGATGGGGACCCTCCCACCCCGAACCCCCCAGCCCCTCATCATCATCTGGGCAAGGGGCTCAGGTTAGAATTTACCAGCTCCACGGGACCAGGCTGGTGGTGTCACCATCCACGGTGGCCAAGGACACGCTGCAGCCTCCCGGCCAGCCAGAGATGGACCAAAGGGCAGCCGAGGCTGGTGCCACGCGGCAAGTCCAGCCACACCATGGCTCACATCATGTCCATGAGGAAATGCTGCCCACAAGCTCCTGGCTGCCCTGGGGCAAGCTCAGCCCCGGGGGTGATGTGGGACAAGGAGACGAGCCGGGGTGTTACTCACACCTGCCGTGACAAGGCCACGGCACGAAGCTGGCATCACACCGAGCCCCAGCAGCCAAACTGGAGATGGCAGGAAATTGGGCTGTAAAACCACAGCTGGCAAGCGGAGAGGCTGCCACGGCAGCAGCCGGCCCAGGGCGCTCCTGTGCACCCTGAGGGGACGGTGTCCCCCCACCAGCTCCCACCGAGCCCCACCAGCCACGTCCCTCGGGAGCGAACCCCAGGGAGACCCTCACATGGGTGGTCCTGGGTGCTGCTTTGGGAGGTTCAGCCATGTGGTGGGGGGGGACACAAGGATGTGGGGAGCTGGTCCCTGGAGAGAAACTTGGCCCCTGGTGACTCTCACCCACCAGCACTGAGCAGGATGTGGCCAAACACCCAAGACACCGTGAAGCCTGGACCACAGGCACCCTGTGGGCACTGTCCCTCCACCAGCAGCAATCCCACGGCAGCAGGGACTTGGCCCAGCCACCTCCTGTCCCCTCCCCAGGAGACCCGCCACAGCCCCTGATCTGCAGGTGGATGGATTTTGTCCCCGGACCAAGGACATTCCCAGCTCCCTCTCGTGTGAACGCTGCCCTTGGCACCTTTCAGGGACCCCATGGAGCAGTTGGGGTGGTGGAGCCAGCCGGGGCTTCCTGGGGGTCCTCAGCCAGCCGAGGCCACAGCTGGTGGGGACACGGCGTGGGGCACATCCCCGTCCCTCCGGTGACACGGTCCCGGGGAGGGCAGAGCCACCCTGAGCCTCACCAATGCACCCTCCCGCCCGCAGGTGCCAGAGGGACCGTCCCCAGCTGTAACCGTGACCCTGAAGCACCTCTGACCCCGGCACACATCTGGCCCCAGCACACATCTGGCCCCGGCTCACATCTGGCGAGCACTCAGCCCCAGCCCCATCCTGCCCCAAACCGCCGCTGCCAGCCCCTGGGAGGGCAGGGGTGCCGGCAGCATGGACGGGGTCCCCACGCCGTGGTTAACCGGCAGCCCCGGCCTTACCTGTTGCCCCGGCACCGTGCAGGGCGGCGAGAGCCAGGAGGGCCAGCGCCAGCTCCCCCATGGTTGCCCGGCCGGCGACTGCGAGCGCGGCGGCACCGTGGGTCTATATATGAGGCCTTTCCCCCTCGTGCCGTCAGACGGCAGCAATCCTGGCACCGAGGGCTGGATCGATGTCAAGCGGGAAGCGGGAAGGAGCCCTCCCCAGCGAGGCGGCCGCCCGCTGCCGCGCACCGCTCCAGCCCGGGAAACCTGAGGGTTTGTTTTTGCAAAGCTGCTAAAATTGGATGAGATTGGGAATGCAGAGGGGAGGGAAGGGAAAAAGCCGCGCGAGCCTGGCCTCGGCGCTCCTGCGGTTGGGGTCGGGGTGCCAGCGTTCCCCTGGCACCCGCTGGCGGGGGCCGGTGGGCGCCCGCGCCGTGACCTGGTCCACGTGGGAGTGGTGGAGCCGGAGCTGCCTGCGTCCCGATGCCGAGCTGGAGCTGAGGCCGGGCAAAGCTCGGTGCACCCATGGCCCCAACTGCCCCACGGGCCTGCGGGATGCAAAGTGCCCAGTGGCACTGGGGGGTGATGGTGAGAGGGGGGTGATGGGGTGGGGACCCCCCCAAAGCGCAGCTGCCCATGGTTGGGGACGGCAGACCCCTCCCGCAGCCCAGCCGGCGGAAATCCCGGTGCATTCCCTGCATTCCCCGAAACTCCGGCTGCACCGAGCTCCCCGGGTCGGGGAGGGGGGCAGATCCCAGCGTCGCTGCGGGGCCAAGAACACCCTCCTTACTGGGACAAGTGAGGACAGTCCCCAGCAGTGGCTCATCACCACCCTCCCTGTTAATTAACCCCCCAGAGCAAGGGGGCTGCTCCCACCACCCTTCCCCAGCCCGTTAGAGGGTTTCAGGCTATTGGGGGGGACACGGCAGCACCGGGACCCCGCAGCCACCCGCGGGCGGTCACACCACATCCATCCCAAGGACGGGGGTCCCAGGGGACACAGCCCCGTGCTACACGGACGGGGCTGGGGGGGTCGAGTCCCGGCACAAGCCCCCAGCCCAAACCACCCCAGCAGGTGCCCGTCCCCTGGCGCCGCAGCCCCGGGCAGACGCGGACCCCGGGGAAGAGCCACCAAGTGCTTTATTGCCGGGGGGCTCGCAGGGCCACCACGCACTCGGTGCCGGGGTACTCGGGGGGGTTGAGCTCGAACTTCTTCTGCACATCGTAGGGGAGGAACCGCCCGGCCACGAAGTGCTGGCGGCCCAGGAAGCGGCGGGCGCATTGCTTGGGTGCCGACAGCGACACGAGCACGTCGGGGCTGATCCCGTCGCTGCCGCCGCCCTCCACGTCCCACCCTGCGATGGCAAAAAAGACACGAGGAGGGGGGTCACGGCGGGGGGAGCGGACAAGGGGACCAGCACCGAGCTGGCAGAGGATGCTCTGGGGTGGTGGAGACGGGGAGGGTGGGTGGGTGTCCCCACCACCGGCATCGCCATCGCGGCTCTGGCCGCGGCTTGGCGTCACACGGGGTTTTTCTTGGTGGGGATTCACTGTCGGCCGTGCCGAGGGCTCCTGTTCGCTCCTGCGGCCGGGGCGGGGGGGTAGGGGGGGCGCGGCGGGGGGGTGTGATGGCAATTCCAGGCCTGGCCACCAGACACCCGGGTGTTTTCAAATTACGTCATGTCTCAGTTCAGGGAGTTTGTTATTTACCGTGGATGCCCTGAGCGCATCTGCCGCGGGCAGCCGCCAGCCCCGGCTGCCGGCGGGGATGCTGCCAGGCTGGGGGGGGCAAGGGGGGTCCCCGGGGCTGTCCCCACCCTGGGAGGATGCTGTGGTGTAAAGGGTGACAAGCGCGGCGGGGGGGTCTCATCCTGCCCTGGAGGTGCTGAGCGGGGTGCCGCACCTGAGGGCACGTCCAGGCTGACGATGGGGATGCGGATGAGCTTGAGGGTGGCCAGGATGGCGGCGCAGGGCTCCCTCCCCTCGCCCGCCTCCGCCTCGGCGCCCAGCACAGCGTCCACCACGGCGTTGTAGGCATCGTTGATCAGCTGTACCTGGGGGGAGTACACGGACGCGCGGTGGGCAGCGGGTGGTGGTGGGGGAGGGGGTCCCCTGGCCACGCATCGAGCCCCACGCGGGGGTCCCGTCTCACCCAGACCCACCGCCCGGCACATCCCCCCCGCCGAAGCCGAGGTGGGGAGCGGGGGGCGAGGGGTGCGGTGGCGGGGCAGAGCCCGGCACGCCGAGACGTGCGGCCCGGGCCAGGGCAGCGCTTTCGGGTCACATTCCTGCCGCCGAGCCCGAGGCGTCCAACAACAACAGAGCCGGTGGCTGGCGGGGCCGCGGCGGCCGCCGCTGGATTTCGTGGCATCCCCGGGCTCCCAGCAAGAGTCGGGGGCGGGGAAGGGGGGGGAAGGAGTCAAAAATGAACAGTAAAGTGAACCACGTCAGCGGTGGCGCCGGGGGCAGGGGGTTCACCTCGGTGGGGAGGTAGGAGAGGAAGGGGATGTCCATCTTCTCGCACTGTGTTGTGAAATCCCGGTACAGGGGGTCTGGGGAGCGCTTGGGGTAGAAGATGGTGGGTTCGTAGTCCTGCGCAGTGGAGAGCAGGGATGCGATGTTGGAGCCCGGCACCGCTCGGGGATGAAGAGGAGGAGGAGGAGGGGAGGAAGATACCTACAAAGATCCGCAGGTGCCGGGCGCACACCAGCCCGATGGCCCCGTTCTGCGCTGGGCCACACACCACCAGCACCGTGGGCTGCTTCCGCGGCAGCGATGGCAGCGGGAAGGCCTGCGAGGGGAGACGGGGACGTCGCGCCACCACCGAGCCCCTGTCCCCCCACGTCGGCCCAGGGAATGGCACCTGGCACCGGGGACCGGGTAGAGGGACCAGGGCTTGAGGGGCAAATGGACCCATGGTGGGGATGGGCTGCTGGGTGGGCAGAGCGGTGTGTGGTGGGATGGGGATGGCACCCTGGGCAGGACAGGGATGGCACCTGGGGCAGGATGGTGCCCACAGTGGGATGAGGATGGTGCCCATGGTGAGATGAAGATGGTGCCCACGGTGAGATGAGGATGGTGCTTATGGTGGGAAGCCAACAGCGCCCATGGTGGGGTGGGGAAGGTGCCCAAGGTGTGTTGAGGATGATGCCCAGGACAGGGATGATGCCCATGCAGGCCAGGGCTCCCAGCCAGCCCAGGGAGGCGGCCGCGCGCTCCACATAGCAGCAGCCTGCACAGGGAGCTCTGTTTATCCATTGACGGATTTTTTCCTGCTCACCGAACCTGGCTCCTGGTCCTGTCCGACTGCCAGCGCCCCGAGCGGCACAGCCTGCCTGCGGGCTGGCTGCGGTACGGGGGTCGCTGGAGAGCGGTGGGCAGCCCCATGCCATGGGACCAGCATCCAGAGAGGCTCCAACCCCCAAATTTTTCCCCTCCTCAGGCAACTCCTCTGCCCTTAGAGAAGGGGCAGGCAGGGCACGGCCCAGACACCCCCAACGGAAAAGCTGAGCCAGGCGGGCACGGAGCTCGCCGGGCTCCGAGGCACAAAGCTGCCCTTGATGCTGCACCTCTGCTTGCCCAGGCTCCCTCCTCCTCCTCCTCCTCTTCCTCCTCTCATCCAGGACAGGCATCCAGTGCTCCCAGCGACAGCAGAGCACTGCCAGGGCATGGGGAGCCCCCAAGTCCCCCCAGCACCCACCTCCCCGCACATGGGCACGGGACACCCTGGGAAGGGCTGAGCATCCCCCTCCCATGTAACCCCCCTCCCTGGGCAAGCCCGGTTCACCCCAGGGGCAATAATTAATGAAGGGTGGAAAAAAAATAACTAACCCGGCGCGGCCAGAGCATGGCTTCCTGCTGGGCTCTGCCACCAGCCCTGGCTGTCCCCTGTCCCCGTGTCCCCAGGGCAGGAGGGGGACCACAGCCAGGGGTGGGAATGGCCACGCAGGGCAGCAGGAGAGGGGTGGGAGAGCGGCCAGTGGTGAAGCCCCCAGCTCTGACGGGGTGTCCCCAGCCCCGCTGGCCACCTCACCTTGGTGACTGCCATGGCACAGGCGTGTCCCCAGATCTCGATCAGCTGCTGCCGCCCGAAGCGATAATCCTCCAGCAGCTCCTTCTCGATGGCCTCCGCCTCTGCCTTGCTGCAGGGGAGCGGACAGTGGTGAGGACGGGGATGGGCCCCCACCCTGGCACCCTCGGCACCCCGCTCTGCCCCTGGGGCACGGGGCAGGGGACGCTGGGGGGCACCGGGCGAGCGGGCTGGGGGCTTGCAGGGCTCAGGGTGGGCACGGCCGGTGGCTTGGGGCTGGGGACAGGCACGACCAGCACATTGGGGGCCCCAGCACGGTGGGGTGGGGGCTGTGTTCCGTGCGAGGCTCAGTCCTGGCAGCCTCCCCGGGCTCGTGGGGATCGCGCTGTTATGTAAAGGCGAACAATGCTGCGGTTGTTCCCTCGCTGCCGAGTGCAGGAGCTGGCAGGGCCGGGGAGCTCCGGATGGGACAATAATTGCTCACATCTGTTGGCTCACCTGCGCCCGGCTGGAACAGCCTGTGCTGGGCCCAGCGCGGCCCCGCCGCACCGCTCGGGGCCGGGACGGTGGAATCCGGCCCCTGGGAGAGGCCGGAATCGGGATCCCGGCAGCCCAAGGATGAAACCCCGCAGCCCCGGGGGGAAGGTGGGGGTCCCCGGCCCTGGCCCTGCTCCCGTTTTGGGGATGCGCACTCACACCTCAGGGAGGGGACCCACTCGCCCCCCGCCACGTGTAGGAGTGGTGGATGCTGCCAGCACCGGGGCTGGTCCTGCTGGGTCCCTGGCTGTGGGGTGGCCCCACAGGGTCTGGACTGGTGATGTCCCCTGGTGTCCTGGCAGACCCCAGAGACCCCAATCCCAGGGGACCCTGTACCAGGCTGTCCCTTGGGTGTCCCGGCAGACTCCAGAGAGCCTACAGACCCCCTCCCTGGCCATGTTGACAGATCCCACTGACCCCACGTCCTCTGGTTGACCCCATAGACAAGCCCCACCACCCCCTGCATGTTCTGGCAGACCCTCAGAAAAACCTCATTCTACCCCATCCCATCTCCATCCCATCTCCACCCCATCCCACCCCATCCCATCTCCATCCCATCCCATCCTGTCCCCAAGCCTTTGGTGCCCTCTAGTGAGTTCCTGCCCAGCCCCAGCCCCACAGCAGAGTCCTTTGGGCAAAAAAGGGGGGAAAGGGGCCAAACGCAGCACACATCCCCCCCCCCCGGTGTCCCTCCGGTGCCAGCACAGCTGCGTTGTCGGTCACCCAACAAAAGGCCCATTTCGGCTCTGACAAAACTCCCCACGCCTGCTCCGGGGCGGGGGGAGCGCTGCCCATAATCGCTGCTGGCAGCGGAACCTGGGCCCGGGCCCGGGCTGGCTCCCGCTGTCCTGGCACCATCCCCGGGGAGGTGGGGGGACACGTCACGGGGCTCCCTGGGCCCTGGCTCACTGCCCGTCCAGGGAGCACCGTCCCCCCCGCAACGCGCTGGGGTGCACTTTTGCCCCCAGCCCTCCTCGGGCTCTGCAGTTTGGCTTCGCTGTGGGGCTGGAGGGGGGAAATGCCCCCCAAAGCCCGGGGAGACCCAGCAGAGCCCAGTCTGACCCAGTTCAGCCCAGTTAGCAGTGTTTGCCAGAGGGGACTGCTGACGGGGCAGAGACCTTACGGGGAGCGGGAGGGAGAGGAGGCGACGAACGAGGAGCTGGAGAGCATCCCCTCGGTGTGCCCCCTGCCCCGTCCTCTGGCCCCAGGAGCGGGACACCCCGGGCTGGGCACCCCGGCTCCACAACCCGCCTCTACAGCCCAGCTCCGGCTCCACATCCCGGCTCCTTGTCCCAGTTCTGCATCCCGGCTCCGCATCCCGGCTCCGCATCCCGGCTCCGCATCCCGGTTCCACATCCCAGCTCCTCAACCCGGCTCTGCATCCCGGCTCCGTGCCCACCGCTCGTCCCCCCGCCGGCCCCACTCGGCTGAGGGACCCCCCGCCCCATCCTCCGTCGGGGGGACTCCGGAGGCACCAGCCCTGCCCGGGACCGGGATCGCCCCGCTCCGCTCCCCGCGCCGGGGACGCGCCTGCCGGAGCCATTCCCGCCGCAGCCATGGAGACCCGGGATGCAGTTGCTCTGGCAACCGAGGCTATTTGGGTACCAGCCCCCCCCGCGCCCCCGCGGCTCGGGGGTGCGAGGAACCGGGGTGGGATCGCCCCGAGGGATCGACTGTCCCGGGGGACACGCGTGGGGACAGGAGGCGCCATGGCCCTGCCCGGAGGAGCCCGGGAGCATCGCGGGGGCAGGAGCCGACCCGAGGCGGGGCGTCCCGGGGCAGCGAGGGGGTCCCGGGTCAGCGGGAGCCCCCAGCACCCTCCCGGGGTCCGCACCACGTCCCGCGGGGACCCAGCACCGGCCACGTCCCTGCGGGCAGCGGGGACCAGCCCACGATGAGCCGGGGAGGTCGGTGGCTGTCGGTGGGGGTGTCCCGGCTGTACCGGGGCGAACCCCGGCAGCCCCGGTGCGGGCGCACGGTGAGGGGCGCAGGCACGGCGGGACCCCGGTACCTCCCCCCGGGCTCCCGGTTCTCCCAACGCGGGGGCCGGAGCGGGGCGGGAGGTTCCCGGGCTCACCTGAGGTACCGGGGCGGCTCCCGGCGGGGACCGGGCGCGGAGCTCATCGCGGGCAGCGGAACCGGGCAGCGGCGGAGCCCTGCGGGAGCGGCGGCGGCGCGGACCCCCGGCACTTTGCGGTGCCGCCCGGGGGAGGCGGCTCCGGCTGCCCCCGCCCACCTCTCCCCGGGCTCGCCCCTCCACCGGGAGCATCGCTCCGGCCCCCGGCCCGCCCCGAGCCCCCGCCCGCGGGCGGGGGAGTGACGGAGGGCGGCAGAAATCGCGGCTGTGACCCGCCCTCGGCCTGCGGGCAGCTGCCCGCACCCCGCAACGACCTCGGGAAGCACCTTCCCACCTCCCCGAGCAACGGGAACGTGTCAAAGACTCAAAATCGGTGTTCCTCACCTCTCCCCACCCCGCTGGAAGCCAGCGAGCTCCGTGTGTCCCCCCCAACCCCTGCCAGACCCTGACCACAACACCGAGGGACAAAGTCTCTGCTGCAGGGGCCAGGCAGGGTGGGGAGCGCGGGTACGGGACCCCCTCGGGTGCTTCGGCAGCGGGAGCACGGCCCAGCTCAGCCCCACAGCGACCGGCTGCCTCTCACAGCCCCCCGCCACGCTCCCACCCCGACCCGGGACTCCCCGGCCCCGTCACGGCCCCGTGTCCCGCTGGGGGAGACGGATCCAGGAACAACAACGACGCTGTATCCGGCACCGCAGCTACGGGTGGTTTTATTAAGAGACGCTGGAATCGGCGGCCCCAGCAGCTGCCGTGATGCCGGGGGGAGGCCGGGGGGGCATCGGGGGGGCACCGGGAGGGTGGGCTGTGCCGGGCTCAGACGTAGTACTGCAGCCCAAACAGCTCGTTGTCCATCTCGCTGCTGGGGCGCAGGTAGTAGAGCTCTTCCACTGTCGGGGGGACCCAGCGGTCGGTGTGGAACAGGGACTCGCCGACCTGCGTGGGGAGAGAGCGCTGGGAGCGGGGACACGGGCAAGCAACGTCCCAGCGAGCAGCGTCCCCCCAGCCCCCTCCCCAGCTCCACGCCCCGGGGGGGGCAATAAGCCTTACCCCCCAGCACAGCCCCCCCCCAAGGCTGTCGGTTCCTCGGGGGTTCTTCAGGCTTTTGGAGCTTTCCAAAGCTCGGGGAGCACCGAGGGGCAGCCCCCAGCATGGCCCCCCCCAGCCCTGGGGCACCTGGGGAGTCACAAACCTTCCAGCCAGGAACGTCCTTCATGATTTTGGCCTCTTCGTCCAGGTTCTGCCGCAGCATGCGGAGGGTTCTGCGAGAGAGGGGGAGGCTGAGCCCGGAGCCGGAGGGTCGTGATGCCCGGTGGGGCCCCCCCCCGGAACTCCACCCCCCCGCCGGTACCTGCGATCCGACTCCGCCTGCAGCAGCGGCATCAGGGCGATCCGCGCCTCCAGCTCCTCGATCAGCAGCCGCCTGCGTCGGGATGGGACGGGGCTCAGAACCCGGGGGGGCACCGGGCTGCCGGGGAGCACTGGGGGGTCCCGGAGGGGGCGTTCCGGGGTGGGGAACCGGAGCGCAGTCCCGGGGATGGGGGGGAAGAACGAGGTGCGAGAACCGGTGAAGCCCCGCCGTGCGAGCACAAGGGGAGCCGGGGCAGGAGCCGGGGAGGGGATCGCGGGCGGGTGAAACCCGCGGGAGAGGCGGAGGGGAGCGGGGGACGGGCGGAGCATCCCGGGGAGGGACCGGTGGGAGCCCCGGGGCGGTGGGGAGCGGCACCTGCGCTCCCGGTTCCACTTGATAAGGGTGTAGTAGCCCAGCAGGAGGCTGCCGATGCCGAGCGCGAAGAGGCTGTAACCTGCGGGGGGAAGCGGGTGAGCGGCAGCACCGGGGGAACTGGAACACCGGAGGCACCGGGAGACACCGGAGGCACCGGGAGACGCCGGGCCGGGCCTCCCCCCGCGGAGCCCGGCCCGGCCCCGCTCCACCGCCCACCTGAGAGGCCGCGGCGCGGGAGGTGCCGCTTGTAATCGATGGGCCCGTAGCCGCCCGGCGGGGCCATGTCCTGCTTCACCTTCGGGGCCGCCATCCCGGCGGCCGCTCCCGACGCCACTTCCGCCGCGCTCGCCGGAAGCGCTCGGTGGGGGCACCACGTGACAGCGCCGCAGGCCCCCGCCTTAAAGGGGCAACACCCCTCGTGCACGGCCGGTCCCCGTGCGGCCGCGCCGCGGCGACCGCATCCCCGGCGGGGCGGCTGCGGGAGGGTGGGGGGCACCCCCTGGCAGGCAGCCCCCGCTGTGAGCGCCCACTGGCAAACAGGCCCCCCACTCCCCCAGCCAGCATCCCCCTGTTAATCCGTGCATCCCCCCCCCAGCCCCGGGGGTCCCGGCAGGGCGAGCACCCCCGCAGCACCCCCAGGGGGCGGGGGTTCCCCGCACCCCCCAGAAGCGCTGCGGATCGAGGTCACGCGTGTCTTAAGCTCTAATCGGGGCCGTAATCCCGCGGCTGTGCCGGGACCGGGTGACCCCGCAGAGGGCCCAGCCGGGGCCACCGCCGGGACGCCGTGAGGGGAACGGGCAGCCCGAGCAGAGGGACGCTTGGGCGGCAGCACCGGACACGCGTGGGAGCCGCGGCACGGGGGAAGGGGCGCTGCCGCCCCCGGCCCAAACCCCGCCGGGAGAGCGGGGGGCTGCGGTGCTGGGGAGGGGACGCGGGGCTGCCCGGGGCCCACGCGGGACACGCTCCTGCTGCTCGTCCCACCGTGCGTGGGCCCGCGGGTTCCTTAGTTCACAGCCCGGGGAGGAGAGCTGCGGGGGGCGGGGAGCTTCACCCCACGAGGGGGGCTTCAGCCCACGGCCGCGTTCCCGCAGGCGAGGGGAAGGGGAAGATCCAGCCTCGTTCCCCAGCAGAGCGGGGTCTGGTTCGGGGCTCGGCGGGGGTTAACTCTCACCTGGGCACTTTTTCCTGCTGGCAGATCGCGCTGACGAAGGTGGCGGGACTTTGGCAGGAGCCCTGCGGTCCCTGCCCCAGCCTGGCTGGAGGGAGAGAAGCAGGAGAGGGCAGCGAGGTCACGCACAACGAGCACCCCAAAGTCCCCAGAAGCCGCATTTCTGTGTTCGACCACTCTAGGGGTCCTGCAGGACCCCCAGAGCCCAGCCTGGAGTGGGGGAGCTCTGGGCTGAGGGAAGCTCCATCCACAGGGAAACTGAGGCCAGAGCCCTGCCCGGCCGCCAGCTCCGTGCCGAGGCACGCCAGGACCTGCCTGTCGCCAGCACACACGGAATGACCTCGGTGGGGTCTGCGGTGCCCACCTGGGCTACAGCACCTCGCCCCAGCCCTCACTGCCACCCCCAGCCCCCATATGGCCATTTGCTGCCACTTCGACCTGCAGCAGCTCAGTGGGGTTGGTCCCAAGAGCCCAGCAGTAACAGCCCGGTTGGGCGTGAAGAGGCTTCCACCGGCCATCAGACAGCGCTGAGGGAAACGAAAGCACTTGGATGAACCTGCTGCCCCCTCCTCCTCGCACCACACGCTGTCGGAGGACACCCCCCACCCCGGGAAAACCGGGATTTACGCCGCTGCCACGAGTTGCTGCTGCCATGGGGGTGGTTGTGGCAGGATGAGGCCAGGGTGCCCGGTGAGGATGTCTGTCTGTCGGTGGCCCAGATGGAAAATGCCACGTTTCTCAGTGTTGCCGCAATCGCTGTGATCCGCGGGGGCTTCGGGGAGCTGCCAGTACCCAGACAGACTGAGCTGCGAAGGGACTGGCCCCGCACCGTGGCTGCGGCACTCCCCAGGCTGTGGAGCGATGCTCCCAGGGCTTCGCCTTCACCCAGAATCGGGGCCAAAAATACTCCATCAGTGGCGTTGTTGCAGTCTGTGATCTCCACCTCCCCGTTCTCCTCTTGGGGGTAGCGATCCACCAGCTCCTTGGGTCATCCCGGAGTATTTAAATAAACTTGCGAGTGTATCCAAGCATTTCGGGAGGACCGCGGCGCTGCTGCTCATTTTGGAGGCGCAGAGCGACCCCAGCCACAGCTCTCCAGCTCCCAGCCCACGCCATGGCAGCTGCTGTTCCATCTCCTGGGGTTTGCTCACTTGGGAGGTCGAGTTTTCTTGCCAGGACACGTATGACGGATAAAAGCCAAAGGGTCGCGGCGCGGCAGAGCAGCAGCTCCAGGGGTGGAAGTGTCCTGCTTCTGCCTGCAGAAAGGAGCGTGTCCCTGGGGGTCTGGGAGGTCCTTTAACCTGCTCGTGGCTTCTCATTTCAATCCATGGAATCCCCCACAGAGTTTGTCTTCTCCTTCCTTTCCCGTTCTCCCATCAACCTGTTTTGGAGGACGAAGCTGTGCCCTTGCCAGACGCAGCCGCAGCCTCAGCCTCAGCTTGAGTGAGCGGGGCGACGCGAGACCGTCGCCGAAGCCGATACCAAGACACGAGGCAGAGCCCCGGGGGTGTGTGTCCATTTACTGTCATCCCGATCCTAAAAAACCAACGTACAGCAACATCTGCTGTTAAGACTATCAAGTTTTAGTGGAGAATTTCTATTTTTTTTTACAATCTGTTTCACTATCAAAGATTAAGTCACAATAAACACGAGTGACAAACCAGAGCCTGCGCTAGCGCGACGTTACTGCTTCACTCCTTGGTTACAGGATGAGAAATTCTTCCGTTTTCCCTCGTTTTAGAAGAAAAGCGCAATGCGAGTTGTTTTGTAAAGGCATCGCACAGCCTTCAGCGCTGCCTTAAGTGGACAAACGCTACTGCGGTTCCTTGAGGTCTTCCCGCATTAGATATTTATTATTTAAAACCACAAAAACCCGCCTTCTGTGCCCCCGCCTTCCAAAAGGAGCAGGAGAGAACTGAGCCCAGCAGGGTTTCTGGTGAGACCTGCCCAAGCCTGCTCTGCTCACTTTGGTGGCCCACGGCCCCCCCTTTTCCGTTCTGAACTGGGTATTTTGGTCAATTTTTAAATTCTTTCCTCAGTCAGCAAAAAACTGACACCAGGTCTGAGCATGCAGAGGTGAATGAACGGTTCCCCAACACAATGATTAAAAATATCAATAGAAAAAAAGGAACCAACCCCAAACTGTGTCGAATTTGAGTCCTCCTCGCTGTTCCAGCTGAGATGCCATGTACAGGAGCTCCTGGAACCCAGGAGTTGGCCATCGCCCACACTGGATATGCCGTCCGAGACGCCTGCACTGGGATAAAAGGTTCACCCAGCCCCTCGCCGTGCTGCCGAGTGCAGGGCTGGCGCCTCGCCGCGCTCCAAAACCACCCAGATAATAAAGAAAATAAATTCGGAGAAGAAACCACACAGCTCCCAAAGCGCCACACAGGTCTCAAATGAAAATCCGGGGTTTATTTCACAAGTTGCTAAAATCTAAGTACAATAGTCATTGTCATTATTACTGTGTTATAAAATCTTGTAGTCGCAACGTCTCCAAGGAGGTTCTATGGCTTGCAGGAACCGGCGCCGCTCTAACCCTCTCCCCAGGAGAGGGGGAAGCGAGCAGCGCCCGGGCAACGTCAGACCAGCTCATGCAGCAGTTTGCAGCGAAGCGGTGGAGGGTCGGGACGGGACGCAGCGCCGGAGGCTCCACCTGAATGAAACTGGGTTCCAGCTCACGCCACCGAGCAGCACGGTCAGTCTCTTGTTCTGAGGGAGCTTTAAGGAACGGGGTGGTTTTGCCGTGGCGGCTCTCGGCCAGCTCGGTGGCACCGATAGCCCTTTGGGAGGCGGGGATCCCAAAGAGGACAGCGGGAGAAAGAAACCAAGGACTTGTTCTCAAAAGTGTGTCTGACCCCCCTCCCTCCTGACTCCCCAAGGATGGAACCTTTAGGGTGTGACACCACGACGTGAATGCTCCGTCGAATCGAGCTTTTCTGCTTGTTGGTTGGTTTTTTAGGAGTTTTTTTCTGCCAGAAGGGAACACACAGACCTGGAAAGAGCGTAGCAAGTGTTGTAACGACCATCTAACCTAAACCAGTGCCTCGACCAGCCCAGGCCAACGCTGCTCCACTGAATACACCAGTTTGACTACAAGGGAAGGGCAATTCTGGCACTCAACACATACGTTCCACCTCAGCCCTGTCCTGGTGCGGTGATCTCGCAATAAACACACCCTCAGGGTTCCCCGTGACACTCCAAGCAGCACAGAGTAAAAACCACGTCAAAACTGGTTGGAATCCCGACAGCCCCAGCTCCACACGGTGTTTTCTGTTCACTTACAGCCTTCAAAATAATCCTCCCCCAACAGGTACGAGTGTCTGAGGGGTTTTACTGCACGTTCCAAATCTCCATTATCTTACGGCTTGTTTAAGCCTCCCCTCTCCACTGTGCTGGAATTAAGACGTACAGGATGCCGTACCGAACCGGGGCATCCCAAGAGGTTTTGACATAGCTTTTAAAACACCATCTAATGCTGCTGCCCCTCTCTCCATCTCCCTTTTTTCCAGCATCAGCTGAAGCTGCCCCAGCACTGGAAGGAAATGGTGAAGTGGTCTGGGCTTCCCCGACAGGTGTTTGGATGTCAGCTGGAGAAGTTCTGTTGGTTCTCTTTGAACAAACGCACTTTCCCCAGGTGATTTAACAGCGCTCGACGTTTCCACCAATGACATGAAGAGAGAAAAAAACCCCAAAAAGCCTCCTCATGGGTAAGGAACTGAAACTTCTTCCTCATAATTCCAAGTGCAAAAAGAAAATGCACTCGATTTCTCTCTCCCAATCCAAAACATCTTGGAACGAAAAGAAAAATTCACAACTCCAACCAATTCCGCTCATCCCCACTGAGCTCTTAATATACATTTGTAAAACAAACAAAAAAAACCAAAGTCAAATGGAAACTCTAGGGCTTTATACAGCAACAAAGACCAGTTTGCAAAACTAGGTTTTTCTAAACTACCGAACAGTTTTCCGAGTGGCTAAATACTGATATTCACACAACGAAAGAGGGGCTGAACTGAACGAGTTTCCTGTGTCACTACGTGAGAGTTCGATCTGGAGGGGACAGCCCTGCACAGGTACCGGGTGTAAGGTCGATCTAACAGCGACTGCTAAGAAAATAGATTCAGCATAGACTGAAGAGTAACCCCTCCCCTCTTTTCTTTTATATATAGATATATATATATATATATATAATTTTGCAAATAATTCTTATCAGCACTACTTTCAGTACTGATATGCAACATAAGTAGTAAGGCATGTATTTCTGCCACTTGAATTCAACTTTAATCTGGGAGAAGCACAGGGAAGAAGGTGACGAGAAGAAAAAAAATAAACCCAACAACTGGATTCTGACGGATTTGGGTTGAACCTGTGGAATCCCCCAAATATATTAAACCCACGTAGAAACCTGCCCTCGAAGCAGGGTTACCTAAAGCTCTATCAAAAATGGAACACTGCAGTGATGGACAGAGGAGCATGCTTGGTACGCCTGGAAGAATGGAGCTCTGGGGGGATCAAGGTAGGCAGTCCTGCCCCCAGCACGCCCTGGCACAGGTCTCGGGCCAGCGATGGCCACTTCTCGGCGGGTATCAGCAGAGGAAGGAGCCAGCTCCTCGCCGGCAGCCTCCCGCTCCTCTGCTCCCTCCACTCGCCCTGTCTGATTGCGTGCAGCTTCTGGAATTCCTACTTTTATTTTGAGTAGAATTGCTCAAAACAACGACGACAAAAAAAAACCAAACCCAACCCTCCAAAAAGAAAATAATCAAAAACAGTTTCATTTTTTTTAAGTCTCTGGGAACATATGAAAGGCCCAACTGCTCTTCGCTGAATTAGAAAGACTGAACAAAGGTGTTTGTCTATTCAGTAAATTAGATTTTCAACTATCAACAGTTCGAAGTCTATTCAAAACAGAATCCAACAAAAGTGAGAGACTCCTGCACTGGTTCCCACCTACCAGACAAGTTGTGGTGGCAGCCAGTCCCTTAGGAAAAAAAAAAAAACAAAACCATACTCAACTGGAATTTGAGTTTGCACGTATTTATCATTAGCTCATCATCAGAGATTTGGAACATTGTGATGTGCAGACCCGCCTTCTCGGCTGCAGGAGGGGCAGGGAAGAAAAGCAAACACCAACTCGGCTCACTAAATGCATCTGCAAGATGGGGTTGGAATTCCTCTCTCCTTGACCTGACATCCAGGCTCGACGGCGAATGAATGCCACGGTCCCGACGAACGGGTTGTTCTTTGAACAGAAACCGAAGGCAGAGAGTCGCTGAGTCCTCCTCTTGTGCTGGTGACAAAAAAATCCAAACTAAATACATAAAGCCAAAAGGAAAAAAAAAAAAAAAAGAAGAATTCTTCCCCTTCCCTGACAGCCTTCGTCATCAGTCAGTCTCACGAGCTGAAGTCTTTCCCACCCGCACGGTGTCATTTTCTCATAGCGGGGACAGCAGCACTCGATGGGATGAGGAGTGGTCTTCTTGCATCCTATAAAGCCTGGGGCATATCCAGCTGGGATTAAAGCAGATTCCACTGTCATGTGGTATAAAAAGGATGGCAGAAACAGGAAAGTCTTCCTCGCGGGCATTCCTCTGCACTATTTCCACGTGGCAGACTGTGGGATGGACCGTGGGGGAATCATATCCAGGAGATATTCACGCTGGCGGTCTACTGCTGAGGATGACTTGTGCACAGCTAAACTAGGGTTAACAAAGGGCAAAGCCCCACCTGGCGAGACAGAAAAGAGGGAACAAATGTCATGGTGCGGTATAACCACGAGACAAACAGTGGTAAAAACAGCACTCGCATTTACCCCCACGGAAACGACCACCTGGGCGTGGGGCACTGCTGGCCATGAGGTCAGAGACCTTTGGAAGATGAAGGTTCCAAAACCATCTGAATGAGATTTTGTGGCAGAAATGGGAGATTTGAGCAGGCTAGAGCTCTGCAATGAAAGTACCTTTTAACAGAAAAATTTAGCTGTGAGGAAGAAAAATATCAAATTAAATCCATTCAATACTGGGCAAGACAGCAGATCACAAGAGAGCCACAGGATTTCCTTCCTGGAGATTCCAGTTATCACTGAAGAAAACAAATGACTCTGCTCAAGTCAGATTCTTACATATAGATAAAAAAAGATTAGATGAGAATTTACAAATTCCATTTGTTTGAAGCGACAGCTTCAGTTCTTTCAAACCCTGTGGAGCGCTGGGAGCATCCACTGCAGCTCCCAGAGCAAACCCATCCACTGACCGTGCGGTGCTTGCGCCTAAGAGGAACCACCCGTCAAAATTAAACGAATTAACAAAATTAAATGAATTAGCTCCCAGAAACAAGTGACCAAGTCCTGCAGCATGGCAGTCGACACCACGTCTGTTTAAAGGTGTCATGGGGCTTTCATGCAGGGAGTGTGGAAGAGGAACCATCCTTACCCAAAGAACTATGACAGTGGGCAGAGTGCAGCTAATAGGTACAAAGAGAAGAAACTTTAGAGAAAAATCTACCTGTATTGATGGGAGTCTTCTTCCAGGCGGCAGCGCTGCCCTTGCTGACAGGTCTCTCAGCATGCTTACCTGGCCTGCTCCCAAGTGCTGCTGCAGACGATGCATTCTGCAACTTGGGTGACTGGCTAAATGCATGCAACACTCCCCGCGGAGCTCCGGGAGGGCCTCGGGACATCTGGCTAGAAGACTGGAGAGAGAGAAAACGGTGAGGCAGGCCCCCGCCCGACAGCCCTCACCAATCTCCATTGCCCGTCTTGCCCCTCCAGGCTTCCGCTGCCCGATCTGGGATGTGTTACTACACGGTCAAGGCTGAAAACCTCCCAGGCAGCTCTACAACAAAAGAGGAACCAGATTCCTGCAGCTGAAAGGACAAGGAATTGTCATCGACTGCAAAGCAGCAAAAAATGTGCTGCGTGAGCATCTCCCCACACAGGTGACACTACTCCCTGTCCTCAGGAGCCGTACTGGGACGACTGCAACTCAAGTGGCTCCTGTCTTCCCCCAAGTGAAAGGTGGTTTCACACAGCATGTGGACCCAGACTCGCTCAGGAACAGTTCCACCACCTCAAACCTTTACGAGCACCATACGTGTTCCTGGCTCAGGCCAAGTGGTTTTTTCCTCTCTTGGGTCAATTTACTCTTGTGTCTGGCTCTGGGGCACCTCTTCCCATTTGGGACATCCTGAAACAATTCAGGAACAGACTTGGCAGGGCACGAGTTTAACACCCTGGAGAATTATGGTGACTCTGCAGAAAATCATCACTCTTCTGCCCTCCAGAGCATCAGTTAACGATCAGGTTCAATGACAAAACCCGCCTTCCTCAGCCAGGTTTTCAGCTTACAGCCAAACACACGTGCTGCGGACATTAACAAAGCGAGTTCAGGCACCAGTTTCGTGTCTCTTCGCAACATTTGTGCTCGGAGCTGCGGGACCCTTGTCCCACCATCCCCAAGACGTGTCCTACCTGCTTGAGCGAGTGGTGCTGCACGATGGGGTCTGCCTTGGTCTGCACGGGAGACGCGGTCTGCTGCAGTATCCTTTGCTCAATCTCCTGCTCCTGCTGCAGTGCTTTGACGAAGGCGGCCTTCAGCCGGTTAGTGTGCTCGGCTTTCAAGGCCTTTTTCTGGTTCGACGTCATGCAGGTTTCACACATAATGGTTCCGTTCTTCTCCTCCCTCCAGCGGCAGGTGAAGTCAGTCTTACACTGAGCGCACATGTAGGGCTCACGAGACGATACAGGAACTGAAACTTTACCTGGAGAACACAAGCAGCTTAGCTCAGCTCCGCCTGTGGCTTCTAAGAACCAGTAACACTGGAGAAACCTCAAGAATATTCCAGCATAAAGAAACCAATCCCAGAGCAAACCCCCCACCCTCAACTCCCCTTGGTCTGAAGCCTTTTGCACTACTGTGTCTTTGAACTCTTTACTTCGGTCAGTGTGGGTGTAGGTACCCGGCACATACGTCTAGATCCTCTCCTCACCTTTGAGGACCATTTTTAACTCTCTCTTACCTTGAGTCTCCAGCAAATTCTGCACAACTTCTTCCAACCCGACTAAGTAAATGAATTCGTTATTAGCTGCACTCGGCAGGAAGTTCATCTCTGGCGCCGGCGGCTTGGGAGGAGGGATCTCCAACAGCGTCTTCTCCAGCTGCTTCCGCAAGGCGAGCTTGGCGGCCGCTTGCCGGCTGGCCGGCGAGTCGTTGGAGTTGACGATGGAAGCGGCGCTCGTCGTTGTAGCATTAGCCTGAGCAGATGTCACGGTTGTACCTTTGATTGAAGTGGGTGAAGCCTGGGAGGAAACAAGACACAGCTTAGTGACCAACGGCAGCAGGGCGGGTACCCAGGACACGTGCTCCTCTCCAGCAAGGGGGAGGGAAGCTGTGTTTGATGTGATGAGACCCGATCGCCTGCCTCTCAGCCTTATTTCTGCAGGCGACTGACCAGACCACAATGCCTACGTTCCTGCCCCGCTGTACCTCCAATTACAGATGTCACCTGTCATCTAACACTAGCTCCTTTTCTATGGACCCTCATCTGTCTTTACTGGTCATTTTTATAAGGCAGTTTTAGAAGTTCTATAGAGGAAACCAAATGGGAGTCTTTTTCCTCATAGTTTTGTCAAAGCACTGACTTCAAATCCTTCCCACTACCCACAGCACTTGTAGGCCAGGGTCGGGGTGGATGCTAAGTTGCTGTTTCAGCATCTCTAGGTGTTCCAGAGAGGAGCACTAACCCATTTGGAGCTCCGTTTACCAGAACACTCATTTACGCGTCTTAAAGAAGAGGGGAAAAAAAAAATTATTCTAATGGACAGCTTCATGTCAAAATACCAACTGTGACACAAGGTGCAACATTGAGTCCACAGAAACACCTATTTCTTCCCCACAGTCTCATGTTTTTCCTCATTCCTACGTACAGGAGGTGAATGTGGACAGAAAAAGGGTAAGAACAAGGAGGAGTAATAAGCAACCCCACAGATGACAGCAGGCCACGCCAATTAGTCACAGTCATCATTAATTACCCCACCATCATTAATTACAACCCTCACCTCTGCTCCTCCGAACGCTACATTTGGCCCAAGATCCAGCATGGAACCCACCTGCGGGATGTTGACGAGCAGGCTGGTGTTGGGGACGTTGGCGACGCGGATCAGCCCCTGCTGGATGATGCGCTGCCCCTGGATCTGCACACTGGGGACCGAGGCGCGTGGTGCCAGCAGCAGCGGAGGCGGCCCCGTGCTGGAGTGCTGTCGGATGTTGTGGATTTGCTGGGAAGAGACAGAAATGGGCTGATGCGATGGGTGCCGGGAGCAATGGTGAGGATTAGGGAGCGGGAAGTCGAATGGGATGACATGAGAGAGTGGAAATGAGGCAAAGGGAATGCAAAGAAAGCGTGATAATTAACATCCATGTCGACATGGGATGTTCTGCCCTTGCACTCTGTCAAAACGAAGGTAGAAGGTAACGTGAGGAGATGCTTGTACGTGAGGCCATTGTGTTACAGCCACCAGAGCCCTACCAAAAATTAAGTTGCTGAGTCAAATTCCTGTCATGCTGGTGTTAGGACATTAGGAAAGCTACTTCTCAGGACCAGGTTGTCTCCATAGTCAGAACAGAAACCAAAACACCGCATCTCCACCTTCCTCCTCCCCATTTAAGAAGAAAATATTTTTTCCTGGTGTCCCAGGGAAGTCATAGTTTTAGAAGATGGATTCGGATTGACCATTGCTTTCCTACTCCTTTAGGGACCCCAGGGCTTTCTGCCACAGGTGACACAGACCCTGCAAAGCAGCACTTCCAGACTTGCAGTCAACTCTCACATCTCAGCAGCTCTTCTTACTCAGTCGCAAGACAGATACAAGGAAAACCCTGAGTTTTCGCATTTGTAAAGGTGGAATTGATGAGACAGAAAGAATAAAGAGGGAAAAAAAATGGAAGAACGAGGGACTGGTGTTTCACTTCCTCTGCCACTACTCTCCTAAAAAGCGTGTGGAGCTGCAAGCCTGAACATTAACCTTAGTAATAAAGGCAAACAAAGTGTTTTGGTGCAGCTGAGGGGAGCAGCTATGGCCGTATCCTGCATCATCGCGGGATCTTCTCATGCTTCACTGGAAGTGTTATGGGACAGTACACCACACAAGCTGGAGCAGTGCAGGCCCTTTCGGTGGCCATCCACCAGCCGTATGAAGAAATCCCAACAAGAACCTCCCAGGTTCCCTCCAGCCAAGCAGAAAGATGACCAAGGACACAGTGAGGATGCCTCAAGGAACAACAGCTTGGATCTAGCACCAGGTGAACGCTTACCTGGGCTCCTCTGACGAGAGGTGGCATCACTATCTGCGTGTTCTGCTGAGTTCCTAGTTTCGAAGAAGCCTGCTGCCCTCCGCGGACGAGGGGAGGAGGAATAACAGTGCCTGGTATACGTGTAGAAGAGGTCTGCAAAACAGAGAGGAGTTCACTCGCGTGGCTTTGCTCTGGTGTAGTCACACACCCCCTCTCTTCTGCTGCTTAGTGGCATCTGAGATCTTACACAGTGATACAGAGACGCCGGTGGGCTGGCTGCCTGCTCAGGGGGTGTCCTTGCTCATCCTGCGCAGAATTCCAAAGGTAAGAGCAGTCCTGACCAACACTGGCACCTGCCCTCCCACCGCTGAAGGACAACAGCTCAGGAGCTGCTGTACGACACCACCGAGTCACAGCAAAACCCAATCCGAGAGCGGGGGTATGGGAGCCCAGGTCTTCCTCGGGATGATGGGAGGGATGCGGGATGTGTCTGGGGCCAGCGGGAAGTCTGTGGGACAGGAGAGGGCTGGGCTGGCTTCGGTGCAGCTAGTGTTCAAAAACCAGTGTATTTTGGGAGGAGTAAGAGAACGGGGAAATACAAATTCGTATCTTCAAGGAGAAGCACGGGGCAGAGAGGAGCTGGAGGTGTAGGAGGTGAGCAGAGGGGGCACGTGCGTATATGTGAGAAGGGAAAAAAGAGACAGGGAAAGGGGAAAGCTTTAGAGAAAACAAAAAGAGCTTTGCTAAAGAACGCTGAAAAATTGCTGCCCAGGCCTTTTGGGCTGCAGACTGCATTAAATCCTCCAAGTCCCTCGGGTGCTACACGAGGTGATACGGTTTCCAGCCTCCTGCAGACACCAGCGCCAGGCACCGGGCAGCACTTGCCGCCCAGGGGCGGTGACACCCTTCATCCTGCTTGCGTGGCTTTACACACTTTGCCACCGACCTCACTCGAGCCCCAAACTGACCATCAGCTGTGAGCAAAGACTTCAAAACCACAGCGGCTCCCACCTTCCTGAGCCACCACGTGTCCACAGACGTGTTGAGGCTGGTGGGATGTTTCACCCGCCTGTGCTGGGCCTTTCCCCGAGGGCCAAGCGTTAAATCCCCTCCTACACGCGGGAATTAGTAGAGTTTTTCCAGTCAAGCGAAAGCAGGCAGAGGGTGGGTTAATTTGCCCAAACACCACAAATTTGACACAGTAACTTCAGTTCTGGATTCTTAACTCTCTGCTCT
Organism: Bucorvus abyssinicus; assembly: GCA_009769605.1. NCBI lineage: Eukaryota > Metazoa > Chordata > Aves > Bucerotiformes > Bucorvidae > Bucorvus > Bucorvus abyssinicus. The sequence continues at coordinate 8,029,519 of CM020055.1, forward strand.
GCCCAACCAGAGTTTCACTGTCTGATCACTGAGGATTAACTCATGGTCCAGTTCCTCTGAAAGTGCTGTCTTCAGTGAAGGCAACGGGCCTCAAGGAGGAGAGTACTGCAGCTGGCAGACTGCTGTCGGTCCTGCCAACGCTCCCTGCACGGGTGGCGAGCCTACCCCTTCCCTCCAGTACAGCCTTCTGGGGATTTTGAAGGGCAGAGTGGATGTTTTCCAAGTGAAAGCATTTTGTGCTGAAGCAGCTGGGAAATTCATTGCAAATTAGCCCAAGGTAAATAACCCAAAATGTTTTAAATCCCAAAGTGAAATCAGATTCTAGACTCCAGAGGAAGATTAGGTTGACAGATGTCAACTGCCTCTGCTTTGATTTTTTCCTTCCCCAAGGCTTTCCAACATTTCATCTAATTTAGGCTGCACCAGCTCTGTCCTGCCATCCTGTGCCATTCAGCCACCAAGCCAAAGGAGATCATAGGATCCACTCAGCTCTGCCAGTTAATCACACTGAGGGCACAATCCAGTCTCTGGAGGGTACGGCAACAGGCTGCCACGCTTTTTCTACGACATAACTCCTCATTCACCAAAGGCTGTTCCGTCTAGTGTGGATGTGTTTATCAGCAGAGTGGATCAGGATGATCAGCCACTGAAAAACAACCTCAGAGAGTTCTCTCTGCATGAATCCTACTTTTAGCTCCTACCCCAATCGTTCTCAAAAACCACTTAGTGGGGTTTGGGGAGTTAAAAGTGATGGGACTGTCTTCCCTGTCCTGAGCACCTTCTTCTCTGCTCCACGCCCTGAACCTGGCAGCCTGGCCCACCCCACTGACCTGGAGGGACGGCTTGCCAGCAGGAACACTCTGCGGTCCCCGCACCAAGGGCGGAGGGGTGGCCACAGCACTCCCAGAGGAACCAGCAGGCTGGAAGAGGAAAAACCAGAAAGAAAGCAGACCAGTGTAAGGGTGTAAGCAGAATTACAGAAGCTAAGGGAATAAAAGCGTTTACTCCTTGCGCCTCAGTAAGAGAACCTTCAAAGACTGGGTTTCCCCCTCCCCCAAGCATCTCAACATGTGTATTTAAATGAAGAAATTATTAGGTAAGTACAGGTAAGATTATACCAGGGAAATAAAAGTCTCTTCACCAACAGCAGAGCAATGTGGAAATCCATTTTACAGCCATCTCTGCTGAGAGCCCACCGCACTCTCCCAGTCTCCACTGACTAGCTTCAAGCATAACGCAAAGTGAAAAAAAGTTCAGGGCAGAGCCTTCAGATATTAAGAAGTTTAGGATACCCCATTTCACCCTCATTAGTTCGAACACCCAGAGCTCATCGCTCAGCAGCGAGTTGAGTGACGCAGGTACTTGCTTTAGTTTTAATCCCACCTACTGAAGCGCTCAGGAGTCCAGGAGGAAGACACCAGTAAAACCACCAAACCCAGCTGGGAGAGCTGCATTAACACCCAGCTGCACCATGGAGTGCGCTTAAACCTACACCTCGCCCCCATCACAATATCCATCAAGTCAGTGTCACCTGCTGTAAAATAAATTTATGTAGTTGCCATTGTTACAGCTCTGCTCCCAGCACCCGGGATACCGCACCGGCTTGTGGGAGAGGAGGGGTGGGTGGGGAGGAAAGAGGAGGAAGGGAAGGTAGCTCAGGGTGGGAGGGCTGAACCGTTCCTTCCTTCCAGGGGCTGCTGGGGTTTTTTGGAGGGTAAAGTGTGCTGTGAACCACAGAACTGCTTCACCTGGTGAGACCTGGAATCCAGACCTGGTCTTCTGCCACGCAGCATGAGACACAGCCCTTGGCCACCAGCTGCCACAGCCTGGGGATTGAACACCTTAACTCTACCTGTCAGACAGCTGGGATGTGAGGGAATCTCCTCCAAACGCAATCTCTGCACAGCACTAAGGGCTGGACGGAGTGTTTAATAACTGGAGGTTTATGCCATTCAGGGATGCACCTGAGCTCTAACATGAAGGTCTGCAGCTTTTGAATATGGCTGACAGGATAAACTGTCTGTTGTTTGGTCTTGGCAAGATGACAAAGGGAATTCCACAAAAAGGAACGGTTAAGGGGATAAGGCCCTATAAACGTCATGAAGATTTCATGAGAAGCGAGATAAGCTGTATGTGGGAGCTATCTTCTGTTCCACAGCTCATGGCCACACTGCTTAAATGTTCTCCCCTCCATTTCCAAAGATGAGACCTGGAGTGTCTGTAGGGAGATAAATACCTTCTGAGTAGTGGTCTCCTTCTGGATCTGACTTTGCCGTAACTTTTTCAATAAAACCAGCTTTGCTTCTTCTAACCGTAGCTCTTCTTTTAGCTGTTTGATCATCCTCTCGCGCTCCTCCGGACTGCTTTTCTGCAGGGCCAGGTAAGGCATCGGGGATGGGGAAACGGGGAGAGACAGACACAAGTTACGACAAGAACGTGCAGCACTGTGGTTATCATGTATGGCTGAAAATCACTGACGTGCCTCTGACATATGGACACAAGCTGAGTACAGAGAAGGAACTCAAAGGCAAAATAAAAAAGTTTGAGATATTTTCAAGGGGTTATAGAGCCTGAAAAAATAAAACATGGCATCAGCCTTTAACGGCTTCAAGATTTCCCATGTGCAAACTGAGTAAAATGGTGGATCCGTCCGACTCTGATCCCTGTGGTGTGTTTTCTCAGGTCACGACAGGACGACTCACCATGAGTGCCTCCGTGTTGGTCTCTTTTAATGCTATTTTTGTTAAACCATTCATTCTAGGGCTAGAAGGTTCATTGTCGGATAACACTATAACGTCTGGTGAGGGGACCCTCTTTTCTCTCTTTATTTCACTGCAAATCAAGAGAAAAATACAGAGAATGAGTTAATAAAAACAAGCAAACCACTACTTTGTGCTGCAGAGTAACGTTATTTACCACCTCCTGCCAGATTAATCCCAAATCTCTCAAATTCCAAATAAACCTGACAAGGACAAGCTCAGTTTCTGCCCTCCTTGGGTACAAAACTACACCCCCCCGCCCTTTTCTTTTGTTCTTTCCAAACACAGATGTTTGAAGTTGTGACTTTTCCCCATCCAAGTTACTGACTCTGAAGGAAACCCCACACGAACAGTTCACACCTATTCACTCACCCCACTCTAGGTACTTTATGGCATTATTTTCTTTCTACACCAACGCTATTGAATTCGCTCGCCTATGACCATCGCACGAGAAGAGAATCACAAATGCTGTGAACCGAACGGGACAGAGCTGACGGACGTGACACAGACGCTGGTGCGCCTCCTCTGCTGCACAACTGGCAGCTCGCTTTTGGTACCAGCGCCTGGGATTCCAAACCACGCAGCACAAGTGTTCCAGAGAAGGGGTTGTTGCCAAGAGGTTTAGCAGGAGCTTCGCAGCAACGGGACAGCAATGTCTGTCTCCTGCAGCACCCAGGAAACCACAGCCAGGACTTCAGGAGAACGGAACAAGCGACTGTTTTGGTTTTCCTGTAACAATACTGCAAACCCCAGCTTTTAAAAGACGATTTCCACATTAGTGGGGAAGCTGAAGAAGGAAGGGGAGTGTCCGCTAGAGGGCACAGCAAGCCAGGAAACCAGGGGCTCCAGCCTCGGGGTGGGGGGGTGTCTCACAAGTAGCAGTAGCACAGGTGAAGCATTGCCAGCTTTGTCCTGTATCTGAAGGCACCAAACTGGCTCACGTCACCCTTGGTGGGGAAGGAACCAGGGCAGGTCAAGCTCTGGCTGGCTCGGTAGCCTCCTCCGACAGCGGTGAGCAGTGCGGGCAGGGAGCACGTCAGCCTGTTGGGCTCGTTGCTGCTGAGCCTTGTTCAGGTGATGGCTGGAGCGGCTCGGCGTGAAGGACCAAGACTCCACCAGAGTCAGCTGCTGGCCGTCCCTCCTCAGACCCTCACAGGAAGCACGGTCAAAGTTCCCCAAGGAGCTGGGAATCACAGAAACCTGGGGACTGGAGCAGCCAACCCGAACCAGCCCGCTCCAGGCTCTTCTCGCCAGCTCCAGCCTAGAACCAGCCTGCACCACCGCCGGGAGGGAAGCTGCCAGGTCAGCACGTTACAGCCTGAACGTGCCCACCACCACGAGGCGATGGGAAGCCTTTCCTTTGGCCGCAGATGACGACTCCAGCACTGGCGACGCTTCGCCCCCTCTCCGAGCGGCGGCTGCCGTCGGGCCGTGCTCCGCCGGGAGGGTGGCGGGACTGGGACCTGACAACGGGGCCGTGTCGGAGCCGCCACCGACGGCGCCGCGTTCCAGCCAGCTCTTCTCCGGCCAAGAACCCGCCTCAGATGGCGGCCCCGCGCGAGCGGGCCGCCGCCGGGTCACGTGACCTGCCAGGCACGTGACCCGTCCCGGTGAAAACCATGGCAACGGGCGGTCCCAGCCAGCGCGGCCCGGCCTTCATTTTGTGAGGTGGGGCCGGGCTCAGGTGGCGGCAGGGAAAATGGAGCGGCCGAGCCCAGGGGTCTCCATCGCTGCCGGGGGTCCCACCATGGGCACCGGTGCCAAGGGTCACCTGGTGGTTTTCAGGGGAAAAAACTGAGAAACAGCCAACAAAAGCCCCCGGAGAGTCCCCGACTGTGGCACGGAGCCCTCCCAGTTCTGTCTGCAGGCTGGACGAGGACAGCCGGGATGGAAGACGACGCCTCTGGCCCCGGGATACCACAGGGAGGAAAATCTTCATCCTGAACTAGTTCAGCGGCACATGCTGGTACCAGCAGGACGAGGCTCGAGGTGATGAGCCGCAGTTTGCCTTCAGCAGCAGCTGGAACACACTCTACCTCTGAGAAAGCACTGCCCTGGCTAGGATTAGGGGGAGCGCGCCTCGCAGCCAGGCCAGCCCTGGCCAAGTCCAGGACCGCGTGGGCAGCGCGGAGAGGGAGCAGCCGTTCACGCTCCCAATGCGCGACCCAGCACCGGCAGCTGCTCCAGATGCTTCTCGTCCCCCACAGCCCCAGAGCCGGCACGGACATCGTTCTGCCCGGCCAGGGCCAGGAGTGGCTGCTTGGCCAAGCCATGATACCACATGCTCCTTCCCCAAGAGGGACGGACAGCAACAGGAGCTGTCACAGCCCAGCTCACGGACCCCCTCTGCCCGTGGGGTACCCCCAGCAAACTCTGCGCACTTGGAAAAGAGCAACATCAAGACACAGCAAGACACACTCTGCACAAAATCCCCCTGCCTAAGCCATTCTGTGGGACCGCGACATAAAACCTGCCCCCAACACTCTGCGATAGAGCCCGTCCTGGGCTCAGGCTGCAAAGGAGGCGGTGAGCCCAGGGCTGCCCGTCCCCAGCCTGACGGTGCTTCACCGCAGGGCTTCCCCAAACCCGTGTGACCTCTGCTTTGCAAGATACGCGATATTCCGACAGCTACCTCACAGGATGCTGATCTAATAAAAGCCGCTTTAGAAACCACTACATTCGGAGTTGTATAATCATGTGTTTCCACAAAAGCATTAGATAGTCCTATCGATTTAGGACCATCTACCTACACCAACTGCAAGTCTGTTGACACGCGACCTCACCCAGGAAAACCCTTCTTGAAGCAGGGAGACACTACGCATCTTTTAAGGCAACACATATTGACCACAGCAACCAAGCAGGCTCAGAATTCCAGGATTTATGTCCTCAGCAGCATGACCAACTGCACGGGGAACGAGGCGGCACCAGCCTGAACTCCCGAAACGCAACCAGAACCATCTTCCTTCAGAAAGGAGCTTGCTTCACTCTTTTGTTAGCCTGTGTGTAAAGCAAAAACTCAAAGCAGATGTTTCAAAATAAGGAAGACAATGGAAATATCAGCACTTGCAGGAAAGTCCTGCCACCAGCAGTTCGTCATTTGGGGTAACTGCCCTGATACTGTGACCCTTAGCCGCTGGAGCCATCAGGCAGATCCTTTAGCTAAATAAAGACGTAGCTCTATTATCCTCCCTTCAGCTTCCAGAAGTGCTGCTGTCTCAATCACTCGGACTCTGCGCTGGAAGATGAAAGAAAGCAGAGCTGCTGCCCAGTTACATACACCCAGTTAACCATTCGCAGCAATAAAACACAGTTTAACGGAGACCTTGCGGGAAGTTTGTGCGAGGAATCAAACGAGGGTCTCCTCGGTCACTCAATACCTCATGAAAAAGGGCTGTGCTGCCTCCAACAGCCTCTTTTCAGGCACATCACACTATTCAAGGGTTTTCCTCAGTGTCTCGAAGCAACTGAGAGCCCAACAGCTATTCCAGAAAACTCAAACCCAACCCACAGCCACCTCCCCAGGAGGACACTGTGTATGTAGCTGTTGACTTGAAGGGAAGAGGAGGGTGAGGTGGCAGAATCTAGCCCTGGAGGTCTGCTCCAGAGGAGGACTAACTGATTTTTGTCTTGAAGGTGATACCTCTGAGGTGTCTCGAGGCGGACTCCACTTTTCTAATGGATTCACCTTCCCGTGAGACAGAAGTTTCAATGAAGTATGACCAAGGCAGACAAAGTTTCAACTTAACTCCAGTAAGAGAAAAAGAGACACCCCGGAACTGCCGACTCTGGTAGAGGGTTTAGCTTCAGAGGACTTGTGCTGCAGCTTCAGGACACCAACAGAAGAGCTACTGTATCTCAATAGGCAGTTTTTGCGTTCGCTCTTACTGATCCAGAAGTGTCACACAAAGAAATAAGCTTCCTTTTACAGAACAGATCTCACCCGTGCTCTAAAATGCCCCTGACGGCCCCGTCCTGCAGCACCCTGACATGTTCGGCTCTCCTGCCGGTAACCGAGGGAAGCGGCACAACGGTTACTCAAGCTACAGCTTCATCTGCATTAGCAAATATGCAACAGTTTTGCCTCAGTCCATTCAACAATCTCTTGTATACTCTCATCCAAAAATATTTGGCAAGGAAGGAAGACAAACAAGAAAAGAAAAAGCAATGCAGTGGGGAATTTTTTTTTCCTGAGATGTTTTATCTACACAAATCAAAGGAGTTGCAATGGCTCTAGTGACTCTGGAGCAAAACGAACCTCGTCCCTTCCTCTAAACGAGGAGGAGGGAAACTTGAATCGAACAGTGTCTGCATTTAAAAATAAAACATTAAACTTCCCCAAGAACCTTCAGCATCAATTTTGTCACCACATCCTAACAGCGAGAACCAGCACCCGCATGGACGTAAATCGGGGGACCCACACACAAAGCGTTTAACCGTCCCCCTGCAGAGGGGTCACGTCTGGACCGAGGGGGAGACCTCCCCTCCCTCCCATCCCTTCCCGGCAGCAGGTCTGGGATAATTACACAGCAGCACAGCAAGCTCCCAGTGTGCAAAACTCGCCAGGCAGAGGAGCAAGACTTTGGTTTGGCCTTGGGCGACCTCTCATCAAAGACTCCTACCACCACAGACTGTCTTCTGTTTCTTCTGGCATCAGAAAGTGTGCTCAAACCAGATCCTAGTTTTGAATTTAACTTAGAGGTTTTAAAAAAAATAGATATTAAAAGAAATATATTTTTAACGGAGGGATATTGCCAGGTTTGTACTTCAAATCTTGAAAATAACTGATGTCAGAAAGATAATCCAGTCAATCAGCTTTACGTCAGCTAAACTGCAATTATTGCTGGGCCACCTTTTCCAAGGAAAATATTGTGTTTTCAGTTCTAGAAGCATTAAGGAAGTTTAAAAGCCAAAACACCATACATCACTAAGCATGAATTTTACCCAAGAAGTTTGGAGCAGCTCAGTCATTTTAAGCAACAGCTCTTTTTTCATCTCTGCAGAAAATCAGCTCAGTTTAAAGACCCAGCTCTTGTGAAAGCTGCGGGCTCAATTCCTCTGAAGATCAAAGGTCTGGAAAGGTAAGTCCCACAGTTAAAAAAAAAAAAAAATCCTTGTGAAATTCAGCTCCACCTTCCCTATGGATGCCAACTGGGTTCTTATACAGGTAAGAGACCAGACTCCTCCAGAGAGCAGCCTCCTCCGCATCGCCGGCATCCCAGACTTGGGTTGCGTTCGCTCGGGGGTGTTTGCATCCGCGGGCCGGTCAGCTCCCAGCACCACATCTGTGCTCTGGGAACGGAGCCGGGCACGGCCAGCACGCAGGAGCGGAGCCCCAGAGCCCGGGAAGCTGCTGCCTCACTTCCAGGAGTTTGCGGAATCATTCAGGCTCATTCTGAGATGACTCAGGGTTTAACTCCTCTCTATTAAGAATTTTAGACAAATACGCATTATTAGAGATATTCCAACTCACAAGGAGCACCCAAAGAGCTTACCCAAAGCCTCCCAAAATTCATAATTATATTTATTAACTTCAGCAGAATTGGGTGAGGTGCCAGCATGTTTTTTGTGGAGGGAAGCCTCTTCTCCCTCTTCGCCGAAACTGAATACAGCAATATCCTATTACCCCCGGGAAGAGGAACACAGTACCGAGAGGATGTTCTCTCACCTCATGGAAATAGGTGTTACTGCTGCAGATGCTCTCTGGGAAGTGAAGCACCCAGCCCTTGGTGCAACCCGCTGTTTGTGCGTCTTGCCAGGGACCCACAGAGCAGAAACGGCGGCACACGTTTCAAACCCATGATAAATTCAAAGAGCACATGCGTGTGGGGGCACGTACTGCCACGACAGCACCAGGATACCTGGACCTAGTGATTCAGTCTGTGGTACGGGCAATCTGTTTGGATATTCTTCCCAAAGAAGAGCGTGTGACCTGCCTTCACGAGCGCGGAGTGATTACGCCAAAAGACACCTGCCGAGCTTTGCTCCTGGTCAGCGCAAGATGGCTGCCTGACGGGGATGTCATGTATCACCCCAATCACCTGCTTCTGTGCAAGGCACAAGCACCTCCTAAACATCAAATTGAGCAACCTTAATTGTCCCTTTGAGAGAAGGTTTATGGAGAAAGCTGAGAACTACCACCTGCCCTCAGCCACGCTGGTGGAAGATTCACGGGTACTGAAGCAGGAATTGGGCTCTTGCAGTCTGAGTTCTTTCTCTTCAGAAAGCATCAAAAGTTGGAAAAAGTTCACAGCTGGAGAGCCACGAAACCACACAGACAGCGATTTTCTCAGCAGCACCCATAAGCACCCTCCTCCCAGTAATTCCTGCACAGCTGATAAGATCTCGTGTGCTCAGTTTCACACCTCAAACCTGCACTGCTGTAATTCCCCACATCCCAGCAAACACCAGTTTATTACTCCCAGAACTGTCTGAGCCATTCTGCACGGACAGGCAGCTCTGACATCTCACCTATTACCACCCTGGTGTCAGAACCAGGAATAAACAATGCTTCTGGATCTTACTGCACTATAAAAGGAAAAGCAAAACCCTGAAGGGCCAACGTCGGCCACAGAACTTCTGAGAGAATTTTTATGCTGGGCCAGCCAGAATCTGGGTTAGAAACATGGCAGAAGATTTGGAATCTGGCTTTAAAGCAATGCCTGTAAATCTGCACGTCGGAACCACCCAGTTCAGGTGCCCCTCATACACAAGTCAAAGAAAAGCTTCACCTTTTTTTAACAGTAAAATTCTCAAAAGTGATGCAGAACTTTGAATCCATGCTCCCAGGTGTCAAAATTCAGGCACCTGAAGGAAGCTGCACTTTCAAGAAGGTACCAAGAACTAGTCCCACAGGGCTCTGCTGCAGACAGGCGCTGCCTTTGCAGAGCACTTCTAGAGCCAAAATCCACCTTCAGAAAGAAAGTCAGACTGCCTGTACACCCTGCTCTGTCACCCCAACCAAGCTGCAGTCGACACTCCTCTGTTCAGATGATCATAATCTATTATTTTTCCTATATCGCAGCTCAATTAAAAAACCCCAAGCTACTCTTCCTCGCATAAACCTCCATCAGTAGCTCAAAGCTCTCTGTATCGTACCCGTTTTCCCACTCATGACCATATTTCTTTCCTCAACTGCTCGTCGCAGCTGCTGCTGCCGTCAGAGCTTGCGGCAGGAGCATCGGTACGGAAGTCAGGCAGAAGTAGCTGTTGAATCTCAGACGAAGCACCAGAGCTGCCACACACACGTAAAACTTTAATTCTCTCTGCCTTTAGGAAGCAGAGAACTCCTTCCCAGTGCCGCTGGAGCACACCTCCCTGTGCTGGGGTCACCACAGCACGTTGGCCGCCACTCACCTTTTTGAGGTACTCATGTCAACAGGTTCCTCTCCCGTCTGAACCTCCACTTTAATGGTTGCTTTCACCTCGCCACTTTTTAACAATCCTTGCACTTTTCCAGCTCCAGGGTCTGGTTTTATTTTCATGTCGCCTTCAGCGTTTAGCTCTGCCCCTAACAGTCCTTTCTCCATTTTCAGTTTCTTGCTGTCCACATCGTTATGGGGTACCTCACGTTCTAAGGCCCGTTTCTGACTCCGTGTCCTGCATGCTTCCTCTGTCATTGTGAGGCTCTGGGGAGAGAGGAGACACAAATGAGTTAAGCACGCTGGAAAAAAAAGTAAGCTGAACAAAACACCTTAATTTCAAAACAGGGCAAAGTCCAGCGGTTCCTGCAGAAGGAGTTCAGAACAAGCAGCAGCAGCCTGCGGGGTGCTCGCCTACCCTATCTCCAAAATCCATCTCGGGCTGGAGCTACCGAGCACCCGGCATCGCTGCACTTACACTTTTTATGTCAAGCAAGAACAAACAAACAAACAAAAGGCAAACAAGACCCCCCCACCCCCGACCTCCCTAAGCGTGAGCTAGAATCACCGAGGAGCAGAACGCCGCCCCTGCGCTAGAGCACGGGAGGATGTACAGACCCCCCCGAGGAAAGGAGTTTGGCTTTTCCCCAACGGGCAGGAGGAATGTATGGATTTGCCTGGCATGCAAATAACTGCAGTTACAGAAGTGGAGGTGAGGATCACCCCGGGCCGGCGGCCAGGTCTGGGGGAGCCTGAGCCCGACGGTGAGGTTGGGGGTCAGACACTACGGGGAAAAGGGCCACCACACCCTGCGTGACGAGAGGCTTCCACCGCTCCGGAGAGCCTGCCGGTGCTGCCATTGTAATACCCAGGCGAGACTTTCTCCCCTCCTGAAGCCAGGCTTTTCCAGGCGGGCTCAGGGGAACCGGCCTTAACCCCTCGCCTGCCAGAGGCGCGGGAAGCTCTGCTGCCGGTGGGCTCTGACGCCTCAGCCCGCACTTCGGTACCTGCGGACACCCATCCATCGGCCGCGGAGCTGAGTCAGGCTTTGATCCCATGACATCACTGGGCTCCACATGACCCTTCCCAGGATGCAGCCTGCGAGACAAAGCACTTTCCAGAAACCAGTCTGAGCCGGCGGCAGGCAACCCGCAGCGGGGCCAACCCTGCCGCCGGCCGGCACCCGCGGCAGACCTCCTCCTCCTCCTCCCGGGGCACCCGCTGCTCCCTGCCAGGGGGCTCGGGGACACCAAGCACCAATGGGCTGGCACGGGGTGGGGGCAGAAATACACCCCCGCCCCTGTAGTTTTTTAATTAATTAATGCATTTATTTATTTATTTCAAGCGTTCCTCCCATCCCAGGTTTTTTTCCTCCTCCGTTTAAAAATGGATTTCAAGAGTGAGGCCAACACACAACAGTTTTGAACTAAGTCTTTGAAATGCTTTTAGCGGTGAGAGATTAACATAATTACGCAACATAATTAACCTCTGCTCACCCCCCCACCCCATTATTCAACAGTGTCACATAAGCACTACGTGAAATTGCCATTTTGACAGCGAAAGCCCCATGCAAGCGACCACAAGTTTCTCTGCGCGTGTTGGATGAAATACATTTTTTCTTTAAGAGGAGGGAATTCAAATCACAGTCAATACAAAGTGCCCCCCCCGGCTGCTCTGCATGTAGAGTGCCCAGGCTTGACCTCACCATCATGGAGGAAAGGTGTGTTTTACGGCCAGGAGAAGGGAATTTCGGTATTTACGGAGGCGAGGTACTAGCACAGCCCGGCAGCAGCCAGCAGCTCGTGGCGTAACCCCGCGGATGGGCAGCAGCCTCTCGCCAACTCCTCTGCGGCTCAGGCGGCAGCTTCTAACCAGAACAGCCCCTTGCTTTAAGTGTCTCTGCTGACCATATGGCAACTGCTGCTCCCCCGAATGAGCCACTGGCCAGCGTGCGAATCACAGAGCTCGTTCCTGCTAACCCGGTGCAAACCCAGGGCTAAAACAAAGGACTGTCCGGCTATCGCCTGGCTTATGTGTACCGAGATGTGCCATTAATCACAGCGGCTTTCTTGAAGCCAGACTGCTTAGTCAGTAGGACACCTCCTTAAACCCTGACCTGGGTTTATTTCCAGGATTCTCCAGCCTCTCTGCGATGAAGAGCAGCAGCTCCAGCAGCCTGGGCTGATCCGAGTGCTGCAGCAGCACTCCAGGCACCCAGGCTCCAAACTTTAGAACAGTGACATGAAGCTGCATTTCTACTCCGTCGTTTTTCCCAGTCTGGACTGGGATGGGGAAAGGCAGCACCCTGAGCTGTACCAGGGGTTTCACCCCACCCCACCCGGCAGGCAGAGCTGCCAGGCAGAGCCCAGGCTGACTCTTACCTGCATTAACATCACAAGCACCAGAAACAATCGGAGCCTTGTATCGGCACTAGGTGTTTCTTTAAACATCGCTGCAGACAGAATCCTACCGTACGGACAGGTTACACATCCCGAACACTTCGCTGAGCACCCCATTTCCAGCTCACCTCGAGCAGTGGAGAGGCAAGCACTCAGCGCCCCCTCGGAGCCCTCCCAGGGGCAAGCCCTTCGTACAGTACCCCCTCACAAAGGTCGGGCTGTGCGGATCAATAGCTGTGATGAAGACAAAGATGCATGATGTACCTCTCCAGCAAACTCCTCTCCCATTACGACGTCTGCAGGGCGTCACATCTTGCACCCCACAGTCCCTGCAGGAGCCAGTAGCAGCCACCGCTCCTCATCATGCCGCCATCGCCCCTTATCAGCCACTGAGCACAAACTTTACTTGGAACCGGCCTTGGCTTCCCCCCGCCTGCCTTCGAGGAACGCTGCTGCCGCTGCCACAGCTCCGCTGCAAATCAAAACACGGTCCAAGGTTTTGTTAAAAATTCACAGTGTCTTGTCGCAACGGCCCAGGCTGGAAAGCGGCGCTGGGGGACAGTGAGGGCTGGAGAGGGGCATCTGCAGCCCAGCTGCCACGGCGCGTTGTGGAGCTGGACGTTACCGAACGGCCTTAGGACAAGACTGCGCTGAGCTATACCCAAGGATCCCGAGGGCGGGCTCGCTGCACCAGAGACCCCAGTCCCACTCCCGCAGTTGTGATTACATCGTGTGTATTGGGGATGAGCCCTAAACCTGAGCTCCTAAAAGGGTTTTAACTCTTTCAGGAAATGGTACCAGGAACAATTTGCTAATGTGGACACAGATGCAGAGAGACCTAAAGGCAAATTAATACGGCACCGAGAGAAGACTTTCTTTAACAAGGCTATTCTGCCTCTCTTCTCAGGAGAAAAGATGAAAACCAGTAACGTTAGAGACTTCCATGGGAAACGCTGGGGTACCGGGCCCTGTCCCCTCCAAGTCAGAGGACACGGAGAAGCAGCGCAGGCGAGTCCCTGGCAGGACCTGTTTCCCACAGCAGACTGCAAAACAGCCTGAACTCAAGGTCTGTAGGAAAAGGCTAAAACCAGACGGGAGCCCTGGGTGAGAGGAGGATGGAGAGGGCACTGCAGAGACCTGCACCCGCAGGGACGGTGTCCCTCTTCACGGACAGGGCACGAGTGGCTCCTTGAACAACAGGAGGAAGCAAGAGAAACCCAAACCCACCCGGGAAGAAAACTCTGTCCCGATGGCACATCTGGCAATTTGCGCAATGCCCAGCACTGGGGGAGGACGTGCCAGCTATCACCACCAACCCCCAACAGCACCTTCCCAGTACAACCTGCGACCAGCCCTTAGGCCTGCTGGGTTTACTGAGATCGCACCTCCCCGAGTCGATTCCACGAGATGAGAATACATCAGCCACGTGTTTCCAGACACCTAGGCTGTTTCAAGGACAACACCTAACTCTGGAAGCTCTTCCCGAGATGCCCACTTCTGCTTCTCCACCGTTAACAGCAAAAGGAACCGACCAACACCGACAGTTCGGTTCAACTCGACTGTACCCTTTATGTGAAGGAAGGAGGAGAAAGAAAGGATTACACAGTAAATTCTAAGTTTTACAGAAGGTTCTGCTTTTTATGACAAGAAATGGCATGGCTCGGGGCAGAGCGCCCAGGACCCAAGCAGCAAATGCTCAGTCGTGAGTGCTGTCGCTGTAACATTAACTACCACGACCAGTTCAAGAGGCACTTTAGTAGAGCACATAAACCGCGGTCAACTCCCGGGGCTGCAGCCTTTATACTGGTCACCCTGAAGCCTTGTCAGAAATTCCTCCATGCAGCTCTACCACCCTCTGAGCACAGCGACAACAGGAAAACCCCCAAGTCTCCCGAGTTCCCAACCTATTGACGCTAGCCCAGTAAACATCATGTACACTTGTGAGACCACCTGTATGCTTTCCATCGGGAAAAGGGTCAGAGGAACTCTCTCACCATCTTCCAAACCATTCCTCCCTCCGCAGAGTAGAGAGCAAGACCAAGAGGACAAGCCTGGTTTAACTGAGGCAGGTCTTTTCTGGCAGGGATGTTCAGGACACCGGGATGTACAGCCCAGCCCCTGGCAAAGGGTCGGGGATGCTGCAGCAATCACCTGCTCCTGCTTTTGCTGCTGCAGGGAAAAGTTACAGAGGAGGAAAAAACTCACAAGTTCCCGTTTAAGACTTGGAAAATGAATTACTTTATGCTGATTTTTCCAGACGCATGGTCCAGCCCGGAACAAACCTGAGCAGCTGCAGAAGTTGTGCCCTGCTCACCCGGCTGCTGCCTGACCGGGGCATCACAGGCAGCCGGGGCGGCAGCCGGAACAGGTTGGATGCCTGAGCACACCCCGAACTCTGAGAGTACGGGAAGACAAAACCACAATTAGAAAAAAAACAAAGCAGCACACTCTGCTCACTGTTTGTAGTGTACACTTCCACTTTCCTCCCAGCACAGAGTTATCCATATTGCCTCCTCTCCCATCCACGATTTATAACTTCCTCGTACGAACTCCAAGTAATTCCTTCACAGAGAAGTTTCTTACTCCTGCCTGCTTGGCTCGGCTCTGTAGTTTGCAGGTAGAAGGACTGAAGCTGAAATCACGCCCTGGTGCTGTGCTGGAACCAGCAGCAGCGCTGGCGATGCAGGTTCGGCGCAGAGCACCTGCAGACGGGCTGGGATCCTGCTGCAGCCACACACTAACCCCTCCAGCTCCGCGATACGCGCTCTTTTTGGTAGTCAAAAGCAAAGATCAACAACCCTCTGCCCCAGCATGGTCTGGAGACTTCGACAGCAAAAGAGGGAGAAAAAAAGGAAAGAAAAAGGGAAAAAAAAAGGGAAAAGAGACAAGGTTACAGAGGAGGAAAGGGGGAGGTGAAGACACAGACTGCTCCTCAGCAAGTATTTTCGGAAGGCTGTTGATGTCGAGCCTACGGGCTCCGAGCAGGCTCTGGCCCCAACGTGCACAGGGACAGGCCCCCTGTACGGACAGCCCACCCGCTCACCTCAGCCCATCCTCACACCACCTAGAAACTCAATTTCTCAGAGCAGGAGGTAAAAAGCTTCAACGAGAAGTCACTGCTTCAACTGACCTTATTTTCTCGCTATGCCCTAAGTGGGGTTTTTCCTATGGACTCATTGATCATGAAGCTGTAAGGAAGATGCCCTGGAAAAAGTAATTAAATTTTATATTGTGTGTGTGTCTCTGTGTGTTCACTTGTGCACGCGCATAGATGTGCGCACATGGAGTTCATGACCTCATCGTGTTTATAAAAATAAACTTTGAAAGCCAAAACAAACTTCAAAAAGCCAAAGGAAGAACTAGATTTTAGTTTTTTAAAGACTAAACTAAGGCATCAGCAGTGGGACAAGAATGCCGGTTATTTCGCAGGTTGAAAAAAAGAAAATAAAAATCATCCTGCACCTGAATTCAACCAGGCAACCAAAAATCCAGCCCTTCCCCGATGGAGGCAACAAAAACCACGAGTGCAGCCCGAGGTGGTCGATCGCCTTGCTCTCTCCGCCACTATTTCCACACCACGAGACCTCAGCAGAAGAAGAACTACAAGTGCTGAAGCCCCCGAGCAGAAGGGGCACGAGGAGGGTCCCTGCTGGCAGCGCCCCCCGGCCCCTCGTAGAGTGAGCTCCCGGCCCCGGCTGGTGGAGCGCTGCAGCCCACCAAGGGTTAAGCCCTGCCATTTTGGTGCCATTCACCGATATGTCCATTAAGGGTGTTACATAACAAAATGGCAGCCCTTAACCCTTCCCTCGCCGGGCTCCCACGCTGCTCAGTCGCATGTGCTCGCCCAGCCGGCCACCACCACTCCTCCCCGCTGCCCAGGCCTGCCTCCCTTTCTCAGCACCCGCCTTATCTCCCTCTTCTCCAAGCACGCAGGGAAACAGAAAGGAGCTTGCTCAGGACTGTAAGTACCTGCGAGGAGAAGAGGGAGCCCACGGAAGTTTCCTCTGCGCCCCGGCTGCAGGGCGTCTGGGGGCAGCAGAGGAAAGTTCTCCGGAGCAGGTCCACCAGCAGGAGAGCATCCCTCCAGGGCCACCAGCTCAGCGAGGTGCTGAAGAAAGCCAGCTCTGTGTGGGGGACCAGAACCGTACACTGTGCTGGGAGCAGCCGGGACACCCCCGGGCTGCCCCGGCTCCAGGGCTGGCACCGGCAGCAGCTCCCTCTGCTTGCCGGAGCGGCTGCTCTTCCCATCCAAGCGACCAGGCACTAAGGCACACGCCGAGCCCGCCCTGCTGCTGCTGGCCGTCATTACGGGGCAGTAGGAAGCAATTCAGCCTGGGCTTGACTAAATATTTACTGGAACGAACGGATAAACACTTGTGGGAAGGCGCTGAGACGAGCTCAGACCCCTCAAACTGTGGTTCGGTATTTGGCCAGAAACGGGACTTTGGAGCCGGAGCCTCCCAGCAGCAGGAATCGCCCTCCTGCTTCCCTCTGTGTTGGTGCAGCTCACCTTCAAACTCAGCAGCACAGCTGAGCCGGGCTCCGCATGTCAGCCTGGCCTCGAAGTGCTGTCTGAGGGCTCTGTGTAACAAAGAGAGCAGCATTCACGGCTCCGAACAGAGAGCGTAGTGTGCCCCGGCGTCGCCTGAAACCCGGAGCTGGGGACGTGGAGAACAACCGTTGCCTCTAAAAATCAATCTAGTGATTTGCTCTGTGTAAGAACTGGAGAGAAGCGCTCGCTATCGAGGTGATCTTAGAAAAAATTATAATAAAACAATTAAAAACCATCAGGTTTTCCCCTCAACCCCTTCTGCCGTTGCTATCCTTTAGTCGCAGCATTCAGCCTAAACCAAGCCCCTGGCTGCTCCAACCTGCCCCAGCGACAGCTTCGCAGAGCGCTGCCAGCCCCTCAGTGCTCCAAGGTGGGGTTCACAGCCGTAGTTTTCAGGAATGAGCCGAGTGGTTCAGCACTTGGTTCACCATCACCCCTGAGCTTACCGGGGCATCCAGCCACCTGCAGCAGGCAGCCAAAGGAGAGCCGAATCAAAGCCGTTTTGTGGGAAGACACCAGGACTGCAGGGTCTGACTCCGCCATGGTGAGAATGACTCTGCCTGTCCCCACGGTGCAGGTTCTCGAGGTGCATCGATCCTCACAGGTATTAACTACTCATTAGAAACGGCGTTTATTTTGCCTCAAAAATAAAACCTTCCACGTAAAGGACTACAGCTCAATTGAAGCTTGTCTGTGGGGGGAACAGATTTAAGAAGCGGCACCGGGGATCACAGTCAGACCCTCTCCCCCTCTTCCACCCCCTCCCCATCTAATGGGTTTTTTCATTAGAGGAGGGATGCAGGTTGGTTCATTTATTTCAATGCCAGAGCAGCAAAATCACCACCTTTACATTTTCAGTCACCACAACGATCAGCTTTGCCAGCAGCACATGCTGTGCCCAGGATAATCCAGGCAACTCCTGGGGTTTTCCTGCATTTTAAGACCTTCAGGAGAAGGGCGGCTCTGAGCACACTCCCCAACCAGACTGACCTCAGTACTGCTGCTCTCCAGGAAGCACCCAGCTCCAGGTTCACGCTCGACCCAACACAAATTACTTGCCACAGCCTCAGCATGGTCACGGAGGGAACTGGTGTAAGGGGATACCAAGGACGGGGAGGCACTGAAAGAAAGACCTAAGGAATTTTCCTATGTACCAATCAACACTGCAAGTCTTTGAAAGAGAACTGGAAAATTATATTCACTCCAAGGTCCACCGCTTTGGGTTTGAAGAGGTGGCTTTAGGGGGATTTGACCTGAATTCTCTGAGCAGAGACATCAACACCCACACCAGGAAAACTGAGATTGGAAGAAAAGCAAAGACCAGAAATGCTTGACATGGATCACCAGAGCCTTGGCAATAACGTTTTAGAGAATAAAAACATAGGAATTGGCTCAATCCTTACATTGCTGTGTATAAATCTGACAGTGCAGCGGGGCAGGAGAGCACGTTCACCCACAGGACAGCCACCAGGAGAGCTGTGCTTCAGCTACGCCACTGAACACGGCCAGAGCTACAAGACATCTGCAGAAATCTCATTTCCATCCATAATTTTTCTTCAGAGGCTGCCCAAATGATCAAATTCTACAGGAAGACTCGAGGGAGGAATTTCTGAGCGCTCGCCTTTGCCTCTCCTCTTGTTCTAGACTGACAATGTTGTGCAGCTATTGTGACCACCCAACTAAAACCAAGTGGAAGAACTTAAATTCCACCCTCCCGGTCCCCCTCCCCACGTTCCGGACTGGACAGGAGAGGGCTGGTGTCTGTGCACTATTAGAGACTCCATTGGGTTCCCAGCTCCTACCTGTCAGGGAAGTTCATGGGTTCCACATGGGATCCTGACCGGGCCGAGGGGCTGAAAGCGACTGCGGCGAGGATCCTGAGGGAAGAGACAAGGCGGTTAGTGCCGTGGCCACCACCACCCCCCCCAACACACATGTGACCGACGGGAAGACTGCACCCTGTTACTGTGAGGAAAGGAGCTGCAAGTCAGCTTGTGTTCGAACCAAACGCACACGCAAAACTACGTTAAAGCTACTGCTTTTCTTACTTCGTATTTCTTCAGTCTTTGCTGTTTCACTTAACGCTCTGGGAGGAAATGAATTGCTTCTGGCTGTCTCTGGCTTGACCCAAACACCGCTGGAACCAGCACTCCCGTTTCTACCTCACCGTTTCCCTCGCAGAGGAAGAGATCCACCAGACCTGCACTTGTCCTCACGGCCAGTAGCACCTGAGCTCGCACCGGGCAAGCCCTAAAGCATCGCCGCGCCACCTCCCCACTGCACTTCCTGGACAGGAGCAGTACGGCTCCACGTGTGCGCGCAGGAGACCACCACCAGGAGAGACATCTCCAGAGAGGATCTCACTGCTTTAATTGTCCAACAAGCCAGCAGGCCCCCGACGGGCATTTTAAGAGCCAGTACGATGCAGCCAACAAGGCAGTGTTTGTCCAGCATTACCCACACAAAGGCAGCATTACTGGTGTGGCAGGAACATCGAGAGGTGCCCATGAAGGGAGTCGTCTTTGGACGTGACACCGCGGTCACACACATGCTCACGGACGGGCTCAGTTCAGCCATTTAGTGACAGTTTGGTATTTTCAGTTAAAGGACATCGGAGCAAGTTTTAATGCCAAGCTGGATGCACCATCATTGAGCTTTTGGTGGGGTACCAGCACTGCCCACGCTCCATGATGTGGATCGAGTCAGCTGTCCCATTCTTGGTCCCACCTGAGATCACACCACCGTGCCCTGCACAAGTTTCCATGGACTTGCCCATGAAGCAGAGAAAGAAGGGGGAAAGGGCATCTTAGAGAAGTAGTGTCCTGTAGAACAGAGTATAAAAATAATTCTAAAAGAACACGCTCATGCGTTTTATCTGCTTCTCACTCCAGAGAACGTTCTGCTGGCCGATGCTTGCTTAGGCAGTACAAAAACCCTTTTATGAGCCCGTCCATACCGTGTATGGATCCAAACCTTCCTTCTCCCTCTCTATGAAAACACTGAGGGAAGGAACCCACAGCCAGCAAACGCTGGTCACTTCCAACACCCAGCCAGCCCTGCTCTGCTCCTGGATGGGCAGTTACCTGCGCCAGCAGCACGAGCCGGGTCCAGCGCCCCGTATCACGGCCTGCTTTTACACGGCACAAAGCGAATCGTCGGTCGAAGGCCACGATTTCAGCAGCGGGTCTTGCACGGGGCTGCGCACGCTGACGCGACGCCGGGGTCGGCTCTCGGGGCAGCCGGCAACCGCGCTGGGCTGTAGGTGGAGCACAGTAATTGATGCACACTGGCTGCCAAGACAACTCCTTGGAAGCTCGGCCTCTTATTTCTGCTTAGCCACCACGAACTGAGTCACTTCCCTCCTCAAAAAGCTGCAGTTATTTTCTTTTGTCCAGAAGGCAGGACGACGGCTCACCGACTCCTGGTCCTCCTCTCTGGGCAGGGGACAAGGGCTATAAAGGGTCACCCTTCCGACACCCACCCCAGGATCCGACTGTCACCCTGACCAAATGCCAGCAAGATCAGAGGTCACCTCGTCCCCAAAGCTGGGCCGTAGTGCCCAGTATATCACCTCTGCTTTACGATTTTAAGCCCCCAAAAGGTTCCATTGCTACTGAAGTGCAGATCCAGGAACTCACTGAATGGAGACACAACTGTTCTGGGCCCTGATTAGCTACCGAGAGGGCAGGTCTTGCTAATTATAGCTCATCCTATTAGTCCAATGCTTTTCTAATTAGAAGCCCATTGAAAACCATCACAGCAGCTACTTCAGGGCCTTCAGCAGAGCTCTAAAAGCCGACAGATATAGCAGCGCTTCCACGCTGCTCCTTGCGCATCTGCCCAGACACAAACAAACTCTTCTTCATGGCCAAAGGCAGCACCAGGCAGCACACACCAGGCAGCACACAACGGTGCATCGGGTCATGACAAGTGCTACGGCACAGCCCCTGTCCTCGGGGGGAAGCTCCAAGTCATGACGCTGCTGGGGGTGAAATTATTAATATTAAAAAAAATAATAAAAAAAGGAATTATTCTGCCTGGTAGAGCTAACTGCTGAAGGGGACTGGCAGAGGTCACAGCGGGAGGATTCCCCAGGCATCGGCTCTGCACGGGCTCCGCCCGAAGGCGCTCAGCTCTGCTGGCAGGATGGCACACGAGGCACCTCTCGCACAGGGGGACGCTGCGTTTTGCACAGTTCTCCCTGATGAAGAGGGATGAGCTCGGCAGTGGCCCCACATCAGGGCGCACCCTGTGTTTTGGGGGAGGTCAGCAGAATCCGTTCCTCCCGACGTGCTCTGGACGTGGGAAGGTACCGAATCGTGTTTCTGAGGCTCTGGCCAGCCTCCATTTTTAATGAACTCTAGCATTAAACTCCCATCGCACTCGTGTCATGGGACTAAAATAGTTTTCATCTTGCAAGGACACCAGAAGAGCAGTTTAACCGCTTCAGTGCCGCAGGACGCTGGCGGCATGGGACCGGGGCCACCTCTTGCGCTGACCCACATTCAGTGCGTGGAAGTTTCCACTGAAACCCAACAGACGCTGGCAACGAGCTGCCCAGAGAGGCGGCCGGCTCCAGGGCCCCAGGTCCCGTGCCTGCTCCATCCACGGCTCAGCCTTCTCCCACATCTCCCAGATGGGAGGTTTGCTTTAAAAAAAACAGGTTAAAATGCTTATAGAAGTATTTTGAAGACTTGATTATTAAAGCATGTGTTCAGGAAACCCGGTAGGAAGCCAGCAATTCAACAGTTAATACTTGGCGTGAAACTCTGCCCAAGCAGCAGCTCCAGGTTTTGACAGCCCTTCCATCAGGAAAAGTCCCCGGGGAGGCGGAAAGCAGGGCTGGACCCCCAGCCCCAGGTACGGGTGCTTCAGTGCAAGACTGCTGTTGCCCAAGGGTGCCGTCAGGGCTCTGCCAGCACCCAGGACACCACCCACCACCCATCTGTAGGTCCCGCAGCAGCTCCTCCACCACCCAAGACAATGAAGCCTTTAGTACCACATTGCTCACCAATTCCTTTCGAAGGCTGGATGTTTCATTTAAAAAATAATCGCGGCTCTCATTCTGATACAGCAACTTCTAAAGCCCACGGTCAGGGAAGCGGCCAGGAGCATTAGGGCAGGCGCTGGACTAAGGAGTGGCTCTCGCTGACTCGCCAGCACAGGAACCAGATCTAGGTGCTCAGAGCCTACCTCGTCACTCGTGACATTTTTTTCCTCTACGAAATGATGATGGAAGTTGTAGATCACAACAAAGGGACGGCGTTTTTAGCAACTTTACAAATCCCATCAACACCATCTCCAAAAACTATGATCCAGGAAAATTCAAGTGAGATTGAGTCCGCAAAGCAGAGCTTAGAAACATTATGCTTCCCAGAATAAGCCACGTTCCGGATCCTCTAAGGTTCGGGCACGGAAACGCTGATATCACAGGTCGGCACTGCTGCTGTGCAGACCCCCTTGCACAACCGAGAGAAGGAAATTTCTGCTCATTTTGGAAGGCTGAGTGAGCTGGTCAGCAGAAAGAGGAGTCACATTTCAGTTTAAATACCGGCAGACAAGGGACTGTCTTCTGCCTCGTGCCCAGGCTTTACTTCCATCGATGTTCTGAACACAGGAATAAAGTCTTCAAAGACTTTAATGGTCTAGAAGGTGAACTCAAAGTATCGAGTTTTTTAAGCACCGAAACATCAGTTGAAAGCATCTTTGTATGCTCCAAAACCACGGATCCCTCCCTGTACACACCTCACAGAATTCCAGGAAGGGCCACCGGACAGAAATAAGTCACGGTGCAGGTTTCACTGCAGGGTAACAACCATCATGGAGTGGAACAGCTTCTCCAGCTGTTCAGGCATGTGCCGATGCCGTCCGTCCCTGGCCCGCGCTGCTATTTCTCCCCACGTTCAAGCTCTGCTTTTTAACTTCTCTGTGCCTGAAGATTCAGGTGAAACCGCCAAAGCACCCTGTGGACCCACCCGACGGTTTTAGCCTCTCCACAGTTAAATGCCACCTTGTAGGAAGGAAAAAAAGCTCCTTTCAGATGCTCATTAATGCCCCGCTCCCCGTTTATTGTGTGTGAGTCAGATTGCAAATCAAACTGGAGACAAATTAAGAGTCTCTCCCGCTCGCTCCTGAATTCCTGCACAGAGATAAACCATGCGACTGCCCTCCCGGGCCATTGACAGCATTTCTAATTACACCCTTCCGATCGATGCCTGCCTCCGCGGGGCCAGCAGAGCAGCAGCCGCAGTAACCCTTTCGTTAAGCCGCTCGGTAGACGGGGATCAGAGGCTGCGCCAGCCGGTGAGGGCACCGCTGCGGCCAGCAGCGGAGAGAGGGAACCGCAGCAGCTGCTTCTCGGGTGCCTCAGCCCAGCACACCTTTCTCTGGGAGAACGCTGTTTTCCAGCCTTGGTTCTCAAGCGGATGCCAAGGGCTGACAAACCGGATGGAAGTTCAGGCAGACCTTCGAGAAGAAACCCTGCCTCTACCTCTGGATGTGGGACAGCATGACCTACACGAGCCGCACCGCACTCCTACGGACCTTGACACCAATGCAGCAGAACCAGAATCACAGAATCTCGCTGCCCTCTCAAAAGCTCTCAAAAGCTGCTGCTCGCACACGCCAGAAGAACAGGACATCTCGGAGTAAGTTTTCTCCAGAAGACCAGACCAAGCCTTTTGAAAAGCACTGGTACAATCTCATCTCTTGCCATCAAAACTTACTGGTTTGAGACCAAGGTGCAAGTGCATTTTGACTTCTCTCATTCCTTTGTCTGCAGTATCTCAGTGGTCATTACACAACCAAGCTCCTTCCTCCCTCCCCAAACAAGCTCCACGATCTACCTGGGCTTTTACAGAGATCAGCCAGAACTCAGTCAGGTGTGGGCACCTGGAAGACGCAGAGATAAAGAGGTTCCAATAACGCAGTTCAGAAAGAAAAATCAGCACTAACTGCATTTTTTAACCCCCTCCAGGAAGCTTTGCTATTCACGACCTTGCCAATCTGGCTGTCCATAACCAGAGCCTGGCGTACCCAGGTACTGCCGTCCCGGTCAGCAGTTCACAACGCGGGGGCACCACAGCAAACACAACAGCGTCTACTGATGCTGCGAGGGAAACACAGCGCTGCAGTCCCAGGTCAGCACAAAATGGAGTGTGTCTCTCTGCAGGTCGATTCAGAAGATCAGGCCAGCTCAGAACACCCAGATCACGATCTGGTTGGCTACTCATGAATAGAAACACCCATGGTTGTCTGGGGCTGCACCGCTGCGGGCTCCAGCGGACACAAGCATGCTGCTTGCTTTTCATCATACAAGTTGTGTCTTCAAACGGAGGCAGAACAGGGCAGGTTCCACAGCAAATCTCTGAAAAAAACAGTTATTCCTTAAAAAGTCCATGGGAAACAGCTCTGAGATGCTTCAGTTTCATAAAAGTAAGAACAGTGTGTTATAAAGTGAGCTACAGAAGCTGCTGCTTCTAGATAAAGTAGCCTTAGAGCAAGCCTTTGAGCAGCCCAGCGCTGGTTTGGGTTTGAGCACTGTGCCTCCCGTACAGCAACACTTCAGCATCGCCGTGGTCTCCCTCAAAGGAACAAAGCCGTAAGATAAGGAATCAGGAAAGTGCACGAGTGAAACAGAAAATATTCTTCTTGTCGTTAATTTTACAATTAGTAGTTTAAACCGTGAAGGAGGAGTTGAGTCAGAGAAAGAATGAAGCCGCTGATGAAGAGGATGCGTCGGAGGCAGGTCCGACAGCTTTATACATCTGTTCCACATCCCTCCAAACCCATCTGTCCCCTCACTGTTCGGGTAGACCTGACTCACAACATCACCACCTTCGCAAGAGGGGGACCTGCAGGACCACAGCAACACCCCGTGTGTCCGGGAGCAGCCAGAACAGACACCAACACCCAGTGCCTGGCTCAAGAAGAGGAACTGCAGCATCTACTGCTGGGCAAAAGGAGAGAACGCCAAGAGCTAAAAATAGACTCGCGGGGTTTAGTTTGGGGGTTCTTTTGTTTATAAGTAGCACAGTTTGAGCTGTTTTTTCAGTTACCCTGTATTTATGTTGATCCTCACCCAGGGCCAGGATGCCCTGGATTCACAGGGTGGGTTCGAAGGGCTCCCATCACCAAAATACTCGTCATCCCACAACAACAGCGGCTCTATGACCCCGACGCTGCTGGACGGGCACGCTCCCCATCTCCCAGCCATCCTCCATCCACAGAGCAGTCACAACGAACTGGTTTTAATCACAGAGCTATCTCATCGCCTAATGGTGCCGGTCCCTGCGGATTGTTGTATAAACATGTTTTTCAAGAACTGGAATGACTGTCTTCTGTTTGGAGGTGTAGAGCCTACTGTAGACAGCGGAAGGGGGTGTCTCTTTCCTATGCAAAGAGGCAGCGTTACGAAATGCGTTTGCAGAACTGTTTGGTAGAATATTAAACAGAGGAAGAGGGATGTGGGCACCGATTCATCATCTCTCTCGCCGAACGCCCAGTGACCCCAAGGAAGAAGCCTGGAAACCTCTGGAGCTCCCAGCAGGAGAGATGGAGACTGAGTATCAGCAACCTTCAACTTTTTTTTTTTTAAAAGCAGGTGGTAAATTGTTATTTCTAGCTCTGATAGAAACATCTCTTCCACTTCCATCACAGAGTAACATGTGCTTCTCGCACGCATCACGTTTGCTCTGGAATGTCCTATTCGGCAGCTTGCTCTCACTGACGCTCACTGCTGCACAGAGGCTTTGCTGTGCAGCGCAGGCTCACCACATGCCAGGGACTTTAACTGGGCAACCCGGCATCAAGGACAACACGGTAACTCGGACCCTCCTGAAGAACTCGGTCTGTGCCTACCTGGCTTCAGCTTCAGCCACTGCAAACACCACAGTAACCTTTTATTCTTTTAATTTTCTGGGGGGAGATCAAGATACCACCCGCCACTAATGACACACTCTTAACCCCAGCCGGAGGAGTTTGCTAACAACCCATAAGCTAATGATTTTGTAGCAGCAATTTTATTTTCCCCAACTGTATTATTTAAAAAGCCAACCAAGGGTGTGTGTGGAGAATGACATCGTTCAGAAATCCAAATAAGGGAATGAAATGGCAGCTTGGCAGGGACCCAGCGGCCACACCTATTTACAGGGGAAGCCAAGCACAGCCACCATCATTAATTAATTCAGAAGCCTCGGCACACAAAACTGGATCTGGATGCACGGAGCATCCCCCACCTGAGATCAAAGGAGCCTGCATGGCACACAGCAACACCAGGGCTGCGGGCTGATGCTCAGCCCCTAGCCCTGCAGCTGGAAGGGAAAGGCGACCCAAGCTGTCGCGGTCACCCACAGGACGGAGCGGGATTCTTCATCTTGAGCAAACCTGCAGAGGCCCCTCGACCCAGAACAGGCAGAAAGTAACCGGGTACCAAAGATGAGCAAGATGAAATTTAGACTCTCGGTTACTTCAGAGGCTTTACGTGAAACAACATCCAGCAGCTTGGGTGGGAAAGAACCAGAGGTGTCCAAACAGCATTTTGCAAAGATCTTCGTATCAAGTTTGTGAATCTAAATGTCCTAAGGGATCAATAACATGCGCAATATTAAAATGAGTCTTATTTAATTACTTCTACAGTCTTCACCATCGTAACTCTCAGGCACCTCACAGAAATAAGTTACTCATCAGGTCTAACCGACAGGATTCACACAGTTTTGTTCCCCAAGCCACTTCTACCCCTTGTAAGTCCTGGCTGCTTGTTAAACCACCACCTTCAGGTTCAAAACCAGAAGGAATTCACTCACCCCTCTCTGGACAGCTTTGCTAAAGGAGGAGGAAAAGGCAAAGGACTCTTAAATACCTTCCACGGGAACTAATGGAGTAAAGGCTGCGGGGAACCAGTGTGGAGGTGTGCGCTGCCTCCCAGACCTGGCTTCCCTGCAGTCCACAACCGCAAAGCTGGCGAGATTTATTTAAAGATGTCAAGCAGAAAGTTTACCTTCTTCAGCAGTTAAGAGCTTCAGAGCTTTTCCCACCACAGGACACCTTACACACCCCAGACCACCCCAAGGACACTGCTTCCCACCTCCTATTCCCCATTTTGCTTCTTTTTTGACATGGAAACTTTCCCACAAAGAGCATTAGCAAAATATATTAAGACGTATTGATAGAACAATCGAGGAGTTTCTCCTGGCGATGCTCCTGTTACCTCCTGCCATCGTAGCTCGCAGCAGCACCGGTCCCTACGTACCAGTTCTTTCCTGACCAGCAAGACAGTCACTTAACGTCAGCCTGAGCTGCAAAGGCTCCGTCTCACAGGCCTTAAGAAGGCACAAGCAGAAAGAAAATCTGCCGTCCCCCCTCCACAGCATTCTACAGAGCAGAACATGAGCGCTCTGCAACTGGCACGTATGAAACTTCTCTATTTTACAACGAAACCCAGAAAACTTCAGATTTGTGTGGTCGGTAGTGGTTCAGTTTGTACATCCTGCAGCGCTGGGGACACACGCACAACGGCAGCACCCAGTTCTGCGGGAGACGGGATTTTCTGAGATCCTATTAAATATGAATGCCTTCAGTTTACTTCCTCTAATGCTCACAAGCATTTCCAAGCTCCTGATCACGTGGCTGCTTCAGCAAATGAACGCACTGGGCACAGCCACCAGGCCAGGGCTCCTGCTTACAGCAAGAGGTAAATCAGCATTAGCCTGAAATCTGACAATTCCATTTTCGACCAAGTTCAGTATCTGGAACGTCTTCAGTATTTGCAGCATAAATCCAACTAACAGAAAAGCCACTACTGACCACCTTCAGCAACGCTTCCCCTATGGCAGAGTCACAGAGGGACTTCACTGCTGCGGCGAGGCTTGGCCCATCCCACCAGCATTCCACCGGTGCTGGCTCCAGTTGGTCCAGCCGCACTCCGGACATCTACAATGCTGTTTCAAGCCAACCTGCTGCTAACGCCTGTGTCGGTCATGGGGTAACTGGTGAGCAGGAGATGCAGCTTCAGCAGCCAATGCTGACAATAGTCCCTCCATCTAGACCGGGTTAGCAGACAAGGGATAAGTTAATGAGCAGCACTCAACTGGAAGGGTTCTACTGAATTCAAAAAAGGAAAGAAAAAGAAAAGCTCTCTTGAATGCCAACTCCTATGGTCCTACAGGTAGTAAAATGAGGAATTTGCACCCCAAAGTGAATGAGACAGGTCATGGCTAAATCAATCTCAAGACTCCCTGAAAATTCAATCAAAGCTTCACTGTTTTTTCCCACTGAAAAGCTACGGAACAAGCCTTTATTCCTTCGACTCCTCTGGCACTTTAACACAAAGACTCCATCATAAACTCCTACTTATTTTGGATGTTCAACAGGGATTAAACATTGGGATCAGCTCCCTCTTACCCCCACCCCTATCACTGAGTTCCGCTGGTCTCCCATCAAATACGGTTGAGAAAAACAGCCGCCCTGAGGTGCCATCTAACATTCTTCGATGCTGGTTGTTGGAACTTTGAGTAGTGTTTACTGTTAAAGAATTAGTGATTCTGATAAAAAAGAGTTTGCAGAGCCTTGTCCTGGCAGGTGAGGCACGATCTCCGTTCCCACTCTCTCTGCTGAACTCCCCGTGTTACTTACGCGGGGAAACAGCGATGAGTTACTGTCCCTTGATGGGTGCAAAAATACGGAACCACCACCCAGCCTCACCTGCTACTAGGTGTCTTAGAAACCTTGCCAGGTACCTGACTTCTTCAATATCCATTTATATTCACTGAAGATACTGGAAGTGGGGGAGGAATGGTGTTTACTTCATGTCAGGGCTTATCTCCTGCCTTGTGGGAGTGCTCTCTTATGGGCTTCATTTTTCTGCTCCTGTCCCTCCAGCTCCCATTCACACCACCGGAGCAAGGGCGACAAAAAGCACGAGGTGTTCTGGATGACTGGAAGCGCAGTGGACCGCCCCCTGACTCAATCCACTCCGCTTGGGCTACCGGGCCCAGAGACGTGGGTATAATTTAATTTAGTTTCACCCGTGTTTATACAGGAATAAACCCAAGTCCAAAGGTGACGCATAAGACACCAAAACCAGAAGACGAAGGGCTCAGACACTGATCCCTTTCATGCCGCAGCGGAGTTCACTACCGAGCACCACAAATGAGCAGGGGAACTGCAGTTATTAGTCACCTCGTAATTGTTAAAGGAATTGGAGACCAACTCTTCTACCAAACACAGCAGGAGTAAAACTGTGGCAGAGCTTGAACTTAACGCCACATCACTTGGAACACCAAACCTGCCTCCACCTCCGAGGAGGGAAGTTGTGGCCAAACTGCCTCACCTGGAGAGTCACCCAAGAATAGGCCAGAAAACTGCTTTACTCTTGGCAAAATACTCTTTGGGTTTTGTTTGTTGTTCTTTTGGGGGTGAAAAAAAGGGGGGAGAGAAGAGGAAACACAGAAGTAGGAGAATGAGTAGAGGCTGAAATACTCCACTCACTTGTAAAAAGACTAAAGTCAAGAGCAGAATTTCGTAAGAAGGAACATGAGCAGAAGACTGATATGAACCCAGAGACATGCGTGTTAAATGGCTCGCTCACACCTGAACAAGACCTGAAGCTTGTGGAGTTTTAAGACTCCAATTGTTTTCAGGACACAGACCATTCGATATATTCTGCTTCACGCGCAGCACCTGACCGAGCCGCAGAAGATTTCCAAACGGGAAAGGACCCCACCAGGTCTGGGTCAGCAGATTGGTGTGTTTTGTGCACAAACCAGAAGCTGCTGGGAGGACTCGAGGAGTCCAGTCAATGCCCAAAGTCTCTCCAGGAAGGGCAGCGGTGGGAGGAGAACCAGCCTCCCTAACGGAGCGTTCTTTCAAAGACAAGACAAAATAAACACACCGGATCAGAAGCTTCCACGCGTCTCGGTTAAAGGTGCAGACTCGACCCTGCCGCTGGGAGGGACCTGCCGGTTTTAGGGGATGTGTGGGAAGAAATTCTGCAGAGCTTGAGAACGTCCCCAGCTCATGCACATCACGTACAGAGACACCAAGTCCTGAGTGATGAATGTGAAAGTCGGGGTGAGCCCCCTGCTACCCCGCTCCGGGGGTCTGCCAGCTCCCCGTCAGACACACAACACTCCTTCTCCGTCTCTGCCTGGCCTTTGGCGTCCACAACTGCCTGTTTGATTTTACTCTCCCAGGCTTTCAAACGCATTTCCTTTCACCACAAACTGGCACTGCAGATCCTGGGGTAAGCCTGATGACTCTTTTTTCCCCACCCCCTCTTCTCATCTTTAGTCCAGCCAGTAATTCTCATTTGGAAAAGGAGATGCCACGGGGTTAAATCACGTCAGAGATAACGGTAAAGATGACAAAGATTAAACCAAAAGGAATTGTTGTTTGAAGCCTCCGTTGTAACCCACCCTTACACCCATTCTGCAGACGAAACAGCCGAGACACAGAGAGGTGGAAGTGCCTTACCCAAGGTGATACAAGACTCCTCCTCCAGGGAAGGCAGGGAGCAAAGGGGAGAACACGGGACCACCGCACGCCGGACATCAGCCAGTGCCGAGCAGTGTTTAAGAGGGAAAATCTTTCTTGATAACCCTTGATTTTGTGCCGTAGAGCCCAAATGGCCTAATCTGATTTATTTTTTCCTCCAAAGGCCTCTTCACTCCAAGGGAGTGAGCTGTGCCCACGAAGCGAGTGTCAGGACGCTGCTGCCCAGCCTCACCCGCACTAGAACGAGAGGAGCATAGCGGACAACAGGCTAAAAAGCCCCAGGACCACAAAAAGGAGCTCTGTAATTGCCAGGTAGGAAATTCCTCCCTGTCCCATGGTAGCCGCAGTCTCCCGAGGTGATGCCGAACAGGTCATACAGACACACGCAACCGCTCGCAGGTAAACACCAGCTGTTTACTGGTGCCCCGCTGGAGCGTCCCTCCCGAGATCTGACACACCAAGAAGTCAAATAGCAAAGAAGGCAATTAAAGGCAATGAAAGGTAGAAACACCAGTACCGCCAGCAGCCGGGAAAGGAAGAGAAGTGCTGAAGAGCAAAAAGCCAGTGTAGGAAACTGCCTATTCATAAACCTCAACCTTTGCTCTGTCCCCGGCCTGTAACACTTGCTTCAGGCAACTCGCTCTCCTCTTCCCCAGCTGACAACGGACACAGGATGCAGGTTCACTGCTGCGCTCTGGGCGCTCGCACCGAGGGGTGCTACGCAGAGAGAAAACACCACAAAGAAATTAATAAGCTCAGCAATTCCAAGCGGGGCGTAAGACGTAAAGCAGGAACCGCTCAGCCAGGGTTACCAGTCACCCAGGTCCCCGGGTGCAGGATGCCAGCGAAAGCACAGACAAGGGGAGGGGGCAGACAGCTGGGAAAGGCTGAAAGAAGGAAGGATGTCAGGCAGGTCTTTACACCCCTCAATCGTAACACGAATCACAAATAAACAGAATGTCTATACATGAAGCGCCAAACTCCAGCTTCGAAGTTTTAAGGGCACAAATCTAAAACCAGCCTCGTGGGCAGCGCAAGGAGAGCCCAATGAGAAACTGTCAACAGACTTTCAAAGAGCATGATTGTCCCGGAGCTTCCTCGTCCCTCAGTGGCACGTCCTTTTCGTAGCAGTTATGTTGTCTGCTGCCAGGAGCAGAGGAAGGAGTGCTCCTGGACCTTTTTTTTTTTTTTCCTTCTCTCCCCAGTCAACAGTCTGCTAACTACACTGCACCTCACACACTGCTCCACAGACCCTGTGCTGCGGTACCTCGCACACGAGCGGCATCGCACAAAGGCAAACGTTACTTCCCCAAGTCTAAAAATAAGCCTGCCATATTTTCAGATACCAGTCTCCAGGAACATTTGGAGTGAAAAAAAAACCCACAACACACCACACAGTTCTATGTTACTTAGATTATTATTGAAAAAAGACATAAACTGGAAGTCAGAAGTGCCTAGAACAGCGCTGGAGTGTTGGTCGTTCTAAGAGGAGGAATAAAAATCCTCCACAGCACAGTTCGTTTTCCCTGTACTGTGTCATCAGAGCTCGGCATGTGTATTTGAATTCAAATGGGGATGCACATGCAGCGTGTTTTCTTCCCCACTCCTGCTGTGGTCTCTCTTACCTGAGCAGTACCTGTGCGCAGGCTCAAAGCCTGTACCTGCCCAGGTACCCACCACACACGTGAACCCTGCACAGAGCGCACAACCCACTACCACACAGGAGCACATCGAAGGGAACACAGCAAGAGACACGAGCAAAACAAGCAGACGACTCCTGCCCTCTGAATATGGCAGGAAGAAACCAAAGTATTAAAGCCTGGGAAGAGCTCACAGTTCATACGCGCATAACAAGTATAATAAAAAGTTCTGACGCCCAAAGATTTGAGTTTTTAGAGGCATAAGTACACCTTATACCCGCTATCAGCCAGTGGCATCTAGATACTGCATCGAGAAGTTTGTGGTTCAAAACACGCTCAATGAAAGCAGTCTAAATTTAGTCACCAAAACAGCGTTTTCCACTCAGAGGTGACACAAAGTGAGTGCTCCCACCAAACTCAGAAGCTGAGCGCTGCTGACCAGGACAGCACCACGCCAGCTCCAGCCTTCTCCATCTCCTGTACTAGATACTGGGACTCGTGGCTGGTTGCGGCTGGCCAGGGCCTTCAGACCACAAACACCAGGAGGTACCACCGAAAACTAAGACAACCTC
This sequence comes from Bucorvus abyssinicus, assembly GCA_009769605.1. NCBI lineage: Eukaryota > Metazoa > Chordata > Aves > Bucerotiformes > Bucorvidae > Bucorvus > Bucorvus abyssinicus. The sequence goes on from CM020055.1 coordinate 8,062,290, forward strand.
AAATATGGCCCCACCACACCTGAGCGAGTTTTAGATTTATTTTAAAAATACTTCCAGCACCATCCAAAAGATGTCAGAAGTTGACTTCCTTCACCCCAAGCATCGCTCCTTCTTCTTGCCCTGCTAACGGAGCATCATGGGAGTGGTTGGGTGAGCATGCTTACAGCCCCCACGGGCGGGCAGGGCTAACGACGAGCACGCCCAGAAATAGAAGTGTAAGACCATAAGACAGTAAGCCTGGAGTTCCTTCCACCAGTAGAGCTCTTTGGCAGCACAGGGACAGCTCCGGTGCAAGCCTGAGGCCATGCAGAGAGGTCTCTAGCAGGGTCAAACGCGGTACCTACAGACGTGAGCTGCCCAAAACGCCATCCAAATCAAAGCCCCCCAAGCATCACACCATGCACCAGCGCTGTCCGAGCTGGAAACGGTGATTTTAACCAGCACCACGCGTGACTACCGGCCTGTAATTATCACGGAAAAGACGTAACGCAGTTATATTAAGCGACAGGGTTAGTGTCCTGACACTGCATCATCTGCCAGCAGCATTGCATCATCACCTGCTGATGTCACCTCATGGCTACGTACCGCTGGTAGGGATGGTATCAGCTACTCCTCTGTGCTTCCACCTCTGAGGAAAGAGAAATGCACATGGCTATTCCATCCCGCTCCAGCGCCGGGCACCGACTGACTGTGGACACAACTCTCCCTCTTCCAGTGACGCTCAGCGAGGTGGTTTTTACTTCAAGCACCAACCCCGGTCCTTTTCACACTCCCAGTTCAGCCCAAGCACGCCAACTGGTGATACATCTGCTCTTTTTCCAAGGAAAAGTTCCAGAAGCGTCAGACAGGGGTAACGGGGTGAGCTTAAAGCCTCCCTGTCACACGCCGAGCGGCGCAGCCCTCCCCACCTCCAAAACCAGATAGCTGAGGGGAGCAAAACCCCAAACTCAACAGTTCCCAGCCCTGAAAGCAGCCTGTTTTGTGATCCTCTCCGAGACACTTAACCACAGAGCCTCGCTGCCTCCAGGATATCACACTCCCTTTTTTTTTTTGCCCAGAGCTTGACAATCCAGACGCACCGAAGGCTACGCGTCAGCAGCGAGTAATGGAGCGTGAGGTACAGGGATACACCGTTCCGCACGCGCCACAGTCTCAGATGGCTGCGGCGGCACTCGGGGGGCTGTCGGCCTCCCCACGAGGAGGGAGTCACTGCGATAGCACTGCCACATCCTGGTGGGTACCGGCCCAAGATCTGGCGGGAGCGGCCGGTGGTCGCCAGAGCCAGGCCGGCGGAACGCACGTGCACAGCAGCACACCGCCCAGGAGGCCACCGCACAGTCCTCTGACACAAAAAGCTCTCCACGTGCTGCGCAGCCCTTTATTTCTCACTTTCTCCTGCCGCCCCATGTCCCCCAGCACATCTTCTATGCTCCTGCTCCTTCCTGCCCACGTCTCCCTCCACTCGAGACGCTGGTCAATAGTTTGTCTGGAAGGAAGCTGGATTTCACTCTTCTCGCGCTGACGTACGGCAGCTTCCAGCCGACTGGCTTCTCTCTAATTCCCCAAGGCCCCTCTTCGTTTCACTTCCTGTGTGACTGTCACTACGAGCAGCTCTGCTAGCTCTGCTGCCAGCCGCAGCCACAGCAGGCAAGCAGGGGAGAGATGTGAAAGTCAAACACCTGCAAGAGAAGCTGGAAACGAGGATTAGGGCCATGCTGGCACATGAAGCGCTCCGTGACAGTCGCCGCTGGGTCCATCAGCTGTCCTGGGGAAAGGGGTGCGCTGCACCAAGTGTAAGAACAGAGGGGGGGGCAGGCGAAAAAAAGACAAGTGAAAGTAAAACCCGAGACCCAGAGTGTAAAATTAAACTGAAAAAAAAAAAAAGTAAGCAGATGCTCTGGAGAAGCAGGAGTGTGTATCCCGCCTGGCGGGCTTCCCCAGCCGTGCGTTCCGCTCCGAAGCGGTAAGAGATGCCAGGCGCTTCCCGAGCCCCACATCCTCCGTGAGCCCCGCAGCAATTCCGCACACCGGCCGCTCGCTGCGTGCCCGCGCCTGGGCAGCGCCGCTTCCCGAGGACTATCGCGACCGGGGCCGACTCCCGGCCGGCCCCTCCCGCCGGCGCCGGGGACGTGCAGCAATGGTGCGGCCAGGGCAGGGCGCCCAGCCAGACCTTCACCCGCGGCCCCGGCCCGTAGCCCCCACACCGCCGCCACACCGCGGGTCGCGGGGACGGGCGGGTGGTGGTGGGTGGGGGGCAGCCCGGTGCACCTTGAGCCGCGGGAAGGGCGGGCGGGTGGCCGGGAGGGGACTCTTATTGTGACACGGGCCGCAGGCCGGCCGCCAGCCGGGCCAGTGCCACGGCGGGGGCTGCCCGGGGCGGGGGCTGCCCGGGGCGGCCGCTCGCCCCCCGCCGCGGCCCCCGCGGGGCCAGTCCCTCCGCCTCGGTGCCGCCGTGCGCGGGGGACGGCGGGGGCGCGAGGTGCTCCCGAGCCCCGCGCCCTCGCCCCGAGCCGGCCCGGGCGGCGACGGAGGAGGAGGAGGAGGAGGAGGAGGAAGAGGAAGCAGGCACGGCGGAAAGCCTGTAACAACTTTCCGAAACAAACGCCTCCCAGGCTGCCGAACAAAAGCCGGCGGCGAGCCGGGGCGCGCGGCCCCGGGCTCGGGGGGCGCGCCGTGCCGCCGAACTTTTCGTTTTAGCGGCGAGGATGCGCCCCGGGAGCCCCGCTCCCCCCCGCCGCAGGCAGCGGCACGGGCTCCTTCCCCGGCAGCCGGTCCGCCCGCCGCCGCGGAGCGGGACTTTGCACTCTTCCCGGGGGGTTGGCGAGGGCTGCCCGCGCTCCCCGCACGGCTGGGCTCTCCCGGAACTGCCCCGGGAGCTCACTCGCATCCCCGGCAGTTCCCGTGCACCAGTAACTCTGCCGCCGCCTCTCCCTCCCCAAGACAATAAACCCAACGAGAACTTTTAATCCAGGAACTCACACGCCGCGGCACCTCCCCGACGGTCCCCGCGCATCCGGGCGCCGCCGGTCGCGCTTCCCCGGGCGCCGGTTCCCTTTCCCCCACGCCTCGCCGCTCCTTCTTTCCGCGCCGCCAGGGATCCCCGGCTAATCCTCTCCGCCGCGGCTCCCCTTGCCAAATAATGCGCTTCTCACACATGGAGTCGCGGCGTCACTCGGCGGAGCATGCGCACGGCGGGCCCCGAGACACGGGGCGGCCCGTCCTGCGGGGCCGGCGGCGGCGGGAGCAGAGGCGGCAGCGGCAGCAGCAGCAGCAGCAGCAGCAGCAGCAGCAGCAGCAGCAGCAGCAGCGGCCGCACCGCACGGCGCCGCGCGGGGGCCCGGCGCCGCTTCCGGGCAATGGTGGAGCAGGTCTGTGACCCGGGGCACCATTGGCCGAAGGGGGTCGCGGCACATGTCAGGCGGGCGGGGATTGGCTGCGGCGCGGGGCTGGGGGCGCCGCCGCGGGGGGCGCGGGTCCCGCCGCGGCGCCCGGGGGCCACGTGGAGCGACGACGGCGGCTGGAGCGGCCCCGCCGCGGCCTCCCTGCCCCGAGGCCGGGCGGGCATTGTTCTCGGCGCGCCGCCGGCTGCCGGGCCGGGCGGAGGGGAGCTGCCGGAGGCGCTGCGGGCCGGTCGGACGGCGGGACCTCTGCTGACACGGGATTGTTCTTGGGGCCGCTTATCTTTTTCCTTCCTGAGCGCTTGCAGGCGCTGATGGAGGAAGCGGATAGCGGCGCTGCCGGGCTCGGCCGCTGCCGCCGGCTGAAGGGCAGCGGGCGAAGAGCAGCGCCGCCGCAGCGGGGGCCGATGGCGGGTGCCGGGCAGGGCTACAGAGCGCGGCCGGGCGGCGGGGAGGGGCGGGACGGAGGCGCTCCGAGCTCCACAGGCACCGCAGAGAGACACTGAACAGCTAGGAATAGCTGTTTGCTTACACCCGGGAGCCTCAGGGTAGCTCGGACTAGGGACAGCTCACGGTGGGTCAGCACGTAGCGGAAAGCGGCCGGAAAACACCGTGAAATCCCCCGACACCCGCCAGCAGCCCCGGCACGCGCGAGCGGCGGGCTCAGAGCCGGGAAAGCCCGGGCCGAGGCGGCTGCCGGCCGGCATCCCAGGTGCCGGCTCCCTCCCTGGCACCCGGGGCAGAGCTACCGGGGGGACAGAACAGCAGCCCCGACAAGTTACCGGAACAGCCAAATTCTGCCCGATTTTCTGTGTCAGACTAACGCCAACGAGCCTCACCCCCGCGTTTCTGGAGAGCAGTTGGTTTTGGTGTGGGCTGGTGACTGAAGTCACCAGCCCGACTACCTCTTTGCTAAGCCCGCTCAGTCAGTCTCAGCTTAGCCCTGTTTTAATAGAGAAACATCTTTGCCGGGAAGAGTTTTGCTAACACACAGTCCAGTGGTCCCCTCTCCTATGTAAAATAATACCTAAAATCTTCACAGCCAGAGGCCAGCGCACCTTCCATCTGAATACGCTCCTCTTGGGACTCTCTATCTGCTCACCACCCACCTGGGTGCTAAGCATCGCCAGGTCACGCCTTTGTAACAACAGGCATGATTGTATTGTTAACTCTATTGGACTTTAATCTCAATTAAATACTACGTTTCAATTAAAATCCAATCGTTCAGTATTAGAGAAGCCATTTATGTGAGCAAACAGCCGCGCTCCTGCAAACCTCCTCCTCGGCAGGAATCCGCCGATGCCCAGCAAAGCGACTCCAGCCGGGTGTCACCTCACCACGGCTCACCGGCTCGAGCGCGGAGCAGCGTGCTTGCGGCCGGCCGGAGGGGGAACGCCGGCGTGCCGTGGGCTGCCCCAGCAGCGGCTGCACGGCTTGGGTGTGTCACTAAGGTGACACTGCTGCGTTCGATGACACTGCCGGGCGGCTCCCAGGGGAAGCCGGGCCGGTGGCACGCAGCAGTCACGCGCGTCGTTCATTTGTATCAGCCTTTTCCATTTTTATGAAGATGTGTTAAAAAGGTCCAACCCAGCCGTTGCCCAGAACGCTTAGCACGTGATTCTCGTTTAGGAATGTGGCCTAAATCCAGAAAATGGTGTAAAAACTCATTCTGAGAACCAAAACTCACGTTCTGTAGCCTAAATTCAAAGCCGAACATCTCATCACAGCAGCAAAATTTTGCCGGAGCCGCAAAGTCCAACTATTAAGTCGTTCTTCCCGATACACTTCCCGCGTTCCACATGCAAAGTCCCTAGGTACCGTGGATCAAATACTCCATCTTTGCTGTGTATTTTACTACTACCCTACCTACACTCTTCATAGAAATACCTCCCCAATAGCTCGCACCAGGAAGCTCATTTTATTGCAACGACAGCAGAATCCAGTATTGAGAGTGAGAAAAAACCCCAAACGACTCAGGCCGAATTCACAAGTGTCCTTAAAGGAGAATAAAGAACGAGGTGAAGCCTTTTCTCGGCGCACTTCAGAATGTAGGTCAAAGGAGGAGGAGTAAAGCTCAGGCCAGATCTGGTGGCCTTGGTCATCTCCGCAGCCAAGCGCAGATGTACGCCGCATGGGAACACGCTAATATTGGCATCCGGAACTGGCTGGACGAGTTCCTGCACTCAGGAGCCGATACGTGGTATGGGAAATGCAGAGGAGGTGGCCCTGAAGAGGTTGGGTGGTCCAGAGGACCAAGAGAGCAGCAGCACAGCTATTGCTGAAGGCTGCTGCGCATCGGGGCCATGTTCACCCGATTTCCACCATTCCGAGGACAAACCAGCGGCGGCCGCTGAGATGTGCCGACTGGGAGCCCGATGTGGGGACAAGACCGACTGCAACCCTTTCGTTTTTAAAAAACCAAACCCCAGCACCTCGAAGAGGATGGGGGGTTCTCTTTGACATTGCTGCTGGAAGTTTGAAATTACCAGACAGCATCCTCAAGGGAGAAAAAGGATAAAAGCGTCAGCAAGCTGCACCAGTGCTCAGGCTCTTAAGAATAAGATTTTAAGACGGCTTACGCTAAGAATGAAAGGAATCCCCTCGGCCTGAGAGTGAGAGATGGTCCTTCACTTCTCCTCTGGAGAAACCCTTGACGCGAGTGCAAGCTGCAGCTCCCACCAGCTGCTGCAGACAGTTTCTGGGAAGTCGTTCAGGAACAGGACGAGATGGTAAACTGGTGCTTTTCGACAGGAACACTCTGAGACACTGGAGGGTCCCCGTATAATCTGTACCGCCAGGTCTGTCTGCCCACCTCCCCCCCACCGGGAGGGATGCTTCCATGTGAAGCACTTTCTGCAGCAAAGCAGGATGCGAGGTCGGAAAGAGGCAAAAACCTAACAGTGAGGTGACTGACCCTCGACAGAAAGGAAAATGAATCTTTCTGGAACCGAAAGAAATTAAAGATCAGTCAGTATTGAGGAAATGGGGAAAGCAGCAGCTGTCTGCCCGGCCCAGGATGGTGCCTCCAGGGAGGTATATCTGGCCCTGTCCCCTATAAGCACTTTTATGGCTGGAAGAGGAAATATTGGGAGCTTTGCTCCAATTCAGCCAGCGCTTCAGGGACTATCGATTTTGCTCGGAAGTGGGAGAGAACAAAGTTCACCAGCATTGCTGTTATTTAAAGATCTGCTAAAGAGCACCTCAAGCTCCCGAAAACGGCTCCACCACAGCCTGTCTCAGACCGCTTCGGCCACCAGCGCTTGGCTGGCACGCAGTGAGTCAGAGCCCAGAGCCATCAGTTGAGGGACCGGCTGTAAACAAGCACCTCTTGCCTGTTTACTGATCATTGTCACGTGGCTCCCGAGCACTTGGCCCTGATTAAAAGAAGAACCGACTGGTTGCAAAGAACTCCACCGAGTTGCTGTCTCTTTTGGCTTTCTGTGAGTTTTAACTGCCAGCACCAGTCCGTGAGGGGCAGGAACTCAACCAGGGGGTGCACAGCCAGGGAGGTCAGCTCCCGGTGACTGCATCAGTCACGGCATGTTTCTCACCTGGACCTGCCAGCCCGCTGTTACCCGTCACATCCGCAGCCTCCACCCGCCATACACCATACACCAGGAGCCCACTTGAACCTCGCTGGGTTCATCACTTTGGGCAAGAGATAAGGCTGGGTCTGAGTCTCTTCTCCAGCATGGGCTCCTTTCCCAGAACAGAATGTGGGATACTCGGCATGGGGGGAATCTGCCCGCCTTCTGAAACGAAAACTGGGCTGTGCCGCGGCCCACCTACGCAGTCGGATGATCTTATTATCTGCTGGTTTCCTCTCATCTCTCACACACACACTGGATTTGGCCTCCTCTAACTGCAGAGCTCTTCAGGGTGGGAGCACCCCGAGCGCTACGGGACCGCTGTGGACTCCTGATTAAAAGACATTTAAGTTACTGATTGACACTAGTATCCGAGTCTGTCTGCTCTGAAAGAATTGAAACACGTAGGACAGTTCCTCCAGCGTCAAGAGCTGGTCCTTACTGCCCTCCAAAGTAATGGGGGAAATAAAAGAATGACCTCAGTCACTCATAGCTTTTACCAGATGTGGAAGAGAAGTGACCGTAAGCCCTATTTGTAGTTACCTCGTTTTTTAGAAAACCAGCTTTTATCCGTGAGGGATCCGGGAGGCTCCTGGAGCACTTTGGGCTGAACCAGTTCCTTTCTCGAGAAGATTAAGCAGATCTGAGAGTCCTTCAGTACTGTAGGTGCCAGGATTAAAACTCCGCTCTCTCCGACATGTGTGAGATGTCCCTGCATGGGGCTGAGGAGCTGTTTCAGGCACTGATGGTGAAAGCCAGGCTGTGCTGCTCAGCCAAGCTGAGAATCTTCAAACTCCAAAGTGTTTCGAAGTTTCTCTGTTTATCTGCCCAAGTGTCTTGGAGGTGGCAGGGGGTGGTTGTTACCGACTCCGGGTTGTCATTGTTAATAACACATCGGGTTTAATCTGATGTGAACAAACCTCCTGGTGTTTCCCAGTTGGCAAACTGGGCACAGAACAGCCTGACTGAGGACGGATTGGTTTTCACAGCTCAGACCCTGCAAACGCGGCTTGGGAGTATGTGGGAATGCCTGTCCCACGGTGAGCGGGTTTGTAGCTGCAGCCTGAGGAACTCCACCTCAGTTCCACACGTGTATTTGAGCAATTCCCAGGAGTTTATTCTCTCGGTCCAGCATCAGACTAGATTCCTGACGAGATGAATGCTCGCACAATCAGAGTCTGTCTGTCTGGGCGCCGTGGCACGGACAGTTCTCTGCGGGTTATCAGATGAGCTCTGGCTGGAGATCTCTCAGGATGGCGAAACTCAGAACCAAAGAGCAGGTGGAACATATTCGATATCAATGGTAAGTTCTGCCTGTGCAAGACCTCCCTTTTCCCGGGATACAGTTCTGATGAAAAAGGGTCCGAGATGCCCCAAAGCATTGTCAGGTTACTCTGACTGTAGATTTCTTTAAATATGCAGATGGACAAGTGGGTCCCGCTCTCCCCGTTGCTGTATGGACACTGAGGCAGGCCCTGTATAAAACCACCTTGGAACTGAAGCAGCATCAGCCTTCACTTGTGTTCTTTACAGAAAGTGAAGCCCTTCTTACCCCAAAGAGTGGCACTACAGATGGAAGCATCGAGCAAGTGGTCGGGAGAGGTTAAATTTCAGACTGCTCATCTTCAAGACCAAAACGCAGGGAGCCCTGGAGGGAGGCAGGCAGAGAACTGGAATGGGACGTGGAAACCTCGCAACGAAGAAAAGAACTTGGTACAATCCAGGATCAGAAGGGACTGCAGGAAAAGGTGGATAAAGAGCTCAAAGTAGGACCTTTGAGCAAAACTCACACCTTCAACCACATCAGGCATGTTCCTCAGAGCTGTGAAGGGGATGCCCAGCTGTTCCTGGCTTCCCGAGGCATCCACCCAGGGATCCTCCCCGCATCCAGACAACTCTGCCTTCCGCTACATCATCGTCCCCTTGACGATAACTCAACTGATGACAATTTGTACCACGTCAAGGCCAGGAGAGTTGTCTGTACCACTCAAACAACTTTCTTCTCAGCTTTCATAGGTGAATCAAAGTTTGACGGTTTGGCATGACCTCAGTTTGCTGTAACTCACGCTGTTGTTTTTAAAGGTGTATCTCCGAGTCCTTCGTTACCTGTAATTCCCGAGGACTTGCCTGTGTTATTTGTGAGATGCCAGCAGAGCCTCACCATAAAGGGATGTTACAAGCGACTGCAGGCTCACTGATGTAGAGCCAAAGGTCTGAGAAAGCACGGCCGGATTTTACGGAGCTCCATAAAGTCACCCAGACAGATTGTTACTGGAATGTGCTGCATTGGGAAAACCTCTCTATTTTCACCAGGATTATGAGAGCCTTACACCGTGTTTACTCTAAGCATTTATTAACACTGTTCCTCCCGGCAGTAAGATGTTTATTCTTAGCACATAAAACACGCCAGTCTTTCCCTCTCACCACGGCCGGTGCTAACTCCAGTTGTGTGAAGCCTCTTCCCCCAACAGCGCTGTACTAGGTCAGCTCCATAACCTGCTTTCCTGCTGAAAAGCAACGCTTACAAATTAGATTCATTTCTAAATTTAGGATGGATGGGATCAGTCATTACTGGGCTTATTTTTTCAGGCAGGTTGCAATGGAAAGCTGTTCATAAAGCAGCTACTGCTTCTAGCTCGGAGTTGACCCAAGTCCTGAACTACCCATGGCAGCGTACCCGTTGTGTGAGCTGCTGGGACAGAACGAACACAGAGCTGTTACCGGAAGATTAGGGGTTGTCTTCTTCCAAAATCCTCTTCTCTTCTAATAGTACTTCCCAGATTGCATCTGCAGTGTCCCCTGGTCCTCGGGTGAGGAACCAGGCTGTCAACAGGGACAGGAATGAGCTGAGGGAGGAGAGCAGAGCACGGAGCTGGGCAGACTTTGCTGAGCTTTTCCCATCTGAAGTCTGTCCTGGACAGTGAATCCAAACTCTTCTACCAAAGAGAGGCCATGGGGGAGACCCCTTGCAGCCGTGACACTGCTCCTGGTGACAGGCTGCTCCCAGTGCACTGCCAAGAGATGGTCCTGGGCGGGGAAATCCCATCTATGTCACCAAGAGCTGGAGCACCCTTTGGTTTCCTCTGAAGAGGAGGCTGGTCCTTCATCCCCGCTTACCCAGCCTTGCTCTGGGGCTGCGGGGGCACAGGGAACCAGGAGGGAGAAGTGCCTCAGATCCGCCTTCACCGGTGTCAGGGCTCTGATGAATAACCAGATACTGGTTTAGTAATGGCAAAAAAGGACAGCCCAGTTCTTATCATCGGGCCCTCTGGAGAGTTGACATCCTTGGCATTGTATCCTCAGAGGAAGGAAATTTCTCACTTCCCCGGCTATTGCAGTTATATAAACCAGTTGTTGGAGGATAGTTTAACTGGTCCGCACGGGAACCAAGGTGACTGCGTTTGGGCCCAGGTGCTCTTTGACGATACTTGTCTATACATTAAAAATATAATGTTTTGTCATTTATCAGAAATTGTATGCAGGTACACTGAAAAATATGGCGAGATCTAATAGCTAGGAACAAAAACCCCCCGGATTTTCTGCTGTCAGTCCCGATGGCAAGGCTGCTCCCAAACTGAAGCTGCTCCATCAGGGTCCTTGGACCCAAAGCCCAGATGCTGTCACCAAACACCGACCCCCCTCCTTGAAACATCCATCTCTTACTGGCTGGGCAAGTGGGTTCCGTTGCATAAACTTGTCAGAGACCACTAGTAAGGGTGGGGGATGAGAGGATGGAGTTTCCTGGCAGAGAAAGCTGCTAAAGGCTGCAAAACCAGTGATAAAAGATGGGGAAGTCCTGAAGGTGCCTCTGGTAGCTCTGAGAGCATAAGGCCACTGGTTTACTAGGCCAGGCAACCAAGAAGGCACCGTTCCCCCACCCCTGGGGAGCTGTGACAACACACCAGCTCCTCTCTGGAGACTCGATGGACTCCCTCAAGTCCAGCTGAAGGTAGCAGGGTGAGGAGCAGTTGATCTCGCTTTGGCCCAACCAGCTGAACTCTCACCGAGATCAGGGAGGGTGGGTCGTACCTCCATGGCCATGTTTTGCAGCACGAGGAGGTTAAACATTCAGCGGTTCTGCCTCTTATGTACAATCCTTGAAGCACTCGAGTCCATCATGATGGAAACGGGATAATGAACTTTGGATGAAAGTTAATTCATTCTTAGAGTAGCTTTCAAAAGCAAATCTAGTGTGTTTGTGTACTTTTTTAAAGAGAATTTGGTTATTTGTAGTCCCCAGCTCATTGCTTATAGACAAGTTCCTTCCTGCAAGATCCTCTGAAATTGCTCATGGCAACAGGAAATAAAGATGTTTAAAATGAAGCCAAGTGGGAGATGAGAAATAGCCCACAGCGCTCTGCTGGCCTCAGCCCATAGCCCGTTGGACAGCAGGGTGTAGGGACCACTGGTACACACTGGTACACAGAGGTAACTTTAGCTCTGTGTGAGAACGTCACCTTTTTACTCTCCAGGCACTGTCTGAACAGTCTGCGCACTCAGGTTCCTGTAAGATGCTTCACTAAACTCTTGAGAAAGTCTGGGAAAAAGAAATCATCTGTATCATTGAGACTGAGTCAAGAAAAGCTCGATCTACAGCTTGAAAGAAGACAGGCTGCCCCCTAAAAACACACCTTTTCTTCCTTAAAACTTTGTGCTTGGTACGGCTGGAAAATACTGAAGCATTTCATACTATTTTCTTTGCATTTAATAGTGCTTTATGTTCAGCTCACTCAGTAAATATTTGTACCACCGATTCCTAAGTTGTTTAGAACTCCTGGCTGAGGGTCCTTCTAAGTTAAAGCAAAAAGAAAAGCTTTTTCTTCCCTTACACTTTTTTTCTGGTTTGGAATTTGCTCCTAAAACGCTGGGAAGAGTCAAGAATTTGTAAAGTTAGTTACTGCTAAACACTTAAACTGACCATATTCTTTGACCTGCAGCACTGCCACAGCGCACACAGACGCTCCCTTATGCTCTCTCTACTTTTCACTACGCTTAGCACGACGATGGGGGAAAAAGTGGAAGATAGATAGGAAATGAATAACGAAATAGCTCTTTAAGAAGCCCTCCAGATCCGTCCTGCGAGCCATGGCAGATCGCCGGGGGTGAGGAGAAGGTGGCAGACCACAGACAGGATATAACTTTATTTTGAATAGAGCTTGTCTTGCGTACAAACTAAACCCCCCCCAAGTAGTACAGAGATAAAGCACCGTCAGAAAAAGAAAGCCATCGAGGCGAACGCAACGGTGGCATTTTCAAATTGGTGAAAACGAGCCTGGTTCTCAATCTTGGCACACATAACCTCGGCGCATCTAGGCACAGGGGTACCCGGACTCCCCTTTGGCATCAGCCCCACACAACACCTCCATCTTAAGTCCTGTTGTGAATTCAACCCATCTGGCACTCTCCAGCGAGCAACCAGGTTGGTTGTTTTTTTTTTTTTTTTTCTTTCCTGCTCAGCAGGTCCCCTCGGTAAGTGACCTCACCCTGCCTGCCTTCACCCTGTCTTCCCGAGGACAGCCCATCCAGCGGCAGACCCGCGGACGGTGCTGCCCAGCCACAGAACTTTGTCCATTCCGGGAGTGCCACTTTGGCTCGCAGTGGACGTCTTGTTCCCCCGGCCGCACGCACCAGCGAGGCTTCTCGCAGGAGTCCTGGTACCTTCATTACCAAACCAGCTGCCCTCCGTCTCCAGCAGCACCCTGCCCTCTCCCCGCCGCCCGCTCCGGAGCTGGCTACACCCAGCCCGGCCCGGTGGCCCCAAGTTCTTTCCCGGATGCCCCATCTTTAGCATCGGTAGTTCCCTCCCCTCCCCCACTTCCCCTCCCCCGCCTTCCCAAGTCTCTGGGACTAATAATCTGGCTTTGCTGACATGCTCTGGTAGCTGTGCCTATCGGGCAACTCCCAGGATGCACTCTTCGCTCCTCCCTGGCACCCCCTCAGCCTTGCCCACCCTCCCCGGGTACTTCCCCAGCCTTTTTTTCCTCGCCCCCCCACCCCAGCCCCCCCCCTGCTTTCCCTGCCCCCTCCCCCGTTCGGTGACTGCCCCTCCCAGGCCCGCTCTTCCTCAGGCCAATTCCCCAGCGTCCCTCCGGGCCTTCCCTTCCCCCGCCGGGCCCGGGCTCCGCCGCCCGCGGGGCGCCCGCACCGGTACCCCCGGAGAGAGGGGGGGCGGCCGTGCCTCACACCCCCTCACCTTCGCCGGTCCGCGACCCCCGACCCGCGCCCCGACCCCCCCCCCGGCCCCTGGCTCCTCCCCTCCCCCGACCTCCTTCCTCGCCTCCTCACTCGCCCCTTCCCCTCAGCCGCTCGCCCCCTCGGGGTGTGGGGGTGTGCGCGTGTGTGTCCCCCTCCCCGAGCACCCCCCTCCCCGCTCCCCAGGGGCTGCGGCGGGGGGTGCGGATGTCACTCACTCTCCTCAGCCCCCTCGGAGCCGCCTCCTCCTCCTCAGCGGGGCCCGGGCCGGACTGGGGCCGTGGGGGGAGGGGAGGCGGCTCCCTCAGGTGGCCACTGACAGGAGGCGGGAGGAGGGAGGGCGGGAGGAGGGGGCTGCGCGCGCACGGAGACCCGCCTCACGCCGGGCTCCCTCCCCCTGCCCCCCCCACCCCCCACCCCCCCCCGCCTCTCCGCGCCGCCCCGCGCGCTGCCGCCGCCGCCGCCGGCGCGGGACTCCCCGGGGTGGCGCGCGCGCCACCAACCGTCACCTCCTCGGGACGCTTTTCCCGCCCACCCCCGTTGCTAGGCAGATTTGGACGAAACTCGCGGCCCCCCCCGCCCCGCACGCGGGCGCGCGCCCCTCGTCCCGCCTCCCCGCTCCGGCCTTTAGGGGGCGGTTCGTGGAGGGTTTTCTTTTTTTTTTTGTTTTTTGAAAGGCGGTTCGGAAGGCTGCGATGCCCAATGAAAAGCTGGGATTGCCCGCTCCGCTAGCCAATCGCAGCCAGGACCCGCCTTCTCCCCGCCCACGTACCAAGCGGAGAGGAAAACAGGCGGGGCGGGCTCTTGATTGACGTGAAGCCTTGGCCAGTCCACGCCGCGCGGCGCTGGGTGGGTGGGGGAACGGGAGCCAATGCGCGTCGCGGCGCATGGGGAGGGGGCGTGGCCCGCGGCCGGGCCGGGCCGGGCCGTGAGGCGCGGGGTCCGGCCGCCCCGCCCCGGGCACCGCGGCGGGGCAGGGCCCCCCCTCCTCCGCCCCGGGCCGGCACCGCGCCGAGGCCGACTGAGGTGATGCGCTGCCCGCGGGGAGGGGCCGGGGCCGCCGGCCGCGCCGAGAGGCCCCGCCGGCGGCCCTTATCCGCCCGCGCAGGCCGGCCTGGGGCCGCAGATAGGGGCCGGCGGCGGGGTCGCTGGCTCCGTGAGGCGGGAGGGGGTGAGGATGAGGCGGGCGGCGCCTCGCCGGGGGCTCCGAGGCCTTCGCGGTGCCCCTGCCGCCGTAGCGCCGCGGCCGCTTCCCGGTGGGGCGGGTGAACCGGGGGCAGGACGCGGGGCCCGCAGCAGCAGCAGCGGCGGCGGCGGGGCAGGCCCCGGCACGCCGGCCGGGAGCCCGCGGCGGGGTGACTCATGGCGCTTCCCCCGCGGATCTGGGTCAGGGGTGCGCAGCCCGGCTCCTGCCGCACCTCTGCCGGGGCCGCGATAGGATCTTCCCCGCGGGAGCTGGCGAAGGGCTGTTAACCCTTGTGCTGCGGGGCCGGGGCCGGGAGCTTCGGCCGCGTTCAGGGGCTGCGCGGTGCTTGGGACCCCCCGCCGGTGGGATTACCGGGGGCCACCTGGTCAGGTCAATGCGTAGAAACGGCAACAAAGGAATTAATAAATTAACTCTCCCCAGGGGACTCCCTGAACGACTGTATTCATATAAAAAAATGTCTCCTGAGCTGCCAGCTTGCAGCCTGCCCTCACTGTCAGCCACAGGACTTGTGGTTCTGCCTTCTCAAACCCTTGCAAGTGAGCTTGTTCTCAGAAGGGAAAAAACAATCTTGAGGGAGGCAAGTTTATAACTGAGGGTAGATAAAGTGACAGGAACTGGCCTGGATTTATAAAGCCAGCACCAGCCTTTCAGCAGGTATTTTCCATATAACAGCCCTCATCAAGGCTTTTGCAAGAACAGAGCCGCAGAACCAGAGCGGGACCCGGGGCCTCGTCCTCCCTCTGCAGCACGCCGGCTGCCGGAGCCTGTTCAGCCCATGGCAGGAAAGGTCCAACACTCTTCACAGATGTTCTCTACTCTAGGTTAAAGATTCACCATTTCTGTCAACAGCTTTGTGCTCAATATCCTCTGTAAGGCTGAACACAAGTTTTCTTGCTATAAAGCACCTTCCTCTGCCCTGTGCACAAAGCAATTTCAGCTACAAATAACGAACGAAGGGTTAATGTGCAGCTCAACCCGCTGTTACCCTGGTTAAGGACTTCTCCCAGTGCACTAAAAGCCACCGGCTTCCCCTCGGGCCATCCCAGACTTTCTGCTTAACTACTGAGGGCTGGAGCCTTCTCCAGAGGTGCTTTGATCCCCACAGGAACAGAGGCAGGTGCTGCAGCTCAACTGGCTTCACTTGCTGTGTCATCAGGAGAGGTTCGGAACAGGTTTAGCACATTTTATTACCCAGGAGCCAGGGGGAGGTATTGCCAGAAATCTCTTTGCATCTCTTTCCCTTGTCCTGGATGCCCAGAGTTTCACCCAGGCGATGGGAAGCTTCGCCATGTGCACGGGCAGGACCCAGCAGACGCTGGAAGATGGTTTATGTTTCAGACAAAGCGTTTACGTGGACCAAGCCAATAAATACCTTGACACCAGAAACTGCGTTGCGCAGCAGGGCTGGCTGCTTTGGTTTGCTCGGTCAGCTCACAACGAGCCTCTGCAGTAAAACAAGGAGGATCGAACTCCAGCTGCGCCTCCGGGCCCGTGAGGCAGGTACCAGGCTGTGGTAGCTCTGTGAGGTGTTTCAGGTGTGTTTCACGTGGAGCTTTGCCACTTGGTGCATCCTCTGTGAGGAGGAGACTCCAGTCGGCTCCGGCGCAATGGGGAGAAGGTGACGACAGCTCGGTTGAAGCCATATGTAATTTTTTTTCAGAGGAAGGAGCTGCACATGCCCAGGGTGAGGAGAGGGGAGTGTCAGCAGTGCCCGGTCTTACTTTTGACATAAAGGGAGCTGCCTTTTGGGTTAAAATTTTTGTATAGTGAGTAACTTGTTGGAACGAAACCTACTCGGTTTGGGGACGAAAGACAAAAAAAGCCACCTCCATGAAACCAGGTCCCGTTTGTGAAGATAAAACATACTCGACACCCTCCTTGACTGCACAACTGCAGTGAAAAACGCTTGGGTCCCAGACCCCCAGAACAATTCCAGGTGCTTGAACAATCCCCCAAAGCCTTGTTTGCTCCTGGGGTTCCAGAGCAGCCTCCCAGCCACCCTTGGCTGCCGCTGGTCAGGTGGAGGTTTTCAAGCAGGAAATTCTGGTTCTCGTTGCAGGCAGGAGGCCTCAGCCCGACGGAGGCAGCTCTCCCCGCTCCGCCAGCACCTTCCTGCCCTCCTGTCCTGCAGCCAGGACCTCAAACACCTCCCAGCAGGATGAAGTTGCTGCCACCACCTAAACTGCATCCCTTGTAGGCAGGGTTCTGCAGATCAGCTCAAGGAATTGGCCTTCTACAAAGTGCTAGAAGAAGTAAAATTAAACTTTATTTAAAAATTCTTCTAATATAGAAAACGAGAGGAAACAAAGGCAGCAAAGTAACGCCCCGGCTCCACCTCACGACATCAGTTACCATATTTACAGCGTGGGGAAGGAGCAGGGGCGGAAGGTCCAAGTCCTGCTGCTTGGGGAGAGCTACAAACACTTAACACCACCTCATACAACCTGACGTAACGTTAAAGGTTCACTGCAGGAACATTTACACACTCGCTAGGACAGACCGTAGAAGAGCACGGATGGGCAGTGGGTCAGCCCGATCCCCTCCGAGGTTCTGTACAGCCTCATCTCCCTCCACCATCTCCTTCTCAAAGCTGCGCAGGAGCAGGAAGGGGTTTGTTTGGCGTGCCTGGCAGAGACCGGTAACCTCGACCAGAAAACAGGGCACGACTGAACTCCTTCGGTCACCACTTTTTGTGGAGAATTTGAAAAAACTGAATAAAACTGAGGCAGTGAAGTAACCCAGGACATCTCGTGCTGTGCTCCGGCCCAGCAACATGAGGCCCCAACGCCCGTTTTTGCTCATGCTGTCACAGCAGGGATAGAGTTCATGATGTTTATTTTACTCTTATTAATTCCCCAGCCACCAGAGTGCTCTGGCTGACCCATGTTCGTGGGCCTTGCTGCTAGTCCAAGGCAGGACCTGAGATACAGCAGGCACACGCTCCTTGGCCTGCCTGCTCTATCCACACATGCGTTTTTACACTATCTACAAACCAGCCGTTAGATGCTTCTGCTGAGTTCTTGCTACTCATTTAAAAATACTAGAGAAAAAAACTGTACAGTTCTCTAAATTCCATCTTTAGAAGAATAATTTTTTTAGAAGTTCATAAAAGACTTTGTTTGTTTCCATAGAGAATTAAACGATCGGACAAGATTAGAAATACGTTGTTCAAATCAAGTTAGAGAGACCGAGTACTTAACAGAACATTATCTGTGACCTGTAAACTTCTAGTTTTCTGTTCACCTTTACATACGCATTCGAAAATTAGGAAGAATTCCGTGTTGAGGTCCTCATTTTAATCTCTGCTACATACAAAAGATACTGAAAAGCAAAAACTATTAAATAATTTAATATACAAGTGTAGTTAAAAAGCACTGTACATTGTAACAAATGTACATTGGATTTGAGAGATAGAAAATCACCCGGTTATTTGCAAATTTACATGATTTCTGAAATTCTGTGATGGGAAGAGGGCTCTGGGAAGAGAGCGGAGTTCTGGGGCCAGCAGGGCTGGGGGGCAGCATGGCCCAGCGCTGTCCTGCGCGAAAGCAAAGCCCCGATGAAGGCGACTCGTCACACCAGGAAATCCCAGGTTGTTCCTCCTGACGTGACAAGTTCAACCACCACGTTCAGCCAACGGTTCCTGTCCCAACCCATGCGCAGGCAGCCTGTCCCTCTGGTGCCGAGCAGCCGAGCTGCACAGCAGCCCTGTGAGCGCCCACGAACCAAGAAGCAGCCAGAAAACTGCCACTGCAAACTGCTCTCCCTCAACACCCCTCAGCTCTGCCAGTCTCCAGGCAGCTGTGGGGTATGGTTGGGAGCTGCCACTGCCTGCGCCAGCACTGCTGGACGTTCCACCCGCTGTTCTTAAGCTCGGCCCAAACCACAGCTCTCAAGACAGGATTTTTTAATATTGCCTCCTAGAAGCAGCGCTTTTTTGGCCAGCATTTAAAGCAAGTGGTTGCAGTTGTGATGGGCAGGTCGTCAGGTAAGTAACAGCCTCAGACTGGGTGAGAAAAGACAAAAAAGAGAGTGCTTGGATTATCTGAATGCGACTTGAGCAGATTTTCCAGGACAGCTTTTTCAGTCACTGGTCACTCCTCAGCTGCTGAGGGCACCAAGAAAATGGCATGTAGGTGCTTAAAAACAGGCACCGAGTTCTTGCAACGCGGTGACTTACAGCAGGAACAGCCAGAGAGAGACACTCTCCCCATGCCGGAAAAAAACAGGGAAAGGCTTAACACTAGTCCATGGAGCATCGATATTCCCAAGGTTGATCTACCTGATCCAAAGCCAAGCCCACGTGAGCTGTTGAGCTCCAGTTGTTCCACCAGCCGCCTGCAGCGCAGCCAGGCTGTCCCAGGCCACGGGGAGTGAGCGTGAACCCACCTCCTCACCACGAACTGGGGCCATGCGGGCAGTGCCGAGGTGCTGGCGTGGGAACGGGTCCTGTCCTGGCGCTGCCAGCCTGGGAAGGTGGCAGCAGGCTGGCTGTCAGCTCCGTGAGGGGACAGGAGACAGTGAGAGCCGGGTGACAGACAACATAATCTCAGCGAGCAAGTGATGCACAACAGGGTCCATCGGCGCCGATGCTCCTCCTACCCTGGGCGCTAACTCACAGATTTCTATTTTTTGAGTTCTAAGGGAGACCTTAAACAGCACAGAGTTTTGTTCTTGCAAACCCAGGACTACGCCTCTCTCCCTACACCAGCACTGAGGCCGTGTTTACCCCTTGGGGATTTAACAAGGCCCAAAATACACACAGCTTCTACAAGAGGCAGTGTCTGAGGATGGGACCTAAATTGGCATCGTGTGTCCAGGAGAGGAAACAAAGTCCTGTTTTGGTAACTGGACAAGCACTTGTCCCCGTAACGTCAATTCAGCGGTAAAAACGGAGGGGTTTGAATTACAAACAGCAAATGGCTCTGGGAGCCGATGCCAGGCAGGGGACATCACTAAGGGCAGACTGATGAGCTGTAAGGTCCCTTCCAACCCAAACCATTCTATGACTAAAGACAGATTTCACAGTATTCCTCCTACAAGAAAAGTTCTCAAAGTTTGAGGGGGTCAAATATTGCCTCTAAAATACCCTCCTCAGAAAAAGCAGCAATCACAGAAAGCCCTACACAAGTTAATTTTTCTGGCAGATTCCTTTTCCCTCCCCCGTTTAAGCTGGGAGATAAATATGCAGAGCTACCGAGAGAGAAAAACACCTTTATTCAACCCCAAGAACCTCGCAAGCTTTACACGGCACCTCGCGGGCTGGCACGGGTCCTTCCTCTAAAGCTGCTGATGCTCCATGGAATTAACAACTCTCACACTGTTTTCTGCAGAACCGACTCGGGCCTCGTCTCTCCTGTTCTGAGACAGCTGCTGAGACACGGGCCAACACAGGGAGAACTCCCCGCTGAAGGGTTCAGAGAGCTGGGGGGAACTGGAAAGCTAACGCAGACTAGTCTGGAAACAGGGAGTTTTTTGCCAAGGGCAAGACTATAGTTTAGTTTTTATCATAAGCCTCTGGCTTATATCAGATCTGGGGTTTAACCACCTCGTTTAACTCTGACTTGTAAAAATCGTTAAGGCACAGACGCTGCCTTCCCTGGGTGAGGCTGCAGTGAGGACGCGAATCGCTGTTTCCTGGCTGCTTGGCCAAGACAGGGACTAGACAAGAGAAGGAGAACTTTCCTCCTTCTGTACGAATCACGGCAAAGGAGCTGAGATGGAGAGAGCTGTGGTTCTGCCTTCCCCCATGTGGGCTGGACATCGGTGCGGAGAGGTAGAAGACCCTCATGGGGATGAAGTGGTGGCACATTGTCACACACTCGTGACTCCAGGAGGTGGCACCTGCTCCGCTCAGCCCGAGGACACCAACACCCTCCCGGCTGCAAACTCCCTGCCCAGAAGAACTCCGCTCTCGTCCTTCCCTTCGCTGCAAGGCTACGAGCAGCAGTGGCAGCAACTTGCAGACAACGAGACCTCAGAAACAAAGTTTAGAACTTGAGGGCATCCTACAATCAGTCTCGATTTAATCCAGTCCTTGCCAGGAGCGGGAGGGCGCAGGGAACACTACAACTGGCACCGCACTCCAGGGAAGGGTGAAGTGTTTAGAATACAACTGGTATCCGAAACAGTGCGAGTCCTCTTCGTGTCCTGGGACAACGTTTAAAAAGTGGCAATCTAACAACTTCAGAACAGTGTCCTTTGGACTACACCTCCGTTCTCAGGAAGAGGAAAGCAGATTAAAACCAGCAGGTATATACACACTAGCTGTATATTCACACACCTTATGTAAAAGCAGCTTAAAATGCCCTTCTCGCTTCGCAAGTTATGAAATGTTCGTTGTCTTCCTGCGATCTGTTTCCTACAAGGCCCTCGCTAGAAGAGGAATTTGCTGCCTTTTCTTTGAAGAAAAGATTTTGCATGAATTTTTTCTCCTTTTTTTGGCTTGTTTGTTTGTTTCTCTTTAAACGCACTGTCCTGATAGTGATTCTGTTTCACAGGAGACTGGCCAGGCTGGTGGTGGGTCCGTTCTGTGCCTGGAACTGTACAGGAGGTGGTCCGTCTGTCCACTGAAAGATAACAAACAGCATCAAAATCCTGCGGCCACTGCCCGGGGAGGGGAGGGACGGCAGCGAGGCCAGAGGAAGCAGCGTTCTCTACCTCAGATCATTAAAGATTTCATCACCAGGAGTTGTGTGTCAGGTTTGACTCTGTTTTAGGTGCATGGGGCTCCCATCCCTTGAACGGTGTTTCTGTCGAAGCCACTCCACAGCCTGTCACTCCAGCCCTGCCTGACTCCCGAGCCAACGCCAGGCCCAGGGGCACTCAAGGGAAAGCATTTCCCGCTCTTACAGGTGAACATTTGGACGAGAAACCGTGACTTGCACAAATGAGGGACCTAATTTTGGATGTCAAAGCCTCTGGTTCTCACTCATCTCATTACTAAAATATTTTCCTCTCACATTAGTCAAAATCTTCTAAAACGGGCAGATTTTATGTTTATTTCTTAATCCTCTTCCCCCTCCGGATTTTCAATCCAGCAATGGCAGGAGAAGACATTTGCCAGGGGAGGCAGCAGCCCTGGCTCAGGGGTCTCCACACAGGCCACATCTCACACACTTCCCTTCTCACAAGTCTCGGGACTCAAAGGGACTCAAAGGGATCCCCCTTTGCCAGCACAGCCAGGAAATAGCATCTTCCTGCTGGCCTTTCCTCCTGCTTTCTGCTCCCAAAAGGGAATGTTGGGAAAAAGATGTCAAGTTCCCTGCATCTCACGTTTCCCTTCGGACATCATTTCAGTCCAGAGCTGTAAATGATCTTATGCCCCTGATGAGCTGCAGCTCAGGAAACCCGTTCTGTATTTTTAAAGTTATCAGAAGTGTTTCTGCCAGAAGGGACTTCAGTGTTTGAAGCCCAAAGAAAGCTGCACTGTAAAGCTATACAGACATCAAATGGTATTGACTGGAAATTCAGCTTTATAGATAAGTGGGGAAAAAAACCAACTTAGGAATGCTGAAGTATGAGTAGAAACTGCTTCTAGCAGTAGTTCCCCAAAAGAGCTCCCCAGAACACAGCAGACTGGATGACCTAAACTGTAAAACTACACCTGAGAACATAGGAATTGTCTTTCAAATGCAACAGTTGTCACCAAAATGAAGTGGCTCCCTCCTACAAAAGCCATTGAAGAAGAGTTCTGGAGTTCAAGAACACACTTCTAAGAAACACAGACCTTACCCAGCCAGTAACCCTCGTAAAAGTGGATTGAGTCCCTTCCTTTTCCTCTCATCAGTCCAGTTTAGATACTGGAGGTGGACTGAATTTTGGCACCCAAGAAGCGGCTCAGCAGAAGGAAGGAATAGTGAAGGAAGGCAAAGCACATCATTTCACCTCAAAGCCACTCGTAACTGCAAGAGGAAGCTCGCCTACCGTGATTAGGTTGTGTTCTGGAAGACTGCAGGCCTCGATGTGGTCCTGGAGGAGCTGCTGGGAGAAGTTCTGATGCATCTGTGCTGCCTCGTGTGCGTCCATGGCGTTTCCACAGGCTTTGTTCAGGTCTGGAAGGCAAAAGGGTGGTGAAAACCTCCGAGAGCAGCCGGGGCATGGGGGGAAGCTGTAAGCCACCCCCTTTCCCAACAGCACTGGCAGCGCACGTGGCAAGGTTTGGCGTTACAGCAGTTCCCAACTATTACAAATAACGTTACAGTAGTTCTACAAGGAGGAAGCAAAACTCCTCGCTCCAGTGAAAGCCCCTGAGCAGTCTGTGTGTCTTTCTAGTTCCCAGCCCCATTTAGTGGGAACAACACAGACTGGCCACCTTCTTGCTGCAGCTCTGTGATCCAGCAATGTGGGTTTCAAAGGTCAAGCAACACTTTTTTTGGTGTGAATCTTTGCTTTTGGGGGACTGCAGAAACCTGCTCTTTGCATACACCCAAAGCTGATCCTAGTGTCTCAGTTTCTGCGAGGTTTACTCACAGGTATCGGCTCACTCAGGTTTAAGACTCAGAACCGACAAGAATCACACGATTTCATGCTGCTGCCCCTCCTATCGATGTGGTGGGTTTGTATTCCTCATCAAGCGCCTTTTCTTCAAGAGTTGGTAATTAGTTCTACAGAGGAAGCTCTTAGCAAAAACCAAAGCAGAACGGAAACTGCCTCTCACTGCTCCCAGACTGGTGGATACCACCGGAGACCACAGCAACTCAGCACGGGATGGTTTCACCTACTGTGGATTCATCATTGTACTATCGGCATGTTTTGTACATAACCACCACTTGGAAATGAATAAGGAAAGTATTTCAACTGCCTGGAAGCAGTTTTGTAGCAAAAGGCAACAGCAAAGCAGAAAATAAGCCTGGCCCGCAGTGCTCGGCGCAGAGCACCGGGCTCACAGTAAACACAACAATGTAATAGAAATAGAAGCTGCGGGGGAAGTTCTTGGAAAAAAGGGCAGAGTTGCTGCTTTATTTTCTAGTGAGAGCAAATCAATTGCAGCATTAATGCTGACGGGCTGCCAAGATGCTAGTCAATATTTGAACAAAGCACCCTGGGGCTCTCCAAGTCAGATTAAACAGTATTTATGTACGAGGTGATATAATAGTCTCTTATATTTATTAAAGCCCCTACTCAAAAGCAAAGCCTGACTGAAACTTAATCAAATGTTTACTACAACTGGAACTGTGGTTGAGGAAAAGCAGAGCAGCAGCAGCAGAGATGCTACTGGGGGGCAAACTGGAATTCTCTCGACAGGGTCACCAGTTCAGCTGTTTGAACCTTAACCCCACTGCTGCCACACACCAGTTACACAGGGACGCTGGAGCTCTACGGCACCTTCTAACCCCGGGCCCCTTACAGACCCCTGCCAAAACCCAGCTGGAGCATCTGACAGCAGCGCAAGAGCTGCAGATCCACAACTGGAAGCACCACCTTGTACTTCCAGCAGTATTTTGTAAAGCCAGGCAGTCTCTGGGCGAGGGCTGGCATTGCTGTACATCCACACACACCCCCAGTCAGCAGCAACAGGCCCTTTGCTGCCTTTTTTTTTTTTTTTTAAAAATACAAGACCTGTTCCTAACTTACCTCTCAGGAGAGCCGAGGACCACAGCTGCACAGACATATCAGGGATCTTGCTTGCAAGCTGCATGGCTGGTACTACCATGTTATTACTTTCCTGGTGAAGAGCAGACATCAAAATAAAATGGGTACTTATTTTTCTTCCTTTTGCAAATACACAGAGATGTTAAATTTGTGATGCTGTGTCTAGCTAAGGAGTGGAAGTGCTTAACGGGACAATAACCCAAACACACCGTATCAAAAGCTGTCTGTTCTGCCCTGGGAATTATGGTGTCTGTGTTGCATAAGATAACAGAAATATTTCACATGCTCTGGCATATGGTGAGAATTAAGTTAATTGCACAAAACATCATTTGCGAAAGAAAATTGGGACAAGTCGAACATTTACAGGGTGACAGCAGAGACACTCACCCTGTGATTCCCCAACACGTAGAATATATGACCCAGCAGCACGAGTGAACACGCTGTCAATCGATTCAAGTCTTCCGCGTTTGACATTTTCAGAGTCTCTCGCAAAAATCGTCTACCAAAACAGAGCAAAAATACAGTGTTCTAAAATCTCCACTTCCCCTCCAGTAGGTAGGAAACATCGTTAAGAACTGAATTAATCCAGCTGGCAAATATTAGCGCTCGGGAGTAAATCTGTGCTGCAGAAGGTCGGCTAACCCTGCAGGGAGAGGAGCCAGCAGGTTGGCAAGCAAGGCCTTCGGGGGTGAATCTTTATCTTAAAAACCTTGATTTAGTTGCTCCTTTCCCCCCCACCTTCCAAGCGCACCGATTTATACTCACTTCGCCTCGTTGTATCTTCCTTGAAAGAAGGAGAAGAGGCCCCGGATGTAGAAAGCCGCTGCGCGAAGGCAGTGAGAGCTGCGGACAAAGCAAGGCACTGAGATCCCGGCATGCACAGCCATTACACCATCACACCCATTTCTAGGGATTCGCCCCATAATCACATCTCCAAACAAAACAGGATATTTAACGCGTGTTCAGAACTTCTGCCTCGAAAAGAAGTGGATTATTTTGTTTTCTTTTAAAAAAGCCTGCCACAAACCCAGCATTACCATCACTGATGCCCTGTCAGCACACAGAGCGGTTCTGGAATTCTCACCTCACAGGGAAGTTGTGGTCTGGGTTTATCCTCTCCAACAAGCTGTAAAGCTACAAAGAGGAGGGGAAAAGAATGAAAAAAATCAGCGTTTCTCACCAGTACAGGCTTACTGTACCCACAGCAAGTGCACATCAAATAACTGCGGCAAGTCCCCACGCATCCCCTCCAGTTCCCTTGTACTTGTTAGATCACAGCACGAACATTCCAACATGAGGAGTTTTCATGCCCATTTTGAGCCTAAAATCAAGCTTTATACAAGTTCTCAGACTGTATAACCTACACAATCTTCATTTCCTCAGGAAACTTTCAGCTCTCGTATCTGAGCTGTTCAAACCAATGCTGCATCAGATTTGTTATTTCATTAAAACAAAAAGTCAACTAAGCAAAAACAAGCTTTGTAAATTATTTTTGCTCTCCAAGCTTTGCCACAAGGTACTGTGTGCCTGGTGAAGAAGTTCCTTTACAGCCTCTTCACAAGAAACCTGCAAGAGCATCTCTGAAAAGCTGCTACTGAGGGCTCAGACATGTCTCAGTGTTCAGTTAAACCTGGCAAACCCCCTAAACAGATGGGAAGTGAACGAGGAAGTTTGACTTTCCAAAGGACGGTCAGACTCCAGCTCACCTCTTGGTGCCGGTTGCCTTCCCTGATGTACACGCTGGCCAGGTTTGTCACGATGAACGCCCACAGTTCTTGGTGTGTAGTGAGCTAAAATAAACAGCATACCAACAGCACCGTCACATACCCCAGAATCTAACTCAGAATTTGCTCACCCCACATTTGGTGTCTGGTATTTTGCTGTTATAAATCCTCCTGACCTGAACTGGGATCAAAATAATGATCTCCAGATTCCCCTTCCAACCTCAACCATCCAGTGACCGACACAGCAGCCACAACAAGCCCATTTCCACATCGAACATCCACAGTAAAGACTTTGGGAAGAAAAATCTTACCCTCAGTGCCGTAGTAAATTGTGCTTCTGCATTGTCCATGCAATTAACAGAAATGCAGTAGAGCCCCTGAGGAAGAAATGGTATTTCTAAGGTAACACATAATTATAGCAAGCCAAGAATGCAAACAAAGGCACACAGAAACCTCAGGGTAGTAGCAGCAAAAAAAAGGTAACCAGCAAGTTTTAGTTTTGTTTGGTTCTGGGAAAAACAAGCAATTTCTACATGATGTCCTTCACAAGAGTCTGTTCCTGTAAAACCTGCCCGATTTATCTAAGAAAACCCTCTTGATTTCTTATACCACTCGATCAGCAATTCTCCCCCTTACAGTTCCCACCCCACACTATCTCAAACGTACACAGTGTCGTGTATTTACCTCACACACAATCTACCACTATATGTCACTTATTTAAATCAGGCTTAAAGCCCTTCTTAAAATAGCACTAAGTGCAAGTCCCCCAACACGACCAGCCATCACCAACGCAGACCCCACTGCTCGGCAGATCTTGCTGGCTGCCCCAGTATGTTTACTGGTGATGAGAGCGGTCTCGGGGAGGGTCTCCCGAAGAGAAGTTCACTGCTAATCCCGAACACTTACTAAGAGCGTGTGCAGCTGGGCCGCGTGGTTGGAGAACAGCCTGGGGGACTGCTGGCAGAGCTGGCAGACTTGGGAAATCTGTGAGGAAAAGCCATATTTTAAGGTCCCGTTTCTCCATTTCATTTTATGCTCTAAATCCATCCGCTTGCATCATATCCATCAGTCAGCATGCGGCAGCGACTGGTTCCAGAATCCCAAGTCATGCTCCCAGGTAAAGGCAGAGGCCAGCCCTGCCTCAAGCCAAGGCCCACCCGCTGCTCCACACACACTCCTCCCACATAGACCACATTCTGGTTTGGAGTTATCTGCTTTGCAGCAGCTCCACCATATGGTGGCACCAGCTGCAAACCAAGTCACAGATCTCTCCTGACGCGCTCAAGAATCTGAGCTGGCACACAAGAGAAAAACGGGAACCAAAACCTTCCATGGGGTATGGGCTCGTGACGAGTTTGATGAGCCAGAAGCAATGACGGTTTTTTTAGCAGGCTGAACTTCCCCCCGCCCCCTGAGCACATTCAGGAGGAGGCTGACAGCAGGGGTTGGGATGATACAGCAGTCTGTCCTATCAATAAGGGATGGGTGAACAGGAGATAAAAAAGGCTGAGAACAGAAAAAAAAAGCGCAGTTCTCACATTAAATAACACTCCCTCCTCCTTCCCTTCAAACTGCGTAAGAAGAGGAAAGGACAGAAAGGCAGAACCTTAAAATCTGAGAACTACTTGGACACAACAGCAACGCTGCGAGGAAGAGTTAAAAGCCACCATCATGAATCCGAGGGAAAGGGAAGATACCAGAGTCAGACCACAACGTACGACCAGGGAAGTGTTGGTTGTAGCCACCAGTCAGTTATTGTTGAGTCCGTGAGCAAATCCAAAGTGTTCTTAAACAAAATGCTTAAGAGGAGGGCTAATTCCACGGCTTAGAGTTGAGATACCCTGAGACCGTTAGGCCTGACCATGGCTGTCAGCAGTTCAGCACTGCTGGAAACCCCACCTGAGCCCAAGGATCTGCCTCAAAAGCTGAAATTCCCACATTTTAAAAGCTGTCACCGCACACATCCACAACTGGGGAAATGACGAAACCCCGTTTTTACCTCCTGCAGCGCTGTGGCTTTGTGTCCCGTGACCAGGCGACACATGATGATGTGTTCTAACAAAATAACCTGGAATGATGACAGGATAGGACTGCAGTCCAGCACTGCAAAGGGAACAGAAGGAAACCCGTCACTGGAGTTAAGGCAATATTAAGACCCTAAGCAGGCAGCCTCCTCCTCGACTGCTGGTGGGTCAGCAAGACCAGGACAGATTCCCTCGTGGAAATCCAGAGTGAGGTCTTTGGCTGGAGCACCCGGTGTCTGAGGAGTCAGCAGAGTGCCCAGCTCCTCGTCTGTATGCCACGGCTTTAAAATAAAACCAAAACACCTCCAAACCCACGATGCCTGAACTGTCAGGAGCAGGAGCCTGAGCACCAGTTAAGGACAAACTCCTTGCACTTGCTTTAGAGAATCAAGACCTTGGATAACCGAATACACGGACAATCAGAAAGGTAGCAGGAAAACGCAGGCATTAAGTTACAATAAAACCCCCAAAACACAAGTTCTGTACTCAAAGTAACTATCCAGTTTGAAAACAAAGTTCTTGGGCACATCAGAAACATCCTGGTCAGCAAAACAAGACTGCTGTGGGTTGGGATGGTTTCAATTTATATCAGCAACAAGTAACGGACTCTTGCAGCATCAGCTAAACGATAATCCTTATCCTCACTTTTTAGCTTCTCCAGCTGCATGAGTGCTTTGTCCGTGTACTTCTGAGCCTTCTCCAGGTATCCTGCTTGCATGGAATGCATCACTGTCACCTGCCGGGAAACACAGGGAAGAGTATGAAAAATGATATGTGCAAGGAGGAAAGGTTAGGGAGTTCACCCAACTCCTCAGCTATCAGCTTCTTAAACTAACTTCGGACGTTGCTCAGAAGTATCACCATATTTAAGAATTGGGGCAACCTGTTTCAGGACTTTGAAGTCAAGACCGTTGCTCTGTTGGTAAAAAGAAGCCCCCATAGCTCTGCTTTGTATGAGTTCATTTGATTCTCCCTGGCTTGGATATGAATAAAGCTACATTCCAGTTTCCAGACTTCGTGCACAGCCTCTTCAAACATCACTGGAAGCAGCTCTCTCACAGATGCCGCGGCAGAATTCAACTGCCAGCGTAACGTAAAGCAGCATATGGTCTGCGGAATCATCGCTGCCGGCTGCCAGCAAGTTTTAACCGATTCCTCATCAATTAGCAATACATATGGAGTAAAAAAGAGCTTCTCACCAAGTACACAAGCACACACATGTGTTCCTTGGGCAGCCAGTGGAAGAGATCAGCGGGGTTGCTGGGCAGGATCTCGTCGTCGTGCAGCGTGGAGATGGTCTGGATGCACTGCTGCAGCTGCTTCAGGCACGGCTTCACGCTCTTCACCTGCGGCAGACAGAGCTGCTGCAGCCCGCTTGCTCCAACTTTTACTGAGTTGGGAAAACTTGCCGGGCAATAAATAATCCCCACATTCAGGATATTGTTTCATGCATAAATCACAACAACAGCGTGACAGAACAGGGACTGCTTCAGGCCTGTTCCAAGATTAACAACCATCAGCCCCTCACATTTGTATATATGACCAAGAAACACTTCAAGTGCTTCTCAGAATTATACACAAAGCCTGTTATCTCCAGCAATATTATATAGAAGCGAGAGTGGCTGCCACGGTTATAAGCGTATCCCACTAAACCTTTCCTCAGGGAAGGAGAAATTAATGTAATTTCTTCACTTTTCATTTCATTTGCGATTAAAATCTGTAGAGATTAAGCTGCATTAACAAAAAGCGTGGCAAAACCAAAAAAAAAAAATCCCCCCTAAATCCCCTTGATGTAGGAATTAGCTCCTTTTTTGGCAGTTCTCTTTCTCCCCAGTTCTCAGATGGGAGCTGTGAGAAGCACAAAACACGTACCTGCCCCGCGTCCAGGTAGTGTGTGACCTGCAGGACCAAGAAGAAGACGCGCAACGACTCCTTCTGGATGGGGTTTCCTTGCCAGTTTTCCACTATCTGCCCGCAAAGGGTCAGGAGTGGGTGCACCTCCTGCAGCTTCCGTTCCATTAGAAGGAGCTACGATTTAAAAGGAAAGTTCATGATTTTTGCGCTGACCAGTTTAAATGCTCAGAGAACCACAGCAGAGCCCCAAGGATGTTGATTTAAAACAAAACGAGTCTCAAAGACATCTTATTCAAGAGTACGAGCCTCCTCAGCCCTAACAACAGCGACAATTTCCAGTTAGCCTGGGAATTATTTGTCATAATTAATAAAGGAGGAAAAACCCCCAAACCTATTCACAAGAATTTCACATGAATCCTGGAAGCTTAAGGCTCATCTCAGAGATATTTTAACACTGTGCTCACTCACCTGAACAAAAGAAGGTCTATAAAGCATAAACATCCTGTGTTCAGGCACGTAACTCACATTATTCTAATTAAACAAGTAAATAGTTTATTATAAAAGTACATCCAACTTACCATCCCCTTGCTGAGCAGAAACAGTGCTCTGAAATGAAACAAAACGATGTTATGCTCAAAAAAAATGTTACCCAAACCACAACTGCATATATAAACCCCGAGGAAAAAAGACATCTACTGTTCTGCCCCTCAGAGACCACAGAGAAGAAAGGATGAAGGCACCTGCCACAGAAAGCACATTTAAGAGCCTGATGGAACTGTTCAATCACAGCCCCAGCAATCAAATCCCAGCCCTCCAAGCTCTGGACAGTTCCGGTTACAACAGTTTCTATGGCCAAACCAGGCTACTGGGAAAACTTCTGCTGGTAAAGCAAATAAAGTTCAGTTTGACAAAACCCAATCACCAGAGTCTTAATGGGCATTATTGGCTTTAGGAAAGAGCTGGAGAAACCCTCAGATCCGAGGAACACTCAGAAATACTGGTTTGCCTTTAGAACCTCCATTGCAATCACATCTCTAAATAAAACCTGAATATCTGCAAAGAAAACGTAGAGGAAATTAAAATATTTTCTATGGGAAGGGGAAAAAGTCCAGGAACTCACCTGGTATACTCGGATCCCACCACCCGAGCGTACTCTGCTCCCACCCCAAGGAGGTCACACGCAGATACTAAGTCTTTTTCAAGTGTATGTAGTTGCTGAAACGAAAAAAAAAAAAAAAAGAGATTGACATTTTCTTTGTGAACCTAATTAGAGATTTTTTTAAAGAATAATTACTCCTGTGCTTTACACAGGACAAGTGAAAATGGACTGTTAAATGGATCATCCGATTCTTTACCAGGAACACCTGCAATTACCCAAACCACTCCCCGCCGATACCACCGATATTTCCCGAGATCACTCAGGAAAATCAGCGCTTTGAGAGCAGTTACACAGCTGAAGTACAGACTGGAACAAACGTTGGACACTGCAAATTCCAATGTCTGCCACTGTATTCCTTGCAGCGAAGACGGTCTGACCTGGGCAGCTGCAGCCACCCAGAGCCTGTCACAGTGCAGGAAGAGTAACACGGCCAGGAGGCCTTTGCACCAGCTGCTTTTCCCACCCCAGTTCTGCTCCGTATGCTAATTAGGTTGAAAATCATCGAACAAACACTTCAGGTTGGCAAGGCGCACTTCCAGCAGGCTGTAAGAGGACAGCTGCCCTCACTGCTGGCCATGAGGTGCATTTTATTTTGTTCTGGCTCTAAAGTTGTGTTACCAGAGCCCAAGAATCATCCTTGCTGCCTTCTTCCCTAAATAACGGGCCTTGACCCAATCCCAACGTATCATTACTTTAGAGCATGAATTCCTCTCACTTTGTGTCTCCATTAGCAGCAATGATCTGGGGTCGGGGGGGAGAGGTATCCAAGCTCTTTTTAAAAAGAGCCCAGCTGTCTTCCAGGCTTTTTTCCCCAATCCCAGGGCTACAGCATATATACACCACAGTTATCGCTATCAACCACTTACTGCAAGTTGAAAAAGCAGGCGGCAGTGCCAGTATGGTGTCTGCTGGGAAATCTGAATGGCTTTGCGTAACAGAGGCTTTGCTGTATCCACGGAATTCTGAAACAGAAAAGGGCACCCTGGTCAACATCGAAAATAGCCTGCTGGGAACCTCAACACGAACAGTAACTTTTAAACTAGTTGTACTCTGTTCACCCCCCATTAAAGCCTCAGAGGTCAGGAGCCCTAAAGCATGGAAAGCAACAAAACAAGTATTTAACAGCCAGGCCCACACACCCAAACTTGGCTGAGTCTGTTCAGAACTATCAGCTACTTAATTCCTTCAGCCACTATTCTAACACACTTTTTTCCTGCATGTGACAGAAAGTAAAGATTAGTTCAGGCTTTTCCAGAGAAGAAGAATAAAAATAGCCTGGGAACACAACAAAAGCATGAGGAAAACCATCTACTTCCCTCCCTCTCCCCAAATCAGCCTTTGTCTAAATGAGGGCTAAAGAAATACTTTGGCCAAGTAAACTTCCTTTGCTGTGGACGACCTGCATTGCAATTCCTACCACAACTTTCACGATAAGAAAGACTAAAAGTTTTTCATGTTCATGCTTTAGCACTCACTATTTACATTGCAGCTGACCTCTAAAGAGTCCACACATCCTATTAGTAACAGCAATATACTGCTCCAAGACCAAAGATGCTCCAATTAAACGCAGCGGCGGTTTCTGCACTCACCTCCTGACAGTACAGCTCAGACAGAAGGCTGGCTGCCTCAAACTTAACGTCTTCAAACTGGGGAATCTGGCAGCATCAGAGTTAAGTACCAAACACTGCCTGGAAAACAGCAAGCGCTTGACGTCCAAAAGCCCGCACCCAACCGCAGAGGTAGATTAGAAACGCCAGCTAAACCCCCATCCCCAGGCTCTCTCGGTTTTGTTATTGGAGCCCTCGCTGCAGGAGCGAGGTGGCCGGGCATCGTCTCTCCTCGCCCGGGGAGGGGCAGTTAAAGGATACTTGCTGGGATATCAACCACTGCAAGAGAAGACAGTGGGTTAGTCTGCAACCCCCACAGGCCAGCCCCACTGACAGACCCCCCCCGCCCCAGCCAAACCCCCCGGGACTTACTGCCTTCTCCAGGTGCCCGCGGGCCTGGTCGCCGTTGCGGGTGTGGTGGTAGAGAACGGAGCCGAGCTGGAGGTGGGTGCGTGCCTCCATGCGGGCCGGGGGCTTGCGGGGCAGCACGGCCTGCAGGCAGTGCACGCAGAGCCGCACCTTGGGCGGGCTCGACGTGCGGAAGTG
Organism: Bucorvus abyssinicus; assembly: GCA_009769605.1. NCBI lineage: Eukaryota > Metazoa > Chordata > Aves > Bucerotiformes > Bucorvidae > Bucorvus > Bucorvus abyssinicus. The sequence goes on from CM020055.1 coordinate 8,095,182, forward strand.
CTCGGCCAGGCCCAGCAGCGCCAGGTACCACGACTCCCCCCCGGCCGCGCCGCCGCCCGACCCCGACCCCGGTGCGGGCCCAGCACCTCCACCGCCACCTCCTCCTCCGCCGGCCCCTCCGCCGCCTCCACCACCCGCCTCCCCGGAACCCGCCGCACCCCCCGCCGCCGGCTGCGGCTGCTGCTGAGGCGGCGGCTGCTGCTGAGGGGCCGCGCCGGCCGCCGAGCCCGACGCGCCCGCCGCCACCGCCGCCATCTCAGGGCCGCCGCGACAACACGGGCGAGAGGGGAGGGGCGGGGCGCGGCACCCCGGGGACGACGGGATATGGAGTCCGGAGTCCGCCCCCCGCTGCCACCGCCGCCGCCCGCGCGGGCCGCTGGGAGGCGTCATCGCCCCGGAGGCGCCGATGGGAAATGGTGGGCCGCGCGCGGCCTCATGGGAGTTGTAGTCCCACAGGCTGCTGCCGCCGGGCTGTGCCGGGGGTGGCCGGGGAAGCAGCGTGGTGGCGGAACCCCCACCACCTTCAGCCAGACTGTTGAAACCCCCAACCGGCCGTGGCTCCTGCTAGAGGCGCGGGGAGGGAGGCGGAGGCCCTTCCCGCGGGACTACATCTCCCAGAAGCCTCTGCGGCAGAACCGTCGACCCCGCCCTCCTCTCCCGCCGCCGTGCATTGTGGGACAGGAGCTCCAAAATGGACCACCCCAGGGATGCGCCAGGTATGGTCGGTCTCGCTGAGCCCCTGGGTTCTGTCCCGTTGTCCCTAGCCCGTCGAAACCCGCCTCCAGTCCCCCCGCGGCCTGGTAGCCGGCTGCAGTGCGGGGGCAGCGGCGCAGCGGGCTCGGCGGCCTCCCCGCCGTTGCGTGGGCAGAGAAGCGCCCGCGGAGGCGGCAGCGGTGGGAGTCGGGGCGGGCGTTTGTGTGCCCGGGGCGGCGGGGTGTGCCCGGGACGGGGCCGCGGCGCTGTCCCCCCCGGTCGGCGCGGTGGCTCGGGGAGGCCATTTTCACCCCCCTCCTTCTCCCGCAGGGAAAGCGAACCGGTGGTTCGGGGTCGCGCAGTCTAAATCGGCCAAGACGAACGTGAATATTCTTCACCAAGAGGAGCTGATAGCGCAGAAAAAGAGAGAAATTGAGGCGAGGCTGGAGCAGCAAGCGAGGCAGAATTACCTGAGCATACAACAGCTGCCGCTGTTCGGAGAGTATGTGGGGGTCGCGGTGCTGTCGAGGGGAGCACTGCTGGCAGAAAGCGGGTGTTTGTCAAATGGAACCGAGGGGATGAGCTTTACAAAGCTGTGGTGCTTGGAGAGCAGTACCGAGGAAGCCGAAATTGATAATTGAGTGAGGTTGGAGCAGGATACTTGCGCTTTAATTTTTCAGGTGCACAGATCTGTGCTAACAGTAATCACGCTTCTAACAGGGTATTACTGCACCTCCCTCCTGCTCCCTGTTTGTTATCTGAGAATGGGGACTCCCAGGAGTCAGCACAGTTCTCCAGTTAAACGCTTGGCGGGGGTTCTGGGAAGCAGAGTGGGTAGAAGTCAGGACCAGAACAGGTAGAAATCCTGTTTCAGCAGAGTAGTAAAGGAGGCAGGTGCAGAGCATGGGTGAATGGAGGAGCTGAATAGTTTTTGCGCTTTTGAAAAGCGAGAGGTGTGTTTTCAGCTGGGGATGAGTAGTCACTGGTATTTGTCTTGTTTTCTGTTCCGAATAAATGGGTGTGAGGGGGCGGGGAAGGATGCTGGGTACTATCACCTGCTTTTCTTTTTCTGTTCAGAGATGACGGTACTGACAGCGAAGCCTGTGTTTCCAACAAGTTTGTTAATGACGGCAGTTTCCTCCAGCAGTTTCTCAAGCTGCAGAAGGAAAAGTCAAGTGCTGGTAGGTCGAGTTCTGAGCAACAGGAGGCCTCCCTTCTGGTGATCCCAGCTTTGTGTGAGCTGTATGTTCGCTTTAGAAACCCTGCTATGAGCTATTACCAGTACGAGTAAGTCCTAAAGCAGTGGTGACCCGTTTAAACTGGGACTAAAGCTTTTCTTTGTGATGAGGTAGGGAGGTTTGCCCTCTTTCCCTCTGTAGGTGCTGTAAAGACGAGCATCCCTCTTCTAGATTAATCCTCACTGTGTAAAAAATCATCATTTTGTTAGTGGCTTTTACCAGTCGGTGTCTTTAACTTCCTCTGAAAGTAATGGCCTGTCGCAGCTCTCTCACTGCCTGTGTTGTTGTTTGTAACCCTCTGAGATTAAAAAGGATGTGCAGGAGTCATTTTCCCCTCATTTTTTTCTAAGAAACTCCCCCAAGTTCTACTAATAACTCGACAAACGCTCCTGCATCAAATGCTGGGAAGAAGCCGCTGCTGTTTGGGAAGCGCCCAGGCCAGGTGCTGAGCAGCATGTTGCACCAAGCGAAGAACTATTCCCATGCCAAGCAGAGCCCCGTCGTTAACCGCCTCAGTGTATTTCAGTCGCCAGATGAAGATGAGGAGGAAGATTATGAGCAGTGGTTGGAAATTAAAGGTAAATGACCCCTTGTGCTACGTCATTTGTTTTGGGTGCAGCTTCACTAACCCTAATGAGGGTGGGAACAGGATTCCCTCGATGTTTGTCCCTACGCTGTGAACTGGTCTTAGCGCAGCTCCTGCGTGCACATTGTGCATCGTGTTGTATAAATGACACCAGTTAATGCTGGTGCACTTGGCTTCAGCAGCAGAGCCATGGGCTGATTGGTGTTAGACACAACTGACCTAGCAGCAGCTCAGCGCGAGAGGTGGGTCACTCGCCGTGGTCAGACGGGGTCTGGCTTGTGCCCTCAAAGATTTATTTTCTCTGAGTATAACGCTTGTATTTAAAATGAAATTTAGGTTTTCAAATGATAGAAAATGAATAGCCCTCAGTTTGGGAGTGGCTGCAAAGGGGGACAAATGGTACGTGCTAATGAAGAAGACGACACGTTAGGCACGGAACGATGATCAGGTAAAACCAAAGGTCCTGCCTCTTTCCAAAGTTCCATTAGAAAATCTCGCCTCTAGGTCCTGACTGCTTTGAGTAGGATAGAAAACCAGTGAAAGATGTTGCAGTGCTTAAATAACCGAGTTTATCTGGATGACCTGGGCTAGGAAGCCAGAAGGCAGATTTGCTTCATAATCGGAATTTCATGCGTGCGTATTAATCGGGTATGAAATAAGATTGGAGTGCTAAATAAGTCACACCAAGCTTTGTGCCATAATTTATTTCACTCTGTTTACAAAACCACAGGTAGCTATTTCTGGTGGGATTTGTAAAAGCATAAGCTTAGCAAGTCTGAGCTTAAGCGTGAAATGCACCACAGGAATGTGGGAAAGAGCTGCTGGCTGCAGGGAGCAAAGGTGGAATGTGGACCCTCAATTTAAAGATGGTGGGTTCGAAGCTTGGTGCGTGCGGACAGCTCTGCTCCTGCCTGCTCCTCCCAAAATGCAGTTGTCCAGACAAGTGCCCATGTGTAGTTCTCATGGACTGTGTCCTGCATCAGCTCGGCAATCGCTGTCAGCGTTAGCAGGTTCCTTTCCTGGCACAGAAGCCAAAATGCGGTTTCCTGGAGACTGAGCTCGCTGATCTCTGGTGGGGTTCCCTCCAAGTGAGGGCTGAGACACGGGCATAAGCCGGTAGGAAGAGCCGTGAGCTCCAGCCACCCGAGCCCTCTCCGCTCACTGGGTATGGAGCAAATCTGAAACCTCTAGTGAGTACCGTGGTTGTTAAACCCAAATTCCCGTTCCTCCCTGTTGTGTTCTGTACAGGGTAGAATTGTCAGAAGTAAACTCTGTGCAACTGAAGTTGCACCCTAAACTGTGGAGATCGAAATCTTGGGCTTTTCCTTGTCGGAAAAATCCAGACCAAATGTTATAGGAGGGGAGTGCAAAGGCTGCCGGGAGCCTGGGAACTGTGATTTGTGCAGCTTGTAAGACTGGATCCCCGATTTCATCCTTTTTCTTCCCATTCCCCTTCTACTTCTGTCTGCCGCCGTGGTTCTTAGAAGTAATATGCCTGTTGCCTGTTTGGTGTGTGAGTTGAACCCCAGTACTGACAGCCTGCTTAAAGTTTTACCCCCAGAGGATGCGGAGACCCGGCAAGTGGTGGAAAAGCTGGCTAGGTTCGTGGCTGAAGGGGGACCAGAGTTAGAGAAGGTCGCTATGGAGGACTACAAGGATAACCCAGCTTTTTCGTAAGTGTGGTGCTAACTCTCGTCTTCCAAAGCAGAACGATGCCTCTTTGTGGGAGAAAACCATCAGCCGTGTAGTTCTCGTGGTTGTGTTTGCTTTAATTATCATTTGGTGGATTTGAGCTTTGTCCCAAATAATTGCTGGGGAAACTGAGGCAGAAAGTGATCCTGTGATGGTGCTGAGGAGGCAGATCAGGTAGAGCTGGGAAAACAGCCCGGGAGGTCTGGCTACCTGCACAACATCGAGCATGTGGGGATACTGGACTCTGTCGTGGTACTGGTTCTGTCCCCTCTGCCCTTTTCTTGCTCTGTGGCTGTGGACAGAGGGTTCCCTCCTGGGTCAGAAGAAACTTTTTATTTCCCTTCAAGTGACACAAAATATTTGGATACGAGTCCTTAGATGAAAGCTCTGGGTGTTTATACATGCTGAAGACTTTGTAATCCACGTTTTAAGCGCATTCTGAGTCATTTATCTATTTTGCACCTGTTGATTTTGAGCTCTCTGTACCCCAGAGGATCGATATTTGTAAGTTGTTGCTGATGTGTATTTTCTGCCCTTTTTTCCTCCATCTCCACCCTAGGTTTTTGCATGATAAGAACAGCAGAGAATTCCTTTACTACAGAAAGAAAGTGGCAGAGATAAGAAAAGAGAATCAAAGTTCTCAGGCCTCCTCGTCTCAGAAAGGTAATTAAGGCCAGGCTCTGGAGAAAAGAATTGCATGACTTAAAGTCGACTGTTTCACCCTCTGTAACTGCTTGGTAGGTCTGTGCTGGAAATGGATCATTTGGCTGTAATCTGCTGATTGGAGGAGATGGTGATCAAACATCACCTCGATGGTGTCAAACTTGTGCCAAACAAAGCGGTTGTTTCCCAGGCCTGTGGCAGTGCCACGCTCTGCCTAAAGGGCTCTTGACAGATTTTCCTTGTATTTCTCCAGAACATTGAGCAAAGCGAATAAAACGCTTCTCTGTTGTGTGTGTTCTGGAAAGTGCTTCCCCCTGAGAATGCCTTCAGGAAAAGAGCTTGTTCTCAGGCGTTCTAATTCGATTTGTTATAAATGAAAGCGGTTGGTTGATTTGAACACAGTCCCCATTTCTGCTGCTGTTTGCTTACCTGAAGCTTTTACTTTCTGCTTGGGACATAAACCCTTGCAAGGAAGGGACTGCTTTCAGGTGGGAAAACAGCAGAAGTGGGGGATCTGCCAGCAGATGGGCACTGTGAGCAGCGGAATCTGGTTCAGGGTGTTGAGGCAGGAGTTACTGAGGGGGTGAAGTGTGCTCTGTGGCCCCAGCAAATTGCTCAGCCCCTCATCCTCACCTTCCTTTTCTGTGGAAAGAGTCTTAATGCAATTTAGCTGTCAAGCTGGTGAGTTACCAGCTCAGATCAGGATTTAATAGAGGCTGAAAGAGCTTCTTACCCTTATCAATGAACTGGTGGAGCAGCCTGGAAGCTAAGCGATATTATCCGTACGTTACAGGTGTGGAATATTGAAGCAAGGAAAGGTTATGGCTTGTCCATGGCTTATAATCATGTCGTCTGCCTCCTGGTCCCGTGCCAGCACACTGGAGTGGTGGCACTGGTACTGCGCAGGTAGCAAATGTCATATAAGGCTGTCGTGGCTATATCACGTATTTGCCTGGCTCCTTAGAAACACTGAACATGCTCGAAAAGTTAACGGTGAGAGCCTTCGCTGTGCCTTTGGCTGAAGGCTGCAGTTGCCACCTCTTCCAGATGAAGGTGGGGACTGTTCCCTGGAGAATCTCCGCTGTCCTCCAACCTGCCCCTCAGACAGCTAGTGACGTGTAGTGACTTGGTACAAGGGGGGTTATGGGGCACTCCTAGTTTGCCACTTTTTCTCCCTGTTACTCCTGGGGACATCAGTGGCAAAGTCTGTAAGTGGAGATAATTGCGAGTGCTGAGGTGTGACCCAGTGGAAAAGGGCCTGACAGGGCGAGGAGGCAGACTGCCGCAGGGAGAACCGAGCGTCCGTCCTTGGAGACAAAAGGGTCTCTCTGGTAATCTGCTCTCAGCGGGCTCCTGGCCCTCAGGAAGGCGGTCTGTGAGCGGGTGCTGCTTGCGGAGCTGTCGTACAGCCTTATGCAATGTCATGTTTTTGTGATAAAAACTCTATGACTGTTCATGTGTGATATGTCCAAAAATTAAACTCGACCTTTTGCCCTTATTCTGCTCTTGGGGTCCTTAGAACAGATAGGCTTTGACTGTTGCTTGGGTGAGTTGGGCCCAGTACTGACAGCCTGCTTAAAGTTTCACCCCCAGACGACGAAGAGACAAAGACCTCTGCTGAGACCCTGGCCAGGTTCATAGCAGACGAGGGTCCCGAGGTGGAAGCTATTGCCTTGCAGAACAACCGAGAGAACCCTGCTTTCAGGTGAGGGAAGAAACCTGCTGCTGGGGATACGGGGGCGGGGCTCGGATGGGTCTTTTCTGCTTTTTAAAGGGAATAAGGGACCAGCTTGGGATGACGCTGAAGTTACAAGGGCAGTGCGCTTATAGCACTGACCCTTCTGCGTTCTCAAGCTTCACAGTTTAAAGCAAGGCACACTGAGACAGTTTGCATTCACCAAAATGAATTTACGACCTCACCCCTCCTCGGCCGCTTTCTGTTTGTTTACCAGTATAGTTCTAACCTTTACCCTTCCCTGGAGCTGGGTTTTGGGGTGGGTCCCCGACCACCCCTCATTCTGCTGCTCTTCAGTTAATTTCCCGGGTTGCTCTTCACACAGCGTCCTCGCTCGCGTGCCGGTAGCGCTCCTGCGCCGTTGGGTCCCCCTTCGGAAGATCTTTTTAAGCCTTTCAGATGTGGATTGTTCTCTTCAGTGCTTGCTGACAGCTGTTTAATGCCTCCCTTTGGTCTCATCCACATTTCATTTTTCTGCTCTTACAAACAATTTGGTGCGTTCCCCGGGTGGAAAGGGGGGGGCTCGGCGAGCCTGGTTTTGTTGGTGGTACTTTGGCGTTTTCCTGGCTGCCTCCTGCCCCTCTGGGGAACTCCCCTGGTGTCCCGAATTGCTTTAGACAGATGTGCTAATACCTGAGCTGCTTCATTATTTGCTCTAACACCCCACTGTGATCCCAGCTGGGCACAGGCGGGTTAAATGCTGTCTCCTCTCTTTGGATTGTCAGGTTTGCTGTCAGGAAAGCCCCGTCCTGCTTTTTGCCGGGTCCTGAAGCAGCCCTTAGTGCTGCTATTCAAACAGAGTGATGCAAAACCACATTTAGTGAATTTTAATGTACATTAGAGAGCCGTTTCTGTTTGCCTGTGCAGTGATAGATGGGAAGGGCCTGTTGCCTCGTACGTTTTCTTGTGGGAGCAGGCACTACCTTGGGGAAAGGTTCCATCAAGTGTTAAACTGGTCCTAAGCGCAGCTTGTAGAGGAGTTAGGAACAGGCAGGTTTTCTCCGTGGAGTACTTCAGCCACAGTGAGCACAGAAAGATAATGTGTTTGTAACAAGCATGACTGTATTGATTATTTTTTTGTGCGTAGCTGCTAGATTGAGGATTGCTCATGTTCCTCCCACTGAGACGAAGGAGTTTTATTTTACCTGAAAGGTCAGAGATGCCTATTTCTGGAAGGGGCAGAAAACAACGGGGTTTTTTGTGTATGAGGGAACAGAAGGAGGAGTCATAGTGTGATTAAGCAGCCTGGTAATGTCAACGCTTCTGCCTTGAATGGAGGCCTTGGGAGCAGTTTTTCAGGCAGTGGTTTGGCATCCCCAGTGGTAAGACCTGACTCTCCTCGGTGACCTGAAACCCGGCACATGGAGCAGTTTTTCCACTCGTGTTCTGGCAGGCAGGTCAATTCTGCAGGAGGACCTTGTGACTCCACAAATGCAGCGTGGTCCTTTTTGGTCCTGTGTGTTTGTCTGGCACCAAAAATAGCTGTGGTTTGCTCCTGAGTGGGGAACGCACTTCCTGATGCCAACCTCCCTCGGAGGAGCGGCGGGGCCCTGCACTGCCTGCGCACGCACGCGGGATGGTGCTGGAGAGCAGGGAAGTGCGGGGAGGGCTGTGTGTGTGCAGGAGCTTTGCAGGACAGAAGAGCCCTGACCGACAGATCTCTGCTGTATCCCGGTATCCGGCCGTTACATCTCAACTTTCTTTTTTTTTTTTCTTTATAGGTTTTTATATGAGCCAAACAGCAAAGGCTACAAGTATTACCGGCAGAAACTGGAGGAGTTCCGTAAGGCCAAAACCAGCGCTGCCTGTGCCCCCTTGCCTGTAGAGTCCAGTCTGAAAAGGAAAACCAGTCCCGAGGCATCGCCATCACCTTTGTGCTTATCGTCTTTGCCCCTGCCCTTGCCCTCACCTTTACCTTTGCCCCTGCCCTTGCCCGTTCCCTCACCTTTACCCTTGCCTGTTCCCTCGCCTTTGCCCCTGCCCATTCCCTCGCCCGTGCCCTCATCCTTGCCCTCACCTTCACCATCATCCTCTACAACTCCACCCGATCAGACAGCTGCAAGTACTGCCGCGTCAACAGCCACGGCCACTGCTGCAGGCACCACTAAAAAGAAGCGGAAGAGCAGGTGGGGGCCGGAGGAGGACAAGGTGGAACTGCCCCTCCCGCAGCTCGTCCAGCAGCTGGATTCGCCCTCCCCTCTCTCAGGTTAGTGGGGCCGGGTGATGTGTAGAGCAGTGGTTTTTCCTGGGGAGCACATTCTGCCTCAGCCCAGCTGGCTCTGAACAGAAAACCCAGCCAGTCTTATCTCTCATGGTAATCTCCTTGGTTGCCCACCCCTATCTTTCAGCTAGATCTAGCAGCTAACTCTCCCCTGTGTGGAAACCCAGATAAAACACTTTATCTGGCAGACACCAGGGATTTCATCTTATCGCTCTCCAGCTATCTCTAAAACCCTGCTGTGCTATAGCTCATTACAGCCTCAGCCTCTGTGCGATTTAGGGCTATTTCACTTCGGGAGGAGAGTCTGTCAGAAAACAAATATCAAAGGCTCAGCTGTGCTTATTCCCCACGATGGGATAAAATCCCCAGGCAGCGCTTCCATCTCTCTCGAACTGATCAGAAGGCTAAATGGGAAGAGCCCTTCCCCAAGTGCTGGCGGACACAAGTAGATCCGGTTCCAATTTATACCCATGTCAGTGCATTTGATTACAGACAAGGTTCACCATCCTCCTCCAGCGCTGAGGCTCCTGCTCCTGTTCTTCACCTGCCAAGTTCAGCAGGGACTGCAGCTCTGTTGGGAGATAATTCTTCCAGTTGAGGCCCTTCTGGGGAGCTCTCAGCCGTTGAGCTGGGGTGGCCCATCTCTGCAGAGAGGTCCTTAGGCAGATAGAGATGCAAACCGAAATGGAGCCACTTGAGGACAACAAGTGAAGCAGATGTTTAAGATGGTGTCTTTGAATCTGCTGCCCAATTAGTGTGGTATGGGGACGGATGTGAAAGGAAGGAGAAGATGTAAGATACTGAGCGAATTAATAGCATGAGGCTGGAGTCACAGGAGAAGTAATTAGTGCCTGTCTCAATAAGGACCTTTTCCAAGCAGCAACAGCAGAACAGGTGAAGTGGGACAAGTAATAAAAAACAAGGTGTAATTTTCTGTGCTGCAGGGTGAGGCCACAGGTGATTCTCAACGCCTGGACACCCTGTACAGTTCATTGCTCCAGCAAGTCCGTGGGCCTCCTGCTCTGGCTGGGTTTTAGAGGAGATAATTGCTCGACCCATTAATAGCTTTGACTGTTAGGCCTGGGTGAGGTGTAGGGCTGGCTGTATCTGCTGTGGTGCCTGCTGGTTCTGCAGAGGTCAGGAAGGATTTATCTCCTAATCCAGCACTTCAGAAGTAGCTAGGGAGAAGGTCCTGTGTGATTCTGTCTTCTGGACGCAGCCCTGTACAGAAGCCTTGGCTGGATGTCTCCTATGGACAGGACAAGACACTGACCTTGATGGCTTATTCATTTGACCTTGAATTGCTGCTTGTAGTGAGGCAGAAATCAGATGCAAAAGTCTTTCCTGATTTTGTGCCTCTGGAGTCATTTTTTTCTCTTGCAGACAGTAATGAAGCTTTGGTGGTGAAGCTGGGTAGGCGCCCTCAAAACAAGCATCAGATTCCGTCTCAACAGCTCCCACTGCAGTGGGGGGGCTGCCAGGGTCCCCTCTGCTCGTTCCGCGCTGCCTGCTGGAATCTACCCTGGCTCTTTGAGCTGCCCCTTAATTAGACAGGGCCGTGCTCGGTGCGTCGGTGCTCACTTTCTGCAGGGCTTTGTGTCAAGTAGAAGAAAAGGATGGCAAACAATTTGCCAGGCAGAACAAATCAACCGTTAATGCGCTGTTAATGCTCTGCAGGGGGAAGGAGTCTTTTTTTTTATCGGTTCAGATGGACTAATCCCTCTTTAGAATTAACATCTTCAACCTGACAGAAGAGAATTCCAGGTCCTGAGGAAGGCTGGAGTTGCAGTGTGTTTTGATACCAAAATATCTACATCGTAGTCCTTTATCCTGAGCAGTTGTTTTGACATTAGCAGAGGACTGTTCTGATTCTCTGCCTGTCTACAGTCAGTAATAAACCAGTACCATGGAGGGGAGAAAGTTTAGCCCTTTTGGAGAAAGAAAAGGCTCCTCTTTAATGCATTGATATCAAAACACCGAACTGTGAACGCGCTGCAGGGGTTGATATATCTGAAAAGGCGAACAGAACGGAGCTACCGTGATTAGTGAACTCTGTGGACTAATGGGAAGTCACCGGCTGTCGTTAAGAGTTCTCTGAAATCTAATATCAGGTTGGTTTGGGTCTGATTAGTTTAAATTAAGATCTTCAGCCAATGAAGCACAAAATCAGGCGCTTCTGTATCGGGATTTCTCTGCTGTCCTTAAAGGACATTCGCTTCTCTTGTAACAAGCTCCTCTTCGGGTGTGTGTGGAAGGGATAAGCCTTCAGGTAGTCTTCTGCCAGTGCTGCAGACAGACTGCACCATTAACCCTGTAGGCAAAGCTGATGTCAGTCAAGGGAGAAAATGGATTTTTCCCAGGCCTGCCTGTGCAGCAACACCTTATCTTCTGCAGCGTGCTTGCCTGGTGCAAGGAACTTAGAAACCTTACTTATTTTTATCCACATTCATTGTCTGATCTTATTTACAAACAGAGTTTTCTGTCTTCAGCTGTGGACTTGGGGTGGAGCTTTGCTTTTTCTGTCAGCTCTGCCTGGATGTGACACTTGGGACCAAGCCCACAAAAATGCCTCCCAGAGCTCAATGTCTGCAGTGACTTTCAGCATCTCTCAGCATAAAGCCTGCAAGGGACCAGAGCACTCGGACAGAGCAGAGGTGGCTTTAGCACAAGCAGGAGCAGTGGCCTGTGCTTTCTGGGACCTCAGTGAAGATGCTACAGCCTCACCTTTCTCCTTTAAGGTGGTTATAGATGCTGGCAAGCCACCAGCTCGCGGGGCCTCTCGAGCCATGCCTGGCTCTTCGCCTGAGTGTTTATGCAATTCAGAGCTAAGCCAAAGAGCTGCCGACCTCTGTGAAGGGCAGAGTCTTCCTCGGTGCATTCAGAGAAAGCTTTTTCCCATGCCCCGAGACGGGAGGTGAAGCTTTGACTGGGGCTGGTGCTGAAGTGCCCCAGTCTCACATAACATTTGGGGCCAGATCCTTCTCTACGTGGTGCGTTCATTGAAAGCATTTCCAAACCTCAATGCTCCCCCAGGCAGAAATGGGGCTGTTTATCAGTGATACATAGGTTTATTTTTCTATTTGTTGTTATTCCTCGGGAGCTGGAGGCGTGTTTCCTTGCACCAAGCCTGGCGTTACACGGCTTCTTCCTCCCCCCCCTCTTGGAAAACCTCCTGCGGTGTTTTACATAACTCTTCCTGCAGAGTTGACTCCCGGTGCGATTGTGCAGAGGCTGTAGCTGTGCGAGGGAGGGTGGATGCACTGCTTTCCCTTCTCCTTGGGAGGCCGGAGTTAAGGAATCGTGGAGGGCTCGGCAGAAAGCGGGGAAGGAGGAGAGAGAGGAGAGCTCAGATCAATTGCCCTGGAGTGAGGAAGGGAGACGAGGACCCCCGGGGCCTCATTAACATGCTGTGTAGACATTTGGTGTCATGAACAATGATCCTATTATTATGGGGCTTCATAATTAATAGATAATGAATAATGAATGCAGCATCATTTAACTGTAGCCTGGGCTTACATGCAGGTGGAGGGGTTTGCAGTCATTAGGAAGAACTCCCTTCCCTTGTACTGAAAAATGCAACGCGCTTTCAAGTGCAATTGGGTGTCGTCTTTTAATCCCTTCAATATTTAACTGTTGGGATCTTTGCTCTGAGGCGCTTTAGAGGGGAGCTGCCAGCGCTGCTAGATACATGTGAACCAAGTTTGCAAGGCAATCGCTGCTGTAAATCTCTTTTTTGCAGCCCCAGCAGTGTTTCTGTTACTCTTCTGTGGCGCAGCAGTTAGGAATGGGCTTCCTTTGCTGCCCTCTCTCCTTCCTTTCGCTTGCCCTTTGAACCCAGAGTGCCATACGGTCATTTTAAATCAGTAAGCGCCCTGCCCAGATCATGTTAATACCCAGTTTCAGGGTTTATCTGATAAAACTGCAAAACTCACTCCAAAGGAGGAGGTTCCAAACGAGGATGCTGCAGAAGGAAAGAGGATACATCAGTGGGGCTGTCAGGCAAAGACTTAAAGTGCCCCCTCTCTGAAAGCAGGGCCAGCGTCCCTGGCATTGCTGCTCGGGAGCCTGGAGCTGAGAAACTGGAACCTCCTTGGGGAACAGCAGCTTCCCAAAGCAGCACAATGCTCGTGTCTTCAGTCTAACATGGCCACTTGCTTTTCGTTTGGGATGGAGTTGCTGTTTGCAGAGTGATCCGCAGGCACTTGGGTGCACAGATGGGACAGTGTGCTGACAGGCTTGGATCTGCTTGTGACTCCGTTCCCATAATTAAGTATCGCTCTTTGCAATGACTGGGCTTCACGAGGAAGCCTTAGGAGGAGAATTAATCTTAAGGAGGGATGGTTTTTAAAGTGTGGCCTAGCAGGTTGCCAGGCAGCGACCTCCAAGGGTGAGACGTAGTTTGCGAGGCTGTTAATGCGATATGGGCAGAGCCTTGGAGCAGGGTGAGGGAATACTGTGAGCTGGCTGGCCAAGGCGTTCGACCCAGCAGCTTCCCTACTCCTGAGCTTCGTAAGAACTACCAGGCAGTGGCTCTTCAGTTAAACATCTCAATGCTGGAACCGTGAAATGAGTGTAAAGCTTCGTGTGGGGATCCTGAGATGTGTTTCGCTGGGCGCAACAGCTGTCTCAGCTCTTTTGAAAGTCTTTTAACGTGTGCTTATTACAGTTCAGGACCTCAAGGGTCTTGGTTACGACAAAGGGAAACCGGTTGGTTTGGTGGGTGTGACGGAGCTCTCTGACGCCCAGAAGAAGCAGCTGAAGGAGCAGCAGGAGGTAAAGCCCCCGAATAATTCCCGAATTCGTGCTGCTGTGCGGCGTGGTTGGGTTAGATGGGAAAATGGTGGTGGAGATAGCAAGGAAACTTTCCCAGCAGCCCAGAAATAAATCTCCAGGATTTGTGCTGAATGCCCAAGAATCGTGTGATGCTGCAGTCAGCAGAAATAGCAGAGGGCTTTGGGAACTGTGAATTAAAGCAGCCAATTGATGTCCTACCAAACTAACCCCCAAATCTATAAGGTCTCTGGTGTCACATCTGCAGCGGGTTGTGCTTTGCTTCAGCGGTGGGGAGAGAGGGAGTGAGTTTGGGGGCTGAGAGCAGGATGGGGAATGCCAGAGCATGCGGGTGATGGTTGAGCTGTGTGGGGACGACCCGCTCAGCCCCCAGCGTTAACACCACGGTGCTGGTGTTGGAGTAACCAGCACACAACGCTGCTGTTTGATCTGGGAAGCAAGTGGCTCTGATGGAGCCGCAGCTCTGTCTGTTGGGATTTGCGGTTGTCGTAACCAGTGTTGGGAATGAGCCGGGGCAGGCGCGGGCTCTGCCGCAGAGCTCCACGCATGTCCGCAGCAGCCTCCGCTGAGACCGGTCGTCTCACTGCCTGTGCCATGGCATCTCTCCCCTTAGATGCAGCAGATGTACGATATGATCATGAAGCACAAGCGAGCCATGCAGGAGATGCAGATGATGTGGGAAAAGGCAATCCAGCAGCACCAACACGGCTACGACAGCGACGAAGAGGTGGACAGTGAGCTGGGGACGTGGGAGCACCAGCTCCGGCGCATGGAGATGGACAAGACGCGAGGTGCGTGGGGAGCTGCCGCGCACGTGTCCCACTCCGCAGCTGCGCAGAGGCCTCCGGAGGGGATGGCTGAGGCTACGCTGTTGGCATGGGAGTCGCAGGGTCACTGCTCTGTGCTGTGGCTTCCCGGCCTGTGGAGTGGAGATAATAACCGTCTGTTGCCGTGAGGCTTTACGCTTCACCACCCCCCTGAAATCCCAAGCAGAACTCTGCGTTATTGTTGTTTTCTCTCATCTGTGTCTCGGGCAGAGTGGGCTGAGCAGCTGACCCAGATGGGCAGGGGGAAACATTTCATCGGAGACTTTCTTCCGCCTGATGAGCTGGAGAAATTCATGGAGACATTCAAGGCCTTGAAGGTGAAGTAGCAGAGACTTGGCGGGGGGTGGGGCAGTGCTTCAGACTTTCCCTTCCACCCCAGGAAGGGCAGATCTCAAGCATGCTTAGCCCTTTTCCAGAGCCCTTAGCTCCCTTGCAGCCGTAAGATACCTCTGCCCTTGCACTGGGAGCTCTCTTACCTCTGGAGGAAGCGGGGGTTAGTTTTTTTTGCTCTTTGAGAGAACCGGCTGTAGCAAATTCGAGAGCAGCCTGTCAGGACGGTACTTGGGGTTAGCTGAGACTGCAGACAAGCCTCTCAGACCACCCACCGCCTCATCTGCTGTTCCCGTTTGGGATAAGTGGTTGCTGATGCCAAGCGAGGAAAATCTGAATTTTTATCCAGATGATTGCAGTAAAGTGAAAATATAAATCCTACAAAAGGCTTATGCAAAGCGCTTCGATACCTGCCAATTCTTCCACCGCAGGAAGTTGACTGCTGGCGCTTCCCTCGTAATGTTGTGTGTAACCAGCACAGGGTCTGACGTTCCCTGGAGGTCCTGGCTTAAATAAGGACTGTATCTGAGGCTCGATCCAGTGAGCAACTTGAAATTCAGCAGCTCGGAGTATTTCTTAGCTTAATCTCACAGCAGCATTCCCTGCTTCTTGCGGATTATGTTGTGGGGCTCTGCAGTGCTTTATCTTTTACATGTTTTCTGCTCTGTGGTGGTGCAGAACTGGAATCCCAAGAAATCCTGTTAGTTATTAATTGTTTGCCAGAACCATCCCAACTTTGAGTTGCTGAAGGTGGTTTTTCCCCTCCTCTGACTCACAAGGATTAGGTGCATATGAAAAATAACCCACGCTGAATTCTTTCTCTCTACAGGAAGGACGGGAGCCAGATTATTCTGAATACAAAGAGTTCAAACTAACCGTGGAAAACATCGGTTATCAAATGCTGATGAAGATGGGCTGGAAGGAAGGCGAGGGCCTGGGCTCGGATGGACAGGGGATTAAAAACCCAGTCAGCAAGTAAGCAGAGTTCTTCTATATTGATTTAGTCCTTTCCTCTAGGGCTGGTAATTGATGCTCCTGTCCTGCCCCTCCCGCTGAAAGCAGCGGCAGCGCGAGTGACTGTCGTTCATCACCGGAGCAGGAGATGGAATCAGTGCAGGACAGGGGGAGAAATCCTTTCTGCTTTCTTTGGGCTTTCCTCCCGCCACGGCCTGGGTTTGTGACTTACCTTGGGCAGGAGGGGTGACCTGAGCCCAGAGCAGATTGTTCTGATCTCAGTTTGCCTAGTGTGTTCTGAGAGGTGCCTTCTGCCCAGCTTCCCCATCTAGAAATGAAGATCATGCTTGTCTGACCTCACCTCTTCCAGGGCGTACGAGGATTAAGTCACATCTTTAAAGTCATGAATTTATTTAAGTATTAAAGAATGAGCCTTTTACAGCTGAAGGCTTTGCATCGCTGGTTCCCAGTGTGCTGTGGGTGGAAGGTGATGACCAGTATGCAATAAAGGTTTAGGAGAGCTCTATCCAAAACCAGCATCTCTTTTTTGGGGGGATCATCTGGTGGTAACATACACTGCGCTTCACAACCCAATAGTGGGGATAGGAAACACTCCAAATTGGTTTTTAGCGCTAGATCCTCTTAGAAGGCAGTTGGTTGTTTATTGCTTAACAGAAAAGTGTCTCTCCAAAGCACTCCTCTTCTGCCAGAAGATCTCTCTGGCCACGTGCTTATGGCTCAAAGAAGCCCTGTGGTAAAAGCTTGCTGTAATCCAAACAGCAAGGCTGGAACAGCGGAGGGAAGGCAGGTCCTGTCCATCACAGGGCTGTGATTTGCCTGAGCTCTGCTGCAGACGGATGGGAATCGCTCCCGCTCCAGGACTGCTCCGGAGGGAAGGAGTGGGAGGCAGGCACCTTGTTTAGTGGTTCCACATGCCTCCAGTGAGGGGCAAACCCACCAAAGGTCGGGCTGCCAGTCAGAGCACCCTTCAGCGGGAGGCCTCCGGTGCACAGGTCCTTCTCTTCGGCCGTAAAAGGTTAAGCAAATACATGCTGACACTCCCGCTCCCATCTAACAGCAGCAAACCTCATGGGTTGGAAGGGCAGCACAGGAGCGTGGTGCAGGCAATAAGCTGCTCGGGATTAGCTGTCTGTCTGGATGCAGCGCGCTCGCTGTGATGCTGCCCCGTGCTCCCCAAGCTCTGCCGACGAGAGGCAGCGGGGATTTTGGGTGAGGGGGAAGGGGCTCCCTCACCTCTGCTCACCCCCAAGGCTTCGTTCCCTCTCTCCAAACAGGGGCACCACCGCCGTGGACGGAGCCGGCTTCGGCATCGACCGTCCTGCCGAGCTAACCAAGGAGGATGATGAGTACGAGGCGTTCCGCAAGCGAATGATGCTGGCCTACCGCTTCCGACCAAACCCGCTGGTACGGCCACTCCGGAACCAGAGCAGACGCGGTGACAAACCCTGACAAACCCGTAGAGGCCTCCGCGCGTGTCGTGGGAGGGTGGAAGCGTCCCTAGAGCTCAGCCAAGGGACCAAATGCCGTGGAAGTTGCTTTTTAATTCTCTTCCCGTGCTGAAACAAATTATCGCTACCGAAACATCCGTAGATGCAGTTTTCCTTGCCATGATCTTTTTTCTTAATACAGAAGCCCCTGATTTGAGGTTTATGTGGTGCAAACCAAGTGTAAACGCTGTGCGCAAAGGAAGGGGGTGGGTTGTCCGTGCACCCGTGGTTTAGTTTGAATAATCGTTTTGCTGCAAAAGACTCAGGAGTTTGCGTTTGCCTCCTGCAGAGCACCCAGGAAGCTGCGCTCGTAATTTTTGGTGGGCAAACCTCAGGTTTCACTGTCAGAAATGTCTCGTTTCAGTGATTTTTTTTTTTTTTTTCCCCCCCCAGATAATTAAGCGCAGAAGCTCGTTGCTCTGTGAAGGCAGCAGGTTTGATTAATTTCCTCTTGTTATTCCCCGCAGAACAATCCACGACGACCTTACTACTGAGACTGTGTTGGGGACGACGTATTTTTCCAAACAACTGTAATTTTACTGTGAAATGTTCTGAAACTGCATTATCGTTCTCTTACTTGCTAATATCGTAAAGCTTCCTGAGGTCACAAGAGCATCTCTCGCCCCGAAGAAAGGCCGGCGAGCCCACTCCCGGTGTCGTGACACCCATGGGCGCTGTTGGCAGAGGAGAGCGGCGAGGCTGACGCGGTGCCCTGCTGCCAGGGGAAAGGTAGCACCAAAGATCCCAGTAGGAACCGTTCAGGGACCCCGTTTCGTGGTCAGCTCAGTGCCGTGTTCCGAGCGTTTATCCGCTGTTGTTCACATAAGAACAACCGGGGGGGTTGTTGATTTGTTTGGTTTTTCCTGGCAAGTACAAGGGCCCATCTCCCACCCAGCTCCTGGGGCTGCTGCTCAGCCAGGCTGTTGTTTCCTGGGGTTCTTTGTGAAGCGTGAGTCCAGTCTGACCTGCGACTGACAGTGCAAAACCGGCCCCTCGTTGTTTTACCTCTGCCCATGGAAGATGAGGCACGGAGCAGGGCTTGGAGGCTGCAGGGAGGTTCATTCAGCTTCAGAGGCGACAGCTGCTTGGTTTCTTGAACACTACGTTCACCCCCAGCGTCAGAGGGGAAGGAGGGACCCGCAGACGCTCTCCGTGGGTTGGGGCGGTGGAGAGCCGGGCCCTTGAGCACAGCTTGTCAAAGGCCGTTGGGATTTTGTTGTCATAAACCCCTCTACAAATACAAATTTTCTTTGTCCAGCCTGTAAATACAATAAAACTCATTTGTTCCTTAGTTTTAATCGCTGAATTTGTGGAAAGAGTCTTGCCGTGGGTTGTCGTAGGCCAAGAGGCTGCTCTAACCTTTGAGAAAGCAAAGCGTGGTGGATTGGTTTGGTTTTTCTTGCGTTTGTTTTCCCTCGGTCTGAACGCTCGGTGTGTGATTCTCTTTTGTTAACTTTTCTTAACGACGTGGAGTCAAGGACTTGGCTTTCAATAAACACCTTTGAAACGGTAAATGCCGCAGGGTTCATTCCGAGCACAACCAGAGCGAGCGCCCGGGGCTGGGCCAGCACCCTGCACCGCTCGCTGGGCTTCGTGACGGTCCCTGTGACAGCCGCCTGTGCTGGGAGGTCGGTTCAGCCAGCCCGTGGGGCTGGGTCTCAGTTCCTGGCTGAGCTGGTTCTGCTGAATGACCAGACTGGAGCACCATGGGGGTGACGCTGGGCTGCCCATTTCCCTGCTGGGCTTTGTGGAGGAAGTGGAGGCTCGTGGGGAGGCAGCATTTTCAGAGTCTTTATTCCAGATGTACACGGTACATCTGTTTGGCACCCACTGTCGCCCGGTCGCGGCTTTGAGCTGCTGCCTGTCGCATCTGCAAAGCTGATCTGCTCCTACAGCCACCGCCGCGTGCTTCAATCGTGTTGTGTGGCCCAAAGTTGGTTTGATCCTTTATTCCAACAGCAGCCTTGGTCTGCAGAGCCCTCTCTCTTGGCAGCCGCGTTCATCCGTCGGTGCTTTGCTCTGCTGTTTCTCCAGAGCAGCCCGCAGGGGTCAGCTCTGCCAAAAGCCGAGCGCTTTGCGCGGTCCTCCTTGGTGCCATCGTTAGCTACAAAGCGGGGATTCAGTCCTCAGAACCAAATCAAACGGGCAGCTGCTGCGGCGTGCCCAGAAGGTCACCGAAGTTCAACTCTTTTTAGATCAGAGTCCTGGAGTTCAGACACCATGCTGGCTGAGCACACGTCGGGAGGCACTGCGGAACCCCCAGAAAGGGGTCGGGGCTTGTTTGCCCCGTGCGGCAGTCTGAGAGCTGGGGGGCTGAAGAGCTGGTAGAGGGTTCAGGGTCTGGGAAGAGCTAAAGGTTATCGCGTCGAGTCACCCCAGGTGCCTGGATTCGTCCCCCTTGTACTTTTTTACAGGGTGTGATGCTGCTTGTTGGGCAGCTCCCTGTACGGATGGGGCTGGTGGGGCGTTTCTCGGCCGCAAAGCCCCGTCTCCTTGTTGAGCCCCCCGTGCTCTCCCTCGGTGGGGGCTGGACGAGTGCTGCCTGAAGAGCCTTTCCTCAGCCTTTCCTCGCTGGTGACGAGGCGCCTCGGTGCTGACAAGACACGCAGAGCGCGTTCCGGTTCCTCTGGCCCAGAGGAACGATGAACCAGCCCAGGGCAAAGTGCAGGGCGGCCGGTTCAGCCCCCGGACTCTGAAGCAAGAGGGCAAAAGAGTGACATGCCACAGTGGCACCTCTGTGGGGAAGGGCTGAGCGGCCGCGCTGGGGGTCTGCAGGGTACCCTGGAAGTCTCTAGGTGTGTGCCCAGCCCTGGGCCGCTGAGCCGGGTCTCCCCGTGGGCTGGTGGGGAGGTGGATGCTCAGGTTGAGAGGAGGAGGGGAGGGGGGCGCTGGGCTCCCGGCGGGATGCAGAGACCTAGAAACTCCAGCTCTCTGCTGTGTTCAACGCCTTATTAAAGGCGGGGATGATAATGTTGGCTTTCATGTGCCTTGCTCCTCTCTTCCTCTTACAGATCTGAAGAGGTGCGTCCTCTTGGCTCTTGTAAGCACTTCAGGTTCCCAGAATGGAGTGGGGGAAAAAAAAAAAAAATCACACCTAGTCCCTGAGCTTTCAAAGCCTTGTCTGGAGTGGTTTTATCTGTCCCCCGCAGCCCTCAGCACCATTTCTCAAGGCAGAATTTCTCGAGCACAGAGACCAGCACGGACCCTCGTACAGAGACACACGTGTGTTCGGCCGCTGCCCGGGAACCCCCAGCCTTCCTCCGGCCGGCTCTGGCGCTTTAAGGGCGCTGCCTGTTCGCCAGCAGTGGGACCAAAGTCCACGGGCTCCGGCGGCTCCGGCAGCCGTGCCGGGGATGCAGCTCCCCGCCGTGCCGGGCGTACTTGCCCCCTCCCTGCTCGCCATCCCTGTGGCCTTCAGCATCAACGGCGCGACCGCCTTGGCAGAGTGAGTGCGGGCTCGGGACAAAGCTCTGGGGTTGGGACGCTGCGGTCCAGCTCGGGGTAGGGCGCTGGGTCCCGTCCTCTGCTGGTCCTGGGTGCTGGCTCCAGTCTGAGACTGGGGGGAGCATCTCGACTGGCCCAGGACAAGGCTGTGTCCAAGGATGGTGGGAGCCCTCCCAGCTGGGTCAGGCCACTGGGTCCCATCCGGACGCAGAGAGCGGGGAGCAGAGTCCAGGGCAGGGTTCTGGGTCCATCCAGGGACTGGGGCCCAGCCTGGGGCGGGAGGCTCAGCTCAGGGGCTTCTGCCCCGGCCAAGCCCAGGGAAAGGCTGCTGCAGGCTGGGACTTTGTCGACGTGGTTCTTGGCTGCCTTCACAACGTTTAAATCCCTTTATCGGTGACCAGAGGCGCAGCGGGTGGCTCGGGCTCTTTGCACAAGGCGGAGCGTGGCGGGGCTCACTGGCAGCCCCCGTCCCCCCGGATCAGGGTGTTCCGTGCATCCCCTCCTGCACCCAGCTCAGCCCATGGGACAGAGGGCCAGGACCCCCACACCATCTCCTCTGGCCATGGCCGTGCCTCCCTGGGCGCTGGGGACCCCTCCAAACCCTGCTGCCCCTCCCAGAGGGACCCCCCAGCAATTCGGCCGCTGGTGTGCCCCAGCGTGGCCGATGCCACCCTTCCACGCCCGCCTCGTCATCGCCACCGTCACCGATAACAGCCCCGCTTTTGCTTTCGCAGCTGAGTGACACCCCTGCGGTGCCCAGGCCTCGCGCAGCACGTCCCTGGGCACCGGTACCCGGTGTTGGGGGGGTTGGTCCCCGGGTCACCTCCGCGCTGCTTCCTCGCGTGCTCTGTTGCTCCTCCACATAAAATCAGGCTCTGACTGGTTACTCTTCCCTTATTCCCAGTCCCACACCCCAGGACCTGCCAGCTGCGGGCTTGCCCCTCGCGCCCGTTCATCACTTCACTGCACTTCCCATCCTTCCGTGCCCGCCAGGCCCCTTCACCCTCCTTTCCCCATTCATGACATGTTTCTTTTACACCTCATTTACCAGCAGGAAGCACTTTCAGCCACACTTCTCCAAATCACGGAGCCGGGGCTCTCCTGGCTGCCCCATACCCTTTATTTAAAAGATCTCCCCATCTTCATCCCCATCTTTTCGGTCTCCTCTTTCCCTTCCATCCCACCCAGCACCGCCCCAGATCTCCGCCATCCATCGCCGTGACATCCGCAGCCCTTCCTCGTGGAGCCGACTGAAAACCACCCCATAGCTGCGGGCGGCGCTGACCCCCCCAGCCTGCCCACGTGCTGCAGAGCCACGGGGGGGTACAGCCCCCTGCTTCTTCACGAGCCCCCGCTGCGGGATGGGCGATGGCAGCCTCAGAGCTGGGTGCCCCCGGCACGGCACCCCGAGGTGCTGGTACATTGGTGTGTCTCCAGCTGCGTCTCACACACGGTCACATCGTAGAGTGACTGGAGGAGCCGGCGTTGTGCGACTCCGCCGCAGCATCGGGGTTTGAATATCGAATTAATCGTTCTGTGGGAGTAATTAGTTGTGTAGTAATTAATTATACACCGGTACTAATGCGCTTCGGTGGTGACACTTCAATTATTTGAGCATTTTGAGGTTTTTTTTCAAGAGCTTCGGAGTTAGTTTGGGTGTTTAGGGCACACAGTGAGGAGAAGCTCAGCCTCGCTGATGCCCGTCCTGTCCCTGGGCACGGGGTCCAGCGCTCCCCTGCCCCAGCCCCTGTCCCTGTCCCTGTCCTTGGAAGAGCGGTTCCACCTGCACAAGGCAAACAGGAGCCCCTGTTGTTGCAGCCTCCCGAACCGTCTCGGCCGGGTAATTGGGTGTTTCTCTGGGATAAACTGGTGACACTGGTGTCTGCGCAGCCAGCCATGGCTTTGCCTTTTCTTTTTCTCTGGTGACACCGTTAAGGGCTTGAGCGAAGAACCCCATCCTGTTTCCCGTGTTCGGTAGCTGAAGCGTTGGCTAGACCTGGGCTGTGGCTGCTCGGGGGGAACAGATTGCCCTCCAATGCCTTCCCTCTCTTCGACACGTTTTCAGTGTCTGTCTCGTCGTTCACGATTTGCTTTGTGATCGGTTTCCCCAGTTTCTTGTAGCAGTGACCCATCACCGCAGCCGGGAGAGGGAGCGGGGGACCACGCCGGGGCTTCTCCCCTGCCCTGGCAGTGCCTTGGCGAGGCAGCCCCTTCCCCGTCCATGCCAGGGTGTCAGAGCCAGCCCTGCCCCGGGCTTCACCTCCCCAGGGGTGATTTCAGACCCTGGAGGAGCTGTTTCCCCCCTGCAGGGGGTGGGCAGCTCCCCGTGCTGCTGTGGGACCCACCCTGTGCCGGGGGGCAGGGTCTAGTCCTGCTGCTCCCCCCGCTCCAGCAGGGACCTCTCAGAGTCGAACGTTTCATCTGGACTGGGGGAACCGGGGCTTCGCCCCCCGGCCGTGCGCGGGTGCTTGAGCCCGTCCCACCGTTCCGCAGGAGCCCGCTGGTGCTGATGCTGGTGGTGGTGCTGGTGCTCGCCATCCTCTTCTCCATCATCCTCTTCTTGAGCGGAGTGAGCCACTTCCAGGACCCCCTTTTCTGCGGTGAGTCCCCCTCAGGGTGAGTGGGTCGCCCCGGTGCCGGGGCAGCAGCGGGGAGCTGGGACTGGGGAGAGCCGGGGGTCCCGCTCAGAGCCGGCCACTCTCCCACAGTGTTCGTGCTGCTCTCCTTCACCTCCGTCGTTGACCTGATCATCTCGCTGGAGGAGGATGGCTTCATTTCTGGCTTCGTGGAGGTCTACGTCCGAGAGGTACCGCCTCTCCTGCAGCGGGCTGTCGCGCACGAGCGGCCCTTTGCACCCAGGGCAGGCACGGAGCAGGCGCGGGGTCTGCTGGGGAGGGCGTGCGGGAAGGCGCTTGCCCCCACCCCGCATGACCTCTGTCTTCCGGACGGGCAGGGCGAGCCCTACCTGCGCACGGCACACGGCATCATGATCTGTTACTGGGACGGCATCATCCACTACGGGCTCTACCTCGCCATGGTTGCGGCCATCGGCCGGCGGTGAGCAGAGACGGCGGTGGGGAGGAGAGCTTGGAGGGGCTGGTGGGGGTGGGAGGGCCCCCGGTTTTGTGAGGAGGGGAGCACTGCGCCTGGCAGAGGCGCCTGATCCCGATGTCTCTGCAGGAAGAGCTGCAGGAACCTGGGTCTCTTCTGGCTGGGCTCTTTGATGATGAGCATCGTCGTCTTCCTACTTGGGAACCTGATAGGTACGGGGGTGCCGAGGGAGGCTCGACTCTGTGTCCAGCCCTCGCTCGTCCCTCCAGGCTGCCTCCATCCCCTCATCTGTCCGACGGGTTTACTCCCAGGCACTCACTGGTGCTGACCCAGAGGCAAGCGGCAGGTATCTGTACTGGGCGCCAAGCCCTCCGCTGTGCACAGCCCGTACTCTCCTTCCCCAGGGAAATTCAGCTCCGACCTCAGCCCTGCGTTCCTGCTCAACCTGCCCTACCTCCTCATCCCCGCCTGGGCTGGGGTGAGACTCTTCCAGCTGCCCAGGGCCCTGCCGTGCCTCAGCCCTGAGAAGGTGAGCTGGGGGCTGGAGCCGGCGCGGGGGTCTGCACTGGGATCCATCAGCCTCGTCACCCTCCCGGGGCTGGACCGCAGGATGCAGAGCTGAAAACACAACGTTTCCCTCTCGCAGGTTGCCGAGGAGCAACGCAAGCGCCTGTACCAGCGGCCCCAGGACATGGGGCTGATCCTGGTCCTGCTCCTCACCATCGCGTTCACCTTCTTCAGGGGGATGGTGAGTGCTGAGTCCCTGCACGGGGGTCCAGGGGGGTGCGCAAGGGTCACTCCCCTCTGCTCTCTGCATCCCCAGGTGGTTCTGGACTGTCCCGCCGATTCGTGCTTCGAGTACATCTACCAGCACGAGCCGTACCTGCGCGACCCCGTTGCCTACCCCAAAGTGCAGGTGAGTGGGACCGAGGCGGGGCCGAAGCCCCTCAGTGCTGCCGGGGATGGGGTGACCCTCTCTGTGCCTCCCCGCCAGATGCTGATCTACATGTTCTACGTCCTCCCCTTCTTCTGCCTCTGCATCTATGGGCTGGTGCTGCCCGGTTGCTCCTGGCTGCCTGACTGGAGCCTGGTGTTTGCCGGTGCCGTGGCGCAGGTGAGGGCTGCCCCATCACCCAGGGGACAACAGGGGGACCCCGGAGTGGCGTTCGGTCCCAGTCAGGAGAAAGCAAGTGGGGGCCTGGGGCTGAGCCTGGGGGGACAGATCTGCACCCGCGGCCGCATGTGGAGCAGCTCCCACCGCCACTGCCCGATAATTACATTGGCCTCGGTGGATCTTGATGGAGCTGGGGATTAGTTTGACAGAAATAGGCTGGAGCGAGCCGGCAGCTCTATAGATAGGATGCGCGGGGTGTGCTCCTGCGAAACACCCTTTGGTGCCAGGTGGGCTGCACCGGGCCAGCCCGTCCCCACCCTGGCCACCCCCTGCCCCATGTCCCCAGGCTCAGTTCTCGCACGTGGGCTCCTCGCTGCACGCCCGAACGCCCTTCCCCTACCAGACCCCCGAAGATGTCTGCTGGCTCTTCCTCCTCACCAACGTCCTCTACGCGCTGGGCCCCCAGCTCCTGGCCTTCCGCTGCCTGCACCGCCCTGCCTTCTTCCTGCCCGCCGCTCCTGCCAGCCCGCAGGCGGGCAAGAAGCACCAGTGACCTGTCCTTGCCCATCCCGGGGGGCTGCTGCCTGGCCCCCTCTCCCCGCTGCCGGTGGGTACTGGCTGGCAAGGGTGTCCCCAGGGATGCTCTGGTCCCTGCCATGTCCCCTGATGCTGTGGGGTGCCCTGCGGGGACCCCAGGGTGCTCCACAGGGGCATCACTGCCGCCACAGCCCTGCCCTTGCCCAGGCTCGGGGGGTCTCTGGGAGCTGGGCTCCCCTCCCAGTGGGTCCCTGGGGGCTGCGGGGGCCCCGTCCCACCCCGGTGCTCCCGGCCACGCCAGCACGATGCAGGAATGGGGACTGTGCCCGGAAAACTCTGTTTACAAAATAAAGGAGCGAAGGTACCACTTCTGACGCTGTGTCAGTGCTCCGGCTGGGGACGTGCCCGTGGCCCAAGCACCCCGCTGGCCCCCCCATGTCACCCCCCGCTCTGCCACTACCGGGGCCGGGAGGAGCTGCCTGACTTTGCCCCCTCCTGCCCTTCAGGGTGCAGGGGCTGGGGGGGCTCCTGCTGCCGGCATTGCCCTGGCTGGGGGGGTCAGGGTCGGGCTGGGAGGGGGGAGTGGGGAAAGGGGTGTCCCTGCGTGTGTGCATGGGAGGGGGGTGCACGGGGTGGGGGGGCACGGGATGGTGGGGCACGGGGTGGGGGTGTGCAGGATGGGGGTGCACGGGGTGGAGGCCACGGGGTGGGGGTGCACAGGGTCCGGGGGCACGAGGTGGGGGGGCACAGGGTGGGGGAGCACAGGGTGCGGGTGCTGGCAGTGGCTCGGGGCTGCCCTGGAGGGGTCCAGGTTGGGATTTACCGGCACAACTCCTTTTCCCCCGCGGGTTCCCGGTGGTACCCGGGGATGCCGGGGGGTAACGGGGAGCCGGTGCCGGTGCCGGGCGGGCCGGTGACCTTGGCGAGCCGGCGGCCCTGCGCAGCGCCGGGAGCCGGGGTAGGGCCGGGCCGAGCTCCCGGTGCCGCCCCCCTGCGCGGAGCCGCACCGGCACCGGCAGCACCGGCGGTACCGGCGGTACCGGAGCTCTCCTGCGGGCCGGGCCCCTCCCGCGGGCCGGCACCGGCGCCCGCCAAGACACGGTGAGTGCGGGGGGTTGCGGCGGCGGCGGCTCCGCTCTCTGCGGTGCGGCCGCGGGCAGCCGGGACGGGACCCCCCTGTACCGGCAGCCGGGGCGGGGGCCGCTCCCGGCGGGGCGGCGGCGGCAGCGGCAGCGGCCGGGCCGGTTCTCCCCGCTCTGCGCTGCCTGTGCCCGGGCACCGGCGTCCCGCAGCCCCGGGGCTGCCGCCGCAGTGTCCCGCACTGCAACACCGCACCGGCCCCGCGGCCGCCGGCGGGGGAGAGCCGGGCTGCGCCGCTCCGCCTGCCCCCGACCGGCCACAGGGACCCCCGGCGGGGGGCTGCCCCGCTCCCCCTGCCCCTCCGCTGGCCACCGGGACCCCCGGGGATGCTGCTCTGCTCCTCTTGCACCCCGACTGGGCACCGGGACCCCCGGCGGGGGGGCTGCCCCGTTCCTCCTGCCCCCCGACAGGGTACCGATACCTCCTTTTCCCAGACTGGGCACCGGGACCACCGAGGGTGGGGGCTGCTCTGCTCCTCCTGCCCACCGACCGGGCGCCGGAACACCCGGGTGGGCTGCTCTGCTCCCCCTTACACCCGACCGGGCACAGGGACCCCGGGGAGGCAGCCCTGGTACCCCTTTTCCCGGACCGGACACTGGGACCCCCGAGAGGGGGCTGGTCCGGTCCTCCAACCCCAGGACCCGGGGGGGGGGGCAGCGCGGCTCCCCCTGACCCACAGCCAAGCCCCAGCTCCCCTTCCCCAGCCCCCCGGGGGGGCTCATTCCCACAGCGGGGGGGACGCGCCCAGGGCTGGGCTGGGATCTGGGGCATCTCCGAGGACACGGGGCTCAGGGGGAGATCACCGTCCCCTGGATGGGGGGGACACCTTTTCCCCTGGCTGTCCCTGGGGAAGGGGGGCGGTGGAGCGGGGCAGCCGGGGGGCTCTGGCGGCCCAGCCCACTCCCACGCCATCAGTTCAGTTTCCAGATGTGCCAGCGCTGACATAAATAACTCACGCGATCTCGCCCGCCGCGGCTGCCATGAAATATTCATCCCGGCTGTAACCGAGCGGGTGAACCGGAGTTCAGCGTCGGTGCAGGCTGAGGGCTGGGGGGGTCCCTGGGGTGCTCGGTGGGGAGAGGCAGTGACCCAGCGCTGCTGGTCACCCCGCTCTGCCTGGGGCGGGGTGGGTGGCAGACAGGGTGGGGGCTTCTGCACGAAGGGTGTCAGTGGGTGACAGCCCCAACAGGGTGCGGGTTGGGGACCAGCCCTCCCCTCCGCTACACTCATCCCTGGGGGGCTGGTGGGTGCTGACGGGCTCTGCTCTCCCCCCAGATGCATCCCCAAGGCTCCTGGGCCACCGTCCCAGCAGCTCTGCTGCTCCTCACCGGCGTCCTCGCCTCCGACACGCTGCTCAGCACCCGGGGGCGGAAGAAGGTGGTCCATGTCATGGGTGAGTGGGGATGGGGGTCCACAGCCAGGAGCTGGGCTGGACCCCCGGGGCGGGATGGGGGGAGGCTGTTGGGTTTAATATCCCTTAAAGTGCAATCGAGGTCTCTGGGGCATCCACTGTGTCCCCCCTGCCCTGCCCAGCCCTCCTCAGGGCTTGCAAAGCCCCCAAAAGAGGCAAATTCCCCCCAAAGGTGGTCTCCCCACTGACCCCGCACCCCCAGCCTGCCTTGACCCCCCTGCGGTCCTGCCCACGTGCTGGCACTGCCTGGAGTGGGCATAGGGGCTCCCCTGAGCTCTGTGTCCCTTGCAGAGGGTGACAGCGGGGCTGTGGTGGTGCAAACGGCCCCGGGGAAGGTGGTGACACACCGCGGCGGCACCATCATCCTGCCCTGCCGGTACCACTACGACGTGTCCACCCACGACCCGGCCGAGATCCGCCTCAAGTGGACCAAGGTGACGGAGCCGATGGCCTTTGTGGACGTCTTTGTGGCGCTGGGGAAGGCGCGGCGGGCGTTCGGCAGCTACCGCGGCCGCACGGCTCTGCAGGAGGACGGCTTTGGCGACGCCTCGCTCATCATCCGCAACGTCACCCTGCAAGACTACGGCCGCTACGAGTGCGAGGTCACCAACGAACTCGAGGATGACACCGGCATGGTGAAGCTGGACCTCGAAGGTAGTGACGTGGCCGTGCCAGGGAGAAGGGACGGGACGGGGAGGACCCGGCTGCGTGTCCCACGCGGGATGACCAGGACACGGTCCGTGGTGCCATATCCCCAAGCTGGGTCCGGTCCTGCTTTACGGCCGGTTGTTTTTCCTGGCGTGTGCCGTGGTTTATTGCCTCTGTTATTGGCTTTTATTGTTGCTCCAGGTTTACAGGCTGGCAGCTAATAAACGCCGGAGATAGATAGCAGCACGGCCTCGTAAAGCACCGCGGGGGACGGGGATGTGGCAGCAGCGTTGGTGCTGTGCCCGGCTTCGAGCCTGCCGGACCGGGCTGCTGCGGCTGGGGACACGGGGAGAGGGGGGAAACCCTTTTCTGGGGCCTGGGAAGGCATACCCGCGTGGCTCAGGCTTGCTCCAGGGATGCCGGGGCTTGGCTGGACCCCGCATGGGCACCACTGCTGTCCCCAGGTCCCAGATCAGCAGCTCTGGGAGCCCGGGGGTGCCCTGGGGGTCCCTGGGATTGAAGAACGGGGGGGATTTGGGCTTACCGAGCCAAGTCCCCAAGCAGAGACAACGGCGGCTCGTCCTCGCTGGGGCTGCAGCCGGGTCTCCCAGCCCACAGCTGGCGGGACACCGGGGCTCCCACCCAGCGCCTTGCGCTGATGGCCACATTCATTGGGTGCGGCTACAAAACAGGGTGTGGGAGACCCCCCCAGACCCCCCAGAACCCTCCTCTCCATCCCCCCCAGGCGTGATCTTCCCCTACCACCCGCGCCTGGGTCGCTACACCCTGAACTTCCACGAGGCGCAGCAGGCATGCCTGGAGCAGGACGGCATCCTGGCCTCCCACGACCAGCTGCACCAGGCCTGGCTGGAGGGCATGGACTGGTGCAACGCCGGCTGGCTGGAGGATGGCTCGGTGCAGTACCCCATCTCCCGGCCGCGGGAGGAGTGCGGCCGCAAGGACACGCCCGTGGGGGTCCGCAACTACGGCTATCGGCACAAGGAGAGCGAGCACTATGACGCCTTCTGCTTCACCTCCAACCTCAACGGTAACGGCGGAGAGAGGGAAACTGAGGCACAGAGCACCCAGCTCCCCATTTGGGCTGGGCGGTGTTGGGGGGGTCCCCATGTTGGTCCAGAAAGATGCTCAGCTCTGGGTGAGGGCAGGGTGCAGCTGTGTGTCCCTTCACTGGGCTCCCCGGCGCATCAAGAGGGGGTCGGTGCTGGGGACCCCCAGGATCTGGTCCCATCGCCTTTGGGGCTGGAGCACCCAGTTGGAGCAAATCCCACCTTCCCCAGGCGGGAGAGGGGGACGGAGGTAATTGCGGCAGCCAAGGGGCCGGGTGATGGATGAGGCCGGGGCCACGCAAGACAGATGGGAGCCGGGAGGGCTCCCGGGCTGTGTAAATTCCTCCCGGCTGGCAGAGCTGCGCGGGGGGGCAGGGAGGGGGGGCTCTGCCGATGTTTATTTAATGGTGGCAGCCAGGATAAATAGCGGGTGTAATCGTCACCAGGAGCCATCGCCGACCGCCGCCGCGCAGCCCCCATAAATCTACCCGCGCCACGGCGCTGCCTCCCCAGAGCCCACCCAGCCGGTCGCCTCCACCAGCCCTCCCCAAACCGTGTTTTTTGGGGGGGGGTCCAGAGGGCTCGTGCTGCTCACCCGCATCCCACCCCCGCGGCCGCTGGTGAGGTGCACGGATGCAGGATGCTGCAGCTGCATCCCAATCCCCGCCAGCCCCAACGCTTTGTGTCCCCCTCTCCAGGCAAAGTCTACTTCTTGAAGACGTACCGCAAGCTGAGCTACGCCGAGGCGGTGCAGGCCTGCAAGAACAACGGCGCGGCCGTGGCCAAGGTGGGCCAGCTCTACGCCGCCTGGAAGATCCAGCTGCTGGACCGCTGCGAGGCCGGCTGGCTGGAGGACGGCAGCATCCGCTACCCCATCGTCAACCCCCGCGCCCGCTGCGGGGGCCGCGAGCCCGGCGTGCGCAACCTGGGCTTCCCCGACAAGAAGTACAAGCTTTTTGGGGTTTATTGCTTCAAAAAGGCAGGTGAGGCTGCCCCGGGGAAGGCGCTGGGTGGGGGGCACCCCAATCGGGTGTGAGGCTCGCCCTCACTGGGGGCGTCCCCAGACTTGGCCGGGGAGACCCCCCCCGGCGTGGCTGCCTGGTGCGGGGAGCTGCGGGCAGCCCCCGCGTTGGACTGGGAGAGGTGCCCGTGCGAGGCTGGTGCGGCTGCTGCACCGCGGGCTGCGGACAAAGCCCGGTGACGCTTGGGGAAACTGAGGCAGCGGGAGGGGAACGACTTCAGCAGCGCAGCCAGGAGCCTGCACTGGGGTCCAGGGCCGCTTCCCAGCTCACTGCAGTTCTTGCTTATCAACCAGTCTATTGCATGTGCTAAAGGCCCATCCGGAGCCGAGCAGGCTCAACCCCCCATCTCCTCCTCATCCTCCTCCGTGCTGTCCCTGGGGCCATGCAGCACTGAACCGCCCCAGGAGATACCACGGACAACCAGCAAGTCTCTGTGGGGTGGGGCTGACATGCCACGGCCTCCCCAACACCCCCAAAATCCCACCTCGGCACTGGGCGGGCTTAGGGCGAGGGCTGGGGGCACTGGGCTGGGCTTTGTGCACCCTGGGTGGCCGAGGGGCACCCGTAGCCCCCCCAGCACCCGCGTGCAGCCGCTCGCCCCCAGCCACCGGTGCTGGGAGAGCGAAGTGCCCAGGGCTGGGGCAGCTCCTTCGCGCTTGGCTTCGTGCAGAACAGCCAATGCTGGGAGGTGCTGGGTGGGCACCGGCCCCTGCGCCCGCCTGGCCAGGCACCGGCCCGAGGCTTTTTGCAGCCCTGGCGCTCGCGAGCTGGACGTAGATGAAATAAAAGCTTCGGCTGCTTTTGAGAGCTGAGCCAGGCTCTAGTGTCTCCTTTGCTGGTGCCACCCTCGAGGGGCATCTCGGGCTGCTCTGTGCCATGGGGCTGCATCCCCCAACGTGCTGTTCAGGGGTCCCCAGTCCTGCTGCGCCCTCCCTCACAGCTGGAGCTGGGCATGTTTGGAGCATCCCAGTTGCAGCATTCCTCTTGGATTTATTGGGACCCGATCCAAGGGAGCAGCACCTGCAGAGCCACCTTGGGGCATGGCGGTGCTGGCAGCAACTGGGAACCAGTGCGGGGAGGGCAGGACCCTGGGGTTCCGCATGCCGGAGGGGGCTCAGGGCTTCCTCCGTGCTCGGCGCAGCTGAGCACCATCCATCACCTTTACTGGCTGCCAGCTCTGATGCCAACAAAGAGCTGCTGGGACCTGACTGTGGGTGCTGGGAGCCACCGGAACCCCAACTGGTGACCGTCACATGCTGACGGACAGCAACCGGGGTGGGGGCCGCAGCCCCTGCACCCCTGGGTAGTGCAGGCAGCAGCCTGATAGAGCCATCAGCACCTCTGCGTGTTAGCGGGGCTGGCAGGGAAAGCCGTGGCCGCGCCGCTCACTGCCGGCGTGATTCATGAGCAGGCGGCGGGGCTGGCACGGCCAGCCCTGGGAGAAGGATTAGGTTGGCTTCAAATTAATGTGGTGGCGGTGAAGGGAGGCAGATGGAGAGCACCGGCCAGGCAGGTCCCGGGCGAGGCACGGCGAGGGCTGCCGGGGGACATCCCTTGGGGTCCCGCAGCCCCAGGAAAGGGCAGGGTCGGGGTCACTCAACTGTTAAAAAAATTTATTAAAATGTCCAGCAGTACAGAAAGGCAGAGTCAGAAATGGCACGGGGCAGGGGGACGGGGAGAGGGCTCGGGACACGGCAGTCACGTCGCAAACAGCAGAGATCAGAAAGCGCCGTACGCACACACACACACGCCAACTCCAACGGGGACCCGACGACGAACGGAAAGGGGGAAAAAATAATAAACCAACCCCAAACCAGGTGGCAGAGCGGGACACTGGCCCCCGCAGCATCGTGTCCCCACCGCAGGGACGCCCCACGGGCAGGACCAGGGTGCTGGGGTGGGAAGATGGGTGGGGGAGCTGCTAAAAAACCAGAGTCACCCCGGGCCAGCGAGACACGACGGCCAGGGTGGGAGATGGGGGGGGCTGCAGATGAACCCCTACCCCGCTTTGGGGAGGGGACCAGAGCCCAGCTGGGGAACAGGCCCCTGCGTGGGGACGGGGGTTCCCCGAGCGGGGCTGGGGGCTCGACCCCGGGTCAGAGGGGCTGAGCGTGGGGCATGCAGGGAGGGCTGGGGACGCACACGCAGCCGCCCCCTCCGGATCCTATTCCCTACGGGGCCAGGCATCCTGGGAGCTAAAGCCGAGGTGGGGGGTTATAAAAGAGGGGGGGTGGGAGGGGGGTGGGAAATGTCACCACATCCCGTCGGGGACCCCTGTGCTTCCTCGTCCCCCGGCTCTAGAAGTAGTGGCCCTCCTCCATCCAGTCCAGCCGGAGGTGCTTGCGGTGTTTTCGCCGCTCCTTGCGGGGTTTGTGGTGGTGGTGCTGGTGGTGGGGGTGGCTGTGCCGGTGGTGGTGGTGCCGCCGCGCTCGGTGCGACCGCCTGGCTAACAGGGGCAAGGGAGGGCACCCGGGGGGGTGAAGACCCGCGGCCCCATGACACCCCCCTCCACCCCAAGACCACCCGCCTCGCCCCCACTAACGCTTCGTGCAGAGGATTTTGGGCCGGTCCCACTTGCCGGTGCTGTGGCACTTGACGGTGGGCACGTGGCGCTGGGTGAAGCCCTCCTCGCACTGGTAGCGCACGCTGGAGTGGATGCTATACTTCTCCTTCTTCTTCCCCACCGTGAAGGCGTTCGCCACCTCCGGCGGGGGCCCGCACAGCACTGGGCGGGGGGACACAGACCCCCGTCACCCCTCCCAGCACCGGGAGGGGACAAGGGGACACCCTGCCGCTGCCACCGGTTCTCCCCCCGGCGGTGGCTCCCCCATCGGCGAGGTGTTCCCCAGGATTTACGCTGTTAATTAATGGCTTTATTGGGGCGAGCGCATCGTTAACGGGCGGGAGAGGCCGGCGCACTCCTCCGGCTCCCAACGAGCAGCTGGAGGTTAATATAACTTCCGAGATAAGGAATGAGAACTTAATGGTTTTAATGGTGGCTAATTAAAGAAATTAAAGCGGAGAGGGAAGAATTGACTGTGGGGAAAAAACGGGAAAGTGGAGATTAAGGGGAACTGCTCGAGATTTCCTGGCCGAGGGGCTGGGAGGGGGTTCCCCGAGGAGGAGGAGGTGCCGGGGGGCTGCGGGATGGGGCAGGGGCGGGCGGTACCTGTGCCTTTCTTGCAGATGTAGGGCAGGTTGTAGTTGCAGGGCACGTCGTTCCACTTGCCGATCTCGTGGGACACCAGCACCACGCAGTCCTCGCCGCCAGCAAAGAAGTTGTCGGGTTGGTTCTCCCGCCAGTTCTCGTATTGCTGGTGGGACGCAAGCGGGGGGGTGAGAGCCCCTGCGCTCCCCCCCGCCCTGCGCCCCCCCTCGCACCTCCCCTGTCTCACCAAGGCGGTGTTGTCGGTCCACTGGAAGTCCTGCTCCACGATCCTGTCGTTGAGCCCGATCCAGGTGTTCTCGTGCCCGAAGCCTACGGAGAGAAGCACCCAGGGCTCACCCGCTGAAGGGCACCCAGGGGTGCTGATGCTGGAGGAGCCGCAGGACGGGCTGCTCCCCACCAGCCCGCACCGTTGATGAAGCCGTGCTCCTCCCGCGAGTGGATGCTGGTGAGGTGGCCGGCGCGGCGGCGGCAGTCCCGCTCCGCGTCCTCCCAGGAGCGCCGGCGGGCGAAGTACCGGTAGCAGTGACCCTGGAACTTGTGCCAGTTGTGGTCGCAGCCCTCCGTGTCTGCAGGGAGATGGGGACAGTGGGGACGGTGGAGACACCCCCCCCCCAGCACCCTGGGCAAGGATGTGGGGAGCAGCTCCCCATCACGGGGTGGGGGCAGGACTCCCGCCTCCCCTTTCCAGCTCCCCATGCTCGTGTCCAAAGAGAGAGAGCGGCTGGGCAGTGGCCCCATGGGGTCTTGCCCACCCCCCAATGACACACCCGGGGGGTACATCACTCCCCACCTTTCTCACAGCGGCTGCCGCCATAGCTAGGCAGGCAGAGGCAGACGAAGGAGTTGACCTCGTCGATGCAGGTACCGCCGTTCTGGCAGGGGCTGGACAGGCAGTCGTCGATGTCTGTGGAGACACACCAGGAGCTGCGGGCACGTCGAGACCCCACACCACCCCCTGCCCAGCCCCCCCACCCTCCCACCAGCACCGGTGCCAGCGGTGACCGAGGACGGAGGCACGGAGCAGGACTTGGAGCTGCAGCCCCATTCCCCTCCCAGCTTCCAAGCGCAGCCGCTGCTCCGTGCCGCGGGGCCAAATCCTGCCCCAGCTCGCGGGGAGCTCTGGCCGCTCACCGATCTCGCAGTTCTCCCCGGTGAAGCCCGGGGCGCAGCTGCAGCCACAGACGGTGCCGTTGGCGCGGCAGGTCCCGCCGTGCAGGCAGGGGTTGTTCTGGCAGGGGTCGGCCGGGGCTGCGGTGTGGGAGCAGGCACCTTGAGCTGGGGTGGGGTGGGGGGGACAGCGCGGCACCCATCCCTTCCCCACCGGCACCTGCCCTGGCGCTGCTGGGCAGCAGCTGCTTCTCCAGCTGTTACTATCAGCCACTGCGAATATTCAACATCTCAGAGGACCCTTCCCCAGCCCACCACAGCTGCCAGGAACACCCCGGGGAGAAAATTAGTTTGGGCAAAAGCAGAGACCCCTCCAAATCCCCACCTTAAAACTGACCCCGCGGGTTGGCACCACGCTGTCACGGCTTTGGGGGGGTCAAACTCGAGGCCCTCCCACCACCCAGCCCATTTCTCCCGGTGCCCATCAGCTCTGGGTGCCCACAGCACCCCGAGGCCACAGCTCCGGGCTCACCGTGATGGGTGGCGTTGCCGGTGCCCACCCAGGCCAGCAGCTCCCGCTCATCCAGCGCCGGCTCCTCGCCGCTCCCACTGTCGGCATCCAGCAGTGGGGACACCCCTGGTCCCCTCAGCTCCACCGCCATGGAGGGTTCAAAGAGTGGCCCCATGCTCGGGGACTCGGGTTCCCCTGGCACCCATGGGTGGGGGGCGGTGGGTGACAGCCAGGGACTGGGGGTGGCTGAGCTGGGGGGCACAGGGAGCTTTTCCCTCTTTGCCTCCCCAGAGGCATCTTCCTCACTGGGGGTCATTGGTGCATCCTCGTGGCTGGGGACACCTGGGGGGCTGGGGCTGGTGGGGGGCTGCAGGAGATGCTCTGCTCCCCCCAGCTCCGATGCAGCGTGGCTGGTGGGCCATGGGGCTGTGGGGGTGAAGCCCGTGGACCCTTCCTCGGCCGCCGGCTCCAGGACCTCTGTCAGCTGCTCGGTGCTGGCCCAGGAGGTCACCTCGCTGGCTGCAGGGGGAGGTGAAGGCGAGGGGGCCTCCCGCTCTGGGGTGGATGCGGCTGCTTCACTGCTCAGCTTGGTGCCACTACTCTCAGCATCTCTATATCCGACGGGTGGCTCGTGGCTGGGCTCAGCTGGCGGCTCAACTGGCCCATGGGGAGCTGTGGGGCTCAGCCCACTCTGGGGCTGGGGAGCAGCCGCCTCGGTGGGGCTGGGTGTGACAGGGTGACCCATGGAGGGACCAGCCAGCTGGAAGAAGGTCAGCGCTTTCCTCTGCCTCTCCAACGAGCCATCGCCCAGGGCCCCGCTGCTGTCACCACCGTCACTGCGGGGCTGCGGGGCCATCTCGGGGCTCTCGGCCACCAGTGGGGCTGGGGGCAGTGGGGGCCGCGGTGGGACAGAGCTGCCATCCTCCTGGGAGAGCATGTCCCCGGAGAAGTCCTCGGTGGCATCTGTGAATGGCCGGGGGGAGTCCCCACGGGCACTGAGGTCATGGGGCTGAGCCCCGACCACGGTGATGTCCTGGTGGCCGAGAGCACCATGGGGAACCATGGAGGCAGGCAGGGATGGGAACGGCAGAGTGCGGGGGGCTGTGCGGGGGCTCCACTGCGGTGAATCCCTCCAGGCAGGAGCCTGTGGTGAGGGGGACACCGGGATGGTGGCTGGTGCCATCAGCTCTGCAAGAGATGGCACAGCCATGAGGTCACCAAGCCAGTACAGCCCCCCCCAGGACCCCCCACCCGCTTTCAGGCATCACTTACCAGGGCTGATCTCCTCCTCCACCGCGTTGGAGGGCGAGTAGGTGCCCTCCTGCCAGAGGCTCTCGGTGCCAGCACGGGGGATGCTCCATGGCTCCACCGCATTGGCTGCAGCCCCATTCACCTCCAGGGCCAGGACAGGGGCGTGGGTGACCGTCCCCACCGGCTCCACAGCCACTGTGGGGTCTCTGGCCACCGGTGGGTCCCCGGCCACCACCGCGGGGTCCCGGCTCTGCTGCTGCAGCTGGAAGTAGCGCCCGTTCAGCCCAGCGTAGCTGCTGCGCCTCGGGGCGCTGGAGCTGGCTGGTGCGGTGCTGGGGGTCTCTGCTGTGCCGGGGACCATCCCCAGCCCAGGCGGTGCCAGCGGTGAGCTGGTGACACGCTCTCGAGCTGGGCTTTGGGACTGTGGCAGGAGGGCAGCCGGGGGCTCCTCAGGGTCAGGGTCTTCCTGCGCTGGCAGCGCTGGGCTGGTGTTGGCCGCATCCTGCCGCGAGCTCACCAGCGCCTGGTCCACCACGTTGAGAGCTTCCTCCTCATGCGGCCAGGCCAGCGAGGAGGCTGTGGTGGGAGGCAGAGACATCCCGTCGCCCAGCCCCAGACCACCAGCTACCAGTGCCTGTGACGGTGGTGACGGGGCAGCCCCCGGGAGGTCACCGCGCTGTGCCGTCGGGCTGCCGCTTGCCGGCCGCAACTGCTCATCCTCATCCTCGCCGGGCCCCGGCTGCGGCAGGAGGCCGTAGCGGGCACGCAGGGTCTCCCGAGTGTCCCCCGACGTGCCCAGGTCCTCGCCGTGCTCCACCAGCACGTTGTCGCTGCCCAGCGGGTCGGGCGCGGGTGGCACTGGCTCCTCCAGCTCCTTCTGCCCCACAGCCACGTGTGCTGTGGTGAGGCCACAAGCATCAGCGGTGCCCGAGGATGGGCACCTGGGGCACGAGGGGGGACCTGCATCCCCCCCACCCCGGGGCTCGGTACCAGGCACCGCAGCCGCCAGCCTTGCTCCATGCCAGGGTGATGCATGGAGCTGGGCTCCCTCCCAGCACTGCTCTCCTCATTTATCCCATTAACTCCCCAATTAAATATACATCCGCAGCAATTTCCCAGCCATGCCTACTGATTGCCAAAGAAGGGCCAGGGCTGGTGGGGTGCCTGGAGACGGGGAACGTGGTGCCGGCATCGTGCCGGTCTCCTCTTACCTTTATAGCAGTAGGCATCGAATTTGGAGGTAGCGGCGGGGAAGCCGGTGCGGTTGGGGAACTGGTAGAGGGTCCTGACGCCCGAGGCCTCACCGCCGCATTTCCTGCGCGGGAGCCTGATGGGGTAGCGGACGCTGCCGTCGGCCAGCCAGCCCGGGTCACACTGGTCCAGGCCCTCACGCCACGCCAGGTAGAGCTGCCCAGTGGTGGCCAGAGAAGCCCCCTGGCTCCGGCAGTGCCTCCAGGCCCCCTGCCAGCTGAACCGCCCCGGCACCGTGGCGTAAAACACCGTCCCTGCAAGAGAGCGGAGCCCGTTGGGGATGTGGGGAGAGAAAACTGCAACGGTCCCAATGGCTCGGAGTCGAACGGTGCTTTTTGGAAGCCTCCGGTTGGCACAGAGCGCTGGC
Source organism: Bucorvus abyssinicus (assembly GCA_009769605.1). NCBI lineage: Eukaryota > Metazoa > Chordata > Aves > Bucerotiformes > Bucorvidae > Bucorvus > Bucorvus abyssinicus. The sequence continues at coordinate 8,133,510 of CM020055.1, forward strand.
ACAGAGCGCTGGCACGGCACCGGCACCATCCCCACAGCCAAACCATGGGGTCAGAGATGCTCAGAGATGCTCGGAGATGCCCACGTTGCTGGCCACAGGCATCACCTGGCGTGATGTCCCCGAGCACCCACCCACCCACGCCAGTGTGCACCCAGCTGCCATGGCACCGCTTGCCTCGCAGCTCCCGGGCGTAGCAGTAGACGTCGTACTCTTCGCCGGGCTCCCTCCGGCCATAGCTGCGGACGCCGGGGAGGCTGTTGCGATCTCCGTAGCAGCCGGGCCGGGACAGCGTGATAGGGTACCTGCCGGAGAGGGGCACGGTGGGTGCTCAGCTCCACAACTGCCCGTGGTGCGGGGCTGCTCACGCCGCACACTCACCGCACGGTCTGGTCGGCCAGCCAGCCCGCGTCGCAGTTATCGTAGCCATCCTCGAAGGCTGCCTGGAGGTGCTGGGGCGAGGCGATGGCAGCCGAGTTGTCCTGGCAGGCGCGGCGGGCAGCGGCGAAGGTCAGCGCATAGCGCTCGCCCGCGGGGCGGTAGTGGAACACGACGCCTGGAAAGGTGGCGGATGGCAGAGCTGGGATGGGGGTGCAGGGGGCGAACCCCACCGTGGTGCCCCCGCAGCTCTCCCGGCAATGCCACCCCCTCAGCAGGGCAGCCGGCTCACCCGTCACCTCCAGCGGCAGCAGGTCCTGCTCATCGTCGATGCCAGCCACCACCTCGCAGCGGTACAGCCCCCCGTCGCTGGCGCGGGCGGCGCGCAGCAGCAGCGTGGCATTGTAGCGGTCGCGGGGGTAGCCGGGAAGGGACACCCGGCCCTCGTAGGCTTTCACCACCTTCACCGCGTTGTCCTTGGCCACCAGGATGGGGACGTCCTCCCTCTGGCCGGTGGCCGAGCGCACCTTGCTCCATTTGACGCGGGGTGGGTCAGGGGGCTCGTTGGGCCCCAGCGAGGCGGAGGGCTGGAGCAAGAAGAGGCAGGGCAGGGCCACGGGCTCCCCCAGCCCCACGCGCACGGCCTCGTGCTGCACCCTGTTGATGTGGATCACCTTCCCATCGTCTTGGGAGCCTGCGGGGACAGGAGATCAGATACCGTGGAGATGGGTGGTGGGAGCTCCTGCACAGCTCTTGTTTGTAGCAGGGAGAGCTGGGGGCACTGTGGGGTGTTGGGGGCTCTGTGCTGGACACCCCTGAGCCCCCCAGGGAAGAGCATGGAGCAAGACGATGTGCAGCCTGCTGGTTCAGCATCTGGAGACCGACTTTGCCGGTTAAATCCATGCCTCCAGAGCCGAAACCCCGACTCGGCCAGGTCCCCTGGCCCCCCCAGGGTGCTGCCGGGCTGTAGCTGCTGCTCTGCACCCATGGGTCCCACTCCGCTCCTGGGGGGATAGCAGTACCCCCTGTCTCTGCCCGCAGAGGAAGACCCCTCGCCAAGGACCCAGTGCCATCCATCCCCCGCTGGGATACGGCATGGTGGTGATCATGACCTCGTCCTCCTCCTCCTCCTCCCACACTAATCCTGCCCCAGCCTATGCAGCCTCCCAGCTCTGCCACCACAAATCCCAGCAGTCTCCGACCCCCCCCTTGGCACAGCAGTCTCTGCCTCGGGGGGTCGGGGGATGCTCCTTGCAGAGCCCAGCTGGTTGGGGACCAGGGACAGCCACTAATCCCTGCTTGGCACCTTCCTCCCCTCCAGATCCCCACCCTCCATCGCACTCTGAGCCCTTTGCTGGCTGGAAGATGCACGGGGAGGGTCACAGGGTGGGGGGGGTCCCAAAGCCCCCCATGCAGCAGGATGCTGTGATGCCCCCACCACGAGACACAGCAAATCCCCGGGGGGTGAGGAGGGGGCCATGGGTGCCACTGGTGGGATTATGGATTTAAGGTCTTGCCTGCGGGAATCCCAGCGCGACAGGGGGTCTATGGTCGCCTGGGGGGCTTCTCTCTCACTAATCCCCCTCAACCCAGGGCAGGGAGGCGTGTGAGGCGGCAGCCTGAGCCCTCTCCTGGCTATTATTCACCTTCACTATTTATTACGGCTGATAGTTCATTACTTGCTGCTGTTTATTGGCTAATTAGCCCCTGCCATGGAGCTCTGGCGGCGGCACTTACCCAGGATGGCGATGGGGAGGAGGGAGAGCCCGAGCAGGAACCAGCAGCCGGCATCCCCCATCACATGGACCATCCTTGACCTGCAACGAGAGCGGGGAGGGGTGGGAGGCCACTGCTTGCCTGCTCCTTGCTTGTTCAGCCACACCGTGGGGCCATAAATCACCGTGGGGCCACGCTGACACCAGCCTCCCACGAGCCATGGGGAAGGGGCAGGATTAGCCCCGCTTAGCAAGATGCCATTAGCCCGGAGAGAGTTTGACCCCACTCCCGGCATGAAGCCGCTGTGGGGTCAGGATGGAGGACGTGGTGCCACCCGCTGACCCACCAAGCCCCCCAGCCGCCCCGCCGAGGTGTCCCTCTGTGCCTCCTGCCACCAGCACCACCCACAGGGACAGCCCCACGACCACTTGGTGCACCGCTGGAGGTGGGACATGCAGCGGGCGAGCTGGGGCATCCCGCAGCCCCCCAGCCCGGCGGCGCCACTGGAGCCAGCCCTCGCTCTGCCCCCAGCATTATTGCGCAGCGGCTGCCGGAGCCGGTGTGCGGCGCGTGGAGCACAAAGCCGGCACCGCCGCTTGCCCAAAATCTCCCGTCCATCCATCTGACCGCAGCGATGATGAGGATTTTCGAAATCCTTTGGGCTCCCGGCTCGGGGGGGAAGTCGGACGCATCACCCACCCAGCACGGGCACAACCATCACCCGGCTCCCACCACCACCACAGCCCCGCGCCGGCTTTGTCTGGGATTTTCACCGGGCTCCGGCACCGCGCGCCGCCAAACCGGCCAAGCAGAGGGAACGGGAACACACCCACCACCCTCAGACCCCAAATCCCCCATGGGGCCACGTTGGAGCTCAGCGCCACGTGGCCACGAGCTCAAACCAGACCCAGGGTCCATCGCCCACCAGCAGATCCAGGTGGTTCCTGCAGCAGCGTGCGGGTCCCCCCGTTCTGACACAGACCCCTGCCAGGACAGCAAGCAGGGGAGCGCTCAGCTTTCGGGGACACCAGGAGCCCCCGTCCCTCTGGCAGCAGCCCGGAGCTGAAGCTTCAGCCCAGCCCAACAGTTCCCCCAACCCTGATGCTCCATTTTCCAGCCCTTGATTTCTCATTCTGTCCCTTCTGCTTTTATGGGACAAAAATAGAAAGAAAGAGCAAAATGGTGAGAAAAAAGAAGACCCCCCGTGTTCAGTCCTGCAAAAGGACCTTTTGGGGGGTTCAAAACTGGGTTTTATCTTATCTCTTCTAGAGAAGAAAGAGGTTGCAGCCCCTTCCCTCCCGCAGCAGCTCCAGGGGACCTTCCACCTCCAAACCCAGCTCCTGATGGAAGATGAGGTGGCCTGACCCCGGAGGGAAATTCCGGGGGTGTGGAGCGGGCAGGAGGCTGCGGTACACTGCGCCTTCGCCCAGCCGCATCCCCCGGGAGCCCAACAACCCCAGAGCAGCCCCGAGGCTGCTCCACGGCACCGGCAGCACGACGCCAGCTCCTTCCCTGCTTGGAGATGCTCCGGGAAGGAAATCCCCCGGGCTCGCCGCCTCGCCAGCACCAAACTTGTCTCTGTCTTCCCGCTATGAGGGGAAAAATAAATTGCTTGGCAGGGTCGGGCTCGGGAGGTTCCAGCTCCTCCACATGAAATGTGAGTTTTGGCTTTCTGGGGCGTCGGGAGCTCTCCCAGCACAAACCATCAGCGCTGGGGCGTGCGCTGGGGCAGCTCCTGCCCACACTCCCGGTGTGTCCTCCACCGAGCCACCACCCCCAGACCCGCTGGGTGAGGGTGGGGTGGTGGGTGCAGGATGGGGGTGGTGGGTGCAGCATGGGGACATCTAAGCTGCTCAGCACCAGGAGAGATGGGTGCCCTGGGCTGGGCTCACACACATGTCCCAGAGCCTCACATCACCCACTGTCCCATTTTTCTGGTCTTTTCACCTGTTTTCTTTTTCATATCCCTCCACACTCTCCCCCTGCAGCTTCCAGATGGCTTTTCCCATTGAAGGGCAAACAAGACAGTTTCCCACGTGGGACAACAGTCACTGGGTCTCAGTCCCTAACACCTCTCCACAGCATCCCCGAGACCTTCCTCTTCTCCATCCTCCTCCTCCCTGGTCTGTGGCCACCCCAGCTCCCAGTAGGGCAGCCCCCATTCCCAGCCATAACCTGGGGCCACCAGCCCCAAACCGCGGGGCCACATTGGGTTGGTGGGACAGAGCAGGAGCTGAAGATACTGAAGAGACCCCAAAGAGCCGCGTTAACGTGCCAGCGTATAAAACACTCCTCTAAGCTCTCGGCTGTTTACCCAGAGCCGCTGTTCTGGAGACGGGTCCTTGCTGAGCAAACAGCCCGGGGTTTATTTAAATGTTAAACAGGAAAGTTGCTCTTTGGATTTGGAACCGCTACCCCAGCCAGCTGCGGAGCCAGCGCGCGCCATGCCGGGCTGGACAGATGGATGGGACCGTGGTCCCTGACCCCCCCCAGCTGGCAGCACCAGGGGAGCGGGTGCTGCTGGGCGCTCGGGGCTGGTTGCGGCTCCGGCTGCACGGTCGCCTTCCCTGACATCAGCATTTCTGCGGGTTTTGCTTTCGCAGCAGGGAAGGTGCCACAGTGGGAAGGGCCAGCCCTGCCGACAGCACCCGCTGCTGCCTTGGGGACCCGGGACTGTGGGCAGGGGGGTGCCGGCCTCCCCCCACCCTGGGGAACGATTCATACAGCCCCAGACTGCGGCTCTCTTGGGGCACTCCTGCTCTCAAAGCATTCGGGGACCACGTCCCTGGTGGCATCACAGCTTTGCTTCGAGCCACAGAGACAAAGGAAGGTCCCCACCATTCTCCGCTCCCCCCAGCCCCTCACCGGACCCCCGGCTGCCGCCTCCACTGAGCCCAGCCCTGCGCTGAGCCAGCAAAAAGTTTATCCCAAGGTCAAGGCAAGCGTCATGGCAGCCACTGTCCCCACCGGAGCCACCACACGCGATGTCCCCCGCGTGAGGACGCCCGTGCCGCGCAGGGGCTGTCGATGTCGCAGCCAGGCAGAGTCCTCCCAGCCTCATCACCTGGTTAATTAGTGAGACCGTGTCCCTCCCACCTCCTCTTGATCCACTAACCCACAATCTGGCTCTGGCAGTGCCGGCAAGCGCTGGCACAGCCAAATCCTGACCCCACGGCACTGCCAGCGTCAGCCCTGGCCGGATCCTGGCTGCCCACCGCTGCTGGCATGGCTCAGCACCCCCAGCCCTTGTGCCGAGGAGGGGGGAAGCAGCATCAGCCCCATCCCGTTAGGGCAGGATCCGGCCGGGGTCCCCATGGAAGGGGCCGAGGGCTCGGCTGCGCCGAGCATTGCCGCGTGTCCCCAGCGGTGACAGCAGGGCAAGGAGGGTGGCACTGGGAGCCAGCGCTGGCCGTGCCACCCTGAGCCCCAGGGGCTGACTGTCGCGGGGAGGGGGGGTCTCTCTCTGCAGTCAAGGCGATGCCACGGGCACAGCGATGCCGCCGGCGCCCCTCGGGGACAAGGAGCGTGTCCCCGTCCCCGGGGCGGCCCAGCCCCAGCCGGGGAACGGCATAGGAGAGAAATCTAAAATAACGGCGGTGCAAAGCCGCCCCCCCCACCCCGGGCGAACATTTTCACATCTGTCACTAGCTGTCACCTCATGAATAATTCATCACCCTCATGAATATGCAAAGCTGGGGCTGGTGATTAGCTCCAGCTGAAACAGAGCTTAATTCCTCGCAGGCCATTGGGCGCCGGGGCGACCCGGCCGGTTTGGGGGTGTCCTCCCACCCCAACCCGCCCTCAGCCATGGGGTGGGCTGGGGCGGCTGCGGACACCGCCATCCCCACGGAGCAGAGGGGACGTTTGGGACAGTGCAGGGACACACGGGCTTTTGCTGGGTGGGAGGGCAGGGCGTCACTGCCCACCTGCCCGGGCACCCTGGATGCACCAGACATGGGTGCCCCCCACCCTGGGGATGCCCCAGCCCTGGGGGTACCCCCAGGTGCCCCCCAGCCAGGGCACAGGCCCCATGACCTCTGCTGTCCCCACGGGTCACTCCATTCCCCAGTGCCACCAGCGCACACAAGGCACGTCGGTGCCCACCCACCCAGCGTGTCCCCCCGCCCCAACCGCGGGCACCCCACGGGGTTAATCCCGTGCCCCCCGCACCCAACCCCGCCGCAGCCACCAGCCCCCCACAGCACCCACCTCCCTCCCAGTGCCACGATGCTTCTGCCACCCCAACGGGGAGGGGGTGTCCGCCGAGGACCCCCCCCAGGCTCCGTGGCCGCGGCAGGAGCCCGGTGACGGGGCCGAGCTCCGCGTCCCCTCCTCTCTGCCCACAACAAAGGAATTCTGCAAACCTCGCTGCCGTCACATCTCACAGGCAACGTGATGCTTCCCGCTCCCCCCCAGCCCGCGAGAATAAATTAGCACCTCGGAAAACTGTGATCCCGTCCAATATGGGCCCTGTGCTGGGTGCGATTTTTATTAGGCAGACAGTCTGCAGCCTTTATTTTAGAATTTTCTTCTTCTTTTTATTTTTTCAATTTTTTCCCCTACCGTTTCCTGCCTCTCCCTGGGAAGCTGAAAGCACCGCGGGAGCCCCAAAACCAGCGCAGTGTCGTGGCGAGCCCCCCGGCCCCGCAGATGGCTTGGCCACGCGCCGGCTGACGGGCAACTCCGACAGCAGCACCGGTGCCGGGCACCGAAAGCCGGAGGAGAACACGGGGCCGGTGGGCCTGGCACGCAGCCGGGCCTCCAGCACCATCCTCCCCCCCAGCACTGGATTTGCTGAGCCCCCCGGATGGTGTGTGGGAGCGAGGAGCCCCCAAACAGCCACAGTCCCCTCACCGGTACCCGCACCCGCGTCCATCCGTCCATCCTGGCAGCCCTCTGTCCACCCAGCCCGGCCTCGCAGCATCCTCACGCTGGGGCATGCAGGCTGGGAATCATCCAGCCCGCGGTGCCGAGCGCCCACCACGCTGCCAGCCCTGCCTGCACCCCGGCAGCTGGGGACGCCCCGGGGACACGGAACTTGCCGGTGGGCCCCCACCCGCCAGCACCCGCTGCTCTCTGGCCAGCCCTCGGCCCTTCTCCCTGCCCACCGCCTCCCTGCCAGGGCTGGGCAGGGGGTCAGGGCACAGCGCCACCCTGCCAGTCCCACCAGCCTCCCCCAGACCTGCCTGTCCCACTGGCACCAGTGCTGGTGTCCCCCACCTCCTCTCAGTCCTAGCCCCGGTGTCCCCAGCCCAGAGAGTCCTGGTCCCCCTCAGTGTCCTCCTGTTCTGCTGTCCCCGGTGGCCCCCTGTCCTGCTGTCCCCAGCCCTATTGTCCGTCTGCCCCGGTGTCCCCAACCCCACTCCTGATACCCCCAACCTCCATTCCAGCATCCTCTCCAGCCCCATCGTCCCCAGCCCCGATGCCAGCATCCCCAGCCCTGTCACCCCCTGTCCCCTCGGTGTCCCCAGCCCGCAGTGACAGCATCTCCCCGAGGCCAGCATCCTTCATCCCACTCCGCTCCGGTCCCCCAGCATCCCCTCCCTCCCAGCGTCCCTCCCGGTTCCCGCATCCCCCCAGCCCTGACAGCCCCCTTGTCCCCACCGCGTCCCCCAGTCCGGATCCCTCCCGCGCCTGCCGGAGCGGTGCCGGTGCCGCCGTCCCCCGTCCGCTCGCACCGCCCGGCCCGGCCCCGCCGGCACCGGGCACCGCAGCGGGGGCGCGGCGCGGGCGGAGCCGGTGCCGGTAACGGAGCCGGTGCCGGTAACGGAGCTGGTCCTACCTGGGGCCGTGCTCACGGCGCGCAGAGGGTCATCGCCGCCGGTGGAGCCGAGCACCCCGCCGGCACCGGGGGCTTAAAAGCGGGGCACGGAAGGCGGAGAGCCGGGTGGCGGGGGGGCAACGGGCCGGACCCCCCCCCCGGAGGGGGCCGGGCCGGGCCGGGCCGGGCCAATCGCGGCTGGCGGCAGGCGCGGCCCCCCCGCCCGGTGCCGCCGGTGCCGCCCGCACCTGCCCGCAGCGGCGGCGAACCCGCTCCGCGCCCCGCCGCGCTGCCCGGCGCAGGGCGAGGGGCGACCGCGCATGCGCCGCATCCCCCCCCCGCCCCGCAAACCAGGGCCGCCCCCCACCCCCCCCACCCCTCCCCAAAGCGGGGTCGCCCCTCCCCATCGCTCCGCAGCCGGGGGTCGCCCGGTTTCCCCTGGAATAGAGGGGGTCCCTTCCAGCCCCTCCGTTGCCCACCCCCGGGTGGGTGGGTGGGGGGGTCCGATGCGCCCCCCTCTTGCATCCAAGCAGAATTTTAGGGGGGTCTCTAAATACCCTCCAGCCCCTTCCAGTCACTGCCCCAGCCACTACGGCCCCCCAAATCCCCGCCCTGGGAACCAGCGGGAATTTGGGGGATTTCCAAAAAAGGAGCATCTTCCAGCCCCTCCGCACCCCAAAACCCCTCTTGAGCCACATAGGCTGCGACCAGCAGCATCTTCCAGCCCCTCCGCACCCCCGTACGGCCCCGGGCCGTACGGGGGTGCGGAGGGGCTGGAAGATGCTGAGGGTGGATGAAGGCTCAAAAAAACCCCAATAACCCCAGGGAGCTGTGAACCCCAAAAACAGGGGTGGGGGGGGAAACCATCACTGAGCTGCTGGAGAAGGTTTAGGGGGGGGTCACCTTCCTGCCGGTGAATGGAGAATGCCACCCTGTCTCCCCCGACTTGGCAACGAACGGCACAAAAATCTTATTTTCCCCTTAGGATGAGCCCACGGAAACCCAAGAGCAAAGTTCTCATTTCCGACTCCATTGTGCCAGAGGGTTTTTTTTTGCGGCGTTTCCTGCCTTTTGTGAACCCCCCCTCCCTGGCACAACCCCGCCGTGGCTGGCGCACAGAGCTCTTCTGTTCCCCTTCTTTATGCGGCTGCAGCTGGCGTCCCCGTCCCCACGTAGGTGCCTGAGTGCAGGGGACAGTGACAGGGGTTAATGCCCCCGTGGTGTTTGCCAAGAGAGATTGGGGAGAGAGTCCCCGGGGGATTTGCCGGCACCCTGATGTCCTGGCTAGTTCCTGCTCTGAGTGGATCCAGGTGGTTGGTGCTGCCACCCTACGGGTCTCCAATCCCTCTATGGTGCTCTGGAAAGGGCACCCATGGGTGCTGGACGGGGTTTGCTCCACGGAGGGTCCTGCACTCTCTCCATGTGCCTGGAGAAGATGGTCCAGCCTGTGCACGGTGGGATGGACCCAACTCCCATCCACTCGCCCGGCTCATGCAAGGGCCTGGGCACCCTTCGAGGTGAAGATTCTCCCGCTGCCGCCCACTGCAGCCGGGTCCAGCACCCACAGCAAGATCCACATCCTGCGCTCCTGCTACCTCTGCGCTGCCCAAACCTTTCCTCCTGCTCTTCATCTTCCTAAGCTGCATCCGCAAAGCTAGCGGCACCGGCAGGGTCTGACCCGCACGACACATCGTGCACGGGTCGAGGATTAGATGCGTTCATCCAGGATCCCGGCTCCTTCCTGCACCCAGTGGCAGCTCCCCCCAGCACCCACCGCCCACGGGCCGCCCTTCGCTCACAAGCACTGGGCACGGTGACGGAGCTGCGCCCAGCCCTGACCCCAACCCATGGAAGGTCTGTGGAGCGAAGGGGCTGTGGGGACAGCAGGGCTGGAGCCACTCGGGGCTCTTCCTGTGGGCTTGGAACAGCAAGGAGCAGGGGAGGGGGGAGCACAGGGACCCCGAGCACCCACCCGTCCACCTCCCAGGGGAACCGGGGCCCGGCGGCGGCAGCGCGGCTGATGTGCCGCCGGCCATTTGTCTTGCTGAGGAAGGTGCCGGCAGTGAGTTATCGGAGCTCTCCTCTCGAGTGGAGATAAATGTCATAACAGACACCAGCCAGCGCGGCGTATGGATGGGGATTTAATAGACACCTCTCCCGCCGCCCGCCTCCCCGCGCCCGCAGCTGCTCTGCACCCAGGGGCCGCAGCCCGCTCCTCCGCTCACCGCTGTGGAGAGGTTCCTCCACAGGAGGAGGCTTCACGGGGTCTCCCCATCCAACCTGGAGCCCCAACATCCCGCCATGGCCACCTCTGCATCTGGGCAGGAGACCCAGCTCCGCCTGGTGCCGAGGGATGTCCCCATGTCCCCATCCTCTCCCAGCTCCACGTCCCTTCCGCACCCCCAGCCCCACATCCAGCCCCTCCTTGCAGCATCAGCCCCAGAGCACTGGTGGCTCTGCCCTGAGCTGCTCCCCCTGCCATCTCCATGTCCCCTCTGCACTCGATGTCCCCAACCCCAGTCGGGACAGGCCGGGTGGCCCCTGGGGCAGCAATGCTCGGGGGGGCTCCGTCCCTTGGTCCTGCTCACTCCTCCCCAGCCCCGCTGGGTTCTACCCCAGTGTCTGCCAGGGCGAGTAGACACCCGAGTGTCTTTTTGAGCCAGAATGCTGGGTTTCTGGTGAAATCCTGCAGCAGTGTTGCCGTGACGACCCTCCTGCAGCTTCCATCCAGAGATGTTTTCCTTTGTTGTGACAGGGACACGGGGAGGCGGCCGCCAGCAATTGGGGTGCGCTGTGACGATGGAGGAGGGCTCCTGCTGCGAGGGGCTGGGACCCGCCACTGCTCCCGCGGAGAGCCAGCGGGGCTCCAGCTGAGGACTGGGAGGGTGCCCACAGCTCCAGTGCAGCCCTGGCTTGGCCCCAGTCACCCAGGGGACAGCGGAGGGACCAGCAGCCACATGACACGAGTTTGATAGGTCTCAGCCAGGTCTCACTCCCATCAAGAGCCACAATAGAGAGGCCACATGGCCAGTCCACAGCATGGGGACAGGCGTGGGGACACCGTAGAGTCCCAAAGGGGACGGAGGGATTGGCCCTGCGAGAGCAGGAGGTGAAGCATCCTCATCACCCCGAAAACAGAGCCGGTTTGGGGGCCAGCGAGGCTGGGCACCTCCCGAGCTCCGGTGCTGCTTGCTTTGGCAGCCAGGGCAGCGGTGCCGTGACCAGGGTGCTGAGCAGCATCACCGCTGCCGTCCTGGGGGTGCTGAGCACCGGGGACCGGGGTACCGGGGACCCTCCCTGCGCTACAAGGAGCCCCCAGGCTCCCCACAGCCGCGTGCCTCTGTCCCTGCATCGCCGGGGGTGAGCGGGGGGACCCCATCCCGTGCCCCACGGAGCCGCTTGTTATTCCGCTCAGGTCCGCTGGTGGCTAATGAAGCCGGTTCCAGGAGAGCTGCCACATTCATGGGGAAAGCGGCTTATTAATGAGGCCTCTGCCACCGCAGCTGGGGCCAGCGCTCGGGGCACTGGCACGGGGACAGGCAGCGGGCGGACGGACGGACGGACGGACAGCTCTGTGGCAGGATGAACCAGCAGCTGGTGCCCGCTCCAAAGCCGGGGCTGGAGCAGGGCAGGATGCTGCGGCTCGGGGTTTGCTCTGGCGGGGATGGGCTGAGACCTGGCACCACGGACGTGCTTCCACACTGCCTTTGGCCCCTCACCCGCTGCTCCCGGCCCGGCTGTGGCTTGTTTCTGCCTTCGGCCAGGGCCAAACCCACCCCTCAGCGTGAGCTGGGCATGGCAGCGAGGGCACGGAGGGGTCCTGCCCTGCCCAGACTCAAGGTCTCTCCAACCCCGCTGGCAGGAGGCGTTGATTTTATTTTCTGTTTCCATGGCAGCTGCCTCCTTCCCTTCTCCCTTCTGGCAGCCGGACCCGCACCTTCACCCTCCTGCAGCACCCAGCCCCACTAACACCCATCCTCCACCGGGGTCACGGGGCACACAGCGCTGTCCCCTGCTCCAGGGACTCTCCTGGGTGACAATGCCACCGGCTCAGCATCCGTGGGCAGAGCCCAGCCCCGCACCCTGGTGCCCACTGTGGCACCAGTGGGTGATTTGGGAGGAGCAGCCGGCAGGGTTGGCATGGCACTGGGCACAGGGGACACCAACCCCAGCCAGCACCTCTCTGACACCAGCAATAATTAGCAGCAAGGCTGGAGGGACACCGCGCTGGTTCGTTAGCCAGGGCGGTAATTCCGCCCTGGTACTGCCTGCATGGGGACAGCGAGCAGCAGCTCCCGTCTGCAGAGCCAAGCTCATTAGCGGCACATCCTAACCCGACACCTGCTCCTGGCCGATGGGCCGCGGCTCCGGCACCGCCGCGAGCCCGCTGCCCTCACCCCTTTGGGAGGAAACACCCATTCATGGCTTAAAAACAAGGCTATAAGGTAATTATACCCTTTTATCCATCCCCCTCCAGAGGGACACACCCGCCCTTGCCCTGCTCAGCCCCTTCCCAGCGCGGAGATGCCGCCGCATTGTTATTTAGCATTAATTAGCGGTTGAGCCAAATGCTGCCCCTCCCAGGACCCCCGAATAAAGAGGGCATAAAGGCAGAGGAGCATCCCAGAGAACAGGCAGGGCCCTGTGCCGGGCGGAGAGGCCGCGCCGTTGAATGCCGCCTATGCCGCATTCACCGGTAATCCCCAGGGTGTACACGGAAGTGGAAATCAATCACCGCGAGTAATTAACGGCGAAGGGCACAACACCCGCTTCTTCTTCGGAAGCAGCTCCCGGCACCAGCCGGGGTTGCTCAGCAAAACTCACACGCCGGCACCCGCTGCACAAAAGGCACCGGCACCCATTTCCTGAGCCACCGGCATGAGGTGGCCATGCCAGCACGGGGCCAGCATCCCGGTGGGAGCGGGGGGTCTGGATCGGTGCCGGCGCCTGGTTTGGCACCAGCCTCTCCATTAGCTCTTGGATAAAATGCAAAGGCCCCCCCAGCGAGTGGCTGAGTGCCGGGCTGGACGGCAGCCGGCAGCCACCGCCACCGCCAAGCTGCTCCGGCACAGCCAGGCGCAAAGCAGCTGCATCTACCGCCCGCCTCGTTCCTCGAGAGCGAGGAGGGCGAGGAAGAAGCCGAGGCCAAAGAGCCTCAGGGCCAGGGTGCTGCCCCCCCAGGCAGGGAGGGCTGGAGGGCCGGGGGTCACTGGGGTGAGGGGGCACGGTGCCAGCAGGCGCGGGCAGAAGGTGACGTGGTGGCGGTGGCAGAAATGGCAGATGCGTCCCCCACGCGCTATGAGCCAGGGGCAGTTGAGGCTTCTGCAGTTTTTGACCCAATTTCTCAGGCGAAACTCAGCGGGGGGAGAAGGGGAGGAAGGACGAGGATGATGGAGCGTGTCACACGTGTGGCAGTGTGTGTCACCACGTGTAGCGTGCATGCCTAGGCACACGCGTGTGCGCTTGTCGACAGGCATGTGCAGGCGTGTGCGCCGCCCCAGCCGGGGGCCGAGCCCCCCGAGCTGCGCTGCGAGGGGGAGGTGGCTGCTTGGCAGCGCTCGGCTGGGTTTATTTTTGCTCGTGGCTGAGCGCAGGCAAACTCGACACGCTCCGTGACTCATGCGGGCGGCCCAGCACCCGGGGAAGGCTGGGGGGGGCTGCGGAGCATCGCTGTGCCGTTGCCTCCCCCAGCAAGGTGGCAGTGGGGACCGGCTGGGGCCGTGGGACCACCGCGGGGTCACGGCTGGGCAACCTCGCTGAGCACTGGGGCGCATCTGCCGAGCCGCGGGGCCGTGGCGGTGTATGCCTGCCAAGGGCAATTTTAAGCAGCTGCCACGGTACATGTGTGCGAGGCGGGGATTCCTCCCGCAGAGCTGCTCCGGGCTCCCCGCGGCTCCCTCGCAGGCTGGGGGGCAGGTCAGCCCTGCCTGGCCGGGAGGGGCTGGGATGTGTGGGGGTGCCGGAGCACACAGGGATGCTGGGGCGTACAGGGATGCTGGGGTGTTCAGGGATGTTGGGTGGCTGTTCAGGGGTGCTGGTTGGATGTCCAGCGGTGATGGATGGATGTCCAGCGGTGCTGGGCGGCTGTCCGGGTGTGCTGGGCGGCTGTCCGGGGGCGCTGGGCCGTGCCCCGATCCCGCACGCCCGCAGCGGGCTCCTCCCCGCGGTCCCTCGGGCTCTCCCGGCCGCTCCTCCCAGCCGCGCTCCGCCAGTGCCACCTACAGAACCGGCCCGGGAGGGCACCCGGCGCCCCCCACCCAGCGCCCCGCGGGGACCCCCGGGGCCGCCCAGGTGGGTGGGCATTACCCCCGTCCCCGGGACCGTGCAGAGGCCGGGGAGGGGGCGAGGGCTTTGCGGGGGAGGGAGCACGTCGGGCCGGCACCCCCGGAGACGCTGCGCCGGGGGTCCTCCCTGGGGGGCCCGGGGTGCTGCACCCACCTCCGCCGGGGCGGGGGGGCTGCAGGGGGGACCGGGCGCTCCCGCGCGCCTGGTGCCTGCTCCGGGAGGGGCGGAGCGCTGCGGAGAGGCGGGGAGCGGGGGGGGCGGTCCCGGGGAAACGGTTCCGCCGCTTCCTGCGCCGGGCGAGCCGTGAGCGCGGGGCGTCGCGACGGGACGGGACGGGGATGGGCGCGGGGCGCGGGGGGCGGCCGGGACAGGGGGGTGGCGGGGGCGGCCCGGGGGTCCCGCATGCTGCTCGGGGTGTCCGCAGCGCTGCTCAGGGGTCCTTAGCGCTGTTCGGGGGTCCCCGGTGCTGCTGGGGGGTCCCCAATGCGGTCCAGGTGCCTCCAATGCTGTTCAGGGGTTCCCACTGCTGGCCCGAGGGTCCCCAGTGCTGCTTGGGTGTCCCCAATACTGCCGGAGTGCCCCCCGTACGGTCCGAGGGTCCCCAAAGCTGCTCGGGGGTCCCCAATGCTGCCAGGGTGCCCCCAAAGCTGCTCGAGGGTCCCCAGTGCTTTCCAGGGGTCCCCAGTGCTGCCGGGGGTCCCCACTTCTGCTGCTCGCTGACCCCGTCTCTCCGCAGGCAGCGATGCCGGCGGAGCCCCTGATCTGCGCCGAAACGGCCACGCGGTGAGTCCGGACCCCCGAGGGGACAGCGGGGTGCTGTGGCCACCCACCACACCCCCAAAGTGGGTCCCTCCTGGGTGCCCCACGCTGTCCCCTGATCCTGTGGGGGACTCGTGACCCGTCGCTGACTGTCCCCATCGTGTCCCTGGGATGGTGGCACATGTCCCTGCAGGGTGAGCTCCGTCCTTAACCGGGACGTGAAGCAGTTTGGGAAGAAGCACATGTTCGACGCCAGCGAGGAGACATGCTGGAACTCGGACCAGGTGGGGAACAAGGATGGGGAGTGATGGAGGGCTGGGACAGGGGCTGTGCCCACGGTGCACAGCCTACTCTTCCCCCGTGACGGAGCCCCGGTGTCGTTCCTTCCTTCAGGGCACGTGCCAGTGGGTCACCCTGGATTTCCCCCGCACCGTCAAGGTCTCACAGCTCCACATCCAGTTCCAGGGGGGATTCTCCAGCCAACTGTGCACACTGGAAGGTGAGGAGCCGCTTTGGGGGTCCCTCTGCCTCAGTTTACCCACACCTGGATCCCGCAGCTGTTTGTTGCGAGCCACAGAGGTATCTGTTGGCCATTCCTAAAAGCCAGGAGGGGCTGAGGCCACAGGCTGGGGCAGAGAGGGGTGACCAGCGAGGACCTGGGGTTCTCCGGGACACTTTGGGTGCAGACGGGTCCATTCGACGGACCACTGCTCCCTGCCCTGAGCAGGGAGGGGTTGTGGGGCAGCTGCTGGAGGCTCCTCCAGCACCGGAGCCTTCATCCAGCTGCCTCCACGCTCACCCACCGCAGGCTGCAGAGCAGGCGAAGAACTGGTGAGAATATCGGAGCTGTTCCCTGCAGACACCAACGCCATGCAGATATCCTTTGCCATGCAGACACCCTTTGCCGCGTGGCAGGCTGGGTCGAGCGGGTGCCTGGGTGGGTTCAGCGGCTGCGGAGGGGCAGGGGCGCGAGGGCAGAGCAGCAGTTTAAGCTTTGCTACCACTAAAGCAGCTCAGTGAACCCGGAACAAATCTGGACATCGCTGGCCATGGTATACCAGGGGGTGAGCCCCACATGTGCCCCCTTGGAGCAGCTCTCCCTCTTGTCGTGGTGTATCCCCGCCTGTTTTTCCTCCTTTACGGACCCCGCACAGGTTCCAGGTGGAGGAGACGGTGCTGGATAAGCTGAAGATCACCTTTGAGAAGAGCACTGACTTCTTTGGGAGGATCGTGGTGTACCATCTCGGGGTGTTGGGTGAGAGGCTCTAGGGCAGCGGCAAGGGGCAGCAGGGGGGCCGCTCCCCCATCGCCTGCCTTCCCCCAGCAAACCCTGCCAGCAACTGCACCCCAAAGCGCTGAGAGGGGACCCCCAGCCCCATGGGACGGCAGTGACAGAGGGACACTACCGTGCACATCCATGTGCTGGGCTGCCGAGCCTCTGCTGGGGCACGGCCCATGTAACCGGCCAAATAAAAGTGTCTCTGCTCCTTCCTGGCTGCTCCTTGGGCAAGTGGCACCCTGAGACAGAGCCCCCCGGGGTTTGCCATGGTCACGCCAGTGCATGGCTTGAGCAGGAGAGAGGAGAAGTGTCCCCTCCACGTGCTGTGGGCTCTGGCTGTCTCTCACCTTTGCCAACCATCCCTGAACTCCTTGGATCCGGCTCGGGCCGGGCTAGCTGCGGCCCTGCCGCGTTCCTGGTCGGGTGGTGCTTCCTGCGGAGTTTCACTCCTGCCTGTGGACATTTCCCTGGCTGCCTGCAGGGAGGGTTTGGCAAGTTTATGGGTGTAACAGGGAGCTTCCCTCTTCAAAAACAGCTCTGGAGAGGGATACCAGAGAGCTGGCAGGCCTTGAAGTTGGTTGGCCCAGTTGCCCTCATGGTTTCCCAGTAGCTGGTGCTGGGCTCAGGGCCTGGCAGCTGTGACAGGCAACAGACAAGGCTCCTCACGGCTGCTTTAGGGTTTACTTCCAGTAACACGGTACCTGAACCCACACACGCCTGAAGCCGCCAAGCCCAGACAGGGCAGAAACGCCCTGAGGAACAAGTGTCCCCGGCTGCGAGGCGCCGTGGCCGTGCCACCCTCCGGGACAGGCACATCACCGAGGGCAGGCGGCTCCTGGCTCCCTCCACACGCTCCTCGCTCGAAGCATCGTGCCGCTGCCTGTTTTCGGGATGGCTGGGAGAGGCTGTGGTGGTCCCAGAGGAGGGTCCTGCGTCAGCCGGGAGGAGCTGGTGCTGCAGCAGTGCAGCGCGAGCCGCTGCCTCACTCCAGCTCCTTGTTCTGAAATAGCTTGAGGATGTGATTTTCAATAACCTGTTGGACTGATGGAGGGGAGGGAAGTGAAACCCAGGGCAGCCAAGCCTGTGAGAAGCCAGCAGGAGGGATCTGGTCACCATTTTGCTCCCATTTTCCAGCTGGAAAACCCCTTTCTCCAAGGCCTGTCCCCATCTCTCCCTGTCCCAGCACAGCTCTGGTTTGGATGGGGAGTGGGGGAACAGGCCCCATCTTGGTTTCTCTGGCTCAGTTTCTCTGCATGGCAGAGCAGGGAGCTGTGGTGGAAGGTCAAAAAAAGCCCTGGGCAAGGCTGGAAGCTGGGAATTGCCTGGAGGCTTTGTGAGGAGGGAAGGCAAGGGATGGAGGGGACAGGCAGAGCACAGAGGGGACACTTGCCTTTCTTGTGGCCCAGGGCCACAGCCAGATCCATCGGGGTGTAGCCAGAATCCGCCTCCATTGTCAGGTCGGCCCCGCGAGCTGCAAGCAGGCAGTGGAGATCAGGGCACGGCTGGTCTGCCGAGGCGGCATCCCCTCCGGGTCAGGCACAAGGTGAGGGGACCCCCAAAAGCAGCCCGTCCTGGCTGAGCAGCCCCACCATGACCGGGGGGGCTGCTCCGTCTCTCCCTGAGCAGCGATTCGAGGCCAAGGGCCAAGTGCAGATCTTCCCCGTTACCTAGCAGGGCCTCGACACACTTGATGTGATTGCCACGCACGGCGTAGAGCAGGGGAGTGCCACCGTTCTGTGGGGAGAGGGAAGGGGCTGCGTCACTGCCGGCTCCCACAGCCCCCGCGCCTCCCACAGCGGTGGGTTCCCAACCCGCTGGGATCCCCCTCCCGCCTTCCCCCAGCTCCGGGCCAGGTGTTCTCTCGCAGCGCGGCTCCGCGCAGGTTTTATTCTCTCTGTGCAATATGATAACTCTTACACTGTGGAATTTTCAAGGCAACCTTCAGCTCTGAGTGCTGTTTCCTTGTGGCTGGTAACATCACCAGTGTGAAAAACTGAGGAAACCATTTAAAATGATTATCCAGATTAATTTTTCGAGACAACCGCATGAGCAGGCAAATGAGTGCTGCGAGCCTCCAGCAGAAAGGTGTTTTTCAGACTTTCTCAGCCCAAAACGACATGAACTCGCTGCTGCTTTTTAAATAACGAGCTTTGCGGAGCGCCAGTCACTCCCAGCGCTCCCCGCACTCACCCAGTCGTAGATGTTGATGTCCACATTCCTCTCCAGCAGCATGATGACGATGTCAGTGTAGCCGCCCATGCTGGCCAGGGACAGGGCACTCTCCCGCTCCTTGGCCAGCGCGTGGGGGTCGGCGCCCTGGGGACAGCACAGGCGTCAGCAAAGGGGCCCTGCTGAGCCCTGGGGTGCTCAGCACATCCCAGGGGGTACCCCAGGGGGCTCCTCATGAGCTGGGTCCCAACAGCCTGGTGGGGCAGAGGCAGCTCATGTGTTCCCAGTGACTTCTCCTTACCAAAATCCTTACTGCGAATATTTTAATCCTCATCAAACAGCTCAGGTAAGGACTTAAAAGCCCATCTCCAGTGGCAGTAAGCTAAGCCTGATGCTTCCTGTTACTGGGCCCTTTTCCCCGTTCCTAGTAACAGCGTTACCGGCCTCGCTGAGGCACCTGCACCGTATCCAGTGTCTCTTTTGTTACTGGTTTACCTAGAAAACCTCTCTGTCCTCCAAGCCCTGCCAGCCATGGACCTCTCCTGGCCTTAATTATGTCCTTTATCAACAGACCGCCTCATTTATTTTGGGTTCTGTTTGTCTCTCTGGTCCTGCATTGCCATTTTGCTGCTACTCGAGTTAACAGAGCTGGAGTTTGGCCGACGCTCATGTGGGGTGAGTGCTCGCCGATCACTGGACACGCATGGACGTGGGACCGAGCTTTGGGGAGCACCGTGATCCAGGGTGCAGCAGGATGTTGTTTCTGCTCAGCCCAGACAAGCTGCAACCCGGCACTCAAGGACGATGCAGCAACGAGTTCATTAACTGCAACGACACCTCGGCGAGCACATTTGCTGGCAGATTACAGGGCCCAAGTGATAAGCCTGATCTCAAATTACCAATAAGCAGATATTTAATTACAAACAGTTAGTGCTTGCTGTGAGATAAGGCTCTTCATGCTCCTGCCTTAACTCAGAGCCCAGCGGGGGGAAGCATTCGACAGCATCTGAGCCGTCTGCCAACGCGTCCTGTTTGCTGCCATGGAAAAGGCTGACAGAGATGGTCCCAGGACAGTGCTGGACAATTTGGCAGCCCCTGGGGTTGGAAATGGGAATCCTCCCATGAAGGAGGTGCTGCCTGAGTGTGGCCTTACCCATTCCAGCAGGTGACGGACCGTCTCAATCTCTCCAAAGGCTGCAGCCCAGATCAGCGGCGTGAATCCTCTCTCATCAGGTTTATTTACCAAGTTCTCACCTGTGCAAACGTGGATGAGACATTGTGAATAGGAAGGGTGCAGCCCCCTCTGCTCCCTGTCCCTCCAGTAAACCCAGCAAAGGTTGTAAAACAAAGCTGAGCGCACTGTGACCTGGCAGGACTCTGCGTGATCCAGGGTGAGAACCCAGAGGGACACGTACCTTTCCGAAGGTGCTCTTTCAGCTGGCTGAGCTCTCCTTGGGCAGCGAGCTGGTGGATGGACAACGCTGGCGGACAGTAAGAATTCACCCGTCAGGACAAAATGTTTCCCCAGTTCAGCACCCACCATCTGCAGGTGGGTCCCTGCAGTCTGGGGAGGTGGTGACTGACCAGCCTCCAAAACACCCAACGGGGGACTACCACCCTTCAGTGCAGCAGTGGGGCCAGGCAGACACAGTGAGTGCTGGGAGGCACAGCACTGCAGGGAGCAGCCCGGGACCATCCTGAAGGTCACTGCACAGCAGGAGACAGAGCGAGGCTTCCATCCTGCTGCCCCTCTGCTCCTCCTACACCCCACCTCCAGCCCAGGGAGACACACAGCCCGCTCTGCCCAGCGGTACTCACTGTCCAGCGTGGCTGGGAGAGCCGAGACCTCGTTGCCTCGCTGCCTGTTGGTCAGCGTGTTCGAATGCTTCAGGGGGAAGCCTGTGGCAGAGAGAGGAGAGAGTCAGGGCACGTCTCCTCCATGCACGGGGAGGAACCACACTGACCTGAGGCCAAGAGCTTCATGAAAGCTCAGGTCTCCTGCAGCTTATCTGAAGCTGTTCCCTCCTTTCCCTGGCAAAAACTGAGTCCTCCAAGAAAGGAATTATTCCCTTGCAGGTGAAGAGCCTGGGGACTGAAGTTTGACCAGCATGCAGGGACCAAGAGCCGAGCAGGGAAGCTAAAACAGCCCAAGCAGCTGCCTGAGGAGGGGAAGTGTCCATCTGGGGCACCATGGGAGGCAGGAGATGGCATTAATGGCATAACTGCATACCATCGACTGCAGAGGACAGCCTGGGGATGCACTCAGATTTCCTACCCTTGAAGAGCTCCCCATGGAAATCTCAGTGTGTTTTCAACACGCAATTTGTAGTTTAATTAGGGAAGCACACAAGGAGAGCTTGCCATCTCCAGTTCCACCACGTGGAGCTGCAGCGACCTCTCACTGCTGGCATGAGCCATCGCCAAGGTCTGGATGTAGACTTGGCTTTGCCACATTATGGAGGGACCAGCAGCAGTAAAAGACTTTTTTTGAGCTGCCTTTGTGGGATAAGAGACCCAGATGACCTCTCCCATGCCTGTCTCTGAGCATCTGTGAGCACCAGGCTCTGCAACACTCACTGTCAAGCACTGGGAGGTCGGTGCTCCTCTGCCTGTCCATTGAGACAGACGAGGGCTTCGGGATAGCATCTGCTCCACCTGCAAAACAAGGGCGGCCATTAGGGACCTCGGTTCTGCTTGTAGGGGCCAGGCTGGGCTCCACACGTGGCACAGGACCCAACCGGCACGGTGAGCACCCCGCATGCACCCTGGCCCCAGGACGGAGGGGCCGTTGATGCCAATGCAAGGGCAGGATGCCAGGTCCCTGCATGCCCCTGCCTTGGCTCCTGCCGCCCCGCCACTCCCAGCACTCACCATCCCTGCAGTCTGAACGTGGCATGTCCTGGTCTGGCCGCAGACACCCCAGGGTGACACCGCTGTCCCCTGTGTCCCTGGTCCCAGCCAGCTCCTCTGTGGCTGCTGCTCCCTCGGCTCCGTTTTCACCCTCCTTTGGGAGCTCCTGGGCGTTCTCGTTTTTCGGGGGGTTCTCCATGAGACGAGCAGCTGCTTCTTCACCTTCCATGGGGCAGCTGCCACACAACGAGACGTTAGGAAGGAGGAAAAAGGGGGGACATGTCCCGGGAAGCAGGGCGGGGGGGAAGCTGCTGAGTCCCCAAGCACCAAGCGCTTCTGGCCACCAAACTGCTCCGCGGCAGCAGCACCGTCCGCGGTCCCGCTCGCCCTCCCCGGACAAAAGTTCCGGTCACGGCGGCTGCATCGGGACCGCCACCGACCCGCTCATCCGAGCACGGACCGAGCCAGGCTGGGGCGGAGGGACACCCCCCCCCCCTTCTCCCCCGGCGACCCCTGCCCGCCTCGCCGGCCCTGGGAGGGCCGGTGGGGCCCGGCCCGGCCCGGCCCAGGCCGCCGTTCCTTGGCGACGAGTCTGGGCTCACCCCCGGCATCCTCCGGCGCAGCGGCCGCTCCGTTCCCGCGTCCTGTCCCAGCACTTCCCCTTCCTCCGCCCCCAGCCGGGGCGGCCTGGCAGGGCCCAGCCGGCCTCGGGGGGTGCCCGAGCGGGGCGGGGGGCACAGCGGGCACCCCCCTCGGTCCAGCTTCACGTGCCCGCTGACGGCGCGGAGGCCGGGCGAGGCGGAAAGCCCGGCGTTAAAGCAACAGGCCCGCTCGCGGGAGGGGGACGGGGTGGCGGGTGGCCCTGGGGCAGCGGGTCCCCACTGCTGTGGGCGGGGGGACGGCGACGGGACACCCCCGCCGCCCGCTTTGTCCCTCGTCCCGCATGGGGTCCCACGTTCCCCCGCTTGAGGAGAGCGGCTCCGGCCGACCAGGCCTTGGCTCGGAGCAGCGCGAAAGCAGTGGTTTGGCTCGGGGAGGGCCGTCCTGGGGCATCCCCGGGGTGGGGGGGACATCCCGGGGGGAGCACTCAGACGTGGGGTTGTGAGGGGGGGCCCGAGGCGGAACTATCGCGCCGGGGCAATGTTTCCAGCCGGGGCTGCTTGCGGGCCTGAAGGGCCCCGCTACGGTTTCCGGCCGGGGCGGTTTTAAGGGGCGCTGGCGGAAGCGGAAGTGGCGGCGGGACGGGATGGAGGAGCCTGAGATGCAGCTGAAGGTGAAGAAAGGTGGGAGCGGGCCGGGAGCGGGCCGGGAGCGGGCCGGGAGCGGGCCGGGAGCGGGCCGGGAGCGGGCCGGGAGAGGAGGCTCGGTGGGGCCCGGCAGCGCGCTGTGGGTCTGAGTTGGCCGGTCGCGGTAGGACCCTGCAGGTCGTGACAGGGCGCGCGCACGGCAGGGCTCTGCAGCGACAGCAGAGTCACGACAGGGCCCTGCGGGTCTTGGGGTGGGGAAAGAGGGGACAGGGCTCTGCAGCTGCAGCAGGGTCTAAGAAGACACTTTGGGGTTAGTCGCGATGGAGAACTGCAATTCGTGACAGGGCAGGGCACGACGTGCCCCGACAGGACCCCGCAGAGCTGGCGGGACCCCTGCGAGTCCCCTCGGAGCCAGGCCCTGCCGTGGGGAGTTGCCTTGTGTCCCCCTGTCCGGGCTCGTCCTCTCTACCCGCCTGCTGTGAGGGTCCGTTGAACAACTCTCCCCTCTCAGGAGGGGAGACAGACAGACAGACGTGTCTCTGTGTTGGGTGGGTGTAGTGATCCTGTAGAGTTCGGTGGTTATTGCCATTTGCACTGAGGAGCCTGGGCCTGTCTGCTGGCATTCCAGAGCTGCGGTACCTGAGTGGTTGTCACTGAAACAAAAGCTCTGCAGGAAGGAGGAGAGAATAATTTTCCTTAAGATGGAAAATTATGCAGAAGCTGAAGCCTGTTCCTGGTGAAAACGGTCCCAGATTCACCCCCCACGCCCCCGCTCTGAACAAGAAAACCATCTCTGATTTCTGTGTCTCGGTAACGGGGCAGGAGCTTCCAGACCGGGGGATATCAGCGCTCCCAGCCAGGACAGGAGTGGGAGCCAGGCCTCTGCTGAGCTCTGCTCATCTCCTGCCCCCTGCCGGTCAGAAAAGGCCCAGTGACAGGCCCTGAAACCAGAACAACCAGAGCTTGGAGGGACTGTGGAGGTGGTGTTATCCTAGGCGGGTCTGCCTGTGGCTGGAGCCCAGCTCATCGCTGGCAAGAGTGGAAACATAGCTGCCTGTTGAGCAGGATTTTGCTTTCACATCTTTGACGGACTAGTTATAAAAAATACCTGGGGTTTTTCCTGTGTTGTGGACAGGGGGCCCTTCCTAATGCCGCCTCCCCCTCACTGCTCCCTGCTTTCCATGACTCTTGTTTTTCTCGTTGCAGTGACGGACAAATTCACGGAGAGCATGTACGTCCTGGCCAACGAGCCCTCGGTGGCCCTGTACCGGCTGCAGGAGCACGTGCGGAGATCCCTCCCGGAGCTTGCGCAGCACAAGGCAAGTCACTGTCTCACCTCCCTCAGCGGGCAGGAGGGAGGAAATCGGCCACCAGCACATGAGGTGCTGTGGGACCCTGGCTTGCTCTGAACTGGAGGGGATGAGGGGGAAAAGGTGCATGAGGACAAAGAAAAAAGGGCTAATCTGTTAATCTGACATGTTAAATCTTTTCCCTCTGCCTGTGCCATGAGGTTTTTATTTCCCAAACAAAATAAGAGGGAGGGTGAGAGAAGGGAAGGGGGACTGTGAAGAAATGAGTGTGAAGAGCCCAAACGAGGCAGAGCAGGATAATGAATCGCTTTGCTCCAGAGCACAGAGCGCAGCCACGTTCTTGCCAGTCGTGCTGGCCTTCTCCCTCCTCTGCCAGTCAGGATTCATTAGGAGCGATGGCTCATGAATAGATTACTGCCTCATGTCTATGCTAATGCGCTGTCAGGCCCCATTTTTCACCTGTGCTTTACAGCCCTGCTCTCCAAATTAACCTGGATTGTGACACTTTATTATTCCATTATTTATTAATGTGCTGTGTACGTGTCCGGGTGCAGTGGTGGGTGTAGAGAGGGCTGTGTGTGCAGAGAGCACGTGCTGCTGCGACGGACATTCCTGAGCTGTCACTTGTTTTCACTGAATCAGGGTAGTCCCAGTTTCAGGGAATGTGTCCTGGGCAAAAGGAAATTGGACAAATTGTATGGCAAGTCATGCAGACGGAAGAACTTGGTTTCCATCCCATAACGGGTCTGAGGGCGAGAAGCCCTTAATGGAAGTGATGGCTGAGGGAAGGCGCCAGACATGGAGTGTGTAGTCAGACAGCGGTGTTTGTGCTGGGCAGGGTCTCTGCACACCTTTGATTCTCTCATTTTGCCCGCTCAGCACGTGCTCACTGCAGTTACCACGGTGTTCCGTGACCTCTCTGCCTCATCTTGAGCTCATTTCCTTTTATAGCCAAAATTGCTGCTGTTTTCCCCTTTTTTTTTCTGTGACAAAGGAGGTCATGCTGCCCTGTGGATGCCAGGAGCAGCTACAAGGACCCTGTGTCCCCCCATGTCACCGCAGCCATCACCAGCTTCAGGCACCTTTCCTGCTGCTGGCTGGGAGGTGCTGCTGGTGACATCTGTCTTGTTTTGCCTGCTGAACAGGTGTTTCCAGCTTCTCCGCTGCTCTCCTGGCTACTGGCTGTGTTTCATGGTGCACTGATGTGGCAAGAGCTGGGGGAAAATGGAAGGAGAATTATTTGTGGCAGCTGGAACAACAGCAGATCCCGAGCTGCTGCTGGTGACTTTTCCTCCAGCCTCGTCAGCTCCTGAGTTCATTTTTTCCAAGGCTGCAGCATCATGTTTGGGAGTGTACTCTGCTCCCTGCTGGTCACCAGTCCCCGGGAGGAACTGGGAGGGTTAAACATCACTCAATCTGGTGTCCTGACTATGCTGGCAGTCGGGTAACAGGTTTGTGGCCAGTTTCTCCCTGTTGTCCTTAATCCCACTCTGATTTTTATCCCAGTTTCAATCCCTTGAGCTCTGGCAGCCAAACCCCAGGAGAGAGAGAGGGATGCGCTCAGGGCCCTGACGGGGCCGTCGGCCCTGGTGGGGATGGACATTTGGGGTTGCTCTGCCAGAGCCCATCATCTTTGTGGCTACAGACTGGGACAGGAGGGTGTCAGCGGGGCTGCGCACCATGGAAACGCTGTCAGGTTTTATCTGCTTCAGAGCCAAGGCATTAAAGTGGGGTGGGTTTAATTCTTCAGAATGGAAAAGGAATAAAAAAGGCTCCATGTGTATCTAATCTCAGGTAATTTAGTCTCAAGATGTATGAAGGAAACAAGATTTATTGGTGGTTTCCAGCTTCCCTTCAGCCGTGCAGCATCTCTGTCTCTGGCTGAGTTCTCCTGAGATGCAGCCTTTGAAATTCCAGGGGGATTAAACCTACAGAGGCCAGGAAAAAAGTTCCTGTGAGGAGAAGGTCACCTCTGTGCTGCTACAAGCAGTATTCTATGGTTTGATCAAAGAAGAATCTTAATTCCTTCCTCCCTATCGCAAACTCTCCGAGCAGATTTACCAGCGCCCCGATAAGAGCCGGCGGGACGTGAGGCTGCTCAGCCCTGCTCTGCGCAGGGGATTAAGGAGCTCTAGGGAAAGGCTCTTGTTCCTAATTAAGGACAGAAAAATCCCAGGAAGTGGTGGGAATGCTGGGAACAGCCATCACTGGCTCTGGGATATGATTAAACTCTCCTGGTGCTCAGGACCATAGGCAAGCAGCTGCGACACGCCTGAGCCAGTGCGATGTCGGGGTCCAAACGGGTGTTAAAGATCATCTGGCACCTCTTGGAGAGCGCAGGGTGAAGAGGTGAGAGCTCCTCTGTCTTCCACCTCTGCAGTCAGAGCGTGTTCTCAGCAGCAGACACGGTCGTGTCAAACATGACTGGGCTGTGGGATGAGCGTGGTCTCCATGGGGTCTTGAGTGCCAGGTCAGAGGAGCCTCCCCCGCAGAGAGCTGCCTGGAGCATGGCGTGTTGAGGCTTGTTTCTTTTGTAGTTCCGAGCTCTGTGGTCAGGCCTCCTGATGGAGGGCAGGCTTTGAACAGCAGAAGTGATTCTGGATGTGGTCCAAGCTCCTACCCGACCTCCTTCACTCACAGAAAGAGGCCCTTGGATTTCCACGGGCTGGTAACGAGACCCAGCAGAATAGACTGGAAAACGAGCTCCCAGGAGAATAGATTTTAAAGAGTGCCCAAACTGCTAAAGGACCTTTGAAATCATTTTCTCTCGAGCTCCACCTCTGGACTCAGCTGTGCTTTCATTGTGATCTGTGTGTTTGGCTGGTTTTCCCTTTCCTTGGAGTGACAGCGTATGATTATGTCCCAGGCCAGAGCTGCTGGAGTTTGTGTGAAGTTTACAGGGCTCCTGCCAGCTCATGGAAAGAGGAAACGGTGCTGACTGCTCCTGGGTGAGGAGTTTCAGAACAGACTGGAGCACAGGGCTGTGAAAACATTTATGAATGGCAGCTCTAACGAAACAAGAGCTTTTGGTGCTGCGAAAGAAACCTTCACCTGGTTTGGCATGAAGGGCCAGGCTCCACAGGAGCTGTGGTAGCTCAGATCCCAACTGCTGGGCCAGACATACCGGCAGATCCCAGTGCTCTGGAATGTCCCGCTGGGCGGTCACTCCCAGCACAGTCGCTGGTTGCTTGTGGCCTGACTGTGGCTCTCAGCTGCCTCAGGGGCTAAAACATCCAAAACCAAGGGGAATTTTGCCAGAGTATCCAAAGCATTGGCCTAAACTGGTAACCCTTCCAGAAACACACACCACAAACGTGTCTTTTAAACCTGGAGCAAGTCACAGGCTGTCAAGCAGGAGACAGGATCCAAACGCGATCTCCAGCGAGAAGCAGCCAGAGCCCTTGTTGGGGCAGGGCTGGCGGAGAGTGTCACCTCTGCATCTGCCCAGCGCACACCTAACGATGCCGCCTTCTCTTCTCTTCCAGTCGGACATGCAGAGCTGGGAGGAGCAAAGCCAAGGAGCCATCTACACGGTGGAGTATGCCTGCAGGTATGGGCAGCTCCTCCGAGCAGGAGGGTTGTGGTGGAAAGAAAGGCCTCACTCCCCTGATGTGAGCTGGGGAGAGCGCAGTTGGGGCAGGGGTGTGAGGACACGCTCTCTGAGCCGTTACCGTGGATCTCCAGGGCTTTGCTTGGAGTGAACTGGCTCTTCCCCAGCTCTGTGTGTGGCACAAACCGGGGGCTCCCCTGCAGTAAATACATGAGTGTGTGGAGGTGCCTGAAGCCGAGGTGTCTTTAACAGCGCTCTCTGTCAGGGGTGTGTACTCTAAAACTGTGCTGCCTCTGGAAATCCTAATCAGGCCCCCATTTCTCTCTTTTCTCCCTCCACACCCCCTGGCCCCCCCCGCCTTTTCTTCTTTCAGCGCCATCAAGAACATGACCGACAGCAGTGTGTACTTCAAGAGCATTGACAGCCTGCTCAAACACGCCATCGCCATGAAGGAGCAGCTGAACGCTGCGCAGGGCCGCAGGTAGCGAGGCGGGGTCATGCTGCCCCTTTACCTGATTGACCGTCCGGGCTGGCAGAGCCTCTGGTGATGTTAACACAGCCCAGAGCCAGAGCAGGACTCTAGACCACAACTGGAAAGTGTGTGCTTCCAGTGACCTTCTGGGTTTGTTGACTGAGAAGTGAATAATCTTGTTTACAAAAGGGTAACTGGAAAATAATTTATTTCCTCGTTTAAAAAGGGATGTTTGGTGGTGTAATACACGAAATCTTTGTGGTGTCAAAGGCACGTGGAGGGAGGTGGAGTAGGTGGGAGGCTGCATCTGGTGCTGTTCTCTGTGATGTCTGTGGCTCTTTTGGGGCGGAGTCCAGTGGTTCCAGAACACTGACGCATTTTTGTGTGTTTGCAGTTGAACCACAGCTACTAAACCACCTTCCAGCAGATGGCCCAAGTCTAGTGTGTTTTTCTGTCTGGGTTGGTGTGGAGTCTGACTGGGAGGGAGGGCGAAAATTCCCGAATGCCCATCCTGGAATAAGCCACCTCAGCTCCCAGCGAGCCTTTGTCTCTGCAGAACGCCTCTGCCTTAGATGCTGCTGGTCTGGGATCTGTATTTCCCCAGCTGCCCACATGGCAGGGTCGCCCTCAGAGCAGTTCTCATGGTCTCACGGTGCCGTGGCTGTGAAGATTGCTCTATCAACACCCCCGGCGCTGGCGTAGGCTGCTCTGTGCTCACTGAAGGGCAAGCATGTCCTGTCCGCTCTCCCACAGCAAGGTTTTATTTGAGGTTCTTCATGTTCTTACGGTGCTGGTGTCCTGCTGGATGTGACCATCTCTTTCTCTTTACAGCACTGTTGCCCCACAAGCCAAGAATCCTCCAGCCAGTTCCTGATTTAGACAAGCCTGGCTGTCCTCTGCCGCTTTCTCCAGCCCAGCTCTATGTTTTCCAGCCACAGGGACAAGTGAGAAACCACCTCTCAATCCGTGAAGCTGCACAGAGGCCCCTGTCCACCTCTCCCTTCCCAGTACCAAGGTGCTGCACCAGAGCAGGCAGGTCCTGGGCTCAGGGCTGCTGTTGTGGGGTGCTTTGGGCAGTGCCTGTGCCCCTTTCCACAGTGCTGTGTGAAAAGGGAGATGGGGTGGATGAGCATTGGTCCTTTCCAGTCCTTTCTGAGGGCAAAGGGGCGTTTTCTCTCTACCTCATGGCCACAGAAATCTCTCAGAAAAACTAGGTCTTGCCCTAGCAATGTTGCAGTCGGCTGTGGAACGGAGGCGCCCTCCAGCTTTGTTCGGGGGCCATTCTGCAAGGAGAGTTTTTCATGTATGTGCCAAGAAGTTGCTGAATTTGGATTTAGCGAGAACAATAATAAAAAGAAAAAACAAGAAAGTTCTGTCTAAAACCTCCCCCTGATGCTCACTGCGGGCTGGGGGGTCTTGGAGCTGCTGGCTCTGCATGTTTCAGAGGGCACAGAGCAAAACAAAGACGTGCAGAGCTGGAACCTTTCAAGTGAAAAAAGAAACGGTCCTGTTCTTCAAAAAAAAAAAAAAACCCAAACAAAAAACATCAAAGAGAAGGACTTTCTTCATGCCCTGTGAAGCAGAGCTGTGCACAGCTTTGGAGGGCACTTAAACAGAGGCAACTTCAGTGTTAATCTCTCCTGGAACCAGGAGAGATGATTTTTGCTGTAGAAAACCTGTTCTGAAGAACTTTCTGAGGCTGCAGGGATCAGAGTGGTGCTAAATGCTGTTTCCCAAGGAATTGTCTTGTGGGAGGCGGGAGGGAATCAGTGGCCTCCCTTTGCTTCCTGAAATGCTTCACTGGTTGATGAATAAGGAGCTGGGGCAGAACAGGGTGTGCTGCTGCTCTGGGTCAGGGCTGTGAGTAACCGGTGTTGAGGGACAGGGACAGAGTGAGATAAACCTGCCTGTTTTCACAGAAACAGCTGCTGCCTTTAGTGCTTGTGCTTCCTGCCCTGCACACAGCAGGGAACCGGCAGGGCCCTTCCCAGCCATCAGCCCAGTTCTTCTGGTGGCCCCCAGAGAGGTCCCTCCACTACTGGGCAGAGCAGGGCACTTCCTCCCCAGGAAGGGCTGGTGAGTGGCCCTGCTTAGCGAGGGTGCTTTGTGCAAAGGGTGGGTGTACTGGGGACTGAGCCACTGGCTCTGCCACCCCCAACCCACCCTCTGCAGCTCACAGACCCCTCTGGTTCTATCTTGCTTCTACCTTGGGTTCTTTACACCTGCCTGGGGGGTTGTATGAACCACCTCGGTGTAGTGCTGGCTCCTGGGGATGGAGGGAGAGGAAGGAAGGAGGCAGGAAAAGGCCTGGCAGGTACAAACAGCCAGAGAAATCAGCTGGGATCTGCCGGAGAAGGAGGGTAGGTCTGCTCGTGGTCAAGGTCCGCTCACGTCTCACCCACGTGTACCACTCCCTTGGCTGCAACCCTGGGGGTCCCGCGGGGGTCACTGCCAGCCACTGCCCTGCCAATGCGGTGGTGAGTGGCAGGAGGGGCTGGTGGCTCAGGGCTTTTGGCTTGGAGTGGAGGTGGTGTCTTCTTGGTAAAAAGAGCTTCAGGCGGTGGCTGCACAGGCCGCCAGGAGGGAGGATGGAGGGTGGAAAAGCAGCCACTCCCCACCCTGAGGAGACATGACCTATATTAAGCTCTAAATAGAGATGCAAATCTTGGCCCTGGTGCCTGCAGCTCCCCTGGGATGAGACAGACGAAAAGGTCCCTCTTCACTCACACCAGAGTCGAGTCCTTGCCTGAGGCTCCAGGTTTGCGTGACAGCACGTTCCTCATCTCCTGCGTGACGCCATTCCAGGGCTTGCCCTGCGCCTGCAGCAGGGCGGACTCTGCTGACAGTGTCCTGTGCGTTCGGGGCAGGTTGTAGCTCTCCTTCTCGGAGCGGAGCCCGGGGCTGCCCGAGGAGGTGAGGTTGCTGCTGGCCGGAGAGCCCAGCTGAGGTTTGCGCTCCAGGAAAGGTGGGAAGGAAAATTCCCGGTGGATCTCAGGCCGGGGCCGGGGCGCAGCCACGTTCTTGTTGTTCAGGTCGCTGGTGGAGGATTCGCCATGCTGGGCAGAGTCGTTCTCGTACAGGGTGTGAGAGACCTCGGAGTGGCTGCGGTGTGAGACCTGGGAAGCCCGAACCAGGGCATGGGTGACCGTGATCAGCAGGACAATGATGCCGGAGGAGAGGATGCAGGCGCTGGCGATGCCGGCCTCCAGTTCGAACAACAGCAGCATGTAGATGGCGAGAGCTGGAGGGAAAGGAGAGCGCAGAACATCTTGAGGAACCAGAAGGGCTAAAACAGTTTCAGCTGCAAACTTCAGGCTGGAGGAGCCCTCCTGAGGGCTGAGCAGTCAGAACAGAAACATCACGCTACGGGAATAAGCTGGCAAAGCCATTTGCAAACCAAAGCTGATGCTGAAGTAGAAACTCAGCAGCCAGTGCAGGATGGGCTGGGCTGGCAGGGGCAATGAGCACTTGCCTGTCAGGTAGACGGAGACCCCGCAGCAGAACAAGCCGATGGCAGCGTGGCGCACCGTCCGGCTGTCCAGAAGGAACCAGTCTGCCCTGCAAAACAGCAGAGAAACATCCAATGTAGTCTCATGGCCTTGGTTTCAGCACAGGGAAAACGCTGCTGCTCTGGTTCCTGCTGAGAAACCGAAACACTGGGTGTGCACAGAGGAGAGGTGCAGAGCCAGGCCACAAGCCGGGGAGCCTCTGCTGAGCCGGGGGTTCCCCGGGCTTCTGGGACTCTACGCTGTGTTCTTCCCCCTCTGGAACAAGATTTTGAGATCGCTCAACGTTTCTAACTCTTCCTGCCTGGAAAAGTGGTTCTGAAACCCAATGGGGCTCAGGAGAGACAAATGGCTGGAGGCTTTTTGCAGGTTGTTTTGCCCCTGAAGAACCAGTAAGGAGCAGAACTGGGATGTATCAAGGCCACCTCCCCCATCCAGAAAACGACAAGTAAAGTGCTGGTGCATCGAGTTAAGCCAGGCCAGGTTCTTTCTTCCCCCTTGGGGCTGGATTTTCATGCTCAGCTCACATTGCAAGCCTTTTGTCTGGAGGGGGCTTGGGACTTGAATTGTGTTTAAAACACTGAAAAGACCAGCTCCTTCCCAGCAGGGCCTTTGTTTCCCATCCAGCACCAAGCCCTGTGCCCGCTGCCAGCGCTTTCCACCACACCGAGCCACCGCCAGTTCTGCTTGGGCGTCTTCGGAGCCAGAGCGACCTGGCAAACCTCTGTCCTCACTGGGCTTTGGAGGCTGCTCTGGCCAGAAGATGCCTCTGCTAACTGGGCGAGCGGGCTCTGGTCGTTCAGGGACGCAGCGCAGCGTGGCTGGGGTGGAGGTTGGTGGATGGGTGCCAGGAGCTTGGGGGGTTGGAAATGCGAGTGCTTGGTGCTCGGAGAGATTCTGGCTGCAAACAGTCCCTTCAAACAACTGGGGGTGCACAAGGCCTCACTAGTTCCTCTGGCCACCTTCAGAAGCCTCCAGGAGCCCCTTGGAAACGTGCCCTGCCTTGGAAGGACCAGCTGAAAGGGCAGCAGCACCGTTCTCCTGGCAGGACCAGCCCTCATGTCGCTCCTCCGCAGCGCCAGCTCCTTCCATCCCCACCAAGGATGCTGTGCCTGGCCCAGTCTCCCCCCCCCGACCCAGCATGGCCTGGCCCCCTCCCCTCCTCCTCCTGGGCTCGCTGTAGCCCCTCGGCCATTGCTGCCCGCACAGAGAGCCGTTAATAGCCACTGGACCCGCTCCCGCTCCTTGCTGCTGCCGGCGGGGAAGAGCAGCCGCTTTGTTTTATTAATTACCTGAGTCGAGGGGGATTAGCAGGGAGGAGAAGGACTTTGTTTGGAGCTGGCTCGGACTATTGAGCGCAGCACTGAGAAGTGGAGGGTAATTCGGTATGACAGGCCCAACGTGGGAAAGGTCCCTGGGACGTGAGCGGGTCCCCTAATGAAACCAGCGCCCGGTGGGGCCAGGCTAGCTCGGCCACGAGGAGACGGCGGCTCACAGTGTCTCACGTCACGGGGGAGAGAGACTGCCTGCAGACCAGCATCCCTGTGTCCTGAGAACCTGCCCTTTCCCTCCCAAACACAAGTGTAACCCTTGGGTTGCAGCTGGGGAAACTGAGGCACAGCCAGACTAAGGGATCTGCTTGAGATCCTGGGCAGAGGGGTGCCAACCCAGGGCTGCCAACGGGGCGTATTGCCTGCAGCAAAGCCCCGAGCAGCCTCTGGTTCTGCCGGGGTGCTGGAACAGAGTGCAGGAAGAGTATTTAAAGTCATTTGAGAAGAGCTTCCCTGCTCGGCAGGATGCGCCAGTGGGGCCCGCAGCTGTCCGGCTCAGTCCTGTAAGCCCTTGAGCGAGTCGCTGCCGTTGGAGTGCGGGCTGTGACCAGCGCGTTCCCTCTCCCTACCTGTGACCCTGCATCTGGCTGCCTGATTAGTGCTGGTCACACTCGGGATTTTCAAAGCTGAACCCCACAACTTCAAAACTGAGAATTTTAGAGCCCAAATCGACAGCAGATCTCGGACAAACATAGAGCTGGTGGGGAGTTTGCTGCTGGAACAGTTTCCCAGCAGAAACTGAGCTTGCCAAGAGCAAAGTTTGCAGAAATATTTTGCCCTCCTTTGTTAACAAGCGTCCGCTTTGCTTGGAAGATGCTGAGAGGAGTCATTGCCGTGCGCTGGCCTCCCTCCAGCCTGGAGCGGGAGGCGTTGATGGGTTTGTCTAATTAGGGACAAAAGTAACTGTTGAAACATCATCATTTCCTTTAAATGAGTTTTGACTTGCTGAAGTCTGAGCGGTCCCAGAATGGCCCCGCAGGGACCATCACATGAGCTGTTTGGAGGGACCTCCATGTACGGACGGCTTTCCACCGAGATGATTTTAAATCTGATTGTTCACAAGTTGGTTTTTATCTTTTAACCCAGGAGTGGAGCTGGGGATGGGGCAGAGGAGCTACCAACCCAGCCCAGGTCTGGACCCAGGGCGGGGAATTGCTTTGGAAAAGGTTTTGCAAATGTAAATGTGCTGGTAATGATTAAGTCAACACATGTCTGTGGTTAACGAGCCCCGGCCTGATGGTCATTCTGGCAGTGACCCGAAGAGCCCCTCGTTCTCCCACTGCAAAAGGCCCAGCACCCCTTCCCCTCCTGGCCCCCGAGCTGGGCTGTGGCAGGACCCCACGCGCTCCCGTAGACCCAGAGAGGGGCCTTAAAGCAGGCCCTGGGTCTGCGGGGGTCTGTAATCGGGGAAATGAAATACCGTGTGTGGGCGCAGCAGGTGGAGGGCTGCGGTGACTTTGCCCCCAGTCCCTGAGCACAGCTACACCCCAAATTCAGGGGACATTCACAGCCCCGGCGTCCGTCGGCCAGGGATAACCCTGCTGCAGGGGTTACCTCAGCCGGCTCAGTTTTGGGATACCCAAGTGCCAGCAGCAGCTTTTGCTCCCCACAACCCCTTTTTGCAGGGCAGTGACTGGGGGGGCAGCAAAGGCTGGATCTTGGGGTGCAGGAGGGGTCGGCACCCTGTGATGGGACCCGGGGCAGCGGCGCTACCCTGCACCCCTCACCCTCCTTGCACCCCTCATTCCCCCAACCCCTTCTGCACCCCTCCAGCACCCTCCCTCCCCTCCAGACTTCCCTGCTTTCCAGCCCCCCGCTGCCCCCAGCCTGCCCCGAGCCTCCCCTGCACCCCGCAGCATCCCCGGGGCTCCGGAGCACCCCAGTGTCCCCCACGTCCCCCTGCACCCCCCAAGCCGCGGTGCCTCCCACGCCCCCGGTGTCCCCGCGGCTCTCACCGGTCGGGCCCGGGCTGCCCCCGGCACAGCTCGGTGCTGAAGTAGCCGTGGAGGAGGCAGAGCAGGAGGCAGCTCACGTTGAGCACCAGGCAGAGTGCGGCCAGCACGGCCGATACCGGCAGCAGCACGGCGGCCGCCGGCTCCGGTAGAGCGCCTCGACCGGGACCGGGACCAGCCCGCCCCGACGGCAGCTGGAAGATGAGGCTGGAGGCGAGCAGGGCCATGGCGGCGGCCAGCGTGCCGAAGAGCAGCAGCACCGTCAGGGCCCGCTGAGGGTAGGCGGCGGGCATGGCGGGGCCGGTACCGGCACCGGGAACCCCGGGAGGCACCGGCAACAGGAGGGACGCCGGGAACCGGGGGGCACACCGGGCCGGCAGACCGGCTCCGCCCCGCCAAAGTTGCGTGCGCTCCGCCCCCGGTGCTCCCGGGACCCGGCACCAGGAGCAGGAACCGGCACCGAGCCGGGAGTGCCTCTCGGAGCGGCGGAGCTGCGGCCCCGCTGGGCGTTCGCCTCCCTCCCTCCGCCGCTGCCCGGCCGGGGCGGGCCGGGGAGGGCAGGTCCTGCCTCCCGGTACGGCCCCTCGCCGCGCAGGCTGCAGCCGAGCGCTCCCCCGGACCGGGACCCCCCAGCGCGGGCTCCGCCCAGCATGACCCACCCCGACGGGGAGCCGGGAGCCTCCGCGGGTCGGAGGGGACTTGGGGCGGGGGGGATGAGCGGGACCGGGCGGCTCTGGGCTCGGATGGATGGACAGAGGGACGGGCGGGTGGAGGGAGGGACAGAGGAACGCTGGAGCTGCCCCGAGCGGCGCCTCCCGCCGCTCCCGGCGTGGGGATGGGGGCGGTGAGGAGGGGACACCGCGCTGCCCTAACCCTGCTCCCCGCTTCCCCCAGCCCGGGGAGAGTCGCACTCGGCCTCGCCTGCCGCGGGAGCACCCTCGGCGGGGCGGGAGGGAGCCCCCCCCAAATGTCCTCAGTCCCACAAACGGCTGAGAAAGGACCCTCGAGGTGCTGCCGTCAGCCTCCGGCCCTGGGGGCCGGCACCAGCTTCCCGTGTCTTATAAATACCCTGGGAAACAGAAGCGCCTTTTCCTCCGGGATCTGCCCTGCCAGCAGGTCCCCCCTGGGAATCGGGGAGGATTCGGGGGGATTGTTTCAGGAAAAGTCGCCCCACAGGTCACCTGTTACATTGGGAAAGACCCTGCGCTCCGTGAGCAGCGGAGAAACTGAGACAGAGTTTCCCCACTCCAACCCACACCCCCCGGGATAGCAGTTTCCCCCACGGATGAGCCCAGAGGACAGCGGGATCGCGCCTTTCCATGCCCGTCCCGGGCACGCCGCCAGCGCCGGGCCAGGGGACCGGGTGCGGCGCTGCTCCTGCAGCCGGGTGTCAGCCGCGCTGGGCCGGCGGCCAAGCCTGGCTGTGGGAGCTGGGCGGGCTGACCTTTCCGTCTGGCCGAGGAGCGCGGCCGGCCTCCCCGTCCCGCGTGGGTGGTTCCCGCCCGCAGTCTCCGCTCCGCCCGCAGCCCCCGCTCCGCCCGCAGCCGCGCGGGACTCGGGCTATTTTGAACGCCGCTGAGCTGGCCCGGGCGCGCAGCGCGGGTTCGGCTCCCGGCCCCTTTCCAGCCCTGATCGCGGTTTTGGCTGGGTGGGATGTCAGCCCCCAGGCCCGTGTCGCTTGGCCCAAAGTCCCCGAACCGGCTCCCGGTGATGGTGTCTGTGTCCCTTCCCGTCCAGGAGAGTGACGGTGCTCAGCCGCGCCCCGCGGGCTGTCACTTGGGGTGCGGAGCGCTGCGGGGCTCGGCCCGGGGCACCCTGCAGCTCGGGCACCCCAAACCCCCAGGGTCTGGGGGCAGGAAGGGCCTCAAGAGGGAGCTCAAAGCTTCCGAGCTGCCGACCTGGAGCCTGCGGAGAGCAGCCAGGCAGAGCCCGGCCTGGGCACCCCCTGCCCCGGGGGGTCCGGGCAGCCCCGCGCCCAGGGAGGGGGTTCAGCGGCTCTCGGCCAGGCCAAGCCCTGGACAGCCCGAGGCCAAGGCGGGGGCACGGGGCCGGGAGGTCCCGGGGCCCGGCCAGGCAAAGGGCTACCCCGAGTGCCCCCGAACCCCGGCCCGGGGCCGGACGGGGCACCCGAACGCGTGACCTCGGACGCCGCGGCTGCCGCGACAGCGATGCTCTCTCACTTCTGCTCTCCCTCCCACCTCTTCAGGATCAATTAAGATTATAAGCAGGGCTAATTAACAGTCTGCTAATTGCACTCTGAAGCCCTCTATAAATCACGAGCTTTAGAAACAGTTGTCATGCCCTTTCTGCCAGCGCAGCCTGCACCGAAAGCTTCGCCGTCTCTCCAGCCCCTCTTCCCGAGCCCCGGGGCCGGGACCGGACCCAGAAAGGCTCGCCCCCGCCGTGGGAGCTGATTTCCAGCGGGACCTTGATAACCCCCTTCCCACCTGCTGCCCGCGTTCCGCTCACGTAATGGGAGCTTGGGAATTGCATCAGTTCCCCCTCGCTGCCGTAAACACGGGACCTCCCCGCGGGAACCCCGCGCCCAGCAGCTCCCGGACAGCCCTTCGCCTCCCCGCCACGGCCGGAGCCAGCGGGACCCCCGGCACGGCCATCGCCCCGCGGGACTCAGCACCCACCCGGGGCATACAGCACGCCCCTGCGGGACACAGCACCCCCTCCGGGGCACACAGCACCCCCCTGCGGGACACAGCACCCCTCTGCGGGACGCGCGGTGGGTCGCGGGCTCGGGGGAGCCGGGACAAGGCGGGGGGGTCACGGTCATCCCGCAGAGGTCCCGCAAGGACAGGAGGTGAACGGGGGCGTGAATCGGGCAGAGCCTTCTCCGGGGCTGGTTTTAGCGCCGGATTTGGAGGCGCACACAGAGGCAGGACACGGCAGCATCACCCGCTCCCCCCGGGGAAAACCACCTTCTCAGCTCGGCTGCTCCCAGCTCC
Source organism: Bucorvus abyssinicus (assembly GCA_009769605.1). Lineage (NCBI taxonomy): Eukaryota > Metazoa > Chordata > Aves > Bucerotiformes > Bucorvidae > Bucorvus > Bucorvus abyssinicus. Next base: position 8,171,029 of record CM020055.1, read on the forward strand.
CCGTCCGGTTCCCTCCGTCAGAGCCAGGCTGTCCGCGGGGCTGTCACCGTCCGTCGGGACACCCGCCTCCCCTCGCTCCGAAGTCTGCCTCACGTTGTCTTCACGGGCTGCGAGCCATAGCATCCCCCGGCGCCCGCATCCCGCAGCGCCCGCATCCCCCAGCCCCCGCTGGAGATGCAGAGGTCCAGGGCCACTGGCTGCGCCGGGGGGGTCGCTGTCAGCATGGGGAGCCCGGGGCAGCGCCCCCCAGGCGCTTCATGTATCGAAATAAAAAATAACCCCCGGGGGAAGCGCGTTGGATTTTTCCTCTCGGAGCTACAAACCTGCGTCCGAGTTTCGACCTGAGCAGGTTTTTTTTTCGCTGTGGTTTCGCTGAGCTCTCGGTGACCCCGGGGACCGGCACGCTGCGGCCGAGGGGGCCGGCAGTGCTGGGGGGGCGGGTCCGCCGAAACCAAGGTGGGGGACCTGGGTATCTGGAATGGGCCAAAAACGGGCTAAACCCGCGGCCGGGACCGCTCCGACTCGGCCCGAGCCTAAACCCCGCGACGAGGGCACAGCATCCCCCGGGACCCCCAGACTTCACCCCTATCCCCGCCCTCCAAATTTACCCCCCGGGACCCCCAGACTTCACCCCCATTCCAGCCCTCCAAATTCACCCACGTTCCGCCCTGCCAAATCCTCCAGCCCAGCCCCCCAAGTCCCCCCCCACCCTCCCACCCCTCCGGTTCTCCCCAGCCCCGCCCCTTCTCCTCCGCACCGCCCCTCTTCCCGGCAGAGGCAGGGCTATGCAAACCAGCCCTGCTCATCCGCCAATAGCGAGCGAGCCCGGCAGCACTATGCAAATAATCCGGTGGGGTGGGCGGAGCTATGCAAATGTAGCCGGGCTGGCGGCGGGCAGCGCGCTGCTCCGGGGGACGAGCACCGGCACCGGACCGGCACCGGCACCGGGACCGGACGGCGGCGGGGCCGCACCGGGGCCGGTTGCAGTGCCAGGCACCCGCTGCACAGCCGGTGGGGAGCTGCCGAGGAGGAAGACCCGGTGTCCAGGTGCGTGTCCCGGGGTGGGGAGGGGGGATCCCGGGCGCACGGAGGCTCGGCAACGCTCCGGTGTCACCGGTACCGGAGACGGGGGGGGGAGTCACTGGGGGCCGCGCACCCCCAGGCTCATGTCTTTCCGCCCCGACGGGACTCCTCTCCGCGGCGGGAGGCCCCACGCATCCAGCCGGCCGCCCCGTCGGAGTGCACGGGCGGTGGGAGTGGGGTCGTTCCCGGGGAGGTGCCGATGCGGCCAAACCGGCGCCCCGCGGGCTGGCCTGAGCATAGCGGAGCCCCGTCCCCCGCCCCGCCGTCTAGGGATGGCGGGCTATAAAAAGCCTGTGGTTTGTGCCGCGCTCGGGGCGGTTATTTTTACTCGTGTCTGTGCAGGGAGGAACGCCCGGGTTTAACCCAAAAGTGCAGCCTCGGCTGGCAGCCGCCCTGCCCCGGCCCCGCCGGCTGCCTCCCCACCACCCCTGGGCCCACCGAGGCCATGGGGTGCTAGGGCTGAGCCTGCTGAACAGAGGGAAACTGAGGCACGGCACCACGGGGCTGTTGGCTCCACAGTGAGTAAGTTGTAACAGCATCAGTGACGCAGCACCGGGACACCCCGAGGCAAGGCCAGGCCCTGCTGTCACCGTAGCTTCACTGGGGTGTCACACCGCTCTGGGGGGTTCACAGCACACGCCGGATTGCAGCCAGTTCCTCACCGCTCCCGTGTGGGCTGTGATCCGTCCACGGCATCTCCAGCGTGTCCCAGCACACGTGAGCGTCCCCCCATCACCCGTCCCCGTGGGGACAGTGAGGCGGATGCTCTCCCGGATCCTCCTGCCTGCTGCAGCCCATTGCCAGCGAGTCCCCGTCCCCGGGGAATTTACACTTTTAAAGAGAGAAAGTTTCCTGGAGCTGCTGGCTCCTGAGACGGGCTTTCGCAGGTGATGAATTAACGTGGCAGCTGGCGGCTGAGCTGGAAGGCAGGACCCGGGCCGGGGTGGTGATGGGCTCTTCCCCCTTGGTCCACGCACATCCCTTGGGGCATTGGGTACCGGTTGGGAAGGGAGCGTGGGCGACCGGGCTGGGCAGCCGGATCCTGGCCCCTTTCCATGTCGCTGGCTGCCAGCTGGACACGTCACCCGCGGGTGACGTTTGGGGGAGACCTGTGTAGCTCAACAGGGGCCGATCTGGGATGTAGATGCAGGCCCAAGGTTTGGTTTAGGATGTCCAACGTTCCTGCTTGCCTCCGGGCCCGGGGCGCTGATGACACCCCAGTGCTGAGGGCTGGCGGGCAGAGCGGCGGCGAAGGAAACTGAGTGGTGCAAAGGACGGGGATTCCTGCTGACCCCCGCGAGAGGCGTCCCAGCAGCGAGGGGGCTGGAGAGCCTGGCTGCCGGGGTGTCGCTGGGGGGCCCAGAAGGATCGGGGTGGGGGGGAATTGATGCATTTAAGCCCCTTGGTTTTCCCTTCCCCTTCACAAGAATTACAGCAGGGCTGTCAGGAGCAAACCAGGTTTGTAAGCCACACAGCCCTAACGCCACGGGGATGGGTTCAGGTCAACCGTCAGCACCTTCTGGTGCCCTCGGGCAAACCCCCCAGCAGCCAACGAGCATCATTTCCCGTATCAATGCCCGGCTGCAGCATGGGGCAGCCCAGTCCTGCGGGAGCAGCGTGTTTCTCCCCTCGGCTGCTGCCAGTGGCGTTGCCAACACTGGGGTGTCCAGTGACCAGTGGTCTCGGCCCCGGAGAGGGTCCGTGTGTCCATCCGTCTTCCCAAGAGCAAGAGCTACCTCGTTTTTTGGGGACATTTCAATCCTTCCTTCCTCCACACAGTCATTTTGGAACCGAAAAGACTCCACCCATTGCCGCGCTTCGACCGGCGGCACCGGGCTGCGGCACCGCTGGGTGCTGGCGGGAGTTTCGCTCTGTGTCACCCCGAGCGGGATGGAACCGGGCCTGGGTGGCAGCTAGGTCCCCCCGAGCCCAGCTGAAGCCTGGATTGGGCTCTGGAGAGGCGCGGGGCAATGCTGTGAGGGGGGTAGGTGAATTCTGATCGCCCCCAGGGATTTCGCTGGGTGCTGGGGTGATGCTCATGAGATGGCGGAAGGTGGTTAGTGGAGTCAACTTCTCCCCAGCTCCCTGCCATGTCCTCGGTGCCCCAGCGGTCCCCAAGCCCCCGCATCACCCCATCCCCTCCGGACTCTCCTTTCCCCTGCTTCCCAGCAGGCTCCTCTTTCCTCCCCCGCTCCCCTTCCCGTGCTGCCAGCCCCGCTCTGGTTTATACTGGTTACTTGTTTAAACAACCTATAAAAAGCAGAAGGGCCTGTCAACCCCCGGCAGAAACTTGGACTTTTCCCTGTGCCGGGCTCGGGATGCTGCTCGCACCACGAGGCCCCAGCGCTGCCGCTCCCCAGGGACCAGTGAGAGCCGGGGTCACATCCCCAGCTGGGAGCTGGGCAGCACTGGCCAGGGATGGATACGGCCCACAGTGGTCCCAGGACCGTGTGTCCATCCATGACGGGTGGTCCTTAAAGCCCCCTTTCAAGCCCGTTGCCCTCCTAGTCCCTGGGATGCAGTGTCTGGCCTGGCCTCCCCCGGGATGTGGCTGCTCCTGGCTCAGATTTTCCTCTCCCAGCCAAGTTTGCTGCTTCTCCCTGTAAAAGACGGGCTGGAAACCCTTTCTCCCACCTTAACCACTGTCCTTCACCAACCCCCTTGTTGGAAGCTGCCGAATGCCGACAGTGGGTACCTGCTGGCCTCTGTCTTCCCCCCCCATTTCTACCCCGGCACCCCCAGCTTTCAGATTTGCAACAAAATCCCCATAATTGGTGAGAACGGCCTTTTGCCTCAGCTCCTGCACTGATGCTTCTTCATCCCCCGGGGATGGGAGAGCTCAGAGACCCTGACCCGGGGCCTTTAGGGGAGCGCTCAGACCCCTCACACCCCCCGTGCTTTGACTTTAGGATAAACTTAGCCCATTTAACCTTTCTGGGACCATCCAGGGATGGAGAAGGCTGTAAAGGGTTCAAAGTCAGAGCCAGGACCCTGCCGGTACCACGCTGAGCATCCCGCACCGCACCAGGGCTGCGGCACACGGGAAAAACACGTCGCTCTCAAGGGCTTCGCTTCGTCTCAGCATGCTAATTAGGAGCTGGGATGGGAAGTTTACGCTCTTCTTCGGCATGATGCAAATGACCCCTAAAGGTGTGAAGGATCCGGGGAGTTAATGCTACACCTCGCTGCACGCTGGGGTCAGGGTGGCACCTCGCTGGTGAAGGGATGGCAGGACGAGGGGCTGTGCCGGGCCGTGGACGCGAGCCTGGTGCGTGCGAGTGAGCAGAGCCCGCGCTAAAGATAAGCACGTGTGGGAGGGAGCAGAGGCCGGCGGGATGCCAGGCGGCACCGGAGCCTCTGCCCGGTGCGGGCAGGGGAAAGCGTCACCTCTCCGAAAGGTTTTGAGGGCTTGAGGGCTTTGCTTCCGCTGGGTTTTGCTGGCCTCCTTCATCCTGATGACGCTGAAGGGTGCTTCATCCCTGCAGCCTGGCCACGTTGTGAGCCACCGTTGCGGCCACGCTAATGAGGAGCTGCGCGAGGTGGGACCTGGTGGGGACTGATGCAATTAGAGGTTGTGGGCCAGCACCCCAGCCCTGCTCTCCTCCTGCTCAGGGCTCCTGGGCCGTGAGCCCTCGCTGGACCGGAGCCAGGCTGCTCCCTCGATGTTGTCCCTGGCCAGGGGGACAAGGCTGGAGGATGCCACCTTGCCAGATCGTGGGATGGAGGTGGCGATGCCGGGCAGACCCACCCCGTTGTGCCCGTCACCAGGCTATGATAAGCGCCTGCTGCCGTAAGGCTGCTTATCGCCTTATCACCCAGCACAGCAATTAAAATCCGGAGTGAAAGTCCCCCCCCCTCCTCTCCCAGCCCTTAATACCCACACGGGGGGACCAAGTGCCGGTGCTGTGCCGCACTGCGGTGGCCGAGGCACCAGGACCTGTGAAGGGAGTGAGCCGTTACGCCTTGTACACCGCTCCCGGAGAGCATCCCTCCCCTGCTCCGCGGCCGGGCAGAACCCCGCGCCTGTCCTGCAAGACCCCAGCACGCAGCGCGGTGCTGGTGGCAGGGGTGGCCTGGCCATGGCTGCACATGTCTCTGCAGGTCCCACGTGGCCGCGGTGACCGAGCGGCCAAGGCGATGCCCCAGGAGGAGCGGAGGAGCTGTAATGAGCTGCATGGGGAGGTGGCTGATGAAACCGTCCCACGTGTTGCACGAGGCCTCAGATGGTTTCCCTGGTGGGGTGGGAGGGGGATGAGCTGCCCCGTGCCCAGCCCAGCCCGTGGTGAGTGTGCCGTGAGTCCAGCCCAGCTTCCCCGGCCCAACGGCGCTGCTGCTGCTGCCACTTCTTGCCTCCCACCCCTGCTGCTATTCTGGGCTGGGGCCCCCACAGCATCGCCCTATGGGTGTTGGTACTTCCCTGGGACACCCAAAGCATCAGCCCGTGGGTGCCAGTACCCCTCCAGGACCCCCACAGCATCACCACACGGGTGCTGATACCCCCCTGGGACACCCGCAGCATCGCCCCATGGGTGCTGGTACCCCCGGAGCACTGCCTGGGCAGATGGGCAGATGCAGCTCCTCCAGGGCAGCTGCTGTCCCCTGCCCTGGAGCAGCACAGAGTGGGGGACACAGTCAGGCACTGGGCCAGACTGGGGCCAGGTAGGGACTTGCAGGATCAGTTCCAGGGTAGGGACCATCTCCCTCTGCACTTCTCGTGCGGCTAGAAGCTGGGGTGCTGGAGCAGGGCATTGGGGGCTGCAGCAGTTGAGGAGCTAGGGGTGGTGGCCCCAGCTGAGGGTCTGCAGACGGAGGGACCCTTCCTTCCATCCCCAGCACCCTGGAGCCATTAAAAAAACCCCCAGGGTGAGGCTATGAGGGACGCGGGGGCTCGTGGCTGGGCAAGCATCCTCTGACCCAAACGGGCCAAACCCTGCTGCGAGCCAGAGCTCCCCAGGGACCAGCTCCTCTTTCTGCACCCCAGATAAAGGATCGTGGGATGGAGCTGGGCAGGCGAGAGCTAACCCCTCCAGGGATCACTCTGGGAGTGCCCTGGCCCGATGCCGTGCTGCAGGTGCCGGTGCCAGGAGGGCAGGAGCAGCCCCGGCCCTGCGCGGGCAGCAGAAATCGTTGGGAAAACCTTTACCATTTCACCAGGGAATCGTTGGCTTTTCCCGGGAAGGCTGGGGTGGTCTCGGCACCCCCTGTACCTTGGTGTCATGCGTGGGCCCCGGGACACAGGGTGGTAGCGGGGCCGTGGGAACGGCAGCGCAATTTCCTTCCATAAATTAAAATTAGTTTTGATCAGCTAAATATAGCAGCTGAGCAAGATGGTAAATGGCAACGTGCTCGAGAGGGGGAAGCGGGACAAGCTGGGGCATCGGGGGAGCAAAGGGCTGGCCAGTCCCCAACTGGCACCCCGGGGGGCGTCCCTGGGGTGAGGGGGCTCCCGAAGGGCCTGCCATCCCCGGCGAGCCACAGCACAGAGCTCCCAACCCCTCCAGCTCCCCAGCGCGGCTCTTGCCCCGCGGCCGTGGCTTGGGGATGGCGGGGACCGAGCTGCACCAGGGCTGCACCCAAACTGGGGCAGAGAGGCTGGGTGCGAGGGTCCCATTGGAAGTGTCTTGATGCCACCCATGGCTCTGGCACCGGGGCATCCCAGAGGGGTTTTGGGTGAGCGGAGCTGGGGGATAACAGGAGGAGCAAGGACTGGGTCCCTGGGGCAGCAGGGGGCTGGAGGGGGGTGTCACAGCCCAGTGCCAGGCTGTGATGGGTGCTGGCACCCTGCAACCGGGGTGGGATGTGGGGTCCCCTGAGCCCTCGACCTTCCCACCACTGCCTCACGTGGCCCGAAGAGGTGGGTGGTTTCGCTTTGCTGTCTCCTCGTACAGCCACTTCCTGACCTGCGAATGGCGGAGGTCAAATTTAGTCTGTTCGCTTTAGAGAAAAAAAAAATAATAAAAAAACCACCCTAGAACCTAAAACCAGCCCTATTGTCTGACGGACCCTCCCCGCAGCCAGCCCGGCCTCCCTTATAACCGCCCTCCCCGTCCGAGGGACGTGCCAGGGAACAGCACCAGTGCACGGGGCAGGGTCCAAGCAGCCCCCGTGGCTTCAAGCGCGCGCTTGGGGATGCAAAGGCTGATCCCGGGCTCCCAGCAAGGGACCTGGCACCGCGGCATTCCGGCCGGCACAGGCAGGTGCCCGGGTCCCCGGGACCGGGTCGGGGTGGGGGTGATGGAGCCAGGGCGGTGGAACCAGCTAGGCAAAGCTCAGGGGATTTTTCCTCCCCTGCCCCGGCAGAATTTCCCAATTTTTTTCATTTTTCCGTTTGCCACTGCCTTTGCAGAGAAAAAAGTGGCGGAAATTCTTCTGAAAACTTATTTTTTTTCAGCAAAATCGATTTTTGGCGGAGGGGCGAGGTGGTGCGTGTGGCGCCGGGGCGGATGCTCACTCTGGCCAGCCTGAACTGAGAGGGCTCAGGGGCTTCTCGCTCTCTTCCAGCCCCACCTTGAGTGCAGGAGGCAAAAATGGGCCGGAAAAAAATACAGATCAGCCGAATACTGGATCAGCGGAACCGGCAGGTAGGAGCCGCTCGGGGGCGAGGTGGGGACGAGGGGAACGCCGAGCCACGAGGCCACGAAGGGAGGCAAAGCCTCTCTGCTCCCACCTTCCCCACGGGTGTTGGATCCCCTGGAGCTGGAGGGGATCTGGGGAGCCAGGAGGAGGGTTTGGGGCCATATCCAGGGGTCCTGGGTGCAGCACCCCATCCCCTTCCCTGCTCTGTAGGTGACCTTCACCAAGCGGAAATTCGGGCTGATGAAGAAGGCGTACGAGCTGAGCGTCCTGTGCGACTGCGAGATCGCCCTCATCATCTTCAACAGCACCAACCGCCTCTTCCAGTACGCCAGCACCGACATGGACAAGGTGCTGCTCAAGTACACGGAGTACAGCGAGCCCCACGAGAGCCGCACCAACTCCGACATCCTCGAGGTAGCGGCGGGGGGCGGCTGAGGGGGACGGGATGGGCGCGGGACCCCCCTCACCGCCCTGCTCCCCGCAGACGCTGAAGCGCAAGGGGCTGGGGCTGGAGAGCCACGAGCTGGAGCTGGATGAGGGGCCGGATCCTGAGGAGAAGGCGCGAAGGCTGAGCGAGGGCATGGACCTGTCGGTGGCACGGCCCAGGTTTTATGTGAGTCGCTGGCATCCCGTCGTGTTCCCAGGGGTCCTTGTCCCCTCCCTGTCCTTCACCTCCACTTCGCCCCACAGAGCCCGGCACTGCTGCCCGAAGCAGCCTACGGCAGCTCCTCGCCAGCCACCGACTCATCCCTGGGCAGTGCCAGCGGCTCCCCACAGAGCCAGGCTCGCCAGCCTGCCTTCAAGCCACCAAAGCCACCGGGACGCTCGCCGGGACCTCTGCCCCCAGGTAGGTTCTGACCCATCACCCAGGGGAAGAAGGTCCCTGCCATGGGCACCCCATCCCTGCCATGGGCACCCTGTCCTTGCCATGGGCGCCTCATGTCTGTCATAGGCACCTCATCCTTGCCATGGGTACCCTGTCCCCAGCATGTCCCACCCCATCTTCGTTATGGACACCCCGTCCCCGCCATGGACTCCCTGCCCTCGCCATGGGTGCCCCATCCCCACCATGGGTACTCAGTCCCTGCCATGAATACCCTGACCCCACTATGGGCTCCCTGTCCTTGTCATGGGCACCCTGACCCCACCATGGGCTCCCTGTTCCCACCATGGGCACCCTGACCCCATCATGGGCAGCCTGGTCCCACCATGGGCATCCTGTCCCCATCATGGACACCCTGTTCCCGCCATGGGCACCCTATTCCCACCATGGGCACCCTGTCCTTGTGATTGGCACCTTGTCCTCTCCGGCCCCACAGGGATTTTCCCGGCAGGCACCGCATGCAAAGCTTCTCTCACATAATCTCCTGGGGACTTACCGGGCACGGGGCCGGGTGGGTGCGTGGGCAGGTAGTGCTGTTGCAGCTGTGGAAACACCATCCCCTGCCTCCATCCAGCTGCTTCCTGCACCCTGCCAGCACCCAGGTGGCTCCAGCACCCTGGGCACCCCACACCCACAACTCCCTCCATGCAGCATCACTTGGAGCTGGGCACAAGGGGCTCATCCTGCCCGGTGGGATGGCACCAGCCCGGGCTGGTGGCAGGGCCACGAGTGCCTCCAGGGCCACACAGAAGAAAAGCGGCTGGAAAAAATGATGCTGGGGCTCGACAAGGGGAAACCCCCCTGGGGTGTGTGGGAGGTGGCATGGGGCGGCTGGGCGGTATTCCCGGCGCAGGATGCGGGCGTGCAGCATCCCCGTCTCCTTGGCTGGGGACGGCTGCTTCGTAAGTCGCTGGGGCGTGGGTGGTCCCCGCGGCGGGGTCCGGCCAGTCAGGTTTGTAGCCTGCTGGCCCCGGGGCTGGATCCAGCCACTGCCTTCGCGCGCCGCTTCCGCTCGCAGCGTGCGGCTGCCATGGGCCGATGGCGGCTGCCGCAGCCCAGCTGCACCGACGGCCTCGCGCAGGAAGTGGGTTTGCCGGAGCGCGGCACCGTGCAGACATGCTCGGCCACCCGCGGCGACGAGGGCACCGTGGGCATCCCCCCGAGGACCGGAGCCCCCGGGACCCCACATCCATCCATCCTCTCCACGCACCCTCCTGTCCCTCTGTCCGTCCAGGTATTGGCTACCCCCTGTTCCCAGCTGGCAGCCTGAACCGAGCCCTGGCCACCAAGACACCCCCGCCGCTGTACCTGGGGGCAGAGGGCCGGCGCGGAGAAGCCCACGGCAGCTTGGCGAGCGGCCGGAGTGGTGGCAGTGTGGCGGTGAGTGCCACGGCGTGGGGGGGACACCAGGCCTGTGGCACCCACTGCCTGGGCTGGCATGCTGGTAGCCCCCCCAGATGTGTAGTCCCTGGGGTGGGCTGGCTCTAGGTCCCCAGAGATGCTCCTGCTGCTCAAGCAGGGGGTTCAGACCCCCTGGCCATGGGGTTCCCATGGGGGTCAGGGTCAGCAGGATGCTGGGTGGCCTTGGGCACCCCCGACCCCCAGCAGTGACACCGTGGGAGGGGGCAGCAGGGCAGACGGTGAGGGGTGTCCCCCCCTGCTCGCTGCAGCCAGGCATTTCGCAGCAAGTCACGGTGCCCAGTGTCCCAGGGGCCACGCAGGTGTCCCCTCCTCAAATTCAGCAAGGAGCTTCTCCGACCTGCTCCCAGCAGCCCAGCACCAGGGCTTTGCTGGAGGGCACGGGAGGGGCCTGGGGAGGGGCAGGATGCGTCGTGAGCCCTCCCTGGGGGTCAGCAGCACGAAGCCTGACGGGGGGGACCCCACTCTCCGCAGCGGCCGCTGTACCCAGCTCTGCAGACCCTGAGCCCCGTGCTCACCCCAGGCAGCTCCGGAGTCCCGACCCACAGCCTCGCCGGCTTCCCCTTCCTTGCCCCGGCCCAAACCGGTAAGTCCTGACCCCTTGTCCCAGGACATGCTGGGACTTCGGACCCCCCCGAGGCTGCAGACCTCCCCCGAGCTCCTGCTGACTCTTGGCTTCCTGCTCAGCAGAGTTTGGGGCTGGCGAGGCCCCACCACCCCCCAGCTTCCTGCAGCCCGGCCCCATGGCGTGGCAGCACTCACGGGACATGGCAGCCCTGGGGTAAGGATGGGGGACAGCCGTGGGATGGGGAATGGAGGGAGTCGTGGATTGGGATGAGCCTGTTCACGGGGAGCTGCTGCGCCCATGGGTGCCACCTCCCAGCCATGAGTGCTGCCAGCACTCAAGGTGCAGCGTCCCCCATCCGCTGTGGGTGCCAGTGCCCAGCTGGGTCAGAGCTGGTACATGAGGTGAATTTGGGGGGACTCAGCCCCTCTAGGGACACTTGAACGCCTCGACAGGGGATGCAGGGAGACCTGGCCTCACTCTTCCTCCCCTCTTACCCCAGGGTCAGCAACCGGATCATCTCCACCGAAGAGCCGGCCCCAGCTCCCAGCACCTCCCCACAGCACCAAGCCATCAGCATCAAGTCGGAGCGGGTCTCCCCGGGGCTGGGCTGCCCCTCGGGTGCCCCCCAGCCCCCCTTGGCCAGCCTGGCTTCTCTGAGCGAAGCCTCCCGAGGCCCCGGAGACCTCCAGCCACAGGACGACTACACCAAGGGCTACCCCTACCACCTGGGGACCCACCGAGCGCTGGCGGAGGAGCAGCGGGCCCCCGTCCCCACGCGACGGGTGCAGGCGATGGACACTTGGCAGAGATAGCGAGGCTGACGGGGTGCGGGGGGGGCTGAGCCTGGGGGAGCAGTCCCCCGCTTCATCCCCATCCTCGGACCCCCAGGAAGCCCCCCGTTCCCTTTCCAATGCTGCCGGGGTGTTGAGGAGGGGTCCTAGTACCTCACCCTGGGGCTGCATCTCCCAGCAAACCCCCTCCCTGCCCCAGTCCCCCCCACACGCCGCCAGCCCCCCCTCCCTGCAGCTCTGCCCCCCAGCACCCTGCGAGATCAGCAACCCCACGGGCTGGGAGCGCTACCCTGGTCCCCCGTCCGGTGCCGGACACTGTGCACGTCCGTCCGTCTGTCCGCCTGTCCCTGCGCCAGCATGTCCCCAGCGAGTGGGAATGCCTGAGGAATGCCACGGGGTGGCAGCAGGACTGAGAGCACCAGCAGCGGGTCCAACCCCGCACACCCCCTGGCCCAATCCTGCGCCCAGCTTGGGGGGGCGCTGCCAGGGTGCTGCCGTGAGGTGGGAGGGAGGGAGGGCTGGAGGGTGGTGGGTGCTGCTCCCCCAGCCCAGGGGCCCTTTTCTATTTATTATCTTCTCACCAATAAAGAGTTGGGGGTGTTGGGGTGTCTGGCGTGAGCTTCTTGGGGTCAGGCAGCAGGTCAGGAGGTGGCAGGTCATTAGTGTCCCCAGGGAGAGAGGCGGCCCATGCCGTGACCCCCTCTGGCTCAGCGTTGCTGTCCCCTGTGTCCTCCAGGCTCAGAGCCGCTCTCTCCAGTGTCACCGGCCAGCAAGGGGGTTGACAGCTCTGACCAGGTCCCTGGGGGCCCAGCCATGCTGCTCCCAACCCTCGCCTCTCTGGGAGACCCCAAAAAGCTGCTCATAAGGTCTCAGTGCCACAGCCTGGTGCTGGGAGCCGAGGGAGGAGGAAGAACCCCTTCTGTGCCCTTAAGATCAGCATCCGTGGGGGCAAAGGGGGGGTTAAGTGGGGGGGTGGGACCAGCCCAGCTGAGCTGTGTCTCTTATAGCTGAGGGCTGGGCTGGGGCTGGGGTTTCCACTGCTTCCTGGGCTGGGGGAGCATCCCCTGGGGCCTGCGGTGTGCTGACCATGACCATGACCACGACCACGACCACAACCACGACCACGACCACGACCATGGCCATGGCCATGACCGTGGCCTTGGCCGCGCTGCTGAGAGGTAAGTGAGGAGGGGGGGACACCAGGGCTTGGCAGTGCCCATTGTCCTCTGCCTTTGGGGGGGAGGTCCCACCGGCACTGCCTGGGCACCCACGGATTATTGGGACTGCGCAGAGATGGGGGTCCTTCCGCACTGGCTGCTCACCAGTGCTGAACTGGGCCCCTTCCCACAGCGGTGGGGATTACCGGTGGCCGAGATTAAAACATGGGCGGGAGATTAATCCTGGGAAGAGTTTGCCCCATTTAATAGAGCGACATAAATACCAGCCAGGATTAGGGGCTGTGCGGAGCCCCAGCAGCCCAGGGCTGCATCCAACCTTGGCCCAGGTCCCCCCCTGAGCTGGTGGGTCCCCTCCCGGGCCACCCTTGGGCCTGGGAAGGGGCTTCTGCGTGGCAAGAAGAGGCGAGACGCCCGGTGAAAGTGTGGGGGCTGGGGTAAGAGACTCTGATTGAATAGCAATGACTGCATGATTTATGGTTTGCATTATTGCATGGCTCATTTGAATATATGCTAATAAGGCTTTTCTCCTCGTTTTGTTTGTAAGATTTAGATTTGCTATGGCAACCCACTGGCATGGAAGGAGCGCCAGGAAATGTCAGGGCGAGGTGAGCCCCTGGGAGGGGCTGGGGCTGCCGGGGGAGACTCGCCGCATCCCACCACAGGGACACGGGAGCGGCCGGCGGGACCTGGAGGGCAGCGGCTGGAGACCCAGGAGCCGACCGGAGCCGTGCACCCCCCGGCTATCTGCAGGTCCAGTAACGTCCTGTTGCGACAGGTCTTAAACTGGGGTGGGGGGTGCCCTGGGGTGCCCCCAGCCCTGCTTTGGTCTTGCAGGGAGGGCTCTCTGCCCCCAACCTCTGCCTACCTGCTGAGCATCCTCCCAGCATGGCTGAGACGGTGGGATACCCCATTGCACTGGACCCAAAGGTGGCACCCAGGGACCCCCAGCTTTGTTGGGGGGGGACAGTCCTCGGGGTGACACTGGGAAGAGACAGAGCATCTGCCTTCACTCTGTGTCCCCCACCCATCCATCCTATGGAGTCCTGGTCCACGGTGGAGGGGTCTAGGCCATGTCCCCACCTCTGCGGCTCCATGTCCCCTTCCCGGCTGGCCTGGGAGACGCCCCACTAAAGCCCAGATACCTGCAAGGCCCGGCGTGGTGGGGGGAGGCTGCGCTGCTCCGGGAGGGTGCTGGGCTCCGGTGCTCGGCGCTGTGGAGCCGCTGGGGCTTTGTCTCCCAGTCGGTGCCAGTACCTCTCCTTCTGCTGGGGGGGGTGTGATGTGGGGGCTCTGCACCCCCGCTTGAGGGGCTGCGGACCTTACTGGGGAAAGAGCAGACGGGGGGATTTTGGGGGGACCGTCCCCACCCCAGAGCCGAGGGGGAGCAGCCCCATGTCATCAGACCCCAGCCCGGCGGTGGGTATGGGCTGATGGTCAGTGTCACTCGGGGTCGTGGTGCTACTGGGGGGACATCCTGGCTGGGGTTGGGGTCCCTCCGCTGCCTCTGCCGGAAGAGTGCCGGGCCCGGGCTGCGGGAGCCGGAGGATGAGGCGATCCTTCGGATCCCCACGGCCACACGTGACCGCGGAGCAGCCCCGGGAAGGCGAGCAGCACCGGGGCGGCTGCGGGCTGTCGCGGTGGCCCCAGGGCTCAGCCGGGGCTGGGTGCTGCGTGTCCCTGCAGCGTCCCGACGGGACGGGCCGCCCGCTCCAACCGGGGCCGGTCTCTGCTCCCAGGTTACCGGGAGCCGTTTCACGCCTTATAACGGGGCAGGAACGAGCCCGGGACTGGGACGAGTGAGGCAGGCCCCGGCTGCGAGGGGACGGAGGTGCCCGGCCTCTCCTCGCCTCCCCGCCGCAGCAAACTGGGACCGAGCTGGGCACCGGAGGCTGTCGCCCCCCTCCTCCCCCCGGTATATCCTCCCCCAAACACCCACTTTGTTGTTTTGCAAAAGCCCTGAAATATTCATGGCGCTGCGCCGAGCGCCTCTTAATGAATTTTTGATCAAAACGTTATCAGGGAGCCAAAATACGCACCCCCCCGCCCCTCTTCCCGCCGTCGGGAGGCGGACGGGACGGGGACCAGACCCGCCGGTACCAGGGGGCTGGAAAAGCCGAGCCCGATGGCTACCCCGGCACCTTCTGCCGGGAAGGCAGGACCGGGCAGCTCGAGGGTCGCACCGCCACCGGGAGCGGAGGTCGCACCCCGCCACCGGGTATGGTTATTCGGAGGCCGGTAGTAGGATTTGGGGTGTCCGACCTGCAAACGCCGCCTTCTGCTGTCCCCCGGGCCGGGCGGGGACCGGCGGGGCTCCTGTGAAGCCCCAGTTGGACGGGAAGGGCGGTGGGCAGCCGGGGCAGCGGGTCCTGACATCCCCCGGCGCCGTCGGGAGAAATATTCGTTGAGGGAAAAATGCGTAAGAGGAGCTGGTTAGGGGAGAGCATGGGGCCGGCGGACGGGCCCGAGGGCTGCCCGTACCCGGTGGGGCACCGGGGCGGCATCCGGCACCGAACCGCTCCCGGCTCCGCGGCGGGGAACGTGCATCCTGATCGCTCCGGGGGCTGGGAGCAGCCTCGGCTCATCCCGACCCCGCTCCGCGGCTCGGTGTCAGAGGGGGTTCTCCCTCACACATCCCCCACAGACCACCCGCCCTGGGACGGGATTTAGGGCGCAAACCCCGCCGGGCGCTGCGCGAAGTCGCCTTTGCAGCCCCCGATTTTTAACGCTCTCCGAAAATCCCGGTGCTCCGAGCACGGGCCAGCAGGGGCGGGATCTCCGTTCCCGACCACTTCGGAGCTTGGAGGTGTTGACACCCGGGGCAAGGGCGCGGATTTTTTGTTTTATTAGAGTGCAGCCCATTTCGGCTCCTCTTCCACGGAATATACCGGCACCGGCCCGGGAGCAGGCTGCCCCGGCCCGCCCGCCGCCTCCTGCCACAGCGCTGCCCCGGGAGGGGGGGAAGACAGGAGGACCCCCCCACATCTTCCCCTCCGATTCCGACCCCCGACCGCCCCCCCCCGACCCCGCCTCCCGTGGGGTGCCCCGGCGGTCCTCGGGGGCCGGGCGGCGGTGCGGCGGTGCGGCGGTGCGGGGGTGCGGGGGTGCGGGGGGATGCGGATCCGGCCCTGCCTCCCGCTGCCCGTGCGGGGCCGCATCCGCGGGGTCCCCGCCATTATTATTAATCTTTTTTTTTTTTTAATAATATAAAATGCCCGTTATTTTTAGGGTCCGCTGCCAGAGCCGCCCCCGCCGCCGCGCCCCCCCGGCCCGGTGCATCCCCCCCAGCGCGGGGCTAACCTATCCCGCTCCCGCCGTGCGGACGTCATGCCTTACGTAGGGAAATATGGAGAAAGCAGGGGAAAAAAAAAAAAAAAAAGGAGCATTTCCCCCTCCTCTCTCCCATCTCCATTTCCAAAAGGGACAAAATGGATGTTTGGGCGGAATCCGTCCCCCGCCTCCCCGCGGGCCCGGAGGCGGCGGGCCGGGGCTGCCCGCGCCCGGTCCGGGGCTGCCGGCGGTAAAGCCGCCGGTAGACGTTATCTGTTTAACCCCACGTAAAGGCAACGTGATGGCGGGGGGCTCCGCTGCCCACAGCCCCGCTGCTCCGGGCCGGTCCGCTCCGGGAGCCGCAACCCGCATCGCCTGGATGGCTCCGGGCTCCGCGTCCTGCCCGCTGCCGCGGCCACGTCCCCCCCAGCCCCCGGCCCGGAGGCTGCCGGTGTCCCGGCGGCTGGCGGCTCCCGCTAAGTCATTAATGGATGCAGATGTGCGGAGGGAGGTAAATAATCCCCCACCCTCCCCTTTTTCGTGGCTGTTTTCCCCTCTCCGCTGCCCCGCACTGAACTCCCCGGGTCGGCACAGCGGGCAGGAGCGGGCAGGAGCGGGCAGGAGCGGGCAGCTGCCGGCGCTGCCCGCCGAAGGGGCCGGGCTGTGCGGGCACCGGCAGCCGCCTCGCTCCCCCTCCCGCTTCTCCCAACTTGGAGGAAGTCTGCGAGGAGGGACCTCGCGTCCCCACCCCGGGGTCCTTTTTTTTAAGGGGGGAGGGGGTATTTTTTGCCATTTTCCCCCTCCCCGGGTGAGGGGCTGCGGGTCCCGGCAGCCCGGTGTGAGTGGCGGGGGTGTGGGGGGGCGAGGTGGGGGGGGCTGGGGGGGGCGAGGCGTGGAAAGCTGCCCTCCCTCCGGCTCCCGCAGCGCCGGGAACAATGGCCACGGGCTCCGTGGGGACAATGCCCGGCGGAGCCGAGCTGCTTGGGTTGCAGGACACGTCCACCACCGCCTCGGCCACCCCGGGCCTCGGCCCCCCGCTCCCCCCGGGGGCAGGGACCCCCCGCTCCCCCGGGACAGGCATCCCTCACTCCCCTGGGGCTGTGGGAAAACGCGTGGCCGGGGATGGAGGGGGGGCGGGCAACAAACTTGGGGAAAAGTGTGTGTCCCCCACCCCGGGGTCCGGCTCCGTCCCCTCCCGGCTTTGGGGACACCCCCCTACACCCGGTTCCCTTCTGCCCATCCCGCCTCTCGCCGCAAACTCCACCGGGTTCTCCCGACCGGGGGCTCAACAGGTCGATACCGGACAGTCCCCAGGTGCGCGCTCCTCCGCTCCCCCCCGCCCCCAGCCCTTTTCCCAACCCTCCATCACTCCCCCAACACCCCCCCTTCCCAACACCCCCCTCCTCATTATTCCTGTTATCCCAAGGCAGCCTCCGTGCCCAAACGCCGGCATGTGCGAGGCAAACAGAGCGCGATTGTTCCGAGCCTGGGAACGCGCGGAGGGGGCGCGGGGGCCGCCGCCCGCCGCCCCCCGCCCGGCCCCGCTCTAGACGCGATTGTGATGGAAATGGACCTTGGCTTTTTTTTTTTTTTTTTTTTCCCCCTCCCCTCCCCTCCCCGCATGCTGTTGAACTTGATGTTGACTCCTTTTCTTTTGGGGGGTTTCACATCTCTTCGGCCACTTGTTTTGGTGGGAAAATTTTCTCGCCGAGCTCCGGTGTGAAATTAATTAATCAGGGCCTCTAGATGGCAATGGGACACAAAAGGGGACAGCCCGGGGAAACTCCGGCAAACTCACAAAAGCCACCCCCGGGGTTTAGAGCCCCCGGGCCGGTCGGACCGACTGCCCTGCCCTGCCCGCTGCCCACTGCCCGAGGTAAGGGGCTGCCGGAGCGAAGTTTCGGTGTGCGCAGCTTTTTTTTTTTTTTTTTTTTTTTGGGTGGGGGTGGAGGGGAAATGGGGAGCAGGGAGCTGGTGGTTTGGGGGTGCTGTGCCGGGGCGGTGTGTTGTGTGGGCATCCCCTCCTCTGGGTGCGAGGCTGTATCCGCAAAATATACCAAAACCCCAAACCCCCCAAAATAGGAGAAACAACAAAAAAATATTCCCCACGCGAAGGGCCGGGGCTGAATTCGGCATTTCTGGAGAAAGGAGGGGGAAAATAGAATAATTATCTCGTTTTTTTATTATTTTACCCACCTAAAAAAGTATCTGGGGCTGTCGCTGCGCTGAGGCGCCCGGCTCTGCCCGGGCGGGCACGGCGGGCATTTCCCCTCCGCGGTTTCCTCAGCGGGGAAATCTCTGCCGTGCGCGGGGGGAAGGGGTTTGCCCCCAGTTTGAACTGGGGAGCTGCTGGTGCGATTTCCAACCACCCTCCTCGCCGTTAGTTTCAGCGGGTGCCGCGTGTGTCTGTGTGTCCGTGTGTGTGTCTGTGTGTGCGTCCTCCGACGGGTTTAGCAGCGACGAGGGGGATAAAAATAAACCCAGATTTTCTTCTGCGGGACTTCGCGGGGCAGGGGAGGGGGGGGGGGTGTTGCAGATCAACCTTTGCAAAGCGGTCGGGGTTTGGGGAGGGGGGATATTTCTGCGCAGGAACAGGCCAAAAATAGGAGCGTCAAATCCCCTCCCGCTCTTTGTTGCCACAACACCTTTGGGTGACAGCGGCTGCGAGAGAGAAAATCATTAAAATCGGTTAAATCTGTAGTTTTCGCCCACATCGATATTTCCAGCCGGGCAGGAATTGGGGTGGATTTGGCCGGGGATTTGGGGACACCTTTTCCTCGAGGTCGCCCCCACCCTTCTCCGGTGCTGGTTGAATTAAGCTGCGAAGCGATGTGCAGGGGAACGTGTCGTTGTATTTTAAATGCAAATAATTCCCAGCGACAGCATTGGAATCAAACGATGGGAAAAAAAAAAAAAAGGAGAAAAAAAAAAAGAAAAAATATGGGGCGGGAAAAGGAAAAGAAAAAGAGGAAAAAAAACCCTCGGTGGGAGGAAAAGGGGGGGGAAAAAAACCCAGCTGAAAAACCCGCTTTCGAGGGGCGCCGGGCCGGGCAGGCGGCTCCGCTGCCCGGGGAGCGGCGGCGACTGCTCGGCGCGATGCTCCGGTGCCCGGGGAGGATCCGGTGCCCGCGGCGCGGCGGAGCTGGGCCGCCCTCCGCGCGGTAATGACAGACAGAGAGACAGACAGACAGCAGACAGACCGACCCCGGGGGTGGGTGCCCCTCCGCGAGGGTCTCCTCTATTTCCCCGGCAGCAGAGGCCACGTCCCGGGCAGGGCCGGGGCTCTGGGCGGCTCTTCCCACTCCACGGATGGAAGGCACCGGTTTGGGGGCATCCCACGCTCTGCCCGCCGGCGGCACCGATCCCGGCTGACCGGGCAGGGGCTCCAGCGCCGCCCACCCCCCACCCCCGCTGCCAGCCTCGCCGGGAAAGTTGCTCCAAGTTGGAGCGATGGCGGCGGCTCCTCCTGACGCCTCTTCTCTCTTTTTCCCTCTCCAGGTGGGCTCGGCCGAGCGGCACCGGGGGACCGGCACACCGGGCGAGGCGGAGGTAACGGCGGCTCCTCCCCAAGCCCCCCCAACCTCTTTTCCAAAAGGATGCGGCCGGTTCTACCGGAGGGATGCTGGGGCAGGTACGGGACCCGCAGTTAGTGGCGTTACCGGTAACGGTGGGAAGTTACCGGGCACACCGCGGCATCCCTCGGTGCGATGGGAGAGGGGGGCCGGTGGCTGGCCGGTCTGCCCGGGCTCCCGGTTCTCCGGTGGGAACGGGGTCCGCCGCGGCGCTCCAAGCCGAGCCCGGCCGCGCTGCCTCCCGCCGAGGCGGCCGGCGGTTCCTGCGGCGAGCGCCGTGCTCGCACCGGCGCCCAACATGGCTGCTGTAGTGAAGGTATTTGATTCACACGAGGGTGTAGGCGAGGGCGAGAAGGGGGAACGAGAGGCACCGGGGCCGGACCCAGCACCGGCGGCCACCGAGGACAGGGGTAGAGGCGGGCGACCGCTCGGTAAGTGCCGGGGAGGAACGGGGCCGGGCGGGCCCTGTGGAGACCCCGCCGCGGACACGCGTGGAGAGGCCGCTTTTCCCGTGTCGGTGCTGCCAAGCCTTCTCCGCGGTCCCTCGGGGGCAGGGAGCCGTTGAGGAACGGGCACCGGCGACCAGGACGGGGTGAACCGGGCCCCTGCGGCCCGCCCGGGCCCTGTGCGGCGGCTACCGGGCCCGGAGGCGACGGGTGAGCGGGTCCGGCGCTGATGCTGCGGAGAGAGGAGCACCGTCCGGTCCTTCCCCTCACCGGGCACGGGCCGGAGGATGCCCCCGGGGCGACGGAGAAGCACCGCCGTTCACGTTCGTTCCCTCGGCGGAGCCTTGGGGCCGCGGTCGTTGTTGGGGTTTTACCCTGTCGGGAAGGACTGGGGGCCGAGCGCTCCCGGGCTTCGGTAACGGAACCCACCACGGCAGCGAAGCGGGGCCGGGACCGGCCGTGCCCCGGACGGTGTGGACGGCAGCGGGGCCGAGCCCGCCGGGGCCGCCGCCGCCCGGGACTGGGCAGAAGAGACATTTCGGAGCCCGGCTGCGGAGGTAACGGCACCGGCTCGGCTCACGCTCGGTGCAGACCCACGGTGGGGAGCCCGGGCGGCAGCTGCCGGGGGTCTACTGGGGTACGATCCGTTAATTTGGCAAACGGCTGCCTCGCTGGCACCATCTTCCCGCTCGGAACGGTTGGTCGTACCGCGGTGCACCGGAGCGACGGGAACGGCGGGGGTGATAACGATAACAATTAACGGCGATACTAATAATTAATTAGCGGCGGCTTGGAAGGAGAAGGACGGAGGCGGCACGACCCCGCACGGGCCCGGGGCGCGGCGGCGGTTCAGCACCACGGAGAGCGGCGGGGCCGGGGCCCGGTCGCCGGTGCCCGGTGCCGGCGGGAGCATCCTCCGCCCGCGCCCCGCGGTGCCGCGGATAGGGCTCCTGCCAAGGGCTCCCCGGTCCTGGGGGTCCCCGGTGAGGGATAGGAACCCCCGCTGCTCTCGGGGATCTCCCGGTGCTTGCGGGTTGGCATCTCGGCCGGCGCCGCCGTGCATGGCTGCCAGCCCCTTCCAACACCGCTCTTCATGTATATTATCTATATACATCCATGTATAGATTAACAGGCGGGGGGGAACAGCGGGGGCCGGGACGGATCCGTCCCTCCTCCCCAAAACCGGGAGCGCTGTGAGCAGGAACCGGGCCCCGCCGCCCTCTCCGACCTGCTGCTCCCCGTTCCCGCTGAAAGCGGAGCCTACCCGCAGCTGCCCGCAGCCGGGGCACAGGCACGGCGCTGTGCCTGGGGCCGGGACCGGTGCGATGCCCGGGACCGGTGCGATGCCCGGTGCCGGTGCCGTGCCCGGGCCTCCTGACGTTTTCCGCCGTTTTCCACAGGATCGAGGTGCGACGAGGCAGCCCCGGGAAGGTTGCGGAGCCCGGCAGATCGGGGCAAGGCTGGGGGGGGGGGGTCCCGGGGCGTGGAGAAGGCTGGGGAGAGCCGGGGTGTCCTGTGGGGTTGTGGGCATGCTCGGGTGCGTGTGCGGGGCCGTGCGGGGATCAGGGACCATCAGTGTGAGCGTTCCGGGGTGCGCACCGGCGGGGCGTGGGGGGCACCGCGTGTGCTCCTGGGTGTGTGCCCCGGGCCCCGGGCACCCCTGGGTGGGTGTGTGCGCAAGGGGGACACGGCTGTCCCCTTCGGTGCCCTCCCGGTGTGAAGTCTGGAGGTACCGGCAAAGGCCGCCGCACCCCCGCCCCTGGCCGGGGTTGCCTCCGCCGTTGCCGGGAGAGCGCAGTGGGACCCCTTGCACCTGGGATCGGCCCCGGGTGGCCGCATGGGGGGGACGTGGAGCCGGACCTCGGCCCCACGCCCCGAGCTCTGCCCCGCCGCCCTTCCGAGCTGCGGCCCCGCTTTGTCCCGGGCCCGGGGGTTCCCTCGGCGGACGGGGGACAGAACGAAGGCCGGGGGCGTCGGGGAACCCTGTTACACCAGGAACGGGGAGGTCGAGCCCGGTTTCACTCCCAGCAGCAGTAAATTTTCCCTTTTGCAAGCGGGACCCGTGAGCGCAGCCCCGACGGGAGAGTCCGGCGCCCCCCCCCCACCTTCCACGCCCCGGGGACGTCGGGCTTAACCCAGCCTTTGCTCGGGGTGGGGTGGTGGAGGGGGGCGGCTCCGCCACAGCCCTGCCCTAGCGGGGTTACCCCCAGGGCATCGCCGCCTCCCCGACGGGGCGGGACGGCTGCTGCGAGAGGCTGGGTCCGGGGCGGGGGGGGCCTGGGCGAGCAGACGGGCCGGCCCCTGGGGACAGCGGCGGCCGTGGCGAATGGCGCTGCCCCCCCGGAAGGGGGGGTGACCCCTGCCCCGGCCCCACGCCCGGGCTGTCCCAGCCCCGCCACTTGGGCTTTGTCCCCACCGTCCGCCCCGTCCCTCCTCCCGCCCTCCCCCGCCCTCCAGCCATCCCTCCGCCGCCGGCTCTGCCTCAACTTTAGAGGCAGGTCCCGGAGGCGCCGGGAAGCGGGACGCGGGACCGGCACCGGCATCGGGCAGGGACATCCATCCAGCCTCCAGCCCGGGCCGAGCATCCTCCTCCCCGCTCTGGCAGCCTGGGAAGGATGAGGCGACCTGAAGCCGACGGCGACCGCGGGCAGCACCAGCCCCAGTGGGGCGAGCAGGTACCCCCGTCCCGGGCACCCCTACTCGGCACCCCTTCCCGGGGTTCCCTGTCCTCCCTCGCCTCGGTTGCAGCCGCTCCGCCGAGTTTCCCTCCGAGCAGCCGCACGGCCGGAGCCTGCCGCCGTCGGCAGCTCCCCGGGAGCATCCCCTGCCGAGGCCCGGCCAGTGCCCGGGGCCGGTGTCCGCAGCCTCCTGGCCGGGACGCGGGACTTCTGCGGGCAAGAGCAGGCGAGGCCGAGTCCGCCCCGGGGGTTACAGGGTGTTTCCCCACCCCGGGAAACGCCCGGCCCGGCCCCCAGGATCCGCGGGGTCCACCGCGGGTTTGCAGGGCCCGGCTGCAGGGAGCGGTTGCGGGAGGAAGGGGAGGAAGAGAAGGGCAGAGCGCGATGGAAACCCCCGGGGGGGCCCTTTTGGCTGGGTCTGTCCCTTCCCCGGCCACTCTCATGACTCAGCAGTTTCGTCCCAGCAATTTGCAGTAATTATAAAGTGGGAGTGGGCTTCGGGGTGGGTCTGGGGGCGAATTTGGGGCTGGGAAAGAAGCAGGTCCCTGGGCCGCAGGACGGATCCTGGGGGAGCATCTTGCCCTGCGATGGCCCCCAGGCCACGGGGGGCTGCGCGGCGCTGAGCCCACTTCAGGGTGCGGGTCCCCTTTGAGGGGCAGACGTTGGGTCGGGCGGGCGTCGGGGAGCGCCGGGGCTGAGTGTTGCTTGCCAAGGTGCCGGGGCAGATTCCCACGCTCCCACCGAAACCGTCGGGGTTTCTTCATTATTGGCGGTGAGGGGACGCGGATCGCAGCCACCCCGGGGGGCTCTGACGCCGGAGCAGAACATCCCCGGGCACGCAGCGCGGCCGAGGCCCGTTGTGTAGAGACCTGGGCTGGTTTTTCTCTTTGGTTATCTAGCTGTATGAGTGTATGTGATATCATAAAGCTAGAGAACCGAATGTAAAAACCCGCTCGCTATTCTCCGGGAGAAGAGCCCTGCCCTCCCGGCAGGAGAAGGGCTCGGTGGCCACCGGCCTCCCCGAGGCACCGTCCCCGGCGCCTTTGCAAGAGGGAGAGCGGCTGGAAGCCCAACGCGGCTGCGGAGCGGAAATTTCAGTGGGGTTTTGTCTTTAATCATTTTTATTGAGGCCCAGAGCTAGCGCCTGTGCAGGGTGATTATTTCGATTCCAACCCGGGGTTCCTCAGGCTACCTGCAAACCCAGCACCTTGCTTTTATTAATTTTTTATTTTTTTTCCCGCCGTGGTTTTAATTTCCACATCGACAATTAAGCTGCTTGCGCCGGGTGTGCCGGAGATAAATGAAACGGGGCCAGCTCAGAAATAACCCCCAGAGGAACCCTGTTTATAATGAAGTAGAAGGAAAGTTGCTTAAATATATTACCGCATGCAAATTGTAATTTAGCGCAAACCCGTTTCCGAGGCCGGTTTATCTACTGGGGAAGAGAAATAAATCATCATCGCTCGTTGGTTATTCGGCATCTGCAGGGAGACTGCAGCTTTGTTCTTCGAAGAAGGAGATTTGGGAGCATCTCTCCAAGGGTGCTCCAGTCTCAGCCTCCCCCCGGTCCCTCCTGGACCCCACTACACTCCCCAGCCCCGTGGGTCAGCGTGTTGGGTGCAGCCATCTCCCTCCTTCCTGCCTGCTTCCTCCAGCTCCTCGCGGTGCCCAGGGAGGTTCACCCGTGCGAGGGATGCCCAGGGGCTGTGGTGGCCTTGCAGGAAGAGGAGCGCGGGTTCCAGCCCCAATGGCTGCTGCTGGCAGAGGGGAAAGGCTGTAAGTGGTGACCCTGAAGGCTGAGAGGTCCCCAGTTATTCCCGGGAAGCTCAGGGAAGGGAGGAGCGGTGTATTCTGGCGTGTGTTTTGGGGTGCAGCTCGGAGTGGGCAGCAAGGGAAGTGCCTCTGCGGCCGCAGAGTCAGCCCTGCGCTCGCAGGCGTTCGGCAGCAGGGAGGCTCCACAGACGGACCCAGGCACCCCCCATGTGCCTAAAGCATTGCCGGATCGGGCCCGGTCCATGCCAGGCAGACAGGGCGCAAGGGGCACAGCAGTCCCAGCAGGGCAGTGGCACTGGACCACGTACGCCCCCTCGCTGTCCGCATCTTTGGGGCATCAGTTCCCTGGCTGGGTTGGTGCTGAGAAATGAGATGGGGAAGAGCATCGACTCCAAATATTCAAAGCTCGATGTCCTGATCTCTCGCTCCATCAGCCTCCCCCTGCCCTGCGCATCCTGGCTTCTACGTGGGGTTGTGCCTCCTCTTTCACCTGACGTTGCTGGAGTCTGCAGCAGAGGAGGAATTTTGGGTGCGAGAGGCAGGGGTGCACCTTCCTCCCTCTTGACGTGTCTTGCTTTGTTCAGGCAGGTTCCTCATCCCAGGTCTCTGGGATCCCTGGCACAGCTCCTGCAACCACAGCCTGGACTCACACCCTGGGCTCACCCAGTCTGGGCCTTTTTCTGGGCAGGGAGGAGGTGCATCTGATACATGGAGAGCGATAAAGTGGGGACGGCCCCCACACCAAAGTATGGTGTGGGACAAAGAGGAGATGGTCCCTTGTTCACCCTGCGCCCCACAGAGCTGCTCTGGGGTTGGGAGTGCGGGCGCTGTAGGCACGGTGATGCCAAGCTGGGCGAGAGCCTTCACTGCAGAGACACGTCCCCAGTGGAAATGTGCCCCGTGTGATGGCTGATGCCACCCCGTGCTCTGCTTACAGAGTTGGATGGACGTGGCACTGTGCTGAGGGGAAGAAAAACCTCCCCCAGCTCCTCGTGTGTTTGCCCCGAGCTCCTCCAAGGGAGGGCAGGGTTCTGTCGGAGCAGGTTTCCATGCCAGACCCTCTTTGCCCATCTCAGGCTCTCCCAGACCTGGACCAGCCGTGAATCCAGTGGCTTTGTGTGCGGGTTTGGGCAGGGGCTGCCTGCACCGACCTGCCCGCAGTTCCGTAGCGCCGGCGGAGGAAGGGTTTCAGCAGCAGCGAGGCCGCGTGGGGACAGCCAGGAGGATGCAAAGCGGCAGCTGAGCGGCAGCGGGAGGGATGCTCGGGGAGCTGATGCTGCGCATCAATCCTGCCCTCTCCGCTCGCTGTAGCGTACCCCAAAACACACCAGCCCGCACCCCGACATCCCGGCCGGGAGCAGAGCGGGAACCCGTGCAGGCTCCGCCACGCTCGCGAAACCTTCTCCTCCCTCCTGACTACTTGTAAACCATTCAGCAAGAATTTCTTAAAATAGGTTCCACTTTAAGGACTTATCTGCTGAATACCATTAATTTTCTGGGGTTCGTTAAAAGCAAACTTGGTATCATAGCAACTGAATCTATTCCAGGGAAGCAGCCAATTGCGCCGCACGGTGTGTGCAACCGAAGGCGAGAGAAAGGAGCCTTTCAGGTTTATTCTCGGGCTTGTGCCTTTGCAAGTGAAGTTTTAATTCTCAATGTTTTATTCCTCACAGAATATTTTATAATTTCTCCCGGCAAATCTGTGGGGAGAGGAAAATTACCGCGCTGGCAAATATTTGCGAAATCGCCTTTGTTTCGGGCCGTCGGTGTGCGGGCAGAGGTGCTGGCGGAGGGATGCGGCAGGTGCTCGGGCTGAAGTCGGCGCCAACAATTTGGCCTCGTGCTCGGGACAGCCGGGCTCGTCCCTCCGGGGTTGATGCTGCCAGCCCCTGTGTTGCTCTCAGGAGCGATGCCGAGTGCAGGCGTCTCTGGCCGCCCCGGGTGGATGCGGGACCGCCCAGCGGGATTGGGGGTAAAGAGGACGCTAATCCCCGTCTCATTTCCCCGGCCTCGCTAAAGAAATAGTCATTATTTTCCTCTTAATCCCATCTCTCTCCTCTTTTCCATTAGGCCCTAAGCTGCAATCTTGTTCCTGGGGGATGTTACGCCGAGGATAATCCCGGGCGCTCGGCCCGGCTACTTTGGGGCAGGGGGCTGGTTTGCTGCCCTGGGCTGCTGCTGGTGGGTCGGGGCTGAGCCCGGCCGGCCCCGGGGGTCTCTGGTCCCGCTGCTGGTCTGGGAGAGATGCTGGGCGGAGGATCCCAGTGCCGGCACAGCAGAGCGAGTCGGGGGCAATGGGTCGCTCCCCAAAACCCAGCTGTGGAGATGGGAACAGAGAGCTCACGGCCGGCTGGGCTGTCAGGATGCTGGGATGGTGCTGCGGCCCCATGCTGGCTGTGCCAGCTCGGCTGGGCAGCGTCTGGCCCCGAGCTCGGCGCTGGGACAGGAGCCCTTTGTGTCGCGGTTGGTGCAGGGGATGGTGGGAGCTGGGGAGATGCCGGGGTTTGAGGTGCCAAGAGGAGCCAGGAGGCAGCTCCACCTCCGTCCCACCAAGCTCAGCTGGGAAACACGAAATGGCAGGACCGGCACCTCGCCTGCCGGAGCCCTAAAAATAACGCCGCCCAAATCGCCTCCCGCCACCAGCAGCGCCATGTTCAGGTTTCACTGGAGACGGGTGGTGGGAGCCGTGTTCGCAGCCGCCCTGGCCACCGGCATCGCACACGCGTGCCCAGAGCTCCTCAGCCATTAACCCCAAACTGCCCACCCCTGGGCAAGGGGGTCCCTGTGCCACCCCCTGGTCCTGGCACTGCTCCCTCCTCCCACCGCATGCTGATGATTTTCCAACCTGATAGCAGGGAGGGGGGGAAAAAAAGGTAATTTATGATAAGAAATATCACTTAAATAGACAGAAAGGTTAAAAGCCCCAGACAAAATCATCCCTGAGCAGGAGAAAATGAAAAACACTGATGTGTTCAACTTCAGGCCATTTACAAATAACCGTAGAACGGGCAGCGGTAAATGACAATTCCTCCCCATCGGGTCCGTGTCACCGTGGTGGGCAGCTTCCGTTTCTTTCCCCATGCTGGCGGACGATGGCCCGGCCACCTCTTTAGCTGCTAGTTGTTATAGATGTCAGGCTGGAGTCTCCGACCTGGATAAATCAGGGGCCGGCAGCGGAGGGAGCGGGGTGGGAGCACCCAGCCCTCCTTCGGCGCTGGAGGGGTGCGGTGTGCCCTGTCAGGGGTGTGTGCGGCACCCCCAGCCACGGGACCCGCCCTGGGGGGGTGGGATGAGACCCTACGTGTGGGGCCGGGTGCCCAGGGTGTCGGCATCTTCTCCCAGCCCACCAGCCCCACGCGATGCGCTGGAGCCTTGCTTTCTCCCCGTTGGTTTTTTTTTTTTAATGGAGAAATTATTATTTATAGTTTAATATCTTCATGTTTCTATGGAAACTCCATGGCTACGCTGGGTGGAGAAGTCAAAACCAGCCGGGGAAACGGCGATGCTCGAAAGCGAGAGGAGCGGGGCACACGCTCGCCCGGACGCTCCAACCCAGCAGCGTTCTCCAGAGCCTTTCCCCTTCCCCACGCCACGCATCCCCCCCGGGGCACAGGGAAAACCCTTTGGGGACTGATGGTGCTTCGGCGGGCGAGGGTCGGCCGAGGCCCCTCGCTGCGGGCGCAAGTGGGCATCGCCCAGCCGCGGGAATAGCTATGGCCCCATATGTAGGTCACGCACGTATGTGCATCGTCACGTCCATACGTGGGCTTCAAAGAGCCGGGGCTCGTCCTTGCCGCCACCGAACCTGCATGCGGCTGGTGAACAGATCGGCGTTTACACCCGGCGAACGCGGGGCACGTGTGGTCTGTCCTGGGGGGGCGGGGGGGACCCCTCTGCCTGGTGCTGGTGCCGGTGCTCATGCGGAAAGAGCACGGCAGCGGCACAGACTTTCTCCCCCTAATAGCCGGTGACAGGGACTTGCTAGCGGCGATGTCCCTGCGTTGGGCACGGAGCAAGGACGGAAGGTGTGCGACGTCCCCGCTTTTGTCAGAAAGGATCTATCAGAGCGGCGGGGAAAGGTCAGCAGGAAAAGCATGCGGGGAGGCACGAGTGGGCCCTGAGGATGTGGTCCCGTCCGTCTGTCCTGCTGCTAATACCAGGCGCGATGTGTCCCCACCCCCAAGGACAGCAGGAGATTAGCTTAAAAAACCCCAGCCGCTCCGAGAAATAATAGCGGTGGGTTTCGCCGCCGTTGCCTTCTGGTTGCCCGGCCTTTGAGGATGGTGTGCTCATGCCTTCCTCCGCCACCACCAGAAATGTACGTATTTATTTTTAATGAAAAACACGATCCCGGCGCTATTCCGGGGCTGACAAACAAGGGAAGACGGTGGGGCTAGCGCTGATGGGGGGGCTGTGCCTGTGCTGCTGCCGCCGGCTTCGAGAACCAGCCCCCCACGCCCTGCCGTCCCTGGAGCTCCCGGGGAGGCTGAGCCCAGACTTTCTCTGCCCTAATTCCCCGGGAAACCAGGCGAGGGCTGATCCTTGCGCGGCTGTTGATTGTTTTCGAGAAATCTTGGATTTCCACGGAGCTGGGCGAGGATGTGGGGGCAACCCACGGGCTCAATGGCAGGGGGAATCAAGGTGCAACGGCCCCAGCCGCCCCGTCCGCAGGGAATCCCATCGCCGGGTGGCAGGCAGGGATTTAACACAGGGCATCAAACACTGCCTGAGAAACCGGGGCATGGCCAGGGCCACGGAGCGGCTCAGGCTGGTACCGGGGTGTTCGGGGTCCCCGTGGGTCCCTGTGGCTGGGTCGTGGGTGGGGCTACAGCCACCAGCCTCGTGTCCCCTCTGCTCGCCGAGCCTCTGGGTTTGCAAATCCGGGACGGGCGCCGGTACCTTTTGGCTCATTTCTTATATCAAAATCGGAACATCTGGATAAAACAGGGAGATGGGAGTGCCTGGGCCGGGGGCATTAACAGCGGCTTGGCTGCCCGGGGCACGGAACGCCCCCGTGGCTCCACATTTCCACACCCCTCCCCCCCCCACCAGACACCCCTTCCAGACTTTAGGGACGAAACCCCGTGCCAGCTGTGACGCGCAAACCCAAGACAGGCACACGTGTGCTCCCACGCACGCCCGGGCTTGCACACGCGTGTGCACGCGTGGCCGAGCTAGAGCCGGAGCCGGGGCCGGCTGCTCCGGGAGACGGGGTGCGAGCGGCATTTCAATGCGATGCGGGCGGGAACAATGAGGTGTGTTTTTAAGGGACTGTGAAAGGGGGGTTTTTGCTGAAGGACTGAAAAGGCGGCGGGGGGGAGGAGGGAGCCGGGCAGCCCCTCCATTAGCTCAGTGCAGCAGCGAGAACAGCTGTGAAAAGAGCCCAGGCCTTTTTCCCACGCCCAGAGGAGCGGAGCGAGGGAAGGAGCCCTCCCAGCGAGGTCAGATCCCATCACTAATATATACACAGGCTGTGCCCTCATTCACGTCACCCCGGCGCAGGTTTGTTTAAGGCACACACACACTGACACTAATTTCTCCTCGCCCTCGCTCCCCCAGCCGGCCCCATTATGGTCCCCGCTGCATTAAACCCTCCCCGTGCCCCGACGACGGCTGGCGGCACCGAGGGGGTTGGTTTTTTTTTTTCCCGCCCCCCTCCCCAACACCTGACCAGCAAGGTCAAGACGAGCTGCCCGCGCGGCGGCGGCGGTGGCCATCGGCTCTGTCCGGCAGCTGCTGCACCGGGGCCGGCTCGCAGGAATGTGCCGTGGTGGCCGGGTCCCGCAGATGGGACCTGGTGGGGGTTTGACACCCGGGACTCAGCTGGTGGAGGCGGATGGGGGATGCTGAGCTTGGAGGGGGTGTGAAATGCCCCCCCCCATGCCGGCTCTGCGCATCCAGGGGAGCGTGGCTGATTGATGCCAGCGGAGGTTTGGCCTCGTGGTTGCTTGATGGGAGGATGAAGTTGAGGATTTTCGCTGGGGCCAACTTAAAGGGTTGGGTCAACCCACCCCCAGGCTGCAGTTTCCTGAGTGATTCCAGCAGCTCCAGTGCCGCGGTGGGGTCTCACTGGGCAGTCACTGGTGCAGGACGGGGCTTGCTCCTGCCATTGCCCCAGCGCCCGCTGGGCTGTGCGGGATGGCGAGCTGGCTGCGGGCAGCTCTGCCCCTGCCCTCGCTGCCACCGTCCCCGTGCCCTGCACCTTGGGGGGGCTCTGGGCGACATTGCATGGGGCTGTTGGGGGGGGTGCAGGATGCGTGTGGGGCTGCCATGCAGCCCTCGCAGGGGGATGTGCAGGGGGTGAGGGGGACGCTCCCCTCCTGGTCTTCCCAGAGCGGGGTCCGGCTGCAGCGGTTCCCGGTCCCCCCTCACCCCACGGTGCTGCCGGCCCCATCAGGCATCTGCTGAGAGCCTGGCAGCAAATAAATCAGGTCTTGTTTATCCTCGTGCCTGGGCTTGGTGTGTGAGTTCATTTTAAAACATTCTGCCTTAAATTACAGCCTAATAAATCAATACCCACTTAGCGATGCGAACGAGCGGCAGCCGTTTGCGCAAAGAATTTAAGTTGCCTCCGCGGCTCTTGGGCTTCACGAAGGGCGAGGGAGAGAGTCCCAGCAGGGCCCTGTCCTGGGACACGTGTGTGCATGGCTGGGACATGCGTGTGCATGGTTAGGACATACATGTCTCATGGCCGTGCATGGCCTGGACATGGGTGTGTGTGGCTGGGACACGTGTGTCGTGGCTGTACATGGCCCAGACGTGCATGTGCGTGGCCAAAACACGCGTGTACATGGCTGTGCATGGCAGGCACACGTTAGGGCAGGCGGGTGCTGTCAGCCACTCTGTGCAGGGGTTGGGGGCAGTCACAGTGCTAATCCCAGCCCCTCCAGCTCCTCTGACATGGGGTGTTTCTGGATTTCGCCCCAAAAAAGGCATCAATACGGTTCCCCCCACCCAGCGCCCACCCACCTCTGCCTCGCCGCTCCCTTCCCGCTTGGGGTGCTTCGTTAGGCCCCTGTTAATGGCTTTGCCTGAGCATCCTCCTCCCCTTCGCCCCTCTACTCACACCTTTCTCTTCTCTAATCCCCTTGTATTTGCCTGGGCTGCCTTCCAGGGCCACCTCCCTCTTTATAGGGCCACTGCTAAGTAAACGCTGCCTTTGCTGTGCTAAGCGGAGACTCCTCCTCGGCACAGCCGGGGTTAGCCGCACCGGACCTTTCATGTGCCGCTCGCCTTTCTCAGGGGCTGCCCTTCACCTCCTGCCATGCCACCCTCCACCCTCCTCCTCCTCCTCCATCTCAGCAATTTGGGGCACACCAGGCTCTCTGTGCTCAGCATCAGGGCATCTGGGTCCATCACTGCCCGGCAGCCAGCCCTGGGTGCCATCACTGCCAGCTCCCAGCAAAGCCACCCTTGGCGATGCCAAAGGACCCCCGTCCCCGTCCCCTGCCCTCACCCGGCTTGTGTCGAGGCCGGCTTTATCCCTCCCCCCTCGTCTCCCTTGCCAAGCCCTGACACTTGATGGCAGCCCATTCAAAATGCATGGGCTCCCCTTTCCCGGCGCCCCGGTCCTTTTGAACTAAAAGGATTTTCTCAGAGGCTAAGTTCAAATGTATGGCCGTTATTTATTTATCACCCCGCTATGTATTATTCATTTATTTAAAAATGTATGGCAGCTGGGAGCCCCGTGTTTCATCACCCCGCGGATGGCGAGGGCCAGGTGGAGCCGGCCCCTCGCTCCGCCGGTAACCTGGCGCGGTGGCTGCCGCCGGCCCGCCGGCCTCACGCCTGATTTACCATGAACCCAGCCAAAACTAACCCCAACCCCACGCCAGCCAGAGCAGGGCAGCCATGCCGGGTGGGCTCTGGGCTGGAACTGGTGGTCCAAAGGGATGCCAAGGACCTGCTGGGCCCCGATGCTGCGTGGTGCTGGGTGGAGGTGCAGGGGGTTGTCATCCCCCCTCCCTGACATGGCTTTTGGGGTTGGGGATGGGGACATGCCCTGTTCACCACCTGGCTGGCCCTCCAGTGGCCCTGGCTGGCAGGTCGCTGTCTGTCCCCCATACAAGGACAAAGTGGCCAACGTGCTGCTGCTGCACAGGGAGACTGGAGGGAGCTGGCATAGAGCTGGCGAAAACCAGAAAAAGGCAGAAAAAGGAGTAAACTGGCTGTGCTTTGCTTTCCCCAGCATTACGGGGAGGAGGGGACACACCCAGCCCTCCTGGCATCTCCTTGTCCCTGCAGGGGTGAAGGACCGGGCCCCCTCGCAGGAGGAGCACGAAGGGTTAAGGATGCTTTCCTTCCCTGATAAACTCCCCACATCCCCCTCCATGAGCCCCCACCACCTTCTTCTTGGCTGGGACACTCGCTAATTGAGACAGCTTCAGCCCCTGCCTCCCTCCTCTCCCCCTGGGGCTGAGCTGCCTCTTCCCAGGGGGAGCACATTGTCTGCTCCAGCCGGGTTGATGTAATCCCTCAGCCCGAACAATACTTCCCCACCCCGCTCCCGCTGAAAGGGTATTAGTTGCCCAATGAGATAATTACTCCACAGGCCACCCTAATCATCCCCTCGGCCCAGCCGCTTTCCCTGGCGGGCGACGAGCCACCCGGCTCAGCCCCACAGCACCCAGGATGTGGGTTCGGGGTCCCCTGGGGTGATGCTGCTGGAGATGCTCACCCCATGTGGGCACCCGGTCCCCAACCACCACCAGCAAAATACACCGGGGAAGGAGGACGTGCTGCTGAGATGCCACCTCCAGCTCCATAGTTGTTGTCATCTCAAAATGCCACCAGTGCGTGGGGCGCGGGGTGGGAGTCCCGTGATGGCAACGCTGCTGACGAAGCACGGGTGGGATGAAACCGATCCTGGTGCGACGGGGTTTGGGTTTTCCTGAAGTCATGTTCCCACCTCGGTCCCCTCGGGAAGGGTGTGGGCTGGCAGACGTCCCCCGGGCGCCCGGCAGCGAGCACAGACCCCTCAGCACATCGAGAAACTAATTATCATCAGGCTAAAATTTTGGGAAAAAAAATTCTGCATTTCTTGTTAAACGCCGGCATTTGCACCGACCCGATTCCAAACCCCGGAATTCCAGCAATTAGAAACCCTGCCCCAACCTACGGGATAAATGTGACAGTTCCCTGAGTCAGTTTAGCAGGGAACAATCCCAGTTTTCAGCCCCGTTTGCGCAGGTTTTTCTGCCAGAGGGGTCCCGTGCTCGCTCCTGCGGAGCATGTGGGGCCACGTGGAGCATGTGCGGTGTTAGCATGTACCCGCGGGCACACGCATGTACCCGCACATGCAGCGCTGGCTGCTTGGCTGAGCTGAAATGCAGTGTTTTTCCGGGCTGGCTGGTGCCAGGGCTGGTTTTCCCCTCCCTCAGCAGATAGGATGTGGCTGTCGGCCCCCGTCCCTTGATTGTCCGATGGGTTGGGGATGCTGCAGGAAAAGGGACCTGTTCAGGGCTGCCGAAATCAAAGCCCAGTTCTTATTAATCCTGCTCTTTGCAGCTCTGGCTACGCTGAAGTCGGGGATTATCCCGTCCGCTTCCTGCACGCCGGTACAGCAAGAGCGAGGCGGCCGGAGAATTAATCTCCTGTCGGTTTTGCTGATCCCATCCCCAGAAACAGTGGCTGGGGGTGGGACCTGCAGAGTCTGGGGGGGTCTGGAGCAGGGCAAGGGGACGCAGACCCTCTGCCACTGTGGATTTGTGGTGGGCTCAGAGAGTGGAGCTGACATTCAGTGGGATGCTCACCGGGATGCTCACCGGGATGCTCACTGGGATGCTCCCCGGGATGCTCACCGGGATGCTCACCAGGATGCTCACTGCGATGCTCACTGGGATGCTCACCAGGATGCTTGCCAGGGCTGGGGATGGGGTTTGAGTGACGGGGTCTGGCAGCCTCACGGTCACCAGGCTGCACCTCCCCATGTTCCCAGCAAGGACTTTTCCCTCCCAGCACCACTGAGAACCTCGCCGTCGGTGCAGGGGCCGTGCAAGGCCAATGCTGCGGAGAGGACGCTGCCCTGCTCCAGCCACCGCTCCTCCCCGTCCCTTTCTCGGCCGATCTCTTCTGACAGACAAACACCAGTTCTTTCTCCGCCACAAAGTCCTTGTCCAGCCAAGCACACAAAGCGGATCCATTATCCGATGGGGGACAGAAAGGAGGGGCTGTGGGGGGGGAGCGGCCGCCGCACAATGTGCGCAAGTGGCGCACAGGGCCGCCCCTATTGTGTCTGGGCAGGAAGGGCCGGGCCCGCGGCGCGGCCCCCTCAATGGCAGCATTGTGTCTGAGCCCCCCCGTCCCCTTGGGCGTCCCCTGGGTGTCCCCCGCCTCCAGCTCCCGCTGCCTGGCTGGGGCAGCGCTGTCAGCCCAGCCTGTCTCTGGTCCTTTCGGGGTCCTCTCATGCCATCGGACTCCCTCGGGGGTGCTGAGGGGTGTCGGAGGGGCTGATATTTTGGGGAGCAAGTTGAATTGTCTGATGGGTCCCCTGTCCCTGTGTGGGGTGAAGATGGGTGCTGAGGCCAGCAAGGGCTGAAGTCCTCACCGCCACACCCAGTCGTTTTGGGTGAGAAAAAGGCTGACCTGGGACATTGGCTCCTCTCCCCGCCAATGCCATGCCGTCTGCAGGAAGGGATGTGGGATGCGGTGGAGTGCGATCTGTGGGGTGATGGAGCTGCTCAACCCTCTCTAGATGGAGGTGATGAGGCCAAACAGAAACCTGTCCCCAAGCAGGGACCCGTGTGGGTGCCCAGAGCAGGGTTTGCACATAGAGGTGGGCACAGAGACGTCGAGACCCTTTGCCAGGCTCTGGCCATGCCAGGAGGAACCTTTGAGATTCCCTTAAAGCATCATCTTGGCCACATGGACCTGCCCAGCGTGGCGGCTGGGCTGGTTACGACGGCTCAGAGCTGAGCAGAGCAAGATCGACGTGATTTTGGTGGCGATCAGTGAGGTTTTGGTGGGGTCCGTATGGTTTTGGTGGTGTCAGTGCGGTTTGGGAGGTGACGGCATCACTCGTTTTGTTTTTTGCAGAGGAGGAATCGCCACGTTGCTTCGATCACCATGGATCAGCAGCATCCATCGCTGAGGACGGGGATGGGGCGAAGCGGCCAGAGCAGAGGGTTGCTGCCAGGCTGGAGCGAGCAGAGCCCCGGGGAGAGCACCCACCCCGCAGCGCCCCTCTCCTGGAAATGGAAGGCTGGAGGAGCCCCGTGGGGTGCCGTGGACTGGGCTTTCCTGCCCGTGGGAGCTGCTGGGCCAGGAGGAGGCTGCTCCTGACACGGGTTTGCAGCAGCAAAGCTGTCCGTGGCAGTCGGGGACGGGCTGGTTTGGTCACATCCCTCCACGGCGAGGGCAGCGCCGGTGGAGCTGAGCAGGGCAAGTTCGCTTCACTCCCCCAGGGATGCTCGAGACCCTCTCACCTCTCCCGGACTGGGTAAGTTTGGGCTTTTCTGGCTTTCCTCTCCCTTCCTGCAAGCCCAGGCAGCCGGCCCTGGGTTCTCCCCCAAAACCTCCTCCCGGGCTCTCTTCAGCCGGGGAGCTGGGGGAACCAGGGAGCAGCGCTGTGGAGGGGGCACCCACCACGGCCGGGCTGCTCCTCGCCATCGGCTCGGGCCAGCGGCTGTGTTTGCAGGGGGCAAGGTGCTGCGCTGATCGTTTTCTCATTGGTTTTGATGAAAAAAACACCCCCAGCTTTTATCCCCGTTTTATTTATACCCCTCTCTGAAAACACTTGGATTCCCCCCGAATCTGGTGGAAGACTGGGCTATGGACAACAGCTTCGGGTCGCCAAATAACTGATTTCCCCCCATTCCCCTTTTCATGTACTTCTAAACCTCTTTCCTCGATGGCTCAACCCCACACTTTTCTATGACTAAACAGCACAAGGGGGGTCCCACCCCCCACCCCTTGCTTTGCCCCCAGCCGGGAGCGCAGCCTCCCCCCCCACCACCTCCAGCTCCTCCTGCTCTGCCCCATCCAAACCCCCCCAGCCCCTGAGATTTAACCACGCGAGTGACCCCCAGCTCCCTCTGGGAGCCCATTTTGGGGTAACGGCTTCATCCCAGCCCCCAGCAGCAGTGCTGGGGAAGGGGGTGGGGAGGAGCACAGCCCCGCGGCAGCAGCGCCGCATCCTTGGGAGCCAGTCAAGGGAGAAAAACCACATCCCCTGCGGTTCTCACTCCTCCGAGTTCTTTCACGTGGTGGTGAATCTGTCCAAAACATTAGGGAAAATAACTTTCACCTTTCCCAGTATGAGCCTGGCAGCTGGCACCGGTGCCGCCCCGGTGCCCGTTGGCAGCCCACGCTCTCGGGGCTGGTTTTTGTTCACCCCCAGATGCACGATGGCAGGAGATGAGGATCGTTATCCTGTCTTCCCCCCAAACACGCCTGGGCAGGAGGGGTTTGGCTATCTGCTTGCTGAGGAGGGATTTTCTTGCTGGTTTTCCTGGTGGCCAGCCCCGCAAGGGGGATGCGGGTGCATCCCCACGGGATGACCCCGCGGAGGTGGGTCTGGGGTGCTCCCGTGGCACAGGGCCGTGTCGGTGCAGCTTTTTAAGGGACCGCCACCCTCTCGCCCACCCCCTCCAGCAGACGCCTCCGGGGACGCTAATCCCCACACCGAGCATCAGCCTCCATCCACGTGGAGACCAGCACCGTC
The DNA here is from genome assembly GCA_009769605.1 of Bucorvus abyssinicus. NCBI lineage: Eukaryota > Metazoa > Chordata > Aves > Bucerotiformes > Bucorvidae > Bucorvus > Bucorvus abyssinicus. Next base: position 8,207,924 of record CM020055.1, read on the forward strand.
CCATCTGGAGCCCCCAGCGCGCGGGGATGGAGTGGGAAGCCCCAGCCAGGGGCTCGGGCCACACCGACACCCCGAATTTTGTTGCACCATGGCTTGGAACTCCCCCTTCCCCATCCAGTTTTGCTTCGTGCCTTCTTCCCCTGCTTTTAAATCGCCTCTTCTTCCTCAGAGTGATATTAATGATGGTTGATGGGGCTCGTTGGTGCCGGCACCCAGTGCAGCACCGTGCCCGACGGGTGCCCTGAGCAGATGCTCGGCGCCACGGGCGAAGCCATCCTCCTCCTCTCCTCCTCCTCCTCCTCCTCCTCCTCCTCCTCCTCGCTCTAAGATGGCCGGCGGCCCCAAAATGGTGCTGAGCATGAGACGCCATCTGCAAGGCTGGTCCCACGCCCGCCGTGGCCTTTTTATGCAAAGGGGAATTAATTAGATTTGAATATGGTAATTAAGCCATCAAGCCCCGCCGGGTGCTATGAGGTCCCTTCTTTTCTTCAGGCTTTCTTCTCACCCCTCTCTCCCGCTGCCCCTTAACCCTTCCCCCTCCGCTTTTTGCACCCAAAGTACCGCTCCTGCATCTTAATTAAACGCCTCGTCTGGGCAATGCCATCGCCGCCCCCCCTTACCCATGACGAATTCTGTCTGTCCTGGGGATGCCGTCCGTCTGTCTCGGTCAGCGGCCATGTCCGTACCCCACGTGCACCCATTTATCCCCCCAAAATGATCCGGGTGCCCATGAAGGGATGAAGGCAACTACCCACAGGAAGAAGTGGGGTGTTGGCAGGCAATGGCTGGAGCAGGAAATTGGTCCAAAATTAATTCCCCAAAAACTGGGTCATATTTTAAGCCTCTCTGCTCCTCACATTCCCAATATTGTCTTTTTTTTTTTGCCGATGGCTACAGGCCATTGGGGTCCCAGTGTTACCCAGGTGCTGCCCTTGGTGGGTGCACAGGGACGGGTGAAGCTGCTCTGGGATTTCTGCCAGGGTATTTTGTGAGGGGGAGGAAAAGAACCGAGAATTGAAGGAGCTTTCAACACCTGTGCCCAGGAATGGAATTGTTTTTAAACTGGGAATTGAAGCTTTCACCATTCCCACATTTCTTAACAGCGTCCACCCAATCACCCCGACCCGTAACCACTGGGTCTTTCTCCAGCCCAGCTCGGGGATGGGGCAGAGACTGGAAAACTCCTGGGAAAAGGGATCTGCGCAGGGAGAAAAAATCCCTGGAATATTTTTTTATACCTCTATCTATATTTATAAGGAAAATATTTCTCTTTTTTTCCCACTTACAAAACAAACGAAGGAAACTGGGAATACCTGCGGGAGCTCGTCAGAAAAGCCCCCGGGCGCTTTCTCGGCGAGTTGCTGAGAATTCGAATCGGCTTCTTTAAAAACTGGGATATTTGAGACAGGGTCATTTCTGGTAAAAATTTGAATTGTATCAGCAAGCTGCTTCCACCTGAAACAGGAGAAAGGCTGAGCTCTTCCTATCTCGGTACCCATACGTGGGGTGTGGGTACGCACATGTGGTGACGGGGTGTATATCTCTATCTGGTGGGGGCGGGAGGCTGCCAGGGGTTTAATCCCACGCGGCAGCTCGGTGGCGGGGGGGGGGGGGACCCGGGGCTGGGCTCCCCGCGCTCCCTCGCAGCGCCAGCTCTGACCTACATAGCGGTGCTGGATGTGGCCACCCCAGCAGCCACTGCAGACACCCGTTCCAGGGCCCTTCCCTGTCCCCAACCCCCCCCTCGGTCTCAGTTTGAGTGAAATAAGGGAGAAATGGTGGTTTTCTCCTCTGCGTCTGGGTCCTGCTGTGGCAGGGTGATGCTCTGGGTGCCCTTGGGGACCAGCTCCCAGGCTCTCCTCATGCCTGACCAGGCTCCGGCTCTTCCCCAAGATGCAGGAGATGTTGATGACATCTCTGGGGCTGTATGTCACAGCTCAGCTTGAAATAGGACCAGGAGACCTGCCTTTGCTGGGACCCAGCTTCTTGGGGACACCTGTCCCAGGGCGCTCGTCCCCACTGCCACAGTCCTGCCAGCCTCTCCTGGGGTGGGAGAGGGAGAGAAAATGCACTGGAGAGCGGGAAAAGGAGCAGGTAGAGAGGGAGGGCGAGGAAGAAGAGGGAAATCTGTAGAGCAGGGGAGGAAAGAAACCAGTGGGAGAGAGAAGTATGGGAGAGATCATAAAAATCATGGAGAGGAAAAGGAGCAGAGTGGAAGAAAGAGCAAATAACGGAGGGGCTGATGGGCTGAGAGATGAATCAGTGAGAGGTGATAAAGCGGAAGATGGGCAGACAAGCGAGAGAGGAGCCCAGGCAGCAGAAGCAGGAGACAGAGCGAGGCGGCTGAGCTGGTACCCACAGGAGGATGCTTCAGGCTCCGGCTCACACCAGGGCTCAGCCCCTCCAAGGCTGGGACAGGGCGGGTGGCAATGGTGGCAGTGATGGACTGCCAAGCTGGAAAGACTCAAAGGTCTACAACCCCATGAGCATCCCCAGAGTTCCCATCTTTCATTAACCAGGGCTACCGGCTAATGAGCCTGGCCCGGTGGAGCAGCTGAGCAGCATGTATCACAGGTGAGCAGCGCCCATCGTGGGTTAGCAGCGCCCATCGCGGGTGAGCAGCGCCCATCGCGGGTGAGCAGCGCCCATCGTGGGTGAGCAGCACCCATCACGGGTGAGCAGCACCCATCGCAGGCAGGTGGGTGCATAGCACAGGGCTATAGATGTCCATGCAGTGCGGGTGCCACCGAAAGCCTCCCAGCAGGATTTATCTCCCCTTCCCACTTTCCCCGCCTTCCCGCAACCGCCACGTGGATTCCCCGCGGCAAAGGGAAAGAAGCGAAGCTGCTTTCTTTTGTCTCCGCCACCCGCCCGGCCCCGGCTCTCCGGCTCTAATCCACGGCCTCCTCCCCTCCATTCACAATTTTCTTCCCATCTCCAGAGTGGAAGAAAAGGGACAAACCTTTTATTATCAATTTTTTTTTTTTTTTATTGAAAATGAATCAGTGTTGGGGAGGTGGCGGCAGCGCTGGGGGAGGAGGGATGGGGATGCCCCAACAGCCGAACCCGGCTCTGGCCAGTCCCAAGGTAACCCCGGGGGTTTCACCTCCCCGAGCTCCCGCACAACGCTCACCTCAGCTTGCGGCTGCTCGTTGTTCCTTGGAGCCTTTACAAACCATTTATGCTACTTCTGTGCAAAAAAAAATAATATAAAGATGAGTGATGGATGCGCTGGTGGGAGCTCTGCGCTGGGGGGAGAAGGGGGGGAGGATGGAGAGAGCTTAAAAATTACGGTGGGAATTAGCCGGAGTCTGAGCTGTTGTTTGCGCTGCCCATTAGCATCTGCCTATTTATCTGTCACCAGATCCTCGTGGCATCTATCCATCCATCTGGATCCTTGTCAGTCTGTCTGCCTGTCTAATTACCTGTTAGCACGGCAAAGCTCACCCCGGCAGCAGTCCCGGCCAGGCAGGCGCGAGACCACCATGGCCGCCCCTGGCCGCGGCACGGGTGCCGACGCGCTGGCGAAGCCCCGCTCCTGCGGTTCATGCCACCGCGGGTGCTGGCGGGTGGGGAAGGGTCTTCAAGGCTGCGGGACGCGGATGCGTCCAACGGCCAGGCGGGCAGAGCCAGGCTGGAGCAGGCGCGGCGTGGCGGGGGCTGGCCGCAGGGTGTTGATTGCGTTGGCGTTTGTATGTGCATGGCATGATGTATGTGCATGGCTATACATGTGCACGCCTTGGTGGACGTACGTGCCGCATCACACGCTTTGGCTGCTGGCAGATGCTCCATCCAGCCCACGGGGAAGCAAACCCAGAGCCCTCGCCCGGCGTGGGCACCGCCGTGCCGTGCCGTGGGCAGCTCCGATGCCGGCGGCTCTTTGTGCCCGCGCCGTCGCGTGGGGTTTCTTTGTTCGCAGCGCCGGGCAGGTTCCCCCTCCCCGTCTGCCCACGGGCCCCGGCTCCGAGCGGCCACCGAGGAGCAAATCAGCGGCGTTTGCATATTCAGAGCAGGTGGGGGCCCATATGCCTAAGATGCACCAGACGAAATTAGCCACCATAATCATAATCAAGTGTGCCGTTGTGCTGGGGGGAGGGCGAGCCTGGCAGACAAGCCTGATAATTATGAAGCTCAGCATGTGCGCAGCGGTTTTGCAACAATTATGCCTAGCTCAGCAAGCCGGCAATGATGCTTGTTACAGCCACCCTCCATCGCCCGCCGGTGGCTCGCTCCCGGGAGGGCTGCGCCAGCCTCGGCCCTCCCCAAGACGCCCTTGGGAAGGACCCTGTCCTGGTTTGTGGCTTGGTTGCCGCTGTGGCTTGGGCAAGTTGCCCTGTGCTCCAACCACCTTCCCACACCCTCCTCTTGTGGCAACACCCCAGACTAAACCCACCCCGAATCCTCCCCCAGTCCCATCAGCACCCGTCTGCTCTTGCCCTGCATGGAGAGCCACGGGCACCCTTTGCATAAAGGAGCTCTGGTGCTCCAGCATCACAGAAACCCGTTTCTATCTGCCCCCCTGGGGCTTTCCCTTCACCGTCCTCCTCCACTCACCCCGCTCTGTGCAGGGGCGCATTATCTCCCACACATCCGCTCCGCGGGCTGGCGACAAGGGCGGTGGCAGGAGGTGACACTCCAGATTCATCTCCAGCCGCCAGCGCTCAGGGGCCACTGTCATGCAGCATTTCCCTGAACGAGCCCTGGGGAAGGGGAATGGGAAGGAGCGGCGTGTGCACGCGTGGGGATGATGGGAGATGCTCTGTGGCGCAGCGAGGACCAGCCCCTGCGCCGTGTCCCTGGGAAGCAGCAGCAGCTCCGGGCGGCGCAGACACGGCTCGGCATCGAGCATCGTCAGGCTGCTCCACGGCACCTTCCAACCCGCATCAAGTGGAGGAGGAGGAGAATAAATTGGTTTCCTCCTTTAGATAGGCTGGAAGCTGCTCTGGCTCAAGCCAGGGTGGTGCTGGGGGATGCTGGTGTTTCCCTGGGGTGTCCCAGTGCAATAAGGACAGGGGGACCGAGGTTGGAGCTGATCCCCTGATGGATCTGTATGCGTGGAAATCACGGCTCTGCTTTTACCCGCTTCCTCCTCCTCCTCCTCCTCTCTCCCTGCGGTGTTTGGGGGTGAGGATGGGCCATCCCCCCCAGCCCCAGGGAAAACCCTGCCCGAAGCACAGTGGCTCCTGCAGCTCTGGGTGCAAACAGCCCCAAAGGAGGATTTTCCACGTGGACCCACCCAGCGTCCCGGCACCTTTCTGCTGTTACCTCCCAGCTCGGTTAACGGAAGGAAGCACCAAACCAGCACCGAAATGCCCGTCGGCACTGGAGGGTGGCTCCACATGGAGATCAGCCAAGGGCTGGTTTGCTCCAACCTAGAGGATTTATGGGAAGATGACGGCAAAGCTGGGAAAGGACCAGTCTGGTGGAACAGCCCCAAAATCCAGTTTCTGCAGGACAAATCAGCGTGTGCCTTCGGGGATGGCGTGTGGGAGCAACCTCACGTTGTGGGGGGGTTTAGGGTCCCCAGAGAGCTGGCCGGGCTGTTGGAAGAGCCATCGGTGTCAGTCCCCGGGTCTCCAGTGAGTCCTTTGGGGGATTGCTGGATCCTTACTGGGCTGGTTTTCTCCCCGAGAAGCGGAGAAGGACGTGAGCCTCAGTGATTCCCCATCGCTCAGCATCAGACCCACCCGCGTGAGAACAGCAGCAGCGGCAGCCGACCGGACCGACCGATTTCTGCGCAGCGGGAGCTTCTGGGAACAGCCAAACCAGCCCATATTGGCCCCGTTTCCCACCCACAGACACTCACTGGTTCAGCCCTGGTTTCGGCCGAGTTTGGAATAACTGCAGGAGCCCGGATTCACGCCCAGTCCCTTCTTGTCCCGAATCACCCATGAGGGAGAAGTTACCCATCGCCCGGATATTCCAATCCCAGCAAAGCAGGGGCATCGCCGCGCCCTGCGGCGTCACCGATGCTCCTCGTCCTTCCCAACCATTCGGGGTTCCCTGGGCGATACCTTCCTGAACAAGCATCGCCGGTTAAATCTCCGGCGTTTGGAGCCCGGGATGCTGAGGGAGCACCCCGGGGGCTTCAGTGGGCTCAGGGCAGACTCAAATCCCCCCTGGCCCGGCGGGTACCAGGGTTGCACCCATCCACAGCAGCTCTGGCTGGAGAACCTTGAAATACCCTTTGCTGGACCTTGGGGAAGGAGTTTCAATTGTTCTGCTGGATGGAGGAACTGGGCAGTGAGCAGAAGCACGGTCAGATAAAGCAGCGCTGCGTTTTCCCCGCCGTTTCCAGCTCCTCAAAGCCCGTTTGGGAGCAGAGCAGCTTTGCAAGACTTGGGAAAAGCGGGAATATTCCCCCACCTGTTTGCTTTGAAACAGGCTTTGTTTAAGGAGATAAAAAGCTCGAGGGGCCATGAACCGCCCCTGAAACCAAGGCGGGGGCTGTTATTCCCACACACAAGAACTCTCCGAGGGGCAGGATGCGCCGCTCCACACCCCACGGGGCTAAAGAGCAGCAGCTCTCCGGACTATAAATCCGCCGGTCCCCTGGATCCGCCAGCCCGGCCGTTATTGAGATGCAGGGAGCGGGGGAGAAGGTGACCGCCGACTCCATAAATATTATTGGGGGCGACGGGGCTGCGCGGGGCCGGCGGGCGCAGACAAAGCGCCCATTGAGCTGTCGGCGGAGGCGCGACGGCCCAGCTGCCACGGGGAGCTGGGACGGGGGTCAAGGTCAGAGGTGGCCCCTGCCTGTATTATTCCCACCACCCCCCCCAGCCCCTTTCCTCATGCCCATAAAATTAATAAAGTTAAGTAGGTATCGCCAGCTCCAAATGCCCACGGAGGGTGCCGGGAGAAGCGGGTGCTGGTGGCAGTCACGTCGGTCTTGCAGGAGGGGAAACTGAGGCACCATGCAAGAGTCCAGCGTTGCACCCCGTCCGAGGGGGTATCCCTTGGGATAAAGATATTAATAAACACACACTTAAAGGGCTCAGACTTGACACCCCCAGCTCTGTGCTGGAGCAGCCCCAGGACCATGCCATCACCGCTGGGAAGCCCGTGCCCACCCCAGTCCCCCAGCCTCCTGCCCCGCGCCCAGTTCTCCCCGTGCCGGGGGTTTCTCCATGTGGATGGAGACTGGAGCTCCTGGCTGCACATGGGAGCTGCTGCAAGGGCAGCTGCCGAGAGCCCCGTCCACCCCAGGACCGGGGGTTCAATCCTGCTGCCACAGAAACTTAGATTTTCTGAATATTTTACTCCCTATTAAGCAATCCCTTAGCAACGCCTGTTTCCATGGCAAAGAGCAGAGAACCTCCACGCGGATGCTGAGCTTTGCCGTAAACTATAATTCAGCTCTTGATTTGGGTGCTGCCCCGTACGCCAGGTCACCAGCGCCCACAGGGGCTGCCCACCCTGGGATGGGCCGTGGGTGCCTCTGCTGGGCTCTGGACCAGGCTGGGGACACGAAGGAAGGGTGGATAGCTGGGAGTAGGTGCGAGGCACACAGAGCCTCTTCTTGCCACAAAAAGGGGGGCTTGGGGCACACTGTGCACCCCAAAAAAGCTGGTGTCCCTCCCTGCAAGCCCAGCTCTGCAGCTCCCGGGGTTACAGGCAGACCTGAGCCCAGCAGCGGGGCAGCTCAGCCTCTGAGGAGGTTCCAAGGAGCCCAGAGCCAGCAGAACCGTGGGCTGCCCTTGCTGCCCCACGTCTCCAGCCTCAACGAACTCCAGTAAGTGAGGTGCAGGACGCTGGGGCAGCGCTGGGTGCCGGCGAGTGCCGCAGCACCAAACCAAACGTGTGGAGCGTGCTTTAGAGCTGGGGCGGGGGGGTGCCCTTCCACAGCCTCGCTTTCCCAAAGGGGCACGCGAGTCGCTTCGAAATTGGGATTCTTGCAGCAGATCCAAATGGAAGGGGAGTGCTTTAGTTTTCAAATAAATCCCAATGATGTTCCGTGCTCTCCTTGACATTTTCAGAGAAACGCGTTAAATTCTGCTCTCTCCATCCTCAGTGGGAAAAAACCTCCACTTGGGACCGATGGCAGGTTTTCCACCCCAGAAACCCAGATCAGCATTTCTGTGGGTGCGAGACCTCGGGCAGACCTGGCATTGCCCGTCTCCATCTCCCGGGGAGGAGAAAGGAAACTCTCCTTTCTCGCTGCGCTTTTAGTTTGCTGCAGTGGTAACAAATTCTTGCAGCGGTTCCTGCCCTGAAGGAGCCTTAAAACCTCCCAAATTTGACAGCCAAAAATAGCTATTGCTCTGCTTGTTTCCAAGCGTTCACTCGCCCTGATTTATTTACGCCGGTTATTTGAATCCACCTCGCGCTTTGAATCCCAAATCCGGAGCAGGATGGAAAAAAACCTGCGTCCGTCATTTGGATGCTCCCACGCTCCTTTACTGGGGTGGGGGGGGATTATCATTTCTGCTCTCTGAAAGGGTATCCCCTGTGCTGGGGGTCCTGGAGGGCTGGAAAAGCTGAAAAACCCCGTGGCATTATCAGCTCCCGGGATTTCCAAGCATCCCGACGGGGTGGCTGCTCCAGCCCTTGGTATCCCGGTTTGCAGTGGAGGAGGCTGTGGGTGAGCATGGCCCAGGGAGGACCCGTGGGCTGTGTTACTCAGCAGCGTTGAGCAGCGAGAGTTGCTGGTGGCATTCCCGTGCACCCACCTCCACCCTGCGCCGGTGCTGCCCAGTGCCCGAGCCCATCTGGGTGGGTGGAGAAGTCCCCGCATCGTCCCGACCTCGCTGTGGCTTTGTGCCCGGTGTCCCGGCACCCTGCTTGGGGAGCACTGAAAAACAAAATGCGGATTTTTGGTGGGGAAAGACCCAGGACAGGCGTCCCGAGGGCAAACCCTGTGCCAGGACATGGCCAGGACAAGTCTCCTGGGGGGCGGGGGCATCCGTGGGCTTTTGGCCACGGCAAATCCCGTGGATTTTCCTCCCACCAGCTTGCACAGCCCAAATCTCTCTCCTTGACAGTATTTCAAGTCACCCAACACCGACTCTTGGCTCCTTGAATCTCTTCAAAGGTTGGAAATTTTGGAGCACTGGTTGTTTTATGCTCAATGACACCCACACCCACACACCCCCGTTTGGGTCCAGCACCTCCGGCACCCAGCACCCCCTGGGCTGGGCTCACACGCGGGTGAAGATGGGTCCAAACCCCTCCCGAAGCTGGAGACGAAGGGAGCAAGGGCAGCGAGGCTGGATGGGGCTGTGGGGGGAGGAACGTGCCCCCGGTCCTCCTGCTTTCCTCAGCTCCACAGCACAGGCTCAGCTTTTCTCATGCACACACACACACACACACTCATCTCCGCCACGCTGCTGGAAAAGGCGAGAAATTAATCCCTATGGAAATTTATTTAAATGAATTCCCTGCCTGGACACTCAAGCTGTTCCCAGCCTGGCGAGGGCAGGGCAGCCGGGGGGAAGGGAGGGGGGACCGGCCGGGCACCCCAGCTCCCCCTTCAGCCATGTCTCATGGGGTTATTCCCCTCCCCAGGCAGTTGTCCCAGTGGTGCTGAGCCACGGACCCAGGTTTGGGCTCACGCGTTGCCCCAGGGCTCCCAGGGGGTCACCCAGATCAGCGCAGGGAGAAGATGACGGCGGCTCCTGCTGCACCTCAGAGGAGGTCGAGGGGCGCAGCCAAACCAGCTGCTTTTTGCCCCGTAAGCAGCTGGGCTTGGTCGGTTCATTCGGGCAAAGAGAAGTTCGCTGAGCGTCTCGATAGATAAGAAATACCGGTATTCCTGCCCCAAACACACCTCGGTTTAGTCACCAAACTCGCGCTGTGTGCAGCCGTGACCCAGCCCTTCCCGTGCCCATTCCCGGGATTTGCTGCTGGGATCCTCGTCCTGGCCCCGTCCAACCCCGTGCCGGGCGCTGCACAGATGGTCGAGGGGTCTCACCCGTCGAGGTCGAGGAGGTGGGGGCCGACGGGGACCCCTTCGACTACAGGGAGGCAAAGCAAGCACCAGCGAACCCCAAGCTCTGGGATCCCCCCGGAGAGGGAGATCCGGGGCGTCTGCATCCCCCGGACAAGGCTCCTGTGAGCTGGGGCATTGTCGGCACAGGCGAGGGGTGAGGGGGATCCGGGGAGAGGATGTGACCTGGGATTGTGGTGGAAAGGTTGGGTTTGCCGGGAGCTTTGCAGGGGCAGTGAGCATCCTGCCTGTGCCCCGGCGGCTTTGCAGCATCCCGGGGGCAAAGCCCAGCTGGGCTCTGGCAAAACCCGAGTGAAACCGCATCGAGGAGGAGTTTTCCAAGAGCCACACTGACTCTGGAGCATCACGCTCAGACCTCCCCCAGCCCTGCGAGGGGGACTTGCGGCCCCACGTGCATCCCTGAGGGCATCGTGCGCTGGGGTCGGAGGGGTGCGAGGATTCCCCACCCCACGCAGAGCTTGAGGGAGCTGGACCCGAACCCCAAGGGCAGCAGAGCCCTCGCGGGGGACCTGGGCTGGGCGAGCCAGCACGAACAGGCACTTCTGGGGGATTTATGCCCTGCAGCGCCTGTCGGTGCAGCTTTAGCACCCCATAAAGCAGCGACGAAGGCTGAACGTGAGGGGAGAACAGAAGTCTGCCCCGACGGGCCAATTAAGGAGGGAATTCGGGCTCAGACCTTGCAAAGCTGCTAAGGGAAAGGCTGAGGGGGGACACGCAGCCGTGGGGCAGGGGGGAAAACGCAAGAGGGGGCTGGAATTAGGGGAGAGGCTGTGTGGCGTGGCAGCCCCGGCGCAGGCAGCAGCTAACGCCAGGTGTGTTCTTCCGCAGGCAGCTGCCCGCAGCGCTCCGGGGGCTTTCCTGGCTGCACCCCACAGTCGGGCATCGGGACCCCCACAAGCGACCAGCAGCAACAAGGACATGGGGGAAGAGGTGCCATCGCGTGCCCCGGGGACGGCGTCAGGGTCAGGCTGTTTGCAAGAGACCTGGCACCTCTCGGTGAGGAGTTTTTGGAGCAGCCCATGGGAACGGGGTGGGAGGTGGGGACCCCGGGGAAGCCCAGAGCAGCACCCAGGTCCCCCTGAGCTCTCCTGCTTTGGCAGCATCACCTTTAAAGTTTTGCCTGAGTTTTGCAGCACACAAACCTGCTCCTGCCGGGTGGGAGCTCTTCTCCCCAGTAGACACCAGCAGCGATACGGTTTTTCCTGCTCCTGCTGTCACCAGCTCTCTTTCAAGATGTCCCAAGGTGTCACCAGCCACTTAAATACACTCTGAGCCCAAGCTCCTGCCTGGCCCCACTGCCGGAGGCTGGAGCCAGACCCCAATAGAAATGTCCCCAAGCGCACGGCAAGATGGGGACTGCGGTCGTGGGGATGGCAGAGAGTTGGCATGGTGGTGACTGTCACCTCCCAGCCGTCCTGTGGGGCTGCAACTGGGCTCACACCAGTTTCTCCCATTAACAGGTGACATGAGTGGATGCCACGGGGTCCGGGTGACCAAGAAAGGCTGGAGAAAAGCCAAGGCTCAGTTTGAAGCGTGGGCAAGATCCGTGCCAATGCCCTTCCCACCCCCAGAGTAAGGACTTGCTCCGTCCTTTCCCAAATAAGCAGCCCCACGGCTGAAGCCAGATGTCCCAGGGGGTTCCACCTGGGGGTCCCCCCCCACACCTTGGTGCCAGACAGGGTGCCCGGACCACGAGGTGACATCCTAGGAAGCTGGAAGGACACTGAGTCGCTGCCATCAAGCCTGAAGCATCAGAAGAAGAGGTCTGCAGCTCGACGAGGCGAAAGGGAAGAAAAAAATCCCGTGCATTAAAGGTGTCAAAGCCCCTGGCGTGCCGCAGCCTGGTCTCCCTCGCGCCACTGGTGTCTGAGCAGAATTTTGCCCCTTTTCTTGCAGGACCCCCCAAATCCCAGTGTCTGGGGTGTTTCCTTCCCAGTGGGCTGAGCTGTTATCTCACCAGCCCTCTCCTTCCCTGCAGCGGGAGGCAAGGGGAGCCTTGAAGGGGTCCCAGCCCCGGGGGGGATGATGTTCTGTCTCTTTTGGGATAGGGGGACACAGGAGCAGCCCAGCTTTGGGCTTGTCCAGCTGGGACCCTTTGGGGAAACTGGGATCCAGGGAGGACAAACATCCAGCCAGCACCACCAGCTCCCAGTGCACTGACTGGTTGCTCCAGCCTCAGCTGGTGACACTGGTCCTAAGTCTCCAGCCCTCATTTTTCTGTCTTTAAGTCACATTTCAAGGCAAAACCAGAGCCCAGAGACCTGCAGCTCCAGGAGCAGTGCGGGGACGATGCACAATGTCACTGCAGAGCTTGGTGACCAGTTGTTCACCCAGCACTGGGGTGCGGGAGCTGTGGAGCCAGTGCTGGGTCCAGCTTAGTCCTCTCCCCAGGGAGGGCTGCGAGGTGCCACCAGCGCTTCCGGTGCCCAGTTAAACATCAGGCAGGTGATGTGGGGCCACCTGCGGATGCACCGGGAGGGACGTCCTAGCCGAAACCCCATCCCTGCTTCTGCACCCCCCCAGCACGCGCTCGCCCGCCACCGCCAGCGCCCCAGATGCCCAAATATTGAGCTATACATTAAATTACTGCAGGGAAAGGGCCGGGCGGGAGCCGGAGCATGTCGGAGGGAGCGTGGCAGTTTGTTATGCTAACCGAGGGGGGCTCCGCTCGGGGGACATGTCGGAGAGGTCTGAAGAGCAAGGAGTTCACAGGCCCTCTCCTTTTGTCATGCTAAAAGTGCAACACAGAAAATATATACAGGCAGCTGCTCAATGGAGCGTGAAATACAAGTGATTTCTCGGGGAGCTCTGGGTAATGCGATGCAGTCCGGACAATGCCCGCGCCGCCCGCCGCCGGCTTTGTGCAAAATGGGAAACTTCTGGAGGGAGGGGGGAGTGGGCGCAGAGCGGCTCCCAGCTGCCCCCAGCATCATCCAGAGGTGCAAAGCCCCCCAGTCCACCCCGGGTCGTGCTGCCCGTGGGGCTGTGGGGCAGCTGGGAGCCTGGTTGTCCACGGGTCAGCTGCGTCTCGGTGGGTGCCGCGTGGCTGCCAAGCCCCAGCCCCTCGAGGAAACGTCCCCCCGGTGGGTACGGGGGCTGCGCTGGGCCTGGCACTCCCTTGCTGGGCACGGGACCAGGGCACCTCCATAATTCAATGACTTTACAGCGGCGCTGAAAACGTGTGGCAGCAGCGCCCTTTGGTGATGCTAATTTGGGCACCAAGGCAGGAGCGGTGTAAAATCAGTCCTCAAAGGGGCTTTTGTGTCCTGGGGGAGAGCGGCGGGGCTGGGGGTGCTGCGAGCATCCATCTTCCAAATTTCCCTCCTTTTTTTGTGTCCTGGCGGAGCTGAAAGGCGACGCTGTGGGGGCTGTGAGGGTCTTGGGCCCCTGCGTTTGTTCCAGAGATGCACAGCCACCAGTCTGGGCAGCCCACGCAGCCAGCACTGCACCCCACTGCAAGGGCTGGAGGGGTCTGGCGGAGTCTGGGGCGTCTGAGGGGCCAGGACACGGGCTGTGCTCGGCCAGCAAAGGTGGTGGAGCAGGCTGCCCCCCTGGCTCGGCTCGTGGCCGGGGGCACCTGGCACCCAGGACCAGGCAGCTGGAGGGGAACTGGGGGGATTTGGGACATCGCAGCCTCTGAATTCTTCCCCTCTCAGTGGAGGGGCTGCTCAGCTCCTGGCCAAGGCTAGCATGGGGGGCACACCGGGAGCTGCATGCCCAGGCTGTCCTGGGGGTGTCTGGTGTGTGTGCAGGGATGTGGGTCCCCCCCACCCAGGGTACCCCAACCCGCGGGGGATGCTCAGGAGGAAGCGACATCTAGCGGGAAGCGCATCCCGTCGCCCGGGAGATCGATATCCATGGCAACCCCTTGGGGCTACCAGCACCCTGCCTGGACCAGGGGCACCCACCGGCACCCCTGGAGCCCCACCCTCGGGGTGAGCGGGTGCTCCTCGCAGGGCAGGGCTGTCCTGAGCCCGAGCTCAGCCTGCAGACTCCCGCTGTGACGCAGCTGCCCTGAAGCCCCTTACCCAAGGTCACCCGCTGGGTGCTGCCCTGGCTTGACCTTGGGCTCCTTGGGTGCTCACGGGGAGATGCGATAAAGGCGGGAGAAAAGCCCGTTCACCTCGCCAGGAAAACACGGGCACGAGGACAGGGCAGGAGGGATGGTTCCAGCCTGCCCTTGGCACCCCCGGGCAGGCGACGGTCCCAGCTCAGCCAGCCCCGGGCCCAGGGCCGAGGAGGCCGGGGAGGCCACGGGGACGGAGCTGCTGCTCCCCCAACCCTTGCGGCCTCCTCTGCCCCCAGACCCACCGCCCAGGGGCTGCTCCGGGGGTGGGCAGCGCAGCGCTTCCCTGCCAACCCGCCCCACGCGTGGCACACGCACACCCGGGGGTGCACACCCGTACCGGGGTGATTTACCACCGACACGCCCACGCGGCCGCCGCCGGGGCTGGGCCGCCGTCCCGGCCAGCGCGCCCGGGACTCGAACCCTCCGCTCGAGAGCCCGCGAGGACCACAGCTCCCAGGAGGCAGCGCGCGCGGAACAGGGCGCCGCGGAGGGCGCGCCTCCGCCCCGCTCCGCCTCTTCATTGGTCGACAAGCTGCCAATCAGAAGGAAGACGGCGGCGGATTGGCCGGCGCGGAGTGGCGGTGGCGGGTGGGCTTCCTGCGGCCGCCTTTGCACTGACCCCGGCATGGTGAGCGCGGCCCGGGGGGGCCTGTCCGGGCCTGGCGGGGCTGGCCCCGAGGGTGGCTGCTCGGGGGGTGCGTGTCCAGGCCGGCCCGGAGGGAGCACGCCCAGGGGGTGCATGTCCGGAGTGTCCCGGGGGTGCGCGTGTCCGGGGGGTGCATGGCCAAGGGTGCGCGTTCGGAGGGTGCCTGCTCAGGGGGATGCCCGCTCGGGGGGTGCCGGCCCGGAGTGTCCCAGGAGGGTGCACTCCCGGGGGGTGCATACCCAAGGGGTGTCCCGGGGTGGGCATGCCCGGGGTGGGGTGCCCGCCCGGGGGGTGCGTGCCCGGAGTGTCCCACGGCAGGGACAAGGGCTGGGAGAAGCAGACAGCCCCGGCGTTGCAGGCTGGTGGGGGTCTCCCGAGCTCCCCCAGCCCGGCTGTGGGCGGTGGGGTGCCAGGGTGGACCCCTGAGGTGTCGCTGGCGCAGGCGGTGATGGGAGTGCAGGTGGTGGTAAGCCTGCTGGCAGCCAGCCTCATGCAGAAGATGGCCCCGCACTGCTCCTTCGCTCGCTGGCTGCTCTGCAATGGCAGGTACGTGGCCCATCCCTCGTCCCCGTGGGACCTGGGGGACAGCCGGCACTGCTGACACCTCGCTGCTCCCTTTCAGCCTGCACCGCTACAAGCACCCCTCGGACGAGGAGCTCTGCGCCCTGGCAGGCAAGCAGCGTCCCAAGGCCAAGCGGGACAGGTCAGCTCAGCCCAAAGAATTTAAAACAAGGGACTTTTGGTGCTGCAGGACATGAGGGACGAGCCAGCTCTTTGCCTGCCGTCCCGAGCCCGGGTTTCCGTTGCAGGAGGCTGAACGGCGTGACAGATGACAAGCCCCTCTCCGTGCCCCGGGACATCGACCTTCGCCTGGACACCAGCCCCATCACCGCTGTGGATGCTCTGGGTAACCCCCTGTGCTCCCTCTGCACGCAGGACCCAGCATTGCCCTGGACCTGCCATCCCGGCAGTGCCTGGGACCCCCGTGGGTCCCCGCGGTGTGGTGACATGTCCCCGTGTCACACCAGTGCTGCGCTATTTCCTGGACTACCAGTGGTTCGTGGATTTTGCCGTCTACTCCACTGCCGTGTACGTCTTCACCGAGGGCTACTACTGCCTGGCGAACCCCCAGAAGGAGACCAACATCGGGGTGCTCTGGTGCCTGCTGACGGGCGTCTTCTCGGTGTATCCTTCTGCTGGCTTGCGAGTGCGATTGCCACCACCCACTGGGTCCAGGAGAGGGAAGCCCCCATCCTTGGGTTTTCCCCATTAAAAGCCAGTTGAGGTGGAAAAGTTAGATTTATGGATTTATAAGCCACTTGCTGATGGTGCCCCATGAAGGCCCTCTGGCAGAGAAGGCGGCAGTGACCTAACGATGTGGATGCTTTATGATGTGCTAATGAGCAGGGGGGTCCCACTGGCATTAGGGGGGGTCCCGAAGCCCCCGGTTTCCTTGACAGCCACCCCTTGCCCCCAGCAAGGTCTTCTTCATGGTGATGCGCCATTACTTCCGCTCGGAGGAGGGGGGCGAGCGCTCTGTTTGCCTCACCTTCGCCTTCTTCTTCCTCCTCCTCGCCATGGTGGCCCTGGTCATCCGTGAGGACTACCTGGAGTTTGGCCTCGAGCCTGGTGGGTGAGGGGGGATGGGGAGAGGCGGTTGGTGGTCCCTGGGGGCTGTGGGCACCCCACTCATGGCAGGTGGTCCCCGCAGGGCTGGCCAGCGTCAGCAGCAACCTGGAGAGCATCCTGAAGCAGCAGGGCTGGGAGTGGACGTGAGTTGGTGACTGGGCAGGGAGGGAAATGGGGTTTTTGGGAGGTTTTTTGGAGGTCTGCGGTGGGAACCCCTCCGTGGCTCACTGGGGTCAGGGCTGACCCATCCTCCCCACACTACCTTCCCTCTCTGCAGGCTGCCTCTCGCCAAGCTGGCCTTCAAGCTGGGGCTGGTGGCCCTGTGCTCCTTCCTGGGTGCCTGCCTGACCTTCCCCGGGCTGCGCCTGGCCCAGACACACCTTGACGCTCTCCGGATGGCGGCCGACAAGCCCCTGACCCAGTAGGGTGAAATCTGTGGGTGGGGAAGGAGGCGAGAGGGGTGGGTGCTGGCATCTTGGGGGCCAGGACCACCCCTGGCTCTGTGGCCACAGGGTGGTGAGGAGGTCTGGTGGCGGGAGGGGGTGTGGGTAATGACCGGTCCCTGCCCACGGAGGGATGGAGGGAGCGGGGGGCACCAGGCTGCATGGGGGGGTCTCTGACAGCTCCATTGCAGGGTCCTGCTCCACGTGAGCTTCCTGGCGCCCGTCCTCGTGGTGGTGATGTGGATCAAGCCCATCTCGCGGGACTTCCTGCTCCGCGCGCCTATGGGCAAGCAGACCGTGCAGATGTAAGTGTCCGACTCTGCCCCAGTATTCTTGCTCCAAGGGGAAACTGAGGCACGGGCGCACCAGCTCCCCATCCTCCCCACCACCACCACCTCTGCCACCAAACACCCTCTGGGGCGCATGTGGGGCTCTGGACCCCGAGATCTCCCTGACAGCCCCCTCCTCTTGCCCCAGCATGTCGGACTCTGCCTACAACACCGCGCGCCTCTGGACCATTGTTGGCCTCTGCCTGTTGCGCCTGGCCATCACCCGCCACCACCTGCAGGCCTACCTGGGCCTGGCCGAGCGCTGGGTCGAGCAGATGCGGAGGGAAGCCGGGCGCATCCCCGTGCTGGAGATCCAGCGCAAGGTCTGGACGCAGGAGCTGGGATGGGAGCCGGGGCCCGGGTGCAGCCGTGGGCCTCCTGCTGATCCCCCTTGCCCACAGATCACCAGGATTTACTGCTACGTCTCTGTGGTCAGCCTGCAGTACCTGGGACCCATCATCCTCACCCTCCACTGCACGCTGCTGCTCAAGACACTGGGTAAGGAGGCGGCAGGGTGACCATGGGGATGAAGGAGGGGCAGGATGAGACCTGCCCATCATCGTCAAGCCATCAGCACCCAAAGCTGATGTCCCCAGGACATGGTTTGCAGTTGACATGAACCTAATGGATGCAGCGAGTGTGCTGGGACTCAGCCCTCGAGGATGGGGCTGTCCCCCCACAGAACTGTCCCCTCTGACACACAGGGCACCACTCATGGGGGCTGTACCCGGAGCCCCTTCCCCTCCCTCCGGCAGCGACGGCAGCACCGCCACATCCCGGCAGTGAGGACAGGGAGGACGTGCATGCTGCAGTGGAGCAGATCACCGGCGTCTTGGGCGGCATCTTCACCCCCCTCTTCTTCCGCGGGCTCTTCGCCTTCCTCACCTGGTGGGTGGCTGCCTGCCAGGTGGTCACCAGCCTCTTTGGCCTCTACTTCCACCAGTACCTGGCAGCCTCCTGACTGGGGGCAGCTGGGACGTGTCTCAGCGCGCAGTCAGTGCCTGGCTGCTGGTCCCCTTGCTCCTGCCTTGGCTGGTTTCCCTCTTTGTACATGCTGGTGGCACCTGTGGACACGCGTGTGGGGACATCTCTGCTGCCAGCTCTTGGCGTGACAGGTTTTGTGTCCGGCCCAGCGAGGGCATCGCCTGCTCCTGCTGCCCATCACCACCGTGCCTGCTCTCGCCCCGCTGCCGCCCTGGGCTGCGTCCTTCCGGCCCCACGTCTCCTTGTGATGGAGGAGCCAAAGCCCCGCAGCCGGGTTTGCTGCCGCCTGCTCTGACCCGACACGGGGACACTCTGCTGCTGCGTTTTCCTCGAGGGCAGCGGCTCCTGCCAGCTCCGGCAGTATGTGCTGCGCAGAGGATGCGGTGGGCATTGCCCTTGTGTGGTGGAGACGTGACAGGCGGGCTGGAGCGGCAGCTTGGCTTCCCAGCACAGCCTTTGGGCTTTGCTCTGCCTGGCATTTGCCTTCTCAGGATGAGGGTATTTTTGTAGTGTCACTGCTCTGGCCAGCTGGGCTGGAGCTCCTTGGGGTCATCGCTCTGCTTTGTGTGAAATCCTCAGGCCCAGCAGCCTGTTGGCTGTTTTAGAAATAAATAAGTAACCCAGGGTCTGTTTTTGCCCCTCCAAAATCTGCTTTGTTCCTCGAGCAGGGCAGGGGGTCCCACGGCGGGAGGGCAGCTGCCTTGGGGCAGGGGGCGTGGGTTATTGCGGCAAGGGGAAGAGGCTGAGCCCTTGAGGAGCCCTCACCTCCACTCCATCACAGCCCAACGCGGTGCCTGGCCCCAGTGCTTCCATCCCTGGGTGCTGGGATCATACCCGGACTGGTAACACGCTGCTCAGCCCCAGGGTGGCTGGGGCAGGGGGGACACAACACGGGGTACAATGGCCCCTTTCCATCTCAGCCGAGCTCTTCCCCACCGCACGGTGGGTGCTGGTCCAGCTGCATGAAAAAGGATTAGCAGGTCTGGGCAGCTCAGAGAAAGGGAGAGGGGCTCTGATCCTATTTGATAGCCTTGTAATGGTCTTAATTCCCTCTTGCTAAGGGCCGAGATAAGGCAGCAGCCCTTTGCCCGGTGTTAACAGGGCTAATCCAGACAGCCTTCCTCTGCCTGCCACCCGAGTCCCCGAGCTGCTGACACAGGAAAAGCCCTTTTGCAAAAAATTATGGGGAAATTGCCCTTTTGCGAACAGCCAGGGAAACCAAAGCCCAGAGCAGCACCACGAACCAGCACAGGGCTGGGCTCCAGCAGCACTGTCCCCCAGCCAGGGCTGGAAAGGTGCGTGGAAGCAGCGACTCCCCCAGGGCCGGGATGCAGAAGGGACTTGTTCCAGCCCGTGCCGTCCCATTAAAAGCTGGTCCCGCTGCCTTGATGGCTCATTTATCTAATTTTCCGTAAGCATGTGGAGGAAGCAGCCGGGGGCTGAGCTGGCGGGGCAGCCTTCACGGCAGGAGGGTGGTTGCTAGGGCCCGGGGTTGTGCCGCAGTCAGATATGCAGACAGTTCCTCCCCTGAGATCTGCCCAGACGTGACCCTCTCAGGCAGGGACAATGACTGATAGACTAGCCGAGAGCGGGAGACAGAGCCACAGGCACTGAAATTGGGCCACATCAAATAAAATGGAAGAGCCCCCCCAGCTCGCCCTCCCCAGAATTATTTCTACGCTTTGTATCTTGGCTGTTTTCAGAGCAGGGCGCGGGCTGGGCTCCGCGGTGGCCACGGTCGGGCTCTCAGCAGAGGTTGTGTTGTTCCCTTGGCACCAGGGTTCAGACCGGCCCTGCTGGGACCCGGCTCTGGCCTCGCATTGCCCTGCTCCCCTGGTGCTCACCTACCCTTGGAGGCCACTGAGCCGCTCTTGGCAAGAACAGAGGGCTGGGGGCAGCTGCTGGAGGTCTTGCGTGCCCTGGCAGGGAGGGAAGTGGTGAGCACTGCCTTCCCACCCCACTTCCATCCAAAAAGGGGTCCCCTTACTGCCAGCATCCTTGGAGCAGCAGGAATTGCTCACCGCAGCTCTCTCCGTGCCTGAACCAACACAGGTGACGCTCCCCAGCACAAAGAGCCCCCGGCAGGGATGCTCCCCCCAGCTGGGGATGCTGGGCTGGTGGGGTGAGCAAGGGGCCGCTCTCCAGCTCGGCCCCAGGCTTCCTGCGAGGTTTAGCAGAAGTCTCAGCTTCTCTTGGGGTGCAGCCCGGCTCCCAGCTCTGCCCGGCCTTGCAGGGGCCGCAGTGGGCTACGGGAGGCTGGAGCTGACCTGGCTGCTGGGACCTGCCCGCCTCGCCAGGCACTGCGGCGTGGCACCGCACCAGACCTCAAAGGCAGCTGGAAGCCCCGAGAGCTGGGCAGGGCTGAGCAGCAGCCGGGAGACCCCCAAGTTCGGGGCAGGCACCGGGCCATGCCTGAGCCGACAGTGCCACCTGCTGCCATTGCACACCCGTCCCCGTCCCACCCCGCCACAGCCCCGGCCTCCTCCGGGGGAACCACGGCTTTTGGCCTCTCTCCAGAGCTGCTTCCCCTCCTTTCAGCTTCTCCCAGCTGCCACGCAAAGCCCAGAGCACCGGCCCTGCACAGGAGACCTGCGGGGCTGAGCCCCACAAGAGGCACCCCCAGCCCCCCCAAACCACGTTTCGTCCCTCCATAACCCCATCCCGACGGACCGGGAGTAGGAGACACCCCGGGAAAGCCTGCAGCGTCAGTTACCGTTTTTTATTAAATATACATCCTCTCTTGGCACAAATCTTAAAATATATAAACATTATATAACAAAGTGTCTTCACTGCAATAAAATAGAACTTCAGATCCGGGAAGAGCAGTCAGAACCCACACACACGCAGACACGCACACCGGGGTGGCGAGGACACGGCCGGACAAAAGGCATTTAACAGTGTTTGTGCTAATTATGCATAGACCACACAGGCAGAGAGCAGTGCTGGGAAAGCTGCGGCGCAGGGCAGCGCAGGGGGAGACGGGCAGCGGGAGGAATCGGCCCCTGCAGGAAAAGGAAAGGCTGGTCTGTAGGGAGGGCTCCCCCTCCTCCGGCCCGGTCCAGGTAGGGAGGGTCCGTACCACAGCCCTGGCTCCCCGCAGAGCCTTAGTCGGGCACAGGGGAAGCAGATGGGAAGTATCCCAGCATATCTCCTCCTCCTCCTGCCCGCCCAGGACTGGCACCAGGCACACTCAGGGTCGCCACAGTGCTTCTGCTCCAAGTTTCCCTTCCTGCCCCACCTGCTTTCGTGTTGAAGACACCAGAGGGTGAAGGTGACAGTGCTTGAGCCCTCCCAGCGGAAGGCAGTAAGGACTTAACCGGTACCACTATTTTTCCACAGACGTTATGAAAACGCTCCCACAGAGTACCAGTGCTGCCCACACAACCCACCCCATGGCTTTCAGGAGCCTCAGGAGGCTGCAACTCCTCTCCTGACCCCTCCACCATGGCCCTGCCAAGCCCCAGCCGGCTCTTCTGCCACTCTGCCTTCCCGGGGAACCGGCACAGGCCAAAGGGGTTTGCAAGAAGCCAGCTCAGGTACCACCTCCCCCATCTCCAAGCTCCCTGACTGACCCTCTGAGCCTGCCAGAAGGATGAGCTCTCCCCGAGCCACCCAGCCACCGTCACAGAGTAAGTGGCATCACATGGAGGCACCAAACGAGGAAACGACAACAAGCAGCAGCATTTCACTGAGGTGCCAGAAGTGAAGGCACAGGGCTGGACGAGTCCTTCAAGAACCTTTCACAAAACCTTCTGCCCATCACCCAGTAGCTCGAACTTCCTGCCCCACAGCCAAGCATCCTGCCAGCGACCGGGAGGCCTCGCCGGGCTGTTCGGGCACTGCTATCAAAGCTGTGGTTTTGTCATTTTGGATGCATTTCATTGGACCTGATTTTCTCGAAGTGCGAGTGCGGGACTGAAGGTGCTGAGCAGGGAGGGAGGGAGAACAGCCAGGGAAAAATAAATTAACGTTTGGCAGTAACACATGAAGGAACAAAGAGAACCATGACTTGAAAATAGAAGCAAGGAATTTGAGAAGAATAAAATGAAAAACTGGGGAATTTCCAATAGTAAAGCAGCTCTAAAGAAAAGAAGGAGGAGACAATATTCCTGTTAGACTTGTCTTCTTTCTCAGAGCTAAAGGCAACGGACCTTCTTGGCCAGCAGGCAGGCACCCTCCCTTTCAAACCAGCATGCCCAGCACTCCTTGGGCACTCGTTCCAGGCAGCAGAGATCTGGAACATGTGTCAATTCATGCAAGGATTAAGAGAAGGGAAGAGAACACTCTGTTTCTCCTTTTCTACATTCAAATCAGAGAAGGAAAAAAAACCAAAGCAGCTATTTAACCCAGCCCAAAGCAGTAACACGCAGTTACTCTGAACACTTTCTCCCAGGAAACAAAAGCACCAAAACCCTTAGAGACTTCGAAGCTCTGAGTGAGTGAACTCTCAGCTCTGTCTCTGAGCAAACACTCAGCCTCCAGAACTTGGAGAAACGTGTTTGGTTGTGATTCCATTGAATTCAAATCATGTGCCGCTGCTAATTAAGGAACAACTTATCGGAGCCCAGCGTTTCCAAGTCCGCCTGTGCTTCAGGCCCGGTTTCTCCAGGGAGTCCCCAGGCTCAAGATGAGGTGCCTGCACCATGCTCCAGCTGCAAGGTGGGTGACGCCAGAGTTGGCCAGCCAGAAGCTGCCTCCTCCTCAGCGTTCCCAGTGGTTTCGTACGCTGGCTGCGCTCGCGATGCGGCAGAGGGTTCCCTGTGCCAGCCTGCCCTCCCATTCAGGCCCAGACAAGAGGCCAGTGATCCGGTGTAAATCCCTTCTCCGTCAGGACCCAGGAGGAATTAAGCCCCCTCTGTTGCCATAAGAGTTCAGTGATGCTCAACATCTCATAAGACAAGGTCTGCTGCGCTTGCCTCTGACATGACCTACCGTATGGGGAGCAAAGGAGCCTGCAGTGACTTGGACGCCACAGCTCAGCTTCCTCTCGTCTTCACAAAGCGCCCATCGGCTGCGCAGAAAGGACCATGCTTCGAACCGGCAGCCTCCAAGCTGAGGGAGAACTTGGCATGGACTGACCACGCTGTCAGAAGCACATGGACCACGTCCCCGCAGTTGGCTGCTGACACGCCCAGGTGCTGGTCTGTACCTCACTTCTGCAGAAGGATGCAACTGCTTCAGTGTTTCCTCACTGGGCCAGACAAGGCAAAGCCCAGAGCAGCAGTAATGGCTTCTCCACTGGAGAAAAGAAATCGGAGCTCTTGTGAAGGACTAACCGAAACGTCACCCCATCGAAGGGAAGAGCTGATCATCTTCCATGAGCAATGGGAGCAGAAAACATACAGACTTCATGACTATCATCTCTGAGGACTCTTGAACCAACGACACCTCTAATTACAAGGTAAATCAGTGACTGCAGTCAAGTTTCACAACGGAAATCACTGTTTGTGGGCTTGAAGGCAGAAATTGCTGATGTTAATACCCTGCCCATCCACAACCATTAACGTACGATCGATCCCACACGTTCTGGGAACAGCTAACACTTCAGCACGCTGCGCTCTGCCATGTCCACAAAACAGAACTCAATTCCTAGAGAAATATTTGGCATTAGAAGCAAGTGATGCTCCAAAGAACAAGTGCAAAGACAAAAGAAAGGAGAAAGCTCTTTCTGCCAACTGTGCAATTACCGCTAATTCCCGTTAATGACACCACGACACAAGGCTCAAACCACCACAGCTCCACCAGGCAGACCAGAAAAGGATAGCTTTTAAATTATGCCTCATGTTTCTTTTATACATTATGGGCTGTATCGGCTGGAAAGGGATTTTTAATCTTGGCTTATGTAATCTGATTCTCAGCGAAGTCTCCAGT
The DNA here is from genome assembly GCA_009769605.1 of Bucorvus abyssinicus. NCBI lineage: Eukaryota > Metazoa > Chordata > Aves > Bucerotiformes > Bucorvidae > Bucorvus > Bucorvus abyssinicus. The sequence goes on from CM020055.1 coordinate 8,231,844, forward strand.
TTGCTCTGACCTCTCCTGCACTCCAGATTTAATATAGGAATGGAAGATAAAAGAAAACCACCCCCAAATCTCCATTTCCCTGAAAACTGATTTGAAACAGAGACTTTGGAAGGTATTTGACCATTTTCGAATTGCAACTGGAAACAATTGGCACTAGATATAATTTCTCAGGGGTCAGTGCTGGCTGTGGAGCCCATTCTCCAGCTGGTCCAGAAGAACTCTAGGAATAAAAGCAAGTGGGTGTAGGTGTGGGCTAAGGAACAGAGGTGACACAAGCTACAGAGCTGGCACCAGCAGACAAGAAGGTTGTTCAGAAGTGGGGCCAGCAGCCCGAGCCAGCCTCGAGGCTGTACTCACCAGCCGTGAGCAGCCCTTTGGGACAGCTGCATCTCACGTGCATCTTTGAGACGTTTGTTCTTGCATCGTGCATAAAGTGGCTACAGTAATACTGAAGGATAAAACTGCTTGAATTTTAAGTAGGTAACGCTTCCTTTTCTAGTGCACCAACCGGACACTCTGACGAAAACACTGCCTTTAAGACCACAATGACACTGGAAGCCTGAAAGCATGACTGCAGTTCAACTCGACCCAGTTTGTGAAACCAGGCGCAGCCTCTGCTCAACACGGACGACAAACACGAGAATTTGAGCTACAAAACCGCTCACAACTTTCCTCCTCTGCTGTCTGCAGTCTTTGGTAATCTCAGAGGGACACGGCAAGCAAGGGATATTTTACACAACAACCCAGAAATTAGGAGAACATTTGTGAAAGGGCAGCGTTCCCAGCCAGAGCTCCCGTTCCAGGAGAGGAGAGGTCACCTGGAGCTGTTCAGTCCTGCTGTGTCCCATTTTCTGGAGACCATTGCTTACAGGTCAGCGGAATCTGCGAGTCCCTACAGACTGACTGGAATATTGCACTTGGCAGGCTGCCTCCAGCTAACGCCCGCTCCGTAACTACAGCCTGCCTACTAGGAGCAGCAGCCACTCCCCAGACTCAGGGGTTCATCCCAGCAGCACTGAGTCCTCTCTCTCTCATCATCCACCGCTTCATCTGCCCACGGAGACCGGGTGAGGAGCCAGCAGCAGCACACTTTTGTTTGAGAGGCTCCGCTCCCGGTATCATAGAGTACAACAGAAGGGTGAGGCAGCTGCTTTAGAGGACTCAGTTCTGCAGAACTGCAAGAATAATTTTGTTTAGGAAAGAGTTAGTTTCAGGTTGAGGTTTCCAGATAACTCAGAGGCTCATTAATATGAAAAAATCCAACAACAACAGAAACAAACAAACAAGAAAAGGAAGTTCTCAGCTGCAGGGGAGCACGTACGCAGTGAGGGAACGCTAGCGCTGCTCTTTCTACACGGGTTGTACTTTTCCCCAGCAAGGGCTGTGGGGATTGAGCTACTACCTTTCAACGTTAGTGCTGTGCTGTAATTTACGGAGAAGGATCTGCGTCAGGTCAAAGGTTGTGAAGCTTATTCCCACTGCAATTGGACCTTTGACCCAGTTCATGCTGAGTCCTTTGTACAAGCCACGGATTAGTCCCTCTTCTCTTACAATCTCCTGCATGGTGAGAAGGATGGAACTGTATGTGTGTCCCATAACCCCCGCCGTCTGCATCCGTCGGCGGACCACATCCAGGGGGTAAGAAGCTGACTGGCCAATCAAGCCTGCGCAGGCACCAAACAAAAGCCGCTCTGGAGGGGTTGGCTGTGATTTCCCACTGTGATCTGGGGAAGAGAAAGGAGCAAAGTGTAGGAGGGTTCTTGTAATAAACACACGATTCAGGTCAAGCGGGCTGAGAGCCAAAGAGTACTGAGTGCCAAAGCTCCTGAGATGTTGTTCCCAACTTGGTTGTTAGTTGACTTGGTATGTAACCAAGTCCTTCTGCATCCAGCACTTGCACCTTCTCGTTCCTCTGCAAGGCAGAGACACTTTTTCTGCAACCTGCCGCCTTCTCAGGCTGGAATTGGTGAGAGGGAGGCACAAGGCATCCTCCACCAGCACAGAACTTGGCAATTGGCTTCACAGCCAGGAAAAAGACTTGTACCACTGAATGCAAACATCTCCAACTAGCCAAAAGCCATTTCATTTGAAAGCAAACCAAGCTGCCTTTACCTGCATGTAGTTTCTTCAGTGTCTCGTAGGTGAAGAAGCTAAGCCCAGCATACGGAATCACTCCAAGGATGGTTGGTGTAAATCCCCTGTACAATGTCTTCAAACCTTCCTCTCGGGATATTCGGATGAAGACATGAACGATATTGCTGTACCTAGCACGTGGACACAGGAAAACCACATCTGTGCTGGTTAGCGACTGCACACCCCAGTAATATTCCCAACAGGACTTTCTGAAGGATCAACAATTAATTAATTCGGCTCTGAGCTCATCAAACAGCTCAGGGGGATTTCAGAAGCCTGTCTGCACATGGAGAAGCCAGTTGCCAGCTCTCCTACAGCCCTACCACAACACGCTGTCCTGTCTGGTAGATCTCTTGCAGAGGCGTTGTGCCAGCTGCCTCCTAAAGAACCAACACACAGGTTTTACTGGTGAGGTCTTTCAGTATCGATCTCCCTCCAGCCCCTGGACAAACCAGAGCTCTGGTCGTTTAATCAGTGCTCAGACCCCAGCAGTAAGAGTTTTATTACACCAAAGGCTCTGAGCAAGAAGTGACCCAGAAAATGGGAATAAAGTCATCTGACCTTAAAAGAAAGTTCTGCATTTGTTCGTGGTGCTTGTACTTGCTTTTGTGAGGCACTTACATCTCCTTCGGCGTGACAGCCATTCGAGCACGGACCATATCCAAGGGGTAGGTTAACATGGCAGCCGTTGTGCCTGCCAGAGAGCCAGCAATGAATCGAGGAAAGGGTGTCAGCGCTCTAAAGTAAGGTGAGAGAAGAGACCAAATAGATCACCTGGAGATGGAAATACCACACGGCTTTTGAGCATGGCTCTACTCTATCAGCTACTGAATCCCTTCCCTGCCTGTGAACTGAAGAGACTTGAGTGGGGGGGGGTTGAAGCAGCCGTGGTTCGCCACAGCCGTTCAAGATGGATGCTTGGAGATCTCTGCTGAGGACAGCAAGCCTGACTTGGGGTGTCTCAGACACTACATGCCTAAGAGCAAGGGCTCAGGCCACACACACAGCTCAGATAGCAGCGCAAGGCTGGATCTTGCTGCTTCTCCTGCAAAGAAAAGCTCTTTGTTTTTCCTGCCCACTCTCAGCACGGGGAAGTGCTAACTCGATGTCTAGGCCACTTCTTGCTCACGCCTCTAGAAGATGAGGTCTTCTCACAAAGATCTCCCCTGTGCAAGACTAGAAGCCCAGCCCTTTGCCCCCTCGCACACGCTGTTCTGTGAAGCCTCCCAAGAGGGGCCAACACAGCTCTGTACCAACGAGCTTTCAACTCAGCAGGTCTGCACAGAGCAGAGTAACGTGCTCCCTCTCTACGGTCTACGGTCCCACAACCTGCTCCATCCTCCTCTGCAAGGATCGAAGCCACGCTGGATCTTACTTTCCCTGGAAGCCGTAGTAACTCCCCAGGAGCTGCTTGTACTCTTCATGTGCACAGAACTGAATGGCAGCATAGGGGATCACCCGGACCATGGTGGCTGAGTTCCCTCGCCAGAGACTCCAGAAGCCTTCGTTGAGGTAGGTGCGATAAATCAGTCTGTAGGCTTCCTGCGGGCAACGGATCAAAGGTCAGACAGGGAGATCACGGTAAGAAGGAGGCCAAACAATAGAGGGGAAAAGGTGACCCTGCAGCTTAACCTCTCCAAATCCCCCTTCCCACCCCAAGCGCAGTAAGCTGATATCAGCTGTTCACGCTCGTGACCCTGACTCCAGAGGAAGACAACGAAAACATCTCCTCTGGGGAGACCGAATCAGATACAGCAGAGAGGAAAGGAGCTGGAGCCAGGAAGACAGAGTTTTACATTCAAGACATCTTATCTTCATTTTCCCTCTGAGGGTAAGGCACAGAGCTGAGTTGCTGTTTGCAAACCATTTCTCAACACAAATTAATCTTCTTAGTGTAAGACAGAAGCATTTGGATCATACATATTAGCAGAGCACACACGGAACAGCCGTTAACACTCGTGCAACAAAACATTCAGCAAGCCAGGAGGGCAACTACCCCCCAGATTCACGTTTCCCAGGGATGGTTGGGGGAAAGCAAGCAACCACTCGAGGAGAAGGCTTGACAAAGCAGCCCTGAGCGATGCCACAGCATTTACTGTCATGTCACAGGAAGAACCTGGAGCATGAACGAAGACTGAGGCCCCTCTGTGCTAGACACTGGAAAAAACGTGATCAAGACAGAGCGCTGTCCTAAGGGGTGTTACAAACAATACCGCGCCTGGTCTTTCCCTCTGTGCTCTTCCACTGTGAGAGCTGCTAACAGAACCCAAGCAAGGAAGTCAAGTAAATACAAACAAAAGGTGCTCTTAGGGCTATGGCTACCGTTAATCAAAACATTGCAAGTCAACAGGAGACAGACACATCACCTCACCTTGGCAGAAAATCTTTTTGAAGACACTAAAAAGAAAAACATAAGCATTAGGTTTTGCAATGGATCAAATAAACCATAAAGGCATTTTATCTAAGGGAGAAAGAGAGAAGCAAAAGAATTAATGCAAGAGAAAATAGAGATTCTTTATAACAAACATTGACTTTCCACTGGTAAGTGCTCCCAAACTCTCTTTGGCACATAAGTTAATTTTTCCACCTACTGTTAAGAGAACACTCGGTTTCTGTCACACTTGAAAGACTTAAAAATAAATTAATAAAGAAAAAAAAAAAGAATCAAAACTGCACAGACCACTTATTTTCATAGCACATTTCCAGGCACAGGTTGCAGGCTCAGGCATGGATCCAGCAAAGAAGGGGTCTGTTCAGCAAGGCTCCACGCAAGAACGGTTTCACCCCAGCAAAACTCAAATGAACACTCAGTTTCTCTTCTTGCCTCCATTCACAGTGACAGCATCTCTTTAACCGTGTCATACACGAGGCGTTGGGAACGAGATTTATCTGACATGCAGCAGCCCTGGTTCGGAACCCTCCTGCCGCAGGAAGGAAGCCCAGGCTAAAGCCCGAACAGCAATGCTAATGAAACGTGGTTCCAATTAAGTGTCTATCGCAGTTTCTTTCAAACTCCTTTGAGACTTGTAACCTCTCAAGTGTATCGAACAAGCCCATGCAAATGCATTTTCACCGCGCTGCTCCTTTATGCAATTCAACACATTTCTTTGAGAAATAAAAACACCTCAATAACCAACGAGCTGGCTCTGCAGTGGAAAAGAGCTCTTGCCCCTCTCCCCCAGGAGAATTCTTCAGTCTCCAGTTCAGGGACAACCTTCCTACACTCACAGGGCCCAAAGATGCTCTCCCTTTTCAGAGACAGGGAAGAGGCCCCTGGGTAAAAACCTTTAGGAGAGCAAGAGACTAAGAAATCCAGTAGAGAGTAAGAAATTAGTCAGAACGGGCATGTTTTAATCACATCCTTTGCAATGAGTTCAACGGGCCAAACCAAACCGGCCTTTTTATAAACGCAGGGCTGTGCAAATCCGAGGTGATTTATACGGATTGATACGGCTGTTGACTCACCCCGGTTCTGCAGTTTCCATCTCACCTCAGATCCTGACATTTCCAACCTTAGGTGAACCACAGTGTTTGTTCTGGGAGGCAGCACAGCGTGTACCCGCTGCTGCACGCGCATCTGCTCACGGCTGCAATCCCAGCCCGGGCTTTAGCTCCTGATCCACACCCCTGCTACTCCAGACCTCAGCCCCCACTATGCTGAGAATGAAAATCATGTCAAATGAAAGTCAATTCGAAATTAAATCTCATCCAGGGATTAGATTAAACCTACCAAATTCATTTAATCTGGGATGTCAACCAGATTTAAACTTCCCAGCCTCACCCATGTCTGCTGTATTAACTGCCTGCGCTCCTCCCCGTAGGGCGGTTCGTGTGGCTGACAGCTCCTGCCCTGACACAGGGGAGCCGGACCGAGTCCACCATGGGGGTAAACCCCAAATCCCGCTAAACACGTGAGAATCTTCTATTCCAACTCCCTCCAGTGCCACCACATCTTGTATCGCTCCTTTCCCCTCCCCACCTTATTTCTCCAACCTGAAGACACAGAAATCCAGAGTGTTAACAACCACCCCTCAAGTGCTGCCTTTACGGTGTCTGTTGCACTCCAGAGCTCTCCCTCTGGCCACAGAATACATGTGGCCAGCCCACGTTCGTGAGCCACACGCATCAGTCTCTAACCAGCAATGGGTGCATCGGCGTGACTCTGAAATAGCAAAACTCTTGCTCACTGCCATGAGTCTCAGATCTGCTGGTACGGGCCGGATGCTGAGTGACTGACACCTGCAATAGTCCCACTGAGGATCAAACAACAGGTTTTCAGACTCAATTCTGCAGCCTGCCAGGTCTCTGCAGATGGAAGGAGGGCAAAGCGCTGGAGAACAGGCTGCCTGAGCACATCAGAGAGGCTGGTTTGGATTCTGCAGACAATGATGTAAGAGTGTTTTGCAAAAGCCAACGGGACTCACCTTGAAACATGATTTTTGTCCTATCCAGTGGAGCTACCGCTGTTTTAGCAACAGCACCAGCCAATGCGCCAGACATCAGGGAGTTGAGGACTTTCTTCTTCTCCTGGTTACCCTGGAACAAAGCATTGTTCATCACGACACAGTCAACCCTATGCAAAAGTTGGAGTATTTTACCTTTGCTGCAGCATTTACACCCCCTCAGGGTGTAAATGGGTCAAAATTATCGTCAAAATTTCAAGCACAGTAAATTCCTGGTCAGGTCATGAAGCACAAAGCTTAGACTTGGCTGCCAAGAAGCAAAGCTCCAAGGACTGCCCCCTCTTATATGTACCGCATGCTCCCTATGGGGGTTTCGAAAAGCTAAGCCACCACCTCCTCGTGATTTCGGCAGACAGAGAAAGCAAGTTTCTTCCTTGCCCTTCCAGTACCACACAAGCCCTATTTCCATATTGCTCCCAAGGTCCTAAGAATGAAGGGAGACAGGTTTCCTACGATGATAGATGGAATGGAAGTCATTTTGTTATTGACATTCCTGTCACAGCTCGTGTTTATAAAGCTGCTATCTTCTCCTAACACATGGGCACAAAGCAAGCAAATGACTTGAAATCCAACACCGTGAAGGTTAAGGGCTGAAAGACAAGGCAAGACAAGGCTTAGGAATGTTAACTTCTGACACGCTCTGTGTTTTCGTGGAACAGAGGGGTTAACATTTTTCTTTTTTCAGCATGTTTCACAACTAAGAAGTTAATGTTTATTACCAAAATACATGGTGCAGTTCAATTTTCCCTTCCAATCTCTGCCTGCCTGGTGCTAAATGCAAGGGTAGCCATGCAAAGGCAGCACTGCGTGAACTTCAGCCTGAATTCTGGTCTAAACCAGACCAAGGTTCAGCATCACCTTCTCTTCCAGTGTCTCTGACAAGGGTCTTAGTGACAGCAGCAAGAGCAGGGAACCCAAGACACGTGGCTCTCTTCCCAGCTCTGCCACTGAAGACACAACAAGCCATAACCTTGACGAAGGAAGGCAGCCCTGCTGGCCGGTCAGCTGCGAGCAGTGCCCAGCTGCTTCCCAGAGGGCTGCAACTGCCTGGCCACCCTCCCAGAAAGCAAAACTTACACCTTACGTGGCTTCCACGCACACTACAGCTCTTTCAGGACCTCGCAGCTCAAATTCCATTGAGATGTTTCCTTTGGAGAGCAGCCACGCAAACCCACTGCACGTACCCAGCGATCTGCTGCTCTTACCTCTGATGGGAGATGGGCTGATGTAACTGGCTCCACATCCTGCTGTTTGAAATCCACTGGACATTCTCTCACACCATTACCCATACCAGTTGCACTTACAAGTGGGCAGAAGAGCTACAGCTCCTACATTGGAAACAAGGATAAAGCAAGAGGTGGTGTCAGAAGTAGGAAAGACACAGGTAATAAAAAGCTTGTACAGGGAGGAGGAAGGTCCTACCCCCAGGGCCCTTTTCAGTTGGAAAACCCCCATTCCCAGTTCCCTGAGGAGGAGCATTGCCAGGACCCCGGTGCCATTTCCTGCCTCTGAGGTGCCAGCATACGTGTGGGGGTACTTCGGTGCCACGTAAAAAACTGTCAATCATATTCACTCGTTTGAGCCCACAAGGAACTCAGCTGCAAGTTAAAACATCTCATAGAGAGAAGAATCAGATCTCGCTCCATCCTCTGCCATCATGTACACAGAGGAGTTTGGTTGCTGCTCAGTCCGACTGCTGAGCATCTAGATACTGGAGAAGACACAAAGCAATTTAAAACCCAGCCTGGAAAAATGGAAAAAATAGTCACAGCAGTCAGTCCCAAGAGCCCACCACGAGCAAGTGGAGGTTATTTTCGGGAAGAGGTAGATCCGATGCCTCACGCATGCCACAAAGGCTATTTCAATGATGCCAGCGATCTGCCTGAGAGTGGCACGTCAGTGATTTCAGGAGTCCCTTTCCTCACAGCTGCTCTGCACGTGTGCGCGTAGCTAGTGACTCCGTGCAGCTCGCACTGATGTGTCTTGCTGTGATATGTGCTCTCACTTGCCTCTTGAAAGGCAAGGTCAGCCTACCCTCAGATGCACAGTATAAACGCAGAGATAATGCTTTAGCATCTCACTCTCTTTCTGCTTTTTATGATGCAATTTTTTCATCCTTAAATATGCAGAAATGAAAGAGCCAAAGTTTGAAAACCTTGAGTCAGCAGAGAAAGGGGGCCCCGAGTTCTGAACCTCTTCACCAATAGCATGTGTAACTGCAAAGATCGAGCCTGCTCAAATAGCCCCATTTCCACTTTGTGAGCTTCCTCTCAAGGAATGTAGGAAATCTAAATTCCTGCACTGCTCCCCAGTTCTCCTACAGCCTTCTCGCGTGTCCTCCAGAAAGTACTTCACCCCAGCCCCCTCTGACACCTCAGGCACAGCAGCTCGCTTCCTTGGAAAGACAGTCTTAAGACTGTTTTTCCTCCTTTTTAACAATCTCTAGATATTATATGCTTGTCAGCACCTTTCATACTTGCTGACCTATTTTTTTTCCCCCGCATCGCTCTCATAAATTAGTGCCAGACTTCACTTTTGAAACCCCTCGGTTGCAGCAGAGATATTAACGTGGAGCCTGAGACGGCTCAGCCTTGCCTGAACTCGTGCATGACCAATTTGTGATGATGAAGCTCCGCACGAGCCGCTCGGTTCGGAGGAGGACAAACACACCTGGGTATCTCTAATGCCAGACATGACTTGCAAGAGCTCTGGGAAGACATGGATCAATGTGTTTACAACTCCTGGGGGTGTTTTGGAAAAGAGTAGTAACTCAACATTTTAATGAAAGGTAGCAACTGATAGACCAAAGCATGACCTAAACAGCGCTCACAAAGTTCTGTCACAGAGGCTTGGTCACATCAGACCACGTGAGCAAAAACTCCCGTAAGGATCAAGATCAAAGATGACTCATAATGCCACGGAGCAGAACGCTTCATTAAATGACGTGAAGAACACAGACTGTTGATTATTTCTAACTACCACCTGCAGTTCCGTCCTTTCCTTCTTATCTCCTGTCCTGGAAAATGTATTGCAAACCGATTTCTTTCATGCCCCTGCTGAAAGGCATCACGAGTCGAGTCGTTCCCCTTGGCTGTCTCAAATGAAGAAATGTAGGTCACAATATCAGATTTATCGCTACCAAAAATAAACCCACAAAAATAGAAATTGTGCTAAAGGGCTCAGGAATGCAATATGCAAGTTGATTTTGAAAGATGATTGAGAAAGAGATGTCTGAAAGGGAATTTTAAGGACTAAACTGATGTCATTAAGCCCGGACTTATTTTAGAACACGCACACGCATAAAGATCATACCCATTTTCTCAACAACACTCTCTTCGGTCCTACTGAGACGTGTTCTTTTATTTTTAGTGCCCCATGCCCTGATCTTACAAACACCTGTCTGTATGCTCAGTTCTACACATTAAACCTGCCCACACACTCTGCACAAACATCGGCTCTAAACCTGCAGAGGCTTAAACGTGAAAAAGGCATTTCTGATGTTTATTCACATGCGAAGCAATGCAGCTGGTTTATTTTGGGCTGGATTTGGGCTGGATTCTGACATAGCTGAGTTTTTAATGGAATTCTGCCTGTTATGGCAAATAATACACACTGGAGCCATGGAGAACAAAGCTTTGCTTTAAAGTTTCAGGGTGAATTTGGAGAAGTCAGGCATTATTCTGCACACGCAGCAATCTGCCTCGCTCATTAAGTAATCCACTGAAACCCAGCGTGGAGCAGCTGGATATTTCTTAAATCCTTGTGTTTTGTGTAGCTCCGTACACAGTCATTATGTCTGTTTACAAAGCCACAGGAAACGAGGGAAAAAAAATAGCTGCGGATTAGATTTATTTTTTATAACACACTTCTGCGTTATTTATATCGTCGCTACACCAGTCTCCGTCACACAACTGGATCCAGCCTCCTCGGTACAGCACGCTGTCGAGCAAACCATGCCCTGAGAGGATATCTAATCAGAAAGCAAAACTGCTGGCGAAGGGGAGTTCAAAAGTTAAAGAGGTTTAATGAGTAACATACGCTGTGCTTTTACACCAAAATTCATCCCAGTTTATTGAAAGCACAAAGCACTTACTCGGGCATCAAGTTCCAACCCCATCAGAAAACACCAGCTGGAACTTCAGCAGTTAATTCTAATTAGCAGTTTAGCTAATTTGCAGCCACCGATTAAAGACCATTTACCAAGCTGTCAGGCAGGGACGCTCAGGCCCCTTGCTCCTGGCAGCGGAGTCTTAGACAAACCGTGGCACTGAGCTGCACTGCTCCGGGTTGGGACAGGGACTCCTTCTAGGTATCCTGCCCTTGTTCCAGCAAACGCACAGACATCTGCATGCTAAAACAAGTTTCATTCCCCGCATACCAGCGGATGCCCAGAATACGCTCTGCACATTAGAAGCGGTGCATTGTTAGTCTTCCCTCTCCATTCTCCCAGCTCTCTCTAGCGGCACTTCATGAATACCTGAGCAAGCCCGATCAAGCTGTCAAACGGCCCCTCCGCCAAGGCAGACATCCTGCTTTTCTTGGCGGTGATTTTGATTAAAAGGACAGGCGAGACGGAATCAAGTTATTCCAATGATAAAAGCAACCTACCAGGAAGGATGTCGCAGACAGGTGCCAGTTCGTGGCCCAAAGCGGGGTGGGGGTTCACAGAAAAAACAGCTCTAGCTGTCCGAGCCACTTGTGAATCCAGTCATGAGGCTGTAGATCAGCTACTTCACTTGAACACCTTTTAAATTACATAGTCTTAAGATAATGAGTTCCTCAGCAGAAAAGCCGATGAGTTCCAGAGACCAGCATCATCACAGCTAAGAAATAAACTCAAATTCCCCAGTCAGGGTGTGGACAATTAAAAGCACGTTGCTAATAGAAAGGCTTGCAGATTATTATACTGTATTTAAAAATTAAACCTGATTTAAAAGTTTGACTTCCCATCATTACAGCACAACCTGAGATCCCTCCCTTTACCTATTTTACCAGCTACCCACACGCTTCCTCCTTAACAGATCACCACCACCGACTTCAGGAGCAGCGGGAAGGAGGAGATCTGGGGTTCTGCGCAAACCCCAGGGCTGATGGAGGCAGAAATCACGCTGCCCGTCCTCTGCAGTTTCACTAACACCCCAACAACACCTGGGCAGGCCCCAAACTACCTGTGAACAGAAAAATACCGACAAAAGCAGCCCCAGCCAGTAGTTCTCCCATTGCCACAGTGTCAGAAAACAGGAGAAGCCCAGGAATCCAGCTCAGAGACGGGCTTGTGACACGTCATTACCAGAACCCCTGTTTGTCCGCTATTCTCCAGTGGAATTTAGACCTGTCACAAACCACTCCGATTTCTAAAGAGCATCGGCTATCCTGCAAAGCCAGCAGATACCTTGCCGAGCAAACAGCTCCGTCAGCAGCGATTTGCTAGGGACTGTTTGCTCTTCCCTCGGACAACCCCGGTAGTAATTCTGGAGCGGTTCAGAGCCCTGGACATGGGAGGGCCCTGGCAGACAGGTAACGGCAAAAGCACTCCGCTTCAGCAGGCAAGAGCTGCCACCACTTGATGCCCATAAAACGCACTGGATTTAAGAGATGCACAGAACTCAGACCCGCTACCCACTGCTCTCAGCATCACCAACAGAACGAGGCGCACACAGAAACGGAGGAAACTTGATTTATTCGATCACTGGCAGTTGTGTAGGGCCCCCGCCGTGCTCAGAGCTCACTGACATCGCTGTTACACCAACTTGGCTGAACTCACAGCTCACCTCTGGGACAGAATTTCAGTTCCGTTCAGGTGTAACTCCACTCAGACACGGCAGCTTCCCTCATTACTCCACAGCTACCCAGCTCCTAGTGCTGGTTCTGTTTGATTATGGCATTAACATCACTAATGAAAGCATATAATTAAATTAGGAGAGAATAACACCGAGAGGGTTCCTGCAGAAATTGTCACCCATTTTCCCAGGCAGGCTGAAGTTAAACAGTACCCAGGGAAGTTGCTCAATTAGGTTTCCTTCAATTGTTATTGTTAAACTGAGTGATTGAGCCTGACAGAGAGAGAGACATGATAAGCGCTGAGACTACCACAGCCTTAAATTCACCCTTGGAGCAAAAGCATCACAGAAAATCACAGAAAAAAGGGCTGAAGTGCTCAGAACAGGGGGATGAACTATAAGTGGATGGCCCCTTGAGGTCTGTCTTTGCCTTCCAGTTTGATTAAGCCATTAAAAATCACACCCAGATATGCCCTGCAGACCAACTCGCTCCAGTCACATTCATCTTCCTCCTGCATACAAATCTGAGCCCAAAACACCAGCTGTGAACAGGCCACTGCACTCCTTCCTTTAAAGGTCTGAACAGAAACCGTTAGCAAGGCTTTAAAGAATCATTGACTCAAAGACCCACTAAATTACAGTATCTGGAGAGTTTAAGGTTTTTTACATGCCTTCTCAGCTCCTCCTGCCTCCCTCAGCCAACTCCAGCTCAAGGCTGCCAATAAAACTGAGGAGAAAGATACAAATTCTTTGCATGGTTTAGATTATCTGACTCGAATTAAGGCAGTTGCTGAACACTAAGAAATGGTTAAACCCAAACCTCTGCTGGCAGAGCCAGCTGTATTATTCAGCGGAGTCCAGGGGACTCGCTTTTGGAACCGTGCTTGGAAGGAAGGCACGAGCCACAGAACACAGAAAATCTTGGCAAGAGAAAACAGCGCTTCATTCTTCAGCTGCTAAAAGAAAACTGTTGCTGGGAACACCTCAGCAGTGCTTTCCACAGCCAAAAACTCCAAGACCAGTCCTTATCTGCAAGACAGATAACAGCTTTATCTGAAGGAGAACACAGCGCTGAAACAAGGGGCCCAGATCTCCTTCGTTTGTCAGACACACCCCCCTTCCTTCAACAGCAGAAGGCAAAAACCAACCAACCACACACAGACCCCCACGCGCCCTCCCAGCTCAAACAGTCCTCTCGAGAATTATTTCTCAAAGGAATGATGGTAGCACATTAGAGAGGAGCTCAGCAGGCCCACGCACCTACCGGCTTTGCCATCAGCGGATCCCAGATGTATTCACCGGACCGTCACCACGGGCACCCACGAGGTCCCAAAGTGGCAGATCCCAGCAGCAATGAAGTTTTTCAATTCAAACTGAGGTTATATGGAACACAAGCAACACCTAGTCAATACACGAGCAATCTTGGCCAGGAACTATTTCAACACGCAACAGACAAGGACCATCTCTGCTCTGAAGCCCCAGCAGCTTAAATTGCCTATTGAAAAATGGACAATAAAGACCTAAAATCTTTCATTGTTAAGCAGAGGGAGCCACGAGGATGCCAAGCAGGTGTCACCCCACACTGACTGTGTGGAGTCACGTGAGACCGCGAGTCCCCCACCCACTGGCACTCTAAATGGATCAAAAATTAACGCGAAGGTAAGCACCAATTCTGCTTAGTCAAAACCCTGATTTCAGCTCAGCTCGTTTGCCTCATGGTACCTCAGGCCCAGCAACAAGCGACAGACCTAAAGCACAACCAGAGAGCAAAGGGCTCCTCCAGCACTCATTTATTTTGCATTTCAGTTCACTTTTCCACACAACACAAGAAGTGATGTCCCCTCAGAGCACAGCTACCAGGAACACATCACCAGGAACACGGAGCACAGCGCTGCGGGGTGAAGCTCTGGTACCAGTTTCACGCAAGGAAGGTGCAAACCTGAATGCACCTTCTTATGATTAGCGGCAAAGTTACTAGAAAAGAATTATTCCTGGTTCCTGAGCTGTTCTCTAAGAGCAAACCTGTCTGACCTGTACCAAGCCCATCTGCTTTACCAGGCAACCACATGCTCGCGGCGACGCTAGCGCTCGTAGCCACGCTGGTGCTGACCGTACTTTTTACGTAATCCCTTGAAGCAAAGTTTAAGACACCGGATATGCCCAAAACAGGCACTGGCAGGGGGGACTGCCCAAGGCAGTGTCCCAGCTCCAGCTGCAGGTCAAGCAAAGAGCAATACTGCAGCTCCTGACTCATCCCGCTGTGCTGTCAACAGCGAAACCCCCTGCCTGAAGCAATCGCTGGGGCCAGCGAGTTCCTGCTGAAAGCCAACACCAAGGACAGTCCCAGGCGCCCCCTCTGCAGCAGCTCTCCTCAAGACCAACATTTGGACCTAGACGATGCTTTTGACTTGCTGGGCAAAAGAAAAAGAAGTGTTGAGTATCCGCAGCTCTAGAGAGATGCTCAGAGTTACCTAGAGCCCAGCTCTGGTGTTTTAGGCACCCCATCACACGTCTATTTTTAAACACCTTCACCCCCAGGTTGTTGGGGTGATGACACCCCCTCATTACACTGTCTCTCTTCCCTCAGCTGTTTTCCAACACCCACAGACGGCTCTTCTGCTCCTTTACACACACCCTCCTCCCAAATGAGAGTCATTTAAAACCCAAGATGTTTTCAAAACACCCTAAATTCATCAAACCACAGGAAAACACCGGAGGAGCACACAACCTCCAGAAAAAGCTCTGCAGTTACTGCAACCACGAAGCACAAGAACCCAACACAAAAAAGAGCCAAGTGACGGCAGAGTCCAAACCCTCCCCACGCAGTTTGCTAAATTAACAACCAAGAGGAAAAACACGGTTCAACACAAACCCATCTTCAACTCCTCCAAACCTCGGGGGAGCGCAGGTTGGAGGGCAGCAAAGCCACGAGCACCAACTGCTCTGGCTGCGGTGCAGAGAGTTACTGCGAGCAGAGAAGGGGGAACAGCGTTTATTAACCCTGTGCAATCTTTCCAGCACTTTCTGTGTGTCTTTTTACATTACAATTTAAAAGCCATCTGAGACGCTTCTCCCATTTCCACGTGTGAAGGCCAAGCAGCAAAGTCACCCCTGCTCAGCAACTCTGTGCTTACCCTGGAGCAGGAGGGAGGCAGGAGCCGCGTTTAATGCCCTCCACGCCCTCTGGTATCTACCGCTCAGCACTGGAACACCCGCTGGCCTTACCCTCAGGTTCACATCAACTGAAAAAACAAACCCCAAATCACACTGAGCACCTAAGCGCACCTCTGGAGACACACGCTCAGCCGAGCCCGGCTTTGATCGAGACTCTGAAGGGAAGCGGAGCCTGACGCGCCTCATACCCGCCTCGGCCCCGAGAAGCGGGACCGGCAGCAGACAGGCGGGTGGGGCACAAACAGGCGAGAGGAGCGGCGGGACAGGCTGGCGAGGCGGCCGGGCAGGCGAGGCGGCCAGCGGGGCGGGCAGCGGGGCAGCGCGACCCGAGGGCGGGCTGGGCCTCCGGCAGCCGGTGCCGCAGCTCGGCGGTGACCACGGCAAAAGCCGGCTCCCGGCGCGGCTCCAGCCGCTCTCCCGAACTCCCGGGCAGGAAGGGACGGCGGCGAAGCCGGGCCGGAGAAGCCGGAGCCCCGCCAGCCCCGGCCGTACCGCCAGGACAGCACAGAGGGAGACGGGGGCTGACCCCGCCGGAGGCCGCGACAATGTCACCCGGCCCCGCACGCCGCGACACGGCCCTCAGGCGCGAGACCACGAGCGGAGGGCGCCCGGGGCGCGGCGTCAGCGGCCGCTGCGGGGCGGAGGGGCCCGGGACCGGCCCGCACTCACCGGCTCGGCTCCGCTCCGCGCTGCCTCAGCCGCCGTCTCCCCGCGGCCACCAGACCTCCCCCTCCCTCGCTGCGCCCGCGGGAAGGCGGCGTCTGCGCTGACGGGCGACCAATAGCCGCGGCAGGGGCAGTACCGTGCGCGGGGAGTGGCTGGGCGGCGGGTGACAGGCGGTGATGGCAGCCAACCGGCGCCGAGGAAGGGCGGGCTGCGCGGCCAGGGGCGGAGCGCGGTGTGTCGGTATGGAGCGGGTGGGGGGAGCGGGTGCGCCCGGCGCGGGGCGCGCAGATCCCGCGGAGGGCCCTGCCCGCTTCCACCTGCCTCCCCCGGTGCCCTGCGGCTGCGTCCCGGTGGGGTTTTGCCCGACAGCTCCTTACTTCACCCCGGATCTGCCCACTCGGGGGTTAAAACCAAGAGACTGGATCCACAGGCAGCTCAGCATTGTGCCAACGCTGGTTTAAAGCAGAAGGAAAATTAATCCAACCAAGCTTTCCTGCCACGGTGGGGGAAGCCCACGTGTAATTCTCTCACAGCACCCCATGAAGCCTGGGTGCTGCTTCTTGCCCATCCCAGACGCACCCAAAGGTGCTGGGCTGCACCCAACATACTTCCCTGAGCAACTGGGCTCTCTCCAATGCAGAGTACCTGCAGGACCTTGGGAACTCATCAGCTCTTCTGGACCAGCTCTGCCACAAAGGAACAGGGCACCTTCACCGGAGGATCGTGGCAGGGACGCCACAGCCGGGCACAAACACCCCAAGCTTTCACAGGGCAGGAGAGGGGAGGCCCAGGCAGCCTCTCCTGACAGCCTCCCCCAAGGGTTAGGAGCCTCTGAAGAACACAACGACCCTTGCAGGGCTGCAGGAGGCTTTACTTACGAGCTCACCACCTTTCTTTTCCTGCCTCAGAAAAGGCTCTGTAAAGAGCCAGCCACTCTCGTACATTTTTATGTTTTATAGGGTCAACGTTTCTACAGAGAGTATCACATTAGAAAACATCCACTCAAGTACATCAGCAGTAGCAGCGCAGGAGGGAGGTTCAGCACCGGGGCAGAGCTTGTAACAACAGCCCAGCAAGAAACAGGGGCACACAGGAGCCTTTAGACGAGACTTCAGAGCCTTTCTGGATGCTTCACCTCCCATTTTGCTTCCACGGCCACAATTATCTTCAGGCCACGAGGTGCTCAGCCTCTTCATGACCTAACAGCACTCTTGGATTAGGGAAGGGAAGAGATAACCAATGCCTGGTCTCCCCAGTGCTGGCTCTGCGCTGCTAGTTCATCCCCGCTCTGAAACCACCATCCTCACTACCAGTCCCCAACTTGCTCATCTCTCTGGAAGAGAACATGAACTTTCCTCCTGGATGCAAAGGGCAACATCACAAAGTACGTTGCTTTGGGCCACGCTATCCCAAATCCTTGGCTTTGCTTTTGTTTGAAGTGCCACATTGGCTGAAAATCCAGAACAAAGCAGCAACACAGAATACAGTCAGCAGTAAAGTAACAGAACAGCACGACAGGACAGAACATTCACACATGATGGGATCCCTCCAGGTCCATCTCGTTCCAGATCGGGCAGAGGGTGAGCTCACAACCAGCTGCCACGGTACGTACCGAACTTCTACTGGAGCAGAGCCGAGCACGTGGGAGCGGCCCCGTTCCATACACACGGACCGACAGGGAAGCAGATAATCTTCAGGCGTTAGATGCCGCAGGGAATGATTTCTACAGAGTTGGTTTGCAGCCTGTGATGCACAAAGCCACTGCAGCCGTAGCTCCCGATAAAAAGGTGACGGCAGCCTCATGAGCCAGGTTTTGCTTCAGCTATTCCAGTTCAATGTAACTGCAAATTAATCCGTGCCACTTGGTTTTCCTGCTCAGCCTTCACGTATGTCAAGGTGTCGAAGCTCCACTGCCCTGCCGAGTGCTGATTCACTGAGCCAGGCTTCCCTTCTGACCAGTCCACAGCTCGCGGAGCTCCACTTTGCAGCCCAGATCCCTCAGCGCAGCTTTGGCCACGTCATCACAGTCCTTGTGTGCTGCACGGGCTTCTGTTATCAGGTTCTCAGCTCCCATCTCCAAGATGGGCTGGGAAAAGTCCCGGCTCCGGGAGACCAGGTTGCGGATCAGCATGCAAGCCTGCTTCTGAGGAGAGAGGTAAATGAGACGTTAGAGTCTTCTGGGGGGAAATACCACCCACACCAGACACTGGCACACAAAGCAGATCTGCCTCCAACTAAAGAATCAACCAAATGTGAGATGCTGCAGACACCAACAAACTATCTGCTGGAAGAATAAAACCCACAGACTAAAGTCTGGCTGCTGTTTCACCTTGAAGTTTACACAAGAAAACCTCCTGTTTCTGTCAGGACACCAGCACATCCCAAACTGCAGCCAGGCAGTACCACGTGCTTTAAATCACGCCAAGACAGCATTCTGCGGTTACAGCAGAGCCACCTTCCTGCCCCCTCATGTGTTCCAGGCACTTCCCGTGGCGCTTGGCTTAAACTGCTCTTTCAGAAACTGTTTTCTATGGTATTTTAATACTCCAGAGAGCACTGAAGTGGACACAGAACCTACAGAGGCTTGCATGAGGAAACAAGAGGCCAACTTCCAGCCATGTAGATGTTTTACTCAACCCTGGAGAATCGATGGCAACGTCTCCTCTAGGACAGAGAACATCGTAGAACAGGCTGTGGCTGGAAGAGCCTGTCCTCCAGGAGGAGGAGGAGCAGCAATGCGTGGGAGAGCAGCACAGCATCCCACAGCAGCTCAAACCGGAACTCAGGCAGGTTCAAGACCCAACCGAAATTTTGCTCTGATCACATCAGGGTGACAGATGTAGTGAATCCTGCACTGAGATCACTTGTCACTTGTCACTGTGACAAGTGATAGGACTAGAGGAAACAGCCTCAAGCTAAGCCAGGGAATATTAGGAAAAATTTCTTCACCAAAAGGGTTGTGGAGCACTGGAACAGGCTACCCAGGGAGCTGGTGGAGTCCCACCCCTGGAAGTGTTTAATAGATGTGTAGACATGGCACTGAGGGACTTGGTTTAGGGACTCTAGCAGTGCAGGGTGAACGGGTAGACTCAATGATCTTAAAGGTCTCTTCTAACCAGATGATTCTGTGAGATGCCGTGTTCCCACCACACTCAGAACCTTTGTCAAGTAAAGGACAAAACCCCCATGAAGCAGAAAATGGAGCCATCACCGATGCTGAACAATTCATCCAGTGGTCCAAGGCAGTACCTGCACAGCCACTTCTCGGGGGTGCATTTTCATGGCCTGAAGAGCTGTCAAGGCCCCTCCACCTTCCATGATGACGTTACAATTCTCGGGTTTGCGCAAAGCCAACATGCACAAGGCTGCACAACCTTGCTCGCAGATCTGCAAGACAAAGGAGCGGAGACGCTCACTGGCTGAAAATGAGCTTTAAGGAAAAAAAAACATCACACAGCCCAAACCCGATCTCCATCCCCAGCCCCAGTGGGACTTTGCCAACCCCTCCATGCGTACCTGAGGGTTGCCGAGGTGACGGCTTATAGCGAGCACGATGAGGTCTGTTCCCCCAGCATTCACGATGGCATCTTTCACGTCGTCGTTCCCCGCCACCGCTCGGATGGCGCTCAGCACCTGCTTCACCACGTCCTGCATTGCCAAGAAAACACAGAGAGCTGCAGGAGGAGTTTTATAGGCTTTTGAAAGCCAACCTGAGCCTCCCCCAGCAATTCCATTCAAACAGTTGTCATTCCCAGTTACGAACAGCAACACTATTCCCAGTCGCACTTTCTTGCTACAGAGAATAATAAGGAACCTTGATAGTTTGCTTCTTGAAGCTTCTTTGAAAACCTCTGCCAAATATCAGTCCTCAAGCACCCAAATCCTTTTGACTCTCTTCTAGAATGGTGGAAAACCAGCAGCTCAGCTTTACTGGCAGCAAGCAGAGTTCTGCTCGTGGACTGTGGAGGACAGAGGAAGGGACTATGAGCTCAATTACCACATCTGACAGAGCACCTGTAACCTCATTCTGTACGTAAGGCTGTAAATGGGGATCAGTGGTTGGGTTTCAACACAAACTGCACCTAAAATAACGCATAGTCTAAGGCCTCTTCACAGCCAGGGCTTTAAATTGAAGAGCTCATCCCGCTGTGTTACCTCCACTCCCAAATACCCTCCGTATCGCTCACCGGATGGTCGATGCAGTCGGCCAGGAGAGACACCATAAAATTTAAGCCGCCGAGGTCCACAATTTCTTGACAGAATTCATTCCTGACAGAGAGGCGAGAAAGAGTGGCACAGAGTTCACTGAGAACGCCGGAGTTATCTGTGAATGCTGCAGAGGAGAGAAGACGAGTGGAGTAACTTGGAGCAAGGAGAGGTGCTGCAGAATCAAGGTGCTTTACTTTGCTTCATTAAAACCGAAACAGAAACAGGAAACAGTGTATTTCATTTTATGTATTAAAACAGCACAGATGACATCCCGTTCACTTTGTATCTAGATGAGACAGAACACCTTTTCCTGGCTAGAATCAGCATCTCAGCAGGGATAACGTGCCTGTACGCCAGCACTGAGCTGTAAAACACTTCCTGGGCGGACGGACAAACAGCTCTGACAGCTGCCACCCTGGTGCTGCTGATGGCCTCTGCAGCAGTCACGATATCTTACTCTCTCAGGGCACGTTTCATCAAAAGAATTAAACATCACTTTAGTGGCAAATTTTTGAATCACCTCTGGGGAGCTACAAGTTACGACAAAGAACAGTGCGAGGATAAGAAAGTGCAGACGATTCAAAATGAGGATCAATGGTCATGGGGTTAATTTTACCTTTTGCAGCTTCAATGAGGACTCGTAATCCGTCATTTTCCAGCACAATCATTTTTGCGTGATCATGAGCGTGACCAAAGGGGACACGGATGTCATCATCAAACGTCATGATCCTGAGCGCCGAGGAGGCCGTTCGGACAACGTCAGCACTGTCTCCGTGCTGGACGATGGCTCCAGTCAGCAGAGGGAGAACCCCGCCCTTCACAAAGTCCTGCCGGTTCTGCTCGTGTTTCAGACAGGCGTGACGGATGCACCGCATCCCAGCCAGCATCATTTCTGCATTCTCCTTGTATTCCTTCAGTGTCTGTAGCAGTAGATCCTGGCCAGCGGAGTCGAGGAGATCTGGCTGCCCATCCAACAGGGCAGACAGAGTACAGAAGGCTTTCAGCAGTAGATTTCTGTCTCCTGAAGCCAACTGGCAGGCAGAGAAGACCACAGAGTAGGCACCGTTCTGCCCAGCCAGGTAGCGGAAAGCCAGCTGTTCTTTGCACTGGTCAGTGAAGAGCACAAGCTGCTCGGCCATCACTGCAAGATCAGCATCAGCAACGGCTCTCCCGAGGGAATCTAAAGTCTAAGGAAGAGAAGAAGAGTTAATTTTTGATCTGAACTGTGACAGAACAAGAGCAGTTCTTTATAGTCAGTCAAGTTTGTTTAGTTATCATAATAGTTTTCTTTTAAATTTAAAACTCGTTTGACATATCTAAGAAACAGCTGTCTAAAAGAGCAGCATTTTGTCTTCATGCACAGAACCCGTGGAGGAATGGGGGCTTCTCTGTACTTCAGCCATTGCTGTATTACCAGTCTGACCAGCAGTGGCTGAACTGGGCCCAACCAGCACATTTCACAGTGGTCAATGCCGCGCGTGAGTATTTTTATGTTCCTCTGGTGAGCGACTGTATTCAACCTTTTCACCCACCCTCAGAAGAGCATGTTAACAGCCACCCCTCAGGTTACTTGTACGTCTGTCATTACAGTTCTTCTGTGGTTTGAGTTCACCTGACAACAGCACAGTCTGCTTCTAGGTTACAGAAGGCAGCGAGTTCTTGGAACTTTTATTCCTAGTTTGCAGAACAGATGGGATTAACTGCTCGTTGAAGGGCTCACAGAGAAATGGGACAGGAGCAGAAGCAGAAGGTACGTCTCATTATTCTTAGTCTATTACTTAAACGATTACATAACCCTGAGCCTCAGAAGACAACACAAATTTCTGCTCCTACCAGCAAAATTTCATGCTTTTGCTTTTGCCCATTTTCAGAGGCAGGCTGCCGCACAGCTTTCACGATGTTGCTTAGGTCAACACCTAAAGTCAAAAACAAATCCAAGAATAATATTAGTTAGAGGAGCTTGGGTTAATTGTGTCAGTAAACCACAGTGAACAAAGATGAACTTAGTGTGAAGCATGGATCAATGCACAGAGGTGCTGAAATGCTGCTGAAGTTCTGTCTGACTACAATGGTCAAACCCATCCTTGAACAAAGCTTCAATTTCAGCTAAATGACAACTGGGAAAAAGAAAGTTTAATTTCAGTGATCAACTTGCACGCTGCAGTGACACTTAAAGCAGTTTCACAGTCATAATTACTCCATGAAACTAGGTCAGTGTTAACAGCATCTGTGTTCTGCTTCATAAAGGCATTGTTTCACTCCTGGGTGATCAGTCTTTGCATGCAGGTTCTTTTAAATTGTAAGATGTGTAAAACCTCAGGCTGTAACAATCTGAACTGCAAAAGCAGATGAATTTACAATACCTTGGGACTCAAACTGCTGCACAGCTTCTCTCACAGCCTCTTCTGGATCCATTTCAAATTCTATAATGTTTTCTTGCACCGCATCATCAAATGTTTCCTGGGCAATCTGTTTCGATCCCATTTTACTCAAATGGGATAAGAGCCTCCTTGTCCTGTCGGGAAGATAGTCTGCAACTAGTTTTGGTGCAAAACCTTCTAACGTTAATCAGACACAAAGGAAGTGACCTGCTCTTTTTCCAAACAAAATCACAGAACTCAAAATCAAAAATACATGCTCAAAGAGACGACAGTTTGGTGGTTTTTTTAACAGTCAGATATATACCAATTAAAAGAAATACGGAGGGGTTTCCGAGGCCCAGGATTTGGCTCGGGAAGCCTCTGCTGCCGGTGGGTGTTACTGTGACACGGCTCTCGCTGCACCTCGCCTGCAGCCGGGGCACGGTGGCCAGCCAGCCCGGACACACACGGCCCTGAACCCCACATGACCGAGGGCTAACACAGCCCTGAGCCCCTCGGCCTGCCGCTGCCTCGCTCCCTGCTCCCATAGCGGGGCCCCGCTTCATCCCCGCATCCCCCTCCGCAGGCCCAGCCGGCTGGGTGGATCCTGCTCCTCAGTCTTTCGGCGGGGCCTGCCCCGGAGAGGGCCCAAGAACCGGGCGCAGGTACTGAGGGAGCTCCCGGGCACACAAGGAGCATCGGTTCTCGTCAGGACCCACCTCCGTACCCCGCTGCCCGCGGCGCCTCTCCCTGACGGGCTCCTCCCGCCTGACAAAGAGCAGCACGCTGAGAGGACCGGCCCTACGCGGCCGCCGTACACAACTGGATCCGCCCCCACCGGCCCGATTCTCCCAGTGCGCATGCGTCAGTGCCAAAAGTCACGCCAAGCTCCCTCACAGGAAAGAATCCGGGGTGAAAAAGAACCCGGCGTGCCCAACTGCGCATGCTCCCTGCACATAAAGTGCGCGCTCGCCACACACATGCGGCTTCTCGCCTTCTGCGCATCCGCAGCGTGCGGCGGGCCTGAAAGGCGAGGGGGGAATCCCAGGGCCCCCACCGACGGAGCGGGGGTCTGCGGGCCGCCCCCGCCCGCTCCCTTTCTGCTTGCCGCGCCGTCCGACCCGGGACCGCACCCTCACCGTTAGTCCCGCCCCACGCCAAGGCAGCGCTGCCCCGAATTCACCCGCCTTGAGGGGGATGAGGCGGTAGCGCCTGCGCCGCGGCAGAGCCCGCGCACTGCGCAGACGCAACGAGGGAGAGGGGCGGGGAGAGCAGCGTCCCGCGGGGGCTGCTGGGAGATTCCCGTGTGGCGGGGAGGCTGCGGGACCGGGGCGGGCGGGGCCGCCGCCTCGGTGAGGGCAGGGCCGGCTCCCGGCGGGGGCGGGCCGCGGGGCGGGGCGGAGGCGGCTCCTCCTCCCGGTGCCTGCGCGTGTGGCGGCGCGGGGCGGTGGGCATCGAGTTGCCGGGAGTCTCCCGGTGAGGGGCGGGAAGGCGGGAGGCGGCCGCGGCTTCCCTTCGCACTGCGTGAGGAACCGGGGGAGGGAGCTGTCCGCACCCCCGCGTCGTGCTCAGGGGAATCCGCCCGGGCTGAGCTCAGCGGGGGCGGGTACCAGAGCACCGGGAGGGTGCCGGCAGCGTTAGCGGCTCGGTCGGCAGCGGGAGGACCTTCCCCAGCGCCCGTGCCCCGCTCAGGGACGGCTTTGTGCTGTTTTGGTACAGGATAAAAATGGCCTCTCGGCGGATCACACGGGAGACGTTTGATGCCGTGGTGCAGGACAAAGTTAAAAGGTATCGCCTGGACCGGAGCGATGCTCTCGAGGACACGATCCATCATTTCAAAGGTAACGAAACCCGGGCGTGACGTGCCGGGGCTGGCACCGGCTATTCCGGGAGCGGCGGTGTGTGATTCTTGCCTTCCATCTACGTGCATCTGCTGAAAACGTGGACTTGTGCTGGTGGTTTTCCACATCCATTTTTATTTAAGAGCCTAATTGCTCGCTATGACTGAGGCTATTTCAATGTGGAATGCAAATTCCAGGCAAAAAAAATGAATTTCAAACAAAGGAATTCTGTTCAGGCTGCATGGGAGAGTGGGTCCAATTTCAGGGAGGTCTCCAGAGGCATCGCTGCAGGATGGAATTCTGTTGATGTGTGATAAGTTAAATAAATGTAGGAGTGCAGTTGAAGCCTTTGGTGCTTGTATTTCATCTTCTTTTGGAGAAATAGCTAAAAGCAGGACATTAATCTCATGAATGTATATAAAGTATGATATACAAATTATTTTATCTTCTAAATTTGATATATAAAATGTCTAGAAAACTAGCTTGGATTACATTCATAGGAAATGGAGAGTTCTGAAATGAGATCTTTTCTGTTTTCTTAAAGTTCTGTAAGCTCTGAAGAAATTATTTTGAATACTTAATTTGTGCAAGTATTCTTCCTGAATTTAACTACTTTCTGAATTAGGGAATAGGGATTCTTGGATATGATGCAGGAAATTCTAGTATTTCTGACTAATGTTATCTTAGATAATTGTGTATGAGTTTGTAGAAAATACAATCTTCTGTTCAACTGTGAACTCTGACATTCAGTGTGCGAACAGACCGTGATGCTTTTGATCCTTTTACAACTGAGAAGTTACGAGCACAACATTCGCATCTTCCTGGACTAAGAAAGTTGTGAGCAAGTAGGAAATGGGGTTTATAGCAGAACGTGCGTTTCAGCTTTAGTGAGAGCAGAAGTTTTAATAAATCACCTTGTCGTGGGTGTTTTGGCGTTGTTAATCATGTGTTGCTTTTTGCTGATTGTGAATTACTCAGTGTATATAAGAAAGCAAATGGGAATATCCCGAAGTCAGATATGTGTACTGTTCTTCACAGGCTTCGATGTGTTGACTCTTTGAAGTGTCCAAATATGTTTGTTCATTTTTTTCTTAATAAAGTCACAGCACATTGGTATATTTATGCTTTTATCATTCCAGCTCATTCAAGGCCAGTCCCCAGGCCAAGATACGACGGCAGTTTTCATGACGATGGAAGATACGCTCATGACAATGCTCAGCACCATCCACATGATGACTGGAGTGAAGACCCTAGAAATGACTATCCAGGACCTTCTTACAGACCTACTAGTCCTCTCATAAGGAACGATAACTATTACCATGAACAGTACGGCCGTGCAGCGTCTCGTGACCGGGAATTTGGCCGCCCGGCATCTCGTGACCGGGAGTACGGGCATCCTGCTCTGCATGACCAGGAGTATGGGCATCCAGCCTCACATGAGCGGGAGTATGGGCACCCAGCATCTCACGATCGGGAATATGGGCACCCAGCGGCTCACGACCGGGAATATGGACACCCAGTTTCCCACGAGCGGGAGTACGGGGGCCTGGCTTCGCATGAGCAGGGCTACGGCCCTCCCGACTCTTGGGAATCTACAGGACCACATGAAACTGACTTCAGTTCTTCAGATATTTTAGGTGACTTTAGATCCCCAGGACTGATGGAAGATGAATATGGCAACCTGGAGAATGAGGAGTACGAGGTGGACTTTGGGATTCAATCCGACAGCGAGTTCCGACCCCCCATACGGAGGGGTGGCATGGGCAGGGGAAGGGCTCTGCGAGGAAAGCGAATTGCAAGGGGTGCCCTGAAAACGAAAGTATTCAAAGCAGAGATCAAAACTCCCCTGAAGAAATGGAACACGAAGAAACCGCAGCCGGGCCCCGATCAGAAGCTGCCAATGCAACCTGATCAACTGCCAGAAGCTGCCGAGCGACCCAGCCAGAGGCCGGTGACTGTCCCGCGCCCCAACCAGAAGCTGCCTCCACGCCCTAATCAGAGACCAGCTCTTCTAACCACCCAGAGACCTCTTCTCCGGCTCCCGAAGCCTGTGCATGTTTTCAGAAACCTCAACTTCGACCTTGTGGACAAATCGGACATTTTTTCAACATTTGGAATAGAAATTATAAAATGGGCTGGGTTTCACGCGATTAAAAACGATGCGGAATTCTCCCGGCTCTTTGGAGCTCTCTTTGAGCTCGAGACAGAAACCTGTGCAAAAATGCTGGCGTCGTTCAAATGCTCCCTAAAGCCAGAACACAGAGATTACTGTTTCTTTACTATCAAGAGTTTACAACATGCTGCTCTGAAAACTCCCAAAGTGGACAATGAGTTTTTAAACATGCTGCTGGACAAAGGTGCTGTGAAAACCAAGAACTGCTTCTTCGAAATAATAAAACCTTTTGATAAATACATCATGAGGCTGCAAGACCGCCTCCTCAAAGGCGTTACGCCGTTGCTTATGGCCTGCAACGCTTACGAGTTGAGCATTAAAACGAGTGGGTTTGGTAATCCCAGGGAAATGGCAAGTGCTTTTGAGACGACCGTTTCTCTCTGCCGTAAGTCTTTAGCGCTTCTGGGTCAGACCTTCGCGCTGGCGTCTGTTTTCAGGCAAGAGAAAATCCTTGAAGCCGTGGGGCTCCAGGAGATGGCTCCAGCACCAACGCTGTTCCCAAACTTTGATGATTCAACATTGTTTGGAAGAGAGTACATTGAGAACTTGAAGGCTTGGCTGGAGAAAAGTGGGTATCCAATTCAGATGAAAAAAACGGAACCAGAGTCCACAGCACAGGCTAAAAAACCCTCTCCTGACTCAAAAGAGAAAAGTGAGTGACCTGTTGTAAGGTACTTTGCAGTATAAAATGTCTTACTGTGTCACTAGCATTTTAGCTTAATTTTTATGGTTTCATTGGGTCAGGAATTCCTAACCCTGGGAATTCTGTGTGAGTCCCTGGCAGTGCTGAGACAGGTAGTACATATGACCTGCGGCAGCAGTCGCTTTCAGCTCTGTGGTAGCAATCATGTCTTCTGCCTCCCCTCTCCCGCACAAGCTTATACTTTAAATCCAGGATTGTCACACCGGGCCCATGGCTGCTTCAGCTGCTCTTCCCTCCAGTGTCACAGCTCCCGGGGAGGGCGGCCAGGGCCAGTCATGCCTGGGTACGTCACCACAGAGGTGTCTGTGTACCAGCAAAGCTGGAGCTTTTATCGATACGGCTTTTATTGATACGGCTTTTATCAGAAGCATGCGTGTTTCTCTTAAAGTTGTTTATATACACACACCACCCTCTACAGGAGCACCGTCTCCTCTGCTGTGTCAGGCCATTAGTTCCTCCTCTCTAAAGCTCCCTTACTCATTCCTATACTCCTCTGGTTTTTAGTCATTGAACTTCAGGTACTTTCACCGGGAGCTCCTGCAGCACTGACACTGAATGGCAACTTGTTTGAACTCAGGAGTGTTCAAATAGGCTTATTTTGCACCAAATCCTTTTGGTGCAGTAAGTGCCATGTAATGGATGGCTTAACTTACCCAGGGTGGGAAAGGATAAGTTTCTTATACCCCAGTGCTTCACGTAACAAACTCTTCTAGAATCTGAGTTGAGAAAAGTCAGGAAGTTTTTGAGGTTTCCTTCATTTTTTCTAGTTTTACGTGCAGCATTTTTCCTATTCGTATATTGAAAAACTGCAGATGTCAGTATGTTAAAGAATAAAAGAGGCGATGTTATCGATTCTCCCTCAATGACAATAATACAGTGACTGCATTTAATGTCTTCCTCCAGCCCCGCAGCGAGCTGATCGGAAAGTCGTAGAGACAATTGATCAGCTGGTGAACAGCATTGTCTCAGGAACCTTGTCTGCCAAAGAGAGAAGCAGTCAGAAGAACTGTCCCGAATATTGGTAGGTGTGTTTGAACTGTATGTTGTAATTCTGCTCTCTGGTGAAGATATTTGGAATATATTTAATGAAACTCAGTATTTCAGTTAGCAGGTGGAAGATCAAAGCCTATTGTGTATTTAATCAGACTTGTTGCAAATGTTTCCTCAACTAATGATACTTCCTGATATCCCTGGAAATTGTCCTCTTGCTTCTGTTTTGTCTGGTAGCCTTTTGACCTGTCAATAATGACTATGTCAATGCAAATACCAGAGGTTAAAAGCAATTTACATTTACGAGATGCAAACGGAAAGCAAATGTCATTAATATAAAGATACAGCCAGGTTACAGACTCCAAGATCGAGGTTCTGTGAGTAATGTTGGAAAAGGAACGCTGAGACCCTTCCAGGTATCTTGATCTTCGAACATGACAATATCTCTTCAGGTGTGAGCTGCAGCCGAGCTGATTAATTACCAGCCAAATGATTTATGTCAAACCCCACCATCATTTATTTGCTTGGCACATTTGATGTCCTGCTTTAGAAGTGGAGCTAGCCATTACTCTGAGAAAAACCTCCTCGGGCTGACGTTAATGTGTACCTGTGTACACTCCGGAGAAAAGGATCGATTGCGCCCGAGTGCCTGATCTGAGAGTTTGAGATTAGTTCTGCTTTCAGGCCAGGCTTTCATTTGATGTATCTGATTGTGTTTAGGTTCTTGTCTGATGAAGACAGTCTAGAATACAAGTATTACAGGCTGAAGTTATCGGAGATGCAGAGGCTGACGTCATCTGGAAAGGAAGCGGGTGGTGAGGGCAGAACACTGGAAGAACCTACAACGGAATCGGTCAGGGCCATGTTGTATGCCAGGAAAGTCGCAAGTATTAAGAGAAGACTATTTAAGAGAAAAAGGCTTGGAATTATCACACAACGTGGTGTTCGAGGAAGGAAGGTGAGGAGAGCAACCATAGGGACACAGACTGTGCTGTCAGCTGGTACTGTGCTGAAGCACCAAGACAAGCATCTCCCAGGTTCAGTCCAGTCAAAGGCTTCTGTACCAGAAACCAGCCTGTCCGAGAAGAGTTCTTCCCTTGACACAACCTCATCCTCACAATGTGCCACCAGTTCCGAGCTCTCTCTGCCAGCCGAAGAAAGGGAAGGTTCTGAGGATTTATTAGCACCGCCGGAACTTTTCCCACCCTTGTCCTCTCAATTTCTTGACGGTAAGTGAAGGTTTTAAATTGTAAATTATATGAGAAAAGAATTGCGTAGAATGTTCTGCTGGAAATTCTAAAATTCATTTGTTTTGCTAAAGTTGATCGTTCCAACTGTACTGACCTTGCAGTGGGGCAGGTTTTGTGGGAAGCTGTGGATAACGAGTGTTCTCTTCCTTGCAGTGGATGCAAAAACGATGGAGACTGCGGAGAAACTTGCCAAATTTGTGGCTCAGGTAGGACCAGAGATTGAGCAGTTCAGCATAGACAACAGTGCGGATAACCCAGACCTTTGGTGAGTAACACACGCTTCTATCTTGGTAAATGGAAAAGGAAAATCAGAATGCACCTAAACAGTTACTGAGGAGCTGTTTGCTTTCATTTCTCATTGAGCTGTGTGCTCTTAGTGTGTTTAGGAACAAACGATTTGGAGCAATTCTCCTCGTTGTCCTGCTCAGCACCTCCAGTAATGGTGAATACCTGAAATACCTAAGAAAGGAAAACCCTTCTCCCAAACAATCACATGCAGTGATCTCTGTATTTTTTTCTTCTATATGCCTACTTATATATATGCAATCTGCTTGCATCTCGAAATGGTGTTCTGCCAAAGTATTTCCAATCTTATTTTATGAAGTGAGGCTTTGATTACAACAGCCTAAGTGCTTGAGCATAAATTAACAGTCTTACTGTGCCAACAATACCGGAGCCCTGTTGTCTCAGAATCAATACACCTACTTCCACACAGACCACAGGACTGAAATTGGGAAGATCTGAATTCTCTGCTGGGGTCTGTTTGCCTTCCGTGCCACCCAGAACCAGCATCTTGTCTTAGTTTCTCCATCTATAGAATGAAGATCATTGTGCAGGATTCTGCACGGCACAGTTTGAGCAGTGCTGTGAGAACCGAGGAGGTTGACTGCTGCTCTTAGTACCTGTTGTTGGGGAATCCAACATTCAGAAAATAAATAAGAAATTTATTTCTAATGTCTCGCTTCATGCTAGTGAAAGAAGATCTCCCTCTGATGTTACTTTCACTGTCATTTTTGCTCAGGTTTCTGCAGGATCGAAACAGTTCTGCTTTCAAATTTTACCGAATGAAAGTCTACGA
Source organism: Bucorvus abyssinicus (assembly GCA_009769605.1). NCBI lineage: Eukaryota > Metazoa > Chordata > Aves > Bucerotiformes > Bucorvidae > Bucorvus > Bucorvus abyssinicus. The sequence continues at coordinate 8,262,664 of CM020055.1, forward strand.
GTTATGTCCATCTATTAACTTCAGTGCTGTGTCAGAAGCAGCTGATGCCGGGGAAAGCAGTAAACCTGACGAGCGAAGTTTGGATATTTCAGAAGAGGAGGAGGAGGAAGAAGAAGAGGAAGAAGATAATGAGGAGGAAGCAGAGTTTGAGGAGGAGATCTCCCAGCCTTTGGAAGAAATGGAGCAAGCAGAAGAGGGCGAAGAGGATGCCATGTCAGCAGGTAGAGGTGTGGAGAGCCTGACGGAAGAGATGATTGCCAAAACGGGAGAGGAAGTGTCAGCAGGTGAAGTGCAGCTGGCCACCTCATCTGACGGTGCTGTGCCAAATCTGTCGACACAGGCATCAGCTCCTGCTCCTGGTAGCCTCTTTCCTCGCAAACGAATCAGCAGCAAGTCTCTGAAAGTCGGTATGATTCCTGCATCCAAAAGGATTTGCCTCATAGAGGAACCAAAAGGTGAGTGTCCTTGGAAGGTATTTTGAAGGTGTCAGTACAGAATTCCTGATTTTCTGTACTTTGTTACCGACTGACACTGGCTGAAGGAATTACGGCTCTTGAACAGAAAAATTAATACAATACTCTCCTTAGGTTTCATTCAACTGCCAAAGAAGAGTGTGGATAAATTGTGTTATGGTGTAACTATACAATAAATAAATATACAACAAATTGTACTGTAGTGCAACAGCAGAAGTTTGCATCAGTTGTCATTCCTCAGACATTCTCTCCGTATCCATGAATGTTGCCATCCCTCTGCTGCTCAAAAACTCACAGTGGTTGTTGTGTGGGGTTTATGTTATCAAGGTATGGAAGGTTTAAGAGACTTAAGTCTAGCACTGACCATACTTGGAGTGTTTGACTTCGGATTGGCCTGTCAAATTTTGTCAGTACGGCCACAGCGGGGTGGGTCATGAGACTCCAAGAACTGAGAGGTAAGGAGCTTAAAACTGATTCTTTGTGCTCAGAAGCTACTTCCACAAATATCTTTCTTTGTATAATGATATTTATTGGTGAAGGTTGTCCTTTGTGATGTGAAAATGATATACAATAACCTCAGGGAAATGAAAGATCTAAAGGCCTTACAGCATCTCGTCCATCAGTGTATTGCTGGCGTGATCCTCCAAAACTAACTCCCTTTTTGTGGTGGAGGGGAAAACCAGTCTTACCCTTGGGTATTGTTATTATTACTCTGATCTTTCATATCGGTTCTGATTTTAGGCCAAGGCATTAGAGTCCCACAGAGGCGTAATTTTGGAGTCCTGTATTAAAACTGTTTTTCTTTACAGCTGAATTTTGTCTTTGATTTGACTTGCAGTGCATGAACCTGTCAGAATTGCTTATGATAGGCCTCGTGGTTGCCCAGTTACAAAGAAGAAGAAGGTAAAGCACTCTTCTGGTTTGTCATTGCATGTGAGAATCAACTGTCTTATAAGAGCCAGGCTCTGCAAAGGTGTCATTGTCATAAAATCCAATTAAAACCTGAGGACCCTGATCCTGAAAAAGCCTGGACTAAACCTGAGGAGAGCTGGGTCTTTTAATTACCTGTGTCAAAATGGAACATGTTATGGTTGGACCACCACTGGAAAGCTTATTATTATTATTAAAAAAATAATAACTAAACCAGAGCATTTTTTTTCAGTGTAGCGAGTGAAGTGCTGCTTAGAAGATATTTCTGTGTATCCAGAAATTCAAACACCCGTACTTTAGTGGGGGTGGGGATTTGAGGGATTTTTAATACATCATCTCCCTGCATTACAAAAAAGCACCCTTTGTTTTTCTGTTTTTTTCCTCTCCATAGAAACCAAAAGATTTAGAATTTTCTCACAAGAAACTGACAAACAGGAACGTGGGTTTCCAGATGCTTCAGAAGATGGGCTGGCAAGAAGGACATGGCCTTGGTACCCGAGGAAAAGGAATCAGAGAGCCTGTCAAAGTGTATGTAATGGGCACACACTGCAGAAATGTGACAGCTCTGGAAAAGGCTGGGATTCTAATAATAACTCTGCTTATCCAACCCACCTAGATGTGGCCAGTTCAGTGGTTTGTTTCCTTCCCTTCTTGGCATTGGCCTCTGGCCTCAGTACAGTTGCGCGTGGAAACTTGACGTGTTGTTCTGGCCAGGCTGGGCAAAGTCTGGTTTGGAAGGTGGCTGGTTCTTGCCACCAGTTTGGCATCACTGAAGGCTGCAGCAGGAGTGCTGCAGTGTGCGGATCTGATACGTGGGTGCCCCTGTTCCTCAGGAGGGGGTTTGTGTTGCTTGGTGTGTTTAGGTTTTATAGTAGTATCCTGGGAGTCTCCTTGCTACCACACCAGGTACATAATACAGAAATACTTCGGGAATGTCATACACTGCACTCCTGGGTTTAGGCAACAAATTTCACTCTAATTCTGTGATTCATTCCACTGCATGCTGAAAGAGGTAAGTGCATCTGCCACCAGGTAAGTGTGCTTTTTCCTTTAAAAAACACCTAGTGTTCAATCTTCATGTTGTCTTTTAAAGCTGCTGTATCCAGTGTCCACTGCTGGCAGCACGGAGAATGGCTGATACCTTCTTCAACTCCCTGACCAAATTAGGAGGCAGAAACTCTTTATTTTGCTCTGAACCCATCTAACGAGCTTTTCAGTCCACACACGTAGTCTGTGCTTGAACAGTCTTCTTCCTCCAGGGATTTCTGTGTTCTCCTTGTGCCTTGGACAGTGCGGGTCATTTTAGTTGGTGGGATGCTTCTGAGTGGTTGTTTTCTCTTTTCCTTAGTGCTCCCTCTGGTCCAGTGACCATCATTATTTTTTCTATTATTTCCTTCTTCAGCAGCAAATGGACGAGGAGAAAGCAGCTTCCTTCGCTCTTTGTGTTCACCAGTGTTAGAACCTTGAGTCTTAACCTCAAAACTTGTTGGGACCAAATACATGAGTAATTACTTTTCTTTCTGTAGCTCCTGGCACGAGTTTTGCTGCATTAATCGTGAGCTATTTAATTGCGTCTGGTCTGACAGCTCACCATGTTCCAGGCGTTTCTGGCCATCTTTAAGAACTGCATTTTTAATATGTGCAAATAACAGTTTTTCCAGCTTGAGTCCACTGCTGTGTCACTCCTGTAAAGACACCGAAGAGTGGTGAAGAACTGCTGTCTGCACCTCTAACGCTCATTGACGTTTTCTGTAACGTAGAGGAAATCCCATAGTATTGATGATTTTCATGGTGTCACCAATCTTTCCCATCAAAGTAATTCTTTGGACAATACTCTGGGACAGCCTCGGTGAGGACGGTGTTAAGAAAGCCTAAAGCCTGTCTTTGGCTATGAGGACAAGTCATATTCACAGATTTGAGGAGGTTTGTATTTATGTTACTGTAAAAGACACGTGAATTGCATGGAGACTCCTCACGGAAATGATGGGTCCAGAAATTCTCCATGAAGTTTCACATTAGTCTTGTGAACTGTTCCCTGGCTTGAGAAGTAACTGGTCACAGCTCTGGCTCTGACCGTTGTACAGTTCAAGAGACTGTTTTAAAAAAGAAAACCACACTCAAAGGCAGAACATTGTTGTGGGATAGACCCTCCTCTGAGTAATTATCTCATGCCTTTGATTAGGTTATTTTATTCTGAAAGAAATCTAGAAAAGGCACTGTGGTGTGAATAGAAAACAAAAATAATCTGTTCTTTCTGTGTGGAAGTATGAAGCAGCCGGTGTGTAATGGGCACAGCAGATGAAGAGAGTCTGCTGCAAACAGACCATACTAGAAAAGATGAAAAAAAAGCAAAGTTCTGGGAGGTCTTTTTGGTGAATTTAGTTTTAACTGTAATTTAAACTCTTAACTTGTTCATCCAGCTGCCGTGTCAGGTTCTGTGCCATTCAGAAGGAAAAACAGCACCCAGGGTTCCTACCGTGGGCTGTAAAGTTGAATTTGCTTTTGAGAGTCTGTGAATATTGTTTTAGAATTGCACAACAATCGACTTGGCTTAAGTGGACCTATAAGAGGTCAACTGGATAGGAATAATTTTTCTTTATTCTGCTTAAAGTCCTCAGATTTTACTCCAATAGCGGAACAATCCCAGTCTCAGAACATCTCTTACTTCATGTGATGAAATCTTTAACGGATAACACTAATGCACCTGACCTGGAGGATAAAACTGGCACAGAGGATCATTCCTGTGGTGGAGGTTTCATTAATCTCAGCTTTGATGTCCATGTTCTATGCACACAGAGATGGGCTTTAATTTTTTGTATCTCTGCATTCTTGTGGGTCATCCTCTCCACTCCCCTTCTCCCCCAGATGAATGATCCTTCCAGGGCAGAAATGTTTTGATGCCGTTGAGGCCTCTCTGCTTGTCTTGGTGTGTTTGGATGAAGAGAGATGAGTTAATGACTCATTTTTCTTGGAAGCTCATGAGCTCCAGATTTGGTCTGTGGTGCCTGTCCTACAGCACTTCAGCTTGCTTTGGGTGCTAGAGATTTTAAGCAGCATTATGTTTCCTCGGTAAAAAATTCACCTTTTATCCAGAGTTCTGTGGAGTTTCCTACTCGTTCCTCAAAGTCGCTGACTTCAGCCATTTTTGAAATGTCACAAACAAGGTGATTTTTGCCGCCTTTGAACAGAGGATCCTTTCTACCATGAATAAAGTGGTTAAAGTCCATGCAAGAATTCAATCTATTAGACTATCTTCACTGCTCCCTCCATATGGTGGGAGCATTTTCTTCTGGTGGGTATTTGCATGTGTAGTGGGAGGTGGGAATTGCTGTAGAGTTCTCTGCTATGCCAGGTACCACGGCCCCGCTCCCCCTCTCCCCCAAATGAAGCAGAATGACTTTCCACTTGAATTGTGTCGATGTTGGAAGCTATTGTTTTGATCTCTTCTGCACGTTGTCAAATGTAACAGAAACAGAGTGTTCTAACTATTCATTTTGCTCCCTAGGGGTGCTACATCTGCAGGGGAGGGCTTGGGTGTTGCAGGGGAAGAAAATAAAGAAGATGCATTTGATGTTTTCCGTCAAAGAATGATACAAATGTACAGGCAGAAAAGAGCAAGTAAATAGGTATGTGCAATGGACACGTCTGGTTTATGAATTCCTGCAAACATTAACATACCAGGGCTTTTTAACTCTTCCTTTACCAAGAAAATGTTACTGTTTCCATGAGTGTATCTGGCCTCTTAACGTTTCATGAGAATCCAAACCTTCGCTGAACTGCTCTGAACTGCTGAATTACCCCAAATCTTACTTTCTAGGTTTGACATAAGAGACTCGCTCGCTAGAAAGCACACGGGAAGGCAAAGGCTGCTGTGTGAAAGATCTCCGGCAGAGCATGCCAGTATGAAGAACACTTTGTTCTATAGTAGTGGACTTAATTCTGATGGATTAAAACATTTTCTAAGATCAAAGTTAGTCTTGTGTTTAATTGCGCAAGCTAACAACTTGGATGTCATCTCCTGAGGAAGAAACACCTGATTTGTTCTCGGAAGTGCCTGCCCACCTCTCTCTTTGGCCAAATTTGCCTGTTTTGTGATGAGGTGGCTCACCAAAACACGGAATAAGCGACATGAAACACAGGACTAGCCTGGTTTGGCTCTGATCCTTTCTGAAGCCAGGAACCTTCTCAAATTCAGATCTTCTTGCAAGGCAGTTCAGATTTTATTTCACTTCATTTTATTGACGAGCTGATCTTCCAGCCTACTTTCGGAGGCATCATAAAGCAGTTTCCCTTCCTCCATACACCAGTTTTCAGAATAGTCTCTGCCTGTGTGCTTACTTTGTACAGGATTCTAGACTTTAAGTGCAGGACGAATAACTGAGTCTGAGAACACTAAACTCTTCCTCAAAACTCCCATCTGCGAAGGTCTCTCATTGTCTTGAACCAGTAGTACATACTTTACTTTTTGTTTTTACACAAATTTGCAGCTCTTCTCCAACAAATTCTTGAATAATTTCTTTCCTTTTTAAAGAAGTTTAAGCCATGAGCAGGGGCAGTTCATGTGTCTGCAGAAAATACTGACTTGGGAGTCAGATATTCAGAAGTCATCGGGACGTGGATCATGAGTTTCATAAGATCATCGGTTTAGGTGATGTTTAGATCATTTCTGTTTCTATTAAATATTTGCTTTGCAGAAGTTCTTTTATTGAAAAATCCCAAGAAATAAGACAAAAAGCTTGTACTTTCAAGGGACTGTTCCAGAACTTAGTGACAGAGAAGAGTGGATGGCTCTCCTGTAGTTCAACAGAAAGCATTCCCTGTCTGCTGGGTGAAGCAGCTCTGAGGGCATGAAAGATGGAGCAGCGTTACCACAAAGCAACATTCACAGGCTGATCCTTCATCTTTTTTCCCACTGGCCCATCAATAAGGGGTCTGTGAGAGACAGAACTTCATCTTGCACTTTTCAGTGCACTCGTTCTCCATCACTACCTTTCTGAAACTAGTCCAAATTCTTCGCTTGAATGTGACAGCACCAGAACCTCCTTCCCTGAAGCTCCCTAAAGAGCTGATCCCGAGCTGACGTGTGTTTTGCTCGCTGGCAGTGAGTGCTGTCTGCTGATGTTTCCGTCCTGCACCATGCTTCTTGTAGAGCAGAGAGCTTGTGGTACACCACTAATAGCCCACAGTAACGTGGCAGCGTCTCAAGTTCCTCACTGACAAATATGCAAGAAAATGTGTTCTTCGGTTACCGACTTGCCTGTGCCTGCTGTTTGAAGAACAAACCAATAGTCTTTCTCCATAAAACCCCTGCTGCTTGAAAGGGGTTGAAAGGGAGTGTCTTCATTTTCATGCTGCAGCAACCAGCTTTTCCTCGCTTCTAACAACCAGTTTTAGTTTATGAATGCCAGTTGGTTTTGCTTTACTGTGTAGGTCTTTGAAACCAGGAGAAACAGAAGCATGTTGCAGTGTAACTTTCTGATTGCTCAGTTCTAGTTGCCTTGGAGCACTTAATCCCTAAATAAAAGCATGGTGGCAGGTACAGGAAAACATGCTGATAGTTCTGTTTTTCCATGAGCATCACACATCTTCACCTTTACGTTACAAGAAGTTAAAGCATGAAGGCTATACGTACAAATAAGTTTATGTGGTTATCACACAATTAAAGACATTTGATAGCCCAGAGGTTTCTCATAGGCTTTGCTTGGAGATGTTTAAAATCCTTGCACGTTTTGGACCACAGGCTACTTGATGAGTGTTTGGCAGTGCATGTCCACTGGTTAAGTTCCTATTTGGGTGTGTTCTTCATGGTCCCTCTTTCTGCCCTGGACATAGTTAGCAGTTCCACAGTGTAAAACCTGAGCCTTTCCAAGAGGGTATCTGTCAGGCACAGGCTGTTCTAGGCTGACACTGCAGCCAGTGCTGTTGGCCTCCGATTGCTTTCTCAGACCCGCTCCAAAGGGTTTAACTTTTGTTGTAGTTTCATTGACGAAGCTGCCACTGTTGCTGCCCACAGTTTTTATTTCCCTGCAAACTTCCAGTTCCCCTCTTCTTTACATTCACACCTTGGAAGGGTTCTTGACACTGTGTTACGCTGTTTGCAGAAAGGCACATGGCAAAGCGGAGGTTCGCACTAGATGAAATCCCTGCTCTCAGCCCCAGGTCAGCTGGGGCTGCTCAGATTTAACCCCAGTTTGTTGGACATGGCACCATTCGGGGTGCGTTTGCTAAACACCCGCTTACCCCATCCAGGAGAGCTGTTGGTATCCAGACTGGAACGTGGTACCGTGCTCTCGGAGCACAATTCAGTTCAGGGTGTGAAGGTGAGCACTGGGGAGCTCTTCCTCCGCTGCCCTGGGTGGCTGTAGCGTGGTCTGTCTTTCTTGTGCCAAACTTTCCCTTTGGGCAGGATCCCAGCAGAGCAGAACTGGTGCTGCCATTCCAGTGTCGCTCTCAAGTGAGTTACCGTTGGCCACTTTAATCTTGTTTTACCAAGAGATGACCTTTACGCTCCTTTTGCAAAAGGATTTTCCTTTTATTTTGACCTGCTTTTGCAGGCAGCTCTGATTTGAAAATTTTAAATACTTGTACATGTGAAACATTTGTTATGCGGACACGTTGCCTTGGTTCACGTTTACTAGCTTCTTTTCTGTTATTTTAGTTCCAGGCTCTCTTCCATGAAGACTGCAAGCTTCAGTGAACATTTTAACTAACTTCAGTGGTGTGTCTACTGTCTTTTGGTTGTTTTTTTGCCATTAATCTTGTAGAGCAATTTGCTAGTTTCTGTTCCGTGCAAACTGGCCGTAGTGCTGAGCTCGTAACAATTAGATGCTCTGTTACTGGATAACTGACGTTTCTTTTTAGTGTAAGTGAACATGTTAGCATTGTTTATCTTTTAATATCTGCAATAAATGTAGAACTAAACGATTTCTGGTTTAAATGTTTTGCTTGCGAGTTTGGCCACTTGTAAGAGACATGCATCTCTTTGGCACTAACGAGCGGAGCGGAGATGACGCGGTGTTAATGAGTGTCGAGCAGGACTGGGTAGTGCGTGAGGGGAGGAAGGTCCTTCTGTTTCTGTGCTGCTAAATGTCTCTGCTGAGAATGCCCACGCCGTCATTGCTTAGTTACGTTCCCCTGTGGGTTCTAGGGCACTAAACCCACACTCAGGGGTGTTAGTTGCCACGCGAATGCCCACGCCGTCGTGCCCCAGTCCAGATGTGAGAGTTTTACCCTTTAGCCCCATCTCCCAGGAACTGCCACTGTGATTTCCTTGACATATGGACTTTAAAACAGCAACACTTTCTCTTTACATATGTGCGTGGTTTACTGTTGCCTTTAAACTCCTTTTTTAGACAGGAGATGAGGGGGAAAATTGCAGCTAACTGAAACGTAACACTTGTGCAGCCACCTTCTGTCGCGAGGTAAAGTGAGAGCATTCCCAAAGATACCAGCCAGGTCTCCTGCCCCCTCCTTTCACACAGACCGCTAGGAACAGCTTCACAGGGCCAAGTTCAAGCCTCAGCTACAACTTTCTCCTCCTTTTCCTTCAAAAAATGTTATACGTAAGGAGCTGACTGTAGAAGAAAGGATGATTGCTCTCATTGGAGAGAAACGAGGAGATGCCCACTGTGGGGGAAGTAGAATAAGGGAACTACAGTCAATAACCCACTGTTGGGGTGTTTGTGGTGAACTAACAGAGACCTTTTTTTTTCCTTCAAAGCTTTCCTTTTGACATTTTTCCTATTTATTCTGGGGTTTTTTGGATGACACTACAGCATCCTTAGTGTGAACTCTTATCTGTGCTGAGACGTTACTTCTCAAAATCAGTGGACAGGTTTTTTTCTAACGATATTCCATTCTGCTTTCAAGTTAATGCTGATGTGTTGTGCCCAAAGAAAGTCCGGACCCAGAAATTCAACTCTTGTTACTCTGGACTGTTTTCTATCCTATAAGCAGATCTATTTTCTAATTTAAAATGATTTCCTGAAAGTCCTGTATCATCTCTAATTCTGCATATCTCATGACTGAGTGGCCAATCACAACCAGACCGTAGATTTGAGCAATAATAAACACCTCAAACACAAATCTGCTCAAAGAACAACAGGGTCTTTCTGAAATCAGTCTTTTTTGTGAACTTTGTTACATAGGTAACTTGCTGAATTGCAGCAAGCGTGGAATATGTTTGCATTCTGTGTAGGCAATAAAGTTCCTGCTGTTGAAGCAAGCGCCAGCAGACGGTGTGTTCTCATCAGCTGTTTGTGCCTGAGCCCCATCCTGAGAAGGTGCTGCTCATTTCCTCCAAAAGTATTGCCTAGGCAAGACTTCGTATCGAAGGGGAAGAAGGATTTCATTGTCCTGCTGCTATAAAGGAATAGTAAAGCAGCAAATACAAAGCAATAAAATCTGATTTTTAAAGCTCTTTGGCCGAAGGTCGTTGTGGGGTTCACACAAGCTGTGTCTTTGAACAGACCTAGTTCAGAAACCGGAACTATTGCTGGGTGGGAAACGAGGATTCTGAAAAACAATCTAAAATGAGCGGTCATTAAGAGGTCACAGCACACAGGAAAGGAAGGAGAATCCCTAAGCTCTGGCTTTAGTCCATGCCTCACCCGTTACGGGTGTTAGTGACTGATGCGGGGGGCGGCAGGTTGGCAGAGGGAGCTCTGCGAAGTCCCCACTGCTGCGTACACTGAGCACAGAAAAATCCATCGTTTACTGTGCTGGTCAATCCTGGTAGTTAAACCCAAGTCACCAAGAGGACGCCGATCCCTCCCCAGCCACGTGCCTATGGAATTTACGTGCCTTTCCCCTCACTGACAAAAAGGGACAACTACTGAAGAGGGTCAGTTCAGGGGTGGAATTTAACACCTGGGGAGGAAATCCAAACGTGCCTCAGCAGCGGCTTCCTCACGCTGCTCCCACCATGGTGGCCGAGCAGGGGCAGGCAGTGGGTGAGCTGGGCCTTACCAGGCAGTGAGGAGAATGGTTTTGTGCCGGTTTCCCCTCGGGTCTCAGAGCAGCCTCCGGCTTAGGGAGGTCGGCGCCGCCATTTCGCAGCACTGGCACCGCAGTTCTGGTCCTTCCCCTGGGAGCATGTCGGGCTCCATGGCAGCGGGGGGAAGGCCTGGGCCGTGCCCCCGAGCCCGGGGCCACCCCGTCCCACAGCGCTCGGCGCTGCCCCGGGGCCTGTCCCGCCTCAGCTGCCCCCCGGCGCTGCAGGGACCGCATGCCCCGCCGGGAGGCGCCACGTGGCGGGGGTGGGCGGTATCATGTGGCGGGGGTGGGCGGTGTCACGTGGTGGGGGTGGGCGGTGTCACGTGGCCGAGGGGCGGGGGGCTGAAAGCCGCTCCTCAGGGGATGGGGCTGAGGGTGCCATCACCATTTGAGGGGAGTGGGGCTAGGGTGGGCCGGGCCGGGCCGGGCCGGGGGGGGGCCCAGCGGGGGGTGGGAGGTGTCCCCTGAGGGCTGGGGAGGCAAGGCCTGGCCCGGCCCGGCCCAGGGGAGTGATGCTGGGTTGCAGCATGGTTTGGGGTGCCTGGGGTCATAAGCGGCTGCATACCCGTCAGGGCCGGGCCGCCTCTGCGGCCCTGTGCCACACGTGCAGCGTCAGGGAAGGGCTTAAAGTGAAACGTGCTGTGGGAATCCAGGGTCACAACTAAGATTTGTCCTTTGAAACAGAGGTGAGATGGGACGGAGCAGCTGCAGACTCTTGTCCGTTATTGCCAGGACCAGCCGTCCCAGGTGCTGTGAAGAAAGCGGGTCCCAGGGACGTGTAAAATGAGGGTGGAAAGGCCTGTTCCCAAATTCTGTAGGTGCTGTTGGCCAAGGAAATGCCACCTGGGCAGTGTCTGTCTGTGCAGACTCACACCCTGGGTTACAGTACAGGCCCAGCGGAAGATATTTAATAGTTTTCTGATGTTGCCAGGCTGATTTACTCATGTAAAAGTATTGTAACACAAACAGTATTTTGCCTGGCTTATGCTAATGCAAACAGTTCCCTCAGCTGTTGGCGTTTCCTTACAGGTGAAAGCGCACGAAGAGCAGAGGTTCCCTGCGTGAAGGAAGGTTTGGAACCTGGCTTTGTGGCTTCGGTAATGCTAGATGAGAACTACCTATTTTGATCCATTTTCCAGCGTTGGCTGGAGGGCATGTTCATTCAGCTGGCCTGCCAATATGCCAGGCATTAGAGTACCTGATTCTAATTAACTTAATAAAATATCAATTGTTTTTTTCATAACATATGGTTGATCTGATATGCGTGCGTATTCTTTTTATATAACGTATATAAAACCTGGTGAATTGCTGTAAATAAAGCAGGTTTAGCTACGATTTTTCTTAAACACTTAAAATGCCTGACTGCTGCAAACTGTTCCCGTTGTTCGTGTGGTTTGTGAAATAAGACTTGGATTCCCTGCAGAAAAACTGACGCTGCAGCTTGCAGCGGAGACTCATTCTCACTGCAAATGAGACCTGGCGCAGAGCTCGGTGTGCTGGACACAGCGTGGAGTTGCCATCAGAGTGGTGTAACTTCTGAGCCGTATAAATACGGGTAATAGCTACAAAGCCCGGTCGAAGGGCATGGTTGTCCATCTCATAAAAATGAAGGTAACTCAATACCACAGAGAACTTAAACTGGTTTTAATTTTAGGCCATCTGGAAGCAGTTGTCTGAATGGAAAATGTAAGAGGTTGTGACAAGTTTCAGCAAATACTTGAAGACAACAGAAGCTGCCTTTGGAGAGGTACCGCAGCATGTTTGCAAGAAGCCTGAAAAAAGTGCTGCCGGTAGATCCTGACAGGGAATGACAATGGGGAAGAACGTGTTTGTAGTTGAACCTCAGAGAACGGGTGGCACCGCTGCGCTCCTTTATCTTGTTTTGCAATTAATACAAGAAACAAAAGCATCCCTTGGGAACTGCATTCCCAGAAAAGCAGTGAAATACCACAGTCAGTGCAAAATAGTGATTTCACGAGCGGAAAGAAACGCAGCGCCGTGGGGGAGTTGATTTTTTGTTAGGGACAGAAAACAGGCTGTGGGCTGTTTGAGCTCCAGCGTTGTGGGTGCAGCCGGGTGACAACGAGGAATGCCTGAACCGGGATTGCTGTAGCTGGAGGCTCTGGCTTATAGGTAATAACAGTGTTTATTTTCCTGTAATGAATTGGGGAAAATATCCATGTATTTATTCAAAAACTTTCGTATGATTTAGAAAACGCTCTGGAAGCGTGTACGAGCTTTTACCGTTGTTCTGTCACAATTTGTTTTCAATCTGGAATTTTTCTTACATAACACTGTGGTTCTAGTGATAAATATTTTAAAAATAACTTCTATGTTTTGCAGATGGAAATATCAACCCTTTTATGCAAGAAGGATTAGCCAATGTTTCCACCCTCCTTGTGAATGAAGAAACCGACACCTTGTTTGTGGGAGGCAGAGATGCAGTGTTTGCTCTTGACTTGAATAATATTGCTAGAGAAATAGCCAGGGTAGATTAAAAACTTCTTTTTTTTTTTTTTTTCCCCCCCATACCTTCTTTATAAAAATACTTTGCTTGTGGTTTTCTTAATTAATCAGAACATTATGTTCTGATTTGAAATGTATAAAAGTATTGCTGTTTCAAGGCTTGACATTTTACTCCAGAATCTTTTGTTTTTAAGCAAAGCAAGAGATCTCTGCAGGTCATTTATTATGTCTTGTATGTAACAGAAATACACAGAAAAATGCTTATTTAGCCCAGTCAGTCCAAAGTTAGGATTATTTCGGGATTTTATTAGCACATAATTTTGCAGGGGAAAAAATTTGCAACATCCCACCTCACAAATATTTGTGGCTTTTAGGAATACTGGTTTGCTCCATGAGAAAGGCAGCTGGAATGTACCCGTAGAGGCAAGGAGAAGGTAGGAACTTGTGTTGCCCCCTCTAAGGTATTAACTCAAATGAAATGGCTGCAGTATCAGGCTCCCTTTCCATAAACAAAGTCGAAGCAAGTTCGTCTAAATGGGTTGGGTTTGTTTGTGTGTTGCTGAGAGACAGGGAGATGTTCAGATCTGATCCCCTACACTGTGTGATTTTTATTTTTCCTGTTTCAGATAAGGTGCCAGAACTACATCCTCTTCCTCCAGAAGATAAATGACTCTAACTTACATGTTTGTGGAACCAACGCTTATCACCCAACTTGTGATCGTATGGTAATTCCGTTTGAGTGCGGGTTTCATGGAGATCCATGAGTGGCAGGTCTTTAAACATCTTTCTCAAAATACTCCTGTTGCATACAGCATGGAAAATATCCAGGCAGTCTTCTCCAAAGGAAGCTACAAAGGACCAGTAACCGTGGAACAGTCCTCTGTGAACTGGACGGTTTATAGGCGAGAAGTGCTGGTTCCACATCCTGGTGCTGTAAATACGAATTTCCTTGTTCGAATTAAAGAACCGCCTCTGGATTCGCTCTCTTGGTATCAAATCAGTAGCTCGTGTTTTACCGCTGTCAGTGCAGCAGTACCTGCTCGCTCATTCCATCATACGACAGTCCCTAGAAAAGCCGCTCCACAGGAGATGTTCAAGTGTGAGGACAATAATGATTCCTATCCTTCAAAGCTAAGTGAAATAACCGGGTGTTTAGAAGGAAATGCACCTTTTCTATATACCTTGGTGAAACACAAAAGCAATTGTAATCGTGCGCGTTGTTTTCTTTCTAGCGCATCGATCGTTTTGCCCCGAGTCTGAGCTGTCACACTTCTTCGGACTTGCCTGACACAGTGCTGCAGTTTGTTCGAGATCACCCTCTAACGGATAACGCTGTAAATCCAAATGGCCACAGCCCGCTGCTGCCGAGGAGAGGTCCCACCTACCCCAGGATGGTAGTAGACAGTCGCTGGCCGGGATAAACAAACAGACGATGTGATGTTTCTAGGAACAGGTGAGCGCTTCCAGTTTAGGAAAAGATACCAGACGCTTTTATGTATTTTGTTCCAGATTTTTTTTTTCCTGAGACTTCAAAAAAGTGGAAGTATGCACCCGCTCTGTCTGAAGTTGTGCATGCAGGAGCTGTCTCGCTAGTTTAATATTTTCATCCCGGTTAGACTAAATGTGTGGGGCTTGTTGGACATTAAAAAGCTCTCCTTAGAAACTTTCCATATCAAAGGAGACTTGACAGAATAATACTTGCAAATTCAGGGATTGTTTGAGGTCTTTTTTTCTCCTGGAAAAAAATTGTTGCTTCTCTCCTATTGAAAGAAAAGATAAGAATTGCTTTGAAGAATTTCAAAAATTCCTTGTGCCCAGGAATGTTGTCTGAATGTCTCTCTAATTTCAACGTGAGTTATCAGGGTAAAGTGTTACGCTGTGTTTAAACACGTTTATCTCTAGAAATACTTTTCATTTATGTAGATGATGGATATTTGCATAAAGCTTTCAGTTGTGATGGGGAGATGTTCACTGTGGAGGAGCTCCGGCTGCTCCCATCTCCGGAGCCGGTGCAGTCTCTGCGGCTGTCTCCCGGAAATGTGCAACTTGGGTCCCCACAGAGGGAAAGGGACCGTGCTAATGGCTTGCCGCGGGCCTTGCTCCTCTCTGTGGTTCTTCTGGCGTTCAAAGAGCCTGTAAATGTCTCATCATTCTGCTTCTCTCCTGGATTTGTTAATCACAGAAGCGCAGAACATCTTTTTTTCTGTAGAAGAAGAATTCGTGTGTGTCAAATTAGGACTGAAAGAAGCCTTTACGTTCGCTGAGAAATGAGGGAAGGAACTCTCATGTCACGTGCTGTGGAAAGCTGGGGGTTTCTCACCCGTATCACCACCTGCTCTTAGAATATTTTTAGTTTACTGATATTTTTTATAAATACCAGAAAATCTTACAATCCACATTAGAAAATAACATCAAAACCTCACCCGCTGTTGTGAAAGACCATTTCCCTCCTGCATCTCCAGGGAATGCTCCGCGCAGGGTCCCTGTCTCGGGTGGTGCAGCTCCCCATTGCTCAGTGCCGCCGGTACCGGCAGTGCTGGGACTGCATCCTGGCGAGGGATCCCTGCTGCGCCTGGGCTCGGCCCGCCAGCGCCCGCGTCCTGCTCCCCAGTCGCCCCGGGCGCAGCGGGTGAGTGAAGTGCTGTCTCGCAGTGGCACCCCAGCTGGAACTCTTCTTCTCTCCCTTCATCTGTTTGGGTTTGGGGATTTGTGTTTTTTTGTTTGTTCTCTTCTTCTCTTTTTTTCAGAAATTTAATTCAAAGTGTGAAATGCGGGGATGCTTCCAACTGCCGTAGTGTAGGTACGTGTCTGATTTAAGAAAGAATATTTCAACTTGATGCAATCAAAATGCTTGTTCAGTTTGTGCTCACTGGAATTCCAGAAACCCCGGCTGAGCTGGTCCTGCCTAATGCTCTTAACCCTCGGTCTAAGCGTCAGAATGCCCCGGCCCAGACTGACACTCGGCCTCCCAGGGGAAGCAGAAACGTGACCGGTTTGGAGTTGCTTGATGTGGAGGGGTATTTGGTGATGTACGTTAAACCAAATCCCCGGTGTGCTTACTTAAATATCTTCATTATTTCAGAAAATGGTGTGAGAACTCTCAGTATCTCCTCTATGATGGAGGAATGGTGATATTTAATGTGACAAAGGATGCGGCTGGATTCTACGCCTGTCTCTCGGTGAAGAAGTCCAAAGGGAAGGAGTTCCTTCTCACCGTGGCCTGCTATGCCCTTTATGCCCAAGAAGAGGCAGAGAAATCCGATGTTGCTGTTGCAGCAGATGAGCGTAGTGAAACAGGAGAAGAGGTGTGTCAGTCTGCAGCACCACCATCCTCACTGGAAGAGGCGGCGAAACAGAAATCCGTGGACGTCCAAAGGGGGAAGCTCGTTTCAATACTCTTGGGGCCCGGGTTTGCTCTTATCTTCTTTTTCTTGTTGGTTTGGAACTTCTACAAGGGTTATTTACCTTCTTCAAAGAGAAACCAGCTCAAAAGCCACTGGTATGGCTGGCTTGGGAAGTCAGGCACTGGCTGCCGGGGGTCGGGCGGCATGAGGAGTTCAGCCACACAACTGACTGAGTCTGGTGCTAGCGAGTCGGTGCTCGTGAGCTCTTCCTGAGGAGCGCAGCGCGGGGTGAGTTCTATGGAGAGCTCGCAGAGCTGTTGGGGTAAGGTGAGATGGGGTGGTGTTTCCTGCTGAGGAATGTGGAACGTGAACCTGGGCGGGAGTCAGAAGCTGGAGATGATGAGCTGCGATGTGTGTTACATAGACCTGTTACCAGCTTCGACTTGTACAAGCAGAATTCCGTGTTTGGGGACCTTTTTGACAGGATAGAACCATCAGAATAAATTCTTTTCAAAAATTGACACTGATCCACTTTTCTGTGATGTGGGGGTTGCCCAATTACGGAAATTAATACTCCAGAAGCTAATAACACTTGGCGTGTAGTGCTTTCACCTTCAGACTTTCCGTGTAATCTACGAATAGCAACTCATTAGTCTCCCAGTGCCCCAGGAGGTTGCCACACTCCTCGTTTTACATGTGAGGTTAAATTACTTGTTGCTGACCATAGTGAGTATCGGGGGCAGATCTGGTGCTTTGTCAGAAGTTCCTGAGTCATCTTCCTGTATTTTCTTTCTCCCTTTTCCTCTCCTTTCCAAACACTTTCACGCCTTTTTTTTTTAATATGTTTTTAGTGACCTTTAGGATACATCCTCCTCGCTCCAGAAGGGCCATGGATCACCTCATGGCCCGCAACTTTCTGAGGTGTCAGTATTCAGATATTGAATATTCTGTTAAAGGCCAGTGAAAGTTGAACGTTTTTTCTGAGACACCTTTTTCTTAACTTCCGAATAAATGTTCTCCTATGGTTTCTTGTTTGGAAAGTCACATGAGTTCCTGATGGCAAAAATCCCCGGACAGAAGGCTCTGCTGCCTCTCTCTTGCCACGAAGTACAAGGCTGATGCCCTTCTGCACAGGGTCACCCATTTGTTTCCAGTTTCCACGTAGCCATGGAAGGAGAGACCTGCTGGGAAACGGGTTCTGTGGGTAAGTCTGCCAAGACCCTGCTTTCAGGTGCAACAGGAGCGCTTGGAACTGAAGACGATGTGTGCAACCGTCACCCGGCTAGGGAGAAGGACCAGAGGAGCAGTTCAGTGTTTTCTCCCTTAAAATGTAACTAGGTGAGACCCCTTTACACTGGAGCAAAGTCACAGTATCTTCTTTTAGGAATCAATCCTTCTCTCTGGATCAAAACATCCTTCTGTTACGCTGCGTTATAACGAGTTCTTGTGTATTACACGCGAAAGCCACAGAAGGAAGCTGGGACCACTTGCAAGAAGCACACGCAGGGATTCCTGTGTCTGTTAGGCTGCTCCGTACCCCCCAGCAGGTCTGCGCCTCCCGGGACGGGGCTGGAGTTGGGACTAGTGGGCAGCAGAGCTCTGCAACGGGCGCCTGAAACTCAGCAGAGCAGGAGCTGCCTGCCAGTCGTTACACCAGGACCTACCCGGCCACACTCGGGGACTGGATCAGCGCAGGAACAAGATCTGAGGAGCGTGACTGGTCGCACGGGTTGGAGGTGAGTCTGTGTCCTGCGAGGCTCCTGTTCCTGTAGTCCCAGTCCCTGTACCAAAGGGCTCTCTGGGATCGGAGCTGCAGGCCAGGCAGCGGCGTGTCCCTGCAAACAGGGGAAGGGATGGAAGTGCCCACGCTTCTCTTGGGGGACACTTGCTCCCTTCCCGCAGGGGAAGGAAGTGCAGGTGGAACATAAAACCCCATTTCAGAACATCCTCACCAGGCTGCCAGCCTTTGGGTTTAGTTCAATTCCTGCTGATCTAATTACCCTCATTTAAACGCCTGAAATAATTAGCTTCTAAGAGAAGTCGTAGATAAGTTCCAGTGAACAGGTCGATGTGAAAGATACTGTGCCCTACTTTCAGCACTGTCTTTGGCGCCGACTCGGTCCTTCTATCGCTGGTTGCCACACCACGCATCGGAAGGACGGGGAATATGGGGCGAGAGGAGCTGCTGGTGCCCAGCGCCGCCACAGAGCCAGGGAGTCCTTGGGCCGCCCCTCCAGCCGCCAGCGTGGCTCTTCTGAGGTCACCCATGTCACCACCAGGGGCAAACTGTGACCCCAGCCCGGGGCAGTAGTGGGGACAGCTGGAGACAAGGAGTTACCCCCCTCCCAGTAACCCCCTTCTGAACACGTTACAGAAAGGGTGGAGTTAAAACGCGGGAGGCAGAGGGTGGGAAGTGGTGTCACTGCTGCTGGTGTTGAACCCTGACAGAATATTACTGAGTTCCGAATGCTGCCGCCACCTTTTATTGTAAATCCCGAGCGCAGAGCCTGCTATTTTGGTGCAAGTTCTGAAGTTATTAACTCGCGGATAAATTAATATGCAGAACTGTCCGGGATTAACAAAATCCCCCTTGGGAAGATTTCCTATTAAAGTGTCCTGATCCGTAAGGGGCGTAAGGGGGAGCGGGACCATCCGGCAGCCGCACAGCTCAGCACCACGTGCCCCTGGGAGGCTTCACGTTGGAGTGGTGGCACATTTTACTGCAGCACTTTGGGAATGGAGCGATGTTGGTGTTGGGGCAGGATTGGAGTGTACTGGTGGGACTGTGGGAAAGAGTTTCCTGCCAAAGCCCAGCATCAGGTCCCCTACCAGGCATGTCCCCATGAGAAGTTCGCGCTGTTATTCCCTGCTCTAACAACTGCACCACTGGTCTACAGCTTCAGAACTCTGACTTACAGCCCCGACGGACTGCGGGCAGGAGAACCGATCCACCCGCCCAGGACAGGCCGTACCAGTCAGTCCTGTCACACACACATTAGAACCAGTAGTGTTCACTCGCCAGCCCCATCTTTGTCCTCGATACGTGTGGAAACACAAGGGGGACCTGCATGGGGCTTTGCCCACGGAACAGAACATGGGCAGCGCCCGGAGCAGCTCGGACATAACGCTGGAAGGGAGCAGGCGTGAAAAGACCCTCCTCGAGGCCAGGCTGTGGGTGCAGCTCTGCCCTCACGATGGAAAATGCTCCTGGTTCCTGG
Source organism: Bucorvus abyssinicus (assembly GCA_009769605.1). NCBI lineage: Eukaryota > Metazoa > Chordata > Aves > Bucerotiformes > Bucorvidae > Bucorvus > Bucorvus abyssinicus. Next base: position 8,282,089 of record CM020055.1, read on the forward strand.
GCTGGCCTGTTCAGTGCCTGCTCCAGCCCTTGGAGCCCGGTTCACCCGTGCTGGCTCAGCTGAAAAGCACTCCTGAATAACATCTCTTTCCACCAGGCACGGGTGTAGGGTTATGATCGAGTCACACCGTATCCTCTTCTCTGATGAACAGATGAAGCACTTTAATCCTTCCAGTCCAGAGCATGTTTTGTTCTCTCCCGTCAGCCCTTACGGGTTGCTCAGCATACCGGGGCTGTGGGCACGGCACAGGGGGTTCCCCGGGGGAGCGGGGCTGCGGTACCCCTGCCCTGCCCTGCGCTGGCTGTCAGGGCTGAGGACGGCGCTGGCCTCTCTGGCCACAGCAGCGGGCTGGGAGGGGCTGGTTGCCCGTTAGTCACCCCGCTTGCCCCAGCCCTTTCTGCCTCCCTTCTCCCCGGGGCATTGTCCCATCCACACAGCCTTCACGGTTCGTATCCACGTTCCACTTGTCTGAATGCCTTCACTGAGGACCCCACGGCCCGGCGTGCCCTGTTCCCATCGCGGGTTCCATGTCTAGACCAGCACTGAAGAACACGGGTTTTTGGTGTCACGGGTGGCCAGCGCCCACGAAAGCCGCCGAGCAGGGCTGACACGCTGCCCGGGGCGGTCCCCGAGCTGCGGGCCCGGCGCTGCCCGGCGCTGCCCGGTCGTGCCCGGCGCTGCCCGGCCGTGCCCGGCAGGTGGTGCCGCCGAGCCGACCCCGGCCCCGGGAATAAAGTCGGGAGAAGGAGCGGAGAAATGTGACCGAGATGGGGCAGTTGGCGGAGGGAGGAGGCGGGTAGGGAAGGGGAGGAAAGAGAGAACAAAGACATCGCGGCCCGGCGGGCGGCTGCGCTTGTCGGGCTGCGGGGAGAAGAAACTCGCGGGGCCGCCGGAGCCGCCGGCTTTGTCTGCGCGGGCTGGAACAGGCACCACCTCATCGTGCAGCCGCTCCCCGCCCGCGCTGGAGGGAAGGAGCGCCCGTGGGAGCCGCAGCCGGGGAGACCGCCGGGGACCGCGGCGGCCGGGGGTGCCCCGCGGCCCCGCCGAGCGCCCGGGGCTGCGGCGGGGCGTGGGCGGCCGCTGCCCCGCACGCCCGCGGGTCACGGGGCGTCTCGAACCAGCTGCAAAACTAGCAAGATTTCAGAGTGAAATTCCGGAGGAAATTTAAAGAGCATCCGGATCCGGAGAAAGACGGCGAGAAAGAGGAAGGGAGAAATAAATCCGATCGCGGAGAGGAGCTCCGGCGGCTGGGGAGGACGGCGAGAGGGGAGGCGGCAGCCGGCAGCGATGGGGTGAGACCGGCCGTTTATTACCCTTGAGTTGCTTTTGTTGTTCATGGCCGCTGAGCTGCTGTGAAGGTAATGGCAAGAGAACGGGGGTTCTAACCTGCACTTTGACGGAGCTGCAAGCTTTGGAGTTTAGACTTGCCTTTTATTTTATGGGTTAAAAAGTAGATAATCGCAAGTCCCTGCAACTTCCTTAAATAACTCGTGTGCAAGGGAAGCCTTTAGTGACCTGTATGTTGTATGAAATCCAAACTGGGAGGCCGGGTGGGAGGACTGGATGGGTTGTGTTCACAAACTTTTCCAGAAGTTAGGAATTGGGGGGTTTGTTTGGCTGTGGTGACTCGGACGTTCAGTAAAATGGATCCTGTTTGTGTTTTTAAATGGATAAATAGCTGACGGAAAATCCCCCGTGATTTAGTTTACGATCCCCCTCCGGTTTGCCAAGAGTGAACTAATGCTGCCTGGATGTGGCGCTGGATTTTGGCGTGGAAATAGGAGCTTAGCCTGGCATGTGATTTATGGACCAGCTATAAGTCCCAGCTGTGTAACCTGACGTGTTGGGAGTTCCTTGGGCAGTGAAGTTGAGGTGGGCGTTGGAAAGCGGAGTGGATCGGTAGGACGCCTGCGATCAACTCATCCAAACGTGTGGGCTTGACAACACACGGGCAATAAATAACCACCGTAGGGGCTTGTTGTTCCTTTTGCTGGTTCTCCTCTTGGACCAGCTGGGTGACACGACCAGTCCAACACAGATTCGAAGGAAAAGGCAGAGGTGAAGAGTCAGGGCTGGCAGCAGTGTGGATGTGGCACAGACCCTTTGAAGCTGGCAGGGAATGAGCTCCTCCAGGTCACATCAGAAAGTGTCTCTGTTTTCCTGTAACTTTTTCTGTGATCCTCAAGGTTACTGTAAAACTTCTAGAGCTCCCAGGAAGGGTTTAACCAGCAGAGAGCTTGGGACCAGCACCTTATTAAATAGGTCAGTGGCTGAACCCTCCTTGGACCTGCTGCAGGTACCCCAACAGCTCCGGGACTTCCTCAGAGGGTCACCAGCTCCTGTGGGAGATGTCACCACCTCAGGCTGCCCACACCACACGGTGTGATTGTAGTGCTGTAGCAGCAAAACTGTGGTTAAGCCAGAGATGACGTTTCCCCCCAAAATTCCTTATTTCCACTTAACTGCCGAGATAAGGTGTCTTTCTGCGTGGATCACTGGGGACACTGAGGAGCTTTCAGCAGCGCTCAGATTACTCTGATACGAGAGATTCGTCACCTCTTACATGACGTTCTGTCAGTTAATTTTAATCAACTGATTTCTGACGCGGGGATTCTGGTGTCATTCCTCCATGTCAGATTTCTCTGTAACATCACGTTCTGGTTTTCATGGGCAAATTCTCCGGGCACTCTTTGGTACCTGCTGCCCTGCAGGTATGAATGCGCTGGCACGTCCTTGCTGACGGGGCCAGCTCTAAGCGACACTCGATCCTGAGGGGAGGGAGTTGAGGTGGGTCCCAGCTGAGTCTTCGGCGGACACTGAACTCCCGTGTCTCTGACTCTCTGGTAGGTGCCGTGTACGGGCTTCTAACCTGAGCAGAGCAGAGTTTACCCGCCTGTCACATACAAGGAGCAAATGGATTCCCCCACTCTTGCCGGTACTGTCACCCCCCTGACATCTGCCAAACAGGCAGGTTGGTCTGTCCGTGTCCACAAGGCTCCTGGGTGTGCCTTTGGAGCTCTGGCAAAGGAGGTCAAAAATAGTAACAGATCTTGGGGAAGACTTCTAGCCAAGCTGAGCAGGGATCTGTGCCTGGGGGTACTGCGGCTCCTGTAGCTTAATGGAGGTGCAGAGGCAGGCTGTGGTGGGGGCATGGCACGGTTTGAACGGTGTGGGGATCTCCACTTCTCTGCTTCTGGTCGTTCCTGGACATAATTTCTGGAATCTATCAAGAATTGCTTAGCCGCGATCTGGCTCTGCTGGGGTTTTTAACTGTCCTTACTGTACTGGCTTCCGGCAACGGTCTTTGTGTCTCACAAGAGCGAGCTGCTGAAGCTCGGGACCAGAGGTAGCCGTTGTCCCGGGAAGGTGAGCGCACAGGTTGTGCTGTAGCCACCCAGTAGCACGGTGCTCAGCAGCCACAACGCTCTGTGGATGGAGACTGGTCTCCAAGAGGGACGAAGTCTCTGTTGGCTGTGGTTCACCTTCAGATGCCCTTGATCCTCTGTCCCGTGCCTGACTGTACCCGTCGCCGTTCCCCACGCTGAGCCGACGCATTCAGCCAGGATTCCTTTGCTGCCCTTTATCTGCAGAGGGGCCATGAGGCAGCTGCTTCTCATTCCTGCGCTGAGCCCTGCTGGGTGATCTCCCGGGAGCTGGGGCAGGCCGAGGGGACGGCAGCCCCCAGCCAGCTCCCATCGCTGCAGCCGCGCGGCTCCACCTTCCCCTTGTGGCTCTGGGGCACGGGTGGGTGCCTCCTCCGGTCCCACCTGGCCACGAGCAGCATCTGTGCGTTTTCCCCACGGTGACATTACGCAGCACAGGACGAAAGCGAAGCTGCGGCTCCGAGGGCCGACGGACCTGCCCGTGGGTTAGAACAAAGGGCTGGGGATGGGCTCTCCCCAACTTTGTCCCCAAAGCGGTTTTGCAGTTGGGTGTAGCGGGGGCTCCGGGGGAGGCAGGACCCTGGTCCCCGTCCCGGGGGGGCAGCGGAGCCCGTGGGTCTGGGGGAGTTACAGCCAGTCCCAGGCCAGCGAGGGGGCCGTGGGGAGGAACCGAAGGCGGAGAGCTGAGGTTTGGCTCTCTCTAACCCACACTTCTTCCCCAAACAGCGCTGACGTGCAGTCAGCAGCGACTGAAGCTGCCGAGGGAAGATAAAAGGAAACAAAGCCAGACAGCGGTGGAGGAGGAGGAGGAGGAGGGTGGTTCTCAGGCCCTCTCTGTGCTCCAGTTCTGCCTTTCGAAATACCAGCCTCCGTCTGCCTGAAAAACATCTCCCCCCATCCTCCCCGGCCAGCCCCCTCCCTCACGCTGTCCCAGCCCGAGCGGCTTTGCCGGGTCTCTCCCACCCTGTGCTCGGATCCAGCGGGAGGGAGAGCCCGGCCTGAGCCGCCAGCGCGGCCTCGCAGCCGACTCGGCGTGGCGCTGGGAGCGGCGCCAGGGCTGAGCCACGCGTCTGCTGCGCCAGCTCCCGCATACCCCGCTGGACGCCCCGCCAGGAGACCAGAGCTGGCAGCGAGAAAGGACTCCGGGGGAGGTGGCAGTGGGCGTCACAGCGGGATCGCAAGGAAACCCTTCCCTCCCGCTGTGGCTGGCAGCGAGTGACCTCTTTTTTGGGGGGGTGCTGGTTCATTGCAGCTGCAGGCGGAGCCCGGCCACGGTGCCAAACTTGGTTCCAAGGTCTCTGCAGGTTCCTGCCGCTGTCAGTGGGAACATCGCCCCCCCAGAGCCCCTCCCTGCCCCCGCACTGCCCGTCACCCGCAGAACCAAACGGTTCTGCCGAGCCGGCGCTTTGTGGGTTCTCGCAAGGCGGGTTGGGTTTGAGGGGAGGGGGGACCGCAGGCTGCCCGGGTGCCGAGGAAAGGGTTGGAAGCGATTCCCCTCGCCGCACCCGAGTGCGGAGAGGCTCCTCTCTCTGACAAGCAAATGAATATCCCTGCAAAGAGAAGCCGCAGCGAGCGAGGCGCAGGCTGGGGACAGCACGTGGGCTGCCTCGAGATGCCCTTGGCCAAACCCCGTCCAGGAGCGCGGGGGCAAACGCAGCCCATGAGGACCGAGCCGAGCCTCCCCAGCACGTTCCAGCTGCAGCCTTCAGCGCCTCAAAGGTTTTGCTCTGAAAATCGGAGAAGGGTGAGGACAAAGGCTGAGGGAAATGCAGCTGCACGGGCGGGAGGAGACCCCTCCCCACAGCCGCTGCTGAAGGCGTCAAGCAAGGATGTCACTGGCTGCGATGGAAGATCTACGGCAAACAATACAAACGCGATTCTCTGTGGCAGAGGGCTGGCAGAGGGCTGCGTTCTGGCAGGTTTGGGAACCTGCTGAGGAGGGAGCGGGAGCCTGTGACTGTCAGACAGGATTTTCCCCAGGAGCTGCTATTTGCATTGGAAATACCTTGGGAAAGGAAAAGCGACAAACCGCCGTTTCTCTGGGGTGTGAAGACCCCCACAGGCAACCGAAGTTGGGCTGGGGCAAAGCGAGACGGGAGGGAGCACCCGGTGAAACGCCCTGGAGCTGCCACAAGGCTCGCGAAATGTCCCCCTGGAGAGGAACGTTTGGCTACTGGGCTCTGCTGAAGGCTCTCCGACCCTTCCCCTGCCCTGGGCAATGCCCTAGGACGGGGGCGCTTCGCCCCGTTCCCAGCTCTCCGGGACTCCTGCTCAGCAGATCCTGACACAGGTCCCTGAGGCTGCCTCCGAGAGGAGGGGACGCTGCAGCCCCTCCTGGGAGAGAGTGCCCGGAGGCGGCTAGTCCTCTCTGTAATGGCACGGGGTGGGTTTAGAAGATGCCACCTAGGAAGAGGCCGGCGTGCCTGCGAAGAGCCCACATCCAGACAGGAGCCCCGAGGGCGGTCCATGCGTCTGGTGACGTGCATGTTCAGACGACACAGAACAGAGTGGGCAGCGCTGGTTGGAGTCTTCTCCAGGCTTTGGCACCGTCTATGCCCGCTGTGCCCCTGCTAGGTAAAGCCTGGTGCTGGTGCCATCTGTGCCTCCTTGGCAGGGGCAGCACTCCTCCAGGGGCCTGGCAGCGTGTCCGTGTGTCCCGACCTGAGGAGGTCCCTCCTCCAGCCTTGGTGAACCGGGTCCCTTTGGCCTGCTCAGCCCATCGCTGCTTTGCTGGGACCATAAATCAAGAGGACAAGTAGCAGTTTGCTCTCCTGGCGCCAGGGAAATAAGCAGCTCTTCATTAAGAAATCAATCCGGATGCTGGAGAGAGGGGGATAATGTGAGAACCACGACGGGAACGAGACTGGTGTGCGCTTTTACGTGTCGTCTTAATGACGGCTGAGTCAGAGACTGCAGGCGGGGAGCAGATCGGAAACGATTGATCCGTACCCTGTATCGACGTGTCCTCCCCAAACACCCCTGACCTTCCTGCAGCCCCTCTGTAGGGAGAAGCCACAAGAGGCGGCGGCTGGGGCTTCGCTCAGGCAGCGCCCTGGAGCCGCGTGGGTTATAGATGGATAATAGATGGATGGGTTCGACCATCTCGTCGTGTCATTGTCAGCTGCTTGGTTTTCCCTGGAGCTGGAAGCTGCTGGAGCTGAAGGAACAGTCAGGGGGCGGGCAGACACGGACGACAGCTCATTTTTAAGCTCTCAGCGGGGCCGGGAGATTGAATTTTGCCCTTCCCCCCTGGGCTGGGAACAAATGCTGCCAGCCAGGAGACCTGGACGCTTTCCAGTTGCCATCAGGCACTTGCTGATCATGTCTGTGTCTCTGCCAGATCTCTGCCCTTTCAGTCATCTGCTTTGGTTTTTCTCAATTATCTGGGGGGTCAGCCGGGGGGGATGTGAGCAGGTTTATTTACACTCACCCCTCTCACTGCTGTGTGGTGTTATGGGGTTCCCAGCTGGGAGCAGGAGAAGCATCAGCGTTTAGGGGTGCGTGGTGTATCCCGCACAGACACTTAAAACCTGGGGAAAAGGGGCTGTGCTGGGAGAGGGAACATGGCAACTCGAGCCTCGGGCTTCCAGGACTGTGCTTAAAGGCTGTGGGGTGGTTTGGGAAAGAAGAGGGCAGCAGCCGAAGCAAGCAGAACACGGGCTGCTCCGATGACTCCACTCGAGCATCTCGGCTCTGGCTCCCACCGGTGCTTTCCTAGCGCCGAGCTACCCTGGGCGCCCACGCCAGCGCCCCACCGTCCTGCCCGCGTCTGCCCGCCGTGCCATGCCAGACCTGCCCTGGGTCTTTGCTGCCGAAGGGGCCGTAGCAGGGGTGAGGTGGAGGCGTGTTCTGTTTAACGGGCCACGGGTGGCTCACTGGAGCTGTGCCCCGGGATCCGCAGACTTTCTCGCTTTGCTTCTCTCTTGCTTGGCTTCGCTGCTGGCTCCCAATGCTCCTCGTGCTCCGCCGCTCGGGCTGCGGGAGAGCTTTGGTTTGGTTTGCTTTAACCTTGTCAGGCGAGGGGGTGCAGAAGGGCTGGTTCCCAGGCCAGCCAGCACCCTCCGCGGTGGAATTCCGGTACTCGCCGGGTACAAATCCTGTCACTTGCTGCATCGAAACAAACAGAAAACATTTTTTTCCTCCTGTGCCAACATGGCAAAGGGAGCCTGAACACCTCTGTGCTGCTCCTAGAGCCCGGAGCTCTCCTGCAGCGTTACCTACGGAGCTCCCTGAAAAGCACCGTCCCCACGCCTTCCAGCGGCATTTGATTTTCCACCGCTGGTGCTGGGCAGGACAGTGGTGCTGCCTTTTGTGGCTGGGGACATGGTCGGGACAGGACAGCTCACACCTGAGCAGCCTCCCGAGCCTCTCCTGCCTTGGGGTGATCTGTGGGGAGGCAGCAGGGTGTCCGGGCGTCGAGACACTGTGAGTTGTCCTTCTGGAGGGCAGGCTTAGCGGAGGGGCTGGGGGATCTGGGGTCCCGGCCCCTTCCACGGGCATCCTTCACCCGCAGAGTCACTTTCTCACCCTTTTGGAGATGTGCGCTTTCAGCTGCAGTGACGAATTTACAAAGCAAATGAATAGCCAGGTCACGGGGAGACAGCGCGGGGCAGCCCCTCTCTGCCGGGGCCGGGGAGGGTGCCTGGCTCCGGGGAGCACAGGGCAGGGAGTGCCCCGTGCCTGAGTTATGTCCGGGAACGTCAGCGAGCTCCGTCAGGGAGCACGAGGGTGCTGCTGGCAGCATCACTCGGACCGAAACCCGCCGCAGTCAGCGGGATGGGTTCCACTGACTGTGGGCGCAGCTGATGGATGGTGAGCCCGGGAACAGCCGCCGTGCTGCGGGGTGATCTCTGAGGAGGGGTTTCCATCGTGCAGCTGGCGTCGCGTGTACGTGACTGGGAACACTGGAGCCTCCCCGGCTCCTCTGTGGCCCTCTCCCAACAGCCAGCGCCTGCTGCCAGAGGGATTTGCTCCGCTTACGCAGCTCACCCAGTTATCTCCCCTGACAGGGAGCAAAGCGTGTTCCGTGGTGAGAAATCATTCCAAATTACCAGTGTTGTGCCTTTGGGATGGGAGAAGCCCCCGCACGGTGCCGGGTTGAACGCTCTGTCTGTGCTCCTCGTGATAAATAACGGCTGGCTTTTGCACCGCTCGGAGCTGAATGCTGTGGAGGCAAAGCCAAAACGGAGCCTCAGTCCAGCCAGGAGACCTGAGGAGGAGCTCCTGGAGGAGAGACGCGCTCTAACTCCCCCGGCCCCCGTCTGTCCTACCCTCACTACCCACTGCCCACAACCAGGCACTGCCCTCTCCCAGCTCCTTCTGGCTCTCGCCCAGCCTTGGGGGTCTGGGTGCAGGACCATGGGTGTTCCCCTGCTCTGCAGACACTGTCTCTCAGAGGATAATCCGTGATCCCTGTAAAATTTTGTACCTCTTAGTGGAGCCTGGAAAATCTGAATCTCATTCCAGAAACGGGCTGTGGTTGGATAAAACCCGCCAGAGAGGATGTGGGGAAGGGGCTGGTCTAGACCCTCGTGCAGTCACAAGAGATCTGAGTCAGGGCTTTAAGCCGGGACCAGGCTTGGAACCAGGCAATTCCTTCCCGAGGTTTGGCGACGGCTCTGGGAAGCAGCAGGTCCCATTGTCTTTGGTCTGATGGGGAGCTCTGCTCCCGGCAGCTCCAGGACGTGGAGCGGGGCAGCAAGGGAAATGTCTGGGGTTGGGAGCTGGCCCGTGGCAGGATCGTGCCTGTGCCTTGTCGGCCGCTGCCGCGGGGGTGCGGGGTGTCCCCAGCGCAGCAGCTGTCTCTAGGTTTGGCAGTGACCGGTGTCCTGGGCTGGAACCGAAGCCGAAGGAGCGCCCCAAGCCCTGATACACCTGGGCTGTTGTGTCATGGAAACATTCCTTCCTGCCTCCCGAACCACTCGAGTTACGTCCTGGTGCCTGAGATTCATCTCCCGGCTTCAGCTCGGCTGCTCCTGGTCACGAAACGCGGGCAGCGCGTGGCTCGGCGCTTTCCCGCAGCAGCTGCACATTGTGTGCTGAAGTGTTTCCTTTAATTCATCGTGAAGTGACTTGTTTTTAATCCTGCCGGGTCACCTCTGGCTGCAGGATGCGCTTCCCAAGCATGAGTCAAGGGAGGAAGAGCTGTGCTGAGGGGAAGGCGCTTTCCGTGCTCCCATCCCAAACGCATCCTCCATCCCCCCATCTCCCCGCAGCTCCGGCTTGGAGGGAGAAAGTACCGATCACAGAGCAGCCAGAGCAATCGCGGGGACCCGGTGAAGTTGCCATCAACCGACCACTGAGGTGCCGAGGGATGGTGAAAGAAAGCTTCAAGCCAGGCTAAAAATAATGCGCGCCCTAATGGTTAGCGTAGCTGCGCCAGCCCGGCTGGCTTGCGTGGGGCCATCTGGTGCGCCCCAAACGGGAGGTTGTGACATCCTCCTCGCGCTTCTGCTTGCGAGTTTCGTGCCCATCCTTGCGTGAACGTGCATCTACGGTCTGCTGCCCCGAGGGCGTAGTCTGGTTTTGCTGGAATGACTGGGCTGTGGGCTGTGGAAATGTCTGAAGACTGCAGAGGAGGACAGAGAGGCTCTAGAGGAAGGTAAAAACGGGTCGTTAAACACCCCTGGTGGCTTTGTTCTTGTGCCAAGAGTATTTTCACAGATCGAGGCCAGCAGTGTGCGGTGAAAGCTGCTCGCATCATGCTGCCTGCGCGGTGGGCAGGCAGGAGGCGTGAACCGCCAGGGGCTGCTTCTTTGTAGGGGCATCAGCCAGTGGTCCCCCGGCTGGAGGAGTGTGCCGGGCATGCGGAGGGCTCCTGGGGAGAGCACAGAGAAGCCCAGAGCTCTCGGAAAAGCGCTTGCAGGGATGGTGGAGAACTGGGGTTATGAGTCCCCTAGCAGACGGGACACTAGCTGATACCAGTGCCCACAGTGGGGAGCTGCTGCTGCCCACGCAAAGGCTCGGTGAAGGGCTGTGGGCTGAGATGTGCTGTCCTTGGGGGGTGCAGTGCTCAGTTCCCCGTGTCTGAGATCCCTGGAGAGAAAGCACGGAGCAGAAGTGCTGCTGGTGGGGCATAATGCCTCCCAAGTGCCGGGAACTGGATGCGCTCCCCCTGTGGCTCAGCTCCCCTCCACCCCGACAGCCCTGGGCGTTTCTCTTGCAGGGAGCAGCCGATCTTCAGCACAAGGGCCCACGTCTTCCAGATCGACCCTGCCACCAAACGGAACTGGATCCCGGCCAGCAAGCACGCTTTGACCGTCTCCTATTTCTACGATGCCACGCGCAACGTGTACCGGATCATCAGCGTGGGGGGCACCAAGGTAGGGGGCACCCGCTGGCAGCACCCCGCAGCTCCAGGCAGGTTTCTGTCCAGCCAGGGCCTCTCCTGGCATTGGTGGCTTTGGCGTCAGGTTGGTCGGTTCCCAGCACGGGCACTGTAGCATCTTCCCTGCAGGGAGTGGAAGGTAAACCCCTGGCTCCGTGCTCAAGGGTGGTCGGCGTTAGACACCAGACTCTGAGCTGATGAAGAACGTGCCTCAGGCTCTGATGTTGTCCCTCCCTGCCCCACTCTCTTTTCGCCCCTGAGCATGCGAAACACAAGCTGGGAGCCTCCACCCTGTGCTAAAACCAAGCCCTGTAGATAGAATGAAATCACAGAGAGAGCTGAAGGGAGTCTCCGAGTTAGGCTGGCCAGTCACTTCCACAAAACGGGATCATCTCTCCCTAAACTGTTCTTGATAGACATTTTCCTGACTTCTTCTTGAACCTCCAGTGGCAGAGGTTCTGCAATCTTCCCAGGCAGTTTTTTTGCTGCTACCCTAACCAGCAGAGGGTGTTCCATAACAGCTACTCCTGACTGCTGCTTAAGCCTTTTTTTTTTTTCTTACTTGCCATGAAAATGGCGAACGTCAAAAAGTTAACAGCAGGACGTCCCCCGAGACATGCCGCCTCTTATCTTCTTTCCCAGCAGAGGAGGAAGCTGATGATGCTGAGGCTTCTTTGCTTTCTTCTTCAGTAGACAAGGCGATTGAGATTTGTTTGTGTCACGCAGCCAGACTAGGAAGCCTTTTGGTCACCAGAAGCCTGAACTGTTGTTTTGTAGACGAAAAGCCAGAGCTTCCTCTTGTTCCTAGAGCACCCAGGGGTTCTAGTGACCCGTCCCACAGCAGCACCCCGGGGCAGCAGGACGGCGCTTGCTCTGACTCTCGATGCTGCCTCTCTCTACAGGCCATCATCAACAGCACCATCACCCCCAACATGACCTTCACAAAGACGTCCCAGAAGTTTGGGCAGTGGGCGGACAGCCGAGCCAACACCGTGTATGGGTTGGGTTTTGCTTCGGAGCAGCATCTCTCCCAGGTAACGTTCAGGTGCTGCCAGGGGCGGTGGGATGTCCCTGAAAGCCCCAAGGGGAGATCAGCCTCTGGAGACAGGGCTGTAGGAACTTGATGTGATTGCTGTTCCCACTCTGCTAACAGCTCAAGCAAGATGCCAGGATGCCAGGACGAGTTTTTGAAGTAGTATTTGCAGAGCGTTTTGAGCGTCTCAAACTGAATTAGCACTTTGGGCTCAGTTTGTGACTTTGCTCTTTAGCGAACGGCGCAGCCCTGAGTGCCTGAATCACGGGCAGGGGCGGAAGGGGCTGGTCCCTGAGTTTTATTGTTGGAGAGAAATTGCAAGCCGTCTTGAATGAAGCAGCAAAGGGAGGAGTAACCAGGCGTCAATTCGAGTTCGTTCCTCGTTTCAGCCTAGCACAGAGTGACCTTTCTGCTCTCCTCTAGTTTGCAGAGAAGTTCCAGGAGGTGAAAGAAGCAGCCCGTTTGGCGAGGGAGAAGTCCCAGGATAAAACCGAGCTGACCAATCCTGCCCTGAACATCACATCTCACCAGGTAACGCTTGGACAGAGGCCGGAGCGAGGCTCACTGCAGAGCGACGGCAGCTAGGGCCAGCGGCCCGGGGGCTCATCTCCTCTCGTAGCCCCGTGCTTTCACCCCTTTCACCTCCTCCGAGAGTTGTCTTGCTAGACACTGACGTTGGAGCCTCCTGTTTTGTGGCCCTGAGGTCACTCTACTGAAACACGTGAAGGTGGTGGTGCTGTCCATGGGGGTCCGTGAAACAACAAGGTGATTTCTTAGAGCTGGTGACTAAGGAGTCCTGGGCAGACTTCTCCTGTTTCTGTCGAATTTCCCCTGTGGAAGAGAAGCTGTGTGGTGAGAGGAGCAATCCCGCCGCCTTGGGAACTCCCCCTGGGTAGAACTGCATCCCTGACAGCCCGTCATGCAGTTTTCTTTCCCCCGGGAGACCAGCCAGGACACTTAAGCCCATCAGAGATCGTTCTCGCACGCCTTGTACTTGCAGTTGTTACCTTCCTCCCCGCAGAGCTGACCCAGCTCCAGCGGCAGTGGGGCGGGGGGGGGAGAGGATGAGCTCTGGGAACTCCACCCTGCCTTTTCCCAAGGGGGAGCAGTCCAGTGCCGCTGGTGAAGTTGCCCTCCTCAGTGGTTCACTCCAGAGATGACCCTGCACTTCCCAGAGCTCCTGGCAGGAGGAGAGGAGCTGGAGGGTGGAGGGCTCTGCCTCCTCCGGGTTGAGTACGGATGGGGTGGCAGCAGAGGAGGAGGAGGGAACATCAACAGTACCTTGGCCTGCAGGGAAAAGAGAGGGAGGTGGAGGCAGTGGCTCTGCAGAGACCGGAGATGTCCTGTGGGGTGCGAGAGGTCTGCCTGGCTTTGGGTTCCTGCTCACTCTTACCCCCGTCCTAATGGGGGCAAATGGAGCAGAGTAGAGCGTTCGTACGGAACCAAAGTTTTAGGGGAAAGACTGTGGTCCGTAGTAATTCCCCAAGAGGTTCAAGGCCAGCTGCAGCCTCCCTCTGCCATACTGGTCTAGCTGGGAGGTGGAGGCTGGGAGGAGAGATACTTGCTCTTACCCTGTCTACACCAGGCAGAGCTCATCAGGTGCCACAACAGGACACGTTCATCTCCCCTGTGCTCTGAGGGCGACTGGCAGAAGGGATGAGGAGTCAGAAGGTGAAAGTTAACGCAAACCCCCTCTCCCTCTTCCCATTCAGCCTAGGAGAGCCGGGCACAGGCACGCATGGCCCCTGCCTGCAGCCACCCGGCAGCATCCCTGCCATGCAGATCCTGTCCTGCCCCGCCTGCCTTCCCCAGCCTGGAGCTACATCAGCCCGTCATCCCTTCTCCCGCCGTCCCACCGCAGATTCGCAGTCTCTGCCTTAGTGGAGCTTCAAACACGAGTTTTCTCCCTGAATAATTGATTGTGTTTCTGTTTGCAAGTGAGCAGAGAGCAGATCTGTCTCCTGAAATTAAATCAAGGCTCCCGCGTTTTCTGCATCTGCACCAGTTTATTGAGGCTTCGGATTTCCAGAGCTGGGGAAATCCCAGGACAGCAGCTCTCGTCCGTCTCCAGAACCTTTTAGGCCAGTCCCCGTCCCATTTAGCGTCCCCATCACAGAGTATGTCTCTGTGGATAAAGGAAGGCACGAAACAGCGTGGAGCATCTTCAGCTGTTACCCGTTTCAGCTGGACTCACAGGGGCTCCACACACCAGAGCAGGAAACTTCTACCCCTCCCCTGCCTCAGTTTCCCCACCCCGGGTGGAAGTGAGGCAGGGTGGGTTCACTTCTCAGTCACTCTCTGGAAGGCGTCGTGAGGCGGCTGCCTGGTACATCTCATGGCCCTGTCTGGCTCTATTTATAGGTGTCAGCCAACTCCGAAGGCAGGTGGCTGCCCTCACCACATTCGCCGGCTACCTCGGAAGGGCAGCAGACTCACCAGCCACCTGGTCCCACAGCCCCCAGCTTGGCATCCCAGCGCCTCAGCGCTCAGAGAGTCTTTTTTATAGCTCAGTTTGCGCCGTCGGTGCCAAGCTTCTTCCCTGCTGGGAGAGGAGCCCGTGCCGACAGGGTCCGCTGGAGGGGCGGGAGGGTGTGAAGTCTTGCTCTGCCTTCTGCCCATTCACCTCTGCTCGCTGTCAGCGCCCTGCAGCCCGGCAGGACACACTGGTTGTCTCTGCCGCTCCGCTGGACGCAGGGCTGTGGAGCTCTGGAGCAGGGTGTACTGTGAAGCAGGGGCTGTGGGTTTCTTCTCCCACACCTTCGGGAAGTGGGGGCTGCAGCCATCTGAGCAACAGCAGAGGTTCCCTCCCCTGAGCCTGAGAAACGCTCTGCCAAGGGCACCCGCTGCCTTAATTCAAGGTGCAGGAGCTGGGCTTGTGCCTGAGCCCGAGCAGCCGGGCAGGTCTGTGCTTAGAGTTTATTAGATCTCTGCTCCGAGAACCAGCCAGAAAATCCTGTTAAGAATTCAGCAAACCCCTGGAAGGGCCGGTCAGAGCAGCTCGAGCACCGTGCACAGCCGCGGGACTCCGGTTGCAGGCTGGAACGTCGCTGGCGTTCGTCACAGGGGAGCTGAGGGCCAGAGGATTCCATTGCTGCGGCACGGAGGGAGGGACGGCTGGTGCGTGCGGGCTGCACGTCCACCTGCTCAGGGCGTCTGTGTCCCGGGATGGTGGAGGCAGGGGAGGGCAGGACGTGGCGGCAGGGCAGCTGCTGGAAGAGCGAAGCGCTGACCCCGCCGCCCAAGAGGGAGCCCTGTGTCCACCCTCGGGAGCTTCCGGAGCCACCACTGGGCCGTGGCTGGGGCTGCTGAGCCCTGCGGGAGGACCTTCCCACCTCGTGTCGTGTCGACAAGCTCAGCACTACCCGAGGGTGAGGGCTGGAGGCCGGCGGTTCTCACGCGAGTGCGGGGACTCGGGGGCAGCCCTGGGAGCCCGGGCTGTGATGCCGTTCATGGGCACATGGCCTGGCTTCGCTGCTGTGTGCCAACCGCCTCCTCCTCACCCCCAGGTACTTCCCAGCCCCATCATCAGCTCCAACGGGCCAGGAGAAGACAAGCTGTTCCGCAGCCAAAGTGCCGACGTCGAGATAACCACAGAGAAGGAGCGGCTGAAGAAGATGTTCTCGGAAGGGTGAGGCTGCCACGAGTGCTCTCTGCTCCCGGGCCTGAACTGTGTCATTGCTACCCGAAACGCTTTAGGTAGCTGAGGAACGCCCCGTGTCTGCTGCTGCCCAGTCACCCCACCGTACCCATTTCCACTCTTCCCCCGTAGAAAGTTCTTCCAGCCTGAAGGCGAAATGTGCCGTTCAGGCGCATGGGCAGGAGATCGCCCTGTGCCCAGAGCAGAGCCCAGCTCACGGCACTTCTCTCCAGACCAGTCGTCTGGGGTACCAGGAGATGCTCACACTCTTCCAGCTGGCCCAGGGCTGCGTTTGTGTTAGTTCCCCTGGTGGTTCCAGCACAGTCCCTGCTGCTTCCGCTCTTTGTCTGTTCAAAGGACTCTGGGCTGGATGCTGCCCCGAGCAGCCGTCGAGCCCCAGCTGAATGCTGAGAGTGTTTTTAAATCCAAAGCGAGTGTCCGCTGCTCCCTCCTCCCGAGCCTGGGCTGGGGCTGGGGGTATTCAAAGCAAACTCGGGTCTCACCAAGATTTAAAAAAGGGGTTCACGGTCCCACGCTGCAAAGCTCCTTTAGAGCAGCTGTACCCCCCCCACCCCATTAATGTCACGCATGGCCTCAGAGTCAACTGTTACCCCGGGACAATAGGAAGGAGATGGAGATTCAGGGCTGGAAGAAGCGTTTCAATTTGGGAAGTGACACGGAAGCGAACAGGAGCTGCCCAGCCCTGCGTGGGCACGGCTTCGGTGCGCATTAGCGCTGGCAGAGAACCCTTCGTGCTGAGCCTCTCTTACGCCCTCCTGCCCCCTTCCCCCTTCCCCATCCTCTCACGCAGCTCGGTGAGCGAGGTCCAGTGGGAGGCCGAATTCTTCAGCCTCCAGGACAACAACAACAAGCTCGTGGCTGCTCTCCACGAAGCCAACGCCAACGTGGACCAGTGGAAGAAGCAGCTGGCTGCTTACCAGGAGGAGACGGAGACGCTGCGGCAGCGGGTGAGCAGGAGGGCCCTTGCAGAGCAGGTCGGAGGAAGCCCCATCCCAGAGCCAGGTGGTGCTCCTGGGGCTTTCCCTGGGTGTCAGCAGGAGATGGGGTGGAGATCCAGGATGCTGCATGAGCCTGGCAGGGAAAACATGCCAAGGAATAAGGCCACGTAATCAGGGAGCTCTCGCAAGAGCTCCTGTTCCCCACGGAGCAGGTTGGGAGTGTGCCGAGTCCCCGCGGAGAAGGGGGACACCAGAGTCCAAGGCTTCGTCGAGGCTTCTCAGCGGGTCTTCAGCTGCCAGCAGTGCCGAGAGAGGCCCGTGCCCCCCAGAGCCGGGCATCAGGGCATCTTCTGGCTGCTGGCAGGAAGGATGGGGGTTGCTCTTTCTGCTATAATTAGCTCAAATCCAGGCTGCGGCACGACGAGCCCGGCGGCGCGGTACAGAGGAGCCCTTGTTCGGGTGGAAGAACAGGATCTTTTGACCTGCCTCGTGTCAGCGAGGTCACAGATAACGGCGACAGAGCAGTGACGGTCACACGGCCGGTTTTGCGGGGAGGAGAGGGCTGCGGAGCACTCGGGAGAGGGTTTTAAGCCGGCTGGGGTTTGGCTGGGAAAGGCCTCTGGAGCCTGGAGAAGGCTTAAAGCCGTTTCTCTTGGGGAGAGCTCGTTCCCAAGGCAGCCGGGATTTATAGCATTAACAGCCGTCTGCACTCGACGGCCACGGTGTGCCCGCTCTGCGCTGCAAACCCCGTCCCCCAGCCCTCGCCGTGCCCCAGCTAATGCTCAGCACTGCAGTCGGGCGCTGAAAAAGCTGCACGGAGCGAATTTTCTCCTCTGCAGCAGCAGCCTGCCCGCGGTCCAGCACGTCTGAATTATTGTCCCCAAACTGGAGCGTGCTGGGACCAGAGCTGGTTGGTCCTGGCCACGATGCCCTGGCCCTGACAGCTCCCCACCACTGTTCGGGTGGACCCTGGCGGAGAACCGGTCTGGGCAGTGCTGTCCTGCTCGCGGGGAGGTGTCACACCAGGCTGCGAGCCCCGTGGACGTGCGCGTCCCCGTGACGGGAGCTGCTCTGGCAGAGCTCAGCACAGCCCTGGGAGAGGCTGGGCCTCAGCAGGAGCGGCTGCAGACCTTCAGATGAGCTTTTAAGATGAATCTTCTTCATGAATAATGCAAGCCACTGGACTGAATTTTTCAGGAGTGGGGAGCACGCCTGGGAAAACCCTTCCTGCCAGCTCGGCGGTGGTGGAGCTGCAGTAACTCCCCTGCCCTCAGCAGTCTCTGCCCCAGGTGGAGCTGGGTCTAGCCATCGCTTCGGGCTCATGGGCTTCATGCCCACCCGTCAGGCTGTGCTGGAGGTACGAGACGGCAGGAGAAAGCAGAGACAGTCTCTAGAGCGGGTTTCGCTGCAGCGAGTTTCTGTGCGTGATGTAGGCAGAGCAGGAGGAGAGGATTTACTCCGAACAGCCCCAGGGTGGGAGCTGCCCCCCTGCTGTAAGCGCGGTTGGGTTTGCGGGGAAGCCAAAGCACGGCAGGATCACTGTGGGTGATAAGGTATCTCTGAGCGCCCCTTCCCCTGCTCCTCCCGTGCAGGTAGCAGAGCTGGAGTCACAGGGCGCTCACGATTCCCCCAGCGAGAACAACAAGGAAGAGCTGAGCCAAACCCTGGAGGAGCTGGAGCTGCTGATCAAGGCAAAAGACGAGGTAAAACCCCCCCGAAGCGGAGCAAAGCCTGCAGCTGGGTGGCCTGTCGGTCACCACCACCCTGTCAGTCACCACCACCCTGTCTGTCACCACAACCTGTGTGAGACCAGAGGGCTCCTCAGGGCTCCTTCAGTGCTGCCCCTCCCCAGGGAGGCAGAGCTGAGAGCTGGGAGTTCCCCTGCGACATCCCTGAGCGGGGGGTCACAGCCTCTGCGCCATCCATCGCCGGGGCTCTGTCTGCCCCCGTCCCCTCCCAGCCCGCAGCTGCGCTTCGCCTCTACGTGGTAATTGCTTCTCGCTTTCACTGCATTCAAATGAATGATTTAAAGCAGAGTTTTAATGACAGAGGCTGCCAAGGAGGGGGATGTGGAGGGAGTCTCTCCGGTTCGCGCTGCTGTGCTGCCGCAGGGTGGGTGGACGGAGCCTTAAGGCTGAAGCCACAAGTGAGGATTGACGAGGGAAGGTGTTTGGGGGTTCCTGATCCTTAGCGAGATCTCTTCCCCCTCCTCAGGCCTGCTCAGGCTGGAGGAAAAGTGCTGGGGAAACGGTGTGCAGAGGCTCCCACCCAAGAGCTGAGCGGAGACCCTGGCCCCAAGAGCCTGGGACCTTGAGCGAGGACGCGGGAGGGTGCAGGGGCCACTGAACCTTGCTGGCACTGAACCAGGCGCCTTCACTAGGGACTAAGGGCGTAGAGCGGGGCGGCAGGTGCAGCAGAAGCCGATGGTTAGAAAGGGACATATGGAAATGTGGAGCTGAGCGTGGTTATGTGACCTTTGGGGTGAGGGAAGGGGCCTTGGTCGGGGTGCGTGGTGGGAGCCGGCCCCGCTGGGACAGGAGTGGGTCTGACGTGCTGCTCTTCCTCCTTGTGTTTTAGGAGATCCAGATGCTGAAGAGCCAGAAGTGCAGCCGATGGGAAGCAGAGGGCGAGCGTGAGGAGACCCTGCAGAAGCTGCAGGTAAGGATGGCAGATCTGGGACACCTCCGCACTCCAAGTAAAGGGATCTGTCCCCGTTTCTCCTTGGCACTGAAGAGTGAATGCCAGAGCTGCCAGGCTTATCTCTGCCTCTGGGTGATGGGAACAGGTCCTTGCCTGTGTCTCTGCCTTCTTCCACCTCCCTGTGTCCCTCAGAGATATGACATGGGGCACAATCAGCAGGCAATAGCAAACCCAGCCTTCACTTACTCTCCTCTAGCCCCTGACGTGAGCCTGGAGCAGAGCCCGTGATATCCTGTGATCCTCCAGCTCTCCCAAGCCCTGCTTAGCTTGCTGCCTGGCTGAGGAGCAGAGCTCCGAGTCGGTCTGGCTGGCAGGAGGGACGCAAGCTGCTCGGCACCCCAGGGCAAGGCTGCAGATGGAGGCTGGATCTGCTGCGCAGTCTCAGGGGGCACTGCCTGCCTGCGTTTACCTCCGAGCTGCCGAACAGCGGGATCTGCTGCGCAGCTCAGCCCGCTGCACAGGCACCGGCTTTCATGGCAGAGTGTCTCCAAACGTCAGCTGCCGTCAGACCTGCAGACGACAGGCAGGGGAGGCCATTGCATTGATACCCCCTCGCAAACCGGGGGCAGACGCCTGGGTTTGGGAAAGGCGCTCCCATGCGTGTGCATGCAGGGTGCTGTGGCTCAGGACATGGAGATCCCTCCATGAAAGAGCCGGTGGGACCCGGGACGGCTGGGTGTGGGTAGCCTGGCGCTGGGGTGCTCGCAGGGCTGTTCGGTGGAGATAATGGTGGTGGTCTGTGAGCAGCGTGTATCAGCGCTGGGGCAGCCACCTCACGGCGCTTGTGCCCTTGGGCAGGAGCTGGAGGCACGCAACACCGAGCTGGAGCGACGCCTTCACTTGGCTGAGCAGACGCTGGCGGAGACCCTGGCCGAGAGGGAGAAGATGCAGAACGAGGTCACCAAGGTGGCAGAGATAATGGATGTGAAGATATTTGAGCTCAGTGAGATCCGGCAGGGATTAGCCAAGCTGGTAGAGAGCAACTGAGCAGCAGCACCCTCAGAGGAGACACCTCCGGAGGAGGGGAGCCCGAGCTGGGACTGGTCACTGTCAGCAACCGCCGTCACAGAACAGCCTCGAGGTCCGTTCGGGCAGGACACCCCAACATACCAGCAGCTGCCCAGACAGGGTGGAGAACAGCCGCTGCCTGCCCACTGAGCACCCAGGGAGAGGGCAGAGAGGACCCGAGCTCCTGGATCCTCTGCAGGGAGCATCTACAAGTGACAGCCAGACCTCTCTGGACCCTGCCACGGCTGTGGCACGGTCCAGAGGGAGCCGCTGTCCCCACGCTGCCTTCCCGGCCGCCCCGCTGCCTCTCCACCGTTTTTACAGTTTTCTAGGGGAAGGGGCTGGGCAGCCGTCGCCGTTTTTCGGTAGTTTTTTAGGAAACCACTTGCCTTTTGCAAATGAGCTGCCTGTTTCCCCACCTGGGGAGGGAGGAGCAGTTCTAGCGCTCCAAGGACAACAGCTGCTCCTTTTCCCCTTCCCCAGCCCTAACTACATCGTGTCTTTCCAACAGGATCCAGTGACACCGGTCACTGTCAGGAGCTTCCAGGGGCAGCGGAGTCCCCAGTGCAGGGCAGGGCGCAGTGTCCTTCCCACTGCTCAGTCACATCCTCCAGAGGAGAAGGAGCTGCCGGGTTTGAAGCTCTTACTAGTTTAGCACAGTGGGGTTTGACGACTTGTTAAAACTCCAAGCTGAGCAGAGCAGAGGCTCGGCTGGGAAAGGGGCACTTGAGAAACGGGCCACCCCCGAGGGGGCGGCCAACAAACTGCTCGGCTGGCACCTCTCCTGGCCTCTGAGGGCTGCAGTTAATTGAAATTAAATGGAGCAAATCGCACTCGCTCTTGGTTTCTTTTTTTTATTGGGGAAAGAGTCCTCGGAGACGTCCTGCTCCGCGTCAGCCGCGTTCCTCGTGACGGGTGCGGGTCCCGGCTCGCCAGCTTAAAGGAGAGCGGGAGGCGTCGGGAGCGTGCTGGGACCGGTGCCCCGCGGGGCCGGGGCAGGTCTGTGAGTTACCGTCCACGTTGTCCAGTAACGGGGATGGGGCCAGGCCAGAAACCTGGGAAGTCATGTCCCCCCCGCCGGCAGCTGCCGCGCCCCAGAGGACCCTCGGCGCGTGCTGAGCCCAACGCGGGGCGACGGCGGTGACTGTGCGGCGGTCCTTACTAACCGTGCGGGAGGGCTGGCCGGCTGGGCTTCTCATCCTGGGGGGTTTGCCCCCTTTGCTGCTCTGAGGCAACCGTCCCCCCGAGCCGTGCGGAGGCTGCGGCTCCTCGGGGCCGGCCGCTCCTCTTGCTCGTGGTGATCGCGCGAGGAACCCGCAGCCCTTCCCTTCCCTGGGGTGATGAGGAGCCGCTGGGGTTTCCAGAGCTGTAGAGCCAGGGAAGGGCTTTGCTGGTTTGGGGCTGGGTTTTTTCCCTTGGGTTTTATTTTATTTTTTTTTTCTGCATGCGGTGTTCTCACAACTGTATGGGGCTGGAGCTACCGTAATAATATTTGTTTCAGGGTATTTAAGAAGGGAAGGAAGTAACTGGGTGGCAAAAGTTCTGGGTGGCTTGTTTAGCGCCCCATGGCAGCGTTCACGCTTCCGTCCCCGAGGAGCAGCCCCTTGGACCAGCGCTCAGCTCCCAGCAGGGTGTGCGCGCTCTGCGGCACCGTCCTGTCCTGGGGGAGGAGGAGGGGGCATTTGGGAGGACGGGACAAAGGAAGTTGGGCAAAAGTTTCTTACATTCTCACCCTTCTGGGTTTGGGGTCCTGGGGAGGCGTCAGCCCCGGCAGGGGGGTTCTGTCTGGTGGGGCGAGTGTTGCACCCGCTCACCTCGTTAACAGCCACCTCCTCCACTCGGCTCCTGGGAGACCAACGCTCCCGCGGCAGAGCAAGGGTCCAGCGCGGTCACGAAGCTTTTGGAGCAGCCTCTTCACGGCAAACAGCCGGTGCTGCCAGCCCCTGGGACCGGTGCCGCCGGCGCTCCCTGTGCCTGGCGGGATGCTCCGTGCTGTTTCCCTGCCCTCGGCGGTACCTTGGGGCCGGCGGTGCCGTGCGTCCTGTCGCAGTCCTGGCTGCGCTCCTTGGCTCTCCCAGCATCAGGAACCCACAACAGGGGCCATCGCCCTGTGCGCTCTTCCCCACGGGCGCCAGTCGCGAGTCTTCTTCTTGCCAGAATAATCCGAATAGCGGCTTTTTGAGGAGACCTGCCCCGTGCCCGGCATTTGTTAGAGGTCTTTTACTGAGGCACGGCCGGGCAGGGCGATGGATGGCTCTGGGAGACACTTCCCCTTGCAGTCTTCCCCTCTCCTGACCTAATAAACCCCCATTTACCACCAGCTATTGCACAAATGCCCCAAATCCGAGCTAGGGAGGAGACAGCCGGGCTGCAGAGGGGGTTGCAGCAGCGCCCTGATTCCCCCTGCCCTGCGCCAGCCAGCGTTTGAGAAGGACTTCGGTGGTGCTTCAGAGCAGCGGCGCTCCAGCACATCCCGCCACGCGCTTCCCAGCCCTCGCCCCTTCCCCTTCTGCTTCAGAAGGAGACGACCGCGGGGTTCAAAGGCCAGCGCAGGGCGGCAAAGCCACGGTTTGTGGTTTGCTTCTGCCTCCCAACAGCAGTCACTGTCAGCAACCCAACAGCGGCGGCTGCCTGGCTGGAGGAGAGACGCTGCTGCTGGCAGGTACCTTCAGAGACCTCATTCTTCTGGTAAATTGGGATCTTAATTATTCATAGACCACCTAGACAGAACATTAATAACGGGAACATGAGGGAAATGGCTCACGGGGGAGATCAAGATGAACAAATAACAACCCCTGCATCCCCCCACCCGTCGCAGGACACTGGTGAGCAGCAGCCAGGCGTGATCCCCAGCTGCAATCCAGCCCCCCGACACCGTCCTGCTGCCCAGCTCAGCCAGAGGAGCCAAAGCTTTGCTGTTGGGAGAGCAGACCCTCGGAAAGAGGAGGTGTCTAACGCCAACGCCATCTGACAGATGCCAATCGAGGGGTGCAGGGGTGCAAAGCCAGCCCAGACCTAGAGCCTGGCGAGTCAGCAGTGGCTCTGCCGCCGGCTGGCTTTGCAGCCTCCCGCGCCTCGCAGGGCTCCGATCCCTCCTCCTCCACAAAGCAGATAATTTCCCTCCCTGAAGGACTGTGGGACTGCAAGCACCAGCACCTACGAGGTGCCTGGAGAGCTGAGGGCAGGGAAGGTTCGCGCGGGCTGGGCTGCTCAACACTCGATGTCATTGAGTGATCAGAACCGAGAGACAAAACTCTTCGTCTTGCCCAAAAGCTGCTGCGGAGCCCCCGGTAACGCCTGTTGCATTTGGGCAGCCTCACATTGAAGTTACTTAACAGCTCGTCTGTGATGTCTGTGTCATTGAGAGAACGCACTGATGCGGTTTCTCGATGGAGGGCGAGCAGCTGCATCCTTTGGTTTCCATCTCCAGGTGAAACCAGGGGAGGTTTCTAATTAAACAGCACCATTAATGAAAAAAATAGGTGAGCCAACGCTCCTGAGCTGCTGCCTCTGGCTGTGGGGATCAGCGGCTCTGCACTGCCAGGACGGGTTATTTTTAGTGCCGAAATGGTCTGTTTACACTTGGCAGCTCCGGCAAGCGCAGTCCGTGAGCGCAGCCCCCCTGCACGTGCTGGGAGACAATTTCCGTGCGCACCGGAGAAGGCGAGTACATGTGTGCTTTGGAAAAGGGCCACGGACACACGATAAAGCGGCCCCAAATCCAGTGAGGCTCACAGACCCTTTTCCCAGAGTAGTTTATAATTATTCTCGTTATTAAACTGTGCGTGTCGAGGCAGTTTCTGCTCCGAGGGGAAAGAACAGGAGCTGCGGCACTGATCATCGCTGCACAAGCCCTTCCTCCTCCACCAGCTTCCCTCCACCCTTCCAGAAGACAGCAGCTGGAATAGCACTGGACGTGAGGCGCTACGGTGAGAGCGGGCAGCGCGCTGGCCGCGGGAGCCATGGCAGCTCCGGCAGCCAGTAACCGGGGGAGCGGCTGGGGGACCCTCCTGCCAGCTGAGGCACCGTTTGCAGCCCCTCCACTCCCCGGGCTCTGCTGAGCCTGGAAGAGAGAGTCAAGGGGACCACACTCCGGCTCCTCGGGTGCCACCCTCAGCTGTAGGATGCTGCCAGGTGGGAAGGGCCGGCGCTGGTGTCACCTCTGTCCCCCTGGTGTGCAGGGCAGGGCTCTGTGCTCTGCCCCACTATTCCAGGCCACGCATCCCCTGTGTAATCCACTGGAACTTGGTGAGCTGGCACAAAAGTGGATTGTCAGCCCTTTCTCACGTCCCCATCCTGTGTGTGACACCGTGCTCCAGAGAGACCAGCGCAGCTCTGCCTCGGCACCAGCTCCTCACCCTGCTGCTGCCCTGGTGTTCCCAAGGGCTGGTGGAACAGTGAGAGAGGAGCCGTGTCTGGGCTCTGCCTTCTGCTCCCACCGGTGCCGGGCTAACAGGGTTCACATCCCAGCAGGCAGAACACAATTCCCTCCGGCCTTACTGGCTGGGGATGTTGATGTCAGACCTTGTTACAGGTAGGTGAAACCAGTGTCTGAGCCTAGAGGTTGGTGGCATCAGTGCCGCCTCCCCTGTGGTCCCACCACGGGAGCAGCACAGCGTGTGATGGCTGGGCTTGGGAATCCAAGAGCGATGCTGGAAGCGCTGAGCAGAGGTGAAGGATGGGGAAGAGCCACGGCAACAGGCTGGTGCTGAGCTCACAGCTTCCCTCTGCCAGGCTGGAGCAGAGGCTTCTGCTCCCTCCCAGAGGTGACAGGAATCCAAAGCAAGTTGCACAGGGGTGCGTTCCCAGGAGACGGGGCTGCTGCAGGGAGCAAGAGACCGGTGCAACTGCAGCAGCCAGCGGGGAGGTTTTCTGAGCATGGAGGGAAAAGCAAATTCCAGGTGTTCCTTCCCTCTGTCCCATTCATGGAGTCCTGGTGCTGTCAGGGAGGAACCGGGGCGGGGTTCACAGCGTCGAGCATGTCATACCCAGAGCACAGACGCATCTGGGCAGCTGCTGTCAGGCCCTGGCTGAGGGTGCACCATGGACGTGGCATTTAATCAGCAAAAACTGGCAGGGAGGAGCCTCATGGTGCAGCAGGGACAGTGGAGGTTCAACAAGAAGCTGCAAGTTGGGAGAAGAGCCCTGGAACGGAGAAGCAGCCATAAACACAACAGAACATCGCAGGGGTCAGGATCGGTCCTGCTCTGCAAGTGAAGGGAAAACGCCAAGGCTTGAGGCACCGGCCCAGGAGGGTCCTGCCAGCGGCACCAGCCGCTGCCTGAGCCCCCGCTGCCTCCCTCTTCCTCAAGGTGAACCCCTCATCTCCTGCTGCCCAGCGAGAAGCCTGGTACGGCGTTTCCCTCGGAACCAGGACCCGAGCCAGCAGCGAGGGTGTCCGGAGCTCCCCAAGTGCCATCTACCGGCTGTCCCGGCTGGGCACCCGAGGGCTGCGGGAAGCTGTCCCGGGAGAAGGGCTTGGAGGGGAAAAGGCCCTTCCCGGTGAAACAGCCGTTAGAGGCACACGGAGATGGGGCATGTGCCCCAAGAGCCATCAGCACTCCAGAGCTCGGCTCTCCAGCACGCATCCTCCCCTCCCAGAGAGGCTGCTCGAGAAAGACAAGGGGCGTCTTAAAAGGAATTCTGAATAAAGCTTCAAGACAAGAGCCTTGATCAAACCCCACGTGTCACGTGTGGAAGGAGACAGAGAAACCCCCACCGGGCTGCAGCGCAGAGACTTCAGACGGCAGGTTACCAAGTGTCTGCAAGAGGGAGGGGAACGACTGGCGCTCAAAGGCAGCAGCAGCAGCTCCCCAGAAGCAGCCTGTCCCAGGGAGGGTCTTTCTCATCTACAGCTCAGGAGTTTGCTCCACAAATTAGCATGCGCCAGGCTGGGGAATCATTTAGTATTCAGAAAGCATCAGGCTGATACAAACCTCTTTGCTGCCTCAGCTGCCAACGGTGACAGGGAGCTGTGCTCCAAGGCAGGCGACCAGGTGCTGTTTCCTTCCTGGAGGGCACCCAAGAGGACGAAGGAAGGAGCACGTTCAGGCATGTCCACACCGGCACCTCCCAAGGCCACCTCAGCGCTGCTCCAGCACAGCCTGAAGGCACCAGGAGGCCCTGCCCGGCCACAGGAGCTTCCCCAAGAACAGCAGAGACCTCCCTGTGCACACACCACGCCTGAGTCGGGCAAAGGCAGCACAGGGACCGCACGCTCCCGGGAAAGGAGCTGGGCTCAGGCCCTGTGAAGGGACTGAGGGATGTTACATCCCCAGGGGGCTCAATCCTCACCCACCTCATCTCTTGAAGTAAAACTGGTTTTATCTCCAAGTCATTTGCCCACATAAGCACTGCTCTTCTCCCCCAAGATCCCACAACTCCCCCATGCGTGGCAGAAGCTCAAACATCCCATCACTCGTTGTAATAAATATTTATTTGGGCACTGACCATAGAAACCATTTTAAACCAGAGGACGGAAGTTAACAGATCTTCAGTCTCAAGTCACAGAAAGCTCCAAATGTTAAAGAAGGCACCAAGGATCAAACCTGACATCAGAAATGAGCTGGCCAAACCCTGGCCTGAGCTGCACTGGGAAAGCAGCCCTGGGCTGGAGCCAGAGCCAAGGCAGACAGTGGCAGGCAAGACTGTCACTTTGATGCACAGAGTTACCCCAAGAAGACCCCAGGACCAGTCGCACAATAGATCCTCCCCACGTGTTCCAGGAATTTTCCTCTCAGAAAACTCCGGGCTATGGCGCAGACGGGGGCTGAGCTCGTTTTGTCACGGTATTTTTAGACTCTGGCTCAGAGTTGATTCTGTTGATATAAACAAGTGTGAGTGGCAAGCACAGCCCTTGAAAGGGAAAGAGCAACAACTGAATGAAGGGGGAAGAGAGAGAGGATCTCAATTTCCCTTTAACATCACCAAGAAGTCAGGCCTGGCCTCTCCTCTGCTGGAGGAAGGAAACGTGCTCTCGAAAACCATTCCTCCAGGAGACGACTCCAGCCCTCCAGCAGCACCGTGCAGGAAGGAAAAATAACAGAGATAGTTTGTCTCAGTGTCCCTTCTCCTCTCACCCCGCCTCCCCACACTGATTTCAGGTCAGGAGTGTCCACATTAGAATACGTGAGATCCCAGTAAGCCCAAAGCAGCGGCACCGCCGGGGCAGTCCCAGCCAGGCCAAGGCTGTTACTGCTCTTCCTTAACATGCTGCTTTTTCCGTCGCTCCATCTTCTTCTGCAGTTTCCTCCTCAGCTGCAGTTGCTTTTTCTTTTGCAGTGTCTGCTGCACCTTCTCCCGGCACTGCTTGTTTTTCTTCCTGATCTTGGCCAGCTCTGCTTTCCTCTTTGCCTCCAGATCTGGATCCTGCAATGGCCAATGCCAGCACACCAGTGACATGCCTCAGGACAATGCCAGCCCCTTCACCTCTCTAGGTGCCCATGTTGCTTTCTAGCCCAGGACTGAGCAGGCTGCAGAAGCCGGACACTGCTCCAACGCACATTTTAAGATCAGTCACCCTTTAAGATAAAACATCACCGCCCCTACTGGGAACGAGGCAGACACAGCACAGGAACCATCCCTCCTTTCCTACATGGATGTCATTACACCAGCGACCTATCGAAGTGGTTTATATAGCAGCAACTCTCACCTTCCCTTCAAGGATCAGTTGTTTCCGCTTATTTATTTCTTTCTTCTCATCAAAATCCATCCCCTCCAGTTGCTATCAAAGCAAAAAGGGAGATCAGGGACTGAGCACCGAGTCTGACGTGGAGAGAAGCAGCTCAGAGGGTTCAGCAGGGCCCCACTAGCGTGCACATGTTCGGGAGCCTCCAGACCTTCCCCCAGAAGTACCAGCCTCAACACTCAGCAGCATAAAAATGCTGAAAAAATGGGCAATAACAGAGCAAACCCAGGGAAGATAATGAAAACAACCCTCCACACACCCCTCCCCAAGTGCTTCAACTAGAAAAAGGAAGGAAAACTCTCCTTCGCGTGCGCTAGAGCAAAGCTGCGTATCCAGAGCTGCGCGTTAGACTGCAGCAAACCTCCCGGTTAACCCAGGCCTCCCGTCCCCTGAACACGGGGCTCCACGTTCCACACTCACGATTTCACACTCCCTCCTGGTGACGTTCACGTGGGTGAGGATGTCAAGCACAGGCCGCTCCTCCACAGAGAACTCCTGCAGCTTTAGCTCTAAACCAGGGCAAGATGTTTACAGAGCAGGGTTGGTTACGGAATCCAGGGGCAGATCTCAATGAGTAAAAAACCCTGTTATAGTTCTACCAGTGACCGGTGGAATTGTTGTATGTGATAATCAACCAAGGATTAAATCCTCCCCTGCCTACAACTCCCTGAGACAGCACAAGAGATTGCATTTCTTAGCTCTACTTCCTAAAAAAACCTGAGCGCACACAAAGCAACCTGGGTTTTGCCCACATCAGCACGCTCAGTAGCGAGGAAGTAAGGAAGAAACTGGCTGCTTTAGTGAAACAGTTACAGAGAAAGTTCAACACCCTGTCTCTGCTCCACTAGGAACAGCAGGAAGACAAAGACGTTCCTGCCTGGCACGCTCGAGAGCAGAATCAAAGCTAAGGGAGCTCCGAGTGCTCCTGCTCTTTTCCCAGCCAGGGAAGAGAAACCACTTTAACGCTGCTGTTCTGGTCTCGCACCCTGCCCTGATGAAATCAGGGCTGCAAGTACCACAAGCACAAAGGATCATGATTTTAGCAGCGCTAACGCTGCTCCACTCACTGATTTCCTCCTCGATCGCGTGGACGAGGTGGATGTCGTACTGTGTCACCAGGGTAATGGCCATTCCTTTCCGACCTGCATGAAGAAAACATGGTGAGACGTGAATCCTGACAAGCAGAGGGAGGTGATACCTAACCCAGCCCGAATTCCATCCACCCCCATCAGTCAGCCTGGCACAGTGTGATGATGGGTCAGAGGGGTCTTTATGTGCTCCGAGAACTCAGTTAACAACTGGTGCAGATCAGACACATGTCGAGGTGAGCCCTCGCTGCAGTCTCAGGGCAGGATGCTGAGCTGGGCAGAGCTGGCGCTGAGCTGGGCTGGCTGCACTGCAGCTGCTGGGAAGCCTCCTCACACCCACTCAGGGCTCAGCCCCAGCACTGGGATCCCAGTTTTAACCAGCACATGGTTTCCCCTGCTCACCCGCGCGGGCTGTGCGGCCCACCCGGTGGATGTAGATTTTGGGCAGGCCGGGAGTGTTGTAATTGATGACCACTTGTACCGTTGGGATGTCCAAACCTCTGGAAAGCAAGAGAAGGGAAT
The DNA here is from genome assembly GCA_009769605.1 of Bucorvus abyssinicus. Lineage (NCBI taxonomy): Eukaryota > Metazoa > Chordata > Aves > Bucerotiformes > Bucorvidae > Bucorvus > Bucorvus abyssinicus. The sequence continues at coordinate 8,311,433 of CM020055.1, forward strand.
AGAAGGTGAGAAACGCTGCTTTAATACACCCTCCCAACAGTCACAAACGCAGAGTCACCTTGTAGCCTGTCCCTGACCCAGAGAACACACCAAACTAGACAGGAATCCTGCTAGAACACACACACAACCCTCTGCAACAAAGCTCAGAGTGACATCGCACCAAACGGGCTCCACAACAGTGCTCAAGGATGTTCTACCACAGACTGTCCCAATCGAGCAGGGGGAATTGAAAAGCAGGTTTAAGACCTTTGGCAAGAGACCGTGTTTCTCCCTCACCTGGCAGCAACATCCGTGGCAATGAGAATCTTAAAGATACTGGACTTGAACTTGGCTAAAGCTGCAAATCGTTGCCGCTGTAAAGAGAAAAGTCTGTTTGAGGTTGTTGGGATCCGCAGGTCTCGGACAGACGCCTGGCTCTGCCCATCACTCACCTGTTTCATCATGGAATGCAGCGCGACGGAAGGGAAGCTGAATTTCCTCAGCATCATGTTCAACACCTGGCAGTCCCTTGGAGGAAGGAATAAATCATCAGCACGCAGCAGGGAGACGTAAAGCTGCAGAGCAGGACAGAGCTGGGGCCTCTCGGGAAGACCTCGCACTGCCAACACCCCAATGGGGTTAGTTACCCCAGCGTGGAACAGGACTCCCACCCACCCCCTGAGACTGCTCAAAGGACAAGGTGTTTCTCCACCCAGTTTCAAACCAACGCCAGCCCAGCCGGACACCCACTACAGTGGGGACATGGAATCTCAGGTGGGAACATCCAGTCACACATCAAGAGCAATGGGGAGCAGCAGTGCCACTCACTTGCAGGTTCTGGTGAAGATAATAATAGACCAGTCTTCATGCTCGTCCTGGAAGGTCTGGACTAAATGGACAAGGTAGGCGTCCTTCACCGCTTCGGGCACCAGCAAGTAGCGCTGGTCCAATTCATCCACCGTCCGCACCCTGCCAGGAGGGGAAGGCACCAGGAAGGACCAGTTTGGTGAAGAGGGAACACAAGGAGGGTGAAAGACAGCAAAGAGCCAAGATAATGGAGAGGAAACAGGATCCTCCACCTGCGCAGTGGATGGGGGGGAAAACTTACTCAGCTGCAGCCTCCCAGCAAAAGGGTCTGTTGGCGGCCAGGCTCTTCAGCTCGTTCAGAGTGTCAGTTAAGGTGGCGCTGAACAGCAGCGTCTGTCTGCGCGCTGGGACGGCCTCCAGAATCACCTCCAGGTCAGCAGTGAAGTCAGCACAGCCCTGCTCCAACAACCGGTCAGCTTCATCCAAAACCTGGGCACGGCCCAAAACACTGAGCTCATCGACACGCACCTTTTGCCCAAACAGCTAAAAATCTGAAGAGCGTTTAAGGAAGCCTTCGGCAACCTGCCTTACCAAGAACTTCAGCTTTTTAAGGCTGAAAGTGTTGGAGCTGCGGAGGTGATCCGCCAGCCTGCCGGGCGTAGCGATGACAACGTGGGGTTTTCGGGAGAGCTCCAGTGCCTGCGCCACCATGTCTGCGACAAGAGCCAGAGCCCAGTTACAGGCAACCAAATACAGACCTTAGAATCATTTAGCCTATAAAGCTGGAAAATGTCACTCTCCTTATTCCCACCAGCCTCCACTGTCTTCGGCACCAGAAAACAGCTCCTCAGCATGAAGAAAACTAAACATGTGGTAAGAGAACCCCCTGCCGGGTGCTCCGCTCTCTCCCTGCCCAACCACACCAGGGCCAGGCAATGGCTTTGACCACTTACCCAGGCCACCCACCACCACGCAGTCCTTCAGGCCGAGGGGCTTTCCCAGGACGCGGAACTGCTCGGCGATCTGGTACGCCAGCTCCCTGCCGGGAAGGAGGGAGCTGAAGCAGAGCCGGCCGCCCCGGCGGCGGGGCCTTCCGGGACCGGCTCGCCCTATCCGGGCCCTCCCGGGGCCGCTCCGTACCTGGTGGGCGTCAGCACCAGGCAGAAGATGCCGTAGGGGTCCTCGGAGAGCACCTGCAGCACGGGCAGCACGAAGGCCGCCGTCTTCCCGCTGCCCGTTTTGGCGCAGCCCAGGCAGTCGCGACCTGCGAGGGAGGACGGGGACCGTGAGCGGCCGTTAACCGCGGTACCGGGCCGGGGCCAGGGCCCAAGGGACTCACCCTGCAGCACGGCCGGGATGCAGGCGGCCTGCACGGGCGTGGGCCGGCTCAGCCCGACCTGCCGCGCCTGCTCCACCAGCCACGGCGCCAGCCCCAGCGCCCGGAACTCCGCCATGGCCGCGCCTGCCCGCACCCGCCGCTTCCGGAAGCGCGTCACCGGGCGCGCCCTACTCCTCATTGGCTGGTCCCCTCCCAGCCTGCCTTGCTCGGAATCCATTTCCGGCTCTCTGGTGACGTTTCCCCTCCTTGCGTGTCTATTGGCTGGCGCGGGAGGTCACCATGGAGACTGCGGCTCCCGGCAGCACCCGCGGCTTCGCTGCTTCCGGAGACGTGTCTGAGGGTGGGAAATGGCGTCCGGGGCGGGCTCGGGCTCCGCTGCTCAGGGTGGCGACGCCGACGAGCTCTTCGACGTGAAGAACAGCTTCTATATCGGGGCCTACCAGGCCGCCATCAACGAGGCGCAGCGGGTCAAGGTTAGGGGCGGCTCGCGCGGGACATAGTGGCTTTTAGCCCGCGGGTCGGTGCCTCTCCCTGTGACCTGCCTCCCCTCGGCCGCCCCGGCTCCCCGAGTGCCCTTCGGTCCTGCCCGCCTCGTCCCAGGGTTTTCGGTACTCCCCACCTCCCTGCTCTAGCAGGTGAGCGCTGAGGGGCTCCCGTGGGCCCCAGAATGCGTGCGTGTGTGTAGGTACCATTTCCCTGGGGGAGTCTCGCCTGTGGAATTGTGGGGTTGTGCTAATGCCTGTTCGGGTCCCTGAGAGAGGTTCTTGTTTCCTGTCCTCCCTCCAGCCATCAAGTCCGGAGAAGGAAGTGGAGCGGGATGTTTTCTTATTCCGAGCCTACATCGCCCAGGTGAGGCTGCAAGGGCTGCCTTTGCTGCAGCATATTCTGACTTCAGCAGGACTGGAGCCAAGGAGGCTGCGGATCCGTGTCCTGTGAATGCAGTGTTACATGGTTCAGTGATAATTCCTCTTTCAGCGCCAGGACATAACACATTCCCTGACAGGAATGTGATGGCGAAGCAGCGTGTTGTACGTAGGGTCAGGCTGACCTGATAGGACCTCTTTGAGAGGTGCTTTATCATCTTTAAAATGGTATTTGGGCAAATAGTCCTCTCTGGGGTCGTGAAATTTGGGTGTGTAGAGCAGAATGTGAGAGACATGGTAGAAATTTGCCATTCCTGGTTATTGTTGCTCTAACTGAGGTTTTAGAAACTGCACAATTTTCCTGAAAAATTAGTATGTCGGAGGTTATTCTTTGTTGTTTTCACCAGAGGAAGTACGGCGTTGTCCTGGATGAAATCAAGGCCAGCGCCAGCCCGGAGCTCCAGGCAGTGAGGATGTTTGCAGAGTATCTCTCGAACGAGAGTCAGCGGTGAGTCTAGGGATGGGACTCCAGCCCTGTCTAACAGGGAGCGTGTTTCCACCTGGGAAGCATCACCTCGAAGCGTGTGTCTTTACTGTGATTTTCTGTGGTTTCACAGTGAATCTCAGTGCGGGGGCAGGACCTTTGCACAGAATCATTTGGTTGGAAGAGTTCACCTGTTCACTTTCAAGTCCACCTGTTCACCCTGCACTGCCAGGGTCCCTAAACCATGTCACTCAGTGCCACATCTACATGTCTGTTAAACACTTCCAGGGATGGGGACTCCACCATCTCCCTGGGCAGCCTGTTCCAATGCTTGACCACCCTCTCTGTAAAGAAATTTTTCCAAATATCTAACCTAAATCTCCCCTGGGACAACTTGAGGCCATTTCCTCTCATCTTATCACTTGCTACATGGGAGAAGACCAACCCCAACCTCGCTACAACCTCCATCTTTTCATCTCTCCTAATAATGAAACCCCCCCAAGTTGTGACCCTTGCTCTTCCCAGGGATGCGATCGTTGCCGATTTGGATAAGAAAATGGCAAAAAGCGTCGATGTAGCCAATACCACGTTCCTGCTGATGGCGGCTTCCATCTACTTCCACGACCACAACCCTGACGCAGCTCTGCGCACCCTGCACCAAGGGGAGAGCTTGGAATGGTCAGTGGGACTCCCCATTGGGCCCTACAGCGGGGAGCCCTGGGGAGCTGGCAGGGATCTCCCCCGCCCCGGGGGCTGCGCGATGGCTCCCTCTGGTGGGAGGCTTCTCCTTGGGCACCAGCCACATGTCTGTGTGGAGCAGCAGCCTCTGAAGAGCCTGCGGTTGTGAAAATCTCTTTGCTCTTGTTCCTTGCAGCATGGCCATGATGATCCAGATTCTGCTGAAGCTCGACAGGCTCGATCTGGCCCGGTAGGTTTGTGTCCCTTCGCTTCTTGCTGGTGCTCTGGTGGGCCTGAATGAGAGAATATTCATTGTCCAGCCTCCCCCGGGAGCAGCAATTTAACACCCACAGGGGACAGAACGACCCATGTATTGGTATGGGCGCACTGCAGAGCGATTTTATTCTTCTCTCACTTTTGCCTCTGCAGCAAGGAGCTGAAGAAGATGCAGGACCAAGACGAGGATGCGACTCTGACTCAGCTGGCAACGGCCTGGGTGAACCTGGCCATCGTGAGTGCCTGAAATGGGGAGCCCCAGCTGCAACACCCAGGAAACCCCACTCCATGTCTGGTTCCTCATGGCTCTTTTCACGTCATGCAGGGGTTTGTTGGTTGGGGGCTTAATAATATACACTGAAAGCAGCAGCGTTACCGTCATCCAGACCCTGCAGTTAAACCCCAAGAAAAGAAATGTTCTCTGCTTAGAGCAGAGCGTCTTCCAGTGTGGTTGGGAATCAAACCGGAACAGGCATGGTTTGACAGTCCAGATAACCCATGATTGGAAATAAATGCCTAAAATTCCCTGAAGTCCCAGGTTGTGTGTGCGTGGACCTGTTACGCGGCTGAGACTTGTTCCCTTGGGTCTGCTGTGAAATGTCCTGTACACAGTCCCTGGTTAGCTAAATTTGCCTTAAGATCTTAGTTTCCACAAGGGAAAAGCTGCTGCCTGCAGAACCCGTCTGGAGTTTCTTTCTCCTGTGGTGCAGGAGCTCATGGGAGTGCCGCCGCCGTGGTTCACTCTGTGCTTTGGAACCTGGGAGTGAACTTTGGGCCCAGTCCTTCAGCCTGGCAGGAAGGGACAGGCTTCTTTGCCCCACATCGTGAAACTGGGGGTGTTTGTCTCCTTTGCAGGGCGGTGAGAAGTTACAGGATGCCTATTACATCTTCCAAGAGATGGCAGACAAGTGCTCCTCCACCCTCCTCCTCCTCAACGGGCAGGCAGCCTGCTACATGGCTCAGGGCAAGTGGGATGATGCCGAGGGGGTGCTCCAGGAGGCGCTGGACAAGGTGCTTTTGCTTTTACCAGGCAGATTTGCTCTCGGGGGGTGGGGTGAGAGTAAACTAGCAGAGACTTGCACTGCTGAACTTCATGAACATACCAGTGTACTGATACTGGATGGTTGCTGGGAATACCCACCTCTCCTACTCTGCCTTTTCCAACAAAGTGAGCCACCAGCTCAGCAGAGCTTGTCTTGCAGAGCGCGCTGGCTGTTCCATGTAGTCACGGGTAATTGTTCTCCTTTTCAGGACAGTGGCCACCCTGAGACCCTCATCAACTTCGTCGTCCTGTCACAGCACTTGGGCAAACCACCAGAGGTGAGTTTTGGTCTGTCCTCGGCGAGCAGACGCTGCTGCCCGGGGCAGGCTGTGCGCTCCCAGCACACGTGGCAGCTTCACCTGGGCTTTGTGATTTTGTTTGTCCTCTCCAGGGTGGGGATTAACAAAATTCTGGGGTTGACAGATTCTCGTTAACAAGTTCTGGGGTGCGGAGACCTCACCGTTCAGTGAAGTGTGTGTGGAAATGCAGACAGTGGTCTGTACTTGAGAGGAAGGGCTGGGGGGAAAAAGGAATCTCTGGGGTTTGGAGCTCAGCTTTAGCTGCTTGTTTTCTTGAACCCAGTATATAAGGTCTCATTTTTACTGGTTTTAACTGGGGCTGCCAGCATTCAGGACAGCAAGAAAACCAGGTCTTTACTCACTGTAAACAGATCGAAGTGTAGTGTGTGAAAATCCTGGCTTCTCAGTGTTACCTCAGTGTTACCTCAGTGTTTAAATGTGTCTGTCTCGTCCTGGCAGGTTACGAATCGCTATTTGTCACAGCTGAAAGATGCACATAAAAACCACCCGTTCATAAAGGAGTATCAGACAAAGGTACCTCCTATGGAATCAAACTTATCGTGGGGCGAGTGGATTCGTTACCAGTAACGGGGGCTGCAAATAGAGGAAACTGGGAGAGAGAGTTTGGGGAGGGGGAGAGAAGGGTAAAGGTAAGAGCAATGGGAAAACGTTAACAGGGAGAGGGGGTGTTGGTTCTGTGAATCCCTCCGGCCTCGCTGGTCTGGGGTAGTTTTGGTCCCTTCAGCTAGTGTGGGTTTTACAAAGCCGTCAGTGACGTTCCAGCTTTGTTCGCTCTGGTTTTGTTCCCAAAGGAGCACGACTTTGACCGGCTGGCCCTGCAGTACGCGCCCAGCGCATGAGGAGAGGGGTGGGAGCCTGCGGACCCACTCTGCGGGACCTGGGGAACGGGGGTGGATGTGCAAAGCCTCCCCAGTCACACGGGAAAACACCCTCTGCACGTCGTCCCGCCTGAACGTGCTGTGGCAGGTCCCATCTGTAACACGGAGCTGCCTGACGGGGGGAGCTGAAAGGCCTGTTCTGGCTCACCGGGGTCCTGAACTCTGCTTAAAATACGGTGTGAGCCAAGAGCGTGTACCTTAAACATTCCTAATAAAGCCTTTTCTGGATCCCTGTGCCTTGTTTCTGGAATTCAAGTAATTCCACGCTGGGAGTGGGCCCTGTCCTCTGCACCAAGGCCAGGCTCATGGAACAGCGTGAAGCTGAAGTGTCTGCGGTCGGTTCATGGATAGACCCTGAGTCATGGGAGTTCTTTCTGGCTGCCTGGTGCCTCCTTTAACCTCTGGAAGAAGCAGCACAGCTGCAGGGGTTACTGGTGGTGGGAGGAAAAGCTTCCCAAAATAAAAATAATCCGATGGTAATAGGCTCAGCCTTAATCTTGAGTTGGTAAAGTGCAGGGGCTGCTGTCCTGCAGCCAGGACGAGTGGAAGCGCCCTCGAAGCAGTCCCTGGAGTGTGGTGGTGGGTGAACCTGGCCTGTGGTGGGGCATAATGTGATCCAGCACGACGTGATTTTGCTGTTGTGCAGCCCCGGGCCCTGTGGCCTGTCAGGCTGCCGCATGTCAAGTGTGTTACACCGGAGGCACAGAGTGGCACCCACTGCTGGGACATCCTGAACCCTCCCGTTAGAATTATTGGGGTTGTTTTGGGGGAGAAGAGGGGTTTAACCACACTGTGAACATGTCTCAGCAGTGTTTCCCCCCGTGGCCACCTCGCCCGATCGCTCTGAAAGGGCTCATTGTCTCCTTCCCTGGCTTGTTTAGCGAGCAGCGATTTTCAATGAGGGGTTGTTCATGGTCGGGTCTTGAATGAATGTTCCCTTTGTGGCGCTGTCTGAGGGAGCCCTGAAAGGGGCCTGTGTGCTGGGGGCAGCCGTTCCCCACTTGATGGGCCATGATAAATTGACTTAAAAATGTAAACAATCAAAGCGAGTGGCATCGCGGGAGCCAGCGCCGGCAGCGTGAGAATGGGGGAACCTGTTGTTCGGCCCTGGGTAGGAGCGAGTCTGTGTTTGCTCCTCGCTGCCCCGGATCAGTCAGAGGTCCCGCAGAACCCGAAGGCAGAATGGCTGCAGGCAGAGGAACGGCTTTGAGCGAGAGAAAACTCGTGTTTTGTCTTTTCCTTCGAGGTGCAGTGAGTGCCTGTGGTGGTGGTGGTGGTTATTCTCCATCTCCAGCAGCGATTTCACCGGTTGTCCTGGTGCATTAGGACACAACTGAGCCCCACCTCCTCCTCCGCGGCTGAAACCCAACACCCTGCGCTGAGGCTCCTTCGCTCTGAGCCTCCCCTTGTGCTTCACCATGAGATCATTTAAAAGTTGCCATTTCAGGAGAATCTTCACCTAAACCCGTGTTTCTCTTGATGAGCCAAATGCCTAATGGGCTGTCCCTGACTGCAGATGCGCCGCTTTTCATTTTAAACACACACAGAAGGAGCTGTCTGTTCTGAGCACCTGCAGGAGATGTCCAGGCAGGTCCTTCACCAGGGCTGACCTTTGGGGTGGCTGGGGGAGTTTTTCAGGTGGGTCCCATTAGCCCAGAGCTTTAACTGCCACAGATGCCCCAGTTCGGCTGGGGGTAGGAACACCCACTGGATGCTTTGTGAGGAAGGGATGGAGCTGCTGCTTGGAGGCTCCTGCTGAGAGGTATGGGGAAAAGAAAAAGGGCTGGAGAAGAGTTTCTCTTTGCATGTTGATGCAAAAAAAATGATGTTTAAGGGTGAACGTGTGTTGGGTGCTCTGAATGGGGGGGGCTGCGGGAGCTCTCTGTGTCAGAGAGTGTTGCTGGGGTGCTGGGGGTGACTTGCAGCCCCCGTGGCCACCCTGAGGGTGCCCTTGGCGGGCCTGGCAGTTTTCCGCTCTTACATCACCGGCCGTCCTCTCCTGATGCTGAAATATTAGCCTTGTCTCCGGTTCTCGCTGCTGGAGCCGCTCCAGCCCATTGTCGCGGCTCCCCGTCCGCGGGAGCAGGCGCTCTCCCGAGGTTTTGGTGGAGGAAACCGCTAGACCTTCGGTCAGCTGCTCTCTCCTGATTAACGGGCACCTAATGAGCCGCTGCTCTGCTCCCCGCTGATTAACGGGCACCTAATGAGCCCCGCTCCCCGCCGGGCACGCAGCGCGGGCGGGCGGCTTCTCCAGCCGCAGGTCGCGCCCGGGGGCGGCAGAGCCCGAAGGGGCCGAGCCGGGGGGCGGCTCTTAGACCCCGGTAACGGCGGAGGAGCGGGCGGAGCGGGGGGAGCCCCGCCGCCGTCCCGCCCTGCGCGGAGCCTGCGCGCAGCTGGCGGGGCCATGGGCGGGCAGCGGTGAGCGCGGCGGCGGGAGCCATGCGGGCCCCCGAGCCCATGCCCGGCTACGGGCAGCTGCTCCGCCGGGGCTACGGCAGCGTGGCCGAGGCCGTGCGGGGCTGCGGGGACTGCGGCTGGGAGCTGGCGAGCAGGACGTGGGCCGAGAACGCGTACCTGGGCTGGGGAGAGGTGCTGCTCTGCGGGCTCTGCGCCCTGGGCTGGACCGCGCTGCGCCGGGCCGCCGCCCGCCGGGTCTTTCGGGTCAGTCCGGGAGCGCCGGGGGCTGCGGGAGGGCGGCGGGAGGGCTCGGCCGCCTCCCCCCGGGGCCGCGTTGCAGGGGAAAGCGCGTTCTGCGTCCCCCGGGGCTGGGTGGGGAGGTGTGGGGGGGTGTTGCACGAGATTCCCCCTCCCGTTCCCCCGGAGCTCCGCCGTGGAGCCCCGCGCATCCCGCTGCCCCGGGAGCGCTCCCCGCGCCACGTTCCCTTCTCTGCATCCCGGGAGGGGCTGGGGGGTCGCTCCGGCCGCGGGGCCGGCTTGTTTCCTGCACGGGGAGGCGGAGGGGGGAAGGAGAGGAGCACGTTTCTGCGTGTCATCGGCGGTTTGCAGGAAGAACGGCCCTCCCCGGTGCGGCGGCGGCGGATGGCGCGGGGCCGCGCTGACCTTCTCCGGGGCGCGGGGGATGCGGGGCTGCGAGCATCCCCGCTCCGGGCTGCCAGCGGGGCTGCCGCCCGCGGCCCCCGCCTCCTTAACGCGGCCCTTTGCCGGGGCCGGGGGGGCGGAGCGGCCCCGGCCGTGCCCAACGGCTCCCTTGAATTTCTCGCTGCGAAAAGCGCGTGTGACGGATGGAGAGCTCCCCTCTCCTGCCGTGGCTCCGTCCCAGCCCGGGCGAGCTCTTTCCGCTGCTTTCCCGGGGACATGCCGAGGGCTCCGCACTGGCCCCGGCAGCACCCGGCAGGCAGAAGGGCTGGAGACGCGGTGCTGTGGGCCGGGGATGCAGAGGGGACCCTTTGCCCACCTGACCGCGTGGACGGTGGCGCGAGGCCTCGAGTAGCTCCAAGAGTGCGTGTGGCTGCTGGGTCACGCCGTGTCCCCTGCGCGAGGAACCCTTCAGGGGCGGCTGCCTGGCGACCCAGGACCAGGCTCTCGAGGTCCCTGCTGACCCCTCGCCCTGTCCCTGCTGACCCCTGGCTCTTCCCGCGCTGTGCAGCGCTCGCTGCTCGTCCAGCCATGGAGGTGGCTCTTGACCTCGTGCAAGGTCCCGCTCCCAGCCCTCCTGGAGGGGTGCGCAGGCAAGGGCACATCCCGGCTTTTTACGTACGACGGAATCGCTCCTTGGCACCTGCCCGTGGCTACCGCTGGGCAGCCCTGGGAGCACTGGGACAGGGCTGAACGAGGCCGGAGGTAACCCTAGGTCTGTCGCAGCAAACAGGAGGTGATTCCCTTTGTGCTCCAGCTCCTCCCCGTGCAAGGCTCACCTTTACAGAGCGAGCAGTGGTCGGGGCGTGGAGAAAGCTCTTTGTGCGGTGGAGCGGGCTCGGTGCCCTCGGAGGACGCTTGGCAGCTCATGCAGCGCCGAGGTGTCCCTCCGCAGAAATGGGTCATGCTTGTCGCCGCAGAGCAGCGCGGGGGGTGGCTGGGAGCCGGCTCTTGTGGCTACATCTGCACGTGTGCTGGGGATGAGATGGTGAGAGAAATTGTGCAGCAGTTTCCTGGCAGCGGGAAGGTGGAAGGGGAGTGGTGGGGAGAGACCATGCTCTGTGTACGTGTGTTTTAAAAGATCTGAAGCTTTCCTCAGTTTATTCTGCTGTGGGTGAAGATGGAGGTTGTGGCTCTCCCCTAAAACCTCTGGCAGCGTTTAGGAAATCAGTTGGTATGAGACGACCCCCGTACGGGCAGCAGTGGATCGGGGTCATTCGGGAGGAAGGTCAGGGAGAAAAGACCTGTTTGACCCTGGCAGGAAGCTTCTCCCACGCTCAGGACTTCTCCTCCCAGCACAGACTCAGCATCCTTCTGCATTTTGAACCTCTTCGCGTCCCCTGCAAGAACTGAAACACTCACGGTCGTGAAAATGAGCCCGACAGTGTCCGGAGAAGGCTGCCTTCCTGCGCCTTGGTTATGAGTAATGAATCTTGCTGCTCGGACTGATTCTCTGCGTCTGAGGAGGAAGTGACTCTTACCACAAGAGCTCGAAGCTCGGAGCGTAAAGTACGCCTTGCTTTGCTCCGGCCATGACCGCTCCTCCGAAAAGTGGGTGTGTTAGAGCCCGGAACCTCTTCCTGTGGCATCTGCGTGGCCCCGATGTTATCAGTGATGGAGAGCGGAGGAGGCAGCTCCCTGTCTGCCCCTGGACCGCAGCAGCGGTCATCCTGCAGCAGCTTTGTCGCTGGTGGCCTCACGGTTGGGGTGAAGGAGCGGTAAAGCTTGTGCCGGCGACGGGAGGGGTTGGGTTAGGGTTTGGACGTGCAGGCTTTCACCTGCTGAAATGGCGGGGTCAGTGCCTGGGCAGGGGATGTGGTTTTCCCGTCATCCTTAGAGCGAAGCTTTGGTCCATTGCGCTGTCCCAGAATCCTCGCTTGGGGCAGACACAGAGAGGAGTTTTGGGGTGGGGAAGATCCCGGTCAGCTCAGCAAATGGGGGTTACTGGGTAGGGAAAGAGCCCCAAAGCCAGCTGTACTGGGGCCCTGGGCATCCCTGCGAAGGCCTGAGGGATGAGTCCCCCTCCCTGGGGTCTGGCCTGGGAGTCTCTGCTTTGTCCCCTTGACTTGCACAAACCTGAGCGATACTCGGGGCATGTCTGTATGAGCTCGCTGGAGCTGCAGCCCCCCTTCGAGAATGAAGACCAAGACCTAGGCAAGCGTTCCCACCCCTGGAAGCCTCCTTGGTTTTTGTCTGAGCTCCACGAGCCTCCAAAAGCCACCGGCCGCGGTGTGTCCCCTGCATGGAGAGCAGCTGCAGCCAGGCTCCGGGGACCTTGATCGAACAGCAGCAACCTGAGCACCTCTGCGTTAGTTAAACCACCCGGCAGTGCCGGGGCTGGAACAGCACCAGGCAGCTCCGCTCGGGAAGGGCTCGGGGGAGTGCCTGGAGCTCAGCAAGCCCGTGCTGGCACCTCCTTTCCCGAGCAGGTCCTGAGCTGTGCAGCGAGCTCGGACCGATAAAACGAAGAGCACCCCTGGACTCGCACACAAAGAGGGTCCAGAATGGCAAACCTGGGCAGGCACCTGCAGCCCGGAGCTGTCCTGGGCCATCTTTGCTGCTGGGCATTAAACCCCCTGGAGTCAGCTGGGTAGAGTCTGTAAGTGAGCAAAACCCCGGAGAAAAGGTGCCTCTGCAGCCGGTGGTGATTGTCGGGGATCACCTCCCTCCTTCACCGCCTTCGCCTTTTCCCTGCCGGGGGTAAGCGCTTCCCAGCTGTGGCCTGGTACCAGTTGGCTCTGCTGTCTTAGTGGTGTCCGAATCTGCAGGACATTGCAGCGTCCTCCTCGAGGGAAACGTGGTGCAAATTGAAAACTGTGCTCTGGAAAGCAGCGTTTCTAGGGGAGCGGTGCTGGGCAGCCCCAGGAAGGATGGGGCAGCTGGACAGCCAAGGTCACCGTTATCCCTCTCGGGGGTTTACACAGCTTCCCTCCGCTCTGCAGCATTGCCAAGGTTTGCTTCTCCAGCCCCAGCGCTGGGTGTGTGACTTGAGGGGGGGAACGACCCCTGTCCCCAAAACTGGCCACCCAAGCTGAGAGCAGGGGACACGGACCGAGCCCGGGGGCGGGAGAGGCTCTGCCCCACCGCTGCGCCCCCGGCTCGTCCCGCTGTGCGCTGCCCGCTGTTTGAAGCCCAAACCCTGGAAGCTGAAGGGTAGAAAGCCACAACAATGGGGCTTTTCTTCACCCCGGGGAACGAAGCCACGCTGTCCCGGAGCGGGGGCTGCTCCCCCTGTGCCGCTGTGTCAGCGGTCGGGGACGAGGAGGTTCTCCAGCCCCCACAGCAGCCTCTGGGCAGCCGGGTCTTGTCTTCAGAGAGCCTCTTCTCTCGCTTTTCTCTCTTAGGGACTAGTTTTGCTGCTTGCAGAGGAACTGAGGAAGAAATAACGTCTCGTGGTTTGTTGCTGCTGTCACGGTGTTTTATTCTACGTGTTTATATGGACAGAGCTGTCCAGAGCCTAACCCAGTTTCCCGGTGTCTTAGCTGCTGTGCAGGGGAGAAACTGAGGCACCAAGCAGCTCGCTGCCCAGTGTGGGGATGGAGCAGCGAGAGCTGGAGCTCTTCAGCTCATTCCTCTTCCCTAGAGGGGTGACGGCCACAGGCTCCAAGAGACTCATTTCTGTGGGTTTGGAGGATAGTGACAGTTCACTGGGTCTTTCCTTCTGGAGGCTCTGTGTCCCACCTCGGGGGTGGCAGGGGGTGGCGGCTGGGTGGGGAGGGATGTAGTCCCTTGGGGTGGAAAGGCACCGTCGCAGCTCTGAGAAGACCCACGCCGTGCTGCGGGGAGCCACGCTGCCGCCACCGAAGGGGCAGGAGCTGTCGGGTTTGACTCGGAGCTCTGCCGGCTCGTCATTATCATCTGCATTGAGTAAAAGCTGATGTAAAGCTGCCAGTTCCCCGGGCTGAGGACGCTTCGTGCCAGCCGTTCCTTTGTGTTCCTCTGGGGAACTCGTCGTGCCCAGAAGCCTGACGCGACACGGCTGAGGGAGGTGGCGGAGGCGATGGGGGTGGCCCGGGGGACACAATCCCTCTGTAACAAGCCTCAATTCCTACCCCATCCCTTGTCCCGGTTGTAGGTGTATGGGGACTGGCTGCTCCCCTCTAGAGCCGGAGGCTGTGAAAAGGGAGAGAGCGTGTTTGCTTTTTGCGACGAGTATTTTTCTGACACTTCAGCAGAGCTGTGGGCAGCGACAGCTCCCGTTCGGGTTCTCTTTCCTCGCCCACCGCTCCCCCGGGCTGCGCTGGGCGGTGCCGCGGGGGAACAGTCACGTCCTCCCGACCCGGTAATTGCGCGAGTGAATCAGAAGGTTCCTGCGCAGGTTTGCGCGGGGGTGTTGAGGAGGACGAGGGAGGAAGAGCTGGTTGCCCTTTAAGCAAAGCCCCATTACATCACTTGCCAAGAGCCTTGGGCTCTTTCAGCCAGAGCCAGATCCGCTGTTCCCGCTGCAGCACCCGTCACCCTTAGCAACAGGCATCTCCGCACCGTTGCCGTGGGAACGGCAGCCGGGTGATGGGAGGACATCCCCCACCTCATGCATCTCCCACCCTGGGGAGAAGCCGGATGCCTCCAGTGTGGCGTGGGCTGTCCATGCATCTCCTTGGCTTGCAATTCCCTGTCTGAGCGGTCCAGGCTTTGGCGGGGCCTCCCCAGGGATGTCAGTTTGTCCCCTCAGCCCCCTGTGTGATGCTGGTTGTCTTCCGTGTCTGCTCCAGAGCCCGATCCCATTTCTGGGGGGCTCTGGGTACAGCCTGGCTGGAGGAGCGGGGAGGAACCTCCCTGACCAGCAGCCCCTCAAGCTGGAGTGGGGTGGCCCTTCCCTGGGTTCTGCTTTCCCTCCAGGCTGGCAGCCGCTGCTGTACCCGCTCTGGACCATTCCCCGGGCCCTGGCTCATGGTGCCAGTCTCATCGAGGGTCCATAAAGCGCAGGGTGGCTCAGAAGCACGCGCCTGCCCCGTGGGTACAGTCGTTGTCACCAGCTCTGTGGCAGGAACTGGGTGTCCTGCCCCCGTCGCAGGCAGGGGATGGAGGCGCCGGGAAGCAGCGCAATGACTGGGCTGGTGATGGGCAGCGAGGCTGCAACAGGGCTTGAGGCTGAGCTCGGCAGCGAGTCCAGCCCCGGGCGAGGAGGGCGGGGGGCTCTGCAGCTGGCTGGCGTGGGAGTGCGGTGAGCCGTCCCCCCATCCGAGCTGCTTCTGTGCCCCTCTCTCTGGAGGCACCAATAATTCATGCTTTCTGGGCTCGGGACTTTCTGTCTCTGCATTATTCATTCACCCTCCGAGCTTCCTCCTCTTTTTCCTGCTGTGGCTCCCGTTGGCAGGGGCCTTGGCAGCGGCGCGCCCCTGCTCGTGCCCCGCGTGCGAGATGCGTCAGGGAGGGCAGAGCTTCGCTCTCTAGCTGGAGGGGACGCGGACAGCTTGGCAGAGCTTTGTGGGGCTGGTGCTTCCAGCACTGAGACGTTCAGAGCGTGGAACGCAGCACACAGTGCTTGGAGTGGAGACCTTTGAAAACGCGATGCGGAGTGGGGCTAAACGCCAGCGCAGCGCTGCCGGGGGACAGCTGGGGCCTTAATATAGCCTTGGAGCCCGGAGCAGCCCAGCGCCGCTGCAGAAAGTGCTGACCCGGGGCGGGGTACGGTTACGCCGCAGACGTTTTGTTTCCATCTCCAGCTTATCTGGTCTCTCCCTGGGGAGCTCTCAGCTGGGGGGGCCTGTGGCGTTATCGCTGTTTCAGGCAGCGATGGTTCCCTCTGGACCTTGAGCAACGCTTGCCCCGCCTCGGCTGCTCCCCTGCAGCCAGGGCCGGGCTCATCCAGCCCTGTCCCCCTCCTGATGAGGAGCAGAACCGGTGCCTGCTGGAGCTCAGCTGCCATGGAGGGGAAGCATCCGTGCCCGGAGCCCCGGCCGAGCTGAGGGCACGCTCGCCCCGCAGCATCGCTCGCCCCGCAGCATCGCTCGCCCCGCAGCATCGCTCGCCCCGCAGCATCGCTCGCCCCGCAGCATCGCTCGCCCCGCAGCATCGCTCGCCCCGCAGCATCGCTCGCCCCGCAGCATGCGGTCCAGCCAAAGGGGAGCGTCGGCTGCTCCATGGTGCTCCCAGGGCGCTGGGGCTTTGCTCTTGCCGTCGTCTCCAAGCCGTCCCTGGCCGCGGTGGCCCAGCTCTCTGGAGAGCGCCGGGGTCAGAAGCAGGGGGGGCTCAGGCCAGGAAGGTTCCGCTCTGAGCGGCGTGAGTGATGCGCGGACTTGCCTGTCCTCGCTTTGGCCCTATTTGGGGTGGCTTTGCCTGTCTCTGAGTCTCGCTGGGTGGGAGGGGTGCTGCAAACCACAGAAAGGGGAAAACCCAGCAGCGTTCCGGCGCTGGTCGGCTAGGAAAGCTGCTGGGAACGTGGGTGAGCTGGGGATGGCGCGAGAGAGCAGGAGGATGCGGTGCCTGCAGGTCTGGCCCCCTCCAGCGCTGGGGACCCTCGTGCCGGTCTCGTGCTGGCCGAGCAGCGCGTGACCCTGCGAAGCCTTTTGCCTCTGCAGCCGAAAAGCCCTTTGCCGGGAGCTGGCGGTGCTGCGGGGTGGGTGCGCGCAGCGCGGTGTCGTTCCAGCTGCCTCCCCAGGGTTTCCTGGCGCAGGTGGGGTTTGATTTTTACGGGCGGTGCTCGGGTCCCCTGGCGATGCAGTGCCCTCTGCCCCGTGTGATGGTACTTCTCCCCTCTCCCGCAGCCCTTTGGGGAGTGGTGCAACTTGCAGCCCAAAGATGCTGCCAAGATGCCTGAGAGCGCCTGGAAGCTGCTTTTCTACACCTTGTCCTGGTCGTATGGCATCTACCTGCTCTTCTTCACCGACTACCCCTTCTTCCACGACCCACCATCTGTCTTTTACGGTACCCCAGGAACCGGGGAGAAGCAGCTGTGGGTTGGGGTGTCCAAGTTCATAGGCGGTCGAGGTCGATCAAGGGAATGGGAGTTGGGGTGAGCAAAAGAGAAGACTGAGCCCCTAAACTGCCTCTGCTCTGATGCTGTGGGTACGGGAGGGTTGCCAGAGGCTGCGTCCCACCGTTCCGTTATGGAGAGAGTCACCTAGTGGCTACTGCAGCAGGGGCTGGGACGTCTCGGCTCCAGAGCCGTTAAAGCCGGAGAGAATAAATCAAAGATTTCCCTTAGGTCTGAGAGAGGGAGTGGGTCTGACACCCAGGGCAGGGATGGTCTTAGGAGGGAGCTGGGATACCCGGGTGCTCTCGCAGCTTTTCCCTCCTTTGCGTCTGTGCTGACCTCCTGGAAGGCAGCTGGAGCGCCGGAGCACCCCGAAGTGCTGGGGCTGCTTGGGGCAGCTCTGGCTGCAGCTTCCTCCCTGCTCTTTGCCCTCCCGTCTCCCTGCTGCTGATGGCGTTCTGGGTGGCTCTGGGTTCACCTGGGTGTCTTTGTCCCATCCCAGACTGGAAGAAGGGCATGGACGTGCCCACGGACATCGCCATCGCCTACCTGCTGCAGTGCAGCTTCTATGGACACTCCATCTACGCCACCGCCTACATGGACACGTGGCGCAAGGACTCCGTCGTCATGCTTCTCCACCACGTTGTCACGCTGACCCTCATAGCCCTCTCCTACGCTTTCAGGTGAGGATGCGGCTCCTCTGCCACGCGCCCAGCCCAGCTTTGGGTGGATTTGAAGCCTTTCTGTGCTCTCGGGCCCGTAGCTGGGGGCCTCGTGCTGGGTTGGTGTCATCTTCCCCTCCTCTGTGCTCCCGCAGCAATCCCGCTGCTCGTGAGCCATGGCACAGAGCCAGACCCACCCTGCAGCACGTTGCCACGCTGTGCCGTGCCAGATCTGGTCATCTGGGTTGTCCAGGGGGTCTCTCTACGCCTGGCGTGATGGACCACGGGTGCTAACATCAACCCGCTGCCCCACGCGTCTGCCTCTCTTCTCGCTTTCCACCACAGGTACCACAACGTGGGCATCCTGGTGCTCTTCCTGCACGACGTCAACGACGTGCAGCTGGAATTCACCAAGCTCAACGTCTACTTCAAGCACCGCGGGGGCGTCTACCACCGCCTCAACGACGTCATCTCCAACATCGGCTGCGTCACCTTCAGTGTCAGCTGGTGAGTCTCTGCCTTGGCCCCGCTTCCCGCAGTCCTCGCCAGCTCTTGCGGCGCCCCCGGTGCCGCGGGGTGGGTTTGTGTGCATGGGAACAAGCCCTTTCAAAGAGGGTCCGGGCAGAGGCTCCTGCAGAGCCCGGCCCCATGCTGGGCTTGGAATCCTTCTGTAGTCGCTTTGCCGTCTGTCACCACCCAAGTGCCTGTGAAATCTCGCTTGCGGAGTGACAAATGACCCCGGGGGAGGAGGAGCCGCTTCCATTTCCCCCCTCGCTTGGTTTTAGCAGAATGAAGCGCTTTGGTCAGAAGGAGACAGGAGGTAGGGCTGTCCCGGATTCCAGCCTTGCCGATCCTCTCGGGGCAAGGCAGGAGCAATACAAGGTGAAGACCAGGGATGGGTGACTCGCAGGCCGTCACTCCTCGTTCGTCCCTTTGTCTCTTGCTCCCTCTCCGTGCGGGGCTCTGGGGAGCAGCGGTGGCCCCAGGAGCCCCCCGTTTGGGGGAAGGAGAGCAGTGAAGGTTTTTATCGATAAACTCAGGATGCGCAGGACTAAGACAACCTTCCCGCTCTGCTCCCCTCCTGTCCCCGTCCAGTTGAGACAACCCACGGTGTAGACCTGCCTCTGTGCCCCGAGCCAGCCCTTTCCCTGCCCTGCCTGTGGTGCCTCTTCCACCCACACAAGTTGTGTTCTCCCTCCCGAGCGGCTCTTTCACAGGTCCCTGTGAAGTCCTGCCTAGAGCCAGACCTGTAAACCCAGTCCAGGTGCCAGGAGCAGGGATTGCCGGGTGCGCGGGGAGCTGGTGAGGCAGGAGGTTGTGCTGGGGGGCGCTGCGCTGGGTCTCCCACCTCTCCCGGGATCCCCATGGGCCGTTAACCCCACTCTGCTCCCTCTGCCCTGGCAGGTTCTGGTTCCGTCTCTACTGGTTCCCCCTCAAGGTGCTCTACGCCACTTGCTACTCCAGCCTCCAGTCGGTCCCTAATATCCCCTTCTACTTCTTCTTCAATGCTCTGCTCCTTGTCCTCACTCTGATGAACATCTACTGGTTTCTGGTGAGTAGGGGGAGCTCGGCAACCCCTACGTTGGCTTCGCCCTCCTCTGCTGCTCCTGCCTGTGCCTGCTGCCTGCCTGTCTCAGGGGCTGCAGGGATGGAGGAGGCTCGGAGGACTTGGGGGGTGGCTTGGAGGGGAGTAGGGGAACCCATGTGGGTGCCCGGGGTGCTCCTCTGCACTGGAATTCAGACCGTCTCGCACTCTGGGGATGCGTGGGGAGGGAGCGTTGGCAGCAGTTGGGGCAGCCTGGAACTCGGTGTGGGTGTAACTGCTCTGGCATCTCCTGAGGCTTTGGGGAGGGGGTGAAAAGGGTGGACTTGGAGGGCTCGTGTCAGGAAGCTCAACCCCGGGCAGAGCAGGGCAGCATCTGAGCTCATCGTCCTGCGGGGCTGAAATCAGTTAAGGGTAGTGCAGCCTCCTGGTGCTGCAGGTCATCGGCCGCATCCCAGGGCTTTGGCCACCCTGGAGGGACCTGCCTTGCCCTGCTGGGGCCTGGGGGCTGTGGAGGAAGGTCCCACTTAGCAAACGGGAGTGAGTAGGCTGGGTGGAACAGCTCTAAGGCTGGGAGTTTGTGGCTGACGGTGTCTCTCCCCCTGCAGTACATCGTCCTGTTTGTGGCCAAGGTGCTGATGGGGCAGATGCAAGAGGTGAACGATGTGCGCGAGTACGACGTGGAGGACAGCAAGAAAACCACAACGACCAAGAAGAAAGAGGCTGGACTCCAGCTACCCAATGCTCTGAAAGAAGGGTATGTGGGGGCACACACATGTACAGCAGCCCCCACCAGGGCCCTGGAGCTGCTCTCAGAGGGTCACCCCTGGGCTGGAAGGCAGAGGAGCAGGATGCCTTGACACAGAGTAGAAACCACTGCTGCTATCAGGAAGGACTCTGTACCTTCGTGTCTGGGCGTGGTGGTGTGTCCATCCACCTTCCTGCCCCGTGAATCCTCGCCCCTGCTCACCGTGCAGGACCGGCTCTTTGCGTGAAGCTGCTCGCTCTGAGCAGCGTCTTCACGTGGCGAGCACAAAGCCTGGCAGGACGCTGGGATCCCCGGCGTGGCTCTGGCTGGCTGGGGGCTGCGTGAGCCTGTCCAGACGGGTCTGGCCTCTGCAGTGGTTTGTGAAAGTAAGGGAGGAAGAGGCGGTGGAGGGACCAAGGCTCACTGTCCGCTCCGCTCTTTCACAGGGTGCACCTGAAGAACGGACTTGTGAAAGACAAGCGGTTGTAAGGGCGGCGCGGCCGCCGCAGCCTGGCTGGAGCTGGGGACTGACCCAGGAGCCTGCACCCAAACCCAGCAAACGAAAGGCACAAGGAGAACCTTATCCCCCTACCCCTTCGTCCCCTGCCCGGAGCCGGGGAAGAGATGCCACTGGCAGGATCTGGCCCCTCCTGGGGCTTGCCTGTGACCTGACGCTGACGCGCTCTCTGTAGCCAGCCCGCGCTGGTGCGGTTGAGAGGCTGGTGGCTTTGCTGGTCCAGGTAGGATTTGGAGCTGGCTTTAGGTCCCTTGGTGTTTCTTGTCACTCCATCCCTCGGCTATTCTCAGTCCCTTGGTGATCTCCCCTGTCCTTATTGTTGGACCCTTCCTCAGCGGCCTGTGAAGGGTCCTCTGACCCAGCATCAAACTGGGGAGGGAAACATCCTCTCCTCCGCTGGCATCAGTGTCCCAGGCAAGGGGAGCCCCACACCAGCTCTTCCCTAGCTGCCAAGCCAGGACTGGCGAGTGGTGCAGTGCACCCTGAGCCTTCCCCCTCAGGAGGGATCACTGACACAGAGCTGCCCACCCGTCCCCGGAGGCTCAGCACCGTTCCCAAGAGCAGCTCTGCCTGCAAACCCAGCCCTGGAGCCTGAGCCCAGCCTCCTGCCCTGCCGGCCGAGGGCCAGGAGACGGGATTTGCTTCAAAAGCCTGTGTCAGCCCTAGAGTTGCCTACGAAGCCAGTCCCAGCCCTGCAGCTCCCCGGCTGAGGGGTCTCCAGACTCTCACCCAGCAGCGCCCGCTTGCTCCAGCAAAGAACAAATCACTTCTGCTCCCCGGGCTGGTTTTTCAGGCGGTGCCGTCCCTGGGGCTGGGCTGGGTTTCTCCGCTGGACTTTACAGCCCCCCAGCCCAGTCCTGTCCCAGTTCCGTCCTGTCGCAGGGCCAGGACCCCGCAGCTCCTGTGTCCTGCCTGGAAGCGGAGCCCCATCCCAGCTGGGGTCAGCAGGCAGCGAAGGGGGGATGCCGGGCGCTCGTTCCAGCTGTCAGTGGGGGGTTCATTGTTAGTTTTGTTTTTTTTTCTTGTTCGGTCTGTCCTATCGATTCAAGTCCGGGCTCGTTGCATGAGCCATGGAGCGAGTTCCTCAGTAAACGGAAAACAAGCTGTGACGTGGGCTGGGGAGCCTGTCCCCGCTGCGGCCGCGTCCCTCCCCGCCTCGCTGGCCGTCGCCTGGCGGGGTTTTGGTGGGGAGCGTCAGCCCGTTGGTTTCTTGGCTTTCAGGTGGGATTTGCAGGAAGGGGGAAACGAAGGGAACTGCTATCCCAGGCCGCCGTCTGCTGGGTCGTAGCCGTGTCGGGGCAGCGACGGTGCCAAGCTGGGGTGACGGTGGTACCTGGCCAGCACATGCGTGGGTAAACTGGATTTTATAGCACCGCCGTGCCCAGGGTGCGGCGTTTAGGTGGGGAACTCAGCCGGAACTTTGTGCGCGTGTCCTCGGGTGGGCTGCGCGAGCAGGGACCCGGCTGGGGCGGGCACCCTGTGCCGGGGCTGGGCGCTGGGCTGGGTGCTGGCGGCTCTCCCCGCTGGCCCTGGGGCTGTGTGTCTGGCGTGAGCAGATGGATGAGTTGGATTTGGTGTGCTGGAAGCTGATGGCCTTGAGAGAGAGGTGTGGGACGGTGTGATTGACGGGAAGAAAAGCTGGTTTGGGAGGAGGGGGCAGGAGGAGACCTGGCTCTGTGGATGGGAGCAGCGCTCGACTTGCCGGCGGCTTTGAGTGGCCAAGAGCAGCCTCTTCCCTGGCGCCGAGGACTTCGTGGTTGGAGCTCGGTGGCGCGGAGATGTGGAAGGAGATGGTCGGAGCTCTGAGGGCGGAGGGCTGCTGCCCTCCTGCCACGCTGCCTCAAAGGGTTAACAGGTCCTGGGGAGCCTGGAGGGACCGTTCACACCCTCTGCCCAATCCTGGGAATCCCTCTGTGCTAATTGAGCGCTAAGCAGATCAAAGGCTCCCATCAGGCCATCAGCACCCCCCTGGCCCCTGTCCTCGGGTCCCAGCCCAGGCCGCTCTTTGTCTGCAGAAGGAGAGGGAGCAATGTGGCTTCTCCCCGGCTTCCGAGCCAGCCTGGCCTGGGCTCTCCTCAGCGTGGTTCTGGGCATGGAGTTAAGCCTGCAGGAAAGTTTGCTGCTGAAGTCCCTAGGTCTGAGTGCCAAGCCCAGCCCCAAGAGCCCCGTTGCTGTGCCCTCCGTGCTCTGGAGGATCTTCCAGAGGAGAAGGACGCCGCCTCCTGCAAACAGCGACCCGGCAGATGCCTGTCGGGTGGAGGAATTTAATGTCCCTGGGAACATCATCCGCGTCTTCGCTGACCAAGGTACAGAAAGGCTGCGTTTGGGTCCTGGCGCTCGGCAGCCCGTCCGCTCTCTGGGCTGGGAGACTTTGCTCCAGCGCTGCCCTTCCCATCTCCTGGGTGCCGGTCGCAGAGGTGGGGAGGACAGGGCAGTGCCCGCAGTCGGTCTCCAGGAGAAATCACAGCTGGGGAAGCTCTGGTCCCTCTGGATGTTGTAGATAATAATTTACCGTTTAGAAAAGAGTCAGTGGACGAGGCAGCGGGTGTGGAGGGCGCTGGCCTGGGGTCACCTAACGCAGTCCGGAGAAGCTGGTTTGATCCCAGGTGACTGGCTTGACCCGCTGGGCTTGTGGTGCTGGAGGTGACTCCTGCCCGGGGCAGCGCTAACGCGGCTCCTCCATCGGCCGGGGCTGTGGGTGCAACACCCAGCTGCAGGCGCAGTCGGGATGCTCGGCCCTTTGGCTCTGTCCTCCCCTCCGTTTTGTCCTCTTGCCTCTGGCTGGCCGTGCGGCACGTCTGCCTGCTTCGCCCCGTGGCCTCTCGGAGCTGGTCGGTTACTTGGGAACCGTTTGGTCGGTGTCCCTCCGGTCTCGAGACACCACGGAGTCCACTTCTCTTCCGTTTCCAGGTTTCCGATGGAAACCTACGGCTGGCTAAAGCCACCCGCTCACCAGTCCCTAAGGTCTGCTGCTCTTCGCCCTCCCTTCCCCTCCATCCCTGTCCCCGGGGGGAGATATTTACAGCCGGGAAAAAACGACCCACCAAGTTGTTAAGCAGCGTCCAGAGGAGGTGCTGGAACGGGCGCGGCGTCCCGGTGCCGCAGGCTGGAGCCCAGGCGAGCGTTTGCACCTCCAGACCTTCCCCAAGGCCGTGCCCTCGGGCCGAGAGCCCCGACTGCAGCCTTGTCTCTGCCAGCCCCGTCTTCTTCTTGCCGTGCAGCCCGGAGCTGAAACGGCAGCCCTGGGAGCTGATGGCGCTCCGCGTGAGAGGGTCCAACCACCCCCACCTCTGTTTCTCCTCCTTTGTCAGGCCACTTCATCCATAGCGCGCAGCCCCAGAGGCTGCTGTGTCTGCAGAAGCGTCTGTACTTCAACCTCTCCGTGCTGGAGGAGGGCGAGCGCTTGACCATGGCGCAGCTGGAGGTCAAGTTCAGCCACAACTCCTACCACCCCGCCAGCCAGGGGCAGGTCTTTGAGCTGCGGCTCTACCAGAGCTCCCAGCTGACTCTGCGGGGCATGTCCTCCCGCGAGCACGGCCGAAAGCTGCTGGTGGAGCAGTCCTTCGCCCAGCTGCACAAGTCTCTTCTCTTCAACCTGAGCGGGGTGGTGAAGGACTGGAGAACGTACAGCAGGAACCTGGGCTTGATCCTGGAGATCTCGGTGAGCGGCAGCGATGGCGCGTCGGCCCCGGCGAGCCTCTGCTCCAGCATCGACTCCTTCCTGGACGCCTCCCTGCTGGTGGTAACCCTGAGCCAGCAGCAGTGCAGGGCTTCCAGGAGGAGGAGGAGCGCCCAGCACGCCCCCATCACACCGAGCAACCTCTGCAAGCCCCGGCGGCTGTACATCAGCTTCAGCGACGTGGGCTGGGAGAACTGGATCATCGCCCCCCAGGGCTACATGGCCAATTACTGCCTGGGCGAGTGCCCCTTCCCGCTGACCGCCGAGCTGAACAGCACCAACCACGCCATCCTCCAGACCATGGTGCACTCGCTGGACCCTGAGGGGACCCCCCAGCCCTGCTGCGTCCCCGTCAGGCTCTCCCCCATCTCCATCCTCTACTACGACAACAACGACAACGTGGTGCTGAGGCACTACGAGGACATGGTGGTGGATGAGTGTGGCTGCAGGTAGTGGAGCGGCTGCGGGAGCGTGTGCCCTGGCTGGAGCGTGGAATGATTGATGGAATAAATCCAGTGTGTTAAACCTGCTCTGTGCTGGTGTGCCGGGAGGTGCCCGTGGAGCGTGGCAGCGTCCCCCGGGGCTGCAGCTGGGGAGGGGTCTGGGGTACAGGGGTGGGCACGGGGGTTGTGATGCAGTGGGAGCTGGATGCTCGGCCCTGGCCCGTGGCCAGCAGACTGGGACGGGATTATGACCAAGTCTGGTGCTGGCTGGCTGTTCCGTTCTCGATGGGTGATGGTGGCACCAGGGTGTGAATCCCGGATCCCCCCTTGTGTTTGGCTCAGCTGCTGCTGGGGCTTTTCGGCTTCTTTGCTAAATGCTGCAGCTTGCTCAGTGCAAAGAGAAACGACTTTTTTTTGGTGAAATGATGCTGGTTCCCCGGTGCCCGGCTGCAGTCTGGCTGTGCCGGGTGTGGGGGACATGGTGGCTCTGGTCCCGCTGCAGGAAGGGGCATGGTGTCACGGCAGGAGCTGCAGCGCTGCGGCTCCGCATGACGGAATCCCTTCCCAGGGCGGTGGTGGAGCGGGGAGCGGCGTGGGGCTCTGCTGCTGCGAGCATCAAGGCTGAGCTAGAGTTGTTGGGTGGTGGGTGATGGGGCGGGGGGGGTTTGGGGCCGAGGAGTGGCAGGGTGCTGGGTGACAGCTGGTTTGGGCTGAGGAAAGGGAGGGGAAGGCAGGGGGATGTGGTGCAGAGGTGGGCACGGGGTGGGGGGGATGTGGAGTGGGTGGCATCTTGTTCCCTCCTGGCCTGCAGCGAGGCAGTAATTAATTTACCTCATTAGCAAATTGATGAGCCCGAGGTGGTTTTGTGTCCTCGCTCAGTGGCGGCCGCAGGACCAGCCTGACCCGCAGCTGGAGCCAGATGGCAGCAGCCCGAGGTGTGCGCGTGGCGGGGCGGTTTAGGGCTGGTTTGGGGTTTAGGTGTTGGTTTGTTGTTGGCCCATTGCAGTGGGGCGGCCACTGAGCAGCAGGGACCATCTTGTCCTCCCAGTGGTGGTCCCCGACAGCGGAGCTGCTGCTTCGCTCCCACCTTCCAGTGCGTGGGTGATGTTTTACAGCAGCTCGAGCTGTAAAACTGGGCCAGGCTGAACTGTTCCCCGTTAAACAGCCGCAGGCAGGACCCGGGGTGGGGGGGGGGTCAGCATCAGCCCTTCCAGGTGAGGCTTTCCTGACACCCCAGCTTTGGGGTTTCATTTTTTTTTTTTGGGGGGGGGGAGAAGCAAAGAAAAGGAATCTGAGTTAGACTTGAATTTTTTTTGCCTTTTTTTTTTTTTTTAACTGTGAAGCTGACACCGTAGCCTAGGTTCATCCTTTGTTGGTTTTCTCCTGCTGTGGTGTTGCTGGGCTTTCTCCCCCCTCCAGGGAGCACTGACAGTTTAACCACTCAGGGGTTTGCAGAGGAAATGTTTTTCCTGTCCCCTGTGCCGGTGTTTTCGCTATTGAACACCCCTGACCTGTGTAGCTGAAGAGCAGGATGGGTGTAGCTCAAGTCCTGTTGCTGTGTAGGGCGCTCACGTTTCCGTGGCCAATGTGCCACGGACCAGCTGCATGCCAGGGTGGCTCAGCCCTGCTGGGCTCCAGTAGCTGAACGCTAGCCATGCTGCAACCCACTGCAAGCACTTCAGTGTTAGAGTAGGATTTACTAAAGCAAGTGGGAGCTGTTTATTTCAAACTTCCCATGGGCAGGTGAAGAAAACCTTTAAGTATTAGGGGGTTGGTAGCTGTGCTGTGGCTCAAGTAACACCTCACCTGCTTCTCCACCCCATCCTCCTCCCTCACCCTGCCTGAGCACCAGGGTAGCAGTGCCAGGAGGCGGGTACAGCTGTGACCAGGGACAGCGCCGGAGCAGCTGTAAGGAGCTTTGTACACAGTGGTTCACTCCGGTGCTGCCTTTCAGCAGGCACTGAGCTGCTCCTGGGTGTCCCTGGACCAGAGCCAGACCCTGCTCTGCTGAACCACCCTCCCAGCAGGTAGACACCAGGTTTACTGCAGCACAGGGGAAGCAGGAGGGAGGAGAACCTCCAGGCTGGACTGATAACCTCTAGCCTCAGCCCTTTGTAACTCCTGGATTGGCACAGACCAACCCCCAGGAGCCAGGTGCGCAGGACACAGAGCAGCATTTCGCAGTTGCTGTGCTGACCCCCATTCGCTCTGCACACCCCCCACTTTTGTACTAGTCTGTGTTTAAAAAAAAAAGTAATAAACTTGAAGTTTATACAATCAGACAAAGTTTTAATGAACGTTGCATGGTTTTGTCATTGAAAGTTAGGGGCCACCTCGAATGCAAGAGCTGTTTATTAATATTTTATTGATGACAAACAGGTTTAAAACAAACTGAGACAAAATCAAAAGAGTTAACACCGTGCTAGCACTGATGTCTGGATTTATAAAACTCAGAGTAACTGCTACAAAGGAAAAAACCAGCACAAAGCCGAGGCAAGCATTCCCATCAGTGAAAGAGGGGGTGCGGGGAGAGGAGGGGTTACGGTGCTCCATGGATTTGCAGTGCACAGAGGGGTCACAGCTTAAACCTAGCGGAAAAGTCTATGCAACTACGCAGCCTACAGAAGGAAAAAAAATTAAAAAGCCCTTCGGCAATGTTAATAAATAAAACAGTCCATCTCACAAGGAAGGAAGGTGGCCTGTGTCTCCATTCTTTCACATTTTAGAAGTCTAAACTCTGGAGGCTTTTTATGAGAAAAGAATGGGTTTCATTTCTGGAAAGTTTCTTTTGCAGTTGTCGAACTACTTTGTTCGCTGCTGCAGGACTGAACAAAAATGCTGAACGCCTGTTCCGTGGTGATGCACACGCGACGCCCACTCCGGGGGTGCTACACCCGGTCTGCACTGGGGGAGAGACACTCCTGGAAAACTACAGCAAGGACAGGTTATGAAAAGCGGGTCAACAATCTACAAGAAAGGACAGGAATGAAAGGGCTTCCCCCCCAGGTACAAAAAGTGGGGTTCACATAGCGTTTAAGTACATTCATATGAGAGGTATTTGGAGTTCCCCCCCAAAAAAAGACTAGAAACACTTGGAGCCCTTTGAGTATAAAGCTAAACTTAATCCCAACGTTAAAAGCGCGGCGGTTAGTGAATCGCTCTCCTGTTCTTCGCCAATCAGGAGGTAGAGGTTAGTCTAATTTAGGGATCTGATAAAAATGGGTCTGTAGGAATTTTTCAGTTCTCTGCGCTGTTTCTAAAAAGGTTTAGACAGAAATAAAATGCTCCCAGTGTTCCCCTATGACTTAGTTAAGACATGGGTACAACTCAGAAATTGGATGGCTTCTCTATGTGCTGCTCTCGGGTCGGACATCCAGCTATTCCTCAAGCCAGCCTTGACAGTGCAGCTGTGTCCACTACCTGAAAAATAGGCTCCGGGTTGGGTTTTCACCACCTGAGTCATTCAGCTCTCTGTGTTAAGCACCCAAGAAGCCACACAAAAGCCTAACCCATTCTCTCTAATCCCAGCCAGCTCTCCCAGGCCACCTTCCCCCGACTGCCTGCTTCGTCCATGCGGCCAACCTGCTTCGCTAACATCGTAGAGTCTTTACTTCAGAACCAATATAATCCCCAGTTTCCATGACTCCTTCCCCCGACCTGAGGGAGCGGGTGAAGCAGGCCTGTTAGCATCTCTTCCTCCAGGGCCGAAGGGCACAGGAACCCATCCCCTTTCAAGCGCAAAGTTCATCTTACAGAAAGGCTTGTTTTTCACAGAGTAGAGTCCAGACAGTAGCCAATTAAAGCATACAGAAAACACTTTGAAACCCTCCTCCCGCTCGAGCGCGCAGGCTCCTCTCACTCTAACTGCTATCCGATGTAGGAAGAAGAGGCTGATTGCTGCAACTTCAAATCACACTGAAAGTTCTCAAGGTTGGTGCTCTAATTTAGTTTTTGTTTTAAACTTTTTGTAAGCTTCTCAGAACAAGGATCTCCCAGGTCCACCACTAAGAATTCAGAGACAAACTTGCTCCTTTGAAAGAATCTCTTTAAAACCACCTTGTCACGAAAGACCCATTCAGAATGTGGGCGACACGATGACACTAGGATTTCAGAGCCAGTGTTGGACAACAAAACCTGCATCTCAGAGTTGAGCATCAGCTACGTTCCGCTGGGTCTCTGCTCGGCTTGCTGGCCCTTAGGAGCTCGCTCGCTCTCTCTCTCAGATACTCTGCTTCTAAAATGTAAACAGTTACTGCTAAAATATAGTACCCCTTTCAAACGAGAACAACTCTGAGATGAGGGTTTTCCTCTCCCCATCTGCTCTGAAAAGTAATGCCCTGCTCGCAAAGAGAAGTATGGAATGAAGTGAAACCTGCTTAAGGCCCTTCTCTCGAGCGTGTCTGACTGGGGGAGCAGGGACTCGGCTGACCACTCATGTCGGGGTGAGTTGCCTTCCCAGTGAGGCGCCAGCCGGTCCTTCAGTGCGCTCTCTCCTCTCCGGTCAGTCTCCTGGTCTCAGTGAGCTAGCAGTGGGCTCTCTCGCGCGCTCCTTTCCCTCTCTCTCTCCTCTCCGTTGGTTGGTTTCTTTCTCCTGTTGCTCTCACACAGTGGTGCTTCAGTTTTAGCAGTGGAAAACAGGTATCCATTTTATTTTATTTTTTTTATTACCCAGAATAAAATGCTGATGAACTAAGCTCCACACAAGCTTAGCTCTTCTTCCTCAACCTGAAAGGAAAACAAGAACTGCATTAGGGATGTCACTCAAGACAAACCCTGGGCTCATGAACTTAAACGAGGGAGTGAGAAGCAGAGGGGTGAAGCTCAGGTGCCTTACACTCTAATACTGTGACAGTCCCGTCACTCCACCATGTTGATATGCACGTTCACCCTGGTAAGTAGAGTCCTGTGACAGCGCCACATCAATCTGAGATTTAAACTCATCACCAAGGTAACTGTCCTGGAAACAAAAGCGGGTGTTAACTCAGCACCAAGCTCAAGTGCTCGCTCTCAAAGCAGAATAAAGCAGCCGAGGTTGACAAACCCAGAAGGTTGCTTTTGTGGAGGATTTGTTTCCTTGTGGGTTTTTTTTAAATCTACTCTCTTTGCTGCCGAATTTCCACAAATAAAAAGGTTTTTGCCATAGCAGGCTGTGAACAGACCAGCAGTTCAGAGCCAAGCCTCTAGCTGAAGTCTACACACAGAGCATTTCACTTTCACGCCTGAGTGTGCTCAGAGTTCACCCAATGGAGGAGTACAAAATGCTGTGGCTGAGACACTGAGAATGGATTTATTTCCTATTTTCCTCAGTCCTAGGAAACAAGGATGTGCACATGCACAGATCACCAACATAAAACCCAGGAAAAAGAGCAGGTGGTACCTCAAACTGCTTACCTGGGATAACTCAGGTTGGGAGAGCCCAGGCTGACTCATCTGTGATGGCTGGCTCATGGAGATATACCCCTGAGTCAGTGGACCCTGCGAGAAAGGCTGGGACACCACATCTTGGCTCGCTTGACTGTTTGGAAGGTTTGACTGACTAGTTCCAGGAATCCCAAAACGATTTTTCTGGCGCCCACCACGACCAGTCTTTCCCTTTGGCGCTCCACGTCCTGGAAAAGCGTTTATCCCAACCAACAGTGAGAAGCCTTACGCATGCAAACACGGGGGAGTTAATCTCTAAAGAGGCGACTGCTCGCATGAGGCAACATTTTACATGTCCTCAACATGCAGCAGGGGCAGATAAATCAGAAGGCAGAACCCCCAGCACAGGCACAGCCCAGGGGCACTTGCTGGAGGCTGCAGTGCTGATGAGTTTGTACTCCAGTCAGTGATTTACTGCTGAAGCCCATCATTTACCCATCAGCACTGCTGCAAGAGCAGCAAAAAACATTCTCTGCCCCAAAACATGGCTTTTGTACCATTCCGCCCCTGTCCCGAACCTGCAGCTGGTCCGTTCGCCTGGCCAAAGTACCCCGGCGGCGGCATCGGTGGCATCACGAGGTTGAAAGGGATGGGAATGTTCATGGCAGTGACATGGCTGGGGCCAGCGCTGATCATCCCGATCTGGTCGTGGGTTTGGAAGTACATGTTGGATGGGCGCCCTGAGGAGGGGAGGAGAAGCCACAGTGATCTCAGGCATCCTGACTAGTTAAAAATAAATTCCTATTCCTGCTTTTAACAGCACTGGGAGGACTTGTGAGCAGGCTAAGTAAGAACCAGAAACGGAAAGGACCAGCCCCCCCCCTGCCACAAACCACCAGCATTTACAGTTCATCATTTAGTCTATGCCTGAAAATTTCAGGTTTACACGTGTTCATCCCTAACAGCATCCACATTCTCAGTTCTTAAATCCCTATTTTTCTGTAGTGGCTCTTCAGACACATCACAGTTTGAAGTCTGTAAGACTATCCCCCAAGAACCCCAAAAACCAAATCCATAAAGGTTAATTTTGACAGTTTCCTTTACCTTGACTGCTCCGGTCATAGACAGAGCCAGGAATAATCGCCTCACGCGCATCATACATGGCAGTCGTCATGAAACGAGCACCCTGGAAGCGTTGAAGGAGTTAGACAAAGCCTTTGCACAGAACGCTTTGCACTGCAACTTCAGGGTAAGTTATTTTGGGTAAAAATCCAGTAAGCCTCCTCAGATCATAGACCCTTTACAGGCGCAGAGGAGACTCACTAGTTCCAACACATGGAGGACATCCAACTATCATTTCAACTACATCATAACAAGAGAAAGACATCGGATTCGACAGGCAGCCGATCTCGAATTGTGGAACACCTGAGGAGTTTTCAGTCTATTTCAAGGTTCTCACAACCATTCTTCCCTTGCTCTATCCCTACCATTGCCCTTCTGTGATGGCTGACAAGCTCTGTGCCCCCCAAACAACTACTTATGCTAAAGGATGAAGTAAAAAATTTGCAGGTTGAGGATTAAAGGACGATGCTATTAAGTACACATGCCTGAGGAACTCCTACTTCCACACAAAACAGTTACTTTACCTTTCATTCGCCTCAGAAGTTACCCTTCCACCCTCATAAAATTCTGCACTAAAAGTGTGATTTTAAAAAAGCGCCAAAACGGTTTTTGTACAAGCGCTTGACTTCCTCGGGTCATGATGCACTAACTAGGCATCAAAAATGGAAAGTCACGGGGCGGGGAGCTCTGTGGGTGACTGTTTAGTCCATCCATTTATAACTGATCGATCAACCCTCAACTGCTTCATGCCACAAGCATCTGAGAGGCCGGAGAGGTCGACTTACTGGGTTGATGGTATTGACCAGTTTCCGGGGCTTGCTGAACTGCATAAGGCTTTCCCGGAGGTTATTCAGTGGTCCCTCCACCAGAACCTTCTGCTCCTTGTAGTAATTCAGCAGGTGATTCCAAAGCGGTTGTTTAGACAGTGCTTTCGGGTTCCCAACAATAATTACTCCATACCTATGCAACAGCCGACAAACAAACTCAGATTAACTGACTCAAAATAAAGCCATGGGACATTCATGTTGGGATGGCCTTGCAGCCAATCCCTTCCGCAGTAAATCAAGGCACCTGAGGGAAGCCCAAAGTGGTAGGTGTGGGAGACCCTGACACAATTGTTTTGTATACAGCAGAGGATTTCTGTGGTATGACAAGACACTGGAGAGGCAATTGCTGCAGCTGGTTTCTCAATATAGTCACAAACTTCCTTTTGCAGGCTTGCCAAACGGCTGGGTGTGCTCAACCAGCCTCCACACTGCACTGGTTTGGAAGTCAACCAGCACAGTGTTGACTCCGCATTACCCCTCTCAGTCAAATCCGTTAAGAGAAGCAAAATGGTAAAAAAAGGGTTGCTGGAAGGGATAAAGCAGCAGATGCAGGGAAAAGTTCTGTCCTGCAAACCAAGGGGAACAACATGGTGGCTCCAACAACCCACTGATACCAAACAGTGACATGATTGAGATTGCTCTAGAAAATTGCAAGAATGCAGGGATCATTCAGGGCTCCCTGAACCCAGGTGGGGTGGGGAATGGTTCTGCTACCCACAAACCACAGACCTGCTGTTAGACTGCAGTGATGCTTTAGCAGAAGGAATTACATCTCTAGAACAGATGAAAACTTGCCCAGTTTTACTTTACCTTGCTCTTGTAAGAGCTACATTAAGACGCCTGGGGTCATTCAGAAACCCTATTCCTTGGTGTTCGTTGGCCCTCACACAAGACAGGATAATAAAGTCCTTCTCTCGTCCCTGGAAGGCATCCACACTTGCAATTTCCACTTCCTGAAGCAGAGGAAAACACGTAAATCACGGAAGCACAGTGCAAAACAGTTGTGTTACCAACAGGCATTACAAAACACTTTGGCCTGCGCCAGCAGCTCCCATCATTTGACAAAAATGTTATTTTTGTCATGACGAATGATTTGGTAATTCCACTGATCACTAAAGGGGAACAGACAGTCTCAGTTTAGGACAAATCACTTTTATGTTCACTCTTTGTGGTTCTCTCTCCCCAGCACTGGCACTGCTCTACGGAAAGTGTCCCTTTTCTAGGTACACAGCCAAAAAACTTCTGCCTATGCCAAAACCTCGTAGTAAGAGAGGTCCAAATTAGTGCTGCTGCTCCCAGCTACTGAGAGACCTGGATCAGAGGGACAGATCATTCCTGGCAGAAGTAAAAGCATTTCCACCAACATTTCCCGCAGTGAGAACACCGAGCAAGTTCTCAATATTGCAAAACAGACTATATCAAACATACAACTGCCTTGTTTGTAGCAACAAATATTAGTGTTTGGGAGAGGAGTTCCAGGGAAGGGAGGACATATTTCCAAGCAAATAAATAGTATGACCATCAGAATTTATGGAGCTTGGTTTCCTGCACGTCTCTTGGCATGATGCATTTTGCTAAGAGATGAGCTGACCGAAGCTTTTCCACAGCTGAAGCACTCATGACCTCTCCCCTCTGTGCCTCAGCAAGTCCTCAGAGGATGGACTCATTGAAGCCTCCTTCGAACAGAGACCTTAGCGGGGCTTTCTCCTTTATCTGGCCAGCTGCTCCCCTGAGGCTTACTGCCATTTGAATCCTCCTCAACTCTTCTCCCTGGTCTACTTTAACCACAATCGACTAAAAAAAAAAAATTACTAAAGAATAAACATAGACTGATGCCTGAAAAGCCAGAGTAAAAATGAAAATGCTGTGAAGTTTCACAGTAACAGACTTTTCTGTCCTCTCTGCATCCAAGTGATCTCATCTGTGCAACGACTCCATACCTGGTAGAGCTTTGTATGCAAGGAACCACTGAACTGCATGTACTGCACCAGATAGGATCTCTGTCCTTCATAAGGAGTAATAATGCCAATCTGATCAGGTTTGGCACCTGCCTTCAATAGCTTCGTAGTTATCTTCTCCACATTGGCAGCTTCCGTCCTAGGAAGAGAGGTTTGTTTATCTAAGGAGAACCAAGGTTACTGTTCTACTTCAAGAGAAAGATCAATTTTATACTGCTTGAGCACTGATTAATTCAGCTTGAGCTTTGCAGGAACATTCACTACCGTCACCTCTTGACTTCGGCCACATAGGAACTC
Source organism: Bucorvus abyssinicus (assembly GCA_009769605.1). NCBI lineage: Eukaryota > Metazoa > Chordata > Aves > Bucerotiformes > Bucorvidae > Bucorvus > Bucorvus abyssinicus. The sequence continues at coordinate 8,345,268 of CM020055.1, forward strand.
AGGCAAAAGCCAGAGGAATGCAGGCAAAAGCCAACATTCTCAACAGTGGTCTCAGTGACACAGAAATTTCTCCTCCATCTTCTCAGAACTACACAACTAGACTTCCTGGAATAGCAAAATTCTTGGTGGCCAAGTCCAAAATGGAACTTTAGTAGATGTACACGTGTACTTCGAGTGAGATCATTACAAGTGTTCCAGCCTGCTGTGCAAGCAGATCCTTCACTGCTTTATCTTTAAGCTTTAAATATAGAATGGTTTTAATGCCAGCCTCCCGCCAGCCAGCTATTGTGCCATTTGGGCACAGCCCGGCTGCACCCGGCAGTCTTGCACACACTGCTCACGAAAGAGTAAAACCACCACAGCAGGCATTGTTCAGGAGTTGGTCTGGTTTCCCTTCCAGGCACGTATGACCATGAGGAGCGAAGTGTTAAGCTCACTCTTTGAAAAAGAAGTGGCAGAAAAGGGATAGAAAAAAGGAAATTGAATTCCCATCCCTTTCCACTTCTGTCAAAATCTAACACTTGGGACTCTGCTTCAGGAGCTCCTGGAAATCTGGCTTCAAAATACAGCTTGATCAGCATTTCCTGCTGCAACTGTGCTCACTTTAAAATGGCCCAAACCCATCCCCTTTATTAGGCACTTAATCGTCCTGTGCCACTTATGCTTCCAGTGAAGGAAAACATGCACCTCCACAGAACAATTCAGACCCACTTAAGGGCTGAACTGCTCCCACTGGAGATGCCTTTTTCTCTTCGCTTATTGTAAAGGGAGTCCAGGGCAAATCAGCTCTGAAAGGCGGCTCTGCCTGCACTGCCCTTGATGGCAGCTTTTATTAGGAAAAGCAATTCCAGTCATGGCTGTTAACAGGAAACAACGCTTTATTAATTTAGAACTGCTGCAGAACATATGACCCAAGAGCAGAAGATATCGCAGTGCACAGAGCACCTGTGGTTTGAAGTACAGACACCACCCTCCACAGACACCTTCATTCACACAGCCAGGCGCTCCGAGTCACGGTTAATACAGAACACCAAGCTTGTGGCAGAGATGCTGAAGGGTAGAGAAACGCTTAGATGTTTGGTCTGCAGAGGGAACTGTACCCTGTACTTCCCCCTGACTTCATTAACTGTGACTGTCCCCAAGGGATGTCACAGGAGACATGTCAAGGGATGTCTGTCATATTAACGGATTCACTTAACAATCCCCCTTACATCTGAGATACTTAAAAATACTTTGTCCCAGTGTAAGTTTCTCTCTCACTGTTGAAGTTTGTTTACCTGTTTAAGTAAGAGGTGCCTGAGCTGGCGATTTCTTCCTGTCCTTGTGTAACGTAGAAGAACATTGGCTTATCTGGCTGTGGCCACTGGAAATCAAACCCTTTTTTCACCCGGTCCGCTGAAGAGCACAAAAACAGTAAGTCCAACAAGTCAGCACTGCTTTACTAGCAGGAACACTCACTTTCATGTCAAAACACCTTAAAGACTCAAACCTAACTGCAGTGACAATTCTCTTTTTAAGCAAATGTATTAAACTCAGATTAAAGAATACTTCCTTTGATTCTTAACGAATGGCAGAGAAAGTCATTTGGAGGAGTACGGCTCTTGCTCACCTGCAGTGACCCCATTCTGGAGTGACCCCTCGTAGAAGATATTGGATGGAAAGGCGCTGAGGGCTGGGTGCATGCGGTACTGGACCTGCAGGCGGATGGGACGGATGCCCAGCACCACCAGCCTCTCGAAGAGAGACTGCGACAGGCCGGCCTTTGCCGCCTTTTTACACATCACAACAGGGCCAAGTTGGCAGTGGTCACCCACGAGAATAAGCTGTGGAAAAGAGAAGTGTATAGATACCTAAGTTTTTATTTTCTGAGACTTGCCCAATAGCTAGAAACAACAGTACTATCCCATTATAAAACACATTAGGTACTAATCAGTCGGACTGGTACTAAGCTTCAGATCTCATCTAAAGCTTATAAACCTTTAGCGTCAACTAGCTGATCATTTCCAAGTAAAATCTTATTCAGTCTCCAGGTTATTCCAACACCACCGCCATGCTCTGGGAAGAGATAACACCATGGAAACCGAAAACTAACACAAAATAAAGTCATTTAGATCTGTATTATGGAAGCATCTTCCATGGAAAGAAAAGATCTTGGACCCCTACGTGACTGCTCTGACTGTTACTGCTTGATGCTACTTCCTCCATTTACAAACTCTTCCTGTAATGAAATTTCCCTTCACGAAGTTCCATGGCTCCCACCTGTTTTGCTCCCAGGACGACAGGCACCATGCACTCCGGCTCAGTTGCCTGGGTGCTTTCATCAATCAGAATGGAGCGGAACTGCATCTTTGCAAGTCTTGGATCACCAGCTCCCACACAGGTGCAGCAGATCACATCCGCGTTCTGGGACAGAAATGCAACCCAAATTAATCAACAGACGCTATTTCTACAGGGAACAGTAGTCAGTACCATTCCAGGAGCCCCACAGAGGGTAAACTGAACTCTGGTCTCCACCAGCAAATGGCAACCAAGCCTCAAGCAGGGGAAGGTAATTGTTCAAGCTGCGAGACCCGATGGAACCATACCATCAGCAATTCACGCTCTGCTGTTCGTTTCAGTGCCCGGTAACGTTTCTCATCCGCAGATGACAGTTCTCCAGTCTCATCTTTCAGCTGCTGCAGTTTCTGAAGCTCTGGCATGCTGCAAAAAAAAAGAAATGTTACTTTATGGCTTAATTAACAACAGTGAACTCACTGTAAAACTAAATATGACACATGTATAGAACCAAAGAAGTTACCCCATCAAGCAACTGTGTGTTGTCACCATCACACAGGTCATCATGCGTGTCCACCACAACACGTCAGTCGGTTTTGTCGTTCCCCTGTCCCCTCCACCATGTCTCACCTGTCCATGTTTCGGATCTGGTTATGCAGTGCCAAGAAGGACACCGGAGAGTCAATTGCCTCGCGACTTTTAGCACACAGGCGAACCACCTTCAGTCCAGTCTGATGGATCTTCTCAGTCAGCTGATCTACAGCTATGTTACTTGGAGCGCAGACTAACACAGGCCTTGGAAAAAAAAAAAAAAATCAGCAAAAAGTAAGTCTCAAGGAGTTGTGAATTTTTTCCTAGACTTATAATAAAATCATGTGTTACGACACATGTCTATCAAAAATATGCTGAGGAAGAACATCTTCAGGAAAAAGCACAGGTCTTCCCAGAAAAATATACTTCTAGAAAACCTGTTTAGTTCAATGATACTCAATTTTTACTATCGATTCTCTGACCATTAATAAAGTAGCCTCATACACAAAGATTTAGAGAGAAGAGTTCTTACCCATTGCCCTGTCTGGCCAGATGATAGACGATTGTGGCTGATGTCACTGTTTTTCCAGTACCAGGTGGACCCTGAATAAGGCTCAGAGGACGCTGAAGGACAGTCTTCACAGCATAAACCTAAAAAATTTCATTGCTATTTAGTATTCAGTGTGTAGGAAGTTACAAAGCTGCTCAACCGTTTTCATAAATCCTTTGTCATAGTCTTTGCGTGTAGTAAAAAGGAGAGGAGGTTACCTGAGAATGGTTGAGATCAGGAAGTCCTTGGGCTGTAAAGCGCTTTGGCAACTGGCATTTAATAATTACATCTTCTACCTCATGACCTAACAGTTTGTGATATATGTACCCAGACACTGAGGTCTCATCCACAGCAAAGGTTTTTAAAGCACTCTGCATCCTGAAAGGAGGAAAGGGCAGGAAAAAAATGAGTATGACCTCAAATACAGCTGTCCACACATGTCCTACACAAAGGTTAATCAGGCATCAGGCACAAATTAAAATGTACCTTGGGAAAAGAGAACACTGTAGAACACTAACAGAATTAAGAGACAAAAATTAGATTCCAAGAACACAGATCTTGTTTTCCCCCATGTGAATACTCCAAAGCACTATAACCAGAAAATTCTGCAGAGAAACACCAGCCTTCGACAGAACCTTTTCTCATTCCAAAATTCCCCCTGAAGGAAGATGTAGACACCAGCTGCACCCACCCTCTGCCCAGCTTTAAGTGCTTTCTCCGTACCTGTCAAATGAAGTAGACTTCCACACAAAATCCACTTGGAAGTTATGAGTGACCTCCACAGGTGCTCCAACGCTGCTCCTCAGCTCAATGGCTATCTCATCACCATAATCTGTAGAACCTCGTTAAGTAGTAATCTATAGCAAAAATTTGGGGTTTATTTTTCCCAATTTTGATTTTTTTTAGCAGATCCCCATGACAAATTGGAATTATCTCAAAATTACTTTTGTATGTTTACGGATCTCTCAGAGACTTCAGCCTTCTTTTAGGCCTCCCTGAAGGCTTTAAGTAAAGGATACTATCAGGAACTTTAATTACATGACCAATTCCTTTCCATAAAGGGGCCAGGTCTCCTTTATACCTCAAGCAGATCTCGTCTCCTTGCATAAGACGCATATCTACAAAGGAAAGCAAAATGCTCTTAGAGTATTCACCAATGAACAACCATCCCCACCACAAAACACTTACAGTACTATCTTACAGCCCAGGCCAGCTCATCATAGCTCCTCAAACACTGCTGCTCTTCACCAAGCATTAAAAAAAACAGACAAAACAATCGAGCTGTCGTTACCTGAATCGGTCTTTGGCAAAGTGAAGTAAGCAATTCTCTTCTTGTTCAAGCCCAGGTCCCATCTGACTGTGATGTTATCTTGGGTCTAATGGTGAAGAACAGGCATCTGTTATGTTCTTAAAGAGCTGTTCAACAACTACCACTGTCCTCACTGCCCTGTACCTCTCAACAGTGGAAAAACACACAACCTGCTGTTCCAACGCCACAGTATAGACAAATATCTGTATTTATTACCCCTATGGATTGAGCTTGCACCTTCTGCAGAAGATAATTTTGTTCTATGAGTGATTTAAGGAGAAACAGTCCTAACCACCAATGTTTGATACCAGAGAACTGCTCAGAAGCCCCCTCAAACAGGCAAGTTTCAAACATGTTACCTGAGACTCCTTGAGCTTCTTGTCATAGTCTGCCTCAAGCTTGACTAGGGGACCAAATATATTTTGGTATTGATAAGCATCTTCATATCTGAGCAGGACGTGTTGAGGTTCTTCATCCACACCAGGCTTTTCTAAGTCCTCAAGGGTTGCAGATGGATTTTCCTAGAATTTGAAGTACACATTTTGTTTCTCACAAAGCAATAACTGAATACCAAGCGTGCACTAACAATTCCCTACTCAACCAGCGATCACGTAAAGCTGAAACAAGTGGAAGACTTGACATGGGGAAAGAAAGTTGTTTTTTCAGATCACCCAGTGGTGTAACTTGAACAGAGCTGAAGAACCCAAGGGTGAAACTTCTCTTCTTTGATAAATCATTTCCTGAACCCTTTGATGGATGCCCAGCTGCAAGATTTAAACCTCATGTGATGTGAGAATGCTCCCTGCAGCTGCTGGAACAGTCTTGTCCCTCTAGCAACACATACCTTCCACAGCTCTTCCAGTTTGTTGATCTGCTGAGCTGTGATCTGTCGTGCTCTCAGCTGCTCCTGCTCAGATGGAATCTTTACCAGCCAGGAAAGGAAACAGCGGTCTTGGATAAGAGGCTGCCACTGTGAACTGTCCCAATTAATGTCCTTTAAACTGCTCTGGCTGGCACATGGCTGCCTGCACAACCAAAACATTGAAAAAAATTATTAAATTAGACAAGTGTAAGAAAAAATCTGCTGTGTGAAGTGTAACAATAGGTTTATCACGCTCCTAATTCAACTCAGGGATCTCAGTTAAAAGGAAAAACCCTAACAACCCTTCCCTGCTGGGCCAATTGATTTCAGTTCCTGTATTTACCATTTCAACACTGGGAAGGCTTGGTAGCATAATTAGTATTTCGTGGGTCTTTCTAGAACTGAAAATTTCAGCACCTAAAGTGTTAAATATGACATAGACCTTTGAAAATGGTTACAGTCCATTAAAACTACACACATATAATATCAAAAAAACCTCGGGATTAACTCCCATCTGTTGTTTAAACTAGAAGGACTCACTCTGTAGAAACACACCTACTGTCCAATATTGGTAAGTGACAGCATTTAATTAAAACACATACAAGTATAAAATCATGGTTTCTGACAGAACCTGTCAGAGAACCATTTCCACTCTACTGTTGTCTTCAAATGATTCTACAAGGTGACACAAAACCACACTGTGTTCCTGACCAGTTACTCTTCCAAATCTGAAAAATCACAGTTTAAAAACTGTTGACCTTTAGCAATAAGGTTATACCCCAGACTTGACACCAACAGTCCAACAAAGGCATTCTCTCACCTGCACAGCAAAACCACCACAGAGTCAGCCTTAGCTGGAATAAAGCCAAGGAGAAAGACGTTACGACATCCACAGTTGTAACATTCCAAGACGGTCTCTCCCAGAGGTCCATCTTTGTGGAGAGTCACCTCTTTGCACTTCGCTCTCACAAGATGATTAACGATGTGGCTGAAACCAGAGAGGACAGATGTTTATAGGAAGTTAATGGGAAAACCACATTTACTCCTAACTTAATGTATCAGCCCAGTTATTAAAACACACAAACAAGATCTATTTACACTGGCAAGATCTCGCTCTTTTCACCCAGATACTGCTAACACAGCATCCTGGGTTCAAATCACAACACAGCATGTCAGTGGTTTCTCAGTGCGTGAATGCTTCAAGGTGAGTGAGAAAGAACAGGAAATGGGTAAAATTTTTTTATGTTACTGGTAATTAAAAGAAGCCTCCTGAAGCTCCACAGGTCAAGAGTATCATTCTACTGTGTTCTGCAGGAGAGGGCAAGCAGCAGCAAGCTCATTTCACTGAAGTGATGCAAGTTTTGCTGAGATCAAGGTCTAAGTCGGTAACAGCAGAAAAGCTAAAGAGGAGGTTGGAGGTTTACATTTCAGTCACCAGTTACCAATTACCACCACACTGTAAGTCACAGCCATCACACACTTCAAAACAAATGCCCTCCAAAATGAGGCTCTCATTATTATTTCCATCATTTGGCCACTCACCTGCCAGATGTATTTCCACGCCCATTACAGAACCACTTTTTGCTGGTGTTACAATAAACCACACAAGCAGGGTCATGGATACCACAGTAACTGGAATTAAAAAAATGAAAAAAACAGGAAGTGATTGGGTACTTGCTTACAGGAAAATTCCAATACAAGATCTAAGCTGCCTACAAAAATAAGGGGAAGTGAAAATTAGGGAGCACGAGTGCTGGTAAAAGCATCAAACATGAGCTAAAGTTCTGAATCCCAAGTATTTTAACACTTCCCAGCATGACCATCCCTAGGCTGGCTTAGCCTATGCTCCCCAAGGGAGGACAAACCCCATTGGCCCTGGCAGCTGCCTTGTGCACAAAGAGGAGCTCACCAGAGGGCACTGCTTCCCTTCCAGTGCCTGGGCATCTCCCAGGAAGTTGTTCTCAAGATCCAGAAATCCTCTAAGCACACACACACACCCTTCACTCACGCCAAGTGCTCCTGCCTGTGGCAAAGACTAGGTCTTACCTGCACGCATGCACAGGAAGATCCTTTGTGTAATAGGTATCTTCTTCATCTTCTTCAAAGTTCAACTCTGCCAGAAGCTGGCTGGTTTTAGCCACGCTGTCATCCACAGCTCCATTCTGCAGAATGCCATCAGGTCCGTTAACCTGGAAGACAAGGTCAGCGCTTAGGTTCTACAATCACAACAGACTCCAAACCGTAAAGGCAAGGACAGCAATTCCCACTGGGTTTAATTCAGAAAAACTCCCAAGGAGCAAAAACCACACACCAGTTATGTAATTAATACTTGCTTCATTAGCTCTTCTTTTACAGGGTTATTTAAACTCCAGCTGATAAACCGAGAAGTTAACGAACAGAGATTGCTTTTCTGCAGATTACATTTTTCCATACAGTGCTACACCACACACAGAATTCCATTTAAACAATTCCAGCAGAATCAAACATTTTTTTCCCTCCTCCATTTTACTCCAGAAGTCTATGTGAACACAAGATCTTTATCGTACAGGACCCTCCCCACCTATTTCTGCTGTTCTCTCCCCACCCAATCAACGCTCGCAGTATCGCTTGTTCAGGAGGTACTAACCACAGCACACACCCGAGCAAACAAACCTATCTGCTAAATACATCAGGTGTGACAATCACTACTGGGTCACTTTAAAATTGTTTTAGCTACAACACTATTTCCTTTAAAGAAATGAGGCCTCTAAGTTATCCAAGAAAACCACAAAACTCCATCAAAACTAGTAAAGCAGGTTTTCAGAGCAACACACTTCAGAGTTTAATGCCCCTGCTGCACCTCCACAGACTGACAGCCACAGCAAGATCTTTTATCAATACAATATTTCCAAAGCTCTTTTCACACTTAGACATTTTATGTAATTTATCTGGTAATCTATAACTCAATTCTCTGACGAGACAAGAAAGCTGGCCACAGTGAGAACAACACTATATCTTTACTGAAGGAAACTTAACAAACACATTTGCTGTAGCATTTTAAAGCTAATCAAACCACACTTACTTCTCTAAAAGTCTCATTTCGATTCCACACAAGCTTGTTTCAGTATTGCACATTAAAATTTAACAGCCAATTGCAAGAGGGAAATCTAAAAGCAAGTGTAAACCACTTCACATTTGCCCTCAGCACTAAGGAACTGGAGTCAGCAGCACCAGCTTTGATTCATTATCTTCAAATGAAATGAGGCACGTTTGCAAAGCACAGTCTAAATGATCTGACTCTTTATTGATGTTACCTCCAAGCACTGGCTTTTAATAGAAAGATCAGCCAAGAGGAACCGTCAGCACAGAATGTGCAAAAGCAGCAGAGGGGAAAAAGGAAAAAACCCCAAAGAAGCTGCATTAGCATGTGTCGAGCCCTCAGTGGATGAACCCAAATCCCATCGGGTCTCCGGGTAATGGCACCTCCACCGATGTCTGAAGATAAATACCCACTTTAAATAGTGCTGTTTTACAAAACCTGAAGATAACTTATTAACCTATCATGAAACAGGTGGAATTCCAAGGCCTTAAGCTAATCTGAGTTCTCAGAAGCAGAATCCCAGGATTCACTGGGGCATTTCCATCACTCTACTCCAAGAGCCGTACCTCATTATGACACACACCAGCTGACAAGTTTAACCCAGTTTTGGGTGCTCATAAAAACCTGGACTGCTGAACAGTAACAAAATTGGACATCTCTTTTTTTTTAAGGCAGAAAACCGAGAAGCTACCATCACCACGAGCTGTTTGTCCTTCTGCCCCAGGTGAGCACTGGCTGGGCCCCAGGAGCTGGTGCCCTCGGTAAGGAGGGCAGGAGTGATGTCACCTGTTCCCACGAGGACCCTTGGCAGGCCCAGCAAGGAAGTGACTCAACCATTGTTCTAACCCCGCTGCGACGGTCGCCTATGTGCATATCATTAAAAATCTGGCACCAGCAACTGTTGTATAAGGCAGGGGGGTTTTCTCTATTTTAAAAGTGTTCACTGAAACTTCTGGCGCAGCGAGTTTAACAGCTACGGCGACATGAACGCTGAGGTGCTCTGAAACTACCAAGGCACTGGTCCCTCTCTCGCTCCTTTTTTGGCTTCTAAAGTACTCATCAAGAGACAACAGCAAAGGTCCAAGGAAATAGGTTACAGAATAATAAATCTGATGATGTAACTTAGGTAGCGGTTTTACTGACCCCATGTAAGTGAGCCCCCAAATCCCTGGTAACAGAATATTACCATCTCCATTTCTCCCAGCACTTCTGGCTCATACCCCCCACCCAGAGCAGCAGCTGATCCACAGGTGGACACAGCTACATCCCCTCCACACAGTTCTACTTTAAAGAGGTGCATGTCGAGCTGTAACAAGAAAACTAACAGCAGCTGAGCAGGTCTGCTGCTAGCAGAGCACTCCTGCTACAGCCTGCAGGCCAGGCAGTCGAGGCAACACACTTCACCACTCAGCAGCCGCAGGACACCCAGTCAGGTAATTTTCCCTCATTCTTTAGAAAAAAATTACACACTTATTTGAGATTCTTTACATTAAAGCTATAGACTATTTACTGTACCTTACTACAGTCTCTTCTTTCCCTCTCAAAATAAGGGATTTTACTGAGAACATTCACCCCCACCACACCTCTGAAACAGTGTGAAGTAAACTGGATTTCCAGGCAGGGACCTGAGCAACCAGGAGTAAATCATTTTGCTAAGACAAAAAGTCTTTGTTAGAACTGGAAATTAAATCCAGCCCCTGTAGTCTAGACCAAAAGTCTACCAGCTGACCCAGCCTCCCTCCTCCATTCCCACATTAACACCATGTGCCTTGTCTATCCCAGACTCACTGGGCATGTGACTGCTTCCCAGCATCAAACCAGGTCCTCACCTGGAAGGGTGAAAACATGAGGCAGCAATCAGAATTTATCTGAAAATACTTATAAAAAAAATCTATTCCTGTGTTTGATTTTAATTACATGTAAACAAGGAAATCCAGATTTCTGAAGAGAAATCAGCAGACACTGCTCCTGCGTTACCAGCCACTCCTACCTTCCGTCAATGGGACACTAATCGATTGTAACAACATCCTCTTAAACTATTAGTTAAATACACGTTGGGCCAGGCAGCTCTTCTAGACCACCTAAATCAATCACATTTTCCTAAGAAATTCGGTGCTCTGCATTGTTCAACTAATCTATTTAAACACCAGGACACTAAAGACACCAGAATATGAAAGAGCAGAGTAAGAGTAAACACCTCTGATGTTTATCAGCTTCAAATACACATTATTAGTCAAGTAGCTTTAATTATAATCACAGGGACAACATTTAATTAAGCAAAATTTATGGGATCAGTTTTGGGGCATTACAAGCTATTATTTAGCACATTCCCTGCCAAAAGACACAACAAGTTTAAAGTATTTGTTGAAGGCAGCAAAATTTCCCCCAGAATCTTTAAAAAAAAAACCCGATTTCTGATCTTATCACTCATGAGACTGTTGAAACATGCAAGTCCGAACAGATGCAGGGATCAGAGTTTGGCTGCACTGGGGCTCTGGAGGACACGACACTCACACACTGCTCAGAGTTCTTATTCGAAAAGGTCTGTGCCCTCTCCTACCCACCCCCAAAACCTACATTTCTAGAGGCAAAACAAGGATGAGGACATCACACATTTGCAGAAACAGTATAAATGCATTTAAAAATTAAATAAAATAAATTCCTTCCTCCTTGCCAGGCCAGATGGGTATGGGCAGACTCGTACCTGAACATGCTCTCCAGATTTTTATTTCTACTTCAAAGGCTTTTCAAACATGTTTAGACAAAAAAAAAAAAGACAAAATAATCCTCTCATCTGATCTTTCAGCTTAGGAGGCTTATTTTGGGGTGGTTTTAATTCTTGCCACGTATTCTCTACTGTGAGTTCTGGAATGATCACAACCCATTGAAGCTTTAAAAAAAACCCTACAATTTTACTACAACTGTCTTTTCAATCAGTGAATGTACAGTCTGACTGTACACAGACAGGATTTTACTGCTGCCACTTAATTCTGATACCTGAGTGCTCAAACAGGACCAGGTCTACCAGCCCAAATCCCAAAGCTGCCAGTAAACACAAAACAAACAGCCCATGGGGTCACCTCTTGAATTCTGTCTCACAAACACACTACCCCGGAGCCCGTCACCACACAGCAGCTACGCCCAGGCTTCCACACACAGGAAAGTCACTCCATCCCTCCTGGGATAAACCCGATACAGCCAGGAGGGGATCACATCACCCCAGCTCCTGCACCACGCACCTGCAGCCTCGCAGTGCCTGTCTGCAGCTTCCACAGCTCTATCACTCACAGACCCCGACACAGCTGCTTTTGCAAGGAAAAGGAAAAACCCGGCCCACTCAAACTGAGTTTGGTTCCGGATTAAAAACTTAGCTAAAGCATTTCAACACCTCTTTAAACCCAGCCTTCAAAACACAGATAACAATATGAACATTTAACAGTTAATAACGGGACTACATGAGCTTGTAATGACATCTAGCAACATATTCCACAATCTCTGAGTGGAGAGAAGTTAGACTTTTTAAAACACACGGAAGAGTTCTTTGGGGTTTTTGTTTTTACTATAGACACAGTCAAGACATAGCACAGTGACAGGTGCCAACACTTCTTCACTTGTGGGCAATTAACCCTACTTCTTTACTTTCATTTTTGTGAATTGCTAAGTAAATACAATTTAATTATCATGTACATATCACCCATCAACAGACTATGTAAAAAAAACCCACCTGTTTTTAAGTTATGAGGAACAAGACCTCTGGACTTAAATCTCAGGCCACATCGTCACTCCCATACAAACCCAAAACAAACCAGCCCAGCAAGCGTGCAGCAGCAAAGCAGTAGGGATAAAAATAAAAATAATTTAAAAAAGAGCATATTTTGCTTTTAGTCAGAGGAAGAAAGAAATAAAAGTAATGCTGAATTTCCTCAGTACCTAACTTTTGATAACAAATATAACCTACAGTCAGATTTGTTTTAAAGAGGGAAAGAACCCGAAACCCGGAATCATTTCCGACTTCAACAACGCACCGAAAAGCGACGCAACTGTCACGACACAGGCGCGCAGCTCGCGGCTTTCCCAGCACACAACCGCCTCCAGGTTTTCCCCCGGCGCCCTACCCCTGCATTTCCAAGGCAAAGCTCCCGCCCCGGTCCCGCTCCCCGCCGGAGGCTGCCGGTCTGCGCCGGGCCGCGGTGTGCGGCAGCGGGCGGCCCCGCTCCGGAGCCGGCAGCCTCTTCTCCACGGGGCAGGCGAGCAGCAGCCACGCGCGGCTTCTTCCACTTCCCCGTCGGGGGCAGAGCGCCCAGCCCCGCAGCCCGCCCAGGGCTTCCCCTCGCCGGCCCCACGGCCGGGCCCGCCCGCCCCTTCCGGAACCCCCCCCCCCGGCCCGTCTCACCCCGGTGGCGGAGACGCCCTGACCCCCCCGCCCAAGCACACACCCCGCCTCCGGCCGCGGACTCACCTGTGCTTCGATGGGTCCTGGCGGTCCCTGCCCCGCTCCGGGGGGCCCCTGGCCCTGTCCCGGTCCCGCCTGCCCGGGCCCGGGCGGGGTCTGGGTCTGGCTGGGGAGAGTGAAGTCGGTGAACTCGAACTCGGATCCCTGCGTGTCGGCGCCGAGCAGCTCGGCCTCCTCGGTGTCCAGGAAGGTGAGGGTCTGCGAGCTGGGGCCGTACGCCTCCACGCTCATGGCGGCGGCGGCGAGGAGAAGCGGCTCTTCCCAACCCCACCCCACCCCCCCCCGCTCCGAGCCGGCCGGGCCTCACCTCAGGGAGCCCGGGCGCCGCGCTACGCGAGCGGCAGGATCCGCCGCGCGCACCAGGCCGCGCACGCCAACCGACCACGAACGAGCCCCGCCGCCGCCCCGCTCGGGCGTTCCCACGCGGCCGGAGCCAACGGCGGAGGGAAGCGGCCGAGGCGGCGGGCGGGCGCCGCGAGAGAAGCGGAGCCCCGAGGCGCTGCGAGCGGAACCGTCCGGCCGCCGCTGCTACCGCCGCCGCGCGCCAGGCCAGGAGCGGTGACGCTGAGCGCACAGAGGAGGACGACGCCAGCACGCCCCGTGCGCGTGGGAGGGGTGACGTAGCACGCACACACCTGGGGAGGGCAGGCGGAGGGGGCGGAGCTCCCGCGGAAAGGCGCGAAGGGGTTCGCGCCGCGCCGCGCGGGGGAGGCGCCGCGAGCCACCTGGCGGGCGGGAAGGGGGGGGGCGCGGTCAGGCCCACCGGCACCCCCTCGCGGGGAGGGGCGGGGCCTGCTTCTGACTGACGGGTCTGCCGGCCAATGGGTCCTCGAGATAGGGAGGAAGGGCGGGCTGTGGAGGCGGTGGCGGGCTGAGGGCCTGGGAGGTGGCAGCTGGCGCGGCTGGTAGTGAAAGGCCCGGGGGCGGCTGGAGGGAGGAGAGGGGCTGTGGTGGTTGTTGGCCCTTGCGGGGGCTGTGGTGGGTGGGATAGCGGCGGTGGATGGACCCGGTGGAGGCAGGTGGTGGTGGGAGCCCTGGGATGGGACCAAGCTGATATGAGGGGAGGTATGGTGGCCCTTGCCCCAACAGAGGCAACGAGGGGCCCTTTGTGCCCGCTGTGAGCCTGGAGCTGCAGCCGCTGGGTCTGTGGCCTCCCTGCCCTGTGTTCCTGTGTGAAACGAGTGTAGGGTCTCACAGTCATCGCCTGGGTGAGGGAGTTCTGCAGTGGCTGTGAGTGTTTAGAGACAGACGTAAGAAGGATCTGGTATTGCGGTAATACCTGTTCTAGCTGTAATACCTATCACACCGGTGACACCTAATGAGTGCAATAGAAGGCTGAGTTGTGTCAGGGTAGTGGAGTTGGCCACGGAGGTTCTCAGAGGTCAGGGCAGGTGAGTAGCACACATTTCTACCCATAAATAAACAAAGTTTTGGATTTGGGTGACCTAATTTTATTAGCATGCGACAAATCTAAGATAATTTTTGTGTGTTGTGAAAAACATTGATTTGAAAGGCTGGATATTCTGTCCCTTGTCCCTGCAAAAGCCTTCAACTGTCAGATGCAAATATGTATCTTCTATAAGCAACTTTAATTTTATTCTCCCTTTTGGTGTAGGATAAAGCTTGGAACTGAAACAGCATGTGCCAGATTTACAGCTGTTAAGCTGAAAACGTCTAGATGGAGATTGAAAAGCACCCGTGTCCTGGGAATATTGTGCACCCAGTACAGGAGGGGAAAGAGCAAGGGAAGAGAATACAGGAGTCATCAATTCTGCATACAGACTTTGAATTAATCTTTGGCTTTAAGCCTCTGGGAAGAATAGACTCTACCAATAGTTTATCATAAATGCATCCTCATTAAGGATTCAGATTAAAGTAGGTTAATCCAACAATCCACTAAAATCAAAAGGCAGGATGGAAAATTGTTGAATTATGACTGTCACATCAGCTCCAGTTTAACGTGGTGACGTCAAGATAAGTCAGCGTATCTCCATACATAAGTTCATCAGTGTTTCAGGATGGTTTGAACATTGAGACTCTTGATCCCTAAAGGTGGAACACAACTGAATTAAAACCCACTGAAAGTTTGGTTGGAAGGTGGCCATGGATAAACTAAACCGGTGCTTTCTTAAACCTGGAATTAACTGTTTCATAGTTGAGAGAAAAGCATAACTGTGAGAAAATAGGAAATCCTGCTTGAGGATGAGAGTGGAATTGAAGAAGGGAGTTCATAAACCCAGGTAGGCTGCTTGGTACAAGCACTTATTGATGAATAAACAGAATGTACTTGCAACATTTGGCAGGTTTACAGAATCCTCAAAAGTTCTGGAAACTGATCAAAGTTTCGATGCACTGTTGGATTTCTTTCCCTGTCCCCTACATAATACAGAAAATAACGATGCTTTTAAAGAGAAGGTGTTTGGCAGACTCATTGAAGACTGCAGGTCCTCAGCTCTCTGTGCCATTAGAAGGTAAACTTGCCTTCTGCTGTGGAGGCACCAAGGACCTGAGGGACAGGAGGGGCTGAAGCTGGAGGGCTGCGAGGGGATTCCACAAAGTGAAACGAGGGTGAGCCGGGTGTGGAAATCCCACAGTTCCCTTTGCTATGTATTGATGAAGGATCAAACTGGCCATTAGCTATGGCGATTGGGCTCCTGTGTTTAAAAATGGAGACTGCAAATAGTCTTTATACCACTATAGAAGCCTGACTGGTGGAGAGGGTGCGTTTGAATTTCATTACGTTGGTGCTTAATCGTAGTTCACCATGTGCTGGGAACTCTGTGGACTACTGTGGTGCTGTTAAAGCTAAACGTGGAGGCGCGTGTGCAGGCTCCACTGCAAAGCTCCTAGATGGTATTTTTTGTGCAAGCTAGGTTTTGTGCAAGTTTTCTCTTAAATCTGGGCTGACACAGAGAAATGGTGCTCTGACTCATTGGGCTGTACCATTGTCCATCCACTGTGAAATTTTAAAAGGCCTCACTTCAGAAAACTGGAACACAGTCTCTGGAAACATTGCTGCTTTACCATTTTTGTGCATAGTTAGAGCTCCCAGGACGTACTGAGCCACGTGAAGCTCTCCAAGAGAACAAATGGGGGTGAATTCCATTTAAAAAGATGCTTTTTGCTTGCTTCCATGAGCTAAAAAGTAGAAGGTGATTATCCTGAAGAGGTGGTAATAAAGGTTCCTGACGATCACAAGTGTCAAACTGAGGCATGCAGCAGTGCAGGGGTTGGTAGAAATAACACAGTCCTGCCTCAAAATCACTGGCTTTGCCAGAGGACTTCCCTTGAAACTCATTTCGATTCCAAGCCACGCTCGCTGGGATTTGATAACATCCTCCACTCAGGGCTGCTCAAGAGAGGGCTGAAACCAGGCTGTCAGGAAAAGCAACGAACCGATTGGTCTCTGCAAACTCCAAGCCATGGAGATAGTGCTAGAAAGTGTCATCGTGACGTGAGGGGTTTGGAGCCAATCAAACCGAGCAAGAGGAAAACTGCCACTTCAAATGACAGTGCTGGGTAAAAAAATAATGTGTATTTTTATCCTGGGATAATACAATTCAGGTTGGGGGGAAAGGAGGAGGAAGCGGAGATCAGATGTTCCTGACGGAGAATGCTGAAGGAATGCTCCCACATTGCACATCTGGGTGTGATGTGGCTGTGCAAGTGGTTAGGAGTACATTAGCATGTTACAGAACAATAAATGCAGGCAAAAGATTTATTGTGCTTATTTAATTAGTTTTTTATCTGCTCTGTGACTTCAGATCTCTATTTCTTCTTGTTTGATGTTCAGGTACCTCATATTGTTTCAAAAGTGCTTCATTTTCTGTCCCTCTCTGTTTTCCCTTGCGCTTGCTCTTCCCTAAATCAAATCTTCAAATGAAAATTCCATATTTTTCCTAGCCTAGGAGACAGAAGAGCAAAGAAAAACTATTCCCCTCTATACTGACAAAATTTAAATACAATATATTTTTTTTAATTTTCAAAAAATGCACCAAAAATGCAGCAGCAAAGCGAATGTTTGCTGGGGCTGAGAGTTGGGTGTTCCGTTGCAGATGTACAGTTCTCCTCCATTACCACGAGAGGGACATAGAAGGAAAGCTAAAAAATAATCAAAAGACCAGCTTGATGCAGGTTCAGAGCAACGTACATTTTCCTTCCGTTTAGGAAGATCTTGTGGGATCGTAACATTCCTATAGCTTCCTTCATCTGAAAGAATCCTTAAAGAGCTTTAAAGACAGTAGAAAATGTGATAATAAGCGAACAGGGAGCTTTTCCCAGAATTTTATATTCTTTTCTCAGCTTTTTCCTGGTGGAATGTTTGTAGTCGTGGCGGGATGGGGAGCGCCCGGGCTGGCTGGGTTCTTGTCCCAGCTCCAGTTATTGGACCAATAAATATTGCAGCATTTCGTAGGCATGTGGAAAAGACGGTTATGGAAATATTTTTGTTTATTTAATTTTCACAAATTAGTGGCTGATGATGCAAATGTTGTAAGACCAGAGATCGTATAAATGCCTGCGTGAAACAAAAGGACCATAAAATCCCCCTAAGTAAATATTGAAGGGGTTTAGTGGGCTCTTATGGAATGCAAAAGCACAGTCCTGACCTGCACAAAACAGATCATCGTGCAGAGCGTGTCTTCAAGGATGATGAACGTCTAATGCCAGCAAAGCTTCGCTCCCAGCTGCGGTGAGACACAGGCATCACTAGCTGGGCATGCTGCTTCATGGGATCTGAGCAGTAATACTGGGAAAAGGGGCTGCTTGGAGAAAGAGGGGGAAAAATACCTTCTTTTTTAAATTACTGTTTTGTGGACTTCGGTCTTAACACATTTATATGACAGGTATTTTAACATGGCATTAAGAGATCTCTGTCAGGTGGTTCTAGATTGAACTGTCATTTTTAAAAAGCCCTTTAATGCACAGAAAGTTTTCACGAGCTAAAAGCACATCAGCGAAGTAGTATTGTGTGAGTGTAAGAATTTCTCTAAGGTGCCAGTAAATGTGACCCAGCTTTGATTTCAGGAGGAGGAGGAATATTCTAGAGAAAATGCACAGGAAAGGGCCATTCCTCATTATCAGGGGAATCACGGTGCTTTTATCCTTCAGCAAATGGGGTAATATTTCTGTTTCAACTGATTTACCTGCAGGTTCAATTGCGGCTGTAAAAAGTTTTCCTGAAGCGGGTCACGGGAGGTAACTTCAAGCAGTGAAGGAAAAGGAGGAGATGATCTTGACGTTTCTTCAGTGATCTTGAATGAAGAAGGTACTTAGATATTAAGACAATGAGTGAGATAAAGAAATAATAGCAGTATGTGAAAGCCAGTAAATGAAACTAGATATAAACTCTGTGCTATAAACCAGTTTTCTTTCACTCTCTGAGCCAAGTGGACACTAAAAAGCTAATAAACCATGAAAAGGTAACTTAGTATTAAAATACCAATTGAAAAGACTTTATTTCAGTATAAAATTTGAAATCCTTCCCTCCAAAAATGTGTTCAAATCCTTTCTAACTCCCGCTTCTTGAAAAGAGCTGAGGTGTGTGCTCATCCTAAACAATGCCACGTTAGCACAGAATCTGAATTCAAGGCACTAATGTAGGGGAAAAGTCTTTTCTCTGGCTTTCTGCAGGTGTTTGGTTGCAGAAGGACTACATGGAGCGATCTACTTCTCTTTAACTGGCCACAGGAGTTAAAGATCGCTCGGTTTCTAAAATCCAAGGGAAAAAAAGGGGCTGGGATTGGTGGATGTAGTCAAGAAGGTATTTGAGAGTATCTGTTACCTATTAAACCTCTCTTTGGTAGGAGTTCTGGAAGGAGCAGACTTGTTAAAATACTCAGTTTCTAAAGGGGCATCAATGTTTCTTAAATGGGATTTCTTCAGAACAGATGTTGTGGTATCTGAGCTTAAAAACAAATTTTGAAGCTCTTTTCTGACTACAAAGAGTGTGCATGTTTCTTTGTTTTAATTCCTGGCAGTTAGCCGAGGCAGATGGTGCAGCAGAGAGGTTATTTCGGTATAATGTAAAATCCAGGGCTTCACAAAGGGGTTTGATCTGTGTTTGAATCTTCATGTGGTTCCCTCTGTTTTGGTGGGGGAAATAGAAGAGTGGTGAATTTTCAGGTTATCCCTGGTGTCTCATTTGAATTTATAAATACTTTGAGTTTTAGCAACACAACTTCTCATGTGCTAACAGCTCGGTGTCTTCTCAAAGCATTGCTGCTTTACGGACCCATTTGTAGCTTTTGGGGAAGGTACCAGGCACAGGGTTAAACATGAGGTGGTTTTAGTAAAGAGTATCTTAAGTCTTAGCCTGTCTTTTTCTTTGCTTTTTGTTTAAGTGAATCACTTATTTGCATTCTCTACATATAAAGTAAATCCTTCCCAGTAAATCTTTCTTCCTGCTGTGGGAGCAGCCTGTTAATTTGGCACTTGCCTTACAAATGGAATAGTGTGAGCAATCCAATAATCAGGTGTGTTGCCCTTTGGGTTTTGCTGGGGGGTATCTAAACACACGTGTAGGAGTGTGTTTAGCCATATAAAGTGGGTGCATGACTTAGAGGAGGGGTTCAGATTCCTGCTGGACTAAACACCTGCATCCAGGCCCTTGTCCTGAAACACAGACTATTTAATTTTCTGGTCTTCAGCTCTCAAGAATTCTCCTCTCTGGCTTTTTCTTGGTCATCTCGGTTCTTTTTGATGTGAAATGCAGAACTCACCAACTAGGCCTTAACTTTTCATTGCAAATATTAAAGGTTCAGCAAACAACGAGTGTAAGGACTTTCACAGTAGCAGCTAGCGGTAAGGCTATTTCCTTTATTTCTTGCCTGAAAACAAAACAGATCTAGAATCGAGAGAGACCGAATTGTCCTGGTTTCGCTGGGATGGAACCTTGGCCATGGTGTGCCAGCCATAGGCAGTTGCGAGTCAGCTGGGAGCTTAAGCTGGGAGGGGCAAAGCTGGGGCAGCTGCCCAGAGCTGGCAGGAGGTGTATCCAGACCAGAAACATTGCGCTCAGTATAAAGGGGGAGGTTTGCTGAGGAGAGGGGCTCTTTCTTCTTCTCTCCAGGGTCACCATCCCCAGAGGAGCCCTTCTCAGCTGGGGAGGGGTGACAGAGCAACTGCTATAGTTTAGCCCCAGAGACAGGCTAAACAGAGACACAGACATTTTAGGTGTTGCAGGTTTATGCCATCCTGGAAGCCCTTCCATTAGCCAGCCAGTATTTCTCATGTCTGAGGGTGAGTGCAGGGCAAGAAGAGGTTGGGTGCCTGAACCAGACTGGTTTCAGGATGGAGAAGCTTGCTCGAAGTGGAAAGAATGTTTTCTTTGCAAAATGTTGTGGATTTGAGGGGGGAACCAAGCCAGTACTGAGCACAGGTCATAAATGGTTACAGTGCAGCTTTGTAATGCCTTCCCAGAAGTCATGAGCTCCTTGGAAATGTACCCAGGCCACTGGTGGAATTTCGTCAAACAGTGTATGAAAAGATCGAGAGGCCAGTGGGGTCCTAGATTTTAACAGCACTCCTGAGAGTGAAAGTTGCAGTTGATGATACCGTCTGCTTCCTAAACACAGTGGTCTTAAAATACAGCCTCAAATTTGCCCCAACTTGCTTGAGACCAGGTTTCCCACTTGCAGGTTGCTGTTACGGAGTGTTTCGCGCAGTTCCTTTGATGAGGGTTGTTGGTTTTCCCTTTCATAGTGCAGTTTCATAGCTGCTCCTCAGCTGCTAAGCCAGGGCAGAGGTGGAGTGGGGTTCTCTCACACCACACTGGTGGTGCTGGTTACTGAGACTTCCTCAGACTGGAGGATTTAAGACCCACTGACCTGCCTTGGGAGCAGCAGCACCATGATGGCAACACCTCGGGACCTTCTCTGGGCCCGATCCAATCTGCCTTCTACCAGGCTTTCAACAGCACTTCCAGATGAACTACCCAGCCAGCCTTTGCTTTTGACTTCCCCATCTGCTGTGTGAGGAGGCAGAGTTCCCACTGTGGAAGGCAGCCAGTGTGACAGCCAGTAAATAAAGGGAAAGATGCTGGAAGAGCTCTGAAAAGAGAGCGAGATAAGGACCCCTTCCCCGCTGTTCCCTCCGCTGTCACGCAGACCAGCAATTATCAACTGGTGCCATTTGAGATTGACGTTGCAGAAGCTGCTACAGGTGGAGCCTGCTTGAATTCCTGGACCCTGCGCAAGGCCCGTGGCAACACTACGAACCCATTGTGGAGTCTGGAAACTGTGAACCGGGGCTGTTTTTACTAAAAAGGTAATTACTGAGCTAGATTTATGATCAAAGAAAAGCTTTCAAACGGCTTCTCAGTTCTGGTCCAGAAATCTGTGAGCTTTATGTCATATGGAGAAACCCAGAACAGAGAAATTTTTTTATGAAGTTGTTTGCAAATGATGTTAAGAAAAAGAAATGTTCTTGAACCAGATCCTACAGCCTTTAGTTTTTTTCAGCTATAGTGTGAGGACAGAGCAGAGGTGCTGTGGGAACCTTTCTGGCACGTGTTCCAGTCTCAGACAAGTTTCTTACACATTAGGGCCACCTTCCTGGCAGCCGATTAGTGTGTGACTTCTCTGGAAGAGGTGACTGCAAAAAGGATATGAAGAAGGTCTGGAGAGCAATAATTCTAAATAGCGCTTTAGTAATGATGTCATTTAGTCAAAAAAGTAATGTCAAACATTGGGCAATGAACTCCTTTGGATCCAGAGCGACAGGAGGGCCGCTAGCCAAGATGCAGAAGAACTCCTCTAGCAGAAGTTGCACAGTGTAATAAAGAGTTTGTGGAAAGTCCAAAGCATGCAAGGTCACCATGGAAAAGCCATCTTGGAATAATCCTGAGGAGTGGCAGATGAATAACCCAGTATTTTCTGTGAGCCTGGGGGTTTACTGGGAGATGGAGGGGAGGCAGATGTTAGAACCTGAGTCAAATAGTGCATCCACTCATCATCAATCCATGCCTCTTGAAGTTAGAAGCCAAATCTTGGGCAAGCTGGAGCACTGGAACAGCCTGTACGATTGCTGTGATCCCTGACTGCTCCTGGGCTCTTCTTCTGGAGATCAAACAAATCCACTTACAATCTGCATCCACCTCCCTTACTGAGGAAGCAGAGAGGCTGAAACAGAATGAGGGACATTATTCTTGTGGACTTGACAACCTGAGGAACATCAGAAAACATTAAAAAAATAAAATTTAAAAACTGTCATAGTTTTTTTCCTTATAAGATGACTCAGAGTGGTGCTGTGAGTACTCTGAATTGGTGGTTCACTCTCAGGCCAGGGGATAGAGAAGAGCCCTTTACTAGAGAGTACGTCTAGTTTTAAACAAATTCCCACTGTGAGCAGCTCAAGGCCTGGTCAGCTCTACGGGAGGCTGCCCCTGCCTTGCTGCTTTTTTCCCATTTACACCATTTGTTCCATATCTGCTAGAGGCCAGTCCAAACCTCATCTGACAGAAAAAAAAGGGGAGGGGGCACCTGCAGTACTAAATGGCAAAAGCTCTGGTTTTATAGGGAGATGTTGGAGTGGAACTTGGATCTCCCTAGAAACAACTTTTCTTCCCGCTGTGTTAGGAGTAACTTCCAGATGTGCCTTGAAGCCAGCGAATGATCTCAGGCTGTGAGATCAGATTTTGCTGAGTATACAGGGTTAGACATGTTCCTTACTCTTTCCAGAAGATCTCCTATCCAAACCATGCATCGGTATTTGGTTTCTCTGGGAAATATTGGCCTTCAGGGGACCCTTTACTGTGTTGGTGTAGAGAGACTCAAAAGTTTCGACATCTCCTCCTGCTTGGCCAGTAGAAAGTGCTTTTGTCGTTGCTGTTTATTCACCTGAGGCGCGGGGTTCCTGGAATTGTGTGCGCTTTCCTGGAAGAAGAGGTGAAGGGTGTAATGGCTTGTGCAGAAAGGATTCAAAAACCGAAAAGATGTCAAGGAGAGACAAGGCAGCTGGAGTTTGGGGAGAGCTCTCGGATTCCACTCTCATGACAGGTACTTCTCTGGCCGTCACTGTCTCCGGAACTCGCTGTTGCTTACACCCAGAGTGTTTTGGCTTGGATAAAGGTTAATGGAAGAGGCTGGCTGCTGTGCTGGCCAAAAGCAATTGGCCTTTATTGAAGGAAATTGCAAAAATACAGAGGATCAAACTTCTACTTTCCATGTGGAATTAAAATTAGAGTCATTCTGTGACCATCACAGTTAGGCTAAATATGTGCCCTTGCAATCTTTGGATGGGAAGAGCAGCTCAGATGAAGCGAGGACTTACTCGGAATCTTTACACAGACCGTGATACTGAAAAATATTGTGAAAAAGATTAGATTTGCTTTTGTGGCTGTTCTTCAGCTTTGGGTGGGGTCAGGAGAAGGAATTGCCAGAAATCTCCAGAGCCAGTTCATTCCTGTGAGATTTCTGGTCTGATACTTTCTTGAAAACTCCAGAGGTTTGGATTAGTCTCCAGACTCCATCTTTCTGGAGAGCTTCCCACCCCTCATGAGCCTGCGTACACACCGTTTTTCCATTTCTCTGGGGATGAGAGAAAAAACCAACAACCCATAGCCTGGATGATGTTGAATTTTCCTCTGAGTTTATAAATGATGTACAAAGAAACACAATTTTCGGATAGAGGCAGTAATCTGTAATGTCTCAAAGCTTATGAAAATAAAATGTGCATGTGAAAAGAGAGGTACAATGAGAGGAGCTGACAGTGTGCGCCAGGATAAGGATGCACTAAGTAGCTGGCGGCTTCTTTGTTTCCGCAACCCGTGATGGTGGTGAAACAAACAGTTTCACGAGTTAAGCTCTTTACTTTAAAGCTAATAGGCCTCTTGATTCTTTTGACTTGCTCCTGTTAGTAACTTTCCAGTAGCCTGGACCGGGTAGCACAGATGTTCCTTTAGCGTTGCAGAAGGTGGGATAGTGGGGAGATAGTTTTGCTGAGTATTTCATGTTGTTATTTAAGCCAGTGCGAATGCAGGCTCAGCTGCCTGGCTCTGTGCTGTTATTTCTGTTTGAAAATTCATCCTTGCATTGTAGCCAGATTTCTCTTTTCAGAGAGACAAAGTGCTGCTGCCTCTGAGGAGATACCTGTCCTTCCCCGCCCCTGGCGCGGGGGCCCGGTGAGCATCTCTGTCTATTCTTGCCAGTGACAGCTGTAATTACGCCTGACAGAAAGCCCAGGGGACTCCGCAGGGGAACACTGGGAGGGGGACGGAATGCCTTGTGATGGGAGGGGTGTGGCTGGACGATACGGGCTTTGTCATTCTCTGTGCACCCTTGAGCTGGCATCCTTTTGTGGTCAGGATTTTGGGAACAATTAATGAAGGCCTAAAACACACTTTCCAGGAAGAATATTCATTCTTGTTCTCTTGAAATCTAACAAAAGTTGTTGATCAACTGAAGTGGGGTATAACGAAAAAAAAAAATTGAGACAGTGTTCTGCTTTACCACCACCATCAGAGGAAGGATGATTTTTCGAGGCTCTGCTATAATAATAAACTCATTTTCTTTTTTTGTATTCAAGATTCTCATTTCACATATGGATAATGAGACCACTTTAGAGAGCAGCCTTGACAGTCTGCTGGTGCTTCCTATATCCCTCTGTTCTTCGTGCCCTCCATGAACATCCTCATCATCTTGATTCTGTGGCAATAGAGGAAAGCACCGACACTTGAAGAATTTTCATTGTAATTCATAAAGGCTTTTTTCCCCATTTCCCTTGTGTTAGAAAAAGTCACATTTCTGCATGCAAAACTGCTATTAGAAGTGTGCAGCCTCTTCCTGAGACAAGACCAAGACTCAGTGGTCAACTTCTTTTCCCCCTTTCTCTGTCCCATCCTTGATTTTGAAGAGTTGAGTTTTGGGAAAGCAATGGTCACGCTTCTGACCTGCTTCCAGCATCCCCACAGCCAGCCAAGATGAGAGGGGGGTTAATAGAGCGATCTGGATCTGTCCTTTCCTTCTCTTCGTGCAAGTTAACTCTGACTTCCAACAGTGAGAAGGTTTAGGTCTCCTGCACATCGCTTTTTTACAGAGTACCTCCACAGTGGTCTTTTGATCCCTGGTGTCCTGAAAAGACCTGATGGCTCGGTACTGGTTTTGCTGATTTCCAGCTGTTAAATCACACTAGATATCTTCCTGCTGTGTCTGCTGGGGTGGTTTTTAAATTGAGCAGTAGAGCTAATTGCTGAGGAGAGGTTATGTGAAAAAGAGCAAACCGGAAGAAAAGAAAAATGGTCCCTGTTGCAGTCAGTGAGAGAGGAAATGTCAAGAGATCTATCGTTAATCTTGAATCAACACTTAGTCGAAAGCTACGGCTTTTAGCTGCATGTGTCCAGGAGAGCTGAGCAGGTTTGCTTAATGTAACTTCTGGCATGGAAAACGTCTTGCTGTTCCCTTGAGATGTCCACAGAAAGGACAGCTTTGTGGTCTGGCTGAACACAGTTATTACACTTCTTTGTCCAGCCAGTGGGGAAGGTGACTGACCACTTCAGACCGCGGAGGCAGAATGAACGGTGAGGTTCAGATTTTTGCTGTGGGTCTTTGGGATGTGACCACAGAAAGCCCAGTTCTGTCTCCCGCGGGTGGATGCTGACCACGTCTTGGCACTCTCTGGAAAAAACAGGGTTTGCTCTGGAGCCCCAAGCCAAACGTTTCTCTTTTTCCCTGCCGCTCCGCACTCTGAGCTATCTGTGGCTGCTCTCTCTGTCCCAAAGGGGTCTATGTCCTGGTAGTATCGGGTAGGAGTAGATTGTGAAGTTCCTCGGGATCTTCCTTGATGAAAGGAACGATGAAAACTTGACATTTTTTTGAAGCTGCTCATGGCATGTGCCAGCTTGTGGGTAGAAGGCAGTAATTTGAGGACAGCAAATACTCACCTATGTAAAACTTGTATATATGATACAGAAATAGCATTATTCACACAGAGTGTGCATTTACGTTCAGCAGGCAGCTCCAGCAGCACGGACAGCCGATTTCCAGGGTCCCTCAGGTTTGGTGTTCTGCCTGTGAAAGGGTCAATGCCAGATGTTTCTGTTGAGTTAAAGTCTTGGTACATGATCAAAATCAAATCAACACTCCTTAAGAGAGGTCCCCAGATTATTAAAAAGTGTACGTGCTGCCTGCCCACCTACACGTGTGATCTCAGAGCACTGAGCACTTCCAGTCCCTTCTAGAATGAGACAGTTCCTGTTCAGACTACTGCTGAAGTCACAATCAGAAGGTTTGACTGTGGAGATGAATTATATACATCACTTAGGGGAAAAGAAAAGCTGTCTGCTTAGAAGAGCTCTTGTTTTTAAGGTTTGCCATCCCTAAGAGTTTTGGGAAGTGACTTAGTGCTGAGCAACGAGCGAAAGCAATCAGTAAAACTGTTATTGTCATTATGACTCTGGGAGGTGTCTTTTAGTAGGAAAAACCAAAAAGGGAGACAACGGCCAAAGCCGTTCTACTGAAATAAACTGCATACTCTAAGCACTAATGATACTCCCAACAATAATTCCCAGTGAGACATGATGGCTTAACCACTGCATCAGTTTGCCTCTCTCTTGGTCAAAACAGCCTTCGGTCTTCTCCTTTTTTTTCCAGTACCATTCCGTTAATTATTCCCACTTCCCTCAATGAGTCTGAGCTCCCGCTGGCTCCTGCAGCAATAGTAGCTCATTGTTGCAAATGAGCTTAATCCAGTGTTCGAAGTCTTTATTGTGCCTGATAGAAAATGGCATGAGTAGTGAAGGAAAAAATGCGAGATGCTTCCTGTACGGTTTTAACAATTCTCCTGGGTGTGCGATTACGACATGGGCTGGGGAGTCATTCGGAGCAGGGTGGTGGTGGGGAGTGGGAGCTCTGGCAGCGCCGGACAACCCGTCTGTAAGCCTCATTACAGCGAGCTGCTTGAGAGGAGAGAGGGATGGGAGACAGCTCTTCCTGACCTGTGTGTGCCACTGCTTTTCAGCCCCTTGGACTTCTGATCTGTCATAGTTTGTCTTTGGGAGGCTTAAACGAGAGGCGAAGCAAAACGGAATGAGGGCTGATATGAAATTTGAGGGCCCTGGATTGGCCCCCTGTCCTCGGTTTTGTAAAAAGCATTTTAGTTCCAGGTGTCTTAGTTCCCTTTGGACAGGACGACGTTGACACAATGCCTCAGGCATTTTGGAAGGGGTAGAACTATCAGTGTGGGACCCAGGAGTGCGGAACATTTGACAGTGCAGTGACCTTTCTAGAGACAGCAAATTAGATGATCCAGATCCAGCACACCACTGGGGAGTTCTGGATTGTGTTTTAAATGAAGAGCAACATTCGGGGTGGTCTTGTAGCCCTGTCTCTGGATAGACCTTGGACCTATATTGTGGCTTTATCACCAGTCCTGTCACTGGCCACATCTGCTGCAGTTCCTGACAGACTCCCTGGATGGAGCTACTGGTAACCAAGTACTCCAGTAACCCAGACTACCCCAACAGTCTCAGGTGGCTTCATTCACGCTTCCTGCTGCCCTCTGAGTATGGGGAGTTCAGCGTCACATCTGTGATGACACTGTGGGGTTCTTACTGTGTACTTTGACACTTATTTGTTGCAGGGCCATAGTTGTTTGATATTTTCTTCTCTTGTAAAATTACAGCTGCTCTTGCTGATGCTCCTTGGAGTTCCTGCATCATCGTGTGTCGTTCTCTCAGCCAGTGTGGGCAGAATATGTCACTTCCAGGAAGAGCAGCCGTTGCAGTGGTGGTAAGGCTGCCCAGACAATACGTAGTATCACTTATTTTAGATGAATGTGCTTTTGGTTTTTTACTGCCTTTCCCTGCCAGCCTTTGTGAATGAAGATTCCCCTTTGTCAGAGAAGACAGACAGTTTAGTTATTACACTGCTGGCGTGAGCTTTGGGCTTCCAGGTTCGATATACTTGCACGGTGTGGGCCAGCACAAGCTGCTCAGCTTCTGGGTGATTCAGTCCTGTGTCTGCAGAGCATGATTCTTTCTTCCTCAGAAGAGTAACATGGCAATGAAAAGTCAGGCCACTTGGTGCTCTCATGGTTGCTACAAATTGTGTATCTTGTTGGGAGTCTCATGAGACAGATCAAGAAACAAAAATCTTGCAGGACAGGAGCTGCTTTCGACTCTTACTGGTAGCTTCCAAGGCCAGGTCCAGAGGCGCAGGGTTTCTGTCCCAATGATACACTTAGACATTTTCAGACCAGCACCTTTCTTTTCCCCCCACGCCAGCATTCACTGAATTTAAAAATAAAAAACCATACAAAGCAGGCAGTAAAGGTGGCAATTTCTTGGTGTGTGTTGGATGGCTTCCAAACATCTCCTGCATATTAAATGTGCATTTGTTGTGTTGGCTCTTCAACAGCAACAGTAGTGGAAAAGCCCTTCTCAGGTCATGTTTCTAATTTTGGTTGGGGGTTAGGAGCTGAGGATAAAACAAAGAGTTTGCATGTGTTCTTGGCTCATCAGTCTCTTTCTTGTGGGATTCCTCCCTCAGACATTGGAATATATCTCCTCCCTTTTGTCAGAAACCATTTTGCAGCTATTTTTATATGCCGACATTCCGGTGTTTGTGTTTTGTTGCATTCCAAACTCTGAGAGAATGTTCAGGGTAAAAACTGATGTTCCCTTGAAAATCAGAAGGTATAAAAAACATCAAATTTCTAATAGCGATGGAGGAAGGAGCAGGACCCTTGAACCTTCTGGAACTCTAATCTTCCTTCAGGGAAGGCCCCACGTTCTGTTGCAATGTGCCGGTTGCAGTGACACCGCGGTCGTGGCCCAGCGTTGCGTCATTCTGCCTCTTGCCACAGTGGAGAAGTTTGCGTAGTGTGCGATGGAGCCGTGTCCGTTTACTGTATTTTGCAGTCTCGATTCTCTGTCATTGCAGTTTCCCATTGATTTAATGAAAAAACCATCGAAAGTGCTTATGAACGGTGACCTGCCGTGCCCTGCTTTCCTGAGGAGTCCAGCGCTGGAGACAGAAACCAGACTGCAGCAAGCTATAACTCTTCAGACGTGCACCAAACCACAGTCCATCATGGATTATTCCATCTCGCAATGAGTGAGGCAAGAGGGGGTGGGGGGTTCTTACCTATTGACTGATGGATAATACTCCATTGCTCTGGCAGTTTATGTCACAAAGCACTGGTGCTCTTCTCTAAATGATTTAGTTGATACTGAACTTTGTTACCTCGGGACTGCAAGTAGCTCTAAGTAAATCGTTTAGGAATCCTGTTCGTTGAGATTGTGTTTTAGCAACAGAGGAAATAAGTATTTGTACATGAGCAAGCTGTAACATCATGTTTTGCAAACTTCTGAAAGTAGGTTTTTGTTTTGTCTGGAAGCACACAGTAGAAAGGTAGGACAAGACTGAAGATTCTGCTGGCAGCTGGGCCTCAAACTTCCCTGCCCAGCCCTTTCCACAGCGTGTATCTTTGGAATTTGCAAACGTATAACACCAGCATTCAAAGCGCAGCTGAAAAAACCTCTGCTCTGAAATTGTGCTGTATTGGGCTTCTTACTGATGGACTCACAAGTGAAATGTGTCAGGGTAGTTCAGCTCCAGCTCACCACAACAGATAATCTATCTTCTGAGTCATGGATAGTTTGTGTATTGTGACAATTAACAAAAGTCACGAGTGATGAAAGATTAGATGAGACTTCAGGACTTTTATTTCTCTTAGAACTCCCTGTCGACAGTATGCAATGACCGTGATCGTTTGTCATCTCCCCGTTTCTAAATTGCTTGTGTGAGACTTGGAAGCTGCAGACGTTACCAGGCTCTTTTATGGAAGTATAGAACTGAAATGCCAGTTTTTGAATACAAATTGTAGTTCAAAGAAGGGACTAATCTGCTCTTTGAGTCCATGGTGAGTAAGAAAAGACAGAAAGGGCTTAAATAGCCTCCCTGGGACCCATTTCTAACAGCAGGAACACAGAGCGCTGGAAGGCTGCCGAGGGTGGCTGTGGAGTCTCTGTCGCTGGAAGCCTTTGAGCAGAGTGCTGCTGGTGCTATTGATCCTGGATTGGGAGGAGAAGGAGGAGATGGTTTTTGGAAGCCTTACTGGTCAGCTTTTATATAATTTGGTTTCTTACGACCATACGTTGTAAAACACTCAGCATGCCATTGCAGAGGGTGTAGGTGTTTTTCACTTATTTTTAGAACTTGACCTTACAAGACTGAAAAATAACTAACTTTTTCCTTGTGACTTTTGTCCTTCACTTGGCAAAGATTAGTTAAAAACACAGAGATGGAAAATATTTAAACTTTAAAACTAGGATGAGCTCTTCTTTTTGTTGTTGTTTGTGTGCTGGTTTCATTTGTGATGTCAACGCCAGTCAGGGAAGAAGGTGTAACTAACCTGGCACTGCACCGGCTGCAAAAACACTTCTACACCGAAGCCCAAATAAACACTATCTGCTGCTCACTCTTTTCTAATCAGTAATGCTTAAAAAATTACAGTGACAGATCTGGGAGATGTTTCCCCATCAGATAATAACAAGCTCAGATGCATCAACTCCTTTTGAATTTGTCTGGTTTGAACAGTCACAGGCACCCAGAAACAGCCAAGCCACAACCAAATGCCCTCTGATCTGCTACCGTGTGTTTAAGCTGTGTTAGTGGAGTGATTTACAGGGATTTCTAGCCCTCAGATCTAAGTACAGAAAGGTATAAAATGAGTCCAAGGAAAATAAAGGTAGGAATGACCTCACCCTGTGGAGACACCGTGTCTTGCTCGATTCAAGAAACCTCTGTAGAAACGAGCTACTCTTTAATTTGTACAGTTATTTTGCTACTGTTGGTGAAGAGAAATGATCCCAGAAACTGCTGCAGACTGAAGAGAAATGGCTCCAGGGTTCTAGAAGAAATGTAAAGACATATTGATCGCTGCCTTAATGAGCAGAAGGCTTATTTGTTCCAATATTTAAAACGGGTGTAATGCAGATTTAATACGCTTTGGTTCATTTCATTCAGAATAAGGGAGCAATAATAAGCACGTAGTTGGCAAGACCCTCCCTTTATTAATGACCTGTCAGGCTGCTGTTGAAGTAATGTGCTTTTCCCTTAAAACTCTCCACTCCCATGACAGGTTCTAAAGGGCTTCCTCACTTGCCATCCAGCAGGGTCTGGACTGAGTGGTCAGCAGAGTCCAGGTGCCTCTCACCTCACCACACCACACCTTCATCATGAGCTGCGTGGACATCAACTCCCACTGTTTCAGGTGAAGACTTGGTCTGTGTGGGGTGGGTGAAAGGGCGTCTTTCATTTTCTCCCCAGTTGATGCCAAAAAAATAAAAATTTAAATAATATTTCCCAGCACATCACTGGAGAAAACTGTGTTTTATCTTTAATAACAAGTTGTCATGCTCTTGATTTATTCAGAAGGATCCAGGAACGCTAAAACCTGAGAAACTCAGTTGTTCTGAGTCCCAGCTAAACCCCTTTTGTTTGCTGCAAGTATGAAATGCTCAAAGCTGGTTTCCCTGTGGGTTGACAGCAAAAAGTCACTCGCTGTGTGTAACGTGAAATGGGATGTTCACCACCTTACAAATGCCACCTGGGTGATACATGCAAATTAACTTTATTTTGCATATAAATTTGCTTGGTGCAAGAAAACATAAAACCCATCTGCTGCAGCATTCCTGTACTATAAAACCAGTAACATTTATGTACTTGCTTTAGTGAATGTGTGTGCTCACCAGCGCCTGCCAGGCTGCCCCAGTTACCTGCAAGGATTGTGCACAACCACAGGGATGGGAAGATTTTTCCTGCACGCGGGAGGTCTGAGGTCTGAGAAAGAGCTCTTGATTTAAACACACAAGGATCCTGCTGCTAGAACACCTTAAAGACTGAGCTACTGTTTCCTGGGGCTTTCCTGTCTGTGTCCCCAGGGGTGTTGGATGATCAACATACCGACAGATTTCACAGTCAAACAGGGAGAATGTGTGATCCAGAATTTCGCTGGTCTGCAGACCAACCTTCTCTACAGGTCACCGTTTCACTCGCAATTCCCTTGATGTCGTAGCTTTAAGATTTTCTCTGGGCAGATTTTGTTTGGCTCCTCTGGATGGATTTCTCAATCCACGCTGTGTCTTCTGATGGAAAGCGCTGGATTGAGAGTGACTGATGGAAAATGCTGGATTAAGACTTGTTCCCTCACAGACAAGAAACAGCAAATTCTACCTTCTTTTCATGCTGTCCCTCTGCACTGCATCCTTCCTTTAGGCAAGCCTAGCTGGGGGTGATGAGAACATTGACCCCAAGGGCTGGTGCATTCGCCCCGTCCCTCTCCACAGTAGGGTCTGATAGCTCCTCTTTGGAGCTGGACGATGATTCAATAACTCTGCCCCAAGTGCGAGTGGTGAAACTGTCTTTTGGGAGTTTAAAGAGCCTTTTCTGAACCTCTAGTGAAGTCCAGATGTCTCATAGCTTTTGTGATCTTGTGAGCAGCTTCAGAAGGAAAATCTGTGAGGGGTCGGGCTATGAATCATCCGTCTACCCTGTGTCCATGAAGAAATAAAAACCCCAATCCCAAAAGAATCTGTTTAATTCTGGAATTTTCTGACCTATTTTGGTGCAAGCCGGTCTAAAAAAAAAAATTAAACTCCTCTCCTGATGAGTTTCTCATATTGTTTACTTTTGTAATGTTCTCTGTGGACTGGCAGCCAGAAATGACGTCCATCCCTCGTCCAGCATCAGAGAATAAGAACTTCAGAGGAAGGAATGCAACTTCATAAATAGCAAACCACAGACACTAATGGGGAGCAGAGGCAAACCTGCAGGTTAAAAATTCGTTGCAAGAGGAGCCCGTACATCCACACTGCCGGGAGAGTCAAAGATGATTTCAGCTCTAGCGTTTGTTTTCCTCCTCTGCCTCTCTTGCCCTTTTTCATCATGTCAGCAGAGAAGAGCAGGTAAGTAATTTTCATTACCTCTGTGTTTTCTGGACTCGTGTGCTTTCTAGCCTCCTACGAAAATTCTGGTTTGCAGAAGGGAATGAAGCAGGTTAGTATTTCAACTGCATCTACCGAAGCCTCAAAGCAATGTTAAGGGGTTTTGTAGTCTCATATGAAACGTGAAGCTTAACTGCATGAATGTTCAGTCTTAGATTTTTTTCCCCAGTTCCCCTTCTGAGCAGTGAAGTATTTTTAAGAAAAACATTTACTCTAAGGCAACTGGAAATTTTGTTGGTAATGACCTGCAAGAGACACTTTACATTAATCTTCATTTTGCATGTGATTAAGTTAAATAACCCAGATCACGCAGAATGTCCTATAGCAGCGTCCTTGGATATTCTCTGCCTGTGCGCGTAGGGCTCCGGGCAGCCCTGACTTCTAGGAACGTGGAACGTGGCCGCGCTGAGTGCACTACAAAAGCTCCTCTTCTCTGAAGAGCCTGGGAGGGGAATGCTCAGCCCCACGAGGGTCTGTGCGATCCGGCAGCTCGCTGTTCGAGCGATTCAGATGTGCGCTGGTGGAGACAGAGTGAGTCCACAGAGAAGGGCGCACAGTAATGGAAATGTCTGCAAGTGCACAGCTTTTCTTCAGAAACTGCTCCTGAGTGGTTGAATCATTACTGTGAATTTGAATATTAAAAAAAGCCCTAAACTTTTATTTTAAATTATGTCTTGCTACTAGGAATGGAAAAATTCTTCCCAGGAATAACAGAAGCTGCCTGAAACCTTCAGGCAGAGCTTATTCAAGACCTCTGTTTGAAGTTAGAAATTATATGCAAGCTCCTTGTTCTCAATAAAATAAGAAACGTCACTTTAATTCAGTCTTTCTGTTTGGAATGACACATTTTTGGTCCTTTCAGTTTAGTTCCCAAACCAAAATGCACTGGAGAGGTTAGAAAATATTCATAAAGTCCTCTTGGTTCCGTGCGGAAAAGAGCTGTGAGACTTTCAGGCTCCTTTGCCGCATACGAATGCCGAAAAGTCCGTAGCTCGGGCTCCCATCCTGCCGTCGGCACTGGCCAGCTCCTCCTGCTCCAGGAGGCAGAGCCCTAACTCCAGCTAACTTTCCCCTGAGCACACAGTGCTGCTTGGAGAAGGTGTTTCTCTGCTTTTCCTCTCTTCCTAAAGGTGTGCTAATGCTGTGGGCAAGGTGTGACTTCTGTGAGAGATCGATTAGTCTAGAAAAAAAGAGAGAAAGGATGTTGTACATTCCCTTGGCAGACAGGAGAAAGCCAGAGTTGAACTTAGGGTCCAATTGTTTGTAAAGGTTCAAGTTTTTAAGAAAAATTAGATAATTCTAGAAACGATGAACTACTTCCATTCATTCTTCTGGAGTGAAGCTGGAGTGTAGACCAGATTTTTAGCTTGTCTCAAAGGACCAGGCAAGTCCAGATTCCAGCAGATGGGAGGGAGAAGTTGTGTTAATCTGCCCTAGGTGACCTCATAAGATGATTGACATCCAGCAAGCTTAACCAGGATTGTGCAGTGTTGCACGGATGAGCAGATGTGTCCTTTGTGCCCCAAAGCCACTACATGGTGGTTCGAAACTGCCGCTACCCAAAAAGAACCCGACTCCAGCAAGAAAAAACGTCTGTACCTTGAGAGCAGGCGAGGCAGCGGCTGATGTGCCGCTTTTCCACATTCAGGGCTTGGCAGCACGTCTGGGATAGACTCAGCAAAGAGCCTTCCTTGAGCGGTGCCCTTCATAGCCGCTTCCACAGCACTGAATTATTAATTTGCTTCTTTTGGCAGCAAAGCCTTCCTACGTGTGAAGTGTAGCACCCGTGCCAGGCGAGCAGCTACCGCAGCCACCAGCCTGCCAGGCCGAGGTGTTTGCTGGGGGGCGGCTGTTCCCTGCCCGACAGGCGCTGCTGAGCGTCACTGCCCTGCCCAGAGACAACCCTGGGTGCAAGTCTCTGTTAATTCCAGCAGCTTCTAGTCAGGAACTGGCAGAGACTGCTGTGGAGGAGGCTGTGTCTTTAAGCTGAAGTTAATACTGTCAGTTGGTTTGTCCTGCTAATGGCTCTGCTCTTTTTTCCCCAACCACTTTGGGTTTTTCAGGAGGTGAACTTGGGCCAGAAATGCTGGAAGAGATGAGAGAAACTAACCGTGTGCTAATGGAAGTTCGAGACTTGTTGAAACAGCAGGTAGGTGAGAAAGGGGCCTAATTCTTACAAGCTTCCCAGGCGAGATCTCTGAACCCTCTGGAACTGGGGGGCTGCTGCTTGTCTGAAGTGAAATGAGCAATAGAATGACTGCGCTGCAAACCAGAAGCACGAGGTGGGTTCCCATCGGATCTGTAATTCCGAGGGAAAACAAATTCATCTGAATTCCAGATTCTGCTGCTTAGAACCGTCTGCTGAAAACTGCATACACGGAGAATGAACTCTTAAAAAGCAGACACGCACACACAGTGGGTATATGTTTAACTGGAAAAACAAGTCACTTTTTCCTTGGTTTTGTGGGCTCATGAAATCGGTAAAGAGTCCAAACTTGGATGATGGACAAGACCTTTCAGCCACCTATTAGGGTCCTGGAAAGGGAAGTCTTATGGAGTCTAAACAAGTTCTGTATTCACTCATTCTTCTTGTTTTACTCCTAAGCCTTTCTGGCTCCGGTAGTTTCTTTGGGAATTTGGAACTTCTTGGGTGCTCAGATCTTTTCCCATTTTAACCAGGAGATGGTGGTTTCTCTGGCCAGCTCTCTTTTAAGGATAGAAAAAGGTTCCATTCTCCCTCTATCCACTCTGGGAGCTGAGGGCAGCAGCCTCTGCCTGCCGGCTAATTGGACTGGCAGACGGGTCTCTGTGCCAGTGCAAACTGGGCGGCCTCTAATCTGCAAAAACATCTGTTGCGTTGAGTTGCTCCCACATTTCAGGCTGCTGCATAAATACCCAGTGTTTACTAGGAATCAGGGCAGACGTGGTTCCTGGCAGCCTCGAGCAATGATTTCCAGTGTTCCCTTCCAGGTTAGCCCCGCTGCTCCACACAGCTTTTCTGTTGGTTCTTTCTCTCCCTCTTGCCGCCTACCTTTTTTTTTATCCATGGCCCTTTTCTCAACAGTGCTTTCAAGAACACTCTTCCTCACCAGACAAGCTTGCATATGCAACTGGAGAGCCAAGGTGGCAGTTCATAATTTCTTAATCTGTGCAAAGATCTTCTAAAACTTATCCTTGATTCAGCCTCTTGAGATGTTGGCAATAAGGATGGCAAAAGGTGTAACGATAAAAGGCCACATCTGCTCTCCTGAGGCAAAGGCTGGAGGATCCTCGGCACACAGGAACGGCTGATACTCCTCAGCACTGTCCAAATTCTCTGTCACCCACTTCTAATAGATGTTCTAGGGGTTTGGGTTAGATCTCTCTGCATTAACTATTCAAAATACATGACCCCAGGCCGTGTTGGAGGGAAGAGAGAATCTGATGTAGAATGAAAGCTTGTTCTTACGTGTGGGAGCTGGCAGAGAGGCAGGAGTAGGAGCTGTTGTCAACGTGAAATGACTTAATCATGGAAACAGAAAGTCCACAGGGCGTGGAAGGGTGGTTCTGAGCATAAGTTATAGACAGCCAGTAAGGTTTCTGCAGGAAAGGAGTCTGCTGGGATTGCTGTCTGAGAGGTAGAGAGCCGTACAAACATTACCTGAGGCAGACGTGCCTGTCCCACATTCCTTTCCTCACCAAAAGAACGGCACCTCTGCACTGCCCATGCTGCAGATTCTCTCTTTACTGAAGCGAGCTTGAAGGAATAGAGATCAGAGGCAGTCTGGAGGGAGGAGCTCTCATTAATAGATTCTAAATATCCTCATGCCAAGGGCATTAGGGCCAAAGAATGGCATAAGCAACGTCAGAGATCATTCATACATCTGCAGAAACGGCTCACAGCGGAACCTTCTGACTCAACTTAGGCAGTGCCTGGACTGCAGATAAAGCAGAGCTCTCTGGCACTGCCAGTTCAGCACCTTCTTAAGTGGAAGACCTGGACAGAGTAGATATGTCTTTCAACACTTGTTGCTGTGCATTCAAGTGTTTCATGCCTCTGTGAGAGATCAGTAGTATCGAGGGAGCCCGTAGAAGCACTCCAGCGGGGAGGCGTGACAGCAGGGAGCACACGCCACCTCTGTTTCCAGAAAGTCTGCACCCTAGGCTTTGGGGTGGGAGTTAATTTGCTTGTCAGTAGCTGTGCAGTCCCAGAGACACCCTGGTTTCTGGCAGCGGGGCTGCTGGTTTGCGTGGGAGCAAAACTCAGCCTTTGGCGAAATGATGGTTCTTGTTTTTTTCTAGATTAAGGAGATAACATTCCTGAAGAACACAGTCATGGAGTGTGATGCCTGTGGTGAGTTACTGAGCTGTGAGTCCTGTGTTCAGCTGCCTCCTCAAGTCCTTCCTTCCTTTCTGTCCAAACAAGTAGTGAAATGCTACCTGTGACCGTGTCCCTAAAGGGTATCGCTAGTTTTGCAATTACCCTCAATATCAGTCAGTGCTTTTCTTCCCCCCACAACAGTCTGCACGCGTAGAGTGATGTTCCGTGCTGTTCTCATGGTTCAGAGGCAGCTGAAGCTTTACCCCTTTCCTGAATGTAGGGTGCCTTAAAAAGCTCATCTTTCCTTCCAGCAAACCCAGCAACTACATCCACTATTCTGAAATAGGCTCTGTTAGTGGTTTCATGACGTACCACGCTGTACTCCTCCGGGTGGCCACATTCTGCTGCGGAGTGGCCCAGCCATGTCTCCTGCTAACCCAGCCCCTGACCGATGTGCTGGGAACACGCACTGGGCATCCCGTGGGATGTAGCTGGCTCCTCCTGAGCTGCGGGTGGAAGAGAACATGACCCCCAAGAGGCATTGCTCTGCTGTTCCTTCCATCCTCCTGCTGCCACCGTCCAAGCAAAGAGGTTGTTTACAGAGGATTCAGGAAACGGGGTCATACATTTTCCCATGTAAATCCTGCCCTCTGCTCCCCCATAAATGGTTTTGTTTCTAGATTGGGACTTCCTTGCAGTAGATGCGGCATTCAGAAAGCGTGGTGCTTGGAGGTGCTCTGTTATTTGCCAGCACCCTCGAAGGGTGGAGCCATAAACCAGTTCTGCATTTGGAGACCTTGTACTTCTGCTGGAAAAGAGATTAGCCAAAGCTGCTGAGACCTGCACTACAGAAATGCATTCACTGACAGCAATTGGTTTAATAATTTCCTCATAAAAATGTCCTGAACTTGCTCTCTGTTACTTGATTTCTGCCTTCCCTGCTTGCTATTCCGCTCTCTATGCATCCTCCTTACTCCTCGCTGCAGCGTCCGAGCCTCTTGTAGTCATGCAGTGAGCAATGTGACTCCTGGCAGCCGTGTGCTTCTCATTATTTCTCCAAGAGAAGCGTGAGGAGAGGAGGCCTTGGTTATAGAGAAGATTTTGCTGCTGGTGGTAGTGTTGGGTTTTGGTTTGGTTTGTTGCAGTTTTTTGATGTCGGGCTTTTAGGCCGGAGAAAGCAGGAGCAAAAAGCATCCTTGTCACTGAGTACCGGCCATGGGACACATGTGACAGTTCTAGATGCTGGGGAGGCTTATTCATGGTCTGGAACAGGCCCCAGTGAAGTTCTGCCTCTCATACAGATTAATTGGGCCTGTTCTCTCGTGCTGTGGGTCAGGACATGAGCATAAGGACAAAAACCTGGCATTGGGATGAAAACTTTAAGGGAAGCTGGTGTACAGCAGTGTGGGGACAGGCTTGATTTGTTCAGAGTGCTTCTGAACAGGACTGTGGTAGCATTTTGTGTGGCTTAGTGATCACTTAGAAGTGATGAATGTCCAAATACCAGATTGATTTCTCTTCTGCCAGGATGCAGTGAGGTTTTCTGGCCCCATGGAGATAACGCAGCGTGTGATGCATACCATCAGGGCACGAGAGCCTGCTGTGAGAGGTTCCTGTGGCAAAGCAAGCTGACCCTGTTGACATACCTGCCTTCCACAGTGGGGGTTTTGGCCGCCAGCCCTCCAAACGCTTCCCAGATATCAGCGTGTGCTGTGTGGGTTCTGCTTTAGGCAGGTGTCCCAGTCCATACCAGCATCGAGGTGTAGTTGTGGAGCTATTCTCTGTGGAACTCCAAAAGCAAGAGCATTACACCAACGAGGAGAGTGGCATGACAGGAGTTCTGGACTAGCAGCTGAGACTTCTGGGGGGGTCTTGTTTTTTGTCTGCTCTGCCTCAGAAATCTCTCAAATTGCTGCTTCTGGCTTCATTTTTCTCCATGAACAAAACAGAGGGTTGAGCTACAACTGCTCAACCCTCCGAGAGGATGGGAGGAAGTGTCCTGTGTGTGAAGCCCACTGGTATCTTGAGACAACAGGACCACCTGATGGTAGTCTCTGGCAGTGGCAGCTCTGTTCTTAATGTCCCTCTTGTCCTCCAGGCATACACCCCGAGGTGACAGGCCCCGTCATCACCGTGACGCAGTTCAACAGATGCCTCCCAAACCCTTGCTTCCCCGGCGTGGCCTGCACTGAGACTGCCACGGGCTTCCGCTGCGGACCCTGTCCCCCGGGCTATTCGGGCAACGGGTCCCAGTGCACAGACATCAATGAGGTAAAAACCAAGCAGGACAGGCTGGAAGTTACAGAGCTGGCTCGTTTTCCTTGGAGCGTTGCAGGAGTGTCTTGTGGTTATAAAGAAAAGTCCTGCAGTTCCCCTAGGAGCTGAAGGTCAACAGAAAGAGCATTTCCCTGGAAGGAAGTCTGCATCCCGCCCACCCTTCAGCCCTGTTCCGCACTGGTTCTGTATCCAGGCTAGCAAGACAGTTCGTTCTGACACACAGGCCCAGAAAAAATAAACCTTTTGGTTTGTACCACACAGGAAGGTGAGTTTGGAAGACCAGAACAGTCCCTTTTGGTCTTAAAATCTTTAGAGCTAATGGCTGAAGAGTCATTCAAGATACGACTTGTTATGTGTGGAACAGAATCAAAGGCTTCCCAAATATCCTTGGTATATGATAACTCTTACCACACGACTCGTATTGCTTTGCTTCTGCCTCTACAGCAAACCTTGCTAGGCAGGCACTGTTTAATTTATTTTATTTCTAGAAATCGTGGCATTCCCTCAAGTTTACTCTCTGTGTATGCAAAGCTTTACTCAACCATTCATTTTGTATGTCCATAAGACTCCTTAGCTCTGTGGTTCCCAAACCACAGTCCTGTGCTCGCTGAGTCCACCAAGCCACTGTCAGTGTCCTCAAAGCTGTATCACCTCTGTAGAAGTTCAGCTTAAAAACCTGAAGTTACAAGGGTTGATGAGAGAGTTTGAGATTGACCATAATCTGTTAGTCCCCAAAATGTGGGAACCTCTGCATTAATGTAACGCATCTGCCAGCACAGAGCATTCGACAGAGAAAATAATGAAGTGTCAGAGAAAACAAAGCAAATTTGGAAAGACAGTTGCTTCCCAGCATAGTACACAAACAACTGTTCCTGCCTTTCAAAACCAGTGTAAGAAATGATCCAGTTCTCTGGATTCAGAGACTGCCAGGAGGGAAAGTGTCAAGGGAAGCCAGCTCTGTGCCTGGGCAATTGATGTCACCTAAGAAGAATTAGTCCTGGAAGTGGATTTGTTTTACTTGTCTGCACATACTGGAACTTGGGAGAACAAGTGAGATGGGGAAGCTGCGTTTTTCCACTTGCAAGGAAAGCCAGGAACTTCTAAGCCTTTTTGTTTTATTCTTTAAAATCAAAGTACAATAGCTGGAGGTCCCCCAGCCAGGCCTGCTTTGAGAGCTGCTTCAGAGCCGGCCTGGAGCGAGCCCGCCTCACAGTTCTGCACAAC
Organism: Bucorvus abyssinicus; assembly: GCA_009769605.1. NCBI lineage: Eukaryota > Metazoa > Chordata > Aves > Bucerotiformes > Bucorvidae > Bucorvus > Bucorvus abyssinicus. The sequence continues at coordinate 8,386,069 of CM020055.1, forward strand.
CTTTCTCGTTCCCAGTGCAACGCGAACCCCTGCTTCCCGAAGGTCCAGTGCATTAACACCTCCCCTGGCTTCCGCTGCGACCCCTGCCCACCTGGCTTCACCGGGCAAATGGTCGAAGGGGTTGGGCTGACTTACGCCAGGGCCAACAAACAGGTAAGGCCCAGACACTTTCCTGTCTCCTTCAGAAGCCATTAACTCTTTCCCCTCTGTAACTGTAATTCGAGTCTAGTCTTAGTGGGGTTTGTAAAAATTTATTGCCAAAAGCAGGAGTTAGCATGTGGTCGAGTCATTCAGAGAGCTGCTGGCTGGTCACAGGGCGCGGTCTTTGACCTTCTTGCTCCATTGACTCTCTTCTGCCCCTTTACAGTAAGGAGGTAGATACTCTGACAGCTCAGCTCAGGGCGAAGAGACTTTGCCAGGCTAAAATCTCTGGTGGCTGTGGAGGGTGAGCAGCTTGCCTGGGGTCAGGATATTGCTGGGATCTGGCTCAAGCTTGTCTGAAGGAAAACTTAGAGCTGTGGGTCTGAGTAAATTGTGTCAGGGGCTTTGCTCCTGCATCGAGTGATGCCCTGATTCCGCAGTCTGCTGTGGTAGCTGCTGAAGGGGGCAGGTGATGCCTGTTTTGTTCTTCCTGGGCAGGTTTGTACTGACATCAACGAATGCGAGACAGGCGCTGCCAGAAACTGTGTCCCGAACTCCATCTGCATCAATACACGGGTAAATACTGCTGGGAAGCCTCATGTGCTCTCTCTTTCGCAGGCTCTGGGGCCTCTGCTGGCAGTCAGCTGCTGAGGAGGGTCACAGCAAAGGGTTGCCAGGACCCATGTTGCCATTAATTCCTCTTGTTTTTCCTTGCAGGGATCCTACAAGTGCGGCGCTTGTAAACCGGGCTTTGTCGGGGATCAAGTCAATGGCTGCAGGAGCCAGACGGTGAGACGCTGTCCCAACGGTGAAATCAGTCCCTGCCACGAGAAGGCACAGTGCATCGTGGAGCGAGACGGGTCCCTCTCCTGCGTGGTAAGGCCCAAACCTCCCTGCCATGGGGTCTGCTCGCTCGGTTTCCACTGCTGTGTGCTGGGTCTGGCACTGCCCTCTCCTGGAGAGCCTTCCCGGCACAGCCCTGCTCTCCACCAACATCTGAGCTGCTTCAGAGAGCTCTTTCAGGGCTCCCTGGAAAAGTGGACGGCTCCTGGCACCTCACCTCCACTGCTGGTTGGTTGGGTTTTTTGCCTGAAACACTACAAATCTGTCAGTGATGGAGCATTACCCGCAGCTCAGCAGGGAGAAGCACCGTTCAGCAACCAGCCAAGAAGTTTTGCTCCTGCAACTGTCTTTGTAATCTCAGGAACAAGCAGAGCACTTCTATCTGAGTTATTTAAAATGCTGTTTACAGTATAACTGCTTCTTCCAGACAGTATTTTTCCTGCAGAGCATCATGTACCTTGATTTGCAACGTTTTGTGCCGGTTCTCGTGTAAAACCTTCAATTTTGGAGCATTTGGCCATGAGGGTACTCACCAGTGGCCTCGTTTTGTTGACCTGTCTTCCAGTGCCTCGTGGGGTGGGCAGGGAACGGCTACATCTGCGGGAAGGACACGGACATCGATGGAATCCCTGATGAGAAGCAACGCTGCTCTGACAAAAAATGCCGCAAGGTAAGACACCATGGTCTCACGTTTTGCTGGAAACTGGGCAGTTCTGGTTTGAGGGCAGGCTTTGGGTGCTGGTGAGACCCTGCCCGACCTTCAGCACTCAGGCTAAACGATGCTAAACAGGCCCGGTGTTCTTTCCTTTCAGGACAACTGCGTGACTGTCCCCAACTCCGGCCAGGAGGATGCAGACAGGGATGGAATTGGAGATGCCTGTGATGATGATGCTGACGGAGATGGGATATTAAATGCTGAGGTTTGAATTCTAATGCTTAAGCCCTGACATCCCTAAAGGTACCCAGAGGTCCTGCAAAGCAACTGCCTGCACCTTTAGTGTCACTTCAGAGAACCTGCAGGTCACAGCAACGTTCCCTTTTCATCTGGTTGGTCAAGGACTCTAAAACAACAGACAGGAGGGAATACCATAGCACTGGAGGGACTTTACAGGTCATGGTCCCTTAAGAGTTAGGGATTCTCTCTCTCTCTCCCCGCCTTGGTCAAGCACTGGCTGGAGATGTTTTCAGGTACTACTGGTATTCCCTGGACAGGCTGAATAGAGGAAACCAAGACTGGCTGCTGCTGGGCTGCTCCGAGCGGCTGGTCACACACCTCAGAGCTGGTCTTACTGCTCAGCAGCACGCTTGGGGCCGACCCTTGCCCCTCAGCCAGCCCCCCTCTCCCCCAGGACAACTGCGTGTACACACGCAACGCAGACCAGCGCAACGCCGACAAGGATAACTTTGGCGACGCCTGCGACAACTGCCGCCAAGTGAAGAACAACGACCAACGGGACATCGATGGCGACGGGAAGGGAGATGAGTGCGACGATGACATGGATGGAGATGGTAAGAGCAGCTGGGGAGCATCCTCAGGGGTGCACAGGTAGAGCAAAGAGGCAGAAAGCTCTTCAGCACCCAGCTAGGAACCCCAGGCAGAGAACTGCAGGCAGCTTCATCTTCATCCTCTTGGCCACTCACTGCTGTGCAGCGGCGATGCCAGTTTGGAGCCATGTTCTTTATCTCTCAGAAACGCAGTTAGGGACGTTTCCTCCTGGGTTCACGTGCGACAGCACACACAGACGGCCATTGGGACGCAGTCTGGAGCGTGATTTAGATCTGCTGCTGATCTCATCCATCCCCCATAGCTGCCAGGACATAAATTACGTTAAAAGTGTGTAAAATATACACAAAAACTTTGTTGCTTTATCACATGAATTCAGCTGGCCTGGCGTTTTTTGCCACCTCTTACATCCAGAAGAAATCTTGCTCGTAGACCGTTTGCCCCGTTGCCTTGATGGGTCCGTTTTGTCTGTTTTGCAGGGATCAAGAACACAGTGGACAACTGCAAGAGAGTTCCTAACCCTGACCAGAAGGATGGCGATGGCGATGGCGTGGGCGATGCCTGCGACAGCTGCCCCACAGTCAGTAACCCCGACCAGGTAAGCACAAGCGCTCCCCGTCGTTCATCTCTCCCACTCAAGACGGTGCTCATATCATCTGCCCGGGGTGTGCAGACCCCGTAACTCGCCCAGGTCACCACCGGCAGATTTTAGCTGCCATCCTGCAGTACAGAGGTACAGCCCCTGGAGATCAAACCTGCCGGCATGTGGGAGAGTAAGTCAGAGAGGAGGGGTTGTGCTCTCACCTTCTCCCTCCCTGCCCTGCTCACCCGGGTGTCCGTAGCGCTGCCTGAATTCAGCAGGACTTGAAACCCTGCAGAAGGAACCCCCCAGTTGTCAGCCCTGTTTTCACTCTGAAGGCCCACAGCTCTAAGGCCAACCAACACCTCTCCTGGTTCTCTTTATTGCCTAATGCTCCTCTTAACTGATTATTGCTCTATTTTACTAGAAAGACACTGATCACGACCTAGTGGGAGATGTCTGTGACACCAACCAGGACAGGTGAGAGCTTGCTGCAAAAATTACACCTCGGTTGCATGAAATCTTGGGGAGAGAGGGAGGGAGGGGGAAAAGGCACCCGCTGGCCACTGCCCAACAACCCGGCTTGGCCTTATCTGACAGACAGAGGTGGAGGGAGGTGGAATTTTCTTCTGACCTCCAACACACCTGCCTGTGAAAGTTTGGCCTGAGGCTGGCGGATGGAATCGTGACGATGTATTCCTGAATATTTCTGATAGCTTAAGACTTCACCAGGCTAAAATCACCAACCTCTGCTGTTCTTGTTGAGGATCCCAGCTCCTAGAAAGGCTCATTCTAAAAGCCCAGGTCGGTGGATAACGTTCACCTGCCGTTTTCTCCACCAGCGATGGGGATGGCCACCAAGACTCCCGGGATAACTGCCCCTCAGTGCCCAACAGCTCCCAGCTGGACACCGACAATGACGGGCTGGGAGACGAATGTGATGATGACGATGATGATGATGGGATTCCAGATGAGAAACCTCCAGGCCCCGACAACTGTCGGCTTGTCCCTAACCCTGGCCAAGAAGACTCAGACGGTGAGAGGAACGGACAGTCCTAACCTGGCACAGACGGGGCTACCTTAAACTGCGTGGGCCAGAAGCCAGCCCAGTAAGAGCCGGGTGCGAGGAGAGATGAAGGAAAGCTCCTTACTCCTCCTCTTCTCTCGTGCTCTCAGGTGATGGGGTGGGGAACCTTTGTGAAGACGACTTCGACAGAGACCTGGTGATTGACAGAATCGACGTGTGCCCAGAGAACGCAGAAGTGACACTGACAGACTTCAGGGCTTTCCAGACCGTTGTACTGGACCCTGAGGGCGATGCCCAGATTGACCCCAACTGGATCGTCCTCAACCAGGTAGGAGCCTGCTCCGGGGGGGCCAGTGGGTCAGCTGGGCACAGGCCGCTACCAAACTGGATGCAGTTTCCATTAAAAGCCTCTGCAGGCTTAAAGCTGCTGTTCAGAGTCCTGACCCGGGAGCGTCACCTCCGCGTGCCTCTCCCCGGTCCCTTGACAGTGAAGCTGGGCTGGTTGGAGCTGAACTAACGAGTTGACATTCTCCTTTCTCAGGGCATGGAAATTGTGCAGACCATGAACAGCGACCCTGGCCTGGCTGTCGGTGAGGCTCTGCTTTTATCACCCCTCATCACCTGCGCACTCCTCAGCGCAGCTTTTGCAAGCACTTAACAATTCCCCCCACCTCCCGGGAAAGTATTTTCTATAGGAGGCCAGGATTTAGCTTAGCAAAACCCACCCCACCCACCCCATGACTCCAGAAACGGGTCATTTTGTCTCCTGGTACAGAGGGTTTTTCTTCCTGCCACTGCCAGGTTACACGGCATTCAACGGAGTGGACTTTGAGGGCACCTTCCACGTCAACACGGCCACAGATGACGACTACGCTGGCTTCATATTTGGCTACCAGGACAGTTCCAGCTTTTACGTGGTCATGTGGAAGCAGATGGAACAGACGTATTGGCAGGCGAACCCCTTCCGGGCAGTGGCAGAACCTGGAATTCAGCTGAAGGTAAGGCCCCCACCGACAGAGAGCTCAGTCGAGTGTTTCTGCCTCGCTCTTAGCTGTGCTGCTGGGACACGGCCCGTGGGGTGAGCAGCCTCGGTCGGTCAGTCCTGCACCCACACGTTTTACCGGTCTCTTTGTCATAGGCAGTGAAGTCCAAAACGGGCCCCGGCGAGTACCTCCGCAATTCCCTCTGGCACACGGGGGACACCACGGACCAGGTCAAGCTGCTGTGGAAAGACCCGCGCAACGCTGGCTGGAAGGACAAGACGTCGTACCGCTGGTTCCTGCAGCATCGGCCTCAGGTCGGCTACATCAGGTGAGGGGTTTACTGCTACCTGTGCACGGCCGCGTGGAAGGTCCACAGTTCTGTGGTGAAGAGGGCGAGCATCTGATGGAGGGATGGTTCCTACCAGGGTGCATTGGTCTCACGTTCATGTCCTACTCACGCTCTCTTCCAGAGCTCGCTTCTACGAAGGCCCTGAAGTCGTAGCAGACACGGGAGTTGTCCTCGACACAACTATGCGGGGAGGACGCCTGGGAGTCTTCTGCTTCTCCCAGGAGAACATCATTTGGTCAAACCTGCGTTACCGCTGCAATGGTGAGTTTGGCCCAAAGTCACCTATGAGCTCTTTGCTTTCAAGTTCAGTTGTCCTTGGACAGACTCACGGGACGCCAGGCAGAAGCTTGTTCTACTTTTCCTTTCTGGTTCTTCTAACCCCATTTGCTTCCCTCTTGTCCTCCTCAGACACCATTCCGGAAGACTACGAAACATTCAGAGTCCAGCAAGACTAACCTGCGGGTTAAACGTCCTCCCGGCCCAACCTGCTTCTCAACCCATGCTCCGCTGCCCCGCTCTTGCCCTGGTACGAAGAGCTGTCCGTACCGCAGCACCGCGCCTGCGCTGCACCACGTGCCACCGCAGTACCCGGCACCTCTTCGACAGCAACTTCCTTTGAACGCTACAAAACCCCCTGGAGCGGCAGAGGCGGTGAGAGCCGGCGTGAGCAGGAGCGCGGGCTGCTGCGGCTGCTGGTTCTCTGCGCTCCACGGAGAAAGATGAGCTGAAAGTGACCTGCAGCAGCGGGAATTGTTGGAGGAAGTTCAGCGTGGGTCTTCCCAGGAATCTTTTCCCTACTCAAAGGCTCTGAAGTGTGAACGTTTTCTCCTTTTCAAGCCCCATGGCAAAGCAAACCCAGCGCTAGGCTGAGAAGGACACGGGGAGCAGCCGCTGTAAAGTTGCTCACAAAACGTTAGAAAAAGCACTTTAAGGAGAGTGTTTTTGTTCTGGAATGTTGGATAATAAATAGTTGGAACGGTGGATAATAAAGACTAGACTGCTCCTTGGTCACGTGCTTGTTGCTTGTTCCTCTTCAGAACCGTTTCTGACACAGAGGTGGGACAGGGAAACCCTCCCGAGCCGTGAGCAGCCGCACTGCTGCGAGCCCTCGGCCGGGTCGGGTTAGCGGTACCCACACGGGGCAGGCGTCCTGCCCAGAGCCTCCCTCCAGCTGGACTGTCCCGCCCGGCTCTGGTGCGTGCAGGCAGTTCCAGAACAGTAAATGGAAGCTTTAGACTGGTCACTGGGAGGTCTGGGCACTCCCCAGTCTCACTGCCCAGTGCCTCGGTGATGCTTCGCACAAATGGTTCCAGCGGCCCCACAGCTTTCTCCCTGCACCCCCCTCAGGTCAGCACACGCGGTCGGGTGACCCTTCCCCATGGATGGTCTAAACCAGGGTCACAAACAGCTGAATCCCATTCAGAACAGCTACGTCAGTGCCCGAACTGAGGGAGTGGGTCGGTCTGTCCCAGCTGCCTCAGTGAAACTCTTCATCGCTGGCTCCACTCACCCCACGACCAGCCTCACCCGGGATTTACTGCGGAGAAGCTGCACCCAACGCACACACAAATGACACCCTAATGGGGCAAGTCCGAACGGTGACACCCTCATTTTATCTTTCCAAAATCCAACACCTCAGACAGACAGACAGTCTCCCCTCCCCCAGAAAGCGCTGAAGCCAGCCCAGGGACGTGACCGAGGCTCTGGCTTGAGCAAAGCAGTGACGGTCCCCACCCGTCCCCAGGAGCCCTCAGCCCGCGGGGACGCTCCTGCAGCCAGGGCCCATCCTGAGCTGCAGCCCAAGGCTTCGCCTCTCTTGTGGGTGCAGCCCCGCTACCCCCAACCGTCCGATCGGGCTGGAAACACCAACACCTCGACACCAAAAACCATCATCCCAAAGCGACCACGGGACAGACGGACCTGAGGAAAAGCCTGGCAGCCAGCAACAAAAACATTTCAACTTTTATTACATTTCATTTACAAATAATGCAAAGGTACAAAGACAAAAGCCTTCACACAAAAAAGAAAAGGTCGAAAAGAACGTACAGCGAGTCGAGCTGCTTTTTCACGTCGTTTCTGATGGCAAACACTTAAAGCCAACTTCAGTTTCTCCACTTTATCGATAGAAAAACACAATAAATAAAACTGCTATGTCGCAGGGACACCGTTTGCAGAGGTCCTAGGCCACCGCCGCTGGAGCTGGGTAGAGGATTGCATATATCAAGTGAAATCACCCCAAACCCCTGCGACAGAAAAAGGTCGGTTGTCCAGAGCAGCGTCGCACCGGCTCTGAAAGCACAGACCTCTGCCGCGACTCCCCGCGCTCGATGACCTGCTGAGGGTTGGGTTAGCTGCCGGTCTGAGAGGAGCGGCCACGAGCAGCCGCACCGAGAGTGGTTGAAAGCAAACCTCCCCTTCGTGAGCCCTAACGCGTTTAACTTCCCCTTCGAGCAGGAGCCTCCCCTGGATGGCAGCTCCGATCAGGTCACAAGAAAAAGCATCTGAAAGTGATTCCCCCCCCAAATAAACCCTCGGTACCTCCGGCGGACTGGGACACAGGGCTGTAGCCCCTGCGCTGGGTGGCGCTGGCGGGGGCCGGGGGTGCGCGCGCAAGGTGTTCACACGCTCACGCCGTGGACATTCAGGGTCCAGAAGTACAGTCGGGTTGGATTAAACAAGCCCTACACCCCCCCGTCATCACCCCCCGCTGCATTCTGCCCCATAAATACCGTCCTACAACCGACACTGTGCACAGACAGCAGCTTTACCTGTTCCTCTTCTCTACAGGTCCTGTCTGTCTCGGAAGCCCCACAACTGAGCCAAGCTTCACCTTCTCCTTTGGATGGGCAGGTGTGGCCTTACACCTCGGCAATGACGTTCGGGAACCGCTTCTGTCTTACCAACAGCCAGAGCAGCTCTGGCTGAGTTAACCCACTGCCCTTGCTGGGCTGTAACTCAACTCCGTTTCTATCAGCAAGTTCAAGCCTGTAAAACATCCGGAGGAAATCTCGATCTGGCCGCTGCTGCAGAAACCGGTTCTCAACTCCCACGTCTAAACCTTCCACCTCTCTGCTCTGACCCACGGTATGTAAGAGTCGGACTGGATAATCCCCAGGCCACGTACGCTGAGCTTTACACCTCGCTGCCCCCACGCAGCCACTCCAAGGGCGGGTGATGGGCAGCGCTGCTGGAGCCGCCGTCTCCCGCAGCCTCCCTGGCGCTTCCCTGGCATCATCTCCCCTTTCCCCCTTCCAGTGACCTCAGCTCCAGCTGCCCCCGCCCAGCCCAGCCCCGCTTTCAGCCACCCTTCACCCCGCTCCCTTACGACCGCTGAAGCGCAGAGGGAGGAACTGGAGGGTGATGAATCTGCACAGGTCTCCGCCCGATCTTTCAGGTTCAGCCCAATTTGCACCTGGCAAAGTCACAGTCCCAGGGCAGGACACACGTTTCCCCGTAACTCTACACTTTCCCCATTAATCAAAACCACAATTAAAACCCTCTCGGCATGCTCGCAGCTCAGGGTGTCCTTCGACACCTCTTACAGCTTTGCCTGCGTGAGGTTGCAGGTAGATTCCACACAGGAAACTGGACCGAGTTGGAGCTCACTGCCCAGCAAACTCCCCTCCCAGGTCCGTGCTGTCTCGCAGCGCAGCCATGAGAGTGGCTCCCAGACACAGCTCAGTGCCTCCTTCCCTTCTGCCACGAGGCACCTCACAGAGGAAGCAGCAAACGCCGGCTCTAGGGACACTGACAGGGCTCTGGGGACACCGACAGCAAACGGGTGGTTCTGCTGCCAACAACAGCCGAGCCGGGGCCGGTTCAGCCTCTGCAAGGAGAGCAGCGAGATGGGAGCAGGCTCTGGACAAGCCTCCTGGGAGCCTGCGCGGCCCCTGACTGCGAGACACGCTCTCCAGCAGCAGCTCTGTGCCATTTTCGGAGGCACCGTCAGAGCTGAGTGACGCCTCCTCGTCCATCAGGCGTGTTACCATAAGGCTCAACCTCAGCTTCTGCTCCAGAAGGCGCATCTCAGGGCGGAGCAGGGAAGGAGTTTGTGGCTGCTCCTGCACCTCCATCCGTGCTGAGAGCGTCTGCCACGCTCCCAGCTCTGTCTGCCCCCATCCATTTACCGGGGGATTCACTCAGGTCTAAGGCAGAGCAGGAGATGGAACCTGGTTTCACTGTGTCCCCCCACCAGCCTCTCAGCGTTTCGAAAACACTGCGCAGAGGAGGCAGCAACTGCCACCCGCCAGCGCCTCCACCACCCGCCAGTGCTGGCGAGGCCACTACCTTCTGACCCATCCGCCAGGTGACATGAAGAAAAATACTACAAAACCGAACCTCGACCTAGCAGAGATTAAAAACCACCCTTTCCATACCACCCGAAGCTGCAGTGACACCAATGTTCACCCAGAGCTGGGGCGCGACCGGCCCGTTCCCCGCGTTAACCCAGCCCGAGGTCCCTCCCTGGGAGGTTCTGCCGCACATCACAGCCCGCGGGCAGCTCCCGCCTCTTGCTGGGATTGAAGCAAACCTCAGCCATGCTGACTGAGAGCCATCGTCACTACCACCGTGAGGAGGAGGAGGAATCCCAGCAGCAGCTCAGAAAACACCGTTCCTGCTGCACCCGGACAGAACTGCCCACCGACCCGGCAGCATTCGGACATGGGCAGCTCATGTTCCCTCTGCGCAGCCCGACCGCTCAAAGGGTTGTTGTTAACTTTGAGCTCCACAAAAGGAGACAAGCACCGGGGACGCATTAAACATCCCCCTCCAAAACAAGCTGCTGTGACACCGGCCCGTCCGCAGCGACAGATCCCGACCAAAGCGACAGGGACGGCAAGAAAATGCGATTTACCCCCAAGGTCCCGCGGTCCCGCAGGCGGCTCCCGCGAATCCTGCGATTCCTTTTCCCACTGCCAGCTTCACCCCTCCGGCCTGAACGCGGCGCCGCCTGCAAACTCCAGAAGCATCCCGCTGCCACCGCCAGCTACGCGGTACCAGCGTCTCGTGGTCAGGCGAGACTCGGTGAGGCGCGGGATGGGCGCTGCTCGCACCGACCTGGTCCCTCAGCCGCCGTTTCGGCCCGTACCGACCCTCCACGCTGCGGATCCGCCGCCCATCCTGCTCCTGCCCCGCGGTTCTGCGCAGCCGACCCTACGCAGCCCCAAGGCGAGCTACTGAAAAAAACAGCCAACGTCTTTTACCCCTTTAGGCCTTTATTTTGATAAAATTGGTCAAGCCCACATAAGGCAGTAACACACCACAGCCCCCCCGCCCCCCCCTAACAAAATAAATAACACAAATGAGGAGAGGACGCCATGTAGTGTTTTGGTTCGCAGTATAGAAATCCCACACAATGGTTCCCTTTAAAAAGGTAAAAATGATTTATAATACACAGTCAGAATGTCGTCGTGGTGCCCGCGTAGAAAACCGACATGCAGCCCATGCCCACACTGCACGGCGGAAAGAACACGCAACTGAGAAGACAAGGGACAGGAACATGATGGGGGTCGCTGCCTGGGGCAGGGGGGGTCCTTCCTTTTCCTTTTGCAGAAAGAACAGACACACGCGACAATCGCTACCTGCGCTTCCAGCTGCCATCACAGTGAGGGGGGGGCCAGCTTGCGGAGGGCTAAACGCTTTTTGTGGTCTCTGGAAAGCGCAGCGGAACCTACGGGGTGACGAGGGGGCTTCTCCCCGTCCCTGCCGGGAGGGAGCGGGGAGCCGGGGGGGAGCGTGCCACGGCTCGAGCCTTGATGGCAGCTTCTGCAGAAACCCGCCTGTTTACAGACCAGCACGGCCAAGACCTCCTTTCTGCGGGAGGTCCCGAGGACTCGGCCAGTTTTCACACAGGCTCAGGGGGCAGCTCTCTGCCTCCCCCGTATGCGGCGTCCCCGCACGGGTTCGCTCCAGGGTTCAAAAAAAGGAACTGAATTCAAACGAAGGGAATCAAACGTACAAACAAAAAGCCATTTCCGACGTTCACCTGCAGCCTCTGTCTGGAAACCTCTGCCCCTCTCGACCAAAGGAACAGGGACCCGGCGGTGGGGAGTCGGGGGGTTGTTTGGGGTGGGGGCGGCGGCCAAGCGTCCTGGCCATGCAGAAGCGGAGGGGAGCGGCAGGGCCGGGGGCCCGCAGTCGGTCACGCATGTGCCGAGGGCGACGGGGCCACAGCCTGTACAGGGTCATCTGAGGACACAGAGCACTATGTACAGCGGGAAGAGCCTCCCCCCGCCCGCCTGCGCTGTCCCCCCCAGCAGAACTCCTGGGGTTCTTGGAAAATCACAGTTTTTTATAGACTGAAGGTTGGTTCCTGTTATTTCCCCATTGTATCGGCAAATGCAACAGTCCAGCTTGGGAACTTCTTAATATATATAAAACTACAAAAACACGTGGTGGGGAGGGGTAGGTGTCACTCAGCAGGTATGAGGACAGTTTGGGACACCAGACAGTTTCAGCATCACTGAACTCAAAAAGTTATAAATAATGATTTTTTTTTTTTTTTTTTTTTTTTTTTTTTTTTTTTTGCTAAGTGAGATTTTCCTCCCTGCTGCTCTGGTCCGTCATGGGGCGGGAAGGACCCGCTGCTCCCACCAGCTCGACACGCACCGTTTAAAATGGAAACTCCTAAATTCCCCAATGAAACGGGACACTCTGGGGCTCTGCTCCGGGGCTCCACCCAGGAGCAGTTTTGCTTTAAGATCAGCCCCTCACACACAAATCACAAATCTTAAGGGGAGAAGGGGGAGAAAAACCCCTCTGGAAGTGCAGCCCCTACGTGATGGTCAGGAAAACCGACCTCCAGGTGAGCTGCTGGGGTCACCGCGCCGGTCCGCAGAGGGTCAGGACCGAGAGCCGCTGCCGGGGCTGCGGGATGCAGCACGTCTTGTCACAGCGTCACCTGCCTCCCTCCACTGTGCCAGCCGCCTCCTGCCCGCTCCCAAAGCACCCTTGGAAAGGAACAGAACCCGGGTCTCTCTGCACTAGATTCATTCCGGCAGTTGCATCCAGATGCGGTAGTTTGAAATTAAGGCCATTTTCAATGTCTACTTACAAGTCTAATAAAGGAGATCTTATATACACGTGGCGTGTAAAAAAACCGAGAAGGTCGCGTTTAGCAAGAGCTCCCCGTGAGTCTCCAGCGAGGAACCTCGTCTCCTACTCGGCCGCTTCGTTCTGAAGTGACTCTGGTTTTACAAAAATAGATCACAAACAAGAATTTACACACGGGAGAGTCATTGGAACGACAGCGCGGCACAGGCAGGAGTCCCCTGGCGGAGCCGGGGGTTCACCTCACCCGGCACCGGCGGCCGGTGCCAAGCGAAGGAGCCCAAGTCACCTGCACCCACGTCACTCCTGTGCTTTCAGGGTATCCACTCGTTCAAGTGACCTTATTTTTTCTCCTTAAATCGACAAAGCATCAGCGGTGTGAAATGAGCAGACACCAGGAGCTCACGGCTACTATGGGGCTTCAGTCCTGACACAAAGTTTTTTCCACGGAGGTGCGGGAAGGAGCAACAGAAAAAGACACACGTAAGCAAAGAGACCGAAAGAAACGACGTATTTAGTGCAAATGGTCAACTAATGGCACAAACGTGGGCAAAGACGCACCCAGGTTAGAGAGATGCCGCCAGGGATCCTGCCCAGCAGCGCCCGCAGGGGCTCCGGGCGTTCTGGAAGCACACAGAAACCTTGTGGAGCTCACCCGGAGCAGCCCAGCGGCTCGGCAGCCCCTGGCACCGCTGGGCAAACAGCAGCGAAACGCCTCTCGTGGGGACGGGACCGGGAGAAGGGCTGAGGGGGGTTTTTTAGCTTGGAAGTCACAACAGTGAGAAAGAGCGGACATGTTTTAGACAAGGAGCAAATCCGGCTGCTGCAGACGGAGTCGACAGGAGCAGAGGTAGAACAGCCATGCCGGGGCGGGGGGATCAACACAACACGACCCTTGAAATGGAACTGAAGTGGCTCTTTATCGAGGCTCTAGTTAAACAGAAGGAGAAGGGGATGTTCCTGCCGCCTGCAAACACTTTCCTGCGGTGGGAATCCCTCACCTCGTGCCGGGCGCAACCTCATGTCTCATTAATAAGACTCAAAAGAACGTTAATTCGTAACTGCTGCTGCGAGCAGGGTCCTGACTCACAGCTCCTGACGCTGTGCAGACTACGGTGTAACGTGGGCGACGCTTTCCCAGCAGGGACCAGGGGCCTCTTGGCCTCTTGGTAAATCTGTGAACGCCTTGTTCAAATCTGCGCAGAGCCCCAAGCGCCGACACCTGGGAATTGCCATCGATGCAGCCGGGACACTGAGGTGAACCACCAGCTCCGAGCCCACGGGCGGTTGGGGGTTTAGGGTTTCCAGCCCGCCACTGGCGAAGTCTCCTTCAGCACCCGTTACACAGCCAGCACTAACGAGGACTCACCGAAACCGCCTCTTACGGGCTGGACAGACTGGACCTGCTGGAGCACACAGCGCTGACACTGCGGAGCGAGCCGGTTCATCCCCAGGGTGAAGGAGGAACGTCTACGTTCCTGCCACCCTCCGGTGACTACTTAAACCACCTCGACTGGCCTCAGGCTTCCTTACTTCTGCTCAACATCTGTTTAAAATTCCAGTTAGTTAAAAATCCCGATATATATAATATATATAATATATTTCTGGAATAAAAACACAAAAGATGAACTGTACAAGGATTACTAGAGTGCTTCAGGTGGCTCTATGTAGTTCAGCTACTTCCCTAATATCCAAATACTTAAATAAAAAAAAATTATAAATAATGGTAACAGAATAAGTAACGAATAAGAATAAACCATAGAAACTAGCCGTGGTGAGGGGAGCCAGGCAGTGCGGTGGAAATGCCCTTCCTGCTGCCCAGGCAGCTCACACAAAGTGACGTTACAACATGCTCTGCGGGTTAAAAGTCTCCTCGAGTCTTTTAGCTGCTTTAAAATGTTCTGATCCTTCCTCCGTGCTACTCAAGTAACGAATTCTAGTACTTTTTTGTGTGCTCAGAAATGTTATATATGTATACATATATTTATAAATATATATATTACATATATATTTTTTAATTAAAAAAAAAGCTTTGAATCTAGTGTTGAGAGTCGCCTTTTTTGCCTGGCTGACTACAACTGCCCTGGGGCCGCCAGGCTGCTGCTCTGCTCTGCCAAGTACGTGCGGGGCCGAGAAGAGGCGGCGGGTGCAGGACGACAGCCAAGGGGACAGACCTGAAAACAAACATGGCAGAGCGAAAAAGGGAGGAAGAAGCGTTTTACTCTACGAAGCAGCTGTCACAAAGCAGAGCCAAACCGGCCGAAGCCCCCCAGCCCCTCCCCAGAGCGGCCACGCGCAGGTTTGCGTTCGGATCAGTGCGGGGAGAGAGAGGGGGGTATGGTCGGCGCTTCCCCGTCTCAACCAGCCGCCAACGGTTCGGTGCGTTAGAACCTCTGTGCCCCTGGCTCCGAACCCGCCGCACCTGCCCCAACCCACCCCCCCTTTTCTAGTGCAAAGGATAAACCGACAACGTCACGCTGGAGCTTTGGTGGGGGGCGGGGGAGGACTCTGGAGAGGAAAAGGCGGATGGAAACTCCTTACTCGTTAATGGCCATGAGTGGGTAAGGGGTGAAATACGGCGTGACAGGGAGTGGGGGTCTGCGGCGCTGCAAGCTCAGAACGACAAGCTTTACTCATTGTACATGTGGTACAGGACAGAGCCGCTGCTGCCGCAGCTCCTGCTCCACCACCACTGACCCATCGGGCTCTCCGGTTCGGCCGAGCCCCAGGAACAAGCGTCATTCCCACGCTCCTGGTGTCCACACCTCACAGCCGGTCCATGCGGAACGTGTCCTCTGTGGCGGGGTCAGTGAGGACCATGTCGGGGTCGTTCAGCATGTGCAGTCCATCCAGGGTCAAAGGGTCAATTTTGAGTTCATCCAGAGGGAACTGGGAATCCGTGTCAAAGCCGACATCTCCCACTCCTGCCAAAGAGCTGGTCAGTTCTTTTGATAAGCTGGGAGGGGACTCGCCTGTCACTGCAGGAAGAGGAAGAGAAAGGGGTGGCAGGACTCAGCAATCACGTATTCGCCAGCAGACGAGGCAGGGAGCAGCCTGCAAAAATTCTGGAATAATTCACTGAGCAAAGGCTGAAGTTCAGACGAGACACATCTATCCCACCTCCAGACGTTTCAGAGCCTCTAGGAACCACAGCAAAACCCACAGATACGTGTTTGGGGACACAAAGGGGCATCACTTGAGGCTCTTTTCTCTGCCTTAGGTTTAGGAGAAATAACCTGAATCCACGTGCCTCTGATCAGCAAGAGCCTTGGCGGAGATACAGACTGAGCCACAGTTTTGTCAGTGGCCTGTGCAGAAATTGTTTCCAAACGTCCAACTGTGACCAGATTCACCGCCATATGGGACAGCGAAACATCCTTTGCTGGCAAGCTCGAAGGGAGCAGCAGAGGAAGAGCTGGGCTCTCAGCCGCTCCCGCACTGTGCCGGAGGCTGCAGTAAGTTCAGCGGCACGGGAGGGCTGTAGAACAACCTGCGCTGCCATGGCAGCTCTGTCTGTTTGCTGGGATTAACTGGGAGCCATCGGCTCGCCGGCGCTGGGGAAATACCCCACACCGGTAACACCAATGTTTACACAAGGTCAAATGCAACCTTCAGGGGCAACGACACCCTTTTCCTTTATTGTCAGGGATTGAATGAGGAGGAGGAAGGCTGGCACAGGGGTGGTTTTACTCCCCTGATTCTCTTACCTGTAAGAATGATGTTGGGGATGTTTCCGTGGCTGGAGTAGTTGAGCTGCTGCGAGTCCTGCAAGCTGCCGTGGCTGCCGGTGAGTCCCATCATGGCGGCCTGCGAGTAGTTGAGGGTGGAGCAGGGGCTGTACAGGCTGTTGGAACTAATGGCGTTTTCGATCATGTTAAACTGTTCAAGCTGAAGACCAAGGCACAAAGGAATGATTACTCCTGAGCATCAGGAAACGCAGCAAAACAACTTACAGAGCTGAAGTACAGGAGGTAACGGTGAAGCAGCAGGCAAACAAATTCATCTTTAGGTTTCGTTCATCAAAATATCGTCTATTGGCACTTCACTTTCCAGGCTATTTACTGCCAAATTCTGAGGGCAGGGGATGAGGAGAGCGGGGATGCAAAAGTAAAAGTGGTGCTTCTAAAATCCTAACGAAAGGCAGCTTTGGAACCAAATTAAACCCCTGGAATTCATGCTGCTGCCTCAGCTATCTGCCTGGCCAGAATCGCCTCGCAGAAACCACCTCATTTCTTCCTGCTACCAGTGCATATTTCCCAGTGGAACCCATCAACGCACTGGTTGGCCAAACTGCCGCAGGTGAGGGTCTGCCTGCTCGGCTCGGTACCGTGTACGAAGGGCTCGCCAAATTCAGGAGCAAATATTGTTACCACCGACAAGTGAATCCTCCCCAAATGCAACCGTGGCCAGAAATGGTGAGGATTTAAAATCTATTTTCATTATTTTTTACTTTTAAAACCATCTGCTACAAGGGCTAAGAGGGACAGAGGGGGAAAAAGAGGGGGAGAAAAATAACAGAAGAAAAGAAATCCTCGAGTATTGCAGGCAAAAAGTAACAGAATAAAACTACATGGACAAAACAATCGGAAGTTGATCTATATTTATTTTAAGCTGAAAGTGGCCAAAATAGGGCTGAAAATCCGAGATGAATTTGCTCACCTGGTGGGATAGGGCATTAGCCTGCCTAGCTGTCATCTGCTGATCATAATAGGAGTCACCAAATACACTCCCCAGAATGGAAGAATGCTGAAAACAAAACAGAGTCTTTATGGTGCAAAAGTCCCACAAACAGCGTCCCGATGGCGTGCGGCGCCTTCAGCCTCCGCCCGATCCTGCTCCGGGTTTGGCAGCAGCGCCCGTTGTCATCAACCACTACTAACCACCAGCAAGTCCATCCCGCACCGGGGACTTCCCTCCGCCACACGGATCCTCCCGCGTCCCGCTGCCTTTCGGCCGGCACAGAAACACAGTCAGGGAAACCAGACAGACCTCCTCAGGGAGGACACACAACACGTAGAACTTCTGACTGATGAGAACAGACGAGTGCGCGAGGGACCACGAGAAAGACAAACCCGCGCTGCTGCCTCAGCGTTTCTGTGCACTGCTCTGATTTGGTGCCGTTAACGCCCAATGCGATGCACAACCCATCGCCCGCGCGCCAGCAGCAACCGGCTCTGTGACCTCGTGTCCCCGGAGCAGCCAGCTTCCCCGAGACCACAACGTGCCAGAACAAAACCGACCTTTTAAAGTCATTTTAGCTGCAGGTCAGACAAGTTAACGCGAAAGCCCGGTGAAGCATCAGCAGCTCGAAGGGAAGAACCTCGGGAGCTAATTTTGCTGGTCCCTCTGGCACGACAAGTGTCTGTCAATGATTCTCCACCATTTATCAATCATCCTAAAGGTGACCAAGAATCTGAGGTCAATGTTTTAAGACTATTCAGTGCTGCCCCAAAGAACTGCCAGATATAGAAGAAATCACAGAGATCATTTATTTCAAACTGTCACAACTTCCAGATGAAGAAACCCCACCTAATGACCGAGCATCTGTCTGTGGAGGACGATTTGCCCGGAGAGTTTCTATCAACCTTGGAAAAAACCATCCAGTGTCTTGCACAGCATTTTCCGGTGGTTTATCGACACGTTACAAGAGGGGGGCTACAAATTTTCTCCTTAGAAACCTCAGCAGCGTATGAAATCAAGCGAAAGCCCAGGGACTATCAGAGCGGAGTCACACCAGCCAGCAGTGGAGAGCACCGGACACAGCGAAGATTGAGGAGCTCAAAAAACCACCTGATGAGGTTTACTAGAGGGAACAGAAAAATTTCAGCCAACGTCACTCTCTGAACCTTCTCCCTCCTACACCAGCAGCGCGTCCCAGTGCAGCTTTTCTGTGGGTTGTGCGCGGGATAAAGATCAGAAGCCTTGTGTAAAAAACGAACATCAATTGCCCACAGCCCCTGTGCGTGGGGACTATCAGGGCAGAAGCGACAACGTTCTCTTTCTAAAGCAAACAAAAACCTTCTCGCCTTCAGCCAGAATCCTCAGCTGTCACATTCTGTGGATGCTTTCGGGTAAACGTGGCAGCAAGGGAGGGGGATTCACAGCCCGAGGATGAGACTCTGCAGGGGAAGGTGGCTGAAGGTCAGGCTGTGCTGAGGATGCGAAGCACTGTCCACCGGCTGCGTGTGGGATGGTTTGGGTGCACTCACAGAAGAGAGAAACATGCTGCTGGGGAACGTCAGAATGCTGGAAACATGGAGCTGCCTTTAAAGGACCACACTGGCAGAGTCAGGAGAGTAGCAGACAGCTGCCTCCAAACCTCTATCCTCAGTAAGAAGAGGTTCAGCTAAACGAAGCCAGCTCCTCCTCCAGACAGACTGGATAGAGCTGGAGCCAAGAACAGGGTTTGTGGACTAGAAGAAGATTTGGATTCACATTCCTGGGCACATATGATCTGTCAGGGCAGTGACCACAGGACAACCATGACACCTTTGCAGTTTCATGCCCTGCTCGATGCCCTCCTAGTTATAATTAGAACCCATCTTCCAATTTATCATCTGGCCCTCAAAGCTGCGGTGGCTGCTCTATCCCTCGCACGAGACAGGGCTGTGGGGAGGTTATCAAACACCAAAGCCAGAGCCCCATCACACCTGACAAGAGAAAAAGCAAAGTGCTACTTCAATAAAACCCCACCCCACTTTTCTTTAAACCTCTGGTATGGTCCTTGCTGCCCAGTCACACTTGGATCAACTACTCAAACTCCACGTTACTCAACCCACTACGTGTGTTACCTCTTCCTTTAAGAAAAGAGTCAGAGCGCAGAGCTACCTCGAGGGAGCAGGTCAGAAGCAGCCAGGCTGGACTCTACCATGGGAAGACCATCCCCATGGTAAGTGGCAGGCCTGGCTTCAGAGCTCTGCGGGGTTTGACAACCATTTCTGATGGAATGGCACATGAATCGGAGCCAGTCTGGACCGGCTCTAGAAACCCAATCGCTATGTGAGAGCTCAGAGAGGATGCAGGGACTTTTTTTCCTTTAACTTCAGGCAGTTCCTTTTCACAGGAGCTTTTCAGAAGCAGGGCAAAACCTCAGCTTTTTGCATTCCACTAAGCACCATTCCTGTCCTAAAAAGTTTGGGCAACATGGAAAATAATAAACAGGATACCAAAATCTGTTTGTGCAAGTGTTAGTGAATCCCAACAAAACATACGAGCCCGTGTTTATCCCTCAGCTCTGAAGTTTTCCGGTTGTTACATCTGCAAGCACTGGAACTCCCAAAGGAAATCAGCTGGAAATGTCATTACTTCAACACTTCGGAGTCCCACAATAATTTATCGACAGCTCTGTGAAAAACATCTTGCTAACACCATCTCCTCCAGAACACTGGGTGAGGTCTGTTTTGTCAACAGTCCATCTTCTTGGGTTAATGATGTGGTGACTGCAAGGAAAAAAAAAACCCAAACCACAAAACCCCTGGCTTAAATTATTAATCTAAACATACATACCATGTCATCCCGTACAGAGCCGCTCTACTAAGCCAAGCGGATTTCTATCTAACTGAACAGAGTGCCGGGGGTGGAAGAGAGGAGTGAAGGGGTGACAAGCCACTGCCGGTGAACAGCCATGCACACACCGAGCTGCGAGCTACGAGCAGAGCTTTTCAACTCGTGTGGGAACAGGGAGACCTTCGTACGACACACACACACACATCTAAAACACGAGAGTAAATAGATTTGGAGATGTGGCAAGATGAAAAATTAACTTCTGGTGAATGAACCGTCTGTGATAAACATCAAACCACAGTTCTATTTTTAGAGGGTGTCGCCCATCACACCGATACGCTGCGGAACGATGTCACCTCAAATCAATCAGAGCAACGGCAGCGGGTGGAGGACGCCCACCCCGTCACAGCTACTTCACCCCACTCTTGACAGCTAGTGCCAGACTGTTCTGCAAGGGGCGTGTTCCGCTGTTGGAACCTGCTCGTGGCAGGTTACCCCACAGCCTAATGGATCCTGCTGCTTGGGAGCTGCCCCCATAATCACAACCAACCCAAATTTTGTCTTCAGAACTGTTTTTTCTTTCCCCATTGCTTCTCTCCACACTTACTACTTGCAGCCTCAAGCGGTCCATGACCACAGACAGCTCAGCTCGCTCACATTTGGTTCCCTGATGGCGGCAGAAGAGCTGGTTCTTCTTTAATTTAGCAAAAATAAAGGATTGTGTGGGTATTTTTAAGAGGCCAATAAGCAGCATTAATAAACCCTCTTCCTTTCACGCAGAGCTATAGGGTCTCACTTGAAAATATAAAACCTGAGCAAGTTTACAGGATAAAAAAGGCCAAGTGAGAAAAACCGTAAAGCATATGCTGCTGTGCTGGGCAGTGCCGGCTGCACCCCAGGGCTTGGGACTGACCAGTGGCAACAAGGCTGTGGAGGAACCAAGAGTGAGTTACTGAGAAGTCAAGGGGGAAAGAAAATCAAAATCAAATGTGCTGCCCCAATGAGAACCGGACCTGAGGATCTGCAGCAAGCCCAGCAACACCTCTGCTCTAGGGGACAGCCCCAGGAGCACGTTTTCTTTGAGCTGCACCCAGAACCCAGCAAAACTGGCAGGAGCAGGCAGGGGAGAGAGAAGTTAAGGAGCAATTAAGCCAGGGTTAAGAAAATCAGTCAGTCCAGACACTCAGATCTACTGCTGGGCTTACCAGTGACCTGCCTCTAGCTAATGGCAAGGACAGATAAAGCCTCAGCTTTGGAACCATGAAGGGCAGCACTTACGTAGACAGGATCCTCCTTACAGCCTTAAATGCTAACTGATAGAACAGAAAATTGACTTGCAGACTCAGTTGCGAGGCTTCGGCAGAGTTGCCTGCACCTCGTTTCTATGGGTGGGATTGAGGAGACTGTTTCTGTCCTGAAAACGCACTCACTCCCTTGCTCTGGGAGCACCCCCATGGACTGCCCCGTGTTTAACTGTTCTGCTGCTGGCAGATAAAAATTCTCCTGCATAGGATTGCACACTCCAAGCTATGACCTGCAGGTAGGACACACGGACATGTCCGTACATACGTACACGGGAGGAAAAACCAGGCAGCATGCAGGAAAGCGTGTTCACTAACCAGGACTTGCAAGCCACAAGAGACAGTCGCTAATTTTAAGAGCATTCTCTCCAGTTTTCTTTCAAAGTGCTTGGTTCAACATAAAAAAAGGTCCTGATGTAAAAGCATTGGCCGCACAAGGGATATTTAGTGCCACAGGAGTTATCCTGCTGCAAGAGGCACTCACGGTTCCCTCCCTCTCCCCTGCCCTCCCAGTCTTATCCATCAGCTCCTACGCGATGCTGCTGATTGAAAAGGCTCTACCTGGAGGTTCTGTCCTCAGTACACCCCAAACAGCTGAGTTTTAACAGCATTCAAACAGCAGCTTTGATCAGTCAAAAGGCAATTCACCAGCTATTGAAAAACTCTGGAACTGAATGAAGCTGCGAACGAGATGAGACATCGGTAATGCATGAGGCACATACAGTGAGACAACTATGGGTCAGTAATGGACAGACTCGACTCAAAACAAACACGAGAAGCAAGGCCTGTGGAAGCACAGAGTCCCTTACTTGAGGGGAGCTGCCAGGAGAGAAGCCTTGATTGGAGACAGGAGAGGTGGGAGACTGGTTGGCTGGGGAGCCAGCATTACTGCGGTACTGCTGGAGGGAAGCCTACAGAACAACACAGAATTAAAGACCATGGGATTGATGGAAGGCTGGAAAATTAGAAACTTCCGGCGTATAGACCTGGAGGAAGCTGGGAGAAACCACCCTTTTCAGCAACTATTGACTGATATGTACGGAGACACGATTACTGTGAACGATGCCATGAAAAGGAGAGCTCAGGTATCGGTGTGGCACGGTCTGGCCTGGCACTGCCGCACCAGCAGAACCACCAACGCGTTTCCTCCCTGTTCTCGGTCATGCTCAATTAAAAACAAAATCTGGTCAGCCAATGATTTAAGCAAAAGAGGTCTCGAAAGCTGGGACTAACTCAAAAATGATGTAATTTATTCTGGAATTCAGCTGCCATACCCGGACATTCCGAACCGGTGTTTATGCTGCTCTGGATATCCCTCTCCTGAGACTCTGCCTGGTCCGAATCAGCCCGGGCGCATTATCGAGACGAAGTGTGTGACCATGCAGAGGGGAATCCTTCTCCAAGCGTCACTTTACCCCTCAGACATTGTCAGAGAATTCACACTGGGTTTTGCAGGTTCATATTTACCTTGTTCTCAGTTGTCTTGAGATGTTTTCAAAGATTTACCTTTTTGGGGGCCATAAAGAACCCTCGGTTTGAGCAAATTAATAATCATAATGGCATTTAAATAGAATGTTGCATTAATTAACGTAAATATTAAGTACAGCTCCTCTCATTACACCTCCTTTAGGAATGAAGAGATGACTGAGGAAAACCCGCAATCCCAGTGTGACAAAAAGGCATTATTGAGTCAGGCAGCTTTGCTGAGTGGAGAGCGCTGCACTACCATCCTTTCTGACACCGAATTCTCCACAGCTCAAAAAAATGTGTCTCAATCCTTTTTGCTATGTGCTGATACTTCTGCACTTTAAGCAGAAAAATTAATTTTTCTACAAATTTTTATGACAGCAAAATGGATTTCAATGCTGCTTTAGAAAAACTGCAGAGAAGTTGCCCGTGAGGCCATAAACAGCTCCAGCGGCTTTTTGCTCAACTAGCTTTGAATTTCAGTGTATTCGTGTACGGCTTTAACAGCCAAGCACAGCACCCTGAAAGTGAAGGTCGTAAGAAAGTTTAGGATGAGGAAAGCAACATAGAAAGCAAAGAATGAAAATCAGAATCATCTGTAGCTACGTGAGTATTAGAATCACACCACTGGGACACATTTTGAGTGGTCGATGTCCTTTCCACTGCTGGGTCTGTCCATCCCTCTTCCCCTTCCAATCCCGAGAGGGAAGAGGCTTCTTTCAAGAAGCACTCACCAGCAAGAGCTGTTAAAAATTTCATCCACAAATGAAACCTGTGATCCAGTGTGAGATCAGTAGAGAAAGATTTGTCCTTCTCAACCCAGTTACTGTCACCACAACACTGCCAGGAGGAGGCAACCGATCAGAGAGCCAAGACCCTCCACAGCATGGAGCAGAGAAAGGGCTGTGAGGTTCTCTCCTGCCCTGTAACCCTGGTCGTGCTCTGCCATTTTGGGTTTTCATATGCAGAGGGAGACCATTCCCTAACAGACCACGTTAACATGAGCAAAAAAGGGATCTGTCTGCAGGTCATCGGGATATGTATGTGTACAGTCCCCTTCTCCCAGGCAGCTGAAGGCAGCCATGAATTCCACTGCTGAACACAATGTATGCTCTAAAACTCCTTAAATCCAGGTACAAAATACCTGGTTCTCTCCAGCATTTGGAAAATGCTTGCTAGCAGGTGTCTTTCGGAGTTCTGGTGACTCCTGCAGCACTGGGTAACACACCACGTGCCGGGGGTGTGTTACACTCAACAGCCCGAAGAGGTACCAGTGCAACGGCAGCAGCAAGGTTTGAAATAAGTGCTGAGCTGTTTAAGCTGGTCTAACCAAACACGGAGCGGTGAGGGGCACCACTGTATGAAGCTGTGGCCACCCTGACCACACATTAAACCCGAGTTTTCCTCTCTAACATGTTTGCTGAGGGAAAGCTCTCCCGATACCCGCCCTGCCCACGCTTACCGAGTTGATGTCTATGCCCATCGACGGCTGGGTCTGGCTGCCCGGCGGGGACTGCGGGATGGAAGAAGGTACCGTGACGGAGAGTGGGGGGAGCTGTGTTCCTCGCTGTAAACCAGAGGTCTGCATTAAAGGAGTGTTCTGGGGCAGGGTACTGGCCACCTGCGTCTGCTGCTGTTGCTGGGAAGTTGTCGGGGTAAAAAATGGATATGGGGGAAGCTGCTGCTCCAGAGACAACGCATCCATAGCCACGGCCTTAAAGAGAAGAACCACAATCACCCACGGCAGGGGATTCCCCTGTGCTTTCAACTCATTAACTTTCACAACGAGAGAACTCTACTAAGTCAGTCTCATCTTGCACTTAAACAAAGTCACCTGAAGGTTCAGAACAGTCAAAAACATGTTTCAAAGGAGTTAATATCGCAATAACAACTCTCTAACAGCCCAGCTGAATGTCCAGGTGAGAAGCTGATAAACTAGTCAGCCGCAGAGTCACACTTAGGAAATCAATTTAAAAAGCTAAGTGAGCTTCTCTCACGAATTAGAGAAATGTCTTTCCAACTTCACACCTAACTTTTGGACAATACTGTTACAGAAAAGCGTCCTCATAGATGGGTTTTATCTAGAAAAACAAAAGTACAGCCTGTCCTATCTACAAACCTCTCCCTTTTTAAGGCTCTGAACTAATGAACACATTTAAATAAGGAAACTACAGAACAAGAGAGAGGAAGGTACAGCCAGCTTCTCCCTAATTTAATTAGGGAGAATTAATCTGTGATTGAAAAACACTCATTCTCCAAGTTAAGTTCCTACCTGAGTAATTGGTGACAAAGGGGAGAGCGTAGGAGACATTTGCTGTGACTGTGGTCGTCTGGAGTCCGCGCTCAAGGAGAGGGGACTGACGGTTGGCGGGCGGTGCTGCTGGGAAGGGGCTGGCGTAGTCGTCATTCCTGCTGGGAAGGCACAAACCAGCTCAAACAGGAGCAGAGCAATGGTTTATTGATACTCGGATGGAGGCAATTGCCTGAACAACGAGAAATGAATGGCCTAAGTGGACAACCACTTAGTGCAAAGGGCAGAAGGCGCCTCGTCCGCTAATTTGCAATTAATTGTGTCAGGCTGAAGAACATCAGGATAAGAAGCAGCTCCCTGTGGTTCATCCTGCACCAAAACCAGTCACAGTTGTTCAGGTTCATGCACAGATACTGAGTAGAAACTGGGACAGGCAGAGCAGCTTCAGAAGTCACAGGCATTGCTCCCACACCTCTCCTGGGCTGCACACTGAACCTGGGAGAAGCGTGTTCTGCTCTATTAGCGAGGGCTCCGACTTTGGGAAGATAACAGATCATGTAACAAGAATAATCAGAGGGCACTTGGGGTATTATAAAAGGAAACACCTATTTAATGGAAAATGCAGAAGAAAAACTGGTTACACGAGAAATGCTCCATTTTTAATGCTATTTTTAATGGCATACCAGCGCCTGGAAGGCAGGAAATGGCCCTTGCACTCTGAAGAGCCACGACCGAGCAGAGGGTAAGGATAAACAACTCAAGAACTGTAATTTTGTTCAAATTCAAGGCAAAAATCTGCAAGTATTGAAACCTCTCCTATTTTCTGCCTCACCCTAGAGGAACTGAGACACCCTGGAAAGTGACTTCAGGCCAATCTCACTAGCGAGCTGCTCTCCCAGAGCTGCCAGAAAGGAGCCTGAGAGCTCCTGGGTGCTTGGCAGACGCTCAGGGCTTCCAGGCAGGCTGCCAGGGAGCCAGGAAGTCTGGCTGCCAAGGGGCCAGCAGGCAAACTGGCTCAATCGACGCAGACTCTGCAGACTGCCCAGCTTCCCCTGCGACATTCTCCGAACCAGCGTGTCTCACGGAACGTGTCAGCCAACGGACAAGCTCAAATACACCAATGTGAGCTCCCCAACTGAGGGCAGGCTGCTGCCGCCTGACAGGGGCTTGTTTCCCCACCTCTTCCTGGGGCTGCCAAGGACATGCCTGTGCAACACACAGAGCTCCTGCGAAAGGTTCAACGGCCTTCACACAGGCTGCTAAAGGGCTGGAAGTTACAGAAGGTTTGGGAAAAATGGTCAAAAAAGCACCAAACACCGACTACGCCAATGATTAAACTATGGGAGAGCCTCCAAAGAGAAGCAGAAAAATCATCAGTGAGCGTAGCTTTTTAATTTGATCTGCCTTTGATAGATCAGGAAATGCTTTCGAAGCAATTATACACTCACCGGTTTGAGTTTACACCGTTTACTTTGCTAATTGGGTAGTGCAAAACATCTAGTGCCCCATCTGGCCTGACTCCATGTGAGTAGTTTGATTCTCTTCATACGCTCCATCGTGCTCTCGGCACAGACTCGCCAAGTCCTGCCCAACTCTGAACAGTCTCTTCTGAGAGCAGACACCCCTTAAAGGATGCTGAAAGCTGCTGACCGACCCCGTACTGAAACGGTTAAACTGCCTTTTTGCTCAGCTCTTAAATATAACTGCTCCGTCAAAACACTACGTTAACCTGATTAGAATTGTTTCCCTTTCCCAGTGTACGAGGGTTTTTAAGTGGGTAAGGGAATCCTGCCTGCCACAGGAAACACACTGGTATTTTTGGATACAGCTATTCTAGGAACCAACCGACTGCAATTGTCAGTGACCACAGAACAACGTAACCCCCTTCACAACTGTTCCAGTGAGAGCCGGTGAAATGGTTTAAAAAATAACAATCACCCGCTGAAGCTATTCGCCGTTAAATCGAACCCTGAAATTACCAGGTGATCAGTGTATTAGAAACTGCCAGCACGGCAAATAACCTTTGTTCATGGGGTTTATGAAAAAATAAAATTATCGGTACTGCTGAAGTCCAAAAACCCCAAAAAACACAACCCGGACTCACAATTTGTAAGATTATCTGTAAGTCCTATAACTAAATACAGCTTCCTCACCTTTCTGTACAGAAATGGCTCGATAAAACTTGTGTACAAAGAGACGTCAATCGACGGTGATGTGCAATGACCTCTCAGACAAAACAGGAACGTTCGGCAACGCAATTTCCATCATTTAAGCCAAGTGACACGTTACGGACGATGCGTAGGAGCAGCGCGGAGGCAGGACCTTACCCGGACTGGCAGTGCTGATGCCCAAGTGAGTCAGGTTGGCAGCGAGATTTCCGGTACTGTTGGAGCTACTCAGGGCTGGGAATGTGGATTCCTCAGGATCTAACGGTGTTGGGAGAGGGGAAGGGAAATGGATGTTTGTCAGGTCTGGCAGGGAGCCGCCCGTGTTATGCGTAGCAGGAATCAGCGTTGTAGTGTTTTCCTGGTCGGCTGATGGAAAGATGCTAAAATAAGGGAGATGAAAAATAAAAGACAGATCTCGATTTACATTTCAGCCTGGACAGATCAGTATAAAACCTTTTTTAAAAAGGAAGGTGCCCTATACAGAAGTATGTATTGTATTTCTGATAAACCAAGTGGAGATGGAACAGCCAGAGGGTCACTCAGAGAGGCTTGTATCTCTTGGCTGTGTCTACTGTGGTGTTAGACCATCTAAGGGCTTTTCAGAACACTCACAAGCAAGAGGCCATTCAATGTACAACATCCTTTTTTAAAGATCAAAATGTTCTTGAAAAAAAAAATTGCTCAAAACTTACTTGATTCCTGGAACTTCACATGATTTAGGCCTTGATGACCCACTCTAAAATAGAAGGAAGACATTTTTAAAGGCAAAGGCACTGCTAGACAGTAACCCTTGAGATAGATTTCAATTCCTAAGTTTTATTAATTCAATACTTTTCTGTAGAAGAGCTCTTCTTCTACACAAGAGCTCTGTGAAGCTCTTCGAAGATATGTGTCACCTCTGTTGTTGTATAGGCCCAACAAGGCTCAAATTTAATGTTCCTCCTGATATAACCAACCACGACCATGCAGATGTATGTATAAAGCGCCATTTCTGACCTAACACTTAGCAATTTGTTGCCAAATACAGCATTTCACCTCTGACCTCTGCAAGTAGTTTGTTTTGGTTGACATTGCTGACAGCGTTAGTTTACCTCAATACATCTAGAAAACAAAACCTCCCGACTTTGAAACACGAGATTCCCACCTTTTTAGTGTCCCATCCTTGCTTAGAGAGGGTTTTGTCTGCCTCAGAGGTGGTTTCCTCCATTCCTGGGACAGTCAGTAATAAAACTGAAAAATGAGGACAAAAGGAATAATTTCGTTAATATTAAGCTTCACTGTCAGAAATTCTCAGATTGGAAATTTAACCAATTGAAAACTCTGAAGTAATCTATTATCAATGAACAGGAAATGGTGGCACTCTACTGCCATGAGATCAACATCTTAAAAACGAACACCAGGAGAGCCTGCAATTGTATTTAATGAGCGAGGAGACATTATCAGCTCCAGAAGTACACGGCAGAGCTGCGGTACAGTGCATACGCACCTGAGTGCTGCACGTTCACCTGCCTCTGGGTGGGTGGTTAAAGATTAAGTTTCTCTGCACCGATTTAAGAGCTTTTAATGTGTTTCTTGACCTGACACCAGGAAAAGGGGCCAGCAGAGGGCACCAGCTCGGGGAGTGCTGGAGGGCTGGGCTGGACCCTGGGCTACTGGAGGGCTGGGCTGGGCTGCTGGAGGGCTGGGCTGGGCTGCCCCAGGCTCCTAACAAGAAATGTTATCAGAATACTGTTTGTAAGCATCTCCTTCGAGGGTAACCCCAGAAATAAGAACTAGATGAAGTCTTGCTGCTGTACGATGTTGTATCACCAGCCATGGTCTCTACGCTTGTCTGGAAGTTACTACAAACCATCGAGAGCGGCCAAACCAGCAGAGTCCCACAAGCCCAGACTGCTGTTCCCCATGGGGCAGTGTCTGAGAATCGCAGAATACAGGGTCAGGAAAATGTTCTATCTCAGCTTTGTAAAATCTTTTCAGCACGCAGAAGTGTGAACATGGTTCTTTGCTCCATTCCTGTGTTCCTGAATCTAGAGAGTGTTATGTGTACATGTATTTATAGGGGGAGATGAACACCAATACACATGGACATCATCTGAAGTACAATGCTTTGAATGCTACAAATATTTTTACTGTTTTTCTCTGTTTACCCCTTTTCTGCTGCATGTCCTGTGACCCTCCTGAAAAAGACTCTTGTTGAGTTGGAGTCATAGTGCTCTGGTGCAAGGCGGAATCGGAATTTGTCCTGAAAGGAAGGCAAAAAAAAAAATTTTATTGTCACTTCCTCTAAATAAAAGAAAGCTTCATCAAATGTAACCAACTCAGTAAAACCTGAATATGCTGCATTAAAAAAAACTCAAAATCTATACACGGCACACAGGAGGCACAATTTCCTTGTGAATCAATTTGCAGCACAAAGTAGTTGGAGTTTGAAGAGCAATTGTTTCAATAATGCGATTGGCAGTACAGGATAAATTGGGTGCCACCATTAGAAAACAATTGTTATGCTTTGTTAAGAATATGCATGATCAAATAATGCCATTTGTAAGTTGAAAGCTGCCTATACAGACTTTGGTTCTGCTGGTCATCTCAAAGAAAAAGCACAACAGAAGAAAAAGTCCATCTCTGAAGGTGGAAGGGATGGCAGTTCAGCCGAGCAGCTGCTGTGGGGAACAATAATGCCTTCGCTGCACAGGAGGGTGTTGAAGTATCAGAGAACACCGACAAATACTAACACACACGCACACGGTTGTGCTACCAACCTTCTCCAGTTCGTGTCTGACGGAGGCGACAGGTACACGGTGCCGTACGGACAGCTGTCCACGTGATCCCATCGGTTAAGGGGAAGAACCACTTTCTCAGCTATGGGAAATCTCTTCCTAAAGAGTGATTCATATTGCCCTGTAAGAACCACTAAGCTCACATGCAGGCCCCTCTGGAGACACGTTGACTTCAAAAGGACGCTCAAAACAAAGTACTATCCAGGTTGTTGTAAAGTTTGAGCAGCAGGACAACCATCCTTCTTCTCCCTTTCTGAGAGTCTAACCCTTCCCTGCGATGCCGTCATCTCTCCGCTCTCCCCCCTCGCACAGCCCCTGCAGCCCCAGCAAGCCAGTCTGACTGCAGCACAGTTTAAGCCAGAACTAAGTCAGAAATAAGAAGCTAATTCATTCTCACCAATGGCACAAAGAAATAGCACTTGGCAAACGCTAAACTGATGAATCAACTTGTAATAAAATGCAGAGTGAACTGCAAAGAATTATTCTGGTTTGGATTTATGCCGTTCTGAAGGGAAACCCAGTTCCACCAAGGCTGCCTTGCCTTTTCCAGCAAAGGATCTCAATCACTCTCACTTCACATGTATCATTATCCCCACTTAGAGCTGAGGAAACAGGGAGAGGTAAACGCTTACTTTACAGAATGGTGGGTATTTATAGACCAGCTGACAGTTCAGAAGCCGCAGATGACATGAACTGAGATGGGAAGCAACTCCACTGAGAGGTGAGGAGGGGAGGAAGGAGGGAACTGTAAGGAGTGGAAGCTGTGGTGCTGTTGGAAAGGCAAGTGTTCACTGCCAGCTCAGGAACCAAAGGATATTTGTCTTCCGTGTTTATCCACGGAGAGAGGGCGTCGATGCGGGGAGCCGAGCCGGTTCCTGTCACGATACACTCTGTCCACCAGACCGTGATGCCGAGTTGTTCTGCTTGTGTCCAGCCCCGACGACTGAAAAGGAGTCTGAGAGAGACATACCAAGTTAGGAGCAGAAAACCACGCACGTGAGCAGTCTGCCCAGAACCTATCCACGCTGTATGCAAGGCCGAGTTGTTCTAAGGAACGACACTCAAAAGAGATACGGACAAGCGTAACCATGTAAATTTTTCCTCCAACCACGTTTTCACTACAGCCATGGAAAGCAATTACCAGGGCTCTCTCTTCCAGCAGAGATCAGAGACAAGTGGAGGCAGACCAGGCTGGACCTGCCCTCCCATAAATCAGCACTGCTCTCCAACCTTTGGATCTCTAAACCACCACCCGGGAGCGTGGCAGGGAGCCTACCGGCACCGGCGGTTTCCATCCCCTCGGTGCAGCATGCAGCAGGCATCCGGAAGGAACATGCTGACAGCCGGAGCTTGAACTACAAGGGCAGGGGATGCAGGGAGGAGATGCGCCGTGAGCCTAACGTTCACCAAACACGCCACGTTCTCTCAAAACTTCCTTTCACTCCTCCTTTCAGCATCGTTATTTTAAGGGGACACTGATAGAATTAAAAGAAAAGCAGTTTCCTTCCTCCTCTGTCTAGAAAAAGTTACAGCATCCGGTGTTTTTTGAGCGATTTTCATTTCCCTGAGGTTGCGTGATGAACTGGGTGGGCTGATTCCACCCTGAATCTTCCCCACGCCAATACCCTGACAGCGGTTTCTTGTCAGCAAGTGATTTGAGTGAATGAGGATGGCAGAGAACAGACAGGGAAGATGAATTCCCAGGCTAAACTGGACAATTTCTCCTACATTTTCAACAGCCCTTCCCAGCGCATACCTGCGGGGGGGCGGTGGGAAGGAAGTACCGAGCGGTCAAACCTCTGCTCGTACTTCAGCAGCAATATATGGGTCTCTGGGGAAAAAAAGCTGCGCAGTCTTCCTCTCCTTGCCAATGTGAACAGCTTTGCTGAGTCCCTCAACACCATCTGGTTGGAAATCCAAAATTTCCTCCCTCCTCCATTCAGGTGCTGCACGTGGCAAATGCACTGTCCTGTCTGCCAAGCCGTGAAACCATCTGGCTTCCACATTCATCTTTGTTCCTTTTTTTTTTTTAAAGTGCATGCCTTTGGCTGTTTAAATTAGTGTTTCTAAGAAGTTTTACATGTATTTTTAAATGTTTTGTTTGTAGTAACTTCTTAAAGACTCTTTCTACTATTTTAAACTCTCTTCTCTTTAGCAAATACTGATCTCCTCTCCCTCTGTGCACACACAACCTGCCTTAAAATGCAAAGTGGCTGCGGTGTTTATTTTCTCGCTTCGGGGCCAACACTTTATGTGCAGCAGAATATTGCTTAAGTCAACATGGGACGAGCAAGAGAGCACAGTGACTTTTTACTGCACTCTCTGCCGTGAAAACCGTGGTGCTTTGCTCCAGTTTCTTGCATGAAAACTTAGAAACCTCAAGTCAATTTTAAGTAATTCACATTAAAACATATTGGTTTAATCTCTGCTGCAAACGCTGAACAATCGACTTCCACCACACAGAACTGGGAATATTCCTAATGCCAAAACAACAGGAGGTCTCAAACTCTTCCTTGTGCTGTTACATCGATTCCACCCCAAAAGGCAGCACAATTTGCAAATACAGGCGTGCTTGGAAGGTCAACAGGAAAAGCAATTTCCTATGCCAGTGGGCTCGACCACAGGGTTACTAAAAAAGGAGAAGCCAGTCTGAAGCGTACAGAGCACAGACCTCACCGAATTTAAAAGGAAGCAAATGCATATGAGTACAAAGAGAAAAAGCTGAAGGCAAAAATAGTTATTTCTTAAGTTCTCCTTCTTTTTTTTTTTTTTGGCACAACTTCCATATTAAAAACACACCATTTGAGTGCAACAGCGGCACAAATAAACATGGACTGTGTCCCGTCACAGCACTGCCGTTTACAGAGTGAGGAAATTTTGGGCAATGCTGTTCTCTGGCCTTCCAGGAACAGAGATCCCAAGCGAATCTACCCCTTGCTGAGGGCAATCAGTAGGAATTTAAACATGGGGAAAATGGATATCACCTCCAGTGGGTCTGGCTCCTCTCAGCAACCATCCCATGAAATTTTCTCTGGAGTGAACAGCAGGCAATGCCCCTTCAGTGAAAGCTCCGTCTCCGCAGGGTACGTGGTACCTAACTACACCAAACAGCTGCGATTAAAAACCAGGAAGGGACCTGAGCATCAATTTTATTTGGGAAATGAAGAACTAGAACTGTCTCGCTTCCCTGAAAAACGTTCAAGGATTTGAGCTCAGAACTGAAACTTCACAAAACCTTTAAAAAAAAAAAAAAAAAGCAGCTAAATACAGACAGGAAGGAAAAAGCTCAGTGCTCTAAAGCCACAGTGTCCCTTTAAGATCTACCAGACATTGTCTTGAGAAATATGAACAATCGAGGTGGATGAGGGGGAGAGAGAGGAGCGGTACCAACTGCCAGGTTACATTTCGGTGCCTCCCGGTGACAAGCAGCGTTTGGGGAATCATTCTGCCTTTCCCGACGGAGTGTACCATGCAGGCTGAGTGCACATGCTCAGGTTGCTTAACCCACAGGCCAAGACAGCGCCCAATAACCACCATCTGCATCAAATTAATGCCCCATCAATCAGAAGTCATCACATGACAGGCTGCAGCAAGCCCAGGGGGTCTGGCCAGAAATGATTATGCATGTTCCAAACTGGGATGCATGGCAAAACCTGTATTTATGTGACAGACCATCACTCCTTCGGAGCTGGGGCGGTGAATCAAATAAATACTGCGCATACCAGGAGAAGTGTAACATGTGCTAAAATACGTATCTACCTGGGCAAACCGTACACCAGTCCTAAATACGTATTCGCACAAACCTAAATACTTGTTTACCAAAGAGACGGGAACTGCTCCAAAGGCTTCTGCCAGAGCTCCGTTGTGCTGTAAATGCAAAGAACCAAGATTCTCAGACACTACTGCTCTCGGCAGAGGCAGCCAGGCAGGCTGCGGCGCAGCGCACAAGCACCGTGTGGCAATTTCATCGTGTTTTAGCTTAGGATTGAAAAACCTGGAACACATTCATCACCGACACAAACACACGGTTCGTTCTGCGGCTTGTCACCGTTTGTTATCTGCGACAGGATCAACTTTGGATTTTAGTGTGTGAGAAAAAAATTACATAAACCCCTGGAGTTTAAGGACAGTTTGTTTCCGTATCCTCCTCCACTCACTCATAAATTTTTGAACGTTCACCTTCAAGCACTATTACCAGGACTAAAAGAGTCTATGCAATAACCACCAGAGATGGCCATCATGCACAGCAACACTGGAATATGAAGAACAGTAACTATGAACCTCCTTAAGAGGAAACTAAAGACACAGTCTTGAGGAGACCACAGTAATTCCAAGGACTTCACGACATGACAAACCTCCGCACTGTGTTCCCTAAAGGCAAGCGGATTAAAATAGACAGTTGCTTTTCTTCTTGCACAACATTCAAGCTTTTAACCTCCTAAAATTCAGCTGTCTGCATGTATTTCAAAACGTTGAGTTACAGGACGTCATCAATCGTTTCTCCTTGTTTATTAAGGCTTCACAGGAAGAAAGAACAGCAGAAAAAAAAAACCCCAAAAGCCACTACACTCCGACATTTCCTTTTCAGCCGGCCCAAAGAAAAGGGGCTGTTCTGACATTCCCCCCTCTCCTCTCCTAACACCCATCTCTTCTCCTCCCGTGGAACAAGCACCCCCACAGGTCCCTTCCTCCAACCCCCCAGCGCCTCCCACATCCCCTCGCCTTACTTTCTTTGTCTGCAGGATCTTTGCAGTAGATTTCATTATGAATTTGGTACTGAACAGGAAAAAAACCAACCATCACCACGAATATTCACTGACAAATATTCTTGACACAGAAGTGTCACAACCAGGGACTAGATAGATACAACGCAAAAAAACATCCACACGTCCCCACACACGACTGCTCCATCCCGAAAGAGCAAAAACTTCTAGAACAGGGTGACCTGCTGAGGCCACGGTGCTACGTTCTGAACCAGCAGCTGGTTCGTGGTCCCCTGTGAGGAAAATACAGCATTCAAGCACAGCATTCATCAAGGAAAAGAAGGAAACACCCTGTTCGGCTCACCTGGAAGGGGAGATCCATGGCACTGTTTCCAATCTGATTCACATTTGGCAGTGACCCACCGTAGTACTGGCCGCGACTCTGTCCCAGTTGCAAATATTGGGTTTTCTGCAGCTGTAACTAAAAGAAAAGGAGGAGGAAAGTGTAAAGGCAACTCATTTATTTTTCAGCTGTTTTAACTGACCCAACTCAACACCATGGCCTTATCACCGAGAACGATACCACCTCTAACAGCACGAATCCAGCTCCTGCGAGTGAAGGTCAACCTTCTCCACAAAGCACGGGTGGCAGTAAAACCAGCAAAGAATTCCTCATGGAGCAGGAATACATGACATAAATGTGACAGCCTGCAAAGTTTCAGTGAAAGCTGGATGTCAGTCTCCACTTCTGAACAACATCCCCTGACTAAAATACTCCAGAGTGCCTCCCCGCAGCTGTACGCGTTTCTGCTGTACAAAGAAGGGTACATGAGAGAAAGCTGTTGCTTTTCTACTCAAATGTCAACTTATTTTCATCGTCACTTCTTTCAGAAGACTGCTCTGTCTCAATGGCTCGTTAATAAGAGCTACGATTTTGGATCAATCTTTTGTTAATGACCTTCCATCAGGTCCTCTCCTCCTGCCGCGGAGGAGCTCACCTTTTATAATGGCTGTTGGTCCTCACTAGACGTCAACTGGCCGCTTTTGCATGCTGAAATGCAAGACCATTCCTAGATTGGTAGCAAAGGATTGTTTAAAGACTAAATGTGCAGATCTTGGACTAGATGGAGGGTGGTTGCTAAGGTACTGCAGTGTGTACATCAACAAATCTGCTTCAGTTTCATTCAAAGGGATCCCAAAGCCTTCACCTCGCCCTGCCAGAAATTTGAAGAGAAATGTTTGGAAAAGCACTAGAAAACGCGGCATCCCTAAACCTGGATGTTTACATGGGTTCTTTTCTTTACGCTTCCCTCAAGCAAAGGAAACGGCAGGACGGGCAGGAGTGGCCCTGCCTCCACAGCGTGGCGAGCGAAGGTGCTTCTAGCAAAGCGAAGGAAGAGTTCACACCTTCCAACAGTGAAGATACCACACTGCACGCCGATGGCACCGAGGTGGGACAGAGAGAAAAGGGAGCCCTCTGCTTATATCAGGCCGACACTTAGGGGGGTATATATATATCTAACTATTAAAATACTCCCTGAGCAGAGGAGAAAACAAGATGATGCTCAGGAAAACACTGCATGTAATCTTCTGGCTTTAAAATTATCCCTAGGGAAGCAATTCAAGCACCCTTTACTCACAGAACCTCCCCTAGAAGCCAACAACTTCCAAATACAGACAGTCAAAACCTTTATGTTCTAGCTGAGGGACTGAACTACCCCAAAACTTACGAGATGGCTCTTAGAGATGAAATCTCTCTATGGAACGGGCGCTCTCAAAGGCCTCGACTATTTGGGGAAGATGCCAGTCACAAAGTGGCTGGTGGCTTTTTCCTTAACAAAAGGGCAAACAAATCCTCTGAGCCCGAAGATGTCTAAAATACTCCGTGTGCCGGATGAAACGGAGCAGAAGCTCCCACCTAAAAACCAGGAAAGGGCCCCCTGCTTTTCTTTTGCAATCTTCTGACACGCAGTTCCACCCCGGCGCTCTCTAAGCAATACTGGAAATTAGAGAAAGGCTCTGCGCTGGCATGGCAGTGAGCCACAGCCCCTCTCCCTCGGAGCCGCGGAGCACCGAACGCACGCTAGCAGAACTAGCTGTGCTTTTCGACAGCCCCTGCATATGTTTTTGTTGTTAAAAAAAGGTTTGCTTGGGAGTTGCGCCAAACATTGAAGTAACTATTTCAACAGGTGCTGGTTTCTCTTAAAGAACCTCCTCCAAGGCTCCCAGGGAGGGGGCTGCTTTATGGTTTTTAACGTATATACCTACCTCAAAGTGTGACAAAACAGGGAGGTCACTACCATTTGTCTTTCGCTGCAGTTAAAGGTGGAAATGAGGAAACACAAGAGGTCAAGAACTACAGCAATTCTCAAAAACAAGCTTGTTCCACAGCTTTGCTGCCTCATTAATTTTAGAAATGCTGCCTTCGATAAACGCTTCCAAAACCAAGAAACCTGACTGCCTGTTCCTGCTGCGATAGATCATTACACCGGCGCGTAGCTCTGGGCTGGTTCTTCTCCGAGCAGCCCCCAGACTACGTCGTTTATTGGAGACCATCAACAACTGCCACTTGCAATCTGGGAAGATCAAGCGTAAGCAGAGCAGGCCAGTGCGCCGAGCGCCTCAACCGCCGGCTTTCAGCTGGTGAAAGAGCCTGTTTAAATACTGTGATGTTAAGACCTCGCTGTCATTCCAACAGGAGCGTGCCAGCAACTTCAGCGCAAGTTCACAAAGCAAAAAACCTGCAAATGTCACCGTTGCGCTGCGGGATAACTCAGGAGTCTCGAGTGGTACCGAGGGGAGCTGCGAGCAAAGAGAAACAGCTCTGAGAACGAGCACAGACAAACGATCATGACCCCTTTTCCCTGACAACTACGTCAGAGGTGAACTGAGTGTATCGCACAGTTTAGGGGCTGGGGATAGCGGGGTTTTATTTTGAAATAAAAAAAAAGCAGCACCTTTTCTTAATAGAAAAATTCGGATTACTTTTAAAACGTTAACAAGTCCCCTGACAACTCTGGCTTTATCTCCTGGGGTTACATTCAGGTAGTGGCAACTTGCCTCCTATATGAGTTTAGATACTGAAGTACGATAATTAATTACTTCATGTTCACCAGATATATTAATTTCTTGAACCACAAGAACTTAGTGACTCCACATTACAGCTTCTCCATTTCTGCATTACGAGGCCAAGACGACAGCTCCGTGACCATTGAAAATACTGCTAAATACTCCAGTTCTGTCCTGAGGAAGCTTTTGGTAAGGAAAAAGCTTTGGCTTGTTAAACCGTTTAATTTCTGCTTGGCATTTTTGCTCAGAAGAAGGGTTCTCCAAACGGCAGATCCTAACTGACTCTGTACTCTGATCTCCACCAGCGTTTCTTTTATGCTACTTAAAGGAAAAATGAAGATTTTAAGTTAAAATTCAATTTAATTGTTAATTATCACATACTTCTGCATAAGCAGTTCTCTGGCATAGCTGAAAACAGTCCCCAAACAGAGGGCTGACACACTTTGGTTCACCAGATTTGAAGTGACATTAAAACCAATAAATCTCTGCAAAGGTGCAGGAGTAACAACTTGTGAAGTAAGAGCAGCATCTTCACAGCACACAGGGAAGGAATCGTTACCTCCCCACGCAGTAATTAGGAATTTGCAAGCAACTACATTCCTAACTCAGCCAACAGTTGAGTAATGTGACATGATCTTACCCTGGTTAATGGACCTGGACACACACAACTTTGGTCAGAAATCAAAAATAACAGATTTAACACAATTACTGCCTTGCTAACAGCAGAACCCTCTTCCAGATCCTCGCTTGTATGTGACCCACCTCAATTTTTCCATTAGATTGGGTGAAAGCTGGCTGGATATACCACTGTGTTTGCAGGGAGAGAGTCAAGTCATACAATTAAAAAAAATTAAGGAGAGAAACATCCCCCTAAGAGCATATCCAGTTTTCCTGCAGACTTTCTAAGTGTCCAAACGATGCAGGCAGGAATCAAAGGAAGCATTTACTAAAATTCAACACTTCGACTTCCCTGAATTCTTCTCAAAAAAATAAATCTGGGCAAATTACAAACTTATGAACAGAAGTAAACTGTAATCAAATGGCAAATCCGACACTGGAATGAAGTCAATCAAAACCCGCTAGAACCATTTCTTTTTAAGTGCCCTTTTTGAAACACAAACGTTCGATTCCCATAACTGTAATAAAAGGGTGGAGTGTCCGTTTGATAAAACCCCCTGAGCTATCTGATGAATACAGGAAGTAAGATCTCATGATAACGGCGCTTTTGCCAGCTTGCAGTTTCCACACAAGGCTTTCTTGTGAATTTTAGCTTTCCGCTTCAGAAAGCCTTCCCTGAGCGTGTTGAGCACAGATTAAAATTAGAAATGTATTATTAAAGCTTAATTGGAAATTAAATTCTGTTTAAAGGATTAACTGGAAGTTTCAGAGGCTGCAGAATAGGTAAATCCTGTTGTTCGGATCAGTTCACGGTTTCCCAGCTGGATCGGTCTGACACGGCTCAGGAAGCCTTTCTCCTCCAGCAGCCAGAGGCAGGGCCAGGCGCAGGGAACAATCCACAGCTGCCTGGAGTTTTTAACCTGACTGGGATTGATTTGGCACCGTCAGAAAGATGTCACTGCTATTTTCTGCTCTCTCCCCAGGAATGAACTCATTCAGCTCTCAGTAGAAAGCTCGGCCTCAGTGAAAAGCCCCTGACGGGACTATTTTGGGCTTCTCTGAAGAAGAGCCAAAGACAGTAGAGACCAAGTGCCCTTTTATCCTCCAAACTGGACTTTCCAGGTTACACAGGTAGGGCAGCGAGGGAGAGAGACTTTCTAGGTCAAGCTCTGCTGCTCCTGTGAGCAAGCGGGAGGCAGAGAGGCTCTGGAACAACGGATCTGGCTTCTCTCTCCAGCACAAAATTAAACACCAAGTCAAACAAACCCTCCGGACAAGACAGTTCGCAGTGGAATCCCAGTGGGAGTGTTTTCTTCAAAGGGAGATTTCTTCCCATTCACAATCCTCATGTTGGTAAGAAAAGTAAATACTGTCTTAAAAAGAAAGATGAATTAAGATTGATTTAATGATTCTCAGTTATTGCGTTTAGATTTAGTGGCAATACAGCCTCCTCATCCTCCATCTAACGATTCAGTTTTAAAAGTTCTTTACATTTGTGTCCAAGATGCCAAAACCATCCAACAATTAACTGCTCTGACCACCACAAGAGTCTGGCTCCTCCCTTTCCCTCACACTAACCCACTGCTGCTCACTTCTAAGGTTTGGTTTACAACCTGAATTTCAAAAACTCGGCACTTGCTGCCCAACCAATTTTAAAAATTAATAGACATCAAATAACTGCTCATTTACTAAAACCGCCCTCCATGAAAGCAGTTTGAATTTGTTTAATTAAATAAGGAAGGATTCACAAATCAATAAAAGAGAATCCTAGTAAGCCAAGGAAAAGAAAATGTCAGTGTTTGCCAGCATTTCATTAATTATAGCAGGTATTCAGCTGCCAGTCCCTCTCCACACCAACAGACCCAGACACAATCTCATTAAAGCCAAGAACCTAAAATTAATATCAGTAATGAGAAGACACAGAAAGTTATTAGCGGAAAGAAGTTTCATGTAGTTTTATAATCCAGTGAAGCAGAGGACACCGTGGAGAACACGGTCCCAGCGCTCCAGCTGCCTCTTTCCAGGGAAGCTGCAGGACCTCGCCCCTCTCCTTGCAGCAGAACTCTTAGACCTGAAGGAAATCTGGTTGAAGAAGCTGAACCAGCAGAAAAACTTTGTGTATAAAGCACTTTACAAACTGAAGACCTGCTGCTGGGTTTTTCTCGAGTACCGAGTGCATCAAATCAGACATTCAAAGCATCAACCCCTTATATTTTACTGCTTGCATCGTAGTTATCCTCCTATCAAATGAGGATAATCCCTCCAGAAGAATATTGCAAAAACCAAAGTTTGACCCGGGCACGCTAAGGCCCAGCGCAACACCGAACAACGTGGATAAACCGAGATACTGAACAGCCTCCCCGTGAGCCACCATTTTCCGGTGGGGTCTCAGTCTCACTAGAGTGGGGAATATATGATAAATTAATTAAACACTATCATACCGCTCACGCAGAAGAAGATCGGAAATACTTTTGGAATGCTTGACTTTGTAATCTATATAATGCTTTTACAGTTTGAGCACAACTGAGAGGTTAATACCGACCGGTTTTACAGTTCTGTCAGGTTTCTGACCATTTATTGCAAATAATTAAAAAGACTTTGATTATTTAGATGTTGCAGATTGAAATCCACCTACACATTACCCAATAGCTGAACAGGTGGCTAAAGAAGAGATTAAAGTCTGTTTGCAATTCTAGCTGTTTACTTCCAATTTCCAAGCAATTAAAAATTGGATGATGAAATCTAGTAACATCAATACTTTCCCCTTCACCTGAGCCGAAGCGGGTATCTGACAGATGCTTCTCCTCAATCCAAACAGTGTCCTGACAGACAGGGGAAACAAACCCTATCATCTCAACTCGCTCCTTTTCAGTTGTCTGTCGAGGCACCTAATGCTGCTCTGCACCGTCAGGAAACGACAGTTCGAGTTCTTTGATAAATACACCGATTCTCTAGAAAAAGGCTTGACTGCGGAGCTAGATAAAAAATATCTCCAATTACCCAGAAGTCCACAGGCTGCCCTCAGCACCTTCAGGCTAACGCACGCTGTAATCTCCGAAAACCGTGTTCCTCCCCAAATCAGACCACGTTTAAACACGCCCGCTGCAAAGCAAGCGCCACTGTTCTGTTATTTCTGAATAACCAACCCCTCACGGCAACCCCGCAAGGCGGCCACGGTGCAGGGAGTAAGGCTAGAACGGCAGGAGCTTTGTCACGACACATCGTGGCTAATGGAGACAGACTACCCAGCAAATCTATCAAAGGAGGAGAGAACCCTCGCCATTCTCTCTCATCTGGGCTGTCACAATCAGGAAGAAACGCCATCGAGCCAGATTTCTGAAGTAACTTATTTCCTGCCGTGTCTCGTCCCGACCCAGCAGCGGCAGCAGATCCCAAGGCCCAGCTGGTCCTCCCAGGAAGGCTGCTCAAGGAAATGAAGGCTGAAGTTGAGAGGAAAGGTATAATCCGCAGCGAGAGCAGCTGCTCCGGCTGGGTCACTCGGGATTTCAAACATTCCACCAGCAGCTTTGTAACAAAATGTTTTGCGATGATGGGGTTTTTTAGTTTTAGTATGTTTTTATTTTCATAGCAGTGAAGATGTTAACACCGGCTGGAGACAGACAAGTGTGGACAAGTGGAGGAGAGGTTCCCGTGCTGCCTCTGCTGATCCTCTTTGGCGTTCCAGCGCTATCAGCACCCGAGCACAACCGAGACTGTGGAGAAACGCGCTCCCAAACCAAACCTGGAAGCCAAAGGTCTCCTACAGACTAAGTGAAAATTACCACGAAAAACTCCAGACAGCGGGTATAAACTGGGTTTGAACCCCTGCTTTGAGAACTGCTACATCAGTGTTTACTCTTCCATCACCGAAACCGTCATTGAAGTTACTCTGGAGTGTTTGTCCATTACCACAAGCACATGTGAGGACACAAACAGAAAAACTCCCCAGGCCAGCCAGACGCAGTCATTAAGAGCAAAAATTCAAAGCAAGAAAAAAATGCAGTTTAGCTTCTTGTTTTTTTTCCGAGGGAAGGAATCTGTCGTAACATATTGGCATTTAGCTTTGGTTCTGCCCCACTGAAACACTTCACCGCCTGCTCTGCAAACATAGGGCCAGCACTGCTGGTTTTCACCAGTGGACGGCTGCAGCACACCACCAGAGACACTGTTCAGGGACTGAGGGGTTTCCCCATGCTCTTCGCCACCCAAACATTCTCAAAGACTTCAGAAATTAACAACAAAACGGGAGATGACGTGATCAAGGACCAGAACCAAAGGGATTCTGCTGCAGCCCATGAGCATGCCAGCTCACACGAGCTCAGTACCAGGGTCTGCAGGGAGGGAAGGGGAGCAGAATCCCCCCGCCGTTCTATCTCATGAGCCAGAGCTTGAAACGAAACAGGAGCTCTCTCCAGATGCCATGAAAAAACAAACTGGGAATCTGAAGAAGGGTATTTCATCATTAGAGCAATGAAAGCTGCTGGCCAGAGGAAAGGGGACAGCGAGACAGCTAACTGAGATTGTATAAACCTGATTAAGCCGAAGGTTACCCAGCAGTATTACATGTACGCTGCAGTTCCAGTTGCTTACCAGTAAAACCATGAGGTCTCAAAGGGCGTGCATCCACTGAAACACCTGCGGGGGTCCCTTGCAGCTGCATAAAAGCCTCTACAAAATTAAGGCAGCTCTGAATGATTCTGTGCTTTGCAAAGGAGAAAGGAGATGATGGAAGAAGTTCTTGTTTCCAGTACCTCTGACAACACCAGCCCTGTGAGGAAGATAGTCCCCAAAATAAATGGGTAGGAACATCTAAAACGGTTTGATTTTTGCAGCCTCATGTCCATGCAGCAAAGAACTGCCAAGGCAGAGGTCACTTCTCTGTTTTGAGGTGCAGCCGTTATCGCAGGTTCTTCCTCATCGAAAAACCCTCTTGGTCACCTGGCTGATTCACATCGTGAACAGAAAGATCAGACGCAGCCTCAGCTCATGTGCCACTACTCCAAACCAACTTAAAATAAACTTCTCTCAACTGGTAACTCTAATACTGCTTTGCTAAGAGCATTATCGTCCAGTCAAATAAATTTCATTCCTAAGAGCTGAGAAATATATTGATCAGCAAAGCTTAAGCAGGGACCATCTGAACTGAAGCCAACCAGCGATTGCTGCCCTTTGAGCACTCCGAGAGAGCCAATTATTCCTCAAGAGTTCATGATGTTTTCTTCACCTTCCTGTTGAAGAGATTATTTAAGACCTCAAATCACTTAACTGGATTGTTTTGTCCTGTTATGAGTCATCTATAAATTCCAAGGCACCATTAGATTCTCCTTCAGGAGCTGCAACCAACTCCCCAGACTGCCTCAGCCGTAAAACTGCGAGGAAACGGGGTTATAAAAACTCTGCACAGGC
Organism: Bucorvus abyssinicus; assembly: GCA_009769605.1. Classification (NCBI taxonomy): domain Eukaryota; kingdom Metazoa; phylum Chordata; class Aves; order Bucerotiformes; family Bucorvidae; genus Bucorvus; species Bucorvus abyssinicus. Next base: position 8,429,809 of record CM020055.1, read on the forward strand.
TCGGCCCTCTACCCCCAGGTGTCTTCTAGAATTCATGTGAAAGTGAAAAGATCTCCCCCACAACGTACACTTGCTCTTTATAAACCACCCCAAATCCTCATTACGCTCCAAATCAAAAATCCTTTTTCTTGCAAACCCAAAGAGAACAAACCCTTGTGGAGAAAGGGGGAGAGGGAAGAAGGTAGAAGCATTTAATGATGCAATTCTTTTTTATTATTATTTATTTCTGTTTTACATCAGCGGAACTTTAAACAGCGGCACTGCTTCACGCATTCACTGCATTTAACTTTCTCCAGAAAATAAACTCATATGAACTACTTGATGTTTTGGGGGCTGAGGTCAAAGAATCGGTAAGGACACACCTTGCAGAATCTGAATAGATAAATAAAGCAATAACAATAACTCATAAAATTTCATACACAGGCTGTCACTCTATGTTTAAAAACACTCTGCTATTTCTGGTGAACAAAGGTTTACTGTTTAAAACTTAACAGTCACAACTGAGTAGCAAGTAAAAACAGGATACAGCACAACCAGAGCCTTAAAATAGTGACTATTCTTCAGCATTCTGCTCTATCGCCGGGCAGAGCGCCAAGCTAAGCTACAACATGAACCAAACCTGATTTGCGCTGCTTTTAAAAACAAACCAGATCCCGTGGCAGCCCTGCAAATGCCACCCATCTCTTCTGAGAAGGTTTCAGACAGAGAAAGGCATGTGTGTCCCTGATAATTCACCGTAATGCAGCAGCGAGGCCTCACCCCTGGAGCTCGTTGGTTATTTGATAGCAAAAAGAATTCTCTGCCTCCCTGATACACATAAATCTAGTGCAACCCTCACAAAATCTGTTTGTTTTCATGATCATTATTCGCTAATAATGTACTTTTAAAGAAAACACCTATCCTGAGCGGGCAGCATCTCTGTTTGCTGATGGACAATGCTCCAGAGAACAGAGAACGAGTGCCCAGGCCAAAAAAACACCCTTAAATCATCCCCGTTCCTCCTATTGAAATGTCTCAGGAAAGATGAAATAAAGGCAGAGATGCCCTCATTAAGCAAGCTAAAAATAGCTTTTATGTTCCATTTTTTATTTTTAGCTAAAGAATGAAAATTCAGTTATGTAACCCAACAAGTTTGGTACACCAGGAGATGAGCGGGGCCTGTCTGCACTCTTGGGAGTTCACGGGTCATCAGGAGAGCCCCTACCTCCCCGCGGACGGTAGCCACAAGCGCGGCCGGTTCAGTCGAAAACCTGCTGGTACAGAATCAAGGTGCGATTTAGCTGCCGAGGCTCGCATTGCTCACGCAGAGAAAGCCATTGCACCCCGAGCTTCAGTGGGTGGTACCAAGACACCTCCCAAGACCTCAGAACCACCGCGGCTTTGTGGCGCGTTCTCCCCTCCAATAACTCCTCCCGTGGCAGCTCAACCTCCGGCCCCACCGTTACAGCTCCAGACACTGTTTGCAGCTCTCAAGACGAGCCATCAGACAATTCTCCAGGCATTAATAGTATCTGCCATTAGAGTCAAAATTCTTCGAAGGCAAAAGGCTTGTGCAACATCATCATTTCACTGCACCAGAGAAAAATCTAATTACAGTGAGAAGGTCGATAAGGCTTTTGAACCTGAGGAGGCTGGTGGAAACCTGGGCTTATATTTAAGGATATTATTTCTGCTCTTCCCTCACCAGTGGCAAAATGACACAGAGGTGGTGGTGGGGAACAGAGTCTTGCAGAGTTGTGATTAAAAGACTCCAACAAGGACAATCCCTGTCCACTGCACCTACAGACAGAACAGGGAGAAACCCAGTAACGCCAATTCAGCAACTGGTGGCTGCTGAACGGATGCCATGAGTACGATCTGTGTAAGACTTCACAAGGAAAGAAAAAGGTGAGAAGTCGGTATATTAAACAATCACTGTCTTCCCTTTTGCCTCTGAGGTTGGTTTTGTCCCTCTTAATCCAGTTTATGGATCTCAAAACACCACTTAAGGGCTCCAGAACTAGAAAAATCTTCCACACGGTTTCACGTTGCTACAAGATGCTGCTTCTACAACAGGTCTAAAGAGGCACCAACGTACAGAAAGGCCAGTCACAAAAACATGACACTCTTCCTGAGCTGAGAACCATCACCATCTGCCTGAAAATACATATATTTTGGAAAATCAACTCAAATTGCTCCCCTTCGAGGCTTCAGCCATCCAAGGAAAACAATACTAACACAGTGATAGTTTGGTACCAATATTACTTGAAAATTCATCTAACAGAACTGCAGTCTGCCACTAACACATCTTACTACTGTGCAGTGGTAAGTAATCACACTAAAAGACACGAGCGAGCTGCCCAGCAGGGATATCACCGGGGATATTTTCCCAGTTGTCAAGAGAAGCGATAGACCGAGCAGGCAAGAAAGTAAAATACACCTAGAGAAAATCTGCCTGTAAAGTACAGGCTTTTCGACACGGATCGTGAAGCGCTGTGGAATTATTACTGACTCCTAAGGCCAGAACACATCATTTCAGCTGCCTCTATTTCATTATTTAAGACCCATTTTTTGTGGGTGGGTATTGTTATTTTATTGCAAAGGACTGTTCTGGTACAAGAGGAAGAATTTTCAGCTCCCAAGAAATAATTTGCAAAACCAGACGATTATCAACGCTCAGTTACAACTTCATAATGTAAAACGTACCAATGAGATCATACAAAAACAGCCCTGGTTGACAAACAGGCACTTTTGCAACGTTCACTTGGCTCGACAAGTACCAGTGGAGCTCTCGACAGAAATCTTCCTCCTGAATGTCACTCACATGGCACTAAACATGCTCTGCAGGGCTGTTAAAACAAATCACAGCAGCATTTTAACTCCTACACACGATCAGATACTCTGATCTTAGCTAATGGGTTAATAAAGATTCACGAGGTTGGCCACCACCTCCAGTTTACACGGAGGGATTTGGGCGTAAAAAACACATTTGTTTGTTGAAATGCGAGTGGTTTAGACCACAGTTACAACAGGGAAGCGGCACCAAGGTCGCGACCGGTCACTGTCACACACTGAATGCTGCTGCAAGCTCCCGTTCATGAACCGCCTGCCAGATATTGACAGTTCGCTGCTTTTCACCCATCACTCCAGTCCTGTCAGCCACCACAAACCCTTGGCCCCAAAGCAACAGCTACTCCAGCACACCTACAAAAACACCACAGTGAAATTCTGGCCATGTCAACCAGGAATGTTATTTTAAAAAAGAAAAGAAAAGATTGGTTTCTTTTATTTATTTTTTTTTTAAGATACTGTGTTATATTTGCAGGAAAGTGCCCCGAAGTTTATACTTGAGTTTCAGATCCTACATTAGGTACAAAAATATTGATGCCAGCATGGAACATACCATTAGAGACTGATTGATGCTGTCGGGGGGACTGACAAAACCTCCATAATGCAGCCCAAGAAAATGCTCCTTTGCAATTAGAGAGAGATAACAGGAACCACAGACAAATATTTAGCCCTTTAAGACATGTTGTTTAAATCCCTATTGATCATTTTTGAGAAGATGTCTCCTTTTTGCTGAATTAGTATTTTATTACCACTGCAATGAGAGTGTCTAAAAACACTCGATAATTTCTTACGGAACAACTGACACGTCTCATCAGAGCAGGAAACTGTCAGGGCTAAAGCTCACCTCAGAAAGCCTCCAAACCCATCAGTTCGATGTAATACAGTCAGCCCCTGGTGCAACCCACTTCATGGCCACGTCGCAGCTCACACTGGGCAGCCGCAAGACTGCAAGCTGACACAAACTTAAATGTGCCCAATGTTGCTTCCTTAGCAAAGAATCAGGGTCTTGACCTTGAGAAGGTACCGTAAGTGCTGCAAACCTAAAATCAGTGACACTGATAAATGGATTATAAAACTCAAAACAAATGGTTAGTGCTAGAAGTAGCGGTCTGATAAACAGCAGGTTAAAATAAACGCTTCCAAATCAGCACCCAAATCTAACCCAATATGGTTAGAAGAATAAAAATGCAGTTTACACGATCAAAAAATTAAAAAGTTGTCTGGTTGAGAAACTGAAGTACAGTTACTCCCTGTTCTACACACCGTGTCCTTATGCCATCACATTATGGGCTTTCCAGGGCTTAGGGGTTTCCCCCTCCTGGTTTTGTTTTTTTTTGTGCTGTTTAAAGAGCAGTTGTTTCACCCAACAGGTATAGAAGGAAGTTTGTACCCAGGCCACATGGCTACTAAAATCATTTTTCAGTAAAACATATTCTTGAAAGCGACTTTACGGAATGATTCCTGTCATGCCGTTTGGAGATTTAATGCTTTCCTTGTGCAGTTTCCCTCTGCCCTTCTGTGGTGCCAGCACAAATTCACATTAACAGACCATCAACTCCTCCTGTCAACTGATGGCTTTGCCATGGCTGTTCCTCCTACAGAAGGTTCGTAGCTCCTAGAACTCAGAGTCATCAAAGCTAAATACAAGACCAAGGAAATCAGCATCCAGACCTAGAGCTTTTCAGGACCTTAGCTACAGGCAAAGCTCACCTCTGCAAGAATAGCCTCGCAGCTCGGTAATTCTCTTCAAGGGAAAACCCCAAATCACCCTCAAAGAGCTGGAAGAGGTGACTGTACATAACCTTGAGAACATCTTCTCTTACTAAATGAGTAGCTTCTGTAAATGCAAATTACTGCTGAAGCTCAAGAAAACTCTGAAATGCAGCATGCTACGTCGAGTTCCACATGTTCATCCTGTGAACTACAATTAATACGCTGAAATACAGCGGTTGTACAGCCACAGTTTCACGTGCCCACAGATCCTTCCAAGCTCTGTGACATCTTTAGAAAAGACGCAGTTGGCCACTGCACAGAAAAAGACTTTGTCCAAGAGGTGAAGTGAGCACGGCAACAGCTGGTCATGGTGGAATGATAATAAAAAAAGTCATCGTCTCCTTAAAAAAAAAAAAACCACCACCACAACAAAACCCTGCCTGGGTTTACCAGAATAAAGATTAAGTGGAGGATGTGAGGGCTCGGGCATGGCGTATCGGCAGCAACGCGCTGTTTACCTTGGACAGCTCAGGCGAGTTCAGGAGAGCCGCGGGTTGCACAAGGACAGAGACTCTTTGTGCCCCTGTGGGTAGCTCACCTCCACATTTTCACTCTCTTGCTTACAATAATTCTTTCAAAGAATTAACGACACCACAGCATTATTTCAGGGCGTTCACTGCAGCTACTGGATTAGGCAAGAAAACGGCGATGCCCACAGCCGCTGCCGTGGGGGGAGCGAGGTGGAAACGACCTGACTGGGGTCTGTGTCCTGCTGCATCAGGGACATCAGAGGAAGAGCATGGGTGAAGCCCAAAGCAACCTACTTCTTGGTCTGGAAATGTGCAAATTCAGGGTCCCAACCCTGTACCTGGGAGTAATGAAGAAGAAAAATACCATCTAGAGCTGGAAAAATTCTCATTTCAGTTTTGAGAAAAACTCACGACACGGTTAACCTGAACAAAAGCACTTCCAGCTGAAGGCATCAATCTCTGTGCTCGGAGGGCTTGGCCTGATCTCGATGCATTTCTTTAGTATCTTCCAGACATTCAAAACTCCTGTTACATCATCAGGAATCTCTTTTTATCAAATTATTTAATAAAAACATGCTGAAGACTTCAGGAAACATTGTGACACTGTGGCAGCATCATTAGTGTTTCTCATTTTTAAAACGGCAGATCAGCATTCCTGATTTAACTAAGCTTCTACACACTGTTTCACTCACTATGGACATCCAACAATCATCCTGGACGTACAAAGAGACATTTCCACCTTCTCCACAGCCAGCAGGAACACGTAAAGGAGTGACTGTCTCCTGCGTATGCAGATTTTGCTACAGGGAGGCCCGTGCCTGTGCTTTACACACACACGATACAAACTATGGGGTTTTTACTTGATTTTTATTTAACTTCACTTCAGACAAATGGCCATCTCTGGACAGCTGCGCCATTATGATATAGTCCACTGGAAAAAACTGAACTAAACCAGGATCTTTCTATTAAAAAGATTCAGGTTCAAAATACAAACACTGACTTTTTACTTCACATAGTTTTCAAGAGCTCAAAAAAAGCAGCGCAGGCATCCACACAAATTTTGATAACACCTAAAAAACCGCAAATACACACTGTCAGGGCATGGTCATAGGGACTAACAAAGCACTGGGAACAGAGAAATAAGTTTTGTATCTCTGAGGAACAGAGGCTATTAGTAAAGATTCTCTTCTGGGTAAGTGTTGGTAGCAGCAGCTCCCTGAGACACCTCCCACCCGTTCCCTGCACCGGGGGCTTTGTGGGCAGGAAAAACCATGTAAGTGGGGCCGGAATTTTGCACAGTGTTTCCAACCATCACCATGAACCTGGTTTTTCTTCCATGTTCTCACTCCAGTAACGCCAACACCAGCGCAGCTCTCCAGGCAGGTTTCTGGAGTTAGGGGCTCAGGGGTGGGGGGGCTTTTTTTAAGGTAAAACTACAGGGTCCATCAGAGGGAGCTCAAACACAGCTGCAGCTGAAATCCCTCAAAACTAAAGTGACTTTAACAATATATATAAAAAAATTCAATCCTGGAAACCTGAGAACTTTTCCACAAGAACAAGAAGCACCTTTAAAATGCAGGTCACAAGCTATGCCCAAATTTTCTTTAAAAATCTTAATTCTCTCACGTTTGAAGAGCCAGCGCTGCCTCTGTTATCCTGCACGTTAATGTTTTGGTCATTACAACTGAAAGGGCAGCAACAGCCTCGTGTGAGTAAACACATGCAACACAGCTGAGATCGCTGGGCTGTTACGGCAGCAATGGAGAGTCGGCCCTGCTCACCAACCATCCTTAAACCACAGAAATCAGCGCAGCACCACAAGTAAAATACAGGAGATGTCACACAGAAAAAAAACCCCTCCCCCTCTTCTCACCCACTTTGTTACTATGGGACTGGCAGAAATCTTGGGAATATAAACACGAAGGTCCCATTCACAAGACAATTGAGCAGCTCTTCCATCGGCCACCCACCTCCGTGGCAATTCCTTCGCAAGCGCTGAGAAGCGAAAATGCATCTCTGAATTACCAGCTGAAAGACAGGACACTGCTGCTCCTGAGAACAGGGGGACACTATGGGAACCAGAGTGATTTATTTTTCAAAGGAACTGGCTTTTTTTCAACTGAATGGCAAGGGCAGTAGAGAAGGGAGGAGTTAAGATCATGCTCTCTCTTGTCCTGGGCAAGAAAGATGTATCGAAACCTAAAAATCTCGGATGGAGCAAACACCATCAATAGGTGGAAAGTTACCAAGCGAAAAAGCTCAGGAACGGCCTGTGCCTGCACCAGAAATGGTGGAGCAGCAGTTGTCTGCCTCTGCTCCCACCAGGAACCGAAGGCAGAACAGACCCGACGGTAAACAGTGCAAAAAGACAATTACTAATAACGAAAAGGCAATAGGAATTCTGGGCTGCGTCCACAAACTGAGTAACGCGTTCTGAACCCGGCAGAAAGCGTCGGTTGCCAAATGAAAATGGGAGCGAACGGCGAAGTTGTGCTTAACCCCTTTTTGCTTTCACGCTGCATTTTAAACACAGATGAAATCATGGAATTTAGAAGAAAAAGTCTACAAAGCAGACATTTTACTCAGCTATTGGGTCAGTGTTTCCATCACTTCAGTACCCAGAATCCTCACACAAGTTATTCATCTTGAGTCCTTTCCTCAAGAGCAGGTTCTTGAACGTACGATGGGTTTCCACCTGCAAGACCAGGGTTAGGAACACTCACACTCGGGAGAAACCAAATCAGGAGCCCAACTCACCCTGCAGAAGGTGGATGCTAAATCCGAGAGTTAAGTGAAGGACAAGCTGTAATTGCAGACTTCAAGAACTCTCTGAGAAACATCCAGCTCTCAGGCCCAGGACTGACCCCCTGAAGGCAAACCCCAGGGTACAGAGCTGCATGACAGGGGGGCACAAAAACACAACTCCAGCGCCTGCAAACACTGTCCTCGCTCTGCTCTCAACCACCTCCACCAGCACCCGCGATGGAACGCAACAAACAGCTCAGCCAGAGCAAAGCACAGGCCTCGCACCTTCCCAAGCAGGAGCTGACAGACGCAGCGTGCCCGTCCTTTACACCTGACCCGCAGCACAGCTTCAAAGCAAGTATTTACTCCATCCCTACAAAAGGAAACGTTTTACTGCAGATCCAATTGTACGTTCTCTTGTTCCCATTGCTGCAAAGGTTCAGCCACTAATAAGACTGTAAATTTTTTTTAAACAGTTAAACAGAGAAACGTTGACACAAGCAGGTGAGACAAGAGGCACACAGAAAAGCTCTGAAACCCCGGTATCTAAACCCGAAAAGGCATCTGATGTTGGCAAAGCGCATTCGTTATGCCGTTAATTTCTGCTGATGGGCTTTGCAGAGACATCAGAAGCCAGGGAGGATTTGGAAGTGCTTCAATTTGCACCTACGACAACTGGAGCATAACAGGAACATTAGTGACACCATGTCCGGCAGCTCCCGCCGGGTCTCCGCTCCATGCCCAGACACCTGCAGCAAGGAAACCCGGGCCCGGCCTGCCCGAACCCGGGCCTGGCCGCAGAGAGGAGGATGCTCCGCAGGGGCCTGCAGGAAGCGAATGCTCCTCAGGCAGGTGGGTGCAAGGCTGGGACCGCCCCCCCCGGCTCAGTCTGGGCCTGTCCCAGGGTGAGGAACTGGGGCCCCCCCTCAGATCAGGCCCCATCCCGGGTGAAGAACCGGGACCCCTCTCAGACACATCCCAGGGGAGAGGGGGTCCGTCCGGAACAAGCCCAGCCCAGAGGAGCCCCCACCCAGCCGGGCCCGCTCCGGCGGAGACGTGAGGGAGCGGCCCTGACCCTGCCCCGCGCCAGAGCCCCCCTCTCCGACGGAGGAACAGGGGGCTCCCCACCCGCCAGGCCCTGCTCCGCCTCCTCGGCCTGTCCCGCCCGGCGGCAGGTGCCGCTCTCCGGAGGATACCGGTGCGGGTGCCGGGGAAACGGCGGGGTGGGAGGGTGGAACGAAACGGAGGGGGGGGGGCCGGCGTGCGGCCCCCCGCCCCGCACCGAGGGAGCCGCCCGCTCCCGCCAGGGGGCGCTGCCCGCCGCCCCGCCCGCCGCGCGCCGCCGCTACCCCCGGGCCGGGGGACGCCTCGGGGGGCGCCGCCCCTCCCGCCCCCACCCCATCCCCGCCCGCCTCCGCCGGGGGCGCGCGCGCGCCGGGCGGCGACGAGGGCGCGCGCGCGGGCGGGCGAGCGAGCGAGCGAGCAAGCGAAGGAGCGGGCAGCAGCGGCGTCTCACCCGGTGGGCGCGGGTCAGGCTCAGGTCCTTCATGACCTCCTCGAAGGCCGCCGTCTCCTCCGCCTGCTTCTGGTTGTGCAGCGCGATCTTCTCGCTGAATTTCCGCGGGTTGTTCGAGGCCGCCATCTTCCCCCGTCCGCATCCCCCTCCCCGCGCCGGAGGGGGCGAAGCGCATGCGCCGGGCGGGCCTGCCGGGCGGGCGGGGGACTGCAAGGCGCCTGCGCGGCGTCGGCGCGGGGCGGGAGGGGGCGGTGAGGGGGCGGAGGAGCGCATGCGCCTGGCCGCCGCGGGAGGAGGCGGGCGGTGGCGCGCCTGCGCAGTAGAGGGGCTTCCCCCGGCGACGTGCATGGGGAGGGGGCGCGCGGCGCGCGTGCGCGCTGCCTGGCGGCCGCGATGAGGCGGCAGCCGCAGCGGGGCCGGTGTCCCGCGCTCCTGCACCCCCTCACACAACCCCCCGCCATGTCCCCGGTGCTCTCGGTGTCCTCTCCCGGGGGAAGGTGGCTTGCTCGGGACGGCAGCAGCCCCCTCCGGGGCTTGCGGGCATCGCTGCCTCCGTGCGGGCATCGCTGCCTCCGTGCGGGCCTGCCCAGTGCCAGGCGGCGTCTGGCAGTCCCTGGCGTCGTGGCTGAGGGCGCTTCCCGCCAAAACGGAGCGTGGCCTGCGGTGCCCACGGGGCCAGGCTCGAGTGGGTGATGCCGGGTGGAAAAAAGCGTGGGGCTCTGTCCCCACTGGGCACTCGAACAGCAAACTCCTTACCCTGAAGGGGAGGTCAATCCCACATCTCTAAAAAAACACATATTTTTTAACCAGTGGATTTCAAATCTCGATTTTACATTTTCTCTGTTGGAAGGTACTGAGGGGGTAGTTGGCTGCTTGCAGAGGGGATTTTCCCCCCTCAGAAAATGCAGTTGGGGGAATTTCCTGAAGAAACCAGTTGTCCCAGCACCTGGCACAGATCAGACTGGGCTCTGTTGAGGTGAGAAAGGAACGTAGCTCCTATTGATCCATCTGCCAGCCGGGATGGAGCAGGGAAAGAAAGGGAGAGGAGAGGCCAGGGATTCGTTAGCAAGTCTTCCAAGATAAGCAACAGTTCCTACTCTGCCATTGCTGCCTCATCCTGCAAGATAAGATATGGGTGATATCTGCACAGGGGAAATCTAGTACCAAGATACCAAGTAAAGGCATTATTGCTGGGAAAGGCTCGTTTCCCTGGACTGTTTAGGAGTGTTGTGCAGCGGGGCGGAAGATGCTCCCGCAGCTCTGTTCTGAACTACGCAGAACAAAACACCGCAGCCTTCCCACACAAGCACGTCTTCCCTCCCCAAGTCTGGCAAGTGCATCCAGCTCCACCCTTCTCCCTCTCCCGGGGTGTGCTGCATACGCAGATTTCTTCCCGGTGAACCCCAACTCTACGTCAACACCACCCCAGAGTTGTTCCCCCTCCCCGAGGAGTCAGGACCTTGGCCAAGGCAGCTGGTGATGCTCGTGGGACGTAGCGTATATGTCGAGGGGCCGGGATGACAGGCGGAGATGACCCTGCTGGGCTGTGAGCGGGGAGTTTGCCGGAGTACGGCCGTTTCGAAACCCCCGCTGAGGCTGCTGAGCCATTGATTCCAGCTGTGGTAACATCAGATGGGCGCAGAGTGCTGCGATACGCAGGACGCACGCATTAGGCAGCAGTAAATCCTGACAGGACTGTTTCCCAACACCCACATGTTGCCCTTTACACTTTCTTCTTTACGAAGAGACAAAGTGGACGCTCTCCTTTCCTGGCGCATTGCTGTGCCCCTGAACGGCGCTTTCTCCAGTAACCAAACCCTTGTCACAGCTGATATCATATCAAAGAAATTAGACTCTGCCCTCACTTCCACTACTGCTCACCTCCGTGGCCTCAGTTCAGTCAGTTTACCAGTCATTTATAAACATTTCCTGCCCACGTGAAAATAAGAGATTATAATTATCCACTGCTGCAGGGCTGTTAGAGATGGATGAAACTCGGTTCAGCAGCTGGCAGGATTAGCGTTCGCCACAAAGTCACGTCCTACCCTCAGTTCTAGTTGCCAACTTGCACTTAAAGTTTATAATGTGGTATGAGATACTATCGCAGAAGCAGAGCCAGGACTTAAAAAGATCACCCAGGCGCTGGCAGGATGAGCCCATCCTCTGTCACTCCTGACAGATGTTAGTCTAACCACTTCTTGCGCTGTTCTCCAGGAATAAACACATGTTCAGCTAAACACCCTCGAGCTGCGTGCATGAACAGCGCAGGACCTGCGAAAGTGGCCTGTCATGCTAAAAGCATATAAATCATAAAGATTAACACTAAGATACCGATTATCCACATTGTTGCTGCTCGAGGAGTGAGATGATGATGAACAATTTGTTGGGTTAACCCGGGTTTAATACCATAGGTGGTAATATCACCCCCATCGAGAGAGCCAGCTGCTGCTCTGCCTCTTCCGAGGCACCAAAACATTAAGTGCCTAAGATGAAACTTGATAAATTTTCCCCTCTCGGATCTCCTGAGAGGGAAGAGGGAGAAATCTCCCTTCCGACGGCTGCTCCTGCTCGCGGTTCGCAGGGAAGGAATGCAGATGGCCAGCGAGGCAGGAGGTGGGGGGGTTACAACTTCCTCCCTCCTCTCATTGTTTCGCCTGTGCAGCTTTATCAGATTGAACTCCGCTGCACAACCTGGACCCCACTCCCGTTCTCAAATTCCCCAGTTTTAAAACAGTTTGCGTAACAAATGTCTCTTCAATACAACATTTGTGTTTGCCGAGATGCTTCTGGAATTTCTCACCCACTCGCAGCTCCGTGTTTTGGGGTGTGGGTGGATCTGAATGGCTGCTAAGTGCATGACCCAGCAGACAATGTAAATCTTGACTGCATTAAGGCATTGGCAAGGAGACGTTTCAGACGGGTGCCAGGTTTCCTTCTTCCTCCACCGAAGGAGATATGCCATGCATTTGACAAAATGATGAGCTCATACCAGAAGGATTATTTATGTCTCCTGCCGTCTTCACCTTGAGCACATATGGGGCCATGTGGGAACAACTTGATCTCACTAGCAAGCTGCAATGGGATCCCCTGAGAGAGCAGCTCGATCTCCCCCAGCCTTCCAGACGTGTTAGGAAAAAGTTTCTGGTAACTGAGAGTCAGAGCGTCGCTCTGGAGCAAACAAAGACCCGCCGGAGGACGGGGCCGGGGTGTTCACATCTGCTTTTGGTGCAGACAGCTCCTTACTGAGCAACCTGCAGCTTCTCGGAGCAGATGGAGCCGAGAGCGAGCGGGTTGCGGGGAGGAGGTTGTGTTTACTTATCGCTTGTTTGTGATCCTCCAGGTCCTCTGGAATTGCTCTGGCAGACGCGATCCAGCTACTTCCGTATTTGCCCTTAGAGGCTTCGAAGGAAGGTGCGAGCTCGAACAACTCACACAACAGCAGACAGCACGAGATGGTGCCGCCATCGACAAACAAGCTGACATTTTTTCGCCTAGAGACACAAAGATTTTGATCTCTCACACTTCCTACTTAATGTTCCTGTTGACGTTCCCATTATCCTCAGAGAAGAATATCCTGTGAAGTCCACAGAGTCTCAACGCTATTTTGAACCGAGCTCCAAACTGTGCTTGCAGCAGGGATCATTCTCGATTTTCCCTTGCAATTTGTGACCATTTCTTTCATTTGAGGTATCCTTGTTTCCTGAGGGCAGATAAAAGCACCTGAACTACCTCTCTGCACCACTCTGTGAGCAGCCAAGCAAACCAGCTCTCACACAGAACGCTTGGTTCTGCCCTCTACACCAGTATTCCCTTGTCATCCTTCCAGTTCAGTTTCTTCACCATTCCCTGTAAATTCTAAAATTACAGAAAGCAGGCGAACACGGATAGTGCTCCCATTTCTACAGGTCATATCTTCTGGTGCTCTGAAATACTTTGGCAACCACACAGAGGATTCGGTTACGGTTATTTTTCCCAGAATCAAGGCTTGGCTTCACGCCACACTGAAGCGAGAAGCATTCCCAGGATGCTGAGGTGATGTGGTGAGCCGGTAAAGCAGCAGCCGCGTCGTGGCTGTCCGAAGACAACACTTGCATGGCAGGCACAGGACTCTATATCGCGGTCAGCACAAAAAGGCGAGGCACCAGTGAGAATCGTGCACTTCACTGAAACAAACAGGAAACTGGGAAATAATTTTTTACCACTAAGAGATTACAGCGTTGTAATCAAATCGTAGATCAGACAGAGGAGCATGGCAAAGAGCAAAGTGGTTCCTTCCATCAGCTCCAAGCTCAGAGAACTTGGTGATATTCCACATATCAAGTAGCAGAAAAATTTTCTTTTGGCATTTCATGCTTCAGAGACATGTGCTAAAAGGGGCACAAGTAACAGATTTGAAATCCAGAGGTTTTTGCTGATGTTTCCTGAGTGTTCATGTGTGATAAAACAGCTGTAGAGTGGGCAGCAAACCCTGGTGTGAAACTGCTCGAGGACCAGGCCTTGTCCTGCTCGCTTCTGCTCCACTCGAGCAGAAACACCACATACAACACTAGGAACCACTGGCTTCAGCTGGGGCTCGTGGGCTCTGGAGCCGACTCCCTGCCTACTCTGTTCACATCCCAGTGCAAAACCCCCCTCGGCTGTTTCCACACCTTAGGACAGATGTTTACCTACAAGTTAAAGGCTCCATTTTCATGCTGAAGGTATTAAATAAAAATAAATCTAAGGGTGAAGGAGAATTCAGTGTGGGTTTTTGCAGGGACAGGTTGAAAACCTGATGAACAGTTGGACAAACATGCCAAGCAGATTTGGGCACCTCCCGAGGTTCAGTCATTTCCCTCTCCATAAAGCAGGAGCATTTCAGAAAGCCGAATGCTCAGCAGGACACTCAGCGACCACCACAGCAGTTCCGAAGTTTTCACGGTTTGCGGGACCGAGCTGTTCTCTGCCCTACACACACCGGTTTCATTTGCACACCAAGAGCCAGCGCAGCCCAGGTCAGGTCTCCACGAGAACTGCGCTACTGGGACAGGAGCCGCAGCGTGCCCCCACAGCAGAGCCTGCCTTCCACCACGCAGCCGAGCCTGCAAACCGTTCTGTAGCCGTGCAGTAAAAGCGCCTCATTTCTCCCTCCCTCTTCCTGCTACCGAAGCAAAACAAGCTGCGTTGATAAACCTGCCACGTGGAACAGACAGGGGAGAAACGAATTCTGTTTTTCAGGGACACTGTGGGTTTCTCCTGCAGAATCTGCAGTGCAGATCGGGTCACCGGCTGCGGCTGTTTTAAGGCTGCAGTTCAGCACATCTGTACCTGGCAACTTCAAACCCGTGGTTATACCCCACGTTAGCAAAATACCTGCGCATATGTTTAATAGCAAACTGCACCGGACCGAAACACCACCCTCAGCGCCGCACAGAACGGGGCGTCTTGCGCTGCCTGCAGGCCACCGGGCTTGGCAGGTGAAGGATCAGGATCTGTGCCTCAAGAAAAGTGCGTTTCTAAGAAGTTCCTTTTGGGCCTCTTGGAGAGTAGCAGCAAGTCAGTCGTTCGAACTCTAACTGCTGTCCTGAAAAAGCCTGGGAATGAATGCAACGACTTGTTTTTCTCTGGGAAAATGGGAGGTTCTCCACTGCGAGCTGCAAGCCTTCGGCTGAAAACCTGCCGGACATCTGGCCTGGCATCACTGTTTGCTTTGATGGTCCTTCACGGTACACCGGGTGGACACATTTCTAGACAGAAAGCGGGAAGGATGGGGTCCCTCTTTCTTCCTCCGCTCGCCCCCAGTGTGGCTGCACAGCTGCAGTCCCATGGAGCAGCCCACGCTTTCCAGGCTCTGACATCACGAGGAAAAGCCCCAAGCATGGTGCAACACTGCAGAAAGCAGAGGAAGGCTGTCAGTGGCGTGGGACAGCTGCCCTAGGCTGCACAACACACACCGAGAGCATCTGTGTCATCCAACGTGAGCCCCCGCCATGGTACATGCTCTGATTTTCTTCCTCAGAAACAGCACAGACACGCTTTTGGCCAAAGGAAGCTTTCATCATGCGACCTTCATGCGAAATGACGGTCCAGACACACTAACTGCACCGCGGAGCGAACTTCCCTGTTCCAAATCTCAGTGAAATTCATACATTCCTTGTAAATCCCGCTGCAAACCCCTGTCCTTAAGGCACTAACACTGAACGCGAGTATCGATATTGCCAAGGAGCAAACGTGCGTCTGGAAGGAGGATCACGTGTTTACACAAGACCCCAGGCCACAGCGAGGGGAAAAAAAGACGGATGCATTCAAAGCTCGTAACTGCAAACTTTGTAGGGAGACACAGATTAGCAGCCCGATTACCAACATCAGATAACCATATGTAAAATCCTTCTCAGTACATTTTTCAAAGCGTCGTGACCAGAAGATATACATCAAAAACATTAAACCCAGCTAAAAGGATGAATTCTGCTCTAGGTACTCCAGTGTTAACGTGCAGCTCCAGCGACTTCAAAGGCAGCGCTCCAGATCCGAAGCGGCACAGCCAGCAGCAGACTGGCTGGTAGCCTGCAGAAACAAGCAAAAAAGATTTTCATTTCTCAAGAAGCCTTATAAACTAGTCCTGGCTAATTACGTGACAGGGCCCTGGGTGTGAAATAGCAACTGCAAAGCCTCAGGGACCGAGCCAAGAACCTTTGGTTTGCTCTGTGCAGCTTCTAAAACCTTCTGAGAACTTCTGCTCTAACAGCTTTGCTGCTTTCCGTTGCAAATTGCAGACCCTGCTCCAATGCTGCCCTCCTGCAGGCCCCTGCCACTGCTCCCCACTAAACCTTTACCCTTTTCTCCTCAATCTGAGGCTAATTTCAGGTTGCACAGCTCAACCCGCAGCTGTTTCCAAGCAGAAAGCACATTTCATCTTCATTTTATGGAACGTTCAGTGTTGGAGCGGTTGAAATGGTACCCGCCCCACAAATAAATTTTAAAACTCTGTGCAACTCGGTGAAGTTGGAATATTAAACTGAAAAGTGCCAAACTCGTGTTACTGAAACCCGAGTTATTAGTTTGAAATGAGAAACAAACGTTCTGGAGTCCGTGGGATGATGCTGTGCCCACTCACCATTAAAATACAGAGCAGAATCGAAGCTGTCTCTCTAAAAAATACCTTGCAGGGAGAGATGTCTCCAGGATCTATGTGTGCTCCCAGGTGGGGCTGGAGACAGCCAAGCCCTTTGGAGGACAGCACCAGCCAGCCCTGCTCCTCGCTCGCCTGACACGCCAACGCACCCAGGCTAGACCGAATTTATTCAGCCATATTAACTTCTCCTGGTCCTTAAGTCACAAGTGATGAAATCTCATTCATTTATGCAACCAACTGGAAGATTTATTGTAAATAAAGTTCTGCACATTACACAACTGGCTAAAAATCATAATTAGAGTTGCACTGGGAAACATGTTTTATTTATTCTGACAGCAGTCTGGCTTCAATAAGCCCAGCATGATAAATGTCCCTAAAGTTTGGAGAGTTTCAGCAACTAAAGACCTTATCACAGACAGGGAAGTGGAAACGTCTGTCTCGGTTTGATGTGGCTCACAAGAGGTCCCAAGCAGTTCTGATGTGTAGCATCATTTTAAATCAGTGCCCGGATACTGAGAGCGCTGTCATTCATCGTAAATCCAAGAAAGGACATTTTCTACCGCCACTAAACTTCCCAGAGCCTGGTACGGAGGCTGGGACACGTCTGCATGCAGCAGCGAGGTTCTAGCACGGGGAGAATCGACAGTGGGATTGCTGGGCTGACAGACCTCTGGAAAAGGCACTCTGTGCCCTGCCAAGAGTCCTAGTGCTCGCCTGATAGTTTTAAGTACAATTTCAGGCCCATAAAACATCAGAGAAGACAGAAGCCATTATCCCGGCCCTGACAGGAGTCCCTAACGGGACATGCACACTCTGCAACTACCTACAACTAACGACACCGGGCTTTTACTGTTCCCCACCTGCTCAAGGGTATTTGAAACTGCACCAAATCAGGTTTACCCCCATGACCTTTACTGCTGCTCGGAGACTAATAAATGACTGCGAGCGCAATCCAACATTTATCTGGCTTTGCTCACTCCTGAAGAAGAGAGGAGTCCAGTCCACTTGCTCTCCACGCGGGGCATCTGTAAAGTGCTTTCTCCACCCCAGCCACAGAGCACGATCACGGGGGTATTGATGTGAAGCCCCTCGACAGCAGAAGAACCAAAGCTGTTTCTTTTAAGGATAATGGACAGGTTATGCACGGAACAGCCCAGAGCCACAACAGACCTCCCAGGGGAAAACAAACTTTATTATCAATATGGATGACATGCACTTCCACAAATATTGTAGCCGGTCTCTGCTAAATTTAGAACAGCTAGAATAGTTCTAGCTAATAATATGAAAAATCGTTATTTATCTTGCTATAAAAAGAACATTCCAGTAACAAAGAGAGGTGGTGCACAGCAGCGTGCTGTCGCAAGTCTCAGTGAAAGGAGCTGGAAGCCTTTCCCAGGGAATGGAAGCGCGGGGACCAGGCAGGCAGCAGCTGCTCTGTTTGTTAAACAGTCACCCAGCAGCTTTCTGTCTCCTCCTCTCTGCAAAGCCGCCGCTCCAACACCAGCAAACACAGAGGTGAAGTTTGGCTTTGCAAGGCTGACCTTAAACATGAGACCAAACATGCTTTTTCATTTTTTCAAGGATTTTTCTTTTCCCCGTTTACCCCCAACACAGACACGTACCTCAGAAGCTTGAAGTGAAAACTAACACCCAGTTTCCTCACGAAGAGAGACCAGCTAAGGTCATCGCGTGGGTTCTCCAGCCGTCCGATGTGGTGTGACTTATCAGCGCTACGGCTGCACAGTCAGAACAACACCGTTGTTAGACACCCAAAGCATCACAAGCTGCCCAAGAAATGCTCTTGGTAGGAAAGTTTCAATGAAATAGGGAAGAAGAAAGACTGAAGTGTTTGAGGAAGGCGATGATGAAGGCGTGATACACTCTTACTCGTATTCCGCTAATAGGAAAGCAAGTAACCTTCGTTAGTTCCCAACCGAAGGAATCACCCCTTTCATAAACATATGTAAGCACTGAAAAAAGAAAATCCATTATTCGGTAACTTTGAAGCCTGTATCGAATCACATTTCATCCTTTCAAAACTTGCTTGTTATCTGCCAAGCTGCTCGGCAGTGTTTCCACCTTCTCTGCCAGACCAAATGAACAGAGAATGGAGTAAATTAACTGCCTCAGAGCGAGGAAGCCAGGCTGGCCCACTGACTTCAGAGCACTACACAACAACAAGGACTTTTCATTTATTTATTATTGGCAAACCAGCAAATAGATGGGAACAGATGAAACAGGCATCATTTTATCTCAAACTGAGACCGCAGAGTTTCACCGAGGAGTGAGTGCCCTCACCGAACCATACCCGAAGGTGCTTTAGTTTCATTATTAGGGAGAAATATCTCTAAGTGAATGCATGGTGTGGAGTTCATGCTTCACACCGACCTGCTCAGGGACTCGTTAGCAAAACACACATCCTGTTGTCTCTCAAGGTTACAGCACAGTATTTATTTACCAGCAGAATGCGACAGTTTCTCTAAAAAGAAGACTGCGTACATCAAAATCAACCATACAGATACAAAACAAAGCCCTTGAAACAATACCTGATAAAAGGAGAAACCTTCCATTCATTAATCATTCAAATTAATTAGAAAAAATGGCTTGGAGGAGAGTTCAGGAAGTACCAGTGTTCTGTGCAGCAAGCACAGATCTTACAGCAATGACAGAGTTGTCTTCAGAGGAATCTTAATTTAAAATACCCACTGGCAACAACCACAAAACCCCGTTCCCCTGGGACTGCCACCAGATTGTGATGCCAAGGGTCTTATTTACAAGTCAAGGGAGGAAACCTTCGAGCTTAGGAGCAAGCAGCACCCACCTCCTTCACTGGATGAGGAGGTCTGGGTGAACGGGCGCTGGTGGAGCCATCGGAGAGGCAAAGGCAGTGGCGGGGTCCAAAGCCGGGAACTCCGGGTGCTCTCTGCGCTAGCAGGTCAGCCCAGGCGAACGGAGCACTTCTCGCCAGGGAAGCCAAACGGGGTTTTGGCAGTTATAGAAAAACCACGCCTGTTTATACACTGTCAAGCTATTGCCATGGCTTTAGTGTGGCAAACTCTGGATGCCCCAATTAAGGGAGAACTTCTGGACTAGAGCATCATGCTGCTGTCTGGAGGGGCGAGGAAGGGATCTGGCGTGGCAGAGTAATCCAAGCAGTGACGAACCGACGGAGACCAGAGAGGTGCAGGGAGAAGTGTTCCCCTTTTAGGAGGGGGAAAACCCAAGAAGTCACCTTTGAAAAGCAAGAACATGCTTTCATAATCCAGCACCTGAGCTCTTCCAGCTCCCACTGTCCCTTTATTGCTTCTGGAGGTCAGTGTGTTACACAGGTTTTGGTTTTATTGTTTGCTAAAAACCAACAAAGCGACATACAATGATTTTTGGAGCCATTAATAAAAATCGCAGCTGAACTCTTTTAGACACACCACAGTACTTCGTTACTCCTGAGCTGTCAATGTTTGCAGCGTGAAACATCGTTAAAAATATGAAAAAGTCGGCAAAATGCACCCCCCGCCCTCGAAAAAAAGAAAAAAAGAGAAAAGCTTTTCCCAGCTGTAACATCTGTTAAGTCTAACAAGCTGACAAGTGCTTCTGATGGAACACGCGTGCCAGATCGCTACGTAAGAGCAGGAGGGACTTCACAGAGGAGGGAACACAAGCTCTTTCTCTCCTTCCCTCGCAATACCATTTGCAAACAACAAAGAGACAACACGGCATCCTGACGACATGCAACACGAGGCGGTTTCCCGGGCCGCCGCCGCCACGCGGGGTTATCTCTGGGTGGTTACCTGCGGTAGGATGACCGGAGCGCAAGCGATCCCAGCAAAAGACTCTGGGAAATGCAGGTCCCTTTCCCATTCATCCGTTTCTGTGTTATACACCTGCACAATGCTTGTCACGTTGTTCAGATGCCAGTTGTACCCTCCTACGATATAAATCTTTTTTTCTAGTAAACAACAGCCCGCTTCCGACTGCCCTGCACGCATGGGGCTCACCGTTGTCCATTGGTCCGTTTCAGGCACGTAATATTCCACAGCCAACACATCGAAACAACGGTCAACGTGGTCCATGCGGCCTCCCAGAGCGTAAATCTTCTGATTTGCACTGACCATGGCGTGCAGAACTCTGGGCTCATTCATTGGGGTTTTAAACTCCCACTGATCCACGGCAGGGTCATAACAGTGCAGGGCTTTTTTGTCCTCCACCGAAATGCCATACCCACCTGAGATGTACAGCTTGTCTCCTACCGTGGCTCCGGCGTGCCCCCACGTCCTGCGTTTCAGGGAGCACACGTAAGTCCACTCGTTATTTTTGGGGCAATACTTCTCCACGGAAGCCAAGCTCCCTGAGCGGTTCCTCCCACCGGTGGCATACACCATGCCATGGAGGACGTTGAGCTGGAACTGGATCCTGCTCTCCTGCATGGCCTGGATGCGCAGCCACTGGTTTAGGTGTGGATCGTAACGGTAGCAGATATCCACGGCTCCCTCGCCACTCCGGTACTGCAGGTGCTGCCCTCCTACGATGTAGACAAAGTTGTCGAGCACGGCCACGCAGGAGTGGCTGCTGCCCACCTCCATCTCTGTCAGCTCCTTAAACTGGCGCATGCTGGCGTCCGGCAGGTAGTAGACTTTGCAGCTCACGGTGCGGTCGTTGTCGGTGTAGGGAGTGCCGCCGAAGGTGATGAGGGACAGGACGTCCGAGCGGATGGTGGTCCGAGGGGACTGCATCTCGTGCTGGCGGAAGGGCAGGATCTGGTAATTGAATGCTTCCAGCAAATACTGCCGGCACAAGACGTCTTCCACCATGATGTCCAAGGTCTGGACGCTGTCCACCAGCTCCGAGGACTTCATCAGCGGGAAACGGATGTGGCAGAGGACCTGGCTGGCATTGGCACGGCGGGTCGGGTCGTACTGCAGCCAGCGGACGGCAGCATGGAAGAGATCTATCTCACTGCAGCTCTTCAGCTTATTGCTCTGCAGGAAGAACACGAGGCGCTCCAGCGGCAGGTGGAGGAAATCCTCTTCCTCGGAGATCTGGAGGAAATGCCTAAAAGTGAATGCATCTACTGATTCCTTCAGGGATGCGAGGCTGAAGGTGGTGGCCATCTGCCCGATATTGAGACACGTTTCTACGCTCATGGCGGACTTCAGAAATTCTTCGCAGAGCTCCACGACAGGGACCATCTGGAGGAAGACAGCAGCTCCCAGCACATCCTGGATACAGTCGAGATCAAGAGTCACCTCAGCACTGTACGCAAAGTCTATTATGTGTTTCAGTCCTTTTGCAGACACTCCTTTCAGTTCGATCACATCTTGGTTGGCTTCTCTCATCCCACCCGTGAACATCGCTCTAGAGGTCAAGAACACAAAAATTTTCCCCCTTTAAATATAGGTAAAATGATGCATCACTTCAGAATTCTATTTTTTTTTTTAAACAGACTGATTCTCTTAGGGAGGATGGGGAAAGAGGGGAATAAATCAAGGCTAAATCAAGGCCAGGACAAATTCGAGTGTGCAGTCCCTTATGTAAGGCCCATGTGAACAGTGCACGGAGAGGTGATATTCAGCTATTGGAACGTTAAGTTTTTCAATCCTAACAGCAGCATAAATAAGAGCAGACCACAGGATAAAGCTTCAAGAATTAAGTAGAGCTGCCAGGGCAGGGAGTGCAGGACGCTGGATACCACTGAATCCGTGATACTCAACACCCAAAGGACACAACAGGATCTGCACCAGCAGGGACTGGTAACCAGTCCTCAAGAGTCTGCAGGATTTGGGAGCACAGAGTAAGAACAGGCTTTGGGAGGCACCTGGTTTAGGAGCTCAGCAACCCTCTGAGCCTGCCTGCAAAGATTCCAGCAAGGATTCCAGTTAGCCCACTGCATCGCAGGCGAGCTACGAAATGGCTTAAATATTGCAGATGCAACACATCTTACGAACGGCTTTGGTAATCACCACAGAACCTCCCCTCCAAGGTTTATTCCCAATGCCTTAAGAAAACCTGAGAGCAGCCACTTCAGAACATGTCTGTCATGTTGCAGTGAGACGGCAGGGGGCTGGCAGGCAATTAAAACCAACAAAAAAAGACCATTTTGTTAAAGCACAGCTGCGAGCACATCGGCTGACCAGGCCATGCAGACATTCGGCCCTGGATCACCTCCTTGGGAGGCTTCTAAATTCCACAGGAAGCGCATTCCACACCAAGGGCTGCACGCAGACATCTCGTAAACCCCTCCCATGGAGCAGTGCTGCCTTTCCCAGCTACATGGCCTGTGGGCGTGATGGGGACATCACTGCACGTTTGGGTTTGATAAGTTTACATTAAATTTCAGCAGGTTTTGTCATATATGGGAGGCTCGGGGACAAAGGTTTGCGCTCTGGGCAGTATTCAACGAGCAGCAGCAGAGCGGTTCTGGGGAAGCCAAAGTCGAACAGGTTGTTGGACAAGCTGTGACATGGAGCTTTACCCCTCACTGCTGTTGCACACACGTCACAGTGAAGCTACCGACCATCACAAAAAGACCTTCTAAACTGCTGGCAGCTGCCTGCACATTCTGGGCTGTTTTTTACGCCATCAATAGCCTGCTCTTTTCCATTGCAAAGGTAAACCCATCGCGAAGGCACCCTGTCCTCAGAGCTGCCTTTGGAAGCTGCAGCAACTCTAAGGTGCAAGTTAGTCAGAAAAAATGCTGCACAGACCCTGCTCCTCTGCATTGCCACAGGAATAAGGGATATCTTGGTAGCACCGTCCAAAGATGGAAATTCCAGGTGTCCTGTCCAAACCAGGCTGGAAACCCTGATGCCATCCAGCAGAATCCCAAGAAATCCTAAATGACCTAAATAGGGAAGTATCTGCAGATGAAATGAGCTTTCTGTAAGCGAGTGACCAGGGGTACTGTTCGCAATTCTCTGTCCATAGAGCAGAGAAGAGTATTCTGCTGAAATCCCCACACGCACCCCATGTCAACAAACAGCCCCAGAGGACACGCAGACGTGTGCTCATGAGTGAGCTACGCAGAGCCAAACGTGAGCAAGGGAAGGGAAGCATTATTGTTGCCATGATGAAGATAAATCATCACACAGAATGCAATTCCTTGAAAAACTGTTATGGTTCTAAAATGCTGATTATATAAATGCCTCAATTTCACTCTTTCTTCCCTCCCTCCTTCTGCATAAAACTGGAGCATTTTCGAAAGCCAGATTATTTTGCCATTGTTCCCCGGGACAACCTTCCTCAGCACCACAGAAGTTAGAACAAGAAGCTGACTCAGCAGCGATGTTTCGACAGCGCAAACTCACCAGCAGTGCCCCGCATACAGCATTGATGAACACAAACAGTGCGATTAGCATTGGGGGGGATCGGCTCCACTGTTAACTGCGTGCTGTTAGTGGGAGCGATAGCCTTGGGAGGTTTCTGACACCAAAGGGAGAGAGAAGGGAACAGCCAAGAAAATCTGTGAGTGCATAAGACGGAGATCAGCAGAGCAGCTGAAGAAGTGGGCGAAGGGATACAAGAGACGTGCCAAGGGACACTGAAGTCCCTTGCTCTTGGTTACTTGCTCAGCAAACCAGTCTGCTCAGGTCAGGAAGGGACCTACACGTCAAGGGGGTGCAAACCCCGCTGAGCAGCCCTCCTCCACCCATACTCGCTACAACCTCCAGTCTAGAACACCACCCAGGGCAAGTTCTCTGTTGTTCTGAACCTGCCCAACACCCGCTGCCTCCAGAATGCCCCTCACTTGATCCTGCTACTGGTGCTGCCAGAAAAGGTCCCTTGCTCAAAAGAGAAGTCGCTCCAAGCCAGAGAACCCGTACAAAGGAGTTTGAGAGAAGTCAGGTTTAGACTAGCAGCTCCAGGGCAAGAGCCTGTTTCCTTCAGCCCACAGTGCACCCACCAACGTCATTGGTAGTCATGGAACAAACCTCACCTGGGTGCAGAGGGACCAGCTCGGAGCCTCAGCATACCTGCAGGTAACCCCACTGACACCGTGGGGCAAACCAGACCTCAAAGGGTGTGATTTTGGGCTGTGGTGGGAAGGTTGGGGTGGGGGAGGATGGGGAAACAGGAAAACCAAGGGGAAAGGTAAAAATGCCTGCTTCCCTATCGGATTCTCACCTGAAATAGTCACTGCAGGCAGCCAAGACAACTTTATGAACCTGAAACACTTCATTATTTATAGTGAGGATGACATCAAGCAGCTGAGCCTGAGCTCGGAGCGAGGCCAGTCCCTGCAGTAGAGTGGTGCTGTGGCCAGGAGCAGAGAACGTGCATTTCAGGGTGCTGTTCTTGTCAGCCATGCTAAAAACAGAACAAGAGAGACAGGCTGGTTTGAAATTAAAACAATATGTGGTACACCTACAAAGCATGCTGGGGAAGATGCTGTAACATGAAGCAGTTTGAATGCAAATTCCCAGCTCAACAGCCACACGGAACATCATGACATCAGTACCTCGGTTGTGTTCCCTTCTCCCAATGCGAGAGAGGATTCCAAATTTTTAAATTATCCTCCGCTTTACCAACAACCCGTCACGCTGCAGCACCCCTGGGCTTCCGAGCCCATCCCAATATCAGCTAGCGGGGCCAAAAGCTCCAACGAGCACTGGTGTCCCCACACTACAACTACCCCAGAGTCCACCCTGACCCTGACTTCAACCACGAGTCTGAATCACAGTTGCTTATTCTTCTCACCACCGATCCTGCTGCAGCTGTTAGACCCTCTGCGCCGTCCAAGGACGGCCCCACTAGTCCTGTTTGATCCTTCTCTTATGCCTGACCCTCACGAGAAGAGCAAAAGCAAACTATTACATAGCACGGGCTGCTCTAAATAACGTCAACTGTTTGAACTGCACTGTAAACAGTCCCCTCCCAGCGTAAATATTTCCTCGGTTTTCCCAATGCCTCTCGCACATGTTCCCCCACACAGAGGAGCATCACTGAGAGATTCGCTTGGCCTCAGATGCACTTGTCAGTGAGAACGCTGCGTTTGGAGGTGAACATCAGCAGCATCTCTGCACGAGCGGAAGAGACTATCAGGTGCTCTGTGCTCCTCTGAAAATAACACCGGTTATGGTGCAGATTCCCCGAGCGAGGCGACAGCGGCCCAGCATGCCCTGCCCACCAAACGGGGTCCACTCACCCCAGCACAAGCTTTGAAATCCCAAATTCATGTGTAAATTTAATCCGACTCTCAACTACTTTTCAGGATCAAGATCTAAGTCCTTCTGGGAAGAAGCCATGCATGAGGACTGGGTTCAGGATGGAGTTTATGATTTCAGAAGCTATTTGGTCTCTGCATTTTAAGAAATACTTTATGGAAGCGTGACAGAAAAAATCCCAAGCAGATCATCCCCAGTCTGGAAAGCTGCATTACTTGCTCCTGAGTCCACAGTGGGAGAGTGCACTTAGTCCTGTGCATAAAGGGTATTATTACTATGATTTAGGCAGAATATACCAACAGAGCAAAAAAATAATTAGGGCAGAGACTAGTTCGCAGTGCGCATGGGGCTGTATAATCCGGACGTTTTCTAACGACTGTCCCTAAAGGACAGCAGAAGCCACACACAATGGATCAAATGAGTAGGGGAGGTCAGAGAAGAGTCAGAGAGTTGGGATAACAACAAAGGGGACGTAAACAATCCTCAAACAATAAGGAACAATGGACAGGACTTGCTCCTGGTCTAACTTATCGGCCTGCAATTTCCTGCACGCTCTGCAGAAGAGGCGAGAGAGGGGAAATCTGTGATGGTCATTAGAGCGCTGAGAGGGCAGGCGCTGTGTGCCAGGAGCTCCAGAGCTCTTTGGGATGCTGCAGGATGCAGATAGCAGATCTCTGCAGTCTGTTTCAAAACTCCTCAGGCTTGGCAAAATCCACACGAGTTCCTACTGGGCTGACTGGTACCCGTCAGCCGTGCTTCTTGCAGCACAGACCCAAAATTCCTACCTTTAAGTCAAAACATACTAAAGAGCCTTAGTTGGGAGAGCGGAGTCCAGCTCCAACATCCTTCCTACAATAAAAAGGATTAGCAAAAAGGCAGTTGCTGACAAGACCTTTATCCATCACTCTGCGAGCCAAGAACCGTCTCTCCACTCCAGCTCTTCCCATGGCGAAAGAGGAAAGAGCTTGGAAGGAGCGAGCACATGAATATTCATCACGTCGAACTCCTGTTACTCTCCCCTCTGGAACAATGGCTTTGATTCGCTGCAGTCCAGAGCAGGAAACATCAAGCACCAGCAAGGAAACGACCTGGCCTCTGGTCAGCCAGCAGACCCAGTCTGCTTCATGCTGGACAGGTACAATACGCACAGAGGGTTCTGGCGGCTGATGGGGAGACGGTAACTCCCGAGTTTACCCTAACTTCGTTAGACTCGATCTCCTGCAGGATTCTTCTCCTGGGAATTCTCTTCAGCCTCTTCTTCAGACCAATGTTAACTGCTTCTTTTCCCAGCCTCAGGGTTTACCTGTACACGACTGCTTTCACTATATCCAAAACCTTCCCCGTGCAGCTGCCTCTTCAAACAACGAGCTTTACCTGAGCAAACATTCCTCTTTCTTTCCTTTTTCTCAATTAACCTTTACAGGCACTGTCAATAACCAGAGTGTAAGTTCAAAGCAGATGGAGGACTAAATCTGGGCAGGTCGATAGTTCGGCTCTGGAATAAACGGGTTTGCACGTGCCATTCATTTCAATAGGTAATTGTGAACAGCTCCCCCTGAAAAACTCCCTGTACTAGTTCCTTTGTCTATTTACAGGCATAGAATAAAGGATCCAATGATTACACAACCCTCCGGGGAGAAAAAACCAATACAAAACCAAGTGAGAGAAGCATCGATAATGTCCGGTTGTCCTCAGCCTGGAAAAAAAAAAGGATTTTTCGAAGAAACAAGCTGGAAGCAAACTAAAACCCCCACAAAGGATGAGAAATCAAGTAAGAGACTTTACCAGCAACAAAGCGGGAGAAGGAGAGGTGAGAGCACAGCACCAAACGCTGTTTGCAGTGTGGGTAGGAAAAAGGGATCTGGGATCAAAGCAGGCTCAGCTCACACCAGGCCGCCCGAGCTCGGGCCACGCATCATGCCGCACGGCCTTGCTCTCCTCTCCCTGCGCTGCATGAGGAGCAGAGGAAGAGGAGAGGCAGCAGCTGGATGTCAGAGACTGACAAAAAAAAAAGAAAAAGCACATAAGGAAGCCTTCAGCATGGGAAAGTGCCTTTGTGAGGCGGTCCCTGTCGTATCTGAGATCTCAGCGTGCCGCGTACTTGTTGCTTAACAATCTGTTACAGAAGAAACAGCCTTGCAGACAAACTTGGGCAGAGCTGCATCCCCTCCGCAGCGCTCAGAACTGCCTTCGAGATAAAAGCCTTTCATCGCACAACAGTGAGAAAGTGTTTATTCCCCTCCTTCCCCCTTCCCTTTCTGACAGAGGCAGGGCTGGGAGCTTCTGGAATTTTCCTCGGTTTTTCGTCTTTGTCCTCCAAAGGCTGGTGCTGAGTGAAGTTCTTCCCCTGCCGCGGAGCTCTGCGGAGGTTTCTGTGGCCGGAGCATCCTTCAGCAGGGGCCAAGCACACTCGCTTGGAGCAGGGTCAAGTGTGTCTGGCTGCACCCAGTCACATTTATCCTTTGAAAACATGCAAGTATAAAAATCACGTTCTCATCAAGCAGCACATCCGCTGCACAGTGATCTGCAAAGGGATCCGAAAACGTTTACGTGATCAGGGCCTCCAACATGAATATATTGGTATAAAGGTGACTTCAGAGGAGCAGAAATCCCACTTTCCATATGGAAATAGCTGTAGCGCTGAAAGGCATCTTTATATTCATGTAACTGCGTCCACAGCACAAATGGTGGGAGCAGCTGGAACTCAGCAGACACGTTGATCCAGACGGGCGATGCGTTTTGGGCAGCAGCCTCAAAGCGTCCGATAACATCACTGGTACCTGGGTTTCAGCTACCAAGGAACAAGTAATGGGATTGAGGATTTGTCTCCAAGCCACTACTTGGAAGCCAGATTGATTTCAATCCTCTCCAGTCACTGCAGGGTGGAGTTCAGCATGTTGTATGTGACCATAGCTTGGGGACAATCAACCCAAAACCATACGCGTGTTGCAGGCTTGGGAAAACGTTAAAGCGAGGGTTAAGGTAGTGGTTCCAGCCAGAGAGCAGCCAGGGAAGGCAAACAAGGCCAGAAACTCTCCTGCTGCTGCTGCACTTATTGCAGGAGCTGGGCCACGTGGTCATCCTTGCCCCAAGCACACTGACCACATCCTCAGCCGACATATTCCTGAGCAAGGGCTGCTTGATTTTTGACCAGAAACAGATGCAGAGGAGGCATCTGAATGCAGGGCTGGACACCCCAGAGGCCTCAAAGCTGACGGGCTGAGAGGTATTTAAGGGCCTTACTTCAAGAATCAGTTCAGATGAGGCACAAAGAACATCCCAAGAAGAACCGTCCCCTGTCTCTGCCTCCTCGATTCTCCACAACATCACGTGTAATCCAAAACGCGTTTCAAGCTAATGAATCATTTTTACCAAATCTGTTCTGATGATTAAAAACATCAAAGCTGGAATTAAAGGCTTACCAAGCATGAGCTCATATTTCAGCATGTTTGCAACCACCGCACAAGTACAAATGGACAGAATTATACCAGGCCGGATTAAAACATTTCAGTGATTGAACTAAATAAGAAAAATCTTTTGTCTGTCGTCTTCCTCCTCTTCTTTTCATGGTCCTTCTTGGAAGAAGGGGCAGGTCGGTGCTAGCGAGGCTCGCTCTCCATCCTTGCTAATATTCCCCCACATTTCCCTGCTCCCCGGGCAGGTGGTGCTCGGTAATTTTTCATACAGGAGAAACTCAAGGAGGTTGGCAAGATTTCTAAGCAGGGCAAACTTCCAGCAACCGGCCTCTACAGTAAACATGAGCTCTGAAGGTAGGACCCCGCGGGGCATGGCTGGGGTACAGAAGAGGAGGGAGGAAAAGCAAGAGGGGGTTGTGCGTGTGTGTGTGTGTGTGTGTTCGCAGGCACCGAGACCGCAGTGCCACAGCTTTTCCGTGGATAAACAAAGGGCTGGGGATTGCGAAACAGCCAGCGAGGCACCTTTGGAGCGCTCGAGCCTGCAAGAAATTTTTTATGGCGAGAGCAGCAGAACTAACATAAAGCTGAAGAGTAACTTTATTTAGAACACCAGGGATGAATATTAAGGACCTTCTTTAAGCACCTCTGAAAGGCAGCATTATAGATATTTTAATAATGCAAATCATTTAATGCCTTTAGTTTCATGCCGAAGTAAAAAACACATTCAGATTCTGATTTTTAAACTACAATTAAGACACTTAAAATCAAAACAAAAGTCAAACTCCCTCAGATAAGTCACTGGTAGCCATGGTTACTGTAATATTTCAGATCCTGAGGCTCTATATCACATGCCCAAATGATGAAAATGAGTTTTCAGCACCTCACACTAACAAATGTTACAGTAGGGCAAAAAGGCTGAACCCTCGCTGTAGATTTGCTGTTTCACAGACTCTTAGCAGGACTTTTGGACAATGCTCCTGTGGCCTTTGCACTCCCCTACGAAAAGGCATCGAGAGGTTTCCGTGAAGTTGGGTGTAAGGAAGATCAGAGGCTGCCAGGCAATGAGACTTAAAAATACCTGCCCTGTTAACCTACTTACAGTGCCAGCAGCCAGCGAGATCGGCACCAGCACCCCTCAGAAACGACACGGACCATCCTTCCCTGCCCAAGTTAGCCACAAGAATAAGCACTTAGTGATCAGAGACTAATTAAACATCAACACGTCAAATGAAGGGGATGTTTTCCAGAGAAACATCATCATCCTTAGGAAAGAGACACGAGCAAAATCATTTAATCGATTTCTTTGTTCCCTTTTCCTCCTCCTTCCCTTAATTCCTCCTATTTCTCTCCTCTGCCTCCACTCGTCTTCCTCTCCTGACACAGTCTCTTTCTCCAAAGGCAATAAATACAAGTAGAAGGGCTGACACTAACGTCTCATTGAGATGTGACCAGCGATTGGGAGCGCTCAGATAAAGAGATCAGAAACGGGGCTGAGTTTTAGAAGAGTAACACTTGGTGTGGGAAAAACAAAAAGGTCTGAAAGGTCTCAAAGTGTCGAATCTCAAAACGGAAGGAAAGTCAATGTTTGGCAAAGGGAGAACAAGTAACATTCACCATTTTAGAAAAAGAACAAAGCCCAACAAACCAAGGGGTTTTTATCTGCATTACAGGGACCCAGCTGGCTTGTTCCTCTCGCAAGGAGGGAGCTGAGGGCTCAAAGGACGGACTGCCCGATGCTGGGATGGGACTGGGTGCCACTGGGGTCCCACGCTCTCCACTGCCGGGCAACCCATGCCTGATTCAGCCTCATCTAGTGAAAATGGTGATTAAAGATGTATTTCACAGCAGCCAGGAGGTACCTTAATGTTTCATTTTTAAGTGCATTCTGAATCAGGCCCTACCCATCCCTTTATTTGCTTATCTGCATCCTGCTTCTCCCAAGCTGGAACCCCAAAGGTAAGGCAGCAAGTTGAATCAAAAGGCTTTTTCAATTTATTTTTTTTAAATATTATTTTTTGTCCCCTGAGGAGCCCCTGACACTTTTCCAAGTCTCTGGTTTTCTTTTTTTCTGAGCTGGACTCACATGGGGCCCAGCAGACACACACACACACAAATACATTCTGCTCCCAGGCTTCAATCAGTAGGTTGTTCGCAAGCCAAAGGAGGTGGGATTTTGGTTTCTGCTAAAAGCTCTAATGAAACTGGATGTCTGTCAAAAACCGCCAGCCTGGTAAAATGGAGCATTGGAGCACAGAGGGTGAAATATCCGACCACATTAACCTCTGTGCCACCTCATGGAGTTTCAGCGTGACAGACTGGTCAGTACGTGCTGTACCTGGGACATGTTGGGGCAGGGTGGGAGTGGAAAGAAAGGACGGACAAGATTCTTACAAATGTTTCTGTCACAGAACCAGCATCATCTTTATGCCTGATGCAGAGACAGATGGGAAAAGCAGTTTGGTTCTCTTCATTCAGCCACCAAAGTGGTCAGCGCAGCTCCGGGGTAAGGGCTCCGTGAGTCTCAGTTTGCACACTGGTAGCATTAGGGTCTTAGAGGGGCACAGAATATCAGGCTGAAAAGATGACTGACTTACCAGGATCTCCTCTCTCTACCCATGCCCACAGCTACCACAGAGGCTCTTGTCCCATGTGGGGATTTTCCTGCAGCACATCGGTCCTGCCCCAAACCTCCTGCAGCAGCAGAGAGCATGGAGCAGGCGCAGACATCACCCATCACCACCAACACCCTACCCTTCCACCAGCTCAACCTGTATTTTTACAGTGACCAACAACAGGAAGATCCTACCCCACCTCCCAAACTTCACCATGATTATATTCTTGTCAGCCCCAAACCTAATCCCTCTGAGCCAGGAACAAACTGAGCAAATATAAAAATCACTTTGAGCATATAAATCACTCTGGCAGCCAAGGCAGCATCACGGCAATGAAAAACTCAGCTGCTCTCTGCTGCTCCCGAGCTCAGCCAGCCTCACAAGGACCCCCAGAAGGACGGTGGATTTTACACCACGTAAAATTTGCCTGTGTATCCACGGAACACAGCTAAGTACAGGCTCTTTATACACTCGATACTCCTGCTGACAGCGCTGCCTTAAACAGTTCCACGTTTCCCCCACCATATGCCCTTACAGTCAAACCCTGCCAACCCCCAGCTCTGGGAAAAGCAAAGCTACAGTGATGATGGATCAAAAAACTAAAGCAAAAAGCAGACCCATTCTTTTCCAACGCGCCACCGCCGTGGTTTTGGCAGCAGCCAGCAGCCGCAGCGGGTATTTTCTGCGCCCGCCGTCCCTGCACACCTCTCCCAGCAGCACCCGTGGCAGAGCTGCTGTGCAAAGGCCGAGAGGCACCTAGTGGTGTCGGGGAGCACAGCAGAGCCACCAAGGCCACCCCAAAAGTGACACCAAGCCCAGCCCCAAGCACTACTTGGCCTTCTAGATACCACCCCGCTCTTCCCTCCAGCCCTGCTCTTCCCTCCACCCCACTCCAGCATCGCATGTTCACCTTGGGAAACAGAGTGCAGCCGATCCGTGGCACAGCAACCGCCGCTTTCATCCAAAAATCCATCAGGGCTTGTCTCAGCTTCCTGGCTCGTCGCAGTTCAGCAACGGCTTGGTCATGGTCGCTCTGGGGATGGCCCATTTTGGCTCTGCTAGCAGCTCCTAGCAGGGCAGAAAGTTCTGCCCCACCAAGCAAACCGCTCTGCGACCTTCTCCCACACAACCACACCGGGCCCTTCGCTCCACACCTTGGGAAAGCTTCAAAATGAGGCTGCGAGGTACTGGAGCAGTGTTTGTCTCAGCTGTTTCTGCAGCATCCCATTGCATCCTCTGGGCAGTGTTGCAGTTACAACAACAGGCAGAGTGGGTCCGACAGCACACGGTGCCTGCAGCACGCCCCTCTGCTCCCTGTACCACCACATCATTGCCTCAGAGCAGCCAGGGATCTCACACAAAAGCAATGCAAAGTGATGAAAAAGCAGACAACAGAAGGAAAACCCACCATCCCTTTGGTGCAAACTAAAGGAGTCGTGTTTTCTAGCAGATGCCAGCAGCTGCCCCAGCACTTGGCATCCTAACACCGACACCAGTGGGGTTCCAGGATCAAATCCTCTTACCACCGCAGCTGTTTGTAGCCTGTTTCCCTCATTACCTAAATCCTCTGCACTCACCTTCCAACAGGCTTGTGCCCATCCTAAACATTATGTCTCCCAGTTCTTTGGGCAGTTCACTTCCACACAGGCCTTGTGCCACCCTTACTGTGTCACCTGGACGGAATAACCCAGACCACCATTCTGCAGCAATGGCTTTTATTAAAGATCGGTGATTTCTGTGCCAGGTCAGCATTTATCTTCCATATAAACGAGAAACTGGGAAAGACGCCTGAGCCGCCATCCCATGACACAAGGCTCTTCTTCACAAAGCAACACTTGGAGGTAGGCCAGGAACCTCTGAAGAATCACTGAAGTTTACTTTTGGCCAAACTAAAACCTCCAGCTCAGAAGTCTCCCAATGTTGGAAAAGAAAGCAGCAGTTATTTTTACAGCGATTCAATTAGAGAGTAAACATTTACACCACGTCTACCAGATCTAACAAGTAAATCTGTTTTAAAATTGCTGTGCGGCAGAGTACGGAACACAGAAACCACACAAAACTGAACTTCAAACAGTTTCAAAAGGAAAGAAAAAGTCTAATTGAGGACTGAAGCCAATCTTACAAGATTACAGGAACACGGAAGCGCAGCAGACTCCCAGCCCTTATCATTATCTTCCCCCGACGTGGTTTTGCTCCATCCTCCCATACATTTGCTCTCTCTCCCACCACTTTCTTCAGAGGGAACAGGGTTCAGGGAGTTCAGGGCGACTTTCTCTGGATGTGACCCCAGACACATGTATATTCAGAGAAGAAAGAGCTGCAGGTCTCCCTCGCCCATTACTCTGGGTTTGACGGGCGGCACTGCTGCCAGCGAACACGCCAGCGTGTCACAGCATCGGGGAGGGGAGGACGTGAAAAGTGTTTATATGACCTGGCTGCCTTCCTTCCTTCAGGGGAATATTCCCGATTTGAGAGACATGCAGCACTCCTCAGCTTGTCAGGACACCGCGATTAATTCCCGCTCAAAGGCCGCTAACGGTAACATCCTCTCCAGCACCCTAGATGTACACCCCAAGATGCTTTGTACAGCCCTACCTCACCAACACCGCGGAGCTCACACGCCTCACTGCCTAAAGA
The DNA here is from genome assembly GCA_009769605.1 of Bucorvus abyssinicus. Lineage (NCBI taxonomy): Eukaryota > Metazoa > Chordata > Aves > Bucerotiformes > Bucorvidae > Bucorvus > Bucorvus abyssinicus. Next base: position 8,464,076 of record CM020055.1, read on the forward strand.
GCTTCTCTTAGCGAGGGCACTGACAGATTTCACTGTGCCCTCTGGACTTGTCACGGGTCAGGGCTGGGCTGGCCACTAGACGAATGGCAGATGCTCTCTATGAACCCCTTGTCCTTCACAAAGGGGAAGAGAAGGGCAATAAGGGAGAGAGACTTATGGGCTGGAAAAGAAAACTAAAACTGCTTTAATGAAGATAATAATAATAAAATGAAATATATACCAATATTTACAATACCAAACACTGATGGCAGTGATGTCACTGTCACTGCTGATGCTGTGGCAGGCACTGGGGAAGTCCCAGTCTGGAGCCAGTGGCAGACAGGAACCAGACTGAGGAGTGAATTCTGCAGCCTGAAACTCTCCCTCCACATGGTGCAGAGGGCTGCGAGTAAAATAGTGAAACCCATTCATAACTCATGAAATTCCATCCACAGAGGAAGAAAAGGGGAAAAAAGTCAGTTTATTTCAAAACAGAGGATTTGGGCCATTTGCTTTTCAACACACCACAATGGCCTTATCTCCTGGCATCAGCATGTCCAAAGCCTCACACAGCGAGTTCCTCATCGAATGAATGCGCAGGAGCCCCAGCAGACAAGTCCGCGATCCTGCTTTGCGGGAGCCAGCAGCACACTTACGGGTCACAGGCACCAACCCTGCGGTAGCACTTCCAAAGATGGAAATTCTGTCCGTGCTGTGTGAGTAACAGCCACCAAGACGGCGTGTGTGGAACAGCAAGAGAGGACTCTGTCCTTTTGCCTTAGTAAATACTCAGAAAGTGCAAAAAAGTTATCAGTGGAAGCACCTAACAAGGAATCGCTGTTGATAGGGAATGCTCATCTCACTCTAGAGAGACAAGGCGGCACATCCAATGCCCCCCATCAGGTTTCTCCACTGTATTCCCCAATAAATCCATCCTTGAAACCAGAGGACTAATGACCAACAAGAAGCAGCATCCAAACTTCTTTAAAACTGACCTTAACAAAGAAAACAAACATGCGGCAATAGGCAACCTGCTGGAGCTACAGCTCAGGGATCAAAACTGCTGCGGCTCCAGTCGGGGTGATTTATCACAAATCACTTCCATTTCTCACTGCTCCACACCCAGCACGGAGAAAGTCCAGGGCCAGCGGCCCTGACGACACCCCTGTGAAAGTTCCTGTTCTGAGAGGGCAGAAAAAGGAGGTGCAGAGACATAAAATGAAGTGCCCAAGGTAACACAGCACATAGTTTACACAGGTGGCCATTAGGAGAAAAAAAAAATATATATATATAAGGTGAGAGGCTTCTGCAGCACTGAACAATGACTGTAAGCGCTTCCCTCTCTGCGGGGACTCACAGGGCGGTTATTTCAGGAGCCAACGCAGAGAGAGTTAGGTTGAGGATAAATGATGCTTTGAAGTGAAGTGACAGGTTGACAGCGTAACACCCGCCAGACAGACCACACAGCTCTGAACACCGTCCAACACCGGAATGACGGCATGGCGACAGAGAGAGGAGCCCCGGGAAGAGAAACTCCTCCGCAAGCAGGTACCTGCTACAACCACCCGCCAAGACACCCTCCCAGGTACCGCCTGGACAGCCGAGTGACCCCGGAGGGACCAACGCCAGTGACCCGGGGAGGGGTCTGCAGCCTGGGGCGACAGGGCGCAACAGAATGGGCCTGAAACACCAAAACCTGGGTGTTCCTGTGACCCTGTAAAGCTGGGGTCTCGATAAACCCCCAAGCCGGCGGATCCACAACCCTGCCCAAGCGGGGTCCAGGTGTGATTCGCGATGCTCTTCATTTTAGAGCATTCCTCCTCATAAACTCCACCAGGGAAAGCGTTATTATTAATTATTACCGTTCTCTTTCCGAGGACCCTCAGCCGCCGGGCCCTGCCCGGGACCCCCATCCACCCACCGCCCTCCCCAGGACCCCGGGGCCGGGCTCTCCGCCTCGCCAGGACCCCCGGGGAGCGGCAACGCCGAAAGTAAAGGGACAATCAATGCATACACGGACGCTTGCGGCCGCCGCAGGAAGGCGGCGAACCGGCGCGGCCACCGCCAGGCGCCCCCCACCCCCGGCACCCGCCCGCCGCCGCGGCCCACTCGGGCCGGGCCCCGCGCCCCGCCCGCCGCCGCCGCCCGCCCCGGGACCCCCGGCCTAGGCCGCGCCCGGGCCCCGCTCACCTGCTCGGCCGCTCCGCGGCGAACTCGGCCCCGCCGGACTCCGCCATCTTCGCTGCGCCGCCGCCGCCGCCGCCGCCGCCGGGCCCGGAGCTGGGAGGCGGCGGGAGCCGCCGCGTTAAAGGCGCAGGAGCGAGCGGGGCCGGCGGCGGGAACCGGGGAACCGCGGGACCGCGCTGCTCCCGCCGGGCCTGGCGCCGCCCCGCCGCCACCGGGGCCTGTCACCGCCCCGACGGTGAGGGGACCTGGGGGCTGTCACCGCCCCACGGCTGAGGGGACCGGGGGGCTGTCACCGCCCCACGGCTGAGGGGACCTGGGGGCTGTCACCTCCCCACGGCTGAGGTGCCCTGGGGCTGTGACTGCCCCACAGCCAAGGGGTCCCAGGGGGGTCTGTCACTGTCCCACGACCGAGGTGGCCCAGGGCTCTGTCACCTCCCCGTGGCCACAGGGTCACTGAGGGCTGTCACTGCCCCGTGGCTGAGAGGACCTGGGGGTCTGTCCCCACCCCTCGGCTGAGGGGTCCTGGGGTCGCCTCCCCACGGCTGAGGAGCTCCGGTGGGGTCTGTCACTGCTGTATGGCTGAGGGGTCCCGGGGGTCTGTCACCACCCCACCATGGGCCTCCTCGTGCCAGCACCCTCCAGCCGACCGTTCTCCAACAGCGGCCAACAGCTCCTGCGCCAAAGTGCTTTATGCTTTCCCTCGGGATTTCACGTGCGACTCATCAAATGTCTCCCACAGGGACCATCGTGTGTGCACGATGACCGTGACCATGGGGACAACCCTGCTCCTCATCACCAGGGGATGAAGCGTCCTGCCACACCACCTGGACGGTGATGGACCAGATTTTATCACCATCAGCGCTCTGTGCAAGAGCAGCAGTACCCTCCAGAGGGTGCAGTCTTGTCGCTGGAAATCGCGGTGCTCCGGTCCCGTGCCAAAGATGCCTTCGCCGCCCGCGTCCCCACACATGGTCAGCATCCGAGTTGCTCCCGGCTCTCCCCAAAGCGACCGGCGGAGACGAGGCCAAGCGTCGCAGGGTCCGTGTAATTCATAAAGCCGGTGCGCATCTGGAGCGAGCGGACGGTCTAGAGGGCATTCCAGTCATCAGTGGAAATCAGGAAATTATTCGTAGCGGTGGCTCTGCCAACGGCCGGGGGTAGATTTCTTTCATTTCCCATGCCTCGGCGTCCACATCTGTATACGGGAAAGGGGGGATTCGTACATGAGAATAAACGCGCTCGGAAAGCCGTGAAAATACTCTTTCAAGTCAGCCTGATGAAAACTTCATGTTCTGGAGCTCTCCGCTTCAAGAAGAGCAATCTGTTTCAGAGGCGAAGCCGTGTATTTTTCTTATTTAAATCTTCTAAATCTGCTGGAGCATTAAAAATATTTGGCATTTCCACCGCACATTTCATTCCCAGCTCCAAATGCGTTTCACAGACCTTCATTAATTAAGCCTCGTAAAACCTTTGGGAGAAGGGGAAGCAGCACTTATTAATTTGCTATTTGTGTTGCTGCAGTGCATGGAGACCCTAGCCGGGACCTGGGGGCCCTGTTGTTTTAGACCCGACCCACGCAGAAGAGGAGATGTCAGCACCCAGGCGCGGGGAGAGACAGCGGGCGGACGTTGATGCTGAAAGTCAGCGGCAGAGCCCGCAGCAGCCCGGTCCGTCCCCGCCGTTTCACCGCCGTGCCCTTCCTGCCAGGCAGTGCTGCCTGCAGCCCCCACCCAGCTCTCCCCCCACCTCTCTGGTTTGTATTTTGCTGGTGTTGGGGGGCTCCCACCCGTCCTGACCAACCCCTCGTGCTTGTCCCGCTGCCTCAGACACCAGCTCTGCTTCATTTGATACCTCCCGCCCTCTCCTGGGGCTGTAGCTTTGCAGCACTTTAAAAGGTTTAAAATAAACCATTTCCCTTTATTATTTTTAGGTCCATGTAGATATTTTAAGTGCATTTATCTCGGTTCAATAACTGCCCGGCGATAAGCAGCCCCGCTGAGGGCCGGCACGGTCCCAGGTGGGCCGGCAGGGTGGGAGCCGCGAACGTTACACCTCTGCTTCCCCCGCAGGAAAAACCAGGCCCTGCCGCATGCTGGAAATGCCTTGCACGTGTTCCCCAGATCCCAGTTAAATGGAACCCCAGAAGATCTCTCAAAGCATGAAAAATGCGTTTAGAGGAGGAAGATGTGTTCCGTAACCACCCTGGTGACCAGGCGCGCGGGCACATGTCATGGGGAGAAGGAACCGGGAGGGGCTCTTGCTCGTTAGTTCATACCACTGGTGGGATTTTATCTCCCGCGGCAAATCCAGGAACTTTTTAGTTACCATTATTCTTTGATTTTATGGGCCATTTGATATTTATTTTTATTTCTATTCATTATTTGTTGAGTGCACTTAGCCCCTTCCCCAAAGAGCCTGCCTTATATCTGAGGTGGTTTTTATGACCAGCAGCCAAGCGACTCGCCCGGCTCTAACACATTCATCCCACACACGCTGTACGTCGAGGCCATGCTGAGCTCCTGCTGCCCCTCGAACAGCCCCTCTCACCTCCTGCCCTAAAAAACCAGGGAATAAAACTATTATTTTTTCCAAACTATTTACATTCTTCTTCTTGCCGATCTTCACTTCAAGCCATCAGGATGTATTTGAGTCATACTTTCACCTTTTTTTTCCCCCCACAAAACATGGACAGCTGGCCACAACGAGCTTTATTTTGCCCAGTTCTCGCTGGTTTTCCCCCAGCACAGCAAAGCCTCTCCATTCCTTTATCCGCTGTCATTATGGAGGAGCCTGCGAATGACCTCGCCCCCGAGCACCAACACAGCTCCGTCTCCTCTCGTCACACGTGTCTGGAGGGTGCTGGGGGCTTTTTTGGTGCCTGTGCTTCTGGCTGGTTTTATTCCCTCTCATCTCTGCTAATCCCCGTGTAATCTCGGCGAGCGCGTGAGCCCGGGGAGGGATGGAGCATGTGGGCTGGGGTGTGTCTGCATGTGCTGGCAGAGCTGGGGCTGCTCGCCATGTGAAGATGGGCCACAGCATCACGTGGGCTGCTCCGGCCACCTCCCATCAGGATCCCCGCCTGCATCTCCCCAGGGTTGTGTTCAGGCCTGGAGATGTTTTAGCTCCCTGAGACGTTATCGGTCTCTCCCGGGAGGCTGGTGATGGTGAGACACTCTCTCCTTCCCCCCTTGAGCACCACCTCTGCCAGATGACACCGCAGAGGCTGGGCAAGCTGGGGGTGTTCAGCATGGAGCAGAGAAGGCTCCGGGGAGACCTTAGTGCAGCCTGTCAGTGCTTCAAGGGGACTGTCAGAAAGCTGGGTACAATCTTTTCAGCAGGTCCTGTTGGCACAGGACAAGGGCTGATGGGTTAAACTACAAGAGGGAGATTCAGACAAGAGAGAAGGAGGAAATTTTTTACAATGAGGGTGGTGAGACTCTGGCCCAGGTTGTCCCGAGAGGTGGGAGAAGCCCCATCCCTGGAACCATCCCAGGTCAGGTTGGACCTTGCAGCTCTGAGCACCCTGAAGACGCTCCTGGTTGGACTAGATGACCTTTAACGGTCCCTTCCAACCCAAACCAGTCTGTGATTCTGTGAATCTAAATAACTTCATGGCTGAGACCAGCCCCAGGGGATGTGGGACCCCCAGCAACACGGTGGTGCCCAAGCCCCCCAGGCAGGACGAGGTCTGTAGGCTCCACCCGTGCTGGGGCGCAGACCAGCCCTGCAGCTCCCCGATCTCCTGCTGCAGAGCCGAACCGACACAGCAGCCGCTGCTGAGCCTCCGGCACGACACTCCGGCCGAGCAGCATCCCCTCCCCGCCGGGATGGAGACGAGCTCCTTGCACTCCCACGCACGGCGGGGCGAGCTGACGCACGCGGCACCCGCGGGAGCCGGCTCCGACACCAGCTGGAGGTGTTGGCTGTCCCCAGCGCCGTTCGGCACCGGTGCGAGGCCACGATCCAGCAGATTCCCTCTGCACGTGCTGCGGCGTTTAGCACACGTGTCGCCCCCGTGAAATCAGCGGGACGGCTCCGGCGCCTGGAGGTGAGCAGGTGCTGCACCGTGCCGCCGCCTCGGCCCTTAGGGGAGCCCGATTCCCATCGGCCCGGCCAAACCGCAACCATACAGCCCCGCTTTTCCCTGACCAGCTTGGCTGCGCTCCTCACCTGGCAAAAGAACACACGGCAGCGAAAATAAACACGGAGGGAAGCGAAGCCCCTCATGGCCCGGCGAGCGAGCTCTGTGTTCCAAGAAGTAATGAAGCCCAGGGAATGGAAAATGCATGTCACTTGGCGGCGGGGCTGGATGCGCGCAGGCGCTCCGCGCTGGCTGCCCGGAGGGTGCTTCGCCTCCACAAGGCATCGCCACGGCCCAGCAGCTGCGCCAGGTCCTGCCCGCGGCACCGCGCTGAACTCTGACATTTGAAGACGGAGAATAATTTGGCTTCATTAGCCTCCCCTTCCCCCCCGCCCCGAGCGGTCCCTCGAGCCGGGCTGGAATGTGCGTGGTAGGGACAGAACCAATCCCATTAGCATGAGGAGATTGTTTTTCGTTCGGTTTTGTTGTTGAATCACCCGTGGCTCCGCTTCGTTGGGGTAGGTCCTAGGCGGGAGGACTGGGAGAGGAAACCCATGGGTGTGTTCTCCCGGGTGCCCGTCCACGGCACAGGCGCTCCCCCGCCAGCTCGGCTGCCTGGTTTTAGCAGCACCGCGAGGTTTCCATCTTTGAAGGCCGCGTGAGCTTTTCTGCCGGCTCCAGGATGGTGCCCGGCAACATTCAAGGGAGCGTTTGTAAGGGGAAGGGCGTCAGGAAGGTGCCGCAAGCCAGCGGCGCTGCCAGAGCTCGCTTCAAACCCCCGCCCAACTCCCCACCCCGCGTCCTCGCCCTCGCTCCATCTCGGGATGGAAACTCTCCTCCGCTGGGGTTAACGCTGAATTCACAGCTCCGTGCGTTGGTCAGGACGGCGCGGATCGCAGCCGTGCGCTAGCAGGAGCCGGGCCAGGGGCAGCGAGAGGCAGCTGGAGCAGCTAGAAAACAGCCCTTCCCCGCCGAGAGGGGAGCCCAGGCTCTGCTTCCGTCCCCTCCAAAGCCCTGCTCTGGCAGGGCCCGCACCCACCGTTACACCCTCACTGGGCTTTCTCATGGAAAACCCTCGTTCCTCCAGCACGAGACAGGAATAAGAAACCTCTCGCCAGCTGCTTTCGTCCGGCAGCATCTCCCGGGGACGTGAGTGGGAAGGGGCGAAGGGCAGCGACGGGTGCAGCCCCAGGTGAACCAAACCCTGTCCGCTCCGAATCGGGAGAATCGGTCACAAATCAGGGGTTGGCACGTGTGGGCTTCTCGAGGTCCTTCCCCGCCCTGCTGTCCCCGGGCTGGGCTTTTTGCCTGCTGCGGCATCCCTGGACCACAGACCCCAAAGCCCTTCCCAAGCGGGACACGGCTCAGGGCTCCAGGCGCCGACCGTGGGACGAGGAGCTGCCGCGGTCCTCCTCGGCACAGGAGAGCACGGTGAGAAATAGGGGCGAACGACCCCGTTGGGAGCAGAGGGCGAGAGGGGAGGGAAATCCGTGCGCAAATGCATTCGCTGCGTGGCCCGGCTCCTCAGCTGGAGTGTGCGAGCGGCGGTGGAGCCGGGCCAGCTCCCGGCAGCTGAGATCTGCAGCGGGGGGGAAAGGAGGGGGCATTTTCCGGAGGTGAGAACAGCAGCCACGGAGGGACCGGCCAAGGGCGGCTGCCGACCCCAACCGCAGCCGGCGAGACCCCCGCAACCCCGCTGCCGGCACAGCGGCCAGGCGACGGCACCTCATGAGATACCGCGGGGGCCCGTGGTGGAGGCGCGGGAGGCAGCTCGCTGGCCCCCTCCCTGCTTTATGAGGCCACTTCTTGCCGCGCTGTGGCTAGCAGTCCCACCTACCGGTCTGCGGTTTCTTGCCAGCCCACAGCTGGGAGGCGAGCATGGGCACACGGGCGCTCCCGCGGGCTCGTGGTCGCTCATGGCCTCACCACCGGCCACGGGCCGGAGGGTGCGATTCTGCCGCGGGCTGGTTGCCCATTGCCAGTGGGGCCACACACCATGAACTTTGCTTCCCTCGTGAAAAAATAAAAGAGGGAGGAGGAAGGAAAAGGCGTCGGATGGAAAACACCCTGGCTGCCTGCTGGGGGGAGTGGAACCAGCTAATTTCATGCGTCTCCTTCTGGTTGGAGTGGGGTCCCTCCTCACCTGCTCCTGGGCACGGTTTCCTGCACCCCGCGCCAGCAACGAGGAATCTGACTCCAGTCTAAAGGCAAGGAGCTTGTCCACGGTTCGTAGCCCAGCTCCCGTCCCAGGAGGGGACCCGCTCGGAGCCGCTGCCCGCGGCGGGCAGGGTTTGCCAGCTGTCCACACCCATCTCGTGCTTTGCCACCTCCCTCTGCGCCAGCCGCTGGCAGGGGGATGCAGAACCCTGTGCTGGGGGACTCACCCCTGGGCACCACCATCCCGGGATTTCCCTGTTTTCTCCTCCTTGTACCCGACCGCTGCTCCGTCACCGCAGGGTGTCTGGGGGCGGGTGGCTGCCAGGACCCTCGCCCGGCCCACCTCAGCGCTGATGCCCTGGGCTATGTATGGAAAAAGCCAGAGAAAGACCCCCCCCCCGACACGCCATCTGGGGGGCTTGGTGGCCTCGCCTTGGAGGCTCTCGCCTCTGGGTCATCATCTTGCACCTACCCAAAAGGCTGGGCTCCCACCTCTCAGCCCTTCCCTCTTGTCCCGCCAGCCCCCGACACCCACTCCAGGACCCCCGAGCACCCAGCTGCCTCCTGAGGAGACCCTGCAAGCCCCCAGGTCCCATCGCCCAGGCGATGCCACCGTGGCACATGCTTTGCCTCCCACGCCAGCCCCGGGGCTGCCCGCAGCATCCTCCGCCAGGCTCCCTGCAGCGAGCTGAGGACAGCAGCCCTCTCCCCTCTGCGCAGGGGCTGAGCCCAGCCCGCAGGCAGAGCATCCCCCTCCGCCGCCCCGCTGTGGGGGGCTGCTGGCGCACCCCACTGCAGGGAGAGGCGGGAGGCTGCGGGCAGGCAGCGCACCGGGCTCTGCATCCCCTCTAGAGATTCTTTGGCTGCAGCTCGTGTCGAGCACCCCAGCACCCATCCGCAGCCCCCCCCCGGGGTCACACAGCACCTCCTCATCCCCGGCTCCCCATCCCAGAGAAAACAAGCAGCTGAGGCCAGCCCCAGCCCCAGCTCTTCGGGGGCCCCGCGCCGCTGCTGGCTCCGAGGACGGGACCCCGCTGAGCTACTGAAGCACTAAAAACGAGCCTCCAGGCCTTTGCGTAAGCTTTTGTGTCGTGCTTGGCATGAGGAGAGCTCTGCTGTGGCGTGGACGGGGGCGCCGCGCCAGGAAAAACACACGCCGCGGGGGAAAGGTGGGCGCGCGCACGTGCGAGCGTGTCCCAGCCCTCGAGCCCGGGCGGTCGCGGCACGTTTACGCCGGCGCCTCGTGCGCGAGCGGCCCAGTTTGGGCTTTCCCTCCTCCTCCGAATGGGCGCCTGGGTGTCGGTGGGTGATTTCCAGAGGGAAAAGCCCCGGTTCCCCAGCCCACCCTTGTACGCACAAGTCAGCACAGGCACCCGGTCCTCCCCACCGCCCTGTCAGCCGCCTCCTCCTCCTCCTCGCCGCAGATGGTGGATGTGTTGGGGTGCGCAGCCCCCTGCCCACCCAGCACCCCCTGAGCCCGCCCACCCACCCACCTACCCAACAGCTCCCCCAGGACTGCAGCATCCATTGCCCGGCGCTGGAGCTCGACGCAGCAGATCCTCCAGCCCCGCAGCCTGCAGCGGAGCATCGCGTTGCTCCGTGTCCCTTCGAAACAGCCCGGGCAGGGGATTTCTCTCGGGTTTGCCAGGGGTTTCCTCCGGGCTCAGCTCGCAGACAGGACGCTGGGGACAGGCACCTCGGGAAGCCACCGACTCCCCCAGCTCTGGTACAAACCTTTTATTTCCCCTCTGCCCGTGCCGCCCAGCCAGCTCGGGGCTGGGTTTTCCCTTCGGAAGTGAAGCCAGGGGGGCGCTGAGGCTGCCCCCTCCCGCAAGCTTGTGGCCCCGGTGGGGGGCCGGGGAGAGCTGCCGTGGCCGGGACAACACCGCAGACTCCACCGAGCTTCACGCTGAGCCGAGCGGGCAAGAAATGACAATGAAAAATGTACCCCAAAACGGACACAGGACCCCCACACCCCCCTCCCCAACCCAGTTCCCCAAACCCAGATATGTTGCACGGGTGAAAGTGATGTGGAGCAGCACAAAACTGGTGGGGCTGGGGACGAGAGCCCCCGCCCCACCACGCCACGGGCCCCTGAGACCGCTCAGTGCCGGGGAGCGGCCGCACACAGAGAGAGCCTAAAAACCCAGGGAGGGGAGTCGCGGGTAATAAGTTAATCTGTACAGACGTGTTAGGTGGACGCAGGGACGGCAGGGACCGCCGAGCCATCCCTCCCGAGCACAGGGGTGTCCCCACAGGGCGCTGGGGGCCGAGGAACCACATGCCGGTGCAAACCAAACCACGAAACGACACACGAAGTCAAGTGATGGAGAACGGCAGGAGCCGGGGAGATGCCCTGGCTCGCACCGAGCCTGGCTGCGGGAGCAGAGCCCGGCGGAGCAGGGGGAGGGAGGGGGCACCTCCACACCGAGGGGCTGTGCTGGGGCAAGCCGAGGGGGTCCCTGTTTGGCCGGGAGACCCCTGGGCTGGCCCCCAGTTCCAGGGCAGTGCTGAGAGCCTGGGGAGCCAGAGACTGGCTGCTGCTGGGTCCTGCCATCAGCTGCAGCCCCACAGGCTGGGCCAATCCCGGCATCGGGCTGGGATGCTGAGGCCAGGACCGAGATGTTCCAGCAGCTCCCACCTCCTGCCCGAAGCTCAGACACTTCGCAGCAGCACGAGGCAGGAAAACGCTGCCTCATCCCCTGCTCAGTCCCACCAGAAACTCGTTGGCATTGGAGCCAGGCGCCTCAAAGGCATCACGGAGCAGGGAGGGGAAGGAGCCATGCCGGGGCCCCTCCGCAGCTCCGGGAACGGACCGGCTGGGTCCTCGCGCGGGCACGGAGGCAGCGAGATCCGCTCCTCTCTCCGGCTGCCAACGCCAAATCCATTCGCCACGTTTCGGCTCCCCAAGGCAATCGGCTCCGGCCGGCGGAAGGGAGTTCCCAGGGCCGGAGACGGCGCCTTGGAGGCTCAGCCCAAGGTGGGAGGCCAGGGATGTGCCGAGCCAAAGCCCGGAACACTGCAGACACTCTCCATCCCCCACCGCAGCCGGCTCCCTCCTGCCCAGCGCTGGACCCATGCCCGGAGGGCTGCGGGGCCCCGGGGGCTCCGGTCAGGAAGAGACAGTCCGCCCCGCTACAAGGACGGGCTCCCCCCGGCCTCCCGGCTCTGGCAGCTCCTCTCTTGGCTCTCAAGCGCTGGAAACCAGGATCCCAGCAAACAGCACATCTACGGAGGAGGCAAAGCCAGCACCCGGCTCCTGGAAGCCTCCTCTGCAGTGGCCGTCCCTGGGGAGGGGAGCAGGACCGAGCTGGATCAGTCCCCTGGACCCCCCATGCTAGAGCCAGAGGTGCCTGTCCAGGAGCTGGGGACGTGGGGCAACAGGACCGGGGACAATTCCATGGGGACGGTGACAGGGACGTGGTGTGGAGGTGAGGGGAAGGGGTGGGAGCGCTACAGGACCGTCTTGCCCAGGTCGACTTTGAGGGGCAGCGGCCCCGCGTCCTCGCCGCCGTGCGTGGGGCACAGGGTGACGGCGATGACGGGCGGCAGGGGGAAGGCGCCGGGGCCGTCCAGGTCGTCCAGGTACTCCTTGTCCCCATTGATGCTCAGAGGCTGGAAGAGAGGCAGAGGGGACCGTGCAGCCCCGGAGCAGGGGACAAGACCCCCTTCTCCCCAGACTGGGAACACTGCAGGGCTGGCTGGGGACGTACCACACAGCATGGACATGCCAGCGAGCCCAGCACGGTGGCCGGGGACCACAAACACCGTACGGCCGTGTCTCAGCCCCGCAAGGCTCACCCAGCCCTGATGCAGAGAACCAGGGTGTCAAGGACCCCCACGGGACCCTCCTCAGGCTGCGCTCAGCACCGCTCACCCCGTACCTGGGTCTTGACGTGCTGCTCGGGGGCAGTCACCAAACTGGCGCAGCTCAGCCACAGCATCACCATGATGGAGAGGAAGAGGCAGGCGGCCAGGATCCAGCGAGGAAGGCCCGAGCGCCTGTAACACGCCACCACCCCCCACCAAAGCAAAAGGACGAGTTTATGGCAGGGCACGGGCTGGGAACTGGGAGGGGGAGCAACTGCTCTGGGGTGTCCAGCAGGTCCAGACCCCCCGGGCTCCCGCACAGCCCCGCTGCACCTACTTGGACATGCAGCCGAGGAAGTCGTGCTCTGGCGGCGGGGGGTCCGGGTGCGGCGCCTTGGCTTTGCCCCGCGGCTCCTTCCCAGGGGGCTTCTCCCCCTTCACCCGGGGGCCTGGGGGCAGAGAGGTGATGCTGAGCCCGGGCACCCGCTGTGGGCACATCTCCCCCACCCACCGTCCTCTTGCCAGCATGTGATCGAGTGCAGGGGTGCCGGGTGGTCCCCTCTGCCCTCAGGGACCCTCTGCCCAGTGCGGGGGCGCAGAGGATCCCGGCAACGTCTTGGAGCGGGTCTGAGTCCGGACTCGCCCCTCGGCGTGGGTGCGGGGTGTGGGAAGCAAATCAGAGCCGAGAAGCGGGTAATTTGTTTAGCTCTGGAGAAATCGGATGAGAGGCAGGAGGGCTTGGAGGCTCCTGGTCCCCCCCGCTGGCAGCCCAGACCCCCTCGCACCTGTGTGGGGCTGGGGGCTGCGGGGGCTGGACCCCGGTCCTGGCTGCGCTGGCTGGGTCTCCGGTGCCTCAGGTATTGGATACTCCATCTCGGGCTGGGACTGGCGGGTCGGCAGGAAAGGAGGGAGAAAGGGGTGAGCGAGGGGGTCCCCACCCCTCTCGCACCCAGCAGGGAGGGGACACGGGACACCCCCACCTGGAACACCACGACTTTGCCATCGTCCGCCTGCAGGTAGAAGGTCCATGTGGAGGAGATGAAGCTCTGGGCAGAGCTGACGATGTCATTGCAGAAGGTGGAGACCAAATCGAACATGGAGAACGATGGCACCTTCAGCTCCAGGCTCTGCAAAGGGACACGGTGTCACCGCCGTCCCCTTGTCACCCGCCCTGGCAGACAACATCTCACCCCGAGGACATGGCCGGGCTGAGCCGGACGCTCAGGGGCTCAGGCTGCTTCTGCCAGGCATGGGGGTGTGCAGGACCTGTGGTCCGGCTCCAGGAGGGTCACCGAGCCCACGGTCCCCAGGGCCACCACCCGGCCGCGGGGCCACCAGGCAGCCCCTCAGAGCCCCGCGCTCACACCAGCTCTTTAAACAATAGGAGCGGAGCAAGATGCCGAGGGCGTTTCTCTCCTGGCAGCCTCTCCGTGCCCTGGATTCTTGGCCGTCGCAGCGGTTTGTTATTTTTAAAGCATCCCTGCTGGAATCCGCTTGGCTGCTCCCTGCCACTGGCTTCGAACATTTTCCGACAGCCCCTTGCACGGTCAAACCAGCAAACAGGAAATAAATAGGTCAGATTCTGTATCTAATTATTATGCTAAATCTGCTTTGCCTGCTTGTCTGGGAACCCGAAGGAAAAATGCTCTGGGAGGGTGAAGGGGGTGACGGCCCTCCCTGTCAGCCGGTCGCTCCCCGATGCTCATCCCCGACCTCGGGGAGGGGCTGGGAAATGGGAGCAGACACTGGGAAGGTCTTAAGAACAGGCTGCAAAGCGGTTTGTCGAGGGAGCCGCAGCTTTCTACAGCTCAAATTCATCTTTGTCTGCTCCCGTACAAAGCCAAAAGCCTCCACCTTGGGCCAAAGTCTAATTTAATTAATTGGGCAAAAGCCGAATTAATTAAATATAGGAGGAAAAAGTGTTGCTAATTGCTGGGGAAGACAACAGATCAAACAGGGGGAATCTGCAACAATCCCTGGGCAGAACCTCTCACCCTGGGAATTCGGCGAGAACAGCCCAAAAGCAGCGCGACGGGCTGGTGGCACCTTGTACCAGCATGTCCAGAGCACCCGTCCACAGGGACACTTGTGACAGGGGACACAGAGCCAGATGGAGGAGAGAGGGATGGAGGGAGGGATGAGGGATGGAGGGAGAAAGGGAGAGATGGAGGGAGGGATGGATGGAGGCATGGATGGAGGCATGGATGGAGGCACGGATGGAGGGATGGATGGAGGGATGGAGAGATGGATGGAGGGATGAAGGGATGGATGGAAGGATGGAGGGATGGGCTGCACATGGGGTGTTCCAGCCTCCGTCCCCAGGGACAGGAGGGACTGGGCTGAGCTGAGCTCCTGCAGGAGGAAGGGGCCCTTCCTAAAGTGGGACCCAGGGTCAAGCCACCACGTCCCAGCATCCCCCGTGAGGTCCTGGGCAGGGGGTGGCCAGTGGGCTCAGCAGGGTCTCCACTGCATTGGCAGTGCCTGCCCTGCCCGGCAGTGGGACAAACTCTGGTCCCTGCCATGCGCAGGGCAACAGAGGCCCCATGTCCCCGGCCACCGCTCCAGGCTCTTTGCAGAGGTGAATGCCTTCCCCGGTTCCCGGCAGTGCTGGTGGCACCAGAGACAGACTGGGCAGCTGAACGGTTGAGGAACGAGGGCTCCCCATCTCCCCCATCCCTCACCTTCTCCTTCCTGCGCTCCACCTCGGGCAGCTGCTTGCGGCACCCCGTCATGCAGCCAAACTGCTCCTCCACGTTGCTGTAGGCTTCGGCACACGCTGCGAGGCAGGAGGTGGGGGGTCAGGATTAGGGGGGACTCAACTGCACCCCAGAAGCCCCCTGCCCCTTCCGATGGACACCCAGTGGGTGTAAATCTGCACCCCACTTGGTTTGCAGCAGGGTCTGGTTGCGGCCCTGGGGCGGAATGTGGGGCAGAGCAGAGGCAGGATGCTCGGGGAGGGGTGGAAGGCATCATGGTAGTGCCGGCGGTATGTGGGGGACCCCCCCGGGATGGTGTTTGGGGCTGGCTCCTCACCTGCTTCACACTCGGCTCTGGTGGTGTTCAGCTCAGCGCTCGCATCCACGAAGTGACAGATGGAGAACAGCCGGCAGCCCCGGTAACAGGCGTTGAGAACAGCATCCTGCAGCGAGGAGGAGGAGGAGAGCGTGGAGCTGGCACCTCGCTCAGCCCAGTGGCTGCGCTGGACCCCCACCATGGCCCCCCTGCACCCAGTTGGGGGGCACTGGGCACCACTGCCCTGCCGCAAGACCGCAGCCGGAGCGGGCACCGCGAACCCGGGGCGGCGCCACCTCCAGGGGAGGGAGAGCTGCCTTCGCCCCCCCTGTTTGCACCCAGTGGTGGCGTTTCGTGTGGCCATTGAGGACGTGGCAGATCCCCCCCACCTCTGTCAGGGTGCTTGGCCCCGGGTGGGCCCTGGCATGGGCTGGCAGGAGGTGGGGGCTGCACTGGGGGGCTGCGGGGGGGGGGGGGGTCCCTGCAGTGGGGGGGGCTGGGAACACGCTGGGAGAGGATGCATGGGGGGCACTGAGCCTACACGGGGGTCCCTGTGGGCATCTGTGGGGGGTCCGCGTGCCCGCGGGGGAGGGTGGGCAGGGCTGGGCGCTGGCAGGGAGCAGCTCCAGCCCAGATGGGGAAACAACTCCATGCCCAGCCCCGGCAGCAGAGGCCGCGCAGGCTCCTGCCAAGGCACTGGCCTAGATACGGCCCTGCCACCGCGGGGCTCGGCCACGGTCCCGGGTGCCACCGCGTGGCCCCCGGCACGGCACGGCTACGGCAGCTCTGATCCGGGTCTCTCCATGATGCTCCGGGTCCAGCGACCAGCGCTCGGCTCCGTCTCCATCCCCGCTGCCGTGGCGTGGTGCTGGCCCACCCCACCGCCGCGGTGTTGCCCCCTCGCCCCAGCCATCCTCAGCCCCGCTGGCCCTGTGCCACTGCGTCCGGGGACCGCTCCGCCGCGCTGCCGGTGATGGGGGGCAGGAGGGCAGCGGGGGGGCAGGTGCCCGCTGCATCCCTGCAAGGCCTTACCAGTGCCCCCCCAACCCAGAGCGGCTGCCACCACCCAGGGCACCCCAAACCCAGCGCGGGTGAGACCCGGGGGGCACCCAAAGCTGGGACGGGTGAAACCAGTGCAGGCATCCCAAACCGGGGCAGACGCCCTCACTGGGGGCACTCCAAAGCTGCGGTGGAGGAGACCACTGGTGCCCCCCATGGTGCCCCCTGCGGGGGTGGCGCGGTGTGGGGCTGTGCGGCAGCGATATCCGCGCAGGGCGGGCTGGTACCCCCGCTGCTCCCAGTGCTCCCAGCACCCCTGGTCCCCAAAATGCTCCTGGTACTGCTGATGCTCCCCATGCTCCTGGTACCCCCGATACCCCCAGTGCTCCCAGTTCCCGCTGGTGTTCCCAGTCCCCCGCGATGCTCCCAATGCCCCTGGTGCCCCCAGTGCTCCCGGTACTCCCCATGCTCCCGGTACCCCTGATACCCCCGGTCCCCCACGATGCTCCCGATGCTCCCGATGCTCCCGATGCTCCGGATGCTCCCGGTGCTCCCGGTACCCCTCTGCCCCGCCGCCCTCGCCACCCCCGCCGCCCGGCCGGACTCACGGCGGCGGCCCGGCGCGGCAGGCTGCGGCCGCACTGCCCGCGGCAACCGGCGGTGCCTCCCAGCTGCGGCGAGAAGGGGTCGGTGGCGGCGGCGGCGGCGGCGGCAGCGGTGGCCAGGGCCAGGCCGAAGGCGAGCAGGGCCCGGGGGCGGCGGAGCGCCATGGCGGGCGCGGGGCGCGGAGCGGCGCGGAGCGGAGCGCACCCACCGCACCCGCCGCCGCCGCCGCCGCCGCCGCCGCTGCCGGCCCCGCCGTGACGCGCCGTGCGCCGGGCGGGGGGAGCCGGGGGCGGGGGGAGCCGCCGCAGCCTGCCGCAGCTCCGCCGGCACCGGCACCGGCACCGGCACCGGCACCGGCACCGGCACCGGCACCGGCGGGCAGCGGGGAGCGGGGATGCTGGGGTGCGGGGTGTGCACCGGGGGTGGGGGGCGAGAGGATGGCGGGGGCAGGCGCCGGGGGATGCGGGGGTACGCGGGGGGAGGGAGGATGGGGTAGCCCGAGGGATGCTCGGACACCGGGATGCGGGAGAAGAGGGCGGGGGCGCTGGGGTACCCCAGGATGGGGGAAGACGTGGGGGGCTCATCGCCGAGGGACCGGGGGGGCACAGGGAGCAGAAGGTGGAGGGGGATGCAGGGGGACCAGGGGATCAATGGGGCACAGTGGGCCTGGGGGATGCAGGGGCATGGGGGGAGCAGCGGGGCTGGGGACCACCCCGACACCAGCAGCACAGAGGGACTGGGGAGAACATGGGGGAGTTGGGGGGGGACATGGGGACCAGGGCATGCGCTGGCACTGGTGGCACTGGGATGTCAGCACCAGCGAGCAGCAGCACTGGAGCCTCACTGCCTCCCGGGCCGGCGCCCCGACAGAGACTGTCCCCCAGGACAGCGTCAGACTCCCGGGGCCTCCCCGAGTCACCTCCAAGCATCCCACCCGCACCCTGGCGCTGCAGGGCCCCTCCCCAGCCCCCCTGGGCTCCCCCGACACCCCAGATTTACAGCTTTGATTTCCCAGGGTTTAGAAGACATAAAAGGCGCAGGCTTGGCCCCGCGCACACCGCCTCGCCGCTGCCCGTTAGCCTTATTTATGGCAGCACCCCAAAGTGGGCCGGGAGCGAGGAGGAAGAGGAGGAGGAGGAGGGCCGGGGGCTTCGCTAACCTCCAGCCCTAATGGGGAACACATGGCAGGACCCCGGCACGGGGAAGGGGGGGTGTCTCGGTCCCAGCTCGGGGTTGAGGGGTGCTCCACGCCCCGGGGCAAGGGCAGAGGGGTGGGGGTGGCTGGATCCCCTCGGGGAGGGCCGGGGGAGCGCAGCCCCGTGCCCCCCCGGGAGCAGGGAGTGGGGCCTCTCCTTGCCCTGCCGCGCTCCGCCAGCTTATTCATCTTGTTAATCAAACCAGGGCCGGGAGAAAATGTGCTCCGGCCGGGCTGGCGGGGCTGCCAGGTCGGCTCGGCTCCCCCCTTCCCCCTCCTGGAGCCCGTCCAGCCCCTCAGGCTCGTGTCCGGCACCGGTGACTGATGGCCAAGTAAATGGGATAGATTGGGGCTGTCGCCGTAAATCACGCGCCGCAGGTGAGGTTCCCGTCGGCCGGGAGGGACAGAGCCGGAGCCCCGAACCCCAGAGGAACCAGAACCCGCCAGGCTGAGCGCCGGCATGGCCGGGACAGCCGCGCCGCAGGGTGAGCGGCCGGTGGGCGACGCTCCCGCAGCACCTGCCCGCACCACGCCTGGCGCCGGCCATGCTCCTCCGCTCACCTTTTAATGGAAAAAACCCTTTCCCAGGCAGTAAGAACGGAGTTGGCAAATATTTACCGCCCGCCCTCCTCCCCTCTCCACAAACACTCGATGCCTTTCGCATTTATCACTACTGACCTACATATTTTTTTCTGGAGCCTTGCGTGAAGCCGCAGGCTCTCCCCACGCTGCCCGGGGCATCCCCACGGTCCCCGCTACGGCCGGGGGACCCATCACCCCGCGTGCCAACCCCGCAGAGCCCATCCCTCCTGCTCCAGCACCCCCTCGACATCAACCGCATTTTTTTCCCCCCTCTAGAGATCGGCAAACGCCGTCGCGGGACTTTTTGTGCTTCCCAAAGCAAACAGAGGCGGGAAGGTGTGGCCGCCCGCCGCGAGGATGCTCTTGAGTGAAGGGGCTGTGCCCGGGGGGGGCAGCAGGGAAGGCGTTTAAGCGGGTTATAAATTACCCCGGGATGTGGAAATGTGACTGAGAGGAATATAACGAAAACTCTGACTGCTGGATTCTTTGCATTTCTTGCCTCTTTATTTCTCCCCCAGGTCACTTTAAAAGGATGCAGGCAGCCGGAGGCAGCTCTCCGCCCGCTTTTTCTGGGGTTTGGGGCTTTGGGGTTGTTTGGTTTTTACACCCTGGCCCTTGAGCCAGATGCCGTCTCTGTCCAAGGACTTTATGGAGCGAGCTCGGGCTGGGAAACGGCGTAATTAGATTAATTGGGGGGAGATGTGCTGGGCCCAGCCCGGGTGCTGCACGATGGAGGGCTGGCAGGAAGGTGACGGCTGCTGGGAAGCTGGACCGAGGATGCTCAGCCATGGGTTTGGGGATGTCACCAGGGCCACCCCGGTGTCCTGGGTCCATCTGGGGGGCGTCACCCCCGGCCCGGGCAGAGCGGGGAGCCGGTGGCTGCGCAGGAGCTGGGCCCCACGGCCGGATCCTGCGCCGCAACAGGGCAAAGAGGCCCTGGGAACGGAGCCACGCCGGGGCGGGGGACAGCCGGACCACGCCGGTCCCAGAGGACAACCGCGCTGACGCCGACAGCCCAGTCCAGGGGTCAGAGGGGGCCGCTGGGCCGGATCCCGCTGCGGGAGCCCGGCCGGTGCCTGCGAGCGCGGCGGCTCGTGGGCAGGAGGGAGCAGCCCTTTAAAGGTCACCGTCAAAGGGCAGCGCTGACCGCATCTGCCTGCGGACTGGCGCACTGACTCAGAGGGCAAGCGGCTCTGTCATCTCCGGCTGCCCCACGGCACTGCCGCCGGCCGCGTCCCGCCACCACCCCGGCACTGCCCGGGCTGGGGGACAATGGGCATGACGGGGCTCGCTCAGGGCTGGCTCCGTCCCCCCAGCCTGTCCCCATCCCGCAGCATCGGGTCTGGGTGCTGCCGTGGGTCTGGGAGGGTGAACGTCCCTGATCCACCCGTGTGACAGCGCGGGCATGTCCCAGGCGACACCAGTGGGGACTGACGCTCCCCTCTTCTCCTGACACCCACTGTCCCCCCACCTTCCCCCCGACCCCCCAGCAAAGCCTCAAGCCGCTTTCTGAGGATGCCTTTGCCAGAGCCAGCCACGTCGCCCCTGCCAGCGCCAGGGCGGGTGTCCCCCACCCCCCGGGAGCCCACTCATCCCGAAACAGCCGCGCTCAGTCCTGCTTCCTCGCTGGTTCCAGGGGGAAGCCAAAGGGCTCGGCCAGAGGCAGGAGGAGGCAATGGGGGGAGCAGCGTGAGCAGCGCAGGTGGGAAGCCCGCTCCCAGCTCCAGCTCTGGGGGGGGCCATTTCTCCTTCCCCCACCCCAGCACCCACCCCTGGCTCCCGGCCCAGGGTGGCTTCCCTGGGGGGGGATCGGGGCGGTGGGTCGGGAGCGCGGGCGGCCGCCAGCTCCCGGGCGGCCGTGATTCACTCGGCCAGACTGCGGCCGCTGGGGCTGAAGTTTCTCAGGCTGGGTGGCTCCCGGAGCCTGACATTTTTGGGAAATTTCAACAAAAACACTTCAGAAGCTTCCAAAAAACAGGACGATGGGAAAAGGCATTGTTTTGTCTCCCTCCCGCTCTCTTTTTTTATTTTATTTTCTAACCCGTGCAGTCCCTTCGGCCGGTGCCCATCTCCTCAGAGCCCCTCAGCAGCTCCCAAGCAGCATCACCCCCCTGTCCCCACGCGGGCACGGGGCTCAGCCCCTCTGCGATGCTATGGGGCAGGGGCTGGATCATGGAGCTGCCCCTTTGGGCCACCCAGGTGTCCTGTGCCAGCCCCAGCTCTGTCCCCCCATGCTCGGTCCCCTGCAGGGAGCAGCCGAGGGGATGCAGGGTGCAGAGCTGGGACGGGGAGCGAAGGGACAGGGGGAGCCACCGGACAACGTCCCCCTGGGCTGGAAACGTTCCCCCAGCCCCAAGCCCCCCAAGTCACCCGCAAACCTCTGCCACAGCAGCTGAGGTCCCACGGCCTCGGGGCTCCCAGCCCCATCCCAACCTCTAGGTCAGGGCCATCGAGTCCCTCCGTGTCCCCTCTGCTGGGAGGGGAACACGCCCCAGGGTCCCCTGCTATGGGGTGCTCTCGGGGCACGCCGCTGTGCCCCATCCCGCCCCACACGGCTCAGGCAGACCTAAAGGACGTGCAGCTGGGGACACCCACGCCGGGGGACGGTGGCCTTGCCACAACCACGACCTGCTGTCCCAGGGCCCCGTCACCCGTCCAGGGCTCTGCAAAGCTCCCAGTGCCACCGAGCCCTGGGCAGGGGAACAGGAGGGGGCAGCGGGACCGGGGCGTGACGCCTGAGCAGACGGCTTCGCCGTGGTGCGGGTGGCACAACCGGACGCGCCGCCACTGCTGGGGTGACCGGGACCCCCCGGGACAAACACAGCCCCAGCCTGGGGGGGCTTGAAGCCACTTGGGGTGTTTTTCCCACCTTTGGGGGTTTCTTGGGAGGAAAACCCAGGATGATGGCTTCGATCGAAAACGTCGGGCTTTAGGGGAGGAGAGTCCCAGTTTCACCCCCACGCCCCTGCTCCCCCCTCCCCAAAAAAGGCAATACCAGGGTTTGGGTTCCCTAAAGACCCTTCTGATGGGGGGAGCCCCTCGGGGGGGCCCGCCCCCGCCGCGGGTGCAGCCCCGGCAGCGGCCCCGGGGGCACGGGAGGGTCCGCGGGGGCCGCGCGTGAGTCACCCGTGGGACGGCTCTTACTCACCCCCCGCGGGGCTCGTTGGGAGCGGGGCACCGGCCCCGGGACCGGACGGGACGGCGCGGGGTGCAGCATCCCACCGCAGCACCGGGCACCGCCGGGCGGGCACCGCCTGCCGGGGGTCGGTACCGGGGCCGGTACCGGAGCGGGGCAGAGGGGCCCCGGGGCCGGTGCCTTTCTGCCCCCCCGGGGGCGGGCCCGGGCCGGGCGGGGCGGGGCCAGGGCGGCATTTAGGGCTTTGGTTACCGGGGGTTGCTCAGACTTGCTCGGGACTTCCCCGGACGTGCCGGTGCGCTCCGCCGCCCCGGGCACCGACGGGCACCGCCGCCTGCCATGCCGCCGTCGCCGCTGCTCCCGCCGTTGCTCCTGCTCTGCCTGCG